>CM060902.1:582189100-592189100 GCA_030737815.1 Allium fistulosum | reverse complement strand
TCCGCTCAACCGAAGCTCTGATACCAACTGTGATGACCCACCATTCTGACCCTTGGGAATGACACTTAATACGTCCACGATATTCATGTGCCGTTGCCCAAACATCCGAAAGATGAATTGTCGTGAGGTAAAAATAAAGAATAGAACTTAAAATATCACAACAAAAGCGGTTAAATAGAACATAATAGTAATATAGTACATAAGATTACTCCCTAACTTAGAGTTATCAGAGTTACACAAAAGTACTATAATCAGCTTAGGCAGTTATAACAATTTTCCTTTACGCATGCTGAAACAAAATACACATGCACAAAGTAAATAAAAAGCAGAATATATAACTAAGTAGATAAAAGCCTCTGCTCGAACGTCGTCTTTCAAAAAGCCCATAAAGACCTGGTACTTTGGGAATACTCAAATATAAATGAGTACCCAAGAGTTTAGGGAAAATAAACAACTCGGGTCAGACAATATGTACGGTATGAGTAAAACTCTAAATAATAAGTGTAATTAAACAACAACATGTGAGACCATGCCACCAAATATGGATCGGGTTTCCTCTCACAAGAGCAACTTCCAAATGTAAAGAATGGATACAAATAATTAACATCGCGAAGAGTGCTATACTCTTCCTGATGCAATTAAGTAAAACAAATTTGAACTTTCGAATCAATAAGTAAAGGAAATTTACCAACAATGACTAGGAAAGTGCACCCCCTTTACCGAAAGTATACCTCTAGAATATATACTTGAGAATCCGATGGATTTCGGACACGTCCAAGCCGGACCCTGCCAAAGGTTACCGAGAATCCGAGTAATTCACATCTTGGTGCACAAATATCTGAACCAAATCTAGAGTAGATGTGAAACTACCCTAATGGGAGCAACCCCATATAGCTTCGGTTCCACTCACTCTTTGGGTATAGTCATATCCGATAAGGATAACAAAGCTCAAGTGAGCAACACATCATCTTGGAATGACGAAAAACAAAGAAGGCAGAGGTAATCGATAGTCGACAAAACGACTATCAAAGATAACAAAATGATCGTATATGGACAGTAAACCTCATATTCCTACTACTACTCGTCAATTTCAAACTTGTACTATTTCTTGGTTAAAAATGATGTTGGACAAGTGAAGGTAGTGTTACCTCTAGGCAGTGCCTTGATGACAATCTTAACTTTTGAGATACTGACAAGTTTCCATACCTCGACGTTTAGTGTCGCGGGTATGATTAGATTCTTTCCATATAAGCAATGTCGTTTACGGAAACTTATTTTCCATATCTGAATCGAAATTTTACTTTTAAAACCAAATTCGTGCTTGGGCTTCTCATTACAAGTTTTTAACATGACACATCTTTGTAAAAATGGTTTACTTACTTTAAAATGCCATTATAAAAAGGATTTACTAACCCAAACATTATTATTAAATTAATTAATCATCTTTAACTATCATTAATAAGAGTGATTAATTATCTTTAGACTTCGTTAATTAATTTGATTAGTTAACTTTAAATACCCATAATTAAAAAGGGTTAATCACTTGAAAAAATTATTAATTAAATTAATTAATTAGTTCTAATTCTCATTAATTAAGTTGATTAATAAATTTTAAAACACCAATTAAAAGGGATTGAGTAATTTAAAATATCATTAATGGAAAAGGTTTATTAAATTGAAACTAATTAATTAACTTTAGTTTAAAAATGATTAATTAATTTTTAAACACCATTAATTATAATTCTTAATTAAATTTAATCTATCATTATTTAAGAGATTAATTAAAGTTAATCATTATTAGATAAAATGATTAATTAATTTTAAACATCATTAACAAAGTAATTAATTAATTTTAAACACATCGTTATTAAGATAATTAATTAACCTTAATCCTTATTAATTAAAATAATTAATTTAAATTTAAAGTCATTACAAAATTAGAAAATTAATTTTAAATCCATCCTTATTCAAAAACTTAATTAACTTTGTAAAGTGAAATCCAAGCTCGTAAGTAAAACAAAAGATGTCGAAGAGATGGTATTTTCCGAAAGTGCTGATATAGCGATAGTCGCTATACGGACACTTCGAGAACTACTTTCATGTTATAATGATTCTCATTCAAGCCTTGCATCACATAATACAAACATGGCATATAAACAAAGTAAATAGTATTTATGAACATAAAGAAGGCATCACTTATACAAATTTACTTTGAATTACACAACTAGTTTTGATTGATTACTAACTACTCAAGGTGCCGAATTTTTAACAAGCAAACCAAGCAACAAAATTTATCACCAAACATCGATAATTAAGTGACTTAAATATTCACAACAATGTGAAGGAAGGCGAGCTTTACTCACAAAAAGTTGACTAAATCAAGGTAGCTTCTATTAGAACTTGGAAACGACCTAGATCTTCGCTTTGCCTTAGGAAAAATGAAATTTTCGAGGGCTTATGTGAGCACAAGAGTTTGGCCTATAAAGGTGTGGTGTACGGCCAAGAGTTGATGAGGTGTGTGTGGAGTTGTTTTGGCAAGGAGGAGTCATATAAGTGGATGAAAGGCTTTCAAACAAGGCTTATGAGTTTTAAAAGTGAATGATACTAAGGTTTTTAAAATTTGGAAATAAGAATGGAAGCCATTAAAATGTTTTATGAGCTTGGAGGAAGATTTATAAAGTGAAATAAGATGATCAAATGGGAAAAAATGTTAGTAATTTGGTATATATAAATGGTTGATTAACAAATTACCAAACTACCCTTATGTACTTTACCCTCCACAACATTGCGCCACCTCACCATGCCACCTCACACTTGTCTCTACACCATAAATTTAGAAATTTCCTTGTCCCTCTCAAGAAAACTTGAACCTACATGCCATAAATGCATTTGTACCTTATGTTTAAACATGTTTCTTAAGGAATCTTTCATTTAAACATTTTTTATTACATTATATTTTTCCTAAGTATGCACATGCATGCATAAACACACACACACACAAAGCCATATCATTACTTCACTTATAAATATATGTGTATGTTTTTTTCTAATGTGTTCAAAATATTTTCGACAACTTTTATTCGACGAAAAGCCGAAAATTCGAAAAACGAATTCCGGTCACATTTTTGATTTTTCTTCGAACTAAATATATCTATAAATAAATTTTGAAAACCATTCCTTCATCACTAGTTATTATTTAAAAGAGTTTTATGCGAGTTACAAAATCTACTATTTTGAATATCTAAAATTAATTAAATGTTCACAAATTAAAGCAGTGAAATTCTGGATTGTTACATGTATGGTGAATAAAAATCTCAAACCTTACTATATTAGTACTTGGGCAGTATAATTTAAATATGAATATGTCTTACGTATTCTACCTACATCATATGTCTTTTCAAATATAAGCCTAAAGGCTTTTCTCAAACATAAATAAAAAGGCTTTTCAAATATAAGCTCATAGCCAACTTGCTATTAATTCAACAATCCATATCTATCGACCATAATTTTATATCAATGTAAGAGATAATACTCAAGTCACTCAATACATTTTAATAAGAATTAGACAGACCTCGACCATTTAATACCTTATTTAAGCTCATTCCGTGTCATTTACTACATATCCCAAGGCGAACTCCTCATTAGCAACTATCTAGCTTACATTGCACAGAATGTCTTTAGCCACTTAATTCTTCTTATTGAAGTAGGCCCTTTCTCGAGATATCCTCTACCGCGCCTAAACCATAACCCTGACCATTTACTACTTTCTATAGTGATGTCTCATATTAGTCCGACTATCGTATGTACTGTTAGTCAGATTAGCTGAAAAGATTTAGCCTACAGAATTTGGGACTAACCTCGCATCATCGTAGTTACTTATTATAGGTGATGTCTCACATCAGCCCTAAAGTCACACAGTTGGTAGCCAGATTAGTTGGACAGGCTTCCGTGTGCTTTTGACTAATCTCACATCCCTATAACTTAGTCATAATCTATATCACACTCTACATATATTGTAACAACCCAGAATTTTAGTCATTTTAATTTGAAATATTTAATTAATTTTAAATATTGAATAGTTAATTTTATATGTTAAATAAATTGAATTTCAAATATAGCAATTTATTCGATAATTAAATTATTGAATTTAATAATTTAAATTGTTTAAAAAAATGAATCTTGGGTTTTAATTTGGATAAAAATGATTTTGAAGTTGTTAAATTCTATTTGTATAAGAATGAAGATAATAAACTTTAATTTAGATTTAAAAGTGATTAATTTGGGTTTTTATAATAATTCATCTTAATTAGCGTATAAAAATAGCCTTCCGGGGCACTGTCTTGGATTTCGACGAAACCAATTTTATTGGATCCGTAAAAGTGAGTTATTATACACTAACGAATTTCTTCATGATCGGACGTATCGTTTGGTCATTCTCGTTTGAAATTCTTATAAATTAATAACATAATATATTTAATATAACTGGGTTTGAAAAGCTATCTTTTGCATACGGTGGAGTTAGGCCTTAAGACTTGTCCCATTGTGTTCAAAATAAGGGTATTACATATAAAATGCCAGGAGGCATGCCTCAATCAGAGTTCGATATTTTTGGATGTGAAATATCAAATATTTTCGACTATATATATATATATATTCCCATACTCTACCTATGCCTCTGCACGTCCCAGGCTATACCCCCATACCTCTATGTTTATATCATACTGTCCTCTTTCTTTTTTTCACAGCAAGCTAAAAATAAGAGGAAATAAAAAATAGCAAAAAAACTTTAAAAATCAACATCGAATGGATTACCAAACTAAAAATCGTGAAACAAGCTTTAAAAATCTCGATTTGTTAAGATCTTCTTGTAGATGGGTTTTCAAGGAGTGCGGCGATGGTTCGTGGAACTCGGCAGTAATGTCAAATAGGATTTTGGAGCTAGGGTTTGGGAACTTGAATGATTTAGTGCTCGATGTGGGAATTTAATATCGTATTTGAGTTCGGGGAAGCGAGTGATAGCTAGGCACAAAATTTCAAGGGTTTCAGTCGAGGATTGAGGAACGCGTTGTAATAGGGTAGGAGGGCTTGGCTCCTCGATCACGATGATGGGGGTTGCTCAGAGGGGAAGTCGAGGTGTCGGGCAAGTCAAGTTCGATGAGAGAAGTTTACCGGCGGCTTTGGTGTTTTTGCGAGCCATTTTCCGTGTCAGTGGGAGTATGCACATTGTGTACACTGTGCGTGTACAGAAGGAAGAGACGAGACTTTGGGGAGGAAGAAGGGTATTGTTGTAATTTAATTATGTAATTAGTTATTATATTTTAATTTAAAAATATCGATAACTTAAAATTTTAATAACTCTCTTATACGAGGTCCAACCAAGGCACAGATTTTTGCATTGTGCTCGTAATGACGAAGGCATCGCAGTGGAACTGGTTTGGACGAATTTGGATGATTTATATTTATTAGTTGGTTTGGATATATTCCAACCACTGGAGCGGATGAGACCCTATTACATTCCCATGTAAGAGTGGATAACCCTTATATACGATCCCTCCTCGAAGCGATTGATTTATATTATTTAATTATATACTGTATGTGATGTAGGGGAACTGGTTGGAGGAATCCAATAGGATTCCTCACCACTGTTGGTTTTATTTACATATATATGTGATGATATATATGAGCTATGATGCAGGGGGACTGGTTGGTGGGATCCAATAGGATTCCTCGTTATTGTTGATTTATATTCAATAAAATGCCTGTTATATGAATTATTGGATATGGAACCTGATTTGTTGACACTATTGGTTATAACATTGTTATGTTCAAAACTGAAACCCAGTGGAGATAGAAAACCGACAACAGTATTAGTTAAGCGTTTAGTTATTGGCCTCAAATTAGTATTTTAAAAATACTATAAGTTGCCATTTGAATTGAAATTGGTTTTGAGATAGAAATGATTTTAAACCAAAATTGGGTTTCAAAAATGTTTTGTTTTAAAGGTTTTTAATTTCTATTTTATTCCAACCTTTTTATCTATTTTTTCTTAAGTTATTTGATTATACTTAATATTATTTTAAAGATTATTTTTAATTAATGTTGTTTAAAAGATTATTTATTTATATTTAGAATCGTTTTAAAAGTTTTGTTTATATTTAGTATTTTTTTATAAGGGTTATTTATCAATATTTTTAATTTTCTTTAATTAATTGATATGGTATGAAATGAATAATAATGAATTATTAATACTGATTTAGAAATTATTATTTTTTATTTATAATAATGCTAAAATTTTATTATTTATTAATAGTGTTTTGAAATTATTAACTATTATTTTTAAGGTGTTTTGACGTTATTATTATTATTATTTAAAATGTTTATTGTTCAAAATTATTATTATATAATAGTGTTTAAAGTAAATAATTTCATTTAATTATAAATATTTTCAAGATTTATAAATAGAGTTTATATATAGACTTAGGTTTTATAAGAGGAGTTTTATAACATGGTTTGAAGAAGTAAGGGAAGAATATTTACAAGGTGGAAGATTTTATAAATGGTTAGATATTTATAAACCATTTTAAGAAATGGGTTTATAGATTTATAAAAGGAATTTTATAAATGGTTTTATGAATTTATAAAATATTTATAAATGATTTTAGAAATGTATAGAAGGATTTATAAGCGATTTAAATTTAATAAAAGAGATTATAAAAGATTTTTAGAAATTTATAAAATGGTTTATAAATGGTTTTAGAGAAGTATAAGGAGTTTATAAACGATTTTAGAATCGAAGAAAAAAATCTTTCTCAACTTTGAAAATATACCTATACCATTGAGATAGGTATATGAATGCATTTTCTAAAGTTGCGAGGTGTAATATGTGTGAATTTACTTATACCGTTGAGATAAGTATATGAATATTTTCCAAGTATCAAAATATACAAATTTGTGGATATACCTTTGTAAAAGTATTTTTATGAAAGTATTTACAAAGTGGTTTTAATTAATGAAAAGATTAATCAATGTGTGATTTCCCTATGGAAATAATCCCTGATTGGATGTGTGTTTATTGATAGTTAAATAACTGACTATCAAATATTTCCTTAATATGTAACCCTCCTTAATTTTGGTGGTACGGAAATATTCCCTTCTGAACACCGAGCATTTTTACTCTGGAAATATTTAGGTGAAACACGGGAATTATATGGTATAGTTTCCGTCGGTGGTGCTATATTGTATGTATAAACTCGTTTCATTCTTCTAGGGAAAATGATGAGGAGATTCGTCAACTTAAATGGTTAGGGGGTGATCCCCGCTCTTGTGTATTGTCTGATTATTTCCTAAAGAACCGGCATTGAGCATTTTAGAAAATTGGCGATTGGATTTTGGAATGCCAGGGAAGCGAAAGAGTGTACTCATAAGAGATGACTCGAAAACCGTAACCACTCCAAAACCATATACTGTTCTATGGAGGAGTTTTGTGATACATTAATATGTTGGAATCCATGTGTGATTCCGAGACCCGTTGGGGGTATGAGAATCCATGTGTGATTCCAAGATCTATTTAAGATATTTGAATCCATGTGAGATCCCATGATCTTTTTCGATGGCAGTGCGTGAGCTGGAATGCCGGACGTAGCCTCACCAGCGGTAATGACTAAAACCAGAGATGGGAGGCATGGCTAGTAGGGTTGGCAAACCCATAGGGTGTAGTCAGCTCCACCTAGACATTACTTACAGTTGTTATGCATGCATTGGGGAAATGCACTCGGTCTTAGTGAGACCAGTTATGTTTTTCGTATGGTACATCACTAGGGATGTATGCTGCTTCGGAAGGATATCTCTGATCCTTGTGTAGGAGGACCGTTCTCGAAGTACCGAGGGCATCTCTATTGAATCCTACACAATTAGCGAATGCGCCTTATCGGTTTTTGATTATATACCTAGTATTGTGTGATGCGCACACACGAGCATCACAACTACTTGATTATTATTATTTTCACCCTTAGACATTATTATAATATCGTAGGATTTTTCTTTAAAATGTTTTGGTTATCGTAAGGTAAAAACCTGTCCGTGTTTACATGCGACTTTGTCTTACAAGATACTTTTGATTTCAAAGGTTTCTATAACTTTAAAAATCCAGTTGGGTGTGTTTTCTCACACTAGTTTTCTAGACTAATTCAGGTGTTATTTTATTTTAATGCTCGCGTCAGACTGAGCATATTTACAGATTTTAGTTAGATGCCTTGGAGCTTCAGGAGACGAGCTAGAACCCAAAGACGTATCCACGTATATGGTTATTTTCTGCTGCATTCATTTTTGTTATTATCAGCGATTATAAGGACATACTATTATAACCATCCGGGCTGAAATAGGTTAGTACACTCTGATTGATGTTTGTATATACATACATTACAGTTTGTTTTGTGTAAAGATTTGTTTTATATTATAGATTATCCGTTCCGCTGTGAGATTCTATGTTGTTTAGTTTTTTCTTCTTATCTTCTTCTTTCTTTTTTCTTTTTTCTTTCTTCTTTTTCCCAAACTATCCGCCTTTCCATTCAATTTGAGTGGATCATGTATGGTTAATTATCTGCTTAGGCTATTCGAAAAAGTGGGTTGTTACATATATTATCACACATCTCACCGTTTCCATAATCAAGGCCTTATCAGAAATCTTCTTTTTACGCCTTTGACATTAATTACCTTACTAAAGGGGATGTGCATACTACCAGAACTGCTTCGAATGCTGCAGATCCAGAAGGAAGGGATAGGCAAAATCCTACAAGCTGACTACCGTAGGCCAGACATCAGCTGGAGCTTCAGATCCACAAGGTCCTATGACTAGAGAGGAGTTCCAAATCCTCATGCAAAAGCTTACTCAGGGCCATCAAGAGCCAACGTAGAAGATCCGTGCCAACATGGAACTCGCAAACCAGTTGAACGAAGAAAGGCGAAGGAGATCTAGGAGGGGTCATGTCTTACATTCCTCGACTGAAAGTTTGGCTTCATCTGACCTCAACCACAGATCTACATGTCGTCGGTTAGATGGAAATTATGCAGAAGCCTCCGGGCATCAGCGTGCTATCAATCTCGGACAAGCCGGGATTGGTCCTTCTACAGGGCACCAAGCTGGACCCCCCTCCCGAGGAGGGGCACTTCCTTATCACATCACTCATGACCATGCAGTTGCTGCCGCTATAGATCTGGAAGCTGAGATCCAGAATCGACCAGATCCAGCCCTTCCTCAACATGCTCATGAACCCTACGTTCCCGAAGACCGGGAGCCAAGGAGGCGAGGAACGGACCATCGACAGCGCCCGAACCGTCCCCGCAACATGGAACCCGACCATGTCTTGGCCCCGAACATCCAGATGCCTGACATTCCAACCATGATCCACCAAATGACCCGAGAAAGTCAAGGTCTTACTAATGATGATTGGGGAATCTCCCGAAGTCATACTGTATTTACAGATGACATTCTTTATGCTAAGCCACCTCGTCGATTCAGGATGCCTACCTTGCCCCCGTATGAAGGAAGTTCAGATCCTAACCAACATAGCTTAAAGTACAAATGGCTCATGAATGCCGCTTGAGCTGACGACATGGTTAAGTGTAGAAGCTTTCCTATTTCCTTAGGAGGCATCGCCACTATGTGGTTCACTCGTCTACCACCCAGATCCATTTCATGTTTCGATCAATTGGCTACAAAGTTCGTTGAACAATTCCATATGCATGTCACGAGACCGAAGGATGTCAACACCTTGTCCAATGTCACCCAAGCTCTAGGAGAGGCTCTTAGGCGTTATTTGGAAAGGTTTCATTCTGCTTGTGCTGAGGTCAGCAACCCCAATGATAATTCTATTCTGATGGGATTGACTAAGGGAATCGATCCAGATTCCGAGTTTGGCAATTGGTTGGCTGGGAAACTCCCCGCTTCGTTGGATCATTTCTATGCTAAGGTAGCCCAATTTTTTAGTAGAGAAGACGCTAAATAATCTAGGAAGCAGGATGATGTGGGGCCTAGTGTTGAAGGCATTCAGAGTAATGTTGCTGTGAAACAGGCTGGTGAGAGTTTCGGCAAGGTATAATTGAATATACAGAATAAACAAGGTCAACAGCAGGGCAACGGAGGACAGGGAAAGAAGAGAGACCCAAATCATGGACCGAGACCCAAAGCACCCATGTTCGACCGATATGCCCCTTTAAATACATTGCTGGAAAATGTTTACCTTCAGACTTGTAATACCAGACAGTACGAGAAGCCAGCTCTGAACCATCATATGATAAACAAATTCAGACTGGAAAATTCTGCATATTCCACGATTGTTACGGCCATAACACGAATGAGTGCCGTCATTTACAAGACATCATTGAGAAGTTGATTAGAGAGAGGAAGTTGGAACAGTTTGTGCAGGCTCCGCAGGATGGAGATGCGGGCCAATCTAACCCAAATCAAGGTCAAGGTCAAGCTAGGCCTAAAGAACCCGCACGTACTGGCGGGAGATTGGTAATAAACACAATGAGTGGTGGTCCTCATCCAGCTGACCAGAGCTGGAAGGAAATGGAGTCATATGCCAGCTCGATTAGGCATGTGGACTTCGAATGTTGTAGTAAAGTTGATGACGGGGCCCTGGCAAAATAGCAGAGGATGATGACAGACGACATCGTTTTCAGGAACCGAGATGCTGACAAAGTCGAGGCCCCCACTATTGATCCATTGGTTATTTCAGCTCAAGTAGGTCCTGCTTGGGTGAAGAGGATCTTAGTCAACAACGGAAGTTCTGTCAATATACTTTTCAAGCGCGCTTATGACCAAATGAGAATGGAGGCGAAAGATCTAAAATCATGTCAATCATGCATACATGGTTTGGAAGTGCAACTATAACCGCTGGGATGGTGGAGTTTCCAGTTGAGTTAGGTATTGGAGATCGCCGGAGAGTCCGGATGTTGCAGTTTGTTGTGTTAGACATTCATTCTCCCTATAATGCTTTCTTGGGCCGATCGGCCCTCGTTGAATTCAGTGCAGCGATTGCCCCATGGTGTTTGACTCTGAAGTTCCCCACCGTTAACGGGGTTGGAGTAGTACAAGATGATTAGGTGGCTGGACGCGCCTGTTATGTTGCTGAGCTGCGGGATGCGCAGCGTAAGGAGAAAGGAAAGGGCGTAGAGAAATCTCTTTGCATCCATTTTTTAGATAATTGATATCAAACGCCTAGGCCCGGGCGCCACAACCAGTTCCTTAAAGATCTTGATCCTCAAGATAATAATGACGAGGAGGAGGTCAAAAATTCCTAGGCTTCCCTGGTAGAGTTGATGATCGATATTCCGATCCACGATGACGACGGTTCTAGAATGATAAAGGTCAGATCTCAGCTTAGCCACTAGATGAGATAGGAATTGGTTGATATTTCTAATGTTTATGAGCCAAAATCAAAAATGGGTCGTCGGATTCTATGTAATGAATGTCTAGAATTTAGATCTCTAGCTCCTGGTTCTTGGATTTTGGGGGGTGATTTCAATGTTACGCGTTTTATAGGTGAGCGTTCACCATAAGAAGGTGATTTCTCTACTATGGAGGAATTTGACCAGTTTATTTTTAATTCTAATTTGATTGAAATTCCTCTCTCTAATAGAGAATTTACTTGAAGTAATACTAGAGAGTCCCCATCTATGGCTTTTCTTGATAGGTTTTTCGTTAGTGATGAAATAGAGGATAAATTTCCTATTTGTAGAGTTTCTGGTTTGTCCTACACTTATTATGATCATTGTCCTATTATTCTTACGTGTGATCATCATAGAGTTATTATTAGATCTTTCAAATTCGAAAAAATGTGGTTATTAGAATCTAGTTTTTCGAATTTAATTAAAAATAAATGGATTTCAATGAACTTTTATAATATTAAAATATAGATAATTCTGCAAAAAAATTGTTCTAAAACTTAGGGGGCTTTGGAACTTTCTTAAAAATTGGAGTAAGAATAATTTTGGTAGTAATAAAATTAAAAAAGAAAACATTCTTTCCGAAATGCTTAAAATAAACAAGATAGAAGAAACTAGAAAACTAAATCTAGGCGAGTGTAAAGTTCTTGCTAATCCAAAAAAAGAGCTTAATTCAATTTTAGAGAAAGAGGAGGTTATGTGGAAACAGAGATCTAGAATTCAATGGATTAATGAAGGTGATAATAATACCAAATTTTTTCATAATATGGCTAATGGTAGAAAACGTAGTAATACGATTAATTCTATTTTTGTAAATAACAAGGAATCGGTCGATCAAAGAGATCTTAATAAGGCTTTTACCGTCTATTATAGAGATATTTTCGGTAATAAAATTAAGCATAGGATTAATGCCAGATGGAATGACCTTTATCCTTCTGATTCTAGCATTGACCTTTCTGAGTTTGATAATCCTTTTTCTGAAGAGGAAATTTTGAAATCTATTAATGACATGCCTGGTGATAAATCTCCGGGTTCTGATGGGTTCCCTATTTTCTTTTACAATAGTTTTTGGGATGTTTTAAAATTCGATTTAATTAGCATGTTTAACGATTTCTATAATGGAAAATTGCAATTAGGAAGATTTAATTTGCAAATGTTATCTTATTGCACAAAAAATCGGAGCAAATAATTTAAAAGATTTTAGACCTATTTTCTTAATTAATTGTTCCGTTAAAATTATTTCTAAAGTTTTAGCTAATAGACTTAGTAAAAGAATGAATGATTTAATTGACTATTCTCAAATTGCTTTTATTAAGGGGAGAAATATCACTGATGGAGTGGCTGTTGTGCAAGAATACATTAATCGCTGTTGTAAGAATAATATTACTTGTGCAATTTTAAAACTGGACTTTGCGAAAACTTTTGATTCAGTGGATTGGGATTTTCTAGTTGATATGTTACATGCTAGAGGTTTCAGTCATAGATGGATTAGCTGGATCATGACTTTACTTAAAACTGGCAACTCTAGTTTATGGTAATGGTTTTTTAGGTAATAAAATTCAATCTAAACGAGGTTTAAGGCAAGGTGATCTTTTATCGCCTCTTTTGTTTAACTTAGCCGCAGATGTTTTCGCTAAGATAATTAAAAAAGCAGTTGATAATGGATCTTTGGGGAGTGTTGGTAGTGAAATCTCGCGAAATGGTTTATCAGTCCTTCAATTTGTGGATGGTACCTTGCTATTTACCTCTCATTTGCCTAATCATATTATTACCCTTAAATTTATTTTATATAGTTTTGAACTTTTATCAGGTTTAAAAATAAATTTTGATAAAAGTTCCTTTTTAGTATTAAATGATTTTGAAAAGGTTGAAAATTTAGTTGCTAATACGCTTAATTGTATAACTATGAATTTTCCATTTAATTATCTTGGTTTTTTTTATTAGACCAACTAAATTTAAACATGATGATTGGTTTATTATCATTGATAAAATTAAAAATAGGATTTCTAATCACTACACCAAACAGGCCATTTTGTCACACTTTTTTCGTTTCATTTTGTCACGGTTATTATTGTTGGAAATTTATAACGGTTATTACTGTTACATTGTATTATCACGTTATTTCCATGACAAAATTTGGGCTTTTCGTAAATAACTCAAAGACATTGGATAGAGTCGTCATTTATGTTTCAATTGTTACTTCAGTTGTTTCTCACGCTTCTGCTTTTATCATTCTTCCCTAAATCAAATTAGGTTTAAGCCGTTCTATTTCAAAGCCTTCCTTCGATCCAGCGTGTCGCCCCTCTCTTTCGCCTACCGCCGTTCTATTTCAAAGCCTCCGCCCGTCTCTTTCGCCATATCCGCCCATCTCTTTCACCGCCTTCGCCCTTCTACAAAGTCAGGTAATAATTTTCATTTGGTATTTCACATTTTTGTTTGTATTAGTTTTGTTATTTATTCAATTTTAATTATGGATCTATTTTATCATGGTTTGTATTTCACTTATGTACGTTTTTGTTTGTATTTTCATAACATTTTTGTTCTGTCTGCGCCGAAACTGCAATGTGTTATCTTCTTTCCTCTTCTACACTTCGTTCTAATTACAGTACAAAGATTAGCCTCCTCATGTGTAACCTTATGTACGTATCATGAATTTTGACCCAATGAAACCATAGGTCCATATACAAAACTGGCAACTGAAACCAACCAGAAGTGCAAATAGGATTGTGATTATTATTAGTTCATGGATGCATCTCTGTGTATAAGATACGTATGCTGCATGTTTGAATACTTAGTGAATTCACGTTTACTTTGAGAGGAGACTTATGTAAACATCAAACTGAAGGTGACCTCCATGAACTAGCTCCGTGAACATAATATTTTCTTTTTAGAAAAACAAAGGAGCACTGTCAACTTCAATCTATAAAACTTAACATTTAAAAATATGCAATGTTTTACGTGTTTGATACGGTAAAATATAAATATAAAAATATATAGTGTTTATCATTTATTTTTTAATGTAGTTCATTCTATCACCAATGTCTACAGTCCATTCTATTTGACATGGTGTTTCATTTGTGTCGGGAACAAAGTCATGTGAGCTGTGTATTATTTAACAATGACAGAGGAACCAAAATTTGTAACGGTTATAACCGTTGGAAATGACCAAATTTTGTAACGGTTATAACCGTTGGGAATAACCAAAATTTGTAACGGTTATAACCGTTGGAAGTGACCAAAATTCCCGACGGTTATAACCGTTGGAAATTACCAAAATTCCCAACGGTTATAACCGTTACAAAATATGTAAAAAAATTGTAACGTACCTTCTACCAACGGTTATAACCGTTGGGAATTTGATTACCAACGATTATAGCCGTTACAAAATGACAGTTCTAGTGTTGTGAATTGGAACAGGAGATTTTTATCGAGAGCGGGTAGATTAGTTCTTATAAACTCTATTTTATCAACTCTTCCGATCTATTGGATGTCTATGCATATATTTCCAGATTGGGTGATTGATAAAATTGATAAAATAAGAAGGGACTTCTTATGGAGTGAGGAAAACTCTAACAGTAGTATTAAATGTTTAGTAAATTGGGAAACTTTTTGTAAATCCAAAAAGGAAGGTGGTTTAGGGGTCATTAATTTGCGTAACATGAATTTGAGTTTGTTAGGTAAATGGTTATGGAAATTTAAAGATATTAATGATAATCCTATTTGGAAAGAAATCATTTCTATATATTACTATAATGGTAGTAATAATTTACATCTAATTACTCCTACAGTTATATGTAAACTGTCTAATTTTTGGAAATCAATTTTAAAATGTCATGAGATTTTTAACCTAGGTACTAATACAATAGTTCATTCAAGAAATAGTACTTCTTTTTAGCATGATCGTTGGATTTATGTTATCCCTCTTAGGATTGAATTTAAAGAGCTTTTCGATATTTGTAATTTTCAGAATGCTTTAATTATAGATGTTTTTTCTCCTGAAAATGACCCCTCTTGGAATTTTAGTTTTAATAGAATTTTAATTGGTACTACTCTTAGGCAGCTTTCTTTGCTTTATGCTAGATTGAATCTATATAATATTGATAATGAAAATGATAATATTAGTTGGGATTGGGATAAGAGTAAAAAATATACTTCTAATTATTTTTATAGATTTCTTAACTTCTCGGGTGTAGCTAATAACTCTTTTATATTTATTTGGAAAACAAATGATCCTCCTAAATCTAAAATTCATATGTGGCTTATTATGCATGAAAAACTAAATACTATAGAATTTTTAAAAAGAAAAAATATGCAAATTGATAATAAATGTTATTTTTGTAATCTGCTTCTTAAAGATATTAAACACGTATACTTTGATTGCATGAATACTTATACATTCTGAATAATACTCTCAAAATCTTTAGCTTTAGTCTTACAACTAAAATTTCTTATTGTGATTTCTATTGGAATAATTTTAGATTTAAGTTTAAAAAGGAAAATAGATTTTTACTTGACACTTTATTCATTATAATTTTTTGGTATATTTGGTTTGAGAGAAATCGAAGAATTTTTAATAATAATAGTCATTTTAATAAATTGATATTTATAATTTCTTAATTTTGTTTTAATTGGATCTCAAATCTTAAATATAAATTAGCTAAAAATAACCATTTTAAAGAATATCTTAATAAGGTTAGTAATAATATTAAGTTATTTAAATATAAAAATAATATTTTTGACATTAATAATTGTAGTATTAACATTTTTTCAAACTTAAATGATGATTTCTTTGTTTGTCATAATATCCTTTTGATCAAAGGACCAAAAGAATTAGTTTTATTTTGTTTTTGTTTTAGTTTTTGTTTTAGTCTTTGTTTGTTTTTGTTATAGTTTATAGATCTTTAATTTCTTCTGATCATGGATTCTTTTTTGTCTATTTTTCTATTTTGCATTTTTTCTGTCCTATTATCTTAGCTTTACTTTATTTTATTAATACATATATATGTATATATATTTCATTTATATACATATATGTGTATTATTATTATTATTTAGTTTCTTTTTTCAGATACAGATTTTGGCCAAAAATGGTGTTAGATTCTTTTTGAAGGTTCATAGGATTGCTGATGGCAGGATTGCGGTCTGTAGTGAGGAGTTCTTCTCAGTTCTTCTACATCTTCATATGGCGTTCTACTATCTGGGTGATTCATTTTCAGCGAGGCACTCTCTCCAGTTTTGTCGAGTCTTTAGAGAGGAGCTTTCCATTCCAGATCACATTACCATTTCTTCCGAGTCTACAACGTGGCCTATCCTTCTCAGATGGTGCTGGCTTCTAGTATCTTTGGCGTTGAGATGCCCCATAGTTTTTTAGGTACTTCTGACACCTCAATACCAGGCGGTGGCCTTGTTGGAGCTTGATATTGGGGTGTAATGGACGGTGCCCTTGCCGAAGCTCATTCTACGAGTACCTGAGTTATTTTCTTTGTTATTTGTACTATGATTAGCTACCTGCCAGGCATGTTGGCAGAACCTTGTCTTATGTGATATATACATATTTACATGTGTGCTCTCCTCTATTCTAGAGGATTACACATTTCTCTCAAATTTCACATGTTATTTAAGTAATTTTCGATCAGAACGGCCTAGACCCAAACCAACCACTTAAGGTTCAACATGAAATTTTGGGTATTTAGGGATTTAGTTGATTTTGAGGATGCATATGAGTTTTGATTAAGGTTGTCCTTCTGTTTGTGTTAGATTAGGTGCATTGGACAGTAGGGTAAAAGAGATAAATTTCAAAAAAGAATCGTTTTAATTCATTATACACTAGGTATTTAATAACGTTATCATGGATAACTAGTGTGTAACCCATGAGTTGCGCATGGTAATATTGTAAAATATTTTTAAGTTAAAATTAGAACTTTGTTATGCAACATAAAATAAATTCAATGAAATATAAATTAAATTGTTATTTTTTGTATGATTTATTTTGTGTAGCTTATATATCATTATATTAAATAAGAAAATAATTTTATCGTTTCTGTTAGTATGAATATGGTATGTAAGTTGAAATCGACATATTTTAATTTTTTGTTAATGATAAAAAATATTATTTAACTAGTTTTTTAAATATGTTAAATTTAAAATTACATAATCAGTTTAAATATATGGAATTAAAGGTAAATAACAAGAAAGAATTGAGAAGGATTTTATAAAAAAATTATGGAAATATTAATGCGGAGTTATTTGAGTGAAAATTGAATTTTGTAATGAAGCTTATGATAAATCTTTGAAATAAACTATTATAATTTATTTACAAATTAAGTTTGTCATCATTGTTTGTGTATAGAATTTAATATATGTGATTTATATATCTTTATAGTTGAATGAAATTTTTTAGTATGAATATATATGTGTATATATATTGTATTTATTAGAAGAATAGACTAACTATATACTAAGCTTGTTTGGATAGTTTAATTTGGGATTTCACAATTAATTTATATACATGAATTTAAGTAAAATATTAGGAAAGATTTTAAAGAGACGGTTAATAATTGTAGAAGATGGTACCCTGAGCAATTACAAGAAGTGGGTTTGTTTATATTCCTGGTCCAGTAGATGCTATCACACATACAATCATACTCCATTCGATAGAATTGTTTGACCTTAAGGGAGATCTTTTATAGTTTCGCGCGTGAGTGTTTATTTCTTAGTTTCGTCCGGTCATTAATAACATGATTATTTTTAGATAACGGTAGATGGAAACAACGCTCGTAAAGAGTCTTATTGAAACAAAAATAGAGACATGCATGTCATGCACAACATTAAAATGTAGGTATTTGAAGCTAAAAATAGAGTTTTACAATGCAACGAATGATAAATTTATAGAGATAAATGAATACTAAATTAAATTTGTTAATATTATTTATGTATATTATTTATGTTATGCGATTATATATTTTTATATTTAATTGGAAAAAATATATCACTTATTTTGATATGAACATGGTATACATATTGAAACGTCATATTTTAGGATTTACTAGATGAATTATCAAATATTTGTTAATGTTATCGACGGATTCTCCACGGTCTTGGAATAGACTTAGAACAAAGAAACTGGATCATAGAATAATGAAGGAATGGATTGAGAAGCTTGGAAACCATTGAGAATGACAATATGAAGGAGCTCAACAAATTAGGCGAAGTTTGGGGCAACTAAAACCGGTTGGTACTGAACAATTTTTTTTCCTTGGATTGTATGTCAAGAGGTTAGGGGACTCCAATCATGGAAAAACTTAGAGCATCAGGGCATCAAAATTGGTCGGTACCGACTGATATCAGTTGGTACCGATCAATTTAATTGTCTTAGGTATTGTACGTATTGACTTGTTCTTCATTCGGGGATATTGGATCTGAAGATATTTGATTGTTTAAACCTAGTATAATGATTTTTGTGCTAGAATTTGTCTAGAAAAAGCAAGCCTTCGTCAATTAGAAATAGGCATTTTGATCTTTATTGTAACGACCAGCCTTTTCATCCCTCAAAAGTCGACACTAATACATCCATGGTATTCATGTGGCGAACATCCAAGTGTCGGAAAGATAGATTGTTGGGTGAAAGAAAAGAAGAGATGGAACAAAATCTCACATCGTGGCAAGTAATATATAATATACAATAGATCTTTACAAAACGAAAGATTATTATACATACATCAATCAAAGTAAACTAACCTATCATCAGCCTGGACAGTCATAACAACCTGTCCTCACAAATACTGATAAATACATAGCAACAAATGCAGCAGAAATAAAAGATACGTGAATACATCTTCGAGGCATCTAGCTTGCATCTTGAAGCTCCAAAGCGTCCATAACTAAATCTAAATATATGTTCAGGCTGACCCAAGCATTATAAGAGAATAACGCTCGGATCAATTTGGTAAACCAGCATGAGAATTATTTGGATTATTAATGTTATAGATCCTTTTGAAAAAAATAAAGGTATCTCGTAAAACCACGCTGCACAAAAACACAGATAGGTTTTTACCTTATGAAAACCAAACTATTTTAAATAGAAAATTCCAATAATATTATAATAATGTCTAGAGTTTAAAATAAACAAATAACAAATCTAGAATGGTTACCCATAATAACATTCAACAGTACTAGGTTCTACAACTAAAACCATAAGGCACATATTGGAGATTGGATTCCATACAATGATAAGGCACTGGTGTACCACCTACCATAGTACACCTCTAGATAAAATGTACCAAGGGCTCCACTTTGATCCCCCCTCACAAACACAAAGCCGGCCTGCCCCATGAACATGACATAGTCGGATTACATCCTCCCTCGGGCACCGAGGATACAAACATTGCACCCGACCCCACCCCCGCATGCATACCAAATCCATAGAAAATATATTGATCCAGATCTGAAGAATGATGCTCCTAATAGTAGCAAACCACATATCTCTGCTCCATCCCCTGATTTTAGTCATTACCGGATTGTAAGGCTTGTGAGACCACAATTAACTTTTCCTCTTAGCTAATCCCTATCAGTATGCTAGCACTGCCCTCTAGGTACAATGCAATGCCAACATTCATTCATATAAGTTGTTCATGATATAAAAAACCAAAGTCATAACTTCTACTGCATCCATTTTAGAATCACCTTCAAGATTAGTAGCAAGTAGCCTTTGCACTTCAACGAACTCCGTCTTCGATCATCTTCAAGATGTCTCCAATGCAAACGCTTATGCTGCTTTGAAGTGGTTTTCAGATAACCCATACTTATCTGATCTCGGTCTCTCCGAACCAATAATCGATAGCTTCAAAACTGGCCAAGATTTGATAGTCGGTTATTTAACTATCAAACAAATGAACAATTCAACACAAATTTATTTTCATATGAAAAGAAACCATGGTTAAGCACATAAGCAACCACGAAGCCTCTTTAATTAATCCTTTCATTAATTAAAACCACTTTGTAAATACTTATATCAAAATACTTTACAATAATGTACATACGTATACTACTCATTCACTATTCATTTACACTCCTTCAATGCTTGGAAAATATACATATACTTATCTCATCGGTATAAGTATATTCACAAAACACTACACTTTCAGTACATAGAAAGCGCATTCATTAACTTATCTTAATTGGTATAAGTATACTCAAAAAACATTTCACTTATCAATACTTAGAAAACATTTCCATATACTTATCAATGGTATAAGTATACTAACAAATCTTAAGGAAGATTTCACTTCCAAAACCATACTTAATTGGATTAAAACAAATGTCGTTTAAAATATAGATGACAAAAACCCAAATCACTCTTGCTGTAAGTAAATGGATCGTAGGGATTAGACCAAGTTAACTTACCACCACTTTCCGATTTCAAACTTGTACGATCCTATGATCAACAATGTAATCAGACAAGTTAGCATACTATCCTTGCCTCGACATACATTCTTAGTTCTCAGGCAGGGACAAGTTTTCCTACCTCGAAATTTGGTGTTAAGTATGGAAAATATACTTTCCATACCACCATAATGTAAAATGATCATTTATAGAAATCAAATCTCATTCCTCATATAAAACTCCATTTTATAAATCTCCTTTATAAAACTCCTTTCTATTTATAAAACCCCCATTATAAATCTCCTTTATAAAACTCCTTTCCACTTATAAAACTCCTTTTCATAAATCTCTTTTATATTCATCAAACTCTTTTATAAATCTCATATACTTTCCACAAAACGATCATTCCATATATCACTATAGATTCACAAAGTTGATTTATTATTTCAATTTATCAAAGTGATATCATTTCATTTTTTATAAAGTATCATTTATAAATCTAGTCTTTTATTTATAAAATATCATTTATAAATCTATCTTTCCATACAACATTTTACATAAAGCATTTCACAAAAATTTAATACAAAATATTTCTTTCTTCTTTTAAAAAAGAATCGCTAAATTATGCAGTAGACAAAAACCCTTTTTTCCTTCATAATAAACATTATATTAACTTTTATGTAAAATAAATACTTTCCAAAATAGTTTTTAAAACATTTCCCTATATGTTAGAAAAAACTAATAAAAAGGTTAAAGTGGAATAAAGAATTAAAAACCTATTTCTAAATGAAATGCCATAGAAAATTCCAAAAGTCACATTTAATTTATCATCTAAATTAGAACCATTTTCAAATAAAAAACATCAAATAATAATATTTTCAAAATACTATAATGAGGCCTAGAACTACCATAGCACTTAATAAGTGCTTTCATAGATCTATAACTAAAAGGTTTCAATTTTTTCAACATATCAAAGTCTTATCTAATATGGCCAAACTACCAACCTTTGGCATTCAACCATTTATACAGTAAGTATAAAAATGACATTAAAATCACAATGGCAAGGAATCCGGATCCCTCTACAAAATTTCATAGGTTCTTTGTACTTCATTTCACATGTGATCCACTTTCCAAAACAAAAATTCAACTAAACCAAACAAATAATTCATTCAAGCATTCCAATAACAATTTATATCCACCATATTTCATATATATTCATCCAATTGTGAGTTAACTCACCAAAAATTCCAACCAACGCTTAGGCGCTGCTGCTCTATCTAAAATCAAACGGCGTTCCATTTTAGTTCCAAATCCTGCTTTACGAAATCAACTTCACTGCATAGATAACGCTCTTACGAGCGCAATGCAAAAGACTGTGTCTCGATTGGACCTCGTATAAAGAAGATATTCATTTTATAAGATTTTGAATTAAAGGTATAAAATTAATTTACTTAATCACTCAGTTAAGCATAATTACCCCTCCAAATCCTTCTTCCCTTTTCCTTTTGATTTCCTGTACATATACATACCACTGTGCATGCACCCAAAATTGCTGATCCTTCCTTCTTCCTTCTCTCCCTCATCTCTCCACGAAATCAACAACCAATTCCTCCGATGAACTCCCCTTCACGCATGCTACGCTCTGCACCCAAACTTATAAAGCTCGGCTGCACCAATAAAAATGTGACTTTAGCCCTAGACGGTGCTAGGTGATTATCGCATTTTACCTTAGTATGTTGAAGTTCCGACAGATGATGCGGGGAGGTCCTAGTCGTCGAGAGCAACACGTCGAGAGCAATGCAACTATACTCACTGATTCGCCTAATTCCTTCTCTAACCAATGCCTAGAGCTAACTCTAGGTTAGGCACCCTACATCGATCATCCTTTAATACGGTCACTCTAAAACTATGGATTCAAAGATCTCACTCATACTAGCGCAACGGATCCAAACACCATACGATTTCATTCATTAAAACAAGAACAATTCAATGTTTTGAGGCAGTTGTGTTTTGGTTAACAGGAAAATGAAAATAAAGAGAGAGAGAGGAAGTGAAGTGTGGAGGAAGAGGGAGGGTGAGTGTATATTTCTAATAAATATTTATTATATTTAATTCTCTACTTAAAACATTACATATTTCGAGCTCACATGACCACAAAGCACGTCCGATGGCTATGAAACTCGTTGGAACACATCACCTTATTATTCCGGTCTCGATGGCATTATTTTCGTCAAAACCTGAGACAGTGACTCGAAATCATATATTTACGCGTTTCGAGACCGTTTATCGAAAAAACAATTTTTGGTCTTATTATCAGTATTAATTCGAACTAAATATTTTATAAATATTTTCTATAACAAGTTCACCATTATTATTTATCAAACTTGAATATTTAAATAAAGTAAATATTCTCATCCGAAAAGTTAAAAATTGTGGGTCCTTACGGTTTTCCTTCCTTCAAAGAATTTCGTCCTCAAAATTCCCACAGGAAGAAAATGTCTTTACACCCTTAGACTTATGAAGTCAATTAGGTAAAATGAGTTATTAAGCTATTTAAAATCCCATATGTGGTAGAAATTTCGACAGCACCTCCTTTACACGGCTAGATCCATAAAAAATCATGATAACAATACAAGCTCATATTTGGGACCTCCCATATATAGGGGCAACACAACAACAATATATACTTATGATATACCTTATAGAATGTGTATGTCATATAGCAAACACAACACCTATTGAGCATAAATACGTACCCATTGTCAAGCAATCAGACTCTACACATGAAACCAAAAGTAGCAAGCTTGCCTTTGCTTCCATTTACCTGAATTCCACTTACATAACCTAAAAGAGAATTAAACACGACAAATAAAACAATACAACAACTCATTCATCATATATCGTAAATCTAAGCATGCTAAATCATATATAGCAATCATCTCAGATACAAAGTCCATGAAACCATATAACATGCATTTCTAATGTGAGAAGCATACAACTACATTGAAGACCGTACGATGTACATATGTCATCCATATGCAATATCAAACCATTCACTCGCTCGATCAAACAAATTTCACTTCCGAACTAGTATCGCTCACTCGACTTTCCTAGTGTGGAATCCGATCAGGTTCCTTGATTAGAAACTTCCGTTCTCCTTACATAGCCATATCTATGATTGAGAACTTTAGAATCATATCAAAAATCTATATCAAGTGTTTGTCGTCAAGAATTCAGTGAAAAGTCCTTGTTTAGATCGATGTAAATCACCTTGAAATCATGTACTTGAATATGGATCAAGAACAGTTATGCGAATAAACTGATCTACATAAAACTTACGTATTTATTCCATTGGTTTCTTAACTATATCAATTATTTTTTATTTTAAACCACATTTATTTACACCAATAGTATTTCATTTAGTACGAAAATCATTTATTATTTTTTTCACAAAACATTACTTAAGTTTTTATAAACATTCAAGATTTAAGTTCATATGCATATAATATGCTACTACATCCTAAGAGTATCTATACAATATCATATCTGTTTTACTTAACCATGATGTTCAACAAATTTAAAACTTGTTTTAACTTGCTATCTTTCCATTTTAGAGTTACAAAACTCTAGTTTTATATTTTTCACAAACACTTAACTTCAAGTTCATAACCAATTCGGAAGTTTTTAACTGTCCAAAATCACTGAAATTCAATTTGATTTCAACAAATGAAAACTACCAAACAACATATCATAATGAGATGCATAAACCGAACTACCCTAATGCATAGGATATATGAGTCCATATAATAAATTAACCGAAAACTTCAGAACTAAACACTCGGGTTTTATTTCAACTATATTTGATATACTTATAACTTTAGTTTATAATTCATACTTTCAGGATTTTTAAATCATGATCTGTTTTACCAAAACAACTCTATAGAAAATTACTATGGTAACATTCCCTAATTAGAAACTCAAAAATGAACGTCGATGATGTTGCAGTCATCATCAGAATTATTTTCCAATGACAAAAGTGAGTTCAATACTTTCTGCTCCTTTAAACTCCTTTTAAAATATTTCTATTCATAAATACTTTCAAATAATACTATTATTGTTTTCCCCAAAACTTTGGAAAACGATTTTCAAAAACACCAAAATTTAAGTTCTCAAATTCTCAATTTTAAATCCTTTATGTTTATAAACCATACTTATATTAATTCACTTTCTTATATATAATCATTTCACAAATGTTCATCTTTGTTTAGATTATAATAAACAGCTTTTATTAAAATTAAATTTTAACCCCACATTATCACCAAACGCCTTATAGTCAAACAATGAAACTTAATTCATAAAGTGTTCGTTTCAATGTTTCCATGATTATTATCCACCCAACTCATGCAGTGAAAAGGTAAAACTGCTCATAAACTAATCGAGCACAATTCAAAAATCAACAAACAATAGTCAATGCTTGTGAACTAACTGAGCACAACTAATTAAACCATAAATGGTAATAATTGAATATTATCATTTCTTGACAGACAAACACATCATTAATAACTATATAAATTTTAGAAAATTATTCTTTTATATATAAAAATATAGTCCCGGGTAAAATTATTTCATTTACCAATTTCAAAAACAATACTGTGTCAGTTTGCCTTGTCCAATTGTTTAGAAATCCCTATCGATATCCTGGCATCCTACATCTCGACCAGAATTCATAGACTGCTCAGCAGACCAATCCATGTAATATAAAACAATTTTGTAGCACTAACAAATACGCGCTCTCATATACACACACAGTCAAACTCATTCTAATGTGTTACTAACCCTATCTCTAATGAGTTTACCCCACCAAGGCCTAGGTGTTAACTCAACCTAAGCTCGAATACCACACTATAATGACCGACCTTTTCGAACCTCAAAAGTCGACGCAAATACATCCATGGTATTCACGTGCTGAACATCCAAGTGCCGGAAAGGCAGATTGTTGGAGTAAAAGAAAAGACAGAACAAAATCTCACATCGTGATGAGTAATATATAATATACAATAGATTTTTACAAAAAGAAAGGTTATCGTACATACATCAATCAGAGTAAACTATCAAGCATCAGCCTGGACAGTTATCAAAACATGTCCTCACAAATGCTGATAAATACATAACAAAAAATGCAGTGGAAATAAAAGATATGTTGCAGGCATCCATCTCGTCTCCTGAAGCTCCAAAAAATCTATAAATAATATGAAAATATGTCGGACTGACTTGAGCATTATAAGATAATAATGCCCGGATCGGCCTGGTAAACTAGCGTGAGAAAACAAAAATCATATGGATTTTTAATGTTATAAACCCTTTCGAAAAAATAAAGGTAGTTTGTAAGACCACGCCACACATAAACACAGATGGGTTTTACCTTACAATAACCAAACCATTTTAAATAGAAAAATCCACTAATATTATAATAATGTCCAGGGTTTAAAATTAATATATAACATATCTGAAATGGTTACCCATAATTACATTCAATAGTACTAGGTTCTATAACTAAAACCATAAGGCACATATTGGAGATTGGATTCAATATAATGACAAGGCACCGAGGTACTATCTACCCCAGTACATCTTTAGATAAAATGTACCGAGGGCCCCACTTTGACCCTCCCATAAACACAAAGACGGCCTGCCCCGCAAACATGACATAGCCAGATTACATCATCTCTCGAGCAACGAGGCTGTAAACATTGCACCCGGCCCCACCCATGCGTGCATACCAAATCTATAGAAAATATATATATCTGGATCTGAGGAATGATGCTCCTAATAGTAGTGAACCACATAGCTTTGTTGCATTCCCTGATTTTAGTCATTACTAGGTTGTCAGGCTTGTGAGGCCACGATTACCTTTTCCTCTTAGCTAATCCCCCTTGAAATGTTAACATTGCCCGCCAAGCATAATGCAATGCCAGCATTCATCCATACAATTTGTTCAAGATATAAACAAATTGAAGGCACTACTTATACTACATCCGTGTTAGAATCACCCTCGGGATTAGTAGCAAGTAGCCCTTGTATCTCAAAGAACTTCATCTTCGATCATCTTCAAGACGTCTATAATTCAAACGCTTACGCTTGTTCGAAGTGCTTTTTGGATAACTCATACTTATCCGATCCTGGTCTCTCCGAACCAACAACTGATAGTTTCAAAACTAGCCAAGATTTGATAGTCGGTTATTCAACTATCAAATAAACAAAAAATCTAACCAGAGATTTATTTTCATATGTAAACCAACCATGGTTAAGCACATAAGTAACCACTAAGCCTCTCTAATTAATCCTTTCATTAATTAAAACCACTTTGTAAATATTTGTATCAAAACACTTCTACGAAAATATAAATATGTATACTACTCATTCACTATCCATTTACACTCTTTTAATGCTTGAAAAGTATTCAATCTTCTCTCATCGGTATAAGTATATTCACAAAACACTACACTTTCAATACTTAGAAAGTGCATTCATATACTTATCTTAATCAGTATAAGTATATTCATAAAATATTTCACTTTTCAATACTTAGAAAAAATTTCATATACTCATATACTTATCAATGGTTTAAGTATATTCACAAATCTTAAGGAAGATTTTACTTTCAAAACCTTACTTATTTGGTTTAAAACAAATGTCATTTAAAACATAGATAACAAAAAATCCAAAAAACACTTTGGGTGTAAGTAAATGGATCGTATGGATTAGACCAAGTATACCTACCACTACTTTACGATTTCCCTCGATTAACAATGTAAACGAACATGTTAGCGTACTATTCTTGCCTCGAAATACATTCTTAATTCTCAGGATAGGGACAAGTTTCCCTACATCGGAATTTGGTGTTATGTATGGAAAGTATACTTTCCATAACACCATAATTTAAAATGATCATTTATAGAATTCAAATCTAATTTCTCTTATAAAATTTCTTTTTATAAATCTCATTTATAAAACTCCTTTCTATTTATAGAACCCCCTTTATAAATCTCTTTTATAAAACTCCTTTCTATTTATTAAACTCCTTTTACCATTCTCCTTTATAAAACTCCTTTCTATTTATAAAACTCCTTTTTATAAATCTCTTTTATATTTATCAAACTGTTTTATAAATCTCTTTAATTTAAATCTCATATACTTTCCATAAAATGATCATTCCATATATCACTATAGATTCACAAATGTGATTTGTTATTTCAATTTATCCAAGTGATATCATTTCTATTTTATAAAATATCATTTATATATATTTCTTTTATTTATAAAGTATCATTTATATATCTATCTTTCCATACAGCATTTTACATAAAAAATTTCTCAAATATTTATTTCAGAAATATTTCTATCTTCTTTAAAAAACAAAATCACTAAATTATACAACTGATAAAAACCCTTTTTCCTTCATAATGAACATTATATTAACTTTTCTATAAAATAAATACTTTTCAAAATACTTTCGAAACATTTCCCTATATGTTAGAAAAGACTAATAAAAAGGTTGAAGTGAAATAGAGAAGTTAAAAACCCATTTCTAAATAAAATGCCATAGAAAATTCCTAAAATGTTTGAAATCATCCTCTGAATCAAAACCATTTTCAAATCAAAAGCAGCAAATAATAGTATTTTTGAAATACTAAAATGAGGCCTAGAATTACCACAGAACTTAACAAGCGCATCCACAGATCTATAACTAAAAGGTTCAACTTTTTCAATATATTAAAGTCATATCCAATATGGCCAAACTACCAATCTTTGCATTCAACAATTTATATAATAAGTATAAAAATGACATTAAAATCATAATGGCTACATATTTTCATAAGTTCCCTATACTTCATTTCATATGCTATCCACTTTCCAAAACGGAAATTCAACCAAATTAAACAGATAAATCATTCAAACATTCTAATAATAATTTATATCAACCATATATCATATAGAGTTCATCCAAATGTGAGTTAACTCACCAAAAATTCTAGCCAACGTTTAGGTGTTCCTACTCGATTTAAAATAGAACAGCTTTCGATTATAGCTTCAAATCCTACTTCCTCCAAACTTTATAAAGTCAACTCCAGTGTATAAATAATGCTTTTACGAGTGTAATGCAAAAAACTGCATCTCGTTTGGATCTCGTATGTAGAGGATATTCATTTTATAAGATTTTGAATTAAAAATATAAATTAGTTTAGTTAATCACTCAATTAAACTTAATTACCCCTCCAAATCCTTCTTCCTCTTTCCTTTTGATTTCCTATACATATACACACCACCATGCATGCACCCAAAATTATCGATCCTTCCTTCCTCCTTCTCTCCCTCATCTTATTATGAAATCAACCACTAATTCCTCCGACAAACTCCCCTTCATGTGTTCTATGCTCTACACCCAAACTTATCAAGCTTGGTTGCACAAATAAAAATGCGACTTTAACCCTAGACTATGCCAGGCAATTGTCACATTTCACCGCAGTACACCCAAGTTCCAACATATGATGCAGGGAGGTGCTAACCGTCGAGAGCAACGTAACCATACTCTCCAATTCACCTAACTCCATCTCTAATCAACAACTAGAGCTAACCTTAGGTTTGGCCCCTTATGTCAATCATCCTCTAACACGGCCACTTAGAATGCCAAGACTAAGGATTTGAAGATCTCAGTAATATGAATGCAACGAATCCAACGCCATAGGATTTCATTGACTAAAACTCCGGGAACAATACAATGTTTTGTGACAGCTGTGTTTTGGTTAACAGGAAAATGAAAATAAAGAGAGAGAGAGAGAGGAAGAGAAGTGTGGAGGAAGAGTGAGGGTGAGTGTATATTTATAATAAATATTTATTACATTTAATTCTCTAATTAAAGCATTACATGTTTCGAGCTTGCACGACCACACAGCACGTTCGATCGTCACAAAACTTGTCGACGGACATCACGTTGTTATTCTGGTATCGATGACACTAGTTTCATCAAAATCTAAGGCGATGTCCCAAAATGATAAATTTACATGTTGTGAGACCGTTTATCAAAAAACGATTTTTGGTATCATTATCAATATTGGTTCAAACTAAATATTTTGTAAATATTTTTTATAACAAGTTCACCATTATTACTTATCAAATTCAAATCAAATTATATTAAATATTTTCATTCGAAGCGTTAAAAATCGTGGGTCATTACATTTACCTTCTTCCTCGGACTTTTGGAAGCAAAATCAAGATCTTTCCATTATAATCCGAAAATTGATTGTAAATTAAATACTTCAGAGAGAATTCATGAATAAAAACAACTAAGTGTATGTAGGCCGAATCAATATAAAATCTTGAGTATTTCCTATTTGATTTCTTTCGTTTTTCATTTGTTTAATTCATTTCTGATGATATTGGGCTGTTTGCTCATTTTATGTGCAAACATTTTTGGTGCTTTCACTGAAAACAACTTAGGTCTGATCTGATTAAAGATGAAGAAGCCTATAACACCCCACTAATATCTGATATTAATAGAACTAGATCGTTTGTAATTAATTACAGATGTTGAAAATAGTAGGGCGTTACACTTGGCATCAGAGCTTAGGTTTAGCGACTCCTTGAGCCTTGAGTAGACTTAACCATTTATGGCAGAACTTACACTTTCGATTGGGTTAAAAATATAGAATGAGAGAGTGCTCTTATTTATGGTTGTGTATTTTATTCATATGGATTGTGTATGTAACAACCATTACCTCATCCGAAGATGCTACTTATTTATAATCACCTTTGAGTGGGAAATAAATGTTGTAGGAATGTGGTAGGATGAGCACTTATAGGGGGGCTAAGTGTTGGTTATAACCAAAGTGACACACATGTATTAAAACCTAACATTAAAAAGTGGACCTATTTCTATGGAATTTCGACCTGAAAAGTTATGTTAAAAATGTACATTTTGGATTTTAAAAAGTATTTTATTTAAGAAGAAAAAAATGTATGTTTTGGACTTCAAGTGATTTGCTGAAATTTTAAAATGGTGAAAATAAAATATTTTTATTTGAGGAAAATTTGTTGCGATTGTATTTTCCAAAATAAATCGTTTTAGTAAAAGATATTTGGACATACAAAATACTTTTGAGAAGCCATTTTAGTGGAGAGAATATTTGAAAGTATTTTTTACCAAGAATAATTTGAAAATAATAATAGTAAATAATTTTTTTTGAGTACAGAGTTAGAGGAATGTTTTTATTTGAGGGAGAAGCGTTCTGTTCTAAAGAACACCCTTGAAATTTGAAAAGTTTTATGCGAAAGCTAATTTTAGTTAGAAGAATTTTTATGTAAAGAACACTTTTTGGATAAACAATATTTTAAAGGAAAACATTTTTTTGATAAAGGATATTGACTGGGAGAGTACCCAATTTTTGAAAGAATGTTTTATTGAGGATATGCGTAAAAATAGTTTTCTTCTAGAAAAAGATGTATAGTAAAATATCTTGGTAAATATTTTTGAAAAATATCTTAGGAAAATATTTTATGAGGGTTAAAATAATTTGGTTCAAAGGTGAATTTTGAAAAGAAAAGAAGGGAAATATCTTGGTTGAATAAAATTCTAGAAGTTTATTTCATTTGGAAAACTCTATTTCGAGATTGTAAAACTAGACTGGGTGGTATAGGATGCGAGATGATTGGTGATGTGAGTTTTAAGTTTGTCCAAAACCCATTATAGTGACGTAAATTTTGTGAGGCTTATCCTATTGTGTTGTAGGGATGTTTAGTTATTCCCTTCTGGAGAAAAGAGGGGTACGAGATTATGATTACCCATTTTAGTATGTGGGGTTGAGATATTTTACTTTAGTGGTACTTATTCATTTTAGTTGAATTGGCTGTGTTAATCTATTGCTTGTTGACATTAGTTGTTTTAATTTTACTGCTTCATTTGACTATGTATGTTTTATGGTATATAACATGATTGTTTAAATTAAATTATTCCATTTATATTATATCATTTTTTTACTTGTTTGACAATGTTGTTCAATGTTACCCGGCTACTTGGCCCGGCTAAAAAGCAACAGTTGTAGAAGTTATAGTTAGCACTGGACAAGGTTCTGGCCAAGAGGAGACTGGGGATATAAGGGTTTGATGCAATCGATATGGTTTGGCATGAATGTGTGGATCGGTATGTATGGCTCGGTCAAAGGTGGATCGACAGATAGTGCTCGGTCAAGAATGGGAAAACGAGATGGCTCAGACTAAACGTCCAAGGAGAGGTCGCTCGGCCAGGTTTGTTCAGCAACCACCGTTCGACCACCTTCGTTCGGCATGCCATCGTTCGACCATCATCGTTCAGCCACCATCATTCGGCACACCATCGTTCGGCCACCATCATTCGGTATGCCTGGCTCGGTACACAGAAGTCGCCTGCTATGGGCTGAAGTACCTTGTTCCTGGGCCTGCGAAGGGAGTCCAGCCTATCTTCTTCTATAAATACAGAGGAAGGGGTACGGTTAAAAGGACCTTCTTTTGGGAGAACTCCAGGGAAACTCTTCCATTTTTGATACTCTCCTCTTTTTGATTCAAACTTGTATTCAAGTGGTCTGTTTATGGATTGTATCTGTATTCATGGGACTGAAAAAGTAATAAAGATTCTATTCAAAGTGGATGTAGGCAGTTACGCCGAACCACTATAAATCTGGTGTTCTAGTTTTTTGTTGTCCTTTGGCATTCAACTATGTTACATCTCTGCTTTAATTTACTTTCTTTATTAGTATCTCTACACCATTCTATTCAAGGGTGTTAGTGACCAATTTTGGTGCTAACCTTTTGGTGCTTTCATTGAGAATTGAATTCTCAACTTGATTGGATCTCATCGTCTACTAGTGGATTTCCATATTCACGAGATAAATCCAGTTGTTTACCAGCAAACTTCCTATTCGACTCAGATTTGAAAGAGATCTAAGGAAGCTATTAGTTATGGGATTGAATTCAGTGATGTACGCAAGATCTTAGGATTGGATGTTGAAGTTTGCACTCAAGCTAAACGAAGGCCGGCACTTCTCTGAAGGCAATTCAGCTGATCTCTCATATGGGCGAACCATCACCAAGGCAAATGTGTATATGCTGACCGCTCCAGAAAAGGCGTATGCCGACCGCTTCAGAAAAGGCGTATGCCGACTGCTCGAAAACTACTGTATACCGATCGCCCCATATACTCCGTATAGCCGATCCTTCTTGACCGAACCGCCTTAACCGAGCCACCCTTGGCCGAAAGGCCTTTTCCGAGCCACTCTTGGCCGAGATACACTTGGCCGAGCCACCCTTGGCCGAGCCACCCTTGGCCGAACGGCCTTTGCCGAGCCACCCTTGGCCGAACGGCCTTTGCCGAGCCACCCTGGTCGATCCACCGTGCCTACACTCCAACACCGAACCACCTTCTATTCTTTTGCTTTACAAGCATTCCGATCCAGTGTTACCGATCGTATGCGTACTGATCCCTCTCTTAAAAAACCATCTGACCAGTCCATATACAAAAAAATATGGATCGGGTACGACCCCTATTTTCAAAAAATGCTTTTTCGGGTACGGCCCAAATTTCAGAAAAAGGCTTTAAAAAATTTCTTTTTCGGGTGGAAACCCACCCGAACCCTAGCCACAGCACAGTGCCTCCACATAGTGAATTCAAAACTCAACTTAATGAAGGAACATTCTATCCACTTCCCTGACATCCTATGATCGACCAGGGCATAGAAGATCAAGCGTCAGCTTTGGAATGGCAACAAGGGAACGGGCAAGCAACTGCTACTCAAACAATACTCCTAAAGGTTGGAGAACATAGATGATATGACTCTAGGCAAATGCCAAGATGACTCCAAGCACCATTCTTCACTGACCCAGCACTTCGAATTTAATGACTCCAAGCAAACCAATGTTTAACTCCAAGCAATTTGTTCCAAATGTTAACAAGGATATCATACTGATCCCGTTTGAGGGGAGTCAACCTCCAGATATATTTTAGCAGCCAGTTAGGTGAACCTCCTATGACAATGGATCGTTTCTGTTACAAAATGAATCAAAACCAAAGTGAGGAGGAGTGGAGCAGACTAGGAAAAATAACAATACAGGATCGTTGGCTAAGGACTCAGATTCCAATGGACGAACCAAGATCTCAAAATTCGACTCATATGCTCTTTGAAATATTCAATCGATAGCCTCTACTTGGAGACTCACGACTCAAAGTAGTACTGAAAACCAACCTCGAGAGAGTCCACCGAAGCCCAAAGAAAATCAGGGGAATGTTGTATATTCCAATATGCCCACTGATCCTAACACTGGCGATTACAAACACCTTTGAGGTGTGATCGAAAGGCTGATCTAGAAACGAAAGCTTCAATAGTATGTACAAGTCCTGTAGAATGGTGGGCAGCGAACATCCGATGCTTATCAATAAAGAACTATGATTATCAATTGGACTACTGACGGTCGACATCCCTTTGAAAGGAGCTAGGGGCAAAGTTGAATAGCGAGCACATGATGCTACTTCACTCATCAATGAGATTTAATCCAATCTTCTTTGAATTATTTCTATTTCTATTTCAATTGTTCTATGAACAATGACCAACTTGAACTGAACCACTTTCAAAATGATGCAGGTGACCATGTACTCAGAGTTGGCCGCCAACCAATCTACGAGACCTTGATCGGATTTGTGGAGTTTCATCAAGACGAGCATGATTCGATCGCTCATCATCAACCTGTGCCTTTGATTTGGGGCCAAGGACTAGAGATTGAAAAGCTCATCATGGTCAGAGCCCAATACAAAGCGTACATGATTGACCGTCCATTCATCGACCTCCATATTTGATTTGGTGGCCTAAGCAAGGCTTGGAATGAATGTGGCCCGATCATCCACTCCTCGGGTCATAAAGTAAAGTTTGATAAAATACATATGCCTCTCATGAAGCTCAGTGATGCTGGGATCTGACTAGAGCAGACATGATTTGATCATCAGCATATCAAATCCTACCCTGAACACAAAAGGTGGTTCGAAAGCCCGACTTGAAGTAGCTGTGATAGACTGCCTACTCGTTAACCATCGCTCTCAATACATGGACGCGACCGCACCTTAAAACATATGCAACTTACTTTATCTACTCAATAATCCATTATCTTCATTTTCTATAAAGAGATACGAAGCAAATTGTGCGAGACTTGATTATCCAACCCCAGCATGGATGTGATCCAACCATCTATCATATACATCCTTCCTTGACTTGATTGGAAGAGCTACAATCACCAAGCAAACGAGAATCGACCGTCCATTTTTCAAGTTTTGTCCTTGATGCTGGGGGCATAGTCCCATTCCATGAGCAAACGTAGTTCAACCGTTTATTCGACAACATTAGCCTCGACATGGTAAATGAAATACAAATCAAATGGGTGGAAATACGACCGCTCTCAAGAAAAATCTCTAAGTCCCTGAAGCGGACTAGAGTACTCTGAGTCCCCAGAGCGCGGAAACGAATTGAGAAAAATCTCTAAGTCCCCAGAGTGCGAACTAGAGTATAAACGACTTAAAAAATCTCTAAGTCCCCAAAGTGCGGACTAGAGTACTCTGAGTCCCCAGAGTGCGGACTAGAGTATAAACGACTTAAAAAATCTCTAAGACCCTAGAGTGCGGACTAGAGTACTCTAAGTCCCTAGAGTGTGGACTAGAGTATAAACGACTTAAAAATCTCTAAGTCCCCAGAGTGCGAACTAGAGTACTCTATGTCCCCAGAGTGCGGACTAGAGTATAAACGACTTAAAAAATCTCTATGTCCCCAGAGTGCGAACTAGAGTACTCTGAGTCCCCAGAGTGCGGACTAGAGTATAAACGACTTAAAAAATCTCCAAGTCTCCAGAGTGCGGACTAGAGTACTCTGAGTCCCCAAAGTGCGGACTAGAGTATAAACGACTTAAAAATCTCCAAGTCCCCAGAGTGCGGACTAGAGTACTCTGAGTCCCCAGAGTGTGGACTAGACTATAAACGAATTAAAAAATCTCTAAGTCCCCAGAGTGCGGACTAGAGTACTCTGAGTCCCCAGAGTATGGACTAGAGTATAAACGACTTAAAAAATCTCTATGTCCCTAGAGTGCGGACTAGAGTACTCTGAGTCCCCAGAGTGCGGACTAGAGTTTAAATGACTTAAAAAATCTCTAAGTCCCCAGAGTGCGGACTAGAGCACTCTGAGTCCCCAAAGTGCGGACTAGAGCATAAACGACTTAAAAAATCTCTAAGTCCCCAGAGTGCGGACTAGAGTACTCTGAGTCCCCAGAGTGTGGACTAGAGTATAAACGACTTAAATAATCTCTAAGTTCCTAGAGTGCGGACTAGAGTACTCTGAGTCCCCAGAGTGCGGACTAGAGTATAAACGACTTGACAAAAATCTCTAAGTCCCTGAAGCGGACTAGAGTACTCTGAGTCCCCAGAGCGCGGGCTAGAGTATAAACGACTTGACAAAAATCTCTACGTCCCAAACTGTGGACTAGAGCATAAACCGTTCAACAAATCTCTAAGTCCCCGGAGCATGGACCGAAGCATGAACACAAATTGGGCACGAGTTGATCGGGGGAAGAACAACTCTGAGTTACCAGAATGCAGAGTGGCATTAAACATCGATAAATAGATGAGTGGATTCCGACCGTTCTCTATTCCGCAAACTTCGGCCTGAAATTGACGGGAGCGGTATTAACTCGCTAAGGATGGAGTTCGATCATCCGACTTGTGGCCTAGCCAAATCAATGTTGGAAGTAGGAGAACAAATCACTAAAAGCTGAATATGACAGCTCATTATAGCTCTAGCTTGGCATTCTTTACAACTTAAGGCAACGACTGCAAGGAGGCCTCAATACAAAACCAATCGGAATGTCATCCAAAGCTACGAATGACCGACTATATCATACCTCAGATCGAGGGTCAATATTGATCCGCACCAAGCACATACGAATGTGACCCGAATGTCCCTTGAAAAACTATAACCACCAGAGTGTGGAAAGGAGAGTAAACCATGAAGAATTGGTCATTAATTATCCAGCACCCTCCTTCGATCTGTCAGGAGGAATATGAAACTGGATGAGCATGACCCGACTGCACTTGAGCCAACTTTACCCCGAGATCTGATTACAGAACATGAACCAAAGTGGATGTAGTTGACCGTCCAGTACCCAACTTACGCCCATAAACTGACGAGGCTTCGGAGTATTACCCTTGGAATGAAAAACCACAATACAATCCAGGATAGGCGAGACTCAGCCTCCCATCAACTGACCTGATCCCACGATTCAACGGGAAAGAGAATAAAGCTAAAGTGGGCATGGCTGGCCTTCCTACTTATTGACATATGCCCCAGACTTGGGGTCACGAGCGAGAAGCAGGATGAATGTAAACCGACTATTCACCGATAAATTCTATGTCTTTGGAGTTTAAGTGGGGGTATAAACATAGGTAGGACGAGACTCAACCGTCCACGCAGTACATTTATCAACCCAAGACTAGGAGCAGAAGCATGATCATCCAAAGACTGGCTGTGATAGCTCAATATTGAAACTTATATATAGTGTTTACAACTACTCAAGGCTACAACCGAAAGAATGCCTAGAGATAGAATCATTAAATTGATGCCTAAGCTCGTAGGCAACTGACTATCACTCCAACCCGAAGGACGGGTAAAGGATCATGAATGCATTGAATGGAAAGTGCATTACTCGAATATACAAGCAAATTCAAACTCAAAGCAAAATCCAGCTATGCAGCTTCACGCAACTCGAGGCTGACCCCTACTTGACATTTTCTTCAATGTGCTTCTAAGCCTGATCTTTGGCCATTTGCAGATAATCGATTAGAGCATTCAGATCCCTTCACTATCAGACTTAATAACTCATGACAAGACTCTAGGATTCGACCAGAGCAACCATCAGCATTGACCATCCTAACCATATTTAACATTGAATGTTATGCAAAATAGTTATATCTAAACTCAAAGAATCCAAGATTGCACCGGCTAAACTGACAATCGACATTACAGTTAGCCATGGCGACCCTTCACGGGTGCTGAAGATCGGATCACAGCTCAGTGCAATGATGACAAAAGAATTAGTTGGATTTCTCTGAATAAATGATGATATGTTCCCTTGGACCCATTCTGACATGCGTGTGTGATTTCACCGACTATCGCGAGCCATGCATTAAATATCGACCCGAAGCTACAAAAGCTAGCATCATACAATGACCTGAGACATTTGAAAGACTACTTAAATAGAATATCGAACTAAGCCAATTCGATATCGCTTATTTCCCTCGAAGAGCTATCCAAAGACGGAAATTAGCATACCTCATATCTGAATTCACTACATCATACTACTACTTGAAAAGTAGTGGAGAACCAACTAACAGATGGAAAATGTATGTAGATGGAGCATCCAATAATCAGTGTTATGGCGCAAGAGTCGTGTTAATGACTCCTGAGGAACGATCGATCTGCAACGCCCTGAAACTCAATTTCCTTGTAACAAAAAACGAAGCTAAGTGTGAAGCCTCGACCGCCAGCCTCAAACTTGCTAGAGAACTTAAAGTAAACTTTACATATCTTTTGTGATTCCTGATTAGTAGTATGCAAAGTTAGGGAAGATAAGCTTGCTGGGGGGCATTGTCTTACTCCTTATCTCGGCCGGGTCTAAGAGCTACTAGCCGACTTCACATATTACATCATTGCACACATCCTCAGCGAACGAAATGAAAAGAGTCAAGTCACTGGCCAAGCTGGCCAAAATGGGTCATGAATGACTCCTATCAAAGTCTATCCACAATGAGGAATTCTTACTAAACGGAGGAATGGAAAACGACAGATCCTCCTCAAAGTTTCATGCCAAATCATCCAAGAAGAAGTCATGTGTAGGAAGGAGTTTATCCATTCCCATGCTTCGGTGTATCACCCATGATGATATCAAATGAGTCTTGAGTGAAGTCTATGAAGAAAAATGAGATGATTACATCAGGGGGAAAACCCTGACAAAGAAAATACTCTGCTACGGGTTTTACCAGCCGACTATCAATCAAGATGCAGTTGATCATGCTAGACAATGCGATGAGTGCAAGATGTTTGCAAAAAATTCGAGAGCCCCGCCGATGGAAATTACTCAAATGACTAGTCCATAATCGTTTGCCACTTGGGGGCATTGACATCATCGTCTCCTTGCTAATCCCAAAGGTGGCGCGAAATACATCATCGTAGCAGTTGATTACTTCACCAAATGGGCAGATGCAGAACTTTTAACCATGACCAAGATGAAGAAAATAATCGACTTCGTCGTCCGTAACGTCATTTGTCCTTATGAACTTCCACGATCCATTATAACTGGTTGAAGCTATGAACAAAATCATAAAGTCTAGTCTGAAGAGAGGTTTGGAAAAGGCTAGAAGTAAATGGGTGGATGAACTCTCAATAGCATTATAGGCTTATAGAACTACCCATGAGTCTATGGCTGGCTGTACTCCCTTCAGCCTTGCTTACGGCTCCGAGGTCGTCATCCATTTAGAAGTTGAAGTCCCTTCTCATCAGGTGGCTGGTTACAACCCTTATTTCACAAAAAATATAAACAAGGAACTGCAATCGAATTGCAATTAAACTAGATGGAATTGGTGACGACTTATAAGCATATAAAACACATCCGAGAGCCAATGACAAGAACGTGTGCCCAAACATGCATGTGTATATTCGAAAAAATTCGACTTCTTGAAATCAAAAGAAATTGAATTTTCATTTAGGGTTATTAAGAAACAACTGGATCAAATAGCCGAAGCTTACTAGCCCTATAGAACCGGACACAGATGGCCACTGATGAACTACACTCCTGAATTTAAACTATTGGGAATCGACCAAGCGTCATGACGGCGGAAGAAGGATACGACACTTTGGAGGATAAAATTGAAGGATAATGACTATTCAGGAGGCAAGATGGATTTCTTTCTGGAGACTCTAACTTGCTTCGATTCAAAGCACGTCATGTATGCAACAAGACGTACTTTGGGGGGCAAATGTTACCCGGCTACTTGGCCGGCTACAAAGCGACAGTTGCAGAAGTTATAGTTAGCACTGGACAAGGTTCTGGCCAAGAGGAGACTGGGGATATAGGGTTTGATGCAATCGATATGGTTCGGCATGAATGTGCGGATCGGTATGTATGGCTCGGTCAAAGGAGGATCGACAAATATCGCTCGGTCAAGAATGGTAAAATGAGATGGCTCGGTCTAAACATCCAAGGAGAGGTCGCTCGGCCACGTTTGTTCGGCAACCACCGTTTGGCCACCTTCATTCGGCCACCATCGTTTGGCCACCATCGTTCGGTATGCCTGGCTCGGTAAACAGAATTCGCATGCTATGGGCCGAAATACCTTGTTCCTGGGCCTACAAAGGGAGTCCAGCCTATCTTCTTTTATAAATACAGAGGCAGGGGTACAGTTAAAAGGGCCTTCTTTTGGGAGAACTCCAGGGAAACTCTGCCATTTTTGACACTCTCCTCTTTTTGGTTCAAACTTGTATTCAAGTGGTCTATTTACGGATTGTATCTGTATTCAAGGGATTGAAAAAGTAATAAAGATTATATTCAAAGTGGACGTAGGTAGTTATGCCGAACCACTATAAATCTGGTGTTCTAGTTTTTTGTTGTCCTTTGGCATTCAACTGTGTTACATCTTTGCTTTAATTTACTTTCTTCATTAGTATCTCTACACAATTCTATTCAAGGGTGTTAGTGACCAATTTTGGTGCTAACATTCATTAGTTGTGTTATGCATTTTTGAGTTAATTCTTTTGCTTGCATAATAATTTTTGCTTGATTACTTCAATCTGCTTAATTGTTGGTTGTTCATTGTTTTCCTTGTTATGATTATGTACCTTATATGGTAGGATACATTACTTATTAGTGTTAATAGTCTTATATTGAGCTGGTTACTAAATGTTAACTTTCCAAGGGATGTGCATTGGAAAAACTAATGAGATGATAAGGGACATATTTAGATCAATCATGATGGGTGCCGTGAGATTGGTTGACTTCAGGCCATGCATAAGGAAAATGGTGGTTTGCTTCGAATCAAGTGCAAGGAAATCCTAAGAGTTAAGTGAAGCATTTTAAACTTTGATAAATCAACGATGTGAGGTGTTTGATCGAGCACTTCAAGTGGAAATTGAATGTATGGGACTTGAGTAGTCTGAAGAAGCACATTTGACAAGATAAAGCGATGTGGCGGGGCATGAGATGTTCCGGATCAAGTCGGATGCTGAAGGGATCATTTATAACTCTGGATGTAATGGGTGTTTTATGGGGCAAGAGTATGTGCTCACCTATGTACCCTAGACCGTGAGATGGTCTGGCTTGCCTTAAGAGGGCAGTACCTATAAGACAGATATGTGATCGAACATTGAATATGATTACGACATGAGATGTCATCGGCCTGAAAGGTCATTGAACAAATTATCATATATCCAGACGACCTTAGTGGTGGTTGTGGCAAAGCAAGGCTCCGAAGAGAACTATGGAAAATGCAGGACCTTGAGAAGGTCATAATAACTCAAGACTTTGAGAAAGTTGTAGTGAAATGAGACTTCGATGATGATCATGGTGAAGTGAGACTTCAGTGATGATTATGGTGGAGCGAGGCTTCCCAGAAGATGGTGGTGAAGTGAGACTTCGATGATGATGCGTGGCAAGGTGGGACCTTGGTGATGACTAATATGATCTAAAGATTTGGTGGTGGTCTAATTCACCTTAGTGGTGGTGAGAAGTGTTCAGTATAAGACCTTGATGTTGGTCTAGTTCACTTTAGTGAGGGTTTATATTTCTCGATTGTATGTGAGGGATTGAGCAATCGAGGACTGATGTAGGTGTAACATATTTTAAGGAGGTAGCCATAAATGGGCATATATATTATTTTGGGCGGTGTAGGTATGAAATCGTACATCAATTGTTATAAAGATTAGACTATGAGGAAGTTTGTCGATGGGTTGGAAAATATACATATTACAATAGAAGGGTGGCCAGCATAGGAATTATTCGCACACATGTGTTATTTGTTGGTATTATGCTATGATGATTACCACTTTTAGGCGTGTACATGCTTTACTTTAATGTGCTATATTGACTATCAATTTATGTATATTATTATTATGCATGCATGTTTATACCAACCAAAATTTTGTTTTATATTTTTGCTATGGACGGTTGCATTTGGGTTGCTGAGATGCATGTTGTGACTTGTGTATGGAGTTAATCTGTGGTTTGATTATTTCACCCTTTTTTGATGTAATGTTATTTTTATATACTATAGTTTGGATGCACGATTGAGGAATTATAGGTGTTACTATAGTATGTGTGTTGGATTCATTGTTGTGAATGAATTGTTACGTGTTATGATTGATTTGTTGTGCGGATGTTGTTACTACAATTAAGGATGGTTGATTGTGATTAATATACTTCCTCGTATTTGGTGATTAAACCATTATAAGACTTTATTGATTTGGTCGATGGTTGTATTTGAGAAATTGCGAGGGTGCAATTCTGTTAAGGAGGAAAAATGCGATGACCATCAAATTTTTACACTGCAAAATATTAAATTAACTAAAAATGAATTTTTAATAAAATGGTGGATTGGGTATCGTCCTTATAACCGTTGTGAAGGTCTCTTCAAGCGGATCAATCTGATATATTGTTTTGATGCATTTGAAGTTACAGTTTGCGAAATAGAAGCATTATATTGTTTAAATACCGCATATATCTATTTTGGGCCAAAACGGATAAGCAACCCATAACACAGTCTAATGACTATAGGCCATGAAACATTAGCCATCACCTCTATCTTCATTTTTTTGTCTAATTCTCGAAATCATTCTAATTCCTCTCTAATGGTGATTGGTAAATTAATAAAAAGTGATTAAAAATTCAAAATGTCCAAACCTTATCAAATTATATATGAATTCTAAGTTCTTGAAGAGGCGAAGGGGCATCTAAGATTCATTTATCCATCTGACACTCAAGTTGATCTGAAACCGATGGAGAAGTTTCAAACGTTCGATATATGGTTTTTGACTCAACGGTGAAACAATAACCAATTGACTATCAAAAGGTACCGTTGCGTAGAGAACAATGAATGGAGTGTATCCATGGTAGTCGATCGTTTTAAATCGACCCAGATTCGCCTAAATAATTCAGTAAAGTATAGGAACTTGCGACGGTGGCGATGGCCAAAGGCATTAGAGGTGGCTGGAACTCGGCCGTATGTAGTGGCAGTGATGGGGAAGGTGATGGTGGGGTTGCATAGGGAAAGGCGATGAGTAGTGGTCGATAGCGGCGGTCAACATGGGTGGTTAAGGGCATGATCAGTTCCGTGCATGCCTAATGTCTATGATGGATTTTTTTGAATGAAAGGTTAGTTGAATTATATCAATTAATATTTAAATATGGACAAATTAAAAAATTTCTGTTGAATCTTATAACCTTAATAACTTTTGCATGTAAACTCCGACTCATGCATGGTTTCTTCATTTGGACTCGTAGCGAAATTCCAAACGATATGAAACTGGGATTGCTGAATTTGAAGACAATTGGAAAAATCGTGTAGCTATGGTTTATTTATTTAATTAACTAAATTTAAAATATTAAATGCATACCATTATGAAAAATCATAATTATTGATATGTGTTATGTTATATTAATGATAGCTTGGATATTGCAGATAGTTTTTATGTGTTATGCCTAGTTGATTGTGATATTTTTGGATGTTTAACTAAAATAAGTTCTTTGATTTGGACTAGAATTAATTAATTGGAATAAAATGGATGAAATTGTGTAACAAGGGGAAGATTAGATAAATAAGTGATAAATAAGGTTATTTATAGTTTTTATACGCTGTTTGTAAATAATTGTCATTTAACGAACTAAATGGAATAAATGGAATAAATGGAAGAAATTTAATAAGGTTGTTATTTATGAATTCCTGGAGAAATTCATAAATAATAATGGAAGAATATATTTTAAACAAAAATTGAAAATCTTATTTAATGCGATTAATGGTTGATTTGAGTTATCACCTATGTTATTTTATGACCACGAAATCATATTTAGATGTGTGTGCAACATTTTACCATTATTACTACGTGCGTGTAGTTAATTATGATTTTATTATGTTGATGTTTATGTTACTAATATAGTGGTTTAGTACACATTTGATGACTTGGTATTTGTGTTACTAATATAGTGGTTTAGTCCACATTTGATTGATTTATACTTACATTGATGGTGTGTTGCTAATAGTTGATAATTAATATATGTGAGTATTATATATGTTATGATTGGTATATTGGAAATTTGGGGTTGAAATTGTGTGTTGTCATATATTTGTAATTGATTTATACCTATATTGATGGTGTATTACTAATAGTTGATAATTAATATATGTGAGTATGTATGATGTGATTAGTCTTGGATGTTTGTTGTTGAAATTGTGTGTTGTCAAATTTTCTAATATTTTATGGATATGTGTGCTGCTGTTGTTGTTACCTCATATTTATGTTGATTGACTGGAATGGTTTAGTATGAGTGGTATTTTTCGCTTGCATTGATTGTGTTGGTTGCAGTGGTTGCAAGGATGTTATGGTTGTTATGTGCTAATGGCTATTTGATAGAGTTAGGGTATGCCCTAGAGGCAATTACGTAATTTCATACATATATCAAACTCATTAACCAATCTTGTTCGAAATAAAAGTATTTTCTTTCTATTATATACTTGATATAATGTGGTTATATTAATTAATCAATTTAATTAGAAGTATATTTAATAGAAAATCCATAAATGGTATGTTTTGTGATAGTAGTTACAAAGTGTTGTAATCGTGAGTAATTTATCACAATGAAACAAATATACCATTTCAAATGTTCCTAGTCAAGATGTATCGAGACTGGATATCGATGTATACGTTGAGATTAGAGTATGTAATGCTCTCCAAACGTTGGGCAGTGTATCATTCATGGCTGTTGGGGGCACCAGGGGGTTACGTACCGATAGTTATTGGATAATTATGGAATGACTCACTAGATAGTTTTCTGTTGGTTAATATAACTAAGGTCAAGAAGAGAATATTGATGTGACTAATTTACACAGTTCTCTGGACTTGAGAATACTGTTGATCTTCAATGTGGAAGCCCGCTTAGATTATAGTTAAATCGTGGCATGGCGTCCATCGAACGACTATAGTTGGGTCAAGTGGAAGCATTGGAAGTGAAACACTATTCAAGAGAGAATTCATCTCCTTAGTTATATGAGATTAGTATCACGGTTAACTGAAGTCAACTCAAAGTCAAAGTCTCCGGCCAGAGCATTCCGGTTAATAATAATTGTTATTATTGAATTAAAGACTTTGTGTTTGGACTATAAAGTCGAATGTGGATGATATTGGAATTTTGACCATTACCAAATTCCATAAATCCAAAGTGATATAGTTTTGACAGTAACGACCTAGAATTTTGGTTATTTGAAATTGGAATATTTAATTGATTTTAAATATTTGAAAGTTAATTTTATAGATTTAATAACTTGAATTTCAATATATAACGATTTATTGGGTAATTTAATTGTTGAATTTAATAATTGAAATCTTGGATTTTATTTGAATAAAAATGATTTAAAGGCTTATTAAAATTCCATTAATAAGAATGAAGGTAATAAAAAAAATTAATTTGATTTAAAAGTAATTTAACTAATTTTGGAATTAATTCATTTTAATTAACATATAAAAATAGCCTTTCGGGGTACCGTCTCAGATTTCGACGAAACCAGTGTCATTGGGTCCGTAATAATGAATTATATTACGCCGTCAAATTTCGAAGCGATAAGATGCTCCGTTTGTTCATACAGGATGGAAACGCGTTGGAATTAATATCGGAAATTTAATATTTTATTGGGTTCAAAAAGCTATATTCTTCATACGATCGAATCAGGTCCCGAAACTTGTTCTATTGCGTTCAGAATAGGGATATAACTTTAGGACTGCCAAGCGGCATGCCTCGATTGGTGTCCGTAATTTAGGGCTAGATATTTTAGATTTTTAGTATAATATATTTTAAATTGATTTGACCCACAGCCGTTTTTCCTACTCCATCAACCACCCTATCCCTATGCAAGCCACCCTACGCTTCCTTCTTCTTCGCAGCCTTTATTTAAACGCGCAACTAAAAAAAATAGAGGAAGAAAACTTTTTTATCTTCAAAAATTTATATCTCAAGTTTAAGTCCACTATAAATTACAAAATAAATCCCTTTGTGTTTATATCGAAGAGATCTTCAAACCTATACCTACGTTGGAGTGTGCGATCGAGATTGGAAAAGGCCGACTGTTCGACGTGGGTTCTAGGTGAGTTAGGGTTTGGTTTTTTCTTTAATTCAAGGTGCAATTTAGGGATTCAAAGCTTGTAGAGGAGTTTGTGATGACATCGAGCAGCTCCTACCGTGTCTGGGTAGGTCGCGGTGGAGACTTGGCGAACGTGACAAAGGGGAGGGTGGCAGCGGTCACTTTTTGAACGAGGAGGTCGGAGGCAGTGTGCTTGGGTCAAGGAGATGGAGATTTTGATATGGGATCCAACAACGCGGTTGAATTTGGATTTCATCGTGTGGTTGAGGAGAATTTGGCGTGTCAATAATTGGGAGTGCACGAATATTATCGTGCACAAGAGAGTTCGAATGCAAGGAGAAGAAGGAGTGGGCTTGCAGGTTGTTTTCTTGGGCCGGGTTTGTGTAATTTGGGTCCGATTGAGACACGGTTAGTCACAGTGGACTCATATCAACAATATATACATTTTAGAATCTGTTTGGTTGAATTTAGAGCTGTTGAAATTTTACACTAAAATCGAACGCTATTCGATTTTAGATGGAATCAGAATGCTTCGGGGACACTGAAAATTTCTATGAGTAAATCTCACTCATTTTGGATAATTGGTTTTATTTTAAATAGTTAAAATTATATATTAGTTGATTGGATGAATTGATAAATTATTATTATCAACTGGATGTTATATTATATATATTAGTATATATATTAGTAGTTGGGTATATTCTCGCCGATTGAAGCGGATGAGACATCATGCGCCCCATATAATAGCGGATGACCCTCTTTATTAAGATATCCCCCACGAAGCAGGAGTATTATTTTGTGTTATATAACATCTGTGGTTGCAGGAAAATAGGTTGGAGGGATCCAACTGGATTCCTCAAAATGGTTGATTTCAATTTCATATATAGTGGTATATGATGTGTGAGGAATAATCTGTTATAGATTATGTTATCATTTGATTTATTGGATGCTATAGTAGTGCTGGCCTTAATTTTGGTATTATAAATACCATAAATAATATTTTGAATTTAAAAAGGGAATTCAAAGGCGATTTTGGAAATGAAAATATTTATATTGAAATTTGGGATTTATTTAAAAAGGAATTGATTTGGATAAAATAAATGAATTTGATTTTTGATATTTATTTAGCTATTTCGTAAAATGGTATTTTAAAAACAGTGGATTTTTAATTGAGATTTCTGGAAATACGAAATGGAAGTCGAAATCAAGATTTAAATGGTTTTGGAATATAGTTCGAATTTATTAAGAAATATATTTATAATGGGATTTTGAATAGGAACCGATTTATAAATGGAATTGTTTAATATGAATCTGTTATTAACATAGAAATGAGAGTTGAGTCTATAAATTTATAAACAATGTTTATAAATAAGTAGAATGATTATCATTTGACAAATTGGAAATATAAATTCACAGTGAGAATTTATAATGAGATATGTAAATCGATTTAGAAACAAATGGTAAATTCTATTTTGGAATTTGGGAATAGTTATGAAATTGGAAATGTAAATCGATTTGTGATAAATCGAGAGAGATTTATAAGTATAAAAAAAATGGATATGTTGAATTTTAAAAATGGTTTTTCAAAAGAAGTTAAGGTTTGTTTTTAGAAAAGGATTTTTATTTATTAAACTATGTAGTTTTTAAAAACTATTAATTGGAGTAAAATATTTCAAAAAGTTAGTTATTTAAATATTTAAATTTGTTGAAATGAATTCTAAGTTTTATAAACAAGTTTTGAAAATTGATTAGAAATTTTATAAATGAATTGGAATTAGTTATTGACGTTTATTTTAAAAGTGCTTTGATATTTTAAATAATTTTTTAACCATGTTTTTGAAATTTATTATTATGTATATATATTTTGAAAGTAAGTGATTGAAATTATTTATAAATGCTCTCGAGATTGTGAACCGGGTTATATTTAATGGATGTGATTATATACGAGAAAATCTTATAATGGAATTCAAGAACTTAAGAACTTTTAAAAGGGAAATTTCCAAATTGTTTAGATACGGGAACTTCGAAAATGAATCGAAATTCATTAAAAGAGTTATAAATTGTTAGATGGATTATAAATAAGTATAATCGATAATATTTGGAAATTGTAAAAAGGAATTAATAAAAAATTCCGGAGATTTATAAGATGAGTATGAAATATTTCCTAAGTATGGATATTATAAATTATTTTGGGAAATAGACTTACAATATTTTTCTAAGTATTGGAATTAAAAGTTTTGGAGATGTTTTAGCAAAGAAATGATTTATATAGAAATATTTTTCTAAGTAATGAATTATAAGTTGAATTCGGAAATATTTATAAGTGTTGAATGGTTTTAAAAATATCATGTTATGGATTTAAGTATTTGAAATCGTTTTCAAATATTGAAATACTGGGAGAGATTTGAATATATATCTTTGTAAAGATATTTTGAAATAAATGTTTGAAAGATTTATAACATGGGCCTAGTGACTACTTATGTGTGTAATTTGATAGTTAAATAACCGACTATCAATATGGCCAATTTCGTTGATCGTTTCAAAGAGACCGGGATCGGATTTAATTATTCGAAAACCACTTCGATCCGATTTGTGCGTTACGAATTGTGATATCATGAAGTTAATGAAGAAGGTGATTTTGGAGTTTCGGTTTGTTTAGACCCAGAACAACTTGTATGGATGAATTCTATCATTGCATTGCTTGCTTGGAAGGCAGTGTTAGCATTCCAAGTATGAATGTTATTCTTAAGGTAAAACGTAGCCTCAAGCCTCATCAACCGGGAATGACTGAAAATCAGGGGAGATGCAGCAAGGCTAAGTGGGTCGCATCCATTAGGGTATGTTATCACCTTTCTAGGTTATCCTACATTTACATATTTATGGATTGGTTGTGCATGAGATCTCAAAAGGGTTGCAAAGCAACCAGGGTGATGACATATTCGGTACTATCCAGTAAAGGGTAGGCCGGTCTTGTGTTGGCAGGGATCGATAGGTTCGATCTCGGTATATTTTCTAGATGTGTACCGTGATAGGTGGTACCCCAGTGCCTAGTCATTGTATGGAATCCATTCTCCAATACGCACCGTACGGTTTTGATTGTGCCCAACTATGTTGAAATGTGAGATGCAAGCATTTCAGCTATTTTATAGTTTATTTTCTATAGACACTATTATAATATCAAATGATTTTGACATAAAATGTTTTGGTTATCGTAAGGTAAAAACCCGTCGTATTTATGTGTGGCGTGGTCTTACGAGATTCCTTTGTTTTTCAAATTGATTGTGAAAATAATTAATTAAAATTGAGTGTGTTTTCTCACGCTGGTTTTCCAGACTGACTCGGGTGTTATTTTTCTATAATGCTCGGGTCAGACCGAGTATATTACACATTAGATTGGATGTTTGGAGCTTCAGGAGATGAGTTGGAGGCCCAGAGACGTATTCACGTAGATGGTTACATTTTCCGCTGTATTTATTGGTGTGTTACCAGCAATTGTGAGGACAAATTGTTATAACTATCCAGGCTGAAATAGGTTAGTATACTCTGATTGATGTCTATATATATATTACGGTTTCGTTTTTGTGTAAAGATTTATGGTATATTATAGATTATTCGTTCCGCTGTGAGATTCTGTGTTATTTAGTTTTCTTCTTATCTTCTTCCTTCTTTCTTTTTCCCCTAACAATCGGGTTTTCCGGCATTCAATTGGTCGGCATGTGATACAGTGGACATATCATTGTCGATTTTCGAGGGTCGAAAATCCCGGTCGTTACATTGACGAAGAGAATTGGTGTAAATAATTGTCACTGTCAAGTACCGCTTATAATAAGTAAAATTTGACTTTATCAAAAAGACCTGTAAGCGATGAATTCAGCCAAACGGTCATACCACCTGCTAAGTGACGTATGAACATTAATATTTGAATTTGTTCAGTATTAATCGCTGACTAAATTCACATCTCTAAGTCACACAAGCTCATTTGTGATTTCGTCGAAAACCACACAAATTAATTAGTTTGTAAAATGTTGCAAACTGTTTAAATTAATTAATATTTATGAAATATTAATTATTGCTAATTTATTTGATGTTTTGAATATTGTTGATAATTATTTTAATGCATATATAAAAGTTATATTTGCATATATCGATATGCGATATCAGTATAATTTTAAACATGTTTTAAATAATAAAATAATTACATAAAAGTTGTTTTCTTTTATTTGGAAAAGTTACATATTTGGAATGTGCTTGGATCAGCCATATAATGGTAAGAGGAGAAAATCAATTAACGAGATTAATTGAATTTTAAAAAGAGGAAATAAAGGAGGAAGTTCTAATAGGAGAATAGGAAAAGGTTCTTTTAATTCTATTAAAAACAAAACCTCCTCATTTTTGAAAGTACATAGAACAGAACGTGAATTTTACTTTTTTCTTTTTTCTTCCTCTTCTCTATCATTCACCCATGGCTGAAACTTCAACCCAAAAAAACATCAAAACAAATTCAAATCAACATCAAACTAAATCAAAAAGGGTTGTTCAGTCTTCTCTTGCAAAGTGGGATGGTGATTTTTGAAATCTGAGGAGAAGCCACAAGTTAAGGTGTGATGAAGGACAAGGTTTATCGGATCTAGAAAGTGATCAATGAGATATAGGTATTCTTCTATCATTCAAGGTGTTTCTATATGCTTCATCTTAAGGTAATTATATGTGCATATAATTCGATATTTACATGTTTATTGTATTATTATTTCTATCTATGTTTGTTTATCATTTCCTTTTAATGTATGTTTATGATAAATCGACATGTCTTAAATCTCATATTACTTCTGATAAATTTTCATCATTCTCTGTGTTGTTTGGATCTGCAATTTCTTATCACAAATTTACACATACCTACCTTGTTCAAATTCCTTTTATTTTATTGTAGATAGTTATGAAATTAAAAATTGACTTTGAATGAGATTTATGTATCTTATGAGATAATCTTTACTTATTCAAATGCTAATGGATTTTATATATATATAAGTTAAGTTATCTACCATTCCTTGTGATTTTAATTACATATGTTAAATTTTTGCACAATTGTTACAATCCTTTTTAAAATAAAAGTGGATACCTTAATTTAATATTAATGAAAGGACTTTAGTGCAAATTTTAATTATTCGTTGTTTTCTATATTTAAAGTTTTGTGTAAAGTTTGGAGTATTGTTTCTTTCTTAAATTAAAAATTTAATGAAAACTTTTAACTTTAAAACCTAAAACCTTTTGTACAAATGTATATACACATATATCATATGCTACATTGTTTGCAATATGCTTTCATATCCAAATTATTAAATTTTAATTATCAGATATATGTAATATAAATGTTTTGTTTAAATCAAATTTGTACAAAGATTATGAGCAATAATGTGACCTTTTTTTGTTAAACATTTCCTCAATTGGAATTTTTTCTATTAATGTTAATTTAGGATTTCAAATAATTTAAAACAACCAATAGGTTTTCACTTTGTATGTATGTATGTATCCATAATTATTATGAATGTATGCATCCATAATTATTATGAATATATGCATATATTTCATTGACAAAATTTAGACAACAAAAGGCATGTGTATATTTGGTTGATAAGTAATCAATGTCATTTAATGTATTAATTATTACAGCTAAATGGTGAAAGAAATTAAAGGTTTTCCTCTTTTCATATTCTATCATATCCATGTGTAGATTTGATTAATAAGTAATAAATTTCATTATATGTGTTAATTGTCACAGTTAAATGATGAAAGAAACAACAGGTTTCCCTCTTTTCATATTCTATCATATCCATGTGTAGATTTGATTGGTAAGCAATAAATGTCATTTAATGTATTAATTATCACAGTTAAATGGTGAAAGAAATGATATGTTCTTCTCCTTTCATATTCTGTCATATCTTCCCTTTATTAATTGAATATAGTAAAAGAGGGAAATAAATAATTTCCTTCTCTAAATTTATTTTTACATGTTTCAATTATACATATATACACAACTTATACACCGCACTTACACTTCACATAAATGAATGTATTTGATGCTTTCATCATATCATATACATTTGTATATTTAAAATTCCTTAAATTACCATATTGAATTAAATTTTAATTTTATTAAAAGAAAATTTAGATAAGATCTAAATACATTTAGACTTCATAGGCTCGTTAATGATCCAAAATGGTAAATTTTTTGAAATTCACCCATTTCTTCCACTACGGGCTGGCCCAGTTCCAACAATGGTATCAAAGCCAGGTTGGTTGAGCTGTTTACTTGGCACATTGGATGTCCCTGGTTTGAACCCTACAACTAGCATGATAGGGGGTTCTCACGTTGTGATCTATGATGAAGCATTGCCTCTTACCCCTACATGTCCTATGATGGTTGTGCTAGTCGAGAGGTTGCATGTAAAACTCGCTAGTGAGGTATCTAGTTGTGTCACCCCAAAGGAATTTGGGTAGGAGTAATAATGGTATCAGAGCCCAATAGTCTATGCGGTCTAAATTAGTCATGTTAAGGCTAACTAATTAAGCTTATGTGCTTAGTACGATGTTTAGAAAGGTAATGTCTAGGATTGGAATTGGGTAGTCAAGTACCCTGTCCTACCTGGTTATCAGCCTGGCCTGAAAGGTGATGTGAGCCCAAAGGTAGCCCCTAATAGAAAAGGCCCAATTTGAATTGGGCCTTGGGCTAATTTTCAAAATAATTTTGAAAATTAAGACATGATTTTAAATTTAAAATAAAAACATGTTTATTATAAAAGGTTATAATATAACATAAATTTTCAAAATGTTTAAAAATGTAAGGAATAATTCAAAATATTTGAAACTATGTAAATATTAATTTCAATGTTTAAAATTATTAATAAGATTAGTAATATAAATTAATTAAATGAGTTAATTAATTACACTTATATGCATGTATTATATATATTGATATATGTTATGTTATTTTAAAGTGTTTAAGATAACATAAGCATACATTTATGTATATAAGATAAATTTTTGAAATTAATGCAATTTAATTAAAATTATTTAATTAATAAAGTAATTAAAGGTCAGTTAATTAACTAAAAATATGCATATATAAGATATATGTGACTTACTATAAAGGTTATAGTAGATATGTCCAATATAAAAGTTGTATTAGAATACTGATTTAAAACTAATTAAGAGTTAATTAATTAAAATTAATTAAATAAAATTTAATTAATAAAATGTTATACATAAGGTTATTGTATAAGTTAATTAAAATATAAAAGTTATATAATAATGAAACTTATATAATATGAGTGCATAAACTATAGGTGGAACATTAAAGAAACCCAAATAGACTTAAGGAATAAATACATACATAAATGTACGTATACTGTGATTTCCAATGTGTCTGACACTTGAATAACGAGGGCATTTCATAAAAAATACATTATTCCATAAGTCGATATCACTCAATATATTATATTAAAGATTATGAATCTTTAATATAATGTTGTCCTCTACCATATATATGTTAATAAATTACTTGCATACTCCTTAGTTGTTGAGCAAACTTAAGCTAGGGATGTTATGTGTAGTGTTATTAATATATTAAACAGATGAAGTAAGATAACTATATGTATTTGTAGAGCAAACTCAAGTTACATATACTATACTTAGGCCATCACGATATGGTAGGTACGAGTGAATAATCTCTTTCGATTTGTTGAGCAAACTCAAGGTCAAAATGAGATTAGGACAAAAAAAAGGTTAGAAGTTGTATGTGATACAACCGATAAGGAGTTATCCATCATTTGTGGGGCTATGATTTGTTGAGCAAACTCAAGGTCAGAATACCAAGATAGACGAGTCCTAACACCCACTAGTGAAGTCGAAAGACTTTTATGTTTCATCTTAGGGTTTGGAGAAACATAAAAGACTAATGGGAGCCTTATTAGAAAAATGAAATGGTAACATTTAGCCTTTCTATATTGTAAGAACATATGTTAAATAATGTTATAATTATATACAGTGATAAATTTGTGCATTTAATATGATTAATAAAATGTTTATCAATTAATATATACAAACGAAATGAATTGAAAGTTGACAATGGAAATATAATACCCACTATTAAATTCCTATTGCATGTTAACGTTTCAACACCCATGCAAGTGTCGATTTTATAACTACTGAATCCATTCGTGTTTTGGCCACTAGCGCATTTATTTGGTCAGGACCATGTATTGCATTTTATGAGTTTTGAATTCTAAAAGCAATACAAGAATATGGATATTTGATCCATATACAATTGCATATAAATGTTATATGGTGAACGGTCAAAGTTTGTAATGTACAATATTTCGATGAAATTAGTTCATTTGGAAAACCAAATAAGCCTTAGTGCGAGATCGAGTATTCAGTCTGATTGATTACAAAAGGGATCGTATTGTGTTAATGTAACACAACTCCAAAAACTACAAGATAGATCTAAGTACTCGATCGCTGAAATGTCATTTTGATCGATTTACGTAAAGTGCAACATATTTGATGTCCTTAAATGTTGGATAATCGAATGCGCTTTTGTAAAGTGTTTGTTTTGATATTTTAGTAAGGTTTTCTTTTGAATAGTTTGACCATTTGAAAGGAAAACGAATGTATAAGAATAGATGTAATTTAAGGTACGGTGAGGATGAAGAGAATGAATAGTCACTTCTACATCATAGAGAAACATTGGAAATGGGAATTGTAATAATAATTGATTTCTAATATTGGAATAAGAAATATGATTTCTATTCTGAAATGTATTTTCATGCAGAAAATTAGTTTCCATGAGATTTATTTCTTTGAGCTCAAGATATTTGATCAACGAACTCTCCATTGTAAATAGTTGTAATGTATGAAATGAACAAATTGTATTAAGTGAATGATGGACCTTCGAATTTAGTACACTATTATAGTAATGTGGAAATAGTGCGAGCATGCCATATAACACTTATTAATTGCATTATAGTACGAAAATTGTTTTCATAAAACTTACCATACATTATTTATGAAATAATGATTATTTTTCGGTATCGACTAAAAAAGAAAATATACATAACTATATTTCAATATGAATATTATGAATATTCTTTGTGAAATAAAGCTATAATGTGGTAATTTTTTAATAACAAAAGCGAGGCATTGGAAAATACAGAAGTATCCAATATTATTTATAGTTATTTTGGAATTATAGACTAAGCTGTAGTTTTGAGAAATAATTTTATTGTATGATTCTGAATCATATGATACTTGTTTATTATATCTCAAACAATAAAGGGCTATGCACCCATTTAGTGGGAGTATCATAAAAGTTATTAAACTCTTCGGATTGATACATATAGATGTATGCAATCGTAATTCTATAAATACCAAATCGGTTCCACGTACTTCGTCATATTCACCGATGAGTTATCGTCAACATGGACATGTGTATTTGATACACATGTAGTATGTCTATGGTAAACTCATAGAGTATAAAGTGGAAGTAAATAAAATAACATGCAATAGAAATTTGATTTGATCAAATGAGTGAGTATATTGGAAAATGTTCCGAACGTACCTAAATGAATAAAGATTCAACCTCAAAATCACTCCTCCATGTGATACATAATGATGCATCAAAATGGAGTAATCGAACTTCGTTGGACAATGTACGATTAATTATGAGTGAAGTTGAGTTAGTTTCTTTCTATAAGGTAATGTACCTGAAGGTAGTACACAAGATTAATATTATTTCACCTGAATAACAGTTTACAAAATTTTACAAGATAAGGGTTTATTAAAAAAACTCCAACATATCATAGGCCAAGGAGTTGGCAGGTTGTGCGAGTCGAAAGATAACGCGTAATAATTGTTCATGAGAGATCTTGTATGAATCTCCGTAAAAGGATTTTGGAAAGGCTGTCATTGGATGACATATTTATGTTTTGAACATAATTTTTGTAAACTAAAACCTAATCATTTTTATAAATAAAGGAATTCATAAAAAATTTATGAATAGCTATTCTATTGCACTAAGAAACAGTTGTTGTTTCAAGATATACCAACTTCATTATGAAGAAATTTCTTTGAGGAATTACTGGTGGTAAAATGGAATTGGATACGATCCATAGATAATACTGATTAGATGAGATGAAATGAAATTAACTAACCTAAAATGAACACAACGCATTAGAGTGTCTAATAAGTATTCTTGCACATTGAAGAGAAACTATGAGTTTCTTATTAATGTCGAAAATATATAATCCTAGATTGTTTAATTAAACCATTGAGTGTGTTAAGTCTATATGGTATGATGCGCAAATCTGAAATAATTCCAATTACGCTATCAAAATATAGATTTTGGTGGTCGTAGCTGAAGGGATATGATCCATCGACCACAACTGTGTCTTTATGAGTAAGACTATGCAGTTGGAATTAAATGAGCAATGTTAATAAGAATAATATCACAAATTTTAATTTTTGAAATTAGCATCATAGATTCGATATTCAACATGTTCAAGCCAGTTCGAATTTACTCACAAAATTATCGGTTGATAAGTCCTATTTGTTTTGGTACATATGTATTGAAACAGAAAATTCTAAATAACGATTTAGAGTAAGCTGTTTATACATATTAACCAAAAATGTCTCAAAGTCGGTGGGAGCGATATTGAGTTTGTGAGTCTTTGGATATGACCCAAGAAATGATACGAAAGTATCATTTTATAAGCATCAAGACTGAATAAGTACTTTGGTAGAAATATCAAATAGTTTGATTTTCAATCAAAGTGCAAAGGAAGCGTGTGTTCATAAGAAAGAACATTAAAATGTACATTGATATTTTTAAACTACAAGTAAACAACACATTGTTGATTTTAACGATGTACTTGTGTCAAAATCAGCCTTAGTTGTTTTAATACTCAACATTGGATTAATAAATGAGGTCTTTTATAGAAAGTATAAAAGATGTCTGGAACGTCCCAAATCGATATGCAAAGACACCTTATTAAATTGTTTAATACAGAACATGTGAGATTAGTTCCTTATGCATTGGAAGTAGGAATTATCATACATGTTATGTTGTCTACGATATCGTGATTAGTTTATGTATTTGATACATGAAGAAAATATCAAATTCAAACTGATATCAGTAAATGGTTGTTTGAAGTGTTCTCGTGTATTTATCAAATACTAGAGAATTGTTTACAGAAACAAAAACTCCTTATGAAGGAGTGTTCGAACTCAAACTTCATAAGTCATATTGAGTATAATATGTCAATAACAAATCTTTAAGTTGGAAATGTTCCAAATGAAAGACCGTGGCTGATTCAATGAAAAAAGGCTAGGCACATCACCTTGAATAGCACCGCAATAAAAAAATGTATATAAAAATATAAGTGCCAAATTTATAACTGAGCCGATTCCAAACGTTGAGAATCTCATGACATAGTTATATGAAAACAATGTCGTAATATAGTTCGTAACAAAACTTAAAGCTCACTTGAAGTCGAGAGACATACTCTGAATTGTTCCACATGGTATGTAACGACCCGTAAATTTTACTGGTTTTAATAATATATTTAACTGAATTTTTGTGAAATTTTAAATAATAAAAATTTGAAATAAAAATTTAATATTTGGAATATGTCTATTTAAACATAGCAAATGGTAAATTTTCATCAGAAAATATGGAAGTTTATTTTATTGTGTAATTTTATTTAAATCCAAATCAGTTAATATTTGGAGATAATAAAATGTTTTCCAAACCTGAATATTTTATATAGAAAATTTGTAAATCATCTTCTGAGTGAGACGTCATATTTCGTTTCATCAAATTTGGACTTTTATTGCTCCGTTTATCTTATTTCTGTCAAATTGGCAGCATTTTCGGTACCGATTATCAACTTTTGATCGGATAATCGTACCAGTGATATCTGTATACCGTTTTGATCGTCTTGTCGTGCTGATCTCTATGGTATATTCTATTGTCAATTTCGAGGTCGGGAAGACAGCGAAATTAACGGAACGACTTCCGTATTGGTTTCGGTTTTTTTGAACCATTTTAAATTCCTTGTTGATTCATAATTCACTGATTTAAACCCAATAGCCACTGGCATTTATTATTTTCAGAAAACCAATGCCTGACATTTTATTTTCACTGTCTTCAATATTTTGCTGGTTCGTTCTGTTTTCCCCTGCCTTGATTTGAGAAAAATTTAATAACAATATACGTTATATATTTTGCATTCTGAATTGAACCCCACTGCTCGCCCTTTCATTATTTTGTTTTGCTACTCAGAAGGAATATATATAAACATAAATTATATGAATGTTTGCTTTAGTCGATTCGTTTCCACTCCTCCCCTTGCCCGTCTCCTTATTTTTTACTGCTCATGCTCGAACTGAGCATCTTCCACCCACCACCGTCCAGCTCGAGCTCAAGCCGCATCCCGAGACCCGTCACCGCATCGCCGTGAGCTCCGCCCTCTCCATCGCCTTGACCGCACAGTTTGACCCGTGTGCTCCACTTTCCTCCCTCCAGCCACCGTGTCCACCCATCTCGGCCCAAAATTATCGCCGCTGCCTTCCCACTCAACTTCGACATGCCTTGTTTTCCCTAGCGCCGATCATCGCAGTCTCCTCCTCCTCGTCTGCTATTAAAATGTTTGAGTATGTAAGTATAGTATATATATTATATATTGTGTAGTTTATATGAATTTTTAAAATAGGTTAGTAATTGGTTACTAATGTTTGAGAAAAACTATATACTTATATTTGTCTGTTATATAGGATCTAGAATCCTTGTCTGTTATATATATTAAAATGTTTGATGTTTGTCTGTTATATACTTATATACTGTAATTTTTTTAAATATATATATAGAGAAGAATATATACATTTTGATATACTGCTCATTTTGATATAAGTTATATATATATATTATGTGTGATGTATATATAAGTTTATTAGTATCTGACCTGTTGATATAATTTTACTTTAATAAAGTGAGTATGTGTTTGACTTAAAATATAATGTATATATGTTGGTAAATTAATCTGGAAATTTTAACAGAATCATAAAGCGTGAGTTATATATGCTAGTTTACATATGTATAGTATATTTGTTCAAATTACTATTCATTTTACAGCTTTTATAAAGGCAAGTCTAAATATAGAGTATTAATTTATATACTAGTTAGTTATCTTAGTTTATATTATCTCTGGTTATATGTATTTCCATATATTTGCTTATACTTATTCTATGGGTAAATTTTTGATTTGAAGGCATATATAATGTTGAGTAGATAGGTATGGTTGTAGTTTTATAATGCGTCTGTGTATATTTTGAAGAGAATATATTAGTTATAAGTAGTTAATTTTATGTATATGTCTGTTTTATAAAAAAAAATTATGAAGGTATATTTTAATATATATGCATGTAGCATGTTATGTTTAGAGAAGTTATATATAGAGTTGCGTAAGAACTATGTTCATTTAAATTTATATTATTATTTGTCAAAGATAGATTTTTGCAGCAAATTATATATTTAATATATGGGTCAGCATGTATATGAATATATATCAGTAGATGTATATGGTCTAGTGATTTCACAGATCAGTGTATATTGATTTTGATTCCAAATATTATTTATATATACACAGAAATATATATTATATATCTGCATATTTGACTTCAATATATGAGTTTAATTTAAACAATGATTTTATATTATTTCAATATTTGTCTTAAATTAAAATATTGAAAAAAAATTATTATTATTTTATATAATTTAATATGTGTTTGAAATTTAAAATATGATTTTTATATATAAATAGTTATATATAGCTTTATATATGAGTTCACTTATATCCATTATCTTCATCGATCCAGTTCTGACTTGTTCTCATCAATTCTGATTTATCAGCTTTGTTCGTCGATTCGTGCCAATCTAGCTTGTTTAGGAAGTCGTGCTTGCATTTTGTAACTCAATTTCAGTGTCAAATATCTCTAACCTCGAAAGGTGAGCAATCACTCACGATTAATGTTCTTATATTTATTAAATTTGATTTCAAGTGAAACGTCCATTGAAATATGCTGCTGTTAGTTATTTACATTACTATATATATGCTATTATCTATATCAGTTCACCTGTGACATCTGACACCATTATCTGTTATTTATATTGATGATATATGCCTGTTATATTATTATCATATCTGTTATCACTCTGCAAGTTCCCTGTTAGTATAGAATTCATCATGGGTTGAAATGATACATACCCGAACGAACTGTAGAATAGGAGAAAATCGTTATGGGTTGAAATTATAAACCCAAGCGATTTTCATTGAATTGAATTTGGGATTGCAGGTTGAAAAGATATATACCCGTATATATTTAAATTGCGGATTGAAATGATAGATATCTGTATCACGCGACCATAGGATAGAAAATTATATACAAACACCGTTGGTCTATATATATAAATATTTTTAAAATGATTTCTATGGTTTTGAAAAGAAATATAGGGTTTTAATAAATATTGATTTTAAAGATTTATTAAAGTTGATTTAATAAAGTTGATATATAATATGTTTAGGTATTTATTTAATATCTATATTTTTAAATATATATTTTATAATGATTCAGGTTGGAAAGATAAATTTGAAATTGACTTGAAATTATATTTATCTAAAAATTTTACTTAAATAAGTTTGATTGAAATTTATAAAAATTGAAATTTTAAAGATATGTTTTATAACTTGAATTTGATTAAAAGTGACTTAAATGAATATTGCAAACTTATATAAATTTAAATGGGGTATTTTGTTTATTTAAATTTGTAAATTGAAGTTGTATTTAGATGTTATTGAAATGATTAAGTAAATATTTCAAAACTAAATAATAGTAAAGTGAATTTGATATATATATATATATATGAAATTATCGAATTTTGTTTTGAAATGTTGAATATTTAAAGCTTTGAAATATATTGAAATTGAAATGGCTTTTTTATGGTTCAAATATGTATTTGAAATCGATAATTTGAAATGGTTTATTGAGATACTGAATTGAATTGAAATTGATGATTTGAGATTTGATTAAATTTGAATTTTGGAATTCGAGTTGATTTTGAATCGATTTGTGAAATTTGAGGAAGCTATTTTATATATATATAAAGTATTTTTAAACTATATCTAAAACTATTTATATTTTACTTTATAAATTATTTTAATATAAACTATTTTAATATAAATCATTTCAATATAAATTATTTTATTATATACTATTTTAACTTATAACTATTTTAACTTATAACTGTTTTATTTTATTAACTATTTTATTATATATAATATTATTAATATCTAAACTGTTTAAAGGAAAGTGTTATGAATTTCAAGGTTTTCATTTCCAAAGTGTTTTGATTTTAAAAGACTTATGATTTCGAAAGCGTTATAACTTTGGAAAGTGATACGATTTTTGGAAATGGATATATTTGAAGTGAAAATGATATCGTATTGATTTGGTTTCTGAAATGAAAATGATATTTGGTTTTGAAGTATAAACTATTTTGAAATGACCGCGGTGTTATAATAACGTTTGGTTGTTAAAGAGACCAGGATCGGATATGGGCATACTCTATGTCGATACCGAAAACCACTTGAACAACTGTGTACACGGTGGAGATTCCAGAATGAAGTAGGATGGTGGCGACGATCCTAAAGGTATATTTACGTGAACCTAACTCCCGTGAGTTGGCATAAGGTGGCTAAAACAAGAGCGATTCCGGGCCAATGAGGTAGCTCCTCTTATCGGACACACTCCATCGTATGCCATTCTATTACTTTGTGATTGATTTGGTGCGCATCCTTGATTCGGGAGTGTGGCTCGAGGTGGGCGATTGCTGCGGCTCTGCGTTACCACCAGTCCGGATGCGTAATTGGTATATCTACCCTGGCATTGCCTTGTTGTGCCATGTCACCTACCCTAGCGTGCCTTTTACGAGTTTGTTTTGTACCATACCTATGGAGTGCCCTCTGATGACGCCCAGTACGGGGGAGATTACGGTACTGTATAGACTATGGGAATATATAAAATGTGTTAAGGTGGAAAATGTAAAGCCTTAACGCTATTTTAATAGTTTACTTTACTTTAGACATATTATAATAGCGTATATAACTACATAGTAGATAGTTTAACAGATCCTTAGAGGATGGTTATCCCAAACATCCTTTGAGTTACTTGTGTTTCAGTTGATATTTCACTTGAGTTGGATTTATTGATATAATAATGTTAATCCTGACTCGAGTGTTTTGTGTTTTGCTTTATGCTCGGGTCAGACTGAGCGGCTTAGTGTTCGAGACTCACCTTTGGAGTTGGAGCTTCGCTTGGAGATCCAGCTATATCTATTCAGCTTGCGGTTATTCAGTTGATTCCAGTGATGTGTTCAGATCTTGTATTTGACTATTGTATTGAGACATCTATGTATTTGTGACTTTTGTTGTATCTTGTTTAACTCTGTTATATATATATAATAGCTTCATGAACTACTATTCTTTTGTTTCCGCAGCATTATTGTTATATTACTCTGTGTCTGTGATTATGTGATTATTTATTTACTGTATATGCTAAGATTTGCCAAATTTAAATTAACAATCTGATATTTTAGCAATTCAAATCCGACATGTATGGATGCGAATGGTTGAAAATTTTAGGATGTTACATGATAAAACAGTTTATCACCGTCGGAGAGAGTTAATTGACTGTGTAGATAATTAAAACATAATAGCATACCCGTTCACAAAGGACTGACCCAATTGGTTTTAAGAAAACCGATTGGAGAAGTTGGAATAAGATTCCATAATTGACCCCAAGTGCAAGTGGGAGATTGATAGAGTTAGGGTTATGTCATAGGGGAATTATGTAATTTGTTACACATATCTAACTCATTGACCAATTTTGTTCGAAATAAAGATATTTTCTTTCTATTATATACTTGATATAGTGTGGTTATATTAATCAATCAATTTAATTAAAAGTATATTTAATAGAAAATCCATAAATGGTATGTTTTGTGATAGTAGTTACAAAGTGTTGTAACTGTGAGTAATTTATCACAATGAAAAAAATATACCATTTTAAATGTTCCTAGTCAAGATTGTATCGAGACTGGATATCGATGTATCCGTTGATATTAGAGTAAGTAATGCTCTCCAAATGTTGGAAAGTGTATTACTCATGACTTTTGGGGGTACCAAGAGGTTACGTACTGATAGTTATTGGATAACTATGGAATGACTCACTAGATAGTTTTATGTTGGTTAATATAACTAAGGTCAAGCAGACAATATTGATGTGACTAATTTACACAGTTCTCTCGACTTGAGAATACTATTGATCTTCAATGTGGAAGCTCCAATTTGATTATAGTTAAATCATGGCACGACGTCCATCGAATGACTATAGTTGGATCGAGTAGAAGCATTGGAAGGGAAACACTATTTAAGAGAGGATTCGCCTCCTCAGTTATATAAGGTTAGTATCACGGTCAACTAAAGTCAAAGTCTCTGGCCAGAGCACATCGGTTAATAATAATTGTTATTATTGAACCAAAGACTTTGTGTTTGGACTATGAAGCTGAATGTGGATGATATTGGATTTTGACCATTACCAAATTCCATAAATCCAAAGTGATATAGTTTTGACGAAGAGAATTGGTGTAAATAATTGTCACTATCAGGTACTGCTTTGTAACGACCTAGAATTTTAGGTATTTGAATTTGGAATATTTAATTGATTTTAAATACTGAAAAATTAATTTTATAGGCTAAGTAATTTGAATTTCAAATATAGCGATTTATTTGATAATTTAATTGTTAAATTTAATAATTGAAATTGTGAAAAAAATTGAATCTTAGATTTTTAAGTTGAATAAAAATGACTTAAATCCTTATTAAAATTCTATTTAATAAGAATGAAGGTAATAAAACTTTTAAACTGGATTTAAAAGTGATTTAACAGATTTTTAAATTTACTCATTTTAATTAACATACAAATATAGCCTTTCGAGGCACAGTCTCGGATTTCGACGAAACTAGTGTCATTGGATCCGTAATAATGAATTATAATACATCGTCAAATTTCGTAGCGATCTGACGTATCATTTGGTCATGCGAGATTAAAACGCGTTGAAATTAATTTTGAAGATTTAATATAATAATTGAGTTCAAAAGGCTATCTTCTCCATACGATCGAATTGGGGCTCGAGACTAGTTCCATTGCGTTCGGAATAGGGGTATAACATTGGGAACGCCGGGCGGCACGCCTCGATTGGAGTCCGTAATTTATAGCTAGATGTTTTGGATTGTTAAATAATATATTATCTTCGATTTAACTATGCACAACCGCCGTTCCATCACCATCAACCACCCTACCCCTTGAACAAGCCACCCTATCCTAATCTATGTATCTCTCATCGTTCCCCTCTTATTTAAACACAGCGAACAGTGAGAGAGAAAAAAGGAAACTTCAAAAATTTATTTCTCAAATTCTACTCAATAAAAAAATACGAAACTAGTTTTAACATTTTTCTTTCATCAAGAGCTTCGACCTGATATACCGTTTGTGGGGTGTGGCAGCGCTTCAGGAAGAGAGGCATATTTCCATTTTGGCTAGGGTTGGGTTTTACGAAGATTTTGGGCAACGATTCGAGAAACGGAGTTTGGATTGGGACTTTGTGGTCGGAGGCGAGTCACCTGGTGGAGTTTCGTGGATTGCGGTGACGTTTGGTGGTATGCGACCTGTGTATGGTCAACGAGGAGTGTGCGACATCGTGTTTTGCTCTGGGGGTTCGGACATAGGATGGATGGTGCCAGGAGATGGAGCACGCGAAGGGAAGTTGATTGGTGAAGACGCTGGTTGATTTCATGAAGTATTGCGTCTTATCACTAAAAAGGTGCACGACCATGGATGGGTTCTTTGTCTCATGCACAGGAAGGAGGGAGGGAAGGAGATGGAAGGGTAGATTTGTAATTTGGTGTAAGTTGTATTAGTTTATTTATTTTTAAATTATATAAATGTATCGATAACTTATAAAAATCGTATCTCCTTCATACGAGGAGGTCGGATTTGAACGTGGATTTTTGCGTTGCGCTTGTATCGACGTGTGCTTCGTAATAGAACTAGTTTGGACGAATTTGGAGACAGTTGAAATTTGGGCTAAAATAGGACATCGTCCGGTTTTAGTTCCAAACCGGAACGCCTCGGCGACAACAGAATATTTCGGTGAGTTAATCTCACCTTTTTGGATAACTAGTATGATTTATAGTTGATAAAAATGGTTGAATGATTGTTTGGATAAATTATTATATTTCTTAGTTAGTTTGGATATATTCCCGCCTATTAGTGCAGATGAGACCCTATTACGTTCCCATATAATAGTGGATGACCCTTTGTATACGAATCCTGCCTCGAAGTGGTTGATTTATATTTTATGATTGTATAACATTTGTGATGCAGGGAGAAATAGGTTGGAGGGATCCAACAGGATTCCTCACTATTATTGAATTATTCAATGATATTTCTTTTATATAGGTTATTGATTAATAAATATGATCGTGGATGTTGTGCTTATAACATCTTTGTATGTTTGGAAATAAAAACCAGTAGTGGTAAGAAAAATCAATATCGACAGTGGTTAAGTCAGAATGGGTTTTTGAGACAAAAAGGATTTTTAAATCCGAAATTGGATTTCAGAAATATTTTAAAGACTATCTAATTAAATATATTAATATTGTTTTAAAGTTAATTAGTTATATTAATATTGTTTTTAAGTTATTTAATTATAATAATATTAACTCAAGGTTATTTAATTATAATAATATTCTTTTAAAGTTATATAATTGTTTTTTTTAAAGGCAAGCGGGGTTAACTGGTCCCTTACCAGAGTTTATTGATTAAAGAAAAAAGAAAGGAAAATGTGACAAAAACAAGCTTTTGTCACCAAACATAAAAAACCGAGGAAAAAATATCATGCACGAGAATACACCCTAAATGTACCACATTGAAGAGAAAAACAGCTACCAATGCAGCAACAAAATGACAGACATGAAACATCAACATGAACAGAGGGATGCACATGAAGAAGCATGAATCAAAAATATCCATAAGCAATGACAAGTCAATTCCAAAACCCACTACTGTGTGGAGAGAAACCATGACAAGAGAATCTTATCCCTGATTCAATTTTTGACATAATTGTGTACCAGAGTTGAGGAGCAGCAGCAGCAACAAGTTTAAAGCACCGAGAATTCCGTTCAATCCAAACAGTTCTGAAGTAAATTTTAAGAACAAAGAAAGTTATATCTCTATTGCCATGCCTAGTCCTTGTAGCAATCTTCAGATCATTCCATTTTGTTGCAGAGTCTCCATCATATCTAACTAAACCAATTTTGTTAAACAATGTGCTTATCATATTGGATAAGAAGCCACACTCGAAGAATAGGTGATCAACAGATTTAGGAAACATATTACAGAAGAGGCATTGCTGATCGATGACCATTCCAGCAGACAACAACTTGTCTCTGGTTTGTATAGCCTTGTGAATGACTCGCCAAAACATCAAATTTTCGTTTGCCGTAGAAATAGTAGTCCAACACACCCTAGCCCAAATTGAGATAGGAAGAGTTTCAGTGTGAAGAAGAAGATCATAAACCCGACCAATGCTATGTGATCTTCCCTTCCAAAGTAAAGCAGAATCAAGTCTGATAGGGACCACATGCTCACGCAAACTCCCACATAACGCATTGACTTCTTGATTACTGGTAGAGGGAGTGCAGAGCTTCCCATTAACAATGTACCCAACTGCACAAGCATTCCCTCCTATTAGAGATTGCATTCATTCCTAAACACTCAGTTTAGTTTCTAACACCAAGCCATCATCCATCCACGGATCCTTCCAAAATTTAACAGTGCATCCAGGGGAAATTGAGTACTTAGCATAAGGAAGAAGAGTACTTCTGATGCTAAGTATTTTCCGCCATATCCAACTCGTATTTTGAGATACTGTCATAGTCCAGAAATTCCCAGTCTTAATTCGATATTTCTATACCCATTGCACCCACAAGCTTTCCTTCTTATTCAACAAAGCATCCACATGGGTACTGACCGCTGCCTTGTTCCATATTGAGATATTGATGATTCCAAGGCCACCATAATATAGTGGCTTTTCTAAACTACTGTATGACAGAGGTATAAACTTCCTGTTGTGAATTGATCCAGTCCAGAGGAATCTTAACATAGCAGTTCGTATCATAGAGAGAAGTTGAGTGGGTAATATGAAAGTTCTTGCCCAATACACAGTCATGGAAAAACAAACTGACTTAACAAGCACTAATCTACCAGCCATGGACAACAACCTGGTAGTCCATGAGCTAAGTTTAGAAGTTATTTTATTGTACAGCGAAATGCAGTGTGCCTTGGTTACTCTGGATGTACATAGAGGAAGGCCTAGATATGTCATCATATTTTCCATAGGCTACAGACCAGAATGAGTCAAGAGCCTAGCTTTTTCAGTCATGCTAATGCCAGAGATTAGTATATGAGATTTTGAATGATTGATTTTTAGACCAGTAGCAAGATAAAAGGAATGAAGACACTGAAGGATACCAGCTATGGAATGATCATTATGCTTTGTAAAGATCACTATATCATCAGCAAAAATAAAGGAGGAGATTTGCTGGTGTTTACACTTAGGATGGTAAGAGATAGTATTATCTTCAAATTTCATTGCTAGCATACAGTTCAGCGCTTCCATTACAATAATAAAAATGAACGAGGAGATCGGATCCCCTTGACGAACGCCTTGTTTCCCTTTAAAGTATCCTGTCGTTTTCCCATTGTAGCATAGAGAGAAGGACGGAGTTGATATACAGACATAAAGCCAAGCTACAAAGACTTTAGGAAATCCCATTAGAGCCATAACTCGAACAATAGAGGACCATTGTAGACAATCATAAGCTTAAGAGATATCAAGCTTAAGCATAGTTCTTGGTGAGACCTGACATCTACCATAACCATTAATTAATTCATAAGCCATCATAATGTTGTCAAGTATGCTCCTAGTAGGAAGGAAGGCAGACTGATTGGATGATATAATTGTTGGGAGCACAGATACAAGCCTAGTGGCTAGAATCTTGGATATGCACTTATAAACTACATTACAACATGATATTGATCAAAATGAGGAAGCATTTTCACAGGGCCTGACTTTAGGAATTAGGACAAGATTGGTTGCATTAATCTCACCAAGCAGTTTGAAGTTATTAAAGAAATTAAGAATTGCAGCGATAAAGTCAGCTCTTATAATTTCCCAACTTGCTTTGAAGAAGATTACATTAAATCCATCAGGCCCACCACACGATGAGGGATTCATTGCAAACAGAGATTCTTTAATTTCCTTCTCAGTAACCATTGTCACAAGCATGTTGTTCATAGCTGAGCTTATCATGGGAAGAGGAAGATTGTTAAGAATATCGAGTTTGGGAACAAAATTATCATAGTTACCTAAAAGCTTGGAGAAATGTTGAACCATATATTGATCAATCTCTTCAACATTTGTAAGATGATTACCCTCATCGTCCCATAGAGAATGGATGTGGTCTCTTGTTTGTTTGTTTTTATAGAAGCATGGAAGAATGCAGTGTTTCTATCTCCTTCTCTAACCCACTTTTGATGTGCCTTTTGCTTCATCATGCTGGCTTCAGATTCTAAGGCTTCATTTAGCTGATGAAAGAGGATAGATTCATTTTGGGCAAGGTTAGGATTGGATGGATCCCTGTCAAGTAAAGATTGTGCCTTCTTAAGCAAGTCCTTAAGTGAGTTAGAAGCAAGGGTGCCATTTCCAAATTTGCATGATGCCCAATGGCGTAATGCATTCTTAGCTGCCTTCAATTTCCTGCACAAGATAAACATAGGATTGCCATAATAAGAGTTAGTCCAAGCTGTAGATATAATTGTTAAGTATTCGGGGTCGTTGACCCACGCATTGAAGAATTTAAAAGCCTTTTTTCCTCTGCTAGGCATAGGGGAGGGAGAAAGGATAATCGGAGAGTGGTCAGATAAGATAGGGTGAGGAAGATGAGCAGTGATGGCTGGCCACAAAGATAAGGCTGAGTCATTACAAAAAGATAAGTAAATGTTGGTATATGTACGAAGCCCAGTCCGGCTTCTGTTATTCCACGAGAAAAGCACACCAGTTCGAACAATGGGAAGAAGATCAGAGTCTGAAATGGAGATATTAAGGGGGGAAATATACCTTGGCATTAATGGTTGCCCACCAACTTTGTCATATAAGTTGTAACAACAGTTGAAATCACCAACAACAAGCCAAGGATGAGAGTTCTGCCTTAATGATGGGAGAAGATTTAGGAGAGATTGTCTAGAAGCTTTAGCATTATGAGCATAAACAATGGTCAAGTAGAATGAAATATTGAGAGGAAGGAAAATGGCTTGAAAGTGGATAAGCTGGGAAGTTGATAGAATGGGGGTGAGAGTGTAGAAGAGGGGATCATTGACAGTAAGGATCCTTCCATAAGAAGCATTGTCCAGATTATGATTAACATGCCAAGCAGGGTTGATGTAGGAGGCTGCTTTTTGCATTAAAGATAGAGATAGTTTGGTTTCTAGGATTGCGAAAATCTTAATATTGTGGACGTTGATCAAAGACTTAACATGATCAAGCTTGATTGGATTATGAGCTCCTCTGATATTCCAAGATGCAATATTATTCATTAAAAAAACTATGATTAAAGGTGGAGCACACTTGCCTTACTCCTAGTTGTAGGAGGGTCAGACCTTATAGTTATATAATTGTTTTAAAGTTATATAATCATATTAATATTGTTTTAAAGTTATTTAATTATTTTATTATTGTTAAAAGTTATTTGTTTATAGTTAATATGTTTTTTTAATAAATTATAAAAAGGTTAGTAAATTGAAAGATTAATTATTTAGGAATAATTATGGTTTGAAATTAATAATAAGGATTATTAATAAGGTTTAAAATAAATTATTATTATTTATAAAATGGTAAAGATTAATTTTTATTATTATTTCTTAAACAATATTTTTTATAAAAAAACTCCACCCAGAGCCCTGATGAAATCGAAGGGATGAGATGAACTCCCCCCTAGCCTAGTCCGACCATAAACATGAGAGTTTTCAGCCAGCCTAGCACAGAGATTTGATGCCCCTAACCATGTTATGCTGTTTTATGGGGACCCACCTCCACGCCTTGAAATGGGAGTAGGGCAGACGGGAATCGAACCTACGACCTGCTTACCAGGAAGCAAGTATCTTACCACTACGCCACTACTTGCGGACATCTTAAACAATATTTTAGAATGATTAATTATTATTTTAGGATATTTAAAGTTAATGATTTCCATTTATTTATAATGTTCATTGTTAATAATTTTATGTTTGGAGGCAAATGATTAAAATTATTTTTAAATGTTTTCGAGACCCGGAAATGGACTCAAAAGACTTAGATTTTGTAAAGGAGTTATAAAATGCTTCGAAGAATTAAGGAAGGGTTATTTGCAAGGTGAAAGAGTTTATAAATGGTTAATATATTTATAAACAAGATTTTAAAAGTAGGTTTATATATAAAAGAAGTTATAAATGGTATATGGGTTCATAAAGAGTTATAAATGATTTTGAAATGTACAAAACGTTTATAAGTGACTGAATTCTTGGTAAAGGAATTTTTAATGTTTTTCGGAGATTTATAAAATGATTTATAGCGAGCTTGGAGAATTATAAGGGGAATTATAAACCATTTGAGAATCGAATAAAAAGGAAACTTTTCTAAGTTTTGTAGATATACGTATACCGTTGGAATAAGTATATGGCTATTTCTAATTATCGAAATACAGGGTTTTGCGAGTATAACTTTTAAAAAGGTGTTTATATACAAGTAATTTACAAAGTAATTGGATGTTTAAAGACCTATTAAAGAGGGCTAGTGCATGCTTATATACTGAGCCAATATTTATTTTCCAAAAGAAATAAAATCTTGATTGAATGTTTGTTATTTGATAGTTAAATAACCGACTATCGAAAATAGACCCGACGTAACATTGGAAATATCTAGGAGAAACACGTGAGTTATATGGCACAGTCATCTCCGATGATGATGTACCGTGCGTATAAATTTTGTTTCGTTCTTCTAGGACGATGATAATGAAATCCATCCACTAACGGTTAGGAGGTAATCTCTGATTTTATCTTTGTCTATTTATTTCCTAGAGAATCGGGGTTGAGTTCAGTGGAAATTATCGCACGTTGTTTTGAAGAGACCGAGATCGGATATGTTATTCAAAAACCACTTCAATCCAATGAATGCGTTTTGAAGTGAAGACATCGTGAAGGACATGGAATCGAAGATAGAGATGTGAAGTGCAAGGGCTAATTGCTACTAATCCTGAGGGTGATTCCAAAATGGATGTAGTAGGAATAGTGCATTCGGTTTCGTTCAGACCCAGAACGGACTTGTATGGATGAATGCTATCAGCACATTATCATTAGAGGGCAATGAGCATTCTAAGTGTGAATTTCTTGAAAGGTAATCATAGCCTCAAGCCTCATCAACAAGGAATGGATGAAAATCAACGGAGATGCAGTAAGGCTAAGTGGGTCGCACCCATTAGGGTATGTTGTCACATATTTATGGATTGGTTATGCATGAGATCGCAAATAAAAAGGGTTGCAAAGCAATAGGGGTGATGACATATTCAGTACTATCCAGGTCAGGGGTAGGCCGGTCTTATGTTGGTAGGGGATCCTGGCGAGGTCCTCGGTACATTTTCTAGACATCTATCGTGATAGGTGGTGCCCTATTGCCTAGTCATTGTATGGAATCCATTCTCCAATAAGCACCTAAGGACTTGATTGTATACCTATTATGCTGGAATTTAATAATGTAACAATTTTGGCTATTTTAATAAGTATTTGTACTTAGACACTATTATAATATCATAGGATTTTTATGTAAAAGTGGTTTTGGTTATCGTACGGTAAAAACCCGTCGTGTTTATGTGTGGTGTGGTCTTACGAGATACCTTTGATTTCAAAGATTTTCTTATAACTTTAAATCCAGTTGGGTGTGTTTTCTCACGCTAGTTTTCTAGGCTGACTCGGGTGTTATTTTATTATAATGCTCGGGTCAGACCGAGTATATTACAGATCAGTTAGGATGCTTGGAGCTTCAAGAGACGATTTGGAGGCTTGGAGACGTATTCACTTAGATGGTTATTTTCCGCTGTATTCATTGTTGTGTTTATCAGCAATTGTGAGGATAGGCTGTTATAACTGTCCAGGCTGAGATAGGTTAGTATACTCTGATTGATGTCAGTATATACATATATTACAGTTTTGTTTTTGTTTAAAGATTTACGGTATATTATAGATTATGCGTTCCGCTGTGAGAATCTGTGTTATTTAGTTTTCTTCTTATCTTCTCCTTCTTTCTTTTCCTTAACAATCGGGTTTTTCCGGCATTCGATTTCTCGGCATGTGATACTGTGGATGTGTTAGTGTCGATTTTCAAGGGTCGAAATTCCAGTTCGTTACATTTGGTATAAGCTGAAGGTTAAGCGAAAACCTTAGCTTTGGTGGGGCAACTCATTAGAGATAGGGTCAGTAGCATCCTAGAATGAGTTTAAGTGTATATATATACGAGCGCGTATTTGTTAGTGATTTAAAATTGTTTATATTATATTGATTGGTTAGTTGAGTGGCTTATGGATTCTGGTCAATATGAGTAATTAACGTTATTGGCAGGGATCTCTAAACACTTGAACAGGGCAACTCAACATGGTATTGTTTTGAATTTGGGTAAATGAAATAATTTTACCTTGGTTATTTTTATATACGAAGGAATAATTTCAAAAATTATTGTGATATATATGGAGTGCTTGGTTGTTAGGAAATGATAATGTCAAACTATTATCATTCGTCGTTTGTCGTTTGTGATCGAATAAAAGTTGATATTATCATGTAAGCAAGATTATAGCAAAGAAATGATTTTATATAACCGAAGTAAGATTATATAAATATATATAGTTTATAAATGTGATCTATAAATTGAAAGGAAATCAAATTTCAGAAGTATATTATAAATATGATTTTAAGTAAAAAGAGTTTTAAAGCTGGGAATTTTGGAATTTAAATCCCGTTGGTTTTGAAAATGTTTTTCAAAATTTTGGGAAAATAATAATAGCATTATTTGGAAAATATTTTTGAATGGAAATATTTTTAAAAGGATTTTAAAGGAAATAAAAGCACTGAACTCACTTCGGTCACTGGAAAATAATTTCGGTGATGACTACAGCATCATCAACGTTCATTTTCGAGTTTCCAAGGGAGGGATTGCTACCATTCCAGTTTTGTTTTGGTAAAACTAGTTTTGGTTTTGAAATTCAAAAGAATGATTAGATATACCAAGGGATTGTGAGTGTGTGTGTGTGTATATATATATGATTTCAAAAATGATTTGAAATGCTTTAGAACAAGATGTTTAAACTCTGGAAATTTTCAATTAAGAATTTATAAAAATGAGAAAATCAGTTTGATAACTTATAAAATTTGAAAATTAGTAGGTTAAAGCAATTTTTTAAATTGTTGAATGTGAATGCAAGAAAAGTAAAATTTTGAAATTGAACCGTGGAATGAAATTTAACTTAAATTAAGTTAAATAAAGTGAAATTTGAAAATGTAGCCTAAGTTGGGCTAAATGAAATAATTTTTTTTTGAAATGGAATTGATTGAGATTTGAAATAAATTAATGATGGAACTAATTAAATTAATTAGTGAATTGGATATGGTTTGGAATGTTGATTGATAAAATCAAATGTTGAAATTGGTTAGAAATGGATAAGGACTTGAGTTGTGGAGTGGTAATAAACATAAGAACTTTTGTATAAAATGTTTATAATAGACTTAAGAAAATTTGATAGGAAAATTCTTAAGAGATAATTAGTATTGAAAGGAATATACTAAGTAAATAAAGGAATGTGAATAATGCAATGTGGATAAATTGAATGTAAATCAATTGAATGTGGATAAAGTAAATAAGAATGGGATGAAGGTAATAAAAGGAATTTGATGTAGCTAAGAATCAATCAAAATAAATACGTAAGTTGTACGTATGTTATTTTATTTGCATAACGGTTTGATCCAGATTCGAGCACAGGATTTCGAGATAATTTATATCAATACGAGTTGGAATTTTTTCACTCGATTCTCGATGGCGAACACTGGATATGGATTTTTGGTTGATTCTGCGATTCTCTATCATAGTATATGACTATGCAAGGATAATGACGGTTTCTAATCAAGGAACCGGATCTGAGTCCGCACTAGAGTGGTCGTGTGAACGATACTAGTTCGAAAGTGAAATTATGTGATCGAGCAAGCGATCGGATTGATATTACGTACGAATGATATATGTACATCGTACGGTTTTAGTAAAGCAAATGTTGGAAACTGAAAATGCAGAATAATATGATTAGGAACTATATGATTGGATATCATTGGTAAATAAGATGCATGTATGTAAAAGCAAGAGTAAATTTGATGTTTTTGATTTCATAAGAAAATCGGGTTGCCCTACAAAAAGGTACATGTTTAAAACATTGTTGATTTGATGGTTTTATGATTGAGCCACTTGGTTTTTGTTTTCTTTTGTTGATTTAACCCTTAGTGGCAATTGGTGGTTGTTCTGATCGAGCCACGCAAAGGAGACGCTGGCAAAAAATTTGGAAAATTTAAAGAGTTAGAAATTTTGAAGAAAATTTTTAATAACTAAAAATTAATTTTTGAGTTATAACTTGAAATGATTGAATGGATAATATTAGTTGGAATCTACGGATAGATTTGGAAACTTAGTAAAAGAAATAACAAGGTTTCAACAAAATTATTTTTGAATGTTAAAGGCTTAAAATAAATTGGTGAACTATTTCAACTAATTGTTTTTAAAAAGTAATGGGTTTGGGCACTTTTCCTATCTTGGCAACTTCGAGGATGAAATTCTTTTAAGATGGAAGAATGTAACGACCCAGAATTTTAGGTATTTGAATTTGGAATATTTAATTGATTTTAAATGTTGAAAAATTAATTTTATAGACTAAGTAATTTGAATTTCAAATATAGCGATTTATTTGATAATTTAATTGTCAAATTTAATAATTGAAATTGTGAAAAAAATTGAATCTTGGATTTTTTTAAGTTGAATAAAAATGATTTAAAATCTTATTAAAATTCTATTAATAAGAATGTAGGTAATAAAACTTTTAAACTGGATTTAAAAGTGACTTAACTAATTCTGAAATTTTCTCGTTTTAATTAACATACAAAAATAGCCTTCCAGGGCACAATCTCGGATTTTGACGAAACCAGTGTCATTGGATCCGTAATAATGAATTATAATACGCCGTCAAATTTCGTAGCGATCCGACGTATCGTTTGGTCGTGCAAGATTGAAACGCGTTGAAATTAATATTGAAGATTTAATATAATAATTGGATTCAAAAAGCTATCTTCTCCATACGATTGAATTGAGGCTCGAGACTAGTTCCATTGCGTTTGGAATATGGGTATAACATTACGAACGCCAGGCGGCACACCTCGATTGGATTCCGTAATTTATAGCTAGATATTTTGGATTTTTAAATAATATATTACCTTCGATTTAACTATACAAAGCCGCGGTTCCATCACCATCAGCCACCTTACCCTAATCCACTATCTCCCATCGTACCCCTCTTATTTAAACATAGCGAATAATGAAAGAAAGAAAAAACTTCAAAAATTTATTTCTCAAATTCTACTCAATAAAAAAATATGAAACTAGTTTTAACATTTTTCTTTCATCAAGAGCTTCGACCTGATATAATGTTTGTGGGGTGCGATAGTGCTTTAGGTAGAGGGGCAGTTTTTCGTTTTGGCTAGGGTTGGTTTTTACGAAGATTTTGGGCAACGATTCGAGAAACGGAGTTTGGATTGGGACTTTGTGGTTGGAGGCGCGTCACCTGGTGGAGTTTCGTGGATCGCGGTGACGTTTGGTGGTATGCGACATGTGTATGGTCAACGAGGAGTGTGTGGCGTCACTTTTTGCTCTGGGGGTTCAAACATAGGATGGATGGTGCCGGGAGGTGGAGCACGCGAAGGGAAGTTGATAGGTGAAGACGCTGGTTGATTTCATGAAGTATTGTGCCGTATCACTAAAAAGGTGCATGGCCATAGATGGGTTCTTTGTCTCATGCACAGGAAGGAGGGAGGGAAGGAGATGGAAGGGTAGATTTGTAATTTGGTGTAAGTTGTATTAGTTTATTTTTTTTAAATTATATAAATGTATCGATAACTTATAAAAATCGTATCTCCTTCATACAAGGTCGGATTCGACGTGGATTTTTGCGTTGCACTCGTATCGACGAAAGCTTCACAATGGAACTGGTTTGGATGAATTTGGAGACTATTGAAATTTGGGCTAAAATCGGATGTCGTTCGGTTTTAATACCAAACCGAAACGCCTCGGCGACAACAAAAAATTTCGGTGAGTTAATCTCACCTTTTTGGATAACTAGTATGATTTGTAATTGATAAAAGTGGTTGAATGATTGTTTGGATAAATTATTGTATTTATTAGTTGGTTTGGATATATTCCCGCCTATTGGAGCGAATGAGACCCTATTACGTTCCCGTATAATAGCGGATGACCTTTTGTACACGAATCTCGCCTCGAAGCGGTTGATTTATATTTTATGATTGTAACATTTGTGATGCAGGGAGAAACGGGTTGGAGGGATCCAATGGGATTCCTCGCTATTATTGAATTGTTCAATGATATTTCTTTTATATGGGTTATTAATTAATAAATATGATTGTGGATGTTGTGGTTATAACATCGTTTTATGTTTGGAAATAAAAACCCAGTAGTGGTAAGAAAATCAATATCGACATTGGTTAAGTGTTAGGTGGCTATTGGTCTCAATTTAGTATTTTTGAAATACTATAAATTGCCGATTAAGTCGAAATGGGTTTTTGAGACAAAAAGGATTTTTAAATCCGAAATTGGATTTCAGAAATATTTTAAAGATTATCTAATTAAATATATTGATAATTTTTTAAAGTTAATTAATTATATTAATATTGTTTTTAAGTTATTTAATTATAACAATCTTAATTTTAGGTTATTTATTATAATAATTTTCTTTTAAAGTTATAAAATTGTTTTAAAGTTATATAATCATATTAAAATTGTTTTAAAGTTATTTAATTATTTTAATATTGTTAAAAGTTATTTGTTTATAGTTAATATGTTTTTTTAAGAAAGTATAAAAAGGTTAATAAATTAAAAGACTAAATATTTAACAATAATTATGGTTTGAAATTAATAATAAGGATTATTAATAAGGTTTAAAATAAATTATTATTATTTATAAAATGGTAAAGATTAATTATTCTTATTATTTATTAAATAATATTTTAAATGATTATTTTTTATTTTAGGATATTTAAAGTTAATGATTTCCATTTATTTATAATGTGCATTGTTAATAATTTTATGTTTGGAGGCAAATGATTAAAATTATTTTTAAATGTTTTCGAGACTCGAAAATGGAGTCGAAAGACTTAGATTTTGTAAAGGAGTTATAAAATGGTTCGAAGAATTAATGAAGGGTTATTTGCAAGGTGAAAGAGTTTATAAATGGTTAGATATTTATAAACAAAATTTTAGAAGCGGGTTTATAGATTTATAAAAGAAGTTATAAATGGTATATGGGTTCATAAAGAGTTATAAATGATTTTGAAATGTTCAAGACGTTTATAAGTGACTGAATTCTTAGTAAAGGAATTTTTAATGTTTTTCGGAGATTTATAAAATGTCTTATAGTGAGCTTGGAGAATTTTAAGAGGAATTATAAACGATTTGAGAATCGAATAAAAAGGAAACTTTTCTAAGTTTTGTAGATATACTTATACCGTTGGAATAAGTATATGGCTATTTCTAATTATGGAAATACAGGGATTTGCCAGTATATCTTTTAAAAAGGTTTTTATATACAAGTAATTTACAAAGTAATTGTATGTTTAAAGACTGGGGATAGTGCTTGCTTATATACTGAGCCAATATTGATTTTCCAAAAGAAATAAAATCCTGATTGAATGTTTGTTATTCGATAGTTAAATAACCGACTATCGAAAATAGACCCAACGTAACTTTGGAAATATCTAGGAGAAACGCATGAGTTATATGGCACAGTCATCTCCAATGATGTTGTACTGTGTGTGACGACCCAGATTTTTAACGGTTGTTAATTGATAATTAATTGAATTAAATCATTGGAATATTACTTTAGATAAGTCGAACAAATAAAATTCTGATAATTAAAATATCTTAATATATATTGAATTAAAAACTATATTAGAGATTTCATTTTTAATATCTCTGGATAAGACAAATCCCATAGATTAGATTAAAGATAAACGTTCAAATATATTTATATATATATATACAAACTCCACCATTTAAAATTAGGATAAAACATCCAAAGGAATATATATATAAATTACACAAACCTTTTGATATTTGATAACGTATATAAGTATATAAAGGTTCATGTATGTACATATGCCCATATGAAATAAAATATAGGAAAGTTGTAAAAGTGTGGATATATGTATATATATATATATATAATATCAAAAATACACATAAGTATGACATATGAAGAATATTGTGTAAAATGTATAAATATATATATGACAAATAAGAATATACAAGCTTATGATGTTTAAATTTATGAACAAGTATATAAGAAATATATATGTATATAGCTACCATATGGACTAATGTACATGGAAATTGTAAAAAGGAAATTAAGTATAGTATATGCATACATGTTCATATTAAATAAGGTACGTATGGGTAAGCATGGAAAAAAAATAAGTATAAATATATTGATGTCATATATATGAGCATATATGAATGGATGTGCATGTAAACAAAAGAGGAGACAAGCATTTAAAGCCAATACCTGTTATCACATCAGCACATAATATATCAAATCTAATATAAAAAAAGAAAGATATATGAAAACCTGTACAATTCCTTAGCCTAGCTTCTACCACACACTTCCTACGTATATACAAATACATACCACTACCCTGTGTTCTCAGGGTAAACATCTTCTCAAGCAAACAACTCAAACAAGATATATAAAGGCTCTGCCTTGTTCATGCTTTTGCATTCAAACTAGATAACTAGGAAAATTATAAAATAAACAAGCTGCCACTACAACTTCTAGGAGAATCAAAACAACTCTAGTCTTGGAAGATTAAAGACCCAAGCAACAGATAGCAGACTCAGGGCCATTGTCCTCTGTTCAAAACATTAACTTTGAGTAAACCAACCCAGTTTCTTCTTTCTTTTATACCAGTGAGTTACATTTCTTTTTAAAAAAAAAGCTTAAGTAGGAATCTGGATTGCATGCTAATTTCTGGAATGAATATGTTTTGTGTGAATATATATAAGTGAGTGTATATATATATATATATGAATGTATGGATATGTGTGTATGCTGATGTATTTGTGTATCTCTGTTCTTACTTTCCAGGCTCAAGATTTATTCAAAAATCATTATCTCTTGAACCAATATCTGTTAGGACTTAGGATTCAAACAACATTTGTTTGTTTAATCATGAATTAAAGTTTAAACTTTATTTAAATGAATTAAAATTGAAATTTCTCTGGAAAACAAAGTATAACAGGAAAGCTTGAGTTTGTGGAAAATTCAAACATCTTAATTCATAAATCCAGGATTATAAACTGAATCCTTAATCAAAGACATGATTTTTTAAAAGTGGAACCATAATTTTTAGATTGGGTTTGGATGAGCAATGCGAGTTTGATCAGAAATTTGATTTTGGGTTGTCTCTGGTGATCTACTTGCTCGGGAAGGTCGGGGTTTCCTTCTAGTGGTAGTAGGATGATCGGAGACGGTGGGGAAAATGGCAGAAGTGATGGCAGTTCACTGTGGTTGCGGCGGCGATCGATTTAAGGCTGTAGCCCTAGTTTTTGGATGGTCGGAAGTTTTGATCACCACAGCATCTCTAGTGGACCGAGTTCCATCAAGCTCTGGGATATGTTAGCATGGTGGTTGTTGAAGTCGGGGCCGGAATTGCAGACACTCCGGTGGTCGGAGACTCGAGTACGAGGTGGTTCCAGGCTCGAGTGTTTTGTTCCAGGATTTGTTCAGGGTACTCGAATTCGATTTCGAGTAGGAATCGAAGGAATTGAAGTTTGGTTGGTCTGAGAGTGTCGTTGCCGACCTTGGGAAGGTCGCAACGTAGACCAGAGGTGATCGGAGCCACCGTGCATGTGCACAGTGTAGTTCTATGTGTCAGTTTTGGGTTGGGAAGGTGGCTCGAAGTGGTACTCGTGATTTTGGGTTGGAGGCTCGAAGGGGTCCTCGGAGTATTGGGTATGTGGCTCGGGGCATTGGGTTTGTGACAGGTTTTAAAACCTGTCAGATTTTCAAACTTTAATTTAAATTTAAATTTGGAAGGAGGGTTTCAAACAAAGTTTAAAACCAAATTTTAAAGTATGGATTCAAATTGAATTTGTATCCTAGTTTTAAAATAAATAAAGTTTAAGAAAATTTAAATGTTTTAACAACTTTAAAAATGTTAAAGTATATTATAAAAAAAATGATTTGAATTTAACCGTTTGGCTTAAAACTCTTATAAATTTAATTTATAAGTGATAAGTGATTCTTTAACATTTGGATTTAAAAAGGATTTTTAAAATTGTTTTTAAATTTTGTAAAGTTAAATTTGAATTTATTTTAAATCTTAAATTTGAAATGGAATTTAAATGAAATTTTAAAGTAAAATGTTTTCAAATGCTTTTGTTAATGACAAATTAATCATTAATAAGAATAATGTCTTTATCTTAAAAGATAATTAAGATTTAATGATTTGTGATTCATTAAATTATTAAGATAATTAAAGAATAATTAATTAATCTAATTTATTAATGATTTGGATTAATTAATTTAGTAATTAAGGGATTAATTTAATTAATTAAGGTTTAAGTGATTAATTAAAGAATTGTTAATAGTTAATGAGAGATCATTAACTAGGGATTATTAAATAATTAATTAATGTGATTAATTTTAACAATTAATTATATTAATTAATTAAAAATAATCTTTTGTGGAATTGTTTAAGTATAATTACTTAATGGAAGTAATTAAAGGGATTAATTACTTAGTGTAATTAATTAAATTAATGTGACTAGTTTAAGTTAATTAATTAGTTTAATTAATAATCATTGGATGATGGGTTAAGTATAAATTACTTAGTGTAATTTATAAAGTATAATTACTTAATGAAGTAATTAGTGGATAATTACTGGATGTAATTAATTGAAGAATGGTAGTGGTTTTGGGTTTAATCACTTTGTGTAATTAATATGAAGGATAATTACTTTGTGAAAGTAATTAAGAATTAATTACTTAGTGTAATTAATTTAAGACTTAATTAATTAATAAAATTTATTTGAAGTTAATTAAGTAATGTAATTAATTAAGGGTAATTAATTACTAAATGCAATTAATCAAGCTGATTAATGAATAAAGATTTGATTAATTAGAACAATAATTAATTAAAGAAGTAATTAAGGATCATTAATTAATATAATTAATGAAGTAATTAAGGGATTGATTAATTTAGGTTAATTAACCAATGAAGTAATTATATAAGGATTAATTAATGTAATTAATTATAGTTAAAAAATTAGTAGGAGTAATTAAAGGTTAATTACTATAATTGTTTGAGAATAATTAATTTGTGTAATTAATTAAGGATAATTACATAATGTAATTAGAGAATGATTAATCAAGGATGATTAATCAAGGTGAATAATTAAGGGATGATTAATTAATTGAATATAATTAATTAATGTTAAATAAGCAAGATTTTTAAGTAATAAAGCAATTAATTTATTTCATTTGGTAGTTAATTAAATTGTCAAAAATGGTATGACTAATTTATCTTGCTTATGAATGATTGAATGATATTTGAATGCTTTGGATTATTTGTTATCCCTGATATGTGATTGTGATGCTTTGTGAAATGAAATGTTTTTTTTGTAGTATGAAATGTTGGGTTGAACAGAGATAATGTGGTTATCTATGATGAATTGCTGCATAAAAGTGCATCCTGTATTTAAAATTTAACCACTTGAATAACTTGGGTTAAGATGACATTGGATTCGAAGAGACCGGAGTCGGGTATTAGTTAATACCCGAAACCACTTCGATTCTTTATAGATTGATATGTGAAATCAATAGGCTGGAATGGAATGATTTAAGTGAATTGGACCATTTAATCTAAGTTTTGGTACTTAGAAATTAATGTGTGAAATAAGTGATGTCTCTAACAAATTGTGAATTTGTAAATTGACACGAGTTACCCCGGGTTTTATGTAAGTTTTATGCTGTTGTATTCCATGTTAGATGGGTTTACTCACGCTGGTTTCCAGCCTGACCCGGGTGTTACTTTGATGTAATGCTCTGGTCGGACCGAGTATTACAGATTTCCAGGTTAGGACGTTCTGGAGCTCAGGAGACGAGCTGGATGGCAGGAACGTATGGAGTGTTTCCGCTGTGATATTATTTCAGTTTATCTGAGACATGCGATTTGTATATGTCATTGTTTGTGTATGAGTGTAACTCTGATGTAAAAATATAATTGACAGATACATGTATTCTTTTATAAACTATTATTATTTGATATTATATTTTGATCCGCTGCGATTTGTGAGAATCAATGTTGTGTTTATGTTTCTTCTTCTTCTATCTCTTTCTTCTTTCCCTAACTATCTGGAATTTTCGATCACGAAAATTTCGGGTCATTACACTGTGCGTATAAATCTTGTTTTATTCTTCTAGGATGATGATAAGGAAATCCGTCCACTAACGGTTAGGAGGTGATCTCCGATCTTATTTTTGTTTGTTTATTTCCTAGAGAACCGGGGTTGAGTTCACCGGAAATTATCGAATGTTGTTTCGAAGAGACTGGGATTGGATATGTTATCCAAAAACCACTTCGATCCAACGAATGTGTTTTGAAGCGAAGACATCGTGAATGGCATGGAATCGAAGATAGAGATGTGAAGTGCAAGGGCTAATCGCTACTAATCCTGAGGGTGATTTCAAAATGGATGTAGTAGGAATAGTGCATTCGGTTTCGTTCAGACTCAGAACGGACTTGTATGGATGAATACTATCAGCATATTGTCATTGGAGGGCAATGAGCATTCTAAGTGTGAATTTCTTGAAAGGTAATCGTAGCCTCAAACCTCATCAACAGGGAATGGATGAAAATCAACGGAGATGCAGTAAGGCTAAGTGGGTCGCACCCATTAGGGTATGTTGTCACCCTTCTAGATACATCTACATATTTATGGATTGGTTATGCATGAGATCGCAAATAAAAAGGGTTGCAAAGCAACAGGGGTGATGACATATTCAGTACTATCCAGGTCAGGGGTAGGCCGGTCTTATGTTGGTAGGGGATCCTAGCGAGGTCCTCGGTACATTTTCTAGACATCTATCGTGATAGGTGGTGCCCCAGTGCCTAGTCATTATATGGAATCCATTCTCCAATAAGCACCTACGGACTTGATTGTATACCTATTATGCTGTAATTTAATAATGTAACAATTTCGGCTATTTTAATAAGTATTTATACTTAGACACTATTATAATATCACAGGATTTTTATATAAAAGTGGTTTTGGTTATCGTAAGGTAAAGACCCGTCCGTGTTTATGTGTTGTAACGACCCGTATTTTTACGGATCGAAACATCGTAAAACAGTTGTTATTAGACTGTTAGTATTGATAAGTCGTCTAGAGTTTAGTTCGTCTAGAGCTTAAGTCGTAGAGGAGCTTAGGTCGTGTAGTAGCCTAGGTCGTGTAGAAGTCTGGGTCAGTTGAGCGACTTAGTGAAGTGGAGCGACTTAAGGTATTGGGCGACCTAAGGAAATGGGACGACTTATAGAAGCTGGCGACCTAAGGATTTTGGGGATAGGTCGTATAGGAGTTGGGTCGTATGTGGCTTAGGTCGTGGGGTAGGATAGGTCGGTTGGAGCGACCTATAGGATGTTAGCGACTTAAGAGTTGGCGACTTAAGATAGTGGCGACTTAAGATAGTGGCGACTTAAGAGTTAGCGACCTATAGGAGTTAGCGACCTATTGGTTAGCGAGTTAGCGTAGTTAGGTCGTAGACGACCTAAGGAGTTAAGTCGTGAGCTTCTGTGTTGAGATAGGTTGTAGACGACCTAAGTTAGTTAGGTCGCGTAGAAGCGCACGCGTTAGGTCGTAAGTCATGGAGTTTCGTTAGGTCGCGGATGCGCGTAGGTCGTTGGATCTGTTAGGTCGTGGATGCGCGTAGGTCGTTGGATCTGTTAGGTCGTGGATGCGCATTGGCTTAAGTCGTAGGTCGTAAGTTGCGCATAGTTAGGTCGCGCAGAGTTAGGTCATAAGCTGCATCTCTGTTAGGTCGCGTAGAGTTAGGTCGGAGGGTTTGTTAAGTCGTGGACGACCTAAGAGTGAACGACCTAAGGAGAATTCAGCCTATAAATAGGATGGTTTTTCTCACTTTTTGGGATCCGGATTTTGAAGCGACGAAGTGCTGCCATTTTGAGAGCTCGAGTTCTACACTTCTTCACTTCTTTTCTCCACTCTAATCTTGTGATTCCTTCCATCCAAATCGAAGATCCAAGAGCTTAGATTGAAGATCTTCATCCATCGAAAAGAGATTTCATCGTTTGAAGCGGATTTGTGATAGATCGAGTTAGATTCTTCGTTGTCCAGATCTGAAGTGTGTTGCTTTTGAGGTGTTTAGGTGATTTGGTGAGTGGTGATTATCTCTCATACGGATCCAAAGGAGTATATCGGATCGTTGGCTTGATTTTGTGTAAAGTAGTGATTTTCATACATATTTGTAAACTTAAGTGTAGATCCATTTTTCATGATGATTTGACATCCATTTTATTACATGTTAACCTATGCAAGTTCATTCATCAAGATTATAGAGATATTGCTCATGTTTTCATGCTTGTTAGACTTTAGACTCTTTATTTACGAAATTGCCATTATTGTTATAATTGTTCATTAGATCATATTTGAATGCTTGATTACTTGGATTAATGTTTGACTTGATTGATTGCTATGAATTAGATGATTGATGATTTGATTTAGACAAGATGGTCGAAGATGATTCAAAAGCTAAGGGAAAGGCTCTTGAATTGGAAAAGCTGCTTGTGGCATATGTAGCGGATGAGGAAGCTCATATGGATAGATTTGATGATGATGTTGAGATGAGGCTTTGCTATGATGATGATGAGGTGAAGCATGATATGAGATAGCCTTGGTCTAATCCAGACGGGATCATTCCAAGCATGTTGATAACTCGGTGAAATGGTTCGAGTTGAGGATAATGGTTTGCTCGAGAGGCGCTTGAGCTAGTATGGAAAATAGTCGTCGAGGAGGATGACTAGGAGGCTGAGGTTTCATCATTGTTGAAGGTTCTAGCATGCTCAAAGCAAGAGTACGTTGGGCAGATTCGATAGTCCCTGAAGGCTACTGATTGGTAGTCGAGTACTCTGGGCAGATTCGATAGTCCTAGGCACGGGTCACGATGACGTGCGGAGTTATGTCTAGAACCGGGGTTTCCATTAGCCCTTGACGGATGGATGAAAGAATGAGCCGGTCATTCAATTAACGATGATATCGAAGCAATGATAACAGTGATAGCCAGAGTCATGGATGTTTGGTTGTATCGTCATTCGGTCTCAAGAGCGGTATTTCCTGGGTGCTTATCTGATCTTTGTTTAGGCCTTGGGGGTTTGTACTTGGAAAACATCGCCCTTGACTCGAGTGATAATTGCTTTACTTTAAATTGTATATGTTTGCTTCTGCTTAGTGTGTGTCTGGGGGCTGTCACTGTAGAAAGAGGTGGAGTGAGAGAGTTGGATTCCTATTCCTTTTCCTTTATGCTCTTTTGGTATGTTGTTAGTTAATTTACTTCTCACTAAGACTGTTGTCTGACTCAAGGCTTTATGTTTTAACTCTTATTGCCTTGGGCTGTTCGTCCATTTTGGGACGGGCAGACTAGGTAGCAGGTGACAGGTGCCGTTCTTGCTTTCCACGATGTTGATGACGAAGATGAGCTGGAGGATTGCATATTATTTCTTACTATATGTACTGGATGTTCCGCTGCTTGTATATTCTCTGAGTGTTATGTAGTGAGGCTTGTTGTATTGACTATTCAGATGTTTGTATTCAACTATTATGAAGTTTTATTGATGAGATTCTATTCTGTGAAGCTTCACTATATATATATTCTATTGTATTTTGTACATGCGCTGTGAGTAATACGATAGATTCTGCTGTTTTAATTTACCCTGGCAATCGTCCATGGCTGCCTGGCACACTTTACAGCGCACTATCTCTAGGTTCGGTGCAGGGGTCATGGGCGGTCGTCACATTTGGTATCAGAGCTTTGGTTAATCGATTTTACCCAACGCTTGCTGACGTAACTACGTATGAGAGACGTAATTGTATTTTGATGGATGATTACTATATATAATATAGTAGCTTAGAAGTATGTGAGTCCTTTATGCGGTTGTTCTCAAAGTGTATTGATCATTCCTTTTTATAGATATTGAGAATGAGTCGAAGAGGGAGACCAGCTGCTAGGGAAGGCCGTGCTACTAAGGGAGCTGTTGATTATGTTGTTATGTTCGAAGCTATGGTGACTTCGATCATGAGAAGGATGCCAGCTCCGGGGCCATCGATGGATGTTGGAGTTCAAGTTCAAACTCCAAAACCGGTGGATTTCGCTAAGTTGTGTAAGGACTATACTGCTCTTGGAGGAAAGGTTTTCTTGGGAACGGAGTCAACCATTGAAGTCCAGAGGTGGATAGATGCTTGTAGAAGGATCTTTGGTGACTTGGGAATTGAGGATGCAACTAAGAGGAAGTTAGCATCAAGACAGCTTCAAGGAAGAGCTTCTGATTGGTGGAACTCTATCACTATTGATACTCCGGAGGAAGAGATTACTTGGGAGCAATTCCAAGCCAGATTTGAAGCTAAGTTCATTTCTACAGCTCAGAAGTCTGTTCTGTTCAAGAAGTTTGTGGAGCTCAAGCAAGGTGGAAGACCAGTTCATGAGTATGTTTCTGAGTTTGAAGCCTTGTCCAAGTATGCCCGGTCGTATATTGAATCTCCTTATCAGAAGAATGAGAAGTTTGTGACAGGCTTGGACAGTTATCTTGGGAGGCAGTTGGTGGATCATTTGGACGATCCATTTGAGAAGCTTGTGGAGAAAGATCTCAGGCACGAGAATCTGTTTCCTAAGGAAGGATCTGTTGTTGCTGTGACCAAGGAGGAGCCTAAACCACAGCTGTTTGCACAAGAAATGGACAAACACCTCAAAGTCGTATAATTTAGTGGATCTTATATTGTTCTTAGTGATTTTGGAGATTTATGCAAATATATGAAAAGCAGAGGCTAAACTGTAAAAAGACACGCAGATTTATAGTGGTTCAGCCAGAATGTGCCTACGTCCACTTTATATGTTATTTCTCTTCTCTTCTTTTAATTACAAGTACAAAGCTTTGATACAAGTAAAAGAAAGTTGTTTGAAAGTTCCTTCCATGCTTGAGCTCTCAAACTTGTCCCCATTGCTGTACCCCTGCCCCTCTATTTATAGAGTGAGGCTAGGGGTAGGGGTCCAGGATGTGTATAGTCTCTGATGGGCCCGGGCTGATGTGATCTGGCCTGGTACGTCTTGGTTCGGCCTCGCTTGGTTCGGAGGTGGTTGGAGCATAGAGTGGACCGGTAGTTGCTTGGACCGGTGGTGGGATGGTGAGGTTGGTTCGGCAGGAGGATGGTTCGGTGGGAAGCATGGTCCGGTATGGAGATGGAAGTATGTTGGTTCGGCAGGAGGATGGTTCGGTGGGAAGCATGGTCCGGTATGGAGATGGAAGTATGTTGGTTCGGCAGGAGGATGGTTCGGTGGGAAGCATGGTCTGGTATGGAGATGGAAGTATGTTGGTTCGGCAGGAGGATGGTTCGGTGGGAAGCATGGTCCGGTATGGAGATGGAAGTATGTTGGTTCGGTAGGAGGATGGTGGAGTTTTCGGTTCGGCATCTCTTGGAGACGCGTTGATTCGGTTGTAGGAGGATTTGGCCAAAGATCACATAACACTTGCCCCCCAAAGTAGGGCGTGTGTATGCACAGGGCATGCTTTGTTTAAGCCTGGTCGTCCTTGTTCGGTCCTGTGTGCCGAATGGGTTGGTCCGGTGGCCTCTTCTTTGCCTATAAGTATGGGAGCTATGCCACCGTGGTTTCCTTACTATCCGAGATTGCCGAATCAAAATTCCTACCTATTGCCGAATCAGTGGTGTTAGCCGAACCAGGTGTGACTTATTTTACTGCCGGATGAACCTTCGTACTGTACTACCGAATGTGCTTCTAGATTATAATACCGAATGAACTTTCACATTATAACACCGAATGATCTCTCGTATGACAATACTGAATGGACCTCCATACTATAATACCGAATGAACTTCTGCATTTATTTGTTTACATCCTCTTGCTCTAACAATGTGTTTTTCCGGTGTTGCAGATAATGTCTCGTAAAGTGGAAACTCGATCAGACAAAAAGAAATCCGGGGGTGAAGGAGGTTCCTCTGCCGTGCCCCCAGCTCAGCCGAATCCAGAACGTCATGGATCTGCCCCGAGATCACTAGTGGACGGGTACGGCCCTCAGGAGCTTTTGAACTCCCTGCCTGATTACTTTCCTAGCTCCCTCAAGGAGGAGCAGCTTGATGTCATCTCTCGTTCTTTCGGAATTGACAGGGCGCGAATGCTGTTGCCAGGGAGAGATGTTATGCCGTACGACCCTCCTGAAGGGTACTTTGCTTACAGCAGATACCACTGCATGTGTGGTGCCATTCCGCCTCTTAACGCTTGGGTAACCAGCTTCCTCACATATCTCAAGGTGGCCCCATTCCAGCTTCAACCCAACTCCTATGCTATACTGGTGAGCCTCTTCGTCATTTTCCAGAGGAAGTATGGTTGTGCTCCTTCCAACCGGGAGATCCGGTACTTATATAATCTGAGGGGCTATAAGAAGGGGTCCCCATACATTAGCTTGGAGTCAGCCGTGACCTTCAAGCCGGTCTTGGATCTGTATTCTAAATTCAGCATGTTCAAGAAGGAGTGGTTCTTTGTCAGGGACGACTCCGTTTCAATTCGGCGCTTTACTTCTGGATGTAAGTTGATGCTTTTACTTATAATTTCTATTCCGATTGCGATGCTTCTTCTCATATTTTCTCATTTTTGCTAGCGACAGGTGGCTTTGCGATTGTGGAGACTGACCGCCTGGTTCAGACGGCGGCTGAGATAGAAGCTATTCTCGGGAAATACAGATCATCTGCCTTCTTGATCAGAAATGCGATCCTTCTGGAGTACAACTTAATCCTTCCACAGCAGTCAGTAGTTAAGTTGAGGGAAACGACGGAGGAGAGGGCGGCTGCTCAGACCAAGGAAGGTGTTACGGTAGAGAGTAGCAAGAGGAAACCTTTCACAAAACCTCCAGCCGTCGGAGGTAAGAAACTCAAGAAGTCGGACGGTCCCTCCCCCAGCAATTGTCCACTTACCCAGGAGGAGGAAGACATAGAGGAGGAAAGAGGTGAGGGTGGAGATGGTCGGGAAGGTGATAAAGGTGGCGATGGCATCGGGGCCTTGCTTCCTGGGCAAGCAGGCGAGATTCAGGAGTGGACGGATGATGCGTTCCACCAGGATTTCGAGGGGCTGGACGAAGATCCGGCTTTGGTAGAGAAAACCGGGAAAGCGGACAAGGCCGGGACCGGTGCAAGCGAGTCTTCTCAGACCCTCCCAGCCAAGGTGGCTCTGACAACTCAAGGTGAACTCTTGACTCCTGCATGCTTCATTAATGATAGGGACTTAGGAATATTTTATGACCCGCTCCCGTCCTGGAATGAAATCCAGGACTTATTGCAGTATCCTACTCCTCCCCAGGGTTTGTACAACCACATATGTGTTTCTTTTCTTATCACCTTTTAATTTGCCGTGTTTTCTCGAATTATAGATCAATATACGCTTGTGACACTTTTTCTTCATATCAGGAGCAGGTAAAACGGCCAAGGTCTCAGATCTTCGGCACAGGCTTGAACAGTACAAGCTTTCCAAAACTTCTGTCAAGCCGAAGCCTTCGACCCACCGCTCCGGGGATGTAGTCGGCTACCGTCCTCTTCTCGGGGTTATCGAAGAGGGTATTCAGCAGAGAAAGAGGAGTCGTCCTTTATCCGAACCTTCGCCCGGTCCTCAGCTCCCGGCTCAGCCTCTTCATGATATCACGGAGGAGGACAGCGAGTTCGCACCTTCTCCGCACCCGTCCGGAAACCCTTCTGTTACTCATATCGACCGTCCTGACTTGGCTCGTAACCCATTTGCGGGTCATCCTGATCTGGATCCAAGTTCCCACGACATTACCTTTGACGAGGTTACTGGTGAGCACCTTCTTCCCCGCAATCCCATGGTATGGGTGCTTGATGAGGCTAAGTCCTTAGATCTTGATCTACTTACCACTCGGATAGTTACCATGGGAGACGAGGCCAAGGCTAGTATTGATCGGGTGGCGGAGGAGACTAGGAAGTTGATGGGGCATCATGCCCGGCTGGTTAAGGCTGGAGAGGAGATTGGGAGTGCCAACATCCGACTAAGATTGATGGTTTCGGACCAGGCCAAACAGCTCGCTGACCAGGCCATTCAGATTTCTCAGCATGAGGCTGCCTCCGGGCGATTGAGGAAGGCTAGTAAGGCGGAACTGCGGAAGATGGAGGCCGCCTGCAAGGAACAGATTGACATGGCTATTGCCACGGTGGACGAGGTTCGGAAAGCGGATCTTGAGCAGGTGGAGGAATTGTTCGGGAAACTTGAGGCTGCAGGGCTTGCTCAAGCCAAGTTGAGGGAGGAGATGGAGGCAATGCGGGGATCCCTTCTGGTTGACTGCTCGAGATACCGATCGGAGAGAGATGCTACCGTTGGGAGGTTGTCGGCTTCCGAGGCCCGGATGAGGGAGTTTGAGGAGAATGAGGGGATGATGGACGAAATGCTTCAGGACATGTACTTCCGAACCTGGAAGCAGGGCAACCTATCCTGGATGGATGATTATCCCAGGGTCATGGCTAAGATCTATCTTCGGGCTCTGGAGGAGGCCAAGGCCGATGCGGATGAAGATGGTGGCGTGGCCTTCAGCATGGATGTGGTCACTGCCCAGTTTGCCAAGGGGGAGAAGGTGGCGGTGAAGGAGGGTATGCGGTTGCTTGCTGCTGAGGAGGCAGGGGTGCAAGTGGATGATGACGACCAGGATGGCCAATAAGCTTATGCTGGTAAGTCTTCCTTTTTAGTTTCCCCATTAACTTGGTTGCTTATCACTAATGAATCCTTTCTTTGACTGGACAGGTGGTCAACAGGACAAGGATAAAGCTCCACTGCAGCCGGCCCCTTGATTATACCTGGAAAAACTCTTTTTGTGGATTTGACAGTGTTGTATATGTTAGTCGAAAAATAGTAAAGTAGCCTTTAGGTTGTAATGTTTTGCCACTTGTAACAAATAGTCTTATTTTTGACGTGTAATTCTTTAACTTAAGCTGATTTTGTCGTCTTTTGAATGTTTGCTGTTATTTTGGCATGTCGTATGGGAAATATAGCTACGTATATTCTTGTAATTAAATTGTGTTTGATGTCGGGTTCTGGTTTAAGACATAATTCCATGACTTGCAATGTTAGTGTGTGGTGTGAACAAATTATAGTCATGCATCTGCACATAAAGGAAGAAAATACCGCCTTTCATGTTCTGTTTGTAGATGGCAGTTTCGAATATCTTGTATGACCGAGCATGGAAAGCAGTTGAATGCCCTGCCATCCGATTGTGAATCTCTGCATCCATTGGCGAGTATCTCCTACTCTGTATCCTGTACTTTATGGATTGTTATAGAGGATAGGAGGAAAGCTTTTTAAGTAAAATTGAAATATGTGAAATAGTAAAACTTCCAATCACGGAAGGCCTTCGATGTGCTTAAGTTCGTGGCAAACGGGTTTTGTAGTCACTTTCCCTAGCTGTGGGTCTTGGAGACATTTGTCACCCATCTTACGCCTCCGCGGGGAGTTAATCCTTTTTTACCACAGCCGCACTTAAGACACATCGGAGCCGAGATCGCGCACAGTAACTACCCGGGCCATTATGGCCCGTAATCATGGGTATTATTCGATTTACTATGGTCGACTAGCGTGGGTGCCGATCGTCAACTGTGAACTGCCCCTGGTTGGCCACACCTTATGTTGGGGCTTATAGTCGGTTCACAGTTGCCGGCGAGCCTAACGCCGTAATGAGCTGCCTCGGCTATAGTCGGCCTTCTCGGTGGCTTATAATCGGCTCATTACAGTTGGCTTTAAGGGCCGTCGCGAGCAATGAGTTAACCCGCAGCAGAGGGATGCTGGAGCAAAAGTGTCTCATTGGCGAGGGCATAGATTCGCATAGTACCTGTGGGGTTTTGCCCGGGTGAAGTTGCGCCGTGGGGTGCTTTGAGTGGAGATGCTATACGCGTAGGATTTTGTTCAACAGAAAAGGATAAAGTTAACAAGTAGCCAAGATATAAAGGAACAAGTTAAAAAAAGAGACAAAGTTTTTTAAAGTGGTTCGGCACGAAAAGGCCTACGTCCACTGATTCTCTTTGTTAATTCACTTCATATGGGCAATACAAGTTAAGAAAAGTATCGACGGAGGTGTTGGATGTTCCATGTCCTCTGGAACACCTCTCCGTCCACTGTTGACAAAATATAGGCTCCGTTGTGGAGATCTTTATGAATTACATATGGTCCATCCCAGATTGGGTCTAGTGCTCTGGGGCGAGGGAAGATTCGCTTGAGGACAAGATCTCCTTCTTGTAAGGTACGATGCTTGACTTTGGAGTTGTATTGTGCTGCCACTCTTTGCTTGTGGGCTGCTGTTTTGAGGACTGCATCGTTTCTTCTCTCCTCAATTAGATCCAAAGACATGTGAAGGAGTTCTTCGTTCTCTTCTGGGTTATAGTGGATCCTACGGTGGGAAGGCACAATGGTTTCAACTGGGAGCATAGCCTCCGATCCGTATGCCAAAGAGAAAGGAGTGTGCCCCGTCGATGTTCTGAAAGATGTGCGATAGGCCCAAAGTGCCGTAGGAAGTTCATCCACCCAAGCGCCCTTTGACTTTTCGAGCTTCTTTTTTATTAGAGTTTTCAGAATTTTGTTGACGGCTTCAACTTGTCCGTTTGCTTGGGGATATGCTACGGATGAGAAGCTTTTGTGAATTCCGTGCTCTTGGCACCAGTTGGCGAATTCCTCGCTGTCAAACTGAAGCCCATTGTCTGATATGATTTTGAATGGGACTCCGTACCTGCACAGAACATTTTTGATCAAGAAATTAATAACCTTTGCAGAAGATACTTTATTCAGGGGTTCTGCTTCCACCCATTTGGTGAAATAGTCGACTGCTACTATAGCATATTTGGCTCCGCCTCGACCCATTGGCAGTTCGCCGATTAAGTCAATTCCCCACACTGCAAAGGGCCAAGGGCTGGTCATTTGGGTAATCTCAGTTGTTGGTAGCCGCGGAATCTTAGCAAATCTTTGGCATCTGTCACACTTCTTGACGAAATCTAAGGCGTCCTTGCTTAAGGTGGGCCAGAAATATCCGTATCGGAGTATCTTTTTTGCTAATGTTTGCCCTCCGGTGTGATCTCCGCAGCTCCCCTGATGGATGTTGGATAAGATTTCCTTGGCTTCTCTCCCAACGACACACCTTAATGACGGGTTAGAGAATCCGCGCCGATAGAGGATGTCTTCTTGTATTGTGTAGCGGGATGCTTTTCTCAAGATTTTCTTGACTTCGTTACGCCCGTTGGGTAGTGTGCCATTTTGTAGGTAGTCTCGGATGGGAGTCATCCAAGTTGCTTCTTCAGTTGCAGCTATCAGATTCACTTGCTCAAAACTTGGGACCGTTTGCTTTGAGATGGTTACTGCCCCGAAGATGGCGATGTCTCTCATACTTGCTTGCTTTGCCAATTCGTCGGCCTCTTGGTTCTCTTCCCGAGGGATGTGTTTGACTAAGTAGTGGTCCAATCGGCTGAGAAGCAACTTGGTCTTCTTTAGATATGCTATGAGTCGTTCCTCTCGAGCTTGGAATTCTCCTAGTATTTGATTAACAATAAGCTGAGAATCGCTATGAAGACACAAGGAATTGGCTCCGATCTCGATGGCAATTTCTAGTCCGGCTATCACTGCTTCATATTCTGCATCGTTGTTGGTGGCAGCGAACTCCAACCTTATAGCATAGTGCAGTTTATTTCCCCTGGGAGTGATTATTACAACACCTGCCCCCGAGCCTTGTTCGTTCGATGCGCCATCCACAAAGAGACTCCATTTGATGTCTCCTGCTATTTCCAATTGCTCCTTATCTTCGTTGGTAGTGAATTCTGCAATGAAGTCAGCCATGGCTTGTCCCTTGATGGCGGTGCAAGGGTGATAGGTGATATCATACTGACTTAGTTCAATGCACCATTTAAGTAGTCGCCCAGAAGTGTCGGGGCGATGGAGTACCTGCCTCAGTGGTTGATCGGTCAGAACTTTGATGGAATGGGACTGGAAGTAGTGACGCAGTTTCCGTGATGTGATAAGTAAACAGTATGCTAGCTTCTCAAGTTTAGGATATCTGACTTCTGCCCCAGTAAACCTTTTGCTGACGAAGTAAACTGGCCGCTGCGTGCGGTTGTCTTCCCTTACCAAGGCAGCGCTTAGGGCGTGAGATGACACAGCAAGGTATAGGTATAATTCTTCGCCTTCACTTGGAGTCGAGAGTACCGGTGGTTTCTGGAGGTGTTCGATTAGGTTAAGGAAAGCGGTTAAGCATTCGTCAGTCCATTCGAACTTTCCTTTGTCTTTCTTTAGAGCTTCGAAAAAGGGGACGCACTTGTCCGTTGCCTTGAAGATGAATCGGCTTAGGGCGGCCACTTTTCCATTTAGGCTTTGCATTTCCTTTCGGGTGGATGGTATCTTGATATCCCTTAGCGCTCGGACTTGCTCAGGGTTTGCTTCTATCCCTCTGGCATGAACGATGAATCCTAAGAACTTTCCTGATGACACTCCGAAGGAGCATTTTAGTGGATTCAACTTCATTCCATACTGTCGAAGTACCTGGAACATCTCGCCTAGGTGGCTTACGTGATCTTTGGCTTTCTATGATTTCACTAGCATGTCATCCACATATACTTCCATAGTTCGTCCTATTAGCCCCGCAAACATCTTGTTGACGAGGCGCTGGTAGGTGGCTCCTGCATTTTTAAGTCCGAAAGGCATTACCTTATAGCAGTACAAGCCCCGGTCGGTGATGAAACTAGTGTGGTCTTGGTCGGGAGCATACATAGGAATCTGGTTATATCCTGAGTATGCATCCATAAAAGATAGGAGTTCGTGCCCGGCAGTGCTGTCTACAAGTTGGTCGATTCTGGGAAGTGGGAAGCAATCTTTTGGGCAGGCGTCGTTTAGGTTGGAAAAGTCAATGCAGGTTCGCCACTTCCCATTAGCCTTTTTTACCAGTACCGGGTTTGCGATCCATTCCGGGTAGATAGCTTCTCGTATGAAGTCATTGGCGAGTAGATTCTTTACTTCTTCATCGAGGGCTGCTGATCGCTCTGCCCCCATACTTCTCTTTCTTTGTTTTACGGGCGCCTTAGTAGGATCAATGTTTAATATGTGGCATGCTATGTCGGGGGAGATTCCGGTCATGTCAGCGTGTGACCAAGCGAATACATCCAAGTTGTGGCGGAGAAAATCGATGAGTTGTTCCTTCAATTAGGCTTTTAGTTGGGACCCAATTTTCAATAGTCTACTCGAGTCGTGCTTGTCTACAAATATAAATTCCATAGCCTCTGCAGGCTCGGCGGTGGCCTCCTCCTCTTTGTCCCTAGGATCTAATTCATTGAAAGGGTCGCTGGTATATCGAAGAGGAGGGGCTTTCTTTAATTGCTATGCTTCTAGACTTTTTGTGCAGAGGGCAATCTCTACACCCTTCCCTTTATCCTTCCTGTGGTTGTTGCGAAGTTCAGTCATATAGCAGTCTCGAGCAACGTCCTGATCTCCTTCGACTTCCCCTACTCCATTGTCTGTTGGAAATTTCATCTTTAGGCACCATGGGGCTAAGACAATTTGGAAGTCAGACAAGGATGGCCTTCCTAAGAAGGCGTTGTAGGCCGACTGGTTTTCTATTAGCACAAACGTCTGTTTCCGTACAGCGGAGCGGGGATGGCTTCCAATCTCAACAAAGAGGTCCAGTTGCCCGAGGGGCATTTTCGCATCTCCAGTGAAGCCGTGTAGTGGTTTATCGCAGGGAGATACATCCTTCATTGATAGCTTCATTTTGTCGAATGCGTGTTTGAACAGGATGTTTACTGAGCTTCCAGTGTCTACCAGGATTCGGTAAACTTCGGCGGGACCGAGTCGGGCAGAGATGACCATGGGATCCACGTGAGGGTACCGCCTTCCTTCTAGGTCACGCTTACCGAATGTGATGTCATCACTTTCTTTCCGCTTCGGGTGGCGTTCTTCTATAACCGAATTGACATAGTCTTTATTGTCTCTGAGCGACTTTCCATATCTTTCCATCTCTTTCCAGCTTCTGTCTGCGATGTGCGGCCCTCCTGAGATGGTATGGACCACTATCTTCTCTTGACTAGAGCTGCTAGTGTTGCGGTTTCCTCTGTCGGCCCCTGGTGAGGGTAGCCTTGGGTTTTCATTGGCAGGAGCTGGGGTCCTGTCCTGACTTTTTACATAACATTCCAGTTTCTTCCTTCTGATGTGTTCCTCAATCAGATCTCGGAGATGATGGCATTCGTTGGTATCATGCCCGTGAGATTCGTGGAAGCGGCAGAACTTTCCAGACTTCTGTGCGTTATCAGATTCCTTCTTGTATGGAGGGCGTTTGTATCGGACTTCACCTTGGGTGGCAAGGAAGATATTTTCGATGGTCTCGTTCAAAGGAGTGTAGGTGTCGAATCTTGGTCTTGGCCGATATAGGCGCTTTTCTCCCTTCTTGCCCCCAGCATTGTCTCTGGAATCATTTCTTCGAACGTCCCTTGCCACAGCAGGGGCGTTGCTGTGAGTTGCCTTATTTTGCTGTCCTGACTGCCCCTCAATGGCAGCATCCTCGAGTCTCATATATTTCCCGGCTTCATGGAAGAAATCGGGTAAAGTAGCTGGTTTTTCTTTTGTCAACCGCCTAGCAAATTTAGTGTCCGGATGCACACCACTACAGAGGGCCATTAGGATCAGCTTCTCATCGGCATCTTGAACTGCGGCTGCTGCGGCATTGAATCGGGTTAGGTATTGCTGCAGTTTCTCTCCAGGTTTCTGTTTGACGCTGGACAAGGAATAAGCGTCCTTAGGTTGTTCCACATGAATGCAGAACTGACTGATAAACTTTTCTTTCAACATTTCCCACGAGCTGATGGATCCCTGAGGTAGATGACAGAACCAGGAGGTAGCGAGATCTGCTAAGAAGAGCGGAAAGCATTTGCATAGTACTCCCTCTGTCGCTCCACTCATGAGCATATGTTGTGTGTATCTCTGCAAGTGTACGACGGGGTCGGAGGTTCCTTTGTAAGGTTCCATTGTTGGCATCTTCCATTCTCGAGGGGTGATGGCAATTTCGATGTTGCGGGCAAAAGGGCTGGTCACCCTAGCGCCTATCCCTCGATCTCTTTGCTCCCGTTGGACGCACTCTCTGAATAAGCGTGCCACCCTTTCCTCAGAATTTGGAGCAGATAGAAACGAGTTTGGTTCTGTTCTGTGGGATTGATTCCGTCCAGATGACCTGTAGGGATGGTATCGTCTGTCATTCCTCATATTTTCCAGCGGCTACCTTTGATCTTCTGGGAGCATGCTAGGGTCAGCTACAGTTGGCCCTTGCCTTGATCTTCCCCTGCTGGGTTCTGATCTAAGCACTTCCTCGGGTCCAACTTCGGGCTGGACTCTAGCTCGGCCCCGTTCACTGGTGTTTCCATGGTTAGGCAGTATGACAGGCTCAGCTACAGTTGACCTTCGCCCGGTACCTCCCCCGTTGGGTTCGGTACCAAACGTTTCCACAGGCCTAACTTCGGGCTGTGCTCGGTCTCGGCTCCTACCATGGCTACTTCTGCCGTTAGCTCCTTCGAAGAAGGAAGATCTTTGTTGTCTCTGAGATCCTCCAGACTGGGACTCGCCCCATGATTCAGTGTTGCGGTTGGAATCTTCAGCATCCCTTAAGCGTGACATGAGATGGTCCACCAAAGCTTCTTGCTGGGATGTGAAGCGGTTAGTTACTTCAGCCACAACCCTGTCTAGATCTGCCCTAGTAATTGCTGCGGGCTGTTCTGTGGCAGGAATGGTCGGATTAGCTTGTCCTTCATTTGTTACCGCTGTTGGAGGAGGATGATTTACTTGACCCGTGACAGCTGGATCTGGAAGACTGCTGGACGCGATGTTTTTTCCTTTGTTAACATCTTTTCTCTGTTTGGGAGGCATGTTTTCCAAGTGGCGGACGATGCTGTTAGGAAAACTGTTAAGTGGATGAAGCTGAAGCTTCGAGCTTCTAGTTCTCAGTGAAAGCACCAAAAATGTTTGCATAAGAAATGGACAAACACCTCAAAGTCGTATAATTTAGTGGATCTTATATTGTTCTTAGTGATTTTGGAGATTTATGCAAATATATGAAAAGCAGAGGCTAAACTGTAAAAAGACACGCAGATTTATAGTGGTTCAGCCAGAATGTGCCTACGTCCACTTTATATGTTATTTCTCTTCTCTTCTTTTAATTACAAGTACAAAGCTTTGATACAAGTAAAAGAAAGTTGTTTGAAAGTTCCTTCTGTGCTTGAGCTCTCAAACTTGTCCCCATTGCTGTACCCCTGCCCCTCTATTTATAGAGTGAGGCTAGGGGTAGGGGTCCAGGATGTGTATAGTCTCTGATGGGCCCGGGCTGATGTGATCTGGCCTGGTACGTCTTGGTTCGGCCTCGCTTGGTTCGGAGGTGGTTGGAGCGTAGAGTGGACCGGTAGTTGCTTGGACCGGTGGTGGGATGGTGAGGTTGGTCCGGTATGGAGATGGAAGTAGGTTGGTTCGGCAGGAGGATGGTTCGGTGGGAAGCATGGTCCGGTATGGAGATGGAAGTATGTTGGTTCGGCAGGAGGATGGTTCGGTGGGAAGCATGGTCCGGTATGGAGATGGAAGTATGTTGCTTCGGCAGGAGGATGGTTCGGTGGGAAGCATGGTCCGGTATGGAGATGGAAGTATGTTGGTTCGGCAGGAGGATGGTTCGGTGGGAAGCATGGTCCGGTATGGAGATGGAAGTATGTTGGTTCGGTAGGAGGATGGTGGAGTTTTCGGTTCGGCATCTCTTGGAGACACGTTGATTCGGTTGTAGGAGGCTTTGGCCAAAGATCACATAACAACAGCAGGGTGGAAACAAGAAGAGGAAGCAGCAGCAGCAGCAAAAGGGTAAGGATGGCTAGAAGAAGCCGAAGGGCAAAGTGACCTGCTACAATTGTTAGCAGAAGGGCCATTTCTCTAGAGATTGTAAGAATCCGAAGGTGCCGGTGAAGTGCCACAACTGTGACAAGCTGGGGCATGTTAGGAAGAATTGTCCAGATCCGCGAAAGGATAAGCAGATTGTGCAAGCTTATGCTTTGGGGGCTGTTCCATTGTCTTCGAAAGCTCCTACCGCTGAAGAGAAAGGAAAGAGTGTGGTGGTTCAGGGTACTCTCTCCATTTGTGGTGTTCCAGTTAGAGTGCTCTTTGATACTGGGGCGTCGCATTCGTTTTTTTGTAATGAACTTGTAGGCCGGTTGGGTTTAGAACCGGATATCGTAGATAGGCCATTGGTTGTGACTAATCCAGTTGGGGGTTCGTCTTGTTTGTGTATGATATGCCGTGGTCTTATTGTATCGAGTCATGATTGCTCTTTTGTTTGTGATTGTTTTGTTCTGAACTTTGCGGGGTTCAGAATTATTTTGGGTATGGACTGGCTTAGGAAGTATGCGGCAAAGGTTGATTGTGAAAGGTTGGAGGTGACAGTCGAGAATGTGGAGGGGCGAAGGATTGTAATACGATGTAAGCATGAAGAAGGCGTCTTCATGAGCTTCATGTATTCGCTGGTTGTTCCACGGGATGGACTGTCATCGTTGCCAATCGCTAATGGATTTGAGGATGTCTTTGACGAGGTCAAAGGGTTACCGCCGCATAGAGAGATCGAGTTTCGTATAGATCTAGTTGAGGGAGCCAGACCTGTTGTGATGCCTCTTAGGCGGATGGCGCCTAGGGAACAGCAGGAGTTGAAGGTGCAGGTTGATGATCTTTTACAGAAAGGATTCATTCGGCGTAGTGTGTCCGAATGGGGTGCACCAGTTGTGTTTGTAACCAAAGCGGATGGATCGCTGAGGTTGTGTGTGGATTATCGTGAGCTGAATAAGGTGACTAAGAAGAACAAGTATCCATTGCCGAGAATAGATGACTTGTTTGATCAGCTTCACGAAGCTAAGGTGTTTTCTCAGATGGATTTGGCAACGGGATTTCACCAGTTGAGAGTGGCTAAGGATAGTGTGCCGAAGACTGCTTTCAGGACACCATCTGGTTTCTTTGAGTGGCTGGTAATGCCGTTTGGATTGACTAATGCGCCAGCATATTTTGTGGATCTTATGAATAGAGTGTTCAGAGACCAGTTGAACAAGTTCGTGCTAGTATTCGTGGATGATATTCTGATTTATTCCAGAACTGAAGAAGAGAACAAGACGCACTTGCGTATTGTTTTGGAAATCTTACGAAAACATCAGCTGAAGGCTAAGTTTTCGAAGTATCACTTCTGGAAGAGTGAAGTGAGGTTCTTAGGCCATGTTATCTCTGGAAATGGAATAGCGGTTGATCCCGCCAAGGTGGCAGCAATCCAGGATTGGGGTAGACCTAAGAATGCATCTGATGTGAGAAGTTTTCTTGGATTAGCAGGATATTATTGTCGATTTATCAAAGACTTTTCCAAGGTGGCTGCACCATTAACAGGATTGACGAAGAAGGACCAAGTGTTCAGATGGGAAGATAAGTGTGAGCAAGCTTTCAGAATCCTGAAAGAGCGACTGACAAGTGCTCCTGTTTTGATTATTCCAAGTGGGAATGATGAGATGGTGGTTTACACCGACGCATGTGGTACTGGACTTGGAGCAGTGCTGATGCAGAAGGATAAAGTTGTGGCGTATGCAAGTCTGCAACTGAAGCCGCATGAAAGGAATTATCCGACTCATGATTTGGAGTTGGCAGCGATGGTTTTGCTCTGAAGATGTGGAGACATTATCTACTGGGAGTTCGATTCGAGCTGTTTACAGATCATAAGTCGTTGAAGTATCTTTTCTCCCAAAAGGATTTGAATCTTCGGCAGCAACGATGGTTAGAGTTTTTGGCATCATATGATTTTGGTATAGCCTTTACTCCGGGAAAGGGTAACGCAGTAGCAGATGCGTTAAGTCGAAGACATGCAGGATTGGGAGCCATGTTTTCAGAATGGAAGAGTCTTGAATTTTTAGCTGGATTTGACTTCAGGCCCAGACGTGAATTGGAACTTGAGATGTTGGCAAACTTATTGATAAGACCTACTCTTGTGGAAAGGATTGGCGAGAGCCAAAAGCGAGATGATAAGCTTGTCAAGATTATCCGTGATTTGGAATTTGGATTAGACCCAGAGAAGGATAAAGGATTCGAGGTTGATCGAGAGGGTTGGCTTCGGAAGCAAGGACGACTAGTTGTTCCCGATATCGATGAATTGAGAGATGAAGTTCTGAAGGAAAGTCATCACTCAAAGTTGACAATTCATCCAGGTGGAAATAAGATGTATCGGGATATGAAGAGAACCTATTACTGGGAAGGTATGAAGAAGGATGTTGGAAATTTTATTTCCAAATGTATGAACTGCCAGTTGGTAAAAGCCGAACAGAAGAAGCCCAGTGGATTGCTTCAGCCATTAGAAGTTCCTACATGTAAGTGGGAGCAAGTATCGATGGATTTTATTAATGGACTACCTAGGACGAGAACGGGAAATGAAGGGATTTGGGTCATCGTAGATCGTTTGACTAAGAGTGCAAGATTCATTCCTGTTCGATCGACTAGGACTGCATCAAAGTTGGCAGAGTTGTATGTTAAGTGGATAGTTCGATTCCATGGTATTCCGAAGTGTATAGTGAGCGATCGAGATCCATTGTTCACTAGTGGATTTTGGAAGAGCTTTCAGGAAGTCTTGGGAACCGAGTTATGTTTGAGTACAGCTTATCATCCTCAAACAGATGGTCAGACCGAGAGAGTCAACCGAGTTTTGGAAGATCTCCTTAGAGCTTGTGTGTTAGATTTCGGAGGATCATGGGAAGATCACCTTCATTTGGTGGAATTTTCGTATAACAACAGTTACCAATCAAGCATTGGTATGGCACCGTATGAGGCATTGTATGGAAGACCGTGTAACTCTCCGACATGTTGGTTAGAAACAGGAGAAAAGCTGATACTTGGGCCAGAAATGATTCGACAGACTTCAAATTGTATAGAGATCATTCGGCGACGAATGAAGGCAGCCCAAGACCGTCAGAAAAGTTATGCTGATAAGCGTCGAAAGGATTTGGAGTTCGACGTAGGTGATATGGTTTTTGTGAAGATTTCTCCACTAAAGAATGTCATTCGATTCAGGAAGAAAGGAAAATTGACTGCGAGATTTGTTGGACCATTCCCGATCATCGAGCAAATTGGAAAGCTCGCCTATAGATTGGAGTTATCGGAGAAGATGTCGGGTGTGCACAATGTTTTTCATGTATCGTATCTACGGAAGTATGTGCACGACTCGAATACAGTGGTTTCTGCTTATAGCTGTGAAGATTTCGAAGTTGATCCAGTCGATAAGAGACCTCGTAAGCCGCTTCGTGTTGTGGAAACTGACACGAAACAGCTTAGGAGGAAGGTAGTTAAGTTGCTCAAGATACAATGGAGTGATGATGATAACGACTGTACGTGGGAGGTGGAAGAGAGGATGAAGGCAGCTCATCCTGAACTCTTTAAGGTATGGCCCTAGGGTGTCATGTCATCTAACGACATTGTAACTTGTTCTAGTTTTAGAATTCTGCATGCTAAGCTAGAATTGGATGCATGGTTTGTTGATTGCTATGGATGGTAGGCATGCAGAATAGTCTTTGATTGCTCTGTTTGTTTGGAATTTCGGGGACGAAATTTCTAAGGAGGAGAGAATGTAACGACCCGTATTTTTACGGATCGAAACATCGTAAAATAGTTGTTATTAGACTGTTAGTATTGATAAGTCATCTAGAGTTTAGTTCGTCTAGAGCTTAAGTCGTAGAGGAGCTTAGGTCGTGTAGTAGCCTAGGTCGTGTAGAAGTCTGGGTTAGTTGAGCGACTTAGTGAAGTGGAGCGACTTAAGGTATTGGGCGACCTAAGGAAATGGGACGACTTATAGAAGCTGGCGACCTAAGGATTTTGGGGATAGGTCGTATAGGAGTTGGGTCGTATGGTGGCTTAGGTCGTGGGGTAGGATAGGTCGGTTGGAGCGACCTATAGGATGTTAGCGACTTAAGAGTTGGCGACTTAAGATAGTGGCGACTTAAGATAGTGGCGACTTAAGAGTTAGCGACCTATAGGAGTTAGCGACCTATTGGTTAGCGAGTTAGCGTAGTTAGGTCGTAGACGACCTAAGGAGTTAAGTCGTGAGCTTCTGTGTTGAGATAGGTCGTAGACGACCTAAGTTAGTTAGGTCGCATAGAAGCGCACGCGTTAGGTCATAAGTCGTGGAGTTTCATTAGGTCGCGGATGCGCGTAGGTCGTTGGATCTGTTAGGTCGTGGATGCGCGTAGGTCGTTGGATCTGTTAGGTCGTGGATGCACATTGGCTTAAGTCGTAGGTCGTAAGTTGCGCATAGTTAGGTCGCGCAGAGTTAGGTCGTAAGCTGCATCTCTGTTAGGTCGCGTAGAGTTAGGTCGGAGGGTTTGTTAAGTCGTGGACGACCTAAGAGTGAACGACCTAAGGAGAATTCAACCTATAAATAGGAGGGTTTTTCTCACTTTTTGGGATCCGGATTTTGAAGCGACGAAGTGCTGCCATTTTGAGAGCTCGAGTTCTACACTTCTTCACTTCTTTTCTCCACTCTAATCTTGTGATTCCTTCCATCCAAATCGAAGATCCAAGAGCTTAGATTGAAGATCTTCATACATCGAAAAGAGATTTCATCGTTTGAAGCGGATTTGTGATAGATCGAGTTAGATTCTTCGTTGTCCAGATCTGAAGTGTGTTGCTTTTGAGGTGTTTAGGTGATTTGGTGAGTGGTGATTATCTCTCATACGGATCCAAAGGAGTATATCGGATCGTTGGCTTGATTTTGTGTAAAGTAGTGATTTTCATACATATTTGTAAACTTAAGTGTAGATCCATTTTTCATGATGATTTGACATCCATTTTATTACATGTTAACCTATGCAAGTTCATTCATCAAGATTATAGAGATATTGCTCATGTTTTCATGCTTGTTAGACTTTAGACTCTTTATTTACGAAATTGCCATTATTGTTATAATTGTTCATTAGATCATATTTGAATGCTTGATTACTTGGATTAATGTTTGACTTGATTGATTGCTATGAATTAGATGATTGATGATTTGATTTAGACAAGATGGTCGAAGATGATTCAAAAGCTAAGGGAAAGGCTCTTGAATTGGAAAAGCTGCTTGTGGCATATGTAGCGGATGAGGAAGCTCATATGGATAGATTTGATGATGATGTTGAGATGAGGCTTTGCTATGATGATGATGAGGTGAAGCATGATATGAGATAGCCTTGGTCTAATCCAGACGGGATCATTCCAAGCATGTTGATAACTCGGTGAAATGGTTCGAGTTGAGGATAATGGTTTGCTCGAGAGGCGCTTGAGCTAGTATGGAAAATAGTCGTCGAGGAGGATGACTAGGAGGCTGAGGTTTCATCGTTGTTGAAGATTCTAGCATGCTCGAAGCAAGAGTACGTTGGGCAGATTCGATAGTCCCTGAAGGCTACTGATTGGTAGTCGAGTACTCTGGGCAGATTCGATAGTCCTAGGCACGGGTCACGATGACGTGCGGAGTTATGTCTAGAATCGGGGTTTCCATTAGCCCTTGACGGATGGATGAAAGAATGAGCCGGTCATTCAATTAACGATGATATCGAAGCAATGATAACAGTGATAGCCAGAGTCATGGATGTTTGGTTGTATCGTCATTCGGTCTCAAGAGCGGTATTTCCTGGGTGCTTATCTGATCTTGGTTTAGGCCTTGGGGGTTTGTACTTGGAAAACATCGCCCTTGACTCGAGTGATAATTGCTTTACTTTAAATTGTATGCTTTGCTATGTTTGCTTCTGCTTAGTGTGTGTCTGGGGGCTGTCACTGTAGAAAGAGGTGGAGTGGGAGAGTTGGATTCCTATTCCTTTTCCTTTATGCTCTTTTGGTATGTTGTTAGTTAATTTATTGCTCACTAAGACTGTTGTCTGACTCAAGGCTTTATGTTTTAACTCTTATTGCCTTGGGCTGTTCGTCCATTTTGGGACGGGCAGACTAGGTAGCAGGTGACAGCTGCCGTTCTTGCTTTCCACGATGCTGATGACGAAGACGAGCTGGAGGATTGCATATTATTTCTTACTATATGTACTGGATGTTCCGCTGCTTGTATATTCTCTGAGTGTTATGTAGTGAGGCTTGTTGTATTGACTATTCAGATGTTTGTATTCAACTATTATGAAGTTTTATTGATGAGATTCTATTCTGTGAAGCTTCACTATATATATATTCTATTCTATTTTGTCCATGCGCTGTGAGTAATACGATAGATTCTGCTGTTTTAATTTACCCTGGCAATCGTCCATAGCTGCCTGGCACACTTTACAACGCACTATCTCTAGGTTCGGTGCAGGGGTCATGGGCGGTCGTCACATGTGTGGCATGGTCTTACGAGATACCTTTGATTTCAAAGATTTTCTTCTAACTTTAAATCCAGTTGGGTGTGTTTTCTCACGCTGGTTTTCCAAACTGACTCGAGTGTTATTTTATTATAATGCTTGGGTCAAATCGAGTATATTACAGATCAGTTAGGATGCTTGGAGCTTCAAGAGACGAGTTGGTGGCCCATAGACGTATTCACGTAGATGGTTATTTTCCGTTGTATTCATTGTTGTGTTTATCAGCAATTGTGAGGACATGGAGTTATAACTGTCTAGGCTGAGATAGGTTAGTATACTCTGATTGATGTCTGTATATACATATATTACAGTTTTTTGTGTAAAGTTTTATGGTATATTATAGATTACGCGTTCCGTTATAAGATTATGTGTTATTTAGTTTTCTTCTTATCTTCTACCTTCTTTCTTTTCCCTAACAATCAGGTTTTTCCAGCATTCGATTTCTTGGCATCTGATACTGTGGGTGTATTAGTATCGATTTTCGAGGGTCAAAAATCTGGTTCGTTACACGCTTATAATAAGTAAAATTTGATTTTACCAAAAAGACTTATAAGTGATGAATTCAGCCAATTGTCATACCACCTGCTATGTGATGTGTGAACGTTAATATTTGAATTGTTTAATATTAATCGCTGACTGAATTCACACCTCTGAGTCGCACAACCGCATTTGTGATTTCTCCGAAAACCACATTTAATTAGTTTGTAAAATGTTGCAAACTGCTTAAATTAATTAATATTTATGAAATATTAATTGTTGTTAATTTATTTGATGTTTTGAATGTTGTTGGTAATTATTTTAATGCATATATAAAAGTTATATTTGCATATCAATATGCGATATCGGTATAATTTTAAACATGTTTCAAATAATAAAATAATTACATAAAAGTTATTTTCTTTTATTTGGAAAAGTTTCATATTTGGAATGTGCTTGGATCAGCCGTACAATGGTAAGCGGAGGAAATCAATTAATGGGATTAATTGAAATTTAAAAAGAGGAAATAAAGGAGGAAGTTATAATAGGAGCATAGAAAAAGGTTTCTTTAATTCTATTAAAAACAAAACCTTCTCATTTCTGAAAGTACACAGAACAGAACGTGAATTTTACTTTTTACTTTCTTCTTCCTCTTCTCTTTCATTCACCCTTGGCTAAAACTTCATTCAAAAAAAACAACAAAACAAATTCAAATCAACATCAAACTAAATTAAAAAGGGTAGTTAATTCTTCTCTTGCAAAGTGGGTTGGTGATTTTTGAAATCTGAGGAGAAGCCACAAATTAAGGTGTGATGAAGGGCAAGGTTTATCGGATCTAGAGAGTGATCAATCAAATCTAGGTATTATTTTATCATTCAAGGTGTTTATATATGCTTTATCCTAAGGTAATTGTATGTGCGTGTAATTCGATATTTACATGTTTATTGTATTATTATTTTGATCTATGTTTGTTTATCATTTTCTTTTAACGTATGTTTATGATGAATTGACATGTCTTGAATCTCATATTACTTCTGATAAATTGTCATCATTCTCAGTGTTGTTTGGATATGCAATTTTTTATCACAAATTTACAAATGCCTACCTTGTTAAAATTTCTTTTATTTAATTGTAGATAGTTATAAAATTAAAAATTGACTTTGAAAGAGATTTATGTATATTATGAGATAATCTTTACTTATTTAAATGCTAATAGATTATATATATATGTGTGTGTGTGTGTGTATGTATGTATGTATGTATGTACATGTGTGTGTGTGTATGTATGTATGTATGTACATGTGTGTGTGTGTGTATTAAGTTATCAACTATTCCTTGAATCTGCTTTTAATTACATATGTTAAATTTTTGCACAATTGTTACCATCCTTGTTACAACAAAAGTGGATACCTTGATTTAATATTAATGAATGGACTTTAGTGCAAATTTTAATTATTTATTGTTTTCTATATTTAAAGTTTTGTGTAAAGTTTGAAGTATTATTTCATTCGTAAATTAAAATTTTAATGAAAACTTTTAACTTTAAAACCAAAAACCTTTTGTACAAATGTATATACACATATACCATATGCTACATTGTTTGCAAATATATGCTTTCATATCCAAATTATTAAATTTTAGTTATTAGATATATGTAATATAACTGTTTGTTTAATCAAATTTGTATAAAGATTATGAGCAATAATGTAACCTTTTGTTTGTTAAACATTTCCTCAATTGGAATTTTTTCTATTAATTTTAATTTAGGATTTCAAATTATTTAAAACAACCAATAGATTTTCACTTTGTATGTATGTATGTATCAATTATTATGAATGTACGCATCTATAATTATTATGAATGTATGCATATATTTCATTGACAAAATTTAGACAACAAAAGGCATGTGTAGATTTGGTTGATAAGTAATCAATGTCATTTAATGTATTAATTGTTGCAGCTAAATGGTGAAAGAAATGAAAGGTTTTCCTCTTTTCATATTCTATCATATTCATGTGTAGATTTGATTGATAAGTAATAAATGTCATTTGATATATTAATTGTCATAGTTAAATGCTAAAAGAAATGATAAGTTTCCATCTTTTCATGTTCTATCATATCCATGTGTAGATTTTATTGATAAGTAATAAATGTCATTTAATGTATTAATTTTCACAGTTAAATGGTGAAAGAAATGATATGTTCCTCTCCTTTCATATTCTTTCATATCTTCCCTTTATCAATTGAATATAATGACAGAGGGGAACAAATAATTTCCTTCTCTTAATGTATTTTTAGATGTTTCATTTATACATATATACACCACTTATACAACGCACTTACACTTCAGATAAATGAATGTATTTGATACATTCATCATATCACATACATTTGTATATTTAAAATTCCTTAAATTACCATATTGAATGAAATATTGATTTTATTTAAAAGAAAATTTAGATAAAATCTAAATACATATAGACTTCATAGGCCTGTTAATGATCCAAAATGGTAAAATTTTTGAAATTCACCCATTTCTTCCGCTGCGGGCTGGCCCAGTTCCAACACTATTTGGATGTAGGATAATAGAAGTAAACAAAATAACGTGGGCATGGTCTTCTAAAAGGGGTACATGGGTAGTTTTTTCCTATGCAATAGCACCGATTCTATGCCTGTAGTGGATAGGGTAAGGCGCAGTCCAAACATAGTTGAAACTTTTTTCTTTTATTGTGATATATCTACAAAGATACGAAGTTGCAAGAAGGAGCAAAAAAGGGAATTGAAGTGTGGGTGTTAGGTTATATCAAGGATAGCTGATTTGATATATTCTTTTATACCGCAGTTATATCATTAATGAGTTAATGATAATTAATGTATTGTAATGGGAATTTGTTGAATATGCAAGTATATGATTTTTGTTTGATGATAATAAACATATATATATATATATATTCATTTAAATGTATTTGTTAATGTACTATTTTATTTTTCACATAATTAAATAAATATTTGCTGAATAAAATAAATAACACAGAATTTAAATTCAAAGAGATATTTTATTCAAACAAATATTTTATACAATTTTGCATAGTACATATTTGAGCTCTCACTATATATATACAATTTCAATTACAATACAATTTCGATTACATCATAATTTTTTCACTATACAATGGATACATACATTTGCACCTCACTACATATCACTCATTCACTCATGTTTGATCTTCAACTCTATTCCACCTTGAATCCAGCATCTGAATTATCTGCAAAGTAAACACTGACGCGGTAAAATTGAAAAAGAAATATTTTTGCAGTGTAAAATAAAATGTGTTGAAAATATAATATGCCTCAGTTATTTGGGTTGTTCATCATCATATTTATTTTGAATTCATCATACACGAACAACTTGCGACATGCAGTGTATCACTGTACATGCCACAAGGCCGCGCACACCAATATACACTTGACAAAACTGAAGGGACAGGTGAGCACAAGGTCAAACCCAACCAAAAGCTAGGTTCAACACAAGTGCAATAAAAATAAAGTCACGACATGAGCACAAGGTCAAACCCGAGATATAAGCTGGATTCAACTCAGGTGCAATACCAAAAACAAATCGAGAGGAATGTGTACACATGAGAACAGACTCGACAGTGGACTCAATGCAATTTGAGAATTCAAGTGAAGACCAGAGAATACAAGACTACAGTGAATCAGATTCCACATATGCAAGACAAACTCCAAAATCATAATGAACTAGTACAATGCAAACTAGGATGAACTCAACCAAGACAAGTTTACATATGTAAAGATATCAAGTGAACCATAAATATACTCATCTGAATACAATGACCAGAGGCTACCAACGCCAGAGGTGATATCAATATACATGTCGACCAGGCAGCAAACAAGAACAAAACAGCAACCAAAATGTATATGCATATGGCAGTTCACATGACAACATACACAATCAGGCACGGTGAAAATGGCAAGCATTAGAGTATCAAGTCGAGCAAAGCTTCACAAGTATACATATATATACATATGTTTGCACACATATACATGCAATCAGACCAGAAACAAGAGCAGACGACAAAGTGTACAGTATGCAAGTGAGGCTATAACCTAGTACAGTTCAAATGAAAACATGTTAACTTCAAGTGAAAACGAAATGGTACAAGTGAAGACCAGTGAGCAAATCAATCAAGACTCCAAGCATGCAAATACAAGATGATGGCAAATCACATGAAAATGTACACAATTACAGATGCAACTGAATACAAGTCGACATGCTCAGTTCACATGAAATGCAATAAGACACAAGAAATCTACAAGTTAAATGTTTAGTGACTCGAAGTTTATACAAGTGCACAAATCAAGTACATATGACTCGAGTAAATCACAACCAGAGGCAACAGCAGATCAATAACACATATATACACAAATACATATGTATGTATGTATGTACATATATGTTGATACAGCTAGTTATGGATATGCAAGCAATGCAACCCACACCAATATCACACAACAAGCATCAGGTCGAAAATGCTATAGGCATGAACACACACATATGAATGAAAAATCAAAAACCAAACAAGCCGTGGGTCAAAAAAATTCAAACAGAGATATACATACAGTAAATTGAACAAGTGGTATCAATCCAGATTATCAATAAATTAATGCCGAAGTCAAAGGGAATAAAGAACGGAACCAAAGTCATGACATGCCAAAATCAAAGCCGTGGTGACAAAGGCAAAGAATCGAACAAGTCAAAATCAAAGTCGTGGTAAACAAGCATAGCACATCAGAAAATATACGAATTGAAGAAGTCAGAAAACATCACTAGCATCCAAGCAAAATCGAATGGCCGAGCTAAAGTAACTGAAGAATTCAAACAATATTATACGAACAATAATTAGGGGAATCGAACCCTATAAAACCATTAACATCATCGGCATGAAAATTCATTCGAGTTCAAGCAAATTAGAGAGCTAATCACTGAAGTAAATCAAACAAATAACTCGAATCTAGGTCGAGCATAATCAAAGTCAAAAAGGAATATCATGTACCAATTTTAAACCAAGTATACGTGCTCGACAATTGGAAGCAGCCGTGAACAAATTAATCAATCGAAGAAAGAATTCGAAGTATCATTCAATAAACTGAAGTCGACATGCTCAATTTCTCAGAAGCCCTAATTTTGAACGAAGAGGAACGAACGAACGCTGCCATTTTCACCAAGCAAAGAAAGCGGGCCGAAGAAATAAAAGAGAAAAGGGGGAACATTTTTTATCACTTAAATCTTTTGGGGTCGGCCTTTATTTGCTTTGGGTTTTTAATTATATGGCTTTTAGCTTTTAAATTAGGGTTTTATTGTTTTAGCTATTTTTAATTGTAATTTACTTTTAAACTTTTGTAAAGTTTAGTCGTGTGACTTGGGGACGAACTACAGTGGTGTAGTTCGAGAATTCGCAACTCAGTGGTTGAGTTGTGGCAGGGTTTTGAGCGTAGAGTTAGGTTAGTCGATAGCGGATGTCGTGAGTTTACGCGTGTAAGCGTCTAACTACTTAATTTCTAGTAGAAACCTTAGGGATAGCACATTGGCAAGGTTTTGTCGAAGCTGGGTAAATCTGTGTTGTTCTATTTCTGCTTTTATTATTTTTCTATTATCTGTGCTGCTATTATTCTGCTATATCTGTGTTGCAATTATTTTATATATTTCCGCATTAAATTTTTATAATTATTAGTATCACCCTATTCACCCCCCCTCTAGTGTGAAATCGATCCTACAAGTGGTATCAGAGCTAGGAACAAAAGTCAATTTTTGTTTTAAAAAATTTGATTTTTCAAAAACAAATTATTGTTTAAAATTTTGATTTTTTAAAAATGGCTTCTTTTAATAATGCTTTTCCTGAGGGTCAGTCCATAGTTAGACCACCAATGTTCAGTGGTGAATATGCTTACTGGAAAAATAGAATGAAAATTTTTCAACCCATTGATGCTTGGAATATTGTTGAGACAGGTTGTAGGATACCAACTATAGTAGTAGATAATCAGGAAATAGAAAAACCAATGGATCAATGGACAGATCTAGAAAATAAACTGCAGAATGCTAATGCTAAAGCTATGAATTCTATTATTTGTTCGTTGTTTCAAATTGAGTTTAATCGTGTCTCACGTTGTCTAACTGCGTAGGAGATCTGGCACACACGTGAAGTGACTCACGAAGGAACATCTCAAGTCAAAGAATCTCGCATTGGCATGCTTAGTAGCGAATACGAGAACTTCACAATGGCCAAAGATGAAAATGTCAAAGAGATGTATGGACGACTTTCCAATCTCGTATACAAATCAAAAGCTCTCGGAAAATCATACATAGAGTTGGAAATAGTCCGAAAAATCCTCAGAGTCCTTCCACGAAGTTTCGAAGCGAAAGTTACAGCCATTCAAGAATCAAAAGATCTGAAACAAATCAAAGTCGAAGAACTCGTCGGAAATCTCACCACTTACGAGCTACAAATCAAATTCAAGGAAGAATGCCAAGGAGGTGATACACGAAAGAAATCAATAGCTCTTAAAGGAACAACGGAAAGTGATGATGATGATGATGGAGCAACTGAGCTGGTGCTACTAATAAAGAGATTCAAAAAGTGGAACTGCAAATACAGAAATCCAGCTCTAAATCAACAAATGAAAAGTAGAATAGTCAAAGCACTAGACAACTCAAAAGAGCAGGAGATCATATGTCACAAGTGCAACAAACCCAGTCATATCAAACCCAACTGTCCACAAAATCGACTCAGCTAAGGAAAGAAACCAAAAAGGAGAAGTTTTGCAGCCACTTGGGATGAAACTGATAAAGATGATAAAAGCACTGGCAGTGAGAGTGAAAAAGCAGATCTATGTCTTCGAGGTGATATAACTGACAGTGATGATGACGAGCCAATCGATGTATCAAAACTTACTTATTCGGAATTACCTATATATTTTCACGAAGTAAATGGTTGTTTTGAACAACTTAGGGGGAATACGCTAAAATTGAATCACAAAGAGATGATTTAATAGAATTAAATAAACAATTTGATCAATTGGTTAAAAACTATCAAAACAAGTGCCCTAAGTGTGAAAAGTGCCCATCATTCGAAGAAGAAATTAAAAAATCAGAAATTAAAATTAAATCGCTTGAAAATGAAATTATGATTTTGAAAGAAAGTGAAAACACTAGAATAGAAAATTCTATTAAAAAATGCACTCAATTATTGAATTAAAATGAATCTCTCAAAACACAAGTCCAACAATTGTCTACAACTTTAGGAAAAAATTTCAAAGGAGAAAGATTGCTAAATATGTTATTAGGGAAACAAACTGTTAATACTGTTAGACAAGGACTTAGATATAATCAATCTGAAATTGTTAGAAGCGAAATTAATCAAGTCAAATCCGAGTGCACAATTTGTAGAAAAATTGGACACAATCAAAACAATTGTTGGTGTAGACCCAAACACGTGAAAACCATTCCAATTTGGGTTCCAAAAGGCACAAATATAAAATCCCTTAAAGTCAAACAAATCTGGATGCCAAAAAGAACAAATATAAATTGTTTTGGGTCTACACAAACATACTTTTCAAAATCATTTGCCACTAACAACCATGGACCTATAAAAACAAATAGGTCGCAAAAATCTTTTCTCGTGTAGGTGTGGTGGCAGGCTAAGGAACAACAACAGTGTTACCTGGATTCTCGCTATTCCAGGCACACGATGGGCTACAAATCAAAGTTCCTTAGCCTAGTATAAAGGTGACAGAATCACAATGGGCAACTACGAAAAATTATCGTAAAGGTAAAATTGGTAACGGTACATATATCTTGAACGATATATTAAATGTGATAATCTGCACCATAATCTGATTTAAATCAGCTAGTTATGTAATAAAGAAATGAATGTTGATTTTGATTCTGACTTATTCAAAATTGTTGGCCAATTATATTTTTATGTCGAGAACACTATAAGTACTTCAAGATTCTTTGAAATAGTTCATATAGATTTGTTTGGACTAATGATGATGTTGCTTTATTGGTTGATGATTATTCTGGATACACGTGGATATATTTGACCTGACATTATATTTTGTGTTTGCTTGTATACACTGTTTCAATTCAAAACCAAAAGAATTTCATTTAAAAGCTGTAAAATGATTATAAGGTATTTGTTGCACATCTCATGATTTGGTCTTTGATGTCCATCTGATAATTTTGAGTTAAAGCGAAATTCAGATGCAGATTACACTAGTAGTCTAGTTGATAGAAAAATTACTAGTAAAACGTGTTTTATGTAGAGACATCACATTTTCAAAGAAAATATCTGCACATTTTTCATTTCAACTGATTTTCAATTAGCAGACATTTTTCTTATAAAACCCCTTCAAGAAAATAATTTTTGTTGACCTTGTTTCAAATTAGTCATTTTCAAAAAATTTGATTTTATAATTATTTTTGGATTTGATCTTAAATGACTACATTAACTAATCTGACTCCTTGTTGATTATCGAAAAGATAAATATTGATTGAAAAAGTGATGAGTGTTGATATTAATCATATATTATAACTAGAGAAAGTATATTTAGTAAATTTCCTTAAAAATTTAAACGAGGTTTATAATAACTCTTTTTTGGTAAAAATTCCATGACCATCTCTATTGCTATCATATTTCTAACGACCATCACTCATCAAAAATCCAATATAGTATGTCAATATGTGGTATTTTAAATGGGAAATCATTCGTTTTTCATTTTATTATATTTTTAGCAATAAAAACATCCAAAGTATTCACTCTCGTTTAAAAGTCCTCACGGTTATGCATGGGTGAATTACTTGGAATTTTTGATTATGTGCTTTCATGCTCATTTAAAAGTCCTCACGGTTATGCATGTATGGAACACATATCAAAATTGATTATTAAATAGATAAGTTGATTCTAATCCCATTTAAAAGTCCTCACGGTTATGCATGGTTAGAAGATGCTCGAATTCATTTTTTTATTTTTTAAAAATTTGGGAATACTATTAATCTCATTTAGAAGTCCTAATGGTTATGCGTGGTTAGTAGATATTCAAATTTATGATATAAATATACCACAAATAGACACATCTGTATGATTTTACATTATCCCTATCATTCTAAAGTGGAATATGAATCTAACAGAGTATTTATGATTTTTGTTTGATTTTTTATTGAAATCTAATATTTATACTCGATTGGGTATTAATGTTGTATTAATGTCTATCACTTTATCTCTATTTTTCTAACACTATTACTCTTTTGCTGATAACAAAAGAGGGAGATAAAAGTTAAGATTTTCGCAAATAAAGGTCAAATATTTTATTTTCTACTAGAAAAGTTAAGATTTTGGCAAATAAAGGTCAAATATTTTATTTTGTATTTTCTACTTGCATCTAGGTCCATTTGCATATTTTTATTTATTTTCATGCATATATGAAGGGGGAGCTTTGTGTGGAGAGGGAGCATTCAAATAGGGGGAGTGAATAGATTACATCTATACCCAAATACATTTAATAAAGTGAATATTAGGCTCAGGTCCCTAATAAGTTTCAAAATACACAAAAACCCCAATAAAAAAATGTAAATTATGTCCCTAGAATTAAGTTACTAAGTAATTGCATATAGTTATGCAATTATTCATTGAATAATTGTAGACATTTATGAAATTATATCCAAAAGTTGCATAAATTTATGCAATTTTTTCGGTGAATAATTGCGGAAATTTCCGCAATTTTTTTGATGAATAATTGCGGAAATTTTCGCAATTTTTTGAAAAAACTACGGAAATTTCCGCAATTTTTCAGTGAATAAATGTGGAAATGTCTATAATTTTTTGATATAATTGCATTAATGTCTGCAATTATTCACTGAATAATTGCATAAGTGTATGCCATTATTCGGTGACTTAATTCTAGGGACCTAATTTACAAACTTTTTTTAGTGGGGTTTTTGTGTATTTTGAAACTTATTAGGGACCTATGCTAAACTGTCCCTAACAGAGTATTTATGAATTTTGTTTGATTTTTTATTGAAATTTAATATTTATACTCGATTGGATATTAATGTTGTATTAATGTCTATCACTTTATCTCTATTTTTCTAACACTATTACTCTTTTGCTGATAACAAAAGGGGGAGATAAAAGTTAAGATTTTGGCAAATAAAGGTCAAATATTTTATTTTCTACCAGAAAAGTTAAGATTTTGGCAAATAAAGGTCAAATATTTTATTTTGTATTTTCTACTTGCATCTAGGTCCATTTGCATATTTTTATTTATTTTCATGCATATATGAAGGGGGAGCTTTGTGTAGAGAGGGAGCATTCAAATAGGGGGAGCGAATAGATTTCATCTATATCCAAATACATTTAATAAATTCAAAATCTTAAATATATGTTTGTTATCATCAAAAGGGGGAGATTGTTGAATATGCAAGTATATGATTTTTGCTTAATGATAATAAACATATATCTATTCATTTAAATGTATTTGTTAATGTACTATTTTATTTTTCACATAATTAAATAAATATTTGCTGAATAAAATAAATAACACAGAATTTAAATTCAAACATATATTTTATTCAAACAAATATTTTATTACAATTTTGAATAGTACAAATTTGAGCTCTCACTATATATACACAATTTCAATTACAATACAATTTCGTTTACATCACAATTTTTCACTATACAATGGATACATACACTTGCACCTCACTACATATCACTCATTCACTCGTATTTGATCTTCAACTCTATTCCAGCTTGAATCCAGCATCTGAATTATCTGCAAAGTAAACACTGACGCGGTAAAACTGAAAAAGAAATATTTTTGCTGTGTAAAATAAAGTGTGTTATGGAAATATAATATGCCTCAGTTATTTGGGTTATTCATCCTCATATTTATTTTGAATTCATCATACACGAACAACTTGTGACATGCACAATGTATCGCTGTACATGCCATAAGGCCATGCACACCGATATACACTTGATAAAACTGAAGGGACAGGTGAGCACAAGGTCAAACCTAACCAAAAGCTAGGTTCAACATAAGTGCAATAAAAATAAAGTCATGACATGAGCACAAGGTCAAACCCGAGCTATAAGCTGGATTCAACTCAGGTGCAATAACAAAAACAAATCCAGAGGAATGTGTACACATGAGAACAGACTCGACGGTGGAGTCAAAGCAATATGAGAATTCAAGTGAAGACCAGAGAATACAAGACTACAGTGAATCAGATTGCACATATGCAAGACAAATTCCAAAATCACAATGAACCAGTACAATGCAAACCAAGATGAACTCAACAAAGACAAGTTTACATATGTAAAGATATCTAGTGAACCAAAAATATACTCATCTGAATACAATGACCAGAGGCTACCAAGGGCAGAGGTGATATCAATATACATGTCGACCAGGCAGCAAACAAGAACAAAACAACAACCAAAATGTATATGCATATGGAAGTTCACATGACAGCGTACATATTCAGGCATGGTGAAAATGGTAAGCAATAGAGTATCAAGTCGAGCAAAGCTTCACAAGTATACATATATATATATATACATATGTTTGCACACGTATACATGCAATCAGACCAGAACAAGAGTAGATGATAAAGTGTACAGTATGCAAGTGAGGTTATAACCTAGTACAGTTCAAATGAAAACAGGTTAACTTCAAGTGAAAACGAAATGGTACAAGTGCAGCCTCAACAATGAAGACCAGTGAGCAAATCAATCAAGACTCCAAGCATGCAAATACAAGACGATGGCAAATCACATGAAAATGTACACAATTACAGATGCAACTGAATACAAGTCGACATGCTCAGTTCACATGAAATGCAATAAGACACAAGAAATCTACAAGTTAAATGTTTAGTGACTCGAAGTTTATACAAGTGCACAAATCAAGTACATATGACTCGAGTAAATCACAACCAAAGGCAATAGCAGATCAACAACACATATACACACAAATACATATGTATGTATGTACATATATGGTGATACAGCTAGTTATGGATATGCAAGCAATGCAACCCAGACCAATATCACACAACAAGCATCAGGTCGAAAATGCTATAGGCATGAACACACACGTATGAATGAAAAATCAAAAACCAAACAAGCCATGGGTCAAAAAATTTCCAACAGAGATATACATACAGTAAATTGAACAAGTGGTATCAATCCAGATTATCAAAAAATTAATGCCAAAGTCAAAGGGAATAAAGAACGGAACCAAAGTCATGTTATGCCAAAATCAAAGCCGTGGTGACAAAGGCAAAGAATCGAACAAGTCAAAATCAAAGTCGTGGTAAACAAGCATAGCACATCATAAAATATACGAATTGAAGAAGTTAGAAAACATCACCAGCATCCAAGCAAAATCGAATGGCCGAGCTAAAGTAACTGAAGAATTCAAACAATATTATACGAACGATAATTAGGGGAATCGAACCCTATAAAACCATTAACATGATCGGCATGAAAATTCATTCGAATTCAAGCAAATCAGAGAGCTAATCACTGAAGTAAATCAAACAAATAACTCAAATCTAGGTCGAGCATAATCAAAGTCGAAAAGGAATATCATGTACCAGTTTTAAACCAAGTATACGCGCTCGACAATTGGAAGCAGCCGTGAACAAATTAATCGATCGAAGAAAGCATTCGAAGTACCATTCAATAAACTGGAGTCGACGTGCTCAATTTCTTAGAAGCCCTAATTTTGAACGAAGAGGAACAAATGAACGCTGCCATTTTCACCAAGCAAATAAAGCGGGCCGAAGAAATAAAAGAGAAAAGGGGGAACATTTTTTATCACTTAAATCTTTTGGGGTCGGCCTTTATTTGCTTTGGGTTTTTAATTATAAGGCTTTTAGTTTTTAAATTAGGGTTTTATTGTTTTAGCTATTTTTATTTGTAATTTACTTTTAAACTTTTGTAAAGTCTAGTCGTGTGACTAGAGGACGAACTACGGTGGTGTAGTTTGAGAATTCGCAACTCAGTAGTTGAGTTGTAGCAGGGTTTTGAGCGTAGAGTTAGGTTAGTCGATAGCGGATGTCGTGAGTTTACGTGTGTAAGCGTCTGATTACTTAATTTCTAGTAGAAACCTTGGGGATATCACGTAGGCAAGGTTTTGTCGAAGCTGGGTAAATCTGTGTTATTCTATTTCTGCTTTTATTATTTTGCTATTATCCATGCTGCTATTATTCTGCTATATCTGTGTTGCAATTATTTTTATATATTTTTGCATTAAAATTTTATAATTATTAGTATCACCCTATTCACCCCCCCCCCCCTCTAGGGTGAAATCGATCCTACAAGTGGTATCAAAGCTAGGAACAAAAGTCAATTTTTGTTATAAAAAATGTGATTTTTCAAAAACAAATTATTGTTTTAAATTTTTATTTTTAAAAAATGGCTTCTTTTAATAATGCTTTTGCTGAGGGTCAGTCCATAGTTAGACCACCAATGTTTAATGGTGAATATGCTTACTGGAAAAATAGAATGAAAATTTTTCTAAAAACCATTGATGCTTGGAATATTATTGAGACAGGTTGTAGGATACCAACTATAGTAGTAGATAATCAGGAAATAGAAAAACCAATGGATCAATGGACAAATCTAGAAAATAAACTGCAGAATGCTAATGCTAAAGCTATGAATTCTATTATTTGTTCATTGTATCAAATTGAGTTTAATCGTGTCTCACGTTGTCTAACTGCGTAGGAAATCTGGCACACACTTGAAGTGACTCACGAAGGAACATCTCAAGTCAAAGAATCTCGAATTGCCATGCTTAGTAGCGAATACGAGAACTTCACAATGGCCTAGGGTGAAAATGTCAAAGAGATGTATGGACGACTTTCCAATCTCGTATAGAAATCAAAAGCTCTCGGAAAATCATACACAGAGTTGGAAATAGTCCGAAAAATCCTCAGAGTCCTTCCACGAAGTTTCGAGGCGAAAGTTACAGCCATTCAAGAATCAAAAGATCTGAAACAAATCAAAGTCAAAGAACTCATCGGAAATCTCACCACTTATGAGCTACAAATCAAATTCAAGGAAGAACGCAAAGGAGGTGATACACAAAAGAAATCAATAGCTCTTAAAGGAACAACAGAAAGTGATGATGATGATGATGATGATGATGATGGAGCAACTGAGCTGGCGCTACTAATAAAGAGATTCAAAAAGAAAGAAATAAAAGAGAAAAGGGGGAACATTTTTTTTATTACTTAAATCTTTTGGGGCCGGCCTTTATTTGCTTTGGGTTTTTAATTATAAGGCTTTTAGTTTTTAAATTAGGGTTTTATTGTTTTAGCTATTTTTATTTGTAATTTACTTTTAAACTTTTGTAAAGTCTAGTCGTGTGACTAGAGGACAAACTACGGTGGTGTAGTTCGAGAATTCGCAATTCAGTGGCTGAGTTGTGGCAGGGTTTTGAGCGTAGAGTTAGGTTAGTCGATAGTGGGTGTCGCGAGTTTATGTGTTTAAGCGTCTGACTACTTAATTTCTTGTAGAAACCTTGGAGCAGCACGTAGGCAGGGTTTTCCCGAAGCTGGGTAAATCTGTGTTGTTCTATTTCTTCTTTTATTGTTATGCTATTATCTGTGCTGTTATTATTCCGCTATATCTTTGTTGCAATTATTTTATATATTTTCGCATTAAATTTTTATAATTATTAGTATCACCCTATTCACCCCCCTAAGGTGAAATCGATCCTACAGAATTGATGTGAAATATGTTGTAGAGTCGTGTGTTATTGAGTTAATGATCATATGTATTAATGTTTGATTCCTCTGTGAGGTTTCTCTTTTCCTTTCTTAGTATTGAAAATTTAAACTATAAAACAAATGATCGACTGCTTTTAATATCAGAAATTAATTGCAATCATATTTCATGGCATTTGTATTTGATTTCAGATGTTGGAATTAGTAGGGCATTACAAAGCCTACAACAAGGAAAGCAGTTGTTGGAGGAAGTCAACAAGAGCATGGGGCAGCCAGGAGGTGTCCTCTAGTTCAAATCAACTTCCATCTATTGGATCAAAGAGAAGATGGAGGGAATGATGATGGAAATGCAAGTAATATTGTTAGCTCGATGAGAGGAAATGTTAAATGGCCTTTTCCAATGAATGGAGCGGTAAAGATAAGCTGGAGTTACTGGAAACCAAGACTAGAGGAGATCAAAGGCTACAGCCAATGGAACTGGAGTACAGATTTAGGAGATAGAGCTGATGCAAACAAACTCCAAACCCCCACAACCGGTCGGTACTGACCGGTCCAAACTGGTTGGAATCAACTGATCTGGGCAAAGGGTGGAGTCAATTTGGATATTGAACAAGCACGAATGTTGTAACAACACCATCTACGATGCCCGATCCATGGTAAAACAATATAGACATCGCAAATAACGTACTATTTTTAGATAAACTACAATGCAGATCACAGAGCTATCTACAAAAATTTCTACACTTTCTGAAACTTACAGCGAAATGAACTAAATATAGTACTAAAATTAAAATACTATAATCCCAGATAAATCAAATAAATTGTATCCAGTTACAGAATATCCCTAGATGCTAGAAATAAACATATAGTCTAAATGTTTGGGAAAATTATCAAATAAGTAGTCGATAACTAATAAGTATATGCACAATTATATCATACTGCCACATCTTCGAAATCATTGCTGATCATCTCTACCTACCTACCAGAGTAAATAAAAGGGAGAAAGGAATAGAGAGGGTCGGGCATACGTCCGATAAGTGATGCATATCATATAAGTGTATAATATTAGTAAGCTAGTAAAACAACATTTATACCCAGCGAATATGAAATATCAAAATCATATAAAGCTAAAAACTCCATCCACCTTTGCTGTGTCAGATTCAAGTCTTTATGCAAGAATAAATATTTGAGTGACTTATGGTCTGTAAATAATTTGAACCTTTCACCCAATAAATAATGTCTCCATGACTTTCACGCAAACACGATGACCGCTATCTTGAGTTGGATAATTCCTCTCATAGACCTTCAACTATGTACTAGCATGTACTATAACTCTTCCTTCTTGCATAAGAATAGCTCATAGTCCCATACCACAAGCATTAGTATACATAGTAAAAGGCTTCATACCGTCGGGGATAACCAAAATAGGTGCACTTGTCAAAAGCTCCTTCATGCGTATGAATGCATGTTCACACTTTAGATCGTAAGTAAAAACAAGATTTTTCTTAGTAAGGCGAGTTAGGGATGCAGAAATCTTCACAAAGTCCTTAATAAACTTTCGATAAAAACCTGCCAAAACAAGAAAGCTTCTGACTTTGATGGCATTTTTGGTACCTTCCAGTCTAGTAACATAGCAATTTGGCTTGGATCACCTGCTAATCCATGCTCTAACACTACAGGTCCAAGAAAGCGTACCTCCTTTCTCCAAAAATGGCAGTTGGAGAATTTTTCCTTCAGTTAGTGCTTTCTCAAAATATCAGTCACCTCTTCCAAATGTGCTATGTGCTCCTCCTCGATTTTGGAGTAAACGAGGATATCATTCATAAACATTAATATAGATGTCTCCTAAAAACACGACACATAAGATCCATGAAATAGGTTGGAGTGTTGGCTAGTCTGAAAGGCATGACTAACCACTCGTAAGGAGCCTATGGCGTGCGAAATGTAATTTTTAGTATGCTTTCATTTGCCACCCTTGGCCGTTGAAAGCCCGTGGCGAGGTCGAACCGTGAAAACACTCCCACTCTAACTAATTGGTCAAATAAATCATCGATGCGCGGTAATGGATATTTATTCTTCCTTATCAACTTATTTAGCTTATGGTAGTAGGCACACAACCATAAAGATCCATCTGCCTTAGTGGCAAACTCAGCTAGTGCTTCTTTATATAAACCCCTTCTATAAGAGTTTGGAAACTTAGGTGTCCATCTCCTTTCTTTCTCGAGGCATCGTTCGCCTAATAGGTAATACAACTGGCTTCGCACTTTCAATCAAATCAATACGAAACTCTAAAATCAGCTTTTGGTAGTGCTGAAAATACGCAACCATAACTTATGGTAGCGTTTTAGAGAACGCTATTATATGACATGAAACTAAAAATCTAGGACTTTTTGTTGCGGTTCCATATACGCTCCGAAAAGCATCTTTTTGCAGCATCCACAAAAGACAATCGAATTTTTTTGCAATGGAATTGAATAAATGCTACTAAAAAGTATTGTTGACGCAGCCTACAGGATCAAAAACTCACGAATTGATGAATTCGCGGAAAATGAATCGATAAAACAAAATGAATCGATGAATTGAAGATACCCAAGTGCCCAAATCCGTTGATCTCTCGAGATACCGGATTCTAGCTATCTTCAACACGTTGATCGCGCACGATACCGCGTTAGAAGATCTACGATTCTTCGACGTTGATCTCACGCACGAGATTCCGTGAATTGGCTTCAAGTTCGTTGATTCGAGCGCACTCGAATATCCGAAGATGGAGAAAGGAGATAACACTCAAATTCCAATTTTAATGGTGGCACAAAGCACAAACCAAATTTTATTCAAAAATCAACCCCTTTTACAAATGACAACACACCCCTATTTATAGGGAAAGTACAACACACACGACTTAACAAGTTACAACTCATACGACTTACATCACACGAGTTACAGCAACCTACATCACAATTACAACACAAGCGACATAAGAAAATAAAATACAAACGACTTAACAAACAATGCGACTTAAGAAATTCATCACAAACGACTTAAGAACTTGCGACTTAATAACTTGCGGCATAATAACTTGCGACTTAACATCTTGCGACTTAACATCTTGCGGCATAATAACTTGCGACTTAACATCTTGCGACATAGTGGAAGCGACATAAGAAGCAACGTCATACTGGAAGCGACTTAAGGTTCTGCTCGTTCGCGGCCTACTGGAGATGCTCGCGACCTAGGCTGGAAGCAATCAACGACATAAGACTTTCTCGTTCGCGACTTTGGAAATTGGCAGTGACTTACGGAAGGTCGTTCGCGACCTAAGCTTCAGTGACCTAAGCTTCGTTCGCGACCTAGGGAAGTGGTTTCGTTCACGACCTAAGGAAGCACGATTCAGTCGCGACCTAAGGAGGAGTGTGACATAAGGAAACTCGCGAGTTAACTGGAACGACCTACTGGAATTCGCGCTTCGCGACCTACTGAAATTCGCGCATCAGGTAAGCGACTTAAGGTAAGTCGTTTATTTTATCTCGCACTGCATCATCCTCCCCTGGTTGAAAAGAATTCGTCCCGAATTCACACTTTTTTCTTCTTCTAGACGTTGTCTTCCATTCATTATCTGGTCTGATGCAGCTCTGGTGATAACCACTCTTGAAATTGATCCGGTCTTGACCCTTTGAAGATGCGGCTCGACATAAGGAACACATGGCATAAAGCAGACGTGGCATTAGGCAGGCGCATAAGGAAGTGATCTGAGGGAGATGACCTCATGATGCTTGTGCCAATAGGAAGGTGTGATATAGAACCAAATCGTGACGACAATGCGAGATGATATAAGGAAATTTAAAATCGCGGAGCGACTTAGGAAATTACGACTGAAAAAGTGTGATGACTCATGCCCAGATTCTTGTCTCTCCTTATCTCGTTCAGATGTATTATCATCTAGAATCTTCCCTTGATGTGTTGCAACAATTTTCCCTGATTGAAATGACTTCCCACTCGCTTCTTCTTTGACATGTTTATTTTCATGAAACGGTTCCAAGCAGTTGACGTTGACAATGTCAGCAGTACGGACATGATCAGGCAACTCCAACCGACAATCATTCTCTTCCTCCTGTCTTTTCCACTCTTCCTGTTCTTTCAGATTCACAAGATCATACAATCCCCGCAGTAAAATAGCATCTGGTACTAGTTCAGTTTGATGTTGAATGTCCTGTAGTGGTGGTAACTCTTCGGGTAATTCCTCAGGATATTCGACTTCAGACTCGTCGAATTCTGATCCAACTTCCTCAAAAACCTCAAGATCTTTACTCGTTCCTTGCCCGGTCAACACAAACAATTCATTACTATTTTTCACCTTTTCAACAGATTCTTCCAGAAATACAAGACTAGTTTCTTCAGGCAGTTCCTCAGAAATCTCATCTTCAAACTCTTCAAATATTTCAACCTCTTCAGGATTCTTAAAATCAGAACTTTCTCCATATTCAATCAACATTGATAATTCATCACTATCTTTCATTTTATTGACGAACTCTTTCAAAGATAATAAACTATCTGATTCTGCCTTCTCTTTTGTTTCACTTTCACTTTGTTCGGGCTTTTCGGAAACTAAGGAATTTACACTTGGCTGGCTCTCATCCATAAGCTCAGGTGTTAAGCAAGAATCCTCCATCATCAAGTTATTTCCCTCAACTCCGAACACAATTTCTTCTTCCATACTATCGACATCAATCTTTGGCGGTGAAGAGTAATCAACTTCTACATCTACATACTTTGACGTTGAATAAAATCCCATCAACAAATTACATTCATCGTTCTCTAACTCGACCTCTTCATCTTCGTTGTCAAACTTTGGTGGTAATTCTTCGCCCGATTCCGTAGGACCGACCTCTTCAAACTCTTCTAACATTGGTTTAACCTCCTCAGGAGTTTTAAGCTCTTCACTTGCCTCATACCTAACCAATGATTCAGCACTACCTTCCGCTTCTTTAACACTTTCGCTGAAAGATAATGGACTACTCGGTTCCTCTTCTTTTTCCGGCTCGCTTTCAGTAGAATCATCCACATCCTCGTTTTCACATTCTTCTACAACTAAGGTTTTCTTATTGGACTCCGTACATCCAATACTTCTATGGTCAGACTCCTGATAATGATAGCGCTTAATTCGGTCATCAACATTTGTCTTAGTGATTCCATGTACAACTGGTTCGTTGACTCTCTTAGAAACATTTATACTGCAATTAACACCTTTATTCTGATTGTTGGGGCTTGTAACCACACCCTTTCCTCGACTCCCTTGACTCAACTTCTGCAACTGTTGGTTCATACGAGCTTGATAATTGTAGGGTAAGAAATTTGCCTTCATCATCCTTTTCATCTTATCCCACGTGACAACTTTGGATTTCCCCATTCTCTCTCTGGTCGATTTAGTTTGTTGCCACCAATCCATAGCTCTTCCTCTCAGTCTTGTAGCAACTAACTTAACTTGACGATCTTCAGACACGTTGTTGAGTTTAAAAATCTTTTCAACCTTTGATAACCAATCAAAAAATTCCTCTGCTTGTAGACCACCTCGGAATTCTGGAATTTCTGTGTCCATCCTTGACTCTCGTGTATAACCATTCTCTTCAACATTCCTATATCGATTTTTCCCTTGACCTGGATACCGAAAGTGAACACTATTAACATAACTATCTTCTTCAAAATTAGATGAGCTTCGATGTCGATTCTGAACATTGACTCTTCTATGACCACGCACGTCCTCTCTACTTCTTCTTTCCTCTACTCGAAATCTTTCATAATCACAATATGGCTCATGCTCGTAACCACAATAAGCTCTTCTTTCTTCATTCCGATAATCATGATTGTCTCGAAATCCACGATCTCGATTTATCGACAAAGATGGTTCTCCTCTTTCCCGATCCGATGGTGGTGACATTCTTCTCCTTTCGGAATTTGACGGCAAAATTCTATGTCCACCTTGATTTGAACCTAGCGATGCTCTTTGTCGAGTTTGATTCATATCCATCATGAGCCTTTCCATTCTACCAATTCCCTCATCAAACTTCTCATTGAATTTATCACTAATTCGTTGCTCCATTTGCTCAGCATCTTCTCTTCGATACACATCTGCAACATTCTTATGACGATTAACTCTTCTAGGAGGCATTGTCAAATCTTCAACAAATCCAAACACAAACTTCAAATCACGCAAACTTGAAATCCAACGAACTTGGAAAAGTTCGTTTCATTGCTCTGATACCAAATGACGCAGCCTACAGGATCACAAACTCACGAATTGATGAATTCGCGGAAAATGAATCGATGAAACAAAATGAATCGATGAATTGAAGATACCTAAGTGCCCAAATCCGTTGATCTCTCGAGATACCGGATTCTAGCTATCTTCAACACGTTGATCGCACACGATACCGTGTTAGAAGATCTACTATTCTTCGACGTTGATCTTGCACATGAGATTCCGTGAATCGGCTTCAAGTTCGTTGATTCGAGCGCACTCGAATATCCGAAGATGGAGAAAGGAGATAACACTCAACTTCCAATTTTAATGGTGGCACAAAGCACAAACCAAATTTTATTCAAAAATCAACCCCTTTTACAAATGACAGCACACCCTATTTATAGGGAAAGTACAACACACATGACTTAACAAGTTACAACTCATACGACTTACATCACACGAGTTACAGCAACCTACATCACAATTACAACACAAGCGACATAAGAAAACAAAATACAAACGACTTAACAAACAATGCGACTTAAGAAATTCATCACAAACGACTTAAGAACTTGCGACTTAATAACTTGCGGCATAATAACTTGCAACTTAACATCTTGCGACTTAACATCTTGCGGCATAATAACTTGCGACTTAACATCTTGCGACTTAACATCTTACGGCATAGTGGAAGCGACATAAGAAGCAACGTCATACTGGAAGCGACTTAAGGTTCTGCTCGTTCGCGACCTACTGGAGATGCTCGCGACCTAGGCTGGAAGCAATCAACAACATAAGACTTTCTCGTTCGTGACTTTGGAAATTGGCAGCGACTTACGGAAGGTCGTTCGCGACCTAAGCTTCAGTGACCTAAGCTTCGTTCGCGACCTAGGGAAGTGGTTTCGTTCACGACCTAAGGAAGCACGATTTAGTCGCGACCTTAGAAGGAGTGCAACATAAGGAAACTCGCGAGTTAACTGGAACGACCTATTGGAATTCGCGCTTCGCGACCTACTGAAATTCGCGCATCAGGTAAGCGACTTAAGGTAAGTCGTTTATTTTATCTCACGCTGCATCAATTGTTGATGCTATTACAAAATATTATTATAGTGTTTATTATCTACCACCATTTGTATTTTTATAGCTTTTATTAAACACTACAAAAAATTATTAAGTTTTTCTGCAGATTTCCCTCACTATGGTAGCTCGTTCAGTATCCACTTCATTTTGTTCACAACATGCATAAATTATATACTAATAATTAACATATTTCAGTATGAAACTGACAATCACTGTATAATTATCACATTCAAACAATCGAAAAACATACTAGTCACATAATGAAATATGATATATAAATAATTCAATACAAAAAAAAATTAAACCTAGCCTTTGGCTTTTTAAATATATGGTTTTTGTGAAATATGATATATAAATAATTCGATACAAAATACAATAATTGCTCCCACCACTGTTTAAACAAACAAGAATATGCTTTGAAGCACCATAATCACACACTTCTTATACTTTAGACCTTGCATGTACCAAACTAAGCACTATACAGCATTTTCAGACCAGTTTCATGTCTTGTTGCTCCATTTCAATTTAATATTTCAGATTCAATGCATGCTTTTAGTCTAGATCCTATGCATGTTTCAAGATTCAACATTTATTCTGGAAAAGCAATAGTTCAGCTTAGAACAGACATGTTTAAGTATTCTTTTCAGCTCAAGTGACCTCATTCGAAACATGTTATATGCTTCAGCCAGTTCCTCTTTCATGTCAGCGTGTTCATTTACATTCTGAACCAATCAGCCCAGTCATGCCAATCCTTGTTGATGTCATGGTAGTCTACTACACATGAAAAATTAATTATTTGATATTACTATCTTTTGTGTGTCTAAAGTAATATTGCAATATAGATATATGGATAGCTTATATATTATTTATAGCCCCATCTATTTAAGATCATCTATTGATAACCTTTTGTCCCAACTCAAATAAGTAGCATTTTTCCTACAATTCATAATAATAGAATAATGAGTGCTCACCTCATTTTGAGGTTCACTCTTTCAAAAAAATATCTTTTATCAATTGCTTTCGCACAACAAAATCGATCTTGGATTATCATTTGAGATAGCAGTAACCTAAGTGCCAAATTTATAACCTGCGTTTTGGAAATTCGACATATGTTTACTATACTTTAGTGGTTGAAAAGCTAGAGACTATGAGAAAGAAAATATGGAATTCATCACACAAGTAATAACAAACCTACATATCTACCATTGTTTCAAAGACAAGTACCATTAAACAGACAGTTCAAAAGAAAAAAATACGATCAATCATCGAACATCAATTAATACTACCTGTTTAAAAGTTAGTATATTGGTTGTGCTATGTGTGGTGACTCTATTTGTTAATTGAACTATTAGTACAAAAATAAGGTAAATGTAATTTAAGTTACAATTATATCAAATGTAACTATATTTAACCTCGCCGGTCCTTCGTACCAACATAATATAAGCACTTAATAGATGGCAGCCAATTGAGCAGCTCGCTCTAAAGTAAGAAGAAAATATGTTAGATAAAAATTCAGAAAAATTGACACATGAATAAGCATGCAAGAAAACCTTTGGACCTTCCAATTACTAAAACGACATTTGGAACTATCATGAGGTATGGTCCATAGTTCCTTTAAACTCCATCAAATAAGCAATCAATGCCATAACCTATCAAAGCTAAGGTAGTGTTTGGTTTGTTGTTTTTAGTTTTGGGTCTTCGTCCATATAAAAATGCACATGACGTATGTATATTGCCGAAAACGACCAATTTAGAAAACAAAGTTAACATACAAAATATAAAACAACTTTTTTTTTTATTTTCTGTGTTTTGGAAAATAACACAAGCAAGTGTAACAATCCATTCTTCCATCATCCCTCTATCCCCTTCGTTCTCCCATCCGTCTTTCTTTCATCCCCTTCGTCGTCCCTCTATTCTTCTTATATTTGACATATATATTGAAAACCGAAAACACAAAATTCGTTTTTAAACCAAACATTGCCTAAGCTTTTTAATTCTGAATGGCTCTAACTACAGGCTGGATGCAGTCATACCACAATTCAACTCAACTTAATTAATAAGCAATTGGGTTCATTAAAATAAGGAAGCAAGGTAGGCTTACAAAGGCAACAGTAAAGAATATGAGGCACGTAGACAAGGTAAAGAAACTAAACTAGAAAGAATAACAAGAACAAAAAATCATTTCTTCGTAAAATCGATAGCGAGGAACCTGCACTGTTTTTCCAAGCTCCATCTCATCTGCCAATATGCCATTCAATTTGTTGTTATACAATGAAAGCATCCATTGCAGTCCAACCTGAAAAAAAAATAAAACATAATTTATTAATTTCATCAGGTCAGGATCACTAGAGTCTTCAGATTTTTTGGGTACTTGCAACATACAAGTTGATAATTTCTTAATAGTCTTGCTCGTAGCATCGAAGGCTATTTACAAACTCTTTCATTCATGGCATGAGCTAAATTGTAGTATCTGGTAAGAAAAATTATTATAGCATAATTCCAATAGAAATTATTAGTAAAAACATACATATTAATATGTAAAACAACCAGACTTGTTAACAGCGGATGAACTTTCATTTGGTGCGCTAATCTCAGTAAAACTATTCCTTATCATAGCCTCCTCTCTTGCACAGGCTATTGCAGCTTTGGCTTCTTATTCAAAGAGACCGTAATGATAAGGTTAAATATGTTAACGAAATGCGAGTTGGAAATAATTGTCTCTAAAACGAATATTTAAAATCATTTCACGATTATTTAACTCTTTTTCATGTTCCATAGACACTAATTTCTCAGATGGTTTAATAGTTTAACTTATTTTTCCCTTCATCGAATTTTATAACTTACTCCTTGTGTATGGCTCATATATAAATTCACAAAAATTTATTGTATATGTTTCATCAATAATAAAAATAACTTATTTAAATTGCTCTCTTACTGAAGAATAAAAAGTTGATTTCTTACTTTAACTTTTGAGTTAAATTATTTATTTATTGAGAAAAAGCAAATATTGATAACCAACAATAATTTCCAATATTTATTTGCATTTTTTAAATACATCTTTTATTGAAAAGTATAACTTTGATTCTATAATTTTCTTAAATTGTTCATACGTGAAATTCTCAAATCGCCTTCAGATAAATATTTTGTGTTTTGGCAATAAAGATAAACAAATAATACTCAATGATTAAAACTAAATTTGATTTGTTTCCTTTTAATATACTCTTTTCAATAAAGAACATTGCATGACTAACCCTCATTAAAGTTTCTCATAGTAGTAATACTATGTTTTTAATATTACGTTTAATTAAATCCTCTTTATACGGATTATACATCAGATTCCGATCCACTAAGAAATCAGCTCTGCTTATACTACTCTCTAATTTTTTTTAAGAGAAACAATGTATAAAAATGAGGAGAAAAAACGCCTTTCTCCGAGGGCTCATAAGATAACAAAAGACAACGGAAGACGAAAGTCTCCCAAAATAAAACCCGCAAAACAACAGTGGAAAAGAAAAAACCAAAAAAAAACAGGAGATAAGGCCACAGCAGCCAGAAACAAAACCACCTGAAGTGAGTGGAGTAGAAGGGACACACGATCCACCAACTTCCACAAACCCGCCTTGACCCAAAGGAAAAGGCCAGACCACCAAACCAAACCACAAAGAGAGCAATCTTAAAGGCGCAAAACCAGCAACTCCAGGGACAGCTCACTCCTAGATAGGGAGCAAGAAACGACGTAGAAAAATGCCCAGATAGGTTGCACAGAAGAAACCAAGAGGGGTTGGTGACAAGCATAGTAACTAAGGCGCCACCATCGAAAATCCAACAGCATAAATGAAGAGCAAGACAATCTGAAGCAGCCGAACTACCACAGTAAAGCCACCAAAGAACCAGCGAAGAAATATACTACTGTCTAATTCATTCATGCCAAGTGCTACATATTAGTGGTAATAGTTAAAAAAGGTACAAGTTAATGGATTCTATGTCACATGATACTTGCCAAGGTTAATATACATACAAATCAACACATAGTAATATTATCGCCGCTAGTCACTATTTATTAAGATAATATTCTTGTTTGCAACAACTCTAATGCTAACCAACCAAGCATAGCTAAATAGATGTATGAAATGGTTAACATTTATTGAGATAGCAATAACTTACATATGAAAGCAATGATGTATCAACCAACTAAATTCATTCGAATGAGATCACTGGTTTGTCGAAACTTCATGAATATGGAAACAAATTGTCCTGTCAAATAAAACAAAAACCAAAGTTTCTGAAGGGTACTACGTTAAACAATAATTATGCATATACTGTCATAGTGAAGGTGTAGACCGGCGCTTGGAATCTGGGTAGTCTTGGAAGCTGCTAACTCTTTGGGTGAGGCTGCACTTGGTTGTTCTGCAAAAAAACTAAAAAAAAACTTAGATGCATCTGCAGCTCACTATATAATATTTTCAAAACACGATGCTACTAAATCATCAATATATAAGTAACTTTAATGCTTCACATGACACATAGGGTATTTTATAAGTTAAAAGAAAAAAATAGCATTGGAGATGCTAACTAAATGTTGTTTGCCATCAAATACAAGCATAATTGTCAGTGGCTAATGAACTAATAATTTGTATAATTTATATATTCTAAATTCTATTTCCAAAGCCAAAAAGTATACACATTCACAACATACTAGGATGCATAACTATCAATGGCTAATGAACTTATAATTTTGCTTCTCCTCGTTGATATTTTTTAAATTGAAGCAATTACTTGTAATCACTTACAACTACAACATAACAAATAAAGAACCCAGTGTGAGATTGTGTAACAATACAAATGCTTTAAAATATTGTAAAATGATATTTCAATTAATATAGAGAGATCAAATTGAAAGATTATTTCTACATGCTATTTTCTATAAAATGTCCTAATTTTCAAGCTGAGCCCAAAACATAGTACCTGGCAGCGGCTCTGAAGCAAACATAGTGGTCAGTATGTCCGTAGGACGTTGGTAGCGATCGACAATTTCATTAATTGTCAACGGCTTCACAGGCTCTCTATAATTGCCATACTTAAAACTGTTAGGTGTGGCTCGCATTGTAAATGGAGTGGGTGCGTGGATTGAGCGGGTTAAAAGTCCCACATCGTAGGATATTTGGAATAATCGTGGTATATATATGGGATTGGTGGCACGTAACATTGGGGATTCCTTTTGTTACAATGTGTTACCAAGAACAGATTATATGCTCGATGGTGGCGATGGAGGGATGTTCAATCGGGACGCCGGCATGGGAGACTTCGACCGTTGACTCCGCCTAGACACGGTGAAGCGAACGCGTAGGTGCGTGGGAATGCCGAAACTCAACATGGTATCAGAGCTCCATGGTTCGATGGGACCGGTATGATGCAGTGTGACTGAAGCATGCTCCTAAGGGGCTTGAGCATAGGATGCTCGTCAAGGTGGAGATATGGTTAAAGCAGCCGCCTCCCTACTTATGAGAACTCAGAATAGCAGCTTGACTCCACTGCGAAGAGGACTCGGTATAACTCCAAGGTGACTTGAGCAATGCTCGCCAAGGTGGAGATTGTTAGGTGTGGCTCGCATTGTAAATGGAGTGGATGCGTGGATTAAGCGGGTTAAAAGTCCCACATCACAGGATATTTGGAATAATCATGGTATATATATGGGATTGGTGGCACGTAACATTGGGGATTCCTTTTGTTACAATGTGTTGCCAAGAACATATTATATGCTCGATGGAGGCGATGGAGGGATGTTCAATCGGGACGCCGGCATGGGAGACTTCGACCGTTGACTCCGCCTAGACACGGTGAAGCGAACGCGTAGGTGCGCGGGAATGCCGAAACTCAACAAAAACACAAAATATATCACAATTTGAACTATACATTACAGCCACAAAAGTAGTGAAAAATAATTTACTAATGGAAGATTCTAGAAGGCAAATACATAGTCTCTTGTAGATGCAGTATTTAGGTTTTTTTACCATATTTTGGAAAGAATATGCAGTGAAATAATGGACATTTAAACTCAAGTTATCAAGTATTTATAGGTTATGATGTCTAGGGTATAGCAGAATGCTAAGATTCCCTTAGAGTCTTGATGAGCTCTATAATTTCATCTTTCTTGATATAGATACTAATGATAGTTTGCATTAGATAACTATTAAAGGTGATCATAACTATTTGAAATTCAAAACAACTAAAAACTTATATATTAATTATTCAAGTATGTAGCTACATAAGTATCAATAACAAAGTCAAATAGATAGCATATCCAACAAACTTTGGAAAAATATTATCCGGCTGTCCAACAAAAATATAGTAACTACACAAACATATCAAATACTCTTAAATACAGGCAGTCAAGACAAACCCGTAATGTCTTCCATAAGAGCTCAAGTTGCTCCCTGCATTTTTTTTTAAATTTGTGTTACCAATTATATCTTAAGTTTTATATATATATATATATATATATATCACGGTCATAAATAATGTTATGAAACTGAAAATATTAGGTTTGCTTGCACTGTGTTGTTAACAAAATCCAAAACCCAAAAGTCATAAACAAATATAAGAGCTACTTTTCTAGCGAGGGCCAATGTAAGCATTGCAAATTCATTTAATTAGTTTTGGCCACATTTGATCTATAAATGATGGAAGTAAGAAAATGAAAATTACCTGCAGTCCTCTTTGGTGTCGCCCAATGCAAAGCTAAGGTCTAAAGAATAGGCAATCACGATCACCTAAGGTACCATACATGTAGGCACATAATACCATTCCCATAAGCTATTTTATAGCAATATAATATCATAACCGCAGGTGGATTAAAACATGATAAAGTTAACCTAATACAGCATTAGGAAGATACCAAGACTATGATAGACTAATTGTAAAATGTCAAAATAATGTACTCGTATGATATTTGGATAATGATCTCAAATTGGTACTTACTAATTCGATAATGATAGGGAAGTTTGGTTCCAGTAACAACATCAGTAGGATCTCTGATTCCAATAAGTATAAATTATAGGCTAATTAGAAATAGTTTTAGTGATAATCTATAATCTATCTACATAAATTGAAGTAAACTAAACGAAAGCTATGGAAGAATAATGAAACAAGCTATTGGTTTCGTGCGACTATTAATGCCCAAAATCGACGGTGACATTGGTATCTCAAATTCGACAGTGACAAGCGATAATTCAAACTAAGGTAGAGCAGCTTCAGGTAGGGTCGAATTTCTCTTACCTTGGCTCTAATTTGAAGGTAGGTGACTCTAATCTAATGCAGCAAAATCTGACTTTGAGGTGTAATTTTTGAAGCAACAGTTGAGTTAAGCACTGAATGTTGTGATTGATAAATAATAATCTAGTTTTTTTTGGCTAGGACAATCTCTGGACAGTATACTTCATGGAGATTTGAGAGAAGGAGTTGGGATTAGATAAATTTTAGGTTTTTATTTTGTTTTGGCACTAGAAGGAACGAGAAAACAAAGCCTCCTAGAACGTATACTAAAACATTGCAATTATAGTGCGGTTAAAGAAACAGTGGCATTTGGGATTCAAATGTTGTTATATAATGCAATTAAAAGCACAATTTCTTATAGTGAATCTTCATGGATACATTAGAAAATCTCTATACAACACGAATGGATATTGACTCATCTTGTGAAAGATCCAACGAATATAGGTAACTCAACATCTTCGATCCACTGGGCTTATAATAAACATCTAGGTTATGCCCCATATCACTCCTCATAAGAATCACCCTCCTATCACAATCTAGTACCGCCCATAGAGTGGCATCCAATCCATTCTCGGTATCGATCCATATCCCAAAAACCCAAACATAAAAGCATTACATATGAATTCCACATCATAAATTAATAATTTCAATTCCTGGCAAACCATATATAAGTAGGTCGATCCCCCAACGGGATTCAACACCACCATGGTATTGACCATACTTCTAGGAATAAAAGAACGCGATGCTCCAGTGTCAAATAAAGTACAAATAGGTAAATCAGATATAAGTAACACACCTTCCATAGTGGATTTAGAAGCTACATTTTCATTTCCATTTCCTTTGGCTGGTGATGCACTAGCAGTAGGAACTGCTCCTAGTGCGTAGGTCTTCACAATCTGACCATTGGTAGCACCTGGTCCTCCTTTCCCTAAGGCAGGGCACATGCTCTTTAGATGTCCCAATTGGTTGCAATTGTAGCACCGTACTTTTGCAAAGTCCATTTTACAGTTCTTAGCAATGTGACCCCCACTACACCATAAACGGTATTTTGATACGGCTAAAAGCCATATCTAATCTCATTAGATACGGCTAAAAGCCATATCAAAATATGTCGAGCTTAATATTTTGATACGGCTTTTAGCCGTATCTATTGAGCCAATTAGATACGGCCTATTGGCTCAATAGATACGGCTAAAAGTCGTATCTAATGTATCAATTAGATACGGCCTTAGGCCGTATCTAATTGACACATTAGATACGGCCAGAAGCCGTATCTAATTGACAAATAGGCAGCGTCTAATGAACCAATTAGATACGGCTAAAAGCCGTATCTAATTAGTCAATTAGATATAGATATATAATCAATATCCAACATATAATATTATAGACCTATTCATATCCAATATATAATATTATAGACCTATTCATATCCAATATATAATCAATAATCATTCCGAGACATCAAGACAAATAATATTATAGACAGTGCACATTCAAATGATTCAATAATCCGCATTGAAGTGCGTAATAACTTAACAATATCATTACATAATATCATTACATAATACTAGCATTTAGCACATTAATATATCGCAGTAGCGGATACTAGAAAACACTATCGCTCCAGTACCAAGATCCAAATACACAACAATAATACAAATGTATCACATTACTACATAATACAAATACACAACAAGCCTCTGTTATAGTAAGAAATATTTCTATCAAAAGAAATAATGAGTTTCCTTTTGATTATCATCTCTTGGGTGTGAGAATGAAACCAACTCGCACGACATTATTAACTAACATATAGTGAGAAGATGCAGAACATATAATTAAGCCAAGCAGCCTAGTCTGATCCGTAGTCTTCAAGGGGTCATCAGAATCTGCAGAATTGAAAAATAATAAACATATGTGAAAATGAAAAGACAAAATCACTTAGCAAAAAATAACGATGGTAACAAGCTTTGAGTTGTACATTTCAGAGTGTGAAACTTGATGAAAATTTTCAATGAAAAATATTGTGCTAAAGAGGAATTGCTGAAGAGGATAAGAGCACAGCTAGAATAACTTGACAATGTAGTAGTATCTGGTATGTTTCTTCTGAACCCAAATTCTTTGCACAGTAAAGAACTGGAATGATTGTTAAAGCCTTTATTACTGACCGATGAACACAAGATAACTTAAGGTAAAAGAAGCACTGCATTATAACTCAAGGTAAGGCCATGATCTGACTAGAGAAGAAAAGAACCAGAAAAAATGCCAGGGGAGCGATTAAGCTTCTATATATCTGCATCAATGAATGAAAGTATCTAAAAATCCTACATCTGAATCCCATCACAAATTAAATCTCTCCAATTTCGATTTAAGCCTCAAATACCGATTCTAAATTCAAGTCAAATAGCAATTAGGAACAAAAAAATTCCAAAAATATTGAGAAACATTTTGTATGCACAACTCATATTTTATCGTTTGTATAAAACAAAATAAAGATGAAATAGAAGAGAATAAGCTTTAGTTTAGATTCAGAAGTTCAAAAAAATTATAAAAAAAAATAATGAGTACAAATGATGACTATGAATTGAAGTGATGCTTTAATACGTTTAAATGTCATCAACTGCCTAAACAGAGCAAAATTTCCAATTAATACTATAAATACATACCCAAGTATGAATTATTACAGTCTACTATTTGTTATTCAAATATAGTTTTAAAAAAAAATTGAACTTTATGATTAACTATCTGGATTTTGAAAACCTTCATATGTGTTATGAAGTAGATATTTTTATTCCATGAAACATAAAATCGTAAAGAACATAAATTAACTACCACATTCAGAAATAGCAACAGGAGTGGTGATGCATGGTTACTTGCTTTAATTTGTTTCAAAATAACTATGACTGGAAAAGGAACAAATATCAAATCTGATCTGCCAAAATGGAAATGTCCTCAAAATTGAACATGGCATCGGCATTACCAAATACAGCTGCCGATGAGTTTATCAGTACATAATTCACCGGAAAAATGCAAGTAAAAGCGAAGAGAATCGTAAAAAAATTGTCATGAACCATAGCACCTATAGCATTTTATCAAAATATATTTTTGTATAAAACAACATAAATTATACTTTATAAACGGTCACTTTACAGTAATGAAAAATATTAACGAGCTTTGGTATTTCCTATGAACTAACGTTATTCAACTCGCTAGATGTTTTTAATTTTATAATTCATTTATCTAAAAAGATGTTTTATGGTATATTAACAACTTAAAATATATTAACAACTTAAAAGATGTTTTATAATATTAAGGTATTCGTTTCGCAGTATCTCGACCCTGAAAATAAATCGTTGTTTCCACAATTTGGGCGGTTAATCTTACAGCTATAACATTCATATGGTTGACCAACCATCAAACTACTGCTTTTAGTATTACACTTAAATATCAGGCATTAAAATATTAAATATGTTGCGTGTGTGAAACACAACATTAAACTATGAAACATACATCAAGAGCACATTGAGGCGTATAATTATCAAGCTGTATCATGTGATCTATTAGTTTCAAAATTCAATATTGGCAAAGATAATAATCATGGATTATATTAGATGTAATTTACTAAAAAATTGAGTGAATATTTGAATATATATACAATGGCTGGAAACAATAAAATATATCCTGAAAAAGAAGAGATGTATAGCTTAAAATGCAAAAAGAAGAGCAATTCCAGAAAACATATCATCTCTTTAAAATGTAGTCAAAGAAAACAAGTTAATATTGTGCTAAAGATACATTGAACTATGAACTAACGTTATTCAACTTGCTAGATGTTTTTAATTTTATAATTCATTTATCTAAAAAGATGTTTTATGGTATATTAACAACTTAAAATATATTAATCTGAATTGGAATTAAATTCAAATCAATTTAATGGGACTTGAAATATCGACCACATAAACAGAAAATATACCTGCTCCATCATCTAGAGATATCGAATAAGACACTTCGGATGGCACACATATCCACCCACTCCAACATCAGCAAAGGTCTCTGCAAATTGATGATTCATTTTGCTGGTTCTCTCATCTGGTAGCAGTATACTGTCCAACACCACTTTTTCATGTGTGGATGGTACAGATTTCCCATGGATGTTGGACAATGTAGAATCTCGGCATATAGTACCTGTTGCAATAAAAGGGAATATTTATTATTATTTAAGTTTTCTACTTATTATGTCATAAATGTTTAAATGTTAAAAATACCTGTTCCTATTACTTCTAAATTAGAGTTGAGGATTTCACATTTTTGATTGTTCGTAACATTGGTCGAATCCTGGAACTGCGAAGCAATGAATTCAGGAGCATTGAATTGTGTGGCGCGTCCTCCATCAGAAGAATTGACCGGTGCACGAATTCCCTGTTCAATATTTCCCACTGTACCCTCCAAACTTCCCACCCTCATTTTCAACTCATCCTGCTCGCCATGAACATGTCGGAGTCGTTTCTGTGCAATGGCACAAGCCTTAACTTTAGTCTTTGGTATAACGGTCCCAACACCGCGGCTCCTACCCCTTGCATCCTTACCAAGCACTTGTGATAAGATGTCTTCATCCACTGTCAATTTTTCTTCATCACTATCAGTGATCTTTTCCTTCGCTTTCGCAATTTGATCCTGTAATATGATAATACTTGCATGAATAAGGAATTTTAAAGAATATGCAAGTTAATATTTGTTTAACTTACAAAGTATGAAGAAGTGGCATCTGATATGCTACCATCTTTTTTCCTGTGTTTCTTCTCCCATACTTGACGACGACTGATATTTGTTGATGGACTAGCAACGATCTGCAATACAAGTTGATGCAACGACATGAATATCCAATCACAATGTGTAAATCATTTGAATGAAAATGAATATAAATTACCATTTCTTGTTCTATTTTAGCGTGACTTTTACGTCCTGCATGATGAGCATAACTGAGCAATGCTCTGTTCTTTTTGCCTACCTCTCTTCTTCCGCTCACTTCAGGCGTTGCTTCATTTTTTACGAACTCTGCCCAATCTTCTTGAGCAACTGTAGGTGGGCAATTTTTCAACCGTTCTTCGTCATTGTTGAAAGGGTCATAATAAACTACTCTCAAGTTTTTCTTGTATCTCCTAAAAGCCTCGGCCATTCTCTTTAAAAACATTTCCTTTGAAAGCGGATCGAGCTCATAAATTTTCTGCAAAAAATATATTAAATTATGTGTTGTGCAAAGAGTTGAAACCATAAGGCTATTGAATGAAATAGTTGTTGTCAAACAGATAAGGATACTTACCACCAATTCGTTCCAAACGTTGTCCTTGTATATTCCAAGTACTTTATTCCAACTTATATATGATATTGGCACATAAGCTCTTACTAGTTTACCGAGCATAGTAGCGATTTTTCCAGCGTTATCTGAGACCGGAATACCAAGTAAGTTTTGATCAACTTTCTTCGCCTCTGAACATGACGAATGTGAAGATGGTGGATTTTCTGACATAGTTTCCTGCAAAATATAATATTACTAATTATTTTAATAAGTCACGATAATAATTATACATGTATCAATGTATCAATGTCAACACTCCATAATATAACACACTTGCACATACAAAATTATTAATTGACAACACCTGGAATTGCATTGGAATGTATAAAATATTCAAAACCATACATACACACAATCGTGCAATTAAAAATATACAGACACACAATCATGTGATGTACGAATACTAATAAGTTAACATATGGATTTGGTAAGGTCTTCTAATTTTTCATTGTCTTCAAAAGCTGATTGATAGACGGTAGGGAACTCAATGTCATCCACATTTGTAGTCAACCGTTTTGGTGTATGCAAGACCACAGACCATCTGTTATTTTTTAAATCTTTTGAGTAGAAAAATTGACTCGCTTCTGATGCAAGAAAAAATGGCTCGTCATTCACGTTATTTTTGTTCTTCAATTTCCCTAAATTTACCATGATGAGGTTTGAAATGGGATCTATTTTGCAACCATTAACCTTATCCTCGACTTTTACCCAATCACAATAAAAAACTGTTTGTTTGAAGTCAGTGTAATCCAACTCAAGTATCTATTGAATGACTCTGTAATACGTTGTTTCTGCTTCCTTATAATTTTTATCCTTATCACTCGCTCTAAATTTTGTGCTCTCATGCATACACCGCTATTTTGTGTTACCATACGGTCTTCGTACTTTTCATGGAAAATGGAAATCCATTCACTTTGTACTTCATATAACTACGCGTTATGAACTTCGGTCCGTGCACTAAAGGCCATAGAGTTGGATCAACATCGATGGTCTTTAACCGCTACATAAATTTTAATAAGTAAAAAAGCATGGTCACAAAGGTGTATTGCACACTTATAAACACATGAAATACTTAAGACGAAGTTAAACCTCATTACGTAACCATAGATTAAAACTTTGAACTACTTCCACGGTGGTAGCCCTGCCTCTAGGTTGAAATCTAGTACTTTTCACATAGGAGTTATACCTTCTACGAAAAACACATATCAAAATGTATATATAAATTGAATTAAAAAAATTAAAATTCCAAACAAGTTCATGAACTTACTTCTTCCATTCATCCAATCCATCGTACTTATTAAGGACCCATCTACGCACCTGTTCAAACTGCACTTGGGTTAACGTATCAAAACTTGTGTTCGTTAGGACGACGAAGTTCTTGTTCGTTGTTGAAATTTGTCTTATCGTATCGAAACTTGTGTTCGTTAGGAAGAAACATTCGATGTCCTATGTAACACATCTTCTTACTTTCAGGAAGGTAATAAGAACAAGTGTTTTCCCCACAAACAGGACATACAAAGTAACTGTGAGTTGTACATCCCGATAAAGTCCCAAAAGCAGGGTGATCATGGATTGCCCACAGCACCCTAGCTCTCATTGTGAACTCAGATTTATTTAACGAGTCAAATGTAACTACTCCTTCCCATAACTGCTTTAATTCGTCTATCAACGGCTGTAAATAAACATCAATATCCTTTCCTGGTTGTTTTGGCCCAGAAATCAACAATGTTAACATTGAGAACTCCCTTTTCATGCACATAGACGGAGGAAGATTATACGGTACTACAATTACTGGCCAACAACTGTAAGGGTTAGAGAGAGAAGCATGTGGACAGAAACCATCTGTTGCTATTCCAAGTGTGACATTTCGTGGCTCGGCAGCAAAAGTTTGATCAAATGAATCTGCGACTTTCCATTGAGAAGTGTCACATGGATGACGCATTACGGTTGGATCAGACTTGCCACGACCATGCCAGGTCATCGCATCTGCCATCCATGGTACAATATACAGTCTCTTCAATCTAGAAATTAAAGGAAAATGTCTTAATGTCTTTTGAGGTACTTTGGTGCATTTTCTCTCTTCGTTTAATGATGTCATATATCTTGGTTCATTGCAATTTGTACAAGAAACTTTGTTCGCATCATCTTTCCAGTACAATATGCAATCATTGATGCATGCATCATAAGTTTTGTAATTCATCCTAACTTGCTTAATGATCTTCTTCACGTCGGAGTACTTTGTCGGCAGCGTGTTACCTTCGGGGAGTAACTCCTTTATTAGTTCGAGAAGTGCATTCATACCATTATATGAAAAGCTGTATTGGGTCTTCAAGCTATTCAGTTTCACAATGGCATACAGCTTCGTAATCCCTTTTGAACATGAAGGATACAGTGGCTCTTTTACGCTACCAAAAAGCGATTTATACTTCTTACTTTCATTGGTCTGCCAATCTGGATAATCAGTAGACTGCTCTCCAACATTAGCATGATCAGGCAATGAATTTGTAGGTTGAAAATGATGAAATCTATCTGCATCATTAACCAGATCTTCCATCCTAATATGTTCAGACTCAGCAGTGGTTCTGCCATGACTAACTGGTTGCTGTTTTTCCATCTCCGCCCTTTTTTCCCCATGAAAATACCACGCTGTATACGATTGGATAATACCCCATCTAAGCAAATGAAAATGAATGTCATCTAATTTGATCGTCTTCATATTTTTGCACCGGGTGCAAGGGCATAAATACAATCCTTTCTTACCACCGTTTTCTTCAACAAAACTAATGAACTTCTGCACCCCGTCTATATAGTATGTAGATCTTAGATCTGATTCATTTATCCATTGTTTGTCTATGCTAAAAGACATACTGCCCTCCTATATCATATTTAACAGAACATGAGACTTGCCCTTCAATGGGTCCTCGTTCCAACTACTCGAAAAGAATATTTTTGAAATTATATTGAGAAATTTGTTGTAAGATTAGTTCTACATATTTAACTTTACTAAATTATATTGTTCTTGTTAAATATAATAGTTATTTTTTTTTCTATTGTCGTTTTCCTGTACGACCTAGAATTTTGTAGTATGATTTTAAACATTTAATTAATTTTAAATAGTTAAAATATATGGACTATTTAAATTTCAATAAATGGAACTCAAAACATAGATTATAAAGTGACTATAGTAAGGATTGGATCCTTGTATCGCTCTATGGTTGCTATCTATGGTTTATTGTCTCAATTAATATAGTCTTAGTTGAAGGTAGAGCGGTAATGAACAAATTATTATGGCATTTTCTAACAATTTAAATAACATTTGATGGTGTATAAAACGTTTAAATATATACACATTTAATCAATCAATTATGCCACATCATTCAAATCAAATGCAAACATAGATAGCTAGAAAACTATTTGTTATAGTCAACGCACCTGGTTTTTAGTTGCCTTAAGAAGGACAGTAATGAATGTAATATAATAGTGTTTAATGTGCTAAAATGTACATCGTTCACCATTTCAATCATTTTCAGAGGAACTGGACAGCAAACCACGTGCTAGCTTACCAAATCCATGTTGTAGTCTAAACTCTAAAGCCGTTAAATGATAACTTACTTAATTTCCCGTTTTCTCCTCTCCTGCATATTTATTGCTGGTTGTAATTTATTTTCAAACTGCCATAAATGCAAACCAATTATTCGCGCTTTAGTTTGAAAAGATTCCTTATACATTTCATAAGCGTTTTTATTATCTCATGCTAATTTAAAATAAAGGCGCTAATTTATGCATTTCTTTTTTTAGACTTATTTACTTCCCATGTTTCTTTAATTAGTGTTTATCTTATTAAAATATTGCCCTTTTTCAGTATTGATAGATATGCAATGGAAATTTTCTTATAAAAAGAGACTATATTTTATTCATTCAATTTCTTTTATATTTCATCTCAATCAGGGTAAAATATAGTCAACCAGTTAAATTCACATAGTAAATTATTGTCGAATAACATTGTTTTATCTATATCTACACTCAATTTATTAGTACTATCTCGACTTAAAATATAAGAGAAGTACATGAATTTTGATATAGGATAGGAAGATAAGTAATATTATTTACTTTCTTTACCATCAATATGGACAGAAATGGTCCTACAAATATCATATATTTCTTTTTTCATTAAATATTCTACAGTTCAATTAATATTATTTAGAATTTTGTAGTATGATTTTAAACATTTAATTAATTTTAAATAGTTAAAATATATGGACTATTTAAATTTCAATAAATGGAACTCAAAATATAGGGTTTATTTTAAACATTAGCACCAAACTGTTTCCAAAAAAAATGCCATTTCAGCGGCGCCATTTTGTAGCACCGGAGTAATGTCTATGCATTACCCCTCTCCTGATACTTGGCTTGCGCCATTAACAACAATTTTATCCACTTATACAACAATGTCAGAATAATATACAACATTAGCACCAAACTGTTTCCAAAAAATTTGCCATTACAACGGCGCTATTTTGTAGCACCGGAGTAATGTCTATGCATTACCCCTCTCCTGATACTTGGCTTGCGCCATTAACAATAATTTTATCCACTTATACAACAATGTCAAAACCATATACAATGTCAGAACCATATACAACATTAGCACCAAGCTGTAAATTATGCAAGGAGATCAAAATAATACAAAATAGCATAAGGTTGACTATTGTATTAGACATGGTATTATTGGTTTTTTTAATTAGACATGGTATTATTGGTGTTCAATATTTCCCACCCTGTTTAATATCAATCTCAGACGAAGTGAAGGAGCTGAGAAACGGTGTGGATTTACGCAATTTAAGATTCTAATGTCGCGAAATAAGAGAGAGGGGGGACGCGAAGATGAGGATCATGAACACTTTGTTCCTCAACTAGAAGGGAATAGATGTTATGCGTAGGACTAAGCAACTAGAGTTGAAGTTGGCACCAGACATGGTATTTTATAATCATTGGTTCGATCCTGGTCATAGTTGATATGTTTTCTTAAGAAGTAAACTGCAGTATACAATCTTGTTTCAGACACACCATCTTATCTTAATTCTTTCGTCCTTTAATTTTAATTACAACTAATTAATGGATGAATTATCAGGTAACCCCTAATCCATTTAGATGACCAGAGACAGGAAGGAAGACCTAACTAAAACTCAAAGCTAATGCTCTAAAATCAGTATGGGACTCTTTCTAGACGTAGTTAAGCAAGCATATTCAGATGGTCGCAGACAATTATAGCAACGTCCTTTCATAAAACGGATACATACTAACTTGAATGTTGGCCAAAAAAAGAAAATTGCTATAGTTTCACTTGGATTTTGGTTGTTCACCGAGGTTTGTAATTTTCTCCAAGGACATTTCATGTATGTTGATTTCTAATCTAATGTTTAAATAGAGTATAATAGGAGCGATATAATAAAGCTATAATGAATGCCTTGTGTATATTATTACACATATCAATAAAGTTGTCTTCCCTTTGTCAAGTATTTAAACCTACTTCATAATTTTCTTATGTGGATCATTGTGCCATGTTTTCTGGTTGTTCTTTTGAACGTAGGAATTTATTTGTCACTATCTGAAAAATTAGAAGACAGAATGACAGATTGAAGCAAATCGTACTAACTTGATTTCAAATCCAATGAAAATTACAACAACAGCTTATGTGACTACATGCATGCATTAATATTAAATTAGCAGCACATGAATCAATTAAATTAACAAACACCAAAATGAAATTATAGATAGTAATATTGGGTTTCCTGGGCAAAAAAGCTGAGATAAAATAGCTATACTTCACAAACAATGCCCTAATTAATGATAAACAAATGCGTCAGCTTATAATTCATAATTTAGCAACTGAGGACCTTTTCCAAATATACTGTCCCGTTTTTGCTAATGTGCAGAACTACCATGATATTCAAATTTGTAATACTTGTCAAAAAAACTACTCATTCCAAGGAAATAACTGAAAATACTCAATATACCAATACATAACTGAATTCAACTATTTAATCACTCCCAGATTTCTCTATATTAGTTTCAAGATGGTTAGGAGTACGGATCCTATGAGGACGACATTTTTCTCCTTTTTGGGACATTGATGGCAGGATTTCTCCATCAGGATTTCTCCATATTAGTTACAGACCATAACATGTCTAATAATCTCAAGCCATGATTCTATATTCACATGTCCAACATAAAGAAGGGAAGCGTCCCTAACAAAAAGGATTTACCATGCCTTAAATTTAGCCTCTATGCTACTATCTTGACTAGGTTTGAGCGTATTTCTATCTCATTCCCTATGTTATATCAGGCCATCAAAGTAATGTTTTTGTTGTAAGGTAAAATGTCAAATAACAACTTTATGCATAGTTACTTCTCTCGTCTCCCAAAAGTGTTATTAATATACTGGTTAACTTTAAAAAAACCAATCTCCTATCACTACAAGAAAAACCATTTATAGTTGCAAAAATCGGTGGCGTTTTATTGTAAATGCAACAAAAAATAGATTACCAAATAATATAAACGTGGCAAAAAATAATTCACGTTTCCCGCTTCTAAAAAAAAGAGTCCGCGCTCGAACTAAATAAACGTAACCTATCATTTTACTCTCGTACTTAACAAAATTCTCGTCCATAATCTGCTTTCTTCTTCAGAAAAAAATTTCCCCTTTTAATCGTGTCAAAATTTCATCGCACTCAAGTATCATCGTAACTCCGTCGATTCCCCCTTACTCAACATCGAGTCGCGGCAGCCAGCAGATCTAGGTATATTTAGGTATGAATCTTTTAAATCGATTAGGTATATTTAGGTATGAATCTTTTAAATCGACTTTGTGATTCTATTTGGATTTTATATGAATTTTAATGCATCTTATTTTCGTATTTTTTCCTAAACTATTACTGAAATGGTTGATTTAAAGTTCTGCATCATACTTTGGATTAGCTTCATCTTTCTCATGTGCGATAGATTTTATTATTTTATCACTTATCTCTGAATTTTTTGCAGCTGTAAAATTTGATTGCTATATAATTAGGATAAGGGGCTGCAACTTCAAACACAAAGTTTTTTAACGAAGAAAGTTTTTATTTTAATTGTTGTTGGTAGAATGTTAGCAGTTTTCATTTTCATTATTTCTGTAGTTTATCTTGCTAATCACATTGATATATAATTTGTATGATTTTCCCCGAAATGAGACTAATCATAAACTTATGCAGATACCTCACTTCTACAACATTGGATTTTGTCATGTAAATATACCATTTTGTTCATTTAGTTCAAAGCTACAAAATGAACATAAGAGTACGTGTGTGTGAAGTATCATCCAAGAATAGCTAACTTTTTTTTGTTAATTATACTCCAAAAAACCCGGTTGACTGGTAAACTACCGTTGATGATTAACAAATGGTGATACTTTTAGTTGATGATTAATAATCTTCAAGATTTATATTAATACTTTAGTTAAGATTATCCAAATATTCAATATTCTGAATTTTACAAACTTTATTCTATTCGTCATTGGATCTTGCATGCATTGAACTCCTCCTGACACAGCTATCCAACTAAGGAACTAACCACAGTTATTGAATTAAAAAAATTGTTCAGAAGAATATGCAGTAATTCCATAATTTGCTAGACTTAGGCTTTGAATTCATGCATGGATTAATTATAAATACATGTAAATCTGAGGTTAAATGCAAAATATTAGTGTAAAGTTTATATTTTTGGAAAAGTATTCTTTGCCTTTGTCTACTAAACCACCATGGTTATATGCAGTAGTGCTACAAGTATTTGTACTTCAACGTCTAGTTATTTTTTTGATTACAACAGATAACCAATTTATACGTCAAAGATTGGAAACTTATTTGCCTTCAAATGTCGATAATGGAAAAAGGCTGGGTTTTTTTAAACAGGTGATAAAACCATGATTAACTTAATATGTATTTTGAGAATTGGAACATATAATCTATTACTAAAGCTCACTTTTTTTTACTTTTTTCATAGAACTAGTATAGAATACCGACAAGGAGCAATGAATTTCGTGCATGCTGCAAAGAGGAATGTAAGAAGTGTAGAAAAATTTTTATGCCCTTGCAAGGATTGTCGGAATCTTAGTCGTCATGATGACCAAATCATCGTTGAACATTTAATTATAAAAGGAATGGATCCTAAATACATTAACGGTGTATGGTATAACCATGGTGAAGAGATAAATGTAGAGAATAAAACAAATAAGTTTGACGTATATGAACTATTCAAGATGATTCACTATGAAGATGAAGATTTTTTGAATCAAGATTTTTTTTATGATGATAAAGACGATGTTGATTCTCGAAGAAAAGAGGATGAGTTAGTCAAGAACTTGGAAGATGCAGAAACTCCATTATATCCTGGTTGCACAGATCACACAAAATTATCTGCCATCACCGTCTTGTATAATCTTAAATGCGAGACTGGCTTGTCCGATAGTGGTTTTGATAAGCTTTTAGCTGTGCAACATCTATTTCTGCCGAAGGATAACGTGCTTCCCAAAACCTTATATGAAGTCAAGAAATTTCTTAAAGCATTCGACATGGGTTTTGAAAAGATACATGCTTGTGAGAATGATTGTTGCCTTTTCAGAAAAGAATAAAAAAATTTAGAAAGTTGTCCAAAATGTGGTTCCTCGAGATGGAAGAAAAATCAGGATACTGAAGAGGTTATACAAGGTGTTCCAGTTAAAGTATTGAGATATTTCCCAATCATTCCGAGGTTTAGATGAATGTATAGATCTCAAAAGATGGCTGAAGAATTAAGATGGCATTTTAATAATAAAAGTAACGATGGAAAAATGCGTCATCCCGTGGATTCTATGACATGGAAAATGGTGGATGAAAAGTATAAATCTTTTTCATCTGATCCACGCAATCTTAGGCTTGGTCTTGCTACAGATGGATTCAATCCATTTTCCATGTTGAGTTCGAAATATAGTTGTTGGCCAGTAATGCTTGTGACATACAATCTCTCGCCTATGTTGTGTATGAAGAAAGAAAATATTATGTTAACTTTACTTATTCCAGGCCCGAAGCAACCCGGGAATGATATTGATGTATATTTGGCGCCTTTGGTGGAAGACTTGCATCACTTGTGGTCTAATGGAGTTACTGCTTATGATGCATTTAGTAAAACTTTATTTAAACTGAATGCAATTTTGTTATGGACGATTAATGATTTTTCGGCTTATGGAAATCTTGCTGGATGTCGTGTGAAAGGGCAAAAAGCTTGCCCATTATGTGGTGTCAATACCCATTCTCGTTGGTTGAAACATAGTCGAAAGTTCGCCTACATGGGTTATAGAAGATTTCTACCTCCTTCATATTCACGGAGGAAACAAAAGGCATTGTTTGATAATACCATAGAGACAGATGGTGCTCCTAGAATGCTTTCTGGGAGAAACATCTATGCATTATTGAAGGATTATCCAAATGATTTTGGAAAAGGAATAGAGGAGAAAAGTAAGAAGAGAAAGCATGTCTATGATAAAGAAGATGAATATGGTGATACTAACAGTTGTACAGAAGTAGAGCTATCAAGGTGGAAAAAACGATCAATTTTCTTTGATTTTCCTTATTGGGAGGTTAGTGGTTTATTTATTTATTTTTCATTGTTTTAATACAAGAAAAACCCAATAATGCATTATTGTTTTGGTTTTCATAGGAACTTCCATTACGTCACAATTTAGATGTGATGCATGTGGAGAAGAACATTGGTGAAAGCCTATTGGGCACAATGTTGCATGGAAATAAATCCAAAGATGGAACCAACTGTAGAAAGGATTTAGAGGATTGGGGAATTCGAAGTGAGCTTCATACACAACCTCGTGGGAATAAAACATATCTTCCACCGGCTCCATATATGTTGTCAAAATCTGAGAGAAAAATATTTTGCAAAAGACTGTATGATTTCAAAGGACCGGATGGCTACTGTTCAAATTTAAAAAATCGGATTTCGTTGTCGGATTGCAAAATTAGTGGATTGAAGTCACATGATTACCATGTATTAATGCAATATTTATTGCCAGTAGCATCGAGAGGGTTCATGACAAAAAAGGCAAGAAAAGCGATAATTCGCTTATGTTCTTTTTTCAACAAATTATGTCAACGTGTTCTTGATAGAGAGAAGGTAGAACAAATCAATGTTGAAATTATTGACGTTTTATGTGAGCTTGAAATTTTTTTTCCACCATCTTTCTTTGATATAATGATACATTTATCCATTCATCTTGGAAAAGAAGCACAAATGTATGGACCTATTCATTTTCGATGGATGTACCCATTCGAAAGATATATGAAGACACTCAAAGATTATGTCAGAAACTATGCACGACCAGAGGGATGTATTGCAGAATCGTATCTTGCAACAGAATGCATGTTGTTTTTCAATGAATTTTTGAAGAAATCAGGACATATAGAGGAGAAAGAAGCTCGAAATGAAGATTATGAAAGTAGTAGAATATTAGAGGGACGCCCAATTTCAGTATCGAAGACAATTAAATTGCCAGTTAATGAGAAAGAAAGTGCTCATTTAGCTGTGTTAATGAATATGGCCGTGGTGGAACCGTTTATAGAGTAAGTTAATGTTATATTGTTTTAAATATTTTGATGTGTTCGCAATGATATATATAACTTATAATCAATTGTTCAATACTAGTTTGCATTTGGAGGAATTAGAAAATTCAGACCAACGCATGACAAAAAACGTGACCTTACTTTGGGAAACACATACAAAAAGTTTTGTCGATTGGATTAAAAGAAAGGTTAGTTAGATTTCAAATATATTCTCATTCAACTATCAATATTACTATATAAATTTACATGCTAAATGAAATTTGTTGTAGATACCTATTACCTCCAAGGATCATAATGACATGTTAAAATGGATTGCTTATGGTCCGAAGGATGATGCCATGTCTTTCAAAGGATATATCATCAACGAGCAACGTTTTCATGTAAAAGATTTAGGGAGAGAAACTCAGAATTGTGGGGTGACTTTTGATGCAACTACTATGTGTAGAGCAAGTGCTAAAGATATGTCCCAAGTGGTTGATGTGGTCACTTATTATGGAATATTGACAGATATAATTTTATTAGATTATCATTTGTTTTATATTCCAGTTTTCAAGTGTCGTTGGACGTATAAAGGAAATGGAGTAAAAGTTGATGATGATGGGTTCACTCTTGTTAATTTACATCAAGCATCATTTTCACGAGACCCATACATACTTGCATCTCAAGCAAAACAAGTATTTTATTCAAGAGAGAATGATGTTTCTAATTGGTACGTTGTAATGAAAGCACCATCAAGAAGTTTTAATGATATAGAGGAGCACGATTGCATCGAGGAAGATATTCAAGTGGTGGAAGATGAAATAACGGAAGCGGATGATGAAGATGTTTGCTATGTTAGAGAGGATTGCGAGGGCATAATTGAGTAGATTATATGTTCTACTTGAGCATAGTTGTTCATTTGCTTTAGTGATGGTTGAACTTATATATTAAATCCGGGCTATTTGGAAATTTCATTGAACTTGTATTGATTTTCTTTAGTGATTGTTGTTCATTTGCTGCACTAATGCTTTGTTTTTTTTAATGTTGCGAATGGCTGTTAGTTTGCACCATTTAATTTTCTAATCCATTGCAAATGCATGTACCATTCAATTTTTGTTCTTTGTGTTTTGATCTTAGTATACTTCCATAGACAAAGCATTATATGTTCTTATCAATTCTGTTTGCATATATTGCTTGAGAATGAGTAGTGTTCTTATCAATTATGTTTGCATTACATGTACATTTTCTCATAAAATTACAAATCTGTTCATCATCTCAAGGCTTTTAGGCCTGCTTGTTTGGTTTGCAAACTGCCACATCTCTTTTCAGCTACAGGTTGATGATATTTAAGTGTTGTTTGTTAATATTTATCGTTGCTTATTGTTTACATGTGCTTATTGGTTTATACTGTGTTTTCTGTCACTTGCAGAAAAATATGTCTACAACATCTGTACGTACCCGCTTGTAGAGAAAGGCTGAAGAACAAACAGTCAAAGCTAAGAACAAACAGTCAAAGCGAAAACGTAAAGTTCCAGCTAGTATAAATGAAATAGAAGAACAACTAGACAATGCTAAGAAGCAGGCCACTGTTCACAATGAAGAAGACGAACAACCACTAGATGATATCCCCTCTGACCCAAATGAAGGACTCCGCTCAGAAAATGAAACCTGTCCTGAACAAACTACTGATGCCGAGCTGGAAATTGGGAAACAAAGTGAAGCTGAAATCGGAAGTACATCTCGAAAAAGAGGCGGTAGAGGTCCAGCAAAAGCAAAAAGACTCCAGTCATGTAGTTTATAAATTGAAATTGCCATCTAATAACTTCTGGATAGATTGAAAAATAGTTCTTGCCAATTATAAATTGAAATTGCCATCTAATAACTTCTGGATAGATTGAAAAATAGTTCTTGCCAATTATAAATTGAAATTGCCGTCTAATAACTTCAGAAAACCTTTCAGATTTAATTAAATCTGTCGTATTTAAATTAAATAAATTTTACTAATATCATGTTTTGATGTATTGTTGCAGATTAGATTTAAATTGGAAGAGGAATGGCAAAGAAAAGCTATATTTCAACAAATAGGAGTACTTTGGAGATCGTCAAAAAGCAAATTGGTTCGAAATTTGCAAAAAGCGGAGAACGATGAGGAAAGACTTAATCTGAAACCTACGAACATAAAAAGCATAACCGATTGGAGGAAGTTTGTGAAGGCGAAAACAAGTCGGGAGTTTAGGGTAAATCATTCATACTGAACTCGTCTGGCATGTTTCTGCAAATCCATCTACATAGTTAGCAACCGATAAATTTCTTTAGAAGTGAAGTCCAAGTGTTGGTGGATGCTGAGGGTTCCTGTTTAGGTATTAGCTGCAGGAACCTATGACAGTACAAAATACAAATGCATTATGACAAGCACAGGAACATTTTAAATGAAGTAAAAAAAACACTTTGCAAGTTAGTTCAATCTATAAATATTATTAGTAGATATGGAATGTTGTATATGTCAACTGAGTTATCCAGCATTAATAATACCAAATAAGTATATGAACATGATGAATTGATTTTCAAATAAATTGCAATCCTCAACATACATATTGAAATGACCCTCCTATTTCTACTCTAATTCCATAAGGATTTTTTTTAAGGTAAAGAGGATATATATATATATATATAGATATATCATCTATTGCAATTATAATTCTCAGGGTCAATATCTTTCTCCAATAAACCAAAATATATCCAGGATCACAATAATCAACCAATATAAATATATCAGTACATTCACAAAGATAAGCACATACATGTGAGGATGTATATGCCTCTCTTGTTTGAATCAGAGTTCTGGAAAACAAGAGGATATTGGATTGCTGATGATTTTTTTTTTGACCAAACAATCTACTGGAAACATATACTTTAGTCTGTTTATCCTAACTAAGAAGTGATCAAGTAATAATCAGTGGAAAGCAAGCTTTTAATATAGATGTTTGTGTTAAAGTCTGAATAGTGTCAAAATCAAGTTAAAAGGAAGTGGATCCTAAGTGAACACAAGCAACATCTAGGCGTAATGGAAACGCGCCTAACTTATACACGAGAGGTCACGAGTTCGAGTACTATGCTGGTTGGTTCAAACACAATTTTTTTTTTCCTTTTTCATTTTTCTCCTGTACAGTTTGGAACCTGTTATCTACCTATATCTGCACATATATACTTTATTTTTGCCTATTTTCTATCATACAAAACAATAATTCTTGCTTTATTATTTTTGAAACTCATTCCTACAACCTGGAAGGCTTCATGATTGATGTAAATTAAGGGTCTGTTGCTTGGGTTTTGTAAATGATAGAAGTGTTTATCATTATCCAGGTTTGAATTTCTTCTCACAAAATCTGTCTGGAATTAAGAATGCATTTGGTTAGAATCTGAGTGAAATTCAGATTCTTATCACAAATACAAAGGAAAAGGTGTGGTAATATTTGCACTAAACATGTTTATGTGCATATATATCTGCAACTATATGGATCTGGCTTACAATTCCCTTATTACAAATCCTTTCTTTAAAAATAGGACATGAGACATTTGTATGAAACAAGTTTAATTATGGGAACCTTGCAGCCATATAAAACATTCAACCTATGCCTATTTTCTTTTGTATACATATGCCATGGTAGAAAATAAAACCATTTAATTTTCTGAGAATCAACTATCCAGATTTTCCAAAACTTAAATCCTTTCCAAAGACTCAAGATTGACTAATACATTTGTAAAATGTAATCATTCGATTTTAACATGGTGTTCTTGCTAAATCCACTTACAAGATTTGATTAATTTTTTTTTTTTAAACATACAGATATTTAACTTGGTTCATAGATTCCAGATACAAGTCAATCTCTTAATAAAATACTTAACAAAATATCCATCCAATATTCAACACTTAATACAAGTAGCAATTTAAATTGTCAATACATGCAGATTTCAACATTTAGGCTCTTATCTAACTAAGTTTAGCATGCTATATCTTCTTCTCAAAGCTTTGCTCCTACTCCTACTTAGTTGCTGCAATCCCTGAAAAAGCATTTGAAACTGCCTCATTTTAAATGAGACACCCCAGATGCCATTAGCACACTAGGGTCAGACACATGTCTGGTATGAGAAAGCTCACAAAAATAATTAGTTAATTAGGTTAAAGTCAAGTTAAGTACATATACAGAAAGTTCGGCCCTTTGGAATCAGGCAAATACTTGTGTGCATGCTCTGTGTCATTGTGCATGTGCACACTTTAATTTTCTTTCCAGAGACTACATATATAAATATGGCACATACATTCAAGCATACAATTCAATCATAGTCAAATTATCATTCATACCAAACAGGAAAATAACCAATATGAGTTAAATCATTTATTCAATTCTCATATTTCAAATCTGGGAAAAACTCTAGTTTTCTCATCTTCTCAAGTATTATTCCCTTGGTATATTTATCTATCCTTGGTCTCATCTGCAATATTTATGAATCAATGGACACACTGTAATGAACTAATTCACTCCATTACACAAAGATCTCAGGACTTAAACAAGCCATGTGTCAACTTGTGTTACTCAAGCACACAAGTCATTCCTGCAGTGTTCTTGACCCCAATTTCCTAATCAGGTTTAAGTTAATAATAACTCTTTTGATTTTTTCATGACAAAACCATTCAGTGATTCATTTCATTAGCTAAAAACATCCATAACATGGCATCTCATATTATTCATAACCATACAGAGGCAAACAAGCAAACAACCATTGGTGATTATAAAATAAGGTTCTGTATATACATATATTCATCCTGGTATTTAAAAGGAGTTTAGGCAACTAACATTGGCTTATGGTTTCTGGGAGAGTTTTTCTTTTGCAAACGTTTGTGCTTGAGTTAAACTCAGGATGACCTGGTTTCACTGAATCACAAAATTTTGTTTGCTATGCATTTTATTGAATCAGGAGCATCAGCACATAGGCAACCCTATTGCACCCCTAATTCCTTTCTATTTCAAGCCTCAGCACTTATACATGAGTATATTGCAGCTCAACATTATTTACATCTTTCTGGGTTGAGCCAAAACCAATACTACTTGCCTATTCTCAACATTTTATTTTCTGGGTATTTGTTTATATCCCTAAACATTAACATATCAGAGATCTGAGTGTATAAAACAGATATGTATACTAACAACACATAAAACTTTGTTATAATAAAACAAGTGATCAACCAAAGAGAATCAAAACATGTTCAGATTTAAATTCACAGATAAGCATTCATATATGAAAATACTCTTTTAAGAAAAATACTTATAACTGGCTGCCTACATTAGGACTTATTGCCTTAGGTTTTTGAGTGAGTTTTCTCACCTAGCTCTCTTCTTTGTTTCCTTAATTAATTGATGAGCTTCTGCCCTTAGCCTCAAGCTCTCTTCCTTCCCTTGTCTTATGATTTCTATGGTGTTGTTTTTTTTTTCAAAATTCTTTTCTGAGGAGGAGAGGAGGCTGCTGCATATACATGTATATATATACAGGGTCTCTCTTAGGGTTTTGGGTATTGGCTAAGTCCATTTTTGCCCACCAGAAAAATCATGTTATCTGCATTTTTTAAACCCAAAGTTTTACCCTTCTCGGCTTAATTTGGGTGAAGAGAAAAGTGGTTACACATTTTTTTCAGAAATTTGCTTTTCAGAAAATACTTTTCCCCTTGTCTACAATCATGCTAAAAATGTGACTTGATTTTGTTATTTATTAAATACTCTTTTCTAATTCTGCCTATACCAAGCACTTCCCTGTTTTATCTTATTTTTTTCTATTTTTAGCTTTTATGCAAATGGTATGTACTTCCTTCATTTATTTATAAGAGGATTATTCCTTTTTATATCTTCATTCTTTTTATTTCTGCTTATATTAAAATATGTCTGTATATTTTATTTCACTAGTTTAAACTCTAGTATTTTACTAACACATATATATTTATATAAGTCTTACTGAAATAATTAGTACACCCTCCTATATATTCATACATCATTCTATACTGACACACACATGCACATGTACACTCAAAAATATTCAGTAGCATTCATATATACATTTACTCATGCATACTACTTTTAAGAATTTAATCTACATATATATATATATATATTTCCATACACATCAATATGTATGTATTCTTGGAGTTCAGGGTTTTAGCTTATATTCATGTGCATTTCCTGTGCACACATGTACACACATTGATACACTATCAAGCTATATCAATTCCTCCTTCAAAATTTAATTTAAAAATTATTTTAAATTTATTTATATTTTTTAGAATAAATTCCTAAAATCTTGGGTCATTACATACACCCCTCCTTTTAGAAATTGTGTCCCACAATTTTCCTAAGCTTAAAATAAATTTTAAACTTAATTCAGAGAACAAGTATATTCTCTACCAAATAGATTCTTAGTTCTATACTAACTAAAAATATATTCATCCATAATAAAGAAAACAATCAAAAATCAGAATTACCTTAATCTGAAAATAGCTTAGGATAATTCATCCTAACTTTGTCTTCTAATTCCCATGTGCAATCACTAGGATCAAGACTCCACTGTACCTTCACAAGTTTCAGAGATTTATTCCTCAACTTCTTCACATCTTTTGCCAAAATTCCCACTGGATCCTTTTCATAAATCAAATTAGGATTTATCTGCACTTGGGTTGGGGTTTCAAGAATTTCTGCCTTGTCATGGACCCATCTTCTCAATTGTGATACATGAAAAACATCATGTATACCTTGCATGTTTTCTGGTAATTCCAACTTATATGCCAAGGGACCAATTCTCTCCAAAATTTTGTATGGTCCAATATATCTTGGGGTTAATTTGCCTTGTTTTCCAAACCTCAGCACATTTTTCATGGGTGAGATTTTGATGAAAACAAAATTTCCCACCTCATATTCTACCTGCCTCCTTCTCATGTCTGCAAATTTCTTTTGCCTATCTTGAGCTGCTGTCATTCTTCTTCTTACCAACTCAATTTTCTCCTTGGTTTCTTGTATGTACTCAGGTCCTAAAATAGACCTTTCTCCTGCTTCTACCCAGCAAACAGGTGACAAACAGGGTTTACCATATAAGGCTTCAAATGGAGCCATTCCTATGGTGCTTTGGTAGCTGTTGTTGTATGTAAATTCAACTAGATGAAGATAATCTTCCCAGTTGCCCCCAAAATCCAGTATACATGCCCTCAACATGTCCTCCAAAACTTTGTTTACCACCTCAGTCTGCCCATCTGATTGAGGATGGTAGGCAGTACTTAAACATAGTTCACTTCCCATTGCTTCTTGAAAGCTTCTCCAGAATTTTGAAGTGAAGATGGTATCCCTATCACTCACAATGGTTTTGGGAATGCCATGTAACTTTACCACTTCTTTTATAAAAATTTGAGCTAGTTTTGGTGCTGTTCTTTCTGACTTGACTGGGATGAAGTGTGCTACCTTGGTTAGCCTATCAACTATCACCCATATACTTGTATTACCTCTCTTAGATCTAGGCAGTCCATCTATGAAGTCCATAGATATGTCTTCCCACTTCCACTGTGGTACACTAAGAGGTTGCATCAACCCTGATGGTCTTTGAATTTCAGCCTTGACTTGTTGGCAAGTCATACATTTGGCAATGTACTTAGCTATATCAGATTTCATCCCCTTCCACCAGAAGTCTCTTTTCAAATTTTGATACATTTTTGTGTTACCTGGGTGTATGGAGTATTTACTTTTGTGATATTCATTCAATATCTCCTTCTTCAATTCTATGTCCTCTGGTACACACATCCTATTCTGGTATCTCATATAACCATCTTTATCAATGTGGTGATTCATTACTTCCTCCCCTCTTGAGAGGAGCATTCTCTTCTCTAATAAGTGAGCATCTTGTTCTTGCATTTTTCCTACCTTCAGAATTAAATCTGGTTGAAGTGTCATTAAGCTTAACTTCCCTTTATCTTCTTGTGCACCATGCATCTGCTCATTAATGTGCACACAACCATTCTCCCCAATCTCTAACTCAGTTAGCAAAAATAAGTTTTTAAATTCTTCTATCATCATCATAGCCAATTTAGCATGCTGTCTACTTAGAGCATCTGCAACTTTGTTTGCTTTACCTGGTGTATAAAGTATGTCAAAGTCATAGGCAGCTAAGAACTCCACCCATCTATGTTGCCTCATGTTCAAATCTTTTTGTGAAAACAAATATTTTAGAGACTTGTGGTCAGTGTAAAGTTCAAACTTAGTGCCTAACAAATAATGTCTCCAAAGTTTTAAAGCATATATCACAACTGCTAATTCGAGATCATGTGTGGCATACCTTACTTCATGGGGTTTAAGTTGTCTGGATGCATATGCAATGACTTGGCCTTGTTGCATCAACACTGCACCCAAGCCAAATCCACTAGCATCAGTGTATACCACTAATTCTTCATTTCCATGTGGTACCTTTAGAATTGGAGCATTCACCAATGCCTCCTTCAACTGTTCAAAAGATTTTTCACATTTTTCTGACCAAACAAAAGCTTGGTTCTTCCTGGTTAGGTTAGTGAGTGGTGTAGAAATTTTTGAAAAATCTTTTATAAACCTCCTATAATACCCTGCCATCCCCATAAATGACCTCACTTCACTCACAGTGCTTGGCCTCTTCCATGCTTGAATAGCCACTACTTTATTGGGGTTCACAGAAATTCCTTTGGCAGATACAACATGGCCAAGAAAATGTACTTCCTCTTTCCAAAACACACATTTTGAAAATTTTGCCTTTAAATCTTTTTCCCTTAATCTAGACAAAACCAGGTGCAAATGATGCTTATGTTCTTCCACTGTTTTGGAATAAATCAAAATGTCATCTATAAAAATAAGCACAAACTTGTCTAAACAATCTCTAAAGGTTCTGTTCATTAAATCTACAAAGTAAGATGGTGCATTGGTCAAGCCAAATGGCATAACCAAAAATTCATACAACCCATACCTAGTGTTAAAGGCAGTGTACTTGATGCTTGATTCTTCCACCTTCATTTGATGAAAACCAGATGCTAAGTCTAGTCTAGAAAATACTTTTGCCCCTGCTAATTGATCAAAAAGATCATCTATTCTTGGCAATGGGTATTTATTTTTAATAGTTACTTTGTTTAATTCTCTATAATCTATGCAGAGTCTTAAGGAGCCATCTTGCTTCTTAACAAATACCACTGGTGCTCCCCAGCAAGAATTACTTGGTCTTATAAAACCCTTTTCTTCCAATTCTTCTAACTGTTTCTTTAATTCTTTTAGTTCATTTGGCCCCATTCTAGTTGGCTTTTTAATCACTGGGCTTGCTCCTGGAACTAGATTGATCTGGAATTCTACTGGTCTATGGTGTGGAATACCCTTGACCTCACCAAACACATCCAAATATTCATTGACTATGGGAATTTCTTCAATGGTTAGTTCACTGAAATCTTTTTCTGAGTCAACTAAATGATATAGTTTTCCTTCCTTAGCTACCTCACATAAAACTGTGATTCTCTGGCCTCTAGAATTTTGCAATGATATGGTGGATGAGTCTAAATTAATTATGGCTTTAAATTGCCTTAACCAGTCTACCCCCAATATAACACCTATATTTGGGTAATTCAAAACATATAAATTGGAAATAAAAATATTTCCTCCTATGTTTAATTCCACATCCACACAAATCATATTTAAAACACTAGAACTCCCCAATGGACTGTGTATATGCAATGGGGTTTCAACCAATATGCAATTCAGTTTTAGCATTTTAACCAATTCATAAGAAATTAAAGAGTGAGTTGCCCCAGTATCATATACTACTGTTATGGGTATGGTACAAATAAGTAATGTACCTTCCACTTGGCTATGGTTTACAGTGTTACTCTCCACTGTGGCTTTGCCTTTTCCTTCCAAATTTGCCAATTTGCCTTGCTGTTTATACTCAGGACAATTCCTCTTCATATGCCCCTCTTTCCCACATAGATAGCATTTGAAAGCTCCTCCTTTCAATTCTGGACATCTTGGTTTGATATGCCCTTCCTTTCCACACTGATGGCACACAATTTTCTTCTTGTTTTCCTTAGCTTTGACATCTTCAGTGCTTTTGTTACTAGCCTCTTCTTTCTTCTTATCATAAGGGTGATACCTCCCCTTACCTTTCTTGATATTATTGCTCTTAAAATTTCTGAACTTCTCCCTTTCCTTGTCATGCTGCTCCAACCTCAAAGCTAAGTCTATCACATGGTCAAAAGTCTTGTCTGCATAGGGTAACATGGCTCTGCTAAGTCCTGGGTTCAGACCTTTTATGTACCTATCATTTTTAGATGCCTCATCTGCCACAAGCATTGCTCCATATGTGGAAAGCCCCTCAAACTTTTGAGTGTATTCTGTGACAGTCATGGTTCCTTGTCTAAGTCTAATGAATTCTTCTAGCAAGGTAGTCTTTGCTGATGCTGGTACAAACCTTGCTTCCAACATTTCTTTGAATTGATTCCAAGTGATTTCATTCTCATTCCTTCCTGCAATGATTACTTCCCACCAGCCTAAAGCTACTCCTTTTAGCTGTCTTGAAGCCACTTGCCTCTTTCTTTGATCATCAAGTTGCATGTCATTGAAAATTCTTTCCAATGTTCTCAACCATGTTTGAATTTCCATGATACTCTCTGTCCCTTCAAAGCTTTTGCCTCCTAAATGAGTATATGTCTTAAGTAATTTTGAGAGTTCTTCATAGGGATTTTCTTGCCTTTGTCCTGCCCCATCCCTAAATGCTCTCACCAAGTCTTGCAGATTGACCATTGGTGGTGCATGGGAAGATCCTGCTCCCTGATTTGGTGGTCTTCCTACCATAGTTTGCTAATAATAATTTACATAGCTGGTTAGTTTGATTGGTAATTTGGTTGTTTCAGTGGGTTTTTTTTTTCACACTGAACACATTGTTATATATATATATTTAGTTCCTTTAAATTTTATTTCTATCTAAGAACTTGATCCTTACTTCTACTATGTTGAATAACATAGCTCTGATACCAACTGAAATGACCCTCCTATTTCTACTCTAATTCCATAAGGATTTTTTTTTAAGGTAAAGAGGATATATATATATATATAGATATATCATCTATTGCAATTATAATTCTCAGGGTCAATATCTTTCTCCAATAAACCAAAATATATCCAGGATCACAATAATCAACCAATATAAATATATCAGTACATTCACAAAGATAAGCACATACATGTGAGGATGTATATGCCTCTCTTGTTTGAATCAGAGTTCTGGAAAACAAGAGGATATTGGATTGCTGATGATTTTTTTTTTGACCAAACAATCTACTGGAAACATATACTTTAGTCTGTTTATCCTAACTAAGAAGTGATCAAGTAATAATCAGTGGAAAGCAAGCTTTTAATATAGATGTTTGTGTTAAAGTCTGAATAGTGTCAAAATCAAGTTAAAAGGAAGTGGATCCTAAGTGAACACAAGCAACATCTAGGCGTAATGGAAACGCGCCTAACTTATACACGAGAGGTCACGAGTTCGAGTACTATGCTGGTTGGTTCAAACACAATTTTTGTTTTTTTTTTTCCTTTTTCATTTTTCTCCTGTACAGTTTGGAACCTGTTATCTACCTATATCTGCACATATATACTTTATTTTTGCCTATTTTCTATCATACAAAACAATAATTCTTGCTTTATTATTTTTGAAACTCATTCCTACAACCTGGAAGGCTTCATGATTGATGTAAATTAAGGGTCTGTTGCTTGGGTTTTGTAAATGATAGAAGTGTTTATCATTATCCAGGTTTGAATTTCTTCTCACAAAATCTGTCTGGAATTAAGAATGCATTTGGTTAGAATCTGAGTGAAATTCAGATTCTTATCACAAATACAAAGGAAAAGGTGTGGTAATATTTGCACTAAACATGTTTATGTGCATATATATCTGCAACTATATGGATCTGGCTTACAATTCCCTTATTACAAATCCTTTCTTTAAAAATAGGACATGAGACATTTGTATGAAACAAGTTTAATTATGGGAACCTTGCAGCCATATAAAACATTCAACCTATGCCTATTTTCTTTTGTATACATATGCCATGGTAGAAAATAAAACCATTTAATTTTCTGAGAATCAACTATCCAGATTTTCCAAAACTTAAATCCTTTCCAAAGACTCAAGATTGACTAATACATTTGTAAAATGTAATCATTCGATTTTAACATGGTGTTCTTGCTAAATCCACTTACAAGATTTGATTAATTTTTTTTTTAAACATACAGATATTTAACTTGGTTCATAGATTCCAGATACAAGTCAATCTCTTAATAAAATACTTAACAAAATATCCATCCAATATTCAACACTTAATACAAGTAGCAATTTAAATTGTCAATACATGCAGATTTCAACATTTAGGCTCTTATCTAACTAAGTTTAGCATGCTATATCTTCTTCTCAAAGCTTTGCTCCTACTCCTACTTAGTTGCTGCAATCCCTGAAAAAGCATTTGAAACTGCCTCATTTTAAATGAGACACCCCAGATGCCATTAGCACACTAGGGTCAGACACATGTCTGGTATGAGAAAGCTCACAAAAATAATTAGTTAATTAGGTTAAAGTCAAGTTAAGTACATATACAGAAAGTTCGGCCCTTTGGAATCAGGCAAATACTTGTGTGCATGCTCTGTGTCATTGTGCATGTGCACACTTTAATTTTCTTTCCAGAGACTACATATATAAATATGGCACATACATTCAAGCATACAATTCAATCATAGTCAAACAATCATTCATACCAAACAGGAAAATAACCAATATGAGTTAAATCATTTATTCAATTCTCATATTTCAAATCTGGGAAAAACTCTAGTTTTCTCATCTTCTCAAGTATTATTCCCTTGGTATATTTATCTATCCTTGGTCTCATCTGCAATATTTATGAATCAATGGACACACTGTAATGAACTAATTCACTCCATTACACAAAGATCTCAGGACTTAAACAAGCCATGTGTCAACTTGTGTTACTCAAGCACACAAGTCATTCCTGCAGTGTTCTTGACCCCAATTTCCTAATCAGGTTTAAGTTAATAATAACTCTTTTGATTTTTTCATGACAAAACCATTCAGTGATTCATTTCATTAGCTAAAAACATCCATAACATGGCATCTCATATTATTCATAACCATACAGAGGCAAACAAGCAAACAACCATTGGTGATTACAAAATAAGGTTCTGTATATACATATATTCATCCTGGTATTTAAAAGGAGTTTAGGCAACTAACATTGGCTTATGGTTTCTGGGAGAGTTTTTCTTTTGCAAACGTTTGTGCTTGAGTTAAACTCAGGATGACCTGGTTTCACTGAATCACAAAATTTTGTTTGCTATGCATTTTATTGAATCAGGAGCATCAGCACATAGGCAACCCTATTGCACCCCTAATTCCTTTCTATTTCAAGCCTCAGCACTTATACATGAGTATATTGCAGCTCAACATTATTTACATCTTTCTGGGTTGAGCCAAAACCAATACTACTTGCCTATTCTCAACATTTTATTTTCTGGGTATTTGTTTATATCCCTAAACATTAACATATCAGAGATCTGAGTGTATAAAACAGATATGTATACTAACAACACATAAAACTTTGTTATAATAAAACAAGTGATCAACCAAAGAGAATCAAAACATTTTCAGATTTAAATTCACAGATAAGCATTCATATATGAAAATACTCTTTTAAGAAAAATACTTATAACTGGCTGCCTACATTAGGACTTATTGCCTTAGGTTTTTGAGTGAGTTTTCTCACCTAGCTCTCTTCTTTGTTTCCTTAATTAATTGATGAGCTTCTGCCCTTAGCCTCAAGCTCTCTTCCTTCCCTTGTCTTATGATTTCTATGGTGTTGTTTTTTTTTTCAAAATTCTTTTCTGAGGAGGAGAGGAGGCTGCTGCATATACATGTATATATATACAGGGTCTCTCTTAGGGTTTTGGGTATTGGCTAAGTCCATTTTTGCCCACCAGAAAAATCATGTTATCTGCATTTTTTAAACCCAAAGTTTTACCCTTCCCGGCTTAATTTGGGTGAAGAGAAAAGTGGTTACACATTTTTTTCAGAAATTTGCTTTTCAGAAAATACTTTTCCCCTTGTCTACAATCATGCTAAAAATGTGACTTGATTTTGTTATTTATTAAATACTCTTTTCTAATTCTGCCTATACCAAGCACTTCCCTGTTTTATCTTATTTTTTTCTATTTTTAGCTTTTATGCAAATGGTATGTACTTCCTTCATTTATTTATAAGAGGATTATTCCTTTTTATATCTTCATTCTTTTTATTTCTGCTTATATTAAAATATGTCTGTATATTTTATTTCACTAGTTTAAACTCTAGTATTTTACTAACACATATATATTTATATAAGTCTTACTGAAATAATTAGTACACCCTCCTATATATTCATACATCATTCTATACTGACACACACATGCACATGTACACTCAAAAATATTCAGTAGCATTCATATATACATTTACTCATGCATACTACTTTTAAGAATTTAATCTACATATATATATATATATATATATATATATATTTCCATACACATCAATATGTATGTATTCTTGGAGTTCAGGGTTTTAGCTTATATTCATGTGCATTTCCTGTGCACACATGTACACACATTGATACACTATCAAGCTATATCAATTCCTCCTTCAAAATTTAATTTAAAAATTATTTTAAATTTATTTATATTTTTCAGAATAAATTCCTAAAATCTTGGGTCATTACACATATTTACCCTGCATTATAAATATTAGATAGTTTTTCTTTTTATGATTTTGGTTGTTAAATTCTAGCATCTTTCAATATTTTCAGCAAAAAAGTGAGAAATATTCAGCCCTTAGGTACACACAACTTCCGCATACAACCGGTCGTAGGGGAATGGCTAGAAAGACCGAAGACATGGTGAGTTCATTAACTATAGCATTATTTAACATTATTTTATACATGTCAGTTTATTAATTTAATGTTATTCTATTTTTAGAAAAAAGAAAGTGCAGATCCATCGTCCATAAGTAGAGCTGATGTGTGGATTAGATCTCACATTAAAAAAAATGGTGAACCAGTGAACATGGAAGCTGCGAATACTATTGTAAAATTGTTTTTAATTTTATTGGTATTTTTTTTTTGAAACTATGAAATTTTTACCATTGTACATTATCTATGTGTATTTATTTATATAGGAGGAGATCAAAAAATATGGTAGCCTATCCCAATCCGGCTCGACACAGAATGATATTGGAAAAGATGCTCTTGTACATGTACTGGGACAAGATAAACCGGGACGGTTAAGGGCATTGGGTAGGGGTTGCACTTTAACCAAGCTAGCTTTGGCCCAGTCCAAAGATAAACAAGTGTCTCGGTGTCGAGAGGAAATAGCAGAATTGAAGGGAATGATACAGACTCTGATGGACCAGAAGGTAAATTTTTGGAAATTAATTTATATTCGTAAAATATTAATTTATATTCGTGCTTCGCTGCAGGGTAAAGAAAGTTCGAGAAGGAACTCACCTGATTCGGTAAAAATAATATTTATATTACTCAATAAATGAAATTTATATTTTAATTTTTTAATCCAGTAATTGATTTAATTTTCGGTTGATTAATTGTAGATCGACGACGAAGTATGTTTGCTGTTGAATTGGGATGGAACCTCTGGAGTTGTTGCCCATGGGAGGCTGTTGTCCATGGACCCAGATGACGTTGTCAATGGCATTCGTCTTGGACCAAATGCTGGGAGCGTTGTTATAGATTCAGTGGATAAAGCAGATACTTATTTATGGAGGCATACACCTGAAATGGCAGTCTTAGCAGACGCTAAGAATAAGGTAGTTGCTTGGCCATCAGTTTGCATCAAGGTCCCGCTGCGAACACGGTTGAACTGTAGTGCATCCAGTACGGTAATTTTTTTCACGTTAAGTATATTAGTGTAATATGCTGCGGGCTTATTGATGTCTAAAATGCAGCGAGCACACCCCCCATCTGAATAAAAATTTAACTCATATTCGTTGTTTTTGTATAGCATACTAAAGTCTTGAATTTCACTTCTCATTTTTAGAGTACCAGCATCATCGAAGACACTTGCAAGATTTACGGTTGGACTGAGGGTGAAGGTGTAGTTGCCGAAGGAAGAATCCACGCCACTGATCCAAAATATACTGTTAATTGTATTCCACTCGGTCCGTCTGCTGTTGTGATTTGGGTGGACAAAGTAGTAATTAAAGATGCTTATTTGTGGCGACCCACATCTGATATGTCGTGCATTGGAGATGCAGTTGGTAGGAAAGTAGCATGGCCAAGATCAAAAGTAGAAGCTGATCAAGAAAAACTAGATGAGAGTCATGATGATTCTGAAAATGTTGTGAATTCTCCCATGAAATCCACACATATGGTCATGAATAAATCGCAAAATGTAAGTATTAATTTTCAAATTTGAAGAAATTAACTTTGTATGAAAGTTTATTTAATGTGCATGTATACATTGTGCATAATAATCTCTTTTCTTTCAGCCGATTGCAACAATGCAAAAGGATGCCAAATGCCAGTTGATCGATTTGGGTGGAGCAGACGTAGTGGCTGAAGGAAGTATTGCATCAACTGATCCGATAATGATGGTCCATTGTCGTCCATTGGGACGTAATGCTGTAAAAGTTTGGATTGAACTGGTGATAGTTCCAGATGCAGAGATATGGAGACCGACATCGGGTCTGACGTGCATGGATGATTGCTTTGGCGTTCCCATAGCTTGGCCAATGGAAAAAATCATTATTAAGTCAAAATGAAAGGTATATAATTTTTTTTATATATACATTAGGAATGCTAGCAGCTAAAGTGCAGATAGATTTTTGGTAAAATGATAAAAGTACATAAGTAGGGGTGTTATATTCGAATTGTGATTGAATGATTGTGATTGGTGGTTCAGGTTCAGGGGAGGGAAAATAATTGATGGTGAGGAATTATGTATGGATTGTGGTGGAATGTTAGTTGAATTGATGGTGAGGAGTTATGTATGAATTGATGGTGAGCACTACAGTGATAGTGTAGGAAGAAGTGGCAAGGTAGTTGAGTGTTGTGGCAGTGCAGAGAAGTGGTCGATTGTCGTCCATATGTTTTGTTTCAGTACATTGCTTATTTAAGCAGTTTTAAGTTCAGGTTTTGTTTTCTCACTCTTTTGTTCTGTTCTTTGTTGACAGGTAGTTCAGGTATTGAAGACATCAGCAATGACAGGTAGTTCAGGTTTTTATGGTGGTTCAGGTTATGCTCGGTACGGTTATTTCAGACGTATATGTACGGTTATTTCAGATGTTTATTTCATATGTATATGTACGGTTATGACAGTTATGGTAGTTTGGTTGTGTATATGTATGGTTATGACAGTTATGGTAGCTTTTTGTAGACACATATGTATGTGGATGTATGAATGTCTATGTATCTTGTGGATCTTCAATGCGTATACGTATTTTGTAGTTGTTTAATATATTGTGTTCAAAAGTGTATGTGCTTGCGTATTCTGTTATTATATAATTGGATGCTAGATCAGGGGTAAATTGTTGATTCATGAGTTTTGATTCATGACACAAGCTTCAGAGATCATACGACAAGAATACTATATGAAAGCGACAAAAAGAGAATAAGTGCATACCGTGCACTACCAAGGAGATAAATTTACAATCCAGAGATTAGTATGGATATTTTATTTTTATTGAGTCTTAGAATAATGTTAAAATCATTCCTCAAATAGTCACACACGCACACAAAACATTTTATAGCAAAAACTGTGTTCACTGTGCATATAACATCAGGTCGGCCGACCGACCAGGATCCTCGGTCGAACGACCCTGTATCATATGCACAGTGACTTTCTGTTTTGTATACGTTTTTAGACTCAGCTGACCGGCCAGGTTTTCCGGTCGACCGACCAGAGAAAAACGGCTAGTTTTCTGAAGAGACGCGATCATTTCATGAAGAGTAATGTCCTCTATTTCAAGAGGTATGGACACAACTGTTAACTAAAACTCTTCATGAAAGATTACAACTCTTCTACAACTATATAAACATATTCAATTCACTTCTACAATTACCGATTCTTGTTTATATTTCTGAAATCTAATCTCTATTCATTTCTGCAAATAAAAGCATTCATTCTTATTCAATATCACTAGAATCCTTGAATTAATTCATATACTTCGATTGTAATACCCCAAGATTTTGAGGAAAATTCTTTTAAATAAATGATTAAAATTCTGGGGGAAAATCAGAATTATTATATAGGTGGGATTTTCAGTGGTGCAAGGTTGTGTGCATGTGTGCACGTGCACACTAGTTATAGCACTAAGAGAAAATCCAGAATTCCTGAATGATAAAACAAGGAAGGAAAACATTTAGATAAAATGTTTTAAATAAAGGAAATATAGGCCTAGACATGAATATTAAAATTCCTGAGGATGTATGTATATATATATATATATATATATATATATATATATATCTATATATATGCATATGTATGACTTGTCTGAAAATTAAGGCAGAAGAGAACATTGATTTATAATGAATAAGTGAAATTTTTATTTGAATAATAGGTGTAGAAATGCACATAAGTATGCACATGTTTTCTGCAAATAAAAGGTTAAAGTTAAATTAACACCCATAGTTGTATAAATATATATATATATATATATATATATATATCCAGATATTATTTGAGCAGAAAATTAATAAAGGAATCACTAAAACAGTAAGAACCAAAGTGCAAGAAAGCAAATGTACATAGGCAGAAAATAGAAAGTCACACCATTATCATGTTTGAGGTAAGTATAATAAAAATACTTAAAGTAATCACTTTCTGAAAAGAAAAGAAAATGGGCACAATTTAGCCTTGTTTTAAAATATTGGCCGGGACATTAAGGGTTAGGAGGGAGGGAATATGCAATGCCAAATGCATGATTCTGGTCTGGGCTAAAATAGGGATTTTGCATCACCCAAAACCCTAGATAGAACCCTTATTTAAACCAAGAGCCTAACCAGAAAACTGCTCTCTCACTAATTAATTAACCTAAGGAAGAAGAGGAAGATAAGGCTAAAGATTTGAGGGGTTTTCTGGATTAAGCTTGTGTAAGCATTTAGGTGAGTATCCTCACTCATATACATGGCATTAAGACCTGGGATTAGGCAGCCAAGCTTTTATATGCTATATTTTGCATGTTTTGATTTACAAACTATGTTGGCTACTGATGGTTTCATGAATGTTTGATGAGATATGATCTGCTATGCTGGATGTATAACTTTGTTGTTCTATTTTCATCTCTGTATATTATACCAAAACCTTAAAGAACATATAATAGAGTATTTGTAACTAGTCTGAATAATGGCTTAAGACACAGAATGAAAAAAAAAAGAAAACTATGAGCTGCATATACATTGGTATGGTGCTGAGGCTTGAAATAATTGGTTAAGGGTGCAATGGAGTCTTTCTCTATAAGTGCTGAGCCCTAAACCAAACAGAAATTTACAAGCCTAAAAACTGTGTTTAAACAAGATTAAAAATCTGGCTAAACATAGTTGCTTGCAAAATCAAAATAAACCCAATAGAGCCATGCATTTATTCTCAGTTGCAAATATTCTGGTATATGCTTGAATAGGGTGTTTATATGCTAAATAATGTGAGATGAAATGACTGGGGTGTTATACCTCTAGAAAGTAACCTTTAACTTGCTTGCAATATTATGTCTGCAAGGTAACTAGTATGCTTCATGTGTACAGGTGGTTTGTACACCTAGCTATCATTGATAGAATGAACATAAATACACTTAGTGATATAACTAAGGATTTTGTGCCAAGAAGGCTGCTGGAATGCTTGTCCTATTTGAAGTAGACAAGTTGGCACATGGCTTGTTTAAGTCCTGAGATCTTTGTGCCATGATGTTAATTAGTTCATGGCAATGTGTCCCTTTGATTCCTTATAGCAGATGAGGCCAGGAATTTATAAGAAAAAGAAAAGGCAACCTTAGTAGTTCCAGATAAAAGTTGTTTTAATGCATATGTTTGCTCTTATGTATTGTATATGATAATACCTGTCAAGTATGCAAAGTATATTTATGCTGTATCCTTAGCTTAATATCATGGATATGTTAGAAATGCTCATACCAGATCATAGATCTGACCCTTATTGCTCATGGCACATGGGGGTGTCTCATTTATAATGGGGCAGCCACTAATGCTTTTGCAGGTTGTGATGGAGCTAAGTAAGCAAGATTAAAAAGATATGGAATAGGGGATGCTAAGATAATTAGAAATAAAAGCTAGAATGTGTTAATTCATGCATGTATTCCCTGATTAATATGGCTATCTAAATGTATTAAGTAGGAAGAACTTGTAAGAGACATGTGCTATGTTGTTTCTGGTTATTTCTGATTTGGTATGTACTAAGGATATTGATGTTAAACTGATTTGAAAACCTATTTGCTAAAGTTGTTTTGATTTAGAGGAAAAACCTGGATTTTATAAGCATAATCATTTATGATGATTTCAGTTAATCCTGAGTCCTTTCAAAAAAAAATAGATATGTAGAAAATTATATTGGGAAAACCCAGAAAAGGATTAAACTGCTATGTTTTCAATTCATGATATTGATATATGTCCAAATGCAAGAAAATGTGTATATACTCTGAAGATATATTTTTAAAAAGAGAATTATGGTTAGGAAGAATGATATATATCTGATCACAAGGTGTCTGATTCATACAAATATATATAAACATGTTTTTGAAAAGGAGAGGTATCAATGTTTTGTGTATATTCTGGGTTGTAAAATGCAAACAAAAGAATGGCCAGAGTAACCACATGGTTAGGCCATAGGTCAGGCCAAATGTTTCACTTCAAATCAATGAAGCAAGGGAACATTTGAGCTCAGTTTTCTGGAAAATGAACAAAGACACTGACATGTACATGTATATCTGTGTACATGTTGATATTGGGCAAAAACATAAATATAAATTCCTAGAACAGTTGTAGGAAAGGGTTTCAAAAATAATAAAGCAAGAAATATTGTTTTGTATGATAGATTATAAGTAAAAATTGAGTATATATTTAGGTAGGTATCAGATTTCAAACCATACAGGAGAAAATAAAAAGAAAAACAAAAATTGTGTTTGAACCGACCAGCATAGTACTCGAACTCGTGACCTTGAATGTATAAGTTAGGCGCGTTTCCATTACGCCTAGATGTTGCTTGTGTTCACTTATGATCCACTTTCTTTTAACCTGAGTTTGATACTATCCAGACTTTAAGAAAATCATCTATATTAAGCTTGCTTTCCACTGATTATTGCTTAATCATCTCTTAATTATAATAACAGCCTAAGGTACATATTTCCAGTGGACACTATAGTCAAAAATCAGGATACAATAAGTTTTCTTTTAAAAAGGGAATTTATCACATTTTTGCAAATTTAAAAAGGATTTCTACTTCTTATCATGCTCTGATTCAAGTAGAATATAACATAGATATCTTCATATATGTATGTTAAAAATGATTTAGAATTAAAACAATATTTTTATATTGTGAAAGATCCTGGATATATTTTTGTTTATTAGAGAAAGAAAATGACCATGGGAAATATATTTGTAATGGATGATATATCTATATATCATCTTTAAAAAAAAATCACTAATGAAATTAGTGTGTAAATAGGAGGGTCATTTCATCGATTCTACGTGATTATCTTCCTTCTAAATCTTCACACATATATATACTCTTGAGGATTTGATTATAGGAAAGTTGTACTATCAAAAGACAATCAGTGTTATTCAGAACACATTCATCAACAAACTATTCGTATTAAGTTGAAGTCCTCTTCGGCTGTTGAGGCGGAAAAATTCCTGTTCGGCTGCTCAGGTGTCGTATACCTATTCCTCCGGGTTAAGTGAGGGGTTTAGTTTAAATCCAGAGGGTATTCTGGGACTGGACGTAGAACGGGAAGTTCGAACCAGTATAAAAATTCCTGGTGTGCTTACTTTAATTTGTACTTTATTGTTATTACCAGTTTCCGCATTAACATACCATATTACACGATCCTTAGTACTACACGTACACTTTCATTTGGTATCGGAGCAAGGTCATCTTATAACCATCACAAAGTTATTTGATATTTACTTATTTTTAGTAATATGGCAACCACACAAATTAACGATGTTAACACTCACACTAATTCTAGTTTTACAGAAGGTCAATCGACTTCACGACCTCCACTTTTCAATGGTATAAATTACAATTATTGGTCAACTAGAATGAGAATCTATATGCAATCAAGTGGATTTGACATCTGGAATATTATACAAAGAGAATACACAATTCCTACTGAAGAATACTCGACTTGGAGTAACACACAAAAACTAGATGCTACATCAAATGCTAAGGCTATGAATATTTTATTTTGTGCATTAGATAGAAATGAATTCAATAGAGTTAGTATGTGTACTTCCGGCTATGAAATTTGGAGAACTCTTAAAGTTTCACATGAAGGAACGAACAAAGTTAAATTGAGCAAAATTTCTATGCTGAAACATCAATTTGAAAATTTTAAAATGAGGCCAAATGAATCTATAAATGACATGTACTCTAGATTTCAGGATATTTATCATGCTTTATTATCTCTAGAACAAAAGTTTACTGATTTTGATGTTGTTACAAAAATCTTGAATTCTTTAACGGACGAATGGGAACGAAAAGTCCTAGCTATTGAAGAATCAACTGATTTGTCAACATTAAAACCAAAAGAGTTGATAGGTAATTTAATGTCCTACGAAGTAAATTTGCAGGCAAAACGAAATGGAGCACAAGAAAAGAAAAATGTAGCATTCCAAGCAGAAAAAGATGATTCCGACTCAGATAATGAAGATATGGCAATGATCGCTATAAATTTCAAAAAGTTTTTGAAATTCAACAGAAACAAATTCAAGGGAAACAAAAATAATTCCAACAACAATTCCAATAGCAGCAAACCATCATCTTCAACAATGGAATGTTATGAATGTCATAAGAAAGGACACATGAAGAAAGATTGTCCAGATCGTAAAAAGAATAATTTCAAGAAGGACAAAACCAAACGAAAAGCTTTTTCAGTCACTTGGGATGACACTGACTCATCATCCTCATCAGAGAGTGAAAGTGATAATGAACAAGCAAATGTATGCTTCATGGCTTCGTCAGACGATGTAAGTGATTTTACTTTTGAAGATTTAATTGAAATAAATTCTGAATTAGTAAATTTAACAAAACAACTTAAAAAGAAAAATAAGGAGTTGCAAAGAAAGTTAGATAGAACAGTTTTAGAAGTAGATATGTTAAAAGATGAGAAGGTAATATTGGAAGAAGAACTTGAAATCTCTCAACAATCGAATTCTAACTTATCTTCTCAAATTACGTCAATATCTGAGGAACTAGAAATTCAGAAAAATAAAAATGATGTTTTACTTTTTGAAAATAATGGTTTAATATCTAAGATTAAGGATTTAGAGTTAGAAAAATCTAGTCTTAAAATAAAATTTGATGATATTTCTAAAAATGTTTCTAATTTCAATAAAGGAAGAGAAAATCTTTCTAGTATACTAGAAAACTCTCAAACTTCCAACAATAAATCTGGACTAGGATTTAAGAAACAAAATAATTTTGCTAAAAGTAAAATTAATAATAAAATTAAGAAAGATATTAGGAAAACAGTTTATTCAAATACTAAAACTATTAAGATATGGATTCCAAAAACAAATAATACATTGATAAGGAATAAACATATCAAAAGTTTTATGGAAACTGTTCATAATAACAAAAATTATGTCTATAAAGGGAATTCTGAACCCGTATGGGTTTGGCTTCCTAAGATCTAACTCTTAGGACCCTAAAAAAGATTGGGTACCAACTTTTTATAAATTTTTTGCAGGTACCACATAAGAAGAGAGGAAAATGGATTTTAGATAGCGGTTGCTCAAAACACATAACTGGAAACAAAGAAATGTTGTCAAACATTATATACTCAAATGGAGGAGCAGTCACCTTTGGAGATAACTCAAAAGGATATATCATCGGCAAAGGCAATGTCAATAGCAACGGTACATCTAATTTACCTCTCATTACTGATGTTTTATTAGTTAAAAATTTAAAACATAATTTATTAAGTATTAGTCAACTATGCGATAAAGGTTTTAATATAACTTTTTCAGAAAATAAATGTAACATTTTTGATAAAAATCACAACATTATTTTCGAAGGAAATAGAGATAAAAATATTTATATCCTAAATATGAATGTTAATAATGATTCAAATTTGTGTCTAGTAGCTAAAGAAAACGATTCTTGTCTTTGGCACAAAAGATTTTGTCACATAAATTTTAATACCATCAACAAACTTGCTAAAAATAAATTAGTTAAAGGGTTACCCAATATAAAATTCGAAACTAACATATTTTGTGACGCATGTAAATTAGGAAAATTAACAAAATCTTCTTTTAAATCAAAGAAAGTAATATCTACAGAACAACCACTTGAACTTTTACACATGGATCTTTTTGGTCCAACTCAAGTGCAATCTATTAACCATAATAGATATGTTTTTGTTATTGTAGATGATTTCTCTAGATATACTTGGATTTTCTTTTTGAAAAATAAAAGTGATACTTTTGATAATTTTAAAGTTTTTGTTAAAAGAATTCAAAATATTAAAACATTGAAAATTAAAAATATAAGAAGTGATCATGGAGGCGAATTTGAAAATGAAGTTTTTGAACAATTTTGTAACAAAAAAGGTATTAACCATAATTTCTCTTTTCCTAGAACACCACAACAAAATGGAGTTGTAGAAAGGAAAAATAGAACGTTACAAGAATGTGTAAGAACTTTACTAAATGGAACAACTTTATCGAAACAATTTTGGGCAGAAGCTGTAGCTACTGCTTGTTACGTACTGAATCGCGTTTCTATTCGACCATTAACTAAAAATACACCATATGAACTTCTAAATGGAAGAAAACCAAATATTTCATATCTAAAAGTTTTTGGTTCCAAATGTTTTATTTTAAATACTAAAGATCAACTAGGCAAATTCGATCCAAAATCCGATGAAGGTATATTTGTTGGATATTCGGAACGAAGCAAGGCTTATCGAATTTATAATAAACAAACTCAAATTATTGAAGAAAGTTTACATGTTTCTTTCAACGAAAATTTTAAAAATATAAATCCAAGTGTTACTATTGACTCTGATGATGAATCTACTCAGAATGAGAATAATAGTACAAATGAAAATCTTGATATTCATGAAACCAATACAAACGTAACTTCTAATATATTAAAATCTCCACCTAGAATTTTAAGAGATCATCCTGTGCAAAATATAATTGGAGAAGTTAATACGAATGTTAAAACCAGACATCAATTAAATCAAGCTGGTCATGTTGCTTTTCTTTCTAACATAGAACCTAAGAATATAAAAGAAGCTTCAACTGATGACTACTGGATACTTGCCATGCAAGAAGAATTAAATCAATTCGAACGAAACGAAGTTTGGGAACTCGTTCCTAGACCCAGTGATCAATCAGTCATCGGTACTAAATGGGTTTTCAAAAATAAAGCAGATGAACTAGGAAATATAACAAGGGATAAAGCTAGATTAGTTGCACAAGGATATAATCAAGAAGAAGGTATTGATTACGAAGAGACGTTTGCTCCAGTCGCCCGACTTGAAGCAATACGAATATTATTAGCTTATGCGTGTTTTCATAATTTTAAACTATATCAAATGGATGTTAAAAGTGCATTTTTAAATGGATTCATAAAAGAAAATGTTTTTGTTGAACAACCACCTTTGTTTAATCATGAAAAATTTCTAGATCATGTATATAAACTTAAAAAGGCGTTATACGGTTTAAAACAAGCACCACGTGCTTGGTATGATCGTCTTAAAGGTTATTTATTAGAATCTAGTTTTGAAATCGGTAAAGTAGATCAAACACTTTTTATTAAGAAAACTAATAATAATATTTTAATAATTCAAATATATGTTGACGATATTATTTTCGGCTCGACAAATGAAAAATTATGTCAAGAATTTTCAACTATAATGACAAATGAATTTGAAATGTCTCATATGGGAGAATTGTCATATTTTCTTGGATTACAAATTAAACAAATTGAAAATGGAATTTTTATTAATCAAGAAAAATATTGCTATAATTTAATCAAACGATTTGGTCTTGAAAACACTGCTGCCAAACCAACTCCTATGAGTACAACGGTTCATCTCGATAGAGATGAAGATGGCAAAAGTGTTGATCAAAAGTTATATCGTAGTATGATAGGTTCTTTACTTTATTTAACAGCGAGTCGCCCCGATATTATGATGAGTGTTTGTTTGTGTGCTCGATTTCAAGCAAATCCCAAATAATCACATATGAGAGCAGTTAAACGCATTATTCGTTATCTAACTAAAACCAAAGATTTCGGACTATTTTATCCGAAAGAATGTCCTTTTGAATTAGTTTCCTATAGTGATGCTGATTTTGGAGGAAGTCGGACAGATCGAAAAAGTACGAGCGGAACGTGTCACTTCATTGGACGTTCCTTAGTTTCTTGGTTTAGTAAGAAACAAAATTGTGTTTCTTTATCAACATGTGAAGCAGAATATATATCTGCTGCTTTGGCATGTGCACAAGTCGTATATATGCAACAGACATTACAAGATTTTAATTGTCATCTTGAAAAATCAATAATTTATTGTGATAATACCAGTGCAATAAATCTTTCTAAAAATCCGGTCAATCACTCACGAACAAAACACATTGATATTCGTCATCATTTTCTTCGTGATTGTTTGGAAAAAGGATTAATAAATCTAGAATTTATCAACACTGAAAATCAAATAGCTGACATTTTTACTAAACCACTAAATGAAAATACTTTTATAAAACTAAGACGAGATTTAGGTATAATGTCGTTTAAAGACTTATGAATAAAAAAAATAAAAAAAATGATGAAAAATATGGAAAAACAAAAATTATTTTTCTGACCAAAGCGATACTCGAACTCATGACTTTTGACTTATATGTTAGATGTTGTAGTATAGCCACTTGGGCTATGGGTGTTTCTTGTTCCAGCTCTGTTTCTAATTTGTACCATTAAAACTTAATTTCAGAATATACTATTTTTTGACTCTAAAGCATTGTATGTCATTCATTTACAAACAGTTTTTGTTTAAAAAGTTCTGTGATTAAAACTAAAATTTGATTTTAAACCACTATCTTTTTAGAAAAAAAATGGTTATATATACATACATATGTTTATTGAATAGACCATAAAATACAAAAATCTTCTTACAAAACAAAACTTGAAACAAAAATGTCTTCTAACAATGACGTCTACAATTCTGAAAATTCTCATCTCTCTTACACATCTCCTGACGACGACTGTTCTGATCGCATCCCCGAAGGTGGTCCTTATCCTACCTTTCCAATGCCTAACCGTGTCCTAGAATTATCCTCTCCGGATAATGATCCCCGACACAGGTGGAAACCATGGGAAGACTCCCATACAGGCTATACACCTGACAAAAAGAAAGGGAAAAAGGAAATGGTAGTATCTCCATCAACAAAACAAAAGATTGATGAAATTCATCACTACCAACATCAACAGATGAATATGCAAAGGGAACTTTATTACGAACAAAAAGTCACGGCAAGACGTTTAAGCTTCCTTGAAAAGATTGCCATGAAATTTTTTTCATCTAAGAAGGATGATGTTGCTGAACCCTCTTACAGAACTCCATCTCCTTCTGACCATGTTCAATCTCCAATAGCTCCAATATGGTCACCGGTAGAAAACGTTCCATCTCCAAATTCATGGGAACGTCGATGCTGATGCACCATGGCTATAATTTAATATATATATGTTATTTTTTTAATAAGATGTATAGATAAATATGATGTAATAATATGATTATATTTCTATAATTCTTGTTTGAAAAAACAACATGAAATTGTCTGTTCACATGCCTTCGGTCGACCGAAAGGTCTGAACCGGTCAACCGAAGCTGTCCCGAGAAGTTTTTTAAAAACAGATTTCTTCCAACTCGGTCGACCGAACAACCTGACTCGGTCAGCCGAACTTGTTTCCCAAATGACATTAGAACATTTTTTAACTCGGTCAACCGAATACCCTGCACCAATCGACTGAAGCTCTTCCCGAAAGTTTCAGCACTGTTCTAAACCTCAACTCGGTCGACGGACCTAGGAATTTCAGTCGACCGAACGACCTTTTCTGCTGAAATTGCCTACATATTTTAACCCAACCATTCACCTTTTTATCTCACCTCTTCACTTTACTCTCCCACAACAGATTTTAACCCTAGCCCCCATTACAACCTTCCTAAATTTCTTCAAATTCTTCAAAGAAAAATGGCCCCCAAGAAGAAATCTAAGACTACTGCTGGCCAATCTTCCTCAACTCCTGTAGACTCTCAAATTGCTTCTTGGTTAGTAAGTGAAAAAGCTTTAGAAAGATGGATAAGGCTTCAAGATGCAAAAATCTTTGAGGAGTCTTTTGTAAGTCATCCTGATTTTACCGCCTACGGTGTTGAAAATGCCGCTCTTGAAAGTGGTCTTGATGCTTTTCTTGACCATAGGAAAAACAACTTGAAAATTAATCATATAATGGTCAAGTTATTCTTAGCAAATCTCAATCTTGTAAATCCACCGAGAAACACTGAAAATTGTGTTTGGACATCGGTTTGTGGCACTTCGATGTTTCTCTCCATTGATCGAATGAATCATATTTTAAATGCTCGACCGGGTGGAATCTCGTTACATGATGTAGACTGTAATCCATCAACTCGTGACCGCCTAAGTCACCTATTCTTTGACGATGATGCTACCGATTTAAGGCAAACTTCATCTCTCCGACCTAAAGCACGACTTTTTCATCGATTCATGATGAAGTCTATTGTTCCAAGAGGAGGGTCATACCACTTAGTATATCCCGAAAACTTCAAGGCGTTATATGCTATGTGTGGAAATATTCGGGTAAATTGGACACAACTTCTTATGGATGAATTCCTTACGTTCAACCAAGGAAAAATGCTCCATATCTATTATGGAGAATACATAATGCGGTTGATTAATAACTTTGTCACCCATGCTTCGGAATCCGAAACATCCAAAGTTCGTACCTTTGACTCACGAACAATAAAATTAATGAAGTTACCCGATGCACCATCCCAAATCACAACCTTTCAGCAATGGCGTATAATCCCACGAGAACAACTACGTCGCAGCTATTCTACACCTCAACCATCCACTCATTCTACAGAACGTATAACTCGTTAGACCTCTATCCAAAGACCACCTCCCGGTACTAGCACAGCGGCTGCCATTGATATTTTAGCCCAAAATCAACTAGCTTTGGATTCTCGCCTTCGAAAAATTGATGGGCGTTTCAAGAAGATCAAAGGCTTCTTCATAAATTTATGGGATGCCTTATCATGCTCTTCTGAAGCCGGTGCTTCATTTGTTGCTCCTGGAAAAAGACCAGCACCAAATTTCTCTTGGTCTACATCCGATAACACAAGTTCCAGCACATCGGCAACTCCCGCACCTACTACTCAAAGACGGGGTAAGGAACCGGCTCCTCTCGATGAAAATCTTCATCCAGAACAGTGGGATACTGACGATGATGAGGAGTAATTGTAGTACTTTTACAATTTATTTGCTTTCAAGAATTTCTTGTACTTTATTTGTTTCTTAATTATTGTCATGTTATGTTCTAAGCAAACATCTTTAAATTATTTCTAATTAAGCTCAAGAATGTACCATGTAAATTTAAATGTTTTGCATTACTTTAATCTGTTATAAGTATTCCTTTTTGTCGATGACAAAGGGGGAGAAATGTATGCAAATTAACGAATTTTTGCAGAAAAGTCGCCATATATTCAGGGGGAGAACTATAATATATATGTCAATAATACTTCGTCACATAAGTATTGTCATCAATCAAAAAGGGGGAGAATATTGATTCATGAGTTTTGATTCATGACACAAGCTTCGGAGATCATACGACAAGAATACTATATGAAAGCGACAAAAAGAGAATAAGTGCATACCGTGCACTACCAAGGAGATAAATTTACAATCCAGAGATTAGTATGGATATTTTATTTTATTAAGTCTTAGAATAATGTTAAAATCATTCCTCAAATAGTCACACACGCACACAAAACATTTTATAGCAAAAACTGTGTTCACTGTGCATATAACATCAGGTCGGCCGACCGACCAGGATCCTCGGTCGACCGACCCTGTATCATATGCACAGTGACTTTCTGTTTTGTATACGTTTTTAGACTCAGCTGACCGGCCAGGTTTTCCGGTCGACCGACCAGAGAAAAACGGCTAGTTTTCTGAAGAGACGCGATCATTTCATGAAGAGTAATGTCCTCTATTTCAAGAGGTATGGACACAACTGTTAACTAAAACTCTTCATGAAAGATTACAACTCTTCTACAACTATATAAACATATTCAATTCACTTCTACAATTACCGATTCTTGTTTATATTTCTGAAATCTAATCTCTATTCATTTCTGCAAATAAAAGCATTCATTCTTATTCAATATCACTAGAATCCTTGAATTAATTCATATACTTCGATTCTACGTGATTATCTTCCTTCTAAATCTTCACACACATATATACTCTTGAGGATTTGATTATAGGAAAGTTGTACTATCAAAAGACAATCAGTGTTATTCAGAACACATTCGTCAACAAACTATTCGTATTAAGTTGAAGTCCTCTTCGGCTGTTGAGGCGGAAAAATTCCTGTTCGGCTGCTCAGGTGTCGTATACCTATTCCTCCGGGTTAAGTGAGGGGTTTAGTTTAAATCCAGAGGGTATTCTGGGACTGGACGTAGAACGGGAAGTTCGAACCAGTATAAAAATTCCTGGTGTGCTTACTTTAATTTGTACTTTACTGTTATTACCAGTTTCCGCATTAACATACCATATTACACGATCCTTAGTACTACACGTACACTTTCATAAATCTGGAGTAGCAGGTGGAGGGAAACAAACGCTACTGGATATTATTTATTTTGGTAGCGTTAAAATGTCGCTACAAAAGAGTAATTAGAACTCAAGTACACTTATGCTGGCGTTTATTACGCGCTACAAAAAATGTATATAACGCCATGAAAAGGTAACGTGGAGGAGAAAACCCTTTCGGTAGCGTTAAACAGGCGCTACGAAAAATTTAGATAACGCCATAAAAAGTATCATGGAGGAGAAAACCTTTTCGGTGACGATAAATAGGCGCTACAAAAAAGGAATTCTATGGCGCTATAAAAACGCTATCAAAAAAAATTTGGTGGCGTTTAAAAAAGTGCAACTAATACTCGAGGATTTTTAGTGGCATGTTTTCTCGTAACGATTATCGGAACGCCACTAAAAATACGTAGTGGCGTTTTTTGGGCGGTACAAAAAATCAGTTTTCTTGTAGTGTATCAAGAAATTTATAAATTAACATGTAATAAGTATAAAAGTACAAAAAGAAAATCATTGAGGATATACTTATTTGAATCTTTAATTCACTTCATGTTATACGTTTATGTCATCTTCAAGTTTATTTAGCTTATCCTCCTTAACTTCAAGGGTGAGCATAAAATAGATGTATAAAATACTAAATGCATCACTTTTCAAACCATAAATTGCCCATAATGCACAATGACTAACATAGTGAGCCATTCAAACGAACAAAGGACTTTCACTAGGGGTGTAAGTTAACAACATCATTGAAGGAAAGGAAATTATTAACTTGCAATATAAAACAACCATGTTTGATAATACGCATAAAATAAAAGGTAAACGAAAGTAAGTACAACAGAACACTGGAAAACTTATTAGTTGTTTTTGCTTTAATGGCCAATGAATAAAAAATACAGTCGGTATGCCATCTAAAATATTAGTTTTTCCATTTTTACAAACAGCTTAGTTGCATATCCATTTTATTTCACGAACTAAACAAAAATAGGAATATAAAAAGGTAGCAAGTGAAAAAACGATTCCAAGCTATATGTTTATACGGCTACTAAAATATACAATTTAATGTAAAAATGAAATACCACTTCCGACAACTCCACCGATTTGGACGACTCTGAAGTGAATCGGAGATGGCGTTGACTACGAAATGACGCTGCTGCTGATTTGGGGTTGGAAAACTACGAAAATAACGCTGCTGCTACTGATTTGGGGTTGGAAAAGGAGAAGGGAAGTTAGGGTTTGGAGGAGCTGCTGCTGCTGCTGATTTGAATCTGTTTGGGGATGTTGTGGAGAAGGTAAGGAGTTAGGGTTTGGAGAAGGCTCCAATAGACGACGTCAAAGCTGGAAATTTTCCTACGAAGGCGAAACGGGAAAAAAATGAAAAGCTGGAAATAAAAAAAAGGAGGGAGGGTGTGCGTTTTGGGGAAAATTTTCCCACGAAAAGAGGCACAGATTTTGATACGGCTATAAGCCGTATCTAATGTTAATATGGCTTACAGCCGTATTAAACAATATAGATACGGCTATAAGCCGTATTAAAATTTGATACGGCTTATAGCCGTATCAAATGTGCCGCCTAAGGTTGCGCCAAAATCCTATCTATGGTGTAGTGCCCATAATTAGCAATGTATGCAAATGATTGCTTGCTTCTTCCCTTTGCCATGCCAATCTTTTCCATTTCCATTCTTATGTTTCCCCTTCGAAAGTGCTTCTCCATCGTCCTTCTTGGGCTCCTCTTTGGTATCTTCCTTTGTGACGGTACTAAGCAATGTTATTTCCACTAATTTCTCGTAAGTGGCCCCCATTAGAATGTGACTCGGTGCTGGATCCTTCAGTATTTGATTCAATCCATGTGTAAACCTCTTGGTCTTCTTCGTTGGTGTACTGATTAGTTCCATCTCAAATGCTACAAGCTCATTGAATTGGTTCACATACTCCTTCGTTGTCATGTTATGTTGCTGTAGACTAATAAACTTCTCAATTTAAACTTCCTGCTCCAGCTGCGAGATAAACTTGGCCTCGAACCTTTGCTTGAAATTTCCCTAAGTTATGTCCTCCTTATTTGCCTCGGAAACTACTATGTCCTACTAGTTTAAGGCATCTCCCTATAGGTGCCATGCTGCAAACTATCGCCTCGTGGCATCCCCAAGACCGAAAGCTCCAAAGATACCCTCACATGTGCGAAGCCACGCCCTCGTAAAATCTTTGCACAGCTTCGAAAAGCTAGTAGAGGGTGGTTGATTGGGAACTACTATATGTGCATGGGATATGAGTGTAGTGAGGTTAATGTGGGTTTGGCTAGTGGCTTGTAAAAACTTATGGAACCGAATGGGTATGTTCACCCTAGGTACATTTGGCCACACATAATCAGATCCATATCCAGTCTAGTTACTCATCTCTACTATATGTAAAAAGGATTATTAGCAACTATTCCTTAATGACAGCGAACTAGACTGGAATAAATGTGGTGTATGCTTTGTGCTATATTATATATAGAGAGATAAAAGTACAAGTATGCTCTCTCAATACGCCGTAGTAAAGTAGGAATTGCCTAACCAAAGCTCTGATACGCCATCTACGATGCCCAATCCATGGTAAAACAACATGGACATCAAAGACAATAGATCATTTTTAGATAAATTATAAAATAGATCATAGAGCTATCTACAAAAATTTCTACACTTTCTGAAACTCACAGCAGAAGGATCCAATATAATACCAAAATTAAAATGTGGAAGTTAGCCACAAGGGCCTCTCTAGCAAGTGCAATTAGTTTCTAGGACAAACAGCTGAAATAATTACTTTTAAGGACAAAATGCAAAATAATTAGTTTCTAAGGCCAAAAAACCTATGAAATTATGTCCTTAAAACTAATTGGACGGCTGACTTTGTCCTCAAAAGTAATTATTCTACTAACTTTGGCCTTAAAATTAATTTATGTGGATGTGTGTCCTAGAAACTAATTGGACTGTAAAGTTTGTCCTTCTGGTGAAATGCCTCAATTAAAATATTATTATCCTAGATAAATCAAATAAACTGTATCCAGTTACAAAATATCTCTAGATGCTAAAAATAAAAAAATTGTCTGGATGTTTGAGAAAATTATCAAATAAGTAGTAGATAGCTAATAAGTAGATGTGCGTCTCTCTCATACCACCACGACTCTAAAATCACTGTCGATCCTCTCTACCTACCTATTAGAGTAAACAAAAAGGAGAAAGGAAGAGAGGTGGTCAGACATACTTTCAGTGAGTGATATGCATCATATAAGTGTATAATATTAATGAGCTAGTAATATAACACTTATACTCGAAAACCATACCTTAGCTTGTGCCACCTGTGCTCATCATGTCAAATAACAAAATATAATAAAAGGATGACAATATATACTATGGATCTACCATAATATTAATTGATACCCTGATAAGTCATCGAATATACCCCTCTCGAAGATCATACTCACATCTTGAGAATCCAATACTAAATGCGTCACTAGACACACCGAAGAACTCATTTCTTCTAAAAGGTGTATAGAAACACGTACGTTGTCAAAATAGCCATCTTTAGAGGTCACACAAAAGAACTAATTTCCTCTTAAAAGTGCATCGTACCCATTATCATCAAACTGTGCACCAAAGAACTCATTTCCTTTGAAACATTTACTGCAATGCTGTCATTAAACATTGATGGCTACACCAAAGAACTCATTTCCTATGAAAAATGTACCGCTACACTCTGTTACTACCAAATATCCTTTCGACCTAGTCGAAACCCTAATGAATAGAAGGCAAAGAAAAACAAAAGAAGGAAGCTCTAGCAAGACCTTTCGAAGGAGTCGAAGGATGCAACAACTAAAGACTAGAAGTATCAAAAGCTTACGAAGAGGTCGAAAGCACGCTTCCGCTTCAGTAAACACCTTTCGAAGCAGGTGCTTCAGCCTGCATGAAGAACTTTCGAATGTGTTAAAAAACAGCTTTCGAAGGCAATGCATAACAATCCATCACATGCGCGCCAAACCTTTCGAGTCCAAAGGTTCCATCTTCACTTAAATCACTCAGAAGCACACCTTGGTTGAAACAACTCTTTCAGAAGCAAGTTCAAACCTTTCGAACTGGTTGAAGCCTTTGATATCCAGGTAAGGTTTCACATCAAGTCGCAAGCATATGTTTGGAAGCTACAAACAGCATCGAAACCATCACCAGTTCAACACCTTTGAAGCCCCTGGAAACAACCCATCGATAGAGTCAAAAGCTCTTACAAAGCAACATAAAGAAGAGAAGGTGCAACTGCTCCTTTCGATGAAGACGAAGGCATTTGAGCCCATTCGAAAGCATTGTAGAGGAGAGTGCAATTGCCGAAGGAGTCGGAAGGCATCTGAAGCCACCTTTCGACCAGGTCGAAAGGTGCCAACCTGCATCTATAATTAAGACCCAAGGGGTCTGGTTTAGAGGATCCGAACTCATTAATTCTACACTTGTATTTTCTTAATTCTGAAAAGTTGTAAACCCTAATTTGTAAATCGAATAAGGGAAAATTGTTCATTAAAGGCTTTGTTGAGTTACGAAAGGGAAGACTTCAATATTCTTGATTACTTTGTTGTTTCAAAAGCTTTTATTAGTCTAAATCTGTTTTCCAGGTATCGAGCCCATCGAAAGACACCTTCCGACTTGGTCGAAACCACTGCATTTTAAGTTATTCAAATTATCAACTCTAGGTCACCTTTCATTGGAATTCTACCGCCTTGTGAATCGAAACCTTAACCCAAGCCAGTTTTACCTTTGATTCCTAATCCAAACCCAAGTCATTTAAGATTCCATCTTTCGACAAGGTCGAAACCATTCAAAACTGATCATAACCTTGAATTTTAGAGCCATCCATTAGGCTCCTACAACTGCCTTGAAAGGACTATTTCGAAGGGAAAGTCAAATGACTCTATTCAGCTCAAAAGACCAAAAACAAGATAAATTAAACCTTTCGACTGAGTTGAAAGGTCAATAAGAAGGAAATTTCATAATAAAGTTTGATTCGAAAGGTAATCCAAAAGAAGACATTCATATCCTAGCTCTCTCCAATAAACCAAAAGAGACTAAAAGGGTTAACCTTCCCTATTACATCAACTTTTGGGGTGTTGACAAGTTTTCTTGTTAACATTTTGGCGCTAGAAGGAGGGCCCTAACCTTTGAATTTGTTGAATATCCAACACCACCTACCTCTAGCTTAATTCTATTTCAAATTAAAATAATCAAGACATTACTTCTTCATGGTTAGTAGAATCAAAAGATCTGAGCAAGGATCCTCAGAACCACACTTAATAAGATTCTCCCCAAGAACAACTCATGATTCCAAACTATATGAAGAGAAAATGCTAAGGTTAAAAGCTCTACAGATTATATAGAAGAAAAGGGCAGAATTATATGACCCAGAAAATGGAGCCTGGATCCCTTTTATATTGGCAAAACCCTTATCTTTGCCTTAGGAGAAAGGAGAAATGGAAATGACAACTTGTTTAACCAAATGAGAAAGAAGATTCAACACTATGCCAAAAGCACAATCTTTGAGGAAGAAATAATGACAAATTATAATGCCTTTGCACATAAATGGCAACAAGGTGCATTTAGAACACTTCCAATACGAGAACTCCAAAGGGTGTCAAAAAGAAAACAATCGATGAAGGTGAAATTACAAGGCCAGGTAACAAAAAACAGAAAAGCCATCCTAAAGACACAAGTTTCAAGTCAAGACTTCCTAAGGAATGCAACCTAATGATATCTCTAGAGAATGTCTACTTGCTAACTAAGGATGAGCTTAATTATTGGCCGTCGCAGAAAAAGAAACCAAAGAATGAAAGGAATCTTGGGGATCCTGCTGCCATTACCGTATGATGAATGGTCATGAAACTAACCACTGCAGAGCCTTAGAAGGGATGATAATCAACTTTTACCGTCAAGGAAAAATCAATGAGTTTGTAAAAAAATACTGAATGAGATCAATAAAGAGCTACTTTTCTAAAGAGAATCTACATGGTTGGGAGTGAAATTCTCCTTTTATTTGGATACTACCTTAAACGATCAAAGCCTCTGTCCGCGTCGAGTTGGCTAGGGTAGAGCACCTCCTGGAGGGAGGAGTGTAAGCCCTTAACCGCGCCATGCTATGGCCAGGTTAAAGCATCGACAAGCCTTTGGCTACGCCTCTGGTCAGGTCAAGGCACCTCCAGGAGGGAGGAGTGTAAGCCTTTATCCGCACCATGATATGGCCAGGTTAAAGCATCGACAAGCCCCGGTCCGCGCCATGCTATGTCCAGGGCAGGGCACCTCCTGGAGGGAGGATTATAAGCCTTTATCTGCGTCACGCTATGGCTAGGTTAAAGCATCGACAAGCCCTTAGCCTTGCCTCTGGTCAGGTCAAGGCTCCTCCTGGAAGGAGGTTGGGTAAGTCCTTGGTTCCAGCCTCTAAGAATGAGCTAACCAAGAGCACCAGATAATAACGGACTAAGATGTCCAAGCCCAAGAAGTGGCTCGCCAAATAACGGACTAAGACTTCCAAGCCCAAGAAGAGGCTCACCAAATGACAGACTAAGACGTCCAAGCCCAAGAAGAGGCTCATCAAATAACGGACTAAGACATCCAAGCCTGAGAAGCGACACATCTATAAAGGACTGAGATGTCCAAGCCCAAGAAGCGACACATCTATAAAGGACAAAGATGTCCATGCACGAGAAGTGGTATATCAAATGATGTTCTAAAGCATCCTAGCTCGATAAGCAGCCAATCAACCCGCAACTACGCCTGAAGGGTTTATACATGTCGAAGAAGACATAATCTAAGGAGTAGAACAAAACTCCACTTATTAATACTCGAATCTGGGTTTCGGATCTCTCATTTCTGAACTTCATCTATTAATACCCAAATCTGGGTTATAGATATCTCAATTCCTCATACCCGAATCTAGGTTTCGAGACTATTACTTAATTTCATTTATTAATGCCCTAATCTAGGCTTGAGATTTCTATTATGGATTTCTGATTATCCACTACTAATGCCCGAATCTGGGTCAAAGACTTCTATCAAGAAGATCGTTACTATGAATATCCGATCATCATCCACAAATACTTGGATCTGAATTTCAAGTTTCTTAACTTCTAAACATCATTCACTAATACTCGAATCTGAGTTTCGAGTTTTTAAACTTTTAGATTTTATTAATGCCCGAATATAAGTCATTGGATTTCTACTACAAATTTTCAGATAATGGTTTCTGGACTTCTATTACTTAATCATTTTTAACCCTCCATTGGTAATCTTCAGAGGATGATTTTCTAATACATTTATACCCCTGGCTGAGGATAAAATTTTCTGCCAACAGACTCCAAATATTCTAGCAATATGGTTAAAGTTAAATTCTTAATTATTTCTCACCATGATCAAAGATGGGTTTCAAGACATTTAATCAAATATAATTACTGTTCATTTATTACCATACAATTGACATAATGATTTGTTGATCTACGCAAATGATATAGATAGACTTTTATATCAATTTTAAGCTAACAATAGAAAATGTTGTTTGCTTCATACTTTTCAGGGAAATCAGAACAGTAAAGAAGAATTAAAGATCTAGCAAATACAGACATTGTGGTATAAGCAATCAAACAAATGTTTCAAAGATAACATTACAAGAAAGGATCACAAAGCAGGTGATATTTACAAAATTTACATGATTTACATAACTTATGAAATTTATTTACAAGTGTACAGAAAAATATATACATTTCATAAATATGAATCTTTCAAAAATCTTGAGCGGCTTTGTTCAGGTTCTCGGCGATTGAGGATCTACAATGTGACGGATAGCGACACAAAGAACCTCTTTAAGTTTCTTCTCTTTCTTCCTTACCCTGTCCGTATCATCAATCACATCAATATTAGTTTTTAAAGCGCGATCGAAAGCTTTATTTGTGCCGCTAAGGGTCTTATTTTCCCTTTCCAATATGCGCTTCAAGAGAAAGTACTTATCGCATTCAAGTTTCTAAATTCTAGCAGCATACTCGTTAATGCGCCGTGAATACCTAACCTTTTGATGTTCGTCAAAATACTTCATCATTTCGAGTTTAACTTTCCTGCACCACTTGCCCACTACTTTCTCGTCTAAGCCAGGGGGAGGATTAGTTGTAGTGGGTAATTTTTGGATGGCGAGGGAAGAAAACCTTGTAGATTTAACGGTAGATAGAGTAGCATGAGGAACTGTAATCAATACTCGAGATATTGTTCCCCATAATAAATTCCAGTGACTCGCACTGAGCTTGACTATCCTTTAAATTCATCTCCAAATCGCTTATCTGTTGAAAAAGTTCCGACATTTTGTGATCGAAGTCAATTGAAAGATTTGACTAAACATGACGCTTCAGCATGGAAATCGCTTCATTTTTACTATTAACATCTACTTCTAAATGGGCAATTTGATCCTTGAGATTTGTAACAGTTTTTTTTTGAAGTAAGAATCTCTTATGCCATCTTAATGCTTTGGTATTTCCATTAAAACGAGCAAGTAAAGTATCTTCAAGAAGTCTGCTCTTTTCAAGATCCGCTAACAGCTTATCCTTAAGATTGATAAAGTAAGATGCTGAATCTAATGAGAGAGGCACTGGGGATAACTGTAATTCCTATTTAAATATATAAAAAAAGAAAAAAGAACAAAGTCAAACCAGAATGAACAATCTCTTTATTACTGCAATAAAAGATTACAACTCAAGTAACAATGAAACTAAAAGATACAATAGACATTTGTTTTATATCTAAAGATGAGAAATAGCACCTCTAACTTTATTCAATGAAGTAGCAAAAAGAATAACTGTAGAGTAAAAAGGAATATTAAGTCCTTCCGGAGTAATCACCGAGGGATATTTGTTATAGTCTCATTCCCCGACCGGAGGACTATTACGACCGCAAATTAGTTTAGTATGGTATGTTCGGATCTCCTTAAGTAGCTTTTCCTTTTCATCACCAAGGAAATTGAAGTGGAGACGAGGATGTTCCATGTAAATTTTTTGTAGGTCTCTAAGAAAACAATATCTTTCTAATTTTGAGGATTTTAAAATTAACGCCTTTTCGAGATAAAATCTTCTTAATTTAACATATTTGCTTAGGTAATCTCTAGAAACAAGATTGCCTGAGAAACGTTCTCTATGTGATAACATAATAAAATACTACTAAGTATAAAAAGAAAATTAAAACAAACATTCACAAATCATTATTATTACACAATTACAATTATTCGTCTGGTTCATACAAAATTGGTTTTGTAAAGAATTCCGGAATAAACTTGTCCTTATAATACTTAAGTTTATCAAAGGGTAAATTTCGAAGAATTGATTTAACTCGAGGGAGATTCCAGCATGCTCCGGGATGCAGATCGGACCCAAACTCATACAAATATCTTTTATGAAGACGCCTAAGTAAACCTCCACTAAAATCACCTAAATATGAAAAATCAATAGTTGAGTGTTTACAATAGGCCTTGTATAAGAAATTAACCAAAATGTCTCTCTCTTCGATCAACATCCAAAAAAAGGCAATCAATTCCTGGTTTTCCTTCAAAAGAGCATCATATCGAAGGTGCACTCTCTTCAACCGTGGGGCGGCTTCTTGATGCTTAAAGGAGGCTAACACTGTTGCACTTCTATTGAGTCTATGATATTTATCAGAAAGAATGTTATGCTCCTTCAATTGTTTGTCTAATTCCCTATATAAACTATTTATCTCTGCTTGTTTTCTTTCAAGCTTGGTTTTATAGGGGTGGACAAATTTCTTCCTTATCTAAATAAATGGTTTACACTATTATTATCTTCGAAGAGAAAGATGTTTAAACAGTGAATCCCATACCTGAGATACCGGGATTGATGCTTGGGAAACCTTCTCCTTTTCTTTTGGCACTTCAACGTCAATAAAAGCAGGCTCCTCTTGAGAGCTAGAGGATGCAGAAGATTTAGGTGGAATTGCTTCATGAGGAGACGAATCCTTTTCAGAGGTCTTCGTATTATTATCTCCGTCTTTTTTAGAAGCTTTAGTTTGGCCACCTCCGTTGCCACCTGATCCTTGTCTACCGTTGATGTTATCATCCCCGTCATTATCATTATTATCGTTATTATCATTGTCATGATCACCCCCTCCTCTTCGACGGCCTCATCTTTTCATCTTCGTCTTCGGAGTCAGATTCGCCTTCGAAGGAAGGAACTTCAAAGGAAAGAATTTTGGAGGCATCAATCTCCTCCCTTTCGGCAATCTCAATTCCCTGCTTCATTTGTTTGACCTTGCCCACAACCCTATCGACAAGAGCATGGTCAAGCGAAGGAAAGCTTAACTCAGGCACTTGTCGATGTTATCGACATAGGCAAGCATTAAAGCATCTTCAAAAGGGTTCATTATAATATCTTTAAGAGAAGTGTCAAGAAATTGTGACACTCGTCGTTTTGCATCAGAGATGGAGTTGATTGCCAATTTTAAAGAAGCTTTGTTCTTTTTCAACTTGTCCTTTAGAGAAGCCTATTTTTCCATCATTTGTATCTTTTCATCCGAGGATTCTTTTAAAGTTATTTTCATTGCTAAGTTCTCATCGACAAGGAGTTGGCGAGCTATCTTTTCTTCAGAAAAAATATATTCTGACTGAGCGAGAGAAGCTCTCAATCGCTCCAGCTCAATCATAGCTTCATTTTTCTCAGAGGATAAAGTGGAGACTTGATTCTTTAAGTCAGATACCTTCTCCTGAAGTTTAGAAGATTCAACAGAAGATTTAGACACATTTTCGTGCAAGGAGAACCAGCTTTTGGAAATCTAAAAGGAAAAGTACAACATAAGTTACAAGCTTAAAGAAAAACAGAAACAATAAGGTTAAGTAACGTTAAACATACCCGGAGTAGTTGTTTAAGAAGGGATTGATAGTGACCCTCCAAATCAGAAATAGGGGACGGTGGCTGAATTGAAGTGAATGACGAAGAGTTTAAGATAGAATAGACCATCTTCTCGAAATCACTCGGAGGTGTGGAAGTTGATGGTCTAGGAAGATTTGGCACTTGAATAGGGGTCGAAGATGCCAAGGCCTTTTACATCTGCTCGATTACGCTCGAAGAGCTAGAGACATCGATGCGAGAAAGAGGATTGACCTTAGTAGGAGTTTCCTTAGGTAAGTCATCAGGAGCTTCGACGGTCGGACTCTTTAGAAATTCACTAATATTAACAGACTCCTCCTCCTCTCGTAGCGGAGAATCAGGAACTTCAACTATTTTTGCTATCTTTAGGGATGGTTCCACCATAGACAATTTGACCAATTTTATCTTGACAACCATCTTTGTTTTAGAGAGAGCCTAAGAAAAAGATGGTGCACGTGAAGTTGAAGAGGGAGGAGCCGAACCATTGATGGGTTTTTCAACCTGAGAAACAGCTATAAAGAATTCAAACAGATCACAAGTTAGCAGAATAACTTAAAAAACAACACAATTATAGATAACAAGTGCATCATTTATAACTTACCGTAGTGGTCAGAACAGATAGGTGACATTGGGGAGAAATTTATAGGATCTCCCAAAGAAAGGAAGCATTTGCTTCGGGACGTATGTTGGATCAAAGGGGGCTGGTCGAGAATCCTTTGACCGGTTGGCAAGAGAGAGTACTTCCGCAAATTTGTAGGATTCAACAGCGTCAATCGGTTCCCAATCCTACTTGGAGCTGCAATTAGAGACTCCACTGTTCTCTTATCCTCCTCATTTAGTCCTTTAGCGGGAGCACTTGACAAAAAACATAGATTAGCAAAGAAAAGTAACTATATGGAAGGAAAATATAGAAATCTGAGCTTATGTGGAGTAGAGAAGGTCCCGCTAATGTGGAGGAAGCATCTAACAAAAAAGAACTAGTTCTCCCAGTCTCTGAACTTGTTCACTCCTTCGAATATCAGTTTTTTAGTATGATTTGCCCAGAAAATTTGGTTGTTTAAGTTACTGACCTTAACCAACCGAACGAGGTAATTCAGAACTTCAGCATTTAAGGAAGACAAACACACCCAAGAAATAGGGGTAAGAATAATATATATATATATATAATAAGAAAAATAACAAGTACATCCCCAGATGATTACCCCAGTAATCATCATATATACCCACTATCTCTTTAGTACAGGGTAATTACCCAACAAACCCAAGGGGACAGGGGCTTTAAGTCAGTCTAAGGTTAAGACTCGTGTCTCTTATGTATGATGTATTATTCTTAACCTGCTTTGATACTAAATTGTAAAACACTCCACCTCCATACCCATACTATCCAAGAGTATTACTATGTAATACTATCAGATAATACGGAGAATGAGGCTATATGGGGTACATTATTCTCTTGGGGTAACACTGGTACATATTTAAACACTGAACAATAACTCACCTATACGTACACGGTATCGACACAAAGCAATAAACACATGTACTTCCAGGATAGAACAATACATAATATAGTGTATATAATAGAGAACACTAAGTCAAAGTAGCCATAATAATATATAATACTAGATATATAAGGTATGTCTAATATACATGACATGAATATACATACAAGAGATGACACAATACAAAATGATAAACTACTATACTGAATTACTAGCCTCCTCTATGCCCATTACAAAAGCTGGTCTCACTGTCCCTATACCTGAAAGGTCTTGTATTGACCCGAGTATTACATAAATAACACACGGGTCAAACTATATCTAAATCAAGGGGTTGAACACACACAAAAATATATATATACGCACATGTATGTATGTATATACATATATACACACGAAAAGTATATGGATGGAATGATAACAACAACATTATATCAAAACATCTCTATTATGGAAAACATCGATCTAAGCATCCACAAATTGTCATTATCTATATAAAATCAGGCTAATCAATAAATCACGGAATCAATATCAATTGGGTGAATCATCCATATTTAGAAATCATCATCAAAATCCAAAAATCATCAATAATGAGATATCCTCAAGCATAGTTTGGCAAGGATGCTACAGTGCCCAAATAAATCTCTCAGTCTCACATTATAAAGCATCATCATCAAATCCCAAAAATCAATAATGAGTAGGTCGTCTTCCTAAAAAGAATAGGTCGTCTGCCTAGAAAGAATAGGTCATCTGCCCATTAACTATATAAAGATTAGACATGGGGATTGACTATACTCTGAACATAGTCTCGGTTAGGAATATAAATAGTATATGTCTATCTACCACACACAGGGGAACCAGACGAGAGACTGATAGCACATCTACTTTCTCTAGGAGCTATATGTGTGTCCACAAGGAGCAAATGCACCAATATTTCATGACATTGATACCAAATTATAAAACACTCCACCTCCCTCTCGGTATGACAATGATCCACCCATGTGCTCGACAACGCGAGGACTCTTTGGTCACGACCTAATACATGCCCCTATAGGTAACTAACTGCTAGCCTGGGTGACATAAGGAGTAAATGCAGACAACTAAGGCACATAACAAAATGTATAAAGGTGTCACAAATCCGAGGTGTGACCACCACGATCAGGTCGCCAAGGTGGATATTGGCCAATCTGGTTCACTACCGAAATATAAAGGAAGTTGGATAAAGATAGATAGACACATAGTACCTATATTCGATAACCAACACATATTCGACATATATGCTGACACATGGCTATACATGTGACTCATTGCAGTAAGCCTCACAAAAAATCTCCATCACGTGAGAGTCATCTGTTCATAATGAATAACTAAATAAATTTACAACAGCGTCTCATACCATTGCATGATACTCAATCGTTTATTCAATGCTTATGAACTACACTTAATATCCACAATATTCTATATAACGAGTCCAAAGAATAACTGGATAAATTTTATGGAATTCCCCATCCTAACTGTATTATAAATCTGTTTATTCATATTTCTCATCACACAGAATTAAATATCATGAAATCATAAAGAAGGATGTCATCACCATTTCATATCAAAATCACAAATCAATATCAACGGTGAATCATTCATGATACCAAAATTGGTATGCGAAAAATGAGAAATTGGAAAATGTAGAAATCATACATAAGAATCCCAATAAAATTCAGGAGTAAAATAATAATAGAGTTCAACAAAATCTTTCTTTAAACATTTAAATCAAATATTCAAATATATATAGCACACTTTAATAATTCATAAATAACCATATTACTAGTGAAATACACTTTAAAATATATAAATATTAATTAAAAAAATTCACATTTTTTTCTAGTTTTATAGTCTTTTAAATAATTAATTAAAACCAAAAATAATATTTTATTTTCAATAAATTATTAATTTTAAGTAAAATCTTTCTTCAATCAATTCCATAGAGCTAATATAACTAGTGAAACATTTATATATTAAATAACTTACCTCATTTATATATACTATCAAAAACAGAGATTTAAACACTATAATTCACTTTCAAATCCTTGTTCACACATACACAATATATATATATATATATAATATACAAATTACTTTACCAAAATGCAACTTATAGTTCTACTTTGAAATAAAATTATAAACTTCCAAGGTTAATTATATCTTATTCAAACCATAGAAAACAATTCGTGATCTTCACTTTATACCCAAATTATCTAAAAATAAAACATTTTCCTTTAAATTATACCATATTTCAAATTCTCATTTTATATATACATAAATATAATATCATTTATTGAAAACATATCTAAAACCCTATAGTTATTTCTGGATATGAATACTTTGTTTTCATAGCTTGAAAACTCATCCAAAAATATTTAAATAACTTTATGACCAAAACACTTGAAATAAAATAATATAATTACTTTAACGGTATATTTTATTTTATTTTTCTTTAAAACATTTCTAATTTATAATACAACGGTAATAATGATTTTAAAAAGTGTTTTGTAATCGAAGGAAAACTATATTTATATACATATATGTAAAAATAGATTTTTAAATATATAATAGTTAAATAATTTAAAATTTTAGTTATTTATTTATAATATACTTTTGTAGCATTTTAAAAATCGTAGAATAGTTTTTCTAAAGCTTTTCAAAGATTTCCCATAATAAGAAAATAAATAAATATATTAATATATAAATTATGGAGTAAAATTACTTCAAAAATATTTATCAACCAATCAACACTGCTAATTTATCGTGTAACCAACTTCGAGTTCCATCAAACTCTGGTCTTCTATAAATACACACATCGATATACAAATATACATATATAATTCAATTTGCAATCGGATAGAGTTCCGTTTGTAATTAGATAATTTCAATCAACATAATCGACCAACATCCAAACCAACAATTCAATCAAGTTATGCACACGCGCACACACACACACACACTTGCAAAGAATATAGATATAGTTGTGAGTTACAAACTCTCTGAAATGATGTTTGAGTTTTGAAACAGCGTCTATCTTCGCTCTTCTTCGCTGAACTACCCTTGCCACATGCGCGGCCTTCGCTACTCGATCCCACTTTCCTTCATCGGACACCCTCGAGCTGCCTCCAACTTCCCATTGTTAACTTGCATGAGTCATCAACGACTAGTATGCTCACCCTTGCCCATTGCCTACCATCGAGCGAACGCACGAATCACCACCCCTCCTTGCGATGACAGTAACATCAGGCTCGAGTGCCTTGCTGTGATGCTCAAACGTCAACCGCCCCCACCTCATCGCGTTCTCTCCTCCTCTACTGAATCATCCCTGATGCCGATGGTAAGATCATTCTCAATATTTTATTTTATTTATGCGTGAACGATTTTGGGGGACTAGGTCTGAATATGAAAAATAGGGGAATTGAAATGAGAATTGCAAAGAAGGGTCGGGATTTGGGAATAAGATGTGGGCTTGGGCTTAACTGATTCTAGGTTTCACTTATTTATTTATTTATTTTATTTTCTTTCCTTTTTAAATAGCTCTTGTATTTTTTCGTAAATATATTTCAATCTATATTAAATTGTTTTATTCAATAAAATATTTTATATTAATTAAAATGTTTTATTCGGTTCCAATTTATTATCTGAAAAGAATTTATTGATTTAATTAAAGTTATTAAAAAAAATCTTCTATTAAATAGATTTCAATTAAGTAAAAATTTATTTTCAAAAATAATAATTACTAAATCAAATTCGAACATTTTATTTTTATTAAATTTATTTATTTATACGATGTAGAAAGCAGGGTTGTGACAGTTACCCTCTTGATTCACCTTGATTTGCTTTGTTATTCCTTGTTTAGTAAGGTTGTATTATTCCTCTTTGATTTGATATTGTACTAGTTTGATTTTATTAAGAGATTAGATGATGGAGAAAATATGGATTAGTGATAGGGCATTTAAGCTGAAGTATGATTAGGGAATAGGATTTTGGTTTCTATTTATAGGCTAAAATGATTCATGGTTGGGCTATAATTTCGAAATCAATATATTACGAAAATGCCACTGGATTCTGCTTCTAATTTCTAGCCCGTTTAACTGAATTCAATAAATTATACATGTTTTCTATTTGTAAACAACATTCCAGACACACTGGAATAGCTCCCAAGGCCAAATTCCAGCTCATGTAATTTTTTTATTGTTTACGTAAAATTACGATTTTGTCCCTTATTATTTTATCATTTGTGTAAAATTATGATTTTTCCCGTTATTTATTATTTTACCATCTATGTAAGTTACGGTTTTGCATCTTTAAAATTTAATATTTAATTTCAAAAAATTATGGAGTGTTACAAATTTCTTGAACGGGCAATGTTGGAGCCAAGAGCGGGGATCAAAATGCAAACTTGCAACCGCATGGATCAGGACCAGAAGATCCCCCAGGAATGGAGGGCATGAGGAGGCTTTGGATCAAAGGCATGCAGAGCCTTAGAGATTTCAACCAAATTAAGAAGATAAAATAGCTAAGATGATAAGGCACGTGCTTCATGGTGGAGCCTCAAATCAAAGTTTTGAAAACACGACAGGGACCCCTTCACCCCAAACTTCAGACACATAAGGAATTGACCTGATTTCAAACTACCTATCTTAGAACCGTATGATGAAAGGACCGATCCTATAATATACCTAATGAGGTACGTCTAAAAAATGGAAGTGTTGGGAGCTTCGGAGGAAGTGATGGGATGGTATTTCTTGTTGTTTTTGTAATTTGGTTGCCATGTGGTTTTGTCAACTTAATAACATATCTATTAGCACATAGACCGATTAGTTGTGAGAATCATAAGCAGTTCAGGGTTCACATAGTTTGAATAAGGAACGTGATGACGCTTTCAAATGCAAAGAAAAGTGAAAATGAAACTTTGCGGAATTACTTAACTAGGCTTAATGCAATAGTTATTATACTTTAGGAACCAGGCTCATTGATAGTTCTTATAGTGGTGGTTGGCGAAGTTGTTAATAAGACAGAATTTAAGAAGGCTTTATAAAAGGATCCACTAGTGGATCTTATAGATTTCTACTATCAAGTTGAAAGATACTTGCGTCAAGAAGATGTGGAAACCGAGAGGGTTAAGTGGATGTTATAGGGGATGGAGGACTATTCGAGAAAGGATTTGGAAAATATAAAAGAAAAGGAAAGGGCGATGATTGCTTCAAAATTTCAAAGCGACCAAAAAGGATACCAAAGTTTGCCTCTGACACTGACTTGACTGAAACTCTAGAGAGGATTTACCTTATAGTATGGGCAAATTCCATACAAGAAACCTTTGAAGAGAGAGCCCACAGAATAAGAGAGAAAATCTAGAAAGCATTGCCAATTCCATGAGATGGATGGACATTAAACAAGCGAGTGTAGAGGCTTTATGGATTTGATAGAGGAGTAGGTTCAAAGTAATAAATTGCGGTAGTATGTGAGGAATTAGATAACTGTAATGCAAATAGTAGTGGTGAAGCAGTGGCAAACACCAGTTGTGGCGGATATACCCGGTTGTGACTAAGGATCTGGGCCAGGCATGGTTATTCGATGATCACGATGGGTTGGTATTAGATTTATTTTTGCATTTTTTGCTATGAATAAACTATAAAAGTCACTTCGAGCTACTTACACATGTACACGACCGATTGGTCCTATAGGAATGTTGTAACGTCCCCCTACTTAGAGGCTCAAAACAAACGGCTACGGATGTTGCAGTCATCCATGGTTATTAATCCTCGGCGACCAAATACGACGATATTAAATACATTGATACACAGAAACACATGAATATGGAAAATTTTAAAACATCAAACAAGATCACATTCCATTTTAAAACATTTCTAATTCATTACATAATCCCATAATCGTTTTCCAAGTTCAGGGAAAATATATTTACTACAACATACGCCAAGAGCAACATATGAAGATGCCCCCTTGGATGATCAGAGTATATATAGGCAATTTAACAACTTTGCCATTTTAAACAACACAGTGGAATCAAAATAAAAGAGAACTCTAGATAGCTATCATGCCTCATGCATGTCTCCGAAAGCTTTATTCATCTAAGAGGTACCTGAAAACCTCAACCCTCAAACTACTCAAAATCAATTGAGTACCCAGATTTTAAGGGGAAAACATAAACTTAGAGTCAAACATAAAGCCTGGTATGAATAATAATCTACCATCTCAAACTATTTAGATATCTAGTGAGACCACGCTGCTTAGTGGAACGGGTTTTCCCCTCACTGGTATCTTAAACCCTTTATAAAACCATATACTGTGCTCCTACATCCACAATGGTTAAAACATCTCAAAATAATATGATATGATGATATGTAAAACAAATGAATCAATTCTGGATTACCCATCCCCATTCATTTTGACTATCTGTCACGGTTATAGTTTCTAGAGTTACTATTAACCTAATAGTTTTCATGGGCTGACTAATAATCGGTAAAATGATTATGGACTCCCTGTCCAGTTACATAGTTTTCATGGGATCACTAAGAACCTATTGGTAACTCCAATATCTTTACTCTTATCCTAGTTTTCATGGGCTGACTAGGAACCTATTGGTAACTCAATTATCTTTTCTTCTTATCCTAGTTTTCATGGGCTGACTAGGAACCTATTGGTAACTCGATTATCTTTTCTTCTTATCCTAGTTTTCATGGGCTGACTAGGAACCTATTGACATCTGTCAATATCTTAATCCGGATATAGTTTTCATGGGTTCACTATAAACCTATTGGCCCTTGCCAATATCAAATCATAGTTTTCATGGGCTAACTATGAACCTATCTTTCTGACATCTTCATTTGTATATAGTTTTCATGGGCTTACTATGAACCTATTAGTCCATGCCAATATCTTTTCCAATATATAGTTTTCATGGGCTTACTGAGAACCTATTGGCCCCTGCCAATATCTTCCTTTAACGTTTTAGCATCTTATAATCTGGTCTTCCTGACCTCCTAGATGCAATTCTACTCATTCAGGAGTTAACTTAATTTATATTCACTACTGGATCAACCTAGTTGGTTATTCTGCCCTTCCCCAAAATACAGTTATGGGTCCATTACAATATGAATATATACATATATGAAGAAGCAAACAATAACTTGGTTAATCCCTTTAACCTTTTAATCAAAGAAAACTTCTTCAAAAACTCCTTTTCAAAACACTTTATTTATTTATGTCATGGTTTTCTTTTAAAATGAGATTAGGTTATTTGTTTTGAAAACTAAGGCTTTCGAACCCTTCAAAACCTTGCTTTCGACTTTACTGGATAACCTCCTTCGAAAGCATAAAAATCTCTTTTCAAAACGTTAGGCCCCTGCCTTTCGAAACACTTTAAAACATCTCTTTTAAAACCTTTCAGATGTAATAAAGTATTACTTATTAACTCCTAGAAGCATAGCTTCGAAACCATTGAAAGTACTCCTTTCGAAATCTTTGGAAGTATCCCTTCCGAAACCATTGAAAGTCCCCCTTTCGAACCATTGGAAGTTCCCTTCCGAAACCATTGGGTTTATATAAAAATATCATTTGGATCAATGTGAATATAAATGAAAGTATCTCTTTCGAAACCATTCCTTATCAAATAAAAGTATTGGGGAAAACTTGATGGCGTCGGCACCATCCCTTTCAAAAGCTTCAAATCATTTAAACAAAACATTGAAGGATAGCGTCGAAACCCCCTTTCGAAGCCATTGCCTTCGAAACCCTTGGACCCTTTCGAAAGCATTTAGGAAGTGGCTTAAAACATTTTTAAAACAAAACTACCCTTCGAAGGCATTGATGACTTCAATATACTCGAAAGGTAAAAGAACGGCAACATGGCTTCGACTAGGTCAGAACCCCTTCTTTTGAAAGCATTATTTTATAAGTAAAGAAACACATTCGAAAGCTTATTCTTTAAAACATAAGATGGAAACCCCTTCGAAAGCCGTTAGTAAACCTCTTTCGAAAACATATGCTTCGACTCCTTCGAAGGCTTTAATAAAACAAAGGCAGGCGCTTCTCTTTTTAAAACAAACAAAGGTATCGACCCCATCGGAGGAAATGCTTTCGACACCCTTCTGCCTTTCCTCCAATCCATTACGTACCATCTAAGTGATACCTTGTGTATTGTTTTCGGCTTAGTGGGGTTTCGACTTGATTGAAGGTGGAAGCTTTGAGCCGAAAGATACTTCTATTAAAGGCGGAACCTGCTTTTCTGAGTAAAAGCTGATTAATGCCAATTAAAGAAAATTCTATCTAACTAACCTGTTACGTGTAAACATATGATTAGTTGCCTTAACTTTTCAAATTCTTTACCAAAATAACTGCCGCTTAATTCCAGATCTAAACCATGGTTAAGTTAACAAATAAGCCCTTCCATTAAGCAAAACCAATATCGCAAATAAGTCCTTCTTCTAAGATAATTTAATTTGCATAGCAAATCAATTAGGAAAAATCCTCAAAAATTCCATAAATTCACTTTAATCATGTTATCTAACATATCAAAATTTCAGACTCAAATTCTCAATATAATTTCTAAAATAAATTTATAAACCCAATTAACCATATTTTCCTTTGAAAATTCATAGTAATCTTTCCATAGTTTGGAAAATTATCAAACTTAAAACCCAACTTCAAAATCATGTTTTACATAACATAAAAATTTTCATGGCATTTAAACATCAATATTAATCGGTTTTGCCCTAAAATCGCATATATTCATATTTAAACCTTCTTATTTAAATCAAACAAATTGTAATTCAAGCATATCATCATCCAAATCATTATAGAAACAAATTTAATCTTAAGTCCGAAAAACATATGTTTATAAAACAAAATAGAGATGGTATAAACTATTATTCACCTTGATTAATATAAGGAGATTGGATTGGGATTAAGATTTATTCCCTTAGCTTTAATCTTTAGCTTGATTTTGATTTCTCTTCTCTTTTCCTTGTTAATGGTCGGCTCCTCTTTACGTTGTTTTTTTTTTTCAAAATGACGTGAATGGAGAAAATGAAACGTGAATGGAATTTATATACATAAGGGTAAGGGTTATGTAGATTAATTAACTTATAACCCATTCTTAAGTCCATTTATATAATTAAATTGAGCACGACCTTAATTATATTCATATCTTAATCCCCTTATCACTTCATTTACATTATTCTATTTAATTTATCTAATTAAATCTCTTGAATAACGTTATCAAAAATTAGGGGTATTATAGGCTCCCTTCCTTAAAGAATTTCGTCCTTGAAATTCAGTAAGGACTAAATACTAAACATAGCAATCATCTGTAACAACTCCCAACAATCATACTAGTCTACTTGACTAGCAATTATCTAAATAAATCTAATATAGACATACCCTCAAAGCAGATCAGGATAAGTATCTCGAATCCTGTCCTATGTTTCCCAAGTACAGTCCTTCTCGTTGTCGCTCCATTGAACTTTCACCAACTTGATTGTCTTGTTTCTCAATCTTTTCTCATCTCTCACTACAACCCGAACTGGTTGTCTAACAAAAGTCAAATTAGGCTCTACCACTAAATCTTCCAACCCCGTCGGAGGAATAGTAGTCTTTGGATCATGCACATACTTGCGAAGATGAGACATATGAAATACATTATGGACACCTGCCATACTGCTCGGCAACTCTAATCTGTATGCAAGCTTTCCAATCCTCTCTATAATCTGGAATGGACCAACATATCTTGGTGCCAGCTTCCCTGACTACCCGAACTGTACCACACCTTTCATCGGTGATACCTTAATGAAAAATCTGTCTCCAACTGATAACTCTAGGTTTTTACGCCTCTTATCTGCGTAACTTTTCTGTCTGGATTGAGCTTCCTTCATCCTTTCTCGGATCAACTCAATCTTCTCTGACGCCTCCCTAACCAAATTTAAACCTAAGACCAATTCGTCTCCAGTCTCCAACCAACATACTGGTGATTTTCATAGCCTTTCATACAAAGCTTCAAAAGGCGCCATTCATATACTTGTCTGATAACTATTATTATAGGAAAAATCAACCAATTGTAGGTGATCTTACCAAGATCCACCAAAGTCCAATACACAAGCTCTTAGTAAATCCTCGAGTACTTTATTGACTCTCTCTGTCTGCCCATCCGTCTGACGGTGATATGCAGTTTTCATCTTGAGCTTAGTACCTAATACGTCTTGTAGACTCTTCCAGATTCGCTAGTAAACAAAGCATCTCTGTCACCGACTATGCTACTAGGAATCCCATGTAGCCTAGCTATGTTCTTCATGAACAACTTCGCCAAAACAGGTGTCGTCCTGTTTGAATTGACTGGAATGAAATGGGCACTCTTGGTCAATCTGTCCACTACGACCCATATACTTTCACTTCCTCTATTTGACCTTGGCAACCCGTCTATAAAATCCATGGATATCGAATCCCATTTCCAAACTGGAATCTCTAGAGGCTGAAGTAACCCACTCGACTTCTGATGTTTGGCTTTCACTTTTTGATAGTTCGTACACTACCTAACCCACAAGCCAACATACCTCTTCATACTGTGACGACCCTGAATTTTTGACATTAGAAATCAGAATATTTTTGGAAATCGGGGTCGTCACACATACCTTCCCAATAGAAGCTTCTCTTCATATCTTAATACATCTTGGTCCCTCCAGGATGAATCGTAAACTTGGATTAGGTGACATTCTCCAAGAACTTCTTTCCTTAAGTTCTCAACATTTGGAACACACAACCGTCCCTTCTTTCTCAACCATCTCCTCTAGTCAAGACAAAAATCTTTCAGATCATCGATCTCAGTTCCAACCTTAAGCCTTTTGATCTTCTTGGCTAATAATGGATCGTCCTTCTACTTAGAAGCAATTTCTCGATCAACACTGTTCCAACTTCTAAACAGGACAACATGGCAGTACTCTGACTAGAACTAGCAGTTGATCTTAACTGCACACTACAAGTAGTCAAAGCTTCTAAATCCTTCCACTCTGCCAACATAACTAACACCACATTCTGGTGTCTTCTGCTAAGAGCATCCGCTACTTATTATCTTTCCCTGGTGTATACTCTATACCAAAATCATAAGTAGCCAAAAACTCCAACCACCTCTGTTATCTCATATTCAACTCCTTCTGAGAGAATAAGAACCTTAAAGACTTATGATCTGTGTATAGCCCAAATCTCTCCCCTAAGAGATAATGCCTCCAAATATTCAATGTGAAGATCACCGCAGCAAACTACAAATCATGAGTAGGATATCTCACTTCATGTGGTCTAAGCTGTCGTGAAGCATAGGCAATCACTTTATCCTTCTGCATCAACACAACTCCCGGTCCAGTTCCACATGCTCCAGTATACACCACCAACCCTTGGTTTCCGTCTGGAACTACTAACATAGATGCATTGGTCAACAAATGCTTTAACTTAAGGAATGCTTCCTCACATTTGTCGGACCAGACATACTTCACCTCCTTTCTGGTTAGCTTAGTCAAAGGCGCTGCTATCTGCGAGAAATCCTTGATGAATCTTCGGTAATAGCCAACAAGTCCAAGAATACTTCTAACCTCAGTCACCGCCTCTGGTCTCTTCCAATTATTAACAGCTTCGATCTTATCTAGATCGACTGACAACCCTTTCTCTAAAACAACGTGACCAAGAAACTAAACCTATTTCTTCCAAAAATGACACTTTGAAAACTTTGCTTTTAGCTGATGTTGCCTCAATGTCTCAAGCACAACTCTAAGATGATCTTCATGCTCTCTTTCATCTTTAGAGTATACCAAAATGCCGTCTATAAACACCAACATGAATCTGTCCAAATACTCTCGGAAGACTCGGTTCATCAAATCCATAAAGAAAGCAGGTGCATTCGTTAACCAGAATTGCATTACTAACCACTCATACGAAACGTACATAGTTCAAAACGCTGTCAAAGAAATACTGTCATCTGCCACCCTTAACTGATGGAAACCTGTCGCCGAATCCAATTAGGAAAACACTCTAGCTCCACATAACTGATCAAATATATCATCAATTCTCGACAAAGGATACTTATTCTTTATCCTCCTCTCGTTCAGCTTACGATAGTCGATTCCTTAACAACCCATTCGGTTTCTTCACGAATACCGTGATCGCTCCTCAAGGCGAACTTCTTGGTCTAATAAAATTTCTTCCTTCTAGATCCACTAGCTGCACCTTCAATTCCTTCATCTCAGTAGGTGTCATCCTGCTAGGTGATCTACTCACAGGTTCAGCTCCTAGCACAAGATCTATCTGAAACACAATAGCTCGTTTCGGTGGTAGTCCTATGACCGGCTCAAAGACATCTGCAAACTCTCTTTCTACACGAACCTGACTTAACACTTCTCCCGCTTCCATTACACTTAACAAAGAACAACTACTTCAGTCATAATTCTCTACTGAGACTAAATTCGGTCATGACTATCAGGGTGTCTTAGTGATATCTCCCCATCCTGGAAAAATATCCTAGCCTCATACCTCCTCAACCAATCCATACCCAAAATGATTTTGAAATCTATGAAATCGAAAACATACAAACTACATGCAAACTTATGACAAGTTCTAACTTGTCACATTTTATCCCTAGAGTTGCATACCCTCCTATTGGATTCGCAACCCTTAAGGAAGTAACAAGGTATATGGGTTCTAAGCATAACCTATCAACCAAACACTGGGATATAAATGAATGTGATGCAGTGGTATCAAATAGTATCCTAGCTGGTATACTCTGAATAAAAAATGTAACTTTCATCACAGTCTTTCTTTTTTCAGCTGCGGTTGGATTAGCAAATGATCCAATAGCAAAAACCTTCCCCTTGTCCGTCCTGACCGGTTTTGGACACTGGTTCTTATAATCCTGACTTGATCACAGTTAAAGCACTTCACATTCTTCTTATCTACAGCCTTCTTCCCCTTGCCCGACCGACACTCATTAGCATAATGTCCCTTCTTGTCACACTTGTAGCAAACTAAATCAGTCTTTTCCTTCTTGGCAGCTTCTCCCTACTAGGCTCCCTTCTTCTTAAAGAACTTTCGCTTCTTTTCCTGAGGACCCTGGGATTCAACTGGCTTCTCTCTAGCAAAAACAGCAAGCATCTCTTTATGGCGAATTATCATTTCCACAACCACATTACAAGGATCACGGGTATGTGTTAGGGTCGCCCTAGCAAGCTCAAGTCTCAAACCCCGAATGAACCTCTCATTCCTTCTGATGTCAGTGTCTATAGTAGCATATCCATATCGAGACAGCTCATCAAACTTAGTGGCACACTTGATAACCCACATCTCTCCTTGAACTAAATCCATTAACTTTCTCATCAACACTGACTTAGCAACCGCAGATAAAAACCTCTGTTCAAATCTCCTTCTGAATTCAGCCTATGTCAACTCTTCCTTTGGAACTCCAGTAGTAACACTATTCCACCAATGAAGTGCTGACCCATGCAACTGCCTAGAGGCCAACCTTCTTTTCTGCTCATCATCTAAACCCAAATCAGCAAAGATACATTTACAATGCAACAACCAATTCTCAAGTTCAATAGCATCTTCTATTCCTATAAATAGTTTCCCACCAAGACTGATGTAGTCTCTGCTCAGCTTAGCATAATTATTCCCAACTAGAGCCACAGGATTAGCTCCTCCAACATTTCCAGTAACTCCAGCAGCAACTCCTACATGCATCATATTGACGAAAAACTGATACATCGCTCCCTATCTATTAGTGGATTTCTAGCACCCACATTGGCATCAGCATTTTGGTTAGCATTAGCCTGTCAACCTTGGTTCCTCCTAGTATTAGGTCGAGCATTTCCATTGGTTGTGCTGCTTTTTCCACCGAGATTTCCTCTTCTGTTTCCTGCTTCCATATCTTCTTTCTCGTAAATCTGCATACGAGCCTTAGTAAGATACAGAAGAACGGTCTAAGAGAGAGGGGAATACATACTTATATATGTATTTATATATATCAAATACAAGCACGTTATTATAGCGTTAACCCAAACCACGATCATATTTCTGATTCATTAGATTATGTTTTAGAAAACACTTTTAGGTTTAACTTTTCTTTTAAGTTTTCATAAACCTATGCTCTGATACCAATTTGTGACATCCCTCTACTTGGAGGCCAAAAACTAACGGCTACGGATGCTGCAATCATCCATGTTATTAATCCCCGACGACCAAATACGGCGATGTTAGATACATTGATACATAGAAACACATGAATATGGAAAATTTTAAAACATCAAACAAGATCACATTCCATTTCAAAACATTTCCAATTCATTACATAATCCCATAATCATTTGCCACGTTCAGAGAAAATATATTTATTACAACATACGCCAAAAGCGACATATGAAGATGCCCCTTCGGATGATCAGAGTATATACAGGCAATTTAACAACTTTGTCATTACAAACAACATAGCGAAATCACAATAAAATAGAACTCTACATAGCTATCATGCCTCCTGCACATCTCTGGAAACTTTATTCGTCTAATGAGGTACTTGAAAACCTCAACTCTCAAACTACTCAAAATCAATTGAGTACCCGAGAGTTTAAGGGGAAAACATAAACTTCGAGTCAGACATAAAGCCTGGTATGACTAATAATCTACCATCTCAAACCATTTAGATATCTAGTGAGACCACGCCGCTTAGGGGAACAGGTTTTCCTCTCATTAGTATATTAAAACCTTTATAAAACTATATAATGTGCTCCTGCATCCACAATGGTCAAAACAATATGATATGATGATATACAAAACAAATGAATCAATTCTAGGTTACCCATCCCCATTCATTTTGACTATCTGTCTCAATTATAGTTTCTAGGATTACTATTAACCTAATAGTTTTCATGGGTGACTAATAACCGGTAAAATGTATAAGGACTCCCTGTCCAATTACATAGTTTTCATCGGATCACTATCCAATACCTTTACTCTTATCCTAGTTTTCATGGGTTGACTAGGAACCTATTGGTAACTCCAATATCGTCTCTCCTTATCCTAGTTTCCATGGACTGACTAGGAACCTATTGACATCTGTCAATATCTTAATTCGGATATAGTTTTCATGGGCTAACTACAAATCTACTGGCCCCTGCCAGTACCAAACCATAGCTTTCATGGGCTAACTATGAACTTGTCTATCTGACATCTTCATTTATACATAGTTTTCATGGGCTAACTATGAACTGATTGGCCCCTGCCAATATCTTTTCCTATACACGGTTTTCATGTGCTAACTGAGAACCTATTGGCCCCTACCAATACCTTCCTTTAATATTTTAGCATCCTATGTTCTGGTCTTCCTAACCTCCTGGATGCAATTCTACTCCTTCAGGAGTTAACTTAATTTATATTCACTACTGGGTTAACCTAGCTGGTTATTCTGCCCTTCCCAAAATACAGTCATAGGTCCATTATAATGTGAATATATACATATATAAAGAAGCAAACTCAATATCTTGGTTAATCCCTTTAACCCTTTAATCAAAGAAAACTTCTTCAAAAACTCCCTTTCAAAACACTTTATATATTTATGCCACGATTCTCTTTTAAAAATGAGATTGGGTTATTTGTTTTGAAAACTAAGGCTATCAAAACCTTCAAAACCTTGCTTTCGACCTCACTGGATAACCTCCTTCGAAAGCATATAAATCTCTATCAAAACATTAGGCCCTCGCGTTTCGAAACCCTTTAAAACTTCTCTTTCAAACCTTTCGAATATAATAAAGTGTTACTTATTATCTTTTAGAAGCATAGCTTCGAAACTATTGAAAGTACCCCTTTCGAAACCTCTGGAAGTATCCCTTCCGAAACCATTGAAAATCCCCCTTTTGAAACCATTGGAAGCATCCCTTCCGAAACCATTGAAAGTCCCCCTTTCAAAACCATTAGGTATATACTTAAAAATATCATTTGGGTCAAAGTGAATTTAAATGAAAGTATCTCTTTCGAAGCCATCCTTTATCGTATAAAAATATTGGGGAAAACTTGATGGTGTCAGCACCATCCCTTTCGAAAGCTTCAAATTATTTATGTAAAACTTTGAAGGATAGCGTCGAAACCTCCTTTCAAAGCCATTGCCTTCGAAACCCTTGGACCCTTTCGAATGCATTTGGGAAGTGGCTTAAAACATCTTTAAAACAAAACTACCTTTCGAAAGCATTGATGACTTCAATGCACTCGAAAGGCAAAAGAACGGCAGTATGGCTTCGACTAGGTCGGAACCCCTTCTTTCGAAAGCATTATTTTATAAGTAAAGAGACCCATTCGAAAGCTTATTCTTTAAAACATAAGTTGATGGAAACCCCTTTGAAAGCATTTAGAAAACCTCTTTCAAAAACATATGCTTCGACTCCTTTGAAGGCTTAAAAAAAACAAAGGCAGGCGCTTCTCTTTTTAAAACAAACAAAGGTATCAACCTCATCGGAAGCAATGCTTTCGACACCATGCCTTCCACCTTTCTCCAATCCACTACGTACCATCTAAGTGATACCATGCGTATTGGTTTCAACTTAGTGGGTTTCGACTTGATTGAAGGTGGAAGCTCTGAGTCGAAAGGTACTTCTAAAGAAGGCGGAACCAACTTTTCTGGGTAAACCTGATTTAATACTTATTAAAGCAAACTCTTTCTAACTAACCTGCCACGTGTAAACTTATGATTGGTTGCCTTTAACTTTTCAAATTCTTTACTAAAAAAACTGCCGCTAATTTCAGATCTAAACCATGGTTAAGTTAGCAAATAACCCCTTCCATTTAGCAAAACCAATATTGCAAATAAGTCCTTCTTCTAAAATAATTTAATTTGCATAGCAAATCACTTAGGAAAAATCCTCGAAAATTCCAGAAATTCACTTTAATCATGTTATCTAACATATCAAAATTTTAGACATAAATTCTGAATATAATTTTTGAAATAAATTTATCAACCCAATTAACCATATTTTCCTTTGAAAATTCATAGTAATCTTTCCATAACTTGGAAAATTATCAAAATTAAAACCCAACTCAAAAATCGTATTTTATACATTATAAAAATTTTCCATGGCATTTAAACATCAATATCAATCGGTTTTCCCCTAAAACTGCATATATTCTTATTTAAACATTCTTGTTTAAATCAAACAAATTGTAATTCAAGCATATCATCATCCAAATCATCATAAAAACGAATTTACCCTTAAATCCAAAAACATATGATTATAAAACAAAATAGAGATGGAATGAATTATTATTCATCTTGATTAAGATAAGGAGATTGGATTGAGATTGGGATTTATTCCTCTAGCTTTAATCCTTAGCTTTACTTTGATTTCTCTTCTCTTTAATTATGGCCAGCTCCTCTTCTTACGTTTTTATTTTTGTTTGCCAAATGACGTGAACGGGAAATGAAAATGAGGAATGAGAATATATATGGGTAAGGTTATGTGCAGCAAATTCCCAATATACCCTTATGTAAACTAATTAAGTTTAAGTCCATTTAATTAATTAATTGAGCATGGCCTTAATTTATTTTCATATCTCAATCCCCTTATCACTTAACATTTACATTATTTTATTTTATTTATCTAATTAAATCTCCTAAATAATGTTATCAAAAATTAAGGGTATTACAACATTAATCCATTCTTTGATGCCCTCGAGAAAGGGAGAGGAAAGTTCCAATGGATTAGCGAAATTGAAGTTGCTTTTTAAAATTTGTTGGAGCATTTAAGGAATCCACCGATATTATCCAAGCCTTTAAAAGGAGAAGATCTTTATATTTACTTTGTAGTATTGATTCATGCATTGAGTGCAGCATTGTACGTGAGGAATGTAAGATCCACTGGCTGGTCTACTATATCATCAAGTGATTAACTGGAGTGGAGAAATGATATTGAAAGCTATAGAAGTTGGTGTATTGCTTGTCAATAGCATCGAGGATGTTGAGAGCATACTTTCAAGCTCATCCATTAATGCCGATGACTGATCAACCACTATGACAAGTATTGCAACGCCCTGAGATTTCAGAATACCTACCTAAGTAGAACATCGAGATGAGTTAGTATGAAATAACTTATCATCCTAGAAGGTGATTCGAGGTCAGGCATTAACATATTTCATTGCTGAATTCACCATCCATGATGAAGAAAAAGAACAAGTATTAATTGAGCTTCCTCAATGGAAAGTGTATGTTGATCGAGCATCCAATGATCCTGACTCCAAGGATGGAGTAGTTATGATAACCCTGGATGGTCGGAGGATTTGTTATGTGTGATAACCCAATGTTTTTTAACATCTAAAATGAGTGACAAATTCCATTAAAATATGCTTGTGCACTATCTCAGACATAATAAAAATGGTGGACTACTGATTTTATATTTTAGAATCTAAAATCCATACGGGCAAAAAGAGGAAAAAAACTCATAGTGGAACTTAAATAAAAATATATATCTCAGCTATCGAAACATCATACAAGGTCCAATACATCAAAAAGCATTTACACTTTTCAATATATCAATAAATTTCAAGTCATAAACAATACAATTCTAAGGAAACATACTAAGTAAACAACCAGTAGATGTTTTCCACGTTTAGACGTCCTTTCTCTCCTTTGTTTCTACCTATAGACTTTACAAATGCATGAAAAATAATGTTCAACTATGTTTGGACTGTGTCTAACCCTACACACTCCAGCCATAGGCTCGAGAGCTATTGTATAGGAAAAGACTACTTATGTATCCTTTTAGGGATCAAGCCCATGCAGTTTGTTTTCTTCTTTTCTCCTACATCAAAATACTTATTAGCACATAACAACTATAACATCCATGCAACCAATGAAAGTAGGAAATACTGCTACTGAGTCATCAAAATTAATCATCATAAATATGGGGTAACAACAATAGTGACAACACATGGTCATTAAACATCACCCAAGTTTGACAACACTCAATGTCAACTCAAACATCAAACAAACCAACATCAACAAATATACTCACAAGTATTAATCATCAACTATTAGTAATACATCATTAATGTAAGTGTAAACCAAAAAAATGTGTACCAACCCATTATGTTAGTAACTCAAACACCAAATCATCAAGTGTGTACTAACCCACTACATTAGTAACATAAACATCAAGGCCTCATTTTTGTACTAATCGCTATATTAGTAACACAAACATAAACACAAGAAAACCATAACTAACTACAGACAACACGGTAATAATGGGAAAATGCCACACACATCCAAATGAGATTTTATGATCACAAAACAATATACGTGATAATCTAAATCAATAATTAATCACATATTACTTCCATACCAGAACATTATATTTATAACCATTATATTCTCTTAAGTATAAATAGGTTTATTATTGTTTTTGTAAAGAAACACCTTTATTTATTTCATCTCAAAACAATAGCAATTCTTCAGAAACAACATTATACTTCAAAAATCCTTTAATTATACTTTTATTTTTTTCTCAAATATCTTACAACATTGTATCTTAATCAAAATAGTAATTTACATTAAATTACTTTTCAAAACAACAATATTATTATTTTACATCAAAATAACAATATATACCAAAACCATTTTAATATTTTCCAAAACCAATATATCTTAGAAATACAAATATTCTATATTAGACTTCAGATTTCCTTTTACTGTTATTTGCCTAAAAATAGTAAAAATCTAACCCAAAACACACTTGGCAACATATCTTTATTGTTGTTGTTGTTGTTATTTTGAAAATATTTTTATTTTATCACTTAAACAATAATAATAGTATTTTCTTCAATACATACCGTAGATCCAATTATATTTCCATTTACTTAAAACAATACAACTTTTATAAAAAAATTACATTATTATCTATGAAATGTTACCTTATTTTATAAATAGTGATAAAATCCTCAATTTAATTCAAAATTAGATTTATTTTTGTTATTATTTATGAGTTTCCCCAGAAATTCATAAATAGTTACCTTATTAAATTTATTACATTAATTTACATAAAATTTATCAAATCATCGTTATTTACAAATATCCTTCAAAATTTATAAATAATATTACCTTCCAAAAAGTATAGTTTACTCATTCTTAAACAATTAATTGTTTCTATTTTAAATCAATAATTAATTACAATTATACACCCATCACCCAATGATACAACAAATAACAGTAAACAATCAAATCGAGACACAACATATCCAAATATTGCAACAACAAAATAATCATTAATATAACTTAGCATATATCAACAAACAAAAAATTTCATCGATGAATATCTATTTCATATTTTTAAACAAGATTCAGGAATAAAACACCAAATTTAAATCAATGAAAACAACATTCACTAATAAATCTCATATACATAAAGTTTAAAACATTGTTTATATAAAAATATCCTATTTAAGGAATAAATCCCTTTATGTATAACCCGTACTCCACCAAAAAGCAATAACGTAAACCCAACAAAAACCCTAATTGAACTATAAGATCTCATGTCCAACAAAATCAAATAGCAAATTTATCTGTTTTCAGATTTTCAAACATCGTTCGTATGGAAAAAATCTTCATTTAAAGCAATAAATCTCATTTATATAAATATAAATCATTGTATTAAATAAATGGTACATAAGCACTCATCTCAAGTGAAGATTAACACAGATCTATTTTTAATCAATGAATTATAGTATTTTGCCTTCCATCACAACCCAATTAGCTTCCAGAAGTCTAGATGTATACGTTATTGAATGAATTGCTAACCTTCTTTCCTTTTTATTGAATAATCATTTTCATATTCTAAATATAATATAATATTTTTGCAAGAATACTACAAGAGGTGGAGACAAAGAATAAATTATGATTTTACTCCTAGCATCCAAGAGGTATGAAATAATAGTGAATATATAAAGATAAGAAGGTAAAGAGAGGTGAAGACATGTTGTGTTTCCAAGAGATGAATATATAAACATGTCTCACCATGGATATGTATCCTTTTTTTTAGTTTTCTACAAAATTCAAAAAAAATGTGTTGGTAGCCAAGGTTTAACCTATAACCTCCCAATTGAAGTCCACTCTCTTAACCAACTGCACTAAACATGTTTTTGATTCCAGAACTAGAACATTGAAAATCATTTGTCGAAGGTGCAAATTTTTTAGACATATAAAGTCAATATCTTCTAAACTGTAAATCCGAATATAGTAAATTTATCATCGAAACCGATCAACTTAGGAAGACAAATGCAATGGTTATAAATACAATACCCAAATCACCCTTTAACTTGAAATCCATTTTAATTAATTTACTATTGAAAATGTCAAATTTGTGGATCATTACATTCTCCACCATTAAAAGAAACATGCTCTCGCAATTTCCCAAATATAATCCTCAAACAAATAAACCAAGAATCATCAAGGGTTTAATTAAAAAATATAGGGATTAATATCAGTTATAAGATAACTATTTAAAAAGTGGTAGACGATAAATGCACAACACAACCAATCATGACATGATAACCATTCACAATAATGAGTTCAGCACTCATATTATAGCATCACATATTTTTCGTCAATCATGCAATCAAAACAATAGTATATAAAAAAATTAACATTTCATCAAAAAAGAGTGAAATAATCTCAAACATAGATCAACTTTGTCCCCAAGTCTTATCATGCATCTCAACAATCCTATCATAATTGGCTATAACAATAGTACATTAAAAAATCAAGTTGGTACAAACAAGCATGCACTAACATAAATATATAAATCAATAACCAACACAGCTCATCAAAATAAACACACATACTCAAAATATTGTGGCACTATTGCCACATTATTCAACCAACAAATAACACAAGTGTGCTAATCCCTATGTCGACTACACATCCAATATAATATGTGTATCTTCAAATTTGTCAACGAACTTCCTCGTAGTCTCATCCTAAAAATAATTGGTGTACCATCCATCCCTCCAAAACCATATATATGCCCACTCATAGCTGCAATCTCAAAATAATGTTGCAACTGCATCAATCCTCGATTCCTCGACCCATACAGATGGTCAAGAAATATGGAACCCACACAAACAATCAACAGGTATAAACCCTACACGAACGGTCAAAAAGTGTATACCCCAAAGAGATCGTAAAAAAAATATAAACCTACATAGATAGTTGTAACAACTTGGAAATTTTAACGATTTTTATAACATATTAATTAAATTTTTCATGAAAATATATATTTTAATTTGATAATGAAAATTTGGAATACGTCTATTTAAACGTAGCAAATGTCAGATTTTCATCAGAAAATATAGAAGTTTATTTGGTTGTGTAATTTTATTTAAATTTAAATCAGTTAATTTGATGAAAATAAAATATTTTTGAAATCTGAATATTTTTATATAATAAAATGTAAACCATTTTCTAAGTGAGACGTCGTATTTCGTTTTGCCAAATTTAGACTACTCTAGCTCCGTTTATCTTATTTTTGGCATTTTAGCAGCAGTTTTGCAGTGAATAGCTCCTTCTCTTAGTTTCTGAGCATACTTTCTTATAAGAATAATAATATAATAAAATAATATGGCCGCTTATATTGTTTGGAGAAAACTGCTTGTATCCATCAGCCCAACTCATCCTCTTCACCGACCAACCTAATTGTCCACGCCACCTAGCTTCCCTCCCCATGTCTCCACGCAGCAGATCCGTACAGCCTCCTTTCACCACCCCTTCCAAACTCCATCGCACCATAATAGACCGAGCAACCCTTCCACCACCAGGATCTCCCACTCCACCTCACCCACTGCTGCCCACCGACCCTCCAATTTCCCTTTCGCCTACGTAAGCAGCCTCCCCTTAATAAAAAATAATATATAAGTTCATGTATGTAGAGAAATCTGCTCGTCCTCTGTTCTTTTGAAGCCTTGGCCACGCAAACTCATGTTCGCCGTCACCTTACATCATCCACCGCAGCCCAGTCGCCCACTACTGCCACTACACTTGCCATTAGACTTACTCCAACCACCAAAGCCAAACACAACCTTGCCGCCTTGCAGCCCATCTCCACTTGAACCTCCAACCCATCGCCTTCACACCGACCTCACGTCCACTTTCCTGAACCAGCAGATCTGCCACCCTCCAAAGCATGAGCAGCCACCCATTTTCTTCGCCGTCCCTCCATGCAAACCCGCCAATAACCGAACACGCCAAACATCCTCCAGACCCTCCCTTGCGGCCGAGCACCAAGCAGCAGCTCCACATTTCTCTAGCTGTGTGCAGCAGTTCCTCTTGTTTATAAAATATATACATACAATATATGTGTTTTGATTATATATACATTTTTTGATTTTAAATGTATGTGTTTAAGAAATGATGATTTTGAAATACAAAATATATATTTCATGTAGTATCAGTATACATATAATAGTAAATATATTAGTATACATATAATATATTGGTTTTAAGTATTGATTTCATGTAGTATATATATTGATTTTAAGTATTGATTTTTAAATATGATATATGGATATTTTGATTTTAATATATGCATTTTAATAAATATTGGTTTTAAAATATATAAAGATTTTATTTTATATGTGTTTTAAATTAAATAATGATTTTAAAATATATACATATAAAGAATTTATTTTGATATGTGTTTCAAATTGAATATTGATTTTAAAAGAAAATATATAATATAAAGATTTTATATGAGTATATTTTAGATTTTAAAAATTATATATATATATATATATATTGTTTCATTGATCTCGAGTCCACCTTGCTTTGCTTTGGGATTGTCGTTTGGATTGGTCGATTGTCGAGTTCGTGATTCAATTCGTAGCTTGTCGTGTTGTCTAATTTCTCTAGCCTCGAAAGGTGAGCGATCACTCACGATGAACATTCTTATGTTTAGCAAATTGATTTCACATGAAATGACGATTGAAATATGTTGTTAAATTAGAATGGTTAGTTATTTAATTGTTAAATATGATATGTTATTATTTAAAATTGTTAACCTATGTTAATTGACATATGACACTATAACCTATTAGTATATATATTAAATTTTAATTGTTATTGATTATATATGCTTGTAATTGATATGTTATGCTGTTTTATTCTACTGTTCTCATACTGCAAGTTCCCTATTAGTTTAGAAATTCCCCATGGGTTAAAATGATACATACCCGAACGATCTTTTAGATTGGGGAAAATCAATATGGATTGAAATGATAAACCCAAGCAATTTTATTGATTTGAATTTTAGTATTGCGGGTTGAAATGATATAAACCCGTAAATTTAAATAATTGTGGATTGAAATGATAAATATCCGTATCACTTGAACCTAGGATAGAAAATTATATACGGACACCGTTGGTCTATTTTTAAATGATTTCTAGAATTTTTAAAAGGAAAAGATTTGTATTTTAATAAATATTAATTTTTAAAATATAATATAAGGATTTTATTTTGATATGTATAAAATTGAGATTTTAAATTATATGTTTTGGAAATTTTAAAATTATAAGCTAAGTTTTAAAATGTAAATTATAAAATTTTACTTATAATTTTATTATTATTTTTTTAAATATATAAAATAAGATTTAAAATAGATTTTGTAATTACTTTAAGAAAATGGAGGTTGGAAAGATAAATTAAATAAGAATTGATTTGTAATTTAATTTGTTACGAATTGAATTTAAATAAGAATTAATTTGTAATTTAATTTGTTAAGAATTGAATTTAAATAAGAATTGATTTATAATTAAATTTGTTTAGAAATGAATTTAAATAAGGTTTGATTTGAACTTATTGATTTTGAGATTTTAAAGATATGTTTTTATAACTTGATAATGTGTTTTGATTAAAGAGGACTTAATGAATATTTTTAAATTTAAATGAAATTGAATTTGAATATCTAATTTTGATTTAAAATTGTAATTTGAGATTTTATTTAATGTTTAACTAAAGATTATTAAATGAATATTTCAAATTTAAATAAAATTGAAATCAAATATTTAATTTTGATTTAAATTTGTAATCGGGATTTTATTTAAATGGTTATTAAAATGATTAAGTGAATATTTCAAAAATTAAAATAAAATTTAAGTTGAATTTGAAAATAAATGAAACTTATCAAATTGAGTTATTGTAAATGTTTGAATATTTAAACTTTGAAACCTATTGAAATTGATATGGTTTAAATTTGTAGTTCAAATCTGTACTTCAAATCTATATAAATTAAAAATGGTTTAATGAGAATTTGAATTGAACCTTAAACCTTTTAAATTGAAAATTTTGAACTGAGATTGATTTAAATTGAATTTTGGAACTAAAGCTGATTTGAATTGATTTGTGAAATGGAAGGAAACAATTTTAATTTAAAACTATATTTCAGTATAAACTCTTTTAACATACAAACTATTTTAATATATATTATTTTAAATTTATAAACAATTTTTAATATATATGTTTTGAACTATTTTTATATATAAACTATTTTTATTCTCCTATTTTTAAATATAAACTATTTTTAATTTATAACTACTTCAATATATATAAACTATTTTCAATATTTAAACTATTTAAATTGGAACTACTATGATTTAGATTTAATGGATTTAAATGCGAATATTGTGATATAAAGGTTTAAACTATTTTGTGGTTATGATTTTGGAAGTAAATATGATTTCGAAAGTGATATGATTTCGAAAGTGAATAAGATTTCGAAAGTGATATGATTTCAAAAGTGAATAAGATTTCGAAAGTGATATGATTTTGAAATGAATATGATATTTTGATATGAATTATGAACTGTTTGATTTTACACCACGGTGTGAAATAAGCGTTTGGTTGTTAAAGAGACCGAAAACGGATATTGTCATACTCTATGCCAATACCGAAAACCACTTTAACAACTGTGTACATGGTGGAGATTCTAGAACGAAGTAGGATGGTTTGGCGAACAAATCTATATGAGGTATTAACGCAGCCCTGACTCCCGCGAGTCAGCTTGATGTGGCTAAAGCAGGAGCTATACCGGGCCAAGTGAGGTCGCACCTCCGATCGAGCACATTTCTTCGATATCATTCTATCACTTTGTGATTTGATTGGGTGCACCTTTGATTTGGGAGTGTATCTCGAGGTGGGCGGTAGTAGCTACTATGTGTTACCACCTGTCTGGGAGTGCAAAACTGTAGAATCCTATTCTAGGCATTGCCTCACGTGCCTTGTCACATGCCTTATCGCGCCCACTATGAGTTTGTTTTGTGTCGTACCTATGGAGTGCTCCTTGATAGCCCACCGGTTTGGTGGAGTTTACAGTACTGTATAGACTACGACATTTATATAAAATGTGTTAAAGGGGATATGGGTAATGCCTTAATGCTATTTTAATATTTTACTTTACTGTAGACATTATTCATGTAGCGTATTGTACTATGTATGTATATAGTTTAACAGATCCTTAAATTATCGGAATCCCAAACGTCCTCTAAGTTATATTGTATTTCACTTGGATTTCGCTTGAATTGATTTACTTGTATAAGAATGTTAATCCTGACTCAAGTGTTTTGTGTTTTGCTTTATGCTCGGGTCAAACTGAGTGTCACAGCATTTGAGACTCACCTTTGGAGCTTCGCTTGAAGATCTGTCTTTTATTTATTCAACTTCAGTTATTCCAGTTATTTCCAGTTGTTTTGTTCAGACCTGGCATTTTCTTATGTATTAGAGACTACTGTGTATTTGAGTTTCTGTTGTATTTATTTCAGACTCTGGAATTTTTATAGTAGCTTCATGAACTACTATTTATCTATTCCGCTGCTTATTGTTGTAAAATCTGTGTCTGTGATTCAGTGATTGATTTATTTACTGTATATGCTAAGTTTTGCCAAATATAAATTAACAATCTGTTGTTTTGAGCAATTCAAGTCCGACATGTGTGGATGATTGTGGATTTTAATGGTTTGAAACAACGGTCATTACAATTGGTATCGGAGCTCTGGTTTAGCCAAAACTTAGCATATGTAGTAAAAACTCATTAGGGATAGGGTAGTAATACCTTAGGATGAGTACAACTAATTACAGAATCATCTTCGTTCGAGCTTGAAATTCTTCATTAGGATCCTCCTGGATTATGATTTCTTTTGAATTTTGGAACTTTCCCTTTGTTCTGAAATCCATTCTTGTCTTCTCCTACTGTGTTCTCTTTGATACTGGAGCATCCCATAGCTTCAACCCTGATTGGCAACTCATCCTTATGTGTGACTAATCCCATCCGGTGGTCCCACCAACCTTAGTATGATTTGTAAAGGGGTGAAACTCCTTCACAATAGGCATCGATTCAACGGAGATTTCTATGTCCTCGATTTTGATGCTGTTATTTCTTGCAAAGCCCGAACCGGTTCTTTAATAGACGACCCGGGTAATTCTCTTGTGATTGAATGTCGAATGCCTCAGGATTATGCAGTCAGTTTCATCTTTTCACTTGATTCTCAACCTAGTGATCTTGACTTCCCCGATAGTCAAGGATTATCCTGATGTTTTGGTGAAGTCACTTCTCTACCTCCCAAGCGGGAAATTGAATTCCACATCGATCCTATTCCTAGAGCTCGACCTATTGTCCTTCCTCCCAGATGAATGGTTTCTATGAATGGTTAGTCATGCCCTTTGGATTAACCAATGCTCCTTCCTTTTTCATCGATCTCATGAAGCACGTCTTCCGCAATGTTCTCAACAAGTTTTCTTGGTTTTCGTTGATGATATTCTCATCTTTTCTAAGTCTCAGTTGACCTGGTTAAGGTCACCGCGATTAATATAAGCATATCCATCTTTTCTCTTTTGTGATTTAATTATCTTATCTTCCTTTTGAATCTATCTACTTAGTTGAAATCCTCTTTGATTAGGATACCTCTAAATTTGAATCTCTACCTTGTTTTGAAATCCATTCTTGAATGATCCTATGAGAGAACGTATTTTTAAGTAATATAAAAATGTTTTATATTGTGTTGTTTGAGTTGTTAAGTTTGAATTTTGGGTTTCGATCGATTCGTCTGGCCAACGCTATCGATAGGAATCCCAAAACACTTGAACAGAGCAAACTGACACAATATTGTTTTCGAAATTGGTAAATGAAATAATTTTCTATGTGATTATATTATATATATAAGTATAATTTTCTGGAATTAGATAGTTAAATGAATTGGTTGTTAGAAATGATAATACTAGATTATCATTTATTGTTTTGTCAACATTCCTAAACGATTAACTATTGTTGTATGTTATAAGGAGATGAAATTTTATAAACATGGTTTATAAATCTTATTTGCAAATGAAACGAATTAAGGATTTGAGAGTTTAAATTTTCGGTGCTTTTCAATATTTGGTTTTCAAAAGTTTTGAAAAATATATTAAATATATTATTTGAAAGTATTTTTGAATAGAAATTGTTTCCAAAGAATTTTAAAAGAAGTAAGTCAGTACTCTCCTCTTATGTCACTGGAAAATAATTTCGATGATGACTGCAGCACCATCGACATTCATTTTCGAGTCTCAAAGTAGGGAGACCACTTAGTAGCTTTGCTACATTTTGTTTTGGAAAATAGATTTGATTTGAATTTCATGAGTGTGATTTGATTATAAAATATACATATATATATGTATTTATTTCAAAATGGTTTGAAATGAAACCGGAAATTTAACTCTTATATTTTATGTTAAGTGGTGGTTTTTAATTATTGAAATAAAGCAAATTTTTTGAATAATTGGAGTGTCTAAAATGAGAAATGGAATTGAAATAATTTGAAGCAGTTGAACTAGGATAAAAATTAATTTGTATAATACTCAATTGCATTCTAAAACATATATAACTTACCTGAAATATTCAAAAGTTGAAATGTGGTATGAATATGTAATTGAAGGTTATACAAGAGAAACTTAAGTAATAAGATGTTTAAACTAAATTTTGCTTAATAGAAATGTTGTGAATAAAAAGTAAATTGGTATAGTGCTCAAATACATTCGAAAACATTAATGATACTTACCTGGAAAGGTTTGAATGTTAATGAGAATATGTAATTGAATAGTATACAATATAAAGTAAGTAATAACATGTCTAAAAATGAAATTTATATGATGTTGAATTAATTGTTATATCTGGTGCTCTGTATTCCAAATCCTTTTTTTCCTTTCTGTTGCTTATATTCTCCTATCGTTCCTTTTCGGGGACGAAAAGTTTTGTGTGGGCGAGAGTGTAACGACCCAGAAATTTTAACGATTTTTATAACATAATTAATTAATTTTTTCATGAAAATATATGTTTAAATTTGATATTTGGAATACGTCTATTTAAACGTAGCAAATGTCATATTTTCATCAGAAAATATGGAAGTTTATTTGGTTGTGTAATTTTATTTAAATTTAAATCAGTTAATTTGATGAAAATAAAATATTTTTAAAATTTGAATATTTTTATACAATAAAAATGTAAACCATTTTCTGAGTGAGACCTCGTTTTGCCAAATTTGGACTCCTCTAACACCGTTTATCTTATTTTCGGCGTTTTAGCAGCAGTTTGGCAGCGAATATCGACTTTGGATAGATGATCGTATATTTCATATCTATGTACTATTCTGTTCTTCTTGTTGCGCTGATCTCCACGGTATATTCATTCCTGTAATTCTGCGTCCGGTACGTGGTGAAATCGGCGTAACGATTAGTCGTATCGGTACCCGTTCTGAACTTTTTTTTGTGTTCCCTTGTGTCTTTCCATTTTTCACCATGTAAACCAAAGACAATAGTCATTAATATTTTCAGAACTCAACAGGCATGACTTTTGGTTGTTTCATATTTAAATATATTTTGGTTCGTTCGTATCTTTCCTCTTCTCTTAGTTTCTGAGCATACTTTCTTTATAAAAAAAATATAATAAAATAATATAGCCGCTTATATTGTTTGGAGAAAACTGCTCGTATCCATCAGCCCAACGCATCCTCTTCACCGACCAACCCAATCGTCCACGCCACCTAGCTTCCCTCCCTATGTCTCCACGCGGTAGATCCGTACAACCTCCTTCCACCACCCCTTCCAAACTCCATCGCACCACAGCAGACCGAGCAACCCTTCCACCACCAAGATCTCCCGCTCCATCGCACCCACTGCTGCCCACCGACCCTCCAATTTCCCCTCCACCCACGTAAGCAGCCTCCCATTAATAAAAAAAAGTTCATGTATGTAGAGAAATCTGCTCGTCCTCTGTTCTTTTGAAGCCTTGGCCATGCAAGCTCCTGTTCGTCGTCACCTTACATCATCCACCGCAGCCTTGTCGCCCACTGCTGCCACTACACTTGCCGTTAGACTTACTCTAGCCACCAAAGCCAACACAACCCTTGTCGCCTTGCAGCCCATATCCACTCGAACCTCCAACCCATCGCCTTCACACTGACCTCACGTCAACTTTCCTGAACCAGCAGATCCGCCACCCTCCAAAGCATGAGCAGCCACCCATTTGCTTCATCGTCCCTCCATGCAAACCCGCCAATACCCAAACATGCCAAACGTCCTCCAGACCCTCCCTTGCGGCCGAGCACTAAGCAGCAGCTCCACATTTCTCTAGCCGTGTGCAGCAGTTCCTCTTCAGTTTATAAAAATAATATATATATATATACAATATATGTGTTTTGATTATATATATATTTTGATTTTAAATATATGTGTTTAAGAAATGATGATTTTGAAATACAAAATATATATTTCATGTAGTATCAGTATACATATAATAGTAAATATATTAGTATACATATAATATATTGGTTTTAAGTATTGATTTCATGTAGTATATATATTGATTTAAGTATTGATTTTTAAATATAATATATGGATATTTGATTTCAATATATGCATTTTAATAAATATTGGTTTTAAAATATATATAAAGATTTTATTTTAATATGTGTTTTAAATTAAATATTGATTTTAAAATATATACATATAAAGAATTTATTTTGATATGTGTTTCAAATTGAATATTGATTTTAAAAGAAAATATATAATATAAAGATTTTATATGAGTAAATTGTAGGTTTTAAAAATTATATATATATATATATTGTTTCATTGATCTCGAGTCCACCTTGCTTTGCTTTTGGATTGTCGTTTGGATTGGTCGATTGTCAAGTTCGTGATTCAATTCGTAGCTTGTCGTGTTGTCTAATTTCTCTAGCCTCAAAAGGTGAGCGATCACTCACGATGAACATTCTTATGTTTAGCAAATTGATTTCACATGAAATGACGATTGAAATATGTTGTTAAATTAGAATGGTTAGTTATTTAATTGTTAAATATGATATGTTATTGTTTAAAATTGTTAACCTATGTCAATTGACATATGACACTATAACCTGTTAGTATATATATTAAATTTTAATTGTTATTGATTATATATGCTTGTAATTGATATATTATGTTGTTTTATTCTATTATTCTCACACTGCAAGTTCCTTTTTAGTTCAGAAATTCCCTATGGGTTGAAATGATACATACCCGAACGATCTTTTAGATTAGGGAAAATCGTTATGGGTTGAAATGATAAACCCAAGCGATTTTATTGATTTGAATTTTGGGATTGCGGGTTGAAATGATATAAACCCGTAAATTTAAATAATTGCGGATTGAAATGATAAATATCCATATCACTTGACCATAGGATAGAAAATTATATACGGACACTGTTGGTCTATTTTTAAATGATTTCCAGAATTTTGAAAAGGAAAATATATGTATTTTAATAAATATTAATTTTTAAAATATAATATAAGGATTTTATTTTGATATGTATAAAATTTAGATTTTAAATTATATGTTTTGGAAATTCTAAAATTATAAGCTAAGTTTTAAAATGTAAATTATAAAATTTTACTTATAACTTTTTTTTTAAATATATAAAATAAGATTTAAAATAGATTTAAGAAAATGGAGGTTGGAAAGATAAATTAAATAATAATTGATTTGTAATTTAATTCGTTAAGAATTGAATTTAAATAAGAATTGATTTGTAATTTAATTTGTTAAGAATTGAATTTAAATAAGAATTGATTTGTAATTTAATTTGTTAAGAATTGAATTTAAATAAGAATTGATTTATAATTAATTGTTTAGAATTGAATTTAAATAAGCTTTGATTTGAACTTATTGATTTTGAGATTTTAAAGATATATTTTTATAACTTGATAATGTGATTTTTATTAAAGAGGACTTAATGAATATTTTTAAATTTAAATGAAATTGAATTTGAACATCTAATTTTGATTTAAATTTGTAATTTGAGATTTTATTTAATGTTTAACTAAAGATGATTAAATGAATATTTCAAATTTAAATAAAATTGAGATCGAATATTTAATTTTGATTTAAATTTGTAATCAAGATTTTATTTAAATGGTTATTAAAATGATTAAGTGAATATTTTAAAAATTAAAATAAAATTTAAGTTGAATTTGAAAATAAATAAAACTTATCAAATTGAGTTATTGTAAATGTTTGAATATTTAAACTTTGAAACCTATTGAAGTTGAAATGGTTTAAATTTGTAGTTCAAATCTGTATTTAAAATCGATATAAATTAAAAATGGTTTAATGAGAACTTGAATTGAACCTTTAACCTTATAATTAAAATTTTTGAACTGAGATTGATTTAAATTGAATTTTGGAACTAAAGCTGATTTGAATTGATTTGTGAAATGGGACGAAACAATTTTAATTTAAAACTATATTTCAGTATAAACACTTTTAACATATAAACTATTTTAATATGTATTATTTTAAATTTATAAATTTTTTAATATATATGTTTTAAACTATTTTTATATATAACTATTTTAATTCTATAACCTATTTTTAAATATAAACTATTTTTAGTTTATAACTATTTCAATATACATAAACTATTTTCAATATTTAAACCGTTTAAATTTTAACTATTATAATTTAGATTTAATGGATTTAAATGCGAATATTGTGATATGAAGGTTTAAACTATTTTATGGTTATGATTTTGGAAGTGAATATGATTTCGAAAGTGATATGATTTTGAAAGTGAATAAGATTTAAAAAGTGATATGATTTCGAAAGTGAATAAGATTTCAAAAGTGATATGATTTTGAAATGAATATGATATTTTGATATGAATTATGAACTATTTGATTTTATAAATGACCACAGTGTGAAATAAGCGTTTGGTTGTTAAAGAGACCGAGAACGGATATTGTCATACTCTTTGCCAATACCGAAAACAAATTTAACCACTGTGTACGTGGTGGAGATTCCAGAACGAAGTAGGATGGTTTGGCGAATGATTCTATATGAGGTATTAATGCAGCCCTGACTCCCGCAAGTCAGCTTGATGTGGCTAAAATAGGAGCTATACCGGGCCAAGTGAGGTCACACCTTCGATCGGGCACATTTCTTCGATACCGTTCTATTACTTTGTGATTTGATTGGGTGCACCTTTGATTTGGGAGTGTGTCTCAAGGTGGGTGGTAGTAGCTACTATGCGTTACCACCAGTCCGGGAGTGCAAAACGGTAGAATCCTACCCTAGGCATTGCCTTGCGTGCCTTGTCACATGCCTTATCGCGCCCACTATGAGTTTGTTTTGTGTCGTACCTATGGAGTGCTCCCTGATAGCCACCGGTTTGGTGGAGTTTACAGTACTGTATAGACTACGACGTTTATATAAAATGTGTTAAGGGGGATGTGGGTAACGCCTTAACGCTATTTTAATATTTTACTTTATTATAGACATTATCCATGTAGCGTATTGTACTATGTATGTAGATAGTTTAACGGATCCTTAAATGATGGGAATCCCAAACATCCATTAAGTTATATTGTATTTCACTTGGACATTTCGCTTGAGTTGATTTACTTGTATAAGAATGTTAATCCTGACTCGAGTGTTTTGTGTTTTGCTTTATGCTCGGGTCAGACTGAGTGTCACAGCATTTGAGACTCACCTTTGGAGCTTGGAGCTTTGCTTGAAGATCTGTCTTTTATCTATTCAGCTTCAGTTATTCCAGTTATTTCCAGTTGTTTTGTTCAGACTTGACATTTGTTTATGTATTAGAGACTACTGTGTATTTGAGTTTCTGTTGTATTTATTTCAGACTCTGATGTTTTTATAGTAGCTTCATGAACTACTATTTATCTATTCCGCTGCTTATTGTTGTAAACTCTGTGTCTGTGATTTTGTGATTGATTTATTTACTGTATATGCTAAGTTTTGTCAAATATAAATTAACAATCTATTGTTTTGAGCTATTCAAGTCTGACATGTGTGGATGATTGTGGATTTGAATGGTTTGAAACAGCAGGTCGTTACAATAGTCAAGAACCATAGACCCACACAGACGGTCTCGTACCAAGCACTCTTGAATACATGGTAACTTAAATGACCCACACAAACGGTCAACAACTACTCAACGTCGAGGCTACACGATGCTCGAAATCATGTGTACATAGATGGCCAGGGATTGGACATACACAGATGTCCAAAATAAAGATATACACAGACCACCCCGAGTACACGTAGACTACCATATCCCTATCTTTGAGCGAACATCGAGACCTTAGAGCTAACTATGATCCCTTGGTATGCATCCATATTAGTCAAGAACCATAGACCCACACAGACGGTCTCGTACCAAGCACTCTTGAATACATGGTAACTTAAATGACCCACACAAACGGTCAACAACTACTCAACGTCGAGGCTACACGATGCTCGAAATCATGTGTACATAGATGGCCAGGGATTGGACATACACAGATGTCCAAAATAAAGATATACACAGACCACCTCGGGTACACGTAGACTACCATATCCCTATTTTTGAGCGAACATCGAGACCTTAGAGCTAACTATGATCCCTTGGTATGCATCCATATTAAATCCCAGTTTGTACCTTTCTTCAGCTCTCAACAAATATTTAATTCCATGATCCGTTTCTAGTAACTCCTCCATTTGATGATGTGAATCACTCACACAAAATACCAAAGAGGGATCTATTATCCATTTCAAGTGGTGAGAGTTCTAATGCATCTTCAAATCAAGACATTTACCAAAATATTTTCATTTCCAAATCAAAGGTTCTATGTCCTTTTTAATCCAAAATTCTTTCTTGAAATATCACCACCATTTTATAAAATATGTTTTTTCAAAAATATTATCATCATTCTTCAAAATCAACCTAATGTAATTTTTGAGAAAATACCATTTCATAGAAAATTTTCAAAATATATAAACTATTCCAAAGATCGAAATAGGATTCCTTATTGAGGTTAAAATACTTATGGAAGCTGGTAATTTGCTTATATAAAAATAGATTCTAAAATATGCATTTTGCAAAAAATCTAAAATTCTTATAATGATGTCACGATCCTCCCGTCATCACTTTGATTCCCCAATGGTATCCATCAAGTCTTCATGTCACCTAAACACTTTAACTACCATTACTCATCTTTAAGTAACATCATCAAATATCTTATTCATTCCAAATATATAGTCTTCGTCGGATTAGGAAACTGTGTCATCCCACTATGACTAAACCAAATATGTCCCTTACCAACTTTCTAATTTCTCTAATGTGCAATCCTACAACAACCCGCGCCTTGATGGGGCCGATTTTCAACTAAACCGAAATCCAAGTCCATTAGTATACGGGTTATTGGCGTTGGTAACCTATAATTAATATAAGTATATCAAAGAGCGAACTCACAACGTGACAGTAAAACATACCGACTAAGGCTACTACCTTAGAATCAATATTATTCCTTCGATATCCAATCGCCTTGCCAATGTTGAACATGAATGAGAACACCTCTCCATTTACCATTCTCGTCTTGTACTAGGAGCGTGTCCCTTTAAATCTTCCTATGGGTTGTAATGAGGAGGAGGCCAGAACAACATTCTGATGACTGGTAAACTACATGCTTTATCCATAACACTGGTTTATGCTAATTGATTTCTATTTAAGTGTTATGTCTACTATTCATGGGATTATCCATTACGTGTACAAAATATCCAACCTTTCTCCGAGGTATAACTGCATATGCATGTGTGTATGTGTATGCATTGAACTGCCCAAAAGGAAACCCCGGGCCACTTAATACTTTTAAATAGGGAGGAGGCAGATCCAACGGCCATTTAATATCTCAACCCCAAAGCGGGCCTACCGTAACGTAATCGATGGTCAATCGACCCTAGCTATAAATGTCGATGACCCCCTAGATACGGCTTTATGATTTAATTAGTCATATTATTAATGCATCTCAAAGACTTATTTAAGGGTTAACCAGCCCACCTCCAATAAACAAACAATTAGTTAAACTTTGAGGTCCTTGCGTATTCCGTACGGATTCTACATTAGTAGGAAGCAAAATCCATCAGGACGTAATTCAAGTCTTTGCCAACGACTGCTCAAAATCGTTGCTAGTCAAAGCCTATATGCCAAACCTACTTCTAAATACTAGTTTATCAACAACATTGACATAGCCCACCAACCTCCACAGTTGAAATCCCGTTTAGACTTACCTAATATAAGTCAAGGAAGATGCCCACTCCAGTTACTTAATACCTCTTATTTAGAAATGCATCAGACTCCATTTTCCAGTAAGGTATTGTCGTAGGTTATTTAAGACTTCTTAAATAAGGAAAAGGCAGATCCAACGGCCATTTAATACCTCAATCCTCGAAGTAAACCCGTTGACATTCCTAAAGGCATTGAGCCATCTAATACTTCAAATCCAAGGCGAATCCCTGGTATCTCCAAACCTATATAAAAACATATATTCCTCACACGAGTCCTATAGTTGGAGATGTCTCACATCAGTAGTACGTATACACAATTGTTGGTAGCCTCTAGAGAAGTGCTGACTTCCGTTGTGTAACTCTACCAACCTCGCATCCCAACCCATACTAAACCATGCCATTTATAATCAACCGAAATATTTGGCTAGGCCCACTAATTCACGCCCATCATAACATATTATTAAGGCCATATAATTTCCATTATGGAAATTATCACGCTTCTTAAATTCCTTTATTAGTATTCATATTTATTTACTTGCTGTGAGCTTATTCTTATCCTATATGCTTATTTCATTTATTCTTTATTTCCTAAATTTCATTTATTTCTTCACTTTCAATTAATTGTCCTTTATAAATGGTCATCACTATTCAAATTGGATAATCACTAATGATATTAATTTATTTAGTCGTTACAAATCTAACCTAGTATGCATATTCCGTTTTCTCCACAAATGTCATGTTTAATTCTGTAATTAATCTCATGAAATGCATTTATGTCCTCATTTGATTTCTGTAACTTCCTATTAAGTATGCATTTATTGTCCATTAATATTACAATCATTATTCATTAACGTTAGAGTTATTACCCTTTATTCATTGCAAACTCCTAACCCATGATTTATTACGTTACTAATATTTAAACGCTTTAGTTGTAATTAATATGAGAACCGACGTATTTTTATTTATTAGGCTTTATCCTTTACCTTATATAAATTTATATTTTTAATTAGTAGATGTGGGAATATGTATATATTTCTATTTTTAACTCTTTAAAATCTACAGTTAGGAATTTAAGAATATACACTTATGTGCACATTCTAAAAAAAATACCCGTTTCCATATTTTAATATATTGGAGCTATCATTTCCCAAAATGGAAATTATTAATGATATAACTTTCCAAAACTATCTAAAAGTAGAAATTTTGTTCCGTTTGAAATTACAAGGAATTGTCTCTTTTTCTTTCTATTGAAATAGATAGTGCAAACTATGGAGAATGATGTCCTTACTTTACATCTCTTTTATTTGGGTATATTCCTTATTTTTCCAAATGATGCACTTTTTATACATAGTAGTTGGATAGATTATGGAAATTTACACGGAAATATACACAATTAAATTATACATTCAACACTCCTAATAAATTAAAATATAGAAATTTACATCCCCAATCAAATTAGGGATTCCAAATGAATACTAAACAATTTTCAACCCAATTAACATAAATCTAGAATAAACTTCACAATCATATCAACATCACACTTTATGATTTTTAGGGACTAATTTCTCAAAATTTTCAAATTAGGGTATATAGGCCATTCCATCATAATTACATAACCTACAGATTATGTAAGCGAGATTTCAATTTAAATACATTTATTTTAAGATTATAATTCAAAGGTCTCGTATAGGCATAATAATCTAATAAAATTCAACAATATAAATTTCAGTGTTATATATAAATCATATATTTTTTCACTCACCATTCTAGCTTTCCAAATCTCCAAATCTGAATTCATCATTTAATTGACTCCTTTTTCCTTTCTAACCCAAAAATATTTATAAAAGATATATACATACCCATCAAAATAACAGATCTAAGAGAAGATTTGAGTTAAGTGGAATTTAGATTTATAATTATAGGGTTTACCCTTATTACAGAATTGATTCACCCTTCTCTTCTTCTCTTTTTATGCCCTTCTCCAATACACACACACACACACATAGATATATATATATATATTCATAATTTCTAGAAATAGTGGAGAATGGAAAATAGTAGAGCTCCGCTGCTCTGTTTAGAAAATATTAGAAGAAAAACGAGGGGTTGGGCCTGTATTTATAGATGTTGGAATCATTTCTATTCATTAGATTATAATTTATTAAATTCGAGCCATTAGGCTAAGGTTCAACCCTAGCCGCAAAACCACAAACTGGTCGACCATTCCCCGTAGATGATCAACCGATATCGCTCGACCAGCCTAATGAGGTAGTCGACTGGTAGTGGTCCAACATTTATTATTATTTATTTCTTTATTTGAATTCCTTTTTTATTATTTTTGATCCGAAAAATTCAAATGCTGTAACTTATTCGTTTGAACTCCGATCACAAAACTATATATATGAATGTTGTAAATTGCCACGAACATAATAGTGCAAGTTTCATGGCCAAATTCTAACATTTGCTGAAATTACATTTTTTGAACCTTATTTAATTATTTATTAATTCCTTTTTAATTAATTACTGTTCATTTTACGAGTTGTTACAATCCCACTAAAAGTCAATATTAGATAACTAACTCATCATAATGTTATCAACAATAAAAGGCAATATTTTGATAGCATACAATATACACTATAACCATAAGGCAAACAACAAGAAACCAAACAAACAAGAAAACAAGCAAACGATTAAAATAAATCATAGAAAAACAAAGAATCAACAAAAATACAATGCAAGCATGCTAAAGGATTAATTCAAACATGCATAACATAAGTTAATGAGCAATCATTATTAAATACGTAAACAATAACAATATAATGCAAATATAATAATTTAATTCGAATGATCATATCATAAACCATAAAGCAAACATAGTCGAACAAAACAGTCAAATAAATATAACTAACGACTTAACAAACAATGAAATAATACAACCAGTTCAACTAAAGTAAGCAGATCAAAATAAAAGGTCATTATCCTATACTATCAAAATGGTTAGTCCCTTATATCATATCCCTCTCTCCCTCTAGAAGGAAATAATAACTAGACATCCCTACAACTCATTAGGGAAGGTCACACATAACAGTCATAAATGTAACATCGTCATAATGGGTGTTGGGCAAACTCAAACTCATATCGCTCCGTTATCTCACACCTTACGTCACACGGTCTAGCTCATAGTCCTCAAATAGAGTTTCCTAAATAAAATATATTTTTAATAAAATACTTTTCAACAAACACCTCCAAAGTTTGTTATTCAAATCAATATTTTACTTTTCCAACTATTTACTTTTGAATCAAATCATTCCCATCTTTGCAAAATATTTCTCGAAACATTTTAAAACTATATATTTTATTATACATACTTTCTCAATAATATATTTTCAAATGCATTCTCAATTAAAATAATTTTTTCAAATTAGGTATTTTCCAACCAAAATCTTTTATTTAAAAAAAAATTTCCTTTCAAAACACTATTTATTAAAGAGTACCCTTTTAATAAAATTCTTATAACCAAAATCAACTTCCAACCAAAAAGTTTTCCAATCTTATATATATATATATATTCTTTGAACAACATTTTTGTCAAATGAAATTATTTCTCACATGCATTACTCAAAAAGATATTTCTTAAAAATAAAATTTCAAATATCCTCATTTTTTTAATATCTTAAATAAAACACCATTTAAAAATGCTTTTAAATAAAATATTTTCACAGTAGTCATGTTTTCTTACGAAAATATCTTCCTAAAATATTTCATTTCCCAAAATGAATACTTTGTTTTCACCACCTAGAAGTTTTCAACAAATCACCCTATGCCTAAAAATATATATTTTTCCTTTTTAATAAAATATCTTTTAAAATAAAAATGCATATTTAATACATATTTTCCCAACAAATATTACACTTAAAATTTAAATAATAAAAAGTAGTTCTTTCTTTTAAGGTATGGTTTCAATTTTAATTTAACATCATATGTGTCATTAGGGTTATAACCAACACTTAATCCCTCCTATAAGGGTTCATCCTATCCCAATCCTACTTTATTTATCTTTTGTACAAAGATCATTAAAAATAAACACGTTTTAGGGTAAGGTAATGGTGGTTACACAAACAACCTATACGTACAAAGCATACAACCATTAATAAGAACACTATCTTATTTTATATTTTTAACCAAACCTAAAGTGTAAATAAACCTACCCTAAATTGTTAAAAGTACCCAAAGCTTAGGGAATCGCTAAACCTAAGTTCTGATATAATTATGATGATCCACTATTCTAACATCTAAAATTAGTGACGAATGATGGAAAATTACGCTTGTGTGTCAGACATAAAAAAACAATGGACTTGGTTTTATATTCAAAATCAATATTGGCAAAAAGAGGAAAAAAAACTCATAGTGGAATTTAAATATAATAAATATATCTCGGTAATATAAACATCATGCAAGATCTAATACGTCAAATAGCATTTACACTTTTTCATACATCAATAAATTTCAAGTCATAAACAATATTATTATACGGACGAGAAATGTACAAAGTAAACAACCTATAGATGTTTTCTGCATTCAACCCTCTTTTCTCTCCTTTACTTCCACCTGCAAACTTTACAAATGCATGGAAAATATATTCTGCTATGTTTGGATTGCACCTAACCTTACATTATCGCATAGAAAAAGACTGCTTACATACCGTTTTGAGGATCAAGCCAACATAGTTCTGTGTCCTACTCTTTTCCTACATCCAAATAATTGTTAGCACATAACAACTATAGCATCCACACAAACAATGCAAGTAGGAAACACTACCCCTGCTAAGTCATCAAAATCAATCATCGTAAATATGATGCACCAGCAGTAATGACAACACACTGCTAGTAAACATCATAGAAATTTGACGACACTCAGTGTCAATCCAAATACCAGACAAACCAACATCAACAAATATACTCACATGTACTAATCATCAACTATTGGTAATACATCATCAATATAAGTATAAATCAAACAAATGTGTACCAATCCACGTCCCCAAGTGCTGACAACCCACCTCTCCCTTTGAGGCCAATTCAAATCAAACTGGACATTCTGACCTGATTGAACCACATGGATTGACTCGACTCGCCACCCTCTACACAATGGTGCCCTTCGATCGTCACCTAATTGTCATTTGTGAAACTCAAAAACCGACGATCACGATTTTTCGACCAACTTCCTGCCATCTCCAGCACTATCTTAAAAAACACACATTTGTCTCTTTGTCTCATTATGAGAATTGATTTGATATATAATTTATTGGGGCTTGGACATTGTTTGATGTCTGATGCATTTTGGACTGAAAAGATTAACCACCATTATAGTTGTGTTACTTTCAAAATTAGAGAAGTTTATCAAAAGTGGAGGTTTCCAATTAGAGTTTTATAAGATTGTTTATATAGGCAGTTTAATGGATTTCTTCATTATAATCGTTCGATCCAAAAGTGGTTACGTACATCATTTAAACTTATAAAATCATTATCACATAAGAATAACTCCAAATTCTTCAAACTTATATTCTAAATCGACTTGTTCGAACAAATCAACGTAATGGTTATAAATATAATACATATTCATTTTGTTGTTCAAAATTTACTTTTAATTCACTACTCAACTGTTTGAACTAAAAATTGGCCAAACACCCAAAGATTATGTAGAGAAAAAAGTGAAGAAATATAACATAAATATAAATGAAAAAGAGGAAAGAAAAGAGACACGGTCGTTTATAGTAGTTTAACAAAGCAAGGCCTACATCCATTAGAAGATTTTATTGCTGATTTACAACTTGGGGGTGGAAGTTCTTTAGACTCGGTACAACTTCAACACTTATAATTTCAGATTTACAAGAATATAGAGTAGAGAAGACTTAGAGCTAAAAGATCTTGAAAAAATGAGCCTTATCTTCTTATTTATAGAGGTAGGGAGCCTAGAATTTCGCATTAAATATCTCCTATCCATTAACCATGATTTAGACTAGTTCTCCCCCAAAAAGTAGGCATCACATCATCACTAACCAGGTGTCGTCGGTTTGGAGTCGTCAGTTGGGAGTCATCATTTTGGGAGTCTTCATTGATCCCCAAGTTGGCCCTATTTTCTATCTTCGACTCTTCATCTCAGATCGTCTTGTGGTTAGCTTCGAGATTCCATAGTTGTTTGCATCAATAATAGCTTTTTTTCGAGTCCAAATGATGGAGTTGTGGGGAAATAAAGTTGCAGATTCAGGAGTTTATGGAGAGTGCTAGAGAATCATATTGAAACAACAACAAAAATTTGAAAATAGGCTTTTGGCGTCGAGTAAGACATGTAGGGAGAAGATGGGGTCCACCCAAGGAGTTGAGAGTCGGTACCGATCCCTACGCAGGGTTCGGTACCGATCCTCAACTTAGAGGATTATTGTTCTCCTTGGTTTGGGTTGTTTAGGCTTTGGTTGAACTTGCTTAGAGTTCGACCCGACAAATTTGAGCGTTTACTTGGGGCTTGATATGGGATTTTCGTGTTCTAAATTTTCCTTCGCCTACTTAGAGTCAGACTTGAGTTTTTTGAGTGTTTTCTCCGAGTCACTAGGAGTCGGTACCAAGTCATGCCTAGGAATCGGTACTGCGTCGCACTTGGAGTCAGACCCGAGTTTTTTGAGTGTTTGACTCGAGTTTTCAGGAGTCGGTACCGATCCCCGGGTAGGACTCGGTTCCAACCCCTGACTTGGGGCGCGCTTGGGGTTTTTTATGGATTGCTTTGGGTTGCTTTTGGAGTTTCTTCCAAAGCCATCCTGCTTCGATTCTGACCTGAGGATTTTGTGGGTTTGCTTCGAGTCAACACTTCTGAAATCTTGAACTTCCAAAATTTGAACTTTATTCGCTCGTTTTTGATATTTCTCCTTTTCTTTCCTTTTTATGATATTCTCAAGGTCCTTGGATTTTTATTCATCATTTGCTCGTCCAAGTCGATTGTTTAAGTCTGTTCGGGTACTGCTTCATCAAAAGGATGGATAACATTTGCCTCCCAAAGTACATTACGTGGTGAACACGATGTACTTTGAATCGAGACAAGTTAGGGTCGTTGTGATGAATTCATTCAACATTTTGGATAATTGTTGCGATGCATGGTCGATATCTGACATAGTAAATTGAGATGTACTCTTTTGGTAATTATCTGTGCTTGATTCCATTGAGCTGGTTGATTGAAATAGTAGATCTCAACTATTTGTAACATCCTCTATCTTAAGGCCCAAAGCTAAGCGCTACAGATGTTATAGTCATCTATAGTATTAACTTCCGGCAATAAATATGGTAATGCTAATGGTATCCATAATATCAGAAGCACATGAATATGAAAAAATCACAAATTCAAAAAAAAAATTCCGATTACATTTCACAAAACATGTTTCATATCCAATTACATAATCTTAATCATTTCCTAGGTTCAGATCAAATATAATTATTACATAAATACCCCAATAGCAACATATGAAGATACCCCCTTGGTTGACCAGAGCATTAAATAGTCATAACAGATTTAATACAACACAGCGGAAATAAAACAAAATAACTCCTAAACATAGCTAACATCAGCCTCCTACTCGTCTTCGGAAGCTTTATTCATCCACCTACTAAAACCTGTAAATCCTCAACTCTCAACCTACTCAAATCAATTTTGAACACCCGAGAGTTTAAGGGGAAAACATAAACTTCGAGTCAGACATAAAGCCTAGTGTGAATAATACTATACATCTTGGTTATACGATATTAAGTGAGACCACGCCGCTTAGCGGATTGGGTTTCCCCTTACAAATATCCCTTTTTAAAACATATCTTTTGCAAATCAAATCCTACAACCAAACTGATTAAAACAATAACAATAATATCATGTATGCATACAAATTAGGTAATAAATGGACTATCTGTCCGAACATTATAGTTTTGTTTGGCTAACTACTAACCTTTAGCTGACTCGGGCTTACCAGACAAAATGAACAAATAATCTAACTTCTGTTAGATACTCCTCTCCTGGACGGTCTGTCCTTAACTTGCTTCTCCCAGGGTTAACTGATCCTAATGGTTTTGCTGGCTCACCAATAACCTATCACTACTCTGTATATTCCTTTTTGTGTGTAACATTATTTTAGTCTTACCTGAGACAAAGCCCTAAACACTGGAATTTTGGACTTATATTAGCTAAGGGATACTAGCTAAAGTATAGGGCACAACCCCATACCAATCCCATCTGGTATTTTAATATCCGAGTCATTTTACTTAGCGTCATCTACCCTTAAATTTTTCCTTGAAAACATTTCTTTCAAATTGATTTAACCCTTTAAACCATACTTAAATAAGGAAAATATACTCTATGCTTTACTCAAATCCCTTTGCCGTGTTATATATACTTTACACAAAACATAGTTGATGAAAACATTCAAAACCTTTGAAAGTACCCCCTTTTGAAAGTACCCCTTTCGAAACCATATAAAGTACCCCTTTTGATACAAGTAAACTACTTTACTTTATAACCTAGGCCAAAGGCCAAAACATACCTTTCGAAACCATTTACATTAAACCTTTCGAAAACATTGAAATCATCCTCTTTCGAAATCTTTATAAAACCATAGACATTCTCTTTTCAAAACATTTTAAATATGTCTTTCGAAAGCATTGGAAACCTTCCATTTAAAACCTTTCGAATATATTTGGGAACCACCATTTCGAAACCTTTACCTTAAACCTTTCGAAAGCATTAAGTCCTTTACATAAATCAAACCTTTTGAAAGCATTTGGGTTCAAGTAAAACATGTGGAACAACCTTTCGAAACCATTTAAAACCATTCCTTTTGAAGCCTTTGGGTTTAACTTTCAATAGAACTAAGGGTCATAAAACAACTAAGTCGAAAGCACTATTTCGTAAGCAATTTCCTAAGTAAAAGAAGTGGACGGTGTCGAAACCAATCCCTTCGAACGCATTGGAGAAACGACTTAGGTTTTAAAACAAAGAAACCCTTTCGAAGGCATTGCTTTAAAAGGTAAGATGCGACGGCAAGGGGTTTCGACCCCTTTGAAAGCTTCTTTATAAAACAAAGGCGTAACCTCTTTCGAAACCATTCTTTTAAAACCATTTGACCAAGTCGAAAGCTATCTAAGTTGAAAGCATTCTTTTTGAAAGCAAAGCTAGCACATTTCCTTCTGAAAGCAAAACAAGGCTTCGACCCCTTCGGAACCTCTGTTTCGACTATATACCTTTCGCCTATGTCCAATTCACTACGTACCAAGTCTTTGATACCATGCGCATTGGTTTCGATGGAGATGGAGGCGAAAGTACTAGCCGAAAGGTTGGTGCCGAAAGTGGCGAAACAAGAAAAACATGGTAAAACTGATTTTTAATTTTAAAAAGTAACTCCTTTTCAAGTAACCTGCTTTGTTTGTCAACATACGATTGGCTGCTAATTTCTTTACTATTCTTTTCTAAAAGTGCTGCCGAAATTTCAGAAGTAAATAATTTAAAATGTTTACAAAATGCCCCTTCTCCTTTTATAAATATATAAAACATTTGAGCCTCATACCTTAAATAATTTTATATACTTATTAAAGCACTTAGGAAAATTCTACAAAATTCCCATAAATCACTTTTAATATGTTTTCTAACATATATTAATTTCTAACCCAAAAACAATATAAATTAGCCGTATTTAATTTTTAAACCCAATTAACCATTTTCTTCACTAGAAAATTAATAATAAATCCACATTAATTCAGAAAATTATGAAATTTGAAACTCATCTCTAAAGTATTATTTCTGACCTTATCTCAAAATCGCAAGGCATTTGGATGTCAATTAATAGGGCTTTCACATTAAAACTTATCATAAAATCCATATGAAATAGCATAAATCATCAACAAGCATATATATCAATTTTAACAATAAAAACATGGCAATATTACTTTGCAAAATATTCGAATCTAATCTGGAAACTAAAAACATCAAAAATGAGATGTAACCTATTATTCACCGTTAGCTTGTGATTAAGGAGTTGAGATTTGATCTTGGATTAAGTTGCTTAAGCTTCTTCCTCTTATCTTCTTCTTGTTTTCCCTTAATGGTGGCCGACCTCTCTTTTGTATTGTTTTTGTTTTGAACGTGTAAAATGAATAGGCATGAAGGGTTTAGGGTATTAGAACATGTCTTATTCCTACTTTGCCCTTTATTTATTTACCTTACCTATTTCATTTTAGTGTCCCTAAGTTCATTGTTTTAAATTGGCACGACTAACTTTATTAACACAAATCTCAATCCTTTAACCATTTCATTATTTCATTTATTTAACTAATTAAATGTCCTACATAATGTTAACCAAAATTAGGGTCGTTACACTATCTGAACTGGTTTCTTTTCTAAAAGTTTAAGTAAGGATTTGATTTTCGTCGATTTTAGAAATTATATGTCGGGTATCCCGTTGGCTCCTAAGCATGTTTGGATGCTTATGGGTCGTTGTCAAGTTCTGCTGGATTGTAATCACAAGTTGTTCTCGGGCTAATCTGATGAAGGGCAGTCATCAAGGTGACTAACTTCGGTTGTTGAATGAAGCAATTCATGCTTGAGTTATCAGTTTGACATTTTCAGGATGTTTGGTTCTAACCATGCCCCGTCCTCAATCAAGAGGTCAAGGAGGCTCAAGATGATGTTGAGGAAGATAAAATGGTAAGTGTTAATGATGAGGCTGGTCATGACATTGTGAATTCAAGCCATGGGTCAGTGATAGAACGATTCTGATCATCCTATTATGAAGCATCCTTTAGGTCGTACGCTTAAGTTACATCGAACACTAGCACGAGCCACAGTATTGAGCTATTATGTTTAGCTATAAGATGATGATGTTCCTTTGCCCCCTGTCTGAGGTCAACGGGATTAGTACACAGATGGTCAAGTCTCATCCTTTTGTAGTGATACTCTTCCCTGTCGGGCCTAAGGTATGGTCGACGAATAGGCAGTCCGGTCACACCCATCCTAAGTTTGTATCCCTTTGACGGATCAAAGGTAGGAGTAGGTGAATGAATGGTCAAGTCACATTCATTCCATGTTTGTATTCTAGTGAAGCTATGAAAAATTGAGTTGATGGATGAATGGTCGGATCACATTCGTCCTGGTTGGACGGTCATGTCGCATCCGTTTTGGATTTGAACTTCCTCTTGTCGGATCAAGGGTAGGAGTTAGGAGACGGATGGTCAGATCACATCTGCTCTAGGGTTGACGATGGACGATCGAGTCACACCCATCTTGAGTTTTGTACTCCCCTTGTGGGGTCAAGGAAAAGAGTTAAGTTGATTGATGGTCAGCCACATCCATTTTAATTTGAACTCTCCCTATCGATTCAAGGGCAATAATTTGGAGATGGATGGTTAGTCACATCCACTCATTTGCTGGTTATGCTTTCCTTGTCGGGTCAACGGAAAGAGTTAGGAGATAGATGGTCAGTCACATCCATCTCAAATTATGTTTCATGCCCCCCCCCCGGCGTGTCAAGGGAAAGAGCTAGGAGATGGACGGCCAATCACATCCATCTCGGATTATGTTTTGGGCCCCGCATGGAGGGCAAGAGTTATGCATGGACGGTCTTGTCACGTCCATGTTGGATTGGATTTTGAGCCTGCTGAGCCTCAGGCAGGACTTAAGTGTTTTGGAAAAAATTCGTGCATGAATTTAAGAGTGGATGGTCGACCCATCCACTTTGAATTATGATCCTGCCCTTGAATCAGAGGTGAGAGTTGGCTAAGGAGTGATTGAATCATGCTCATCTCGATAGAGATCTGAAGGTCGGGCCCTGGGCAGTGGAGATTTGGTGGGCACCTAACCCTAGGTACATGAACACCTGCATTGTTTATATGAAGTTTCTTTCGAGTCGGTCGCATTTCATGACTCATATGGCATGCAAAGACAAGGTTGCATGATTGAAAAGCAAATTCATTGAAAATAGAAAATAACAGAGTCTGTCTTATGAAAAATTTCAAAGCAAATAAAAAAAGAGTTTATTCTAGGATGAAATGACATCGTCATGCTTGCTATTCCGTTTTGCTCCAGCTCTTCTCAGTTGGATGATGATCGTCTGCGGTCTAGTTTATAACCAGTATTTCCTCAGGCTGCCTAAGTCCATCAGCACTAATAGTGGCCTGTCCTCGCCGGGAGTCAGATGTCCCCTACCCGCCATCCTACAAGGCTTTCACAAATTGTTGCAGCCTTTTATTCCGGATCAGGTCTTCGATCATATCTTGGAGGTGTTTGCATTCATTTGTGTCGTGACCATGGGTCTCTTAAAATCTATATAATTTTCCAGACTTCCTTTGGCTTTCAGTGGACTCTCTCAGGGCTGGTTTTTGTATTTCTCCGAGTCGCGAGTGGCTAAGTAGATGATTTCATTCAATCATTCAAGAGGGTGTAGGTTTCAAATCTTAGGACTTTCAGTTGTCTCCTAGAATTCATATTCTTATTTAGGCCCCTCTACGGCCCTTGATCTGATTCCCATTCCTGTTTTGTACAATCATGTCAATGTTCTCGGAACTCGCTCCAGACTGTTTCACAGCAGTCTTGTTTTGAATTCCTTTGGCCTAATGACCTGTTATGTCTCCTTATCTGGTCTATAGAGCCTCATCCTTGTGCAAGTACTGGGCCGCCTTATTGTAATAGTGATCTAGAGTAGAGGGAGGATTCCTTGATAGCCATTCTCCGAAATCCATATCGGGGTGGATCCCCCGATCAAAGCCATCAATATGATATTCTCCTGAGGCTTACTCATCTCAGTCACTGCGGTATTGAATCTCTATAGAAAATCCTTGAGTGACTCCTCCGGTCCTTGGAATAAGTTAGATAATGACATAACATCCTTGGGGCAAGTCGTGTGCATCCTGAATTGCTTGATAAATTTCCTTGAAATTGGTCAAATGATGAAATAGACCTTGGTGGTAGTTGAGTAAACCACATGGTCGCTACTCCTTCTAGGGAAATGGGAAAGCATTTGCATTTGATGGCATCCATGGCTCGGGTAGAGTCCACTTGTCATTCGTATTTTATGATGTGTTGTTAAGGATCTGTTGTTCCTGAGTATTATAGCATCGTCGGTATGTTGAACCTCCACGGGTATTCTTCAGATAAAATAACTTCTGTGAAAGGATTTCGACTAGGGGAAGTGCCCCTGTAGTCATCAGTTTGGTCCTGGTTTTCTCTCACAAGTCTTCATACCATTGCAGTCAGATATGGTCCTTGAATGGCTGTTAGGTTGCGGTAGTCATAGTCTACTCCTTGTACTTGGCCCGGCAAACGGTCCCTGTTCGTGCCTCGTTGACTAGGCTCTTCCGGCTCAAGCGGAATCGTTTGCCTAGCAACTCCGTGTTTCTTCCTTAGGGGTGACTCAACATCAAACTCCTGACTTTTGACGCCCTGGTCAGTCATAGCGAGCGCACGCTGCACGCCATTACCGAGTTGAAGAACTGAACCCCGGTGAATGGGTTCTGCACCAACCCCTCAAGTGGGATCGGTAGTTCGGTACCGACCCCCAGGGTAGGATCGGTACCGACTCCCGTGCCTTGGTTGGGGTCGGTTCTCAACTCCTACCTTGACATCCCTGCTTCATGTACATCTATCTGTTGCCTTCTTCTCCTCCAGAGGTGGTCAAATGATGAGGAACTGCTTGATTCTAAGTATGGAGAAGATGGCTCTCTCCCAGTCCTTCTGCGTCCAATGTTCAGCTGGTTCATCAAGCTCCTATTCTCCTTGATTTGTCGGTTCAACTCTGCACGACTATCTTGTAGTTCTTTCATCATCCTTTCAAAGTCAATCCTGGTGATTAGATCTGAGAGATTCTGGGTATCCATGGGATCCTGCTGTGGAGCTTCGTCCAGAATTTGATGGTCAACGTTCTCTGCTCCATCAGTAGCTCTTGAGGAGACGGTAACTTTGTCTTTCCCGTGGGCCATTGAAGATAGCTTCCTACAGACTTTGTTCAACTCTGAGTAGTAGGGGAACTAGTTGAGAAGGAATTGGATCTATTCCTTAGATTTTAGGCAATCCAATAGTATACAAAGATCCAAATATCCCGAGAGTCGGGTTCATAGATTAATAGAGAACAAAAGCGAAGAAATATAACATAAATATAAATTAAAATAAGGAAAGAAAAAAGACACGGTCGTTTATAGTGGCTCAGCAAAGCAAGGCCTACGTCCACTTGAAGATTTTATTGCTGATTTATAACTTGGGGACAGAAGTTCTTGGGATTCGGTACAACTTCAACACTTAGAATTTCAAAGTTACAATAATATAGAGTAGAGAAGAGCTAGAGCCAAAAGATCCTAAAAAATGAGCCCTACCTTCCTATTTATAGTGGTAGGGAGCCTAAAATATCACACTAAATATCTCCAACCGTTAGCCATGATTTAGACCAGTTCTCCCCTAAAAAGTAGGCGCCATGTCATTAGTAACCAGGAGTCATCATTTAGGAGTCGTCATTTTAGGAGTCGTTGTTTCGGGACTCGTCATCGATCCCCAAGTTGGCCATATTTGCTATCTTCAACTCTTCACCTCGGATCGTCTTGTGGTTAACTTCAAGAATTGCATCAACAACAGCTTGTTTCTGAGTTCAAATGATGGATTTGTGGGGGAACAAAGTTGCAGATTCAGTGGTTCGTAAAGATTGTTAGAGAATCGTATTGAAACAACAAAACGACTTTAGAAATAGGCTTTTGGCATCGAGTAAGACATGTAAGCAGAAAATGGGGTCCACCCAAGGAGGATTTTGGAGTCGGTACCGATCCCTACCTAGGGGTCGGTACCGATCCCAAACTTGGGGGATTGTTGTTCTCCTTGGTTTGGTTGTTTAGGCTTTGGTTGAACTTGCTTGGAGTCCGACCCGACAAGTTTGAGCATTTACTTGAGGCTTGACCTGAGGTTTTCTAAGATTTTCGTGTTCTGAGTTTTCCTTTGCCTGCTTGGAGTCAGACCTGAGTTTTTTTAGTGTTTGCTTCGAGTCACCAGGAGTCTGTACCGAGTCGTGCGTGGAAGTCGGTACTGAGTTGCGCTTGGAGTCGGACACAAGTTTTTTGAGTGTTTGACTCGAGTTTTTAGGATTCGGTACCGATCCCAGGTAGGACTCGATACCGACCCCTGACTTGGGGTGGCGCTTGAGGTTTTAATGGATTGCTTTGTGTCACGTTTGAAGTTTTTTCCAAGACCATCCTGCTTCGAGTCTGACCTGAGACCTGAGACTTGAGGATTTTGTGGGTTTGCTTCGAGTCAAACCTTCCAATAACTTGAAATTCCAAATTTTCAACTATTTTTGGTTAATTTTTTTTATATTTCTCCTTTTCTTGCCTTTTTATGATATTTCAAGGTTTTTGGATCATTTATTCGTCGTTCGCTCGTCCGAGTCGATTGTTTATGTCTTTTCGGGTACTGTCTGTTCAAAAGGCTTGATAACATCAACTATTTATCGTGATTTACAATTTATTAATATAAATACATACGTGTAAATCTGGATTGTTAAAGATCGTGAAGAATATTGATGTAGAAATCCATGAAAAGATCGCATATAAAGATAGAGCTTGAAGAGACGAAAAGGTACGAGAAGACAACATGTAGAAAAAGGGAAAACGAGAAAGATATGGAATGGTCAACAATAAGGCAAAGTGTAACAACCCGCATATTTTACGATGTATATTTAAATATTTTATTTAATATAGCGTCGTTAGTCGGATTGAAGACCGAAATGTCACTTTTTGCAAACAGTCGAATTGGGACTCGAGACCACTCCCATTGAGTCCAAAATGGCGTTTGCAACCTTTTTGAGTATAAACATTGATATGTTTGGAGCTAGCTAAAATTTCGACCTTTTCACTTAGGGCTTTGGGTTTGGGTTTCAGCCCATTAACCTAACATATCAACCCAACTCCACTCCTCTACCTTACTTCATAATATTTCCTACAACTTAAGCTTTAGCAAAAATGGTGGTGGAGATGGGAAATTAAAATCCTAAACCCTAGTTTCTTTAGCAAATCCAAGTTTAAGCTCCAAATTCAAAGTGAAGCTTAGGTAAGTATCTCCTTCTTCTTCATCTCAACCTCTCTCCAATTTCAGAAATTTCCTATAACCTAACTTAGGAAATATTTGCTTTTGATCTTAGTTTGGAGCTTCTAGAGTTGAGATTGAAGAGTGGTTGATCCTCCTTTGTTTTCAAGCTTCTTCTTCCTTGTTTTTGTGTAAAAGGTGGGATTTTTATCTCACATCTATGTCTATATCTATCTTTGTTGTTAGGTATGAATTCCTAACATCTACTCATGATCATTTGCTTTTGATTTGAATTGATATGGTTGATTTACCAATTTTTGAATTTGAAGTCTAATTTTTATGAAAATCCTACAATGGATGTTTGGATATGTTGTTTGGGGTGTATAGAAGAGCTTATAAGGCCGGGTTATCGTTTGGCGTAAATCCTTAGTCGTCGTTGCTTTGCTCGATCGCTCCCGAATCGATTTGGCCATTATGGCCTAGGCAAATTGTTGCCTTTACCAGGTGTTCAGACGTCTGGATACCAATGCCAGACATCTGGTTTTGCCTCCTGGAGAAAAATAATACACGGCAGAAAAATAAAAAGGGCAGTGACTAATTTCAGACGTCTGAATTATCGTTCCAGACGTGTGAAAGGATGTTAGACGTCTGATTTGTGATTTCAGACGTCTGGTTGGTTTTCTGGAATATTTCCAGAAACCAAAACCAAACGTCTGGATTTACCCCCAGACGTCTGAAAGGATTTCAAACGTCTGATTTTAGGCTTGAGACATCTGGATGGTTTTCTGGAATATTTCCAGAGACCAAATCCAGACGTCTGGAACAACCCCTCAGACATCTAGAAATTCCCAGTTTTGCCTATTTGCCTAATTTTGAGTAAAATTCCAATGTTAATCGATTTTTGTCGATCCGATTAGTTGTTATCACTATTATCGACTTTGATGACTTCTTTCTTTGGATTTTTGGGAATATCCGTTTGATGGATTTGATATCGATTTCTATGGATTTGATTCACGTCTTCGAATGTGAATCTTTGGTGATTAATTGTTTTTACAATCATTTTTGTGATTTGTCACTTTCAAATACAAAGGTTTCTATACTAGTAGTAACTATTTAAACTCTTTCACAAAGATGATTTCAACTCTGTTTTTAATACAAAGCTCGTTTACAAAACCGTTTTCCAATCTATTAGTATATACAAACCTTTACCTCATTCGTATGAGAAATCTAATTAAACGGCTTAGTAAAACAAGTGGTATGAAACGCTTGCGTTTACTTCGTCGGTTAATTCTTGGAATTGTTCGATTGAACTCTTGTGACAACTTTCGAGTGGAAATCTACAATCTGTTCGTAAATATTTTAGTTAAGCTAGTGGTTATGAGACATGAAGCTAAACTCTTATATTTACTAGCTTAGTATAACCGACACTTCTTGAAGATCGATGATGATCATTTTATAATTTAGACTAGCGATGTGCAATGTCTCTTTATCCACGTGGGGGACTATACCCCATTCTGTTTGAGCTTCGTCTCATTTTTATGGGCTACCGACCCATGGTCTTTAGACCGTTCGTGGAGCAATCGGCTCAATAAGTCGGTGCATGGGGTGTATCTTTTTAGGTGCATCGATGTTCGACTAGGCATGGGATGTATCTTTCTAGGTGCATCGATGTTAGTTTATACATGGGGGCGTATCATTTCAGGTGCGTCGATGTTCGACTGTGCATGGGGCGTATCTTTCTAGGTGCGTCGATGTTCATTTTATGGGTTAGTGACCCGTTTGTGATACACGTGTTGGCGAGTTTTCATGCTCCCGTTTGTGATAGGCCTTCCCCCTTTTGTGATTTCTGGATTTCTAGTTGATGATTTCTAGAATTTGCGTTTCACCAATTTTTGTGGATTGAATTGATAAGCTCTATCAATATTTGTGTTTTGGTGAATAATTTAAAGAATGTGATTCTTTTTGGTGTTTGAGATGATTTGAGATATTGTATGATTTTTGTTGATTATTTGATGTATACTTGACACGGTATGACATTTTTGTTATCATACGTTTTTGGTCATATCTCTTATCCTATCTCATTTTATCTGATATTTATACCTAGACTGATCCGTTTATTATTTTCTTCTTAAATAATACTCGGGTCAGACCGAGGTATTTTAGGTGCTCCAGTTTGACTTCTTATCAGAGTCCTTCACCTGACCTTTGGCTAACTACTTTAGCATAGTAGTTTTCGTTATTATATATTTGAGATATAGACTCCTTGATGTATAATTATTCTTTTGTCTAGCACTTGTATATATTCTTTTGTGATGTAGTGGATCTTGTTTGACCACTACTCTGATATACACTTCTATGTGTTATATTCATATCTATTTCCGCCTTTGTGATATGGATATCTGTGACTGATTTATGTTATGTTTATTTCTATATTTGTTTCCGAAGATGTTATAGCCACTGTGTAGTAGCTTTGAGTTTGTACCGGTATGCCGGATTTCCTCTTAAAATGAATTATACTATCTGACATATCGACGCTCGCACAAAGCAATTACACGGATGGTCGCTCCTCAACAGCCTTATTCTTCGTGCTAGTTGACGGCATTACTCCATAGTGTTCTTGGCTAGCGTGAGTATAGAGGTGGGTCGTCACACAAAGGGTGGGCAACTTTGTGTTGGGTCGGTAAAGTGTGACTAAATCAGCTAAATCGATCGGTTCAGTGACATACAGCTGGCCCGGTCATTACAAGGTGCTAAAGCACTAGGTCAACTATTGATTAGGTCTGTTAACCCATCTAAACTAGTCGATCCATGAAATTGTATTGGTTTAGTAATTGAGTTGTCGACCCAACTCAGCATATTGATTTTGTGTCTACCTAAGCCCCTACTTGAGACTCACTTTAATGTTGCTTGAATTGGTCTTCTTTTGACCTGGTTTTAGTCTTATTTTTTTAAATATGGATTGCAAGATTCCCACATGATCTCAAAAGATAATTTTGAGCATTTCACTCGGCCTAAGTCCATCACTGATCAACTATAAATACCACAAGCTTACTAAATAAAAATGATTGAATTTTTGAAAGATACGCGGAAATTCCACCGATTATAAATTAATTTTTTCATACTATCTATTATGATAAAGAATTTGTACTCAAAATCAGTAATAAAATCACAGTGGACGTAGATCAACGATTCGTCGGACATTTTAAAAATCTACTTGTTCATTCTTTTATTGTTATTTTTTATTTTTACAACTTTGTTTTTTAGAATAAAAGTGATAATTTATTCAAGCAGAACATTTATTTGGATATTTCAAAAGTTTAAACTCAAGACCTGTAAAATTAGAATGTTTTATCATTTGCCACTTAAACTAGTATTCCTTTAACCTTATTTGCTTTGTGACTTATCATATTTCTATTATATACGTGTTCATATAATTAAACTGTCCTAAAGATTAAATCCACTCTAAAACATCAGCAATCAATTATATTCAAAATCGATTCCGCTTCGCAATTTCTACAAGATGTCATAATGTTGTTAGACTGAAAAAAAGAACGCTTGATCTAGAGCGTGTCCTTCAGTAAAATACCTGGTTTATTTTTCACATACGGTATCCCTAAAAAGCACGGGCTCCGCCGGTTACCAACCGACTTGTAACCAAACCAGTCTAACTCATTTGCAGGGTCTGGACATAGCCGCACTCATAGGGTTCAAATAAATTTTGTCCTCTTCTCAGCTTTCCCTCCTTCCAAATTTCCAACACCAAAAACCTTAAAATCAAAATCATCTTCCAACAAAACATTTTATTGTTAAACATGTTTCCATTCAGAAGAAGCTCAGCTCCTACACTATCCAAGGAATCGGATTCTTCTTCATCAATAACCCGAAACCCTAGTCCTAGTGCTTCTAATTCGAGTGTTTCGTCTGTTGGACCTGCTAGGCCGCTCCGACTCGTGTACTGCGATGATAACGGAAAATTTAGAATGGATCCTGAAGCGGTGGCTACTCTTCAGTTAGTTAAGGGTCCGGTAGGGGTTGTTTCAGTTTGCGGACGGGCACGTCAAGGAAAGAGCTTCATTCTTAATCAGGTTCGTCAGTTTGTTTGGGACAAAAATTTGACAGCGGTTGTTTAAAATATTTGAAAACTCCTTAGCGACGTCAAGGCAAAATAGGATATTTTTTTGGGTATGTGTGATTATGCATAATTGCGTATTTACATGCTTGTGATGGTTCAGTGTAAGTATGCTGGTTTTGTGCAAATACATAGTAATGAAGGGTGTTTGTAATGTTAAATCAGGACCGAAAACTAGAACCAATATCCGTAAACCTGAATCGAACCGATTCCATACAACCCAAACTCGAGTTGGTATGGATGATGAAATGCCATGAACCCGGCCAAAAAATAAAAGGATATCCATTTGTTATTGTTATTAACCAACTGATCCAAACCAATTCAAAGCGATCCGAACAAGATCTCGGGGCGGGTCAAATCTAGGTTTTGAATTGCATAGTTTGGACCCGACAAAACCTAACCCGATTAAATCCGAGAACCCAGGGATCAAATTTGCATATGACCCAGCAATTGCTTTTTCCATCTGACTATTTGTGGGAAAAAGCTACACCGGTCCCATTTTCTTTCCCTCCGGAAACAGCCTCCTCGCAATGCGAAGGAAAGGCTGCCTATATTATCGGTCTTCCCAGATCCCGCTATCGTGCGAGAGCCTTGTGCACTGGGTCGCATTTTCTTTCCCACCCCACTTTATTCCCACTATATCCTTTTTAGTATATTTTTTCTTCATCTTCCTGGTTCTTTCTTTTCCTCTTCTATGTAATTTCATTCCAATAAAAAGTGTTTGCACTTATTAGTATTGTTGGATTTGAAAACATTGTTTTTTGTTTGTTTTTGTGTAATTAATGTTTTGTGTTCCGTGGTTTACAACGTTGGAATACTGCAAATCCCATTGAGGAGGAGCGTATATATCCTAGTGACTGTGCCCAATGGAAGCAATATACTTTGAAATACCACGGTAGTGTGTGCATGTAATTGAGTAAATCCACCTGTAGTTTGACCGTATCTTTCGTTAATTCATAGGGTACACAAACCAGTACTCCTAATGTCTCACTAGAATTTTATTCTTTTCAAGCTTTCTAGGCATTATGTTCCCTTCAACTCCTAGTAGTCAAGACAACATATTTCCATGAAAAACTTAGTGCAGTATGCAACATCATCGTACAAATACTCAAAAAGATGGAAAGTTGAACAATGAGAAAAAATACTAAAAAATATTGACATCCAAAAATGTTAGACAATAATAAATCATAATAATTGAGAATTAAAACTTACACTATCATCTTCTCTTGTGTGTTGTTTTTTCTCCATTGTTTTCCCAATGAAACAACATTCAGAGGAGATGAAACCATACTTTAGAGTATATATGTTGATAATGGTTGTAATCCTTTAGTTTTAAAAGGGGAGGAGAGGGCTTAAGGGAAAAATGGAATGGTGATGTAATTCGCCTATTTATATGGTTTTATTTTTACAATATGTGTGTCTTATATAGCAAAATGATGTTATTAAAATGATAAGCAGAAACTCTAAAGGACTTCTTTGTCACAAAAATGGCGGGGCATTTCTTTTTAATATCACATTAGGGTTAACCTATTTTGTCAAAATACAAGAAAAATATATATCATAAGGGCACTGAATTTTATAGAAAAACATAATAGAAGTTGATTAATTAACCTCTAACTGAAGTGTTAGTGACTTATTGATTTCAACTTTATCTGTTTCAAAGAGATCGGGTCTACATAAGCTTAGAGAGCGTTTAAGAATAAAATTCTACCCCTATTAGAATTGTAATGACGTTTTAGCCATTTGAATGCCCAAGGATGAATCTATGCTTATGGTACGTTCTGTTATAACTCTAATGTTTTTGAGATGTTATTATGTAAAATAGGACAAACCACTAAATAATAAACTAAGCACACTTGTTTCACCTTTCTATTTCAAGACAAATTTGAAATATATTTGTCACACAATACTGAAGAAGCTGCACGTAATACATGCGTATCTATTTTTAATTATAGCAAAATAGATAACAATTAAGGAAAAAAAGATACTTTTAAAGTGATGGGAAATCGATATTATGAATAAAGTAAAGAAAACCAATTATTTTAAAATTTAGAATTCTCTACTATGTAGTCTCTCTGTACTTGCAACAAAAGATTTTTATCGTCTAATTTGTATTTTCTTGTTAATAATTTTTCGTTAACGTATTTATTCAATATGTTAATATTATGAAACTTTAATTTCAACTTTAGCAATAATCATTTTGTTAATTTCTTGCTGCTGTTTTCTTCGCTTGATTTATTTTGCTAAAGTAGAAGCACAATCCTAGCTCCATCCTTTCAATAGCCTATGGTGAGGTTGGATGATATGCACACCTTAATTTGAAGTACGAAGAGGGTATAGTCAACGGCACAAGATACAATTATGATGCAAAATGATCGTGAAGTCCGATAAATGAGCGACTTAGATATGGTCCTGACACTATTTGATCGTAGCGGAAGTTGGAATACTTGCGAATATCTTCTCATGTGTATATGCTAGATGCTATAGTAGATACATGAAAGAGTTATGTAAGGGATTATATGTTTGTCAAACTTGAGATACGACGTTTAGATGATATGAGAAAACTTTAACATACATTATTATCAATCAAGAGATACGAAGAGAGAATCCGGTGAACGAATTTGCTATTCAAATTCAACATGATGATTTTGAAATCAAGCCTACAAGAGACCCAATATTCGAGATCTAACTTAGTGCAACAAGAGAGAGGAACTTATAGTATTTGAGCTAGACTGAATTGAGTTTTTGACAGCAATTGGTATCTTGAAAAACCATTTAACTCAAACATTGAATGTTTACACTCACCAACTCGAATCACCCATAAATGGCTTCAAACTCATCCATTGGAAGATATATTGTCTCGAATCCATTTTAGTTTCTGGCAATGTGGACAACTCACCAATCTTTTTTTAACATGATTAATTGATGCTGATAAGATTTGATCCCAAAACCTCTAGATAGATAATCTATAAACATCTTGATTTTTCTTAGGATGGTTAAAAGATTGAGGTATAGTGGTTTCAAGCAATCCCTCTATAGTTTTGCTCAACTAGTAAAATTCAAAAACTGCAATTAGACTATGGAACATTAATGCCCATAACGGTATATTTGCTTGAATGAGAAGAGTTGGAAAGAAAGCGGTGTTAAAATAAGCATTTAGGATGAAGATCCATCACACAATAAGAAGTGGATGAAGGTGATAGGCAAATTCAATAGTTAACATAAAATAATAAAAGTCAAGGGGAACATAAGACAAGGGTCTAATGATTCATGGAATATGATGCCAACTCGAAATTCTTCCACTTATGGCCAGAGAGAAAGAATTACAAATTGGTCACCCTGTCAACTGAAAACAAAATATGAGCATAAACTCCAAAAAAAGTGGATGACATAACCGTGAATTGTTTTCAAAGTAGTTAAGGAGTATATTGATCATAATGATTCAATGATTATAAATATATAACAGAAGATAACATATTAAACAAGATACCGGACTCGAAGGATATCGAAGAAGCAATATTCAGTATGGACAAGCGCAACTGGAGTGGATGAGTTTAATGAACACTTCTATTTACTGTGCTATGCCATCATTGAATCGTATTTTATTTGAGCCATTCCATCATTTTTAGAGAAATAAAATTACTAAAAAGTTGGTCATGAATGATTTTTTTAATGCAAGAGACTGATAATTCTAAGTATTGTATGAAGTTTAGAACCATTTGTTTTGAAGCTTTTTATAGTAAAACTATATCCAAGTTATTGGCAAAGACAATAACATCTATTCAAAACCAAATAACTTCTCTCTCACAAATGAGCTTCATTGGAGGAATATTTATTGCAAACAACAAATGGCTCGTTCAAGAATTAATATTACAAACTAACAAGAAAATCGCGACTCTAACATATTCTTTAGATTTAGATTACATGTGGCTAAAAATTACAACTTGATATCCTGGTTTTCTATTGTTTGAGTTTTAGAAGATTTTGGCTTCTCGGTATATGCATGATTTGAATAATTATTTTGAATTATTGGTACTTTGTCCTCATCAATGGTAAAGCAGTTGGTTTCTCAAAATCAAATAGACGGGTAAGACAAGGAGACTCAATTTCACCAACCATAGTCATCATAGTGGCAAAGCATTGAACATATTCATGAGCCGAATGAGAAATGAGAGATGTGCATATACTCGATTACAACGAATGTCATTTGATACAATCATCCATCTACGAACGTCAATTTGATATTCGTAATGGAGAGAGAAAATTTACCATGAGATTGTAAAGTTCTTCGGACAACGTGAGATGATTCGCAAGTGACCAATATCTCTAAAAGTCATTTTGTAGTTTTAGATAAAATTATTTTCCCGAAAGAATTAGATTATCAACACTACATGTTCTAATTAGGGTACTACCTCTTAAGTCTTAACCAAGGTTCAAGAACTCGGTTTCGGTCTCGGTTTCGGTCATTTGAAATTTTATGGGTTTCGGTCAATTTCGGAAATTTCGTTTGTTTCGGGTTTTGTTTCGGTTTCGGTCAGATTTCGATCTTTTTAATGAAAAATTAACGATATACGATATAAATTCATATAGAAATATAATATACAAATGTTACATACAACACTAGTACATTCAAAAGCTATTTCCATAATCCCTTTCTCATTCAATAATCAAGTCCATTTATGTATGTAATATTAAGTCCTTTTTATTGAGCCTATAAAGCCCACAGCCAAGCAATAACCCTTTTTTATTCAGCCCAAAGCCCATACGAAGGCAAAAAATCTCCCTCATAGCAAACAAATCACCTGCGCGTTGACAAAGCAGAAAGGGAAATAAATCATCGCTCAGAAACAAGATATCGGCCTCAAAAAAAAATTGCTCGAAGAAAAGTACGAAATCGAGTTCGTCGCTTCTCCAATTTGGTCGAATTCCTCTCCGAAGCTTGCTGAATTTGCTATGCCTTGGTATGAAAACCGCTCAAATAGGATTTTCTTTTTGTTTTGCATTTTCTATTAGTTGATTCTTCGTGTTTTTTGTTGTCGCTCTCTTCTTCTACTTCTAATTATGTGATTTCGATTTTATTTTATTTTTTGATGATTTTTTTTTGCTGTTTTGAGCGGGACGGGATTTTGCCCTAATCCCGTCCCGCCACCGGCCGGAACCGGCACGAGATGGTCGGAATCTCGTGGTTCCCGCCGGAACCTCAAACCATGGTCTTAACAATCCAGTGAATGTACAAGGACATGACGAAAAATTATTATTTTACAATTCGATATCAAATAAAGTTAAAACATTACATGTGGATGTAACTCAAGACTCAACTCACATACACTAAGTGAATAGAGTTGTATTTATTAACTTGGTACTTATCTCATTACGTGTTTGTGCATTTCAATGATAATCCAATGTAAGCCTTATTTTATGAATTTAGATTGTCGTGCTCTAACTTCAATAATTTCAATTGGAAGAGACAATGAGAATAAATTCAAAGATCATTAAATTACGTGAGATAAGAATTGTGTACACAAGAAAGAGAGATGATTTAGAATTGAAAATTCACTTAATGTTTGCAATGCCCATGCTTGTAAAATATGAATTAGGTTTAATAAGAATGACTTTTTATGGGTAAACTTTTTAAACAAAAAAATATTGAAGATTAATAATTGCATAAATTTATCATTTTACGAGAGTGAGACATAAATGTACTATTTACGCATGAGGATGACTGAAGTAAAAAATGAAAATTGATGCAAATAGTAAAGGAAGTGGTTGAAGAGGAGTAACTTTCGCTATGAAGACAGTCTAAGATTTCATTAGGTTAGAAGACAACCCCATACATATTTTAAAACGATGTGAGATAAGATACCTTCAAAGGGAATACTGATGTGAAAAATTATACACGATGACCTTCCACAGATCACAATTAAAAAAACTCAGTGAATACAAATATCAAAATGCAAGTGTTGTATAGCGATCGATGAAGATGCGATGTATCATTTTTGTTTTGCTGCAATTGTATTGCCATCACCATGTGGTGCCACTTTGAAACCTAATGATATTCCATGATGACTATTACTTGTATGGGTTAGACTACAGTCTTGATGGTCCAAAAGTAAAGAAAAAATGATTAGGAGTCTATTATTCAGATTGAATTCATGTTGCATTTGGTAGATGATTTGGTCTAAATGTGGTTGTGTGTGTGTTGGGGGGGGGGGGGGGTTGGTATCATAGGTAGGCAGGGTTTTACTGGATCCTACCATGCCTAGTGATGCCCCATTTCGCAATCACTAACATGTCATGAGCCTGTAAGTTAAAAAGTTTGAATTATAGCTCTGAAGCTTTGTGGATTAAATCCCTTTACAAAACATTCGTTTCTCCTGCACCAAGTAGCGTGTACAAATTTCTTCAGAACAGTTAGCAAAGGGAAAGCTCTTATGGTCTTCGATCGAGTTCCCTTGAAGATAGCGTACCACTCCAGCAAGCTGGACCTAGGAGTACCTTTTTATTTACTATGAAGTAATTGATAAAGAAGTGATCTAGAACTTTAGGTGACAAGTAATTTTCTTTGTAGCAAATGATTTCTTTTTTTGCTCATCTGCAGACAACTGTTACGTTTTCTTACAATATGAGCTATTCTTTAATTTCGTACTAAAATATAATTTTTCATACATTTTTCCTCATGATGTCATCATGTTTCTGACAGCTCCTAGGTAGAAGCAGTGAATTTCACGTGGCTTCAACACATCGACCATGTACCAAGGGGCTGTGGATGTGGAGTGCACCAATAAGGAGGACAGCTCTTGATGGGACTGAGTACAGTCTTATACTCCTCGACACTGAAGGAATTGACGCATATGATCAAACGGTTTGATACAAATTTTGTTTCTTAAATATAAAACAGTGCAGACACATTATTCAACGTTTCTTTTGAGTATTTAGGGAGTTTTGTATAATATTTTTGAAATTTGGATAAAATTCTCTCATCCAGTCCTGCAACTTGGTATGCCATGTGTTTATTATAGTTCCTTTCATCTTAGCCCTACTTCAGCAACATGGATAAGAACTAATATCTATTTAAATTGAATGTTACATATATGATCAGTCTCCAAGAAAACTTTTGATTTCCGTCTTTCCAGGGAACATACAGTACTCAAATATTTTCTTTGGCTGTGCTCTTATCAAGCATGTTTGTTTATAATCAGGTAAAGTATATTTTACTTAAATAATTATATTTCTTAACTATAGATTGAATAACGATATGAAAATAAGTACTTTTAAACCAATTGTATCCCCTCTGCTCATGGCTGTATATTAATCACTTATATCGTTGTCTCAGATGGGTGGTATAGATGAAGCTGCACTTGATAGATTATCGCTAGTCACTGAAATGACTAAACATATTCGAGTTAGAGCATCTGGTGGAAAAACTACGGCATCAGAACTTGGTCAATTTTCTCCAGTTTTTGTTTGGCTTCTAAGGGTTTGATTTCAGTTATTGCAATTTATTTATTTGTTCCTTTTTATTCATATTGTGATTGTTTTGGCACGAGACAATCTTATTATGTTATTCAGGATTTCTATCTGGATTTGGTTGAGGATAACCGGAAAATTACTCCACGTGATTATCTCGAAATAGCCTTGAGACCAATGGAAGGTGGCAGACGAGATCTATCTGCAAAGAATGAAGTAATTCCTTTTTGAAATTTCAAATGAACAACTTAAATTATTTTTATCACCATCTAGATGGTTCTAGAGTGGTGGCCGTGCAAACATACTATGGTATCTGGCTACTAACTTTGAAACTTTCATGATAGATTCGGGAGTCTATTCGTGCTTTATTTCCTGATCGAGAATGTTTTGCACTTGTGCGGCCCCTGAACAATGAAAATGATCTCCAACATCTTGATCAAATATCTGTAAGCTTGCCATCATTTCCATTGTTTTTGTATATGTTTAGTGCTCACAGTTTCCTCCTCGTTTTAAATTTGATACAACATTATGCAGTTAGACAAATTGCGCCCAGAATTCAGATCAGGACTGGATGCATTGACAAGGTATGTATTTGAAAGAACAAAGCCTAAACAAGTGGGTGCTACTGTTATGACAGGTCCAATTCTTGCGGGCATTACTCAGTCTTTCTTGGATGCTATCAACAAGGGTGCTGTGCCTACTATATCTTCATCTTGGCAGGTTAGCTATGATTTTCGTTATATTCCCTTAATTCTTGATTAATGGCGATTAATCATTCCTACTCACCATTTTTATTTGTATGTTATATGGTGGCCTTGAATACCATGATATTATTTTTCCAGTTCCAACAATAAAAAAGGTTGCTAAAAGTAAAATGAGAGACTGTTGTTGATTAAGGCTTCTTTGATTTTAGTAACCACCATGGCTTTTGGTATAATACCAGGTTTAGAAAACACTTTTTAACAGGTTAAGGGTGCACTTTTTGCGAAGCGAAAGTGACATTTGAAAAGAGAGTATGAAATGAGATAGTTGGTAAAAGTAGAATGTGTCTTTATGTTAACGACAGGCGGAAAATCTATTAAATGATAGTAAAATAGAAGAAAATACCATCTTCTTCTTAATTCTCTCATATAATTTGTTCCTCCTTAACTCTCTCTGTTATTTTATTATCAAGTACCCTACAAATTTAGTGAATAAGAAACAATTAATTTTTTCCTTGAATATCTTCTACCACAATTCAAAATTCTCATCAAAAGTTGATTTTGTAATTCACATCCAAAACTCTATACATACATGCATACACACACATATGTCAAAGATTATATTTTGATATATAGTTTCTTAATTTTAATTTTTTTTATTTAAAGTCAAGAAAAATTATATTAAAACATAAAATTTTGTAAATAATTTTTTTTTTTAAATATAAGTTAATTGAATATTATAACGTATAATTTTTTTAAATTTTATTTAGAGCTAACTAAACAAATGGAAATATTGTTTGAATGGTTAGAATCCGAAAATAACAACATATATGATTATTAGTCCCTACTAAAATATCTAACTTAAGTATTTATGATATTTATCTATAATTTATTTAATTTCAAAAATAGTATTTATATTATTTTGTAATGACAAAATAGCATGCTTAACACACTAAAATCCGAAAATTATTCTGATATTCTTTTGTAAATTCAATTTATTTAATAGTTAATACATATAAATTAATTAAAAATTATGCTTAATGTATGTTTTATCCATAATTCAAAAGTATTATTAAAATAAAAATGTATTATTTTGGATATTTATAATTTGAAAAATGCATAAGTATTTATAATTTACTCTATTAATATATTAAATCTCATTAATCTTTTTATTTATCTGTTAATATATTAAAAAGTGGTAGAGCAAAGGAAAATACTCTTTTCTCCTTAATTCTATCTTATTACCTTTTATTTTTGATTATCTCTATTGCTTTAAGTCTCTCCTGATTTTAGTAAATCGAAAACAAATAGTATTCTCCTTAGTTTACCTGTATTATTTTTGCATGTTGTTTATTTGAAACTCTCATCTAAATATATCTTTTTGAATATATCTTTTTATTTAAAATATAAGTTATTCAAATTCCAAAAGTATCATTTTCAAACTAATTTAAAACAAAATATTTCATTTTGAATATTTAGACTAAATTGTAATAGCATCTATAACTATTATAACTATTTAAAATATATCAATTAGGTATGGTCAAAGACCTCTAGCCCAAGTATATAGATGTATGATGCTTTAGACATAAAGTTCTAAGGGTCATGGTTCGAGCCCATGAGACATCATCATAATGAGTGGTCTGCTGGAATAAAGTATCATTATTAATATCAAAAAAAATTAAAAAAATAAATTAGGCATGAAATTTAATATGTGATTGATTTAAATTGAAAAATATTATTTTCATTTTTTTAAAATACCAAAAATATCATTTTTAACTCGTAAAAGCACGAAAACAGTAATATTATATTTTTATAAATTTATTTATATTCATTTCGTATACTTATAAATTAATTAAATACTGTACTTAATGTAAAATTTATTTAAATTTCAAAAATATATTTGTAAAAATCAAACGTACCATACGTATATATATATATATATTATTCTATAAATTTATTTGATCTTTTGATATGTTAATTTATTTACATCTATTTTACTATAACAATAAGGTAGAAGAATTTCTATCCCTCATGAATTCTAAGAATGGTTAAGTCTTTCATCATTTTTCTTCCACTATTTAATATATACAAATCCGTGTAGGTATATGATTTCTATAGTTGTTGACATTTATTTTCTTATTCCTGACCCACTACTTTATTTTCAAATATAGTTTCTACAGCAGTTTAATTTCCTTTGTATTTTACATTCTAGTTTGTATTATTATTTTCTTCCAAAAATCGATATATAATTACAAAGAAACATATACACAATAATAAAGGCTTTTTTTAATTATCCTTGCTATTTTGTATTGAAGTATAACTTGTAAATGTTTTGAAGGTTCTCTTTGGTTTCTTTTAACAAATTTTCATTCAAGTTTATGTTGTTATTTTTCTTACAAAATTGCCATTTCATTACAAAGCAATTTATATATAATAATTGTAACACATGACTTACACCAATATATATGTTTAACATTGGTGTATTATATTGCACGACAACTATTTTATGTGCAATGCACGAGTTACATACCAGTTAAATTTGATTTCTATTCATATTTGTTATTGATTAATATGTTTCAAGTAATTGTAATTAAAATAAATTAATGCAAAAATTCATCAATTAGTGCTAAATTATCTGAAATATATTACTTAAAAACATGCAAAAAAAATGACAATACATGCATTAAAAAACCAAATACAATACTAATTACATCGGGAGTGACGTAAATTATCCATTTCATAGGCTGCCGATCCCTTAACTTTCTCATTAGTCAAACTGTCTATGATCCAACTTTGATATATCATTTGCACACAATAACCATAATTTTCCATCGCCCACGACTGGACGCCAATCCCTGTAGATACGCACATCAGCTGAGGATAGTTAGGAAACGAGACGTTGTTGCAACAGTAGGCCTGTCAACGGATGCTTTCGGATGCGGATAGTGCCATATCCGCATCCGCATCCGCATCCGAAATCATTTTCGGATATCGGATATCCGCATCCGCGGATACGGACGGATATCGGATAATTATCCTATCCGCTAACGACCGATAAATCAAGAATTACAAAAAGAAAATTTTAGTTTAACATAAATGTTTTTCAATCTCATTGATTATAAAAGTGTGAAAAATTAACAAATATGATGATAATAAAAAGTTTCAAGCAGTTAATAAGCATTAAGTGCATATAATATAAACTACCAACTTAATAAAATAATAAACGAATATCATTTGCTGCATTAAAATACACATAATTTGAACTATAATCTTGACATAAACCGAACGGATAATTTTCGGATGCGGATGTCTTCGTATCCGCATCCGCATCCGTTTTTTCGAATATCGGATATTTATCCGCTTTTCGGATGCGGATGCGGACCGATTTCGGATTTTTTGGGTATCCATTGACAGTCCTATGCAACAACTCCTGTGTTGGAGATAGACTTCCTGGACCTTGATTTGCCTTTGGATGACTGAGGCTGCTCCTCCCTTCTTCTTCGTCTTTGCTGTTGAGATATGGAAGTGAACAGTAACCCATCCTCCATATTAGTGATCCAATCCACGTAATATTGTGCATCAACAGTACTAAAATCTATGTGGGAGGGCCAATAGGTATGGGATATTTACACCTTGAAGTTCGTATATATCATCTGAACATGTAACTAAACTATTTGTACTTGATCAAAGGACATCTGAATCTTTTGTATTTGTTGGCGGTTGTACTCCACCATTCATCAGAACCTTCAGTATTATCCGTTTGTAGATTCCAAACTCTTCATTTACTCTGTAGCAAATTATTCCAATTACACCCTTAAATAATATTGTGCATCTCCATTGCCTGTTCATGTGTTTCATAGTATCACATATTTATTAATTTGGCATTTTGTATAATGGAGCCTTAAATGCTCGTTAAAGACTATGATCACTTGATTGGTTGACAGATCCTCTCCGCAATGACAATAAATCTGTTCAAATGTCGATACAAGTCGATAATATATGTAGTCCAGTTTACAATTGGTTACGATGAATCTGTGTTGCAATGTTTTGAAAAAAAAGAAAATTACTAAAATCACCAAAATACTTCAAAAATATGTTATACAATAGATTCGAAGATATTAAGCATGAACATATAAAAAATACCTAAAATTTGAATCGATCGGATTGAAAAAATGTACTACTTCTCAAATTAAAAGGTTTGGTGATGGAGGAGAGTGGTTTGAAAAGGTTTATAAAGCGAGAAAGATGGCATGAACCTGCTCGAGCTCGCGTCATATGCATCCGGCGTATTTGACGCTAACGTATAAATTGCCATAGCTTCCTCCAATCGGCCGTGGCTGCCTCTTTCCCCGTTCCAACATCAAATGTGTCAGACGCGTCTAACGCCAAGTGAATAGGTTGTGCTAACGCTACCTAACAAAGAACATTATTGTCAGGGAAAGGATTTGTGTATTCAAACTCCGTACTCAAAATCATAAATTACATACAAAAGCTAAAAATTAGTTACTACTTTGACCCCCAGATTCTGTCCATGTTTTCCTTTATTGCAATAATTTCGACCTTGCAATTGCCTTAACGAATATTAATTTGAGTGGGGATTCAATGTAGAGATTCTTCCCCTTACCGTTGGCTTCAGATATCAATGGGTTTTAGCTGACATACCACTTGTCATTCTCGTACCATCATATGAATGTAAGATGCAGGTAAGATACAGTATCTTATATTTTTGTTGCCGACTTAACTCGCAAGATTAATTTACCCCAAGTCACATGGTAAAATTATTCAGATTACTTGTGTCTATCATGTTGAGCTAGAACACAATAATGAACGAATACAAAGTATGAATGTAGTTTGTATGGATTTTCAAAGAAAGAAATCTCTAATTGCAAAAAGGTTCATTCATTCATCAACTTAACGATTTTCTTAATTACACTTGCAGTTCTGTATGCTACCAAGTTACTGTCGGTACATGTCAAATAACTTCATACATGTAATTCTGCATATGTTTGTCAAGACAGTGTAATGATTATCCATACCAACTTATATTTGAGGAGTAGGTTGGTTTGGAAGAACTGACATTCTTGCAAAATGTGTACCATGGTGATCTCCATGAAAATGCACATGGTTCTCGGTGCCTATTGTTTCTTGCTTGCATAACACATCCACAACAATAATAATAATATTAGTATGTAATACTTGGATCACCCTGATGAATAGATAATCTATGATCAACACAAAATAAAGAACCATTATATTTTTCTTATGTAACTCTGTTTTTGTTCAGTAAATAAATGAAGACCCAGAATCCTATATTTCCAGTTTCACAACATCAAATTTTTAATGCATATATCTTCAACCTGTAGTACGCAGGTTATCTTCTCTGAAACATTTTGAAGGATCATTAGCCTGTTTTATTATCTTGATACTTTAGGAGAGTGCCGAAGTCATTTAGTGTTGAGTTTCGGCATTTCCGCGTTCCGTACGCTTACGCTTCACCGTGTCAGCCGGAGTCAACGGTCGAAGTCTTCTATGCCCGCGTCTTGGTTGAACATCTCTTCATCGCCTCCCATCGGGCATATAATCTGGTCTTGACAACACATTGTAACAGAAGAAATCCCCAATGTTACGTGCTACCAACTCATATATACATACCACTATTTCTTTAAATATCCTACGATGTGGAATTTAAAATCATCCAATCCACGCATCCACTCCATTTATAATGCGAGCCACATCTAACAATCTCCACCTTGGCGAGCATTGCTCAAGTCATCTTTGGAGTTATACTGAGTCCTCTTTGCAGTGGGATCAGGCTGCTACTTCAAGTTCTCATAAGTAGGGGAAGCTAGGCTGCTTAATCATATCTCCACCTTGATGAGCATCCCATGCTCAAGCCGCTTTGGAGCCATGCTTCGGTCACGCTGCATCATACTGGTCCCTCGAACCATGGAACTTTGATATCATGTTGAGTTTTGGCATTCGCGCGTTCCGTACGCGTACGCTTCACCGTGTCTAGTCGGAGTTAACGGTCGAAGTCTCCTGTGCCGACGTCCCGATTGAACATCCTTTCATCGCCTTCCATCGAGCATATAATCTGGTATTGGCACCAATCTCATATAAAACCATCCAATCCACGCATCCACTTCATTTACAATGTGAGTCACACTTAACATTTTGTATCTCTATCCATGTCCACATTCTTTGTCAGGAAGTTTTCGCTAATTTAAAGTTAAGTGAAACTCAGGGGCGTCAGGGTTGATGAGGTCACGTAAACCTTCCAAGATGTGCGTATTTAAAAAAAAAATCCTTCTTATTTCAAAGCAACAGCATGAACCCTAACTCATTTCCAAAAATTCCTACCGCTCCCAACGATTTGCACCTTAGCAATAGATTTCCACATCACACATAAGTTGAGCTTCCCCTACGCTGTTGCCATGGTAAGCCTAATTTCAAGTTTTGATTTTTTATTTGATGAATCAATTGGCTAAATTAGTTAATTTCGAACCAACTCCTACTCATTTCAAATTGAGGCACGAACCCACATTTTTGCTGTGCTGAATGAATTTGGTGATTAAATTTGCTGCTGCTAACTCAACTAATTAGTGAGTGAGTTGCTGCTAACTTAATTCGTTGCTAAAGCAATTCTCATTTGAAAAATAGTCCATTTGAATTCTAATTTGCTGCTAACTTAATTTGCTGGGAATTTTTTTCTCATATATCCACTTGCTTTATTTACTTTGATTACAATTAAGTAAGGTTTATGAATTAATTAGTGCTACTGATTTATTCTCATTTGTTATGAGTTTTTTTCTTCTAATTATTGAAATAATTGACAGAAAAATACTTATCAGGGGCTATCACCCCCGAACCCTTTATTCAAATCGTTACCACGCCAGTCATAATTCCTGGCTGCGCCACTGATAACGATCATGTAACCATGGTGTAAATTCTTATGGATTTTCCTTTGTTATTTACCACATGCGATGAGAAAAAATATACAGTGGTGCTGCCAAAATAGTGGCAATTTATGGTAACCTAGTTAAGGGCTGGTCCCTGTGGAAAGGAAAAGGAATTTCAATTCTTCCTTTCGGGGGTAATAGCAACGATTGTTTTCACACATAATTTTACAAAATTGAAGCTCAATATTTTGATTTATGTTTCTAACCAAGAAACCCCTCATTGACTGTTGTATTTATATGCATGTTAATTTTTTCAAGTAGTTCACTACTGTCAATGCTAATATGTTTGACTATTTTATATCTTTAATATTTGCATGATAAGCAATTCATTATAGGTTATTGGCTAAATATTGGTACTTGGTGTATGATTTCACTACGGTTGGAAATTTGAAAATTTTAAATTCAAAATATAAATTGGTTTATGATGTCTGTGTTCAGAGTGTTGAAGAGGCAGAATGTCGCAGGGCATATGATTCTGCTACTGAGGCTTACACAATTTATTTTGACCGAACTATGCCAGCAGAAGAAGTAAGAGCGGCCATATGTTTTTGTGTGCATTTATTTCCACGCACACACATGTGTGTGTGTATTATGTATGTGTGTATATGCTGAGCTCAAGTGCTAATACATAAATTTTATGCAGGCTGTTCTCAGAGAAGCGCATGAAGATGCTGTCCAAAAGGCAATGGCAATTTTTGATTCTAGTGCAGTGGGAGCTGGCTCTACACGTCTGAGTTATGAAAAAAAACTCAAAAATTACCTGAATAAGACTTTTGAGGTAAGAATTATTGCTTTATTTTGATTTTGGCAATTTTAAGTGTTCTAATTGTCCTTTTAGACCTCGTTTTGTTGATCATGGCTTGCAACTTCGTGTGCATGCTTAAGTACATGGGGGTTCAAATATATTTTTGTGAAAATAAAGCATCATTTTGTCATAGCTCTGTTAATTTGACAGAAATACTCACAACTTTGTTTGCTATAACCGGTTAGTTGTACTGTCCTTTTTTCTTCCGATAAAATATATTGGCATTATTAGACGACCATATGTTCTTGTAACTTTTCATCTTTGTTATAATCTGCGCATCTTTACTTATCTGCTTCCCAATTTAACTTGACATTGGATAGGCTATCTCATGTTTATACAGTGATCAATATAGAGGATTGCTATGTACACCACAATTTACCCATTCTTTCATTTTACTGGCTCGGCAATACGAGTGAAAGTGAAAATTCACTACGCTGATAAAAAATAGGTAATATGAAGGGTAAATGACATGTGTATAATGTATATATATGGTACTAGTTTGAGAGTAGAAAGGTATGATTGCTCAAAATGTTTTTTCTTGATTTACTAGGTTTACATGCATGCTTACTTCTTTCTACTTGGAACTGTCGAGCTATGATGATTAAATCAATACCTTTGTTTCAAATGCAGCAAATGGATATTTTATGCAATGTATATCACATTATCTTCCAAATCCCGCATTTCTCAAAGTTGTATGATGTTAAGCTCAATTTTGTCTACACTGGTTCAGGATTATAAAAAGAAAGCTTTTCTAGAGGCAGATTTGCGATGTTCTAGCACCATTCAGATCATGGATACAAAGTTTAGAACAGCTTGTCATGTTCCTGATGCTAAAGTTGATGATGTAGTCCAGGTAAAGCTTTTTATTTACAAATTTATTCAAATAAAAATATATACTGATATGAGCAATCATGTATGTAACACAGTGAACTGTTTTAAATCGTAAGCTGCTAGGTTAATCTGATTATAGTGCCATTATGCCATGAATTTCTTCAATCTATTTTTAATGCTACCCATCTACTATCCATGCTGGATAAAAATGGCACTCATCCGTTCTGTTCATATTCTTTTTTAGCTATCAAGCTTGGCATATTTCAAATTAAGAATATGAAAATACATTTTTTGTTTCTGTTCTTTCACTCTTCTCATTTAGTTCAGAAGTTATCCACATATCATTTACCACCTTTTTGGTACTTTGGTAATGCTACTTTTCTTGATTATGGATTTATTTTAACCGGATCTTAAAATTTTCCACATGTTAATATGAGTCCCGAAGTTGTTCCACATTATTTTTGTACTTCAACAAGCTTTTGCACATTTGCAAGCCAACTATCGTATAATCCTCAATGATAATAATATCTCCGTGATTGTGTTCTGATATTTCTTCTGTTCATCCTAATGTTTTAAATGATTATTATTGTTCTCTGTGCAGTATCTTTTACATTTCAGTTTTGTCACAGTTGCCATATTACAACTGCATTTGGCTGTATATTTATTCAGAATGCTATATCTGTGTGTTTAACAAGATTATAATGATGATGGTGGTACCTCTGTTTGCAGGTACTAGATAGTCTGGTTTCTGATTATGAATCATCTTCTTATGGTCCTGGGAAGTGGAAAAAATTGGCAGCCTTTTTGCAGCAGTGGTTTGTTCATTTACTTTTTTCTCTTGTGTTACAGTTTAGCTTTACAGCTAGATGCCACACTCGTATGTGTTGTGTGTATAAATTAGAGTAATATGTCATTGTTTTGTACTATCAGTCAAGCTGGATAAATTGATAGATCATATAGTTCTAATTGAAAATTTCCGTTCAAAACTAAATATGACATCAGAAGAATCATCAAACTTGAACCTTTAAATTTCAGTATATGTCGTTGTACTGTGTCCACCCCAATCTTTTGTCCAATATCTACCACTGATAACAATGATATCAAAATGAACTTTGATGTTAAAAGATTGCCGACCTTTTTATTCCATCATTATCTTTGGTTAATCTAGGCTAATTTCATGCCCCTTTTATATGTAGAAGATACAGTTCCGTTTGTTTGAATTGCATTTCTTTACAATGTGCAGTTTAGATGGGACACTGCTGGACCTCTTCAAGAAATGTCTGGACAAACTAGAATCAGAAAGGACAGCTTTCATGTTAAAGTGCAATTCCAGTGATGAAAAAGTAGCCTTGCTTAAAAAGCAACTTGAAGCAAATGAGAAGCACAGAGCTGACTATTTGAGGAGATATGAAGAGGCAATTAGCGATAAACAAAAACTTTCTGAAGATTATACTGCTCGCATTGCTAACTTGCAAGGCAATTGTAGAACACTGGAAGAGCGATGTCTTAGTTTATCAAAAGCAGCGGCGAGTGCAAAGCAAGAGTCTTCTGATTGGAAAATAAAATATGAAAATAGTACTTTAGAAACCAAGGCAGAAGAAGAACACTTAAGAGCTCAAGTTGCAGCTTTAGAATCAAGGCTAACTGCTGCTGAAGGAAGATTGGCTGCTGCTCGTGAGCAAGGAAAGGCTTTTGAGGAAGAAGCATTGGAATGGGAACGGAAATATGATCGTGCCATCAATGAAGCTAAAACAGGTCGTGAGCGATCGTCATTGTTACTTGAACAAGCTAATAAGAAGGCACAAGAACGGATGGATATTCTGAGAAGAGAATTATCTGAAAAACTTGAAGAAAAGGTAACTTCACTTGCCAATTTTTTGCATACAAATTTGTCAAATGTTAACATTTGTTATATAAAAACATAATTTATTTTAGGATGAGGAGATCAAGCATTTATCTTCCAAGGTTGATTATGCTGAAAACCATGCAAGTAATTTGACTTCCAAGTTGGAGGTAATGTTTATGTCTTTCTAATATATATATTAAAAAAAAAAAAAATTCTGACAATTTTTTATTTTATCTTCATTTTTGTTGACAATGTACAGAACGCCGAGTCCAAACTGAAGAGTTACGAGATGGAAACGAATAACCTAAACAACAAACTGAAAACTGTAACTGAAAAACTCGACTTTGTAAGCAGCAAGTATCAATCACATGAAAAAGAAGTCAAAATTCTGGAACAGGAAAAGAAGCATTTAGAGGAAAGATACCTCTCTGAGTCTAAAAAATTTGAAGAAGCGAACAAGAGGTTAAAGGAGGCCGAACGAGAAGCAAAAAGAGCCATTGAACTAGCTGATAATGCACGAGCAGAAGCTGTTGCTGCTCAAAAGGAGAAAAGTGAAGCTCAAAGACTGGCAATAGAGAGACTGAATCAAATAGAAAGAGCTGAAAGAGAAGTGGAAAACTTAGAGAGGGAGAAAACCAAACTAATGGAAGAAATCGAAAGGTTGAATAGGTCTGAAATGGATGCTCAATCTAAAGTATCTCTACTTGAATCAAGAGTTGATGAAAGAGAAAAAGGAATCGAGGGACTGATGAATCAAAGCAACAAGCAAAGGTCAAGTACTGTACAAGTGCTCGAGAATCTATTGGCTGATGAAAGAGCAGCTTTAGCTGAAGCTACCAATAGGGCCGAGGCATTATCACTGCAGTTACAAGCAACTCAAAGCAAATTAGATGCACTGCAGCAAGAATTCACATCAGTTAGGCTTAATGAGACAGCACTGGATAGTAAAATGAAGACCTCGCGAGGCAAAAGATTTAGAATGGATGAGTCTGTACATGAAGATGAACGTACCAGGAATAGAACGAAGACAGGAAGCGCCAATAGTCCTTTAAAATATAACGATACCGAAGATGGAGGTTCAACTTTTAGACATGAGATGGAAGAGGATATTAGTCTTGGTCGAGAAAATAAGGAAAACGATTCGGAGGATTATAGAAAGTTCACGGTTATCGAACTTAAGCAGGAGCTAACTGAACATGGATTTGGTGAGCATTTGCTGCGGCTGAAGAACTCACTGAAGGAGATTCTTGCTCTATATGAAAAGCACGTGCTGAAAATATGATCTTATGAAATCTTTTTTTTTAAACCGATTGTCAAACTGTAGCTTTTGCTTCTAGGTTTTTTTATGGGTAATGGTGTAAGCGAAAAATGGTGTATCTGTTTAGAGTAGTGTTGTTTGTGTACAATTCACCTATGATACTAGGATTTAATTTGGTTGTGTATCATGTTCATTTAAGGTCTCGTTTTGATTTGTATTTGTAAGAGCTCTTTCAACAGAGAGTGAAAATTGATCCACGTTCAATGGAAAATGGACTTCCCTTTGACAACCTACAAAAGCAAATTTTTATGTTGTTTTTGTAGCATGCAGATGGTATGATACCAGGTAAAATCAATTTAAACAAATTTCACAGTATTAATTATTACAAGAATTGAACAAGCTTTTCTGTATGTTTACAGTATTAATTATTACAAGAAAGCAAAGCTGGGAGATGAGAACCAAAGGACTACGTCCGGGTAGGTTCGAATTCCAGCGTCAAACCATAAATGGAAGTTTCAACGTTAAGCATCCGTGTGCGACGACTAAATAAAAGCGGAGCAGACACACGGCGTGGTTTACTTAAGTGAGTATCAATGAATACCATGATCTTTAAGGTTTTCCATTAACTCAAAAAAAAAAAAAAAGGCAAAGCTCCTTATATATAGAATACGGAGCAAAAGCAAAGGAATGCACCACCGTCTTCAATTAAACTATTATTCCAAAAACAACTTTCATATAATCGCTTTAACTTTCCCCCCTCAATTTGATCTTTCTCTACTCTTTTAAGAGCCACATTCATCTTATCCTTCAACCGACTGAAAAATCTAGTAGAAAATGCTTTGGTAAGCACATCAGCAATCTGATCAGTTGCTGGTACATGATTAACACTGACTTGCTTTGAAACAACTTTCTCCCTGACAAAAACTAGTTCAACTCCATGTGTTTTTTTATTCTTGAATGAAGAACTGGATTTGTTGAAAGTGATACAATACCAAGATTGTCAAACCATATTGTTGGAGAGAGAACTTCGTTGTTAACACAAAGCTCACCTAGTAAGGATTGCAACCATATAACCTCAGAAACAGTTGCAGCCAAACTGGTACTACCGACTGTATGTTGTTTTCTAGAACACCAAGCAACCATGTTTTTACCAAGATAAATACGAAAGCTTAGTAGTCGATCTCCTATCATTAGGATCTGTCAGCATCACAAAAGCCAATGAAGTCTTAGAGTTTCAGACTTTCTCATGAGTAACCCTTCTTTCATGGTGCCTTTTAAGTACAGAGTGTTTGTTTTTCAGCCTTCCAATGTGTATCTAGAGGTCGTTGCATAAACTGATAAACCTTATTAACACTGAAACATATCCCCGATCTTGTAATCGTGATGTACTGCAAAGCTCCAACCGTAGACCTATATTCCTGACAATTTCCAATTGGATCTCCTTCACGAGAGGACAATTCGAAACAACTTGTCATAGGAGTCAGAAAATATCGAACATTTCACATTTTTAACCTTGATAGAGGATCCTGGATGTACTTGGATTGTGACAAATGAAGACCTTCAACATGTTTTACCTCAAGTCCTAATTAAAAAATAATTCAAGCTACCAAGCTCTTTTAGGCTGAAAGATTGGTGAAGGTGATGAACAAGATTTTGTAGATTATGGTCACTGTTGCTTGTTATTATTATATCATCAACACAGACTAAAATAAAGGTGGTAAAACTTTTCGAGAATCTAAGAAATAAAGAAAGCCTTTGAAGAGTGAAAACCAATCTGCTGTAAACACTATGGTTTTTCAAACCAAGCTCTTGGTGCTTGATTCAGCCCATAAAGAGTTTTATGAAGTTTACAGACCAACCGTTTCCCTGCTTTTTCTTTAGCAAACCCAATTGCTTGCTCCATGTACACTCTCTCGCAAAACACCATTTAAGAATAAGAAAAGAGCTACAGGTCCATGTTTTTGATATTGTTATAATAAAAGTTCATACAGAAATGAATATGTAAATTTGATCTCTATTTTTTAAAAATAGAAAACGCAAACAGAAAATGTAAGGTAACCTGCGTTTTTATGATTTTGAATTTTTTGAAAATCATGAAAATCAGGAAAGCGCAAGGTAGTATGCGCTTTTTGATTTTGAAATTCTTTTTGAAAATTTTGAAAATTTGAAAAAGCGCAAGTTAACTTGCGCTTTCTATCAGAAAACACTACAAGAATTACTGTTTATAACAACGGGAGGGGGGGGGGGGCAACGGCCGTCCATGGCTTTTGACCAACGGCTTCCAACGGCGAGCAACGGCAAGCTTTTTCTCGGAATTTTTTAATAACAAAAAACACATGCCGTTGGAAGCCGTTGGAATATTGCCGTTGGCGGCCGTTGTTCGCCGTTGGAAATCCGCGACTAACCTGCAGCTCAAACTTCTTCTTTCTCATTCTCATTCTATCCGAAAAACAACCAACTTTCCTCAATTCCCCCCCCTAAAAAATTTCCAACCCCATTTTATCCCCTTCTACACGTTCTAGCATCCCCATCTTCGTTTCCAAGCTCGACAACCTCCAAAATCAGGTATTATTTGCTAAAATCCTAATTTTGTTAAATTTTTAATTTTAGGTTAAATTGGTAATTTTTGTGTATGTATTGTGCTATTGTTTGTGTAGTGTAGTGTATTGGACCGTAATTATTGTTATTAAACTAATTATTGCATGTTTAACTATGATTTGTTAAATTAGGTTTATTATTAAATTAGTGTCACACTTAATAATTTTTACTAACCTAAGCATGAACCTCACTTGTTATTATATTGGTGATTGAATTGCGTAAAATCGTACGTAGAAAGTGATGATATTGACCTATAAATTGTTCACTTTCGACATGTTATGATACGATATATACGTGATACATTTTGTGCATGACTGGACGTGATATTGTTTATTGATATAAAAGTTTAAATTTTATGAAAATAAAATTTAAACTTTTGTATCGCTAATTTTAAAATTTAAACCCTTAGAGTGTTTTTGGCCCCGTCTGATAAGTATTGTATATGATCGTTGTGTGGATATTCGTTTTTTGACAGAACTGACATCTATATTCATCGTATACAGTATTTGTTGGATTTGTCCCTGTATTGGACAAGTTATAAAAACAATAACGTAATTAAATCTTGTAAATCATTTCAGTTTAAACGGTTCGCAAAATTTCGGCAGCGCTTCCCTTTATGTTCCCTGTGTACACGCAATTGTGTACTGTTCAGGGAACTAAAGCGAAGTGCTATTGAAATTTTGTTGAATCGTTTAAATTGAAATGATTTATGCGATTTAATTACATTATTGTATTTGTAATGGGAGGTAGGATGACCCATCAACAAAGTATCAATGATCAATTGATATCAAATTCGCTAATAAAATTGTTTAAATAGAATATAATGTTCATTTCAAAATAAGCTTTAAGTTTTATTTTAACAGATAGAACACAAACAAGAAGAATGTTTATAAAATTGTTTTAATAAAAAATGTCAATGCAAATTTATATCGTACTTTTTAATTATATACATAGGTAAATGGACAATTATTTTACTGATCGGAGCTGGATGTACAAAAAACGAAGGGTCGATACTGAAGGCTCAACAAGTGAACATTTTAATAATGGTGTTAGCGTATTTATGGATTTTGCTTTACGTAATAATGGAAACTACAAAGAAATCCGTTGTCCATGTAGTAAATGCAAACTGTTAAAGCATTTGATACCACAAATGGTTAGAGTTCATTTGCGTCAGTACGGTTTCGTGTCGAACTATTTGATTTGGGATCGTCATGGGGAACCGTTAGCATCTAATCCCGTACAAGATGAGGAGATGGTGAGTAATGAAATTGGTACGACAAATCTTGTAGAACATATGGTTGAAGATGCTGCACGTTCAATGTTTCCTGTTCCTCAATTAACCGATGACGATGGTAATGCTGAAGAAGAACCAAATATTGGGGAAAAAAAATATGATTTGTTAGATGCCGTGAAAAAACCCCTTTGGGAAGGCTGCACAAGCGGAACCCAATTATCAGTAACTGCTGAATACATTGCATGAAATCCAAATACAACCTCACAGAATCTGGATTTACGGCTGTTGTACAAGCTGCGAAACGACATATGCCTCCTAATAATCTAATGTGCGAAAATCATTACGAAGTAAAAAAACTGATGTCGGCTTTCGGTTTACCGTATCAAAAAATAGATACATGTCTAAAGGGTTGCATGTTGTTTTGGAAAGAAGATATCAACCTTAGAAATTGTAAAATATGTAATCAGGAAAGATACAAACCAAGAATGAAAAAGGGAAAGGAAGTCCCGTATAAGCGTATGCATTATTTACCAATTACTCCTAGACTTCAAAGGTTATATGCATCTTTTGTAACTGCGCAACATATGAGATGGCACGGTGTGAGAACACAGGAAGAAGGTACGTTAACACATCCAGCTGATGGGGAAGCATGGAAGCATTTTGACCAGAAATATCCTGATTTTGCGTCCGAAATTCGTAATGTTAGACTTGGTTTATGTACGGATGGATTTTCCCCACTCTATCAATTTGGTTCGAAATATTCGTCATGGCCTATAATTGTCTCACCTTATAATTTACCTCCTTGGATGTGTATGAAAACTCCATATATGTTTCTTATAGTTGTCGTCCCTGGTCCCGATGATCCGACACAAGGAATCGATGTTTATTTACAACCATTGATTGATGAATTAAAAAAATTGTGGTACGAGGGAGTAGAGACATATGATATTTTCCAAAAAAAGAACTTTCGCATGTATGCTTCTTTATTGTGGACAATCAGCGATTTTCCTGCATATGCAATGCTTTCAGGTTGGAGTACGGCCGATCGTCTAGCTTGTCCTTATTGCATGGAAGAAACACGAGCAATTTTTTTATTTCATGGAAAGAAAGTTTCGTGGTTTGACTGTCATCGATGTTTTCTTCATATTAATCATCCTTTTCGAAGAGATAAAAAAAACTTTACAGCTAATAGACATGAAACTTTGAGACCACCTACGGTTTGGTCAAGCAAAGAAATTTATGAACTTGTAAAGGATTATCCAAAGATACATGAAACCGGAGAACAAATTGAAATTCAAGGTAAATCATCGATTCATAACTGGTGCAAACAGAGCATATTTTAGGAATTGCCTTATTGGAAAAATCTCTTGATTCGTCATAATATTGACGTGATGCATAATGAGAAAAACGTGTTTGATAATCTGTTTAATACAATTTTGAATGTTAAAGGGAAGACGAAAGATGATTTGAAATCAAGACGTGATATCGAAGTAATATGTAATCGTCCTGAGCTTCATATAAAACCAAATGACACAAAAAAGCCAAAAGCTTGCTATGAACTAGATTCTGATGTTTCTGTTGTTCGGCGCCATTGGAGCAGCAAAATTGCAAACAACTATCGCGAAACAATAAACAGCGTCAAAACATCAGGAAAGAGGCCTCATTGGATGAGTGAAGCTGTCTTTGATGAGTTCGCCACCTGGTGGAGCAACGAGGATTTTGTGGTAAATCTATCATATATTTAATTTAAATTGTTTGAGGCAAATAATATATAAATAATTAAAACTGTCAAAACAATTTTTGTTTTCAATTTAAATTTGCAGAGGCAGTCCGAGAGGAATTCTGTAAACAGGAGCAGGAACCCCGTTACACATCGCGGTGGTTCCATGTCTTTCCAGCATCACCGAGAAGATTTGGTATAATTATTAAATAAGATAAATAGTTAATTATTTTAAGTTTTAATTTGTTAAAATATAAATAATGTATATTTATATGTGCATATTTCAGGAGAGACAACGCGGGGGTGCTGTTAGTTATTGGGATGTGTTTACCCATACACATGCCTTGACTCAGGTCGATGATTCCGACGCAGTTTCTTACTCTTTGGACCACGATGACAAAGCGCGTGCTGCCTATGTAAGTATAACATAAGTAACTAAAACTTACAAGTTAATTGAAATAACGTTAACTAAATTCAATTATATTTTGCATGACAGCAAAAGTTCCAGGAAGCGCGGACAGCCTTACTTGAGGATACGGGACGAGCTCACTTGACCCCCGATGAGGAGGACGCCATTTTTGAGTCTATCATGGATCCAGTGACCCGCGGCAGACGCTACGGATATGGAAGCCAATCAGTAATTTTAAGTTAAATTTTAAGTTAGTAAATATCCTTATACTAGTGCATTCCATTCATATTTTGAACTATCCTTATACCCGCGACAGACGCTTCCATATCCGTAGTTTGTTTTATGAATTTGTTAGTGAATATATATAGGTTAGTTAATTTGCAATTATTTTAATACTAATTTTTCTAGTGTAGTTGATAATTTAAATTTGTTTATAGGCTCAAACAGCTCAAAGAGAGTATCAAAAGGCTCAAGATAAGGAAGAGATTGCGCAGCTATGAGCCGAGCTTGCCGAGATGCGGGAACGCAATTTGCTGCATGAAGCAAGGATGGAGGAGATGAACCGGCGTATGGCGGAGTTCATCGCACAGTATGGACAGCCTCCTTCATCTGGTGGTTCTGGTGCGGAGTGATTTAGGTATGTTTTGTTATTGGCATGTATATTTTGAAGTTAGTGAGAAATTGATACATTCTGATGGTTTCTGTGTATATTTGGATTTGATACATTCTGATGGTTTGGTTGTGGATGTTGGTTTGGATTTTTTGATGTTGGTTATGTTTGGATATTGGTTTATGTTGAAAAATATGCATGATTTGGTTATATCTATATGTTTGGATATGTTTTGGTATAGTTGTTATGTATATATGCTCGAAATGGAGCTGTTTTGATATAATTGTGGTTGTTTGTGGCTGGAAGCAAGCACTGCTTGTTTTATCTAAAAAAATATACCCAGATTTCCAACGGCTTCCAACGGCGACAAACGACAATCTGGTCATATACTTCCAATGGCTTCCAACGGCAAATTCCAACGCTTTCCAACGGATTTTCAACGGCAGTTTGGTCAACAGGATTTGCCACGTTGGCAAATTTGCCATTGGAAGCCGTTGGTATAACCCCGTTGAAGCCGTTGGAAGCCGTTGAAACGTATACCAACGGCATTTTCAACAGCCTCCAACGGCTTTCCAACGGCCTCCAACGGCTGCGCGCCGTTGGAAACAGCCGTTTCTCTTGTAGTGAAAGCATTTACTAGTTTACGCTTTCTGATTTTGAAATTTCATTTTTGAAAATTTCGAAAAGTGCAAGCTAGTTTGCGCTTTCCAGTTTGCTTTCTGATTTAAAAAAACCAGGGACCTAAATTACATACTCATTTGCTATAGGGACTTGTAACAACATCTGAAATAGAGACCTTTAGTATAAAGTAGCAAAACAAGAAAGCATTATTTATGTCTAGCTGCTTCATTGGCAAACCTCTTGCAAAACCAATTGTGAGGACCACCCTAATAGTTGCTGGATTCACCGCTGGGTGAAGATTTCGTTGAAATCATACCCAACATTTTAAGAGTAGCATTTCGCTACAAGCCGGGCTTTAAACCTTGCCACACTAGCATCAAAAAATTTCTTTTAACTTGTACACCCTCGCAGCCCACCAAATATCTATTAGGAGGTAAAGGAACAAGACTCTAAGTTTCATTCTTCATTAATAAGGCTTCATGTTCTTCTCATGACAGCCTGCCACTCTTGAGACTTCTAAGCTTCCTCAAAATTAGTAGATTCATACATTTTTAGGTTTAGTAGCATATTCTTTGGTTTGAAAATTCCACATTTGGATCTTGTGACGATTGGATGCTCAATAGTAGATGGTAAAATGGCAAGTAATATAGGATCCATGTTTCTTGTATCACTCACATTTGAATAAGAAGAAGAAATTGATTGTGAGGTCTATTTTGAAGGTGACAAGGGTGCTTGACAGGAAGTAAAAGGTGAGTTTGGCCATTCTAATTCGATGTCAGAACCTATGTCAATTTCGTGCGTATGATCAAAGGAAGTGGAATTTGTGGGCGTCGTAAATGAATGACTGTTAGGTTGGAAACTATAGGTAAAGCAGGAGTTGGTGATAAACTCACAAGTACTTAGGAGTTGGTGATAAACTCACAAATAGGAGAAAAAGATAGCATATCCCGTCTATTTATAATACTGTTATTCGTAACGTCAGAAAAGTGTTACGAAATTGTTAGACAGTAACGTAAGAAAAGTGTTACGAAATTGTTAGACAGGAACGTCAGAAAAGGATTACGAAACTGTATACAAAAATTGTTAACAGTAACGTTACAAAAGTGTTACGAAAATGTTACAATTATGTTGCAAATTGCAACAACAACAAACCGTCACAGGCACGTCGCAAAATTTTTACGAGTAGAACTGTGAAGCTAACAAATAAATCAGTAAACAGCGTACCGATTGAATTGTCCGAGTCCAGTGTTTAAAAGCTGTTTCCTTGAAACAATATTGCCCCCTCTACGGCGTTTAAGGATATCAAACAATTATTTTCCAAGATGAAACAGACCTTCTCTACGATGTTGTGCAACAATCGCAGAGCACCGATGAACTCAAGAGAGTATTTTTTAAGAACAGAATGTAGCGAGGAGAAAGAAAATGCAGGAAAAATTTAATGTACGTTCACTGTTTTCTTTCTGCCTATATATAGGCACGGGGAGGTGCACTTATTCGGTAATAGGTGCCTGTTCAAATGGATGCGACCGTTTGAATTTGAACGGACAGAAATAAAAACTGTTCGGTCTGAATAGCCACGCCAAGCCAACTGCAAAGTGCTAAGTGTCTCTAGTACGCCCCAAACGCCCATTCGCCCACGCCGCGGGTGCGGGAGCGAGTTCGGGCTCAAGCACGGGCATGGGCACGAACACGGGCTTGGACGTGCGCGTGCGGGGTGGGGCATTGCACCACCCGTCATGGCTTGTGTCTCTCTTTGTCTATAGGAATTATCGTAGTGTCCACATCATAGTATATAAACACAAATAGTTTATTTTATTCTAAGATGTGGGACTATTCATCTTCTAAGGCAATTAATGCCTTCACATTCCCCAATACTACTCATCCTTTTTTAACAAATACAAGAGCTGACAGTTATAAAATACTACTTACCAATATTAGAAGATCTTAATTTATACTTTCCTTACCTCTAAGACAATTCCTCACAAATAATACTTTACCAATATTAGAAGATCTTAATTTATACTTTCAAGATCTTAATTTATACTTTTCTTACCTCTAGGATATAGTTCCTCCCACTACTCCTCAAGTTGGAGCATGTAAATCATGAATGCCCAACTTGCGTAAAAAAAAACTAAACTGCTTCTTCTCAAGCGCATTTGTCACCAACTAATGACCAGTAGGAACATACGCAGTGGCTAGATTTCTAGACAACAACTCATCACGAACAAAATGACAATCTACCTCCATATGCTTAGTATATCATGAAACATGGGATTTCTCGCAATATAGAGCGCAGATTGACTATCACAAAATAATTTCATCGGCTTAGGATGCAGAACACCAAGTGAGGACAACAACTTCATCCATTTTAACTCACAAGTAGTAACAGTCATAGCACGATATTCAGCTTCAGCAGACGAACGAGACACAATAGGTTGTTTCTTAGTCTTCCAGGAAACAGGAGAACGACCAAGAAACACCAAATAATCAAACGCTAAACATCGTGTTAAAGTGCACGCCGCCCAATCACTATCACAAAATGTCGTCAAACACATTTCATCCATAGGACGTAACAAAATTCCTTGATCAGGACTACCTTTTAAGTAGCACAGAACCCGCAGAGCCGCATCCCAGTGTTGTACCTGTGGGGCACTCAAGAATTGTGCAAGAGTATGCACTGAATAAATCAACTCAGGACGAGTAATAGACAAGTAAACGAGTCACCCCACTAAACGACGATATTGACCCGGTTGAGCAAACGGCTCCCCCTCGGCATATGCAAGACATGATTCTGCTCCATAAGCATATCAATAGGCTTACAGCCCGACATTCCTGCTTCTGTCAAAATGTCTAAGGCATACTTTCGTTTGGAAAGAAAAATACCTTCTGAACCACGAGCAACTTCAATAGCCAAAAATATATTTTAATGTGCCTAAGTCTTTCATATAAAAACAAGAGCTCAAATATCCTTTAAATCACACAATAACATCATGTAAGGAACCTGCAATAACCAAGTTGTCAACATATACAAGAACATGCAGGGACATACTAACCCGAATATAACTGAACAATGAGTAATCAACGTAAGACTGCTTAAAACCAAATGCCTTTTGACAACTTAGCAAACCACTACCGGGGAGCCTGTTTCAAACCATATAAAGACTTGTGCAACTTGCAAGCCTTCCCTAGGATAGTACCATTATACCCTAGAGGAAGCTGCATATATACTTCCTCCTCCAAATCACCGTGTAGGAAAGAATTATGAACATCCATTTGATGCAATTCCCAGTTTTGAGCTACAACAACAGATAGAAAAACACGAACAATCCCCATTTTTGCAACTGGGGCAAAAGTTTCATTAGAATCAACCCCTACAACTTGTCGATTACCATAAACAACAAGACGTCCCTTAAGACGTTCTACTTCACCCTTCGACATGTATTTGATCTTGTAAACCCAACCACTACCAATTGCTTTCTTACCAGGAGGCAAATCTTCCAATGTCCACGTACCACTACGTTCAAGAGCGTTACGAAACTGTTTTCTTACCAGGAGTAGAACTGTGCAGTTAACAAATAAAGCAGTAATACCGATTGAATTGTCCAAGTCTAGTGTTTAAAAGCTGTTTCCTTGAAACAATATTGCTCCTTCTGCGGCGCTTAAGGATATCGAGCAATTGTTTCCCAAGATGAAATGGACCTTCTCTGCGATGCTGCGCAACAATCGTAGAGCACCGACGAACTCAAGAGAGTATTTTTTATGAACAGAGTGCAGTGAGGAGAAATAAAATGCAGGAAAAATTTAATGTACGTTCACTGTTTTCTTTCTGCTTATATATAGGCGCGGGGAGGTGAACCTCTTTGGTAATAAGTGCCTGTTCAAATGGATGCGACTGTTGCGACCCTTTACCAGGCGGTGCGACCGTTTGAATTTGAACGGACAGAAATAAAAACTGTTTGGTCTGAACAGACACGCCAAGCCAATTGCAAAGTGCTAAGTGCCTCTAATACGCCTTAAATGCCCATTCGCCCCCGCTGCGGGTACGGGCTCGAGCATGGGCACGGGCTCGAACACGGGCGTGGGCGTGGGTGTGCGAGATGGTGCGTTGTACCACCCGTCATGGCTTGTGTCTCTCTTTGTCTATAGGAATTATCATAGTGTAAAAATCTTAGTATATAAACACAAAGAGTTTATTTTATTCTAAGATGTGGGACTATTCATCTTCCAAGGCAGTGCCTTCACATTCCCCAATACTACTCATTCATTTCTAACAATCCCCCACATGAATGAGTAATTATTCAATTTGTTCTTAAAATTATGCGAAACATTTATCGTATCGGTTAAAGTAGCACATCTGTCACATTCATTTATATGAAATCCATTTAATATCACATTTTCATCAAAATTTTCATGTCATTATTTAGGCGCTTGTTTAAGCCCATACAGTGATTTTCTTAATCTACAAACCTTACTTTCATTTCCATTTTTTAGGAAACCTTCTGGTTGTTTCATGTATATTTCTTCTTCCAGCTTTAAAAATGCTGCCTTTACATCCATTTGATGTTTTTTAAATCGAGCGTGGATGTGATTACTATCAGCATTCTTATTGATGTTATTATAGTTACTAGAGAACATGTATCAAAATAGTCCAGGTCTTCCTTTTGTCTAAAACCTTGAACCACAAGTCGAGCTTTATACCTATCTATTGAACTATCGGATTTCAATTTCTTCTTAAATATCCATTTATTACCCAAAGTCTTGCTTCCTTGAGGTAAATCAACTAACTCCCATGTATGGTTTGCCATAATGGATTCGACTTCGTTATTAATGGCCTCCTTCCAATAAGGGGCATCGGTGGAGGGCATAGCTTGTTTGTATGTTAATGGATCATCTTCTAACATAAATGTGTAGAAGTCTGGACCAAAGGTTTTTGATGTCCTTGATCTTTTGCTTCTCCTCGGTTCCTCTTCTTGTTGATTAGCACTATTTTGCTAATCAATATTTTTTTCAGTATTCTCAAGAGAATTGGAGATTTCAGTTTCCCTTGGTCCCTTTTGTGGATAATTTTCAGTATCCTGTTTTAAAGGGTATACATGTTCAAAAAATCTAGCATTTTTCGACTCAATGGTGGTATTTACGTGAATATCATCAATTTCGAATTTGTGTACCAAAAACCGATAAGCGACACTGTTTTGTGCATATCCAATGAATACACAATCAATTTTGTTTGGTCCAATTTTGACTTTCTTTGGTTTGGGTACCTTTACTTTCGCAATACAACCCCACACTTTTAAGTATTTGTAGGATGGTGGTCCATTTTTCCAAAGTTCATGGGGAGATTTAGATGTTTTTTTTGTGGTATCTTATTTAAAATATGATTTGCAGAAAGAATAGCTTCTCCCCAGAAGTTATCTAGCAATCCAGAACTAATTAGTAAGGCATTCGTCATTTCTTCAAGAGTTCTATTTTTCCGTTCGGCTATACCGTTGGATTGAGGTGAATACGGGGCTGTAGTTTCGTGTATAATGCCATGTTTGGCGCAAAATTCCTCAAAGCGAAATTCATATTCTCCTCCTCTATCACTTCTTAAAGCTTTTATTTTCTTGTTTAGTTGATTTTCAACTTCTGCTTTATACTGTTTAAACATGTCGAATGCTTCGTCCTTACTTCTAAGGAGATACACATAACAGTACCTTGTACAATCATCAATGTATGTAATGAAATATCTTTTTCCATCTCTAGTTTGATATATTTTTAAGTCACATACATCTATGTGTATTAAGTCTAGAGGTTCAGTTTCTCGTTCAACATGATGAAAGGAGGTTTTTGTCAATTTTGCTTCTGCACAAACTTATAGTTGGAATCTATGTTGCATTTTGGTATAAAGTCTAGATTAATCAATTTTCGTAAGGTATCGAAATTTAAATGGCCTTGTTAGAGGAATCAACAATATAAGCAGAAGATTCAATTTTATTCATATCATTGTTTGGTACAATAGTGGTTACATTTTCCTTAAATAAACCATCATAAACATATCCTCTTCCTACATACACTCCATTTTTTGACAACACAAACTTATCAGACACAAAAGTGAGTTTGAAGCCATGCTTGATAAGCAGCAATCCGTAAATTAGGTTTTTTGCAGATCTCTGGAACATGAAGAACATCTGCCAAAGTTAGTTCTTTTCCAGAAGTCATTTTCAGTACAATTTTTCCTTTGCCTTCGACTTTTGATGCGGATGAATTACACAGAAAAAGTCGTTCGTCCTCAATAGCAGTTTTGTAGGTTGTAAACATCCACTTATTTGCACATATGTGTCGTGTGGCTCCTGTATCTACAAACCATTCCTTGGAGTCCCCAACAAGGTTGCATTCAGACACTACTACACAAAAGTCCATATCAGACACACCTTTTGAGATGTCAACCACGTTTGCTTCTGATTTCTTTTTCTTGGGTGCGCGGCATTCGACGGCTTTATGTCCTTTCTTCCCATAATTATGGCATGAACCCTGAAATTTCTTTGATTTCTTAGGAGCATGCTCATGTTTCCTTTTGTTGGGTTTCTCTGACTCGACTACATTTTCCTTGACAATCATGGTATGCAAAGTCTTCTTCTCAGATTTTAGGTTATCTTCCTCAATCCTTAATCTGATTACAAGTTCCTCCATTGTCATCTCCTTACGCATGTGCTTAAAGTAGTTTTTAAAATCTTTCCATGATGGAGGAAGCTTTTCAATTGCAGTGGCAACCTGAAAGGATTCACTTAGGGTCATTCCTTCATCGTGCAGTTAATGAATGATGACTTGTAACTCTTGAATCTGGTTGATAATGGTCTTTGCATTAATCATTTTGAAGTCAAGGAATTTTTCTGCTATGAATTTCTTCATGCCCGCATCTTCGGTTTTGTACCTTTTTTCTAATGTCGTCCAAAGTTCTTTGAAAGTTCAAGCAGTACAGTATACATTGTATAGGCTATTGTCGAGTCCATTTAATACGTAATTCTTGCACATAAAGTCAGAACTCTTCCAGACATTCAAGGCTTCAACTTTTGTTGCATCGGGTTTCAATTCTTCGACTACGGGAGCATCTTCTATAAGAAACTTTGCAAGGCCCAAAGTCGTCAAATAAAACAGCATCTTTTGCTGCCAGTGTTTGAAGTCCATCCCTGTGAACTTTTATGGCCGTTCTCCATGAGATAGTGCCATTGTTGGAACCATACTTGTAGACTGAGCAGTAATCACAGTCTGTGTTGGTGCAGAATTGTTGCTTTCATGAGACATTTTCGTTTAAAAAAACAACCAACAAAAAATCATTATTGTTTCAAGATTGTTATTCGTAACGTCAGACAAGTATTACGAAATTGTTAGACAGTAACGTCAGTTACAAAGTTGTTAGACAGTAACGTCAGAAAAGCGTTACAAAACTGTATGCAAAAATTGTTAACAGTAACGTTACAAAAGTGTTATGAAACTATTACAATTATGTTGCAAATTGCAACTACAACAAACTGTCACAAACACGTCACAAAAATGTTACGAGTAGAACTGTGCAGTTAAAAAATAATGCAGTAAACAGCGTACCGATTGAATTGTCCGAATCCAGCGTTTAAAAGATGTTTCCTTGAAACAATATTGCTCCCTTTGAGGCGCTTAAGGATATCGAGCAATTATTTCCCAAGATGAAACATACCTTCTCTGTGATTTTGCGCAACAATTGTAGAGCACTGACAAACTCAAGAGAGTATTTTTTAAGAACAGAGTGCAGTGAGGAGAAAGAAAATGCAGGAAAAATTCAATGTACGTTCACTGTTTTCTTTCTGCCTATATATAGGCGTGGGGAGGTGCACCTATTTGGTAATAGGTGCCTGTTCAGACGGATGCGACTGTTGGAAAGGTTGCGACCCTTTACCAGGCGGTGCGACCGTTTGAATTTGAACGGACAGAAAAAAAACTTTTCGGTCTGAACAGTCATGCCAAGCCAACTGCAAAGTGCTAAGTGCCTCTAATATGCCTCAAATGCCCATTCGCCCATGTCGCGGGTGCAAGTACGGGTTCGGGCTCGGGCATGGACACGAGCTCGAACATAGGCGTGGGCGCGCATGTGCGGGGTGGTGCGTTGCACCACCCGTCATGGCTTGTGTCTCTCTTTGTCTATAGGAATTATCATAGTGTACACATCTTAGTAAATAAACACAAATAGTTTATTTTATTCTAAGATGTGGGACTATTCATCTTCCAAGGCAATTAATGCCTTCACATTCCCCAATACTACTCATTCATTTCTAACAAATAAAAGAGTTGACAGTTATAAAATAATACTTTAGCAATATTAGAAGATCTTAATTTATACTTTCCTTACCTCAAAGACATAATTCCTCATAAATAATACTTTACCAATATTAGAAGATCTTAATTTATACTTTCCAGATTTTAATTTATACTTTTCTTACCTCTAGGATATAATTCCTCCCACTCATCCTCAAGTTGGAGCATGTAAATCATGAATGCCCAACTTGCGTAACAGAAAACCAAACCGCTGCTTCTCAAGCGCATTTTTCAAAATTTGTCACCAACTAATGACCAGTAGGAACATACGCAGTGGCTAGATTTCTAGACAACAACTCATCACGAACAAAATGACAATCTACCTCCATATGTTTAGTATGATCATGAGACATGGGATTTCTCGCAATATGGAGCACAGATTGACTATCACAAAATAATTTCATCGGCTTAGGATGTAGAACACCAAGGGAGGACAACAACTTCATCCATTTTAATTCACAAGTAGTAACAGCCATAGCACGATATTCAGCTTCAGCAGACAAATGGGACACAATAGGTTGTTTCTTAGTCTTCTAGGAAACATGAGAACGACCAAGAAACACCAAATAATCAGATACTGAACCTCGTGTCAAAGTGCACACCACCCAATCACTATCACAAAATATCGTCAAACACATTTCAGCCATAGGATAACAAAATTCCTTGACCAGGACTACCTTTTAAGTAGCGCAGAACCCGTAGAGCCACATCCCAATGTTGTACCTGTCGGGACTCAAGAATTGTGCAAGAGTATGCACTGAATAAATTAACTCAGCATAAGTAACAGACAAGTAAACGAGTCGCCCCACTAAACGACGATATTGACCCAGTTGAGAAAACGGCTCCCCCTCGGCATATACAAGACATGATTCTACTCCATAGGAGTATCAATAGGCTTACAGCCCGACATTCCTGCTTCAGTCAAAATGTTTAAGGCATACTTTCGTTGGGAAAGAAAAATACCTTCCGAACCACGAGCAACTTCAATAGCCAAAAAAATATTTTAATGTGCCTAAGTCTTTCATATAAAAACAGGAGCTCAAATATCCTTTAAACTGCACAATAGCATCATGTAACGAACTTGCAATAACCAAGTCGTCGACATATACAAGAACATGCAGGGATACCCCGAGTATAACTGAACAATGAGTAATCAGCGTAAGACTGCTTAAAACCAAATGCCTTCAAAGCATTAGACAAATTAGCAAACCACTACCGGGGAGCCTATTTCAAACCATATAAAGACTTACGCAACTTGCAAACCTTCCCTGGAATAGTACCATTATACCCTAGAGGAAGCTGCATATATACTTCCTCCTCCAAATCACCATGTAGGAAAGAATTATGAACATCCATTTGATGCAATTCCTAGTTTTGAGCTATAACAACAAATAGAAAAACACGAACAGTCCCCATTTTTGCAACTAGGGCAAAAGTTTCATTAGAATCAATCCCTGCAACTTGTCGATTAACATAAACAACACGACGTCCCTTAAGACGTTCTACTTCACCCTTTGATGTGTATTTGATCTTGTAAACCCAATCACTACCAATTACTTTCTTACCAGGAGGCAAATTTTCCAATGTCCACGTACCACTATGTTGAAGAGCATTAATCTCTTCCTATATTGCTTTACGCCAACCTACATGTTTGACAACTTCCTGAAAGGAAGCTGGCTCTTTACCTTTTGCAATTGCTGTCAGAAAATATTTGTCTCATAGAAAATTTGTTATAATCAACATAACGAGCTATATCGAAGGGTTTACCTAAGGAACTCGATCAAAGAGGAGTAGCAGTTGATGCAGTAGGTTCTATATTTTGTCAAACAACTGTATTCGTAACATAATCCCGAAGCTTTATTAATGGAATTTTTGTATGATGGCCACGACTTTGAACCTCACCACTACTAGATGCACCACCACCTCCTCGCGCCATAGTACGACCTTCGCCATCATCACCATTAGCTCATACATCATCTATTTCCTCTACCATTTTCTCGGCAACATACTCCACATCATCCTACAATGGTAGTTGATTAAATTATTTTTCCCATTGCATTCTTTCATTATCAGGAAGAGACTCAATATATGAGAATTTATCCCTAAAAAATTTCACATCACGACTCATAAAAAAATCATGAGTATCAAGATCATACAAACGCCAACCTTTTTTTCCAAAGGGATAACCAACAAACATACATTTTCTAGACCTCGAATCAAACCTTTCCTTTACACTATCTTATTTGTAGCATAACGTAAACATCCAAAAACACGTACATTATCATACGAAGGAAGCTGACCAACCAAGCATTCATATGGTGTTTTTCCATTCAACACACAAGTAGGAGTCAAATTCATAAGATGCACAACAGTTAAAACACATTCTCCCTAAAATACTTAGGTAATTTAGCTTGAAATTGTAATGCACGTGCAACATTAAGAATATGCCTATGTTTGTGTTTAATATGACCATTTTGCTGTGCAATATCAACACAAGATGTTTGATGCAATATTCTTTTTTTGGCAAAAAATATCTTTAAACTCAAAAATTCTTGCCCATTATCACTTCTCAAAATTTTAATCTTTTTATTAAATTGAGTTTTCACCATAGCATAAAATTCTTGAATCAATTTTCCAACTGCATACTTGCCAATCATCAAATATACCCAAGTTGCACGAGAGTAATCATGAACAATGGTAAGAAAAAATGAGCATTGTAACCTGAAAAAACTTTATTTGGACCCCGAATATCGCAATGAATCAAACCAAACACACCAGATGTTATATTCATGCTTAAAGGAAAAAAGTTACATGGTTGTTTACCCATACAACACACTTGATAGTCAATGTGAAACGACCCACCTCCTCGATCTTCAAAAATCAATACTAATACATCCTCGGTATTCACGTACCACAAATCCAAGTGCCGGAGAGGCGGATTATCATGGGTAAGAAAGAAAGTAACACTACAACAAAAAAGACTTTTCACAGCGTTTGAAAAACGCTGTTAAAAGTTTTCACAGCGTTTTTAAAAACGCTGTATAACGACATGCGGTCGTTGACCCTAAATTTTTAACTGCAAAATATAAACGCTGTCAAAAACCCACTTTCTACAGCGTTTTTTAAACGCTGTTAATAATTTTTCTACTGCAAGGTATAAACGCTGTTAATAGTTTTCTACTGCAAGGTATAAACGCTGTCGTAGGGATATACATTTTTTTCCCAATGAATTGACAGCAATGTATAAACGCTGTCGTAGGGATATGCATTTTTTTCCAATGAATTGACAGCAATGTATAAACGCTGTCGTAGGGATATGCATTTTTTTCCCTAAGAATTGACAGCAATGTTGTGCCATTGCAATATTCACACATATCATTAATATAAACTACATTTAATTATATTTTAATCAGTTAATGTACATAACATAAACAAATCAAACTAAAAATTGTAAAATAAAAGCATAACTATTAATCACTTCCATAAAATAAGTTGAACACAATATCCATGAACAAAGTTTACATAAACCCGTAAAGAGAGATAAAATTTATAAACCAACTGCATACAAAATTAGACAAATGCACAATATCTAGAAAGCAAGTTTGCATCTAATATCATCGGAATATTGTAAAATTAAAATATTAACGTTATTGGAAAAAAAAAAGAAAACCCTTCAGCCAGCATGTATGATAGGTTTTCCATAAGCATCATGAGTGCAACTTCACGATCAGTAGAGTGCCTGGAACATAAAATACCAAACATCAAATAACACTAAATTCATGGGTATTAGTTTATGACTAGCAAGTCTCCATTTTCCTTCATTAAAGAAATTGATCAAACAAACCTGGCAAAATATAACCTTTTGATGATGTATGCACTTAGCAATCCAGTCCGCATATGATATTTCAAAATCATAGTTAAATATTATGAGATCCACAAGGAAAGGGAAAATATGAACATTCAAAACTTATAAAAGCTCCTAAAAAAGTGTTGGATAGAAACATATAGATGAAATCCCTAGCAAGTTGCAACGCAGTGTCGGCATCAATATGTTCGAGATCGAAGTTATGAATTGCATTGAAAAGCAGTATAGATGTCACAGGCTTAATAGTCCTTATCAGCAATATCATAGAGAGAATCCAAATTTCATACGATATAGACAAAGTCTACCAATTACATTAGAAATGCCAAGAAGGATGGACTCCCTAACGTATACCAAAAGAAGCTTGCAAGACCAACACAACCAAAATCAAATCGTTCAGCATAGAAGAGATAAAGTTGTACAATAGGACAACCTTACGACCCTTGAAGCATCACAAACAAATCAAATAATGTCACTTCCTTACAACGCAATCGCCAAGGTGACATAAAGAAATGTTGAAAAAATAGCCAAGCTTGAAACTCTGTGCGGCAACATACCTTCATTTTGCCAGAATCGAGAAAGGCATTAGAAGTCCAAAGCCAAGGCATAACTCATGGGCATCTAAGCAGATCCAAACAGAAAAACAACGGTTATGAAATCAGAAGAGGCATTGAAGCACAAATTACTACTTCAAGAGCAATTCCATCTTACCATCCACAGATATCAGTAGGACTGGGACCAGAATAGGGGAGGTAGTGGACTTACAGTACCAGATCTGAAAGAAGGACAAAATAAACTATACCGAAATAATAATATAAAAAATGTAGGAGCACGGTATTGTGGAGAAAGTAATATTGCAACAACAGAAAAACTAACCGAGCATGGACGTGAGTATCGAAATAACTGCGCCAACCTTAACTGCACTTTTAGTACCCATTTCTGTTTCAAAAATTGTGTGAACATTTTCGAGTGCCCCAAAATTTTTTGAAATCAAAGGCGGAGATTCTTACCATGAGCAGGTGATAAGGAGCTATTTAGGAGGAAGAGGCAGAGATGGTGACTAGCTATTCACGTGACCTTATAATCATCATCTATTTGTGTGATTCAAATTTTGTTGTCTATGTATCTGCATGATGAAAGAACACTTTGAAATCTTGATAAGATGAGGATACAAGAAAATTTTATGCTGTTAGGATTTGCAGTGAACTTACAGTATTTTGAATATGTATTTGCTATTGATTTCCATTGGAAACTTGTAACCGCTGATAATAGCATATCCATCGTTCATGTCAACGTTGTAAGTATCCATATCTGATGATGTACTGCAAATTTGATATACATCAAATTTCTTCATTAACTGAAGCTGGCTACATCTTGACAGATTATATTATCGGAAAACTAACTTGAGAGTACCAGTAGCACAATACGTAAGTCCTGGAAAGATTTCAACCTGGTTTTGTATTTCTCCATTTTCCTTTACAGTCTACCATATAAAGATAAGATGGGATCATAATTTCATGCATGTGCAACACAAACTCATAATAAAGTATCATATTAGGCAAACCTGTAAACCTTTTAAACCATTAGCAGCAATGGCTTCCCAATTCTTACCTTTCTGCTGCCACAATACATGTACTATAATATGGTGCAAGAAATACTGGTAATAACGTTGATTAATATTGCATCAAAATACCTGAGAAGACCAAATCAGTTGCCATTCTCCTTCCAGACTTTTATCTATCCTCTATCCTCCTTTTTCCTCAATATGAGATTCAAGAAGTTTTGAATGAAACCTTGTGCTGGTATTTGTCCTATCTCCTTCTTCAAACTTAGCTCATCTATCACCTACTTTCATCATGATTTCAATCAAGAATTCGTATGATTCTTGTTTCATCACATAGCTTCAATTTGTTTTGCGATAGAAAAATAAAAGGCTGATTCTATCAAGCTTATAATGGAAGATAAAACATGTAAACTAACCTCCTTAATTCTTCTAGTAGTCGTCTATGTCTCATCCCTTTTCAACATCTCGCCTCCTTAGTTGCATATCCATCTCGCCTCCTTAGTTTCAACATGATTATTTCTCATCGAATTAAATTGCCACCGGTTAAAAGATAAGACCACCTCATAACATTATCTACTTTGTAAGAGCATGATAAATAAAATTAATGTATAAATTACCTATAACCATTGACTCACTTATACAAACATATAGAATGCAAGTAAATATGACATTTACATTTAACAAGTAAAATAGCAAATTAATCTCATCATCTGATAGACAGATATATAGCCATTTTAAACAAAGGCTTCTTAATAGTTGATGGGTTCGATTTTCACTTTGCTAAATTAGCAAAGCAATAGCATTATTCCAAAGAACAAATTCCCAGTTTATTTTGGAGTATTATCAATTGTACCACAAACTACTCCTTGGCACAAAAAATTGATATTATCAGTTTTATCATGCCCGCATCAAAAATTGATCTAAAATAATGCAACAACCAGAATAAGTTATATTGGCTATGTCAAACATAAAACTATCTTTAAGATGGTACGATTAAAATCAAATGTTAACTACTGTTAACCAAGAGAACAAATATTGTACACGAATCAAGGATTGATAAAACGACGATGACTACATTGAAAACTTTCGAGGGTTTATCATTATTTGAAAATCTATCTATTATCGAATTATAAAACAGTAAAATGGAATGATTCAAAGACATTTGCTACAATTTCACCTTTGTTACTTACTGAGAAGCAGCTGACAAACTTAAAAATACCACACACACACACACGGTAGTATTACACACATACAAAATTACTAAGCAGACAAATTTACAAACTGAACCCAAAAAAAATACAAATTCAAAATGTCAACGTCTTGCCCCCATGCTACCAAATGTGTAAAGGTGCCATCGTCCTCTATTAAACTATACAACTAACCAAATTATTATGTTGATAACTAAAGATTGGTTTCCAAATTTATTATCGAAACAGAATAGTTTCACTCTAATGAGCAGTCAACTTAGTATTTTTGTAACTGATAAGATAATGAGCAACTTTATGTTGTGCAATATTTTTAAACATTCTTACACAACTATGAATTGCTATATATATGCATACATATATAATGGTTTGAAGATAGCAATAACCTACTAGAATAGACTAGGTTGTAACTTCCTATGTGCCTCAATGCCTAGTCTTTCTTATTTGTATCGTTCGATGTAAAAATTCAGTTCAAAAGCACATTTTTATGTGTGAGATTCATTTAGGTCTCAGTTTATGTTATTTGATCAAAGGTTCAGTCTTTGTTTTTAATGTAACGAAATATTCTTATCATCACTTATCATTATCCTATTCCTTTTTAGTGCTTTTCATTTTAAAGAAGAGTAAGATTATGCAAATATAATTTATGGTCATGCTATTTAGTTAAGATATAATATGAAGTAATCCTACTTATTTTCAACACTGATAAGGTATGTTTCGCCCCAATTTTTTCTTTTAAAAAAAAGGAAAACAAGTTTAATCAATATTATGTGAAATATTGATTCTGCTGTGATTCAAGTAGCTGAAGCATATGACTGTATAACCGTAAGTTATTCCTGAAAATCTACTCTTTCATTCAATCCCCAACTTGAAGGATATACGTCTTACCCTACATTCTGATAAATCAAAAATCCCATCGTTTCTCATAACTAATAATATATAAAAATTTCTTCCTTGAGGGATCTTCTTATGTTTGTTTTTCGGATATATAAGTAGTATTTTTTTATGGTAACATTATTGACAAAAATTGGCTACAAAAATCAAAGTGGTTCTACTTAGTAAAGAGTACCTGAGACCGAACTTTGAATCAAGCCTAAAACTCCACGTCTGAATCCAAGTTTGAATAAATCCTCTAAATCGCGTCCGAATGAAATCTTCTACGGTCGACGAAATGAAATTGGTCTTTGATAGTCCAAAAATCAAAAGAAGTCGAGATGATTCAGATTTTGCTCATTCAACTGATGTACTTGGAAGAAGAAATAGCGATTGGCAGGACGAAATCGAAGAACGCAAATGAAGATTAAAGGAAACGAAGCTGAAAGAAAATGAGGACGAAAGGGGGGAAAGCTAAAAAAATTAGGAACCAAGGCGGCAATTTTTTTCTGCAGTAGCCCTAGTCATTCTCAGTGTTCTAGTGGCAATTTCGCTTTTGGGAACGGGAGAAGGGAGAAGGAAGAGAAGAAATATTAGTATAAAGATCCGGCCACAAAAATAAAAGGAGAGCCCACCATAGAATTTCAGTAGCCGCCTTAAATTATACTTGTAGAACATAAACAGCGTTTGTACGTGATTTCTTTTCCCGTTCAAAATAACTTCTACTGCATTAGCTATTAAAACGCTGAGAATCATTGCCATCAAAAGTAAGTTCTGTTGTAGTGTAAAGACAAAACATAATCTTACACGAATGGAATAACATATATTATTTCGACATATAACCTTTACAGTGAAAATTTAAATACATTTATCAGATTTAAACATGGATAGTTATATATGTCCTAACAAATGCAGAATACAATACTACACAAGTGTGGTGGAAACGGATAACAATCTTCAGAAGAATCTTCTAACTCCATGCTTCAAGCTCCATCCAGATTCCTTCTAACTAAACATGACTACTAGGCTGCCTAGGAAAATTAGGGTACCCAGTGTTTAAGGGAAAAGGAAAATAAACTCCGGATCAGTCATGGGACTGGTGTGAGAAACTCAAAATACGTGGTTTGAAAAGAAAATGGTATCTCATAAGATCATGCCGCACATAAACATGGAACGGGTTTTTACCTTATGATAACCAAAACATTTTCTACGTGAAATCATTTGATATTATTTTCAATGATATTCTTTGAAATTACTTTTTAAGTGAACTTATGAATCATAGCCGAAACTGTTACATTTGTTAAATTTGACGGTTTACAATCAAGTTCGTAGGCACTTATTGGAGAATGGATTTCCATACAATGGCAGGTAAGGGATTACCTTCCATATAGTACATCTCTAGAGGAATGTACCGAGGATACACAAACAATCCTCCACATCTGGCTAGATCGGTCTATCCCTATTTGGCACTCACACATGACCTGGATAGAAACCGAATATGACATCACCCGGTCGTTACCGATCTATTCGAGACATCTCATAGCATACACCACATACCCAAAATATAGAGGGTTATCTAGAAAGGTGATGACCATACCCTAATGGGCGTGACCGACTTAGCCTTAGGATTACCCTGTTTAAGCCATTACCAGGTGATGAGGCTCGAGGTAGCAATTACCTTTCACATAGCACATTCCACTTTGAATGCCACACCGCCAGTCCATAGTCACACAACTGATTTATACAAACGTATAACTCCTGAGCTCATATGTCTCAGGAAAGGGTGTTAAGCTAAGAAAAGTTGCCTTCTCCACCACTAAACAGATGATACGTTCATAAAGATCAATTAATGTAATTAGAAATGCAACGTCGAACATTCGTCCATACAAGTTGTTTAGGAACAGGACAAAACGAAGGCACTCTCCTACCACATCCTGTCAGGGGTTACCCCTAGGATTAGTAGCGAGAAGTCCTTGCATCGAAGATCTCAAATGAAGAACTACTGCCACATAATATTGTATGGGAAATTTTCCCCGAGGGTCAGTGACAAGCAACCCTACATTCCATCTTCCAAATCATTTCCATGTCTTTTATTTCCAAACACGTAAATTGGTTCGAAGTAGTCTTTGGATAGGAATCTCCCAAATCCGGCCTCAATTCCTTCGAACTAATCATCGATAGAAAGATGTTAAGTAAATAAGGAATTATTCTTTTGATTTACTTCCCTTTTATCAAAAATATCTACAAGAGATATATATCTTTAAAAACATTTTTTTCCAGTATATACAGAATCATTAAACCTCTCTTATCAAATCCATCGATTACTTAAAACCCTTTTAGATCTTGGAACAATTCTATATCATATCATTATTCACTTAGGAAAATATTTTTAAATCATTTCATTTAAATCTTAACAAAGATTTCTTAATTCGAAATCAAAATTTTGATTGAGTTGAAATCTTGTTATTTAGAATGTTAATCCAGAACTAGTAAATATTAAGTGAGCAGAATCTATAGAAATCATCTCATTCTACTCAATATCAATTCTCGTATTCAACAAGTACCGTGGGAGGAATAACGGCAAAATCACCTTTTAAATTTGACGAATAGTACGAGTTCCCTCTTCGGGCTTTAACACTAAGTACAAGAAGATTATCTCCACAAAATCCAAGTTATTTATATTTGGAAAATCATATCCTTTATACTTTAGAAAATTTTGATCCGAGTAAATCAAATTTACTATCCCCTCCGTCGAGCCAGTCCGGATAGCCAGAGAGAGTAGGAAACTGGTTTTCCAAATTCAAGCCTAGACACTATCTCTCTATCACCCATAAGGCGGTCAAGTTATTTGATCGACTCTAAATCATTTAACATTTATTTAACCGTTCCATAAATCTTTCAAATCACCTTTAAAATACTTTGTTAATTATTTGAAAACATTTACAAAAGATTTGAAAAAGAATGGTTGCGTTTAAAATAATATTTCAAAAGTTACAGAAAAGTGCTGCGAAAAAGTGCTTCGGAAAGTGCTTTTTAAGCTATATTGATCAAACGACTTTTCTATCATTTGGAAATTCATTTTTATAACTCAAATCACTTTTAACATTTTAAAATATTTTTAGAATTTATTTCATATTTTTAAACAGTTTTAAATTATCATTTTTAAAGAAATCATTTTATGGATTCCGAATTACAAAAACGCGATTTCTCCAAAAACTTGTTTTACTCATATTTCAAAATCTACTTATCAAAGTGTAATATTTTGTTTCTTTGTTTGAAAATTATGGATATAATAGTTTGAAAATTCTTTTCTCGAAGAATTCCAAGCTATATTCCATTCTATATACTTGTTTGACATTTTCGGCGTGAAATCGCGAACTGCCGTTACGCGACGCGCCTATTTTTGACTCAATTAAACTTTTCCAAAACACTTTTGTATATTTATAAAACATTTCTAAATCATATTAAACCATTATTAAGAGGTTTAAACATTCCATATACACCATTTCATTCAATAAAGGAAAGTGATTTTTTTGTGCTTATTGACGTATATTAACGTGACTTGCATATATATTCAAAAACCATATTAAACAACCATCATTAACAATCATATCCTGGCATATATATCATCCAATAACATATATAACTATAGTTAATGTAACGTTTCGACTTTTCGTCGCTCGAAAATCGACATTAATACGTCCACTGTATCAACTGCCGAGCAATCGAATGCCGGAAAACCGAATTGTTATGGAGAAAAAGAAGAGGTAGAAGAAGATAGAAGAAAAAGAAAAAAGAAACAACCGAAAAACACAGAACAGAAGCAATATCAGAATCTCACATTCGCAGCGGAAAAACATATAATAGATAAATGAATAATCTTTAAATCAAAGAACTATACCATTTTATACATTACATCATCATCAGAGTTTACAACAACAATATACAACGCAACTGGACAGTTATATAACTTGTCCTCATACAGAATACACAGCGGAATAAATAATATCATATACAAGTGATACGTCTCGCCATCCAGCTCGCCACTGAGCTCCACAGCATCTCCTGATTCCAGAATGACCTGATAACCTGACTCTAAACTGCCCGTGTGGAAATTGGTGGGCACCCAGAGTTTAGGAAGGAAACAATAAACTCCAGGTCAGTCATGGTGACTGGTGTGAGAACTAAAACAGTTATTTATCTTTAAAACACAACAACAACAAAGCCAGTAGAAAATATTCGCAATGCTTTTGGAAAATGAAACTACCATAAGACCTCCCACCACACACACAATGCAAACGCAGAATTGGAGGAGATTTCTTCTTATGATAGTTAAACATGCTTACTACGCAAAATCATTGGATTATTATTATTAGTGCATAGTGCAGAAAACATTTCGAAAGTATAATATAAATCTTAGCCAGCATAGACATTCCGAACTATGCCTACTATAGCTACCATCCAAATAGTGGGGCGCCACCATAAGTAAATGGCAGGTTCTACAACTAAAACCGTACAAGGTTCGTATTGGAAATTGGATTGCCAACAAATGGTCAGGCTAAGGAACTTCCTACTGCCACATGGGAATGCCTCTGGCGGGACGTCCCGAGAACCTAACCGGATCTCTGCCAACACAAGGCCGGGTTACCTCTGTCACTAGGTAACTACTACTCGAGTATGCCACACCCCGGTCCTTTGGGACCTTTATCCGAGCGCTCGGTAACCAACATCACACATAATAAATAAAGTGTGTCCACATGAGTAAGTATTTGGGCTCCATACCATGATACTACCCTTTTCCAGAAGGAAATGACATACCCTAAAGGGAGCGACCCTCATAACCTTGCCGCATATTCCTGTTTCGACCATTTCCGGGTTGTGAGGTCTGACGAAGTCTCGTCCACAAAGCTACGCTTTTTCACAAAGCCATGCTTTGATCACAAATGATCAATAATGATCATCACACAGCAACACTCATCATGCCACATTACCAAATTGGGAATATATCGCTGATAAATTTCAACTACATAACCCCTGAGCTCGTACGTCTCAGAGAAGGGTGTTAAGCTAAGAGAATAAATTCTCCGCCACCAACAGAAATGTATTTGAAAGAAATCAGCTTTATATCTCAAAATGTAATGTCAGACATGTAACCATACAAGTCTGTTCCAGGTTCGAACAGAACCGAAGGCACTTCAAAAGAAGCCCTTGCAATCCGGGTATTCACAATCCCGATAAAACTTCCCATCACAAAGGAAATCTCAATACCATAGCTAACGGTGCAGAGACAATCGATAGGTCATCCTATCGTTTTCACAAATACCCGGTCTTCATCACCGGTCTTCAATACGATCCATATCGTCGTATCACTAATTCGGAATGGGTTATATGACACAAAGGTCTTTTCCCGGCTAACCCGAATAGTGAGCACAATATTTCAAAACATATGAACATTGGGATTTCAATTAAGTCACAACTTATTACCCAAATCCTTTCCTTTAAATGGTTTAAACAAATTACCATTTTAAATCTTTAAACAAAAAGATTTACTTCACAAAGTTTACCCAGTTTCACAAAGATTCATTCATAGATTTCCAAATCATTTTCCATTTAAATTGAATAACCCATTAAATCTTAAACTAAGATTTAATTTATAGCTTTCAAAACTATTCACATTTCAAGTCTTCGATAATATAAAAGATACACCATTCAAAATACTCTTTTATTTCAAAATAAAGTTTAATTACCGTCACAAAGGTTAATTCATAGTTTTTTTCCAAAACTATTTACAATTCATTTCAATTTGAAATGTTCCGATACAAATTGGAAATCTTTTCACTTTACGAAAGCTATTATTATTTGAAAACAGATAGTTTTCGTTTTTGGGAAAAATTGGTTACATTTACACAGGTTAAAGCCATTCAAGTATAAAACTTGAACTATAAATTTAAATTCCCCAAGACCATATTTTAATTGGTTAAAAACCCAAAAAAACACCTTTTATAACTTGTAAAATCTTTAACCTAAAATTCCCAATTTATTAAATTCAAATTCAAAATATTGAATTCAAAATTTAAATCAAGTGATGTAAATTCCAATTCTTATTAAGTTATTTAAAATAACTTTTGTTTCTGAAACTCATTTCAAAAACTTCCAATTCCAATTCCAAAACAATTTTGGATTCAAAAACTCAATTTTCCAAAATTGATAAAAATCTGTGACTTAACCGATTTCCACGTGAAATCCACATTTGTGTGTGTATTGTGTAGTCCACGGTTTAACACAATAGTGCAACAGCATTCAATCATCACAGATTAAATATAACAATATAATTGATAAGTGGTATAAATTATAACACTTATCTTCATTCACAGATCACAGATATATATATATATATCAGATAAACAAATCACAAATCACACACAAATCAGAATATATCACAAAGCATCACACATCAAAGATGTCAAACAATTTAACATCCAATATAATCCAAACATCCAATAGATAGGATTAATTAAATTGTCTGATTAATTTAAATCAAATAAATTTCCATAAATCAATTTTACTAGCTATGGTAAATTAATAATAAATTAATTTCAAATTGATTTTTCAAATTTATTTCAAGACACCAAATCAATTTCCAACATTTTCAAAATTATTTCCTTTTAAAAATAAATTCCTTTATCTCTTCAAATCTATTTAAAAAATCCAATTTCAAACAAACTCTTCAATTTATAATTAATATTCCAAAATCCATTTATTAAGCCTTTTTATACAAATTTGAAATTTAATTCAATACAATTCAAAAATAAAACTTTTATCTTTTAAAACCCCTTTTAATTTATCCAATTATCAAAAATGAATTTTTCGATAAATTTTCAACTTATATTTTCAAAAATCCAATTTTACTTATTTCTGGTATCCATCGATACCAAAAATATATTCGGCTAATTTATAGCCGTCAACAACATTCAATTTACAAATATAATCACACGGAGATCATAAATAAATCAACACACAACATTGAAATAAATTCAAATGTTTGAGGAATCCAGTTGGATCCCTCCAACCTATTTCCCTGCATCCATAGATGTTAGCACAATACCAATTTCACATCAAAGTAAAATTATCGCGGTATATGGGATTTATAAATATTATCCGTTATTATGCGGCACAATAGGGTCTCATCCGCTATACAATGCGGGAAATCAACAACTCCAATATATACATATTCCAATATATATATATTGCTATATACATATATAATACCAATTCCACTTCAATGTGAAATTATCGCGGTATATGTTTTTAATAAATAACCTCCGCTTAATATACGGCGTATAGGGTCTATTTAACACAATTGATAACAATTTATCATCCAATCATCATAATCAACATTATCAACAATTTTAAATCTCAACTATTTAAAATTTAAATCGAAACAAAATATTCGATTGAGTGAGAAGTTCTCACCTTGCTTTCAATAACGGTTGCGGTATTTATTTCGAATAAAATTAAACGCACGTTTAATTTTACCCAAAATTTTCACTGACTCCAATTGACTCCAAACTAGTTGCATTGCGTAGAGCTCGTCGAGATGATTCCAACACATTTTGTTTCGTCAAATTCTGATCACGCATAAAAAAGATATACATTTTCAAAGTTTATACGAATTATATTTATTTAATCTACAATTTCCTTTTTTAATTTTTTAAACCTTAGCTATAGATCTGCCGTTGATTTCAAATGAGTGAAAATCTGGCCGCTGCCTTCCTTCTTCCCTCCCTCACGTACATTCCCCAGGCAATTAACGAACGCGAGAACCCAACATTCACGAACTAGGGTTCCTCCCCGCTCCTCCATCGATCGCTGAGAGTACGATCAGACGGCGCCATCATGAAGCTCTCACCCACGTGCATCCATGCCTCGACTGGCGTTGAACTCGGTCGTGCCATCAATGACGAACTCACACTCAAACGTGAGACGAACGGCCGCTCCTTGCTTGCTCTACGGTCGACGATAATGCAAAACAACCGTTGGATTCGAAGATCACGTTGAGCTTGACATTTTTGTAGTTGAATGTTTTTCATGATTTTTGGTGGATTGGAGGATATTGGAGAAAGAAGTAACGAACGCCCTCGGCCATTAAAATGTTTCTGGCGGCCACGAGAAGATAGAGCTAGGGTTTCTCGTTCGTGCATATATATATGTGTAAAAATAATAATATTAAATTCGTTTTTAAACAACTTTTCCAAACGAACTCCAATTCAAACGTGCCGCCTGGCGTTCATAAGGTTTACCCCGCGTTCCGAACACAATGGAACGTGTTTCGGGAGCTAATTCGATCATATGTGCGAGTTACAGAAATAAACGATCAATTTTAAATCAAATCGATTTAAACCGATTTCGATGCGTTCTGGCTTGCCCCGGACAAACCGTACATCCGATTGACACGAAATTTGGAATCTTACAATAATATCATATTATGGATCCGATGAAACTGGTTTCGTCGAAATCCGAGACTGTTTGAAAAACGACTATTTTCAATCGTCAATTAAATATTAAAATATTCAATTTTCACAATTTAACTTTTAATTCGAATTTAAAAGTTCTATAACATCGTTATAACTCCAATATGATTTAATATAACTTTATAAATCATTTTTAATCACATTTAATCCAGATTTCAATTATTTACCCAATTTCAAGTATTAAATTAATAATTTAATCGTCCAATTAAATCACTATATCGAAAATAAATAAATTCGACTTCCAAATCTTACTTATTAATATTTAAAATTAATTAAATATTCGAATTTCAAATGACGGAAATTCTGGGTTGTTACAAACTTCCCCCCTTAAAAGAATTTCGTCCTCGAAATTGCAAAGTAAGAAAAATGCCCCAAATTCATCAACTTTTCAAAAATCCACTTAGTGAAAATTTTATATTCTCCTTTTCCAAAACCTTTAACTTCAACCAAAACAGTGGTTTCCATTTTCTAGTTCAATTCCTATTTTTCATTACAATTCGGAAATTGACTTTCCATTAACAAAAAATTTCCAAAAATTTCAAAATTTTTCTAACGCCTTAAAATATCAGAAAAATTCGCCAGCGTCTCCTTTGCACGGTCGATCGTAGTAGGATCACAATAGACATAAATATGTATACATCGACCCACCCGATCGGAAAAGCAAAAAAATAGTTCATATTTCCTATTTTTATTGCGTAGGCGTACCTTTTTAGCATTTTTAAGCAAAGCAGTTATTTATTAAGCATTTTAGCGCAACCAAATCAACCGAACGGTAGCCACAGCACCTGTACTTACTCAATTTAAATATGTAAGTGACATATATACAAAGTTATTAACATTTTACTCTGTTAAACAACTACAACACTTGCATTTTAAGGGAAATGCATACTAACAAGGTTTATAAGCAACTTATAAAATTTCAATATTACTTGTAATTGTTTACAACCAATTCATATACAACGACATTCAATTATTCATTTTCAATTAGTTTACATTCACTAATTTAAATTCAAGTTGGTTCACTTTCAATTCAAATTCAATTACATAGCTTTCATTTATCAATTCAATTTCATTAACACTTAATGAATTATACTATATACAAACAATCAACAATCATATAACAACCAATGTATAATCAACACAACCAAATTCATTCACTTTACTTTACTTCACATTCAATTTGGTTCAACATTTTTAATTCCAATTGGTTTAATATTAAATTGATTTCCATTCAATTTATTCAATTTCCAATTTACATTAGCTTTAATGAATTAACACTTATATCCATTATTCTATATCAATTTATTTACATTCGATTGATTAACTTCAATCCATTTATTCAATTCAATTGCTAATTCATTTAACAAATAAAGTTGAATTTCATTACATAACTCAAGTTCATATTCATCACTTCATTTCATTAATTCACTTTATTAATTTACTTCAATATCAAAATCAGATTCATTCAACATTACTTAAGTTATATTCCATTCCAAACATCATTTGTTTAACTTACTTAAATTTCCACTTATAAATCCAATTCAGATTTGTTTTTCCTTAACAAAATTGTTTAACCATTTCTTTTACAAGTGGTTTCACTTTTATTCATTCATTTTATAAGTTATACAACTTATTTATTAAACTTCCAAATCTAATTTAATTTATTTAACTTCCTTTAGTTAAATTCCAAATCATATATTTATTATGCTAATTAAATTTCTATTTCAATTTTACCAAGGTTAAATTGATTATCTCATATTAAAAGTTCAAAACTCGGTTTACTTATATTTAATTCCAATTACAACTTGGATTTTATTTAAATTTTGTTTATCACAACAAAACTTCAATTTTTTTCTTCAATTTACTATGGTAGCAAATCCATCACATAGAAACTCGAAAATGATACTGATGATGCTGCAGTCATCACCCTTATTATTTCCCAACAACAGTAGTGAATTCAGTGCTTAAATTCTTCTCAAAATTTCCTTTTAATTTACAAATCACATTCCTCATATAATTTCACTATTTTGCTTTACTTATGCAAGATTATTTCACAATTGTAAATCATATCAATTATAATTCTATACTTATACAATTGTTGCTCTTATATAATTTATTCAAACAACTTTCATTAATTCATATATATTCTTACATTTTCAACAACCAAACAATTTAATTTATATACACTTTAATAATTTCTTGGAAAATTATTCCTTTATATACAAAATATAATCGAGGTAAAATTATTTCATTTACCCAATTTTTAAAACAATATCGTGCCGAATTGTTCTATACAAGTGTTTAGAGATCCCTATCGATAGAGTTGTACAGACTATACCGACCAGAATCCATATACCACTCAATAAACCAATCATCACAATATAAAACAATTTTATATTCACTAACAAATATGCACTCGTATCTTTTATTACACTCACACTCATTCTAGAGTACTACTAACTCTATCTCTAATGAGTAACACCCAACAGAGCCATGGTTATCGCTTAACCATATGCTCTGATACCAAATGTAACGTTTCGACTTTTCGTCGCTCGAAAATCGACATTAATACGTCCACTGTATCAACTGCCGAGCAATCGAATGCCGGAAAACCGAATTGTTATGGAGAAAAAGAAGAGGTAGAAGAAGACAGAAGAAAAAGAAAGAAGAAACAATCGAAAAACACAGAACAGAAGCAATATCAGAATCTCACATTCGCAGCGGGACAACATATAATAGATAAATGAATAATCTTTAAATCAAAGAACTATACCATTTTATACATTACATCATCATCAGAGTTTACAACAACAATATACAATGCAACTGGACAGTTATATAACTTGTCCTCATACAGAATACACAGCGGAATAAATAATATCATATACAAGTGATACGCCTCGCCATCCAGCTCGCCACTGAGCTCCACAGCATCTCTTGAATCCAGAATGACCTGATAACCTGACTCTAAACTGCCCGTGTGGAAATTTGTGGGCACCCAGAGTTTAGGAAGGAAACAATAAACTCCAGGTCAGTCATGGTGACTGGTTTGAGAACTAAAACAGTTATTTATCTTTAAAACACAACAACAACAAAGCCAGTAGAAAATATTCGCAATGCTTTTGGAAAATGAAACTAACATAAGACCTCCCGCCACACACACAATGCAAATGCAGAATTAGAGGAGATTTCTTCTTATGATAGTTAAACATGCTTACTATGCAAAATCATTGGATTATTATTATTAGTGCATAGTGCAGAAAACATTTCGAAAGTATAATATAAATCTTAGCCAGCATAGACATTCCGAACTATGCCTACTATAGCTACCATCTAAATAGTGGGGCGCCACCATAAGTAAATGGCAGGTTCTACAACTAAAACCGTACAAGGTTCGTATTGGAAATTGGATTGCCAACAAATGGTCAGGCTAAGGAACTTCCTACTGCCACATGGGAATGCCTCTGGCGGGACGTCCCGAGAACCTAACCGGATCTCTGCCAACACAAGGCCGGGTTACCTCTGTCACTAGGTAACTACTACTCGAGTATGCCACACCCCGGTCCTTTGGGACCTTTATCCGAGCGCTCGGTAACCAACATCACACATAATAAATAAAGTGTGTCCACATGAGTAAGTATCTGGGCTCCATACCATGATACTACCCTTTTCCAGAAGGAAATGACATACCCTAAAGGGAGCGACCCTCATAACCTTGCCGCATATTCCTGTTTCGACCATTTCCGGGTTGTGAGGTCTGACGAAGTCTCGTCCACAAAGCTATGCTTTTTCACAAAGCCACGCTTTGATCACAAATGATCAATAATGATCATCACACAGCAACACTCATCATGCCACATTACCAAATTGGGAATATATCGCTGATAAATTTCAACTACATAACCCCTGAGCTCGTATGTCTCAGAGAAGGGTGTTAAGCTAAGAGAATAAATTCTCCTCCACCAACAGAAATGTATTTGAAAGAAATCAGCTTTATATCTCAAAATGTAATGTCAGACATGTAACCATACAAGTCTGTTCCGGGTTCGAACAAACCGAAGGCACCTCAAAAGAAGCCCTTGCAATCCGGGTATTCACAATCCCGATAAAACTTCCCATCACAAAGGAAATCTCAATACCGTAGCTAACGGTGCAGAGACAATCGATAGGTCATCCTATCATTTTCACAAATACCCGGTCTTCATCACCGGTCTTCAATACGATCCATATCGTCGTATCACTAATTCGGAATGGGTTATATGGCACAAAGGTCTTTTCCCGGCTAACCCGAATAGTGAGCACAATATTTCAAAACATATGAACATTGGGATTTCAATTAAGTCACAACTTATTACCCAAATCCTTTCCTTTAAATGGTTTAAACAAATTACCATTTTAAATCTTTAAACAAAAAGATTTACTTCACAAAGTTTACCCAATTTCACAAAGATTCATTCACGGATTTCCAAATCATTTTCCATTTAAATTGAATTAACCCATTAAATCTTAAACTAAGGTTTAATTTATAGCTTTCAAAACTATTCACATTTCAAGTCTTCGATAATATAAAAGATACACCATTCAAAATACTCTTTTATTTCAAAATAAAGTTTAATTACCGTCACAAAGGTTAATTCATAGTTTTTTTCCAAAACTATTTACAATTCATTTCAATTTGAAATGTTTCGATACAAATTGGAAATCTTTTCACTTTACGAAAGCTATTATTATTTGAAAACAGATAGTTTTCGTTTTTGGGGAAAATTGGTTACATTTACACAGGTTAAAGCCATTCAAGTATAAAACTTGAACTATAAATTTAAATTCCCCAAGACCATATTTTAATTGGTTAAAAACCCAAAAAAACACCTTTTATAACTTGTAAAATCTTTAACCTAAAATTCCCAATTTATTAAATTCAAATTCAAAGTATTGAATTCAAAATTTAAATCAAGTGATTTAAATTCCAATTCTTATTAAGTTATTTAAAATAACTTTTGTTTTTGAAACTCATTTCAAAAACTTCCAATTCCAATTCCAAAACAATTTTGGATTCAAAAACTCAATTTTCCAAAATTGATAAAAATCTGTGACTTAACCGATTTCCACGTGAAATCCACATTTGTGTGTGTATTGTGTAGTCCACGGTTTAACACAATAGTGCAACAGCATTCAATCATCACATATCAAATATAACAATATAATTGATAAGCGGTATAAATTATAACACTTATCTTCATTCACAGATCACAGATATATATATATATATCACAGATAAACAAATCACAAATCACACACAAATCAGAATATATCACAAAGCATCACACATCAAAGATGTCAAACAATTTAACATCCAATATAATCCAAACATCTAATAGATAGGATTAATTAAATTGTCTGATTAATTTAAATCAAATAAATTTCCATAAATCAATTTTACTAGCTATGGTAAATTAATAGTAAATTAATTTCAAGACACCAAATCAATTTCCAACATTTTCAAAATTATTTCCTTTTAAAAATAAATTCCTTTATCTCTTCAAATCTATTTAAAAAATCCAATTTCAAACAAACTCTTCAATTTATAATTAATACTTCCGAAATCCATTTATTAAGCCTTTTTATACAAATTTGAAATTTAATTCAATACAATTCAAAAATAAAACTTTTATCTTTTAAAACCCCTTTTAATTTATCCAATTATCAAAAATGAATTTTTCGATAAATTTTCAACTTATATTTTCAAAAATCCAATTTTACTTATTTCTGGTATCCAACGATACCAAAAATATATTCGGCTAATTTATAGCCGTCAACAACATTCAATTTACAAATATAATCACACGGCGGTCATAAATAAATCAACACACAACATTGAAATAAATTCAAATGTTTGAGGAATACAGTTGGATCCCTCCAACCTGTTTCCCTGCATCCACAGATGTTAGCACAATACCAATTTCACATCAAAGTGAAATTATCGCGGTATATGGGATTTATAAATATTATCCGCTATTATGCGGCATAATAGGGTCTCATCCGCTATACAATGCGGGAAATCAACAACTCCAATATATACATATTCCAATATATATATTGCTATATACATATATAATACCAATTCCACTTCAATGTGAAATTATCGTGGTATATGTTTTTAATAAATAACCTCCGCTTAATATACGGCGTATAGGGTCTATTTAACACAATTGATAACAATTTATCATCCAATCATCATATTCAACATTATCAACAATTTTAAATCTCAACTATTTAAAATTTAAATCGAAACAAAATATTCGATTGAGTGAGAAGTTCTCACCTTGCTTTCAATAACGGTTGCGGTATTTATTTCGAATAAAATTAAACGCACGTTTAATTTTACCCAAAATTTTCACTGACTCCAATTGACTCCAAACCTGTTGCATTGCGTAGAGCTCGTCGAGACGATTCCAACGCATTTTGTTTCGTCAAATTCTGATCAAGCATAAAAAAGATTTACATTTTCAAAGTTTATACGAATTATATTTATTTAATTTACAATTTACTTTTTTAATTTTTTTAACCTTAGCTACAGATCTGCCGTTGATTTCAAATGAGTATAAATCTGGCCGCCGCCTTCCTTCTTCCCTCCCTCACGTACATTCCCCAGGCAATTAACGAATGCGAGAACCCAACATTCACGAACTAGGGTTCCACCCCGCTCCTCCATCGATCGTTGAGAGTACGATCAGACGCCGCCATCATGAAGCTCTCACCCACATGCACCCACGCCTCGACTGGCATTGAACTCGGTCGTGCCATCAATGACGAACTCGCACTCAAACGTGAGACGAACGGCCGCTCCTTGCTTCCCCTACGGTCGACGAGAATGCAAAACAACCGTTGGATTCGAAGATCACGTTGAGCTTGACATTTTTGTAGTTGAATGTTTTCACGATTTTTGGTGGATTGGAGGATATTGGAGAAAGAAGTAACGAATGCCCTCGGCCATTAAAATGTTTCTGGCGGCCACGAGAAGATAGAGCTAGGGTTTCTCGTTCGTGCATATATATATGTGTAAAAATAATAATATTAAATTCGTTTTTAAACGACTTTTCCAAACGAACTCCAATTCAAACGTGCCGCTTGGCATTCGTAAGGTTTACCCCGTGTTCCGAACACAATGGAACGTGTTTCGGGAGCTAATTCGATCATATGTGCAAGTTACGGAAATAAACGATCAATTTTAAATCAAATCGATTTAAACCGATTTCGATGCGTTCTGGCTTGCCCCGGACAAACCGTACATCCGATTGACACGAAATTTGGAATCTTACAATAATATCACATTACGGATCCGATGAAACTGGTTTCGTCGAAATCCGAGACTTTTTGAAAAATGACTATTTTCAATCGTCAATTAAATATTAAAATATTCAATTTTCAGTATTTAACTTTTAATTCGAATTTAAAAGTTCTATAACATTGTTATAACTCCAATATGATTTAATATAACTTTATAAATCATTTTTAATCACATTTAATCCAGATTTCAATTATTTACCCAATTTCAAGTATTAAATTAATAATTTAATCGTCCAATTAAATCACTATATCGAAATTAAATAAATTCGACTTCCAAATCTTACTTATTAATATTTAAAATTAATTAAATATTCGAATTTCAAATGACGGAAATTCTGGGTCGTTACAGTTTAGGAGTTTCTCACCTTCATTTTTCCCTCGGGCTAATTTAAAATTGGCTATAGCTTCGCTACGATGGCTTAAAACTCTACGGAACCAAACTCTTTGACCTTGAATGGACTTGGCCCACCCTAGGGTGCTCATAACCTTGAATATGACAGGAAGTAGGCTCGATCAAGAGGAAAAATGAGGGTGGCCATGGGTATTAGAAAGGTAGGGTAGGAGTTCGATGATAATTTTGAGGTGGTTTTACTAACATATATATTATATAATTTTCAATTCTCTTTTGCCAAATATTTTGCTGAGCATTGAAGCCATGAAAAAAACTTGAAAGTGGAGGAGAAGATGATAAAAATATGGTGTAAAAATGTGATAAAGTGTATGGGTATTTATAGGAGAAATTTTGGAACAAATATCTAAAGGTGTAATTACCATTTTCCCTTTGACCCCACCCCTCTCCTCCCTCCAGGTTCGGCCGAAGTGATGTTCACATGGGTGAACCCATGTGCTTGTCCATGTGTGCGTGTACTTGTGTGTACTTGGTTGACTCTGAGTTTGCTTAAGAAATTAAGAAATATATTATATATTTCTTATATATATATGCGTGTGTGTGCGTGCATGTTTATGTGTAAGTTAAAGTGTATGTATGTATGTTATATATGTGTGCATAATATGTAAATAAGGTTGCAACAACCATTGAACGACTTCTATTCGTTAAATCGTTGAAAATCGGAAAACCTATTTCCGGTCACATTTTCACTTATATTTTAAATTACATATAAATGTAAAAAAAAATTTGAAAATGAATTTCCTATCATTATTAACTAATTAAAATGATCACATTTTATTTATAAAACCATATAAATTAATATTAACAATTATTTACAAAAATCGCTATTATATCGATTAAGTGATACGAATTTTCTTATATTTTTAAAATAAGTGTATATCTTTATGAAATTATTACAAATGATTTATTATCACTTTATAACTATTTAAAATCAATTATCATCATTTTAAAACAATTATTTGAATAATTATAAGAATTATGAAATCATTAAATCTCAATTTAAATTTATAAATCTTTATTTAAATACGATGCCATTATTGGTGATGGCATAAATACATTTTATTTTTCAAAAATAAAATAATTGATTTTATTTCATATTCTTTCTCAATTATAAAAATAAGTGTATGTATCCAGCTCTGTACGTGACGTTTTACTATTATAGAGTCGGTTATTGATAAAACGGTTTTCGGCCATTTTATCGATTTATTTCCAAAGGAAATATTGTGAATATCTATTCAAAATAAGAGTACAATTATTTATTTTCCCTCAAAACAATAGTATTTGTTCATCAACCTTTTATTTGAATAATTTTAAAAATAAATGTAATTTATCAAAGTGATAAATTTGTGGACAATGTCACAAATTTTATTTGAACTACTGCCATTGGCTATTCCAGGTAAAGAAGATACTACTGTCATCGAAGGATGACCTAAACTCCTATGCAGTAACATACTTGCATCTATAACAACGACTTTAAAACTGCGAGCATGAACCGGCCTGAAGATAGATCCCATTACACTGCACCCCAGCTCCAATCAGGTTCCTCAAACTACGGTCCTATATAGTACACAACTTGTCAGTGAAAAGAACAATATATTTATGTTTTTCTAATAAATGAGACACATATAGCAAATTACAAGATATAGTACGAATATAAAGTACATCGTCCAAAATTAAATCACCACTTAACACAATTTTTCCTTCTTTCGCAGTAGCGATAGTTTTCCCGTTAGGTAAACCAACAGGAGATGATATGTCACATAAATTAGTAACTAATTCAAGATTACCAAACATGTGATTCGATGCATCCGTGTCAATAATCCAATCATTCGAATCATACGTACCAAATATTTTTTCAGTTGAGGAAGAAGAGGGTTTTAAACCCTTGACTGCAGACATAAATTATGTCCATTGATCATCGGTCAATGGACATATCATCTAAATTGTATGACCAAACATTTTTGGATCATTAATGGGCCTATAAAGTCTAAATGTATTTAGATCTTATCTAAATTTCTTTTAAATAAAATCAGTATTTTTTTAATACCATATTTTGTTTTATTAATTTAATTCTAAAACAATTAAGAATGGGATATAAAAATATAGTTTGAATATATCAAATATATCCATTCCTTAATTGTATGACAAAATAGTTAAACATAAGGCAAGTATGATCAGTTGATAACATGATGTATATGAATAAATAAGAATAAGTTTAAAGGAAATCACATAAGGGATAAAAGGGAAATAAATAAAAGATGACAAAGATGATTGATTCATCTTCCCTTTTTGGCAAACTTGATTTATGCAGCATTCAGTTAGCAATCAATGAATCATTATGACAAAAGAATAGGAATAGCCAACAACAATTCATATGCATATACTATTGCCTCATTTAAAATCATTTGATATTAACAAAGAATTTAAATTATACAATTTGAAATATAAACATTAAGTTTTATATGTATATATGCATATAGGTTAACTATTTGTATATAAAGATTAACCCAAAACTTCTTAATTAATTCAAAATAAAACATATTACATTTAAATTTTCTGATGTATTTATAAACTCATGTAAACTTAAATTAGTTAAAAATATATATATATATATATATATGTATACAATTAAATCAAGAGATTCAACTTATGAAAAATGTTTTTTTTAAACAAAAGTGAAACATACTAAACTAAGCAATATATTAACAATCCTTTGAATACTTAAAGAAAGATATCAGTCATGTCAAATAGGGTAACAAATTTATAAATTTATTGTAATCAATTTATTATCAAAAATTCCTTTAATCATATGCGGTTTCAATTACAATAAGATGCAAATAATAAGAACAAATAAACTTTCAAATCTAAGGAGATTCAATCAATATGAATAAATAATTTTTTCTTCATTATTATTATAAAACAAAAGGTGAACGAGGATGAGAGAGAGAATATGTCTTTAAAGAAAACATTAAAATCTTTTTGATTTCCTCCTTTAAAACCTTCCTTATTTAATTCCAAAATTAAATCACCAAATCCTCTTCCATCCTCTTCATATATTCGGTAGGATAAAATAAAGAAAAAAGGACAAAGTTAATTACATAAATGATATTTAAGTGATTCATAAAGAGGAGATTTATTTCCTTTTTTTAATTCCTCCTTTAGATTTTCAAATCACATTTGAAACCTCTCCTTTTTTTGATCATGCATGTGGGCCTCAATGAAAGTAAAAAAACACTAGCAATTAATCTATATAAATCCAATTTAAATATTTTATTGATATCGAAGATCAATACGTGCATCTATAACTTTTTAGACGCACTTTATTAAGTACTAATTCAAATAAATGAAATGAAGTTTAATAATTAATATTTGATAAATATTAATTAATTTAAATAATTTACAACAATTTATAAATTAATTAAATTGTGTGGTTCATTCATAGTATTCATCATTATAGCTGTGCGACTCAAAGATGTAAATTCAGTCAGCTTAATATCGAACTATTTGAATATTAACGTTCACACGTCACTTACCAGGTGGTGTGACATTTTGGCTGAATTTATTGCTTATACATCTTTTGGTAAAATCCAATTTTATTTATTATAAGCGGTACCCGATAGTGACAATTATTTACGCCAATTCTCTTCATCAAAACTCTATCACTTTAGGACTTATGGAATTTGGTAATGGTCAAAATTCCAATATCGTCCACATTCAACTTTATAATCCAAATACAAAGTCCTTGGGTCAATAATAACGATTATTATTAACCGAACTGCTCTGGCCAGAAACGTTGACTTTGAGTTGACAATAGTTGACCGTGATATTAACCTCATATAACTGAGGGGACGAATCTTCTCTTGAATAGTGTTTCGCTTCCACTGCTTTCATTTGACCCAACTGTAGTCGTTCGATGGACGTCGTGCCACGATTTAACTATAATCAAAGCGGAGCTTCCACATCGAAGATCAACGGTATTCTCAAGTCGAGAGAACTGTGTAAATTAGTCACATAGATATTCTCTGCTTGACCTTAGTTATATTAACCAACAGAAAACTATCGAGTGAGCCATTCTATAGTTATCCAATGACTATCAGTACGTAACCCCTTAGTGCCCCCAGCAGTCATGAGTAATACACTGTCCAACATTTGGAAAGCGTTACATACTCTAGTCTCAACAGATGTATGTATATCTATTCTCGATGCGTCTTGACTAGGAATATTTAAAATGGTATATTTGTTTTCACCATTATAAATTACTCACAGTTACAACACTTTGTAACTACTATCACAAAACATACCATTTATGGATTTTATATTATATATACTTTTAATTAAACCAATTAATTAATATATAACACATCATATCAAGTATATAATATAAAGAAAATACCTTTTAGTTTGAACATGATTGGTCATCAAGTTAGATATATGTAACAAATTACATAATTGCCCCTAGTACATACCCTAAATCTATCAATCTCCCACTTGCACTTAGAGTTAATTACGAATCTTATTCCAACTTCTCCAATCGGTTTTCTCAAAACCAATTGGGTCAGTCCCTTAGTGAACGGGTATGCCATTATGTTTCAATTATCTACTCTGTCAACCAACTCTCTCTGACTGTGATAAACTATTTTATCATGTAGAACAATTTGGAGTATGTCTTTCGACTTCTAGTGAGCTCTAAGTTCTATTACGAACTATACCATGACATTGTTATCTTATGGGATTCTGAACATTTGGAATCTCCTTTAGCTCAGTTATAAATTTGCTTTTACATTTAAATACATTGATTTTATTGCGGCTCTATTCAAGACGATGTACGTAGCCTTTTTTCATTGAATAAACCACGGTCTTTTATTTGGAACATTTCCAACTTAAAATTCCTAACTAGAATTTATTATTGACATGTTATACTCAATACCACTTATGAAGTTTGATTCTGAACAACCCTTCATAAGGAGTTTCTGTAAACAATTCTCTAGTATTTCATATATACATGAAAAAACCTCAAACAACCGTTTAATGGTATAAATTTGGAGTTGATTTTTGCTTCATGTATCAAATACATAAATAAATCACGATATCGTAGATAACATGTAACATCCCGTATCTAGAGGCCAAAAGCTAAGTGTTATAGATGTTGCAGTCATCCATAGTATTAACTTCTAGTGACAAAATACGGTAATGCTAATGGTATCCATAATATCATAAGCACTTGAATATGAACAAAATTACAAATTTCCGAAACAACATTTCAAAACCAAATTCATATCCAAATTACATAATCCCATAATCGTTTCCCAGGTAAAGATTAATTATAATCATTACAAAATACGCCAAGAGCGACATATGACAATGCTCCCTTGGTTGATCAGAGTCAATATAGTCATATCTGACTTAATATACACAACGAAATCAAAACAAGATAAAACTATAACTCCTAATTAGCCATCCGTCAGTCACCTGCTCGTCTCCGGAAGCTTTATTCACCAAAAGGACTAAAACCTTAACCCTCAGCCTACTCAAATCAATTTTGAGCACCCGAGAGTTTAAGAGGAAACAAAAACTACAAGTCAGACATAAAGCCTGGTGTGAATAATATTGTTACATCTCGGTTTACTGATATTAAGTGAGACCACGCTGCTTAGCGGAATGAGTTTTCCCTCACTAATATCCTCTTTAAAACATAAATTTTGCAAATCCTATCCTGCAACCAAACTAGTTAATCAAATTGATATAATAATGATAATAATAGCTAAGTCCGTTAAGCTATAATCAGGTAACTAATGAACTATCTATCCATAAGTACTAAGTGGACTATCTGTCTGAAAACTGGGCTGACTACCCCCAACTGGACTAACTGTCTGCAAATTGGACTAACTGTCCGAATCAAAATAAACTATATGTCCAAATCATTTTCTTAGGATTAACTACCCTTCATCTTTTTTCCTTGAAATGATTTAGCCTTTTAAATCATACTTATACAAGAAAAATGTATTCTTAGCTTTACTCTAAGCTATTTTGCCATGATATATATACTTTACTCAAAATAATGTTGACAAATTTTAATGAGGATTAGCTATCCTTCCAAAACAAGTTAAAACTCGTTTTAACTTGAAAATACTTAGGCTATATTGCATATTTAATACATTTGAAACCTTTGTTTAAAATCTTTAAATGACCCTTTCGAAACCCCTAAAGGTAACTCCTTCGTACCTTTGAAAGTGACCCTTTCAAAACCATTAAAAACCTTTCCTTCGAAAGCTTTAAACCATTAAACAATATCTTTCGAAAACATTGGAAAAACCTTCTGTAACGTCATGGATTTTTCGCGTTCGAAAATCGACATCCATACTTTACATCGTACTCGAATGCCATAGATTCGATCGTTCAAATCCGAGTCGCCGGAGCTTATAACACAATTAAGTATAACAACACAGCGGAAGAAATGAATAATACATTGATATACAACACTGATACAATATCTGATACAATAGAGTGATACAATGAATATCAATATACATCAGAGATATGATAAAAGAAATAGCAGTGGAAAAGAAAACGATAACACCAGCAGCGGATAATCTCCATCTTCAAAGCGCTAATCCAGAAATAGCTTGAACTCCCAATAACGATGCACAAAGATAAGCAAGTGCAGTCCATATCCAAAGACTGAACTAGCTCCAGAAAATCTACTAATCTGACTATCTGAAAAACCCAACTCTAGACTGCTCGTGTAGAAAAATTTTGAGCATCCAGAGTTTAGGAAAGAAACAATAAACTCTGGATCAGTCATGGGACTGGTGTGAGCAACAAAAACAGTTTATCTTTAAAACAAATAGCAGAGAATTTTATAGTCAATTCGCAATGCTTTTGGAAAATGAAACTACCATAAGGCCTCCCGCCACACACACAATGCAAACGCAGAATCGGAGGAGATTTCTCCTTATGATAGTCAAAGATGCTTACTATGTAAAAAAAATCATTTCGATATTATTATTAGTGCATAGTGTAGAAAGCATTTCGAAAATAGAATATTAATCTTAGCCAGCATAGACATTTCGAACTATGCCTACTATAGCTACTATCTAAACAGTGGGGGCCACCATAAGTAAATGGCAGGTTCTACAACTAAAACCGTACAGGGTTTCGTATTGGGAATTGGATTTCCAACAATGGTCGGGCAAAGGAACTTCCCATATAAAATAGAACGCCTCTGGAGCGACGTTCCCGGATCCTAACCGGATCTCTGCTACACAAGGCCGGGTTACCCTTAGCTGGGTAACTACTGACACGAGTATGCCACCTCCCGGTCGTTAGCGACCTTTATCCGAGGTACCTCTAATCCAACAACCACAAAGCAATCACAAAGTAATAGATTCGCAGCAACCACAAAGCAAGTATCTGGGCTCCATACCATGATACCACTCATAATCCAGAAGGAAATGACATACACTAAGGGGGCGCTATCCCCTAATAACCTTGCTGCCACGATTCCTGTGTCGACCACACCGGGTCGTGAGGTTCGACAAAGTCTCGTCCACAAAGCTACGCTTTGGCACAAAGCCATGCTTTGGGTCAACAGATGATCAAAGTAATGATCACAAAGATAAATGATCAAACAAACGATCATATCACAAATGATCAAACAATGATCATCACACAGCAACACTTAGCATGTCACATTACCAAATTGGGAGTATATCGCTGATAACCTTCAACTACATAACCTCTGAGCTCGTACGTCTCAGAGAAGGGTGTTAAGCTAAGAGAATAAATTCTCCTCCACCAAACAGAAATGTATTTGAAAGAAATCAGCTTTATATCTCAAAATGTAATGTCAGACATGTAACCATACAAGTCTGTTCCGGGTTCGAACAGAACCGAAGGCACTTCCAAAGAAGCCCTTGCAATCCGGGTATTCACAATCCCGATCGGATTTCCCATCACTTAGGAAATCTCCATACCGGCGCGACTTAGTGCAGAGACAATCGATAGGTCATCCTATCATTCTCGCAAATACCCGGTCTTCACCACCGGTCTTCAAATGCTATCCATATACGACGTATCATTATTCGGAATGGGTTGTATGACACAAAGGTCCTCTCCCGGGTAATCCGAATAATGAGCGTAATATTTAAAAACATATGGATAATAGGATTTCAATTAATTCACAACTTAATACTTCAAAACTTTCTTTCAAATGGTTTAAACAAATTACCATTTTAAATCTTTTTAAACAAAAAGATCCATTTCACAGATTTCACCCAATTTCACAAAGATTCATTCATAGATTTCTAAACAATTTCCATTTCAATTGGATTAACTTGTTTAAAATCTTTAAATTAAAGATTTAACTTATAGCTTTCAAACTGTTTCCATAACTTGGAAAATCATTTTAATTTTTAACTTGAAATCCTTTTTAACATAATTTGGAAGTTCACTTCTTATATGAAAGCTTTTATTATTTGAAACAGAATAGTTTCATTTCAGAAAGATCCAATTTTATTTGCATGAGGTAAAGCCCTTGAATTATATTCACATTCCCAAATCAATATTTTTAAAATGGTTTAACCCATATATAACTAGTATAACATCTTTAATTCCTAGTTTCAAATCATAGAATTCAATTTCAAATCTTGAATTTAAGTTTAAATCAAATTATTTAAACTTCAAAACTTTATCAAGTTATTCAAAATAAATTTCATCCTTGAAATTCCATTTCAAAAGCTTTTCATATTTAAACTCAATTCATTTCCAAAATATTTGAATTGAATTTGTCTATTTAAAAATTTCTTCAAAAATATGTGACTTATTCGATTTCCTCGTAAAATCCATATTTGTGTGTGTATAAGTGTGGTCCAGGGGTTTAACACAATAGTGCAACATCATTCAATCATCACAGATTAAAATACAGAAATATAGTCGATAAGCGATATAACTATAACGCTTATCGCTCATACACAGATTCACATATAATATACAAATGTACATAAATGAATACGTTATACACAGCACAATCCACAAAACAAAATATCATAGATAAGATAGGATAATCAATTCAAGGCATCTCATACAATACAATCATTCATAAGTAAAGTCAAGCATTCAATAATCATTTATAGGCAGGATTAATTAATTGTTTAATCCTAATTAATTTAATTTATTTCCAGTTAAACTAATCACCTATGAATTGGTTATCTAATCCTGATGAATTGATTGCCAATCTTTTGATATAAATTAATTAATCACCTAAATTAATTAAATTATTCTTAATAAATCATATTTATCAATTAATCTTTAATTTATCTCTTTTTGATTAATTATCCTTAGTTAATCATAATAAGTAATTATCCATTGTTACTTAATTAACTCTAACCATTAATCAATTTCTTTTAATTAAGTAATTATCTTTAATCATTTTCATTAGTTAATTAACCTTTAACTACATTAATTAATCTTAAATTAATTACCTTAATTGATTTATCACATTATTCTTGAATTACTAATTGCTTAATCACTTGATTAATTAACTTTAATTATAAACAAATCTGGATCATAAATTTATGAATTAAATAAATTATCCTTAGTTATCTTATTGGTTAAATCACTTAACTACCTTAATTATCTCTAAGGAAATCCATTTCTTTATTAATGACTTCATTTATATTAAAGTGTATTTAAAACATTACACTTCTAAACTTAGATTCAAATTTCATTTGAATTTAGAATTCAAAAATGATTGTATATTTAAATATTAACCAAATTTAAATATCCACTTATAAACTTATAAACTTTGTTCAAATCTATCATCACAACTTTTAAATTCATTCAAATTTGTTTTAAATCCAAATTTATTCAAAAAACAAACAAACAAAACAGTGACAGGTTTTATCAAAACCTGTAACCAACCTTTTACTCGAGCAAACCCCTTCCCTACCCGAGTCGAAACTCGAGACAAACCCACGCGAACAACCCAACCTGCTTCTTCTCCCACAATTCCACAAACCCGGATACTCATGTGCACGGTGTACGTGCACCATCACTCCAGCCATCGTTGATCGCGCAGAGAATTCCAGCAAGTCACTTGCGACCCCGTCAACACCTTCGACCCCTCAGAACCACCAAACAACGGCGAACTCGCGAACGAGCTTTCTAACCCAGGCTGCATCAAAACGACCACCAGAAAAACGTCTCGTGCCAATGATTCCCGCCACCGGAACTCACACGAACTCGACCAAAACTACGACACTCACTCACGATCCTCATCCCCTTGGTCCGATCCCATGAGGCACCCCGACGACGTCACGACTATCACGTCATTGCTGTTATTCGAAATGAACCCTTAAACCCTATAAGTTCATCGCGCCACCACCACGCCCCATTACAATTTCTCCGAATATTTTTCTGATGATTATCAACATGCAAGCCACCCTCCCCATTAATCTCGGTGCCCAATTCGATTCTAATCGCCGGAATTTGGCCCATATGTGTTTTCCGTTCAAACCCATATTCCCACATAAATTCGAAACTAAAAATCAAAATTTTATTTTTAAAATTCACCATTTCTAAGAACTGATCGGATTGTATAATCAAAAACATAATTTAAATCACTTGATTTTTATCAATAAAAAGGTCATTACTATGAATTCCTTAATCCCCAATGAACTGTCTGTTAATTTTGCTTATTTACATTTTTAGAAATAAGGTTATACCCATATAAACATCATTCATTTAGCAACCCAAACTCAGTATGTTTTGTGTTGAGATGAATTTAAATTTTCAGGCAGGGTTTTGAAATGGTTTACTCTGTTAAACAGAGAGTTCAAAAGAACAGAAGAAAATAATATTCCAGGCAAAGAAAAACACAAGCACAACAATTCATTTACATGCAAAGCTTTTAACATCATTCAGGCATTCACCAAATCAACAAATAGTTGAATGAATCAAAGGTTTACTCACAAACATCAAGAAATCAAAACAGGTTAAGCTTCTAAAAATAGGAGTTGCTTACTTGGATGTTTTTGGAAGAAGAACAGAGACATTGCTTTTACTGTGAAACAGGCTTGACTTTTCAGTTGAAACCATCACTTGATTCTCTGGTTTGTCTTGATTCAAGTTGTTTTAAGTTGATGTTTCTGTTTGAGTTTTAGATGGTGTTTACCTTAGATTTTTCTCAGCTTCAAAGAACGAAACTGAATTGAGGAAGTTGATATATAGAGGAGAAGTTTACAGTATGTTATATTATTTATTAAAATAGGCATGGCTGCTAAGGAATGGAAGCATTTAATGCTAAGTGCTTTGTTCCCATGCTTCTTATTTTTATATGTTTAGAGGCTAATGGATCTACTTTGGTGGCTGATGAATAACATTATATATATATGCTGAGAAGATTTGTTTGAGCAAAGAGAAGATGGGTATTAATTGCATGTGTACTTGTTTATACATATTAGTGTATTTGTTTACTTCAGCCATACTTGCTTGTCTCGGCTGATAATATTTCCTTTGCAAGTTCTATTTTTCTTTTGCCTTACTTCGTTTCATTATCTTGCCTAGACTTATTTTCTATGCTTTTGTTCTATTACTTTGTTTAGTGTCTTCATATTTTATCTTTGACAAAGCATATTACTTTCTGGTGGCTGCGGCTTTGTTTTGGTGGGGTGAAATACTTATTCTTTTTCCTTTATTTTCTTTCTTTTGTTTTATACTTTGAAATATGCATGAGTTCTATGATGTTAGATTTTAGTTAATATGTTTACTTTGTTTGTTGGTACATATTTCTATTTTTGTTCATGTATTTATTTTATACTTTATCTTATAAAATTTGTATCTTTATTTTTAAACCATTTATTTTAAGATTTTATTTCAAATCCAATACATATATAAATAAATTCAAATTTACTCATATATATCCATATACATATATATTCACACATATGCCAATTTTCAAATCCATATGACTTAATATTATTTTTATTTGAATCGGGGAAACTCGCTTCCATTTAAAAATAAATTTTACAAATTTTTTATTCAAAAATACATTTAATTATCAATTTAAGTTAAATTAAAATCTAGGGTCGTTACAAACTTCCCCTCTTAAAAGAATTTCGTCCTCGAAATTTACAGGCACGAAAAATAACACAGATAGATTAAAGATAGAGAAATATCTTTCTAGATCAAACTGTATATCCATTTTGTATTTGGCCCATCAAAGCAGAATATCATCAATTTAAAATTTTCAATTAATTCTAAATTTGCAATTTGTTTAGAATTTCCTATTTCAAATTTCCAATTCCAAATTCGTTAAAGTTTAAAAACGAAAAGCTGATAAGAAAACGATGAAGATACTAAGTAAGGATTCTCTACAACGATTCGTAGAGCCATCATCACACCGAAACTTCTTCTTGTAGCTGGTACGAAGAAATCAAAAGAATTTGGAAACGAATCAAAGAAGATTGAGAAGAAAGTTGTTTCCACTGTTGCAGGGTATTGACCATTTATAGTCGTATTCCCCTGTCCCCTATCTCGTCCTCTTCTTGCACTCATACTCACTATCAGTGGATAACAAGAGAATTTACTGAGACATTCAGGCGGATATCTTAGGGATACACTCATTCTAGGGATTCTTTACCCTATCTCTAATGAGTTACTTAACGTGTTATACTCCTGAGCTAAAGTTCAACCTTAGCTCTGATACCAAATGTAACGTCATGGATTTTTCGCGTTCGAAAATCGACATCCATACTTTACATCGTACTCGAATGCCATAGATTCGACCGTTCAAATAGAGTCGCCGGAGCTTATAACACAATTAAATATAACAACACAGCGGAAGAAATGAATAATACATTGATATACAACACTGATACAATATCTGATACAATAGAGTGATACAATGAATATCAATATACATCAGAGATATGATAAAAGAAATAGCAGCGGAAAAGAAAACGATAACACCAGCAGCGGATAATCTCCATCTTCAAAGCGCTAATCCAGAAATAGCTTGAACTCCCAATAACGATGCACAAAGATAAGCAAGTGCAGTCCATATCCAAAGACTGAACTAGCTCCAGAAAATCTACTAATCTGACTATCTGAAAAACCCAACTCTAGATTGCCCGTGTAGAAAATTTTGAGCATCCAGAGTTTAGGAAAGAAACAATAAACTCCGGATCAGTCGTGGGACTGGTGTGAGCAACAAACTCAGTTTATCTTTAAAAAAAACAGCAGAGAATTTTAAAGTCAATTTGCAATGCTTTTGGAAAATGAAACTACCATAAGGCCTCCCGCCACACACACAATGCAAACTCAGAATCGGAGGAGATTTATCCTTATGATAGTCAAAGATGCTTACTACGTAAAACAAATCATTTCGATATTTTTATTAGTGCATAGTGTAGAAAGCATTTCGAAAATAGAATATTAATCTTAGCCAGCATAGACATTTTGAACTATGCCTACTATAGCTACCATCTAAAAAGTGGGGCGCCACCATAAGTAAATGGAAGGTTCTACAACTAAAACCGTACAGGGTTTCGTATTGGGAATTGGATTTCCAACAATGGTCGGGCAAAGGAACTTCCCATATAAAATAGAACGCCTCTGGAGCGACGTTCCCGGATCTTAACCGGATCTCTGCTACACAAGGCCGGGTTACCCCTAGCTGGGTAACTACTGACACGAGTATGCCACCTCCCAGTCGTTAGCGACCTTTATCCGAGGTACCTCTAATCCAACAATCACAAAGCAATCACAAAGTAATAGATTCGCAGCAACCACAAAGTAAGTATCTGGGCTCCATACCATGATACCACTCATAATCCAGAAGGAAATGACATACACTAAGGGGGCGCTATCCCCTAATAACCTTGCTGCCACGATTCCTGTTTCAACCATACCGGGTCGTGAGGTTCGACGAAGTCTCGTCCACAAAGCTACGCTTTGGCACAAAGCCATGCTTTGGGTCAACAGATGATCAAAGTAATGATCACAAAGATAAATGATCAAACAAACGATCATATCACAAATGATCAAACAATGATCATCACACAGCAACACTTAGCATGTCACATTACCAAATTGGGAGTATATCGCTGATAACCTTCAACTACATAACCTCTGAGCTCGTACGTCTCAGAGAAGGGTGTTAAGCTAAGAGAATAAATTCTCCTCCACCAAACAGAAATGTATTTGAAAGAAATCAGCTTTATATCTCAAAATGTAATGTCAGACATGTAACCATACAAGTCTGTTCCGGGTTCGAACAGAACCGAAGGCACTTCCAAAGAAGCCCTTGCAATCCGGGTATTCACAATCCCGATCGGATTTCCCATCACTTAGGAAATCTCTATACCGGCACGACTTAGTGCAGAGACAATCGATAGGTCATCCTATCATTCTCGCAAATACCCGGTCTTCACCACCGGTCTTCAAATGCTATCCATATACGACGTATCATTATTCAGAATGGGTTGTATGACACAAAGGTCCTCTCCCGGGTAATCCGAATAATGAGCGCAATATTTAAAAACATATGGATAATAGGATTTCAATTAATTCACAACTTAATACTTCAAAACTTTCTTTCAAATGGTTTAAACAAATTACCATTTTAAATCTTTTTAAACAAAAAGATCCATTTCACAGATTTCACCCAATTTCACAAAGATTCATTCATAGATTTCTAAACAATTTCCATTTCAATTGGATTAACTCGTTTAAAATCTTTAAATTAAAGATTTAACTTATAGCTTTCAAACTGTTTCCATAACTTGGAAAATCATTTTAATTTTTAACTTGAAATCCTTTTTAACATAATTTGGAAGTTCACTTCTTATATGAAAGCTTTTATTATTTGAAACAGAATAGTTTCATTTCAGAAAGATCCAATTTTATTTGCATGAGGTAAAGCCCTTGAATTATATTCACATTCCCAAATCAATATTTTTAAAATGGTTTAACCCATATATAACTAGTATAACATCTTTAATTCCTAGTTTCAAATCATAGAATTCAATTTCAAATCTTGAATTTAAGTTTAAATCAAATTATTTAAACTTCAAAACTTTATCAAGTTATTCAAAATAAATTTCATCCTTGAAATTCCATTTCAAAAGCTTTTCATATTTAAACTCAATTCATTTCCAAAATATTTGAATTGAATTTGTCTATTTAAAAATTTCTTCAAAAATATGTGACTTAATCGATTTCCTCGTAAAATCCATATTTGTGTGTGTATAAGTGTGGTCCAGGGGTTTAACACAATAGTGCAACATCATTCAATCATCACAGATTAAAATACAGAAATATAGTCGATAAGCGATATAACTATAACGCTTATCGCTCATACACAGATTCACATATAATATACAAATGTACATAAATGAATAGCACAATCCACAAAACAAAATATCATAGATAAGATAGGATAATCAATTCAAGGCATCTCATACAATACAATCATTCATAAGTAAAGTCAAGCATTCAATAATCATTTATATGCAGGATTAATTAATTGTTTAATCCTAATTAATTCAATTTATTTCCAATTAAACTAATCACCTATGAATTGGTTATCTAATCCTGATGAATTGATTGCCAATCTTTTGATATAAATTAATTAATCACCTTAATTAATTAAATTAAGCTTAATAAATCATATTTATCAATTAATCTTTAATTTACCTCCTTTTGATTAATTATCCTTAGTTAATCATAATAAGTAATTATCCATTGTTACTTAATTAACTCTAACCATTAATCAATTTCTTTTAATTAAGTAATTATCTTTAATCATTTTCATTAGTTAATTAACCTTTAACTACATTAATTAATCTCAAATTAATTACCTTAATTGATTTATCACATTATTCTTGAATTACTCATTGCTTAATCACTTGATTAATTAACTTTAATTATAAATAAATCTGGATCATAAATTTATGAATTAAATAAATTATCCTTAATTATCTTATTGGTTAAATCACTTAACTACCTTAATTATCTCTAAGGAAATCCATTTCTTTATTAATGACTTCATTTATAATAAAGTGTATTTAAAACATTACATTTCTAAACTTAGATTCAAATTTCATTTGAATTTAGAATTCAAAAATGATTGTATATTTAAATATTAACCAAATTTAAATATCCACTTATAAACTTTGTTTAAATCTATCATCACAACTTTTAAATTCATTTAAATTTGTTTTAAATCCAAATTTATTCAAAAAACAAACAAACAAAACAGTGACAGGTTTTATCAAAACCTATAACCAACCTTTTACTCGAGCAAACCCCTTCCCTACCCGAGTCGAAACTCGATACAAACCCACGCGAACAACCCAACCTGCTTCTTCTCCCACAATTCCACAAACCCGGATACACATGTGCACGGTGTACGTGCACCATCACTCCAGCCATCGTTGATCGTGCCGAGAATTCCAACAAGTCACTTGCGACCCAGTCAACACCTTCGACCCCTCAGAACCACCAAACAACGACGAACTCGCGAACGAGCTTTCTAACCCAGGCTGCATCAAAACGACCACCAGAAAAACGTCTCGTGCCAATGATTCCCGCCACCGGAACTCACACGAACTCGACCAAAACTACGACACTCACTCACGATCCTCATCCCCTTGGTCCAATCCCCTGAGGCACCCCGACAACGTCGCGGCAATCACGTCATTGCTGTTATTCGAAACGAACCCTTAAACCCTATAAGTTCATCGCGCCACCACCACGCCCCATTACAATTTCTCCGAATATTTTTCTGATGATTATCAACATGCAAGCCACCCTCCCCATTAATCTCGGTGCCCAATTCGATTCTAATCGCCGAAATTTGGCCCATATGTGTTTTCCGTTCAAACCCATATTCCCACATAAATTCGAAACTAAAAATCAAAATTTTATTTTTAAAATTCACCATTTCTGAGCACTGATCAGATTGTATAATCAAAAACAGAATTTAAATCACTTGATTTTTATCATTAAAAAGGTCATTACTGTGAATTCCTTAATCCCCAATGAACTGTCTGTTAATTTTGCTTATTTACATTTTTATAAATAAGGTTATACCCATATAAACATGATTCATTTAGCAACCCAAACTCAGTATGTTTTGTGTTGAGATGACTTTAAATTTTCAGGCAGGGTTTTGAAATGGTTTACTCTGTTAAACAGAGAGTTTAAAAGAACAGAAGAAAATGACATTCCAGGCAAAGAAAAACACAAGCACAACAATTCATTCACATGCAAAGCTTTTAACATCATTCAGGCATTCACCAAATCAACAAATAGTTGAAAGAATCAAAGGTTTACTCACAAACATCAAGAAATCAAAACAGGTTAAGCTTCTAAAAATAGGAGTTGCTCACTTGGATGTTTTTGGAAGAAGAACAGAGACAGTGCTTTTACTTTGAAACAGGCTTGACTTTTCAGTTGAAACCATCACTTGATTCTCTGGTTTGTCTTGATTCAAGTTGTTTTAAGTTGATGTTTCTGTTTGAGTTTTAGATGGTGTTTACCTTAGATTTTTCTCAGCTTCAAAGAACGAAACTGAATTGAGGAAGTTGATATATAGAGGAGAAGTTTACAGTATGTTATATTATTTATTAAAATAGGCATGGCTGCTAAGGAATGGAAGCATTTAATGCTAAGTGCTTTGTTCCCATGCTTCTTATTTTTTTATGTTTGGAGGCTGATGGATCTACTTTGGTGGCTGATGTATAACATTTTATATATATGCTGAGAAGATTTGTTTGTGCAAGGAGAAGATGGGTATTAATTGCATGTGTACTTATTTATACATATGAGTGTATTTGTTTACTTCAGCCATACTTGCTTGTCTTGGCTGATAATATTTCCTTTGCAAGTTCTATTTTTCTTTTGCCTTACTTCGTTTCATTATCTTGCCTAGACTTATTTTCTATGCTTTTGTTCTATTACTTTGTTTAGTGTCTTCATATTTTATCTTTGACAAAGAAGATTACTTTGTGGTGGTTGCGGCTTTGTTTTGGTGGGGTGAAATACTTATTCTTTTTCCTTTATTTTTTCTTTTGTTTTATACTTTGAAATATGCATGAGTTCTATGATGTTAGATTTTAGTTAATATGTTTACTTTGTTTGTTGGTACATATTTCTATTTTTGTTCATGTATTTATTTTATACTTTATCTTATAAAATTTGTATCTTTATTTTTAAACCATTTATTTTAAGATTTATTTCAAATCCAATACATATATAAATAAATTCAAATTTACTCATATATATCCATATACATATATATTCACACATATGCCAATTTTCAAATCCATATGACTTAATATATTTTTTATTTGAATCGGGGAAACTCGCTTCCATTTAAAAATAAATTTTACAAATGTTTTATTCAAAAATTCATTTAATTATCAATTTAAATTAAATTAAAATCTAGGGTCATTACACCTTCCTTTCTTTTCTCCGAAAGCTTTCAAAACATTAGACATCCTCCTTTAAAACCTTTAAATATTGCCTTTCGAAAACATAGTCCCTTTCGACCCTGTCAAAACCCTGGGGAACCACCCCTTTTGAAACCATTCATTAAAACATTTTGAAAGCATTAAAACTCAACTCTTTCGAAAGCTCTTGGGTTCAATTTAAAACATGTGGAAACCTTTCAAAACTATTTAAAAATTTACTCCTTCGAACCTTTGGAAATTGTTTCAAACCATTTGGATTATGCCTTCAAGTAGAGCAAAAGGATTAGAAACCCATTAAAGTCGAAAGCATCTATTTTGAAACCATTTCCTAAGTAAAGAGGTGATGGTGTCGAAACCATCCCTTCGAAAGCATTGGAGAAGTGACCAAATTTTTTAGAAAACAAAGTACTCCTTCGTAACCATCTGGGTCGAAAGGTAAAAAGGCGGCAGCAAAAGGTTTTGACTTAGTTGAAAACAGTTATTTAAAAATAGAGGCACAACCCAATCGAAACTATTTCCTTTAAATCCATTAAACGCAGTAGAAAGCTAACTGATTCGAAAGCTACTCAGTCGAAAGCCATCTAATTGAAAGCAAGCAGGGGCATTTCTAATTTAAAAACAAAGTACTGCCTCAACCCCTTCAGAACTCCTGGTTTCGACTCCATACCTTCCCCCTGCATCCAATTCACTACGTACCAGTTCCCTGATACCATGTGCGTTTATTTCGACTGTGTCGGAAGCGAAGCTAAAGAGGCGGAACCTGGTGCCGAAAGCATTGAAACAGTTAAAAACATGTAGCAAATAGTTCTTTTCACCTAACCTGCTTTTCGTGTCTAATTTTGATTGGTTGCCTCTTTTCTTTACCACTAAAAAGTGCTGCAATTTTCAGAAGTAACTATTTGGATTATTTTGCAAAAAGCTCCTTCTCCTTTTATAAATATATAAAACATTTAAGTCCCATACTTAAATAATTTTATATACCCATTAAAACACTTAGGAAAATTCCACAAAAATTCCAGAAAATCTCTTTTAATATGTTTTCCAACATATAAAAATTTCAGACCCAATTCATTTATTATTTAACCGTATATAACTATTAACCCAAATTAACATTTTCTTTACTAGAAAATTCATATAAATTCCATAAATATTCAGAAAATTTGGAAAATTGAAATCCATCTCTAAAATATCATTTATGTTCTTCATAAAAATTCGCAAGGCGTTTGGATGTCATTTTATAGGGTTTTCGCCTTAAACATATCATAAATTCGATATGAACAACCATAATTCATCAACACGTATATATAATCATTCCATCTTTCAAAAACATGGCAAATCAATGCAAAATATTTGGAATTCACCTTAAAACCGAAAATAATAAAAATTTGAGATGTAAACATTATTCACCTTAGCTCTAGAGATTAAAGAGATTGAGATGTGAATGGATTTGAATTGAATTAGCTTCTTCCTTAGCTTTTCTTAATATTCTTCCTCTTTCCCTTATTAATGGTGGCCGACCTCTTAAAAAATTCTGAAAATGAAAAGTGAACATGTATAGGAATACACGGCCAAGTTTTAGGGATATACGAATGGCCTCTTTCCTATTTTACCCTCCTCTATTTCAATTTAACTCTTATTTTAATTCATAGGTTAAATGACATAGCTACCCTTTGATTAAATCAAATCTCAATCCCATAATCAACACATTATTTTATTTTATTTAACTAACTAAATATCCTAAATAATGTTACCAAAAATATGGGGCGTTACATAACATAACATATATGATAATTCCTATTACCAATTCATAAGGAATCCTTCTCACATGTTCCTTATTAAACATTTTAATAAGGTATCCTCGCATATCGTTTGAGACATTCCTAATATCATTTATACTTTCTATAAAAGTCATCATTTACAAATCCAATGTTGAGTATTGAAACAACTAAAGCCGATTTTAACACAAGTACATTGTTAAAGATCAGCAGCGTGTTGTTTACTTATAGTTTAGAAATATCAATGTACCTTTGAACACACTTTCTTAGGAATACACGCTTCCTCTGCATTTTGATTGATAATCAAACTATTTGATATTTCTATCAAAATATTTGTTCAAATTTGATGCTTATAAAATGATACTTTCATATCCGTTCTTGGATCATATCCAAAAAACTCATAAACACAATATCGCCCCCACTGACTTCGAGAAACTTTGGTTATTATGTGTAAACAATTTACTCTAAATCATTATTTAGAATTTTCTATTTCATCACATACGTACCAAAACATAAATACATGATATGCGATAATTTATTTTACTAAAATTCGAACCTACTTGAGCACATCGAATGGTGAATCTATTACGTTAATTTCAACAATTGAAAATTCACAATATTATTCATGTCAATGTGGCTCAGTTTATTCCAACTACATTTGTCTTTCTCTTAAAGACACATTTACGGTTAAAAGGATCGTATACTTTTAGATACAATTATCAAAATCATATTTTGATAATGTACTTGGAATCAATTTTGGATCTGCGCATCGTACCACATCATAAAGTCAATACTCTTAGTGGTTTAATTGATTGGCGAGGATTATCTATTCTTGACATTGATAAGAAACTCATAGTTTCTCTTCATTGTGTAAGAATACTTGTTAGAGCCTAATGAGATATGTTCATATGGGTTAGGTTAATTTCAATTCATCCTACATAATCAGTTTTATCTTTGGATCGTATTCCATTTTGCTAAAAAAATTTCAAAGAAATTCTTTCACAATGAAGTTGGTATTTCTTTGTTTCTCAGTGCAACGGAATAGGTATTCATAAACACTTTATGAATTGCCTTTTATATAAAACTGATTTAGTTTTTAGTTTACAAAACTTATGTTCAAAACATAAATATGTCATCTAATGATAGACTTTTCCAAACTCCTTTCGGGGCGATTCATACAAGATCCCTCACAAACAATTATTATGTGTAGACTTTCGACTCACACATCTTGCCAACCCTTGACCTAGGATATGTTGGGGTTTCTTATAAACCCTTATCTTGTATGTTTTGTAAACTATTATTTAGATGAAATAATTTTAACATTGTGTACTACTCTTAAGTACAAAACCTTATAGAAAGAAATTAACTCAACTTCACTCACAATTACTCTTACTTTGTCCAACAAAGTTCGATTACTCCTTATCGATGCATCATTATGTATCACATGGAGGAGTGACTTTTGAGATTGAATCTTTATTCATGTTTAGGTACGTTCAGAACTTTTCCCAATATACTCACTCATTTGATCAAATCGAATAATTTATATCGCATGTTATTTTATTTACTTATGTTTTATGCTCTACGAGTTTATGATAGACATACTACATGTGTATCAAATACACATGTCCATGTTGGTGATAACTCATTGGTGAATGTAACGAAGTACGTGGAACTATTTTGGTATTAATAGACTTACGATTATATACATCTATATGGATCAATGCGAAGAGTTCATCAACTCTTATGATGCTCCCATTGAATGGGTGAATAGCCCTTCAATTGTTTCAGATATTATTAAGCATTTTTATATGAATCATAATCATATAATAAAATTATTTCTAAAAACTACGGCTTAGTCTATAATTCCAAAAAACTTGTAAATTATATTAGATACTTCTATATTTTCTAGTGCATCGTTTTATTATGGAAACATATACCATAACGAATATTCATAATATTCACATTGAAATACAACTATGTCTACTTTTCAGTAGACACAAAAAAATAGTCATTATTTCATAAATAATGTTCGGCGTGTTTTACAAAAACTATTTTCATAATTTGATTCAATCAGTAAATGTTATATGGATGCTCCCACTATTTCCACCATTCCTATAATATTGTACTAAAATCGAAGGTTCATTATTCACTTAATATAGATTATTTATTTCATATACTGTAATTAATTTACAGCGGAGATTTTTTGATCAAATATCTTAAACTCAAAGAAATAAATATCGTATAAAACAATTTTCTATATGAAAATACATTTTGGAATTGAAATTGAATTTCTTATTACAATGTTAAGTATCAACTATTATTATTACAATTTTCATTTTTGATGTTTCCTTATGTACCAGAATTGACCATTCACTCTCTTCATCCCAACTATACCTTGAATCACATTTACTCTTATACATTCATTTTCCTTTCTAAATGGTCAAACCATTCAAAAGAAAACCCTTAACACAATATCATAACGAACCTTTTACAAAAGCGCATTCGATTATCCTTAACATTTAAGGACATCGAATGTATTGCACTTTACGTAAATCAATCAAACCGACATTTCAGCGATCAAGTTCTTAGATTTATATTGTAGTTTTGGCCTTATGTTACAATTATCAAAATATGATCTTTTAGGTAGTCAATCAAATTGAATACTCGATCTCATAGTATTGTTTATTGACTTATTTCGAATGAACTATATTCATTGAAGCATCATCATTACGAACTGTGACCATTCACCATATAACATTTATATGTGATAGTATATGGATCAAATATCCATAGTCTTATATTGCTTTTAGAGTTCGAAACACATTGAATGCAATACATGGTCTTAACCAAATAAACACATAAGTGACCATATTGCAAACATATTAAGTAGTTGTAAAAATCAAGCACTTGCATGGGTATAGAAAACATTAACATGCAATAGGTATTTACTAGTGAGTATTATATTATATTTTCATTTGTCAATTTTCAATCAGTTCATTTGTATATACTAATTGATAAATATTTTATCAATCATATTAAATGCAGAAATTTATCGTTGTAGATAATTATAACATTATTTAGCACATGTTCTTACAATATTAGAATGCTTAAAGGTTACCATTTCATTTTTCTAATAAGGCTCTCACTAGTCTTTTATGTTTCTCCAAACCCTAAGATGAAATATAGAAGTATTTCGAATTCACTAGTGGGTGTTAGGACTCGTCTGTCTTGGTATTCCGACATTGAGTTTGCCCAACAAATCATAGCCCCACAAACAATGGATAACTCCTTATCGGTTGTATCATTTACAACTCCTAACCCATATTTCCTTGCCCTAATCTCATTTCAACCTTGAGTTTGCTCGACAAATCGAAAGAGATTATTCACCCGTACCTACCATATCGTGACAGCCTAAGTATAGTATATGTATCTTGAGTTTGTTCAAAAAATACATATAGTTATCTTACCTCATCTATTCAACATATTAATAATACTACATATAACATCCTCAGCTTGAGTTTGCTTAAGAACTAAGGAGTATGCAAGTAACTTATTAATATATATATGGTAGAGGACGACACTATGTTGAAGATTCATAATCTTCAATATATTATATTGAATGATATCGACTTAAGGAATAATGTATTTCTTATGAAATACCTACATGATGCAAGTGTCAGACACATCAGAAATCATAGTATATGTACATTTACGTATGTATTTATTCCTTAGATCTATTATGTTCCACCTTTAGTTTATACATTCATATCATATAAGTTTTATCGTTATATAATTTTTATATTACATATTACTTATATGATAGTCTTATGTATAATATTTTATTTAATTAAATCTTATTTAATTAAATATTATTTAATTAATGTAAATTAATTAACTTTTTAATTAATTTTATAATATTTCTATTCAACTTTTATATTGGACATATCTACTATATCCTTTACAATATAACATATATATCTTATATATGCGTATTTTTATTTAATTAATCAACCTTTAATTAATTAATTTAATTAATTTTTTTTAATTAAATTATATTAATTTCAAAATTTATTTTATATATACATATATGTACACTTATGTTATCTTAAACACTTTAAAATAACATATATCAACATATATAACACATGCATATAAGTATTAATTAACCAACTCAATTTAATTAATTTAGTTTATTAATCATATTAATAAACTATAAATTTCGAAATTAATATTCAAATAGTTTCAAACATTTTGAAATTTTATGTTATATTATAACCTTTTATAATAAACATGTTTTTATTTTAAATTTAACTTTTAAATTTAAAATCTAGTCTTAATTTTCAAAACTATTTTGAAAATTAGCCCAAGGCCCAATTCAAATTGGGTCTTTTCTATCAAGGAAAATCTTTGGACTCACTTCACCTTTCAGACCAGACAGGTAACCAGGTAGAACAGGGTATTTGATTATCCAATTCCAATCCTAGACATCACCTTTCTAGACACCATACTAAGTGCGCAAGCTTAATTAGTTAGCCCTAACATGACTAATTTAGACCACATAGGCTATTGGGCTCCACATAGGCTATTGGGCTCTGATACCATTATTGGAACTAGGCCAGTCCGCAGTGGAAGAAATGAGTGAATTTCAAAATTTTACCATTTTTGTATCATTAATGGGCCTATGAAGTCTAAATGTATTTTGGTCTTATCTAAATTTCTTTTAAATAAGATCAGTATTTTATTTAATATCATATTTTTTTATTAATTTAATTCTAAAACAATCAAGAACAGGATAAAAAAAATAAGGTTTGAATATATCAAATATATCCATTCCTTAATTGTGTGACGGAATAGTTAAACATAAAGCAAGTATGATCAATTGATAACATGATGTATATGAATAAATAAGAATAAGTTTAAAGGCAATCATATAAGGGACAAAAGGGAAAGAAATAAAAGATGACAAAAATGATTGATTCATCTTCCCCTTTTTGAAAAACTTGATTTATGCAGCATTCAATTAGCAACCAATGAATGATTATGACAAAAGAATAGGAATAACCAATAATAATTCATATGCATATACTATTGCCTCATTTAAAATCGTTTAATATTAATAAAGAATTTAACTTATAAAATTTGATATATAAACATTAAATTTTATATGTACATATACATATAGATGTAATTATTTGTATATGAAGATTAACCCAAAACGTCTTAATTAATTCAAAATAAACCGTATTACATTTAAATTTTCTGATTTATTTAAACTTATGTAATATTAAAGTAGTTAATAAAATATATATGTATACAATTAAATCAAGAGATTCAACTTATATGAAAAATGTTTTTTTTGAACAAAAGTGAAACATACTAAACTGAGAAATATATTAACAATTCTTTGAATACTTAAAAAAAGGTATTAGTCATGTCAGATAGGGTAACAAATTTATAAATTTATTGTAATTAATTTATTATCAAAAATTCCTTTAATTATGTGCGGGTTTCAATTACAATAAGATGCAGATAATAAGAACAAATAAACTTTCAAATCTAAGGAGGTTCAACCTATATGAATAAATAATTTTTTTCATTATTATTATAAAACAAAAGGTGATGCATACTGAACTAAAATCCTTTGAATACTTAAAGAAGGATAATTGTGATGTCAAATAGGGTAACAAATTTAAAAATTTATTGTAATCAATATATTATCAAAACATCATTTAATCATATGTAAATTTCTATTACAGTACAAATGCAAACAATAAGAACATATAAACTTTCAAATCAAAAGAATTACACTTTGATTTGAATGTTTAAACATAGATCTAAAATTAAAATATTGTCTAATCATAAACAAGTTTCAGTTTTGATTTATCTAAATAAAAAAACCAATCAATTCATATAACAAACGATTCAAACTACATAAACCATTTTCAAATCAAATGAGACAATATTATACACAGATAAATTATGATATTCAATTTTATTCATTAAAACATTATGTCAAAATTATTAGAATAAAAAGATCATACCTTAATTCCAAAGCCTTGAAGTACACCTTGAAACATTGAATTTTTCCTTTAGATCTTGTAGCCAAGAATCATACCTTGAACGATGAATCAAATCTCCTAGATTCTAAAATCAACCTCTAGATGTTGCAAGGATCAAGAAACAAGAACCACCTTGGATTTGTTTTATGGAATTTTTACTTTCATGGAGGCCATTGAGGGAGAGGAGGAGAGCTTAAGAAAGAAAGAAGGAAATTTTTTCTTTCTAAAACAAAACGTGAATGAGGATGAGAGAGAGAATATGTCTTAAAAGAAAACATTAAAACCTTTTCAATTTCCTCCTTTAAAACCTTCCTTATTTAGTTCCAAAATTAAATCACCAAATCCTCTTCCATCTTTTTCATATATTCGGTAGAACAAAATAAGAGAAAAGAACAAATTTCATTTCATAAATGATATTTAAGTGATTCATAAAGAGTAGATTTATTTCCTTTTTTAATTCCTCCTTTAGATTTTCAAATCACATTTGAAACCTCTCCCTTTTTTCGTCATGCATGTGGGCATCAATGAAAAATTCCAAAAAAACACTTAGCAATTAATCTATTTAAATCCAATTTAAATATTTTATTGATATCGAATATCAATACGTGCGTCTATAACTTTTATATATGAACTTTATTAAGTACTAATTCAAACAAATCAAATGAAGTTTAATAATTAATATTTCATAAATACTAGTTAATTTAATTAATTTACAACAATTTATAAATTAATTAAATCGTGTGGTTCATTCAGAGTATTCATCATTACGGTTGTGCGACTCAAAGGTGTAAATTCAGTTAGCGATTAAGATGGAACTATGCGAGTATTAACGTTCACACGTCACTTAGCAGGTGGTGTGACATTTTGGCTGAATTTATCGCTTACACATCTTTTGGTAAAATCCAATTTTACTTATTATAAGCAGTACCCGATAGTGACAATTATTTACATCAATTCTCTTCATCAAAACTATATTACATTAGGACTTATGGAATTTGGTAATGGTCAAAATTCCAATATCGTCCACATTCAACTTTATAATCCAAACACAAAGTCCTTGGTTCAATAATAACAATTATTATTAACTGAACTGCTCTGGCTAGAGATTTTGACTTTGAGTTGACATCAATTGACCATGATACTAACCTCATATAACTGAGGAGATGAATCCTCTCTTGAATAGTGTTTCACTTCCAATGCTTTCACTCGACCCAACGATAGTCCTTCGATGGACGTCATGCCACGATTTAACTATAATTAAAGCGGAGCTTCCACATTGAAGATCAACTATATTCTCAAGTCGAGAAAACTGTGTAAATTAGTCACATCGATATTGTCTACTTGACCTTAGTTATATTAACCAATAGAAAACTATCGAGTGAGTCATTCCGTAGTTATCCAATAACTATCAGTACGTAACCCCTCGGTGCCTCCAACGATCATGAGTAATACACTATCCACCATTTAGAGAGCGTTACATACTCTAGTCTCAACAGATGTATCGATATCCAGTCTCGATACATCTTGACTAGGAATATTTAAAATGGTATATTTATTTTCACTGTGATAAATTACTCACAGTCACAACACTTTGTAACTACTATTAAAAAACATTCTATTTATGGATTTTCTATTAAATATACTTTTAATAAAATTAATTAATTAATATAGCATTATATCAAGTATATAATAGAAAGAAAACACCTTTTAGTTTGAACAGGATTGGTCATCAAGTTAGATATATGTAACAAATTACTTAATTGCCCCTAGAGCATACCCCTAACTCTATCAAGAAGATCTTAATTTATACTTTCCAGATCTTAATTTATACTTTCCTTAACTCTAGGATATAATTCCTCACAGTTGGCGTACATGAATCTGTGTTTACGGCTGGCATTTGAGATATTTGTGAATGAGGAAATGTAGTCTCATCAAAAACAACATGCCTAAAATCAATAATATTTCTAGTTTCGTCTAAGCATTTGTAACCTTTAATGTTGAGAGCTATACCTTATAAATGTACATAGAGTTGAGCTATAATCAGTTTTGCGAGTATTATAGGGTCGAATATTTGGAAAGCATAAACAAACTCATCAATTAAAAACATTGCACTTGAAAAGGCATCTACCAGAATTTTTGAGGAAGCAAGGACTGAGCTAATAAAGTCAAACCTGTCTTAACTATATATCTATGTATTCATTCTACAATTCCATTTTGTTCTGAGGTTTGTGGACACGAGATCTAATGTATAATTCCTGCTCTCTTTAAAAGTGGAGATAAACTTCTAAATTCTCCTCTCCGATCAGTTTGCAAAACTTTAGGGTTTGTTTGGTTTCAAAATGAATTTTGAGGTTTGCATTTTCAATTTGTACTTCAAACGGCGTGGAAGAAGAGAGTGACATGGAGTGGAGGAGAGGGATAGAAGAGGAGGAAGAGTAAGTTTTTGAAAACAATTTTTTTTCGGCTTTTTGTGATATGGAAAATCTCATTTTCATTCCCTTCACTTCTCCTCATCTCCCACTGTAATACAAATTAAAATCAGAAAAATCAAATTCATTTTGAAATCAAACGAGAGCTTAACCTATTAATCAAATTGATTTTCAACTTAACTTTTAAAATGAACAAAACATTCATGTGCTTCATTTTGTTTTCAAAAAATCCAACCAAATGTGTCTAGAATATGCATCGTCAAAACTAATGTAGAATCTAAAACCACGATGAGAAAGAACTGGTGTAGGACTATAAATTGCAGAGGTGATGTATAAATAATTTTAGAAGCACTATAAGAAAGTTCTTGACTTTTTCCTAATTGGCAAGCAGAGCAAAAAGATTTTCCATTTGTTGAAATTGGTATTATTACATTCTCACAAGATTTAAATACAATTTTGAGGTGGCCGGATGTCCCAGCCTTCTAGGCCAAAGAGAAGAAATTGTTATCCCGCCTTTTGGCAAGGCCGTGACACCAAGGAATTGACTAGTAGCCAATGACGGTCTGTCCTGGAGATCGGTTATACACGGGCTCACTATGGATATCGACGAATTTTGTCTGAGTCGGGATCGAGCTAAAATTGATATGACACGACAAGCGAAGGTATAAGAGCCAACGTTCCAAATTTCAAGTCAATCTGAGTTCGTATGCTCGAGTTACGATCTATGCAAAATTGGATAAAAACACCTTCTATTCGACTCGCTTCGTTTGAATCCATCAGGAATGCCTACATCGACTCGCTTCGCTTCGCATCCATCTGAGAGCCTCTGTTCGACTCGCTCCACTTCTCATCCATCTGAGAGCCTCTGTTCGACTCGCTCCACTTCGCATCCATCTGAGAGCAAAAAAGCACTTGTTCGACTCGCTTCGCTTCAAGCCACAGTTCAACTGGATCACCCAATGTCAACTTCGCGTCCATCCGAAGACTTCTACTTCATGTCCATCAATGCGAGGCAAGGCACAGCAGTCGATACGATCAAAGTCTACCTCCATCGATGCGAGCGAGGCGATACCAACGATACGAGCAGAGCGAAATTCCTAGGACGACTCAATCAAAATGGCATCAAAGGCGGAGTGATCTAGAGATTCAAATGCCACATCATCGAGTCAAACAAAACCGAGTCGAATAAGAGCGAGTCAAAGTGAGGGAGTCGAACGAAACAGCCAACCGAAGATTCCAATTCGTATCGATCATATCTCCTAATCTACAAGTCCAAATGCTATGAAATTTTCACAGAAGACTACGTGCATACTAAAGAATGTTCACGCCAAATTTCGACTCCATTGGACAAAATCTTGATCGATAAGAAATCCGTTTGTATCGACCACGGATCGGACCGAAACTTCACGGGCTTGGGCGCGCGGGCCTGGTCACGTGCCAGAGAGGGTCTCCCGAGATTTGAGCGAAATATCAGCCTCCTACACCTATAAATAGAGCCTCAGGGCATACATAAAAGGGGCTTCTTCTTCTTTGAATTCTCCAACGCCCAGACTCTGCCAGATCCAGATTTAATCTCCCTTGTTGCTGCCAATAACGAAATTCATTGCTGCAAATCATAATTATCTCCTGTAATTCATTGAATTCACTTGTAATCTTCAAAGAAAGTTCAATAAAGCTATGAACTTCATAGTGGACGTAGGCGGTACGCTGAACCACTCTAAATTCTTATGTCTCCTTGCATTTTAATTATTTTCATATCTGAAATTTGGAGTTTTTTTAGATAATCCTCGTTTTCCATTTAATTTCTTCACTTTATCTCTTCAAAAACTTCCGAAGAGTGTTGTGCCCAATTTTGGTACAAACACTTTGGTGCTTTCATTGAGAAAACCCAATTTTTCTCCTGCTCTTTGGATCTCCTATCTATACGGATTGCATAAATCCAAGAAGAAGATCCAGATCTAGAACTTTGAAGCCCTTCCATTCTATTCAGATTTGCATCAGATCTAGGAAAGGACTTTCACCAATTCACCATGGTAAGTACACAGACTACTTCTACAGCTGCTGATCAGGGAGGACAGGACAGGCAGAATCCCGCGCAATTGCCTCCATCGAACCAAGATGCCGTCGGACCTTCAGATCCAATAGGCCCGGTTACCAGACAAGAATTTCAGATGCTGTTCCAAGAATTGACCCAGAGTCGACAACAGCTAACTAAACAACTACGCGCCAACACAGAGTTGACCAACCTGTTAAATCACCAAAGGCACAGAAGGTCCAGAAGAGACCAAGGTTCTTATTCTTCCATAGAGAGTTCAGCCTCATCTGACGGTCACCACCGATCCACACGCCCACGGTTGGATGTAAGCTACACCCAGGCCACAGGGCATCAACCTGCTTCGAATCTTGGACAACCCAGAACTGGACCATCCACCAGTCATCATACAGGACCTTCATCCTGAGGAGGTGCTGCTCCTTATCATGTCACAGGCAACATTGCTACTACCACCACTACCGAACAAGGGGTTGATGCTAGAAACCAAGCTGATCCTCAACGTAACCAACGAGAGCAGACTCCAGAACCTAATGTCCCATAAAATGTTGAACCAAGGAGGCGAGGCATGGACCGTCGACCGCGTCCAGTCCAGAATCGCGCTGTGGAACCCGACCATACCTTGGCACAACATGCTCCAAGTATCTGAATGTCGGACATACCAACGATGATTCGTCAAATGATCCGTGAAAGTCAGGGTCTCAGTAATGACGATTGGGGAATCTCCCGGAGTCATACCCCTTTCACCGATGATATATTATATGCTGAACCACCTCGGTGCTTCAGGATGCCGACTTTGCTAGTCTACGAAGGGAGTTCTGATCCCAATCAACACATCCTGAAGTACGAATGGCTGATGAATGCTGCAAGAGCTGATGATGCAGTAAAATGTCGTAGTTTCCCCATTTCTCTGGGGGGCATTGCAACTATGTGGTTTACTCATTTGCCACCATGATCCATTTCTAGTTTTGACCAGATGGCCACCAAGTTTGTTGAACAATTCTGTATGCATGTGGCGAGGCCTAAAGATGTTAACACTCTGTCTAGTGTTACACAAGCTCCCGGAGAAACACTTAAACGTTACTTGGAGCGATTCCATGCCGCATGTGCAGAAATAAGCAATCCCAATGATAACTCTATCATGATGGAATTGACTAAGGGGATTGATGCTGATTCCGAGTTCGGAAATTGGTTAGCTGGAAAACCACCTGCGTCATTGGACCGTTTCTATTCCAAGGCAGCCCAATTCTTGAGAAGAGAGGATGCGGAATAGTCTAGGAAGCAGGATGACGCAGGGCCCAACATCGAGGGAATCCAGAGTAACATCGCTGTTAAACAATCCGGAGAAAGTTATGAAAAAGTTCAGTTGAACGTACAAAATAAACAGAATCAGCAGAGGGACAATGGAAATCAAAACAAAAAACGTGATCAGAATCGTGGTCCATGGCGTAGAGCTTCCATGTACGATAATTACACTCCATTGAACACGTCGTTGGAAAATGTGTATTTGTAGACTTGTAATACCATGCAATACAAGAAACCTGCCCCGAAACCACCAACTGAAATACAAATCTAGACAGGGAAATTTTGTAGATTCCATGAGAGTTATGGCCATAACACAAACGAGTGCCGTCATTTACAAGATCTCATTGAGAAACTGATACGTGAGCGGAAGTTGGATCAGTATGTGCGGGCACCGCAGTCAGGTGGTGCGGGCCCATCGAATCAGAATCGTGCGCCAAATCCGGAGAGGCAAGAGGAACCCGCTCGAACTGGTGGAAGGTTGGTTATTAATACAATAAGTGGTGGTCCTCATCCAGCAGACCGGAGCTGGAAGGAAATGGAGTCGTATGCCAGCTCTATCAGGCATGCGGACTTCGAGTGTTAAAGTAGTTTTGATGAAGGGGCTCCGGCCAAGCAACAGAAGACGATGACAGATGACATCGTATTCAGGAACAGAGAGGTTGATAAAGTCGAAGCCCCCACTATCGATCTACTAGTCATCTCAGCTCAAATAGGTCCCGCTTGGATGAAGAGGATCTTAGTTGACAGTGGAAGCTCTATGAATATTTTGTTTAAACGAGCCTATGATCAAATGAGAATGGAAGCCACGGACTTGAAACCTTGTCAATCACGAATCCATGGTTTCAACGGAAGTGCTACTATACCCACTGGAATGATGGAACTGCCAGTAGAGTTGGGAGTTGGAGAACGTCGGAGAGTACAGATGTTACAATTCATTGTTTTGGACATAGACTCCCCTTACAATGCTTTCTTGGGCCGACCGTCCCTCGTCGAATTCAGGGCAGCCATCGCCCCGTGGTGTTTGACTTTAAAGTTTCCAACTGATCATGGAGTGGGAATCATTCAGGGAGATCAGGCTACTGCCAAAACCTGTTATGTTGCTGAGCTGCGGGAGGCGCAGCGAAAGGAGAAAGGAAAGGGCGTGGAGGAATCTTTCTGCGTCTGTTTTGCCGATAATTGACAATTAACGCCCGGGCCTAGGCCCGGGCACCCCAGCCAATTCCTCAAGGATCTTGACCCAAGATAAACTGAAGACGAAGGAGAATCTAAAGAAAGTCAATCATCCCCGGCCGAACTGACAATCGACGTCCCAATTGATAATAATGATGATTCGAAGATGATAAAGATTGGGTCTCAGCTAAGCCAGCAAACTCAAGAGGAATTGGTTGAATTTGTACGGGCGAATCTCGATGTATTCGCCTGGGCGCATTCCGACATGTGTGGGATCTCGCCGGACATCGCGAGCCACACTCTGAATATTGACCCGCGGCATGTCCCGGTCAAACAGAAAAGGCGTGGTATGGATCCAGAGAGATTTGCCTCCCTTAAAGAAGAAGTAGAAAAGCTTGTAGCGAACGGATTCATTCGAGATGCGCTATATCCTGAATGGGTGTCGAATCCCGTGCTCGTCCGAAAGCCAAACTGAAAGTGGAGAACATGTGTCGATTATTCCGATCTGAATAAAGCATGTCCCAAAGACAGTTTCCTGCTTCCCAGAATTGATTGGCTAGTAGATTCGACAGCTGGGCATGAACTCTTATCCTTCATGGACTCGTATTCTGGCTACAATCAGATACCGATGCATTTACCCGATCAAGAACATACCAGCTTCGTAACTAATCTGGGACTTTACTGTTACAAGGTTATGCCATTCGGACTCAAGAATGCCGGGGCTACTTATCAACGATTGGTCAATCGGATGTTTGCCAATCAAATCGGGAAAACAATGAAGGTATATGTAGACGACATGCTTGTGAAGTCACGACTCTCCACCGACCATGTTAAAGACCTGGAGACTATGTTTAACATACTTCGAGAATACAAAATGAAGCTAAATCCACTGAAATGTCACTTTGGAGTTGCATCCGGAAAATTCCTTGGGTTCATCGTCAACGCTCGAAGGATCGAAGCTAATCCTAAAAAAATCTGGGCCATCAAAAATCTCGAAACTGCGAAAACCATAAAGAAAGTGCAGAGTCTTAATGGGAAAGTAGCAACATTGAGCAGGTTCATTTCAAAGTCCACTGACAAATGCATCCCCTTCTTCGATCTGATCCGAAAAGGGAAACGAAACTTTGAATGGACCACGGAGTGTGAGGGCGCTTTCCAAGCACTAGTTCAACATCTATCGACACCACCTATCCTGTCAAAGCCCATTGATCATGAGAAGTTGTACGTATATTTGGCAATATCAGAAAACGCTATCAGCGCTGCCTTAATTCGAGAAGAAGACAGGATACAGAAGCCAGTATACTACATTAGCAAGCGATTAACTGGGACTGAAAGGAATTATCCGAAATTAGAGAAGTTGGCTTATTGCCTCGTTATTGCATCAAGAAAACTCCGACCATATTTCCAGGCACATCCGATTATTGTTTACACCGACCAGCCGTTACGACATGTCCTTTCGCGGCCTGAGACGTCTGGTAGGTTACTCAAGTGGAACATTGAACTGAGCCAGTTCGATATTACTTACACCCCAAGGCGAGCCATTCAGGGGCAAGTCCTAGCCGATTTCATAGCTGAATTTACCGTTCCAGAGGACTTGCTCGAAACCAATGAATCCCCTGAATACGTCTGGAAGCTTTATACCGACGGTGCATCAAACGACCGGTGTTCGGGCGCTGGTGTTGTACTTGAAACTCCCGAAGGCCGATCCATATGTTATGCTGTGAAGTTCGATTTTCATGCGACTAATAATGAAGCTGAATATGAAGCCCTCTTAGCCGGCTTGAAACTTGCTAGAGATTTGAGAATTATCGCAGTGGAAATTTATTGCGATTCATAATTAGTTGTGTGTCATGTACGGGGAGAGTATCAAGCAAGAGATCGAAGGCTGGCTACTTACTTAGCTCGAGTTCAGGAAGTGCTGAATCAATTTGATTATTATGCCATCTATTGTATACCTCGGGAACGCAACCAAAAAGCTAATTCATTGGCAAAGCTAGCTAGCATAGGTGAAGCTCAGCAAATGGGACTCGTTCCCATAGAGACGTTATCTTCTCCGAGCATTGACTGGGCAGAAATAGACTGGGTATGCGAAACCATCCCCGAAAAAGATTCATGGATGACTCCACTCAGAAATTACATTGAGCACGGAACCCTGCCGGAACGCAGGAGTGAAAAGAGACAAGTTCTTCGAAAGGCCTCACGATTTACCATCTAGAATGGAATCATGTACAGAAGAGGGTACTCAGTCCCCGTACTCCGGTGTATCGCTCATGATGAAATTAAATGAGTATTGCACGGTGTGCATGAGGGAGAATGTGGCGATCACACCGGGGGGCAAGCACTTGCCAAGAAAATACTTCGATACAGATATTACTGGCCGACTATGAATCGCGATGCGTCGGATTATGCAAAGAAATGTGATAGGTGCTAGAAACATGCCCGAATTCCTAGAGCTCCTCCTACCGAGATAACGCAAATGGTCAGCCCATGGCCGTTTGCAATGTGGGGCATCGACATCATTGGTGCTCTACCTCTGACAAAAGGCGGTGCGAAGTACGCCATCATCGCAGTTGATTACTTTACAAAGTGGGCTGAAGCCGAAGCTCTTGCTACCATAACAACGAAGAAAGTAATCAACTTTGTGGTTTGCAACATCATCTGTCGATTCGGTCTACCATACACCATTGTTACGGACAACGGAACCCAATTCGATAGTGCTGAATTTAAAGATTTCTGCAAACGATTTCACATCCAAAAGAAATTCTCTGCAGTTGCACACCCTCAGGCAAACGGACAGGCCGAAGCAGTTAATAAAGTTATAAAATCCATTCTGAAAAAACGACTGGAAAAGGTCGGGGGCAAGTGGGTCGATGAACTTCCTATGGCTTTATGGGCTTACCAAACAACCCACAAGACCACGACCGGCCACACTCCATTCTCTCTCTCTCTTATGGTTCAGAAGCCATTATTCCAGTCGAGCTAGAAGTACCTTCTCATCGTGTGACATACTATGATCCAAAGACAAATGCTATATTACTTCCTGAATCTCTCGATCTACTGGATGAGAACTGTGAAGAGGCTGATTTGAGGGCTGCCGCGCATCGAAGTCGGGTCGCCCGATTGTATAACGCCAAGGTCCGCCCGCGAACCTTTGAACTAGGCGACCTCGTCCTAAAAAGAATTTATCCAGTTCCTTCGCATATGAAGCCGACATGGGAAGGACCGTATGTTATTGAATGAAAGCTCGGAGATGGCACATTCAAATTATCGACCGTTGACGGTCTTACTTTGCCAAGAGCCTAGAATAGCGAGAGTCTTCGCCGCTACTACACATAATAGGCTATGTTTATCCATTTAGTTTATTTTCCATTTTGCAATTTGTTTCTGCATTTCGAAATTAGAACTTGTAATAAGGCAACTGACTTTGCCATCACTACGCCATAGATTGCATACTGCAACACCAAAGAAGTGATGCAGGAAGTGCCAAAAAATGATGCTGTAGGCTAAAAAAGGGCAAAGGCAACACTTTCTCGGTGATGCATTTTGCCGCGTTGCCGCAGACCTCAAAGGCAACATTTTGACTATCTAAGGCAACATAAGAAATATTGTTGCAATAGAACCATATTTGGGTCTATAGCAACATCCATAAGTGTCTGTACCAACATTCCAAAATGTTGCTATAGATATTAACTTTCTGAATTTGTGGGGCCCACAATGTAGAGCATATTTGATTTTTTAATAGAAATAAATATTTATTTAATAAAATGCTATTGCACAGAATTTGATATTCAAACAGTAATTTATTTAAATAAATATTTTATTTCAACATTTGAAATAGTACAAATTCCTCACTCCACTATTTTACAATTCAATGATATATAACACTGATATTTACATATACAGATAATCCTCACTACATCACTCAGTTCACTCATTACATATGCAGTTTCAATTTATACAAACACCGACACCGACACTGACAAATATATGACGAGCTGAGTGCCGAGCCGAAGGCGAGCCGAGAAGCGGGTCCGGGCGCAGCGCCGGCGGGGGTCCGGGGCACCGCAGTCCCGGTTAGGTCGAACAAGTGGGCACCGCCCGATTCATCCGGTTTCGGAAGATCGAGCCTTCTTTTAAACGACGTAAAATGATGCACAAATGAAGACTGAACTTAGCAAACCCGTTCAGCAATGCTGTGAGGATCAGTTGCCTGGCCACGTCGTGCACGGACACGTGGTTTTGCAGAACCATTAGAAGCAATAGTATTATTAGCTTGAGTTGAATCATCCACTTGATGCTGTAGAATATTTCTTTCAATAGATCCATTTAAACAAACAACTGAAACTGATCCATTGTGCTCCAATAAATCATTCAATCCCTCATGTCTACAATATGAGACAATATCCAAAACCATTCCACTATCATTCGAGATATCAGAAACTGATGACACTATAATATCATCACTCTAATTTTGAACTGTATCCAAACCAATTCGACTACTTCCACCTGCCTGCCAATAACCAGAAATAAATTGGTGCTACCATTAACCATAAGGAATCATATTAAAATTTATGACTAATATATGGAATCTTTGGAAAAAAAATACAATAAAGTCTACCATTGCTGCTTAATCTCGAGATTGTCTTGGTTCAACCAGCGATTGTGCCATTGCCATGTCAGGAAAGTGAGGTTAATTTTATCAAATAATATAGTAGTAGAATATTAGTAGTAAACTGGACTGTTACATGCCCTAACTTGGGCATTTCTTTATTTATAGTGGAAAATTGGCCTAACCACAACTTAACCTACCGATTTGAACTGATCTGGAACATTTTCTGGCTTCTCACTGACTAGGTTCAACATCAATTACAACGAGCATCAAGAATGCAGCTTATAATGGATACTCTGTTCATTTGTATCAAAAATGCTTAATGAAAAAACTATATTCAGCAAAAAGGAAAAAAAATTAGTATTGGTTTGTGCAAAAACGTTTAATGATAGTAATACATCCCATATTCCGATCATCATCTTCTCATCTACCAAAGTCTATATGCAAACAAAGTGTTTTCCGCCTATTCACCAAGACCGTGTAGTCTTATGGCTAATATGTATTGAATTATATGAACCAGACAATTCCAGCTCAGCAAACCTCGATATGAATTCACATCCGCTTGGTGAAGCAAATAATCAAACAATTAAAAGGCAACATAAATAAACAAACCTCCATGTATATGCGTGTGTGCTCTTGTGTTCTCTCTACCTGAACATACAAATACACATTACGTAGAGGTGTTAGGAACAACTCTAAATAGACATTGTTAAGCTCTAAATAAATTAGAAGTTTGATAAATGATCAAAGACGTATTTACAGATCCCCGCATATGAGGTACTAAACTAATTATTGATAATACAACTATGCATCACTTGTTTAAGATAATTGTAGTTCAACTACAATAAATTCAGTATTATGAGAAGTTTGTAATTTCATAAATTGATATTAAAAATAATAACGGTTAATTTTTTTTTTCCAATTCATCTTTAGTATAAGTAGTACAAATGGCACTATGTAGTAACAGTTAATTCATTAAATTTTTCAAACTAGTTTACACCGAGCAAAGGTATAATAAAAGTGGTTAGAAAATATTAAAAAAAATTGTCTTAAAACTTCGAAATCACAATCAAACCATAATTTTTCTTTTCTGTATTTCAAAGTTAACCAGTGACTCTTGTCCCACCTTTTGCAACTCAATGCCTTAGAATATTATTTTGTAAAAGGCAGAATATGCTGATTCTAAGTGAACTTATCTGAAGTAAATGGAAGAATATGATGAGGTCTCCACCAGAGACCAGAGCATCCACTGCGTGGCACCTTCTGGGTACGGCACGGGATAATAATTTGCGTGCGAGATTTGAGTCATGGTTCGTGATGTCGACGATGATGGAACCATCTGGATGGCAGGAAAGGAGGCCGGTATTGGGTTTGAGGAGATGGATCGAAGCGGCACCATTTTTTTTAAAGTCGGTGGAATAAAAATTAGGGATTGGAAAATTGGGGGTGAGAAACGAAAGCGGGTGAGTGAAAAGTAAAGCGGGAAATGGAAATTGGTAAGGTGTAGATCGATGGTGTGAACCGACGGTTGAGATTTTGTTTTAAACGGTGGTGTGGATCGCTGAGGTGTAATTTTTTTTTTTAATTAGAATATATCTATGGCAACACTATATAAAAATGTTGCATCGTGTTACACTTGTTTAGCTAGAGCAACACATTTTTATGGCTAAGGTAACACCAAAAATACAACGTTGCAGTAGGACCAAAATTTTATAGCTGTCGCAACATTTTAGCTAGCAACACCTTGCAAAAATGTTGCAGAAGGACATCTATGGCGTAGTGCATATTTTCTTATTTCGGCAATAAAATGCAATCTCTTCGAGCCAGAGCTGCGATTTACTTGAACTGCTTCACATGATCATCACAATGCACGGAGAGCTAAGTTTCACCATATGGTGGAATTTATTCAAATAGGAAGTGACTGCGATGCAACCTGTCACTCACTAAGTGAAACCCGAGCTCGGGGACAAGCCATCACATCAAGGCTAAAAATGGATTGATACACGACAATCCCTCACTTAACTCCTGGTTCCCAGAGTGCGAACTGGAGTAATAAATACGCCTACGAAGAGGGTGGATCCGTCCACCTAACGAATTCGTCCGTATCTGCACCAAGTTTGAGGAGGATGGACCCGTCCATCTAACGACCTCACTTGTTAGCTCAAGGTGGATGTGATCCAACCATCCATGATCCTGACACAACTCCGAATTCCCAGAGTGCGAAACGGAGTATAAACATCAACTCCGAATTCCCAGAGTGAGAAACGGAGTATAAACATCAACTCCGAACTCCCAGAGTGCGAGTCGGAGTATAAACATCAACTTCGGATTCCTAGAGTGCGAAACGGAGTATAAACGTCAACTCCGAACTCCCAGAGTGCGAGTCGGAGTATAAACATCAACTCCGAACTCCCAGAGTGCGAGTCGGAGTATAAACATCAACTCCGAATTCCCAGAGTGTGAAACGGAGTATAAACGACAACTCCGAACTCCCAGAGTGCGAGTCAGAGTATAAACATCAACTCCAAACTCCCAGAGTGCGACTCGGAGCATAAACGTCAACCCCGGATTCCCAGAGCACGAAACGGAGTTTAAACATCAACTTTAAGTTCTCAGAGCGTGGACCGAAGTATAATATCAACTCTGAACTCCCAGAGTTCGAGTCGGAGTACAAAGGTCGATTCCAAGTCCCCAGAGCGCAGATGTATGATTTAAACTTAAGCCAGTGTGACCAACCACCAGTAAACAAATGAGGATCCCCGGAGTGATGAGATGACCATCGACAATCGGACACGCATGAATAAACCGCTCGATCTCCGCTTGTATTAAACATTCAGTCAGTGGCACTAGGCTCAACATGTTATAAGCGAGAGTCAATCGCTGACTGATGTTCCACAACTCATCCCCGATACTGGGGGCAGGACTTAAGCATCAACCATTGACTGAAGCGATGCGACGTTGAAATTCAACTCGCTTCCCGGTTGGAAAGCATGTCCACAGCTTCCGAAATTGGCGAACAAAAACAAACTTGATTTGGAAGCTGAAACTTCACAAGTGCACTTCAGATATTGAAACACTTAGACAAATACACAATGACAGAAAAGAAGCCAAAAAAGAGAAGTTTCATTTCTATTATTTGTAAAAGAAGTTCGTGTACACGTTTGTTCCAAAAAATTCCTACTAGCAAGGGCCGAACCCGCATCTATACACGGCCAACAAAATGAAAGTCAGAATTAAACCAAGGAAGCATGTCTAATCTTTCTTCTTCCGCGGCTTCCTTTTCGGTGCAGGCCCACTAGAGCCGCCACTATCCTTCCTCTTTGAGCCTTTGCCTTTCGGTGGTCGGTCTCCAGGCGATGGCATAATATCGACATCCTCCTCCCAGCTCGAGTGAATAGGGATGCTTCCTACGGGCGGAGTCGGAGGAACAGGATCAAGTACAGAAGGTGGAATGGGCATGCTAGTGATGAAAACGGTGCCACCGGGAGATATCATTCTAAGCGGAGCTGGTCCCGGTGCTGCCATCCCACCTCCAGAACTGCCACCATGAGCCGCTACTGCCATTTCAGCGTCGATTTGGGCGAACATCTCATCTTCAGTAACTGCTCGATCCCCGCTAGGGGCAACAGTAGTCGGCATAGAAGAACTTGTAGCAGGAGCGCCTCCACCCATGACGAATGATAAGTCAGCTAAAGGATCGCCATGACGGCGAAAGAGTTCTTCCATCAACTGCTCATCAAATACAAGTGTGCTTCCCTGTGCATCGTCGGGTGGGGCAGTTGTAGTTACAGTGATCGCTTCGGTCACGATAGCCTCCTGCGTCTGATGTGATTCTTGAGTAGCAGGAGGCATGGCCGGTGCAGCATCGATCACTGGACAAAAAATAAGAGAACTGTTAGAATCTAATTCAGATAAAGATTCCGACCTAAGGCAGATATGTGGAATGTTCAGAATACCTTCCTCAGTTTGACTTGATGGCGGCGGAACGGCTTCATTCACTTGCACTGTAGCCGGAGACATCTGCGGTCGATCCGGGTTGTAAGCAGGAACAGCTTGGGGATTGACCGTAGACGAGGATTCGGGCTGGGTTGACACTGGAATTTCAAGACTCGCCTCATGATGTTCAACCCCTGAACCCTCTCCTATTTCAAAGTGCTGGGCGCCGCTGAGTCTTTCCTTTTCATGTAGAATCATCGACTCATGAAGAATCTTCCTATCATCTTCAGTCAGAATGCGATTCTCGAGTTCAAATTCATCTACAGACTCATCCGGATGCGCCTCCTTCTCTTCTTCAACTAGTCGGCCCCAGGCGTTGTAAAGATGCGCCGGATAATCATCGAGCCAGGCTAGACCCCTGTGCCTCAGCACGTTAGCGTTGTAAACAACGAGAAGGTCCTCGATATCAGCCTCTAGCCTGGACTCGGCCAACTTCACTTTCTCCTCGACCTCAGTCTCCACCTTGTGTACTTTAGCCACAGCTGCATCCCACTCACCCCTAAGCAGAACAGTTTGTTCGCACGCCTCCTAGGCTGTGTTGTTTACGTCATCCCTTTCCTTGACCATATCGGAAAATTTAGCCTTGAGCTCGTTAAGTTCCTTGACCACCGCATCCCGCTCGGCGGTAACTGTAGTATTCCGATGGCCCATCTCCTCCACCAAGGCAACATGTGTCTGCCTCAACCTCTCCATGGCCACATTCGCTTCGTCACCTTTTTTGGTGGTCGCAATTTCAGATTTCCGAGAAGACTCAGCCTCAGCAGTAAGCACTTGAATGATCCGGTCCCTTTGAGCAAGATCGGTCTCCATTTTTTCAAGTTCTTTGGCTCGCTCAAAGGCCACCTTAGAAGCTTTCTCCGCAGCCTTTACCCACTCTCTGTACTGGGTGTAGATGTTATGAATGTAATCATGCATCGTGCCTTCCACCCTTGATGGAATTCTTTTTAAGTGTGGTGGGAAGACATAGCCATCGAAGCAAATATTCGGAAAATCCTTCCTCATCTGAGCCAATTTAAGGGTCCCTTCTCATGTGGGCTCAGCTGGGACCTGCTCTGTAATTATGGAGGCCGTGGTCTCAACTCTCTGAAGATGAGTCTCGGATCTAGAAGTGTGAGAAGATGGCCTGTGACGAGGAGGCTCTAGCGGGTGTGGAACAAAAACGGGAGGTGGAGATGGAAGTCTAAGAGGAGGCGAGCGTGATTTAGACCGATGCCTGTATTCTCTATCCCTGTCACGCCCATATCTATCTTGATTAGAGTACTCGCGATCGCGGTCTCTATCCGAGTCTCTCCTACGGGAATCATAATAAGAAGAAGCCTTTCGGGCCGAGCGAAGATTCCCGAGCATTGACCCTCTCCCAGACATGGTACCTGAAAATGAGAAACGAAGGAAGAGTTAGTAATTTCCTAAGTTGGACGATTTACAATTATGAATCATGTAGTGTAGTGAAGTGTATGCATGTGCAACCCCCCGACCAACCGGAAATGTCGGCCGCACTCATAGCAAGCGACCCGCTTAGTTCAAGAGCATTATCAAGCTCCTCCATCCCGGCGTCGTGTTGAGACGACACATAATTCGGAATCGGAATATCAGTAAGCCCTTCAAAAGGATTCTTTACTGGCGTTGGAGGAGCCTCCAAAATGCTAATCCCTAGGACGGGCAAGGACACGACCACGGATTTAAACCTCTCGGATTTAGAACGCTTGTGAGCAACAGCCTTGCCTTTTCTCTTTCCTCTTGAATCCTGGACATCGGAAGAAGGCCCAGCTTGGAGCTCGATATCGGTAGGCGTTCTCTCCGGATCAACTTCTTCGGTTATCATGACTCCGGGCGCTTTGCACTTCACCCGTTTCTTCGGGACCACTCTAAGTGTCCCTTCCAGCTGTATGCTCTGCCTCCGTTCAATTAGCCCGACAGTCCTCAAGTTTCTGTCAGTCAGAACCCAGTCGATATGCCTCTCTTCGCCCGGAGCTGCTTGGAGAATCCGAACTAGCTCTTTGAAGTATGCACCGTCAGGTCGAGAGATTGCAGCTATAAAAGAAGAAAAATATGTCAGTTTTGAGGTCGGTCGCAATTATCTTGATAATTCAAGGGAAAGATTGCAACGCTTACGCATATCCAACCATCACCTAGCAAACCCAGGGGGGCATCGAACGTAGAACCATTCAGTTTTAAAATAACTTAGCCTTCCCCAAGATCCCATCACAATGTGGCAGTTCCTGACCGCTTCCAAGAAGGTGAAAGAAGGACTATCTCCACGGCTCTTAACATTAAAAAGATATCTAATCTCGATCGGCTATGGTGGTCGAAAGAGAATCTCCATAAATAGAATGAAGGTGTTGTTCAACAAAGCATACCCGTTGGGATGTAGCTGGGATGGAGCTATTCCAAGGAATGATAACATCTCCCTTATATATTGTTTGAAAGGAGGAAGCGTTCCCGCCGTACAGGCATGACGGTTAAAAGCAGTAAACCCCTCCGGGGTATCATGCGGCCTATCATTTGGCCCAAGCAGTAGCACGTCATCAAACGATAGGCCGTGTCTTAAACAAATCCGTCCCAGCATACCTTCGGAGATACCGGACGGCACAGAATCTTGTGGACGACAAATGAACCGGGCACCTGGACGCTTGTCCGGAGCTGGGTCTATAACTTCAGCTTCAATGACCGGTATTTCGATGGTTGAAGGGATTGAACTCGGGAGTTCCCGCTGTTGAGAACTTGAAGGTTCCATGACTAGCTAGCTTATGAAAAATTATTGTTAAACAGACAATAACGCTCGTGCATCCCCCAGTGTAAAGTGTGTGAGTGTGTTGTGCAGTGCAGTACTGTATATCACTTGAGAAGATCTACAGGATTGAAGAAAACATGAAAACGACGAGACTTCGGAATTCAGTCGAAAGGACCGTCATCGCTGACCGTCATAACCGTGCCATCTAGTTATTAGCTATCAGTCCAAGTTAAAGTTTGTTATCATTTTGATAAGTTCCAGTTTCGTCGACGAGCTTCGATAGGCAATCAGATATGCGGTGAAACGATTAAGTCCAGTTATGCAAGTTTGAAGCTCGTCGAAGTCAGTTGTTCAAATGTGCGAGGAATTACAAAGTTTTTAATGTTCAATTCGTATCGCTCACAAGAGCCTTGTTCGCATCGATAAATCATGGTCATCTGCGTACGAGTTCGACTCGGTCAAAAGGTTGGCGTGCAAGTTCGACTCGGTCAAAAGGCTGGGGATTTCGAATCGATCATAGCGCAACACTTTCGTATCGATCAACTGGGTCGCTTTCGTATCGGTCCCCTGGCGCGTAATTTGACTCGATCAAAAAACTCTGAGTTTCGAATCCATGAGATGCAACCCCTTTGTATCGATCAACATACTCGAGGTATTCGCATCGATCATCAAGACTCGATGCAAAAACTTAGCAATCGATCGACACGAAGGCCTCCATCTCATCATCTCAAAGCCCCCGACTCCAGATCGACATGAAAACGAGGATCAAGCTATCTTCCTCGACACTCCCTCTTCCCCAGATCGATTCGAACTTCGTTCTGTCCTTTCTCGACCTCGCACGTTATCTTCTTCCTCGAGCAGTGTTCGAACACAGATTCAAATGGAATGGCATGAGAATTTGGATCTCTTCATGTTACGACTGGATTTGTTCAATTGGTTACCTGATTTCGATAAACGGTTGAAGTAATTAAAGGTTTCTAAATCGACTCGAAGGCAAAAGTTTTTCTTTTGAGAGGCTCTGGAGCGATACGTAAGCAAGCGCAAGAATAGAAAAGTGAAAAGTGGCTAAGTCCACGATATTTATATGGATTTGAAGGTGAAGTGAAAAAAAAACGATACGCATTCCAGTAAACACGACCGGTTACAACGTGTCGCCTCCGCATCGATTCGAACAAACTGTTCGACTCCATGGACTCGAGTCTACATCGATGCGAAGCCCTTCTTCGAATCGATCATCTTCGACTCCATCTCCAGTGCATCGATACGAACGAACAATTCAAATCCGTAAAATCACAGCTCTCAGAGGCCAACTCCATCGATACGAAACCACAGTTCGTATCGATCGCCTTCGACTCCGTCTCCTATGCAGTTCGAATCCATCGAATCACGGCTTCCAGAGGCCAACTCAATCGACACGAACTGCCTGTTCGTATCCAGCGACACCAGACCTATCAATTCAAAATACACCACATGGGCTGTTCTGAAGGTATCAACTCAATCAATACGAACAGCCGCTTCGTATCCATCGAGCCCCACATCCATCGATTCGAAATGCTCATTTCGCGTCCATAAATTCAATGAAAATCGTCTTCAATGTTTCAACCCTTCACATCGATTGAGGAGAGGATCGTTATGAAGGAACATTCAAAAACAACCATCGAGCGTTGTTGCAACGAATTTCACGTCGGTTCAGGAGAGGATCGATACGAATTTCAGTATAAAATAAACTGACAATGACTCGTGAACGTACAAACGTCAACGAAAGTCAGATTAACATATATGCATATATGTCGGACTAATATTCAATATTTCAGATTGATAAGAATTGGAAACTCATTTGATAACGATTACAACAACTAACGGCTAATCACTCGCATACAGCAATCAGTTAAAACAATACAGGGTACAGTAGCTGGCAGTCAACAGTTTACATTATCGAGAAAAACAGTCAAAGATTACAGCTTTCATTGAAAAGACGATAACTATTCAGAATGAAGATTGTAGCATTTCAAAGCACATCATGTTCCCACAAGACGTACTTTGGGGGGCAAATGTTATCCCGCCTTTTGGAAAGGCCGTGACACCAAGGAATTGACTAGTAGCCAATGACGGTCCGTCCTGGAGATCGGTTATACACGGGCTCACTATGGATATCGACGAATTTTGTCCGAGTCCGGATCGAGCTAAAATTGATATGACACGACAAGCGAAGCTATAAGAGCCAAAGCTCCAAATTTCAAGTCAATCCGAGTTTGTATGCTCGAGTTACGATCGATGCAAAATTGGATAAAAACACCTTCTGTTCGACTCGCTTCGTTTGAATCCATCAGGAATGCCTACATCGACTCGCTTCGCATCCATCTGAGAGCCTCTGTTCGACTCGCTCCACTTGTCATCCATCTGAGAGCCTCTATTCGAGTCGCTCCACTTCGCATCCATCTGAGAGCAAAAAAGCACTTGTTGGACTCGCTCCGCTTCAAGCCACAGTTCGACTGGATCACCCAATGTCAACTTCGCGTCCATCCGAAGACTTCTACTTCGTGTCCATCAATGCGAGGCAAGGCACAGCAGTCGATACAATCAAAGTCTACCTCCATCGATGCGAGCGAGGCGATACCAACGATACGAGCAGAGCGAAAGTCCTAGAACGACTCGATCAAAACGACATTAAAGGCGGAGTGATCCAGAGATTCAAACGCGACATCATCGAGTCAAACAGAACCGAGTCGAATAAGAGCGAGTCGAAGTGAGGGAGTCGAACGAAACAGCCAACCGAAGATTCCAATTCGTATCGATCATATCTCATTATCTACAAGTCCAAATTCTATGAAATTTTCACAGAAGACTACGTGCATACTAAACAATGTTCACGCCAAATTTCGACTCCATTGGACAAAATCTTGATCGATAAGAAATCCGTTTGTATCGATCACGGATCGGACCGAAACTTCACTGACTTGGGCGTGCGGGCCTGGTCACGTGCCAGAGAGGGTCTCCCGAGATTTGAGCGAAATATCAGCCTCCTACACCTATAAATAGAGCCCCAGGGCATACAGAAAAGGGGCTTCTTCTTCTTTGAATTCTCCAACGCCCAGACTCTGCCAGATCCAGATTTAAACTCCCTTGTTGCTGCCAATAACGAAATTCATTGCTGCAAATCATAATTATCTGCTGTAATTCATTGAATTCACTTGTAATCTTCAAAGAAAGTTCAATAAAGCTATCAACTTCATAGTGGACGTAGGCGGTACGCCGAACCACTCTAAATTCTTGTGTCTCCTTGCATTTTAATTATTTTCATATCTAAAATTTGGAGTTTTTGTTAGATAATCCTCTTTTTCCATTTAATTTCTTCACTTTATCTCCTCAAAAACTTCCGAAGAGTGTTGTGCCCAATTTTGGTACAAACAGAAATTACCATTAGAAACTAAATTGGAACTAGAGGAATTAATAGAAAAAGATGATTTGGTACAATCACTTAGCAAATCCTTCGAATCTTTAATGTGTGTCCTTTTTAAAGTCAAACCTGTAGAGCCCTTTGAATAATGCACCTTCAAAAAGAACTTGATTTGCCGCTTGATCCTTCACAAAACAACAATGATGGTTAATTTTAAAAGGGGGTTGTTATTAGCACTCCAGTTTTAGATACGAGCGGCCAAATTTTATGAGTACTCCATACAAAATTAAATTTCTATAAGGGTTACACATCCTATTAATAAAACATATATTTTTATCTCTTTTGCCCTTAGTTAAAACATCAATATCTTGAACACTTTCATTTACTCTCTTCTTCTCCTTCATTGTTGAAAAAATAATAATGGTAAGAACAAAAAAATTCACCTTGATCTTCACAATCAAATCCAAACTGTGATGAGAAGGTAATATAAAGATAATTTCTTAACCTAATTTATTGCCTGTTTTTTAATAGTGGTAAAAATTAAGATTTAAAATTACTGTATTGGACGCTTTCTTGAGTAAAAAACAACTTTGTCACTTTCTCATTTGCAATTCCTCTCTGAAGGTGAGTTTGAGTTCTCCATTATTTGATTAATTATTTTGGATTAAACGTTAATGGAAATTAAGAGAAACTTAGGATCAACAAATGAAATGACATTTATATCAATTTGATTGTAATTTTATGAGGAGACTAGTTTAATTAGCATCCCTCGTAAGAAAAGAACCTTTTTTAAAGAAAAGGACCCCATCATATCCAAAATTGGAGTGTCAATAACAATGTACTTTTAAAATAAATCGAGTTATTAATTGCAAACTAAGAATTGTTGTGGGAATTCTAACTCGAGACCACTCAAATCGAAACCCTAAAGCACAGCGGAAATAGAGATCATGGTAAGAAGTGCAATAACAACCAATCAATATATCAATCCAATCCAAAATCAATCACAATCACCAAACAAGAAATAGAGAATAAATGAAATAACAATAAAATTAATCACACACCGATTTATAGTGGTTCCACTAACGTCTTGTTAGTGTACATCCACTTTGAAAGAGAGCCTTTGTTAATACCAATGAGAAGAGTACAGCAGATTGATTACAATGATCAATATTCAAATAGAATTGATTTGTGGAGAAGAGAATTGAAGAAAACTAGATTTTTCCTAAACCCTAGTTAATGGAGGATAAAACCTTGATTAAACCCTTACAGTCCTCTTGTCTCTGACTCCTGAAAATAGCATATATAGAAGAATAGAAAACCTAGGCAAAATTCCAGAATTGCCCATATGAATATCAAAAATCATTACACAATGCCTAAGCTAAAAATAGGCTGAGAAACGTCACATACGTCTATCATATCTTTTGGGAAAACATCTCCTGAAACCACAGACCTTTGTTCAAAGCGACAAATGTCTGTCCCAAGTCTCAGGTTCTAAAGCCCTGAAGCAGAAGACGCCAGTCACTCCACGACATACGTCTGTGCTGCTACTTCAAGCAACACTTCCCTTCTCTTCAACATAACTTCCTCCTTCAAGCTCCGATTTGTGAACCGTCTTCTCCATCACCAAGCTACTTCTAACCACTTTAATTTCTCCATATAGTGTCACCAAAATTCAACACTCCACCTCGACACTTTATCCATCTCCAACTCCAAAGGTACCATACCATCAACAACAACAACCGATAGCACCAACTATCACCACTTCTACCTTCAACCAAACAAGCTTGAATGCTTTCCCAATGAACTCCGGCAAAGCCACCGCCCACTGCACTCCATCAACGAGCTTGGGCTAAGCCCCAGCCCACTAACGGAGTGTTGAAAGCACCCAAATCCAAAACCGTCTTACCAAAAGACAAAAGCACTATGGAGTGTAAATTAGTACTCACTAAGAAGATAGAACCAAGATCTCTCACTGATACTCTTCATCATCTATAATCAAACTCCTCCCTCAACCGTGCCACCCCGTGGCACCTAGCACTTCAACAAGCGAATCAAGTTTGATGCTCGAACTTCCCAACCGACAATGCTTTAGTGAACATATCCGCCGCGTCATCCTTTATGTGCACTTTCCAAAGATATACTTGCTTATCTTCAACCATGGCTACTAGAAATGACTCTCTCACTTCAATATGCTTAGTCCATGAGCTAAATTCCAAATTCTCTGCCAAGTGAATAGCACTCTGGCTATCACATCGAACATTAATGCTATCGTGCTCGAATCCCAAGTCACACAACAATCGCCTCAAATAAAGTACCTCCTTTGCCGCCTCCACCGCGGCTATCAACTCCACCTCCGTAGTGGATAAAGCAACTTCGGTTTCCAATCTCGATCTCCAACTTATAGCCGTACCACCAAATGTGAAGGCATATCCAGAAGTTGATTTTCTTCGATCCCTATCACCAGTGTAGTTCGAATCACAATAACCAACTAACTTGCAATTCATCCCCTTACTACCGCCAAAAACAAGACCATGAGATGATGTACCTTTAAGGTATCTCAATATAACCTTCATAGCTTTCCAATGTGATTTCCCCGGATTAGCCATATGCCGACTAACCGTCCCGATGACATTTGCAATATCGGGCCTTGTACACATCATAGCATACATTAAAGTTCCAACCGCACTAGCATATGGCACCTTTGCCATATAAGCCTTGTCTTTCTCCCAGATAGGTGATCCCTTACTTGAAAGCTTCATATGCAAAGGTAAAGGTGTATTTGAGCCTTTTCATTCTCCATGCTAAACCGGCAAAGCACTTTCTCTATGTACTCCTTTTGAATCAATTTCAATTCAAAACTCTTTCGATCCCTTTCTATTTTCATGCCCAATATCCTCTTTGCTTCTCCAAAATCCTTCATTTCGAACTCCGATTTCAAAATCAGTCTAAACTTGTTGATTTCATTCATATACTTAGAAGTATGAGCATGTCGTCCACATACATGAGTAAATGCACCCAACAATCATTTTCCAACTTCTTGAAATATACACAAGCATCATTGATGCTTCTATCAAAACCATTTTCAAGCACAAAATGATCAAATCTCTTGTACCGTTGTCTAGGTGATTGCTTTAAGCCATATAGTGATTTCATTAACTTGTGAACCAAATTTGACTTACCATCCACAACAAAACCTTCTGGTTGCTCCATGTTGATGTCTTCATCCAGGTCACCATGCAAGAAGGTAGTTTTTACATCAAGTTGCTCCAACTTCAAGTTGTGAATAGCAACTATAGCAAGTAATATCCGAATTGAAGTATGGCGCACAACCGGTGTGAATATCTCATCATACTCCTTTCCCTTCCTTTATGCAAACCCCTTAGCCACTATCCTAGATTTGTACCTCCCATCGTCCTTCACCTTGTATATCCATTTGCACCCAATAGCACGGTTTTCTTTAGGAAGTGGAACCAAATCCCAAGTTTGATTCTTCAACAACGATTGCATTTATTCATCCATGGCACAAATCCACTTCGAGCTATCACTCGACTCCATGACGTCATCAAGGTCCATCGGCTCATCTTAGACTACGTGAAGAGCATAGTCCAAATTATCACAAAATCTAAGATAGTTCCAATCACCATATCTATCGAGTGGCCTTATAGCACGACGACCCACCCGACTAGCAATACCATCACCTAAACTCCTTTCGGCTCCACCTTGAACCTAATCCTCTCTAGAATCATGTACATCACCAACACTACTAGAGGAACCCTGTGGACTATGTGATGTTACATCAATCGCTTCCTTCTCACAAGCATCTCCAACTACTCTACTCCTTGAACAAAATGTGGGAATAACTTTCTCCTCTTTTGATTCACCATGAACCAAATCCGGAACATTTGATGAGCTCTTATTCTCCTTGAACAAAGACGACTCATCAAAAGTAACATGACGAGAATTCACAACCTTCTTCGTTACCGGATTCCATATCCGATAGCCTTTTACACTGTCCGTATAACCAAGCAAAATCCTCTTGAAAGCTCTAGGTTCAAGCTTATCATTTCCCGAATCATGCACATAAACCGGACTACCGAACACACGAAGATAACTCAAGTCAATACTCTTTCCCTTCCACACTTCCTCCAGAATTTTGTTACTAATAGTCGAGCATAGAATTCGATTAATAATATGCACCGCGGTTGACAAAGCTTTGGCTCAAAATCCCTTATACAAACCCGATGTCGATCTCAAGCATCGAGCTTTCATTAGTAGAGTACGGTTCATCCTCTCCGCAACATCATTCGACTGTGGATCTTCCGGTGTAGTAAAATGCCTCTGAATACCATGATGCTTGCAAAACACCAAGAACTCTCTGAAAACATACTCTCCGCCATTGTCGGACCTTAGAACTGTAACATCCCCCACTTGAAGGCCCAAAACTAATGACTACAGATGATGCAGTCATCTATAGTTATTAATTCTCGGCGACCAAATACGGTAATGTTAGATACATTGATATAATAGAAACACATGGATATGGAAAAAAAATCAAAATCAACAACAACTTTCTCATTCCATTTCAAAGCATTTCAAATTCATTACATAATCCCACAATCGTTAACCACACTCAAAGAAAATATAATTATTACAACATATGCCAAGAGCGACATATGAAGATTCCCCCTTGGATGATCAGAGTATATAACTAGGCAATTAAACATCTTTGCCTTTATAATAAATCACAGCGGAATCAAAATAGAAAAGAACTCTAAATAGCTATCATGCCTCCTGCACGTCTTCGGAAGCTTATTCGTCTAAAGAGGTACCTGAAAACCTCAACTCTCAAACTATTCAAAATCAATTGAGTACCCGAGAGTTTAAGGGGGAAAACATAAACTTCGAGTCGGATATAAAGCCTGGTATGAATAATAATCTACCATCTCAAACCATTTAGATATCTAGTGAGACCACGCCGCTTAGCGGAACGGGTTTTCCCCTCAGTAGTATCTCATTCAAAACTTTATAAAACCATATACTGTGCTCTTGCATCTACAATGGTTAAAACGTAATAGTTCAAAATAATACGATGATATGCAAACAAGTAAATCAATCCTGGATTTCACATCCTCATTCATTCAGACTATCTATCCCAGTTATAGTTTCTATGGTTACTATTAACCTATTAGTTTTCAGGGGCTGACCAATAACCTATTTAATGTTTATGGATTCCCTGTCCAGTTTCATAGTTTTCATGGGCTTACTATTAACTTTTAAATTTATGGACTCCCTGTCCTATTTCATAGTTTTCATGGGATCACTACGAACCTACCGGCCCCTGCCAATAACATTATTGTTTCTTGGGTTCTCCCTGAACCTATTGGTCCAATAACTTCCCACTAATCCTAGTTTTCATGGGTTGACTAGGAACCTATTGACATTTTATATAAAACTATCTACAAACCTATCTGTCAATAACTTAATTCGGATATAGTTTTGATGGTTTCACTACAAACTTATTAGCCCCTGCCAATAAGTCATTCTAATCATAGTTTCCATGGGTTTACTATGAACCTATTGGCCCCTGCCAATAACTTTTTCTAAACATAGTTTTCATGGGTTTACTATAAACCTATCTATCTGACCACTTCAATATTTAGGCATCCTACATTCTGGTTTATCTGACCTCCTGGATGCAATTCTACTCATTCAGGAGTTAATTCAATTTATATTCACTACTGGGTCAACCTAGCTGGTTATTCTGCTCTTTTCTCCCAAAATACAGTTATGGGTTCATCATAACGTGAATATATATATATAAAGAAGAAAATGTAATAACATAACAATACTGACACCTGTGCTTTAATATCCTTGAAATCATTTTATATAAAACTTGGTTAATCCCTTTAACCTATTAATCAAGGAAAACTTTTTCAAAAACTCCATACTTAAATCATTCCAAAACTCTTTTATTATGCCATGGTTTTCCTTTAAAATGAAATTGGGTTATTTGTTTTGAAAACTAAGACTTTCGAAACCTTTAAACATTACTTTCGAAACCATTGGATAACTTCCTTTCGAAAGCATTAAGATCTTCTTTTCAAAACTCTAAACACATGTCTTTTGAAACACTTTAAAACCTTCCTTTCGAAACCTTTCGAATGTATTAAAGTGAAACCATTTAACTATAGAAGCATAGCTTCGAAACCATATGAAAGTACCCCCTTCGAAACCATTGGGTTTAATTTAAATCATAACTTATTGGGTCTAAGTGAATACAAACGAAAGTACCCCTTTCGAAACCATTATTTATCATATAAAAGTGTTTGGGGAAAAACTTGATGTCTTCAGAACCATCCTTTCGAAAGCTTCAAAACATTAAGTAAAACGTTTCAAGGTTAGCTTCGAAACCCCTATCGAAGCCATTGCCTTCGAAACCACTAACCCCTTTCGAAAGCTTTTGGAAGTGGCTTAGTATAGGTTTAAAACAAAGCTACCTTTCGAAAGTATTGACGACTTCAATACACTCGTAAGGCCAAAAGAACGGCAGAAGGGTTTCGACTTGATTGAACCCACCCTTTTCGAAAGCATTGGATTTAAAACTAAGTAACTCCTTCGGAAGCTACAATTTAAACAAGAGGCGGCAACCCCTCTCGATAGCAATTTAGAAAGACCCCTTCGAAAGCATCTGTTTCGATTCCTTCGAAAGCTTTTAGCAAAACAAGGCAGGCGCTTATCATTTGAAAGCAAAACATAGGTTTCGACCCCATCGAAAGCAAAGGTTTTGATACCATATCTTCTGCCTTTCTCCAATCCACTACGTACCAAGGTTGATACCTTGTGTATTGGTTTCGACTTCATGGGTTTCGACCTAGTGGGTTTCGATTTGATTGAAGGCGGAAGCTATGAGTCCAAAGGTGCTTCCAAAAGAGGCGGAACCCACTTTTTTGGGTAAAAATTGATTAATGCCGATTAAAGCAAATACTTTCTAACTAACCTACTTACTTGTAAACATGTGATTGGTTGCCTCAACTTTTCAAATTCTTTACAAAATTAACCGCCGCAAAATTTCAGATCGAAACCAAGATTAATTTAACAAATAAGCCCTTCCATTAAGCAAAACAATTAAATCATTTAGGTCCTCCTTTCAAAATAATTTAATTCTCATAGTAAATCACTTAGGAAAAATCCCCAAAAATCACAGAAATTCACTTTAATATGTTATCTAACATATCTAAATTTCAGACCCAAATTCTCAATACAATTTTTGAAATAAATTTCTAAACAAAATTAACCATATCTTCCTTTGAAAATTCATAATAAATTCTTCATAACTTGGAAAATTATGAAAATAAAAAAACCAACTCCAAAATCATGTTTAACATAACATATATTACTCATGGCATACAAAAATCATTATAATCAGTTTTACCCTTAAAACCATATAAAATCATAATTAAACAGCCTTGTTTAAATCAAACATGTTATGATTCTAGCATATCATCATCCAAATCATCATAAAAAGGGATTTAATCTTAAACTCGAAAACAGATGATCATAAAAAAAATAGAGATGATATAGATTATTATTCATCTTGATTAGGATAAGGAGATTGAATTGAGATTAATTTCCCCTAGCTTGAATCCTAAGCTTTACTTGAAAAAAAAATTCTTCTTCTTTTTTCCTAGTAATGGCCGGCCCCCTCTTTTCTTACATTTGTTTTTATTTTGTCAAAACGAACGTGAATGGTTAAGGCACGAGAATATAAGGGTGATGAAAATATGGTGCAATAATTACCATATTACCCTTGTGTTAATTAGTTAACATGTATAACCATTTGTAGCCCATTTATTTAATTAAGCTCGGCCTCTAGGTTTATTTTCAAATCTCAATCCCCTTATCACTCTAATTATTTACATTATTCTATTTAATTTATCTAATTAAATCTCCTGAATAATGTTATTAAAAATTAGGGGTGTTACAAGACCCTACAAAAACTTGCCACTCTCATTCTCAATAAGAGCTTTACATGCTTTGAACTTTGCAAACGCTTTCGACTTGACCTTCATTACATACACCCATACCTTTCGAGAAAAGTTGTCAATAAAAGAAATATAATAGCGAGTTCCCTCCAAAGAAGCTACTAGTGTCGGTCCCTAAACATCCATGTGAACATACTCAAGAACCCTTCTCGAATCATGTTTTCCTTCACCAAATGAAACTTTAGTTTGCCTCCCCGTGACACATTCCTCGCAAAACTCTATTTTGTTGAAACTCTCACCATCGATCATCTCCCTCTTTCGAAGAATATCCAAACTCATCTCCGAGACATGACTTAACCTCAAATGCCACAACCTAGTCGCATCCAAGTCATGAGAACTATCAACTCCCACACAAGTTTCACCTTCTATAGTCACTCCCTGAAGCAAATAAACACCATGAGTCCTAGCACCCTTCATCACTACAAGCGCACCCTTTGAAACCCGCAAGCTATCACTCTGAATAGTGATCATAGAACCTAAAGAATCCAGCTGCCCCAAAGAGATAAGGGACTTCCGAAGTCCCGGAACATAGCATACATTAGTGAGAGTACGAACCACTACGTCAAACATCTGAATTTGCACAGAACCAATGCCTATCGACTTACAAATAACACCATTACCCATAACAATTGAATTTCCTTCTTTATCGATATAAGAAGAAAAAAAATTCCTATTCGGCGTCATATGATAAGTCATCCCCGAATCGAGCACCCATCCGCTACCCGAAACATCTGATGCTACTATCGTCAACACATCAACGTCTCCCTCACCAACTCCACTCTCCACCACTATGGATGAAGATGTTACTTCCTTCTTTCTGTTCTCCTTGTTCGGATACTCATTCTTCCAATGATCAGGTACAAATATAGCACTTGCCCTTTCTTTCCTTCAACTTTCCTCTCCAACCTGGGTTCCTTGATTTAGAACGCCCACGGTTCTCCTTCTTCGCATATCTCTCCTTCTCCACAAATAAACCGTGACCACTACTAGCATCATTACTTCCATCACCCAACTCCTTCATTTGATCCCGCAACTTCTCGCTAAGAAGACCCATTTTGACATCATCTAGAGTCAAAGTATCCCGACTATAGATCAAACTATTTGAGAAACCCATATAACGATCCGGCAACGAACACAACAATATCATCGTCTTTTGTTCTTCCTCAACCTTCAAATCTACCACCTTCATCTTAATTAGCAAATCATCAAAGATATTCAACTGTGCCTTTAGCAAAGCACCTTTCTTCATCTTATAAGTGAAGAATGTTCGCATCAAGATCAAACGATTAGTTAGTGACTTCTTCATATACAACTCCTCCAACTTGTCCCAAATACCCTTAGCGGTAGTCTCACCACTAATTTCAGAAATAACATTCTCCCCCATAGCAAGTTGAAGTGTAGTGAATGCACACTCTTCCATTTCCTCTCTCTCGACATTTGAGATGTCTACTGGCAACAAATGTATGTCAAACACTACCCAATGTACTTGATTTCACCTATGAACCGCTTTCATCTTCCATTGCCACTTTTCAAAATCATTATCGCCATTCCACTTGTCTATAACCAATTATGATCTTGAAGCCGCATACAATCCACGTACATACGGCGCTACACCACTTGGATTAACCATTGAGGGACTATATGAGGTATTATCTGATTTTGGCATTTCCAATCACCTACCAACACCAAAGCTCTGATACCAAATGTTGTAGGAATTCTAACTCGAGACCACTTAAATAAAAACCCCAAAGCACAGCGGAAAATGAGATCATGGTAAGAAGTGCAAAAACAACCAATTAATATCTCAATCCAAATCTCAGTCCAGTCCAAAATCAATCACAATCACCAAACAAGCAATAGAGAACCAAAGCAATAACGATAAAATAAATCACACACCGATATATAGTGGTTCCACTGACGTCTTGTTAGTGTACATCCGCTTTGATAGAGAGCCTTTATTAATACCAATGAGAAGAGTACAAGAGAATGATTACAATGATCAATATTCAAATAGAATTGATTTGTGGAGAAGAGAATTGAAGAAAACTAGGTTTTCCTAAACCCTAGTAAATGGAGGATAAAACCGTTGATTAAACCCTTGCAGTGCTCCTGTCTCCGACTTCTGAAAATAGCTTGCATAGGAGAATAGAAAACCCAGGCAAAATTCTAGAATTGCCCCTTCGAATATCACAAATCATCATACCAAGCCTGAGCTAAAAATAGGTTGAGAATCGTTACAAATATCTGTCACTTTAAGACAGACGTCTGTCATATGTTTTAGGAAAATATCTCATGAAATCACAGACGTCTGTCCCAAAGTGACAGACGTACGTCCCAAGTCTTGGGTTCCAAAACCCTAAAGCAATAGACAATGTCTGTGCTGTTGGTTCAAGCAACACTTCCCTTCTCTTCGCCATAACTTCCTCCTCCGAGCTCTGATTTGTGAACCGTCTTCTCCATCATCAAGCTACATCCAACCACTTCAATTTCTCCATATAATGTCGCCAAAATTCAACAAGAAACACTTAGTTCTTTTTAATCAAAGGAACATTCAATATATTTTTAAGATTGGAATAACCTATATATTTCTATAACCAAAACTAAATAAGATCAAATATTTTGACTTTGAAGGCAAAATTGACAAATTTAAAACATTTGAATTTGAAAATAAAATTGGAATCATTGTGGTGGTCTCGTTTTTCTGGTGCACCGTGTATTTGATTGATTTTTATGAAGCTAGATTTTTTTTATGGATTTTAGAAGATATTTTGAAACGAAAATAATATGCAATGGTGGTTGAAAGTTTTAATCTCCAGATTCCTAGGTTGGGCTAGTAGGCCTTAAGTAACTACCAACTAATTTTGTCAATATAGGTCATAATCGTTAAAATGGCATTTCAACTGAGGAATTGACCAAATCACTGTGATCAGAAATGCAAGATTGACAAATTCTTAGTCACCTACATTTCTGAACTTGAGGGGAAGGAAGAGGAGAATATGTTCGCTCAAACTAAACTATTCAATTTGTGAAACTATTCAACATACCCAACATATGTTTAATTGCCAATGCTGGTAAATCTACATTCTCCTTAAATATATAGGAAACCTCCTCCTCAAATTCCAAGTGCCTAAGAAAAGGAAAAGTCAAGAAAACCGCGTCAAACATTCAAACTATTTAATCTACACAACACCCTCAACTTTTATTCATATATTTCTAAAATATTTCTCACCATGAAATTCCACAGCTTTCTTATTCTAGCTATTATTCTCTCAATCTCTGCCATAGTAAAGTCTCAAGAAGTCGGTAAGTGAATCCTCTTGTCTCACAGTAATTTATATTTTGATCTACATACTGGAATTGCTTGTGCATTAAAGATTTGTATATTAAATATATAGAGGATGAACATGAGTTCAGTTACTCGCCGGATGATGAAAACGGACCACAACACTGGGGAGAGATTCATAAAGAATGGGCAGTTTGTGGGAATGGGACAATGCAATCTCCTATTGATTTATTACATGAAAGAGTTCGAATTGTTCATCATTTGGGCCGTCTTAGAAGAACTTACAAACCTGCTAATGCAGTGCTGAAAAATAGAGGTCATGATATTATGGTAATATTCTTGAACGCAGTATTGTTTCTGATGAGATGTACAAATCTAATTTATTGTGTTTTAACTTTGTAGCTCAAATGGGATGGGAATGCAGGCGGTGTGCTCTTGAACGGAACCGAGTATTTGATAAAGCAATTGCATTGGCATTCCCCTACCGAACATTCTATCAATGGAAAAAGGTGGTTAATTTGTAGATCTCTCTTTTTTTATGCTCAAAATTTTATCATGCGAAGAACCATAATGAATACTCAACCTTTTGATATTTTTGTTCTAGAGTTCATTGTTGTTGAAACAAATTAAGTCGGTTGACAAAGTTACGTTTACATGCATTTATAGTGTACATAATGCTAATTTAACTTCTAAGGGCAAAATTAAACAGCCTTAATTACTAAAGTCATAAAACCAGCTGTTAATTGTACATAACACCATTTTTAAGTGTTTTTGATTATGGAAATTTATGAAGGAAAACACAATTCTGATTTATAAGATCCAATCCTTTAGTAACATAAAGAAGAATCGTTCAACTATCTTGATTTGTTGAATCATATACTATTATTGATCATATGGGAATAGTGTGTTGTAGCTCATATAATTCAAATTTTGAGCTGAAAAGTACCATTTTGATTTTGATTGCTGAATTTTTTAATCCAATGAAACAGAGAATAAATCCCTTTTTCTGATATTTTCTCAGAGGTAAGGAATTAATTCTCTACATTTTGCAATTTTAAATGATAAAATTAACTGAACCGATAAATTTAACCAGCATCCAGCATGACTGTAGCAATTCAGACTTCATTTTTCGAAATCTTATCAAGCAAAGAAAGTAAGAAACAAAGTATATATAATAATGTCAAATATGTTAATGGTTATGGACATGCACAGATACGACTTGGAGTTGCACATGGTTCATCAGACCGCTGATAACAAGACTGCGGTTATTGGCATCATGTACAAAATTGGTCGCTCCGATCCACTACTAAGACGGGTTAGTGGTACATCAATTCTTTGATATTTGACAAAGACCATTTATAAATTATTGAAATGTGTATATGCTGAATAATATGTTGTGCTATAGCTGGAGGAATACATAAAAAACCTAAAGGATGTTAAGGATGGTGAGGAGGAGGTGGGAATGATAAATCCAAGAGAAGTGAAGTGGGGTAGCCGGAAGTATTATAGATACTTGGGATCTCTTACAACTCCTCCTTGCACTGAAGGCGTCGTCTGGCATATTATCAAAAAGGTACCTTTTTTGTTTCTTAATAGTGCTTTGGTTGTAATGTACAAGTGTTCATGAGTCATGAAACAAGATATATATTGCTTAAACACTATGATTATGGCTAGTGTTATAGAAATTAAGAAAGTTTTTAGTTAGATTGGTACTAAAAACGTTGAACTAACAACGCAGGTGAGGACGGTGTCTGGTGGGTGCTGGTAGTGGGTTTCCGGTGAGATTTGGGCATGGTGTTAGTGGTCACGGTGGTTGAAGGAGTCAGGTAAGGGAGAATGAGTATGACTTGAGGTGAAATAGAGAAACAGTTTGAGAAAGAAAAAAAAGAAGAAAGAAGAAGAACTAGAAATAACAAAAGCAGAAAATCATTCTTTGCATGCATGTTCTTTACAACTTTTCATAGTGTATTTTTATATTCCTCACAATTAGTACCTACCAGCCAAAATTCGACACCTGTCCTAGCCTAGAAATGAAAATAACAGATTCATAAAAGTAAATACAACTTGCACTAACAACTGGCACGTGCTGTCCTTCCTCTTTGTTTACTGAGCTTTGGTACCTTCCTTTAGTGAGCTAGAGTGATACTGGTTAGTGTATGGGTTGTAGAGCATTAGGGACGTAACAACTCCCTCCCCCATCAAAGCTTGACCTTGTCTCAAGGTCAAATGTGGGAAACTTTGCAACTAGTTCCCAATAGTTTTCCCAAGTGGCTTCTTCCTCTGGCATTTGTTTCCATTTCACCAGAACTTGAGTTGTGTTTTGATTTTTGACTTTAGCCATCCTTCTTGCCAATACTCTCTCTGGTTCCTGTATTATTTGTGAGTCATAGGTTGGTATGGATTGATCTACAACAACACTATTGCCAATTCGTTTCTTAAGTTGAGAAACATGAAAAACAGGGTGGATTCTTGCTTGTGGGGGAAGTTGCAATTTGTAGGCCACTGGTCCAACTCGTTCAATTATTTTGAAGGGTCCAAAATATTTGGGTGAGAGTTTATGAGTGTGTATGGAGCTGACTGTGATTTGTTTGTAGGGTTGTAACTTCAAATATACCCAATCATCTAGTTCGAATTCTCTGAATGTTCTATGTTTATCTGCTTGAAGCTTCATTCTTTCTCTTGCACGGTTGATATTGTCTTTCAAGAGTTGAAGTGCAATGTCTCTAGAAAATAATTCCTCTTCAACCCTTTGTACTTTTGCTGTCTTTGGAACATAGCTGAGTAAATTAGGTGGTTTTCTTCCATAAACCACTTCAAATGGGGTCATGTTTGTTGCACTTTTCCAAGTGGTGTTGTACCACAGTTCAGCTAATGGCAGCCATTTGATCCATTCTTTGGGTTTGTGAGAACAAAAGCACCGTAGGTAGCATTCTAGTGTTCTATTAGTAACTTCAGATAAGCCATCAGATTGTGGGTGGTATGCACTGCTTAAGGACAGTTTACTTCCTTGAAGTTTAAACAATTCTTGCCAAAAGTTGCTCGTGAATATAGGATCCCTGTCACTTACAATGGACTTAGGCATTCCATGAAGTTTAATAATGTGATTAAAAAATACCTGGGCAACCATAGGTGCTGTATAAGGATGTGGTAATGGAATAAAGTGTGCATATTTTGAAAGTCTATCTATAATCACCATTATAACCGAGTAAGACTGACATTTAGGGAGTTGAGTGATAAAATCCATAGCAATATCATCCCATATCTGATCTGGAACAGGCAGTGGCTGCAGCAATCCTGGTATGTTTATATTTTCTGATTTGACCCTTTGACATATGTCACACGATGAGATGAATGATTGAACATCTTTTTTTATACCTTGCCAGTGGAGTACCTGTTTGATTCTGTGTAAAGTTCTTGTAACTCCTGAATGTCCTGATAAGGGGGAAGCATGAAATTCCTCAAGTAGTTTATTCTTTATTTCTGTTGCAGTTGGGCTAACCAGAATTCTATCTTTATAAAAGAATAAACCCTCCTTTTCTTGATATTTGCATGAGTCTGGGGTTGCCTCATTAATCTTACTAGCTATAGTTTTGTAGTATGGATCCTCCTTTGATAAAATTTTTATGTCCTGAAGCCAAGTAGCTTGTACTGTAGAAATTGCATGTAAGTGTAGGTGGGGAAGGTCTTGTGGGGCTTCAAGAGATCTGGACAAAGAATCTGCTACCGTGTTTTCCTTGCCTGGCTTATAGAGTACAATATAGTCAAATGCAAGCAACTTATGTAACCATTTATGCTGAATACTTGTTGTTAATCTTTGCTCAAGAAGATATTTAAGGCTTTGATGGTCTGTTTTGATTATGAACTTTCTACCTAGAAGGTACTGTGACCACTTCTTTGTTGCCATTATTATAGCTAGAAGCTCCTTTTCATATGTAGATAAATGTAGATTTTTCCCTTGAAGTGCTTGACTTAAAAATGCCAGTGGTCTCCCATCTTGAAGCAATACTGCACCTATGCCATTGCCAGAAGCATCACATTCAAGTGTAAATTCTTTAGAGAAATCCGGCATTGCTAGTATTGGTGGATTAGAGAGACAGTCCTTTAGTTGTTCAAAAGCTATCTGAGACTTATCATTCCAAGAAAATGAGTTTTTCTTTAATAATTCAGTTAAGGGTTTCGCAATAATACCATAACCTTTGACAAATTTTCTGTAGTAACCGGATAACCCCAGGAATCCTCTTAGAGCTTTGATGTTCTTTGGTGTAGGCCAATCTCTTATTGCTTGAATTTTTGAATAGTTTACTGCAATTCCATCTTTCGATATTACATGCCCCAGATAATCCACCTGCTGCTGAGCAAACGTGCATTTGGATAGCTTTGCCACTAGCTGGTTTTCCTTTAAGACCTGCAAGGCTAAAATTAAGTGTTGTAAATGTTCTTCCCAGCTAATACTGTAAATAAGTATATCATCAAAGAAGACTAGGATAAACTTCCTGAGATAAGCCTTGAAGACTGCATTCATGAGAGCTTGAAACGTAGAAGGAGCATTAGTTAAGCCAAATGACATTACTAAAAACTCATAATGGCCTTCATGAGTCCTGAATGCAGTCTTATGTATATCATCTGGGTGCATTCTGATTTGGTGATAGCCTGACATTAGATCAAGCTTAGTGAAATACTTAGCACCTTTTAGTTCATCAAATAAATCATCAATGAGTGGTATTGGGAATTTATTTTTTTCTGTTACTCTATTTAACCCTCTATAGTCAATACACATTCTCCAACTTCCATCACTCTTCTTGACCATGACTACTGGGGAGGAATATGGGCTGTGGCTGTGTCTAATTATGCCAGATTGTAGCATTTCTTCAATCATTCTTTCAATTTCATTTTTTAAGTGATATGAGTGTCTATATGGTTTGAGGCAAACTGGTTTGACTGATGGGAGCAGGGGAATTTTATGGTCAATTGGTCGTGGTGGAGGTAAGGTTGTTGGCTTGGTAAACACGGTTGGGAATTGCTGTAAGATTTGTAGAATAGCTGGGGGAATGGTTTGGGCTTGTGAGTGTTGTGTGGTTGAAAGGTTGGGTTGAGTTTGTATGGGGAATGGTATGGTTTGAATTAGGAAACACAAGTTACAACTACTGATTTCTTTGTCAATTTGCTTCTCTGAAACTACTTTGTTTGCTGTGGACTTTATCCCTTGCCAAAAAATATTGTTGCCTTTATAGGAGAATTTTAATTGAAGATCTCTGAAGTTGAAAATGATATCTTCAAACTGACATAACCATTGTACTCCCAATACTATTTGACAGCCTTTTAATGGCAGGAGAAAAAGATCAATTGGCATCTCCAGTCCTTGACATTTTAGTAATACTCCCTGGCATATACCAGAACTAAACATCTTTTCTCCACTTGCAATGCTAACTTGAAATTCATTTGAGTTAGTGATATGCAAACCCAGTTTCTTAGCTAGTTGGTTGTTGATGAAGTTGTGAGTAGATCCAGAGTCTACTAGAATATGCACTTGATGCCCCATTATGGTCCCATTAATTCTAAATGTTTGCACATTTTGAACTCCTGACATTGCTTGTAAAGATATTGCAAGTGTAGCGTCCAATTCAGCGGTTGTATTTTGTGCAGTGATTGAGACTGGTTGGGATTCCAAGTCAGTTTCATTTTCTTCTCCATTGTCAATGAATCCCTCTAGAACATATACTTTTTTATTTGGGCATTTATGTCCATGAAACCATTTTTCATCACATGTATAACAAAGATCTTTATTCCTTCTTGTTCCAATGTCTTTTGGGGTCAGTTTGGAGTATTGGGTAGGGTTTGTTGGTGGTGCGTGAGTGGTTTGGGAATAAGGATTTTGTGTAGTTGTTTGTGGGTGAAAATTGGATGTGGTGGTATTAGGGTATGGTTTGAATGACTTCCTCCTGGCAAAATATTTGTCTTCGTATGTTTTAGCTAAACTGATAGCTTCACGGAGGAATCTTGGTCTTGATGCTATAACTTCATATTTTATTTCCTCTTTCAGGCCTCCAATAAACTTGTCAATGATGTATGCTGGTTGAAGTTTCTCCAGCAAACCAGATAGTTGCTCAAACTTGGTTAAGTAGTCTCGAACTGTTGATGTTTGTTTGAGGTTAGCAAATGCATCAAATGGCCTATGGAGTTCAGAAGGACCAAATCTAGACACAACCTCCTCTTGAAAAACAGGCCAAAGATAAGAATGATCAACATTGACAGTGTACCAATTGTACCACTGTAGAGCTTCATCTCGTAAATGAAAGGAACACACTTGTACCCATTCATTTTGGTTGATTTCATAATATAACAATACTTGTTCCACTTGTTTGAGCCAAGCTAATATATTCCCTTCACCATTAAAACTAGGAAATTCTAGTTTTAGGGATTTATGCTGAAATTTTTGTGCTGACGGTAAGGATTTGGTTTGGTTTGCAACTTGATTGTATGGATCTGTGTTTGGTGGTGTGCTCAAGTGCATTTGGGTATGTCGTGGATGTGGTGTTGTGTGGAAATGTGTTGAGGGTGGATTGAAAGATGTGAAAGGAACATGTGGTGGTTGTACTATAGGTGTTGGCAAAATTCCATGAGCTTGTGAGTTAGGTTGTTGTTGATGAAGTGGTATTTGTGTGGATGTTGGAATCGGGAGTGGTTGCGGAGAGGTAACGGTATTTGTTTGTATGTGTTGTGGTGGGGTATTGATGGTTGTGTTGTGGATTGATGCATTGGCAGTGAGATCTGATGGTAGTGGATGTTTAGTTGATGGAAAAGTTGCGGATAATGATTGTGTTGCAGTGGTTATTGGACTGGAGCTATGTGAGTCTGGATTTTTTTGATCATGTATATGAAGTTTGGCCAAAAGTGATTGTATGTTCATGTTTATTTGTGATATATCAGATCTAATACCTTGTATGTCTTGAGTAACCGATGAGTTGAATTCTGATTGAGTCTGTTTCCATTCAAGAAGCTCTGCAATGCTCATTTGTTGTGTTTCCAGATCTAAATCTTCCTCATGTTCATCTGCTTCGAGGATCTGGTCTGAATCTGATACCAAATGGTGGGTGCTGGTAGTGGGTTTCCGGTGAGATTTGGGCATGGTGTTAGTGGTCACGGTGGTTGAAGGAGTCAGGTAAGGGAGAATGAGTATGACTTGAGGTGAAATAGAGAAACAGTTTGAGAAAGAAAAAAAAGAAGAAAGAAGAAGAACTAGAAATAACAAAAGCAGAAAATCATTCTTTGCATGCATGTTCTTTACAACTTTTCATAGTGTATTTTTATATTCCTCACAATTAGTACCTACCAGCCAAAATTCGACACCTGTCCTAGCCTAGAAATGAAAATAACAGATTCATAAAAGTAAATACAACTTGCACTAACAACTGGCACGTGCTGTCCTTCCTCTTTGTTTACTGAGCTTTGGTACCTTCCTTTAGTGAGCTAGAGTGATACTGGTTAGTGTATGGGTTGTAGAGCATTAGGGACGTAACAGTGTCGAAGGAGCAGTTGCTCATGTTGAGAGAGGCAGTGCATGATGTGAGTTTCATTTGCACATAACTTTTCAGTTCTTTGTGATTTAGTTGATTAAAATGTAAATACATAGGGAATTGACTGTTAATATTTAAAAAATTGTGGGTTGCAGGAATCAGAGATGAATGCCAGGCCGGAACAGCTGCTAAATGATAGAGTAATTGAGATGTATAGACCACCCAAAATTAAATCTTAGACTTGAGAGTGTGGTTTATGTATTTGTTTATTTAAACGGTTACTATTTGTAGCATGTTTTGCAGTAAGGGATTGTTGTTTATTTAAACGGTTACTATATGTAGCTTGTTTTGCAGTATATAATAAATGTTGTTTATTTAAACGGTTACTATTTGTTGTTGTTTATTTAAACGGTTACTAGTTGTAGCTTGTTTGCAGTATATAATAAATGTTGTTTATTTAAACGGTTACTATTTGTTGTTGTTTATTTAAACGGATACTATTTGTGGCTTGTGAGCAATATTCGATTCGAACCGAATTAACCGACCAAACCGGTTCATTTCGGTCGGTTCGGTTATGAAATTCTATCGGTTTGAATTTGGTTTGTAAAATAATTTTACTTTGGTTATCGGTTTAACCGAATTAACCGAACTTTTATTATATTATCCAAATTCATAGCATTGTAATACTATTAATAATTTGTTTAGTAATAAAAACCAAATTTATCTATTGAAAATATGTTAATTTTCTTATAAACTTAAAAAAGTACTCGAAATAGTTTCTCTAAACATAAATATATGTTTTCCTTTAAGTAAACCGATCATTTAAATAATAATCTATGGTAATTTATTTTACTTACCTTTCTTGTTCGGTTAAATCGGTTACCGATCAAATTAACCGAAATTAATTTGGTTCGGTTCGGTTTGGTTCTGATTTTTTTCGGTTTTAGTTCGGTTTGACATTTTTTACCTCAAAACCAACCGAACCGACCGAACGCTCACCCCTAGCTAGTTGTAGCTTGTTTGCAGTATATAATAAATGTTGTTTATTTAAACGGTTACTATTTGTTGTTGTTTATTTAAACGGTTGCTTGTTGTAGCTTGTTTGCAGTATATAATAAATGTTGTTTATTTAAACGGTTACTATTTGTGGCGTTTTTAGCAGTAGGTGGTTGTTGTTTATTTAAACGGTTACTATTTGTGGCGTTTTTTGCAGTATTATAATAAATCCGGGAACGTGTGTTTGTTGTGTAAATCCACTTAGTTTAGAGGATATCTTAACTTTTTCGTTATTTCGTAGAAACAGCTTTATGATGTCAATAACAATTTGCAACGATATTGGTACTATATTTAAAATAAAGCAAATTTTATTTTAGTCCGAGTATTTACTTAGTAGTCTTCCAAAAATTAAAAAATTCTATATTTTTTTTTTGAAGAATGTTAAAAACAGGGCCCAGCCCAAATACAAAAGCGGGTAAAAAACAAACTACCCGAACTCACAAAAACAAGCAAAACCCAATCTAGGATTACCGACTCTCACAATCCAAACCCTAAAACAAAACGCGCAGCCAAGAGAAAAATAACAAAAATGGCTGCCGAAACACAAGCTCAATCAAATGGTAGACGAAGCTCTATTATTCTTCTCCAAATCTTTATCATTCCTCAGCCCACTACTCTCTCCATGCTCCCAGTAAGACAGAGCTTCGTTGAACCCATTTCTCATACCCCTATCTCTGTCCAAAATCTTCGAAACGTTAACATAGCTGAAGTGCTGTAAATCGTTAGATCTAGTGTCATTGCGACCTAGATCTAACGTTGCCTTTTTCGAATTGTTGTTATTACTCCAGTTAGCTTCAAAATTTGAGTAGTTGATGGCTTGAGCATGATGAAGATTACCATACTTATTCTCGGTCTCATGGACGCAGATTAGATCAGTCCTATCAGCCGTTCTCTGCTGATTGACTGAGCGTGGCTCGCGATTAACACTGTCAGCATGATTGTCAGCCTGAAGGCTTTTCGAATGCAATAGATAAGCTTCTAAATGTTTACTACCAGCTTCAGTGCTCCAATCATCTGCCAGGGAAGCATACTTGGTTTGGTTTTTAAATATTTTATTAGACTTTTGAAGAATGATCTTACTATCAGTACTAATAATTAACCAAACATGCTCTTTACTTCTGCTGCCTTTGTTATGAACTCGAAAGTTTCTTTCTTTACATAAATTGAACACTGCAGTAGTTAGAAGAATGTGAGCATAATCTGTTTCCTTTGACTTAGATCTGAAATTGTTGTTAATTATCTTGATAATGTGCATCGGATCCATTTGCTTGTTGTCATCCATACCCAGCGTAGCTTTGATTTGATTCCAGATAAAATAGGAGAAACTGCATTCAAAAAATAGATGATTAGCATTTTCCATACATGTGTTGCACAAGGAACAGAGTGAATTTATGTTATTGCCCCATTTATTAAGCCTATCCCAAGTTGGCAGTCTGTTTTTAATTGCAAAATATGTACAAAATGTCATCTTGGGACAATTCACTCTATTCCATATGCAATGACACCACTCTTCTGTTGGGTATTTGCTTCTAATAAAATTCCAAGTAGCTTTAAAGGAAAACTTCCCTCTACTGTTAGCTTTCCATTCCCAGTAGTCTTTCTCTGCATAAGCATCAAATTGTATTTTGCATATTTCATCTTTATGAGGATTAGTAATAGGATGGATTTGTGGTTGCCATTTATTATTACTAATGATATCTGAAACTTTATTATTAGAACCACCACAAATAACAAGGCTATTCCACCCAACTTTATTAATAAATGCCTCATTTTTAAACCAAGGATCAAACCATAAACTTGTATCTTGGCCATTTTTAAATTTTCTTTCAATCATAGATTTTCCAATCTCTCTACAATTTAAAATATGTTTCCAAGTGTTTGAATGATTACTATTATGAATAGTAGTCCAGAAATTATTATGTTTCAAATATTTTGATCTCATCCATCTAGCCCACAAAGAATCAGAATTTAGGAATCTCCAAAATAATTTTAAATGGCAAGTAGTACAGAGATCCTTAATATTTCTAATGCTAAGACCCCCTTCATTTTTAGGCCTGCATACATTATCCCAGCTTATTTTATGATATTTACCTCTCCATAAAAAATCAGCGCATCTACTTTCTAATTTTTTAATAGATGCAGCTGGGATTTGAAAAGTTTATAGCCAGTAAAGAATAATAGCATAAATCACTGTCTTAATAAGCTCAAGCCTTCCAGCAATAGACAGTAACTTACAAGACCAAGTCTCCATTCTATCTTTAATTTTTTCAATAAGAATGGAACAATCAGAATCCTTAATCATATTAGTAGAAAGAGGCAAACCTAAATATTTGATAGGGAGAAACCCCTCTTCTATATTTAAAACATTTAAAAATTCTCTTTTAAACTTACAAGATTTACTAAAATATGCTTTACATTTATTCACATTGAGTTGAAGGCCAGCATAATTTTTTAAATTATCAAAAATAGATTTAATAGAGACTGCATTTTCTTTATTAGCTTTAACAAACACCATAAGATCATCAGCATAAATCAAATGATTAACACAAGGTTGGATTCTGTTTATAGGCTGCATATTACCTTTAATACTTTCTATTTCCATAAGAATAGAAAAGTATTCCATAACAATAGCAAAAAGATAAGGTGATAGAGGGTCTCCCTGTCTTAACCCCCTATTAGATTTAATAAACCCTTCTGCCTTTCCTTGAATCAAAATTGAAAAGGTAGGAGTATTTATACGTTCAAACACCAAATCACAATTTTTTTAGGAAAACCCATACAATTCATGATATGATGAATAAAATGTATGTTAACCTTATCATATGCTTTCTGTAAGTCAATTTTAATACAAACACTGTCACCCTGTTTAGTGTTAAATTTCCTTACCATCTCATGAGCTAAGAGAGAGTTTTCATATATAAGTCTACCAGGAACAAATTCACTCTGATTTTCTGAAACCAGAAAAGGCAAGAACACTTTAATTTTGTTACTAAGGACACTAGCAATAATTTTATAAATAAAGTTGCAACAAGAAATTGGCCTATAATCACTAATAGTAGTGGGATTTTTATTTTTTGGAATAAGGGTAATAAAAGTATGATTTAAACTTTTAAGAATTTTACCATTATCAATAAACTCATTAACAACATCCAAAACCTGTTATTTAATAAAATCCCAATTATTTTTATAAAATTTTGCATTAAAACTATCAGGGCTAGGGCTTTTGTTATCACCAGCATTAAAAACAATAAATTTTATTTCATCAAGGCTAACAGGAGCCAACAAGATTTCAGAAGCATTTTGATTTAAAATATTTTTACAAGTTAAATAAGGAAAAACCTTTTCATAATTAGAAGAGAAAAACAGCTCCTTATAGAAATTTATAGCATCTGTAGTAACTTTATCATGAGCATTAGCTAAATTTCCCTCTTTATCTATAATGCAACCTATGTTATTTATGTGCTTTCTATTACTCATTTTAGCATAAAAAAATTTGGAACAGTCATCACCTAAAGTGAGCCAATCCACCTTTGCCTTTTGTCTAGCATTAATTGACTCTTTATACATTTCATTAGACAATTCCTGTTGATTTTGAAAAAATTTATTAATTACACTGATATCATTAGGGTTGTTATCAGCACTCATTTGTAAAATATTACCCTCTTTTTTCAAACTAACAATCTTGTTTTTATTTAAAAAGTTGCTCTTATTCTAGTTTTTGATATTATTCTTTGTAAATTTCAGAAAACTATAAAACTGAAATTGTTTAGAGCCACTACAAGAAAAGTTATGGCAGTTTTCCATTAAGGATTTATAATCATCTTCCATCACCCAGCTATTTTTGAATCGAAAAGGAGGAGCTTTATTATTAAACTCACTATTCAAAAAGATTAACCAGAAGAGGAGTATGATCACTTAAATTCTGCTCCAAAGTAGAACAAACACTATTAGGAAAACTTTTAGAAAAGTCTTTATTATACAGAATTCTATCTAACTTGCAGTGAATATTTTTAGCTAAACCAGACTTCCAAGTATATTTATTACCACTGATAACCGGTTCAATTAGGCCAGATTCTAATAGGAATTTATTGACTCTGTCCAATTTATTTTGAGGGATTTTAATTCCCCCAAACTTCTCATTAGCATGAAAAACAGTATTGAAATCTCCTAATAAAATCCAGGGGAGATCATATATAGAATTTAAAGATTTAAGTTTTAGCCACAGAGCATTCCTTTCTAATTCAACATTACTACCATAAACACTAGTAACTTGCAAATAAAAACCTCCAATGTTTTCAAAACTACAATCAATAAATTGGCTATCCTTATTAATATATTTATTAGTCCAGATATTAGAATCCCACATAACAATGATTCTTCCTTTACAGCTGCAATCATTGTTATGAATTGCTTTCCAATTTCTGGACAGTTTAAAACAAAAATTTTCAAAATTCTCATCATTCATTTTATTTTCAATTAAAGCAACAATAGATGGTTTATAAACATTAATCATAGATAGGATATCAGATTGTTTAGCAGGGGTATTCATCCCCCTAACATTCCAAGCAAATATTGACATATATATAATAATAGAAAAAGGATTTTAAATTGTACCTGACACTATTGTGCTTTTACCTCTCCTTTTTTTCTCTGTCCCTTTAGCTTTTAAACTGGTAGACATTTGATCCCATTCAGGATTAATTGATATATATTTTTGCTTAAAGGCTTTTTTCTCTTTGCTTCCCTTTATCTTACCAGATGATTTTGTTCTAGCAATATGTAATTCAGATAAATCAAATTCCTCTATGATATCCCCCTTCTCTGATTCATCTTCCTCCATTTGTGCAGATTCTGGAATTTTGATTAAGGAAATATCAAAAGAAGCTGTGCGAGGCATGCCTGGCTCATTGCAGTCAGTCACTGCAGCCTGCTCTGGAGGTGGATCATCCTTGCAAGGCAATGCTGAGTTACTTTTCATTCTCTCAGCATTTGCAGCAAGTGTAGAGGAAGGCCCCTTCTCAATTATAGTTTCCAGATTCGGATTTTGAAGGCAGTTGAATATTTTTGACTAATTTTGTAATATTCTGGTATGTATCTAAACATGACTCTGAAATATGGGGGGTTTCAGAGTTAAAGAACTGCATTTTTTTACCCTCTTCTATACTTGTCGGAGTCATACCATTTGAGAATTCAACACTTTCTTTTAACTGATGAACTTCCATTGCCATGATCTGATTATTTTTGTCAGGGAGCTCTCTATTATAGTTTTCTTGATCGAAAATGATATCTTCTTGATAGATTCGATCTTTTCCCTCCTGGGATCTTGACTGGATTTTTGTGCCTTCACTATTTCTCGTTTCTTAAGCAATTTCAGAAATATTTTCTTGAATTACTGTTGTATCTTTGTCATTCTTTTTGGGGATCCACATCTGTTTCGGGTTGCACTGATCTATATTGTGATCGAAACACTTACAGATACTACACTTTGGTGGAACCCATTCGTATTCAACTTTTTGTGAAATGATTTCACCGTTATAAAGATTTAGACAAATTTCACTTGGGAGTTCATCAGTTGCAGAAACTTCTACAAGAAGTCGAGCATAATTCAATCTCGACTTCATGGTAGTTGCTGCGTCCATCTTTATGGGTTTTCCGATTAAACTCGCCATGATGCTAAATGCCTCTCTGTCCCATAGTTTGAGGTTTACACTGGGTAATCGAACCCATATCGGCATAGTTGACAGAAGATCTTTGTCCAACTTCAAAGACTCAGTCCACCTTCTCATGATGATGAGTTTGCCGTTGTAGAAGTAAGGACCATTCTGTATGATAGAATTGCAGTCTTGTGAATCATTAAACTTGATTAGAAAAAACCCATTTTCTCTTGAAAAAATTTCAAAATCACCATTTGGTTTCCAAACTCTTTTAATATATTCCTTAAAAAACAAGAAATATGGTTTACTGCTAACCACATAAACCAATATGGAGTTATTCCAGCATTCTGTGGCTCTTTTACATACAGCCTCCTTAACAACACCATATTTCTTGTTATTGATTCGAATGGGAGCAATGGTTTCAAGACTGCATTCTTCATCCCTTGATTCCTTTGATTGCTCAGATACAATATCAGCCCAAGTTTTCTGCCCTAGTTCTCTATTCAAAGAGAACTTTGTTGGTGGTTTACTGATTTGAATCAATTTGGTCCTGTCTTGGAAGGAGTTGGTCTTTGGATCATCTTTCTTTCTCTGAACATCATTTGATTGAGATCGAATCTGATTATTTCTTGGCTGAAATCTTCTTTGCGATCTTGGCTGAACCAATTGGAAGCCCTCTTTATCTATGATGATATTCGGCTTTCTGATATGAGATTCAGGTGGTCTGTCTTGAGGAATGGGTCGAGAGAGGGAAGGATTGAATTTGGAATTGAGAGAGAGATTGTTTTCTCCCATGGCAAAAGAAACCCTAAAATTTTTCACAACTATTTTTGTTTTTCCGTACCCGTAACTTCATACAAAAGTCTATAAACTTGAATGGTAAGAAACATTGTACGCTTTTCTGCGATTGTGCAAGGATGTTCTATATGTTGTATTTGTTAAAATAATAATCAACGCTTATATTCAAATAAACATCATATTCATTTCTTAATTTTTTAGAAAATAGATTTTAGTAGAATATTTATTTTAAAAGAAATTTATTATTTCAAACTACTTCCAAAAATACACAAATTACTATTTAATAACTACAAATAAATTTTAGACAATATTTTATAATTCATTCAACTATTTAATTATTTTAAGAAAAAAATTTGAAATTTTCAGACACATTTTAAGATTCATGTAACCATTTAAATTTTCAATTTAATTAGTTGTGAACTAAAATTTGAAGTTTGCACTTATAATAAATTAAAATAACTTTATTTTATACTAACCACTAAAACTGATAATTAACACACACTAATTAATTAAAAAAATTATTATATTTAATCATACCAATCTAGCAGCATATTAATCAATAATTATACACTAATTTTCGCGTAAATTATAACAAACGTTGTTCTAAACTATAACAAACATTCGCGTAAATTGATCAATAAGCATAGTAATCAGTAATTATACACTAATTTTCGGATTTTAAATCAACCCTAATTTTTAATTACGAATTAAACAATCAAACTACTAATTAATATTTCCAAATCAACTAATACACTATTATCGTCAATTAATACACAATAATCATCAATTTCAAACTCATAATCAACTAATTGTTCGAAATTAGGGTTTTAATTATACCTTAATTAAGCTAAAATTGGAGAGAATGAGGATTCCGGCGAACTTTGGAGGCCTTAGGCGAAGGCGTTGGCAGGCGGCGGCGGCGACGGTTAGTGGGTAATTTTTTTTTTCGCGCGAGCTTTGGAGAAGTAGGGAAGAATAGGGGAAGTCGGCTTTTTTTGTCTGTATACTCGATATGGCGTCGGTTTGTGTTAGCACCAAAATTGGTCACTAACCCCCTTTAGAAAGATTGTGTAGAGAGATAAATGAAGAAGATAAATTAAAACAGAGAGATATAGACTAAATTAACTGTAGAAATCTTAAACACCAGATTTATAGTGGTTCGGCGTAACTACCTACGTCCACTTTGAATTGTAATCTTTATTGCTTTCCCAAGTAGTTAAACACAGATACAATCCGTACAATAATAGCTTGAGTACAAGTTTGAACTGAAAAGAGTGAGCCTTGAAAGCGGCAGAGTCTCCCCAGTGTTCTCGAAAAGAGGTCCCATTTCACTGTGCCCCTGCCCTTCTATTTATAGACGAAGATGGGTTGGACTTCCCTAACGGACTTAGCAGCCAGATACCTCGGCCCGTGGTGAGTGACTTCTGTGTGTCGAGCCACAAATGCCGAATGGAAAATGCCGAGCCATGTCTCCAAACCGAATGAGGCAGTGTGTTGAGTGAAACGTGTAGGCCGAACGAGGTCCGATGCCGATCGAGGGGAGATGCCGAACGACATGCTTACGCCGAGCGAGGCCATGTGCCGAACGAGGCTGGAATGCTGAACAAGGCTGGAATGCCGAACGAGGCATGAATGCCAAACGAGGCATGAATGCCAAACGAGGTTGGAATGCCGACCGAGGCTCGAATGCCGAGCAAGGCTGGAATGCCGGTCGAGGCTTGGATGCCGAGCAATGCTGGAATGCCGGTCGAGGCTCGAATGCCGAACGAGGCTTGAATGCCGAACGAGGCTGGAATGCCGAACGAGGCATGAATGCCGAGCGATGCTGGAATGCCGGTCGAGGCTCGAATGCCGAACAAGGCTGGAATGTCGAACGAGGCTGGAATGCCGAACGAGGCATGAATGCCGAGCGATGCTGGAATGCCGGTCGAGCCACTTGTGCCGATCAACCTAGTTGTATCGAACGGCCCTTTATGCCGAACAAGCCTTCCACATCAGATCTCTGTTCACTTGGTCAAGCCACTGGGTAACACTTGCCCCCAAAGTGTATCATGTGGACGAACATGATATGCTTTGAATCATGAACACTCCATACACTCCTTTAATATCTTGCTTTGTTTTTTCGATAGTAGCTTCTCCTGAATACCGATCGAGGCATTGTATGCCGAGCGACATGCTAATGCCGAACGACATATGGATGCCGAACGGCTTGTCTGATACCGAGCGGCATAGAAATGCAGAACAGCTTGGCTGATACCGAACGGCATACAAATGCCGAACGACTTTAATGCCGGCCGAGGGAGGTGCTTTGACCGGTTTTACCGGTCATTGTCCCTTCGACTTTTTTTCTCTCTATATAAGCCGATGCTCCTTCTTCTTTTTCCCTTTTACTTTTACCTCCACTCTTCTGTGCTTACGAACTTACCTCGAACCTCTATGAATTACCTACCCTTTCCTTCTCTCTTCAAACTCGATACATTGCCCCATCTCCTTTCCCAAATCAACGAACCCGATCAGAGTCGTGCTTCCTACCACAGAACATTCCCAAGCTTCAACTCGTTTCTTAGGTAATGACCGCTCTCTTAAACACTTTACCCTGACTAAGAAATCGAGCATGAGATTCGAACTTGTGAATCTCTACAGAACCGTGGTCAATATGAACCGCGTGGAACATGATTTAAGGGCGAAGCATTGGCGTTTAGAGGAGTTTAAGACTAGGCGGAGTGGAGGAGAGAAGTGGACGACAGAGGTGCTTGAAGGTGGGAGTTAGTGGAAGATGTACTGTTGTGGCACGGCATGATCTCTTTATGCCGAGCGATGGAAGGGAAGTTCGGGAGTGGAATTGGAGTTGAGGTTTAGTGTGCCGAACGATGTGGCTCGGCACGGCCATGGCTCGACATGATTCCCCCATGCCGAACGAGGTAGGAGGGAAAAGCAGAAAAGAAGTAGAAATTTGATAAAATGCCGACCAGTAGGGAGGACGTGTTGGAAGAAAATTGTTGAGGGTAAAATGCCGACCATTAGGGAGGACGTGTTGGAAGAAAATTGTTGAGGGTAAAATGCCGAGCGATGTGGCTTGACATGATTGCGGTTCGGCATGACTTTCCGCATGCCGAACGGTGGAGAGTAGGAAGTGGGAGTGTGTAGTGCCGAGCGATGCGGCTCGGCATGATTACGGTTCGGCATGTCTTGCCGCATGCCGAACGGCGATAGTGAATGGTAAGTGAGTGTTGGTGTTGAGGATAGAATGCCGAGCGAGGAGGCTCGGCATGATTGTGGTTCGGCATGACTAGTTGAATGCCGAACAATGAAGTGGTTAGGTAGGAGGGTCGTGTACAATAGCAACACCATTCGAACCTAATGCATAATTGACTCAACACATATTTTATGCCTGAATTCATGACAATGGACAAGGACGGACTTAAACAACAAAGCATATTGGACAATCCAGACTGATAACTCCCGTGTTTAAACAACTGAAAACTTGGACTTAACTTGCCTATAAGTTAATAACTTTTCAAATGCAGTGACGATGTCGAGTTCAAAATATAAACCGTCTTAAGACAAGCTTTCGTAAACAGTCAGCGATGACGGTCTTCGAAGACGACAATTCAAAGCTTAAACTTATTTCATCAATCCAGCGTCTTTTCACTGCTTGGCACTTACATCTGAATGATCGCACTGGTTCACACACCACACGGGGGGAATATTTATGTTGTTAAGTCTAATGTTGATCGTTTTATAAGTATAGTTCAGACATGTGTCTCATCTGATCCAACATTCATTAGGGATGTCTAGGAAATCCAGCTCTGCCACAATCTCGGGAAGACCCAAGCCATCTTCTCGACAAGAAGAAGTTAGAACTTCGAATCTATCGTCCATTCCTGTACACGACGTGCCGAACCCCACGATCACATCCGTTGACTTGGCTCCCGATACCTTGGATGCAGCGATCTTTTTAGACGATCCAATCGATTCTCAAGCCTCGAAGATTAACGAAAGCACGCTTCGCCATATATGCTCAGTACACAGGATTCCTTTCGACGAAGTATTGGTTCCATCGGGATAAGATCGTCCTCACTTGCCCCCAGTCAGATATACGACCTGCAATAAATTTATGTGCTGGGTTGGTAGCGTGCCACCATTCAATTCCTTCCTTCGTGATCTGTTACAGTATATTGAGATAGCTCCATCACAGTTAAATCCTAACAGTCACGCGTTCATATATGGCACGTGCATTCTCTTCATGAGTGTCCTTTTCAGGCTCCCAATTCCTGGTGATATCCGTTATATCTATCACTTTAAGAGACGGTCAGATAGTCCATCTTTTGTATTCTTTGAGCCGCATAACAAGTGTCAAATTTTGACTAGAGCGTGGAGCAAATTCGCTCAATATAAACAGGAGTGGTTTTACGTGCGCTGTCCTCCCGGCTTCGCGAGGAGATGGGTGGAAGGGAGTAAGTCCTTTTTTCTGGATCAATACCTGTGTTTGGCGGAAACTGAACCTTTTCTAACTCTTTTTATACTTTTACAGGTATCAACCCACATCCCGAAGGCTCCGGGTATTCTGATGCTATCGAAGCTATCCGAGCTACTCCCATAGAAGACCGGGACATCAGGTCTCTCATTTCAAATGAATCACTCACGAATTTTGGGCTGCTGGCGGAAGGTCGCCGAATAAGCCTCCCTCAAGGTGTCATTATACCCAGGCCTGCTTCGGGCAAAGGAAAAAAGCAGGCTGGGTCTTCAACACGTAACGTCCCTGACACACTAGAGGAGGGGGAGATTAGAGAAGCCAAAACGCTCGAAGTACAGGGCGAAAATGTTAGTCTGGCTCGGGACCCGACAATCGAAGTCTACGATATCAAGAAGACGCCTTCTCCTTCGAAGGGAAAGAAGAAATTAACTTATAAATTGAGGAAAAAGACAGCGGGCGGAACCTTTAAGGTCACCATCACTCCAGTAGAAAGAGAGCCTTCTTCTCAACACTTAGAGAGTTCGTTGAAAGGCTTGTCGGACCTCACTATTCCTGATGATTTGCTCAACTATGGCTTCGATGATCCAGAAGCTCTTAAACTTCATTCGCCTGCGAGAGGCGATATAGGCGCTCAGGCCCAAATTCAGGGGGAAAAACTCCTATTAGTAAAGATAAACAAACTGGTTCGTCGGGGGGAACACTAGGACACACACGGACATGTGCACTTCACCTTGCGCTTCAATTTTAGCCATTACTATGTTCTTTCCTAACTTGTCGTTATTGTCGTTCTTCGCAGGTGACATGGGACGCACTCACGGACTCGATCGTCTTCGCGGGTCATCTATTTTTCATCATTCTGGCCGGGATTTGGGCACCGGCAAGCGCCGAGACAGAGATGACTCTGAAGACCGAGACTATCACCACCGAGAACCAACTTATCGAAGGAAATCATACAGCCAGTCCTCATATTCTCGTGATCATCCTTCTCAATCAGAGCAAGGCAGAGAGAAGTCTGCGCAGAAGGGGTCCCAATCTGACGTCCCCCATGATCAACACTCTGGTTCATCCAGCACACGGTAGTCTCGGGAACATCGTAAGAAAAATGAACTCTCAAAGCCATCTCCTCCTGTTCCCGCAACAGATCCGACGATATCGGAGAAGCTAGCCGAGCTTAAAGTTAAATTCCCCAAAATCTGCTTTGATGGTCTGAAGTTCCTCCTAGCGATCAATCACATTCCGGGGCATGTCAAACAGAGCGCCATTGCTTGCAACAACGACGTTTATGTCCAACATGACGCGTTTGTCCATCTAGCTGAAAAAGTCTCGGAAGTCTCCATTGAGCGTCAACATGAAATCGACCGCCTGAAGCTTGAAGCCATTTTTGATAAAGACATTATCAAAACTCAGGATGAAGAGCTCTCTTCATACAATTCCAAACTCGAAGCTGCCCAACAAAGTGCTAAAGATACCGCGGAGGCCGTTAATCGTCTAGTGACAGCTCATAAGAAGGAAATTGATGAAGCGGTCCAACGCCGCGGGGCCTTAGCTTTAGAAAAGGATTCTGTTTAGAAAGAAAGGGATGCATTCGCCCGACGATTCAAAGAGTTGGAAGATCTACTCTGCAAAGGGAGAGAAGAAAAATTTGCTGCCTAGGAAGAGTCGCAATGATACTGCAATGAGATTGTTGCTACGCGACTCTTGAAGGCACAGCTCGACGATGAGCTCTCTAAAGTCGGGATGCTGAAGAATGAAGCCCGTGAAGAGGGCAACAAAATAGCATCCACGGAGATTGACTCTCGCCTTGAAGCGGCTACAAAAGCTGGCAAAGAGGAAATCAAGTGCTTATTCGACCCGCTGATAGCTGAATACAGAGCCCGTGTCCTCATGCATCGGGACTTAACTTTTCTTGGTGAGGGTTACCTCGAATCTCTAGCTGAGGCATGGGAAACTTTGATAAAGATTAGGAAGGTTGAGTCGGGTACCGAGGAGGTTGACGAGGATGCTTTAGTAAAAGAATTTTTCAAGGGGAACGAGCCTTCAGACTTGTCTGCAGGAATGGCTCTTTTTGGCAAAGGCTCTTCTCCATCAAAGGAGAAAAATGACATTGTTGGTCCATCTGGAACTGAGTCTCTGGCTCCTCCTCCTACTCAATCGGCCGATCGGCCAGTACTTGATCTATTCGAGCAACACGCTGGTTATGACCCGGAAGACCCTGGCCTCGGCATTCATGTGCTATCTCCCATTCTAGAGGGTGAGACTCCTCGGACGGTTGAGAGCCAGCAAGAAACCGATACATAATTCCTCTTCTTAAAGTTCAAAGAACTGTCGGCTACAGCGAGAGGTTATAGTAATCTAACGTTCGTCTCTTGTGGTTTTTGCGCATGCCATTCTGATCCTGACCCGACTCCAAGGAGACAAAGGGGAAAGCGAGCGAGGCTTCTCACGCGGGAGTAACCCCTGGTCCTGATGCTCAAGTGATTGAGGCGCTCTACGAGGACAAGTTTGAAACTTCGTCCCCTGTCGAAGAAAATTATGAGATTGAGATTACCGGCACTTCTGCACATACCTCAGAGCTGAGCATGAAGGAGCGGCTCGAGGAAGAGAGGAAAAAGAAAGTGGAGATCAAGGTTGAGTCTCAAGTAATAGAACTTGACGATCTGTTGAATAGGCCTCTGAAAGTCATTCTTCCTGGTAGAACCAAATCACTGGATGTCCCTCCTCCCACTTCTGACACCGTTTCTCTAGCAAGCAAAACGTCCAAGAGAAAGCGCGTGGGGGAAGAATCGTCTCAGAAATCGAAGAAAGAAAAGAAGCCGAAGAAGTAACTGCCATACTTGCTCAACGAGAATCAGCCTGGATTATGTAATCACTTTTACTTATTCTCATAATCATTGTAAATAGATTTTTGGCCCCGAGTTTGGGAGAAGTTGTAGTAGGACGTTATTTTGAATTGATGAATAAAATTTTATTCTTTGTCATTCAAATGACTTATGTCGTTTAGCTCAATGTATAACTTGTAGTCGTAATATGAAACCTTGTGAATTATATAAGCCCTCAATCCATTTTCACATAACTCGGAGATTCGTTGGAATCGTACATCCCTTATTTCATGCTTCGGGTACTTTGAATATCCTCTACTCCGTTCTCTGGGGACTCAGAGTACTCCCGTCCGCACTTAGGGTACTTGGAGATGTCAAGTCGTTTATACTCTAGTCCATGCTCCGGGGACTCAGAGTGCTCCAGTTCGCACTCAGGGGACTTGGAGATTTAAGTCGTTTATACTCTAGTCCGCGCTCCGGGGACTCATAGTACTCTAGTCCGCACTCATGGGACTTGGAGATTTAAGTCATTTATACTCTAGTCCTCGCTCTGGGGACTCAGATTACTCCAGTCCGCACTCAGAGGACTTGGAGATTTAATTCGTTTATACTCTAGTCCGCACTCCGGGGACTTAGAGTACTCAGTCCGCACTCAGGGGACTTGGAGATTTAAGTCGTTTATACTCTTGTCCGCGCTCCGGGGACTCAGAGTACTCCAGTCCGCACTCAGGAGACTTGGAGATTTAAGTCGTTTATACTCTAGTCCGTGCTCTAGGGACTCAGAGTACTCCAGTCCGCACTCAGGGGACTTAGAGATTTAAATCGTTTATGCGCGTTCGTACGTCAAACAAAATAATGCAACTCTAGTTATTTGCCATAGGATTATCATGTGTAGAAACATCAGTAATTCATGGAAAAGATGGCTTCAAGCCTTTATTAATGAAAACAAACTAAATCTTCCGATTACATGCTAAAAGAAAAACTAAGAATCAATGGAACAAAAACATACTGGAAATAATTGCACCTCAAACACGAAAGAAACAGGCTAAATATAATAACGTCGCAAATGTTCACTATTCCATGCTCGGGGGAGTGTCATGCCATCAACGGTTGCTAGCTTGAAAGTTCCCTCTCCAAGCTTCCGTTCAACGACATATGGACCTTCCCAGTTGGGATTCATACGTGATGGTACCAGAAAAACCCGTTTCAGAACGAGATCACCCACATCAAAGATTCTCGGGCGGACTTTTTCGTTATAATATCGCATAACTCGGTGCCTATACGTTGCCGCCCTTAACTCAGCCTCTTCACGTTTTTCATCAACGAAGTCCAGTGATTCCAACAAGAGATCCTAATTCGTCCTAGGATCATAATGCGTCACCCGATGTGATGGAACTTCAAGCTCCACGGGTATAACGGCCTCTGTGCCATATGCCAATGCGAATGGAGTGTGGCCAGTCGCGGACTTGTGGATGGTTCTATAAGCCCATAGCGCTGTTGGAAGTTCATCTACCCACTTGCCTCCAGCCTTTTCTAAACGCTTCTTCAATATGGTCTTGATTATTTTGTTCACGGCTTTCACTTGTCCATTAGCCTTAGGATGAGCAAATGCGGCGAACTTTTTCTCAATGCCGTACCTTAAACAGAAATATTTGAATTCCCTACTTTCGAACTGAGTTCCGTTGTTTGTAATGATGGTTCGCGGGAGGCCGAAGCGGCATATAATGTTTCGTACAACGAAATTAATGACCTTCTTAGAGGTGATTGTGGCTAAGGGCTCTGCCTCGGCCCATTTGGTGAAGTAGTCGACCGAAACTATCGTATATTTTGTGCCACCTTTGGATATAGGCAAAGAACCGACTATGTCGATTCCCCAAATTTCAAATGGCTAGGGACTAACCATTTGCGTGAGTTCCGTCGGTGGAGCTCTCGGGATTTTTGCGTATCTTTGACACTTATCACATCTCCTTACATAATCAGCAACATCCTGATTCACAGTTGGCCAATAATATCTATATCGAAGGATCTTTTTTGCTAATGTCTGCCCCCCAGTATGGTCGCCACATTCTCCCTCGTGAACTTCCTTCAAGACCTGCTTTGTCTCCTTATGGGCAATGCACCGGAGTAAGGGGACCGAGAACACCCTCCGATACATTACTCCGCCCTGCATCACATATCGCGCGGCTTTACGAATGACCTGTCATCTTTCGCTTCTTCTTTCGGGAAAAGTCCCGTTTAGCAGGTATTGTTTGAATGGGGTTATCCACGACACCTTCTTGATTTCCATTTCCAACACAAAATCTATTTCCATCACATCTATGCTTGGAGCATGTAAGGTTTCGACGGGAACTAAACCCATTTGCCGTGCATCGCCGGTACTTGCAAATTTGGCCAGTGTGTCGGCTTCCTTGTTATGTTCACGCGGGACATGCGAAATTTCGTAATGTTCAAGGTTCGCCAATACTTCCTGAACCAGAGCAAGGTACGGAGCAAGCCTTTGTACCCTGGCTTGGTAATCTCCTCGCACTTGGTACACCACCAACTGTGAGTCACAAAAGATTTCAACTGATTTTACCCCCAGTTCCACAATAAGCTTTAAGCCAGCAATCAATGCTTCATATTCTACTTCATTATTCGTTGCCGGGAAATTGAGCTTCAAAGCATAACAAATCGATCGATTTTCTAGGGTCACAAGAATTACACCAGCCCTAGAACAATGGTCGTTGGACGCTCCATCGGTGTACAATTTCCATCGAATGGGGGGAAAGATACTATGACTATCTGGTTCGTCTAACACAGTGAACTCAGCGATGAAGTCTGCTAATGCTTGCCCTTGTATGGCTCTTCATGGAAGGTATGTAATATCGAACTGACTTAGCTCGATATTCCATTTTAACATCCTTCCAGAAGTTTCTGGTCGTTGGAGTACCTGTCGCAAGGGCTGATCGGTATAAATACTGATTGAGTGTGCTTGAAAGTATGGACACAGCTTACGTGATGCAATCACCAAGCAATAGGCCAACTTCTCAATTTTAGGATAATTCCTTTCTACCCCCGTTAAACGTTTACTAACGTAATACACTGGCTTTTGAACTTGGTCCTCCTCGCGAACCAAAGCCGCACTTATAGCATGTGGGGATACGACCAAGTATACGTACAACATTTCATGGTCTACTGGTTTCGACAGCACTGGAGGATTTTCTAAATGCCTTACCAAAGCTCGAAACGCTTCCTCACAGTTGGATGTCCATTCGAAATTCCTTTTTCCTTTCTTTATTATATCGAAGGAGGGAATACACTTGTCTGTGGCTCTTAATATGAATCGACTCAGCGCAGCCACTTTTCCATTTAAGCTTTGTACCTGTTTTATAGTCCTGGGCACTTGTATGTCTCGAATAGCTAGAATCTTTTCCGGGTTAGCTTCGATTCACCGGGCATTAACAATGAATTCTAAAAATTTCCCTGATGCAATGCCAAAGGAACACTTCAGAGGGTTGATCTTCATCCCATAGTATCTGAGTATACCAAACATCTCAGCTAAGTCTCAAATGTGGTCATTTGACTGCCGTGACTTCACGAGCATGTCATCCACATAGACTTCCATCGTTCTACCAATCTGGTCTTTAAACATTCGATTCACCAAACGCTGATAAGTCGCCCCCGCGTTTTTCAATCCGAAAGACATCACTACATAGCAATATAGCCCAACGTCTATGACGAAACTTGTGTGTTCCTGGTCCAGAATGTGCATCGGGATCTGATTGTATCACGAGTACGCATCCATGAATGACAATAACTCGTGTCCTGTAGTGGAGTCAACCAACTAATCAATTCTAGGTAATGGGAAACTGTCCTTAGGACATGCTTTGTTTAAATCAGAGTAATCTACGCAAGTTCTCCACTTCCCATATGATTTTCTCACCAGCACGGGGTTTGACACTCATTCAGGGTAGAGGGCGTCGCGGACGAACCCATTGGCTTTGAGTTTGTCCACCTCCTCTCTGAGAGCAGCGGACCTCTCCGGGTCCATTCCTCTCCTTTTTTGCTTAACTGGAACATACCTCGGGTCTATGTTCAACATATGACTCGTGATAGCTGGAGAAATCCCACACATGTCGGAATGTGTCCAAGCGAAAACATCGAGATTCGCTCGGAGGAAATCACTGAGGTCCTCGGTCATCGAGGGGCTGAGTTGTGATCCAATCTTCAGTACTCGCGACGGATCGTCTCGGCTGACTGAAATGTCAATCGTCAGTTCAACCACTGTTGCTTTTTCTTCCCTGGGTTCCCCATCATCATCTCTCGGATCTATGTCTCTATAGATCCGAGAATGTTGCCCGAGCCAGGGCTCGGGCATTACTTGTCAATTGTCAGCATTCTAAATGCGGACGGAGTTGTCCGCAACCTTTCCTTTCTCCCTCCGTTGAGCCTCTCGAAGCTCAGCCACATAACATGCACGACCGGTCGCCTGGTCGCGATGCACAACACCTACTCCTTTATCAGTCGGAAACTTTAAAGTAAAACACCACAGGGCCAATGCTGCCCTGAATTCAGCCAGGGCCGGTCGACCCAGAAATACATTGTATGGGGAATCTACATCCAAGACTATGAAGGGTAGGATCTGTACCCTCCTGCATTCATCTTGTCCCGGTTCAACTGGCAACTCAACATACCCCACTGCATCATTCATTGCACCGTTAAATCCATGAATACGAGCTTTAGACGGCTTTAAATCCTTCGTCTCCATTTTCATTTGGTCATACGCCTTTTTGAAGTTGATGTTAACAGAACTTCCACAATCAATCAAAATTATCTTCACTAATGCTGGCCTGATAGTCGCGGATATGACCATCGGGTCAACGGTAGGAGCCTCTACCCGGTCGACATCTCGGCTCCTGAATACTATATTGTCTGTCATTGTCCGCTGCTGCTTAGCTGGGGACCCATCCTCGGTACTTGAACAACACTCAAAATCTGCATGCCTCAAGAAGTTAGCATATCGCTCCATTTCCTGCCAATTATTATCCGCAGGGTGAGGTCCGCCTATTATCGTGTTTATGACCTGTCTATCCACAGTTCGAGCAGGCTCCTCAGGGTGACGTGGAGCTGGTGCGTGACCGGGGTTGGATGTTCCCTGTCACCCTCTTGAGGGCTCTTTACAAACTCCTGCAACTCTTTCTGTCTAATCAACTTTTCTATAGCGTCATGTAGGTGTCTACACCACTACACCATAAATGACAATTTGATACGGCTTTTAGCCATTTTTAATAAGATTAGATATGGCTTATAGCCGTATCAAAACTTAGCGAGCTTATAGTTTTGATACGGCTCAAAGCCGTACCTAATTGGACAATTAGATACGGCTTAAAGCCGTACCTAATAGTCGAATTAGATACGGCTTGTAGCCGTAGCTAATAGAACAATTAGATACGGCCTAAGGCCGTACCTAAGTGAACCTCGAACCGCATCTTGTAGGCCATTTAGATACGGCTGATGGTCGTGTCTAACTTGTTAGTTAGGTACGGCTTTAAGCCGTACCCAATGACCTGCTCCTATGTACCTGTTTAATTTGATACTAATTGTAGATTTGGGATTAACCGTATATTCAGCACATATAGGCACATTAAGCACAACAAAGATCTCACGCATAAAACAGAACTTACCATTGATAGTAGTTTGCAGAGAAAAATCAATTTGGATTCAAATGACAACCGAATGCATAAAAGATTTGATATCATACACAGTATTGCCATTTGGAAACATAAAATGCATGTCCAAAGTAAATTAATAACATTACACCATCTAGTCAGAGAACATTGATAAACAATAATGTTTTGAAAAAGGAATTATCATGTAAATAGAGCCGCTTATGTCTTCTTGGGTGGGCAACTAACCGTTTAAGTTTTCTTCCTGCAAAACAAAATTTTCCATGAAAGGATTATTATAAAAGTTGATGACTTAATAAATCAAGTTGCAAATTTTGAGATCCATGCAGGCAGTATATCAGTATGAACTTAGCATTGGACATCAAGAAAGTAGCATTGATAGGGCTGTAAACTTGAAACTTATTTTTTTATTATGTAGTCAATGTTCCAAGACATTAATCTAAAGATAGTAATAATTAGCCGTGACTCATGGACATTTGCAGATAATGCACCTAGTAGTTTTCATACCGTTTAACAAGTCCCAAAAAGTAAATCAAAGCACTGCATTTTTATTTACCATATACACAGTTTTGATGCTCAAACTGGTATGGTTCAGAAAATGCAAGGCTTTAACCTAACTACACAAAGAGTAGTATCAATTTGAGGTTATTGATGGCATAATAAAATTAAATTGTAGCAAATAAAGGAAAACGTACATTCATTTGATGAGTTTCCGTCATTCTTATAACTTTAGGATAAGTTAGGTTTTTCTTCCACATAGCACACAGTAGGTGATTTTCAAAACATCAATAAAAGGACTGCATAACTATAAACTATAAACTATGTCGTTAAATTAACCAAGTCCATCCCTTTTTCACTGCAAAATATAAGCATAACTATAAACTATGTTAAGCATAACTATAAACTATGTCGTAATCAGTAGCATGCGCATTTAGATCACTGTGTGTATGCTGAGGCACACAACCATTATGAGAATTATTATAAATGATATCACCCCTCTCTGAACAAATAACAAAGCCATCCTTAAACCCAACCATATCATCTTTATGCTCTGCCCAGTCATTCAAAGAAGAATTCATAATTCCAGCATCTAATATCGCAGCATCCACATGTAAGTTGATGTGATTAACAACAGCCATCTTATTCTCACTACACAAAATCATGCCTGAATATATAACAGTTGAACTATGTTCACAACTATCAACGGGCATTGCAATTCCATCCTTCTGTGAACAAACACCATCTATTAAGGAATCATTACCATAACCAATCATCAGCAAATTATCACTCTCTATCCTTGTGTTCAAATCAACCACTTCGAAACTATTAGACTAATATGAGTTGTTATCTGTGTTTGGAATATGCACAACTAGGCTCAAATCAGAGCCAATATTGACAGCAAATGTATCATTAATGAGCAATAAATCACCATCCCCTTCTAGACAAACATCATCAACTATCGAAACACATCCCCTTCTAACCAAAAGTGACTGATCCCTAAGTATAGCAATTGGTTCAAAACTATTTATGCTAACATCCTTTCTCATATAAGAGTTCTTGTGCACACCATTCATCTTGTGCAGTCATCCAGCTCTTTATTGCTCTCATTCTCAACTTCAGACCGAACAATCCCTTTAACCATCTCTGATTGAATATTAATATCATCTTTGAACTCTGACTTATTATCTATAATCCTTGCAATGACACTCTTAGTTGAATTCAGTTCAACACAGTCTTCTGGCAACACTGAATTCATAGATGACATTCCAGATTTCTTATCAGCAAACTCCAGAGAATTAAGACAAGCAAATCTATTCGAGGTGACTAACTTAAATTTTTCTTTCCCAACAGAACTTGATCTGGCTCTTTTATTATGAACTTGAACATAACCATTACTACACTTAAAAATTGAAGAATCGGAACTCTCAAGGTTGCTGTCGAAAACTGATTCCTTACTTTCTAATGAAGATGCATTCGAATTATATTGAATAACATCTGGATCTAAACACACTGGATCAGGAAATCATCTCAAAAATAAAAATCAAAGTTTCAAAATTCAATAATATTAAACATAATAATTATACAATTTGAAACATCAAATTTTAAATTTAAAGTTCAAAATTTGTGGCATTCAAAATGCTTAAAAATCAAATGGGTTAACGGTCTAAATTTTTCGGTGCTCAAATTTGTAAAGGTTTGATTGTTTATATAACCAAAAATTTCATGGCCCTAAATGTTAATGCTTAAAATTTCATGAGGTTTCAAAAAACAATACATAGTAAAATATTAACATAAACAGAAAATATACCTGCTCCAACGTCTAAAGAAAATGAATAAGACCCTTCGGATGGCACACATACCCACCCACTCCAACTTCAGCAAAGGTCTCTACAAATTGATGATTTATTTTGCTGGTTCTCTCATCTGGTAGCAGTATGTTGTCCAACACCACTTTTTCATGTGTGCGTGGTACAGATTTCCCATGGATTTTGGACGATGTAGAATCTCGGCATACAGTACCTATTGCAATAAATATGTTTAGATCTATCCAACAAAATATCTGCTCGAAAGCAACTAAAAATAGAAATCTTGTAATAAATACCTTTTGCTATTATGTCTAAATCAGAGTTGAGGATTTCACATCTTTGATTATTTGCTACAACGGTCGAATTCTGGAACTGTGAATCAACGAATTCAGGAGCATTGAATTATGTGGCGCATCCTCCATCAGAAGAATTGACCGGTGCGTGAATTCCCTGTTCGATGTTTCCCACCATGTTGATCAGAACCTCCATTTGCCCAGACAAATTTCCCACTGTACCCTCCAAACTTCCCACCCTCATTTTCAACTCATCATGCTCTCCATGAACATGTCTGAGTCGTTTCTGTGCAATGGCACAAGCCTTAACTTTAGTCTTTGGTATAACGGTCCCAATACCGCGGCTCCTACCCCTTGCATCCTTACCAAGCACTTGTGATAAGATGTCTTCATCCACTGTCAATTTTTCTTCATCACTATCAGTGATCTTTTCCTTCGCTTTCACAATTTGATCCTAAAATATTATAATACTTATATGAATAAGGAATTTTAATGAATATGCAAGTTAGTATTTGTTATAAGTATGAAGAAGTGGCATAAGCATATTTTAGCATCTGATTAGTATTTGTTTAACTTACAAAGTATGAAGAAGTGGCATCTGATATGCTACCATCTTTTTCTTGTGTGTCTTCTCCCATACTTGACGACGACTGATATTTGTTGATGGACTAGCAGCGATCTGCAAAATACAAGTACAAATTTGATTGAAATAGTTGATGTTTGTACACATGTAGATGTATGTATGTAGAATGTAAATACAGTCAATACTAAAGCATATGAATGAAAATGGATATAAATTACCATTTCTTGTTCTATTTTAGCGTGACTTTTACATCCTGCATGGTGACCATAACTGAGCAATGCTCTGTTCTTTTTGCCTGTCTCCCTTCTTCCGCTCGCTTCAGGCGTTGCTTTATTTTTTATGAACTGTTCCCAATCTTCTTGAGCAACTGTAGGTGGACAATTTTTCAACCGTTCTTCATCATTTTTGAAAGTGTCATAATAAACTACTCTCAGGTTTTTCTTGTATCTCCTAAAAGCATCGGCCATTCTCTTTAAAAACATTTCCTTTGAAAGCGGATCGAGCTCATAAATTTTCTGCAAAAATAACTCAAATGGTATATATCACATGAAATAGTATTGGCATCAAAAATATATAGCACCAATTGCATGGTAGCAAAATGCTAATCTGGAGTCCTAAAACAGAAGCAAGGCAACCAAATCATCAAATATACAAGGTAGCAAAAGGAAAGTCCACGGGTTCAATGCATAAGGAAATGCACAAGCACAAGGTAACAAGCATAAGGAAATGAAGGCACACAGGTTCTTAGTAAGTACAACTAGACTTAAGGCTAGAAAATGGCTCAGCACATAAGAATGAACATGCACCTCAAAGAGACCAGGCCCATTCACACAAGAATAAGGCAAATGCATAACTATTGTTAAATACGTTCACAAAAATATTTACGTACCACCAATTCGTTCCAAATGTTGTCCTTATATATTCCGGGTACTTTATCCCAACTTATATATAATATCGGCACATGAGCTCTTACTAGTTTACCAAGCGTAGTAGTGATTTTTCCAGCGTTATCTGAGACCGGAATACCAAGCAAGTTTTGATCAACTTTCTTCGCCTCTGAACATGATGAATGTGAAGATGTTGGATTTTTTGACATGGATATTTTGTTTTGGTTTTGGTTCAAACCTGCACAGCAAGTGAAGATGTACAGCAAGTGATGAATCTAAGTATCAAACAATCTGCAAAAGCCAGTTTCATTATTGTAGAACAATCAAATATTTAAGAAGCTTCAAAGTCAAACTAAATTGTTAAATGATAACTAAATTGCCAATTTAATTTAGTTAATGTTAAATGTTTAGTTACAAACTAAATAAACATTTAACAATTAACAATAACTGCCACAATATTTAGTTACAAACTAAATTGGCAATTACTTGTAACTAAATTTAGTTATTTCATTAACTAATACTAACTAAATTAACTATGAAACAACAGTTCATTGTATTTAAATATAACAGTTAAACAAAGCAACTCATTACAGTTATGATTGGTGATTGGTATGTGCATAATTTTGGTGATTGGTTGGTGGTTTGAGGAGGATTTGGTTTCAGGCAATGGGAGTATGGAGAGGAATGCTTCTGTGCAAGTGATGGGAGGGGTTTTTGCTTGAAGGTGTGGGTTTTTGGTTACAGTGATTTGCTGGTTGGAGATTTATTTAGAGGGTGGGGAGTGTGGTGACTGATGAAGCAGTTTCTGGTGGTGGGTGGAGAAGGTGTAGGAGGTTGTAGAGGAAGTATGAGGTTTTGGTGTGGATTGCTGTTTGGTTGGATGGAGGCAGTTTGGAGGAAGTAGTAGTTTGAGAGTTGATGAAAACTGTTTTAGCAATGAAGTATATGGAGAATGTACATAGAATGTGCACTAAAAAGAAATGTTGAAGGCTTGTGAGGTTGTTGCTATGGTATGTGCTTGTGGTTATGCAAGGGTAATGAATTGGTGAGGTTTGTTTAGTTGAGTTGAGAGGAAATGTGAGTGTGTGGGAGATGAAGGTTGAAGTATGGATGTGCTTCTGGTTATGTTGGGTTTTGGTTTGTATGGGATGATGGTGAGGTTGCAGTAATTTGGAATTGCCGGCAAATATGAAAACATATTTTTAAACTAAAGTAGGAACAATAAGTAGCTAAATGAAAATAGTGATGCATAGCTGCTTGTAGCAGAACCATAAACAAATAAAGGATACTGGCAAATATGAGTTAGAACCAAGAGTTGTTTGGCAAAGGTGAATGTTGTAACAAATAAACAACGAACATAGAAAACAGCACAAAAATGCACCTATAAAATGAAACTTTTCTAAAGAAAATTAACGCTTAACAAAATACAAAGGCTAACAATATGAATTATAGAGTAAGATATAATCTAAAAGAAATGAGTGACCAGCAAACAAACCACGAGGGATATATGTCTACCCTTAGCTATGCTCAAAACTCTGTGACTTTCTTCCTACAACTTGGTGCTTAATCACCCAACAAATCCTTAAAAGATCAAAATATAATATAACATTATAACGGAGAAAAGAATACAGAGATTTTGTAAATTATAACTTGCAAAACAACCAGGAAAATCAAAACCATGTATAAAATATTCAAAACCATACATACACACAATCGTGCAATTAAAAATATACAGACACACAATCTTGTGATGTACGAATACTAATAAGTTAACATATGGATTTGGTAAGGTCTTCTAATTTTTCATTGTCTTCAAAAGCTGATTGATAGACGGTAGGGAACTCAATGTCATCAACATTTGTAGTCAACCGTTTTGGTGTAAGCAAGACGACAGACCATCCGTTATTTTTTAAATCTTTTGAGTAGAAAACTTGACTCGCTTCTGATGCAAGAATAAATGGCTCGTCATTCACGTTATTTTTGTTCTTCAATTTCCCTAAATTTACCATGATCAGGTTTGAAATGGGATCTATTTTGCAACCATTAACCTTATCCTCGACCTTTACCCAATCACAATAAAAAACTGTTTGTTTGAAGTCAGTGTAATCCAACTCAAGTATCTGTTGAATGACTCCGTAATACATTGTTTCTGCTTCCTTATAATTTTTATCCTTACCACTCGCTCTAAATTTTGTAATTGCTCTCATGCATACACCGCTATTTTGTGTTACCATACGGTCTTCATACTTTTTCGTGGAAAATGAAAATCCATTCACTTGGTACTTCATATAACTACGCGTTATGAACTTCGGCCCGTACACTAGCCGCCATGGAGTTGGATCAACATCGATGGTCTTTAACAGGTACATAAAACAAAATAAGTAAAAAAGCATGATCACGAAGGTGTATTGCACACTTATAAACACATGAAATACTTAAGACGATGTTATACCTCATTACGTAACCATAGATTAAAACTTTGAACGACTTCCACGGTGGTAGCCCTGCCTCGAGGTTGAAATCTAGTACTTTTCACATAGGAGTTCTACCTCCTACGGAAGACACATACCAAAATATATATATATAATGAATTAAAAAAATTGAAATTCCGGAAAAGTTCGTGAACTAACTTCTTCCATTCTTCCAATCCATCGTACTTATCAAGGACCCATCTACGCACTTGTTCAAACTGCACTTGGGTTAACGTTATGTCTTTACCATTATCCAGAGGTATCTCACCAGCAAACTCATCGTCCTCGTCTAAAAACGCTTCGCGGGTATGTTTATAATTGCCATCACCTCCGTTTGGCATATATTCCATGCAGTAAAGACTAGCTTCTTGTACAATATATCCTTCTGCAGTACACCCTTCAATGTATCTTTTGTTGCGCACATATCCTTTATATGTTTTCATCAACCTATAAATGTGATTAATTATATATTGTAGACAGTAGCTATTTATATGAAATATTGATGTACATAACTGAAATTAGAAATTTACCGTTCAAATGGATACATCCATCTATATCTGACAGGGCCACAAATCAACGCTTCAATGGCTAAATGAACCATAAGGTGGACATTGATATCAAAAAATGCAGGTGGAAAATGTTTTTCAAAAACACATATTGCTTCGACTAAGCTAGCCTTTTCTTTTAAAAGATGTTCCCTATTGATCACCTTTGAACACAAAATGTTAAAGAATAAACTAATACGATGAACAACATTTCGCAGATCCTTATGTTGTGGATAAGAATGTTGAAGCAATACCGGAAGCAAATGCTGCATTATGACATGGTAATCATGTGACTTCATATTTCTTAGTTTAGGAGGATTGATGCTCACATTGTTGTGGAAGTTAGAAGAGAATTTGTTAGGCACTTTCAGATTTTTCAAAACAGTGCAAAACTATATCTTTTCTTCTTTGCTCAAAGTGAAAGTTGCCTTTGGTATGCTTATTTTATTTGTTTCAGGATCTTCCATCACCCACAACTTTTGTTTTATACCCATGATTTTCAAATCCTTGCGTGCATTGATGCCATCTTTTGACTTATCTTTATGGTCCATAATGGTGCTGATGAGATGCTCCGTGACATTCTTCTCCGTATGCATAACATCAATATTATGTCGGATCAAATTTGCTTTCCAATATGGTAAATCAAAAAAGATAGACCTCCTATACCATCCAGAAATATTGTCAACATCTTCATTGGTTGACTTTTTCCGTTTCGACCAATTTCTTCTTTTTGTTTACCAACTTTCATTTTGATATTTGCTACTTTCTTTTCAACTTGAAAACAATTCAATGGCCATTTAGGACGACGAAGTTCTTGTTCGTTGTTGAAATTTGTCTTATCGTATCGAAACTTGTGTTCGTTAGGAAGAAACATTCGATGTCCCATGTAACACATCTTCTTACTTTCAGGAAGATGATAAGAATAAGTGTTTTCCCCACAAATAGGACATGCAAAGTAACTGTGAGTTGTACATCCCGATAAAGTCCCAAAAGCAGGTTGATCATGGATTGCCCACAGCACCCTAGATCTCATTGTGAACTCAGATTTACGTAATGAGTCAAATGTAACAACTCCTTCCCGTAACTGCTTTAACTCGTCTATCAACGGCTGTAAATAAACATCAATATTTTTTCCTGGTTGTTTTGGCCCAGAAATCAGCAATGTTAACATTGAGAACTCCCTTTTCATGCACATAGACGGAGGAAGATTATATGGTACTACAATTACTGGCCAACAACTGTAAGGGTTAGAGAGAGAAGCATGTGGACAGAAACCATCTGTTGCTATTCCAAGTGTGACATTTCGTGGCTCGGTAGCAAAAGTTTGGTCAAAAGAATCTACGGCTTTCCATTGAGAAGTGTCACATGGATGACGCATTACGGTTGGATCAGACTTGGCACGACCATGCCAGGTCATCGCATCTGCTATCCATGGTACAATATACAGTCTCTTCAATCTAGAAATTAAAGGAAAATGTCTTAATGTCTTTCGAGGTACTTTGGTGCATTTTCTCTCTTCATTTAATGATGTCATATATCTAGGTTCATTGCAATTTATACAAGAAACATTGTTCTCATCATCTTTCCAGTACAATATGCAATCATTGATGCATGCATCATAAATTTTGTAATTCATCCCAACTTGCTTAATGATCTTCTTCACGTCGGAGTACTTTGTCGGCAGCGTGTTACCTTCAGGGAGTAACTCCTTTATTAGTTCGAGAAGTGCAGTCACACCATTATCTGAAAAGCCGTATTGGGTCTTCAAGCTATTCAGTTTCACAATGGCATACAGCTTCGTAATCCCTTTTGAACATGAAGGATACAGTGGCTCTTTTACGCTACCAAAAGTATACTTCTTACTTTCATTGGCCTGCCAATCTGGATAATCAGTAGACTGCTCTCCAACATTAGCATGACCAGGCAACGGATTTATAGGTTGAAAATGATGAAATCTATCTGCATCATTGACCAGATCTTCCATCCTAATATGTTCAGACTCATCAGTAGTTGTGTCATGACTAACTGGTTGTTGTTTTTCCATCTCCGCCCTTTTTTCCCCATGAAAATACCACACTGTATATGATTGGATGATACCCCATCTAAACAAATGAAAATGAATTTCATCTAATTTGATCGTCTTCGTATTTTTGCACCGGGTGTAAGGGCATAAATACACTCCTTTCTTACCACCGTTTTCTTCAACAAAACTAATGAACTTCTGCACCCCGTCTATATAGTATGTAGATCTTAGATCTGATTCAGTTATCCATTATTTGTCTATGCTAAAAGACATACTGCCCTCCTATATCATATATAACAGAACATGAGACTTGCCCTTCAATGGGTCCTCGTTCCAATTGCTCGAAAAGAAATTTTTTGAAAAATTCAAGTGGGAAATTATTGGAATTTTTTTGAATTGAAATGAATTATTAAAAATATGAGAAGAGAATAGTCCCACATTGTAAGGTAAGGGTCATGTTTTCAGATGTGTGAAGTATATTGATATAGACTATTTTCTATGATACTCTTAATTATAAAAATAGCATTTCTGTAAAAGTTAACATTAGCACCAAACTGTTTCCAAAAAAAATTCCTTTACAACGGGGCTATTTTGTAGCACCGGAGTAATGTCTATGCATTACCCCTCTCCTGACTTGGCTTGCACCATTAACAACAATTTTATTCCTAATATTAACACGCTGACCATCTACAACACATAAACAAAAAATCTTCATTCCTAATATTCATAACGGGATCATGGTAAATGCATTCAATTGCATCTAGTTTTATAAATATCATTCTAATAACATCACACATATCGACATAATAAATGAGTTTTGAATCCTACTTTCATTTCAACTTCTATCACTCAACCACCACAACATCCTCAACAACACTGCCTCATCAATTCTTTCCTCACCATGTCCACTTTAAGTTTGTCTTGGTGTAGATATAACTTTCCTAAGCACTAATCATGTTGGTAACTTTTGTAGAATGGGTTCTGATCTTGTTCAATGGCAGCGTAGTGATCATTTTTGGACATAAAAATGAGGAATAGTGAGGAACAAAGGTAGAGCATCAGTCAAATCATTTACTTAAAACATTAATTTACTACTGGATTAGCCATTAGTACTTTACTAAATACTAAAAAAACCTAAGGTAGTCACCCTTAACTGTGCTCCCAATTTAGTAGAATCATAATTTTAGCATTCTGCATTTTAATTTTGATTGTATCTCTATTTCAGCGCACTACATCTCAACTTCTCTAGATTGGAGCTCTATAGAAGCCTTGACAATAACATCATAACAAAAGTTCACCAAATATCAAAAAAATTAACTTCATAAAATATCAAAAATCAAACAACACCACAACAAAACTTAAACTTGTAAAAATTCAATTCCAGACTTATTGAAACAAAAAGGAGAGATCAAGTAGATCTTTATAGTTCTGAAGCAAACCAGTTCAATTACTATAGCTGACCACTATTTGTCATCTTTCCATTTTTTTCATCACAAAGACTTACGCTAAAACATATCAATTGAATCAACTTTCAATCATAAGGAACAGAGACTGAAGATGGAATAAATGAAAACAGTTAAAAAAAGCGAGGATGGAAACATCGTATCTGAAAAGTAGTAATTCTGGATGATTGAGGCAGCAATCAAATATCGGAAAACAAAGCGCTGTAGCAAAGCAACGAAAATAAGCAGAAGCGGTAAAGCGATTCACAAGTAGCAAGACGAATATAGGAAGAAGAGCAACGTTACCTGATGCTGATTCGGATGTGACGAAGAAGACGAAAAATAACAACGGTGGGACGACTATGGATATATAGGCAGAAGGAGGGTGATGATTTCAACCTTAAGAGGTGGATTGAGGGGAGCCAGCAACCCTATTTTAGAAGAAATGGAATTTGGGGAAAATGATAAGTATGGGGCGTGTTTTGCCTGTAAAAGTTTCACACCAAAAATAGGCACAACAAGTGATACGGCTAAAGACCGTATTAGATATGATAGTAGGCATGAAATTGGATACGGCTGCAAGCCTTATCACATTTGATACGGCTATTAGCCGTGTCCAAACAATTAGGTAGGGCTGGGAGCCGTATCATATTTGATACGGCTTTAAGCCGTATCTAAAATGGCGGATGGAAGGGTGGCTTTAAGCCGTATCTAAGAAGGCGGATGGAGGCGTGTTTTGGCAGTAAAATGTTCGCACCACGAATTAGATACGGCTAAAACACGTATCAAATTTGATACGGCTAAGAATCGTATCTAAATAGGGGGGAAATCTAATTATTTGGATGGAAAAGTTTGCGCCAAAAATAGGCACGAAATTAGATGCGGCTTGTAGCCGTGGCGAAAACATTAGATACGGTTATTAGCCGTATCCAATTTGGTACGGCTTTAAGCCACATCCAATAAGGCGGAAGGAGGTGTGGCAAAAACAGCTTTTTGGTGTAGTGCACTCTTCGGTACTGTGCCCATAAGTTTCATGGAAGCGGCAATACTTCCCAGTCCGCTTTTGCTCCTCGGTTGACTCCTTTGGGCGTGGCTTTCTGTATTGAAAGGTATTACAAGTTGATAGGTAAATATTCTCAAGAGATGCATTTAGTGGAGTGTATTCGTTATAGGTTGGAATTCTCGGCTTCCATTTCCCTGCTCCTCTTTTCTTCTCCTGATTTCCTCTTCCGGACTCCTTAGATTGCCCGAGTTTGTTCTGGACATTGACCTGAACTTTCCCCGAGTTGTCTTCGGATTGCTTTACAACGATGTTGCTTTTCACGGTCTCCTGAACAGGCCCTGGCGCCTTATCTTGCCTTATCCACCTAGCTTCCTATCTTCTTATGAATTGATGAGCCTTTGCGTAAAAACGCTCTAGCGTAGTTGGAGGTTTTCCTGCTAACCAATCTCCAAACTCTGAATCTGGATCCACACCTCGCATCACAGCCATAAGAATTGCGTGATCATTAGGATTGCTAACTTCAGTAGCCGCAACATGGAATCTTTGTAAATACTCCTTCAACGACTCCCTTGGAGTCTGGATTACACTTGATAGAGACATCACGTCCTTTGGACGAGTAGCATGTATCCTGAACTGTTCTATAAATTTCGTTGCCAGCTCCTCGAAACTGGATACGGATCGTGGAGGAAGTTGGGTGAACCACATGGTAGCAATTCCAGATAGAGTTATTAGGAAGCATCTGCACTTAGTTGCATCATTCGCTCTAGCTGAATCCATCATCCATTCATATCTCATCACGTGCTGTCGGGGATCGGTCTTCCCTTCGTAGGCCGGGATAGCTGGCATGCTAAACTTCCTGGGGTACTCGGCCTGTAGAACAATGTCTGTGAATGGAGTATGACTCCTGGATATCCCCCAATCCTCATTAGTCAGGCCTTGATTTTCTCTCATCAGCTGTCTGACCATAGCCGATAGGTCTGGGGTTTGTATGGAAGATGGAAGGTTGGAGTCTGTTCTACGAGATCGGTCAGGTTGATGTCTCCTCTATTGGCAATCTGTCAAACGTGTATCTTGAGGTTCAGCATCATTGGCGTCTTGGTGAGCCGGGCGGCCAGTTTCCTCACGCGCTCCAGATCTTAAGTTTCATGTTCCTGCTTGGTTGTGGTCTCTGAGGTGTAAGTGATCCCTAGTTGATCGATCAGTAGCACCTGCCTGTGTGGTTTCAGTCTTGCGGCGTCTACGCCTAGTAGGTTCATCGGATGAAGTCGAGCTATCAGATGAAGAGTAAGGAGCTGGACTACCCCCAGCATTCTGATGCTGTTGTTGATTGAGCTGAGCCATAAGGTCGGCGTTAGCTTGAATCTGCTCTCCAAGTTGTCTCCTGCTTTCCATGAGTTCTCTCATCAAGTCGTTGAACTCTGTTCTGGTGACAACTTCCATTTGATTTTGGGTGGTAGTTCCTGCACCCATATTTGCTTGCTGATTGCTAGGTCCTATTTGCTGTACGCTAGCAGTCTCACTGACGTCTGCATTATGAGAGGCTGATCTGGTACGTGGTCTTCCCATAGTAGAGTTATTGATAGGAACTCTGAGTAGAATCAACGGACGTCTTGTGAATGACTTGGATCTCCTTTAGGGGATTTATTCAATCTAGTAGCTACAAAGCAGATCCTTGTGGCATGAGAATTCGACTCTCGGTGAAAGCACCAAAGTGTTAGCACCAAAATTGGCCACTATCCCCCTTCACTACACCATAAACGAGGTTTTGATACGGCTAAAAGCCGTATCAAAATATGTCGAGCTTAATATTTTGATACGGCTTTTAGCCATATCTAATGAGCCAATTAGATACGGCCTTAGGCCGTATCTAATGTGTCAATTAGATACGGCTAAAAGCCGTATCTGATGTATCAATTAGATACGGCCATTAGCCGTATCTAACTGACACATTAGATACGGCCAGAAACCGTATCTAATTGACAAATAGGCAGCGTTTATGAACCAATTAGATACGGCTAAAAGCCATATCTAATTAGTCAATTAGATATAGATATATAATCAATATCCAACATATAATATTATAGACCTATTCATATCCAATATATAATATTATAGACCTATTCATATCCAATATATAATCAATAATCATCCTGAGACATCAAAACAAATAATATTATAGACAGTGCACATTCAAATGATTCAATAATCCGCATTGTAGTGCGTAATAACTTAACAATATCATTACATAATACGAAAAATACTACACACTAGCATTTAGCACATTAATATATCGTAGTAGCGGATACTAGAAAACACTATCGCTCCAGTACCAAGATCCAAATACACAACAATAATACAAATGTATCACATTAGTACATAATACAAATACACAACAAGCTTTCTTGTTAGCTCAGAAACCGTGAAGCTTGATCTTCTCCTTCTTCACGATACCAGCCTGCGTTAACATGGGAACTTGGGTTATAATTGCATAACCAGTAAGAACTGCTGAGATTTTAACACATCATGGAAACAAAATTTGTGTACCTGAACAAGGAATGTATGAACGTTCTTCCTCTGGTCACCTTGCAATTGAATAACCTGCATAACGACAAGCATTAGGAATTAAGTGTGAAAATATATGCAAAGGAGCTATATTTTGAAAATTCATATTTGATCATGTACACACAACCGTATGTTGTATATTTTATTAAACAATATATTTTAAAGCAGGGCTAATTGGAGCACCATGTGTGGATAAGAGCTCATGTAATTATGGAGTCCTACAGCAAGCCTGATGCCATAGCCACCTACTGGCCTGAACTGAAACTATCGACCGATCCAGGAGATGCAGCAAGTTGCATGTCCATTTATTTGCTGTAGTTCCAAAGATACAGGCTGTTGTTATACTATTGAGCTTCCAGTTTTGTTGTACAACCATGTGAAGCTATGGGACTGACTGAAAAAAATATGGATTTGCCACTCTTAGGTGCCATTTATAACTTGTTTTTTAAATCATGCCATAGCTCTCATGGGTTTACCAATTTCAACCATTTCGATGATGACCAGTAATAACTGGAAAAGCGCTTGCATGACTGATATATCTACTGTTTTCCAAAACCATTTAAAGATATCTGCTTCGTCCCATTTTTGGATTTTGAATTTATCTGCACGGTTCTGTGGTGCATTTTCAATGAATGATTCTGTTTATTGTTCGATAATTTGCCAATTTACCTTGTTTTCTCGACCTCCTACAAAAAAATTGGATTCAAAATTGCAAGTATTTTTCAGAGTTAATGTAGTTAATTAAACAAAAATGCAAAAGTATCTATTTTAAGCAAAATATAATATGTTACTGAGATTGATTTTGAAGCTTGAGCTTAAACCAGGAAACATCAAAGTAAACTTTGAATTGTAGATTGGAGCAGCCATCTCTTATATTACCTATTTCAAGATTGGTCGGTTGAATTTTTCCGACTGGTATGATTTTACACAACAACTCCTGGTATAATGTACAACTAGAGCGCAACTACATCAAAATTATCATAACGTCGTAGATAGCTTTTGATAAATACAATAAGCATGCAGGACATATTGAATATAATTGTAAGGTCATATTTACTTTTAGGTATGATGGCTAATTCCAAAAACATCTGGCATTCATACAAGATTATGTTCAGTAATTTTGAAAATTAGCTTTTAATTTTAATTGAAAATTTTCGATATATAAATGAGGTAATAGTTCAAAACTCAATTTCGAAGAGAATCCTCTCTCCACGTACATGCACTAATATATACACATGTATGTGTGTGTGTATATGTTATGCATGTGTGTGCGATCAAAATTCCCTTCATCGATCCCTTTCACATTCCCCATCATTTTTTATCCCGTTTGTGCGTGATTCGTATTTTTGCATCAACAACTTTAGAGCAACAATTCAGAAGGATAAAGCAAAATTCAAAAGAATGGAACAGAACAAGACCAAAAGACAATGCAGATTTGACTACTTTAGAGCAACAATTCAATAACAAACTATTAGCTGTTGATAGTCACTCTGAAGATGCATATGATTATGATGTACTTCTGCATACTGGCAATTTACTAAAAAAGAATGCATGAGAAATACATTTTCAATCTCCAGCAATCAAAAGTCCAATGGCTAACAGAGGGGGATAGCAATTCGAGGTTTTATTATGCCATAATGTCAAAAAGAAAATGTAGAAATAATATATCAACTCTATGCAACCAAAATGGACAACCAATTTATGATGAATCACTTATCAAGCACCAAGCTAGATGTTTGTTTGTAAACTTTACTTGTTTTGATGCGATTACGCATACGACGATTTAAAAAAATATGGTAGTTTCCTATGAACTAACGTTATTCAACTCGCTAGATGTTTTTAATTTTATAATTCATTTATCTAAAAAGATGTTTTATGATATATTAACAACTTAAAATATATTAATCTGAATTGGAATTAAATTCAAATCAATTTAATAGGACTTGAAATATCGACCACATAAACAGAAAATATACCTGCTCCATCATCTAGAGATATCGAATAAGACACTTCGGATGGCACACATATCCACCCACTACAACATCAGCAAATGTCTCTGTAAATTGATGATTCATTTTGCTGGTTCTCTCATCTGGTAGCAGTATACTGTCCAACACCACTTTTTCATGTGTGATGGTACAGATTTCCCATGGATGTTGGACAATGTAGAATCTCGGCATATAGTACCTGTTGCAATAAAAGGGAATATTTATTATTATTTAAGTTTTCTACTTATTATGTCATAAATGTTTAAATGTTAAAAATACCTGTTCCTATTACTTCTAAATCAGAGTTGAGGATTTCACATTTTTGATTGTTCGTAACATTGGTCGAATCCTGGAACTGCGAAGCAATGAATTCAGGAGCATTGAATTGTGTGGCGCGTCCTCCATCAAAAGAATTGATCGGTGCACGAATTCTCTGTTCAATATTTCCCACCATGTTGATCAAAACCTCCATTTGCCCAGACAAATTTCCCACTGTACCCTCCAAACTTCCCACCCTCATTTTCAACTCATCCTGCTCGCCATGAATATGTCGGAGTCGTTTCTGTGCAATGGCACAAGCCTTAACTTTAGTCTTTGGTATAACGGTTCCAACACCGCGGCTCCTACCCCTTGCATCCTTACCAAGCACTTGTGACAAGATGTCTTCATCCACTGTCAATTTTTCTTCATCTTTATCAATGATCTTTTCCTTCGCTTTCGCAATTTGATCCTGTAATATGATAATACTTACATGAATAAGGAATTTTAAAGAATATACAAGTTAATATTTGTTTAACTTACAAAGTATGAAGAAGTGGCATCTGATATGCTACCATCTTTTTTCTTGTGTGTCTTCTCCCATACTTGACGACGACTGATATTTGTTGATGGACTAGCAACGATCTGCAATACAAGTTGATGCAACGACATGAATATCCAATCACAATGTGTAAATCATTTGAATGAAAATGAATATAAATTACCATTTCTTGTTCTATTTTAGCGTAACTTTTACGTCCTGCATGATGAGAATAACTGAGCAATGCTCTGTTCTTTTTGCCTACCTCCCTTCTTCCGCTCGCTTAAGGCGTTGCTTCATTTTTTACGAACTCTACCCAATCTTCTTGAGCAACTGTAGATGGGCAATTTTTCAACCGTTCTTCGTCATTGTTGAAAAGGTCATAATAAACTACTCTCAAAGTTTTTCTTGTATCTCCTAAAAGCCTCGGCCATTCTCTTTAAAATCATTTCCTTTGAAAGCGGATCGAGCTCATAATTTTTTGCAAAAAATATATTAAATTATGTGTTATGCAAAGAGTTGAAACCATAAGGCTATTGAATGAAATAGTTGTTGTCAAATAGATAAGGATACTTACCACCAATTCGTTCCAAACGTTGTCCTTGTATATTCCAGGTACTTTATTCCAACTTATATATGATATCGGCACATGAGCTCTTACTAGTTTACCGAGCATAGTAGCGATTTTTCCAGCATTATCTGAGACCGGAATACCAAGTAAGTTTTGATCAACTTTCTTCGCCTCTGAACATGACGAATGTGAAGATGGTGGATTTTCTGACATAGTTTCCTGCAAAATATAATATTACTAATTATTTTAATAAGTCACGATAATAATTATACATATATCAATGTATCGATGTCAACACTCCATAATATAACTCACTTGCACATAAAAAATTATTAAGTGACAACACCTAGAATTGCATTGGAATGTATAAAATATTCAAAACCATACATAATAAAAGTCTGTACATCTTGCAAACTATATAGACATAACGTTGATCATTGTACTCTTACTACGAAGCATGGCAACTGAAACAATCAGATAAAAGTGATAGTTTAAAATCTAAAAACAAAAATGAAGGAAAGCAGGCCCATGGGGAGTCTGCTTCCCCTTACACATGTGGATAATTTAAATGTTAATCAACAGAGAGGTGGTATTGCTATACAAAAAGGGAAATAACCATTGTGTGAGCCTAACAATACACATAATACATCAAATATTCTGGTGTTTAACATCTTTGAGTGCTCAAGTGCTGAGCATAGGCCTTCTACTTCAACTGCAGCAGAACACAGTGGTCTTCAGTAACCTTCTGACAATACATGCACACTTGATAATAAACAAACACATTATGATCAAGTAATAGCAGAAGACGTTGATTGTGACGATTCAAGTGAAGATAGTTATTTCTCAGCACAAGAGGTGTTCGTTGATGTAAACCAACAGGTTAAGGAAATAATGCAGCATACACCAAAGAAACATAAAATGAGAATAAAATATTAATGTATCTTACATGATCACTGCAAATCCTATATAGATATAAAGAAGCATGAGACAAGCCCCCTCAAAAAAATTAGGCTCCACCATTTTTTACAGGGAGCACTTTCACAGTCGGTTTCTACATTTGTGTTCGCCAAGGAGTACAATTGTCATGCAGGCATTCTATGCACAGCGTATGCTAGTTATCTAATTTCACTGTTAATATCTGAATAATACTGAAAAGCTGTACAAAATGTTGATATATTTGTCAAATTTGCAGGGTTATTTTTGGCATGGCATCCACAATACCAATAACGATTCTCTACTACGTTCTCCTTGGATTGAAATAACAATGCAAGACACAAGGAATTTAAGGGTAGAGTTAGTTTAACAAAAGTAGAATTAGACAGTATATTCACCTAAATTCTTTTTTATTTTTTATTTTTGTTGAGTAGATTGCATTGCGGCACGAACTATTTAGTTTTCTGGAGAGTCCTTTTTTTTTAATTTTAGATGGATTTATACATAATGGGAAATTTAAATAAATTCCTGCAATGAAAATTAAATTGATGTACATTTTTGTTTTGTATATTTTCCAACAACAGGGGGCTCAACTTTTTGAAAGATAAAAGGCCTTGCATTGCATGTAAACAATTAGTCTGAGCAGGATCACCCTTTATAAAGACAGCATATTACAAGGTGCACTACTTTTGGGATCAGCTTGGGCTAATTCTGTTCGAATTCAATTGTGCTTTAATGACATAAGTAGAACGCACAGCGGATGATCAACACTACTCGAATGCTATGTGTGAACAATTGGAGATTTTTAAGTACCAAATGACTAGTTCTACCTAGAATTTGTGGCATGGACGGCAAGTTCAAATTAAATATCTTCTTATATCTGGATAATATCTTTTGTAAGTAGATTCTGTAGCCGGCCAATGATATTTGATAATGGCGGTTACATATTCATTTTCTAATTCTCATTATGCTTTTAAACTATGACAATCTGCCATTCATTTGTACATCGAAATATCTCTATTCTTGTATGTACAGATTCCATATGACCTCTATTTTCAAGATGTCCCAAGCATAATGTATTTAAAGTGAACATCAATATCAACAACCATTTCATTTCTACAGTTTGAGATTTTAGGGTGAAACCTAAGATATTATTCAGGTTCATTCATTATACTTATTAGAGTTTATGTGAATGAAACAATAAGTGAACCCTGAACGCAAATAATTGATGAAAATTAATTGTATTGACCGATTACCATTGGTTGGGCCATTTTATTGCTTTTGTGTATATTTGTTGCTAGTAACATAAACATTAACTGATTTGATTTTATTTAAAAGCAAAACTAACAAGAACAAGAAATTATGCAGCATTTTGTGATTCAAAGTGCAAAGTAAGGTGCTCAAAAGCAGGTGCACAAGACAGGTGTCTTTAAGTATTGTGGAATTTGCTGTGCAAAATGCAACTGTGTGCCTTCAGGAACTTATGGAAACAAAGATGAGTGCCCTTGTTACAGAGATATGGTCAGCAGCAAGAATAAGCCCAAATGCCCTTAATCAACCAACTCTTGTTTAATTAATAGAATAAATGCTATGGCCTTTTTCTTTAACCTATGTTGTATCTTTCAGTAATTTATACTAAATATTGACCAATAATTCTGTTCAATGTTTGCAATTCAATTAGCTTGCTCCACATCTTTTGTTCCGAGGAGTTGGGACACAAGACTAATATCTTAGGATCCTGAGTACTTTTTTTTTCTTTAAATCATGAAGTTTCAAGGATAGATGTTTATGTCTGTGCAATAATCCAATCTTTATATAGGTTCTTCTACTTTTGTTTTAATTTAAATCACTAATTTTTCTTGATCGTCCGTGATGAGTAAACAAGTTTGCATAAATAAAAGCGGCCATGTTGATTATTTGTACAGATTAATGACAAACTGTAACAAAAATATTTCATATTGCATAGTAGCAGGCAAAGTAGACCACAACATGCAAATATAAAACTGTAATCTATGACCGAAAAGTGAACGACTAATTACAACATATGCGTTAAACTGACATACATTCAAATACCTTAAGAATGTATGGTGCCACCAGTGTATTTTTCAAACCCTGCATTTTTCTTTGTACTAGTTGATGCCGAATCATATATTGGCCTGTGGGACTACTGTATATAACTTACGCAGAACATGAAGATATGATAATTGAAGAAGTTCAGCAGAGAAATATCAATTATTTGATATCATCATTGTTTTAAAAAAAGCTTTATGGGGAAACAGATGTAACTTCATTTTCTAAGTTAGTAATTTTACATGATTCAAGCTACTTGATCATTCATAATATAAATTGTTTAGTAAAGAACAATATAATTTAGTAAACAATTAACTTCCTTGTAAGATTTATACGCATGCCTTTTTCATGATCGTTTTTTGTTTTCCTGTACGACCTAGAATTTTGTAATATGATTTTAAACATTTAATTAATTTTAAATAGTTAAAATATATGGACTATTTAAATTTCAATAAATGGAACTCAAAATATAGGGTTTATTTTAAATATTAGCACCAAACTGTTTCCAAAATATTTGCCATTACAACGGCGCCATTTTGTAGCACCGGAGTAATGTCTATGCATTACCCCTCTCCTGATACTTGGCTTGCGCCATTAACAACAATTTTATCCACTTATACAACAATATCAGAACAATATACAACATTAGCACCAAACTGTTTTCAAAAAATTTGTCATTACAACGGCGCTATTTTGTAGCACCGAAGTAATGTCTATGCATTACCCCTCTCCTGGTACTAGGTTTGCGCCATTAACAATAATTTTATCCACTTATACAACAATGTCAAAATCATATACAATGTCAGAACCATATACAACATTAGCACCAAGCTGTAAATTATGCACTAAGATCATTGGACGATTTCTGACTAATAAGATAGAATAAGCTCAGACAGTACAAAAATTATCCAATTAATATAGACAAACAAAATAAAATACAATGAATGAGCTAAGTCATGGATTAAATATATTGTTTAGATCACTCTAGCTACTTATCTAGTAGTAGCTGCTTTTCATAGGAAAGAAGTGTACTTTGTCAGACGCATTTGGTAGACTATATATTTTGGTTATAGTTAAGTTAACATATCAAGCAACATGAATTAGAAAAACAAACACAATCATAACAATTACTTGTCACACCTAAGAGTTTTAGATTATACCCACTTCAAGTGAATAGGTTCTAGAAAAATAGATAAATATCAGAAAAAACTGATAGATTTTCTCAATAATTTAACAGTTGCTTTAACAAGGCAAGATAAATAGAACAAAATTTAATAAATTAAGAATCAAAATAGACGTGCTTAGAATTGAAATTCTAAAAGGAGAAATCGAATACTACCTAAGAAATCGAATACCTGTGCGTCGATGTGGTCGTGCAATGCTGGACTCGAGATGGATGCAGTGCGGAAGGGCAGAGTAGAAGCGACGGCAGAGCGGAATGATGTGGAGCGGAGATCGACTGGGAAAGTTAGGGTTTGGAGGAGCGCTATTTCCAGCTTTCATTTTTTTAATTAGACAAAAGGAGGGAGGGTGTGCATTTTGAGGAAAATTTTCCCACGAAAAGAGACACAGATTTTGATACGGCTTACAGCCGTATTAAATAATATAGATACGGCTATAAGCGTATTAAAATTTAATACGGCTTATAGCCGTATCAAATGTGCCGCCTAAGGTTGCGTCAAAATCCTATCTGTGGTGTAGTGCTTTAGAAAGATTGTGTAGAGAGATAAATGAAGAAGATAAATAAAAACAGAGAGATATAGACTAAATTAACTACAGAAATCTTAAACACCAGATTTATAGTGGTTCGGCGTAACTGCCTACATCCACTTTGAATTGTAATCTTTATTGCTTTCCCAAGTAGTTAAACAGATACAATCCGTACAATAATAGCTTGAGTACAAGTTTGAACTGAAAAGAGTGAGTCTTGAAAGCGGCAGATTCTCCCCAATGTTCTCGAAAAGAGGTCCCATTTCACTATGCCCCTGCCCTTCTATTTATAAACGAAGATGGGTTGGACTTCACTAACGGGCCTAGCAGCCAGATACCTCGGCCCGTGGTGAGTGACTTCTGTGTGCCGAGCCACAAATGCCTAGCCATGTCTCCAAACCGAACGAGGCAGTGTGTTGAGTGAAATGTGTAGGCCGAACGAGGTCCGATGCCGATCAAGGGGAGATGCCGAATGACATGCTTACGCTGAGCGAGGCCATGTGCCAAACGAGGCTGGAATGCTGAACAAGGCTGAAAGGTCAAACGAGGCATGAATGCCAAACGAGGTTGGAATGCCGACCGAGGCTCGAATGCCGAGCAAGGCTGGAATGCCGGTTGAGGCTTGGATGCCGAGCGTTGCTGGAATGCCGGTCAAGGATCGAATGCCGAACAAGGCTGGAATGGCGAACGAGGCTGGAATGCCGAACGAGGCATGAATGCCGGTCGAGGCTCGAATGTCGAACAAGGCTGGAATGCCGAACGAGGCTGGAACGCCGAACGAGGCATGAATGCCGAGCGATGCTGGAATGCCGGTCGAGGCTCGAATGCCGAGCGATGTTGGAATGCCGGTCGAGGCTCGAATGCCGAACAAGGCTGGAATGCCGAACGAGGCTGGAATGCCGAACGAGGCATGAATGCCGAGCGATGCTGGAATGCCGGTCGAGGCTCAAATGCCGAACGAGCCTGGATGTCGAACGGTGCTGGTTACCGCTCGAGCCAGTTGTGCCGATCGACCTAGTTGTGCCGAATGCCCTTTATGCCGAACAAGCCTTCCCATCAGGTCTCTGTTCACCTGGTCAAGCCACTGGGTAACAGTTTGCGACAGAAGGTGAATTTTGTATTTTGCACTTTTACTTTTTTCTATTCTATCACGTTTTTAAAAAATGTTTAAAAATACTAATTTAATCCCTAAAAAATAAATAAGATATTTTAGCACACTCATTCAACGCAACGATTGTTTTGATCGGTTAAGTTAGTACTTTCGATGATCCATCTTCGCCTTATTCGAATATTTAACGTTGTAGAAAATCTAACTCTCACGAATAATCAATGCGACGTTTAGTCTGCCCATTAAGCAATTTCGATAGAGTTGATTTAGTGTAACATTTTTATGAATTAAAATATATTTTTTAACCGTTGGGTAATTAATTTTGAATTTTTAATTGTTTTTAGTATGATAAAATTTAAAACAATATAATCGAAAAAAAATTAAATTTATTGGTCTTATGTCGATTTAAAATATAGTTGACCTATTTTCAGAAGATGATGAAAAAACAAACAACTTTAGGCTGTCGATCTTGAATTTTAAATTTTTAGCCGTTCGTCGATATTCGGACTAAAAACCTTCCGTTCGAAGGCCAAACGATCTTGGAACGAAACCAAATTCGAACCACCAATACTTGGTAACGTGCTAATCCAAACCGTACGGTTGGATTCGTAAACAAACGAACGAAAAAAAATAATCTCAAAACAGTTCATTTCACCGAGAGTTTTTTAGCAGTTATATAATCTTTTTTTTAGTCATTTGTTTACGAATCCAACCATACGGATTGGATTAACACGTTACCAGGCATCGGTGGTTTGAATTTAGTCTCGTTCCAAGGTCATCTGACCTTCGAACGAAGGGTTTTTAGTCCGAATATCGACGAACGGCTACAAATTTAAAATTCAAGATTGATAGCCTAAAGTTGTTTATTTTTTCATTATCTTTTGGAAATAGGTCAACTATACTTTAGACCGATATAAGATCCAATAAATTTAATTTTTTATCGATTATTTTATTTTATATAATTTTGTCATGCTAAATATAGTTAAAAATTCAAAATTAATTACCTAACGGTTTAAAAAATATTTTAATCCATAAAAATGTTGCACTAAATCAACTCTATTAAAGTTGTTTAATGGACCGAATAAAAGTTGCATTGATTGGTCGTGGGAGTTAGATTTTCAGTAACGTTAAATATTCGAATAACGCGAAGACATGTCATCGAAAATACTAATTTAACTGATCAGAACAATCGTTATGTTGAATGGTTGTGGTAAAATATTTTGTTTATATTTTAGGGATTAAATTAGTGTTTTTAAACATTTTTTAAAAACATAATGTAAATTAAATTAATTAATTACTCAATGGGAGAAATAATAAAATAGCTAGTCGATGCTAGCCGTTGACACATGTGCGCGATGAACCGTCGATGGCCCCTCGCCCTCTTCTATCGTTACAATCAGCCTTTCTTGTATTGACTGGGATATGGCTGACATGTTTTGAGATTAACTCATTACATATCACGATTTAGGTTAACATTGTCATACCTCCTAAACTTCACCAATAACATTGTACAGTTAACATTGTAAGAGCATTTCTAACGCCCCACTCCCCAGTGGGTTGGGTTTGCTTTGTTTTGGAGGTTGTTGGTAATTTTGGAGGTTACCAAGTTAGTCAGCTTTTATAAAGCTGGTTAAGCTTTGCTGGTTTTATAAAAGCCAATTAAGGTGGAAATCAAATATTTTCTACACGTGGATTGCAATCATCTGAACAGGGATTGAAATCCGTATAATTCACTTTAGCCGGTTTTATAAACACCGGTTGAAGAAGTGTTCTATTCTATGCAGGGGTAGGTGGGTGGGGATTATGAGTTTAAATGGATAGAAGCGGTGGACTTGGAAACGGTCCAAAGAAGGGTGACACTGACTTCATTGGGATATAACTGACAAAGTTTGAGAATGGGACTCACCTAACTCCTAAACTTCACCAGTTACATTGTACAGTTAAGTTAACATCGTCCTCTTTGAGGGTTTTAATAATATTGCACTGATGCTTCCTTTCACGAATATCATAAATGAACACAAGATGCTATATTAGTTCTTACGCTTCATAGAATTGAACGTAATTTAAGCTTTCCCTGATCATGGATATGTAGAAAAACGGAATATTTGATTAATAGATAGTACAACAAAAATAAATAACTGGAGACCACATACGGACATAGTTATATAGTAATGAACAATGAGAGTGAGAAAGAGTAGAGAAATTCTTATTCTCTGGAGGATGGATCCTTATTTGATCTATGTATGACATGATAATCAATGTACAAAATAATTATGTCTGTTTGATTTTCTAATTCAATCAAAACTAACCGACATCAGAATATAAGAGCTAATGCTTGCATATGTGATATGTTCGTTAACCTTAAATGCAATGCTCAAGTCTCTTCAAACTAATTTGTCAATCTTGCATTTCTGGTCACTTGTTCGTTCATAACATATAACAGCCTATCATGAACAACACAATGGCAATTTGTAAGGCATAATTTTATTTGATACAATAAGGTGATGGAACCAAGTACTCGAGTCTTTCGCACGATAGAGGGCAAGACGTTGATAATGCACGCAGCATTTCTCTCGCTTGGTGAAGAGACCGTTTTCGGACTCCAACCTAGACGCTCAGATCACGTGCAGGTGACCTAAACGTTATATCAAGTCTACACCTCAATAATAGCAATTTGATACAATGAAACGGTCAAATTGAAGATTTAAACCAGCAATCTAAATTTAAATACTAGCACAATTTATGAATCTATTAATCTTATATAGGATAAATTTCTATTTTAAACTTTCGAAAATAACTTATTTCAAAGTTTAGACTTGTTTGAAACTTATTATATAAGTATGTTTCTTTTGATAATTAATCTTTTTTTTTTGCATTTGCATTTCATAAATAAGTATGTATAAATTTTGTTTATATTATAAATATACTTGTGGAATTTGAATTTACGTAAGTACAGATTTAAATTTTGTACATTCTTGTTTATGGAATCCACATGTACAAAAATAACGAATTATGAATAAGAGACACGTGGTTTAAACTTGAAATAAGTTTTTTTTCATATGCCTAAAATGTCAATTTATCCTCTCATATATACATCCTGCATTCACTGTGCAGCATTTATAATGAAAAAGAAAGAAATGCAATGCTTTTATGTGAGTTTGAATCTAATTCATTTATAGTTTTATCACTAGGAAACATTTATTAACGTTAACCCATTTTCTAGATCGGAAAATTATATCAATCGAACATGAAGATTCATGTGTACTAGTATAATGCCTGTCTTTATGTACTACTATCTGAAAAGTATGTGAAAAATATTTGAAAGAAAGGTCAATTTGTAGATGCTGTACTTTTATTTACTGATGAATGCATAACGAGAACATGTTAATGGCGACAAATCTGCTGTAATTTTTGACCCTGGTTTAAATTAAACTGTACATACCTAAAGATTAAGCACCAGATCACCGTCATCTCGTAACCACTAGTAGATGAAGTCCAACAAGTGATTATATATAGTAAGTTATCACGAGACAGACATATCTGTTTTGACTTTTAGTCCAGATTCATACAATCAAAATTATTTACAGAGTTGAATACATCAATTGATGATGTTTGATATTTTGTACTAAATCAACATAGTCTAAACATGTTTAGTATGTTATTATACTGATTTCCACACGTTCTAATTAACATTCACATAGTTGCCGCTTAGGAAGTCTGATGTAGTACAAATCTGATAAATGTTAGCAAAGACTTAGACAATGTGTTGCATCTTTGATACCACATTCTATCAAATGCCGTATGTCGTGCTGACTACAAAGGTATCAAATAAGAAACTGCTTCTAGCAGCTACTGAATTAAGGGCAAATGTTAGTATATCTTTTCATTTATTCATAAAAATTCTAGAAAACATAGGATTCCAAAATGCATTTATAGGACTATTCTCGTTTCAAACACTTTCAAACTTACTTTAATTTAACATACAAGTTAAACAACCATTTAAACATCAATTTAAGGCCACGCTGCATGTTTAAGAGGATAATAAAAGTAAGGTTATACAATATAAAGTTATCATTTGCTTTCAAAAGCAAGAGGGGTCCAAAATTTACAACTTTACTTAATTAATATCACTTTAACTTTATAATTCAAATACAACATATATACACACACAATATATACTTAAGAGATAGTGATATAACTCACTAAGATACATCCCTAACCCAAGCACAAAGCCACAACAACCACTTCCTTCCATCAACACATGCCTAAAGTCCAGTCTTAGCACTTCCAAACCAATCCACATTCCTCCTCCTTTGTGCTCACGGTCCATCTAAGTTCCACCCCGCCCCCTCACCTCCTCACACTTCTTACTTGCTAATCATGCTTTCCATGATTCCTTAGGTCCAAAGCCAAAGTTTAAAAGAGACTAGAGAAGATTTGGTTAACTTTTGAAAAAGTTAGAGAGTAATTAGTGAATTAGTACTTAAATACTTTCATTATTTTCAACCTTCCTACTTCATCTCAAGCTTAGGAATTTATTTGTGATTATTAAGTGAACCCCCCCTCCCCCTCCCCCTCCCCCTTCCCTCTATTTATATTCTTTAAATGGTGAAGATAATCTTACTCTCACCCTCTTGGAAGGTTTACTTCTTATCACATCTAGTTTATCATTTGCTTACACTTAAGCATTTCCATTTATGCTTACTTTTACTTTATGCCACCCTTTAGGTTATTTACTATTAAACCCTTATCATGATATCTCTTATCCTACAGGAAGCTTCTAGAATCTTCCAAGCTGATATGAAGAGGAGAGTGTTTAATTAGTGGCTAATGTTTTCATTTAGATGTTAGCTTAAGAGTTGATTATTTTCATTTTTGCTCATTTTCCTTATTTGCTTATTTTTCTTATTTGCTCATTTTCCTATTTAGTTAGCCATGAACAAGAAAATATTTTTAGCTGCTAATTATCTCCATAATGATTACTTAGACATGTGTAAAAAGTTTGAACATCTTCCATTAAGAAAATAGTTTTTTATCGATAAAACGATTTTCGGTCATAATTATCAATATTTTTTCAAATTTTATATTTTTATAAACATTTTTTCAAAATAAGTTTACCATCATTACTTATGATTTAAAAGGAGGTTAAAAAGCTTATTAAATCATTTTAATTACATTAAATCAAAGATTCAAATAATTCATATATTTAAATACTAAGTGTTCGAAATTCTGGGTCGTTACAACATGCCGTAGTAGAAGACGCATATAACCTTAGAAGTTTAGGAGTGATAGATAAATAATGCATTCTGTTGTATGGAACTTTCTTTTCTTTCCTTTTTCTTGGTTTGTATTTTTCCTCATTACATATTTTGCATTTCCTAAGGTTAATGTCATCTTTCCAATACAAATTATACATGTATTTATCGTTTTGTACGTAGACTGAAAGCCGACAGAAGTGTTTTCACTTTATAGTGACTGTTGCATATCAGATTATTATATGACATATGCCGTTTAACAACTTGTACAACTGTTGTAAATCTAGCTTATGTAAAATTGAATTTTAATTTCATAGTGATGTATCCAGTGGTTACTGATAATTCAGTTCCGCTTCTAAAACCATCCCACAATGGCCTCTATGCAGCATCCAATAACTCATAAATTCTTTTCGCTCTCCATTCTTCTTCAATGTTTACTTCTTCATTGTCAACTTGAATTATAAGGAATCACTATACCAAACACGCCATTTTGTAACACTTTTTCCCCTTCAGTTTCTAATGGTTATTACCGTAACAAATTAGTAACGGATATTTCCGTTGTAATCAATTACAACGGTTATTATCGTTATAAATTTTGGTAATTTCATAATTAAACTAAAGTACAGTGGACATCTTTGTAATTTCCTCTGTATTCTTGCCTAACGCAATTCTAACGCTTGAACGCTTTCATACTTCCTCCTTCGTGCTTTTAATCTAGGGTTGTCGCCTTGTTCATCGATCTGAGCCCTAAATCTTTAGTGGCCAAATCTACCTCGAATCTAATATTTGTAGTCCCGCTTTGCAGTCAATTTCATGATCCACTAGATCTAGAGTTTGAGATATAGTCGGTTATTGTTACTTGAAGAACTTCGATCGATGGCTTCTCGGATTTTTCAACCACGGTGCGTCTTCTTCTACATGTATCTATTCTTTTCCAAGCTAACCGGTTATGATTAAATTGAACTCTAAATTTGATATTCCTCTCATCTCAGTCAGGTCTAAGATTGAAACTGAAAATATGTGAGATTTGGTACAATCTCCTGGATTTTATGAACCAACTTCTTATGCTTCCCTTTTTATTTACCCAAAAATTATGTGAGATTTGGTATAGCCTCGTGGATTTTACCCATCAAGTTGGTCTGATTTAAGCCAAAATCAATCATTTGTATGTAGATATGTGAGATTTGGTATAGTCTCGTGTTTATTACCAATTAACTGAGTATGATTTAACGTTGATTTAGGCTAAAATCAATCAATTCTATTTATGCTTTGCTGCTGCTGTTTCACATTGTACTGTAATGTAATGTAGGAGTTTATATGCTCCCCCAATTTGATATCCAAAACCTGCTCATTTGATCCATTTGTAGTAGCGAATTGCTCATTTTGTTCGCCAATAGTTCTTATATGAATCAAACTACATGCTAGCTCGTTTTCTTCACCTATATATAGTCTAAAATGCGTATTAAATTGTAGAAAGATTCTAAGATTATGTAGAGAAAGGTACAATATTAACAAGGCAGTTGAATTATTGAACTGAGCATAAGATTTAAACTTAAGCTTTATTGATATTCCATACTAACCTGAATGCATTTTCTAGTGAAACACAGAGACATTACGACACTAAATTATTCTACAACACATTAAACTATTGTGTCTCAGCAAAATATAACCATTGTGACTTGTTTGAAAATCATATCTTTTACTGCATTGTTTCAAATTACTAATTACTCACATCATATTTTCTCCCTAAACGTGAAAAAACAACATCAAAACGAGTATTATGATCTCAAACTTCGCTTGTTTACTAGACCTGGATGTATTCTCTTAGTAATACCCGTTTCCGTTAAAGACTAAATCAAAATGGTAAATATTTAGTGTGTTCCACTAAGCACAACACCAAATAGCCCATAATTAGCTGAAGCATTTAAACATATTCATTATTGCTTTTAATTGTTGTGTAAAACCATGGACAAGTTTTAAGTTACGTTAATGAAATTAGATAAATTGGAAAATTATTCTTTTTGGAATTTTATCAATTTTTTATGTTTTGTTTTCACATTAGGACTCTTTTCCGATACCGGTGAAAATTTTCTTGACTATTCTCGAAGATTTGGACTAAATTTTGTCCATGAAGAATTAAAATATGTTTGATGAACTATGATAAAAAATTTCATAAGTACTTATTTGATTTTGAAATGTTCTTTTTTTCTAAAAGTAGTTGTGTTTGAATCATTAGATTTTTATATATCCTCATCGCACACCCCAGGTTTATATTATTTACTCCAAAGTGTTATATTTGCATGGGCGTAAGTCTATAAAAAACCACTTATCTATGAATTAAACCCATATAAAGTTGATTATTCAATAAACTTGCAACCGAAATGGATTTGAAACATATTTAGCTTATTTGAAACTAACTGTTAATTCTTTTAATGGTTTCTCATTTTTTATCTTTTACTTATTGTTGAACTTGGGATATGGCAACAAAAGTTCATAAAGGTAGTTGGTCTTTGTTTTACTTAGCAACTCAGTTTATAATTGAGTGGCACAACTTAGCAACTCAGTTTTAAAATTTAGTTGCAGTTGCAACTTGCAACTCAGTGTTGCAACAGTATTGCCTATAAATGGCATGAGCATTTGTGCAAGAGGTAGTATCACTTGTTATGAGAATTTAAATGAAAACATTGTTAAGGAGATTAAAATGGATGAAAAATTTGAATGCGGAAGATTCAAATGAAAATATTAGTAAGAATTTATGGGAGATGGGGGAAGGGGGCAATACTTATGCTTTACTATTATATAGAAGTCTTAAAGGATAATATGTTTGTCTTACATGTTTTGCATATGTTAGCTAAACTTGATAGCATAATGCATAAATCTGCACAACAAACAGTTGTTCCAACTTCTTCAATAAAAGACTTGCTAGCTACGTTTCCAGTTAATAAAATATAATCAATTATTTTCTTTGTTTGAATCAGTTTTAGTGATTATAATTGATCCTATATCTTAAGAATAACAGTATTCTACATGTGTTTATATTTTTAAGGAAGCAACTTGGAGGGAAACTTGGTCACTCTTTACAAAATGGTCTTGGTGTTAATAGAATTGGAGATTTGCTACCATACTCCGTAGAAAAGTTACAAGAGTTTTACGGTGTGAATACCAGGTATATACTGATATTAATTTTTCATTCATCGTGAACTTAATGCATGAACTTTTGTATGGATTAAATGGACATTTAACTTCAATTAATAAACTAGATTGTAGAGCTATGAACTGAATGCCTTTTAACTTCATTTTGGTTGATTTTTATTAAAGTTATTCTAGTGTCATTTTGAAAGCAAAAATTACAATGCTTGTGAAAGTTATGCTAGAATTAAGTCCTAAACAATGTACAGTATTTGAATAAACTATTGTGAAAGTTATGCTAGAATAATGATTCGAAAATCTAAAATCAACATATCGTATGATCATTTTTTTAGACGATGAAGGTAAGGTTAGTTGAAAGCTTGATTAAGTTATGTTTACAAGCTTTGTATAATTTGAACATGTCCTGAGAGAAGGGAAATTTGCTTAAGTTTTGGAAAAAGTTCGTTTGCTGCTTTATTTTGGTTTTTGTTCTTTTCTTTTATATGTTAATTATCATCAGGATTTGAATGTATATGTGTTTTTAGTAGCAAAGGGAATTCAAAAGAAAAATAATTTGATTTGAAATTTGTAAACTTCCTAGGTATTAATATATCATAATCCTAACATATTTTTTACTCCCTTTGTGTGACTATAGTCGAGCATTGCGTGTGAAAAGGTGAGAAAGCTGTAAAAGAAAAAGAAGAAGAAAATGCGTTCCTTTTAAGTTTCTAGATAGGTAAATTTCAACAACTTTGCTTCTTTGAATAGGTTAAAAAAAATGAATGAACTAGCCGGGGGTTACAATATAATCGGACTTTCTCAAGTGAACTGTTGTTCGCAGCTTTATCATGCACAGTTTATACCGACTTAATATCTTGTTGTTCTGAATAAGAGTATTCCATAATTTCATCGCTTAGCAATACAGAAATGATATCTTGTTAAATAAGCAATGGCTAATCATGAAAAATATCAATAAGTTATTCAGTCCCAACTACTTGGCAAATTTAGTGTTGAATCCAGTACAGTCAATTGCTGATTATTCTACATTTTTTTCAAATATATCTACAGCCTCCGTTTCAGTTTCAGTTTACTCCTACCATGCCAACAGAAGCTGGAAACAAGATAGTGGGTTTCAAGACAGTGATGGTTTTTTCAAAACGGGAAATGTATCTTTTTTATTAATGAATTCATGAATCACATGAAATTATGGTGAGCTATAAGTAGAGGTCGTCACTATAAGAAAGTTTCAGAAATACTCTTGTTAAAAGAAGCAGTATAACCTTTTGTACATTGAGGTATATGACAATTCATGACTAAGATAATATTATGGTTTAATTCCTATAGAAATTTCAATCACATGTTAAGAAATGAACTGAATATATTTCAATTCGTAGGCTTTCCTTTATTATAATCAGGGATGTAACTATATAGTGGGTTGGATCGGCAATTCCCCTATCCAAGAAAATCATAACTAAAATAATTACATTGAGAACATCCCAACAAATTAATGACAACTCTAGACTATTTTGTCAATCATTCTCTTCTCATTCAATATCTCCACAATTGAAAATCAGATAATTCTTTTCACTCATTTGTCCTGAACTCTTATTTTCATATTATTATAGAATTTTTAGGTATGTAGCGTTTGTATACAAGTGCAAGAATTTATTGTACATCAAACTGTGATTGGGTTAAAACATGTATTGTTTTGTTGTTTATTCTATCGAAATGGATCTAACTGTCTGTTGTTACATGTTCAAATTGGGTTAAAGCAAAATAATTTGTTAACAAATTCTCTATGGATGTCTAGTTGCAATAAAAGCTTTACTATTTTGATTTTTGATGCTATGTCCAAATCTTTGCTGCTTAAGTGATATCCATTTTGCAAATGTTAATTAGAGACCAATATGCAATTTTTTGTATTACTGTTTTGAAGTTATGTCCAAAAATAAACATAAAATTGTTTTCATTCTACAAAAATGATGACATTGAGACATCTGCAAATCTGCTTTTACATACGATGGCAAATATCTCGGGTCCTATAAATTAAATTCAGCTTTGTCAAATTGCTGGTGACCTCATTAAAGCGGGAGTTTACACCGACTTTGTTCAAGTTTGTAATTCTTGTTCGAGTTTCACTTTAAAGTTGTTCCATCTATATCTTAATGTATTATTGCTTTAGTTGAGATAGTTCTTACGATAATTAAATGTTAAATGCAGAATCATCTTGCTCCAAGTGGTTACATCAAGATTCCAACCGTGAGTATTGCATATTTTTAACAATTAATCTTGCACATATTTAAATTTTAATTTTAATTCCTAAACATGGAAAAATGAATATGAATGTTATGGTATAGACTTTCATTACTAGAGCATGTTTGTAAACATGTATCTAAAATAGTTTATAAGCAACTGATTAGAATACCGAGTTACAAGTCACAAGCTAGCCATCACTTCTTAAAATAACTTATGAGCTTAGTAAAAGTCCAGTTAAATAAGTATTTTCGAAACACTAATTTGAAAAGGTTGCCAAAAGCTGAAAGTAATCAAGTAATTAGCAGACGATCATGGGAATACTCAATAAGCCATCTAGTTTGAACTATGGTTAAGGGTATGTTATTAAGTTTTATAGAAACTGGATGCATTATAGATCAAAAATCAATATACCTCTTCCATGTACTTGCTTTTATGTTTATTTCACTTTTTGATGACTTTAGGCGCTGTTAGCTCTCTGACTATTTGCATAATTGATACTTAGGACATCAATGCCTACATGAACAAAAGCAGATATCTCCCACAGCTTAATAATGAATGCCTCTATGAGAGAAACCCATCTTACAAAAAAAGGTTCAGCAGCTTGCAGAATCTTATCCTCATCATGGTAACATTTTTTTAATATTATTATTTGCATATATGATCATATTCTTATCAAAAATGATATGTCACTCTAATTATGATGTATTAGTCTGACCAAGATAACGTTCCTCGAGAAACATCATGATTTGGATATTACCCCGATGGTGCCTTCGAACCAGTTTTAACTGTAAAATAGGTTATTTATTTACTTATTTCCATCTTTTATTTTTTTATTTCATACTTTCTATAAGAGATATTAGTTGAATGCCTAACTTCTGATTTTCGTGGTGACCTTGAGGCTGCTTCATCATTGGTGAATTCATGTCTTGATGTGTTTGCACATAACATTGAAACAGTCAAACGTCTTCAAAGATTAGTTAAGGATCCTCAGGCAGGGTAAGTTTTCCCATCTATATATGTGTTGATTTCCATTTTAATTATGTAGGGGACATTATTATTGAGACATATAGCTAACTTTTAATAAGATGCCTTATTTCTAAGGCAATGTGCATATACTATTGAGAAGTAAGAACCTTCCAATGTGATAGAATGATGTTAAATGTCCAATGTGGTGGGATGATGTTCAATGTCCAATGAATCCCACACCAATTGCCACTGACAATATAATTATCAAATTTCCACTTTTCTTGTTGCTCGATGGTGATTTTTTGGATTTGGGATTAGAATTGGCTTCTTTAAGAAATCTTCGAATGCTTGCACCTTTTTTTTCCTGTTGTGTAGGAAGTTTGCACTTTTTTTAAGAAATCTTAATGGTAATGCATAATTTACAAATGAATTCAAATATATGCATGTAGAAAGCGGAGAATCCGGAATGCAAGCCTACACGAGAATTTGGACGAGCCATTTTTTGACGCACCTCAAAATGGTCATTATACATTGTCCGAGTTGGTTGATGGTGGTTTTATAGTTTGGCCAGAGTGTCGTATTCGTTGTTTGTAAGCTTCTATATATGTTGTAGTAGTGAAATTTGAAGTTGTCACAATGAACTTTGTAGAATTTGATATGTTCTACTTCGTACGTTTGATGTTTTTTTACTGATTTGACAATTGGTTTGTTCGGGGTAAGACACTTTAAATCACATAGAATGACAAATAACTATGAAGTATTCCATTTACTCAACAGCCTTAGATAACTCAATAGATTATTCATACATCTAAGCAATTAAAAGTATCTTTTACCTAAACAACTCATAAACCAAAACAAACAACAATTTCAAACAATAAATTAAGTTCATTCTTATTAATTCCATTTCATTTTATTTCATTTATTACTTACAAATGTTCAATTTCATTTATTATTGTCATATCAGTTCCTACTAATTTCTTGCATTATATTTATTCATTCATTTATTATTACATAATTCCATTTATTAACATTCATTTATTTATAGTCTTCATGTTTGATTAAATTTCTTCGCATATCAATTAACTTAAGTTTTTTTTTCATTTTCCTATAATACTTACATTTCTATTATATTTAATTAATAACATTTTCAATTATACTTAAGTTCATAACAACTCTAACAAATAAATCCTTATCTATTAAAGAATGCATTGAATACTTTCATTACTTTTAGGTTTACTTGTATAATTTTACATTACACTTCCTTATTAACATCTCAACTTTTATAATTGGTAAGTTATATTTATGCCTTTAAGAATGAAATTGAAAGTTACACAAGTTTATTTTATCTCTTTTAAATTAACTTAATGTTCAATCATAATATCCCTTGGTTGACAGGTTATAAATTCCAAATTTCTTTTAATTCCATTTAAAACTCAGCATTAACTCTCTTATTTTGTAAAGGTTCCAATTATTACTTAGTTATGTTCCATTTCACTAAAAATAATTGAAACTATTAATTAATGGAAACTCAAGAATTAAATACCGGGTTCTGTTTCAAATCATTTAAAAATAATAGATAAATGTATATACTTGCAACATATATATCTAATTATATTAAAACAATTTAAAATTTATATTTGTTTATCAAAATAAATCTGTAGTAAAACTACTACAGTGGTCTTCCCGCTTCGAAACTCGAAAATGAACGTCGATGATGCGTGCACTCATCACCGAAATTATTTTCCAACGACAGAGAGGGGAGTACAAAATTTATTTCTTTGCAGAATTTCTTTTAAACATTTCTTTCAAATTCTATTGAAATATTTATATCAGAAAATACTTCTAACAATATTATTATTATATTCCAAAATCAATTGAAAGAAATCTTAAAGAACCTCGGAACTTAAGTTCTAAATTTCCAATTTTCATTTATTTTATTTTCACTTAGTTTCAACTATTATTAATAAATTTCATTACCTAACAACCAATCTATTGCAACCAAATATATATCTTTTTAAAATATTTTTATATATAGAAAATATAATAGGCAAAGTTATTTCATTCGCCTATATTAAAAACAAATATTATGTCGGTCTGTCCTATTAAGTGTTTAGAAATTCCTATTGATGTCATAGCGTCCCATGCACCAACCAGAATTTATAAATACAAAACGGAATAGATTAACACAATATTAAAACCTTTTTATAACACTAACAAATACGCTCTCTCATATATATACACTCGGCGACTCCCATAGGGTATTACTACCCTATTAATAAAGAGTCAGACCCCACAAAGCCAAGGTTTATCGCTAAACTAAAGCTCTGATACCAGATGTAACATCCCACCTTTTTGTATGCTTAAGCAGACACACGTGCCAACTTAAACCATACAGAAGGGTGGATTGTTATGGGGTAAATAAGTAAAAGTGGAGAAATAAAAGAACAAAATAGAATCTTGCAGCGGAACGATGAAATATAATAATCAAATAACAGTTCATGAAGCTGTTTTACAAAACATTTGATTATACTTATACAATACATATCAGAGTTACACATACCAGAGAATGATAATAAATGCAGCGGAATACAATGGTGTAGTGTAATATAATAAATAGTAGTAATAAAATCTTCGTCTTCGTCCTCCGGAAATAGGGCCTTCAAATCCTGAAATGCTCAGGCTGACCCGAGCGAATTGAAAAGACAAAACACTCGAGTCAGAACTAAAAGATCTTATGTAAGTTAAATCAATGAAATAAATATGAGTGTAAACGGCGTCAGAGATGTTTACGGGGTTTGACATCTCCTATCCAGTGTCTAACGTGAGTGCAGTAACTTAAGAAATGTTCGGGATTCACACCTCTTAAGGATCCGTTAAACTATCTACTATGTAGTAATATTCGCTATTATAATAATGTCTAATCAATAAAGTATAATCATATAGAAAATAGCGTTAAGGGGATGGAGAACCTTAACGCGGTCGGATCTTAAAATCATAATCGTAGTAAAGCTCGATATGGTAGGTGACACGGCACAACTAGGCAATGCCAGGGTAGATATACCAATTATGCACACGGACTGATGGAGCGGATAGCAGCCACTACCGTCCACCTCGAACAACACTCCCAAATCGAAGGGTGGCCACCAAAAATCACAAAGTAATAGAATAGAATCGAAGAAGTGCGTCCGATAAGAGGTGCTACCTCACTGGTCCGAGATCGCTCCTGTTTTAGCCACCTTATGCCAACTCACGGGAGTTGGGTCCACGTATATACCTTAGGATCGTCGCCACCATCCTACTTCATTCTGGAAACTCCACCGCGTACACAGTTTCAAAGTGGTTTTCGGTATCGACAGAGAGTATGTCCATATCCGATCCCGGTCTCTTTAACAACCAATCGTTATTATAACACCGTGGTCATTTACAAATATATATACTTTTAAAAACACAATCATTGCCCTTTCAAAACATATCCTTTACATCAAAATAGTATATACTTTAAAACCAAAATATTTTTGCCATTTCAAAACATATCCTTTACTTCAAAATAGTATATACTTTAAACCAAAATATTATTACTATTTCAAACCCAAATTATCAATGTATTATTTCCATTTCAAAACCCAATTCAATAATATATCATTTCTATTTCCAAAACAATTCAATAATATCTCATTTAAATAAAACCAAATTTCCAATCACTAATCTTTCTTAAATTTAGATAACTTGAAATATTCTTTTAAATCATCTTAAACCCAAACCACATTTTGAAGTCATATTTCTAAATTTTCAATTTCAATAGGTTTCAAATCCATATATTCACAAATAATTCTTAAATAAATTCTATTTCAAATAAATTCATTTTTTTCAAACCATATTACTTCAAAGTTATAACAATTTCGAAAACCAATACTTTGAAAACAATAATACCTTAATTTCAATAAAACATTTCAAATTTGACATATTTCAAGACTTTAAATATTCCAAAATTCCCAACCAAATCTGAAAATCTTATATATACCTTAGTTCAATTTACTATTATTTAGTTTAGAAATATTTTTTTAATAAATTCAATATCACTTAAATAAAGCTCAAACTTGAAATATTCGTAAATCAAACTTAAAACATCATCAAGTTATACTAAGCTTAAATTTTAGAATTTAACCATATATAAAATAATATTTATATAATATCAAAATGAGTATATATAAACCCTTATTTTCCAAAACCCATAGAAAATCACTTTAAAATATTTTATATATAGACCACGGTGCCTGTATATAATTTTCTATCCTATGGTCAAGTGATACAGATATTTATCATTTCAATCCGTAATTTTAAAAATAAAAGTTTACGGTTATGTATCATTTCAAACCGCAATCCCGAATGGAATGAAAATGCATAATAACTTGCAGTTTATATAAAATATAGCATTCATTCATCCAAATATCAATAAACAACCATTTATTACAATCATCATCCAATTTAAACAAAATATCAATATAAAGCATATAAAATATAACAGGCATCAACAAATAGTTTATATTCAATAAAAATTTAATAACTTTCAACTGCCAGTTTATATGCAACGAATAAATTAAATAACAATTAATTGGCAGTTTTAAATGCAATGAATAAATTTATTAACAATTAACTGGCAATTTAAATGCAATGAATAAATAAATTAACAATTAATTACGATGAATGCAATTAACTGAGATAATGATGAAATATATGCCAAACAGCTATAAATAAATTTCTAAACACATCATACATGAATTTAACAAACATAGGAAATCTTAGAAGTTGTGAGTGGGTTAAAACACTCACCTTTATACGAATCAAAAAAAAACTTCTAATCCATAGCTCCGCTCCTTAGTTTCCTTCGTGATTGCTATCTTGTTCCGTAATATTTTATTTTGATTTTTTTTCCTTAATCTCTTTTTTTTTAAGAATGTTTTGGAAGAGACGGAGAAGTTTGTATGGATCTAGATTTGAACAAGAAGATTTGGAAAAAAAAGAAGAATGTTTGAAAAAGAAGAAGAAAATTTAAAGAAGATGAAGAATTGAAAAAGAAAAGAAGCTTTCAAAAAGAAGAAGAAGATTTGAAGAAGAAGGAAAAAAAATGAAAAAGAAAGGAGGAAGGTGAAGAGAGAAAAGAAATGAGATGGAAAGAATTAAATGTAGCCTAAAGGTCTAGGCTCAGGTGTTAAATAGAAGGAGAAATGAACGGACCAAGTAAAAAAAATGAGATAACTATTTTAAAATGTACATGTGATAAAAAAAAGAAATGAAGGGACCACATACACATTTTGAAATTCAATTTCTCCGAAACATAACCAAATTAATTTCATTCACTCAAATAATACTCAATTTGTACACATATAATTTTTTTATCTACGCACAATTAATAAAATTATACTTACCTTAAAAATGAAAACGTTCAATTCTTTTATTTCCTTTAAAGCACCATTTCTGTTTAACACAAAACGCGCATTTCTTTTATTAAATCTGTTAATTGCAATCACCGTTTTCTTTCCTTTTAATCGAAACATTTGAATTACATTAATTGCAATTACTTACAAAGTTAAATTTTAAAATAGACAACTAAAATAGATGAAAAATAGAACAATTGTTTATTTAAACACGTATATAAATTTGTTGTTTGTACACAAGAGTAATAAATAACTTACTGAAATAGATTATTTTCCTATTCTTGTAATCAATCTGTAAGCTAAAACAAAGTTCAAATAAACATATATTTCTTCCTTTAAAATCAATCATTCTATTCTTTATTTTTAATGAAATTAAACCTACAGTCATAAATGAAACGTTCATTTTATTTGATGTGAATGTTCTTTTCATTAAATCAAACTTTCCATATATTTTCACAAAACATAAGTTGCTTTTAATTACACCTATTAATTTATTATTAGTATTCTCTATCTTATTAATTGAAAATTTTCAATTACATTAATTTCAGTTGATTTAAGTTCCAAAATGGACTAAATGGATGTAATGAGATGTAGAACAATTTTTCCTATCTAATAGTAATTTAAACATATTTACACTATTGGATACAAACAGTAATTACATATTTCTCACTAAATAATAGTTTCTCATCTCTACAATCAATCTTTCAGCTAACAAACATTTCAAATAAATAAACATATGTTTACTCTTTTACAAAACTTATTCAATTTTTATTCTTTTATTTTGATTTACACTTCTACTATTAAAGCAATCATTACATTATGAATACAATTAACATTTCTATTTCTTTTTATTACATTCACACTACATTTATGGTCTTATTCCACATTAATGTAACATTTTGTTGACATTTATTTGAAATTGATCAGTTAAATTGGTAACAACACCAACTGTCACCATTATACATTTTATAATATTTTTAAGTTAATTCTTTACAAACAATTATTACAACAACTCTCATTACACTACAATTATTCCATTTCCATCCATTACACATTGTTCTATTAATAAATCAACCTTTAAATTATTAATTACCTTTTATATCCTACTATAAATCAATGCACACATTTATTAAAATTTATACTCCTAATGTATTTATTCATCTTGATTTCATTCTTTTTGTTAAATCCATTATTACTCTATGAAAACAATTTACATTATTACCAAAATTACCTAAATTTACATTAACGTAATACTTAATTACATTTATTGTTATTGGTTTCATATTTTAATATAATAGATAGGTAACGTATATTAATTATTACCATTAACTTTAAATCACACTAATAAATTCATTATTCACAACCAAGTGTTATAACAACCTATACAATTCAAACTCCATTCAATTTCTATTCATTGCACTTTACGTAATTAATTAATACATCCTTCACATTATCAATTTCTTCTTAATTCAATTATCAAATAAATGCATATATTAATAAAATTTATTTACAACGTATGCCACTGATAACTCTTTAACCCTTTCAGTTGCTTGGATTTCCATTCAAGTTGTTGATAGTCAACTTATATTAACATTATTACCTTTTATTCTAATTATTATTTCATTCATAAACCATTAACAACACATTATTTCATTAGTAAATTAACTATTTACATTTGTTTTCTTACACTTCATTTATAACCAAGTATAACATTTACATTATTTCATTTATTGGAATGTCATTCAAGTAATTAACAATTAACTTACATTCAGTTACAATTAATCAATATATTATTTCCTTGGTAAATCCAATACTTATTCTTATTTACTTATTTCTATTTTATAACCAAGTGCAACAATTGACACTATTTCATTATTGGGATTTCACTTCAATTTTACAAAATAAATTTTAATTTCCAATGCTACATTCATTTCTAACTTTCACTTCATTATAAATTATAAAGTTTTATTTCTTTCTAAATTTAATTACAAAAATCTTATAAATTTAACCAATTTAATTATCGAATTTTACGGGTCGTTACAATTTATTTCATAAGAAATTTATTATTTCTAACTTCATCCAAAAATACACAAATTACTATTTCAATAACTACAAAATAAATTTTAGATGGTATTTTATAATTCATTCAATATTAAATTATTTTAAGAATTAAATTTGAAAATTTCAAACACATTTTAAAAATCATGTAACTATTTAAATTTTTAATTTAATTAGTTGTAAACAAAAATTTGAAATTTGCACTTATAATAAATTAAGATAACTTTATTTTATACTAATCGCTAATACTTATAATTAACACATACTGATTAATTAAAAGAAATAAATAATCAACCCTAATTCTTAATTACAAAAAACAATTAAACCACTAATTAATATCTCCAAATCAACTAATATACTATCATCATCAATTAATATATAATAATCATCAATTCCAAACCCATAATCAACTAATATTCGAAATTAGGGTTTTAATTATACCTTAATTAAGCTGAAATCGGAGAGAATGGGGATTCCGACGAGCTTTGGATGCCTTAGGCGAAGACGTTGGCAGGTGGCGGCGGTGTTGGGTGGGGGTAAATTTTTTTTCCGCACGAGCTTTGGAGAAGCAAGGAAGAATAGGGGAAGTTAGCGGTTTTTTGTCTGTATACTCGATATGGTATCGGTTTGCGACAGAAGGTGAATTTTGTATTTTGCACTTTTACTTTTTTCTAATCTATCACGTTTACATAAGATATTTTAGCACACCCATTCAACATAACAACTATTCTGATTGGTTAAATTAGTATTTTCGATGATCCGACTTTGCGTTATTTTAATATTTAACGTTACTGAAAATCTAACTCTCACGGACAAATCAATGCGACTTTTAGTTGGTCCATTAAGCAATTTCGATAGAGTTGATTTAGTGTAACATTTTTATAAATTAAAATATATTTTTAAACCATCGGGTAATTAATTTTGAATTTTTATTTGTATTTAGCATGATAAAATTATATAAAACAAAATAATCGGCAAAAAATTAAATTTCTTGGTCTTATGTCGATCTAAAATATAGTTGACCCATTTCCAGAAGACGATGAAAAACAACTTTACGCTGTCGATCTTGAATTTTAAATTTATATTCGTTAGTCGATATTTGGACTAAAAACTTTTCATTCAAAGGCCAGAGGACCTAGAAACGAAAACAAATTTGAACCACCAATGCTCAGTTTCAGACGGCTACCGACGTCCGCCGACAGTTTTCAGCCATCGAAAACCGTAGGATTTCTTGTAGTGAAACTAAAGCGAAGTGAAGTTCTTTAGAATTGAAAGATTACTTGATTGTTATATCTACACATATTATTCATTACCGCTTGATTGCCAAAACCGTAACACCTGTTCCGTAAAGGTGGGTCCATGACTGATTCAAAAATGACATCCTCCTCGCCCATAGTCAGCTGCTCTCGACATGTTTCCTTTAGAAGTTTTTGCCTTTGTTTCATAAACCGTGCCTGCATGAACAAATAAAAATCCTTTTGAAATTAATAGCATAATATCTTAATTAACCAAATACACATCACGATCAAGTACAAAAATATAACTATTTTTAACATAATTATAATAAGGGGCATTTCACCAGAAGGACAAACTTTGCAGTCCAATTACTTTCTAGGACACACATTCAAAGAAATTACTTTTAAGGCCAAAGTCAGCAGAATAATTACTTTCAAGGACAAAGTCAGCAGTCCAATTACTTTCAAGGACATAATTTCATAGGTTTTTAGGCCCTAGAAACTTATTATTTTACGTTTTGTCCTTGAAAGTAATTATTTCATTTGTGTGTCCTAGAAACTAATTCCACTTGCTAAAAAGGCTCTTGTGGCTAATTTCCACTTATAATAATGACTAACCGAACTTACCTTCAAAAACGGCTAAAAACTTATTATAATGAAAAACCATATATATATATATATATTCATCACATATATATAACTAGCAAAGATAAACTACTAAATATATCACTAGCAAATATTAACTTGATAAATATTACCCAGGCAAATATTTGCCAAACTGTTAATTGTCGAACTGTAACTAACCAATAAAAGAAAATTACACTGCTAACCAAACAAATAAGTAAAATGACAAAATAAAACATTTAATTTGACAAAACAATGCATGAAGTTACATTAATAGTCTTCACAATAAAAAGCCAATAACGTATAAAAATTACACTTTATTTTTTAACAAATAAGATCTTTTGTTTTGACCCACTTTCTTGCACAAACTAAAACATTTTTACTTATTCACCTCATCAGCTAACTTAATCCATTTAGAAAGAGGCATTTTGCATCATGTCTTCTCTTAGGAGGATGAACTTTGACTTCTTCAAGTAAAACATCTTCCATTTGAAGATTAACAAGTGGATGAATCGGATGTGAATAAGATGCTTGGAAAAAGGACACTTTGAAATAGTCCTCAATATAGGAATAAACAGCCAAATCAAAAGTAAGAATACATCTAATAGCATGAGAACATGGAAACCCATTAATCCACCATAAGTTAGAACTACATCGCCGAACACTCAAATCTACACAATAAGATTGAGTTGATTGAACTCCATAAACATCAATAGTAGATCCAGTAACTTTCCATTGAATACCTTCAAGGTATAAATCTCTTAAACGCTTCCCCGTAACATGACACAATTGACTATTCCAATTTTTACTTAACTCACGTCCATTAGACATAAATTTCATGAGCTTCAAATGAATTCTATCTAATCATGCAGTGATAGATAAATATCTTTCCTTTAAAATCCATCGATTAAAACTTTTCGCACAATTGGAACTCATTTCCCCATATCGATTGCCAATATACAAAACAATAGCAAATTTTTCAAAATGCAAATGCAAGAAATTTTCTACTTCAACCCCACCAACACTTTTAAACTTAGATAAAGCTTAATTAAATACATCTATTATAGCAACATTAGCAACTCAATCAAGCAATGGTATAATCCATTTCTTTTACCTTGAGGATACCTTTTTGTTAAAAAGCTTTTAAATTATTCTTCAAACGATAGTATCAAGAACCATGAGCTGAATCTAGAAAAACTTGAGGAACCACAAGCAAAAGACCAGGATGCCGATCAGATGTAAAGGTGAAATAACGATCATCGTGACATAACATTTTCCCGAAGCTTCGTCAAAAACCAATACCAATTAGGTTCATCTTAACTAGATACAATCCCAAAAGCCAGTGGAAAAAAACCTAAAGATATAAAAACTCTTTTGTCATATAATCAAAATAGAAATAAATGCACAAAATATAAAAACTGCAACACCAAAGGTATTACAAATATTTGCCATAAGAATATGTTGACATTGCAATATTTGACGACCTAAATCATCCAATATAACAAAAAAGTTAAACCATTCAAAAATGTTTGCCACGTAAATAAAATAGCATATATAATACTAATTTAACAAATAAAATAACAAGCAAACAAACATATTAAATAAAATGAAACAACACAGGCATGTCAAATATTTGCCATAAAAACATGGAAAATATTTGCCATAAAAATATGACGAACATTTGACATGCAAATATTTCACTAAATGAAAGACAAATAAATTATATTATACTTTTCACAACTAAGTCATACCTAGATTACCATTTTTAGCAGTAGCACACATAATGCAACCTTGTCCTTTATCTCTCATAAAAGTCTCATCCAAAAAATCAAAGGACGACAATAATCAAATTCATATTTGCACGCTGCAAGCCAAGTAAAAACCCTCTCAAATTCATGACTAACATAATTACCTTTAAATTCAATAGTACTACCAGGATTACACTCACCCATAGCTTCACAAAAAGATTTTAAATGATGATATGAAAGCAAATCGGTGCTATGTATTTCTTCCAAAGCCAATCTTTTCCCCATATATGAAAAATAGCAATTAACACAATATTATACTCGGTATGACATAAATAAACAATATCTTTCTTTTTCATAAGAGGATTTGACATAACATTTCCCTAAAACTTCGTCAAAAACCGATACCAATTAGGTTCATCTTCGCCAGATACAATCCCAAAAGCCAGTGGAAAAAACCTAAAAGATAAAAAAAGCTCTTTTGTCATATAATCAAAATAGAAATAAATGCACAAAATATAAAAACTACAACAACAAAGGTATTGAAAATATTTGCCATAAGAGTATGGAAAATATTTGACATTGCAATATTTGACAACCTAAATCATCCAATATAACAAAAAAACTAAACCATTCAAAAAAGTTTGTCAAGTAAATAAAATAGCATATATAATACTAATTTAACAAATAAAATAACAAGAAAACAAACATATTGAATAAAATTAAACAACACAGGCATGTCAAATATTATCCATAAAAACATGGCAAATATTTGTCATAAAAATATGACGAACATTTGCCATAAAATTATGACGAACATTTGACATGCAAATATTTCACTAAATGAAAGACAAATAAATTACATTATACTTTTCACAACTGAATCATACTTTGATTATCATTTTTAGCCGTAGCAGACATAATACAACCTTGTCATTTACATTTCATAAAGGTCTCATCCAAAAAACCAAAGGACGACAATAATCAAATTCATATTTGCACGCTTCAAACCCAATAAAAACACTCTCAAATTCATGACTAACATAATCACCTTGAAGTTCAATAGTATTATCAGGATTACACTCAACAATACCTTCACAAAAAGATTTCAAATGATGATACGAAAGCAAATCGGTGCTATGTATTTCTTCCAAAGCCAATATTTTCCCCATATATGAAAAATAACAATTAACACAATATTGTACTCAGTATGAAATAAATGAACAATGTCTTTCATTTTTATAAGAGGGTTTGAGAACAAAATCAACAACTAACTTCTTAACTAATTTGCTAGTAACAGGTGGATGGTTAACATCTACAATACCAGCTCCACATGAATGATTAGGTTGCATAGTTTTGATAACAAAAAGCCTGATAGGTTAAACTTGCGAGAAGCATGAATGCGAAAAGTACAACCTTCTCGTGAACGAATAGCTGTAACTCGCTCCCTATCATTTTTAATAACATTAACTCTATAACCATTCTTAATATAGTATATCATAAGATACAATCGGAAATCCTCAATGCCACCAGAAAATCTTTGACCAACACCAGTAAATACTGGATTGCTAGAATCATTTTTTAACAACCGTTTCAACGTAGAACTAGAATTAACCGAAGAACAAACCAACATGAGCCACACTCACCAAAAGAACCAACACATGAAGAACTATAAGAACCTGAAATACTTTTACACTGGTTAAATATAACTAAAACAAGTAGAAAATCATCACGGCTATGAGCAACAAACAACAATATACTGTGCAAATCAGAATTAGTTTCAATGAATCTTTTTATTTCATCTCCTTCATAAACCAATTTAATAGAACTAGGTGTTAACTCAGACTAATGTTCACAAATATCTTTTCTCAATCTCAATATACAATCACTCGAACCAAGACGACTACTATAAGTATCATTACCCAACAGAAAAACGACAAGAACACCAATAGGCTCTGCTTGAAAAAAAAATGTTAGAATAAAAGTACAACATAACAAATATAATAATGTTATATTTAAAACTACCATAAATATTGTTTACTAAACAAATATTGTTATGAAAAATATTTGTTTGGCAAATATTTGCCGGACAAATATTTTCTTTAACAATAGTGTCCTACATAAAACTTTACTGCCACATCCCATTGATATCATATAAATCAACAACATACATGACCTATAACAATAAAAACATGAGAACTACAACCAATTACAATGATAATAATAACAAACACAGTAAATTCAGCAAACACAAATGTATGTCATATCAATAATTACCTCCGCAACAAAGTTCAACCAAAAAATAACAACATTAATAATAAATTGCAGCTACAACAAAATGAATAAAATTTAATTCAACGTAATCGTAGATCAAAAATTAAACAAACAAAAATAACTATGAAAAAAATAAACTGACCTCGAACTCATAATTTTACGCAAAGTAGAAGAAGATGAAAAGCTGAAACAAATTGAGATGTAGCAAAAACTGATCGAATTGAATGTGAATGCAGCTAAATTCAAATCGTTGTTGCTGAAGATCGAATCGAACAAGATACAACTAAATTGAATCGAACGAGATACAAATTCAAACGAGATGCAGCTAAATTCGAACGATATGCAGCTGAAGATTGAATCGAACAAGATATAACAAAAGTCAGCACCTAAATTCCATGGAAATTACAATTCAAAATTTTCAGAAAAAAAATTGGAAGTTGTTGAAAACAAGTGGAAGTTAGGTATATAGAAGGGTAAAATGTAAAGACAAACGTGAAAAATGAAATATGGATGTAAAACATAAGTGGAAATTGAGAGGGATATATTTTATAAAATAATTAAAAATAACGATGTGTGATAAATTTCCACTTTATAAAAGTTATCTAAGTTGCATATAATTAACTAAGCTAACTAAATTTTAGGAAAATAAATAAGTTTATAAAAGTAACTAATTTTATAAAAACTATTTGTTTTTTTTCAAAAAATTAACTAAGTTTATAAATATAATTAAGGTTACACATTAAACTTAAGTTTATAAAAGTTATATAAGTTTTATAAACATTTAGATAAGTTAACTGCGTTTATAAAATTTAACTAAGTTTTATAAAAATTAATTAAGTTAATCAAGGTCTATGAAATTAAATAAGTTCACAAAAATTAACTAAGTTATAAAAAAATTAACTAAGTTTAGCTAAGTTTCAAAAATATTACTAAGTTTTATAAATATAACTAAGTTTCAAAAAGTTAATCTAGTATTATAAAAATTAATTCAATTGTATAAAAATTCAATTAGCTTATAAAAATTAATAGCAGTAATAATTTAAATAATAATAGTAGTAGTAATACTACTACTAATAACTTGATTTTTAACTAGGCTTGCTAGTTTCTACTAATGTTATTGTTCCAGTTTTCATTTTTTTTATTTTTTTTAAGGCATGGACATTTCAAGTGGGCAGGCTCTATGATCATGGCGTTTTGTTACATCGGCATATTATTTTTATAGAATTTTATGGGGCTATCAAGTATGTTTGAAGCATTTCCTACTAAATATCCATTTTGTTTAAGTTTGAATGGTGTTCATTTTAGAGGTTACTCAGGTGGAAGGGCACGAAAATAAATTGAAGTTGATATGTGAATTTAGTTTATAAGGTGATGATATTTTGTACAGGGTGTATATGTTTGTTTATACACATAGGTATGGCTGAAGTGAAATCTTGCATTATGGCTGAGAGATTCTCTTTTGTGCTAAGAGGATGGGGGCATTAATTACCTTGTCTATATTGTACACTTACATACCTATTTAATATTGTTTACTTTGTTTCTTTGCTTTATTTCGGCTGAGATGATGGTATAGGGATGGTTTGGTTTCCTTTGTTCATACTAAATGTATATGTTTGTACTTTTATTTTTATTTTTCTTGGCCTGTTTCCTTTGCCAGGTTGCTTTTGTATGCTAAGGGTATTGCATTAACTACTTTGTACCATACTTATATGCTTTCTTATGTGTACTTAGTTTTTGTAGATATTTATTTGTTTGTTTAACTTGTTGTTTGAATTATTGTAGGTTATTTCTTTTGTTTTATTGTCTTATTTTTATTCCTCTTTTATTTTAACTTAAATTATTTATTTTATTTCATGTATTACTATATATTTTATTAACCCAAATATTTATTAAACCATCAATAGTAAATTCAAAATTATTTATTATTATTATTTATATTTTAAACCATTTATTTACAATTTAAATTCAAATTATCATTGGTTATAAAATTTACATTAATTATTTATTTACAATCTGATTTCAAATCCAATATATACATATATTTTCTATTTGAATCGAGGAAACTCGCTTCACTTCATCAATTCATTTTACTATTTTTATTCGAATTTTGAAAAATTATTAATTTAAATAAATTTAAATCTAGGGTCGTTACAAACTTCCCCCCTTAAAAGAATTTCGTCCTCGAAATTCGCAGGCACGAAACAACACAGAGATAGACAGATTCGATCTCCTATAATTCCTCAAACACAAGATACGGATTCCAAATTCAAGTCGGAATATCTCAAAATACATACCGATTTGTCCCTCTTCAAACTTCGATATTCACAAGAATTTCAATAGAATTTCAAATTTGGTTTCAAACGAAATCGTTTTAATTGATTCAATTCAATTTTATCTTCATATTCTATTAATCAATTTAACTCAATTTAAATTTCCAATTCATATTCATTAAAGTTTAACTCAAAAACTGATAAGAAACCGATGAAGATACGAGGTAAGAATTTTCCACAATGATTCGTAAGGCCATCTTCACACTGAAACTTCTTCTTATAGCTGGTACGAAGAAATCAAAAGAATTTGGAAACGAATCAAAGAAAATTGATAGAGAAAGATTGCTTCCACTGTTGCAGGGTATTGACTATTTGTAGTCCTATTCCCTTGTCCCCTATCTCGTCCTCTTCTTGCACTCATACTCACTATCAGTGGATAGCAAGAGAATTTACTGAGACGTTCAAACGGATATCTTAGGGATACACTCATTCTAGAGTTTACTTCACTCTATCTCTAATGAGCTACTTAACGTGTTATACTCCTGAGCTAAAGTTCAACCTTAGCTCTGATACCAAATGTAACGATACGGATTTTCGCGTTCTCGAAAATCGACATCCATACTTTACATCGTACTCGAATGCCGTAGATTCGACCGTTCAAATCCGAGTCGCCGGAGCTTATAACAACATTAAGTAAATAACACAGCGGAATAATTAAATACATTGATATACAATATCTGATACAACGGAGTGATACAATGAATATCAATATACACCAGAGATATGATACAACAAATAGCAGCGGAAAAGAAAATGATACATCAGCAGCAGATAATCTCCATCTTCAAAGTGCCAATCCATAAATAGCTCGACTCCCAATAACGAGGCCCAAAGATAAGCAAGTGCAGTCTGATCCAAAGACTGAACTAGCTCCAGAAAATCTACTAAATCTGACTATTTGAAAAAACAAACTCTAGACTGCCCGTGTAGAAAAATTTTGAGCATCCAGAGTTTAGGAAATAAACAATAAACTCCGGATCAGTCATGGGACTGGTGTGAGCAACAAAAACAGATTATCTTTAAAACAAATAGCATAGAATTTTAAAGTCAATTCGCAATGCTTTTAGAAAATGAAACTACCATAAGACCTCTCGCCACACACACAATGCAAACGCAGAATTGGAGGAGATTTCTTCTTATGATAGTCAAAGATGCTTACTACGTAAAATCAAATCCTTTTTTATATTATTATTAGTGCATAGTGTAGATAACATTTCGAAAGTAGAATATAAATCTTAGCCAACATACGACCATTATCGTATGCCTACTATAGCTACCGTGTTCAATAGCAGGTTACAGCCACATTCCATGGCAGGTAATACAACTAAAATCATACAGGGCTCGTATTGTTTTGTTTGGATTTCCAACAAATGGTCAAGCTAAGGAACTTCCTATTCCATGAAAGAAACGCCTCTGGCGGGACGCTCCGAGAACCAAACCGTTCTCTGCCAAACAAGGCCGGCTACCCCCTTTCCCAAGGGATATACAAAACCTCAGATATGCCACCCCCGGTCCTTTGGGACCTTTAACCGAGGTGCCTCGAAACCAACATCACACATCATAAATAAAGTGTGTCCACATGAGTAAGTATTTGGGCTCCATACCATGATACTACCCTTTTCCAGAAGGAATGGTCATACCCTAGGGGAGCTACCCCTGAAAACCTTGCCGCACAATTCCTGTTTCGACCATTACCGGGTTGTGAGGTTCGACGAAGTCTCGTCCACAAAGCTATGCTTTTTCAAAAAGCCACGCTTTGGGTCAACAGATGATCAAAGCAATGATCACAAAGATAAATGATCAAACAAATGATCATATCACAAATGATCAACCAATGATCATCACACAGCAACACTCAACATGCCACATTACCAATTTGGGAATATATCGCTGATAAATTTCAACTACATAACCTCTGAGCTCGTACGTCTCAGAGAAGGGTGTTAAGCTAAGAGAATAAATTCTCCGCCACCAAACAGAAATGTATTTGAAAGAAATCTGCTTTATATCTCAAAGTGTAATGTCAGACATGTAACCATACAAGTCTGTTCCGGGTTCGAACAGAACCGAAGGCACTTCTTACGAAGCCCTTGCAATTCCGGGTATTCACGATCCCGTCCGGACTTCCCATCACAAAGGGTGATAAAATCTCTATATCGGGGCCATTCGATGCAGAGACATTCGACGAGTTGTCCTTTCGTTTTCAAAAATATCCGGTCTTCACCACCGGTCTTCAAATGCCATCCATATACGACGTATCACATATTCGGAATGAGTTATACGACCCAAAGGTCCTTTCCCGACTAACCCGAATAGTGAGCGAAATATTTAAAAACATATGGATACTGGGGTCTCAATTAAATCACAGTTTAAAACCCAATAACTTTTTATTCGAATGGTTAAAACAAATTACCATTTTCAAATCTTTAAACAAAAAAGATTTATTTCACAAAGTTAACCCCATTCACAAAGATACATTCATAGATTTCAAAACAATTGCCAATTCAATTGGATTAACTCGTTAAATCTTTAAATTAAGATTTAACTTATAGCTTTCAAAACAATTTCATTTCGAATGGTTTAAACAGATCATCATTTTAAATCTGTTAAAAATAAACAGATTCAATTCATAGCTTTCAGAAAGAATTCATTCATAGCCTTTCAAAACATTTCAATTTCATTTTAAATTTGAAACCTTTCAACACAAATTGGAAATTCACTTCTTATATGAAAGCTGTTATTATTTGAAAACAAATAGTTTTCGTTTAAGAAAAATCCAATTATATTTGCACAAGTTAAAGCCCTTGAATTTTATTCAAATTCCCAAAATCAATACTTTTAAAATAGTTTAACCCTTATATAACGGGTATAACATCTTTAATCCCTAGTTTCAAATCATAGAATTCAATTTCAAATCTTGAATTCAAATTTAAGTCAAATTATTTAAATTTTCAAAACTCGATTAAGTTATTCAAAATAACTTTTATCTTTGAAATTCCATTTCAAAAGCTTTTCACTTTAAACCCAAATTTCTAATTTCAAAATCAATTGAAATTAAATTTTCAATTTCAAAAACATCAAATTTAAATTATCTGTGACTTAACCGATTTCCACGTGAAATCCATATTTGTGTGTGTATGGTGTAGTCCAGGGGTTTTAACACAATAGTGCAACATCATCAATCATCACAGATTAAATCTTATCAATATCGATAAGCGGTATAACCCATAACACTTATCTCTATTCACAGATTCATAGATAAAATAAATTTATCAATCACAAAGTTTTACCATTACGATTCGATGTGGGTTTCGGATAACCAACTGGAATCCGACTCCCTGTCGCATCGGAACTCAAATGTCGTTTTACGGGTCAAGGGGTTGCATATTCATATAACAATATATACATCACAGATATAACAGCTTAGTACAAAACATTACATAGCATCTCATAACAAATATATCAATCCATCACATAGCATCTCATAACAAATATATCAATCCATCACATAGCATCTAATAACAATCAAACATCTATAAGTAAGATCAGTTAATTGTTTGAGTAATCCAAATCAGTTTTAATTACTTACGAAAATTACTAATCCTGGTTAATTAATATTAATAAATTACAACACATTTTTGATTAATTCTTTTTATCATTTATTTATTAACCATTAATAATAAATCAATTAACCTTCTATTTTAATTCATTAATTAATTATAACCAGTAATTACCCATTAATTAATCTCAAATTATTATTTTAAGTTAAACCTCAAATTACCTATTTAATTAATTACTAATTAATTAACCCTTCTTAATTACCCCTTTAAAACAATTAATTATTAATTATTTACCTTAACATTAAAAAAAATCTTCCTTAATATTTTTGAAATCAAATTATTACTGACTTAAAAAAAACTTGAAGGTTAACTAAATTTCAAAACACTTATCTCACATTATTTACTTAACTAAAATATTAATTCAGACTTAAAACATTCTTAAGTAGTCTCTTAAATAATTAAACTTTAAAAAAAAATTTACTTAAATTATTGGACATTAATTTAGTCATAACACTTAAATTTACTGAAATGATTAGTTGGAACTTCTCTTATATCGGCTGCAAGTTGAAAACCAAACTGAGAACATCCCCAGGTTTACTCGAGTAAACACTCGAGTTTCTTCACCATTTCCCCGGGTCTTTCTCTTCTACTTCACATACCTTTCTTCCTCTTCCCTCATTTTTCTCCCAGTTAAGTTTATATATATATATATATATATATATATATATATATATATATATTTCAACATCAGGCTAGTTAATGTTCACAACAGTTGAATCAAACTCCCAGGCGAACACACGCAAACTCGAGCCAAATTCAAAATCGCGCGAGGCCCTCTTCGAGTCGCCACGAACCAAAAACTTCCAGATACAAATTCGTCCCCGTGCACGTGCACCACAACGGAGGCGTCTCCGACCCCAGGCAAAACTTCCGGCAAGTTGACTATCACTCCTACGACCCCCCTCCAGTCATCAAAATATCCAAACTTGCCTCCAATTAAAATCGAGCCACCCATTCAAAACTGGAACCCACTGCATGACTAAATCCACTTCGACCTCGCGACGCCGACCACCTGGCCTCGCGCCACCTCGGTCCCACCATCTCCGATCCCCCACGAGCCTATCCCCAGAATGTAACGACCCAGAATTTTGAACAAATTAAATTGAGAATATTTAATTAATTTTAAATATTTGAATGATGATTTAATTTGAATCCTCAATATAACTTTGAATTTGGCAATTAAATTATAAAAATTTAATCAATTGAAAGTTGAATAAAAATTTAAATCCTCAATTTTAAGTTGAAGAAAAATATTTCAAAAGCTTTTAGAATTTAGATTGATAATACTGAAGATAATAGAAGCTTCAGAATCGAATTTAGGAGTAAATTGTTCAGTTTGAAATCAGATCGTTCGAACCGATATTTATAAAATAGTCATTTTTCAAACAGTCTCGGAATTCGACGAAACCAGTTCCATTGGGTTCGTAACGTTGAATTATTACCGGATTTCAAATTTCGTATTTATCAGAGTTGATGTGTGAACGTGCGACACATAAACGCGTGGAGATTTAAACGAATTCAAATTGAATTTTAAATTTTAAATTTTGTCAACATCAGCCACCCTACTTCTGAACAAGTCGACCTACTCTGCTTAATCATCGTTCTCTTGTCCCCTCTTTTCTTTTAAAATCTCACGCAAAATCATTTCAAAGGCAGTGAGAAGGAAATACAGTTGCTTCAATTTTGATGGCAGAACATAATACCCCTCTTCGAAATCGAATTCATTCCACCCTCTCCCTCTTCCATCAGTTCAAATCCAATAGCCGAAAGAAAAAAAAAATGTTCGAACACGAAAATAAAATAGAAATCAAATTCGATTCGTTCGTAATCAAAATAGCGCGATGCGACGGCATGTCTGAGAGGATGGCGACGAGGCGAGGCCTCCAAGTGCAGCGTCGCGATTTAGGGCATGTCAGGGTTGAGGCGATTGGGCCATCGCGATCGAGTTTTTGGGGGATTCAAGCTCGCGTGCGCTGCGGCAGGGGAGTAGGATGGTCATTTGATCTGGACCGACGAGGCGTTCGCGATGGGTTTCGCGAGTTCGATTCATGGATGTCGCGATGGCAGTTCGTCAAGGCAATTTGGGGGAGTTCGAGGGCGACGACAGACAGTGTTCCAGTTAGGGTTGCTCTCGATTTGGGTAAGGTTATCAGTTTAAAATAAAATTTATTTGCAATATAATTTAATTTAAGTGTATATAGACTGAAATAATATAGATACATACAGTTTAAAAATAAAATTTATTTTATATATAGTACATTTAAAATGTTGTAGGGTTCACTCAAGGTTAACTGGAAATTTATTTGCTGAAGGAAACAATCCTGTTTACATGTCTATATGTATATGTAATGAAAAAAAATATATATAAGGCTATATAAATATTGGATTTTTATAAAGTGTAGTTTTATATATATATAAATAAACTTCGAAAAGGTAGAAATTTTAAAGTAATATATTGGTTTAAGATTATTTTGGCCAATAAAGAATAATTTAAGAAAATTGGTTTGAAATATAATTATTCATTTAGAATTTAATCATTAGTTAAAATTAAATCATTTTCTAACTAAAATTTTTATCATAGGAAATTTGATTTGAAATTTAATTATCAGTTAAAATAATTGTTAGTTAAATTTAATTAATAAATGGTAATTAATTTATCGATTAATTCAAATATTGATGAATTGTATAAATTTATTTATACAAGGTTAAATGAAGAAAATCAAGTTAGAACGAAAAGGGAATCGCAAAATAAAAGCTAAGGTGAGATCTTCTCACTCAATTTGAAAAGTGGAAATTTTCAGTTATTGATTTGATTGACTGTTTGGATGTGATATTAGATATAGTAGGATATATCTATCTATATATATAGCAGTATATACATATTGGCATATGTATATATTGGATTGATGATTTCCCGCCTCGTATAGCGGATGAGACCCTATTGCGCCGTTAGTAAGCGGATTTATAAAAACCTATATACCGCGATAATTCCGTACTGGAGCGGAATTGGTATTGTGCTAACATCTGTGGATGCAGGGAAACAGGTTGGAGGGATCCGACTGGATTCCTCACCGTATTGTTTATTTACAGATATTGTGATATATTCTGTTATCATATTGATATATGATATTGACTGTTGTGATGGACTAATTGATGCTGTTGCATCATCGGATTCAGTTTTGAAAAGAAAAAAAAATACGACTTTTACTTTAGAAAAAGGATTTTTAAAGTGATCTTTGAAATTATATGTTCTATTGAATTGTTGAATTGATTTATTTTAAATAAATAAACGTTTAAAATTTTGAAGTTATAAAAGTTAAGATTTTTGTGAATTATGACCGTAAGGTGATTTTTGAAATAAAAGTCGATTTATTTATAAAATGGTTTAAGCTGGGATTTTTGAATAACTATAAACGATTTGTATAGGAAGATTTATAAAATGGATATTTTATAAATAAAAATATTGGACTTATAAAACGAATTTTTATAAGTGTTAAAAAGAAGTATAAAAGGATTTCATAAGTGAATGAAATTTATAGATTTATAACGTGAAGTTATAAAGTGAATAGATGTTGTAGAATAAACGATTTATAAGTAATTTACTTATAAATTAGATTTTTGCACTTAATTGGGATATAAATAGAAATTGCTAAATGAAATGATTTCATAAGTTGAAATTGTTGTGAAGTATAAATGTGATTTATAAACGTTGTTTATAAATCTGAAATCACCTATTTTGATAAGTAATTTTAGAAGTTAATAAAAGGAGAATTTTATAAATCAAAGTTGTTAGAAAATGGAAATCGAATTTATAAACGTTGTTTTATAAATTCGAAAATCAATTAAATTTGATTGATTTTAAATATAGAGATTATTAAGGGAATTTTATCCACGATTTTGGACAGTGGATAATTCTTGGAATAAATGTGTAGAAAATATTGGAATGTGGCTAGTGAAGTATATTCACGATTTTGGACAGTGAATATATTGTTAAGTAAAATGGTTATGTTTGGGAAAGCGATATCATGAAATGAAGTAATTGTTTTAAAAGATGTTTTAAAACGTGATAAGTATCGAATACATAGATTTCAACATTTATTGTTGAAATAGACGTTTCGAGAAATAAGGAAATGATGGACTATAACACTGTTGTTATAGTCAATGATTTCCGAAAGGAAATGTTTTTATCTAGTATTGGGATTCATATATCTACCTAAATTCCGAATCCCTATACTAGTGATTTTGAGTCGTCATAACGATGTTTTACGTAACATTCGTTTTGACTCAAATAGATGTAAAATTTATGATTTCCTTAAAGAATGAATATATACTTAATATTGATTTAAGTATATCGAATATTTTCAAATGTTGAAATTAAATTGATTTGTGAAATACTTATTATTAAATAAGTATGGAAATGCTTTTCCAATATGAAGTGAACTGTTTAGAGATTTTATCTTTTAAAGATAAATTGAAAAGTGAATATTTGAAAATTTGTTTTCAAACGGTTAAGTGTGGAAATTATATATCTAGTAAAGATATTTTTGAAGATAAATAATTTGGGAAAATTATTTGGAATCTGACGATGTTGCGCATCTTTATTGATAGTTAAATAACCGACTATCAATAATTACCTTTAGATAGGTATTTGTTGTGAATTGGATGAATTTGAATGCCACACTTATTTTTGAATAAGCGCTCACTATTCGGGTTAACCGGGAAAGGACCATGGGGTCGTATAACCCATTCCGAATATGTGATACGTCGTTATGAATTGCATTCGAAGACCGGTGTTGAAGACCGGATATTTTTGAAAACGGAAGGATTACCGTCGAGTTACTCTACATCGGCTGATCTCCGGTTTAGAGGTTTTATCATCCTTAGTGACGGGAAGTCCCGACGTGATTGAAAATTATCCGGATATGCAAGGGCTTCGTGAGAAGTGCCTTCGGTTCTGTTCGATCCCGGAACAGACTTGTATGGATTGTGTGTCTGACGTTACAATTTGAGATGTAAGGCTGATTTCTTTCAAATACATTTCTGTTGGTGGCGGAGAATTTATTCCCTTAGCTTAACACCCTTCTCTGAGACGTACGAGCTCAGAGGTTATGTAGTTGAAATTTATCAACGATATATCCCAATTTGGTAACGTGGCATACTGAGTGTTGCTGTGAAATGATCAGTGTTTGATCATTTGTGATATGATCATTTGTTTGATCTTATATCTTTGTGATCATAGGTTGATCATTTTGTTGGACCTGAAGCAGGGCTTTTTGAGAAAGCGTAGCTTTGTGGACGAGACTTCGTCGAGCCTCACACCCCGGAAATGGTCGAAACAGGAATGTTGCGGCAAGGTTATGAGGGTCGCGCCCTTTAGGGTATGTCATTTCCTTCTGGAAAGGGGTGGTATCATGGTATGGAGCCCAGATACTTACTCATGTGGATACACTTTCTTTATGATGTGTGATGTTGGATATCGAGCGCTCGGATAAAGGTCCCAAAGGACCGGGTGATGACATATTCGTGAGTTACCTGTTACAGGGGTAACCCGGCCTTGTTTGGCAGAGAGCAGTTTGTCTCTCGGGACGTCCAGCCAGAGGCGATCCTATTCGGCAGAAGGAAAGGAAGTTCCTTAGCCTGACCATTTGTTGGAAATCCATCTTCCAAATACGGAACTTGTACGGTATTAGTTGTAGAACCTGCCATTTACTTATGGTGGCGCCCCACTGTTTAGATGGTAGCTATAGTAGGCATAGTTCGAAATGTCTATGCTGGCTAAGATTAATATTATACTTTCGAATTGTTTTCCACTATGCACTAATAATAATAATTCAATGATTTGCGTAGTAAGCATGTTTGACTATCATAAGAAGAAATCTCCTCCAATTCTGCGTTTGCATTGTGTGTGTGGTGGGAGGTCTTATGGTAGTTTCATTTTCCAAAAGCATTTCGAATTGACTTTAAAATTATTATCCTGTTGTTTATTTTAAAGAATAACTGTTTTACGATCTCACACCAGTCACCATGACTGACTCGGAGTTTATTGTTCCCTTCTAAACTCTGGGTGCCCACCAATTTCCACACGGGCAGCCTAGAGTTATATTATCAGGATATTCTGGATATTCTGGAGCTTTGGAAGCAAGCTGGATGGCGAGACGTAGTATTTGTATCTGATATATTTATTCCGCTGTGTATTCTGTATGAGGACAAGTTATATAACTGTCCATTGTTGTATATTGACTCTGATGATTGATGTAATGTAATAACAGATATAGTTCTTTGTTTTAAAGATTATTCAATTATCTATTATATATTGTTCCGCTGCGATATGTGAGATTCCGATATTGTTCCTGTTCTGTGTTTTCTGTGTTGTTCTTCTTTCTCTTTCTTCTATCTTTTCTTCTACCTCTTCTTTTAAAACCCTAATGATTCGGTTTTTCGTTCACCTTGAGTAAATAGATGGAGATTAGTGTCTATTCAAGGGGTACGGAAAAGCGGACCGTTACATTTGGTATCAGAGCATATGGTTAAGCGACAACCCTGCTCTGTTGGGTGTTACTCATTGGAGATAGAGTCAGTAGTACTCTAGAATGAGTTGAGTGTAATAATAGATATGAGTGCGTATTTGTTATTGAATATAAAATTGTTTTGTATTGTGTTGACTTATCGGTTGATTGTTTATGGATTCTGGTCGGTGCAGTCTAGCTAACTGTAATCGATAGGGGTTTCTAAACTCTTAAACAAGATAAACTGACACAGTATCGTTTTAAAATAGGGTAAATGAGATAATTTTACCCAAAACTATTTTTGTATAGAAAAGAAATGATTTTCTGTAAATTATTACAGTATATGGTTGCATGGATGTTAGGAAGTAATAATAGTGAATTATCATCACTAAAATTGAATAAGAAATTGAAATCATAACTCCAAAGCTAAGAAATTAATTCATATACAAATGAAATTAAAGAGTGTAAATTTTAAATGTGAATTGTAATTTGAAACGGAATTCCAGAGAAGTTTTTGGAAATGTTTTGAAAGGAGTTTGAGAATTTTGGTGATTTGGAAAGTTAAATCTTTTTGATTTGAAAATGAATTTCAAAGGTTTTGAAAAGTATTTTAGAGAGATGAAAGCTCTAAACTCTTTTCGGTCGCTGGAAAATAACTTCGGTAATGACTGCAGCATCACTGATGTTCATTTTCGGGTTTCCAAAAGAGAAATTGCTGCCAAAATTGTTTTAAAAGGAAGTTGTTTGGAAATTTTGGATTTTGTTTTAGAAAATTCAAAAGATAAATTTGAATTGTTTTCAAAATGATTTTTTTTGAAAAGTTGAAAAGACTCTGGAATACTGTATAAGAATATTTATGGAATATGATTGAATTGATAACTTATACAAATAGAAATTGTTAATGTAAATTATGTAATGGTGATTGGAATTAAAGTTCATTAACAAATGAAATCTATAGATATGAATTGAAATATAAAGAGGTGAATTCATATATGAATAAAAATTATGAATATGAATTGTAAATATGATTTACAAATGAAAAATAGAATTCAAAAAGGATAATTGAAGATAAAATTCAGGATGGAATGAAATTGTAAATATGAATTTATAATTAAAAATAGAATTCTAAGGGAATGAAATTCAAATTGAAGACGAATGAATTAGTAGATGAAACTAATTTAAAATAGTGCGGTTATGAATGAAAGATAAATGATAAATTCAATATTCAGAAGTTAAATAGAATTCAAATTGAATTGAAATTGTGAATTAAATTCAAATGAAATTGGAATGTGAAATTGAATTCGCTTTGTTTAAGAATGAAAAATTGAATGGATATGAATTCATTTTGTTTAAAAACGAATGTAACTTCAATAGTAAGCTAGAAATGTATAAGCAGTTTATATTGAAAATTTTGTAGCAAAATGGTTTGTATGTATGTAACTAGATATTATGGCTAGTAGATATACAGGTATAAAGGGAATTGAATTTGATTTCACAGATAATTTGAATTGCTCGACAAAAGGTACGTATTTGAATTATAATATGAGTTTTTGATGATTTCTCTCTAGCTGCTTGGCTTTTTCTTTTTCTTTTTGAAATCTGAGAGTCCGTAGGGACGTTTTGTAGTCGTACCGTATTAGCCGCGCAAAGGAGACGCTGGCGAAATTTTTCGAAAATTTAGGGCGTTAGAAAATTTTTGAGAAAATTTTGAAAGTTAAAATTTGAATTTAAACTCGAATTTGAATTTTGAAGTTAAACAATGTTGTTTTGAAACTTATAACTGAAGTTGGAAATTTAGTATGAATAATAACGAATCTTTAGTAGAAAGATTTGTTTTGGAAAATTGATAAAACTATTGAATGTTGAAAAATAGTAGACGAGTTAGGGATCATTTTTCTTAACTTGTAATTTCGAGGACGAAATTCTTTTAAGGGGGGAAGTTTGTAACGACCCAGAATTTTGAACAAATTAAATTGAGAATATTTAATTAATTTTAAATATTTGAATGATGATTTAATTTGAATCCTCAATATAACTTTGAATTTGGCAATTAAATTATAAAAATTTAATCAATTGAAAGTTGAATAAAAATTTAAATCCTCAATTTTAAGTTGAAGAAAAATATTTCAAAAGCTTTTAGAATTTAGATTGATAATACTGAAGATAATAGAAGCTTCAGAATCGAATTTAGGAGTAAATTGTTCAGTTTGAAATCAGATCGTTCGAACCGATATTTATAAAATAGTCATTTTTCAAACAGTCTCGGAATTCGACGAAACCAGTTCCATTGGGTTCGTAACGTTGAATTATTACCGGATTTCAAATTTCGTATTTATCAGAGTTGATGTGTGAACGTGCGACACATAAACGCGTGGAGATTTAAACGAATTCAAATTGAATTTTAAATTTTAAATTTTGTCAACATCAGCCACCCTACTTCTGAACAAGTCGACCTACTCTGCTTAATCATCGTTCTCTTGTCCCCTCTTTTCTTTTAAAATCTCACGCAAAATCATTTCAAAGGCAGTGAGAAGGAAATACAGTTGCTTCAATTTTGATGGCAGAACATAATACCCCTCTTCGAAATCGAATTCATTCCACCCTCTCCCTCTTCCATCAGTTCAAATCCAATAGCCGAAAGAAAAAAAAAATGTTCGAACACGAAAATAAAATAGAAATCAAATTCGATTCGTTCGTAATCAAAATAGCGCGATGCGACGGCATGTCTGAGAGGATGGCGACGAGGCGAGGCCTCCAAGTGCAGCGTCGCGATTTAGGGCATGTCAGGGTTGAGGCGATTGGGCCATCGCGATCGAGTTTTTGGGGGATTCAAGCTCGCGTGCGCTGCGGCAGGGGAGTAGGATGGTCATTTGATCTGGACCGACGAGGCGTTCGCGATGGGTTTCGCGAGTTCGATTCATGGATGTCGCGATGGCAGTTCGTCAAGGCAATTTGGGGGAGTTCGAGGGCGACGACAGACAGTGTTCCAGTTAGGGTTGCTCTCGATTTGGGTAAGGTTATCAGTTTAAAATAAAATTTATTTGCAATATAATTTAATTTAAGTGTATATAGACTGAAATAATATAGATACATACAGTTTAAAAATAAAATTTATTTTATATATAGTACATTTAAAATGTTGTAGGGTTCACTCAAGGTTAACTGGAAATTTATTTGCTGAAGGAAACAATCCTGTTTACATGTCTATATGTATATGTAATGAAAAAAAAAATATATAAGGCTATATAAATATTGGATTTTTATAAAGTGTAGTTTTATATATATATAAATAAACTTCGAAAAGGTAGAAATTTTAAAGTAATATATTGGTTTAAGATTATTTTGGCCAATAAAGAATAATTTAAGAAAATTGGTTTGAAATATAATTATTCATTTAGAATTTAATCATTAGTTAAAATTAAATCATTTTCTAACTAAAATTTTTATCATAGGAAATTTGATTTGAAATTTAATTATCAGTTAAAATAATTGTTAGTTAAATTTAATTAATAAATGGTAATTAATTTATCGATTAATTCAAATATTGATGAATTGTATAAATTTATTTATACAAGGTTAAATGAAGAAAATCAAGTTAGAACGAAAAGGGAATCGCAAAATAAAAGCTAAGGTGAGATCTTCTCACTCAATTTGAAAAGTGGAAATTTTCAGTTATTGATTTGATTGACTGTTTGGATGTGATATTAGATATAGTAGGATATATCTATCTATATATATAGCAGTATATACATATTGGCATATGTATATATTGGATTGATGATTTTCCGCCTCGTATAGCGGATGAGACCCTATTGCGCCGTTAGTAAGCGGATTTATAAAAACCTATATACCGCGATAATTCCGTACTGGAGCGGAATTGGTATTGTGCTAACATCTGTGGATGCAGGGAAACAGGTTGGAGGGATCCGACTGGATTCCTCACCGTATTGTTTATTTACAGATATTGTGATATATTCTGTTATCATATTGATATATGATATTGACTGTTGTGATGGACTAATTGATGCTGTTGCATCATCGGATTCAGTTTTGAAAAGAAAAAAAATACGACTTTTACTTTAAAAAAAGGATTTTTAAAGTGATCTTTGAAATTATATGTTCTATTGAATTGTTGAATTGATTTATTTTAAATAAATAAACGTTTAAAATTTTGAAGTTATAAAAGTTAAGATTTTTGTGAATTATGACCGTAAGGTGATTTTTGAAATAAAAGTCGATTTATTTATAAAATGGTTTAAGCTGGGATTTTTGAATAACTATAAACGATTTGTATAGGAAGATTTATAAAATGGATATTTTATAAATAAAAATATTGGACTTATAAAACGAATTTTTATAAGTGTTAAAAAGAAGTATAAAAGGATTTCATAAGTGAATGAAATTTATAGATTTATAACGTGAAGTTATAAAGTGAATAGATGTTGTAGAATAAACGATTTATAAGTAATTTACTTATAAATTAGATTTTTGCACTTAATTGGGATATAAATAGAAATTGCTAAATGAAATGATTTCATAAGTTGAAATTGTTGTGAAGTATAAATGTGATTTATAAACGTTGTTTATAAATCTGAAATCACCTATTTTGATAAGTAATTTTAGAAGTTAATAAAAGGAGAATTTTATAAATCAAAGTTGTTAGAAAATGGAAATCGAATTTATAAACGTTGTTTTATAAATTCGAAAATCAATTAAATTTGATTGATTTTAAATATAGAGATTATTAAGGGAATTTTATCCACGATTTTGGACAGTGGATAATTCTTGGAATAAATGTGTAGAAAATATTGGAATGTGGCTAGTGAAGTATATTCACGATTTTGGACAGTGAATATATTGTTAAGTAAAATGGTTATGTTTGGGAAAGCGATATCATGAAATGAAGTAATTGTTTTAAAAGATGTTTTAAAACGTGATAAGTATCGAATACATAGATTTCAACATTTATTGTTGAAATAGACGTTTCGAGAAATAAGGAAATGATGGACTATAACACTGTTGTTATAGTCAATGATTTCCGAAAGGAAATGTTTTTATCTAGTATTGGGATTCATATATCTACCTAAATTCCGAATCCCTATACTAGTGATTTTGAGTCGTCATAACGATGTTTTACGTAACATTCGTTTTGACTCAAATAGATGTAAAATTTATGATTTCCTTAAAGAATGAATATATACTTAATATTGATTTAAGTATATCGAATATTTTCAAATGTTGAAATTAAATTGATTTGTGAAATACTTATTATTAAATAAGTATGGAAATGCTTTTCCAATATGAAGTGAACTGTTTAGAGATTTTATCTTTTAAAGATAAATTGAAAAGTGAATATTTGAAAATTTGTTTTCAAACGGTTAAGTGTGGAAATTATATATCTAGTAAAGATATTTTTGAAGATAAATAATTTGGGAAAATTATTTGGAATCTGACGATGTTGCGCATCTTTATTGATAGTTAAATAACCGACTATCAATAATTACCTTTAGATAGGTATTTGTTGTGAATTGGATGAATTTGAATGCCACACTTATTTTTGAATAAGCGCTCACTATTCGGGTTAACCGGGAAAGGACCATGGGGTCGTATAACCCATTCCGAATATGTGATACGTCGTTATGAATTGCATTCGAAGACCGGTGTTGAAGACCGGATATTTTTGAAAACGGAAGGATTACCGTCGAGTTACTCTACATCGGCTGATCTCCGGTTTAGAGGTTTTATCATCCTTAGTGACGGGAAGTCCCGACGTGATTGAAAATTATCCGGATATGCAAGGGCTTCGTGAGAAGTGCCTTCGGTTCTGTTCGATCCCGGAACAGACTTGTATGGATTGTGTGTCTGACGTTACAATTTGAGATGTAAGGCTGATTTCTTTCAAATACATTTCTGTTGGTGGCGGAGAATTTATTCCCTTAGCTTAACACCCTTCTCTGAGACGTACGAGCTCAGAGGTTATGTAGTTGAAATTTATCAGCGATATATCCCAATTTGGTAACGTGGCATACTGAGTGTTGCCGTGAAATGATCAGTGTTTGATCATTTGTGATATGATCATTTGTTTGATCTTATATCTTTGTGATCATAGGTTGATCATTTTGTTGGACCCGAAGCAGGGCTTTTTGAGAAAGCGTAGCTTTGTGGACGAGACTTCGTCGAGCCTCACACCCCGGAAATGGTCGAAACAGGAATGTTGCGGCAAGGTTATGAGGGTCGCGCCCTTTAGGGTATGTCATTTCCTTCTGGAAAGGGGTGGTATCATGGTATGGAGCCCAGATACTTACTCATGTGGATACACTTTCTTTATGATGTGTGATGTTGGATATCGAGCGCTCGGATAAAGGTCCCAAAGGACCGGGTGATGACATATTCGTGAGTTACCTGTTACAGGGGTAACCCGGCCTTGTTTGGCAGAGAGCAGTTTGTCTCTCGGGACGTCCAGCCAGAGGCGATCCTATTCGGCAGAAGGAAAGGAAGTTCCTTAGCCTGACCATTTGTTGGAAATCCATCTTCCAAATACGGAACTTGTACGGTATTAGTTGTAGAACCTGCCATTTACTTATGGTGGCGCCCCACTGTTTAGATGGTAGCTATAGTAGGCATAGTTCGAAATGTCTATGCTGGCTAAGATTAATATTATACTTTCGAATTGTTTTCCACTATGCACTAATAATAATAATTCAATGATTTGCGTAGTAAGCATGTTTGACTATCATAAGAAGAAATCTCCTCCAATTCTGCGTTTGCATTGTGTGTGTGGTGGGAGGTCTTATGGTAGTTTCATTTTCCAAAAGCATTTCGAATTGACTTTAAAATTATTATCCTGTTGTTTATTTTAAAGAATAACTGTTTTACGATCTCACACCAGTCACCATGACTGACTCGGAGTTTATTGTTCCCTTCTAAACTCTGGGTGCCCACCAATTTCCACACGGGCAGCCTAGAGTTATATTATCAGGATATTCTGGATATTCTGGAGCTTTGGAAGCAAGCTGGATGGCGAGACGTAGTATTTGTATCTGATATATTTATTCCGCTGTGTATTCTGTATGAGGACAAGTTATATAACTGTCCATTGTTGTATATTGACTCTGATGATTGATGTAATGTAATAACAGATATAGTTCTTTGTTTTAAAGATTATTCAATTATCTATTATATATTGTTCCGCTGCGATATGTGAGATTCCGATATTGTTCCTGTTCTGTGTTTTCTGTGTTGTTCTTCTTTCTCTTTCTTCTATCTTTTCTTCTACCTCTTCTTTTAAAACCCTAATGATTCGGTTTTTCGTTCACCTTGAGTAAATAGATGGAGATTAGTGTCTATTCAAGGGGTACGGAAAAGCGGACCGTTACACAGAATCTCATCAAACTCGATGCACCCGAGGATCATCAGCCACCCATTTTTCACCCTAGACTAAAACTAGGTTTACAAATTTAAATTCTACACTGCCGTCGCCTCCGACGTTTTTGCCACCTCCGACCATTTTTCGCCGACACCCCGTAGCCTCCTCCATCTCCAGCCACGAACACGACCTCCACGAGTCGACCCATCACCAAAGATTGGCCAAAAACCAATTTTCAAATGAATTCAAACTGCCCTCGAAGCCTAACTCTAAAAATTATGGTTTATGCTTTAAAAATCATGTCTTCCCATGAGAATTCAGTTTGGATACCTGAATTCAAAAATTAAAATGTTTGAATTTGGATTAAGTTAAAGTTTTACTCAGGTTTCTTGAGTTTCAGAAGTATTTACAAATTGTTTTTGATTTAAATAAATTTTTAAAACTTGGTTCACAATCAAACAATCAACTTTTGTTTATGTTTCCAGTGCTAAAAGTGGTTAGAGCAAAAGATACGAATTTGTTTACAAATCTGGTCTAGGAAAACAAAATAGAGATACCCAAATTTGTACAGGCATGAATACATTCAAACTCATATATATATATATATATAAACATACTTATCACAGATGATGTTTACTCACAGGTAAATAAGAAGAGTTGCTCACTAGTTTCTGAATCCTGTTAACTAAGAACGGAACTTACTTTCATATATACAAACATATGCACTCAGATACAAACATGCAGGCATGTATACACATCATTCAAACACATTTCATATCCTTATCCACAAATCATTGAAATATATATGTCAGGTTTAGCTTACTCACATAATATTGAAATAGAGAAGCCTATATTAGCTAGCAAAACCCAGATATAAGGTTAAGTTTTAAAAGATGAAAGCTTGCTCACCTGTATTTTTCCAGAAAACAGATCTGCTATGTTGAATTTTTTGCTTTGTTAAATTGAGGATGATGTTACTTCAATTTTGTTTAAGTTTGAATGGTGTTCATTTTAGAGGTTACTCAGGTGGAAGGGCACGAAAATAAATTGAAGTTGATATGTGAATTTAGTTTATAAGGTGATGATATTTTGTACAGGGTGTATATGTTTGTTTATACACATAGGTATGGCTGAAGTGAAATCTTGCATTATGGCTGAGAGATTCTCTTTTGTGCTGAGAGGATGGGGGCATTAATTACCTTGTCTATATTGTACACTTACATACCTATTTAATATTGTTTACTTTGTTTCTTTGCTTTATTTCGGCTGAGATGATGGTATAGGGATGGTTTGGTTTCCTTTGTTCATACTAAATGTATATGTTTGTACTTTTATTTTTATTTTTCTTGGTCTGTTTCCTTTGCCAGGTTGCTTTTGTATGCTAAGGGTATTGCATTAACTACTTTGTACCATACTTATATGCTTTCTTATGTGTACTTAGTTTTTGTAGATATTTATTTGTTTGTTTTATTTTGTTTGTTTGTTTAACTTGTTGTTTGAATTATTGTAGGTTATTTCTTTTGTTTTATTGTCTTATTTTTATTCCTCTTTTATTTTAACTTAAATTATTTATTTTATTTCATGTATTACTATATATTTTATTAACCCAAATATTTATTAAACCATCAATAGTAAATTCAAAATTATTTATTATTATTATTTATATTTTAAACCATTTATTTACAATTTAAATTCAAATTATCATTGGTTATAAAATTTACATTAATTATTTATTTACAATCTGATTTCAAATCCAATATATACATATATTTTCTATTTGAATCGAGGAAACTCGCTTCACTTCATCAATTCATTTTACTATTTTTATTCGAATTTTGAAAAATTATTAATTTAAATAAATTTAAATCTAGGGTCGTTACAAACTTCCCCCCTTAAAAGAATTTCGTCCTCGAAATTCGCAGGCACAAAACAACACAGAGATAGACAGATTCGATCTCCTATAATTCCTCAAACACAAGATACAGATTTCGAATTCAAGTCGGAATATCTCAAAATACATACCGATTTGTCCCTCTTCAGACTTCGATATTCACAAGAATTTCAATAGAATTTCAAATTTGGTTTCAAACGAAATCGTTTTAATTGATTCAATTCAATTTTATCTTCATATTCTATTAATCAATTTAACTCAATTTAAATTTCCAATTCATATTCATTAAAGTTTAAATCAAAAACTGATAAGAAACCGATGAAGATACGAGGTAAGAATTTCCCACAACGATTCGTAAGGCCATCTTCACACTGAAACTTCTTCTTATAGCTGGTACGAAGAAATCAAAAGAATTTGGAAACGAATCAAAGAAAATTGATAGAGAAAGATTGCTTCCACTGTTGTAGGGTATTGACTATTTGTAGTCGTATTCCCTTGTCCCCTATCTCGTCCTCTTCTTGCACTCATACTCACTATCAGTGGATAGAAAGAGAATTTACTGAGACGTTCAAACGGATATCTTAGGGATACACTCATTCTATAGTTTACTTCACTCTATCTCTAATGAGCTACTTAACGTGTTATACTCCTGAGCTAAAGTTCAACCTTAGCTCTGATATCAAATGTAACGATACGGATTTTCGCGTTCTCGAAAATCGACATCCATACTTTACATCGTACTCGAATGCCGTAGATTCGACCGTTCAAATCCGAGTCGCCGGAGCTTATAACAACATTAAGTAAATAACACAGCGGAATAATTAAATACATTGATATACAATATCTGATACAACGGAGTGATACAATGAATATCAATATACACCAGAGATATGATCCAACAAATAGCAGCGGAAAAGAAAATGATACATCAGCAGCGGATAATCTCCATCTTCAAAGCGCCAATCCATAAATAGCTCGACTCCCAATAACGAGGCCCAAAGATAAGCAAGTGCAGTCCGATCCAAAGACTGAACTAGCTCCAGAAAATCTACTAAATCTGACTATCTGAAAAACCAAACTCTAGACTGCCCGTGTAGAAAAATTTTGAGCATCCAGAGTTTAGGAAATAAACAATAAACTCCGGATCAGTCATGGGACTGGTGTGAGCAACAAAAACAGATTATCTTTAAAACAAATAGCATAGAATTTTAAAGTCAATTCGCAATGCTTTTAGAAAATGAAACTACCATAAGACCTCCCGCCACACACACAATGCAAACGCAGAATTGGAGGAGATTTCTTCTTATGATAGTCAAAGATGCTTACTACGTAAAATCAAATCCTTTTTTATATTATTATTAGTGCATAGTGTAGAAAACATTTCGAAAGTAGAATATGAATCTTAGCCAACATACGACCAGTATCGTATGCCTACTATAGCTACCATGTTCAATAGCAGGTTACCGCCACATTCCATGGCAGGTAATACAACTAAAACCGTACAGGGCTCGTATTGTTTTGTTTGGATTTCCAACAAATGGTCAGGCTAAGGAACTTCCTATTCCACAAAAGAAACGCCTCTGGCGGGACGCTCCGAGAACCAAACCGTTCTCTGCCAAACAAGTTCGGCTACCCCCTTTCCCAAGGGATATACAAAACCTCAGATATGCCACCCCCGGTCCTTTGGGACCTTTAACCAAGGCACCTCGAAACCAACATCACACATCATAAATAAAGTGTGTCCACATGAGTAAGTATCTGGGCTCCATACCATGATACTACCCTTTTCCAGAAGGAATGGTCATACCCTAGCGGAGCTACCCCTGAAAACCATGCCGCACAATTCCTGTTTCGACCATTACCGGGTTGTGAGGTTCGACGAAGTCTCGTCCACAAAGTTATGCTTTTTCAAAAAGCCACGCTTTGGGTCAACAGATGATCAAAGCAATGATCACAAAGATAAATGATCAAACAAATGATCATATCACAAATGATCAACCAATGATCATCACACAGCAACACTCAGCATGCCACATTACCAATTTGGGAATATATCGCTGATAAATTTCAACTACATAACCTCTGAGCTCGTACGTCTCAGAGAAGGGTGTTAAGCTAAGAGAATAAATTCTCCGCCACCAAACAGAAATGTATTTGAAAGAAATCTGCTTTATATCTCAAAGTGTAATGTCAGACATGTAACCATACAAGTATGTTCCGGGTTCGAACAGAACCGAAGGCACTTCTTACGAAGCCCTTGCAATTCCGGGTATTCACGATCCCGTCCGGACTTCCCATCACAAAGGGTGATAAAATCTCTATACCGAGGCCATTCGATGCAGAGACATTCGACGAGTTGTCCTTTCGTTTTCGAAAATATCCGGTCTTCACCACCGGTCTTCAAATGCCATCCATATACGACGTATCACATATTCGGAATGAGTTATACGACCCAAAGGTCCTTTCCCGGCTAACCCGAATAGTGAGCGAAATATTTAAAAACATATGGATACTGGGGTCTCAATTAAATCACAGTTTAAAACCCAAAAACTTTTTATTCGAATGGTTAAAACAAATTACCATTTTCAAATCTTTAAACAAAAAAGATTTATTTCACAAAGTTAACCCCATTCACAAAGATACATTCATAGATTTCAAAACAATTTCCAATTCAATTGGATTAACTCGTTAAATCTTTAAATTAAGATTTAACTTATAGCTTTCAAAACAATTTCATTTCGAATGGTTTAAACAGATCATCATTTTAAATCTGTTAAAAATAAACAGATTCAATTCATAGCTTAGAATTCATTCATAGCCTTTCAAAACATTTCAATTTCATTTTAAATTTGAAACCTTTCAACACAAATTGGAAATTCACTTCTTATATGAAAGCTGTTATTATTTGAAAACAAATAGTTTTCGTTTAAGAAAAATCAAATTATATTTGCACAAGTTAAAGCCCTTGAATTTTATTCAAATTCCCAAAATCAATACTTTTAAAATAGTTTAACCCTTATATAATGGGTATAACATCTTTAATCCCTAGTTTCAAATCATAGAATTCAATTTCAAATCTTGAATTCAAATTTAAGTCAAATTATTTAAATTTTCAAAACTCGATTAAGTTATTCAAAATAACTTTTATCTTTGAAATTCCATTTCGAAAGCTTTTCACTTTAAACCCAAATTTCTAATTTCAAAATCAATTGAAATTAAAATTTCAATTTCAAAAACATCAAATTTAAATTATCTGTGACTTAACCGATTTCCACGTGAAATCCATATTTGTGTGTGTATGGTGTAGTCCAGGGGTTTTAACACAATAGTGCAACATCATCAATCATCACAGATTAAATCTTATCAATATCGATAAGCGGTATAACCCATAACACTTATCTCTATTCACAGATTCATAGATAAAATAAATTTATCAATCACAAAGTTTTACCATTACGATTCGATGTGGGTTTCGGATAACCAACTGGAATCCGACTCCCTGTCGCATCGAAACTCAAATGTCGTTTTACGGGTCAAGGGGTTGCATATTCATATAACAATATATACATCACAGATATAACAGCTTAGTACAAAACATTACATAGCATCTCATAACAAATATATCAATCCATCACATAGCTTCTAATAACAATCAAACATCTATAAGTAAGATCAGTTAATTGTTTGAGTAATCCAAATCAGTTTTAATTACTTACGAAAATTACTAATCCTGGTTAATTAATATTAATAAATTACAACACATTTTTGATTAATTCTTTTTATCATTTATTTATTAACCATTAATAATAAATCAATTAACCTTCTATTTTAATTCACCAATTAATTATAACCAGTAATTACCCATTAATTAATCTCAAATTATTATTTTAAGTTAAACCTCAAATTACCTATTTAATTAATTACTAATTAATTAACCCTTCTTAATTACCCCTTTAAAACAATTAATTATTAATTATTTATCTTAACATTAAAAAAAATCTTCCTTAATATTTTTGAAATCAAATTATTACTGACTTAAAAAAAACTTGAAGGTTAACTAAATTTCAAAACACTTATCTCACATTATTTACTTAACTAAAATATTAATTCAAACTTAAAACATTCTTAAGTATTCTCTTAAATAATTAAACTTTAAAAAAAATTACTTAAATTATTGGACATTAATTTAGTCATAACACTTAAATTTACTGAAATGATTAGTTGGAACTTCTGTTATATCGGCTGGAAGTTGAAAACCAAACTGAGAACATCCCCAGGTTTACTCGAGTAAACACTCGAGTTTCTTCACCATTTCCCCGGGTCTTTCTCTTTTACTTCACATACCTTTCTTCCTCTTCCCTCATTTTTCTCCCAGTTAAGTTTATATATATATATATATATTTCAACATCAGGCTAGTTAATGTTCACAACAGTTGAATCAAACTCCCAGGCGAACACACGCAAACTCGAGCCAAATTCAAAATCACGCGAGGCCCTCTTCGAGTCGCCACAAACCAAAAACTTCCAGATACAAATTCGTCCCCGTGCACGTGCACCACAACGGAGGCGTCTCCGACCCCAGGCGAAACTTCCAGCAAGTTGACTATCACCCCTACGACCCCCCTCCAGTCATCAAAATATCCAAACTTGCCTCCAATTAAAATCGAGCCACCCATTCAAAACTGGAACCCACTGCATGACTAAATCCACTTCGACCTCGCGACGCCGACCACCTGGCCTCGCGCCACCTCGATCCCACCATCTCCGATCCCCCACGAGCCTATCCCCAGAATCTCATCAAACTCGATGCACCCGAGGATCATCAGCGACCCATTTTTCACCCTAGACTAAAACTAGGTTTACAAATTTAAATTCTACACTGCCGTCGCCTCCGACGTTTTCGCCACCTCCGACCATTTTTCGCCGACACCCCATAGCCTCCTCCATCTCCAGCCAAGAACACGACCTCCACGAGTCGACCCATCACCAGAGATTGGCCAAAAACCAATTTTCAAACGAATTCAAACTGCCCTCGAAGCCTAACTCTAAAAATTATGGTTTGTGCTTTAAAAATCATGTCTTCCCATGAGAATTCAGTTTGGATACCTGAAATCAAAAATTAAAATGTTTGAATTTGGATTAAGTTAAAGTTTTACTCAGGTTTCTTGAGTTTCAGAGGTATTTACAAGTTGTTTTTGATTTAAATAAATTTTTAAAACTTGGTTCACAATCAAACAATCAACTTTTGTTTATGTTTCCAGTGCTAACAGTGGTTAGAGCAAAAGATACGAATTTGTTTACAAATCTGGTCTGGGAAAACAAAACAGAGATACCCAAATTTGTACAGGCATGAATACATTCATACTCATATATATATATATATAAACATACTTATCACAGATGATGTTTACTCACAGGTAAATAAGAAGAGTTGCTCACTAGTTTCTGAATCCTGTTAACTAAGAACAGAACTTACTTTCATATATACAAACATATGCACTCAGATACAAACATGCAAGCATGTATACACATCATTCAAACACATTTCATATCCTAATCCACAAATCATTGAAATATATATGTCAGGTTTAGCTTACTCACATAATATTGAAATAGAGAAGCCTATATTAGCTAGCAAAACCCAGATATAAGGTTAAGTTTTAAAAGATGAAAGCTTGCTCACCTGTATTTTTGAAAACAAATCTGCTATGTTGAATTTGTTGCTTTGTTAAATTGAGGATGATGTTACTTCAATTTTGTTTAAGTTTGAATGGTGTTCATTTTAGAGGTTACTCAGGTGGAAGGGCACGAAAATAAAGTGAAGTTGATATGTGAATTTAGTTTATAAGGTGATGATATTTTGTACAGGGTGTATATGTTTGTTTATACACATAGGTATGGCTGAAGTGAAATCTTGCATTATGGCTGAGAGATTCTCTTTTGTGCTGAGAGGATGGGGGCATTAATTACCTTGTCTATATTGTACACTTACATACCTATTTAATATTGTTTACTTTGTTTCTTTGCTTTATTTCAGCTGAGATGATGGTATAGGGATGGTTTGGTTTCCTTTGTTCATACTAAATGTATATGTTTGTACTTTTATTTTTATTTTTCTTGGCCTGTTTCCTTTGCCAGGTTGCTTTTGTATGCTAAGGGTATTGCATTAACTACTTTGTACCATACTTATATGCTTTCTTATGTGTACTTAGTTTTTGTAGATATTTATTTGTTTGTTTAATTTTGTTTGTTTGTTTAACTTGTTGTTTGAATTATTGTAGGTTATTTCTTTTATTTTATTGTCTTATTTTTATTCCTCTTTTATTTTAACTTAAATTATTTATTTTATTTCATGTATTACTATATATTTTATTAACCCAAATATTTATTAAACCATCAATAGTAAATTCAAAATTATTTATTATTATTATTTATATTTTAAACCATTTATTTACAATTTAAATTCAAATTATCATTGGTTATAAAATTTACATTAATTATTTATTTACAATCTGATTTCAAATCCAATATATACATATATTTTCTATTTGAATCGAGGAAACTCGCTTCACTTCATCAATTCATTTTACTATTTTTATTCGAATTTTGAAAAATTATTAATTTAAATAAATTTAAATATAGGGTCGTTACACCGCCTAGGGTTTGTGATGCAGCAGCGGATAACTAAATTGATAAAATGGTGAAAGTAGAAATCGGTGGATTGAAGAATGCCGAAGGCCCAAATCCGTTGATCCAAAGATGCCGGATTCTAGCTATCCCAAACACGTTGATCGCGCACGATACCATGTTTAAATATCTACAATTCTTCAGACGTTGATCAAGCGCACTCGATACCGTGAATTGGCTTCTACGATCGTTGATCAGAGCGCACTCGAATGCCGAAAGAGGAGATAGGAGATCACACTCAACTACCAATTTAATGAAAGCACAAAGCTAACAAACAAAGTTTATTTCAAAATCAACTAACTGTTACAAATGATACCACCTGCCTATTTATAGGCTTACAACTCACAACACAAAATTGTACAACACATAGGTCGTTCACGACCTAACAAACCCGCGACCTAATATTTACAACACAACATTCATGGTCGACCTAACCCCTTGTCGACTTACGACCTAACATACAAACGAAATATTACAACATAAAGCAAATACAACACAGTACATGACTTAACAATTTACACATACAAGCGACATATCATCCGGAGCGACCTAAGGTATTTGAGCGACCTAAGGTACTTGAGCGACCTAAGGGAAACACCATGCGACGACCTATCTTTTCAGTGCATAAGTTCGAGCGACCTAAAATAAAGCGGCATCCACATTAGCGACCTAACATAGGTCGTAAAACATCTCCGCGACCTATCACAGGTCGTAACTCGAAACAGTCTTCACTCGATAGATCGGAGCGACCTAAAGTAAGCGATCTAAGGCCTCGCGACCTAAGGCCTTGCGACTTATCATAGGTCGTTGGTTTTCCTGTTCTTGCATAACTCGCTTCTTCGCCTTTTATCTCGTCATCCTGGAACCTGTTAGGTCGCACGCGACCTAAGACTTCAACTTCCCACGACTTATCCTAAAGTTTTAGCTCGTTAGCTTCCTCGTTAGGTCGCACGCGACTTAACAGCATGTTAGGTCGCTCGCGACCTAAGACTACATCAGTCTGGGCTGCATCATCCTCCCTAGGTTGAGAAAAATTCATCCTCGAATTTGCGGCTTCCTCTTCCACAATAAGCTCATCACCATGATACGGTATAAGATGTTTAACATTAAACACGTCAGAAGTGTACACATCCTCCGGTACCTTCAACTTATAAGCGTTTTCATTGATCCGTTTCACAATCGTTACAGGACCAATCTTTCGAGATTTAAGTTTATTGTATGTTCCCCTTGGAAAACGATCTTTTGTTAGTACAGCATATACTAAATCTCCTTCATTAAATTCAACATTCCTTCGTTTCAAATCCGCAGATTGTTTATACTTTTCATTCGTTTTCTCCAATCATTCCTGAACGATTTTATGACATTCTGCCAATCCATCAACAAAATCAACAGCCCGTTTAACTGTCCCCTTTGGTTGTGGTACTATCGTCAAATCCAACGGCCCCTTTGGTAAACTTGAATACACTATCTGAAATGGACTGAAACCCGTACTATGGTTTATAGCATGATTATGAGAAAATTCTGCTTGACGTAGCTTTACATCCCAACTCTTCAGATTATCCTTCACAAGGCACCGTAATAAATTTCCCAGGGATCTGTTAACAACTTCAGTTTGTCCATCGGACTGCGGATGGTAAGCACTACTGAAATTCAGCTTTGTTCCCACCATCTTCCACAAACTTAGCCAAAAATGACTTAAAAATCTAGTATCCCGATCAGAAACAATGGATTCTGGTAAACCATGTAAACAATAGATCTCCCTAAAGAATAACTGTGCCACATGGACTGCATCCGCCATCTTCTTACAAGCAATAAAATGTACCATCTTCGAGAAACGGTCCACCACAACATATATAGAATCATTTCCCCGTTGAGTCCTTGGCAAACCCAACACGAAATCCATGCTTACATCTATCCACGGTCTAGTAGGCACAGGTAACAGCATATATAATCCTGCATTTGTAGCGGTTCCCTTCGACACTTGACAGACATGACATCTCTCCATAAATCTTTCAACCTCTTTCTTCATAGAAGGCCAAAAATAAGATTGCAAAACCAACTACAATGTACGGTCTCTTCCCACATGTCCTTCCTCATGCAACTCCTTTACAATCTTCATTTGTAAGCTGCACTCTGGTATACACAATCGATTCCCCTTAAAAAGAAAACCATCCACCAACATGTACTCATCCGTCTTCCCTTTATTGACTTCATCAACACGTTTCGAAAAATAAGGATCATCAACAAACATTTCTGGCAACACATCAAATCCTATCACTTCAACCTTCATTGTAGTTAACAGATGATTCCTTCGACTCAATGCATTTGCTACACGGTTTGTAATTCCGGACTTATGCTTCACCACAAATGTAAATTGTTGTAGGTATGCGATCCACGAAGCATGTCTAGCTGCAATTTTGTCCTGTCCCTGCAAATGTTTCAGTGCTTCATGATCAGTATATATAACAAATTCTTTATGGAACAAATAGTGTCTCCAATGTTTGATAGCTTGAACAATAGCATAGAATTCCACATCATATGTATTATATCTCATCTTTGCTCCCGATAGCTTCTCACTGAAATATGCAATAGGACGTCCCTTCTGACTTAACACCCCTTCAATTCCAACTTTTGATGCATCAGTATGTAATTCAAACAACAACTGAAAATCTGGCAACACTAGAATCGGTGCTGTCGTCAAAAGTTCTTTGATTCGCTCAAAAGCAAGTCCTGCTTCTTCTGGCCATGAAAATTGTTTCCCCTTCATACAATCAGTAACTGGTGCCATCACGCTACTAAAGTGTGGAATAAACCTTCGGTAGAACGATGCTAAACCATGAAAACTTCTAACTTCGGTTATCGTCCTGGGCTGTGGCCAATTTCTGATTGCTTCAACTTTATTCTGATCCACCTGTATACCTCCTTCAGATATAATATATCCCAAAAATAAAACACTATGCGTCATGAACATGCATTTCTTTGTTGCCGCATAAAATTGTTCCTGTCGCAATATCATCAACACTTCTCTCAGATGTTCCAAGTGTTCTTTTGCGCTTCCACTGTATATCAGTATATCATCAAAATACACCACCACAAACTTTCCGATAAATGGTCTAAAAATCTGATTCATCACCCACATAAATGTACTCGGTGCATTTGAAAGACCAAACGGCATAACCAGCCATTCGTACAACCCTTCTCTCGTCTTGAATGCTGTCTTCCATTCGTCCCCTAGTCTGATTCGAATTTGATGATAACCACTCTTCAAATCAATCTTCGAAAAGATAGTAGACCCGCTCAATTGATCCAACAAATCATCAAGCCTCGGCATCGGAAATCTGTATCTCACTATAATCTTGTTCAGTGCTCGACTGTCAGTACACATCCTCTACGTCCCATCCTTCTTCGGCACTAACAATGCTGGCACAGCACATGGACTTAAACTTTCCTGCACACGCCCCTGTTCAAGCAATTCTTCCACTTGCCTTCTTAACTCCTCATGTTCTTTTGGACTCATTCTGTAGTGTGGTCTATGAGGTAACACAGCTCCTGGAACAAGATCGATTTGATGTTGAATGTCTCTCAACGGTGGTAACTCCGTTGGTAGCTCCTTAGGAAATACATCATCAAATTCTTCTAGCGCTGGCTTTACTTCTTCAGGAATCTCAACCACTTCATTACTCTCTCGTCCAATCAACAAAAATACTTCAGGCTCTTCTTCGACTTCCTTAACAAACTCCTTCAAAGATAACAAGGTTTTAAGTTCTTCAATCTCCTCCAACTTGCTTTCTTCTTGTTGTCGCTTCTTAGGAACTAGAGTGATCTTAGTACCTTCAAACATGAAACTATAACTGTTAGTACGACCATCATGTTGTACAGCCCTATCATACTGCCATGGTCTCCCCAACAACAGATGGCATACATCCATATCCACAACATCACACCAAATTTCATCTTCGTATTTCTTCCCAATTGAAAAATTAACACAAGCTCTTCGTCCAACCTTCACCTCCCCACCTTTCCTCAACCAAGCTAACTTGTAAGGTTTCGGATGTTTCTCAGTTTTCAATGCCAACTTCTTCACAGCCTCTGTAGAGATAATATTATCGCAGCTTCCCGCATCAATGACAAATTTATAAACCCTTCCCAAGATAGTGCATGTTGACTGAAAAATGTTACTCCTCAACCAGCTAGTTTCCTCCTCTTGCTTTGGTGTCAAACACGACCTCTTCATCATCAATGAATACCCTTCATCTCCCGACACATTTTCTTCCTCCTCATCATGCAATGAATTAGAACATTCAGCTTCTACCTCTTCATCTTCAACCTCAGCAATCATCGTTCGCTTCTTTGGCTTTGGACATTCATTGCTTTTGTGACCAATCTCCTGACAATTGAAACATTTGATACCACTATTGATTCTGGTCTTAGCAACTTCATTAACGACCGGTTTTGCAACAGCCTTCGAAACATTCACATTGCTACTAGCCCCTTTCGTTGGATTGTTAGAATTTGTAAACACACCACCACCTCTCCTTCCTTGCTTCTCCCAGGCTAGAGCTTTCTGATGTGCTTCCGCAACAGATCTGGGATCAAACATATTCACCATGTCTTGAATCTGCATTCTCAACCCTCCAACAAATCTAGCTGTTAACTGTTCCTCCGTATCCATGATATCATTCCTCGCAATCAATTGATAGAATTCATCGGCATAATCATTAACAGTCTTTGTTCCCTGTCTCAAGTTCTGCAAACGTTGATACATAAGAGATTGATAATTGTAAGGTAAGAAAGTAGCTTTCATCAATTTCTTCATTTTCTCCCATGATTCAATCTTTGACTTCCCCATTCTCTCCCGTGTCAATTTAGTTTGTTGCCACCATGCCATAGCTCTTCCTTTCAAACGCAACCAACTTCACTCTACGATGCTCGGGTACTTCTTTAAAGTCAAAATTTTCCTCAACATTAGATAACCAATCAAGGAATTCTTCAGCTTGCATACTTCCCTTGAATTCTGGAATTTCAGTTTTCATTCCCGACTCCCATCTACGATCAACTTCAACATCCCGATATGTATTTCGTACTTGGTCTCGATCTCGATAATGAATATTACTTCTATCACTCTCTTCATCATAATCACGTGTACTTCGGTATCGATCTCGACCATCAACATCTCTTCGATCATGCATGTCTCTTCGACTGTCTTTCATCATCATGATATGGCTCATCTCCAAATTCACGTGGAGTTCTCCTTTCTTCATGTCTATATTCATGGTGATCTCTTCTCATCGAAACTGATGATTCTCTTTTACCTTGATCAGATTGTGGCAACACCCTCCTCGCTTCCGTCACCGATGGCGAAACTCTGTTTCCTCCATGGTTCGAGACTGGCGACCTTCTCCTTTGACCTTGGTTCATGTCCATCATCAATTTCTCTAACCTCCCAATACCTTCATCCAACTTCTCATTGAATTAGTTACTAATGCGTTGTTCCATTTGTTCAGCATCTTCTCTTTTGTACAAATCTTCCACATTTTGATGACGATTGGCTCTTTTCGGTGGCATTGTTGAATACTTCACAAACACTTCAACAAATTCAAATGTAATCTTCCAAAACTTCAACCCAATTAGCTCGAATCAAGGTCAAGCGACCTAACTTAGCTCACACGTTCCTTGGCTCGGCTCGGCTTGCACTAACTCGCACAACCACTTCAACAATTCAAACTCCTTGGTGCGCAAATCTTTCCCGCGCTAATTTCAAACACTTTTCAGACCGTTGATCCAAAATGCTATGGATCAAAAACTCCCACTTTGTTGCAAAAATATGATGAACACGATGAACAATAATCTTCGCAAAAATGCATATCCAACCTCCAACACTTCAAATAAAATTGGCTCCAAGACTCGGCTTAGCTATGATTGGCTAAGTCTAGCTCTGATACCAAATGATGCAGCAGTGGATAACTAAATTGATAAAACGGTGAAAGTAGAAATCAGTGGATTGAAGAATGCCGAAGGCCCAAATCCATTGATCCAAAGATGCCGGATTCTAGCTATCCCAAACACGTTGATCGCGCACGATACCGTGTTTAAAGATCTACAATTCTTCAGACGTTGATCAAGCACACTTGATACCGTGAATTGGCTTCTACGATCGTTGATCCGAGCGCACTCGAATGCCGAAAGAGGAGATAGGAGATCACACTCAACTACCAATTTAATGAAAGCACAAAGCTAACAAACAAAGTTTATTTCAAAATCAACTAACTGTTACAAATGATACCACCTGCCTATTTATAGGCTTACAACTCACAACACAAAACTGTACAACACATAGGTCGTTCATGACCTAACAAACCCACGACCTAACATTTACAACACAACATTCATGGCCGACCTAACCCCTTGCCGACCTACGACCTAACATACAAACGAAATATTACAACATAAAGCAAATACAACACAGTACATGACTTAACAATTTACACATACAAGCGACATATCATCCGGAGCGACCTAAGGTACTTGAGCGAACTAAGGGAAACACCATGCGACGACCTATCTTTTCAGTGCATAAGTTCGAGCGACCTAAAATAAAGCGGCATCCACATTAGTGACCTAACATAGGTCGTAAAACATCTCCGCGACCTATCACAGGTCGTAAGTCGAAACAGTCTTTACTCGATAGATTGGAGCGACCTAAAGTAAGCGATCTAAGGCCTCGCGACCTAAGGCCTTGCGACTTATCATAGGTCATTGGTTTTCCTGTTCTTGCATAACTCGCTTCTTCGCCTATTATCTCGTCATCCTGGAACCTGTTAGGTCGCACGCGACCTAAGACTTCAACTTCCCACGACTTATCCCAAAGTTTTAGCTCGTTAGCTTCCTCGTTAGGTCGCACGCGACTTAACAACACGTTAGGTCACTCGCGACCTAAGACTTCATCAGTCTGGGCTACATCAGTTCACCAACATTTCCTTCGGTAAATCCTTCTGGCAGTGTAGCTCCTTTGGTAAATTTGGTTTCTGAGATAGTTGCGAATTCTAAGACCTCTCTATCTCCAATCTCAGGCATTGTTTCCAACTCCTTGCAGGGTATGTCTTCTCCTCTATCTCCCTTTCTCCAGGCTGCTGCTTTGGGACATGTTGGTCTTTGATCCGATTTACCATTGCCTGCCTTTGGGGATATGAATTCTGGTGTTGAAAATGATGTTGGTAATGTACTAGTTGATGGGTCTAATGTTGACAATCGAGTAAATGTCGGTGTTAGTTTGATCGAACCAATTGCTAGTTCTGATGATCTTGCGTGTGGCATTGAAAATGAAATTGCTGCAAGGTCTATTGTTGGTCTTGGTACTGATACTATCGATAGCTTGACTCATCATTTTGATTGCGCATCAGGTGCTTGTCGAAATATCGCTGTCACTAATGAGCAGGTTCTCTTAACTGCATCTGTTCATGTTTCATCTCCTAGTGAGGCTCCTAAGTGGACTTCCTTTTTTTCTAAATTGCCGCAAAACGCAGTAGTCTACTCCCCCCAATTGTTTGACAATGTTGAGGTCGATAGAGTGATGGTTCCTCTTGTCGAAGTCCTTCTAGCTGGAATTGATTATTGGTCTGATTATTTGGTTGGTTTTTTCTTGGACATAAGCCCAGCTTATCATGTGGTTAAGGAGCGTTATAGTCAGGTTTGGAAACCTAAAGGTGGGCTTAGGGTACTTTTTGATAATGAAATGTTCTATTTAAAATTCTCGAGGAGTGAAGAAAGATAATTGCTTTATAAGCTGATCCTATTCTCATTGAATAGAAGCCTTATCACTTCCTGGAGCTCGTCCGTGGATGAGGCAAAGGAATAGGTTTTGTCTATTCCTATTTGAGCGCATTTCTCTCACATCTCATCTATCTTGCAACCCATGATTGGACTTGACTGGCCTTGTTGGTAAAGTTATTTGTTTTGATTCTAACACCGTGGCTAGAAAGTGATTATTGTATGCCAAAACCTTGATCGGAATCACTACTAAGAGACCCTTGACCTCTAAACTCAAGGTCAGAATTGCTGAGGATCATGATGTGGAGGCTGTTGTTTGGTACAGTTGGAAACCCATATATGCTCGTCTTGTCAGTCTTTTGGCCACCTCTTAGATGCTTGTTCTCTTCAGTCAGACACTGTTCCTGTTCCTTTTGTTGATACGACCCCTCTTTCCCGGCCTCCTATCAGGAAGTGGGTCCCGAAATTCGCTCAGTAGGTGTTACCTCTCTTTCCTAGTTTATTCCTCCCCCTCGCCTCCTGTGGATCAGGATGTGGTTGATCTCATGTTGTTCCTCCGATCGTAGTTATTGTTCCATCCATAGCTAGTATCCTTACGCCTCCTGTCCAGGTTGTGGTAGCTCTAGTTGTTACTTCGGTCGTTGATCCTCCTTCGGCTTCTATTTCTTGGGACTTTGAGAAGCGGGCGTGGATTCATCATCTTTTTGACATGAGATACACTCCGGTGAGTGATACTTACCATACTTATATGAGTAATGAGGTAGGTGAGAGTAGGCATCTTTTCTATCAAATTGGGGTTGAGGGTCTTTCCCTTACTAATTTAGGAAAAATTGGTGAAGTGAACGAGGATCTGTTTCGAGATACCACTTGGGATAGGAAATTCATCTACAGCTCTGCCTCCTTTAGTTATGTTCCCAACCTTCACTCCTTTTCTCTGGGTTTGTTCATGTCTCTGGTCTTGTTACGGCTGAAGATAGTAGAAGTTCCTCCTCATTTGAGGAGGGATAGTCATGGACGTTAGTAGTTTAGGCGTGTTGCCCACTCATGTGCTGTATTTTTCTATTTTTAGTGGTATGGCGTTGTTCTGTTCATGTGCAGAGCATCTATTTTTCATTAGTTAATAATGTGGCATGGCCCACTATAAAGCCGATTATCTTTGCTAAAAAAGGAAAAGAAGGAAAAAGCACTTATGTTTCAATTTTATCATTTAATGGTTGATCTTACCTTATGGTAGCATTTTATTTTCAAATGATACGACTTAGTAGCATTTTGTACTTGATAGTTTTCTTTTTGCATAATGTTTTCATAAAATGATATTGTATAATATCATTTTGTAGCCCCTTGATATCAATTCTACCTACTGTGTCCTTATGACTAAATTTTGAAGAAGCCGAGGCCAAAATTTTTTTGGAAGTTTGTCCTTTAAACAAAATTCTCTACGGGATATTATATATAACTATTAATTGTTTGATGTATGAACTAGATGTAACTTCAACTATGTTAATATATATATATATATATAATGTGCTTAAATTGTCAAATATTTTACGTTAGTGTTATTTGAATTGATTGCTACAATTAAATAGAGGTTAAATATTTTCTTTTAGATATTCTAATATTCAGAAATGCTATGTAAAATGAAGAAATGCTATGTAAACTTAATAGGGTAAGGTTAAAATTGTGTAAAAGTTTTTACAACATTTCTAGAACGCTGATAAATACCTTTACATAGCGTTTCAGAAATGCATTAATAAGATTTGAATCGATTATCATGTCTTTTCACAATGTTTTCAAAACAATGTGAAATTTTTTTATAACGTTTTTGAAATGCTGAACAAACTTTAATTTGACATAGGTAAAAACGCAAAAACCCTAAAATAGCATGGGGCAAAACGCTGCAATACGACATATTTTGGCATAATTTTTGAAAATGTTGTTGTAGGATCTAAACTTATTACAACATGTCGCTACTTAGCATTCTTCAAAACACTATAGAAAGTTTTAACAGCTTTTAAATTACTGCGTAAGGTCTTTTTTGTTATAGTGATTATATAATATAAGCCGTACAACATTTAATATTCACTTAAAATAGATTATGAAATCCGATTATGAATTTAATTCACTATGTTTGACCTTTTTAAAGATCAATTAAAATAGATAAAGAATAACATGATGTATTTACACATGTGGATTCACAACTTTATTGAGTTAGCAACTTTATATTTGTATGACATTTCTCATCATGAACTTACAAGTTAAATAAATGAGTCAACTTGACATTTGAAACATTATTTGACACATATACCCATAATTGGTATAAATTTAGTAAACTTGAGCCATGGCCTCCTTCTCTGAGTCTCCCACCTGTCCCTCTCCTCCCTCACCAGATCGGCCTCCTGTCCTTGATCCTGCAGCCCCACCTAATGACCACCTTGCCTCTGACGATGGTTTCACAGTTGTTAGAAACAGGAAATGACAAAGATAACCAAGATTTAACGTTACTTATAACCGCCCTCCACAAAAAAATACCTCTTGCAATCGTTCTGTCAGATATAATAATCCAGTTTATGGGAACCAACCCCCTCATGCCTCGCAACCAGTGAACAACGTTGGTCTTATTCCCAATGCATTAGGTTATAGACCCTCTTAATCCAGTCCATGGGTGAAACCTCCTTCCTCCAGTCGTGCATGGAATGACGTTGTCAAAGGTAATCAGATCCCGATATACACTCCTCTGAGATTTTACCAACCCCAAGAATTTAAGACCCTTCATTGTGCTAAAATGACGGATGATGTTGTTCAAAAGGCTAAAACTTAATGGGACACCGCGATTGTTATATACATTGTTGGATCTAAACTGCATTACCCTTTTATTAAAGCGTATATAAGTAGAGTTTGGAACCCTAAAGGGGAATTTTCTATTTACTCTAAAGAGAATGGATTTTATGTCATTAAATTTGAAAAGAAAGAGGATTGTGAAAAGGTTCTAGAAGGAGGTACGTACTTTTATAATAAGAAATTAATGATGGTGAAACAATGGACTTGGGGAATGCATCTAAACAAAGAGTTACTCCATACGATTCCTTTTTGGATTCGCCTCCCACGTCTTCTGCTTGATTATTGGACAGAAGAAGACATTAGTCGTATTGCCTCTTTTATTGGTAACCCGATCAAATTGGACAAATTTTATGGAAGGAATCATTAAAATTGCCTATGCTAGAGTCCTTGTTGAAATATCTAGCTCGTTTGAATACCCAAAACAAATTCCAATACTAACTGAGAAAGATAATATTATAATGTAGGAAGTTACCTATGAATGGAAACCCCCTAAATGCTCAAACTATTTCAGTTTTGGGCATTCAGAGAGCATATGTCAGTTTACTCAAAGACGGGTACCAAAAAATCCTAATCCTCCATCTGACAACAAAAATGAAAGACATTGATAACCATATACAGGGGGTTGAAAGTACTGGATTAAATGCTTCAGGGGATAAAACAAATCTATCCAACTCCGTGGGCCTTGAAGGATCATATACAGAAAACGTTGAAATAGATGAAATGCATGAATCTAATGATGCCCAATAACATCAAGGAATCGCAAGAAATTTATAATAGCGCACAAGAGTGTTCACAGTCCCATGTTATACAGAAGTAACATCAAAATTCAAAATTATTTCAACAAGACAATATCAACAGACGTAGTGACAACATCTCAGAAAATGGCACAACTGGAAAAATTAACTGACTCAAGTCCCAATCCTATTAATGGTAAAACAGACCAGGCTACGAGCGGTAATGATCTTAATGCTTCACCCTCTCAGGAACTTAAATCTTCACAACAATATTCCACAAGGTCCAAAGCAGTGAGGAAAACAAGACCCGATGAAATGGTGTTTGAATTCACAGCCACACAATCCCCTGACGTCATTGAAAACCCTGCATGGAACAACATGGTTAACAACTTGAAAGAGAAGACAAGAAAATCCAAAATATCAAAGCCTATAGGGGTCACTACTTCCCCCAATATAAGTAGTAATTCCCTCTCCTCTAATCAATGATGTTCCTCACTTGGAACATCAGGGGTATGAACTCCCCTGCTAAACAGTTGGACATTCTCCAACTGCATTCTCCAACTGATTAATAGTGGTAAATTCTCTTTTTCGGGTCTTGTTGAAAATAAGATGTCTCCAAATAATATTTAGCAATTCATTCAAAAGCTTCACATGAAATGGAAATACACACACAATAGTGACACGGCTAATATGAGTAGAATACTATTATCTTGGGACTCTAATTACTGTCTAACATAATTATGCACTCTAATGATCAATATATATCCTGCATTATCAAAGTTTGAATTGAAGAATAAGAAGAGTTAGAAGATACAAATTTTGTATTTCGATTTGTATTGAATTATTACAATTGTCAATATTTCCAAATACAAGAGCAGCCTGTATTTATAATAAACAAGACTGTTTGGGCCAAATACAAGAATAGCCCAGGACTTAGGTTAGCAATCTGAAACTAAGAAAGAAAAAGATACAAGCCGTTGGATGGCCTTCAGATGTGTGGCTGATATGCTTGAGTCCAAGATAGTTAAAGATCTGTGTTAGTTTGTATCGGCTAACATACGAAAGCTAATACTCCCCCTCAATTCAAACTAGGGTTAGGTCTTGAGCCATGGCGATGAGTGCGATTCAGCAGCAAGACGAAATCTTTTTCAGATCTGAGGGAGAAGTTGGAACTTTGTTAGATCTGAACTCAGCTATGACTACTGTATCTTTTCTGGTTTGATTTCTTTGACCTTTAAATCTTCTCTTAGCCTGTGAAAGCTTGACTTCGATAAAGCTTTGGTAAGGATATCTGCTTTTTGATAATATGTAGGAACATGACATACTTGTAGCTTTCCTTTGATTACTTGTTCTCGAACAAAATGTAGATCAATCTCTATGTGTTTAGTTCTGGAATGCTGAATTGGATTGACTGACATATAGATTGTACTTTGATTATCACACCGTAAGGTTGCTTTGTCATTATTGCTGATTTTTAGTTCGGATAAGAGTGATTGTAGCCACATAATTTCAGCTGTAGCACTTGCTACACTTCTGTATTCTGCTTCACTGCTGGATTTAGAAATAGTAGATTGTTTCTTTGACTCCATGATATTAAGTTGCCACCGAGATATATACAGTAACCAATAATGGACTTTCTATCATCTAAATCTCCAGCCCAGTCTGCATCACTATAACCCACTAGATTTAGATCACTGCCTTTTTTAATATGAAGGCCAAAATTGATAGTGCCTTTAAGATATCTGAGCACCCTTTTGATCCCTTTCCAGTGATTATCCAGTGGATTCTGCATAAACTGAGATAATTTGTTAACACTAAAGGCAATATCAGGCCTGGTTATAGTAACATATTGCAGTGCACCAATGATACTCCTATATTGTTTGGCATTTAATATAGATTCACCTTGATTCTTGGAGTATCTTTGGTTACTGATCATAGGTGTTGGTTGAGGTTTTGCATTATCCATTTTGGTTTTGTTTAAGATATCTAAAATATATTTCTTTTGGCTGAGAAATATATCTGTAGAGGATAATTTTAAAACCTCAATACCTAAGAAGTAATTCAGTTCACCTAAATCTTTGATAGAAAATTGCTTATGAAGATACTTGACTAACTCATTTATTTCATCAATGTTATCACCTGTTATAATCAAATCATCTACATATATTAGTATATATATAGATGATTCATTTGTGATTTTGATGAAAAGTGAGTTGTCAGATTTGGTGAATTGAAACCCCTTATTGGTTAGAGTGGTTTTCAGTTTGTCAAACCATACTCTAGGTGCTTGCTTGAGGCCATATATAGCCTTATTGAGTTTGCATACAAGATTATTATCTTGTATGTAGCCTTGTGGCTGTTGCATATAGATGTCCTCTTGCAAGACACCATTTAAAAAAGCATTATTCACATCTAGTTGCCTTAAGTACCAGTTTCTATGCAAAACAATAGTAAGTACAAGTCTAATGGTAGAGGGTTTTACCACAGGTGAAAAAGTTTCACCAAAGTCAAAGCCATACTCCTGTGTATACCCCTTTGCTACAAGTCTAGCCTTGTGCTTGATTATTGTACCATCAGGATTTTTCTTTAATCTGTAGGTCCACTTACAGTTAATAATGTTTTTATTACCTGGGGGTGTGACCAAATTCCAAGTTTTGTTTTTGATAAGAGCATTGAATTCTTCATCCATGGCTGCTTTCCAATTCTTGTCACTAGCAGCTTGAATGAAGTTTTCAGGCTCTTTGTCGAAAGAGGATGTTATAGTGTAGACCTTTGGCTTGAAGATGCCACTTTTGGCTCTTGTAATCATGGGGTGACCTGCAGTGGGTTGACTCATCATGGGTGGTGACTCAGCTTGATTAGTTTGCTGTATGTTGTTATCATAACTGCTAATTTCTTCAGCTAAGTTTTGATCCTCATTTTGACTATAGTTGCTTTCTGTTGTGACAGATCTGTGCTGACTCGAGGGGCCTTGCAGTTCACAACCTGACCTTGATGGTATAGTGTGTTGTGGATTTGAAGCACCTTCGTTGGCATCATCATTAACATCCTTTTGGATGTCGGTGTACAAAGGTAAATGTGGGATAGATCTACTTGGATTGTAAACATTTGCAGTAGTTTTTATATCTGTCTTACTAAAAGGAAACACAAATTCATTAAACACTACATGTCTGCTTATGATAATTCTCCACTTTCATCCAGGCACTTGTACCCTTTTTGGTTTGTACAATATCCAAGAAAGGTACAAGACTTTGATCTGAAGTTTAGCTTGTTCTTATTATAGGGTCTAAGACATGGGAAGCATAAACAACCAAAGGTTTTTAACATTTTATAGTCTGGTTTAGTTTTGAGTAATTTCTCTATATGACACATGTAATTCAATACTTTAGTTGGAAGCCTGTTAATTAGATAAACAGCTGTACTAAAAGCTTCAGGCCAAAACTTAAGAGGTATTGAAGCATGTGCAAGAAGTGATAAACCAGACTCTACAATGTGTCTGTGTTTTCTTTCTGCTAACCCATTTTGTTCTGAAGTGTAAGGACAAGTAGTTCTATGAATTATACCTTTTCTTTTAAAGAAATCATCAAGTGGTTTGTATTCACTACCACCATCAGTTTGAAAAGTTTTTAGCTGACAATTTGTTTGTTTTTCAGCCATAGTTATGAATTGTACAACAGCATTATATGTGTCAGACTTAGCTTTAAGAAAGTAAATCCAAGTGTGTCTAGAGTAGGAGTCAACAAAAGAAATATAGTATTTGTACCCATAGTCAGAACTATAGGGTGCTGGACCCCATAGATCTGAAGCAATCAGATCAAGAGGTTGCTTATACTCAGTTTCTGAGTTTGCAAATGGTAGTTTATGACTTTTGCCAAGTTGACAATGAGTACATACATAAGGTGATGCATATTCATTAAAGGAAATTTTATTTTCTAAGAGTATTTTCCTAACTATTTTCTCATTAGGGTGTCCTAATTTGTAGTGCCATAACTCAAATGTGTTAATGCTACTTTTAGATATCATAGAGTTATTGCACACTTTATCTTCAAAAGCTGATTTATTTTGACAGGATTTTACATCAATGTGTCCATCAGTTTTGCTCAACATTGTGACATTACAAGAATTTTCAGCTATAGGCTTTTTACAATTTACAGAATTAAACTTGTATAATCCTCTATCAGCTTCACCCTGCAATATAATTTCCCTAGTTAGCATGTCTTTGATTAAACAATATTTGGGATAAAATTCAAAGAACACATTATTGTCTCTAGCAAATTGGGACACACTAATGAGGTTCTTTTTTATTTTGGGTACTCTTAGAAGATTATTTAAATACATCATTCTTTTTCCTTTAATGTGAGCATCCCCTATGTGTGTGATATTTATACAGTCACCATTACCTAAAGAAATTAATTGAGTACCTCTATATTCCCTGTTGCCTGCATTAAGATTTTCCAAGCTGTTGGTTATGTGATTGGTAGCACCAGTATCTGGGTACCATGCATCATCCTGGACCTGATCTGTCTTGGTGCCTTCACTTAGCTGACAGCTTTTGATATCATTTGAGTCAGAATTACCTTGAGCTTGAACTAGATTAGCACTGCCATTGTTGTTGTTCCTTTGATTGTTTGAATTCTGCCCAGGCATGTAGTTCTGATTAAATCTGAAGTAGCATTTTGCAGCAGTATGACCCATTTTTTCACAAATTTGACACTTGGGTCTGGTGTTATTATTCCATCTCCCCCTGCCTCTAGATCTGTTGGTAAAGCCTCCTCTCTGATTGTGTTGATCACCCTTATTTTGATTGAAATTCTTATTTTTGGTAGTGTAGTTTATTGATTTCAGAATCAGTGGTTCTTTTGTGATCAATCCTTGCCTCATGTGCAAGAAGAGTAGACTCAACAAATTGCATATCAGGAATAGTTCTTTGAGTAGTGAGAACTGCTATAACAGATTCATAGTCTGTGCTTAATCCATTTAAGACAGTCAAGACTTGTTCATCTTCAGGTACTTTTCGTCCTGCAGCTTCAAGAAGGTCATATAGCCTTTTGATCTTGGCTATATATTCTCTCATGGGTTCATCTTGTTTTCTAATGCTTTGGAGTTCTCTTTTGTAATGCATTAGTTTTGCACCTGATTGTGTGTTGAACACCCTTTCGGTAGTGAGCCAAATTTCATTTGCAGTTTTACAACTTATTATTTGAGGTAGTAGCTTGGGAGTGATAGATGCCATGAGCCATGAACTTATCAATCTATCTTGCCTATGATACTTTGTTTATTCATTATTGCTAACTACCTTGTTTTCAACAGTGATAAACTTAGGAGGGATGGTTAAAGTACCAAGGATGTGTCCCTCCAAGCCATAGCCTTCTATGGCTGTTTCAACTTGTACTCGCCAGAGAAGATAATTGTCTTCATCTAGCTGAACTGTAATCAATTGGATTTGAGGGCCGATGATAGTCTTGATCAGGTTACTTGCTTCTGCTGTCAGATCTGGAGGAGCAGTGTTACCAACATTGCCAACTTCTGAATTGCTGTCATCTGTCATAATGAATTGATGAAAAAGGTTGGAAGATGAGACAGTGGAGGGAGTTTGCACTTGCAGGTATGAATCTTAACTATTCAAGAAGTGTGATGAATCACCAGTGAAAGAGAAGGTCAGATGCAACCAATTTTAAAGATAATTTTCTTTAAAATTTAGGTATGGCACTGGCTAAATTCTGATTTCTTGATTAGAGAAGAGAATACTTGTAATGAATGAGTAATTTTCACAATATAGTTTCTTTCAAGAAGTCTTTGATGCAACCAAGAACTTATTCTTTTCGGATGGCACTTGATTTCTTGATATAGACTATATAAAACCCCAAATGATGAAATTGAATCTGATGGGGAATAGAACACCAAATGACACTGTAAAAAAGTGGATGGTGTTTCTTGAAACAATCGATACGAATTGAGAGGTGGATAGAATAGCTGTTAAGCTTTTGAATAATGCTCTGATACCATATCAAAGTTTGAATTGAAGAATAAGAAGAGTTAGAAGATACAAATTTTGTATTTCGATTTGTATTGAATTATTACAATTGTCAATATTTCCAAATACAAGAGCAGCCTGTATTTATAATAAACAAGACTGTTTGGGCCAAATACAAGAACAGTCCAGGACTTAAGTTAGCAATCTGAAACTAAGAAAGAAAAAGATACAAACCGTTGGATGGCCTTCAGATGTGTGGCTGATATGCTTGAGTCCAAGATAGTTAAAGATCTGTGTTAGTTTGTATCGGCTAACATACGAAAGCTAATATGCATCCTTCATAGTGCCAATGGTATGAGCCTAATTAGTACTGTTGTTTATGCACACAACCACTCTGACAACAGGAAAGAGTTGTGGCAATACTTATCTGAACAAGCTAGAAAAATCAATCTTCCTTGGATTATAATGGGTGACTTTAACTCCATTTTTTTAATCATGATAGAATTAATCAGGGGGTTTATAATTTAATTGGTGATGTTGATTTTGCCTATTGTATTAATTCTGCTAAGCTTTCTAAACCTAGTTTAATTAGTAACTATTTTACTTGGAGAGGTGGTCCTAATATGTCTATTCATAGTAAAATTGATAGGGTGTTTGTTAACTAGATATGGTTAAACAAATTTTCACAATTTGGAATTCATTTTGGAAATCATTCTCTGAGTGACCATACCCCTATTCTTGTTAAATTTAATGATTCTCAAATTATTAATGCTAGAGTCCCATATAGATACAACAATTCCTGGCATTTAATACTTGATTATCATGACATTATTCACTAAGCTCTAAAATACAAGTGCAAGGCAATCCTCTTTTCTCTTTGATGCAGCCAAGGAAGCGAATTCGACGATGTAAATCGAATCCGTCCAGGATCTCATACGATTAGCGAAAATAACCGGTGAATCGATGATAAATCGATGAATTTAAGAATACCAAAATGCCCAAATCCGTTGATCACGAAGATACCGGATTCTAGCAATCTTCGACACGTTGATAGCGCTCGATGCCGTGAGAGAAGATCTACAATTCTTCGAACGTTGATCAAGCGCACTTGATTCCGTGAATTGGCTTCAACAATCGTTGATTCGAGCGCACTCGAATGCCGACAGTGGAGATAGGAGATAACACTCAACTACCAATTTTAATGGAGGCAAGAAGCACAAACCAAATTTTATTTAAAATTCAACAACCAATTTACAATGACATCGCACCTTTATTTATAGGGATTAAAATACATACACATGACTTAACAGATACGACTTAACGACATAAGAAAGTGGCACAATAGTTACAAACGACGCACGACTTAAATAAATACAAACAAGCTTCAGGATCGACATAAGAAAAGTAACGACTTAAGACAATGCGACTTAACAAAATACAAACATCGACTCAAAAAAAACAACACAAGAAAACAGCGAGTTAACAAAGTTCGCGACTTAAGTAATTCTGATGAATCTGTTCGCGACCTATGGAGGAACGACCTAAGGAATTCGCGACCTAAGAGTCTTCAGTGGCTTCGCGACTTAAGGATCTTCGACTTAGGGATTCTGATGAATCTGTTCGCAACCTATGGTGGAGTTCGCGACATAAAGTGATGCGGCTTTGGAAATCTGGAGCGACTTAAGGAGACGAGACTTAAAGTAGGTCGCCCGCGACCTAAGGAGTTCTGGATCGTCTTCTTCCTCGCGACATAGGTAGGTCGCTTGCGCCTTAAGGCGGAGCGATTTAGGGTTTCACGAACTCCTCTGGTATGCGCTGCATCATCCTTCCCTGGTTGAAAAGAATTCGACCTCGAATTCGCACTCTCCTCTTCTTTGACAAATTTCTCCTCATAATACGAAATTAAGTGTTTGACATTGAAAATATCAGAAGTATGAATATTTTCCGGCAACCTTAACTGATACGCATTATCATTGATCTTCTTTATGATTTCTAAAGGACCAATCTTTCTAGCAGCTAGTTTGTTGTAAGTGCCAACAGAAAATCGATCCTTAGTCAATACCGCATATACGAAATCTCCTTCTTTGAATTCAACGCGTCGTCGTTTAGCATCTGCGGATTGCTTATATTTCTCATTTGCCTTAAGCAATCATTCCTGCACAACCTTGTGACACTCTTGCAATTCATTCACAAAATTACTAGCTCGTTTGATCACTCCTTTCTGTTGTGGTACTACGGATAAATCCAACGGTCCTTTAGGAATGGTCGAGTACACAACCTGGAATGGACTGAACCCAGTGCTATGATTAACTGCATGGTTGTGTGCAAACTCCGCTTGACAAAGCTTTGAATCCCAACTCTTCAAATTATCATTCACAAGGCATTGCAATAGATTACCCAGGGATCTGTTCACAACTTCAGTCTGTCCATCCATCTGTGGATGATAAGCGCTACTGAATTTCAGCTTCGTCCCAACCATTCTCCATAGGCTCATCCAAAAATGACTTAGAAAGCGAGTATCTCTATCTGAAACAATAGATTCAGGCAACCCATGAAGACGATATATTTCTCTAAAATATAACTGTGCTACATTAACTGCATCTGCTTTCTTCTTATATGCAATAAAATGTATCATTTTCGAAAAACGATCAACCACCACATAGATAGAATCATTGCCGCGTTGTGTTCTCGGCAGTCCCAACACAAAATCCATGCTAACATCCACTCACGGTTTAGTCGGCACAGTTAACAGCATATACAACCATGCATTTGTCGCGGTCCCCTTTGACACTTGACAAATATGACACCTCTGAACAAACTTTTCAACTTCTTTTCTCATTGACGGCCAAAAATAAGATTTTGCAATCAACTATAAAGTACGATCACGGCCCACGTGTCCTTCATGTACCTCTTTAATAATCTTCAGTCACAAACTGCAATCTGGAATACACAACTGATTTCCTTTGAACAGAAAACCATCCACCAACATATATCCATCCATTTCTCCCTATTTGACTTTATCTAGGATTTCGGAAAAATATGAATCTGAAATAAGCAATTCTGGAAGTAAGTCAAAACCCATCACTTCCACTCGCATGGTAGTGAGTAAATGATTCCTCCGACTCAATGCATCGGCAACGCGATTAGTTACCCATGGTTTGTGCTTTACAACAAAAGTAAACTGCTGCAGATACGCGACCCATGAAGCGTGTCTAGCTGAAATTTTGTCCTGCCCTTGCAAATGTTTCAAAGCTTCATGATCCGTATAAAGAACAAACTCTTTCTGAAACAAATAATGCCTCCAGTGCTTCACAGCTTGAACAATTGCGTAAAACTCCACGTCATAAGTGCTATATCTCAACTTGGCTCCAGACAACTTCTCACTGAAATAAGAAACTGGTCTTCCATTCTGACTCAATACTCCACCAATCCTAACCTTCGAAGCATCAGTGTGTAACTCGAACAATATCTGAAAATCCGGCAGTACCAGAATGGGTGTTGTCGTCAAAAGTGTCTTGATCTTCTCAAAAGCTAACTCTGCTTCCTCTGTCCACACGAACTTCTTTCCTTTCATGCAATCGGTTACAGGTGCCATCACACTGCTAAAATGTGGAATGAATCTTCGATAAAAAGATACCAACCCATGAAAACTCCTCACTTCAGTAATTGTCTTGGGTTGTGGCCAACTTCTGACAGCTTCCACTTTGCTTTCATCCACTTGAATACCCTCCTTCGACAGAACATATCCCAGAAACAAAACACTATGCGTCATGAACACGCACTTCTTCGTTGCTGCATAGAATTGCTCCTGTCGTAGAATCAACAGCACTTCTCGCAAATGCTGGATATGCTCTTCCATACTCCCACTATAGATCAAAATATCGTCAAAGTAAAGTACTACGAACTTCCCAATAAATGGTCTGAAAATCTGGTTCATCATTCTCATAAAAGTACTAGGAGCATTTGACAAGCCAAACGGCATAACCAGCCATTCGTATAGACCTTCCCTAGTTTTAAAAGCAGTCTTCCACTCATCACTCGGTCTAATACGAATCTGATGGTATCCACTCTTCAAGTCAATCTTTGAGAACACAACAGCCCCACTCAACTGATCAATCAAATCATCGAACCTCGGCATAAGAAACCTGTATCTCACAGTGATCTTGTTTAGAGCCCGACTGTCCGTACACATCCGCCAAGTCCCATCCTTCTTCGGTACCAATAAGGCTGGCAATGCACAAGGACTCAAGCTCTCCTGAACACGCCCTTGTTCTAACAACTCCTCCACCTGCCTTCTCGGTTCCTCATGCTCCTTAGGACTCATCCTGTAATGTGGCCTGTGAGGTAATGCCGCCCCTGGCACAAGATCAATCTGATGTTGAATATCTCTCAACGGTGGTAACTCCTTTGGCAACTTTTCAGGAAACACATCTCTGAATTCTTCCAACACTGGCTTTACTTCCTCTGGAACTTCAACAGATTCAGTAGCTTCATGTCCAATCAACAAGAACACCTCTGGACTCTCCTCTACTTCTTCAACAAACTCCTTCAAAGTCAACAAAGTCTTCAGCTCCTCAATCTCTTCTGACTTGCTCTCTCCTTGCTGTCTCTTCTTCGGAACTAAAATGATCTTAGTACCCTCAAACATAAAGTTGTAGCTATTGGTTCGACCATCATGCTGCACTGCTCGGTCATACTGCCATGGTCTTCCCAAAAGCAAGTGACAAACATCCATCTCCACCACATCACACCAGATCTCATCTTTATACTTCTTCCCAATAGAAAATGGAACATGAACTCGCCTGTCCACCTTCACCTCTCCTCTTTTCCTTAACCACGCTAACTTGTAAGGATTTGGATGCTTCTCCGTCTTCAACTTCAACTTTCTTACAGCTCGGTAGAAATGATATTGTCACAACTTCCCGCGTCAATCACAAATTTACACACCTTCCCCGGTATAGTGCATGTCGACTGAAAGATATTACTCCTCAACCAACTAGCCTCCTCTTTCTGCTTCGGTGTCAAACATGATCTCCTCAACATTAGATTACATCATTCATCTCCCGACGTGATATCATGTTCATCCTCCTCAACTGGACTAGAATAACCTTCATCAACATCCTCACCTTCCACTTCAGCAATTATAGCTCGTCTCTTTGGTTTCGCGCATTCATTACTCTTGTGACCCACTTCCTGGCAATTATAACACTCGAAACTGTTGTTGACCTTCGCCTTCGCAACTTCATTCACAACTGGTTTACTGACAGCTTTAGAAACATTGGAACTCCCACTAGCACCCTTGCTCTGAGTATTGGAACTTGGAAACACACCACCTCCTCGTCTTCCCTGCTTCTCCCAAGCCAACGCCTTCTGGTGCGCTTCAGCCACAGACCTAGGATCAAACATATTTACCATATCCTGGATCTGGATCCTCAACCCCCCAACAAACCTAGCAGTCAATTGTTCCTCCGTCTCCATAATGTCATTTCGAGCAATCAGTTGATAAAACTCACCAGCTTAATCATTAACAGTCTTCGTCCCTTGCCTCAGATTCTGCAACATCTGATACATGAGTGATTGATAATTGTAAGGCAAGAATGTAGCCTTCATCGTCTTCTTCATTTTCTCCCAAGCAACAATCTTCGACTTTCCCATCTGTTCTCGTGTAAGTTTGGTTTGTTGCCACCACGCCATAGCTCTTCCTCTCAACCTAGTAGCAACCAACTTCACTCGACGATCTTCCGGAACCTCCTTGAAATCAAATATCTCTTCAACATTAGATAACCAATCTAGAAATTCTTCAGCCTGCATACCACCCTTAAACTCTGGAATTTCAATTTTCATTCCGGACTCCCATTTGTGATCATACTCTGAATGATTTCTTCCTTGGTTTCGATTTCGACCATGAACACTACCACCATCAAACTCCTTATCAAAATCTGATGCATATCGATGTCGATCATGACCACCAACATCTCTACCACCACTATTTCTACCACCAACATCACTTCGATCTACATTCCTCCGATCACGATCATCCACATCTCTCCGATTTTGATCATCAACATTCCTATCACGGTCGTCAACATTTCTACGATCATGATCTTCTCTTCTCTCCCGATCTGAATGTGGTGAAACTCTATTTCTCTCATGGCTCGATTCAGGTGAAACCCTTCTTCTACTTTGATTCGTTTCAAGCATCATTCTCTCTAATCGACCAATTCCCTCATCAAACTTCTCATTGAATTTATCACTAATTCGTTGCTCCATTTGTTCAGCATCTTCTCTTCGATACACATCTGCAACATTCTGATGACGATTAACTCTTCTTAGAGGCATTGTCAAATCTTCAACAAATTCAAACACAAACTTCAAATCTCGAAACTTCACACCCAACGAACTTGGAAAAGTTCGTATCCTAGCTCTGATACCAAATTGATGCAGCCAAGGAAGAGAATTCGACGATGTAAATCGAATCCGTCCAGGATCTCACACGATTAGCGGAAATAATCGGTGAATCGATGATAAATCGGTGAATTTAAGAATACCCAAATGCCCAAATCCGTTGATCACGAAGATACCAGATTCTAGCAATCTTCGACATGTTGATCGCACACGATGCCGTGAGAGAAGATCTACAATTCTTCGAACGTTGATCAAGCGCACTTGATTCCATGAATTGGCTTCAACAATCGTTGATTCAAGCGCACTCGAATGCCGACAGTGGAGATAGGAGATAACACTCAACTACCAATTTTAATGAAGGCAAGAAGCACAAACCAAATTTTATTTAAAATTCAACAACCAATTTACAATGACATCACACCCCTATTTAAAGGGATTACAACACATACACACGACTTAACAGATACGACTTAACGACATAAGAAAGTGACACAACAGTTACAAACGACGCACGACTTAAAGAAATACAAACAAGCTTCAGGATCGACATAAGAAAAGTAACGACATAAGACAATGCGACTTAACAAAATACAAACATCGACTCAAAAAAAAACAACACAAGAAAACAGCGACTTAACAAAGTTCGCGACTTAAGTAATTCTGATGAATCTGTTCGCGACCTATGGAGGAACGACCTAAGGAATTCGCGACCTAAGAGTCTTCAGTAGCTTCGCGACTTAAGGATCTTCGACTTAGGGATTCTGATGAATCTGTTCGCGACCTATGGTGGAGTTCGTGACATAAAGTGATGCGGCTTTGGAAATCTGGAGCGACTTAAGGAGACGCGACTTAAAGTAAGTCGTCCGCGACCTAAGGAGTTCTGGATCGTCTTCTTCCTCGCGTCATAGGTAGGTCGCTTGCGACTTAAGGCGGAGCGATTTAGGGTTTCGCGAACTCCTCTGGTATGCGCTGCATCACTCTCTTATCAGAAAATTAAAAGCTTCAAAAAAATGCATTGAGGGAATGGAAGAAAACCAAATGCAACATTCAAATTCAATGTGATCAACTCAGAAGTAAAGCTAGTAATCTATACGAAAAAATGGTGCATAATCCTATGGATGTTCATATCAGATTGTCATGCAATATAACTATACTGTTGAGCATCTTTCAAATCTCATGAGAAAAGTAGCAATTGAAAACACTCAGAACATGAAGGTTAAATATTCCTTCAGTAAGATGAATATTCCTAAAGCTAACAACAAAAACAAATCAATCCTAGATGCTAATGGAAATCTCTTATCAGCATCAGATACGATTGCCCATGAAGTAATCACTTATTTTTCTGAATTATTTAATTCATTAGAGAATAGGAGTCAATTTCCAGGCATTACTTGTAAAAAGATTCATCGGAAAATGCTAGATCTAATATAACAAAGCCATCTCAATTAGAGGAAGTCAAGGAAGCTCTTTTTCAAATTAAAGATAATAGCACCCTAGGTCCAGACGGCTTTAATTCTAAAATTTTCAAAATCCAATGGGAGCAGTTAAAAATGGATCTTTGGAAAGCAATGTTAGGTGTTCAAGAAACATGAAAAATCATTAAAGAAATTAACCATATTTTTATATGTTTGTTTCCCAAAACTCCTGTTCCAGAAAAATCACTGATTATAGGCCAATATCTCTCTATAATGTCACATATAAAGTTCTAGTGAATCTTATATGCAACAGAATGAAAACGTATATGCATGAATTGATCTCTCACAATCAGAATGCATTTATACCTGGTAGACTTATAAATGAAAATTCTCTTATGGCTTATGAAATGATTAGAGGATTCAATAGAAAGAATGCTAACAACTTATGCCTGAAAATTGATCTCCATAAAGCCTGTGATAAAATTAACAGAAATTTTATTCATCATATGCTGATATGTATGAGGTTTCCATGCAACTTAGCTAATCTAATTTTTGAATGCATCCTACCCCTTCGTTTTCTCTTCTCATTACTGGATCTCCCTATGGAATGTTTGCTAGTAATAAAGGTCTTAGATAAGGGAACCCCCTCTCTCCTTATTTATTTTCAGTTGTCGTGGAGTATTTCACCATATTACTTGACATTGAATGCCAGGAAAACAAGATATCCCCTATCTATCAAGTGGACTATAATTACTCACTTACTTTATGCTGATGATATGTCAAAAGCCACATAAAATAGTGCTTTTGCTATTAGTAGAGTCATGCATCAGATTTACTTATTTGATGGTTTGCAAATGAATGAAAACAAATCCAACTTATTTTTTAGTAAATGGGCTCTTCATAGACAAAGCATATCAAACATTCTTAATGTTAAAACTGCTAACCTTCCTATAATTTAATTAGGGATTCCTTTATCCCATAATAAATTAAAGGCAAGAGATTTTGGACCTTTAATTGACAAAATAAATAAGAAAATTTTGCATTGGAGCAGTAAACAGCTTAATATCAGTGGCAGATGTGAATTAATCAAAGCGGTGATATATCCTATGATAACATTTTGGATGCAATTCAATCAAATGCCAGCAACCATTATCAACAGGATTAATTCTATCTGTGCACATTTTTTATGGAAATCTAAATCATATATAGAATGTCTTGGGATGATGTTTGCAAACCCAGAGTGGAAGGAGGATTGGGTATAAAAAGATTAGATGATGTTGCAAATATAAAAAGATTAGATGATGTTGGAAAAGCTATTGCGGTGTGGAAGTATCACAAAGGTGATAGTTTATGGGTCAAGTGGATTAAAAATAAATACTGCAAAAATAGAAAATTTTGGACTGTGCAATTAGACAGTAATGCATCCAAATTATGGAAATCTCTCTTGAAAGCTAGACATCTATGCAAAGGGCTAATAGGTAGGAAAATATGTAATAGGGAAGGCGCCCATATGTGGTTCGATCCCTGCATAGATGGGTTTTCTCTTATAGAAAAACTGGATTGGAGTTATCTTTATATGGTTGGTGGCACTAACAGCAAAGTCTCTTGTCTCATTTCTAGTAACCACTGGAGGGATAACGTAAATAATCTTCCTAATCAAATCAGCCAAGTCATTCACAGTATCAAAATTCATACTCAGATATATATAATGACTTATGGTGTTGGATTCCTAATCTCAACGGGGAATTTGAGTTCAAATCTACATGGGACCGGGTGAGAAGCAGATCAGTGGTGCTTGAATGGTGTAGTTTGATATGGGGTAGTAAGTGTACACCCAAAATGTCTATATGTGCTTTGTTCATTAAACTAAATTAGCTCAACACTAAAGATAAAATCATTAGATGGAATAACAACATTGATCTAACGTGTGTGCTTTGCAACTCTCAACAAGAAGATAGGGATAATTTGTTTTTTGGTTGTCAATACTCTAAAGTTTTCTGGGATGACATCAAACTTAAACTCAAAATCAGAGGTCCTAGCTATTATGAAATTAATCAATTCTTTGATATTTAACAAATCTTAAACATGATTTAGCTATCTTCAAGCAAATTATTAGTGTTTCTATCACCACGCTTATTTAGCATATTTGGCGTGAAAGAAATTCAAGGATATTCAATAATATTCAAACTCCTACAAACATTAGATCTAATCTTATAATTCAAGAATGCAAAAGTTTATTAGTATCAAAAGTTTATTGCATCAATCCAGCTCTGGCTACTGGTGTTGAGAATCAACGCTTGAATCTCTCGTGATCTAATTTTAGCTTCTGAGTAGTTAGAGCTTTACCCTTGTTCGACAAGAGAATTTCAGCTACTTCGTTTGTGACCAGACTCCATTTTCGAACTTGGTAGTTGAACTTGAAGTAGAGCTTTAGCTTCATGCTTTGGATATGATGTGCGGGACCGCTATTCTTTTTGTTTTTCTCTTCCTTTGTTTTTGGTTGTATTTTTTTTAAGTCTTATTTTTTATTCAATAGTATATTATTTAGGGGGAATTAATTTAAAGGACAAAGATTTGTATATTTTTTGCCTCAAGGACACAACCTCAATATTTTTACCATAAGGACAAACATTTTTCTAAAAATTATTCATAAGGACAAATATTTTCCAAAATTATTCATAAGGACAACAAAACTGCTACCAAGCTAAAAACTGATACCTAAAAACTGCTACCGATAACTACAAACTGATACTATCAATGACTAAAAACTGATACCTAAAGAAAGTTGTCCTCCAGGATAAAATATTGAAGGCCTGTACTTGAGGTAAAAACGCTGAAAATTTTTGTCCTTGACGATAATTTCCTGTATTATTTATCAGCCCAGTATTACTCATACAGATGGTTTTGAGAACTCTAAATATTTCACTCTCTCATGTGCTTGACGCTCTAGGCTTGTAAATAATAGTCCATCATTTGCTATCGTATGTAAGTCAATATATGAAAATAATATGTACTCTTTTCTCTTACAAGACACACATTCAGGTTAGGGAGATTGTAAGGTTTTGATCAGGTATATTATGTAAGTATATGAATTTTGTTTTAGTTATCAATAAAAGTACCATTTCCAAAAGAAATTAGTAAACTTTGTTGGAATCCGGTCCATTTCGCAGCGGTGAAATGGGTAAATTTAAAAAAAAATTCCTTATTTGAATCTTAAAGGGCCTATGAAGTCTATTAACTCGCATTATATCCAATCTATTTTATTAAAATTAAATCATATTTTATTTTAAGATATTTTAAGATATTTCATATTTATTTAATTAATCATATTAATTATATTTATTATATTTATTCTAAATATATCTAGAATACATTCGCACACTAACATGATATTACAATAATGAATGAAGTGTATAACTATATATATATTGGGATTTATATTTATTGTACTTCATATATATTATACTTCATAAATACATGTGATAAATTTACATGCATATCAAGAACATAAATGTTTAAGTACCTGCATATGTTTGATATACTATAATATATGTATTGTTTTATATACATATGTTTCGATAGTATTATAGATATAATTTATATACTACCGAGTGGTCTGTGCTACGCACACGGGTAGTGTTATTCTCTATAACTTTTATATGTCATACCAGAAACGCAATTTGAGGACAGAAGAGTGACTATATCTTTCATATACATACTCATGCATAATGTACAACTGATAAATATGTTATCGCAGCCATGGTATATAGTTAAAGCATTAGTACATATGAGCAGAACGAACATAAATAAGCAGTGTAATAGAAAGTTGGAGATGCAATTAAAAACATGCACATACGTATTATAAGTGAAAGCAAACTGATACAGTCATCTACATTCACTACAAGGAAAACGGCATTTTCCAACGGCTGAAAACCATCGGCGGCCGTCGGAAGCCGTCGAAAAATAAGGCGTCGGGGCGTAGTGTTTCCGATGGCTTCTGACACAGGGCGCCGAACATTTTTCCGATGGCTTCCGACGGATTCCGACACTTGTCAGAAGCCGTTGGAAAAAATGGCCTATAGGCTGTCGGAAGCCGTCGGAAAACTGTTACCTGAAAGCTGTCGAAAGCCGTGGGAAGCCGTCGGAAATCTGCTGTATTTTTTTTATTCCTACTGCAATATAGCCTTCCATCCACATTTCTCATCCAAACACTATTACACAAATACTGCAGAATCCAGTATACAATATTCCAACCAAATATCAAAACCCAAACTACACAAAATTCATCAAACACACAAATACATCAAATTACATCAAAATAAAATACATAATATACATAACCATTCCAACATTCACAACAACCCCAACAACAAGTGTTCTACCATGTCATACATACACAACATAACACAAAATCATCAACATCCACATCATCATACAACCACATAACCAAGTGTATCAAACATAATCATACAAAAATCAACAACTACCTCCACCGTCTACCAAATCATACAAAACTAAAAAAACATACCTGAAAATGCAAGAAATCAATCACTCTCCTCCAGATCCAAAGCCAGCAGAGGAAGGGAAGCGGCCACCATACTGCTGCATGTACTCGGCGATACGCTGGTCTAGCAACTGTGTGGTCTGTATGGCCAGTCGGCGGTTCTGCTCCTCCAGTTGGGCCACTTTAGCTCGCAAATCTTCGATCTCTGCTAGATCGATCTGAGCTCTAATCTGCTGACCCCGTCTCTAACTGCTAGCCTGCAATAAATATTTAATTTAGCTGTGTGATCTCTGTAAGTGTATGTGCAGGTATGTGAATGATTAGCTGTGTTATAATGTTATTTAATTAATTACGACTTAAATATCAAATTAGCAGTAAAATAAATTATTTACCACTTGATTGCCAAATCCGTATCATCTGCCATGCTCTGATGGATCCATAACGGACTCAAAAATAGCATCCTCCTCATCAGTCGTCAGCTGATCTCAACCCGTATCAGTAAGGAGTTTCTAGCGCTGCTCCATAAACTTTTCCTGCATTAACAAATTAATAACATCATATTTTATTTCATTATAGTTTAACAAGCAGAACAATTACTATTACTGCATAAAATGAAATATGCTTACATGGCTCCTACTGGATTTATCGTCGTGCCATGTATACGAAACAGTCCCGTTCGGATTTACATGCTCGACAGCATGCGTACGAGTGAACACGTCCATATAGCCCATGGGACCATGCGCCTCAGCTTCCTCAAGATGATTTTTACATATAATTATTATACATTTAAAATTATATAGCATAAACTATTTACAATTATCATTCAGTAAATTTACCAACTCCTACCGATACTGGTGAAATGACTTCGACCCTCCGCGATGAGTGACGGGATTTTTATTTCTATTTGCAGAGTTTCTATCCGACTCTACCTATACATTCAAAATTTGATACATTATTTTTCGATTACGTCAAATTAATAATTCAAAAAAAATTAGTATACTTGTCTTCGACTCGTCAGTTTTCCAGTATGTCAACCATGCTTGCCATACGCTCTCCCCCATCCACCTTGGTTTCTTACCAGATTTCCTAATTTCAGATATCGAGTCCCTATAGCTCTTGCACATCTTCTTCATCCGGTATCCTCATGCCAGCAGCATATCGTCTGTCTGGATGTCTATCTCAGCCTGTGTTTCACGATAAAAAGCAAAAAAAAAGATTACACTGTAAACGATAAACGGTAGAAAAACGACAAAAACGAATTAAAAATGAAAAACAGAAAAATATACATACTAGGACATCCTTCCATATACACTTTATGATGTGGGGAGGGATGTTATCCCACTTCGGCTAGCAAGCACTCATCCTACTGCGATAAGAAGCTCTAGAGACATCCAGCACAATCTTCGAGGGAAGTAGGTCGAACCCCCTATTTTTAAATACGATACAGATAAGTACGTACGTATATCATTAAAAAAATAAGATGCTGAATAAAATTTAATTCTTACCCCTCTGCTCTAGGACTAACGAAACTACTGGACGCTGTGAATCTTGCGATGGGCCACTGCCATCGCCTCCTGATGATCAGGAAGAGATCCTACCTCTATATGACATTATGATAAACCTCTGACATATATACACATCATTATATAAGAGAATAATAACATGATAATGAAATATATTTCATATGTAAATGACATCAACGGTATAAATTGCTTAATTAATGACTGAAATAGAAATAGAAATGGAAGTGTGTTATACCTAATTCATAATGGGTCTACTGTTCCGACGATAAGCAGATTTCATTGCATTTTTAATAAAAATTGCTAAATAAATGACAAATGGAAATGACATAAAACATGTAAACAATGGTAAACAGATTTGGTTTCATAGTCACATCAATTTCATAATACATCAAGAATTCAACATAGTTACATCAATTGCAAAAAAATCAGATTCAGATTTATATCAGTCATCATCGTCTTTTGATTCAGATTCGGTATCGTTTTCTATGATATTTTCCTCTACACTGTCAAATGCTTCTATCAAAACATTTGATTCATCGATCAAAAGACCAAAATCTGTATGATCGTTTGTAATTATTATTTCGTTATTTTGCTCAAGATTTGCCTGATAAGCTTGTTCGTCCGGAATATTCTTCCCATCGAATGTGAATCTGGCCTTTGTTTTAAAAACTACAGACCAATCTGCTTTATCTCTTTTTAGAGACGGATAAGGAGCGTAATAAACTTGCAATGCTTGTTTGGCTAGTACAAAAGGATCATACTTGTGATAGTGCGATGTATGCTTTATTTCGATAAGATTATAATCCTTGTGCACATTAATTCCAGAACCTGGAACATTGCTAAACCAATTGCTTGTAAATAGAAACACCTCCTCTGCGGGTCGTGAGAAATATGTCAGTTGCAAAATTTGTGTTAGAACGCCATAAAAATCATTTAAGTGATTTTCTGGATCGTCACTACCTTTATCAAATACACCAGTATTATTTGTTAATTTTTCTGCACCATATTGTTTGGTGTTAAATTTATATCCATTGATGAAATATATTGAATATGTCTTAACCACTCTTTTTGGTCCCATCGCAAGATGTTTCAACCCTTCGTCAACAACACAATTTCTCGGCTCATAAACGTAATTTGAAAACCAACCGGAAAATTCTTTACTAAGATCTCCATTCGGATGTTCACATTCATAAACACAGTATATATAAACAAATTATTACATTAGGTTATACACACGCATGCATTATAGAAAAGAATAAAATACAAATTATTATTTCAGATTACCTAACAAATGGTGCAACCTCGGCACAATTTAGAAGAATATAAGTGTGTGCTACATGAAGATCTCTATCGTCTAGCCATATTTCTACACATTTTCCAGAAGGTCGACCATGTTGTCTAAAAATAGATAACATTGCTTGAGAGGACTCTTGTTTGTCGCCTTCGTCATTACGAGGAACACTTTCAAATGAAATATTCACATGGTCACTGAAATAGTGAGAGAAAAAGAACGAAGCTTCTTCTTCGATGTAAGATTTACATATCGAACCTTCAACTCGTGCTTTTTGCCTCACTTTTTTCTTCAGATGATTCAAATATCTATGCAAAATTAATTTATATTAACTTCATCTTTCAAATGCAATTAAATTACGTGATAACATATTACATACCTCTCAAATGGATACATCCATCCATATTGGACAGGACCTCGAAGTCGTGCTTCAGATGGGAGATGAACAGGTAAATGTTCCATTACATTGAAAAACCTGGCGGAAATATTTTTTCTAATTTGCAAAGTAATATAGGAAAATCCACTTCAAGTTTACGTAAACGTTGCACTTTTAAAGTAGTCGAACAAAGCTCTTTGTAAAACATACTAAGCTCCGTTACTACCTTCCAAACTTTTAACGGCAGTAGTTCTTTGAACATAACGGGAAATAAATTTTCCATCATTATGTGAAAATCGTGACTTTTCATTCCGCTCAATCTACCATTTTTAAAGTCAACACATCTACGAAGATTTGATGATATCCCATCGGGAAATCTTAACCCTTCCACCCATTTTAACACAGCTTTAACTTGATTATTATCTAATTCGTAATATGCTTTGGGTTTTTTACTGTCATTTGGTTTCATATGAAGCTCAGGACGTTTGCATAATTCTTCTATATCACGTCTTGATTTCAAATCATCCTTCGTCTTCCCTTTCACATTCAAAATTGTGTTAAAAACATTATCAAATACATTTTTCTCATTGTGCATCACATGTATATTATGACGAAGCAGAAGATGTTTCCAATACGGCAACTCCCAAAAAATAGTTTGTTTGCACCAGTTATGAACAACTGATTTGCCTTCAATTTCTGTTTGCTCTCCAGTTTCATATATCTTTGGATAGTCCCTAACAAGTTCATATATGTCTTCGCTTGACCATATCGTCGGTGGTTGTCTGGTTTCTACTCTATTAGCTAAAAAGTTTTTCTTGTCTCCTCTGAAGGGATGGTTTACATGTAGAAAATATCGATGACAGTCAAACCATGAAATTTTCTTACCATGAGGTAAAGAAAATGCTCGTGTTTCATCCATGCAATATGGACATGCTAGACGACCGGCAGTACTCCATCCTGAAAGCATTGCATAGGCAGGAAAATCACTTATAGTCCACAACAAAGAAGCAAACATACGAAACTTTTCTTCTTGGACACATTGTATGTTTCTACTCCTTCGTTCCACGGTATTTTTAACTCCTCAATCAACGATTGTAAATATACATCGATTCCTTGTGTCGGATCGTCGGGGCCAGAAACGACAACAGTAAGAAACATATATTGTGTTTTCATACACATCCATGGAAGTAAATTGTACGGTGTGACGATAATGAACTAGGATGAATATTTAGAACCAAATTGAGAAAATGGAGAAAAACCGTCCATACATAATCCTAATCTAACATTTCGACTCTCCGTTGCAAAATTTGGATTTTTATCGAAATGCTTCCATGCTTCTCCATCGGCCGGATGTGTCAACGTACTCTCTTCCTCCATTCTCACACTATGCCATCTCATATTAGATGCAGTTACAGAAGATGCATATAATCTTTGAAGCCTTGGAGTTATGGGTAAGTAATGCATACGCTTGTATGGAACTTCCTTCCCCTTCTTTTTTCTTGGTTTGTATCTTTCCTGATTACAAATTTTACAATTTTTAAGATTTGCGTCTTCTTTCCAAAACAACATGCAGCCTTTTAAACATGTATCTATTTTCTGATAAGGTAAACCAAAAGCCGACATAAGTTTTTTAACTTCATAGTGATTTTCACACATTAGATTATCGGGCGGTATATGTCTTTTTGCAGCTTGAACAACAGCTGTAAACCCAGCTTCAATAATGTTGTATTTTGACTTCATCGCAATGTATTCTGCGATTACTGACAGTTGAGTGCCGCTTTCACAACCATCCCAAATAGGCTTATTAGCAGCATCTAGTAAATCATAAAAAAAATTTGCTTCAATATTTGGTTCTTCAACATTTTCATCATCGTCGTCAACTTCAACCATAGGAAACATTGATCGTGCTGCATCTTCAACCATATTTCTATACGGGTCGTCGTAACTATTTCGTTAACGACGCTTTCAGACTCTACAGAAGTATTTGCTACAACTTCTCCATGCCGATCCCAAACATAATACTCGGGTACGAAACCGTTTTGGCACAAATGAACTTTCACAATAACTGGTAACAAATACTTCAAATATCTACACCTACTACATGGACAACGAATTTCTGGATCATTTTCGTTATTACGTAAAGCGAATTCAACAAATACGTTTATACCATTATAAAAATCTTTTTTTATTGAGCCCCTCAGTTCTTTTCTTTGGTACATCAATCTCCTCCGATCAACAAAATAATCAATCATTTTTCCTATTCGAGAAAATGAGAAGTTCAAAATTTAATATTTATTTTCAAGAATACAAATTCGAAAAATATTATTTTCATGGTCGTATAATATTTGAATTTAAAGAACTACTTCACAAATTTAAAAATATTTTCAAATAGGGCACGTTTATTTTTTAACGTATCCATACAAAAAAATTGTACAAAAATATTTTTTTTCCATGGTCAGGCATCCTACTTTCCATTACAAACACAGTAAGCATTTACATTTCATATATTACTTCGTCTCAAATGATTCAATAAAATTTCGGCAGTATTTCCCTTTTGTTCCCTGCATTGTACACAATGCGTGTACGCAGGAAACAAAAAAGAAAAGTTAGGCCGAAGTTTTATAAACCGTTTGAGACGAAGTAGTATACAAAATGTAAATGCTTACTGTGTTCATAACTTGTCCAATACAGGGACAAATCCAACAAACATTGTACCAGATGAATATAAATGGTCGTTTTCTGAAAAAAACGACTATTTATACAACGATCATGTACAACACTCGTCGGACGGGGCCAAAAACTCTCTAAGGGACATTTGTTAATTAGATGTGCATATTTTACGAAAAAATACAGTTTTACTAACTGTTCACATTTACAAAAATATATTTTAATTTAACACATTTATTCGACGTATTACATCAACTTAAGGCTCGTTCGACGCATTTTGTTGTTGTTGCATAAGTCAATACGTACACAATATAATATTTCTAGCTCGTGCATTCATTTTATCTTATTTCAACTAACACAATACAATGATAGCAGCGCTGCACACATATACAATCGTAGAATCAAGGCATACACAATGATTTACATATACACGAACAACCACAAATTATACATGTTTTTCACAATTTCACGATAAAAGATGAAATAGGAATACCATGGAATACTAGAAACTATTATAATACTATTGGAAACAATTTTAGTCACCAATTAGCCCTAATTTAACAACTTATACAAATCTGGATTAAGGGTAAAAATTAGATTTTTGGCGAAAATAAGATATTATACCTGAGCTAGAGAGCAATAGACGTTGATTACGCAGCTGGGGAGGATCCGAAAGCTCGAAATTGATGATTGGAAGCTTGGGGAAGAGATCTAGGGATTTTGGGTTAAAAAATTTTGTACGAAAATGAGGAAAAAGGAGGCTCGGCTGAGCCCTGTAATTCGCGATTTTCCGACGGCTTCCGACGGCCGCCGATGGCCCGTTTAAAGCCGTCGAAAATTGGCCGTCGGAAGCCGTCGCCCCACCCTGTCGCTATTTAACCCTTTTCTAGTAGTGATTGACGTACAATTTTTTTTTAAAAAAAGATGAGAAAGAGTTAACGATAAAAAAAAGGTGACATAGACAACATAAAGAAAATTGGTAGATAAATACGTAATTATAGCGTAAACATGAGATGATAAGCTTCTAGAAATTAATTTTTTGCCTCTTCTCCCGAATCTTGATTCCAGGTGCTGCTGTGGTCAGTTGTTCTGTATCACCATCCTATAGGAAAATAAGATGCAGTTTGATTTTGTAAGCATAAAACAGGTAAGAGTAATATAAGTTAATGTTTTTAATTTATGATAATTAAGCAAATACAATATGGGTTTGGAAGGTTTAACAATTCAAAGTATGAGTATCCATAAGTACAACAATCAGTTAGGAGTCGATAATGAAGAAGTACTATAATGTTATTTACTAAAACAACGTAGCATGGGATGTATAGTGTTGTCGTGTACGTGACATATAATATATATTTGTAGATATAAACAATGCACATGTTGTCCAATATGTTTTTCCACTAACCTAGCTATTTCATGCAGTTTTCTAAAAGAAAAACAATATGACCTGCTAACTTGGAGTTTATGGAAGAGTTGAATCAATGCATTCATTCCCTCCCGTTATTTTCTCTTCAGATAGCAGTTTTGGAAACTATTTTTTTCGGACAACAGCTTGACGTTTATCGGATGAATATTGTCTCAAACATTTTATCTTTCGTAGTACATAAAAAGCTACGATATTGTTGCCAACAAAAATAAAATATCCAGTACATACACATATTTGGTCAGCCGCTACTTTTGTACTACACTTTATCATTCCATATTCAACTTGGTCCACGCATGTTATTATTTACACTAAATGTATTTATTGTACGAATCTAAGTTCCACTTTCATAATATTTGTCATTTAGGAGTGGAGCACTCCTGTAGTTTTAGTCCAAGTACACTAATTCCATGCTAAGGCTAAATTTGGTTAACATGTACATGTATCACCTTAGAAAAACCAAGATAATGACATTATCCAACCATTTTCTTCTAGCAGGGATATTGCAATACATTTAACACCAACAAAATCATACTTAAATAATCGTTCAGCGGCTCAAATGGCCACACCAACAAAATAACACTTAAATATTTGTTTAACTGCTCAAATGGACATGCCATTTCACTTTAACAAAATATGTCCACATTTATGTACTTTTAATATGATTTCATATACTTCCTCAAAAAGATGAGTAAAATGGGCCATGGAAAAAAAATTTACATGGCTCACTTCAAAATGCATCTACAACAGTAGATGCAAACATGCACAAACTATTCAAGTGAACAAAATAAACATGTAGAACACAGTAATCAATTTTTTTATTGAAATAGAACAAATTATTGATTATGTTTTTTCAAAATTATCACAAATCTTACATATCTTGGTGATTACAAACCTCCAAAAATTCTTACAGTGAGAAAAATACAATAGATTTACATTAAAATAAGACAGATTTACATTATCTTTCTTACATAATTTCACTTTTCATCTATACAGTTGAAGTGCTATTAGAAGAAGCTCATGTACATGGTGTTAAAATACAATTGTAAAAATAGTATCAAGTTATGAAGAGTAATCTACACTTGAATGCATGAATTTATTAATTTTTAGTCTATTATCTCCATGAACTATGTTCAAAATTTCAACAATAAATAAGTTAAATTATATCTCCTATAAAGATTTAATAAACATAGAGATTGATCATCCACAGTTAGAAAAATCTTATATTCCCTGATAAGTAATTTTATCAGACATTTTTATGTGAAGCTTTACTAAAGTAGCCGAACTATGAAAGATTTTTTGTTTGTGACAAAATTAACATCTATATCATTGTAATAAGTTTATGCCTAGTTATCCATCTTTTATATTTTTTTCTATTGTATCCCATTTAGTAATAATCATCAAGATTTGGATAGAAACATATCATGTATGCAGAAGCAGTTCAACATTAGGTATAATGAGGAATAAAATAGTTTAAAAATTAAATGTGGAATAAAATAGTTTACAAATGTGGAGTAAAATAGTTTAAAAATTCTTACTTGAATCACATTTCCTCTTCTAAACATCTTTCTGGGGAGTGATGGGTCAGAAGCACGTACTATTGGGTGGATGAAACGATCGTCGTCCTGATAAATAAAACAAAATGTCATGGCTACGCCAAAAGTATAATGAGGACCGAAGAGTAACGGAGATTGAAGATCAAAGCTGAGTAATCTATTTCTTTCCTTTGATGTCTGTCCCGGTCTACAAGGTATGTTTATATGTATTTGAGAGACGACCTAAGTTAGAACTCCGATCGCTAGGCGGAGTTAGATGTAATTTTGTAAATAATGTAAAACAGTAAACATCGTCAATGAAAGTGAAGTCGTAGGTATGTAAATTATAAGTTAACGGCTACCCGAGACGAAGCATTTACCGTCTCTGTCACAGCTACGTTTTTAGCGATTTTTCTAGTAGTAAGGTAAGCATCGGGATTATTCATCTCATAGTTACTTGGTCTAAATCCAAATAACGCCCCAGTCTCCGACAGATGCTGGAAAATCCTGTCAATTTTTTGTGCTCCATTTTCCTGCAACATATCATATTTTGTTTCGGGTCACACAATTTAGAACGGGCATTTATTGTTACCGACAAATGGTATAATTAGATTGATTAGTATATCATACACAGCTACTGCTTTACAACATACCAATGTTTGTTTGGTACAATGTAAAGGAAGCATGACGAAAGAAAAACTTCCATACGGTAAGTTCGTCGAATACTACGCTATATTGCGTTAAGGGGGGATGTTTTTTATTTAAATGTCGGACTGTTTTTAGTACCCATGTAGTTGTGCAGATGTTGGGTTATATAGAAATGTGTATATATGAATACTACTGTAATGGATGAACCTCAAACAGTAACACGACCGTATTATTATATTTGGTGCTAAGGAAGAGATGGAACAGTTGTACGTGAAATAGTAAATTAAATAGTAAAACATTAAAGAGAAGGCATGTCAACTGGGAAATGCGAACGGTATAATATAGCAAAATATAGTTTAATTAAGCTATGTCATAGTCCAACCATATGTATATAGAGTTGTACCAAGCGAATTGATTTATTTGTCTTTTTTTTATTTGTGAAGTCCAGTTTTGTAATAAGCGTTGATTGATAAACTCAGGCTGCCTTATATTAATTTAATAATGGTGGTATGAAATCAATTTGTGATCTCATATACTGATTTTAGGACTACCATTTGACCATATGGCTATTGGAATCAACTGTTTAATTTCAAATATAATCATCCTAATAATCGAAGGAAATGGCTACCAGGCTGTGAAGAGATAGCTTAAAGTATAAACAAAGAGAGCGCTCAGTTGCAAGTTCAAAATAGCTTGTGGTCAGTTGTATTTGTAACCGAGAACAGTGTAAATGAGCGTTGTCCAGTTACAAATAACAGCTGATATGAGCTAAACAGTTGCATTTTACAACTGAAGTACAATGCTCAGCTGCAGTTTGCAACCGAGCATAATGCTCAATGGAACATGCAGTTGAGCGCTGGGCTCTATTGCAAATGCAAAAGTGCAGTGTCTAATTCAATTTAAAACAGACAACACTACTCAGTTTCCGCCGTAAATGGGCACAATGCTCACTTGCAAATATGGTTAAAGTTAAAAAATAATTTGCCTTTGGCACGATGTCAAGCAATTTGGAATACAGTAAGCAATTACATATGGATGGATGTCAACGGCATAAGCTCGATAACGTGCATGCAGCATAAGGTAAGTAAAGATGAATGTGGTAATAAATTCATCAAACCTGATGTAAGTTAATGTTAAATATATATAGTATTCAATAAATTGGACATAGTAATAAAATATGTAATACTACATTTTTACCGAGTTGAGGATGGCAAGCATGTCTTCAACCTTATGGCTGAGCAGCCATTCGGCTTCCTTGTCAAAAGCGGTGATAGTAGTAGACATAGAGGAGTCCAATATGTCCACATTTAAACGATACATGTAGAACACAGTTTTAATGGTAGTAGTTAATATATCCCAAAAATTGGAAGAAAGAATCAGCGGAATGTTACCTTTTTATGGGATTTACAACCATTCTGTGGTATCCGGAGCAAAAATAGTTTGTTCCCTCAAAGCGAACCATTAATTTACAAAACGTGCATGAAAGATAGCTCCAGTTAGAACTTTTTAGTTTCACGATGGTTGCGGGTATGACGTATATTTTACCCTAAATAAAAGTAGTGTTTAAATCAGTAATTAACTATATCAGTGAAAATAGTTTAATTTCAAAACGCAAAATTTGAAAATAAAAACTACAGTCGCGTTAGAGTTGATTTTTTTTCAATATCGAAGAATACACAGAGTATTGACGTAGCATGAAGGAAATGTCCAAAAAAAAATGGTGAACCGGTAAAAGGGTAGGTACGCTGACATAGAAATCATATACAGTTGCATAATCCAGGTGTAAGCACAACGTACCCGACAGTTTGCTATCTTAACATCGTTCAAAAGCCGTGCGATTGTATAATCGATCCTTTCTAATATGCCACCACGTCTTGGAGCAGAGTGGTCTATGTACTCGATTTTTTTTCTTCATCTTGGTTGGATCTATGAAGTGTAAATAAACAAAGTCAAACGTCATCTGACGGTTAAAAATACAACCAGTATGTAATGACAACATACCTGGTTTTAACGTCATTTAGTTCTGGCAAATCAATGTCCAGATATATCTTTATCGCATTAGTAGAGTTGAAAGTAAACGCACCTGAGAAAGTAAAATATAAATTAGAAGGCAATTTTTATATGTTGGTGGAGAGCAAGTACATGGAATAACAGCCTACGGCCATATGTTGAGACTATCAGCGAGGTGACAATAATCCTAGGCGATTTCTCAAATTTGTCTACAACGGATTCGTCACCTAAATCCCTTTTGCTCGTCCACAGTGACACGATGCTTGTATTCCCACTATATGAGAAAGAAAATTAAAAGAGCACTTGATTAATTGCATTCATAGGTAAACTTGGCAGCACCTATTGCTTTCCACATGCAACTCTTGCTTTATTGATTGGGTTCCACTTTTAGTAGTTATACTGAATACATTAGTTACAGCACGCAATATACCATCCAAACATGTATCAAGTCATGCATTTAAGACGTGAATAAGTGTACTTAGATTATTGGAAAAAGGTGATATAAATGTAGGAGGGAAAAAGTACCGGTAAGGTTATCTATATGGCACAGTCTGCTTATAAGAGTGCTTTCATTAGCGAAGGCAAATTTGTACCTTGGTATTTTGTCTAATGCATCTATTACCTTGACTGCTCGGGTATCACTTCTCAGAACTATTATCCAATCGTTGTGTACAGTTCTTTATGTTGTTTCAGCGTTTTGTACATTGAACCTTGTCACGTCATACATCGAAGGTTCCTCAAACACACTTTCAACCTGACGCAGAATATGCTTTCAGACCATTGCCACCTTCTCATTTCCCTGTCACATAGAAGATTAACTTTGCTTGTCAGGATATACGTATTGCTATATCGCAATTTTTATGTACAGACATAAATTGATATATGTTGTTAATAAGTATGTCAAATGACATGAAACGTGAGCCTATAATGCGTTAAATAGCATTACTGCGTTGCAAAAGACTGTAGTATTACTGCCAGCTTTATATAAAGTGTGCCAAGTTCCCACGAATTGTGTACGACTGCTAAGATTTGGCAGCAGAAATAAAGTAATTCAAGTACGGGAAGGCAACGTATAACCCGCATGCAGAAATAAGAAAACATGGACAGTTACATGATGGGATGTACGCTAGATATTTCATTGTTGCAAAACCTAGGTGCACAAACTAAATAAGTTCACATGCTTCTAAGTATACATTTTAGTACCGGTGCATGCACGCAATTTATGAGAAGTGATGCAGCCCAAAATGAGACCCAGATTGATGAAGTGTTAGGTCGCGAGCGACCTAACGAGATCTTGAGTCAAGAGCGACCTAACGAGTCGCATGATAAGGAATTACGACCCAACGAAGATTGTTTGAGAGCTAACAAGCAACGTGTTTTAGGTCGGATGCGACCTAGTGAAGACTCGCGACATAACGAAGGTCGCTGGCGAGTTAACGGGCTAAGCAGGAAGACACTCGCGCGAGGTAACGTGATAGGTCGCTCAAGCGAGCTACGACATAGCAATGGAAACAAGTCAAGTTTAGGTCGCGAGCGACCTAACTCTCACATGCCGCTTTCTTTCTCAGGCGAGCTATGACCTACGATAGGTCGCGTGAACGAGTTACGACCTAAGTTAGGTCGCGGGAAGCTTTAGTTCGCATACAAAGCTTAAGTCGTAGATTGTTATAAGTCGCTGAAGCTTATGCCGCCTGGAATTCTTGAGCCGCTGTTTCTTAAGTCGCATGAAGTGTTAGGTCGTTAACGACCTATACTAGGTCGCTGATGGAGGCTGATGTATTGTAATATGTAAGTCGTAGGTCGCGTGTGTTGTACTTAGGTCGCGTGATGTAAATATTGTAAAGTGTTGTAAAGTGTTTTCTTATGACGTTTGTATATAAGTCGTAGGTCGCGATCCATGTTAGGTCGTGTACTTTGTTAGGTCGCTGGTCTATGTTAGGTCGTGAATGACCTATGTGTTGTACAAATTTGTGTTGTGTTGAGTTGTAAGCCTATAAATAGGCAAGTGGTGTCATTTGTAAGAGTTTAAGTTGATTTTGAATAAAAACTTGTTTGTGTGCTTTGTGCCACTTCTCCAATTGATAGTTGAGTGTGATCTCCTATCTCCACTTTCGGTAATCGAGTGCGCTCGATTCAACCACTGTTGAAGCCGATTCACGGTATCTAGTGCGCTAGATCAACGTACGAAGAATCGTAGATCTTTAAACACGGTATCGTGCGCGATCAACGTGTTTGAGATAGCTAGAATCCGGTATCGTTTGATCAACAGATTTGGGCCATTCGGTATCTTCTATTCCATCGATTGCTACTTTCACAGTTTTATCAATTTTGTTATCCGCTGCTGCATCATTTGGTATCAGAGCTAGACTTAGCCAATCATAGCTAAGCCGAGTCTTGGAGCCAATTCTTATCGAAGAGTTTGAGGAGTTAGTGAAGCCGAGCTACATCAAGCAAAGCCGAGCTAAGTGAAGTATTTGGGTTAGAGCCGAGAGTTTGAAGTGAAGGCCGTGCATCATATTTGTTCACACCGAGAATTGAAGTTTGTTTCATTTAACAATGCCACCGAGGAGAGCTAATCGACATCAAAATATTGAAGATTTGTACAAGAGGGAAGATGCCGAGCAAATAGAACAATGCATAAGTAACAAATTCAATGAGAAGTTAGATGAAGGTATTGGGAGATTAGAGAAATTGATGATGGACATGAATCAAGGTCAAAGGAGAAGGTCGCCAATCTCGAACCATGGAGGAAACAGAGTTTCGCCATCGGTTACGGAAGCGAGGAGGGTGTCGCCACAATCTGATCGAGGTAGAAGAGAATCATCAGTTTCGATGAGAAGAGATCACCATGAGTATCGAGATGAAGAAAGAAGAACTCAACGTGAGTTTGAGTATGAGCCATATCATGATGAAGAACGACATAGTAGAAGAGACATGCGTGATCGAAGGGATGTTGATGGTCGAGATCGATATCGAAATACACGTGAATATGATGAAGAGATTGATAGAAGCAATAATCATTATCGAGATCGAGACCAAGGACGGAATGCATATCGGGATGTTGAGGATGATCGTCGATGGGAATCGGGGATGGAAACTGAAATTCCAGAATTCAAGGGTAGTATGCAAGCTGAAGAATTTCTTGATTGATTGTCTAATGTTGAAGAGATTTTTGACTTCAAAGAAGTACCCGAGCATCGAAGAGTGAAGTTGGTTGCTACGCGTTTGAAAGGAAGAGCTATGGCATGGTGGCAACAAACTAAATTAACATGGGAGAGAATGGGGAAGTCAAAGATTGAATCATGGGAGAAGATGAAGAAATTGATGAAAGCTACTTTCTTACCTTACAATTATCAATCTCTTATGTATCAACGTTTGCAGAACTTGAGACAGGGAACAAAGACTGTTAATGATTATGCTGATGAATTCTATCAATTGATTGCGAGGAATGATATCATGGAGACGGAGGAACAGTTAACAACTAGATTTGTTGGAGGGTTGAGAATGCAGATTCAAGACATGGTGAATATGTTTGATCCCAGATCTGTCGCTGAAGCACATCAGAAAGCACTTGCTTGAGAGAAACAAGGGAGACGAGGTGGTGGTGTGTTTACAAATTCCAACAATCCAATGAAAGAGGCTAGTAGCAGAATGTTTTGAAGGCTGTTGCAAAACCGGTTGTTAACGAAGTTGCTAAGACCAGAATCAATAGTGGTATCAAATGTTTCAATTGTCAGGAGATTGGTCACAAAAGCAATGAATGTCCAAAGCCAAAGAAGCAAACGATGATTGCTGAGATTGAAGAAGAAGAGGTAGAAGCTGAATGTTCTAAATCACTACATGATGAGGTGGAAGAAAATGTGTCGGGTGATGAAGGGTATTCATTAATGATGAAGAGGTCGTGTTTAACACCAAAACAGGAGGAGGAAACTAGCTGGTTGAGGAGTAACATCTTTCAGTCAACATGCACTATCTTGGGAAGGGTTTGCAAATTTGTTATTGATGCAGGAAGTTGTGACAACATTATTTCTACAGAAGCTGTGAAGAAGCTAGCATTGAAAACAGAGAAGCATCCGAAACCGTACAAGTTAGCTTGGTTGAGGAAAGGTGGGGAGGTGAAAGTAAATCGAAGAGCTTGTGTTAATTTTTCAATTGGGAAGAAATACAAAGATGAAATTTGGTGTGATGTTGTAGACATGGATGCATGCCATCTGTTGTTGGGGAGACCATGGCAGTATGATAGGGCTGTTCAACATGATGGGCGTGCTAACAATTACAGTTTCATGTTTGAGGGTACAAAAATTACTTTAATTCCTAAGAAGCGACAATAAGAAGAAAGCAAGTTGGAGGAGATTGAAGAGTTGAAAACTTTGTTATCATTGAAGGAGTTTGTTAAGGAGGTAGAAGAGGAGCCTGAAGTATTCTTATTGATTGGACGTGAGAGCCATGAAGTGGTTGAGATCCCTGAAGAAGTGAAACCAGTGCTGGGAGAGTTTGACGGTGTATTTCCTGAAGAGCTACCAACGGAGTTACCGCCGTTGAGAGACATTCAACATCAAATTGATCTTGTTCCAGGAGCTGTGTTACCTCATAGACCACACTACAGAATGAGTCCAAAAGAACATGAGGAGTTGAGAAGGCAAGTGGAAGAATTGCTTGAACAGGGGCGTGTGCAGGAAAGTTTAAGTCCATGTGTTGTGCCAGCATTGTTAGTACCGAAGAAGGATGGGACGTGGAGGATGTGCACTGATAGTCAGGCGTTGAATAAGATTACAGTGAGATACAGATTTCCTATGCCTAGACTGGATGATTTGTTGGATCAGCTTAGTGGAGCTACTATCTTTTCGAAGATTGATTTGAAGAGTGGTTATCATTAAATTCGAATCAGACCAGGGGATGAATGGAAAACAGCGTTTAAGACACGAGAGGGGTTGTACGAATGGTTGGTTATGCCGTTTGGTCTTTCGAATGCACCGAGTACATTTATGCGGGTGATGAATCAAATCTTTAGACCTTTTATTGGGAAGTTTGCAGTGGTGTATTTTGATGATATACTGATATATAGTGGAAGTCCCGAAGAACACTTGCAACATCTGAGAGAAGTGTTGATGGTACTGCGACAGGAACAATTTTATGCTGCAACGAAGAAATGCGTGTTCATGACGCAGAGTGTTTTGTTTTTGGGATATGTTATATCGGGAGGGGGTATACAGGTGGATCAGAATAAAGTTGAAGCAATCAGAAATTGGCCACAACCCAGGACAATAACCGAAGTTAGAAGTTTTCATGGTTTAGTCATTCTACCGAAGATTTATTCCACACTTCAGTAGCGTGATGGCTCCAGTTACTGATTTTATGAAGGGGAAACAATTTTTATGGTCGGAGGAAGCAGGATTTTCTTTTGAGAGAATCAAAGGACTTTTGACGACAGCACCAATTCTAGTGTTGCCAGATTTTCAGTTGTTGTTTGAATTGCATACTGATGCATCGAAGGTTGGAATTGGAGGGGTGTTGAGTCAGAAAGGTCGTCCTATTGCATATTTCAGTGAGAAGCTATCGGGAGCAAAGATGAGATATAATACATATGATGTGGAATTTTATGTTATCGTGCAAGCGATCAAACATTGGAGACATTATTTGTTTCATAAAGAATTTGTGTTATATACTGATCATGAGACGTTGAAGCATAGGCAGAGACAGGACAAGATTGCGGCAAGGCATGCTTCGTGGATTGCATACTTACAACAATTTACATTTGTGGTGAAGCATAAATCGGGAATTACAAATAAAGTGGCAGATGCATTGAGTCGAAGGAATCATTTGCTGACTACAATGAAGGTTGAAGTGACGGGGTTTGATGTGTTACCAGAACTGTTTATTGATGATCCTTACTTTGCAAAGTATGTAGATAAAGTCAAGGAGGGGAAGACAGATGAGTTTGTAATGGTGGATGGTTTTCTTTTTAAGGAAAATCGATTATGTATACTGGAGTGCAGCTTACGAATGAAGATTGTGAAGGAGTTGCATGAGGAAGGTCATGTGGGTAGAGATCGTACTTTGCAATTGATTTCTCAATCTTATTATTGGCATTCGTTGAAACGGGAAGTTGAAAAGTTTGTGGAGAGATGTCATATTTGTCAAGTTTCGAAGGGAACATCGACGAATGCGGGATTGTATATGCCGTTACCCGTGCCGATTAGACCATGGGTTGATATCAGTATGGATTTTGTTTTGGGATTACCGAGAACTCAGAGGGGAAATGATTCGATATATGTTGTAGTGGACAGGTTTTCGAAGTTGGCACATTTCATCGCTTGTAAGAAGACAGCTGATGCCGTCCTGTTGTCGAGTTATTCTTTAAAGAAGTGTATCGCTTACATGGTTTACCAGAATCCATAGTTTCTGATCGGAATACTAGATTTCTAAGTCATTTTTGGCTGAGTTTGTGGAAGATGGTGGGAACAAAACTAAATTTCAGTAGTGCTTACCATCCGCAGTCCGATGGTCAGACTGAAGTTGTTAACAGATCTTTGGGAAATTTGTTGCGGTGCCTGGTGAAGGATAATCTGAAGAGTTGGGATATGAAGCTATGTCAAGCGGAATTTGCTCATAATCATGCTATAAACTGTAGTACGGGTTTCAGTCCATTTCAGATTGCATATTCGAGCTTGCCAAAGGGGCCGTTGGATTTGACGACAGTGCCACAACCAAAGGGAACAGTTAAACGGACTGTTGATTTTGTTGATGGATTGGCAGAATGCCATAAAATCGTTCAGGAACGACTGGAGAAAGAAAATGCAAAGTATAAACGATCTGCGGATTTGAAACGAAGAATTGTTGAATTTAATGAAGGAGATTTAGTATATGATGTACTAACGAAAGATCGTTTTCCAGTGGGAGCATACAATAAGCTTAAAGCTCGAAAGATTGGTCCTGTAACGATTGTGAAACAGATCAATGAAAACGCTTATAGATTGAAGCTACCGGAGGATGTGTACACTTCTGACGTGTTTAATGTTAAATATCTTATACCATATCATGGGGATGAGCTTGTTGTCGAAGAGGAGGGCGCAAATTCGAGAACGAATTTTTCCCAACTAGGGGAGGATGATGCAGCCCAGAATGAGACACAGATTGATGAAGTGTTAGGTCGCGAGCGACCTAACAAGATCTTGAGTCAAGAGCGACATAACGAGTCGCATGATAAGGAATTACGACCCAGCGAAGATTGTTTGCGAGCTAACAAGCAACGTGTTTTAGGTCGGATGCGACCTAGTGAAGACTCGCGACATAACGAAGGTCGCTGGCGAGTTAACGGGCTAAGCAGGAAGACACTCGCGCGAGGTAACGTGATAGGTCACTCAAGCGAGCTACGACATTGCAATGGAAACAAGTCAAGTTTAGGTCGCGAGCGACCTAACTCTCACATGCCGCTTTCTTTCTCAAGCGAGCTACGACCTACGATATGTCGCGTGAACGAGTTACGACCTAAGTTAGGTCGCGGGAAGCTTTAGGTCGCATACAAAGCTTAAGTCGTTGATTGTTATAAGTCGCTGAAGCTTATGCCGCCTGGAATTCTTGAGCCGCTGTTTCTTAAGTCGCATAAAGTGTTGGGTCGTTAACGACCTATACTAGGTCGCTGATGGAGGCTGATGTATTGTAATATGTAAGTTTTAGGTCACGTGTGTTGTACTTAGGTCGCGTGATGTAAATATTGTAAAGTGTTGTAAAGTGTTTTCTTATGACGTTTGTATATAAGTCGTAGGTCGCGATCCATGTTAGGTCGTGTACTTTGTTAGGTCGCTGGTCTATGTTAGGTCGTGAACGACCTATGTGTTGTACAAATTTGTATTGTGTTGAGTTGTAAGCCTATAAATAGGCAAGTGGTGTCATTTGTAAGAGTTTAAGTTGATTTGAATAAAAACTTGTTTGTGTGCTTTGTGTCACATCTCCAATTGGTAGTTGAGTGTGATCTCCTATCTCCACTTTCGGTAATCGAGTGCGCTCGATTCAACGACTGCTGAAGTCGATTCACGGTATCTAGTGCGCTAGATCAACGTACGAAGAATCGTAGATCTTTAAACACGGTATCGTGCGCGATCAACGTGTTTGAGATAGTTAGAATCCGGTATCGTTTGATCAACGGATTTGAGCCATTCGGTATCTTCTATTCCATCGATTGCTACTTGATCACAGTTTTATCAATTTTGTTATCCGCTGCTGCATCAAGAAGTAATATTATTATGTCAATTATCGGAATCAACCTAAGTACAATTCGTCACACACTCTTCCATTTTCACAGGTCTCATATAATTCATTATATATATTCACTCCGGCAAAAAAATGCATACAACACCGACTCATCACCATTAGATCATAACATACCTCACTGTCAACAAACTGCATGTTCAATATGTAAGCTTCATTTGTTCCCTGGTTGACCAATTTCCACAACCTAGCCACCCTTATTCGAACGGTATTCCAATTGGTACCAAATACCAATTCTGAAAGCAACAGGTTATTACAATTCATGATAAGAAGCAGACTGAAAATAGGTAGATAAGTTAGTACAGATACTTTGAAATGGAGAAGACAGAGTGCAGAGCATGTTGCTAAAGAGATGCTGTTATAGTATAGGTGGAGAAGTTGCCACAACAAACGTGCACGTACATTATTCTCTCTTCCACTTTCTGCACCACTAAATATATTATTTACAGGATAAGTTAAGAGAAGCCAACCGTTAAAAAAAAATCAGTACACTAAAAGAAAGAGTAGCACCAGTACATTACAAATCATTCCTACTGCAAAAGAAACATCTAAAATCTGATATACGACAAACTAAGTAGTAACTAATTGACTTTATACATTTAATATTGATTAGCCCATAATTTTACATGTTTAAAGAATACAATCAGACACTGAACCTATTTAATTTGGTCTAATACATGCATTCATGCACATACATATATGCATTTTTTTTCCTTCTTTTTTTAAGCAGCAAAACACACAGACGTCGGTACATTATCAAAGCAACACTGAACACCCAATACTTAGCAACCAGCATGTAAATACGGGCAGATGTTGAGATTGTAGCATCAAAATCATTTATATTAAATTAATGATGTACGATACAGCTAGATAGGTGGACACGCTGAGTATATACATCTATGCAATGTCATATCAGACACGTTTCACGTTTTTATGTAAGATCGATGCAGCAGATTAGAAAAGAGCAACTATATTGTTGTACACAAAGGTAGGTACACTAATTTAGCAAAGAGGCACACAAACAACAGAACAAGATTATGGAAAAATATAACGTAGAAATGAAATGAAGATCGACAGTGGTATAGTAACGTTATGGAAAGTGAAATGTTAAATGTCCAAGCTTACTTCTTACGTCTTTTATTCTGAATCTTCACATTGGCATACGTGGAGGGGATGCCACTTTATATCATTCTGATTTGAAAACTGCACGTAATAGGTTAGTGGAAAAACATATTTGACAACCTAGTTATTTGGACATTATATGATGATACACACACATTCAGACTCAGGTTGTCCTGATCCCGTTGGAAAAATAGTAAGATAAACCATGCAGATTTGTAGGTATATTTCGTTAGCACTTTGTTAGACCATGTAGACTAATTTTTCTAGTTATATTCATGATGGATTTTAATTTATTAATACGTGGTTAAACCATGCAGATTAACTTGTCAATTGCGATAATGAGGACTTTTATGATGGTAATGTAGATGTCATTTGTAAGTTGATAAGAAATAAATTGGATATTGTTTTCTTAAACGTTAACGGGAATGAAATATGTTCAGCCATGTAGTATACCTGGCTATAATTGGTACAATATGTTGGTATATGATGACATTATAGATATCATTGGTCTGACAGAATCTATTCACCTGGGTTTGATAAATATGAATAAAGCTACAATTTTGGTGTAACAATCATTAATGTGGTGGACCGGAGTTGAAAATATAATAAATAGCAATAGAGTGCTGTGATACGTGAGTATAAAATGTTAATTTAACATAAGATGTAGTGGTAGGATAAATAAATTTAGTAGCAGCAGGAAGAGCAGTCATGACACATGAACAACGTATTATTGTACTGTCAAGCTTACTTTGTGATCACACTGGTGAGGTGGAGTTCTGGTAAATTTTTTAGTGCTGCAGTGTTAACAGTATGTCAACGGACGGTTTTGGAATTTAGTGGGATGTACCAACTGTACGAATTTCCACTTCCAGATCTGTCGCTAACTCAGTATGATATTTGACAGAATTGAGTTCTTTGTGACAGGTATTAAATTTTGTGCAGTATCCCGCGTGTATGAGCAGCATAACGTTTAGGTGACACCTCTTTTGGCTACCGTTTTGTTTGTTGTTGGGACAGTGCAGAAGTTATTTTTGTTGGCAACAGTATCGTAGCTTTTTATGCACTATGAAAAATAAAATGTTGAGACAATATTCATCAGATAAACGTCAAGCTGCTCTCCGAAGAAAAATAATTTGCAAAACTGCTATCTGAAGCAAAAATAACGGGAGGGAATGACTGCATTGATTCAGAGTCTGAGACTCTTCCATAAACTCCAAGTTAACAGGTCATATTGTTTTTCTTTTAGAGTTATGAGCATCAGGCTGTACTGTTGAAACAACCGTTGGCAGATGGACTGTACTTGATACATGTCTCAAGCCAGCAAGCTGAAAACGTGCATCAGCTAAAGAGTAGTAACTGGCAAGTAATAACTTGTCAATGAAAAAGAAACACAGAGAGAGATAGTATCAGTTAACTTTTGTATGCAGAGCTGTTGATTGCGTAGCTTTAAATTTTTATTTATTGATTGACATATTTGATAGGCTGGTATTTGGTGCCTGCACGTCATACAACATGTAGTACCATAGAAAAACTAACTTGTTCATGCGAAAGCAATATGAATTAGTATCATTTTTAATTCTAATAGAGAACGTAAAAGGTTAAAAATCATCTTGGAAATAATATTAAAACATAAGTGTTGATGTAATACCCTGTTTAATGCACATCAGATACTGTTGAACTTCGGGTTAACAAATTTCATTCATTAGTTTGTAGACCGCTGGAAGAAGACAATCTAGTAGAATATAGCACAAATGCACTTACAAATAAGAATATATGTACAGTGGATAAACAAATGCTATTGCAAAGAATATATTATATATGTATAGCAGAAAATATATACTTCCAAACATAGCACAAATTTGGAACATTTAGCTTTAACTATAACAGTATGCGACTGTAAGTGTACTGAAGTAATTAGCAAACTTATATTGAAAAGGAATGACTGAATAAGATCCCCCGTAGGTAGATCTCATGCATTACAATAGAAAGTTAAAAAGGTTAAAAGATTTCTAATTGGATTTGCTGCTTATAACAATAACAGAAGCAGAACACAAAGTTCAGCATATTCACATTAGTTATTCTTTGGATCTCTTCATGCATCCTTGTAGTTTTCACCTTTATAAGTTTAGAGTTTCAGGTTAAAGCACTTTTAAGTTTTCCCAACTGAGATGACCTGGTTCAAAAACAGTGTATAGTTCTACAAAACTGTAACACATAGATTTAAATAGGTGCATCACAAATGAAATAAGTTAAAAAAACGTCACCACACACACAAATACATACATGCCAGTTGGACACGTACATACATGAATGAGTGGATACATACGTATATAGATATATAATAATAACATTCAAATACAAAACTTGATCATCAACACAACTTGGCAAGCAAAATTCTGGAATATTTACGATGCACGCTGAAATTTAATTTTGGCTATAACAAATTTTCTTGGACAAATTTTCAAAGTAGGTTAATTTTCAAAACAATTTTGTTAGTTTTGAAACTTATTACCAAACAAGACTTGTTTCAGCCCAGTCAGCAGTCCAGTCGGTTTTTTTGTAACTGCTAGAAAAAAGCGCAACTCTTAGTTGCGCATATGACATGCAAATTTATTTTTTACGATGCGCAACTCTTAGATGCGCACAATTTTTTTATAGCTGTGCGCAACTAAAAGCTGCGCATAGCCATTGTAATAAGCAAGCGCAATTCATAGTTGCGTCTACTATAATATGGTGCAGGCACAAGTATGAGTTGCGCATGCACAGGTTGCTGCTGTTAAAACAGAGGCAGCAACAACCCTTCACTTCATTTACTGTGTTTCCTTAAGTCGCTCGCAAGAAGACTCATTATCCAAAAACATTTCCCAACCTCAATCCCTTCTTCCATGTCCGAACCCATCAGCTCCAAATCCAATCTTTAGCCATTTTGGACCAAATTATCAATAATTATTCAAATTTCTTCTTCAATCTTCGATTAAACCAAAGCTACAACAACGGAAGTGGGATCCTCTTCAACACAAATAGATTTTGGTAATTTTCAAAACCCTAGTTCTTTTGATTAAGTTCTAATTTGCTTATTATTTGGTTGTATTTGCTAGAAATACCGTCAACTAGCTTGTTTTACATGTTAATAATCCAATTTGAAGCGTTGAATCACTAATTGATTGTAAACGATTTGTAAAATTTGATTTTTTTTGGCATGAACTTTGAAGAACCGAAAAGCGGACCGGTAGACGGTAGCGTGCTTTATATGCAGGATAATCACCGCTCTAATTTTGAAGAGTTAATGAGGATAATATTATTTGTTATGTAACTATAGTAAATTTTTGCAAGCTTTTTCGCATTTTGAATTAACTATAAGTTATAATCTTTGTTTTGCAGAGTGTAAAACCAGTGGATTGTTTGGATCATTCGCAAAGTTTTGAAAATTTGATGGAGATGGTTGAAGATCAACGGGTTCAACAATTACTACATCAAGTCGGATTCTGGTATTTCATGCAGATTAAATATATCAGATTTGACAAGTCTTTACTCACAGCTTTATGCGATAGATGGAGACCTGAGACTTGCACTTTTCATTTTTCCATTGGAGAAATGACAATTACACTGCAAGACGTTTCTATTTTGTTTGGCCTTCCCATTGAAGGCGCCGTGTTGAACTACGGTGGTAACGTGGACGCCGATGAGGTTTGTCAACGTTTGCTTGATGAAATTTCACCCCCAGAAGCGGTGGTCAATAGAAGAGAGTTGAAGGTCAAATGGATAAATAAGCTTATAATCGGCAGGGAGATTTCAGTCGATTCATCTATTGAGGAGCTAGAACAGTTCACACGGGCTGTCATATTGCTTCTTATAGCATCTCGTCTATTTTCGAACCATTCGAAGGGTAGAGTTAGCGTTAAATGGTTGTACTTGCTAGAGGATTTTGCCACCTTTTCCGATTATTCATGGGGTAGCACGGTTTTATGCGCATTGTACAAGGAGTTGGATAATGTGGCACTAAGAAAGACGAACGGGTTAGTAGGTTGTCTAACCCTTCTGCAGGTATGTCGGTTTTGACTTATTGGTGTACCAATTTTTCAAAATATTTTGAAAGACGTTTCTTAACACTGATAATATACAAGTATGGTCTTGAACGCGTATTTCTGTTGGACGGCCAAATGTTCATGCCAACATCGCTCCGGGATTACCGTACGAGGCAAATTAAAGCAACTTGAAATTTACACTGAAAACATTTTGATTTCTGCCAATATTCACACACTATTTTGTTTATGACTGTAGATGGACCGGAGATAGAAGTTGGAGAGATAATCCAGCCCATCATCCCACATTCTATCGCAATGAGCTCGATGTTATGGACGAGCATGCTGTTGACTGGACGCCATACACGGCTGCGATCGTATAGGATCTACCGCCTATTTGCTTGGATGGGGAGCAGACTTGGTATGCAAGGACCTTGATTATTTGCTTGCAAAGTGTACCCATGCACTACCCCGACAGAGTGATGAGGCAATTTGGCCTTCATCAGCATATACCGGATCCAGCCGAGCAGATTTTCCTACACGATTAGAATAGAGACATGTACAACACGTACGTCGCAAGGTGGGATCACAAGTTGGATCACATTCAGGTTGAACGCGTACCAAGAATGTCAATCGAACAATACTATAGTTGGTATTGGCATATCACACGGCGATTTGTTCTTAAAGAATCGTCAACTAGACTGCCCAGATATGCTCCACGAGGACCGGTGGAACGTGATTTGGTACGTGTTTATACGTTATAATCTTTTAACTTCCTCAACAAGCTTTACTTAATTGCGTCATTGATTCTTGTGTTTTAGGTTCAAGGGTTGTATATGATTTCCAATGAAGTTGACGATGTCCTAGCAGATCCTGCAGATGAGGACAGAGTAAAAGGAAAGTGCTTCAACATCAAGGAAATTATCAAGTCGCTTCTTGGTAGGCATAAGCTAGAAAGACCACCACCGTATGTGCCTCGTCCGCCCCAGGCTTTTGGTCGTACCTACCAAAGAAGACGTTTTAGAGGCACGTGGGGTCCTTCACAAGGTAGCCAATCGGGGTAGGAAATAGTTGAAGCTGGACCATTTCAACCGCCTCCGACGCAAACTCAAAGAACACTACACGACCGCAGAAACGTAAGAAGATAGGGTTGTGTTGGTCTGTCAGTTGGTTCCCATGTTTTGAATTTGTATTGGTTTGAAACTTGTTGGTTTGTAGGTGTTGTGATGTTGTCTTATTGACTTGAAACATGTTGTTATATGAAATATGATGTTTTGTATGAAATATTTTACCTATTTGAATGAAATGTTGTACTTATAGGTTGTTATTATATGAAAGTTGATGTTTTATGAAAGTTGCATATGTTATTTGTTCTCTGAAAATCTGGAAAGTTGCAGGCACAACTTAGAATCGCGCATGAATATTATGTGCTCTCTGGAAAGTTGCAGGCGCTACTTCTAGTTGCACCCTCATGAATAAATTGTGCGCAACTTTGAGTTGCGCCAAGTATTTTCGTTTAGGCGCAACTTTAAGTTGCGCCTGCATACCTGGGCTATCCTCTGACCCAACAATAGCATATAAACATCACAACTCCTCCCCAAACAAACACAACTCCTCAAACCCATTTTCTTTCAGAAACCCTAACCTCCATTCCCATTATTTTCACTACCAGCAACACTACATTCTACTCAAAATCATTTAATTCTACGAAGATAAACAAAAGATTGCACGTTCATCTACACCTACGGTAAAGCATCGAAACCATACTCCATTAATTTTGATAGATCTAATGTTGACATTTAACTTTCTGTAATTTTGATAGATCAATGACTACTGTGTCGATTATTTGTCACTATGACGGTGATTTAGTCATCGATGAAAATAGCAAGCCAACCTATGTTGGCGGAAAACATAAGGGATCGAAAGTCAGGAGGGGTTGCTATTTTCTTGAGCTGAAAACGGCAATTTACAAAGCTACAAAGATTGCTTCTACGGAGTTCAACATCTCATTGGTTGGTAAATGGGTAACGGATGATGGCCCAATTGCTACTGAGAAAAACGATGATGACGATGTTGATTCTATGTTTTGTGTGGGGATGAAGGTAATTGAGCTGTATGTTAAGAAGACGGAGGTGGTACATACAACTGAACAGCAAGCTCAAATCTTTGATTATGCAAGCCAACCCGGACCCAGTAATACTGCTGAGCGAAGTCAAATGTATTACCCACACTTCTCCTACCAGCCACCGAACATTTACGCACAAGCAGCCGGGTATGCTTTTATGTGCTGTATGAATGTTTTATTCATGTTTTTTGTACTTAACAGCTAAATGTTTGTGTACAGGTACGGTGTCATGGCTTATCCATCGCAGTCACCTGGGTATGGTTTCCTTCCATATCCATCGTATCCTCCAAAGTCAATTCCAACCTCGAATTCAAACGACTACTTGCATGAAATTGAAGATGAAGATGTTGACACCGAGGATATGAAGGGTGGAAATGCTGATATTGAAATTTCTCATTTGGATAGCATGGAAATCGCTGCTTCACTTGACGATGATGAAACATGGATCGATGCTATGAATGTTAACAATGACACTCCTTTAGATGATATTCCAAAGGAAGTTGATCACACTGGTGAGCATATCGAGATGGAAGAACCGTTAGAAGATGACCAATGCAATGATACAATTATGGAAAGGTCTGTTATGCAAGAATTTCAATTTACCGACGAAATGTTCGGACTGGAATGTGTGGAGAAAGGCCCTCGAGTTGGTATGATTTTTAAATCGAAGAAATCTTTAATTGAACATATAAGTGAATGGTCGATAAAGTGTTCAGTTTCATTTAAAAACATAAAGTCACGTGCTAGAGAGTTCACTGCTATATGTGATATTGATGCTAAATGTCCATGGCGGCTTCATGCAATTGTGTCTAAAAGAGATCATGTTGGGTGGTGGGTGATAAAAAAAATACGGTAGTGATCACGCTTGCTCAAATCCAATCATCAACTCGAACCACAAACAAGCAACAGCCAAATTCATTTGCACCAAAGTCCTTCCACACGTTCGTTCGAACCCAAGTTACACTGCAAAATCTGTCCAAGAGCTTATAACAAACACTTACAAAATTCAAATAAGCTACATGAGAGCCTGGAAAGGACTTAGCAAAGCGGTGTATAAAATATTTGGCGATTGGGAATCTTCGTACAATGACTTGCCTTAGTTTCTTCGTGCTATACAGAAATGCAATCCATGTACTGTTTATCATGTACATACAGAAGGAGTACAATTTTGAGGGGCTTTCTGGGCATTTGGACCGAGCATTGCAAGTTTCAAGCATTGTAGTCCGGTTCTTTCTACTGACGGAACACATCTGTGTGGTAAATATCAAGGTACGTTGCTTGTGGCTACAGAAGTTAATGCAAACAACTCTCTTTTTCCTTTGGCATTTGCTATTGTACGGACCGAGTCGGCGGAAACTTGGGGTTGGTTTTTTTCATGCATGGGACACTTAATTCCATCTTTAAATGCAAGATGCATTACATTCATTTTCGATAGAATGAAAGGAATTACAACCGCCTTGCAAGAGAAGTGGAGAAGACCACATCATAATCGCTTCTGCCTTCGCCATTTGAAAGCAAACTTTAAAAAAGCTAGTTTTGGTAGTAATATTTTGCAAAACTTATTTTATGCTTGTGCTGAAGCAAGAGATGAGTTAACATACAAAGAACTCGGAGAGTAACTAAAAAATGTGAGTCAGGCTGCTGCAGATGGATTGATAGAAGTCTTCGACATAAGGATGAACCATGGGCTCTTTACAAGGACAACGGTGAACGTTTCTGTATAATGACTACCAATGCTTCGGAGAGTTTCAATGGAGTTCTTAAAGGTGCAAGATCGCTACCGGTAAAGGCGTTAGTGGCACGTATCTTTCATCGTCTTAATAGCTACTTCTACAGAAGACGTACCGATGGAATGAATTACGCATCTTCGCTCACGCCAAATTATGACAAAATGATGAAAAAAATATTCAGCAGAAGCACGTAATATGAGCATTAACAGGTTCAGCTTAATGGAGTGGCAAGTAACAGACACAAACGCATGCAACTACACAGTAAATATTGCCAATGACAACTGCAGCTGTTCATGCAATATTCCTATTTTAGCTCATTTTCCATGTTTCCATGTTTTAGCTGCATGCACACGATGTAGAGGAGGAGCGAACAGAGCTTACCATGATCTTATTTCATCCTGGTTTACGGTAGACATTTATAGACATAATTATTCTCCGGTTATTCATCCAGTGCCCGACATTAGATATTGGGATGTACATGAAGGCCCTACTATACTCCCGCCGCCAACGCGAAGGAATACAGGAAGATCAAGGTTCACAAGAATAAGGGGCGTCATGGACGAAATGGGTACAAAAGTCAGGACAGATGTGGACAATGCGGTAACTTGGGTCATAAGATAAAAACGTGTGGGAAGCAATAAATATTTTACTTGTTTCTACCACTTCTGTCATTCGTGAACTGTATAATTTATATTTTTATTCTGTATGCAACTTTGTTATCAAAGGTTATCTTATGTCAAACATTTAAATTACTTGCTATGTTATGTTACTTTGATTTAATTTATACGCAGCAAAATTATGAATTTTCCATGGTTTTACATCTACCGTCAAATAAACATAACAGACAAACAATAATACATCATGTATTGCATATCCATTACAACAACCAAGTAAAAATACAACCAAATAATACAGCATTAATTAAAACTTAAGCATACATAACTCAATTAAACAAGTCTGATACAGATCCATTACATTACATTACAGTTGCACTACCCAGTTTATTAAAACCCTTTCCAAATTGGATTTATGGACTGCAAATAGTCTACTTGATGTCGAAGCACTTTTTTCCTTTTCCAAACGTCTCACTTCGGCTTGCATCTCTAGTGCATACTCTACTCCCCTAGAGGTCAACGGACGATCTAGCCATTTGAATAAATTACAGCACTCAACACCTTTCGGCTAAGTTATATGATTAAGGTAACCGGCACATCCGTAAAACCAATGTCCAGCATTTGTTTGAGCCTTGCATACAACTACCTCACAAACATCTCCACAGTGGCAAAGTGGATATGTATCTTGTCTCACTCGTCCTTCGCCGCTAATTTGTTCCTCGGTCTTTGATTCGGTTCGCCTAAGCAAACTTGATTATCCAAAGCAGATTGAACTGCAAAACTATTAGCTGGAGGAACTATCTCAAATTGAGCTTCAGTAACTGTTTCAAACTGAGTTTCAGGAACAAATTCATTTTCAGCTTCCATCCGTTCAACATATTTCACCAATACTTCATCTAGAATCTCCCAATTATCCATATAAATTAATGGTAATGTGAGTGTGGATGAAGGGATTGTAGTAGCTTTGGTTTAATCGAAGAATGAAGAAGAAATTTAGAAACTTTGTGATAATTTTATGCAAATTGGCTAAAAAATGGATTTGGGGATGTTGGGTTCGGCCATGAAGAAGATGAAGGAGGTTGGGAAATGTTTTGAAGGGGTTGGAGCAAAATGTCGTTGCTACCTCTGTTTTAACAACAGCAACCTGTGTAGGCGCAACTCATAGTTGCGTCTACACCATATTATAGTAGGCGCAACTATGAGTTGCGCCTACTTATTACGATGGCTATGCGCAACTTTTAGTTGCGCACAGCTATAAAAAAATTGTGCGCATCTAAGAGTTGCGCATCGTAAAAAATAAATTTGCATGTCATATGCGCAACTAAGAGTTGCGTTTTTCCTGGCAGTTACAAAAAAGCTGACTGGACTGCTGATTGTGCTGAAACAAGTCTGGTTTGGTAATAAGTTTCAAAACCAACACCGATCGTGGAATTGTTTCGAAAATTAGCCTACTTTGAAAATTTGTCCTTTTTTCTTTAGTAAAACAGTACAGATAACATAGCCAGTAAATATCAAACAAAAGTAAAAGAATTTATCATCGTATAGCAGACATAAAGTAAAGAACATATTACTAAGCTATCATCATTCAATGAAAGTTGCAGTGTATGTTCGCACAGTAACAGCCATAATTTGGCAGGCAGGATTATGAAATATTTAGGATGTACAATTATTTTTTTACGTTTCCTTACCGAAAGCTAACACAGCCGATCGAGCGTCCAGCTCTCTTTGTCATGTATCTATGTACACTACCAAAAACAAAGCATTTCCCGACGGCTCCAGACCATCGGCGGCCGTCGGAAGCCATCGAAAAAAGCCGTTGCAAAATAATCCATCGGTGAACAGATTTTCCGACGGCTCCCGACAACGTCCGTCGACAGATTTTTCGACGGCTCCCGACAGTGTCCGTCGATAGATTTTCCGACGGTTTTCGACGGCAGTCCGACGGCTTCCGACGGCCGTCGAAAGACACGTGGACGATCACGCTTTGTGCTGAAAGCCGTCGGAAATATGCCGTCTGTAGCCGTCGGAAACTTTACTACCATAATTTACATATACATCAATCCTTCACCAACTCCTCACAATCAACTCCCAAATGTCAGAATCACTACCACCAAATGTATCATCAAACAATATACACAACAGTTCAAATCCAACTCCACCAACTCAATGTAGCATCCAAACATACAAAACACTGACACAAAACAAAAAAAAACATATCTATCACTCCGGTCAATCAGCTCCAGAACCTCCCGAACCAGCAGAAGATGGAAAGCAGTCACCATATTGCTGCATGTACTCAGCAATACGCTGATCCAACAGCTGTGTCATCTCGATGGTCTGGCGACGGTTCTAATCTTCCAGTTGCGCCATCCTAGCTCTCAACTCTTCGATCTCTGCCAGATCGATATCAGCTCTGGTCGATTAGTTGGCTCGCCTCTGTTTGCTAGCCAGCAACACTTATTTAATTTAGTCTATAATCTTACTATCAAAGTTACAATATAATGTGTTAATGTTTCTATCTATAAACTAATTATTGCAACTAAAGCGATGTGAAGTTCTTAAAACTAAAAGATTATTAAATCGTTATATCTTAATATATTATTCATTACTACTTGATTGACAAAGCCGTAGCACCTGTTCCGTGACGGTGGAACCATGACTGACTCAAAAATAATGTTATCCTCATCTGTCGTGAGCTGCTCTCGACCGATATCCTCCAGGAATTTCTGGCGTTGCTCCATAAAGCTTGCCTGCATGAATAAATAAAAATGCAGTTAAAATTAACATCATGATATCTTAATTCATTATAATTTAACAATTAAAACAATTACTAATAACACATAAACTAAAATATGCTTACATGGCTCTTTCTCGATTTATTGTTGTGTCATGTATATGAAACTGTCCCGTACGGATTTACATGCTCGACGGCATGCGTACGGGTAAACACATCCATATACGACATAGGACCCTGCGCCTCAGCTTTCTGAAATTGATTATTGTGTACTATTATTGTATTTTCAAAATTATATAGCACAATAACTATTTACAATTCACATTTAATAAATTTACCAACTCCTAGCGATACCGTTGGAACGACTTTAACCCTCCTCGATGAGTGACGGGATTTTTGTTCCTATTTGCAGAGTTTCTTTCCGACTCTGCCTGTACATTTAAATTTAATACATTATTTACTTACCAAATATTTTTTGATATTTACATATCAATCAAATAATTAATTAGTACACTTACCTTCGCCTCGTCACTATCTCAATGTCTCAGCCACCCTTCCCATACATTCATCCCCATCCAGTTTGGCTTCTGCCCTTTATGCATCACTGTCGACATGGAATCCTTATAGTTCTTCCTTATTTTTTGCATTCAGTAATGTCGTACCAGCTGTAGGTCATCTGACTGTATGTCCACGGCGGCCTGTGTTTCATGATAAACAAGCAACCAAAAATTGAACAATAAAAGGTGAACAATAAATAAACGACAAAAACAAATTAAGAATGTAAAACAGAAGATTGTACTTACAATGAAATCCTATCAAATACACTCGAGGATGTGGGGAGGGATGTTATCCCACTTTGGCCAACAAGCTGACATCCTACTCTTGTACGCCTCTCTTAAAACTGATAGAACTACAGCTGATGGCTGTAGCTCAAACCCTCTATATTAAATATGATACAAATTAGTATATCGTACACAAAATATTTAAGATGCTAAAAAAAGTTTAATACTTACCCTCGGCTCTAGGTAATAGAGTTACAACAGGTCGTTGTGGCGGTTGCGATGGACCGCTGCCATCGCCTCCTGAAGAATGGGAAGAACTCCTCCTTCTGGACGACATGATACCTATCGCAGACACATCATTTTAAAAGAGAACAATAACATGATAATGAAATATATTTTATAGTTAAATGATATAAATGATATAAAGTATATAAAGTGCAAAGTATACCTGATTTAGATTGGGTTTCATATTCCGACGATAATCAAAATACATTGCATTTTTAACATAAATTGCTAAATAAATGACATAAAAGATGTAAATGACGATAATCAGATTCGGTACATTCAGAAAACATACTATAAAGCCTTTTATCTCGAGAAAATATGACAGATAAGTCACCATTGCAAGATTGGAAGACGCGACCCACAACAGTAGAAAAATAATCAATAGTCAGTAGTCAATTAAGTTTCAAAAATCAAGAGCAGTATTTAATACTTCATCAACTAGCAAATTCGGTTTCGTAAATGGTAATGCCATAAAAATTTGTGTTAAAACACCATAAAAATCATTTATGTGATTTTCTGGATCATCACTACCTTTAATAAATACACTTGTAATATTAGTTAATTTTTCTGCACCATATTCTTTGATGTTAAATTTATATCCATTGACGAAATATAATGGATATGTCTTGACATTTCTTTTTGGTCCCAACGCAAGATGTTTCAAGCCTTCGTCAACCACACAATTTCTCGGTTCATAAACGTATTTTGAAAACCAATCAGAATTTTTTTTACTGGGATCTCCGTACGGATGTTCACTTTCATAAATACTGCATATATGAATAAAATATTGCATTAAATTCTACACGCGAATGCATTATGGAAATGAATAAACCATAAATTATTATTTCAGATTACCTAATAAATGGTGCAACCTCAGCACAATTTAGAAGAATATAAGTGTATGCTACATGAAGATCTCTATCGTCTGCCATACTTCTACACATTTCCCAAAAGGTCGACCATGTTGTCTAAAAATAGATAACATTGTTTGAGACGACTCTTGTTCGTCGCCTTCGTCATTACGATGAACACTTTCAAATGATATGTTCACATAGTCACTGAAATAGTGAAAGAAAAAGAACGAAGCTTCTTCTTCGTGTAAGATTTACATATCGAACCTTCAACTCGTGCTATTTGCCTCACTTTGTTTTTAACTCATTCGATGTAAGAAGCAAACATAAGAAATTTTTTTTTCTTTGAAACGTCGTATGTTTCTACTCCTTCGTTCCACGGTGTTTTTAACTCTTCAATCAACAGTTGTAAATAAACATCGATTCCTTGTGTCGGATCGTCGGGGCCAGGAACGACAACAATAAGAAACATATATTGCGTTTTCATACACATCTACGGAAGTAAATTATAAGGTGTGATGATAATGGACCAAGATGAATATTTAGCACCAAATTGAGAAAATGGTGAAAAACCATCCGTACATAATTCAAGTCTAACATTACGACTCTCCGCTGCAAAATTGGAATAAGTTTTGTCGAAATGCTTCCATGCTTCTCCATCGGTTGGATGTGTCAACGTACCTTCTTTCTCCGTTCTCACACTATGCCATCTCATATGAGATGCAGTTACAGAAGATGCGTATAATCTTTGAAGCCTAGGAGTGATGGGTAAGTAATGCATACATTTGTACGGAACTTCATTTTCCTTCTTTTTTCTTGGTTTGTATCTTTCCTAATTACATATTTTACAGTTCCTAAGATTTATGTCTTCTTTCCAAAACAATATGCAGCCATTTAAACATGTATCTATTTTCTGATAAGGTAAACCAGACATAAGTTTTTTAACTTCATAGAGATTTTCGCACATTAAATTATTGGACGGCTTATGTCTTTTTGCAGCTTGTACAACGGCTGTAAATCCAGCTTCGGTGATGTTGTATTTTGACTTCATCGCAATGTATTCTACGGTTACTGATAGCTGGGTGTCGCTTTTACAACCATCCCAAAGAGGTTTCTTAGCAGCATCCAGTAAATCATAAAAAAAAATTGCTTCAATATTTGGTTCTTTAACATTTTCATCATCGTCGTCAACTTCAACCGTATGGAACATTGATGGTGCTGCATCTTCAACCATATTTCCTATACGGTTCGTCGTAACAATTTCATTACCAGCAATGTCTAATTCAGACTCTACAGAAGTATTTGCTACAACTTCTCCATGACGATCCCAACATAATACTTCAGCACGAAACTGTTTTTGCACAAATGGACTTTCAAGGTATCGGGTAACAAATACTTCAAATGTCTACACCTACTACACGGACAACGAATTTCTGCGTCGTTTCCATTATTATTTAAAGCAAATTCAACAAATATGTTTATACCATTATAAAAAACTTCTTTTATTGAGCCTTTCAACCCCTTTTTTGATACATCCATTTCCTCCGATCAACAAAATAATCGATCATTTTTTCTATTTGAAAAAATATATCACAAATTCAAAAATAAATATTTGTCATACTATGAATTCACATTTTATTTTTCAATGTATCGATACAAAAACTTATACGCGTCAATTTTACCCCACTTAAGAATACAATATAAAAATGTTGGTTTATGGTTATCTTTTTTCTCTGGTCAGTCATCCTACTTTCCATACAAATACAGTAAACACTTACATTTCATACATTATTTCATTTTAAATGATTCAACAAAATTTCGGCAGCACTACCCTTTTGTTTCCTGCATTGTACACAAATGTGTCGGCAGCACTTTCCTTTTGTTTCCTGCATTGTACACAAATGCGTGTACGTAGGAAACAAAAATGAAAAGTGACGGCGAAATTTTGTGAACTATTTAAAACGAAATAATGTTTGAAATGTAATTGTTTACTGTGTTTATAACTTGTCCAATACAGGGACAAATCCAACAAGCATTGTACCAGATAATATAAATGGCCGTTTTGTGACAAAAAAGATTATTTATATAATGATCATGTACAATACCCGTCGGATGGGGTCAAAACTCTCTAAAGGGCGTAAAAAATTATTTTATAAAAAAGAATATATATTTTTTAATTTTATACATTTCAACAAATTATTAATTTACCATATTTGTTCCGCGTATTTCATCGAATAAGGCTGCTTTAATATTGTTGTCATTTTCCAATACAGTCAAATTTGTTTTAGACTCGTGCATTCATTATTGTTGCACAAGTCAAGATGTTATACGACTCATGTCTTATTCCAGTTAACACAATACAACAGTAAAAACAACGCATATACAATGGTTTACATGTACACACACAATCACAAATTATACATACTCTTTACAATTTCACGATAACATATGAAATAGGTATACCATGGGATGCTATAAACCATTATTACACTATTGGAAACAATTGCAATCGCTAATTAGTCCTAATTTATCAACTTATGCAAATCTAGATTTAGGGTAAAAATTAGATTTTTGGCAAAAATAAGAGATTATATCTGAGTTAGAGAGCAATAGATGTTGATTACGCAGCCGGGGAGGGTCCGATAGCTCGAAATTGGTGATTGGAAGCTTGAAGGAGAGATTTGGGGATTAATGGAGGAAGAAAATCGTGCAGCCAAATGAGAAAGAAAGGCTTCGGCCTAAACAGATAATCGCGAATTTCCGACGGCCCGTCGGAAACCGTCGGAAATATGCAGTCAGAAGCCGTCGCTGGGTGCTGTTGGAATATTAGCCTTTCTAGTAGTGGTACTAAATAAAAAAAAGTTAAAATACAAATAACAGACGCCATAGGATGCAAAGGCAGGTATAAAATACTGAGTTTAAAAGCAATCAGTGGTACTGGTAAATGTGTGAAAGTAATAAATAAATTACACAAAATCCTATGGCAGACATAAATGAAAATTATAAGCCGGTTATGATGTATCCACCATGAAGTCCTATGAAATCACAGTAGAAAAGACACATCAGTAAGAGCATAAGCTAGGGAATACACATATTCAGACTCAGGTTGTCCTGATCCCGTTGGAAAAACAGTAAGATTGGATGGTTAATTCGAGGCAAACTGATGCATATTTGATTTACAAAATGAAACCTTAATGGTCACATTTTTTCCTTTAGAAGCCGCATCATCAGCCAAAGAGGTATGAGGTGTTAAATATGCGGCATTGTCGCTAGTATAGTTTTCTCGTAGTACGTACATAGACCACCATAAATCCACAAAAACATACTTTTAAATAACAGAGTTTATGTGTAGATGTCATACAGCACCACTAACAAACTTATGCAAAATTATCATAGGTACAACTGGCAGAGAAATATATAACATCTTTCAACAGTAATACGGGAAAAAAAGAGCATATTCGAGTCGTCCATAATGCACTGTGAGCATAGTCTGTTGAGGTTTCGAGCATCCTACAGGGTTGTTTGTTTACAATCCTATCAGCGGTTGGTGTAATTCCTGAAAACAGTGGTACAAAATTTGTGTCAGTGCTTTTGAATCAGTGGTAGGCCGAAAGTCACATATTACCAGCAGTATGCACGTAACAAATTTTTTTAATTTTTGGCTTACGTAATAAATTGATGTTTTACTATGTTTACAATCGAGGTAACAGCAGCTCATCCTGATTCGGACTATGATAAGATTGGAAGACGGCATAGATCAACATTAAATTAAATAAGTGAATAATTAAATGATTCACTCCTTGCTTGAGTAGGTAGGAACTTTATTTTACGGATACTTGGTATATACATATTTCGTCAAATCTGAATAAAATACATTCAGATACACGTATAGTAGTGAGCGCAGTAAACATAATTTTCCAAACCAAATACTTTGTAATGGCACTGTTGATAAAATATAATGGACATTCATTGTGTTTCTCTCTATTTTAGTGATTAGCAAACATACTATTAGTAAATAAAGTACCGAATTAATTTTCTAAATGGAAAACAACTGCCTGATAAGCAATGATAAAACCATAGCTATTTATGCAAAATACTGAATTAGAATTACCAAATAGCGAGCCACGGTATTATTCCTTCTCTTTTTCATTTTTTAACCAGCTAACTACTGCAACATGTGTCTGATCTGGAACAGTAGATGGGAAAGAGAACTAGAATGCAGGCACTCCCCTGCGTGAAACAATGTTAACCGTGTCAAATTTGTTTAACAAATAAAAAGTACATAAGAAGTTGAAAAGTGCATAAAAATCACAGTTGTGTCGTAACATGGTTGTTTGTGCAATAGTGATAATAGTTGATTTCCATCAAATATTAAGCAGGTAAATGTCAGTAACATACATATTAGCAAAACTAATATATTTAGATAAAGCTAGAGATAAATAATTCAAATTTGCATGGAACTTACCATTGACAACAGCAGATTCTATCAATCATAAACCTCTATCGTGACCCTTGTTGATGTACTTAAATAGATATTTCAGTGACCTTGCTCTGTTACATATCTCTACATTAACATGCGCTTGATATTTGACAATTAAGTCTACATATGAGGTATAACCCACCATTGTCTTGCACGAACCCATTTGTCGTCTCCATTGAGAATCCATTGTTCCTTCGTCTGTAAATTGGAAACCCAATCTTGTCAAAGCTGGTTTCATTATTATATTGTTTAGGATAATGCTTGGAGCAAGAACTGTCAATCATGCAAGGGTAGTCAGGATTCACATAACCATATGGTCCATGAATCATGTACTGACATATCGACTGATAAGCAAATGGATCTACATTTTTATCCGGTATCTTAGCACTAATTACTGCGTCAACTTGACCAACAGTTTTTGGTCTCTGATCGCCGAAAACAAATATAAGTATATGAGCATGAGGTAGACCCCTCTTCTAAAATTCAATTGCGTAAACAACTGTAAAAAAACAAACAAAAACAAAAAAAAATTCAGTTATGTCGACAGAAGTAAAGGAAAAAAGTGCGAATAAGTATTGCATGAATCATCGAACTTACGTGCTTTGACTTTTCCAAAATGAGATTCAGTCTTTTATGTCGCGCATTAGCTCCATAAGTTTCATGTGGAAAACACGTGAAACAATGTCTGGTCTATCCTCAGCTTTCTGACCGAGAATGGTTAATAAGGCCATCTCAATCTCGGGCCAATTTGGATTACACGTAAACGTTACAAAAAAATCTGGAGATCCCACCCACCGACATATAGCCATAGCATCCTGCTAATTTTGTACCATGTAACCAGCTGTAATTGCATCATGAAGACCCTTATACACTTCACATCTTAACGTACTTTGATTATCCTTAACCCATGACAGCATGTCCTCCTCAATACATGTGTAACAATGAACGATAAACTGGTGGAATAACCTACCACCCCATAGCAGAACCGAGCCATCTTCCTGCCTACGCTGAATAAGGTAAGCATAATACTCCCTCATTGTAACAATCGTTCTTTTAATCGGTCTACATATGTCAACTAATCTGTATTCTATATCACACCTGAAACCATCCTCACCATATGAAAACAAAATTGGATATTGCACGGACATAAAAGAAGGGTGTTTTCACTAATTCTTTTCTGTAACCCATTGCTATCTTCAATCACAATATCTCTACAACCACATGAATCCACATTTGAGTTATCAATCAATGTTGCAATCTCCGAAGAGGTTGGTAAATTGTATTGTCGTCCATCCCTATAATGTCTCTCCAACAGCTTAATGGTGATTGGCTGGTATTCCAAAGCATGAAATCTATCTCTAGCCATCCTAAAAACTATAGCCAACTCGCTGTATTGGTTGAACAAGCGTATTAAATTGTTCACAATTAACCACATCTAAATTTTTTGTTGTACTTTCACCATGCAATGAAACTCGATTACTAACTTCATTCCCGGTGACATAGAAATATAATTGAGCAAATATTGGTTTGCTTGTCGACGGCAAAAGCGAACCAATTCGATGATGGTTTTGGCCATTTAATCTAAAAACATATGGACCGCAACCATTGTTTATGGATTTATCAACATTTCCACCCATGGACGTAAAAGAAAAAATCAAATTATATGCTCGTATATTTTGCCGAAATCCTTTTGAAACAGAACCTCCATTACAGTCAAGAAGCTCCATCAAATAATCAGGGGCTCGTTGATAGGATGGCAGCTGAACCTTTCCCTTCTGACAACATATTGAAAATTTTGGATTCACAGTGGTACTCCCCTTTTTTACTCTTTCTTCAAACCAAAGCAATGCTCCACGGTACGAACATGTACATATAGGAGGACCAAAATTGTGCACTGCAAATATTTTACCTGCAAATTTATCCAACATGGTAAGAAAAGACGTAAAACATCCAATATATTATTGCAATTATAAATTTAAACTATATTACATATGTTGCCTGCAATTCCCAAGTGCAGAGAAACGTGTACAATGTGAGCCAGCCAAGGTAGATAAAATGTTCACACATCGCACGTCATCAGATGCCGACGGGAATGAGTCGCTGGGACACTCCATCAATTCGTTGTTTTCTACAATAACAATTGACACCGCTAAGCACGTAGAAAAGTTGTAATTAGCCTTACAGACCATAATGTACAACAAGCATATGTATAAGTCGATGGCTTCCGAAAAAAAAATTTGGGAATACCTACAGCTAACTTCCCCAAAGTTTTATGCTTTAGTTTTCGATGTCTAGAATGACGATTTATCTGTCAAACTTCAAAAGAAAAACAGCATATCAAACAGGACTGCACAAAGTATGTATGTTCAAAGTATTGAAAAAAATTGTTGATAGGAAACAGTTACTCACTCTATCAATGGTACGATTGCTCAATGGAAAAGAATCTGTTGGCATCATCCTCATGGCGTCGACAAAGAAATTCAGAAAAATTATGCAGTGATAGGTCCATGAAATCATGACAACAGTTGGTGCATCGCATCCACCTACTTGTATGATCTCTTTTTGCCCATTTCAACGCCAACATCAATCTACATCTTGCCCTTGCAGACTTGCATATCTGGATATATAAATTAATACTGCTTCAGGATGGAGTCAACAAACTGAATATTGGACCAAGGACAACGGTAGGTAACATAATTTGAACTGTATATGTCAGTACACTATTTATAAGTATATCTGATTAAATATGCGTACCGACAGCTGGCATGTACGTGTGTGTGAGATTCTGTTGTCACACATCGACTTCAACCACATGTAACACGGAGCTTGGGTAAAAAGAGTCAACCGAGCTCAGTAGAATTGGCTGGGAATAAAAAAAGTAAAAAGAAAGTAAGACAAAAAAAAGTGCTGATTTATGTAAGGAAAACGGCAAATCAATACATCAGTTGAAGTTAAATAATACCTCAGATGGTTAAACAAATTTCCACTTGCTCAGTGTACGATCTTCTGTACGTATAGATTGTCCAATGAAGCTTGCCACAGTAGCACAATCATTCAGCTGCAAATATAGAAAATTTTGAAATCAACCAAATAATAATTTAAAATAGTAGATAATCACGTACTTCGCACACGGGCTAGGGCTAACATGGGTAGTAGTTTGCCGTATGTCATTATTTTCAGTTATTAGTTCTGCATATTTCAGCGGAGAAGATTCATTACTTACATGCATCAGTTAGTGATGAGTTATTGATAAAAGACGATTGAAACCATGACAGTATCAATAAATAGTTATTCTCTGTCACAAAGTGATGAGCAGGTAATACTCAGCTGAAAGGAAGTGTAGCAGGTAAAAAAAATGTTTGACACATCCTGCTGTAGATACAAGAGAAGTTATGTTATAGCGATGGAATATGAGCACCATATATGACCGTCTTTGACAAGCGCCAGTGGTTACAAACTCATACTATAGTTATCGTTATAGAGGATTCTAAAAAACATAGTGAAGTGCAAACATAAACCTATACACATATTAGCACTAAACTTTTAAGTCATGGCAGTAGAACCACCTCAACACGGCAAATTCATAAACAGAAACAAATAATGGTGAACCAGGACATTTCTCAGGCAAACAAATAATGGTGAACCCAGGATTTTTTTAGGTAACACCAGCCACACCTAAAACTACATACAACTCAGATGTAAGGAATTATTTACATGCACGTATTTTAGACAGATAGGACGGTAAGGTTCATTTCATGGGCACAACAAATCAAAATTGTCCACACTTTAACTATACTTGAATCCAATATCGTAGGATTATACTACCAAATAACACTGTCCAGCATATGTGAAATTGGTATCGGGGAAGTCATAGTCTAAAATACCTTGTAAAAAGAATAATTCATCAAGTTTTACCACCAGTTACAATACTTTTGGAACTGTCAGCAACAACATATGACAATGTATTGTCAAACATTTTTTATTTAAACCAGAAAAAAGTAATCTAACCTCGGGCAGGGGATCCAGAGAAAAGATCCAGCAAAGCAAGCAATTGAACAACTTAAACTAACAGATACTATATCTGCAGCAAGAAGAAAATCCATGAAAATAATGCAGATCGGTGATGCAAAAAATTTAGCAATCAAGATTATTACTGGCAACAATAATCAACAGATCATGCAGGAGAAGTAAAAACGTGTAGAGCATAAATCCACGTTGAACTCAACCAAATTTGAAACATAAATTTTAATTTATAACGGTGTACTCAAGATCACTACCGCTAACAATAGTAGAAGGAACATACGTCAGCATCGACAGCGGGTGGGAGTGCTAAGTAAGGTCACTGAGACGATAGTTTAGTAGCAATGTTAACAGTTTTAAACGCTATGCCTATATACAACCCTATGTCATGAAAAATATCATGTCTAACCCGTATTCATGCATAGATGGAGACAAAATTAGCACGAAAGCAGTGAAGGGAAGGAATGAATCAGTTGCCAGAGGACAGTACCTTGAAAATAGGTGGGTAAATATAATTTTTTGTACCACATGAATCCACAATATAACACTCAGTTCAGCTCCCAACAAAGATGGTACTGTTGAAGAAAGTAAAAATGATAGCATCAATATTGTTGGAGGATTATAATATCCAATTCTCAAAATATAAACTGTCATCGTCAGTTAGGAAAACAATGTAACAATCTTTTTTTTTAGGTATAAGTAGTAACCAAGTCTGGCCGGTATGTCCAAAGTAAACAAAAAAACTGGGACAAACATTACATCATACAGTATGACTGCATACGGTGTTCAATTTTATCAAATTAACTTGCATAGCAATTTTACTTCCAGTAAAATTATCAGTTCAAACAACAGACAACATGTTCTCTCCATTAATTGAATGTTAGATGAGAATAAGTACAAAACTGAATAGAAAATTATGAGAAATAATGCTAAAACATCATTCCAAAATGAACTAATATGTTATAATCCAAGTTAGGACAATTACTAAATTGAGACTAGAAGTAATAAACGGTAACAGCGGAAAAAGAATAACTTACCATCGATAAGTCATCTACAGTGGTTTGTACTTCATAGATAATCTAGGTAGTTGAAGGTTGAAAGAGGGAAAGATTGTTATCAATTTTAAGTTTAGGATTGGGCAATGAGAAATAAATTGGAAATGCAGGTGTTGGTACAAAAGATGCAGACGAAGTAAAAGTGGGTCGAATGGAAATATAATATATACGAGTACATATGCACGCCCAAGTGGGCGTGCATTTAACACAACGTGCATGTATTTTTAGTTGTACTTATGGAAGTAGATTTGATAATAGCATCCTATATTTGAACTCCGCCTAGGCAGAAGCCGTTATTCTTTTTGTTTAGACTGCAATAACTTCTTTATACTAGCTCGGAATCAGGCGAAACTTCAACCGATGAACTTCCATCTTAATTACAAACAATAAAGAACACTCGAATATTTCATCTAGTGAACGTATATCATAGTTCTCCATGGTGACTAACAGTTTTACACAGAAATTAACGGGCTATATCCCCATATTTGAACTCCGCCTAGGCAAAAGTCGCTAATTTATTTATTCATATTGTAATAACTTCTTCATACTAACTCAGAATCGGTCGAAACTATGATAGATGAACTCCCACCTAAATTACAAACAATATAGAAAACTCAGACACTTCAGCTTATGAATTTGTAGTTCTCCATGGTGATTAACAGTTGTACTTAGAAAATAACCGGCAATATCCCCATTTCAACACTTAGTGTAGTTTTCCATGGTGACAAATAGTTGTACTAAGAAAATAACAGACTGCATCCTTATATTTGAACTTCGGCTAGGTAGAAGCCGCTATGATTTTTCTTCAGACTGCAATAAATTCTTCGTACCAAATCGGAATCAGACCAAACTTCGACTGATGAACTCCCACCTAAATTATGAACAATGTGGTACACTCGGATACGTTATCTAGTGAACATCTACCGTAGTTCTCCATGGTGAATAACAATTGTACTTCGAAAATAACACACGGATACATCAGCTTATGAACATATACTGTAGTTCACCATGGTGATTAATAGTATATATGCACGTCCTTGCAGACCTGCATCTAATCACTTGAATATTTCTACTTTACACCAAACATTTATACTAGCACGTTATTTTATTTCCTTCATTATAACTTATTTCAATTTTAATCGTTGTTCATTGGAATTTATTCTGTTTGATGCATAATTAAGGATTTAATATTAATTTCTATTTAAATACTGCATGTTTCGTTATTCAAATTCCATTTGGGACAATAAATAGCAACGGTTTCAAATTAGTACACCTTACCTTCCATTTCCTTGCTTTCGTGTAATTTATATTTTTTCATGTATGAGAGTCTCATATGGTTTTCATTATTTTCTTTATTTTCCCTCTAAGAATCTCACCCCTATTTTGCAGCATGTAGCACAGTGAAGACAAATTAGCACTCAAGTCATTTGCACCAAAATACCACTATTGTACAGACGTGTTATTTTTTGTATTTTAAACTCTCTGTAACAGTGAAAATTTCAAAAAACATAGCCATAATAAATCAATAATAATTAAAATAAAAAACATAATAAGACACTAAATTTTCACAGCAAATCACGTAAGCTATGACCGTGGCATCAAATGTTTCAAACCTAGGTAACATGTAAAGACAACTTCAGAAATCACTACGTAATCTCACCCTACAATGGCTTGGATATAAATTAATCCGGTCAGTGCCAATAGGATCTTACAGGAAGTGCACACACCTTCCTCATTAATTATTACATAAACAATTAAGTTTGGCAAGGACAGAAAGCCAAAATCTACTTCATGATATCACCCAGCTGTTTGATTTTACATAAAAGGCATGTCGCATTTCTATATTTACAGAACTATCTTTAAAAGTATACGCAATGGATAGGATAGGATATAATATGATGCTAAAGATCTCAGGAGTTTGTTAAAAAATGGAGAAGTTGCCATGGCACTGTTTATGTCTGTAAACATAGCTTTTGTCGAACTCGTTAATAGTGCATCATCTCCAATGATACATCACAAAAACTGTTCCATTTTAGACAGATATTTATGTTAATAAATTTCAATAAATAAGTCATACAAAAATAAAATTAATACATAACCATTAGTATATCATACAGATGAACACGTTCACCATAGCAATTGGGATGAATACACCACAAAAACAAAACTACATTATGAACTTAAAATAATATTTTTGTTTTTTTTCTTTTGTACAGATATTGATCTGTGCGTGACTCATGAGCATTCACTCTTCACTACATCAGAATACATCATGGTAAGAAAATAATATATATTTCTCATCTGTGAAATCCAAATAGTACAACTATAATACATCCACCAATTATATACCCGCTCCACTCTTGCAGCATCCGCCTGTTATACTCATCAACACATCAAAAAATTTATATTAAAACATCGTCATTTTCTCTTTTGCCTTCTTCAACATCTCTTTACGCTATGGGTATTGCTGAAATCCAGTGCTCAATATCCTTATTTGCCACTGCTTTTAAGTTTCATATGAATGTATATAGGCCAGAGTTAACATCTCATGCCAAAGGAAAAACGATATACTAATTTTTTTTTCAAATCAATTCCCTAAAATCAGATACTTGACTTCAACTTGGAGAGATAACTGATAGAATATATTAAGCTTCGTTACTTTGACCAAATTTTGGTATGCCATAAAAGGAAAGTTAAGTCAGATATGTTTATTTTTTCAACCAAGGTAGGGTAAGTGTAAATACCATAGATCCACTAAATCCACCCTTGAATTGAAAATTCTAGCAAATTTATCCAATTTGTTAGCATAAATAAAGTACGAAAAAGAGGGCATGCTCTTTTTATACACACAAAGTAAAAAATTAAGGAAACAAAAAGAATATGCACCTCATATAGAGACTGTCCATATCCCCCAAATGAAGTCAAAAATTCTTCAATGTAACAATTATAAAAACAGTGTTATTAGGATCACATTGACATTACAAACTTTATACCCTATAGAGCTGTAAATTTTGGTCATTAAATTTTATCTATACATAGATTTCCTCGTTGTCTTCTCTGCAGCTTCTGTAACTTTTGATGAAAAAGAGCATGTTTAGACATACCTTCTCTGCGGCTTCTGTAACTTGACTTCAGTCTCTTCGATCTCCCCGTTGTCTTCTTTCTTAAAATAAGAAAATGATATGATGTGAGTATCCAGTACAAAATGCTATTCTAGGGATAACCAACAATGCATTTTGATGCAGATTCCAAGTAGGGCTGACAGTAGAGCTTGTGCAAAAGCATCCATTAATTTATGATTCTTGACAGCGCTCTTCCCATTATTAAATCACCATTAACATGAAAAGAAAGCAATTTATGAATTGGAAATTCTTACGGGGAAAAAGAACAGCCAGTTAGCAAAGAAGTAAATACCTCTTTAGTGTAAATATGAAACACATTACAACCAAGTTAACATGGCTGTAATATGAATAGTTTGTTGACTTTTTGTTTTTTATTTGTTAACTAATCCATCCTACACTTCAGCATATTCCGTTGTCCAATTTTGAGTGCTCGTGAAACAACTGATCTTGCATCATTCTATCTATAGCCCTGTATTTTTTACAATGACAGAAATATGAACATCATATAATGTTGTTTATTCTTGAAATATAACACCGCAATAACTCAAAACAGTTTTCAAACCTATTAGAGATATTCTTTGCAAATCCAAACCAATGCTTAGTTAACGTATTTTCCTGGTATAGTTAACAGCAAAAGCAAAGTAAGAATATATCATTACATGAAGAGTTGTTTGCATCTTCTCAGTTAGTAATTAGGGAATGAACTTAGTACACATATATCATTTCAACATGAGGGAAAATAAAAGTTGGTTTAGAACAACAGTGGGCATGGTAACAATTGCTGCAGAAGTAACAATGGAATGAGGGAAATAATGACCATGATATGCTCCAACGTTCTCAATCCGATGATGGTATGGATACACATGATACATAGGATACAGTGCATTTGGTGAAACCATGCCATTTTGAACAGAAGGATAATACCCCACTCTCTCAATTCAAATTCCTGCATCCCAAGTTTTAAACTCCAACCCCATTTCAACCCACTAACTTAGGTAGCCTATACCCATTTCACCACAAAATCAGCCCAAACGCAGCTCATAGGCCATTTATTTCCTGCTACATATCCCAGCATCCCTTTCTTTAGTCCTGTTAACGTGGAATGGTTTTATTTTCTCACAACAGACCCGCACTGCTCCAATATTATCTATTTTGGGTTTTAATTCCATCATCAAATGCATCTACAGGGCTACTTGTCTACTGGGTTTTTCCAAAAAAAAATTGATTTTGAGCCTATTTACACCGTTGTATACATTTCCTTTTAACCACAAAAAAAATTAATGTTGTTTAAATACACACTGCTTGATACTTAATTCAAACAACAATACACCATAGTAGTGATCTCCGTACATATAACAAATCAAATCTATAGCTATTGTACTATATGCATGTCACGTGCAAGTCCAAAAAAACTTCATACTGTCTTTCATACAGTAACAGAATAAGAAAGAAATACATCGGATTAACATAGAATGTCTAACGGTATAATCAAAATTAAAATATATACCTATATTAGGAAAATTTAGAAAACTTTTCCAGATGAGGTAATTGGTGATTCTGCTTAATGAAGCGGTGAGGAGGTTAATTTTGATGAAACAGTCAATGAAATTAACATTCAATTGAGCAAAATCAAATAAAAGCCAAGCCATTTTTTTACAAACAAATGTATACTCAAATCAAAAGGAGATAAAGTTGTTATAGTAGGAAACCAGATTGGGACTACTATATGATTGCATCTAGTTAATCAAGTTGTTGTATGATAAATAAGTAGTAACAATAGGAGGCAAATGTAATGATCTCAATAACAAATCAAATGTATAGCTACTGTACCATATGCATGCCATGTGAGAGTCTAAAAAACTTCATACTATCCTCCATACATTAACTAAAAAAAGAGCTAATAAGATAAGGGTTTGGATATAACCCTAGATCTATATCTCTAATGTTGGTACGGGTTGGCTCTATTGATCATAGACCCGAACCCTCATTCGTTTGTTTACATCAGCAATCCATGTGAAACTCCAGATTTAATATCAGCCGTTAAACCTTTTTATTATCCAACGGTGCTGTTTTGTTATCCATGTATCTTTTGTTTCTTTCTCTTTGGGCCTGAATTCCATTGGGCCACATTATTTCCTGTATATATACTATGTACATTTCTTCTGTTTTGTATAATAAAAGAATCAATCAGTAAATTTCCTCTTTTCACTTTTCTGAATTGAAAACATGGTATCAGAGCTCGTTGTCGAAAGACATTGATCATCAGAAATCAAAGCTCGTATCATCATCGAGCGTGCCAGGAGAATAAGAATTCTCGGCTTCTCTCAGATCTGTTTTTTGAGCTTTATTCATCATTTGATTCTTTTTTCATACCTTTCTTATCTTTTATCGATTTAAATCAAACCTCGCCAAGATTTGGATCTGGCTGTTTGATTTTCGACCAGTTATTTACTGGGCTAATATCACTGTTGATCACATCTGCGCATTATCAAGTTCTTGCTTTTCTGTAACTGCTTTCTTGGATCTGTTTTGTTGCCATGGCTCGTGAAGAGGAAGAAGTAACCTCCACAAACACTGGAATCACCACCAGAAATACTGCTCAACATGATAACCCTCTCATCAAACCTAAAAATCATGCAATCACAACTCCGTTAGACGAAGACAACTATATCACCTGGAAATATCAGACTGAAATTGCGCTCAAAGGCTATGAACTTCAAGATTATGTCAAAGGTACAAAGAGCATACCATCTATAATGATCAAGTCACCAAGTGGAGAAGAAATTCCCAACCCAGAATATAACCTTTACCAAAAACAGGACAATCTTATTTCATCCTGGTTATTATCATCTATCAGTCAAAGCATGTTAACACAAATTGTTGGTTGCAACACTTCGTACGAGATATGGAAAGCTATTGAACGTATTTTCAGTTCTCAGTCATCAGCCAGGATAATGCATTACAGGCATGAATTGCATAATATCAAGAAAGGTGAAACGAGCATGAGAGAATATTTGACAAGAATCAAGAATCTGTGTGATAAGCTAAAAGGAGTGGGACATAGCATTTCTGAAAGTGAAAGGATATTAATCATGACCAATGGTCTAGACCATGAATACGAGTCACTAATTACATGTATTGCTACTCAACCCTCTTTACCAACCATTGATTATGTTGAAACTGCCTTGTTGGCACATGAAGGAAGGGTGGAGCAAAGAAAATTAATAAATGGAGAGTTTTCAGTGAATTACATTAGCAAGAACAAGAACCAGAAAGAAAATTATTCTCAACCCAGACAAGAAAACCAAACACAGCAATTCTCAAATCAGAGAGGTGGCTATACACAAAGAGGAAGAGGAAGAGGCAGGTCTACTTATAACAAAATTAAATGCCAGATATGCGAAAAACCTGGCCATATGGCAAATAGATGTTACATGAGGTTTAAGGAAGATTATAACACTGGGCCAAAGCAGCAAAATAAAAATGCGCATATCAACATGGCACAAGCAAGTGGTAGTTCTAAACGAAGCAATGAAGATGATGACATAATCAAACCAGATGATGCTGATGCTGATGAATGGATCCCTGACTCAGGTGCAACACACCATGTCACCAACAATCTACAGAATCTTAATCTAGGGAATAAAAGCTATTCAGGTAACAATTCTGTTTTTATGGGTAATGGTGAAGCTACAAATATAACACATACTGGAACTGGCACAATAAAAGGTGCAAGGATACTCTACCTTAATAACCTATTAAGAGTCCCTAGCATCAAGAAGAATTTAATTAGTGTGTCTCAGTTTGCAAAAGAAAATAGAGTATATTTTGAGTTTCACCCAAATCATTGTCTTGTTAGAGATTTAATTAACAAGAATATATTATTACAGGGTAGACTTGACAAGGGGCTATACAAGTTCAGCAATGGGACTAAAACTAGTGAACAGGATAGAGAGATTTGGACTAACAACATTAGTTGTAATGAGAATGTTGTAAAAATGTATAATGATTGGCATTGCAGGCTTGGCCACCCCAATTATGACACTGTCAAAAGTGTGTTAAAAGATAATAATATTTCTGTTCCAAATGTTACAGATTTGCATATATGTTCTCATTGTCAAATGGGAAAATCTCACAAGTTACCCTTTAATATTTCTGAAACTGTTTATGATAAACCCTTAGATCTTATAGCTGCAGATTTGTGGGGACCATCCACAGTTAGCACAATGCATGGTCATAGGTATTATCTATCTCTTATAGATGCTTGTACTAGATTCACTTGGATATTTTTTCTCAAACTTAAGTCTGATGCACCCAATATTATCATGCAATTCATCACATATATTGAAAAACAGACTAATAGCCATGTAAAAAATTTTCAAACTGATGGTGGCAGTGAGTTCAAATTGTTAAAATCTTTCTTTGATAAAAAGGGGATTCTACATAGAACAACATGTCCACATACATCAGAACAAAATGGTTTGATTGAAAGAAAACACAGGCATATTGTTGACACTGGCCTGACACTTATTTCACAATCTGGTTTACCTTTAAAGTATTGGAATGAAGCTTTTGAAACTGCTGTTCATCTTATAAACAAAATGCCAACAAAAACTTTAAAATATAAGTCTCCTCATGAAAAGTTTTATGGTGTTAAACCTAATTATTTTCAATTAAAAAGTTTTGGGTGTTTATGTTATCCATACCTTAGACCTTACAATAAGCATAAATTATGTTTAAGATCTAGCCCATGCACTTTTATTGGATATGCTCATAATCAAAAAGGTTACAAGTGTTTAGATAAAAATGGAAGGATTTACGTTTCTAGACATGTCATGTTCAATGAAAATATTTTTCCTCTTGCTCACATTAAAACTAATGAAAAGTCATCAAATAATTCTGATTCTAACAATATTCCAGACTTAGGGAATTGGATTCATTCTATTAAAAACAGTAGTGGCAGCAACAAAAATATTTTAAATAACTCTACTGTTGAAAACAATGATAATGACTTAGGAAATTCTTGTGAACAGGAAGACAGTCAACTTGGCCATGGATCTGAAATACAAGAGAGCAATCAAAGTGGACATGATGAAATTAGAGCACATGAAGATAGTCAAAATCAAAACAATGACGTTTCAAGGAACAGTGGGTCTGATGCACAAATAGTTGGACATCCCATGGTGACAAGATCAAAAAGTGGCATTTTCAAGCCCAAGATTTATAATGCACAAGTCAACGAAATCGAACCAACATCTTATGATCAGGCAGTTCAAAATCAAAAATGGCAAAAGGCAATGGAAGATGAATACAATGCTTTGATCAAAAATAATACTTGGATACTCGTGGACCCACCAAAGCACAAAAATATTGTTGGAAGCAGGTGGACATATAAAATCAAGAGAAATGCTAATGGAGAAATCACTAAGTATAAGGCCAGGCTTGTAGCCAAGGGATACTCACAACAATATGGATTCGATTTTAATGAAACTTTTTCTCCTGTTATCAGACCAACCACTATAAGGGTGATACTGACTCTGGCTATACACAAGCAATGGACTATAAAACAACTGGATGTTCAAAATGCTTTCTTAAATGGTGAATTAGAAGAAGAAGTATATATGCAACAACCAGCAGGATTTAACAAAGATAATCATGGAAAAGTTTGTAAACTACATAAGGCCATTTATGGGCTAAAGCAGGCGTCAAGAGCTTGGTATGAAAAGTTGAAACACATTTTAAATCAGCTTGGATTCAAAGCCACTAAGTCTGACAATTCTCTCTATACCAGAACAAAAGGAGCTAATCAAATATATGTGTTAGTTTACGTTGATGATATTCTCATCACAGGCAACAACAAAATGGAAATTGAAAACATCATGAAGCTTCTGGATAAACAATTTGCTGTCAAAGATTTGGGTGAATTAAGTTATTTCTTAGGTATCAATATTCAAAGAACCAGGAGTGGTATGACACTATCCCAGAAACAATATATACTGGATCTTTTGACAAAAACAAATATGGACAAAGCCAACGCATTACCAACCCCTATGATCAGTGGACTGAAATTATCAAAATATAAAGGTGAAGCTATTGACAACATCAAACAATATAGGAGTGTGGTTGGTGCGCTACAGTATGCTACAATAACAAGGCCAGACATTAGTTTTAGCGTAAATCGTGTATGTCAATTCATGCAAAATCCCTTAACTGAGCATTGGAAAGCTGTTAAACGTATCTTAAGATACTTAAAGGGAACTATTGATTACCATCTTATTTTCAGAGATTGCAAAGATATTACCATTAACGCCTATTGTGATTCAGACTGGGCTAATGATGTCGATGACAGGAAGTCTACCAGTGGCTTTTGTGTTTTTATCGGAACGAATCCCGTCTCTTGGTCTACCAAAAAGCAAAGCACGGTTTCCAGATCCAGTGCTGAAGCTGAAGCCAGGGCAGCCGCTAGTGTTACTGCAGAAGTTGTTTGGCTTAGCAATCTTCTTCAGGAAATAGGGCTGCAACCTAAGCTAAAGCCCACGATATGGTGCGATAATCTGAGTGCCATTTCGCTATCCAAAAACCCAGTTAATCATTCTCGGACAAAGCACGTTGAAGTAGATCTACACTTCATCAGAGATCAAATCACTCGTGGGAAGGTTTACATTTATCATATACCCTCGTATTATCAAAAAGCTGACATCTTGACCAAGCCATTAAGCTCAGCCAATTTTATTCGACTTCGGGAAGCCATTAAAGTTGGAAAAGTTGAGAATGACGAAGAAGACATGAGAAGAGGGAATAAAATTGAGGCGGCATAATAAGATAAGGGTTTGGATATAACCCTAGATCTATATCTCTAATGTTGGTACGGGTTGGCTCTATTGATCATAGACCCGAACCCTCATTCGTTTGTTTACATCAGCAATCCATGTGAAGCTCCAGATTTAATATCAGCCGTTAAACCTTTTTATTATCCAACGGTGCTGTTTTGTTATCCATGTATCTTTTGTTTCTTTCTCTTTGGGCCTGAATTCCATTGGGCCACATTATTTCCTGTATATATACTATGTACATTTCTTCTGTTTTGTATAATAAAAGAATCAATCAGTAAATTTCCTCTTTTCACTTTTCTGAATTGAAAACAAGAGCGACTTGCAACAAACTAATATAGAGTGTCCAATGGTGTGATCAAATTAAAACTATCATCATGTAGTCATCTTTAATGTTGGAAAGACGATTTTGGAGTTCTAATAGCAACACTCAAATAATATAAAACATATGAAATATAAATAACAATTTAGTGAAGTCATCTTACGGTCAGTAGAGTTGGACATCAATTAAATTTTGTAATAAAAATAAATTCAAATAAAAATTAAACCATCATATTTTCAATTTGTGGACACAATCAGTTTAATTCAAATAGTGTGTATGTGTGTGTGTATATGTGTATGTAATCACTTTTTTGGATCGTAAGCACATAGTCTTCAATGTAAAACTGAAAGTGGTACTAAATATAAACATTTAAAAATGATACAGAGAAATGAAATTCAAAGCTAAAAAACAGTGTAATACATCATGCACTCAATGCTCTCAGGTAGGTATTATAACATAATTTTTAATTTTTTAACCTTAAACTAAAGCTACATAAAACCATCTCAAAGCATCAGTCGAAGCTTGGATTAAAGTCAGATACAGCGCCATGTGTTCTATTTCTTAGTTATGCAATACAGTTATTTTAAACAGTAAATAAATCAAAATCATTACTGCTAAATATTTATATGATCAGTAACTACAAAGACTATAGTATTTCACCAAAAAATTGTGTGAGTAACTATCTTCAACATCATAGATTTACAAATCAAATCAGAACCAAAAATCAGATTAGAAAAATTATGTTCGACATTCACAAATCAGATTAGTCAGAACAAAAAATAATGAGTAGTGATGTTAGAAACTAAAGCAAATCGAAACATATATACATGATAAAGAATTGTACCTTTGAGGAAAAGCAGAAGGTGATAACATGCGTGAGCTATCTCTAGCGACCCATCCAATCGCCTGTCGTGGACGCTTCATCTCTGGTGATGCTGCCATTGGTTATTCGTAAGTAAGAGAAAACAATTTTTTGAGATCGGATGACGATGATAAATGGAATCGGGGTTTTGAGGAATTGAGTGTAAGATGTGGACGAATTTGGGGAGAAACAATTAGGTTTTATGAACGTCCAGATGGACCTACATGTAATCGCTAGACCATAAATATTCTGTTGTAACATGAACGTTTTTCTTTTTATTTGTAACATGAAATCAAGCTTTTTCATAAGTTATTTGCATAAATTATTTGTTACATCCATATTTGTGATTATCATTTTAGATTTTTTGTTTTTAATGAAACTTTGACCTAAAATTAAGCTGTTGCATAAGTTATTGGTTACAATAACTTGCTAAATGAAATCTTGCAAATAGCCTATACAACAAAAAAACATATTTATATTGATTGAATCTCATATGCATTATCATTAAACAATGACTTAGCTTCATCCATAAATCTTTGAACGTCTTCAGGCTCAAGATTATCTCAAACATTATAGCAAGTTCACATCCTTCTTGCAAATTATTCAAATTTATGCTGCATGCATTTTCTTCTCCATCGACTCTTCAAAATTGATAATCCCAATGGTAGCTCTTAGTCGCACAACTGAACTTCTTCTCTCAAAGTTGAATTAAATAAACAATATCTTCTTTACATCAAATTTTAGGTAGCTCTAAAATAATCTCATTTTTTATCACTATACCATGCACTTGTTTCTTTGAGATTACTTCTTACAGTTATCATCTCAACTTCATGAAGAATCCATATCACTCAGGGCTTCTAATTACGGAGGTGAGAAATTATGAAATCTTCTTGTAATTATGAAGACGAGAAATTATGAAATCTTTTCACGAAAAAATGCTTGCAAGTCTGTTCAATCTGTGGCTTATGTTCATCCTACCTTGGTGTACAATTTGTAAACTCTTAGCATAATATTGCAAATCTCCTGTATCAGAACACACTCCAGCACATACTCATGTCCCATGAAGTCTTCATGTTACAACACTTTATGCACCATTGCTCATGTGTAAGTGGAAGACATCCACTGGAGATTTAGTCTTGATCGGATCATGTGCAGCCCTACACACCTTATGATAGCCTTCCCCTACCTCTAGAGAACCGACCAGTTTGCACTTGTTCCTGCTAGCCACATTATAGCACTTTCTCCTTGATGGCTTCACCTTGTACTTTGTTATTTAGCCTTGACTGTTCCTTCTTCGCTTCAACTCCACAGGCTCGTTGAGGTATTCTGCCCAGTTTGGCTTTGGTCTCTCATCATTTGATTCTTCTCCCCTGACGTCCTTGTCTTATCTAAAAGCAGCGCTTCAGTACACCTCTTATTTTGATGCCGATCTTCTCATTCTGCTTCAATGCACTGTTTGAACCAGCACTTGCTCTCAATATATATAACGCAGTAATTTATGATGTTGAAGATGCATAAAAATGCTGCTCCGAACTTTGACTTCTTGTGTCATTTGTTTTCCTAGAATTAACGTGTTGAATGTGATTTTTGATACATTGTTGAATGTGCTATATATAAATATGATTCGTCTCTTTGTTAACTCAGAAATATTGGTTTTTCTCTAATCATTGATACTTCATGTATATTTAAGCAATGGATTATTTTTTATAATTTACTTAAGAAAATTTGCCTTCAAATGTGTCAATAATATTATAATAATACATCATACTGGTGTGTTAGTCATTTATTTTACTTCCCTAGGCTTAAACATGTTTCTTCTACCTTAGTTCCGGCTCCATTTTCTGCTAAAGGAGTATGCTTTAGTTATTAATTAGACTGTGCAACTACCTAGTGTATGTGCCTTACACAAACTACAGCCTGAGGGAAGTCATAAACTCCACCTAACAATGTTTCCTTTCTCATCCACTAATACATGAAAAGTTAACTTGTTTAACTATTAAACATGCATTTGCGTACAAAGTGAAAACAAAATGGCTTGCTAGTTCCTTAAGTTAATGTCATAATATTCGACCAACTGCTTATTCAAACGATGACCACTGAAATTAATGTAAAATAATCTAAAAGCAGGACCTGATATATGACAGTAGTGAAGGAACAGTGACTAAAACACTAAATTGTATGCATAATCAATTTTTTGCAATGCAGAGACTGTTCTTTGTTACTAAACTAAAGTTGCAAGGTCAAATTCCAACCTAGAGAGCATTAGATGGAAACATATTAGCATAATTTTATCCATCTTTCTTCCCCTTATTATTTTTAAATTTACCGTCGAACTAACTTTTTATGCCCACGGTTCTTGTTAGGTGGTGATATGAACAAACTTCAGTCAAGTCCTGCGAAAATGAAATTGCAAAGAATATGATTTTTGCACTATCTTAAAAAACATATTTTATAACAAATATATGGAAATATAAGCATCTTATTATTTTCAGAGTTTAGAATAAAGAACATTATTTATAAATTCATTTGTCCCTAAACATGAAAGTGGAAACATTAAGTAGCAAAAGTATTGACACTGTTCATTTTTAATACTTAAGTTGGTATTATTTCAAGTGGTATTAACATAATTTTCCTAATAAAAAAACATTAAAGCAAGCGTATAAGAGAACACAAATTTTGAGTTACCTGAGCAACTATATGTCCTTTGGTTGTGTATTTTGGTTCTTTGGTCATTGTTGTAGCATTGCATAGGTATACTTCTAAATAAAGGATGCAAATACAATATCTTGGACTGCCTTTGTCTACCTAAAAAACACAAAGAAAGAGTTAGTCAAGTCGATGATATATCACCCTCACATTGGATATACTCACATTGGATGTACTCAGATATGAGAGAACAGATCATTATATAATCAAAATTACCATGTATCAGTAATATGGATCTCAACTTCACTAAAATTGTCCTGCATATTTGCTATTTCTTATAAATAACACATTGATATAAAAGCATGAAAATGTAAATAAAACAATTCAACAAATTATACATTATATTTTAATATGGTGTGATCATTAACTAACGCCTACAGTACATGATTGGAACCAATTGATATATATATGTGTTTTAATATTATACTTGAAAAAAATTCATTAACCTTGTAGAGTAAACAATTTTTTAAACTTCATTAACCTTGTATAGTAACCTTAGAGACAACAGTTACAGCGGCTACAATGCCACCTGACACAACTTTGTTTCTCCACAATACTACATTGGCAGTTGCAATCACAATAAACTCAAAAGGTTAGTTGAAATAACAGAATTCCATTTTAAAGTCAAGAAATCAAACTATTATGGGGAGACACGTTCAGTAGCGTACAGGTAAATCTAACATATATGTATAAAAGTATGAAACTATGTTTACTTAGAAGTTCAATTCTTTAAATCATGATCCTATTTCCAGGAGGGCACATGATGGCCCAAAGAGAAGCAGCCTTCCCTTGGAATTCCAACAGATCATTTTTAGGACTATAACATACGATGTTTCTTTTCAATAGTCTGGTAAATTGTAGTTCACTTGCACCATGCGAGCTTGGGTGCTTAAAATATATATCAGGTTAGGCCAATTTCGTAGGTAAATTTCATAAAATTTAGTGAGATAGCCCACATTATGCAATCATTTGATGGTCAGAAAGATGGCAATTTAAAGTTGCTCTTTGAAGTATGTGATATGAATCAAAAGAAATTTATTAATTACTTCAGCATCGTAAACTTCCTCTAAATCGTAAACGTCCTCTTTCAAAACAAAGCTAAAAGTGAGTAAGTGACTTCTTTTTTTATTTGACTGCCATTGATTAAGATTCTACCCATCCTTCATTACTGATATTTTTTTTCACATAAAGCATTGATGCATTAAGCAATGAAATACTTTAAATTTCGGATATGTACAGTAAAAAATATTTCACATGTTTTAGTCCATTCGGTATCTTTCAAGTTAGATTTCACATGTTCCTATTATATAATGTGTATAATCTACAATAAAAAGATAAAGTTGGTAATATAAAAGGACAACAGGTACTATCGTGGTCACCACACTATCTTAAATAATTCATCCACATTTTATGATGTTAAACTTTTTTATAGTATTACAGTTTAGTTTTTCTAAAAATCCACTCTGTATCACTTAGAATTGCGCATCAATGCACCCTTTGTTGCACTTGTAGAAATATATTCAAGTAAAAAAACATATAAAAAGAAAATGCAATTTAAAATAAGACTATTTAAGTAGTACCAAACAGTGCAACATGGTCTATGCATTTAAAACAAAACTAAAAGAAACATTAATCAACAATTTTTGACTAATTTAACCAAATGCAATTTTGTGTGTACTTTGTAAATAACATTATATTACAAAAATAAGCAATTTAAAGCATTTTTTGTCAATAATAAATTTGTAATGAAAAGCATGTTAGTACTTAGCAAACAAATAAGTAAGTCTGCTTGGTGCTTGCTTGTCTCGGATCTGAAGCTTGTTTGCACTTGTTTGTTCCTTTTTGAAAAATAATAATTCATTTTCAGTCTATAAAAATAATAACATCCTTTTGAAAAATAATAATAAATAGTATGAGTGGATATTTTCCAATAATAATAATAATGAATAATTCTAACAGAAAATATGTTGATCAATGACAAAGAAGAATTTCCGTTAGAAAATGACAACTAAACAAACATCACCTTTTATATTCACAAATGAAAGAGTGGGTGCTGCTATAGCATAATTGTCTTTGCTTATTTTTGGCTAAAATTTGTGAACATTTTCTGACCAGGTAACAAAGCAATACCACTGCAATATATAATATATATCATTGTCCCAACTGATAAACAAATTACATCATAAACAACATATATTTACAGTGGAAGTGTCCTCTGTTAAATTTCATCATAAACAGTGTAAAGTAGGCTATAAGCAAATTTGGCAGTTAAATTACTATCATAAGCATTCAAAATCATGATAATTGTTTCAGGTATACAAAGCTAGTGATTGGATCATCATATGGTGAGTTGTGAGGTGTAATCCGGAAAAAACATGGTCATGAGATTACACATTTACCGTCGCCATATTAGTAGTTAATAACAAAAAAATGCAGAACGTCATATCTTAGCAGCAAAAAAAGGGACTAGTGTGTACTTTTTACGAAGATTTTCAGCATTGTCCTAAATAGATCTAACCTTGGTTGGTAGTGGATCAAAAATCGTTCAGTCGATAATCAGAAGATCTGGAGGCGAGTTGGAGACGCTTGATAATCGCAATTTGAGATGGTAGATCTGGATTTGCTAGATCTTGAGTTGGTTGATAATCGGTCGATAATCGTAGGTTAGAACGTTCGATCGGATATCGGAGTGGGCTAACATAGTTTGTGTCTACGAAGGAGATGAAATCCAATTACGTCATTTTGCAGCGATGCAGGTCTGAGGGTTAGGTTTTTTGTTTCGTGAAGAAGCATCATACGGGATAAAAAATGAATAATGGACGAAGGGTATAATCGGTAATTCAAAAAGACGCGGTTGATGTCCTATTCTTTGAATTCTTATTATTAGTAGTAAAGATAAAGATATATATATATATCTATACTATAAAGCAAAACCCTGGTCAAAGCGGTCAAACTGAAGCCTTTTTCGGACTACCCAAAATGTCATTTTCCATCCACGACAATTAGCAGAAAACGAGGGTCTTTCCGTCTTCCTTCCATCCACCATGTTCTCAAAGCAGTTGCCATATTCCATTTCATCCCCGCTTCCCTTTCCCAACTTTTTCTTCCCCCTTACCGTATAAAATCGGAAGACGGAAAACCGTTCGTTAACTTAACTATCAATTCTCGGCGACTGACGAATCAAACAATTGTGTGCAATCGACACGGCTTCAACATCTATTTTCAGATTGGCAGATTGGAGACGTATGGTTGATTCATGGTAGAAGACGATTTGCCTACATCTTTTTCCCCTTTTACGACTCTGTTTATCCAATTTAAAGCCGAGAGCAACAAAGTCTTTGAAACCAGGCAACCATTCAGGATGCACGACACCTAGATCCGAAGATCACCTGCTGCAGCCACAACTCACGTGTCCACCGGTGCCTAAAAAGCCGAGAGTGGCGAAGAGGAAGACTTCCTCCTCCGCCAATGAACCTCTATTTTGCTCCGTTCCTCGCGATCTGAATTCTATTTCTGCTAAAGTTCCCTTCGACATCACTTCGTCGCCTGAGAAGAAACAGATTCCAGTTGAGTAATCAAAAAAGGGTTCAATGATTTTGTACCGTTGTCATTCATTATTAACCGTTATAATTAATATGTTGTTTATTTTCACTGTATGTTGATAGTTACTCCCCAACTAAAGTCGGATCTGACTTTCATGCTTGATATTGATCCGACCACACTTTCACTTTTTTTACGGCATGCAACCAATTGATCTATGATATGTTATACGAAATCAGGCAAATTTATGTGAAGTTCATATGCCCAGAAACATGAAAATTATTATCAACATCCCCTATAGCTTTAAGTTGAAAACCTGTAACAAAAAACTTCCATCTGAAATCCAACGATTTTCCTTTCTCCTACCAAGCTATTATATAATATATATATATATATATATATTATGTATTATTTAAGGTAAATAAATCTGGAGATGGCTCTGTAATGTGACAAAAGCAATGTGTTCCAGAAACTTGCTTGAAACTGTAAACAAAAATATCATGTCATCATTATGATTATTGTTATCTGACCATCTTTCTTTATCTTATTTTAAGTATCTTTCTTTCCAACATTTAGTTAACCGTTATAATTAATATGCTTTTTATTTTCAGTGTATGTTGATAGTTACTCCCCAACTAAAGTCGGATCTGAGAAGAAGCCTAGCAAACGACTTCCAAGGTCGGTAAACATGTCACCTTTATCATATTATTAGTTTTGGAAATGTGGATTTAGACCGTCAAACATAGTTTGCGGTATTACTCCGTTTTGATTGCAGAATAATATGTTATTAGTCGTTCACTTAATTTATACTACTGACCACACTTTCACTATTTCAACAGCATGCAACCAATCGATCTACGCTATGTTAATACGGTAGAAATGACCTGATTTTCACACAGTTGATTAATGTTATACGAAATCAGTTTCATTTATGTGAAGTTCATATGCCCAGAAACATGAAAAATATTATCATCATCCCCAACAGCTTTAAGTTGAAAACCTGTAACAAAAAACTTCCATCTGAAATCCAAGGATTTTTCTTTCTCCTACCTAGCTATTACAGAATACATATATATATATATATATATATATTATGTATTATGTAAGGTAAATAAATCTGGAGATGGCTCTGTAATGTGACAAAAGCAATGTGTTCCAGAAACTTGCTTGAAACTATAAACAATAATATGATGTTATCATTACGATTACTGTTATCTGACCATCTTCATTTATCCTATTTTAAGTATCTTTCTATCCAATATTTGTTGATTTTGTACCGCTGTTGTTAATTATTAACCGTTATAATTAATATGTTCTTTATTTCTAGTGTATGTTGATAGTTACTCCCCAACTGTAGTCGGATCGGAGAAGAAGCCTACCAAACGACTTCCAAGGTCCGTAAACAAGCAACAGTGACAATTTAGGAAACTGTGAGTATAACTTTTCTCATATGCATACTAATTAACTTTATATTTTATTAGTGTAAATTATGCGCTAATTTATATGTTTACGCAATTCATTGTTATTGCTTTGTACATTGCACTATGTTGTTGTACTTTCGGGCATATTTCAAATTGTATTTGAGGTTTTGTTGTCCAACTCAATTCAAATGTACCACCATAATTTTTAACTTGCTAAATAATTATGTATATATTATATTCGTATTTTTGACTATCAAACATGTGGAGTAGTTTAGAGTAGTCTCTGAAAGAGGCTATGTGGTAGGATCGTATAATATGGAATAGTGGAACGGTCTAGGTAGATTGCAATAAGCAGTAGTAAGTAAGGTAGACACCAAGACTTTATACTGGTTCGGACCTCTTGTCCTACGTCCAGTCCCTAAGCTCCTCTTAGGAATTCTACTAACTAAAACCCTCACTTAACCCGGAGGAATAGGTTTACAACTTACCCGAACAACCGAACGGGATTTCTTGCCTCAACTACCGAAGAGGACTTCAACTAGATACAAAGAGTATTTCTGACTTGTTGTGTTCTTGATAACACTAATGAGTCTAATTGAGTACAATTTTCCTATAATCTTATCCTCAAGAGTATGCAAAGTGTTTGTGAAGATTTAGGAAATGTGAATTGCTATGAATCAAAAAGGTGTTATAGATAAACCAGAGATTCAAGCAATTGAAGTGGTTTGTGATTGCTTTTGAAAACTTAAGAAATCTGAAAGTATATTCAAGATAATAGAGAGATTAAAGCAATTAGAATTGGTGATTTGCAAATGATAGAAACATGTATTTATAGGTGTAGAAGAGATGTATCTATTTGCAAAAGATTTGGGCAAGAGATGCATCCATTACCATTGGAGAATGGTTGCAACTCTTAGAGAGAAGAAGGTGTCTTTTCAGTGAAAATTCGTAGGTTCAAATTCAGTCGACTGAACAGGGAGTTTCAGTCGACTGAAACTGTGCATGTTGTAATTCTGTAACAGGTTCAATCGACTGAAATTTTCTGTTCAGTCGACTGAACTGGTAGTCTCTGCATAGTGAACACTTTAACTAAAACATTAAGTTATGAAATGTGTTCTTGTGTTTGTGCAAGCTTCTTGAGGATAGATTTTCACAATAAAAAATAAGACTAAGACCTAAATATACTAAGTACTCATGATATCCTTGGTCTTCATAGTCCTTCCTTTAGCCTTGCACATATATCTTCCTTTTTGTTGAAGCACATTGTCATTGATCAAAATATAGCGTATCAACATTCTCCCCCTTTTTGATTGATGACACTACCTATGTTTGTAGAGATGTAATCATTTTTCCTCCCCCTCAATATATGCACTATCTTTCCTACAAAACAAAGTTAGTTACATAGATTTCTCCCCCTTTGTCATCGACAAAAAGGAAGTAATAATATATAGAAGTATATAATTTGCAAGCAATAGAGCAACCATATGCAAATATAACCACAGAGCTAATAATACAGACCATAGAGTATCACAAATAAAAGAAGGCTATTTATACAAGCCTTTGCAGAAATTGTTAGAAATTAATAAAGAGTTCCGGAAATCAAACCATCAAAAATGATTAATTGCATGATCATTTCGTTTTATGTCTAAGAGAGAGGTTAAACCTGCCTGATCTATCAAAGCTTGTATGTTGTACGTTTGAAGACTCTGAAAATCAACGAAGGAGTGTTCAAAGATACGAGAGTTCTTCATTTTGTTCCACCTTGTTACCGCCACTTCATCATAGAGCCATTGTGCAATTTGAGCATCAATTGGCTTAGAGGAGGTTGAAGAAGAAGCCCTTGATCTTTTTGGAGCCATTGTTTAGTGAGTTTTGTAATAAATTTGGAAAAATAATAATAATTGGGGGCTAGGGTTTTGAAGAATAATGGAGAAGAAGTAACTTTTGGAATGTGAAAAGTGAATAGTAAAGGTGAAGATTGGTGGTAAAAAGGGAAAAAGTAGTCCGAGAATCAGCGTTCAGTCGACTGAATTGTCTGTTTAGTCGACTGAATCAAGAACCCGAGAGTTTTCTGGGTATTTTCAGTCGACTAAACAAAGTTTTCAGTCGATTGAACTATTGATTGAAAATCTCTGTTTGTAATTTTAGTCGACTGCGCAGAGAGAGTTAGTCAACTGAGCTGGTTTAGGTTTCTGTTGTTATGTTCAATCGACTAAGCAGTAAGTTTCAGTCGACTGAACCTTGTAAAATTTTGCATTCTACCTTATATTCAGTCGACTGAGCAGTAAGTTTTAGTCGACTGAACCTTGTAATTTTGTTGTTCTTCTAAAATTTGTAAAGCAAAAATTTATTGAAAGAAACAATTACAATTGGATAGATATATAACAACATGATTTGTCTTTTAAAAGTAATCATTTCTTTAGAGATGGACTATTTTCCTCTTGCGTCTTATTTCCTTCATTCGCCATATAGTTTATGTCCCATGAATTTGGGATATACTGAGGAGTTTTGGGCGACATCCAAGGATTAACAGAATCAACTAGTGTACGGTATGATGAAGATGGATCGAACGTACTAACTGGTCGAGGTAAGAGCTCGCTCACATCATTTTTCTTTGAGCTACAAAAACGTAAACCAATTTTCTCAAGAAAGCTTAGTCGTCTTGCCGTTACCTTTTGTTCAAAATATAATTCTCGTTGAAGATCAATTTGTTGTTGTTGAAAATGATGAATCTCATCAATCTTTCTTTTCGTATCAGGTGAGGTAAAAAGTTCACGTTTCGCCTTCTTTGATTTCGGTGTGTATCCAGTTCGATAGTTTTCCCATTTATAAACTGGTTCATGCTTTGGTGTTGGCATTGGAAGTTTTGGTGATGTAGGTGAGTTATCGACTGAGGAGGTGATGTTGATTGGAGAGTATGAGTTGTTGGAAGACATTTTTATATAGAATTTTCAAACTTTGTAAAAAAAAATTTGAAAATAATTATATGTACAAAAGTATATTTATAGTATGAAAATGCTAAGAAAAAAATGTGGTGGTAAATTAATAAGGTTTTAGAACCAATCATTGCTTTATTGGATTAAAAATATTGGTTATAAATGGCTGGATTAGAGACATCCTTTAGTCTATTATGTAGCTGAATGGAAACATATATATTGAATAATTTTGTTTTCGTTATTCAGTCGATTGGACAGAGTTGTTTAGTCGATTGAGTTTATATTTTTATAATATTTTCTATAAAACATCTTTAAAAGAAATTATTCCTAATTCTCGTCGCAATTTTATAAATGAGTTTTCTAATAAAGGTTTAGTAAATATATCGGCAATCTGATTTTCGGTAGAAATATGTTCTAAATTTATGATTCCTTTTTCGATATTGTCACGTAGAAAATGGTGACGAATATCAATATGTTTTGTACGAGAATGATTTACCAGATTTTTAGATAAATTTATTGTACTAGTATTATCACAATATATTGTAGAATTTGTTAAATTTATATTAAAATCTTTAAGTGTTTATTGCATATAGATAACTTGAGTACAAGCTAAAGCGGCTGATATATACTCTGCTTCACACGTGGAAAGTGAGACACAATTTTGTTTCTTACTAAACCAAGATACAAGTGATTTTCCAATAAAATGGCACGTACCACTTGTACTTTTTCTATCAGTTTGAGATCCACCGAAATCAGCATCACTAAATGACACTAACTTGAATGGACAATCTTTTGGATAGAAAAGACCAAAGTCCTTAGTATTATTAAGATATCGCATAATTCATTTTACTGCTCTTAAATGTGATTCTTTAGGATTAGCTTGAAAACGTGCACATAAACATACACTCATCATTATGTCTGGTCTACTAGCGGTTAAGTACAGTAAAGAGCCTATCATACTTCTAAACAACTTTTGATCTACACTTTTGCCATTTTCATCACGATCGAGATGAGTTGTAGTACTCATAGGAGTAGGTTTTCCAGAAGTGTTTTCCATTCCAAAACGTTTGATTAAATTAGCACAATATTTTTCTTGGTTTAAGAAAATTCCATTCGTTAATTGTTTAATTTGTAATCCGAGAAAATAATATAATTCTCCCATGTGTGACATTCCGAACTCCTTAGTCATTATATTTGAAAATTCTTTACATAAGTTTTCATTAGTTGAACTAAATATAATGTCATCTACATATATTTGAATTATTAGAATGTCGTTAGTAGTGTTTTTAATGAATAGAGTTTGATCTACTTTTCCGATTTGAAATCCCGAATCTAGTAAATAGCTTTTAAGTCTCTCATACCAAGCTCGAGGTGCTTGTTTAAGACCATATAGGGCTTTCTTTAATTTATATACATGATCTGGATATTTTTCATGTATGAATAAAGGGGGTTGCTCTACGTACACATTTTCTTTTATAAAACCATTTAGAAAAGCACTTTTAACATCCATTTGATAAAGTTTAAAATGGTGAAAACATGCGAAGGCCAATAGAATATGTATTGCTTCAAGTCTTGCAACGGGAGCAAATGTTTCTTCAAAGTCGATACCTTCCTCTTGATTATATCCCTGTGCTACTAGTCTAGCTTTATTCCTAGTTATATTTCCTTGTTCGTCTACTTTATTTTTGTAAACCCATTTTGTTCCTATAACAGATTGATTATTAGGACGAGGAACTAAATCCCAAACATCGTTACGTTCGAATTGATTTAATTCTTCTTGCATAGCAACAATCCAGTAGTCATCTGTTGATGCTTCTTTAGGATTTTTAGGTTCTAATGTAGAAATAAAAGCAACATGTCCCATTTGGTTTAGCTGACTTCTAGTTTTAACTTGAGAATCAATTTCACCGATTATGTTTTGTATAGGATGACCTCGTAAGATTCTAGGTGGAGATCTAACTTCGGTATTATTCATATTTTCAAGATTTGTATTGTCTGTATTTATTATAATTTCATCATCATCTTTTATATTCAAGTTTTTATTAAAGTTTTCTTCAAAAGATACATGTAAAGTTTCTTCGATTATATTTGTTCGTTTATTAAAAACTCGATATGCCTTACTTCGTTCTGAGTATCCTACAAAAATTCCTTCATCAGCTTTCGGATCAAATTTTCCCAGTTGGTCTTTTGTATTTAAAATAAAACATTTTGATCCAAATATTTTAAAATAAGAGATATTTGGCTTTCTATTGTTAAAAAGTTCATATGAAGTATTTTTAGTTAATGGTCTAATAGAAATACGATTTAATACATAACATGCAGTAGCTACGGCTTCTGCCCAGAAATGTTTTGGTAGAAGGCTTCCATTTAATAATGTTCTTGCACATTCTTGTAATGTTCTATTCTTTCTTTCCACTACTCCATTTTGTTGAGGAGTTCTAGGAAATGAAAAGTTATGATTTATTCCTTTCTTTTTACAGAAAGATTCAAAAGCTTCATTTTCGAATTCGCCACCATGATCACTTTGTATATTCTTAATTTTCAAATCTTTAGTGTTTTGAATTCTCTTGACAAATGTTTTAAAGTGCTCAAATGTATCACTTTTATTTTTCATAAAAATAGTCCATGTATATCTTGAGAAATCATCAATTATTACAAGTACATATCGATTATGATTAATGGATTGAACTTGTGTTGGTCCAAAAGGATCCATATGAAGTAATTCTAGTGGTTGTAAAGTTGAAATATTTTTCTTAGATTTGAAAGATGATTTTGTTAATTTTCCTATTTGACAATCATCACAAAGATTTTTTATCTTAAAGTTTATCTTAGGTAAACCTCTTACTAATTCATTTTTAGAAAGTTTTCTAATAGTTTTGAAATTAATATGATAAAATCTTTTGTGCCACAACCAAGGATCATTATCTTTGGCTAGTAAACACATATTTGTATTATGATTAATTTTCATATTTAGAACATAAATATTCCTATCTCTATTTCCCTCAAAAACAAGATTTTGGTTTTGATCAAAAATACTACATTTATTTTCCGAAAAAGTTATTTTAAAACCTTTGTCACAAAGTTGACTTATGCTTAGTAGATTATGTTTTAGATTTTTAACTAATGAAACATTTGTAATAAAAGGTAAATTTGATATACCGTAATTGCTCACATCTCCTTTGCCAATGATATAGCCTTTTGAATTGTCTCCAAAGGTAACCGAGCCACCATCAAAGTATGTGATGTTTGTAAGCATATCTTTGTCGTCGGTCATGTGTTTTGAGCAACCACTGTCTAGTATCCATTTCTTCTTTTTGAGTGGGACCTGAAAATAAATACAAAATTATTGGTACCCACCTTTCAATAGGGTCTTAAAATTAGAACTTAGGAAACCAAACCCAATTTGGTTCAGTATCCTTTTTATAAATATAATTTTTATTATTATGAACACTATCCATAAATGTTTTAATATATTTATTCCTAATTAAAATATTGTTAGTCTTTGGAACCCAAATTTTAACTATCTTAGTTTCTACTTTTGTTCTAATAGGTTCTCTTAATGACATTTGTTGTTTTGAATCAATATTCCTCTTAAAATTTGTATTTTTCTTTTTACAAATTTTTGACTCCTTTTTATATCCTAATCCATGTTTATTTGAGGAGGATTGAGAATTTTCTAAAATCTTAGATAAATTTTCTCTTCCTTTAAAATTAGAGACATTTTTAGTGATGTTATCTAATCTAACTTAAAGGCTATTATTTTCTAACTCAACTTGTCTAATCTTAGTTTTTAACTCATGATTTTCAAAGACAATTATATCATTCTTTGTCTTTTGAGTTTCAATTTCTTGACTTAAAAGTGATAATTGAGTTTCCGAATTTGAAAAAGACTCTTGAACTTTTTCAAGTTCTTCTTCTGGAATTTTCTTTTCATCTTTTAACATATCTCTTTCAAATTCAGCTTTGTTTTGATTTTCACGAGTTTCCTTGAGTTTCTTTTTAAGAGTTTTTATTGTGCTTAAAAGTTCTGTGTTTACATCAATTAAATCATCGAAAGTTAAATTACTAACCTCGGATTCTTGAGCCATAAAGCATACATTCGCTTGTTCATTATCGCTATTATCACTTTCAGATGAAGATGAATCCGAATCGTCCCATGTTACAGAGAATGCCTTCTTTTTGAATTTTTCTTTCTTGTCTTTGTTATTTAGAGTTCTTTGATTCTCCTTCTTTTGTTCTGGACAATCTTTGTGCATGTGGCCTTTCTTGTGACAGTTGAAACATTCTATGTTTGAGGATGTAGGTTTGTTCAAGAAATTCTTTTTGAATCCGTTTTTATTTCCTTTTCTATACTTTAAGAATTTCTTGAAATTTTTGGCTATAAATGCTAAATCCTCATCTTTAGACTCTGATTCTTCCTTTTCCGCATGAAAAGCTACATTTTTTCTTTCTTGTGCTTGATCTTTCTTAGCTTGCATATTTACTTCATACGACATAAGATTTCCAATTAATTCTTCTGGTTTCATTGTAGATAGATCATTTGCTTCTTCGATTGCTAAGACTTTTCTCTCCCATTCATCAGTGAGTGAATTTAGAACTTTAGATACAATATCAAAATCCGTGTATTTTTCTCCTAGTCCTATTAAGGCACGATGAATGTCTTGAAATCTCGAGTACATGTCATTGATGGATTCATTCTGTCGCATTCTAAAGTTTTGGAACTGGTTCTGTAGCATGGAGATCTTTGTTTGTTTGACCTTGTTTGTGCCTTCATGTATGGTTTTAAGTGTACTCCATATCTGATGTGCAGTAGTACAAATGCTAACACAATTGAACTCATTTCTATCCAAAGCGCAAAATAGCATATTCATAGCTTTGGCATTTGCACTAACTTCATTCTTCTGAGTTTGCGTCCATGTAGAATAATCAGTTGTGGTTACAATGAGTTCTGCTTGAGTTGCATTCCAGGCTTCAAAGCTTGTTGCTTGCATATAAATCCTTATCCTTGTAGTCCAATAATTATAGTTTAGTCCATTGAATAGAGGGGGTCTTTGAGTAGATTGTCCTTCCGCAAATGTAGAGTTATATGCAGATGTTGTGCTTGTGTTGTTTTCCATATTATCAATATATCAAATAACGGTGTTATGGTTATAAGACGGCCTTGCTCTGATACCAATTGAAAGAGGCTATGTGGTAGGATCGTATAATATGGAATAGTGGAACGATCTAGGTAGATTGCAATAAGCAGTAGTAAGTAAGGTAAACACCAAGACTTTATACTGGTTCGGACCTCTTGTCCTACGTCCAGTCCCTAAGCTCCTCTTAGGAATTCTACTAACTAAAATCCTCACTTAACCCGGAGGAATAGGTTTACAACTTACCCGAACAACCGAACGGGATTTCTTGCCTCAACTACCAAAGAGGACTTCAACTAGATACAAAGAGTATTTCTGACTTGTTGTGTTCTTGATAACACTAATGAGTCTAATTGAGTATAATTTTCCTATAATCTTATCCTCAAGAGTATGCAAAGTGTTTGTGAAGATTTAGGAAATGTGAATTGCTATGAATCAAAAAGGTGTTATAGATAAACCAGAGATTCAAGCAATTGAAGTGGTTTGTGATTGCTTTTGAAAACTTAAGAAATCTAAAAGTATATTCAAGATAATAGAGAGATTAAAGCAATTAGAATTGGTGATTTGCAAATGATAGGAACATGTATTTATAGGTGTAGAAGAGATGTATCTATTTGCAAAAGATTCAGGCAAGAGATGCATCCATTACCATTGGAGAATGGTTGCAACTCTTGGAGAGAAGAAGGTGTCTTTTCAGTAAAAATTCGCAGGTTCAAATTCAGTCGACTGAACAGGGAGTTTCAGTCGACTGAAACTGTGCATGTTGTAATTCTGTAACAGGTTCAGTCGACTGAAATTTTATGTCAGTCGACTGAACTGGTAGTCTCTGCATAGTGAACACTTTAACTAAAACATTAAGTTATGAAATGTGTCCTTGTGTTTGTGCAAGCTTCTTGAGGATAGATTTTCACAATAAAAAATAAGACTAAGACCTAAATATACTAAGTACTCATGATATCCTTGGTCTTCATAGTCCTTCCTTTAGCCTTGCACATATCTCTTCCTTTTTGTTGAAGCACATTGTCATTGATCAAAATATAGCGTATCAACAGTCTCGACTGACACAAAGCTGAGTTTACAGTACATTGTTTACAGTACATTCTTTTTAAATAAGATCTACTAGAAACTTAGGTGGCATGGGGTGTCATGGAACCCAAAATTTGAATGATTGACACTAAATAGAAATTTATGTTATGCAGGGTATTATTACTGATAATAAGAGCAAGTTAAAGGAATTGATTACTAAAATTGCTCAGCATTCTCATGTACAAATACCATAGCTGCCGCATTGCAGCAGTTTTTGCTTCAGTAGAGGTATTTTTCCTCCAAATATGATTTGATAAATTGTGAGATGTAGTTTTCTTCATCACACCTGCATTTCTCTTTTTTTGAGCATTGCATGTAACCGTAAGCATATAAATTATGTTAGAAATATATCAACAACGTATGATCTCAACTTAAAATATGGATGAGCATATTAACAGTATGCATATTTTATTAATGCAATGAATGGTAGTTCAGATCAAACAACTATTTACTCACCTTACTATTAATTCTGATGATAATAACTTTTTGAAGACTTATGACATATATTATTTGTTAATTAGTGATGACAAACCTCATATGTTTTCTGCTATGTATTAGGATTATTAGGCAACATTCGTAATTGCGAAGTTCAATTACTTCATACCCAATTCTCATTGCATAGTTTGGAGGAGGAGCCACCTCATATTTTAGTCATTTTAATCCAATTCTAAACAATCAAAACAGTATAAGGAGAAGTCTTCCTATTGATGTTATTGTTTCTTAATAATTATTAATTAGTTAATTAATTGTAGTTTTAGTTCATGATATAATCTCCCATCGATATAGCCTTCAACTATCACACTACTTCTTTGTCTAACATGAAGCCTACTAAGAACTTTCAGATAATCTATTTGGACATACCAACTGCTATAAAACATATAGTAGTTTCACTTTTGTTAAGCTCTTTGAAAAGAGATGTTCTAGGCTCTTTAAGATTTTTAATTATGATATTTCCTCAAATGATTTTTCCAGTTAATTTCATTTTAGCTTTCTTAACTGTACAAAAATATACTTGCTGTATTAATATGTTTGTTATAAAATGACATACCAGCATATATAATCCATTGAAATGTTTTCCATACCTGTGGTGTGCATGCATTTATATTGAATGTTGTTCAATGAACATAGGGATATAACATCTATTGATAATATCTGATTACTTATCAACTATCGTCTATCATTTTTTCTAAGATAAATAAATGAATCAATGTATTTTTTCACATGCGGACAGATCAGTTTTTTAGTATTTATTATTACGATTGACGATACGTAACAAATTTCCAAACAGAATTAGGTTTTATTTTCATTGATTTGTACAACCTGAAGTGTAAGCACAATTTGTACACATCCAATTTATATTGATTTAAGGACTACTAAACTGAATTATTACCTTATGATCGATACATTTTAGACTATACAACTGCATATGTGGAAGTTCGCAGAATGCAAGATTTGAATAACTTACCTTTACTAGATGACTTCAACTTCATTTCAGAAATAATGAATTAAAGAGATGAGAATTTCAATCAGCTGAAAATCTCTCCTTCGGATGTGTTATTTCTTTTTCAACCTTTACTGATATATTGTACTCTCTTTTTTTCATTGTTATGGTTAATTTTATATGGTTATCAAATACATGTTACTTCTTTTCAGTTACCACTTGAGGTTGCATTTATATGTCAAGGAGTAAGATAAATAAGTGGCTTTGACATCATGTTTATGGAGAATAAAGAATTGGATGGTTCAAAAATTCCTAAATTTACCCAACTGTACCACTTATGTTCTTGCTTGGCTGATGGGAGACTGTATTAATGCAGACTAATCTTCTTTATTTTCTAATCTCAGGTGACATGGTTGAAGGCTGAGTTATGCAGGTTACTGAGGAGAAAAGATCAGCCCTGCTTAGCTGGATGTTGATTCCTATTTTTATTGCACTTATGAGTGAATGTTCTGACTCCATAAGAGCTTGCTGTGCCTTGCCAATAATTGTGCATAAAGAGTGCAAATCCTACAGCTATGTAGCGTCCTTAAATCTATCATAAAGCATTTTTATCACTTTGCCGAGTGAATGTTCTGACATTTATTTTGCATCACAGCTTTTTTAATTACTCTTACATTAGTTTGGTTTTTGTTTCCCAGATCTGAAGAGCTAGAGTCTGCACTAATGGAGATGGTCAAGCAGGATAATAGACGCCTTTTGAGTGCAAAGGTTGAATGTAATGGTGTGCTCCACCATTGCAGTGGTCAACGAAAGTGTTTCTCTCATGAGCAAAGATATTTTAATGGGTGTACATGATCCTAGAAGCTTTTTAATTTTGTATTCTTTCCCTATCATGTTAATGCAAAAAATATTATATTATGTTGTTATATTATTCATAAACGTTGTAAGATGAGATATAGGAAGAATTATCACAGTTTTTGTTTGTAGTTGTATGATTAAACCTTTTAGAGTTCTACAATTAAATTAATGAAAATTTTAAGTAAGCTCAAACCAAGTTACTTGGTGTTCTCTTTATGTCCGTTTGAGTTACATGAACAATGTTTTGCAATACCGTTAAACCAATATACATGTGGTGAATCTATATTTTGCTTTGTTGTCAAACCATATACATATGTATGAATCAAATGTAGCATAATGGAATTACACACCTGACACAAATAGTTTGTATACCATCCTTGAAATGCTTAGCCGCTGAAACAACATATCAATGATAAGGCAACCGTGGTCCAATCAAACACTCATTTTCAGTTCAAATGCATTTTTCTATCATAATTGCCCTTTAAATGTCAAATTAAAAACTGCAACTCTCTTAATGGCTCTTTAATGCCAAATCAAAATCTTTCTGATTCCCATTTAGATCTACCGTATATCTAATTTATTTATATTCCATATTTGTATTGTTTATATCAAATCAGCTAAGGATGTATACGTAGAAAATTTACCTTTTGAATCATAACCAAAACAAATGATTGTTTATGTAATAGGGTAATTAAAATTTAGCAAACCGGATATGTACATTCGAATTCTAATTTCACATTATATACACACGCGCGCATACACGCGCGCGCAAGATCAAAATAAAGACGTCAAAGGGAAAACATATGCAGAAGCCTTATCGACGAAGAAATCTGAGAAACTGCAATTCTTAAAACCACTGGAAGGTTGTGTTTTCATCCCAGAGACTACGTTCAATAAATAAACTGATTCCCAGAAAAACGCTATAGCACTGCATCCTGTAAATGTCAGAATTCCATACCCAAAACTGAAAGACTACATTACAAAGGTTTGGAAACACATCGATAACTATCTAATACATAATATTCCAAATTTTCAGTATGCTGTCCAGTTTGATAATTATAACGAATATGAGCGAATCCTATCAAAAAATATGTTTTCATATTTTGGAAACTTATTGATAATGGATCCATGGCATCCTGGGTATAATTTTGACAAACCAGAATTGAAAGAAATTGCAATTTGGATAAGATTACATAACCTTGATATGGAATTGTGGATTATAGATGCATTATCTTTAATTGGCAGTTACATTGGAAACCCAATTCAACAAGATGAATTTACTTTACAAAAGAAATACACGAAATATGCAAGGTTGCAAGCTCAGATTAGTTTACAATCCAAGTTAGTTACATCAATCCCTGTTCTACTTCATAATGGTGTTAAAAAGAATATTTCCATGGAGTATGCATTCATTCCTCCCAAATGGGAAAACTACAACATCTTCGGCCATAAAGCAGGAATTCATACTTCATCATCTCAGCCAAAGTTGATACCGAAGACAACAACGGAAACTGGTGAACAATCTGGACAAAATGAAAACAATTATGATGAGTCAGCAAATGAAAAGCAAACAACTGAAGGGAATCAAATAGAGGAATTCTTTGAAGTAAAGGACACTTCTTCAGTAGACAGTGAACAATCTAACGCATCTCAGATTAACAAAGATCCTAGCCAGAATCTGGGTGCAACATATACCGCAGTACCAGAAACTCGTGACCAACTTGATTTCCTGGATAAGGAACTACCATATTCTATAGACGAAGATACTCTACAAAATGTGGCAGACGCTATTACTGAGGAAATAAGTAGTAAAGAAGATCAGATAGATGTTGCACCATATATTACAACCAACTCTGATTATCTAGCTAAGCACAACGGTAAGGAAACTGCTAAGGGAAACGCCGAAGGAAAAGCTCCTTCTAAAAGAAATTTAAGGAGCAATTCCAAAATTAAAAGAGTATCATAACTTGGAATGTTAGGGGTATGAACACAACAAAAACAACAGATGATGTGTTCAAACCATGGTTCAAGGTCTCGGACGGCACCCCGAAATTTCGGTGGTGTCGTACCGATATCGTAACTAAGCGAACCGAAACCATTCGAAAATATCGGTTTCGCTTAGGATTTCCAAGAAGACGGACCTCGACCTGCCTTCGCTTCCTCGAATCGACCTCGACCTGCCTTCGCTTCCTCGAATCGACCTCGACCTGCCTTCGCTTCCTCGAATCGACCTCGACCTGCCTTCGCTTCCTCAAATCGACCTCGACCTGCCTTCGCTTCCTCAAATCGACCTCGACCTACCTTCGCTTAGGGTTCTTCGTTGCGTCGGATCGTGCGTGGACATTAATTTGAGACATCGATGATTTTTTTTGCTTGCCGTGGTATGATTCAACTTTGTATAATCGTTGGGCTGAAGAGATGTTGGGCGGAAATTTGTGGCATTGGTTGCGTTAGGGTGAAGTTTTAATTTGTGTATTGACTGTGTGGTGTTGGGCATTAGCTGTGTTGGGTTGAAATATTTGTATTTAGTATAATTTAATTAGTATTTAGCTTTAAAAGTTTCAATTGAATTTAATTAGTATCTGGTTATAGATTGCATTTATATTTTATTTACAAAGATAATTATTACATTCTCACCAACAAACTATTGAAAACTAAAATCAAAACCGGGACCGAAACCAAAACCGAAACTGACGAAATTCCCGAAATCGTTCGAAACTAATAAAATTTTAAATGACCGAAACCGAGTTCTCGAACCTTGGTTCAAACTCCTAACAAAATTTAAGCTGACGATCGTTGGCTTAGCGGAGAATAAACTAAATGATGGTAATCTTCCTCTGCTTAAACATAAAATCCCAAGAAATTGGGGTATTATTACTAATAATTCAATCCAGGTAAAGGGGAGGATTTTGGTTATTTGGGATACTAATACATGGAGCTTGTCACCGTTATCATCATCTGCTCAGCATATTACAATAAATGCAATCAATTATGGTGGTTTTTATCATGATCTTTACTGCTGTTTATGCCAGTAATATTTTTTCAGAAAGACAGGAATTACTGCAAAAGCATTATAAAAGAAGCTTCCACAATTTCAGATGCTTGGGTACTAATGAGAGATTTTAATAATGCTCTATCTTCGCTAGATAAACATGGAGGCCTGCCTGTACCTTTCCAACACTTAAGAGCATTCAATTACTGCTTAATGCAATCATGTTTAATAGAAATCAAAGCCATGTGTTACAACTAAGCTTAGAGAAGAAAGGGAGTAGCAAATAATATTGACAAGATCCTTGTCAATACTATTTGTCTCCAAAAATTTGCCTACATGAAAGCTCTAACCTTATCACAGAAAGTCAGGTGACCGTTACCCTTTATTGTTGCATCTAATTCAGACGTATAAAGAAAAGGGGTATTCGTTCGGATATGATAATGAATGGCATTTGAAAGAGGGATATTCAGAGTGTATCACTAAGGGACTTAATATCAATACATGGGGGTTTGCTAGTTACAAATTTCAGTAAAAGTTGCAGGCATGTAAACAAGAGCTTAAAGCATGGAATAAGACTAGAGCTAAAGATAAATCTTAAAGAGGCAGAGGAGACTTATGCAGCTTTAACACTCGATGTTGATAATAACCCAGATGACCAATTATATGAGCGCTATGTTACAATACAGGCAAGACAAAGATTACAAGTTCAACAGCAAATAAGATTTTGGAGCCTTAGACAAAAAGCTAAGGTACAAAGGCTGCAACAAGGTAATAAGAACCCTAAATTTTTATACACTAAAATGTCTTTCTGAAGACATAATAATAATATACAAGCGCTTATAGATACCGATGGGAATCTTGTGTATAAACCCGAGGAATTAGAAAATAAAAAGCAATTACATACTACTCTGATTTGTTTAATGGGTCCTCCTGCTATTCTTTTCCTCATTTTCAAAGTATTTCTACTATTAACGAGGCAGGTCAGGTCTATCTATGCAGAGAAATTAATAGAGGAGATTAAAAAGGCCGAATTTTCCGTACATGATGACAAAAACCCCCGCCCGGATGGAATTAATTCAAAATTTATGAAATTGCATTAGGACGACGTAAAATGTCTTTTTACATGCTATAAAGACATTTACCTATCAGGTAAACTTCCTAAAGGGGTTAATCATACATTCATATCACTAATACCAAAGGTGGATAGACCAACTCACATAACACACTATCACACTATCTCATGTTGCAATATGTACTACAAAATTTTCAGTAAAATGTTATGCAATAGGTTAAAGCACTTCTTACCGTATCTAATATCAGAAATTCAAAGTGCTTTTATATGTGGGAGATATATCGGTGAAAATATTCTTTTGGCACATGAACTACTTCGGGATTTTATTAAAAGAGGAGTAGACAAGTTTTATATCAAAGTCAATTTACAAAAGACTTACGACAATATAAATAGGAGTTTCGTATGTTATATAATGGAAAAAATGGGGTTTCCTACTCATTTTATCAGTGTGATGTATGAATGCATAAGTACCCTACTTTCTCAATTTTGATGCAAGGTGTTCCAAAGGGATTTATAGAAAGCAATAGAGGTCTACATCAAGGAGATCCGATATCTCCTTATCCCTTTACTATAGCTATGGAGTACTTTACTTATCTTATGAATGAAGCTACAGTACTTAACATATTCAAACCAGTTTGCAATTTGAAACCAGAAATTACTTATTTACTGTACGCGGATGACTTAATGATATTTGGAAAATCAGTAGTGGAGGGTTGCAGATAGACCTGTCAAAATATGACCCAACCCATTAACTCAACCTATTTACCTTACTTATAAATGGGTTGGATCAACCCGTTTATGAATATTATTAAATGGGTTATGAGTTGAGTTGACCCATTTTTAATAGGGTTATAAATGGGTAACTCATTTATCCATTTATTAAAAACATTAAATTTTAATATAAATTTGAAAAATTAGAATTTTGAACATATATTGTAGTTTTTCATGGAAACTGATAGTTGTACTTAGAAAATAACAGGCTACCGCATCCTCATATTTGAATTCCGCCTAATGCAGAAGCCGCTATTTTTTTTATTCATACTGCAATAACTCCTTCGTTCTTAAATCGAAATCAGGCAAGACTTCGACCGATGAACTCCCACTTAAATTACAGACAATATGAAACACTCGGATACTTCATCGTCTGAACGCACACTGTAGTTCTCCAAGGGGACTAAGAGTTGTACTTAGAAAATAACATGCTACCACATCCTCATATTTGAACTCCGCCTAGTGCAGAAACCGCTATTTTTTTTGTTCCGACTGCAATAACTCTTTCGTTCTAACTCGGAATCAGGCGGGATTTCGACCAATTTACTCCCACCTAAATTACGGACAGTATGGAACACTCGGATACTTCACCGTGTGAACGCACACTGTAGTTCTCCAAGGGGACTTACAGTTGTACTTAGAAAATAACAGACTATCACATCCTCATATTTGAACTCCACCTAGTGCAGAAGCCGTTATTTTTTTTCCGACTGCAATAACTCATTCGCTCCAACTCAGAATCAGACGGGACTTCGACCGATTAACTCCCACATAAATTACGGACAGTATGGAACACTTGGATACTTCATCGTGTGAACGCACGCTGTAGTTCTCCAAGAGGACTGACAATTGTACTTAGAAAATAACAGGCTACCGCATCCCCATATTTGAATTTTGATGAAAATTAGAATTTTAAATTTTTATCAAAACTCAAAACATAAAAATTAAAATTAGAATTATTTTATATTTATTTATTTATTATTAGTCAAATTAAATTTAAATCTTTAAATGGGTTAAATGGGTAACCCGCTTATTAAGTGGGTTGGGTCATAAATGGGTTAGGTCATAAATGGGTAAAAAAGAACGGGTCATAAATGAGTGGGGTCAAACTCAACCTAACCCATTTTGATCCAACCCAACCCGTTTGACAGGCCTAGTTGCAGATACTATCGAGATTATATTTAATAAACTGGAAATTAACACTGCCCTGAGGGTTAATATTTGAAAACAAAAATATATTTCAGTTATGATGCAACCAGGAAAATAGGGATAAAAGACCTTTTGAAATTTGAAGAAGGCAGTTTACCTGTCACTTATCTTGGTGTGCCAATTTATTCCACTTACCTGCACTATTCCCAATGCCAACACCTGCTCCAAAAAGTTCTAAACAAGTTACAGGGCTAGGATTCACAATTATTGAGTTTTGCAGGAAGGGCAGAATTGATTAATTCTATTATAAATCCTACAATTTTATATTGGATTTTTATATATCAAATTCCTGAGCAAACTTTGGATAAAATTAATAATTTATCTTCAGATTTTTTTTGGGCTGGCAGGAAACATATTCTGGAAAATAACTCACTCAATCCTCACTTGAATATTGCTACCAGAGAAATAGAGAATCAAATTCATCACATACAGGTGAACACAAATCAAACTGTAGATTTCTATGAATGGGGTGAAGGAGGAGAATTTACATTCCACAAGGCATGGGACAAAATTAGGCAAAAAGAATAGAGGCAAAAATGGTCGAAATTAGTCTGGCATAGCAAAAATTGTAAGAAAATGCTTTCCGCACCTATTTAGCCATGACTAATCACTTAACTACGAAAAATAGAATGAAACACTTTCAGGCTAATGTTGATGAAATATGCGTTTTATGTGGAAATGAGTCAGAAAATAGGAACCATCTCTTTTTCGATTGTTTTTATAGCAAATACATTTGGGGGTCCGTCTATTAACCCCCCGGTATTTTCTCTTCACCCCCCGGTAAAAATCTTAAAATTTTATTCCAAATTTATACTTTAATAGTTGAATAGATATCTTATTCAATTTACTGTGTCTATTCATCTTCATCTTCATCTCTCTTGCGTCTGGTGAAATTGATATGGAGGATACGAGCACAACAGATGACTACGTACAACAAAATCAGGTATGCTTCCTTCATGGCTGCTACTATACTAGAAACTTATATTATTATAGTGCCATATACACTAGGAATTGCTCAAAACCTAGTTTATTATATACTAGGAAGTGATGAAAACATTGTTCGTTACATACTATGCCCATTTTTTATTTTTTAGATTGGATGGGTGGCCGAAGAAGATGAAGAAATTGTTATGGATTATAGTAATGAGTTCACAACATATGATGTATGTAATTTATTTTACTATTATGTAAATTTACTTATATTCTAATTTATTTCTTCATTTTGTTATTGTATGAAGGTATTTCCAAATAGATATAAAATGAAAGAATGGATTGATTTCACTGCTAGAAGGAATGCGATGGTAGTGGTAATCTTAAAATCGGATATTAACAGTAGCGATAGAAATCCAAGAATTATATTTGGATGTGAGAGAAGTGGAGCATATAAAGAGTATAAAGGCAAGAAATCTAACAATAATAGATTAACAAGTACAAAAAAGTGCAATTGTCCATTTCGTTTGAAAGGTGTTAAACTTCGTAGTTCAGATAATTGGAGATTAGAAGTAATATGCGGTGTTCATAATCATTCTGCACTTTACAGTTCGGAAGGCCACTCTTTTCTTGGTCGACTAACAGAGGATGAAAAAAAATTAGCCGTTGAAATGTATAAAAATATGGTGAAGCCAAAAGCCATTTTGCACACTATAAAACAAAACGATTCATCCAATAGTACAACAATTAAAACAGTATATAACGTTCTTTCTAGGCACAAGAAAATGGATAGAGCGGGTCGTTCTCAAATACAATATCTCTTAAGCAAGCTTAAGGATAAAAATTACTTCGAATGGCATCGTAATACTTTAGATGGAAGTGATGTAATTACTGATATATTTTGGGCTCATCCTACGAGTATAGATTTGCTAAGAACATTTCCGCATCTTCTTGTTATGGATTGTACTTACAAAACAAACAAATATAGAATGCCGTTGTTGGAGATTGTCGGTGTCACGTCAACTAATCAAACCTTTTGCGTTGCTATTGCATATCTCGTATCTGAACGTGAAAATTACTATCTTTGGGCTTTAAATCGTCTTCAATTGGTAATGATTGATTGTGATATAGAAATGCCAAGTGTCATTGTCACGGATAGAGAGATAGCATTGATTAATGCCATTAACATTGTTTTTCCCCAAGCAGCTCATATCCTATGCAAGTGGCATATCGAAAAAAATATTCTTGCTTTTATTCAAAGAAGAGTTACGGGTATGAAAAAAGAAGGAAAAAAACAATTTTTTCAAGATTGGACCAATTTATGCGAGTCTGGAAATATTGAGCAATATAATAATAATCTACAAGATTTGCATTTCAAGTATGGTGAGTACCCAAATTTAATAAAATATATTAGTGAAAATTGGCTTGAGACATGGAAAGATCGATTTGTACGTGCTTGGATCGACAAGTTTATGCACTTTGGCAACTACACATCAAATAGGTAAGATACTTGCTTTTATATTTATTTAATTATATTACAATTTTTTATAGTAATAACTTAATATCTTTTTTTTAGAGCCGAGGCCGCACATGCTAAATTGAAAAAACATTTGGCCACAAGTCAATGCAACTTCGAAAGAGCATGGGAGAGTATGCATTCACTGCTTGAACTATCTTTTACCGAACTAAAAGCTTCATTTGAAACAAGCCTGTTAAAAGTAGCTCATGTTTATCATAAAAAAGAATTTAAAAATCTACGTGGTGTAGTTTCGCTTGCGGCTTTGGAGCTAATTCATTCCGAGCTTCTACAGCTAAATTCTTATGAAATTGTAGATGATGACTTATGCGGATGTGTCGTTCGTAAGACACACGGACTTCCATGCTTTCATGCATTAGCAAAAATAGGTGGAAATGTTGAAATACCTTTGGATTTGATTCATGTTCATTGGACTAGATTGCATATTATAAAAATGGGAGAGAAAAGAGATTTCAATATGAAGAAAAAGCTTGAAGAAATGCTAAATGAAGTTATGAAATTGGAATTACCGCATCAAATGCAAGTCTATAAGAAAATAAAAGAGATTATTTATCCGCAAACATCAACTCTTGCATCTCCGATTAGCAAAGTCAAAACCCGTGGAAGGTCTCATAAGAAAATTGATACTTCAACAAAAAGGTTACCTTCCGCATTTGAGCTTGGTGAATGTGCTTCAACCCAATGTAGCATAGCTAAAAAACAAAAAGTTGATCCATGTATTTCGGTAAAAAAAGAAAAATTAATTGTTCGTAGACCTAAAAAAATAAATTTAGGTGTGTATGAAAATTGCATACCAAAAGAGTGGAAGCCATACATTGAAGGAATTGTTGACGTGGACATGGATGGTAATTGTGGATTTAGATGTGTTGCTTCTTTTTTGGGAATAGGAGAAGATCGATGGTGGCAAGTCCGTAAGGACTTAATGGAAGAACTTGAAGAACATCAAGAGATATATGAACAAGTGTTCATTGAAAAAGGTAGAACCTCCTATTTGCTAAATGTGCTTAATCACGAATTTGGCGGTGCCGAACCAAGTAAATGGATGATTATGCCCGAGATTGGATACATAGTAGCTACGAAATATAATATTGTCGTTTATAGCATTAGTGAGAGTTTGAGTTTGACTATACCACCTTTAAGAGGAGACGTTCCATCTCAATTGCAAAGTCATGAATTAGGGATTCTTCATGTGAACAATGACCATTTTGTTCAGGTATTATGCGGTATTCTTCTATTTGTAATGATTAGATGAATGATGTGCACTTACAATGAAATGTTTTTTATTTGTATAGGTCGTCTTACAAGCGAACCATCCGGTACCACCAGTATATAACAAGTGGTTTGCTAATCGTCACAACTGTGCTGAAAAATGGGATCATATATTACGAGATAGAAGAGAAGAATGGAAAAAGTTTGAAAATTGTGATAATACGGCTATATGGGATTAGCTGAATATTATGTACTTGCTGAAATTTGTAGAAGTAGTGTCAAATTTGATCTACTGTTGTTTTGAAATTGTTGTTTGGAAATTGTTGTTCGGAAATTGAATCATTCAGTTTATTGCATGAAATTGTTGCATTGAAATTGTTGTTTGGAAATTGAATTTTTGTTCTGTGTATGTTGTCTCTGAATCATCCAGTGCTGTTATAAATTGATGATTGCAATACAACATACGTGGTGTACAAAGAAGCCGCATTAGTAGGCTACGTTGACGTTAACATAAATAACGCTAGGGTCGGACGAGGTATTTGCAAATATAAAGCTTGGGTCAAACGTTAATTTCGTGCTACCTTCGTTGTATACAGGGTCTTCAAAATCATCAAAACCCGAGAGTTTTCCACTTCAAAAAACACCACGTGAACGAGGTCAACATTAATATTACGTCAGTGGCTAACGTTGTTACCATACATATACCGTCAACAACAGACGCTGTGTTTAACACTGGCCACGTGCGGCGCTGACGATGGTGTTTGACAAACAACGTTCATGTTTGACGTTTTATTTATGTAAATGCCGTTCCATACAGGGTCAAGAACTTTCAGCCTTACCCGAGAGTTTCAACCTATAGGAACCAGACCAATAATGAGATTTTCCTAAGAGCAGCGGTAATAGTCGACGTGAGAGGTGTAATGCACTCGTCCGTTCTTGACGCTGTCTTCATTATCGACCACGTTTACAGGTGTACTGTTCTCGGCTATAGTACAACAAACATGCAGTATAACAACAGTACAACAACATTGTTATAACAACCGCATACGTTTCAGGCATCAAAACCGATCAGTTGAAATAGAAAAAATATAGTATAACAACAGTTTAACCATCCATGAAAACCCATGATCAGTCGAAATAGCAAACATATATTATAACAACAGTTTAACCATCCATGAAAACCCATGTTTCAGGCATATCAGTTGTATAACAACAGTATGTTTCAGGCATGAAAACCCATGATCAGTCGAAATAGCAAACTGAATTAAACAACAGTATAACAAACAGCTTGTACATTAACTACAAGAAGTACATTAACCATCCATAGAGTATAAAATAACCATCCACTTAAACAACAAAAAGAGTTGAAATTGTTCCACAACAAGAAGTACATTAACTGAAAATCACTAACTAAAACTAATCATCTTTTTTAACAAAACGAGCACAAATCTTTTTAGCTTTAGTAAGGGCTTTGCGGATTCTACCAAGATGAGCCAAACGTGAAGTCTCCGGTTGTGATGAAGCCAGTGTTATGCCTTCACTAATCACATCATTAAGCTCTTCATAGCTCTGCAGTGGAAATCGATAATAAGTTATTATTGTAAAATCAGATATAAAATAATAGTATATTGACTTTTACCGTGTACAAATGATCGTACGAAGGTCGATTGCTACGGTGAATAATTTGCTCATTAACCGGATGAACTTTTAATACGGTGCGCGGGTAGTACCAATCAAAATAATCACTTGTCACCGTTTCAGTGGATTCACGCAGAAGAATGGAACGATATTGTGCACTAACAACATGATTTGGCCACTCATTCCAAATATTTTCCTCAAACTCGTAAAGCACTTTATACGTTGAAGCCGTAGCACCGCGATGAGTGTTTTTACTAGTTGATTGAATGATAGGCCGCGGAATGTTTTGAACCCTACCGAATTGCCGCAATACCCGAGTGGGGTGATATGGTTCTACCACATTTAAGCATAATAAACAACTAGAATACCAAGCAATTTGCGAAAAAGGATGGAATTGTCTTGCATGCATGTAAGGGTCAAAGACTACCTACAATAATTTGTTAAAAAAAATGCAGTTATCATAATTTGTAAAAAAATTCAAAAAATTCAAAACTTCAAATGATTCAAACCTCATGTTCTTGAATGTTATCAAGATACAGCCTAAGTTCCGTATGAGATGCACGATAATCGTTTGCTGGATCCCAACGGGCCGCTCTTGGTGAACTTTCATTATACATTTTGGTTGATGGATGCAGATGTAGGAAATGTTCATATATCCATGATTCCAACAATCCGAGAAAACCAGCAACTTGTTTCACTTCTATTCTACTCGCAAGACCTAGCTGCCTATATAGCCAACATAGAGTTGCCGAACCCCAAGAATAATTACGAACTTCATCCAAATTACCAATTTGGTTTAAATAATGTACAGACACATGAGACTTACTTTTATCAACGAATAACGTATTGCCCACTAAATACAGTAGATATGCACGAGCAGCTTGTTTAATTTTTTCTTCTTCCCAATCATCGCAGACTCCATCAAAAATTTCGTACAATTTAGTATAAGGCAATTTGTATCCAACACTGTCCTTCATGGTATTTTTTGCTTCAATATCACTAATCCCCAAATTATTGACAACCAAATTAGTAATATCACTTCGGGAATAATTATATGTTTGTATTGGTAATCCTTCAACTGGAATATGTAGTAGGGAGGCAACATCGTCTAATGTTATAGTCATCTCACCGAATGGTAGGTGAAATGTATTTGATTTCGGATGCCAACGCTCAACAAAACAAGATATAAGTACTTTATTCACCGAGATATAACACGTCTCTACTAGAGAAAATAATCCGGAAGATTCCACATATCCTTTAAAAATTGTTGCATCGTTTGGTATTTTCCAATTTAAAATCTTTGTACCATGGTTTACACATAACAGTGTGTCTCGTTCCTAAAAGACAACTTAACAGTATATTACGCTATTGTGATATATAATTTATTTAATAGAATATTGTAATTTATTTAAAAGACATACCTTGCTACTTCGTATCAATGAAGCAACGTGGGTATCGTAGCTGCTAATCACATCGGTTATTCTCGGTCCACCGGAAGATCTATGTTGTGTGCCACTAGAACCACCGATATCTTCATGCGTAAGATGCTCTTCAACATGTTGTGAAGGTTGCTGTTGAACAGGCTGTGAAGGTTGCTCTTCTAAATTTTTCTCTTGAACAACATGCTCAACAATTCGCTCTTGAATATCATGCTCGTCTCGATTTTGTACCTCTGTTTGAGTTGTACTGTCTGGATTTCTCGCTTTCACGCGTCGATTTCTTTCGGAAGCCGTTAGGGGATTACGTGTTGGTTTTTTTTAACTTTCTGTAACAACAAAACAAATTTTAAATCCATATGTACACCATGATGCAAACTGTTTTATATACGACTGATAAACTTCAAAAAAAAGGAGTTAAAAACCATGGCTGCGAAATTTTCAAACTGAATCAAAGCAAGTTGGAGTTTTGTGTTTAAGCTTGCACCATGTTTAGAAACAAATCAAAGCAAGCTGTAGTTTTTACTGGAAACTAAAAGAAGAAAAATAGAAACACCACGTTATACGCACACGACCTACGCTGTTTTCGAATTCACCATTCCACCTACGAAATGCAACGAGAACGAGGTTGCTTCATCCACCTCGTCCGGTCATAACGTGGGTGTTGACAACACCACGTTATACGCACACGAGGTTGATTAAGCAACCTCGTTCGTTTTGCATTTCGTAGGTCGAATGGTGAATTCGAGTAAAGAAATCGAAACCAAGATGGAATGCAACGTCGAATCGTTAATTCGAGTACAGAAATCTTACCGTGCCGCTGCTTGCTCCTTCGTTCCTTCTCCATGGCGCGGCGGCGACTGAAATGCGACGGCGACTCGCTTCGAACTTTTTTTTGCTCGGCAAATTAGGGTTGAAGGTAATAGCAAATTAGGTTGGAGAAACGTGGTTTAAGAAGTGAAGAGGGTATTAATGGAATTGAACGGGGTGGGAAGAGTAATTAACGGGGTGAATTTTTATTTACAAAAACTACGGGGTGGGAAGAGAAAATGACGGGGTGAGAATAGACGTACCCTACATTTGGAGCTTGTTTAAATTAAAGTTAAATCTTATACCCACTATTGCGTCTTTGGAAATCGAAGTTGAGCAACTGATATCAACTAACAGGAAGAAAGACCAACCAACGGTTTGGCATTCGCTTCCATTACAACAACCATCTACCATGTCTGGAAAGAACGAAATGACCGGATTTTTAACAACAGAAGAATCAATAAAATACAGAAAAGCAAACAAATTCAGAAGGGGATAGTTTACCTGGTTAGAAACAATGGTAGCACATCAGTGAATAACTCCAGAAATTTTAGATTGCTGTCAATGGGGAATTGCGTTGAATGACAATGGATGAAAGGGAACTTGCTGAAGAGGGATTGAAAGTGAAGTGGGTTGTAGGGGTGGGCATTTAACTGACTCAACCGACTTAACCGACTTAACCGATGTCAACCGAACCGACTTAACCGACAAATACGGTTAACCGACATCATCGGTTAACCGACCGACATTAACCGATCATTTTCGGTTCGGTTAACGGTTAACAAAATTTGGTCGGTCGGTTAACCGTTAACCGACCAAAAATTAAGTCCATTTTTAATGTCATAGCCCAAATCCCAGTTAGCCCATTTGTAAACAACCATGCCCGAACCGATAAGTGGCATGCCCTAATAATTAACGCTTAGTGTTCTCTCCACTCTCCAGTCCAGTTCTCACTTCCCATTTCTCGATCTAGAAAAAAAAACACAAAAGAAGTCGAAACCCTAGATCTGCGCGTCGTCTCATCTACAAATCACCGACGTCAGGTCTTCCTTTCTCCATGGTCTAGATCGATCGAACTATCGAAGCATGTAAGTATATTGTTCTAAAATAATTATTAATTAATCTATTGATTCCATTCTTAAGTTCTAAAATAGTGTAATTAATGTAAATTCACGACTTAGCTAACTAATTAAGTTATAAATTAGTGTAATTACTAGTTACTTATTCTCAGTTTGAAATATGTTGATTCAAGCCTGGTTGAAATATTATGAAGTAAATTCATTATTCTCAGTTTGTATGCATATATATGATCTGTTTATATAGATTTTCTATACAATTAAACTTGAAATAAACCGTCAACTGATGAATTTACATGTGTGTATAAATTATCCATTTGAAATGAAGTTAAACTTGAAACCTTCTGTCCACTTCATGATAGCAAAAGATCATATTCCAAAAAGGCATATTAAAGGCTGGTAAAAGTTGCGATTCTCAGATGGTATTTTGATTTATTTTTTCATTGTTTTTTATACCTATTGATTTTGGTTACTGTTCAATACTACATTTCATGTCAGCAATCGTTTTTGGTTTGCTACCGACCTCAAAATTTAAAGGGTAACAGGCAATGGATAAGTTTCTGATTAGGAATGCGATGTAAAATACTATTTGCTATTTTTTGATTTCGAATAAGTGATAATCATGTAATATTCAATGTAATTAATGATGTAAATAAAAGTGCTCTTTTTAAACCTGCAAGCAATAACTCAACAAGTAAAATAATCCACTTTCAGTAAATGATTTCTGTCAGACAACCGGACACAAAGGATTTTGTATTACCAACATCTGATTTGGTTTTGATCGAGCAACTTAACAAAAAACTTTTGTACTCGAAACTGCCACAATGCTAAACAAATGATCAAACAATCAATGCACCATTCTGAGCTGTTAAAATAAGATAAAACTATACATCCATTGTATCAAGCCCTTTTTTTGAACAAATTTACAAATTAGGGTTTTAGTAATGTGCCAGGATTATTTTAGTTAGGACAACTCTTCAGCATTCTCTCTATATTTGCATATGCAGTTTGAGCATTACAGTAGACAATGAATAAAAAAAAATCAGTTTAACAAACAAAATTCAGCAACATATCACTACAATTTTTTTAATTCTGAGTTGACCAACTAATGCTCCAACTAACCAAGAATTTTATTGTTGCTCACAAGCTGTTGCTACTTGCTTAAGCAGGTCTCAAGTAAAAGGAAAAATACAGAGAAACTTAGTTTGATGAACTGGCCTTTCTATGTTAGCATTATTTACCTAATAGGCAACGAGCAGAGCAACCGCCTTCACAATCGGTCGTCATAGCATCGAGACTTCGAGATCAAAGAGAGTCGAGACTTCAAGATCATGGCATCGACATCAGTGAGAAAGAGAAAGCATGTGAGTATTGAGTTTATAACTTATTAATTTTTTGCTTGCTGGTTGCAGTCGAGACTTCAATTGCAGTCGAGACATCAGTCGAGACTTCAATTGCAGTCGAGACTTCATAGTTCAATGTTCATGGCATCGAGACTTCATGGCATCGAGTCATCGACATCGTCACATCTGATGTACATGCTGAATCTCTGATAATTGTAAAGCTTGCTGTCTTGCTTGTGATAATTAATTGTAATAGACATATGAACTTGAACTTGCTGTCTTGTGATAATTGTAATAAACATATGAACTTGCTTGTGATAATTGTAATCTCTGATAATTGTGATAATACAAATGTCTGTCTTGCTTGCTGTTTTGTAGCTATAAACATATGAACTTGAACTTGAAATGTAAGCAAAGTGTATAGTTTTGGTTGAAATTTTGCTTGTTGTTGCAGTTTTGCATTATGTAATAAGTATCACTGTTGCTATAAGTATTGTTAATTTTAGTCTTAATCTGATTGGTATTCATACTATTATTTTCAGGTGCAAGTTGGCGCAGGTGATTTATTGGACGAAGATTGGGTGGAGGAAGAAAGACATCTTGAGGGCATTGATGAAGAAGAAGAACCGGACGTAGTGCGTATTGAATCTATTGATGAAGGAAGGCCTCCGTTAGCTCCTAAGCGCAAAGCCTCTACTAGAAAACCATCTATGGTATGGGAACATTTTACTAAAGAGAATCCGGTAAACCCTTTACATCCTAAGTGTATTTGCAATCATTGTCATGCACAATTTGCTTGTGATGGTAAATCGAATGGTACTTCACATTTAATCTATCATATAAGGACAGCTTGTAAATCAATTCCTCGAGAAAACGATAAAAGACAAAAAACTTTAGCTTTTACAAGCAATAGTGAAAGTGAAGGTAGTAACACCCTTACTTCATGGACATTTAACAAAGATGAGTGTAGAAGGGCTCTTGCTCGGATGTTAATTATTGATGAGCTTCCTTTTAGTTTTGTTGAGGGTGAAGGGTTCCTTGATTTTTGTCGGAAAATGTGTCCTAGCTTTGACGTACCTTCACGTAGAACAATTTGTAGGGATGTTCTCAACTTATATGGCGACACAAAAGATTATCTTAAAACCATGTTTTCTACTTGTTTGCATGGAGTATGTCTTACTACCGATACATGGACCTCTTGTCAAAATGTAAATTATATGGTTCTAACCGCACATTTCATTGATAACGATTGGAAATTGCACAAAAGGATTTTAAATTTTTGTGTGATCACTAGTCATAAAGGGGATAACATTGGAAAACTTATCATTTCTTGCATCAAAAAGTGGGAACTTAAGCGAATAGTGTCTATCACAGTCGATAATGCTAGTGCTAATGAAGTCGCAATTAATTATGTGAAAAATGCGTTAAATGATTATGATGGATGCAATGGTTGTGTTTTGAATGGTGAATTCCTTCATATACGTTGTTGTGCTCATATTGTTAATTTAATTGTTAATGATGGTTTGAAAGAAATTAGTAGCACTATTGCTGGGATTCGTACCGCCGTTAGATTTGTAAGATCGTCCCCGGCTAGATTGGCAAAATTTAAGGAGGTTTGTGTTAATTTATCAATTGATAATAAATCTATGCTTGCTTTAGATGTGCCAACTAGATGGAATTCTACATATTTGATGTTGGAAGCCGCTTTGAAATATAAGAAAGTTTTTGATGAAATGAAAGAAAGCGATGGTATTTATATTGCATACTTTAATAATGAAACTCAACCTCCGAATTCACTAGATTGGAAAAATGCTGACTTTTTTGTCCAATTTTTGAAGTTTTTTTATGACATTACTTTAAAGTTCAGCAGCACTTTATCTATTACCTCAAATGTATGTTTTACGGAGTTGAGTTTAATTCAAGAAGAATTGCAAGATTTGATTGGAAAAACGGATCCTACTCTTTCACGAATGGCAAGAAGTATGAAAGAGAAATTTGATAAATACTGGGGGAATATTGGTAGCATGAACAAAGTTCTGTTTATTACTTGTGTGCTTGATCCTAGATATAAATTCCAATTTTTGAGGTTATGTCTTGAAGAAATGTACGCTAAAGAAGTGGCAGAAGATATATTAGCGGATGTGAAACGCCTTCTAGTTAGATTTTTTGATTTTTATGCCACCGATCCTACATTTGGGACGCAAAGTTGTGATGAACAAGTAGAACAACAACATAGTTCATCATTTGTTAGTGGAAGTAGCGGCAGCAATAGTAGTGGTAGTGCTTATTCTAGAAGAATGAATACTTATCTTAAACAAGTTCAACAACAAGATAGTGAAAGTAATGAATTGGATAGGTATTTAAATGAGCCGGTTGAATTGCCAAAAATTAACTTTGATATTTTATTATGGTGGAAGGTAAATAGTCCAAAGTATCGTATTTTATCTTTGGTCGCACGAGATCTTCTTGCAATTCCGGTATCCACGGTCGCTTCAGAATCCGCTTTTAGCACCGGAGGACGGGTTATAGATCCATTTCGTAGTACTTTAAGTCCAAGAATGGTTGAGGCATTGGTAACTACCCAAAATTGGCTTAGGTCTAAACCTATTTTTGTAGACCATCGAATTGAAGTTCCTTTAGACGATGTGAATTTTTATGATGAAGTTTTTTCAGGTATTATTTCTTTAGTTTGTAAATTATTATCATTTAATCAGTACATACAATACACATTACACAGTCACACACTTATTAGTTATTTGGATACAGATTTTGTACACTTATTACTTATTTGGCTAATGGCTACAGATTTTGTACACGGACGTGTTTTGAGAACTTCTTCAACTGTGGAAACATTGTCGTTGTCGGAGAATCGATCGCCATCCATATGTCATTAGGCCTACGAGCAGGTTCATAATTTTTACTATAACTTTCTTCTAGTTCTTTCTATAATTAAACTATAAGTTGACTTGGTTAGTTGGTTGTATTGTACATATAAGTGATCAAGTGCAATGTGTAGCAACAACTTCAAAACAATGCAACAATTATTTCTGTCATTCCTAAACAAGAAAATGTTTACTTTAGCTTTAGCTTTCTGTTGGTCTCAGACTCTCAATGCAACAATTATTTATGTCATTCCTAATATCCTAAACTAGAAAATAGAAAATGAAAGAACACACTGAATTTACAGTGGTTCGACCACTAATTTATAACCTATATACACTTCAATCTTTATTTCAGTTTCCTTCTACATATTTCATAGACTTGAAATGATAAAAAATAGGAAACAAAACGGAGTCTCAAATGCTTAACAGCTTAAGAATAGACCCTAGATTGAATGTTAAACTGTAGCACTAGAAGTTGTTACCTTGAAATAATTCTGAGTATAAAAGTCTATCAATCCAAATTGGTTGATCAATTGCCATTGTTTCGTCACTTGTCCATATGGCTGTAGTATTATGTTCTGGGTGGAAAAAAACTCTTAAATACCAATGTTGATTTATCGATAAAACTCTTACATAATCACTTATCACTAGATTACAAAGAACAAAACTCTTAGGCAATCATAGATTGGAAGAACATATAAAAATGGGTTTAATTGAAATACAACAAGACACAACTCTTAGGCAAATCAATAATCGAAACAAATAACATCCAATTAAACTCCTGGGTTGCACATGCTCAATTGTACACTGAACGTAAATAAAGAAATATACAAGTTAACTATGTATGGCTAAATAACATTTTGCAAAATACTAGTTGTCAGTTAAAGCTTTTTTAATAAACAATAAAGCAACCCAATTTTCAGACGAACGCTTCAAAACTCACATGTAACATGGTCACAGACTCACAAGTACAACGACACAATCCCTATAAGTTATAACACAGTTTCAAGTATTAACAGTAACTTTATAATTGTGGTTGCTGTTTTGTTGTAGCTCTTGCTCTTCCAGACTTCCAGTTGCTCTGATGCTCTCTGAGTCTCTACCCTCTAGCTAGTTGTTGCCTGTTGGCATGTTGCGTTCGAGAATCGGCCCTTCAGTTCAGTCGATGCCTTTGCCTTTTAATGTACTAATTACTAAACTACTAATGTAGCCTTGTAATATATTATATATGTTTCCTGCCTGTGCCTGCACTGCAATGATATATATGTATGTGATTCTGATTCTGTGAAGTGTGACTGTGAAGTGTGAACTCACTCCACTGCAAGTGCACTGACCTGTATGACAGTATGAGTGTAAGGCATAAGGCTTAAGCTGTATTTGACAATTTGTAAGTGTTATTCACTATTCAGGCTTCAGCGGTAGTATTAATTGCTATTTAATATGAACGGTAAAGTCTCTGTAATAGTGTATGTAGTATAATTGTAAGTTGTAACTGACTAACTGTGACTCTGTGAGACTGTGAGTGCTGAGTGCTTTAAGAGTTTGAGTTATTTAATTATGTACTATTGAACTGTAATGTGTATTGTGTAAGCTATTCAGTATTTCAGTTATTGATTCACAGATTCAGTCTTCAGATTTTAATAGTTACAGTTTATTTTAAACGGTTAACCATCCAATTTAATCGGTTAACTGACAAACAGTTAACCGAATAAATTGGATGGTTAACCGTTTAAAATAAATGGTTAACCGCGGTTAATATAGAACGGTTCGGTCGGTAGCATTTGTTCACGATTAACCGCCTAATGGTTAACCGAACCGACTAAGTAAAGCGGTTAACCGAAAATTTTAACCGTTCGAATGGGTTAACCGACCGCGCCCACCCCTAGTGGGTTGGGCGTAGGTATGGTTGGATTTTTCTTTGTCCCTACCCAAAATACTCAGTAAAGAAAAGTTTGTAAATTAGGCCTCTAAAATTAAATTATTGAATGATGACATACATTTATGCAATTATTCAGTGAATAATTGTAGACATTTCCACAATTATTCACTGAAAAATTGCGGAAATTTCCGCAATTTTTTCAAAAATTTGCGGAAATTTCTGCACTTATTCACCAAAAAAATTGCATACATTTATGCAACTTTTGGATATAAAAAAGAAGAAGTTTTGTAGTTGGACCATCTGCTCTATCCGTTCGATTTTAGCTTCTCCAGAGAAGATGAGATGCTAAAAAGAAATGAAAGTGTTCGCAACGCATACCAAAAAACGCAAACTACCTTGCATAAATGTCTGCAAATATTCAGTGGATAATTGCATAACTATATGCAATTACTTAGTAACTTAATTCTAGGGATCTAATTTACATACTTTTTTTACTGGGGTTTTTGTGTATTTTGAAACTTATTAGAGACCTGAGCCTAATATTCACTTTTTCTTTTCCTTAGCAGGCCGTTTTGTAATTTTTTCCCTTTTTACTATTTACATGTTTATGACATTATATGTAAGTTAATATATGTACATTATATTTACCCTTTTCGCTTACAAGGCACACGCTTAGGTTAAGGAGATTGTAAGGTTTTGATGGGGCATATAATGGAAGTATATGATTGATTTTAGTAATAAAGCGTACCAATTTCAAAATGTACGTACGTACGTATGTATACGTATGCGTATATATGTATGTAAGTACGTATATATATCCATATTTATTAAAATGTATGCATGACCAATATTATTAAAATAAATATATTTTTTGGGTTAATAGACATAAAAAATCCTTTTTAATACATATATGTATAAACAATCTTAAACGAACAAATCTTGCATAATTTAAATCATGACCAAAATGAAAACTTGATTATTTACATATACATATATTTAAAACTAAACATTAAACAAAGTATAATTTGCATATCGCAATTAAAAAGGCTAACATAAATAAACATAAAATTAAACGGCAAATTTTATTGCATGTTGCTTTGATTTTATTTGTAAAACAACGCATATAACAATTTTACATCAAACCTAATTTAGGTAGCAACAAAATAAATTACATACATTTACATATGTCGAGGGTGAGCATGTATGAATATGCCAAATAAAATAATATATTAGTACCTATTCAGATTCAACCCTTAATGAAACCTCAATTTGAGAAATGACTCCTAGATTTCTTGAATCGCCACTTGACGTTGCAACAATCAAATAAACCACATTTGATTTTATTTTGTTTGATGTTATTTTAGGTAAAATTTGGCCACAGGGAGTTGATGAAGTAGGTGTGGTCGGCTATTGAAGAGAACAGGAAAGAAAAGCAAAAAATCAAATGAAATTAATAGGAAGATTTTTTTTATGGAGAGAATGAAAACCTTTCTCATTCTTCTCCTTAAAACCTTCCTTTGTTGATTCCAAATTAAATCTACATCAATATTTAGACTAATTTTTACCTCCTGTGGCCGGCCATTCCTTGCTTCTTTAATGGACAAAAGAAACTCCAAAGCCTGTTGAGTAGATAAATATATATAAAGCCTATTTAAATATATATCGATATCGTATATTAATATATGCATCTATAACTTCTATATCATATCCAAATAATTGCTAATATTACCCAGGACATTTCTAGGAGCTACCACATTTACTAATAACACCCAAAACATCAAATACAATTATAATTAATATTTCATAAATATTAGTTAATTTAATTAATTTATAACGCTTTATAAACTAATTAAATTGTGTGGTTTTTTGGAGAATTAATAAATACGGTTGTGAGACTCAGAGGTGTAAATTCAGTTAATGATTATTATCAAACAAGTCAAATATTAATGTTCACTTGTCACCTTAACCCGTGGTATAATAGTGTGGCAGTATTCATTGCTTACAAATCTTTCCATTAAAACCATATTTTATATTATTTTAAGCGGTACCAATATTGACAATAATTTACATACGTTCTCTTCGCCAATACTATATCACATTAGGATGTATATAATTTGGTATTGGTCAAAACTCCAATATTATCCATTTTCACCTTAATTAGTCCATAGAAAGTCATTGGTTTAATAATATCATTTATTATTAACTCGTTCTACTCTGGTTGGAGATTTTGACTTTTAGTTGACTGTAATTGACCATGATACTGACTTCATACAACTGAGGAGATGAATTCTTTATTGATTAATACTCTACTTTCAATGTTTCAACACGGACCCAACTATAGTCGCTTGATGGATCACCATGATTTCACTATAATCAAAGTGCATTATCCACATTGAAGTTTCATAGTATTCTCAAGTCGAGAGAACTGTGTAACGTCGTCACACTAAGATTTCCTGTTTAAGTTGTTATCAACCAATAGAAAGCTCTCTAGTGAGTCATTCCATTGTCATTCAATAATTATGAAACGTAACTTTCTTTTACCCCAAGCATTTATGCATAATATATTGCCAAATATTTGGAAGCGTTATGCATTCTGGTCTTAATGGATGTATCAATAACCTTTCTCGAGACATCTAGACCAGGAATATTTAAAACAAAATGCTATTTTATTTTATGATTAATTACCCATGATTGCAACTATTGGCAGCTACAATCACGTAGCATTTTATTTAAAGATTTCCATATTAATATACTTTAAATTAATTACTTAATTAATTATATCACAATATAAAAAGTATATAATAGAAATCAAACACCTTCATCACGAATAAGATTGACTAAAGAGTTAATAGATGTAAAAAATTACATAATTTCCCCTAACTCTTTCAATCTCCTACTTGCACTTGGGGCCAATTATATAATCTTAATCTCATTCCTCCTATCAATTTAGAACTAATAGGAGCTAGTCCCTTAGTGAACGGGTTTGCTATATTGTTTTACTATCTACTATGCCAGTCAACATCTCTCCATCGTTGATAATCTACCATTATCATATGGAACTTTCAAAGAATGCGTTTAGACATCTTATGAGCCCTAGGTTTTTTACAATCTGAATCGTTAAATCATTTTCACAAAACAATGTCATGAGATTCATAACATTTGGAATCACCACTGGCTCATTTATAAATTTGTGCATTTATATTTATACTGCTTTTGTTGCGGTAGTATTCAAGGCGATGTATTCAACCTTTCGATTGAATCAGCCACCACCACTTGTTTAGAACATTTCCAAATTAAATCCCCCTAACTAAGGTTGAAGATAAATTTAGGATTGACAAACTATATTTGATATCAGTTATGAAGTTTGAGTCTGAATACTCCTTCATAAGGATTTTGTTGTTTCCATAAACAGTTCTCTATTATTTCGTAAATACTTAAGAATACTTGTAATTACCATTTAGTGATCTTTAATTTAGATTTGATACTCACTCAATGCATCAATTACACAAGTGGAATACGATATTTTAGATAGCATAACATATGAGATAATTCCTATTGTTGATGCATAAGGAATCAATCTCATATGCTCCATATTAAACATTTTAGTATGGTGTTTTGTATATCGTTTGGGATAATCCCAACATTCTTAATTATAGTTTTAGAAATATTTTAGTACCTCTTAATATTACTTCTTCTAAATACATGCTTCCTCTTTATTTTGACTGAGAATGAAACTACTTGATTTCTCTATCAAAATATTTGTTCAATTCTAATGCATGTCGAATGATACTGTCATATCAGTTCTTGGATCATATCCAACACTTATAAACTTAGTTATCACTCCTACTAAGGTCGTGACACTTTAGTTATCATATAAAATAGTCTTTTCTAAATCATTATTCATAATTTCTATTCCAACAAAGATGTACCCAAATTCAAAGTAATATTGGACGATAATTCGTGAGTGGATTTAAAATTAACTTAAGCATGTTGACTGACGGATCTATTATACTAATTTCAATAACTGAAACTTACGAGGTTACCTCATCAATGTCGCTTACTATATACCAAGAACATTGGTCATCCTTTTGAAGAACACTTATGGGCGATGGATCATACCCTTTTGGATACAACTATCAAAATCTTATTTTGACAATGTATTTGGATTACATTTCAGATTTAAACCATCATGCCATATGACAGAGTTTATACTCTTTATGGCTTATTGACAACTGAGTAAATTATAACTACCGACGATTCTTTTTCTCGACATTATAAGAAACTCATAGTTTCTCTTTAACATATAAGAATTTTTGTTAGACATTTTAATGAGTTGTGTCCATTTTAGGCTTGGTTATTTTTATTTCATATTATGTAATCAGTTTCTACGTTATAGTCTTTGAATCTTAACCAATATTTATATAAAACTAATTCAATTTTATGTTCACGAGACATATGTTCACAACATATGTTCACAACATAGTCAACTGTTGTTGGTCGGTCCCAAACTCTTTTGGGGTAGTCCATAGAAGATCCCTTATGATCAACTTTTAAATGCAGCCTCTCGACTCACATAACCTATCAACTCATTAACCTTGGACATGTGGGGATTTCTTATCGACTCATATCTTATATGATTTCATAAACTTCACTTTAGATGAAACTAAGTTTAACATATGTATTTACTCTTAAGGACATATCCTTACATAAATAAGTAATCTTAACTTCACTCATCATCATTCGTACTTTTTCCAAAGAAATCTGATTACTCCTTATTGATACATCATTATGTATCATGTTAACCCTCTTTTATTCTGCGACCTAGCGACCTAACGACTTAATGGCCTAGCGACCTAAGGCTCACGACTTAACAATCTGTAACAAGTTAGCGACCTATAACACAAAACAGCTCAATATGGTACGACCTAACGAGATAAGAAGGCTACGACCTAACTCCTGAAAGACTCCTACGACCTAACTCCTGAAATACTCCTGCGACCTAACTCCTGAAAGACTCCTGCGACCTAACTCCTGAAAGACTCCTACGACCTAGCAAGATAAAGAAAGAGCGAACTAACGAGTTAGCGACCTAGCAACTCAGGAAAAGCAACGACCTAACATGCTCCAGAGTTAAGCCGCACGACCTACCACTTCTATTAGGTCGCTCACGACTTAATCCTACCGAGATAACTTCTGTATTACATATGTTAGGTCGCTCACAGCCTATATCTGACCCAGAATGATTCTGTTAAGTTGTCAACGACTTATGCTAACTCGGGATGGCTCTTAGGTCGCTCACGACCTAAACCCTAATGACCTAAGCCTAGTTTTCTCCTATAAATACCTCGCCTACTCCGCATTTGAAAGGGGACGAATTTTTGGAAAACGCCAAGACTCTGCTGATTTCTCTACTGACTTCAACACTTCAAAGGCAAAGGATACTTCAAAGAATCTTCGAAAAGAATCAAGTTCATTCAACATGAATCGAAAGAGATTTTCTGCATCAAAGTTCTGATTGCTTGTCTTGATTGTGTTGTAATCAAAGAGTTATTGTAAAATCTGTAATCGAATCAGTCATAGAAGAGATTAAGTGGACGTAGGCTTGACTTTGAGCCGAACCACTATAAAACTGTTGTCTTTTTACTGTTTTCTGCTATTCTCTGCTTACTCTTAGTTCCCGTACCAACGGGTGGTGCTTTCGCTTTATCACAAATTACACAGGGTTTTAGCATACATATTTCACGTTAACATTTTTGGTGCTTTCACCGAGAACCCAACTCAGGAGTGCTTTCATCATTGCTTCACAAAGATTTGTGGAAAGACTCTCCCTAAGAACCAAAAGTCTATCTAAAATTATGGCTCCTGGAAGGAAAAGTAAATCTACTAGATCTGGAGTTGCTCATGACAACACCGCCACTTCTCCCGCATCAAATCAAGCGGCTCCTAGTGTTGGAGTCACAAGGGCTGAATTAGATGTCGTAGTATCTGGGTTGTATCAACAGATGGAGGCCCAGAACGCTTTGATGTTGGACAAATTGAATGCTTTACTTGGAGTTAACCAGCCACCAGAAAACAACGAAGAAACCTTTGCTGAAGATGTTCATGATCCCCAAGGGAAAAGTATTCCTCAAAGGACAGCTGGCACCGCCTAAGGGGCACCTCCCCAAGCTGGAGGTTCAAGGCCGCAGCCAACTCTTCGTGAACGTTTGCCCAGGCAAACTTCCGAAAAAGTAGCTGACGTCTGTCCCGCGGAGCCTCTAAACGATGAGGAATATCTCTTGGGAATGATTCGACAGATTATGAAAGAAAGCATGAGAAGCAAGGAAGATGAAAATGACTGGGGATTTGCTCCAAGCAAAACTCCTTTTACTGAAAGAATTTTGAAGGCTGAATTTCCAAGGAAGTTTGTCCCTCCCACCTTCCAGCTTATAGGGGGACAAGTGATCCTAACCAATTCTTATACAAGTATGACTGGCATATGACAGGTGCCAGGGCAACGGACGAGATCAAATGTAGATATTTTCCTGTGTACTTAGAGGGAGTTGCCTTGCTTTTGTTCACAAAGCTGCCAGTTCGATCTATGGACCAGTTCTCCGATTTAACTCGGAAATTCAAAGACCAGTTCAGGTTGTATGCTTCGAAGGCCAAAGACATAATGTCACTATCCAGCCTCGAACAAAACCCCGGAGAATCTATCAAATCTTTCTTAAACCGCTTCAACATAGCCTTGGCCGAAATTGATAATGCAGAGCCTCGAATGATTCTGACCTACTTGATGCGAGCTATTGATAAGTCAAGTGAATTCGGAAAATGGCTGAAGATGAAAGAGCCAAACTCACTTGAGAAGTTCTATAAGAAGGCTGATGAATTCATGCGCTTAGAAAGCCTTCATGTACAAGCAAAAGTAGACGTGGCTGAAGTCAAGAATAACAACGTTGCCACTAACAAAAAGGAATCCGGTGGTCAGAAGAGGGAAAATGACGGTAGGAAAGGGCAGAAAGATATGAAGAAACTTCGCTTCTTTAAACCTTCAGATTTTACTCCCTTAACTGATACTCCAGAAAACATCTTTTTCGCAACCAAGGATGCTGTCGAATACCCCAAACCACCTGAGATGAAGCTTGGGGAAAATGCTTTGCATAACGGGAGATTCTGTCGGTTTCACAATCAGCCTGGTCACGACACTAATGAATGTCGCCATTTAAAGAGTTTGATTGAAGAGCTTCTGAGACAGAATAAACTACAACAATATGTGAAGAGAAACAGAAGTGACCCAACTTCATCTACTCAGGGGCAACAAGTTCCTGCTCATCAATCCAACTCAGGTGAAAGGACTACAGCGTAGGAATCTGAAAGGCCCATCATCAATGTTATCACAGGGGGTCCTCATCCAACGGGCAGAAGCTGGGGTGAGATGGAGAGATACGCTCACGCTTTGAGATATGCTTCAGCGGAAGAAAATGTTTTTGTCTTAGAAGATGCTGCACCTTTGAAACAACAAAAAACTTTTAACGATGACAACATATTCCTAGAGACTCTGTTGGTATTGAATCTCCTACCATGGATCCTTTGGTAATATCTGCAGGCATCGGGTCAGCCATTGTAAGAAGGGTGCTTGTTGACTGCGGCGCCTCTTGCAATATCCTCTTCAGAAAGACATTTGATCGGATGAAAATTCCCATGGCTGATGTCCAAGCTTCCTCGCAGAAGATTGTTGGGTTCACTGGAGAACCAAAACAGCCAATTGGGACTATTGACTTGTTTGTAGAAATCGGAGAAGAAGAAAAGAAGGTGGTCCGAAAGCAAACTTTTGTGATTGTTGATGAATTCTCCGCTTACAATGCCTTCTTGGGTCGACCAACTCTTGCTGCATTCAAGGCCATTCTCGCCCCATGGTGCCTGACTATGAAGTTCCCCACTGATAATGGCGTCGGTGTTGTGAAGGGGGACCAAAATGCCGGGCGAGAATGCTATTTCACAGAGTTGCGGGAAAGAAGGAAAAGAGAGATGGGTAAAGGTGCGGTAGCTCCGCTCTGCATCAAATAAACCACCTTGTAGCAATTATGGGGTGGACCCTGCACTGGTGAGCACAGCGGTGCACGAAAAGAGATTGATCCTAGAAAAACCAGTGCATGGGAAAGTAGAGTGGTACCGGTGGAAGTAACGGTGCCGATATCTGTTGACCTGAATGATCCAAACAAGGTGCTAAATGTGGGTTCACAACTTGGTATGACGGTTCAGAATATGCTGATATCATTCTTGAAAGCAAATCTGGATGTATTCGCTTGGAGTCATGCTGACATGTGTGGAATATCTCCAGAAATCGTAGTGCATGCTTTGAATATTGATCCGAAATTCACACCCGTAAAGAAGAAAAGAAGAACCCAAGGTCCTGAAAGGTCGACAGCATTAAAAGAAGAAGTAGATCGGCTCATGGAAAATGGCTTCATCAGAGAATCCACTTATCCAAATTGGGTCTCAAATCCGGTGTTGGTTAAAAAAGTAAAGGGGAAGTAGAGAGTGTGCATCGACTTTTCAGACTTGAACAAAGCATGTCCCAAAGACTGCTTCCCGTTGCCCAGAATCGATCAGTTGGTGGATGGAACAGCCGGGCATGAATTAATGTCTTTTATTGATGCTTACTCAGGATATAATCAAATTATGATGCATGAGCCAGATCAGAAGGACACGAGCTTCATCACCGATGTTGGTGTTTACTGCTATAAAGTCATGCCCTTCGGACTAAAGAACGCAGGGGAAACTTATCAAAGACTTGTTAATGCCATGTTCAAACCTCAGATTGGCAAGACTATGGAAGTGTATGTCGATGATATGTTAGTGAAATCGAAGAAAGCAGTGGATCACATGGATCATTTGGCAGAAATGTTCGCGATTCTCCGAAAGTATGGGATGAAGCTAAATCCTCTGAAATGTTCGTTCGGGGTAGAGTCCGGAAAATTCTTGGGTTTCATTGTGAGTGCTAGGGGCATCGAAGCTAATCCTGCTCAGATTACTGCTTTAAGAGAAGTCAAAGCCCCTAGAACAAAGAAGGAATTGCAAAGCTTCAACAGGAAAGTTGCTGCTTTAAGTCGGTTCATTTCCAGGGTCACTGATAAATGCATTCCCTAAAGGAAAGAAAAACTTTGAATGGACTCCCGAATGTCAGAAAGCCTTTGAAGAACTAATTCGTCACATGGAAAAGCCTCCAATACTTTCTCAACCCAGCAATGGTGAAGATCTTTTCATATACTTAGCGGTTTCATCTCATGCTCTCAGTGCAGCATTGGTGTGGGAAGACGCAAAAGTTCAGCACCTGTTTTATTACATCAGCAAAAGATTCACTGGGGCAGAGATGAACTATTCAAAGCTGGAAAAGCTCGCCTATTGTTTGTTAATTGCGTCCAGAAAGTTGAGGCCATATTTCCAGGCTCATCCTATCAAAGTCCTCACTGATCAACCTCTAAAGCAAGTCCTATTTCGCCCTGAAACTTCGGGTCGTCTTCTGAAGTGGAATATTGAACTTATTCAATACGATGTTACCTCCATCCCCGAAGAGCAATCAATGGACAAGCTTTAGCAGATTTCATTGCAGAATACACAGATAAAGGTGGCAGTGAGGAAGAGATGACTAATGACGTCCAGATCCGATGGAAATTGTATGTTGACGGTGCAAGAAATGATTATTGTTCCGGAGCTGGGGTTGTGCTTGAAACCCCCGAAGGGCGGTCATTATGTTATGCATTGAAATTAGAATTTCCTTCGACAAATAATGAAGCAGAATATGAAGCTCTTATTACCGGCTTGAAAATTGCCAAAGAACTGAACATCAAAGTATTGCAGATCTTCAGTGATTCCCAGCTTATTGTATGCCAAGTCAAGAAAGAGTTTCAAACTAAAGGAGGAAATCTGCCTGCTGACTTGTCAAAGGCCGGGGAGCTTCTCGATGATTTTGATCATTATACAATCAGCCATATACCCCGGGAAGAGAACATGAAGGCAGATTCTCTCGCAAAATATTCAAGCTCTAGCGAAGCTCAATTATTAGGATTGGTCCCTGTGGAAGTCTTGTCAGCTCCAAGTACTGATGAGATGGATATTGACTGGATCATGGCTATATCTCAAGAACAGGAGTCGTGGATGACCCCTATCCAGGAATATCTACTCAATGGCTCCCTGCCAGAAAACTCAAAAGAGCGGCATAAGCTGTTAAGAAAAGCCCCGAGATATGTAATTCAAGACGGCCATTTGTACAGACGAGGATTCTCGATGCCATTACTCCGATGTGTAACCAAAGAAGAGGCTAAGACAATTTTAGCTGAGGTGCACGGAGGAGAGTGTGGAGATCATTCAGGTGGACAAACTCTTGCAAAGAAAATTCTCCGCTATGGGTATTTTTGGCCAGATATTAATCAAGATGCTGCTAGCTACTCCCGAAAGTGTGACATATGCCAGAGATTTGCAAAAATCCCAAGAGCACCTTCCACCGTGCTAACACAGATGGTCAGTCCATGGCCATTCGCTGTTTGGGGGATAGATCTCATCGGACCTTTGCCGATTGCCAAGTCCGGAATCAAATATGCTATTGTTGATGTCGATTATTTCACTAAACAGGCTGAAGCTGAACCATTGGCTACTATTACCTCTAAAAAAATGATAAACTTTGTGACTAAAAATATCATTTGTAGGTATGGTGTGCCTCAGAAGATAATCACAGACAATGGTACCCAATTCGAAAGCGAAGAATTCCAGGACTTTTGCAGGCGATTCAAGATCAGAAAAAGCTTCTCAGCAGTGGCTCATCCACAGGCACACGGGCAAGTGGAAGCAGTGAACAAAATTATCAAATCAACCATCAAAAAACAGCTGGAAAAAGAAAAAGGTGGTTGGGTCGATAAATTGCCACTAGCACTATGGGCTTATAGAACCACTCACAAAACTGCGACTGGGCACACTCCATTCTCATTAGCATATGGATTAGAAGCCATGATTCCCGTGGAGATAGATGTCCCCTCACACAGGAGAATTCATTTCAACCAAGCTGAAAATGAAAAGCTGCAACTTGAAGCACTTGACTTACTTGACGAAAGAAGGAAAGAGGCTGAGCTCAGAGTTGCAGCTCATCAGCAAAGGATAGCCAGGCACTTCAATTCTAAAGTTCGCCAACGCAGCTTTGAAATTGGGGATCTAGTTTTGAAAAGGATCATGACAGCAATAGGAGTGTTTGGGCCAAACTGGGAAGGGCCATATGTCAAAACTAGGAAGGGCCATATGTCATAGGCAAAAAACTTCTTGATGGCACTTTCAAGCTCACAACTGTCGAAGGAGATCCAATTCCGAGAGCCTGGAACAGCAATCACTTGCGTCCATATTTTACTTAGCAGCCATGCTTAAATTTGTAAAATGAATGCGGATTTATCATTCTTGTATTGTAAGTCATTGTAAAATCAGTGTGATTCAGCAATAAGAACTATAAAGTGGATGTAGGCCCAATTCTTGGCCGAACCACTATAAATCTTGTGTCTTCTACTATTATAAAATGCCTGTCTCATTTCGATGTGCAAATATCTTAAATATATTGCTAAAATGTCGATTTAATATTGCAGGCTATCGAAGCAAAGCTTACCTATTCAATACATCGCAAGGCCAAGCGATTCCTACAAATCACTCGAATGTCAAGCCACAAAAATTCCAGGTTCAACTCCTACATAAGAAGTGCTTCTCATAAACAGTTGGTGATTCCACCGAAGGGGCACCTTCCCAAAGTGAAGGTTCCAGGCCCTTGCTAACTGATTGCGATCGTTTGTGCAAACAGACATCCGGTTAAGTAGCTTGCGTCTGCCCCGTGGATTCACTTAACAATGAAGTACACTTCTCTGGAAAATTCAAACAACCTGCAAAAGAAAGGAACATGCGCTTAGGAATGATAACGAGGAATCGCTAAGAAACAGATGGTGAAAAGACATGGGCAAGCAGTCAAAAACAGCCAAAATGGGATCTTGTCTCTCAACAAAAAGGTTGGTGGAACCACCGAAGGGGCACCTTCCCAAAGGGGAGGTTCCAGGCCCTTACTAGTTAATTGCGATCGTTTGTGCAAACAAACATCCAGTTAGGTAGTTTGCGTCTGCTCCGTGGATCCACTTAACTGTGAGATACAACCTTCCTGGCAAACGAAACAAGTAAAGCCCTCTCCGGAGGCACAATTCAAAGCCCTCTTCGGAGGCACAATTGAAAGCCCTCTAACGAGGCATGCTGTAAAATGAAATGTTATTCTCAAGTAACAAGGTTGGTGGTACCACCGAAGGGGCACCTTCCCAAAGTGAAGGCACCGGGCCCTTGCTAGTTAATTGCGATCGTTTGTGCAAACGAACATCCAATTAGGTTGCTTGCGTCCGCCCCGTGGATCCATTTAACTGTGAGAAATGACTTTCAGGCAAACAAATGAAGCCCTCTTCGGAGGCACACTTCTACTCTCAAGGGAACGTTCTTCCCCAAAAAAGTTGAAGTGCCATACAAAGCCCTCTAACGAGGCACGCTGTAAAATGAAATGTTATTCTCAAGTAACAAAGTTGGTGGTACCACCGAAGGGGCACCTTCCCAAAGTGAAGGCACCAGGCCCTTGCTAGTTAATTGCGATCGTTTGTGCAAACGAACATCCAATTAGGTTGCTTGCGTCCGCCCCGTGGATCCATTTAACTGTGAGAAATGACTTTCAGGCAAATAAATGAAGCCCTCTTCGGAGGCACACTTCTACTCTCAAGCGAACGTTCTTCCCCAAAAAAGTTGAAGTGCCATACAAAGCCCTCTAACGAGGCACGCTGTAAAATGAAACGTTTTTCTCAAATAACAAGGTTAGTGGTACCACCGAAGGGGCACCTTCCCAAAGTGAAGGCACCGGGCCCTTGCTAGTTAATTGCGATCGTTTGTGCAAACGAACATCCAATTAGGTTGCTTGCGTCCGCCCCATGGATCCATTTAACTATGAGAAATGACTTTCAGGCAAACAAATGAAGCCCTCTTCGGAGGCACACTTCTACCAAATAAAGCCCTCTCCAGAGGCACACTTCCACAAGTTGAAATGCCAAATCAAAGCCCTCTATGGAGGCCCGCTTCACCGCGTAGGAGAATCCACTTTTCAAAAAATAAAAGTGACCATCTCCAAAAGTTGAAGTGTTTTTTTTCTCCGATACAAAGCACACTCTACTAAAGCAGAATGATATTTCCTCAAAACGGAAGAATTATTTTCTAGAATAAGAGTACTTGCCTTCCAAACTAGTGACCCGGGTTCAAACAAAAACTACGATAGCTCATTTGGCTAGAGTACAAGTCTTTTCAAAATGAAGAATATTGCAATAAGCCGTGGTATGGGGGCAATATAGCTACATTAACAAAAACAACGCTCAAACAGCATACCACGAGCTCACTGCAATATCATGCAAAGAAAATAAAGAAACTTATGCTAAAATAGGGAATAAATGCATTCACAAATACTGACAAAAGATTGTACAAGTAAAAAGAATCATTTTATTCCATACTATAAAAAGTATTTATACATGTGCAGGTCTCAAAAAGCGGGGGCCGGTACCCGCACAATCTCCGGTCGATATAAAGATACAATCAAAAAAGGAGAGCAAGAAGGATAAACGCCAGACTCGTTTCTTCTTCCTCCCGCCGCTTTTCGAGTCCTCAGCCGGCCTAATGATTAACTTCTTAGGTCGGTTTGAACTCTTTGGGGAAGAAGGAGAAAGAGGTGTAATTGGGTCCTCTTCTGCTTTCTCGTCGCCAACAGGAGCGTCCTTCTTTTTCTTTGAATCTCCGCGCTTTCCCCTCTTCTTCGAAGAAGATTCGCTGCCCAGAGAAATAAGATCAGAAAGCTTTGTATCATCGGTAGTGAATCTCTCTGGGGTCTTCTCACCCTCCTCAAGTTCTTCGGCCTTCTGCTCTTGTGAAGCCGTCGGGTCATCTAAACCTTGAAGAGCTTCTATTTTTTCTTCTTGTGATCCCGGTTGAGAAGCAGAAGGAGGAGTAACTTGAAGAGGTGGAGGGGCAACAGTGGGAGGAGGCGAAGTCTGTACAACACTTATTGATTTCACTACAGAAGAAGAAAAGTTAAACGTCGGTATTCCTCGCAAAAGAGAGGAGACAGTGGCACGTCGAGGCTTAAGTAATAAGCGAGAAATTCATCGAGCTCATGTGAGGCAAACGAGTAGTCCACTTGAGCTAGATCAATGTTGAAGTTACCTGGAGAAGTTGGCTTTATCACATCAATTTCATAATCTTGGGCTTCAGTGCTTTCTTGGGCCTCTTCTTCGGTGTGAGCAGTTTTAGCTTCGATTTTGGCTTTAGCAGGAGGCGGAGAACGGGAACTTGAGCCAATAATATCAACGTCAATCGAAGACGAAGGACGAGTTAGGTCGGCCAAAGGTGCCTTCCCTGGACGCTCTCCTTCCGCTACTTCGGCTCGCTGATTAGCAAGTTGTTCTTTCCCTCTCGTAAGGGCGGCACGACTGTCGTCGTCCAAATAATTAGCCTCAAAATCCTCTTCGGTGTAGCCAGCATCTTTGAGCACTTCAACTGCTGCTTCACACACTTCAGCCAATGTAATCTCATACTTCGGGCCCAAGAAAGAAAGGCCGCCTTTCCCCAAGACGCTGAGAACGTAAAACTCAAATAGAGTGGAGCTGATGTTGGCTTTAGTCGCCTCGTGCGAATGTTCAGCTGCCTCTTTTCCAGAAATGGCGTCGTCACGTTCTTTTTCAGCTTTAGCAAGCTGGATCTTCAGCATCGCAATCTCCGCGTCTTGAGTGCTAGTTTTTTCCCGCAGCTGAGCAGCATCTTTGCGGTACTTTTCAACAATTTTCTGCTCTGCCTCAAGTTTGGCCTCAACATCACGCTGAGCAGCGTGGGCATCTCTTACTTGCTTTTGGAGCACCTCTTTCTTTTGTGAATAAGAAGTGGAAGAGGTGGCGAGCTCATCTTTAAGTTTTTGTACTTCAGCCTCAAGTCTCTCGTTATCAGCAACGATGTTCTTCATCTCCGTATCATGCTGATCGAGAACTTTTTGCCACTCAGACTTGTCGCTCTCCATGGTCAGCATAGCCTCAAGATTTAAGCGATTTATTCTCTGAAGCTCATCGACTAGTTTTTGCCAACCGGACATTCTTTCGATATCGAGCTTGACGGCATCAAGATTCCTCAGCATGGCTTGTTTATCAATTGGAACTAAGTCCAGATCGAAGCGCACTCCTTTCAAGCACCAATGCGGAAATCGGCTTTGGAGTGCAGTCGGAGGCTTCTCAACTTGATAAGGAGGCCTATTAATGATTGATTGAATGTCAGCTTTTTTCAGGGCAGGAGAGTTGGAAGGGATGTCTAAAGAGATAGAAGTGGCGGGCACTTTAGAAATTTCAGAAGAAGACTTGTCGTCGAGTTTGGCCCGCTTGCTTGGATCCTCAGTTATATGACTTTTTCCCCTATCATCGTGAGACTTTCTTTTGTGAGAGTTGTCATCTCTTTGGTAGGAGTCATGACGGTCATCTCTCCTTCCATACCGCTCTTCATAAGCCTGCCTCTCACGAGCCTTCCTAGTTGCTCTCTCTTCGTCAGTCTCCCTAGGGGCAGGGAGATAGCGTCTGGGATCATAAGTGTCACGCCTTGCATGGCATAGAAAATCGTCATAATACGAGCCGCTGCGTCCCATGGGAGAACCTGAAAGTGAAGAACAGACAAAAATTTAGAAATCTTCGAATTAAAGAAGCTAAGTGCACGTAATTGCCAAAAGTCCTAAGTGTGTGTGTGGCGTGCAGACTACGCGCGTCAAGCTACAAACCACTCTTCAGCTTAGGAGTGATGTCGGCTTTTGCAATAGGAGTCAACTCTTGGGTTGACGGGAGTGGTCGCAAGACGGATGTTGCTTCAACCGATGGAGAGACAAGCTTAGAAGCGGTGGTATCGTCTTTAAAATGCTCTTGGGAAGTCACCATGAAATCACTTAATCCCCCAAAGATGTCATCACTATTATGCCCAACGGAAGGGGTTATATCAGTAGTGCCCTCTTTAACGTGTTCCACGCTCTCCGTAGCGGAGCTGTCTTTCTCAGCCTCTTTAGTAGTCTTCCCAGAATGTTGAGGGAGTTCCTCTTCTTCAATAACGGGGGGAAGTTTAGACTTGTCAGATAACCCCGCACCGGAACTAGAACATTTCACTAGTGAAGTCTCTATAATGGGTTCCTTCGATGCGGATTCCTCTGCGGAAGCTGGAGTATCTGATGCTTCTGTTTGAGAGCTGGGAGTGTCACGAGGCTGAATAGATCGAGAGGAATGTAAGAGTCTGAATTGATGCAGAAATTCGTTCCTCTGAAGAAATTTAATACTTCTCTCGTTGGCAGCTATAGCACTCAATCTTTCAAAAGTTGACTTGTGAGTAAAATCTTTAGAGAGAGGAGGAATTGCTGCAAAAGTAAAGAATGAAGTTAGTACTTGACAACTCGAATTTTGAAAAGCTCAGAAATGAAGTAAACGGAGATAGGCGGTCTTACTTCCTACTCTCCAGATGCCGTAGAATCCCGGAGGACAACGGACATAGAAGAATTGATTTAGAAATCCGTGGGCGCTCTCGGGCAGATCCGTAATTAACTTACGGTTCCTGGCGCTCCTTACCAGAATAATAGAAGGATGATCTTTGTTCCTCGCAAATGTACATATATAACAGATCTCCTCAAAGCTTGGGAGGCGATCAAGTGTCCTCCTGAATAATACACACAACCCCAGCAAGATGGCATAGCCATTGGGGTGCAACTGGAACGGAGAGATGGTTAATCGAAGGAGAAGAGTTCTGAGGAAGTCATTGAAAGGGGGAATAGCTCTGTTCAGACACATGTGACGATTAACTGCAACGAAGCCATGTGGCGGCCTGTCGGCAGTGTCGTTTACTCCAGGAAGCAGAGCATCCGCTTTAGCAATACCAAATTGCATGCATAACTGATTGAAGGTCCGTTGGTTCAGCGTAGTGGGAACTCTTTCCGGAGGATCATTCAAAGGAGCAGCAATTGGAAAAACTTCACCGGTCTGATCTACTGTCTCTTCTTGTACTTGTTGAGAAGTCATTCTACACAAGGAACTGGATATTCAAATATGAAGGTGCATGTTTCCTAAAAAGTGTGTGAAGTGTTGTGCAGAGCTGCTGAAAATAACAAGTAAATAAAGTAAAACTTGAAATAATACTGGTTGGCGCGCGTCAATTCAGGAAGATTCAAGACTTGTTATTATATCAAAATTAAGTGTAGTATCAATGCGGATAATATTTAGCAATAAGTAGCTATAACTGTATGAATGTTGCGTTGATGCTCCACTTAAGTTAGTTGATTCACAGCACTTCAGTTTTAATTAGATTCATATTATTTTCTCTTTGACTTAATCCATCACTCGATGTGGGTAGTCGATGATGAGTATATTCGTCCTAGTTTTTTGCAAATGTTGTATTTAACAGGTTGTTAGCTTAAAAGTCAATATAGTCTGTGATAGTGTGCAACAGTTCTGGCAGTTCAAATTAAAGGTCCAATCAAGTTTTGGATAAATCTGCAAGTGTTCAAATGCAGTTCATTCCTTAAGTCGCAGGAACGACTTAAGTTAGCTCGAGACTCCTTTAGGTCGTCCAGTTCATGTCCGAACGACCTAACATAGGTCGGGCTTCCCTAGGTCGCTCTGCTCAAGTTATAAGGTTTATCAGTTATCTTCCTACGAGTTAAAGCTATGTTGCGAGTTAAGTTAGGTCGCTGGTTCTTTAAGTCGTTCAGCTTTAAGTCGTGTGTTATTCTGGAAAATTAGGTCGTTGGTTCTTTAAGTTGTTCAGCTTTAAGTCGTGTGTTATTCTGGAAAATTAGGTCGCTGGTTCCTTAAGTCGTTTCAGCTTTAAGTCGTATGCTATCCTGGCAAGGTAAGTCGCTGTCCTTTATGTCATTCGGAGTTTTATGCCTAAGTCGCTAAGTCATTCATAGAGTTAAGTCGCGCGATTCATGTCCACATTGCTAAAGCCCTAAGTCGTTCAAGGCTTTTAGGTCGAGCACGACCTAACTCTCCTTAACTCGCTAACTCCTCTTCTTTCAACAAATCGCCTAACCCACTAACCCGTTAACCCAATAACCCGTTAGCTTCTCTACAATAAAATCCGCCGTCTCTCCACACCACCAGATCATTCAAAACCAATTCAAAACACCTCGGATCCATCATAAACCCAATGCACTTTTGTGCGCTAATGAATTACAGTGACAACATGTCCAATAACGATCAAAAATCGATCGTAATATGATTCGTAGCGAAATATGGCATGTGAAATCGGGTTAGGGTCGAAAAACGGGGAATTCACAATTCAACGGTGGTCGTGGTTGGATGATGATCGGAATTCACTTACGTAGTGTGATTGTAGAGATGATCGGCGACTGGTTGATTTAAATTCTTCTTTGAGAGCTTGAAAATCTTTTGAAAGCGGGTTAGACTGATAGAGCAGGTAAAGAAAGGAAGAGGTGATTTCAGCGACTTATATACAAGGGCAGAGGAACACGAATCGGCACGAACGACCTAACTCCCTCATAAGTCGCTCACGACTTAACGATCCAAGATAGCACGAGTTAAGAGATATCGAAGCACACGACCTAACTCCTAGGCGTATACTTCGAGGGGCAAGTGTTAACCCTCTTTTATTATGCGACCTAGCGACCTAACGACTTAATGGCCTAACGACCTAAGGCTCACGACTTAACAATCTGTAACAAGTTAGCGACCTATAACACACAACAGCTCAATACGGTACGACCTAACGAGATAAGAAGGCTACGACCTAACTCCTGAAAGACTCCTGCGACCTAACTCCTGAAAGACTCCTGCGACCTAGCAAGATAAAGAAAGAGCGACCTAACGAGTTAGCGACCTAGCAACTCAGGAAAAGCAACGACCTAACATGCTCCAGAGTTAAGCCGCACGACCTACCACTTCTATTAGGTCGCTCACGACTTAATCCTACCGAGATAACTTCTGTATTACATATGTTAGGTCACTCACAGCCTATATCTGACCCAGAATGATTTTGTTAAGTCGTCAACGACTTATGCTAACTCGGGATGGCTCTTAGGTCGCTCACGACCTAAACCCTAACGACCTAAGCCCGGTTTTCTCCTATAAATACCCCGCCTACTCCGCATTTGAAGGGGGGCGAATTTTTGGAAAATGCCAAGACTCTGCTGATTTCTCTACTGACTTCAACACTTCAAAGGCAAAGGATACTTCAAAGAATCTTCGAAAAGAATCAAGTTCATTCAACATAAACCGAAAGAGCTTTTCTGCATCAAAGTTCTGATTGCTTGTCTTGATTGTGTTGTAATCAAAGAGTTATTGTTAAATCTGTAATCGAATCGGTCATAGAAGAGATTAAGTGGACGTAGGCTTGACTTTGAGCCGAACCACTATAAAACTGTTGTCTTTTTACTGTTTTCTGCTATTCTCTGCTTACTCTTAGTTCCCATACCAACGGGTGGTGCTTTTGCTTTATCACAAATTACACCGGGGTGTTAGCGTATATATTTCACGTTAACATATCATAAAGAGGAATGCCTTTTGAGATTAAATCATGTTTGAGGTACTTTTGGAACTCCTTCCAAATATACTCACCAATTCGATCAAATCGATTTGTTTTATTTCCTTTGCATGTTATCTTTCTACTTCCATTTCAAATTCTTTGAATTTATCAAAAATATACTACTTGTGTATCAAATACACATGTTCATTTATATGATAATTCACGGTGAATTTAACGAGGTAAGTGGATCCATTTACATTTATATGTATCGATCCGAAGAGTTCATTAGCTCGTTCATCACTCCCACTAAATGGGTGCTTTGCCCAATTCACCGGTACCATATTATTCATAATTATATGACCAAATAATTATTTCTCAAAGAAATGGCTTAGTCCATAATGCTAAAATGATTGTAATTTTTTTTCGATACTTTTGTATTTTCTATAGCTAATGCATCATTATTGTTATGAAGACAAATACCATTATTATAATATATTTAATTTATTATAAATATTTATAATATTCATATTAAATTAAAAAATACATTTATTTTTAGCCAACACTGAATATATGTTATTATTTCATAAATAATACCTGATATATATGCGAAGGCAATCTTTTGTAATATGATGTATTCACAAATAAGTATCATATATTACGCTCCCACCATTTCCGCCATGACTATAACGGTGCATGAAATGCGAAGTTCCATGCAACCACTTATTATGAATTATTTATTTCATCTATTGTAACTAGTTTATAGTCGAGGGTTTCATATCAAATATTTTGAATTGAAAGAAACCAGTCTAATAGAAAACAATCTACAAAAACACACTTGGAATATAAATCATATTTCTTATTTCATATTAAGTATCTACTAGTATGTTGTATAGTTCTCATTTCTGATGTTTCTACATGAAGTAGAGGTGACACTTACTCTCTTCATCCCAACTATACCTATGTTACATTCACTCTCAAAATTTGGATTTCCATTCCAAACAGTCGAGCCATTTAAAAGGAAACTCTTACTACAAGATTGCATCGAATTCTTTGCAAAAAGTGTGTTTGGACTTCCTTATCATTTTAAGGGTATAATATGGGTTGCACTTAAGCAAACTGATTGAGACTGACATTTTAGCGATTAATTCCTAGGTTGATCTTTTAGTCCTTATTCTCATATTGTTTTCAACACAACAAGATTCTCATTGTATTCAATCATATTAAACACATAATTTTGTATTATGGTTTATTTGCTTAATTTAGATGAACTGATTTCATCGAGATTTCGTACATTACGAATGCAACTATTTATGATACAATTTGTGTACGTGATCGAATATGGATCAAGTATCCATATATTGTATTGCTTTGGAATTCAAAAATCATAAATGACAATATGTAGTCTTAGGCAAATAAATACATAGGTGATTGAGATACAAATGTATTTAGTAGTTGTATTGCATGGGGTAGCGACAACTTGCTCAAGGATTTATTTGTAAGTATATATTATATTTGTTGTCAATCTTAATTCAATTAATCAGTATATTTCAGTTGATAAACAATTTTATCGATTATATTAGTTGCACAAACTTATTGAAGTATATGATTTCAATTTTATATAATATGTGTTCTAAAATATTAGGAAGGTTTAATGTAATCATTTCATTTTTTAATAAGGCTCCTACTAAATTTTTGTATTTCTCAAAACCCTAAGAGAAACATAGAAATCTTCTAATTTCTAGTGAGTGTTGGGACTCACTTACCTTGGGATTTTGACTTTGAGTTTACTCAAAAAATAATAGGCTCGAAAGCGATGGATAACTCTTTATTGGTTGTATCATATACAACTCCTAACCGTGGTCCTTGCCATAATCTCAACCTCAACCTTGAGTTTGCTCAACAAATCAAAATAGATTATTCACTCTAACCAAACATTTCACGACAGCCTATGTATAATGCACATAAATTGAGTTTTCTCAACAAATACATGCATGTATCTTACCCCGTCTAGGCAATATATTAATATTACTACACATAACGACTCTAGGTTGAGTTTGCTTAATAACTAGTGCATATGCAAGTAACCTATCAATATATAAATGAAAAAGGAAACTATGTTAAAGATTCATAATCTTTAATATACTTTGAGTGATATTGATTTATAGAATAATATATTTCTTATGAAATACCTTCGTGATTCAAGTGTTAGAGACATTTGAAATCATGGTATATGTACCATACATATGTATTTACTCCAAAAATCTATTTGGATTTATTTCCGTTCCACTTAAATTTAATTTATACATATAATTATATAAGTTCAATTTATTTATAACTATTGCAATTCATTTATGTAATAGGCATATGTATCTTATTAAGAAAAATCATATTTAATTAATTTTAATTCTTATTTAATTAAATTTTATTTCAAAATTTCAGAAATTTTACTTTGTTCATCTTAATTAAGAAGAATATTTTGAGTACAACATTTACAGTTATATATATTTATATATATGTCAGGTGTATATATATAATTTAATTAATTAATTATTCATTTAAAAATTATAATTAAGTATTTAATAAATTTCAAAAAATTATTTAGTTTAATTTCTCAAAACAATTTTGAGAAAATTATAACATTTTAATTATAAAACTCTAAACGTATAGTTTATATATATATATATATATATATGCTATTAGCGTTTAATTAATTATTTCTCAAATAAATTGTTTATTTAATTAATCATTTTAACATATATTTAATTATAATTTTTGAAAAAAATTAAATTAGTTTCTCAAAACAATTTTAAATTTTTTGACATTATTTTATAACATTTATAAAATTTCATTTTATATTTTAAGCTTAACACTTAAATTTAAATATATTTTAAATTTTTAGATCCTAATTTGGCCTTACATCTGAGCCGACCTATTGGAGTTACTCAACCCATTGGGCCAGGCCGGTAGCCAAGGAGGAGAGAATACTATTATTCAACCCAAGCCAAGACACCACTATATTAGAGATCCGTGAGATAGAAAAGTTTACTAGTTAGCCCCTAATGTTAGCTAATCAGTCTACATAGTCTATACGGGTTCTTACCATAGTTGGAACCCGATCCGTTTTGCAGTGGTGAAATAGGTAAACTTTAAAAAAAATCCCTATTTTGATCTTAATCCCTATAAAGCTATTAACTAGCATTATACCTAATCTATTTTATTAAATAAAATCATATATTATTTTAAAATATTTTATATGTATTTAGCTAGTCATTAATTGAATTTATTAACATTTATTTTGAATATATATAGTATATATTCACACACCAACATGATATTACATCAATGAATAAACATGTACACACACACATTATTTTTCAAGGCTAGTTGATTTTAAAGTGGTTCGTCCATTCTTTATTACCACCAAGAAAATATTATAGAGAGGCTAAAATTGAGAGCAAAAAGTAGAAAAAGCACAACAAAACAAGAAAGGATTTAAAAACAACCCAGTAATGAAAATCAGAGAATGCCCTATATTAAGTATTATTTTGATTTTCAAAAGTAGCCCGCTTTAAACTTCAATCAAAATATGTTGCATAAGAGAAGAAATAGGATGTGGAACTCCATAAAAGAGCTGAGAATTTCTTTCATCCCATACCAAATAGATTACTTTCTTTAGGATCTTAAGGAGCAAATTTACATTATCAGATCACCATCTTATAGCCTTAAAAATCATAACCCATTCAATAGTCGCGTCATTGGAAGGTTTGTGTAGCCTTAATATGGCAAGAAGCCTTCTCCATAGGCTATGAGCATAATTCAGGGAAAAGGTGATTTACATTCTTATTGGACCTATTGCATAGGAAATAATTGGATGAATCGATGACACTTTATTGTAAAAATTATCTTGAGTGTGTAGTGCGTTTTGAAGAACTTTCCACTGGATTAGATTTTCTTTGGTCTGGAATTTCTATTCCAAATGCGCTTGTGCCATGGAAAGGTATGTATTTTTTGAAATGCCACTAAGGAGTTATATACATTTGAGATTGTACGGTTGTTCTTATGGTTCCACAAGGTGTTTGTGCTTGAAGCCTAACAGTAGTTTTTTTATAAATCATTCCATGTACCTTTGAATATAGCTGAACTAAAGTGAGGTAAGGTAATAGAATCTGACAGGATATAATCAGTGGTAATAGCATTTTCGAATATTCTAGTTAACGTTATTACGTTGTAGTCTATGTCTTCAGATAAGACGAGGCCTTGCTTGCTCCAAGGAGAATGCCAAAAGGATGTGTTTGAGTTATACCTAACAAATAGCAAGAAAGTTTGTCTTAATTACAAAGTACTGTACCAAATCCAATTGTTGTCTATAGGAATTTCATTAATCTAGAAATTTTTGTTTTTCAGGTTATGTTATATATTCCATTATGACCAAAGGCTATTGTTATTGTTGAGAATAAGATTGACATAATGAGAACAAGCTGCCTGAGACCAAGACCACCATGTCTGTAAGGGAGCTGAAGTTTTTTTGAAGGAAATTGGTATTAGTTTCTTTGAGAAAGGATTTGAATGCCATAAATAATGATTGAAAGCTGAGTTTAACATGGCAATAAGATTTTGCGATAGTATATAGAGACATGAGTAGTAAGTTACCATTGAGGTGGTAATTTATTTGAGAACCACAATCCTACTAGCCATTGAAAGTTTGGAAATGGACCAACTTACATGTTTAGCAGCAATTTTTTAAAACAAGGATAAGCATTAAGTAATAAATATCCTAGCTTTAGTAATAGGAGCACCTAAGTAAATGGAAGAAGAAAGGAGGGGAGCTAATCCAGAAATTTAGTGAATTTGCTTAGTTGAATTTGGGGATAGACCAGCTATATTGAGATTGGACCTATCTTTATTAATAGTAAGCCCACTTATTAGAATAAAATCAACTTAGAGTTTGCATGACTTAATTGACGGAACTTGCAGTTAATTTTGTGAAGAGAAGGAGGTCGTTTCCAAACATGAGAGTTTCAATATTTTGTTTAGCACATTTTGGGTGTCTTGCAATCTTCTAAGATACCACATTTAGGTTGACTAAAGAAGTAAGGCATTCCATCACACATTTGAACAAGTATGAAGAAATAGGGTCACCTTGACTTATACCCTCTTGGAGGAAAAAAAGCCAATGCTTTGCCTGTTTACAACAGTTGAAAAGTGAGGGGTCGAGATTCATGTGTAGATCTAGGAAAGAAAAGGTAGTGGAAAATTCATTTTTTATAATATATATATTATTGAAGGCCACTAAACAATATCATAAGCTTTTTGAATGTCTAATTTTGGTACACACCTAGGCGAAATGTTTTTTTGTACCTTCATAAGTCCATGAGATAGTAAAATATTCTCAATGATTGATCTATTAGATAGAAAACCACCTGATTTTTTGATATTATTTCACTAATACAAGCCTTCTTTCTACCAGCTAATATTTTAGCAATACACTTGTACGCAACATTACAAACAAGTAATAGGTCTAAATTAAGACACAACTTGTGGTAGTTCAGTTTTTAGAATTAGAGGTAATTTAGTATGATCGATCCCATTTAGCAATTTGTTTGTCTTGAAACAAAAATGAAAGATTGCATTTGTAAAATCAGTACCTATAATGTTTAATGTTTTTTGATAAAAGTGTGCAGTGAACCCATTTGATCCTGGAGAGCTAGTAACTTTCATATCAAAAACTGCCTTTTTATTTTCATCATGAGTAATCTGATTTATGCGATAATTGGCTTAAACTTGAGAAATGGAAGGAATGTGAAGATTAGAGAGCTAGTTAAGGTCAGTTTGTAGGTTTTCTGAATTAGACAACAGGTTGGTGAAATAAGAGAGGAAAGCTTGGTTAACTTGAGGAAGAAAATTATGAAGTTTACCATTTTGATCATGAACGGAGTGAATGAGGGTTTTAGCTTTCGAGATTTTGAAATAAGTGTGAAATAACTTTAAGTTCCTATCACCTTGAACATTCCTAGCCGCCTTTAAATTTCCGATTCATCATTTCAATTTCAGAATTAATAGAGGGAGTTCCAGTAGAAAGCTTGTGTTCTTTATCTGAGATTTGTAGATCATGATGGTTTGCTTGCATAAGTAACTGCGGAGCATGAAGTTGCTCTCTGATAGAATGAGAATTACCAGGGCCATATTTTGTTTAGACCACTCATTGAGTTTATTTTTAGTCAACTTGAGTTTAGTTTGAAAGATATACATTCGATTTCCAAACACTATAGAACTCCCAAACTACTGCAACAAAGGAGCAAACTCATTATCATTAGTCCAAATAAAAAAATATTAAAACTAGAGGGGCCTATAGTGTCTACCATGCCACATGATATGATAATAGGACTATAGTCTAAAAGATTAGGGTAGGAATATAAGATGTAATCTTAGGCCACTAGATGATAGTTTCAAGGTTCAGATAAGCTCTACCGAGTTTACAGTATACACATATAGATATTGGGGATTTATATCTATTGTATATACACATACATGTGATAAATTCACGTGCATATCAGGAATATAAATGCCTAATTATTCTTGAATATACTATAATATGTGTATAAGGTTTGTATACACATATTGATTGGATCATATATTTAGTTTATTTATTTATATATATATATATAAACTATATCGCCATGTTATTATGAAATTAATTTTATGTAATATATATATATAAAGGAGTTGTATAGAGATACAACTCTCCTTGATTTCCTTTTAGATGCCAAATTAAAAACTCTAACTCTCTCTTAATAGCTCTTTAATGCCAAATCAAAATATTTTCAATTCCCATTTAGATGTACAATAGTTCTAATTTATTTGTATTCCTTATCCATATTGTTTATATCGAATCAACTAAGGATGTATATGTATAAAATTTACATTTTGAATCATAACCAAAACAAAGGATTGTTTATGCAAATCAAGCAATAAAAATTAAGCAAACTAGATATATACATTTTAATTCTAATTTCACATTATGGATATACATACATATATATATATATATATATATTTATGTATGTATGCATGTATTATGTATGTATCCATATTTATTAAAATGTATACATGATCGAAATGATTAAAATAAATATATATTTTTTGGGTTAATAGACATACAAGAAAAACCTTTTTTGAATACATGTATAAACACAATCTTAGATGTATACACAGTTAATCCTCTTTTGTTCGCGACTTAAAACCTACGACATAACGACTTAAAGAGGCCACCGACTCAATGGGTTGCGACCTAAGGCAGTTACGACTTAAAGTATGAACCAACTTAACAGGCTACGACCTAAGGAAGCCTACCGACTTAACAAATTGCGAGTTAACAAGGGCTACCGACTTAACAGGCTACGACCTAAGGAAGCCTACCGACTTAACAAATTGCGAGTTAACAAGGGCTATGGACTTAACAGCTTAACAACCTATGGGAACTTACGACCTACCGAGTTAAGGAGGTTCCGACCTAAGAGCTTACCGACTTAAGAAGATAACAACTCAATGACCCAAGGAGTAACGGGTTAACTCTGTACCAACCTAAAAGCTCACCGACTTAAGGAAACAAATGCAGTACTGCATCTTTTAGGTCGTTGCCGACTTAAAACTTATACTAAGTCGCGCATGACTTACTAACTCGTTCAGAAGAGTCAGTTGCAACCAGAGTAAGCCAGATTCCTTATGACGTCACCAACTTAGGATCCACGACTAAGAGAAGTCTACGACTTAAAAGTCTAGACGACCTAAATACGTACGATCTAAAGAAAGTTGCGACCTAGCAACTTAAGGGATATAACAACATACAGCCCCACGACCTATGATAGGTCGCTGACGACCTAAGCAGGCAAAGACAAGATCGAAAGGTCAACCTGTATAAGGATTCCCTAAGTCGTCACCAACCTACGACTTACGACCTAACTTAGGTCGTCTCCGACCTAGGACTTGAAGAACAGAATCTTACCCAGAACCAATCCTATAAATAGAGCTCCAACTCCAACGAGCAAGGGACTTTTGGAAAATCATTTCTAAAGCGTCGTTACTCTGCCGAACCCTCAACTCATTCAATAATTGAAGATCTTCAAGCATTCGAAACACTACAACAAGCTTCGAGAGGAATTTCTTACATCCAACACGGATTCATCGAATTTCATCATCGAAGTTTGAGCTAGTAGTCGAGATTGTCTTTGAGATCAAGTTGTATGTTTTTCATAAGTGTATTGTATCACATTGTAACCAGATTCAGTAATAAAGAGATTCAAAGTGGACGTAGGCTCGATCTCAAGCCGAACCACTATAAACTGCTGTCTTTTACTGCTTTTCCGCTACTTTACTGCTTAATTTCTATTCCCGTCACACGGGTGGTGCTTTCACAATTCTACTACACACACCGGGTGTTAGCATTCACTTTTCAACATTAACATTTTTGTACTTTCACTGAGAACCCAACTCAGGCTACCACTCACCATTGCTTCACGGAAGTTTGTTGAAAGAATTTCCTACAAAACCAGAAGTCTATCAAACATAATGGCTCCTGGAAGGAAACGAAAGTCTGTCAGAACTGATGATGACCGCGACAATACTGCCACTTCTCTTTCTCCAAATCAGACAGCTCCAAGCGTCGGTGTGACGCGACAAGAGTTAAATGCTGCTGTATCCGGACTGTACCAGCAGATTGAAACTCAGAATAATCTGATGATGGAAAAGCTGAATGCTCTGCTTGGGGCTAATCAAAGACCAGTAAGTAATGAGGAAAACTTTGCTAATGCTGCTCCCAATTTCGAAGGGAAAAATATTCCTCAAGGGGGATCGGGTGCTGCTAAAGGGGCACCCCTCCAGGCTGAAGGATCCAGGCCGTCACCGGTTCTCCGTGAGCATTTACCTGGGCAAACCTCCGAAAAGATAGCCGAAGTCTATTCCGCGAAATCTCTAAATAATGAGGAATATCTCTCTAGCATGGTTCGGCAAATAATGAAGGAAAGCATGCAAAGAAACGAAGATGAGAATGATTGGGGATTCGCTTCGAGTAAGACTCCATTTACTAAAAGAATCCTAAAAGCAGAGTTTCCCAGAAAATTCGTTCCTCCTACCATTCCTTCTTATCGAGGAACAAGTGATCCAAATCAGTTCCTATACAAATATGATTGGCACATGACTGGCGCTAGAGCAACCGATGAGATTAAGTGCCGATATTTCCCGGTGTATTTGGAAGGAGTGGCGTTACTTTGGTTTACCAAGCTTCCTGTGCGATCTGTTGACCAGTTTTCCGATCTGACCCGAAAGTTCAAGGAACAATTCAGGTTGTACATTTCAAGAGCAAAGGATATAATGTCTCTCTCGAGTCTTGAGCAGAATCATGGAGAGCCCATCAAATCCTTCCTAAATCGCTTTAATCTAGCCCTAGCAGAAGTTGATAATGCGGAACCGCGAATGATCTTGACCTACTTAATGCGGGCTATTGACAAGTCAAGCGAGTTTGGAAAATGGTTAAAAATGAAAGAACCAAACTCGCTCCAAAAATTCTACAAAAAGGCTGACGAATTCATACGCCTAGAGAATCTCTCCGCGTCAGCTAAAGTTGTGACAGCAGTGGTGGAAAATAATGCTACAGTTCAGAACAAGAAAGAACCCGCAAATCAAAAAAGGGAAAGTAATGGTGGAAAGAGGCAAAAAGATCTCAAAAAGCCCCGCTTCCTCAAACCTTCGGACTTTACCCCTCTGACTGATACACCGGAGAATATTTTCATCGCCACTAAGGATGCTGTTGAATTTCCAAAACCACAGGCCGTAAAAGTTGGGAAAAATGCTATTCAAAGCGGAAGATTTTGCAAGTTTCATAACCAACCAGGGCATGATACCAACGAGTGCCGCCGCTTGAAAAGTCTGATTGAGGAATTGTTAAGAGAGAATAAGTTGCAGCAGTACGTCAAGAGGAATAGAAAAGACCCGTCTTAATCTAACCAGGGGCAACTACCCCCAGCTCATTCATCTGGTTCAGGAGAGAGGCCTGCTAAAAAAGAAAGACCTGTTATCAATGTGATCACAGGAGGACCTCATCCAGCTGGCAGGAGTTGGGGTGAGATGGAAAGGTATGCTAGAGCATTGAAGTATGCTCCAATTGAAGAAAGTGTCTTGATCTTGGAAGATGTTGCACCTCTAAAGCAGCAGAAGACTTTTCATAATGATATTATGTTCAGAACCAGGGATTCTATTGATGTGGAAGCTCCTACCGAGGACCCTTTGGTTGTCACTGTCGGTATTGGGCCGGCTATTGTCAGAAGAGTTCTGGTTGATAGTGGTGCTTCGTGCAACATACTCTTTAAAAAGACATTTGACCAAATGAAAATTCCAATGACAGATGTACAAGCCTCTTCACACAAGATTGCCGGATTTACAGGAGAGCTGAAACAGCCAATTGGAACGGTAGACTTGTTTGTTGAAATGGGCGAAGGACATAAGAAGTTGGTTCGGAAGCAAACTTTTGTAATTGTTGATGGATTCTCCGCCTATAATGCTTTCTTGGGTCGGCCTACTCTTGCAGCTTTCAGGGCCGTCCTCGCTCCGTGGTGCTTAACAATGAAATTTCCCACTGATAATGGGGTTGCTGTCATTAAGGGAGATCAGAACGCAGGACGAGAATGTTATCTTGTGGAGCTCCGAGAGGCCAGAAAACGAGAAATGGGAAAAGATGCGGCAGCTCCGCTCCGCATCAAAGAACCAACCTTGTAGCAACTACGGGGTGGCCCCTGTACTGGCGAACACAGCAATGCAAGAAAAGAAATGGACCCCAGGAAAGCCAGTACAGGGGAGAATAGGGTGGTACCCGTGGAAACAACGGTACCAATATCTGTTGATTCAAAAGACCCAAACAAAGTACTCAATGTGGGTTCACAACTAAGCATAACAGTTCAAAACACGCTGATATCCTTCTTAAAAGCCAATCTGGATGTGTTCGCTTGGTGTCATGCTGATATGTGTGGGATCTCCCCGGAAATTGTTGTCCATACTCTGAACATCAATCCAAAATTCACACCAGTGAAACAGAAAAGAAGAACTCAAGGCCCAGAAAGGTCGACAGCACTAAAAGAAGAAGTCGATCGGCTCATGGAAAACGACTTCATCAGAAACTCCACTTATCCAAATTGGGTTTCAAATCCAGTACTGGTTAAGAAGGCAAATGGGAAGTGGAGAGTTTGCATCGATTTTTCGGACCTAAACAAAGCTTGCCCCAAAGATTGCTTCCCGCTGCCCAAAATCGATCAATTGGTGGATGGAACAGCTGGGCATGAGTTGTTATCATTTATGGACGCTTATTCCGGGTACAATCAGATTATGATGCATGAGCCGGATCAGGAAGACACAAGTTTTATCACAGATGCGGGTCTCTACTGCTACAAAGTTATGCCTTTCGGATTGAAGAATGCTGGGGCAACCTGCCAAAGGCTCGTCAATGCAATGTTCAAACCTCAGATTGGCAGAACCATGGAAGTTTATGTTGACGATATGTTGGTAAAGTCAAAGAGAGCTGTAGACCACATGGGTCACTTGGAGGAAATGTTTGCAATTCTTCGAAAGTATGGAATGAAGCTCAATCCATTGAAATGTTCATTCGGAGTAGAGTCCGGAAAATTCTTAGGTTTCATTGTGAGCGCTAGGGCATCGAAGCCAATCCTACTCAAATCACAGCTCTAAGAGAGGTTAAAGCCCCTAAAACAAAGAAAGAAATGCAAAGTCTCAATGGAAAAGTCGCTGCTCTGAGTCGCTTCATTTCCAAAGCCACAGACAAATGCATTCCCTTCTTTGACGCTCTAAAGAAAGGAAGGAAAAATTTTGAGTGGACTCCCGTATGCCAGAATGCTTTCGATGAACTAATTCGTCATATGGAAACGCCTCCAGTTCTTTCCAAGCCTAGAGATGGTGAAGATCTTTTCATCTATTTAGCAATTTCATCTCATGCTCTCAGCGCAGCACTTGTACGGGAAGATATGAAAATACAGCATCCAGTCTATTACATCAGTAAACGGTTCACTGGGGCAGAGATGAATTATTCGAAGATAGAAAAGCTCGCCTATTGTTTGATAATTGCTTCCAGGAAACTGAGGCCATACTTTCAAGCTCATCCTATCAGGGTTCTTACTGATCAACCTCTAAAGCAAGTCCTATTTCGTCCTGAAACTTCGGGTCGTCTCTTGAAATGGAACATTGAACTCAGCCAGTATGACATCACTTACCATCCCCGAAGAGCAATAAACGGACAAGCTTTAGCAGATTTCATTGCGGAGTCTACTGACAAAGGTGACAGTAAGGAAGAAACAACTGACTGTATTCCAATACAGTGGAAGTTGTATGTTGATGGCTCAAGAAATGATTTCTGTTCTGGGGCAGGGGTTGTGCTCGAAACCCCTGAAGGGCGATCGTTGTGTTATGCATTAAGACTGGAATTTCCTTCAACAAACAATGAAGCAGAGTATGAAGCTCTCATTGCCGGTTTAAAAATTGCCAAGGAACTAAATATCAAAGTGTTACAAATCTTCAGCGATTCTCAACTTATTGTTTGCCAGGTAAAGAAAGAGTTTCAAGCTAAAGGTGGAAATCTGCCTGCGTACTTGTCCAAGGCATGTGAACTTCTCGAAGATTTCGATCATTACACGATAAGTCATATTCCACGGGTAGAAAACATGAAAGCGGATTCTTTAGCAAAGTACTCAAGTTCTGGAGAAGCTCAATTACTGGGATTAGTTCCCTTGGAAGTTCTGTCAGCTCCGAGCATTGATGAAATGGATGTTGATTGGATTATGGCTGCGTCTCAAGAGCATGAATCATGGATGACACCGATCAAAGAATACTTACTCAATGGTTCAATACCAGAAAGTTCTAAGGAACGTCGGAAACTATTAAGGAAAGCATCAAGATATATAATTCAAGACGGCCGATTATACAGACGGGGATTCTCAATGCCATTGCTCCGATGTGTAACTAAGGAAGAAGCCAAGATAATTCTAGCTGAAGTACACGGAGGAGAATGTGGAGATCATTCAGGTGGTCAAACTCTAGCCAAGAAGATTCTCCGATATGGGTATTTCTGGCCGGATATTAATCGAGATGCCGCTACTTACTCCAGAAAGTGCGACAAATGCCAAAGATTTGCAAAAATCCCAAGAGCGCCTTCCACCGAACTCACACAAATGGTCAGCCTATGGCCGTTTGCCATTTGGGGAATAGACCTGATTGGACCACTACCGATCGCTAAATCAAGAATCAAATATGCTATTGTTGCCGTTGATTATTTCACCAAATGGGCTGAAGCTGAACCTTTGGCCACCATCACTTCTAAAAAGATGATAAATTTTGTAACGAAAAATATCATTTGCAGATATGGTGTGCCACAGAAGATAATCACAGACAACGGTACTCAGTTTGAAAGTGAAGAATTCCAGGATTTTTGCAAACGATTCAGAATTCGGAAAAGCTTCTCAGCAGTGGCCCATCCGTAGGCAAACGGGAAAGTGGAAGCAGTGAACAAAATCATCAAGTCAACCATCAAAAAGCAACTCGAAAAAGCAAAAGGTGGTTGGGTTGATAAGCTTCCATTAGCACTATGGGCGTACAGAATTACTCACAAAACTGCGATTGGGCACACTCCATTTTCACTAGCATACGGGTCAGAAGCGATGATACCGGTGGAAGTAGAAGTTCCTTCACACAGAAGAATTCACTTCAATGAAGCTGAAAATGAAAAGCTGCAACTTGAAGCACTTGATTTTCTTGATGAAAAAAGAGAAGAAGCTAGGCTCAGGGTTTCAGCTTATCAGCAAAGGATAGCCAGGCACTTCAACTCTAAAGTTCGCCAACGCAGCTTTGAGGTCGGAGACTTAGTTTTGAAAAGGATCATGACAGCAACTGGTGTGTTTGGACCAAACTGGGAAGGACCATATGCCATTGGCAGTAAACTTCTTGATGGCACTTTCAAACTCATAACTGTTGAAGGAGATCCAATTCCAAGGGCCTGGAACAGCAACCACTTACGTCCTTATTTTACTTGAAAAAAAAGCTTTGCTCAAAATTGTAAAATAGTGATGAATGTATCAGTTGTATTGTAAAACATTGTAAATCAGTGTAAATGAATGAAAGCTATAAAGTGGATGTAGGCCCGATTCTTGGCCGAACCACTATAAATCTCGTGTTCTTTACTATTTCATAATGCCTGTTTTATTTCGATATGTAAATACTTTAAATGTATTGCTATAATGTCGATTCAAAATTGCAGGACATTAAAACAAGGCTTGCTCGTCACAAAGCCAAGCGACCTCTATAAATCACTTGTTACGCAAATGCCAAGCAACAAAAAATTCCAAATTCAAATCCTATACAAGGAGAACTTCACATAAAAAGTTGGCGACTCCACTGTGGCAAACCTTTGTTAACTGGTTGAGATTGTCAATATGAACAGACATCCAACTAGATAACCCGCGTTTGTCCCGTGAAGTCGTTCAACAGTGAAGTCCACTTCTTCGGATGAGGCAATTTACCTGCAAAAGGAAAGAAGTTGCGCTTGGAAACGATAATAAAAGATCGCTAATGAGCAGATGATGAGAGAACATTGCCAAGCAAACAAAGAAGCAGCCAAAAGGAGGTATGCCTCTCAATAAAATGGCCGGTAGAACCACCGAAGGGACACCTTCCCAAGCAGAAGGAACAGGGCCCTTGCTAACTGATCGTGATGCATCCGATCAGGCAGCTTGCGTCCGTCCCGTGGATCTACTCGCCCCTGAGACGCAACATTCCTGGCACACCAACCAACCAACGCTCCTTCCCAAAGGTCAACAAAGCCCTCTAACGAGGCATGCCAAAAAATGAAAGTACTTCTCTCAATCAAAAAAGATTGGTGGAACCACCGGAGGGGCACCTTCCCAAGCTGAAGGAACAGGGCCCTTGATAATTGATTGTGATCGTTTGTGCAAACGAACATCCAATCAAGCAACTTGCGTCCGCCCCGTGGATCCATTCAACCATGAGAAAGTAACTTCCAGGCAATCAAAAAGCCCTCTTCGGAGGCACAAGCCCTCTTCGGAGGCACATGACCTCTTCGGAGGCAAAAGCCCTTTCCCAAGGCACCACAAGCCCTCTTCGGAGGCACTTGCCCTCTTCGGAGGCAAAAGCCCTCTCCCGAGGCACCACAAGCCCTCTTCGGAGGCACAAGCCCTCTTCGGAGGCACAACTCTTTAAGAGGAGCCCTCTCCGGAGGCATGTCCCAAAATAGAATACTCAAATAAAAAGCCTTCTCCGGAAGCACAGTTCAACTCTCAAAGGAAGGATAACTTGTTCATCTCAAAAAGTTCCTCCTAAAAAAGTTAAAATGCTACAAATTTTTTTTCAGAAAAGTTCATTTCACTGCATAGGGAAATCTACTTTCTTTTTTGACAAATGAAAGTGATCATCCCCGAAAGTTGAAGTGTTCTTCAGAAAGAAAGAGAAAATAAAAATTTCTCCAAAAAACGAGATATGATCTATTAAAAGCAGAATAATTCTTCCCTTAAAAGTGGAATAGTTATTCTCTGAAATAAGATTATCAGTCTTGTGAAAGTTAGAAATGTTGCAATGCACTTGTGGTATGGGGGCAACACTATACAATTCAATTACATTAATAAAAGGAATATGCAAGCAACATACCGCAAGTTCATTGCAATATCATGAAAAATAGATGTGGAATAAATGCATTCACAAACACAGACCAGAAAGTTTGTACAAGTAAGAAGAATTGTTTATTCTACACTAAAATGAGAAACAAATGCATTCTCACATACACAAGAATTTGTACAAGTAAAATAGCTATTTTATTCAATACTATGAAAACCTTTTACATTGTACAGATCGCAAAAAAGAAGCGGGGACCGGAACCCGCACAATCTTCGGTCGATACATGCAAAAGCAAAAATAAGAAGTAGAAGATCCAGCTTGCTATTCCTTCTTCCCGCCACCTTTGGAGCCTTTACCCGGCCTAATGATTAGTTTCTGAAGCCGTTGTGAACGGGTCGGGGCAGAAGGAGAAAGAGGCACGGCTGGATCAACTTCTGCTTCCTCTTCAGCGGAAATATTCTTCTTCTTCCTTATGGCACGCTTCCCCTTCCTCTTCGAAGAAGACTCGCTCCCCGAAGTAGCAAGCAATGTCGAAAGCTTCGTGTCATCATCTAGAGACCGCTCCGGGGTCTTCTCGATGTCATCAAGATCCTCCGCCTTCTGCTCCTGCGAAGCGGCCGGATCATCCAGGCCTTGAAGAGCTTCAATTTTCTCTACCTATGATCCCGGCTGAGAAGCAGAAGGAGGAGTAACTTGGGAAGGTGGAGGAGCGGCAACTAAAGGAGTGGAAGTTTGTGCAGTATTCGGTACCTCCGCTGTAGAAGAAAAGAAGTTAAAATCGGTATTCTCCGAGAAAAGAGAAGGTATCGGTTCACCAAAGTTTAAGTAATAAGTAAGAAGGTCGTCAAACTCGGTTAAATCAAATAAATGATTCACTGGATCTGGATCGACACCAAAATTACCTGGAGAAGTCGGTTTTGACAAGTCAATTTCAAATTTATCAGCCTCAGTGTCTTCTTGGCTCTGCTCCTCGATATGAGTAAGGGGAGATTCGGTTGTGACGGGCTTGGCCTCGACGGTTTTTGCAGGAGAAGAAATGTGAGAGCTGGAACCAACGATATCGACGTCGGTCGAAGTCGAAGTATGGACAGGGGCAGTTAAAGATATTTTCTTCTCTAGATGTTCTTCTGCCACTATTCCAGCTCTGGCTTCAGCAAGTTGCTCTTTTCCCTTGGCAAGAGCAGCACGAGCTTCTTCGTCAAGGTAGCGTGCCTCGAGTTCCGCCTCATCATAGCCGGCCCCACCAAGCATGTCAACTGCTGCTTCCCATACTTCGGCTAGGGTAACCTCATAGTCAGGACCCAAAAAAGAGAGGCTCCCATGACCCAGAACGCTGTGCAGATAAAAGTCAAATAAGGTGGAGCTGATGCTAGCTTTTGTTGTCTCATGCGATTGCTCGGCTGCCTCTTTTTCGGCGACAGCTGCAGCTCGACCAGCAACAACCTCATCACGCTCTTTCTCAGCGTTAGCAAGTTGGGCCTTTAGCAATTCAATCTCCACGTTCTGGGAGTTAACTGTTTCCCGCAACTGAGTGTTGTTTTTGCGGTATTCTTCAACAACGAACTGCTCAGCTGCAAATTTCATCTCAGCATCCCTCTGAGCAGCGTGCGCATCCCGCACTTGTTTCTGAAATACTTCTTCTTTTTGAGATTGTGAAGCAGAAGAAGCGGCGAGATCTTCCTTGAGTTTTTTAACCTCGGACTCAAGTCTCTCATTATCATCAGCAATGCTCGTCATTTCCGCATCATGCTGCTTGCAGATTTTGGCCCATTCAGTCTTATCGTTCTCCATAGTCAGCATGTTTTCAAGATTCATATGATTGACTCTTTGGAGTTCGTCAACGAGTTTCTGCCATTGCGACATCCTCTCAATGTTAAGCCTAACTGCGTCAAGACTTTTCAGCATGTCTTGCTTATCGGTTGGGACCAAATCCAGGTCAAAACGCACTCCTTTTAAGCACCAGTTCGGAAACCGGCTTTGAAGCGTTGGAGGGCCGTCTTTAACCTGATATTGAGGCCTGCTGATGATCGCTTGGATGTCGAATTTCTTTAAAGGAGGAGAGCCGACCAGAATATCAGAAGAGATAGGAGCATCAGTCTTCTTAGAAACTGCAGATGCATCACTTGGCTTGGACCGCTTGCTCGATTCGTCAGCAATATGAGTCTTCCTCTTGTCATCATAAGACTTTCGCTTGTGGGAATCGTCACTTCTGTGAGAAGAATCATATCGTTCAGCGTCTTTTCTTCTCTGCCACTGCTCGTAATCCTGCCTTTCTTGAGCCTTCCTTCGAGCCCTTTCCTCATCTGTCTCTCTCTGGTCACCAAGGTATTTCCTAAAGTCATAAGATCCACGGCCTCCATGGCGCTGAAATGAGTCATAGTATGAGCCGGTACGCCCCATCGGAGAATCTGAAAACGGAAAAGAAGTAAAGTTTAGAAATTTCCAGAAAAAAAGGATAAATGCTTATAAGTGCTGAGAAATCCTAAGTGTGTGCGACGTGCGAGCTACGTGCGTCAAACTACAAACCACGCTTTAATGTGGGAACGGAGATGACAGGTGTAGAAGGCGTCGAAGCTTCTTTCAAAGAGGAAGTCGCTTCAACGACAGGAGAGTTTGCTTTTGGAATATTATCCTTGAAAAGCTCTTGAGAAGTTATCATTATATCACTCAAGTCATCAAAGGTGTCATCACCATGGTGCTCAGCAGGATTCTCCTTTTCAACTTCCACATCGGCTGATTTTTCAGAAACTCGAGGATTTTCTTCCTCTTCAATAATTGGAGCAAGTGCCAGTTTGCTGGACGTTCTTGCAACATCAATAGAAGTGGAACACTTTACTAGTGCAGTGTCTACAGATGGCTCCTTTGGAGCCATCTCTTCTATTGAGGTTGGGGCATCTGATGACTGCGCTGGAAATGTAGAAACTTCACGAGGCTGAGTAAAGCGGGAAGAGTGTAAAAGCCCGAATTGATGTAAAAATTCGTCTGTCAATAGAAATTGAATGCTCCTCTCCTCAACTGGCACCGCCATAAGCCTTTCAAAAGTCGCTTTGTGACCGGAATCTCTAGAAGGAGGAGGAAGGGTTGAAAAGAAAAAAAAGAGTGAAGTTAACACTTTACAACTCGGACTTCGGCAAGTTCAAGAAAACATAAGAAACAGAGACAAGCGATCTTACTTCCTACTCTCCAGATAGTGTAAAATCCCAAAGGACAGCGAACATAGAAGAATTGGCTCAGAAACCCGTGAAGGCTCTCAGGAAGACCAATGATAAGCTTGCGATTTCTGGCACTTCTCACAACTGTAACGGAAGGATGGTCTTTGTTTTTGGCAAAAGAACACAGATAACTAATTTCGTCAAAACTTGGGAGACGATCCAATGTTCTCCTAAATAGCACACAAAGTCCCATCAAGATAGCATATCCATTGGGATGCAGCTGGAAAGGGGAGATGGTTAGTTGTAGAAGAAGTGTTCGCAAGAAGTCATTAAAAGGAGGGATAGCTCCATTCTGGCACATTTGTCGGTTTACCGCAACGAAACCACGAGGAGGACTATCAGCATTATCAGGCTTCCCAGGTAGTTGTGCGTCCGCTTCAGCAATTCCGAATTGAATACACAACTGGTTAAAGGTTCTTTAGTTCAAAGTGGTCGAGACCCTTTCTGGAGGATCATTCAGCGGAACAGCAACTGGAAATGTTTCTTCAACTTGCTCTATTTCTTCTTGTGGAGAAGACATTCTACACAATCAGCTGAATGTTCAAATGTGAAGGTGCACGTTCCCTAAAAAGTGTGAAGTGCTGTGCAAAACTAATGAAAACAAAAAAGCAAATATAACTGAAATTAAACTAGCTGACAATCAGTCGATTACAAGATTTCAGAACTGGTTAATACTCAAGTGTAGTGTTAATGCAGACAAATCGGTTTCAGTTGACTGTTACGATTTTGCTTTAATACTTCACTTGAATTGGTTATTGTATAGCATTTCACTCATACAGTTCATTTAATTTGATATTTTCTTTATCGACTAATCTGTCATTCGATGTGGGCAGTCAGTGGCAGTATATTCGTCCCAGTATTCTGTGAATGTTGTATTAAGTAGGTTGTTAGCTTTCAACAGTTCATAATTCAACAGTTCAAAGTCCAGGCAAAGCTTAAAAGTTTCAAGTGCTAACTCGGCGACGACTTAAGAAAGATTTCCTATGGGTTAAGTTAAGTCGTTGGTTCCCTAATTCTCTGGGTCATTAACCATAACACTTATAAAGGTATACAGCTTCGGTTCAAGACAACACATGTGCTAACTCGTCCACGACTTAAAGGTTATGAGGCGAGCTAGGGTAAGTCGTTTATACTACAAGTCGTTGGCATTTCAGGTCAGCAGTCCCCGAGTCTTAGGTCGGATAAAGAAGAAAAGGCTCTAATTCGAGGCAGCAAGAAATCCTCCAAGTCCTAACTCGGAAGCGACTCAAAACTTAGGTTGCACGAAACTGCTAAGTCGGTTCCGACTTAAACCATGGATGTCACTGGATCACACGAAATCACTAAGTCGTGACCGAGCCAGTATCTCAACCAATTTTCCTCCCTAACTCTTAACCCGTTAACCCAATAGCCTCACAGTCAATGACGATCTTCATTCCATCACACCATTGGATCACCCAAAAAGCCAATTCGAATTGCCTCAGATTTGCTGTGAATCCGATGTATTTCTATCCTATCACAACTACAACATGGTCGATGGCAATTGCAGGACAATCGAAGGGTTATTCATAATGAATCGCGGCGCCTAAAAACAAATGGAAGTCGAAAATTGGGAAGTTATCAATTCGAAAATGGACATGGGTGAACGAAGATCGGATCGACTTACGAAATATAATAGGAAGATGATCGGCGATTGGAGGGTTGGAATTTGTCTCTGAGAGCTCGAGATTGCGTCAATGGCTGATTCGAGAAGAAGAATAAGTGATGAAGAGGAAGAATGGCTCAACTATTTATACACTGGAAGGCGAGTCGACCCGCACGGTGTACGACCTAAGACTTATATTAAGTCATTTCCGACCTAACCAAAAGTGTTAAGAGAATCGAAGCATACAACCTACGATTTAGGCATATACTTCGAGGGGCAAATGTTAATCCTCTTTTGTTTGCGACTTAAAACCTACGACATAACGACTTAAAGAGGCCACCGACTCAATGGGTTGCGACCTAAGGCAGTTACGACTTAAAGTATGAACCAACTTAACAGGCTACGAACTAAGGAAGCCTACCGACTTAACAAATTGCGAGTTAACAAGGGCTACCGACTTAACAGGCTACGACCTAAGGAAGCCTACCGACTTAACAAATTGCGAGTTAACAAGGGCTACCGACTTAACAGCTTAACAACCTATGGGAACTTACGACCTACCGAGTTAAGGAGGTTCCGACCTAAGAGCTTACCGACTTAAGAAGATAACAGCTCAATGACCCAAGGAGTAACGGGTTAACTCTGTACCGACCTAAAAGCTCACCGACTTAAGGAAACAAATGCAGTACTGCATCTTTTAGGTCGTTGCCGACTTAAAACTTATACTAAGTCACGCATGACTTACTAACTCGTTCAGAAGAGTCAGTTGCAACCAGAGTAAGCCAGATTCCTTATGACGTCACCAACTTAGGATCCACGACTAAGAGAAGTCTACGACTTAAAAGTCTAGACGACCTAAATACGTACGATCTAAAGAAAGTTGCGACCTAGCAACTTAAGGGATATAACAACATACATCCCCACGACCTATGATAGGTCGCTGACGACCTAAGCAGGCAAAGACAAGATCGAAAGGGCAACCGGTATAAGGATTCCCTAAGTCGTCACCAACCTACGACTTACGACCTAACTTAGGTCGTCTCCGACCTAGGACTTGAAGAACAGAATCTCACCCAGAACCAATCCTATAAATAGAGCTCCAACTCCAACGAGCAAGGGACTTTTGGCAAATCATTTCTAAAGCGTCGTTACTCTGCCGAACCCTCAACTCATTCAATAATTGAAGATCTTCAAGCATTCGAAACACTACAACAAGCTTCGAGAGGAATTTCTTACATCCAACACGGATTCATCGAATTTCATCATCGAAGTTTGAGCTAGTAGTCGAGATTGTCTTCGAGATCAAGTTGTATTGTTTTCATAAGTGTATTGTATCACATTGTAACCAGATTCAGTAATAAAGAGATTCAAAGTGGACGTAGGCTCGATCTCAAGCCGAACCACTATAAACTGCTGTCTTTTACTGCTTTTCCGCTACTTTACTGCTTAATTTATGTTCCCATCACACGGGTGGTGCTTTCACAATTCTACTACACACACCGGGTGTTAGTGTTCACTTTTCAACGTTAACATACACCTTGCACAATTTAGATCATGACCAAAATGAAAATTTGATTATTTACATATTATATATATTTATATTATTAATTAAACATTAAACAAAGTATAATATGTATATCATGAATAAAATGACTTATATAAATAAACACAAAATTAAACAACAAATTTATTGCGTATAAATGTATTGCTTTGAATTTCATTTGTAAGACAACACATATACCAATTTACATCAAATCTAATTTAATGGCAATAGAATATATTACATACATCTATAAGGTTCAAGGGTGAGCGTGTATGAATATGTGAAATCAAATAAGGCTAGTACTTTAGCCCTTAATTACACCACGATTTGGGATTGACTCCTAGATTGCTTGAACCACCACTCAATGTCGCAATGATCAAACAAACCACCTCTGATTTTATTTTGTTTGAGGTTATATTAAAGTATAATTTTGGCCATGGTGAGTGGATAATGGAGGTATGGTTGGCCACTGAAGAAAAAAGTTAAGAAGAGCAAAATATAAAATGAAATCAATGTGGAAGATTTTTTTTATGGAGAGAATGAAATCTTCCCGTTCTTCTCCATAAAACCTTCCCTTGTTAATTCCAAATTATATCAAAATCAATATTTAGACAAATTTTTACCTCATATGGATAGCCATACCTTCCTTCTTTAATGGACAAAAAAAATCCAAAGGCCATTAAGCAGTTAAATATATTTAAAGCCTATGCTTATATATATGTATGTATGTATATATCAATATCATATATCGATACGTGCATATATCATTTTTGTATACACGTCTAAATAATGACTAATAGTACCCTGAACATTTCTGGGAGCTAGCACATTTACTAATAACACTCCAAACATCAAATACAACAATAAATATGATTTCTCAAATATTAATTAATTCAATTACTTTATAACACTTTATAAATTAAATAAATCGTGTGGTTTTTCGTAACATTCACATAGTAACGCTCATACCATAATGTATGTTTTTACAATATTCTTAGGGAGATATCTAGCAATTAAAAACCAAAAACTCTAAAAGAAAATTCTGCTAGAAGTTGCCATTCACCATCAACTGGCGTTAGTGATGTTGTGGTACTAACACTCCTTACTAAATTAAGATGGACATTCCTAGTATGTCATTCCACTATTGTAACGACCCGTAAATTAATCGTTTTGTATTTGAATATTTAAATCATTTTAAATATTTAAATAATGGGTTTTAATAACCAAATAAACATATTTTAAATATTTATTAATGATATTAAAATCATTTTTAATTTTTTTTACAAAAATAATTAGTTCAAATAAAAATAGAAAATGTGACCGAAAATTATTTTCCAAAAATTCGACTTTTTGGCATAAAAAAGTCGTCGAAAACGTCGTGCACATTTTGTATAACTCACATACACATGCACACACATGCACATATGTCATGTAATAAGTTAATGATAGTGCTAAAATAAATAAACCATGCTTAGATTAAAATAAAACAAGATTTAACTTAAAAATAAAATATAAAATAACCTCTCATGCACCACCATAACCTAAGCTACCTAGGTTGGTACACAAGGCATGGTGGAGGGTGGAAAAAAGGTGGGTGCATGTGCACCTATGGAGAGGGGGGAGCATGGAAGCATGCACATGACAACATTTAATATATTTTAATGTTAAAGTTAATTTAAATTATTACTCCACTTCCTTGCCTATAAATATCCACCATCTCCATACATTCTCATTTTACATCTTCATTTTCATATTCAATTCTCTTCTTTTCATGTTCAAGAATATCAATGGCTACCAAATCCATGTCTAAAGTTATGAAAATATAGCTTCTTCACTTTAAAACTCCATATATTCATCTATAAACACTCCTCCACCAAGGCAAAAGCCATTTCCACCTCAACATTCCAAGGCCGAGCCCATTTATGCCTAGGCCGAGCCTAATTTTTCTCATGGCTGAGCCATGTTGCACCCTACAAGCCCACACAAAGTCCTATTTTAGAGTTAAGACAAGCTGCTAAGAGTTTAGGCAAGTTCGGTGAAAGTTTAGCTTGGTTTGGAACAAGTTTGGTGAGTAAAGCTTCCACCTTCAAACCGAACGTTTTCAAACTATATTTGTATTCATTTTATAGCTATTGAATACCTGTTGTATTGGTGAAATAATAATTTGGTTGTTAGATTGGTTTGTTGCTTGAAAGTTAGTCGTTTTGAAAAGTCAGTAAACGAATCATAAGACATATGAAATTTTAGTAGATAAATTTACGCCTTTGTTAATAAATGCTTGATATATGTTGTATTTTTGTAAATCACTATGTATATATGCTTATACCCTTGCTATGTTATGTGTAGTTGTATTGCAAATGGCATAAACTTGAATTCCAAACTGCCTGTATAGCGATAGTCGCTATATCGGCACTTTCGGAAAATCACCTTTTATCGAAACCGTTAGGTTTCATTATCGTGCTTGGAATTATTTTACAAGTTAAGCAAGGTTTTAATTAATGATGTTTTCAAAATTAATTAATTATTTTAACAACGATTATTTAATTTAATAATAAGGATTAAAGTTAACTAATTAACTTATTAACGATGTGTTTAAAATTAACTAATCACTTGGTTAATGATGTCTTTAAATTAATTAATCATTTTATCTAATGATGCTTACGGTTAATTAATCTTTTAATAATAATGGATTAAAGTTAAATAATCAATTTACTAATGATGTTTTTAAATTAATTAATCCTTTTAATTAATGACATTTAGAAGTTAATAAATTTGTTTAACTTTAATTAATCTTTCTTTTAAAGATTTTTAAAATTATTGAATCATTTTTAAATAATGAGATTTAATTATTTATAAATTAATTTAATTAATTATATTTAAATGTTATTAATTAATTGAATTAATGATGTTTAAAGGTAATTTACTTTAAAGGTTATTGAAGTTAATTAATTAACTTAGATAATAAAATTTTAAAGTTAATTAATCAATATAATAAGGATGTTTTAAGTTGTTAAATCCTTGTTATAATGATGTTTCAAAGTTAGTAAACTTTGTTAACAAAGTGTTTTAAAGCTAATACTTGTAATGTGAAGCCAAGTACGAATTCGGGGTTTTTAAAGAAAAAGTTTGATTCGTTTATGAAAATGAATTAATTTCCATAAAGCGATTCACTTATATGAAAACGATTTATTTGTATAATTAGCACTATACATTGAAGAAGTGGACTTGTCACTATTTCAAAAGTTAAGAATAATCGTGAGATATGACTTTGAGGCAACACTACCTTGAATTGTCTGTATTTTTATTAACCAAGAAATAGTACAAAATTGAATTCGATGAGTGGTGGTAAGTATACAAGACTTAATTTTCATATATGATCGTTTTATATCCTCTATAGGTGGTTTCTCGGCCATTGGTTATTTTAGCTTCTTTATTATCGTCATTCTAAGATGATTTATTGCTCTGTTAAGCATTAATATCCTTTGTTGGAAATGACTAAAACCAAAGCTCGAGAGGAGGCCAAGCTATGTGGGGTTGCTCCAATTATGATACTTTCACATCTCATCTAGATTGTGTAACGACCTTGAATTTTTGACATTTGAAATGTGAATATTTAATTGAGTTTAAATACTCGAATGATAGTTTAATTTGAAATTCGAGATATCAGAATGAATTTGGTAATTAAATTATTGGATTTAATTATTGAAACTGGGTAAAAATTTGAATTTTCAGTTTTTGAGCTGATTAAAAATAATATGAAGTCTTGTAAAATCTATATTGATAATACTGAAGATAATAAAAGCTTCCAGAATTGGATTTGAAACCGTTTTGTTCAGTTTTGAAATTTTATCGTTTAATCGATATTTAAAAATAGCGTTCCGGGGCACAGTCTCGGAATTCGACGAAACCAATTTCATTGGATCTGTAATATTGTATTATTATCGGATTTCAATTTTCGTAATGTTTGGAGTGATTGTTTGGCCGTACGATAAGCAAACGCACTGAAAAATATATCGAAATTTAATATTTTAACTGGTTTAAAAGCTATCTTCTCCATACGATCGAATTTGGACTCAAAACCTTTTCCATTGCATTCGGAATAGGTGTACAACATTACAAACGCCTGGCGGCATGCCTCGATAGGAGATCACGATTTTGAGTTGCAAATTTAGAGACAATTTGAATTTAAATTTAAATTATATATATTATATTGGTCAATTCCCAACTGCATTATTTCAAATCAGTGCTTTTTCCTTTCACCTCAGAAGCACTGTAGCCTGTCAATTGAGCACGTGAACGTGTTCTCTTGTCTCCCCATTTCTTTACAAATCTCGTACGAGATCAGTTCGTTCAGAAAGAAAAAAAACGAAACTAAATAATGGCCGAGACCTCTCTCTCTCGTTCAAAAGAAGAAAGAAAATTGAGTTCAAATTAAAATGATAATAGCCGCGTTCAAACAAAAAAATCAATGGCCCTTTTTCTCGTTCCAAATAAAAGAACGGAGCAGCCTCCTCCCCTTTCGCTAGTCAAAATCAAGCATCAAGAAATGGCGTTCGTTCGCATGGTCTCTCGTAGGAGCTGCGAGTGGGATTATCGAGGCTGGAGGAAGGGACGAGCAAATAGGGGAGAGTCGCGATGTTTCTGGTCGCAGTCTTCTAGGGTTTTGGGGCGCGTGGCGTTTGAGTTGAAGGAGGTCGGCGATGGGGGTTACGAACGATTTCACGATGACCGAAGGCCGCGTTTTTGAAGTCGATTTCGGTTGGTGGCGATGTTGTTCGCGGCAGTGGAGGCACGCTTGTGTAGGAGATGGGAGGCGTTCTCGTGAACCACTGCAGTTCGTAGGAGGGGGTGTCAGCGTCGAGGGTAATGCATTTTCTGTAATTAATTTTAGGTTGTTGAAATTTAGGGTAATTTATTTTAAATAAATAACTATATATATATATACAAATTTTTCAGCTCACTGTTTAAATTTAAAATGTGTACAATGTTTTTTAGGATATATACACATCCTGTTATAAAATTAATAAGTGGAAGAAAAAAGAAAAAAAATGTGAACTAGGTTAAGAACATCATTTGAATGGTAGTTTGTTTTTCGACTGATTCAAATGTTAATAAATCGTATAATGCTTTTACAAGGTCTGAAATCGTGGAATCAAATCGAAAATGAGGTGGATTGCAAGTAAAAGCGAAGGTGAGATCTTCTCACTCAAACAAAGGGGTTTTGTTTAATTTTAAATAGTTATATTTAAAATATTGATTGTGTTGATTGTGTGCTTGAATGATAGTATATATAGTAGTATATAGCAATATATATATATATATATATATATTGGAATATGTATATATTGGAATTGTGATTTCCCGCATTATATAGCGGATGAGACCCTATGCGCCGCATAATAGCGGATGGTATTTTATAAATCCCATATACCGCGATATTCCACCTCGAAGTGGAATTGGTATTGTGCTAACATCTGTGGATGCAGGGAAACAGGTTGGAGGGATCCAACAGGATTCCTCAAAACATTTGAATTGGTTTCATATGTTGTGTGTTGATTATTTATAATCTGTGTATGATTATATCTGTGATTGAATTTGTTGAAGGCTAAAATTTAGCCGAATGTATTTTTGGTATCGTTAGATACCAAAAATAAATAAATTGGATTTTTGAAATTAAAGTTGGAAATTTTAAGTGAATTCTTTTTGAAAGAATTGGGTGAATTTAAAAGAAGGAATTTGACAGTAAAAAGTTGATTTTGTAATCTTATCGAATTTTTTTCAAAATATGGTGAAAGGATTTTTATAAATGGATTTTGAATAGTATTATTCGAAAGTTGGAAAATTTATTTAAAATGGAATTTTAGATGGTTTGGAAGAGATAAAGGAATTTAATTTAAAAAGTGATAAATTTGTTTGAAATCCAATTAATAATTGATTTGGTATTTGAAAATAGATCTTTGGGGAATCGATATGAATATTGATTTGGTGTTGAATAAAAATGGATTTTGTGTTGAAATAAATTTGGAAATCGATTTGTAAAATGATTTGATGATTGAAAATAAATTTAGAAATCGATTTGCAAATAATTTGGAATTTGGAAATAAACTTAGAAATCGATTTGTAAATTGATTTGGGGTTTGAAATGAAATTTGAAATCAATTTTGAATTTGATTTGGTGTTTGAAAGTGAATAATTGGAAATCGATTTGAAATCATATATTAGTGAATATTTGGAAATTTAAATTCACAGTGGGAATTTATAAAGAAAAAGGGAAATGAATAATATCGGGAATTTTATTCCGCGAGTGAATGTGATTTGAAATTTGTTTTCAAAGTGATGAAGTGTGAAAAGTGATTTGAAATTGGTTTTCAAAATGTTAAAGTGTGGAAAAATGTATATCTTGTGAAGATATTTTGAAAATAAATAATTTGGGAAAAATTATTTAAATCTGATGATTGTTGTGATATGTTGTTGATAGTTAAATAACCGACTATCAATATTTGCCTTTGAAATGACACTTGATTTGTTTTTAAAACAAACACTCATTATTCGATTAAGCCGGGAAAGGACCTTTGTGTCAGATAACCCATTCTGAATAATGATACGACGTGTATGAATTGCAATTGAAGACCGGTGTGAAGACCGGGTATTTGCGAAAATGAAAGGACAACCTGTCGAATGTCTCTGCACCAAGTTGCTCCAGTATAGAGATTTATATCACTCTTCTTGTGATGGGAAGTCCGGACGTGATTAGTGAATATCTGGATTGCAAGGGCCTCTTTGGAAGTGTCTTCGGTTCCGTTCGATCCCGGAACAGACTTATATGGATGTGTGTCTGACGTTACACTTTGAGATGTAAAGCTGGTTTCTATCAAATACATTTCTGTTGGTGGCGGAGAATTTATTCTCTTAGCTTAACACCCTTCTCTGAGACGTACAAGCTCAGAGGTTATGTAGTTGATGGTTACTAGTGATACATTCCCAATTTGGTAATGTGGCATACGAAGTGTTGTTGATCATTTGTTGATCAAAGCATGGCTTTGTGAAAAAGCGTAGCTTTGTGGACGAGACTTCGTCGAGCCTCACAACCCGGTAATGGTCGAAACAGGAATGTTGCGGCAAGGTTGTTAGGGGTCGCGCCCCTAGAGTATGTCATTTCCTTCTGGATAAAAGGTGATATCATGGTATGGAGCCCAGATATTTTACCTATGTTGATGCTGCAAATTTATTATACTTTGTGGTTGTTGCTTTGTGGTTGAGGATCCTCGGATAAAGGTCAGTAACGACCGGGGGATTGCATAGCTTGTATGTTAGCTACCTAGTTACAGCTGTACAGCGTGAGGTAGCATCGACCTTGTGTTAGCAGAGATCCGGTTAGGTTCTCAGGGACGTCCTTCTAGAGGCGTTCCATTTCGGTGTAAGGAAGTTCCTTTGCCTGACCATTTGTTGGAAATCCAAAGAAACAATACGCGCCCTGTACGGTTTTAGTTGTATAACCTGCTATGGAATGTGGCGGTAACCTGCTATTGAACATGGTAGCTATAGTAGGCATACAATAATGGTTGTATGTTGGCTAAGATTAATATTATACTTTCGAAATGTTTTCCACACTAGTCATTAATAATAATATCCAATGATTTTGCGTAGTAAGCATGTTTGACTATCATAAGAAGAAATCTCCTCCAATTCTGCATTTGCATTGTGTGTGTGGCGGGAGGTCTTATGGTAGTTTCATTTTCCAAAAGCATTGCGAATTTGTTTTATTTTCTTTGTGAAAATAACTGTTTTACGATCTCACACCAGTCACCATGACTGACTCGGAGTTTATTGTTCCCTTTCTAAACTCTGGGTGCCCATAATTTTTCACACGGGTAGCCTAGAGTTATGTTATCATGATAGTTTGGATATTCTGGAGCTTTGGAGATGAGCTAGATGGCGAGACGTACTACCGTACTTGTTTATTTATTCCGCTGTGTATTCTGTATGAGGACAAGTTATGTAACTGTCCATTGTTGTATTGAGTTGTATATTGACTCTAATTGATGTATGTATAAACTGATATAGTTCTTTATTTAAAAGACTAGTGATTATCTATTATATATTGTTCCGCTGCGAATGTGAGATTCTGATATTGTTTCTGTTTCTGTTTTTCTGTTCTTTCTTTTCTTCTGTCTTCTTCTACCTCTTCTTTTTAACCCTAATGGTTCGGTTTTCCAGCATTCGATTGCGCGGCATTTGATACAGTGGACGTATTAATGTCGACTTTCGAGCGTCGAAAAGTCGTATCGTTACAGATTGGATTCGACAGCGCTATTGGATGTAAAATATTCGGATTCTCGGAAACGTTTGGTGGGGTCCGGCTCATGGGTTCCGAGAAGTTTCATAGAGTAAATGAGCTTCCCAGAAGTATATTGCTAAAGGTATATTTCAAGGGGTTGAACCTTCCTAGCCATTTGTTGTAGATTTTCCTTTTTTAATTTGATTTGAACCTTCAAATTTATTTCCTTATTTGCATCGGGAAGAGTCAGCCACTCTTCGTGGAGTTTAATTATTTATCCATTCTCTATGTTTGGATGTTGATTTATGTGGGAGTAAACCCGTTCAGTGTTCAGTGGCATGGTCTTACATGTTTGTGTTTAATTACACCCCTATTGTTTATTGTTTTACTCATACCAGACATATCGTCTAACTCGAGTTGTTTGTTTTCCCTAAACTCTCAGGTACTCATTTTATTTGAGTAGTTCGAGAGTAGCAAGACTTTGTGGGCTCTTTTGAAGAAGGCATCCGAGCAGGAGGTCCTTTATCCACTTAGCTATCATTTCTGCTGTATTTTCTAATTTGTGTAAGTGTATTTTGTTTCAGCATTTGTAAAGGCAGGATGTTATAATTGCCTAAGCTGATTTGTTGTACTTTTGTGTAACTTTGATAACTCCCTGTTAAGGAGTAACCTTATGTACTATTGACTGTTATGTTTTATTTAGAAGTTTCGTTGTGAGGTTTCTATTCTTTTCTTTATTTCACCCCACGATGATTCATATTTCCGATGCTTGGGAAACGACACACAAACACCAAGGATGTGTTAAGTGTTGTTCCTAGGGGTTAGAAAGGTGGGTCATCACAACTATCATCCACCTTCCTTAATTCTCCTTCTTGGTTACTACTAGATGTGGTCCATCCATTACTTTAGTTAATATACTTGATTATGGGTAAACTATGCATCCCCATAAATATATCGTATTAAATTCCTTAATCATTTTCGCTATTTAATCCCTTTTAACTCTCTGTTAGTTACAAATTTATTGCCCATTAAATTTGCAATTAATATCCATAAATCCTAGTCTGATAATTACTACTTGTTAATAACTAATAAGAATATCGTTGTAAATTACACTATTTATATATTTTTATGTTTGAACATTAAGCGCGGTTATACGTATTTATTTATTTATTATAATTCTAACTATTAATTTCTAAACTACAAAATTTATTTCCATATTTTAATTTATCAAAGTCGCCTTTTCAAAATGGATTACCATTATAACTTTCCTACTTCCATACTCAATCTTTATAAAAATCTGATTATCTCCTTGTGGTGATTAACCTACACAACCTTCTCCACTCCTTCACATCTTACTTCACTAATATCATTCCCTTCTTCTGGATGCTTACAACATATAGGTTCTTATCTCCCATCTGTCTGGATGAAATATATGTCTTCAATTGGCAATCCATCAAAAGCCAAAATCATAAGGCAGTTTAGGCCCAACAAACGAGTCAAGTACCATTCAGCTTCGGGGGTGCTTCTATATGTCGTGGTCGTACTCTTCTTACTCCACTCCTTACAATACGACCTCTCTCTCGTGGGGTAATCGGGGTAGGAGTATAAATTTAACTTTAGTTTTTTTCTAACTCATAGTCGATTCGCCTATCCTTTTGGAATATGGTCGCAACCACTTCTATAGTCGGAATTTATTAAGTTGGGTGTATGTTCAAAATAAGTGTGTGTGTGTGTGTGTATATATAGTAAGGTTATTGAAAAATACTTTTAAAAATAACAAGAACACTATTCATATGTATACTTATCCACATTAATCAGGTAACCTAAGCTCGGATACCAAATGTAACACCCCACCTTGAAACGGGCCTAATTTTCGACCCAGAAAAAGCCTATCGAACCATAGACCCATTTCAAAGCCGGGTGAAGGAAAAATACACATAATTATCTATCTACACATTCAGAATCTTATAGCAGAAAGATAAAATATAATATTAGAACGGTACCTATTTATCTAAAAATTCAAATGTCAAAAACATACAACATAATCCATATAACAATGCCAAATATTCATGGTACAATATTTAAAAATACATCATGTCTCAATGGGTACATCGGAAGTATAGAAATAACATAAATAGATATATACATAACTGCCACAAGTATGCATCTCCACCATCATCTCCACAAATCTGCGTCATCTTTCCTAACTTGTGTTGTAATGAGGAGGGAGTCAAAACAACAATGTCGAATGAATAAAAATCTCGAGCCTTTCTATAATAGTACTTGGGCAGTATAATTTAAAAAAGAATATGTCATACACATCCTATCTATACTATAAGTTTTTCCTACTATAAGCCCTAAGACCTTTCTAGTCCAATTCTATAACCATTACCTTTTTTCAACCCAATAGCTCATCTTCAAATGTATGCCAAAGGCCATTCCCAATCCTACGCATCTACCACCAATAGGCAGGTCCCCATCATTTAGTATCTATCCCAAGATGGACTCCTCTCTGATACCATCTAGTTGACATTGCATGGAATCTCATCAAGCCACTTAATACTTCATTATGGGAGAGGCGGACCCTATAATCGGCACTTAATAACTCAAACCCGAAGCGGACCTTTCTCGAGATATCCTCTACCATGCCTAACCTCTTACCCTAAACATTTAATACTTCCTAATAAGGAGGAGGCGGGCCCTCAATCAGCTACTTACTACCTTCAATCCCAAAGTAGGTCCTGCGTATTATGACCCATAACCCAAACTGTGACGTCTCACATTAGTTCGACTATTCGTTGGTATTGGTAGCCAGATTAGCTGAGCAGGTTTAATCTACACAATTTGGGACTAACCTCGCATCCTCAGTGGGTACTTATTATAGGTGATGTCTCACATCATCCCCAAAGTCACATTGCCGGTAGCCAGATTAGCTGGATAGACTTTCGCGTGTTTTTGACTGACCTTGCATCCCCATGGCTTAGTCATTATCTATACTCTCTTAACATACTATCACACACCTCACCGTATCTCTATTAAGGCATAAGGAAAACCATTATTTCGTCTTAATTATCAATTTCTTTCCTAAGAGGGATTTAATGCTAATTAATAACCTATTTACTATGCAATTAATACGCTATTAATTATATGTTTTTTATACGCAAATACACACACACACATGCCTAAATATTTCTAAGCGTTTGAAGGTTACGCCCTAAACTAATCGTTTAAATGTCAAAACTTCAAATTTATACAAGTCCAATTCCATATCAACAAACATACCATATATCCAATATTCTCAGTTCAACAACATACTTGTATAAAAACAGAATCCATACCAAACTTATTTTATACTAAAATAGCAGAATCAAAATTAAAAGAAATTTATAATTCAATCCTTTTACTCTCTATTCAACTTCTTTGCATAAAATTGAAAAAGGGAATTTCTGTTTGAATTGCCGAAATAGGCAGTGCAAATTATGAATAAAAGAATGCGTATCTCACACACCATTTCCTAACTTATTTCTTTTCAAAAACCCTTAATCAGATCCAAAGTAAAAGATGAGAAGTGGAAGAGAATGTAAAAAATTAAAATTGCAATAACTACACAGTTCCACTATTTTAATATAGAATAATTGAGGTTCTAACTTAGGAACTAACATTTTGCTTTAGTGGAATTATGGGGTTTTAATATGATGTTTTCATAAGAAAAAATTCCCTAAGGTATATATCAAATCCAAGTTATATTATACAATTACTAAAATAAGAAAGACTAAGATTTCCACTCATAAAAAATCCTTAACTCTTCCTCTTGGATTTGTGTACGCCCACTTTAAATCTCTTCCAAGATCTTTTCCTTTGAAAATATACAATAAATGGTTTATATATAGATTTGATTTAGAATTTTAGGAATTGGAGGAGAATAGAATTAGAAATTGAATCTTAAACACCTAAAATTTCTTACTTGAAACCGTAGAGAATTTTTGAATCTTTGAAGAAAGAGATCGACAGAGCTTTGCTTAGTTCCTAAAATAATTTGTGAATAAAAGTGAAGAGGCTAGGCACTTATTTATAGTGGTTAGAAAGCACCAGAACCGTCGGATTTAAGTTAGTTTAAAATAATAAAATCTGGGCCGTTCACAGTGTTAAAAACCTTAGCCGCCACTACAATCACCAGTTGACCGCTCCTACCTAGGCAATCGACCGACAACGATTGACCGACACAAGGTAGGTGGTCAACCAGTTAGTTTATTTTGGGAACATATATTTAATTGCCATTAGTTTATTATTTAATACCTTAATTGGTATTTAACATTAACTTTTATTTTAACGTTTACTTAACCCCCAAGTCTAACAACCGTTAATTTTCAAATTTAAAACTTTAGCATTAATTATTTACTTAAATTTGAATTCCATTTGAATTAATTTGAATCTGAAAACTTTAGACGTCAATAACTTTTTCGTTTGAGCTCCGTTTTCAAAACTTAATATATGAAAATTAATCAAAAAATCGCCACGAACGCAAGATACAACTTTCGTGGCCAAATTCTAACATCTTCAAAATTTTCTTTTTTAGCCTTATTTTTTATATTATTAATTCTTTTATTATTAGTTAATCTCTTATTAATTTTTACGGGGTGTTACAGAACTGGAGTTAAGTTAAGCGAAAATCCATCGATTTTGTTTTAAAGAGTCCGGTAAGTGGGGGAGTGTACTTGTATGAGATGACTCGAAATCATAACCACTTCAAAATAGATATATGAGTTCTATGTTTTGGAAGCAGTTATGGAATGAAATTCTATAGAGTTGAAGTGTCTATCCTAAGGTTAAGTCCAAGGGAGAGAGGTCAGCATTAACATTTCAAACAATTCTAGCAAGGGTATTGTCTATCTTGAGGATGATTATAAGAGACAGGGCAGCGTCAGCATTCATCGGACGGCTTATGCTGGCATCCATGGAGAGATTCAAGATCTGCTTGAATGATAAAGACTCGTGTGTTGAGGTGCTGAATGTGACTTCACCATCGGTAATGATAGAAAACAATATTGGATTCATAGCTAATGGGTTAAGCTAACCCAAGGGTATATGAACTTCATATCTAAAAATGCTTTCGACTGATAGTGCACGGGAGTTTATGATATTTGATATCACGTGTTTAGGCATGGACCAACTACATTTACCTTATGGTATATTTTATCTAGAAATATACATTGCTTTGGAAGGTAACTTTTGACCCTTGTCAGGAGGTCCGTCTCGTCGTACTATGGGTACCTCAAATGGAAATCCTAAGCAAATGAACATTTGCAGTTTTATTTGTACTTCTAATATTGTTGTGTTGTGACATGCAAGTAGCATAGTTATTTTTGATTTATATTCTATACCCTTGGCACTATCTATTATATCGCCATATGTACTTATTAAACGGTTTGGTCCTTTTTAAAGAAAATCATTTCGGTAATTCGGTTGGTCTCAAAAGATACTGTTATATGGGCATATGTTTCTTGAGTTTCACACACTAGACATATGTTTGACTCATACTTTTATCTTTCCCTTAAATCCTCGGGTGCACTTTCGAGTATTTTGAGAAAGTTAGGTTTTGTTTGGATATTCTTTGGAGTCAAGGAGTCGAGCTGGATTTTTTCACCTACTATAATATTCTTATTTTCGCTACACTACTATTATGTGTACATTAGCATTTAGTAGGATAGGCTATTTTAATTGTTTGGGCTAACAATTGTATTTAGGATTGTAACTTTGAAATGATATGTATCTTAGAGTAGGTCTTTGTACTGTCCTTTTGATATTATATGTTATCATTCCGTCGTTAGATTTAAATGTTTTATTCTCTTCTTTCTTGCTTTTTCTTTTACCTTAACAATCTGCCTTTTTGGCACTTGTATGTTCGGCATGTGAACGTGGATGTATTGGTGTGAACATTTAAAGGTCAAAAGGCGGGTCATTACTGCTGGTATCAGAGTTGAAGGTTAAGAGAGAACCTTGACTTTGGTTGGTTATAACTCATTAGAGATAGGGTAAGCGATGCCCTTGAATGAGTTGAGTGTATTATATATATGAGAGCATGTCTGTATTTATAACATATGCCTTAAAGGTAATTTTTACAAATCCGACTTGTAATGTAGTTTAATTAATGTAAGGAATGATGATGGTCATTCATTATCCTTCATTGATTAGTTTAGTTGTGCTCAACCAGTTTATGTGCATTGTTATCATTTGTAGATTGATTTGTTTTTCTCAACCATTTTATAAGCACTTAGTATTGTTTATTGATTGTTGATTTATGCTCGACTAGTTTATGAGTAGTTTACCTTTGTACTGCATGGATCGGGTAGATAATATTTGTGGGTGCATTGAAATTAACACCTTGTGGATTGAATTTTACAGTTTGACTATAAGGTGTTTAGTGATAATGTTTGGTTGGATGTTTAGTATAGATTTTCTAAGTATGGTTTATAAAATATGGTTTATAAATGAAGAGGATTCAAACTGATAGTTTGAGAACTTAAATCCCAGTGTCTTTGAAAATGGTTTCCTACATTTTGGTGGAAATAATAACAGTACTATTTGAAAGTATTTTTTAATACTAATATCTTTAAAAGAGTTTTTAGATTTGTTCGAGTTTGAGGTTGCTCTCGGAATCAGCAAGTCAATTCGAGAATAAAGTATTTTTATGTTATCTAGTTTGGGTGGCTCGAAAATAAATAAAAATAGGTGAGAGGTGTATTCGGTTTGTAAGCACTTCTTTTGAGTATTACCCTTCTTAGTTAGGGGATGTATTGTATGACTTAGTAGGATCCATTTCCTTGGTATCGTTTTAGTGTTACTCAATCTATTTATATATTTTATATGGATTTTGAAGTAAAATATATGGGAAGTTAGTTTATAAATTAAGATCATGATACTTTGTATTAATTTACGAAGTATTTGATATAGCTTTGAAAATGATTTCTGATTTACTTCCGAAAGTATGATTTGATACAAAATAGGTATATGTATATATTGTTATTTCAAATGATATGAAATGAAACTTGGTATTTAGTTCTAAAGCTTTAATTTCTTAGAACGAAATGGATTTTTCGATGATTTTTGGCAATCTGAAAACTTTCGGATCGTTATAGAACTTGGAGCTAAGTGTTATTTTAAAATATAAAGTTGAGTTTATATAACTTTTGAATTGAAAAGGTAGTAAGCTAGTAAAGTTTTAAATTGGTTTGAATATCCTTGTTAAGTGAATCATTCAATCTTCTTGGGCCAGCTAATAAACGTCTTTAACTTAGGGGTATCTAAGAGAAGTGGATTGTGGCCTAAGTTTGGATACTAGTGTCCTGCTCTTTCTAGCTACTTGCCAAATCCAATAGACAAAGAAGTCGAAAGGTGATTGGTTATAAGACCCAGATTTATTTTGGGCCTTCATCTTAATTTTAAAAGGTAAAGCGAATCCAACATTTTGTATATACCCTTAGGATGTAGTAGAGTATTATACGAGTATAAACTTGAGTTTTGTTTTTATAAAATGTTCCATATATGATTTTAGTATTAAATAAGATATACTATTTATGTAAATGAATATGATATAAAAAGTTATTTGTATAGTTAAAGAAAACAATAGGATAAAATATGTAAGTTGTACATAGATTATTTTATTTGCATGGTTGTTCTTGATCCAGGATTCGAGTACATGGTTTCTAGGTGACTTACACCGGTCTAAACTAGGATTTTTCTCTCGATTCTCAACGACGAACACTTAAAACAATTCTTGATATGATTCCAAGGTTTTCTATTGCAGTATATGACTATCTAAGGGAAACAGGGGTATCTAATCAGGAAACCTGATTGGAGTCTGCACTAGAGTGGTCAAGCGATCTATACTAGTTGGGAAGTGAAATTTATGTGATCGAGCAAGTGATCTGATCAAATATTGCGTATGGATGATCCATGCACATCGTACGGGCATAAGTACATGTATGCTTTGTTTTGTTAGCTTATGGAGGGTTCAGGTAATAACTTTTCAATTTTTCCTAGGGCAACTTGAATAACCTTTTAAGTAATAACCTGAGGCAGTTTAGTGTAAGGTACGCTTAGTAGATTATTTATCATCCATGTGCGATGAGAGGGTTTTTGAACCCGAGCAAACCGTGAGCTTTGGTTGCTAGTAATTCTAAATATTGTTGAGTACTGATGTGTGCTTGTTTCTTTTTGTTAATTGGTCATGTTGGAATTTCGTGGATGAATGTTTTAAGCGGAGGAGAATGTAACGACCTGGAATTTCGAACACTTCGTATTTAAATATCTAGATTATTTAAATATCTGAATCTTGGTTAAATATGGTTAAATAGATTTTATAACCTTATTGACCCCTTTTTAATTAATAACTAATGAAGGTAAACTTTTTTTTGAAATATGTGTAAAAAAATAAATAGTTTGAAGAAATATAGATAATTTGACCGAAAATTGTTTTATCGATAAACGGCTTTTTACTCGATATAATTGTTCGAACTTTTTGGTCTTTTCTAATATATTAATATGTAATTAATTAGCAACTAAAAATATTTATTGGTTTATGGCTAACTAAATCACTTTGATGATGTCATGGGTGTTGGCATTGAAGATATTTTGAGGATGGGCATTTTGGGAAGACTAAGGGTGAAGTAATGAAAGGATTAATGTTTAAAGTTAGCATGTGTTGGGTAAGTTGCTTTGTTGGCTGGCCAAGAAGGTTTAGGAGGATGCTTTGACCTCTTGGATTCTTCTATTTAACCATTTCATTAGCTCGACAAAGTCCTTTTGCAAATTTAAAACATAACACTTCATCATCTTCTCTCTTCTCTTTAACAATTCCAAATCAATGCAAATCAACTCCAATCTTCTCCAAACTTTGGCAAAGGCCCTAGGGTAGCCTAAGAGCAAGGGAAAGCAACTCAAAAGTGGAAAGAGAGGAGCACAACAACCTAAACATGGACTAGCCATGACCAAAAGAGGATAGGGGAGGGTGGCCGAGAGCTATTTTGAAGCAAAGTTAGTGCCTTTGGCATGTTTGGTGATGGTAGGAAGTGTTATTATGTTCAAGGTGGCTTATGCTTTGTGTTAGAATGGTTTTTATGCTCACCATTGAAGTGTATATATTGTGTATGTATGTTTGTTGTGTGAATATAAAGTTAAAGTAAAGACCTAATGCAAGTTATAACATTTGGACCCCCATACTTTGGAAGGCAAGTGACAACTTTATATATAGTATATTTACTTCTATTATCCTCTAAAACATGTATCATGGTCTAGACTTTTTGTTTACATGTTTGGTGTGATTGTGTGTGATGTGGAAGATTGTGTTTGTGTAAATGTTTGTAGCGAAAGAGTCGCTATAAGTGCGATTCATAAATCCCTTGTTTTTAACCTCTTTGATATAGTTATTTGTGAATATATATGAACATATATATTTTGGTTATGCTATACACTTATAGTATTTTGTGGGATGACAAGGAAGTGGTTTGAAAACGTAGATAATTTGTAGAACAAAGTTGGAAAAGTTAGTAGCGAGAAAAGATCGCTATATGAGCACTTTGTAAATGCCTAATTTTTGGGAATTTTTAAAATGATTTTGGAAGATATCATTAGGGGTTTCTTTGTATGGTTTTCAATTAGTTCAAGAATATTACTTACTATAAAACTTCTATGTCTTAAAACCTTTGTTTAGATAGAGAAAACCGGCCTCAAACTTTCATGTTTTTTGAACCTGCTCTCTGTGCAGTATCTTTACAGCATTTATAAATGCAGTCTTAGACCTATACCAGCAATTCTGGGCTTTTGTGACAATGTTTGGTTTTGTGTTTTTTAAGCCCTTTTGTGTTTTTAAAATTGTTATAAATCTTATTTAAGTTTATTGTTTTTATGTGATCTTTGTAAGAATGTTTAATAGCAGGTTTTCAAATATTTTAAAAGGGGTTTCAAGTTGAAATATTTTTTTAATTATTTATGAATTTTTAAGTAAATGATTTATTTCTAACATTTATAAAATGGTTTTTATAGTAACTTCTATATTTGTTATTTTTATATAATATTTTATATAGATAATTAAAACATAATTATAAGTATTTTAAAAGTATTTATATATATAAGTTTGAAAATGTAAGTTAAGTATTCTAAAAGGGTGTGTCTGTGTGTGTATGTTTTGGAAAAGTAAGTGAAGTAGGTTATAAAAGATAAAGGTGGTTTTGGTTATAACACTTAGTAATAATGAATGGTTTTGAGAAGTAACTAAAAAGTATATTACCCTGTTAAATAAGTATAGATATACATAGATCTTTAAAAGGAATATTTTAAAGATAATGTTAAGTATAAAATGGTTTTGGGTTTATAGTAAACAATTTTTAAGTAACATTTGTTTTTAGCATTTGAATATACTTTTGAATATAAGTATTTCTTAAAAAGAATATTTTAAAGATAATGTTAAGTATAAAATAGTTTTGGGTTCATAGTAAATAATGTTTGAGTAACATTTGTTTTTAACCCTTTTGAATATAATTTGTTCTTTAAAATGAGTATTTTTAAGCTAATGATAGTGTAAATTATTTTAGGTTTATAGTGATAGTCTTTAAGTAACATTTTTCTTTAACCCTTTTGAATGTACTTAGATCTTTAAAAGAGTATTTTAAAGATAACGACGGGTATGGAATGTTTTGGAAGAAGGATAGAAAAGGTAAAGGTTCAAATTATAAAAGAGATAAGTTTATAGTAACAATGTTTTAGTAACATTTGTTTTGAACCTCTTTGATTATATTTTAAAGCATGAAATCTTGATACGCGATTTGTGAATATTCTTATATCTTTGAGATTAGTAAATGAATATATTTTAAACTATTGAAAAGAGTAGAAATGAATAGCGAAGTAGTAGTATACATGTATATATCTTTTATAAAGGTATTTACGAAGAAATATTATTTGATAATACGGGGATTAGGAGTCGCTTATGTGACTTAATCATGCTTTGTGTGTTTACTTGTCTATGGAAAGTACTTACTCCAGTACTTAGCACTAAAAACCGACAAATTAGACTTGTTCAATATATGAGAGTTATGAATGATGTTCGAGTAGGACTTAGAAGCAAACAGTGCTTTAACCTACCAGATTTCACTCTTGACCGAGGAATAGCGTAAGTTGAGAAAGTCAAAAACATGATAAGTATACAAGACTTGATTTCCATATGCGACCGTTTTCATTTTTTTTCTGAATTTGACCAAAATTAACTTAGGAAATATCTAGAAGAAATATAAGAGTTATACGTTACAGTTATCCTCTCGGTGGTGCTATACCCTACATATGAACTCGTCTTGCTCTTCTAGGATAAGAGATAAGGCAATTTGTCTGGATAAGAGATGATCTCTACCATATTCCTTGTTTGATTATTTCTAAACGAACTAGAGTTAAGTTAACCAAAAATCCATCGATTTGGTTTTGAAGGGTCCAATAATCGGGGGAGTGTATGTATATGAGATGACTCGAAATCGTAACCACTTCAAAATCGATATATGAGTTCTATGTTTTGGAAGCAGTTATGGAGTGAAATGTTATAGAGTTGAACTATCTATCCTAAGGTTAACTCTAAGAGAGAGAGATCAATGTTAACATTTTAAAAGATGCTAGCGATGGTACTATCTATCTTGAGGATGATTACAAAAGAGAGGGCAAAGTTAGCATTCGCCGGACTACTTATTCTAGGATCCATGGAGAGATTTGAGATCTGTTTGAGTGATGAGGACTCACATGATGAGATGTTGAACATAACTATACCATCATAATAAATAAAATAGAGTAGGATGCTTAGCCAGTAGATTTAGTTAACCTAAGGGTATATCAACTCCATATCTAGAGATGCTTTCGATTGATAATGCATGAGAGTTGATGATATTCGATATCATGTGTTTGGGAGTGGACTAGCTATGTTTACCTTGTGTTGTATTTTATCTAGAGATATACATCACTTTGGAAGGTAGCTTCTAACCACTTTAAGGAGGTCCACCTCGACGTACTAAGGGCACCTCCAATGGAAATCAATATGCGAATCGATTATTAGCAGTTTTAGTTGTACTTCTAATATTGTTGTATTATGAGATGCAAGAAGCACGTCTATTTTCTGATTTATATTCTATTCCCTGGACATTATCTATTATGTTTCCATATGTACTTATTAGATGGTTTGGTTCTTTTGAGGGAAAAACCATTCCGGTGATTCGGCTGGTCTCAAATGATACTCTTATGTTCATACCAGACTTTTATCTGACTCGTGGTTTTATCTTTCCCTTAAATCTTCGGGTGCTCTTTCGAGCAGTTTGGGAAATGAAGGTTTTCATTGGATATTCTTTGGAGCTCAAGGAGTCAAACTGGATGTTTTCACATACCGTATTATTCTTATTTCCGTTGCACTACTATTATGTATATATTAGCATTTGTGAGGATATATTATTATAACTATCAAGGCTGATGACATCACTTAGGATTGTAACTCTGAAATTCTATGTATCTTAGAGCAACTGCTTGTACTGCATTTTTGATATTGTATGTTATTGTTCCACTGTGAGATTCAGATGTTTTGTTCTCTTGTTCTTTTTCTTTATGTGTTTTCTTTTACCCTAACAATCTGTCTTTCCAGCACTTGGATGTTCGACAAGTGAATACCCTAGATGTATTAGTGTTGACTTTGGGGGTCGAAAAGGCAGCTCATTACAAGATCTGTAAGCAATGAATTTGGTCGATCTATCACACCACTAGCAAAGGTGATGTGTGAATGTTAATATTTGAATTTTCATTATTAATCGCTGAATAAATTCACACCTTTGAGTCACATAACCGTATTTGTGAATACCCAGTAAAACCTTACAATTTAATTAATTTATAAAATATTGTGAGTTAATTAAATTAACTATTATTTAATTTATTTGACGTTCGGAGTGGTCTGTAATTTTGACTGCATATATAAAAGCTATATTTGCAAACATCGATATATGATATCGGTTTGACTTTAAACAAGTTTAAATAAAAGATAGTTTCATGAAGGAATTATGGAAATTTTGTGCCATTTGATGGCATCTAGTTCTGAGCACATCTTAGGAGAGAGGGGTGGAGAGAGAGAAAATTAAAGGTTTAACTAGGGAAATTTTAATTGAAGGAAAGGGAAAGATTTCATTCTTTCAAATAACACAAGTCCATAAATTTTATTCTCGTCCATTCTTTTATTCATGATGTTTAAACTTGACTGATTTCACATATATGTATATTGAATTGCCACTTATTGAATTTAACCAAAATCTCTTGTGTGTTGTTATTTAATTATAAAAACAATTTTGTGTTTGTTTTGTGTATTGTTATTGTCTATTGGACTTGAAACAATTACTAATGCAGTTTGATTTTCGTTAATAGAATTCAGATTTGATTTCACAATTTAGTATATTTGTATTCATGGACCTATTATTTAATTAATTGAATTATGTATATATATATATATGTGTTCATATACCATATCTTCATTGTGAACCAACTTCAAGTTAAATTTTGGTATAGTTAATTTTGTTCAACAAATTAATATATTTTCGATGATGTATTTTTTAACCTAATATGCATATTTGAATTTTTAATTTTATATGGTAGTATATACATATATGTATATGGATTATTCTAAAATTTATCATGATTATTTACGTAATATTTGTGACAATACTTTCCTTTAACAATTTTGTTTACATGTTGAATGTGTATTTTTAGTTTTGTAATTTTAAAGTTGGATATTTTGTTGTGATCAAGCATTGAATTTATAACGATTTGCCTTTTCGACCCCCAAATGTCGACACTAATATACCATGGTATTCACGTGCCAACATTTGAGGGTCGACAAGGCGAATCGTTACATTTGGTATCAGAATTGAAGTTTAAGCAAAGACCTTTGCTTTGTTTGGGTATAGCTCGTTTGAGATAGGGTGAGCGATGCCGTAGAATGAGTTGAGTGTATTATACATAGGGATGTATATTGGACAGGACATTCTGTTGTCTGACTCGGTCCAAGGCTGAAAGGCATTCGGTCTGTGTCTGTATGATTCTTATTTAGGACACGAATTCGGACAAGAAAAAATGTACGAAAATATGTCCGTCCGAAAATGTTCGATGTTTTTTTATTATCCGAACATTGTCTGGCTCGTATGAACAATGTTCGAACTTAAAGCTTATCCGGTCCATGTCCGTCTGAATCTCTTATAGGATAGGACTAGGACACACCATCGTCCAGTCCGGTCTGACCCATTTACACCCCTAATTATACATATGAGAGACTTATAAGCGTATGCCTTAAAGGTAATTCCAACTACGAAAATTAAAGATCGTATATAAGGTAACTTAGTAAATATCAAGCAAATGCTAAAGCAATGAACTCTATTATTCATGCCTTGGATAAAATTGAATATAATCATGTTTCTCATTGTGTGATTGTGTAGGAAATTTGGCATACACTTAAAGTGACTCATTAAGGTACATTGCAGGTAAAGGAATTTTATCTAGCCATGCTCTAACAAAAGATGGGACTATAAAGGAGATGTATAAACAATTTTCAAATATAGTATTCAAATCTCAAATGCTGATAAAAGCTTATACAGAATTGGAGATGGTCGAAAAATTCTGAGAATCCTCTCAAAAAGTTTTGAAACAAACGTGACAACAATACAAGAATCCAAAAACTTGAAACAACATAAACTGGAGGAACTAATATGAAATCTCATCACTTCTGAGATGGAACTGAAAGTCGGAGAAGAACGTAAAAAAGGTGATTCTAAAAATAAATCTATTGCTTTAAAAAGGTCAAACGGTAACGTGAAAGAAGATGACGCTGCTGTTGAGCTAGCACTATTGATGAAGCGATTCAAAAGGTGGACCCAAAAGCATGGAAATCCGGCAATAAACCAATGAATAAAAATCAAAATTGTCAAATTTCTAGATGATTCTGAAGCGGAAGAAATCATATGTCATAGATGTAAGAAGCCAAGTCACATCAAGCCAAATTGCCCATAACACCCCATAAAATCAACGATAAATAAATAAATTAGATAAATTAAATTAAATAAGATATGAATAAAAATGAAAATTTTGTAAAATTCAGAATTTAACCACAAAAGTTATGCCGTTGCGTTCGTGGCGAAATTCCGATCAATTTATGTAACACCCCTAATTTTAAATTGCATTATTCAAGAGATTTAATTAGATAAAATAAATAGAATAATGTTGAGATTAGAGTGATAAGGGAATTGAGATTTGAAAACCAATTAGGGTCATGCCTTAACTAAATGGATTTATAAAATCGTTTATAAGTTAAACGGTTAAGAGAATAAGGCAAGGATAATATGAGAATAGCCGTATACCATAACCCCTAAGCCCTTACCTCATTATCATTCACATTTTCATAAATCAAAAATGTAAACAAAGGAGAAACAAGGCTGGCCATAACCCTAGGAGAAGAGGAGCTCAAAATCAATTCGAGGCTAAGATTCAAGCTACAAAGATTAAAGCAACAACAAATCTTAAGTTCCTTATCCAAAAAAGGTGAATAATGATCTAAACCATCTCATATAAGTCTTCTTGAACGTTTTAATTCGATTTTAAGGTTCAAATCAATTGGATGGATGAATGATGATATGCTTTGATTATATGCCATGTTTTAATTTAAACAAGGTTTTGTGGAATAATATAATTTGATTTTAAGGTTAAATTCATGCAAATTGATTTTCGAATGCCATGATGTTTAAATATGTTATGTAAAAAGTATATTACCCTGTTTAATAAGTATAGATATACATAGATCTTTAAAAGGATTATTTTAAAGATAATGTTAAGTATAAAATGGTTTTGGGTTTATAGTAAACAATGTTTAAGTAACATCTGTTTTTAGCATTTGAATATACTTTTGAATATAAGTATTTCTTAAAAAGAATATTTTAAAGATAATGTTAAGTATAAAATAGTTTTGGGTTCATAGTAAATAATGTTTGAGTAACATTTGTTTTTAACCCTTTTGAATATAATTTGTTCTTTAAAATGAGTATTTTTAAGGTAATGATAGTGTAAAGTATTTTAGGTTTATAGTGATAATCTTTAAGTAACATTTTTCTTTAACCCTTTTGAATGTACTTAGATCTTTAAAAGAGTATTTTAAAGATAACGACGGGTATGGAATGTTTTGGAAGAAGGATAGAAAAGGTAAAAGTTCAAATTATAAAAGATATGGGTTTATAGTAACAATGTTTTAGTAACATTTGTTTTGAACCTCTTTGATTATATTTTAAAGCATGAAATCTTGATACGCGATTTGTGAATATTCTTATATCTTTGAGATTAGTAAATGAATATATTTTAAACTATTGAAAAGAGTAGAAATGAATAGCGAAGTAGTATACATGTATATATCTTTTATAAAGGTATTTACGAAGAAATATTATTTGATAATACGGGGATTAGGAGTCGCTTATGTGACTTAATCATGCTTTGTGTGTTTACTTGTCTATGGAAAGTACTTACTCCAGTACTTAGCACTAAAAACCGACAAATTAGACTTGTTCTATATATGAGAGTTATGAATGATGTTCGAGTAGGACTTAGAAGCAAACAGTGCTTTAACCTACCAGATTTCACTCTTGACCGAGGAATAGCGTAAGTTGAGAAAGTCAAAAACATGATAAGTATACAAGACTTAATTTCCATATGCGACCGTTTTCATTTTTTTCTGAATTTGACCAAAATTAACTTAGGAAATATCTAGAAGAAATATAAGAATTATACGTTACAGTTATCCTCTCGGTGGTGCTATACCCTACATATGAACTCGTCTTGCTCTTCTAGGATAAGAGATAAGGCAATTTGTCTGGATAAGAGATGATCTCTACCATATTCCTTGTCTGATTATTTCTAAAAGAACTAGAGTTAAGTTAACCAGAAATCCATCGATTTGGTTTTGAAGGGTCCAGTAATCGGGGGAGTGTATGTATATGAGATGACTCGAAATCGTAACCACTTCAAAATCGATATATGAGTTCTATGTTTTGGAAGCAGTTATGGAGTGAAATGTTACAGAGTTGAACTATCTATCCTAAGGTTAACTCTAAGAGAGAGAGATCAATGTTAACATTTTAAAAGATGCTAGCGATGGTACTATCTATCTTGAGGATGATTACAAAAGAGAGGGCAAAGTTAGCATTCGTCGGACTACTTATTCTAGGATCCATGGAGAGATTTGAGATCTGTTTGAGTGATGAGGACTCACATGATGAGATGTTGAACATAACTATACCATCGTAATAAATAAAATAGAGTAGGATGCTTAGCCAGTAGATTTAGTTAACCTAAGGGTATATCAACTCCATATCTAGAGATGCTTTCGATTGATAATGCATAAGAGTTAATGATATTCGATATCATGTGTTTGGGTGTGGACTAGCTATGGTTACCTTGTGTTGTATTTTATCTAGAGATATACATCACTTTGGAAGGTAGCTTCTAACCACTTTAAGGAGGTCCACCTCGACGTACTAAGGGCACCTCCAATGGAAATCAATATGCGAATCAATTATTAGCAGTTTTAGTTGTACTTCTAATATTGTTGTATTATGAGATGCAAGAAGCACGTCTATTTTCTGATTTATATTCTATTCCCTGGACATTATCTATTATGTTTCCATATGTACTTATTAGATGGTTTGGTTCTTTTGAGGGAAAAACCATTCCGGTGATTCGGCTGGTCTCAAATGATACTCTTATGTTCATACCAGACTTTTATCTAACTCGTGGTTTTATCTTTCCCTTAAATCTTCGGGTGCTCTTTCGAGCAGTTTGGGAAACGAAGGTTTTCATTGGATATTCTTTGGAGCTCAAGGAGTCAAACTGGATGTTTTCACATACCGTATTATTCTTATTTCCGTTGCACTACTATTATGTATATATTAGCATTTGTGAGGATATATTATTATAACTATCAAGGCTGATGACATCACTTAGGATTGTAACTCTGAAATTCTATGTATCTTAGAGCAACTGCTTGTACTGCATTTTTGAGATTGTATGTTATTGTTCCACTGTGAGATTCAGATGTTTTGTTCTCTTGTTCTTTTTCTTTATGTGTTTTCTTTTGCCCTAACAATCTGTCTTTCCAGCACTTGGATGTTCGACAAGTGAATACCCTAGATGTATTAGTGTTGACTTTGGGGGTCGAAAAGGCAGCTCATTACAAGATCTGTAAGCAATGAATTTGGTCGATCTATCACACCACTAGCAAAGGTGACGTTTGAATGTTAATATTTGAATTTTCATTATTAATCGCTGAATAAATTCACACCTTTGAGTCACATAACCGTATTTGTGAATACCCAGTAAAACCTTACAATTTAATTAATTTATAAAATATTGTGAGTTAATTAAATTAACTATTATTTAATTTATTTGACGTTCGGAATGGTCTGTAATTTTGACTGCATATATAAATGCTATATTTGCAAACATCGATATATGATATCGGTGTGACTTTAAACAAGTTTAAATAAAAGATATTTGCATGAAGGAATTATGGAAATTTTGTGCCATTTGATGGCATCTAGTTCCGAGCACATCTTAGGAGAGAGGGATGGAGAGAGAGAAAATTAAAGGTTTAACTAGGGAAATTTTAATTGAAGGAAAGGGAAAGATTTCATTCTTTCAAATAACACAAGTCCATAAATTTTATTCTCGTCCATTCTTTTATTCATGATGTTTAAACTTGACTGATTTCACATATATGTATATTGAATTGCCACTTATTGAATTTAACCAAAATCTCTTGTGTGTTGTTATTTAATTATAAAAACAATTTTGTGTTTGTTTTGTGTATTGTTATTGTCTATTGGACTTGAAACAATTACTAATGCAGTTTGATTTTCTTTAATAGAATTTAGATTTGATTTCACAATTTAGTATATTTGTATTCATGGACCTATTATTTAATTAATTGAATTATGTATATATATATATGTGTTCATATACCATATCTTCATTGTGAACCAACTTCAAGTTAAATTTTGGTATAGTTAATTTTGTTCAACAAATTAATATATTTTCGATGATGTATTTTTTAACCTAATATGCATATTTGAATTTTTAATTTTAAATGGTAGTATATACATATATGTATATGGATTATTCTAAAATTTATCATGATTATTTACGTAATATTTGTGACAATACTTTCCTTTAACAATTTTGTTTATATGTTGAATGTGTATTTTTAGTTTTGTAATTTTAAAGTTGGATATTTTGTTGTGATCAAGCATTGAATTTATAACGATTTGCCTTTTCGACCCCCAAATGTCGACACTAATATACCATGGTATTCACGTGCCAACATTTGAGGGTCGACAAGGCGAATCGTTACATTTGGTATCAGAATTGAAGTTTAAGCAAAGACCTTGGCTTTGTTTGGGTATAACTCGTTTGAGATAGGGTGAGCGATGCCGTAGAATGAGTTGAGTGTATTATACATAGGGATGTATATTGGACAGGACATTCTGTTGTCTGACTTGATCCAAGGCTGAAAGGCATTCGGTTTGTGTCTGTATGATTCTTATTTAGGACACGAATTCGGACAAGAAAAAATGTACGAAAATATGTCCATCCGAAAATGTTCGATGTTTTTTTATTATCCGAACATTGTCTGGCTCGTATGAACAATGTTCGAACTTAAAGCTTATCCGGTCCATGTCCGTCTGAATCTCTTATAGGACAGGACTAGGACACACCATCGTCCAGTCCGGTCTGACCCATTTACACCCCTAATTATACATATGAGAGACTTATAAGCGTATGCCTTAAAGGTAATTCCAACTACGAAAATTAAAGATCGTATATAAGGTAACTTAGTAAATATCAAGCAAATGCTAAAGCAATGAACTCTATTATTCATGCCTTGGATAAAATTGAATATAATCATGTTTCTCATTGTGTGATTGTGTAGGAAATTTGGCATACACTTAAAGTGACTCATTAAGGTACATTGCAGGTCAAGGAATCTTATCTAGCCATGCTCTAACAAAAGATGGGACTATAAAGGAGATGTATAAACAATTTTCAAATATAGTATTCAAATCTCAAATGCTGATAAAAGCTTATACAGAATTGGAGATGGTCGAAAAATTCTGAGAATCCTCTCGAAAAGTTTTGAAACAAACGTGACAACAATACAAGAATCCAAATACTTGAAACAACATAAATTGGAGGAACTAATATGAAATCTCATCACTTCTGAGATGGAACTGAAAGTCGGAGAAGAACGTAAAAAAGGTGATTCTAAAAATAAATCTATTGCTTTAAAAAGGTCAAACGGTAATGCGAAAGAAGATGACGCTGCTGTTGAGCTAGCACTATTGATGAAGCGATTCAAAAGGTGGACCCAAAAGCATGGAAATCCGGCAATAAACCAATGAATAAAAATCAAAATTGTCAAATTTCTAGATGATTCTGAAGCGGAAGAAATCATATGTCATAGATGTAAGAAGCCAAGTCACAACAAGCCAAATTGCCCATAACACCCCATAAAATCAACGATAAATAAATAAATTAGATAAATTAAATTAAATAAGATATGAATAAAAATGAAAATTTTGTAAAATTCAGAATTTAACCACAAAAGTTATGCCGTTGCGTTCGTGGCGAAATTCCGATCAATTTATGTAACACCCCTAATTTTAAATTGCATTATTCAAGAGATTTAATTAGATAAAATAAATAGAATAATGTTGAGATTAGAGTGATAAGGGAATTGAGATTTGAAAACCAATTAGGGTCATGCCTTAACTAAATGGATTTATAAAATCGTTTATAAGTTAAACGGTTAAGAGAATAAGGCAAGGATAATATGAGAATAGCCGTATACCATAACCCCTAAGCCCTTACCTCATTATCATTCACATTTTCATAAATCAAAAACGTAAACAAAGGAGAAACAAGGCTGGCCATAACCCTAGGAGAAGAGGAGCTCAAAATCAATTCGAGGCTAAGATTCAAGCTACAAAGATTAAAGCAACAACAAATCTTAAGTTCCTTATCCAAAAAAGGTGAATAATGATCTAAACCATCTCATATAAGTCTTCTTGAACGTTTTAATTCGATTTTAAGGTTCAAATCAATTGGATGGATGAATGATGATATGCTTTGATTATATGCCATGTTTTAATTTAAACAAGGTTTTGTGGAATAATAGAATTTGATTTTAAGGTTAAATTCATGCAAATTGATTTTCGAATGCCATGATGTTTAAATATGTTATGTAAAAAGTATATTACCCTGTTAAATAAGTATAGATATACATAGACCTTTAAAAGGATTATTTTAAAGATAATGTTAAGTATAAAATGGTTTTGGGTTTATAGTAAACAATGTTTAAGTAACATTTGTTTTTAGCATTTGAATATACTTTTGAATATAAGTATTTCTTAAAAAGAATATTTTAAAGATAATGTTAAGTATAAAATAGTTTTGGGTTCATAGTAAATAATGTTTGAGTAACATTTGTTTTCAACCCTTTTGAATATAATTTGTTCTTTAAAATGAGTATTTTTAAGGTAATGATAGTGTAAAGTATTTTAGGTTTATAGTGATAATCTTTAAGTAACATTTTTCTTTAACCCTTTTGAATGTACTTAGATCTTTAAAAGAGTATTTTAAAGATAACGACGGGTATGGAATGTTTTGGAAGAAGGATAGAAAAGGTAAAAGTTCAAATTATAAAAGAGATGGGTTTATAGTAACAATGTTTTAGTAACATTTGTTTTGAACCTCTTTGATTATATTTTAAAGCATGAAATCTTGATACGCGATTTGTGAATATTCTTATATCTTTGAGATTAGTAAATGAATATATTTTAAACTATTGAAAAGAGTAGAAATGAATAGCGAAGTAGTAGTATACATGTATATATCTTTTATAAAGGTATTTACGAAGAAATATTATTTGATAATACGGGGATTAGGAGTCGCTTATGTGACTTAATCATGCTTTGTGTGTTTACTTGTCTATGGAAAGTACTTACTCCAGTACTTAGCACTAAAAACCGACAAATTAGACTTGTTCTATATATGAGAGTTATGAATGATGTTCTAGTAGGACTTAGAAGCAAACAGTGCTTTAACCTACCAGATTTCACTCTTGACCGAGGAATAGCGTAAGTTGAGAAAGTCAAAAACATGATAAGTATACAAGACTTGATTTCCATATGCGACCGTTTTCATTTTTTTCTGAATTTGACCAAAATTAACTTAGGAAATATCTAGAAGAAATATAAGAATTATACGTTACAGTTATCCTCTCGGTGGTGCTATACCCTACATATGAACTCGTCTTGCTCTTCTAGGATAAAAGATAAGGCAATTTGTCTGGATAAGAGATGATCTCTACCATATTCCTTGTCTGATTATTTCTAAAAGAACTAGAGTTAAGTTAACCAGAAATCCATCGATTTGGTTTTGAAGGGTCCAGTAATCGGGGGAGTGTATGTATATGAGATGACTCGAAATCGTAACCACTTCAAAATCGATATATGAGTTCTATGTTTTGGAAGCAGTTATGGAGTGAAATGTTATAGAGTTGAACTATCTATCCTAAGGTTAACTCTAAGAGAGAGAGATCAATGTTAACATTTTAAAAGATGCTAGCGATGGTACTAACTATCTTAAGGATGATTACAAAAGAGAGGGCAAAGTTAGCATTCGTCGGACTACTTATTCTAGGATCCATGGAGAGATTTGAGATCTGTTTGAGTGATGAGGACTCACATGATGAGATGTTGAACATAACTATACCATCGTAATAAATAAAATAGAGTAGGATGCTTAGCCAGTAGATTTAGTTAACCTAAGGGTATATCAACTCCATATCTGGAGATGCTTTCGATTGATAATGCATGAGAGTTAATGATATTCGATATCATGTGTTTGGGAGTGGACTAGCTATGTTTACCTTGTGTTGTATTTTATCTAGAGATATACATCACTTTGGAAGGTAGCTTCTAACCACTTTAAGGAGGTCCACCTCGACGTACTAAGGGCACCTCCAATGGAAATCAATTTGCGAATCGATTATTAGCAGTTTTAGTTGTACTTCTAATATTGTTGTATTATGAGATGCAAGAAGCACGTCTATTTTCTGATTTATATTCTATTCCCTGGACATTATCTATTATGTTTCCATATGTACTTATTAGATGGTTTGGTTCTTTTGAGGGAAAAACCATTTCGGTGATTCGGCTGGTCTCAAATGATACTCTTATGTTCATACCAGACTTTTATCTGACTCGTGGTTTTATCTTTCCCTTAAATCTTCGGGTGCTCTTTCGAGCAGTTTGGGAAATGAAGGTTTTCATTGGATATTCTTTGGAGCTCAAGGAGTCAAACTGGATGTTTTCACATACCGTATTATTCTTATTTCCGTTGCACTACTATTATGTATATATTAGCATTTGTGAGGATATATTATTATAACTATCAAGGCTGATGACATCACTTAGGATTGTAACTCTGAAATTCTATGTATCTTAGAGCAACTGCTTGTACTGCATTTTTGATATTGTATGTTATTGTTCCACTGTGAGATTCAGATGTTTTGTTCTCTTGTTCTTTTTCTTTATGTGTTTTCTTTTACCCTAACAATCTGTCTTTCCAGCACTTGGATGTTCGACAAGTGAATACCCTAGATGTATTAGTGTTGACTTTGGGGGTCGAAAAGGCAGCTCATTACAAGATCTGTAAGCAATGAATTTGGTCGATCTATCACACCACTAGCAAAGGTGGCGTGTGAATGTTAATATTTGAATTTTCATTATTAATCGCTGAATAAATTCACACCTTTGAGTCACATAACCGTATTTGTGAATACCCAGTAAAACCTTACAATTTAATTAATTTATAAAATATTGTGAGTTAATTAAATTAACTATTATTTAATTTATTTGACGTTCGGAGTGGTCTGTAATTTTGACCGCATATATAAAAGCTATATTTGCAAACATCGATATATGATATCGGTGTGACTTTAAACAAGTTTAAATAAAAGATAGTTGCATGAAGGAATTATGGAAATTTTGTGCCATTTGATGGCATCTAGTTCCGAGCACATCTTAGGAGAGAGGGGTGGAGAGAGAGAAAATTAAAGGTTTAACTAGGGAAATTTTAATTGAAGGAAAGGGAAAGATTTCATTCTTTCAAATAACACAAGTCCATAAATTTTATTCTCGTCCATTCTTTTATTCATGATGTTTAAACTTGACTGATTTCACATATATGTATATTGAATTGCCACTTATTGAATTTAACCAAAATCTCTTGTGTGTTGTTATTTAATTATAAAAACAATTTTGTGTTTGTTTTGTGTATTGTTATTGTCTATTGGACTTGAAACAATTACTAATGCAGTTTGATTTTCTTTAATAGAATTTAGATTTGATTTCACAATTTAGTATATTTGTATTCATGGACCTATTATTTAATTAATTGAATTATGTATATATATATATGTGTTCATATACCATATCTTCATTGTGAACCAACTTCAAGTTAAATTTTGGTATAGTTAATTTTGTTCAACAAATTAATATATTTTCGATGATGTATTTTTTAACCTAATATGCATATTTGAATTTTTAATTTTAAATGGTAGTATATACATATATGTATATGGATTATTCTAAAATTTATCATGATTATTTACGTAATATTTGTGACAATACTTTCCTTTAACAATTTTTTTTACATGTTGAATGTGTATTTTTAGTTTTGTAATTTTAAAGTTGGATATTTTGTTGTGATCAAGCATTGAATTTATAACGATTTGCCTTTTCGACCCCCAAATGTCGACACTAATATACCATGGTATTCACGTGCCAACATTTGAGGGTCGACAAGGCGAATCGTTACATTTGGTATCAGAATTGAAGTTTAAGCAAAGACCTTGGCTTTGTTTGGGTATAACTTGTTTGAGATAGGGTGAGCGATGCCGTAGAATGAGTTGAGTGTATTATACATAGGGATGTATATTGGACAGGACATTCTGTTGTCTGACTCGGTCCAAGGCTGAAAGGCATTCGGTCTGTGTCAGTATGATTCTTATTTAGGACACGAATTCGGACAAGAAAAAATGTACGAAAATATGTCCGTCCGAAAATGTTCGATGTTTTTTTATTATCCGAACATTGTCTGGCTCGTATGAACTATGTTCGAACTTAAAGCTTATCCGGTCCATGTCCGTCTGAATCTCTTATAGGACAGGACTACGACACACCATCGTCTAGTCCGATCTGACCCATTTACACCCCTAATTATACATATGAGAGACTTATAAGTGTATGCCTTAAAGGTAATTCCAACTACGAAAATTAAAGATCGTATATAAGGTAACTTAGTAAATATCAAGCAAATGCTAAAGCAATGAACTCTATTATTCGTGCCTTGGATAAAATTGAATATAATCATGTTTCTCATTGTGTGATTGTGTAGGAAATTTGGCATACACTTAAAGTGACTCATTAAGGTACATTGCAGGTCAAGGAATCTTATCTAGCCATGCTCTAACAAAAGATGGGACTATAAAGGAGACGTATAAACAATTTTCAAATATAGTATTCAAATCTCAAATGCTGATAAAAGCTTATACAGAATTGGAGATGGTCGAAAAATTCTGAGAATCCTCTCGAAAAGTTTTGAAACAAACGTGACAACAATACAAGAATCCAAAAACTTGAAACAACATAAACTGGAGGAACTAATATGAAATCTCATCACTTCTGAGATGGAACTGAAAGTCGGAGAAGAACGTAAAAAAGGTGATTCTAAAAAGAAATTTATTGCTTTGAAAAGGTCAAACGGTAACGCGAAAGAAGATGACGCTGCTGTTGAGCTAGCACTATTGATGAAGCGATTCAAAAGGTGGACCCAAAAGCATGGAAATCCGGCAATAAACCAATGAATAAAAATCAAAATTGTCAAATTTCTAGATGATTCTGAATCGGAAGAAATCATATGTCATAGATGTAAGAAGCCAAGTCACATCAAGCCAAATTGCCCATAACACCCCATAAAATCAACGATAAATAAATAAATTAGATAAATTAAATTAAATAAGATATGAATAAAAATAAAATTTTTGTAAAATTCAGAATTTAACCACAAAAGTTATGTCGTTGCGTTCGTGGTGAAATTCCGATCAATTTATGAAACACCCCTAATTTTAAATTGCATTATTCAAGAGATTTAATTAGATAAAATAAATAGAATAATGTTGAGATTAGAGTGATAAGGGAATTGAGATTTGAAAACCAATTAGGGTCATGCCTTAACTAAATGGATTTATAAAATCGTTTATAAGTTAAACGGTTAAGAGAATAAGGCAAGGATAATATGAGAATAGCCGTATACCATAACCCCTAAGCCCTTACCTCATTATCATTCACATTTTCATAAATCAAAAACGTAAACAAAGGAGAAACAAGGCTGGCCATAACCCTAGGAGAAGAGGAGCTCAAAATCAATTCGAGGCTAAGATTCAAGCTACAAAGATTAAAGCAACAACAAATCTTAAGTTCCTTATCCAAAAAAGGTGAATAATGATCTAAACCATCTCATATAAGTCTTCTTGAACGTTTTAATTCGATTTTAAGGTTCAAATCAATTGGATGGATGAATGATGATATGCTTTGATTATATGCCATGTTTTAATTTAAACAAGGTTTTGGGGAATAATAGAATTTGATTTTAAGGTTAAATTCATGCAAATTGATTTTCGAATGCCATGATGTTTAAATATGTTATGTAAAATATTATTTTGGAGATGGGTTTAAATTTTCATAATATTCCAAGCTATGGATAATTTATTATGAATTTTTAATGGAAGAAATAGATAATTTTGTGTTTAAATTATTTATGGCAATTATATAATGCCTTTGGGTCTAAAATTTATATATGTTAGAAAACATATTACAAGTGTATTATTGTGATTTCTGGGAAATTTTCCTAAGTATTTTACTATGGTTATAAAATTATTTAAGTTAAGGGACTTAATGTTTTATAAAGGGGAAGGGCTTATTTTCTTCAGATGTCTTAAATTGTTAATTGTGAATTAGGCAGCCTTTTTAGAAAAAGGATTTTGATAATGAAATGGCAACCAATTACATTTTGACTAATTAGGCCAGTTAGGTGAAATGAAATTACTTTATAAGGCATAAAATCAGTTTTGTTATGAACTATAGCTTTACCACTTCCTTTGCTTGCTTTCGTCACCATGCCAAGTAGGCCTTTCGAACTCGTTCGAAACCAATGTACATGGCATCAGGCCATTGGTACATAGTATATTGGAGAAAGGCAGAAGGGACTGTGTCGAAGGCATGCTTTTGAAGGGGTTGAAGTCATTCTTATAAGCTTTCAAATACATTATTTGCTTTTTTTAAAAGATGCTTTCGAAGGGGTTAAAGCTCATCAATCAACTTACCTTTGTTCAAAAAGAGGCTTACGAACAAGTTTCCACTTGCCTTTGTTTTTAGAAAGGAGCTTTCGAAAGAGTTGCCACCTTTTTTAAACTCATTCGATACCTAGCTGCCACATTGATACCTTTCGAATTAGTTAAGTCCGCTTTTCTTTATAGCCTTAAAACAATGTATTCGAAAGGGGTGCTTTTGTCTTTTAATTTTAAAGCCGCCTTCTCAATGCTTTCGAAAGGGTAGTTTAGCTGCTTTTAAATGTTTTTTGAAGATAATGGTTTGGAAAAGGTGGGTTTCGAAGCTATCCTCTTCCCTAATTCTTTTTCTTAAGATTTATGCTTTCGAAAGCAAAGCTTTTGCTTTTGTTCTTTTTGACCCAAAAGTTATAATTAATGTTAAACCCAATGATTTCGAAAGAGATATTTTAGAATGGTTTCGAAGCTATGCTTCCATAAATTCTTTTTTGAGCTAAATGCTTTCGAAAGGTATGTTTTATGTGTTCGAAAGTTATATCTTTAAGTGTTTCGAAAGGAAGGTTTCAATGCTTTCGAAAGATATGCTGGATGGTCTTGAAAGAGAACATCTAAGATTTTAAGTAATGATATAAAGTATATAGTTGAAAGCCTTAGTTTTCAAATTTGAGAACCCAATCTCATTTTAAAAAGGTAAACCAGAAAGAGTTTTGAAATGGCATTTAACTTTGGAATTTTTGAAGAAGCTTTCCTTACTAAAGATGGTGGGTTAAGGATATTAACCATGTTCCATTAGAAAAATGATTACAAGGAATTAAATCATAGATGTTTATATTATTATGTTTTGATCAGTTATCATGTTTGCTTCTTCTGTAAACATATTCACTTCATAATTAACCCATAACTGCATTTAGGGCTGTTAAGGGCTGAATAACCCATTAGGTTGACCCAGTAGTGAATATACATTGAGTTAACTCCTGTGTGAGTAGAACTGCACCTAGGAGGTCGGATAAACCAGAATATACGATGCCCAAAGACTGATCAAAGAATTATTGGTTTAGACCGGTTCTTAGTAAGCCCATGAAAACTATGTATGGAAATGATTATTGGCAGTGGCCAATAGGCTCTTAGTGATCCCATGAAAACTATGATTTGAGGATGTTATTGGTAGATACCCATAGGTTCTTGGTGATCCCATGAAAACTATGAAACTGGACAGATAGTCCGTAAGTTTGGAATAGGTTATTAGTTAGGCCATGAAAACTAATAGGTTAATAATGACCCTAGAAACTATAACTAGAGACAGGTAGTCAGGTAAATGGGGAAGCGAAATCCAGTGCATATTGCATGTTTGCATATCATCAAGATACATTTTATCATGTTGTGCTTTAACCATTGTGGATGCAGGTGCACAGTATATAGTTATTATAAATTGGGTTAAGATACTAGTGAGGGGAAACCCCATTCCGCTAAGCGGCGCGGTCTCACTAAATATCTATATGGTTCGAGATAGTAGATTATTATTCATACCAGAGTTTTTGTCTGACTCAAAGTTTATGTTTTCCCCTTAAACTCTTAGGTGCTCAATTGATTTTAAGTAGTTTGAGAGTTAAGGTTTTCAGGTTCTCCTTTAGACGAGACGTGCAGGAGACAAGCTAACTATTAGGAGTTCTTTCTGTTTGATTTCGTTTTGTTTTGGATGTAATGGAAAAGATGTTTACTTGCCTATATTTAGACTCTGATCAACCAAGGGGGCATCTTTATATGTCGCTCTTGGCGTATTTTGTAATAATTATATTTCTCTAAACGTGGTTTACAAATTGGGATTATGTAATGAATTTGAAATGTGATTTGAAATGGAATGAGAAATTTGTTTTATGATTTTAAAATTTTCCATATCCATGTGTTTCTGTTATATCAATGTACCTAACATTACCGCATTTGGTCACCGAGAATTAATAACTATGGATGACTACAGCATCCGTAGCGGTTAGTTTTTAGCCTCCAAATGGGGGATGTAACAATTTCCATATATAATATGCTAAAAACGGAGCTCAAACGAAGAAGTTATAGGCGTTTGACACTTTCGGTTTAAAATAATTTAAATAGAATTCAAATTCAAATGAAGGATTAATTTTTAAATTTGAAATTCAAAAGTTAACAACAATTAGACTTGGGGATTAAGTAATAGTTGAAATTAACGATAACGTTAAAAGAAATTCAAGAATAAAATAATTAAAAGTCAACGGCAAAAGAATTCTTATCAAAATTGCACGTACCGGTCGACCGCTCCCCTTAGGCGGGTCACTGTTAGCAGTCGACTGGTTTTGAATGGTGGCGGCTAGTGTTTTTGTCTAATGAACGTACCGGATTAATAATATTAAACCGACTTAAATCCGACGGTTCTGGTACATTTCAACCGCTATAAATAAGAGCCTAGCCCCCTCACTTTTATTCACAAAATATTTTGGGACTCTGGCGAAGCTTTGTCAGTTTGTCTTTTCATAAATTCAGAAAAATCCATTAGAGTTTCAAGTAAGAAATCCAATTTATCTATTTTGTTTCTATTAATTTTCCCAACTTATTCTTCTTCAATTTTCTGAATCTAACATATATATATAAATCCCTTGCTGTATATATCAAAAAGAAGAGCTTTGGTAGAGATTGTTAAAGGCATGTCAAATCCAAAGGAGGCAAAGCTAAGCATAAACTGTGAGTGGAAATCTTAGCTTTTCTATTTTAGTATTTGATTAGTATAGTTGGGATGGAATATGCCTTGGGGAGTTTTGGTTTGCGAAAACATCATATTATAAACCCCCAAAACTCCTCTAATCCAAAATGTCAATTCTAGGTTAAAATCTCAAGTTTTATGTCAAAATAATTAGAATCGTGTAGGTTTGCAGTTTTGTTAATTTTACTTTCTATTCCACTTCTTATTCTTGTTTATTTATACTTGAAAAAGGAGCTGAGTGGAGTGTGAAATTGAAATTGTAAGTTTCTATTATCAATAGATTCTATTATTTTAATATAATAAGTTGAGTTTAAATTTTAATTGTATACAAGTCAATTGATTGGAACTTTAGGATAGAAATATTGGAATTTTGGCATTGTTGATAATATGGAATGAGACTTGTTTAATTGTTGAAAGAGTTGACATTTACACGCTAGTTTAGGGCGTAAATTTCGAATGCTTAGAAATTTCTAGGCGCATATATATATATATATATATATATATATATATATATATATATATATATATATATTAGCATAACGTATAATTATAACGTATAATGACGTAGTTAAATAATTTATCAGTTTTACTAAATCCCCCTCAAGAAAATAATTAATGTTAAAGGCGAAACAAGAAATATTTTTTATAAGGCCTTAATTATGGAAACGGTGAGATGTGTATAATATATGTAATGTGTGTTATAGATTATGGCTAAGTTACAGAGATGCGAGGTCAGTCAAAAGCACATGAAAGTCTCCCTAACTAACCTGGCAACCAGTAGTCTGAATTTGGGATGATGTGAGGCATCATCGATAATAAGTAACTACGATGTTGTGAGGTTAGTCCCAAATTCTGTAGGGTAAATCTGTCTAGATAATCTAGCTACAAGTACCTACGGATAGTCGAACTAATGTGAGATGTCACCACAGGATACGGGTCATAATACGAAGGACCTAATTCAGAGATTAAAGGTATTAAGTGGCTATGTGAGGGCCTGCCTCTTCTCTATGTAGGAAGTAGTAAAAGGTCGGGGTTATGTGCAATGACCTGCCTTTTCGACTCTCAAAAGTCGACACTAATACATCTGCGGTATTCACGTACCAAGCATTCAACTGTTAAAAAGACAGATTGTCAGGGTAAAAGAAAGAAAAGATAGAACTTAATCTCACATCGTGACGAGTAACATATAATATACAACAGATCTTTACAACGGGAAACTGTAATATACATACTTCAAATCAGAGTATAGTAATTTATCATCAGCATGTACAGTTATAACAACATGTCCTCACAACTGCTGATAAACATAAACAACCAATGCAGTGGAAATAAAATATACGTAAATATGTCTTGGAGGCATCCAGCTCGTCTCCTGAAACTCCAAAGCATCCAATGCTAAATCTGAAAATATGCTCAGTCTAACCCGAGCATTATAAGAAAAATAACGCTCGGATCAATCTGGTAAACCAATGTGAGAAACACACCTCAAATAGATTTTAATGTTATAAAACCTTTCAGAATAAAGGTATCTCATAAGACTATGCCACACATAAACACAAACGGAATTTTACCTTACGATAACCAAACCATTTCATTAGAAATCTACTGATATTATAATAACGTTTAGGATTTAAAAGAAATATTGAATCATAGCCGAAATTATTACATTCATTAAATTCCAGCATAATAGGTATACAACTAAGTTCGATGGCACTTATTAGAGAATGGATATCCATACAATGACAAAGTTACTGGGGTACCGCCTGCCATAGTACACCTCTAGAAAATGTATCGAGGGCCTTGCCTAGACCCCTGCGAATCAGGACCGGCCCACCCCTTAATGGATAGTACCGAATATGTCACCACCCCGGTTGCTTTACAACCTTTTCTCGAGATCTCTTATGCACAACCAAATCCATATATATATATATATATAAAGGTAATAACATACCATAATGGTAGCGAACCATATAGCCCTAAAAAGCATAACCCCTGTTTTAGTCATTCCCGATCGCTGAGGATAGATGCTACACTTTACCTTTTATATAGCAAACCCATTTGGAATGCTAACACTACCATGCAGACAACAATGCAATGCCAGCATTATCCATACAAGTTATTCAGAATATAAACAAATCGAAGGCACTACTTATACTAAATCTGTTTGTAATCATCCTCAGGATTAGTAGCGAGTAGCCCTTGCACGTCAAAGATCTCCGTCTTTGATCATCTTCTAGATGTCTTTCATTCGAACGCTTATGCCGGTTAGAAGTGGTTTTTGGATAATATATCTTATCATGATATTTCCGAGTCGACAACGAAGTTCTCAAACTGGCCAAGATTTGATAGTCGGTTATTTAACTATCAAATAACAAACAACCAGAGATTTAACCGAGCATGGTTAATCACAAAGCAACCACTAAGCCTCTTTAATTAATCATCATGTTAATTAAGCCCACTTTGTAAATACTTGTATCATAATACTTTTACAAAGATATATTTACAAGTCTCATCTACTCTTTAAGTACTTAGAAAAATATCGATATACCTATCTCAACTGTATAAATATATTCACAAACCATTTCACCTTTAAAACTTAGAAAAACCTTTCCTTATACTTATATTAACAGTATAAGTATATTCACAAAATACTACATTTTTCATACTTAGAAAACGTACTCATATGCTTATCTCAATGGTATAAGTACATTCACAAATCTTAAGGAAGATTTTATTTCCAAAACAATACTTAATTTAGGTTAAACAAATGTTAATAAAAATCATTGATAACAATAAACCTAAAACACTTTTGGTGTATGTAAACACATCGTCATATGGAAATTAGACCAAAATACTTACCCCCACCTCCCAATTTTAAACAGTACCATCCCTCGATTAATAATGAAATTAGACATGTTAGAAAACTATCCTTGTGTAATGACCCCGGATTTCTTATGAATTTAAATTGATAATTAAATTAATTTTTTGAATAAAAATTGTAAAATTGATTTTAAATGGGAGCGAGTTTCCCCGATTCAACTTGAAGAATATATAAAGTCATTAGGATTTGAGAATTTGTATATATATGTGTATATATTGAACTTGAGTAATCTCAAGTAAATGGTTTAAAAAATAATTTTTAAATATAAAACCTTTGACACAAGTATAAAAGTAAGTATAATAAATATATATGTTAGAAATAAGAATTTGAGTAACACTTAAATAAAAATTTTGATAACAAATTTAAAATAGAAATGATTTATAAAAGAATGTTATAAGGGCAATTAGTATTAAAGTTTGAAAATGAATATTTGAGTTAGAAATAGAAATAAATAAATAAAAGATGAACTATAAAAATAAAAGCAATACTTGACTAAAATCTAACAACATGTAAAGAAACAAATAAATAAGAATAAAACAAAGTATAAAATGAAAATATAACAAAGGATAAGTATAAACAAATGAAGCAAGTGTGAAAACAAAACAAGGAATATACATGTACAGCCGAAGTAAACAAGTGTATATTCAAACATGAAGTAAACAAAATATCTTTATAAATAGGATAAGTAGAAACATAAAGTACACAATATAAAAATATAATATGAAACATAAAGGACTCTAGCAATTAATGCTATATCTCCTCAGCCGAGATCTTGTTGATAAAACAAAGAAAAAAATTATTATAACTCTGCTTTGTATTGTACTAAACAAATTTTATCACTTTGTACAAATACACCTCAACCTATATAAAATATAACCTGTAAACCCTCTTCTTTATGTCAACATTTTTCTTTTCATCTCAGTCTCATTTATTCGAAACTGAGAAAATCTAAAGTAGCAACATTTCAAAACTTAAACAAGATCATTCAACAACACAAATGAATCAAGGCAACCAGAGATCAAAGAAGAGATCTCAGCAAGCATGTTTAAGAGCTGTTTCAAAGCAAAAGTGCTCTGTTTCATCCTCTGGAAACACAGGTGAGCAAACTCAACCTGATATGTACATCTAAATAATCTGTGAATTATGATCTCGAAAATATGCTGATTTATGTTGTGATTTTGCTTGCATGTTTGCATATGTTTGGGAATGTTGATGTGCATAAATAGGCTCTGTTTCAGGTTTCAAACCCTGTATAAAAAGAAAAAAAAATGAAATCACTCTTCTCCAATCTCCTGTAGGTTCTAGAATCCAAATTGAAACATGTTTGTTAATCATGTCTTAGGGTTAAAAGAAGGGAAAAAATGATTTCTTAGCAAAGTAGTTTAAATACTTCTAGGAATTTTTATGTGGCTTGTCCCTCTGTATTTTGGTTACAGAGCAAAGAAAATAAGGAAAATTTTAATACGTCTTCATATAAAACATTTTAAACGTAGGATTTTAAACAAATTATGTTTGTTTAAAACTTGTTTAAAACTTAAACCATGGTCCAGAATTTTGTTAGCTTGAAAAAGAAGGAACTCGACACTGTAAACTCATTTTACAGTCAAAGAAGAAATCATATGATTTATTCAAGTAGTTTAAATTATGGATTTGATTTTATAACTTGTATAAGCATACAAAGATAGGATTTTTAAACTTAATACGATGATTTTTAATTAAGTATCTCAGAGGCAGTTCATATTTGGACGAAATATGCTTTCGAATCGATTACGGGTGATTGAATGAATGTTGAGTGTTGAAATTTGGATCGAAGCTGGCTTAGCCATAAATGAAGTCAAGAAAATTGTAATAAAATTTTTCTATTTCATGAGATGTAAGAACGAAGCAGCTCTAGGGTTTAATGATTGGGTTTGTCGTAAATCTGGAACGAGGTGATTTTTGTCACCTCTGCTAAACCGAGTTGAACGAAATCTGAGGGGGGTGGAAGAATAAGGGGTTGACGTGGTGAGGCCGGAGTTTCGACACCTCTGATGGTCAGAGGTGGGGTGACGAGATGTTTCTTTCTGGTGATCGAATTGGGTTCCAGGTGATCAAATAGCTAGATTTTGATTTTCAGGGAAGTTCATCGATTTGGGTGTTCACCTGAGGTGAGGAGGACAGGGGCGACTTGGTGGTGGCTGGCGACTCGACCGGAGGTGGCTGGGGTTCGTGTGCACGTGCACGAGCACATTATCGTTGGTGTCAGGCTGATGGTGGGAAGCGACGCGAGTGATACTCGAGAAGGGAGGGTGATTACTTCGGGTTCGTGCTCGAGTGCGTGGGTTGATTTCCTGATGTTCTCGTTTAAAACTTAAGTTTAACTCCAACCTGGAAAAAAATATAAAGAAGAAAGAAAAAAAAAGGAGAGAAGAGGAAGAAGAGTTGCGTACAGGGTGTGTTCTCGGGTAATATGGGGGCTTAGCTCGAAGTAACACTCGAGTTCATTTGGGTGTTTTCTCGGGTCTGTTTCAATTGGCAGCATTGTATTTAAATGTAAGATTAAGTAACAGTTTTTCATCAAAATTTGAAAGCTGTAAAACTTATTGAGGTTTAATAGTTTTAAGTTAAAAACTTAATACAAGTTTAATTATCTTACTTAATACATAACAATGTTTTAACAATTAATTATTATTACTTTAAATTAAGTAATCACTTCAAGATAAGTATGTAATTTATTAATATTTAAGTTTGTAGTTAGTAATACATCGATTTTCACCAAGTTAAAGAAGACTTTTAGATGTTAATTAGAATGAATAATTAATATTAAGTAATTATTTTAGAAAGAAATTAAGAATAATTTCATTTTAATTGTAATTAGAGTTTGAATTAATTAAAGGTTAATTTATTAATTAAAGATAATTAATTAAATAGTGAATTAAATAATTAAAGATTTATTCTTTAAATAATTAAAGGTTGATGAATTATAATTAAAGGTTAATTAATTATTGATGGTCAATTAATAAATGATTAAAGAATAATTAATCAAAATGATCTGTAATTTATTAACGTTAATTAACCAGGATTAGTAATTTTCGTAAGTAATTAAAACTGATTTGGATTACTCAAACAATTAACTAATCTTACTTATAGATGTTTGATATTTTATTACATGCTATGTGATGGATTGATATATTAGTTATGTGATGTGATGCTATGTTATGTTTTGTTCTAAGCTGTTATTTCTGTGATATATATATTGTTATATGAATATGCAACCCTCAGCCCGTAAAACGGCATTTAAACTTCGATGCGACAGGGAGTCGGATTCCAGTTGGTTATCCGAAACCCACATCGAATTGTAATCTTTGTGACTGATAAATTTATTTTATCTATGAATCTGTGAATGAAGATAAGCGTTATCGATTATACCGCTTATCGATATATCTGTGATGATTGATGTTGCACTATTGTGTGTGAAACCCCTGGACTACACCTTTACACACACAAATATGGATTTCACGTGGAAATCGGTTAAGTCACAGATAATTTAAATTTGATGTTTTGAAATTGAAATTTTAATTTCAATTGATTTTGAAATTAGAAATTCGGGTTTAAAGTAAAAAGCTTTTGAAATGGAATTTCAAAGAGAAAAGTTATTTTAAATAACTTAATCGAGTTTTGAAAATTTAAATAGTTAGATTTAAATTTGGATTCAAGATTGAAATTAATCTATGATTTGGAAACTAGGGAGTAAAGATGATATAAATGTGTTTATATGAATTTAAACCATTTTAAAAGTATAAGTTGGGAATTTGGATTTAACCCAAGAACCTTAACTCGTATAAATGAATCAGATTTCCAGAATGAAAACTGTTTGTTTTCAAAGAATAAAAGCTTTTATATAAGAAATGAAATTCCAATTTAGGTAAAGGAATTTCAAGATTTAATTGAAAAATGGTTTTCCAAGTTATAAATGAATTCTTTTCGAAAGCTATGAATTTAATCTGTTTATTTTTAATAGATTTAAAATAATGTTTTGTTAAACCATTCGAAATGAAATTGTTTTGAAAGCTATTTGTTAAATCTTTGATTTAAAGATTCAACGAATTAATTAAATTGAAATGGAAATCGATTTGGAAAATCCATGAATGAATCTTTGTGAAATTAAGTGAACTTTGTGAATTAAATCTTTTTGTTTAAAAAAGATTAAAATGGAAATTTGTTTAACCATTTGAAAGAGAAAGTTTGGGTTTAAATTGTGACTTAATTGAAATCCCATTATCCATTTGTTTTTGAATATTGCGCTCACTATTCGGGTTAGCCGGGAAAAGACATCTGTGTCATATAACCCATTCCGAATAGTGATACGTCGTATATGGATAGCATTTGAAGACCGGTGTTGAAGACCGGATATTTTTCGAAAATGAAAGGACAACCTGTCGAATGTCTCTGCATTGAGTCGCGCCGGTATAGAGATTTATATCACTCTTTTGTGACGGGAAGTCCGGACGTGATTGAAAGTTATCCGGAATTGCAAGGGCTTCGTGAGAAGTGCCTTCGGTTCTGTTCGAACCCGGAACAGACTTGTATGGATACATGTCTGACATTACACTTTGAGATATAAAGCCGATTTCTTTCAAATACATATCTGTTGGTGGCGGAGAATTTATTCTCTTAGCTTAACACCCTTCTCTGAGACGTACGAGCTCAGAGGTTATGTAGTTTAAATTTATCAGCGATATATCCCAATTTGGTAATGTGGCATGCTGAGTGTTGCTGTGTGATGATCAGTGTTTGATCATTTGTGATATGATCTTTTGTTTGATCATTTATCCTTGTGATCATAGGTTGATCATCTGTTGACCCAAAGCGTGGCTTTTTGAAAAAGCGTAGCTTTGTGGACGAGACTTCGTCGAGCCTCACAACCCGGTAATGGTCGAAACAGGAATCGTGCGGCAAGGTTTTCAGGGGTAGCTCCCCTAGGGTATGACCATTCCTTCTGGAAAAGGGTAGTATCATGGTATGGAGCCCAGATACTTACTCATGTGGATACACTTTCTTTATGATGTGTGATGTTGGTTATCGAGCGCTCGGATAAAGGTCCCAAAGGACCGGGGGTGGCATATCTGAGGTTTCTTTTATCCCTTGGGAAAAGGGGTTGCCGGCCTTGTTTGGCAGAGAATAGTTGGTTCTCGGAACGTCCCGCCAGAGGCGTTTCTTTCGTGGAATAGGAAGTTCCTTAGCCTGACCATTTGTTGGAAATCCATCTTCCAAATACGAACCTTGTACGGTATTAGTTGTATTACCTGCCATGGAATGTGGTGGTAACCTGCTATTGAACATGGTAGCTATAGTAGGCATAAGTGCGAAATGTCTATGCTGGCTAAGATTTATATTCTACTTTCGAAAAAATTTTCTACACTATGCACTAATAATAATATCAAAAATGATTTGATTTTGCGTAGTAAGCATCTTTGACTATCATAAGAAGAAATCTCCTCCAATTCTGCGTTTGCATTGTGTGTGTGGTGGGAGGTCTTATGGTAGTTTCATTTTCCAAAAGCATTACGAATTGACTTTAAAATTCTCTGCTATTTGTTTTAAAGATAAACTGTTTTTGTTGCTCACACCAGTCCCATGACTGATCCGGAGTTTATTGTTTCTTTCCTAAACTCTGGGTGCTCATAATTTTCTACACGAGCAGTCTAGAGTTTGGTTTTTCAGATATTCAGATTTAGTAGATTATCTGGAGCTAGTTCAGTCTTTGGATCAGACTGCACTTACTTATCTTTGTGCCTCGTTATTGGGAGTTCGAGCTATTTCTGGATTAGTGCTTTGAAGATGGAGATTATCCGCTGCTGATGTTATCGTTTTCTTTTCCGCTGCTATTTGTTGTATCATATCTCTGATGTATATAGATATTCATTGCATCATCATTGTATCTGGATATTGTATCAGATGTTGTATATCTATATTCTTTTTATTCCGCTGTGATATTTACTTAACTGTGTTATAAGCTCCGGCGACTCGGATTTGAACGCTCGAATCTACGACATTCGAGTACGATGTAAAGTATGGATGTCGATTTTCGAACGCGAAAATCCGGGACGTTACACCTTGCCTCGATACACGTTCTTAGTTATCAAGATAGAGATGAGTTTTCATGCCTCGTAATTGGGTGTTAGGTATGGAATTTTTTTTTCCATACCACGGTATTAAAAAAATAATCGTTCATGGAAATCGGGTCTTGGTCTTTTTATAAATTCTTCTTTATAAAATGCCTTTATAAAACTCTATATATTTTACAAACTCCTTTTATATAAATATTATTTATAAATTATAAATTCTCTTTATAAATATCGAAACATAATTATAAACCTTCTTTTATAAATCTCCAAGCTTATTTAATAAACTCCTTTATACAGTTTATAAAACGCTTTTATAACTTCTTTTATAAAATATTGTTTATAAAACTCATTTTATAAATTCCAAATTCATTTCAACTCTTTTTATAAAACTCCAAATTCATTTATAAACCCCTTTTATAAATTTCTTAATAAAATTGCAAAACTCCTTATATAAAACAAAACTTCGAATATAAAACCAAACTCCAATTATAATTATAATACCTATACACTTTCCATAACATGATCATTTTATATACTAAAATAAGTTCACAATTGTGATTTATTTCTCCAATTTATCAAAAGATAACATTTTCCCCGTTTATTAAATACCATTTAAAAACCTATCTTTTTATTTATAAAAACCGCTTATAAATCTCTCTCTTTAATTTATAAAATACCGTTTATAAATATGTTCTTAATTTATGACATTTTATATAAAATGTTTCACAAATATATGTTTTTAAAATATTTCTATCTTCTTTTAAACACAAAATATCTTTTTAAAATCAAAGTTAACCCCTTTAATCTCCTTTAAAATAAACAGTCATTATTAAATTAACTTTTCTATGAAAATAAGTACTTTCCAAAATAATCTTAAAACATTTACAAATATGCGTATATTAGAAAAGAATAATAAAAGAAATTGAAGTAAAATAGGGAAGTACGAAAAACCAATTTTAAATAAAATATCACATAAAATCCAAAAGGTCGGATTAAAAATCTTTTTTCCAAAATTGAAGCCATTTCCAAAATCAAATAGCAATAATAGTATTTTTCAAAATACTCTATTAAGGCCAATAGTTACTATAACACTTAACCAGTGCTATTACTGCCCTTTTCACGTAAAAGTTTCAACTTTTAACATATGTCGATGCCAAATCCAATACAGCCAAACTATCAAATTTCAGCATTTAACAATCCCTATCACAGATATATAACTGAAATAAAATCAGCTGGCAAATAATTGGAAATTAAAATTACTATGGTGAGAAACTCGGATTTCTCCACAAATTTTCCCTGTACTTACATTTTAAGTGCCATTCGCTTTTCAAAGCGGATATTTAACCAAATCAACTAATAATTCATCCAAAAATAAATAGTAAATTTTATTTACTAATTACTATATATTAAACTGATTATCCAAAAAGATGATTTCAACTCAGCAGAATTCTAGCAGACACTTAGGTGTTCCAGTTTGAACTAAAATGGAACGGCGTTCGATTTTAGCCCAAAATTTCACTTTCTTCAAATTTGACCAAACCAACTCCATCGCGTATCAATCTCCATTACGAGCACAACGCAAAATGTCTAGCCTCGATTGGACCTTGTATGAGAGAATTATTGCATTTATAAGATTTGAGAATTTCAAATTAATTAAATATGCTAATTGCAAATTTTAAACCTTAATTACCCTCTCTAACCCTTCCCTCCCAAAACGCTAATAACTTTTCCCTTGTACATATCATAACAGCCCCCTCCATGTACACGCACGCCTCTAACTCGACCATTCCACCACGATTTGCACCTCTGACACCTCCGTCGAACTCTTCATCTCAACCTCCACCTTCCTGACACCGCCATCGCATGCTCACGCGCCTCCACTGAAATGCTACCTGGACGAGCTCCCCACGACCCCCAAATTGTCGCATTCCTCCACGAGCAACCACACACGCACAAATTTTTTCCGCCAATGCTCCTCCATGTCATGAACTCAACGCTACCCTCGAATTGATTTACCTCCTCCTAAATCACACTCGAGTCCAAACCCTAGCTCACTAACCTAAAATCGAGCAACCCCGGATCAACACCGCACCTACCAAGCACACACCCACGTGAAGGCCTAGGCTCAACGAACTTACCGGAACAAGTTTAATATTTTTTTTGTGGTTTGTAGTTTGAGATATAAATTTTTAAAGAAGTGGCCATTATTTTCTTTAATAGGGAATGAAGTTAAAAAAAAAGTGGATGGAAAGATTTGGAGTGAGGAAAATGAATAATTGTGTAAGTGTTGGATGTTCTTAAATTCAGATCAAATACACTCCTTTACACATAAGATAATCAAGATTTCTTAAGTTAGCCATTTTCGCCAAGCAACATATCACATCACCCAAAAGTATATTTTGAAATTTTCATTTAAAAAGATTTTGTAAAGAAGATTTTCGTGGTATTCCACCACACAATAATCCGTTGACGTTCGAACCGACAACGATAGGAATAAAAATACGATCGTGCACAATAAGGCAACCGATCATAGAACAATAAAAATATACATTGGTTATATTATTTGGTAAAACCGCAAAAATTCCATCATTTGCCAAAAATCATCAAATGAAAATTTAAATATTTTTCAAATTAAAAAATATGAAAAAATCAAATAATTTAAATTAAAATTACATCAATAAAAATCGAGTCGTTATAATAAAAATAAATTTCTTATAATTTATTATTGCAAATAAATTTACAAAATGAATTCACCATTATTATTTATTAATTTAAAAGGAATTAAATAAGACCATTTAAATCCATTTTATTAGTTTTCAATTCAAAATCTAGATATTTAAATTACTATTCAAATATTAAATTCGCAATTCAAATATTTTAAATAATCCCTATATTTGAATTCAAGTTTTTAAACTTTAAAAACCAATTATTTTAATATTTAAAATTAATTAAATATTCAAAATCAAACGACAAAATTCCGTGTTGTTACATTATGGGTTAGGCATGGTAAAGGACATCTCGAAAAAGGGCCCGCTTCAATAGAAAGTATTAAGTGGCCGAAGAGATTCCTTACAATGTTAGCTAGATAGTTACTAGTGAGGAGTCCGCCTTGGGATAGTTAGTAAATAACGTGGATTTGCCTTAAATAAGGTATTAAATGGTTAGAGTCTGCTTAACTCCCATTTAAAGGTATTAAGTGATATGAGTACTATCTCTTACATTGATATGACGGTATGTATGATAGATTTGGGTTATTGGGTTGATAGTAAGTTGGTTATGGGCTTATATTTGGAAAACCTTTTTATTTATGAGAAAAACCTTTGGACTTATATTTGAAAAGGTTTATGATGTAGGTAGAATATGTAAGACATATTCCTGGTTAAATTATATTTCCCAGGTACTAATATAGTAAGGCTCGAGATTTTTATTCACCAAATATATGTTGTTCTAATTCCCTCCTTATTACAACACAGGTTAGGAAGGCTGATGCTGAAAGCGGAGACATTGATGAGATTTGTGGTAGTAGTCCATTTATTTACTTATTATTTTCTGTAGTTTCCGATGTACCCATGAAAAAAAATAATGTTGTAATTTTGGAATATTGTACCACGGATATGTAACGGTGATTATGGATATTTTATTATGGTTTTCAATGATATTTTTAAGTTTGAATAAAATGGGTACTATTATTATTATTATATTTTATCCTTCCATTGTGAGATTATGAATACGTAGATATATAGATCTGTATTGCAACGACCAGCTTTGAGGTGGGTCCAAGTTTTGATGGGAATTTCCTAAGTTGGAATTTAGGTACATTTCAGGGCGAGTTGTTACATTTAATATCAGAGCTTGGGTTACCCGATCAACGGGGATAAGTATACGTATGAGAGACGTACTTGTTATTTTTTGAAAGGATTTGTCCAAAAAAACCCTATTATATATATACACATATTATTGATGAACATACGCATATACTAGGTAAATCTTTCTTTCAGTGTATAATACTGTCTTAGGAAATTATGGCTAAAGGTTTGATCTACAGACAGTAGACTATAGATGAAAACCCTTCTTCTTTTGAGATTGGGAATCCTGTCTTAGGAATGCCTACCATTTGAGGGATGCCCGAATGGTTCAAGCAGTACCTCCGATATGTAGGACAAGTCCTTGTTCCTCAGCAATTGCACCAGCAGCACCCGTTGCTCCACCTGTCGTGGCAGCACCCTATCCCATCGATTTTCAAAAAATGTATAAGGATTTAATGAATATGGAAGAAAGAGTATATTTTGGAAAGGAAAGCTTCGTGGAGACTAAAACATGGATAAATATCCGCAAAAGGATATTTTGGGAGCTTGGTTGGGAGGATCAATTGAAGTAGAGGATGGTAGCTTGGCACCTTAAGAGAGTAGCCTTAGATTTGTGGAATATAGTGGCTGAGTAGGACATAAGTAGGATTATCACCAGGATAAGTTGAGGAGCTGAACTGAGACAAGGCATATGTCAAAAGCAAAAAGCTTGCAATTAGATAAATTTATACATCATAAGCAAGGAAATTCCACTTTGAAGGAGTACATTAGTAAATTTATAGAACCAGCTAAGTTCAAAATGAGTTTGATAGATACACCTATAAGGAAGGCCACGAAGTTTGTCAAAGGGCTAAATTACCCACTTAGGAAACGGTTGTTGACTCAAATACTGACTAACTCTACCTACGAGATGCTTGTTGAGATGGCTTTACTGTGGACGACTAATGCTGAGAAGAAAGAGATGGAGAAGGATAAGGAAGAAACCACATAAAATAAGAGAGGGGCCAAGAAAGGAAATTTTTGAGTAAATAAGAAGTCAAAAGGGAAGTTTAAGAAAGAAGGCAAGGTGAGTAATAGTTGCCAAAAAGGTTGCAGGGTGAATCTGTTAAAGGAAACTTTTAAGGGAAAGTGTTACTGTTGCCACGGAGACGGGCATTATAAAAATTAGTGTCTGAAGATGGTGAAGGAAAGGCAGAGTGAGCAAGCCTATGCCATTGAGGCTACCCCTATTTCGAGTAGACCACCCCTAAAGACCGTGGAAAGGCAGCTATAAAAGGTATGACTCTTATTTTTGGAAATAAATATGCACTACATTTGTCTCCAGAATATCACATTCATTCATAGTTAGAAATGTGATTAACTCCTTAAATCTTCAAACCCAAACTATCACCAACTCAATAGTAGTTTCAAATCCTATTGGAGGGATGAAACATCTTTTCTCATTTTGCAAAGACCTAGTGTTAGACATATGTGATGTGTACATTCTAAATTTCGAGGGATATGGGCTTATTTTGGATATGGATTGGTTATCGCACTAGGGAGCAGTCTTAGACAGCGAAAAGAGGGTAGTATGGTTAAAGAGTTGTAAAGGACGAGATATAAACATTCGTTGCACACCTAGAGTTTAGTCGAGTTAAGCTATTTATACTCGATGATCCCATCGCAAAACAAACTTTCTTCTGTACACATAGTTCGAGAATTCTTTAATGTTTTTGAGGAAGTTTTAGGTCTCCCACCCCGAAGGGAGATTGAATTTAGGATTGATCAAGAGAAGGACGCAAGACCGGTCGCTCTGCCATTAAGATACATGACCCCCAAGGAAAGACGAGAATTAGACAAGCAAATCTCAGAACTATTACAAAAGGGATTCATCCGATGGAGTACCTCAGAATGGGGAGCCCCCGTTGTCTTTGCCACTAAGGTAGATGGCTCATTAAGGCTGTATGGTAACTATAAGGAACTCAAAAAGTTGATGAAGAAGAATATGCATCCTTTACCTAGGATAGATGATTTGTTTGATCAACTTGTTGAAGCTAAAGTATTCTCCCAATCAGACTTGGCAACTGAATTTCATGATCTAAGGATTGCAAAGGATGGTAAACCAAAACCACATTTTGCACACCAAATAAGCTCTATGAATAGGAGGTGATGCCTGTTGCATTGACAAATGCCCTTGCACACTTTTGTAGATTTAATGAGTAGAATATTAAGGGGATAGTTAAACATTCATTGTAGTTTTTGTAGATGACATCTTAGTACTCTCCAAAAGTGAAAGGGAGAATAAAAATCACTTAAGGGAGATATTAGGAACTTTAAGAAGACACCAACTTAAAGCCAAATTCTCAAAGTGTCACTTTTGGAAGAAGGAAGTGAAATTTCTTAGGTATATTGTTTCGGAACATGGGTTAGTCGTGGACCCTGAAAAAGTGGAAGCTATTCAAAATTAGAAGGCTCCAAAGTATGCCATGGAGGTTAGAATTTTTCTAAGGTTAGCAGGTTATTATAGACAATTCATAAAGGATTTTGCAAGGATAGCGGTTCCTTTAACTTGCTTGACCAAAAAGAATTTAGTCTTCTCTTGGGACGAGAAATGCACGCAAGCATTTGAGAAGCCAAAGGAACTATTAGCAAGTGCACCAGTGCCCGTCATCCCCGATGGAACGAAGCCTTTTACGGTTTGTAAAGACGCATGTGGCATATAATTTGAAGCCGTTCTTATGCAAGAAGGAAGAGTGATAGCTTATGCTAGCAGGAAACTGAAGGACCATGAGAAGAGATACCCAATGCATGACTTGGAGTTAGCAGCCATTGTTTTCGTCTTCAAGATGTAGAGGCGCTATCTTTTGGGGGAAAAGGTTTGAGTTGTTTACTAACCATAAAACACTCAAATATCTATTTTCCCAAAAAAAATTAAATCTTAGACAGCAGAGGTGGATGAAGTTTATATAATCCTATGACTTTGGGATACAATATACTCCCAAAAAGGGAATGTCGTGACTGACGCCCTTAGCCGGAGGCATGCAACGTTGGGTGCTATATATGAGTGGAGGCTGTTGGAGTTTCTCTTGAATTTCAACTTCCAACCATGAATTTTAACTTCCAACCGCCAATAGAACCAAATCAAAACTACTTGGCAGCAATAGAGGGTAGACCGATGCTGATGGAATGTATTGGGCTTGAAAAAATGAAAGATAATGAGATAGTTGATATCTTGGGTAAGCTAAGTAGAGGAGAACAATTTCCTTACGTCAGTAGATATACAATTGACGAAAACAGATGTTTGAGGAGAGATGGATGCCTTTATGTTTTAAAGATTGATAGTATGTTGGAGAAAGTGCTTAAGGAGTGCCACCATTCAAGGATGACTATTCAACCCAGAGGAGATAAGATGTATAGGGATATGAAACAAATTTCCTACTAGCCAGGGATGAAGGAGAGAGTAGCTGAATTTGTTTCTAGGTATTCGACATGTCAAAGGATTACAGCTGAACAAGGGAAGCCCGAATGATTGTTATTGCCATTAGAATTCCTAACTTGGAAGTGGAAACATATATTGATGGATATTGTAGATGGGTTTCCTAGGAGTCAAAGGGGCAATGAAGCAATTTGTGCCATAGTGGATAGACTCACAAAAAGCGCCCATTTTATTCTAGTTTGGAGTAATAGGACTGGTGCATCTCTAGCATAGATTTATATTAAGGAAGTGGATCGGCTTTATGGAATTTCGGTTAGCATCGTTAATGATAGGGACTCTTTATGTACTAGCGAGTTTTGGAGGAGTTTGTAGATAGCTTTAGGAACATCATTGAATCTTAGTACCGCTTACCACCCGCACACAGATGGACAAATGGAAAGAGTAAATAGGATCGTGGAGGACTTGTTAAGAGCTTGCATCATGGACTTCAGAGGACATTAGGAGCAACACCTACCTTCAGTGGAATTCGCTTATAAAAATAGTTACCAATCAATGATTGGTATGGCACCCTTTGAAGAGCTTTATGGGAGGCTATTTGAATTGCCAAATTGTTGGTGGGAAACCACTGAAAAAATTCTACTCGAACCAGATTTGATTCATGAAACTTCGACGAATGTATAGTTGATTAGGAAATGAATGAAGGCAGCTCAAGACCGCTAGAAATCCTATGCGGATAAAAGAACGAAAGAATTGGAGTTCGAGGTTGGAGGCATGATGTTTATCAAATTCTCCTCTCTTTGAAAAGTCATGAGATTCAAAAAATCAGGAAAGTTGGCACCAAGATTCGTTAGGAAGACTGGTATATTGTGTGGAGCAATCCAATAGATTAGTCGGAATCCATAACGTTTCTCACATTTCACATTTGAGGAAATGCCTTCATGAAACAACTATTGTAGTAGAGCCTGATCAATTGGGGGATATTGAGATAGACCCGATAGCATTACGTGCTACTGCATGCATTATAGAGCATGGTACTAGGAAGCTCTACAAAAAAGAAATTAGGTTGCTTAGAGTACAATGGGGAGATAACCCTCGGAAAGCACATGAGAAACTGAAGAGAAGGTGAAAATCTATCATCCTGAGCTTTTTGCTAGTTCCGAAATTAGACTTTTGGTTGCATCGTAGTTGCTAGATTGGATGGTAGGAGATGGTTGCTACACTTTTAACTATCACTTTGCCCACATGTAGAAATTTTATGCATGCTTAGGGTGTTTTGCATACATACTTATATGTCACAGTCACACACTCATGCTGGGATCGAGCTCACTTATAGTATGTCTACAATACATAATCACATTGCACTTTTGGTTGAGTAAATAGTTGTGTAGATAACTTGGTTGTGTAACATGGATATTTAATGCATGTTGCATTGTTCGCCCCTTGGAAATGACTTCGAGGACGAAACCATTTTTAAGGAGGAAGAACGTAACACCTTATAAAATCAACCATAAATAAATAAAATGGACAAATTAAATTAAATAAGATAGGAATAAAAATGGAAATTTTATAAAAGTCGGAATTTGACCACGAAAGTTATTCCACTGCATTCGTAGCGAAATTATGATTAGATTCCATATATTATATGCTGAAAACGGAGCTCAAACGAAGAAGTTATGGACATTTCAAGTATTCTAGCTTAAAATAATTTAAATAAAACTCAAATTCAAATGAATAATTAATTTTAAAATTTGAAATTCAAAAGTTAACAATAATTAGACTTGGGGGTTAAGTAATCGTTGAAATTAACGTCAACGTTAAAAAGAAATTAAGGAATAAAATAGTTATATATCAATTGCAAAAGAATTCTTCCCAAAATAGCACGTACCAAGGCCGGTTTACCGCCAGCGGTCAACAGGTGGGAGGCGGCGGTCAACCGGTTGTGAATGGTGGCGGCTAGGGTTTTTGCACAATGAACATACTAGATTATATAATATTAAACCGATTTAAATCCGTTGGTTCTGGTGCATTTCAATGACTATTAATAGAAGCCTAGCCCCCTCACTTTTATTCACAAAATATTTTAGGACTCTTGCGAAGCTCTGTCGGTTCATCTCTTCATAGATTCTGAAAACTCCATTAAGGTTTCAAATAAGAAATACTATATATCTATTTTGTTTTCTATTTATTTTCCCAACCTATTCTTCTCCAATTTTCTAAATCTAACATATATATACAAATCCCTAGCTGTGTATATCAAAAAGAAGAGCTTTGGTAGAGATTATTAGTGGCGTGTCATATCCAAAGGAGGCAAAGCTAAGGATAAACTGTAAGTGGAAATCTTAGCTTTTCTATTTTAGTAGTTGATTAGTATAGTTGGGTTTGAATATGCCTTGGGGAGTTTTGGTTTGTGAAAACATCATATTATAAATCCCCAAAACTCCTCCAATGTGAAATGCCAATTCTAGATTAAAATCTCAATTGTTTATGTGAAAATAATGGTAATCATGTAGATTTGCAGTTTTGATAATTTTGCCGTCTATTCCACTTCTTATTCTTGTTTATTTTTACACGAAAAAGGAGTTAATAGAGCGTAAAATTTAAATTGTATGTTTCTATTATCAATATATTCTATTATTTTGATGTAATAAGTTGAGTATAAATTTTAATGGTATATCAGTCTATTGATTGGTATTTTTGGATATGAATATTGGAATTTTGACATTGTTGATAATATGGAATGAGACTTGTATAATTGTTGAAAGAGTTGACATTTAAACGCTAGTTTAGGGCGTAAATTCTACATGCTTAGAAGTTGGTATGCGCGTATCTATCTATATATGTATATTAGCATAATTAATGTATAATTATAATATTAACGTATAATTATAACGTATAATGACGTAGTTAAATAGGTTATTAAGTTTATTAAATCCCCCTTAGGAAAGTAATTAATGTTAAAGGTGAAATAAAAAAGATTTATTGTAAGGACTTAACTGTGGAAATAGTGAGATGTGTATAATATATATAGTGTGATATAGATTTTGGCTAAGTTATAGAGATGTAAGGTTAGTCAAAAGCATACGGAAGTCTACCTAGCTAATCTTGCTACCAGTTTTGGGCTGGTGCAAGACATCGCCTATAATAAGTAACTACGATGACGCGAGGTTAGTCCCAAATTCTATAGGGTAAATCTGGCCACTAATTTGGCCACTAGTATCTATGAATAGTCGGACTAATGTCAGACGTCACCATAGGATACATGTCATAATACGAAGGATGTGCTTCAGAGATTGAAGGTATCAAGTGGTTGTGTGAGGACCCGCCTCTTCTCTATGTAGGAAGTAGTAAATGGTCGGGGTTATGGGTTTGGCATAGTAGAGGACATCTCGGGATAGGGCCCGCTTCAATAGAAAGTATTAAGTGGCTGAAGAGATTCCGTGCAATGTCAGTTAGATAGTTACTAGTGAGGAGTCGGCCTAAAGATAGCTAGTAAATGATGTGGACCTACCTTAAATAAGGTATTAAATGGTCGGAATCTGTCTAATTTCCTTTAAAAGGTATTAATTGACTTGAGTATTATCTCTTACATTGATAGGACATTATGGACGATAGATATGGGTCATTGGGTTGATAGCAAGTTGGCTATGAGCTTATATTTGGAAAGCCTTTTTAGTTTTGTGAAAAACCTTTGGGCTTATATTAGAAAGGACTTATGATGTAGGTAGAATACGTAAGACATATTCCTATTTAAATTATATTGCCCAAGTACTAATATAGTAAGGCTCGAGATTTTTATTCAATAAACATATGATGTACTAACTCCCTCCTCATTACAACATGGGTTAAGAAAGGTGATGATGAAGGCGGAGACGTGGATGAGACTTGTGGCAGTAATCTATTTATTTACTTGTTATTTTCTGTAGCTTTTGATGTTCCCATTAAATAAATAAAAATGATGTTGTAATTTTGTAATATTGTACCACAGATATGTAATGGTGATTATGGATATTTTGTTATGGTTTTCAATGACATTTTGAAGTTTGAATAAAATGTGTATTGTTGTTGTTATTGTATTTTATCCGTCTGTTGTGAGATTCTAAATACGCAGATATATAGCTCTGTATTGTTCTTTTCACTAACCAACAACTAGCTTTAAGATGGGTCTAAGTTTTGATGGGCCTTTTCTAGGTTGGAATTTAGGTCTATTTCAAGGTAGGTTGTTACATTATCCACTAAATCGACTCGACAAAGCAAAGAAGAAGATGAGGAGTTTTGTAGCCACTTGAGATGAGAGTGAAAAAGAAGAGGAGAATAATACTAATAGTGAGAAAGAAGAAAACATGTGCTTAATGGCCGAATCAAGTGACTGCAACGATGAACCTAGTGAGGTATCAAAATTATCACAACTGATTTATTACAGTTATATCAAAAGTTAAATGCAACCATTGAAAGGCTTAGACAAAGGTATGATAAACTAGAATCTAAGAAAAATAGTCTACTTGGTATAATAATGAGTTAGAACTGGTGATCGAAAAGATTAAAAAATTTAACTCGGAATGTGATAAGTGTCAGTCTCTAGAGGAATAAAATATAAGGTCTAAGGCTAAAACTGAAATCCTCAAAAATAAAATTTTGACTCTGAAAAATAAAGATGAAACTAAAAGAGAAAGTTCCATTAAAAGATGCACCTCACTTTAAACGAAAACAATGCTCTTAGTCTAAGGTTCATCAACTTGAATTGACAATTAGAAAATTTTCTAAGGGAGAAATATCACTAAATATGTTGTTAAGAAATCAGACTATCACCAAAAACAGAAATGGTCTTGGATATGATAAAGTTGAACAAACTAAGAGAAAGAATGGTTATAATATCAAATTTCAAATGGAATTTTCATGGTGTCTAATTTGTGGAAAATTGGGCATAAACAAAATAAATGTTGGTACAGAAACAAACAAAAAACTGTTGAACAAATTTGGGTTCCAAAAGGTACAAATGAAAATTTTCGTAAATTTAAACAAGTTTGGGTTCCCAAGTGTACAATCGTAAATGCTAACAGTTTGTTATATAGATGAATTTCGTACCAAAGGCAACAAACGAAAATAAGAGTGGTCCTGCTTCCTGTGTTAGACCACTCGACTTCTCTAATATTTAGGTGCAAAATCGAGCTAAGGAACAACTCGATAGAGGTGACTTCGAGTTGTTATTTATATGGTTAAAAGCGATAATTACAGTCCTTAGCTTAGAAAAATGATGTGGAGATATATGTACTTCAACGAAAAATGGCAAACTAGAATCCGACATCGAAACTGAGTAAATGTATAATCTTTAAACCCTATTTCGATTGTTAATTATGTTATGTTGACACTATTGTAGTGTAATTGCCATATCTTGAACTCCTTAACTTCATATACAAAATTCAAGATGTTTCAGAAAATAGATTGGAAATTATATAAGTTTTATATTTTTTTTAACAGAATCTGAATTTAAACCATTGAAAAACTGCAAATCATTCGGAATATTCTTTGAAAACTGTTTTAGAACTTCTTCTCACAGCTGTAATAATTCAATCATAACTTGAATATTTTTACTCTAAAATTTTAATTTCTTGAAGTTCTGGAAAGCTAACTAATAACGCTACAACATTATTGTTTTGAGTTTTTGCTGATTCATTTAGTAAAATGTTGAAAAACAGCAACTATTTCGGTACATTACTCGAAAAGCAGCTCCGATCTATGCAAAAAAAATGTAGTATTACATATATAACTTTCGAGTGATTTGTCGTCTTGGCTTGAAGACAATTTTAATGAGTAGCAATTTCGAACATTTAAAATTGTTATGTTTTGTGCCGAATCAAATTACGGACTTAAAACTTTCAGATAGTGGTTTTAAATGGACCGAATTTACGAAACAAGAATGGTCAATTGATTTGGTATAACAATTAGCTTTTATTGTATTGCTTCAAGACTAACAAAACCGTGGCTGGAGAATTTCTCACAGTGTGTGCTTTTGTTTGATATAACTGATTTTGCTTCTGTTTGATATAAATGGCTTTGTTGAAAACAAATTGACCAATTCGAGTGATATTGAGGAGTTCACGGTCTACTTGTTCAATAATATTTCATTTTGGGTAACCAAAGTATAAGTGGTATTAGACATCACTTCATTTGTGATCATATTTGCATTTTCAACTATTTTTAAAATTAGCAGACATTGTTTTTACAAAACCCCTTGTAGAAAATAAATTTTCACATTTTTGGATATATAATTTTTTTCTAATAACTCACATGTTTACCTTGATTTTATTTAATAAAAATATTCTTGCTTACTTCGGTAAGGGATTTACTCTGGAAAAGATGAATGTGACTGCTTGAACCTTTTGAAACTTATCAAAAATTATTAATAGTGATTGAAAAAGTGATGGGTAGTGATCAAATTGTACTTCATAGCTAGAGAAAGTATATGTTAAAAAATTTCATGAAAATTGAATGAGTTTTATAATATTTATAAAATTATTACACATTCCACGATCATTTCTATCAATATCGCCCTTCTTGCAATCCGTACACCAAAATTTCATATAGTGTGCAGAAGTTGGTATTTCAAAAGCAAGGAATTATATTTTTAAGTGTAATTTATAATTCTATCCAAAAGTATCCACTCTCATTTAAAAGTCTTCACGGTTATGCATGGGTGAATAGCTTTAGTCTCTATATATGTGCTTCCATTCTTATTTAAACGTCCTTACGGTTATGCATGGATGGAACTCGTATACAAGAGAGGGATGAATATTCAAATAGTTTCTAACCTCATTTAAAAGTCTTCACGGTTATGCATGGTTAGAAAATACTTGACATCTTTTTAAGTAACTACTATCTTCATTTAAAAGTTCTAACAGTTATGCATGGTTAGTATTTTTTGTATAATATTTAAAAAGTAATTTACAAACTTTTCCTCTATAAAAAATACCACATTGTTGTCACCATACAAAATTTCCCCTAAATCATAACCTGATATTCACTCTAAAGTGGAATTTTTATCAAATTAGTAAAATATTATGATTTTTGTTTGATTAATTATAATTTGCAACATATATTTCTCTCTATAAAATTTATGATTTTAATCAAAATTCATCACCGTATCAATTGTTATTATTATTTTGATGATAATAAAAGGGGGAGAGAGGTTAAGATCTTAATGTTGAGTAATAACCTTACTAATATTCAACTGTTGATTTTTGGTGTTATCTATTATTCTTTCTGTTTTCAAAAATTGTTTTAGGTTTTCAATTATTTAGACATCATTTTTTTCTGGCATGTAGGATTTCTTTTTAGTTGCATGCATCTTTGTAGGGGGGGTCTTGATGTATGGAGGTATGTAAATAGGGGGAGCTTGATCACAACACATCAAAAACATTTGTCAGTCACAAAATCTCAATATATGTTTGTTATCATCAAAAGGGGGAGATTGTAGAATATAACAGTTTATGATTTTTGTTTGATGATAATAAACAATTATATCTTTTTAAACGTGTTTGGTTCGGTACTACTGCAAAATCACAGATAGAAGTAAACAAATGAAATTTTATTTCAAAAAATAGTTATTTCAATACAATTTCAAATAGTACACATTCAACAAAGCTTCCACTATATTTTACACATTTCATATACACTACAATATTTTCACTCTCATATGCAACACACTCTTATATACAATACACTAACTCACTCACTCAAATTCAATCTTTTCTATCTACCCGCTCCAACTGATTTTTCTTCAACCATCAGCTTTTCCTGTCAAATAACAACACACTAAAAGAAAAATGAAACAAATTCAAACTGCAAAAATATAAATAGTTTTGAACTCGACATTGCCTCGGTCTATTGGTTCTGTTCTTTTCATATTTTTGAAATAGATGCCTTCTTTTAAAATATCAATAATGTACAATAGCATCCTACGACATGCACAATGTATCACTGTACATGTCATAAGGCCGAGCACATACACAAAACACACTTGCATCAATTCAGACAAATGCAAGGTCGAGCCCAATAGCTCAACAAAAGTAGTGTGAGGTCAAGCTAAATAGCTCAACACAAGTGAAGTAGCAAATCAAAATCAAGTGTACATATGGACATAAAGACACAAGACCAAAACCAGCAAAAGGATGGACAAATGCAAAACAGAAATAGCAGAAATGCAAAGCACAATACAACAACGGTGAAACCAGACAAGAAGAAAGTGTACATGTACAACTGCCAAAATCACAAACAAAGGTGCAGCCAATCAAGTTCATGCAACCGGTTCATGCAACAACATAAAGTGCACAACAAAGTAAGGAGGAAAGCAACAAGTTCATGCAAGTGAACCATCTAAAAGATGCATAAGGAATACCAAAAACAGCAGCATAAGCGCACAAGCACAAAATGCATAAGGATGCATACACTCAAGTACTAGCATAACCAGGCAAGTGCACACAAAACACACAAGACATCCACTAGCAAGTCACATAAAGGAACCAGGTGACGCACACATGAACATGTCAGGCATGTCAAGCAGATATAATATAGGTCATGCAGCAGAGTGAAAGAATTGATCAAGTCGAACACAAGAATCTAAAAAATATATCAAAACATTGATAAAATCGAAAAATTCAATCCAAAACCACAAATGGCCACAAAGCAACAATGCATACATATATACATACATACATATACATACATACATACATATATATATATATATGTGTGCATGTTGAAGATTTCAAAGCCAGAAAATTTTATAATATATACAACAGGGATGAACAAGTCAAAGATGATAATACCACCAACCAGAAAATCAATGGCCTATGATATCAACTGAAATATTCAAATCGAATATTCAAAGCTGAAATGAAATCTAGTATATACAAAATATAAAAACTCAATCGTCATCAGCAATTTTCTAACAGTCGAGTTCGAACTAAAATATCAGAAAGGGAAAAACAATTCATACCAAAAATCAGCATCGATCACTCGACACTTGAAGCTACCGAGGGCAATAATCACCTGACATTCAAGCAATCGATCGACAAGAGAAAACAAGAATTAATCATCACTCGATCAAAGAATGGAGCTTCGCAGCAAAATCCTAATTCGAGAATAAAGAGGATAAGGAGGATCGACCTAAAGGAAGAAAACAATTTGCAAAATAAAAAGGATAAGGGCTAAGCAATTTTTAAACTGTTTATTTTATTTTTTCTTGGTCGTACCCTTTTGTATTTGAGCTTGTTAATTAGGGTTGTGTTTTTATTTTAATTGTAATTTGTTTTTTAACTTTACAAAACTCTAGTTTTTTTAACTAGGTTCGAAAACTATGGGACGTAGTTCGAGAAATTCTCAACTTGGGGATAGAGTTGGGGCAGGTTTTGAGCGTACAGTTAGATTAACCAGGTAAGTGATAGTCGCAAGTTTACAGGGTCTGTAAGTGGTAGATTGTTTAATCTTAATAGAAACCTTAGGGCAGCAGTAGGCAAATATTGCCGAAGCTGGGTAAATTTGTTTGTTTTTTTTAATTTCTATATTTGCTCTGTTATTATCTGTGCTGCAATTTTTATTATTCTGTGAATTTATTATAAACCTTATTCACCCCTTCGTCGGTGCTAATTCGATCTTATAAGTGGTATTAAAGCTGGGTAGTAGAATCTAATTTTTTTAACTATGGCTAGTTTTAAAAATGTTTTTTTATGAAGGACAATCTATTGCTAGGCCATCTATATTTAACGGTACTGATTATTCGTATTCGAAAACTAGGATGAAATTTTTTCTAAATACAATAGATGCTTGGATATAGTTGAAACTGGTTATAGTCTGCCTACGGTGAATGTAGATAGTTATAAAGTTCCTAAGCCTAAAGATAAGTAGGATGCAAATGAACTTAGTCTATATTGGGCAAATGCTAAAGCAATGAACTCTATTATTTATGCCTTAGATAAAATTGAATATAATCGTGTTTCTCATTGTGTGACCATGTAGAAAATTTGGCATACACATGAAGTGACTCATGAAGGTACATCGTAGGTCAAGGAATCTCATCCAGCAATGCTTAGCAATGAATACGATAATTTCTTTATGGCAAAAGATAAGAATATAAAGGAGATGTATGGATGATTTTCAAATATTGTATTCAAATTCAAAACGCGGGGAAAAGCTTACACATAATTGGTGATGATTCGAAAATTTCTAAGAATCCTCTCGAGAAGTTTTGAAGAAAAAGTGACAGCAATTCAGGAATCCAAAGACTTGAAACAACTTAGGAGGAACTAATAGGAAATCTCATCACTTATGAGATCGAACTAAAATTCCGAGGAGAATGTGAAAGTGGTGATTCGAAAATGAAATCTATTGCTTTAAAAGGTTAATGAGGAAGAAGATGACGCTTCAGTTGAGCTAGCACTATTGATGAAGCAATTCAAAAGGTGGACCCAAAAGTATGGAAATCCATCAATTAACCAATGAATAAAAACCAAAATTATCAAATTATTTGGATGATTCTGAAGAAGAAGGAATCATATGTCATGGATGTAAGAAGCCAGGTCATATCAAGCCAAATTGTTTGTAACACCCCGTTAAATCAACCATAAATAAATAAATTGGATAAATTAAATTGAATAAGATAGGAATAAGAATGGAAATTTAGTAAAATTCATAACTTGATCACGAAAGTTATGCCATTGTGTTGATGATGAAATTCTGATCAATTTCTATATATAATATGCTGAAAACGAAGCTCAAACGAAAAAGTTATGTGCGTTTGAAGTTTTCGGATTTAAAATAATTTAAATAGAATTCAAATTCAAAATGAATAATTAATTTTTAAATTTGAAAATCAAAAGTTAATAGTAATTAGACTTGGGGGTCAAGTAATCGTTGAAATTAATGGTAAGGTTAAAAAGTAATTAAGGAATAAAATAATAAAAAGTTAACGGTAAAAGAATTCTTCCTAAAATAGCACATACCTGTCGACCCCTCCCTTTAAGCTAGTGATCGCTAGCAGTCGACTGGTTGTGAACGGAGGTGGCTAGGTTTTTTGCACAATGAACGTACCATATTATATAATATTAAACGAACTTAGATCCAATGGTTCCGGTGCATTTCAACTATAAATAGGAGTCTAGCCTCTCACTTTTATTCACAAAATATTTTAGGACTCTAGCGAAACTCTATTAGTTTATCTCTTCATAGATTCAGATAACCCCATTAGGCTTTCTGTAACACCCCGATATTTTACAGGAAATATAATTAAAAAGAAGTTAAAAGCGCATTTGGTACAGTGGTAAAGGCACATGTTGACTTCCTTAGTGACCAGGGATCAAGTCCCGTTGTTGCCTAAAATCTGGAGCGATGTTTTTTTAGCTGGTTTGTTTCTAGTGATTTTCCTACGTATTTCAGCGTTGTTTCTGACATGTGGAGGCTTCCCATTCGCTCCAGTGATGTAATAGGATGAGATGGCTAAATTTTAATCGTTGAGTGATGTGTATGGGCTAGAATGGATAATCATTAAGTGTATGAAAGAACCAGATTTAATCTAAAATAATCTAATGGATTATATTCACTCAAACAATCTATAAATAAACCATCTAACCTAAACATAATCTCTTATTCAGCAATCGCCATAATTCTATAGTAAAACAAAGCTTTTTTCAAATTTATGCAAGCTCAAGTGCTAGGTGAGTGGGAATTAATATGAAATAGAAAAATAAAGTAGTTTAATTTCAGTTCTTTTCTGGCACGTTAATATGAATTAATTTCTGTTATTAATTGAGAATAGATGTAAATTATTGCAACTTCTTCTTCTTCTTCCACTTCTCAAATCTAATTCATGTTTGGTTTAAAATATGGGACATATAAATTGTCTATTCACGTTTTATGGCATAAATAAGATTGAAATTTATGTAAATTATTGTATCTTCTTCTTCTTCCACTTCTCAATTCTAATTCATGTTTGGGTTGAAATTTGGAACAAACAAATTGTTATTCATGTTTCATGGCGTAAATAAGATTGGTTTAATTAAATTGAATTAGAATTGTTATCAATTTCTAATGGTAGAACATGTTAGTTGAATAAATTCAGAATATGTTACTTGAATAAATATATGGTTTTGATTGATATAATTACATAATTTTGAATATGGTTTTGGAACAAAATTGGGAAGTCTAATTGGCATAATTGTTTGTTTTATATGTGGCCTAAAAATGTAAAAGTGGAATTTTGTGTAAATAAATGGTTTGTGGCTATTGGATAAATTTTTTGTATAGATTAAATCTTAAAAGGAGAATAAAATTACATAAAAATTACAGACAAACATACGGACTGAACGGACGTGAAATTGAAATATCATTTATGTAAGAAAAAGGGAAATTGTGAAATAACCAAATCAGATGTAAAAATGGCCTAAAGCAGATTAATGGAAATAAACTGTATATAAACTGTAACGGTAAAATTAATTAATCGGGAAGCAATTTGGTAGGCAGACCTTGTAAAGGTCTGGATAGGTGTTTCATGCAGTTAAGACCAAAATAGAGTTTTTGTTGTACGTACTAGGAGCGGGCAAGTAGATTCGCAAAGATGTTTATTACCTTTCATAGGTTGCTAGTACGTAGGATAGATAACATCCGCAATCGTAGGCTTCTTCAGGCAGATCGACGCGGACGGAACAGGACAAGTGTTCTCCGACATAGGCTTCTTTAGGTAGATCGTTGGAAGATTTTGCACAGCCGACCCAGCTGCGGGCGCTCTTTCGGAGGACCGACACTTTGGATAGGGGCAAGTTCACGTTTGTGACCGAGGAGACAGGAGGATAGGAGTCCAGTTTGGCGGAACCTGAGCATAACTTCGGGGTCCTGCGAGGTTGTTTGAGTCAGCGTCGGTTAAACGTAAGAGGCATTTAGTCATAGTGCACGGGTGGAGAGCATGACTTTCACGCTGTAGCATGTGGATAGGTAAGGACAGCAGGTCCGGCATGCCGATTGACGTTTAGTATTACTACATGGTTGACTTCCCTAGAGTAACCATGGACTTTGGCTTCTTAGGAACTGTATCTAAGAAGGATTCACTACATTATATTATTCACCCTCTGCGATATCCGGGGAAGACCTGAAATTAAACTATTTTATTCTTTCTGCTTCATTTTATTTCTCATTCACCAGACTTTATGTCTGACCCATTCCTATTTTTCATATTTTCCTCTTATCACAGGAGGGCAAGTCTAGGTTGCAATTCTTTTCAGCTTGGAGGGTCATTGGAGCAGTTGTTATCTTCAGCTTTTGTTTCTTTTGTTTCATGTACTTCGTTTCTCTTTTTCGTACTTTACTCTATATATGGAGACCTATATTGTGAACTTTGTTATGTTTTATGTTTTGGTGGAGACTACTTGGTACTTTTGGTTTCAAAAATAAATTTGGGATATTGTTGTTTTTAATGAAGCTGTTTTGCTATTAATTTATAATTAGTTAAAGTTTTCTTCCGTTGTAATATTTTAATCATTTTATGTTGTTTCCTTAGTCTCTGTGCTATGTTATGGATTTTTATTTCACCCGACCACCCATGCTTCTAGTCATGTCCAATTTTCGGGGTGCCTAGAGGTGCGGGGTGTCACAGGTTGTATCAGAGCTAAGGTTTCGGTAATCCTAAAAATATTTTAAAAATATAAAGGTTTTCGAATAATTTTTAAAGGATATTCCAAATAATACTTTTAAAAGTATATGTATATATTTTGGAAAAAAAAGAAATTTTAGAAACGGTTCCCTCGTATCTCTTCCTCCCTATCTATTGAACTATTTGTGGAGTACCTAATCCCATCTTTTTAATATCCACATATAGAAATGTCTGAACCGCAAGATATCCTCGAAGTTCTAGGCCTTAATATGCCTACTTGGTTCAAACGTTATTTGCAGGCTACTACACGAGCAGAGCAACCAGCTAGGGATGCTGCTCCGGTGGAAGGGGCTCCAACCCATTCGCCAGGCATTCCCGATTTTCCCAAGTTATGAAAGGACTAAACCGGCTTAGGAGGCAAGCCATTTCTTGGCACCGAGTCATATACTGAGGCGAGAGCTTGGATTCGTAGTTGTGAGCGGATATTTGGACTTATGGGATTGGAGGATTTGGCTCGAAGGTAGTTGCCTTTATGGCAGTTGTAGGGAGAGGCTCTTTGTTGGTGGGAGATTGTGGAGGCTGAGGCTGATAATTTGACTTGGGTGGATTTTTGTACTAGGTTGGAGAGGAAATTCTTATCGTAGGCTGGAGAGGGAGTGCAACTAGAGAAATTTATACAGCTCAAGCAAGGGGATATGACAGTTAAGGAATATGTTAATTAACTCAATGAGCTTGCCAGATTTGGACTAGACCTGATCAATACTCCTCACAAGAAGGCACTGAAGTTCGCTAAGGGTTTGAGTCAGCCACTGTAGAGTTTAGCGGTGAGCCACATTTCGATGGGAGCCACTTTTGAAGGATTGGTAGAGATCACTTGCTGATACTAAGAAGAAAGGAGTTGTGGCGCAGAAGAGTGATGGGAAGAAGTAGTGGAAAGGAAAGAGGAGAGGAGGAGGAGGAGGGTCAGGTGGAAAAAGGAAAGTTCCAAGGAAGGACTGTAAGTGCAATACTTGTGGGAAACCAGGTCATCTTGCTGGCAGGAGAGAGACTGAGACTAAGGTGCTATCTTTGCAATCAAGTGGGGCATATGAAATAGGACTGTTTGTCGAAACCCAAGGACAGTTCACAGACACCTTCATAGCCTGCTCAGGCTTATGCTTTATAGGCAGCTCCTTCCTTTAGTACTCATCTGGTTGTAGACAAGGGAAAGAAGGTGATCATCGAAGGTGTGTTATCTATCTCTAATTTTCTTGTTCGTACCCTATTTGATTCTGGAGCTTCGCACTATTTTATATCTAGTACTCTGGTAGACGGTCTTGGTCTTAATGCATGCTTAGTGACCGACCCGGTAGTAGTATCAAATCCAGTAGGAGGATCGTCCTATTTGTCAATGTTATGTCGGGATTTGAAATTTTTTATTTTAGGGGTTGAGTTTGACTCTAGTGCCTTTGTATTGGGCTTTTCTGAGTTCGGGTTGATTCTTGGTATGGATTGGCTATCCATATATGGTGATGTTCTTGATTGCGATAAGAGGGTAGTGAGGTTAGGCACTTGTAGTGGACGTACCTTGGAGGTATCTTGTGATCCTAGAGGATCAGTCATGTTAAGCTACCTTTATTCTCTTGACTTATCGCCCGATATTTTGAGTTCGGTACCCGTTGTTAGAGACTTTCCAAATGTGTTCGAGGAGGTTGCTGGCCTTCCACCTTGAAGAGAGATCGAGTTCAAGTTTTATCTTGTTGATAATGCCAAACCGGTTGCTTTACCAGTAAGGCATATGGCTCCTAAGGAACGTTGTGAGTTGAGCAAGCAGATTGGAGAGCTTTTGGAGAAGGGCTTCATTTGTAGGAGCATTTCTGAGTAGGGTGCACCCATCGTCTTTGCCACTAAGGCAGATGGCTCTCTCAGGCTTTGTGTGGATTATAAGGAACTTAATAAGCTAACGAAGAAGAATCGTTATCCTCTTCCCCGTATAGACGATCTCTTTGACCAACTAGTAGGAGCCAAGGTATTTTCGCAGCTCGATTTGGCCACGGGATTTCATCAGTTGCGTGTGGCGGAGGATAGCATCGATAAGACTACGTTTAGGACTCCAGATGGGTTATTTGAGTGGTTAGTCATGCCATTTGGGCTAACCAATGCTCCGACATATTTTGTGGACCTAATGAGTCAAGTATTTCGCGAATCGTTGAACAAGTCTGTGGTTGTGTTCGTCGATGACATTTTGGTTTATTCATGAAGCAAGGAGGAGCATACTATTCACTTGGAAGAAGTGCTTAGGACCCTACAAGCACAAAAGTTGAAGGTGAAGTTCTCCAAGTGCAACTTTTGGAGGGATGAGGTTTGCTTTTTGGGACACATCGTTTCGGAGGATGGACTTGCAGTAGATCCGGCGAAAGTGGCAGCAGTACAAGATTGGCAGACCCCTAAGAATACCATGGACATAAGGAGTTTCCTTGGTCTTGCGGGCTACTATAGGTAGTTCATTAAGGCTTCACTAGGATATCATCTCCACTTACCCACCATACTAAGAAGAACTCGGCTTTTGTTTGGGATGCCAAATGTGAGGATGCCTTTGGTCGATTGAAGGAAGCTTTGACTACCGCGCCCGTATTGGTATTACCGGATGGAACCAAGCCTTTCTCAGTTTATACATATGCTTATGGTACGGGGCTAGGGGCGGTACTGATCCAAGAGGGTAGGGTAGTGTGCTATGCGAGTAGACAGTTGAAAACGCATGAGAAGAACTACCCGACGCATGATCTTGAGTTGGCAGCTATAGTTTTTACTCTCAAGTCTTGGAGGCACTATCTCTTAGGAGAAAGATTTGAGCTTTTCACGGATCATAAGTCTTTGAAGTATCTATTCTCTCAGAAAGACTTGAATTTGAGATAGTAAAGGTGGATGGAGTTATTAGCCTCTTATGACTTTGAGATTTCCTATACCCCTGGCAAGGGTAATGTAGTGGCAGATGCGTTGAGTAGACGCAAAGTGGTTTTAAGTCCTCTGTTTTCGGAATGGAAGCATTTGGAGTACATTTCTACCTTTGATTTTAGACCTCCATCGGATTTAGCTCTGGGATTGTTAGCAGCCCTCGACGTCTAGCCTACTTTGATGGAGCAGATTGAAGCAAGTCAAGGTGAGGACAAAGAGTTAAAGGACATTTTAGATAAGCTTAGTAGAGGAGAGTCATTACCACATCTTAGGCGCTATACCATGGACACTAGGGGATGGCTTAGAAGGGATGGTAGACTTTGTGTTCCCCATAGTAAGGATTTAGTAGATGCGGTGTTGGCCGAGTCACATCATTTTAGGATGACAGTGCACCCCAGTGGTGATAAGATGTACCAGGATATGAAGAGGGTATTCTATTGGCCCAGAATGAAGAAGAGGGTGGTAGAGTATGATCGACGTGCATCACTTGCCAAAGGGTAAAGGCGGAACAGAAAAAGCCCGGAGGACTGTTGCAGCCATTGGATATTCCATTATGGAAATGGGAGAGCGTCTCTATGGACTTCGTGGATGGATTACCAAGGTCACGGAGAGGGAACACGAGCATTTGGGTCATTGTGGATAGACTGACGAAGAGCGCTCATTTTATACCCATTAAGAGTAATAGGACGACAACTATTTTGGCGACTCTTTATGTAAGGGAGATAGTTCGGCTTCATGGAGTTCCCACCAGCATTGTGAGTGACAGAGATCCATTATTCACCGGCGAGTTTTGGAGGAGTCTTCAGCAAGCCTTGGGAACATAATTGAATCTGAGCATGGCATATCACCTCAGATAGATGGACAGACTGAGAGGGTAAATAGGGTTTTGGAAGATTTGCTCAGATTGTGCATCATTGACTTCGGAAGTCATGGGAAGACCACCTACCTTTGGTGGAGTTCGCATATAATAATAGTTATCAAGCAACCATTGGGATGACACCACTTGAGGCCCTCTATGGCAGACTATGTAGATCACCAGCCTGTTGGTGGGATACCACCGATAGGATCTTGCTTGGACCAGACTTGGTGAGGGAAACTTCCGAGAAGGTAGATTTTATTCGCAAGAGGTTGAAGACTGCACAAGATAGACAAAAGTCAGATGCCGATAGAAGACGTTCAGATTTGGAGTTTAAGGTTGGAGATATGGTTTTTATCAAGGTTTCTCCTCTGAGAAACGTTATGAGATTTGGCTTAGTGGGTAAGTTGGCACCGAGAGTTATAGGACCCATCCCTATTACCGCACGAATTGGAAAAGTGGCATACAGAGTTGATCTTCCAGATAAGTTGGCAGGAGTTCATGAAGTTTTTCATGTTTCGCATCTGAGGAAGTGTTACATGATTCCACAATAGTAGTAGAACCCGATCGGCTAAGGGAAGTGGAGGTAGAGCGTGAATCACTTGTGCGTCATACACCCACCTGTATATTGGAACACGGCGTCAAGAGATTATGCAACAAGGAAGTTCGTCTAGTGAAGGTTCAGTTGGGAGATGACCCTAAGGAGTGCACATGGGAATCTGAGGAGAGAATTCGAACTTCTTATCCTTTTCTATTTGAAGGTACACTTCAAATATCCTATCTTTGATCTTTGATCTTTCCTTAGTTAGGGCCTTTTCGTTAATATTTAGGTGAAGCCTATGGATGGTAGCTTGGTTGTAAACATGTCATTAGGGCATGTTATGTTTGATGGATGAAAATGATTGCAAGTGGATGACAATGTTTGCAGATGGATGCATTGCATGCACTAGATAGATATTTATTAGGATAATCGGCCAACTAGGCACACACACCTGCATATGCGTGCTTGTTATCTATTACATTTGCACATGGTTGTATATATATGTGTGTGTATATATAAATGGATGTTGGATATGGATGGTGCGTTTGGGTGAATGATTGAAACATACATACATAATTATCAATTATACTAGGGTAATTGCATACATTTGGTTGCATGGCATAAGCATACTTGCATTACAGGAGGTCAACTGAATCAGTAGACCGACTACCTTTTCGCATTAGGTAAGTTCATATGCATTTCACTTTGCATAAATCATAAATTGCATTAGTTAAAAATAAGGACAATGGTAGAAATGGATGATGATTGAGTAGATGGATGTAGTTCTTAGATGCTGGTTGTTAATTACGTTCTTCAGTCTTTGGAGATTTAGAGGACGAAATCCTTTAAGGGGGAAGAATGTAACACCCCGATATTTTACGGGAAATATAATTAAAAAGAAATTAAAAGCGCATTTGGTACAATGGTAAAGGTGTACGTTGACTTCCTTAGTGAGTAGGGATCAAGTCCCGTTGTCCCTCAAAATCTGGAGCGATGTTTTTTTATCTGGTTCGTTTCCAGCGATATTCCTACGTATTTCAGCGTTGTTTCTGACATGTGGCAGCTTCCCATTCGCTCCAGTGATGTAATAGGATGAGATGGCTAAATTTTATTGGTTGAGTGATGTGCATGGGCTAGAATGGATAACCATTAAGTGTATGAAAGAACCAGATTTAATCTAAAATAATCTAATGGATTATATTCACTCAAATAATCTATAAATAAACCATCTAACCTAAACCTAATCTCTTATTCAGCCGTCGCCATAATTCTACAGTAAAATTAGCGTGTATTATTCTTCCTCCTTTTCTCTACTAAATAAACAAATCTCTACCAAATTAAATTATCTATATATATTCAAGCAATTTGGAGAATTTAGAAGAATCAAAGGGAAAAAGATTGAAGTAAAGCTTTTTTCAAATTTATGCAAGCTCAAGTGTCAGGTGACTGGGAATTAATATGAAATAGAAAAATAAAGTAGTTCAATTTCAGTTCTTTTCTGGCACGTTAATATGAGGTAATTTCTGTTATTAATTGAGAATAGACGTAAATTATTGCAACTTCTTCTTCCACTTCTCAAATCTAATTCATGTTTGGTTTAAAATATGGGACTTATAAATTGTCTATTCATGTTTTATGGCATAAATAAGATTGAAATTTATGTAAATTATTGTATCTTCTTCTTCTTCCACTTCTCAATTCTAATTCATGTTTGGGTTGAAATTTGGAACAAACAAATTGTTATTAACGTTTCATGGTGTAAATAAGATTGGTTTGGTTTGGAACTTCTCGATGTTGCCAATCTTCGAGTGACGTGAGGAGTTCATGCTTTGAGAGCGTGGCTCCATGGCTCAAGAAGTGATGCGCGGCTTATGGGAGTGCATGGCTTAAGTAATTATATTTGCTTGGGCGTGATTCCACAACCCGAGAAGTGGTGCACGGCTAATGCAATGCGCGACTTTGATTTTGGCGTTCCCGGCGTTGTCGGAGCCACACCGGTTCTTAGAAGGTGGGAATCGAGTTTCATCCATCCAACGGTTTGAGTCGATTTGCTTTCGTTGATTCGGTGGGTAGATGGGGCATGCTTGAGCGTGGTTCCACTATCTCAAGCAGCGATTGGATGGTTTTGAGTTGATTTGAACCCGTCGACTCAGCAGGTTACTTTTGTGAACACAGGTTTTTTAGTTCAGAAAGCAAAGCAATTTTATTAATAAAAGTTGGGTAAGTTCTGCCTATTTACAATGCCTCCGCTATTCCGGGATGGCTTATTTGTAGGAAATAGGAAATACATAAGACAGACTTAGATAAAGTAACGGCGCAACAACTCGCTGTTCCAAACTCGGGGAATTTGGGTTCCATCAACAGTTGTTAGCTTGAACGTGCCATCCCCCAGCTTCTGGCCGATCACATAAGGCCCTTCCCAGTTCGGTTTGAATATTTCTAGTACATGGTAGACCTGTTTAAGGACAAGGTCTCCCACTTCAAAAGTATGTTTACATATTTTGGAATTGAAATATCATGCGACCTTTTTCTGGCTAGCAGCGGTCCTCAACTCGGCTACTTCCCTCTTCTCATCGACCATATCGAGCGACTCAAGTAAGAGCTGCTTGTTTTTCCTTTGACTGAAATTTTTCCTTCGGTGAGAGGGGACTTCTAGCTCGATTGGGATCATTGCTTCTGAACCATATTCCATGGCGAACGGGGAGTGCCTGGTTGCAAATTTGTTCATTGTCCTGTAAGCCCACGGTGCAAGTGGAAGCTCATCAACCCAATTTCCTTTAGCTTTAGTTAGCCGCATTTTGATGGTGGACTTGATGATCTTGTTCACTGCTTCCCCTTGCTCGTTTTCTTGCGGATGTGCGACGATGGAAAAGCTTTTCTCGATTCAGAAGCGTTTGCAGAAGTCTTTGAACTCGACGCTTTCGAATTGAGTCTCGTTATCCGTGATGATTTTTTGTAGCACTTTGAACCTACAAATAATGTTTTTAATGATAAAATGAATAACATTCTTTGTGGTAATAGTGGCCAGCGGTTCCGCTTTGGCCCATTTGGTAAAATAATCAATAGCAACGATAGCATATTTGGCTCCTCCTTTGGCTATTGGTAATACGCCAATCAGATTGATTCTCCAGATCGCGAATGGCCATGGGCTAATCATCTGTGTCAGCTTTGTTGAAGGAGTTCTTTTGATCTTGCTGAATCTTTGACATTGGTCGCACCGTTTGGCATAATATGTTGCATCGCGGTTTACCGTTGGCCAAAAATACCCATATCAGATAACTTTCTTTGCAAGGGTTTGCCCCTCAGTGTGATCTCCACAGTCGTCTTCATGAACTTCCCTAAGGATCTTCAGGCTTCGTCGTTGGTCACACATTTGAGCAAGGGGGTAGAGAATCCCCATGATAGAGCATCCCATCCTTTACTACTTACCGCGGTGCCTTCCAAAGGAGCTTTTTGATTCTTGTCTGCAAAGAGTGTTCCTTTGAGCAGGTAGACCTTGATCGGTGTCATCCACATTTTCGTTTCTTCGGTTGTTTCAAAATCCAATCTATATCCATCTCGCTTGTGCTTGGAGTGGTCAGAGGTTCGACTAGGACTAGCCCTAAGGAGTGAGCTTCTCTGAAACTAGCCAATTTGGCTAGATAGTCTGCCTTCGTGTTTTGTTCCTTTGGGATATGAGTTATGGTGTAATGTTCGATGACATTTAGCAATTCCTGCACTTTATATAGATACGGGGTGAGATTCTCTCCTCGAGCCTGGCATTCACCTTTCACCTAGAAAACTGCTAGCTGAGAGTCCTTATAGATGTGTACGAACTTTATCCTGAGTTCCTTCACAACTTTCAGCCCGGCTATCAATGCTTCGTATTCCGCTTCGTTATTTGTTGCAAGGAATTCCAAGCGCAAGGCATAGCAAACGGATCGCCCTTCGGGAGTTTCGAGCACTACTCCTGCCACCGAGAAAAATTCATTAGATGCACCATCAACGAACAACTTCTAATGTGTCTCCACTTCCAGAGTCATTTCTTCCTCATTTTCTCGTATTGTAAACTCAGCAATGAAATCTACCAGCACCTGCCTGTTGATCGCCTTTTGATGATGGTATGTGATTTCATATTGACTTAAATCGATGTTCCATTTGATAAGTCATCCAGTGGTCTCGGGGCAGTACAAAACTTGCTTCAAGGGTTGATCTATCAGCACTTTGATCGGGAGTGCCTGGAAGTATGGCCGTAGTTTCTGGATGCGATCAAGAGGCAATATGCCATTTTTTCCAATTTCGGATAGTTCTTCTCTGCTCCAGTGAACTGTTTACTGATGTAATATACAGGTCGCTAGATCTTAGGTTCTTCTCGTAGGAGCGTCGCACTTAATGCATGGGGCGAGATTACAAATGAAATGTACAAATCTTCTTCGTCTACCGACTTAGACAGGATTGGCGGGGTTTCCATATGTCGCGACAGCTCTCCGAATGCAGTTTTACAAGCTTGATTCCATTTGATGTTCTTCTTTCCCTTCTTTAGCGCGTCAAAGAACGGTATACATTTGTCGGTTTCTTTTGAGATGAACCAACTCAGCGCTGCAACCTTTCCATTCAAGCTTTCTAACTCTTTCATGTTCCTCGAGGCCTCAACTTCCCATAAAGCGGTAATATATTCGGGATTTGCTTCAATGCCTCTGTCACTTAATATGAATCCCAAGAACTTTCCAAAGGCTACCCAGAAGTGACATTTAAGTGGATTGAGTTTCATTCCATATTTGTGGAGTATCTCAAACATTTCGGTGAGGTTTTCCATATGATTTGCAGCTATGCGCGATTTAACCAACATATCGTCTACATGAACTTCCATAGTCTTCTTGATCTGATGTTTAAACATGGTGTTCACTAGTTGTTGGTAGGTTGCCCCATCATTCTTTAAGCCAAATGGAATCACTTTGTAGTACTATGTTCCCAGATCGGTAATGAAACTGGTGTTTTCCTAGTCAGGTTCATGCATCATGATTTGGTTATACCCCGAATGAGCATCCATAAATGATAGTAGTTCATGTCCAGCTATCCCATCCACAAGTTGGTCTATTCTAGGCAGAGGAAAGCTACCTTTTGGTCAAGCTTTGTTTAGGTCCGAGTTGTCGATACAATTTTGCCATATTCCATTGGATTTCTTGACCAAAACCGGGTTGGATACCCATTCGGGGTAACTTGCATCGCGGATAAAACCATTCGCCATTAGCTTATCCACTTCTTTTCTCAGCATTTTAGACCATTTGGGTCCTAGGCTACGTCTCTTCTGCTTCACTGGTGTATACTTGGGATTAATATTAAGTGCGTGGCATGCAATCTCCGGTAAAACCCCGCACGAATTGGAATGTGTCCAAGCGAATACGTCTAGGTTGGCACGTAGAAATTCGATGATTTCCAGTCGTATCTTGTTTTCAAGATGTGATCCAATTTTGAGGACCCGTGTTTGGTCATCCATATAGACTGGGACAAACATCATCAATTCTGCCGATGTTGATCGTTCCTCCCCTGAGTTCTTCTTTCTAGGGTCCAAAGTATTATCGAATTGGCTATGGTCCCTAAGCCAGGGGCGGCTCTGTAGTTGCTATTCGGTAGGCTCATGAATGTGGAGAGTTCTCCCACATTCTTCCCCAATTCTTCCTCCTAAACTCTCGTAGTTCTGCGATGTAGCATTCTCTAGTGGCACTTTGGTCTCCTTTGATCACCCAAACTCCATTCTCTATCAGAAATTTCATGGTGAGACACCACCGAGCTAAAGAAATCCTAAAATCTGCCAAAGCGGGGCGACCCAAGAAAGCATTGTAGGTGGATATTTCATCTACAATCACAAAGGTTTGGATAAGGATGACTCTTCGGCCACCTTCTCTGAGTTCTACGGGTAAATCGATTATTCCAACGAGTTACTTAGGTTTACCGATGAATCCCTGGATCTTAGCTCGGCAAGAAGATATGTCTTTCATATTGATCTTCATCTGATCAAACATGTGTTTGAAAAGGATATTCACAGAACTACCGCTATCTACCAATACTCATCGGACCATGGCTAGTTCGATTCCTACTGTCACGACCATCGGGTCGAGAGTTAGAGCTTTTATTCCTTCAGTGTTTCGATTTTGGAATACTATGTCATCGTTTAGGGTCCTCTGCTGCTTGGCAGAAGTTCCGTCTTCAATCACAAAGCACAAATCTTTTGAAACGTGTCTTAGTTAGCTCGCATATCGCTCCATTTCTCCCCAATTCTTCTGCACGAGTTGAGGTCCTCCAGATATTGTTTCGATAATAAGTCTCTAGTTGGTCCATCTGGGTCCCTCTTCGCTGGTTCTGGCTTGGTTCCCTCGATCTCTGGGAGCTTGGAGTGCCGCGGACTGGGCAGAATTTTGCAGCTTCCTCGCATACTGCTGAAGCTTGTTTTCCCGAATTAGTTCTTCAATCGGGTTCTTCAAGTGATGGCACTCATTTGTGTTGTGACCATGTGTTTTATGGAAACGACAATAATTTTTGGAGCGCTTTCACTATTCAGGCACTTCCCTTTTAGGCGGCTTTTTCTACTCCTATGTCCCTTATGTCGCAAGGTAGATGTTCTCTAGAGTATCATTGAGCGGGGTGTAGTCTTCGGGCCTCAAGCTTTAAGTTTCTTGCTACTTCCATTCCGCTTGTTGGAATTCTGATTCTATCTTTTCCGATTCCCATCATTCTCCATGTTTCCTACAACGGTTCCGAAGGCATTTACATCTTGGTTCGCTGTCACACCATTCTGCCCAACATTGGTTGGTTGTAGGTTAGCAGGTTTTCCTTCTACCTCCTCTCCTTCTTCCACTCTCAATTATTGGCTTGTCTTTCGATTAAAGTCCTTCCTAGTGGTAGGTTGCTTTATTTTGATCATTTTCAAATTCAGTGTGGGGATGGATCGCGCGAACTAGAGCCATGAAGACCATATCTTTATTTGGGTTACTTACTTCAGTGACGGCAGTGTTAAAATGACTCATGAAGAATTTCAAATATTCATTTCATCCTTGGAAAAGGCCCAATAAGGACATCACATCTTTTGATTATGTCGTGTGAAGCCTAAACTGATCAAGGAACCTTGTGCTAACTCATCGAAAGTGGAGATGGATTTAGGTGGGAGCCTGGTGAACCACATGGAAGCGATTCCCTCCAGAAAGATTAGAAAACATCTACACCGAATAGAATTTGAAGCATTCACTCCGTCCATGTACCAACTGTACTTATACAAGTGTGGTTTCGGGTCCCTAGTTCCGTCGTAGGATGGGATAGTTGGCATAGTGAACTTTTTAGGATATCGTTCATTCAAAACGTCGTTAGTGAAGGGAGTCTGACTTGGAGGGGACCACCATTCATCATCTCTCCTATTCTTACTTTTGTCCATTAGACGCTTGACCATGTCCATGATATATGCCTCAGATGTCAGGTAATCCATGGGTTGGCTGTCAGTGATTGTACCAAGTGTTTGATTTTGCAAATGGTCTTGGTAAGTGGGTTGAAGCCTAGGCTCTCCTGTCTTCGGGAGAACCACTACCTCGGAGTTCCGTTGGCTTGCGGTTGGTTGTACCATGGTGGTTTATACTTCTCTGCCGGTATTAAGTACATTAGTGTTCTCTTTCAACTCGTCGTCGTCAAGTTGTTCTCCATCGTCAACATCAGAGAGATCCAGTGCTATATCTTCCCGTGGGGTCTTCATCCCCAGATTCAAGTTTACAGCGGGTTGCTTTGCAGTTGGTGGAGTACTTTCATTTCCTTCTATGGTGATTCCCATAGCCCCACATACTATTCCTTTTTGCTGTTGCTTTTCGTTTCTCCTGTTCAAGCCATAAATAGAGGAATTTTTTGTTCCATGGTGGTCGCGAGCTCTGGCATGGTTCTTGGAGCAGCAAGTGATTGTAAGGTCAGAAGGACATTCAATTTGTCCATAAGAGCTTTTTGGCTATTTTCCATCTTCTGATTAATTTCATTACCATCTTATTTAATTCATCTCTAGTGACAACTTCATGCTGAATAGAAGATCCCGGCACCTGATCTTCTGTGTTGGCGCGAGAATTTGTTCTGACTAATGGGTTGTTGGCGCCATTGACTTCAGTTTGCTAAGGATTGGTTTCTTCTCCAGCTATTGCAGCTCATATTTGTCTTCCGAAAGTAGTTCTCCTTCTTCCTGGTGCCATTAATTCTCAATAGCAATTCTTCTAAGCAAAGATTAAGGATCTAACTTTTAAACCTATCCGATCCAAAGTAGATAGCTAGAGCTGAACCTGAGTTGGGTTCTCAGTGAAAGCACCAAAATGCTAACCCAAAAAATGGATCAACATCCTGGATTGAGTGTGAAAGCACTAGCCCTATTTATCAAAGCAAATAAAATAGGAAAAGCAATAGTAAATTGCAGAAAAAGTAAAGAGACAAGAGATTTTTATAGTGGTTCGGCTATTAACGAAGCCTATGTCTACTTTGTAGCTTTTATTGATCGAATGTTGTTATAAGAGAGTTTGAATTACAATATGATTCATCTTCTTCACGTTAGATTAAGCCACCATAGTTAGAAACAAAAGGAGGATCTGAATTGTCTCTCAATGGCTGTTGTGTGGGAGAAGAGAAGTGAAGAAAGAATAGCAGAGCTTCAGCAGAGATCAAGTTGGAACCCCTTTTCTGTTGGAGGTAGGATGGTATTTATAGGATTTAGAGAGTGCTTGGATCAAAACCATTGAACCGAAAGCATGTAATTATCCATACGAAGAAGCACGAAAAATTTAGAGAGATTCTAAGCTAACTTTTTGGATCGGTACCGATCAAAGAGTTATGCAATTTTTGTGCAAATTCTTTCCAGTTGGCATCACTACTTGCTTACAAGGCTCTCTATGTAATTTCATAGCTTGTAGACTTGTTTTGATGATGATTCACTCATGAGTTTGACTGAACTTTAGTTTGAATCCGATTATTCTTTACCTCTCGAACTTGGATGCTTGGATTGTTACCGAACTTGGTATATGAACTTAGTAGAGAGGTAGAAACATAACACAAGTGGTTTAGAGGAACCTTAAGCCAAAATTTTGGATCGGTACCGATCCAAAGTGTTGGCATATTTTTAGGTCAAACTTTCAGAGTTCCTTTGTCTCATGCTTTTAGGCCTTCCGGTCAAGTCTCGAGTCGTTCTGGATTAATATGAATGTTCTAACTCCTTTTGAATTCTGCTGGGTTAAAAACCCGGTTAACAATGTTATTAATTTTACTAAATCCCTCTTAGGAAAGTTATTAATGTTAAAGGCGAAATAAGAAAGATTTCTTATAAGGCCTTAATTATGGAAACAATAAGATGTGTGTAATATATATAGAGTGAGATAGATTATGACTAAGTTATAGGGATGCGAGGTTAGTCAAAATCACATGGAAATCTGCCCAGCTAACCAGGCTACCTGTAATGTGACTTTGGGCTGATGTGAGACGTCGCTCATAATAAGTAAGTACGATGACACGAGGTTAGTTCCAAATTCTGTAGGGTAAATCTGCCCGGCTAATCTGGCTACCAGTACCTACGAATAGTCGGACTAATATGATACATCACCATGGGATACGAGTCATAACACTAAGGACCTGCTTCAGAGACTGAAGGTATTAAGTGGTTGCGTGAGAGCCCGCCTCTTCTCTATGTAGGAAATAGTAAATGGTCGGGGTTATGGGTTAGGTACGGGAGAGGACCTCTTAGGACAGGTCCCCTTCAATAGGAAGTATTAAGCAGGTGAAGAGATTCCTACAATGTCAGCTAGATAGTTACTAGTGAGGAGTTCGGCTTAGGATAGGTAGTAAACGAGTTGGACCTGCCTTAAATAAGGTACTACATGGTTGGAGTCTGCCTAATTCGAATAAAATGTATTAAGTGACTTGAGTACTATCTCTTACATTGATAAGACACTATGGACAATAGATATGGTTTATTGAGTTGATAACAAGTTGGCTATGGGCTTATATTTGGAAAGCCTTTTTATTTATGAGAAAACCTTTGTGCTTATATTGAAAAGACTTATGATGTAAGTACAATACGTAAGACATATTCCTATATAAATTACACTGCCCAAGTACTAATATAGTAAGGCTCAAGATTTTTATTTAATAGACATATGTTGTTCTGACTCCTTCCTTACTACAACACATGTTGGGAAGGGCGCTGTTGAATGAGGAGACGTTGATGAGACTTGTGACAGTAGTCTATTTATTTACTTGTTATTTGTTATAGTTTCTTATGTACCCATGAAAAAAATGATGTTATAGTTTTGAAATATTGTACCATGGATATGTAACGGTGATTATAGATATATTGTTATGGTTTTCAACGACATTTTGAAGTTTGAATAAAATGGGTACTGTTGTTATTATTATATTTTATCCTTCCATTGTGAAATTCAGAATACGTAGATATATAGCTTCAGATCTAGTTTTCCTACTCCACTCTAGATCTAAATCCCAACCCCCCAACAGTTAGCTAATGGAACCCTCACGAGCCCCCGACACATTCTTGCGCCACTGGGTCTTACCCCTTAAGAGTTCGCTTGGGTCGACAAAAATGATAGAAAAATCTCCACCTACGAAGCCTCGGTAAATTTTGCGTTTCTTCAAGGATTACCGATGAAATTCGAGGACATCACTGCCTATGGACTAGGGAATATGTTCACGACTTCAGGACTAGCACCGATCCAGAGCCAGGACACTTTAGAGCGGGACTGCTACCCGCACTGCATGTGGCTATTTGACACTATTATGGAATATGAGTTCGATGAGGATATCAGCCTTCTCATGTTAGAGGTGAATGGAGTAGCAATTACTTTGACGGACGATGATTTTGGAGATATTTTGGATATTGCAGCAGAAATAACAGATTTGGAAGATGTAGAGACTGATTTGGAGATTTAATAGCTAATCTTTCTTGGAGTTGTTGATGTCTGGAGGCTAGACAACTTGCGGCCTACAGCCTGCCCTTTTGTTCACATTATTCGGTAGAACATCATTCCAAAAACAGGGTGTTTTGACTAGATTTATTTGCTAGTGCAGAAGGCCACTTATGCCATCATGAGTGGTGTAGCAATGAACTGGGCTCGCATTATCATGAGCAACCACATGGAGCCAAAAGTAGGGACGCCATAGAGTTCCATTCCATATTGCCATCTTTTCACTCGCGTCTTTAGATGATACCGAGTTAACCTCCATGGAGAACAGGTTTAGAAGAAGGCCCCTTCGCCCATTTAATAGAACCTCCCGTAGGAGAATGAGGATAGCAGAGCCGCTAGTAGAGATAGCGGAGCCTGCGATAGAGGAGTAGCCGCAATAGGAGGCGGACCAGGGACAAGGTGAGGCAGGGTTACAGAGCCCTGAGCTAGTGGTGATTCGAGACTCTCAGTTTCGTATCGAGGCTGAGCTACGGGAGATACGAGCTGAGAAGCAGCACTAAAGCCATGAGATCTGATGCATAGCTGCCATGCTATGCCCAATTAGGGATTGCGTGAATAGCTTGAACTCCCGTAGGGGATCGGGACCATCCCATAACTCATAGGTAGTATTCAGGGTTTAGTAATAGTGTTGTAGTTAATTTTCTTCCAACATTTGTTTTTTCTTTAGGTTGTTTGAGTTGTAAATGTTAGTCGTCTCTTTGTACAAAAGACGCGTACAATATATTAAGAGATGTGTTCCTATTAATCTAACGTACTATTGTCTGTAGACATGTTGACTTCTATTATATGTTTAGGAGAAACGGTACAAATATCAAAATCTCATCTAGACACTTAACTAATGGTAAATGCAATGTAAACTGGAAATTAAAAAAAAAATTAGCGAGCGAAAGACAGGCTAAGTTTGTTGCGAAATCATGGGTCATTATCCCTGTGCCTTAAAAACTAAAATTTATAAATAGGCTTATGTGTTATCATTTCAAATAAATATATGTTTTCAAAGTCTAGGATTTATTGTGCAATGTTAAGTCAATCATATGTATTAACTCATTGAATGAATCCCAATTACGTTAAGATGTGGCTTGATTGTTCAAATGCTTTTGAAAATTTTGTTCAAATGTTTTTGAAAGAAAAATGGTGCTTAAATGCCTTTGGGAATTTGACTTTTCAAACCATTTTGCAAGTTTGATTGGAAGGGGAAAAATGTTTTTATAGGAAGTAAGAATTGCTGATTTTCAAATACCACATGCTTAGCTTAAGTAGGATTGATGTGTTACTGGACATAAATTTAGCGGTGTATTAAGGGTGGCAATAGGTTAAGCGCAAATAATAACTAGGGAAAAAGTTGTTTTAGCCTTGGAATTTCTATTTCCATACCTTGTTAATAACAAAAAAACTCATTTTTTTAAAGTTAATTCTGTTTTAGAATTTAAAAATAAACCTCCTTATATGTATTGTACTTGGAAAATTGGAGAAGATTCGGGGGTAATAGAAGAAGTTCCAAGGTATAACGGAATTGGTATCCAATAAAATGGTGGAAATGTAAAATTCTCCATCTAAATTCCATTTTCGACATAAGGGTATAGATTTAGGAACGTAAATTTGGTGTGTTAGATTTTTGGAAGGCATGAATTGAATGCAAAATTGGTTGAACCATACTCCTATTCGTAGGGGTGTGGAAATTATTACGTGAAAAAAGGATTTTTGATTTTTGAAAACTTGCATACATATAGAACTGCCTGTATATATAGGTTGTTTGCATCGTATTTTCAAAAATGTTTTTATAAGAATGCATTCATATTGGAGGTGCTGATTTAGAATTATTCAGCATGCATGTCTTATATGTTATGATACACCATGAACTTGTACACGTTTGGCTACAAAATTAGTTAACACTAATTCGTTGGATAGTTTAGGATGGTTGCCCTCTATGCCCTATAGTTCAATCACTAGGGAATTTCGAGGATGAAATTCTTTTAAGGGAGAAGAATGTAACACCCCAAATTTACGGTAATTAATAAATAATTATTAAGGCTCCATATATGAAATTTGAGCAAATGTCGGAATTTGACCATGAAACTTGCACTATTGCGTTCATGGCAATTTTATGAGCAACTTTCATATTTGGAGTTTTGCGATCGAGGTTCAAACGAAGAAGTTATTAGCGTTTGAAGTTTTCGAAACGAAAATAATAAAAAATGGAAAATAGGAAATAAATAACAATAAATGTCGGACCACACCGGTCGACCCCTCCTTGGGTCGGTTGACCGCTAGCAGTCGATTGCCTGTAGGGGAGCGGTCGACTGACCTTGTAGATGGCAGCTAGGGTTGCCTTGGTCGAACAACCTAGATTTATTTATTTAAATCTAACGAATACAATTGTTTCGAGCACTTATAAATACTGGCCTAACCCATCACTTCTTATCTCATATTTTCTAATCAAAGCAATGAAGCTCTGCTATTTTCCCTTCTCTACTATTTCTAGAAATTATAAAATATTATATATATATATAAACAAATCGGAGAAGGATGGAAAATAAAAGAGAAGAAGGGAAGAGGCCAATTAATGTTGTGAAAGAAAAAGGTAATTTCTATAATTATAAATTTATATTCCTCTTAACCCCAAATCTCTTCTCATATTTGTAATTCTAACAGTATGTATATATCTTGTTATACATATTTTTTGGATTGGAAAAGAAAAGGAGTCAAATTAAAGGGATGAATTCAGATTTGGGTGATTTGGAAAGCTTGAAAGGTGAGTGGGAAATCATACGATTTACACATAAAAGTGAAATTTATACTGTTGAGTTTTATTTAATTATTGTGCCTATGCAAGATCTGTGGAGTTGTAGGCTTAAGGATAACGTATTCTATTGAAATCTCGGCTACATATTCTATAGGTTAAATAACTGTAATAGGAATAATATTTACACCATAATCTGAAAATTTGAAAACCAGTCACTAAATTTTTTAAAGTAGAATGTTGATAAGACTGCAAGATTTAATCCAGATTTATGACAAATTGTAAATTGTTAACATAAATTTAGATTGCCCGAATTTGATCTAGAATGTGAATTTCTATGCTTTAATTTATTGGATCATTGTGGGTATAATTTAATTGTATATGTTTTTGTGTAATTTCAATAAATTATCCAATTTAACACATGTATAAAAAGTGCGTTGTTTGAAATAATAAGGAATATACCAAAAATGAAAGAGATGTGTAAAGTACGGATGTTCTTCCCCATAGTTTGCAAAATAATAAGGAATATACCAAAATTGAAAGAGATAATTCTTGTAATTTCAAACATAGCAAAAGTCTCGCTTTTGGTTAATTTATGGAAAGTTATAACGTTAATCCTTTTTGGAAGGATAGCTCAGATAAATTAAAACGTGGAAATGAATGTTCTGGTTTTGTAAATAATAATTTGAAATAGGAATACACAAACACACGCGCGTATAACTGCGCTTCCCAATTAAACACACACACACACACGTACACACACACGTGCACACGCACATATAGCGTAAATATACGTCGATATTCGCATTCATTATAATTAAAACGTCTAGTGTACTAAATCATAGGATTAGGAGGTGTAGATGGAAAAAAGATGGCAACTCCAAATTTTAATATGGTAATAAATGTACAGTTAACAGTGAGTTACAGGAATTAAATGAGAACATAAATGTGTTTAATGGGGCTGTTGAAAGGATTTAATATGGAATTTATGGGGAAATGAAATAGGCATAATAGATTGAATTAGAATGAATAAATAAATGTCATTAGATATTATCTAATTAGAATAATAATGACCATTAATTACGGACAATTGACATTTATAGAATATAGTAAACAAGAATATATGGTAGAAGTTAAATACTGGAAGGCGGTATAATTTTCGTAGTGGAAACTTTTACATCCTTAATTATAAGTTTAGAACGAGCATGAATTAGTGAGCCTAGCCTAATATTTAGGCTTGGGATGGTTGATTTGATTTAGTGGGTTTGGATGCGAGGTCATTAGTGTTACATAAAGAAGTCTACCCTTCACTTTGAAGCTGCTAGCAGTTGTGTATATTTACTATTTATGTGAGACATCTCCAACCATAGGACCCATGGGAAAGGGATATGCAATTGCGTATAGGTACGTGTAAATATACCAAGGGTTCACCTTGGATTTGAAGTATTAAATGGCCCAGTACTTTTAAGTAAATGGGGTCTACTTCAATTCTAATAAGAGGTATTAAGTAATCAGAATTGGCATTTTCCTTGACTTACATTTGGCTAGTCTAAACGGGATTTTGGCTATGGGAGGTCGGCGGGCTATCTCAATATTGTTGTTGAACCGGTATTTAGTAGTAGGGCTAGCATACAGGCTCTGACCACCAATGGTCCCAAATGATCGATAGCAAAGACTCGAGTTATGCCTTGATGGGTTTTGTTTTCTACTAGTGTAGAATCCTTATGGGATACACACAGACATCAAACTTTAATTAATTAGTTGTTTGTGTATCAGAGGTGGGCTAGTTATCCCTTAAATAGGTCTTTGAGATGCATTAGTAATACAATAATTATATTATAAAGTTGTATCCATGGGTCATCAATCTCTGTAGCTAGAGCCGATTGACTAGCGATTACGTTACGGAGGGCCCGCTTCAGAGTTGAGGTATTAAATGGTCGTTGGGTCTTCCTCCTCCTTATTTAAGAAGTATTAAGTTGTCGGGGTTTTCTTTCGGTTGTACATTGTTATATATATATATTATATAGTTATACCTCGCAGAAGGTTGGACATATCATACGTGCATATATAGGATTGAGCGGATTAGCTATGAATAATAGACATAACACTTAAATGGAAATCAATAGGCATAAATTAGTGTTATGAGTAAAGCATGTAATTCTCCAGTCACCAGAATATTGTTCTGACCCCTCCTCATTACGACCCACATGACAAATTAAAGGGACTAGCTACTGGAGCATGATGGGAATGATATATGGAAAAGTATGCTTATTCATGCTCAGCATTGACAAAGCAACTAGATATTCAAGGAATACATTTGATTCCAAGATAGTAGCATCAGTCAGTATTTATGTTCTATTATATTGTTCTATTTCGCTGTGAGTTTATATTTATCGCTCTTTGATATGCTTATGTTTGTTATAGGTTACCAAAACCAACGATGTGCCCTAACAAACTTAGACTTCGATTTAGTCAAAATTCAAGCCCATTAAGATGCGGTTTGTTATAGCATCACTACCACCAACTCTAGGTCGTGAGTGGGATGTCGAACTTCATGCAGCCTCAACTACCTAGATGCATGAGTTATCGCCCGCCCGTTCTGCATCAATACTACTCCTAATCCGGTCATAAGGCATTAGTATATACCACCAAATCCTAATTCCCTTCAGGAATGATCAAAACAGGTGCATTCATCAATAACTTCTTTAACTCTTGAAATGGTCCTTCACAGTTGTCAGTGTATATGAACTTCTCGATCTTTTCGGTAAACTTAGTTAACTATGCTTCTATTCACGAGAAATTGTAATGAACCACATCTTACGTATCGGATGATCATAAAATATTATTTTAGAATATAAATGGGTCATATGAGGGTATAACTTTAGGTAATGTTGATTAGGGACATCTTACACCCTTGGAATATTTATTGGATGGTATTGACCTTAAAATCTTATAAGTCCTATAACTTTGGGTAGAAACCGATTTAAGGTCTAAAGAAACTTCCAAATGAAAGATACGATGGTTTCTTTTTCGTAGCATGATCACTATAGATTTTTGGACTCAGCGTTTAGAAGATATTGCAGTTTGAAATTGGACAGTCTTTAGACAGATTAGTGGGTAATTAACCCAAGCCCATCATTACGCCTGCTAATGATTTTGGGATTATGATTAATAGAAGCCTTTATAGCACTCACTGGTCTTATTTTATCTTTTCTAAACATCTCCTAACCTCATTGACCTAGATCTACCAAAACTCCATCATTTCCTTCACTTTAATTACCCTAGTTGAGTGATTAAGGTGAGATTAACGAAGGGAATCTATTAGACCTCATGATTATTATATTGGGAAGTGTAAAATTGCTATTTGGATCAGATCTAACACGTTTTTGGTTGGTTCTTCATTTAGGCGACTGACTTATATACCTCACTTTACTATAGTTGTCGGCTTAGTAAAAAACGATGATTTTAAATGGTTTTTAAATGTTAAAATGTGTATTATGATATATATATATATATATAAACCTAAATAATATATGTAAATGTTTTAATAATAATTTTGATCCATATTTGACCATTTTCCTATGTTGGTCGTTCGTTTTCTTGCTACGCTTGTCGGTTTCTAGATTAAGTGATTTTTTATGTTTGTTTTCTTTGATTCTGAAGCATATGTATGTTTATTTGAACGAACAGCTCAATATCCCTTAATTACTATTATATTAATACATAGTATGTACAGAGGAAAATAAAAACTAATTATTTACAACATTATTATTAAATCCCAGTCCATATAAGTTAGCCCAAAACTACAACCCCTACTACTGTAATTGATCCAACAACCCTTTTCCAAAAAGCTCCATGCTAGAGAAAATCATGCATACTCAACCCTTGTTTCGTTAATTATCTCTTCACTCTTTCTAAAAATGGAATAGTTCATGGTGGCATAACAAATTTCATTTGATCTAAAATTATCTTGAATTTACCTAGTTTATCACCAAAACAAGCTACCAGATCAAGGTTCTCTGCATCTTTGCTACCTCTCGGATTCACATAAAACATTACTTCATTATCAAGCCATCGCATATGGTTTCTATATAATTAAGCCACCTAGAGAAGCTGTCTTTTCTTCTTCTTACTTACATACTAATTTCTTTTCTTTTGCATATAAAAATTTAGTTTTTTTATACTTGTCTGTAGGCCATGGTTCTTCGAAATTGCCACGCCATTGATATTCTATTTCTATTCTCAACTTTCATTTGATCACACTATCCTATCACTATTACATAATTTTTATTTAATATTCCTTTGTTCTATTGTTTGTATAGTTTGTGAGTATGAGATATTTTTTTATTCAGTAGTACGATGGTTGAGTGCCATGTCCAATCAAGTATCTGAAGCGAACTTCGCTAACGATTTCGACCTAATCTTCACGTTGCCTAAGACATTTCTTACCGTACAAGGTAAGTATGCAGACTAAAATGTTGTTTGCTACACACACTTGTCTATTAATGAGATTAATGAAATCGATATTGTTTCACAAATAAAATACTGAAAGAGATAATAGTTAAAAAATGATAAAAAAGAGTTTGAGTACTAGCAAACCTGACCATGATGAGACGAGGCAAACATTGATAGTCTGTAGAGTTTAAACTCGAGCCATTTCGAGGAAAACCCAGTCTTACAGAGGCAAGTTGTAAGACTTCTCATATTTCCCATTCATTGTGGATAGTCTGTTGTTGTTGTTTCTATGTTTTGATCTACTGCATCTAATTTTCACCATGTTTTCAATGTAAACCATACGTATGCTAAAATGCTTGTTTAATTTTTGTCTGGATGAAAATATATGTTGTTTGCTTGTATAAATTTAATGTTTAATTGTTGTGAGTGGGAACACCAATCGAAGGCAAATTAGAGTTTAGGGATCATTATATGATGGATCTAGTGCATTTGATCATCAAGATGTTAGATCATTGGTATTGGATGCATAAAACGATGGAGATTCATGATGGTAGATGAGATCTGGAATCAATGTGAAAAAAATCAAAGAACGACGAACCATAGAAGATCCGGACATTTTCACATAAAATAGAAATAAGGGAAGATGGAAAAAGGGTACAGGAAGTTGCTGGAGAAACTTGAACAAAATTTGGTCAAGTCCAACCATTCGGCACCAAATGATTAAGGCCTTTTAGTTATATATGGTTTGGGTGATGAAATGTACAAGTTTGTGTAGTTGAGGTTGAAGGTGGCTATATCGGGCTTGGAGGGAGAGAACTTCGGGCTTGCTTGGCTATAGGTTCGAGATGGGCTTGGAAAAATGCAGGAAGCTATTGCCGAACAATTTTCAAGGCACCAGACTTTGGCTTCGTGGCTTGAATGCTTTGGCATTGGGCATGGGTGGTAACTGCTCAGGGCTTCAAAGAGGGACGAACAGTTTCGGGCTACTATAACACTTAGCCAAATTCGACTAAGTGTTTGGCCAAAATAATCGACATCGATCACTTTAGGAGTATTGGTACAGATCACAATCGATGATGGGTTTTTAGGGCATGCTTTTTGAGGAGCGTGCTATTGGTTGCTTAATGTTATGGACCCCTATTTTGATGCATATGGCTAACAATGATCGATTTGATGATGAATAAAATAAAGCGAGTTTTAGATATGGAACCCCGAGATCTACTTTGGCAATGATGCAGGGAAGTAGAGAGATTACTTCGGGACTAAGATAATGGGATTCTGTGACTTTCAATGGTAGTTTAGAGAAGTTCCATATGATGTTGGATGATAGGACTTATGATAATGGTCCAAGGAGACAAGTTTGACAATGTGAGCATACGAAGTAGGACGTACAACGTGTTTTGATGGACATGTGCTAAGTGATCGTTAACAAGTTAGAGGTTTTTATGTGTGCTCATAAAGAAGGGGTTTGTGAGGACACTCACTTGAGTTGTACAATGTGACTAGATCTTACGATGGAGATCTGCCTTGGACTCGTACGATGTGAGTCTAGTATCTTGGCCTTGCGATGTGGCGTGGATTTGAGCATAAGGGAAATTGAAACGTTGAGTGATCTTTGATTGTACAATGTGGTCATATGAGTTATCATATATTCAAGGCACAACAAGCAACGTGAGATGGCACTATGGTTGTTATGCTTACTATGTTTGCGATGGATGTCACAGAATGTAGGTATTATTGATGTTAGTGATCTAGACAACCCATATCATACTTTTACTTGTAGTACACCCAATAATGATAGTGTAGCATATATTGATGTTATGTGCTAACTTATTTGATGCAAGAGCAAGGTAGGTATGATTCTTCACACTTAGTTGTTCCTTTTACAATATCGACTTTTATAGTACTTTGAGATATATATGTCACTCACCCCTAAATGATGTCCGACTCGAGGTTTTATGTTTTTCTTCTTATTATCTCAGGTACTCTCAAATTAGTAGACTGGATATCAGGTTTGAGATTAGCACATAGAGTTCTTTAGAGGAAGAGAAGGTGACTGGCGCTATCTATACTTTATTTTAAGCCTATTGTTATACCGTTGTGCAGCACTGTGAAGCTTTTATCAGTTATTAGTATTAGGGATAGATTTCCTTTGATTTTATTTTGATGATGCATAAAATCTATTCCATTTGCATTGTATAACTGTTGTGAAACCATTACTATGATGTTTTCTGTGGTTCATATTGGTTACACATGTCTGTCTTGCTTGTTTTATATCTATGTTGTTATTGTATTTTACCCTCCGTGTTGTGAGATATACAACAAGTTCTGGTTTATATTGACAACTTTACCCTTGACTTCTGCTCTACATCTACTCGGTACCATTTATGTGCACTATATATATATATATATTGGGTATTGGAGGTTTAGCGTGGTTGTCACATTTGGAATCAGAGCCGAAGGTTGACAAATAACCTAAGTTGATACTTGGGTCCATTAGATAGAGTATGAGTTATATCTCTCGAATGGATCGAGCGATATGTGAGAGAGCATACTTGTTATATATTTTGGTTTTCAAAATTATGTATTGGTAATATATATATAGTAAAGCCTCATTCCACACATGGGTACTACTTTATCCATGTTATAAGGGACTGATCATTCTTATTGCAGACTGAATGAAGGAATCGATATACGTAGAATGTAGCAAGAGGAAAAGGAGCAGGTAATGGGGGCAATTGCTAACCTAGAAATACAAGCAATGTTCAATGATGACGAGGAACATGTTTTAGAATGCCCAAGGAGTTTCTTCAGCTTTTGTGGGTGTGGTGTCTTGATGTAGGTGCCAAGGGCTGATTTTTCTAAGCTTAATAAAGACTATGTGAGTCTAAGAGGCATACTATTCCTTGGAAAATTGTCGGCCTTTAAAGTGCAAGATTGGATTGATACTTGCGAATTTTTTTAAGGATATGGATTTGGAGCTACTATAAAAAGGAAGTTGGCTTCTTGATAGCTCCAAGGAAGGAAATGACTTGGTGGAATGCATTAAAGGTAGTTATACCCAAGGATCACTTTACTTGGGACTCAAAGCTAGATTCGAAGAGAAGTTAATAATGACGACTACGAAGTCATCGTTTTTTAGGAGAATTGTTGGTTTGAAGTTAAGAGAGTTATTTGTCTCAGAGTACATGGCCAAGTTTTATATATTTTCAAAGTATGGGATGTCTTTTATTAACACTCCATTGAAGAAGAACGAGGAGTTCGTTACTGGATTAAATGACTATTTTGGTGAGCTGATGATCAGTCACATTGATGAGACCTTTGAGAAAGTCGTAGAGAGGGCTTTGAGGCACGAGAGCCTCTATCCTAAGGTGAAGGATGATGTTGCTGCTCCTAAGGAGAATCTAAGCCACAAGGTGATGGTGGCGGGAAGCAAAAGTGGAACAACAACAAGGGCAAGGAGTAGATTCAAAGGAAGAGTGGCCAAAAGAAGGGCAAATGGAATCTCGCTTGCTATAACTATTTTAGAAAGGACATTTTAGTCAGAACTACAAAGATGGAAAGAAGTGCTTAAAGTGTAAAAAATATAGGCATACTAAGAAGGATTGTCTAGAAGCAGCGAAGGAGAAGCAAGTCGTGAAACTGCTGCTTTGGACGATATTCCTACTTCGTCAAGTGGTCCATCGAAAAAGGAGAATGGGAAGGTTGTTATGATTCAAGGTTTGCTTTCCATTTACTATGTTCCTATTCATGTTTTGTTTGATATCGGGGCTTTACATTCCTTTATATCTAGTGACTTGGTAAATAGATTATGATTGAAATGTGAGATAGTTGATTGACCTTTGATTACGACGAACCCTGTTGGAAGCTCAACTAGCATGTATATGGTTTGTCATAGTTCGATTATCGAGTCATGGATGCATGTTGACTTGTGATTACTTTGTTTTGGTTATTATGAGGTTTGGTATTATATTGGGGTTGGTCTGGATTTAGAGATACGAAGGCATGGTGGATTGTGAGAGGTTTTGGTGACGATTGGGATGGAGAGTGAAAGGCGGATTTAGGCTACCTACTGGACAACGAGGTGATGGTTAACTTTTTATATTCGCTTGAGATCCCGCATGATGAGTTGTCATTAGCACTGATAGTAAAGGAGTATCTAGAAATATTCGAGGAGGTGATCGAATTACCGCCGCATAGAGGGATCAAGTTCCACATTGATTTGGTGAAGGATGTCAGACAAGTTGTGATGCCTTTACGACGTATGGCACCAAAGAGTAGAGAGAACTAGAGGTGCAAGTGAATGTGACCTACTATGACAAGAGGTTATTCAAAGAAGTATTTCTAAGAGCGGTGCAACTTTAGTGTTCACAACAAAGGCGGAAGGTTTATTGAGGTTATGTGTTGATTATTGTGAGCTTAATAAAGTGAAGAAGAAGAACAAATATCCATTTTCGTGGATAGAAAACTTGTTCGATTAGCTTTATGGTGCGAAGGAGTTCTCTTTATTGGACCTTGCAATAGAGTTTCATTAATTGAGAGTGGCGAAGGATAGTGTTTCGTTTACTACATTCTATACTCTATTAGGATTTTATGAGTGGTTGGTTATACAGTTTAGGCTAACCAATGCATCAACGTACTTTGTGGATCTCATGAACTATGTTTTCAGGGATCAACTAAATAAGTTTATGCTTATGTTCGTAGATGATATGCTTATTTATCCGAGGATGGAAGAACACAAGGAGACTTTAGAGTTGTGCTGGAGATGTTGAGAAAACACCAACCGAATGTTAAGTTTTGAAATGTCATTTTTGGAGGAAGGAAGTGAGGTTCTTACGCCTTGTTTTTCCTGAGCAGGGCATTACTGTAGATCCTACAAAGATTGTAGGACGACAGGATTGGGAGCAACCTAAAAATGCTGCAGATGTGAGGAGTGTCCTTGGACTAGCCGGATACTGTAGACGGTTTATCAAGGACTTTTCTAAGGTAGCAATACCATTAACCAATTTGATGAAGAAGAATTAAGCTTTTACTTAGGATGTAAGCTGTGAGCATGCATTCATTAGTTCGAAGAAGAGGTCGATGAATGCACCAAAGTTAACTGTTCCAAATGGAAATGAGGTGATGATGATTGTAACGACCCACAAATATGACGCTTCTGATATTAAGATAATTAAAATAAATTTTTAATAAAAGGAGAATTGAGTGTTATATTTATAACCGTTGTGAAGGTCTCTTCAAGTTGATCAGTTTGGTATATATTTTTAATGGATTTAGAGTTAAGGTTTAGAAGATATTGACTTTATGAGTCTAAAAAATTTGCACATATGACTAACAATTTCAATGTTCCAATTTTGAAGACAAAATGTATGCTTAGTGTAGTTGGTAAATAAAGTAGACTTCACTTGAAGAGGTCATAGGTTCGATCTTGGCTAATGGTACATTTTTTGAATTTTTTTGAAAAACTAACAAAAGGATACATAATAAGGGAAGGAAATGTGTGTGTCTATGTGTGTGTGTCTATATATATATATATATATGTGAGAGCGATATAGGAAATAAAATGCATAGTAAAAATGTACAGTCAAAACATACACATACATGTACATATATTTGTATGAGGAAAAATATGTATGTATATGCTCATTTATATATATATATACATATATATATATATACATAATAAATCTGATGTAAGGGAAAATGAATTTGGTAATTATGTGTAACAACCCGTATTTTACGTATCGGAGGATCGTAAAATATTTTTATTTTATTCACATAAGGTCGTATGATTCTATAATTTTGGGATATGACTCTTAGGAACATTTTACACGCCTATGATTTTTCTCGAATTTCTATGTGACCATTTTGATCCTGGAAATCTTGTTTGGGCTATAACTTTTGATAGAAGTTGAATTCGGGTCTCAAACCAGTTTCATTGCTTTAGGATAATGGTTTCCCATTCCGTAGAGTGGTCAAATAGATTAACGAATTTACGGTTAGGAAGTTGTGCCTGTTTTAAGTTTAGAAAGTTATTGGCCAGAATTAGTGTGTAATTACTTAAGCCCATGATTAGGTCCATTAGTCTAATTCGAGATTACTATAAATAGGGGATGTACGAGTCAAATTAAAAGTTTTTCCCTCTCTTTCAAATCAAATCTGAACCCCCATTAACCCTAAATTCAACCAAAATCACCCAAATTACTCTCTAAATCAAACTAAATTGAATTAGTGAATATATCATTGATTAGAAGATAGAGATCTACATTTTGATTTATTCGAATTATTTTTCACTGCTGTCCAGTTTGGATCGAGACTCAAATTGGTTGAACTTAGTGATTGGTGAGTGGTTTACACCTTCTCACTGTCCTATGCATGTTTATATGGTAGAATTATAGGTTTTAACATGATTTTGACTCTAAAAATCCTTTTCTAACTTTAATTATATGTTAATATATGTTTATGACCTAAATTGATGAATTTGCTTTGTAATTCACTTTATCCATGTATATATGTTTATTGATTCTTAGATTTGGATTATAAATTGTTTGATTGCTATAATTCTGTGTATTTCTTATGTGATTGGATGTATATGCATATTATTCTATGGATGTTTGTTGTGCTTTGATGTTGTTTGCTAATGTTTTGGATGTTTAGGAAGACATATTAGAGAATTGGGCAAATTGGAAGCAAAGATGGTCCGAATGGGATGAAACTTGGAGGAAAGGCTCTGGAGTATGGAGGAAGCCAGTAACTCAAGTCACAAGTTCCAATTCACTAAGTAAACAAGTCGGTGCTGACTTGTTTATGTCGATACCGAGTTGTTTGTATAGGTCGAATAGGTCGGCGGTTGGTATGGGGTGATAGAGCATAGCTAAAAGAGTTTGTCCATAGCAAGATGCAAGAAATTGGTTATATGCTGACTTGTTTCTAGTATGTGAAGTTGAATGCTTTGGAGAGAGGATTGAGTTGTTTTGATGGATAGGTCAGGGTCTAGAGCACTTGTGAATGGAGTACCAAAAGCAAGGAAGAAGAGTTGGTCAATAACTGGCTAAGTAAACAAGTCGGTGCTGACTTGTTTAAGTCGGTACCGAGTTGTTTCGGTGGGTCTAGTGATGGTGGAACTTCTAGGGAATGGAGTGGAGGTTCTATAGATCGTGTTGGAGGCGTTGGCTCATTCGCATCAGGTTGGATAGCAATGTAATAACATGATGAGCTATGTATCTTTGATTTATGACTCATGGGGGAAACTGGTACCGAAGATAGCAGCTCGATAAAGGAGAGAGTTGGAGAATTGGGAACGTAGGGGTTCCTGGATAATGGAAACTAGATGGAGCAAGAGAAGGGCTCAGATCTGAATAAAGCAAAGGAGAGCTCGGATGTATATGTGCTAAGGAATATTGATACTCGAAGTATTTTCTATTGCACTTGAAGCAGGGGTATTGATACCCTAAACCAGTGGCTTTGGTTCTAGTGTCTAGCTTCGGCTATGGGACACGTATCGAGCTTTAGGCTGCGTGATACGAGAGTACAATGAAAACCGGGATTTCCATTAGTTCCTGACATGGAGGCTATACGAGTTATCATATATTCATAGCATAGGGATGAATGATAGTGACTATTGCTTGATGGATGCTATGGTTGCTTTCTTTAGTGGGCTATCACTCGTGGATATCATTAGGAGTAGGTACTGGGGATAGGGATATCTGGACATCCACCATTCTATTCTTTATAGTACCTTTATGATATTGTAGAGTAGCATATTATATTGTTATGTGCTAACTCTTTAGTTGCAGGAACAGGTCAGGTATGATTCGTGTACCTCTGTTCCTTACTATATTTACCTGTATAGTATTTTAAGATTCATTTACCGCTCACACTGGAGTGTTGTCTGACCTAAGGTTTTATGCTTTGCTTCTTATTATCTTGGGTACCTTAAATGAGTAGACTAGATAACTGGGTGGAGCTATCTCGTATTTTATACATATATGGATTTCTATGCTTTCCGCTGGGCAATACTGTAGAGCCTTGGCAGTGCTCGCTTATTTCCTTTTTGTTGAGACAGTTATTTGAGTTGATTCTGTTGTATATACTCTATGACTATTATGTATAACTCTATGGATCCTATACTCTAATGATTAGTTCACATTGTCATACTGTCTCTTTTTTAATATCTTTGATATTATATATTATCCATGCGCTTTGAGATATATGACATGCTATATGCTGTATTTGTTTTATTTTCAACCTTGATGATCATCCTATATCGAGCGGGCACGGTAACAGTGCTCAACTTGTTTACTATTGGTGCTGGAGGTATGGAGCGGTCGTCACATTATGCGCCAATTTAAATTGTATCAAATTATGTATATATACTTATACTCAATGCAATGAATTTATTCCATATATCTTAACTATTGAATATATATATACATATATGTATATATATATAATTGTTTGTGCATTGACTTCATTTATTGGGGGAAAATAGCAAATAAAATTATAGGCTTCAAGTTCTATATCTAATGTTTCCACTTATGGGGCTTATGTGTGTGTGTGTGTGTGTATTCTCTATATCTTAATTGTTGAATTTTATTCAAAATTTGAAATTTGAATGCATATTAATTTACTATATGAGCATTGTTGGGAATCAAATGCTTGGGATATCAATCAATTTTACTTATTTTCTTCCTCATATTTTTCATTTCATCATCTACAAGAGCAACAAAAGGGGAAAAAATGAAGATTTAGAGAAAGAGAGAAAAGAAAAAATTCAAAGATTGAGAAATAGAGGAAAATAACTTTAGAAGGGCCTAGAGATTTCTGAAACAAATTCCAAGCTAATTTATTCGAGACTTAATATTTTGATTGTATTTGAGGAAGGTGTTGCTTTTTATTATTTTGAGATGGACTGAGGTAAATCTATTTTTGAAGTGATTAGTTCAATACTTTAAAAATGAAATTTTATTTGGATTTACATTATCGGATTTTCTAGATTGTTTATTAGGTATGGTAAGCGATACAAATCTCTTACTTATTATAGATTTCAATACATGTTTAATTTATATCAAATGTATTTGTTTTCAAAAAATTGAAATATCATGTTCATAATTGTTTTGTTTGTCATATTCATGTGTTAAACATGATTTTGGGCATATTATCTGGAATTTGAACATGCATGAGAAGATTTTTTCCATATAATTTAGGTGAAACAAAATTTGTTTTTTATGTTGACAAAATTGTGTTGGAACTACTTTTTTTAACATTAACCATGCAAGGAATTAATATCAATGGATTAGTAAATTCCTTATTTAATAAGTATTTCCTACACCTTTTTAACGAATTATATAAAGCTAATATATTGTTTTTCGATGTTAGCTTGTGTGAGTAAGTATCCGTTAATAGTTGTCATCTTAAGCATATTGAAAATTAATTCTTCAATTACTGCATCAATGATTTAATGATTTATTTAGTGTATTTATATTTTAATATTTAATTTTAATAATGGTATAAATGTTAATATTAATATGAAAGTTAATGAATAACATTAGTCTGAATGTCATTAATAATGCTAATTTGAATGTTAATCAATGGTGTTAATTATGATGTTAATCAATACCATTTATTTCAGTGTTAAATAATATCATTAATTTTAATGTTAATTAATAACATTAATTTTAATGTTAATTAATAAAATTAATTTTAAAGTTAATTAATGGTGTAACTTTTTGATTAAATTACGATGTTGTAAGGGATTTGAAGTAATGAGATTACAGTAAAATATTTCTGAAGTATTTTATCATTTTAAAGGATTATTATTTTGAGATAAACAAAGGTGTTTTGTAATAAACAATAGTAAAATAATTGTATATTTAAGGAAAAATAATTGTTGCAAGTATATTGTTTAGATGGATGTAAAATGTGATATATTTGTTTGATGATGAAATCACAATAAGATGAGTATGTAATGTTTTTACTATTATTCGTACGAGGCAAAGGGTAGTTAACTATGGTTATGTGGTGATTGAGGCTGTGTTGCTAACATTGTTTATATTAGAATACATTTGATGATTGATGTTTTGTCACTATTATGGGGTGATTAGTATACAGTTGATGATTTATCCTTACATTGGGGAAGCGCTACCATAGTGGATGATTAATATGTATGTAAGTATATTTGTGTTGTTATTATTTTCTTATTTAATGATTGAGTACTATTGAAATGTATGTGATGTTTAACAGCTAGGTGTATTGTTGTTGTTGCCTCATATGATGATTTGTTGAAATGGATGAGCAGGGATACTGTTTTCTGCTTCTACTATTTACGTCGGTTACATTAGTTACGATGGTTACATGGATGATATGGTTTTTATGTACTAACAAGTATTTGAATGCAAAAGAAGAGCAAAATACAGAACTTTGTGGGTTTGATTTCCAAAAAGGGTTACATAGGTAGACTTTTTCTATGCAATAACCATCAGATCCTTTATTTTGGGTTGGGGTGTATAGAAATTGACGCGGTCCAAAGATAGTTAAGACCTCTTTCTTTTTGTACATATTTGTGAAGTTGGCAGGTGAAAGAAAACATAAAGGAAAAAGAAGGAGCTTAGGTTGAATGCTGCATCCACATGTTGTTTACCCAAGATTATTTTTTATATTCACTATTGTAAACTCTTTTTAATTTTATATACCCACGGTTCACTATCTTTAACATCTAAAACTAGTTGTAATCATATTTTATTGGCGTTTATAATTATTTTAAATGTTAATGGGTCGTCACACTTGGTATCAAAGCTTAGGTTTAGCGATTCCTGGTTAAGTTTAAACCAATTAGAGTAGTTTATTTCTATCTTAGGTTGGGTTAAAATTTTAATGAAAGAGCCTTTGGTTGAAATTGTGTGTTTTGTGTGTAGGGGTTTGTTTACTAGTCAACATTAACTCACCCTAAAATGGCGTTTATTTATGATAGTAGAAGATAAATAAAGTAAGAGCGGGGTATGATGAACACTTCTAGGAAGGGTTAAGTGTTGGTTATAATCCAAAGTGATACACAATCGATGTTAAATTAGTTAAAACCTGACCTTAAATAAGGTGGAACCACTTTCATTTTTTAAGTGAATAATATTTATTTGGAAAATTTATGAAGTATAGATTCCTAATTTTTAAATATATTTTATTAGAAAAGGGAAAAATACCTATTTTTCACATAAAGTGATTCATTAATTTTTTTTGAAGAATAAAGGATTTAATTTTGTGAAAACAGAATGTTTTACGAAGATATTTTTGTAAGAAAGAGTAACCATTGTAAAAATATTTTATTTACATAAAAACCTATTTTAATTAGATATTGGAAGTTAAATTAGCCTTTGAAGATACAATATAGTGTAGGAAAATTTGTTTGTCTATCTTTAAAACATCTTTTGGAAAGTATCTTTATAATGGTATTACGGTTTTTGAAATACTTTGGTAATAAAGGAAGATTTTATCCATAGAAAGAATTTTTTTGATGAAAAGTGTTCTATTTGAAAATATTGTTATGGAAAAGATGTTTTGGTAGAAAATATTATTTTGGAAGAAATTTTTTAATGAGAACATCTTTGCTAAAATACTTTAATTTGGGAACGTCTCTTGATAAAAAAAAAGTGTTTTATTTGGAAAGAGTTGTTTCCTCAAAAGAAGTATTTAAAAATATATAGAGGAAATATGTTTAATTGGGAAGTCATTTTATTGATTGAAATAATTGATGGAAGTATCTTTTTGGGTAAAGAATGTAATAAAATGTTTATTTGAGAAGAAGAGTTTCATCAATGGAGTGCGTTTGATTTTAGAATACTTTGACCTAAAAATTGATTTTTGTTGAAAAGATTTTCACTTAAAAAGGTACTCTATGATAAATGATGTTTTGAAGAGAGAACATTTTTGGAAAAAGAGATTTTGGTTGAAAAGAGACCTAATTTGAAAGTTATTTTCTTGAGAATGCATATTATTAAGAAATGATGTACTATAAAATATTTAGTTATACAATACCTTGAGAAAAATATTTTACTAAGATGAGGACGATTGGATTTGAAAAGTAAATTGTTGAAAAAGTAAAATATTTAATCAAATAACAAACTTTAGCGGTGTTTATTAAAATGGTATTTTATTAAAAAGATGTTTTATTTGGGAATTTTAACTTAGAATTATAAAAATGGACTTTGTAACATAGGGTGTAAGATGGTGGAGTAAGATGAGTTTTGAATTTGCCCTATGCCCATTATGACGATGTTACTTTTATGACTATTGTGTGTGATTTTTCCTAGTAATTTGTAGGGACTTCTAGTTATTCCTTTACATGGAGAAAGTTGGGATATGGAGAAGGGAATTCTCATTTCGATGTTTGGGATAGTCACCTTGTTGGTTGTATTTGTTCACTTTGGATGAATTGGTGTATTGCATTGTCATTTGTTAAATTAATTGCAGTTAAGAAAAAATTCTGCTTATTAATTTATCTTGAGCTCATTTGAATTAATTTCTTATGATTATATATGTTTTTGATTTTCTGTCTTACTATGATTAGTTTTAATTGTTACTTGTTGAATGTTTATTTAACTAATCTTTATCGGGCTTGTATGAATTATTTTACTTAATTGCTTTATGTTAATTTTTTTGTTATACTACAATGATTTTTAATTATTTGCTTACTTGTTTGTTTGATGTTCACCTATTAATTCATGTCTTGCTTGTTTGGATTAATCTCTTTTGTTTGTATTGGTTGTTGTTTTGTCTGTTTGTTAAAATTATTTGTTTATTAACTTGTTGTTTGTTTTGATTGGTTGTTGTATGTTTGATTGTTTACTTATTTGCTTGGTTGCTTATTATTTGACATATTGTAACTGTAAGTAACTTGTTTGATTAAGAAATGTGAAAAGGTTCCATGTATGAGTAATAGTGGTTAGAGGATTTTAGTGAATAAAGGCTTGATGGATACCATAAGGAATCAAGGGTAGGAGGGGGTCCATTATGCATAATGTTTTTTTAAAATAAATATGCATTTCAAAAACCTATATTTGGCTTCCATAAATATTTAAAACAAAGAGTTTCTACTTCAAAGAACGTTATGATTTCTTATATAAGACGATGTTTTCTCAAAATTATTTTTAATTGGTTTAAATGATGGAACTATTTTGAGAAATTGTTCAATGAATTAATAGTTTATTTTTAGAAAAAAAGGAGATCTTTTGTTTTAAAGGGAGATGGAAGCTTTGATTGGAAAATAAAAATGTTTTGGTAAATGTTCTGTTTTTAAGATGTATTGGAACTCTCCTTCCTAATTGGTGCTTCTTTAGTACTGTGGGTTGATTATCCCAATCATTAGATGGATAAATCGTTATGGAAGATGGAATGAGGATGAGTTCGAGGAAGGGAGCTCGTGAGTAGAACAAGAAAGGGTTCTACTATGGAAAATGGAATGAGGACGATTGTGAGGAAGAGAGCTCATGGGTAGAACGAGGGTTATACCCTGGAAAGAGGAAGGGTTCTACCATGGAAAATAGAACGAGGAAGGGTTCTATTATGGGAAATGGAATAAATAGAGCGAGGAAGGGCTCTGATACATGTGCGAGGGGATCAGTGATACTCGAAGTGTTTTCTAGTGTACTCGTAACAGAGGTATTGTAAGGAAGATATTGGGTACTTGGAATAACTACCCTAGATCAGCGGAATGGATATGCATACCCTGGATTGGTAGAATGGATCCAGTGTCAGCTAAGGGATTATGCTCAAGTACAAAGAAATGCAAATTTTTCCATTAATTCCTAGCAGAGGAATGATCATAATTATATAACCAATGCATGCAAATGATGCAAGAATTGATGCAGTTGAAGCATAAGTGGATGACCAAATCATTTGATGGTTGTAGCCATGACAAGAGCCATACTATTTTGAGGCTATGACCATAAGTAAGGGCACATGATATTTGGATGGTATAGATATGAGATTTTACGCTAGTTATCTTAAGGATGAGACTATAAGGAAGTTCATTGACAGTTTTAAGGATATGCATACTATGAAGGATGTGCAGTCAGCAAAGGAATAAATACAAACATGTTATTGGTTGATAAGTTAATGTGGTGATAGTACCATGTTTTTTTGAATGTGTGCTTTGATTTGAGTAACAATGACTGTTGATTTATATTCATTTATGTGTACTTGCATGTTTGGATCAACCTATGTTTTGTTGTGTACTTTAATTTATACTCAATTATGGTTGAATTATTGAAATGAATGAGATGAACTAATCTATGATATTGTTTCACCATTATTAGTGAATTGTTATTTTATATACTATAGTTTGGATTGTATGGTTGAGAAAATGTATGTGTTACTATAGTCTGTGTGGACGGATATTTAAATTTATTTTATGGATGAATTTACCCATATCATAGTCAAAATTATATGGTCGTTATATACTATTTTATAAGTAATTAACATGTGTAATTAACATGTGACTAATGTATTTTTACATATTTTGTGACTAGACCAGTAATAATGATTTATTAATTTTGCTGAAGGTTGTATTTGGGAAGTTATGAGGGCGTATATCTTTTAAGGAGAAGAATGTAATGACACATAAATTTGACGCTTTTGATATTCAAATAATTTAAAAAAATTAATAAAAAGGAGAATTGAGTGTTGTGTTTATAGCAGTTGTGAAGATTTCTCCAAGCTGATCAATTTGATGTATAATTTTGATGGATTTAGAGTTACAGTTCAGAAGCTATTGCTTTTATGAGTCTAAAAGATTTGCACACATGACCAATAATTTTCAATGTTCTAATTTTGAAAACAAAAGGTATGTTTAGTGTAGTTCATTAAGAGAGTAGGCTTCACTTAGAGAGGTCATGAGTTTGATCTTGGCTAATGACAAATCTTTAAATTTTTACGAAAACTAACAAAAGAATACATATTCAGGGAGGGAAATATGTGTGTGTGTATAAGAGAGAGATAAAAAATAAAATGTATTGTACGGTCAAAATATACACATGCATGTACGAATATTTATATAAGGAAAAATATGTATGTATGTGCTCGTTTATATATATATATAGTAAATATGATGTAAGGGAAAATGTATTTGGTAATTATGCGCCAATTTAAATTGTATGAAATTATGGATATATAAATATACGTATATTTAATGCAATGAATTTATTTCATAAACCTTAATTTTTCAATATACATACATATATATATAATTGGTTGTGTATTAATTTCATAGATTGTGAGTGATTAATTGTTGAGAGATTAATTGCATAGACTAGCAATTAATTGACAGATTTCCTAATCGTTGAATATATATATTCTCTATATCTTAATTATGGAATTTTATTCAAAATTCAAAATTTGAATGCATATTAATTCACTATATGAGAATTTTTGGAAATCAATTGCTTGGGATATCAATCAATTTTACATTAATTGGCATTCATGGGAGTTAATTCTGTATTATACGTAATTAAAATCGGTCATATGTATAAAGGAGAAATATAAATGTTTGAATGAAGGATATTTTATTAAGGGAAATAAATTAAGCAAGGAAGAATTGAAGATTGGAGATCTTATATTAAGGATAATTATGTATAATTAATTTTTAGAGAAAAAATTGAAATTTTACAGAAAGAAAGAAAAGAAAAAAAAGGAAAAAAAATGAAATTTCAGAGAAAGAGAGAAATGAAAAAAAACTCAAAGATTGGGAAATAAAGGAAAGTAAATTTTAAAAGCCATAAGTAAGGAACGCCCAGAGATTTGCATAACAAATTCAAAGCTAATATATTCGAGATTTAGAAGAGATTTTGATTGTATTTGAGGAAGCTAATCTCTTACTTATTATATATTTCAATATATTTTATTAATATTGAATGTGTTTATTTCTAAAAATTTGAAATATCATGTTCATAATTGTTTTGTTTGTCATGTTCATGTGTTGAACATGATTTTGGATGTTTTATCTGAAATTTTAACTTGCATGTGAAGATTCTTACCATATAATTTAAGTGAAACAAAATTTGATTCTTATGTTGACAAATTTGTGTTGGAACTACTTTTTTAAACATTAGCCATGTCAGGAATCAATATAAACGGATTAGTAAATTCCTTATTTAGTAAGTATTTCCAACACCTTTTAATAAATTATATCCTTAAAGTTATTCAATGTTTATGTGTGTGTGTGCCCGCTATATATAATTATCCATTAATAATTGTCATCTTAAGTACCTTGAAAATTAATGCTTAAGTTGATTCTTCAATTACTGCATCAATGATTTAATAATTTGTTTAGTGCATTAATATTTTAATTTAAATAATGGTATAAATGGTAATACTAATATTAAAGTTAATGAATAACCTTAGTTTGAATGTTAATTAATAATGCTAATTTGAATGTTAATCAATGGCGTTAATTACGATGTTGATCAATACCATTTATTTTGGTGTTAATTAATAACATTAATTTGAATGTTAGTTAATAATGTTAATTTGAAAGTTAATTAATGGTGTAAACTACTCTTTTTGATTAGAGGGGTTTTGGACCAAAGGTCCCTATTCTCAAAGCTCATGCACAAAAAGTCCCTACTCATACATCAATGTAAATTAAGTCCCTGTTTTGCTATATTTTACCAAATAGTCCCCTTTTAGAAAATCGGTCCAGCATTGAAATTAAGGGAAAAAGTAGCATAAATTAGGCAAAATCTAAAAATAGGGACTGAATTTTCATAACTTTTTTAAGAGGGACTTTTCTTCCATCATCTTTCAATTCTGGGGAGTTGGCAGCCATTCCTTGGTGATTAAATTACGATGTTTTAAGAGATTTGAAGCAACGAGATTACAATAAAATATTATCGTTTTAAAGGATTATTACTTTGAGATAGACAAAGGTATTTTTTTATAATAAACAATAGTAAATCAATTTTATACTTAAGGGAAATAATTATTGTAAATGCAATTTTGGTTGGATATAAAATGTGATATGTTTGTTTTATGGTGATGAAATCGCATTAAGATGAGTATGCAATGTTTTACCACTATTAGTACGAGGCGAAGGGTGGTTAACTATGATTATATGGTGGTTGAGTTTGTATTACTAATATTTTTTGGATTAGTCCACAATTGATGATTGATTTTTTGTCACTATTATGGGATGATTAGTATACGTTATACGTACATTGGTGAAACGTTACTTAATTGATGATTAGTTTGAATGCAAGTTTATTTGTGTTTTTATTATTTTCTTATTTAATGATTGAGTACTTGTGTTTAACAGCTAAGTGTACTATTGTTTTTGTTGCCCTACATGATGATTTGTTGTAATGATGAGTAGGGATACTATTTTCTGCTTCTACTATTTGCATTGATTACATTGGTTTCGATGGTTGCAATGGTTGCATAAATGTTATAGTTGTTACTAACAAGTATTTGGATGTAAGAGAAGAGCAGAAAACAAAACTACGTAGGTTTGATCCCCCAAAAGGGGTACGTAGGCAGTCTTTTTCTATGCAATAGCCATTGGATCCCTTAAGCTGGGCTGGGGTGTACATTAATTGGCTCAGTTCAAACATAGTTGAAACCTTTTTCTTTTTGTACATATTTGTGACGTTGGGAGGTGGAAGAAAGCAAAAAGAAAAAGAAGGAGCTTTGGTTGTACGCTGCATCCACAGGTTGTTTATCGAAGATTATATATTTTACGCTTACTATTGTAGACTCTTTTTAATTTTATATACCCACGATTCACTATATTAACATTCGAAACTAGTTGTAAGCATATTTTTATTGTCGTTTATAATTATTTTTAGATGGTGAAAATAGTGGATCGTCGCAATGGTATACATGGATGCTTGTGATACCGAATTGGATGTGGTATTGATGCAGAAGGTAAGGTTGTTGCTTATGCAATTAGATAATCAAAGTTGCATGAGAGGAAATACCCGACCCATAATCTGGAGTTGGAAGTGATCATGTTTGCACTAAAGATTTGGAGGGATTATTTTCTTGGAGAGAGGTTCGAGTTATTCGCTAACCACAAATCATTGAAGTACCTCTTCTCATAAAAGGACCTTTACCTTCCTCAGCAACGATGATTAGAGTTCTTGGCCTCTTACAACTTTGATATTTTTGTATGCCTAGTAAAGGCTGATGCTATGAGTAAAAGAAATGCCAGCTTAGGGTGATGTTCTTAGAGTGGAAGTAGCTTAAGTATGTTGTTGGTTATGACTTTCGTTGAAATGAAAGCTAGAGTCGGAGATGTTTGCAAACTTGATGATTAGACCTACCATGATAGAGTGGATCGTAGCTAGTCAAAGACGAGATGCTAGGCTAGCGGAGATCATTGCTAATATCAAGGAGGGAGTAGAGTCCGAGGAGATGAGGCAGTAGAGACTCGGTTGAGACGTTTGACTCCATGAAGATGACAATCTGTTTGTACATGATGTTGATGGAATAAGAGATGAGGTATTATGAGAGTGCCATCATTTGAGATTGACTCTACTTCCCAGAGGCAATAAAATGTATAGGGATATAAAGAAAACATTTTATTGGGAAGGGATGAAGAATAGAAGAAGGACGTTGGTGCATTCATATCGAAGTGTAAAAAAATTGCCAATTGGTGAAAGCTGAGCAGAAGAAGCCTAGTGGTTTACTGCAACCGTTAGAAATTCCCTAGTGGAAGTGGGAACAGGTGTCGATGGATTTTTTTGATGAACTGCAAAGGACTAAAGGAGGGTTTGATAGCATTTAGGTCATAGCTGATAGATTGACAAAGAGTGTTATATTTATGCCCGTGAAGCCTAATATTATAGTAGAAAAAATAGTGAGTTGTATGTGAAATGGGTTGTGCGATTTCATTGTGTGCCAAAGAACATTGTAAGCGATAAAGATCCATTATTCATAAGTGGATTCTGGAAGAGCTTACAAGAGGTGTTGGGGATGGAGCTACATTGGAGTACACCTTACCATCCTCAGACCGATGGGCAGACCGAGAGGGTGAATCGTATTTTAGAGGATCTCTTGTAGGCTTGCATTCTCGATTTTGGCGATTCATAGGATGATCATTTGCATTTGGTGGTGTTTGCATACAACAACAATTATCAGCTTAGAATTGGTATGGCACCATCACGCATTACATGGCCGACCATGCAATGCTACTTGATGTTAGTACGAAGCAGGCGAGAAACTAATACTATGGCCAGAAATGATTGGGGGGACGATGGTGAAACTTAAGATCACTCGGTAATGGATGAAAGCTTCCAAAGAAAGACAGAAGAGCTACATTGATAAGAGAAGACGGGATTTGGAGTTCTTTGTCGGCAATTATGTGTTTGTTAAGATTTTTATGTTAAGAAATGTAGTTCGATTCAGTAGGAAGGGGAAGTTGACACCAAGATTCAGTAGGAAGATGGCAGTTGTGCACAATGTATTCCACGTTTCTCATATTCAAAAGTTTGTGCACAACTCAAGCGTAGTTGTGACATCAGATTAATTGGATGATATTAGAATTAAACCAAAGGGCTCGAGTCATTGTAGGCATATTCGTATAGGTGGACCTGATATAAAGAAGCTTAAGAGGAAAACAGTGAAAATGGTGAAGGTTCAATAGGGTGAAAGCGAGAGCGATAGCACTTGGGAGGCCAAGGAGAGCATGAGGACCATCTACCCAGAGCTCTTTACTTGGTAAGTCATTCTATTTATCGTGTTTACTTTCACTTTTGATATCATATAGGATTGTTTAGTACCTTGCATGTTAAGGTAGGCATAGGTTTTATTTACTTGCTTGTGTGTGCGTGTTTGAGTATATAATTCTTGCTTATGGTTGTTAGGTATGCGGGGTAACTATATTGTTTGACCTTAACTTGTTTGATGGGATTTCCGGGCTGAAACTCCTGAAAGGGGGAGTGTAACGACTTATATTTTACATATCAAAGGATCATAAAATATTATTTAGAAATCCAAATTGAGTTGTACGAAGGTATAACTTTGGGTAATGTTGATTAGTGGCATCTTACACCTATGGAATTCTTATTGAACGGTTTTGACCCTGAAAATCTTGTAAGGCATATAACTTTTGGTACGAGCCGAATTAGAGTCTGAAACCATTTCAAATGAAAGATATGATGATTTCACTTTCCATATAGCGGTTATAATAGATTTTTAAACTTACCATTTAGGAGATATGGTTGTTTTAAGTTTGGATAGTCTTTACTCATCATTATGTCTGCTAATGATTTTTGGACTAAGGTTAATAACAGCATCTACATCAGCCACTAATCTCATTTTCATCCTCTCTAAACATCTTTTAACCTCTATTGACCTAGACCTGCCAAAACTCCATCATTTCATTCACTTTAGTTTGCTAATTGATTGATTATGGTGAGATAAGTGAAGGAATCTATTGAAACTCAGGACTGCTGCATTAGAATGCGTAAAATTACCGTTTGGATCAAATCTTACATGTTTTTAGGTCGATTCTTCATTTAGATGAGTGATTTATATCCTCACTTTACTATAACTATTGATCTAGTAATAAATAACAATTTTAAATGGTTTTTAAATGTCAAAACATGTTTTAAGATAGATATAAACCTAGCTATGATTTTAAAACATAAGTAAATTATTAATATGAATTTTGATTCGGTTTTGACCATTTTCCCATACCGATCGTTGGTCTTCTTATACCATTCATCGGTTTCTAGATTGGGTGATTTTTTTATGTTTGTTTTCTTTGATTCTAAATCATATGCATGTTAAAATGCTTGTGTGATGGTTGTATGGATGAAAATGTAGAATGCTTGCTTGTATAAATTTGTTTTCTTCTTGTATTAGGTGAAAACGCGGGTCGATGGTGAATTGTAGTCTAAGGATCGTTTTATGATGGATATAGTACATTGTGATGATCAAGATGTTAGATCATTAATATTAAATGCACAAAACTATGGAGATTCATAATGGTAGAGTATGATCTAGAATCGATGCGACAAAGATCAAAGAACAATGAACCGTAGTAGATCTAGACGTTTGCATGCAAAACAGAGCTAAGGGAAGATGGAAATTGGGTGCATGAAGTTGCTGGAGGAACTTGACAAAATTTGGTCAAGTCCAACCATTCAGCACCAAATGGTCAAGACCGTTCGGTGACGAACGTTTTTAGGTGATGAAATGCAAAAGTGTTCATAGTTGAGGTTGGAGGCGACTATTTCGGGCTTAGACGGGGTGAACTTCGGGCTTGCTTGGCTAATGCTTCAGGCTGGACTTAGAAAAAAATGCGGGGAAGCTAACACTGAATGGTATTTGAGGCATGTGACTTTGGCTTTGGGGATTCGATACTTTGGCTTCAAGCCTGGGTGGTGAGCACTTCGGGCTTCAAAAGGAGACGAATGGTTTTGGACAACCATAACACTTAGCTAAATTTGGCTAACTGTTTGCCAAAGTGATTAACACCGATCACTCTTGGAGTGATTGGTACCGATCAAATTGATGATGTGTTTTCGAGGCACGCTTTTTGAAGAGCGTGCGGTGGTTGATTGCTTGATGTTATGGATACGTATTTCAATGCATATGACCAACGACGATCGATTTCATGATGAAGAAAGTGAAGCGAGTTTCAAATAGAGAAACTCTCGGTCTACTTCGGGAATGGTGGGGGGAATTGGAGAGATTACTTCGGGACTAGAATGATGGGATTCTGTGACTTTCGATGATAGTCCAAAAAAGTTCCGAACGATGACAGCTCAATGATGGGAGTTGTGATGATGGTCCAAGGAGATAAGTTCTACGATGTGAGCTTGTGAAGCAGGACATATGACATGTTCTACTAGACGTATGCTAAGGGATCGTTGATAAAAGTTTTGATGTGTGCCCATAAAGATGGGGTTTGTGAGGACACTCACTTCAGTCGTACGACGTGACTCTAGATCTTATGATAGTGAACTTCCTTAGACTTCTATGATATGAGTCTAGTTTCCTGGCATTACGAAGTGGCATGGATTTGATCACAAGGGAAAATGAGATGTTGAGTAGTCTCTGACTGTATGATATGGTCATATGAGTTACCATATAACCAATGCACGATGAGTGATGTGAGATGTTGAGTATAGTAGTAACCCTTACTTGTTACACATAAACCCTATTATCTTTAAGGTGTGTATATAAGAGTTTATCACATCAGATTTCCAGGTATTGTTTCCTTTTTTATGCACATAAAAATAGTATAGTAATAACAAGAAAAGACAAGAAGGCCTAGACAACAATACATGAATTAGAGTCCGTACTAAAATCAAAGATTACTGTGTTGTTAAGAGACCGTTCATTGCATTCACTTTATTAATATCATTTTTCTCCACACTAAATGACAAAACGATCTGCTCACTAATTTCATAGTAATTGCTCTATGAATCCTCAATAATTCACTCTAAACCCTCTTCAAATCCTTATAAAATACTCATTCAGTGCTCATTAAATCCTTAACTAAGTACCCATTAATCCACCTAAAGACTCAGTGAACCACTCACTTTAACTCCAACTCAAATTTAAGCAGCTTATCCTTATCTACTACCAAGTTATTCGTATGATACTAATTGACCTAATGAGATATGATATTTACAAAGTCTCGGAATAAAAAACATTGGTAAGAGTGTGAATAATTCCATCAATATATGAATCAACATTGAATCAATTCCTAATGACTGCCAGGTAACATCACTCCTTATGTGTAACATCACTCCTTGTGTGTAACAACCCAAAAATTCTGGTCATTTGATTTCAAACGTTTAATTAATTTTAAATATTTAAATAATTGAATTTAGGAATTTAATGACTTATAATTCAAATATAGGGAATAATAAAATATTTGAACTATGAAATTTAATGTTAATTAAATGGATTTAATAATTCTATTTAACCTCTTTTAATTAATAAATAGTATCGTTGAATTCAATTGGTAAATTTATTTACAAATATAAATAGATCAGATAAATATCGATAATTAAAATTTAAATCTGTGAAATTATCGCTCCGGGCATAGTCTTGGATTTCGACGAAACCAATTTCATTGGAACCATAATAATGAATTATAATATGCCATCGAATTTTATGGTGATCAGGCGAATCGTTTGGTCATGCGAGTTCGAAACGCATTGAAATTTATATAAGAAATTTAATATAATAACTAGGTTGAAAAAGCTATCTTCTGCATACGATCGAATTAGACCTCGAGACTAGTCCCATTGCACTCGGAATATGGGTATAACATATAGAACGCCAGGCGACACGTCTCGTTTGGAGTTCGAGATTTTTGGATATGTCATGTTGAATATTTTATTAAATAAAAATTAAGACTATATTTATATATATGTTCATACCCACCATATCAGCCCATGCCACTAGCCCATACCCTATCATTTCTTAGCCCATACTCCCCCCATGCCTTTTTCCTCTATTTAAGCTTGCTTGGAAAAGAAATTGGAGCCTTCCCTTCTGAAATGAAACTTCAAAAATCAAAATTCAAATATTTCAGCATTGAAAAATCATGGAAAAATTATATTTGGATTCGTATGGCCATAGGCTTCAACCCCATGCCCATGAAGGAGCTTGCGGCTATGTTCTAGGTGGTGGTCTTTTTAGGGATAGTAGCTCGGGCTCGCGATTTTTGGTGATTTGGTGGTCACTGGTTCGAATAGGCGGCAGGGTTAGATTCATGGTGGTTTGGCGCACCTACGGCCGTGATTTGGTGGGTTGCGGCGTGAAGTTGGGGATCACGACCATGAGCAGGTCGTGGATTTTGAGGCTATGTTGCTTTTTGATTGGAGAGGCTGGAGGTCAAGCGAAGGGTGTCGATGTAGAGAGGATTCGATATGGAGTTTGTAGGTGCATTTGGATTCGATTTTCGCGCAGCGTAAGGGTGTTGGAAGTGTGCGTGCACAAAGGGAGTTGCTCTTTGCATGCATGGTGGAGTTAGTGTGAGGGAGAAGAAGGAGGAGAGGATATAAATGTAAATTTTATAAAGTTATTATATTATAATTTTAAAATTTGTCGATAACTTACAAAATGTTAATCCCACTGAGACAAGGTCGGATCCAAACGATGTTTTCTGCATTGGACTCGTGTCGTCGAGATCTTCGCGATGGAGTTGGTTTGGTTGGATTTGGAGCAAGTGAAAATTTAGGCTAAAATCGAACCACCGTTCGGTTTTAGTCCAAAACCAGGACGCTTCGGCGAAAAGGAAAATCAATGTGAGTTTAACTCACATTAATTTTTATTATATCATATCAATGATGTTATAAACGTTTATTGATTGTTTAGATGTTAGTTAAATTGTTTGATTGCTTGTTTGGTTGAATTTTCGATTGGAAAATGGATGACATATTAATTTGATGGTTATAAACCCATATGATTATCTATATATTATCCATAACTGTGACGACCTCCCATGACCCCTGCACCGAATCTAAAGATAGAGCGCTGTAAAGTGTGCCAGGCGACCATGGACGATTGTCAAGGTAAGATTAAAACAACAGAATCTATCGTATTACTCACAGCGCATGGACAAAATACAATAGAACATATGTATAGTGAAGCTTTACAGAACAAAATGACATCATATAAAACTCCATAATAGTTGAATACAAGCATCCACATAGTCAATACATCAAGCCTCACTACATATCTCTCAGAGAATACAAAAAAAACAGCGGAATATCCAGTACATATAATAAGAAGATAATATGCAACCCTCCAGCTCGTCTTCGATATCAGCATCGTGAGAAGAGAACAGCACTTATCACCTGCTACCTAGTCTTCCCGTCCCAAAATGGACGAACAGCCCAAGGCAATAAGAATTAAAACATAAAGCCTTGAGTCAGACAACAGTCTTAGTGAGCAGTAAATTAACTAACAACATACCAAAAGAGCATAAAGGAAAAAGGAATAGGAATACAACCCTCCCACTCCAACCTCATTCTACAGTGATAGCCCCCAGACACACACTAAGCAGAAGCAAACATAGCAGAGCATACAGTTTAAAGTAAAGCTACTATCACTCGAGTCAAGGGCGATGTTTTCCAAGTACCAAGGCCTAAATCAGATAAGCACCTAGAAAATACCGCTCTTGAGTCCGAATGACGTTACAACCAAACATCCATGACTCTGGCTATCACTGTTATCATCGCTTCGATATCACCGTTAATTGAATGACCGGCACATTCTTTCAGCCGTCCGTCAAGGGCTAATGGAAACCCCGGTTCTAGACATAACTCCCGCACGTCGTCACAACCCGTGCCTAGGACTATCGAATCTGCCCAGAGTACTCAACCATCAACAGTTAGTCGTTGGGACTATCGAATCTGCCCAAACGTACTCTTGCTTAGAGCATGCTAGAACCTTCAACAACGATGCTATCCAAGCCTCCTAGTCATCCTCCTCGACGACTAATCTCATATCCATTCATTATCCTCAACTCGAATCATATCACCGAGTTATCAACACGCTTGGAATGATCCCGTCTGGATTAGACCAAGTCTTCATCACATGATTGCCTCGCTTCATCACATCCTCGCGAAGCCTCATCTCAACATCACATCATCAAATCTATGCATAAGAGTTTCATCATCCCGCTACATATGCCACGAGCAGCTTTCCCAATTCGAGAGCCTTTCCCTTAGCTTTTGAATCGTCTTCGGTCTAAATCAAACCATCAATCATCTAATTCATATCAATCAATCAAATCAAACATTAATCCAAACAATCAAGCATTCAAATATGATCTAAGTAGACAATTATAACAATAATGGCATTTTCGTAATTAAAGAGTTGAAAGTCCAATAAGCATGAAAACATGAACAATATCTCTACAAACTTGATGAATGAACTTGCATAGGTTAACATGTGATAAAATGGATGTAACATCATCATGAACAATGGATCTACATGGATCTACACTTAGGATGAAGAAAATGCATAGAAATCACTATTTTAACACCAAATCGAGCCAACAATCCGATATACTCCTTTGGATCCGTGTGAGAGATAATCACCACTCACCAAATCACCTAAACAAACCCAAATCAACACGCTTCAGATCTGGACAGCGAAGAATCAAGCTTCAAACGAAGAAATCTCTCTTGAAAAGATGAAGATCTTCAACTTTAGCTCTTGAATCTTCAATCTTGATCTTTGATTTGGATGGAAGGAAGCACTAGATTAGAGTGGAGAAAAGAAGTGAAGAAGTGTAGAAGTCGAGCTCTCAAAATGGCAGCACTTCGTCGCTTCAAAATCCGGATCCCAAAAATGAAGAGAAGCTCTCCTATTTATAGCTGAAACCCCTAACTCGTCTGCCCTCATGAGTCGTTTACGACTTACGACTCAACACCCTACGACTTAACTTTTGGCTTCAACGACTTAACACACTTCTGCCTATGACTCACGACAAAACAGCTATCTCCTAAGTCGTCTCCGACTTATAGCATGCGCCTACGACTCACCAGACCCCCTGTCTACGACTTAAATGCGCACGCGCCTTACTTGGTTAGACGACTCAACTACTAACTCGTATACGACTTAACACAAAGGCTACGACTCATCCACTTGCGCGAGTTATCACCTACGCGCGACTCAACAGCTTACCGGGATACGACTCATCAGCTTACCGGGATACGACTCATCAGATAACTGGGATACGACTCATCAGATAACTGGGGTACGAATCATCAGATAACTGGGTTGCGACTCAACTCCTAAGTCGTCTACGACTCAATACATAGGCTACGACTTAAAGGATACGACTTAACTGGTTAGACGACTCATCACTTGACTCGGTCAGCTCTTATGTCGTAAATCCCTAGGTCGGTCACTTACTTAGGTTGTCTATCCCTTAACTCGGCGACGACTTACAACCTACAACTTAACACTTGCCGAGTTAACTTCGACCTACTGACTTAGCCCAGCTACGACTTATCTCCTTAGGTCGCACTTTCCTTAAGTCGCTCACGACTTACTACTTAACTCGGAAATCCCCTGGGTAGCTCCTATCCCCTAATTCGTATACGACTTATGACACTAAGTCGTGAATGACTTAGGACTTAGCCATTTTTGCTCAAAATCTGAAATGGCTCAAAAATGCTAAAATTCCAGATTTTGTCGAACTTGTCGATCCGTAAAAATACGGGTCGTTACAATAACTATTGTTTTGCAGGAAAAATATGTAGAGCCAAAGGGTGTTTCTCGCCAATAAATTATTATTTTCAACTTTATGCTGTTATAATTAAATTAAATCCTGATATTCCATTTAACTTGTTAATTGTCATTATAGCGATTTCGTTATACCATCATTTTTAAAATTTCATCTCGAAAACCCTGTCGTATGAACTTGAGCTTGAGTTTCCACTAAACAGAATATTAAAATTCATTAATCATTTTGATTAATGATAATTTAAAATAATTAATCATTTTAACTTATGATTTTGAGATTTATTAGCCAATTTAATAAATGATGATTTAAAATTTGGTTTATTTTTGGATTTAATTAATCATTTTTGCTAATGATGTTTTGTCTTAATTAATCGTTTGAACTAATGATTAGTTGAGCTTAATTAATTATTTTAATTAATGATAATTAAAATTAATAATCATTTTAATTAATGATATTTTAAATTTAATTAATTGTTTGAAATAATGATATTTGAATTTAATTAACCATTTTTTTTTGAGATCATGGGGAACCTTAAGATCATGGTATTCATTGATACTCAGTTAAGTAAACCCCACGCGGTGTGTCTACCCCGCTTTTATTTAGTCGTCGCACACGGATGCTTAACGTTGAAACTCCCACTGATGGTTTGGCGCTGGGATTCGAACCTGCCCGGACACAGTCCTTTGGTTCCCATCTCCCAGCTCCCAAACCAATCGAGCTACGAACGGCGGGTGAATTTAATTAACCATTTTAATTAATGATTGTTTTAAATTTAATTAGTTGTTTTAACTAATGATATTTGGAATTTGGTTAAGTCATATGAATTAATGATGTTTTATAATTAAATAAATCATTTTAACAAATGATATTTTAATTAATCATCTTAGCTAATGAAGTTTGAATTTAATTAATCTAATTAAATTATGATTTTTTAAACTTAATTAATTGTTTTAATTAATGGAATTTAAAATTACTTATCATTTTAATAAATGATGTTTGAGATGACTAATTCATTTTAACTAATGATTATTTGTATTTAATTAATCTTTGTAATTAATGATATTTAAAGTAAATTAATAGATTTCATTAAAGTGATTAAAGTAAATCAACTAATATAATAAAATTGCTTTAATCAACTGATTTAAAGTAAATAAACTGATTTAATAAAGAATTTAAAGTTAATTTACCAATGTTATAAATGTGTTTAGAAATAATTATCTATTTTATTAAAGATAATGGATTTGTTTATTTAAAGGAGATTTTAAATGTGGTTAATTATCTATCGGGATAATTAATATTGTTTTAAATTTATAAAAAGGAATTGAAACTCGATTATCGGGATGTTAAGTAGGATAATCTTCTGGGTGTTCGGTCTGATGTTGATTTAGGCCTTCGGGGTCATGCACTTGGAAAATTATTCTCTTAACGTTTTAATAATCAGAAACTAATTCTAAAAGCGTTTTACCAATATGGAGATATGTAAATCAAGCACAAGTTCGGTTCATTTTTAAAAGAAAAGGTTTGATTTGTTTATGGAAATGAATTATTTCCATAAAGCGAATCACTTTTATGGAAACGATTTATTTGTATAATTAGCACTAAACATCGAAGAAGTAAACTTGTCACTATTTCAAAAGTTAACGATAATTATTGGACATGACTTTGAGGTAACACTACTTTGACTTGTCCTGTGTTATTGATAACCAAGAAATAGTACCGCTCGTTTTGAGCATTGATATCCAACACTAAAAAACTAAAACCAAGGCGCGAGTGGGAGCTAAGCCATGTGGGTCACACCCATCAGGGTATGTTCACATCATCTAGAGAGGTTTCGGCATGCATGCATTGATGTGAAATATTCGGATGCTCGTGTGAAGCGGAGTCCAGCTTGGAAGTTCCCGAGAGTGACGTGTGTGCTCTCAAGTATATTTTATCTAGAGGTATATTTTCATGGAAGGGGGGAGCACCCTCCTAGTTACGTTGGATAAATTCATTTTACTGATTTGATTCGAACCTTTGAATCGGTTTTCTGTAATTGCAACAGGAAGAGTCAACCACCCTTCACGATGTTTTATTATAGTTTTTCAGTCTATTCTATCAAGTTTGGATTGTTACTTACTTACTTACTCCATTTTATTAAGTTGGACTATTTTACTTGTTCTATCCATTCTGTCCAGTTTGGATTTTATTCGGTTTATTTCCATTCTTTCAAGTCTGGTTTAATATTGATTATACTCATTCATATTTGGATTTGTTCTTGATATTTATTTCTGCCCTTGCCTGTATGGATGTTATTCTTATGGGGTAAAAACTTATTCCGCATTAGCGGCATGGTCTCACAGAACTTTTATATATGTTCCCCATTATTCGAGTTATCTCAAACTGGTATTTCCAGACTGACCCCCGGGTGTTATTTATTTATAATACTCGGGTCAGACCGAGTATTTTCCCAGGTTGTCGATGGTGTTATGGAGGTCTTGAAGGGGAGCTGAAGATTCACCTATCGTAGTATTTTATTTTCCGTTATACTATATGGTATACCTATCGGCATTTGTAAGGTCGGGATTTTATAACTGTCCAGTTGATAAGGTTTTTTTAACTTTGGTTTACTATGTATGTTTGGAGTGATAGTTTCTACTGTCCTTGTTATATTATATGCTGTCGATTCCGCTGTAAGATTCTATTTTTCTCTGTTCTCTGTTATTTTCTTTTTTTATTTACCTTAACAGTCTGCCCTTTTGTCGATTGGATAAATGACATTGGAACACTGTGGTAGTGTTCGATGTCGACTTTCGATGGTCAAAATGGCGGGTCGTTACAAGTGGTATTAGAGGGCGAGGTTAAGCGAGAACTTTGGCTTTGGTAGGGTTTGGCTCATTAGAGATAGGGTAAGTGACACCCCTAAAATGTGTTTGAGGGTATTATATATAAGAGATCGTATTTGTTAATGTTATAAAAACGTATTATGTTAATTGGTCTATTGAGTTTTTATGAATTTTGGTCAAGACGTGGGATGCCACGGTATCGATAGGGGTTTCTAAACACTTGACCAAGGCCAACGGACATGGTTTTGAAATTTTGAAAATTTTGGCAAATTAGATATTTTGACTAGGATTATATTTTATATATATAAAGGAATAATTTTCAAAACTTTATATAGTTATAAAGTGAGTTGGTTTAAATGTGATAATATTTATTTATTATCACTATTGTTTGTTCAGTAATGCTTAATTTAAATAAGAAGCATTGACTTTTGTTTGTTAATTGCTAAATTGTGCTCGGTTTATTTAGGAGAATTTATCGTTTTGATTTAAAATGAAAAATTTGTGAATTAATTTTCACAATTTGACTATAAGGTGTTCGAAGAATATGATTAAGTTAAAATATCGCCGTTTAATAATAGTGAGTTAAGGATTGAACTTTAATAGAAAGTTATAAATATAGTCTAAATGGCATTTGAGAAAATTTGATTATAATAAAGAAGAATTATTATAATATGAAATGATATTTATATAAATGAAATTTTATATAAATTTAGTTTGAGAAATGTGTTTAAAAAGAATTTTTGAATCTAAATCCCGGAATTTTTGAAAAATAATTTCAAAGGAATTTTTGAGAAATGAAATAGCTATACTTTTGAAAGTATTTAAAGGTAAAAATATATTAGGAAGTAAAATTTTAAATGGAACGCATTTTCTTTGGGATAATTAGGAGGAAATCGCTTCGATTAGTTTTGTGGTAATCTGAATAATCTTCTAAGTAACGATCAGATATTTGCTTAGGCGAACATTGTGGGGTACGTAGTAAATTATTCTCTTTATTATTGTGCGATCGAAATGAGTTCAAATCTGAATAAACCCAATGTAATGTTTTAATAAATAAATTGTTTAAAGTTATGTTATATGAAAATATATGTAGTATGCTTTCAAAGATGAGTTTTGAAATAAAAATCGGGTATCTAATTTTTAAGTTCCCTTAAACGGGAATTGTTTTCCAAAACAAAAGTATTAGTAATAAGAGATTGTTTTGATAAATATGATTTTTCCCTTAGAGGAGTTATGGGATAATTTAACACAGGTTTACATAAGGGGCATTTCACCAGAAGGACAAACTTTGCAGTCCAATTAGTTTCTAGGACACACATTCAAAGCAATTACTTTCAAGGCTAAAGTCAGCAGAATAATTACTTTCAAGGACAAAGTCATCAGTCCAATTACTTTCAAGGACATAATTTCATAGGTTTTTAGGTCATAGAAACTAATTATTTTACGTTTTGTCCTTGAAAGTAATTATTTCAGTTGTGTGTCCTAGAAACTAATTCCACTTGCTAAAGAAGCCCTTGTGGCTAATTTCCACTTTACATAAGGTTAAATTAAATAAGAAGGTTTTGATAAACATTGTTTTATTAAAACCAGATAATTGTTTAAACGTCTAAGTAGTGTAAACTATTTGTAGATTGGGTCAACCCATGAATATTATTCGTTTAACACTCTAAGTTAGAAAGGTTAATAGGTTGACTCGGTTTTAAGAAACCATAATTTGATTTGATCTCCACCTAGATCTTTGAAAAGGTAAAATAAAATTTGTACGTACTCTTAGGATATAGAAGAATATTATACAAGTAAATAAAGGGGAATAAGATATTATTTCATGTTTTAAAAAGAAATAACTTTATAGAATATTTTAAAAACTTAGGTAAGAATTTATGAAATAATTCATAAATAATTTTAGTATTAAATAAAATACTAAGTAGAAAATATAAGTGAATAAGAATTTTTTTAATATAATTAAGAAACTAATAAAGTATAGAGTATAACTTTCCATTTTGTTCATGTGAGTTTGGATAATCTTCTAAGCAATAACCAAAGGGCTAATGAGCAAAACGGTACGCTTGGATAATTATCTATATTTTTGGACAGTTAAGAAAGTTTTGAACCTAAGTTAAGATTTGTTTGTTAGTCGTTTGACATTTTGAAACAATGTTAAGTGATAGTTTTCCTTATGGAATTTGATTGAATGTTAGTGTTAGTTTATTCCATCGCGGAATTAGATTGATTTGATTGAATTGAATTGGTTGGTTGTGTGATTTCATATACCATTGTCTATAAAGTTTAAATTTATATAAAAAGGATTTTAAATTGTTGTTATTAGGACCTAAATCCCGGTGATTTTGAAAAAGGTGCTTTTTGAAGATTTTGGGAAAGGAATGATACTTGTTCGCTCTAGTTGTTATTTTTGGAGGAACCGGAATACCACTGGACGCTCCATGTTGTTTTGATTCTAGAGTTTCACTATACTTTATTTGGAGGAATCCCCTCCTTGCCATTTTGACTTTGATATTTGATTTTTCTCATATGAGAAATTTGAAAATAAATTTTGAAGTGAAAAACCCGAGTATTTATATCTAAATTTGTTATTTGAAATAATTGGATGCGTACCATCTATTACAGAATATTCTCTGTATTTTGTTGCATATGATTGAGATATGGTTGCTGATTGCATGTAGATTTATATCAGACTAGTTTTTGCATGTAGAATTACATCACATTGCTTTTGTCAGCCTGATTTTCTTTTAGATTATGCAAGTACAGGTAAGCAAGAGATTCCAACTTGACTTCTTGCACACCTGCATTTGCATAGAGAAAATAAATTACTTGCTAAAATATAAATCAAACACAAAAAGGTACGTGATAAATTTAGAAATTTTGGTTTGGGCGAAGATTTTATGCCCCGGATAAGGGAGGCCACTTGACTTTTGTTTTCTTTGATTGGTTTGGAGACCGTAGAGGCAAGTTGTAGTTGTTCTGATCGAGCCGCGCAAAGGAGACGGTGGCGAAATTTTCCAAAAATTTAAGAGTTAGAATTTTTTTAGAGAATTTTGGAAAATTCTTGACAACTAAAGTTTTATTTTTTGGGTTATATCTTGGAATAAATAAATCAATGTGTGAAGTTAGTTGGTATAGGTGAATGGATTTGAAAATCTTGGAAATTTTACAATCTATTCCAGCTAATTGTTTTGAAAATAAGGTTAATAACTCATTTTAATCAATAGTTTTAAACTTAAGGGTTTGGAAACATTTTCTTCCTTTGGAATTTCAGAAGCGAAATTCATTTAAGGAGGGGAGAATGTAACAACCCAAAAATTCTAGTCATTTGATTTTAAATGTTTGATTAATTTTAAATATTTAAATAATTGAATTTTGGAATTTAATAACTTATAATTCAAATATAGGGAATAATTAAATATTTGAATTATGGAATTTAATGTTAAATAAATGGATTTAATAATTCTATTTAACTCATTTTAATTGATAAATAATATCGGTGAATTCAATTTGTAAATTTATTCACAAATATAAATAGACCGGATAAATATCGATAATTAAATATTTAAATCTGTGAAATTATCGTTCGTGGGCATAGTCTTGGATTTTGATAAAACCAGTTTGAATGGATCCATAATAATGAATTATAAAATGCCATCGAATTTCATGGTGATCAGACGAATCGTTTGGTCGTGCGAGTTCGAAACGCGTTGAAATTTATATCGAAAATTTAATATAATAACTGGGTTGAAAAAGCTATCTTCTGCATACGATCGAATTAGACCTCGAGACTAGTTTCATTGCGTTCAGAATAAGGGTATAACATATAGAACGCCAGGCGATACGCCTCGTTTGGAGTTCGAGATTTTTGGATATGTTATGTTGAATATTTTATTCAATAAAAATTAAGATTTTATATATATATATATGTTCACACCCACCATATCAGCCCATTCCATTAGCCCACACCCTATCATTTCTTAGCTCATACTTCCTCCATGCCTTTTTCCTCTATTTAAGCTTGTCCGGAAAAGAAATTGGAGCCTTCCCTTTTGAAATGAAACTTCAAAAATCAAAATTCAAATATTTATGCATTGAAAAATCATGGAAAAATTATATTTGGATTTGTATGGCCGTAGGCTTCAACCCCATACCCATGATGGAGCTCGCGGCTATGTTCTAGGTGGTGGTCGTTTTAAGGACAGTAGCTAGGGCTCGCGATTTCTGGTGATTTGGTGGTCATTGGTTCGAATGGGCGGCGGAGTTGGATTCATGGTGGTTTGGCGCACCTACGGTCGTGATTTGGTGGGTTGCGGCCTAGAGTTAGGGATTGCGACCATGAGCAGGTCGTGGGTTTTGTGGTCATGTCGCTTTTCGATTGAGAGGCCAAAGGTCAGGCGAAGGGTGTCGATGCAGAGAGGATTTGATATGGAGTTTGTATGTGCAATAAGATTCGAGTTTCGCACAACGTAGAGGTGTTGGAAGTGTGCGTACCCAAGGGAAGTTGCTCTTTGTGTGCATGGGGGAGTTAGTGTGAGGGAGAAGAAGAGGAGAGGGTACAAATGTAAATTTTATAAAGTTATTATATTATAATTTTAAAATTTGTCGATAACTTACAAAATGTTTATCTCACTCATACAAGGTCGGATCCAAATGTTGTTTTTTGCATTAGACTCGTGTTGGCGAAATCTTCGCTATAGAGTTGGTTTGGTTGAATTTGGAGCAGGACGACCGTTCGGTTTTAGTCCAAAACCGGGACGTTTCGGCGAAAATGAAAATCAATGTGAGTTTAACTCACATTAATTTTTTATTATATCATATCAATGATGTTATAAACGTTTATTGATTGTTTGGATATTAGTTAAATTGTTTGATTGCTTGTTTGGTTGAATTTCCGATTGGAAAATGGATGACATATTAATTTGATGGTTATAAACCCATATGATTATCTATATATTATCCATAACTATTGTTTTGCAGGAAAAATCCATAGAGAGACACAAAGGAGGTTTCTCGCTAATAAATTATTTATTTTCATCTTTATGTTGTTACAATTAAATTAAATCCTGATATTCCATTTAACTTGTTAATGGTCGTTATAGTGATTTCGCTATACCGTCGTTTATAAAATTTCATCCCTAAAACTCTATCGTATGAACTTGAGCTTGTGTTTCCACCAAACAGAATATTAAAATTCATTAATCATTTTAATTAATGATAATTTAAAATAATTAATCATTTTAACTAATGATTTTGAGATTTATTAGCCAATTTAATAAATGATGATTTAAAAATGGTTTTATCTTTAAATTTAATTAATCATTTTTGCTAATGATGTTTTGTACTTAATTAATCGTTTTAACTAATGATTATTTAAGCTTAATTAACTATTTTAGTTAATGTTAATTGAAATTAATAATCATTTTAATTAATGATATTTTAAATTTAATTAATTGTTTTAAATAATGATACTTTAATTTAATTAATCATTTTAGTTTATGATTGTTTTAAATTTAATTAATTGTTTTAACTAATGATATTTGGAATTTGGTTAAATCATTTGAATTAATGATGTTTTATAATTAAATAAATCATTTTAACAAATGAAGTTTTAATTAATCGTTTTAGCTAATGAACTTTGAATTTAATTGGTCCAATTAACTTATGATTATTTAAACTTAATCAATTATTTTAATTAATGGAATTTAAAATTACTTATCATTTTAATAAATGATGTTTGAAATGACTTATTCGTTTTAACTAATGATTATTTTTATTTAATCAATCTTTGTAATTAATGATATTTAAAGTATATTAATCGATATAATAAAAGTGATTATCAACTAATATAATAAAATTGCTTTAATCAATTGATTTGAAGTTAATAAACTGATTTAATAAAGAATTTAAAGTTAATTTATTACCAAAGTTATAAAAGTGTTTGGAAATAATTATCTATTTTATTAAAGATAATGGATTTGTTTATTTAAAGGAGATTTTAAATGTGATTAATTATCTTTCGGGATAATTAATATTGTTTTAAAGTTATCAAAAGGAATTGAAACTCGATTATTGAGATGTTAAGTTGGATAATCTTCTGGGTGTTCGGTCTGATGTCGGTTTAGGCCTTCGGGGTCACGCACTTGGAAAAATTATTCTCTTATGTTTTAATAATCAGGAACTAATTCTAAAAGTGTTTTACCAATATGGAAATATGGAAATCAAGCACAAGTTCAGTTCGTTTTTAAAAGAAAAGGTTTGATTAGTTGATGGAAATGAATTATTTTCTGTAAAGTGAACCACTTACATGGAAATGATTTATTTGTATATTTAGCACTAAACGTCGAAGAAGTAAACTTGTCACTATTTCAAAAGTTAAAAATAATTGTTGGACATGACTTTGAGGTAACACTACCTTGACTTGTCTGGTTTAATTGATAACCAAGAAACAGTACAAGTTTGAATTCAATGAGTGGTGATAAGTATACAAGACTTAATTTCCATATGCGATCGTTTTATATTCTCGATAGTTGGTGTCTTAGCTATCGGTTACTTCAGCTTCTTTGTTATTGTCATTCTAAGACGATTTATTGCTCCTTGAGCTTTATTATCCTTTATCGAAAATGACTAAAACCAAGGCGCGAAAAAGAGGGGTGCACCCTCCAAGTCATTATTGTGCTTCGTTATTCTAAGATGATTTATCGCTCGTTTTGAGCATTGATATCCAACACCGGAAAAACTAAAACCAAAGCGCGAGTGGGAGCCAAGCCAAGTGGGTCGCACCCATGAGGGTATGTTCACATCATCTAGAGAGGTTTCGGCATGCATGCATTGATGTGAAATATTCAGATGCTCATGTGAAGCAGGGTCCAGCTTGGAAGTTCCTGAGAGTGACGTGTGTGCTCTCAAGTATATTTTATCTAGAGGTATACTTTCGTGGAAGGGGGGAGCACCCTCCTAGTTACGTTGGATAAACTCATTTTACTGATTTGATTCGAACCTTTGAATCGGTTTTTCTGTGATTGCAACGGGAAGAGTCAACCACCCTTCACGATGTTTTATTATAGTTTTTCAGTCTATTCTATCAAGTCTGGATTGTTACCTTATTTAGTCCATTCTATCAAGTTGGACTGTTTTCCTTGTTCTATCCATTTTGACCAGTTTGGATTTTACTCGGTTCATTTCCTTTCTTTCAAGTCTGGTTTAATATTAATTATACTCATTCATATTTGGATTTGTTCTTGATATTTATTTCTGCTCTTGCCTGAATGGATGTTATTCTTGTGAGGTAAAAACTCATTCCCCGTTAGCGGCGTGGTCTCACAGAACTTTTATATGCGTTCCACATTTTTCGAGTTATCTCACACTGGTATTTTCGGACTGATCCAGGTGTTATTTATTTATAATATTCGGATCAGACTGAGTATTTTCCACGTTGTCCATGGTGTTATGGAAGTCTTGAAGGGGAGCTGAAGATTCACCTATCGTAGTATTTTATTTTCCGTTGTACTATATAGTATACCTATCGGCATTTATAAGGTTAGGATTTTATAACTGTCCAACTGATAAGGTTTGTTTTTAACTCTGATATACTCTGTATGTTTGGAGTGATAGTTTCTATTGTCCTTGTTATATTATATGTTGTCGATTCCGCTGTGAGATTCTGTTTTTCTCTGTTCTCTGTTCTTTTTTTTTATTTACCATAACAATCTGCCATTTTTTCGATTAGATGTGCGACACTGGAACACTGTGGTGGTTTTCGGTGTCGACTTTCGATGGTCAAAATGGCGGGTCGTTACACTGTGTGTATTTCAGTTTCCTCCTTGTCGACATAGGTAGAGAAGCAATCTGATTAACTGTCATGTGGAAGGATACAATTGAATCAAGTACTCGGTTTTGGTCTGCAACATCTAACACCAATGTCGTCAATGCATTGTCGCCGGTACTATTTTCCACTTCAACTAATGAAGACATAACTACTCCCTTCTTCTTTAATTTTGGACACTCACTCTTCTAGTGGCTTAGTTCCAAACAATAATGGCATATGCCTTCTCTCGACTTATTAGATCATTTGTCATCGAGATTCCTAGATTTGGAACGTGATATATTACTCTTCCCCTTTTCACTTCTACATCTCTCAACAAATATGCATTGGCTACTACTCACTCCACCACCATCACTCGAATCCTTCATCTAATAGTGCAATTCCATTCTAAAAATATTGACCTTGACAACATTAAAATATGTAATATTCATATTGTAAAAAAGGTATTGGTGAATCCAATGCATCGCTTTAGAAGCTAATACAAATTGAGGGACTTTTATCATAGGTAAGTAATGGTTTTTTAGTCTACATTAGCATAAAATAAATAACATGATAAATAATGCTAAAATTAGTTTGTATAAATGAATCTAGGCAAGATTTTCCTATGTACACACTCTTATTATATTCAAAATAAATTTATGACAATAAAATTTAGGGTTTGACGAATGTAGTACGAGCCTTGTGCGATTGCATTTTGGTCCACTATTTAGGGTTAGTCATGGTTTATTATCGGTGCGATTGTACACATCCACTTTAGAAGAAAGAGATTTCATTACTAAAGAGAGATTGATTGTCATAAATTTGATAGAGGTTAAAGTAAATCCAATACGAGGCAAACTGAATTTTATACAATAATATGGAATAATTTCCACAAATTTTTATTCCAATGGGGATTAGGCTCCAATAAACAATACGAGGCAAACTGAATTTTATACAATAATAGGGAATAATTTCCACAAATTTTTATTCTAACAGGATTAGGCTCCAATAAACAGAAAATATATGATTATATAATAGCATACTTTAAAATCATTTGATATCTCAAAATTCAACCCAAAACTGATTTTTCCACCACAACCAATCGACTAATGGGATTTCAGTGGTCGATCAGCTGGTTTTGAATGGTCGATTGATCAAGTACAGACTCAAAGTTCAAGCCCCAACGATCGATCCGATAGCTTCTCATTTGTAAGTATATTACTGGATGTATCTTCTATAGTGTTTTGATCATAACTTTCAAGACCATGTCCATTGCTGAACGGCGTCCGTCGTGATGACAAAATCCTCTTCATATCACAGATATCAGCTAAAACATATACAATGAAGCTGATCTACAAACAGATGACACTCCTGTACAGGAGACCATTTGAATTTTGACTCATTCCTCGTTAAACCAAAAACCAAAAACCAAATCATCGATCCGTGGATATATATATATATATATATATATATATATATCCTACTGACCCAAAAAATGTTAAATCCCGTCTGTGAATTGGTGTACTTCATAACTTGAAATCCAGTGGACTGTCGATTAAAACTCGTCACTTCACACAATGTATTATGATTTGACACTCTTAAGTCGTTGTTGAGATCAACCAACAAGGTAACAAAATCTTCTTCTTTAGAAACTGAATTATCAATCAGGAGAATTGAGGTTGGTAGAGTTATTGTACTTGCATTGGGAATCAAACTCACAGTGCTCGAAATAAAACAAAGGCAACCCTACAATTCAAAAAGTTTACCTGCCATCTTATACCCAAACTATCCACTTTACATGTTAAAGTTACATAAAGATGCAAGTGGCAGTACTTGAATCAAGATAGTAACTTGTTGTAATAGTCTAACTGTACAGTGAAAATGAAAAAGAAAGTATGATCTAATCTACACAATCTATTCTATTTCTATTATATATATTTTTAGGCTTTGAAATGCAATGGTTTCTTATTTTTATTATAGCTTGCAGTGTAGACCACTATCTCAATTATTTACCAATTGCAGATTATCTATTTTGGCAGAAAGTGTTAGTACTACAGCAGAATTTTATATGAAAGACGTGCTGATTTTTTCCTTTGAAAAGATTAGAGTGGATTCATCCTTAGCAACCAGAACTTTTGTGTTCTGATCGTAGGTATAACTTTTGTATATCTGCGAAACAAAATATTTAAACCAACAAGATAATGTGAAGGCATACAAAAATTAGGAAGACATCTTCCATTTTTGGTATAACATAAGATAGAAGAGACAGCAAGGACAGAGAAACTGAAGATAACTCTACAGAACACCAGTTATTATTCATTCAATCATCTATCTTCATTATGCATGATATTTTATGGTGAAAGAGCAACTTGTTATGAATGTATGGACGTCAAAATACTCCATGGGAGTTGGATGGAGACTTGAAGGGTAATACTTACTTTTTTGAATGTAAAAATAGACAATTTTAATTACTTATCTTAAGTTGTAGTTTCAAACTGTATGTTTTGCTAACTTGACCTATTGTACGCATTTGTTTTTTATTATTGTCAACAAGGAATCACGAATAGAAACAAAAATTACAACACCTTACGACTTTTACCCATATTCTGTTGTTTTTTCAATATGAACATTATTGATTTATCACGCTATACGTAAAGGCGAGTAAAGTTTAACACTTATTGGCATAAGATTTGTCAAATACTTGGAGAGTCTTGAATGATACATTTCACACACTCTAGAATGCTAGATTTGAATGTATAATTTAACATTTAGAAAAATAGACGCAATCTCAAAAGGGTTGATATCGTCAGAAAAGGCTAACTTTTTATGCAATTTGAAATGACTAGTTTCTGAAAAGTAAAATAGAAACAACCATCTTTAATTTGCTTCAATGAAATACAACATTTTTTAGGAAATTTGAGTTGATTTGTTAGAGCAGTGCAAAACGAAAGTAAATACAAAATGTGGATGCACTTAACCGGCTTTCACAGTCATATTTTACCTCGTTTCCGCATTCAACAATTATAAAATACCCCTTATGTTTAACATAAAACACATCGTAAATTATAGATTTATTTAGACTGTGCCCACAAGTATAGCATTACATATTCATTTTTTTTAACGAAAAACACATACAAGTTATAAATTTATCTAGACCGAACTGATAAGTATAGCACAATTGACTAGGACATTAATCTTTACTTTTACAGGGGCAAGACAGTTGCTTAAGAAATGCTAGTCAAACAAACCCTATTCAACTAGTCAAAGCACGAGAATATAAACTTACACATGATCATCACCCTTAAATGGCACTTGAGAAACATAAATGCACGTCAATTCTTTTGCAATTACGACAGACCCAAAATTGTAGGCAGTCGTTAAAATTTGTGATAAAATTTATAATTTCAAATCATAATAACAAAATTCTGATTTGTCCAAAATTATTTTAAGCGCGGACATATCTTTTTCTTTTTATTCAGTTTGTCACTTGATCTCCATCTCAGTCGTACTGTGCTTCCATAATCTTCACATCTTCAACTTTTCACATTTGTGTAGAGTCAGTAACAATAATAGAGCCTATAGAGGATAAAGTTGTAAGAAGTGGACTAATTTACAGTCCACTCACAAAAAGCTATCATGTACTGAAAAGTTGCTTTTGAAACATGACCAGTTGCTTGAACTAATACGCTCAATGCCAAAAAGATACGGTGCTCAAGAAAGCTCAAGCAGAAGCATCAAAGAAGGACAAAATACAAATTTCAAGTTCAATCAAAATATGGAGGAAGCCTTCTGCAATTATGCCGAAAATTAGAGCTGGCAAAAATTATACTTGTTAAGATTTTGAGTTTACTTGAGAGATTATGAATATGAAGAGAAATGATTTATTGAAATTCTTGTATGTATTACAAGATGCTTACAGTAATTTTGAATAATACTGATTTGCTTTTAAACTGAATACATATTACAAAATGAATACAAGCCTATTTATACAGAATGAAATAAAATAGGCCCAGCCCAAGTGTTGGTGATCCGTGACAATAAGAGGCAATGAATGTTCACCGTTCGATGTCTCATAATCAAACGGTGATGAGATGCTCTTGATTAGGGTATAGCTGAAGACTCGGTTGTGCTTTTGTGCTTTACCTTCTGATAGCCATTGATACATTTCGTAATACCCCTCTCAAACCCTATCCCTAACATTTAGGGTTAGGGTTAGAATTTACTTTGCCGATTTTACTGATCTGAGATGAGTCTGGAGGCTTCTCCTTAGCTCGGACTTGAGAGATCTCTTTACTTGTGATACGATGCAGCTGTATTATGCTAGATTTGTCAAGATGTTGAGAGTTGGAGAGAAGTTGCTGTCTTTCTGGTTTATTGCAAGTTTCTTCAACTTTAGCTTGCTTGGATTCAAGGTCTTTCTCATCTTTAACCTTCAGATCTGAGCGAAATCTAGTGAAGTTAGTTGCTGATAGAGCTTTAGTTAAAACATCAGCTCTTTGGTAAGTTCCAGGTATGTGATTGACTTGTAATTCTCCTCTTTGCACAAGTTCACGGACAAAATAAAGATCTATCTCTATATGCTTCGTTCTGGCATGTTGAACTGGATCTTCAGAAATATAAACCGCACTTCTATTATCACACCATAGAGTAGGTTTAGTGGTAGCATTGTATTGTAGTTCAGATAGAAGAGATTGAATCCATTTAATTTCAGCTGAAGCATTGGCAATGCTTCGGTACTCAGCTTCGGTGCTTGACCTTGATACAGTATGTTGTTTTTTTGATGACCATGAGACTAAGTTATCCCCAATGTATATGCAGAAACCAGATGTAGACCTTCTGTCATCTGGGTCAGATGCCCAATCTGCATCTGCAAAGCCAGTAATGTTGAGATTTGAGCTAGCCTTGAAATTTAAGCCATAGTTGATAGTTCCCTTGAGATATCTTAAAATTCTTTTAACAGCTTTCCAATGCTCACTCAGGGGATTCTGCATAAATTGTGAAACTTTGTTAACACTAAATGAAATATCAGGTCGTGTTATAGTTGCATATTGTAATGCACCTATAACACTTCTATATTGTTTAGAATTAACTATGGCTTCTTCCCTGTATTTTGATAAGTGTTGGTTGCAGATCATTGGGGTTGGTTGAGGATTAGCACCATCCATTTTTGTTTTCATTAGTAGCTCAGAGATGTACTTCCTTTGACATAGGAAAACTTCAGTGTCTGATTTCCTTATCAGCTCAATACCTAAGAAATATGTTAAGTTACCCAAGTTTTTGATAGAAAATTCCTGGTTCAAATAATTAGTTAAATGTTCTATGTCTGCAGTGTTATTTCCAGTGATAATTAAATCATCAACATACACAAGTATATATATTGTTGATGATTCATTTATCTTAGTAAACATTGAATTATCTGATTTGGTAGGTTTATAGCCCAATGTAATTAAGGCTGTTTTTAACCTATCAAACCAGACTCTTGGAGCTTGTTTGAGCCCATATATAGCCTTTTTCAACTTGCAGACATAGTTTGGGTTTTTGCAATACCCTTGTGCTTGTTGCATGAATATTTCCTCTTTTAAAATGCCATTAAGAAAGGCATTATTGACATCTAAATGCTTAATGCTCCAATTTTTCTTTAGAGCAATGGAAAGAATAATCCTAATGGTAGTTGGCTTTACAACAGGAGAGAAGGTTTGATTGAAATCAAAGCCATACTCCTGTGTAAAGCCTTTGGCAACAAGCCTAGCTTTGTATTTGTTTATGCTACCATTAGGGTTTTTCTTTAGTCTAAATGTCCACTTGCAGCCAACTATATTTTTGTTGGTTGGTGCTTGGGTTAAGTCCCAAGTTTCATTTTTGATGAGAGCTTTGTATTCCTCATCCATAGCTTCTTTCCAATGCTTGTTTTTGATGGCTTCATCATAAGTTGCAGGCTCACTTTCACTGAATTGAACAGTAAAAACTTTTGGTTTGAAAATTCCCCTTTTTGATCTTGTGATCATGGGATGCCCAGACTGAACTGGCTCTATATCTGGAGGTGAAGCATCCTGTTCATTTGAATTTGATGTACTTGATACTGTATTTGTTGAGTCATTAGTTTTATTGCTTCTATCATACTGAATTTGGCTTGATGATTGATCAGGTGAGGTGCTGGCATGGCTGGGAGGTTCAGATTCCTCTATTTCTTTCTAAAATAGGAGATGATGTGTCTTGAGCATCAGCAGCCCCCTCATTATACATATATTGCCAGGTGTCAAGAACAGTTGATAATTCAGGTATGGATGTCCTTGGATTGTACACCTTGCTTGTAGTACTAATGTTTTGAGATTTGAATGGAAAGATATTTTCATTAAAAACAACATCCCTGCTTATATATATCCTACCTGTTTCATCAAGACACTTATACCCTTTCTGATTAGTACCATAACCAAGGAATGTACATGCCCTAGACCTGAAGTTTAACTTATTTTTATTGTAAGGTCTAAGGCATGGATAACATAGGCACCCAAACACTTTCAAGGCGTGATAATATGGCTTAACACCATATAATTTTTCAAGTGGTGTTATTTTATTGAGGACTTTAGTTGGCTGTCTATTAATCAAATACACAGCTGTACTAAAGGCTTCTGGCCAGAATTTTAGAGGAAGATTAGAATTGGCAAGAAGTGTTAAGCCAGTTTCAACAATGTGCCTATGCTTTCTTTCAACAATACCATTTTGCTGTGATGTATGTGGACATGATAATCTATGCACTATGCCCTTTTTATTGAAGAATAATTTCAGAGTTTTAAATTCACTTCCACCATCAGACTGAACAGTTTTAACAGATTTGTTAGTTTGTTTTTCAATCATGATGATGAAATTGATAAGTGCATTGTGAGTGTCAGATTTTGTTTTCAAGAAATAGATCCATGTATATCTAGTACATGCATCAACAATTGATAAGTAGTATTTGAAACCAAAATCTGAAAAGATTGGTGATGGTCCCCATAAATCAATGGTAATTAATTCTAATGGTTCACTATAAACAGTTGATGAGTTAGAAAAGGGTAATCTATGACTCTTACCTTGTTGACAATAATCACAAACATATGGTATAGAAACTTGATTAAAATCTATACTATTTTCATTCAGAATTTGTTTAACAATTTTGACACTAGGGTGTCCAAGCTTACAATGCCAAAGATCAAACAAATTTGAATTATTGTCCACATTTTGAACTTCAGTCATATTGCAACATTTGTCTTGCTGTAAAGCCTTGCTACAACTAACATTGTTTAACTTGTATAGCCCCTTTGTCACATCACCCTGTAAAATGATATTTCTAGTTAGTATGTCTTTAACAAGACAATACTTTGGGTAAAATTCAAAAAAGACATTATTGTCTTTAGCAAATTGGGATACACTTATTAAATTCTTCTTAATTCTAGGGGCTCTTAATATATTATGCAAGTATAGTTGTTTGTTGCTATCTAGGCAGGCATTTCCAGTATGAGTAATTTGAATACACTTACCATCACCCATAGAGATAGACTGATTACCTTTAAACTCCTTATTGCCAAGATTCAGATTTTCAAGACTGCTTGTAATGTGATTTGTTGCCCCAGTATCTGGATACCAATCATTATCTTGACTGTTGAATTTGTCATTCTCAGCAGTACTTTTGTTTTCAGTTTGCACCTGTGCCATATTAGCTGTTGGTCCAGTCTTTTGATTCTGTGCTTGCCCATAATTTGAATTGAACCTGAAATAACATTTTAAAGCAGTATGACCAATTTTCTCACATATTTGGCATTTAGGTCTATTGTTGTTGTTACTCCATCTGCCTCTTCCTCTTCCTCTTGCAGAGCTACCACCTCTCTGAACTGATTGTTCTCTGTTTTGATTTTTCCCTTTATAACCAGTGGCAAGGTTGGCTGAATAATCAGGTTCTTGAACCTTTTTATTGCTAATTCTGGCTTCATGGGCTAATAGAATTGAATGAACTTCATCAATTGGTGGTGTTGTTTTCTGTGAGGATATGACTGCAATGATAGACTCATATTCTTCAGATAGACCATTCAGTAAAATTAAAACTTGCTCAGTTTCTTGAACAGGATTTCCTGTTGCAGCAAGCCTGTCACTTATGTTCTTGACTTTAGCAAGATACTCTCTCATAGACATGTTATCCATTCTAATATTATGCAATTGTCTCTTGAAGTATAGCACTTTTGCTGATGACTGGTTGTTGAAATTCTTTTCGATGGTTGTCCAGATATCATTAGCAGATTTGCACCCTATTACTTGTGGTAATAAATTTGCACTAATAGATGAGAGAAGCCAAGAGCTAATGAGTCTATCTTGTCTATTATGCTTAACAAATTCTTGATTGATGATAGTATTCTTATCTTTATCAGTGACATACTTTGGTGGAGTGGGCAGTGTACCTTCAATAAAGCCTTCTAAGCCATAGCCTTCTATGGCTGTTTCCACTTGAAGTTTCCAAAGAAGATAGTTGTCTTCTTCAAGATGAATGTTGACAAGCTGGGTTTGTGGGCTGATGACAGATTTCATAAGACCTTGCACAGATGTTGAAACATTAACATTGGAGTCATCATTGACTGATGTAGCAGATGTAGAATCTTCTGCCATTGCTGATCAATTCAAGGAGATAGAGGGAAAGGATAAATGAAAGAGCAGTAAGGAGATCAAGAAAATGAACAGAAAGTCAAGATGAATCAAAAAACAGGTATGATTTGGCCTGAAATTTATGATGATGCCTTGGTTGGTTTCGAACAGATACTGAATTGCTGAATTGATTTCAGGCTGATATTTATCTGAGTTTTGAATCTTTCTTGGTTTCTTGATTTGATTTTTTTTGATTTTTTGATTACTGCTTTAATGGATTTGATCATGCACGGTGTTGATGCAGCCACTTTTCAATAGAAATCTGGCGAGGCACAGTACTGTGATGATTGAATCCTATCTCCAGATGAAGAGATGAAATCTGATGGAGAAAATACTCAAATGATGAAATCTCTCTAATGAGTATACTTAACTTTGATTGAGATGTGCTGTTAAGCAAGAATGCTCTGATACCATGTTAAGATTTTGAGTTTACTTGAGAGATTATGAATATGAAGAAAAATGATTTATTGAAATTCTTGTATGTATTACAAGATGCTTACAGTAATTTTGAATAATACTGATTTGCTTTTAAACTGAATACATATTACAAAATGAATACAAGCCTATTTATACAGAATGAAATAAAATAGACCCAGCCCAAGTGTTGGTGATCCGAGACAATAAGAGGCAATGAATGTTCACCGTTCGATGTCTCATAATCAAACGGTGATGAGATGCTCTTGATTAGGGTATAGCTGAAGACTCGGTTGTGCTTTTGTGCTTTACCTTCTGATAGCCATTGATACATTTCGTAATAATACTATATAAATATAAATATATATACAATACAAGGGAGAATTGTGTTACATAAAACTTTCACTTTTTTGCTCCCATGACCAAAGACATAGCCTAGATTTCACATTGCCTCAAACTTTGGACAATGCAAATTATCAAAGATGATCGCAAATCTACACCATAGCAATACAAATCTTCATAAAGGTGTTTACAAAATTAGACTGGTTAAATTGCGAGGCTTTCTTCAAGTGCTTTTTTGCCCCTGGCCATGAGAAAGAAGTTATTTTGCCTTCCAAGTCAGTAAGACTCCTATGATTGGTTGATCATACTAAGAAGCGAAAATGTACAGTTGTATATAGAAATATCTTGGATTAAACTTCAGTATGAAGATGTTTTCCATCCATACGGTTCTGAGCTGCTTTAATTGCAGCAACTCGAGCAGCAGTGGCTGCCCTATTAGCAGCAGTGACTGCCTTGTTTACTTGTTCTTCTACTCTACGAGCATTCAATGCATTGTCTGCAGCTTTTTTTGCAGCCTGGAAAATAAGAGTGGGAGTAGAAATTACATATCAATAGACATATACATATATACATATATACATAAATGCCTAGAAGGCTAGAAAAGATGAATCAAAGGCCATTAGACTTTAGTTACACAACCATCTGTCTTACCACTATTATCTATGATCATTGACTTATAAACATCATATAGTGTCATTTCAAGATCAACATACATACTAAATGCATTCAAAAAAATTAAAAGGAAAGAAAATAAATCTTGGCTGTTTTATACGTCCTGCAATAGTAATTAACTATCCTGCAATTATTGACAGCGGTCATTGATTAAATTCAATATATACCATAAACAAAATTGTGTTGTTGCCAACATGAGAAATTGATAAAATATTGGAAATCCACTTATTTTACCTTTTGAAGCATTTGTTTATTTGTTATTCAAATTACACGCCAATTTGACAATGGTAATAGTAATAGCGGTAAGATACTTGATTGTGTAATCAAAGACCTTGATTTTGATTCCTCAAACTATAATCATAGCCAAGTTCCATAACAAAATTTTAAAACTACAGTCAAAAATATAAATGGATAATTTTGCCTCAAGTAAAGCGGGATTGGTGTTATACTAGTAACCAAGGTTGTAAAAACTGTTAGGCGGATGCTAGGCTGTAAGTATGGATTATGCATTAATCGTTTGGGCGGGGATCAATCGTGGATTAATCGGAGTTAGGCGATTTTGAAAACTCATGTATTTTGAATAAAATTTTAGTATTTTTTTTAGTATCAATTGATATAAATTGAAAATTTAGAATTTTGCAAGTGCTTAGGAGTAGTCAAGGAGACAAGACCGTCTAAAACTAGCACATTAGTACTTATATGTGGCACTGAGTTTTAAATAATACCTAATTAGTGCCTAAATACATGTTTAGCTTTTAACAAGAGGCCGTAAACCTTGTCTAGACGGGCCTAGGCAAATCGCTAGGAGGTAAGCTCGCCTAGAGCCTAGGCGGTGACTAGAAGGAGGCCTGGAAGAATTTTTACAACAGCGCTAATAACGCATACATCCATTTTTCTCAGTCTTGGGGTGCACAAGAATCTCTAATATTAATAAAGGAAACTCAACACATCTGACAAAGTTACCTTAGAGCTGTTATTCCATCTCTATCTTTGATTACAACTAATACCTAGATTTTCAACTTTCCAACGAACTATTTATATTTCTCTCGTTATTTTTTAATTTTTATTAAGATGCTCCATTTACTTGGTTATTTTTACATACACTGATACCTATTTTCTATTCACAAAACTGATTACCCTTTATTAGTCTATAATTATAAATAAAAAACATATATGTGAATCAAAAGTAATATTTTAAACAGTAATTAAATTACACGAATCGCTATATGTATGTGTTAGTATCTTTTAAAAATGTATTTTTTATTTTGATGCAGAACGAATAAACTCAACTGATATACGATAATTATCGTACATATATGTGCACACCGTGCGTGCAAGTATTCTACTTTAAATAGGCAATAAAGAAACATATAAAATATATACCTGAACAGAATGTTGTATAGAAGTATCTGAATGTGGAAGTGGGAATTTTAGCACACCACAATCCCATTCTCCTGATTTCTTTTCTCCATTGCGAAATGTATAAGTTCCAAAACCTTGCCTCCTGCCTTCATGCCATGAGCCTTCATAACGGTGGCCATTGGCAAATTTGTAAACTCCAAATCCCTGGATTTTATCCCCAAAATATTCGCCAGCATATCTATCTCCATTCCTATATCAGTATCATCATATAAAAAAAGGTTATTATTTAGATGTATAAAATAGAAGTTTGCTAGTATTAGTATCCACACATATTGGTAGGTGAAGTTTTATATGGTAAAATAAACTTGAGTCAAACAAATTAAGCTATTAAAGTAAAAGGAGCAATCAATCTGTCATACAAATATTGTTTGGTGATTAAATAAGGAGTATGGTCTCATTGTATCTCATTTAAAATTTAGCAAATATTTAACTAGATTCCAAGGATAGGAACGTATTGGTTAGCTTTTGACTTGTAATTTTTTTAATGGATGATAAACAATATAAAGAACAAGAAAATATGAGCAATAATTAAATGAGAAAAACTCCTACGCAACTGAGCACAAACAAGCAACTGTATTTGAAGTGTATGCCTTATCCAGTAATCATTTAAAACCCGACCATGTTGATAGAGAATCTAAAACAATATACCAGCATTATCTATAGGCAGCCACCAAACATTACTATTCTTCAAATCCTGAATCAAAATAATGCTACTATAGCTGCAGAGATAAAACTATTGGAAATCTCATCATAGTTGAAATTACAAAATAAATGATGTATATTATCTACTATGCTGTTCAACCACAAACTTGATTAGCTCGCTGTAACAGACAAACAATAAAGTTCAACCACTTTGTGAACATTACTTCTAATACGCTACATACTTTGATAACCATTAGCAACAATAATACTACTGCACTAAGAAAGTAGTTGAATTTTGAAGACATCATCCCAAAGAAAATATGTAACCACAAAATTGACTGATCGAGTATCAACATACACAAGAAAAATGCTTACAGAGTCACCATTACATAGGTCCTCAATAAACCAAATTCATGTCAGTTATGTGCACAAGCACTGAAGCACATAAACTTTTGGCATCATTGTTGTTTCTACCAGCACAATAATCATGAACCTAATAATTGATATGTAAAACACAAGCATCCAAGATTGATACCAAACTAAACATGAAACTAACAAAAATTCATAGAATATCACCCAAAACTTAGAAAGCAGAGAGATAATAGTGATAGAAAAATGACCTAAAATGGTAAAATCCAAGTCCATGCTTTACACCAGCTTTAAATTCACCAACATAGTAACTTCCATCAGCACAACTTTGAACTCCTCTACCATGGCTTTGTCCATTAACCCATTCACCAGCATAACTATCGCCATTAAAGAACTTATAAACTCCAATTCCATGTCGAACTCCATTGCGATATTGCCCTCTATATCTACTTCCTTTTGCCCAACTTTCAATCCCATACCCATCATATTTACCATTAACCCAATCTCCCTCGTATCTCCCTTTCCCGAAAAAATTATAAACGCCGCTTCCATTACAGCTCCCTTTATTAAACTCGCCTTCGTAAAAATCGCCATTACTGTAATACTCGACTCCTTCCTTAACAAGATTAGATTTCGTAGACGACCCATTTGCTGAAATCCTCTGTTTATCATTCCCAATAAACCACTCTACAGATGGAGACTGTTTCAACGTCCGCCTGAAAAATAGGGGTTTGAGTTTGTGTAATAGAATGGAGAAGATTGTGATGGAGAAGGAGAGGATAAACAAGTGCGTGAAGGAAGGAGTGAAGTAGAGCAGAAGAAGAGTGAGTGTTAAGAGAAGAGAGAAGAATATGGGAAAAGGAGAAGTTGGGCGCGGCTTTTTATGGGTTTTTTTGGTGTCTTCATCTTCGAGTTGATGGTGCTGAGGTTTATGGATTGGGGAGTGGAGAGAGGGAGAGCGAAGGAGAGAAGAAGGTGTACGAGTGAGCTTTGGTTTGTACATTAATGGCGGAATTGGAAGTGGGCGATTAGTGATGGGTTCATTCGATGATAGAGGGAGAAAGGGAGAGAGGAGAAAATTCTTTTTTGTTTGATTTCCAAATGTCGGGTTCGGATTTTAAACGGGAGACTGAATCCAACTGAGTCAGGTTTTTGTTTTCTTGCTTGTGGAGGAATTCGAATCCGACGGCTGTTTTTTATTTAAATAATATATCTTGCATATGCTAACCTATAAATTCGATAAAGACGTTACCATGGGAGTAAACTTTTGAAGTGTATTATAGCGGAGATTTAGATTTGAAACTTATACTCCCCAATTTTTAAATTTATTTATTTACTTTAAAGGAAAAAGTTACGATTTATTTGTTGCTAAAATAAATGCACTAACAATAGTAATTTTTATATTAATCAATTTCCTATACATCATATTTTCATTCTGTGCATATTTTGATATAAACAAAAAAATTGCATAAAAAATGTGAGAGACTATTTGTTCGTGACTTTTAGACCAAACGGCTTTCAAACAAATTTGGATGTCAAGATAAAGACGAAGTAGTTTAAGAACTTGGAGGCATGCTTGAAAGGATGATGGAAGAGGCTTCAAGAAGTTGGAGTATGCAAAGGCACTGGGAAAGAACCCGGTACCAACTATTTTTCAGATCGGTACCGAGATGAATTCGTGCACTCTTGTGGACTTTGGAGGTATGGTCATAGAACAATTGGGTAAGGTGATTGTCATAGGGTCCATTTTTGACGGAGTAGGTGAACAATTTCAAGAAAATTCTATATAAGAGACAAGTATTATAGATGTCAGAACCTATCGGCAATGACTTGATTTCCAAGGTAAAAGTGCTCGAAGCATGATGGATCGAAGCTAGAAGAAGAATGCACGATTTGCAATCAGCAAATCAAATCTGTATGGATCATTTCTGAACGATACCGATAAGATTTTACGACTCTAGAGACTTCGTCTTCCCTCCTACTTTCTCGGATCTGGATTTTGAACTGATATTTCATGATCTAACGATTTCGTTTGACAATTTCTCTATAAATAGCAAGCATATGACAAATTAGAAAGAACTTTTGGCTCTTCTTCTTCACCTTCTCCCTCTACTCGACCTTGTCCACAAAGAAAGCTACTATTTGCTATTCTAGAATTTTTAAAACTATAAATCTTTGGTATTTGTGACAAAAGCTCTCTATAATAACATTAAAATGGACGTATGACTTAGATTTGCCGAACCACTATAAAAATTCGCGTGTTTTTTGCTTTGTTTTACTGTTTATGCCTAGATCCCTCTAATTTAGTTCAGATTTAGGGGAGTTGTGACACTTTTTGGCCCAACCTTTTTTGTGCTTTTACTGAGGGTGTTACGACAACCCTACACCGCCGGCATTGAATATAACTAAATAATGCACCATTGTTGTGCCGACCGATGTAGGACGAATGTCGAGGGTTGAAAGTGAAGAAAACCAATCACTTAACCTGTCGTATATCTCACAACGCATTGAATAAAATAGAGCATACATCACAGATATATAACATGAGAGACAGTAATAACTAAGTGAACCAAAGTTAGAGCATAGATCCGTAGAGTTATACAATATAGTATTATAGTTTATATAAATCAAAAATAAACTCAAATAACCGCCTCAAATAATAATGTGAACTGTCTAGGCTCCATAGTGTTGCACAGCGGAATAAGCCTAATGTCCATATATAATACGAGATAGTTCCATCCAAATCATCTTCTGCACATCTACTACATTCCACCTAGACCTGTTATCTAGTCTACTCATTTAAGAGTACCCGAGATAATAAGAAGCAAAGCATAAAACCTCGAGTCAGACAACAGTCTTGCGTGAGTGATAAATGAATCTCAAGATACTATACAAGTTGATATAGTAAGGAACAGGCGTATCCGGAGCATACTTGACCTGCCTCTGCAACCAAAGTTTCACACATAACAAGTATAATATGCTACCTTACTACCTCATAAGAGTGTACTGCAACCTAAGTACAATGGTGGGTGTCCAAGTATCTCTATCCCCAATACCTATCTCAAGTGACATTCCTAGAGTGATAGATTGTGGGAGAAGACAATCAAAGAGAACATAACATCCATCAAACAATCCTCACTATCACTCAATGTGCCTTGGATATATGATAACTCGTATGACCTTTCTCTTGGCAGAGATTAATGGAAATCTTGGTTTTTAGTGTATCCGTCTTTAACCCGAAGCTAATACCAGACCCTTTCCCCCGGTCTAGGGTATACAGATCTATTCAAATGATCTAGGTTAGCCTTTCAAAGTACCCATGAGTGCATTCATAAAACCCATGCTTTCGAGTGCATAAGAAAAACTTGTAACACCCTAATTTTAAATAACATTGTTCGGGATATTTAATTAGATAAATTAAATAGAATAATGTAAAGATTAGAGTGATAAGGGGATCGAGATTTTGAAAATTTATTAGAGATCGTGCTTAACTAAATAAAAATTTAAAAGAATGAATTTATGGAAATGGTTTTATAAGTTAACTAATAAGAGAATAAGGCAAAGGTATTATGGGGAATAGCCATCCATCATAACCCTTAACCCCTAAACCCTTATTCCCATTTTCATTTCACAAGTTCATAATTTTAAAACATAAACCAAGGAGCTTAAGCCGGCCATAATCTAGGGGATAAGAGGATTGAAAATCAAGTAAAAGTTAAGGAATCAAGAAAGGAGAATTAAGCGAGATCAAATCTCAAGTTCCTTATCCAAGCAAGGTGAATAATAATCAAAACCATCTCATTTTCATTTTTAAAGAGCATTTGATTTCGGCTTTTAAGTTTAAAACCTTTATGATGATTTTAATGATGATATTCTTGGATTACATGATATGTTTGATTCAAACAAGGATGTTTGATAAATGATTTATTCGATTTTAAGGCTAAAATCATATATATTGGTTTTTGATTGCCATAAGGATTTGATATGTTATGTAAAACATTATTTTGAAGATGGGTTTAAATTTTTGCAATTATCCAAGCTATGGATAATTTATTATGAATTTTTGAAAAAGAAATAATTAATTGGGTTTAAAAATTTATTTCGGCTATTATATGAAGGATTTTGGGTCTGAAATTTATATATGTTAGATAACATATTAAAAATGAATTTTGATGATTTGTGGAGATTTTTCCTAAGTAATTTACTATGTAGATTAAATTATCTAAGTTGGAGGACTTAAATGTCTTAATTTTTTTTGTTAAAAGGAAGGGCTACTTTGTAAATTATTTTGAATTAATTCTAGATAAATTCGGCAGTCTTTAGAAAAGATTTTGGTAAAGATTATGGCAACCAATTATATTTTTACAAATAGGCAAGTTAGTTGAAAAACATTTACTTGAAAAGGCAACAAAACAGTTTTGTACAGATTTATTGTTTCGCCACTTCCATTAGCAACCTTTCGACCTCATTTCTTCGCCCCCAACCAAGTCGAAACCAATACATATGGTATCAATTCTTTGGTACGTAGTGGATTAGAGGAAGGCGGAAGGTATAGAGTTGAAACCATGCTTTCGAAGGGGTCGAAGCCATTTTAAATAGCTTTCGAAGGTCTTTTCTTTGCTTTCAAGTGAGATACCACTTGCCTAGTTTTTAATGGATGCTTTCGAAAGGGTTGAATTACTTTTATATAGCTTTCGAATGGGTTGTCGCCTTTTTGTTTAAAGAGTGGCTTTCGAGTGAGTTGCCATATATTATGTTTTAAAGAGAAGCTTTCAAAAGAGTAGTTTTGAACCAAATCGAAGCCTCGCTGCCGTCTTCGTACCTTTCGAATAGGTTGAAAGTTTTCAATGAGTTTGAAAGGCAAGCTTTTGTTTTATAAATATAAAATCCGTGTCTCAATGCTTTCGAAGGGGCTCAAGTAGCCATTTAAACTAAAGATTTCGAAGGCAATGGCTTCGAAAGGTGTTTCGAAGCTATCCTTCCAATTGTTTACTTAAAAGATTAAAGCTTTTGAAAGGATGGTTCTGACGCCATCTGTTTTCCTCTGAACTCTTTTACTTGAAGTTTAATGGTTTTGAAAGGGTTACCTTCGTTTATATTCACTTTGACCCAAAAATTATTTTTAAGAATAAACCCAATGGTTTTGAAAGAGGTACTTTCAAATGGTTTCGAAGCTATGCTTCTATAAGTTGGAAATATATGCTGTAATACTTTCGAAAGGAAGGTTTGATGCTTTCGGAAGAGATATTTTAAAGTGTTTCGAAAGGCATATGTTTAAGTATTTTGAAAAGAAGACTTGAATGCTTTCGAAAGATATGTTTTAATGGTTTCGAAAGTAAAGGTCTAAGGTTTCGAAAGCCTTAGTTTTCAAACCAAAGAACCCAAACTCATATTTAAAAGAAAACCCATGGTAGTATAAAAGAGCTTTGAAATGGTTTTTTAAATTTGGAGTTTCTGCAGAAACTTGCCTTGATAAAAATAATAGGTTAAATGGATTAACCAAATTTCATGTGGAAATGATTTTAAGGATATCAAACCATAAATGTTGGTATTTTTATGTTATTGTATATGCTTCCTCTATAAATATATTCACTATATAATGGACCCATAACTGTATTTGGGGAGGAAGGGCAGAATAACCAGCTAGGTTGACCCAGTAGTGAATATAAATTGATTTAACTCCTGTATGAGTAGAATTGCATCCAGGAGGTCGGGTAAACCAAAACTTAGGATGCCCAAAGACTGATAAAAAAGTTGTCAGTTTAGACAGGTTCATAGTAAACCCATGAAAACTATGTTTGGAGGGAGATATTGGCAGGGGCCATTAGGTTCATAGTGATTCCATGAGAACTATATTCGGATAAAGTTATTGACAAAATTCAATAGGTTCATAGTCAGCCCATGAAAACTATGATATAAGAGAAGTTATTAGAGATACCAATAGGTTTAGAGAGAACCCATGAAATATTGAAGTTATTGGAAAAGGCCAATAGGTTCTTAGTGATCCCATGAAAACTATGAAACTGGATAGATAGTCCATAAGCTTTGAACATGTTATTAGCCAGCTCATGAAAACTAATAGGTTAATAGTGACCCTAGAAACTAGAACCGAGACAAATAGTCAAACGAATGGGGATGGGATATCCAGGATATTTTGTTTGTTTGCATGTCATCATGATATTTTAAATAGCAATTTTTTAACCATTATGGATGCAGGAGCACAGTATTTGGTTATTATAAATTTTTGGGTAAGATACTAGTGAGGAGAAAATCTGTTCCGCTAAGCGGCATGGTCTCACTAGATATCTAAATGGCTCGAAATGGAATGAGAAATTTGTTTAATGGTTTTAAATTTTTTTAATATTCATGTGTTTCTGTTATATCAATGTATCTAACATTACCACATTTGGTCACCGAGAATTAATAACCATGGATGACTGTAGCATCTGTAGCCGTTAGTTTCGGGCCTTCAAGTGGGGGATGTTACAACACTCCAAGTATCAACGATCCCTTAGCATGCGTATCCAAGCCATTTTCTTGCTCCATCTTATTTTCATTATGCTCAAGGAATCATTCACCGTTCCTTCTTTCCATGATAGAACCATTCAACATTCTATCCATGGATCATCCTTCATAGAACCCGCCCTTTGTAGACAACCATTCTCACAACTACTTTCAACATCATGCCACCGTCATCGGAACCTAACTCCATTCCTTTACCAAGCCCCAGAGCAAAGTACCGCTGGGTTGATTTCTGCCGACCACAAGCCACCCGCCGCTAGAGATTTTTACCAATCGGATTTCAATGTGACTTGAAACATAACCTTCCCCTATGCTCCAGAGCCCATCCTCCAATTTTCATCCAATTCCGGTTACTTTTGCCGACCAAAAATCACTCATCGCCAACCATTGGACTACCCGTCGCCAGAGCTTCTACTGATCGGATTTCGTTGCGAATTGAAACATAAGCTTCCCTTATGCGCTAGAGCTCATCCTCCAAGTTTCATCCAATTCCGACTACTTTTACCAATCAAAAACCACTCGTTACTAACCACTAGACCACTCATCGCCAAAGCTTCTACCAACCAAATTTTGATACGACTTGAAACATAAGCTTCCTCTATGCTCTAGAGCTATCCTCCAAGTTTCATCAAATTCTGACTACTTTTGACGACCAAAAACCATTCGTCGCCAACTACTGGACCACTCGTCGCCATCCAGTTTTCCTGGTCCAAACTTGATGCGAATTGAACCGTGAGCTCTGCCCATGCTCTAAAGCCTATCCTCCAAGTTTCATCCAATTCCAACTACTTTTGCCAACTAAAAACCACTCGTTACCAACCATAAGATCACTCATTGTCGAACACTTTTTTTGGTCCAAACTTGATACGAATTGAATCTTGAGCTATGCCCATGCTCCAGAGCTCATCCTCCAAGTTCCATCCAATTCCGACCATTTTTTCCAACCAAAAACCACTCATTGCCAACCGCTGAACCACTCGTCGTCGACCACTTCTCCTTGTCCAAACTTTATGCAAATTGAACTGTAAGCTATGCTTATGCTCCAGAACCTATCCTCCAAGTTTCATCCAGTTTCGACTACTTTCGCCGACCAAAAACCACTCATCATCAACCACTGGACCACTTGTCGTCGACCACTTTTCCTGGTCCAAACTTGATACAAACTGAATTGTGAACTATGCCCATGTTCCAAATCCCATCCTCCAAATTTCATCCGATTTGGAGTTGTTTTGCCTTCATTTTGCCCAAATCGACAGCCTATTTCCTAACTATCAAAAAGCACTAGCAAATCATATCAAAACATAAGATACAAACATGCATATCATCCATAAACATTCATGAAGGTGTAATTAAAGTTAGAAAATGGTTTATAACCAAAATCATGTCAAAAACATCAAAGTTTACTATATTAACATGTGTAGTGTAGCGGGGGATCAAAACCACTCACCAAATACCCAAATTGTCCACTTTTAATCCAAATCCAAATTAGGACAGCAAGCACAAACTTTTTCAATCGCCAAAATGATGAATCTATGATCTCTGTCCACTAATTATCCCTTTAATAATGGATTTAGCTTGTTTTAAACAAGAAAAGGTGGATCTTTTTGAAGTAAAGATGATAAATGGAGGTTTGGAGATGTTTTTTGAAAGTGAAAAGTGAATTACTTCATCCCCCAATAACCCTCTTAGGCTCCAAACCTAAATTGGGCTGATGGGCTTGGGTTTAGGCTCGTCTAATTACTCCAAAATCTGTCCGACAGCTTTTAAAACTTAAAACGGTCATGCCTATCAAACGATAAGTCTGTTTACTATTATGATCACTCAACGAAATGAGAAACCATCACCCTAAAGTAATGGAAGTGGTTTCAGGCCCTAACTTGTCCCCTATCAAAAGTTATAGTCTATACAAGGTTTTTAGGGTTAAAATAGTCACATAGAAATTCAATAAATCATATATGTGGAAAATATCACTGAGAGCCAATTTCTAAAATTTTAGAGTCATAAGACCTCATATGAATAAAATAAAAATATTTCACGATTCTTCGGTAAGTAAAATATGGTTAACTACAATCTCTCCCTTTAGAAATTTCGTCCATGAAATCCCTAAAAATTCAAGGAATAGTCAACCATAGTTACTCAGCATTACTAATACTCATATGCAACCATAAAACATATTAACAAGCAGCTATGCAACTAACAGTATAGGTACAGCGTCCTAGCATGCGAGATATTAAACTATTCTATATGATATCAAAACAAAAATAAATACGATAAATAGTTGGTCTTACCATGCAAAGAGCTCTCGATATGTTAACCTCATGCTCTCCTCGGTTTTCCACGTTCAATCTCCTTTAGTTCCACCTTATTGAACCTTCACAACCTTCATCATCTTCTTCCTAAGCTATTTCGTATCACATCCGATAATACGAATTGACCTATGAGGCCTCGAAGCTTCTGATTCAATCTTGATATCATCAAGTTGATTGGTACAATCGTCATGCCTAGGTTGTTGCATAAACTTCCATAAGTGAGAGACGTGGAAGACGTTGTGCATGCCTTCCATCTTCTGAGGCAAGTCGACCCTATATGCAAGGTTCCCAATCCTCTCTATTATCGAAAAAGGATCTACGAATCTTGGCGCCAACTTCCCCATACTTCCATATCAAATGACATTCCTCAAAGGAGAAATCTTCACAAACATCATATCACCGATGAGAACTCAAAATCTCTACGTCTCCTATCGGCATAGCTCTTTAATCTATCTTGGCAGCTTTTATCCATTGACGAATGATCTCAATCTTCTTTGAAGTTTCTCTAACCATCTTTGACCCAAGTATCATTTTCTCGCCCGCTTTCCACCAACATAAAGGAGCGTTACATGGTCGGCCATACAATGCTTCGTACAGTGCCATACTGATACTAGACTGATAGATATTATTGTATGCAAATTCTACCAAGCGCAAATGATCGTCCCATGAGCCTCTAGAATCAAGTATGCAAGCTCACAAGAGATACTCTAAGATGCGATTCACCCTCTCAGTCTACCTATCTATTTGTGAGTGATAAGCTATGCTAAGATGCAGCTCTTCTCCCAACATCTCTTGTAAGCTCTTCCAAAATCCACTAGTGAATAAAGGGTCTCGATCACTCACAATGCTTTTCGGCACACCATGAAATCATACAACCCACTTTACATTGAACTCAACCAACTTGGATGCCGTTCTACTAGGTTAATGGGTGTGAATCAGGCACTCTTCATCAATCTATCGAATATGACCCAAATGTTATTGTACTCTTCCCTTTTACCCGGCAATCCATCAATGAAATCCATTGAAATCTGCTCCCACTTCCATTCAGAAATTTCAAATGGTTGTAGCAAACCACTTAGCCTCTTATACTCTGTCTTCACTAATTAGCAGTTCATACACTTTGAGATGAATGTCCCGACTCCTTCTTTATCACTTCCTAATAATATGTATGCTTCATATTATGGTACATCATATTACTTCCCGGATGTATAGACAGTCTTAAGTGATGACACTCTCATAGTACCTCATCTTTCAATCTATCTACATCAGGAACAAACAACCTCCCATCCTTACAAAGCCAACCTTCTCGGTTAAGCCCATATTGCTTCATATCATCAAACTCCACTCTTTTTTCGATCTTAGCTATAATCACCGCTAGTCTAGCATCTCGATCAAAGTTGGTATGATGGCCAGACTCGCTAACATTTCAGGCTCTAACTCACAATGAGGTCTAAAGTCATAACCAACAATAACCTAAAGTTGCTTCCACTCAAGAACATCGCTCCCAAATTGGCATGTCTTCTACTCAAAGAATCAACGACCCTATTTCCTTTACTGGGAGTATATGAAATGCCAAAGTCGTAGGAGGCCAAAGATTCCAACCACTACTGTTGGTGCAGGTTGAGATCCTTCTGGGAGAAGAGGTACTTCAACGACTTCTGAATACCTCAAACCTCTCTTCGAATAGGTAGTTCCTCAAAATCTTCAAAGAAAACACTAACATTGCTAACTCCAAATCGTGGATCGGGTACTTCCTCTCATGCAGCTTCAGTTGTCGACTAGCATAGATGACAACCCTACCTCCTTGCATCAGTACTGCACCCAATCCAACATCAAAGGCATTCATGTATATCGTTATCTCCTCATTCCCATTCGAAATGATCAACATAGGTGCACACATCAACTTCTCCTTCAGACTTGCAAACGCTCGTTCACACCTCATGTCCTAACTAAAAGTTTGATTTTTCTTTGTCAAATTAGTCTACAGTACCGCTACCTTGGAGAAGTCCTTAATACAACATCTATAATATCCCGCTAGCCCAAGGAAACTCCTCACATCTGTAGCATTCTTGGGTTGAGTCCAATCCTGAACCGTTGCTACCTTCGTAGGATCTATAGCAATTCCTTGCCCCCAAACGACACGTCCCAAGAATCTCACTTCCCCCTCCAGAAGTAACACTTTGAAAACTTCACTTTTAACTTGTGCTTCCTCAACACTTCAAGCATAATCCTCAAGTGCCTCTTGTGTTCTTCCTCTATCCTAGAATAGAACAAAATATCAACCATGAACACAAACATGAACTTATTCAAATGATCCCCGAAGACACAAGTCGTGAGATCAACAAAGTATGTCAGAGAATTGGTTAGCCCGAATGGCATAACCAATCACTCGTAGAAACCAGATGGAATATGAACCATAGCAATCGACACACTCTCCTTTGCCACTCTCAGCTGGTGAAAACCCATCGCTAGATCTAACTTAGAGAGCACCTTCATACCATGGAGCTGATCGAACAAGTCAACAATACATGAGAGTGGATACTTGTTCTTTCTCGTCACCTTATTCAGCTCACGACAATCTACACACAACCATAGAGATCCATTTTCCTTGGTAGCGAATACTACATGTGCGCCCCACTCAGAATGCTCATATGAATGAACCTTCGTTTCAACTAGTCATTCACTTGCACCTCCAACTCCTTCTGCTCTCTGGGTCCATACATCTCAAAGGCATAACTATCGGTCTGACATTCTTTACTAAGTCTATGCGAAAATCAATCTCTCGGTATGGCAGTAATCCAATCACCTCTTCGAACCCATCCGGATACTCTCTTGTGATAGGCACATATGAAAACTCATTATATGGAACCTCGAGAAAATATAGGAAACTAACCATAACTCCATCCTCTAGCAGCCAGCCAATCACTACCGTCTGCCCCTCCACAATACCAATCGTCACCAACAACTTCTCGTAATCCATCACACCGCATACTTCCTCAGCCAGTCCATCCCCAAGATAATCCCGAACCCAACCGAATTCAAAACATAGCAATCAAAAACAAAAGAGCATCCATGACTCGATAAGACCAAGCCACGACAAACCATACACGGGCTAGTGGAGCCTCCAACAAGGTTCGTCATAATCAAAGGTCGATCAACTATTTTGGGTTTCAATCCCAATCTATTTACTAGGTCACTAGATATGAAGGAGTGTGAAGCCCTGGTAAAAAAAAAAACGCATATAGGAAGATCATAAATGGAAACCGCACCTTAAAAAACAATGTCATTTCCCTTATCTTTCATCGAGGGAATACTTAACAAAATCAGAACAGCGTTCAGTGCATATGCCTTCACAACCTACTTTTGCTGTGCTGGTTCTACGCAATTCTTCCGCACATGTCTGAACTTGCCGAATTTGTATTACTTCTTCTTTCCATCAGCTTTTTAGTCTCTAATCAAGTGACCTTGTCTTCACAACCATAATAGACGGGATCCCACTTAGCCTTCTTCTGAGCATTTTTTCTTTGAAACCGCTTCCTCTTACCATTCTATTTCTTCTTGCTCCTTCTCCATTTTGCGGTTTTGGCTCTTCCTTTACCATAACAGCCGATTTGGACCCGGGGTACAAACTCTCCTGGCAAAGAGCTTTATTAACAAGTCCTTCAAATGGCCCATCGATGTGACTTACCAACTTTTTCCTCAAATAGTCATCCAAACCCATAAGAAATTTCCCATTCTTCCTTAATGTAATGTCGATAAAGGAAATCCCGTACTTTGACAAAGCATCGAACTCAACCATGTACTCAAAGACAGAGATGTCTCCTTGTTTCAAATCAGCAAATTTTGTAAATAACGCCGACTTTTGAACAGTCGGGATAAAATTCTTCTCGAATCTAGTTTTGAACTGGTCCCAAGTGAATTGGTCCTCAGGTGTAGCAACCTTAATTGCATTCCACCAGTTCATGGCTCTCCCTTGAAGCTGATAGGAAGCCAACCTTCTCCTTATAACATCATCAAGCTCTAGCTCATCAAAAACTCTTTGGCAGTGTCCAACCACTCTTGCACTTCCATTGCTGATTTTATTCCTTGGAATGGTTTGCCATCAAGACTAGCAAAATCCATGTTCAGCTTCGCAAAATCAGCTCTAGGTGCTTGCACTCGAGCACCACCGCCAACAACAACATTCGAAGTGGCCGCTAAGGCATTTTGCAGCATGTTTGTCATCATCCTATTGACTGTGGCCTGCAAGTCAGGGTTACCAACTCCCGAGTTGGCTCCTTCTTCGACTGTAGAGGTGGAGTTCCCAGCATTGTTTCTTGTATATCGGTTCATTCTTGATCTATAACAATAGTGATCGGTCTCTCATAAAGAAAACTGCATCAGAGGTACTCGTGTATTCAATGCGACTTATACTATATAATATATAATATTGTATAGATTTAAAAGTCAAAATATATAACAAGTGCGCTCCCTCGTATACACTCTCAATCTAGTCTAGGGTGATAACTCCTTACTTATCTCTACTAGATCACTGTATCAACTTAGGCCAACTACGCAACCTAAGCTTTGATACTAAATGTGACGACCATCCTACATCACTAGCACCGAATATAACTAAATAGTGTGTTATTATCGTGTCCGACCAATGTAGGACGATCATTAAGGATTGAAAGAGAAGAAAACCAATCACAGAAGCTATTGTATATATCACAGTGCATGAAATAAAATATAATATACCTCACAGATATATACATGGGAGACAATGTAACTAAGTGAACCAAAACCAGAGCATAGATTCGCAGAAGAATACAATATAGTAATACAGTTTATACAAATCAGAAATAAACTCAGATAACCGTCTCATAATAATAAAGCAAACACTATATAGGTTCTATAGTGTTGCATAGCAAAATAAGCATAATGTCCATATATAATACGAGATAGCTTCATCCAGCTCGTCTTTTGCATAGCTACTGCGTCCCACCAAGACCTATTATCCAGTCTACTCATTTAAAAGTACCCGAGATAATAAAAAGTAAACCATAAAATCTTAAATCAGACAATGGTCTAGTATGAGTGATAAATGAATTTCAAAATACCATGCAAGTCGATATAGTAAGGAACAAGCATATACGAAGCATGCCCGACATGTCCCTACAATCGAAGAGTTAACACATAACAAGTATAATATACTACCATACTACATCATACGAGTGTACTGCAACCTAAGTACCACGGCGTCTATCCAAGTACCCCTATCCCTAATACCTATCTCAAGTAACATCCCTAGAGTGATAGACCATGGGAGATAACAATCAAAGCAAACATAACATTCATCGAACAATTATTGTTATCATTTAGTGTGCCTTGGATGTATGATTACTTGTATAATCTTTCACCTACAAGAGATTAATGGAGATCCTAGTTTTCAATATACCCATCTTTAGCCCAAAGCTGATACTAGACCATTTCCCCTAGTATAGGGTATATGGATCCATTCAAATGATCCAGGGTAGCCTTTCAAGTAGCCATAAGGGCACTCATAATACCACTGCTATCGAGTACGTCAGAAAACACTCTAAGTATCAACGATCCCTTAGCATGTGTATCCGAGCTCTTTCCTTGCTCCATTTAGTTTCCATTATCCTCAAGGAACCATTCCCCATTTCTTCTTTCCATGATAGAACCATTCAACATTCTATCCACGGGTCACCCTTCCTAGAACCTACCATTTGTCGGCAACCATTCCCACGACTCCTTTCAAAATCGATTTGTCGTTATCGGAACGCAACTCAATTCCTTTACCAAGTCCCGATGCAAAGTGTTGTTGGGTTGATTTCTGCCAACCACTCGTCGCTAGAGCTTCTACTAACTTTATTTCAATGTGACTTGAAACATAAGCTTTCCATACGCTCCAGAGCCCATCCTCCAAGTTTCATCCAATTCCAACTACTTTTGCCGATGAAAACCACTCATCACCGACCACTAAAGCAATCGTTGTCAGAGCTTCCACCAACGGGATTTCAATACGACTTGAAACATAACTTCCCCTATGCTCCAAAGCCCATCCTCTAAGTTTCATCCAATTCGACTGCTTTTGCCGACCAAAAACCACACGTCGCCAACCACTAGGCCACTCGTTGCTAGAGCTTCTATCGGCCAAATTTTGATGCAACCTAAAGCATAAGCTTCCCCTATGCTCCAAAGCCCATCCTCCAAGTTTCATCTAATTTTGACTACTTTTGTCTACCAAAAACCACTCATTTCCAACCATTGGACTACTCATCGCCGACCACTTTTCCTCGTCCAAACTTGATGTGAATTGAACTGTGAGCTTGGCCCATGCTCCAAAGCCCATCCTTTAAGTTTCATCCAACTCCGACTACTTTTGCCAACCAAATACCACTTGTCACCAACCAATGAACCACTCATCGCCGATCACTTTTCCTAGTCAAAACTTGATATGAATTGAACCGTGAGCTATGCCCATGCTCCAAATCCCATCCTCCAAGTTTCATCCAATTCTGACTACTTTTTCCAACCGAAAACCACTAGTTGCCAACCACTGGATCACTCGTCGTCGACCACTTATCCTTATCGAAACTTGATGCGAATTGAATAGTAAGCTCTACCCATGCTCTATAACCCATCCTCCAACTTTCATTGATTTCCGACTACTTTTGCTAATCAGAAACCACACATCACCAACCACTGGACCACTCATTACCAACCACATTTTCTTGTTCAAACTTGATGCGAATTGAATCATGAGCTCTGCCTATGCTTCATAGCCCATCCTCCAAGTTTCATCCAATTCTGACTACTTCTGCCAATCAAAAACCACTCATCGCCAACTATTGGACCACTCGTCGCCGACCGCTTTTCCTGGTCCAAACTTAATGCAGATTGAATTGTGAGCTCTGCCCATGCTCCAGAGCCCATCCTCCAAGTTTCATCCAATTTGGAGTTGTTTTTCCTTTGTTTTGCCTAAATCGACATCTTTCCTAACTATCTAAAAGCACTAGCAAACCATATCAAAACATAACATACAAACATGAATATCATCCATAAACATTCACGAAGGTGTAATTAAAGTTAGAAAATGGTTTATAACCAAAATTATGTCAAAACAACAAATTTTACTATATGAACATGTATAGTGTAGTGAGGGATCAAAACCACTAACCAAATACCCAAATTATGCACCTTTGATGCAAATCCAAATTGGGACAGTAAGCACAAAGTTTTCCAATCACCAAAATGATGAGTCTATTATTTTTGTCCACCAATTATGCCTTTAATAATGTATTTAGCTAGTTTTAAACAAGAATATGGTTTTTCGAAAGAAAGATGATGAATGGAAATATGGAGATGTTTTATAAAAGTGAAAAGTGATTCACTTCAGCCCCCAACACTCCTCTTAGGCTCCAACCTCGAATTGGGTTATGGGCTTGGGTTTGGGTCCGTCTAGTTACCCTAAAATCTATCCGATGGATTTTAAAACTTAAAATGGCTATGTATCAAATAGTAAGTTCGTTTTACTATTATGACCACTCTACAAAATGGGAAACCATCAACCTAAAGCAGTGGAAGTGATTTCAGACCCTAACTTAGTTCCTATCAAAAGCTATAGTCCATACAATGTTTTCAGGGTCAGAATGGTCATATAGAAATTCATTAAAAACACATATATGGAATATGTCCTTAAAGCTCATTTTCCAAAATTTTAGAGTCATATTACCTCATATAAATAAAATAAAATTATTTTACGATCCTTTGGTACATAAATTACGGGTCGTTACAGAGAGAGAGAGCGCATCTCAAACTTTGATCTAGCTATCTATTGTGGATTAGAGCATCCAAAAGTTAGTTCTAAAAGGTTTTATTTAAAGTTTAAAGGTATTTCATATTGGAACTAATGACACCAACAAGGAAGTCTAAAAGGTTTAGAGCAGTTGTTGGTGGAGAAGAAGGAGCTTCCCACCAGGATGAGGTGACTAACCAACCGGCAACCGTGTTGTCAGGACCATCCGCCGCTCAGGAGATGGTGACTAAGGTGGATTTCGACAAGATGATGGTGGCATTGAATCAAAGGATGATTGATAGTCAGAAGGCTCTCCTTGATAAAATGGATGCTAGCTTAGCCTTGCCGACCCAATAATCTGAAAGCCCAGAAGGGATAGGAGAGAAGCATCGCCTACTAGTTATAAGGAGGAAAATTCATTAGCTTTTGGTCAAAATAGAAGGGGTGGAAAGCAAAAGATGAAGGAACAGTCTACTGAAGATGCAAGAAGGAACACTAGAGGGAGTACTCGAATCTCTGCTATAGTAATTCATATCGGTACCAACAAGAATCAGGTCGGTAATGATCTGAATTTGAGATGTTTAAAAGGGTGTAATAACCCTAAAATTTTATAATTAATTAAATAAGCTAATTAAAGGAAAAATGTGGGTTAAGCAAGAAGGGTAAAAAGAAATGAATTAATAGAAGCAGGTATGAGGGCGCTGGCCTAACTTTTTTTGCGACAATATGCATTACTCATTTTTATTTATTCATTTTATTCTATTCAAACTAATTTTTTTAGAGAAACTCTTTAATAGAGGTAGCATAAGAAGGCAAATAAGGAGAAGATACAAAAATGCAAGCTAGAAGAGACTAAAGAAGACTAAAGCTATACATGTAAAAGAACTAGGTAAGTAATACTTAACCCTTCTAATCTAATTCCTTATGTATGCATGAAATCGGTTTAGATCTATAGGTTTTTATGTATGATGGGTTTCATATGGGTTTACATGCACAATTATAAAAAGGTTAATGAATGTTTTGGGGAAAGATGTGTATACATGGGATGTTTACATGTGTTTTCCTCTCGGTGATTTCAAAACTTAGTAAAAGTTTTATATGATCTTTAAGACCATATTTTGGAAATGGGTTTACAGTTTAAGAGATTTCTGAAGCTTATATAATTCTATATGAATTTTTGAAGTTGTATGACTCGAAATAAACAAAAACTACAAAAGAACAAGGGTTCGACCCATTTTAGGGAATTTGTCAAAATTTTCTATAATGAAATAGAGGTAAAACCAGCTAAAAAATGCGGGTACTATGAGGTAATGCAGTAAAATAAACTCCATGTAAAATATACAACCAAGTTGGTAAAAGAGGGACAAGATCCAAATTATCTGCTGAAAAGAACATTAAAAATAACAAAAGGTAAAATAAGAACGAATAGTTTATCGACAAGTGTAAAGTCGTTGTCAAGAATGTCAGAGTTGGGTATGACATTGGGGCACAACTCTATTTTTATAAGTAAGTGTACTGCGCTGAATATGAAGGGATGATGCTTGAAACTTAGAAAGGAACGCTTAACAAGTAATGTATAGAGCGTACTACATGGGTAGGGAGGATTCTACGCTAAAAACATAAACATATAAAACTTATAAAAGATAAGTCAAAGGGACTCGAGGAGAGGCCAGGCCAGAACAGGGGAAGGGATCATGATTAGATAAATTCAAGGCGTTGGAAGGGCTATTGTTGCTGGGTGATGTTCACTCGAATGCATAACTAGGAAAAATGAGGAGAAGTATTCAACTTCTAGGAACTACGGTAGGGGATGCCAGGTAGTTCCAAATAAAAAAAAGTTTAAAGATTGTAGGCGGGTTTCTTTGTGGTCTACAGCAGTGGGGTTTCCAAGCAGTTTAAAATTTAAGTAAATAAATATAGAAGGATTAAGGTGGCTATTTCTTTATGGTCCAAGGTTTAACTAACTAAATAGTTAAATACTGTGAGGGAGGGCTGGCTCTATGCAGTTCAAACTAAAGAATGAATTTAAAAGTATACTGCGATGGGCGATTCCAAGCGGTATTAGATAAGAGAAACTTCTAAAGAATGAATTTTAAAGAATACAACGGTGGGTGATTCCAACCAGTACGAGCTAAGAGACAAACCTTGATGGGAGGCTAAGTAAGTTCTACATAGGGGTGTAGTTCCATATACTAAACTAAGGTATTTAAAAATTATGCGAGGCACCGCATTAAATACTTTACAAGAATTCTTTATACATCAAAGAAGAATTTTAAGGGAAACTAGGTGGATCGATGTAGGTAGCATGGTATTTTAAACTTAGATTCAAAAACAATCTAAGCCTGGACTCGGGTGGGGTCAGCGTAGGAAGCGTAATATTTTATACTTACATTCAAAAACAATCTAAACTAGGAATCAAGTGGGGTTAGAGCATGATGCATAGTAGTAAAGAAAACCTGCTTGAGGGAACATTCAATTAAAGACCTAAATAAGAAATAATTTGCATTAGAAGTTTAAAGTGTTTCACGCATGGTTAATTGAATAGTAAGGGGGAAACCTAGCCTGTGCAGTGCAGGTTGGTCTTACTATATGTTTATTTTTAGGAATAGTATTATTCACATTAGATGTCATGTTTGATCCGTGTTTTTATTATTTTTTTCTCCATAAACTCATGGATACTCATTTAAGTAAGCTGAGTTTATAGCCTTAGGCGGGTTTGGATTCATACCCGCGGTACGAGGACTGAAGATGGAGCAGGAGGCCCTTTAGCTAACAAAGATTTGTTTTCTCTATATGATGGAGTGCGGACTGCATCTTCATATATGGACCAAACTCTTTATAATGTTATCTTCTATTATATTTGACCCTTGCGTGGGCACGTGAGTTGGGAAATTATGACTGATGTAATTGTAATGAAAAATTAAAAGAATATACTATGTAATGAACGATATTAGTTTGCTCTATTTACTTATCTATGTATTCATATTATACTGAACTCACTTTCATTATCGGAAGATAATTCTAAGGATGACTGCAGCATCATTGACGTTCATCTTCGGTTTCAAGTAGGGGATGTTACAGTTTTGGTATCAGAGCATAGGTTAGGGATACCTAAATAAAATAGAGCTAATAAAAGTTAAAAGCAGTAATAAAAATAAAAATAAAAATAAACACTCCGGGGAGGGGATGAACTAACATACATATACATACATACATACATACCGTACTTGTATATTGCTATATATATAGGTATATTTATTCTTCTATTGTGATTTCACTTCCTATCTTTTCGTTCTAATGAAGACTTGCTTAGCGGAAAAGCAAGATGGATTTGAGAAGTGGAAGAATTACAGTAGGAGTGGCAAGTGCAAGAAAAGAGATCGATGAAACATAGACTGATGGAGGAAGGGAGAAAAGAATTCCAAGAGTAGTAGGAGAGGAAGCTATGAAGCCAGCAAATGAAGCAGACATAGATGTAAATGTATTATTTAGACAGTTCATGGCCCAAATGCTAAGGGAAGTTGCACCGAAAGCAGTACAGTCCAGAGCTGCGTTAGTGAGGGTAGATTTCCCAAGGACGAGTAAGGATTACATAAATCTAGAAGGAAAGGTGTTGAGCCTGCAATAGAAGTACTGAATTGGTTGAGAAGCTGTAAGCATATATTTAATGACTTGGGACTCAATGATGCGCAGAAGAGAAGACTGGCATCAAGACAGTTACAGGAATGTACACCAAGTTAGTGGGAGACCGTAATTATAGAAACCCTAGATAAGGGAATCATTTAGGAGTAGTTCAAGGAGAGATTTGAGGCTCAGTTCATGTCAGAGTCTCAGCAAAGTGTGTTGTGGAGGAAGTTCATTGACTTGAGGTAGGGTGACCTTACGATAGAGGGGTACATCCAGAAGTTTAATGCATTGGTTGAGCATGGCAGGGAGATCATTGACACTCTTATGAATAAAAATGAGAAGCTTATTAGAGGCTTGAAGCAAGGGCTTGATCATAAGGTGATGGCTCATCTAGCATCCCCTTATGAGTTTGTTGTGGATATGACCAGAAGGTATGATTGCATGTATCAAGAGAAGAGAAGGGTGGAGATGAGGCCCAAGGCAGAACAGATGAAGAAGTTCACCCCATACACTAGGCAAGAATGGAGTGCCAAAGGGGAAGGGTGCAACTGTTAATGTTGAAGTTGTCATTGTAGAAGAAGTCTACCACAACTACGGACAGTAAGGACATTATGCTTCGAAGTGCCCTCTGCCAAAGAATGTTGCGAGGGTAAAGTGCTTCAAGTGTGATAAGAAGGGGTATCTGAAGAAGGACTGCCCATAATTTAAAGCACTGGTATATGCTTTGCAGGGACCAAGGAAGGACCATCTACATAGGAAAGAGGCAAGGGGAAGTCTTAGAAGGTATGACTTTGATTTCTGGTATTTCAGTTAGAGTACTATTTGATACTGGAGCTATACATTCTTTTATAGTTAAAGATTTGGTGGATAGACTTGAGTTAGGAGTCACCTATTTAGTCACATCCATACGTGTAGTAAATTCGATAGGAGGGTACACCACTCTTGGATTGAGATGCACTGACCTAAATGTTAAGTTAGGTGAGTGTAACTTTTCTTGTGATCCCTACATGTTTAACTTCATAGGCTTTGAAGTTATTTTAGCGATGGACCAGTTGGAAAGACATAATGCTAGGGTGCACTATGCCTAGAGGATAATCAAACTAAGTTACCATGACTGAAGAGGTAGAGTGCATGTAGTTTTGGAATAATGCAAAGCAGCGTGCATGGGTGCTTTATATGCGTCAGCTTTGGAGAAAGAAGACTTAGGAGTAGTACGAGTAGTGAAGGAGTTTAAGGAGGTGTTTTAACTGGTTTTGAGGTTGCCACCCCTAAAAGCGGTAGAGTTTCGTATTGACTTACTACTAGGGACTGAGCCGTTTAGTTGACCTTCTAGTAGAATACCTTTGAGGGAGATAGAGGAGTTGAGGAAGCAATTGGTAGAGTTAGAAGGGAAGAGCTTTATAAGACCAAGCAGCTCACCATGGGGAGCAACGATAGTGTTTGTGAAGAAGTCCGATGGGTCTTTGAGACTATGTATAGACTATCAAAAGCTAAATGAGAGGACAGTGAAGAATATATATCATTTGCCAAAAATAGATGACCTTTTTGATCAGTTAAGTGGAGCTAAGGTGTATTCATAGGTATACTTGGCTACGAGCTTCCATCAACTGAGAGTTGCGAAGGAAAGTATTCATTTGACTGCATTTAAAACTAGATATGGTTCTTATGAGTGGTTAGTTATGCCATTTGGGCTAACCAATGTGCCTGCATTCTTTAAAGATTTGATGAACAAGATCTTCTGAAATAAGATGGATAGATATTTGTTGGTTTTCATAGAAGACATTTTAGTTTACTCTAAGGAAGAGGAGGAACACGTAGTTCACCTAAGGCTTGTGCTAGAAACATTGAGACGACATAAGTAAAAGGAAATTTTTTCAAAGTGTCATTTCTAGAGAAGGGAAGTGAAGTTCCTAGGCCATGTACTTTCGGAAGAAGGATTAGCGATAGATCCATAAAAGGTGGAGGTAGTAATTGGTAAAAGAGTCCTAAGTCTGTGACTGAGGTGCGAAGTTTTCTAGGATTTGCTGGCTATTACAGGAGACTCATTAAGGATTTCTCTCATATAGCTGCACAGATGACTAGGCTGACTAGGAAGGGAGAGCAGTTTGTTTGGGCATAGGAGTGTGAGAAGAATACCAAGAACTAAAGCATAGATTGACAAATGCGCCCGTATTAGTAATACTTGAATGGAATGATAGTACGACGGTGTATACTAAAGCATCAGGATTAGGGTAGGTGCAGCATTGATGCAGAAGGGCAAAGTAATTGCACAAAGTAATTGCTTATGCATCCATATAGTTATGATCCCATGAAGTTAGGTATCCAACGCATGATTTAGAGTTGGTCATAGTAGTCTTTGCATTGAATATTTGGAGACATAATCTATTAGGGGAGAGGTTTGAGTTGTATATTGACCACAAGTCCTTGAAATATTTGTTCTCTCAGAGGGAGCTGAATATAAGGCAGTAGATATGGTTAGATTCTCTAGCATCGTATGATTTTGGGAAAGAGTATACCCTAAGAAAAGGCAACAAAGTGGCTAATGCCTTAAGCCAAAGACAACAAAGTTGTGTTTTAGCAATGTTAGAAGAGTGGATTGCGTTAGAAACGTTGTTTGCATGTAATGTGCGGTATAGGTCTAGTGCAGGATCAAGTAGCGCAAACAGGATATTAGCATGCTTAGAAGTTAGACATGCACTGGTATAAAGGATAGATAAACTATAAAAGAATGATAAGCTCTGCATGGATGCAGTAAGGAGTTTGGACTTGGTAGTCGAGGCAGTGTAACTGAACGGGTTCAGTGTGGATAAGAAAGGAGTACTGCGAAAGAATGGTAAGTTGTATGTTCCGCATACTGGAGAACTATGGAAGGAAGTATCGGATGAATGTCATTGTTCAAAGTTTACCATACATCCCGGAGGTACGAAGATTTATCGAGATATGAAGAGGAGTTTCTTCTGGGAAGGAATGAAGAAAGAAGTAGGAGAGTATGTGAGAAGATGTCATACATGCCAGCAAGTGAAGGAAGAACATCATAAGCCAAGTGGACTCTTGCAGCCTTTAGAAGTTCTAGTATGGAAATGGGACTCAATAACTATGGACTTCATAGATGGATTGACTAAGACAAGAACAAGGAATGAAGCCATATTGGTCATAGTTGATAGACTAACTAAGTGTGCCATTTTATTCTAGTGAAAGCTAAGAGAACTATGTCGAATTTAGCAAAAATATATGTGAACATGATAGTGAGACTGCACGAGGTGCCAAGCACTATTATTAATGATCGAGATTCGTTGTTCACTAGTGAATTTTGGAGAAGTCTGTAGAAGGTATTAGGTACAGAACTGCACATGAGTACTGCTTACCATCCATAGATAAATGAGCAAACTGAGAGGGTCAACAAGGTCTTAGAAGATTTGCTTAGAGTATGTATTTTAGACTCTGGTGGATCTTATCTACATCTGAAAGAGTTCTCATATAATAACAGTCATCAGAGCAGTATTAAGATGGCTCCACTTGAGGTTTTGTATAAAAGGTCATGTAAGTCACCTGCATATTGGTTGGAAGCATGAGATAGGGTTGTGTTAGGACTAGATGTGGTGAAAGATGCTACTGAGAAGGTATAGCTAATCCGAGCAAGGATGAAAGCAGCGTAGTCTAGGCAAAAGAATTATGCTGAGACAAGGAGAAAGGAACTGGAGTTCGCAGTAGGTGATCGTGTGTTAGTGAAGGTTTCTCCGATGAGAGGTGTGATGCATTTCGAGAAAGATGGGAAGTTAGCACCCGTATATGCAGGACCGTTTCCGATCATAGGAAGGATTGGAAAGGTGGAATATAAGGTGGATCTGCCTAGTGTTTTTGTAGAGATTCATAATGTATTTCACATATCATGTTTGCGAAAATGCATTAGGGACCCGGGAGTAGTAGTTGATGAGTAGGCAGTAGAAGGCTTGGTTATCAAACCAGATACGACTTATGTGCACAGACTGGTTTGGATAATGGATCGGGATGAGAAGCGGTTTCAGAATAAGGTAGTGAAGCTATCACGCATTTAGTGGAGTGCCGATCGAGAGGACTGCACGTGGGAAATGGAGGATAAGATTAAGAGGACCTATCCAGAGTTGTTTGTCACAGATAAGTGCATATGCTATGTATTGAGTTGTGTTGATGTAGACCATATATATATATATATATATGATTTTATAGTTATTTGCTGTATTAGTAGGAAGTAACAGTAAATTTTATGTATGCGTGGATTGGGAGTTCATGGAGATGCTTATGGTAGGCATAATAGAGAGGGCTAGTCTCTAGTTGCCTTAACTGAATTTCGAGCCGAAATTTCTTTAAGGAGGAGAGACGGTAATAACCATACAAATTTTTAATTAATTAAATAAGCTAATTAAATGAAAAAGGTGGGTTAAACAAGAAGGATAAAAGGAAATGAATTAATAGAAGCGGGTATGAGGGCCCAGTCCCAACTTATTGTGGGACAATACACATTACTCATTTTTATTCATTCATTTTATTCTATTCAAACTAAAATAAAAAGCTCGATAAACTATTTAATGGTGGGAGCATAAGAAGGCAAATAAGGAGAAGATACAAAAATGCAAGCTAGAAGAGACTAAAGAAGACTAAAGCTATACATCTAAAAGATCTAGGTGAGTAATACTTAAACATTCTATTCCGATTCCTTATGTATGTATGAGATTGGTTTAGATCTATAGACTTTTATGTATGACAGGGTTCATACAGTTCCACATGCAAAAGTATAAAAGGGTTCATGAATGTTTTACCGAAAGATGTGTATACATAGGATGTTTACATGTGTTTTTACTACTCTTGTGATTTCAAAACTTAATGAAAGTTTTATATGATGTTTAATGCTAGATTTGGGAAGTGGGTTGATAGTTTTACAGATTTCTTAAGCTTATACACTACACCATAAACGTCATTTCGCAACGGCTTTGGACCGTTGCAAATAGATTTTGCAACGGGCCTAAGCCGTTTCAAAATCAGGAGTGGCAAAAATTTTGCAACGGACCCTGCCCGTTGCGAAATTAATATTTAGCAACGGCTAAAGCCCGTTGCTATTTTATACTTCGTAACGGATTTACTCCGTTGCTAATTTAATTTTGCAACGTGTTATAGCCGTTACTAAATTATACCGTGTGCCATTCTTTATATTTTCGTAACGGCCTGAGTCCGTTGCTAATTAAAAAACCCACAGAAAGATTCTGCATCTCTCCCCCAGTTCACATGCTGTAGAAATCTTTGCAAACTTAATATAAATACCATAACAGTTGATAACCAGTACACAGATCAACGAACAAAATACTTTCAATATATTGAACACAAACAAGCTTTACAGTTCTAATAGTATTACCGTACAAAGTCAAGGTAACCATAATGATATTACAATATTACATTACATTTCAACTTCATAGAAACAATATTACAACACTGCAGAAGAGCTGAGAAGCACAAGTTCTAATAGTATTACCGTACAAAGTCAAGGTAACCATAATGATATTACAATATTACAGTACATTTCAACTTCATAGAAACAATATTACAACAATATTACCTACTTTTGTAATGCTAAAGAGCTGAGAAGCACAAGATCTTTTGGAATCAAAGCCTCTGCAGAAAAAAAGAAAAAAGGGTTAGTTCAGTGACATGATTTCCGCTCAATGTGCATGTGTATGAAAACATGGACAGTACAGTAAATACTCATTTGATGTGATGATAGTTAAAATAGGCATTGGAGAGGTTTGAAATCTATAGTTAGTAAACCTGATGTTTAAAACCAGGTAAGAGGTTCAAGATGTGAAGTCAAAGACAAATTGGAAGTGTGTCAGTGTGAAAGACACCGGTTATCTGAAAACTGAAACAGATTAGCTTTCATAAACTGGATCTTATATGGCACAGTCCATTCATTTTTAAGACTTATGTGACAAAATCTTCCTTACTTCAGTAATGTAAAGCAAAACATTTTGAACTAGGCACATTAGAGATGTTCAAGTCAAGCAGGCACCATCATCATGCCTGCACAAAAGTGCTGTTTCTAAAGGGGCATTTGATTAGCACTTCTGGTATATAAAAAACTGTCATGTCAGAGTGACATATTACACTTTGATGATTACTTAACTATTCTTGTTTCAAGTTCGTAAGGAATGCATAAAAAGCTCATGAAATAAGCCAAGTTAAACTAGGTAAAGACACATGTTAAAACCACTTTTATAAGTGGATTTTATCACACAATACATAGCCAATTATTATTATCATGGCTTGTAAGCTCCGAGATAGTCTTCCCCGGCAGACTTTTCTAACGTCTAATAGACGTACTAAATTATTTTTCTACCACAATAATGACAGTGTAGGTCCTAAACTTCTATATTGTTACAATAATAATATTAAAAAGTAAATTTGCAAATTATCTATCACCAAATAGAAAACATACTGCAATCAAAAAGTACTCATTAACTAATTCTTAGATAAATTAACAAAACAACTTTGTCGCATATTGCCTTTAATAAATCCTTACCAGCAAAAAGAACGTTATTTTTGCCTGACAGGGCTAAAAGAATGAAACATTCTTATTCAAATAAAAATCAATTTCAAGAAGACGGTACTACTTTCAGCAACATACCCCTAAAAGAGGTCAAAAGCTGCATTTAAGTTTCCTTTAAACCAAGTACTGATGGTTAAAAATTTTAAAACTGGTTTCATAACACTAACATTTAGTGGCAACAAGGACATAACCACCAAAGAAAGGCCACATCTACAAATTTAAAGAAGAGTCATCTTAGAATTGATATATTATATATGTGGGAAACTGTCATATATTTATAAAATGTACATGCCGAAACCTGAATCTCCTGAAACAGTTAGTGTTAATGAACGAAGACATGAATAGTACAGTCAGTACTCGATTGAAATAATTGCAGTTAAAACTTTTGTTCATGAACGTCAAAATCTGGTTTGGTGAAAGGTGATGTATAAAATAAGTTTAGAGGTTGAAGCTCAGAAGTAGAATACATGTTTAAAGGCTGGTAGTTGGAAATAAAGGTGAGATACAAATAGAAAATAAACCATAAGAAATTCATGTGTATTTCAAAGCTTCTGATTTTTAAAACCCGGTGTGAAGTTGTACATGTGGGACGGTGGTATGTATGTGAACATATAAATTACTATGGTGAAGTACATTAGTACATTAGTGAACATCAAATATTATATACTCGTTTGCATATGTGTAAGATAAGCCAATATTTTCAAAGTCATGTGAATAATTTATAAAAATAATCACCGACAGTACCCATCATAAATCTAAAAATATGAAAACATAAAAATAAATCTAAAAAATTGTAATAGCTCATACCTGCTTCTCCATCTAAAGATATCGAATTGAACTCTTTGGGTGAGACACATAACCACCGACTCCAACATCACCAAAGGTCGTAGCAAGAGGATGATTTTGCTTGGCTGTGGCCTCATCCGGTAACAGTATATTGTCTACAATCACCTTCTCATGTGTTGGAGGTACAGGTTTTCCATGTATGATGGATGCCGTCGAATCTGTGCAGACTAAACCTGTTGCAACAACTTCTAGATCGAAGTTCAACATTTCACATTTTTTATTTGTCGAAACATGTGAAATTAGCGGATTAGCAACAACGTCGGTGTTCGACGTTCTTCCTCTATTTTCCTGATGTGTCCCAACGCTTCCTCCTTCATTGGAATCAATGTCTGGTATCTGGTTGAAAAAGACCCAAGTGCAGGATGATCATGAATTGCCCATAACAACCTAGCTCTCATTGTGAACTCAGATTTATTAAATGAGTCATATGCAGCGACTCCTTCCCATAACTGCTGTAACTCGTCTATCCCTTTTGGACATGAAGGATACAATGGTTCTTTTGCATTATCGAAAAGAGATTTATACTTTTTACTTTGATTGTCCTACCGATCAACATCAACCGTAGGCGATTCTCCAATATTGTCAGGCAACGAACTCGTAGATTGAAAGTGATGAAATCTATCAGTATCATTGACTAGATCTTCCATCCTAGGAAGTTCAGACTCATCGGTACTTATGGCTTCACTAACGGGTTGTTTTTGCTTCCTCGCCGACTCTTCCCCATGAAAACGCCAAACGGTATATGATTGGACAATTCCCCATCTAAGCAGATGATAATGAATTTCGTCTAATTTAATTTTTGTTCTCATATTGTTGCACTTTGTACAAGGACAAGAATAGATTTCTTTATTACCACCATTTTGTACAACAAAATCAATAAACTTTTGCACTCCTTCCACATATCGTGCAGTTCTTCGATCGGATTCTTTCATCCATTCTTTATCCATTCTGTAATTACAATACAAGAATATTGACATTACATTAAGAGAATCAACAGGAATATACTAAAGGCCCAGACTTGTACTTGGGATAATATGCACACGATTATGTATGTTTATGATTTTTATCCTTATTGTTTCTGTCTTTATCCTACTATAATATTTACGGGCATGTTCATAATGTTTATCTTTGTGTACTGTTTATTGATAATTCGACCGTCGTTTATAATCTGAAGTACTACTGTGTTACTCTTTACGTTACATTGTTAGATTATCTATAATTCAAAATTTGATCAACTGAAACTACTGCTGGTGGTCATGTTACTACAAAATTAAATACATTTGAAGACTGACTTCCGTCTGTGCCACGGTTATTCAACAAAGCATTACTGCTTCCAAAATATTTTTGTGGCACGACAACCTTCGCCTAATTACAAAAACATCATAAAAGTATTCTGGATATAACTTTGCCCTAGGCTACAATCTTCATCAGAACAAATAATTATGAAGAACAACTAAAATCTTTGCAGGCAGAATATTTAATTTTCCCTTTGCCTAAGTTTCTGTACTGTGTAGAAATCGTGTTGGTTGATTTTCAAAGGCATGATTTTTTTTATTTTCTATTTTTATTTTCCTAAATTTTGACGCACTTTTCTAAACAAAACATAAGTAGTAGCTGCTTTCTTTGACAAATGGAGAAATCGCAGCCAGGAAAGAAGACTTCATGAGAAACATAATCATAATTAAATATATGAAGCAAAATGAAATAGAAAAGCTTACATCTTGGTTAATTGAGAAGTCCATAAAAGACAGTCACAGAACACAAACTTATTATTTTTGATATTATTTCAGCTAATTCATTTGATATCAACACAAGAGACTGACACTGCAATTCATAGTGTTGTTATAATCATCTTGGGCTGGGCTATGGGGTTAGTAGATAAAGCACTGTCTTTGGTAATATGTTCCTATAGACCTTTCTTCTCCATGTATTTTTATCTAAAAGTACTCCAGTAAAATATGGTATAACAAACATGAACAATTTTCCAAGTACAAAATTAACTTAGGATTTGCGATTAATTTTGATACCATCCGTTACTACGCAAAACCCTACATAAAATATAATACGTTGCATGAGTTTGTCCCAAAACTTTATATCATCTAACAGAGCGATGGTTGAAGAAAAAAAAGTAATATTTGAACACCTGAAAACAACGTACATAACAATTTTCGTACACACAAGTAATTAAAAGTTTGTCCCAAAACTTTATATCACTTCACAGAGTGATAATGGCTTTTAAAAAAAAGTAATATTTGACCACCTAAAAACAACGTAGATAACCATTTTCGAACGCACAAGTAATTAGATAAACCAACCCAAACAAAATATCTTTTCAAAATTTTCATATGATAGTGTAAATTGATATGACAAACAAAAAAGCAGACATAATAAAAATTGAATCAACGAGCTTGATTGAAAACAAAATACTGATCTCTATATCAATGCTTTATACGTTTTTGAAGGAGAAGACAGCTTCAGTAGAGGATCCCAAATCTCAAAAAGTTTCAACCATGAAGGCTTGCAACTATATATGAACACGTCTTTATTTATAAGTTTTGAAAAAGGTACGTCATTATCTTTTGTCTTCCAGACAAAGCGACGCTTTGGTGCACTTAATTTCATGCCCCAATTTCAGGATCGATCCGTGAATAAAACTGCACTGATCCATCGTTTATAGTTCATATTTTGGAAAAATAAAAATAGCAAGCTCTTAAATTTATATTTATTTGAAAAAAAATACTTTATATTTGGAGAAAAAAAAATACTTCATGTTTATTTGAGTGTTGAAATGTTCATCGCTAACAAGCTTTTAAATTCTTCAACGATCACATCAGTTGTTTATTTAAGGAAACTTTCCTATACACATGTCAACAAAAAGTTAATCAATTACACAATTTAAATAAAGTGTACAATTTAAGATATCATCTTATGTGTGATTTTGTGGATTCTCACAATGGGTGATGTCAAGTGGAAGTTTGTTGCCACAGTTTTGTGTATGAAGCAAGAAAAGAGACCAATAATGTAGTAAGTCTCTAGGTATATACTTAATATTATTATGTATTTTTGCTTTCAAATGAGAAAGGGCATTTAACATATTAGTCTGTAAAATCACAAGTCATATGCACAATCTTGTACCGAATGATTATTTGTTCCACAATCGTCAAAATTCACAAAATGGCGAAAGTTGAAATTGGTTCAAAAACGTAAACATCAGTATGCTAATAAAAAAGGACGTTGTCTGTACAAAGCTTATTAATTAAATATTGACACTATAATAGAGTCAATAGTGTAAAAAAACTTGAATGATTATACAATCTACTATGCAGTTGCATGCACATATAAGGAATTGGTCATAAAATTAGTAGACACAATTAATGGGTAGACACATATAAGGAATTTTGAAATGCATGGGACTGTCCCCTGGCTTAGCAGCACTTTACTGAGAGATGTTATTCATGTGCTAAAATGTTTTTAATTTAGTACTTTTTTGAGAAATATTGAGTTACAGGAACATCATAGTTGTAGTAATTATACCAGTTTCCAAATGCTAGAATATGAACTTTGTTTATATCCTCCTTTGTCTTTTGCAGTTCGGATAATAGCGACTTATGCAAAATGTAAACAGCGAATGAAGAAGAAGAAAAGTAGAGGTAGCAAAAGGGAGTGAAGAGAAGGTAATGCTTTGTAAAACAATAATTAATATCTTTTGCTAACAACATAGACAACCAAACAGTATTGACACATGAGTTCAAGGAATATACACATAGACCACACTGGCATCAAAATTTTATTTTGCATAGCCTACTAAATTCAAATTCAAAAATATTTGGGCTTTCATTCAACAGGCATTTGCCAGTACTATTGTTTTTCAAATAAAACCACTTGAGTTCTACACATATTTTCTATTACATTTCCATTTAGCACTACTACAGAAACAAGATGCAACCACCCAAGCATAGTAAAATCTATAGAACAGAAAGCCCTTACAAGTAATTTGTGTAGGATATTGCTTACGTGTATATACTCTCATCATCATCATCGAAGCTACTAAAACACCCGTAATATTTCAACTTAAAATTTACATGTAGTAACATAGAGATTGATGTTTAATAAAATACAACTCAGTGTAATTTCTAGAGATTGATAAAATACAAAACAAATTAATCTATCAGCTTTTTAGGGTTCCAAACACGATGTCGCCATCATAAAATCCTATTTCGATGCCGAGATTTACGAATCAATAAGAAAACTGACGAGAATAGAACTATCGAGTTTTACTATAAAATGGATCTTCCATACCTTAGAGTAGATCGACTTCGAGTTCACGATGAAATCTGGAAAAATGGATCCGGAGAAAGCACGGAAGACTTCGATTGGGAAAATGGCGAGTAGATCTAGAGGAAGACTGGAAGAGTGGATCGAGATCTGAAAATGGCAACTTTGATTTTCTTTTTCATTTTTCTTTTTTTACCTTGAAGGAAAGGGAAGAGCGTACGTAGGTTGGGAACGGGGTATATGGATGGGTGTGCTATTCTTTAGAGCGGTTAAGGTCCGTAGCCAAAAGTAAAACGGTTTAGGACCGTGCTTTTCCATTTTGCAACGGGCGAAAGCCATTGCTAAAAAGCAACGGCTCTAAGCCGTTGCAAATGTCCCGCACTTAGGGGTTGCAAAAACGCTGATATGGTGTAGTGATATAATTCTATATGATTTTTTAAGTTGTATGACTCAAAATAAACAAAAACTATGGAAGAAGAGGGGTTCCAGCAATTTTAGGGAATTTATTAGAATTTTATATAATGAAATAGAGGTAAAACTAGCTAAACATTGTAGTGGGGTAGATGTGTACTACGGGGGAATGCAGTAAAATAAACTCCGTGTACAAATATACCAATAGGGTTTGGTAGAAAGGGGACAAGATCCAAATTATGTACTTAAATGGATGCTGCAAATAACATAAAGTAAAATAAGAACTAATAGTATATCAACACATGTAAAGGTTTGTCAGGAATGTCAGAGTTTGTTAAGGTATGGCATTGGGGCAGCGATTCTATTTTTATAAGTAAGTGTATTGTGCTGAATAAGAAGGGATCATACTGTGTCGAAACTTAGAAAGAAACACTTAATAAGTGTGGTGCATACTGCATGGGTCAGGAGGATTCTGCACTAAAAGGATAAACATATAAGACTTATAAAAGATAAGTCAAAGTGACTTAGGGAGAGGCCACGCCAGAACGGGGGAAGGTATCCTGCATTAGATAAAGGCAAAGCATTGGAAGGGCTGTTATTGCCAATGGGGACGCTCAACGAAATGCACACCTAGGAAAGGTGAAGAGAGGCATTCAACTTCTAGGAACTATGGTAGGGAATGCTAGGTAGTTCCAAATTAAAAAAATGTTTAAAGACTGCAGATGAGTTTCTTTGTTGTCAACTGCAGTGGGGTTTCCAAGCAGTTTAAAAATTAAGCAAATAAATGTAAAAGGACTACAAGTGGCTGTTTCTTTTTGGTTCAAAGCTTAACTAACTAAATAGTTAAATACCACGAGGGAAGGCTGGCTCTACGCAGTTTGAACTAAAGAATGATTTAAAAGGATACTGCGGTGGGCAATTCCAAGCGATATTAGATAAGAGAAACTTCTAAAGAATGAATTTAAAATAATACTACGGTGGGAGATTCCAAGCTGTACGAGCTAAGAGACAAACCTTAACGAGAGGCTAAGTAAATTCTATACAGGGGCGCAATACCAAATGCTACAATAAGGTACATAAGAATTGCATGGAGCGCCGCGTGAAATACTTTAAAAGAATGCTTTATAGATCAAAAAAGAATTTATAAGGGAAACTAGGTGGGTCAATGCAAGGAGCGCAGTATTTTATACTCAGATTCAAAACAATCTAAACCAAGACTCGAGTAGGGTCAACATAGGGAGCGTTGTATTTTATACTTAGATTCAAAAACAATCTAAATCAGGACTCGGGTGGGGTCAGCACAGGGCGGGGTGTAGCAAGTAAAATTTTCTTAAGGAAGCATTTAATTGAAGACATAGATAAGAAATAATTTGCATTAGAAGTTTAAAGTGTTTCGCACAAGATTGATTATGAGGAGGAAACCTAACCTGTGCAGTGTGGGTTGGTCTCACTATATGTTTATGTTTGGGGATAGTATTATTCACACCAAACTTTATATCTAAATTGTATTTTTATTATTGTTTTCCCCATAAACTCATGGGTACTCAATTGAGTAGGTTGAGTTTATGAGCTCGAGCAGGATTGGAATAATAGCTGTAGTAAGAGGACTGAAGATGGAGTAGGAGGCTCTTTGCTAATAAAGACTTTGTTTCCAATGTATGATGGAGTGCGGGATGCATCTTCATATATGGACCCGACTCTTTACGATGTTACTTTCTTTTATACTTGACTCCTACATGAGTACGTGACTTAGGATATTCTAACTGAACTAATTGTAATGAAAATTTAAAAGAATCTGCTATGTAATAAATAGTGTTAGTTTGCCTGCCTACTTATCTGTGTATTCATATTATACTAAAATAACTTTCACCGTCGAAAGATAATTCTGATGGTGGCTATAGCATCATTGACGTTCATCTTTGGGTTTCAAGTGGGGGACGTTTTGTAGGGGCCCGATGCCGTTAGCTTGTCGGATTCCGAGGATGATTTATAGAATGTTAGTAATAAGGATGGACCAAATTTCGAAGCTCAGGATGCTGGTGTTTAAACGACCACTATGGAACCGACCGTATGTTAAAGAAGGACCAAAGGTGTTGTTCTCCCATAGATAAGAGAACCTAGACTTCAACGAGCAAACCGATACCGTTTGCGGAGTCAAACACTCAATGCTTGATAATCATTCTTCGGATTACCAGGCTAGTGAGAAGCATATTGTGGATATGATTTAGCAGTTATTGGAGGAAAACTAATCGAGAAAGAACGAAGATTGGGTTTCTGTACCTAATAGAACTCCATTAATGGAGAACATCTTAAGGGAAGAGTATTTCAGGAAGTTTACGATGCCATTAATGCCATAATATAATGGGATGATTGACCCCAGGCAACATTTATTCAAATATAAGTGGCACATGGATGGTGCTAGAGTGACGGATGCGGTTTGATGCAAGTGTTTCCCCATCTTTTTAGATGGAGTTGTGTCGATGTGATTCGCTTGGCTCCCGCCAAAGTCCATCTTAACTTTTGATGAGCCAGCTAAGAAGTTCTTAGAGCAGTTCGGGTTCCATACTGCCTCGCCTAAGGATGCAATGTCCTTATCAAGCCTTTCTCAAGGACCTAAAGAGTCTACAGTTTTTTGAATTGGTTTGATGTTGTGGTTACTGAATTTAACAATCTAAATGAAGATATAGTGTTGATGGCTTTGGTCTGGGAGATACATCTGAACACGAATTCTAGAATATGGTTAAGGATGAAGTAGCCGACTATGATGAAGAAGTTCCAACGAAAGGCTAACCAGTTCTTGCGCTTGGAAGAGGCAAGCCAGGTTACCAAGAAGACTGGTGGTGGACAGTCAGAGGATATTATTTAGAGCAATATAGCTATTAAACAAACCAGTGAGAGCATCGGTAACGTAGCTGTGAATGTTGGTAATTTTGGTAATCAAAGAAAGAGGAATCAGGGCGCCAAGGGTTGGTAGAATGATGTTGTTAACTGGGTTTTTAATCAAGCATATTTCAACTGGAATTAGAAGGTCAATATGAAAATGAAGTGACTCACGAACTTGGAAACATGCTCAAAAAGCAAAGAAGATTGGACTTAAGAAGTTTTAAGAGGAAAGGGGCAAAAAGGACCTCTCAGTGCCGAGAGAAACCTCTTGGTATCGAGAACTTTTTATTACCCTTTGGTCCCCTAAATCCTCTTGTACTCCAAACACTACTTCAGACAATCTTCGTAGGGTTCTTTTCATGGAGAATAAATGAGCAACTTTAAGGATTCATGAGAAGAAAGCAAATAAAGCAGAATAAGATAATAAATACAAAGGAAATTACCTATGAATCTCGGTCTTCATGGAAAAGAGTTTGGAATACAATAAAGCAAGAGATAGGATAGCAAAATAAGTGAGAATGAAGAGTGTTCACCCACCGAAACCACTCGGTACCGAGAGGTTTTTCTTGGAGCTTGGACTTGCACTCACATTCCTGGAACTTGGACTAGCATCTGGACCTTGAGCTTCATGGGCCCCTGGATCTGTAGAGCAATTTCCCATTTAAGTATCAACCCTTTGGCAACTAGAAGAGGATTTTTTGGACTTTTTGCACTTTTCTTTCTTCACCTTCTATTTTCTCACCATGGTAGTCACCAAGGTAGATACTCTTTGCAGTCTAGGCTTAATTACATATCAATCCTTTGTACTTATAACTCATAGATCTCTCAAATCCTCTAAAACTCTTTCAAACCCCTGATAAATAAAATATAAAGTAGACGTTGGCAAAAGGTTGCCGAACCACTATAAAAAATTCTTATGTGTCCTTTTTATTTCCTACTATTTTTGCTAGATCTGATCCTACGACAAGTATCTTTGGGTGTTGTGCCACTTTTGCATCAACATTTTGGTGCTTTATCTAAGAAATCCAACTCAGGATTAGATCCAGCCTGCTATTTTGGATTTGGAGAGATCTAGTGGTTAGCCCTAGAATATTTTATCTAAAAAATTTAGAAACTTGCCAACAAAAATCAATGGCGCCTAGGAAATCTTAAAGATCCTTAGGAGAAGTAGTTGGTGGTGATGAAAAGAATGCTTATCAAATTGAAGTTAGTACCCATTAGGTAGTACTAGGATCATCTGCTCAACATGAAGTGGTTACTTAGGTTGAGCTTGATAAGATGATGCAAGAGTTGAACCAGAAGATGTTGGATAGTCAAAATGCTTTGATGGACAAGATGGAAGCTCTGCTTACTCAACAACCACAAAGGATTAGGAGGAACAGAAGAGAAGCCTCTCCCCTTAGATTTGAAGAAGAGAACTCGTCTGTTTCTAGTTAGAATAGGCAAATGGAAAGGGGAAGCAGAAGTGGTTTTTGGACCAACAAAAGAGCTTGCTGGAGGGAGCAGAAGTGCTCCTCCAAAAGGAAAACCACTCTGTGCCAACCAGAATGGGGTCGGCCTAAGAGGAATTCTAGAAGACATGAAGGACAGGAAGATGAAGCTTTGAATTTGCTTGACTCAGAAGATGACCAGCAGCTTGATGATGATGATTACGAGTCGGATGTTGAAGTTAACGATGCTAGAGCCCAAACAGCTGCAACAGAACCAGCCGAACGTCAATTGAAAACCAAAGGAGTGGTTCTCATAGCGACTAGAGACCCTAGACGTTAGCGGGAAAACCGTGATCATTTTCAGAGTTAAACACTTAGTGCAACTTCTGATATTCGACCTTTGGAATACTGTTCCAGTGTGGAATATATAGCATACGTGGTTAAGCGGTTGGAAGAGGAAAGTAAAGTATGAGAGAACGAGGATTCAGGTTCTGAGCCAAGCAGAACTTCGTTCACCAAAAATATTCTAAGGGAAGATTGCCCTAGAAAGTTTACGATGTCGACTATGCCGTTGTATATCGGGCCAACTAGCCCTAGACAGCATTTACTCAAGTATGAATGGTACATGGACGGTGCCTGGGCAACAGATTTTATTTGATGTAGATGTTTTCCTATCTTATTGGAAGGTGTTGCATCGATATGGTACACTAGGTTCGCATAGAGATCCATATCAATTTTTTACAAGTTAGTTAGAAAGTTCTTGGAGTAGTTCTGAGTCCATGCTGCACGACTTAAGAATGTGATGTCCTTGTCGAGTCTGTCTCAAGGGCCCAAGGAGTAGTCGAAGATATTATTGAATCGGTTTAACATTGCTGTTATAGAAGTAAGTAATCCAAAGGAAGATGTGGTATTTATGGCATTGGTTCAAGGCAAACACCCACGCTTGGATTTTGGTAGATGGCTAAAAATGAAACAACCTACAACAATGGTGGAGTTCCATTGGAAGGCTAATAAGTTCCTTTGATTGGAAGAGGTAAGTCCAGCCTTAGAAAAAACTGATCAGGGACAATCGAAGGAAGTTATCTCGAGTAACATGGCAGTCAAACAAGCTAGAGAAAGCTTCGATAACGTGGTAGTGGGAAATTTTGGTAACCAAAAGACAATGAACCAAGGCCCTAGTGGTAGACGTAACGGTAAAAAGAAACACCCGAGGAATGTGAAACTGGAAGATTATACGCCCCTAAATGATACACTAGAAAACATATATCTTGCTACTCAAGGAATATGGCGATATAAGAAGCCGCTCTGAAAGGAGGCGATTGACCAAGAAAGGCTCTGGAAAGTTCTGTCGTTTCCATGAAACTCTTGGACACAACATGAACGAGTGCCGGCATTTGAGGGATCTCATCAAGGAACTGATAAGGAAAAAAAATTCGACAGTACGTTAAAGAGCCATAAGAAGGTGGTAAAGCTACAAGACCTCAGGGATCGCCTACCCAAGGGAACTAGCCTGGACCAAGTAGAGAAGGGCCTAGGTTTAATGATGGGAAGTTAGTTATCAACACCATAACCGAAGGACCCCATCCGGCACAGAAAAGCTGGAGGGGAATGGAATGGTACGTGAGCTCGCTAAAGCACATACCGTCGGAAGATTGCTTTTCCATAGAAGATGGAGCTTCGGCTAAGTAGCAAAGAATGATAACTAATGATATCATATTCAAGAATAGGGATGCAAATGGAGTCGAACCACAAACTTTCGACACCATGGTGATAATTGCAGGTATAGGACCGACGATAGTTCAGTGGGTCTTGGTAGATACTGAAAGTTCTGTAAACATACTGTTCAGGAGAACATCCGATCAAATGAAGATCAACATAAAGGAGGCGATAACTTGTAAAATCAAGATTCAAGGGTTAATATGCAAGAAAAATAGCCAATTGGGACAATTGATCTGCCTTTGGAATTAGGCGAAGGAGATTGCAAGATAGTCTAGATTCAAAAATTTGTTATAGTGGATGAATACTCAGCATATAAAGCCTTTTTAGGCTGACTGGCCCTTGCGGATTTTAGATTAGCACTGGCTCCTTTGTGCTTGGAGATGAATTTCCCCAAGGAGAATAGGGTTGGATCATTAAGAGGAGACCGGACTGGTGGAAGGGAATGCTATGTTGTGAAATTGAGAGAAGCAAAGCGACGTGAGAAAGGCAAGATTGTGGATAAGACTCTCCACATCCATGATTCGCAAGCATAGCAAATAAAGCACAACTCTTGGCTTGGGAACCATAGCAGGTTTGACAAGACTATGGATCCCAAAAAGAAGTTAAGAAGTGCCAGTGGCACTAGCTTAGGCGACGGTGAATGTCTCGATCGATATGGACAATCAAACTTGCGTTCTAAAGGTTGATCTCAACTTGGCATTAACTAGAGGAAGGAATTGTTTAATTTCCTCTGAGGGAATGTGGATGTGTTTGCTTGGATGCATTCAGATATGTAAATGATATCGTCGGAGATAGCGTGTCATGCACTGAATACCAATCTAAAGTTTACACCGATCAAATAGAAAAGGTGCAGTCTAGGTCTGGAGTGATCCGCTTTGTTGAAGGAAGAAGTGGATAAGCTAATGGCAAACAGCTTTATCCGTGACGCTCCATACCCCAAGTGGGTATCCAACCCTTTATTGGTCAAGAAATCAAATTGAAAATGGAGGACATATATCGATTACTCATATTTGAACAAGACATGCCTGAAGGACGGCTTTCCCTTGCCTATATTGACCAACTTGTTATGGAACTGCGGGGCATGAGTTGCTCTCATTTATGGATGCCTATTCAGGCTATAACTAGATCTCAATGCATATACCAGATTAGGAGAATATAAGCTTTATAACAGATTTGGGATTATACTACTATCAAATGATGTCGTTCAGTTTGAAGAACGCCAGAGCCGTATACTAGATATTGCTAAATTCTATGTTCAAGAATCAAATCGGATGGACAATGGATGTGTATGTGGACGACATGCTTATGAAGTTATGAATATCTCAAAACCATTTGGATGACCTTTCGAAGATGTTCTTAGTCCTAAGGAAATATGGAATGAAGCTGAACCTGTTGAAATGTTCATTCGGGGTGGCATCGGGAAAATTTCTAGGATTTATTGTTAATGCGAGGGGGCATTGAGGCTAATCAAAAGCAGATTAGCGCCTTTAGGAATGCAACTGCCCCGATTACGAAGAAACAACTACATAGCTTGAATGGGAAGATCGCTACCCTAAGTCGGTTCATCTTAGAGGCAATAGATAAGTGAATATCCTTCTTCGATACCCTCAAGAAGGCAAAAAGAACTTTAAATGGAATAAGGATTGTCAGAATTCTTTTGAAGAATTATTGAGGCACATGGAGACACCACCAGTCTTATCCAAACCACTGGATTGGGATGGTTTATTTATTTATTTGGCCATGTCATCTCATGCGCTAAGCACGACACTAGTACGTGAGGAGGCGAGGATTCAAAGGCCAGTTTACTACATCAGCAAGCAATTTAATAGGCTGGAAAGGAACTACACAAGGTTGGAGAAACTTGCATATTACTTGTTGATTGCCTTTAGGAAGCTGCGGCCATATTTTTAAGCTCATCTAATCAAAGTATTGACTGACCAGCCGCTGAAGCAAGTGTTGTACCAACCTGAATTTTTGGGAAGGTTGCTAAAGTGGAACATAGAATTCAGCTAGTAAAATATCACTTACCATCCTAGGAGAGCGATAAATGAAAAGAGATTGGCAGATTTCATCGCTAAATTTACAGCACGGGATGGTAAGGAGGAAGAGGATACAACCACACTCTCATATTGGAAGTTGTTTGTAGATGGAGCTTTGAATGAACATAGTTCAGGCGTGGTAGTAGTATTTGAAACACTAGAAGGACAGTCAATCCGTTATGCATTGAAGTTGGAATTTCCGATGACAAACAAGGAGGCTGAGTATGAGGCATTAATAGTAGGACCAATGATAGCGAAGGAATTGGGAATAAAGATGCTGCATGTATTCGGCGATTCCAAGCTAGTGGTTAGCTAAATCTGCAAGAAATATCTGGCTAAGGAGGCAAGACTAGCCCCTTACTTGATAAAGGTGATGGAACTGGTTGAGGACATAGAGAATTATATGATAACGCACATCCCTAAAGAGGAAAACACGAAGGCTGATTCACTAGCTAAGCTAGCTAGCTCTAGGGAAGCACGACTAATGGGATTGGTTTTAGTAGAGGTTCTGATAACACTGAGTATCGATTAGATGGACGTCAACTAGATGATAGAGACCATAAAAGAAGAGGATTCATGGATGACCCTAATCAAAGGCTATTTGATCAATGGAACTCTCCTCAGGGACGAATGAACAGAAGAAACTCCTCCAAAAAGCACCATGGTTCATGATGTAAGACAAAGTACTGTACAGGAGAGGATTATCAACCCCGCTTCTTCGATGTGTAACCAAGGAGGAGGCTAGGAAGATCCACATGGAAATCCATGAGGGCGCCTGCGGTTACCACACCGAGGGACAGACTCTAGCTAAGAAGATACTTTGCTATGGATATTTTTGGCCGATGGTAAATTGAGATATTGCTAAACACAGTAAACGGTGCCATCATTGGCAATGGTTTGTGAAGATACCAAGAGCCCCTTCAACCAAGCTCATGCAGATGGTTAGACCATGGTCATTTGCGGTTTGGGGAATTAATCTTTGGAGTGCTACTTATCACAAAACAAGGAGCGAAATATGCAATAGTTGTAGTTAACTTACTTCATGAAGTAAGCTAAAGTGGAACTGATGTGCATGTAAAAGTGCATATTTTTACTTCCATATTTAATCTACTTTTATTTAAATAAATGAGCATATTAGGGTATTTTAAATGTTTTTTAAAAAAATTATTTTCAAATCATTATTTATTCATCTTCATTTGGAGGGTAAAATGGTAAATTTGTGTATGATTTAATTTGAAAAAAATTATTTTCAATTTTTTTAGTTGTAGGAGATGGAGAGAAAATACGAAGAAGATTTCATGGATAAATGCATGCACATATATTGAAGGCAAATGAAGATTGGAAATAAATGAATTCATGCAACGTGGAGGAGCCCACTAACCCACTACCATATGGTCCATAATTAAAAGCATATGCACATATTAATGGAGGTTTAGAGGCATGTTAGTGCGGATTAATGAATTTCCTAATGATTACTTGGATGTTACACTTCCTAAAGGGCATTTTAGGTAGTCCCTTAAAATATGAATTAGGGTTTTAAGCATGTATAAATACCTCTTAAGCCTTATGTAATTATCTTCTTCTCTTTTATGTAAGTTGTAGCTGCAAAGTCAAAGATAAAATAAAAGTTTCTTTCACGGCTTCTTAGCCTTTTCTTTATGCAATTTATTTATATGCAATTTTAATTCATGTTCCTTTCTTTTATGTTTTTTTTTATGCTAGTAGTTTAGATCTCTTTCTTTAATGCAAGTAGTTTAGATTTATTTTATGCAAGTAGATTAGCTTATTAGTTTATTTTAATTAGCTCTCTTCTTTCATGTTGAAATCACTTTATGTTATAATGAATTCAAATATAAAAAGCTAAGCCTCTTCAATTTAGGGGTGATGAAGCTCTCATGAATCACATAAAATTAATATAGTGATTTCATTTGATCTCATTTTGTGCTTAATGGAAATTTTTGATGTGGTAAAATTTTGTTGTTTAATATTGAATTTGATAGCCTATGTTGTTGATACCAAATAGGCTATGCTTAAACAAAAATAAACACAAATACCTTTTCATCTACATATGATTTTGGTAATGAAGTGGATTTAGAATCAAAATTTGATGGTTTATGTTAATAATCAATAGTAAATATATCATGCTTAGAATAGATTTTATTTTTAATTTCATTATCATTTTCATGAGAGTTGACAAGTGGTTTGGATGGTGTGTTAAAGTTTGATGGTTAATGTTGGGCTAATTAATAGCACAAATAGACCATACTTAGGATAAACACATCAACTCAATTCACAAATGATTAAAAAAAGATCATAATTTCATTATGTCGATTTGTGTGACCATGAGAAGAGATTTGCCTCTAAATTGCCTTCTATTCTCATATTTTTATTCACCTTTATTTGTAGTTAGTTTTTAGAAATTTTAGTTAACACATCTTCAAACTATGGCCTAATTTGATTGAGTAGAATTTAAAATTAATTCATTTCCCTATGGATCGACCCATATTTACATACGTACTACAATTGTACGTCGTGCGCTTGCATTTTTAATGATAATAATTTTAACGGCGGTTTTCTAACCGACAGAAAATCCATTGTTTTTAACAAGTTTTTGGCGCCATTGCCAGGGAATGCAATTTGATTCTAATTCTACTCTTCGAATTATTTTTGTTTGATTTTATTATGTGTTCACTTTGTATGTTGACTTGCATTAAAAAATATATATATATAAAAACAAAAGAAAAATTATTGTTGTGTGTTTGTGTGTCATTTTTGTTCTCAATTTGTTTGTGTGCATCTTTTGTTTTCTAGTTTCGTTTGCATTTGCACTCTATATATAAAAAAACATACACAATTTCATTTCAAAACAAAAATATTTACTTCATTTGCATTACATTTATATTTTCTATTTTCATTTTACAAATTTCTTTTTACAAACTACCACTACATGTTTTACACACTACTTGTACTCCTCACTACCTGGCCACTAAATTCCCATCGCCACTTCAAGCATCTTCATCCATCAACTTTGTCCTTCCCTTGCCTACCAGTGATACCATCGTCAACCAGAAACCGCAAACACCTATCATCAACTTTCTCTTGCTCTGCTCCTCCACAAACCATCTTTGCAACCTACAAACTCTTGCTCTATTCCCATCCAAACTGCAGCACATCCCTGTCTACACACATTTCATTCCACACTCACATCATTCTTATCTAGCAACTTCAACACTGCCATCCATTCACTCAATCCAGAGCACCCTCTCTGACCATCTCACCACTTACATACATCAAATTCCCCATCTTCTCTAACATACAAACCATACCAAACAGATCACCTACTGCACATTCTCATTTCTCCACCAGAAACTCCTCACACATCAATACTACCACACTTAACTAACTCAACTAGCACCACCATTAACATTCACTTTCAACGACCGGTCTCCAGCCATACAACACCAGAAACTGCCCTACAACAACCATATCAATCCATCAACTAACACATCCACATCAACTCCTCTACGCACCGCAAACATCCACTGCCTCCTCCCACTTCCATCAACAACCAACATCCCTCTGCACTACCTCTAACCCAACCTACTGCTACGAACTTCATTCTTCACATTAACCACCAACATACATTGCAATTTCTTACCACTGCACTTCTGCCATACATCATCCACTCCTGCCATACAAACACCACTTCCATCACCTGAAACTCCACATTTCAGCTACCACTTCCATCACCTAAAACCTCCTTTACCATTCACACTACAAAACTGCACCACTATAGCATCCACATCAACAACAACTAGCAGCACACAACTCTATCAACTACTCCATTATCACACTTCATCAACAAATCTCAGCCATTCAAAACTGCAAGTTTCTCCAACCAACTGCCACAATTCACATTCTCTGCCCAAACAACCTCAGCTTCAACTTCAACTTCCAACAACCATCATTGCAGCAATCAACATACATTTCAAATTATCCATCCCACTACACTGCACAACTCCACCCACAACAACACTTCAATACCAAGCAACATCACTTCCTGCTATCCTCTGCCACACTTCCTAACCACCAACTCCACCACAATCCATACCCAAACCCGCGACCATCCATCCAAAAACCCAAAACTTCCTCCTCCTAAGCACCCAAATCGAACATCGTCCTCCTCCTCCCCGAATCCGCTACTACATCAAACATCCCCAACCAACATACTACCATCGACGGCTCCGTCCGCCTCTACCCACAGCACGATCAAATCGCTCATAATCATAGCATCCAAAATAACTCGCGACAAAACCCTGACAACACAGCAATCCCCAAATTTCCTGATTCAAATCATTGGTAGAATTTGTAATTGAAATTGGAATTGTAATTTTGAAATTGGAATTTGAGAAGAATTGGAATTCTGGAAGTGGAGTTGTAATTTACAGTTTAGTCTATTTGTTGAGTTGCTAATGCCTTAAAATTTTAGGTCGGGCTGAGATTGTTGTGATTTGTGTTTTGAGTTTTTTTTTCTTTTGGCTTTTTTATTTATTTATTTATTTAGTTTTAAGTTTTAAGTTTTTCATCTCTTTAAAAAAATATTATTCTTGTTCAAATTTTTAGGTTGTAAATTGCAGAAAATCGAAAATAAGTGCTCGCTGGCTAGAAGATTGCTTTGCTTGCTATAAAAAAAATTGGCCGCTTTGAAATAAAATTGCTAATAATTCTGCATGCTATGGTATTGTGCCTTTATCTCTTGTTATTTGCTTTACATTATTGGTTGCTTGCATTTGAAAAAAACGTTTCAAAAACAAAAACAAATTTCATTTGTAGTTGATTGTTAAAATCACGTTTAATTTTTGTTTTGCATTCATTTCATCTTATTTTCTTTTCTAAGGGCAACACCCAACTCCACATAAGGTGGGGGATTTCATCACCCCTTCCTTGGCCCATAAATTGCATATCATCCTAGAATTTGACTAATAATAACAGTTAGACTTTGGACCTAAGGGTGTCACGAGCTCACTTAGGGCTTAATTATATCTTGACAAGTTATCTTCTTTTGACAATTTATATTCTTGGTGTCTAGGCTATGTCAGAGCAATAATCATATATAAATATTACGATAATTCGTAAATATTATAGTGATTATTTCTTTGAAGGTACTTAAAACTTCGACTGCATTGCTACGGTGATTCGTGGTGCACCGATAACTCATGTATGTTACTTGGATAAGAAATATTTTGTTAGATTAAGACAAAGTGTGATTATACAATTTTGGGTTAGAAGCTACTAAGGACAAAAAATTTGTAATTAAGTCCTTGCTTTCATTTAGTTGCATTACTTCATGCATATATAAAAAAACAACAAAACCCAAAGAAAAAATAATTGTACATTTTACTTAACTTAGTTTTTTCAATCGAAAAGAAATAAAATCTTTTTAAATCTTTTCCTTTGAAAAAAAAGAGAATTAAAAAAAAAACAAGCATTTTACTTGAGTTAGATTTTTCCTAGAAAAACAAAAAATCCAAAAAAAATATAACCTTTTCAAAAACAAAAATCAAATCTGCCTTTTGAAAAATAAATTCTCTTTGGTAAATAATTTTCCTTTTTAAAAATAATAATAATTTTTCACTTCATTTTCTAAACTCTGTTTCATTCCCTTAATTCGATTCTCACTTCTTTCTCTTCATGACTTTTTCTTGTGCATGAGTACTTGGACTCGTGACACAACTAATCGTTTAACTCGGACAAACGGTACTCCAACAATGGCAAATGAAAATTCCCCATGAACACTCATGGATAGAATCTTTTCCGATATAGTTTCTATTCCTTCTTGTATCTAGCTACTCGCCCTAACGGGTAACCATTTCGAAATTCATTCCAATCACATTGCCACGCTCCTAAAATTTGGCAATTTTGAACACGATGGCCCATACATCTTCTCAACGAAATTCAAACAAGTATGCGCAACCATTAAACTCCAACAACTTTGTGATGACAGAATCAAACTTTGGTTAATTCCATTCGCCCTTACTAATTATGCTAAAAAATGGGTTTATAGCTTAACATCAAACTCAATCAAAACTTGGGAAGAATTTGTTAAAGTCTTCTTAAAAAAGTTTTACCCTTGGAAAAAACAAATAAAATCCGAAATGAAACTATTAATTTTCATCAATTCAGGGGCGTACCATTTAGAAAATATTTTGAAAGATTTAAAGAACTTTTGATAAAATGTCCACACCATAATTTCAAAAAATGGACTCTTTGCCAAATCTTATACGATGGACTTGAAAATAGCTCACTAACCATGTTTGAAACAATGTGCCAGGGAAATTTTCTCGCCCAACATCAGGACAATGCTTGGCAATTTCTTGAAAACTTGGACCAAAATTCATCCCAATGGGAACGTTCTAATGAAAAATCCATTTCACGATCGAGTGCACACTCGATAGGATCGTCTTTGGATTTGGAAGCTAAAATCGATGCAATGATTAATAAATTCGACAATGTTTTCTCATCCAACCAAATGAACCAAACTTCCCAACCAATGTGCTATAAATGCAATGACTCGAATCACATTGCCGATCAGTGCCCTAACTCGATTGAACAACTCAATGCTTTCAATAAGGTTAAAAATGACCCGTTTTCTCCAACGTACAATCCTAGTTAGAGAAATCATCCAAATTTTGCTTGGAACCAAAATAATTCCAACAAGAATTATGTTCGTCCCAATTTTCAAGCATTTTTGAATAATGCTTCGAATCCTCCCTTTCAATCCAATCATTTGCAACAAAATTTTGCCCCTCCGTTCCAAAATCAACTACAACAATCTTTTGCTTCCCAAGACGATAAACGATTGAGTTCACTTGAGAAAAGTCTTAAAACTTTGGCTAAGGCAACCACTCAAAGCCTCCAATCAAACAGTAATTTGCAAAAAAAATTAACCTCGTACATGCAGTATACGAGTCAGTCTATTGCTAAACTTAAAATGCAAATGAGTCAATTAGCCACGTCTATGAGTGAACGTGAACGAGGCACATTCCCAAGTCAGTCAATTCCAAATCCCAAAAATCAAAACACGAATTTGAATCAAGGCCATGTTGTTCAAGATAGCAACGTAACCCAAACGAATGCTATCACAACTTTGCGTTATGGTAAATAAATCAATAATTAAGTTGTTAACCCAAACGATTTATTAGAAACTCCTCTTGACACTTCAAAAACGACAAAAGAATCCAAACAAAACATTGAATCAAATGGCAATCCAAATTCTTCTTCTACTCAAGTAGACTAACCTACCGAGTATCGTGTTCCATTTCCACATCACCTTCGACCCAAGAAACATTCTGACCAAATGGAAAAGATGTTGGAAATTTTTAAACAAGAGAAAGTTAACATCCTTCTCCTTGATATCATTCAACAAGTCCCAACTTGCGCTAAGTTTCTCAAGGACTTGTGTACTAAAAAATGCCACACTTATGTACCCAAGAAAGTTTTCTTAGCTGCCGGACTTAGAGAAGTCTTGTCCCAATCAATTCTTGTTAAATACAAAGGTCCTAGATGTCCGATGATCTCGTGCATGATAGGAGACAAAACGATTAACAAGTGCCTACTAGATTTGGGTGCGAGTGTCAATTTGATTCCTTATTCGGTTTACCAGCAACTTGGCTTGGGTGAACTAAAACCGACAAAAGTAGCTCTTCAATTTGCCGATCGTTCAATAAAGAAACCCGTAGGAAAAATCGAGGGTGTACTCATCAAAATAGGTCAATTCATATTCCCCATCGATTTCATCATTTTAGAGACACAACCCATGAACAATCCGATAAGTCAAATTCCATTGATTTTATGCCGACCTTTCTTGGCTACTTCAAATGCTCTAATCAATTGTCGAAACGGTTCTATGAAAATTTCTTTTGGAAACATGACTTTGGGTCTTAACATCTTCAATCTTGAAAATCAATCGAATGAACCACGTAACCAAACGTCGAAAGTTAGCTTCATTCAAGAAAATTTTGATAATGAAACAGTTGACCTAAACCACGAACACGAGACTGAATACACACAACTTTTTAAAGATGAGCCTAATGAAATTGAAATTGTGCTCCCATTTGAACCCCTCACTGTTGAGTCAGAACTTCAACCAAATTTTTTGATTGAGCAACCCCCAAGGTTGGACCTCAAACCCCATCCCGATCACCTTAAGTACGCATACTAGGTGACAACAAAACATTTCCCATCATAATCTCTTCATCTCTCTCTTGATCAAGAATATTCCTTACTTTCAATTCTGTTGAAAAACAAAGAAGCAGTTGGATGGTCGACCACCGATATAAAGGGAATTAGTCCCGCTCTCATTCAACATCGTATCCATTTAGTTAACCATGCCAAGCGTGTTCGTAACGCGCAACGAAGGCTTAACCCAAAAATAAAGGATGAGGTTCGAGATGAAATTCTTAAACTCGTTAATAACTGAATCATATACCCTATCTCATAGTTCGTGGGTTAGCCCAATTCATGTCGTGCCGAAAAAGTCTGGACTTACCGTTATCAAGAACGATTCTAACGAACTCATTCCAACTCGTACTCAAACGAGTTGGCATGTTTGCATTGATTATCAAAAATTAAATGCTGCAACCCATAAAGACCACTTCCCTCTTCCTTTTATTAACCATATACTTGAACATTTAGTCGGCCATGAATTCTATTGCTTTCTTGATGGTTATTACGGTTATAACCAAATTCCTATCACTCCCAAGGATCAAGAGAAAACAACTTTCACGTGTCCATTTGGCATCTTTGCATATCGAAGTATGCCCTTTGGCCTGTGCAACGCTCTTGCTAAGTTTCAAAGGTGCATGGTCAGCATATTTTTCGATATGATCGAATGCCTTCTGGAAGTATTTATGGGCGATTTTTCCGTCTTTGGAAACTCTTTTTCCAAGTGCTTACACCATCTCGAGTTGGTTCTTAATCGATGCAAGGACAACACTTAACGTTAAATTGGAAAAAATGCCATTTTATGGTCAAACATGGCATTGTTCTTGGACATGTGATTTCAAACAAAGGCATTGAGGTAGATAAAGCAAAAGTTGACGTAATTGCGAATCTACTTATCCGCAAATCTGTCAGGGATATTTGTTCATTTCTTGGACATGCTGGTTTCTATCGACGCTTTGTGAAAGACTTAGTAAAATTTCTCGACCGCCTACGACTCTTCTTGGAAAAGATGTTCCATTCGACTTTAATTCTGACTATATTTCGGCTTTCAAATGTCTCAAAAACGAACTCATTTCCCTCCCATCATTTGCTCATTCAATTGGGATCTTCCATTCGACATAATGTGTGACGCTTCTAACTTCGCAGTTGGTGCTGTCTTAGGACAATGCATCAACAAAATTCTTCATGTCATCTATTACGCTAATATGACTCTGAATGATGCTCAACTCAATTACATGACCATAGAAAAAGAGCTTCTAACTGTAGTCTTTACGCTCGAAAAATTCCGACCTTATTTGATTGGCTCACACATTACTGTTTACACTAACCATTCTGCTTTTAGGTTCCTTTTTGCTAAAAAGGATGCTAAGTCTCATTTGATCCGTTTGATCCTTCTACTCTAAGAATTTAACCTTACAATCAAAGACAAAAAAGGATCCGACAATGTCACTGTTGGTCATTTGTCACGTCTTCCAAATGCACCATCTTCTTTACCGATCAACGAGAACTTTCCTGATGAAACAACTCTTTTCTGTTTTTGTCGATCCATGGTATGCTGACATAGTGAACTCTTTAGTCACTAATGAAACTCCTTCATTTTGGTCGAAACAAGATAAATATAAATTTCTTTCCCAAGTCAACTACTTCTATTGGGATGGTCCATACTTTTTTAAATACTGTTCCGACAAATCATTCGACATTGCATCTCGGATTATGAAATCAAGAGTGTCCTTTAGTTTTGTCAGGACCAGGCTTGTGGTGGTCACTTTGGTCTGAAGAAAACCACAGAAAAGGTGCTTCAATGTGGTTTTTATTGGCCTATGCTTTTTAAAAATGCATTTGAGTTTTGTAAAACTTGCGATCACTGCCAAATGTTAGGAAGAATCTCTCGAAGAAACATGATTCCTTTGAACCCTCTTCTTACGATCGAAATCTTTAACGTTTGGGGTATTGACTTTATGCGACCGTTTTCCAATTCTTTTAGAAACTATACATTCTTCTTGCTGTTGATTACGTCTCTAAATGGGTTGAAGCCATTCCTTGTAAACAAACGACCATAAAGTTATTGTGAAATTCATAAAAGAAAACATCTTTTCCAAGTTCGGAATACTTCGCACAATAATAAGCGATAATGGAACCCATTTCTATGATCTTTCATTTAGAACATTAATAAAAAATACTCGATAACCCACAAGTTATCCACCCCGTTTCATCCTTAAACGTGTGGTCGGGTTGAAGTTTCAAATCGTCAAATTAAACAAATTTTGCAGAAAACCGTAAATAAAAATCGAAAAGATTGGTCACAAAAATTGACAGATACAATTTGGGCTTATAGAACTGCTTATAAAACCAATCTTGGGATGTCTCCTTTTAGGCTTTTATATGGTAAAGCATGCCATTTACCCATTGAACTCGAACATAGAGTGTTGTGGGCGATTAAGAACATAATCTTTGATCTTGAAAAAGCCGGCCAAACAGAAAATTGAAACTCAACGAGTTAGAGGAGATTAGGAATGACGCATATGAAAACGAGAAAATTTACAAAGAAAGAAAAAAAGTTTTTCATAACAAGGCAATCCTAAGGAAAACATTTTCACCAAATCAGAAAGTGCTTTTGTATGACTCTAGACTTCACTTATTCTCTGGGAAATCAAAATCAAGATGGACCGGACTATACATTATATGTACTGTTTTTCCACAGGTGCCATTGAAATAGAAAACCTAGGGATGGTTCGATTTTTAAAGTCAATGGTCATCGTTTAAAGCCTTACTTGGAGTTGGCGAGTGATCGAGAGGAGGAGCTCATAACTCTTCACGAGCCATACTACGTTTAGTAAGAAATGTTAACCCTCTCTTGTAAATATGTACATATTTTTTTCCCGTTACACTCATTATATCATGCTTTGACTATGGGGACACAACCAAAATCAAGTGTGGGGGGAGTCTTATATTCATTTGTGAATTTTCATGGTTTATTTTTTTAATTTTCTTTCCAAAACTCTTTATAAAAAAAATCCCAAAACAAATTTTATTTTTAGCATATTGATTTACTTTTGAAGAAACACTATAGAATAATTATATGTTTTTGGTTATTGAGTTGAAATTTTTGAAAATTTATTTTCTTAACAAAAATAAAAATAAAGTTTGATTACAAGTAACTATTGTTTAACTGGTAAATAGGAAGGTTCATGGATGATAATTATGAAGTTATCCTAATTGAAATCTTTGTTTAAAAGAGTGATTGATTTAAAGTAAAGGCGATAACATTTTTTATCTTCTAAGTTAAGTAGCGCTAAGATGATTTTGCAAAACTCTCCCTTTATAAAAAAAATGGTTTATATAAAAATAAGAAACACCTAGAGTCATGTATTCATACGTAAGCGTGTACACTCGTCATGCTCTATACCCTTCTCACATAAACCCGAAAGGTAGTGCATGATCGGTATATCTGGCCTCAGTTTACCTGAGTTAGGTGTATGTAGATAGATTTAATAAAATAACCACCTAGAGTCAGGAGTTCATACATAAGTGTGTACTCGCCACGTTCTGTACACTTCTCACGTAAGCCCGAAAGGCAGTGCATGATCAGTATATCTGACCTCAGTTTATCTGAGTTAGGTGTGTAAATAATAATGATGTTAATACTTTATAAAAAATAGAGAGTGAAAGAAATTGAAATCCAAGCACTATTTTCACTTATTTGATTCGAATTGTTATTCAAAAGAAATAAAAATACCACTTTGAAAAACTTTGATAATTAACTAAGGATCCATTTCATAGTTGCACTATGTTATTAACCGAAACAACTAGCTAAACTAGAGTCTAATTGTGATGATAACTTAATTTTTGTTGGAAGTTTTGATGAGTAAAAGGACTTAAATTTCTTGATAATGACTAGAACTTATATTTAACTTACTCGTGTCAATTTAAAAGTAAATTCTTCATTTGTAAATATTTTTGAAAACTTGCATCATGTAGAATCAGCATATCGTATTTGGATTTTGTGGGTAGTATCCGCTGAAAACCCTCACGAGACAACACTCGTCCTACTAGGGACACCTAGAGGTTTAACAGCTTGTTGCATACGCTCAATGCAATCGTGTTTCCTACAAAAATGGATTTATCTTAGTTTTAGTTTATTCGAGGACGAATAAAAAGATAAGTGTGGGGGTATTTGACGTGCACGTAAAAGTGCATATTTTTACTTTCATATTTAATCTACTTTTATTCAAATAAATGACATATTAGGGCATTTTACACATTTAAACCAAAATTTAAATTGTTTTCAAATCATCATTTATTCATCTTCATTTGAGGGGTAAAATGGTAAATTTGTGTATGATTTAATTTGAAAAAAATTATTTGCACATTTTTATTTTTAATTGTAAGAAATGGAGAGCATATATGAAGAAGCTTTCATGAATAAATGCATGCACATATATTGAAGGCAAATGAAGATTGGAAATAAATGAATTCATGCAACATGGAGGAGCCCACTAACCCACTACCATATGGTCCACAATTAAAAGCACATGCACATGTTAATGGAACTTTAAAGGCATGTTCGTGCGGATTAATGAATTTCCTAATGATTACTTGGAGGTTACACTTCCTAAAGGGCATTTTAGGTAGTCCATAAAATATGAATTAGGGTTTTAAGCATGTATAAATACCCCTTATGTCTTATGTAATTATCTTCTTCTCTTTTATGTAAGTTGTAGCCACAAAATCAAAAATAAAATAAAAGTTTCTTTCATGGCTTCTTAGCCTTTTCTTTATGCAATTTATTTATATGCAATTTTAATTCATGTTCCTTTCTTTTATGTTTCTTTTTATGTTAACAACTTAGATCTCTTTCTTTAATGCAAGTAGTTTAGATTTGTTTTATGCAAGTAGATTAAAATTTTAGTTTATTTAATTAGCTCTCTTCTTTCATGTTGAAATCACTTTATGTTATACTGAATTCAAATATGAGAAGCTAAGCCCGTTCAATTTAGGGGTGATGAAGCTCTCACGAATCACATAAAGTTAACATAGTGATTTCATTTGATCTCTTTTTATGCATAATGGAAATTTTGATTTGGTAAAACTTTATTGTTTAATATTGAATTTGATAGCCTATGTTGTTGACACCAAATAGGCTGTGCTTAAACAAACATAAACACAAATTACCTCTTCATCCACATATGATTTTGGTAATGAAGTGGATTCAGAATCAAAATTTGATAGTCTATGTTACTAATCAATTGTAAATAGATCATGCTTAGAATTTTTAATTTCATTATCATTTTCATGAGAGTTGACAAGTGGTTTGGATGGTGAGTTAAAGTTTGATGGTTAATGTTGGGCTAATTAATAGCACAAATAGACCATACTTAGAATAAACACATCAACTAAATTTACAAATGACTAAAAAAAGAGATCATAATTTCATTGTGTTGATTAGTGTGATCATGAGAAGGGATTTGCCTCTAAATTGCCTTCTACTCTTATATTTTTATTCACCTTTATTTGTAGTTAGTTTTTAGAAATTTTAGTTAACACATCTTCAAACTTTGGTCTAATTTGATTGAATAGAATTTAAAATTAATTCATTTCCCTACAGATCGACCTGTACTTGCATATGTACTACAATTGTACACTGTGCGCTTGCTATTTTTAATGATAATATTTTAACAGCGGTTTCTAACCGATAGAAAATCCATCGTTTTTAAAAGGAACCATTTGGTACAATTACAGTGAAAAAGGCGACCAAATTTGTGACGAAGAACATCATCTGTAGATTCGATGTGCCTCAAAAGATTATAACTACTAGAAGATTATAAAGATAATGAGACTTAGTTCGAAATAAATGAGTTCAAGGATTTTTGTAAGCGCTACCTAATTGAGAAGAGTTTTGTAGTGGTAGCACATCCTCAAGCGAATGGAAAAGTGGAGGCGGTGAATAAAATCATCAAGTCCACTTTAAAGAAATGGTTAATGAAAGCCAAAGGCAATTGGGTTGACGAGAGCTTTTACTGGAATTACTAGCTTATAGGACGACCTATAAGTCTACAACCAGACATACACCGTTTGATCTAGCATACGAATAAGAAGCAAAAATCTTGATTGAACTGGAAGTCCCCTCTCATCGTAAAAGGAATTATGATCCGGAGGCAAATGTTAAACTCTTGCTTGAATCCCTTGATTTGATTGATGAGAAGAGAGACAAAGCGGAATTGAGAGTAGCTGCTCACCAGAAGAGAGTAGCATGACATTTTGATGCAAAAGTACAAAACCGTAGTTTCGTGGTAAGGGATGTTGTTTTGAAATGAGTCCTCCTGGGTATGGGGGCATTCGGTCTGAACAAGGAAAACCCTTATGTAATTGAGCGGAAGCTTGAAGATGGAACATTCAAGCTTGCGACTGTTGATGGAATTCCAGTCTTGCATGCGTGGAACAACAACTTGCTACAGCGTTACTACACCTAGCTTCTTTTAGTTTGCTTTTGCAAATAAGCCACTCGAAGACTCTAGGGGCAATGTAATAAGGCAAGATTTTCCATTTGTTTCAACATGAATTAGCTTATCAAACTAATGAAACCATATTATTGCTAGAAAATTTCTCGACAAGGGACATGCTCCTCAAGCCTTGGATCATAGTCGGGAAGCTTAGCCCTAGAAAACCCACTTAGGGGTCGATCGGATAATTCAATCCCGACCTTCAAGAATTCACCGTTGCTTGCACATTGGCGACAATTCGAAGGTTTTATAATTCACTTAGGGGTTGATCGGATAATTCGATCCCGGTCTTTAGGAATTCGTTGTTGCTAGAGATTGGCAATGACAAGAAGGTTTGAAAACCCACCAAGGGTCAATCAGATAATTTGACTCTGACCTTAAAATCTGGTGTTTCCTAGAGATAGGCGACGTCAAGAAGGTGAAATATAACTTTAGGGAATATGGCGTTGCCCGGAGATAGGCGACGACAGGAAGGTGAAACTCTAACTTTTAGGGATCTATCGTTGCCCAGAGACCGGCAACGTCAGGAAGGACAATCACTTAGGGGTTGACCAGATAATTAAACATCAACCTTTAGAAATTTTTCATTGCTCGAAGTATGGTAGCACTGGGAAGGAATGCTCGAAATCGAGCAATTATTCCATCGGTTTCCGAGGACAAGAACTGGCATACAAACTGGGTTTCCATAACCATGCTGGCGGCCTAGTAGGATATGCTAGGCTAAAGATAAGTAACGATTATCATGAAAAACCCAAGACATATGTTATTAGACCCTTTTGATCCAAGATCAGGCTTGGGATGGAGCAATCGAACTAGGGCAATTGGATAATTCGCCCCGTGATGTTTAACTCCTACTAGTGCTCGAAGCTTAGCATTTTGAAAAATAGCCTCCACGAATAGTTTTTAGTTCGTAGTAGGAATAAATGAACTAGAAATAAACATTGCAATTACTGCCTTACGGCAATAGGGAAAAACATGAAATTTTTGATTATTCAGGAGGAATGGTTGGCTGGGAGAAACTCAACTCAACACGAACTGGAATAACCATAGAGTTGGTTAAACAATGGTCATATTTCCTCGAGCAGAACACTCTGGTGACTATAAACAAGGCTAAAACAATGGGATGTAACCAACGCTATTGCAAGAATTTTATTTATTTGCACATAGGTCCAGTAATCAAACACATTGCACAGGAACAGGCGTATATAATATAGGAAAATTGCAATACAAGTGGTTATATTTTATACACAGGTAGTTAAAAAACAGCTAAATATATAAAAGTGCGAAAAAGTAAATGGAACAAAGATTACATGGCAAAATCGATATTTTCATTAGTTCAACTATTATATACAAGATAGAGCAGGCGCCGCTCCTACTCAAACATGACCTGTTTATCGCAAAAAGAAAGCCAAAAAGTACTGATAATACAATAAAAAGAAAAACAATAAGCCCACGAGTTTCAGGATACCCTACTTGCTCTTCCCTTTCTTTCCTCCCTTACCACCAAAACCATTGGGATGCGTCTTATGCTTCCACTCGTCCTTGATTACCTTTCCTTTAGAAGGGTCGCCCTCGGACTTAGAAGTCTTGCCTCCAAAAGCGGAATGAGGCTCATCATTTTCCTGACAGAAGACTTGGAGGATTTGATCTTGAACTTTGGTATCCTTAGCTTGATTGTGGAAGCTTAGCAGTAGGGCTTGTAAGAGTGGAGGCAATAGGCTTAGTGGTGCTAAGCTCAGGTTTCACCTTGATTTTCTTGAAGTCAGCCTTCAACCTCTCCGTCATGGAAGCATGATCCGTTGGGTCCACAACACTGGTGATTGTAACATCTTCTTTCGGAGATTGTGAAATATCTTCCAGCCCTTCCAAAACCCTAATCTTTTGAGAATCAGCACTGGCCTTAGAACCGAAAGGCATGATGGGAGCAACAAGTTTGGAAGGGATGGAAGTCGACGTAGTGAAGATAGCTGTAGATTCCAAACCCTTAGTAGGTGACGAGGAGGAGGAAGATGCAATTTAACTACAAGTTGATAAATAGAGTAGTAAAGTTTAGTGATGGATTCACATGAGAACTTAAGCTTCTAGAAGACCGGTGAAACAAGAGATATACCTGAGCTTGGATTCTGTTCCATGAAAGATTTGAGAAATTCCTCCTCTTTAGTCGTATACTCCCTTGTTTGATCTATGAAGGATGGAATGTAGGGCTCGATAGAAGTTGTCGATGCAGAAGCCGAAACAACATGAGAGGGTTTCAGAGCTAACCACCATGGATGCAGGAAAAGTCACCGCAAGCTCTCCATCTTTTAGAGTGAACAATTTATGCTAACCCGATAAACTTGGGCCAACAAGAACCTGGTTGGCAGCAACAACATTAGCGGAATCCTCTTCAGCAAGTATTGACTTTCCACCTCGAGTTTGATGATGTCTTCTACATCGAGGTACTCAGCCATCAATTCCTCTTCAGAATAACGTCGACCACCGTGACCCAACCTAGCACCTCTTTCCATGCATCGGCCGGGGTCTTGGCATATGAACTCCTTAACCACTTCAAGTTTTTATGCAGAATCATGCTGGCATAGAAGTGTTAGAGAGTTTCGTTAAGCTCCTTTGTTTCTTTGGCCCTAGTCTCCTTGAGTTCCTTTAACTCAACCGCAACGGGCACGAGCTCAACCTCAGCGTCTAGCTTGTCAGCTTTCAACCAAACCAAATCATTAGTGAGTTTTTCTTTTTCCTCTCACAGCCTTTGCAATTCGAATGTCTGCTCATCAATTATCTGTTCCCCGTCCTGAATAATCTTATCCTTTTTAATGAGAGCCATGTTCCTCTTGACAACTTGCTTTTTCAATGTCGTTCCCTCTTCATGGCCAACTTTCAACTCATTCCACATCATAATCTTAGCACTGTTGTGAGCCCTCTTTATTTCCTCCATTAAGCTATCCATGCTAACTTTTAATTTGAGAGTGACATCTCTCTCGCCGGTTACCTTCGCCAAGTCTTCTTCTCGATTCTTAATGATTCTTTCAAATGTTTGTTCTTGGAATCGAAAGACTGAATGTTGATGTAATTGATCTTGTTGACATTAGAGAGGGCATAGCACAGCCTCTTCCACTCGTAGCCTTGGTAGATATGTTTCTAAATGCTCCAGGCATCCTTATATGTTTCCTCCTTGGGAACATCATCGATGTCCTAATCAATCATCATGCAATGTAGGAAAAGGTCAGGAAATGCGGCCTATAGGTGCGACAAAATAGAAGGAAGAGAAGACAGAGGAGTAGAAATCACTTTAGATTGGGAGGAACTATAGCAGTCAACGATTAAGAGGTAAGAGCCTATTGGTGAGAAGAGGCTAGAGGTTTAGTATGGGTAGAGGAATGTTCGAAGAGGGACTGCGACAATCGTGCGATTCCTTGTATCGCTTGGTTTGATCACACGATAGTCCCTCTTTAGCCTTTCTTTATTTCTTTTGCTTCTCAGCTCGGTAGTAATCTTCTGCCTCTCTTTCCTTCTTCCTACACCTTTCCTCATCGGTTTTGTAACGACACCAATAGCTGGAATGAGGAGGATTCGAGTTAGAAGTTTGTCCTCTAAACTCGCTAGAATTGTATGAAAGATTTTCTATACCTGTCCCTAGCTATGGAAACTTAAACAAGAAGAGAAATAGAATAAGCGCAATTCCAGATTACAAGTGGATGCAGGGATATGTGTTCTTGACCCTAGTAAAGTGTATAGTGCCGATGACCCCCTATGCAATCTACAGACCGTGTTGGCAAGAAATTAGAGATGGAGTCTCACCACCTTCATTAAAAATTCCTCTAGATAAGAAGCTGTAGTTAGGGGAATCTTCAAAGAGAATATCGGTAATTGAAATATCAAAATCACTTAAACCAACGAATACGTTATCGAGAATGCATCCTCATGGAGTTATTTCACCCAAAGGCAATGTAGTCTGTCCTTTGGGTTCCTCAGAAGTGTCAACAATGATTTTCTTTAGACGAGGTGAGCTAGGAAGTTCAAGGTGCTCATCGGGTGTCTCATCAAACGATTTACCCTTCTCTGCACTAATGTGATAGTCGCTATTGATATCTTTGGTGCTTTCTTCTTCCTCTTCCACTAGTGGTTCCTTCCCCTCTCTTCCTGCACTCTCACTCCCCTTGGGGATGGGCTACATTCCAACTCTTTCTTCCCCTTCTCTCGAAGCAACTCCCCTACCGATAGGCTCTCCGACATGTGTTATGCTCGACGGACTTTAAGCACACCCTTAAATATTTTCGCTAGAGCTGCGAGTGTGATAGAAGATAGGGCAGGTGTTCTAGAGCTGCTCCATGGACTTGAATTAGGAACAACAAACCTATTAGAAAGTAGCAGATTGCATCGTCAAAGGTTCTCATTGGTCAGGAGACATGCAGCTGTGCGGTGCTGGAAGCTAATCTCCTTCAAACCCTTTAAGGTATCGACATGTTCATCACGAACGTCTTGAGCGGGAATGCTTGTAAAGAAGTAGATAGTAAGTTAAGCGCTTAGACGGAGGAAATCCAAGCACGAAAAGGATGAAATAAAATAAGCTTCCTCCTGGGCAGCCAATGCCCGTTGAAGCCATATGGGTATTGAATGTAGAAGTACTCATTTTTGAAATATTAGCATTTATTGTAAAGAGCCTTGACGACTTTAGACCTACACCAAGCCTCGAAAATAATATAAGAAGGGGAGTCCTGCCTTTAGTTAAACTGCATGAGGTAGGTCAGCTCCTAGAAAGTTGGAACCCGGTGAAAGTGGTCCACAAAAAGCATGTATAAAGAGCTTAAGAGAGCATATCCATTCAGTTGAACTTGGGACGAAGCCAGTCCGACTCTTAAACAACAATTCGAAGGAACAGATTGAAGGGTAGAACCACACCACCCAAATACATATATCTGTTACAAGTAGTATATCCCAATAGAGTTCATTGGACCTAAGTAGGAACTAAGACATCACCCTCAGGAATACCATGCTACCTTCATATGTTATAGAGCGTCTTGGTAGTTAGGATGGTCGACATTCAGTCCGGTGGGTCGTCCAGAACCCTTAAAGCAATGTACTTGTTAGGGAAGGAGGAAGATTTAGCAATGGCTTCGCTAGGACGACCATGCCTTGGAGCTCCGTGGTGATGGAACATCTAGGCCTGACAGGTACAAAAGGTGAAGCCTGAGCGGTAGAGGATCCAGCTTTAGGAGGAGCAGACGTCCCGACATCGGTCTAAAGATGTGGACATCAGCGAGTCTTTCTGAACATGAAAAATTGGCATTCAACATGGTCAGGTATGCTTTATTTCAAGTATCAATCCCGTGTGACCAACGCTCGAAATCCAAAGGATGTCGATGGGTGCTGACCAATCGAATTCTGAACATTGACTATGGCAGGTGAAAGTATTTATCTATGCAGTATGGGTGTTGTGTCCTATACGCGACGAATGTAACATCCTACGTAGGTAGCTTGCTTGCGCCAAAAAACGACTCACATCACATGACATAACTATGCATCGGATCTTACCTGTTCTCGGTGGATAATCGATAACGGAACTATTGTCCGGAGCGATGCGAAAGCTTTTCTTTTGCAGGGACACTGGGAATGCAACAATGAAGAATGCTATGTAGTAGGAATATTCAAAACGACAAAAATGCTAGGTGATGGAATTGTTTGAATTTTGAAGCTTAACTAATACGATCATTTTTAAAAAGGAACCGTCCTATTGGTATTAGAACAACGGAGTGCGATCGACCAAGTGTTAATAGGGGTTAATTACCGGTCATCGCTAAGAAGCGACATGAGCATGTGCTAAGTTGAATCCAAGGCTGCACCTAGTCGAATCTGTGTTAAAACCCGAACAAAACAACAACCACCCCCACCAACACTCAATCAATCACCATATCCACCTCGATCACCTTAACATAGAAGCATTACTAACCTTATGTACAATCAAGATATGGGAACAAAGGAATTAGTGATAAGAGCTTGTAATGGAATCAGGGTCGAGTGCTTTAACAATCTCAAAAGGATAGCAGTGGCTATCTGAAGTCGGCAGCGAGTGGATGGGGGCGGCAGATGATTGGCGGTGGAAGGTCTATCATGAGAAGATAAGGGTTGAAGGACTCATGGTGAAAGCTCTCAGTAGCAAGAAGGAATTGAAAGTGAAAAGTGAAGAAAAAAAGGCTAAGTGTTTGCTTATATAACCACTCAGGGAAGACGAAAGCTCTTGGTACCGAGAGGATCGTCTCGGTATTGAGATGGTTTAGGTATATACGACTAAGACGTGGAATGATCTTCGAAGCGTAGATCTTGTCCTTAGCATTGAGAGTGAAATTTTACTATGCTAGTTAAAGGAATATCAATGGGATAAAGGTAGTGCTCTGAAGGAATTCCAAAATGACTGATCGAAACTAAGAGATAGTGAGTCAGAACTTGTCTTGATCCAAAGCATGCTTTATTCTCAACGAAAGAAAACTCTAAGTGGCAAGTGTTAGCCGGGTTTTTAACCAAGCAGATTTCAACTTGAATTAGATTGTCAAAATTAAACGAAATGACTAACGAATTTGGAAACATGTTCAGAAAGGGAAGAAGATTGAATTCAAGAAGTTTCGAGAGGAAAGGGGCAAAAAGGACCTCTCGGTACCAAGAGCTTTTTATTTCTCTTTGGTCCCCACAATCCTCTTATGCTCCAAATACTACTTCAAGCAATCATTGTAGGGTGCTTTTCATGGAGAATAGACAAGCAACTCTAAGGATTTATGAGAAAAAAGCAAAGAAAGCATAATAAGTTAAGCAATATAAAGGAAATTATCAAAGAGAACTTGATATACATGGAAAAGAGTTTGGAATACAACAAAGCAAGAGATAGGATGGAAAAATAAGTGAGAAGGAAGGTTGTTCAACCACCATAGCCACTCAGTACCGAGAGAAACCTCTCAGTACTAAGAGATTTTTTAGAGCTTGGGCCGGCACTTACACTCCTGGACACTTGGAATAACATCTGGACCTTGAACTTTGTGGGCCACTGGATCTATAGAGAAATTTTCCCTATAAATATCAACCCTATGGCAACTAAAGGAGGATATTTTTGGACTTTTGGTACTTCTTCTTCATCTTCTACCTCCTCACCATGATAGTCATCAAGGAAAATACTATTGGCAGTTCTAGGCTTAAGAACATGTCAATCCTTTGTACTTGTGACTCATATATCTCTCAAATCCTCTAAAACTTTCTCTTAAATCCCTAGTAAATAAAATGTAAATGGACATAGGCTAGAGATTTTCGAACCAGTATAAAAATTATTGTGTGTCCTTTTACTTTCTTGTTGTTTTTGCTAGATTTGATCCAACGACAGGTATCTTTGGGTGTTATTTTTGGCATCAACTGGTCCAAAAAGCATCCAAGGAATATGAGGCTAGATGAGTACACACCTCTGAATGATATGCTTGAAAACATATACTTGCCATACATTGTACAGAAGCCATAAGAAGGCGCCTAGAAGAGAGGTGGTTGAGGCAAAAAAGCACTCTAGAAAGTTTTGTAGATTCCATGAAAATCATAGGCATAATATGAATGAGTGCAATCATCTAAGTGATTTTTTTGAAGATCTGATACAGAAAAAGAAATTGCAATAGTTTGTTAGAGAGCCGCAAGATGGTGGACAGAATGATAAACCCAAGGGCTGAACATCCAAGGGAAGGACCTAGCGGAAAAGGGCCCAAGCGTTCAGATGAAAGGATTATTATAAATAAAATAACAATAGTACCTCATATAGTAGAGAAAACTTGGAATGAGATGGAGCGGTATACGAGTTCATTGAGGCATATGACAAAAGAGAGTTGCTTCGCCATTGAGGATGAAGCTTTGGCTAAACAGCAAAGGTGTGGTGACCCTCACTCTAAAACACATAGATTTTTTTTTTACATTCAAGAGGAATTCACCACTAAACCCCAATTCTTTTATATTTGAATTTTTATATAGTTTCCAAATATTTTTCCCAAGACCCTGATTTTTACCAATATAATCATATCAGTGTACAAACAAATTAAGAAAATTATATATTTGATGATATACAATTGTTTCTTTATTATTATTGTTATTATTTTATCAGAGGGAATTTAAATCAAATTGAAAACAAAATACCATACTAGCTATTGACAAGCCACTTATTTCCTTTCTAAATCTTGTTCTACTGCCAGAGGTATATTTTTAGCAAATTATATCACTTATACTTTTATTTGACTTTATATATATTAGTCTGCCTAAATAATTCTATTAACACTAAAATAGTATTTCCTTGATCTCATGATAGTCATCAAGTTTATGCATGATACTACTCCCAAGTTATTTTCATTTATCATTTCAGGTTGATTAGAGGTGGACTTTTAGCATTTTTAAATTTAATATGATGCAAACTTACATACTTGGTAATTTGTGGGATATGCTTGGTGTTATCTAAGGGCTGCTTGGTGTTTTCTTTGATTTGTCCCGGAAGCACCCACACTTTATCAATTAAAATGAAGTGGTTACAGGCTCCAAGGGTTTGACCTATGGCTATTTAGACCGGCCATAGTCCCTCTTTTACCACTTGCAAACCCAGATCCCTCATTTTAACAAGCTTCTACAAATTCCTACTCTTAATCCCCAGCATGTTTGTGTCTTGTTTTTCTGAAATGCATTCTTATATGTATTCATTCAATTATCTTTCAAGTCTTCTGCTTCCATAGTTCTATTTGAAATTTAAATATTTAAATACATACAAACTTCCAGAATTCATGCACATGCCAGTATCATTTACCTGCCATGCACAAATTCATTTCACTTGAATATTCTACTAAAATCTTGAGAGTTCATGTTCAAAAAATCAATCCCCTTAACTGTTTAATTTCCATAAGGTAAAATATAGACAATAAAAATCAGAGATCAAATATTTATGCACATATCATATGTATATGATATGTCTATCTCCTTATTTTCTCCAAATCAATCATTCATAAAATAAATTAGTAGTTAACCAGACATCATCAATGATCACTCACAACAGGTTTTGCTTAAGTACATATTTTCAACCCCAAAATACTTAGAAAGTTTCCTACAAGTAACTTCAATTACAGAAAATAGAATTTGTCTAGTAATTTCATTACAATGCAACTGCAAATTTTAAAACAAGTCTCTCTTATTTATACTAGCAGCCAATGCCTTCTTTACTCATCAAGCCAACTTCAATTTCCTGCAAGCAAATCATTTAGCTGCCCCAAAGAATTTTTGAGACACCCAGATGATTGCAAGGGCAACCAAAAGGGTCAGTTTACACTGGTATGAGCATTTATCAATTTTGTATACTTACACATAATTTTAGTAATCTTGCAGTGCCTTCTTAGTTTAACAGGTTTTATACTTAGCATGTTTTGGTTCATTCAAAGAGATACAAAGTCACATTCAACAAATTAAACAATACACAGCAAACAGTTGAAATAATCATGTGTACAATTCTTAATTCATCTACACCAAATCTTAGATAAGTAAACTCAGGTGTCATACTCCAAATTTCACCCAGCAATTAATCAATGAACAATGTTTATTTTGATTAAATCTAACACCATATCTGAATATTTATAACCCAGATTTTTAAACCCCTGTCCCCATTTGTTTTATGGTCTTTAACTCCTTGTCAAATGAACACTATGTATGCATTGTGAAGGAAACTCCCAGGTTACTTAATTTATTCCAACACACAAAGGCCTCAGGATGCAGTTGCACCATGCATATGCTTGCTCCCACCTGGAGTAAGCAGATCATTGACTATCTCCCAAGTGACCAATCTAGTTTTTCTTTCATTCATATTTCAGAGAGATATGACTACTTGTATATTTTCTGGTTCAACCCCATGTTCCCCTGTTTAATCTATGTCCATGTTTAAAAATAGAACAAGAATGCTCAAATCATGTTAACTCTAAAAACCCACTTACAGATTAATGCTCCAAACAAAAATGCACAAACAAACATCCATATCACCCATAACAATTTATTTCAGAGATTCAAATGACTCATAATATTTTTTAGGCTGCCTGCAATAGGACTTAATGCCATTGCATACAAAGGATAAATACTCACATAAGGTTTTTTTTTTCCTTTTACTGCCTTAATCCTTTGAACAGCAAATTCCCCCCAAAGCCTCAAGCTGGTGTTTCTCCTAGTTTATTCTTTTATTTTTGTTTTGATCCCGAGAGAATGATGGATTTGGCTATGTGCAGTTATTTATAAATCCATTCTAGGGTTTAAGAAAATGGGTAATTCCCCTGATACCCTTAGATGTTTATGTACACATCATATTCCTGTGTGAGCATAAATTGGAAATGCACACATTTAGGTTACTTTAATTAGCTATTTCGGGGATCATGCATTTTTAAACACTCAATACTATTTTCATGACTCTTTTCTACTCATGCAATAAGCTTGTGATCCTCAGTTTCTTTTTACAAGTTTAAGGAATCTGAAAATCTCCTTTGTATTTTTTTTTCTACCTATCTGTTATTTCCCTTTTATCATGCATACTATCATACCTTATTATGTAATGTAAAATTATTTACCCAAATTATTTGCCTGGAATAAATATAGTATGGAAATTTTATTTGATTCTATATATGTGTATATATATATTTCTGCCTTTTTTTCAAATCAGCAACTCCTTTTATATTTAAATTAAAAATCACATATATTATGCTAATTATTTCTGGCACAATTATAAGACATATAAACTTTTACATTAAACTTCATTTTATTTTATCTTCATATAAAACAGCAAATACCCCATATATATATATATATATTTACATAATTCTTTGAACATAAAGCTATATTTATTTTGAGTTCCAATTTTTCTTCTAATCACCTTAATTCCTTGCATTTTATCAAACAGAAGCTCCCATGCAATTTTATTTATTGCCAAATTCTTTTCTGTTTTAATGCAATATATATACATTTTATAATCTCAGAATTTCCTAACATAAATGTATATTTTTCACTTTATTTTAATTTTATTTTAGGGTCATTACATACCCTCCCCCTTAAAGGAATTATGTCCCCATAATTTCACCTAATTTCTCCAATTAAAAGCACTAATCTATAGCCTGTTGTAACTCCATAATCCCATACTCATATTTTATGAAAACAAACAATGTATAAATATATTTAGAAAAATCATCATAGGCTGCTTAAACATACCTCTCCATCAGTAAACAAATTGGGGTATTTAGCCCTCATTTTATCTTCAACCTCCCATGTACAGTCATTAGTGTCCAAGCTCCATTGGATTTTCACCAGTTTGATCACCTTGTTACTCAACTTTTTCTCTTCCTTGGCAACTATCCCTACTGGTTCATTTGTATAAACCAAATTCTTCTGGACTTGAACTTGAGTAGGTGACTCCAGAATTGCTCCTTCATCATGCACCCATTTTCTCAATTGAGAAACATGAAATACAGGATGCACACCACTCAACTCCTCAGGTAACTTAAGTCTGTAGGCCATAGCACCAATTCTCTGCATAATTTCATATGGTCCTACAAATCTTGGTGATAACTTACCAGATTTTCCAAACCTGAACACTTTCTTCATTGGTGATACTTTCAGAAAAACATGCTCTCCTACTTCAAACTCCATTGGCTTTCTCTTTCTATCTGCATAAGACTTTTGTCTTGATTGTGCTGCCTTCATTCTATGCCTAACCAATTCAATCATGTTGGTGGTTTCTTTAACATGATCTGGCCCCAATATTACACCCTCTCCTGCTTCCAACCAACAGGCAGGAGACATGCAGGGTCTCCCATACAAGGCTTCAAAGGGAGCCATTCCTATGGTTGATTGATAGCTATTGTTGTAAGTGAATTCTGCCAAATGAATATGATCCTCCCAATTACCCCCAAAATCAAGCACACATGCTCTAAGTAAATCTTCTAATATTTTATTCACTATCTCTGTTTGCCCATCACTTTGAGGATGGTAGGCAGTGCTTAAACAGAGTTGTGTTCCCATTGCTTCTTGGAAGCTTTCCCAAAATCTTGAGGTGAACAAAGTGTCTCTATCACTCACAATAGTCTTGGGTATACCATGTAGCCTCACCACTTCTTTAATAAACAATTGTGCAAGCCTAGATGCATTTCTATCTGACCTGACAGGGACAAAGTGAGCTGATTTGGTTAGTCTATCAACAATTACCCATATAATATCATTGCCTTTCTTAGTTCTAGGCAAACCATCCACAAAATCCATGGAAATACTTTCCCATTTCCACTGAGGTATCTCCAAAGGTTGCAACATGCCAGAAGGCTTTTGGTGGTCTGCTTTAATTTGTTGACATGTGGAACACTTTGCCACATATCTTGCCACTGCTTGCTTCATTCCTGGCCACCAGTAGATTCTTTTTAAATCATGATACATTTTAGTACCACCAGGGTGTATGGTGTACCTGGTCTTGTGATGCTCATTCATGATTTCTTCCTTCAACTCTGCAATGTTTGGTACACAAAGCTTACCATTTTTCCTCAAATAACCTTGGGAATCTATTTTAAAATTCTCTGACTCAATGTTATTTAATAACATTTCTTTCTTCTCCTTTAGACTTTGATCTTGATCTTGCATGCTACCAACTTTCTCCACCAGATTAGACTTCACTGTGATTATTCCCAGTGTACCATACTCCACCATATCACCATGTTCTTTAAAGTTCACTGCATCCTTGCTGTATATATCTGCCTCCCCAAGCACTGCAAGGTTTTTAAACTCATCAATCATCAAACTGGCTAATCTTACATGATTTCTGCTCAAAGCATCTGCCACTCTATTAGCTTTTCCAGGAGTGTACAAAATATCTAAATCATATGCAGCTAGAAACTCCAACCACCTTGCTTGCCTCATATTTAAATCTTTTTGAGAAAATAAATATTTCAATGCTTGATGATCTGTGAATAATTCAAATTTTGCCCCAAGCAAATAATGCCTCCATAGTTTTAGTGCAAACACTATTGCAGCTTAATTCTAGATCATGAGTTGCATATTTGGTTTCATTGGGTTTAAGCTGTCTTGATGCATATGCCACCACCTTGCCATGTTGCATAAGCACTGCACCTAACCCAGACCCACTAGCATCAGTGTATACAACCATTCCTTCATTTGCTTCTGGGATTTGTAGGACAGGAGCTTCCACCAATGCTTGCTTCAATTTCTCAAAAGCTTGTTCACACTGCTCAGTCCACACATATGGTTGGTTCTTCTTGGTTAGTTTGGTCATTGGTGCGGCTATTCTTGAAAAATCCTTGATGAACCTTCTATAGTACCCTGCCAAACCTAAGAATGACCTCACCTCAGTCACTGTTTTGGGTCTACTCCATGATTGAACTGCAATGACCTTGCTTGGATCTACACTTACTCCCTGCTGTGACACTATGTGTCCTAAGAATTTTACTTCATGTTGCCAAAATGTACACTTCGAATACTTGGCTTTTAATTCATGCTCTCTAAGTCTGGATAATACTAAATGTAGGTGCATGGCATGATCATTTTCTGTCTTTGAATAAATTAATATGTCATCTATAAATACCAAGACAAACTTATCCAAAAAGTCTCTAAAAATTCTATTCATCAAGTCTACAAAATAGGAGGGAGCATTGGTCAAGCCAAATGGCATTACTAGAAATTCATATAGGCCATACCTTGTATTGAAGGCTGTGTACTCAATGCTTTCCTCTGCAACTTTCATTTGGTGAAATCCAGAGGCTAAGTCTAACTTTGAAAATATTTTAGCTCCATGCAATTGATCAAATAGATCATCTATTCTAGGCAGTGGGTACTTATTCTTGATAGTTACCTTGTTTAAATCCCTGTAGTCTACACACAACCTCATTGTGCCATCATGTTTCTTGACAAATAGCACTGGGGAACCCCAACTGGAACTACTTGATCTTATGAATCCTTTCTCTTCTAATTCTTCTAGTTGATGTTTTAATTCTACCAACTCTTTTGGACCCATTCTATAAGGCTTCTTAATGATTGGATTTGTTCCTGGGATTAATTTTATTTTAAATTCAACTGGTCTGTTTTGAGGAATTCCCTTCACTTCTCCAAACACATCTATATATTCATTGACTACTGGGATTTCCTCTATTTTTAATTCCTTTTGAACTTCATTAATGCTCCAGATTTTATTAAAACATGTATTCTTTGCTATTTCACTTAAGATGGTAATTCTTTTGCCTTCATTTGTTTCCAAAGAAATAGTAAGGTTTTCTAAATTTAAAATTGCTTTATTTCTCATTAACCAATCTACTCCCAAAATAATCCCAATACCAGGACAATTTAAGGTATATAAGTCTGAATTAAATTCATAACCTCCTATCATTAATTTCAGACCCATACACTTCATCCCTAACATACAATGACTCCCTATGGGACTGTGTACAATTAAGGGCTGATCAATAGAAACACATGCAAGTGCTAATTTCTTTGTAATTTCCAGAGATATTAGTGAATGTGAGGCACCAGTGTCATATATTACTGATATTGGTTGGGTATGAATAAAAATTATACCTTCAAGTTGCCCAACATTCCCAGTATTACTTGCTGCCAAAGCTCCTACCCTTGCTGTTCCCCTATTGGTTTCTGGGCAATCCTTCTTGAGATGACCCATCTTTCCACAATTATAGCAGCCTCCTCTGGGTATCTTGGGGTCAGGGCATTGGTTACTATAATGTCCAGCTTTTCCACAATTAAAAAAATGAGTGAATTTCTTGCTTTCAGGTGTTGTTGCTCCTTCCCCTTTCTTAGCTCCTTTACTTGCATTTCTCTTGTCATAAGGTTGCACTTTGTTCTGACCACCCTTCTTCTTATTGAGCTTCATATTCCTGAATTTCTCTCTTGCAGTGTCATGTTGCTCAAATGAGAGAGTTAGATCAATTACTTGATCGAAGGTTTTGTCCTTGTATGGCAACATTGCCCTTGACAGACTAGGGTTCAAGCCTTGAATGTACCTTGCATTCTTTACTTCTGCATTCCCTATTAACACCAGTCCATACTTGGATAATGCTTCAAACTTCTGAGTGTATTCATTCACACTCATGCTTCCTTGCCTTAATCTAATAAAGTCTTCAAGCAGTGTGGCCTTGGCAGATGCTGGGACAAATCTGGCATCAAGCATGTCCTTGAAATTATTCCAAGTGATAGTATCCTCTTGTCTTCCTGCTGTCACAACTTCCCACCAATCCAGTGCAACCCCCTTCAATTTCCTTGAAGCTATCTGTCTCTTCCTTTGGTCATTGATTTGCATATCTGTGAAGACCCTCTCCATAGTTTTTATCCAAGTTTGAACACCTATAGCTCCTTCAGTACCTTCAAAATCCTTTCCTCCCAAAGTGGTACATGTCTTAAGCAATTTGGAGAGTTCCTCATGAGGATTGTCTTGCCTTGGTGCCATTCCATCCCTTAAAGCTCTCACAAAATCCTCCATACTCATCACAGGTGGCTCACGTGATGATCCTGCACCTGTGTGATGCCTTGGTCCTACCATAATGCTATAAATATGATTGTTATGTTAGTTTATTTACCCCTATCAGTTTTTGGTGTCTTTACTTGGTTCATTTTTATTTCTGTGCACACTGTGCATGTGTCACATGTACACACATATATTTCTTGACATAAAACAAAAACATTCAACACCAATAATTCAAACAATGCAGTCAAACATCCATATACATGCAACAACATTGACTATGTTATTTAAAACATAGCTCTGATACCAACTGTGGTGACCCTCACTCTAAAACACATAGATTTTTTTTTTACATTCAAGAGGAATTCACCACTAAACCCCAATTCTTTTATATTTGAATTTTTATATAGTTTCCAAATATTTTTCCCAAGACCCTGATTTTTACCAATATAATCATATCAGTGTACAAACAAATTAAGACAATTATATATTTGATGATATACAATTGTTTCTTTATTATTATTATTATTATTTTATCAGAGGGAATTTAAATCAAATTGAAAACAAAATACCATACTAGCTATTGACAATCCACTTATTTCCTTTCTAAATCTTGTTCTACTGCCAGAGGTATATTTTTAGCAAATTATATCACTTATACTTTTATTTGACTTTATATATATTAGTCTGCCTAAATAATTCTATTAACACTAAAATAGTATTTCCTTGATCTCATGATAGTCATCAAGTTTATGCATGATACTACTCCCAAGTTATTTTCATTTATCATTTCAGGTTGATTAGAGGTGGACTTTTAGCATTTTTAAATTTAATATGATGCAGACTTACATACTTGGTAATTTGTGGGATATGCTTGGTGTTATCTAAGGGCTGCTTGGTGTTTTCTTTGATTTGTCCCGGAAGCACCCACACTTTATCAATTAAAATGAAGTGGTTCCAGGCTCCAAGGGTTTGACCTATGGCTATTTAGACCGGCCATAGTCCCTCTTTTACCACTTGCAAACCCAGATCCCTCATTTTAACAAGCTTCTACAAATTCCTACTCCTAATCCCCAGCATGTTTGTGTCTTGTTTTTCTGAAATGCATTCTTATATGTATTCATTCAATTATCTTCCAAGTCTTCTGCTTCCATAGTTCTATTTGAAATTTAAATATTTAAATACATACAAACTTCCAGAATTCATGCACATGCCAGTATCATTTACCTGCCATGCACAAATTCATTTCACTTGAATATTCTACTAAAATCTTGAGAGTTCATGTTCAAAAAATCAATCCCCTTAACTGTTTAATTTCCATAAGGCAAAATATAGACAATAAAAATCAGAGATCAAATATTTATGCACATATCATATGTATATGATATGTCTATCTCCTTATTTTCTCCAAATCAATCATTCATAAAATAAATTAGTAGTTAACCAGACATCATCAATGATCACTCACAACAGGTTTTGCTCAAGTACATATTTTCAACCCCAAAATACTTAGAAAGTTTCCTACAAGTAACTTCAATTACAGAAAATAGAATTTGTCTAGTAATTTCATTACAATGCAACTGCAAATTTTAAAACAAGTCTCTCTTATTTATACTAGCAGCCAATGCCTTCTTTACTCATCAAGCCAACTTCAATTTCCTGCAAGCAAATCATTTAGCTGCCCCAAAGAATTTTTGAGACACCCAGATGATTGCAAGGGCAACCAAAAGGGTCAGTTTACACTGGTATGAGCATTTATCAATTTTGTATACTTACACATAATTTTAGTAATCTTGCAGTGCCTTCTTAGTTTAACAGGTTTTATACTTAGCATGTTTTGGTTCATTCAAAGAGATACAAAGTCACATTCAACAAATTAAACAATACACAGCAAACAGTTGAAATAATCATGTGTACAATTCTTAATTCATCCACACCAAATCTTAGATAAGTAAACTCAGGTTTCATACTCCAAATTTCACCCAGCAATTAATCAATGAACAATGTTTATTTTGATTAAATCTAACACCATATCTGAATATTTATAACCCAGATTTTTAAACCCCTGTCCCCATTTGTTTTATGGTCTTTAACTCCTTGTCAAATGAACACTATGTATGCATTGTGAAGGAAACTCCCAGGTTACCTAATTTATTCCAACACACAAAGGCCTCAGGATGCAGTTGCACCATGCATATGCTTGCTCCCACCTGGAGTAAGCAGATCATTGACTATCTCCCAAGTGACCAATCTAGTTTTTCTTTCATTCATATTTCAGAGAGATATGACTACTTGTATATTTTCTGTTTCAACCCCATGTTCCCCTGTTTAATCTATGTCCATGTTTAAAAATAGAACAAGAATGCTCAAATCATGTTAACTCTAAAAACCCACTTACATATTAATGCTCCAAACAAAAATGCACAAACAAACATCCATATCACCCATAACAATTTATTTCAGAGATTCAAATGACTCATAATATTTTTTAGGCTGCCTGCAATAGGACTTAATGCCATTGCATACAAAGGATAAATACTCACATAAGGTTTTTTTTCCTTTTACTGCCTTAATCCTTTGAACAGCAAATTCCCCCCAAAGCCTCAAGCTGGTGTTTCTCCTAGTTTATTCTTTTATTTTTGTTTTGATCCCGAGAGAATGATGGATTTGGCTATGTGCAGTTATTTATAAATCCATTCTAGGGTTTAAGAAAATGGGTAATTCCCCTGATACCCTTAGATGTTTATGTACACATCATATTCCTGTGTGAGCATAAATTGGAAATGCACACATTTTGGTTACTTTAATTAGCTATTTCGGGGATCATGCATTTTTAAACACTCAATACTATTTTCATGACTCTTTTCTACTCATGCAATAAGCATGTGATCCTCAGTTTCTTTTTACAAGTTTAAGGAATCTGAAAATCTCCTTTGTTTTTTTTCTACCTATCTGTTATTTCCCTTTTATCATGCATACTATCATACCTTATTATGTAATGTAAAATTATTTACCCAAATTATTTGCCTGGAATAAATATAGTATGGAAATTTTATTTGATTCTATATATGTGTATATATATATTTCTACCTTTTTGTCAAATCAGCAACTCCTTTTATATTTAAATTAAAAATCACATATATTATGCTAATTATTTCTAGCACAATTATAAGACATATAAACTTTTACATTAAACTTCATTTTATTTTATCTTCATATAAAACAGCAAATACCCCATATATATATATATTTACATAATTCTTTGAACATAAAGCTATATTTATTTTGAGTTCCAATTTTTCTTCTAATCACCTTAATTCCTTGTATTTTATCAAACAGAAGCTCCCATGCAATTTTATTTATTGCCAAATTCTTTTCTGTTTTAATGCAATATATATACATTTTATAATCTCAGAATTTCCTAACATAAATGTATATTTTCACTTTATTTTTATTTTATTTTAGGGTCATTACAAAAGGTTGATAACTGATGACTTGTTTTTCAAAATAGGGACGCTGATGGGGTAGAAGCGCAAACCTTGATCCCATGGTGATAGCGGCCATTGTAGGCCCTGCTACTGTACATTGAGTCTTGGTCGATTGTGGAACCTCGATGAATATTCTATTCAAAAGAACTTTTAATTAAATGAGGATAAGTTTAAAGGACATTAAGCCTTGTAAATCCAAGATTCAAGGATTTACTGGCGAGGTAAAAGATCCCCTTTAGATTATTGATTTATCTGTGGAGTTGGGGATGTAGACCGCAAGATTGTGTAGGTTTAGAAGTTTGTGATAGTGGATGAGTATTCGACATACAATGTCTTTTTGGATCGACCGACCCTTGTTGATTTTATAGTAACTCTTGCTCCTTGGTGCTTGATGATGAAGTTCCCTATGGAGAATGGGGTTGGATTGATTCGAGCTAACCAAAGCACTGGGTGGGAATGTTACGTTGTTGAGCTCAAAGAGGCAAAGTGATGAGAAAAAGGAAAAAATGTAAAGAAATCCTTTTGCATTAAGAACATGGATGCACAACAGTTAATGCCCATGCCTTGGCTTGGGAACTATAGCAAAAACTTTAAGTCTATGGATCCTAGGAAGAAGTCGGAGTAAGTGCAGGCAGCACCAACTGAGCTGACGATTAACATTCTGATCGATATGGAAGATCCTTCTCAGGTCCTTAAGATCGATCGCAGCTCGACGCACAACCTGGTTATATTTTCTTGGACACATTCAGATATGTGCGGGATATTACTAGAGATAGTGTGCAACACAGTGAATGTGGACCCGAAATATCCACCTATGAAAAAAATGATGCAGTTTGGGTCTAGAGCGATCTACTACATTAAAGGAGGAAGTGGATAAGCTAAAGGCAAACGGCTTTATCCATGATACTTTGTACCTGAATGGGTATTGAACCCCATGTTGTTTAAGAAAGAAAATGGAAAGTGGTGGATATGTAAAGATTATTCGAACCTAAATAAAACATGCTCGAAGGATAGCGTTCCGTTGCCTATAATAGACCAACTGGTAGACTGGACCATAGGACATGAGTTACTTTCTTTTATAGATGCTTAGTCTAGTTATAACTAGATACCGACGCACATTTGGGATTAGGAGCATACTGGTTTTATAATGGATTTTGTATTGTACTATTACTGGGTAATGCCATTCAATTTAAAGAATGTCGGAGCTACTTACCAAAGATTGATGAATTCCATGTTTAAGGACCAAATTGGATGGACAATGGAAGTGTATACGGATGATATGCTCATGAAGTTATAGCTATCAACGAACCATATGGATGACCTTCTAGAGATGGTTGAAGTATTGCAAAAATACGGGACAAAGTTAAATCCGTTGAAGTGTTCCTTTGGAGTTTCATCGAGCAAGTTCCTAGGATTTATCATGAATTCAAGAGGCATCGACGCTAATCCAAAGCAGATTAACACCTTAAAGAATGTAATTGCCCCAACCACTAGGAGGGAGATGCAAAGCTTGAACATGAAGGTTGCCACACTAAGTAAGTTTATCTCAAAGGCAACTAATAAGTGTATACCATTCTTCGATGCCCTCAAAAAGGAGAAAGGAAAATTTGTATGGACAAAAGCATGTCAAATGCCTTCGAGGAATTATTAAGGCATATGGAAACACTATTGGTCTTATCCAAACCTTTGGATGGAGAAAATTTGTTCCTTTATCTAGGGGAGTCTGCTCGTGCACTAAGTGCAGCATTGGTACGTGAGGAGGCAAGGATTCGGAGGTTGGTTTATTACATAAATAAGTAGTTTTCCAAAGCCAAAAAGAACTATCCAAAGCTAGAAAAGCTTGCTTATTGCTTATGATAGCATCGAGGATGTTGCGACCATACTTCAAGGCTCACCCAATAAAGATGCTGATGGATCAACCCTTGAAACAAGTACCGCACCAACCTGAGACTTCGAAAAGGTTAACAAAGTGAAATATTGAACTGAGTCGGTACGACATCACTTACTATCCAAGAACAATGATAAGAGGACATGCATTGGTAGACTTCATCGCTGAATTTTCTGATTGGGGTAGAGAAGAAGAAGACAATGTGGTTACACAATCTCAATGGAAACTATTTGTAAACAGGGCTTCTAATTAACATAGTTCTAGAGCAAAAGTGGTACTTGTGACTCCGGAAGGACGATCGGTTTGCTATGCATTGAAGCTTGAGTTCCCCATGATATACAACGAGGTTGAGTATAAAGCATTGATACTAGGATTCAAAAAAATGAAGGAACTGGGTAAGGATGCTGCATATATTTAGTGACTTCTAATTAGTGGTTTGCCAAGTAAAGAAGGAATTCCAGGCTAAGGCTGCAAGGCTTGCCCCTTACCTGACAATAACACTAGAACTGTTAAATGATATAGAGCATTACACGATTACACACATCCTTAGAGAGGTTAATACGAAGATAGATTCACTAGCCAAGCTGCATAGCTCTGGAGGTGTGCAACTATTGGGACTGGTTCCAATAGAGATTTTATCGACTTCGAACATCGACCAGATGGATGTCGACTGGATCTTGGAGGCCAAAGAGGAGAAGAAGTCATGGATGGTTCCGATCAAGGATTATTTGCTTAAGGGAACTCTCCCAAAATAGACGAACGGACGATGCAGACTCCTTCGAAAGTTGTACAATTTATAATTTAAGATGGAGCATTATATATGAGAGGTTACTCAACCCCCTGCTCCAGTATGCATCCAAGGATGAGACTAGGAACCTCAAAGAAATCCATGAAGGTAGTTGTGGTGACAACACCGAAGGGTAAACATTAGCGAAGAAGATACTCGCTATGGTTACATCTAGCCAAATGGAGATACATCCACAAAGCTTATGCAACTGGCTAGCCCGTGGTTATTTGCGGTTTGAGGAATTAATATAATCGGCATGCTAGCAATGTTGAAATTAGAAGCTAAGTAAGCTATTGTTGCGATGGATTACTTCACAATTCTTCTACTTATACATATACATAGGATTTTGTATATAGAATTATTAAGGTATTATATAACCGGTATTCTCTAGGACATACAGAGAGACGAACAATATAAGTATAAGTGAGATGTAAAAAAGGTAAGGTTAAGTCTAAAAAATAGACTATTCAAGTTTTACCTTTACTAAGAATAAGAAAAGAAAGGAGCCCTACTTGGTTTTGCAAAGTAAGTTAAAGCAGAACCACTAGCCGTAATCACAAAAAGGAAAGTGATCAGCTTTGTGACGAAGAATATAATCTGTAGATTTAGAGTTCCCCAAAAAATTATAATGGACAGTGAAACATAGTTTGAAAGTACCGAGTTCAAGGATTTCTACAACTGGTACAAGGTTGAGAAAAGATTTTCAGTAGTAGCACACCCATAGGCGAATGGATAGGTGGATGCGGTGAAATAAACCATAAAATCCATCTTGAAGAAATGGTTAACTAAAGATAAAGAAAATTGGGTCGATGAGCTTCCACTTGCTTTGTGGTCTTATAGGACAACTCACAAGTCTGCAAGTGCACATGCTCCATTCGCTTTGGCTTACGGATCAGAAGCCATGATTCTGATTGAACTGGAAGTCCCTTCTCATCAGAAAAGGCACTATGACTCCAAGGTTAATGGGGAACTCTTGCTTAAGTCCCTAGACTTGATTGATAAAAAGCGTGAAGAGGTTAAATAAAGGGTAGTTGCTCACTAGAAAAGAGTAGCATGGCATTTTAACGCCAAGGTCTGGAACCGTACCTTTGAGGTAGGGGATCTTATTTTGAAACAAGTTCTCCTGGGTATAGGGGCACTTGGTCGGAATTAGGAAGGTCCTTATGCAATCGAACAAAAGCTTGGAGATGGAACTTTCAAGCTGGCCACTATTGACGGAATCCCGATACCACGAGTGTGAATTAGCGAGTTGTTACAAATGCTATTTACTTAGATTTGTTTAGTTTATTTTCAGCAAATAAGGTACCCTAGTAAATTGGGGCAATGTAATAAGGCAGGACTTGCAACTTCTTTTGTTTATAAATAAACTTAACTTCTTAAATTAATGGAACTGTGTTCTTGTAAGCAAAATCTTAGGTTGCATGATCAGCAGTACAACTAGGTACCTAGAGAGTGTGAATAACACCTTTGATCCAAGATTAGGAAAAAGGAGTATAATCACAAATGTCGATTGGATAATTAGACCCTTCCTTTCGGTATTGACTAGCGCCCAGAGATAGGCAGAGTCAATGAGGGATTCCTGAAATCAAGTAACTAAAGCTTTAGTTTCCAAAAATAGAAAATGATAAAATTATTATGGCTTGGAAGGATGTGCTAGGGCAAGGATAAGCAAGGATGGTCAAAGAATTCTCTTAGTCAATGCCCGGAGGTAAATGAGATTAAGAGTAGGTACCTAGAAATAGGTACCACCGGACTCCTTTAGTCCAGGATCAGGACCGGTGGAGTATAATTGGACTAGGGGCAATCGAATAATTTGCCCATAATATTAACCTTCAACCGACGTTGATCGATGCCTGGAGATAGGCAAGGTCGAAGGGTGATGTATGGATTTTGGCATCTAGAATGCCAAGTCCCAAAGACAGGACTCAGTGTGTAATGGAATTACGAGAAAGTACGACCTTACTTGCAGCCTCATAGGATACGCTTGGCCAAGGACGAGTGGTGGAGGTCAACGAATAATATCGCTCATGCCCGGTTATTGTCTAGGTTGGGGGTGTCAAAATATAAATGTCCAAGCCATTTTTTCTCAAAGATAGGAAATGATACTCAACTCGATATATTTATAATTTTTTAACGATCAAGGGAAACTCGAAGAAGGGTAAACAAAAATAGACACAAAGTTGGTTAAATATTAGTTTTGTTTAGCTGAACATAAACACTTTGGCAATAGAAAACATAACTAAATCTTGTTATTATACATCTAACTCGATAACCAATCTTGTTAATATATGGATTTGTTACATATTTCTAACTCGATAACCAACCTTGTTTAAAATAAAAGGTATATTTTCTATTATATACTTGATATAATGTGTAAAATTAGTTAACTAATTCAATTAAAAGTATATGTAATAGAAAATCCATAAAAGGTATGTTTTGTGATAGTAGTTACAATGCGTTGTGACCATGAGTGATTTATGACAATAATATAAACATAATGTTTTAAATATTCCAAGCCATGATGTATCGAGACTGGATATCGATACATATGTTGAGACTAGAGTACATAATGCTCTCCAAGTGTTGGGCAGTGTATTAATCATGGCTGTTAGGACCACCAAGGGGTTATATACTGATAGTTATTAGATAACTATGGAATGACTCACTCGATAATTTTCTGTTGGTTAATATAACTAAAGTTAAACAGAAAATATTTAAGCGACAAAATTACACAGTTCTCTTGACTTAAGAATAGGTTGGTCTTCAATGTGGAAGCTCCACTTTGATTATAGTTAAATCGTAGCATAGCATTCATCTAAGAACTATAGTTGGGTCGAGTGGAGCATTGGAAGTGAAATACTATTTAAGAGAGGATTCGTTCCCTCAATTATACGAGGTTAGTGTCACTGTTAACTAAAGTCGCTCAAAGTCAAAGTCTCTCTAGAGTAGTATGGTTAATGATAATTGTTATTATTGAGCCTAGGACTTTGTGTTTGGACTATAGAGTTAAACATGGACGATATTGAAATTTTGACCATCACTAAATTCTATAATTCCAAAGTGAATAGTTTTAACGAAGAGAATTGGTGTAAAAATTTGTCACTACTGGGTAATGCTTAAATAAAGTCAAATTGGATTGCACTGAAGCTAAGTAATTGATAAATTTAGTCATAAGTCACACTACCTGCTAAGTGACATGTGAACGTTAATATTCGAATTTTTTGATATCAATTGTTGGTTGAATTTACACCAAAGAGTCACACAACCGAAACATTGAATACTCCCGTTACCACAAGATTTAATCAAATTAAAATTGTTATAAATTAACTAACATTTATGAAATATTAATTGTAAATATTTATTTGGTTTATGTTGACCAACACTAAAAGTGTGTATGTAATAGTTATAAATACACTAATCGATATACGATATCATACGCGTTTAAATTGGATTTAAATGTGTTATTTACTAATCAGGCTTAAAGTGATTTTGAGGCCCATGATGGGACCTATTGAGTGCGACTATGATGGCATCGGTAGGCCGGTCATATGACCGCTAAGGAAGGATTGAATTTTGAATTCAAAGAAATGAATAGGTAAGAGAGAAAGGCGGATCTAGATCCTCCTTTATCTCAATAGATCTTCACTATATATTCATCTCTAACCCCTCATTTTATTTTTTACTCTCTTGCTCCATTCGATACAGCCATGGTCGACCACTCCCCCTCCCTTCTCCTTAAAACTTTCAAGCTTAAAACACTAAATCAAATAAGATTCAAATGCGGATGGTAGCTACATTAGGTCTAGTAACGTTTTCTGGATTCTGAAATCATTTGAAGGAGTTCTGATTATACATTTCAAGATGTACCATTTAAGCATTAAGTGAAAGGCAAACTTCTCTTTTTACAATAATATATTAGTGTATATAATGTTCATTATATGATATATGTGTTTAGATAGCAATTGAATATATCATAAATCTGTAGAACATTGTGCTATCTTCATTAGATGGATCGTATATACGTGTAAAAAAATTATTTTACATATGTATAATCACACATATTGATTACGACAATTCAATTTTTTTTTGAAAATAATAATATTGAACGATTTAAAGTAAAATGATTTAAATTAAACATTTTTAAGTAAAATATGTTTTGCATTAATGTATATACATTTATAGTTTAAAAATATATATATATATATATATAAAATTTTACGTTTGAATACAATATAGTATTTTATTTCACATAAATATTATATATATATATATTATAGATTATACAAAATATGTTTGTATAAATATTTACCATAATATATAGATTTATTTTTTTCAAAATAAAAAAATTAATTTTTTCCATAGATTTCCATATGGAAATTAAATAAATACAAAAAATCATTTTTGATGAAAACAAAGTAAAGCAAAAAAAATTTTGTATGGTAGAAAAATATGTGTGTGTATATATATATGTATGTTTGTATATTATAAATTTATACAAAATATATTTGTAAGTATACATTATATATATAGTAGTACTAAATATTATTTAATATATACTTTTGATGAAAGAAGTTATTTAATATATATAGTACATATGTATGTAAAAAAATTCGAATTATATATATGTACATACATATGCATTTATACAAAATTAGTATATTAATTTTAATTTGAAAATACTAGACATTTCATTTTGTAGATCAAGATCTAGATCAAGATCTAAATTTTAAATTTTGTAACTAATAATTGAATTAAAAATTTATCAAATTCTTTATATTAAATTTATAAATACTTTATAAACTATATATATGCAAATATTTTGATAACACATGTGTATATAGTAGGGCTAATATGTCTGTTGCGATGTAAATCCCAACATTTATATATGAGAATGTCAAATCATGTACACCTTTTATGTTGCATGTGCATGTACACACTTATGTATATATGATACACATATTATATTATATAATATAAATTGAAAATAAATAAAACATTATTTATAAACTAAATAAAATATTGATTTTATTTAAAATAAATTTAGATAAGATCTAAATAAATTTAAACTTTATAGGTCCATCAAAGATCCAATAATGATTATTTTGAAATTCACTCATCAACCCCACTGCATGTTGGCCTAGTTCCAACAATAGTATCAGAGACCAATAGGCTATGTTATCTAAATTATTTATATTCGGGCTAACTAATTAATTGTACAACCCAATTAGTAGGGTTTCTAAGAAAGGTAGTGTCTAGGCTGGATTATTGAGTAACCCAGTACCTTGTCTTACTTGCATGTCGGCCTGACCCGAACAATTATTCGAGCTCAAAGGTTGCCCCTAATTGAAAAGGCTCAATTTGAATTGGTCCTTAGGCTAATTTCAAAATTGGTTTGAAATAAAATAAAAGCTTTATAAAAGTTTAATTTAAAATAAGAAAAATATTATAAATGTTATAATACAAATTATCAAATTATTTTGAAAATTAAAATAAAGTTTTTAACCTAAAAGTTAAATTTAAAATAAAAACACATATTATAAAAGTTATAATATAATTTTTCAAAATATTTGAATAATTATAAAATTAGTTTCGAAAATATTATTTATTAATAAGATTAATGAAATAAATGGATTATTTAAATAAGTTAATAATACACACACACACATATGATATATATAATGATATATGTTATGTTATCTTGATTTGTTTAACACAATATAGGTATACATGTGTGTATAAAAGAATTTTCAAATTTTATAAAATTTAATTGAAGTTGTTTAATTAAATAAATTAATTAAAAGTTAATTAATAAATACAGACACACACATATAAGATATATGTGTATTACTATAAAGGTTATAATATATATATTTAACATGATATGTTATAATTGAAAAACATAATAATTAATTAAAGTGTTATTTAATTAAATTAATTAAATATGATTTAGTTAATATAATGTTATACATAAGATTATTATACAAGCTAATTAAAGTCTAAAAATTAATATAGTAATAAAAGTTATATGATATAAATGTATAAACTAAAGGCAGAACTTTAAAGAAACTCTAAATAGACTTAAGGAATAAATACACACATAAAAATACATATACCATGATTTCTGATGTGTTCGACACTTGAATCATGTAGGTATTTCATTAGATATATATTATTCCATAAGTCGATATCACTCAATTAAATACATTGAAGATTATGAATCTTGAATATAATTGTTGTTCTCTACTATTTATATATATTAATAAATTACCTGCATACTCTTTGGTTGTTGAGAAAAATCAAGCTAAAGATATTATGTGTAGTATTATTAATATATTGACTAGACAAGTTATGATAACTATATTTATTTATTAAGCAAACCCAAGGTACATATACTATACTTAGGCCATCTTGAAATGGTAGGTGCAAGTGAAAATTTTCTTTTGATTTGTTGAGCAAACTCAAGGTCGAAATGAGATTAGGATAAGAAACCATGGTTTAGGAGTTGTATATGATACAACCAATAAGGAGTTATTCATAGTTTATGGGGCTATGACTTATTGAGAAAATTCAAGGTCAAAATCCCAAAACCGACGAGTCCCAACACCCACTGGTGAAGTTGAAAGACTTTTATGTTTTGTATTATGGTTTGGAGAAACATAAAAGACTAGTATGAGCCATATTAGAGAAATGAAATGGTAACATTTAACCTTTCTAATATTGTAAGAACATCCGCTATATAAAATAATAATCTACGTTGATAAATTTGTGCAACTAATATAATTGATAAAAAATTTATCAATTAAAATATACAAATGAATTGAATTTATATTGATAATAGAAGCATAAAATATACTTACCAATAAATTTTTGGATGTTTACCTATGCAAGGGCCTAGTTATGCAACTACTAAATATGTTCGTAACATGGCTATATATGAGTTTACTTGATTGAGACTGCGTATTATCTTCAATGAGTTTCAAACTCTAAAAGAAATACCAGAATATTGATATTTGATCCACATACGATCACATATATAAGTTATATGGTAAACGGTCATAATTGGCAATTCAGGAAACCTCGATGAAATTAGTTCATTGAAATAAACAAGTAAACTGTAGTGTGAGATCGTGTACTCAACATGGTCGATTACAATAACGATTTTGTTGTGTTAAATGTAACATTGGACCAAAGGCTACAAGATAGATCTAAGAATTCGATCACCGAAATGTCAGTTTGATCGGTTTATGTAAAGTGCAATTTATTTGGTATCCTTAAAAGTTAAGGATGACCAAATGCACTTTTGTAAATAGTGCATTATGATATTATCGTAAGGATTTCCTTTGAATGGTTCGGTCATTTAGAAAGGAAACCGAATGTATAAGAATGGATGAAACCTAAGGCATAGTTGGGATGAAGAGAATGAATGGTCACTTCTACTTCATAAAGAAACATCGGAAATGAAAACTACAAAATAATAGTTGATACTTAACATTGGAATGTGAACTATGATTTCTATTGCAAAATGTATTTTCACATGGAAAATTGTTTCTATGAGATTTATTTCTTTGAATTTAAGATACTTGATTTGAAAGTTCTCAACCATAAACCGGTTACAGTAAATAAAATAAATAGCCTATACTAAGTGGTTGAATTGAGCTTCATATTTCATACGCTATTATAGTAATAGCAGAAATAGTGTGAGCATATCATATAACACTTATTTGTTGCATCAAGCTACAAAAATTATTTTCGTAAAAAGCGCCAAACATTATTAATGAAATAGTAATTGTTTTCCAGTATTGGCTGGAAAATAGACATGGTTTTATTTTAGTATGAATATTATTAACATTCCTTATGAAATAAAACTACAGTACTGGTATTTGAGAAGCATTAGAAAATATAGAAGTATCTAAATTTATTTACAATTATTTTGTAATTATGGACTAAGCCACAGTTTCAAGAAATAATTCTTTGATTATATGATTATGAATCATATGACTAGTGAATTATATCTCAAACAATAAAGGGAAAAACACTAATTCAGTAGGAGCGACATAAGAGTTGATGGCCACTTCAAATTGATACGTATGGATGTATGCAACTGTAAGTCTACTAATTCCAAAATAGTTCCAGGTACTACGTTATATTCACTGATGAGTTATCACCGACATGACATGTGTATTGATACACATGTTATGTGTTAATGATAAGCTGTAACACCCCTAATTTTGTTGACATTATTCAGGAGATTTAATTAGAATAAATTAAATAGAATAATGTAGATAAGGAAATTGAGGTTGATTAATAAACTAGTTGGCCGTGCTTATTAAAACTAATGAATTTATATAAATGATTAGGAAATTAAACATAAGGGCATTAGGGTAAATAGTTGCCTATATTTCTCACCCTTATACTATCTTTCTTAGACCTACACGTTCATTATCACCAAAACAAAATTTACAACAGTAAGAAGTGAAAGCAAGGCCGGCCATTATGAAGAAAGAAGAGAATAGAAAATCAACATAAAGCTTAAGATTCAAGCTAGAGAAATCAATCTCAATCAAACTTCAATTTCCTTATCCAATCTATGGTGAACAATACTTTCTACATCTCTATTTTTATTTTTACATCAAATGGTTTCGGATTTAATGATAAATTTGTTTCTATGATATTAAATGACGATATGCTTGATTTATGATTTATATGGATTAAACAAGGTTGTTTAAAAAGGTAGATATACATAGTTTTAGGGTAAAGCCGAGATGAAATGATTTTTAAATGCCATGGGAAAATTTTATGTTATAGAAAACATGATTTTGGAGATGGGTTTCAATTCTCATAATTTTCTGAGCTTATATGGATTTTATATTAATTTTCTAGCGAAGAAAATGATTTATTGGGTTATAAATTTTTTAAGGCCAAAATAATGATTATTTGAGTTTGAAATTTTTATATGTTAGAAAACATATTAAAATAGATTTTCTAGGATTTTTTCAGATTTTTCTTATGTGTTTTGATAAATATATTTTGAGTAGTTTGAGATTTAAGGTTCTCAGGTTTTCTTCTCTGACAAATAAAGCTTCCGGAGGCGTGTAGGAGGCAGAGAGATATTTAGAGTTTTTCTTTCCGTTGTGTGTTTTGTTATAAAGGCAGATTTATTAGCCTTACTATATTCTCTGATCAAACAAAGGGGCGTCTTCATATGTCGCTCTTGGCGTATTTGTAATAATTATATTTTGCTGAACGTGGGTAACGTTTTGGATTACGTAATGAACAAGAAATGTTTTGATTTGAATGTGGAAATATGTTTTTGAATTGTTAGATTTTTGCATATTTTTGTGATATGTGTATCAATGTATCTAACACCGCCGTATTTGGTCGCCGAAGATTAATAACTATGGATGACTGCAGCATCCATAGCCGTTAGTTTTGGGCCTCCAAGTAGGAAGATGTTACATAAGCTCATAGACTTTAAAACGGAAGTAAATAAAAGAACATGCAATAGAAATTAAAATTGATTCGATTTGGTCAAATAGGTGAATATATTGGAAACAGTTCCGAACGTACCTAAAATGAATAAAGATTCAATCTCAAAAGTCACTCCTCCCTATGATACATAATGATGTATCGACAAGGAATAATCGAATTTGTTGAACATAGTACGACTAATGGTGATCGAAGTTAAGTTAACTTCGTTTTATAAGTTCGTATACTTAAAAGTAGAACATAAGGATAAAATTAATTCCATCTAAATAATATTCTAGAAAATCATATAAGATAGCGGTTTATAAGAAATCTCAACATATCCTAGACCAAGGAGTTGATAGGATGTGCGAGTCGAAAGACTACATGTAATAATTATACATGAGGGATCTTGTATGAACCAGCCCAAAATAATTTTGGGAATAATTTTCATTGGACGACTAACTTATGTTTTGAAAATAAATATCATAAACTAAAACCAAATCAGTTTTATATGTAAGGAAATTCATAAAGTGTTTATGAATACCTACGTTGCACTGAAAAACAGTTGTTGTTTCAAGAAATACCAACTTCGTAGTAAAGGAATTTCTTTTACAAATTATTGGTAGTAAAATGGATTTGGATACTATCCAAGGATAAAACTAACTATGAGGGATGAAATGAAATTAACCAAACCTGAATAAACACAATGCATTGGAATGTCTAATAAGCATTCTTGCATGTTGAAGATAAATATGAGTTTTTGTCAAATCGAGAAAGATAATCCTCATTTTTCAATTAAAGCATCAAGAGTATTGACTCCACAATATGGTATGATGTGGAAACTCGAAGTTGATTCCAAGTACGTTATCAAAATATGATTTTTGTAGTTGTACCTAAAGGGACATGATCCATTGGCCACGATTGTGTCTTCAACAACAAGACTAATGCTATTGGAATTTAGTGAGCAACGTTGATAAGAATAACATCATAAATTTTAATTATTGAAATCAGTGTAATATATTCATCATTCAACTTGCTCAAGTTAACTCATAGTTTACTCACAAAATTATCACTCGATATGACTTTGTGTTTTGGTACATATGTGTTCAAACAGAAATTTTTTAATAATGATTTAGAATAGACTATTTGCACATTACAACCAAAGTGTCTGAAAGTCATTGGGAGCGATATTGAATTTATGGTTTTCTGAATACGATCAAAGAAATAATACCGAAGTATCATTTTATAAGCACCAGAATAAAATAAGTATTTTAATAGAAATATCAGATAATTTGATTTTCAATCAAAATGCAGAGGAAGCGTGTGTCCATAAGAAAGAACACTAAAGGGTACTTAGATATTTTTAGACTAAAAGTAAACAACATATTGTTGATTGTTAACGATGTACCTATGTTAATAGTTTGGTTTTTAATACTCAATATTGGATTTGTAAATTATACCTTTCAAAATAAGTATAAAAGTTGTTGAGAATGTCCCAAATGATATGCAAAGACATACATGTTGTATCGTTTATAATATCATATTTTTCATATGTATTTGTGTAACGCCCCACCCTGAGACCCACATTAACAAAGAGAATTACTCGGTAATTCTGTCTACTAATGTAGAGAATATGGCTGGTTAAGGACGACCATCGAAGTCTTGCATTAGATAAGAGCTAAGTATGTCGATTTTGTATTCATTTTTATCTCAAGAGTTCGACATACTTAATTCCTACTTAATACACTACTATGGTGGCTACAGGATCAATTCAGAAACAAAATATGATAACAATAACAATCTCAAGTCATAGAACAGCAACACAGATAATATATATATATACTCATACATCAAATGTAACACATGCCATAAGTGGTATTCAACTACAATATATACATACATCCCCACAAAAGAATAGATACATCATAAGGTTCCCAAACAAAAGACTACTACACAAAAACTATGCCATAACCAAAGTCGATGAAGAAGCCCAAAAGTAAAACTAGCATATGTCCAATAGCTAACCTGCAACTCGGTCTGACCCGAGTAATAAATACACGGATCAGGCTAACTAGAACTTAATATTAGCAAAAGATAAAGAAATATAAGTGCATAAGGGAGACATTCCTTTAAAGATAAAGGAATGATATAGGTAAATTCTATTGATACAACTAAGAATAGGTGTTCCATAAAGGCTCAAAGTTAATCACATGGTAAGGTTTAACATGTCATAGATGTTTCACATTCAAAGGGCTATACAATGTAAGTGAACATAAGCAATATATATGCCATATGTGAAATCATCAAAATCTCCAAATCAAAACTCATGAAACTCGATAAGAGTTCATAATCCCAATATCGAAATCACTATAAAACATATATAAGCCTTTTTCTAACTCAAGGCTGTAAGTAAATTCATCATCTCAAATTGGTGAAATCGAAATCAAAAACTCATAAAAATTCCCCGGATTGGCCAAATCCCATTTGCATGCCGAAGCGATGATGCACGTGTCATCCCACTAGTACTATATATATATTTGGTACCTCTCCCAGACGACCTAAGTCGTAAATCCTAGACAACCAAAGTCATAAATCCCTGACGATCGAAGTCGTAATCCCAGATGACCTGAAGGTCTAAAGTACTGGCAATCCCAGAATGTGTCACAACTCCCAAATAGGAACCCGAAAAGTGTTAACATCCGTCCCATACCACACATTTACACTTAACGATTTACTAATTGCTGGTCAATGCCACATTAGAAAACAGAAATCATCATAAAATCTCAAAACTCTGAAAACTCAGACTCGCCTCATCTCATCGATAAGTAAAACACTATATCAGGTTCTCATATATCATACTCCTAGAATAGGAGATCTCAAACCTAAACTCGCCAAATATTGGCCTTCCCAAATAATTCCTAAAGATAGGAATTATAATCTCAAAAACTTGCCATAAATTGGCTAAATAACTCAGAAATCAATAACCCAAATAGTTTCGATCGTACAAGTTCGAATTTAACCGATAAAGTAAACTCACGTGTCCCATACCACATGTTTTACTAAACCATTTAATTCTCTTTCTCATACGTCCGAAAAGTGTAAAAATAATGTGTATTATTTATAAAATAATTTACTTGAGAAAACAAGATTTTAAAGTAATTTTCTGAAATCATTTTGAAGACATTTTATTGAAAATTTTACTTAAATATACTTAAAATACTTTGAAATAATTTAATAATAATTTAAAAATAATCTGAATATATTTTAATATAAAGATTTCAAAAACCAAACTATTTAGAAATTTTCTCAAAATTTATATGGAAGAAATAGTGCTTGAAACTGAAGAAATACGAAGGAAATACACTAAATCGATATTTAAATTCAAATCGAATTTAATTCAAATTTTTGAATTTCGAATTCCTCCAAAACTTGGCTAATCCACTAATGGATATCATATCCCATCACCATCATCAAATACATCTCAAAATTGCAAAGGAATTGGCCACAAAATGTTAGTCCTTGAGATGATGGTTTTGATGACAACAACCTTAGAATAAGATTATAAAAAATAAATACTAACATTATAGTTTAGATATATATGTATATGCAGGATTTAACCATGCAGGTACAAAGAATGAAGACTGTATAGTATAAAGATTCAAGATATCAAGATTGAAGACTTATGAGTATCAAGAGTATCAAGAGTTCAAGATTTCAAGATAAGTATTGAGTCTAGAATTATGTTAAAACTTCACAATAGCACTGAAATCTTCACTCCAATTTTCTTTTGGGATGGAACCCATTTCTACCTTTTTAGTGGCTTACAAACCCACCACAAGTAGCTTACAAACCTACGACAAGTGGCTTACAAACCCACGAACATCCTGGTTTTGTACAAGTTCTCGAGTCCTGATATGATGAGATATTCTGCAGGAAGAAGCTTGCAAAACTACTTCAAAATGATTTTCAAAACTACTTCAGAATGATTTTTCAAAACTGCTTTTCAAAATGTTTTAGCCTTAAAAATTATCTTTTCAAATGATTTTCAAAAAGATGTTTTAGCCTTAAAATATTCTTTGTTTTTGTTTTTAATAAACTCTGGTTTTTAGACTTCGTTTGTTTTAAACTATCTTTTAATTATAATATATTTATACTTAGATTTAAATATAAAATTATAGTAAAATTATATATATATTATTCTCTATATTTATCTATGTATTTTATCTATAGTCAAGTATATTTATAAAGTTTAAATAGTTTTTAATATAAGATAAAAGTTATTTTCAAAGAAAATCAAATCATCAAAAAATGCTTTGGGATGTCGACATGCCCTAGTACCCCATGTCGACATAGTGACAGTTTGATTCAAAAATTTGAATTTCAAAAGAAGTGTCTATTCGCCATAACTTTTCACGAATGTACATGGCTGCTGTTCTTCTATAAATAGGGGTTAGTTTCAACGAATTTCACATCAGATTTTCTGGTTTTTCACTTCTCTTCTTCTTCCACATTTTCTTATTCAAAATCCTATCATCACTCTACCGAAATCAACATTGAATCTAACTAGATTATCTATGGTTTGATTCTCTATCACTATCTCAACAAGATCCCAGTGCTATTCAGAGTTATAGGCTTCTTTATAATCTATCTAGCGAGAAAAGGTGTGATTGTAGCCTTGGAAATCAATCAAGTGAGAAAAGGGGTGATTGTAGCCTTGGAAATCAATTGGGTGAACTTGTTGCCCTGGAAATCAAGTATCTCTACCCAGAGGATTATGATTCTGGAGGGTGTACCTCGTAGCCTTGAAACCGAGGGTTGTAATTTTTGAATTGCTTTTGAAAGGAAATCCATACTTAGTTGTGCGGGACTGGATGTAGGGTAACTCCGAACTAGTATAAAATCCGGTGTGTTCTTTCCTTTACTGCATTTACTTTATTTCTGCATCTGTGTTTGTGTCTGAATATTACATACATTTGTGTTCAAATTAACATAAACTCAAAAAGATTTAGTAATTTCTTATAAACACTATTCACCCCCCTCTAGTGTTATTCCTAGCCTTAAGATCCGTAATTCGCATTCCTCACATTTAGTATCAGAGCAAGGTTTTCAAAAGTTTCATAATCTGATTTTTGAAAAAGTTTTTTTTATGGCTATGTTTAAGAAATGTGTTAATGCATGTTTAGAAATATTCAGATCATCATTGTCTCTTGAGTCTGCATATAATCAATATTCAAATACAAGTTGTCTAATAAGATTGTTTGATGTGCAGGAATCATGCTTTATAGGAGTTGAGGAATTAATCCAGAACAAACAAATTGTGCAAATCAAAAAGAACAAATGGATACTTGATAGTGGATGTTCTAGACACATGACTGGGAATCCAGATATGCTGAATGATATAATATACAAAGACAAAGGACTGGTTAACTTTGGAGACAATTCAAAAGGTTATGTGATCGGCATCGGCAAAGTCGGTAACTCTGAAACTCCTATTATTACTAATGTTTTGCTAGTTAAGAATCTGAAACACAATCTGCTAAGTATAAGTCAACTATGCGATAAAGGATATAAAATTAAATTTGAAAAAGATAAGTGTCACATTGAAGATAATAATTCAACCATAATATTTGAGGGAATTAGGAAAAAGAATATTTATATTCTTAGTATGAAAATTTCAAATGATAACTTGTGTCTTTTGGAAAATGCAAGTGACCCTTGGATTTGGCATAAGAGATTTGGGCATTTGAATTTAAAACTCTTATCTAGACTTTCAAAACATGATCTAGTAAGAGGCCTCCCTAAAATAAATTTTAAAGTAGATAGTCTATGTGATGCATGTCAACTAGGAAAACTTAGAAAAATCTCTTTTAAATTAAAAAAATATAATTTCTACTTCAAAACCTCTTGAATTACTTCATATTGATCTATTTGGTCCATCTCAAATTCTATCAATAAATAATAGTAAATATGTTTTTGTAATTGTAGATGATTATTCTAGATTTACATGGACAATATTTTTAAAACATAAAAGTGATACTTTTGAATATTTTAAGAATTTTTCAAAAAGGGTTCAAAATCAACTTTCTCAAAAAATTATAACCATCCGTAGTGATCACGGTGGTGAATTTGAAAATGAAAAGTTTGAAGAATTCTGCAATAAAAAGGGAATAATTCACAATTTTTCATTTCCAAAAACTCCACAATAAAACGGAGTAGTAGAACGTAAAAATAGGACGATTCAAGAGTGTGCGAGAACTATGCTTTCTGATAGTAGTTTACCAAAGTACTTTTGGGCAGAAGCAGTTGCTACTGCCTGTTATATTTTAAATAGAATTTTAATTAGACCTTTAACTGATAAGACATCTTATGAACTTATTTACTCAAAGAAACCTAAGGTATCTTATTTTAGAAATTTTGGAAGTAAATGTTTTATTTTAAATACAAAAGATAACTTAGATAAATTTGATCCTAAATCCGACAAAGGTATCTTTATCAGATACTCTAATAGAAGTAAAGCATACAGAGTATTTAATTAAAAACTAATACCATCGAAGAAACAATGCATGTTTCATTTGATGAAAATTTCAAAAATTTTGAAGAAATAAATGATGAAGAGGATTTAATCACTCAAAACCTAGAGTCAACTGAAACTAATAATGAATTAAATCATCCTAATAAAAGGATTAAACTTTTAAAAGATCACCCTATAAAAAATATACTTGGAGACATGCAATCTGTTGTTAAAACTAGAAACCAACTAAGTCAAATGAGTAATGTAGGTTTTATATCAACTATTGAACCCAAAAATCCAGAAGAAGCATCAACTGATGATTCATGGATTTTGGCTATGCAAGAAGAATTTAATCAATTCACTAGAAATGATGTTTGGGAACTTGTTCCTAGACCTGAAAATAAAACAATAATTGGAACTAAATGGGTTTATAAAAATAAAATGAATGAACAAGGAGAGGTTGTTAGAAATAAAGCTCGGTTAGTTGCTCAAGGTTATTGTCAAGAAAAAGGAATAGATTTTGATGAAACCTTTGCCCCCGTAGCAAGATTAGAAGCTATCAAGATTCTACTTGCTTTCGCAAATCATAATAATTTCAAATTATTTCAAATGGATGTTAAAAGTGCATTTTTAAATGGTTTTGTAAAAGAAGAAGTATTTGTTAAACAACCACCACTTTTTGAAAATGATAAATTTCCAAATCATGTTTACAAACTTAAGAAAGCTCTATATGGTCTAAAGCAAGCTCCTAGAGCCTGGTATGATAGACTAAGATCTTACTTGTTACAATCAAATTTTGAAATAGGTAAAGTAGATAATACTCTTTTTATTAAAAGAAATAAAAATGATATTCAACTAGTACAAGTCTACGTAGATGATATCATTTTTGGATCAACTATTTTTGAAATGAATAAAGAATTTTCTGAAATAATGACAAAAGAGTTTGAGATAAGTCATATGGGTGAATTAAAATCCTTTTTAGGATTACAAATAAAACAATTAGATAATGGTATCTTTATTAGTCAAGAAAAATATGCTAAAGACCTAGTTAGTAAATTTGGTTTGACTACTGTGAGTGGAAAACCCACTCCCATGGCAACCAATGAGTACCTTAGTAAAGAAGATCTCTCGAAAGACGTAGATCAAAAATTATATAGAGGAATGATTGGATCAATACTCTATATCACTGCGAGTAGACCTGATATCATGCATAGTGTCTGTCTCTGTGCAAGGTATCAATCCCAACCTAAAGAAACTCACTTAAAAGTTGTAAAACGTATTATAAGATATGTTAAACACACCTTTGATTATGGCTTATTTTATCCTAAAAATGATTCATTTGACTTAATATGTTACTGTGATGCTGATTATGCTGGTTGTAAATCAGACCGAAAAAGTACAAGTGGAACTTGTCACTTTTTAGGGCATTCTCTGATTTCTTGGTTTAGTAAAAAGCAAAACACAGTTCTCTATCAACAAATGAAGCAGAGTATATTTATGCTGCTTTGGCTTGTTCTCAAGTAATATATATGCAACAAACTTTAAAAGATTTTGGTTTAAATATCTCAAAATCACCAATTTATTGTGATAATACTAGCGCAATAAATTTATCCAAAAATACTACTCAACATGCTCGAACTAAACATATTGATATCAGACACCATTTTCTCAGAGATAATATAAGTAGAGAAGTAATTACTCTCGACTATATCAATTCTGAAAATCAAATTGCTGATATCTTAACAAAACCCTTAAATAAATCTACATTTACTAAATTAAGAAGAGAATTAGGTATTTGTTCATTAACTGAAATATAAAATATAAATAACAAAGTATAAATAAAAAATTAAATCAAAATAAATCAAATAGTAAAAATATTGAGAACCATGTCGACATCCCCCCTATACCCATGTCGACATATAACGTTATTTATATTTTAAAATTTTTCCCACCAAAATTCAAATAATTGGTTATATATTCTTCTTTTTTTCGAAATTTTCTTCATTCTCTCTGTTCTCTTTCTGTTCTATCTTCTGAAATCAATTTATCAATGGCCTCCTCTTCCAAATCAAACATAAAATCAACCTTTTCGTTCCCTTCTCCTACCTCTGGTCCGTTCCAACGTACTACGCTCGCCCGAGTGACAAAAATAGAGGATTCTCTGAAGGATGCAATTCAGTTAATGACTGAAATTCAAATGGTGCAACTCCGAATGGCAAAAGAACAGGAAAGGCAAGGGAAAATCCTTAGAAATTTACAAAATTTTCTAATGGACAATCATGCTAATCCAATCTTGATTGACGAGGACTCTTCAGGAGATCATGAACAAGAGGAAAGTGAAGAAGAAGAAGAACCAATGGAAGAAGAGCATGCGGAAGACAACGACAAATTCATTTGCATTGGAGAAGTATGTTTTGACAAGGACGGAAACTTGGTTGAACAACGTGGAAATTTCTGTTTCCATTATCCAAATTGTTCGATCCATAGATCTCCAATTGTCAAAGATACTCAGTAGTTTCTTCTTTTTCGTTTTTTCATCGTTATGTGTATATTTGTCACGTTTTACCAAAATGTAAATATAAACATATATATATATATATATATATTGTGTGTTCTTATATATGATTCTTATGTATATTATATATAAGTATTATATAGGTACTTGGTTAGGAATGTTAGTAGTTTAGGACTAAGTTTTAGGTTTACAAGTAAGTATTGATGATAACACTATCATCATATAGGATATTAGACTAAGAGTTATATAGTTTAGAGTTAGTTTGTTTTTGTTGATGACAAAGGGGGAGAAATATAAAATAGGAGAGTTAGGCATAGATTAAGGGGGAGTTATTAGGATAGAAGTAATATTTTATAAACAAAGGTTGTCATCATCAAAAAGGGGGAGATTGTTAGTCCTTGAGATGATGGTTTTGATGACAACAACCTTAGAATAAGATTATAAAATATAAATACTAACATTATAGTTTAGATATATATGTATATGCAGGATTTAACCATGCAGGTCAAAGAATGAAGACTGTAAAGTATAGAGATTCAAGATATCAAGATTGAAGACTTATGAGTATCAAGAGTATCAAGAGTTCAAGATTTCAAGATAAGTATTGAGTCTAGAATTATGTTAAAACTTCACAATAGCACTGAAATCTTCACTCCATTTTTCTTTTGGGATGGAACCCATTTCTATCTTTTTAGTGGCTAACAAACCCACGACAAGTAGCTTACAAACCTACGACAAGTGGCTTACAAACCCACGAACATCCTGGTTTTGTACAAGTTCTCGAGTCCTGATATGATGAGACATTCTACAGGAAGAAGCTTGCAAAACTACTTCAAAATGATTTTCAAAACTACTTCAGAATGATTTTTCAAAACTGCTTTTCAAAATGTTTTAGCCTTAAAAATTATCTTTTCAAATGATTTTCAAAAAGATGTTTTAGCCTTAAAATATTCTTTGTTTTTGTTTTTAATAAACTCTGGTTTTAAACTTCGTTTGTTTTAAACTATCTTTTAATTATAATATATTTATACTTAGATTTAAATATAAAATTATAGTAAAATTATATATATATATATATATTATTCTCTATATTTATCTATGTATTTTATCTATAGTCAAGTATATTTATAAAGTTTAAATAGTTTTTAATATAAGATAAAAGTTATTTTCAAACAAAATCAAATCATCAAAAAATGCTTGGGGATGTCGACATGCCCTAGTACCCCATGTCGACATAGTGACAGTTAGATTCAAAAATTTGAATTTCAAAAGAAGTGTCTATTCGCCATAACATTTCACGAATGGACATGGCTGTTGTTCTTCTATAAATAGGGGTTAGTTTCAACGAATTTCACATCAGATTTTCTGGTTTTTCACTTCTCTTCTTCTTCCACATTTTCTTATTCAAAATCCTATCATCACTCTGCCGAAATCAACATTGAATCTAACTAGATTATCTCTGGTTTGATTCTCTATCACTATCTCAACAAGGTCCCAGTGCTATTCAGAGTTATAGGCTTCTTTGTAATCTATCTAGCGAGAAAAGGTGTGATTGTAGCCTTGGAAATCAATCAAGTGAGAAAAGGTGTGATTGTAGCCTTGGAAATCAATTGGGTGAACTTGTTGCCCTAGAAATTAAGTATCTCTACCCAGAGGATTGTGATTCTGGAGGGTACCTCGTAGCCTTGAAACCAAGGGTTGTAATTGTTGAATTGCTTTTGAAAGGAAATCCGTACTTAGTTGTTCGGGACTGGATGTAGGGTAACTCCGAACCAGTATAAAATCCGGTGTGTTCTTTCCTTTACTGCATTTACTTTATTTCTGCATCTGTGTTTGTTTCTGTGATTATATCTGTGTCTGAATATTACATACATTTGTGTTCAAATTAACATAAACTCAAAAAGATTTAGTAATTTCTTATAAACACTATTCACCCCCCTCTAGTGTTATTCCTAGCCTTAAGATCCGTAATCCGCATTCCTCACACAAAAGGCATAGGAATCGGAAGAAAAACTTGTAGAAAAACTCGAAAACAAAAATATATAAATACCATATGCAGGTCGACCAAGAGGTCAACCCTGCACTTCGTTAGGTCAACCACCAGGACGACCAAGAGGCTCCTCAGGTCGACCTAGGGAAGTGTATGGTCGACCTCCCGGTCGACCATTCATACGCGATTTATTTTCTTCCCCGTTCCAGGTCGTTTTCTTGCACGATTCCAACTTTGAGCTCAGTTTTGACCTAGCTATAGGTGGTTTCAGGTCAAGAAAATTGGCATGCATATAGACTATCATTCAAACTACATACCAGAAGAAATCCGGCAGCAATTCAAAATGAAAATAGGAAGTTATGGCCACTCAAAATGGCAACCAGAAATCAGAAAAACAAAGAAACAACTAACAGAAAGAAATTCATATACAGTAAACGATTTTGCAAATTTTTTCCGTAGGAACTTCATTTTCCAGCTAGAAATTTGTGCGCTTGAACTCACCTTGATGATTTAGTAGTGATTTAGAATGCAAGCAGTGAACTTTGGTAAAGATAGAAGCCCTAAGAACCTGTAGAAGCTTGAAAACAAACATGCAAAACAACAGAACAAATTACAGACAATTCATTTCAAGTTCTAAGAATTTTTTGATGAAATCTTTAAGTATTGGTGGAGATTACCTTGTATACTTTCAAGTTTAATGATTCTCTTCTTTAATTCGCAGTAGATTTGGTGAAAATTGGATTTATTTTGAGGCAGCCATTAATTTACTCTATTTTCTTTTACTGTGAATTATTTTGAGAAGGAGGAGATGAAACTAACGTACTGTTAGTTTTTCTCATACCAGAAGCCTCTAGAAGGTAGGCTTTGGATCCCATTCCAAACCCTATTAAGCCCAAAGCCAAAATACTTAAAGAAAATATGGCGCATTTTCTCCTATTTAACACTATATACACTTATTTCTTCATTTTAAAGTCATACAAAATGCATACATCTTATTTGTATGGAATAAAATTGTTATTGTAACAAAATAAAATTTATTTCAATAATACAAAGTTATTTTACAAATAAAACCTTATTTTCAACAATATTTTACAATTTACACAATTTACACTATTTTATTACAAAACACTATTTTCAATCCAACAATTTGTACAAAAATTGTTTTCCGGTCAAATAAATTACCATAAATCATTTTAACTCTTTTTAATCATACAAATATTTTTTCCAAACAATATTTCATCTTTTATTTTAATAAAACACATATTATCTTCATATTTCTCATTTTAAAATCAATAAAAGATAAACATTGACAATGTTTTCTAATATTGTTGTATTTACCCAAATAAAATTGCAATTTGATTATTTTCTACTCAAATTCTCAAAATAAAGTTTTTAAAACTTTATTTTCATTACTTTAGATTTATTTCAACAATTTAACGTTGAAATACATCACCTAATTAATTTATTAGCTCCAAACTAATAAATACATAATATTTCAATTTATTTAAACCAAATACTTATCCAATCAATATTTAATCCCATATTTATTCCCAAATAAATAAAATAAAGTTCCAAACTTTATTTTTCCATTTTATTTACAAAATTCATTGTTTATTCCAAATAAACAATTTAATTTTTCCAATTATATTTTAATTTACAATATTAAATTATAACTTCCGCTATAATTTAATATATACAGGTAATCTCCAAACCAAGGTTGTTACAATTTGATGCATGAAGAAAATATCAAATCCAAATTAAGATCACTAAATGGTGTAGAGTATTCTCGAGTATTTAAGAAATACTAGAGAATTGTTTATAGAAACCATGAACTACTTATGATGTAGTGTCCGAACTGAAGCTTCATAGGTGATACTGAGTATATAATGTCAATATTAAATTCATGCTCAAACCTTAATTTAGAAGCTTTAAGTTGGAAATGTTCCAAATGAGCCATTGTGGCTGATTTGATGAAAAGGGTAGGTACATCGCCTTGAATAGTTCCACAATAAAAGCAATGTATATAAATAATAATGACAAATTTATAACTGTGCTAAGGATGATTCCAAGTATTAAGAATACAATAACATTGTTATAAGCTCACTAGAAGTCGAGTAACATACTCTGAATAGTTCCACATGGTAATGGTAGTTTAACAACATAGGAGAGAGTTAATTTATAAAGTAGATAATTAAAACAACATAGAAGATCCATCCATGAAGGTTCAAACACGATCAGTTCTCATTAAACTAATCGAAGTGATAGGACAAAGATTCCATAATTAGTCCCAAGTGCAAGTTGGAGATTGATAGAGTTAGGGGTATGCCCTATGGGAAATTATGTAATTTGTTACATATGTCTAACTCGGTAACCAATCTTGTTCGAAATAAAAGTTATTTTTTTATTATATACTTGATATAATGTGTAATGTTAATTAATTTAATTAAAAGTATATTTAATAGAAAATCCAAAAATGGTATTTTTGTGATAATATTTACAGTGCGTTGTAACTATGAATGATTTATCACAATAAAATAAACATAATGTGTTAAACATTCCAAGTAAGATGTATCGTGCTTGGATATCGATACATCCATCCAGACTAGAGTGCGTAACAGCCTCTAAATGTTGGGCAGTATATTACTCATGGCTACTGGGGCACCAAGGGATTGCTTACTGATAGTTATTGGATAACCATGGAATGTCTCACAAGATAGTTTTCTGTTGGTTAATATAACTAAAGTTAAACAAAAAATATCTATGCGACAAAATTACATAGGTCTCTTGACTTGGGAATACAGTTGATCTTCAAATGTGGAAGCTTCTTTTGATTATAGTTAAATCATGACATGACATCCACCAAATGACTATAGTTGGGTCGAGTGGAAGCATTGGAAGTGAAACACGATTCAAGAGAGGATTCGTCTCCTTCGTCATATTAGGTTAATGTCACAATCAACTAAAGTCTACTCAAAGTCAAAGTCTCTGGCCAGAGCAGTATGGTTAAAAATAATTATTATTATTGAACCAAGGACTTTTGTGTTTGGACTATAAAGTTGAATATAGAGTATGCTGGAATTTTGACCATCAATAAATTCCATAAGTCCAAAGTGATATAGTTTTGATGACGAGAATTGGTGTAAATAATTATCACTATCGGGTAACGCTTAAATAAAGTAGAATTGGATTTTACGAAGCTAAGTAAGCAATAAATTTGGTCATAACGTCACACCACCTGCTAAGTGACATGTGAAAGTTAATCTTCGAATTATTCAATATTAATCGCGAGCCGAATTTACACTTAAGAGTCACACAACCGGAACGTTGAATACTCCAGTTACCACCTGATTTAATTAAGTTATAATTGTTATAAATTAATAAAGTTAATTACTATTTATAAAATATTAATTGTAAAATTTTACTTGATATTTGTTGATTAATATTAAAAGTGTGTATATAATAGTTATAAACAGACTAATTGATATATGATATCTATACGCGTTTAAATTGGATTTAAATGTATTATTTATTAGTCAGCCTTGATCTGCTTTTGAGACCCATGATGTGGCCTATTATGTGCGGCTATGATGGCACAGGGAGGCTGGCCATATCATGGCTAAGGAGGGCTTAAATTTTGAATTCAAAGAAATGAAATAAGTAAGAGAGAAAGGTGGATCTAGATCCTCCTTTTTCCCCTTATATCTCCATTATATATTCATCTCTAACCCTACATTTTTTTATCCTCTTGCTCTATTTGTTACAGCCATGAGCGGCCACCCCCTCGCTTCTCCTTACAATTTTCAAGTTTAAAACATTAAATCAAATAAGATTCAAATACCGATGGTAGTTACATTTAGTTTAGTAGCATTTTCTAAATTCTGAAATTATTTCAAGGAGTTCTGATTTTACATTTCAAGGTGTACTGCCTAGCCATTAGGTGGAAGGTAATATTCTCTTTTTACAATGTTATATAATTTTCATTATATGATATATTTGTTTAGATAATAGTTGAATATATCGCAAATTTGTATAACATTATGTTATCTTCGTTAAATGGATGGTATATATGTGTAAGAAAAGGAATTATTTTACATACGTATAATCATTCTATTGATTACAGGCATTTAAAAAATATTTTTCGAAAACAATAATGTTAAACGATTTAAAGTAAATTGATTTAAAATAAACACTGTTAAGTAAAATATGTTTTACATTAATGTATATACATTATAGTTTCAAAAAAAATTATATATACATATATAATTTTATATTTGAATACAATATAGTATTTTATTTCAATTAGATGTTATATCAAAATACACACACACATTATCAATTATATAAAATATGTTTATATAAATATTTAACATAATGCATCATATATTTGTTTTCAAAATAAAAAAATCAACCTTTTTCATAGATTTCCATACAAAAATCAAATAAATAAATAATTCATTTTTGATAAACATAAAGTAAAGTGAAAGAAATTTTTTTATGGCCGAAGATATGTATATTCATATATATGTATATGTATATTATTAATTTACGCAAAATATATTTACAAGTATACATTATACATATATATAGTATTTCTAAATAATATTATATATATAGTACATACATACATATATACAAATATACATATATATTTAAAAAAAATCGAATTATATATATGTATTTATACAAAATTAGTATATTAGTCTGAATTTGAAAATACTAGATATTTCAGTTTGTAGATCTAGGTTTAGATCTAAATTTTGAATTTTGAATCTAATAATATAACTTGAAATTTATAAATTCTTTATATTAAATTTATATTTACTTTATAAACAATATATATATGTATATGTGTATATATATATATATTGAAAACACACACACATATATATAGAAGGGCTAACATGTCTGTTGTAATGTAAATCCCAACATTAATATACGGGCATGTCAAACCATATACACCTTTTATGTTACACGTGCACATACAAACCTATGGTATACGACACACATATTTTATTATATTATTTAAATTTAAAATAAATAAAACTTTATTTATATTTTAAGAAAAAAATTGATTTTATTTAAAACAAATTTAGATAAGATTTATATAAATTTAGACTTCATAGGTTTATTAAAGATCCAAACATGGAATTTTTTTGAAATTTACTAATCCCTATTGCGTGCTGGCCTAGTTCCAGCTACTTATATGTACATAGTTACAATAAGCAAGAGCATTGTACAGATATATGCATGTATAATATGGATAAATTAATGCACAAATAGTTATATTATATATGCAAAAATTATATATGGGTAGGTATAACATAAAAATGCAAAAATGTAAATGGAACAAAGATTGAAATAGAAAAACAATCTATCATTACAATAAATTTTCATATACATCAATTGCGGGGGTCAGTCCCGTCCAAGCACGACCTCTGTACCAAAGGAAAAAAAGGTAAAATAATAGGGACTAAAATAAACCGTCTCATCATCATCTAGAGGTCAAATAGAAAGCTTATTTCTTCTGCGCCTTCTTCTCGCCCTTATGACCCTTGCTGCCTGAACTATTATATGGTCTCTTCTAGCCCTTGCTATTAGTCTATACATAGGATCAAAGATGACCAGCAGTAATAAATAGAGTAAATGTAGCGAAAATAGTACAGTAGATCACAGAGTCAATTTTATACTGGTTTAGATTTTCCATTCTACGTCCAGTTTGGAAGCTCCCCGTTAGAATTTCCACTAAAATACCCTCACTTCACCCAAAAGAATAGATTTACAGACTCCGCCTAAACAAGTGAACATGACTTCGACAACGATTACAAGTAGTGTAACACTTTCTGACACAGTGTAGCTTGATATACATAATGTCAATTTGATGTACAATGACTCCTATAACAAAACCAAACTATATTGAGTGGACGTGTAGAGGGTAAGGAGTTTATTCGACTAGAATATGGGATGTGGAGATGAAGCAAACTAGTCGAAATATGTGAATCACTTGAATCTCTTGCAGTTCGGAGTATTGCTTTAGGAATTAAGAGTTTAGGAATAGCATTGAGTCATGTTGTGATTCTTGAAGGCTTATGGGTGTATATAGTTGTTGTAGGGATGCTAAAGTAAGGGTGCAACTTTCTAGAATCGCCAATGACAAAAGGAAGCAATTGCAGGAGCAAAGAGGTGCAACTGTAGACGAAGAGATGTGAAGACACCACTTCATGAAACCAATTGTTTTGTACTAATTCAATCAATTGGGAGAAAGGTTCAGTCAACTGAACTAGTATAAAAATCAAGCTCGAGAGTATAGCAAAAAAATAGGCGACTATATATGGTTTTAGTCGACTGGAAGCTTTATTTGGTCGACTGAACCACTATAAATTTCAAAAACTTGAATGGTGTAGTGGTAAAGGCATGTGCTATTGTCTTAGCCTACCAGGCTTTGAATCCCAGCTTTGCATGTTTCTAGCATTTTATTTTTCAACTTTCCCATCATCGTTTTGATTTGAAATAACTCAATAAACACATTAGTAGCATTGCTATATGGTTGTTATCATCAAAACACCATATATATGGTTCTTTTATTCTCCCCCCTTTTGATGATGACAACTACACAACTTTATAATATAAAATAATAACCTCCCTAAATATATGTTACATAAGTTTATTTCCCTCCTCTTTATATAAATGCCAATATAAAAATGTAAAGCACGCATCCTTCTCCCCCTTGTCATCAACAAAAAGGAATAATAGCATATGCGTATTATATGTTAAAAACTCCCTCTAAATATACTATTTTAATTAAAAAATGATTTTATGTACTTTTCTTATATATTGTACAATTTTTCTCCCCCTTTGTAAAAAGAGATAGGAAGTATCATAGATATATTAAATAATTTAAAATTAGTGCAAAGAGATGAGTATCTAATAAATATATCAAATGTAAGAAAAATGATACTTATTTTACAAAAAATATAGTGTTTACGACTTAGGAAACCATATCTAGTCGGATATGGTTGATCCCTTAAAAATATAATTTTTATTATTAATCATAGTGTCGTAATAATTGCTAACGTATAATTGTCTATCATGATCAGTTAGATTACTAGGAACTCATATATTAACATTAATTGTCATTGATCTAGTATTCACAGGATGTTCTCTATTTCTAAGTGTAATACTATCATGACATGAAGTGGTTTTACGACTATATCGTTTTTTAGCACTAGCATTAAAATGTGTATACATGAATGCATATCTAGTACTATTACTATAATTATCTTGTTTATAGCCTAAACCAGTTCTATTATCGTGAGCTTTTGTATTCGTAACTCAGGAAGATAAATCATCTTTTCCATTATTAAAATTTGTGATTTTCTCATTTAATTTATTAAAAAACAATTTTAGAATCTCTAATATCTTTTTGCAAAATAACATTATTTTCTTTTAAAAGTTCACATTCTTTAAATAATTCTATATTTCTACCATTAAAAGTGCTATTCTCTTTTTCAAGAGACAAAAGTTTAGAATTAGAACCATTTAAAGAATTTTTCAAAAATATATTTTTATTTTGCAAAACATCGATTTCCTTTAAAAGATCAACATTTTTATCATTTAGACGCTCATTTTCTTTTAGTAGAAAATCTTTGTGTAAAACAAGTTCTTTTAGTGTATTTTCAAAAACTTCAGTTTATTTTACTAAAATTATTTACTTTTGTTAAAATACCAATTTTATGCCTACAATCATCTAATTTAGCTAAAGCAATAGAATTGACCTTTTGTGACAATTTAAATCTTTTAATAACTTCTCATGCATCTGTAAAAGATCACTATATATAGAATATAAGTTTACCGATTTTGATTTGAGATTAGCGACATAGCACATGTACCTTAATTCTATAGATCATTGCTTGCTTCCGAAAATTTGTTTTTTCTCCACTGTTTCTGAGCTCTTACTGGACCTTCTATTTTTGGCTATTGTTCTAGGATGTTGTTATGATCAGTAGAACACCGGGCTCTGATTCCACTTGTTAGTCTCTATGCATAGGATCGAAGATGGCCAGCAGTAATAACAAAGTAAATGTAGCGGAAATAATATAGTAGATCACACAGTCGATTTTATACTAGTTCAGACCTCCCACGTCTAGTCCCTAAGCTTCCCTTCAAAATTTCTGCTAAAATACCCTCACTTCATCCGGAGAAATAGGTTTATAGACTCCGTCTGAACAACCGAATAGATTTTCAACAACTATTACAAGTAGTGTAACGAAAAGTTACTTTCTGACACAGCGTATCATGATATACAGAATGTTAATTTGATGTACAATGACCCCTATAACCAAACCAAACTATATTGAGTGGAGGTGTAGAGGCTAAGGAATTTATTCGACTAGAATATGGGATGCAAAGATGAAGCAAACTAGTCGAAATTTTCGAATCACTTGAATCTCTTGAAGTTCGTAGTATTGCTTTAGGAATTGAGAGTTTAGGAATAGCATTGAGTTTTGTTGTGATTTTTGATAGCTTAGGGGTATATATAGTTGTTATAGGGAAGCTAAAGTAAGGGTGAAAATTTCCAGAATTGCCACTGACGAAGAGAAGCAATTACATGAGTGAAGAGATGCAACTGTAGACGAAGAGATGCGACGACACTACTTTAGGAAACTAGCTGTTTTATACTAATTCAATCGACTAAGAGAAAGGCTCAGTCAACTGAACTAGTATAAAAATCAAGCCCGAGAGCATAACAAAAAAACAAACGACTAAATATGGTTTTAGTCGACCGAGTTTAGTCGACTGGAGCTTTATTCAGTCGACTGAATCACTATACATTTCAAAAACCTGAATGGTTTAGTGGTAAAGGCATGTGCTATTGTCTCAACCCACCTGTGTCCGAATCCTAGCTTTGAATATTTTAGCTATTTTATTTTCGAACTTTTCCATCATCTTTTTGACCTATAATAACTCAATAAACATATTAGTAGCATTTTTGTATGGTTGTTACCATCAAAACACCATATATATGGTTCTTTCACTTTCCATCTTTGGGTTTTCCTTTGGAAAGGCTGCCTTTAGAGTGAGTGGTCTCTCCTTCGGTGATTGTAATGGTCGGATCTTTGGACTTGTCAATAAGGGCATCGAATATCTGTGTAGAGGACCGGCACGGCTTCCATAAGGGGGCTTAATGGTAAGAGGAAAAATTCTCAGAGTAGGCTTTGGCTTTTCGGCATCGACTAGTTTTTCTAGTCTGGGCTCAATCTTGATTCTTGCCTTGGACATGTCAATCTTCCACCTCTCCACCATAGAGATAGTATCGGTTGGGCCCGAAGCATTGGTGATAGTAACATCTTTCCCCAAGGACCACGAACGTTGTCCAGTCTCGCTAGAGCTACGATTTTCTTCAAATCAGGACTAGGTATGGAGCTGAAGGGAACGATAGTGATCGGTCCTATAGTAATGGTGGTAGACTTGGTGGAGATAGCAACACGACTCACACTTTATGAGATTGGCGATGGTGGAGGAGGAAGCGACAAGTAACATTTTAATTCATAAACAGTGAAGTAAAGGTTAGTCACAGTCTCAGGCGAGAACTAAAGCTTCTCAAACACCAGAGAGACGAGAGAAATACCTTCATTGGTGGGAGTTTTCTTACTAGGAGATACACCAAATTCACCCTCTTCTATTGTTAACTTGATGAGTTAAGGGACATAAACATGAATATAGGGCCCGTTGGTAGCCATGTTGATGGAAGCCCAAACTGTAGTAAGTGCAGCCTTAGAGCCGACCCCTTCGGATGTTGGAATATCTATGGCAAACTCTTGGACTTTCAAAGATGATGATTCTGTGTGGCCCAATGCCCTTAGATTAGTAGCTTTTCCCTCTTTGAGGTTTTCAATGTCGTCGACGTCGAGGTACTTAGCTTTCAATTGATCCTCGGTTAAGCCTTTATTGGATGTAGCCGCATGACGCACTATCTCTTTCCAAGCATCATTTATATTGATGGAACAAGTACTTCCTAACTACTTCAGGTTGTTGAATTGGATGACATTAGCAAATAACGCTAAAGGATTGATATGTGCATTTTCTTCTTAAGCGATCTTAGCCTCATCTTTCATCATAATCATGGCCTGATCATGAGTGCTTCTCTACTCCTTGACCAATACTTCAGCATTCTTCCCTGGATTTTGAGCACTGCCACTTTCTTTTATAGCTTTGGGAAATTCCCTCATATATTCTAGTGGATTCTATTAAGGTTAGAGAGGGCAATGCCGAGTTTCTTTCACTCGAAGCCTTGGTCTATTAGCTCCCAAATGCCTCTGACCCTATGTTGGCCTCTGCCCTAGGAATATATTTAAAGTCACAGTCAAATATGACCTTAGCCAGGTAAAGATTTAGGAAGGTAGCTTGCATTATCCTTAACAGGAGTGGGGGTGGAGTTGGACGGATAAAGACCTCTTTGGATCGATGGGGTAAAACATTTGTGGCTATAGAGTGTAATATTAGAGGTTGTTGCAAAGAAATTTATGGTTGAGATCAAGGTAGGGAAAGGCCAGAAGAAGAACCACGTTGATTACAAGAATCCTTGTGCCGTTTCCCTTAGTTGTGTGATTCTTCTCCTCCGCATGCCTCTTCTTTCTATCTCTTTCTAGCAGGTGTTCTCCTTTCGCTTGGTGTTCTCTATCTTTACTCCTAGTTCTCTCTTCATCCATTTCTCTTTCTCTGTAAGAGCTAGCACAAGATGGGTATGGATCAGGAGTTAATCTCCTTTGTTCAAAAAATGCTAAAGTGAAGATAACTGAAACGGTCCCTTCTCATCGTACCTGAAATGAAAGTATATATTGTATCAGTTTCAAAACATTAAAGTAAGGGAAATGAAAGGTGTGAGTGTTCGTTATCCTAAAAGTGTGTAAAGTGTTGTATTGCCCTAAGTACTCTAAAGATTGTGTTCAAAATAGTAAAGATGGAGTCTCGCCTCCTTCGGCTGGGATGCTCTCAGATGGGAAGCTGAACCTAGGATAACACTCCTTGAGAAGATCATCGATAGGAATGTCAAGATCACTCAGGGAGTCGAAGATGTTTTCTGAGTAATCGGCTGAAGGAGTTGCCTCGATTGCTAGCATCATGCTCAGTTTTGCAGACTGTTGAGAGGTCTTGATAAGAATTCACTTTAGATGTGGCGGGATAGGAATTTTGTTACCTTTTGGAGACGTCTCTCCATATGATTTGTCTTTCCCTTGATCGAAGTTCTTGTCATCATCGTCCACTTCATTGCCTTCTTCTTCTTTCTCTGCTTCTTCCCCTTCTCATCCTTCTCCTTCTTCATGGATTGCCTCTATTTTAACTCTATCAACTCCTTCCTCTTGCACTTCACTGGTTATATTTTCCTCCATTGCTATATTGATAGTTCCATCATTGTTCTCTATGTCTGATGGGCCTCCAGCACCCCATTGAATGTCTTTGTTGGAGCCAGGAATGAGGGTGGAAGACCTAGTAAACACTTTGGATCCTCTTGGCAGAAGCTCAACTAGAGTGGCGAGGATTTTAGATGTAGAAGGCCACATTGGCAAAGATTCTCATTTGTCAATAGTTAAGCGGTGATGTAGAATCAGATACTGACTTTTTGAAGGTTTGAAGAGTCTCAGAGTGCTCTTTGCTCTTGTCCCAAGAAGGAATATCTATAAAGAGAGTGGGAAAAGAGTTAGATGCTTGGATGATAAGAATCCAAGTATGGGAAAGACAGAAAGGAAGAATTCTTACTTTTGGTCAACCAGAGCCAGTCGAAGCTGCATGGACATCGAACAAAGAAATACTCATTCTCAAAGTATAAGCACTAGTTTTGGAGCACTTCGGCAACCTTACATCGACACCAGGCTTCTATGATCATCAAAGAGGGTGACTCGCTCTATTGTTTAAGGCTTGAAAGAAGTGTTAGCTCCTCAAAGTTTAGAGGACTTTGAACTTGATTCATGAATGACGTACAAGGAGCTCAACCAAGCATAACCATTGGGGTGGACTCCATTCAGAGAAAGCCTAAGCTCTTAGAGAAACATACGGGGGAATAAATTGAAGGGCAGCACAATGCTGCCTAGGAACATGTATTTAATGCAAGTTGTGTAGCCCAGTGGAGGATTATGGGCTTGTTGGTTAATTGTTGGGAGTAGGACATTACTCTCTAATATTCCGTGTTGGAAGCATATGGTTCAGAGTGACTTGGCGGTTAGGATTGTTGGCATTTGTTTTGGAGGATCGCTTAGGACTCTTAAGACAACTTGTTCATTAAGAGGAGGGGCACATCCGAGATTAGACCTACTGAGGCTATCATCCTCTATAGCTCTGCGATAATCAAACATTTAGCTCCAAAAGGTATAGATGTCAAGGCCTGAGTTGTGGTGGAACCAGCCATGGGAGGAGTTAACGGCCTAGTGCCAATGTTAAATCGAGGTGAATGGCATGTCATTCTGGATTGGAAAGCTTAATATTGAACAAGGTCAGGTACGATTTATTTTGAAATTCCATTTAAACATGAACGCATGTGACCAACACTCAAAATCCAAAGGATGTCGATGTGTGTTAACCAATTAGATTCGGAACCTCGACCAAGGCAATTAGAAGTGTCAATCTATGTAGTGTGTGTCCTGTGTCCCATACATGATGAATAGACCATTCTGTGTAGATATCCCGCTCATGCTGGAAATGAGCTCCGTCACACAATCGAACCGTGTGTCGGATCTTACCCATTATCGTTTGATAATAGATAACGGAACCACTGTCCGGAGTGACATGGAGCATTCTTTTGTAGGAAAATTAGATTACAGTGAATGGGAGTGTTGTGTGATGACATTATTCGAATGTCGAAGCACGTTAACGTGATCATTCTTTAGAAGAGAACCATCACAGTAGAACTTAATTAGATGACTTGTGATCGACCGGCTTTAGGAATAAATAATTCATGCATTTTAAAGAGCATGGTAGTTTGGTTGCGGCAAGGTTTTTGTCCCTTTGTTCGAAACAAAGTAGAGTGAGCATCGACACCAAGTCGACCCAAGATAGGTTTATTTTCTGACACTATAAGTGTCTACTTTGGGTCAAGCTTGTGCCTGACCAATGAGAAACCTAGAACATGTTGCAACTAAGAAATTTTTTGGAAGGTCGATCGCTAAATTAAAGCTCCAGTCATTTATTGACCATAGGTGACCATCAGCCCCGAATGACGGTGACCCATTGACCATCATAACATGACCATAACTATCCCACCATCGACCTTTGGATTTTTAGTGTAGATCCGAAACTAGAAGAGGTTGGGGTCGAATTCACTCGAGAAAGCAATAGAGGACAAATTGGGGATATGGTGATGGTAGTTATGAGGAGAAGGCGGTTGCGGTACTAGGTGGTCAACGACGATTGTTTTGGACTTGGAAGTTAAAGTCGTAAGGGGTGGCACCAAAAGGATAAAAGATAAACGAATAGGAACATGAAAGCATAGAAGAAAATTTGGCTAAGTATTGGTTATATGGGAAATTTCTAACTTTGTAAACAGTTCGGTATCGACCTGACCAAGTTAGTACCGATATGAATTTCGACAAAAAATGAAAAGAAAAGGAGAGGAAGGGAAAAAGGAGAGTAATAAGTACCTATCTAAGACATGGAATGATCTTCGGAATGTAGATCTTGACCTTACCATGGAGAGTGGTACTACTACTATTTAAAGCAATTGAACAAATTCCATTGGGAATGGAGACAACATTTTAAAGCAAATCTTGGATGACAAACAAATTTGAATGGATGGTTGTATACGCTTGTCTTGGTACAAAGCACGCTTTGTTTTCAACAGTAGCGTATCCTAGGAGGAAAGTGTTATCCAGCTTTTAGATCAAGCAGCTTTAGACGAATCTGGATGTCAGGATGAAGATGAAGTAGTTCAAGGACGTGGAGATAATGGAAGAGGCTTCAAGAAGTTGGAGTATGTAAAGGCACAGGGAAAGAACTCGGCACCGATCATTTTTTCGGTCGATACCGAGATGAATTCATGAGCTCTTGTAGGCTTTGGAGCTATGGTCATGAACAAATTGGGTAAGGTGATTGTCCAAGGGCCCATTTCCAAAGGAGTAGGTGAACAAGCCCAAGAAAGCTCTATAGAAAAGGACAAGTACTAAAGATGTCAGAACCCCTTGAAAACGACTTGGTTTCTAAGGTAAAAGTGCTCAAAGCTTGATGGATCGAAGCTAAAAGACAAGGTAGAAGAAGATGGCATGATTTGCTGTTGGAAAATCAGGTCAATATCGATCACTTCTAATCAACGATATGGTTTTACGACTTTGGGGACTTTGTCTTCCCTCCTACTCTCAAATCTAGAGTTTGAACTGGTATTTCATGATCCGACGACTTCATTGAGAAATTTCCCTATAAATAATAAGCATATGTCAACTTAGAAAGGACTTTTGGCACTTATTCTTCTTCACCTTCTCTCTCTACTCGACCTTATTGCAAAGGAAGCTGCTGTTTATTGTATTAAGCTATTTGGAAATGTAAATATTTTGTGTTCGTGACAAAAACTTTCTATACTAACATTTAAGTGAACGTAGGCCTTAGACCACTATAAAAATTCATGTGTTTATTGCTTTGATTCACCATTTATAGCTAGATCTCTCTACTTTAATTTGAATTTGAGGTGGTGTGCCACCTTTTGGCTCAACACTATTGGACATATAATCTGACACAACATACCTTGATTATTGATTTCATTGTTTGTGTCACCAGCTGTGTCATCGACTTGTGTCACAATAGAACATCCTAAAAGAACTGTTAATTATATTGAAATATGAGAGATAATATGTGGTATGAAGCTAACATATCTGGAGGTGGGTATAAGAACAAAGGTTGTGCAAAAGGAAACACATTATGTTATGTACACCATTTTTAATCGATTATTGCCCAATTGAAACTTAGGTAAGACGAAATTTAAACCATGGTCAATACTGCACTGTGAATTATACAACGGGAGGTCAATAATATAGTACTGATCGAAACCTAAAGTAAAATAGAATGATAATGCGGTGCATTTAATTGCGCTCAAGAATAAAGGACCTTTTAAAAAAAATTAATCGTTTATAAATTGCAACTTTCCCTTGTAATGTAAAACAAATCCTTAACAGGAACATAAGTTGCATTTAAGAACCTTGATTTCTCGAGTTATTTTTATCCCTTATCTCCATGCTTCCATATCATTTTGTCTCATGGATTCACCTAGACAATCAATCCCTTTATTGAGCTTTCACCCTTCGAACATTGTCTAGTCTCTCCTGTTGGCCCCACTCATCAAAATCTAATGATCTTGTTACTCTTTGTTCATCTTGCTCATATCCACTACCATCATACATGGAAAATTTTCCATTGAGCTCCCAATCACTAGATATTAGCCCCTAATTTTTTGGATATAAAGGGTTCAATTAGGATGGTTGTATTCCTTGCAGCCTGACCCTAAGAGGAGACTGCCAAGGCAGCCACCAAGGGCAACATTTATGGAGGAGGAAACATGGAAATGATGTTCATGTTGGTTTTCTAAAATAATTAATATTATATAATACTAAAACGTAATTTACATAAAAATTATGCCAAGTCTTGAGAGATTTTATCATTACATGATTTAACAAGTTATCAGAGTTTAGTCCTCATCACATAAACTATTTTTTAAAGGCAGTTTTATTCAAACCTAGCTAGGTCAACAAATTAGTTCAGACCGACCCTGATTCCTTGGATGTAGTAATGTAGTTCTAAAATGAAGGTAAATAGAGAGGATGGAAGAGAGTTAATCGGAAAGAAATGAACACTTAAGGATGAAGTATACACAGCTAAAATGGATATGGTTAGTAGTGTATGTATGTAGAGGTTAAGAGTAGCATAAAATATGGGATGTAGTATGCACACAAAGCACTTAAGAAAATATGGTAATGGTATACGTCGATTATTGAAGATAGTTCATTGTAGATGAATTAACAAGAATTGTATTTTAGTTTGTGGTTGATACACATTATGATAATATTGAAATTTAAATACAAAGGTGCAAGTCAATTTTAGATATAGTCCAAACTAATTCTAATAAAATGCAAGTTAATTTCGAATATAGTGCCAAAAAATTTCGATATATTACAAGCCAACATATTATAGTGCAAACTAAATTTAAATAGAATGCATGCCAATTCTTACAAGGAATAATAGTTTTGAATATAACGAAAGGGAATATGAAAGTAATGCAAGTGAATCTATATATAGTGCAATTAAATTAAGGTTGGAGTGAAGGTTTTATGTAAACTTAAAATGAGAGAGGATGCATGGTTTATATAGGCAATAAAAAGGAGTAGAAGATGAAGATCTAGATCTCCATATTTACCTCTTCTCTTTGCCAATTCAAAACTAGTTTTTTAAACAAAAATCACCTCTCCCCACTCTAGTATGGCCTGAAGGAATCGAGATGGTCAGAAGCCTGTGAAACAGGTTTAATTTTTTTTTCTATTTTGGATCTATTAGGTCTATGAAGTATAAAGTAGATTTCAGATTCAATCTAAATTATTTTAAATAAAATATTTATTTTATTCAATTTGTTCAAAAAGGTGTTTTTTATAAGTGTATCAATTATACTAGTTGTGTAAAGTGAACATGCTATAGATATGAAGTGTACATGCTTAATGTGACCATATGTAAGTATTGGGATTTGTTCCACAACGGACCAATTTGTCCCTTTATATATGCATTTTTTGTATGCAGTTTATATTTAAAATGTATGTATATATAATGATATATGTGTGTGTATATAATTAAAGAAAGGTTTTAAATTAAATTTTATAGTTTTACACAAAATTCCATTTCATAAAATTTGTGTTAAAATAACATCAATATACACATGTCCATATATAAATAATTGTAAGCTATGTTTTAATATTTAAAACATCACATGCATGTAAAGATTGCAACCTAATATTTACATATATAAATTTAAAGTTAACACATCCAACTTTCAACTTAGGAAGGAATCAAATGATTTAAGATCTTATATAGAAGTCCACTTATGGGTTTTTAGTTTAAAATAAATTTTTACATTTATGCAATCAAACAAAATATATTCAAACAACAACCATGTAACACATGTATTCATTCTAATGGTGAATTTAAATAATTAATATTGTTTTCAATAAAAAATCGTTTTCAGTTAAAATTAATTAAACGTTAATCAAAATTGTTTTTAATTAAAATTGTGTAAATAACCATGTAACATATATATATTTGATTAAATGGTATTTAGTCAAAATGATTCTGAAATAATAACAAAATGAGTTAAACAACTTAGGCACATATATATTCATTATAAAAAGTTTAGAATAAAACTATACAAACAATATGAATAAATAATCATACGAGATGAATGATCTAAATTATATCGATATATGGATAATATAATTAATTGAGGAATAGCCCAAAAAGGGATCCAAATTAAATTAAAGTGATGAACAATTAATTAATTAAGGCGTGCTAAAAGGGGATCTGAATCATATTACAAGATGAATATATGTAAACATTTTGTACGAAGCATGTAAAGGTTTTGAACTATTTGAACATGATTAACATATTTGAATAAATAAAAATGAAAATCATCTTAGGATGTAGCCAAAATATTGCACCTTGAATGATGACCAAAGCTCCTAGATTCAACTGAATCAACCTCTAGTTTTTTCAAGAATCAATAGAAATAACAACCACCTTTATTTTGATTTAATTTGAATTTTTTTTCGAGATTTTTTTCTTTTATGCTGCTATGGAATTCTAGCCATTTGAGGGTAGAGAGAAGAAAGAAAGGAAATATAAATTATCAAGAGGAAAATTAGAATGAATGAAAAAGAATTTGTCTTAAAGAAAACATTGAAACATTTCAATTCCCTTCTTTAAAACCTTTCCTACTTAATTCCTCCTTAAATATCATCAGATCCCCTCTTCATGTTTTTGGCAGCAAATAGAGTGAAGAGAAAGGAAAAAATTCATTTCATAAATATGTTTTAAGTGAGTCATAAAGAAGAGTAATTAATATAGAACAAATCAAATAAAATTTAATAATTAATATTTCACAAATATTAATTAATTTACAACAATTATAAATTAGTTAAATCGTGTGGTTTTTTTTAGAGTATTCAACATTAGGGTTGTGCAACTCTAATGTGTAAATTCAATCAGCAATTAATATCAAACAATATGAATATTAATTTTTACATGTTACCTTAGCTAGTGGTGTGACATTTGGCGGAATTTATCGCTTACACATCTTATTGGTAAAATCAAATTTTACTTATTGTAAGCGGTACCTAATAGTAATGATAATTTACACCAGTTTTCTTCGTCGACACTATATCTCTTTAGGACTTATGGAATTTGGTTTTGGCCAAAAGTCCAACATCGTGCACAGTCTACTTGATTAGTTCGAACACAAAATCCTTTGTTTAATAATAATAAATATTACTGTACTACTCTAGGCAGAGACTTTGACTTTAAGTTAACTACAGTTAACTTTGATATTAACCTCATATAACCGAGGAGACGAATTATATATTAAATAGTGTTTCACTTTTTGTGCTTCAACTCAGACCCAACTATAGTCGTTCAATGGGCATCATGTCATGATTTAACTATAATCAAAATGAGTGCCCACATTGAAGTTCAACAACATTCTCAAATTGTGAGAACTATGTAATATCGTCACTTTGGGATTATCTGTTTGATCCTATATAGTTAAAGTCCTGCTAAAGCCTTGCAACATCTCCACTATAGCACATAGCTCTCTTTAACCACTACACCGTTTCAATTTAGCGCTATTAAATAGTAGATCCACTTTAAACCATGCTATTTTCCACTACACCCACCAAATCAACACTTTTTATCACTCGCTTTAGCCACATTAATATACAAATGTTGATTTGAATGGTTCTCTTTTAAAAAAAATCAACAAAGCATGGGTAAATACCTAATTTTAAGGCATAAGTGCTCAATATAAGTTAGTTTTTGTTCGTATATATCCTCGCCTTGCTGACTCATTCTTGCTTCTGATATATTTGCGTTTTCTTCGTATATCATTCAATAATTTGTATCAAAATATAAAAATCTATTATAGTCACAAAATCAAGTCTGCATAAATCATGATATTCTTCAATTTTGTTAAATAAGATTAAAAATATTTCTTTTTTCTGCACAAATGATGTGAGAATGAGAATAAAGTAACTTTAATTAGTTTTTTTATATCTAATGAAGGTTTTTGCACTTCCCTCGCCATAGAACCGCTAAGCACTTTAACTGCACATGTTTGACCTTAGTTATATTAACCAATAGAAAACTCTCGACTGAGTCATTCTATAGTTATCCAATAACTATTATTACATAACCCCTTGGCATCCTCAACAGTCATGAGTAATACATTGTCCAACATTTAGATTGTGTTACACACTATAATCTTAACGGATGTACTGGTATCCATCTCGAAACACATTAACTAGGAATACCTAAAATAACATGTTATTTTTAATGAGATAAATTTCTCATGATTACAACACATTGTAATTACTATCACATAACATATCATTAAGGATTTTCTATTTAATATATCTTTAGTTAATTACTTAAATAATTATATTACAGTATAATAAGTATATAATAGAAAGAAAACACTTTTTATCTTGAACAAGATCGGTTTAAGTTAGATATATGTAACAAATTACATAATTGCACCTAGGGCATACCCTAACTCTTTCAATCCCCCGCTTGTTCTTCGGATCATCTATGGAATCTTATTCCAACTCCTTCGGTCGGTTTTCTCAAAACTAATCGGTCCAATCCCTTAGTGAATGGGTATGCTATTTTGTCTTAGCTATCCACTCTGTTGATTAACTTTCTCCAATGCTGATAAACTGACTTTATCATGTGGAACCTTTTGGAGTATTTCTTTCAACTTCTGCCGAGATTTAGGTTCTTTTCAATGCAACATTTTTGCATGTAACAATGCTATGGAATTCTCAACATTTGGAATCACCCCTAGCTCAGTTATAAATTTGTGCATTTTTTATACTTCTTTTATTGTGATGTTATACAAGGCAATATACTCAGCCTTTGGTTGAATCAGTCGCTTATTATTGTTTGGAACATTTTCAACTTAAAGTTATTAAATTTATCTTGAATATGAATTTGGGATTGACATACTATAATCGATATTATTTGTGAAATTCGAGTCTATCACTCTTTCATAAGGAGTTCATTGTTTATATAAACAATTCTCTAGTATTCTGCAAATACTCGAGAATGATGTAAATTATCATTTAGTGATCTTAAATCTGATTTGATAATTGCTCAGTCTATCAAATAAATAAGTGAAGTGTGATATTATGGACAATATACCATGCATGATAATTCTAATTTCAATGCATAAGGATCCCATCTTACATGCTCCATATTAAACAATTTAATATAGTGCCTGTGTATATTGTTTAGGGACATTCCTAACATTCTTTTATAGTGATTATAAATGGTGTCAATTACAAATCCAATATTAAGAATTATACAACCAAACTAAAATGATTTTAACTCAAGTACATCTTTAACAATCATAAGCTTGTCGTTACTTATAGTTTTATAATTATTTTATTACCTATTAATTTCTTATAGACACGACCTTCCTTTGCATTTTGACTAAAATCAAATGAATTGATTTCTCTATTAAAATCTTGCTTATGCCTGATGTTTATCAATGATACTTTCGTACTATTACTTGGATAATATCATGTAACCCACAAACTCAAAATTGCTTCCACTAACTTCAATAAACTTTGGTTAGTAAGTGCGAACAACATATTCTAAATCATTATTTAGAATTTCTTTTCAGCATACATATACCAAACTCAAAATCATGTACAAAGATGATTTTGTGAGCAAAATCTGAATTAACTTAAGTATATTGAATGATGAATTTGTTATGTTAATTTTTATAATTTAAATTTATGATATTATTTTATCAACGCAGCTTAACATATTCCAACAGCATCGGTCTTCTTCTCGGAGACACTTTTGTGGCCGATGGATCATTTCCCTTTGAGTACAACAATCAAAATCATATATTAATAACGCGCTTGGAATCTATTCTTGATTTTCCCATCATGCCAATGGTTGTATCAATGCTCTTAATGGCTTATTGATAATAGAGGAAATTATTTTCTCGATATCAATAATCAAAACATATTTTCTCTTTGATGTACGAGAGTTCTTATTAGACATTACAATTAGTTGTTTCCGTTTAGGCTTGTACAATTTCATTTCATCCTTTATAATCAATTTTATCTCTGAATTGTATCCAAATCCATTTTACTACCAGTAATTTCTAAAAGAAATTCTTTTGTCACATGTTGGTATTTCTTGAAACAACAGTTGTCACTCGGTGCAATGGAAAAGATATTCATAAATATTTTATGAGTTTCCCATATATATGCATAAATAAATTTGGCTTTCAAATCTTATGTTTATAACATAAACTAGTCAATTAATATTGGTCAGTCCTAAACATATTTGGGGTGGTCCGCACAAGATCCCTCAGGAACTAGTATTATGGCAGTCTCTCAATCCACGCAACCTGTAAGTTCCTTGACCTAGGATATATAGGGGCTATTTCATCAACACTTATCTTGTATAATCTCGTCAACTATGCTTTGGTTACTTACTCTAAAGTACACATCCTAACAAAAATAGTAACTCAATTTCACTTATTATCAATCATTCTTTGTCAAACAAAGTCTAATTACTCCTCATCGATACATCATTATGTATCATAGGGAGTAATGACTTTTGAGATTGAATCTTATTCATGTTTAGGTACTTTGGAACCCTTTTCAATATACTTTCCCATTCGGTCAAATCAAATATTTATTTTATATGCATGCTATGGTTTTATACTTTCATTTTATATTCAATGAATTTATCAAAAATATACTGTTTGTGCATCAAACACATATGTTCGTTTCTACGATAATTCACTTATGAATTTAATGAAGTAAGTGGACCCATTTTGGTAATATTAGACTTTGAAATGCATACATAAATATGTACCACTTCGAAGAGTTCACCAACTCTTTTATTGCTTCCACAAAATGGGTGTTTCGCCCTTAATCTTCTGAGATACAATTTATCACGACTGTATGATTCACAATCTTATGATTATTGTATTATTCCTCAAAGGTATGATTTAGTCCATAATTCCAAAATAATGTTGAACTTTTAGATACCTCAATATTTTTCAGTGCATCACTTTTGTTATAAATACCATTATTTTAGATCTATTTTAAAAAGAATATTCATAATATTCGTATTAAAATAAAAATATATCTATTTCCAGTTAATACTGAAACAGTTATCATTTCATAAATAATATGTGGAATATTTACAAAATAATTTTTCATAATTTTATGCACCCACTAATAAGTGTTATATGGTATGCTCCCTCTATTTTCGCCAATACTATAATAGCATACGAAATAAGAAGCTCCATTCAACCGCTTATTACTAGATTTTATTTCATTTATTGTAAGCTAGTTTACAATCATGATTTTCATATCAGTTATCATGAACTCAAAGAAATAATTTTCATATAAGACAATTTTACGTACAAAAATACATTTGAAATAGAAATCACAATTCTCATTCCATAATAAGTGTCTTTCATAATTTTATACAATTCTCGTTTTTGATGTTGCTGCATGAAACAAAAGTGACCATTCACTCCTGTACATTAGCTTTCCTTTCGAAAATGGTCGAACCATTCAAAGGAGATACTTATTGTAATCTATTGTATTGAATACACAATTTAGCATTATGGTTTATTTTCTTATTTCAATTGAACTAACTTCATTGAAACTCCGTACATTACGCACCACGACCGTTCACCATATAACATTTAGATGTGATTGCATATGGATCAAATATCTATGTTCTTGTATTGCTAGTAGAGTTCGACGCTTATAGAGGATAATACACAGACTTATACAAATAAACAATTAAGCGGCCGAGGCACGAATGCTTTAGTAGTTGTACAAATTGGCTCTAGTGTGGGTCTTGAAGCAACAACTTGCCAAAGGATTTAAAGCTAAGTATATCTTATATTTCTTCGCCAATCATTGATTTACTTCATTTGTATATTGTAACCTATAAAATTTTATCAATTTTTCAAGTCGTGCAAATTTGTCGATGTAGATTATTTTAACTTTATATAACAGTCTTTCTTACAATATTAGAAAGGTTAAATTTGACCACTTCATTTTTCTAATAAGGTTCCCACTAGATATTTATATTTCTCAAAACTATAAGAAAATCATAGAAATCTTTCGATTTCTCTAATGGGTTTTAGGACTTGCTTGTCTTAGGATTCTGACCTTGAGTTTGCTCAATAAATCATAGACCCGCAAGCGATGGATAACACTTTATTGGTTGTATCATATACAACTCCTAACCTATGGTCTTTGCCCTAATCTCAATCTCGACATTGAGTTTGCTCAGCAAATCAAAAGAGATTATTCAGTCATATCCACCATTTAGCGACGACCTACGTACAATGTATATACCTTGTTTTTCCTCAACAAATACATACAATTATCTTATCTTCTCTAGTCAATATATTAACAATACTACATATAACACCTCTAGCTTAAGTTTGCTCAAAAACTAGAGAGTATGCAAGTAATCTATTAATGCATAAATGTCAAAGGACAACATTTATATGAAAAACTCATAATCTTTTTTAATAAACATATATTTGAGCGGTATCGATTTAGGAACAATGTATTTCTTATGAAATATCCTCATGATTCAAGTATCAAACACATTATAAATCTTGGTATACTTACAATACACATGCATTTATTTCTAAAATCTAAGTTGGATTTCTTACAGTTCCAGTTAAGTTTATACATACATAGTTATATAAGTATTAACTTATTTATAACTTTTATAATCTAACTTACTTATATAATATATACATGTATCTTACTAATTAAATCTTATATAATCAATTTCCATTCTCATTAATTAAATCATATTTAATAAATTTAATTTATTTTATGTAAAATTTGTAAATTTTTTATATTACTCATCTTAAACTATTTAAGATAGTTAACCAACTACAATATTTATAATTTGTTTATGTGTACATTTCAATATATGTATACATTTTAATTAATTAACTTTTAATTAATAAAATTAATCAAATAATTTCATTAAATATTTTTTGTTAATTTGAAATTTTAATTTAATTTATCATAAATAATTTTAAGAAAATTATATAACTACAACATTATAGTTATACACATTCAATATATATGTTTTCATCAATTAACTTTTAATTAATTATTTTATTTAAATTAATTAGTCATATCAATTAAGTTTTAAATTTTAAAATTAAATATTTATTTTCTCAAACAATATTGAAAATTTTGAATTATTTTATAACTTTGATAAAATTTCACTTTTATATTTTGACTTCATTTTTTAATGTAAAATATAATTATAAATTTTATAACAAAATTAAAAATTAGCCGAAGGCCCAAAATTAGTTCGAGCTAATATATTGGGACTTAAATTATAAAATTTGAAAATTAGCCCATCACTACCAGTCAGGGCACTGTCGAAACACTATCGAACCAAGGCACTGCTAAACCAAGGCACTACCGGACCAAGGTACTACCGAACCAAAAAGCATCGAACCAAAGGTGTCAAGAAAGCTAATTATGGAAACTCTAGATTTAATCGCTTATTTATGGAAATTATGGATCATATCTACTATATGTGGAAAAGAACCAAACCAAGTAGGGCAAATGAGGAAGTTTCCTATTTTAACCCTAGCCACTCTATATTTTCACCTTTAAAAATATCTAAGCCTTTCTACACTTAAGGGGGAGAGTTAAGCTTACAACAGTAATGGTGGATAAGTCAGAGGAAGCCAAGAATAGACGAACAGGAATCATCGAATAAGAATGGATGAACAGAAGTAGTCGAACAGACTTCCTTTGGGCTATATCTTACTCCTTATTGAATAATAGATCATCATATTTTGTATCCCAAGCATTGTACCTAAAATCTTTATGAAGGATAATGAAAATGGACAGTGGATACTGGCACATTCTGGTCGAACCACTATACATCGTTATGATCTTTACTTTACTGCAATTTCTTTTTGTATAATCTATCTGTGATCTTCTCTCTGAGAATCAATAATAATACAAATATAAGCTATGCTACACACCATGTATTCATAGTTATCCAACAAATGACTTAGAGGTGTTTGCCCATTTTTTGAGCAAACATTTTTGGTGCTTTCACTGAGAACTGATTCTCACTATGCCTTTGAGATCAAGGAATAAGGTTGGTGCTACCAGCAGGAATGCGAGGAACACCAACACACCCAAACAGACAACTACTGTTGGCGTCAAAATTGGCCACCAATACCCAATTATGCAAAAGCTCAAATATCCAATCCAGCTAGAGAAATATAAAGAGAAATAAATGAAGAACAAAATTAAAACAATTAGAAAGCAAGTAAAAGGAGACAAGATTTATAGTGGTTCGGCTAACTCAGGCCAATGTACACTCCCGAATAATCCTTTTTATTATACTGAAATTTGTTTACAGATACAATCTGAAATACAAGAATAAAATTGATAGAGTGTAGCCTAGCTTGAAGATAAAGAGAAGCAGAAAGAAGATCTTTTTTGGACGCCATGCCTGCTGTATTTATAGGGGAAGACGTGCACAGATCGAGCTGAAATTTTGGTAAAAGGTTTAGGAAACCAAGACGAGTCCACCCAAAAATTTCCAGCCCATTGGGGTCCACAATAGGGATCGGTACCGATCCCTATTTTGGTGTCCAAATGGGGTGCAATCCCTCTGGTTTTCCATGATGTTAGCTACTTGCCCTCCAAATTTCGTGCCATTTCGACTTATGGTTTGTGAGATATCGCGTTTTCCATGAATTAGTGTTGTTTAAATCATGATTTCTGCCGATCCCTATGGAGGGATAAGTACCGGTCCCTCAAACTTCTTCCAAATGCCATGCGATCCCTCTATTCATGTTTTACTTAAATAACAAACTAACAAAAAATATTTGTTTCGGGTCAAATACAACATGAGTACGTTAGCCAAATCCCAGACAGCTCTGGGCCGATATCCAAATCCATAGCTGTTCGAAGCTGATATCCAAATCCACGACCTCTCCAGGTTATTATCCTAATCCAAATCCTCGATCTCACTGGATCCTTGCCGAGCACAATCCGTACTCGATGACCTGAGTAGGCCGATCCATCACGTTCGAGCGAAGCAACCTACCTCTTGCCAGGCATAGTCCATACCTGACGACCTTGATCTCTATGGATCCTTGCCGAGCATAATCCATACTCGACGACCCGAGCAGGCCGATCGATTGTGTTCGAGCAAAGCGACCTACCCCTTACCAAGCATAGTCCATACCCAACGACCCATGTTATCCATTACATTGATCCAAATTTAAGCATTCCTAATTCCATAAAATAAGAGTCCGTACAACCAATAAACCATAGTTCAAATGAAACTAGAAAAACAAAAGTTCGAAGCAAACAAGAAGAAAAAACAAATTTCACAAACCCTAGCATTACAGTTTATCATCATCTCAAAGCATGCCTAGGGACTGTCCTCGATCCCATACATGTGTAAGTGACTTAGCTGTCCCACTGTGGAGTTTTCTACTTATTCCATGCCATCCTGATCAATTGATGACAAGTTGATGATGTTGCCTTGATCCAGTGCCATTTTCATTCAAGGTGGATGGTGGCTTCTCTTGTTCCACTGCCGCAGCCCGAGTTCTTATGTATTGTTGTAACCAACCATTCCCCACTTGTTTCTCAATGATATCCTTCAAATGCCTACAGTCATTTCTACTGTGCCCATCTTGCTCATGGAATATGCAATGCTTTCCTGATGTCCGTTCGCGTTCGGAGGGTTCCCTCCTTGCCGGCCTTCAATACGGAAGGCGTCCTCGAGTATCTAGATATATCCATTATAGGGTTTCATGCAATTCCGAGTAAGAAGAGAATTTGGGTTCTCCCCTCTGTCGCTTCTATCCATTGAAGCTTGTCCATCATCCACTTTCCTGAGCTTTCACTAGGCTGCTCTCCATCTCATACTGTATTTACTTCCATTGCCCCTTTATCAGCTTTTGCATTTTCTAGTCACTAAAACCTTTCTGCTTCATGGTAGAATTCCCCAAGATCCATCGGTGGATCCTGTATCAGTGATATCTTAAAATATGAGTTATCTGCAACTCCTGACACTACCGCCATCAAAACCATCGATGGATCTGGTCGATCCACCAAAACAACTGCCGCATTAAACCTGGTTAAGGAATTCTTGAGTGATTCTCCTGCCCATTTCTTTGCTGACATCAATGTCATCACATTCTTGGGTCTCGTAATATGAACCCGAAACTGCTTCATAAATCTTTCGACCAATTCTGTCCATGTGCTAATAGATCCGCTCTCCAATTGTCTGAACCATGGCACGACTACATCCGTTAAGTATAAAGGGAAGAATCATGCCAAGACTTCTTCCGATGCCCCCAGTACTTCCATGTACCGTATATACCTCATCATATGCATAGTTAGATTCGACTTTCCGTCATAAGCTTCCAGTGTTGGTAGCTTGAATTTCGTGGATTCCTAGCAATCCTATATTAGAAGCGAATGGACTTCTATTTACATCCTCCAAATCCCTATTCACTAATCCTCCATGCATATCTCGCCTTATCATTTCCATAAACCTATCATTGTCTTCTAATTGTAGTCTTCTATCATCATGCCCAAGCTGCCCCTCGAGTCTATGAGGGAATTCTGGAATGTATTCCTCCGGATGAGCATCCAAATTCCGATTCGCACCAAGCTCCATGGGATCGATCGTAAGTCCTCTAGCATCACGATCAACCAGACCCGGGGGCATACCCCAAGCCTTTGGGGATCGGTACCGATCCCTCTAGGATGGCAGGGGACTGCCCCCGGCTGCTCTGTTCTATTCCTTTGTCTATTGGCTCCATTTCATGTTTTTGGTTCTGATTTCCAGTGATTCATGCTACTTCAACCCCTTGATTCTATACTTTAGCTTGTCTAACCTGTTGGAGTAAATTCTATATCATCTCCTTCTATCTTTTCAGCATCTTCTCCTACATAGCGTCCATCATCGTTTCTATCTCATCCTTGGTGATGTATATAGATGCTTGATTAGCTGCAGCTCCTGAGGAAGCCTCCTGACTCCCTCTATGGTGGTTCCTTTCTGGTAGCTCTCAAAACCTTTGAAAGTACCCCTTTCGAAACTTTTGAAAGTACCCCTTTCGAAATCATTGAAAGTACCCCTTTTGATACAAGTAAACTACTTTACTTTATAACCTTAGGTCAAAAGGCCAAAACATACAGTTCGAAACTATTTACAATAGTTCTTTCGAAAACATTGAAGTTATCCTCTCGAAAGCTTTATAAAACCTTAGACATCCCTATTTTCAAAACAGTTTAAACATGCCTTCCGAAAACATTGGAAACCCTCCATTTAAACACTAAGGTAAACCTTTCGAAAACATTGGGGAACCACCCGTTCGAAACCTTTATTATATACCTTCCGAAAGCATTAGGTCCTTTACATAAATCAAACCTTTCGAAAGCATTGGATTCAAGTAAAAATATGTGGAACATAGTTTTGAAACCATTTAAAACCATTCCTTTCAAAACCCTTGGGTTTAACTTTCAAAATCTCAAAAGGGTCTTAAAAGGACTAAGTCGAAAGCAACTCTTTTAAAAGCAACTTCCTAAGTAAAAGAAGTGGATGGTGTCGAAACCAATCCCTTCGAAAGCGTTGGAGAAGCGGCTCAGCGTTTAAAGCGAAAGAACCCTCTCGAAGGCATTGCTTCGAAAGGTAGAATGTGGCAGCAATGGTTTCAATCCCTTCGAAAGCATTTTCTTAAAACAAAGGCGGCAACCTCTCTCGAAAGCTCTTTTCTTTTAAAACACTTGACCAAGTCGAAAGCTTTCTCATTCGAAAGCATTCTTTTCAAAAGCAAAGCAAGCGGCATTTCCTTTTGAAACCAAAACAAGGTCTCGGCCACTACACCAGAATCCCCATTTCGCAACGGCTTTAAGCCGTTGCAAAATAATTTCGCAACGACTTTGAGCCGTTGCGAAATGGGCAGTGGTAAAAATTTTGCAACGGCTCAAATCCGTTTGCGAAATATAAATTTTGCAATGGCTAAGAACCGTTGCAAAATATACTTTAGCAACGGCTTGTAGCCGTTCCGGATTTTATTTTGCAACGGATTAAAGCCGTTGCTAAACGTAGATGTATAACTGATGTTTTAAATATTAGCAATGGCTTTAATCCGTTGCTAATTAATATTTAATTTTTTAAAAATATAGTCAAAATTTTTCTCTGCACCAACGACAATCATTTCATTATCGTAATTAATACAAAAATTTGCAAATTTAACAGTATCACAAAAGAAAGATTATTAAACCAAATATTTTTCATAGATTAAACACAAAAACCAAACATAACAAATGTTTGAATTATAATGTTCAACATCAACACATACCACTATATAGTTCAACAAGTGTACATAACATACATAGTACAACAACGACATCATTACATAATACTACATGCATAGTACAATACATACGGTACATAATGTCTTCCTCCAATCGTCTAATGCTCCCGTCAGCATAAGTTTCATGCCTGCACACAAAACAAGAAATTGATGTTTGTTTATAAAAAGGTCACTTGTGCAAACATATGTACGACAATTTTGAGCAAACATCAATTCTATCCATGATTAAACCACAACACCTACAAATTGCAATCTACTTCCCTATGCACTCAAACTGCTGCCTACGTGTTATTTCCATCCACTGTCAATATATTATAATCACTACCACCAACCTGAAACACTTCATCTTCTTCCGTTCCTACACAACATCTTCTGTTCCTTTGCTACACTTCAACTGCCTATCCATACAACCACTTCATCTACAACAGTTGATGATACAGAAGTTTGATACCCTAAATTACACAGATATACCCAATTTTGTTGTATTTTTTTATATTTATTTATACTAGCAATTTACTATTTTCAATATAGAGTCCATGATCTACAGGTTGTAACAATTGATTTATTTATATTTTTTGATTCCATTACCCAGAAAGGAGGGAAACTACCAATCTATTTTTGTTATTAAAATATATGAAATAACGGTCATGGACTATGCTTTTCTTGCGTTGTTGTAATGTTTAACTGCAAAGTGTAAAACATGGGTTTGGTTTAAATGAAACACAGTGCACTACTTCACTGGTTTGGGTGTAATGTACAAGGTTGCAATGCAAATTAATCAACACTACCTTGCCTTCCCTTTTCCACGTCATCACAACATTCACTACATCATGTAACCCACTGCCATAACATTAACAACTGCACCATCTCTTAACCTTGCCTCTTCCATAACCTACCACTGCTTCTAGCATCTCATACACCATATCAACATCTTATTGCAGCACCAGACCATCACATAACCACCAAAACCTCCAGCCTGCTACTGTCCATAACCTGTCCAACCTCAGTCTATCAAAAACATCATCACCATTTCCAAACTGTATCTACATATTCAAAGTCCTACAAACCATCCCACTGCCTATGTTCATAAACATCTTTAAACTCCTCAACACTAACATCTTTGAAATTGAGTACTTATGTACTATTTGGTTCGAATCATTTGTTATGCAAGATTCGAGTCTATGACCTCACGGATCAAAACGGGAGTTCTAACAAAATTGGGGTTTTTATTTGTTAAGAAAAAATCATTTGACTTAATATTGAACTGATATTTGTTTTTAGTTCAACAGCAAACCAGTCAAGCAACCATGGTCGGTACCGGTTCTAAAAAACAATGCAAAACAGTGACATGTGACTGGATTTGTTTTCTAACATGCAATTTGTAGGCGCTCCCTGTTATTTTTCCATGTCTACTTTAGATTTCTTTTTCACTTTTTTCTTTTTTTTTTCTTTTTTCTTTTTCCTTTAAACGCGTGTTCAAGCTATAAATGTAATCATTACTATTATGGTGGAACTCTTAACACGTGATCAATACTATTTTAATGGAAAAAAAATGTTTACAGCACTGAGTCCTGGAATCTATGCTAACTTCACGTGTATATATAAAGAAGAAAAGTATACATGATGTACAATACCTACAATACGTGAATGTTTATTACCTCACATACAATGCAAGTTCTTTTAGAAAGGCTGGTTAAAAATTTATGCGTTTCATGTATCATAATAAACCTTTTTCTTTAATTAATGCATAAAAAAATCAAGATAGTCTGATTTCCTATTAAAACTTGAACATCGAATATTATTGTAAGAAAAAAATAGCATAAACTGAAGTACAGTGACTAGGTGTACAACCTATTTTCAGTAGTAATGTGAACAAAAAAAAATGTTACCTCACGGATCAAGCTTTTCTAAATCAGAAAGGTACACAGAGAAAGCATCTTCAACCTGAAACAAATGTTAAAAACCTGAAACAAAGAATAGATCAGAGAATTATCCGATTTTGTAGAATTTTCAGTTTTGATATTAAGATTGGAGGATTCTGGTATTAAGAACAGATCGGAGAACATATATAGGTTTCCATTCAGATTGAATTTATTGGATAATAATAATGTATACCTGCTCCTGCGTCTAAAGGTATCAAATTGAACTCTTTGGATGACACACATAACCACCGATTCCAACATCATCAAAGGTCATAGCAAGAGGATGATTTTGTTTGGCCGTGGGCTCATCTGGTAATAGTATATTGTCCAAAATCAACTTCTCATGTGTAGGAGGTACAGGTTTTCCATGTATTATGGATGCCGTTGAATCTTTGCATACAAAACCTATTGCAATGACTTCTAGATCAAAGTTCAACACTTCACATTTTTGATTTTCCTGAACATGCGAAATAAGCGGGTTAGCAGCATCATCATTGTTCAACGTTCTTCCAACACTTTCATGATGTGTCCCACCACTTCCTCCTTCGTTGGAAGCAATGTCTGGCATCTGTTTCACATGTCCTTTTAATATGTTGACCAATGTGTTCAATGTCCCCTTCACATTCTCCAAAGAACCCTCCACCTTCTCCATCCTTGTTTCCAATCTATTTGAGTCTTGTTTACTCCTTCTGAGTTGTTTACGTGGAATAGTAGATGCTTTAACTTGTGTCTTTGGTATTATAGTTCCCACACTTCGAGTCTGGCCCCTTTTATCTTTGCCGAACGTTTGTGACAAGATGTCTTCATCCAATGGCATATCTTGTTCCTCGTCGTCATTGATTGTTTCTCTTGCTTTTGCAATTTTACCCTAAAATATGATAATACTTCAGATATTTAATTTTGTGCATATAAGTTATAGGCCGATAAACCATGTAAACATATATGTCATAACAATAAATGATTTTTAATTTATCGTCTAAAACAATATATTGTTTAACTTACAAAGTACGAAGAATTTGAATCCGATATGGTGCCATCCTTTTTTGTATGAGTTTTCTCCCACACTTCACGGCGTATGATTTCTTTTCCTGGATTTTCAACTGCCTGCAACCGAAACATCGATTATCAAACCAACCGATTCTTATTCGAAGAGTTTATTTCCTACCGATACAATCTCATTCAACGAAATGGTAAAATGCAACGAAATAACAAAAAATTAAAACTGTACCATTTTATGTTCTACTACGGCGTGACTTGTACGACCACTGTGATGAGTATAACTATATTGTGATCTATTTTTTTTGCCTAGCTCCCTTCATTCGCGTGCGCCGGGTTTTGCTTCATTTTTCAAGAATCCATCCCAATCTTCTACGCTAACTTTTGGCGGACAGTTTTTCCTTCTAGCTTCATCATTATCAAATTTGTTGTAGTACCCTGTCCTCAATTCACTTTTGTATCTTCTAAATGATTCACACATTTTTTTAAAATACAACTCTTTTGTATCCGACTCTAGCTCATAAAATGTCTGTATATATTGAAGATAAAAAATACGTTAAAAAGAAAATACAAGAAAATACACAGATCATTAGTGCATGTCACTTGTAAGTTATGTAATTTTATTAGACAATACAAGTTTGTAATTTAGTTATAAGAGATAAAACTTCATGGACGTCAAAGCTATAGGTTAACGTGAAAAACTTAAGAAAATATAACCACTGGGTGAGATAATAAACGTAAATACATAAGCATTGATCATTAGTGCATGTCACTTGTAAGTTATAATACCACTCCATTAACTCTAACCATACTTCAGCTTCACATGAATACTTCACCACAGTTCACATATTAATGAAAAGAAAATTTCACATATTAATGAAAAGAAAATTTCAACTTGATCCAAATTTTACAGCCAGAGATTTTATTTGGTTAATTAACAGAACCGAGTAACCATGCCGCCGCTCTAGTATACTGTCAATCAATCTATTAACTAATCAACTTCCCACCTATCTTCGTATAGAACAAAAAAATGAGTTGTGCCATTTGTGCTTTTCAACAGGTTAACAGTGAAAAAAAAGAATGACTTACCCGCAATTTAGCCCAAACGTCATCTTTACATTTGTTTGGTACTTTATCCCAACTTTCATATGATATCGGCACATGCATTCGTACCAATTTACCAAGTCTACTGTCTATTTTCCCAGCATTATCAGAAACTGGAACACCATATGCATTTGTCTCAACTTTCTCGGGTTGTGAAGATGACGAATTCGCGACTGAATGGAACGACGTTTCTGCGGCTTCTGACATTGTTGCTGCAAGTATTCAGAAATAAACATATATGAGTTCCAGCATAATTGTACACAACACATAATTGTACAGCATAATTGTACTTGCAAAATAGTTGTATGAGTGAAACCTGTAGAAAAAGCCAAATTTTTTTACAGGTTGTCTAATAAAAGCAAGCAAGGATATTTGATTGTTATCGATTAAAAATTTATACAGTTACGAATAAAGAATATAAGTGTAACTGAAGCAACAAAAGCAACTATTGATCAACAACAAACGTAGTTTAGGCATGTAATAAATATGACACATAATCATTATTACCTGAAAATGAAGAAAAACCGGGTATGTTGTTCCAAATTCCATATGGTAAAAGACGTATTGAAAATTGATCAATCAGATTTCATGAATTTAGAATAATAATTAAATAGTGATACATGAAAAATTCTAAATTCATAATCAAAAAATTCTAAATTCATCCACATTTGAAATTCAACTCAATTAAATTAAGAAATACATCTTATATTAACATATGCATTTGGTAAGATCTTCTAATTTTTTGTTATCTTCAAAGGCTGATTGATAGACGGTAGGAAACTCAAGATCATCCACGATTGTAGTCAACCGCTTAGGTGTGTGTAAAACCACAAACCATCCGCTATTTTTTAAATCTTTTGAGTAGAACACTTGACTCGCTTCTGACGCAAGAATAAATGGCTCATCGTTCATCCTATCTTTGGTCTTCAATTTCCCTAAATTAACTATAATCAAGTTTGAAACAGGATCAATCTTGCAACCATTGACCTTGTCTTCGACTTTTACCCAATCACAATAAAAAACCGTTTGTTTGAAGTCTATATAATCCAACTCAATTATCTCCTGAATAACTCCATAATACAGTGTTTCAGCTTCTGCATAATTTTTATCTTTCCCACTGGCTCTAAATTTTGTGATTGCTCTCATACATACACCGCTGTCTTGTGTTACCATCCGCTCTTCGTATTTTTTTGGGGAAAATGTAAACCCATTTACTTGGTACTTCATATAACTGCGCGCTATGAACTTCGGCCCATTCACAAGGCGCCAAAGAGTTGGATCAACATCGTTTGTTTTTACCAACTAAAAAAATAAAATATGTGAAAAGTTTGATTAATAAGGTGTATGATACCTTTAAGTATGCGTGAAATATTAAATAAGCTTTAATATATACCTCGCCACGTAACCATAGAGTAAAACTTTGACAATCTTCCACGGATGAAACCCTATTTCGAGATTGAGATTTAGTACTTTTCACATAGATGTTATACCTCCTGCAAAAAACACATTTCAAAACATTTATATACTTACAATGGTGGAGATTCAGGAGTTATTTGTGAACTTACTTCTCCCATTCATCCAATCTGTCATACTTATTGAGGATCCATCTACGAACTTGTTCAAACTGCACCGAGGTTAAGGTTATGTCTTTACCATTATCTAGAGGCATCTCACCAGCAAACTCATCATCCTCGTCTAAGAAAGCCTCACGAGTATGTTTATGTGTGCCATCGCCTCCTTTTGGCATATACTCCATGCAGTAAAGACTAGCTTCCTGTACGATATATCCTTCTGCAATACATCCTTCAATATATCTTTTGTTGCGGACGTATCCTTTATATGTTTTCATCAACCTATGAATATAAATTGATTACAAATAACTAGTACCTATTTAAATCGAATGATGATGAACAAAAATGAGATTAGTAAATTACCATTCAAAAGGATACATCCACCTATATCTAACAGGACCGCATTTCAATGCTTCATCGGCTAAATGAACCATAAGGTGGATGCTGATGTTAAAAAATGCAGGTGGAAAATATTTTTCAAACATACAAATTGCTTCTACCAAACTAGTCTTTGCTTTTAAAAGATGTTCTCTGTTAATCACCTTTGAGCATAAAATGTTAAAAAATAGACTTATACGATGTATAGCATTACGTAGATCCTTATGTTGTGGATAAGAATGCTGAAGTAATACCGAAAGTAATTGCTGCATTATGACGTGGTAATCATGAGACTTCATATTTGTTAGTTCAGGAGGATTGATGTTCACATTGTTATTGAAGTTGGAAGAGAATTTGCTAGGCACTTTTAGGCTTTTCAAAATGGTGCAAAATCGTAGCCTTTTATCTTTGCTCAAGGTGAAAGTTGCATCTGGTATGATTACTTTATTTCTTTCAGGATCTGCACTCACCCACAATTTTTGTTTTATACCCATGTTTTTCAAATCCTTACGTGCATTGATGCCGTCTTTTGACTTATCTTTATAACCCATAATTGTGCTAATGAGATGCTCAGTGACATTCTTCTCTGTATGCATATCATCAATATTATGTCGGACCAAATTTGCTTTCCAATATGGCAAATCAAAGAGGAACGACCTTCTATACCACGCAGGAACATTCTCAACTTCGTCTTCATCGGCTTTCTTTTTTCGTTTTCTACCGATTTCTAATTTGTCTTTACCAACTTTCATCTTGATATTAGCTACCTTCTCTTCAACTTGATAACCAGTCAATGGCCGTGGAGGACGACGATATTCTTGTTTGTTATCAAAGTTTGTTTTTTCGTCTCGAAACTTATGTTTGAAAGGAAGAAATCTTCGATGTCCCATGTAACACATCTTCTTACTTGCATGAAGATAGTAAGAACAAGTGTCTTCCCCACATGTAGGACATGAAAAATAGCCATGAGTTGTGCATCCTGATAAAGTCCCAAGTGCAGGATGATCATGAATTGCCCACAACAACCTAGCTCTCAATGTAAACTCAGAATTATTAAATGAGTCAAATGCAGCGACTCCTTCCCATAACAGTTGTAACTCGTCTATTAACGGTTGCAAATAAACATCAATATCCTTTCCTAGTTGTTTTGATCCAGAAATCAACAATGTCAACATTGAAAACTCTCTTTTCATGCACATGGATGGAGGAAGATTATACGGTACTATAACTACTGGCCAACAACTATAACGGTTGCTTAGAGATGCATGTGGATTGAAACCATCCCTTGCTAATCCAAGCGTGACATTTCGTGATTCAACAGCAAATGTTTTGTCAAAAGAATCTGCAGCTTGCCATTGAGAAGTATCACATGGGTGACGCATTACGTCTGAATTAGACTTGGCACGACCATGCCAAGTCATAGCATCTGCTATCTATGGTATAGTATACAACCTCCTCAGCCTAGGAATTAGAGGGAAATGTCTCAACGTCTTCTGAGGTACTTTTGCAGCTCTTTTCTCTTCGTTGAATGTTGTTTTATATCTTGATTGTTTGCAAACTGGACAAAAAACTCTATTTGCATCATCCTTCCAAAACAAAATGCAGTCATTAATTCACGCATCATAAGTTTTGTAATCCATACCAACTTGCTTAATCATCTTCTTCATCTCGTGATACTTTGTTGGTAGTGTGTTACCTTCAGGAAGTAATTCCTTTATGAATTCTAGGAGTGCAGTCGCACCATTGTCGGAAAAGCCATACTGCGTTTTCAAGTTATTCAGCTTGACGACGAAATACAATTTTGTTATCCATTTTGGACATGAAGGATACAATGGCTCTTTTGCATTATCAAAAAGTGATTTATACTTCTTGCTTTGATTGGACTGCCAATCAACATCAACCGTAGGCGAATCCCCAATATTATCCGACAACAAACTTGTAGGTTGCAATTGATGAAATCTATCAGCATCATTGACCAGATCTTCCATCCTAGGATGTTCAGAATCATCGGTACTTATGGCTTGACTAACAGGTTGTTTTTGGTTCATTGCCGACTCTTCCCCATGAAAATGCCAAACAGTATATGATTGGACAATTCCCTATCTAAGCAGATGAAAATGAATTTCATCTAATTTAATTTTCATTTTCATATTTTTGCACTATGTGCAAGGACAAGAATAGATTTCCTTATTGCCACCATTTTCTACAACAAAATCAATAAACTTCTGCACTCCTTCCATATATCATGGGGTTCTTTGATCGGCTTCTTTCATCCACTCTTTATCTATACTTGAAGACATATTGATCTGCCAATAAAAATATATACAACATTTTAGTAAAACGGTAAATACGAGAGCGTAATGCATCGGGTTGTTGCTCAAACAAATGGCAACAGGATGTCGATAGCTTCATTCTATAATCTAGGAAATGATGCAATAATATACCCAGCTCTGCCTCTATTGAATGGATCAACAGGCAAAAATGGATTAGTGTACCCAAAATTTAAGTTTGAAGATTACATGAAGCTTTATGTCCAGCTAAAGTTCCAGGCAAAAGAGCTAAGATTTGAAGCAATAAAGAACATATAGAATTATATGTGGTGGTTAAGAATGTCTTTAAGGTAGAATTACAATAATCATTCCAATATGTTGTTATTTTGTATAAGCTTTATTTGTTCTAAAATCATCATTAGTTAATGATTAATGTTATTGAGTGATTTTATGTTAGTTGTATGTGCTGGTTATGATTTTTGTATTGGATGTAGATCTTGCCAGCCAGCTAGTGCTTGGTGTTCAGAATAAGGAGAGAAAACCAAATCAATAATATATTGAATTTTGTAATAATATGAAGGAAATTGAGCATACGCAACTGCTTTTCATACTGCCCATGCAATGTTTGACAAACCAAGAAAACACTTCTGCTTAAAATGTGTCAAGCTAATATTTAACAATATTTTCTTTCTATCAGATAAGACATACTTTAAATTACGAAAATAAGGGAATGTATATCATCATACTACCATGTCTGTAGTTCGTCACACCCATCCAATAAAAAGGAAACTATCGGGTACTGCATCTACAAGCACCCAATATTTAATTCAACCAGATTTTAAACCTCAAATATAATTTAACTGCGAAGAAGAAAAACAATATCAAGTTTAAATCTCTATCTAAAGGTGTTAAATTGTTCAGTAAAAGACATGACCATATCATACTTACGGAAACAGATTGTGCCAATAAAAAAGCAGTTGGACAAGATATCTGTAGCTGCTGATTTATTCCATCTAATACAATTTGAACATCAATTATTTAAGAAATAACTTGTAACAACTGAAATTTAAAATGTACTGGATATGTCAAGGTTTTCACTAGGGTGCATAAAGCTTGAGCTTCAATATTGTATTCATTGTAGAAGATATAAACAGATACCTCTAACCTACACGCATGATGAGTTCAGCACACCAACACATTTATTGGGAGTAGTGAGTTCATGGAATCTATGTTATTAAGGTTTGTCTTGAAGGTGAATGGGTAAAGGATGGGCAGGGATGCAAATTGTTATATAAAATCTTACTAAGGTTTGTCTTGAAGGTGAATGAGTAAAGGATGGGCAGGGTATTACTTCATACCTGAATGCTATTGTTTTATATTAATTGTTGGAATTGTAATATATTTTTCTACCATGTTATGCTTACATACTGAATGACAGATTATTAAATAACTGTTGAAAGTGATCACCAATAGCTGTAATAGAAATTGGCAAAATACAAAATAAAAACATACCAGATTGGTTGTCCTTCACAATTTCCCCTCCAGCAACTGAAATAATTGCACACTTAAGTTATTCCACGTACACAAACACGAAGATCAAATACTTTACAAGTTCATAACAATTAAATACAGGTAATAAAAAATTACTCGAAGAACCTTGTAAAGACAGCCTTTGGATCCCCCAGAAAAAGATACAAATACGATAGGCAGTGGACCAAACTTTACTTCCTGTTACTCCAAAGCAAAAGGATTTTGTCAAATTAACTGCACAATATAATGTTACTGACATTGAAATAGAGAATGAAAATAGGGAGTCAGATAATTTTTTGGAACTTTGCAGATGGACTAATGGTACTAAAAACATATAAGGATTAGAGAGATTTGTATCAGTTTCAAAGTTACTTCAGTTGCTGATATGGATACAATTACAATTGATAACACAGTTGAAACAAAAGCTTTCATCAAGCCTTGTTTTCTTTTGAGCCACAAGCGTCCAATTATTATAACTACCCTAATAATCATTCAAACTTCAAAATGATTCAAGCTTGAGGAGAAATTCTAACTTCAACATTCAAGCTTTAGAGAAAAAACACAGAAGAAATATCTAGGCAGCTTTCCATTAAATAGGATTACACTTACAAATCTATCGGATACAAATATCTTATTTCTAAGCCAAAATCCCTCTATATATTATCCGATCAACAAAAGTACAACAATACGACATCTTGTTCATAAGAAGTTCAGCATGCAAACAATGATCTAAATTTTGACCACAATAATATGGGATCCACAGCCTATTATCATCTCATCAATAACCATAAACCATTACAAATTGATACAAACTGACACTTCAAGGCATATCAAGCACTAATGGTACTACTTTCATTTTCTATACAAGAGGCAGATGAAAAGTTTATTAACACATACATCTTCACATATGCAACAATTGAAACAGGTAGAGCAAAGTATCCAACATAGACGATCTACAAAAAGATAACAAGATCTTGAACAAAAATACAAAACAAGAGTTAAATCAAGGATAAACAAATTAAGCATTTAATATAAAATAAATAAATTTAGCTTCTAATTAAAAAAAAAAGATAATCAAACACTAGCTGGCTGGCAAACTCATGTAGTTAGCCCATGCTTATATGGTGTAGTGAGTGGAATTCAAGTGCTCATACATTGACAAACTCAAGTAAACATTGAAAATTAAAAGTGCAGAATCTACTATATATAATATACCTAATAAAAATGAGAATGCACTAAATTAACCAATGAAGAAGTTACTGGTGATAGAATGCAGAGGAAAGAAGCAAGGGGCATAACTATCTATTTTTGATTTTATGGATATCAACTAATGATAGTCATAATTTGCTATAACTCATAAGGTAGATGATGATTTCTTATAAGGTAAAATAGATAACGGAGATGACATTAAAAACGCTTTAATATCTTAGCAAGGGTTTAGTGGGAAGAAGATATAATTACACATGCGAAAATAAGAAGGTTCAGGCTGTAGAATTGATTTATTTTAAAAATGGTGTTGTTCAAATTGGCTTTTGCAAAATAATGTTTATTAGAAACGAAATTAGGAGTATTTTAAAGCTTTTATGAAAAAGTGCACATAGTCTTATTTACTTGTAAAAACTGTAGTAACTCACGGTAAAATTATGATAACTCGTTATGGTATTTCATTTTACTCTTTCGGAATTATGGTAACTCATTAACGCTAAGTACATGAAAAAATCAATTAAGAAATCAACCAAAAATTCTTTTTTTGCACTAAGAGGAACTATTTTATGTTTGACAAATCAACTGGAAATTCATCATTTCAAAATCTATTAAGGGAAGCAGAAAGAACCCCGAATGGGAAGGTCACCACAAATGCATTGTGTGCAACTTTCACTTATTCACGGATCCCCTGAACACAAGGTCGGAGCAGCCCCTTCTTCGCAACTGAGAGTACTACACACATTTTTCTCCTCACTGTTATATGCAGCTGCCGTACGCTATCTTATTAGCTCATGCTCCTTCGGTCTTCGCTCTTATTACTGCACATGCACAATTGATTCTTGTTCTTTCTTGCCTTACCGATCTTCCCACTTTTCTGACTGCCTTGGTCCATGTTATGTGATCTCCCAACTGTTTGCTCACGTTACCCTGCTCTCGTTCTGTTCCTCCTCTGTTAGTTTTGCAGTCAGTCCACTATTACAGTTCTGCGGTAGATGCACTGGTCAGATTTTGTCTTCTATCCCACCTAATGTTCCACGCAGCTGTTGGTAACCCCGCTTTTAACATCCAGTTCAATACATTATACTCTAGCACAACACTTATTCCCAAACTAATCACCACTCGCCAACCACCGTGACTCCAATCAGACCCGCGACCAATTCTCCAACCATCACAGCAACCCGCGCGTGTAATCGAACCGATTCCTATAACCAAAAGAAAAAAAAGAAGGGGGAAAGATTTCAATCTGCGAATTTCAGCTCGATTTGGGTGCGAAAAAAACCTTGATGTCAAAATAGATAAGCTCGATTTACATTTATTGATTTTATTAAAAAACCAACGAAAACAAAGTTACCTAATAAACTTTCAAACCCCTAAACAGAATGACCTGAGCACGAAGGCGGATCTACAGGAGAGCGAAGAGCTTCCAAGTTGATTGAGAAGATGTGAGCATGAGGCGGTAGATTTGAACGAAGAAGCACGTAAATGATGGACGAAGTGGATCTTGATTTGGATCTATCGTTTTTTTTGATCGGAGTGGATAATGATAGAATAGGGCGTAGCAAGTTGGGAACGGGGGGTATGGAAGGCTGTACTAAAATGTAGTACGCGTAAGAGCCGTTCCAAAATTTAGAACGGCTATGAGCCGTATTATAAGATTTTGCAACGGATTTTAACCGTTGCTTAATAGCAACGGCTAAGAGCCGTTGCAAATTTTCCGCCTTCGGGGGTTGCGAAACGGCTGGTATGGTGTAGTGGGCCCCTTCGAAAGCCCTGTTTCGACTCTATACCTTTCGCCTATCTCCAACCCACTAGGTACCAAGTCTTTGATACCCTGTGTATTGGTTTTGAACTGGTTGGAGGTGGAAGTATGAAGTCGAAAGGTCCTGCCGAAAGTGGTGAAACAGCGAAAGCCTTGTAAAACTGATTTTTAACTTTATAAAGTAATTTCTTTCTAACTAACTTGCTTTGTTTGTCAATATATGATTGGTTGCCAATACTTTTCCAAAATATTTTCTAAAAATACTGTCGAATTTTAGAGATTAACATAAACATTTACAAATTGCCCCTTCTCCTTTTATAAACATATAAAACATTTAATCTCATACCTTAAATAATTTTATATACTTATTAAAACACTTAGGAAAATTCTACAAAAATTCCCATAAATCACTTTTAATATGTTTTCCAACATATATAAATTATTGACCCAAAGCTAATATAAAATAGCCGTAATCAATTTTAAACCCAATTTAACCAATTTCTTCACTAGAAAATTCATAATAAATCCACATTAATTCAGAAAATCATGAAACTTGAAACCCATCTCTAAAATAATATTTCGGACCTTATCAAGGTCTCAAGGCATTTGGATGTTATTTAATAGGTTTTCCATGTTAAACCATATCATAAAATCTAGATGAAATAGCATAAATCATCAACATGCATATATATATATATATATATATATCCATTTAACAATCCAAACATGGCAAATCATTTGCAAAATAATTTCGAATCTCAACTAAAACAAAAAAAATGAGATGTAACATAGTATTCACCTTTAGCTTGTGATTATGGAGTTTGATATTTGCTTCTTGAACTAGATTGATTAAGCTTCTTTCTCTTGATTTAGCTTATCTTCCTCTTACCTTCTCCTAATGGTGACCATCCTCTCTTAGATTTAGTTTTTAGTTTGTGAACGTGAAAATGAACATGGCTTGAGGGTTTAGGGTATAAGAATGTATCTTATTCCTGTTTTACCCTTATCTATTACCCTAACCATTTCATTTCTATTCTCTCTTGTTCATTGTTTAATTTGGCACGGCTACCTTTCTATTATTCTATCTCAATTCCCTTAACGATTTATATTATTTCATTTAATTTAATGAACTAAATGTCCTAAATAATGTTAATCAAAATTGGGGTCATTACAGACTCCCCTCCTTAAATAATTTCATCCTCGAAATTAAGATAAGGCACTCATCAAAATTAATCATAAAGGTAAAACATACCATGATACAAGTTAGGATAAGCATCTCTAATCCTGTTCTCAGTTTTCCTAGTGCATTCTCTGTCGTCGTCGCTCTATTGGACTTTAACTAATCTGACTGTCTTGTTCCTTAGCCTCTTCTCATCTCTCGTAATTATACGAACTGGCTTTCTAACCATAGTCAAATTCGATTCCAATACTAAGTCCTCTAACATAGTTAGTACTATTGTAGTTTTCAGATCTCGAATACACTTCCTTAGGTGAGAACTATGAAAAACATCATGGACTTCTACCAAACTGTTTGGTAACTCTACTCTATATGCGAGTTTCCCGATCCTCTCTACAATAGGAAATGGTCTAACGAATCTCAATGCCAATTTTCCTGATTTCCCGATTCTGATCAGACCCTTTATTGTTGATACTTTGATGAAAAGATGATCTCCAACTGAGAATTCTAAGTCTTTCTGTCTCTTATCAGCATAACTCTTCTGCCTAGACTGAGATTCCTTCATTCTAGTTCGAATGAGTTTAATCTTTTATGCAGCTTCTCTAACCTAATCCGGACCAAGAACTAACCTATCCTCGGTCTCTAACTAACAAACGTGAGATTTGCATGGCCCTCCATACAAATCTTCAAATTGTGTCATCCCTATACTAGCCTGATAACTGCTGTTATACGAAAATTCGACTAAGTGTAGATGGTCTTCCCATGATCCCCCAAAGTCTAGCAAGCAAGCTCATAACAAATCTTCATAGACTTTGTTAACTCTCTCTATTTGCTCATCTATCTGCGGATGGTAAGCGGTACTCATCTTGAGATTGGTACCTAATGTATCTTTTAGACTCTTCCAGAACTCGCTAGTGAATAAGGAATCTCTATCATTTACTATACTACTAGGAATTCCATGCAGTCTAACTACATTCTTCATAAATAACTTAGCTAAAATAGGTGCTGTTCTGGTTGACTTGACTGGTATGAAATGGGAACTCTTGGTCAACTTATCCACTATAACCCATATACTTTCATTTCCTCTGTTTGGCCTTGGCAACCCATCCATAAAATCCATTGAGATAGAATCCCACTTCCAAACTAGAACATCTATAGGCTGAAGTAACCCACTTGGTTTCTAATATTCGGCTTTTTCCTGTTGACAGTTCAAACAGTTTCACCCACAAGCCTACATCTCCCTTCATACCTACCCAGAAGGAACTTCTTTTCATGTCCTGATACTTCTTAGTTCCTCCCGGATAAATAGTGAACTTCGAACGATGGCATTCTTCTAGCACTTCCTTCCTAATTTTTCCCACATTCGGAACACATGGTCTTCCTTTCTTCCTCAACCATCCATTCTGGTCAAGACTGAAATCTTTCAAGTCATCGATCTCTGTTCCATCCCTTAACTTTTTGATCCGTTCAACTAGTAATGGATCCTCCTTCAGCTTAGAAGCAATCTTTTTTATCATCATTGATCGAACTTCTAAACATGACAACATAGTAGTCTCCTTACTAGATCTTGCTTCAGATCTCCACTGTATCCTGCATATAGTCAACGCTTCTAAATCTTTCCACTTAGTAATCATTCCCAACCCTACATTATGATGTTTTCTGCTAAGTGCATCTGCCACCTTGTTGCCTTTTCCTGGTGTGTACTCAATACCAAAGTCATAAGCGGCTAAAAACTCTAACCACCTCTGTTGTCTCATATTCAACTCCTTCTGAGAGAATAAATACCTAAGAGACTTGTGATTCATATAAAACTCGAATCTTTCTCCTAATAGGTAATATCTCCACACCTTTATGCAAAAATTACCACAACTAATTCCAAATCATGCGCTGGATATCTAACCTCATGCGGTCTAAGCTGTCGAGATGCATAAGCAATCATTTTACCTCTTTGCATTAACACATCTCCTAATCCTATTCCACATGCATCTGTGTACACCACTAAGTCCTGATTCCCTTCTGGAACAACTAACATAGATGCATTCGTCAATAAGTGTTTCAGCTTCTGAAATGCTTCCTCACACTTTTCAGTCCAAACGAAATTCACATCTTTTCGCATTAGCTTGGTCATCGGTGCCGCTATCCAAGAAAAATCCTTAATGAATCTTCGATAGTAACCGGCCAATGCAAGAAAACTCTTTATCTCAGTCACTGTCTCGGGTCTCTTCCAATTATTCAACGCCTCAATCTTAGTTGGATCTATAAATAACCCTTATTCTGAGACTGCATGACCAAGAAACTTCACTTCCTTTTACCAAAAATGACACTTCGAAAATTTTGCTTTCAGCTGATGCTGCCTCAACGTCTCAAGTACCACTCTAAGGTGAGCTTCATGCTCTCTTTCATCCTTAGAGTATACTAATATATCATCTATGAATACCAATACGAACCTATCCAAGTGCTCTTGGAAAACTCGGTTCATCAAATCTACAAAGAATGCTGGTGCATTAATTAGTCCAAACGGCATTACTAACCATTCGTACGATCCACATCTGGTTCTAAACGCCACCAAAGGAATACTATCCTCTGCCACTCTAAGCTGATGGAACCCTATTGCTAAATCCAAATAGGAAAATACTCTGGCTCCACTCAACTGGTCGAACAAATTGTCAATTCTGGGTAACATATATCGATTCTTTATCGTCTTCTCAATCAACTTGCGATAATCGATACTTAACCTTAACGATCAGTCCGGCTTCTTGTCAAATACTACGGTTGCTCCCCAAGACGAACTGCTTGGTCTGATAAAATTCTTACCTTCCAAATCCACCAACTGCACCTTTAGATCCCTCATCTTGGTAGGTGTCATTCTGCTTGGCAGTTTACTCACCGGTTCTGCTTCTGGTACTAAATCTATCCAAAACTCGATAGCTCGTTTCGGCGGCAATCCTACCATGGTTCAAAAACATCTGCGAATTCTCTAACAACAAAAACTTAATTCAACTTGTCTTCTACCTCCACAACACCCAACAAAGCATTATCCTCAAAACTAGGGTTTTCTACGGAGTATATGATCCGATCACTACAGTCAGGGTGTCTAAGTGATATTTTCCTATCATGGAAAAATATTCTAACATCGTATTTACTAAACCAATCCATACCCAAAATAATTCTGAACCCTATGAAATAAAACACATGCAAACTGCAAACAAAGGTATGACCTAACAATTCAAACTCTAGGCGGTCACAAATCATCCCAAGAGTCGCATAGCCTCCTATAGGATTTGCAACCCTTACGGAAGTAACTAGGTATGAGGGTTCTAGGTTAAGCTTATCTACCAAACAATGAGATATAAAAGAATACGATGCACCGAAATCGAATAGAACGCTAACTGATATACAATGAATCAAAAGCACACCTCCCAATGCAGCCTTTCCCTTTTCCTCTGCTATTGGCCTCGAGGTAGCTGGCTCTAATGCAAACACTTTGCCCTTTCCATCCTTGGCTGGCTCCTTGCACTGGTTCTTATAATGTCCAATTTGATCGCAGTTGAAGCATCTAATATTCTTCTTCCCGATCACCTTCTTTCACCTTCTTTCCATCTCACGAGCGACATTCATTGGCGAAATACCCTTTCTTGTCACATTTATAGCAGATAACCTCCGCCTTTCCTTTCTTAACAGCTCCACCCTTCTAAGCCCTTCTTTTGGAAAAACTTCCTTTTCTGACTCTTCCTACCTTGAGCTTCTTTTGCCTTATTTCTTTCAAGAAAAGCAAGCATCTCTTAATGCCTGAAGGCCATCTCAACAACAACATCACATGGATTCCTAATATGCGGTAAGGTGGCCTTAGCAAGCTCAGGCTTCAACCCACGAATGAACTTCTCATTCCTCTTAATAATAATGTTGACCGTAGCATAGCCATATCTCGCTAGCTCCTCAAACCTGGTCGCATACTCAAGCACTGTCATATCTCCCTGCTCCAATTCAACAAAATTTCTGAGCAATGTAGACTTAGCAATCTCTGGCATAAACCTATCCTTATTGACTCTAATAGTAACACCGTTCCACCAATACAGTGTTGCTCTTTGTAGTTGTCTAGAAGCAAGTTTCCATTTTTGCTCATCGTTGAGCCCCAGATCAGCAAAAATCCTCTCCCAATGAAGTAACTGATTCTCCACTTCGATTGCGTCTTCAGTACCAACAAACGGCTTTCCTCCCAGCCAAGCATAATCTCTACATATAATAGCATAGTTATTCACCACCGGAGCTTCTTGATTTCCTCCTCCAGCATTTTCTCCAACTACTCCAGCAGCAACACCTGCTTGCATCATGTTTACGAAGAACTGATATATTGCTCCCATGTCAACTTGCGGGACTCCAGCACCCACATTTGCAGCTTGAGCCTGACCTAGGTAGCTCCTGGTATTTGGTCTGGCATTTCCATTAGTTGTGGTGCTTCCCCCATAAAGGTTAACTCTTCCACTTCTAGCATCCATATTTGCATTTGAGTTTTCCTAAGATACATAAGAATAGCCTAAGAGAGATGGGAGAAAAGAGATAAAGCATATACTTATATATAACAAATACATGTACGTTACTACACCGTTATCCCATACCTCAATCCTTTCTCAAATTTCTTGAGATTATGTTTTCAAAATCATTTTAAATTTAAAGTTTTTCATAAACCCATGCTTTGATACTAAGTTGTAACATCTCCTATTTTGAGGCCCGAAGCTAAGCGCTACAGATGCTGCAATCATCCATAGTGTTAACTTCATGTGACAAAATACGGTAATGTTAATGGTATCCATAATATCAAAAGCATATGGATATGAAATAAAATCAACACAATTTAAAACAACTTTTCTTATTACATTTCAAATCAATATTCCATATTCAGATACATAATCCCTAAACGATTCCCAGGTTTCGATCAAATATAATTGTTACAAAATACGCCAAGAGCGACATATGAAGATGCCCCCTTAGATGATCAGAATACTAAATAGACAAAAAATGTCTTAATACATCACAGTGGAAATAGAAATAAAAATAACAACTGCTAAATAGCTATCCATGCCTCCTGCACGTCTTCGAAAGATTTATTCATCCACCTACTAAAACCTGTAAATCCTCAACTCTCAACCTACTCAAATCATATTGTGAGCACTCGAGAATTTAAGGGGAAAACATAAACTTCGAGTCAGATATAAATCCTGGTGTAAATAATAATATACATCTCGGTTTATTGATATTAAGTAAGACCACGCCGCTTAGCAGAACGAGTTTTCCCTCACTAATATCTCTTTTTAAAACATATCCTTTGCAAATCAAAATCCTGCAACCGAACTGGTTAAAACAATAATAGCAATATCATGTATGCATACAAATCAGGTAATCAATGGACTATCTGTCCGGACACTATAGTTTTGTTTAGCTAACTACTAACCTTTGGCTGACTCGGGCCTACCAAACTAAATGAACAAATAATCTAACTTCTGTTAGACACACTCCTAGACGATCTATCCCTAACTTACTTCTTCCAAGGTCAACTGATCCTAATGGTTTTGCAGGTTCACTAATAACCTATCTTTACTATGTATATTCCTTTCTGTGTGTAACATCATTTTAGTTTTACCTGTGACAAAGCCGTACACATTGGAATTTTGGACTTATATTAGCTAGAGGCTACTAGCTAAAGTATAGGGCGTGACCCCATACCGGTCCCATCTGGTATTCTAATATCCGAGTCATTTACTTAGAGTCAACTACCCCATCAAATTTTCCTTGAAAACATTTCTTTCAAATTGATTTAACCCTATAAATCATACTTCAAAAAGAAAATATACTCTATGCTTTACTCAAATCACTTTGCCTTGTTATATATACTGTACTCAAAACATTGTTAATAAAAACATTCGAAACCCTTATTTAACTCCTTTAAACAGTCTCTTTCAAAACCTTTGAAAGTGCCTCTTTCGAAACCTTTGAAAGTGCCTCTTTCGAAACCATTGAAAGTACCCCTTTCGATATAAGTAAATACTTTACTTTATAACCTTAGGCTGAAAGGCCGAAACATACCATTCGATACCATTTACAATAGATCTTTCGAAAACATTGAAAGTATCCTTTCGAAAGCTTAATAAACCTTAGACATCCCCCATTTCAAAACACTTTAAACATGCCTTTCGAAAACATTGGAAACCCTTCTTTTAGACACTAAAGTAAACCTTTCGAAAACATTGGGGAACCACCACTTCGAAACCTTTATTATACACCTTTCAAAAGCATTAAGTCCTTTACATAAATCAAACCTTTCGAAAGCATTGGGTTCAAGTAAAAATACGTGGAGCGTAGTTTCAAAACCATTTAAAACCATTCCTTTCAAAACCTTTGGGTTTAACTTTCAAAATCTCAAAAGGGTCTTAAAAGGAATAAGTCGAAAGCAATTCTTTCGAAAGTAATTTCCTAATTAAAAGAAGTGGATAGTGTTGAAACCAATCCCTTCGAAAGCATTGGAGAAGCGACTCAGTGTTTAAAGCGAAAGAACCCTTTCGAAGGCATTGCTTCAAAAGGTAAAATGCGGCACCAGGGTTTTCAACCCCTTCGAAAGCATTTTCTTAAAACAAAGGCAGCAACCTCTTTCAAAAGCTCTTTTCTTTTAAAACACTTGACCAAGTCGAAAACTATCTCATTCGAAAGCATTCTTTTCAAAAGCAAAGCAAGCGACATTTCCTTTTGAAAGCAAAACAAGGTCTCGACCCCTTCGAAAGCGCTATTTTGACTCTATACCTTTCGCCTATCTCCAATCCACTACGTACTAAGTCTTTAATACCCTATGAAAGGTGCAGTCGAAAGTGGTGAAACAGCAAAAGCCTTGTAAAACTATTTTTAACTTTATAAAGTAATTTCTTCTAACTAACTTGCTTTTTTGTCAATATATGATTGGTTGCCAATAATTTTCCAAAATCTTTTCTAAAAATACTATCGAATTTAGAGATTAACATTTTAAAACTGCCCCTTCTCCTTTTATAAACATATAAAACATTTAAGTCTCATACCTTAAATAATTTTATATACTTACTAAAACACTTAGAAAAATACTACAAAAATTCCCATAAATCACTTTTAATATATTTTCCAACATATATAAATTTCCGATCCAAAGGCAATATAAAATAGCCGTAATTAATTTTAAACCCAATTTATCCAATTTCTTCACTAGAAAATTCATAATAAACCCAAATTAATTTAGAAAGTTATGAAACTTGAAACCCATCTCTAAAATTATATTTCGGACCTTATATAAAAATTGCAAGGTATTTGGATGTCATTTAATAGGGTTTTTCAAGTTAAACCTTATCATAAAATCTATATGAAATAACATAAATCATCAACAAGCATATATACACACACACACACACACACACACACACACACACACACACACATACCCATTTAACAATCAAAACGTGGCAAATCATTTCCAAAATAAATTCGAATCTCAACTAAAACCAAAAACAATAAAATGAGATGTAACCTATTATACACCTTTAGCTTATTATTAAGGAGTTTGAGATTTGCTTCTTGAACTAGATTGATTAAGCTTCTTTCTCTTGATTTAGCTTATCTTCCTCTTACCTTTTCCTAATGGTGGCCGACCTCTCTTAGATTTAGTTTTTAGTTTGTGAACGTGAAAATGAACATGGCTTGAGGGTTTAGGGTGTAAGAATATATCTTATTCCTATTAGCCCCTTATCTATTACCCTAAGTATTTCATTTTTATTCTCTTTTGTTCATTGTTTAATTTGGCATGGCTACCCTTCTATTATTCAAATCTCAATTCCCTTAACGATTTATATTATTTCATTTAATTTAACTAATTAAATGTCCTAAATAATGTTAATAAAAATTAGGGTCGTTACAATAGGACTGGAGCACAAGTGTGATCCAAGTCTAAGGGATCTAGAATATGAAGGGGTTCACATGCAGATAATAAATCCGATCGAGAATGTCAAAGAACTAAAAGGAGGATTGCCGGAGAGATGAAATGAGCAAGATTATAGCTCAAAGTTAGAACCGAGGAGTGATTCGGCATCAACCAAACTAGTATAGTGTCGAACCGAGGGCAATAGTAGCTAACACATCTCACTCCCTCACTAAATTATGGTCATGGAGGACAAAAAGATCAATATGATCGATCACAAAGTCATGACCATTCCTATAACCGAAGATCAAGTCATCATAGGAATGATGATAGAAATCATTCCCCTAAAGGGAATGGTCGAGCTATCATCGTCGATCTCCTAAACCAGAGGATAAGATGGATCGAATAATAAGACAATGTGTTCGACATGAACAAGCGAAGTGAAGAATTTGAGCTAAGTTTAGTAGATTCTTCTTCCTAGAGATATAGACTACCATAAACTCCATAGATTTCGAGATGCCTACTATGGAGATGTATGGAGGACTGACTGACCATATAGTACATTTACAACAATATACCAACACATGTTGATAAGCGGAGCTATAAAGGAAGTCTTATGCAAGCACTTTCCTCTATTCTTGGTAGACTAAGCCATTATGCGGTTTTGTCATTTACCCACGGGATCAATTCATTCTTGGGCGATGCTAAAGGAGAAATTTATTAGTCAATTTCAAGTGCATGTTGGACAATCAATAGATGAGCACTCACTGTCTGATTTAAAGCAAAGAAAAGATGAATCGTTGCAGTAGTACTTGACTTGATTTAATGTCGTAGTAGTAGGAGTTCAGAATACAGGCAAACGACCAACCTTGATGGCATTTTGCAGTGGAATGCATTCATGAACTAAGTTAGCTAGAAGATTGACAATGGAGAAACCAACCACTTTGCCGGAGTTTTATGATGCAATAAAGTATATGGGGTTAGAACATGCTACATAAGAGAAATAACCTGATATAACAACTAGGGTTTTAGAGAATCACTTAGTAGTATGAATGCTATAATGAGGGGAAATGGAAATGACTTTGCAAAGAAGAAGGACAATAACCAAGATGGATCAGGTAGGAAGAAAGTAGGATGTAAAAGGTTTAGGCACGGAGTTTGATGCTTATACGATCCTAAATAACACCATCAAGAAAATCTATTAGCAACCAAGGCGGAGTTGAAATACATGAGGTCTCAACCTCGAATGGAGATAGAAGATGATCTACTCCCTGGAAAATACTATTGTTTCCATGAATCCCATGAACACGATACAATGAGTGCCACCAATTCCATGACCTTATCGAGGAATATATATGGAAAAAGAAGCTGCTACGAAATGTTAAAAATCCCAATGGAACTACTACCCTCATACGTTAACCACCGAGGCAATCACTAGATGGTGATGGAGGAGAAAGAACCAGTACCATTTATGCAAATATTGGAAGGGTAGTATCAATGCTATAATTGGAGGGACACATTTTGCTAATAAGAGATTGGTTGAGATGGAGAGGTTTGCCAATTCATTGAATAATGGTGATGGATTCATATACACAATAGGTGAGGAGCGCTATGCTGAGACCGCTCATCGAGAAGAGGTTGAAAACACCTTCAGTGACAAGTACTTACATGGGGAGTAGTTCCCACATAATGAACCGATAGTGATCTCGGCTAGGCATAGCTCAGCAATGGTTCATACAGTATTGATGGATATCGAGCGTTCCATCTATATTCTATTCAAGGAAGCTTTTGACAGGATGGGATTATCTATGAAGGACGTCACTCAGTGAAAAAAATAGCTACATAACTTCGTAAAAGAAGGAAAAATTCTCCTAGGAAAGTTGGATTTATTTTTCGAGCTCGGGGACCATCCTAATTCATCCCTACAAAAGAAGACATTTTTTCTAGTATATGGTTTTTAGGCGTACGAAGCCTTCTTGGGTTGACCGACCATATCTGATTTTTTGGCAATCTTAGCTTAGATGTGCTTAAAGATGAAGTTCCATACAACTGATGGAGTCAAAATTGTCCAAGGAGATTAGGACACGACAAGGGCATGCCGTGTGATAGAGCTTCATGAAAATAGATGCATAGAGAAAGGGAAGAATGCAGAGAGGACCCTGTGGATCAAAAAACTTGAATACAAAGAAATTAAGGAAAGGGCCTCTAATTAGGTACACCAGCGATCCACTCAATGAACTGGACTTGAAAGACATAGTAAAGGAGCAATAGTGGTAGCAATGGAGTTTAGGCAAATAGATGAGCACGATCCAACTAAGTTAACGAAAATCAGGTCCTAAATAGAGCAGGATCCGATAAAAAATTGGAGGATTTCCTAAAGAGTAACCAAGATGTGTTTGCATGTTCTCATGTAGACATATGAAAAAAATTTCCTACCATCACAAGCCTTTCATTGAAAGAATACTCTTAATAAAGCAAAAGAAGATGAATATGGGCCTTGACTGATTAATGGCCTTGAATGAGGAAGCAAAGACTTTAATTGCAAATGGCTTGATTGGGAAGTTCCATTACCTGGAGCACATAGCTAATCCATTGGTAGTCAAAAAGATGAATGGGAAATTACAAACTTGTATCAAGTTTTAAAACTCGAACTATGCATGCCATAAGGATTGTTTTTCTCTTTTGAGAATTTACCGATTGATGGATGGACAGCAGGACGTGAGTTGCTCTCCTTTAAGGATGCATTTTGTTTATATAACCAAACAATAATGTATATCCCCAAATGAGACCATATCTGCTTTGTGACTTTTTTGGGACTATTTTACTATGATGTTGGCTCTTTAGATTTAAAAATGCAAGAGCAATATGCCAGCACTTGGTTAATAATATGTTTGCTAAAAGTTTGGGTGTATCATAGAGGAGACGTGGATGACCCCCATCGTTGAGTTCCTAATTAATAACTGGAATAGGAACTAAGAAAATATTGGACTAAGTGAATAAAAGAAGCTGTGGAGACCACACTAGGGGCAGACCCAAGTAAAGAAAATCTTGTGGTATGAATATTTCGACCAACCCTTAATAACAACATTGTGAGTATACAAAAGATGCAATAAGTGTTAGAAATTTACTAAGATCCCCAGGTTATGGACAACCGAACTAACTCACAAGGTTGGCACTTGGTCGTTCGCTATAAGGCTTCGATTTGATCTAAGAACTCTCAGAGCAATGAGTGGAGCTGAGTATGAAGTAGTGGCTATAGATTACTTTACCAAGTACGGAATCCTAATTCAGATTATCTCATATAATAGGTTGCAATTTGATAGCTATGAGTTTGCCAACTTCTGTCATCAACATGGAATCAGAAAAGTATTTCTATATTAACTAGGGTTCTCAAAACACTCATAGGAAGCATTTGGTAAATGCTAAGAAAGCTCATATGGATAAGCTACCAATGGCACATTTGGCATAAAGCGATGCCCGTGAGACTACAAAAGGGCATATTTCTTTTGCTTTGGCCTGTGGATCAAAGGCCATGCCTCCCGTCAAAATTACAGTCCCGTATCGTAGATGAATCCATTATGACTTAGTGGAGGATGAGGAGCTACAAAATAGTCCTTGGATCTGACCGAGGAAAAGCAGGATGAGGATGCTTTAAAGACTGCGGTGCACTAGCAACAAGCGACGAAGAAACACAACTCTAAGAAAAAGCTCACCCACTTAAGGAACGAAACCTAGTCCTGGAGCGAACTTTCCTTAATGGAGGTCACTTAACACGATACGAGAAGGACTTTATGTTATCAACATCGATTTATGGAATGGAGCTTACACTCACAGCACCATGAATGACGTGGAATTCAAGAAAGTATGGACTGCTTGAAACCTCCATCATTATTGCTTTAGTTTTATTTGAATTTTATTATCTTTCAATATAAAAGAAAAAAATTCTATAATGATTAAAAATGTGCATCTTTTGAAATCCATTTGCGTTAGGTTTCCTTTTTACGCAACAATTATTGCGACCACATGGATTATGGCTAGTGGTATTGTCGATCGTCTTGGTTTTATCGAACCCTATGAATAGGGTATGTGAAACCATGATAGACAATCGGTACTACCAAACCACCATGAGAACAATTGGCCCATACTAACTAAAGTCCCTGATTTCTAGGAATATATGGGCAAGGCTACTACATATTAGGGGAACACAAGTCTGGTGCATTACAACAAGCTTGCACATATCCCTGGCTAGTAGTAGACCAGAATTACCCATGATCAGGACATGATCGGGAGTGGTTAGTTCAGTGTTAATGATCATACTATAAATCCCGAATAGCAACAGTGAATTAGATATACCCATGATTAGGACATGATCATGAAAGGGGTATCAGCCCACAAACCTTGCCTGGCTAAAGTGAATTAGATTTACCCACGATTAGGACATGATTTTGGAATGAGTAATTTGCTTTTAACGATCGACCCACAAACCCTGGATGGAAATAGTGAAAAGGATTTACCCATGATTAGGACATGGTTATAGAATGTGTAATTTATAGTTGATGATCAACCCATAAATTTTGGTCGACAACAATGAATTGATTTACCTATAATTATGACATGATCGTCGATTAGATAGTTTGTTGTTGATAATCTACTTATAGACTTGATTTGTTTGGGTGTTGCAAGTATTCCCCCTACTGTGTGGATGAACTTGCTCGAACCCAAGATAAAGAAATTGGAAACCATCAAAGATACACTGGACTAGCTTATAAAGGCAGTCCTTCAGAGATCGCTCACATTATCGAACTTGACAGTGACTTATCCAGTGCAAGGCAGTGATGGGAAGATGTTCCATAAAAGGTAACTTACCCCATCAAATTTGATAGTGAATGATCTTATGCATGTACATAGGGTTGAGATGGGAAGATTATTAAAAGAGCTAATGGAATAATAGAGTATGACTTCATAAAGATTGCTCATCCGACCGAACATGTCAGTGCTTGATCCTGTGCAAATATATCAGGAAGCAAAGGAAGAGTTGTTGGAAAAGATTACAAGATAGTAAGGACCTGGATCATGAAAGACCGCATATCTTATTGAAATTGTTGGTGATTGATACTATAAAAATGTGCATGGTAGTAGTGAAAAAGATGCTAATAGGATAGAAAAGGCACTTCAATGATGAACCACCCACTTTGCTAAACATAACATTGAACCTATGCAAGAGTGCAAGGTAGCGATGGTGTGATTGTCGGAAGAGTTAAGAATATAATAACGAACCACTTTACTAGTATGATCTCCTTGCTGAACTTTTTAGTTGTTGATACTGTACAAGGGCAAAGGTAGCAATAAAAAAATGATAATAAGCTAATGGTTGAGCAAGGACGATGTGCGAGCATAATACAAGTATGATGATCCCATTTCAAAATTTCTGCAAGATAGATATGCGCTTGTGTAAGGGTACATATAGGAAATATAAAGTGTGAGCTAGGTGAAGCATCACCTACAGATCAGGCTAAAATCAAAGCACAATCAACATTACATCCAAAGCATCAAACATCATGTCTCATACCTATAGACATTTTAGTGGAATTCGCTTAACCCGTCAAACTTATTGGTGATTGATTCCATACAAGTATGAAGGGTAGCAGTGAAAAGGCTGCTAATGGAATAAGAAAATTTAGCAATCATGTGGAACAAACATATAATGATTACTAGCTGGGCATGGAGAATATAGTTATGTATTACCAAAGAGTACATGAGTGCTCGTGTAGGAAATAGAGAATATGAACATAAATAAATATCAAACACAACAATGCATAAACATCAAACGAAGATTAGCTTCAGAGCACAAGCGCAGCGTCGGTTATTTCCAAAACTTCAGCAGAATCCACTTACCCGACCAATCTCGGTGGTGACTGGTCCAATATAAGTATGCACGGTAGTGGTAAAGGAGTCGCTGGTAGAGTAACTTGGCAATCATATAAGACAAATACATCACAACCACCAGTCTTAATTCAAGAAAATGGAACATACAAAGGCATGGAGATATTCTTCATGATGATACGAAGCTATTGGTCAAAGTTCTAATTAATTCTGATTTAAAGCGAAGGAGTTATGTTATAGAGAAGGTTGCTTTGGAAAAAGAACAATAGAAACGGTTTGGTAATGAACCTAACCGTTTACTGCCTAATGGTTACTGCCTAACAGATTTCTACCTAACCTCATACCTATAAATACTCATTTATAGGCATAATTATAGGGGAATAATGGATGAGCAATAATGGCCGACAAGCTTGGAGCTCTAGAAACTACCTTATCAAATTTTTTCCCAATAAAATCTTGCCTGATCGAATCTCTAAAGACCTTCTGAACAACATTAAATCATCTCAACCCGGTCTAATCACCTTCAAATATTCAATACACCATCTAACGTCTAGTTATGGAGGACCAACCTCAAGATTATGATATTAGAGTTTCGCCAATCATAGGTCTAGCAACCCACAATTGTTATAACTAATTCAGAGAGATCCAACAAGCATTCTAATAATTGAAGATTGGAGCACCATCACTTGGCCAAAGTGCTAGGATAGAAAGATGTGAAGATTAAAAGATAGCACAAAGAAAACAAGATGGAATAGATGCTAAGTTCATGATTTGGAAGATAGCCAAACGAATCACTAAGTTCGGTAGTTGTCACTACCAGACTAACAATCTTCTATAGTAGTTGACTATCGACCAAAAATTCTTATTCGGTAGTCTACTACCGAACCATGGAACTGGCGGACGATGGCACTGATGGAACAAGGCATGACCGAACCAAGGCACTATTTGATTAAGGCATTGTCGAAACAAGGCACTGTCGGACGAAGGCTCTATCGGACAAAGGCGCTTTTGGACCAAGGCATTGCCGAACCAAGGCATCGCTAGACCAAGGCGCTACTGGACCAAGGCATTACTGAACCAAGGCAGCTGCTGAATCAAGGAGCATCGAACAAAGGATGCCGATCACACTAATTATGTAAATTATGGATTCAATCTCCTATATATGAAAATTATGGATCGTATCTTCTGTATATGGAAAACCGAACCAACTAGGGTAAATAAGGAAATTGCCTATTTCATAGGCCTAGCCTCTTTATATGTTCACCCCTATAAATATCCAAGCAGATCTACAGCTAAAGGGGAGAGTCAAGCTTATAATAGTAATAGGGTCAAGTCAGAGAATGCCAAGGATAGCCAAACAAGAATAGGCGAACATGAATAGATAAACAAAATTAGTGGAACATGAACATACGAACACAAATAGATAAACAGGAGTAGCCAAACAGATTTCCTTTGGCTTTTATCTTACTTTCTATTCAGTAGTAGATTATCATACTTCGTATCCCAAGCATTGTAAAAAAAATAGTATGAAGGATAATGAAAGTGGAAATTGGATGTAGGCACATTCTAACCGAACCATTGTAAATCTATGTATTCTTTACTTTACGCAATTTGCTTTCTTCATTATCTATCTATGATTTTCTTTTTAAAAATCAATCATAATACAACTATAACAGCTGTGTTATACACCATATATTCATGTTTCTACAACAAATGACTTAGAGGTGTTTTCCTCTTTTCAAGCAAACAATAAATATTATTATTCAACCTAGGACTTTGTTTATGGACTAACCGAGATGAATATGGATGATATTTGAATTATGACAACCAAATCCCATAAATCCTAAAGTGATATAGTGTTGACAAAGGTAATTTCTATAAATAATTGTTACCAAAAGACACCACTTAAAATATAAAATTGGATTTTATTGATGAAGATCTATAAGCGATAAATTTAAACATTCATTTTGCATGAAAAATTGGTAAACATCCCAATCGATTCAAAAATGAAAATTAAAGGAAATAACTCAAAGACTAAAGAGAGAAACACAAGTTTTTAAAATTTGTTCAGCTAAAATCTTAAGCCTACATCTACTATCAATATTATTTCAGACGATTCTTTCTATTTCAACTAATTTTATGGTAAGCTTAGTTCTAGAAACTAGTTGACTGCGTAAAATGGTAACAATTCGGTGCAAAAAACCATAAGGCGACTAAAAATCCTTTCTTTGTTGTCCATAGCTTTCTATTTATAGGTATGCATCTCCTCTATAGTCGATTGAACATGTTTGAACAAGTAATCATCCAAATTCGAGTTTTCAACCGCGATGAAGAAATCAAAATCGAAAACTTTGATATGTCGGAACCTCTTGTTACCGACTGGTTTTGGTCATTTATAGAGATTTTGCATGCCCAATTCTTTGATCTTCCTTCATATCTGCTTAATTCTTCAAGCTTTTAATCTTTGTTGACAAAATTTCCCATCAAAAGCGGTCAATACCGACCAATTTTGCCTACCAAAAAATTGCCTTTTCCTCAAAATTTGAAGTAGCATAAATAGTAGCTCAATGGGTCCCCCACAGTTTGGACCTCTCAGTACCGACCTCTTTGGAGTAGTCGGTGTAGATTGGTTTTTCCTTGTGTAAAACTTTACCAAACTTCTTTTGCCTCATCCATCCATTAATCCTAACATATCCTAAGCTTCTTGGTCAATTCCTTCATCCTCTTGAAGTCCAAATTCATTTAGATTATGCTAGGTTCAAATGTCGGATAATACTTGCCCCTCAAAGCATGCTTCTGTGGCAACAAAGCATGCTTTGGGTCGAGACAACCGATGGGGTTCCATCTGCAAAGATATCTCCATCTTCTGAACTGTTGTATTGAAGCATTTCATCCACTTTAGGAATATCGGTACATCATTTTATATAGTCATCAATTCACATCCTTTTTGCAGATCTAAAAATTGAAGTCTTTTGTATAAAGTCTCCAATCACTTTTAAGAATTTTTTGAAAGCCGCTCCATTCTTTGATCAGGTATATTTCTTCTCCTTTTTTCTTTTTATATAACCAAAACCTCTCGGTACCGACTATTTTTGGTTGGTACTAAGTTTGATATATAATCAACACTTGGTAAAATTCTAAGTTATTCACTTCCATTTCACCACCAACTTGTCCCCTCCTCTTATGATTTTTCCCTACTGCAATCGCCTTGAGTTCTTTCCACTGTCACACATCCTTCCTTCCCACCACTTCATTTGCAGCAACCTCTTGTCATAGAGCACTCAAGCATGAAAGCCATTTGGATCTCGACTTTATATCTAAGGTGGGTGGGTGAGCTTGGCTTGGCACCATCTTTACCTTAGCTTCATCTTGCTATTTCTACTGGCATTCATCTTATGGACATTGATGCTGCCTCAATGGCATGCCACACACAATCACCACTATTAGCGATCCATCCTCAAATCTTTACATATGTCCACTTTCACTACCATAATCCTACTTCTACAAAACTCGAGGGAGGCCTCGGGCATTTTAAAGCTATCCTTGGGTTTTCCTCACTAATCGAGTGAACATGGTGAAGGGGAAGGATACGATCAGTTTCCTAGGCTTGTTGTTGAGTATAGATTGGTGGCTTGAGATTTGATGTGTCACCCTCAAGGGATCTCCACATCAAACACACTTCGACATTCAACAAGTTCAAGTGCCCACACTCTAGGATTTTCAACCATCGACACTTGAAGTCGTTCTCACAATCCTATGATCTTGCAAAGAAAATCTCGGTATCGCTCTGGATAATGGTTTCATTATCATAGACTCTACGATAATGGGTAAGTTTGAGACATAATTCTATCGCATAATAGAGCTTGTTTGTCAACATGAGCGGGCTATCTACATAAGTCTTCTCGTACACTCTATAGTCAAAGCCCTCCTAAAACCCGGAAAAATCCCCGTTATAGCGCATAGTGCTCTTCGACCATTATATTTTTTCAATATAACGGTATTAAAAAGTAGATCCACTTTAATTCCGACAATTTTCTATTACACAGGGCTTTTTAGCACCCGCTTTAGCAACATTAATATAAAATGGTTGACTTGATTAGCTCTCTTTTAAATTAAATCAACAAAATTAGGATAAAGATCTAATTTTAAGGCATAAATGCTAAATATAAGTTAGAAATCAATCGTAGTCACCAAATCTAGACTGTATAACTCATAATATTATTTGGTTTTGTTATATACAATAAAATTATATTCCTTTTTCCTACACAAATAATATGAGAATGAGAGTAAATTAAATTTAAATATTTGGTTTTATATCTAATGAAGCATTTCACACCTCTAATACATAGCCCATACATCGTCCTAGGGACACAAGATACACATCGTATGACACATTGCACTCTCCGGATCAATGTACAGAACCTGATTGGTCAACACACACTAACTTTCATTGGATTATATTCATCAGCTACATGAGTTTCAATGAAAGTAAGACACTGAAATAAATCATACCTAACCATGCTTATTATTAAAATTTTAGTTTAGAATAGTTGACTGTAGATGATCCTATCATCTTTATGCGAGTGCCGGCCTATCCACCTCACAATTTACTCTACGGAAAGAAAGTTCTTCTTCTACCTCCACGCTTTATTCTACTCCAAGAAGAGTTAAATGCTCGATCACCCAAAAGCTATAACTCTAAATCTTGCCCCCTACGGAACCTTAATGTCGCACTGATCCGAAGGACGACCAACCCGTTTTTATAATATTTGATAATCCTTCTAATGATATGGCTTCCAAAATGACCACCATCGAGCTGAAGAGGGTTTGTGAAAAACATGGGATCCCTAAGGATGAATTAATTCTTCACTAGCACAGTCAAAGAGATCATGACCTTCTAGCTAGTTTCACCGCTTGTAACCAGTATATGTGTCTCTCAAGAGTTATGCCTCTTTTTAGCAAGTTTTTGAAATATGTTCTCTAGATGTTGGGCCTAGCCCCATCCAAAATACACCCAAATGGTTATGCTGCCTTAAATTCCATTCTATCTCATCTTTAGGATACATGTGGGCAAGTCACTAATCTTTGAGGAGCTCACCTTCCTCTTTTTTTCGAGAAGAAAGCTGGCCATCCTTCACTGTTGATCATTGAGTCCTACAACCGATGCAAGATTGTCAAGGAACTACACAATAAAAGGATCTATTCAAGCATGCATACTTCCTTGTCCGATGCCTCGAAGGCTTTAATCATTTCTGGTTCTCTGGACTTAAGTTTTCATATCCAACGACTTTGTCACACTTAAGCTTTCTTAGCTTAAGTGACTAACTTTTTTATATGATTCTAACATATATTTCTCGTCGGACTATGACTCCTACTTTTAAGCACACCCTACAACTTCTAAAGGGGATCGATTCATTACTAAGACATACCTCTAACCTCCTTACCAATGCTCAAATGCACCAATTGAATTCTCTACAATAGAAGGAAAGTCCAGCTTGATTCGATCCTTCTTGGGGCTGCCTAAGTTGCTCGCAATTCCCCGGTCCCTCAACGAATCTTTACGAAAGTTGAGGAGCTTCTAAGCTCTAATTAGGAAGAAAAATAGGAAGAAAAATGAGAGGTAAAAGAAGAGATTATTCAAGAAGGAGAAGAAGAAAAGAATGAAGAAGAGGAGGAAGAAGGAAAGTATGAGGATGAAGATAGAGAAGACGATGATGTTGAGCAAGATGGGTCTTTCAGGGAGACGTCTCCTGATGGAACTCAAGTTACACTTACTCCCAAATCATCATAAAAACTTCAATTCTAGCACACCAAGACCCTACCATGAACCAAGCCCTTTAGGCATGGTTGATGCCATCTTCTGTTTGTTAAGCGACATCGAGAAGTTTCCAAACTTTACCCATGCAGACCTCTGTTTTGACGACGTTCTAGCAGCGAATCATTCTGACTTTGGTTATACTCCAATCAGTCTTCCTCTTTACTCTGAAAGGGGGGAAGAGACTCCATTAATGCAACCTTATGTGCATTAGAATGGGCCAACTCTTCGTTCACTCCTATGATCATAAGCACAGTCACTTAACACTTATTCTCAATCCAGTTCATTGATTCTAATCCAACCCTTTCTTCTTCTTAGGTACTATGGGAAAGTCAACCCATTTTGATAAAGCCTACCAAGCCCTTGGTTACCATCACTCCCATTCTCAAGGGAGCTCCTACTCTTATTACAACTTGTATCAGGAATCTGATAGCGAGAGGCAAATGAGGAAAGAACAATATAGTGCAATGTTGAGGATAAACATTTCACCGCGACAAGCATAAGGAACCACATGATCATTCCAGACATGAATCTGATTCCTATGGTCAACAACATTTAAACTTTCACTCCTCTAAAATCATCCAAACCTCTCAACTCAATATTGCTCCATCTTCATAACCCCTGGCTCCTACCATCACCGAACAACCCAAGGCCCCTACCACTTCTCCCCATCGATCCAAACTACCATCCCTTCCACTTCATATAAATTACATAGGGTTTAAAGTGACATCTATTAGCCATACTACTCCACTATCCTTCCTATAAAGGTCAATCTCTTGCCTCTGTCATAAAGTTGCAGCTAGCTCTACCAAACTACTGCCAAAAAGAGGTCTAATTCGATTGTGATGTTAAGGAAATACCTAGAAGTTATCTAATGGAGGATGTCTCTAGAAATCAAGTGGCTATAGATCAGTATGTGTGTTATCCCGCCTTTTGGTAAGGCCGTGATACCAAGAACTTAATTGAAAACCGAGGACAATCCGTTCCGAAGATCGGTTATACGCACGTTCGCTATAGATATCGACGAATTTTATCCGAGTCCGGATCAAGCTACAATTGATATGATGAGACAAGCAAAGTTATGAAAGCCAACGTTCCAGATTTCAAGTCAATCGGAGTTCATATGCTTGAGATATGATCGATGCAATTCAAGCGATCACCTTGTTCGTATCCATCAAAGCAACCAGAGAAAACCCTCCTTCGAATCGATCTGCTTCATATCCATTAGGTGCGCACAGTTTGATATCAAACAGGAGAGCAGTGTTCTTCATATCCATCAATTACCTGTTCTTCGTATCCATCAAGTGACCTCAGTTTGTATCCATCAGGTGACCTCGGTTCGTATCCATCAAGTGACCTCAGTTCGTATCCATCAGGTGACCACTGATCAACATCCATGAAAAAGCATCGCACTTCGTATCCATTGATTGTAACGTTAATGTCAATTTCGTATCGATCGAGTGTCACGCACACTTCGTATTGATTGGCCTTACATCGATGCGAAACCAACACCTCTCATCGATATGCAGTGGACATGCAAAGGATCGATACGAAGTGAGATGCAGTCGATTGATACGAACAACGCAATAACGATCGATACAAAGAGAGATGAGAGATCGATACGAACAGAGCGAGTTCTGATCGATACAAACAAGGCACGTGCATAAGAAAGACTTGGTCGACTTGGCGCGAAAAATGGATCAATTCGAATAGTTAGCGTCACGTCAACTTGCAGGCACGTGCCTGGATCGATTCGAACAGATAGATACGAGGAGCATCGACACGAAGAGAGCAGCGGCCGGATAGCCCAAATTTGCATCGATCATAACTCACAACCAACAAGTCCAAACGCCACCAAATTTTCACAAGAGCTTGCGTACAACCTAAAGAATGTTCATGCTAAATTTCGACTCAATTGGGTCAAATCTTGATAGATACGAAATTCGTTCGTATCGATCATGGACCGAGTGCAAATCACGTGGGATCGATCGCGTGGGCCCGCTCACGTGCCAGAAGAGGTCTTCCGAGATCTGAGCGAGATATTTGCATCCTACGCCTATAAATAGCATCCCAGAGCCTACAGAAAAAGGATCTTTTGGCTCTTTGACGTCCAGACCCTGCCGAATTCACCATTGTATTCAAATTGCACTGTTGTACTCAAGATTTACTACTGTAATTCACTGTAACCAGCAATCAAAAGTCAATAAAGATCAATCATTTCATAGTGGACGTAGGCAACACGCCGAACCACTCTAAATTCCTGTGTTTCTGCGTACTTTCTTGTTTGTTTTTGAAGTGTTTGTTAGATAATCCTCTTTTTCCATTTAATTTCTTCAGTTTTATCTCTTCAAAACCTTCCGAAGAGTGTTGTGCCCAATTTTGGTACAAACAGTTTGGTGCTTTCACTGAGTAAAAACCCAGTTTTTTTCCTTCTGCTCATTGGATCTACTGTCGATATCGGATTGCAAACATCCAAGGGGTAGATCCAGATCTCAATTTCATAAGTTCTTCCATCCTATTCAGATTTGCTACAAGTCTAGGAGAGAGCTTCATCATCCATCATGGTTAACACAAGGACTACTTCTATAGCTGCAGATACTGAAGGACGGGACAGGTAGAATCCCGTACAACTGCCTCCAATTGATCAGAATGCTACCGGACCATCAGATCCACAAGGCCCTGTCACCAGGGAAGAATTCCAGATGCTAATGCAAAAATTTACTCAGATCCGCCAACAACTTACTCAATAACTCCGCGCTAATGCGGAACTGACCAACCAGCTACATCGCCAACGGCGAAGGAGATCCAGGAGGGATCAGGCTTCCTATTCCTCCACCGAGAGTTCAGCTTCTTCAGATTATCATCATAGATCTACACACCCATGGCTAGACGGAAGCTACACACAGGCCACTGGCCATCAACATACATTGAATGTTGGGCAACTGAGAGTTGGCCCGTCAACAAGCCATCAGACTGGACCCTCCTCTCGAGGAGGCGCTACCCCACACCATATTACTGATAACCGTGCTGCAACAGCTACTGATTTGGGAGTTGACGCTCGGAACCGAATGGATCCGACCCACCATCAACGCAACCATCCTAAGCCTTACGTCCCCAAAGACATAGAACCAGGAGGCGAGACATGGACCGTCGACAGCGACCGACCCCTCCTCGCATTGTGGAACCCGACCACACCTTGGCCCAACCTGCTCAAAATATCCAGATGCCTGACCTGCCAGCAATGATCCGTCAAATGATCTGTGAAAGTTAGGATCTTAGCAATGATGACTGGGGAATATCCCGAAGTCATACCCCTTTTACTGATGAGATACTCTATGCTGAAACACCTCGGCGATTTAGGATGCTGACTTTACCCGTTTATGAAGGAAACTCTGATCCTAATCAACATATCCTGAAGTATGAATGGTTGATGAATGCTGCACGAGCTGATGATGCAGTCAAGTGCTGAAGCTTCCCAATCTCATGGGGGGCATAGCGACTATGTGGTGTACCCGACTGCCACCTCGATCAATCTCATGTTTTGATCAGTTGGCAACAAAATTTATTGAGCAATTTCGTATGCATGTCGCGAGACCGAAGGATGTTAATACTTTATCTAGTGTCACTCAAGCTCCGGGAGAGACACTCAGGCGTTATTTAGAGAGCTTTCATGCTATATGTGCTGAGATCAGCAATCCAAATGATAACTCTATTCTTATGGCACTGACTAAGGGGATTGAGCCCGATTCTGAGTTCGACAACTGGTTGGTCGGAAAACCCCATACATCATTGGACCATTTCTATTCCAAGGCAGCCCAATTCATGAGAAGGGAGGATGCAAAATAGTCGAGGAAGAGGGATGATGTGGGGCCTAGTGTGGAAGGAATTCAGAGTAATATTGTTGTTAAACAATCCGGAGAGAGTTCTGGAAAAGTGCAATTGAACATTCAAAATAAACAAGATCAGCAAAAAGGCAATGGTAACCAGAATAGAAAACGGGATCAGAACCGTGGTCCACGACGTAGAGCTCCTATGTTTGATAATTATACTCCTCTGAATACATCGCTGGAGAACGTATATCTACAAACCTGCAATACCATTTAGTACAAGAAGCCTACTTCGAAACAGTCATCGGAGAAGCAAATTCAGACGAGGAAGTTTTGTAGATTTCACGAAAGCTACGGCCATAACACAAATGAATGCCATCACTTGCAGGATCTCATCGAAAAGTCGATAAGAGAGAGGAAGTTAGAACAGTTTGTACGGGCGCCGCGGTCTGGAGGTGCGGGCCCATCGAATCAAAATCATGTACCGAATCTGGCTAGATAGGAGGAACCCACTCGTACTAGCGGGAGGTTGGTGATAAACACTATTAGTGGTGGTCCTCATCCGGCAGACCGAAGCTGGAAGGAAATGGAGTCGTATGCCAGCTCTATCAGGCATGCAATCTTTGAATGTTGTAGTAATTCCGAAGATGGGGCTCCGTCCAAGCAACAAAGAATGATGGCAGATGACATCATATTTCGAGGTCGGGATGCCGACAGGGTCGAAGCCCCCACTATTGATCCGCTTGTCATATCAGCTCAATTAGGTCTTGCTTGGATGAAGATAATCTTGGTAGACAGCGGAAGCTCTGTGAATATCTTGTTTAAACGAGCTTTATGACCAGATGAGAATGGAGACTAAATACTTGAAGCCATGTCATTCTTGTATTCATGGCTTCAACGGGAGTGCAACTATACCCACTGGAGTGGTGGAATTGCCAGTGGAGTTAGGAATTGGTGAACGCCGGAGAGTCCGGATACTGCAGTTTGTTGTTTTGGATATAAACTCCCCATATAGTGCTTTCTTGGGCCGACCAGCCCTAGCTGAATTTAGGGCCGCCATTGCCCCATTGTGTTTGACTTTGAAATTCCTTACCGACAATGGCGTTGGAGTTATTCAAGGGGATTAGGCCGCAGGGCGAGCCTGTTATGTTGCTGAGCTGCGCGAGGCGCAGCGAAAAGAAAAGGGGAAGGGCGTAGAGGAATCTCTCTGCATCTGCTTTGCTGATAATTGACAATTAGCGCCTGGGCCCAGGCACCCCAACCAATTCCAAAGAGATCTTGACCCGAGAGACACCGAAAGCGAAGACGAAAGTAAAGACAATCAAGCTTCTCCAGCCGAACTTACAATCGATGTTCCAATCGATGATAATGACGACTCGAAAATGATAAAGATTGGATCTCAGCTAAGCCAACAAATGCAAGAGGAATTGGTTGAATTTCTCTGGGTAAACCTTGATGTATTTGCCTGGACACACTCTGATATGTGTAGGATCTCACCGGACATCGCAAGCCACATACTGAATATTGACCCGCGGTATGTCCCGGTCAAGCAAAAAAGGCATGGTATGGATCCAGAGAGATTTGCCGCCCTTAAAGAAGAGGTAGATAAGCTTAAGACGAATGGATTCATTTGTGATGCATTATACCCGGAATGGGTATCCAATCCTGTACTTGTCCAAAAGCCAAATGGGAAATGGAGAACATGTGTTGACTACTTAGACCTGAATAAAGCTTGCCCCAAAGACAGTTTTCCACTTCCACGAATTGATCAACTTGCAGACTCAACGGCTGGACATGAACTTTTATCCTTCATGGATGCGTACTCTGGCTATGATCAAATACCCATGCACTTGCCCGACTAGGAGCATACCAGCTTCGTAACCAGTATGGGACTCTATTGCTATAAAGTTATGCCTTTTGGACTTAAGAATGCTGGGGCAACTTATCAACGGTTAGTTAATCGAATGTTCGCTAACCAGATTGGAAAAACCATGGAGGTGTATGTGGATGGCATGCTAGTCAAGTCGTGATTTTCCACCGATCACATCAGAGACCTGGAGTTAATGTTTAATATCCTTCGAGAATACAGAATGAAGCTCAACCCATTAAAATGTCACTTTGGGGTAGCATCCGGAAAATTCCTTGGGTTTATCGTTAATACTCGAGGAATCGAAGCCAATCCCGAAAAGATCTGGGCGATCAGAAATCTTGAAACTCCGAAAACTATAAAGCAAGTCCAGAGTCTCAACGGGAAAGTAGCAGCATTGAGCAGGTTCATTTCAGTCCACTAACAAATGCATTCCCTTCTTTGATCTGATCCGAAAAGAAAAACGAAACTTTGAATGGACTACGGAATGTGAGGGCGCATTCCAAGCACTAATTCAACATCTCTCCACACCGCCAATTTTGTCAAAGCCTATCGTTCACAAGAAATTGTACGTTTACTTGGCGGTATCAGAAAACGCAATCAGTGCTGCCCTAATTCGGGAGGAAGTCCGAATACAAAATCCGGTCTACTACATAAGCAAATGGCTAACTGGAGCTGAGAGAAATTATCCGAATCTAGAGAAGTTGGCTTATTGTCTTGTTATTGCCTCGAGGAAGCTCCGTCCATATTTCCAAGCTCACCCAATCACCGTTTACACCGACCAGCCGTTACGACAGGTCCTTACGCGTCCTGAGACGTCTGGTAGGTTACTCAAATGGAATATCGAGTTAAGTCAGTTTGACCTTACTTACACTCCGAGGCGAGCCATCAAAGGACAAGTCTTAGCAGATTTCATAGTTGAATTTACCATCCCAGAGGACTTGCCCGAAACAAGTGAATCTCCCAAGTATATCTGGAAACTGCATACAGATGGTGCATCAAATGACCGTTGCTCAGGTGCAGGGGTTGTACTTGAAACTCCTGAAGGTCGAACTATATGTTATGCTCTAACGTTCAACTTTCGTGCAACTAATAACGAAGCCGAGTATGAAGCCCTACTGGCTGGATTGAAACTTGCCAGAGATTTAAGAATCATTGCGGTGAAAATTTACTTTGATTCTCAATTGGTCGTGTGTCAAGTTCGAGGGGAGTACCAAGCCAGAGATCGAAGACTGGCCGCTTACCTTGCTCAGGTTCAAGAGACATTGAATCAGTTTGACTATTATGCTATTTATTACATACCACGAGAACACAACCAGAAAGCTGATTCGTTGGCAAAGTTAGCCAGTACAGGTGAAGCGCAGCAAATATGACTTGTTCCTGTAGAAACATTATCTTCGTCAAGCATTGATCAGATGGAAACCGATTGGATATTTGATGTCGTTTTCGAGAGGGAGTCATGGATGACTCCGTTCAGAAATTATCTTGGGCACGGAACCCTGCCAGAGCGCAGGAGTGAAAAGAGACAGATTCTTCAAAAAGCTTCACAGTTCACTATTCAGAATGGAGTCATGTAAAGAAGGGGATACTCTGTTCCTTTACACCAATGTATCGGTCACGATGAAATCAAATGAGTATTGCATGATGTGCATGAAGGAGAATGTGGCGATCACACTGGGGGGCAAGCTCTTGCCAAGAAAGTACTTCGATACAGATATTATTGGCCGACTGTAAATCGTGATGCATCGGATTATGCCAAGAAATGTGATAAGTGTCAGAAGCATGCTCGAATTCCTAGAGCCCCACCTACCGAGATAACAGAGATGTTCAGCCCATGGCCATTCGTGGTATGGGGCATCGATATTATTGGCTCTTTACCTCTAGCCAAAGGTGGTGCATAGTACGCCATCGTAGCAGTTGATTACTTTACCAAGTGGGCGGAAGTTGAGCCCCTTGCTACGATCACAACGAAGAAGGTGATCAACTTTGTAGTGTGCAACATCATCTGTCGATTTGGTCTCCCACGTACTATCATCACTGACAATAAGACCCAATTCGACAGTGCCGAATTTAAGGATTTTTGCCAACGATTCCACATTCAGAAGAAATTCTCCACAGTTGCACACCCTCAAGCGAACGGATAGGTTGAAGCTGTTAATAAAGTAATAAAGTCCATTCTGAAGAAACAACTGGAAAAAGCCGAGGGGAAATGGCTCGATGAACTTCCTTTGGCCTTATGAGCCTACTCTATAACCCACAAGTCCGCGACCGGTCACACCCCATTCTCTCTCTCTTATGGTTCAGAAGCTGTTATTCCAGTCGAATTAGAAGTACCTTCTCATCATGTGACATACTACAATCCAAAGACAAATGCTATATTACTTGCTGAATCTCTCGTTTTATTGGATGAGAAGCGTGAAGAGGCTGATTTGAGGGCAGTCGCATATCGAAGTCGAGTCGCCCGATTATACAATGCCAAGGTCCGACCCCGAACCTTTGAACTTGGCGATCTCATACTCAAAAGAATTTATCCGGTCCCTTTGCATATGAAGCCAACTTGGGAAGGACCATATGTTATTGAACGAAAGCTCGGAGATGGCATATTCAAATTATCGACCGTTGACGGTCTCACTCTTCCGAGAGCCTGGAACAGCGAGAGTCTTCGTCGCTACTACACATAACATGCTCTGTTTATTTATTCAGTCTATTTCTCATTTGAAATTTGTTTATGCACTTCGAAATTTGAATTTGTAATAAGGCAACTGATTTTGCCGTATTTTCTTGTTTCAGCAATAAAGTGCAATCTCTTCGGGCCAAAGCTGTGATTTACTTGAAATACTTCATACGACCATCACTATGCACAAAGAGCTAAGTTCCATCATACAGTGGAATTTATTCAAATAGGGAGTGATTGTCATACGATCGGTCACTCACTAAGTGAAACCCGAGCTCGGGGACAAGCCATCACACTAAAGTCAAAAAAGGATTGATGCACGACAATCCTTTACCTAACTCCGGATTCCCAAAGTGCGAACTGGAGTATAAACTTACAAATACGGTTTTGAAGAGGGTGGATCCATCCACCTAACGACTTCACCCGTATTTGAACCAAGTTTGAGGAGGATGGACCCGTCCATCTAACGACCTCACTTGTTAACTCAGGGTGGATGTGATCCAACCATCCACGATCCCGATGCTCCTTTCGTTCTCGAAGTGCAAACAAAATTCAAGAGCTTACAACAAATGTGATTGACCATCTGTTTACCAACTCCGGATTCCTAGAGTGCGAACCGGAGTATAAACATCAACCAACTTTAAGTTCTCAGAGTGCGAACTGAAGTATAAACATCACCTAACTCCGGATTCCCAGAGCGCGAATCGGAGTATAGGCATTAAAATGATCCGGATTCCCAGAGTGTGAACCGGAGTATCAACTTAAACACCAACTCCAAATTTCCAAAGTGCGAATTGGAGTATAAATGTTAAATCAAAATGTTCGGAGAGTGGATTGAAGTTTGGACATGAGCTGGATTGGGATCGACCATCTGTAAAACAACTCTAAATCCCCGGAGCATGGTTAGAGTGTAAATGCAAAACGGGTGTGACTAACCGCCCGTGAAAATAACTTAAGTCCCCGGAGTGTGGACGCATCCTTGAAACTCAAGCAGGCGTGACCGACCGCCGACGCACAAGTACAATCCCCGGAGCGTGAATACAATCATCGATAAAAGAGCGAGTGTGATTCGACCACTCGGATTCTCCTTGTTTCAGCATCAATTCAATGATGCTAAGCATGATGCATTGCAGGCGAAATACGACCGCTAGCCGATCTTTTCAATTCATCCCTGAAACTGGCGGTAGAACTTAAGTGTCAATTACTGGCTGAAGCAGTACAACACCAGAGTTCAACTTAATATCCAGTCATGACTTATGGCCGTGATTTCAAAACTTGACGGATAAACTCAAACGAGATTCAAAAGTTGAAACTTCACAAGTATACTGAACAAGGAATTCAAATGCTGGAACACTTAAACAAATAAAAACACATCAAGTTCAAAACAAAATAAAGTTTCATTTCAACTATTTGTTAAAAGAAATTATGTACAAGTTGATTCCAAAATTCCTACTAGCGGAGGCCGAACCCGCATCTATACACGGCCTACAGAAGAAAAACGAAAGTAGATTCCTATCTATCTACCAAAAATAAACCGAAGAAGCACGTCTACTCTCTTTTCTTTTTCGGCTTCCCTTCCGGTGTAGACCCACTATAGCTATCACTTATCTTTCTTTTCGAGCCTTTGCCCTTCGGCAGCTGATCTCCAGTAGGGGCATGATATCAACTTCCTCATCCGAGCTCAAGTGTACTGGAATGCTCCCTGAAGGTGGAGTCGGGGGAACTGGATCGACTATAGGAGGCGGGATAGGCACACTGGTATCAGTAACTGTACAACCAGGTGATATCATCCTTAACGGAGCTGGACCAGGTGCCGCCATCCTACCTCCGAAACTACCACCGCGAGCCGCTGCCTCCATTTCAGCATCGATTTCGGCCAATATTTCTTCTTCACGAATTGCTTGGGCCTCGCTAGGAGCATCAGTGGTTGGCATTGAAGAGCCAGTAGCAGGTGCACTTCCACCCATAACAAATGGTAGGTCTGCAAAAGGGTCGCTGTGATGACCTAATAGTTCCTCCATCATCTGCTCATCAAAAATAAGCGTGCTCCCATGCGTTCAATCAATCGGCGCAGTTGTAGTTATGGTGGTCGCTTCAGTGATGATGGCCTCCTGCGCTTGATGTGATTTTTGAGTTGCAGGAGGCGCGATCGGTGTAAATCCAGTCACCGGATAGAGAAAAAAGGAAGACTGTTAGTAAACACTTCAAATCAAGCTCCTGATTTTGAGCAAGTATGCAGAATGTTCAGAGTACCTTCCTCAATTTGGCTCGTGGATGGCTGAATGGGTTTAGAAACTTGCTCTCTAGCCGGAGATAACTACGGTTGATCCGGATTGTAAGCAGGAACTGTTTGGGAATCAACCACAGGTGCAGATTCAGGCTTGGTTGGCACAAGAACTTCAGCACTTGCATCGTGGTGCTCAACACCTGAACCTTCTCCGGCCTCCGAGTGTTGGGTGCCGAGCCTTTCTTTTTCATGTGAAATCATCGACTCATGGAGAATCTTTCTTTCATCTTCGTTTAGAAAACGATTCTCAAGCTCAAACTCGGCGATTGATTCACCCAGATGCACTGCCTTCTCCTCCTCAACCAATCGGCCCCGAGCGTTGTATAAATGTGTCGGGTAATTGTCGAGCCGGGCTAGATTTCTGTGCCTCAAAACGTTAGCATTATAAACAATGAGGAGATCTTCAATATCAGCTTCTAGCCTAGACTCAGCCATTCGGAATTTCTCCTCGACCTTAGTATCCACCACTCGGACCTTAGCCGTGGCCTCATCCCGTTCGCCCCAAAGCACAATGGCCTGTTCACATGCTTCCTGGGCGGCTTTATTTGCATCATCCATTTCTTTGATGATTTCGGAAAATTTAGCTTTGAGCTCAGCAAGTTCTTTCAGAGCAGCGTCCCGTTCAGCTGTGACAGTGGTGTTTCGGTGGCCCATCTGCTCTACCAAGGCAAAGTGTGTCTGCCTCATCCTCTCCATGGCCAAGTTTGCCTCATCGGCCTTTCTGGTGGCCTTTATCTCTGATTTTCGAGAGGACTCGGCTTCATTATTAAGCACTTGGACGATGCGGTACTTTTGGGCGAGATCAGATTCTAACTTTTTGAATATTTTAGCCCTCTCGAATGTCACCTTCGATGCTTTCTCTGCAGCCTTCGCCCACTCTTTGTACTGGGAATAGATGTCATGAATGTAGGCGTGCATTGTATTCTCCGCCTCCGATGGAATTCTCTTCAAGTGAGGAGGGAAAATGTTGCCGTCAAAGCATATATTTGGAAAATCTTTCATTAGCTGAGCAATTCTAATGGCCTCTTCCCCAGTGGGCTCGGTGATAGCTTGTTTAGTGACGACTGGAGGCTCAACCTCAGTTCTATGGCATTGCGACTCAGGCCGAGAAGCTTGCGAAGATGGTTTGTGACGAGGGGGTTCTACCGGCTGTTTTTCCTGGCCCGAAGGTTGCGTAGGGAGTCGAAGGGGTGGAGAACGCGATCGGGATCGATGTCTCTGTTCTCTGTAATCCCTATCTCTATCCCTCTCGTAGCGGTCCTAACTAGAATAACCGTGATCGCGGTTTCTGTCATCCTCCCTCCGGCGGGACTCATAGTACGAGCCTGACGATTGACGTGCCGAGCGAAGATGGCTGAACATGTAATCTCGTCTATTCATCGTATTTGTAAAGTAAAAGGAAAACAGAGTTAGTGAATTATTGAAACAGGCAACTTAAAGTTGGAAACCGTGTAGTGCCGTGAAGTGTGTATGTGTGTGCAAGCCCCTGACCGACCGGTAGTGTCGGCTACACTGATGGGCAGAGACTCGCTTAAATCTAGAGCGTTTTGAAGCTCCTCCAATCCGGTATCATGTGGAAGTGACACAAAGTCTGGAATCGGAATATCGACAAGCCCTTCAAAAGGACTCTCTGTTGGCGAGGGAGGAGGCTCTGAGATTTTAATACCGGGGACCGGCAAAGAGACCACAACTGATTTCCACCTCGAAGACTTAGAACGTTTGTAAGCAGCGGCCCTGCCTTTTCTTCTTCCTTCTGTCGCTTGAAATCTGGCCAAAGACCCAGCAACAAGTTCATCATCCGTGGGCGTTCTCTCTTCATCACCTCCCTCAGTAATTATAACCCTGGGCGCTTTGCGTTTTATCGGCTTCATCGGGGCCACTCTTAGTGTTCCTTCAAGCCTTATGCTTTGATTCCGTTCAATCAATTCAACGATTCTCAAATTTCTGTCGGTTAGAACCGAATCGATGTCCCTCATTTCACTCGGAACTTCTTGAAGGACCCTTACTATTTCTTTCAAGTACCCGCCTTCAGGTCGTGAAATTGCGGCTATAAAGAGAAGACATACTAGTTTTACATCAACTATTATTATCTTGATAACTCTTGGAAAAGACTGCAACACTTACGTCTGACTAACCATCGGCTAGCAAATCCTGGGGGGCATCGGACATAGAACCATTCTTTTTTAAACTAACTCAGCCTTGTCCAGGACTCGGTTACTAGTTGACAATTCCTAACCGCCTCCAGGAATGTAAAAGATGGACTATCTCCCCTACTCTTGATGTTGAAAAGATACCTAATCTCGATTGGAATCGGTGGCCGAAATGGATGCTCCATGAATACAATAAATAAACTGTTCAGCATAGCGTATCCATTGGGGTGTAGTTGTGATGGAGCAATTCCGAAAAAAGACAACACTTCTCTAATGTATTGGTTAAATGGAGGAAGTGTGCCTATTGTGCATGCATGACGGTTAAAGGCAGTAAACCCCTCTGGGGGAGCGTGCGGTCTATCGTCTGGTCCTGGCAATAGTACATCGTCCAATGACAAACCATGCCTTAGGCATATTCGTCCCAACATGTCTTCAAAGACGTTGGACGGTACAGAATCTTGGGGATTACAGATGAACGTAGCATCAGGTAGTTCGTCCGGAGCAGGGTCTATGACTTCGGCTGCGATGGTTGGCAATTCTATCATTGGAAGAGACAGACTCTGATTTTCCTGCTGCTGTGAACTTGTGGACTCCATAACTAATCAACTCATTAAAACCCATCGTTAGACGATAGTAAGCCCGAATGTTCCCTAGTGTGAAGTGCGTGAATGTGCTGTGCAGTGCAGTGCTACAAAATACTTGATAAATTCTACAGAATATGGGCAAATATGCAAACGACAATGCTTTGAAATTCAACTAGAGTGACCATCATCACTGACCGTCACAACCGTGCCATCCAAACTTTAGACACCGATCCGAGTTATGGTTTGTTAAGGTTTTGATTAAATTACAGTTCCATCGACGAGCTTCGAAAGGCAGTCAAGTATGCAGTTTAACAATTAAGTCCAGATATGCAAGACAGAAGCTCTCCGAAGTCAAGTGTTAGAGCGCACATAAAATTTTGTATCCGTTGAGGTTGATCACTTCATGTCGATCAAACCGGTCCCTTCGTATCGATCGAAGCTTATCACTTCGTATCGATCAAACCAGTCGCTTCGTATCGATCAAACCGGTCCTTTCGCATCGATCACGCAATTAGATTTCCATATCAATTATCCAAGATCGATACGACCTCCAACCACTTCCAATCGATGTGAAGGCACTCCCTCTCTCGATACGAAACCATGTTCATAACCATTGTCACGAACTTTAGATACTTTCAGATCGATGCGAACCACAACTCTTCGATCGATACAGATGACCTCTACGTATCCCCCCACACTTCGTCTTCTCCAAAGCTTTGCAAAAACTCCTCCTTCCTCGACCTCATTTCGATCATCTCCGACCACCACTTCATCAGAAGCGGTCACGGAACAAGAGGAATGGCAAAGAATTTTGAGTCTTGTCGTTTTTGATGCAAATTCATGTTTCAATTACCTAGCCTATGCGATTGGTTGAAGGAATTAGCGAGTCATTTGATTCAGAGAAGAAGGCAGTTCTTTTTCTCGATCTTTCTATCGATACGAAGGCAAGAGTGAAAACAATGACATATAGAAATTTGGCTAAGTCCCAAACGCTTTTATATGGACCCAAGAACCAAAGAGAAACGATTCGCCTCCCAGTTGTCTCGACCGGTAGGCACCGGTTTCTCCCATGTTCGATATGAAAGGAGTTATTCATATCCATCAACTCGAGTCTTATCGACATTCGAGTCCATCTTAAACGCATCGATACGAACTGTTTTATTCATATCCATCAATGTATAGCCCATGAGGACTCGTACCCATCGATACGAATAATGCCCGGAGAACTAGCTGCTCTATTCATATCCATCATAAGTCCCTCGATACAAAGATCACTGCAAAATTATATCTGGACAAATCAACTCTATCGATACGAAACACCAATCTCGTATCCACCAACTTTGAGACCCAAGACTTCGTACCCATCGATACGGAGCATCTCCGAAGACTGTCCATTTCGTATCGATGGCCATCGATACGAAGCATGCATTCCAACTTCTCGAATCGATCTAGGAGAGGATCGATGCGGAAGAAATTGCTTAAAAAGACTATCGATCGTTGCTACAACTCGAATTTCACATCGATTCAGGAGAGGATTGATACGAGATTCGATAAAAAAAACACCGACAATGACTCGTGCGTATGAACGTAACGAGAGTCAGGTTAACATACATACATGTATAACAGGCTAATGTCCAATTTTTAAAATTCGCAGGAATTGAATACTCACCTGAGGACAGTTACAACAGTGCACAGTACAACAATTAGCCGTCAACAATTCATTATTTATATTACTAAAGATCCATCAAACGTTACATCTTTCGACGAAAAGACAACTACCGGTCAACAAGTCAGATAAAACTGTTCAGAATGAAGATTGCAGCTTTTCAAAGCACGTCGTGTTTTCACAAGGCGTACTTTTGAGGGCAAATGTTATCCCGCCTTTTGGCAAGGCCGTGATACCAAGAACTTAATTGAAAACCGAGGACAGCCCGTCCCGAAGATTGGTTATACGCACGTTCGCTATGGATATCGACGAATTTTATCCGAGTCTGGATCAAGCTACAATTGATATACGAGACAAACAAAGCTATGAAAGCCAACGTTCCAGATTTCAAGTCAATCGGAGTTCATATGCTTGAGATATGATCGATGCAATTCAAGCGATCACCTTGTTCGTATCCATCAAAGCAACCAGAGAAAACCCTCCTTCGAATCGATCTGGTTCGTATCCATTAGGTGCGCACGGTTTCATATCGATCAGGAGAGCAGTGTTCTTCGTATCCATCAATTACCTGTTCTTCGTATCCATCAAGTGACCTTGGTTCGTATCCATCAAGTGACCTCAGTTCGTATCCATCAGGAGACCTTGGTTCGTATCCATCAAGTGACCTCAGTTCGTATCCATCAGGTGACCACTGATCAACATCCATGAAAAAGCATCGCACTTCATATCCATTGATTGTAACGTTAATGTCCATTTCGTATCGTTCAAGTGTCATGCACACTTCGTATCGATCGGCCTTACATCAATGCGAAACCAACACCTCTCATCGATACGTAGTGGACATGCAAAGGATCGATACGAAGTGAGATGCAGTCGATTGATACGAACAATGCAATAACGATCGATATGAACAGAGATGAGTGATCGATACGAACAGAGCGAGTTCTGATCGATACGAACAAGGCACGTGCACAAGGAAGACTTGGTCGACTCGGCGTGAAAAATGGATCGATTCGAATAGTTAGCACCACGTCAACTTGCAGGCACGTGCCTGGATCGATTCGAATAGATCGATACAAGGAGCATCGACACGAAGAGAGTAGCGGACGAATAGCCCAAATTTGCATCGATCATCACTCACAACCTACAAGTCCAAACGCCACCAAATTTTCACAGGAGCTTGCGTACAACCTAAAGAATGTTCATGCTAAATTTCGACTCAGTTGGGTCAAATCTTGATCGATACGAAATTCGTTCGTATCGATCACGGACCGAGTGCAAATCACATGGGATCGATCGCATGGGCTCGCTCACGTTCCAGAAGAGGTCTCTCGAGATCTGAGCGAGATATTTGCATCCTACGCCTATAAATAGCATCCCAAAGCCTACAGAAAAAGGATCTTTTGGATCTTTGACGTCCAGACCGTGCCGAATTCACCATTGTATTCAAATTCCATTGTTGTACTCGAGATTTACTGTTATAATTCATTGTAACCAGCAACCAAAGGTCAATAAAGATCAATCATTTCATAGTGGGCGTAGGCAACACGCCGAACCACTCTAAATTCCTGTGTTTCTACGTACTTTCTTGTTTGTTTTTGAAGTGTTTGTTAGATAATCCTCTTTTTCCATTTAATTTCTTCGTTTTTATCTCTTCAAACCCTTCCGAAGAGTGTTGTGCCCAATTTTGGTACAAACAATGTGCAATGTAGGAAAATAGCCAAAGGCCCATCAAATGTCAATCGAGCAAACCAATTAATCATTGGAAGCTTTAACATCGAGAGGGCTGACCACAACAGAATCTGCAAAGATTATAAGAAGGGGTTGGCTAAACTTCACAAAGAAAATAAAGAGAAAGATAAGGTCATTAAAGAGGTTAAGAAAATGTTAGCTGATGAGGCTGCCACCCACAAAGCTAAATGTGATGTCCTTAACGATCAATTGAAAACCATGCACATCGTATGTAGTTACCTCGAAATGGAGACAGAGCTTAAGGAAGAAATAGGAGCCGAGAGAGCAAGCTCAAGACCTTGCCTAACCTATCATAGAAGAAAAGCTGGAGTTAAAATATCAACTGTCAAAGTCCGAAAAGAAAACAACTGAGTTGCGGGCTACGCTTACCCTTACCGAAGACAAAATCAAAGCCATTCTCCTTAGATTCTTCACTAATGACATTGAGATGAAAAACCACAAGTTGCTTGGAGATGGATACCATCTTACACTAACTGAGGAATAGGAAGAGATCTTAATGAGGCTCAAAGATTCTGGCCATAGGAAAGAGAATAGCGCTCAAAGCACTCAAAGCCACAACTTTTGAATAGATGCCTACTGAGATTCCCGTCGATCCTAACTCTTTGAATTAGGTAGATAACACTGATCCTACTCAGAATGAGTCTCAAGCAGAGATCATCACATCTACGGTGACCACTTCTTAGTTTGTCATAAATAGAACACCTATACCCGTGGCTCTTTAAAATGCGACTACCATTACTACCGAAAACAATCTAGAGAATCTTGCCTTCATTCCACCAGCAATTCCCCTCACACTACCTCCACTTTCAAAAGCACTCGAAGAAGGGGAAATTAGTAAGTGTTCTTCATAAGAAACTTCACTAATAGGATATATCTCTAACGTCTCCAGTCTTCGAGAAGCTTCAAATCTCTCCTGAGGAGATGCTAACTTTTACAATTCTATTTTCCATCTTACAAGTCAACTTCCAGCATTACCACCTCTATTGTAACAACCTGGATTTTTGGGTTGATTAAATAAAGTAAATAATGATTTAAATTGGAGAATTTAAATCATTAATCTGGAATTTATATTCTTTTATAAAAGATGATTTGTTTTATAATAGTTAATTCTAAATAATTATGAAATTAGAAAATGAAGGAATTTTCTAAAGTGTTAGGAATCACTATAAAATCATTATTTGGATTTCTTTTATTTATCACATTATAAATATATACTTATAAATCCGAATAAATATCAAAATATATTTATATCTCTATAGTTGTTCCAAAAATTCCATAAACACAATATGACTTACTTTATAATGTTCCAATTAAATCATCAAATTATTGAAATAAAATCCAAATAATGATTTTAAAGTGATTTCTAACACTTTAGAAAATTCCTTCATTTTCTAATTTCATAATTATTTAGAATTAACTATTATTAAACAAATCATCTTTTATAAAAGAATAAAAATTCCAGATTAATGATTTAAATTCTCTAATTTAAATCATTATTTACTTTATTTAATCAATCCAAAGATCCGGGTTGTTACATCTGCTACTTGTTATAATCACTCCAGGTCCCTGCACTTCCATGACTACGTTGAATGTCATCACCACTACACTTGCTCTTTCCTAATACCAACCAACTCCGGACTTGGTCCTAACACCAAGAAAAAAAGGCCCCAGAAAGTTTGGAGGATGTTGGCATCATTCTTGATGATGATGGCTTTATTATTGCCAAAAAGAAACCCAAGGCACTCTTGATGGTAGATAAAAGGCTATCAACCTCTCAAAATTGTGAAAGGTTAAACTTAAATCAACATGGAGAAGATCCCCCCTCTGATATCAAAATTCTCTCGAGCTTGAGTATCCATATCAAGCCCCCATCCGGTCCTTCCAAACCCATCTTTGCATCAGCCTTTGGAACAGCGTAGGACCTTAGACAACTCTTACTTCCTTGTCTAGCTATGATTGGAACACAGATGAATGAAAGCCACTATCCATGTCTTTGAAGAAGGGAAAACGTACACCGACATATCTGAGGGGTAGTAAGAAACCAAAGAAATGGAAGAGGAAGTATATCTCATGGCATCATAGAGGCAGCTTTTGATTTTTTGGCTTTTTGTGTACATTGTTCATTGTTGTATGGGAACAACCCCCGTGGTTTTATAATCAAAAGATGTGTAAAGATAAAGTTGTTTTAAGCTTTATCTTTATCTTTTTTTACATTACCGCACCTTTTACTTTCTTTACCAATGTACTTACTTGCCTGTATAAATATATGATTATTTGTAATATAATTACTTATATGTCATACATGCCTATGTCTGTGGTTAGTGCAATGATTTTATTCATTGTTACTCTGCATAAATAAATAGATTTCTATGATTTCCTAGTGGTGTTCGGTTACTTAGCTTTATTTATTATCGGCCAAACATTTCTTGTTTATTTAAACAAAACTATATATCATCAGTTAACATTTCTTATCGTTGGTTGAACATACTCGTTCGGCCATAAGTAACGTGATGGTTAATCGTTGGGGATGAAATTATATGCTTATCTACTCATGTCAACACAAGCCCCAATAAAATCCAGTAGTGCACCTGTAAAGGAAGTTTAATTCTGCACCTACCCCTATCTCTAGGAGTTAGTGTCTCAAATGCCTATCTCTAGGGATCTCCCCTTGACCTCGCCTATCCCCAGACATTGGTCAAGGTAAGATATGTAAGGGCGACTCTCCCGACTAGCCCTAGTGCGATTGTACTCTAGCAAACTGATCATGGATTGAAGGAGTTTGTCGGCATTTATCTCCGGCTACTTAGACATCCAATTTCCAAAACATAGATTGCCTTATTGTACCACTGACCTTGTACCACAAATAAGACTTTAAGAATATGGTTCCATTGATTCAAAAAGTGAATTTTATTTATGAACAAATGGTAATTATCGCCTTACTAAATCGAATCTTGATGAATAGGTTTCCTTATTTACAAAAGGAAATCAAGTAAAATAGTGCCAAAGTTGCTCGCTATTCCATTCCAGTAGAATAGGATCCTATCCACGTTGATAGTTTGAAAGTTCCATCTCCAAGCTTTTGTGCAATTATGTAGGGACCTTCCCAATTTAGACCAGGTGTGCTCGTATCAAAAATACTCGTTTCATAACTAGGTCGCTTATTTCGAAGATATGATTAACCTTGGCATTGAACTACTTTGCTACTCTTCACTGGTGAGAAGCTACCCTTAAATCAACATATTGTCGCTTATCTTCGACCAATTCGAGGGCCTCAAGCAAGAGTTCCTCATTTTTCTTAGGATCATAATGCAATCTACTATGAGAAGGGAGTTTGGCTTCAATCGGAATTATGGCCTCAATTCCGTAGACCATGGAAAATGGAATACGACTAGTCGTGGACTATTGGGTTGTCCAATAAGCCAACAATGCTAGTGGTATTTCGCCCACCCAATTGACTTTAGCACTCTTCGGTCACTTCTTGATAATGGACTTGGTGATCTTATTCACCACCTCTACTTATTCGATTGTTTATGGATGTGCTATCGTCATAAAGCTCTTCTCAATCTAATATCGAGCACCAAATTCCTTAAATTCAGAACTCTCGAACCGAGTTCCATTGTCTGTGATTATCTAACGTCTGAATGAAATAGCCTAATGATTAAATAACTACTTCAGTGTGAGAATTTTCTTTGAAGTAAGAATGAACATAGACCCTATGGTCCTATATGAATGGTTTGAGATGCTTCGTTCAGAATGTGTGGTGATATTACAAAGTGATGGTTGTATTATGGTGTAGTACAACACGATGCTTAACAGTGATGAGTTTCGTAACATTCAGTACAATGATGAGTAAGGTAGGTGTTGTTCGATGCTTTGGTATGACCCTGATTAGTTATTGTAGGCATCATGATCTACTCCTTCACTTCGAGGAAATTGAAAAGAGATGAAGATGTTTGTTTAATGTTCGGTACAATGATTGGTAGTCCGAATCATATTCAGTCAGTCAGTTGGTAGTCTGGGAAGGTTGGAAGATTGACCGACCTTCGTATATGTTCCTATTAGTGAACCAAATAGCGAGGTTAGGATACTATTTTCGATCATTAGCATGCGTTACTATTGAGATGTTATTTCTAGTTGTTATCCCGATAGTTTGTAGTTTTATTCATTTGGAATATCTTAGCATCAGACAGATTCAGGTGAGTTATATTGATAAGATAGTACTAACCTAAAGAGATGACATATGTTATGTAATACTAAACCTAGAATAGTTGACACTGGTATGATACATTATGATGGAATAACTCAATATATAAAAGTGACACAAATATGGTAAGTTTAGTGTCAGTGTATGTTTGTGTATGTGTACATAAATGTTTTATCGACATGCTTATAGTATATACTTAGCGATATTTTTTGCTTACACATGCATATGGTGTATCTCTTCAATATTTCCTCTTTATATAAAGATTTTAGAGGAATGGTTGTGTGCGATGATAGTGGTGGCAACTCAATGGAGTTAATTTATTTTATTAGGATATCTACTCTTTTAGTATTATGTATCTATGTTGAACTGTGAGTGTAAGACAATGTTAATTGTTTTTTGATTTGATGTAACATTATTTATGATTTTCATCTTGTATTATTCAGATATCTCTATTATATGTATTGTATTATACTTTATTCCTTTTGATGTGTGTTTGATAAGTTATTATTATTCTAGATAGCTATGTATACAAATTTACTTTACTTAACCACAACGATCTATTGCTTACAACCTTTAACATTTACTTGCTGATTAGGGCGTAAAATCAAAAAGTCATAAATTATGGGTTGTTAATTGGGTATAGGGGCTTGAGTTTCCAGATTGCTAATGTTAAGAATGTATTGACATGGTGTATTTTTATATTTTTTATATAGTTATATGTGTATATGCAAGTATAGTACATATGCATATACATCACTTTTCAAGTACAATTTACCATATGTAGGAATTACTAATAACGCGTCTCACTTATAGATAGTTGAAATGGGCAACAACATTGAAACTTGGACAGAAGATGTATCCTCAAAGGTTCTTGAGGTGAGCTTAGCCCTACAGTTCCGTAGGTATCTACAGGCACATAATCAAGCCGATGTTAAAGCTTATACAGCCATCACAAGGAGTAGTTCACATGAATCTACCTACCATGGATTTTTCAAAGCTATGTAGTACTCCTATAGTATAGGCGGAAAACCTTACGTATGAGCTGAATCATTTATAGATACCAAGGTTTGGCTATACACATGTGAGCAAATTTGGAATAATGGGATGGATGATGTTGGTAGAAGGCAACTTTCCTTCTGTACTTATAGGAAGAGAGTTTAAACTGGTAGGAATATTTTAGCTGCTGAAGTAAATCTAGTGGAGATGATTTAGGAAGATTTCAAATAACATTTTGAGACTAGGTTTTATGTTAGGGGCCAATGAAGGAATTTTTCTTGAGAAGCTTATTCATTTTCAACATGGAGATATGATGGTGAAGGAGTATGTAAATTAGTATAATGGGCTTGCTAAGTTTAGATTGGATTTTGTGAATACTCCAACAAAGAAGGCCATGAAGTTCACAAAAGGTTTGAGATCACTGCTTAGAGAATTAGCACTTAATTACATTTGAATGGATGATACATTTGAGAGCTTAGTGGATTTGGCACTTAATCATTGCTTAATGCCATTCTAAGGAATATGCTAAAAATGAGCTAAAAAAGAGGATGACAGGGGTAAGTAAATGCAAAGATGGCGGAGGCAAAAAGAGTAGGGTAATCCAGCTTTGGATGATACATCGGAATTTTTTCCAACTATATGGACTTTTATTTTCTGCAAAGGTAAACAAATTATTACACAAATTATATCTTTCTCCATATATCTTTCCATATTTTCTTTCCATACTTGTATCTCTTCTACGAGCCTATATAAACTCACCTACATTCAAAAGGAAACATCGGATTCATTATCTTTATCTCTTCAAATTGAAAACAACAAAAATAATCCGATAACCCTTTTCAACACACCCACTCTCCTATCATTTTCAACACATAATCAAAGTTTGATCAATACAAATACTCAGACAATTCAATTATATAATTTCAGAGAAGAGCAAAGCTTTAGGTATCGTTCACAAGCTTGTTATGGCCCTCTCACGCTTGTGACTCATTCAACGCGTCGGACAACCAAACGTGGTAACTCCCTTCCCTAGCCCTGTTTGGTGAATGTTGAAATGAGGTAAGTTGACGTCCGACGCGTCCCGCGTTTGACCATTTTAATAATGTTAATTAATAAATTTAAATTTTTTATAAATTTCAAAAATTAACAACTTGAGCAAATGAGGTCCGTTTAAGACACGATTTTTGCATTTGCGATCATATCGAAGTGCTCTATATTATGGAGTTGGTTTGAACTAAATCCAAACAATTAAAAATTTTACAATTTATTTATTTATTTGAATTAAAAATGTATTTGTTTATTCTAATGAAATTTCGCAATTTATTTCATGTTATTTGCAATTATTAAACGCATAATACACAACTAAAAAAATAATTAAATAACTTTAAATAAAAAAATAACAACATAGATATCATGTTCAAACACCTCGTTCTTATCCCCAAACGCATTCTCCGTTCAATCAAATCCAACGCTCAAATGTCACTCATATACCCCGTTTCCTTTAATCACAAACGTACCCTTATTAACTTTCTCTCAAACAAGACAGCATCTCAATCATCTTTAATGAACTTCTGGCCCCTTCAGATCACTAGCAAGCATCTTCGTTCTTATTTATTTCAGATTGAATTCAACCAAATAACTCATTGAAGGAGACGATTCAGACTTTCTCGATGGCAGCTCCAGATCAATTAAAAGTATCAACAAAATATATAGCAATATCACCTGACATCGCCATGTCCACAACTCGACCACAATAATTCAAGCAACGAAATTCAATTCAAGTTTCAGTCCAAGCATCACTAAAACTACCGAAGGAATTGGAGGCATCTATTCCAGGCATGGTTTAGGCATCGTAGATCAACAAGGCAGCAATCTTTGTATTTAAGAGGTGGTATTTGTTTTCAACTCTAGGTATTTGATTTCAAGCGGCTGTCTTTATTTTCTTGCAGCGGTAGCTCCAGATTCCGACTGCACTTCGACTTCACTGCAGTGTTTGAATCTCAAGTGGTGACATGTGCTATTGAGCTAGGTGAACGAATGACATTGACAGCGGCATCGAAGTGGACGAAGTAAATTCGTTTTGGTGATTTTGGAAATCAATTTGGAAGCAAATTGAAAAGAAGGATTATGTTGACGTTGTCAAAAGGGAAGTGTTTTATTATATAATTTCGATTTTTTTTAGTTTAGTTTTTTTCTTGTTTTTTTTAAAAACTCTTAAGTTGTTTTATTCGAGCTACGTGTTGTGTTGTAGTTTGGGGATTCTGATCTCAGGGCATTGCATTCAGACATGGTTAATAGGTACAGAGTTAGAATATTTAATAGCAATGTCTACGAGTTTACCAGTTGTAAGCGTTTGAAAATTTAACTTTACTAATAGCTTTGGGGTAGTAGTATGCATGAGGTCGAAGCTGGGTATATCTTATGTTCTTTATTTTCTACATTTATGTTTCCATACTTTAGTTTATTAGTAACTATGCAAAATATTTTAAATACCCTATTCACCTCCATCTAGAGTATATTGCTCTAACCTGCAAGTGGTTTCAAAGCCTAGGTGCTAAGTTTACTCTTGAAACTTGTCTAGTTCAAATAATGATATTTTCGTGGGCTAGTAAATAGCTAGACCACCCATGTTCAATGAGACTGATTATGCTTATTGGAAGGCTAGGATAAAAATATATCTTACCTCTGTTGACTATGATGTTTGAGATATAGTAGAGACAGGGTACACTCCTCCTACAATGGCAGTCAATGATCTTGAATTCCTTATGCCCAAAGACAAATAAGATATAGCTGATAAGAAATTACTTTCATTAAACACTAAAGCTATGAATGCCCTTATTTGTTCTCTTGATAAAACTGAATTTAATCAAATGTCTCATTGTTTGACTGCGTAGGAAATTTGACGCACTTTGAAGGTTACGTAGAAAGGCACATTTCAAATTAAGGAATCACATCTTGCTCCACTCAACAATGAAAATAAACATTTTACGATGCTAAAAGATGAAAGCATATAAGAGATATACAAACGCTTTTCAGTGTTGGTATATAATTCTAGAGCTTTGAGCAAGGTGTACACTGAAGTTGAGTTTGTTCGAAAATACCGAGAATTCTTCCAAAGAATTTTAAGGCAAAGTTGATGGTTATACGAGAATCCAAATATTTAAACAAACGAAGCATGAAGGAATTGATTAGAAATATTACGGCCTATGAAATAGAACTCAAAGCTAAGGAAGACCATGACAATTCAGACTCCAAAAAGAAATCATTTGTGCTCAACAGCACTCTTAGCTGTGATGATGAAAATAATTCTATCACTGAACTAGCAATATTGATGAACGATCTTGAGAAATGGTCCCAAAAAAAACTTCAAATCTTCAACCAAAAAGAAAGGGGCCAAGTCAATGTCATTTAAGAATTCAGATAATTCGGACAAAGAAATCATGTGCTATAAATGTAAAAAGACATGTCATATCGAAACTAACTGTCCATTGATTCAAAAGGAGAAAGTAAAGAAACAGAAAAGAAGAGCATTTGCTGCAACTTGGAACGATGAAGAAGGAGAAGAGTGCACTGATAGTGATGAAGCCGAAGAAAATCTGTATTTGATGAGATATTCAACTCGTGATAATAGTGATGATGACCCAAGCTAGGTATTAAGTTATACTTATCAGGATTTACTCTTAATGTGCCAAGAACTTACTGGAACAATTGATAGTCTTAATCTTAAGAAGAAAAAATTGAAATCTGAAAAAGATGAGCTACTTTGCATAAATGATAGGTTAGAAATTAAACTTGAAAAATTAAATCTCAAAACCTTAAATGTGATAGTTGTTAATCTTTAAAAGGGGAGTTGGATGAATGCAAGACAAATCTTGAAACTCTTAAAAATGAGATTTTATTTTTAATAAAAAATGATGTCACAAAGATAGAAAATTTTATTAACTAATGTACCATGCTAGTCGAAGAAAACACATCACTTAATCCAAAGTCCAAATTCATGAATCAACCATTAATAAATTTTCTAGAGGTGAACAGTCATTGAATATACTTTTGGGAAATCAACTATATGCAAACAACAGAAAATGACTTGATTTTGGTAAATCACAACAAAATAGGAAAATAGTACTGATAGTTCCCATGGTAGAAGTGCATTTCCATAATATATAGGTTGTGATAAAATTGGACATAGCTTCGATAGGTGTTGGTATAGGAACAAATGCGAATAAGTTAGACCAATTTGGGTTCCTAAATGATCTCTTAGTACATTCAAATTATTAAACCCTTCTATTGCAAATGCTATTAGACCTATGAAGTTTTCTAGGCCATCTTTTTTTTTCTATATGTAGGTATGTTAGCAGGCTAAGGAACAACAAGAATGATATTTGGACTCAGGCTGTTCCAAACATATAACAGGAGATAAATCGATGTTCCTTAGCATAGAAGATTATAAAGGTGGGAGTGTCACTCTGGGTGACGATGGTAAATGTAAGATTGCTGGAAAGGGTAAAGTAGGTAACAACGCCTTCTTTTTGATCGATGTTCTTTATGTTGAAAATTTACATCATAATCTCATCTCTATAAGCCAATTCTCCGATTAAGGTATGGGCATAATTTTTGATATTGATATTTGTAAGATCATTGACAAGTCTTCGAGTGAAGTTGTGTTTTCAGGTCAGAGAATATGGAATGTCTGCACCCTTTCATTTGATGATCTAACCTTGTCTAGGTGCTTAGTAGCTATTGATGAGGAAGCTACTCTGTGGCATAGAAGACTAGTACATGCTAGCATGATATTATTGGAGAAGTTTGAGAAAAATGAGTTAGTCAGAGGGCTGCTGCATCAGAAATTCAAGAACAATAAAGTATGCAAAGCTCATACAAAGAGTAAATTTAATAGATCATCTTTTCATGCCAAAAACACTGTGAGCACCTATAGAGTTCTTGAATTGATTCATATGGATTTGTTTGGTCTTAATAACGTTGCTAGCTTAAGTAGAAAGAAGTATTGTTATGTCTTAGTGAATGATTACTAGATTTAGTTGGGTTTATTTTCTGGCCAAAAAGTCAGAAACTTTCGATTATTTTTCAAAATTTGTAAAACTTGTTCAAAATGAAAATGAAGTTTCAATAATAACTATAAGAAGTGATTATGGTGGACAATTTAAAAAATGTAATTCTGATTTTTTTTAAAGAAAATGGTTTTAAACATGAATTCTCCGCACCGTGGACACCTCAACAAAATAAGGTAGTCGAAAGGAAGAATCGTACCTTGCAAGAATTGGCTAGATCAATGTTAAATGAATATAGTTTTCCTTTGTCATTCTGGGCAGATATATTTAATACTTCATGCCGTGTAATGAATAGAGTAATTATCATATCAATACTTAATAAAATTTCTTATGAATTATGGTTTAATAGGAAACCTAACATTGCATATTTCAGGATATTCGGGTGTCCGTGTTTTATTCTTAACATAGGTGTAACAACCCATATTTTACGTATCGGAGGATCATAAAATATTATTTAATTCATATTGGACAGTATAACTCTCTAACTTTGGACTATTTTGAGAATTAACATTTTTGACTCTTAGTAATTTTATCGGACAATTTTGTCCTTATCTTTATTTTCTGGCATTTTCAGTAGTTATACGTATTGCACCGATATACATGCGCCACCATACCGGAGAATTTGGACGAATAAAAAATGTCTTTGGGTCAAGAGTAAATATTAGAGTTGCATAGTTGAAGAATTTTCAAATTCAGACATTCCGACAGCCCATACAACTTAGAAAAATCAAAAAATAGCCTTCCGAGGCATAGTCTTAGATTTTGACGAAACTAGTACCGTTGAAATGGGAAAATTACAACGATTTGCATGGTAGAAGAATCATTGCAATTCGACGTTTCTAGAAGCCGTACAACAACAAAACGTGCATTGAAATTGGAAAATTATTATAAAATGATGGGCTTTTGTTACGACCCTAATTTTTAGTAACATTATTTATATTTAATTGGTTAAACTAAATAAAATAATGTGATGATTAGGAGATTGAGATTTGTGATTAACAAGGGGTAGCCATGCCATGTATACAAATGAACTAAAGAATTATAATGAAATTAAATGTTAGGGTAAGTTGACAAGGGAAATATAGGAGTAAAGCATATCCTTATACCCTAACCCTTAACCCCATATTCGCACGTTCATTTGACACATTTAAAAAAAACATAAGCTAGAGGCCAGCCACCATTAGACAAGAGGAAGAGGAAGATAAGCTAAAGGAAGAAGCTAATCAACTTAATCCATTCTCAAATCTCAAACCCTTAATCTCAAAGCTAAGGTGAATAATGAATACATCTCATGTTTCTATTGTTTTTGGTTTTAGGTTGAATCCGAACTATTTTGCAAAGTTTTGACATGTTTTTATTGTTAGAAATAAATATAAATGCTTGTTGATGATTTATGATGTTTCATATGGATTTTATGATATGTTTTACTGTGAAAACCCTATTAAAAGAAATCTAAATGTCTTGCGATTTTAGATTTAGATCAGAAATGATAATTTAGAGATGGGTTTCAATTTTCATAATTTTATAAATTAATGTGGATTTTATATTAATTTTCTAGTGAGGAAAATAGATATTTGAGTTTAAAATAATTTACGGCTAAATTATAAATGTTTTAGGTCTGAAATTTATATATGTTAGAAAACATATTAAAAATGATTTATAGGAATTTTTGTGGATTTTTCCTAAGTGTTTTAATAGATATAAAAAATAATTTAAGGTACGAGACTTAAATGTTTTATATATTTATAAAAGGAGGAGGGGTGTTTTGTAAATAATTTAAATTGTTTTGAAAAGATTACTTCAAAAATCTAAAAATCAGTTTAAACATGCTTTTTACATGTTTCACCACTTTCGGCACCCTCCTTCTGACGCCTTACTTCCGCCTCCATTTCAGTCAAAACCAATGCGCCTAGGATCAATACTTTATATGTAGCGAATTGGAATAGGCGGAAGGTATGAAGCCGAAGCATGGGGTTCCGAAGGGGTCGGAGCGTGTCTTCATTTTTAAAAGAGAATGTGCCTGCTTTGCTTTTGACTTAATTAGCTTTCGATTTGGTTAGTTTTCGTCTAGATTAAATTGTTTTAAAGGAGTGGTTGCGTCCTTTTGTTTTAAGTAATGGCTTTCAACTAGGTCGAAACCCCCTTGCTGCCGCCGTTTTCCTTTTGATGCAGTGCGTTCGAAAGGTCCCTTTGTTTCAAAGTCCAAGCCGCTTCTCCATTGCATTCAAAGGGAATGGTTTCGACACCATCGCTTCTTTCACTTAGGAAATAGCTTTTGAAAGTGTTACTTTTGACCTTTTTATGACCTTTTTGTGATTTAGAAAAAAATAATAAACCCAAAGGTTTCGAATGCCATAGTTTTAAATGGTTTCGAAAGGTTTCCACGTGTTTTACTTGATCCCAAACGCTTTCGAAAGGTTTGATGTTTACAAAGGATTTTAATGCTTTCGAAAGGTCTAAATAAAGGTTTCTAAGGGATGGTTCCCCAAAGGTTTCGAAAGGTTTAAAAGGAAGGTTTCTAATGTTTTCGAAAGGCAATGTTAAGTGTTTTAAAGATAGAATGTCAAAGGTTTTAAAGCTTTCGAAGGTGATGTTTTTCAATGGATTTGAAAGGGTATGTTTTGGCCTTCGGCCTAAGGTTTTACTTGTGTCGAAAGGGGTACATTCAATGGATTCGAAAGGGGTACTTTCAAAGGTTAAATGTTTTCATTAACAAAGTAGTGTGTAAAGTATATATAACATGGCAGGTGATTTGAGTAAAGCATAGAGTATATTTACCTTGTTTGAAGTACGATTTAGAGGATTAAATCATTTTGAAAGAAAAGATTTTCAAGGAAAATTTATGGGTAGTTAACCCTAAGTAAAATGACTCAGATATTAGAATACGAGATGGGACTGGTATAGAGTAGCGCCCTATACATTAGCTATTAGCCCCTAGCTAATTTAGTCTAAAATTCCAGTGTGTAGGGCTTTGTCACATGTAAGACTAAAATGATGTTACACACAGAAAGGAATATATATGTACAGAGATATGGTGAGCCCGCAAAACCATTAGGATCAGTTGACCCTGGGAATTAAGTTAGGGACAGACCATCCAGAAGAGGAGTATCTAACAAAAGTTAGATTATTTGTGTATTTTGTCTGGTAGGCCCGAGTCAGCCAAAGGTTAATAGTTAGCCAAACAAAACTATATTGTTCGGATAGATAGTCCATTTGTTACCTTATTTATATGCTTTCATGATATTGATATTATTGTTTTAACCAGTTTTGGTTGCAAGATTAAGATTTGCAAAGGATATGTTTTATAAGGATATTAGTGAGGGGAAACCCGTTCCGCTAAGTGGAGTGGTCTCACTTAACATCAAATAACCGAGATGTATAGTATTATTCACACCAGGCGTTACGTATGACTCGAAGTTTATGTTTTTCCACTTAAACTCTCGGGTGCTCAAAATTGATTTGAGTAGGCTGAGGGTTCAGGATTTATAGGTTTTAGTAGGTGGACGAATAAAGATTTCGGAGACGAGTAGGAGGCTGAAGTTAGCTATTTAGGAGTTGTTTCGTTTTTTTATTCCGCTGTCTTGTATTAAGTCAGTTATGACTATTTAGTACTCTGGTCATCCAAGGGGGCATCTTCATATGTCGCTCTTGGCGTATTTAGTACTCTCAACCTGGGAAACGATTGGGATTATGTAACTTGGATACGAAATGTTGTTTTGAAATGTAATTAGAAAAATGTTTTAATCTGTGATGATTTTTATTTCATATTCAAGTGCTTCTAATATTATGGATACCATTAACATTACCGTATTTAGTCATCGGAAGTTAATACTATGGATGACTGCAACATCTGTTGCGCTTAGCTTCGGCCCTCCAGATAGGGGATGTTACAAATTGGTATCTAAGCATAGGCTTATGAAAAAACTTTAAAATAAAATGATTTTTGAAAACATAGCCCTAAGGAATTAGAGATAAGATTGGGGTATGGGCTAACGCTATAGTAACGTACTTGTATTTGCTATATATAAGTATACGTTGTATCTATATTCTCCCATCTCTCTTAGGCTATTCTTCTGTATCTCACAAGGCTTGAATACAAATATGGATGCTAGAAGTGGAAGAGTAAATCTTAAAAGGGGAAGCACCACAACAAATGGAAATGCCAGACCGAATACCAGGAGAAACCCAGGTCAGGCACAAGCTGGAAATGTGTGTGCCGGAGTCCCACAAGTTGACATGAGAGCTATGTATCAATTCTTTGTGAACATGATGCAGGCGGGTGTTGCTGCTGAAATGGTTGGAGGAAATGTTGGAGTAGGGAATCAGGAAGCTTCGGCAGTCAACAATTATGCTATTTTGAGTAGAGATTATGCTAGGCAGGGAGGAAAGCCATTCATCGGAACTGAAGACGCCATTGAAGTAAAGAACTGGTTATTGCACTGTAAGGAATCTTTGCAAATTTGGGGCTTAACGATGAGCAGAAGAGAAGGCTTGCTTCGAGACAGCTTCAAGGAGCAGCTTTATACCGGTGGAATAATGTGACGGTTGGAGTGAATGAAGAGATGATGACATGGGTTGAGTTTAAGAGGAGGTTCGAGGAGAGGTTCATGTCCGTCATGGCGAAGTCTACCTTGCTCAGAAAGTTTGTCGAGTTGGAGTAGGGAGAAATGACTGTGTTGGAGTATGCTACAAGGTTTAAGGAATTAGCAAGGTATGGTTATGCCACTGTAGACAGTGTGATTAAGAGGAGTGAGAAGTTCATTAGGGGGTTGAAGCCTGAGTTGGAAAAGGCTACACTACCGCATATTAGAGACCCTTGTGATGAAATGGCTTTGAGGAATGAGGAGATGCTTGCTTTCCTAGAGAGAAATAAGGCAAAGGAAGTCCAGGTGGGGCAGAGTCAGAAAAGAAAGTTTTTCCATAATAAAGGGGATCGGAAGGGTGGAGCTGCTAAGAAGGGAAAGGCATAGGTGGTCTGTTACAAGTGTGGCAAGAAGGGACACTATGCCCATGAATGCCGAACATGCAAGGGAAAGAAAGCTGTTGAGAAGAAAGCGGTAAGGTGTTTCAACTATGATCGAATTAGTCATTACAAGAACAAGTGCAAAGAGCCTACTAAGGATGGAAGGGAAAAGTGTTTGCATTGGAGCCAGCTACCTCGATGCCAACAGCAGAGGAATAAGGAAAAGCTGTGTTGGAAGGTACGCTTCAGATTCATCGTATGTAAGTTAGCGTTCTGTTTGATACTGGTGCATCGCATTCTTTTATATCTCATTGTTTGGTAGATAAGTTTAACCTAGAACCCTCATATTTAGTTACTTCCTTAAAGGTTGCAAATCCGATAGGAGGGTATGCGACACTTGGGATGAAGTGTGACCACCTAGAGTTTGATTTGTTAGGTCATACCTTTGTTTGCAGTTTGTATGTGTTTGACTTTGTAGAGTTCATAATTATTTTGGGTATGGATTGGTTAAGTAAGTACGATGCTAGGATATTTTGCCATGATAGGAAAATATCGCTTAGACACCCTGACTATAGTGATCGGATTGTATATACCATAAAAAACCCTAGTTGTAAGATGAATGCTTTGTTGGGTGTTGTGGAGGTAGAAGACGAGTTGAATCGAGTTTTTATGGTTAGAGAATTCGCGGACATTTTTGAACCCGTAGTAGGATTTCCATCGAAACGAGCCATCGAGTTTCGGATAGATTTGGTACCTGGAGCAGAACCAGTGAGTTGACCGCCAAGTAGGATGACACCTACCGAGATGAGGGAGTTGAAGGTGAAGTTTGTGGATTTGGAAGGCAAAATTTTAATTAGGCCAAGTAGTTCACCTTGGGGAGCAGCCGCAGTGTTTGCCAAGAAGCCGGACGGATCATTGAGGTTATGTATCGATTATCGTAAGCTGAATGAGAAGATAATAAAGAATCGATATCCGTTGCCTAGAATTGATGATTTGTTTGATCAGTTAAGTAGAGTCAAGGTATTTTCTCAGTTGGATCTAGCAACAGGTTTTCACCAGCTTAGAGTAGCAAAGGATAATATTCCTTTGACGTCGTTCCAGATATGGATCGTACGAATGGTTAGTGATGTTGTTTGGATTAACTAATGCGCCGGCTTTCTTTTTAGATTTGATGAATCGAATTTTCCAAGAGCACTTGGATAGGTTCGTATTGGCGTTCATAGATGATATTTTGATATACTCTAAGGATGAAAGGGAGCATGATGTTCGTCTTAGAGTGGTGCTTGAGACGTTGAGACAGCACCAGCCAAAGGCGAAGTTTTTGAAGTGTCATTTCCGGAAGAAGGAAGAGAAGTTTCTTGGTCATGTAGTCTCAGAGAAAGGGTTGTCTGTCGATCCGACTAAGATTGAAACGGGGAATAATTGGAAGAGACCCGAGACAGTGATAGAGATAAAGAGTTTTCATGGATTGGTTGGGTATTATAGGAGGTTCATCAAGGATTTTTCGTGGATAGCGGCACCGATGACCAAGCTATCGCGAAAGGATGTGAAGTTCGTGTGAACCGATAAGTGTGATGTAGCATTCCAATGCTTGAAACACCTATTGACTAATGCACCTGTGTTAGTTTTTCCAGAAGGGAATTAGGACTTAGTAGTATATACAGATGCTTGTGGAACTAGGTTAGGAGCTGTGTTAATGCAGAGTGGTAAAGTGACCGCCAATGCTTCTCGACAGCTTAGACCGCATGAGGTTAGATATCCAACGCATGATTTGGAATTAGTTATAGTGATTTTTTCATTGAAGGTGTGGAAACATTACCTTTTGGGAGAAAGATTTGAGCTATATACGGATCATAAGTCGTTGAAGTACTTTTTCTCTCAGAAGGAGCTGAACATGAGACAACAGAGGTGGTTGGGTTTTTAGCTGCTTATGGCTTTGGAATTGAGTACACACCGAGGAAAGGCAATAAGGTTGCGGACGCACTTAGTAGGAAACATTAGAATGCGGTGTTAGCGATGATAGCTGAGTGGAAAGATTTGGAAGCATTGACGACACGTAGAGTGAAGTGGATATCTGAAGCTAGATCTAGTAAGGAAACTGTAGAGTTGTCATGTTTAGAAGTTCGACCAGTGATAATTGAGAGAATTGCTTCTAAATAGATGGAGGGTCCGGTATTAGTTGAACAGATCAAGAAGTTAAGGGATAGAACGAAGAGCGATGACTTAAAAGATTTTAGTCTTGACTAGAATGAGTGGTTGAGAAAGAAAGGAAGGTTGTGTGTTTCGAATGTGGGGGACATATGGAAAGAGGTTTTGGAGGAATGCCATCGTTCGGAGTTCACTATTCATCCAAGAGGAACTAAGATGTACCAAGACATAAAGAGGAGTTTCTTCTGGGAAGCTATGAAGAGGGATGTAGGCTTATGGGTAAAGCAGTATCTGAACTGCCAACAGGTAAAAGTCGAACATCAGAAGCCAAATAGGTTGCTTTAGCCATTAGATATTCCAGTATGGAAGTGGGATTCTATTTCTATGGATTTCATAGATGGGTTGCCAACATCTAATAGAGGAAACGAAAGTATATGGGTCATAGTGGATAGATTAACCAAGAGTGCCCATTTTATTCCAGTTAAGTCAACTAGGACGGCACCTATTTTAGCTAAGTTATTTATGAAGAATATAGTTAGAATTCATTGAATTCCTAGTAGTATCGTAAGCGATAGAGATTCTTTGTTCACTAGCAAGTTCTGGAAGAGTCTACAGGGGATTTTAGGAACCAATCTCAAAATGAGTACCGCTTACCATCTACAGACCGATGGGAAAACGGAAAGAGTTAACAAAGTATTGGAAGATTTGTTACGAGCTTTCGTATAATATTTTGGAGGATCATGGGAAGACCATCTACACTTAGTCGATTTTTCGTATAACAATAGTTATCAGACTAGTATAAGGATGGCACCGTTTGAAGCTTTGTCTGGAAGGCCATGAAAATCACCAGTTTGTTGGTTAGACACCGGGGATAGGTTTTTTCTTTGTCCGGATTTAGTTAGAGAAGCTGCAGAGAAGATTGATTTAATTCGAGAAAGGATGAAGGAAGCTCAGTCTAGGCAGAATAGTTATGCAGATAGAAAAAGAAAAGACTTAGAGTTCTCTGTTGGAGATCATGTTTTTATTAAGGTATCACCGATGAAAGGTGTAATCAGATTTGGAAAATCAGGGAAATTGGCACCGAGGTTTGTAGTACCATTTCCTATTATAGAGTGGATTGGGAGACTCGCATATAGAATAGAGTTACCAAAGAGTTTGGCAGGAGTCCACAATGTTTTCCATGTTTCTCATTTAAGGAAGTGTGTTAGAGATCCGAAGACTACTATAGCACCGACTGTGTTAGAAGACTTAGTAGTAGGGTCGAACTTGACTCTAGTTAGAAAGCCTATTTGTACAGTCACGAGAGATGAGAAGAGGCTAAGGAACAAGACAGTCAGATTAGTTAAAGTCTAGTGGAGCGAGGATGAGAGAGACTGTTCTTGGGAGACTGAGAGCAGGATTAGAGACGCTTATCCTGATTTGTTTAATGGTATATTTTACCTCTTTTGATTGATTTGTTTAGTACCTTATTGTAATTTCGAGGACGAAATACTTTAAGGAGGGAGTCTGTAACGACCCTAATTTTTACTAACATTATTTAGGATATTTACTTGGTTAAATTAAATTAAATAATGTGATGATTAGGGGATTGATATTTGTGATTAGCAAGGGGTAGCCGTGCCATGTATACAAATGAACCAAAGAATTAAAATGAAATTAAATGTTAGGATAAGTTGACAAGGGCAATATAGGAATAATGCATATCCTTATACCCTAAAACCTATCATTCTTACATTCATTTTATACATTCAAAACAAAAACATAAGCTAGAGGCCGGCCACCATTAGACAAGAGCAAGAGGAAGATAAGCTAAAGGAAGAAGCAAATCAACTTAATCCATTCTCAAATCTCAAACCCTTAATCTCAAAGCTAAGGTGAATAATGACTACATCTCATGTTTTCTATTGTTTTCGGTTTTAAGTTGAATCCGAACAATTTTGCAATGTTTTGACATGTTTTGATTGTTAGAAATAAATATAAATGCTTGTTGATGATTTATGATGTTTCATATGGATTTTATGATATGTTTTAATGTGAATACCCTATTAAATGACATCCAAATGCCTTGCGATTTTAGATTTAGATCAGAAATGATAATTTAGAGATGGGTTTCAATTTTCATAATTTTATGAATTAATGTGGATTGCATATTAATTTTCTAGTGAGGAAAATGGATATTTGAGTTTAAAATAATTTACGGCTAAATTATATATGTTTTGGGTCTGAAATTTATATATGCTAGAAAACATATTAAAAATGATTTATAGAAATTTTTATAGATTTTTCCTACGTGTTTTAATAAATATAATTTTTTTAAGGTATGGGACTTAAATGTTTTATATATTTATAAAGGAAGGGGGGTGTTTTGTAAATAATTTAAATTTTTTATTTTTGAAATTTTGGGAGTTCTTTTAGGAAAGAAATTAGCAACCAATAATATTTTGACAAACAAGGCAAGTTAGCTGAAAAGATTACTTTAAAAAGCTAAAAATAAGTTTAAACATGCTTTTTACATGTTTCACCACTTTCGGCACCCTCATCCGACACCTTACTTCCGCCTCCTTCTCAGTCGAAACCAATGCGCCTGGTATCAATACTTGGTACGTAGCGAATTGGACTAAGGAGGAAGGTATGAAGTCGAAGCATGGAGTTTTGAAGGGGTCGGAGTGTGTCTTCGTTTTTAAAAGAGAATGCACCTACTTTGCTTTCGACTTAATTAGCTTTCGACATGGTTAGTTTTCATCTGGGTTAAATTGTTCTAAAGGAGTGGTTGCACCCTTTTGTTTTAAGTATTGGTTTTCGACTAGGTCAAATCTCCCCTTGGTGGCGCCTTTTTCCTTTCGATACAGTGCATTCGAACGGTCCCTTTGTTTCAAAATCCAAGCCGCTTCTCCATTGCTTTCGAAGGGAATGGTTTCGACACCATTACTTCTATCACTTAGGAAATAGCTTTCGAAAGTGTTGCTTTTGACCCTATTCTTTTATGACCCTTTTGTGATCTAAAAAAATAAATCCAAAGGTTTCGAATAATATAGTTTTAAATGGTTTTGAAAGGTTTCTAATGTTTTACTTAAACCCAAACGCTTTCGAAAGTTTAATGTTTACAAAGGATTTTAATGCTTTCGAAAGGTCTAAATAAAGGTTTCGAAGGGATAGTTCCCCCAAGGTTTCGAAAGGATTAAAAGGAAGGTTTCTAATATTTTCGAAAGGCAATGTTAAGTGTTTTAAAGATAGGATGTCTAAGGTTTTAAAGCTTTCGAAGGTGATGTTTTTCAATAGATTTGGAAAGGTATGTTTTGGCCTTCGGCCTAAGGTTTTACTTGTGTTGAAAGGGGTACTTTTAATGGATTCGAAAGGGGTACTTTCGAAGGTTAAATGTTTTCATCAACAAAGTATTGTGTAAAGTATATATAACATGGCAAGGTGATTTGAGTAAAGCATAGAGTATATTGACCTTGTTTGAAGTACGATTTAAAGAATTAGATCATTTTGAAAGAAAAGGTTTTCAAGGAAAATTTATGGGTAGTTAACCCTAAGTAAAATGACTCAGATATTAGAATACCAGGTGGGACTGGTATAGATTCGCACCCTATACATTAGCTATTAGCCCTTAGCTAATTTAGTCTAAAATTCCAGTGTGTAGGGCTTTGTCACAGGTAAGACTAAAATAATGTTACACACAGAAAGGGATATATATGTTCAGAGATAGGTTATTGGTGAGCCCGCAAAACCATTAGGATCAGTTGACCTTGGAGAATTAAGTTAGGGACAGATCGACCAGAAGAGGAGTATCTAGCAGAAGTTAGATTATTTGTGTATTTTTTCTTATAGGCCCGAGTCAGCCAAAGGTTAATAGTTAGCCAAACAAAACTATATTGTTCGGACAGACAGTCCATTGTTACCTGATTTAATTATATGCTTTCATGATATTGATATTATTGTTTTAACCAGTTTTGGTTACAGGATTAAGATTTGCAAGGGATATGTTTTAAAAGGATATTAGTGAGGGGAAACCCATTCCGCTAAGCGGCGTGATCTCACTTAAAATCAAATAACCGGGATGTATATTATAATTCACACCAGGCTTTATGTCTGACTCGAAGTTTATGTTTTCCCCTTAAACTCTCGGGTGCTCAAAATTGATTTGAGTAGGCTGAGGGTTGAGGATTTATAGGTTTTAGTAGATGGACGAATAAAGCTTCCGGAGATGAGCAGGAGGCTGAAGTTAGTTATTTAGGAGTTGTTCCGTTTGTTTTATTCCACTGTGTTGTATTAAGTCAGTTATGACTATTTAGTACTCTGGTCATCCACGGGGGCATCTTCATATGTCACTCTTGACATATTTTGTAATAATTATATTTGATCTAAACCTAAGAAACGTTTGGGATTATGTAACTTGGATATGAAATGTTGTTTTGAAATGTAATCAGAAAAATGTTTTAATCTGTGATGATTTTTATTTCATATCAAGTGCTTCTAATATTATGGATACCATTAACACTACTGTATTTGTTTACTGAAAGTTAATACTATGGATGACAACAGCATCTGTAACGCTTAGCATTGAGCCTTCAGATAGGGGATGTTACTGCTTTGGAACCCTAGCCCATTTTCCTTCTTCCTATAGCCGCATTTTTTTTCTCCACTCACGGTTACTTCTCCTTCATTTTATGGAAACCCATCCCACCCCTCTTTCTCCTCCTCTTTCTCCATCAAAGTATTTCTATTTCAAGTAAAATAAAAGTCAAATTTCTCTATTTTCCCAAAGGCTATGCAAATATGTTCTCGGATCGACCCAACTCTGCCTATGGTGGCTGATAACAGAGAATTCAATGAAGGGATAATTTTTGGAAGAGATTCGAATGAGGAAACAATTATATGGGTTTGTTCATATTGGGGTGAGGATTTCATAAATATAAATGGCGGGGTTGGAGATGGAAGTGGTGGTGGCAAGAAGGTGGAAAAGTTTTGAAAAATTGGGTTTGGCCACATTTTTTGGCCACTTTAGGCGGCACTGTATGTTAGGATTGTTTCACATGCAACAAGGAGGAACGACGGTTTAAAATTGGAATAATCCCACATTGCTAAAAAACTTGGAAAAGACAAATATTGGTTGGTAGGCATGTAACATTGGAGATTTCTTTTGTTACAATAAAGCGTGTGCTAACTCATATGCATACATCTTGTTCTAGAGATGGAGAGCTTGGTCCCCACTGCCGTTATATAACAAGTGATATCAGAGCCCAAGGTTGGAAACTATGCCATGTGGACAAACAATGCTCTCAAATATACTCCAAGGAGATGCCAGTCAAGGGAGAGATTGTTAGGGTTGTCTCGCATATGACAAGGAGGAATGATGGTTTGGAATTGGAATAGTCCCACATCGCTAAAAAAACTTGGAGAAGATAAATATAGGTTTGTAGGCATGTAACATTGAGATTTATTTTGTTACATTTAAGTGTGTGTCAACTCATATGCGCATGCCTAGTGATGGAGATGGGGAGTTTGGTCCGACTACCATTACATAACAGTATCATGATGGAGTCGAGTGGTGCTAGCAGTGTCGAGTTGCGGTTGGTGGCATGTGTGCTTAGGCAGTGAATGAAGACGCAAAAATGAAAAAAATGGAGACAGTAGCAGCCGTAGGTCATAGCCAGTGGATTGCCGAAGGCGATGACCGGAGGGGGAGGCGGAGCTGAAGAGCCAAGTAGTGGCGTCAGGTCGGAAGGAGGAACGATCGGTGGTTTTGGCTGTGCATGAAGGCATATACGTGAGGTGGAGAGGCTAATTTTACGTGGGCAAATGAGTAATAAATATAATGAATGCTCTTTATTGTAATAATAAATTGTAAGTTAATAATGTATTGTAAAATGTAAGTGCTAATTAATGTAATGGTATAATTTGGGTAATAAATATAATGAATGCTCTTTATTGTAATAATAAATTGTAAGTTAATAATGTATTGTAACATGTAAGTGCTAATTAATGTAATGATATAATTTGGGTAATAAATACAATGAATGCTCTTTATTATAATAATAAATTGTAAGTTAATAATGTATTGTAACATGTAAGTGCTAATTAATGTAATGGTATAATTTGGGTAATAAATATAATGAATGCTCTTTATTGTAATAATAAATTGTAAGTTTATAATGTATTGTAACATGTAAGTGCTAATTAATGTAATGGTATAATTTGGGTAATAAATACAATGAATGCTCTTTATTTTAATAATAAATTGTAAGTTAATAATGTGTTGTAACATGTAAGTGCTAATTAATGTAATGGTATAATTTGGGTAATAAATATAATGAATGCTCTTTATTGTAATAATAAATTGTAAGTTAATAATGTATTGTAACATGTAAGTGCTAATTAATGTAATGGTATAATTTGGGCAATAAATATAACAAATTCTCTTTATTGTAATAATAAATTGTAAGTTAATAATGTATTGTAACATGTAAGTGCTAATTAATGTAATGGTATAATTTGGTCATAAATATAATAAATGCTCTTTATTGTAATAAAAATGTAAGTTAAAACGTACATTTGACATGTAAGTTTTAACTTACATTTTTTTCCACAAAAAAACCATTTATCATTTTAATCACTATTACATGAATTAAAAGTTACAATTTATAGATTAGAATAAAATACCGTTATTAAGTCAAATCGGATTATTAAGTTTCAATTAACCTTCATTCTGTAAATTAGATTCCAAAATTTACATTTCTAACTATTTATTTCTTATAAAAATCATGTAAACAAATTCACAGAAATTATTACATTAAATTTTAGTTGAGATTCATATATAGAAATCCAAAATACTTAATAATTTTTAGAAAATCATTTTAAATCAACCACGGAGTCTTTATAAAATTCTCTACCCTAGGGTCAAGTAAATACAGACATATATCATTTCAATCCGCAGTTTATTAATTTTCCGGGTTTTATATCGTTTCAAACCCGCAATCCCAAGTCAAATAAAATTGCTCAGGCCTATCATTTCAGCCCATAACAATTTTCCTTAATCTAAAGATCATTCGGGTATGTATCATTTCAACCCATAGTGAAGGAACTTGCAGTGTGAGAACATAATATGAAATAAACAGAACAATAAATAACATATCATGGCATATGATCACAACAGGTTTAATATAATAGGAATAACATAATAAAACAAAGGTGAAATTTCTAACTTGCATATACATATCCATACAATTCAATTGTCATCAATTCACCAAAATATAAGTTTGTTGTCAAGAGTGATTACTCACCTTTCTTTGGTTAGAGAAGTGATTCAAAACGCAACACAATGACTACGACAAGCACAACAAATTACGAACAAGCTTGAGTGAGAGGAGAATCCAAATCCGACGCTTTGAAAAATAAAATAAATTCCATACGTAAACAAATAATTCACATAGAAAAATAAAAGTAGAAAAATTATATATTTGTAAACATGTAAAGAGGGCTTGTCTAGGGAACACATAGGTTTGGTCTAGGGTTTATTTGGGTTCGACCATAGGGTTTGGTTTGGGTTTGGGTTCGACCATAGGGGTTTGGACTAGGTTAGGGTTCGGCCATAGGGGTTTGGACTAGGTTAGGGTTGGGTTTTGATGGAGAATGCTCGGCCTAGGGTTAGGGTTTTGGTAATGGAGGCTCGACCTAGGGTTTTGGTGGTAGAGGAAATGGTCACGGCCAAGGAAAAGCAAGGGGAAGGGTATGAGGAAGTTCGGCTATGGGGTTTGTGGTGGTAAGAAGAGGAGTGGAGGCCGAAATTTGTGAAGAGGGAAGGGAAAAAGGAAAGAGGAGAAGTGATTTTTGGCTAGGGTTTGTGGTTGGAGGGAGAGGAGATAGGTGTGGCCGAAATTTTTGAGGGGAGGAGGAGGAAAATTTGTAGAGGAAAAGAGGAAGAAAGTCTAGGGTTTTGAGGTGGAAGATGAAGAAGAAAACTTACATTGATTTCTTTCTGCGGAGGCACAAATGAAAAATGAGGAGTCTAGAAAAACCCTAGGATATTATATAGTCATCTCAATCATGTGGCTTCTCATCTACTAAAGAAATTCCTAGCCCAATAGTACAAGCCCAAAATCATAATGTAAATAAGATAAATGTTATAGGAAAATAACTACGTGTAATACGCCAAAATTTGTAAATTTTGAGAAATAGAAATCAAAATTTTACAAAACGAAAAACAAAGAAAATGTTAGAATTAAATCCGTCTTCATAAAAAAAGTAAAAGATCAAAATTTAAAATTTAAAATTTTCACAGAAAGTCAAACTTTGACCAAAGTTGATAAAATTTGCATTTTAAGAAAAATCTTTATTTTATTAAATTTGGAAGAACATTTCACATCAAATCCCAAAATATTACATTAAATTTCCAAATTTATCAAGTTTTAAAATAATTATATTCAAAGTTTCAAATGAATTTTCATTTAAAATATTTTCAAAATTTGCGGGTTGTTACAATATGTGAATATGGAAGAAGGAAATGACATGGTTATTGGGTGAGAGAGAAGTAATTATGAAAGTAGCCGCAGTTTAATGAGCCTAAATTTCAACAAAAATCAAAACCTAAGTCCACCAAACCAAGACATTTGATTTGATACCTGCAAATAATCACGAGCATTATCAAAGATTGATAAAAAAAATCAAAACTCATAGTGGAAACAACAATAGGATATAAATATTGATTATGGCCACTACCTTGGAATCAATCGAATTCCTTGAATATCAAATTGCCACATCAGCATCGAGCAAGAGTGATAAGAAGACTTCTTCAACAACTAATCACGTCCAGCTCCGGTGACATGTTCCTCTAAATCTGTCATGTGGGTTGTAATGAGGAGGGTGTCAGAACAACGTTTTGGTAACTGGAAAATCTATGCAGTGTCCATAACATAAATTTATACCGATTGGTTTCCATTATGTCTATTATTTTAAGGTTAGCCAAACCTAACTAAGTATTGCATGCCCGATTTACCTACCTACCCTCTCTAGGTATAAAATACCGATGAAGCCTATCAACCACCAAATACATCCAAATGCATTAGCCACTTAATACTTCCAAATATGATGCGGGCTCCTAATATCCTCAAGTCCATCAATTACTTAATATTTTAAGAGAGAAATATGCAGACTTTGGCCATTTAAGACCTTAGTCGAGCAGACCCCATCATTTAAGACCTATTTGTAAGGTGGACTCCTAGCATCATTGTCGCTAGTCTATTAATCCTAGTTACAAAGACTTCTGACCACTATTTAAGGCTTTATAATATATAATAGTCATACTACTAACGCATCTGTCGTAATTAAAGTCTTAGCCATGTGAGAGACTGCACCCAAGCTACTTAATACCTTATTAAGAAAGACTAGACACGCCCTTGACCATTTAACACCTATTTATGGGCAGGCCTTTACAATTTAATACCTAACCCTGAAGCGGACTCCTTACTAGTACTATCTAGCTGAGATCACTTGGGATCTCAATGAGCTACTTAATACTTCTTTTATATGAGAGGGGTGGACCCTATAATCTAACTGTTGCTTAAGACCCCAATCCTGAAGCGAACCCTTCCCAAGATATCCACTATCACTCTTAAATATTAATTTGGAATCTCATCTGGTTACTTAATACTTCTTTTTAGGAGAGAGGGAACCCTATAGCCACTTAATAGCTCAAACCTAAAGTGAACCCCCTAGAGATATCCCTTACTGCTCTTAATCACTAATTTGGACCATTTAATACTTTTTACTTAGGAAAGAGGTGGGCGATCAAACAATCACTTAATACCTCCAACCTCAAAGTAGGTCTTATCTCTCGCGTAGTCACGGTTCCTATGATTGGTGATGTCTCACATCAGTAGTAAATGAAAGCTGGTAGCCTTTGAGTGAAGGGCGGTCTTCCATCGTATGACTCAACTGACCTCGCATCTCAATCTACTAAGTACAAATAACTATCCTAAACCTATACAAAATTTAGGTCATATATCCTAGGTATTAGTATTATTCCTAGATTGAATATTGGACTTAGTTTACTAAAACCCTTTTTATCTAAGGCACTAAGATTTACCTTAAGTACTTAATTTCTCATAAATCCCCATTTAATAATCCATAAATGTTAATTTGTCCATAATAATCCTAACAGACATTTCTTAATACATTTATGTACAATTACTAATTTCCTAGTAGTAACCTTTTTATAACTATTCCATTTTTATTAGTCTCATTAATCCATTTACACCTATTAATGTAACTCCTAATTCATTCCTCATAGAATTGCCCATTAATTGGAGTTAATACATTCTATGCCAATCCCCAATTCAATTCACATTTATTGCCATTAATTGAGGTTACAATCTTTTATATCCTATTAGTTATTGGCAACTCCTAACTTTATTGCCTATTAATAGGAATTACCACACTTCCTAATTTCTCCTATTTGCTTTCCCATTATATCTAATAATAACCTATCCTAGCGATCATTACACATAAATATTGCATAAATAGATGCTATTCTTATTTATTAATGCAATAAATACCTATAAACTATCTACTCATATCCAAAATATATTACAGTCATAAATATTTAACTATAATATGCTTTCCTTATTTAATTTGCTAGAATTAGATTCCTTAGGAAGATTTTCCATTATAATTTTCATAAATTAGTTTAAAACAAAAGATAACAAAAGGAAAGATTGACTCCATTTGAAATTATAAGGAATGAATAATTTCTTTTTTTTGGGATAGACAGTGTAAACTATGAAGAATAATTCTATAATTTAGACATCTCTTCCTTTTTAATTGCATTTATTCCTTATTAAATCAAACATCATCTTTTTCTATGAAAAGTGGAGAAATAGATCAATTTATAAAAATCAAATGATGTTTTTCCCACAAATTAAACTACGGAAAATCTACAATTCAACATAAATAGAGAAATATTCAAAATCATATCAATATTTCACACCCCATGTATAGATTTGGAATAAATCTATACATCATTCTAAATTAAAAATCTTTGGGACTAATTTCCAGATCAAGGTGTAACAATAGTTCAAACCAGATCTAAAACAAGAATATGTAGCAATGGTTTTCTACACTAGTTTGAGCCTACAATTCACAAATAAGATAGATTTAGGCATAAAAATCAAAAGTATGCTAACGGAATAGATTCAAAATCATAAACAGTATATAAATTTCCCACTCACCTTTTGAAACCGATCCAAATCTCTAGATCTAAAGTAGAACCTTTGATTCATCTCCAAATCCTTTTAATCCAAGAAATATGCATACAAAGGGTATATACATATGTTAGAATTTCATATTTGAGAAAAGATTTGGGATTCGGAGAGAAAATATATACAAATATATAGATATATATAAATTACCTCGAATACGCGTATTGTTGATTGATTCTCTTCCTTTTCTTCTAATTTACATTCCTCTCTAATTTGTATAAATATTTTATCATTTGGAAGAATAGTGGAGATGGGAAATGGCAGAGTTTCGCTACTGCCTCTAAAAAATATGAGAAGAAATGAGAGGGATAGGCTTGAATTTATAGGTATTAGAATCAACCACATTCGTATGATCAAAAATATTAAATCCAGGGCGCTATGGCCTAGGCAAAACCTAGCCTACATGACCTAAGTGGTCGACCACCCCTACCATAGGGGTTGACCGCTTTAGGTCGACTGACCTAATAAATGGGTCGACCTGTGGTCCCTAGATTATTACTATAAAACGTTAATTTTCTAATCTAATTATTTCCGCTTCGAATTTGTTTTTCATTCGTAACTTATTCGTTTGGACTCTGATCGAAAAATTCCAAATATGAAAGTTGCTCAGAATTTCGCTATAAATGCAATGATGCAAGTTTCATGGTTAAATTCTATTGTGTGCACAAATTTTATTTTTGGAGCCTAATTGACTAACTAACCAATTAAACAACTAACACCCAATTACGTGGTATTACATTCTTCCCCTTTAAAATAATTTCGTCCCCTAAATTATACCAATGACTAAGTCATGGTTCTAGGTCATAATTATCCTAAAATACACAACCAATTGGTGTACAACCAATTTTCAGCCAACATGCACAAATGCATAGTGAATGACATAATAGAAACATGTATGCAAAATGCTTCTAAATCAGATCCTCCTATATGAATGCACTTCTTTGAAAACATTTTTGGAAAAATATGATGCAAACAACCTATACATATACTGGTAGTTCTATATGTATGCAGACATTGAAAAATGTTTTCACCAAAATTCCCAAACTCCTATGAATAGGAGTAAGGTACAATCAATTTGCATCCAATCCCTACCAACCAAAAATTCTAACGCATCAAAATGTAAGGTACAATCAATTTGCATCCAATCCCTACAAACCAAAAATTCTAACGCATCAAAGTGTTGCTTCCGAAACATCACTCCTATGGTGGAAAAAGGAATTTGGGTCAAAAATTTTACATTCTTGCCACTCTATGAGCTATCCATTTCCCATCATATAGTGGAAATTTCCCCATTGCCCCAGATTTACTCCCAATTTTCTACAGCCAAAATGCATAAGGAGTCTTATTTTCTAGTTCTAAAATGAAATTGAGTCTAAAAATAGACTCGTGCGTGTCTTCAATGAGGTATAAAAATTAAAATTCCAATGCTAAAACAACTTTTTTCTTATTATCACCTATGTTCTATCGTATCGCCAATCCTAATGCATCGTAAAATTTCGCAATTTCTAGACTATTCACCTTCTCTATACTTAACATGTGGCTTTTAATATCAAAGATTTCATAAAATCTTTTCTCACTTTTCAAATTTGCACATCATTTGAAAAATAAAATCCTAAAATATTTAGACGCACATTTTTCCTTGAAATCAAATTTGGACAAAAACTCTAAAATTTATTTAAGAGCCAAAAATAACTAAAACCCAAAAAAATTTATTTTCAAAGGTGAACATTTTTAAATCTAGGGAAATTTTCAAAATGTTTTCTCCTTAAATATTTTGATAATTCAAGCCACAAATTCAGCTTAGTCGAAAGTCAGTTATATGTGAAAGCATAAATCAAATTCTAAAATCCCACAACTAACCTTAACCCATAAAATTTGACATTCTATAAAAGAAAATTTCGACACACCTATTTGTAAACTGGGTTTTTAACCCAGCTGAATTCAATAGGAGTTAGAACTTAGGGACTATGCCAGAATGACTTGAAACTTGAACAAGGCATCCAAAAGAACAAGCCAAAAGCATTCAAGAAGAATTACCCAAAAACCCACTAAGGGGATGGATCGCTAGCGATCCATCACCCATGGATTTCTAGCGATCCATAAGGATGCTTCATGGGTCGTTCAAGCCTCTCGCATCATGAATCAATATCTCTTCTAAGTACGTTTTCCAAGTTTAAGTTTTCCAAGCAACCTAGTTTGAGAAGCGAAAACCCATCTGATTATGGTCATAGTTCAATCCAACCTGTGCATGAATCATCATCAAAACATGGAATCTAGCTATGAAATTACATGGAGAGCACCTACATAAGACAGGGAGTGCAACCTAAAGGAAGAAGCCTAAAAATCCTCTAAGTACATGGATCACTAGCGATCCATGCCTTATGGATTGCTAGCGATCCATCACATTACGTTTGATCGTTATGAAATTTTTAAAGAACCTTTGTATCATCGAGTGTAGGCTATTGGCAAATCAGCCTAGCCCAATTGCTCTCCTATGCCTATAAATACAATCCTACCTGCAAAATAAAGTGGATCTTCTGGACTGGTTACTGGAACTCTGTAGAGATTATTCTTCACCCTTCTCATCCCACACAATAGTCATTTAGGGGTTCACTGTGATTCTCCAGTCAACCATATTGTAACCAATTCAACTTGTAACAGCAGTCAGTTAATAGAAATTATAAATTAGATGTAGGCTTCATAAACAACCGAACTACTATAAAAATATTCTTGTCTTTTTACTATTCTTGTTCTTTTTACATTTATTTTCTATATTATTGCTCTGTAAGAACAAGGCTGGTGTTTCCACACTCAATCCAAGGTGCTGATCCATTTTTTAGGTTAACATTTTGGTGCTTTTACTGAGATTTTAACTCTATCAACTATGGATCAGATAGGTTCAGAAGTTAGATCCGCAATCTCTGCTTAGAAGATTCGCTATTGAGAATCAATGGCATCAGGAAGAAAGAGAAGTACCTCTGTAAGATCCATAAGAGTTACCATTGCTGGAGGAGAAACAAACCCTCAGCAAATTGAAGTCAACAACCCCAGTAACCTGCTATTAGGAGCTAACTCTGGATATCAGGTTCTAGGATCTTCCACATAGCATGAAGTTGTGACTAAGGGAGAATTGAACTAGATGGTTGATGAAATTAACTAGAAAATGGCAAACAGTCAAAAGGCTCTTATGGAAAAGATAAATGCTCTCTTAGCGCTCCAATCACTAACTACTCCTAGACCGGCACCTGAAGTCGTGGCTGCTACGGAGCAAGAGCTATCTTCTATTTTTGGCTCAAGTAGAAGAAACAGAAAATAGAAGCAAAAGAAAGTAATGGGTGGAGCTCCAAGCGTCATGATAGTGTAAAATGCTAATACTCCACACATAGTAAAAGCGCCTACTGCGAACCTGAACTTAGGAGTGAAAACTCCACGGGAGGACATACTAGTAGCTGGTGCTGACTCTAATGAAGGAGAGCAACTTAAGGAAGGTAAAATAAACTCAAATGATAAAACTCCACCCTCAAGACCAATCGCCTGCCAACGGACCTCTGCGGTGTGACTCACTCAAAGACTGGAGAGCCTAGACTTCAGCCAGCCAACCAAGACCGTTTGCAAAGTTAAACGCTTGGCGCAGCTACTAATAGCTGACCAGCGGATGAATGAACAAGTGAGGCATACATTGCGAACATGGTCAAACGCTTGATGGAAGAAAGCAAGGGTAAAAAGAATGATGATTGGGGTTCCGCTCCAAGCCGAACTCCCTTCACCGATAGTATCCTAAGGGCAGAGTACCCTAAGAAATTCACCATGCCACCAGCTATGCCCTCCTACAATGGAACTACTGACCCTCAACCGCAATTGTATAAGTACATTTGGAATATGGATGGTGCAAGGGCAACAGATGCAGTTCGTTGTAGATGTTTCCCTATCTATTTGGAAGGAGTTGCCTCCCTGTGGTTTGCTAAACTCCCTCCGCAATCTATCTCAACCTTTGACGAGCTAGCCAGTAATTTCATGGAACAATTTAGACTACAACGGCTCAGCCAAAGGACATGTTGTCTTTATTCGGTTACTTCCAAGGACCCAACGAATCACTAAAATCATTCATAAACAGCTTTAACATAGTCGTCGCTGAAGTTAGAAATCCAAATGAGTATATGATTTCATGGCATTAGTTTGCTCGATCCATTTAGAGATAGATTTTGGGAGATGGATTAAAATGAAGAAACCAACCACCATAAAAGAATTCAATCGAAAGGTTAGTCGGTACTTGAGATTGGATGAGGCAAATACGTTTGAAGGTAATAATATTGATATGCGACCAAATGAATCGAGTCAGAGTAATATGGCGGGCAATCAAAACAGCAATAATTTTGAAGTAACTGCTGGAAAAGATGCGGACCACAAAAGGAAGAACCAGCATCAGAACACTGACAAGGGCAACAGAGGGGGAAAGAAACTCAGAGGTCTGAAACGTGGAGAATACACTCTGTTGAATGAAAGCTTGTAGAATATTTACCTGGCAACTCAGGGAATAGAAGAGTACCTAAAGCTGCCTCAGAAAGAAGAGTCTGAGCAACAAAGAAAGTCAGGGAAGTTCTGTCGCTTCCACGAAACCTACAGTCATAACACAAACGAGTGTCGCTATTTGAAGAACGTGAACGAAGAACTGATTAGAGAAAACAAGCTCTAACAGTATGTGAAGAAGCCCTGAAATTCATATTAGCCAACCAGACCTCATGCTCCTAACATCCAAGGAAACCAATCTGGATCTAGCGGAGATGGATCAAAATGAGCTTAACATAGCCTTATCATCAATACCATTTCGGGAGGTCCTCATCCGGCACAGAAAAGTTAGGGCGAGATGGAACGATATGCTAGTTCACTCAAACATGCTCCAAAGGAAACTTGCTTTGCAATCGAAGACGGGACCTTCGCTAAACCGTAGAGGATTCTCAATGACGACATCGTGTTTTGAAACCAAGATAGTGAAGGAATATAAGCTACGGCTTTCGATCCAATGGTGGTGATGATAGGAATCGGACATGCTGTTGTACATCGGGTGTTGGTTGATACCGGAGGATCAGTAAACATTCTGTTTCGACATGCGTTCAACCAAATGAAGCTTAACATGAAGATGTCTCTTTGTGCCGAGCCAAAATCCAAGGATTCACTGGTCATCCACTACAACCGGTTGGCACAATCGATCTGCCTATCAAGCTCAAAATAATAGATCGGAGAGTGGTTCTCACCCAAACCTTTATGATAATTGACGAGATCTCGGCCTATAATGCATTATTGGGATGGTCGGCCCTCGCTGATTTTCAAATTATCCTGGCATAATGGTGTCTCACTATGAAATTCCCTATGGAAAACAGAGTTGGAGTGATAAAAGGGGAACAGAGTGTCGCAAGGGAATGATACATCGTTGAATTGTGTGAAACAAGAAAGAAATAAAAGGGGAAGAGTGTAGAGAAAATTATCCATATTCATGAACCGTCAGAATAGCAACTACAGAACTGCCCTGGCTTGGGGAACACAGCTGATTCGATAAGGCTATGGACCCTAGAAAGAAGAGTTCAAGGGAGGAACAGGCAGCACCGACAGAGATTATGGTGCATGTCCCTGTAGACATGGATGGCTCGATACGAGTACTAAAAATAGGATCACACCTTGGAACCAAGACATGACAAGAATTAGTCAAGTTTCTTCACGCCAGTCTGGACGTGTTTGCGTGGACGCATTCCGATATGTGTGGGATATCGCCGAAGAAAGCATGTCATGCACTTAATATCCATCCCAAGTACACTCTAGTGAGACAGAAGAGGCGCACCTTGGGACTAAAACGGTTTGCTGCACTAAGAAAGGAAGTGGATAAGCTGTTGGAAAACAGCTTCATTTGTGACGCAAACTATCCCGTGTAGGTATCAAATCCGGTTTTAGTAAAGAAGTGCAATGGGAGGTGGCGAACTTGCATTTAGTACTCAAATTTGAACAAAGCTTGCCCAAAGGATAGCTTTCCATTGCCCATGATCGATCAGCTTGTTGACGCCATGATAGGCCACGAGCAACTATCATTTATGGATGCCTACTCGGGATATAACCAAATCATGATGCATGAACCTAATCAAGAGAATACTAGTTTCATTACCGACCTTGGATTATACTGTTATCGAGTTATGCTCTTCAGACTAAAGAACGTAGGAGCAACCTACCAACAGTTGGTAAATACAATGTTCAAAGATCAAATTAGGAAAATGATGGAAGTATACGTGGAAAACATGTTCGTCAAATCACTCATATCAGAGAATCACTTAGACAATCTTTCAGAGATGTTTGAAATATTGTGAAAAAATGGAATGAAGCTTAACCATTGAAATGATCTTTCGGCGTTGCTTCTGGCAAATTCCTTTGTTTCATCATGAATGAAGGGGGCATTGAAGCTAATCTGAAACAGATTACCACCCTAAGGAATGTCAAAGTCCCCACGACCAAAAAGGAATTACAAAGTCTAAACGGAAAGATCACAGTGCTGAGCCTATTCATTTCCTGGGCGATTGACAAATGCATATCATTCTTTGATGCATTGAAGAAGTGAAAGTAGAATTTTGAATGGAACGAAGCCTGCCTAATGGCCTTTGAATAATTACTCCATCATATGGAAACCCCTCCGATCTTATCCAAGCCGATAAATGGGGATGATTTTTTCATTTATCTGCTATGTCGACCCATGCTCTGAGTGCAGCATTGGTACTTCAAGAGGCTAGGGTCCAGCGGCCCGTCTACTACATCGGTAAGCAGTTCATTAGAGTTCAAAAGAATTACCTAAAGTTGGAAAAACTTGCCATAGCCTATTGATCACATCGAGGAAGCTACGACCGTACTTTCAGGCTCATCTCGTCAAGGTGTTGACGGATCAACCACTAAAACAAGTGTTGTATTGCCCAGAGACATCAGGTCGACTTCTGAAATGGAATATGGAGTTAAGCCAATATGAAATCACTTATCACCCTCGAAGTGCTATCAATGGACAGGCAGTGGCTGATTTCATCGTCGAAATTACCGAGCAGGACGATGAAGAAGAAAGCACTTCAGACATGGTGCCATGGTGGAAGTTGTTTGTTGGATTGGCTTAACCGTTATGAAGCCCATATCCTATGTCTTGAGCAGACTATATATCTTCGACATCCTCAGTCTGTTAAGCAGATTTCTCTTGTTCTTAAAGATTCAGATTCCAATTCGAAAGCATCCTTGTACTCTCTAAATCCTCATGACGACGATAATGATGATGAGGAAGATGTTATTTCTCTCATTCACATTGTTCGTGAATTTCCCAACATATTTGAGCCCGTATTAGGATTACCACCTAAGCGAGCAATTGAGTTCAGAATTAATCTAATCCCTGGAGCTCTACCTATCACTCGTCCTCCTATCGTATGTCCAATAAGGAAAATGAGGAGATGCGTAAACAATTATCCGAATTGGAAATGAAGCAATTTATTCAATCTAGTTCCTCTCCATGGGGAGCTTCGGCAATTTTTGTGAAGAAGTCCAATGGTACACTTAGGTTTTGCGTTGACTACCGCAAACTTAATGATCTCACCATCAAGAATAAATATCCCTTACCTCGGATTGATGATTTATTCGATCAACTTAGTGGTGCTACAGTCTTTTCACAATTAGACTTAGCAACCGGTTTTCATCAACTCCGTATTGTAGAGGATAGCATTCCTCACCGTTCCGTACTCGTTATGGATCTTATGAATGGCTTGTTATGCCATTTGGTTTGACGAACGCTCCAGCTTATTTCATCGACCTTATGAATCGAGTTTTCAAAGACTTCCTCGATCGATTTGTTCTCATCTTCATCGATGTTATTCTTGTTTATTCTAAAACCGAGGAAGAGCATGAAAATCATCTTCGTATTGTGTTGGAAACTCTTAGGAGCAACCAATTGAAAGCAAAATTTTCTAAATGCCACTTTTGGCAATCTCGTGTGAAATTTTTGGGGCATATTATTTCTGAATCCGGAATTTCCATGGATCCTTCAAAGATTGAAGCGATTCAAAATTGAAAGAGACCGGAGAGTGTGACGGAAATTTGTAGCTTTCTCGGATTGGCGGGCTATTACCGTTGGTTCATAAAAGACTTTTCTAAAATTTCTGTACCTCTTACTAGTTTGACAAAGAAGGGAGTTAAATACATTTGGTCAGACAAATGTGAAACTTTGTTTCAAAAATTAAAAGAACTCCTTTCCAATGCCCCTATTCTTGTGATTCCCGAAGGGAACCAAGATTTTATTGTTTATACCGATGCTAGTCGTGTTGGTTTGGGTGTCATTCTCATGCAAAGGGAATGAGTTATTGCTTATGCTTCTAGGCAATTAAAGCCTGCCGAGACTAGATATGCCACTCATGATTTAGAGCTCGCGGCTATTGTTTTCGCCCTTAAAATTTGGCGTCATTATCTTTTGGGAGAGAAATTTGTTCTCTACACCGATCATAAATCTTTGAAGTATTTATTTTCTCAAAAGGAATTTAATTTGCTTCAACAACGTTGGCTCGAGTTCCTTGCATCTTATGATCTTGATATTATCTATACTCCCGGGAAGGGAAATCGTGTTCCCGATGCCCTTAGCCGAAAGCAACAAGCAGTTGTTTCCATGATGATATCCAAATGGAATGATCTCGAGACTTTATCCACTTGTGAGATTCGAGATCGTGAATCCAATTCATGTTCATCTCTTGTTTTGTGTAGCCTTGAGGCTCATCCTTCTCTTTTAGACCGCATTCTTAAAGCTCAAAAGCATGATTCTGAATTGGTTCTTCTTAGCCAAAGTTGTAGGGATAAAATTGATATTGAAGGTTTGAAAGACTTTGATATTGATGCTCGTGGCGGTATTCGAAAATTTGGTAGACTTATTGTGCCAAATATTATTGATCTTCGTAAAGACATATTAGAAGATTCTCATCGTTCTAAATTTATCATTCATCCCGGTAGTAGTAAAATGTACGCTGACATGAAGTGACTTTATTATTGGGAGGGAATGAAATCTGATATTGCTAACTTTGTTAAGCGTTGCATGACTTGCCAACTCATAAAGGCCGAGCATCAAAGGCCCGGTGGGTTATTGCAACCTTTGAAAATTCCAATATGGAAGTGGGATCAAATTTCCATGGACTTTATTGACGGTCTTCCCCGTTCTCATTTGGGTCATGATAGCTTATGGGTGATAGTAGATAGACTTACAAAATCCGCCCATTTTATTCCCGTTCGGTCCAATCGGACCGTACCTATTTTGGCTAAACTCTTTGTCAAGGAAAATTTTAAATTACATGGGGTTCCTACTTCTATTGTTAGCGATCGTGATCCATTGTTTACTAGTGGATTTTGGAAAGGTCTTCAAAAAGCTTTGGGAACAAAACTAAATTTTAGCACCGCTTATCATCCTCAGTCCGATGGACAAACCGAGCGTGTGAATCAAACTCTTAAAGATCTTCTTCGTGCATGTGTTCTTGATTTTGGTGGAAGTTGGGAAGATCATATTTCTCTTGTTGAGTTTTCCTATAATAATAACTTCTAATCTAGTATTGGTATGGCTCCTTTTGAGGCACTCTATGGAAGGCCATGCCGATCTCCTTCGTGTTGGCTTGAAGCCGGTGAAAAGCTGGTTTTAGGTCCAGATTTTATTCGTGATGCCACAGAAAAGATTGACCTTATTCGTCATAGGATGAAAGAAGCTCAAAATAGACAAAAATCCTATGCTGATAACCGAAGAAGGAAATTAGAATTTTCTGTGGGAGATTTGGTGTTCATTCGTGTTTCACCTATGAAGGGTGTTGTGCGTTTCAGTCGATCGGGAAAATTAGCACCTCGATATATTGGTCCATTTCCCATCATCGAACGCATTGGTTTCGTGGCTTATCGCCTTTTATTACCAACTCAGTTTTCTGCTATTCATGACGTATTTCACGTCTCTTAATTACGGAAATGCCTTCGAGATTCTGATTCTATTCTTGAGTCCGGTGTTATTGAAGAAATTGAAGTTTCGCCTAATTTGACTTATGAGCAACATCCTATTCGTATCATTGCTTCAGAGGTTAAACGCCTTCGAAATAAAGATGTTCCTCTTGTGAAAGTTCAATGGTCATCAAATCCTTAGGATTGCTCTTGGGAATCCAGAGAATTCATCGAGCGAACACATCCGGACTTGCTCTCTCGTGCTCCCTAAGGTGAACTTCTTATTTCAAATTTCTTCTTTTTGTGTTGATATGCTTTTATAGTTGTTACCTCTTATTTATTTCTTAAAGATTGCGAGGATGCAATTTATTTAAGGAGGGGAGTCTGTAACAACCCGCATATTTTACGATTGTATATTTAAATATTTTATTTAAATATAGCATCGTTAATCGGATTAAAGTCCGAAAAGCTACTTTTTGTAACAGTCGAATTGGGACTCGAGACCACTTCCATTGAGTCCAAAATGGCGTTTACAACTTTTTTGAGTATAAATATCGATATGTTTGAAGTTGAGTGAATTTTGCTATTTTTCTATTGGGCTTTGGGTTTGGGTTTCAGCTCATTACTCATCTAATACCCTATACTCCACTCAAGTTCCTTCATTCATTCTCATTTTCCTAATACTCTCTAGCTAAAGCAAGAATGGTGGAAGAGAAAGAACATTAGAATTCCAAACCCTAGTTTAATTAGGAAATACAAATTCTAGCTCCAACATTAAAGAGAAGCTAAGGTAAGCATCCTCTTCTTCTTCTCCATCTCAATCTCTCTCCAATTTCAGAAATTTCCTATAACCTAGCTTAGGAAATATTGCTTATGATCTTAGATTGGAGCTTCTTGAGTTGAGATTGAAGAGGAATTGGTCTCTCCTTTGTTTTAAAGTTTCTCACTTGTGTTTTGAGTTTAAAAGGTGAGTTCTTTAACTCACATCTACGTCTATAACTCTCTTTGTTGTTAGGTATGAATTCCTAACTCTTGTGCATATTCATTTGCTTTTGATTTGAATTGATTTGGTGAATTTTCCAAATTTTGGTGTTTTGGTCCAAATTTATGAAAATCCTTCTATGGATGTTTGGACATTGATATTCGGGTGTATCGAAGAGCCTTTAAGGCTGGGTTGTCGCTTGGCGTAAATCCGTAATCGTCGTTGCTCGTCCGATCGCTGCCGATACGTTTTGGCCACTTTGGCCTAGGCAAATTGTTGCCCAGACCAGGTGACCGGACGTTTGGTGACCAAGTCCAGACGTCTGGTTTGGACCTAGAGAGAAAAATATAAGCACGCAAAATATTAAAAAAAAGTCAGAAACTAATTCCAGACGTCTGAAATCTAAGACCAAACATCTGGATGAGTCTCAGATGTCTGACTTAAAGTTTCAAACGTCTGGGGGTTCTCTGGATTATTTCCAAAGATCAAAACCAGACGTCTGGGTTCTAAACCAGATGTCTGGTCATGGCTCAGACGTCTGCTTCGGTATTCCAAACGTTTGGGTCGCTTTCTGAACTATTTTCAGAAAACAAATCCATACATCTGGATTCCAAACCAGACGTCTGGAAACGTTTATTTTTGCCTATTTAGGCTATTTTGTGTGGATTTCCTATTTTTAATCGATTATTGTTGATCTGGATAGTTGTCATCACTTATTATCGACTTTGATGACTTCTTTCTTTAGATTTTTGGGAATATCCATTTTGATGGCTTTGGTATCGATTTCTTTGTATTTAATTCACGCCTTCGTATGTGAATCTTTGGTGATTAATTGTTTCTACAATCATTTTTATGATTTGTCACTTTTAAAAATATAAAAGTTTCTATACTAGTAGTAAATACTCAAACTCTTTCATCAAAACGATTTCGACACTATTTTAAATATAAAGCTCTCTTTTAAAACCATTTTTCAACCTATTAGTATATACAAACCTTTACCTCATTCGTATGAGAAATCTAATTTAACGGCTTAGTAAAACAAGTGGTATGAAACGCTTGCGTTTACTTCATCGGTTAATTCTTGGACTTGTTCGATTGAACTCTTGTGACAATTTTCGAGTGGAAATCTATAATTTGTTCATAAATATTTAAGTTAAGCTAGTGGTTATGGGACATGAAGCTAAACTCTTATATTTACTTGCTTAGTGTGATTCACACTTTTTATTGATCGATGATGATCATTTTGTGATTTAGACTAGCGATGTGCGATGTCTATTTATTTGTGTGGGGACTAAAAACCCCCGTTTGTGGAACTTCGGTTCAATTTGGTGAGGTAGCAACCCATGGTCTTCGGGCCGTTTGTGGAGCCTCGGCTCAAAATTAATGGTTAGCGACCATGGAATAGCGTTCTGTTTGTGACACACGTTTTGGTGTGTTTTCATGCTCCCGTTTGTGATAGGCCTTCCCCCTTTTGTGATTTCTGGATTTCTGGTTGTGATTTCTAGAATTTGAGTTTCACCAATTTTCGTGGATTGCATTAATAAGCTTTATCAATATTTGTGTTATGGTGAATAATTTTAAGAATGCGATTCTTTTTGGTGTTTTGAGATGGTTTGAGATATTGTATGATTTTTGGTTGTTATTTGATGTATACTTGACACAGTATGGCATTTTTGTTATCATACGTTTTTGGTCATATCTCTTATCATATCTCATTTTATTTGGTATTTATAGCTAGACTGATCCGTTTATTATTTTCTTCTTAAATAATACTCGGGTCAGACCGAGGTATTTCAGGTACTTCTGCTTGACTTCTTATCGGGGACCATCATCTGATTTTTGGCTAACTACTTCAGATTAGTAGTTTTTGTTTTTATACATTCGAGATATAGACTTCTTGATGTATAATTATTCTTTTGTCTATCACTTGTATTTATTCCTTTGTGATGTAGTGGATCTTCTATGACCACTATTTTGATGTACACTTTTATGTGATATATTCATATCTGATTCCACCTTTATGATATGAATATCTGTGACTGATTTGTGTTATGTTTATTTCTATATTTGTTTCCGAAGTCCACATAGCCACTGTGTGGTAGCTTTGAGTTTGTATTTGATATGTCGGATTTCCTCTTGAAATGTAATGTAAGTTATATTATCTGACATATCGGAACTTGCACAAAGCAGCTACACAGATGGTCGCTCCTCAACAGCCTTATTCTTCGTGCTAGTTGACGGCATTACCCCGTAGTGTCCTTGGCTAGCATGAGTATAGAGGTGGGGCGTCACATTATGGAATGACTAACTCAATAGTTTTCTATTGGTTAATATAACTAAGATCAAACAGAAAATATCTATGTGACTGATTTATACAGTTCTCTCGACTTGAGAATACTATGGATCTTTAATATGAAAGCTCCACTTTGATTATAGTCAAATCATGGCATGGCGTTCCATCGCGTGACTATAGTTGGGTCGAGTGGAAGTATTGGAAGTGAAGCACTATTCAAGAGAGGATTCGTCTCCTCGGTTATATGGGGTTAGTATCATGGTCAACTCAAGTCAACTCAAAGTCAAAATCTCTGGCCAAAGCATTTTGGTTAATAATAATTGTTATTGTTAAACCAAGGACTTTGTGTTTGGACTATAAAGTTGAATGTGGACGATATTGGATTTTTGACCATTACCAAATTCCATAAGTCCTAATATGATATAGTTTTGATGAAGAGAATTGGTGTAAATAATTGTCACTATTAGGTACCGCTTATAATAAGTAAAATTGGATTTTACCAAAAGACGTGTAAGCGATAAATTCAGCCAAAATGTCACACCACCTGCTAAGTAACGTGTGAACGTTAATATTCGAATAGTTCGATATTAACCGCTGACTGAATTTACACCTTTGAGTCGCACAACCGTAATGATGAATTATCTGAAAACCACATAATTTAATTAATTTATAAAATGTTATAAATTGATTAGATTAATTGATATTTGAGAAATATTAACTATTATTTATTTGATGTTTGGAAGTTTTTGTAATTATTTTAACGCATTTATAAAAGTTATATTTGCGTGCATTGATATACGATATCAATGTAATTTAAAGATAATTGCATGAAATGATTTATGGAAATTTTAGGTCATTTGATGACATGATTTGTGGAAATTTTATATCATTTGATGACATATCACGTGTAAAGAAAGGATTGGAGGGATAGAAACAATCAAGGGAATTAATTAAGGAAATTTTAATTAAAGAATGGGAAAGGTTTCAATCTTTCCAATAAAACAAATTCTATAATTCACTTTGTACGTACAATTCATTCTTTCTCATTCAGTTTGTTTCTTTCTCTCCTGCTAACTTTTCATGGCAAAAATATTTCAACTCTATATAAAACATCAAATAAAATAAACCAAAGTGGTTCATCCATCTCTTGCAAGGATAGGATGGGAATCTTGAAGATCTGAGGAGACATCATCATTGAAGGTGTGATTTCTAGGCAACATCCTAAGGTGATTCAATCGGATTTAGAAACATTCTTCATTCAAAGTGCAAATCAAAGGCAACACAGACAACATGCGTTTTAAGGATTGGGTAGCAAGGTATGTCATTTTCTATTTATGATAGTGATTTTGCAATGTTTGGTGGAAATTTAGTTTGACTTTCATAATTTGTAAGATGTATTATTACCTTGCTTAATTAAAAAAAATTGTATATAAAAGATTGGATTATTTGTTGAATGACATGATTGAGTTTTCATTTGATATATCAAAATTAAATTTGTTTATGTTTTAAAACAATATTTAAGTGTAGATCTCTGTTATCAAAAAATTCTAATTAAAGTTTCTTCAGATCTGAATGTTTACATGTTCAAATTGATTAGCTGCTTTTTTTACTTTATTAAATTAAAACTAAATCTATATATGTTAAAATAAATTTTTTTATTTTAGTTCTATGTTTTAACATTTAATTTAAATTCCATTTCCTTAAATCTAGAAATTTAAATTTTCATGTTGATTGATTGAATTATATTTAAGGTTAAAAATGAAATTTATATGGAATCAATACAATGTTTCAATTGTAGATCTATATTCTAATCTTTCATAACAAAGTGTAATTTTAGTTTTGAATTTTAATGTATGTATGTATGTATGCATGTATTACTTTCACTTTTATTGCATTAGATATATACATATGAATAAAATGAATTTTAACAACAAATCAAAGTTTTGAAATTGACTGTAATAACTATCTAATTTATATTATTAGAAAGAAGATTTGATTGAATTCCATATATACATATTTAGATGTACTTGTATATGTTCAGATAAAATTTATTTTTCTTTACATATATTATCATTGTATGAAATCGTTTCACATTTTAATTAAGATAATAATGTATACATACAATTCATTATTTACCTTCTATATTCTTACATTATGGTAACTATTGATTGTCATTAATATGTTGCATTAATTAAGTTTACTAAAAGGAAGACTGTATCAATCACTCTTGTCATCCCTTATTTATTTCCATTTCAATTCCTATGTAATACCATTCAAATTGTTCTTTTTTGTTTTATGTATACATATCAATTACCACTAACTATGCACACTCCCTATATGTTACACTTACATAATATTTACTATGAATATATTTACAATTCATGTCATATTTAGATTAGTCATTAATATTATTTGATTAATCAATTATTTAATTTAATTAAGAGAAGGAAATGAAAAGTTTCCTTCTCTAACTAGATTTATGATCCCTCATTAATTGAATAATTTAAGATGAAGGAAATGAAAAGTTTCCTTCTCTAAATAAATTTATGCTTCATCAGTAATTGAATAATTTAAAAGATTGGAAATTAAAAGTTTCTTTCTCTATATAAATTTAATAAGTTACTGTTACACACAAATATGTACATAATAGTATATTTGATATACTCTAATTTACATACACATTAAATTAAAGTAAAATTTTATTTATAAAATTAAATAAAATATTGATTTTATTTAAAAGAAACTTAGAAAAGTTCTAAGTATATTTAGACTTCATAGGCTCATTAAAGATCCAAAATGGTTAATTTTTTTGAAATTCACCCATTTCTTCCGCTGTAGGCTGGCCCAGTTCCTTCAATAACAAATACGCTCTCGTATATATATAACACTCCCTACTCATTCTAGGTTGTTGCTAACTCTATCTCTAATGAGTCATACCCTACCAAAGCTAAGGTTCTTGCTTAATCTTCAGCTTAGATATCAAATGTATTGACCCACCTTTTAGACCATTGTAATTTGGCACCAAATACATCCACGGTATTCTAATGCTGAACATCCAATCGCCGGAAAGGCAAATTGTTAGGGTAAAATAAAAAGAACAAACAAGGAAAACAGAATCTCATAGCAGAAACCACATTATATAATATAATAAAGATGGTATCAACTGTCACTCCAAGATACAAAGTACATCAGAGTAAAAAACAAACCTCATCAACTGAGAAAATAAAAACACTACGATAGGTGAACATCTAGCTCTACTTCATGCGCTCCATGTCCCACTAACAACAACCTGGAAAACTACTCGGTTTGAACCGAGTATTATAATAATATAACATCTGGATTAGTCTAGAAAACCAGTGTGAGAAAACTCAAGTAATATATTGAACATTTAATTATTCTGTGAGACCACACCGTTGAATGGAAATGGGTTTTTGCCTCACAAGAACAACTTTCATACATGAAGAAATGGAGAACAAATCAGAACAACAATCCAAAAATGAAAAGATGAACAACAATTTAATTGAACGAGTCCGTTGAGCGTAATTAAATTTAATTACTATACTTTTATCATTAATTTATACTTCATTAAAATTATCAACTATCATTCGGGCATTCAACAACAATTTATAACAACACAGGAATCATATATTATATTTAAAGGTGAGTTAACTCATCGAAATTCTAATTGACATCGAAGCGTTTCGGTTTGAACTACCTAAAATTCCACTTGCTTTAAATTTGACAGAACTAGTTCCAATGTGTAGCTAACATTCTTATGAGTCCAACGCAACTGACTACATTCGAATCTAACATCGTATGAGCAAGATATTAATTTTATAAATTTTTGATTTTAAAATATAAATAAATTACTCAATTAATTTTCTAATTACCAAATAAACACTAATCTCCCATCCTAACCTTTCTTCCCAAATTTGATCTTGCTCCCTGTACATGTACACGTTGTACAAGTCCAACCACATTGATCCTTCTCCCTACCCTAACTCCACCGTTATTTGATGGAATCACTAACCGACTTCGCCAAATTTCATCTCTTCGTGCGAGGTTCAACTTCCACACAACCACATAGACCTTGGAAACACCCTACAAGTTGCAACCTGGCATGCTCATGTGGCCAAAAAAATGTCGCACTTCTCCATAAAGAACCGAGCTCCACCAAACTTTGCCCCGAGGTGTCATTTTCTCCCACGAACCCAAATCTAAGCTCCCCTTAGCCAATCGTCGACCCAGCTCCAAAAATCACAAACCCTTGCTAGCGACTGAACCTCGACTACTCACAAAATATGACCGAACAAGACAAAGAGGGTATGGAATTGTAGATCTACAAATTACGAGCTCAAAGATTCAAGTTTTGTAATTTTTAGCTAAGTATTCGATTTAATTTAGATTTTTGAATGGGGATGTATATTTTCTTTCCTATAAATGAAGAACGAAGAAAATAAAAGAGGAGGGAAAGATAAAAATAATGAAGCAAATTGAAATAAAGAAAAAAATGGTCGAAGCGTGAATTTATCTAAATTATAAACAAAAGTCATTTTCTTCCTTCCATCACAAGATTCTTAGGTTAGAAAAAAATTTCAAGCAATATATCAATCAAAATCAAATCAATTTCAAAATTTGAATTTTTGACTTAATTTAAAATTGTTTTGGAAAGAAGGTTTTGCGGTATTCGCCATACAATATCCTGTCCACATATAAACCGCAAATGACTGAAATGAAAATACGATCGCACACCACAATACGACACGGTCACAAATCAACAACAAAATACATAGATAATTTAATTCTATGAAATTTCAAAAATGCCATCATCTACCGTAAAATACATCAAACGATAATTGAAATATTTTCCAAATTAAATATTATGAAAAAATTAATTAAATTGAAATAAAAATATGTCATTAAAATCGAATCATTTTATTAACAATTGATTTTCATATTATTTATTTGAGCTATTAATCATTGTAAATAAATTCACAAAATGAGTTCATCATTATCATTTATTAATTAAAAGGAGTTAAATAAGGTTATTCAATCCATTTAATTAATATTTAATTCACAATTCAAATATTTAAATAATCATATATTTGAATTCAAGTTATTAAACTTTGAAAACCAATTTTTTAAATATTTAAAACTAATTAAATATTCAAAATCGAAAAGATAAAATTCCAAGATGTTACAACTCACATGTGTACCCCATATTACCTCATTCTCTGTATTACTCGACAATATTACTTTGTAATACTCTTGGGTAGTATGGGTATAGAGGTGGGAGTGTTTACAATTGGTATAAGAGCAGGTTTAGAACAATACAGATCACAAAGAAACATGAGTCAGTGGCCAAGTGGGCTTAGGAGACCTTGTCCCTTGGGTGTTGGGTAGATAACCTAAATACATATAAATAAGTATAGATGGTGATTACAGGATGTAGTCATCTAGGCGTGTATTTGTTATTTGTAAGATTTGCTATATATTATTATTATTATTATTATTATTATTATTATTATTATTATTATTCTTGGTTTCCTAACTTGAATCTCGCTCAAGTGTAGAAGTGAAGAATGGCCAGTCCTCGTGCTTGTCATGTTAACCCATGCTAGTCTAGTGAATTTGAGGGAGTTTATATGACAGCAGAGCAACTTATAGAATTAGTACGGAACACTCAGCAGTCAAGCACTTCCACCACTCCAAATGCTCCCACTCCTCAATTTAAGTTTGCCAGGCTGTGTAGCGGCTATGTTAAACTTAGAGGAAAGACTTTTAATAGCATGTAGGCAGTGATAGGAGTGCAGTCTTGGTTGAAGACGTGTGAACGCGTCTTCACATGAATGGGCATTACCGACCAGCAGAAAGTTCAAGTTGATTCCAGCCAGCTTTAGGATAGAGCCCTAGGTTAGTATGAGCTTTTGTAGCAAGGAATGATGAGTCAGAACTGGCTTGGAAAGAAGTCAAGAGTCGATTTGAGGGGTCGTTTCCTCTAGAAGTTGAGAAGGCAGCAATGACTCATAAGTTTATAGATCTGAAGCAGCGTATCATGTCCATAACTGAGTATGTTTCTACATTCAAAGCCCTATGTAATAATGGTGTTGAGCTCATCAACACACTACTGAAGAAGAATCAGAGGTTACTATATGGGTTAAAGAAATCTTTGAGGAAACCCTTATTACCTTGGCTAGAAGTTATTTCGAGAAGCTTATGGATTCAACACCGAGGCTTGAGGAAGAGGAGAAGGGTAGTAGTGAGGAGGAGCCTCCTACCAAAGTTGGCTTTGAAAAAAAAAAGGAAATTCCCATTCAAGAAGCAAAGGCCAAGGTTCTTTAAGAAAAGCGGGCTAGGAGCAATGTAACAGAGGGTAAATTCCAATCTAGAAATAAGATTGTGTGCTATAATTGTGGAGAGAAAGGGCATCATGAAAATAGGTGTTTTAAATAAAAGAAAGCATCATTCCAACCCAGGTGTAGGATTTGCGGAGCAGTGAGACATCTTAGCTATACTTGTTCCATGATGGGGAAGAAGACTAGGAAGTTTAATGTTATGGAGACATTTCTTGAAGGTATGACTCTATTTAAAGATTTTCCTATTATAGTTCTATTTGATAAAGTTGTGTCTCATTCATTCGTATTGAAAGAACTGGTGGATAAATTTCACCTTGATGTGCTATACTTAGCGACATCTTTGAGGATTGTGAATCCTATTGGAGGATATGCGATCCTCAGGATGTTATGTAAGGATGTTGAATTGCTTTTGGGTGGTTACTCTTTTTACTGTAACTTGCACATATTTGAATACATAGGATTTGGAATCATTCTTGGGATGAATTGGCTAGATCGTTATGAGGCACATCTTTTATATCCTGAAAGAATTCTTACACTCAGCCATCCAAACTCTTAGGTATGAGTTAGCATAGTTCTTGGAAGTGTTAATAAAGATTCTAGCGGATCTCTTTTTGCTATGGAAGCACGTGATGAGTATAAGATTCTCGAATTCCAATGGTTAAGGAATACCTGGACATCTTTCAGCATATTACAGATTTAACTCCTAAGTGGGCTATCGAGTTTCGAATACATTTTGTTCCTGGAGTTCAACTTGTTAATCGACCTACGACTAGAATGTCTGCGAAAGAGAACGAAGAACTTAAGAAACAACTGTCTGAACTACAGTCAAGCATTTATTAGATCGAGCAGTTCACCATAAGGAGCTGCAGCTTTACTTGTGAAGAAAGCAGATGGATCCCTTAGATTATTTATTGATTATAGGAAGTTGAATAAACCGATTATTAAGAACAAGTATCCTCTTCCAAGGATCAATAATACGTTTGATACGCTGAGTGAAGCTAAGATCTTTTCATAACTAGACTTAGCTACGAGATTCCATCAGCTCAAAATTACTGAAGAAAGCATCCCACTAACAGCCTTTAGAACAAGATATGGCTCTTATGAATGGCTAGTGATGTCGTTCGGCTTGACGAATGTTCCAGCCTATTTTATGGATCTAATGAACAAAGTCTTTAGAGGCTACTTGGATAAATTCATACTACTCTTCAATTATGATATGCTAGTATATTCTAAATTTGAGGAAGAGCATAAGAAGCACCTAAGGATGGTGTTGGAAACTCTAAGGTAGAATAAGTTTAAATCCAAATTCTCCAAATGTCATTTTTGGTAGAGGCATGTTATCTTAGTGGTTTCAGCCAAGTTTAAAGCGATACAGAATTGGAAAAGGCCGGAGACAATGTCAAAAATAAGAAGTTTCTTAGGATTGGCTGGCTATTATCAACGATTCATCAAGGGCTTCTCGAAGATAGTACAGCCATTGATCAACCTCACCAGAAAAGGAGTGAAGTTTATATGGATAGATAAGTGTGAGGAAGCCTATAAGAAGCTGAAGGAGCTGCTTACGAATGCACCAGTGTTGATAGTACCTGAAGGTAACTAAGGTTTGGAAGTATATATAGACGCTTGTGGTTTAGGCTTAGGCGCAATGCTGATGCTGAAGGGAAGAGTTGTGGCATATGCGTCGAGGTAGTTAAGACCCAATGAAATTATATTTGCTATGCATGACTTGGAATTAGAAGCTATAGTGTTCGTGTTAAATATTTGGCATCACTAATTTGTATTATACACTAATCATAAGTCATTGAATTAATTGGTCATCCAAAAAGATCTTAATATGAGGCAATAACGGTGGTTGGAATTTCTTGCTTCATATGATTTTAAGATCCAGTATACACCTAGGAAAGGTAATCACAGTAGCTGATGCATAAAATAGGAAGCATCAAGTAGTGGTTTCGATGGTGATTGCTGAATGGAAGGATCTTAAGACACTTTATATGTGCAAAATTCGAGAAAGAGATTCTATAGTGAATTCAGGAGTAATGTTGGCAAGTCTTATGGCTAGGCCATCTTTGGTTGATCGGATTGTTATAGCTCAAAGAAAAATCAAGCAATACTTAAACTAATTCAGAGGTTGGAAAGTGGAGATAAGGTGAATATTTGGATAAGTATTCTCCTGATTTGCATGGTTGTTTGTGAAAGAGAAACATATTAGTTGTCCTTGATCTATATGATCTTCGCAGAGAAGTAATGGATGACTATCATCGATCATGTTATACCATTCACCTAGGTGGTAGTAAAATATACATGGATATGAAATGTCTATACTATTGGGAAGGAATGAAATGCGATATTGGAAAATATGTGAATGAATGTAATACCTGTCAGCTAGTAAAAATCCGTACATCGAAAACTCAGTGGCTTACTTTAACCACTAGAAGTTCCCCAATGGAAATGGGATTAGGTATAAGTGAATTCAGAATTAGGTAAATAAAGTCTATTTATATGAATTCCTATGGAAATATTTTGTGTATTTAGGTATCCATAAATTTCATTGATGGGTTACCTCATTCATGAAGCGGTCATGATATTATGGGTGATAGTTGATCGATTGACTAAATTAGCTTATTTCATACCAGTAAAGTCAAACAGGACCACACTATATTTGGCAAAATTATATGTGAAAGAAGTGGTTAGACCTCGTGAAGTGCCTAGTTTTATTGTTTGCGATCATGATCCCTTATTTTCTAATAGATTATGGAGAAGTCTTCAATCAGCTTTGGGAAGATGCTGAATTTTAGTATAGCATATCACCCATAGGCCGATTGTCAAATTGAGTAGGTGAATCGGATAATTGATGACTTATTTCGAGCTTTTGTGCTTGACTTTGGTGGTAATTTGGAAGATCGTCTTTATTTAGTTGAGTTTTCTTATAACAATAACTATCGGTTAAGCATTGGAATGGCTTTGTTTGAAGCTTTGTATGGAGTGCCTTATCGATCACCTACCCGTTGGTTGGAAACTGGTGATAAGTTTGTTTTGGGTCTTGATTCTGTTAGAGAAGCAACAAAAAAGATTGATTTATTTAGACGAAGAATGAAAGATGCACAGGATCAACATAAATCATACGCCAATCAAAGAAGGATGGAATTAAGGTTTGAAGTTTGAGATTTGGTATATATGAAGATATCCTCACTAAAAGGTGTGATGAGATGCAATAAGTCGGGAAAGTTAGCACCATGCTATGTGGGTCCGTATTCTATTACCAAACATGTTGGGAAAGTGGCATATAGTAGCACTACCTGATCATTTCTCTAGGATTCATAATCTTTCACGTGTCTCAATTAAGGAAGTGCTTAAGAGTCACGGAGATTGTTGTTGAGCCTAGAGATATTCAGGAGATCGAACTATCACCACATCTAACTTACATGCAACATCCAGTTAGGATAGTTGACTTTGAGATTAGACAGCTCAGTAGTAAAAGAGTTCCTCTGGTAAAGGTGAAATGGTCTGAAAATCCACTAGATTGTACCTGGGAGGCTTAGGAGCACTTAGAACGATCCTATCATGAGTTATTTTTAGATGTGCACGAGTCAGGTATGTGAATCATTCCTTATCTATTGTTAATTGATAGTGCAGAGAGCTAGAATTTATCTAGCTAGTTATAGATTTTCCCTAATAAGGAATTGCGAGGACACAATTTTATTAATGGGAAAGTCTGTAACAACTCATCGTCGAGAGGCAATTAATTGATGGTTAAGTGATAATAAATAATGAACTAAATGAGATTTAAATCAATTACTAGGAATTATAGCGATGATTTAGAATACGATAAGAAATATTTTATGAAAATAATAAGAATTGAATATAATATGAATAATGATTTAATAATTTATTTAATCATTTTGGAATATAAAAATATGAATGAATTATTTTGGAAATAATGATAAATTAAAATTTTGTAAAATATAAAGTTTATTTGATAAGGAAATAATGTTATTAATATAGTTTGGAAATTAACTAGTAGATAATTTTAAATAAGATTATAGAAAATAATTTTTGTGGAATATGGAATGAATTATTGGAAAATAAGTTAGCATGATAGAATTGATTTAGTAAGTGGGCTTGAATATATTTGGTTCATGAAGTAAGAAAAGAAAAGAAAATGCAATCAAGGCCCAACTTACTCAATCCCTAAAAATCAATTATCATGACTTTTTCATTTTTAAAAGTTTCGATTTCCAGACTTCTCTTCTCCATCTATAAATATAAACTCAACATTAACATTTACTTACTTTAGAAAAATTAGCAACTTAACCAAACCCTTCCTCCTCATAAATTCAAATAAAAATTAAAAAAATAAAAATTCACTACAAGGAAAAACACTTTTGACAGCAGCTATTCTCAGCGTTTCTCCCTTAAATGTGGTCGACCAAAATCTGGAGGGAAATTTTTTACGTTCGAACGCTGAGAAAACCTAAATAATATAACTTTGCCGCCTCATTTTTCACTTCGCCTATTTACTTTTCTCAGCCTTTCATCTTGTTAACACCTCCATCACCTAAAAAAGAATTAAACCACTCTTCCAGTCACTGAAATTCGTCTTCGTCACTGTCGCTTCATCGTTCAAACATCTCCATTCACCATCCTTTCGATTTTGAATCCAAATCATCGCCGCTAACTTCTCTTTCTACAGGTACTTATTTCAACTATTCGTCGATTTTATTTAGGTTTAAAACGGGTTCTTCAATTAGTTTAATCATTCATCAATTTCGATTTTGTTATTTCAGTACTATTTCTTTGATTGCTAAATCAAAATTTGTTGGATCGATTTTGTTAGTAAATTGATATTGATGGGTTTATTAAGATTGTTGTATGTTAATAAGTATACTAAGATTGTTGCATGCTTCTGCCTAATTTTCATTAAAGCTTCTTGTCATTACATAGGCTAGTAGAGAATTCACTAGTATATTTCTTCCTAAATAAAAGCAGTTTGATTGCAAGAACTGTGAACATTCACTAGTACTTTCATCCTGTTGCAAATGACATTGAAGTATTTCAAGCGACCACACGTACCATATCCTATCAATTTGTTAACTTGTGCTTTACTTCCAATGAGATATTATAGGCAATTTTTGACTATACTTGCTTTGCTGGTAACTGGATGTTGATATGCCAGGTTTAGCAAGAATCAACGGACTGAATGAGGTATTAACTATTAATAGATGAATAAGGTATGTAAACTTGCCTTTGTTGCACCGTTAGTGTTTTTGTAGAATGTTGGCAAAATAATGTCACAATTATCTCTTACATAGCAAAACATAACGTTTTCTTTTTATTACTAAACACATGTATTACTTAGAAACATTGGTTGATGATCCCAAGCATATGGTTTTCATAATATGCGATCAATCTGGATAAAATATGTAATATTCGTAACGGAGAGACAATCCATCAGTAGTATTAAGTTGTGCACCCATAGCCCTTGGACAGTCATGCTCCAATGTATGTACCATTTCAACTGCAAGTTTACAACACATACCAAAACCCAAATGACATAGAAAGCAACCATAGACATTTGGATTATGTGTAGAAATTTTAAATGTATATGTCATCAGTTGATTCTTCTCATAATTTAAATTGCGATCATATGGGTCACCCTCTTCATACTGCATAGGGCTACACAGCTCAACTGCTATACTAAGGAAAGAGTATGTATGCATTGCGAACGTAGTTAGCAAAACTGTTGTAAGAAGTAGGACTGATATCTTAAAAGAAAACATTTTTATGAGTTTATGTTTCTCTTTGTATTGAATGGCAGTAGTGAGATTTGTGAGTTTTTATTGGCAGTAGGGTGGTTGAATATGCTTTGATTTGTTTTCTAGTTCATAATTTTAATATGAGATTTATGTGGATCAAGTTAGCGATCAATTTCTTGTTCACAGGTTTTTAACTTCTAAGAGCTGTTGGGTTATAATATTCCAATATTTTTTTGATTCTGATTACGTGTTATGTAATTTGGTTTACGCCACTGTATATATAGAGTTCAATAAAATACACAATGTCTCCGATGTATTCATTATTTTAATTGCATAGTCATATGGTTGCATACACTAAAAGTCATTGAAGTCTGATTTTCTACTAGAAGCTAGTCGCTTTCTTATATTACTAGGATACCTTATCTTTTATTTACTGAAAAGTTGAAAATCATTGGTTTCAAAGACCTGCTTATTTTGATTGCACTGTAGAACATTTTTAGGAAATCTTGCAGAAGCATACTCTTTTTAATTTTTAGTTTTATAAGATGCGTACGGTAGAAATGATACCGATTGTTCTGAACTAGTCATAAAGTAGAGTTCTAATCGCAGGAATGTTTTGCCAAACATTTTTTGCCACAGGAAAAGCTGATGCCAATATTTGGTGTTTATATTACCAATTACTGTAATAAGTATTTTTTTGTAAAATATTCAGTATCTGTTATAAATTAAGAAAGAAATTGATAATAAAGTTTACTGAAAAAATTAATAACTAAGGGTTGTTTTTAGCTTTATCCAAACTGACTTGAAACCAAAGTATAATGATACTTCAAACTGATAATGAAATCCAAGGAGATCATGTACTGTAGTTAGGACCGAAGATGAATTGCATTAGTTTTTGGTATGGGGGAATTATTTTACATATAAAAAAGATTAGATAAGATAATTTCAACACAAAAAAGATCAAACCAGAAATAAAAGCTGATGGTTTAAGCTGAAAATCAAGAAATTAAAATGGCAGTAACAATCTACAATGAATCCTAAAATTATTTCTCTAACCTGCAATATTATTTAATTCTAAGTTACTCAGCCAAAATTGGAAACCTACATTAGTGCCATTATTCTTTTCTGAACCAATATGAACTTTACGGATCCATTTTTCTTGAATTTTTGTATTATTAGACAAGATAGTGTTTTCTAAAAAAAGAGTCAAAATAGTTAAATTACTTATCTATATGCCATAAATTATACATGTACATGTTACTGTTAAATGAGGGATGCAAGTATCCACATTATATTGCTTATACTATGCAACTATAACATTATAATTGAATCAACATGCAGTCTGATTTAATTGGTCCTGGAGTCGATATATTGGCAGCATGGTCACCTGCGGCACCTCTTTCAACATGGTCAAAATGCTCTCATTTACAGGTTGGTTTTATAAAATTCTGCAATACCACTAAAGTATTGGAATATTATGTTTTACTGTGTTTCTTTCGTGTTAATTAACTTCTGTCTTTTTCTTAATGAGATCGGTAACAAATTCTTATCTCCGATGAAATAATTCATGCAAGTCTAAATCATAACATTCATAGAAATATATTGATTGGGATTTTGTTAAAAGCCTATAGCCTTACCATGCGATCAGCTAATAGTGACATGTCAACACTATCAAAAATGTATCCTCCATTACACTTTATCACTTGCAAGCTAGTTTTGATTTATACGACATATGTTTTGGACTAGTCTAAATAGTTTTTTTAATCTAATTGTCTCCATCTCTTAAGATGGTAATATGCAAGCAACATTTGATTGCTAGTAGCTGGGTAGTAAATGGAATGAGCAATTAAATTAGAGGAGCAGCACTAGCACTAGCAGGTTTTGATTTGACCGGTGGTTCAGATGGTTTTTGATTCGGACTTAGATCTCAGGTATGGTAAGTCGAACTGCTTTTTATATACACTTTTGTTAGGTTCTGTATTGATGTTGAATGAAGCTTAGTTCCTCATAAAATCCATGCCTAGTTCCTCATAAAATTCATGTTTCTTAGAGTTTGGTTATTTATTCATTCAAAATGTAATAAACCAGCTAATTACTTATCAGGTAAACTTTGAGCTTTTATTTGTTCGTAAATATGAAAAAACGCACATGATATAAGTTGCAGCTTTGTTCTAAACATATCATTTTTAGTTTAGAACTTGTAGTTTTGCACATAAAGTTGGTGAATGTGTATGCCCCAGTTTATAATTTTTAATCTAGCAACAAAATTTATTTCTAATTTTAGCATTTAGTGTCAAAATTTTTATTTGATTTTTGTAGACCCAAGTCGTACATTCTCGGGCATTCAGATTATTTGATCAAATTTCCTCTAGTAATATAATTATACATATGACCAGTTGTAGTCTCGTCAACCTTAAAAGATTTTTATCATATAAGTTAATGGTTAATACTATTTATTTTTGCTATTGAAGGAAAGAACCTTTTATTTTTGCTATTTGACTACAGTTGAGATGTAGGATTATAAATGTAGTTATAAATTTTAATGAAATGGTAAGTTGTATATGAATCTGTGTTTTTAGTTTCCTGATCCATCCACAAAAATGGCATCTTTGATCATTTACATAATTTAAAAAATAATTAGTTTATCTACCACGTCACCTTTTCTTTTTTTACTACAACAGGAAAGGTAAATCAATTTTTACTATAAATAATTTGATACTACAACAGACCATGTGTTTTCTATAATAACTTCACGGATCTTTGGTAGTACCCTTGCTTTCTATTCAACACTATTCTACCTCACATGCTTTGGTTCATGTTGTATCTCCTAACCATACTTGCATAGTATTCTACGTCACTCCATGCACCATAAGCAAGTACATTTTAATTTAATTTCCTTACTGAAATAATCAGGTATAAAACTTCATTTTAAGTTGAATGAAACTTATTTTGGAATTGGTCTGATCAATTTTTTAATTATTGCAGCTGTCTTTGTGACTTTGAGCACTGCAGTTTGATGCAGTCTTGTTTAGATTTTCTACTGGAAAAAATTAGCCCCATTTAAGCTGAGCCTTTTAAGTTTCAACTCGTAATTTTCTTAGTTACATCGTAATGCATATTAGGATATGCTTCTCACATGATCTTTTTATAAATTTAGTTGATGGAGATATGCCAATCACAAGAATATGTTTATAAGCTAAATTAAAGAGCATTTGGCATCTTCAACCTAATTTGCTACAATATTACATGTTTTAACATAGTATTATACATTTATCTTAATAGTGAGGTTCTTATGTCAAAAATTTACTTGGAAAAAATTGCAGCATCCGAACTTGGCAGCTGGTGATAGCTCTTCAAGTTCTGAATCTGCTTTTCTTTTAACACATGGATGAGCATGGGATATGGATAGAAAATACTATCATTATATATGTTTTTTTCTATTGTCTGTTTGTTGTGCTCAAGTGGCTTGGACTGTGGAGACTGAACCTATGATATGTTTTGTGAATGAATATAAATGTTAACACAGGTGCGTTTACAACAAATAATCCCAATTTGGTAAAATCTGAATTATAAGTTTTAACACAGGTGCGTTTACATCAATCATAGATGTTGTCACTATAGTATAAGGTCTAAATGATATTGATGAGGCATAGTTAAATAGCATAAAAATTGGGAAGATTCCTAAATTTTATGCTATTTAACTCTTGCCTTATCAATATCATAGGTAATATGAAGATTGTGGACTTTGGTTAAGCACCTTTACTGGGCTGGATGTGTTGCTTCACCCTACGTGTGGGACTCCGGATCATGATGTGATGGCGCAAAGGTAACCTAAATTCTCATCACGCAAAGGTAACTAATAATATTATTTAGTTATTTTCAGTAAACACTATTATGTGTTTTGTCCTCCGTTTGACACAGTGGACATCGATTGTCTAATTGGATTCTCCAGTTAGACAATCGATCCACGTTAGGTAATCTTTGATTCAATGCTTTATAAGTACACATAGACATTTTGTATTGTACCATATCACCTGATGTCAGTCATTCAATGCATGTCTTTCTCGAATTTCATTCCGCATCGTAGTAAAATTAAACTCAATTCTACCATTAATCTCCCATAGATCTGACTGATGTTGCACATTAACTGATATATAGTCAATGTGTTATTTGGCTTCCCTTGTTTTTGGAAGTATGTCTAGTTTTAAGTCATTATTTGAGATGATACAAAAGACCATTTTATCTGTAGAAAACATAGCTTCTCTATTCCATCCCAATATATCAACTGGGAATTTATGGTTGATCCATGGATCAAACCATAAAGATGCAGAAAGTCCATAATCAATAACCCTATTGAAAAACTTTGCAGAATTTGGTATGTTCCTCATCATGCGCTCAAAGTGTAACCGAAAAATTATTGTTTATATGCATAGCCTAGTAGTTTGTATGAATGTACCTGTTCTTCATCCATTCAGTCTTCCATACATTGTTTGGTCAACAAATTCCAATTTACCTTAATACCTGCTGCCGTTCTTAAGTCTACTGATCTTCTTAACCCAATGCCTCCTCCATTTTCAGGTGTGTGAACGTTTAATGGCATTCTTATTTTGCAGCACATTTGTTATCCCTTAATTCAGAATAGCACATGCATTGTTAGTTTTCGTGAACAAGTAATTTCATGTACAAGCACAATCAAGTATTATCTACATCATCTACATCAAATTGCTCCATCAACAACTACTCACTAATCCATATACCAACAGAACACTTAGGTCTTCCACAACTATCCCTGCTTTGGCAACTATTATTTCAAATATTATTCACTACAAGTTTAAATTCTCTAATATTTTTCAAATATTATTGATTTGCCAGGGATTTACTCTTTGTTCTTGGATATTAAATGCGTACATCACTGTACATATTATGCACAGCCCAGTTGCATTGTGAAGACTGCAAGTTATACACTGTTTATTTGTGTGCATGACAATAGTTGACCAAACTGATGTGTCCCAAACTAGGAGAATTCAATTCTTTTGATTTTCATTGCAATTGTGTTTCACATATCCATTTGCCGTTTGGTTTATACATGAATTGTTCAATACTATAATTACTTAACTTATTTTCCAATATTCCCATAAAAGAGAACTTGTTACTAGTAATGAGATTCAGGATTCCAAACTGTTTAGAAGGGGAGTTCATACCCCTAAAGTTCTATACAAGGAACTCCACTAATCTGATGAGGTCGACTCACTGCTTTTAGCCACTCTATAACTCAATTAAAACTATAACTTTATGACTCGAGTACCTGTTCGATATCTAATCTATTCAATGGCATGAAATTAATACACTTAAATGATATGCCAGCATATTCAGGTGAATAACAACTTGTTAGATTTTGGAGTCAATTTAAAATATTTTATTCTTATATATACTTGTGTCATTTTGGAAAAGTTTTAGAAGTAAATCATTATTCATATATTTTTAAAGAAAGGACTTGGTATATTTTAGAAATAAATACTGTTTCTGAAAAGCTTACCTGTTTCAGGGTGTAGGAAACAATGACCAGACAGTTCTTGTTTTGGCTGCAACAAATACACCATATGCTTGATAAGGTTCAGTTTTGATGTCTTCGGTCACAACTTTTAAAGTATTATGTTAGTTTGCATTTTGGTTGCTAAGTCTAGTTTCTTGACATTGTTTAATTTTTATATACAGGCCATTCTAAGACGTTTGATAAGCGAATCTACATTCCTCTACCTGATGCCAAAGCTAGACAACATAGGTTCAAAGTTAGTTGCTCTTGCTTGCACTTATTTATAAGATTGAAATAATACAATCAATATAGAAGTGATTGGGATTGGCCGTCAACTAGGCACCAGTTGCTAACCTGTTTGCTTTGGAATTTTATTTTATTTTTTATTTGAACTTCTGTCTGTTAACAAAAATTAGTTTTACCTAGGAATAAAAATGTATAACTTCCCGTGCACGGAAAAGAATAAAAAGCTATATATGCATAGATTCTTGGTGATGCAGGCCTAGCAAATGAAAACATTGACTCCATTGTTATTCATTTCTGACGTTGTAGCTGAAGTTGCTGAATGCAGAACAAATTGTTGGATGATGACTACATGAACAGCACGACATATTGCTGAGAGAAAATGCAGGAAATGCTAAATGCTTGGAGTAATGCAAGTTCTGTACATGAACAAATCTGATTGCTTGGAGTGCTTGGTGGTCTAGCTGAATGCTTGGTGGATGTGGATGCCAATGGTGATCTAATCATCTGAGGTACCTTAAAATAATAATAATAATAATCTATAGTTAAATTATTTCATAGTTCTTTGTTGTCTCCGACTTTTATAAACTAGTAATAATAATAATCTTATGATCTTTTGAATCCTATCAACTGAAAGTTAAAATAAAGAAGTCCTTAATTACATGAGTTTGAGCGGCAGTGGCAGTGTGGTTTGTTGTGCACACTTACTGTTGGCAGGGGTGGTAATTGTTAGTGTAGGCCTTGTTTTAAAAGGTTTTTTTGTGGTAGAGTGTTATAAAGTAGTGTGCACAGGGTTATAGAGTGCTATATGGAGTTTGATGGTTGTATATGGTTAGGCAGAAGTTTGAAATGGTTTAAGTTAAATGTTGAGTGTTGAAGAAGTTTCGAAGGGTAATGGATGAAGTTTGAAGAGGTAGATGTTATGCACTCTTAGTTTGTTGATGATGTGAGTTTGATGTTGTATGGTGATGCAGTAATAAGTTTGATGATGTGAGTTAGTTGATAGTTTGTATGTAAGTGTATGTGGAGGTTTATGTTTGCAGTAGTGAAGTTGATCAGTTATGGTGCGGGAAGATGGTTGAAGAAATTGGATGCAGAAATGCGGGTAGAAATGTGCTCATTGACTGAATGATTGAGGTGGAGGTATCAGTTTGGAAATGATTGTGGTGGAGGTATCGGTTTGGAGTTATAGAAGCAGTGTAATGTTGAAGGCAAGCAGAGAAATGTTGACAGGGATGACAAACTGACAGAGAGGTGGGGATGAGTGGAGGAAGTGGAACCGTGGGTTGTTTAAGGTGGTTTTGATGTTGCACTGAACTATTGCAGTTAGAGGCAGTTGAATGTAGATGTGTGCACCGTTTACTGTGTTTGGTGTTGAAGCATAGTAACCAGGTTGTCTACAACTCAGTAATATAAGAAATTACTATGTATGAAATTATTGCAACTTGAAAAATATGCATTAAATATATCACTGTGCAAATATTGCATAGAACTTCCAGTTACATGTTTATTGAAAAACACATTTTTTTTCAACTGGAAATTGTACTCTTTATATTTAACTAACAGTTATAGTCTAAAGCTTACTGTAATTACTACTCACAGGATGTTGACAACGCCATGGTTAGTGATAGCTCAACAACAAAAAGTCAAGAAAAAAAGACGGAAGGAGGAATCTTGCCGAGTTCAGACTGCCCTGTTGGCAACAATTCAGTAAACCAATGTCTAACTATCTTCGTACTGCCACTTTTCATTTTCAGCCTGTATTTGAACTACTTTTATGCACGTTTTGTCGATAATATTAGATGCAAACTTGCTTTCTAGATATTGTGCATTTGTCTAATTTTGTATGCAGTTGGTTTATAAATTTTATCTCTCTTTACGGGTTTATGTAAACTTTGTTCATGGATATTGTGTTCAACTTATTTTATGGAAGTGATTAATAGTTATGCTTTTATTTTACAATTTTTAGTTTGATTTGTTTATGTTATGTACATTAACCGATTAAAATATAATTAAATGTAGTTTATATTAATGATATGTGTGAATATTGCAATGGCACAACATTGCTGTCAATTCTTTGGAAAAAAAAATGTATATCCCTACAACAGCGTTTATACATTGTTGTCAATTCATTGGAAAAAAATGCATATCCCTACGACAGCGTTTATACATTGCTGTCAATTCATTGGGAAAAAAATGCATATCCCTACGACAGCGTTTATACCTTGCAGTAGAAAACTGTTAACAGCGTTTATACCTTGCAGTAGAAAAATTATTAACAGCGTTTAAAAAACGCTGTAGAAAGTGGGTTTTTGACAGCGTTTATATTTTGCAGTTAAAAATTTAGGGTCAACGACCGCATGTCGTTATACAGCGTTTTTAAAAACGCTGTGAAAAGTCTTTTTTGTTGTAGTGATTTCCTATAACCAATGCTACCATCTCTCCACAATCTCTACACCTATTATCAAGTTTACAATCAAGAGTTTGTTCATCAATTTTAGGAGGAATATTTTATGGTGAAAGAGAGAAAAGCAGGAGGAGGAAGAATTTTTGAAGAGTAAGTGAGATACTTCAATCCAGGTGAGTGTTCTTACATTTACATCTATATCTAAACTTGCTCATTTCAGTTGCAAGTTAGAAATATGAATTGATATATGTGCATTCCTCTGTATCTTCATTTCTATTCTCCTTTATGAATTAAATTTGATTACGTTAGCTTGTGCATAGGGATGTGTAGATAGGACATGAATCAGTGACCAAATAGGGGTAGGAAGGAGGCGAGGTAGGGGATCAGAATCGACTAAGCAAGGCATGGCCTGGAGCCAAGTCAGCTCTAGGCATGGTATGACCGATGGACCAGTCATGGATGACTGATGCACTATTAGGGAAGGTGTGTGTGACGTTTTGTGTGTGCATGTGTAATTTTGTATGTGTGTGTAGTCTTGTGTGTGCCTGTGTGTAATGTTGTGCGTGTGTGCGCGTGCAATCCTGAGTGGGTCTGTGCAAACATTAGCTATATAAATACATACATATAAATATATATTAAAAATATAAAATAAGCTATAAATACATATAATAAGTATACTTAAAATCTAATATATATTTCTATATACTTATATATTATATATGAATGTAATTATACTTTGAAGTATAATAAATAGATAAAGGGAATTTACTAGTATTATTTAAGTGGAAAATTAGATAGATTTTTATTTATTATCAAATGTATTTATAAAGGAATTCTATGTTGTGTAAATATATTTAATCGGACATTACCTTATACTAATCAACTAAACAATGTTTATTTAAATAGAAAAATTATTATGTTTTCAAACATATGTATATTATTCAATTACTTTGAATATTTTTTTTATGTTTTATTATTTCTATGTGATGAGGAATTTGAATAATTGGTTTAATGATATCATCTGGTATGGGACTTTCGGTAACACTTTTCATCTTATTCATCGAACTTATTGCATAGAGATATTATGTGGATTGAGTGTAATTTATGGACATTGAATAAATGGACAAATATGAGATGCCGATGTGATACTTATTCGGTTATTCAGTGTATGTAGATGACACTCAATAAATAGGAGTATATATTTTTGTTAAGTGAGCTAACACTTGGGGTGAAACAAATTTATATGCTAGGTATAGAGCAAGTTATATGCTTGGTGTAGAGAATATATATATATATAATTGGGGTAGAGAATTATGGATGATTAAGCTATTGGGGTGTACCCATTTGTATGATGTCTATCATGAAGTGCTCCGAGATATGATTAGGAGTTAGCAGGAACCAGATGGCCGGCGTCTACCCTAGCATCCTGATTGTGGGGTCATGCCCATGATTTGTGACAACTTTATTGTATTAGATGTGCATCGTGGTATTTGAGTGAAGGGCGGTGTAACCCATAGGATGGTGTAGCCTTAGCCCCTTATTCACGAAGGCCAGTAGTCTGTTACCATAGGAGCGTGATCAGGGTCGTGATCAGTGCATAGCATAGTCTTGTAGCATGTTTATGACATGCGGTGGATATAGTCATGATACCAAGTTGGTAAATGAAGACAGTAGGAGCAGATCCGGGTAGTGTAACCCTGAGCTCCTGAAGCAGGCGAGGTAGCTGTCAGTCTCCCTTCCGTGCTTACACTAAGTGGTAGATGAGTACATATTGTCTATACCCTCACTTAAGTGTAGATTTGTGTAGTGTAATCCATTCATTATGAGATGATTCCACTAGAGACCTGGTGTCCATTATGCAATCGATTCTCGTTACCACTAGATTGAGTTATATATATATATATATATATATGCACATGTGTTTGTGATAAGGATTATTTGATGTACGTTTACTTGATTAAATGGTCCATTAGACTATTAAGATTTACATATCCATGGACTATAACTATATTACTACACATATCACATCTCTAACATATATTCCTAGACATAGTCTGACCCGTGTATTTTATACTCGGGCCAGTTCGAGGAATTTCAAGTGTAGGTACCCAGGGACATTAAAGCTTGGAGGACTTCTAGAGGCTAGTGGTAGATATAGGATGATATATACCCTATATATTTGTGGCCTTATTGATGTATCTATTATGTAGTAATTGATGATGTATTTGAATATTGAGCTAGAGACTATCATTTTGTAGTCCTGGACTATGTATTCTATTATATTTTCTATTATATATGATATCTGTTATATTTTCTCTAATGTGTTCTAACTTTGTGTTCTTTGATATTGTTATTATCTGTGATTGTGTATTGTTTGTCCTAGACGCACATGTGCCTATTTCTTTGTACTGAGAGTGTGTACATTTGTGATAAGTACCATTGATATTTGAAACATGTACCGGTGTTGGTGCAAGGGAATATTCACGTATGTACCCCATATTACCTCATTCTATGTATTACTCAACATTATTACTTTGTAATACTCTTGGGTAGTATGGGGATAGAGGTGGGGGTGTTTATAGTGGAACTTTAATGTGAATAGTCCACTTTGATTAATAGTAAACCATGGCATCAAAATCCATTGAGCAACTATAGTTGGTCTGAGTTGAAGCATTGAAAATGAACGTTGGTCAATGGAGAATTTGTCGCCTAAATTGTATGATTTAGTATCATGGTCAGCTATACTCAACTAAAAGTCAAAATCTTTGGCTAGAGTGGAACAGTTAATAATAAATGGTATTATTAAACCAAGGACTTTGTTTATGTACAGATCAAGTTGAAAGTGGATAACATTGGAGTTTTAACCACTACCTGTCTCGATACATCCTAATGTGATATAGTGTTGGTGAAAAGAACATGTGTAAACTATTGCCAATATTGGTAGCGCTTAAAATAATATAAAATATGATTCTTACCGAAATGATCGATAAGCAATGAATTTTGTAAAATCGTTACACCATCGGCAAATATGGTGTGTGAATGTTAATATTTGAATTGTTCTATATTAATCGTTGATTGAATTTACCTCTTTGAGCCTCACAACCATATTTATGAAGTCTCAGATATACCACATGATTTAATTGGTTTATAAAGTGTTATAATTAATTTAAATTAGTTTGTATTTAAGAAATATTAATTGTTAATGTATTTGTTGCTTTTGGTGTTATTATTAAGTAGGGTAGCTCCTATAAATATTCTTAGAGCTATTAGTAATTATTTGGATATGTGTATAAAAGTTGCAGATATACGTATCGATATATATTTAAGTAAGCTTTAAACATATTTAGTTACTTGAAATTTGCTTTGGGATTTTTTGGTCAATATTGGACAAAATCATGGTCGGCTATAAGGAAGAAAGAAATGGTCTAAATATTGGTTTAGATTTAATAGGGCGATTAAAGAGGAAGGTTTTAAAAGAAAGAAGGAGAAATGTTTTCATTCTCTCCATAAAACAAATCTTCCTCGTTAATTCATTCACTTAACCTTTCCTCCTCTCTTTCATGGCCGTGACTTTTTCTTCCTTTTCTCCCATGGCCTAAAGTATTTTCACCCCAAATAACATCAAACAAAATAAAATAAAAGTTGTTCATTCAGTAAGATCGGGTGGAGATAAGTAATCTAGGAGCCAATTTACAAATCAAGGTGTTACAAAGGGCTGGATCTACAAAGGTAAATATATATTTGTTTTGTATACTTCTACATGTTAACACTTGATCCAAATTAATGTATGTAACATAATTAAATTTCCAATGTATATTATTGAAGTTTTATTTATTACATATGTTGTTTATAGATAAAATTCAAAAGGAAAAAGGGGAAACAACAATGGAACGTGATCTATTTATTTTGATCTTATGTGTTTGTGAATCATATCTTTCAGATGTATTTTGTGCAATGTTGAATGGTTTAAATACACACATGATCACTTAATATAGATATAACCAAACATGTGTATTGATGTGAATCCAATATTGGTGTCTTGAATTTTGTGTTTAAATCATGATATTTTGTTGTCCACTTAGTTAAAACAATTAATTTGAAATCTATTTTATTAATTATTTTGATTATATATATATATAATTATGGAAGTTTGTTTACATTACACACATATATGCAACTATTGTTGTATACACAAAATCAAAATTAAACATATATGTATACGATAGTATATTAATCTACTTATCTTTTCATTATACATGTATTTGTTTATCATTTTATACAGGTTGCAATTTATGTAATATCATATATTCTACCACCTTTTTAGGATCTAAAAAATTGTGGAATTTACAAGTTGCTATATATGATTTGGATCTAAATTTAATTAGGATTTTACAAGAGAGAAAAAGGAAAGACTTTACTTTTTTCTTTGATGCTAATCGGATATTTCCTTAATCGAAGATTTAAAACTTGAAATTTATTTCACTAATAGTTTTTTGATTATTATTTACATAAACTTAATTTTATGGAAATTTACACACACGAAGGTATACATACATACAAATATATATATATATATATATATATATTTGTGTGTGTGTGTCTAAACTATGTGTGTGTGTCTAAATTATATGTGCGTGTATGTATGTATACAGTACTATTGATATGTGTATACAAACCACATACTTATATTATATATTCAAATATATATATATATGTGTGTGTGTGTGTGTGTGTGTGTGTGTGTGTGTGTGCTTAGGTATTTATATTCCCGAAATGCATATGAACTTGTCATATGTATATGTAAGTATAATCTATATGTACATATAATAGACATAAATCGCACTTCTATATGTATACATATAGTTATACACAAGTTTATACATATTTTGTTACCAAGTCATGTTATGAATACATGCACACATACATACAAACATTAAATTAAACTAATTAATATGATTGATTAATTAATTAAAATAGAATATTATAAAGAAAAATATAATTTTATTTTTAAATAGATAAGTTGGATCTAATTCTAGTTAATAGATTACATAGGTCCATTAAGATCCAAATTGAGAAATGTATTGAAATTTAGTCGTTTCACCCACTGCAAATGTGGCCGGGACCCAATACCTCAAATGTCTAGTATGCAAGCATTCCAAGATCCTTTAGTATACAACAAATTGTCAATTCCCAATGCATCTTGTAACTCTTCGGTACTCCATGGAATCATACTATCCAACATGCATACAACTCAGTAGGTTTTGATGTCGTTCTATTGGATTTTAAAGGTATTAATCAAGGCACTATTTGTCAACCTATCTACTATAACTCAAACTCTACCGCACCCTCCCCTACTCTCGGCAATCCATTGATGAAGTTCATTATCTATTCTTACTTCCACTGTGGAACTTAACATGGTTGTAGCATACCACTTAGTTTCTTCTGCTTAGCTTTTAGTAGCTGGAAACTCAAGCTCTTGGTGATGTACGTCCCAATGTCCTTCCTTAATTCTACCCAACAAAATGTTTGCTTTATATCTCTATATAATTAGTTACTTCCAGGGTGGGTAGTCAACTTTGATTGATGAAACTCTCGTAGCACCTCATCTCTAAATCCATTTATATTAGGAACATGTAATCTTCCATCTTTACGGAACCAACCATCTCGATCAAATCCATACTGCTTTATCTTGTTAGACTCTAATCCATCCTCTAGCCTATTAATAATCTCTACTATTATAGTATCGTGCTTCTAAATAGTATCAATTCACTCCATAAGAGTATTTCCAATTATCAAGCTTGCCAAAATCACTTCCCTTAGCATAAACTTAGGTCAAAAATCATATCCAGCAAAATGCTCCAACTACATCCATTTTAGTAACATAGCTCTAAAACTGGAAATACTCTTACTCAAGCATCTACGACCACATTTCCCTTATCAGGCATATAGGAACTGTCAAATTCACAGGAGGCTAAGAATTCTAATCGTCATTATTGTCGTAGGTTAAGGACTTTATAACAACCCTCTCCGTAACGGGCCTAATTTTCGATCCAATAAAAGCCTATCGAACCTTAGGTTCGTTCCAAAGCTGGTTGTTGGTTGGTAAAATTGATACAATAAACAATATACAGAGCTATCTATCTATGCTTTCAAAACCTCTGTAACGTCCCTTATTTTGAGGCCCAGAATTAACTGCTACGGATGCTGTAGTCATCCATAGTTATTAATTCTTGATAACAACATATGGTTATGTTAATGGTATCCATAATATTATAAGCACCAGAATATGAAATAATTTTAAACATAATTTCAATGTAAATCTTCTCATTACATTTCAAAGATAATATTCCATATTTGTTACATAATCCTAAACGTTGCCTAGGTTCAGATAAATATAATTATTATAAAATACTCCAAGAGCGACATATGAAAATGCCCCTTTGGTTGATCAGAGTTACTAAATAGAAAGATACATCTACTGTAAATACATTCATACAACAACCGACATAACATAGCGTATAATAGTAATAAATAGACTCCTACATAGCTGGCTATGCCTCCTGCACGTCTCCGGAAGCTTTATTCCTCAAAACCTACTTAACCTATAAAACCCTTACTCTCTACCTACTTAAATCAAATTTTTACCACCCGAGAGTTTAAGGGGAAAACATAAACTTCAAGTCAGACAAAAAGCCTAGTGTGAATAATAATATGTCATCACAATTTATAGATATCAAGTGAGACCACGCCGCTGAGTGGAATGGGTTTTCCCCTCAATAATATCCCTTTAAAATATATCTTTTACAAATCAAAGTCCTGCAATCAAACTTGTTATACTAAATAATATAAAAAATAATGTGCATGCATGCTACATAGGTAATCATGAATATCCATCAAATCAGGGGACTATCCGTCCCAATGTTTAGTTTTCACAGAGTAACTACCAACCTACATGGTTGACTCGGGCCTACCAGATATACCAAATTTTATAACTGAATGGTAGAAGAAAACTGGACGGTCTATCCAAATACACTTATCTTAGTGCTTACCGACCATCTGTTAATCTCATTATTTTGCTAGGCTTAATATGAATCTAAAGGTTTTGCAGGTCAATCTATGACCTGTCTATCTTTATGTATTCCTTTCATATAATCGAGAAATTATGAAAATGGAAAATTATAAAATTAATAATACACTTCTAAAATAATGTTTCTAACATCATATCAAAATCTCAATTCATTTGGGTGTCATATGATAGTTTCCTAACTCAAACATATCACTTAATTTCATAAATAAATTCCATAAATTCACCAATAAGCATATAATTATTCAAACTATCATAGCATGACATAATATGAGCAAAAGAATCAAATTTATACTTAAGATCGAAAATAATACTTAAAACGTGAGATGCATAACTATTATTCACCTAGATGGTTTAAGAAGGTTGAGATTTGTCTTTTATTTGATTTCCCTAAACTTTGAACTTGTTTTCCCTAGCTTTACTTCTCTTGAATCACCCTGCTATGGCCGGCCTTTCTCTTTTAGTTTTTTTTATAATGAATGAAATGAGGAAGGAAATAAGAGAATAAAGGTTTATGTTTAGGAATTTAGATCTTTTCCCATTTTGCCCTTAGCATATAGTCTTCCTTCCTATTAAGTTTTAAACCATTCTTATTAACTCATTCATTAAGGCATGACCCATATTAATTATCAATCTCGATCTCCTTAACCTTTAACATTATTTTATTTAATTTATCCAATTAAATCTCCTGAATAATGTTAATTAAAATTAGTGTTGTTACGGACTCCCCTCCTTACAGAATTTCGTCCTCGAAATTACGATAGGGTACATACATCAAACATAAATGCATAGATGTAAAACATACCATCAAACAAGTCCGGATAAGTATCCCTAATCCTGCTCTCCGTTTTCTAAGTACAGTCTCTCTCATCGTCACTCCACTGGACCTTGACTAACTTGACTATCTTTTTCCATAGCTTCTTCTTATCCTTAGCCACAATACGAACTAGTTGCCTAACAATGGTCAAGTCCGGTTCCACTACTAAATCTTCCAACGCAATCGGAGTAATAGTAGTCTCTGGATCTCGGACACACATCCTGAGATCAGATACATGGAAAACATTGTGGACTCTTGCCAAACTGCTCAGTAACTCTATCCTGTAAGCGATTTTTCTGATTCTTTCGGTGATAGAAAATGGTCCAACGAATGTAGGTGCCAATTTCACTAACTTCTCAAATCTTACTACACCCTTCATTGTTGATACTTTGACGAAAATATGATCTCAACTGAGAACTCCAAGTCCTTCCGTCTCTTATCTACATAACTTTTCTACATAGATTGAGCTTCCTTTATTCTAGCCCGAATCAACTCAATATTTTCTGCGGCTTCTCTTACCATATCCGGACAAGAACTGGTCTCTAACTAACATACAGGTAATTTACACGGCCTTCCATATAAAGCTTCAAAAGAAGCCATTCCTATACTAGTCTGATAACTATTATTATAGGAAAACTCAACCAAGTGCAAATGGTTTTCCCACGACCCACCGAAGTCTAGTACACAAGCTCTCAACAAATCTTCGAGTACCTTGTTGACTCTCTTCATTTTCCCATTTGTTTGTGGGTGATAAGCGGTACTCATCTTAAGATTGGTACCTAAAACCTCTTGTAGACTCTTTCAGAATTCACTAGTGAACAAGGCATCTCTGACACTGACTATACTACTAGGAACTCCATGCAGTCTAACAATATTCTTCATAAAAAATTAGCCAAAATAGATGTCGTTCTTATAGACTTAACGGGTATAAAGTGTGCACTCTTAGTTAGTCTGTCAACTATAACCAAGATACTTTCATTTTCTCTATTCGACCTCAGCAGCCCATCAATGAAATCCATAGATATAGAATCTCATTTCCAAACTGGTATTTCTAAAGGCTAAAACAATCCACTCGGCTTCTGATGTCCAGCTTTCACTTGCTGGCAATTCAGATATTGTTTTACCCATAAGCCTACATCGCTTTTCATACCTTCCTAGAAGAAACTTGTCTTCATATGCTAATGCATCTTAGTTCTACGAGAGGAATAGTAAACTTCGATCGATGGCACTCCCTAAGAACTTCTTTCCTTAGGTCACCAACATTGGGAACACACAATCGTCCCTTATTTTCAACCATCCATTCTAGTCAAGATAAAAATCCTTCAAATCATCAATCCCAGTTCCAACTTCCAATCTTTTAATTCTTTCAGCTAGCAATGGATCATCTTTTTGCTTAGAAGCAATTCTTTCGATCAATACCGGTCGAACTTCCAAACAAGATAATATTCCAATATTCTGACTAGAACTGGTAGTCGATCTTAACTACACACTACAAGTATTCAATGCTTCCAAACCTTTCCATTCATCCAATATAGCTAACACCATATTCTGATGTTTCCTGCTAAGTGCATCTGCAACTATATTTTATGTATACTCGATTCCAAAATTATAAGCAGCTAAAAGCTCAAACCATCTCTATTGTCTCATAATTAACTCCTTCTGAAAGAATAATTATCTTAGCGACTCGTGATCCGTATACAACTCGAATAGTTCTCCCAAAAGGTAATGTCTCCACACCCTCAGAGCAAAAATTATTGTAGCTAACTCCAAGTCATGGGTTTGATACCTAACTTCATGCGGTCTAAGCTATCAAGAAGCATAAGATATCACTTTACCCCTCTGCATTTACACAGCTCCTAATCATGTTCCACATGCATCAATATACACCACTAAATCCTAATTCCCATCTGAAACTACTAACATGGGCACATTGGCCAATAAATGTTTTAGCTTTTGAAATGCCTCCTCACATTTATCGGTCCAAACGTACTACATGTCCTTCCTTATTAGCTTAATCTTTGATGCCACTATACGAGATAAATCCTTGATGAATCTCTGGTAATAGCCGGTTAGACCATGAAAACTCTTTGCCTTAGTCACCGTCTTGGGTCTCTTTTAGTCATTAACTGCTTTTATCTTAGATGGATCTACTGACAACCCTTTTTCTGACACTACATGACCAACAAACTTCACCTCCTTCTTCAAAAATAACACTTCGAAAACTTTTCTTTTAACCGATGCAGCCTCAATGTCTCAAGCACTATTCTAAGATGAATCTCTTGATCTCTTTCATCCTTAGAATATATCAAAATATTGTCTATGAATACCAATAAGAATCTATCTAAATGATCTTGGATGATTCGGTTAATTAAATCCACAAAGAAGGCAGGTGAATTAGTTAATCCGAATGGCATTACTAACCACTCGAACGAACCATATCTTATTCTAAACACCGCCAATGGAATACTGTCTTCCACCACCCGTAGTTGATGGAACCCTATCGCTAAATCTAACTGGGAAACCACTTTGGCTCAACTCAACTGACCAAATAAATCGTTGATTCTCGATGTGGGATATATGTTCTATATCGTATTTTTATTCAACTTATGAAAATCGATACACAATCTTAACGACCCGTCTAGTTTCTTCACAAACACCACGACCGCTCACCAAGGAGAACTCCTTGGTCCAATAAAACTTTTCCCTTCTAAGTCCACCAGCTGCACCTTTAACTCCATCTCGATAGGTGTCATTCTACTAGGTGGTCTACTTACAAATTCAGCTCCAGGTACAAGATCTATTCGAATATTAATAGCTTGTTTTGGCGGTAGCCTTATAACAGGCTCAAAAACATCTGCAAATTCTCTAACTACAAAAACCTGATTCAACTCACCTTCCTCCTCTATTACACCCAACAAAGCACAAGCATCAAAACTTGGATTCTCTATTGAGTATATAATTTGGTCACTACTACTAGGATGTCTTAGTGATATTTTCCTATCGTAGCAAAATATCCTAGCATCATACTTACTTAACCAGTTCATATCCAAAATAATCCCAAAGCCTAAGAAATTAAACACATACAAATTACAGGCAAACATATGACCTTATAATTCAAACACTAAATGGTCACATCGCAGCCCAAGAGTCGCATACCCTCATATTGGATTCGCAACCTTTGAGGAAGTAATTGGGTATGAGGTTCTAGGTTAAGCTTATGTACCAAATGAGATATAAAAAATGTGATGCACCATTGTCAAACGGTACTCTAAAAGGTATACCATGAATCAAAATCATACCTCCCATCATAGCTTTTCCTTTCTCCTTAGTTTTTGGTCTCGAGGTAGCCGGCTCCAAAGAAAATACTTTTCCTTTTTCTATCTTGGCCACTTCTGAACATTTGTTTCTGTAATGTCCCACATGGTTGTAGTTAAAGCACTTAATGTTCTTCTTTCCAACGACTTCCTTTCCTTTGTCAATTCGGCACTCATGAGCATAATGTCCCTTCTTGTCACACTTGTAACACACAACCTCTGACTTCCCTTTCTTGTTAGCTCTACCTTCTAAGCTCCCTTCCTCTGGTAAAACTTTCTCTTCTGATTTTGTCCACTTTACCTCTCTGATGGCTTGTTATTACTAAACAAAGCAAGCATCTCTTCATTTCGTAAAGCCATCTCCATGACTACGTCACATGGATCGCTGAGATATGGTAAAGTTTCCCAAGCAAGCTTAGGTCTCGGTCCATGGATGAACTTCTCATTCCTTTTTATAACTGTGTCAACGATAGCATACCTATATCAGGACAGCTCCTCAAATCTGGTTGCATATTCAAGCACCGTCATGTTACCTTGCACCAATTTTGAAAACTTCCTTAATAGACTTGACTTAGCGATCTTAGACATAAATCTTTCTTCAGACCTCTTTCTGGATTCAGCCCAAGTCATAGTCTCCTCTACTACCCAACCAATCACACTATTCCAGTAATACAACGCATCTCCTTGCAATTGCTTGGATTCCAAGCTCCTCTTCTGTTCGTCATTCAAACCAAGATAAGCAAAGATCCTTTCACAATGGAGCAACCAACTCTCCACTTCAATTGCATCCTCCGTTTCAATAAATGATTTCCCTCCAAATCTTGCATAGTCTATACTCAAAATAGCATAATTGTTGACAGTTGGAACTTCTTAATTAGCTCATCCAACATTTCCTCCAACTAATCCAGCAGTAGCTCCTGCTTGCATCACGTTGACAAGAACTGATACATTGCTCCCATGTCAACCGATGGTGTTCCTGCACCCACATTTGCAGCTGTTTGTCGACCCGGATTCCTCCGAGTATTGGGCCTGATATTTCCATTGGTAGTAGTGCTTCCTCCACCGAGATTCACTCTTCTATTTCCTACCTCCATATCTTACTTCCTTAAATCTATATTTGAATCTTAGTTAGATACGAAGGAACGGTCTAAGAGAGAGGAGAATAAAGATAAAGCATATACTTATATATAGCAAATACAAGTACGTTGTTGTAACGTTATCGCATACCCCAATCTTACTCTCTGATTCACTTGGATTATGTTTTCAAAAACTCTTTTTAAAGTTCAAAATTCTTTAGTTTTACATAAGCCTATGCTCTGATACCAAGTTGTAACATCCCTCATTTTGAGGCCCAAAACTAAAAGCTACGGATGTTATAGTCATCCATGGTTATTAATTCTCGGCGATAAAATATGGCTATGTTAATGGTATCCATAATATCAGAAACACCAGAATATGAAATAATTTTAATCATGAATTCAAAGCAAATCTTCGCATTGCATTTTAAAGATAATATTTCATATTCGTTACATAATCTGAAACATTGCCCGGGTTCAAATAAAATATAATTCTTACAAAATACTCCAATATCGACATACGAAGATGCCCCCTCGGTTAGTCAGAGTTACTAAATAGACAGATACATCTATTATCAATACATTCATACAACAACTGACATTAAACAATGGATAATAGTAATAAATAGGCTCTTACATAGCTGGCTTTGCCTCCTGCACGTCTTTGGAAGCTTTATTTGTCAAAATCTACTTAACATGTAAAGTCCTTACTCTCAACCTATTAGATCAAATTTTGAGCACCTGAGAGTTTAAGAAGAAAACATAAACTTCGAGCTAGACAAAAATCCTAGTGTGAATAGTAATATGCCATCTTAGTTATAAATATTAAGTGCATGCTGCTGAACGGAACTGGTTTTCCCCTCACTAATATCCCTTTAAAAATATATCTTTTACAAATCAAAGACATGCAGTCAAACTGGTTATAATAAACAATAATGTGCATGCATGCCACATAGGTAATCATGAATATCCCTCAAATTAGTGGACTATCCATCCTAATGTTTAGTTTACAGGGTACTACCAACCTACATGGCTGACTCAGGCCTACCACATATACCAAAATTTCTAATTGACTGTTAGAAGAAAACTGAACGGTCTGTCCAAATACACTTATTTTAGTGTTTACTTGATGATCTGTTAATATCATAGTTTTTCTAGGCTTACTATGAACTTAGAGGTTTTGCAGGCCAACCTATAACCTATAACCTATCTCTCTTTAAGTATTCCTCTCTGTGCGTAAACCTACTTTTTGTCTTGCCCTTGACAAAGCCTTACACACTAGAATTTTGGACTCATATTAGCTAGGGGCTAATAACTGAAGTATAAGGCACTACCCTACACCAGTCCCATTTGGTTTTCTAATCCCTGAGTCAGTTCCTCCTATCACAATCTATCCAAAAGTGATAAGAGTAATAATTCTTTAGTAAAATTCTAGGTTAAATACCATTTTCTATTTCCTTGAAAATAATTTCTTAATAAATGATTTAACCCTTGAAATCATACTGTCAAAACAAGGAAAATATAGTCCTTTACTATATCCAAAATAATTATGTCATGATTCATATCTTTTATAAAACTTTATTGATAAAGTTCAAAAACACTTAGAGGTCATCGCTTCTCAAAGCCATAAGCTATAAGCCAAAGTTAATAAAACCATTTAATTGACAACGTCGGTAACCTCATCGCCACTAAGGGTCTTCACCCTTCTTTAATATAAAAATATGTTAAATCCTTTAACTTCTAAAACATAAGGCCACAAGGCCGATAACATGAATCTTGCACTTCATAAAATGTCGACGTCCTAAGGTATAAAACTTGATTTTCATATTAATAAGCCTTAAAAAGGTAGGGTCGACATAGTTAAATCTCAACGTCATTACCGTAAGGAAAATAAGCGGCTTCATTAGAGCTGAAGTCATTTGGAGCGGCAGCATAGCCGTCTTTGAAAACATATGTTTTTGAATAAAGGCGGCATTGTCATCAACGATGTCGACATAGCTAAAAGCAGCATAGTTGCCTATATTATCGAAGTCAATAGGTATAAAACATGTGACATCAATATTTCCACTATTAGTCACTTCGAAACCAATGGGGTCGGCAATATTATAGAAAACATGCGGCATAGTATAAAGTGCAGCATCAATAAGTTAAAGAAAGCGACCCTATCCACTTTGAAGTTCATGATGTCGACCTCGATGCTCCACTTCGCACCTCAAACCAGGCCGATCCATTTTATACCAACTGAAGTTGGTATCCTATGATTAACGTCGAAGACCCTAAATGTGGCATTGTGGAGGGTGGCGTCATCGACTATGGTGTGGCATTCTGGTAATTAACGTTAAAACTGCAATTTTTCTATTAAAAGTGATTTCTTTTTACGAACCGTTCTATTTGTCAAAAGCTTATTGTTTAACAACTTTCTTTATCAAATACTTTTCTGAAATCCTGCCACACCCTTATCTTTCTTTTCCAAAAACATTTGCAAATCATATACTTTTATATGAATGTTTTAATAATTAATTAAGCCTTTCTAGCTCAAATAATTCATAATAAATCTTAAACACTTGGGAAAAATTCCCAAAAATCATAATAAATCAAACTAATCATATTCTCCAACATATAGCTAGAAACATAATTTAATTATTTTAAATAATTAAAACCCGAAATATCTCATTTTCTAACCTTAGAAAATTCACCAAATATTCTCATTATATTGGAAAATAATGAAATTAAAATATCACTTCTAAAATAATGTTTCTAACCTCATATTAAAATCTCAAGTCATATGGGTATCATATGATAGGTTTTTTAACTCAAACATGTCACTTAATTTCATAAATAAATTTCATAAATTCACCAATAAGCACATAATCATTCAAACTATCAGGGTATGACATAATATGAGCAAAAGAATCGGATTTATACTTAAACAGAAAATAATACTTAAAATTTGAGATGCATAATATTATTCAACTTGAATGGTTTAAGAAAGTTTAGATTTGTCTTTGATTTGATTTACCTAAGCTTTGATCTTGTTTTTCCTAGCTTTACTTCTCCTAAATCGCCTTGTTTTGGCCAGCCTTGTTCTTTTAGTTTTGTTTATAATGAATGAAATGAGGGAGGAAATAAGAAAATAAGGGTTTATGATTAGGAATTTGGATCTATTCCCATACATATATTCCTCTTTCCTATTAAGTCTTGAATCATTCTTATTAACTCATTCATTAAGGCACAACTCCTATTAATTATCAAATCTCAATCTCCTTAACCTTTTGCATTATTTTATTTAATTTACCCAATTAAATATCATAAATAATGTTAATTAAAATTAGGGTTGTTACAACCTCATAGTTGAAAGGATAAAATATAATAACAAAACTAAGTACAAATTTCATAAAAATCAAATCTCAGAACATAACATCCCAAAATATCCATTATATAGTATCCCAAAAAAACATAAACATGTTTGAAATCAGGGTAAATCTGAATACATCAAAAAAAGATAAATAATGAAACTGCCACAAAACTTCACCTCTACCTTTAACTTCTTCATCTGCATTGTCCCCCTAACCTGTGGGTTGTAACGAGGAGGGAGTCAGAACAACAATGTCTGGTAAATGAAAATCTCAAGTCTTACCATAATGGTATTCGGGCAGTATCATTTAGATAGTGAAAATTAGCCACAAGGGCCTCTTTAGCAAGTGCAATTAGTTTCTAGGACATACAATTGAAATAATTACTTTTAAGGACAAAATGCAAAATAATTAGTTTCTAAGGCCTAAAACCTATGAAATTATGTCCTTGAAAGTAATTGGACTGCTGACTTTGTCCATAAAAGTAATTATTCTACTGACTTTGGCCTTGAAATTAATTTATGTGGATGTGTGTCCTAGAAACTAATTGGACTGCAAAGTTTGTCCTTCTTGTGAAATGCTCCATTTAGATAAGTATTATGTCTTATGCATCATATACTTTAATCCGCAAAGTATATCTCCAACTATAAGCCAAAGGCTCTTCCATTCCAGCTCCATAACGTACCTCTAACTATAGGTTAAGACCCTTTCCAGTGCAACTTTATGACTCTAATGGGAGGGCAACACAACTACGGGGTCCGACAACCCATCTCCGTCAATCATGCCCTAGTGATGTGAGAGAAAGCACTTGAGCCACTTTATACCTCTTTAATGGAAAATAGGCGGACTCTGATCATTTAATAGATATACACTAGGTGGATCCCCATTAATTAATACCTAGACCTAAGGCGGACGCTTCTTGGTACTTCCTAGCTGACATTATAAGAAATCCTATAAGGCCACTTAATACTTCTTTTATGGAAAAGAGGCGGACCCTACAGTAGCCACTTAATACTTTAACCCTGAAGTAGACCCCCTTCAGAGATTTTCCACTACTGCAGATAAAAGATAACCCCGACCCTGAAACAGCCACTTAATACCCTTAACCGAGAAGCAGGCCCATATAGTGATATCCATCTTATGACCCGTAACCCAAACTGTGACGTCTTACATTAGTCCAACATTATGTAAATACTACTAGCTAGATTAGCTAGGCAGGCTTACCTAAAGAATTGGGACTAACCTCTCATCCTTCATAGGTACTTATTGTAGCCAATGTTTCACATCAGTCCAAAGTCACACTACTGGTAGTCAGATTAGTGGGCAGACTTCTGTATACTTTTGACTGACCTCACATCATTATAACTTAGTCATATTTCTTCTCTCCGATATTACAATTTATATGTGTGTGGGTGTGGGTGTACATACCTCACCCTCATTTATGCATTAAGGCTGCATAATGGAACTACTTACTTTTCCTTTAATTACAGATTAATTTCCATAATTATCCTTGACTTCCTTCCTATAGGGTTTAATGCTATATATTAACCTATTTATTTAATATGTTTACAACTTATATGTTACTAATACATTTATACCTAATGTAAAATATTAGACAAACTAATTTTCATTAAATATTCTTAAGCGTGTGTAAAAAAATTTCTATACTAAGGTTTTTGCTTCCTATACTAATTGTTAAAATGTCGAAACTTCTATAATTATAGAAGTCTCGGGTCCATATGGTAACGTAAAAGAGAGCTAATATCCTTAGCTTAACAAAACAAATTTGCATACATATGTATTTAGAAATGGAATCAAAGTACAAAACTTATTTACATTAAAATAATAGAATCAACACCTATATTTCAAGAAAACAAAAGTTTACAATTTAAACCCTTTATATTATATTCAACTTTTATATATAAAAGCTTGAAGTGGAAAAAGAGCTTCGTATTTGCTTAAATTACGGAAATAGATGATGCAAACTACAAATAGGAGTATCCATACTTTGCACACCATTTTCTATTTTTTTTCTTTTAAAACCCTTTATCACAACAAAAGAAATTAGAAGTGGAAGTTGAATAGAACATAAATGATTCAAATTGCAAACAACAAATTAAATTCTACTATATTAACCTAAAACAATTGAGATTCCAACCAATCCAAGAATCGACATTTTATTGGAAATTTTGGAGTTTTAGATTTAAGGTTTTCGAATACAAAATTCCCCAACACATAAAACAAATCCAAATTTTTACTTCATAATTACTATAAAAGAAAAACTAAGATTTTCACTCACAAATAGCTTTCTCGAATTCCTTTGGACTCGATTCTACGTCTTTGATTATTTACTTCTCTGGTTGTCTTCTTTTTCATTTTCAATATACAACTATTCAATTGTATATTAGATTAAATTCAGAATTCAAAGAATATAGAAGAATAGAAATTAAGAAATATAGTTGTATATATCTAAAACTTATTGCCTCTTCCCTTCAATATGATGGTTTCATCCCTGAAGGTTGAATCTTGAATCTAAAGAAAGTTGAGGAAGAGAACGGATAGGGTTTCACTAGCATTGTTAAATTTCTAATAATTAAAAGTGAGGGGGTTATCCCCATATTTATAGTGGTTAGAATGCGTCTGAACTGTACAATCAAAGTCAGTTTAAAATAATAAAATATGGGCCATTCCTAGCCTAAGCAAATCCTAGCCAACATTGATTAACTGGTGGACAGCCTTCCTTGGGCATCGACCAGCCCAATAAAGGCGGTCGGCCTTTTATTTTCGGGAGAAATTTATTACTAACGTTAATTTTAATATTTTATTATTATTTCTCTATTTAACCTTACAGTTAACATTTACTTTAACATTAGGTCTACTATTTAACGTTCCATTTACCTTTTTAAATTTTAAATGTTAATTCGTAAACTTCAAAGATCAATAACTTCTCCGTTTGAACTTCGATCGTGAAACTTTACATAGGAAAGTTGCTTAAAAAATCAAAAAGAACATAATGGTGTAAGTTTTGTGGCCAAATTCTGACATTTGCAAAATTCTCATTTTTAGCCTTATTATTAGTTAATAAATTTTTAGTCTATTTTACGGGGCGTTATAATCTCCTCCCTTAAAAAGGATTTCGTCTCTGAAATCCCCAAGGGATAGATAGTGTAATGCACACTCTACAACCATGATATACAACCAAGTTATCTACATAACCATCCACTCAACCAAAAATGCAATGTGATTGTGTATGCAGATACTATAGGTGAGCTCGACCCTAGTGTGAATGCAAAATCATGACATATATACATGTATGCAAACATCCTAAATATGCATAAGATTCTATATGAGTGCAAAAATAATATTAAAAAAGGTAGCAACCACCTCCTACCATCCAATATAGCAACCATGATTCAACCAAAAACTATACAATACTAAATTTTGAAGAGAAAAAATTTACAGGAGAAAAGCTCAGGATGAGAAGTCTTCATTTTCTCTTCTGTCTCCCACATGCTTTCCATTGGATTATCTCCCCATTGCACTTGAACCAGCTTAATTTATTTGTTACGAAGCTTCCTAATTCTATGCTCCACTATGCTTGTGGGATCATAGAGTGCTATCGGCTATGTCACTACATTGCTAACCGAAAAAGCTCTACTATAGTGACGGCGTCTGGTAGACATTTTCTCAAATGTGATACATGGACAACATAATAGATTCTTACTAACTTATCCAGAAGCCCTACTCGATATGCAAGTTTCCAACCCTTTTCAAAATCGGGAATGGCCCAACAAATCTCGGTACCAACTTTCCCAATGTCCCAAACTTCATAAACTTCCTAAGATGGGAAACCTTAATGAATACCATGTCTCTAACTAACAACTCCAACTCTTTTCTTTACCTGTCAACATAGGAATTATGTCGGTCCTAAGGGCCTTCATTCATTGCCTAATCATCTTAACTTTCTTCATAGTCTTGCGAATCAAATTTGGTCCGAGTAGAATTTTATCGGTATTTTTCCACTAACAATTAGGTGACTTGCACGGCCTCCATCTAAGGTCCCGAAGGGTGCCATGTCAATCGTTGCCTTACAGTTATTATTGTACGTAAATTCTACTAAGGATAAATGCTACTCCCACTATCCTTCAAAATCCATAATGCAAGCCTCAATAAATCATTCAAAATTTTCTTCACTCGTTATGTCCATCCAACCATCCACGGATGGTAAACGGTGCTAAGATTCAATGTCATTTCTAAGGCTGATTGCAAACTCCTCCAAAATTCACTAGTAAATAAGGAGTCTCTATCGTTAACAGTGCTAACTATAACTCCATCCAATCATACCACTTCTTTGATATAAATTTGCACTAGAGATGTCATCGTCTTATTACTCCTAATGGGAATAAAGTGGTCACTCTTAGTGAGTCTATCCACTATAAACTATATAGCTTCATTGCCTCGTTAACTTCTAGGCAACTCGTCTATAAAGTCTGTCGATATATGCTCACATTTCCAAGTCAGTACGTCTAATGGGGATAAAAGACCTCCGGGCTTTACTTGTTCTGCCTTCATCCTTTGGCACATCAAACACTTAGTGACATATTCCGCTGCTTGCCTCTTCGTTTCCAACTAATAAAAAACCAGCTTCATATCCATATAGATCTTATCCCCATCGAGATGAATAGTCATCTTAGAATGGTGACACCCAACCATAACTTCCTCCATAACATCCTCCACTAGTGGAACACATAGTCGTCCCTCTCTCCTTAGCTACCCTCTTTTGTCGATCAAATACCTATAGATATAGAGGAAATGTTGTCCCATATTCAGCTTGCCTAAAATGTCGACTATTGTTGCATCTCTCTTCTGTATTGACACAGCCACAAGATAACTCGGAGTGAATTCTGATAACGATTGGAAATTGAAATTTGAAAGGAATTCCAACCACCTCCACTCATATATAACACCAAGAGTAGCATGCCTTCGGCTAAGGTCGTCTGCCACAACATTCTCTTTGCAGGAGGTATACCGAATCTCAAAATCATATGAAGCTATAAACTTCATCCAACTCTGGTGCCTAACATTCAATTCTCTTTGAGAAAACAGGTAGCTAAGGGATTTGTGGTCGGTGAATAACTCAAACCTTTCCCCCCAAAGATAGTGCCTCCACATCTTCAAAGAGAATACAATAGCTGCTAACTCTAAGTCATAAGTGGGATACCTCTTCTCATGGTCCTTCAACTACATTCTTGCTTAGGCTATCACTTTGCCTTCTTGCATAAGAACAACTCCTAACCCCATACTGCATGTGTTTGTGTAAACAGTGAAATGCTTTGACCCATCCAGAATAGTTAGCACTAGTGCACAAGCCAACAGCCCCTTCAACTTCTCAAAAGCTTCCATGCATTTCTCATATTCCTATGCAAAGATTAAGTTTTTCTTGGTTATTCGAGTCAATGAGGCTGCTACCTGTGCAAAATCCTTATTGAACTTCCTTTAGTAACCCGCTAACCCAAGAAAACTCTTAACTTCCATGGCATTCTTCAAATCTTCCAGTCTTGAATAGCTTCTACCTTAGCATGATCAACCGACAACCCCTTCTCGGAAACAATATGACTGAGAAATATTACCTCCTTCCCTCAAAAATGATACTTTGAGAGTTTGGCTTTTAGTTTTTGCCTTCTCAAGGTTTCTAGTACCTCTCTTAAGTGATTTTATGCTCTCCTTCCCTTTTAGAGAATAGTAGGATATCATCCATAAATCCTATGATGGATTATTCAGAAGCCTCCTAAAGACTTTACTCATCAAATCTATTGTATGTTAGGGCATTCGTCAAATCAAAGGGCATTACCTCCGATTCATAAAGTCGATATGGAATGCAAAAAGCGATCTTATGCTAGCTATCCTCAACTAATCTCAATTGGTAGAATCTAATGGCTAAGTCCAACTGAGAAAAGATTTTGGCTCCAACAATCTAGTCAAATAAGTCATAAATTCTAAGTAAGGGATGTCTATTCTTCTTGGTCATCTTGTTAAGCTCTCGATAGTCAACATATAGTCTTAAGGAGTCATCTGACTTAGTGGAGAAGACAACTGGGCTCCCCCATTCTGAAGTAGTACGGTGAATAAATCCCTTCTGTAATAACTTTGAAATCTTCTTATCCAGCTCTCGACTTTTCTGCAGCTATATACCTCAATTGTACTACGACGGGTCTAGCATCCTTCTCCAAATCAATCCTAAACTCGATATCCCTTCAAGATGGAAGACCAAAGGCTTCTTCTAAAATGTCAGGAAAGTCTCAAACTACGGGCTTAGATGACAGCTCATCTTGTGATAGCTAAAGGAATATAAATAGCTTAACTTGATTAAGTTTTAGGGTGTACAACGAACATCGATATCTCGCCCTCAACAATTCCTCAACTAAATGATTCTCCTATCATAATCTAAGATAGCCCTATAGTAAGAAAACCAATCCATCCCTAGGATAAGTCCGTACACCGCAAAATTCAGAACATACACGTTACAAATAAAATTGGAATTACATATATCCACCACTAGGTCTTTGCAAATCATAGAAAGGTGTGTCGACCATCGATAGGATTTGGCACAACTATTGGGTTGGCGACACATTGGGCCTTTATTCCTAAAGAGTTAACTATATTCTTGGCTATAAATGAATGTGATGCTCCAGAATCAAATAAGGTATGAGTAGTATTTACAAAAGTATTAGTTGTACCTTCCATTGGAGCTTTTCCTTTGTCCCTAGGAGGAGATCTTCTTGAGATGTTGCCGCATCAATGGAATAAACTTGTCCACTTTGTAACTCCTTTGCTAGCTTCGAGCATCGATTCTTATAGTGTCCTTCTTCATGGCAGTGATAGCATATCCCCATGAACTCTTCCCTCATCAAACTCACTTTACAGCCCTTAACAATGTGCCCCTTCTTCTGACATCTACAATATGTCACACCCCTTTTCTTGATCTTTCCCTTGGCTTTCTTATATGCCTAGAGTCCTATTTCTTTGCTCTACTTTGACTTTGCATCTGTCGTACCTTCCCATTTTCCTCTAAGCCAACGGTCCGAGGTAAGGCCATTTCCACTATCATCACATATGTAGCGCTTGCGGGAACTTGAGTTAGAAGTTGTTCCCTAAGTGGAGAATTTAGGCATTTTGCAAACTTTATTGCCTTCTTTGCAGGGGTGTCAATCAGGCTTATACCAAACTTAGTTAATTTCGTGAACTTATTGATATACTCCTTCACCGTGGAGTCTCCCTGCATCAATTGGATAAATTTCTTCAATTGAAGACTAACTTCAGCTTTGGACATGAATCTTGACTCAAAGCGAGCCCTAAATTCAGCCTAAGTAATTCCATCCTCTTCATTCTCTTGAATGACTATGGTCCACCAATCCAGCGCCTCTTCCTTTAGGTACCATACTGCCATTCTCCTCTTAATCTGATCTTCCCATCCTAGCTTTTGGAGTATGCAGTCACAATCGTTAATCCATACCCTGGTTGCTATAAGATCTTCCACCCCTGAAAATGCTCATCCACTCATATATTAAAAAATCCTTACACATCTTTGGAAAGTCTAGTGGGTGGAGTGTCTTTCAGTGGCTAGAGCAACTGGTGTCATTAGTACAACTTGTTGAGGAACGGGAACGTGTCCACTAGTCTTAAATATATAGAACCATGATGGCATACCCGAAATGATGGGTATCTCTTGAGTGGGGTGGTTTTCGAACTTTGAAGGTGTTATTCTCAGCCATTATCAATAATATGCAGGTTCGCAATTTGGATTAATCCCAATTCCTTATGATAGTAATACTAGCTAAATCAAAAGTTTGCCTATGGTGTTTCGCATATGTTCATAAATGTGTGTGTGTGTAATATGGTTCTGAAAGATATTTTTAAAATTAACAAATACGCGCTCTCACTTATACCTATTCCCTTTGATTAGGCAGTAAAGGCTCAGATCCAAATGTAACAACCCTGTCTAGAACGAGCCTAATTTTCGACCCAATAAAAGCCCATCGAAACTTAGGTTTATCCCAAAGCTAGCAGTTCGTTAGTAAAATTGATACAATGAACAATATATGGAGCTATCTATTCATGTTTTAGAATCTCATAGCGGAAGTGACAAAATATAATAACAAAAATAAGTGCTCATTTCATAAAAACCAAATCTCAAAAACACAACATCCTAAAATACCATAATACAATATCTTAAAATAAAACATCAACATGTCTGAAATATAATAACCCAGTATTTAGGGGTAACTAAATGAAGTTAATAGTAACTATTTAATTATCTAAAATGGATTTTTAAATTAAATAAGAAAAATTTAGAATTTAATATGTAAATTTAAAATTTTATAATGAAGTGATTAGTGATGAAATTGAATAGTTTTGAGAATAATTATTTATTTCAAAGTCGACGAAATAAATTAATTAAGAAATTATTTATTAAATGGTCTTAAAACATGAGTATTGAATATCTAAATAAATAAAAATATGGGAAATAAATTCTAGAAAATTTTATAATGTTGGATAAATAATTAAGAAATATAAATATAATTTTTGTTTAATTTTAATAGTACTTTGTGTTGAGTGGGAAATAATTTTATAAATTAAAGGGAAGGTAAATGATTAGTGGTATATATAACCCAAGCCCAAACCCATTATTTCTTTATCTAGACATTTCTAAGTCTAGAATATTCACTTGCCTTCATACTTTCCATTCATGTAAACTCCACTTCGACACTTTTCATACTTCCTACTTTAGAGAAAAGTTAAATTCCTCCACTTTAATATTAAGATGAAATTTAAAAAAAAAATACTATATTATTAAACTAAAGATTAAGCAAGTGGATATCACTGAATGCCTTAAGCTGTGGAGAAAACGAGTGATAGATCATGGATTGGGATGTTGGGTCGTGCATAGAGGGCATAGGAAGAAGAAGGAAGCAACATTCAAGTAAGTATATTAAACTAACAAATCTATGTCAAATCTATATTATTTTACATGAATATTATGCTTAGATTGATGCTTGAATGATTATGTGTATGTGTATCGAATCGGAAGAAAATTGTGTAAGGGAAGAACAAAATTTGATCGGAGAAAGTCTAAATGGCTTTGGTGATTCTCAACAAGGGGAAGGTCAACTGGTCGACCGGTGACCTATTCTTGTATAAAAATAGAAAAAAATAAAAATAAAAACAAGAATAAATAAATAAAAACAAATAAATAAATATCTTATGCATCGATTGGGAGGAGTTAACGCAAAGGAGGAGGTGGTTGGAGGTCAGAAATCGATCAAACGATCGACTGGATGTGCGACGGTGGTGGGTTAAGTGGTCAAACCATAAGCTCCAATCGATCAACCGCTACATATCGACCGGTGGTGCAACAACTTTTAAAAAGTGAGGTGTGGTCTGGTGGTAAGTGCATGTGCTCTTCTACCAACCCATCTGGGTTCGAGTCCTACCTCACGCTATTTTTGTAATTGTATATTTTAATCGTAAATAAATTATATTTACATTGAAATTAAATTTGAGAAATTAAATAAAGTAAAAGTTTTATATAAAATCCAACATTTCGATATATTTAAAATTATTACTTTATTGGAAAAAAAATCCAATTTTAGCTTAAATTAATTGTTTAATGATTTGTAAAAATTATGGAAAATTAGAGATATTTTCTAACGATATTTTAATTATTTTATAGAGAATTTCGTGATTAATATGTTTAACTAAAAGCATATCGTATTATATTTATATTTTATTAAATAAAATATTTATTTAATAATTTAAGTTTATTTAGATATCTAATTTAATTATAAAATTGTTATTATGTTTTTCTATTATTCCCATCTTTGTTATATTGAACCTGGACATTGTAAATGATTTGTCATCAAATATTAATTTAATTATTCTATATATATATTTATATATCTGATTAATCTATTTTATTTTACTTTTCTAGTTCTCCTTTATTTTATATTGAATTGGATCATATGAATGATTCGCTGTTGATACTGATTTGATTGGTGATTTGATATGATACGGTGATGACATCATTATGATTTTAGGATGATTTTAGTTCTGTGTAATGACGAATTAAACAAAGGGAGTTATAACACCATCTAATATGGGTCTTTCAGTGATATTTCTTAGGTTATCCATTCGACTCGTTATATATAATATTGAAGGAGCGAGTATAATGTATGAGCATTGAATAAAAGGACCAGCAACCCATGGTGGTATATGACACCATTGTGACATTTATTATGTTATTCTTTGCTCATGAATGACACTCATACGGGGATATGCCATGTGCCGACAATATCAGAGCCATGTGTCTGATATATACAGAGCTATGCTAGTAGAAGTATCGAGCCATGTGTTGACATATGTATAAGGCTGTGTGTCAGCATATGTATCGATTTTGTGTCGGTGTATGTACAAGGCTATGTATCAGCATACGTATAAAGTAGTGTGTTGGAATGTGTATATAGCTATGTGTAGGCTATTATATATATATATATATTGTATTACAGTATTTATCTATCACTGTCCGACTCCCTTTATGGCATGGGAGTGAACCAGATTGGCTAGTATCCATCCTAGCGGCTTGGTCATAGTGGCCGCACCCTTGATCTATGACACCTTTTTCTTATAATCATGTGATGTTAATGTATAGAGTCGTATGTTGATGATGTATAGCTCCTTTGTGTCACCTAAGCTAGCCGTATGTTACCATTTAAGAGGGGCACATGTAGGGTCATGACTGAATCCTCACATAGTCGAGTACATTGATGGATATGAGTCATGATGGTCGTCAAAGTAACCAAGAATATAGGAGTCATGTTGTAAGAACATGTGTGTCCTATTATCCAATCACATGTGTAGTCTCTTGGAGGAAATGTATGTTAGTCTCTCGTCTGGTTCAGATGTGTTTGATATAGACATATACTTACTTCTACTTGAGATGATGAGCTGTGATTATACTTGAGACTGTGTCCGATGTATGATCAATCCCTATATCCTTCTAAGGCGTGAGTTGCCAACTATATTTTCATAGGCGTGTATCTCTAATTGTATCTTTCATTAGAGTGTGTTGCCATTACTATGCTTTTGCTTATGGATGATTACTTATATTGATATTGAGGATATTTTATTACTTGATATTTAGGGTAAAATCTTTGGCATCGATATGGGATATCCCAATTAAACTTGATGATATCTCATTATTGAAGATTTTTGTACTTAGATGTTGATTCCTGGATATGAATGATTCACCCATTTGATGTTATTTCATAATTTCGAGTTGGATGAGCTTTTATATGGGTGGTGGCATATTTTATGCATGATTTTGTGGTATTCTACATTATGCGATATTTTGGGAATTGTTTAAGACATCACCTTATATAATATATGCATACGTTATTACTTATATATATATTGACATAATCATTATTGTTTTGAGATACTCTATTGGTGTGGTCATATTATTATTACATCTAGTTTATGCTAAGTTCCATATGTTATTTTGATTTAGACATAGTCTGACCCATATGGTATTTATGCAATACTCGGGTTAGTCCGAGATTTTACAGGTTCAGGGACAGTATAACCAGCTTGTATTATCTAGGCATGGAGGAGACTAGCATGTAGCGTTATTGTACATCATATGAGTATTATAACTTCATTTATGTATATTCTTATGTTTTATATTGGACATACTTGTATATTTTGTATTATTTATCATCACTGAGATTCTGACTTTGTATTCTCTGCTATCAACTGTATAACGAGTATTGTTCTATCCTATCGACACACATGTTTATTTCTTTGTGCCGATATTGTATATGTTTTGTAGTAAGTTATGTTCGATATTTAAATATGTACTAGCATTAGCCCAAGGGAGTATACACATATGTACCCCATATCACCTCATTCTACATATTATTCAATAGTGTTAATTTGTAATACTCTTAGATAGTATGGTAAAGAAGTGGGGGGTTCACATGAAATCTGGGTACATCCGAATACATCGAAAACATAGATAAATAACTAAACTACCACAAATCTTCACCGCAGCCTTAGTCTTCTTCATCCGCATCATTTACCGAAACCCGAGGGTTGTAATGAGGATGGAATCATACAAACAATGTCTGGTGAATGAAAATCTCAAGTCTTACCATAATGGTATTTAAGCAATATCATTTAGGTAAGTATTATGTCTTATGCATCCTATACTTTAACATGTTAAGTATACCTCCAATTACAAGCCAAAGGATCTTCCAGTCCAGCTCTATAATGTACCTCTAACTATAGGCCAATAGCTCTTTCCACTTTACCTTTATAACTCTAACATGGGTTAACACAATTAAGGGGTCAACACTATCCATCTTGGTCAATCATGCCCTAACGATGCAAGAGAAAGCACCTGAGCCACTTAAGACCTCTTCAATGGAAAATAGGTAGACTCTGATCATTTAATTCCTATACCCTAGGCAGATCGCTATCATTTAAAACCTAGAACCAAGGCGGACCCCTCTTTGATACTTCCTAGCTAACATCGTAAGAAATACCATAAAGTCGCTTAATACTTCTTTTATGGGAAAGAGGTGGACCCTACAATAGTCACTTAATATCTCAACCCTAAAGCGGACCCCCCTCCAGAGATTTCCCACTACCGCACCTAAAAGATAATCTCGACCATTTAATATCTCTTGAATGGGAAGGAGGCGGACCCTACAATAGCCACTTAATGCCACCAACCAAGAAGCAAGCCTATACTAGGATATCCATCTTATAACCCTTAACCCAAACCATGATGTCTCACAATAGTCAGACTATTCGTAGGTGCCGGTAGGCAGATTAGTTGGGCAGGCTTATGTGTAGAATTGAACTAAGCTTGCATCCACCGTGGGTACTTATTATAGACGATGTCTCACATTATTCCCAAAGTCACACTACTGGTAGCCAGATTAAATGGGCAGACTTCTGTGTACTTTTGACTGACCTCGCATTCCTATAATTAGTCATGTTTCTGCTCTCCAACATTACACAATATATATATATATATATATATATGTTTGTATATGTATGTATATGTATAATATACTTTAATCACATTTATGCATTAAGGCCATATAAGGTAACTCCTTATTTTGGCTTTAACTATGGATAAATTTCCATAATTATCCTTAACTTCCTTCCGATAGGATTTCGTGCTATCTATTAACCTATTTATTTTATACCTTTACGACTATACGTTACTAACATATTTGTACCTTATGTAAATTACTAGACTAATTATTTTTTATTAAATATTCTTAAGCATGCATAAAATTATTTATACACTAAGGTTTTCACTTCCTACACTAATTGTTGAAATTTCAATACTTCCATATGTATACAAGTCTCAGTTCCATACAATGACTTACAAAATAGTTAATATCCTTAGCTAAATAAAACAGACTTGCATATATATATATATATATATATATATATTCAAAAATGGAATCAAAATACCAAACTTCTTTTACATTAACATAATAGAATCAACGCCTCTATTTCAAGAAAACAAAACTTTACAATTTGAATCCTTTCTATTCAACTTTTACATATACAAACTTGAAGTGGAAAAAGAAATTCATATTTTTTTAAATTGTAGAAATAGGTGGTGCAAACTACAAAAGAAGAATCCATACTTTTCACACCATTTCCTAATATATTTTTCCTTTTAGAACCCTTTATCACAACAGTAGAAATTAGAAATGGAGGTTGAATAGAACAAAAATTATTCAAATTACAAATAAACATTTAATTTCTACTATATTAACATAAAATAATTAAGATTCTAACTAATCCAAGAATTGACATTTTATTGGAAATTTTAGGGTTTTATATTTAAGGTTTTCGTATTCAAAGTTCCCTAAGGCACAAATCAAATCCAAACTTTTACTACACAATTACTGTAAAAAAAACTTATAGTTCCACTCATAGATAGCTTTCCCAAATTCCTTTGGACTCAATTCCACGCCTTCGCCTATTTCCTCCTCTAGTTGTCTTCTTTTTAATTTTCAATATACAACCATTCAATTATATACTAGATTTGATTTAGAATTCATAGAATAGCAAAGAATAGAAATAAAGCAGTATGGGTGTATGCATATCAAAAACTTATTACATTTTCCATTCAACCTGATGGATTTCTTCCGTAATGGTTGAATCTTAAATATAAAGAAAGTTGAGGAAGAGAATTGATAGAGTTTTGCTAGCGTTGTTATTTTTCTTGTGAATAAAAGTGAGTGGGTAGCCCCATGTTTATAGTGGTTAGAACGTGTTTGAAACGTACAATCAAAGTTGGTTTAGAATAATAAAATCTGGGTCATTCCTAGCCTAAGCAAACCCTACTCAACGTTGGTTAACCTGTCTACCGACCCAATAAGGATGGTCAACTGGCTTTCTATTTTCAAGAGAAATTGATTGCTGACGTTAATTGTCAATATTTTATTATTTATTTCTCTACTTAACCCTACCATTAACGTTTACTTCAATTTTATGTTTATTACTTAATGTTCCATTATTTATTACCCTTTTAAATTTCAAATGTTAACGTTTAAGAAGTTTTAAATTTAAATTTTTTGAATTATTTTAAATTCGAAAACTTCGAACATCAATAATGTAACGAACGAGATTTTCGACCCTCGAAAATCGACACCAATACATCCTTGGTATTCACGTGTCGTAAATCCAAGTGCCGGAAAGCTCGATGGTTAGGGAAAAGGAAAATAAAAATAGAATAGAATCTCACACAAATGGAATAACATATATTATTTCAACAATAATCTTTGCAGCGGAAATTTGAATACAATATCAAAGTCTAACCTAGATTCAACTTGGACAGTTATAAATCCTATGTCCTTACAAATGCTGAAAAATAAAAACAAATGCAATAAATGCAGCGGATAATAGAATACATCCATACGTAGATTAAGATCTCCAGCTCTCCTCATGAAACTCCAAGCATCTTCAACTAAACTTGAAATTACTCGTATATGACCCGAGTATCAAAAATACCGAATCAGGCTTGATAAACTAGCGTGAGATACTAGAACCATAAACACATGACGAGGTCATAGATGAGTACTAAACTAAACCTTTGAAAAGAATAGTATCTCATAGGACTATGTCGCACATAAACACAGACGGGTTTTTACCTTACGATAACCAATATACTTTATACTGAAAAACACTTTGATATTATCTTTAATGACATTGGTTTTGAAAACACTTTTCAAATAAATATATATAAAACAAGTATCGATACGCGGAATATGGTAATATATCCGGACTAGGTCAATGGAATATACTAGATGGAATATATGATACCAAAAGAGGTAGCTGAAATGTTTGCAAAGCATTACAGCTTTTTGGGAATACAACCAAAACCGTAAAGCTCATATTGGAATTAGATTTCCAACATGATAGGGAACTAGTGGCCTTTTCCTTTTTCTGCGGATTTCCATGTATAGCAACATCGTACCTGGTAGCTTCTCGTGCAAGGAATCACACACCACTATACTTGCTACACTACTACGTATCTGGTGGCTTCTCGTGCAAGGACTCACACACCACTATACCATACAATATAAAAGTCCAAACGTCTTCTGGCCCTATAAGGCACAAGGCATAATCATTTCGATCCGCTCATAAACCAATAGCCAAAAATATATGTCTTGTAGACCACAAAATTACCTGTATCATCTCTAGAATATGAGGCTCGTAAGGCTATTCTTTCATAAAGCATATTCCACTTAGAATGCCACATTGCCATTTCTTAATCACACAACTGATTTCTACCAACATATAACTCCTGAGCTCGTACGTTTCAGGAAATGGTGTTAAGCTAAGAGAAGTTGCCTTCTTCGCCACCAAGTAGATAATACGTTGATAGGGATCGATTAATATGATCAGAAATGCACTATCAGACATTCGTCCATATAAGTTTGTTCTGGGACTGAACGAAACCAAAGGCACTCCTTCTACTACCATTTAGTAGCGAGTAGTCCTTGCAATCCGAAGATTTCAAAACATGATAGGACCACTGCTATAATAAATGTCTCTATATTGGGAGCTACCTCGAGAATGTCAACAAGCAGTCCCTTCGCTCTAAAGATCTTCGGTCTTCAATACAACGAGGATTTAAAAACGCAGACACCACTGCCATATAAATATAATGTAGGGTAAACCCCTAGGACTTGTGACAGCAATCCTTGCATTCTGAAGATCTTCGGTCTTCAATAATCATCATCTTCAACATGTCTTCACTTCTGAATGTGTACATTCGTTCGAAGTGGTTTCTAGGTAGGAGTTACCCAAATCCGATCCAGGTTCCTTCGAACCAATCATCGATTAAAAAGATGTTAAGTTCATATGTGATTATCAATCATCATTCAATTTAATTCAACTTTTTATTCATTCATAAATATCTCAGAGAGATATATTATTTTAAATTATTCCATCTATCTTCTTAATAGTATATGGAATCATTAAGCCTCATTTATCAAATCATTTGGTTAATTAAACCCTTTTGAATCTTGGAATAATTCCAATTTATTTCATCCTTTACTTAGGAAAATATTTCCAAATCATTTCTTTTAAATATTAACATAAATTTCTTAATTCAAAACTCAAAATTTTTATTAAGTTAGAACCATGTTATCTAGGATGTTAATCCAAAACCAGTAAATGAGCAGAATATATAGAAATCATCTAATTCTACTCAATATCAATCCCCGTATTCAACAAGTACTATGGGCGGAATAATGGTGAAATCACCTTTTAAATTCCACGAATAGTACGAGTTACCTCTTCGGGCTTTAACACCAAATACAAGAAAATTATCTCCATAAAAATCCAAGTTATTTATATTTGGAGAAATTATATCCTTTATACTTTGGAAAATTTTGATCTGAGTAAATCAAATTTACTATCCCCACCGTCGGGCCAGTCCGGATAGCCAAGGAGAGCAGAAAATTGGTTTTTCAAACTCAAGCCTAGACACTATCTGTCTGTCACCCATGAGGCGGTCAAGTTATTTGATCGACTCCTAAAGTTTTTGAAATAATTTTATTAGAGAAGTTACATAGGCTTATGGGCCTAAGGTCGGAGCATTTCTTGGGATTGTTCATTTTAGGGATTAGGACGATATTAGTGGCGGTCCATCTTTTAGGTCGGCCAGCACTAATGAAAAAGGCTTAAATGGCTGCAATAAGGTCAAAACTAATGACATCCCAAAAATAATGAAAAAGCATCCATTGAAGCCATCTAGGCTGCCAACACTATCCTTGCCCAGGTTGAAGACCGCATGCTTAATCTCTTTCAAATTAGGGATGTCAGGTAGGGAATAGCTGTTGAGGTTGAACAGAATACAAGGGATGTGACTCAAAATGGCAGGGTCTATATTGATGGTGGAATCGAAACCGAGAAGATCATTGAAATGGTTTGTGGTGACCCCTTCCATTTTAGACTTGGAGGTAGTCCAAGATTCATCATCTTTCTTGATTTTATGAATAGAGAGTTTGCTCTTGTTTTTAAAGATAATAATATGAAAGAATTTGAGTTAGTATTTCCTAGGAGAGTCCACTTAATGCAAGCTTTCTATTTTCAAAACATCTCTTCTGTGAGGAGCTCTTGGTTGAACCTATCTTTGGATTTTATCCATTCCTCACGGTTAGAGGGGAATGGGTCAGCAACAATGAAGGTTTCTGTCATAGAAATATTTAATTCTTCATCCTTTAACCATTCAAATATATTTAAGAATGTGTTTCTGTTCCAAGCTCAGGCATATTTTTTAACATTATTGAGTTTATGAGCGAACAAAACCATGGGTGGGCGTACGGTGAGCAATGCCTAGGCCTCTTTGATATGTTTAAGAACATGAGGTGAGAAGTCCATATGTTCTAGAAGCAAAATTATATGGGGAAGAAGTACAATTGACTGTTAGCCTTAGAATGATGGGAGAGTGATCGAAGTTGGTGCGATGAAGATGGTCAGCAATATAAGAGAAGCGGTTAGTGAACCAACCTTCATGACCAAATATACGATTAAGTCTAGCGGAGAGTCGGGCTTATCCTTCTCGGTTATTACACCAAGTTTAGCTCGAGTTGCAAATGGGAATTTCGTGAAGCCTAGCTGATGAAATGGAGGCGTTAAGTCATTAATGGCTTGAAAACAAGAAGATGCACTCCCCATCTTTTCATCATCATTGGCAATAATATTAAAATCATCTCTGTTGACCCAAGATTGAAAGTTAAGAGTAGAAAGGATGTTAATATCATCCCATAAGGAATGCATTTTTATAATAGAGCACTTGGCATGGACACAAGTGAATAGCTGGAGCATAGACAAGTAAATGTTAATATTTGAATAGTTCAATATTAATAGCTAATTGAATTTACACCTACGACTCGCACAACCGTATTAGTAATTCTCCAAAATATTACACGATTGAATCGATTTATAAACATTATAAATTAATTAGATTTAACTAATATTTATGAAATATTAATTATTTATATATGTGATTGTTAACCCAAAAAATGAATCAACACCCTTGTTTGAGTGTGAAAGCACCAGCCCTGTTCTCACAGAGCAATAATATAGATAATAGATATAGAAAAAAGCGGTAAGAGAAAGAAGAAAAGAAGATTTTTATAGTGGTTCGGCTGTTAACGAAGCCTACGTCCACTTTATAATTTCTATTATAGACTGATTGCTGTTACAAGAAGTGTTTGGTTACAAAGCTCTTGATTGTCCTTAGCTAGAATGAATCTCCAAGGTTGGAATCCACTAGAGAATCATGGTGAACCTCTTTGGAGATTGTTGTGAGGGAGGTGATGAGTGAAGAAAGCTTCCAGCAGAGTTTCAGCAACCAGTCCGGAGAAGATCCCGTTTATGTTGGAGATGGGATGGTATTTATAGAGATTGGAGAGCTATTGGGCCAAGCATGTTCGCCGGCTATTTGCAGATGGACGTAGGAAGACGTAGTGGAGTTTAGCTTGCGACCCAAGCTAAAAAGATGGATCACTAGTGATCCATGGTCTATGGATCGCTAGCGATCCATAGGATTGGCTCGAATGCGAGCTAATTACTTAGCTCCTTTCTCTGCTTCAATCTGTGTAGGTCGCGCTTGCACCATGATAACCTACGGATCATTGGCAATCCATGGTGTATGGATTACTAGCGATCCATACACTTAGCATGTTTTTGGACTTTGGACTTTGACCTTTGAGCTTTCTTCATTGTCTTGTGTCGACGTTGTTCGTATAGTTTCATTGCACATCATTTTTCTTTGAACGATTTACTGGCTAGTTGTATTTAGCTGCTGGTTGGGCTAGATGGATGCGTGTCCCTTGGTGTAACTAACTCGGAATCTCATCAAACTCAGTCACTACTTTTACAATATGGATTGGATCATGATGTAGGAAAAACAGTTGAACCCTAGGCTATACCTATGAACTTAGTGGATTTCCTCATTCTTTTTCTTGGCTCTCTTTGGCTCATTTCTTTAGTCCTTTTGGTTGAGTTTTGAGCCATTCTAACTCCATCAAGTTGTCCCATCTTCTCTTGAATCCTACTGGGTTAAAAACTCGGATAACATTTGCCCCTCAGAGTACGTCTTCGTTGGAAGCAAGGCGTGCTCTAGAAGTGATCACTCTTAGTCTCTGCTTGTTGGATTTCAAGTAATCGTGTTAGAGTTTCGTGAATATGAAGCAGGTTATGTTGCTGCCTACTTAGTTTTGGTCTCTACCACTACTGCTTGTCATAACATATCAAATTTTTCTCCATTGCTTCTCGGTATATCTTGAAATAGTAGGTAGATGTCGAAGTGCAAGTTTGAGGTCGCAGACGTGCAATCCTATGGATCGCTGGCGATCCATAGCTGATGGATCGCTGGTGACCCAAACACATAGGATTTTCTTTTTTGCTTCCTATTTAAGCAGTCGAGCCGATTCATTCCATCATTCGAGCCGAGCTATTTCTTCTTCCTGCGATCCAAGTGCTTAACCGCGATTCAACTCAAACTTTTACCTGCGATCCGATCTAGGCCTTTATCGGTTCGATCCATCATTTCCAGAGATTCGACCCTGTCTAAATCCTCCGCCGTGCTTCCTTCTTCGTCGCCAAGGCCAGAGCATCGCCTCTGCTTTCTCAGGTCGCCTCCGACAAAAACCAGAGTTCGCCGGTGCCTTTGGTCGCCATTGATTCATCCCCAGATCACTACCGACCCAATTTTAGTTTGCTGATCCTAAAGCTTCAACCAACGTTGCATTTTAGGTCGTTAATCCAAGTTCGGTTCGCTGATTACAATGTTTGTTCAATGATTTGGCAACGAGGTTGCATTCGTGATCTTTGTCGTAAGGAGTCTGAGTTGATTGCGGCTGAATGGAGGAAGGTAGTAAATCAAGTCTTGAGTTCCTCCTGGAACGACATTCAGGCCTTGCCTCGTTGCTTGACATGTTTTGCTGTCTTTGTCCATTGAGCTGGAATTGACTTGTGCTAAGTTCCATAGCTGATATTGCATGACACATCACGAATTGGTCCTGGCTCTTTCAAAGAATTTGGACTTATCTTAATTGCTTTTGTACGCAACCTATCCTGGTTCAAGACCCAATATTTCTTCGTCAGATGCCCCGAGGGGTTTAACCATCTTTGGACAATGGGGGTAAGTTCTTTTCCTTACTTACTGGGTTCTGACATGTCATTATGGAGTTTTTAACAAGTCGAATACTTCTTGCAGTTATCGTGAGGCTGAATAAAGACTTGCCTCTCAATGAAGTTTTTCGAACCTTGAAGGCTATCGATGCTGAGGAAAGATCCGTTAAAGTCTTGCGGACTGACGAAAACTTACTCCGATATGGATTATTGCATCCGGGGAGATCCATCATTCCAGTTGAGGTCCCCTCTCCTTCTCGATCCAAAGTTCGCATGCGATCCACTTCCTTCTTACGGTTCCGAAGAAGGCGCTTCTCAAGAGAGAGAGAGAGAGGGCTTATCCAGAGAATCAGTCGAAGAGGCTCACGATGGAGGAGATGTTGCTGCGACCGGAGTAAGTCACCCGACCAGAATGCCTTTGAATCTGGAAGAAGGAGAAGAGGAGTTCAAATAGAGGGAAGGCAAAGCCGCGATGGACTTAGAAAAAGAGGAGGGGTTAATCGGGAGTATTAGCGATGAGTCCACTTCTAGCGGTGATTTCTATGCAGAATTCGATGATGGGGATTCTGAATCGTGCGACGAGACTCCGAGGATGAGTCCCTTTATTTCGAGCTCACCTCCTCTAGACACAAGTGGCAAAGACGATGCCCCAGAGATTAGGCTATGTCGGGATTCTCCGAGTAAAGATGCTGGTGCAGACTTTGGAGATTTGAGTGACGTTTACGTTGATTTCGACGCATTCATTGGGGAAGATTCAAATTTGAAGAGGTGCCTCATCGTTCGAGCCACGTTGCAACCGAAATTAGTCCGATTCCTTCTGCGGCGCCTGCCTGATCCAGTTTGTGACGTTGTTTTAGGCTCCTCTCCCAAACACATCACACGCTTCACTAGGGTCGTACTCACTTGTACACACACTTTTCATGTTTATTTTCCGTTTCTAAAACCTTTTATTTATGTTTTGTATGAGGTATGACGAGAGGATGCGACCTTTACGATGATTTGAAGAATTTACTGATTCCCAGCGCTGGTCCAAGCATTGTTCCGGCCGCTACCAACCCCGAGAGACGGAGGAAGAGTATAGAAGAAGAAAAGATTTAGAGGCCAAAGCTCATCGTCGAGACTAGAGGGAGCGGAGCCACGTATATAAAGGTGGGTATGAAAAGTGAAAAACTTTCGAGGAGAGAGAGGAGTCGTCGAAGAGGTCTAAACTTGATCACGGTTCTCATTCTTCAGAACAGTAAGATTTCATTCCGACGCTCTCTTCAGTGGATCAGGAAATCCTCGTTACTTCTATCCCCGTTCCGCCTTCAACTTACATTTCGTCATCTTCTATTGATCTTGCCCCCGATGCTTCATGTCCTCACCAGAGATCCGCCTATGTTCTCCCATCCGGTCCTTCCAGGCTTGAGGCGATGCTCCCCGGGTGGTTTCTAAGGGGGGTTAAGTTTGATTGTGATCTCTATCCGGTTCATAGGGATTCATACGTGCCACATCTTCAGGCTATCCAGAACGATTTAGAACAAGTCGAAGGGTGGGAAAAATTATGTAAGCAACTGGTAGACACAAACCGCAAAAACTATCAGGAAATCCTCTCTTTTGAGTCAGAGAAGGATGATTCTAAAAGTGTGTTAACACAACGCGATGTTAGGATCAAACAGCTAGAGGAGGAGAAAGAAGCGGCGCTTCGAGAAAGCAAAAAAGAACGCCGACTTGCTGAAGAAATTAAGAGAGGCCCATGAGAGAATTGAGATCGTCTACATGTTCAAAATAAAGAAGGCTTATGCCGAAGAGGCCAAATTAAAACAGAGGTGGAAGCTTGCAGCGCGACAATTGAAGCCCAAAAGAAAACCATCTTCGATCATGACCTTATTGTTGAGGGGCATAATAAGACCATCTCAGACCACGCTGAGACAATCGTCTGGCTACAGGGTCAAGTTGCGTAGCTTAGCACCGATAAGTCTCGCGTCGAGTTGAAAAGGCTGCCATTACGGCGGATTATCTGGAGCTTCAGAACGCTTTTGAAAGGAAGATGGAGAAGATGGACGAGACCATCTTAAATTTTTATGGCAACTCTCTGCTGCATCAAGGGAGCCTCAGCTACTTAGGCCCGAAATTTCTGTGCACTCTTGCTGTGGTTTGGGAGGAAATCTTGACCCGCTTTCATGATAGCAGTGACGTTTACACCGAGCAAGATTAGAAAATGCATACCTCAATGAAGATTCAAAAATGGCGTTGATGGAGGGCCAAGAGATTCTGCGGATCGAGAGGGAGAAATAAGCTACCGTTGCCGCCATGACTATGGTTGCCGAATCGCTTACGGAACCTTTCATTTCTGGTGCCGGTGAGCCATTTGGGCAGCCCCGCAATCTATCAACAAGTTATGGGCTTGAGGCATCCCCTTGGATTATAGAGCCGTCGAAGGGAGGTGAGGGCGGTAAGTACGAAGTTGACATTCTTGGTCATTCTTCAGGTGCAGGTAATCCTCTTGTTTCCCCCGAGTTCGGGAGCTTTCAGCTTACTCCGCAAGAGCATGAAGAATTTAACGCTTTCATTTTTAATCTTATAGGTCCATCCTCCTTGTCTGTCGATCTACCTATTTCTTCGGTGCCTGGACCTGTTGCTATCTCCACCGCTTCCGTGCTTATTTATGTACCTGCTCCGGTCACGGTGTCCGTATCTGGCTCTCAGCCGGGACTGGAGTCCGAGAAGATCGCCGCACTTCATGGCTTGGATGGCCCTTACATATCTTTGGAAGGTGACATAACGGTGGCCGACATTCGGGAGCAAGAGGTTCAAACCGAGCAACCACGCAGATCTCAAGAATAGTTGGTTGCCGACAAAATGGAAAAGATCGAAGCAATCAAGGCCTCCAAGAGCTCCCGTAAGTCACGGAAGCACAAAATGAAGGGCGAATCTTCTGAGAAGTTTGCAGAGCAGGAGGAAGACATTAGCATTGAGGATATTGTTGACATTACTGGTAGCGACACCATCGAGGCAAGGCAAAAACTTCGAACAAAGGGCGAAAAGGGGAGTGGTGGAAAGAAGCACTGAGAAGTTTAGGTGGTGACCGATCTGCTTTTGATTCATTTTGAGTTGTTTTGTTCAAGTGCAGAGTCTACACTTAGTGTTTTTGTTATGGTGTCTGTATTTTTCTTTTGTTAGCCGGCGTTGTATGGGTATGGCCCCCACGTTTTGATCTTGTATAAAAGAAAGCTATAAGTAATACATTGCTGATATTTTGACTGTACTCTTACTTATCTGTTCATATGTGTTTTGTGCACTTATGACTGTTTTGTTTACACTTATCTAATTCTGTGATTACTGCCGACATTCTTTGTTTTGCATGACAATTCTTTGTTTGGAGTAACAGAACTTGTGGAATTATTGTTTTTAATTATTTTTATTTAAGTTCAGGTGTATGCCCCTCAGTTCACAGGGCTGTTTACTTCAAACAATTGACAAATGACCGGTAACTTAGGATTTAAGTAGTTTGCATATTAACTAAATCACAGCTTGATTTTTCTTCTTTCAAAAGTTTTGTGACTGTAGCACATAGTCGAAGTTTTTTTTGCGATATTCTGTTAAGTATGCGACATATGCAAGTTTGAAATGTGCGCACTGTATAAGTTAACTATAGGCAATTACACATTATCAACGTTTAATGTAATAGTTGGTCATTGAGTGTCAGCGGTTGGAGTTTCCCACTGGTTTGCAACACTCCGATTTTGTTGGATTCGTGCCCATTGCTTCCAATAATGGGAGTGGGTTGAATCTTGTTATTTCTGTATAGATAAGTTCCCTGGTATTGCCGGGGCAATTCCGGGACTTGAAAGTGGGCACAGCTTATGGGATGCACAGATTTTAGGATCGATATGTCCCGTCGGTCTAGAACTGTTCTGGTGCTCCTCGGTGTTGCCTGTCTTTGGGCAACGTAAGGAGTTTACATTTTATGGGCATGATTTCACGGCGATGCTCCTCGGTGTTGCCTATCTTCGGGAAACATAAGGAGTTTACGTTTTAGGAGTGTGATTTCACGGCGATGCTCCTCGGTGTTGCCTATATTCGAGCAACGTAAGGAGTTTATGTTTTAGGATCATGATTTCACAACGATGCTCCTCGATGTTGCCTATCTTCGGGCAACATGAGGAGTTTACGTTTTAGGAGTGTGACTTCACGGCTCCGAGAGTCCATGCGCGGCTTGTGAAATGCGCGGCTTTTGGGACTAATACGACAAGTTGGTCCGGAATGGTTTTAGTACTCCTCGATGTTGCCTATCTTTGGGCAACGTGAGGGGTTTATGTTGGAAAGTTGGTGCATGACTTTTCATACTCCCAGTGTTGCCTATCTTCGGGTAACGTGAGGGGTTTGTGTTTTGAAAGTTAGTGTGCGGCTTATTGGATGTGCGGCTTTTAGTATTCCTTGGTGTTGCCTATCTACGGGCAACGCGAGGAGTGTATGCTTTAGCCTTCCCAATGTTGCCGGGGCAACACTAGTTTTTTAGATGGCGAAGATTGGGTTTCGCCGATCCAACGATTTGAGTCGATTTGCTTCCGTCGACCCGGCGGGTAATTATTATGAACAAAGTTTTGTCGGTTAAAAATGAGAATCAATTTTTATTAAGGAAAGGAAGGCAAATTTTTTGCCTATTTACAATGCCCCCGGCATCCAAGGATAGCTTATTTGTTGAAAAATAGTGAGTACATAAGGTAGTTTTCAACGAAGTAATGGCGGAGCAATTTACTTTTCCATGCCGTGGGAATTTGGATTTCGTCGACGGTTGTTAGCATGAGAGTTCCGTCCCTTAGCTTTTGATTGATGACATATGGTCCTTCCCAGTTTGGTCTAAAGGCTCGTGGGATGGGGTAGACTCCCTTTTTTGGTGGGCAGCAGTTCTCAATTCGGCTTCTTCCCTTCTTTCGCCAATCATATCCAGCAATTCGAGTAGGAGCTGCTCATTTGCTTTTGATTAAAATTTTGCCTTCAGTGCGAGGAGACTTCTAATTCAATAAAAATCATTACTTCTAAGCCATATGCTAGAGCAAATGGAGTTTGGCCAGTTGCCGCTTTGTGCATGGTTCTGTAAGTCCATGGTGCAAGTGGAAGTTCATCAACCCAGTTTTCTTTTGCTTTAGTTAGTCTCTTTCAGATAGTGGACTTGATGATCTTGTTTATTGCTTCCACTTTCCCGTTTGCTTGCGGATGAGCTACCATTGAGAAGCTCTTCTCAATTCGGAAGTGTTTGTAGAAGTATTTAAACTCGGTGCTTTCAAATTGAGTTCCATTATCAGTAATGATTTTCTGTGGCACGCCAAACCTGCAAATAATGTTTTTAGCAAAAAATTAATGACTTTCTTTGTGGTTATGGTGGTCAGCGGTTCCGCTTCGGCCCATTTTGTGAAATAATCATCGGCAACTATAGCATATTTGGCTCCTCTTTTCGCTATTGGCAAGACGCCGATCAAATCGATTCCCCATATTGCAAATGGCCACAAACTAACCATCTGCATTAGCTCTGTTGAAGGAGTTCTTTTAATTTTGCCTAATCTTTGGCAGCAATCACATCTTCTGGTGTAGTCTGCAGCGTTGCAGTTTATTGTTGGCCAGAAGTATCCGTACCGGAGGACTTTCTTCGCAAGGGTCTGCCCCCCAGTGTGGTCTCCACATTCGCCTTCATGCACTTCCTTTAGGATTCGTCGGGCTTCGTCATTGGACACACATCTAAGAAAGAGGGTTGAGAATCCCCTTCGATAGAGTATTCCATCTAGTATCATGAATCGTGGTGCCTTTCGAGAAGCTTTTTCCGTTGATTCCAATCAGTCGGAAGGGTCCCCATAAGTAAATAGTCCTTTATCGGTGTCATCCACGTCTCTGGTTCGACGATGATCTCGAGGATCCAGTTGATGTCCCTTTCGTCTATGCTTGGGGAGTTTAGAGTTTCAACTGGAACTAGCCCCAATTTAGGCAAATAATCTACCTTGCTGTTTTGTTCCCGTGGAATGTGAGTTATGGTGTAATGTTCGATGTCGCTTAGCAGCTCTTGCACTTTAGCTAGGTACGGGGCAAGATTCTCCCCTCAAGCCTGGTATTCCCCTTTTACTTGGCAGACGACTAGCTGGTAGTCGCTGTAGATGTGAACAGATTTTATCTTGAGTTCTTTCACAACTTTTAGTCCTGCTATCAATGCTTCGTATTCCTCTTCGTTATTTGTTGCAGGGAATTCCAAGCGCAAACCATATCAAATGGCTCGTCCTTCAGTGGTTTCAAGCATTACTCCTACCCCCGAACAGAGGTTGTTAGATGTGCCATCGACAAAGGGTCCCCATTGTGTGTCCACTTATAGCTGTGTTTCTTCCTCGTCTCCTATATAGTAAATTCGGTAATGAAGTGTGCTAACGCCTTCCCATTGATGGTCTTCCTTGGATGGCATGTGATATCATATTGACTCAGTTCGATGTTCCACTTGAGAAGTCATCTAGAAGTTTCAGGTCGATACAATACTTGCTTCAGGGGCTGGTAAGTCAATACTTTGATTTGATGTACCTGAAAGTATGGTCGCAACTTCCTGGACACGATCAAGAGGCAATACGCCAGCTTTTCCAGCTTCAGGTAATTTTTCTTGGCTCCGATAAACCATTTGCTAATGTAATACATGGGTCGTTGGATCTTCGCTTCTTCACGCACAAGGACAGTGCTCAATGCATGGGGCGAGATTGGTAAGTACATGAGCAAATCTTCTCCATCCACAGGCTTTGATAGGATTGGCGTAGTTTCCATGTGCCGCAGCAATTCTTCGAATGTTGTTTGACAAGCTTCACTCCATTCGAAGTTCTTCTTTCCTTTCTTCATTGCATCAAAGAATGGTATACACTTATCGGTAGCTTTCGAGGTAAATCGAATTAGTGCTGCGACCTTTACATTCAGTCCTTGTAGTTTCTTCTTATTCTTCGGAGCTTGAACTTCTCGTAGTGTCCTTATTTGTTCTAGATTTGCTTCAATGCCCATAGCACTTACGATGAATCCTAAGAATTTTTCGGAGGCTACTCCAAAGTGATATTTGAGTGGATTGAGTTTCATTCCGTACTTTTGGAGTATGTCGAACATTTCAGCGAGATTATCCAGGTGGTTGGCTGCCGCTCATGATTTGACCAACATGTCGTCCATATAAACCTCCATAGTTTTCCTGATTTGGCGCTTGAACATGGTATTTACCAATCTTTGATAGGTTGGCCCGGTATTCTTCAAACCAAATGGAATTACCCTATAGCAGTATAGGATCAGGTCGATGATGAAGCTGGTGTTTTCTTAATCAGGTTCATGCATCAGGATTTGGTTGTACCCGGAGTATGCATCCGTGAATGATAGCAGCTCATGTCCTGCCGTTCCATCCATAAGCTGATCTATTCTGGGGAGAGGGAAGCTGTCTTTCGGGCAATCTTTGTTTAAGTTCGAGTAATCGATACAGGTTCGCCACTTCCCATTGGACTTTTTGACTAAGACAGGGTTAGATACGCATTCAGGATAAGTTGCATCACGGATAAAACCATTGGCCATTAATTTGTCCACCTCTTCCCTTAACGCCTTGGACCGTTCAGCACCCAGGCTACGCCTCTTTTGCTTTACGGGTGTAAACTTGGGGTTAATGTTGAGCACATGGCATGCGATTTATGGTGACACCCCACACATATCGAAATGCGTCCATGCAAACACATCCAAGTTGGCACGAAGAAATTTAGTAAGTTCCAACCGCATCTTGTTTCCAAGGTGCAATCCAATTTTCAAGACTTTAGTTGGGTCGTCCATATTGACCAGGATAGACGTCGTCAATTCTGCCGGTGCTACCCGTTCCTTCCCTGAACTCTTGTTTCTAGGGTCCAAAGCCTTATCGAATCGGTTATGGTCCCCAAGCCAGGGGCACCTCTGTAGTTGCTATTCAGAAGGTTCATGGATGTGGAGAGTTCTCCCCACATCCTTACCTTTTTCCCATCTTCTGGATTCACGTAACTCTACAATATAACATTCTCTGGCGGCGCACTGATCTCCTTTCACCACTCCGATTATATTTACAGTAGGGAACTTCATGGCTAGACACAATTGGGTCAGAGCTATTCTGAAATCTGCTAGAGCGGGCCGTCCTAAGAAGGCGTTATATGCGGACATTTCGTCCACGATTAAAAATTTTTGAATGAGGGTGACTCTTCGATCACCCACTCCAAGTTCCACTGGTAGGTGGATTATTCCCACAGGTTGCTTGGGTTCGCCAGTGAACCCTTGGATCTTCGTTTGGCATGCAGACATGCTTTTCATGTCGATCTTCATTTGATCAAAGGTACGTCTGAAAAGTATATTAATAGAGCTGCCACTATCGACCAACACTCGTCGAACAACAGCGGGACCAATTCCCACTGTTACTACCATTGGATCGAGAGTCGAGGCTTCGATCCCTTCGGTGTCCCAATTTCGGAACACTATATCGTCACTCAAGACTTTTTGCAGCTTGGCTGGAGTTTCATCTTCTATTACGAGACATGATTCCTTTGGAGTATGCTTCATCAAATTTGCATACCACTCCATCTCTCCCCAACTTCTTTGCGTGAGGTGTGGTCCCCCATATATTGTTTCAATAATAAGTCTTTGGTCAGTTAGTTTGGACCCTTCTTCACTAGTTCTGGCTTGATTCCTTCGTTCTCTGGGAGGCTGATGAGCCGTGGGTTAATCAGGTTTCTGTGACTTTCTCACATATTGCTGGAGTTTGTTTTCCTAGATCAATTCTTCAATGAGGTTCTTCAGATGGCGGCATTCGTTTGTGTTATGACCATGAGTCTTATGGAAGCGGTAGAACTTTCCTGAACGTTTTTATTGCTCAGTTGCTTCCTTCCTAGGGGATTTTTTGTATTCCTCGGTCCCCTATGTTGCGAGATAAATATTTTCCGTGGTGTCATTTAGAGGGGTATAGTATTCGGGCCTGAACCCTTTAAGCCTTTTATTGTTGCCATTACCATTTCTTTTATTGGAGCTTTGACTTTTCCTCTTTTGATTTCCTTCTTTCCCTGTGACTCCTTCAGCAATTCTGAAAGCGTGTGTGTTTTGATTCATTACTACGTTGCTTAGTCCGATGTTCATCAGTTGCACACTAGTAGACTTCCTTTCCAACTCCTGTGTTTCCTCCAATCTTAAGTATTGACTTGCTTTACGATTGAAGTATTTCCTTGTGATAGGTTGCTTCATCTTAATCCACTTTCTGAATTTAGTCTCCGAGTGAATGGCACGGACTAACGCCATAAAAACTGTTCGTCGGCCAAATTCTATCAAGTCAGAAAATTAGTCGAGCGAATTTAAATTTAAATTACCGCAAGCGCACGACGTACAAAAGTTAGTACGTGGCGAGTACGGGTCGATCCGTAGGGAATTGTTGGATTTAAATCTCTATTCAATCAAATTAACCAAAGTCGAGAGATTGTTAAGCTTAAAATGTAGAAAAATGAAAAAAAGAAAGTGATAAAAATATGAGAGTGTAAAGATAATTTAGAGATAATTTCCACTCTCTAGATCACATAAATCAACAAAATGAAGTTATGATTTCTCTTTTGGTCATTAGTGAAATTAGTTGTTGTGCTTATCATAAGTATGGCATATTTGTGCTATTAATTAGCCCAATATAAACCATCAAACTATAACACAACCACTAATACACTTTTAACTCTCATGAAATATGACAACAAAGTTGAAATCAAAATCTATTTTAAGTATGGCCTATTAACTATTGATTATAAACATAGACCATAAAATTTTGATTTAAACATTCACTTCATTACCAACATCATATGTAGATGAAGAGATAACTTGTGTTTGTTGTTTGTTTAAGCATAGCCTATTTGGTGTCAACAATATAGGCTATCAAATTCAAAGCTACAACAACAAGTTAAACCACTTCTAATGTTTCCATTAAGCATAAAAAGAGAACATAAACATCAAAATGTTGAATCTACATACTAGAGAGCTTCATTACCCCTAAATTAAAGAGGTTTTGCCTCTCATATTTGTTATTATATAAACAAATGTAGATTGCAACATGAACAAAAGGAAGAGGAAAAAGAGAGCAAATGAAAAGAAGAACTAATTAACAAAAAATAAACATTAATCTACTTGCATGAAAAGTAAATTACACTACTAACATAAGAAGAGAAGCATATAAATAAAATAGAACACTAATTAGCATTACATAAAAAAAAGGAAAGTTACATGAAAAGAAATGGCTAAGTAGCCATGAAAAGAAACAAGAGAACTTGATTTATTTGTGAGCCTAAACTAAATTAAAGAGAGGCTAAGAGAAGAGATGGGTTACATGAAACATAAGGGGTATTTATACAAGTTTGAACCCTAATTCACTTTTTTGGGAACTACCCAAAATACCATCGTAGGAAGTGTGGAGGCCAAGTAATCATTAGCATCAAATAATCATCATTTAAGTGTGCATGAAGCTTTAAACTCTATTAGCATGTGCATTAGCCTCTAATTTGTACATGAAGGTAGATGGGTAGGTGGGGTCCTCCATTATCATGACTTTGAATTATTTCCATCTCCATTCCTTTGTATTCACTCTAGTGCATGCATATATCCTCATGAAACCACTTGTATATGAAGCTAAATTCCTACAAAATAGTATATAAATTTTCAAGTAAATTTTCTCAAATTAATATATGCACAAAAATGACCATTTTGCCCCCTATATGAAGATGAATACATGACGATTTGAAAATAATTTGAATTTTGGTTTAAACATGTTTAAATACCCAATATGATCATTTATTTAATTAAATTCGAACAAATATGGTGGTAAAAACATGCACATCAAATACCCACACACTTATCTTTTTATTCGTCCTCGAATAAACTAAAAACTAAGATAAATCCATTTTCGTAGGAAGCACGATTGCATTGAGCGTATGCAATAAGCCGTTAAACCTCTGGGTGTCCCCAGTAGGACGAGTATTGTTTAATGAGGGTTTTCAGCGGATACTACCCACAAAATCCAAATTCAAAGTGAAAAATATTTACAAAATGACAACTTCCTAAATGCAAAATTTATTTACAATGATATGGATGCAAATTTTTGAAAATTCTTACAAATGAAGGATTTACTTTCAAATTGACACGAATAAGTTAAATATAAGTTTTGATTATTATCTTGAAATTTTAAGTCATTTACTCGTCAAAATTTCCAACAAAAATCAAGTTATCATAACAAATAAGCTATAGTTTAACTCGTTGTTTCGGTTGATAACACAATGTAACTATGAAATGGATCCTTAGTTGATTATCAAAGTTGATCAAAGTGGTATTTTCATTTCTTTTTCAATAACAAATCAAATCAAATAAGTTAAAATAGTGCTTGGATTTCATTTTCTTACTCTCTCTATTTTTTAAAATTTTACTGATATTTACAATATTTACATATGCCTAACTCAGAAAACCGAGGCCAGATATATCACCCACGCACTGCCTTTCGGACATATGTGAGGGGAATACAGAGCGTGGCGAGTGAACACACGAGTGTGAACACCTATCGACTGTAGGCGTTATTAAAAAGAATTTTTATATACATACACCTAACTCAGATAAACTGAGGCCAGATATACCGATCGTGCACTGCCTTTCGGGCTTACGTGAGAAGGGTACAGCACATGTCGAGTGAACACACAAGTGCGAACACATGACTCTAGGTGTTAATAAAAAATATATACATATATACAAATATATTTTTTTGTTTTTTTAAGAGAGAGTTTTGCAAAATCATATTAGCACCATTTAACTTAGAAGACGAAAAGAAATGTTATATCCTTTTATTTAAATCTACCACTTTTTAGAACAAAGATTTTCAGTTAGGATATATTTCATAATTAACATGTATAAAACTTCCTATATACTAGTTAAACCATCGTTACTTGTAATCAAACTTCATTTTTATTTTTGTTAAGAAAAATAAATTTTCAAAAATTTCAATTTAATTAACCAAAACCATATATTTATCCTATAATGTTTCTTTAAAAATAAATCAAAAATGCTTTAATTTTTTATTTTTTTAAGATTTTTTTTTGTTTTTTTTCTTAATTTTTTGAGTTTTTTCTTTAGTTTTGGAAAGAGAATGCAAAAATAAACCATGAAAAATTGAAAATGAAAATGATGAGACTCCCCCCACACTTGATTTTGATTGTGTCCCCATAGTCAACCCAAGTGAAAGGAGAAAAATAAAACAATGACCTTTATTTACATAAAAACGAAAAGATTATTATTTACAAGAGTTCAGAAAGTATATCGTCAAAAAGTAAATGAAACGGTCTTCCAAAGACCGATGCATTTGTCTCATCAAGTATGTGAGACACAGCTGAAGCTTGAAAAACCAAACCTTCAAAGATTTTAAAGTTGAATGTTGATTTGGAAAAACGAATGTCGTTTTATTGTAAATCGTACGAGTTGTTTTATTTTCGATTGTTTTTGGGGTTGATAAAACAATTGGTTGAAGCTCAAGTTTATTTTCATCAAATTGAAATTCAAGTTTATCATTGAAAACTTCATCAGAATTATTGATTTCAAAATCAAAATGGTGATTTAACTCTTCCCCTTCGGAATTCAATAACTCGTTATCGAAAAGTCCAAAAAATTCATGTTCATTAAATTCGTCTTCCTTTGTTGGATTATCAACAACTTCATTGCGTATATCATTTTCAAAATCCAAAGTTGTTGTATTTAAATTTTCGAAAGCGGAAAAAGGAAGATCGAAATTTAAATCGAGTTCTCACCCTCAAAAGAATTGAAATCCAACTCAATTACCGTGTTTTCAACAACTTCATTAAGATCATCATTTTCAATTTCAAAAGTTGTTGTTTGAAAATCGTCAAATTGGATAAAAGATGGATTATCACTGGACTCTTCACACGTTGGGATTTGATTTTGTTGTTCACGTAATTTTTTGTATGTTTCAATCAACAAATTCGTGTGATCATCATAAATTTCGTTCATTTGTTCAACAAAATCCAATTTATAATTATTAACTTGAGGATTTTCGATTTGGACTTGTTGAGAAAGAATCGTCAATTTCGGTAAACAATGGATTATCGTTTGATTTTTTACATGTTGGGATTTGATTTTAATTCTCACGAAATTTTTTGTAGGTTTCACGCAACAAATCCTCATAATCTTTTTCCATTTTCTCAACTAAATCAAATTCATGATTATTAAATTGAGAATTTTCGATTTGAATTTGTAGAGAACAAAAATTTTCACTCGCATCATAGTCGAGATTGTTCCCATTGCTAAAATTATTTGAAAAGTTTTTCAATTTTCATTTTGATTTTGAAATTCACTTTGGAGTTCAAAATTGAATTAGCATGGGTTACACTCGAAATCATTTGAATTTTGAAGTGAATTCAAATCTTGATTATTTTGAAAACTTTGACTTGAGTTATAGCATAAATCGTTCATCATTTGATTTTGTAGTGTAAGGTGTTCAAGTAAAGGTTCCATTCTTGGTTCAAAAGTTGAGGGTTGTTCATCATTTTGAAAATTTTGTGGTTCAAAATTCGAATTGTTTATACAATAGTTGTTGTTGAAATATCCATAAAAATTTGAAGTGAAATTATATGGATTATATTGATTTTTACAACTATCGTAAAATTCATGTGTGTATGGAAATTCGGACATTTTCAAGAATGTTTTTGGTTTTTTTTATAAAGGAAAAATATTTACAAATAGAATTTATTTTTCAAAATGGAAAACTGATTTTTGTTTTGTTTTTGAGAAGATTTTTAAATTTTTTTTGGATTTTAATTAAAAAAAATTCAAAGGAAAAGGATTTAAAAATTGGAATATTTACATTTTATTTTTAATTTTGGATTTTGAAATTTTTTTTTATATACGCATAAACTGATGCAACTAAATGAATGCAAGGGTTAATTACAGATTATCTATCCTAACCCAAAATTGTATAATCACACTTTGTCTTAGATCAACAAGATAGTTCACAGCCAGGTAAAGGATAGGATTTATCGGTGCACAATGAATCACCGTAGCAATGCAGCCAATGATTTAAGTACCTTCAGAGAAACAACCACTATAATATTTACGAATCACCGTAATATTTATAAATGGTTATTGCTCTACCGTAGCCTAGACACCAAGAAATTAAATTGTTCAAAGAAGACAACTTGTCAATATACAATTAAGTGTTATCGATGTCTAATCGTTATTATTAATCAAAATTCTAAGATGAAATGCAAAGCAGAAATTAAACGTGTATTAACAATGCAACTACGAATGGATTTTTGTTTTTGTTTTTGATTTTTTTTAAATGCAAGCAAAAAACAATGCAAGGCAAATAAAAACAATAGATAGGAGTTAAAAGCAGCAAAAATTTTATAAGCAAGCAAGCAGCTATTTTTTTGGCAAGCCAAGCGGAGCAAGCGACTCTTCCAATCTGCTTTGTCAACCTGAAAATAAAACAAGATATATACAAGTTTTTTTTATATAAGGATGGAATTTAAAACAAATGAAAACAAAAACAAAACAAATGAAAATAAATTCAAACTTGTTTTTTTTCCAAGGGAATTGAAACAAGTAAAAGTAGAACACAAAAAAAATGAAGACAATTTAAACTTGTTTTGTTTTTTGAAATAAACTACAAAAAATTTGAAACCAAACAAATTGCCAAATTTTGGAACTCAAAGCAAATTGCCAAAACCTAAATTCACTAATCAAATTAAACCTAAAATGATTTTTTTAAGAGAGGATAATTGAAAAACAAAAAGGGAAATGGATTTTTGTGACAAAAATTTTGAAAGGATAAATTGCCAAAGTATCACTCGATCCATCATGAAAACAAAATCAACCCTAATTTTTTTTGTTAAAATCAGATAAAGCCCGGCCCAACTAAATTAAAAGAAATAAAGCAATGCAACTTTCTTAATCAAAAACGAAATAACACATCTGCAAATTGTACTCGCGCTTTCCAAATCCTAAAATTTCTAAAAATCTCCTACCCAAATCTCGTACCCAAATTTAATCGATCCGCAAATCAAAAGCTTCTTTTTATTGGTGGAGTTGGAGAAATTGTGCCATGATTTTGTAGGCGATTCTGGTTGCGGCAAGGCTGTTGCGTGCGTTCGACTTGGGGTGATGGTCGGAGGGTATAGGGGGTGGTGATGATGGAAGTGGGTGGTAGAGTTGTTGCTGAGTGACAGGTAGTATTGCAGTGGCCGGATGTAATTGAAGTGTAGAAGTACTGCAGTTCTTTTAGAGAGAATGGTAGGTGCTGTTATGTGATGTTGGCAAAAAGATGGGGTTTTGCGATTTGGGTTGCGTGGAGTCGCAGAGGTGGGTTGGTGTAATGGCAGTTATGAATCTAATGTGTAGTTCGACTGTGGTTGAACGTAGTTGATGATGAAGACTAGCAGTTCGATTGTCGTGATTGCAGTGGGTTTGATAGTATTTTGAAACTCGGTTACTTTTGTACGCTATTAAGGTAGTTGAAGTCTTGTGCTTTGATATGGTTGTAGGATGGTTGTGGTGAAAGTGTGGTAGTATAATGGCAAGAAGGTGACTGGTAGTGGTAGATATTTGAGGAGGAGCAGAACAGTAGAGGGTATTGTGAATGATGTAGCAAGAACTTGGCAGAGGGTGTGGTGGATGGAAGTGTAGTCAGTGAGTTTGGTATGCAGTGATACAGTTTGGTAGTTTTGATACAAGGCAAGTTGTTGTTGATTGTTGAGGGAGGATATGTATGCTTGTATGTCACTGTGGGTGGTGGTGAATGTGGAGATTGAAGTGGTGGTGAATGTGAATGTGGATTGAAGTTGTAACGACCCCAAATTTTTTATATATTCAAATTAATAATTAATTGCATTTTTGAATAAAAATAGTAAAATAAATGGATTAAAGTGATGCGAGTTTCCCCGGATTCAAATATATTCTGTATAAATCATTTAAATTTAAAATATTGTATATATATATGTATATATGTGAATATATATATATATATATATATTTGGGCATATATGAGTCAATTTGAAATTATAAATATATGTATATATGTTGATTTGAATTAAATTGTAAATAAATGGTTTGAAAATAAAAATACAAATTATATATGATATAACAGTATAAAATAAATACATTGGGTAAAATCTAATAATAAATTAGAATCTAGAAATTCACTTATATTACCAAATGAATATAAAAATAATTAGTATTTAAGTTAGAAATAAATAATGGAGATAGGAATAAATATAAGAAGAATACATAAGGTAAATTATAGAAAAATACATATAGTAAATACATTAAATAAATTATAACCACAACAAAACAAAATAAATACACATTCAAATAATAAAAGAAAATTATAAGACCAAACCAAACATACATTCATGTACACTAGAAAATAAAAATGAAACAAGTAGCAAATGAAAAAAAAATATAAAGTATAAAAGATTTTAAAAGAAGCCACTATCTCATCTGAATTTGGTTACAGCCGAAAAAGGAGGAAGAAAAAATATAACCTGGTACAAGCTAATAAATGCAAGTATACATCAGCCTTTAACCCAAGAAAATATCCTATTTTCTTTGTACAAAATATTGTATCATCTTGTACAACATTTCATCTCAGCCTAATTAAACAATTCCACACACTGTAAACCTCACTTCTTATATACTCACAACTTCTTTCCAGTTTTCATTCGTTCATTTTTAAACTGAGCAAAAAGAAAAAAAAAGAAAACTGAAGTAAGAATCAAACTCAAACAAACATCTCAGTAAAACAATCAAACAATCAAAGAAGCCTGAGAAGAAGAGAAGATTTCCAGTATCAAACTTTAACCCAGTTTTCGATTCAAATTTAAAAAGACTACAATTTTTCAAACTTTAAATTTTCTGGAAAACAAGATGTTCAAGGTGAGTAACATATAGTTTTTTGTACTTGAATATATTGCCATTGTTCTGTTGTATATACATATGCCAGTGTATCTTCTTCTCTGCTTGATTTACAAAGTAACACACAACAAAGAAATTTCAATTTCTTTTCTTTTCTAATCCATATCGGGCTTTAGTTTAAAAACAAAGTAGTTGTGTTCGAGTATGATGTATCATCTAAAAATGGTTTCATAAAGTATAAAGGTATATAGAGTGAAAGATTAAGTTTTTACAGTAAAAACTTAAGTTTCTGGAAATTTCGAGTATCATGAATTATTGGTTCAAGAACATAACTTGAATTCTTGTTGAAAGTTAGGATTTTTAAGCTTTGTTTGATGCTTTTTAACTGTGTGGTTTAGGAGTAGTTTGCTTTTGTTCGAAAATTGGACTTCGATCAATTTTCGATGATCGATTTATTTGTAGATATCGGGGTTGGTTGTGGGGATGAAGGGGCCTACGGGGTTGCCAGGAAAAATGGCCGGAGGTGGTGTAGTCGACTGTGGCGATGACGGTGAGGAGTTTTTATTTTTAAACCTAGTTTTAGGAGAGATCACGAATTAGATTCGTTCGTCACCATCGACTGATCGAGTGTCTCAAGGTCGAGGGCAATGGTAGGGGTTGAGTTGACGAAGTCGAGGCCGGAGTTGTAGACCGTCTAGTGGTCGGAGTCGCGTGGACGTCGCGTTGACAGGCTTTGGGTCGTATGGGTTCGAGTGTTTCCAGATTTCGAGTTTCAACTCGAATTTCGAATTCGAGGTGATGGCGAAGTTCGAGTGGTTGGAGAATGGTTTTGGGGTGATAGTCGACTTGCTCGACGACAAAGCAACGTTTGGAGGTGATCATTGGCAACGTGCACGTGCACCGTGCATTGCCTGGTAATCTGGAAACATTGTTATGTAGTTGGGGATGGAGCTGGGTTGTTCGCGAGTTGACTCGAGTATTTACTCGAGGAAATTTAGTTTTAGCTCAAAGCAAATTTTCATGGCTTGGGTAGAAGCTTGCCCAGGTTTTAAAAACAGAATCTGTTATGTTGTTTTATGAAAATTTAGAATTGAATTTAAATTTCAAAGCAAGTTTAAACTGAGTTGATGAATCAGAGTTAATGATGAATTCAGATTTAGTTGAAGCTTAGTTTCGGAATAAAGTTTTAAAATTTAAATTGTTTTGATGACTAAAAGTTTAAACAATTAAGTGAATTTAAATGGAAGTTGAAATTTGTAAAGTAAGAAATTAAACAAAGTTTAAATTTGAATTGTTTTAAATAAAAGTGTTTAAGAAATTAAGAAGGGTATTTTCAAGAAATTTGAAATTTAAATGGAAACTTGAAATCAATGTTTCAAAAAAGATTGTGAATGATAATTAAATTATAAATATGATTGAACTTTATTTTAAGTAATGAAGATTAATGATTTCTAATTCATTAACGAATGAATTTTAACAATGAATCGATTTATAATCAAAATGATTAATATAAGAAATTTTCTTTTAAAGGTGATTAAAGAAATTTAAATAGTTAATGAAATCATTAACTAAAATTATTTGGACAATTAATTAATGTGATAAATTTTAACAATAAATTAGATTAATTAATTTAATGATAATAAATTGTGGAACTATTAAGTATAATTACTTAATGACAGTAATTGTGAAATTAAATATTCGATGTAATTTATTGAGTTAATCGAAATTGTTCAAATTAAATTTCTTAAGTTAATTAATTCAGAATAATCACTTGATAATTTTGGAAAATATAATTACTTAGAGAAGTAATTAACAGATAAGTACTGAATGTAATTAATTAAATGATGATTTGAAATTTGAGTTAATTATTTGTTAATAAATTAAAGGATTAATTAATAATGGCAATTAATTAAGATTAATTTACTAATTAAAAAAAATTAATTGATTCATTGATTTAAAATGATTAGTTAATAATTAAGGATTAACTAATAAAAGTTGAAAGAAGATTTATTTCAAATAAATTGTAATTGAATCATGATAATTAACCCGGATTAATAATTGATACATCTGATTTAAATTAATCAGTTGATTAATAAATTCACTTGTGAATGTTTGGACTTAACTAAATGTTGAATTATTTGACATCTCTGATCTATGATGTTTTATGATATATTCTGATTTGTGTGTGATCTGTACTGTAGTTATTTATCTGGGATAAATGTAAATTATTATCTGTAACTTATATATCTGTGATCTGTAAATGAACGATAAGCATTATAGTATACCGCTTATCAACTATATTTTGTATTCTGATCTGTGATGATTGAATGATATTGCACTACTGTGTGAAACCCCTGGACTACACCATACACACACAAATATGGATTTCACGTGGAAATCAGTTAAGTCACAGATTTTTTTTGATGATTTAAAAAAAAATTGAATTCTTGAATCCAAATAGTTTTGGAAATTGAATTTAAGAGCTTTGCAAATGAGTTTCAAAAGTAAAAGTTATTTTAAATAACTTAGGAAAACTTGATCTTTTAATAATTTGATTTAAATTTGAATTCAATATTTGAAATTGAATTCAATGATTTGAAAAACTAATTGTTTTCAACTGATAAAAGCTCTTATATGAAATGGATTTCCAATTTGAATTTCAAGTTTGAATTGAAGATGGTTTTCCAAGTTACGAATAAATCTTTGGAAATGATTTTGAAAACTATCAGTTAAATCTTTGTTTTCAAGACTTAATGAGTAAATCCAATTAAAATGGAAATTAATTTGGAAAATCTGTGAATGAATCTTTTGTTTAAAAGATTAAAGTATGGAAATTGTTTAAACCGTGGAAGGTTGTTAAAATGAATCTTTTTGTTTAAAGATTAAAATGGTAATGTGTTTAAACCATTTGAAAGAAAAGTTTTGGATAATCAGTTGTGACTTAATTGAAATTCCATTATCCATATGTTTTAAAATATCGCGCTCATTATTCGGTTTAGCCGGGAGAGGACCTTTGTGTCACATAACCCATTCTGAATAATGATACGTCGTATATGGATTTCATTTGAAGACCGGTGGTGAAGACCGGGTATTTGCGAGAACGATAGGATGACCTATCGATTGTCTCTGCACTGAGTCGCGCCGGTATAGAGATTTCCTAAGTGATGGGAAATCTGATCGGGATTGTGAATACCCGGATTGCAAGGGCTTCTTCGGAAGTTCCTTCGGTTCTGTTCGAACCCGGAACAGACTTGTATGGTTACATGTTTGACATTACACTTTGAGATATAAAGCTGATTTCTTTCAAATACATTTCTGTTTTGGTGGCGGAGAATTTATTCTCTTAGCTTAACACCCTTCTCTGAGACGTACGAGCTCAGAGGTTATGTAGTTGAAGGTTATCAGCGATATAGTCCCAATTTGGTAATATGGCATGCTGAGTGTTGCTGTGTATTGATCATTTGTTGATCAAAGCACGGCTTTGTGAAAAAGCGTAGCTTTGAGGGCAATACCTCATCGAACCTCATAGACCGGAAATGGTCGAAACAGGAATGATGCGGCAAGGTTATGAGGGTCGCGCCCTTTAGGGTATGTCATTTCCTTCTGGAAAAGGGTGGTATCAGGTATGGAGCCCTGGTATTTAACCTATGTGGTTGCTCCAATCTCATTTCTTTGTGGTTGTTGCTTTATGATCGAGGGCCCTAGGATAAAGGTCCCAAAGGACCGGGGGATGGCATGCTCGAGAAGTAGTTACCTAGTTACAGAGGTAACCCGGCCTTGTGTTGGCAGAGAGCCGGGTAGGTTCTCGGGACGTCCATCCAGAGGCGATCCCATATGGCGGTAGGTAGTTCCTTAGCCTGACCATTTGTTGAAAATCCAAAGAAACAATACGAGCCTTGTACGGTTTTAGTTGTATAACCTGCTAGGGAATGTGGCGGTAACCTGCTATTGAACATAGTAGCTATAGTAGGCATACAATAATGGTTGTATGTTGGCTAAGATTAATATTATACTTTCGAAATGTTTTCCACTATGCACTATTAATAATATCAAAAGAGTTTTGATTTTGCGTAGTAAGCATATTTGACTATCATAAGAGGAAATCTCCTCCAATTCTGCATTTGCATTGTGTGTGTGGCGGGAGGTCTTATGTTAGTTTCATTTTCCAAAAGCATTGCGGATCTCAATGTTTAAAATTTCTTTTGTGTTTGTTTAAAGATAAACTGTTTTTGTTACTCACACCATTCCCACGACTGACTCGGAGTTTATTGTTCCTTTCCTAAACTCTGGGTGCTCACAATTTTCATACGAGCAGTCTAGAGTTGGGTTTTTCAGATAATCAGGTTCAGTTGACATTGGAGCTAGTTCAGTTTTGGAGATCACGACTGACATTGCTTACCTTTGTCTTACGTGATGATGGTTCGAGCTTGATATTAGAGTGGTTGGACTCAGCCTCTCTGACGGATCATTTGGAGTGATCACTTCTGTTATTTTCGTTGTATCATTATTTATCTCTGATAATGTTGTATCATGTTGATATCATTGTTGTATATCATTCTGGATATTGTATTCATTAGAGTTGTATATGATATCATCTATTTTTATTCCGCTGTGTTGTTATACTTAATGGTGTTATAAGCTCCGGTGAGCCAGATTCGGCGTTGAATCTGCGGCATTTTGAGTACAAGTGAAGTACGGGTGTCGATTCTCGAAGGCTGAATTTTGGATCGCTGCAGAAGTGGAGCTGATGCACTAATATGCAGTAGGTTGAATGTGGATTTCACACAGCAGAGGGTGTATGATGCTGGAAGTCTGGTGGTAACAGTGGGATTTGGAAGTTGAAGTTAGATGACAGTGGGTTAGTGTTGAACTGTGAAGATAGTGAGTTGGAGTATGAATGATGAAGACAGTGGGATGGTGTTGAACTGGATGTGAGTGATACTTGAAGCAATGTCAGTGGGGTTGCTTGTTGGTTTTGACGTTGAGGCAGAAAGTTGTTGAATGGTTGTAAGTAGCAATTAAGTGATGATAAGGTATGTGGAAGTGATAGTAGTAGATGATGGAGTCTGTGGTAGCTTTTGACAGGGTTGGTGGTTTAATGTTGGTGATGGATTGAAGTGTGGTTTCAGGAGATGGTTTTTGGTGAAGTTTGAAGAGGTGAGGAATTTGAGGCAGTGAAACTTGCAGGCAGAAGTTGTAAAGAAAGGCAGTGATAGTGAGGAGGTGGAGATGCAGAGTGATTTAACAGTGGTTTGAATGAGCAAGAAAGGAAGTTGGTTTGAAGTGAGAAGCAGTGTCACAGGGAATGGTAACAGTGAAAGCACACAGTGTAATTTTTTTATCAATGTGAAGAAAGGAGAAAAAGAAATTGGAAATGTAAACTAAAGAGGGAAAATGTAAATGAAAAGTGAGTAATAAAATGTTTTTTTTAATTATGTATGTTTTTGTTTTTTTTTCAGAAATGCAAATAGAAGACAACAAAAAGCAAACAAAATGAAAGCAAAAATATCACACACACGAAATAAATAAAAAATTAGTGCAAACTAAACACACAAATGAAAACACACGAAAATCAAACAAAAATAATTCGAAAAATAGAAAATCAAAGTCAAAGCAATTGCCGACAACGGCGCCAAAAACTTGTTCGTCGGCCAAATTCTATCGAGTCAGAAAATTAGCTGAGCGAATTTAAATTAAAACTACCGCAAGCGCACAGTGTACAAAAGTTAGTACGTGGCGAGTACGAGTCGATCCGCAGGGAATTGTTGATTTTAAATCTCTATTCAATCAAATTAACCAAAGTCGAGAGATTGTTAAGCTAAAAATGTAGAAAAATGACAAAAGGAAAGTGATAAAAATATGAGAGTGTAAAGACAATTTAGAGATAATTTCCACTCTCTAGATCACATAAATCAACAAAATTAAGTTATGATCTCTCTTTTGGTCATTAGTGAAATTAGTTGTTGTGCTTATCATAAGTATGACATATTTGTGCTATTAATTAGCCCAATATAAACCATCAAACTTTAACACAACCACTAATACACTTTTAACTCTCATGAAATATAACAACAAAGTTGAAAGCAAAATCTATTTTGCGTATGGCCTATTAATTATTGATTAGAAATATAGACCATCAAATTTTGATTTAAACATTCACTTCATTACCAACATCATATGTAGATGAAGAGGCTATTTGTGTTTGTTGTTTGTTTAAGCATAACCTATTTGATGTCAACAATATAGGCTATCAAATTCAAAGCTACAACAACAAGTTAAACCACTTCAAATGTTTCCATTAAGCACAAAAAGAGAACATAAACATCAAAATGTTGTATCTACATACTAGAGAGCTTCATTACCCCTAAATTAAAGAGGTTTAGCCTCTCATATTTGTTATCATATAAACAAATGTAGATTGCAACATGAACAAAAAGAAGAGGAAAAGGGAGCAAATGAAAAGAAGAACTAATTAACAAGAAATAAACACTAATCAACTTGCATGAAAAGTAAATTACACTACTAACATAAGAAGAGAAGCATATAAATAAAATAGAACACTAATTAACATTGCATAAAAAAAGGAAAGTTACATGAAAAGAAATGGCTAAGTAGCCATGAAAGGAAATAAAAGAACTTGATTTATTTGTGAGCCTAAACTAAATTAAAGAGAGGCTAAGAGAAAAGAGGGGTTACATGAAACATAAGGGGTATTTATACAAGTTAGAAACCATAATTCACTTTTTTGGGAACTACCCAAAATACCCTCTTAGGAAGTGTGGATGCCAAGTAATCATTAACATCAAATAATCATCATTTAAGTGTACATGAAGCTTTAAACTCTATTAGCATGTGCATTAGCCTCTAATTTGTACATGAAAGTAGATGGGTAGGTGGGGTCCTCCATTATCATGACTTTGAATTATTTCCATCTCCATTCCTTTGTATTCACTCTTGTGCATGCATATATCCTTATGAAACCACTTGTATATGAAGCTAAATTCCTATAAAATAATATAGAAATTTCCAATTAAATTTTCTCAAACTAATATATGTACAAAATGACCATTTTGCCCCGATATTAAGATGAATACATGACGATTTGAAAATAATTTAAATTTCTGTTTAAACATGGTAAAATACCCAATATGATCATTTATTAATTAAATTCGAATAAATATGGTGGTAAAAACATGCACATTTACGTGCACATCAAAAACCATGCCCTCGTTGGGGTTGCTTACTTCTGTTACCGCGGTATTGAACCGGTTCATGAAAGATTTCAGCGTTTCGTTGCGTCCCTGGAATAGTCCGGATAGGGACATGATATCTTTTGGTTGTGCGGTATGGAACCTGAACTGATCGAGGAATCTTGTTGCTAATTTGTCAAAAGTAGAGTTAGATCTCGGCGGAAGCCTAGTGAACCACATAGACACAATTCCTTCCAAAAAGATCGGAAAACACCTGCACCGAACAGCTTCAGAGGCATTAGCTCCATCCATGTACCAACTGTACTTGTATAAATGGGGTTTTGGGTTCTTTGTCCCGTCATAGGACGGAATGGTTGGCATTGTGAATTTTTCTGGATACTTTTCATTTAAGATTTCATCGCTAAAGAGAGTCCGACTTGGTGCAGATCCATATTCATCATCTCTCCTATTTTTACACTCGTCCATTAATCGTTTGACCATGTCTGCTATGTATGCCTTTGATGTCTGGTAATCCTAGGGGCGACAATTGGTCACTACACCAAGTGTTTGGCTTTGCAAACAGTCTTGGCAAGTGGGTTAAAGCCTAGCTCTCCTATCTTTAGGAGAGCCATTCCCACAGGACCCCGTTGGCTTGCAGTTGGGCTGATTGGGGGCAGTTTGGACGTTCCTAGCATCATCGAATGCATTGGCGTTCTCTTCCAACTGGTTCTCTTGTTCTCGATCTTCTGAGTTAGAGAGGTTGATAGCTATATCTTCTTGCGGGGTCTTGCCCCTTAATTCAAGTTCATAATTGGTTGCCTTGCGTCGAGCGAGGAATTCGTATTTTCTTCCACGTTGTGTCCCATTGTTCCTATTGTCACCCTATTTGCGGCTGTTTTCTGTTTCTTTTGTTTAGGCTAGAAACGGAAGAATTTTCTTGTTCTATGGTAGCTGCGGATTCAGGCATAGTTCTTGGAGCAGGATTTGACTGTAAGGTTAAGAGAGAATTAAGTTTATCCATCAGAGCCTTTTGGCTACTTTCCATTTTTTAGTTGATCTCGTCAACCATCTTATTTAACTCATCCCTAGTAATGACTTCGTGCAGACTGGAGGATGGTGGCGTCTGATTTCCCAAGTTAGCACCATTTACTTCAGTTTGTTGAGGATTAACATCTTCTCCAGCTATCATTGCCCTATGGACCTTCCAGAGGCAGTTCTCCTTCTTCCAGGAGTCATTGATTCCAAGTGGTAGATCTTTCAGGTAAAGATTGAGAATCTAACTTCTGGACCTATGTGATCCAAAGTAGATAGCTAGATCTGAACCCTGAGTTGGGTCCTCAGTGAAAGCACCAAAATGTTAACCCAAAGAATGGATCAACACCCTGGTTTGAGTGTGTAAGCACCAGCCCTGTTCTTAAAGAGCAATAATATAGATAATAGATATAGAAAAAAGCAGTAAGAGAAAGAAGACAAGAAGATTTTTATAGTGGTTCGACTATTAATGAAGCCTACGTCCATTTTATAATTTCTATTATAGACTGATTTCTGTTACAAGAAGTGTTTAATTACAAAGCTCTTGATTGTCCTTAGCTAGATTGAATCTTTAAGGTTGGAATCCACTAGAGAATCATAGTGACCCCTTTGGAGATTGTTGTGAGGGAGGTGAAGAGCGAAGAAAGCTTGCAGTGGAGTTTCAGCAACCAGTCCGGAGAAGATCTCGTTTATGTTGCAGATAGGATGGTATTTATAGAGATTGGAGAGCATTGGGCCAGCCAATTCGCCAGCTGTTTGCAGATGGACGTAGGAAGACGCAATGGAGTTTAACTTGCGACCCGAGCCAAAAAGATGGATCGCTAGCGATCCATGGTCTATGGATCACTAGCGTTCCTTAGAATTGGGTCGAATGGGAGCTAATTACTTAGCTCCTTTCTCTGCTTTAATCTGTGTGGGTCGCGCTCGCACCATGATAACCTATGGACCGTTGGCGATCCATGGTGTATGGATCTCTAGCGATCCATACACTTAGCGTGTTTTCGAACTTTGACCTTTGAGCTTTCTTCGTTGTATTATGTCGACGTTGTCTGTGTAGTTTCATTGCACGTCGTTTTTCTTCAATGACGATTTGCTGGCTAGTTGTATTTAGCTGCTGATTGGGCTGGACGGATGCTTGTCTCTTGGTGTAATTAACTCGAAATCTCATCAAACTCAGTCACTACTTTTACAATATGGATTGGATCATGATGCAGGAAAAACAGTTGAATCCTGGGCTATACCTATGGATCGCTAGCGATCCATTCCCTTAGTGGATTTCCTCGTTCTTTTTTCTTGGCTCTCTTTGGCTCATTGTTTAGTCCTTTTGGTTCAGTTCTGAGCCATTCTGACTCCATCAAGTTGTTCCGTCTTCTCTTGGATCCTGCTGGGTTAAAAACCCGGATAACATTGATGTTCTGGGTGTTATGGGCGAAACATTTCACCATAATAAATACCTTGAATCTGACGAAAATCTTTTGTGACTTGCCTTGCCTTATAGGTCTTCACCGTTCCATCTGCATTTAGCATTTTCTTAAAAATCCATTTGTAGCAGATGGGTTTTATCCCATGTCATCCAAAGTCCAAACTTGTTTGTCATACAAAGAATTCATTTTTGATTTCACTACTTCAAGCTAAAGTACAGAGTCTTTACTCTACACTCTTGTTGTAATGAAAGGGGGTGTCATCTTCTAATATAAAGCCCTCTTTCTTGCCATCCATGAGAAAACTGTTACCACTGTATTGTGTGAGATTGCTTATTATACCTTCTAATAGGTTGCATGTTTTTGTATAATGGTGAATTTGATTCTTCTATTGTTTCAGCCTCTGCGCTAACTTCTCAGATCTCATCCAAGCCTACAACTTTGCTATTAATTTCTTTTGATAGAAATTCCTTTTCTAATAGGAAGGTATGTTGAGAAATAATAACCTTTTGTTCCTCGGTTATATAGAATATATATTCCATGGAGTTCTTAGGATATGATATAAATTTACACAGATCCAATTTTGCCTTAAGCTTATTGGGGCCAATGTTCTTAACATAGGCCAGACAACCCCACACCTTCAAATACTTGAGATGGGATTTCTTCTCATGCCACATCTCATATGGCGTCTTATGCACATATTTAGTAGGCATCAAATTCAAAATATGCATTGCAGTTTTCAAAGCATATCCCTAATAGGAAAGAGGTAACTTAGGCTTACTCATTATGGAACGAACTATATCTAATAGGGTTTGATTCCTTCTTTTAGAAACACCATTGCTTTATAAAGTATAGGGTGGAGTAATCCAAGAGATGATGCGGTTATCTTTTAAGTTTTGTTGGTGCTCTTGTCTAAAATACTCACCTCCTCGTCTGGTCGAAGTATTTTTACCTTATAGCTCATCTGATTTCCTACTTCGTTCATATACTCTCTAAATTTATAGCAAATATCAAATTTATTCTTCATAAGATATACATATCCTAGTGTTGAGAAATCAGCCGTAAAAGTTATATGGTAAGTTAAAAAATTATTGGTCACTATAAGAATCGGGCCACATACATCAGTATGAGAATGAAGGAACCGTGCCAGTAGGAAGCGGATGAGATGGGTAGGTTTCAAAAAACATTTGGACCTATTGGGCTTATAAAGTCTAAAGGGTTTATTAGATCCAATCTAATATAGTTTAAAATAAAATCCTATTTTATTTAATTTGTTTATAAGGAATTTCAATTTAAATTAAATTGAATGTATATTAAATGTGCATATCAAATACACTTGTATGTGTATAGTGCAAGTGCAACATATAAACATCGTTAATGGTCAATGTGTAAATTTATAGATGCTGGGATTTACACCACAACAGACATATGCCCTTTATATATGCCTTTGTTGTTCATAGTTTAATTTTGAAAACATATAAAATAATAATAATATGTATATATACATAGTTTACTTATACTTACACTTATACATAATATGTTATACATTACATTTAACTAATCGACAATAGTTTGCTTGTATGTGTAGTATGGCAATTAATGAGTTTAAGTAGGCATTTAAGAAAATGAAAAGGTGGAGAACTTTTCTCCTTCCTTTAATCATTCATTCAATGCTTTTTCAAATCAACATTTGAACACTTATACCTTTATAAACATTAAACTTAATTCTAACAAGTTTTTATATGTATTGAAAATCAAAATTAACATTTGAAATCCAGTTTTGACTTAGGAAATGTTCAACGTTAGATATGATTTCTAATGAAAGTCCTTTAAAAAAATTTAATGAGATTATTTATATACATACATACATACATATACACATATATGTATAATAACTATATATATTTTAAATTCAAAATAACTTGTACATATGTAAAACTTATATTAAAATTTACAATCTAAAAACTAGCTTTAATTTAGGAAATACAAAATGTAAATGATAACTAAATGTATTTTATATTTTGAAAATAACATACATACATGAAACTAACATTCAATTTTATAAAATGATTTCAAGTAACAAATATATATAATTCACTTATATCTGTATTTGTAGTATGTTATACAATTATTTCAACGAATTAAAGTTAGCTTCAAATCTGAACGTTTTCCCTTTTATGGCCATGGATGTAAAGAGGTGAGAAGAGAGAAAGTGAATGGAAAACGAATGTCCATGGGAAATAAATTAGTGAATTTATTTTAATTGAAGCAATGAAACTTTTCTCATTCTTTTAATTAAAACTTCCCTAATCAATTCCCATAATTTCTCTCTCTTCACATGGTATGACCAAAATTACTTGCCATTAGATGACTTAAAATTTCCATAAATCCCTTCATGCAATTATCCTCTATTAAAACACTTTTAAAATTACATTGATATTGTATATCAATGGGTGCAAATATAACTTTTATAAATGCATTCAAATAATTATAAACAACTCCAAAGCATTAAATAAAATAACTAATAATTAATGTTCCTCAAATATTATTTTAATTAATTTTCAACATTTTATAAATTAACTAAACTGTGTGTTTTTGGAAAATTCATCATTACGATTGTGCAACTCAGAGGTGTAAATTAAGTCGGTGATTAATATCGAACAATCTAAATATTGCTCGCACGTTACCTTAGCTAATGGAGTGACAATTTTGCTGAATCATCGCTTATACAGCTTTTCGGTAGAATCCAATTTTACTATTTTAAGTGATACTCGGTAATAATGATTATTTCCACTAATACTCTTCGTCAAAGCTATATCACTTTAGGATTGATGGAATTCGGTTTTGGTTAAAATTCCAATAACGTCCACATTCAACTTGGTTAGTCCAAAAACAAAATCCTTGGTTCAATAATAACATTTATTATTAATCGTACTGCTTTGGCCAGAGATTTTGTCTTTGATTTGATTACAGTTGATAGTGATACAGTCTCTTATATGTGAAGAGACGAATTCTCTATTTAATAGTGTTTCACTTCCAATGCTTCAACTCATACCCAAGTATAGTTACTCGATGGATTGTCGTGCCATGATTTAACTATAAACCGGACTATCCATATAGAAATTCACCAAGATTCTCAAGTCGAGGGAACTATGTAACATCATCACTTCGACATCTCCTGTTTAACCCTAGTTATAATTAACCAACATGAAACTCTAAAGTTAGTCATTCTACAGTTACCTAATAACTATCAGCACATAACCCCTCAGTGCCCTTTGTGACGACCCACCTTTCTGACCCCTAGGAACGACACTTAACACATCCTCGGTGTTCGTGTACCATTGCCCAAGCATCAGAAAGATGAATCGTCATGGGGTGAAATAAAGAACAGAATAGAAAACCTCAATACGAAACTACTATAAAACATAATAGTCAATAGTACATCAGGTTACTTCTTAACAGCGGGTTATTAGAGTCACACAAAAGCACTACAAATCAGCTTAGGCAGTTATAACATCCTGCCTATACAAATGCCGAAACAAAATACACTTACACAAACTAGATAAACAACGAAATAGATAGCTAAGTAGATAAAAGACTACTGCTCGGATGTCGTCATCAAAGAGCCTAACAAAGAACTGTTGCTCCCGGACTACAAAAATAAAGGGGTACCCGAGAGTTTAGGAAAACAAACAACTTAGGTCAGACGATATGTCTGGTATGAGTAAAACTTTAAAACAATAGGTGTGAAATTAAACACAAACATGTGAGACTACACCGCTGAACACGGAACGAGTTTACTCCTATATAAATCAGCATCCAAACGTAAAGAATGGATAAATAATTAAACACCACAAAGAGTGGTTGACTCTTCCCGATGCAAATAAGGAAATAAATTTGAAGTTTCCAATCAAATAAGAAAAGGAAATCTCCAATAAATGACTAGGAAGGTGCACCACCCCTAAAGTATACCTCCAGTAATATACTTCTGAGAAGCTCATATACTCCGTGACACTTCTCGGAAATGTACCAGCCAGATCCTGCCAAATATTACCGAGAATCTGAATATTTCCCATCTAAATGCACAAACAAATTCGATCTAGAAGAGATGTGAAAATACCCTAATGGGAGCAACCTCGAATAGCTCGACATCCTTTCGTGCTTTGGGTTCAGTCATTTACCGATAATGGATAACAAAGCTCAACGGAGCAACAAATCATCTTAGAATGATGATAATAAAGAAGTTGAAGTAATAGATAGCTCAGAAACCAACTATCGAGGATATAAAACAACCCTATATGGAAATTAAGTCTTGTATACTCACCACCACTCATCGAATTCAAGCTTGTACTATTTCTTGGTTAACAATAACACCGGACAAGTCAAAGTAGTGTTACCTCAAAGTCATGTCCCACGATTATTCTTAAGTTTTAAAATAGCGAGAAGTCTACATCTTTATTGTTTAGTGCTAATTATACAAATAAATCATTTCCATACAAGTGAATTGCTTTACGGAAATGAATTCATTTCCATAAACAATTCAAACTTTTCTTTTAAAAACCTGAATTCGTACTTGGCTTCACATTACAAGTATTAGCTTTAAAACACTTTGTTAAAGAGTTTACTAACTTTGAAACATCATTAAAAATTCAACAACTTAAAACATCCTTATTACATTGATTAATTAACCTTTAAAACTTTGTTAACTAAGTTAATTAATTAACTTCAATAACCTTTAATTAAAAAGGCTAAACCACCTTTAAAACATCCTTAATTCAATTAATTAATAATAAAATTAATTAAATTAATTTAAAAATAATTAAATATCATTATTTAAAAGTGATTAATTAATTTAAAACTTTATTTAAGGAAAGATTAATTAAGGTTAAACAGATTTATTAACTTTTAAAAGTCATTAATTAAAAAGATTAATTAATTTAAAAACATCATTAGTAAATTGATTATCTAACTTTAATCCCTCATTATTAAAAGATTAATTAACCATAAACATTATTAGATTAAATGATTAATTAATTTCAAAATATCATTAACCAAGTGATTGTGACGCAGCGGAAATAACAGAAATGGATACAACGATGAAAGTAGCAATCGAGGGATTGAAAAATACCGAATGACCAAATCTGTTGATCTCAAAGATACCGGATTCTAGCTATCTCCAACACGTTGATCGCGCACGATACCGTGTTAAAAGATCTACAATTCTTCGAACGTTGATCTCGCGCACGAGATACTGTGAATCGGCTTCAAATCCGTTGATTCGAGCGCACTCGAATACCGAAGATGGAGAAAGGAGCTCACACTCAACTTCCAATTTCAAAGTGGCACAAAGCACACAAACAAAGTTTTATTCAAAATCAACTAACTTTTTACAAATGACACGATCCCACTATTTATAGAGATTACAACTCACACAACACAGCCTTTACCGACCTAACATATTAAACGACCTAACAAAATACAAGTTACAACAAGTAAACGACCTGGTACATACAACACAGTACACGACTTAACAGATAACGACTCAACATATACACATAACGACATAACAGTGAACGACTTAGCAACAGAACACAAGTCGCGATCTAAGAAACACAGCACATACGCAACTTAAGACTCACGCGACCTAACAACATACGACACCAAGCGACTTAACCAACAGCGGCTTGCTTCATGTGGCATAAGGTCGTTATCTCGCTTGAGCGACCTAAAGAAGTGGCTTCTGGAAATCTTCGAGCGACCTAAACAAACATTACTGCTTCATGAACTAGTGTCTAACGAGTTAGCGACCTAAAGTTGAGCGACTTATCGTAGGTCGCTGGTTCCCATTACCCTACATAACTCGCTTCACCGCACACCTTGATACCTCGCTAGGTCGTAACTCGCTGCGCGACTCAACACATAGGTCGTTGGCGGTTGGCGTTGCATCTCCTTTTTCTATTATCTCATCATTCTTCACCCCGTTAGGTCGCACGCGACTTAACAGCTTGTTAGGTCGCTCGTGACCTAAGACTTCATCAGGCTGGGCTGCATCAGATTGGTTAATTTTAAACACATCGTTAATAAGTTAATTAGTTAACTTTAATCCTTATTACTTGATTAATTAATTAAATTAAATAATTGTTATTAAAATAATTAATTATTTTTGTGAACATCATTAATCAAAAACTTGCTTAAATTGTAAAATAATTCCAAGCACGATAATGAAACCAAACGGCTTCGATAAAAGGTGATTTTCTAAAACTGTCGATATAGCGACTATCGCTAAACGGGCAGTTCGGAATTCGAGTATATGACATTTTAACTACAGCCAACCATCACAAAGCAAGGGTATGAACATACATACATGGCAGTTTACAATAATTCAACATGTAACAAGCACTTATTATCAACGGAATTAGTTTAACTACTACATTTTCATATAACTTAAGATTCGCTTACTAACTTTCCACAGCGACTAATTTTCAAAGAAAAAACCAATCCAAAAACCAAACCATTATTACAACTATACATTAAGCGTTCAATAGCTACAAATATGAGCATGAATATAGTTTAAACTTTACAGTTCAAAGGTGGAAGTTTTACTCACAAAAACACTTCTAACTTAACCAAATCGCCACAATAAGTCGCCGAAATTACGAACGAACTTCACTACGACTTAGCTAACTCTTTTGGGCCCTTAGTATGCTGCCTTATGGGTTCAACCTGGGCAGTATGGGGCTCGGCCTTGGAGTTTTTGAGGTGAAATGGCTTTTGTTTGGGTAGAGGAGTGTTTGTAGATGAATATATGGAGTTTAACTTGATTTTTAGAAGTGTATCCACTAGTTTTTGGCTTGGAACTTTCTCTTGGAAGCCATGGAAGTATTCGTGCATATGAAGAGAAAATAAACAAAGATAGAAATGAATATGTAAAGTAGAAAATGTGTGGAGATGGTTGGTATTTATAGGTAAAGGAAATGAAGAGGTGATTAAAATAATTAAACATTCAAATAATATAAAGTTGTCATTTGTTCATGGTTACCATACCCCCTCCACCTCACCTAGTACACATGCACACACCTCTCTCCCCCCTTCACTATGCCTTAGGTACTTTTTTAGGTTATGATTAGGGTACTTAATTAATTTCCTAATGTTATTTAATATACTTTTGTGCATTTTATGTCAAATCAAGTTTTATATTTAAACTAAGCTTGATTATTAACTTTAACACATTAATTATCTTATCACATGACATGTATGCATGTGTATATGAGTGATACAAAAATGTGCACAATGTTTTCGACGACTTTCCGAGGCCGAAAAGTCAAAATTTCGGAAAACGTTTTTCGGTCACATTTTCTATTTTTATTTGAACTAAATATTGTGGTAAAAAATTTGAAAATGATTTTAATATCATTAACTAATGATTAAAATATGTTTATTTGGTTATTAAAATCCATTACTTAAACATTTAAAAATGATTTAAATATTCAAATACAAAGTGATTAATTTACAAGCCGTTACACTCTTTCCCCCTTAGGAGAATTTCGTCCCCGAAATTAATACACAAAAGACAAACCAAAATGTATATATTATACCAAGAAATTCCTATAACAATGCAAAGCAACTATGCCATAAAAGAACATACATAATGCATTCAAACAACTAACCTGACATTGCATCAAGGTAAGTTTCTCTAATATGATCCTCAGTCTCCCAAGTACAATCGCGGGGATCATCACTCCACTAAACCTTCACAAGATTCACCACCTTATTCCTCAATCTCCTTTCATCTCGATCTACAATATGAATTGGATGTCGGACTACCATCAAGTTTTGTTCTATCTCCAAGTCTTCCTGAACAGACATCTCAACAATGAAAGATGGATTATGGACATGCTTTCTCAGATGAGATATGTGAAAAACATTATGAACTTCAAACAATCTCTCAATTAAATCGACTCTATAGGCTAACGATCCAATTCTCTCAAGGATTCTAAATAGTCCAATGAATCTAAGTGCTAGCTTTCTAGTTTTCTAAATCTTACAACTCCTTTAATCGGGGAAACTTTCACAAATACCAAATCCCCGATCACAAACTCTAAGTCTCTTCTCCTTTGATAGGCATAACTTTTCTGTCGATCCTGGGCTTCTTTTATCCTTTCCTTGATCATAGCCACTTTCTTTGATGCTTCTCAAATTATTTATGGTCCAAGATCTAAACAATCTCTAGTCTCTACCCAACACGAAGGTGATATACATGGCCTTCCATTCAAAGTTTCATAGGGTGACATGCCAATGCTAGCTTGGTAACTGTTGTTATAAGAGAACTCTACCAAATGTAGATGATCTTCCCAAGAACCTCCAATATCCAAAATGCATGCTCTCAAGAGATCCTCCAAAATCTAGTTCACCCTATCGGTTTATCCATTTGTCTATGGGTGATAGGTTTTGCTCAAATTCAACTTTGCCCCTAAAGCGGCTTGCAATGCTCCCCAAAATCAACTGGTGAAGATGGAATCTCGATCACTGCCTATATTTACTGAAATTCCATGCATTTGAAGGATCTCCTTTAAATAAATCCCTGCCAAAGAAGCTGCATTTTTGATAACTTCACCAGAATAAAGTGGGGGCTCCTTGTTAATCGATCTACAATTACCAAAATGCCTTCATTACCTCTTCTCGTTCTAGGCAAACCATCGGTAAAGTCCATGGATACTTGCTCCCACTTCCTACTTGGTATCTCCAATGGTTGGAGTAACCCAATAGTCTTCTGCTGGTCACTCTTGACCTGTTGACAATTATCACACAAGCTCACGAAGAATGAAATGTCTCTGTTCATCCCTTTCCACCAAAAGGTTTTCTTCATATTATGGAACATTTTAGTTACTCCTAGGTGGATAGATAACCTTGACCGATGGCACTCTCTTGGTGCATCTTGTCTAATTCCATTAACATCTGGCACACAAACCCATCCATTCATTCTTAAAATGTCTCGGGAGTCAATCTAAAAACTAGAAATAATTCCATCTTCAACATCCTTCTTAAGCCGAGATAGAATAAGGTCTTCTTCTTAGAACGAAGCAATTCTCTCCATTAATGCTGGCTTAACTTCCAAATTTGCAATCGTCATCACATTTCTACTCAATGGATCTGCAATGGTGTTTGCTTTACTTGGGGCATAAAGAATCTCTAGGTCATTAGCCGCAAGAAACGCCAACCATCTTTGCTACATTATGTTCAAGTCCTTTTGGGTAAAAAGATACTTTAATGACCTGTGATCCATATAGAACTCAAACTTTGCACCCAAAAGATAGTGCCTCCACATCTCCAATGCGAAAACAACTGCTAATAGCTCCAAGTCATGTGTTGTGTAATTCTTCTCATGAGGTTTCAACAGTCGACTTGCATACGCTATTACTTTTCCATTCTACATCAAAATTGCTTCCAATCCGGTCCTACAAGCATCTATGTAAACTGTCAATCCTTTGCTCCCATCCAGAATAGTCAAGATAGGGACGCTAGCCAATTTCTCCTTTAACTCATTGAATGCTTGATCGCACTTGGGTGTCCAAAAAAACATAGCATCTTTCTTCGTCGACTTTGTCTAACATGTCGTCAATCCTAGGTAAAGGACACATATTCTTGATAGTCCTCTTATTCAACTTTCGGTAATCTACGCATAATCTAAGAGAACCATCTGCCTTGGTAACAAAAACTACTGGTGATCCCCAACTCGATGTGCTATGTTTAATCAAACCCTTTTGCAATAAATCAAACGTCTACTTCTCTAACTCTCTCCTTTCCTTCGGAGCTAACATTCGAGTAGGTTGTACAATAGGTCTGGGTCCCGAAATCAAATCAATGTGGAACTCCACTTCTCGGTGAGGAGGTAAACCTTGCACTTCTTCAAAAATATCTTGAAATCCAGAAAAATTGGTATATTCTTTTTGAGTGGCATATCAATCAATCCAGGTCCAAAGCGAGATAATACATTGAACCTATGCTCATACTATGCCACTGTTATCTCACCTTGTTTCAAATCCATAAAACTTCTAAACAACTGAGTCCTTCCTACCTTCGGGATAAACTAAGCTTCAAAAACTTCCTTAAACTATGCTAAAAAAAGTCTTCTTCTGGTGTATTCATGGTGACCAAATTCCATCAATCCATTACTGCTTTCTGAAGCTGACGCGATGCCAACAATCTCTTTCTAGCATCTCCCAATTGAAGATCCTCGAATATCCTTTCAGAAGAGCGAAGCCATGTCTGAACTCCCAAAGAATCTTCAGTACCATAAAAAGGCTTACCACCTAAAGCAGTGTAATTCTTGCACAAGGTCGCAAAGTTCTGAGGTCATTGAACTTGCATCACTACTTCATCTAGGTGTGAAATTAAACACAAACATGTAAGACCATGATGCTGAACACGTAACAGGTTTACTCCCACATAAATCAACATCCAAACATAAATAATGGATAAATAATTAAACACCATGAAGAGTGGTTGACTCTTCCTGATGCAAATAAGGAAATAAATTTGAAGGTTCGAATCAAATAAGAAAAGGAAACTCTATAACTCCACATATGTAGTGGCTTATTCATTTATCAGTTCAAATTTGAAGGTTCGAATCAAACAAGAAAAGGTTCGAATCAAATAAGGAAATAAACACAAACATGGTTCTTTTATTGCAATGTTATTCAAGGGGATGTACTTAGCCTTTGGTTGAATAGGCCACTACATATTATTTGGAACAATTCCAACTTAAATTTCATAAATTTAGATTGAACATGAATTTAAGAATAACATATTATACTCGATATCACTTATGAAGTATGAGTATGTACATTCCTTCATAATGACTTCATTATTTTTATAAATGTTTCTATAGTATTTCAAAAGTACTCAAGAACACTCTCAAATGTCATTTAGTGATCTTAATTTTTATTTGATACTTTCCCTATGTATCAAATATATAAGCGAAATGCGATACTTTAGACAATACAGCATGTATGATAATTCCTATTGCCAATGCATAAGAAACCCACTTCGTATGCTTTATATTAAACATTTTAGTATTGTGTCTGTGTATATGTTTTGGGACAACCTCAACGTCCTTTTATACTAATTATAAAAGATGTCAATTTCAAATCCAATATCTAGAATTAGATAACCAAACTAAAATGATTTTAACGTGAGTACATCTTTAATGACCATAAGTTTGTATTCACTTATAGTTTTGAAATAATAGTGCTTTCTTATAGACACATGCTTCCATTGCATTTTAACTGAAATTTAAACTGTTTGATTTTTCTGTCAAAATATTTTCTCAACTCTGATGCTTTTGAATGATACATTCATACTAGTTCTTAGATTCTATACAATAACCGACAAACTCAACTCTAATATCAAGCGATAATTTTGCAAATAAAATCTGTATTAACTGAAGTATGTTGAATGATGAATCTATTAGGTTAATTTTAACAATTAACTTTACGTTGTTATTTTATCAACATAGCTTACCATATTCCAACTGCATTGGTCTTCCTTTCAGAGACTCTTTTGTAGTTGATGGATCATCTACCATTGGGTATAACTATCAAAATCATATTCTGATAATGTACTTGGAATCCATTCTGAATTAGTGCATCATGCCATATGGTTAAGTCAATACTCTGAATGGCTTATTAACAACTAAGTAAATTATTTTCTCAACATCAATAAGAAAATCATAGTTTCTCTTTAATGTGCGAGGGTTATTATTACTCTCAACTTATGTATATGTGTGTGTGTGTATATATATATATCTCTGTGTGTGTGTATAATGCTAATTTGGTTTTTAAGTTTATAGAACATATGTTCATAACATAAATTGGTCTGTGGATATTGATTGGTCCCAAATTCATTTTTGTTGATCTACACTAGGTCCCTTACGAATAAGTATTACGTGCAGTCTATCGGCTCACACAAGCTGTCAACTCCTTGGTTTAGGATATGTAGGAGTTGTTTCATTAATCTCATCTCGTACAATTTTGGACTTCATTTTAGATGAAATTAAATTTAATCTTATGTACTTACTCTTGTACATGTCCTTATAGAAAGAAGTTAACTCAACTTCACTCATCAATAATGGTACTTTGTCCAAAAAGGTCCGATTACTCCATTTCGACACATCATTCTATATCATGGGGAAGAGTGACTTTTTGGATTGAATCTTATTTGTTTTTAGCTACATCAGGAACTTCTTTCCCATATACTCACATATTCGATCAAATCGGATTCTTTTTTTCTTTTGCATATTATGTTATTTAAATTTATTTTATATTCTCTGAACTTATCATAGACATACTACAAGTGTATCAAATATACATGTTCTAATTATGATCATTCATTGGTGAATTTGATGAAGTATGTGGAACTGTTTTGGTATCATTACACATACGTTTCATACGTTTCTATGTATCAATACTAAGAGTTCACCAACTTTTATCTTCCATCCAGTGAACAGGTGCCTTGCCCTTGATTATTTGAGATATAGTTCACCACTACCATATGATTATGTTTGAAATACAATTCATCGCTACCATATGATTCATAATATTACGATTAAAGAATTATTTCTTTAAACTATGGTTTAAACCATAATTCAAAAATAATTATAAAAAATTAAAATACTTTTGTAATTTATAATGCATTATTTTTTTATGATATTAAATACCATCATTATAATTTTATCTTATAACAAATATTCAAAATATCCATGTTGAAATAAAACTATGTTTATTTTCAATCAATACTGAATGCACATATTGCTTCATAAATAATATTTTGTATGTTTACGAAAACTAATTTTATAGCTTGATGCATCCACTAAGAAGTATTATATGGTATGCTCCCATTATTCCCATCGTTACTATAATATCATATGAAATACGAACTCCATTCAACTAACTTGAAGAAATAACATTTATAGAAAACAATCTTTTATATGAAAATACATTTAAACAGAAATCACATTTCTCATTCCATATTAAATATATTTTATGATTATATACAATTTTCATTTTCGATGTCTTTTCATAAAGCAGAAGTTCTCATTCACTCTCTTCATCCCAATTTTGTCCTAAGTTACACTCACTCTCATACATTCGCTTTCCATTCCAAATGGTTGGGCCATTCAAAAGGAAATCCTTACTACAATACTGTAAAGAACTATTTACAAAAAAGCATTTGGTTATCCACAACACTTAAGAATATCAAATAATTTGCACTTTACATAAATTGATCAAACCGACATTTCAATGATCAAATTCCTTGATACATCTTCTAGCTCTTGATACATGCTTCATCTAAAATAATCAGATCTTTATTGTAATCAATCATATTGAATATATGATAGCAAATTGGTTTATTTACTCACTTTTGAATGAAACAATTCCATCGAGGTTTCGCATAATACGAATTATAACCGTTCACCATATAACACTTATATGTGATTGAATATGGATCACATATCTGTATTTTCATATTGCTATTAGAGTCCACTCATAGAAGACAATAAATATTCTCAGGAAAATAAACACTTAAATGAACAAGGTACGATGTATTTAGTATAATTTGGCTCTTGCACGAGTCTTGAATTACAACTTGCGAAAAGATTTATCGGTAAGTATATTTTATATTTCTATGTCATTTTTTATTCAGTTCATTTGTATGTTTTAACTATACACATTTAATCAATTATAATGGTTGCACAAGTTTATATGAGTAGATTATTTAACTATTATAACATATATTCTTACAATTTTAGAAAAGTTAAATGTATACATTTAATTTTTCTAATAAGGCTCACACTGGATATTTTACATTTTTCAAAACCATAAGAAAAGGCATAGAAATCTTTCGATTTTTTGGTGGGTGTCAGGACTCGCTTTCATGGGATTTTGACCTTAAGGAAACTCAATAAATCATTGGATTGCATGTGATGCATAACGTCTTATCGGTTGTATCGTATACAACTCCTAACCCATGGTCTTTCTCTTAATCTCATCTCGACCTTAAAGAAACTCAAGAAATTGAAAGAGATTATTCACTCATAACCACCATTTTGCAATAGCCTAGGTATAATGCATATAATTTAAAGAAACTCAAAGAATATGTGCATGTATCTTACCTCGTCTAGTTAATATATAAATAGCACTACATATAACATCACCGGCATGAGGAAACTCAACAACTAAAGAGTATGCAAGTAAACTATTACTATATAAATCGTAGATGATAACTAATATAGTAAGGATTCATAATCTATAATATAATTCTTTGAGTGATATCGATTTAGGGAACAATATATTTCTTATGAAAACCCTCGTGATTCAACTGTCGAACACATCTGAAATCACGGTATATGTGCAATGCATATATACCCATTCCTTATACCTAAGTTAGGTTTCTTATAGTTCTAATATACTATACACTTATATTATACAACTTTAATTTGTGCATAACATTTTATAATTTAATTGACTTATATACTTTTCTTATTTATATATTAATTAAATCTGGTTTAATTAGTTTTAATTTACTAACAATTTAATTATTTTTATTTAAAATCCAAAACTTATTTTATTCATCTTAAACAATTTAAGATGAATAATAACTATAATACTTATAGTTTTATATATATGTGTGTATGTGTGTGTGTCTGCTTATCATTACATATATGTATCCTTATTGATTAACATTTAATTGATATATTTATCAAATAAATATTCATTTAATTAAAACATTTTTAACTAAATACTTTTAACAAATTTAAATATTTAATTTATTTTGTGCCTTAAACAGTTTGAGATAAAGGTATGTATACATATATTATTATATAATTTTATTTTAATTAATTAACTTTTAAATAATTATTTATTTAATTAATCTAATTAATTAAAATAACTTTTGAAATTATTAAATTTATCATCAAAAAAAATTTAGAATTATTTTATAACTTTATAAAATTTCATTTTATATTTTAAGCTTAACTTTAAATTCAAAATATATTTTAAATTTTTAAATTGAATTTTGAAACTAGTCCGTAGCCCAAAATCAATTCATGCCTTTATATTGGAGACAACTTTGGGCTAACATCATTCTTTGGGCCAAGCCAATAGCCAGGTAAGGCAGAATACTTGATTACCCAAAGCCAACCATCAACACTACTTTTCTAAACACCCTACTAAATTTCTAAGGTGCGATGACCCACCTTTTCGATCCTTGAAAGTTGACACTAATACATCTATGATATTCACGTGTCGAGGATCCAACAACCGGAAATACAGATTATTGGGATGAAAGAAAATAAAAGACAGAACATAATCTCACATCATAATGAGTAATCTATAATATACACAATGATATTTACAAGAGAAAACTTTAATGTATGTATACAACCATCAGAGTCAACTAAACAATCATCAGCCTGGACAGTTTTAACAGCCTACCCTTACAATTGATGATAAATTACAAAACCATAAAAATGCAGTGGAAATAAAAAGATACGTGAATATGTCTTGGAGGCATCTGGCTCGTCTCATGAAGCTCCAAAGCATCCAAACTAGATCCAAAAATATGCTCGGTTTGACCCGAGCATTATAATAAAATAACACCCGGATCAGTCAGGTAAACTAGCATGAGAAACACACCTCAATTGAATTTTACTGTTATAAAAACCTTTCGAAAAATAAAGTTATCTCATAAGACCATGCCGCACATAAACACGGATGGGTTTTTACCTTACGATAACCAGACCATTTTTATTAGAAAATCCAGTGATATTACAATAATGTCTAGGGTTTAAAATAAATATTGAATATAGCTAGAACGCTTGCATCTTATGTTCTAGCATAGTTAGGCACAACTAAGCCCGTAAAGCATGAATTGGAGAATGGATTCCAACAATGGCAGGTAAGGGACTACCTTCCGTATAGTGCATCTCTAGATAAAACGTATCGAGGGCTACAAACGCATTTGCCCTTCTGCAAACACAAGACCAACCTAACCCTTAATGGATAGTACCGAATATGTCATCACCCTGGTTACTTTCTAACCTTAATCGAGAGCTCTCATGCATAACTAAATCCATAATATAATGATCTAGAAAGGTGACGACACATCCTTATGGGAGCGACCTACATAGCCCTACCGCATCTACCCTGTTTTAGCAATTCCTGGATTATAAGGCTTAAGGCGATGCTTTTACCTTTTCTCTTAGCAAATCCCACTTGGAATGCTAACACTTCCCTCCAAGCGGCAATGCAATCCCAACATTCATCCATACAAGTTCGCTCTAGGTATAAATGAAGCAGAAGGCACTACTTCCACTACAACCATTTTGGAATCACCCTTAGGATTACTAGTAAGTAGCCCTTGCACTTCAAACAACTCTGCCTTTGAAACTATCATCATTAAGACGTCTACCATTCGAACGCTTATGTCAGTTCGAAGTGGTCTCTCCAAACCTACAAAGATAGTTTAAAAATGGCCAAATTTGATAGTTTGTTATTTACTATCAAATAAAACAACAATCAAATCAGGGATTTATTTTCATAGGGAAACCAACATTTGTTAAGCACATAAGCAACCACTAAACTCTTTAATTAATCCTTTCATTAATTAAAATCACTTTGTAAATAATTGTATAAAAATACTTTTACAAAGATATATTTGCAAAACCCTTTATACTCTTTTAAATACTTAGAAAAATATTCATATACTTATTTCAACGGTATAAGTATATTCACTAAAACACTACACCTTTCCTACTTAGAAAATGTATTCATATACTTATCTCAACAGTATAAGTACATTCTCAAAACATTATGAAAGATTTCTTATTTCAAAATCATATCAAAAGGATTAAAACAGATATTGTTTTAAAAACGAAGACAAGAATAAACCCAAACATTATTCCTTCGGTGTTAAGCATATAACGAATGTCCACACCACCAAAATTAAGAAGGTCAATTTAGGAAATCCAATCTCATTTCATTCTTATAAAACTACTTTTATAAATCCCTTTTTAATAAATCTCTTCTATTTATAAAAGTCTCTTTTATAAATTCCCAAACCTACTTATAAAACTTCTTTACAAATCTCCAAGTCTAATTATAAATTCTTTTATAAATATCTAAAATCATTTATAAAACTCCTTTCCAAATTTTCAAGACCTCTTCCAAATTTGTAAAATTCCTTTTATAAATAATTTGTTATAAAAACTTTTTATACAACTCCAAAAATCATTTATGAAACTCCTATTATAGATCTCTAAAACCATTTATAAAATTCTTTTATAAATATCTAAATCCATTTATAAAACTCTTTTGTAAATTTCTAAAGTCATTTATAAAACTCTATTCTTTTGTAAAATTCCTTTATAAAAATTCTTTATAAAAAACCCTTCTAAAATCCCTTTGTAAAAATCCTTTTTAAAGTCTTTATAAAAATCCTTTATAAATCCAATACTCTATTTTAATCTATAAACTCTTTTATTAAATGAAAATTCCCTTTTGAAAATTAAGTTATTATTTATAAATATAATTAATTAGATAAATTAATTAACTTTAAATATCATAAATAAATAATAAATTAACTTTTCCGCAACACTAATAACATAATTAATTTTCCTTCTAAATATCATAAATGAAATAACTAATTTACTCCAAACACATTATTAATATAATAATAATAATTAACAACAAAACATTACCAACAAATTATAATTATTAACATCAAACGTTAATAAAACAATAATAATTAATCTTCAAACATTATCATAATAAATACTAATTAGCTTCCAAAACATTATTAATAAATAATTATTATTAATTCCAAAACAGTACTAACAAATAACTATTATAAATTCCAAAACATTATTAATAAATATTAATTATTAATTATCTTAGAACAATAATAATTATTGAAATAATTAACTTTTTACAATATTAAAATATTGGTAAATAACTTCAAATAAACAGATATAAATAAACAATTTTTAGAACATTATTAAATAATAGTTAAACAACTTTAAACATTTCTAAAGGGTATAGAAAAAAACAAAAAAAGATTAGGGTAAAAAAGAGAAGTTCAATATCCATTTAAATAAAAATATTCCAGGAAACCCAAAGGTTAGATTTAAAATCATTCTCCAAATCAAAAACCAATTTCAAGCCAAACGGCCATTAATAGTATTTCAAAATATTAAATTGAGGCCAATAGCCACCAAAGCACTTAACCAATATTGTTTTTGATTTTTATCACTACAAGGGTTAAGTTTTGAACATATAATAATGTCATAACCAATATAGCCAAACAATCAGGTTTTGATATCTAATAATTCATACAACATGAATGTGATAGAAAATAAATCAATAATGGCGAGTAAACCCGTTGGAAATATTTCTGGGGCCTAATTCCAACATATACAAAAGTTAGCTTTTCGAGTCGCTCGATTTACGAACCGAACTAGACCTTCGAACTTGAAACCAAACAGTTGGAATATATCAAAGCTTGTACTCATTCTGGCTCGCTCAGACCATCCGGACCCAATGAAAACAATCCCAAGTTCTAAAAAGTCCATCTGCGAAAATCGAGTTTTCAGCTCATCGATAAAATCAACCAATTAAATATTTAAATATCCAAAATTTAAATATTCGGAGCAGCCTGAGAATACGGGTTATTACACTTTCCCCTCTAAAAAGATTTCGTCCTTGAAATCCGAAATGACTAAGCAACAAACCCCAACACCCAATCATATTTGATGATGTATAAAAATCATCTTCAAGTTAGGCCAAAACAGCAACTCCATACTAATCTATCCGGGACGGTATCCTACCTACACGTGCACATGTCGGCCAACAAGGCACTCTCATCTGAATCAAGTTATAAACACTCAAAACGAATAAGTAATAACAACTACAACTATAGTGACAACTTTCCATATTATCATTAAAATTACCTAGTCCCTCGGGCACTTTCAATAATCTCGGCCATCGATTCCTATGACTATTGGTCGTCTCTAAAAACCTTGCCCTAACTTCCTTCCAACTTTGGTTAAATTTTTGGAAAATTTCGAAAGCACCTCCTTTGCACGACTCGATCCGAAAAACTACAACTTGCCTCAAATAGCCCAAACCAAAAAAAGAAAACAAAGCCCAAAAATGGCCTTCCATATCTGGGGTATAAAATCACCAATCAAATCTCAAACTCTAAATCTACTACATACCTATTTGTCGGGCAACAAACTCTACTCATGAAACCAAAAGCAGCAAGCTAGCATTCGCTTCCATGTACCTGAAACTCACTTACATAACCCAAAAAAGAGTTAAACATAACAATGAAACAATATAATAACTCATCCATCATATAAAATGAATCTAAGCATGCCAAACCATAATTAACAATCATCTCAACCAATATGTCATATCAAATCATGTAACTTACATTTCTAAAGTCAAAAGCATATAACTACATTAAAGCTCGTACGATGTACATATGTCTTCCATACACAATATCAAATCTGATCACTCGCTTGATTATACAAATTTCACTTCCGAACTGGTATCGCTCACTCGACTTCTCTACTGTGGACTCTGATCCGGTTCCTTGATTAGAAACCGTCGTTCTCCTCACATAGCCATATACTATGATAGAGAACTTCGGGATCATATCAAAAATCTGTATCCGGTGTTTGCCGTCAAGAATCAAGTGAAAAATCCTCTGTTTCGACCGATGTACATCGCCTCAAAATCATGTGCCTGAATCCGGATCAAGAATCTTCATGCGAATAAAATGATCTACGTACAATTTACATATTTATTCCAATTAGTTTATAACTATATCAATTTCTTTTTATTCGCATTTATTTCTACTTCTAGTATATTTCCTTTAATACTAATATCACTAATGATCCATTACATAAAACTATTACTTAAGTTTATTAACATCTTATACAACACAACTTATGTTCATTAATCACTTTACACTTAAGTTCATATTCATACAACACTCTTCTACAACCTAAGATTATATATAAAAAATTAAATTCTGTTTTACTTAACCAGAATATTCATCAAATTAAAAACTTGTTTTAAATTTCTATCTCTTCAACTTTATAAGTTAAAAAACTTACTTTCTTATAATTTCTCACAACACTAACTTCAATTTCTCTATCAAATTTGGAAGAACAACTATCCAAAATCATCGAAAATTACATTTCATTTGGCTTAAACCAATTCAGACTTAAACACCTAGTTTTCATTTCAAAACATTTTGAAATAATATTATATACATATCAACTTCTGTATATTAGATCATACTTTTGGAATTCAAAACCAAAATTTTTTTATCCAAACAACTCTAAACAAATTACGATGGTAGCAATCTCCCACTTAAAAACTCGAAAATGAATACCGATGATGCTGCAATCATCATTGGTATTATTTTCCAGCGACCGAATTGAGTTTGGTGCTTTTAATCTCCTTCAAAAAAATTTAAAAATATTTCTATTCAAAAATACTTTCAAATAATATTATTACTTTACTCCAAAACTTCCAAAAAAACAATTTTCAAAACACCGGGATTCTAGTTCTCAAATTCCCATCTTAAATCATTTTTATTTATAAACTACATTTGTAAATCATATTTATAAAATTTCACCTTCTTATATAAAATCGTCTAACAAATGTTACTTTTTTAATTATAATAAACCACTTTTATTAAAATTAAATTTTTTAAATTTTTAACCCAACACTATCACCGAACGTCTTATTATCAAATTTTGAAATTAAATTTATAAGTTGTTCGTTTCAATGTTCCCACAAATTACTATCACCCAACCCATGCAGTGAAAAGGATAAAACTACTCCTAATCAACTATGATAGTCAATGCCTATAAACTGGTCGGGCACAACTACTCAATCAACAAATCATAGCCAATGCTACAATGTGATAACCCTGATTTTGTGAAGAAATTTCATGATTTAATTTAGTTTGTATTTGTTTGAAATTGCATTGAAAAGATAGGGATAGGAAACTAATTGCAGATGCATAGTTTAAAAAACATGTACATGTGCACAAGACAGTGCACAAACATGCACACAGTTTTCTGTGTGATAGAATAGGCAACAATTAATAAAAATAATGGGATAGATAAATTACAAATATATATATGTAGGCAGAAATGATCAAGTCTTGAAAAAAAGAAGAAAGACTTAGGCCAGGATGGGCATACATGTATTATACACGTGCACAAAAAACAAATGCTTGTTGAAATTGAAATTTACATTGCATGAAAATGGTATGAGCTTTTGAACAAACACTTTATCCATTTTTAGCAATTCCTTTTTGCTTTAGAAAACAGAAATCATGCAAATAACATGACCGGGGCAATGAGGTATATTTTCTGAAAATAAATGGCAGGACTACTTACCCATTTTCTCTAAAAGTAGAATGAGAGGTAGATCATAGTGGGTGGGGTAAAATTGACATTGGGTAATTTCCTTAAACCCTAGTAACAGCCAAAGTTATATAAGAAGGCCTAGTGTAGTAAGATTTTGGCTCTGCCTCATAAAAGAAAAATAAATATATAGATAACAGAAGTTAGAAAAGAAATGGGGAACACCAGTCATTAGAGTAGGAAGAAGGCAGAAGATCAAAAGAAGGAAAAGCTTAGGAAAAAGGGGATTAAAGTGAGTAATCTCACTGGAAATATTGGCAATAAGTCCTGAATATTGAGGCAGCTTAATTAAAACTCATATTTCATTTGTTTGCAAGCTAGATTCATTTTTATGATTTAGTAACTCTGACTTGTCTTATGATCTGTTTTAATGAAAACCTCTTTATATTGATTTATTCAGTATGAAAGAGCCATGAATCTAATGTTTAAACAAGTTTTCTGTGTTATGATTTAACTTTGAGGTAAAGCAGTAATAGGGGTTTTCTTTATATATTAATTAGTTTGAAACCCAGGATGCTTAATATGAATATATGGTCAAAAATGAGAAAGGATATGGGGCTGCAACCTTGTGAGTTTGCTTAGGTCCCATATTAACAAAAAGAACTTATATAAAAAGGAAAATAAAATAAAATATAGAGGTGCAATGTATACATGTGCTGAGCCTCTACATTTATGAACTATCCAGTAATTCTTATACTTGTGATTTAGTTAGATCTAAAAATCTATATGGATTTGACTGAATCAGAGGTAGGAAAGAAAAGAGAGACAAACAGAAAATTAGCTATGACCATATGTTTGTATTGGATCTATTGGAACCCATAGAAAAATAATATGTTTAAGAAATCACCTCTATTGTTATGATGAAGTGCTTGTTCATGAAAATATGTTTGGTTAATCTTTGGATGTATGCATGTGACTGAATGTTGTATTCACTGCTTGAAACATGAGATGCAGAGAGGAAATGAACACAAAAGGGTAGTGACACTTAGTAATGTAACTAAGGATTTTGGATCTTAGGGCTACAAGATATAGCTTGGCAAGGAGAACATTGCAAGCTCACACATGGTATGTTTATACCCAGGGGCCTGAGTGTGCTGGGTTAACAAAGAATTGTCCCAGGCAGTGTGTGTTTTAAAAGAGAAAGTAGCTAAAGACCCTAACATATTTGATATTGAACATTAGAAATAGGTTCATATGAAGGCCTGGGAAAATCTCTGAGGGCCAGAAAATCTATAGATGAAGAATGATGATCTAATTAATGATTGTGTTGACTGTTTTAGGATATTCTATGAATGAATTCTATGTTTGTTCCCTCTGCAATAAACCACTGAATCATATAACAATTTGTGGTGCATGCACAGGTTGCACTGAAATGGGTACAAAAGTAATATTGCACTCCCTTATTTATCTTAAAATCATTTGACTATGAAAAAAAAACTATATTAAAATTATGTTTCCAATTAGAATACTCATACCAGACATTAGTCTGACCCATGTGTGTTGATGCACTATTGGGTGTCTCATTTTAATGAGGCAGCTCATAGTGATTATGCAGGTAAAAAGGCATTTCTTTGATCAAGCTTTGGATGGGTTGGCTGCCTAAGGAATTGGATGCAATAGTTACAAATTTACTGATATTAAAGTAGAAGTTTAAGTTGAATTTATGTTATAATATGTTGGTATGTTGTTTAGAAAGAAACTATGTATTGACATTTCTGGTTTTGTATGTTTTAAAAACTTAAAATTGTAATTCAGTAGAGACTGGCAAGTTGCTTTAAAATGGTAATTGAGTAATATAGTTCCTTTGTTTAATTTCCAGATCCTAAAAGAAAATGTAGTATAAATAAAATCTGAGATGGTGAGCAAGTATACATTGAAATAGCAACCTAGTATTCACTATAAGAAATTCATGTTTAAGTTAAAGAAAAATCTGGCAGAAGGACTTTAAGTTGTTTTGATAAAATAGAACAAAATAACATGTATTTTGAGGGAAAGCGGTTCAAATTGAATATGGCTAACATAACCATGTTCTTGAGCCTGGGCTAAGCCAGCATTAAAGAGTTTTGAGTCAAGTTATTAGATCTGTTTTATGACACTGACACACACATGCACAGAAACATGCACACACATGCACAAGCTAAAGCACTATGGATACAGTAACATAGTTATGGAAATACATGTAAAATGCCATGTCCTTAGAGTTGAAATCGATAGTCATGCAATAATCCATGTATATTTGAAGACCTGGTTTTTGAAACATGGTTACTATGTAGGGATTCTTTCTTTGAAATGATTCCCAAACAAATTAATTCTTCCAAACTTGTGTACTCTGATTCAAGTAGGAAGTAGCTTATATATCTTCATATATATAAGTTTAAAATGATTTAAACAAACCAATATTCTATTGGCATAAAGATCCTGGATAAAAGAAAATTAGAATGAAACATTTTCTTGATTAAATGGCCACTGAATATTTGAAGAAATTTTTTTTTCTTTAGTGGGTCATTTCATACAAATTGGGTGAGAATGATTAATCAAACAATAAATGATAATAATTAAATATTATCATTTCCTAAAAACAAGCACACTAAAATATCTATATAATTTTATATAAATTATTCCTTTATATATAAAATATAATCCTAGGTAAAGTTATTTCATTTACCAATTTTACAGTTTGCCTTATTCAAGTGTTTGGAAATCCCTATCAATACCGTGGCGTTCCATGTTTCGACCAGAATTCATAAACCACTCCTTAGATAAATCAACACAATATAAAATATTTTATAGCACTAACAATTATGCACTATATATATATAATACACTCAACTCATTCTAGAGTGATATTAACCCTATCTTTAATGAGTTTACTCATTCTAGGGTACTACAAACCCTATCTCTAATGAGTTTTACCCTACTAATGCCTAGGTGTTCGCTCAACCTAAGCTCTGATACCATAGGTAACGATCTGGCTTTTCGATCCTTAGAAGTTGACACTAATACATCCACAGTATTTACATGTCGAGCATCCAAGTGTCGGAAAGACAGATTTTTGGGGTTAGAGAAAATAAAAGACAAAACAAAATCTCACAGTGTAACGAGTAATCTATAATATACATAATGATCTTTACAATAGAAAACTTTAATATATATATATATATATGTGTGTGTGTGTGTGTGTGTGTGTATGTATGTATGTATAAAAATAACCATCAGAGTCAACTAAACAATCATCAACCTAGACAGTTATAACAGCATGCTCTTACAATTGCTGATAAATTACGAAACCAAAAAATGCAGCAAAAATAAAAGATGTGTGAATACGTCTTGGAGGCATCTGGCTTGTCTCTTGAAGCTCCAAAGCATCCACACTAGATCTGAAAATATGCTCGGTCTGACCTGAGCATTATAATAAAATAACATCTGGATCAGTCTGGTAAACCAGCGTGAGAAACACACCTCAATTGAATTTTAATGCTATGAAAACCTTTTGAAAATAAAGGTATCCCGTAAGTCCACGCCGCATATAAACACAGACGGGTTTTTACCTTATGATAACCAAACCATTTTTATTAGAGAGTTTTGAGTCAAGCTAACATAACCATCTTCTTGAGCCTGGGCTAAGCCAGCATTAAAGAGTTTTGAGTCAAGTTATTAGATTTGTTTTATGACACTGACACACACATGCACAAAAACATGCACACACATGCACAAGCTAAAGCACTATGGATACAGTAACATAGTTATGGAAATACATGTAAAATTCCATGTCCTTAGAGTTGAAATCGATAGTCATGCAATAATCCATGTATATTTGAAGACCTGGTTTTTGAAACATGGTTGCTATGTAGGGATTCTTTCTTTGAAATGATTCCCAAACAAATTAATTCTTCCAAACTTGTGTACTCTGATTCAAGCACTAGTACAAAAAATGCATATTGCTTCGCCTCATTTGCATCGGTTGAATTAAGATCCGATGGGTGACACCTTGGGAGTAGGGTTTGCTGATGACGTGATTAGAGTTAGCGTCGAGGACTTCTTTGGTTGAGATGGGTCGGCCGTACTCTTCGACCTCGCCATTGATGTGGACGATCCTAATCAGATCGAGGGCGCCGCATGGAAGGACGCAGGCCAAGCAACATCGTAGGTTGTTGCCCATGCTGGTAATGTTTTCTTATTTTTATTTTTGTTTTTATTTATGTTGTGGTGATGATGATAATGAATGAATGTTGATGGATGTAGTTGTTTGTGGAGATGAATGCGAGTTGAATTAATGTTGCGGAGATGCAACATTACAACAGTTTGTTTTATAAACAAACTGAAATATTTGCCACTTTAAAAAAATACATATTGTATATACTGAAATTGCTTGGTTTAATAAAAGAATTGCTTGGATTCATAAAACATATTCAATTATATGCTTGGACTAAGTAGCTACTTGATAGCTACTTCCTGCCGAAGGGAAATAAGAAGAGATCAAGAATGTTGTCAAACTAGAGCACTTGTTCTGTCACACACTGACAACAGAACAATATATTATGGTTCCTGACCCTCTGTTATTAGTTCTTAATTTTTTTCAACTTTGTCTTGCATCCTCTTGTCCTCAGATTTTTCTCTAGCAGTATATATTTCCAGTCAGCTGCACAAGATGCTTTGCAGGCCACCAGTACTTCAGTAGATTCTATGATATTATGGTTCCAGATGTTATTGGACTACTAGTTTAGTAATCGCGGTTGTATCGCTCAGCAATTCAAATTCATATATAGCTTCTCGATCATGGTTCGTACCAATAGCACCAAACTCAAGAAGTAAGAAAACATGAACACTGTTCTCCTTATCTCCACTTTCACCTTGCTATTCTACATCATTTGGAAACTAACTTATCACCGTTCAAAATCAAATCCTCTGCCGCCTGGTCCTTTAAATTTTCCAATCATTGGTGCCTTGCCTTATATTAGCTCATTGCCTCACTCTTCTCTAGCTAGTCTTTCCATACGTTATGGTCCCATAATGTATCTCAAGTTTGGCACACATGATGTTGTATTGACTGATTTGTGTGTTCTCAACTTGGTTATGATTATTGAGATTCATCATTTTAGACTTCATAAGCTCAGTTATTGTCAGTTTTATAATCTTTCACGTTTCTTATGTTCCTTCTTTGGTATATTAAACATGTCATTTTGCTCACCTGCTCTGTAATAATGGACCTTCAATTGCTTGGCTAGTTCACTAGCAGAGTAGGAATAGAGTATTAAAAAGAAAAAGAAAAGAATAAAAAGAGTAGGGATGAAACAAGAATACCATGGAGACTAAACATTCTGGAGATGCAATTTAACTGCAGAATTTTTCACTAGTAATGTATATGGAACATTATTGGCTTAGACATACTTTTGACTACATGGATAACCATGTCTTTTGCCTAATTTTCATTACATGCCTACATGACCTATAACTATAATTCTATTATAAATGGTATACGATCATATAGTCTGTGTGTAATCAAAGAAGAAATAATAAATTGTTTGAATTTTGATTTGTTATTACCAGTTTTTCCATGTTCTTAGCTCAGGCTGCTAACTGATTTAGACAGGAAAACAAATACATGCTTGTCCGCCTTTTTCGTTTTTTGTTTGTTTGGTAAACTGCTCTGAGCTCTTTTTTGTATAATCATAGTCGATTGCTAAACCATGTTCGAAGTTCAACTGTGATAAAACCCTATAAAAACAGGTATGACAATTTAGAATATTATTCACTTCATGGTAATTTATATCTTTATATCAATTTTATAGAGTGGCTAACAGAGATTTAGGTAAAAGATTATTGAATTGTCTTCAAACAATTTATGGGATGTAGCAGTTAACAGAGGTAAGAGATGATGGAGTGGTAACAGAGATGAGGAGGCAAGGGTATGAGTTGATGGTCAACAGAGGTTCAGGGCAGTGCACAGACGATGTTAAATGAACTGCAAATGTGTTTGCAAATGTATTAACAAAACTTTTTATAATGGCAACTGCAAGTATGGATGTTTGCAAATGTATTAACAAAACTTGTTACGGTTGCAAATGAACTGCAAATTTGTAAGGACTGGTGGGAATGCAAGTACGGATGTGGAATGTTATGATGGCAATTGGAAGTGAAGTATGGAAGTGTGGAAGAAAATGTGTAGTTATGAGGAGCAGTGGAGATTGGTTTTGTAATCAGGGTGATTGAGATGGCAGAGGTTGATTTGGTGGTAATTGAAGGTGGTCTGAAGTCCTGTTATGGGTGGTTGGAGGATAGTAGAAGGAATTAAATTACTGGTGGTCAGGCAGTGATAGTGGTTATTGAAGGATGGTTATGAAGTGAAACTGCAAGTTGTATGGTTTTGCTATAGGATGGTGGATGGTTTTGAGATATATGGGGCAGTGGTTGTGTAGATGATGGTGAATGATGGAGGACTGATGTGATGAGATTGCAGTGGTTGTTGTATGATATGCACTGTGGAGCACAGAAGTGAAAGTAGAAGTGTTACAGTATGTGGAGGATAGTGGATAGAGGTTAGAACAGTGCAAAAGTTCCTCTGGCAGAAAGGTTTGGACAAAAGGAACTGTGAACTATGGTAAAGGCAGTTGATAGGACAGTAGCTTGATGCCTTGAATGGTAAGTGTTGAAGATGTGGCTGCAGTTGGTTAATGATAAATTGTTTGAATGCATATCTGCTGTTATTGTTACTTGGTAACCAAACAATTTGGTAGCATCCAAAGAAACGAAGGCTTTCCTTTTCACGTTAATACATCCACGCATTTTAAACAAGTCACAATGCACGTACTCATCAAAATCTTCGTATTATGTGTACGGTTCGGATACAATTCATTTGCTGGACCAGTCACCCAACAACAACTGCTGGTACACTGCTAAAACATTAAATTGTTGATTCGCATGTCCTGAGATAAAATCTCATTTCATCAAATGTACTGTTAAAATAACAATTCCTTTTTTCTTTAACATAAACGTGAATGTTTGTGACATTCCACCATGTAAGTCTGTACTTGCACTTGCGTATCAATCTCAAACGCTGTAAACAGTGTTTCTATCGTGAGGTAATTTATATATAAAAAAAATATTATCTCGCAGCGGAATAGACACAAATGTAATATTTGTTGTAAACTAGTCTCGATTTTGTTAATCTAATATTTTGACTTTGATTTTATATGGGGGCTACTGTAAGCGTTTACGGACGCCATTTACCAACATCGCAAACACACCGTAAAAGGCTTCGTTAAACATATAACAGCAGATATGCATTCACCCAATATTAATAAACAGGTAGATTTTTTTTACTACCGTTTGGTTTTTGCATATTGCTACTTTTATTTGCTATCTGACTTGACTGCATCATTGTGCAGGGCTCAAGATTCAACGATAACCTTTCAATTTTGCACTCACCCATTTGATGAAATAGCAAACAGTATTGACCTTCAACTACAACATAGTGAAAGGTTAGCTGACTTATTAAAAAGGTAAACAATATTCTACAACTCAATACATATCCAAGTAAATGAGGTTATATGTAATGTATTCAACTAGTATCAATTCATGTTACAGTCATGCAATTCTTTTATTCGTTCTACCTCTTTGCTTCTGTGCTGCGAATTGTTATTGAGGTATTCATTAAATAAATGTCCAGATTTTATTGCTTTGGTCGTGTAATAACAACTTGTAATTTACTATTTTTTCTTTCGACATATGAACTTGCTTTACAGCCAACTTAGTTTCCCTTTTTAATACTCTATTGACAGAGACACTGTACAGAACCAAGCGGTTGCTAATTATAATTCTTATTTATATCATGATTTCATGAGATTGACTTCACTTTTGTTCACTCAATGTATTATTGGAGTGTTCCATGGCTTACACATCGATGTTGTATTGTTGTTGCTGTCAGGTGGAAGAATGCAGCAGGCACTGAAGGTGACAGTGTAGAAGAGGAGCAGGCAGTGGTTGTTTGGATGGAACAGCTCAACTTCAGGTAGCTCAAGTACAATATAGAATGAAGGTTTGTGCATTTGAAGACCATCTTCTGCTTAATTTATCCACTATCAACGATACATTCTCTTTTTTGTATATATGTATTTTTGTGTGTCTACATATAACACGCTGCATTTATTTTTTACTACTGACTGTCTGATTATGTACTGTGGAATTTATTTATGTTTTTCATTCTTTTGTAGAATTATTAAATCTGATTATGTATTTGCCATCAAATTTAATTTTGAATGATTGCAATATTGCATGCAATAATTGTTTGTTATAATCAATAATATATATATAGTCTATTTGAGTACTGTAATAATGGTTTCTGAGAATTGCTTTTTTACATCAGGTTTTCATTACAACCGATGCAACATGGGGGATGTGTCCAAGCAACCAACCATAATATTTTGCATCAGTTGTTAGTAACAACCGATGCAAAAAGGACCTTTTTGCATCGGTTTCAGAACTGATGCAAAAGTGTTAAGCCTGTTGCATCGGTTGCATATGCATCGGTTGCTGAACTGATGCAAAAGGGGGGTAAACAACCGATGCAAATGGCCTGTTTTGTAGTAGTGAAGTAGGAAGTAGCTTATATATCTTCATATATATAAGTTTAAAATGATTTAAACAAACCAATATTCTTATTGGCATAAAGATCCTGGATAAAAGAAAATTAGAATGAAACATTTTCTTGATTAAATGGCCACTGAATATTTGAAGAAAAAAAATTCTTTAGTGGGTCATTTCATTTGGTATCAGAGCTATGTTGTTAAATAACATAGCAAAATGTTGTATGAACATTATTTGCATTGGATGTATGGTGTGTTGACTACTTTGAATGCCTTGTTTTAATTAATGCTTATACCAATAATAATTACTAGGATTGGATAGAGATAAATTAAATGAGTAAATTTATAGAAAATAAACAAAAATAGACTAACCCAAGTGTCATATCCATAGAATCATGGTAAGACCCAGACAACAAGAGGTAGGATCAAGTGAACCACCAATGGTGAATATGCAAGATTTCATGAGAGCTATAAGGGAAGGGGTAGGCAATAGGCAAGAAAATCCACATGAGGAGCTTTCCAAACTACTCAAGACCTTTACCAATCTTGGAGGTAAAACTTTTGATGGAACAGAAGGGATCATGGGAGTTCAAAATTGGCTCAGAATCTTGGATAGGATTTTTACAGATATGCAAGTTGGAGACCAAAAGAAAAGGCAAATAGCATCCAGACAATTGAGAGGAGCAGCTTTGGACTGGTGGGAGGTTATCATAGCTGGAAGACCTAAAGGAGAAGTGACATGGGATCAATTTAAGGCAGTGCTAGAAGGTAGATTTGTCCCAGCATCAGCCAAGGAATCTTTGCTAGAAGAATTTATTAAATTAAGGCAAGGGGCTATGAGTGTTACTGAGTACACACAGAAATTTGAATCACTGGCCAAGTATGGTGCAGTGCATATCACAACTCAAGAAGCTAAAAATGGCAGATACATTCAAGGACTGAATGCCAGCCTTAGTAGAGCTATGCTGCCATATAAGGACAAGACATTTGATCAAGTTTTGGATCTGAATCTGAGCTTTGAACAGCATGATAAAGCCAGAGAAAATTTTAGAGCATTCAAGAATAATCAAAATAAGAAAGGGAAGGGTAAGTTTCATCCTTATGATAAAAAGAAAACAGATGTAACTTCCACCAAGAAGCCAGAAGAAGCCAAAACTTCTGAAGTTAAGAAGAAGATCACTTATTACAACTGTGGCCAAGAGGGGCATATGAAGAACAGGTGTACCAATCCTAGACCAGCATCCTTCAAGTGTCACCAGTGTGGAAAGGAGGGTCACATAAGGAGGAACTGTCCAGAGTTTAAGCAAGGAAAAGTAGGCACCTTGGAAGGAAAAGGTAAAGCAATTGAGGGACCAAATGTTGAGAACCATGGCCAAGTTGAAGGTACTTTGCTCATTCACTCAATACCTTTTGTAGTAATGTATGATACTAGGGCTACACACTCCTTGATTTCCCATGATATTGTACAACAACTAAAATTAAGTTGTATGATTGTTGATAAGCCATTGCTTATTAGAAGTCCTTTAGGTAGTTCCTGTGTTTTGGTATGATGTGTATGCAACTGGGATTAAATATAGGGGGATGTGTGTTTAGTGCAGACCTATATGTGTTGCAATACCCGGGCATAGGAGTTATTCTAGGAGTTGATTGGTTGAGGAAATTTAAGGCTATTATAAATATGGAAACATCTACCATATCACTAAAAATTTCTGATGGAAAAAGGGTAGTTGTTCTGTGTGAGGCAAACAAAAGCAGAAGTATAGCTACTCTTGTTACTTTGTCTAGTGAGAAGCCCATGCCCACATTAGAAGAAATCTCTATAGTAAATCAATATATTGATGTGTTTGGTGAGGTTAGGGGAGTTCCAAACCATAGGCCAGTGGAGTTTTCAATTAAACAAATCCCAGAGGCTAGTCCAGTAGTTAAGAGGCCAACTAGAATGGGGCCTAAGGAATTGATAGAACTGAAAAAGCAACTGGTTGAACTAGAAGAAAAAGGCTTCATCAGACCCAGTAGCTCATCATGGGGAGCACCAGTGGTTTTTGTTAAGAAACAAGATGGATCTCTCCGATTATGTATTGATTATAGGGAGTTAAATAAAATCACAGTTAAAAACAAATACCCCTTACCAAGAATTGATGATCTCTTTGATCAATTGAGTGGTGCAAAAATATTCTCTAGACTTGATTTAGCTTCAGGATTCCATCAAATGAAAGTAGAAGAGGAAAGCATTAAATACACAGCTTTCAACACTAGATATGGACTTTATGAATTTTTAGTAATGCCATTTGGTTTGACAAATGCTCCCTCTTACTTTGTTGATTTGATGAATAGAATTTTTAGAAAATACCTGGATAAATTTGTATTGATATTTATTGATGATATACTAATCTATTCTAAGTCAGTTGAGGAGCATGAGAATCATTTGCATATAGTACTTCAAAAACTGAGGCAAGAAAATTTGAAGGCAAAATTTTCAAAGTGCACTTTTTGGCAAAAGGAAGTAAATTTTTTGGGACATGTGGTATCAGAAGAAGGTATATCTGTGGATCCCAATAAAGTAATTGCAGTTCAAGTTTGGAAAAGGCCTACTAATGTCACAGAGGTTAGATCATTTATGGGAATGGCTAGGTACTACAGAAGGTTTATAAAAGATTTTTCAAAGATTTCAATCCCATTAACCAGATTGACTAGGAAGAATCAGGTATTTGCTTGGACTGAGGAATGTGAGAAAGCTTTTGGGAAGTTAAAAGAAGCACTAATACAAGCTCCAATACTGAAAGTACCTGAGGGGAATTAAAATTTAGTGATATACACTGATGCAAGTGGACAAGGACTTGGGGCAGTATTGATGCAACAACACCAAGTGATAGCTTATGCCTCTAGACAGTTGAAACCCAGTGAGGTAAGGTATGCTACACATGACCTTGAATTGGCTGCTATAGTGTATGCTCTTAAATTATGGAGACACTATTTGTTGGGGGCAAGGTTTGAAGTATACACTGACCATAAGTCACTAAAATATTTGTTTTCACAAAAAGAATTAAACATGAGGCAACAAAGGTGGATTGAACTCCTAGCCTCATATGATTTTGAAATATTGTACACCCCTGGCAAAGCTAATAAAGTAGCAGATGCTTTAAGTAGACAGCATGCTAATGTAGCTAGGTTAATGATAGAAGAGTTTAATACTTTATCACTATTGATTGACTCAGAGGTAGAAAGTGAAAGTGTAGAAAATATGAATATATGCAATGAAAATGTAGAAATGGGAAAGTTAAGTTTTGTCACCTTGGGGTCAGAATTAAAAAATAAAGTTGTAAAATTGCAAGATCAAGACCCATTTTTATTTGAGAAGAAAACTCAGATATTAAATGGAGAAGCAGTGGAAGGCTTTTTGTTGAATAAGCAAGGCCATTTGGAGAAAAGAAAAAGAATATGTGTCCCTGCTATAGATGAGCTGAAGCAAGAAATTTTAGATGCTTATCACAAAAATAAATATACCATACACCCAGGAAGCACAAGAATGTATCACAACCTTAAAAGAGATTATTGGTGGAGTGGTATGAAGAGTGCAGTGGCATCTTTTGTGTCTAAATGCATGGTTTGTCAACAGATAAAGGCTGAATATCAAAAACCCTCTGGAATGCTTCAACCTTTACCCATACCACAGTGGAAATGGGAAGACATATCAATGGATTTCATTGATGGTTTGCCTAGAACTAGGAGGGGAAATGATAGTATTTGGGTTGTAGTTGATAGGCTAACCAAATCAGCCCATTTTATACCTGTGAAGTCAGAAAGAAATGCATGCACATTAGCTCAGTTATTTACAAAGGAAATAATCAGACTACATGGAATACCAAAGACTATAGTAAGTGATAGAGACACCATCTTCACTTCAAAATTTTGGCAAAGTTTTCACAAGGCAATGGGGACTGATTTATGCTTGAGTACAGCATACCATCCTCAATCTGATGGCCAAACAGAAATTGTGAACAAATTGCTTGAAGACATGTTGAGAGCATGTGTATTGGATTGGGGAGGAAGCTGGGAGGATTATATATCTAGCTGAATTTGCATACAATAACACCCATCACAGTAGCATAGGCATGGCCCCCTTTGAAGCCCTCTATGGAAGGCCATGTTTATCACCCTCAAGTTGGCATGAATCTGGAGAAAAGGTGGTCTTAGGACCAGAAAATGTAAAAGAAACTTCTAAAAAGATAGCTTTGATTAGAAAAAGAATTGCTTCTGCCCAAGATAGGCAGAAGAAATATGCAGATCAAAAGAGAAAGGAAGTACATTATAGTGTTGGGGATTATGTATTTATTAAAATATCACCCATGAAAAAGGTTCTAAGGTTTGGGAAACAAGGGAAGTTGATTCCTAGATATATAGGACCATATAAAATTTTAGAAAGGATAGGAACTGTGGCCTACAGGTTAGAGTTGCCAGAAGAAATGAGAGCAATGCATAATGTTTTTCATGTATCACAGTTAAGAAGATGGGTCCATGACAAGGAAGCAATTCTAAAATCTCCTAAGGATGTACAGATTGACTCCAGATTGGTGTATGAAAAGGAGCCAGTGGGCATAGTTGCCAAAGAAATCAAGAAATTGAGGAGCAAAGAAAAATAATTAGTGAAAGTGCAATGGAGTCTTGATCCAAGTGATTGCACATGGGAGGTGGAAGAAAAAAAATCACTATGCAATTCAGTCAAAACATTCATCAGTATATATATAAATTTACCTTTTATTCAATCAAATAGTTGTAGTTTAATCAGATGATTGATTTGAGAATAATTTGAGTTCAGAAATTGATTTTTCTGAAGTAAGAATACTTAAGTTAAGTATGAAAGAATTGTGGGGCACAATTCCCAAAAGGAGGGGTATATGTGATAACCTTGATTTTGTGAAGAAATTTCATGATTTAATTTAGTTTGTATTTGTTTGAAATTGCATTGAAAAGATAGGGATAGGAAACTAATTGCAGATGCATAGTTTAAAAAACATGTACATGTGCACAAGACAGTGCACAAACATGCACACAGTTTTCTGTGTGATAGAATAGGCAACAATTAATAAAAATAATGGGATAGATAAATTACAAATATATATATGTAGGCAGAAATGATCAAGTCTTGAAAAAAAAGAGAAAGACTTAGGCCAGGATGGGCATACATGTATTATACATGTGCACAAAAAACAAATGCTTGCTGAAATGGAAATTTACATTGCATGAAAATGGTATGAGCTTTTGAACAAACACTTTATCCATTTTTAGCAATTCCTTTTTGCTTTAGAAAACAGAAATCATGCAAATAACATGACCGGGGCAATGAGGTATATTTTCTGAAAATAAATGGCAGGACTACTTACCCATTTTCTCTAAAAGTAGAATGAGAGGTAGATCATAGTGGGTGGGGTAAAATTGACATTGGGTAATTTCCTTAAACCCTAGTAACAACCAGAGTTATATAAGAAGGCTTGGTGTAGTAAGATTTTGGCTCTGCCTCATAAAAGAAAAATAAATATATAGATAACAGAAGTTAGAAAAGAAATGGGGAACACCAGTCATTAGAGTAGGAAGAAGGCAGAAGATCAAAAGAAGGAAAAGCTTAGGAAAAAGGGGATTAAAGTGAGTAATCTCACTGGAAATATTGGCAATAAGTCCTGAATATTGAGGCAGCTTAATTAAAACTCATATTTCATTTGTTTGCAAGCTAGATTCATTTTTATGATTTAGTAACTCTGACTTGTCTTATGATCTATTTTAATGAAAACCTCTTTATATTGATTTATTCAGTATGAAAGAGCCATGAATCTAATGTTTAAACAAGTTTTCTGTGTTATGATTTAACTTTGAGGTAAAGCAGTAATAGGGGTTTTCTTTATATATTAATTAGTTTGAAACCCAGGATGCTTAATATGAATATATGGTCTAAAAATGAGAAAGGATATGGGGCTGCAACCTTGTGAGTTTGCTTAGGTCCCATATTAACAAAAAGAACTTATATAAAAAGGAAAATAAAATAAAATATAGAGGTGCAATGTATACATGTGCTGAGCCTCTACATTTATGAACTATCCAGTAATTCTTATACTTGTGATTTAGTTAGATCTAAAAATCTATATGGATTTGACTGAATCAGAGGTAGGAAAGAAAAGAGAGACAAACAGAAAATTAGCTATGACCATATGTTTGTATTGGATCTATTGGAACCCATAGAAAAATAATATGTTTAAGAAATCACCTCTATTGTTATGATGAAGTGCTTGTTCATGAAAATATGTTTGGTTAATCTTTGGATGTATGCATGTGACTGAATGTTGTATTCACCGCTTGAAACATGATATGCAGAGAGGAAATGAACACAAAAGGGTAGTGACACTTAGTAATGTAACTAAGGATTTTGGATCTTAGGGCTACAAGATATAGCTTGGCAAGGAGAACATTGCAAGCTCACACATGGTATGTTTATACCCAGGGGCCTGAGTGTGCTGGGTTAACAAAGAATTGTCCCAGGCAGTGTGTGTTTTAAAAGAGAAAGTAGCTAAAGACCCTAACATATTTGATATTGAACATTAGAAATAGGTTCATATGAAGGCCTGGGAAAATCTCTGAGGGCCAGAAAATCTATAGATGAAGAATGATGATCTAATTAATGATTGTGTTGACTGTTTTAGGATATTCTATGAATGAATTCTATGTTTGTTCCCTCTGCAATAAACCACTGAATCATATAACAATTTGTGGTGCATGCACAGGTTGCACTGAAATGGGTACAAAAGTAATATTGCACTCCCTTATTTATCTTAAAATCATTTGACTATGAAAAAAAAACTATATTAAAATTATGTTTCCAATTAGAATACTCATACCAGACATTAGTCTGACCCATGTGTGTTGATGCACTATTGGGTGTCTCATTTTAATGAGGCAGCTCATAGTGATTATGCAGGTAAAAAGGCATTTCTTTGATCAAGCTTTGGATGGGTTGGCTGCCTAAGGAATTGGATGCAATAGTTACAAATTTACTGATATTAAAGTAGAAGTTTAAGTTGAATTTATGTTATAATATGTTGGTATGTTGTTTAGAAAGAAACTATGTATTGACATTTCTGGTTTTGTATGTTTTAAAAACTTAAAATTGTAATTCAGTAGAGACTGGCAAGTTGCTTTAAAATGGTAATTGAGTAATATAGTTCCTTTGTTTAATTTCCAGATCCTAAAAGAAAATGTAGTATAAATAAAATCTGAGATGGTGAGCAAGTATACATTGAAATAGCAACCTAGTATTCACTATAAGAAATTCATGTTTAAGTTAAAGAAAAATCTGGCAGAAGGACTTTAAGTTGTTTTGATAAAATAGAACAAAATAACATGTATTTTGAGGGAAAGCGGTTCAAATTGAATATGGCTAACATAACCATGTTCTTGAGCCTGGGCTAAGCCAGCATTAAAGAGTTTTGAGTCAAGTTATTAGATCTGTTTTATGACACTGACACACACATGCACAGAAACATGCACACACATGCACAAGCTAAAGCACTATGGATACAGTAACATAGTTATGGAAATACATGTAAAATGCCATGTCCTTAGAGTTGAAATCGATAGTCATGCAATAATCCATGTATATTTGAAGACCTGGTTTTTGAAACATGGTTACTATGTAGGGATTCTTTCTTTGAAATGATTCCCAAACAAATTAATTCTTCCAAACTTGTGTACTCTGATTCAAGTAGGAAGTAGCTTATATATCTTCATATATATAAGTTTAAAATGATTTAAACAAACCAATATTCTATTGGCATAAAGATCCTGGATAAAAGAAAATTAGAATGAAACATTTTCTTGATTAAATGGCCACTGAATATTTGAAGAAATTTTTTTTTTCTTTAGTGGGTCATTTCATACAAATTGGGTGAGAATGATTAATCAAACAATAAATGATAATAATTAAATATTATCATTTCCTAAAAACAAGCACACTAAAATATCTATATAATTTTATATAAATTATTCCTTTATATATAAAATATAATCCTAGGTAAAGTTATTTCATTTACCAATTTTACAGTTTGCCTTATTCAAGTGTTTGGAAATCCCTATCAATACCGTGGCGTTCCATGTTTCGACCAGAATTCATAAACCACTCCTTAGATAAATCAACACAATATAAAATATTTTATAGCACTAACAATTATGCACTATATATATATAATACACTCAACTCATTCTAGAGTGATATTAACCCTATCTTTAATGAGTTTACTCATTCTAGGGTACTACAAACCCTATCTCTAATGAGTTTTACCCTACTAATGCCTAGGTGTTCGCTCAACCTAAGCTCTGATACCATAGGTAACGATCTGGCTTTTCGATCCTTAGAAGTTGACACTAATACATCCACGGTATTTACATGTCGAGCATCCAAGTGTCGGAAAGACAGATTTTTGGGGTTAGAGAAAATAAAAGACAAAACAAAATCTCACAGTGTAACGAGTAATCTATAATATACATAATGATCTTTACAATAGAAAACTTTAATATATATATATATATATGTGTGTGTGTGTGTGTGTGTATGTATGTATGTATAAAAATAACCATCAGAGTCAACTAAACAATCATCAACCTAGACAGTTATAACAGCATGCTCTTACAATTGCTGATAAATTACGAAACCAAAAAATGCAGCAAAAATAAAAGATGTGTGAATACGTCTTGGAGGCATCTGGCTTGTCTCTTGAAGCTCCAAAGCATCCACACTAGATCTGAAAATATGCTCGGTCTGACCTGAGCATTATAATAAAATAACATCTGGATCAGTCTGGTAAACCAGCGTGAGAAACACACCTCAATTGAATTTTAATGCTATGAAAACCTTTTGAAAATAAAGGTATCCCGTAAGTCCACGCCGCATATAAACACAGACGGGTTTTTACCTTATGATAACCAAACCATTTTTATTAGAAAATCCAGTGATATTATAATAATGTCAGGGTTTAAAATAAATATTGAATATAGCTAGAATGCTTGCATCTCACGTTCCAGCATAGTTGTGCACAACTAAGCCTATAAAGCATGTATTCGAGAATGGATTCCAATAATGGCAAGGTAATAAACTACCTTCCATACGGTGCATCTCTAGATAAAATGTACCGAGGGCTACAAACGCATTTGCCCCTCTACCAACACAGGACCGGCCTACCCCTTACTAGATAGTACCGAATATGCCATCGCCCCGGTTGCTTTCCAACCTTAATTGAGAGCTTTCAAGCAACAATGCAATGCCAACATTCATCCATACAAGTTTGCTATGGGTCTGAATGAAACCGAAGGTACTACTTCCACTACATCCATTTTGGAATCACCCTCAGGATTAATAGCAAGTAGCCCTTACACTTTAAAGAACTTCGTCTTCGAAACTATCATCATGAAGACGTCTACCATTCGAATGCTTATGCCAGTTCGAAGTGGTTTTCGGATAACAAATCTGATATCGGTCTCTTCGAACCCACAATGATAGTTTAAAACTAGCAAAATTTGATAGTTGGTTATTTAACTATTAAATAAAAACAACAATCAAATCAGGGATTTATTTCCATAGGAAAACCAATATTGGCTAAGCACATATGCAACCAATAACCTCTTTAATTAATCCTTTCATTAATTAAAATCAATTTGTAAATAATTGTATCAAAATACTTTTACAAAGATATATTCGCAAAACCCTTTATACTCCTTTAAATACTTGGAAAAATATCCATATACTTCTTTCAACGGTATAATTATATTCACAAAAACACTACACTTTTCCTACTTAGAAAATGTATTCATATACTTATCTCAATGGTATAAGTATATTCTCAAAACATTATGAAAGATTTCTTATTTCAAAATCATTTCAAAAGGATTAGAACAAATATTTTTTAAAAGAAACGGTGATAAGGATAAACCCAAACACTATTCCTTTGGTGTTAAGTATGGAACGAATGTCCATACCACCAAAATTAAGAAGGTCAATTTGCGAAATCCAGTCCCATTTCATTCTTATAAAATTACTTTTATAAATCCCTTTTTAATAAATCTCTTTTATTTATAAAAGTCTCTTTTATAAATTCCCAAATCTATTTATAAAACTTCTTTACAAATCTTCGAGTCTAATTATAAATTATTTTATAAATATCTAAAATCATTTATAAAACTCCTTACTAAATTTCAAGATCTCTTCCAAATTTATAAAATTCCTTTTATAAACAATTTTTTATAAAAACTTTTTATACAACTCCAAAAATCATTTATGAAACTCCTTTTATAAATCTCTAAAACCATTTATAAAACTCTTTTATAAATCTCCAAATCCATTTATAAAACTCTTTCTAAATTTCTCAAATCATTTATAAAACTCTATTCTTTTGTAAAACCCCTTTATAAAAATCCTTTATGAAAACCCTTCTAAAATCCCTTCATCAAAATCCTTTATAAAGCCTTTATAAAAATCCTTTATAAATCCAAAACTCCATTTTCATCAATAACCAATTTTATTAATGAAAATTACCATTTGTAAATCAATTTATTATTTATAAATATAATTAATTAGATAAATTAATTAACTTTAAATATCATAATCAAATAATAAATTAACATTTCAATAATAATAATAACATAATTAATTTTCCTTTAGAACATCATAAATGAAATAACTAATTTACTCCAAACATTTATTAATATAATAATAATTAACAACAAAACATTACTAATAAATATTAACTTCAAATATTATAAATATAATACCTAATAATTTCAAACATTATTAATAAAACAATAATAATTAATCTTCAAACATTATAATAATAAATAATAATTAACTTCCAAAACATTATTAATAAATACTAATTATTAATTCCAAAACGTTAGTAATAAATAACTATTATAAATTCCAAAACATTTTTAATAAATAAAAATTATTAATTATCATCAAACAATGATAATTATTTAAATAAATAGCTTTTTACAATATTAAAATATTGATAAACAACTTCAAACAAACAAATATAAATAAATAATTTTTAAAACACTATTAAACAATAGTTAAACAATTTTAAACATTTCTAAATGGTTTAGAAAAGACAAATAGAAAGGTTGGTTTAAAATAGAGAAGTTCAAAATCCGCTTAAATAAAAATATTCTAGAAAACCCAAAACTTAGATTTAAAATCATTCTCCAAATAAAAACCAATTTCAAACCAAACAATAATTAATAGTATTTCAAAATACTAAATTGAGGCCAATAGCCACCAAAGCACTAACCAATGTTGTTATCGATTTTTATCGCTACAAGGGTTAAGTTTTGAACTTATAACAATGTTGTAACCAATAGGGCCAAACAATCGGGTTTTGATATCCAATAATTCATTCAACAGGAATATGATTGAAAATAAATCAACAATAGTGAGGAACCCCATAGGGTTTCTCTACAAATTCCCTATATGCTTATAAATTCCCTACAAATGATTTCACATATTGATCGTTTTCAAAAGCGACAATTCATCAAAACCAAACTACCAACAAATTAAAACATCCAAGTGTACAGCCAATAATTTTAACCAAACACAAATAGTAAAATTTATCAACTATATATCTTACTGATAAACCAAAAAGGTGAGTTTAATCATCAAAATTCCAGCTATCGTTAAAGCGTTTTGGTTCCGTTAAAAATCAAACAACATTCGATTTTAGCTCAAAATTCCACAAGCTCCAAACTCCACCAATCTGATTCCATAATGTAGATATCATTATTTTGAATCTAATGCAATTGACCGCGTTCAATTTGGACATAGTATGGACAAGTTAATAGGTTTATAAGGTTTGTGAATTAAATAATATAACTAAGTTAATAATAACGTCATTAGTTCAATAATCACCTAATTAAACCCTAATCAATCCTGCCCGCACATCTCCTAAATCACGAAAGAACCCAAGCCGCCGTTCTACGAACTCGATTTCCGCTTTATCGCCTATGGCCACCGCTGGCAGCCACCATCAACCGTCGCGCCCTCACCTAAGCAAGCCGGCCTTCCGAAGAACCCAACGACCCAACCCTCGCTTCCCCTCGACGCCTCTGGCCAAAGATCGAACCCATCAACACCTACCACCGTCGATCTAATTTACTGCCCCACCATGATGAACTAGCTCAATCCAACCATCCAAACTCTTCCTCTCCCCTAGCCTAACGATTTGCTAGTTGGAACTTCGGCTTGAAATGGCCTCTGGTGGTCGACAATGATGAAGCTGTAGGATGATGAGGATGTAAAATGGCGGTCATGGTTTATTTTCTCTGGGTTGGCCAAAAGGAAGAAGGTAGGGGTCCTTATATAGGCATATATCTAGCACTATTCACGCCCAAAAATTCACGAACTCTAATTGAGGCGTGCTCATTGGCGTTCCTAGCCAAATATCCCTATTCTAAATATAATGGACTATTTTTGAGACTTCATTCCAACATATACAAAAGTTAGCTTTTCGAGTCGCTCGATTTACGAACCGAACTCGACCTTCGAACTTGAAACCAAACAATCAGAATATATTAACGCTTATACTCATTCTGGCTCACTTAAACCATCCGGATCAAATGGAAATAATCCTAAGTCCTAAAAAGTCCATCTACGAAAATCGAGTTTTCAGCTCATGGATAAAATCAACCGATTAAATATTTAAATATCCAAATTTTAAATATTCAGAGTAGTTTAAAAATACGGGTTGTTACACTGGATTTAATAAATTAGCCCTAATATAGCTAATTTAGACTGCATAGACCATAAACTTTGATACCATAGAAGGAACCATGTCAATCAAAAGCAGGAGAAATAAGCAAACTTCCAAAAAATCCTATTTTGGAAATATTGGGCCTGTGAAGTCTAAAGGGTTTATTGGATCCAATTTGATATATTTTAAAATAGAATATTATTAAATTTAATTTTTTTAAAAGGAGCTTTGATTTTTGATCACTGTGTACATTTATATGTGTTAGGATTTATACTGCAACAGACATATTCGCCATAAATATGCCTTTGTTGTCCATACTTTTATTTTGAGAATATATAAAATAATTATAATAATATGTATATATACATAGTTTACTTACACTTATACATAATATGTTATAAAATATTTTTAACTAGTTGGCAGTAGTTTACTTATATGATAGTCTGACAATTAATGAGTTTAAGTTGGCATTTAAGAAGAGGAAAAGGTATAGTACTTTTCTCCTTCCTTTACTCATTCATTCAATGTCATTTCAAATCAATGTTTGAACACTTAAACCTTTACACGAATTAAAATTAGTTGTGATAAGTTTTATGTGTATTGAAAATTAAAATTAACATTTGGATCCAGTGTTCACTTAGGAAGGATTCAATATTAGTTTTATGATTTTAAACAAAAGTCCTTTAAATTTTTGAATTGAAATTATATGTAAATACATACATACATATGTATGTATGTATGTATGTACAGGCACACACATGTGTACGCTCACACACGCACATATGTATGTATGTATGTATCAACAAACTATATTTCAAATTCAAAATAACGCATATGTATGTATGTAAAACTTATAACTTTTTAAGTTTTGAAATTTAAAATGAAATTGGAAACTAGCTTTTATTTAGAAAGAATCTGAAATAAGATTTATAACTTTATATAAAAGTGTTCCTATAAATTCTGAGATGAAATAATATATATAAACATATGTAAATAATAACAAAATGTATTTATATTCTAAAAATAACATACATACATTAAACTAGCATTCGATCCCATAAAATGATTTCAAGTAATTAACATATGTAGTTCACTTCTACAAGGCAAGCCGGATTTTATAGTGGTCCATCCAATTTTTATAGAACAGTTAACATATGTAGTTCACTTGTGTTTGTATATGTAATATGTTACAAAATTATTTCAACTAATTAAAGTTAGTTTTAAATGTAATTTTTTTGGCCATGGAAGCTATATAGATAAGAGAGAAAATGAATGTCTATAGGAAATTAATTAGTGAATTTGTTTTAATTGAAAGAATAAACTTTTCTCATTCTTTTATTTAAAACTTCTCTAATTAATTCCCTTCATTTTCTCTTTCGGTTCACTCCACCCTCTTCACATAGTATGGCTGAAATTACTTGTCATCAAATGACATAAAATTTACACAAATCCCTTCGTATAATTATTATTTATTTAAATTCTTTTAAAATAACACTGATATGGTATATCGATGTGCGCAAATATAACTTTTATAAATACATCCAAATAATAACAAACTACTCTAAAGCATCAAATAAAATAAATATTAATTAATGTTTCTCAAATATTAATTAATTTAGAACATTTTATAAATTAACTAAATAGTGTGGTTTTTCAGAGAATGCATCATTACGGTTGTGTCACTCAAAAGTGGAAATTCAATCGGCGATTAATATCAAAATATTCGAATATTAATGTTCACATATCACCTTAGCTAGTGATGTTACAATTTGGTCGAATTATTGCTTACACAACTTTTCGGTAAACTCTAGTTTTACTATTTTAAGTAGTACCAGGTAGTAATGATTATTTGCACAATTCTCTTCATCAAAACTATATCACTTTAAGACTTATGGAATTTGGTTTTGATCAAAATTTCAATATCGTCCACATTAAACTTGGTCGGTCCAAACACAAAATCCTTGGTTTAGTAACAACCATTATTAACCGTACTGCTATAGCTAGAGACTTTGACTTTGGATTGACAACAGTTGACCATGATACTAACCTCTAGGAGATGAATTCTCTATTGAATAGTGTTTCACTTCCAATGCTTCAACTCAAACTCAACTATAGTCGCTTAATGGATCGTCGTTCCATGATTTCACTATAATCAAAGTGGATTATCCACATTGAAGTTCCACGGTATTCTCAAGTCGAAGAAACTATGTAACATCGTCACATCGAGATCTCCTAGTTGACTATAATTAAAATTAATCAATAGGAAACTCTCGAGTAAGTCATTCCATTATTATCCAATAACTATCAACATGTAATCTTTTAGTACCTTCTAGCGGCCATGAGTAATACATTACCAAACAATTGGTGAATGTTATGTACTCTAGTCTCAACGGATATATCAATATCCTATCTGAGAACATCTTTACTAGGAATTTAAAATAACATGCTATTTAATATAATGATAATTTTCTCATGGTTACAATTCTTTGTAACAATTATCACATAACATATTATTTAAGGATTTTCTAACTATATACTTAAATTAATTACTTAATTAATTATATCACGGTATAACAAAGTATGTTATAGAAACCAAACACCTTTATTATGACAAGATTGTTTATCGAGTAAGATATATGTAACAAATTACATAATTTCCCCCGGAGCTACCCCTAACTCTATTAGAGACGCAGGGGTTCATCAACTATTTCATTATTCCCACCAAAGGGGTGCCTAGTGATTTTCCCTTTGATACATTACTCATGGGTGTCAAAAGATTCATAATCAAAAGACGATGGAAAATCTTCAATTTTCAGTTGTGCAATCTTTTATCACTAATGTGACCTAGCCTACAGTGCTATAAATAACTATTATTAATGTCAACATAAGATTTATTAATTGAAAAAAAGGATTAAAAATAAGTACATAAATGCCATTATCTAAAAGGGGATTTTAGGCTCAAGGAAAAAATTATAGAAAAATTTAGTTTTAGAGACAAGAAGTTTGTTTTTAGGCTGAAGGACACTTTTTAGTGTAAATCACATAATGATAGTTGTAACTATCATTTTGTATTTACACTAAAAAGTGTCCTTCAAACTAAAAAGCAAACTTGTTGTCCCTGAGACTAAATTTTTTCGCAACTTCTTCCATGTGCCTATTTTCCTGTATCTAAAACATCATTGTAGATTTCATTTCCATCAAATACAATATTCATAATATTGTCTTTACAATGAAATCCAAGACCTATCTCAGGAAATCTAGAAACATATATAATTCCACAAATAATTTTTTTAACATAATTACAATTATTCAATACTAAATCAATTCCACTAGGCAAAGTCAAGTGATAGTCTTCAACTGCAGTTACATCAACTATTGATCTAACAACTTGTAGCCTTATTTTGCCCTTTGCCACGTGTTATTTGCCCCTAAGTCCCTGTAACGAATTACAGATATGAGTCTCAAATCCAGTATCCAAATCCCAAAATAATTTATTGATTGGAAAATAATTTTGAATCATAAACATACCTCTATGAGTGAAAGAGTCTGACTCTTTCTTCTCTCTGACCATCTTCAAATAGTCTGAACAACTGCGTTTCCAATTCCCTTCTTGTGACAATGGTGGCATTCACCTTTGTTGGTAGGAGCATCTTTTTCACCTATATTAGAATCATGCTTGCGTTTCTTCGAACCATTCAAAGACGTTGTCTTACCTTTTATAACTGACACCATGTTTTGATCCTCGAATAACCCCTCAGCTGACATCAACATATTGAGTAGCTAGACGAGGATTACACTCAACTGAATCATATTATAATTCAATATGAATGGCTCAAACTACGATGCCACCGAGCCTAGGATCAAGTCCACTTGCAGTTCACTATTTATAGTAACATCTATCTCGAAAAGTCTATTAATATAGCCTATCATTGTTAAGATGAAATCCTCAACACAACTGCTCTTACCAATCTTCATATTGAACAACTTTTTTGTAATCTCATACCTTGCAAAACAAGATCACTCCCCAAACAAAGCTTTAAGGCTTTCGAAGACTTTATCGATAAACATATTTTCATGTTGCCTTTTCAACGGCTTGTCTAAATTCGACAATGTGAAATTGAGCAATTTAGCAATAAACTACCTAAGTGTTGCAAGTTTTTACTATCTCAAGGTCAATAGTTCCGGTGGGTTCTTCTCTTAAAAGTTTACTGATAAACGATCATAAGCTTTCATAAGTGAGTTCTATCTTTATCACTTTTAGCTAATCATTATAGTTAGGATCGATGGCTTATCATTTTTTGAAACCCTAAGAAAACCATAGAAACCTTTCGATTTTTCTAGTGGATGTTAGGATTCGCTTGTCTTGAGATTCTGACCTTGAGTTTGCTCAATAAACCATAGGTCGGCAAGCGGTGGATAACTCTTTATCTATTGTATCATATACAACTCCTAACATGTGGTCTTTGTCCTGATCTAATCTTGACCTTGAGTTTGCTCAACAAATCAAAAGAGATTATTCGCTTGTATCTACCACTTCGCGATGACCTAAGTATAATGCACGTACCTTGAGTTTGCTCAACAAATACATGCATGTACCTTACTTCATCTAGTCAATATATTAATAGTACTATATATAACATCCCTAGCTTAAGTTTGCTCAGCACTAAAGAGTATGTAAGTAATTTATTAATATATAAATGGTGGAGGATAATTTTATATATTTTAGATTCATAATCTCTAGTCTATACATTTATTAAAGTGGTATCGATTTAGGGAATAACATATATTGAAATACCCACATGATCCAAGCATCGGATACATCTGAAATCACGGTATACGTACAATACATATGTATTTACTCCTTAAACCTAAGTTGGAATTCTTATAGTTCCACTTATATTATACATTTATATTATATAAGTTTAATTCATTTGTAACTGTTTATAATTTAATTAACTTACATAATATTTTTAGGTATATTATTAATTAAACCACATTTAATTTATTTTAATTAATTAAATTATTAATTAAATTATTTAAAAATTTGATAATTTAGTTTATTCATCCTAAACAATTTAAGATGAATACTAACTGTAACATTTGTCATTTAATATACGTATATCATCTTATAAATTTATATATACACACGCATACATACATGTTTTTAATAATCAACATTTTATTTATTTATTGAATAAATATTTCATTTAATTAAATAATATTAATAAATTTGAAATATTATTTCAATTTACCTTAAACAATTTTAGATAAATGTATACATATAGAACTATAACACTTATATTTATATACACAAAAAAACATATATATATATATATATATATATATATATGTTAACGTTAAAAATGGATCAACACCCAAGAATAGGTTGTAGGAAACCTGTGAGACCTAGATCTAGCAGGTAATAATGACAATAAAGGAAAATAAACAGCAATAAGAAAGAGAGAGATGCACGATTTTATAGTGGATCGGCAATCTTAGCCTACATCCACTTTATAGCTTTGTTGCTTATAGATTTGATTGAGATTACAAAGGGTTTGAGAGAGAATAAGTCACAAGTACATGGGTTATACTGATTCTAAGTCCTAGAATTACCAAAAGTAGCTACCTTGGTGACTATTGTATAGAGGAAGGAGATGAAGAAGAGACAGAGCTTGTGCGTAGTGATGGCAGAAACCATATCTTGTTTTAGTTGCTCTATGGTTTGTATTTATATAGGTAGCAGTCGTATTGGGCCAGAAGAAGAGTGAGTGCAGAGTCCAGATGAAGGCCCGAAGGAGTACGCAAAGTTGCAAGTTCACCTGGATTAACCACACATGTCGTACCGACCTCTCATGTCGATGCCGACATCTATGGTTAACTCCAATTGAGTCGAACTCTTTTGCACTGTTCATGCTACTTGACTTTGAGTTGTCCTACATTGTTTCTACAGGTAGTTGGTTGATATTGGTGATAGTTCATTCATCACTTAATTTGTTATGTTGTTCTGACTGCTAACTCTTCAACTCTAGTAATTGGTTGTTCAAAACCTTGAAAATCTTTTGAGCAAGCACAGAAGAAGCATAAAATGACTCCTGTAATGTTTGGGTGAAAAATACAAGGCTATGTAAAGTCCCCACCGATATGATGAAGTCGGTACCAACTTCTGCGCTTTGCATATTTTGGGGTGAAACTTCCCTAAACCCTTCCCTTGCCATATATAGAGGTGCCTCCAAGATTTCTAGTCATTTCGTCTTCGTTTCGACATTCTAGCTTCTATTGACTTCTACTTGGTTAAAAACCTAGTTAACATTTGCCCTCTAGAGTATGCTTTCATTGAAAACAAAGTGTTCTCTGAATTGAGACAAGTCTTGGACTACTATCTTATGAATTCCAATTGATTGTTTGAGTGCCATCTCAAGAAGCTATTTTCACTTGGCTCTAATTGACCAACTTCTATTCACTACCTGTTTTAACTTAGACTAGAACTTCTCTTCTCGATTTTGTCAATATGATTTACAATCTGAAACCTACAGGCATGTTCATGTTGTTGAGTAGATTCGTTATGGTGAATTTGAAAAAATTTGGGGAAGATATAACATGTCGGTACCAACATGATTAGAGAAAAAATTTCCTTTCTTAATAAGTTAACATTAGGTTTGACTCTCTTCTTTACTTGTTCATATCTCCACACTACTGCCGAATTGTTCGAGTTTCCCTACCCAAGTCCTTCTTCTACCGACTTATGCTCAAACTCCAATTTCCACCACCGTCGTTGATTTCACGTGCCTGCACCGCTTATCGACGCTACCCTGAACGATCACCACTACTTGAGGCTTGTCGCCACTGCCTTTCCCAAAACCAAAGACTTCAGACCCGAATTGTCTTGAAACCCTAAACCCGAGTTGATTCTCGATTTGATTTAAAGGTAGGTGATAATAGGCCTTTGGCTGATGATGGTAGAGGAGAGGATCATGACTTAGCTGATTTCAATTTCTGGTGGAAGACAATTGAATCCCTATATGTTCAATTAAGGATGATAGTGGGGTTTGCCCCGGTTGAACATGTATGGTTCTAAAGAGAAGCTCGATTTTCCAGTTTTGATTGTCTCCTTCATGAAATTGGCTAAGTCCTTATCAATGAACATACTCTGATGCAATGATTCATCTTGTATTTGGGTTCATTAAATGAATTTACCGCATTACCCTTTCATCTTTCACTTTCGGTGATCTAGAAAAGAAAGACTTTATGTGTCGCTTCAGACAATGGATCCATTATCGACTTCCAATCAATAACAGGTAAGTTCCAAAAGAGATAATCTTAAAGTTAAACATGACTTGTGTTCTAGCATGAGCGAGCTATCTAAATGGGATGGTTCATTCATGATGTTTGGGACATTGGACTTACTTTGTATATATAACACACTACACTTGCCCCAGTCAACACTCAGAATTCGATCGGTCAACACACGTTGACTTCCTTTGGATTCCGAGTGTTGGTCACACGGATATTCCTATTCTAAGTTAAATTTACCTTACCATGTTGAACGCCAAGTTCTGCTATTTCGAATGGGTCGATGATCATCCTGCCACAAGCCTGATAAAGGATCATCCACTCCTTCTGAAGCTACATCCTTTACCGCCCCGGTTTCACCATCTATTTCGGTCGGAACCAGCCAACCTACAACCTCTGAGTCTGAGGGCCAGATAGTGCCGATCGATCATGTTCTACATATGTTGCCTCCAGGGTTGCTTATAAATGGCCTGCCAAAGCGGAGGCCTACCGTCTATATGGTGAAAATGCTTAGGAACATCTGCGTACAACACGATATTCTTGAAGAAGATGTTCGTCTGTCGACAAAGAATGAATTTTCCCATCATCCCTCGCCCGACTTTTGCCACCATTATATGTATCTTAGCAGCTCTGTCCTACCTTTTCATCCTTTCTTGAAGAGTTTTCTAAGAGAAATTGGGCTCGCGCCATTTCAAGTTCACCCGAATGGACACGCCTTGTTGAGTTCATTATATGTCTTATTTATGCATAGATTTGGTTGCCCTCCACAATTCAACGAGCTCACATGCCATCTCAAGTTTAAGATGAGAAAGAAGTGCCCATCTTTCATGATTATCGAGGCTTCGATAAGATGCGAGCTCAATGGGAGCCTCCACAACAAGTGTTCCCACTTCAAAAATGAATATTTTTCATACGTTGGCTAGAAGGGTTCAATCGCTTCTGGTTAAGAGGAAGTAAGTTTCTTTCTGTCTGTCTTTCCTATATGGAATCTCTAAATTTCTAACTTAACATATATCCCCATAGGTATGCCAAAATGGGTCAAGAAGCTGGAACATGAGAGAATGCTCGAGGACCTAAACGTCGTTAGAGCAAACCAATGTACCGTCAAATTCCGTTTGATGAACGAAAACTTACAAGAGTATAGATCGCTCTCACCTAGAAGAATAGCCGACACTGAATCTTCGACGAAGAGAAGTTCCAGATCGTGCACTCGTTCTAATGCCCTTTCTCATAGTTCCAACGAGAATTCTCAAGGGGAAGAAGAAGGTGTTTCAAGCAAGGAACATGAAGAAGAGGCCACCGACATAGAGGCTGACGATCCCATGAGAGATGGTGCCTTAGTGACGAGGGAAATTGTACTGGAATGCCCACAATCCCTAAGGAGGACGTGGGATTCTGAGGAGATCGGGAAAAGAGCCGGCTATCAATGAAGAGGAGTATTAGTCTCATGATGTTGACAACGATTACCATGCTAGCGAGGAAGGGGAAGAGTCATTCGACGAATCACTTGCCACGAGCCCTACTCTCCCTCACCTACCATCTTTAGAACTGCAAACTACCGAGGGGTTGAGTCCTGAGCTTCCCATCTCTTCTTAAGAATAACTAACCACTAAAATTCCTCAATCAATTGGAGGTCAAGCTGCCGAAATCCCTGTTGAAAGTACACCCCCGTTTAGATTTTCTAAGGGTCATCTTCATTCACTTAAATGAATTCGAGGATTTCTCGATTAGTGATATGATAGGAAAGATTGGCTCGCATATCGACATATCTTCTAGCGCCTTTATAAGCGAAGCTGGCAAGACTCCAACTCTGAAACCATGCTGATATGGTTTGTAGAATAGACAGGGGCCATCAGCACTGCACATTTCACTTTAGGATCATGCACACACATTTTGGCATCGAGTTAAGTTCCAGAGTTCAAATGTTAACTTCATTTTCCTTTCTGTTTCAGGTACCATGGGTCTGGACTATACCATTAAAGTGTAAACATTCTGGCTCCTACAGGGATCAAACTTCGGATCCAACCCATCGCTCTCATTGCGAAACTGATGAAGAGAGAAGGAAGAGAAAAGATGATGAGGCCCACCACTTGGAGAGAGAGCGTGAGAGGGGAGAAAAGAAAAAAAGGAGACAATGAAGGAGATGCACCCGGCGATGTGCACAAGCGCCACAGGGATTCTCATGAACACTGCAGGACCTCACTATCCATTGCTCCTCCCCGCACCGAGGCTCAGACTACTACGATGCAGGAAATCCCATCCTCTCAGGCCATAACTATTGCGGTTGCTCCTACTTCTTCTAGTCAGGGAAAAACATTCACACTTCCACCAAGTCTGCCCAGCTTCATGCTGCTTACCTACATCTGTTCTTACGTAGAGTTAAATTTGATAAGAAAATAAAGCCCACCAATAAAGCTACTTCCCTTTGGAATCTTGAGGTGGTCCACGAGGACTTGGAAGTTGGGTTCAAGTGGTAGGGTCTCATGTGAGCCCTTTCTAACGTTAACTGTGTTAACTATCAGGAGATTCTTTTGTTCGAGGCAAAATGGGAAGGCCATGAAAAAATGATTAAGGATCGCGATAATAAGATAGCTCAACTCAAGATCAAAAGAGGTACGGCCTTAAAGGGAAAAGCTGCTAGTGGCAAGCTTCTAATTGTAGCAAACTAGGCTCATGACAAAGCACTTCTCGTGATTAATGATCAGCTCAATGAAGCTCATAGGGAGTCTAGCAAACTGAAAGAGCAAGTCACTGAAGGAGAGAAGACTGTAAAGGCCCAGGATCAAAAATATTATCGAACAAGCCACGTGCCACCATTGCTGAGGAGGCCACTGAACTCATCCGACTCTGCAAGGAGAATGCAAGACTGGCCAAGGAGGAAGAACAAATTACATTCGATAAACTGGCAATCGAGATCGACCATTTGGTTACATGATCGGAGCTCTTGGACCTTCAAGAGGAGCATGATGAAGCAATGAGATAGATGGATGCCAGCATGATACATCTCTACACTTGCAATGATATGAACAAGGGCAATTTGAAGTGGCTTAAAAATGATTATCCCTAGACTCTCACAATGGTTTGGGAAGAAGTGTTAATTAGATCAGAGCGGGCCGGGGATATGCGATCTGAAGAAGAGTTAATGGCGAATTATCTCAATCCTGAGGACATAGACTTCCTTGTGGCAGGTAGGGAGATTCTACGAGAAGAGAGAAGGAAGGACACAGCTGATACCGTCGCTAAAGCTCTTGCTGGCCCAAGCTCTTTGGATCGGGGTGAAACATCTACTCCTAAATCTCAAAAGCAGCAACAACCATGTCGGCATCCACAATTGTCAATTCTAAAGCCGCCCACGCACATCCATCTTTTGAAGCTCTGTGTGAGCTATACTTTCCTCCAACTGTCGAGCGACCCATCGAAAGGGGGACCGGAGCCGGGGATTTCGAAGTTCAAGTTCATGAACAAACTCCTAGTTCAAGTATTTCCCTTATTTCTCTAGTATTCCAAAATCTCCAGTTCACTCGAAGTCCTTTACTAAACTATACAACTGCATTTCCCAACTTGTAGGTCAACCGTCTCTCCTAGCTCCTCCTCTAACTCAACAGGGCGCAGGAGCCACTGCCATCTTTACCGCTTCCACCGCTGTCTCTACGGTGGCTTCGGGTTGATTCCTGTCTCGATCTCTGGACCTGGGCCCGACTCTAAGTAGATAACGGGTATGTCTCTATGTCTTTAGAAGAAGAAGTGATAACGACCGGTGAGTCAAACCTGACTGACAAGGAGATGATGGTAGGGAGACTTGAGAAGGAAAAGAATGTGTTGTATGCAGAGAAGGAGAAGGAGGAATTAAAGCACAAGACTTCGACTACAATCAAGCTTCGGAGGTCAAAGGATGGAGATGCCACTATAGTGGTTCTGAGGGGTCTGACCCTGCCACAGGAGGAGAGTCTGCATCCATGGAAGGTTTTAATGCCCTTGCAAGAAAAGTAAGAGGATGAAGATTCCAATTCGTCAGGGCAAGGACGGTAAATGTGGCCACGGTGGAAAGATATGATGATGTGATCGATTTCTAGTGGAGTGGAGCGTTTATGGTTTTTATATGTTTTTGGAGTTGAACGAGTCTATACAAGTACAGAGTCTGTACTTTCTGTTTTGTTTGGCTTTTTGCTGTATGATTTCTGAAATTGGCCCGCGTTGTGCGGGGATGGCCCTCGCTGTTTGTTGAATCTGTACATAAAATGATATTAGTAGTGAATGATTATCATTTCTAATGTAATCTCTCTTGTGTACTTTTCCTACATTATATGTACTATGCTTTTTATAAATAACTGCATGCGTATATAATATGATTGCCTATATTACAATTTCCTATATCATATACTTATGTGTCTGTGTTATATTTTTATTTACTGCAACTCTATACATGTAAATGGTATTCTAGTAGTTATTTAGCATATTATATTACTTAGCTCAGTTATGGTTTTCTAAAATACTCTATTTGGCATAACAGAACTGTGGTGTATCTTGGTTTAGCCTGTCTCGATCATGTGTTGGTGTATGTATTCCTCCTACTCCATAGAGCTAGTTGCTTCGAACTCGAGGTTTAATCAACTGGTTAGAGATCGGTTGTTCTGAGCAACTCGTTCGGTTGCCCTCGGTCTGGGTCGCGTAGTAGGATCCTGTCTCCGGGAACCCATGGTCCTGATGCTCGATTCTGAGCATTTCATTCCTTGACTATGACCGGATTCTTCCAAGTTCGGTGTTCAGATCCTGTTCGCAAATCAGTTTCTGTCTCCGAAGACTTTCGAACAACTCAAGTACTTGGACTTTCCTCCGATGTTGTCGTTGATCCGACGATTTGGAATTTCATGATATTGCTGGAGCAATGCTGATTTCCACCAATCCTGTGATAGGAAACTTTCTCGACGCTACCGGAGCAATGTCGGTACTTAGAAATTTTAAATGAGCTCTCGGTGTTATCGAGTAACATCATTACTAAGGAATAAAAGGATTTCCCAATGTTGGTGGGGTAGCACTGGTACTTAGGAAATTCCGTATTGATTTTTTCGTCGATCTGGCTGTTTGAGGATCTATACTACCTATCCGGAGATTGGGAAGTATTTTCTCGGTCGTATGGGACGTGAATTGCTTGCAAGAATGCAGTTCCATTGATTCTAGAAGTGACGTGCGGCTTACTGATGGCGCATGAGGGATTTTTCATACTTGGACGCGGTTCCATTGGTTCAAGCAGTGACGTGCGGCTTATTGGTGGCACACAAAGAGTATTGCATACTTGAATGTGGTACCATCGATTCAAGCAGCAACATGAGGCTTATTGGTGGCGCATGGGGAGTATTGCATACTTGAACAAAGTTCCATCAGTTCAAGCAGCGACGTGCGGATTATTGGTGGCGCACGAGGAGATGGGCCTTACCAATGTTGTCGGAGCAACACCAGTTCTCAGAAGGTGCAGATTATTTTCCCTATTGATCGAACGGTTTGAGTCGATTTTCCCTATCAACTCGGTGGTTTGCTTACAAGAACACGATCCCATCGGTTCAAGAAGCGAGATATATTATTAATAGAAGGAAAGGCAAGTCCTACCTATTTACAATTCCTCTAGTATCTCTGGATAGCTTATTTGAGAAAATAGAAAATACATAGATAAGTATTAAATATAGTAGTGCCGCAGTGAGTCAGTGTTCCAAGCACGGGGAATCAGAATTCCATTGATCGTCATCAGCTTGAATGTTCTATCTCCGAGCTTCTGGCCGATCACGTAGAGTCCTTCCTAATTTGAGCCAAGTGCTCCCATACTCAGAAATATCCGTTTTAGGATGAGATCTCCCACTTCAAAGGTATGGTATCGAACATTGGTGTTGAATTGTCGTGCCACTCTTTTCTGGTAAGCAATGGTCTTAAGCTAAGCTTCCTCCCTCTTCTCATCGATCTGGTCAAGTGATTTGAGCAGTAGATGCTCATGTTCTCTTTGATTGAAATGCCTTCTACAATGAGAGGGGACTTGTAGTTCCACTGGTATCATAGCTTCTGAACCATAAGCTAAAGCGAAGGGAGAGCGTCTAGTGGCAGATTTGTGTGTCGTTCTATAAGCCCATAGTGCAAGCGGAAGCTCATCAACCCAATTTCCTTTAGTTTTTGTCAACCTCTTCTTTATGGTGAAGTTGATGATTTTGTTTACTGTTTCCACTTTCCCATTTGCCTGTGGATGCGCTACCACGGAAAAGCTTTTCTCAATTCGACAACGCTTGTAGAAGTCCTTGAACTCAACACACTCGAACCGAGTTCCATTATCCGTGATAATTTTCTACGGCACCCCAAACCTACAAATAATGTTTTTAGTTACAAAGTTAATCACTTTTTTAGTAGTAATTATGGCAAGCGGTTTCTCTTTGGCCCATTTTGTAAAGTAATCAACTGCAATGATGGCATATTCGGCTCCTTCTTTTACTATTGGTAACACGCCATTTAGATTAATCCCCTAGATTGTAAACGGCCATGGACTGACCATTTGTGTAAATTCCATAGATGGGATTTGCAGGATCTTTGCAAATCTCTAGCATCGATTTCATCGTCTAGAATAGTTTGCCGAGTCTTGCTTTATCATTGACTAGAAAATCCATAGCGGAGAGCCTTTTTCGCCAATGTTTGCCCGCTGGTGTGGTTACCGCAACTTTCTTCATGAATCTCCATGAGGCTTTTCTTAGCTTATTTTTTGGTCACGCACCTAAGTAAGGGAGTGGAGAACCCTCTCCGGTACAGTACTCCATCCTGCATTATGAATCGTGGTGCCTTCCAAAGGCGCTTCTTTCGTTCATTTCGATCCTTTGGGAGTATTCCTTTAAGTAGGTAGTCCTCGATCGACGTCATCTATGATTCCTCCTCTTCCACGGTTTTTAGAATCCAATCGATATCCATCTGATCATGTGCTAACAATACTTCCACTGGAACAGCGGTCCTAACAACTGTGCATCTCTAGAACTGGCCAGTTTAACCAAGTTATCGGCCTTCACATTCTGCTCCCTGGGTATAAGAGTTATTGTGTATTCGATATCATTAAGCAATTCCTATGCTTTCAACAGGTAAGCAGCGAGGTTCGCACCCTTAGCCTAATACTCTCTTTTCACTTGACAGACAACTAACTAAGAGTCACTATATATATGGAGAGCTTTAATTCCCAATTCCTTTACAATTTTCAACCCCGCTACTAAAGCCTCGTACTCTGCCTTGTTGTTAGTAGCAAGGAATTCTAACCTTAGAGCATAACAGATCGACCGTCCTTCAGGAGTTTCAAGCACAACTCCCGCTCCTGAGTAGAATTCGTTTGATGCACTATCGACAAATAATTTCCATTGTGATGCTACAATTGTTATGTCCTCCTCCTCATCATCCCAAATTTGAACTTGATGATGTAGTCAGCCAATGCATGTCCGTTAATCACTCTCCGAGTATGATAAGTCACATCCTATTGGCATAACTCAATATTCCATTTCGGAAGTCATCATGAAGTCTTGGGTTGGTAAAGTACTTATTTCAAGGTTTGATCCATTAACACCTTGATGGGGTGAGCTTGGAAATATGGTCGCATCTTCCTTGATGCTATCAACAAGTAGTACACTAATTTTCTAACTTTGGGTGTTTTCGTTCAGCTCCGATGAACTGTTTGCTGATGTAGTAGATGGGTCATTGAATCCTAGCCTCCTCACTTATAAATGCTGCACTTAGCGCATGGACAGACACTGCCAAGTAGATGAATAGATCTTTCCCCCTCTATTGGTATAGATAGAATCGACGGTGTTTCCATTTGTCGAAGTAATTCCTCAAATCCTATCTAGCAGTCTTGATTCCATTCGAAGTTCTTCTTACCCTTCTTTAATGCGTCGAAGAATGGTATACACTTATGAGTCGCTTTGGATATAAAGCAGCTTAATGTTGTGATCTTCCCATTCAGACTCTACAACTCCTTCTTTTGATGGAGCATTGACATTCTGTAATGCAGCGATCTATTCTAGATTGGCCTCCATGCCCCTCATGTTTACTACGAATCTGAGAAATTTTCCTGACGAAACACCAAACGAGCGCTTCAAAGGGTTCAATTTCATTCCATACTTCCGAAGGATTTCAAACATCTTTTAGAGATTATCCAGATGGTTTCTAGGTACTCATGATTTCACAAGCATGCCATCCATATATACCTCCATCGTCCGTCCGATCTGATTCTTGAACATTGCGTTCACTAATCTTTGGTAAGTAGTACCAGCATTCTTTAAGCCGAATGGCATTACGCAATAATAGTACAGTCCCAAGTCAGTAATGAAGCTAGTGTTCTCCTGATCAGGCTCATGGATCATAATCCGGTTGTATCCTGAGTAGGCGTCTATAAATGAGAGCAGCTCATGCCCCATGATTCCATCAACGAGTTGGTCGATTCTAGGTGGTGGAAAGCTATCCTTTGGGTAAGCTTTGTTCAAGTCCGAGTAGTCAACACAAGTCCACCACTTCCCATTCGATTTCTTGACCAGTATAGGATTTGACACCCATTCAAGATATGTTACGTCACGAATAAAGTCGTTGGCCAACAGCTTATCAACTTCCTCCTTCAATGCAGCGAAGCGCTCCGGACTCAGACTGTGCCTCTTCTGCCTTACTAGTGTGAATTAGGGGTCGATATTAAGTGTGTGACATGCTATCTTCGGCGATGTCCCACACATATCGGAATGCATACAAGCGAATACATCCAATTGGCACGAAGAAATTTTATCAATTCGTTTTACATATTGACTCCAAGCTGTGAACCTATCTTCAAGACCCGAGTTGAGTTGTCTATGTCGATAGAGACAATAACTGTAAACTCCACCGGTGCTGCACATTCGCCCTATGCACTCTTCTAACTAGGGTCCATAGTCTTGTTGTAGTGACTATGGTCCCCGAGCCAGGGTCGTTCTATAATTGCTATGCTTGTGGATCATGAAAGTGGAGAGTCGTCCCCATATTCTTCCCTTTCTCATGTCGTCTGGCTTCACGCAATTCGATGACCTAACAACATCTCTTGTCGTGCTTTGGTCTCCTCTTACCACTCCAACCTCATTTATTGTTGGGAACTTCATTGTAAGGCACTATGGAGCTAAATCTATTTTGAAATCAGCAAGGGTCGGTCGGCCCAAGAAAGCATTATAAGCTGAGAATTCATCAATTATCATGAAGCTATGAATAAGAACCACCCTTCATTCTCCTTCTCCAAGTTCTACAGGTAAGTCAATCGTCCCGACTAGCTATTTTGTTTCATCAGTAAATCCCTGAATCTTCATCCTACAAGCGGCATATCCTTCATACTGATCTTTATCTAATCGAATGTTTGTCGGAAAAGGATGTTAACTGAACTTACACTATCAACCAACTATCTATGCACAACCACCGGCCCGATTCCAACTGCTACCACCATTGGGTCGAGAGTTAGCGTCTCTATACCATCAGTACCTCGATTTCAGAATATAATGTCATCAGCTACCTATTTCTGTTGTTTGGTCGCGATTCCATCTTTGATGGCATAACAAGTTTCCTTAGGAGCGTGCTTCAAAGAACTAGCATATCGCTCCATCTTGCCCCAACCCTTCTACGCTGGGTGAGTTCCACCAGTTATGGTACTTATCACTAACCTTTAATCAGTCTGTCTGGGCCCTTTCCCACTGGGTCTCGACTGATTTCCTTGATTGCTCGGAACTTAGGGTATAGCAGGCTGGTCAGAATTCTATGATTTCTTCACGTACTATTGGAGCCTCTTGTTCCTTATTAGTTCCTCAATTAAGTCCTTCAGATGCCGACATTAATTTGTGTTATGCTCATGAGTCTCATGAAATTGACAAAACTTCCCCGATTTCTTTTGTTGTTCAGACGCTTCCCGCTTGGGCGGTTTGTTGTATCGCTCAGTTTCCTGAGTGGCAAGATAGATGTTTTCCAAGCTATCGTTCAACAGCGTATAATCCTCGGGTCTGAAATTCTTTAGACATTTCCTGTTCCCGTCGCGCCTACCAGAGTTCTGATTCGAATTCTTTCCTGTTGTAGCTCCAGAACCATTTCCATCCTACTTAACCGCAACATTACTCTAAACCATTTCCTTTGGTTGCTCACCAACAGTTTTACCTTCGACTATACTTGCCTCTTCCAGTCTTAGAAACTGATTTGTCTTTCGGTGGAATTCCTCCATGGTAGTGAGTTATTTAATTTTAATCCATCTACCGAAATCTGTATCTGGGTGAATGCCTCAAACCAAAGCCATAAAAATCATATCTTCCTTTGATTGCTTACCTCAGTAACTATAATGTTAAACCGATTCGTGAAAGATTTCAATGACTCATTGAGTCCTTGGAAAAAGCTTGATAAGGACGTCACATCTTTTAGTCGTGCGGTACGGAGTCTAAACTACTCTAGAAACTTTTTTGCTAATTCGTCAAAAGTGGAAATAGACCTCGGTGCAAACCTAGTAAACTACATGGAAGCAACTCCTTCCAAGAAGATGGGAAAACATCTATAGTGGACATCGCCCTAGCTTTATTCATATGCCACTCATATTCGTACAACTGTTGTTTAGGGTCTGTCATTCCGTTATATGATGGCATAGTCGGCATAGTGAACTTCTTAGGATATTCCTCTCTTAGAACGTTTTCAGTGAATGGAGTTCGGCTTGGCATGGAACCCCGGTCTTCATTCTTTCTGCCCCTACTCTACTCTATTGACCATTTGACCATGTCAGCAATGTACTCATCGCTAGCACGGTAGTCTACAGGTCGGCTATCAGGGGCTACGTCGAGTGTTTAACTCCGCAAATGGTCTTGGTTTGCCAACCGAAGCCTAGTTTCTCGATTCTCCGAAAGAACCACTCCTGTAGGGTCCCATTGGCGCACGGTTGGTCTTACCGGGGCAATTCAAACTTCATGTTCGGCAGTTTGCCTATTTACATTAGCGTTTAGTTCCAATCCATCACCATCAAGTTGAATGTCATTTTTAGATTCAGAAAAAAACATTGCATTGTTCACTTGAGGAGTGTTCACTCCAAAATTTGGATTTGCAGTAGGTTATTCTCCAATGGGAGGAGTACTTCTGTTGCCTTCTATTACGATTACTGCAGCTCCACCAACAACTTCCTTCTGCTTTTGTTTACAGTTCCTCTTGTTCAGGCCCGAAACAGAGAAATTCTCTTATTCTATAGCAGGTGCAGCTTCTTGTCTAGCTCTCGGGGCTCCTAGTGGTTGCAGCGCTAGCAAAGCATCAATCTTATCCATGAGATCATTTTGGGTATCGGCCATTTTTTGGTTAAGCTCATTAGCCATCTGGTTAAGCTCCTTTTTGGTTACAACTTCATGTTGAGTAGAGGATCTTAGTGCTAAACTTCCAGTATTAAGCTATGTTCGGTGATTATTGGTGTTGTTAATTTCAACTTGTTGGGGGTTTGCTTCATCACCACCAACTGTTGCTCCTTTGGATCTTCTAGAAGTAGTTCTCTGTTTTCTAGGTGCCATTGATCTCCAATAGCAAGCCTACAAATCTTTGAAGAAATTTCCTGAATCTAACTACTGGATCTCTTCTAATCCAAAATAGCAAGCTAGATTTAAGTTTGGATTTAGATTTTCTCGGTGAAAGCACCAAAGTGTTAACGCCAAAAATGGATCACCACCCAAGAATAGGTTGTAGAAAACCTGTAAGACCTAGATCTAGTAGGTAATAATGTCAATAAAAGAAAATAAATAGCAATAAGAAAGAGAGGCGCAAGATTTTGTAGTAGATCGACATCTTGGCCTACGTCCACTTTATAGCTTTGTTGCTTATAGATTTGATTGAGATTACAAAGGGTTTGAGAGAGAATAAATCACAAATAGGGGTTATACTGGTTCTAAGTCCTAGAATTGCCTAAAGTAGCTACCCTGGTGACTATTGTATGGAGGAAGGAGATGAAGAAGAGACAGAGCTTGCGCATAGTGATGGCAAATACCAGATCTTGCTTTAGTTGCACTATGGTTTGTATTTATAGGGGTAGCGGTCGTATTGGGATGGAAGGAGGGTTGGCGCAGAATCTAGATAAAGGCCCGAAGAAGTATGCAAAGTTGCAAATTCACCTGGATTAACCACACATGTCGGTATCGACTTCTCATGTCGGTGCCGACATTTATGGTTAACTCCAATTGAGTCGAACTCTTTTGCACTTTTCATGCTACTTGATTTTGAGTTGTCCCATGTTGTTTCCATGGGTAGTTGATTGATATTGGTGATAGTTCCTTCATCACTTAGTTTATTATGCTATTCTGACTGCTAACTCTTCGACTCTGGTAATTGGTTGTTTAGAATCCTTAGAAATCTCTTGAGCATGCATAGAAGAAGCATAAAATGACTCATGTAAAGTTTGGGTGGAAAACATAAGGCTATGTGAAAGTCCCCACCGACATGATACAGTTGGCACCAACCTCTGTGCTTTACTTATTTTGGGGTGAAACTTCTCTAGGTCACTCCATTGCCATTTATAGATGTGCCTCTAAGATTTCAAGTCATTTCATCTTCGTTTCGACGTTCTAGCTTCTATTGATTTCTGCTTGGTTAAAAACCCAGCTAACAATGTGTGTATGTGTTTATTTTAATTAATAAACATTTATTTATTTACTTATTTATTTAATCCAATTAATTAAACATTAAATAATTTGTGAACTTAGTAATTTTAATTCAAGACAATTTTGAAAAATATTGTATAAAATTTGTAAAACTTCATTTTATATTTCAAACCTAACTTTTAAATTTAAATTATCAAACTGAATTTTGAAAGTTAACCCAAAACCAAACCAATTTGGACCTTTATAATTAGGCCAACCTTTTGCTTACTCCGCCCATTGAGCCAAACCAGTAGTTAAGGATGAGAGAATACTTGATTATCTAACCCCATGTCTAAAAACTACTATTCTAGACACCCATTATATAATTAGGCTTTATTAGTTGGCCCTAATGTTGCTAATTTATACCGCATAAACCACTTAGACTCTGATACCATTATTGGAATCAAACCGGTCTACAACGGGTGAAACAGTTTTATTTCAAAAAAAAATCTTTATTTGGATCACAGTGGGCCAATGAAGTATAATGGTTTATACAAGATCCAATCTAGATTATTTAAATAAAATCCAATTTTATTTAATTTCCAGAATTATTTAATTAATGAATTTAATTAATAAATATTTATAAAGTTTATGGGTATATCATTGTATACTCACATGTGTTCAACGTACATATGCAACATAATAAAAGTATACATGGTCAAGTTTATATACAAGTAGATGTTTGGGTTTTTATCTATTATGTATATACTTAGCTCTTAAATATATGTATATTGCCTTTAATATATTGTTTGGTAATAAAATTAAAATATTTGAAAATTTTAATTTAAATAATATATCGGTATAATTTTGAAAATAATATTTAATGTTTTGACCAAGTCTTTATTTTCAAATTCGAAATTTTAAAAACTTCTGATTTGACTTAGTAAACAAGATTCGAATTCAAAACAATTCTAAGACTGAGATTCAAATTCTAAATATCATAATTTCACTTTGTAATATTTAAAATATATACATTATATATCAAAAGTAGTTATGGTCAAAAATAATTTTATTTAAAAATTATATATATGTATATTTAAATTTATTGAAGATGTGTGTGTGTGTGTGTGTATATAATTATAAATAGATTTTCATACACACACTCTTTGGCCAAAAAAATAATTAGGTCGAGAATCAAAAAAAATTAAGCCGAGGGCCAAAATTGTTTTCTTTATGAAATTGATAATCAAAAATACATATACATTTATTATTATAAAAGAAACTTTATTTATTCATTTAGCCAAGATCAAAAGGATTTTTCTTTTTAATTTTACGAGAAATAAAATTTACATATATATTATTTAAATTGAATTTGATTTATACAGAATTTTGAATTAATAAATTATGTTTAAATTAAATTAAATAACATAAAAAAATGAGCCGAGCATATATATGTCTGTGTGTGTGATTTATATCAATAACATATTATAATATTAAGATGATGTATATAATTAAATATTAAATATGATACTGCAATATAAAAAGTAGGCATCAACATATATGTAAGGTGATAACATACATGTGATATATAATGATCACTATATAATATAAAATAAATTATTACCTTGAGATGATGCCATAGATTCACACGTTGATCTAGTCTATCTCCTTGATCTTTCGGATCCACATCCACTAATGCAACCAGAAGGCGGGCCAATACTGAATCTAGATGTATTTGATTGAATGGATGTTAATGGAGTTGAAATGAAGAGGGTTTGGGTGTGTGGAAATATGCAGTCAAGACTAGAGAGGGAGCAAGAAAACAGTAAAAAGAAAAGAGGAGGCTAAAGTTTGAATCATAGCAAGGTCTAGAGAAAATATCTACATGTATTTCTCCTACCATTTCAAACTCCAATGCCCCCCTTTTACTGCCCTTAGACCGCCACAAAATGGACCAAATACCCACCAAACCAATTAGTAAAATTATATATTTTAAATCCAATTTAAATTCTTATCGATATCGTATACCGATACACACATATATAACTTTTATGTACACACCCAATAAATTACTCACAGCACTCCAAACAATTCTAAAGGCCACTCCATTTTACTAAACACACCCAAATAGTAAATACAATAATAATTAATATTTCATAAATATTAACTGAATTAATTAATCTGCAGCTATTATAAATCAATTAAATCAAGCGGTGTTTCGGAGACAGAATAGATTCAATTGTACGACTCATAGGTGTTTGAATATTTCAAATGCTAATGTTCACACGTCACCTTAGCTAGTGGTGTGATAATTTGACTTAATTCATCGCTTACAAATATCATTGGTAAAATCCAATTTCACAAATTTAAGTAGTACATTTTAGTAACGGTTATTTACACTAATTCTGTTCGTTAGCACTATATCACATTAGGATTTATAGAATTTGTTTTGGTCAAAATTCCAACATCATCTGTATTCAACTCGGTTAGTTCATAAATAAAATCCAAGGTTCAATAATAACATTTATTATTAACCGTACTACTCTAGTTGGAGACTTTGACTTTGAGTTGACTACAGTTGATTGTGATACTAACCATACAATTGAGAAGACGAATTCTCTATTGAATAGTGTTTCACTTCCAATGCTTCAACTAAAACCTCAATCGTCGCTCGATGGTCGTTATGCCATGATTTAATTATAATCAAAATGGAGTATTCACATTGAAGTTCAACAATATTCTCAAGTCGAGAGAACTGATAATAACGTCACTATAAGATTTCACATTTGACCTAGTTGTTATTAACCAATAGCAAACTCTCAAACGAGTAATTCCATGGTTATCCAATAATAATCAATACGTAATCCTTTGGTGTCCTCGGTAGTCATGAGCAATGCATTATCCAATATTTAAAGAGCGTTATGTACTTTGGTCTCAATGGATGTATCGATATTCCACCTTGAAATATTTTGATCGGGAACATTTGAAATAATATGTTAAGTAATATTATGATAATTTTCTTATGATTACAACTTTTAATTATCACATACCATATCATTTAATGATTTTCTATTAAATATACTTAATAAATTTAATTATGTATTGCAATACAACTAATATATATAGAAAACAAACACCTTTTATTTTGAATGAGGTTTTATACAGAATTAATATTTCATAATAAATTACAAAATTGTCCATAAAGCATATCTCATACCTCTCTCATGTGTTCATAAAAGTATACTTTAGGAAGGAAGTGTTACCTGATGTTTGAACCAAGCAACATTTTGATAGAAATGGAGTACGAAATGATGAAGGAATTGATCGAAAAGCTTAGAAGAGATCAAGGATAGGATGGCTAAGGGAGAAATTCAAGTTCAGAACAAATTTGTTTGATCGATGCTAGTCGATCAAAAAGATGGATTTTGGGTCCACTTTGCTTCTTATATAATTTAATATGTCATTTTGAGGAAAAGAAAAGTTTTGGAGATAGGGGTTGGGTCGAAACCGATCAATCCAATTTATCATTTTTTCCCCTTAAAGACCGAAAGCTTGTAGATTTGAGCAAAATTGGAGAAAATAGCGAGGTTTTCGTCAAAGATATCGAATGATACCCTATCGATCAAATCTCAATTTTTGGGCAATTTTGATTAGTTCTTCCTCTTGTCTTCTTAGATCTGTTGTTTGAGCAATTCAAAGTGAAATCTAACGATTCTGGACCTAAAATTTGTCTATAAATAGCAATTTTCAACGTGTGAAAAAAGAAAATAAATTGATTTTTGCATGGAGACTGCTGAATTCGAAATCAAGCAAACTTAAATCTGGTATTGCCTCGTAATTCAGTTGTAACAACCGTAATTAATCTAACTGCAATCAATGAATAAAAATATCAAAGTAGACATAGATTATTAAATTTGTCGAACCACTATAAAAATATTGTCTCTCTTTCTTTTCTTGCAATTTCTTATCACTTCATTATGTTTCTCATTCCATTGGGATGTTTGTCCGCTTTGTGTGCAAACTTGTGTGCACGAGCGCGCATGTGTATAATATTTCTTCAAAAAAGAAAAGAATAAGTTGTCTATCGATCACAGTAAACATAAAAAATAAACGCAAATGAAACAAAGGATGGAAAAAAAAATACCGTACAAACTACAGAGCAAAAGGTCAACGATATTTCAAACAATGCAGATAAAGACGTAATTCATATTTAGGCGTTTGGTCGATATCGAATTGGCCACCCAGACATTAATGATAACCGAAAACTTATTGCAATTTGATAGTCCAAGATTACAAAATAGTTACGCGTAGGTCAATGGTTGGTGACCTCGCTTGCACCAAGAATTCTACGCGCCAACTAGCAAACTACCATCTTTAAATCACAAGTCCAGAAATAGAAAAATCAAATGCCCTCCACAACTTTTTCCAGTGTCTGGTTAAGAGTACGATATGACACTTGTTTAAGAAAGTCTCTATTATATCAGTATGAATGGTTTTGTTTGTAAGTCAATTCCATCATAGTGGAGGTGGGCATCAATCGGTAGAGATCAATAGACCTACTTTGTCCATTTAATTTAGCTTGCTGGGAATTCGTATACGTGTGCCATAGACAAAATGGTCTCTGTATAAAAGTTAAATTATTATGGCACTATTATTATATTACGTTTTATGTATGAAAACGCATCGCACAAACATCCAAAATACAACATTTTTCAACTGTAGCATGCGATAATTCATAATTCAAACCAAGTTCTGCACATGCGATGGTATCCAAGTCTAAACATATCAGTCTAATGCATAAAATATACTATCTTTTATATTTTGATTTGCACGCAATATAGAGTTCTATGGCCATCGTCGTTGTTCTTTATTTGCTTATTTGCAAACTGGGGAAAAACATTCACTGTAGGTGTACTTTTTTCCTCCTCTATTTCTTAAGGTTAGTTGACACACGCAAACAAAAAAACAAAAACAAAAAATCTACATCACCTGTCTAAAAAAGAAAGCAGTAGACTGGGAGATTAAAATATGAAGGCCAGTGGGATTTTTCAATAATCTATGTAAGAATGTATATTCTTTATTAGAAAATATTTCAAAGTTTTGACCAGTGGTATTTGGAAAAAGTGTAAATTGTTGCATGACAATCAATATTTTTGTACAATTGTACAGTTGTACTGCCTGGATTTTCTGATAATTTTAGAATGCATTTGATTATCAAACGCTATTGTTCACAGTTAGGAACGTTTACAAAACTGTGCTACCTACCACAGGGGCCGCAAATCTAACATAACTACTTTATCTATTATGATGGTTCTACAGTAAAGTTTGGTAACATGCAATGTTCGGATATCATTGTATGCCTTGCCACATGATTCCACAGGCTTTCAAGTATCATTTAAACCCAATAGCTATAGGGATTGAATTTTATTACAAGAGTGTATAATGACAGCAAATAAAGTATCAAGAGAGGTTATAAATATATATTTTCATGACTTTTTAGTGTCATAATTTAGGAACAAAAACGAAATGCAAATTAGTATTGAAGTATGTATGATGAACTAGTCTTTAACGAAACAAGATTTCATCTACCAATATTTTTGTGGTAGTGCACTCAGAGAACCAGCATGAAATCCTTGAGTATATGCAGCATTCTTCAGCATCATCTACAAGATATTATCAAATCAATATGCTATCCAATTTTTTATTATTAAGAATCGGTAATATAAATGAATTACAGTGTTAAAGTTAACACATACAGCAAGGCTCTCCAAGTCCGAGGTAATTTGCTTTTTTGTTGCCTCTGCCACTGAAGAATTAGTAGTCTCGTATTTTTGGTCATTTGCCTTGTTTATCTGAAAATATATAGTTAATACAAGGGAACATGCATGTTTGAGAACAAATACTTGTTAATGTACAATAAAAAAGTAGTACCTCGGCCAAAACAGCAGTAGTAGTCTTATCAATTATTTCACTGACAAATTTAGAAACATTTGCTGCTTCACCCAAGCTACTATCAGTGATGCTTTTGGGCTTCTCTTCTATTGATTTAGATTTCTTTGAGTGGGCATTATCTGTTGATGATCAGAATGGTATTTGCTCAATTATCTAGTTGAGGGCTATAATAGAAATTAGCAGGTACAGATCAGTTTTAGACTTAACTTCAGAACTGAAAAATATGAGATTAAATCACAAATGGTGCTGAAGTTATAAAATATAAATTGTTTGTATATGCATGACGGCAGAAATTTTAAGTGCAAGTAATTCCAAAAAGTAAATTAGCAGTTAAAACTGTGAGCATCGGATATACAGTAACAGCAACAAGCGCACTATTCATGTATACCCCAATTAAGATAGACTCTTTAGACTTAAACTTCCTTTTAGGTAACATGATACAGCAGCCCATGTGCTGACACATGTGTTATGGGTATATAATTGAACTGGAAAAGTGAATAATATCATTATAATCGAAAATTAGTGGGTCTTGCTACCATTCGGCAGTTTCCAGTCTTAATGGCAGGAGGTATTAAAATTTTGTGGCAAAATTACACACACATACGCACATATGTACGTCCCCATATGAAAAAGTTGTGCCTTGGATAAGACCAAATGTATGGAACAACAGAAGAACGAAATCCAAGTGGCAGATCCTATGATCTACCTGTGCTAAAATAAAAATGACTAGAAAAGTTTGATAATCACCTGTATGCTTTATGGACTTCTTATCTGAGAGAGTGTCCTTTACAACAGATGCTAGCTGCTGTTCTATTTTATCTGAAGAAAATAGTTCAGTTGGTTTAAAAAAACAAAAAAAAGGAGAGGTGTATCTAAGCTTCTACTTAGAAACAACAGTCACCTGTAGTATTGGACTTCTGAACAGTTTCAGGGTTCTGAACTGAAACTGCGTTTTCAAATTGATTCGACAAAGTTGAAATATCAGAAAGGACAAGGTCAGCAAGATCAGGTGGGTTATCCTTTCCAACCCTTGGATTAGCCTACAAATAAAGTGATTATACAACAACCAGAAAATTATCAAGTTCCCTAGCATTAGATAAAAAATTAAATAGTCTAAGGCATCAATAAGACAGTAACCTCCAAGTCCACAAATAGTGTTTTTCTTCCAATCGATGCCAAGAATTTTTCAAGGTTGCTGGAGCTGAGAGCTGATGAAAAAAGTTAAAACAGTACTAAAACTCACAAGGGTGAGATTTTAGAGTATAAACCAAAAGCTTTCAAAGCACCTTTATATATGTTAATAACACCCACTAAAATGCAAACTGAAACTACCAGTTTTCCAGGAATATTTTAACAGAATAAGGGCAAATGGTAACATACGTAAGCATGTGTCCACTCGTTCTAAACAATGCTTTTAACTAAGCACAATGAACAGCTTGGAAGTAAGAAATGAGCATGAGCGCACAAACTGGATTTCAGCCAGGAAGCAAGCATGGGAAGAGAAAGTTTGAACTTCGAACAGCACAAAAACGAAATTGAAAAAAATTAAGTCAAAATTTGCAAGATCAGATCCCTATATATGCACACACACATACATATGTATGTATATCTCACTTATTTATCGCCTTAAAATCCTCCTTTGTCTTTCTTTTTAAAAGAATTCGATCAAAGTGATTTTTTGTGTATATGTTATGTTCATTAGCAAGATCATCTATACGAAATTTAAAATCATTCCGAGACCTCTAACTCCTTTAAAATTATATTTGAAATCGAATATTTTCGATGGTTCATATTGACTTGCAATTTTGAAGAAGTTAAATTTTAAAATGAAACCAAATTTTGTACAGAAGACCTTTAGAATGAACATAACATATCCAAAAAAATGATTCCGGAATTTTTCCACACAAAAAAAGGGAGAGATTTTAGAGGAGATAAATAAGAGCGATATGCATATCATATATATATTCCTCCATTTCTCCCATTTGCTATTTGAAAATTTGAAGAAAGAATTAGAGCAAGGGAGCTCATATCAAACATATTGGAGTGGAGATTTAACATACACTCATGAGATAGAGGAGGCGAGAAACTTAGATCAGGTGATTGCTTAAGGAGCGTTCATGAATTATCCTCGTTTTGATGAGTACTTTCTTTACACAGAACCACCACTCATGTTCCGGGGTGTTATTTTTTTATTATATTTACTATGTGATATGAATTTATTAATGATATGCTTGATTCTGGAGACGATACTATTTGTGAGTGGTTTGATGAAGTCTTGGATTGATTAGGGTTTAGGAATGTTTCATTATTTGCTTTGTATTTGAGAACAAATTTGAAGAACTATAATGATTCCTTGTACATGATTATTGTATCCATTTCGATCGATTCCATGGTATAAAGTAAGATTTGAAGGAGTCTGGCGGGTTTAGGAGAAGTTAGAGGTGATTTAGAATTGGCCGAAAGGTGATTGAAGAGGGTGATTGATGATGAAATTTGGCTGTAGAAGATGATTGGACATGGACCAGTAGTTGAAATGTTGATAATAATAGCTGAGGGCGTCAGCTAGCAGTGGCGACAGTGGAAACTGCAGGCAGCAACAGGTGCTCAGAGTGTGCTAGAAGGAGCTTTGGCACGAATTTGTTCAAGTGGTTAATGTGCTAGAAGTTTTAACACGAAATTGTTCAAGTGGTTATTCTTGGATAACTTAGAATTAGAGATTTAGCCAAGTGTTCAAGATGACAAACTCAAGAGTAATCGAGGTGTGATGACTCTTCGAGTATGTTAGTGGGAGAATGTTAGACCTCTACATTTAGGCGAGCACCCAAGGAAAATTGAAGTGGAGAGGAGTGGAGAATGAACCCCTGATAGTGGTTGGATTATTGGAACGTTAGTCCTTGTAAATGAGGATAAAGTTAAGGTTTAAGAGCTTAGACCTTTGTATGTTTATCGAACATAATTAGGAGGGTGAAATTGTGCTCAAGTAAGCTCTTAAAAGAGATAGAGTGCCATGTGTGAGGATGATGGAATGCGAGAGTAGGAGTGCGCTCACTACAAGTGGTCCTCAGATGCTTTTACCAAAGACTTTGAGAGGACATTAAAGTTATGAGAGACATCATGGTAAATTGGAGTTCAAGGAACGTCGAACAAAGGAGTAAAGCTAGAGAATTTGAGCGAATGCAAGGATGGAAAAAGGCTCCTCAAGGTGACTTTGGCAAGTTATGGAGTACATTCTGTGTGTGCTCTTCAAATTTAGGTCATGCAAAAACCTTTAATTGTGAAAAAGGTTTAAGGCTTTAATAGAAGACTGAGAAAATGAGAGTTCCTGCTAAAGTCGAAGGAATTTTCATCTTCATGGATGGGAAACCAACATTCAAGGAGAAATGACCCAAAGGGAAAGCAAGCTCAGGTAATTTATGTCAGAGGATCGTAGGTAAGGAGTAACCAGGTAACTAGAGAGCCTTAGATGTTAGACTGGGATAAAACCTGAAAGGCAGTAATCATGTGACTGGAGAGACTTAAAAGTTTTAATTGGAGTAAAATTTGACAGGGAGTAGCCAACAATGATAACTAGACGAACTTTAGGAGCATTTGGAGGGGCAAAGATAAAACAAGTCATTATAAGGAGTCTCGATGCAGTAACCCAGTAGGAGTTCAAGTTGAAGAACTTAAAAGAGCTCAGAAGAGCTTGGTGTTAGGAGTTAAAGTGTAAGTGCGCGGGTGGAGGCCCCAAGATGAGTTATAGCAAGGACTAGGAGTTGAAAAGGAGAATTTTGTACCGGAGTATTTTGACCTTGTGCATTATAATATATATGGTTATATCGTATACTAACCATTGTGAACGGAGATTAGCACGGGCAGTATGGACTGTTTCCTTGCCTATGTGACCTCTTGGGTGCTCAAAATGTATAGTAGGTCGGAAGGAGCGGATTTAGCGGATGTGAAGACTATGCAGCTAGATATTGTAGTGCGAGGATGACTAGAGTCATGTAAGATGATTGTGAGGAGTTATATATAGCTATATGCTTACTGCTTTTGTTGGTAAGACATAAGTAATGCATGTATGTCTATATCTGATTGTTGCGAGGACATGATGCATATTATATTTTGATCGAGGTTGTGAGCATGGATTTCACTTTTGGTGTTACCGATATATGAGACATTACATTAGATTATATGTTGAGGATGTGCATGCATAAGAAATTTTATGTAGGGTGGTTACAAATATGCATACAAAACATCTGTATCACTGAGAATAAGCGTAAGCGTGCTTACAATGAATAAAGTTATAGGTTGATGTAATTTGAATATTCTGTTGAATTTTAAGTGAAAATAGAGAAGTAACGCCGACTACCAAAATATGTCTACAACATGCCAAATGTGAACATATGATACAGCCAAGCCTGTGTATAGGAAGTATAAAAATGAGCAAACTCATTTGTGCATCAAGTTCTTTCCTTTTCGCCCAGTAATAAATGTAATGATTGAACAAGTAAATCGAGATATGTTAATATTCATACATGTATCTTCAGACACGGCACTTACATATAGTCATGTCATTTGAGAGTGGGTGGAAAAAGCATTTTTCATGTGATCTGAATCCTTGATCTAGCAACAATAAAACAGCACTATATAAACAAAAAAACAAAAAAACTATCAGATAACCAATAATCCAGGGTAAGGTCAACAATGTAATCAAAGAAAACTCTGCATACAAGTTTTAGGTATAGATGGCACGATTCTTGTTGAAACTCCGAAGGTTCAAAAACATGGAAAATTCACTATACTACCACTAACTAACACGTCTAAATTAATCTCTATCACCATGTGAATGGCGCATGGTGCTACCATGCATTAGCAATTCTTTATTAGCACCATTTCCATTCTTCTTTCTGGTGAAACACCAATAAGGTGACAACTGAATAATTGTTAAAATGATATATTTTGTGTTAAACTGAAAATAATAATTTTAGCGTTAGCTAAACGAAATAACAGTAGATTCCGGTAGGCTTCAGGTTATACAAAAAATAAACATTAACATGCAAATATGTTTAATGAAAATCAGAAGAGGAGTAAAACATACCCAGCAGATTCATTAATTAATGCAAATGGAGTGACACAACCCAACGGCACCTTGCAATTCAAAAAAATTTAAAGTAAGAATATCAGGAAAAGCATGAATGAATAAAACAACAACAAAAGTTTTGGTATGTATTCAGTTAATATACTACAATATAAATGAGAAAAATAACTTAGGTTGGGAGGTATTTAAAGAGAAATGAGTATATTGGCATTGATTTGTCGGTATACATGGAAAAAAGTTTAGCAAAGTAAAAATTATCACTAACATTAAGCCCAAAACATCCCAAAGATCACAACAACCACAGATGTTGACTGATTGGCAATGGAAAAGAAAATATTAGCAGAAAATATTTCTTATTTATAGCGTTATTTTTAAACTATTAGCAAAAATAGACCGCTTTTAAACTATTTGCAAATGTATGCTAGTTTTCTTAACACTTGGTCATTTCGTTGGATTCGTATTATAAGAAAAAAAATTGGATGCAGTTGGCAAACGCCCCAACACTAAATTGTACTGATGCAATTGTCAATTGCTCTAGTACACAAATATAAAGATGCAATTGCCAATTGCTTCAATGCATTTTTATATTGGTGCAATTGATAGTTGTACCCATATGATAAACTTTATAAAAAATACAGTCAATTGACCATGTTACCAAAAACTAACATATATTTGCAAATGTTTTAAATGTATTCTTTTTTGCCAAAAGTTTTAAAACCAGTCTAAACTGAAAATTCATGACTGATAAAATAACAATACATTCTCAAAATACAAGGTATTGCATAAGAATACAACATTGAAACATAAAAAATCTAAGTTAATGATCAAAATTATCCAAACACATGAGTGATTCTCATTCAAAAAATTGTGGTGCACAACATATATACCATAAAAATGTGTTGTTTGCATCGGAATCACAACTAACGGATTTGTCTTTACGTAAGACGATTTAATGTTATTTACCTGTTGACTACAAGATTGCCCTTTTGTTTCTGCTTATTGATTAAAATTTTCTTTTAGAGTATCATGGGGGAAATAATATGGCTCTACCTCAAAGTCAATTATTCATAAACTATTCATTGCACACTTCTCTATCTAGGAATGTTAACTAAAGATAATCAGTGGATCAGAGTAGAAAGCCATTGCCAAATAGTAAATACAGGTGCACGGAATGTTTTGGGAAATTCACAATAACTTATAAAACCTTGAGTGAATAAAACAAAAATATAGTATTTGTATAACTTTCAGGCTATATCAGGCGATGAAAGTGCAATAAACTATAGCATATATATATCAGGGATACAGCAGAAAATAGTGGGGATGCAAAAGGCTACAACAGAAAATAATGGGGATGCCAAACACTACAATGGAGGCATGTACAAATCAGTTGATTATCAGCCTCGCGTATTTAACATAGGAAAGAGAAACATTGTTTGGTCTTATATAACAAAACCCAAGTATTTTTTTATCCAAGAAGGGCAGACTTCAAGACTAGGAATGGCTAACTTATGTTGAACGCCTGGACCTTGAACTTTGGTCTTTACATCGACTGTGTTAGTTGGGTTTAAAAGAAAACTGGACAGATTATTTTTTTATATATAAAAATTGCTAAAGCGAGTGCTAAATAAATCGGATTTAGCAGACTTAATGGTAAATAGTGATATTTTAAACATATTTGTTATTTAAGAGTGTTAATGTGAAGGGTCCAAAGAGCGCTAAGCAGTTTAGCGGCTTTAGCCCCACTTTAGAGCGGCTTCAGCGTGGTTTTAACTACATAGGTTACAGTATGTATGGTACATAAGTGAACGACCATAAAGATTGCATGATTTAGAACACAATAATAGAGATATATGTGAACTGTTGTGACACGTTTAATCAAAATTGTTTTCAATACTTTGTTCAGGCAGAAATTAGTCAATAATACATGGATACTTTTTTCTTCTTGGAAATATCACATTGTTGAAAAAATGAAATTGAGTGATTCTTCAGGCCCTATCAATCTAACCCGAGAGGATGAATAAACATCAACAAGAAAAAAAGGCAATTATAGTAGGCTTTGGCAGAAATATTTAAATTCTTCTCGTTAATGATGGATACACAAATACTTCATATTGATAAAGTCTGCTAAATGAGGTAACATTGACCTGAAGTAATTCTTTAAGTGATTCTTCAGGAGCCATACGTAATCCTCCTTTTCCCAAGCCAAGCCTTTGGGACAAAACTGTTACATTTAGTACCAAATGCCAAAGTGCAAGGAAAACGCATGTGAAATATTTCATTGCAACTTCATTGTTAAATATACATATTTTTATCAAAAATAAGTCAATGGCGCACCTTTCAAATCAATATTTGTATCAGCCAAAGCAGAAATAACATAAAACCTGTGTTTCTTATCCTGTAAAATAGATTATGATATTAACTGAATAAATTTCTAAACCCAAAGAAAAGTCATGAATCCAATGATGCTATCTCCTATGAAGAACGTTATATAAGAGGTCACCTTCAACAGCAAATTCTTACTTAGAGCACCTCCCAGATGCCCAACGTACTTTGCCTGAAAGTCAACAATGTCATTAAACTATCCTGCGGCAATGGGAAAAGGAATGTTAATTCCACTACTGACCTGAGCTTCAACAGTCAACACGACAGGGTGGTCATACGATTCATAATCAATTTGAAGTTCCTGTACATAGAAATAAAAGATAAAAAAACAGTTATAAAAAACAAGATCTTCAATTATTACAAACAGAGACAAAGTAAATTACAGTATGATCAATTGATGCATCACTGAATCTACATTTCAATTGTTTTCCAGTACAACATTACTGAAATAATTTCTGTGCATAACTTCAATTTCACCAAATTGTCATAGATACATAAGTTTTGAGGGTCTAAATTCAAATCGTAACTACATAAACCTGCTTGATTGGGTTTGGAAGATAGATAGTGAGCTCAAGAGTATGTAGTAATTGAAGAGGTAACATGGTAGTTGTATAATTCAAATTTTCTTTTCCAGAAATTCGCTAGTGCCCAGTTACACAAATCAATTCCTAAAGTTATTCATAAAAATTTGTGCGTCGACCGGCAGTGCTGGTTCACTCATCCAAAGTATTTGGACATATACATTTCATGTAAAAACTCAACGTTCATAGCTCTCGCAAATTAGTATAATAGAAAGTAATTAAAACTGAGACGTGAAGAAAGAAAATTAACCTTGAGACGATCGAGCAGCTGATCCTTTGTGTATCCCATCGTAGATTATATATTATGTTGCTTCTTCAATTTCAATATAACGTAAAGATAAATATGAAACTGAGATAGCTGGAGCAAGAGAAGGTACTAAAAGCCACAAAACAAACCCTAAGAAAACTGAAATTTGAAAATGGGCCGGGTTCATTTACCTCGATATATGGGCCTTGCTTAGTTTAATGTTTTGGACTAGGCATGTCAATGGGTATCCGAAAGATCTGAAATCCGTCTCCTCCATATCTGAAAAACGGATAAATATCCAAAAAAACGGATGCAGATATGAATGTATCCGTATCTGAAAATTATCTGTTCGGTTTTTGTCAAGATTATAGTTTATATTTCATGTATTTTGGTACAATAAAAGACGTGTTTATTTTTTCATTAAATTAATAGTTTGTATTATATGCATTTAATGTATATTAGTTGTTCAAAATTATTTATCATCGTCATATTTGTTTATTTTTCACATTTTTATAACCAATGGGATTGAAAATTTTATTTTAAACCAAAATTTTCTATTTATATTTCTCGATTTACCGATCGTTAGCGGATAAGATAATTATCCGATATTCGTCCGTATCCACAGATGCGGATATCCGAAAATGATTTCGTAGGCGGATGCGGATATGACATTATCTATATCCGAAGGTACCCATTTTCAGGCCTAATTTGGATTGTGGGTGTTCTAGCACATATTGTTAAAGTGTTCGTTTTTTACGAAATGAGCGGTGTATTTGAGTGAAAAAACTGGTTGAAAGGGGAATGTGTTTGGTGATGCGAACGGGGAATTTGAGCGGAGTATTTGAAATATGATTTTTAATTTAATTGATTAATAGTTAATTAATTATTTGTTTTTATTATGTAATGGGCGTTTAATTAAAATGGAATAAAAGTTAAAAAAAATCAAAATACATTAAAATTAATTAAAATACCCTAAAAATACAATGATGTAATGCATAGAAAATACAACAGAACTACAAATTTTTGAAAATCCTATTTGTTGGCACCACCTTGGTTTACATCTACGTATGGTAATCTTTTGCATGTCGTTTATCCGCAATCGCCGACAATAACCACTTTTTGTTAACTCGTCATTAAGAACATTGAACATCTCTTTATTATGGGTTGCATAACAATTACCAACACTTCACAAAAGTCAAATTCTCTTCCTTTTCCAAAAAGTTGAAAGCAGGCAACCATATTTGTGTAGTTTATAGAATCTTTTATGGAATCTACGTTGTTTGTGTTGTTACGTGTGTTCGGACTTTCTGAACCCGTGCGAGATTTTTTTCATCTATCTCTCATGCATTCGGTCAACGATCTTGCACAACTTCTCACCGGTTTCTTCACGACGTCTTCTCGCACTACTACGTACACCGGAAGATGAACCAACGTGTGGGATTTGTTGCAATGGAGAATTATTTGATGAATTCAAATTTGAAATTTGTCCACGATGGGTATTCGTTTCATCAAGTTAACTATAAAACTCATCAAAAGCCCATGTTCTATCAAACTAGGTTTGTGTAGAGGAGGGTTTGTTATTACAGTGGTTCTTGGTTAGCAGCGGGCGTATATGATGTTTGTTCGGTTGCATTCATCCCTCAAAATAATTGTTGCATCGACTCCAAATTATCGATCGATCCTCTTTTATATTTCAAAACAATATGTTCAAATTTCTACGAGTAAAACAAAAAAAATTAATAAAACATTAAAAGAACTATAACGCATGTATAAAATACTTTTACACATGATCATTCCACCATTCATCACTGCCTGTAACAATTTGTCTTTGAATATCCCAACCATAACTAGCTTTATTGCACAAACTTTCACATTTAATCCATTCTCTTCTAAGACTCTCGTATTTATGTCGGACCTTGTTTTCGTTTGTCGGTTTCATGTACGGAATGTTTTCTATAGCTCGGTTGAACTTTTCCGCTATAGCTTTGTGCACTTTTTTTTATTACTCTTAATATCTCGGTTATTAATTTTGATGATAACAACTTTGATAACAAAATACATTTATATAGAATATGGATACTAATGTTTTGTTGAGTTATATATTATACAGTGCACGATATTATACTAGTGTTGAATCGAAGACTGTACAGTATAAAGACTCAAAGAATGGACATAAAGACTCATGAGTATAAAAATCAAGATATTAAGATCTCAAGACTATAGTATAGTATATAGTGTCATATAATATTGTTAAAGTCTCTAGTGGCAATATTTGATCTCTATATCCCATTTTCTTATCCTTTATTTTTTTAAATATATTTAAAAAAATATTTTATAAAAGTTTTTCAAAGTTTAAAATGTTTATAAACTATGTTTAAATTATTTTACAAAGTATCAAAATATTTTACAAAACATAAGATTTTCAAAATATTTAAAAACAAAAAAAATTCAATTCTCAAAGGGATATGTCGATATATACCCTATGAGTATGTCGACATACTTGCCACAAATTTGAAATTCAAATTTTGAAATGAAGTGTATATTCATCGTAAATCTTCACGAATGGACATATCTGTTTATTCTCCATAAATAGGGGTTTCAAATGAATTTTTTTAACAACTAATTTCTTGTTTCTTCTCTCCTCTTACTCTGCCAAAATTTCTAGTGAAAAATTTATTCAAATCTCTTCAAATTCAACCGGAATCAATTCAATCTTTGTTGTACTGATTCTCTATTATTTACTACCTGATTTCAATCATCTCGCTCTCTCTCTCTCTCTCAATTTAAGATCAAAGTGCTACTCAAGAGCTATAGGATCCATTGTAACCAAAGATCAAGAAATTGTCTTTGGAGAAACCATCAAACTCTAGTTGTATTTGCTTGGGTGTAAAGCACGTTCAAATCAACTAGATGTGCTTGGTAATTTGGAAATCCGAGTGGGTGTGCTTGTAGCCTGTCTAAATCAAGTGAATGTATCTGAGCCCAGAAAATCAAGAGGGTGTGTCTCGTAGCCTCGGAATCGATATTGTAATTGGGTTTGCCTTCTGCTCATTTAAAGATTGGCATTTGAAAAGAATTATGCACAAGTAATTGTACGGGACTGGATGTAGGAGAAATCCGAATCAATATAAAATCCCTGGTGTCATCTCTCTAACTCTTTACTTCACTTTACTGTATTTACTTTATCTGTGTTTGCATCTGTGATTGATTGTTGATACAATTATGTGTTGAAAATCTATGATTTAACATTTAACTTGAAAGAAATTTAAAAAGGTTTATAAAAGTTAGAAAACACTGTTCACCTCCCTCTAGTGTTTATTCAACCTTAAGATCCATAATTCTACAACCCACACTTGGTATAAGAGCGCTAGGTTTTCAAAAACTCGTAATTTGATTTTTGAAAAATTTAAATGGCTACTAATATTTTTAATACTTTTGTAGAAAAACAATTTTGTGAAACCAATATATTATTATAAACTAATTGTTTTAAAAAGTCACTTGATTTCTTGGAAAAGGAATGATTTTGAATTGCAGGAACAAGTTTGTTATTTGGCTAATGGTGAACAAACACTTGAAAATCAAATATCACAAATCAAGAAGGAGAAGTGGATGCTAGATAGTGGATGCACAAGGTACATGACAGGAAATCCATAGATTTTGAAAGACACTGTCTATAAAAATGGTGGATTAGTTAACTTCGAACACAACTCGAAAGGATATGTGATTAGCATCGGCAATGTCGGTAACTTTAAAACTCCTACTATTTCTAATGTTTTGTTGATTAGGAATCTGAAACATAATTTACTTAGTATTAGTCAATTATGCTATAAGGGTTTTAAAATTAAATTTGAAAAAAAATAATTGTCATATCGAAGATAATGAGCCAAACATTATCTTTGAAGGTTTTAGGAAATGTAACATTTATATTTTAAGTATGAAAGTATCCAATGATAATTTGTGCCTTTTGACTGAATCTAATGACCCTTAGATTTGGTATAAATATTTGGTCATTTGAATGTTAATTACCTTTCTAAAATTGCTAAATATGAACTTGTTAGCGGTCTTTCTAAAATGAGTTTTAATGTCAATAATTTATGTGACACTTATCAATTAGGAAAACTTCATAAAGTCTCTTTTAAGTCTAAATATATGATTTATGTTTCTCATCCTCTTGAACTTCTTCACTTACATCTTTTTGGACCGTTGCAAATATAATCAATAAATCATAATAGATATGTCTTTGTTATTGTAGATGATTTCTCCAAATTACATGAATAATTTTCTTAAAACTTAAAAGTGAAGCTTTTTAAATATTTAAAATTTTTACTAAAAGAATTCAAAATCAAATGTCAACTAAAATTAAAACGATTAGGAGTGACCATGGAGGAGAATTCGAGAATGACAATTTTGAAATCTTTTGCAATAAGAAAGGAATTACGGATAACTTTTTATTTTCAAAAACACCACAACAAAATGGAGTAGTAGAACATAAAAATAGAACTATGCAAGAATGTGCTAGAAAATTGCTGAATGATAGTAAATTACCTAAAAAAATTAGGTTGAAGCAGTTGCTACGGCTTGTTATATTTTTAATAGAATTTTAATACGACCCTTAACCATGAAAACTCCATATGAATTATTCTATAATAAAAAGCCTAAAGTATCGTACTTTAGAGTTTTCGATAGTAAATGTTTTATATTAAATACAAAGGATAACTTAGATAAATTTGATGCTAAATCAAATAAAGGTATTTTTATTGGTTATTCTAATAGAAGTAAAGTTTATAGAGTTTTTAACACCAAAACTAACACCATTGAAGAAACATTACATGTTTCATTTGATGAGAATTTTAAAATTAATAATACCAGTTTTGATGAAGAAGAGAATGTTGATAAAACTAATGAAATTACTAATAATGAAATCACTAATGATGAAAATAATAATAACTCCGAAAATTTACATCCAAATAAAAGAACAAAATATTTGAGAGATCATCCTATAGAAAATATTCTAGGAAATGTAGAATCTATAGTAAAAACAAAGAACCAATCAAATAAAATGAGTAATGTTGCTTTTATCTCAACCATTGAACCTAAAAATCTGAAAGAAGCATCATTAGATGATTCTTGGATTCTTGCCATGCAAAAAGAACTGAATCAGCTTTCGAGAAATGAGGTTTGGAAATTAGTTCCAAGACCTGAAGATAAGTCTGTAATAGGAACTAAATGGGTATATAAAAATAAGATGAATGAACAAGGAGAAGGTATTAGAAATAAAACACGTTTAGTTGCTCAAGGTTATAGTCAAGAAGAAGGAATAGATTTTGATAAAACTATTGCTTCTATAGCTAGATTGGAGGCTACCAGAATTTTACTTGCTTTTGCAAATCATAATAACTTTAAATTATTTCAAGTGGATGTCAAAAGTGCTTTTTAAATGGATTTATTAAAGAAGATGTCTATGTAGAACAACCCCCGCTTTTTGAACACGACAAATTATCTAATCACGTTTACAAATTAAAGAAAGCTTTATATGGTCTAAAACAAGCTTCTAGAGCATGGTATGATAGACTAAAGTCCTATTTATTACAAATTAATTTTGAAATAAGGAAGGTAGATAGTACTCTATTTATTAAAAGAAATAATAATGATATTCAACTTATACAAATATATGTAGACAATATTACTTTTGGATCAACAAATAAACAGTTAAATAAAGAATTTTCAGATATAATTTTTAAGAATTTGAAATGAGTCATATGAGAGAACTAACTTCCTTTTAAGACTACAAATAAGGCAATTAAATAATGAAAATTTTATAAGTCAACAAAAATATGCCAAAAACTTAGTTAAGAAATTTGGTATGTCAAATACTAGTGGTAAACCTACTCATATGGCAACAAATGAGAAATTAAATAAAGAAGAAAACTCAAAAGATGTAGATCAAAAATTATATAGAGGTATGATAGGATCGTCACTCTATATAACTACCAGTAGACCAGATATAATGCATAGTGTTTATCATGTGTAAGATATCAATCTCAACCTAAAGAAACTCATCTAAAATCCGTGAAAAGAATATTAAGATACGTGAACAATACCCCGTATGGACCTTTTTTATTCAAAAGAAGATTCTTTCGATTTAATTTCATATAGCGATGCTGACTATATGCTGGATGCAAATTAGACCGAAAAATTACAAGTGGAACTTGTCACTTTTTAGGACACTCTCTTATTTTTCTAGTTTAGCAAAAAGCAAAATTCGGTATATCTGTCCATAGCAGAAGCCGAATATTTTTCAGCTACATTAGCTTGTTCAAGGTTATTTATATGCAACAAATCTTAAAAGATTTTGGTTTAAATTTTATTAAATCACCAATATACCGTGATAACACTAGTGCAATAAATCTTTCTAAAAATCCAGCACATCATGCTAGAACCAAACATATAAATATAAGACATCATTTTCTGAGAGATAATGTAAATAAAGAAGTAATTACACTCTAATTTATAAATATTAAAAATCAAACAGCCGATATTTTAACATTACCGTTAACTCAAACATCTTTTATTAAACTTAGAAGAGAGTTAGGAATATGTTCTTTCTCTGAAATATAAATATAATAAAAATTATATATTTAAAAGAAAATTAAAATATCAAAATTAAACTGCATATGTGGACATAACCCTTCCCTATATGTTGATATATGCTGAAAATTTCTGAAAACAGATTTCTCTCCTAAATTCGAAATACAACTATATAGCCACCGAATTTCGAAATACAACTATATAGCCACCGAATTTCGAAATAATTCTCATTTCTCTATCTTCTTTCTTCTGTAAATTCTAAATAAAAATAAATTAATGGCTTCCTCGAGTTTCAAACGTCCAAGAGAAGAGAATGCAACCTTTTCCTTCCAACCTCCCACTCTAGGCACCTTCCAAACCACCACCATGGCTAAAATAACCAAAATTGAAGACCTGAAGCACACACTCAATATGTTTTCAGGAATAGAGGTTGTTCAACTACCCCTATTGAAGGAACAAGAGAAACAAGGGCGAATTCTATGCAATCTCTAGAAATATCTATTGGATAATCCAACGAATCCAATTGTAATTGAAGAAGAGGAAGAAGAAGAGGAGGAAGAGGAGGAAGAAGTGGAAGAGTAAGAAGACGATGATGAGGTCAAACGTGTGGGTGAAGTATGCTTCGATCGAGATAGAAATCTCATCGAACAAAAAGGGAACTTTTGTCTTCAATACCCTTTCTATCCTATCCACAAATCTCTTCTAATCAAAAGAAAACCATAGACTTAATTATAGTATAATTTGGTTTGTTAGGATTAGATTTGGTGTATTTTATATTGCTATTTAGAATTGTGTGTTTTAGTTGTTTGAATTGGTATGTTTGATTTGGTTTGATTGGCTTGTACATAATTGGATTTGTTTATGTATAGTTTGAATTGCATAAATAAAATCTACTTTATAAAAAAATTATTACCATACATCACCATACTTAATGTAGAATAGTGCATTGCTTATCATATATTCATCATATATCATCATATATATCATTTTAACTTAGATTATTGATTTTGAATCTATAGTTTCTAAGTATTTCATTTTGGGGGGAGTTTTTACCTTTTCGCCTATTTTTATTGATGACAAAGGGGGAGAAAATATAAAATATACATATTCATATACACATACATACATATATATATATATATATATATATTCAGGGGGAGTTATCTAACTCAAGGAGGGTTATATCATATTTTATATACAGGATATCAGCGGTTATCATCATCAAAAAAGGAGAGATTGTTAATACCTCAGTTATTGATCTTGATGATGATAGCCTTGATAAAAAAATACATTTATATAAATATGGATATCAATGTTTTGCTGTGTTGGATATTATGCAGGTGTTGAATCAAAAAATTTATAGTATAAAGACTCAAAGAAAGGACATGAAGACTCATGAGTACAAAGACCAAGATATGAAGATCTCAAGACTTTAGTATAATATACAGAGTCATAGAATATTGTTAAAGTCCCCGGTAGCAATCTTTGATCTCTATTTCCCATTTCATTTCTTAACTATCCTTTATTTTAAAAAACAAAATATATTTTTAAAATATATTTAAAAAATGTTTTATAAAAGTTTTTCAAAGTTTAAGATGTTTATAAACTATTTTTAAATTATTTTACAAAGTATCAAAATATTTTATAAAGCATAAGGTTTTCAAAATATTTTAAAACAAAAGAATGTCTAATTCTCAAAGGGATATGTTGACACATACCCTATGAGTATGTCGACATACATGCTACAAATTTAAAATTCTAATTTTGAAATGAAGTGTTTATTCGTCGTAACTGTAACGATTGCGATTTTTCGTCGCTCGAAAATCAACATTAATATGACCACTGTATCAACTGCCGAGTAATCGAATGCCGGAAAACCGAATTGTTATGGAGAAAAAGAAGAGGTAGAAGAAAACAGAAGAAAAGAGAAAGAAGGAATAACAGGAGAACACAGAACAATATCAGAATCTCACATTCGCAGCGGAACAACATATAATAGATAAATGAATAATCTTTAAATCAAAGAACTATATCATTTTATACATTACATCATCATCAGAGTTTACAACAACAATATACAACACACCGGACAGTTATATAAACTTGTCCTCATACAGAATACACAGCGGAATAATACATAGTATAGATGATACGTCTCGCCATCCAGCTCGCCACCTGAGCTCCATAGCATCTCCTGAATCCAGAATGACCTGATAACCTGACTCTAGACTGCCCGTGTGGAAAATGATGGGCACCCAGAGTTTAGGAAGGAAACAATAAACTCTAGGTCAGTCATGGTGACTGGTGTGAGAACTAAAACAGTTTATCTTTAGAAACAAATAACAACAAAGCAAGTAGAAAAAATATCCGCAATGCTTTCGGAAAATGAAACTACCATAAGACCTCCCACCACACACACAATGCAAACGCAGAATTGGAGGAGATTTCTTCTTATGATAGTCAAACATGCTTACTACGCAAAATCATTGGATTATTATTATTATTATTATTAGTGCATAGTGAAGAAAACATTTCGAAAGTATAATATTAATCTTAGCCAGCATAGGCATTCCGCACTTATGCCTACTATAGCTACTATGTTCAATAGCAGGTTACCGCCACATTCCATAGCAGGTAATACAACTAAAACCGCACAAGGTTCGTATTGTTTCTTTGGATTTTCCAACAAATTGTTAGGCTAAGGAACTTCCTATGCCACGTAGGAAATGCCTCTGGCTGGACGCTCCGAGAGACAAACTGCTCTCTGCCAACAAGGCCGGGTTACCCCTGTAACTAGGTAACTCACGAATATGCCATCCCCCGGTCCTTTGGGACCTTTATCCGAGCGCTCGGCAACAACATCACACATAATAAATAAAGTGTGTCCACATGAGTAAGTATCTGGGCTCCATACCATGATACCACCCCTTTCCAGAAGGAAATGACATACCCTAAAGGGCGCAACCCTCATAACCTTGCCGCAACATTCCTGTTTCGACCATTTCCGGGTTGTGAGGCCCTGACGAAGTCTCGTCCACAAAGCTACGCTTTATACAAAAGCTATGCTTTGGGTCAAACAAATGATCAAACAATGATCATTTCACAGCAACACTCAGCATGTCACATTACCAAATTAGGAATATATCGCTGATAAATTTCTACTACATAACCTCTGAGCTCGTACGTCTCAGAGAAGGGTGTTAAGCTAAGAGAATAAATTCTCCGCCACCAACAGAAATGTATTTGAAAGAAATCAGCTTTACATCTCAAAATGTAATGTCAGACATGTAACCATACAAGTCTGTTTCGGGTTCGAACAGAACTGAAGGCACTTCCAAAAGAAGCCCTTGCAATCCGGGTATTCACAATCCCGATAAAACTTCCCATCACAAAGGAAATCTCTATACTGTAGCTAACGGTGCAGAGACAATCGATAGGTCATCCTATCGTTTTCACAAACACCCGGTCTTCACCACCGGTCTTCAATACGATCCATATCGTCGTATCACAAATTCGGAATGGGTTATACGATACAAAGGTCCTTTCCCGGCTAACCCAAATAGTGAGCGCTTATTCAAAAATAAGTGTGGCATTCAAATTCAAGCAAATCACAATAAATACCCATTCAAGGTAATTATTGATAGTCGGTTATTTAACTATCAATAGGTCTGCACAGCATCATCAGATTCCAAATAATTTTCCAAATTATTTATCTTCCAAAAATATCTTTACAAGATATATAATTTTCCACACTTCAAAAATAAATCAATGTTTATTTTTAAACAATTTCCCCTTTCCTTTATAAATTCCATAGTGAATTTAAATTTCCAATATCCACTGATATACGATTTTCAAATCGATTTCGAATATTCAATTTCAATTTATCTTTAAAAAGATAAAATCTCAAAACATTTCACTTCATATTGGAAAACATTTCCATACCTATTTAATAATAGGTAATTCACAAATCCATTTATTTTCAACATTTGAAAATATTCAATATACTTAAATCAAAATTAAGTATGTATTTCATTCTTTAAGGAAATCATTCTCTGTCACAAATTTTATTTGAGTCAAAATGAATGTTACGTAAAACATCGTTACAACAACTCAAAATCACTAGTATAAGGATTCAAAATTAAGATAGATATATAAATCCCAATACTATATAAAACATTTCCTTTCGGAAACCATTTACTATAACAACAGTGTTATAGTCCACCATTTCTTTATTCCTCGAAACATCTATTTCAACAATAAGTGTTGAAATTTATGTTTTCGATACTTAACACGTTTTAAAAACATCTTTTTAAAACAATTACTTCATTTCGTAATATCACTTCTCCAAAACATATCCATTTTATCTAATAATATATTCACTGTCCAAAATCGTGAATATACTTTATTTATCCAATTCAATGTTTCTACACATTTATTTAAAAGATTATCCCTCGTCTAAAATCGTGGATACAATTCCTTTAATTAACTTCTAAAATTCACTTATCAAAATAAGTAATTTCGGATTTATAAACAAGGTTTATAAATCACATTTATATTTTATAACAACTTCAAGTTATAAAATCACTTTATTAACAAATTCTGTCCATATCCCATTTACAAGCCAAAATCCAAATTATAAGCAAACTACTTATAATTCTCTATTTACAAATTCATTCATTTTATAACTTCCCAAATCGTAGATTCTATCCTTTTATAAATCCATTTATAACATCGTTTTAAAACGTCTTTAAAACTCCTTCATAATTTCATCACTCTGATTTATAAAAATCGTTAACTCCGTATTTTCAAAAATCACTTTAAAAATCCCTTAAAAATCAAAATCGTTATTTGAACTTCAAAAATGGATCCGATGATGCAACAGCACCAAATGGTCAATCACAACATCCAAACATCATATATCATCATATGATAACAGAATATACAACAATATCTGTAAATAAATCACTACGGTGAGGAATCCAGTCGGATCCCTCCAACCTGTTTCCCTGCATCCACAGATGTTAGCACAATACCAATTTCACTTCACAGTGAAATTATCGCGGTATATGGGATTTATAAATATTATCCGCTATTATGCGACGCAATAAGGTCTCATCCGCTATATAATGCGGGAAATCAACTTCAATATATACATATTCCAATATATATATATTGCTATATACATATATAATACCAATTCCACTTCAATGTGAAATTATCGCGGTATATGTTTTTAATAAATAACCTCCGCTTAATATACAACGTATAGTGTCTATTTATCATAATAAATAGCAATCATCATTCAATCATCACAATTAACACTATCAATAATTTTAAATCTCAACTATTTAAAATTTAAATCGAAACAAAACATTCGATTGAGTGAGAAGTTCTCACCTTGATTTCAATTATGTTCCAGCGTTTTATTTCGAATAAAATTAAACACGCGTTTAATTTTACCCGAAATTTTCACTGACCCCAATCAACTCCAATCTAGCTCCATAGCATAGTGCTCGACCATACGATTCCAACGCAACTGGTTTCGTGCGTTTTCGACCTCGTAGAAAAAAGTTACGCTATTTTAAACATTATACAATTTAATATATATTCAAATTACAATTTCTTTTATTATTTTCACCACCTTTTAATCTGGGCCACAAGATCTGGAAGGCAAAATCAAGGCCGTGCTTAGCTTCTTCCTTCATCGTTCGCTACTCCCAGTTAAAACACGCTCGAAGAAACCCATCTTGGCCGCCTCTAGGGTTTCGAAACGCATCCTCAACGACCAACTCGAACACGATCAGGACCCACCAAAATAACGAGCGCCTCGAATATCACCATCGGCCAGAGCAAGGTGGAGCTCGGCTGCCCCTTTAGCTCAGAAAAACGTGCGAACTCAAGCACGAACGTGGCCTCCTAGCTTCATCTTTGGTCGACGAAAATCAATATCCACTGTTGAGATTATAGAGCTCGATACGCTCTACAATATTGTAGTTGAAGTCGAGACGTGAAAGTGGATGGATTGGACGAGATTGAGGGAAGAACGATAGTGTTTCTCGGCCATTAAAATGTTAGGGCCGGCTGAAGAAAGTAGCTAGGGTTTCTGTGAACGTGTATATATGAACGTATATAAATATTATTTTAATATTAAATCTATTTTAAAACAACTTTTTCAAACGATCTCCAAATCATACATGCCGCCTGGAGTTTGTAAGGTTTACCTCGCGTTCCGAACACAATGGAATAGGTTTCAGGAGCTAATTCGATCATCTGTGCGAGTTACGGAATTAAACGATCAAATTTAAATTAAACTGATTAAACGAATTTCTATGCGTTTCGAGCTACCACGGTCAAACAACAATTCCGATTGCTATGAAAATTGAAATCCGATAATAAAAAACTATTATGGATCCAATGAAACTTGTTTCGTCCAATTCTGAGACTATTCGAAAAATGGCTAATTTCACTAGTCGATTAAATATTAAAATATTCAATTTTCACAAATTTACTTTAAATTCAATTTTAAAAGTTCTATAACATCACTATAACTTCAATATGATTTAATATAACTTTATAAATCATTTTCATTCATATTTAATCCAGATTTCAATTATTTCTGGAATTTCAAACATTAATTTATCGATTTAATTATCCAATTAAATCCAAATATTCGAATTTTAAATTATTCGACTTATTATTTCTACTTATTAATATTTAAAATCAATTAAATATTCGAATTTTAATTATCAGAAATTCTAGGTCGTTACAAACTTCCCCCCTTAAAAGAATTTCGTCCTCGAAATTACCAAGTAAGAAAAATGCACAAAATCCATTAACTTTCTAAAATCCACTTTGTGAAAATTTCATATTCACCTTTTTCAAAACCTTTAATTTCAACCAAAACAATGGTTTCCATTTTCTAGTTCAATTCCTACATTTTCATTTCAATTTGGGAAATCAACTTTTCATTAACAAAAATTTCCAAAATTTCCCGAAAATTTTCTAACGCCTTAAATTTCCAGAAAAATTCGCCAGCGTCTCCTTTGTGCGGTTCGATCGTAGTAGGATCACAATAGATACATCGACCCACCCGGTCGGAAAGTAGAAAAACAGTTCATATTTCCTATTTTTATTGCGTAGGCGTACCTTTTTAGCATTTTTAAGCAAAGCAGTTATTTATTTAGCATATTTGCGCAACCAAATCAACCGATCGGCAGCCACGACACCTGTACTTATTCAATTTAAACATATAAGTGACATATATATAAAGTTATTAATAATTTACTCTTTTAAACAACTACAACACTTGCATATCAAAGAAATGCATACTAAACAAGTTTTATAAGCACTTATAAAATTTCAACATAACTTGCAATTGTTTACAACCAATTCATATATAACAACATTCAATTGTTTATTCCTAATTAGTTTACATTCACTAATTTACATTCAAATTGGTTCACTTTCAATTCAAATCAATTTCTATTTAAATTTACTTCACCTTCAATTTAAATCAAATTACATAGCTTTCAATTCCATTTATTCAATTTCATTAACACTAATGAATTATACTACAATCAACCAACAATCATATAACATCCAATGTATATTCTACACAACCAAATTATTAAATTTTACATTCAATTTGGTTCAACACCTTTAATTCAATTGGTCGATATTAAATTGACTTACATTCAATTATTCAACTTCCAATAACATTTAGCTTTTAATGAATTAACACTTACATTCATTGTTTCATCTCAATTCATTCACAATAGATTGATTAACATTCAATCCATTCATTCATTAATTCAATTGCTAATTCAATTTTACAAATAAAGTTGAATTTCATTTATATAGCTCAAGTTCACATTCATTTAATAAATTCACTTTATTAATTTACTTTGATATCAAAATCAACTTCGTTCAATATCACTTAAGTTATTTTCCATTTCAACATCATTTGTTTAAATTAACTTAAGTTTCCACTTATAAATCCAATTCAGATTCCAATTCTGAAGTAAATTCTATTTAACCTTTACCAAAGTCAAATTTATTATCTCATATTATAAGTTCAAAACTTGATTACTTATATTCAACAATCACAACTTAGATTTAATTGATTCACTTATACTTACTTTAATTTAACTACATCCTTAAGTTAAATTTATTCTATCAAAAATTCAAATGGTATAAGTTATCAACTCATTATCATCCCATAAATATCTTAAATAGGATTCCAGAGTCTTTTCAACCTTTCAAAACCATTTTGAAATCAATTCAAATTATCTTTTGAATTTCTAAAACAAAAATCCAAATTTTCCAAACAACTTTAATTTAAAATAATTTGGCAGCAATTCCTCTTTTGGAAACTCGAAAATGAACACCAATGATGTCGCGATCATCATCGAAATTATTTTCCAACGACCTGAAAAGAGTTTAGAGCTTTCATCTCTCCAAAACAATTTTCCAAAATATCAAATCCTTTCAAAACACTTCTCTGGAATTTTATTTTTAGATTATAAATCCTTTATAAATCTTTCACTTATATAATTTCACTTCTTATATATAAGATTATTTTACCATTGCAAATCATTTTAATTATAACTTCATTCATTATAATTCATTTGCTTATACAATTTACTCTTTTACAATTGTTGTTTTATTTAACTTATATATTTTTACATTTCAACAACCAAACAATCAATTATATACACTTCAATAATTTCTAAAAATTATTTCTTTATATACAAAATATAATCAAGGTAAAATTATTTCATTTACCCAATTTAAAACAATATCGTGCCGAATTGTTCTGAACAAGTGTTTAGAGATCCCTATCGATAGAGTTGTACTGACAATACCGACCAGAATCCATATACCACTCAACAAATCAATCATCACAATATAAAACAATTTTATATTCACTAACAAATACGCACTCGTATCTATTATTACACTCAACTCATTCTAGAGTACTACTGACTCTATCTCTAATGAGTAACACCCAATAGAGCAGGGTTGTCGCTTAACTATATGCTCTGATACCAAATGTAACGCCCTAGGCTTTTCAACCGTCGGTAGCGACCACCGGTAGGCTTTGCAACCATCCCAGTCCCACCGTAGCTTACACTGGCACCTCGCATTTACTTTTACTGCCAGCCTCTTGACTGTCACGGCCTTCGCCTAACCAACCCATCCCTCTCAGGGACATGTAGGGGTAAGAGTCTCCCGTTCGCCACCAAACCGCGAAGCGAGAACCCCCTATCATGCTGTAATATAGCAAATGCGATCCATATCGTCGTATCACAAATTCGGAATGGGTTATACGACACAAAGGTCCTTTCCCGGCTAACCCAAATAGTGAGCGCTTATTCAAAAATAAGTGTGGCATTCAAATTCAAGCAAATCACAATAAATACCCATTCAAGGTAATTATTGATAGTCGGTTATTTAACTATCAATAGGTCTGAACAGCATCATCAGATTCCAAATAATTTTCCAAATTATTTATCTTCCAAAAATATCTTTACAAGATATATAATTTTCCACACTTCAAAAATAAATCAATGTTTATTTTTAAACAATTTCCCCTTTCCTTTATAAATTCCATAGTGAATTTAAATTTCCAATATCCACTGATATACGATTTTCAAATCGATTTCGAATATTCAATTTCAATTTATCTTTAAAAAGATAAAATCTCAAAACATTTCACTTCATATTGGAAAACATTTCCATACCTATTTAATAATAGGTAATTCACAAATCCATTTATTTTCAACATTTGAAAATATTCGATATACTTAAATCAAAATTAAGTATGTATTTCATTCTTTAAGGAAATCATTCTCTTTCACAAATTTTATTTGAGTCAAAACGAATGTTACGTAAAACATCGTTACGACAACTCAAAATCACTAGTATAAGGATTCAAAATTAAGATAGATATATAAATCCCAATACTATATAAAACATTTCCTTTCGGAAACCATTTACTATAACAACAGTGTTATAGTCCACCATTTCTTTATTCCTCGAAACGTCTATTTCAACAATAAGTGTTGAAATTTATGTTTTTCGATACTTAACACGTTTTAAAAACATCTTTTTTAAAAAATTACTTCATTTCGTAATATCACTTCTCCAAAACATATCCATTTTATCTAATAATATATTCACTGTCCAAAATCGTGAATATACTTTATTTACCCAATTCAATGTTTCTACACATTTATTTAAAAGATTATCCCTCGTCTAAAATCGTGGATACAATTCCTTTAATTAACTTCTAAAATTCACTTATCAAAATAAGTAATTTCGAATTTATAAACAACGTTTGTAAATCACATTTATATTTTATAACAACTTCAAGTTATAAAATCACTTCACTAACAAATTCTGTCCATATCCCATTTACAAGCCAAAATCCAAATTATAAGCAAACTACTTATAATTCTCTATTTACAAATTCATTCATTTTATAACTTCCAAAATCGTAGATTCTATCCTTTTATAAATCCATTTATAACATCGTTTTAAAACGTCTTTAAAACTCCTTCATAATTTCATCACTCTGATTTATAAAAATCATTAACTCCATATTTTCAAAAATCACTTTAAAAATCCCTTAAAAATCAAAATCGTTATTTTGAACTTCAAAAATGGATCCGATGATGCAACAGCACCAAATGGTCAATCACAGCATCCAAACATCATATATCATCATATGATAACAAAATGTACAACAATATCTGTAAATAAATCACTACGGTGAGGAATCCAGTCGGATCCCTCCAACCTGTTTCCCTGCATCCACAGATGTTAGCATAATACCAATTTCACTTCACAGTGAAATTATCGCGGTATATGGGATTTATAAATACTATCCGCTATTATGCGGCGCAATAGGGTCTCATCCGCTATATAATGCGGGAAATCAACTCCAATATATACATATTCCAATATATATATATATTGCTATATACATATATAATACCAATTCCACTTCAATGTAAAATTATTGCGGTATATGTTTTTAATAAATAACCTCCGCTTAATATACGGCGTATAGTGTCTATTTATCACAATAAATAGCAATCATCATTCAATCATCACAATTAACACTATAAAAATTTTTAAATCTCAACTATTTAAAATTTAAATTGAAACAAAACATTCGATTGAGTGAGAAGTTCTCACCTTGATTTCAATTCTGTTCCAGCGTTTTATTTCGAATAAAATTAAACACGCGTTTAATTTTACCCGAAATTTTCACTGACTCCAATCAACTCTAATCCAGCTCCATAGCGTAGTGCGCGACCATACGATTCCAACGCAACTGGTTTCGTGCGTTTTCGACCTCGTAGAAAAAAGTTACGCTATTTTAAACATTATACAATTTAATATATATTCAAATTACAATTTCTTTTATTATTTTCACAACCTTTTAATCTGGGCCACAAGATCTGGAAGGCAAAATCAAGGCCGTGCTTAGCTTCTTCCTTCATTGTTTGATACTCCCAGTTAAAACACGCTCGAAGAAACCCATCTTGGCCGCCTCTAGGGTTTCGAAACGCATCCTCAACGACCAACTCGAACACGATCAGGACCCACCAAAATGACGAGCGCCTCGAATATCACCATCGGCCAGAGCAAGGTGGAGCTCGGCTGCCCCTTTAGCTCAGAAAAACGTGCGAACTCAAGCACGAACGTGGCCTCCTAGCTTCATCTTCGGTCGACGAAAATCAATCTCCACCGTTGAGATTATAGAGCTCGATACGCTCTACAATATTGTAGTTGAAGTCGAGACGTGAAAGTGGATGGATTGGACGAGATTGAGGGAAGAACGATAGTGTTTCTCGGCCATTAAAATGTTAGGGCCGGCTGAAGAAAGTAGCTAGGGTTTTTGTGAACGTGTATATATGAACGTATATAAATATTATTTTAATATTAAATCTATTTAAAACAACTTTTTCAAACGATCTCCAAATCATACGTGCCGTCTGGTGTTCGTAAGGTTTACCCCGCGTTCCGAACACAATGGAATAGGTTTCGGGAGCTAATTCGATCATCTGTGCGAGTTACGGAATTAAACGATCAAATTTAAATTAAACCAATTAAACGAATTTCTATGCGTTTCGAGCTGCCACAGTCAAACAACAACTCCGATTGCTATGAAAATTGAAATCCGATAATAACAAACTATTTCGGATCCAATGGAACTAGTTTCGTCCAATTCTAAGACTGTTCGAAAAATGGCTAATTTCACTAGTCGATTAAATATTAAAATATTCAATTTTCACAAATTTACTTTAAATTCAATTTTAAAAGTTCTATAACATCACTATAACTTCAATATGATTAAATATAACTTTATAAATCATTTTCATTCACATTTAATCCAGATTTCAATTATTTCTGGAATTTCAAACATTAATTTATCGATTTAATTATCCAATTAAATACAAATATTCAAATTTTAAATTATTCGACTTATTAATATTTAAAATCAATTAAATATTCGAATTTTAATTATCAGAAATTCTGGGTCGTTACAGTAACTCTTCGCAAATAGACATGTCCGTTTATTCTCTATAAATAAGAAGTTTCAAAAGAATTTTTTTAACAACTAATTTCTTGCTTCTTCTCTCCTCTTACTCTGCCAAAATTTCTAGTGAAAAATTTATTCAAATCTCTTCAAATTCAACCAAAATCAATTCAATCTTCGTTGTATTGATTCTCTACTATTTACTATCTGATTTCAATCATCTCTCTCTCTCTCTCTCAATTCAAGATCAAAGTGCTACTCAAGAGGCTATAGGATCTATTGTAATCAAAGATCAAGAAATTAACTTTGGAAAACCATCAAACTCTAGCTGTATTTGCTTGGGTGTGATTATAGCCCGTTCAAATCAACTGGGTATGATTGGTAGCCCGGAAATCTGAGTGGGTGTGCTTGTAGCCCATCCATATCAAGTGGATGTAACCTGAACCCGGAAAATCAGGTTGGTATGTCTCGTACCCTCAGAATCGAGATTGTAATTGGGTTTTCCATCTGCCCATTAAAGATTGGCATTTAAAAAGAATTCTGTACAAGCAATTGTACGAGACTGGATGTAGGAGAAATCAAAACCAGTATAAAATCCCTAGCGTCATCTCTCTAACTCTCTACTTTAATTTACTACATTTATTTTACTTGTTTTTGCATATGTGATTGATTATTGATACAGTTCTGTGTTGAAATCCATGATTTAACATTTAACTTAAATTTTTTTAAATGGTTTACAAAAGTTTGAAAACACTATTTACTCTTCCCCTCTAGTGTTTATTTAGCCTTAATTCTACAACCCACAATTACTACCATAAGCAACATACACTTCCATAGTACATTTCAAAAGAATCTGAGTAGCTTCAAACATCCAATTGTGCGGGCTCTTTCGAATTAATTGTGACACTCTGAAAATTTAAAATTACAAAATTATGTAAAAAATTCCAAAAATATATATACTTTAGATATGAAAAAAATACACGGAAATGTAAAATATACTTGAATAGATATTCGAATTGGCAGATAAAAATTGTTGATTTCTCGAATTTAAGGTGTGGAGGAAGAGGTGATGAAGGAGGGAATATATAAAAGGTGGGTGAAGAAGGAAGGAGGAGCCATTTATGGGGAATGGGTCTACGCGTTCGACGCCAACCTATCTTTTTTCCCCAACTACTCCAATGTACTATTTGGGGGGAAAGGAACATTACTGCGTCCGGCATGTAGCGAATGGTAACGAGCTAAAATAAACCTACGAATGATACCTAAGTGAACATCGAATGAACTTTGAATGCTGGTAGAGTTGGGATGAGATGGAAGGAGAAGTGAAAAATAATAATTGAGTGCATACCTCTAACTTATCCATTTATGTATCGTAGAAAACATTGCATTGAAAACATCATTTCTTTTTATAAGTCTTGAGCGAAAGAATAAGGTGGATTGAATGGATTGTTGATTTTTGGAATAGCAATGGGTGAGATGGGACGAATTTTTCATGCCCTAAACTTGTCCAAGGTTTGTTAAACCTTGCCTTAGATCCACCCCATAGACTCGATGTTGGCATTTTTATTAGTTCAAGATCTGCAAGCATCGAGATGAGACCTGACCCAAAGTTCGATGTAGTTTTGTACATTCTCTTCAAAATTGTCTATTAATTTGAGATATAATGAATTTTTATGTGTAAGAAAGACAACCATTAAGTAATGTATCAAATAGAAATAACTATGAGAATATATATTTTGATAGAGAAAATAATAAGAAACAATATAGCTTAATACTATCAAAACACAAGAACATGTTGGATAAAACATATAAAATATATATTAGTCGCTTCTATTCAAATAGATCAACGAACCATAATTATCGTAATTAAATGATGTTATGATATCTCAAGAGTATGTTTCGGACTAGAGCATGCTTGCCAAACCCTAACCCAATCCTAAACTAGATGCTCCCAAGTTGGATCATGGGTTTATTCACCTCGGTTACTCAATGAGGTGGGTTTTGGCGAGACAAAATAGGGATCAACCTACCGAGTTTAGATCCAAAACCCATACCAGTGTCATCCACGGTTGATTTTTTCTTCATTCACTATGGCATCATAATAAGGTTAAGGGTATACCATAGGGGCAATGATGTAATTTATACACAACTTAACTCTTATAAAATAATTTTATTTAAATGAAGTAGGCTTTTGGTTTTGTTTTCTTTTATATACATGGTTTGTGATATAAATAATAAATTAAATGCATTAAACATATGTAAATAGAAAATCCTTAAGAGAAGCATTTTATCGATTATATTTATGGATGTATTCGTAATCATGAGTATTGAATCGATATCTAAATGTTAACTCCTTAAATGTTCCTCGTCGAGATGTATCGAGAAAATGGTATCGGTATATCTGTTGAGACTAGTATACGTAACGCTCTCCATACGGTGGATGATGAATTACTTTCGACCATTAAGGGTACCAATGGGTTACATACTTATTGTTATTTTAAACAATCATAGAACGACTCAAATAGAGTCTTCTGTGGTTAATACAACCAAGTCAAAATAGAAGATCTCATGGTAACAACGTAAAGTGGTTTTCTGACTTGAGAATACTATTGATCTAAAGTAGGTAGATAGTACTTTTAACTATTGTCAAACATATTGCTTGACAATCATATTACGACCATAGTTGGGTATACATTAAACTACTTGGAGTGAAAATACTACCTAAGAGAGGATTCGTCTCCTTCATTGTAGAATGTCAATATCACCGTGATAGAGTTTAAGGTATGCCCTAGGGGCAATTATGTAATTGTTACATATATCTAATTTGATAACCAATCTTGTTCGAAATAAAAGGCGTTTCTTTCCATTATATACATGATATAACATGCATATTGATTGATTAATTTAATTAAAAGTATATTTAATAGAAATCCATAAATGACATGTTTTGTGATAGTAATTACAATGTGTTGTAATCATAAGTGATTTATCATACTAAAATAAACACATCGTTTCAAATATTCTTAGCCAAGATGTATCGAGATTGGATATCGATACATCCATTGAGACTAGAGTACATAACGCTTTCCAAATATTTGGCAGTGTATTATTCATGGATGCTGGAGGCACTAAGGGGTTATGTACTGATTATAACTAAGGTCAAACAGAAAATATCGATATGACAATATTACACAATTCCCTTGACTTGAGAATACCGTTGAGCTTCAATTTGGAAACTCCACTTTGATTATAGTTAAATTATGGTACGACGTCCATCAAACGACTATAGTTGGGTCAAGTGGAAGCATTGTAAGTGAGGCATTATTCAATAGAGAATTCGTCTCCCTGGTTATATGGGGTTAGTATCACGGTCAACTGAAGTCAACTCAAAGTCAAAGTCTCTAGCCGGAGCAGTTTGATTAATTATTATTATTATTATTGAACTAAGGACTTTGTGTTTGGACTATAAAGTTGAATATGGATGATACTAAAATTTTGACCATTACCAAATTCCATAATTCCTAACGCGATATAGTTTTGACGAAGAGCATCATCGTAAATAATTGTCACTAATAGGTACGGCTTAAAATAGTAAAACTAGATATTTTTTCTTAAAATATATAACAAATGAATTTGCCAAACTATCTCTAACATCCCCTATCCTGAGGCCTAAAGCTAAGCGCTATAGATGCTACAGTCATCTATAGTATTAACTTCCGACAATAAAATACGGTAATGTTAATGGTATCCATAATATCAGAAGCACATGAATATGAAACAAAATCATAGATTTCAAAAACAACTTTAAATGATTACATTTCACAAAATCATGTTTCATATCCAATTACATAATCTCAATCGTTTCCCAGGTTCAAATCAAATATACACTACAACAAACTGGGGCTTTCATAGCGTTTAAAAAATGCTATTATACCTAACCGTAGCATTTCAGAGAACGCTGTGGAACGACATGCTATGGTAGACCATAAACTTTAAATAGCAGGAATGAAAACGCTATGGAAAATAAATTTTCTATAGCATTTTCTTAGTGCTATTAAGCAAAAACGCTATAGGAAATATTATCTCATGGTTACTTCCTATAGCGTTTAAACTGCACATTTCTATAGCGTTTTTTTGCATATTTTATAGCATTTGGTATGCATATTTCTATAGCACTGGTTTGCATATTTCTATAGCGTTTTTTGTGCATATTTCTATAGCATTTATTTAGTTGTATTATATAGTTTGTTATTCATATTCCTATGATTACTTTCTATAGCGTTTATAAAACGTTAGCTTTTTTTAAACGCTATTAAATGTAATACTAGTTTATAGGTTTTATCCATCGTTGTTTCAATCTTTCCCATATATAATATCCATTTACCCATTTTTTCTTTGCATATAAATATAAAAGATTTTCGCTGACAAAAAATATGTAAATTAAAGCACAATATTTCATACATATCGTTCAAAATACTTTTGGCATGTTCATACATATCATTCGAACAATTTTTCCCATATCCATACATAGTATTTCATACGTATCGTTCGAGCAACTTTTTCAACGTCCATACATATATTTCATATATATTTGCATCAACAACTTATTTGTAGGCCAGTCAAATAATTGAGTTCATCTTGCTTTGCTTTTGATATTTTCTCTTTAACATCTGCAATAATCAAATAAGCAATCTAGATGTTAGTAATTGTTATGTCAAACATTCACAAAGTAGATGTTAGTAATTGTGAACTAAATCATTTAAAGAAGCATGCTAGTATAGTTTTACATGCCAAACTTCCAAAAGAACCCACATTCGATATTGAAATTACAATGAATGAAGATTAAAATATGCAATTCTTTTTCATAGTAAGAAAGCATAATAGATCTACATGTGTTCATAAGCATCGGCAACCAGTATTGGAATTCACCTTTTTATACAAATCATATATCAAGCTCTGATTTTTCAATGTTAGAATAGACCAGTTAGTGAACCAAGATACATTCCACTATAAACCAGTGCCAGTGCTCTACTCCTTTCAGAAACATGTATCCATTTTGATAGAATATTATTCATTACAGGCATTGCAACACCCTGCATGTTTTTGAGATAAATTATCCACCATTCAGATAGAAAACAGGGTCAAAAGATACTCATATGAGTTCATTTAAACCCTTTGAATATTCTAAAAAGTGTATTTCCTCGGAAGTTTATTAACAATGTCTGGTTCATCGGCAGTAAAAAAACATGGTGATCGGTCGAGATCGGGATTCAATCCACGCTGATTACTGTATTAGGTATTAATGTAAATATGCTCGGAGCATATGATGAGCGCACAATGTATGCTTTCTCATTGTTCACAATAACAACTTGATTTTTTGTATCTGATTCTTAATAAAATATGGCGATCGAAAGATGTGGTTTAAGAAATTTACCTCACCAACACCCATGACAGCACAAGCAAGAAGCAAGAAAGGCAGGCCTAGTTTAGCAGCAACTGGAGTAAGAATAGTGGCTACAGACCACCAAACAACCCCAAATCCCAACACACGCTTTCCACCGACAGTGTCAGCCCATATCCCTCCATCAATCTATTTGTATATAGTTCAAGAAAAAAGATTGATTAATTCATTTGACAATTCTCCCTTGTTCTTATTTGAAGTTCGATAGAGTACATGCTATATCTACAAGAAGCCAAGATCATATTTCTTTGCTTCATGATATCTAGTTATGGAAACGAGCATCACTTTCAGAATTTTATATACCTTGTTATGGAAACGAGCATCACTTTCAAAATTTTATATATGTTTAATTCATATGATGTTGCTCATGTGGGCATATAAACTAGAATGAATTGATTATGGTTATTATATATTGACAACATATTGAATTGGTTGATTATTCATATTTGAAATAGAGTCAAAGGACCAAGTTAAAACATATGTCTTTCCAAGTATGTATTTAAGTAAATGAAAACACCAGTCTGTCAGTGAAATTTCTTTTGTAGAATCAAAATTTGTGGTTAGGTATATTTTCAAGTTGATGATATGCAGAGTTAACTAAAAAAACTAAGCCTTCATTCAAAAATTATTCCACGGTTAATTTCTTGTATTACACAAATAAGTTTTGTTTTCCACTTTTGTAGACGTGCAATTTCAAATATAATGGAGGAGATGAAAGCATCAAGATACACGACTCTAATGTTCCAGATTTACTCATTGCTCGCAATAATGTATATTAAAGCATATAAATAGTGTTAAGTTCAAATCAATAAAATTCTTATACCAATTTCTAGCTACATGAAGATGTTCAGAATCACCCAGCTTAAAAGTAGAAGAAGATGAGAAGTCCACCCATTAACCAAATATTAAATAGAGGTTGTATAGCTTCATGCACAAAATCGTTTACTAAAAGGTTTTATGTAAATGGTCTAGCTAAAAAAAACCATTTTTTCAATGTTGAGTTGTATGTTTTAAAATACCTATTCTTAATTTATTTTTAGCTACCATCACCATCCTACAGTACACTTCACTGCACCTAACCACCTTCAGCAATCTACTTCAGCAACCCGCCTCCATCCCCAATACATCAATCCGCAACCCAACCACACTACCTTCTTCAACTCCTCCTTCAGTTTCAACCTACAACACCTATACGCCACTTCAATCACCAAACACTCCATCACTTCAACAACCTGCTCCATAATCACCATCTCCATCTTCATCTCCGTCTCCCTCTCCTATACAAAACCCCGAACCATCAACCAAAATCCGCAACTGCATCACTTACGGCATACCCCATCACTGAAACAACCACTGCCCTTCAATCACAAACCCAGCAACTCCTCCTGCCAAATCACCAGCAAATCTTGCATCGCAATTCCCTCCCCCACTGGCATCCCACGGCCGCAACCTTCAAACCGGCAATCGTCCGAATCCAAACCACCACCCATCCGAACCTGCTACCGCACCCAATCGTGTTTCCCTTTTACTTCAATCGTGTTTTGTTTTAACCGAACCCGCAATCGCCTAATTTCAGCACTTTTTTTTCAATCGTGTTTCCCTTCTTTCTTTTTTAACTTTCATTTCGCATTTTTTTTTGTTTTAACTGAGAAGATGAGTAAGTAAAAGGCAGTTGCGTACTGAATTTGGTCCACTACAATATCTTTCTTTTATTATGTTCTGTCATATATCGAAGCATGCTTAAGAAAGCAGCATGTCTTATACATGATTTTTACTTTGGGTTAGTTTGTTTCTAGTTGAAAAAAATTACTACTAAATACTAGTGCTGTAAATTCCATATCTTCTAACATTTATTCATTTTGCTAGTGCTTGAAAGGGTTTTATTTGAAACTGCTTATTTCAGACTTTCAAAAAAATTGCAAATCGATGAACTAACCAAATTCAACTGGAATGCTTCCATCAAGTTTGGTAATGAGTGAACTTTCAAGTTCACTAGGTTTTATTTTTATTTATATATTTATTTTTATTATTGTTATTATTATTTTTGGTGAAGAAAATTAAAGTAAGCACTCAATTTATTTATGTCTTATTTTGTTTTGTTTTCCAGGAATCGTCGGTGATATTATATTGTGATTTAAAGCACCATAGCCGACAGGTTTTTTATGATAGAAGATGAGGATGCCGATAGGATTTTGGAACGAGTGTAAGAATGTCAAACCCACATAATTGTTTACTATTTTTTGTATTTATGATTTAAGAAATAATGAAATTGTAAGGTTGTTTATAACCTTCCTTTCTCCGAGTATAACCATCTTCATTTGATTGTGTCGGCTCGTCTCTCTAGTAGTTTTACATAAAATGAGAAGAGGCAAGTTCCCACTGGTCCTATTCCTCCGCACAATATATTTTGAAATAATTATGCAAGCTTATTAATGTTAAACGTTTTTTTTAAAATTTATTTTACATATTTATTTGTATGGATTGTGGTTGTAAGAAGACAAACATTATCATTTCATTAATACATCTTTTAAGTATCATATATGAACACAAACGCAACTATTAAAACTTAATGCACACACCTATCCCTACAAGACACACAGTGCATTCCAACGGCGATCAGACGTTGGCGGCCGTTGGAAAGCCGTTGATGGACGTTGGAAACGCCGTTGATATACATTTCAACGGCGTCCAACGGACCCAACGCCCATATACCAACGTCTTCCAACGTTCAGGTTGTCCACGTGGAAGAAGATGTTGACCAAATATACGTTGGAAAGACGTTGGAAGATCCGATGGAGGACGTTGTAAGACGTTGGAATAAAATATACGAACGTCTACCAACGTCCTACAGTTTTTAACTAATAAAATATACGAGAAAACACTGGACGTTGGAAGACGTTGGAAGGCTCCGTTGGAATACACTGTGTGTCTTGTAGTGTATGTTCCTCTCCAGAGTGCAAGCCTTTTCCATCAGTGTTTCCAGCATTTGATTGTTATGTTCTTTGATATCTCTGCAATTAAGATGAGAAAGCTAAATAGGAAATAACAAAAGCATTTTAAACTAGAATCCATGTAAATAATGAAAAATTATTACCTGTAGGTAAAAATAGCTAGAAGAATTAGAATAAAAGCTCCAGCTAAAAAAGTATATCTTCCAATCCATATTTTATTTATTATATTATCTGCGTTGCTCATTTTAATAATTGCCAATTCGATAAACAAAAATGTTATAAGACCTATCAATACAGAAACATGTATTAATATAAACAAATTTTATCTTTTTTTATAGTATACAAGATAGATAATCTGTTGTAGACTTACCTAAGTAGAGATGAACTCTGATTCGAAAACTATGGTTCGTACTTGTGAGCATATATAAGATATAACTCATACACGCATAAAAGAAGAATGTTTTGATGAATCCAGACTCATCCAAAATTGATTCATACAACGTATAGAGCTTTTCTATCATGCTAAATATGTCTGATTGTTTCAGCTCAAACTCTCTCTACAATTTAATTGAACAAACTTCAATGTATTGAAATAAAGAAATAGGAAAAATAATTTATAAATATGCCATACAAACCTAAGCATTCAATATTGCTGGGGAAGATTCATGAAGGTAATTATGCGTGTTTTGAATTTGTGCTTGTCTTTGTAGAAGTTCTTCATGTTGTCTATGACCATACTCCGAAAATCTTTCTAATGTGTCCCTTCAAATTTTGTAAAATATACAGAATTAGATAGATTGCCTTTTTAAAGACATACTAATAAGCACACTAAGAAAATTACCAAGAAATACTAGATGTGCAAATGACTAAAGAACTAGAGGATCAGGATATTAACTGTCAGTGAATTGCGGCTTTGTATTAGCTGAAATGATAAAATAGGACAGATCATTTTATCTCTGTGCCTGACATTTAACTCTAAAAGACTAAAACGTTTTGGGAATCATCATTTTATGTATTATATGCCAATGCATAATTACCTAAAAAAAGTAGAAGTAAAAAGGGATAACATTGGATCACACTTTATTAAATAGGCATCATTAATTAGTTTAAGAATGTATAAAAGTAGAAGTAAAAAGAGGCCAAAGTAATTAGAACGTCGTTCCCAAAAGAAAATTGTAGTCAAAAGGTGCTGATTAGATTAGCAAATCAAATAGCTACAAATTATTAGCAGACATTTACTCCAAATTAGGGAGACTGACCCTATACTGTATATTTTAGAATCTTACTCTTAAGGAAACCACAAACTAAAATTTCACTAATCATACTTTTATACATTTAAAAATAGGAAATTAGAATTTCACAAATTAGATCTCAACCGTGTTTAACCTTTATTTTTGAACCCGGAACTCAATGTCTAATGGGGTTATAAAGCTCTACGTCTTCTGTTATAGTGTCAACCATAGATGTGTATTCTTATTTAAAAGTTTAAAAGCTTCAACACTAAGCTCCACCCATAACAACACAATTTTTCAAAGAATATATTAAAGCTTCTAAATGTTGCATTGCAGTCAATTAAGAAGAAGCTAACAATTTGATTTAAAAGAACACACAATGAAAATAACAAATGAATAGGCTTACTGATCCTAGAGAACTATCTGGAATACTACCATTTTCATGCTCGTCTTAGCTTCAGTTTAGGTTGGCTCCCCATCGAAGTGCTCCTACACGCTTTAACTTCGGTTCTGCTATTGCGAGCTCTTGTTGTTCATTCAAGCTGGCACACCTTTCTCTTCGATGATACTGGCTTTCAACACTTGTGGCAGCATCTTTGCCTTTAAACTCTGTTAAAAATATCAAAGCTTTATCACAAAACAGAGAACGTCCTTTTTCCTTTTCTTAGAGCAAAACAGAAAGCCTTTAAATAGGCATTACAAGAAAGTAGAGGCATTAACCGCATATGCAGCATTCTGCAGACTGAAAGAGTCATGAACATTGCACATGCTCCTAAAAACTAGGAGTTATTAACGTGACACAAAACCAACAAAAAAAAACTGCTAAACTTATGCATCCACTCACACAAACTTTGAATTATTCCTCTAACAAATTCCTCCCCTAAACTGGAAATGCTACACAGCATCCAGTTTACTCTCCAGCTGAACACCAAGCAGTCGACGAAGCTTTTCAAAAGTATCAAGCTTCAGTGGCTTCGTCATTATATCCGCAATTTGATCATTAGTTCCACAGTAAACTAGTTCGATAACTCCCTCATGTATGAGATCACGCAAGAAGTGATATCTCACGTCTATGTGCTTTGTTCTCTTGTGCATGACCGGATTTTTTGACAGTTTAATAGATGAACTGTTATCGCAGAATATCTGAACACATGCATACTGAGAAACATTGATTTTGTTGAGAATTTCTTTCATCCAAATGCACTGGCACGCACACGCTGCAGCTGCGACATATTCCGCTTCGGTTGTGGACAGAGTTACAATTGCTTGTTTTCTTGAACTCCAGCAAACAGCAGCTTCACTGAGTAGAAACACATATCCGGAAGTGCTCTTCCTATCATCCACATCGCCAACGTAATCACTATCCGTAAACCCCTTCAGTTCATTACCAGCTCCTCTTTTATAAAACAGACCCAGTTCTATAGTACCCTTTAAGTACCGCAGTGCTCGTTTTGCCACCTGCATGTGTTCTTCTTTAGGCTTGGCCATGAACCTACTAATGAGGCACACCACATACATCATATCCGGCCTAGTTACTGTCAAGTACATTAAGCTTCCAACCAGCTGTTTGTACAGAGTAGCGTCAACATCTGCTCCTCCCCCTTCTTTAGTTAACTTCATTCCAGGAACTATAGGATTTTTAACGGGTTTGCAATTCCACATATTGAATCTTTCTAAAATTTCTTTTGCATATTTCTTCTGACACAGTTGTATCCCTTTCAAACTCTGATGCACTTCTACACCCAGAAAATATTTCATCTCATCAAAATCAGACATTTCAAACTCCTTTTTCATAGAGTTTTTTACCTTCTCACACATATCGACATCATTGCCTGTAAGTATTAAATCATCTACATACAAACTCACCACCACAAGCTTTCCTTTTCTGGTTTTGATAAAAAGAGAATGATCATGGCTGCTCTTCTCAAAACCTTCCTTAAGAAAATATCCCTCGATCCGACTATACCAAGCCCTCGGAGCTTGTTTCAGTCCATACAAAGCTTTGTTGAGTCGATACACTTTGTTTTCCTCCCCTACTTTGACAAATCCTTCCGGTTGCTCAACGTACACTACTTCCTTTAGCTCTCCATACAAAAATGCGCTTTTCACATCAAGTTGATGCACTAGTCAATTTTGTTGAGCTGCAGTTGCCAGCAACATTCTTATTGTATCCCATCTTGCCACTGGAGCGAATACGTCATTGTAGTCGATGCCTTGCTTTTGAGCATATCCTTTTGCTACCAATCGCGCCTTACATTTATCAACTTCGCCATTTTCATTCAGCTTGGTCTTAAAAACCCACTTCACACCAATTGCTTTTTCTCCGAATGGAAGGTCCACGAGCTTCCATGTTTCATTCCTTTCGATGGCTTCAATTTCTGATCTCATTGCATTCCTCCATTTTTCTTCAATAGCAGCTTCTTCATAGTTAGTAGGATCTTCATGTGACATGAATAAAACCATGTTTTGCACATCTTCTTCCTCTGATAACCCTTCTCCGCTTACATAATCATATAACCATGCTGGTGTTCTTCTGTTTCTGCCTGTTGGTGCCTTTTGAACTGGTTCACCGCGAACTTCTTCATCCTTGTCTTTATGATTTAATTCAGCTGCTTCTTCATCTTCATTTGTTTCATTTGATGTATCATCCTCATCGCAGTCAAGAACATCATTATCAATTTCGTTCGCATTTGTTTTCCAGTCCCACTTCTCTTCTTCGTTGAAGATCACATCACGACTTGTAATTATTCTTTTGCTTATAGGGTCATAGAGTCTGTAGGCTTTTGATTGATCGCTCATGCCAAGAAACACACATTTTCAGCTCTTGTCGTCAAGCTTTAGTCTTTGCTGACCCGGAACGTGCACCAGCCCAATGCAACCGAACACTCTAAAATGTTCCACACTTGGTTTAATCCCACTCCATCTCTCTTCCGGAACCACATCTTTAACTGCTGCCGTTGGACTTCTATTCAAAACATAAGTTGACCACCTAGCTGCTTCTGGCCAAAATGTTCTTGGCATTTTCATCTCTGTCAATAAACATCTAACCATGTTCATAATTGTACGATTTCTTCGTTCTGCTACTCCGTTTTGTTGTGGAGTATATGCAGCCGTGAGTTGTCGTCTTATGCCATTAGTCTCACAGAAAGTGTTGAACTCTTGTGAATTAAACTCACCTCCCCTATCTGTTCGTAAACAACATATACACTTCCCTGTCTCTTTTTCTACCAAAGATTTAAAGCTTTTAAACATAGCAAATGCCTCACGTTTTTCAGCCAAAAAATATGTCCACATTTTTCTACTAAAATCATCAACAAACATCAAAAAATACCTCTTTCCGCCATTTGAAGTTGGAGTGACAGGTCCGCATAGATCAGCATGAACTAATTGAAGTTTCTCTGGGGCCCTCCACTGACTTTGTTTCGGCATTGGTTCACGATGTTGCTTTCCCAAATTGCACACAGTACACACCTTATTTGATGTTTTGAATCGTGGCAATCCTCTTACCATATGTTGCAAGGTATGGAGACCTTTGTTATTCAAATGGCCATATCTTCGATGCCACAGGCTTGCAATTTCATCCTCTGCTTGCAGACACTCCAAAGTAGGCAACTTGATGTGAGCAAGCAATGCAAACATTCGATTTTCAGTCATTTGCGCGTGTGCGACGAGACCCTTTTGAGGATGATAAACTTTACAATTTCCTTCAGTGAACATAATGGTTAGTCCCTTTTCTTGTAATTGGCCTATGCTTAACAAGTTGTTAGTGAGTTCAGGAATAAAAAAAACATTTGTTAAAACTAAAGTTTTGCCTTTAACCTCAAACCTTATATTCCCTCTCCCCATCACAGACATCCTCGAACCATTACCTAGCTTCACGGTGCGCCTAAACTCTTCATCGAAGTTCTCAAACCATTCTCTATTGCTTGTCATATGATTAGAGCATCCCGAATCAAAGAACCAAATACCTTCTTTTGCAGTATTTTCAGGTTCTGCATAAGCCATTAGTAAAAGGTCCTCTTTTTCATCGATCTCCATGTAGTTCGCTGATTTTTCCCAAGTAGGACACTCATATTGATAATGTCCTAGTTTGTGACATCTAAAACACTCGATGGTGGCTCTGTTCAGAAACTTTCCTCGGCCTCTACCTCTCGCAGCTCCCCTTCCTCTCTGAAAACCAGTTCCTCTTCCATTATTGTTGCTCCTGTCGTATTCAACTTTCAAGGCTTGTTCATCTTCTTCTCTTCTTTTGAATTTCTGCTCATGAACAAGAAGAGAGCTTTGCAGTTCATCGACCGACAGTTTGTCGATATCTTTCGACTCCTCGATTGAGCATACCACATAGTTGAAATTCTCTGTCAAGGTTCGGAGAATTTTTTCGACAATTTTCACATCCTGCATATCCTCACCACAATTCCTCATGTCATTAGCTACCACCATCACTCTAGAAAAGTAGCTCGTCACCGACTCTCCCACTTTCATTTCCAACACTTCAAAGTTTCTTCGAAGTGTTTGAAGTTGCGCTCGTTGTACCTTCGCACTTCCTTGATACTTAAGCTTCATTGAATCCCATAGTTGTTTTGATGTTTCCTTCTATGAGATTGTCTTCAATATGGTCTTGTCAATGGATTGAAAGAGATAATTTTTTGCCTTCAGATCCTTCAACCTTGCCTCGTCCAGTGATTTCTTTTGGGCAGCAGACAACTCTCCTTCCCTGGTTGGCTCTTCATATCCTGCTTCAACGACACTCCAATATTCCTTCGAACGTAGAAGGTTCTCCATGATCAGGCTCCAATGATCATAGTCCCCATCAAATTTGGGAACACTTGGCTGCATAAAATTGCTTGATTCTGCTGCCATTTCACGCCCCTTTCTCACTCAACCTGGCTCTGATACCAATTTGTTAAAAATATCAAAGCTTTATCACAAAACAGAGAACGTCCTTTTTCCTTTTCTTAGAGCAAAACAGAAAGCCTTTAAATAGGCATTACAAGAAAGTAGAGGCACTAACCGCATATGCAGCATTCTGCAGACTGAAAGAGTCATGAACATTACACATGCTCCTAAAAACTACGAGTTATTAACGTGACACAAAACCAACAAAAAAAAACTGCTAAACTTATGCATCCACTCACACAAACTTTGAATTATTCCTCTAACAAACTCAACTAGTGTATTACACCATCATTGTATAGTATTTCCTATATCATATACTCTAAGGATTAAAATATGTACACTCGGCTAGTGTATTGCACCAAGATCGCAAACCAAACAATTTGCCTGTAAACTCAACTAGTCTGAATGGCACAGTTATGATGTAGACCAACATATATAATGCATTATAACTATAGACATGCTTGAGATTCATATCCAGTAGAAAATATAGTGTCACATCATACACAAGCTCGGATTTATACTCATATTATACATCATATTTACATACTCACATGTACATAGGTATTTGTTATCGACTCATTAGCGGGTCATTTCAAAGACCTACATTTCTGTATATTCTTCTATTTACTATGGCCTATTACATTTTATGCTAAATTTTTGGTGTGCACCTGTTGGTATATAATTTAGCTTTTATATTGCATGAGCCATCAAAGATACATGTATCTCCAGTGTGTTCTATAGCATATGTCTAAGTTACTAGTAGGTTTTGATGGGAAGGCAGATTTTGTGGACAAAATACTTGAAAATAGGTTATCAATGACACAATTGCACATAAACCAAAGGGATAAAGCACATTTGAATGCTATCATGTCATCCTATGGTCATCTGATTTCTATGCTTTCCTGATTGCAACATAATGTAGGCTAGGTAGCAAATATAACGAGATTTTACTTCATGATGTCAACTGGAGATAGTCTGATAAAGCATATACCTTATGATATTGGCAACTGTAATGAGAGTTTACTTCATCCCATCACGTCATCCTGTGGTAGTCTGATTACCATTCTTTCTTTGATTGCATATTTGCAAGCACATTGAAAATTTCGGTGATATCAGCACCACTGAGGCCTTGATAAACTTGGCTGGAGTCATCAAGTCAACCTCCTTTGCAATGGGAGATTTTCTGAGGCAGGCCTTAAATATATGCAGACATGAAGCCTCATAAGGTATACTCATTGGTCCCAAAATTACCTTAACATAACATTAAAATAGCCAACAAAGCATCATACAATGATAAATTAACAAAGCAATTATAAAAATAAAAATGCACTTGATTTATGTCAGGAGCAGTGTATGATCAATTCGTTGATATATAGCTTAGCACTGTCAAGAGGCCACATTGGTAGTATTCATTATGAGGAGTACCAAACAAATAGCAAGGGCACTAACGGAGAAGAAGAGGATAACCCACCTACCAATAATTCAGATGCAACACCTCACCTACATTCCTGCGTGGATGCGGTTAGAGGAGAACATAGTTCTGGAAATGCAGAAAGCATGCGACATTCTGAAACAGTTCAAGCAGATCTGAAGTACTTCCTACCAGAAGATGATGTTATTTTCTTGCCGGAAGAAACTGTTTTTGAAATCAATAGAGGACTAAGAGGAGTGATAGTTGACGGTAATTATTAATCCTAATGAATTTAAAATTGCATATTTCCAACTTAACAAATACATCACCAACATTTGAAACCAATAAATAAATTCAGTTTTGGTAATGAAGAAAATGGTTACTACGCTGTCCAATTTAAGAATACAACTGATTTTGAAAAGGTGATGCATACAAGGAACTACTCATACCGTGGTGAATTGTTGATTGTGAAGAGTGGTATCCTGATTACCAATTCATCGAAAGTAAGTTAGGCTAATTTTCACAAAGTAGATATGGAAATTTGGAGAATCAATGCCTTACAGAGAAAGGTAAGCTATATTGGGAAACCAATCTAACTTGATAAAGTTATAGAAGAAAAAAAAGATTACAAAATTTATGAAGATTCTTGTTCAAGTAACAGTGCAGTCCGTTTTGCCTCAAAATGTAACAATTGAACTTTACCACGGACAACTGAAGTAGTACAATGTCAAACTTTTAGGAACTCAAACAAAGGCACATTCAAATATTGATGATAGATTATAAAACATATACCATATTAATGACCGAGGTTAATTTGTTACATGAGGCAATAAAGTAAACATGTTTTAGTCTTAAATGGTGAGTTTTTACCTTTATAAATAAACAAACAGAATGAGGCAGATTCGGTGTAGGGCAAATAAATTAAAAGTAAAAACATGAACAGAGGAAATAAGTAAACCAAAAAAATACCTACTCCAATGTCAACAAATATTGAAATCAACTTGGCCATGAACTTGCCAAAATCAAAAATAAAACTACTATAATCTATAATAACTAATAGTAAACAGGTAAAACTTGGATTACTACTACCATACTAATCTATAAAAAGTAAATATTTTATTGTTGAAATCAACATGAAAAATGTACCAAATTTATCTCGGTATAAATTATCAAAACAATGATTATTAGTTTTAGAAATATGAGCATGACTGGGACCATTCTAATTCATAACCTATTATGCAAAAAGCATTATATCATTATTTTGCACACATAAATACCATAACTAATTATAATTATAAATGAATACATGGTGCATGAATAACAATAGGAGTACCAAACAAACCATTAAAGAGCGTATATAGAGGTCATGCTCCATTATCAAATAACATACTACGATATATGAATCTATCTATTAAATAATATTAAAGCATAAGAGTTTTTTGCTCTCTTACTGATTATAGGAGTTTTCTTTGGTTTTACATCTTCTAACTTCCTTTAATAGCATTTTTTTAAAGTTCTTTTCCATCATTTTACATTTTGGTACGGACATTTTAAAGATTACACAGTTATTTATGAATATTTTGTCTATTACCTTTTAATATTTTATGTTCAGGCGTGTGTAGGTTAATCACATAACTAATATTTAAACTATTTAAATAAATTTGGTTAACTAATATTTTCATGGAAATACTAAAAAAATAACAATTTCAATATGTATACCACTATTTTTGAAAGGCAAGTGGGTAAACTAGTCCCCTACCAAAATTTATTAAATACAACTCTGCATGAAATGTAAAAAACAAACAAATCAAGAGAACATGTAGAGAAATACATAGCAAGACAGGGACAGAAAAAAAGAAAAAAAAAAGAAAAGATAAACAAGAACAAAAGCATAGCAGGCCAAGCACCATAAAACAAAAATATTACTATAAATTCACCATACAGCATCAGCACCTTTAAATATTACGGGAGCTAACCTAAACTGAAGCTAAGACGAGCATGAAAATGGTAGTATTCCAGATAGTTCTCTAGGATCAGTAAGCCTATTCATTTGTTATTTTCATTGTGTGTTCTTTTAAATCAAATTGTTAGCTACTTCTTAATTGACTGCAATGCGACATTTAGAAGCTTTAATATATTCTTTGAAAAATTGTGTTGTTATGGGTGGAGCTTGGTGCTGAAGTTTTTAAACCTTTAAATAAGAATACACATCTATGGTTGACACTATAACAGAAGACATAGAGCTTTATAACCCCATTAGACATTGGGTTTCGGGTTCAAAAATAAAGGTTAAACACAGTTGAGATCTAATTTGTGAAATTCTAATTTCCTATTTTTATATGTATAAAAGTATGATTAGTGAAATTTTAGTTTGTGGTTTCCTTAAGAGTAAGATTCTAAAACATACAGTATAGGATCAGTCTTCCTAATTTGGAGTAAATGTCTACTCATAATTTGTAGCTATTTGATTTGCTAATCTAATCAGCACCTTTTGACTACAATTTTCTTTTGGAACAAAATTCTAATTACTTCGGCCTCTTTTTACTTCTACTTTTATACATTCTTAAACTACTTTTATACATTCTAATCATCATGTTATGTTTTTTTAATCACACTTTTTTACCAACAGCTTCTCCAACATGTATCTTACCATTTGTCGATTGCCATAAATATGCATCATATATATGAGCATCTACCAAGTGAAGGTGAGCAAACTGAGCTATGATATGTGCATTTGTCGATTGCTTTCACTACCAGATTGCCCACCATGCATTGTGCATTTGTGCACTCTGAGCTTTGATATGCACCAGATCTGGACATGAATCGTGAATATTGGGATGAATTGTTTGCTAAGGTCATTTGTATTTTATTCACCAAAGCAGTTATGATGTGCAAAAAGAAAAAATTAATTAAACTATAGTGTTTTCTTACTGTGTCTCACTAGAAATATTTAGCAATATTTATTTACCTTCTCCCTGAAACATGGGTTCCTAAATAGGTAGTTATATTATGTATATGTTATACATAACTATATTATGTATATGCATTTACTAGATTGTGGTATACATGTGTAAATAGTTGTAAACATTTACAGTCCAAATATGACCTGAATCATGAATAGTTGGGTAAACAATATACCTAATTATATTATTTCTCATTCCAACAACGAAAACACTCTACAATATGTTGACTTGACTATCCACTCTCATTCTTCATCAAAATTCACCATTAAAGTTTTGATTCTCAAATTTATCTAAAATTTTCAAACCTTCATCCAACAACAGAAACACTCTACAATAAATTTTTGTAGGTTTTATTATTTGTTTAATATAAGTTCAATATTCTACACGATTTTACATTAAAAATGCAAACTTCGTAGTCAAAACTCTTAATTTCCACATGTTCAATACTTTGAAGCAACTATTATGAGCAACCTTAATTAGCTTTCAACCGCATGTGTATAGTACCAAATAAAGGTTGATACTGAGATATGATCTAGTCCTTAAATTATTTGTAAAGCCAAAATTATAACCTTTAATATCCTTATTAGTACCTATTATAAATAGCTTAAGTCTTGGACAGTGATAACAAATAAATAAAAAGATAAAAGTATAGAAAGTTTTAAACTTACAGTTAGCTTAAGTCATTGGCTTCAATATTTGTGTAACAACCCGGAAAGTTTAACTTTTTAAATGACGTAATTAACTAAACTTTTTTTCTTGAAAATAAACAATTAAATTTTAGAAATGAAAATTTGATATTGGTATGCGTATATTGAGGCATAGAAAGTGACAGATTTTCATTTGAAAATATTTAAGTTTGTTTGGTTGTGAAATTTCAATTTTTAAATTTTAAATCAGTTAAATTTGATGAAAATAAAATATTTTTGAAATCTGAATATTTTTATATAATAAATTTGTAAATCAATTTATGAGTGAGATGTCATATTTCGTTTCGCCAAATTTGAACCGCTCTAGCTCCGTTTATATTATTTTCGACGGTTTAGCAACATTTTGGCAGCGAATATCAACTTTTGATAGGATGATCATATTGCTCATATCCGTGTACCATTTTGTTCGTCTCGTCGCGCTGATATCCGCAGTATATTCATTTCTGTAATTCGGAGTTCGATACACAGCGAAATCGGCGAAACGATTAGCCGTATCTGTTCCGTATTTGAACATTTTGGTTTCCTTGTGTCTTTCCATTATCCACCGTGTAAACCAATAGCCTTTTATATTCCCAGAATTTATTTTTAACTTTTACTATTCTACCGATTCAAAATATATTGCTTGTTGGTTTCCCATTCTCCTTTCTATTCGATTATTTCTGTGCTTGAGAATTTTTTTTATAATATAAAACTTCAAATTATCTAAAGCTATTTCTTCTTCCTTTACCTGCTCGTGTAGCCGATATCACCACCGCACAAAACCCTTCCCATCGGCCATTTCCTTGCCACCTCCACTTCGCCCACAGAGCACCAGATCTGCCACCATCTCCTCGCGTCTTGTCCTCAACAGCCGCATGCACTTATAAAAAAAAAAAATATGGATTGCATTGTTTTTCTATTTCCCTGAAACCCATTCGCCCTCCCCTCTTTTTCAACTCGGCCTCCACCACAGCTCGCCACTCCACCAGCCTCTCCGCCTACATCTCCGCCCTTGACCAAACCTCCAACGACAACCACCACGCCAGCCACCAGTGCCCAGATCCGCCTCTAACCCTCTCCACCTTGTCGCCATACTGGACCATCACCGAACATTCTCTTTGCTCGTCCACTTTCCTGAAATTGCTCATCCCATACCCTCCACAACGCTGATGCACCCCTTTCCCTCACAGACCCAAGCAAAACCTCACCCGACAATACACCACCGACACTTTTCTTCCCACATCGTCAAATTCCGAGCAACTGCAGTTCGCCTCCCTCCTCCGACAGTGCCGAGCCTTACCCATCTCCCTCCTCCGGTCCACACAGTGCCAAGCTTCCTCACCTTTGCTCCACCGTCCCCAGATCCATGCACCACCCTGCCGAAAGTCGCCGCCTAGACTGCAACCTTGCCCCTCTCCGTCCAAGAAGCAGCACCACGCACTTGCTCCCCGTGCCGAGTTTCTACTCCCCTTCTTATTTAAAAAAAATATATGTTACTTATATATTCTAAAAGTGCTCTTCTCTGCCTATATATATATATATTATGTTTAAATATTTATTTGAAGAATTTTGAAAATATGGTTTTTAATAAATATTGATTTTTTTAAAATGTAATACGAAGATTTTTATTTTAAGAAAGAAATAATAATAATAATACAATATATATTTTGTTTCCATCTATATCAAACTAGTTTTGATTTTGAATCCATCGATTCAAGTCCGTCGTGCTTTGCTTTGGAATTTGTGCTTGGATTCGTCACATCTTGTTCTTGTTATTTCTCTAGCCTCGAAAGGTGAGCGATCACTCACGATTAACATTCTTGTGTTTAGTAAATTTAATTCACATGAAATGACGATTGAAATATGTTGTTAAATTTATAATTGGTTTGAAATTCAATTGTTAAGTTTGATATGTTATTATCTGCAATTGTTTACTTATATTAATTGACATATGACACCATAACCATGTTGTATATATATTATATATAAATTGTTAATTATAATCCATGCTGTAATTAATATATTATGCTATTTTATATTATTATTCTATTGTTCTCACTCTGCAAGTTCCCTGTTAGTTTAGAAATTCCTTATGGGTTGAAATGATACATACTTGAACGATATTATAGATTATGGAAAATCGTTATGGGTTGAAATGATAAACCCAAGCGATTTTATTGATTTGAATTTGGGGTTTGCTGGTTGAAATGATATATACCCGTAAATTTAAATTATTGCGAATTGAAATGATAAATATCTGTATCACTTGACCATAGGATAGAAAACTATATACGGACACCGTTGGTCTATTTTAAATGTTTTCCAGAATTTTGAAAAGGAAAATATACGTGTTTGAATAAATATTGATTTTTAAAGTATAATATATATTTTTTATTGTAATATATATATGTGTAAAATTTAGATTTTAAAATTATATGTTTTGGAAATTTTAAAATTATAAGTTAAGTTTTAAAAATGTAAATTACAAGCACCATTGTCCCAGTGGTTAAGTGATTCAACTTTGGTGTGAGAGGTCACAAGTTAAAAACTTGTGTAGCGTGATTCGAACATATATTGACATGTGATTTGTGTTATGTTGTCCAAGTGACATTTTGTATCTAAGTATCATTTCAATTTTTTTTACTTATAACTTTATTATTTGTAAAATATATAAAATAAAATTCAAATAGATTTAACAAAAATGTTTAATATAACTTAACTTAATAAATTTTAATTTAATTAATATATATAAAAAAGAATATGTTTTAAAATGTTTATTAAAATTTATGTTTATATTTTAAAATAGATTTTGTGATAACTTTAATTAATTAAGGTTGGAAAGATAAATTAAAATTGATTTGTAATTTAATTTGTTTAAGAATTGAATTTAAATAAGAAATTGATTTGAAACTTATTAATTTTGAGATTTTAAAGATATGATTTTTATAACTTGATAACTGGATTTTGATCAAAGATGATTAAATGAATATTTCAAATTAAAAAAAATTGAAATTAAATATTGATTTAAGTTTGTAATTTGAGATTTTATTTAAATGTTATTAAAACGATTAAGTGAATATTTTTAAATTTAAATAAAATTAAAGTTGAATTTTGAAATATAAATGAAATTTATCAAATTGAGTTATTGTAAATGGTTTGGATATTTAAACTCTGAAACCTATTGAATTGGAAGTGGTTTAAATTTGTAGTTCAAACCTGGATTTGATATCGATATAAATTAAGAATGATTTTAATGAGAATTTGAATTGAACCTTTGACCATTTTAATCGAAATTGTTGAACTATGATTGATTTAAATTGAATTTTGGAACTAAAGTTGATTTGAATTGATTAGTGAAATCGGAAGGAACAATTCTAATTTGAAACTATTTTTGATATAAACTCTTTTAATATATAAACTATTTTTAATATATAAAATATTTTTAATCTATAACATATTTTAAATATAAACTATTTTTAATTTATAAATATTTCAATATATATATAAACTATTTTTAATATATAAACTATTTTTAATCTATAACCTAATTTAAATATAAACTATTTTTAATTTATAACTATTTTAATATGTATATATATAAAAACTATTTTCAATATTTAAACTGTTTAAGTTGGAACTGTTATGATTTAGATTTAATGGATTTAAATGCGAATATTTTGATATGATGGTTTAAACTATTTTGTGGTTATGATTTTGAAAGTGATATGATTTCGAAAGGAATATGATTTCGAAAGTGATATGATTTTGAAATAAATATGATATTTTGATATGAAGTATGAATGTTTGAAATTGAAAAATGACCATGGTGTGAAATAAGCGTTTGGTTGTTAAAGAGACTGGGATCGGATATTGTCGTACTCTTTGCCAATACCGAAAACCACTTTAACAACTGTGCATGTGGTGGAGATTCCAAAACGAAGTAGGATGGTTTGGCGAACGTCTGTATGAGGTATGAATGCAGCCCTGACTCCCCCGAGTCAGTTTGATATGGCTAAAACAGGAGCTATATTTAACAACCCGTATATTTGGACCATTTAAATTGACAATAATCCACACATATCAACTTAAATAGTGCAAAACACGAATCATTAATGGGGTATATGTATATAAATGAGAATCATCACAGAATCACAGAAAATACAACATAACAGAATAGTGCAGCGGAATTACAACAATGTCATAATAGTAGTTCATGAAGCTACTAAGTAAATACAACAATGTCACAAGCAGATAGTGAAAAGAAATACATAGATGTCCGATACAATAACAAAATAGAATGGAGCAGTACTGATAAAGATAAATGATAGTCTTCAAGTCTTCAGCTTCCAATAGCACAGCAACAGAAATCCTCAGTCTGATCCGAGCATATGCACAAACAAACACTCGAATCAGGACATATATTCTTATACAGATAATATGGTTCAAAATTTGAAATAACAATAACTCAAAGATGAAAGGAATAAACATCTTTCAAGATCATATAAACTATCTATACATAGTAGTGTACGATAAATAGATAATGTCTAACAGTAATGTAAAATATCAAGATAGTGTTAAGGCGTGACCATTATTCCCCTTAACACATTTTATATAAGCATCATAGTCTATACAGCACTGTAAACTCCACCGTAAACTAGTGGGATATCAGGGAGTACTCCATAGGTATAATACAAAACAAATTCGTAGTGGTCGCGTATATGGGAATACAAGTAGGACAAGGCACATGAGGCAATACCCAAGGTAGTGACACTACCGTTTGCCTGATCCGGACTGGTGAGAACGCATCGCCACAGCGATCGCAACACCGTGAAACAACACTCCCAAATCAAGGGTGCGCACCAATCAATCACAAAGTAAATGAATAGTTTTACGAAGAAGTGTGTTCACTTGAGGTAGCTAATCCTCCATTGGCCCGGCACGGCTCCTGTTTTAGTCATTTCCAATTTGACACAAGTGTCAAAGCTATCCATTATCGTTCACTTTCTTCAGTCATCGCGTTCGTCTATCCAACCACTTCATTTTGGATCACACTCCGCGCGTAGTTATTAAAGTGGTTTCCGGTTTAGACAGTGAGTATGTCCCTAACCGATTCCGGTTCCTTTAATAACCTTCGTAATTATAACACCGATTGGTCGTTAATATATTTCAAAACCAAATCAATTTCAATTTCAATTGGAATTCGTAAATCGACAATTCGTTAGTCTTTCTAAATCAATTTCCAGAATTACATCTCATAACTTCCCAATTTCATTTTCAAAATTTCTATAATTCAATTTCGAAGTTTCAATTTTTAAAACAATTCAAATATTCATTGCCTTTCATATATAAGTTCATTCAAAAATCATTTAACTTAATTAACGTTCAAATCGATTTAAACTCAATTATCGATTTCATTCGATATTCATTAAATTAATTTATCATTAAACAATTTCAATTAAATTTCCAATTCATTACGTTACCTCCTAAGTTCATTTCATTTTTAAAGTTTACAACTTTATTTAAATTACATTTGTCAAATCCAATTCTTTAAATTACAAGTCTTTCATTTGTTTCGATAAAGCGCATTCTATTTCTTATTAAAGAAATTCATTTCATCTATTATTTATTTAGTTACAAATTTTCAAAACTCAGTTAAAGAAACTTAGTTTCACTTATTCAATAATTCAATTTCTCTTAATAAAGATATTCAATTCAATTTAATTATAATTCGATCTCATCAAATTTTCAATAATTTCAAATCTTATTTATTCATTATTTCAAACTCATTCATTAATAATTCCAAACTTAATTATTACTAAATTCAAAACTTAATTATTAATTATTTCAAGCCTCGTTATTAATAATTTCACAACTTAACTATTAATAATTCCAAAGGTTAATTATTAATAATTCCAAAACTTAAATATTTATAATTTCAAAAATTAATTATCAAATAATTCTAAATTTAATTATTAAATAATTAAATTTTAAACAATATTCTTTTGTCAATTACTACGTTAATATTCGTTTCCAAATTCAAATACTCACATTTACATTCATTCGAATTTAAATTCCAATTTATTCAAAACCTTGTTATTAGTCAAATAAAACTTTATTTTATTTAAATCAAAACATTGACCAATCGGGTTTAATTTAATTTTCTATCTTAAGTCAAGTTATTTGGGTATTTATCATTTCAACCCGATTCCATTTCAATTCAAAAATCAAAGCATACAAAGGGAACTTGCAGTGTGATAACTGGGATGGTGTCAAAGTAAATAAACAAGCAATAGCATCCATTCACAACAATTCAACACTTTAAATAATCCCGAAATAATCGTATTAATTTACATTTGTTATTTATGCAAATTAATATAATTATTCCTAGAATCTACTCTATCATTTCAAGTAAATTAAAGATTATTACATTACGGTTTTCACTTGTCGTTCAATTTCAATTTATACTACAACAGTTAATTCAATAAGGGTCCAAAGTGAGATTTATCAAATTCTACGTGTCAATTAACTGACAAATAAAAGGGTCAATTTTAACTAATCGAATTTAACATATGAAGGGGGTCAGGTTTAGCAAATCAAAGTTCGACATATATAATCCAAATTAAATTCGTTAACTATCCTATATCAAATTTACTGGCAAATTATTTGTCACTTTACATTAGCAATCAACGTTCAATTCAATCACATAACAATCATTCAACAAACAAACTAGCATAAGAATATAGTCGTGAAAATTAATTCACCTTTCGTGGATAAAGAAATTTGACGGCGAAGCGGAAGAAGCACGAATGAAGTCGGTATAACACGAACAACGGACACTGCAAATATCGACAAAAGAGAGACGATATTAATTCAATGAACATTTGTATATAATTTATAAATTTATATAAATGCGCTTACCGACGACGAAGAAAAGAACAAAAGCTGAGAGATCGATGCTGCTGCAAAAGGCTCAACCGGTTGCTGCTGCGCATATCAGAGAAAAATGAATTCAGCAACAAGATGTAACTGCGTATATATATTTTCGTCAATCACTGAAAAGCAACTGTCTACTTTTTTTTCTTTTTTTTCTTTTCTTTTTTTTTTAGAAACAGAACACCACATTTCTTTTCCCACGCACGCGCACTGTACTTCATACCACACCAGCACACGATTACACACGTGAGCATGCACACACGGGATCAGGGAACTGGGATGGTGCGGCAAAGGGGAGTGAACGTTGGAGGGGTGCGGTGCATCGTCAGGGGAGGGAAGGTTACGCGTGGGTTTGCGCGTGGCGAAGGGTGCGAGCTGGAGGCTCTGGAGTGGTTCGATGGATGACGTGGCAAGTGAATGGTGGAGGCAAGATGAAGGAGGAGTGCGCACAAGATCCGGCTGCTGCGCGTGCGCGCGGAGGGGTGGAGGAGGTCGTGCGACTGTGGGGAGAGGTTTGGCAAAGTGGGGAGTTGGGTGGTGCGAAGGGCAGCGAAGGGTGGTGGTTGGGCTGGGGACGTGTGCGAAGGGAGGCAGTGGATGTTGGCGGACAGTGGAGGGAAACGGGCTCGGCTGGGGAAGGATGAGGTGGTGGTGACCGGTGGGTGGGCGAAGGGAGGGGAGAGTGGTTGGGCTGGTAGGTGCGGAAGGGCAAAGCATGGAAAAGATGGCGCTAGGTGAAGTGAAAGGCCAAGAGGCCTTTGCGTGAACTAATGTGACAGGGAAGAGATATAATTTGGTTACCAGGCTTGTATATGCTTTGATATAAAGGTTTTTTTTAGAAGGAAGTATGAAGAAGAAAAGAAGTGGTGTTCTTACCTGTAGACGTGAGAACAAGTGATTGGAAAATGAGAAATGAGAAAGTGGAGGAAGTATATGAACAGTGAACTGGTACTAGAGAATATAATTTTCTTTTTGTTGCTTCGTATCCCACCAATTCAATATCGAATAATGAAAAGTCATACCCCATCCCAATGCCAACCCTCAGCTTCCAACTACCATATTAATTCCATCAGCTGAGGTGATTTGTTTTTAAATTTAAGCGGATGCAATAATGGTTTTGGGCTGAAATTTGTTTAACCGGTCCGTTCGGAACCGATAAATGAACACGAATAATTTTACGTCGGACTCCGATTTACACGAATGAGTATACCGTTTTGATCAGTGCGACGACGCGCTTCCAACGGTACACAGATTTTGTGGTACGATTTGATTATAAAATTTCGAATTTTATACTACGGGAGAATGCAGGAAAAACGCAGAAAAATAAGATCGACGGAGCTAAAGAAGTCCGAATTTTGAAAAACGAAAAATAACGTTTTGCTCAGAAGATGGTTTAGAATTTTTCTATAAAAAAATATTCGGGTTCGGAAGATAAAAATTTTCGCGTTTTAAAATGAGCTGTTATACAGTAAAACGCGAACGAAATTTTCAGTGATAATTTACGACGAAACTTTACCACTATCAATAACCCACTAGGCGCATTTTATAAACAAAGTTTGGATGTTAATTGAGATCATTTAGAAATTTCAAAATTTATATTAAAACAGTGGATTGAAAAATTTAAATTGGATCGGAAATTCAGGGTCGTTACACTATACCTGGGCCAAGTGAGGTCGCACCTCCGATCGAGCATGCTTCGTCGATACCATTCTATTACTTTGTGATTTGATTGGGTGCACCTTTGATTTGGGAGTGTGTCTCGAGGTGGGCGGTAGTAGCTGCTATGTGTTACCACCAGCCCGGTTCTGCAAAACGGTAGAATCCTTTCCTAGGCATTGCCTCACGTGCCTTGTCACATGCCTTATCGCACCTTCTACGAGATTGGTTTGTGTCGTACCTATGGAGTGTTTCCTGATAGCCCACCGGTTTGGTGGAGTTTACAGTACTGTATAGACCATGAAATTTATATAAAAACGTGTTAAGGGGGATATGGGTAACGCCTTAACGCTATTTTAATAGCTTACTTTACTATAGACATTATATATGTAGCATATTGTACTATGTATGTAGATAGTTCCACAGATCCTTAAAGGATGGGAATCCCAAACATCCTTTAAGTTATTTGCATTTCATTTGGACATTTCACTTGAGTTGATTTACTTGCATAAAATGTTAATCCTGACTCGAGTGTTATGTGTTTTGCTTTATGCTCGGGTCAGACTGAGTGTCACAGCATTTGAGACTCACCTTTGGAGCTTCGAGCTTTGCTTGGAGATCTTTATCTATTCAGCTTTCAGTTATTCAATTATTTCCAGTTGTTTATGTTGAGACTTTCAGTTGCTTTTGTATTAGTGACTTCTATGTATTCGGGATCTCTGTTGTATTTTGTTTTAAACTCTGATGTTCTATAGTAGATTCATGAACTAATATTTATCTATTCTGCTGCTTATTATTGTATTACTCTGTGTCTATGATTCTGTGATTGATTTATTTACTGTATATGCTAAGTTTTGCCAAATATAAATTAACAATCTGTTGTTTTAAGCAATTCAAGTCTGACATGTGCGGATGATTATCGATTTGAATGGTTCAAAATAGCAGGTCGTTACAGTTTGTATCAGAGCTCTGATTTAGGCAAATCTTAGCATATGGAGTAAAAACTCATTAGAGATAGGGTAGTAATACCCTAGAATGAGTAAAATTAATTACAGAATCATCTTCGTTCGAGCTTGAAATTCTTGTTAGGATCCTCCTAGATTAGGATTTCTTTCAAATTTTGGAATTTTCCCTTTGTTCTAAAATCCATTCTTATCTTTTCCTGTTCATATTCTTCTTGATACTAGAGCATCCTATAGCTCTATTTCTGTTGATCTCTGTAGTAAATTTAAGCACATCTTGCAACCACAATTGGCAACTTCATCCTTATGATTTGTAAAGGGGTGAAACTCCTTTACAACATACGTCGATTCACCGGAGATTTCTACGTCCTCGATTTTGATGCTGTTATTTCTTGCAAAGCCCGAACCGTTTCTTTAGTAGATGACCCAGGTAATCCTCTTCTAATAGAATGTCGATTGCCTTAGGATTATGCATGCAGTTTTATCTTTCCGCTTGATTCTTAGCCTAGTGATCTTGACTCCACCCCTATTGTCCAACTATTTTCGGATATCTTTGGTGAAGTCACTTCTCTTCCCCCTAAGCGGAAATTGAATTCTGCATCGATCTTATTCCTGGAGCTTGACCTTTTGTCCTTCCTCCCAAATGAACGGTTTTTGTGAATGGTTAGTCCTGCCTTTGGATTAACCAATGCTCCTGCCTCCTTCGTCGATCTCATGAATCGCGTTTTCCGCGATGTTCTCAACAAGTTTGTCTTGGTTTTCGTTGATGATATTCTCGTCTTTTCTAAGTCAGAGATGGAACATGAATCTCATTTGAACTATGTTCTCCAAACTCTTAGGAGTCATCAGTTGAAAGCCAAATTTTCTAAATGCCATTTCTGGAGGGATGAAGTCCGATTCCTTGCGCACATTGTTTCTGGAAATGGAGTCTCGGTTGACCCGGTTAAGGTCACTGCGATTAATATAAGTCTATCCACCTTTCCTCTTTTGTAATTTAATTATCTTATCTTCCTTTCGAGCCTATTTTCTTAGTTAGAATTCTTTTGATTAGGGTCCCTCTAAATTTGAATTTTTATCCTTGTTCTAAAATCCATTCTTGAATCATCCTATAAGGGAGCGTATTTATAATATAAAATGTTTTATATTGTGTTGTTTGAGTTGTTAAGTTTGAATTTTGGGTTTCGATCGATTCGTCTGGCCAACGTTATCGATAGGAATTCCAAAACACTTGAACATAGAAAACTGACGCAATATTGTTTTCAAAATTGGTAAATGATATAGTTTTATGTACGATTATATGTTATATATAAAAGTATAATTTTCTGAAATTAGATAGTTAAATGAATTGATTGTTAGAAATGATAATACTAGATTATCATTTATTGTTTGTCAACATTCCTAAACTATTAACTATTGTTGTATGTTATAAGGAGTTGAATTTTTTTAAACATGGTCATAAATCTGATTTGCAAATGAAATAAATTTAAACTAAGGATTTGAGAATTTAATTTCCGGTGCTTTTCAAAATTTAGTTTTCAAATTTTTGGAAAAATATATTATTTGAAAGTATTTTCGAATGGAAATTCTTTTCAAAGAATTTTAAAAGAAGTAAGCCAGTACTCTCCTCTTATGTCGCTGGAAAATAATTTCGATGATGACTGCAACATCATCGACATTCATTTTCGAGTCTCAAAATGAGGAGAACACTTAGTAGCTTTGCTACACTTTTGTTTTGGAAAATAGATTTGATTTGAATCTCTTGAGTATAATTTGATGTACAAAATATATATGTGTTTATTTATTTCAAAATGGTTTGAAGTGAAACCGGAAATTAAATCTCAAGTTCTATGTTAAGTGATGGCTTTCAATTATTGAAATGAAGATTTTTTTTTGAATAATTGGTGTGTTTAAAATGTGAAATGAAATTGAAACAACTTGAAACAGTTGAACTAGGATAAAAATTAATTTGTATAATACTCAATTGCATTCTAAAACATATATAACTTACCTGAAATATTCAAAAAGTTAAAATGTTATTGTGAATAGGCAATTAAAGGTTATACAAGAGAGAACTTAAGTAATAAAATGTTCAAACTAAATTTTGCTTAATAGAAATGTTGTAAATAAAAGGAAAATTTGTATAGCGCTCAATTACATTCAAAAACATTAATAAAACTTACATGGGAAAAGTTTGAATGTAATGAGAATATGTAATTGAATAATATATAATATAAATGTAAGTAATAAGATGTCCATAATGAAATTTATATGGTTTTGAATTAATTGTTGTATCTGAAAAGACAGTGCGGATCGTGCTATATGGAATTATACTATACTAGTGCAGAAATAAACTAAGATACTATAGCAATGTGAATAAGTAAAATAAAACAAGCACACCAGGAATTTTTATACTGGTTCGAACTTCCCGTTCTACGTCCAGTCCCAGACTCCTTCTGGAATTTCAACTAACTATAACCCTTATTTAACTTGGAGGAATAGGTTTACAACACCTAAGCAACAGATCCACTACACCAAAAAGCTGTTTTTGCCACACCTCCTTCCGCCTTATTGGATACGGCTTAAAGCCGTACCAAATTAGATACGGCTAATAACCGTATCTAATGTATTCAACATGGCTATAAGCCGTATCAAATTTGATACGGCTTTAAGCCGCATCTAATTGCGTGCCTATTTCTGGCGCAAACTTTTCCACCCAATACTTACATCTTCCCTCCAAATAATTCGATTTCCCCCCTATTTAGATACGGTTCTTAGCCGTATCAAATTTGATACGTGTTTTAGCCGTATCTAATTCATGCTAATTTTTGGTGCGAATTTTTTAGTGCCAAAAAACGCCCCAGATCTACTCCGTTTCATTCAATTATTTTCGTTCTTAGCGAATTTTTTACTGCTAATTTTTGGTGCGAATTATTTTCCCCAAATTATTTCGTCCAATTCCTTTCAATTGTTAAAATCCCTCGTTCTTTTCATCATACTGCTCGTGGATCATCTCCTACCGCGGTCCACTCTAACCATCGTTTTGCTATTGCAGTCCGCTCTCACCATCGTCTCGCATTAGGGTTCCTCGTCGCCATCCTATTACCCGTTGCTGTCGTCGCAGTTGCTGCTGTCTCGCTAAGGTATGCCTAATTTGTAATTTCGATTCACCATTGACTATATATTATACTTGTTAAATTTGTTTATGGGATCCCTCATCTCTTCTAATCAATATGCTTTTATTAAAGAAAGGAGCATAGTGGTATTTTATGTGCATATGAATTAGTCAGAGGATTTAATTGAAAGGATAATGTTAATGTTTATCATCTCATTTATGCCAATGCCAATGATATCATTGTATTTGCGAAAGCTGACAAGAAAAGTGCAAGCGCCTTAAAGATAGTTTTTCAGAAAATTTATGATATAAAACAATGTTATAATATAAAACTCACGTAGACTATATTCCATACCTACAACATAAAAACATGAAAACCTTGGGTTACAAAAATTGCTTGAAATATGAGACCTACGCAAGACACATGAAGTAGCAGATGCAGAGTCTTCAGTCGAAACATATTAAGTTCATAAAATACAACAATTCCCTTGTAGACTGCATGAATCAGTTATCAAACTTTTATCCAATTGTCCTTCTCATTTATTCGACAAATTAAGAGGTGATAACAATGTTTCATTTAACAAAAATGTCAAATGTTTCTTTAAGACATAAGAACAGAACAGAAAACAACACTACTATATTTAGTAAGAAAGAAACAAATAAAGAATATGAAAGTAAATGCTATGATACGTTAATAATCCGTTAAGGATTAAATCAGCTCGATTCCTTCTTAAAACCCTTGACCAATTGTAATTAAATTTGGACATGCAACAGACCAAATAGTCAACTAGTTAGACAGCAATAAAACCATTTTGTATTTCAAAATTTAGTTGAACAAATATTTAACTTCAAAATTCACCCTGGAAAAGTAAACATGAAGCAAAGAACCAGTCTTTTTGGCAGAGTCAGAGCATTAACTTTGAAATGTCAGTAGCCTTGCCTTGAAGGTTACAACTCAATGAAAATAAATCGACAGTTTTCTTTGGGGGTAGAGTCATTAATTCAGAAGAAATTGCGGAATGTATTAATATAAAACAATGAAGTTTGCCTATTAAATACTTAGGTATCCCTTTATCTGCTATGAATCTGAAGGATAATGACTATTGTTCTTTGGTGGATAAGGTCAAGCAGGTCTGCAATTATAAATCGACGCCAATACAGCAAGAATCCAAATTAAAATGATAAAAGTCGAATTCAAGTAGTCCAAAATAAGCAACCATCATTATGTAATTATGATGCATTGTGGATAAATTGTGATATGATTTTGGTCATATGCTGCATCAACTAATTAATGTTGCAAGTATACCATGTCTAATACAATAGTCAATCTTATGCTATTTTGTATTATTTTGATCTCCTTGCATAATATACAGCTTGGTGCTAATGTTGTATATAGTTCTGACATTGTATATGGTTTTGACATTGTTGTATAAGTGGATAAAATTATTGTTAATGGCGCAAGCCAAGTATCAGGAGAGGGGTAATGCATAGACATTACTCCGGTGCTACAAATGCATAGACGCCCAGTCCCAGACTCCTTCTGGAATTTCAACTAACTATAACCCTCACTTAACCCGGAGGAATAGGTTTACAACACCTGAGCAACGGAACAGGATTTTGCGCCTCAGCAGTAGAAGAGGACTTCACTTTGCCTGAGCAGTAGAACAGGTCTTTTACAAATAAAGTTTTCTTGAATCTATGTGTTCTTTAATAACACGAATTTGTCAATTATAGTACACCCTTCCTATAATCTTCTCCTTTATGATATATATATATATATATATATATATGAATACGTGAAGAATAAGGAAGTAATAGAATAAATTTGTATGAAATTGAATGCACAAGAGTATTAGAATCAAAGAATATGAGAGTAGAGTAAGAATATATTGAATTAAGTTATGGAAACATGATTCTAATGTGTTTATATAGATTATAAATAGGTGCATATGGTCGTGAAGAGTTATCATGAAGAGATATGGTCATATCTATTGAAATGAAGAACGCATCTCTTCACGAATGGAAGTGCCTATTTGAAAATATAGCCGTTATAGATATTCAGACTTCTGAATTGAATAATTCAGACTTCTGAAATTGCACGAGCTCAAACCAGAAACGAAATAGGCTAAAAATAACCATTTTCAGACGTTTGAAATTAACAAGTCAGACGTCTGAATATTGTACTAAACAATATTCATTTTTCCAGATTCAAACGTCTGATTTGGTACATTCAGACGTCTGAATGTAAACTAAAAATGAGAATATGCAAAGATTATGAGTGTATGCAAATGAAATGAAAAACGTGTCGAAATATATATCATATAGGAGAGATTTTAACATGAGTAAACTCTTTACACAGACTCGATACATACTTATATAAGATTTAAAGCTTATTTGAATCCGGTCTTGTTTAATTCCTACAAAAACAAGTTAGTATATAATAATGACTTGTATAGTTGTCATAGTTAAAATATCATAATTATGAAATATCGTAAATACGAAGTTTCAACATTCTCCCCCTTTTTGACGATGACAACTATATAAGTATATACATAATATGAACATATATAAACATGAAATAGAATTATATGTACTCCCCCTTACTATAAGCCCCCCCTGTCGATGGTAGTATTTAAACTCCTTATCCCCCTTTGACATCGACAAAAAGGAAACATAATATATATGAAATACTCACATATCTGAATTATGATTGATTTTCATATTCAGAATGTATATGTTTCTATCTCTGTTACCTTCAAAAATAAGATTTTTATTGTGATCATAAATGCTACACTTATCCTCAGAAAATGAAATTTTGAATCCTTTGTCACATAATTGACTAATACTTAAAAAATTGTGCTTCAAGTTTTTGACAAGTAAAACATTGAAAATGAGAGGTGAATTAGATATACCGTAATTGCTCACATCGCCTTTGCCGATGATATAACCTTTAGAATTGTCTCCAAATATGACAGAGCCTCCATCTGAATATGTAATATTTGTTAGCATATTTTTGTCTCCTGTCATGTGTTTTGAGCAACCACCGTCGAGTATCCATTTTCCTCTTTTCTTAAGTGGGGCCTGCAAAAAATAAAAGAATAACATCGATACCCACTTTTTGATAGGGTCCTAAGAGTTAGGTCTTAGGAAACCAAACCCAATAGGATTCAGTATTCCCTTTGTATAAATAATTTTGACTCTTATGCACATTTTTCAAAAAGGATTATATATATCTATTCCTAATCAAACTGTTGTTTGTTTTAGGAACCCATATTTTTATGTTTTGTGAATTTTGATTCCTTTTTGGTTGAACTATGGTAGACTAGGATTTAGAAATATTTCTCCTATTTTATTTATTTCTGGGTGGAGCTACTGATTTCTTAGAATAACCTAGTCCTTTCTTATTTAAAACAGATTGGGAATTCTCAATAATCTTAGATAGGTTCTCTCTGCCTTTATCGAAGTTAGTCACATTTTTAGTAATGCTTTCTAACTTTGTTTTGAGGCTAGTATTGTCTAGTTCAATCATTTTGATCTTGGTTTTTAGCTCATGATTTTCAGAGATAAGAGCATCATTCTTTTCCTTTTGAGTTTCAATTTCTTGACTCAATAAGGTAAGTTGAGAGTTATCATTATAAAAAGTATCTTGAAGTTTTCCAAGTTCTTCTTCTAATATCTTCTTTTCGTCATTAAGCATATCTCTCTCGAATTCTGCTTTTCTCTGATTTTCTAGAGCCTCTTTATATTTTCTTTTGAGAATTTTTAAAGTATCTAATAATTCAGAATTTATTTCAATCATGTCATCAAAAGTAAGATCATTTACCTCATTCTCTGTAGCTATGAAACAAACATTTGCTCGTTCATTTTCACTGTCACCACTGCTTTCTGATGAAGAAGAAGAATCCAAGTCATCCCATGTTACTGAAAATGCTTTTCTTTTAAACTTGTCCTTTCGGTTCTTATTGTTATATGTTTTCTTCTGTTCTAGACAATCTTTTTGTATGTGCCCCTTCTTGTGGCAGTTAAAGCATTCTAGTATTGATGAAGATGGCTTATTTGAATTGTTGTTGAAGTTTCTTTTCCCGTTGTTTCGATTTCCTTTTCTGTACTTCAAAAACTTTTTAAAGTTTTTAGCAATGAATGCTAAGTCTTCTTCATCCGAATCTGATTCTTCTTTTTCTACATGAAATGCCATATTCTTTTTGTCTTGCGCTTGTACTCTTTTAGCCTGCAAATTCACTTCGTAGGACATTAGATTTCCTATTAACTCTTCTGGCTTCATAGTAGAAAGTTCATTTGCTTCTTCAATGGCTAAGACCTTTCTTTCCCATTCATCCATTAAAGAGTTTAGGATTTTTGATACAATATCAAAATCAGTAAAATTTTCTCCTAGTCCTAATAGAGAGTGATAAATATCTTGAAATCTAGAGTACATATCATTAATAGACTCATCCTGTTTCATTCTAAAATTTTGAAATTGACTTTTCAACATAGAAATTTTGCTTTGTTTAACCTTGTTAGTACCTTCATGTGTAACTTTTAGTGTTCTCCATATTTGATAAGCAGTTGTACACATACTAACTCGATTAAATTCATTCTTGTCTAAGGCACAAAATAACATATTCATAGCTTTGGCATTTGCAGTAGCATCTAATTTTTGTGTGTTTGACCATGAAGAGTATTCTGTTGTAGGAATGCTATAGTTTGAGTGATATTCCATGAATCAAAACCATTTGCTTGCATATAAATACGCATTCGAGTTGCCCAATAGTTGTAATTCATGCCATTGAATAGTGGAGGTCGTGCAGTAGATTGACCTTCTACAAAACTGGTGTTAGTGACAGTGCTAGTGCTGGTGTTGTTTTCCATATTAACAAAATATCAAATAACTTTGTAACGGTTATTAGATGCCTTGCTTTGATACCAAATGAAAAGACAGTGCGGATCGTGCTATATGGAATTATACTATACTAGTGCGGAAATAAACTAAGATACTATAGCAATGTGAATAAGTAAAATAAAACAAGCACAGCAGGAATTTTTATACTGGTTCGAACTTCTCGTTCTACGCCCAGTCCCAGACTCCTTCTGGAATTTCAACTAACCATAACCCTCACTTAACCCGGAGGAATAGGTTTACAACACCTGAGCAACGGAACAGGATTTTGCGCCTCAGCAGCAGAAGAGGACTTCACTTTGCCTGAGCAGCAGAACAGGTCTTTTACAAATAAAGTTTTCTTGACTTAATGTGTTCTTTAATAACACAAATTTGTCAATTATAGTACACCCTTCCTATAATCTTCTCCTTTATGATATATATATATATATGAATACGTGAAGAATAAGGAAGTAATTAATGAATTTGTATGAAATTGAATGCACAAGAGTATTAGAATCAAAGAATATGAGAGTAGAGTAAGAATAGATTGAATTAAGTTATGGAAACATGATTCCAATGTGTTTATATAGATTATAAATAGGCGCATATGTTCGTGAAGAGTTATCATAAAGAGATATGGTCATATCTATTGAAATGAAGAACGCATCTCTTCATGAATGGAAGTGCCTATTTGAAAATATAGCCGTTATAGATATTTAGACTTCTGAATTGAATAATTCAGACTTCTGAAATTGCACGAGCTCAAACCAGAAAGGAAATAGGCTAAAAATAACCATTTTCAGACGTCTGAAATTAACAAGTCAGACATCTGAATATTGTACTAAACAATATTCATTTTTCCAGATTCAGACGTCTGATTTGGTACATTCAGACGTCTGAATGTAAACTAAAAATGAGAATATGCAAAGATTATGAGTGTATGCTAATGAAATGAAAAACGTGTCGAAATATATATCATATAGAAGAGATTTTAACATGAGTAAACTCTAGACACAAACTCGATACATACTTATATAAGATTTGAAGCTTATTTGAATCCAGTCTTGATTAATTCCTGCAAAAACAATTAGTATATAATATCGTAGTTGTCATAGTTATTTGAATATAAGATAGAATCGTAGTCTTGATTAATTCCTGCAAAAACAAGTTAGTATATAATTCCTACAATATATATAAGATTTGAAGCTTATTTGAATCCAGACTTGTATAGTTGTCATAGTTAAAATATCGTAATTACGAATTATCGTAAATACAAAGTTTCAATAGTATATGGTACCATGTATTTCGAATCTATCTTTCCTTTCTATTGCTTCTATTCTCCTATTTCGTTCCTTTTCGGGGATGAAAAGTTTTGAGTGGGGGAGAGTGCAATGACCTGGAAATTTTAACGATTTAAATGACGTAATTAACTAATCTTTTTTTCTTGAAAATAAACAATTAAATTTTAGAAATGAAAATTTGATATTTGGTATGCGTATATTGAGGCATAACAAGTGCCAGATTTTCATTTGAAAATATTTAAGTTTGTTTGGCTGTGAAATTTCAATTTTTAAATTTAAAATCAGTTAAATTTGATGAAAATAAAATATTTTTGAAATCTGAATATTTTTATATAATAAATTTGTAAATCATCTTCTGAGTGAGACGTTATATTTCGTTTCGCCAAATTTGGACTGCTCTAGCTCCGTTTATATTATTTTCGACGGTTTAGCAGCATTTTGGCAGCGAATATCAACTTTTGATAGGATGATCGTATCGCTCATATCTGTGTACCATTCTGTTCGTCTCGTCGCGCTGATATCCATAGTATATTCATTCTTGTAATTTGGCATCCAGTACGCAGCGAAATTGGCAAAAAGGTTAGCCGTATCGGTTACGTATTTGGGCTTTTTGGTTTCCTTGTGTCTTTCCATTATCCACCATGTATACTAATAGCCACCAGCCTTTTATATTCCTAGAATTTATTTCTAACTTTTACTATTCTACCGGTTTAAAATATATTGCTTGTTGGTTTCCCATTGTCCTTTCTATTCAATTATTTCTGTGCTTGAGACATTTTTTTAATAATATAAAACCATATTACCTAAAGCTATTTCTTCTTCCTTTACCTGCTCGTGTAGCCGATCTCACCATCGCATTAAACCCTTCCTATCGGCCATCTCCTTACCGCCTCCACTTCGCCCACAGAGCACCAGATCTGCCACGATCTCCTCGCGTCTTGTCCTCAACAGCTGCACTTATAAAAAAATTATGTATATGGATTGCATTGTTTTTCTATTTTCCCGAAACCCATTCGTCCTACCCTCCTTTTCACCTCGGCCTCCACCACAGCTCGCTACTCCACCAGCCTCTCCGCCTACATCTCCGCCCCTGACCAAACCTCCAACGACAACCACAACGCCAGCCTCTTTTCCCCACCGTGTCCATGACCGAACTGCCACCCCTACCTATTGACAACCCCAAACCCACAGTCATCACAACACACCCCACTCCAGTCGCCTGTGCCCAGATCCGCGTCTAACCCACTCCACCTTGTTGCCATACTGGACCATCATCGAACATTCTCTTTGCTCGTCCACTTTCCTGAAACTGCTCATCCCATGCCCTCCACAACGCTGATGCATGCCTTTCCCTCATAGACCCAAGCAAAACCCCACCTGATAATACACCACCAAGCCACCTTTCTTCCCACATCGTCAACCTCCGAGCAGCTGCAGTTTGCCTCCCCCTTTTGACAGTGCTGAGCCTTACCCATCTCTCTCCTCCGATCCACACAGTGCCAACCTTCCTCACCTTTGCTCTACCGTCCCCAGATCCATGCACCACCCTGCCAAAAGTCGCCGCCTAGACTGCAACCTTGCCCCTCTCCGTCATCGCCAAGAAGCAGCACCACACACTTGCTCCCTGTGCCGAGCTTCTACTCCCCTTCTTGTTTTAAAAAAAATGTTTACTTATATATTTTGAAACTGTTCTTCTCTGCCTATATATATATATAATGTTTAAATATTTATTTGAAGAATTTTGAAAATACGGGTTTTAATAAATATTGATTTTTTTTAAAATGTAATATGAAGATTTTTATTTTAAATATGTGTTTTTAATTGAATATTTATTTTAAGAAAGAAATAATAATAATAATATAATATATATTTTGTTTCCATCTATATCAAGCTAGTTTTGATTTTGAATCCATCGATTCAAGTCTGTCGTGCTTTGCTTTGGAATTTGTGCTTAGATTCGTCACATCTTGTTCTTGTTATTTCTCTAGCCTCGAAAGGTGAGCGATCACTCACGATTTACATTCTTGTGTTTAGTAAATTTAATTCACATGAAATGACGATTGAAATATGTTGTTAAATTTATAATTGGTTTGAAATTCAATTGTTAAGTTTGATATGTTATTATCTGCAATCGTTTACCTATATTAATTGACATATGACACCATAACCATGTTGTATATATATTATATATAAATTGTTAATTATGATCCATGTTGTAATTGATATATTATGCTATTTTATATTATTATTCTATTGTTCTCACTCTACAAGTTGCCTGTTATTTTAGAAATTCCCTATGGGTTGAAATGATACATACCCGAACGATATTATAGATTATGGAAAATCGTTATGGGTTAAAATGATAAACCCAAGCGATTTTATTGATTTGAATTTTGGGATTGCGGGTTGAAATGATATGTACCCATAAATTTAAATTATTGCGGATTGAAATGATAAATACCTGTATCACTTGACCATAGGATAGAAAACTACATACGGACACCGTTGGTCTATTTTTAAATGATTTCCAGAATTTTGAAAAGGAAAATATATGTGTTTTAGTAAATATTGATTTTTATAGTATAATATATAGATTTTATTGTAATATATATGTGTAAATTTTAGATTTTAAAATTATATGTTTTGGAAATTTTAAAATTATAAGTTAAGTTTTAAAAATGTAAATTACAAGCACCATTGTCCCAGTGGTTAAGTGATTCGACTTTGGTGCGAGAGGTCACAAGTTCGAAACTTGCGTAGCATGATTCGAACATATATTGACATGTGATTTGTGTTATGTTGTCCCGGTGACATGTTGTATCTAAGTACCATTTCAATTTTTTTTACTTATAACTTTATTATTTTAAAAATATATAAAATAAAATTCAAATAGATTTAACAAAAAGGTTTAATTTAACTTAACTTAATAAAATTTAATTTAATTAATATATATATATATAAAAGAATATGTTTTAAAATGTTTATTAAAATTTATGTTAATGTTTTGAAATGTTTATTAAAATTTATGTTAATATTTTAAAATAGATTTTGTGATAACTTTAATTAATTAAGGTTGGAAAGATAAATTAAAATTGATTTGCAATTTAATTTGGTTAAGAATTGAATTTAAATAAGAAATTGATTTGAAAATTATTAATTTTGAGATTTTAAAGATATGATTTTTATAACTTGATAACTGGATTTTGATTAAAGATGATTAAATGAATATTTCAAATTTAAATAAAATTGAAATTGAATATTTAATACTGATTTAAGTTTGTAATTTGAGATTTTATTTAAATGTTATTAAAATGATTAAGTGAATATTTTCAAATTTAAATAAAATTAAAGTTGAATTTCTAAATATAAATGAAATTTACCAAATTGAGTTATTGTAAATGGTTTGAATATTTTAACTTTGAAACCTATTGAATTGGAAGTGGTTTAAATTTGTAGTTCAAACCTGGATTTGATATCGATATAAATTAAGAATGGTTTTAATGAGAATTTGAATTGAACCTTTAACCCTTTTAATTGAAATTGTTGAACTGAGATTGATTTAAATTGAATTTTGGATCTAAAGTTGATTTGAATTGATCAGTGAAATTAGAAGGAACAATTCTAATTTGAAACTATTTTTGATATAAACTCTTTTAATATATAAACTATTTTTAATATATAAACTATTTTTAATCTATAACGTATTTTAAATATAAACTATTTTTAATTTATAACTATTTCAATATATATAAACTATTTTTAATATATAAACTATTTTTAATATATAAACTATTTTTAATCTATAACCTAATTTAAATATAAACTATTTTTAATTTATAACTATTTCAATATATATAAACTATTTTCAATATTTAAACCGTTTAAGTTGGAACTGTTATAATTTAGGTTTAATGGATTTAAATGCGAATATTTTGATATGATGGTTTAAACTATTTTGTGGTTATGATTTTGAAAGTGATATGATTTCGAAGTGAATATGATTTCGAAAGTGATACGATTTTGAAATGAATATGATATTTTGATATGAAGTATGAACTGTTTGAAATTGAAAAATGACCACGGTGTGAAATAAGCGTTTGGTTGTGAAAGAGACCGGGATCGGATATTGTCATACTCTCTGCCAATACCGAAAACCACTTTAACAACTATGCACGTGGTGGAGATTCTAGAACGAAGTTGGATGGTTTGGCGAACGTCTGTATGAGGTATGAATGCAGCCCTGACTCCCTCGAGTCAGCTTGATGTGGCTAAAACAAGAGCTATACCTGGGCCAAGTGAGGTCGCACCTCTGATCGAGCATGCTTCTTCGATACCATTCTATTACTTTGTGATTTGATTGGGTGCACCTTTGATTTGGGAGTGTGTCTCGAGGTGGGCAGTAGTAGCTGCTATGCGTTACCACCAGCCCGGTTTTGCAAAACGTTAGAATCCTACCCTAGGCATTGCCTTGCGTGCCTTGTCACATGTCTTATCGCTCCTTCTACGAGTTTGGTTTGTGTCGTGCCTATGGAGTGCTCCCTAATAGCCCACCGGTTTGGTGGAGTTTACAGTACTGTATAGACTGCGACATTTATATAAAAATGTGTTAAGGGGATATGAGTAACGCCTTAACGCTATTTTAATAGTTTACTTTACTATAGACATTATATATGTAGCGTATTGTACTATGTATGTAGATAGTTCCACAGATCCTTACAGGATGGGAATCCCAAACATCCTTTAAGTCATTTGCATTTCATTTGGACATTTCACTTGAGTTGATTTACTTGCATAAGAATGTTAATCCCGACTCGAGTGGTTTGTGTTTTGCTTTATGCTCAGATCAGACTGAGTGTCACAACATTTGAGACTCACCTTTGGAGCTTGGAGCTTTGCTTGGAGTTCTTTATCTATTCAGCTTTCAGTTATTCAGTTATTTCCAATTGTTTATGTTGAGACTTGTCAGTTGCTTTTGTATTAGTGACTTCTATGTATTCAGGATCTCTATTGTATTTTGTTTACTCTGATGTTCTGTAGTAGATTCATGAACTACTATTTATCTATTCCACTGCTTATTGTTGTATTACTCTGTGTCTGTGATTATTTATTTACTGTATATGCTAAGTTTTGCCAAATATAAATTAATAATATATTATTTTGAGCAATTCAAGTCTGACATGTACGGATGATTGTCGATTTGAATGGTTCGAAATAACAGGTCGTTACAATTTGCTTCCGGTTGCTCATTGGGATTCTCAGCTTGTTTTTGTTTGCGAATAAGCTATTTCTTCTTCACCATAACCTGCATTAACAAGATAGATTTATATATTCCTAGCTACAAGAGCAAACAAAAGCAAAGTACAGTGCAAAAGCACAAACATGCTACAACAAAATAAGGACAAGTCTGAACTTTTAATTATAAGTCCAACAACAACATGGCTTAAAATTATCCAATATATACACATCAAAAATAATATTGTATTTTTGTTATACATGAAATAATATTAATAACTATATATATATCTATTGCACATTACATTACTAATCCAAATCCGTCCATGTGGAAAATAATGTATCATCACTTCACTGCCTCAACCTAAATTCTGCTGCTGCTTGGTATATATATCAAATTACATCCCATGTTCTCAAGATTCATTATACTAAAGACTTACTTTATTAGTAGAGTAGCAGTTTGAAACAAGGTTGCATATTAGTGAAAATCAAGCCATAAGTTCACTAATTGATTATATATATTTGCTAAAATAACTTGCATTGTATTATAAAAGTAAGATATTTCATAAATACAAATGATTTAAAAATAAGATATTTCATGCATATAAATGATCTAAAAATAATATATGTCCAAAATATTATGTATTTATGCATTGTTGTTTTTGAATCATGATATTTTGTTGTCCACTTAGTCAAAGAAATAAATTTGAAATTTATTTTGTTAATTATATTGATTATTATACACACACACATATATAAACTTAATTTATAATTATATGGAAGTATGTTTATATCACATAAATATATATAAATGTTGTTTAATATATAAAATTGAAATGAAACATATATGTATACAATAGTATGTTGATCTATTTATCTTTTGATATATGTATTTGTTGATCATTTTATGCAAGTTGCAATTTATGTAAATCAAATATTCAATCACCTTTTTTGGCTATAAATAATTATGGAATTCACAAGTTACAATACTTGATTTGGATCTAAATTTAGTTAGGAATTTACGAGAGAGGAAGGGGGAAAGAGTTTCCATTTTTCTTAGAAGCTAATCAGATATTTCCTTAATTAAAGAATTAAATTTGGAACAAGGGAGGAATTCTCTACACAAGGGAAGAACTCTCTACCCAAAATGAGAATACTAAAATGAGAACCACTTTCAAGTCTCAATTTTAGCATGGTTTCCGAGTTAAAATTGAATATCCACGAAACTTTCAACGTTTAAAAATGTGGATATGAATAGACTGGGTTGTTGTTCTTGATAAGATTTATTTTTTGGCAACTAAAGTAACTCCCATTTTATGCTGATAGACATGGCGTGTTGAATATTCAATAATAATAAAATATTTGGAACATAGATTGCATTTTTATGTAAAAAGAGAGATTGCATTTTCATGCTGTTGTTATTGGAAGGAAGACCGATCATAACCATGTATATGTGGTATTTTTCATATCATTACTATGGAGACCCACAATGATACATGAGTCCATGAACCTCTTGTCAATTCTTTTCTTATGAGTAAAGAATTATGCAGAAAATATCCGATACACAATGCAAATTGCTACATGCTAAAGTTTAAAGGTTTATAATTTGTTAACATAGATAGATATACACAGCAAAGCAAGTGCTCACACCTGAAGTAATTGAGGGAGATGAGTGTGCATATAATACAGTCTTCACATTCAAAAGTTTAATACTTCAATGAGTACTACCAAACTAAACAGTGACAGAGAGACTGGTCTAAATCCTTTTAATATTTTTGGTACATTTATCTCGTTTTTCTTTTTCCTTCTTGTCTGCCCTTTAATTTCCATCCTTGTGAGAATAATAAAAGATCTTTGTCTCTTTTATTTAATTAGATTAAACACAAACCATTCCACTACTGACAGCTCTATTCTCCCTTCCCTACATTTTTGGAAACATATATTTACTTTCAGGTGAATAATGCATATCAATCATTATCCCTTTTTGGTTAAACAGTAATTTAGCTGGTAGGTTTGTGAGAATGTGATTTGCCAATCTCGTAATTAGTCAGAAGAAGGCAGCAATATGTTCTAGCATTTCTGGTCCACATTGCAGAATTCACATACTCAACTACAGGTAAACACATGATCAAGATGTATCTAGCGAGTTTATGTACATGCACACATGATCATATGCGTTTAAGATTCCAATTTTCAAAATAATAATAAGCTGCTTAGTTGAAATTATTACCTCAGAGTAAGATGTTCATCAGAAATTCATGAGACTTACCTTCAGATTAGTCAATGGGCATAATCATAGGGCAAAGAAGCTTAGATGTGCTCATTGCTTATAATTATAGAGTTCGAGTATTCCTATTTCTCTCCTTCGACATCCTTACCTTACTTTTATGATCTAGTTCTCCACCCACTACCAAGATTTTAGCGATTTGGCGATTTGGCCATTTTGCGATTCAGGATTTTAGCGATTTGGTGATTTGACGATCTAAGCTGAGTGGTGGAAGTTTAGGGATTTGGTGATATTAAGATTCAGAAATTTGGGGATTTTCGGATTTAGGGATTTTGCGGTTCAATATTGCAGTTTAGGGATTTTGTGAGAGTAGCGAAGTGAAAGAAGGGGTGTTTTCTAGAGGAGAAGGGCGATATGCGCATTTTCTAGTTCTCGCACAAAAGAATTTATTTCCCGCCTTTTTCATTGTACAATGTTGATTACATAGTATTTCTTTGTTTGATAGCGTCCAAAACCCTTCATTTCATAGCGTTTAAAGATGATAGACGCAAACGCTATGTATTATTGCTATCAAAAGCCCATATTTTTGTAGTGATAATTATTACAAAATCGCCAAGAGCGACATATGAAGATGCCCCTTTGGATGACCAGAGTACTAATAGACAAAAATTGTCTTAATACATCACAGCGGAAATAAAAACATAACAACTCCTAAATAGCTAACATCAGCCTCCTGCTCGTCTCCGAAAGCTTTATTCATCCACCTACTAAAACCTACAAATCCTAAACTCTCAACCTACTCAAATCAATTTTGAGCACCCGAGAGTTTAAGGGGAAAAACATAAACTTCGAGTCAGACATAAAGCCTGGTGTGAATAATACTATACATCTCGGTTATCTGATATTAAGTGAGACAATGCCGCTTAGCGGAACAGGTTTCCCCTCACTAATATACATTTAAAAACATTTCTTCTGCAAATCTAATTCCTGCAACAAAACTGGTTAAAACAATAATATCAATATCATGTAAGCATACAAATCAGGTAATCAATGAACTATCTGTCCGAACACTATAGTTTTGTTTGGCTAACTACTAACCTTTGGCTGACTTGGGCCTACCGGACAAAATAAACAAATAACCTAACTTCTATTAGATACTCTTCTGGATGGTCTGTCCCTAACTTACTTCTCCCAAGGTCAACTGATCCTAATGGTTTTGTGGGCTCACCAATAACCTATCTCTGCTCTGTATGTTCCTTTCTGTGTGTAACATCATTTTAGTCTTACCTGTGACAAAGCCCTATACATTGGAATTTTGGACTTATATTAGCTAGAGGCTACTAACTAAATTATAGGGCGCGACCCCATACCAGTCCCATATGGTATTCTAATATCTGAGTCATTTACTTAGGGCCAACTACCCTTCAATTTTTCCGTGAAACCTTTCTTTCAAAATGTTTTAACCCTTTTTAAATCATACTTAAACAAGGAAAATATTCTATGCTTTACTCAAATCACTTTGCCATGTTATATATACTTTACAGAAATCATTTGTTGATGAAAACATTCAAAACCTTTAAAAGTACCTCTTTCGAAACCATTGAAAGTCCCCCTTTCGAAACCATTGAAAGTACCCCTTTCGATACAAGTAAACTACTTTGCTTTATAATCTTAGGCCGAACGGCCAAAACATTCCTTTCGAAACCATTTACAATAGACCTTTCAAAAATATTAAAAACATCCCTTTCGAAAGCTTTATAAAACCATAGACATCCTCCTTTTATAACACTTTAAACATGTCTTTCGAAACCATTGGAAACCTTTCGTAGACATTGGGGAACCCCCCTTCAAAACCTTTATCTTAAACCTTTCGAAAGCCTATAAATCAAACCTTTCGAAAGCATTTGGGTTCAAGTAAAACATGTGGAACAACCTTTCGAAAACCATTTCTTTCAAAACCTTTGGGTTTAACTTTCAATAGAACAAATGGTCTTAAAGCAACTAAGTCGAAAGCACTCTTTCGAAAGAAATTTCCTAAGTAAAAGAAGTGGATGGTGTCAAAACCCATCCCTTTGAAAGCATTGGAGAAGCGTCTTAGGTTTTAAAACAAAGAAACCCTTTCGAAGGCATTGCTTCGAAAGGTAGGATGCGGTAGCAAGGGGTTTCGATCCCTTCGAAAGCTTTTATTTAAAACAAAGGTAAAACCTCTTTTGAAACCTTTCTTTAAAACATGTGACTAAGTCGAAAGCAACCTTATTCGAAAGCATTCTTTTCGAAAGTAAAGCAGGCGCATTTCCTTTTAAAAGCAAAACAAAGCATCGACCCCTTCGGAATCCCTATTTCGACTCTATACCTTTCGCCTATCTTCAATCCACTACGTACCAAGTCTTGGATACCATGTATTGGTTTTGGCTAAGGTTGGAGGTGGAAGGATGAAGTTGAAAGGTAGGTGCCGAAAGTGGTGAAATAGCAAAGTCTTATAAAAACTGATTTTTAACTTGAAAAAGTAATTTCTTTTCAACTAACCTGCTTTGTTTGTCAACATATGATTGGTTGCTAGTTTCTTTTCTAAAATCTTTTCTAAAAGTACTGCTGAATTTCAAAGATAAACAATTTAAAATATTTACAAAATTCCCATTCTCCTTTTATAAATATATAAAACATTTAAGTCTCATACCTTAAATAATTTTATATACTTATTAAAACACTTAGGAAAATCCTACAAAAATTCTCATAAATCGTTATTAATATGTTTTCTAACATATTTAAATTTCTGACCCAAAACATATATAAAATAGCTTTAATTAATTTTAAACCCAATTAACTATTTTCTTCACTAGAAAATTAACAATTAATCCACATTAATTTAGTAAATTATGAAATTTGAAACCCATCTCCAAAATATTATTTCTGACCTTATATAAAAAGCGCAAGGCATTTGGATGTCATTTAATAGGGGTTTCACATTAAAACTTATCATAAAATCCATATGAAATAGCATAAATCATCAACAAGCATATATATATCCATTTTAACAATCAAAACTTGGCAAACATTTGCAAAATAATTCGGATCTCAATCTAAAACCGAAAATAAGAAAACATGAGATGTATCCTATTATTCACCTTTAGCTTGTGATTAAGGAGTTGAGATTTGATCTTGGATTAAGTTGCTTAAGCTCCCTTCTTTTAGATTCTTGCTTATCTTCTTCTTGCTTTTTCCTTAGTGGTGGCCAGCCTCTCTAGTATTTGAATTTTGCTTTGAACATGAAATTGAACGTGTATGAGGGTTTAGGGTATAAGGATATGACTTATTCCTACTTTTCCCTTATCCATTTTATTTCATTTTCCCTTAGTTCATTTGTTTAGGTTGGCATGGCTACCCCTTATTTACACAAATCTCAATCCCTTAACCATTTCATTTAATTTAACTAATTAAATGTCCTAAATAATTTTAATCAAAATTAGGGTCATTACAGACTCCCCTCCTTAAAGAATTTCGTCCTCGAAATTACGATAAGGTACACAATAAATCAATCATAAAGGTAAACCATACCATGAAACAAATCAGGATAAACGTCTCTAATCCTGCTCTCAGTTTCCCAAGTACAGTCTCTCTCATCGTCGCTCCACTGGACCTTAACTAATCTGACCGTCATGTTCCTTAGCCTCTTCTCATCTCTCGCGACTATACGAACTGGCTTCCTTACTACAGTCAAGTTCGGTTCCACTACTTTGTCCTCTAACATAGTCGGTGTTGTAGTAGTCTCTGGATCTCGAACACACTTTCTCAGATGAGAAACATGAAAAACATCGTGAACTCCTGCCAAACTATTTGGTAACTATACTCTATATGCGAGTTTCCCGATCCTTCATACAATAGGAAATGGTCCGACGAACCTCAGTGCCAATTTTCCCTATCTCCTGAATCGAATACACCTTTCATCGGTGATACCTTGACGAAAACATGATCTCCAACCGAGAACTCTGTCTTTTCATCTCTTATCAGCATAACTTTTCTGCCTAGACCGAGCTTCCTTCATTCTAACTCGAATTAACTCAATCTTCTCTGCAGCTTCTCTGACTAAATATGGACTAAGAACCAACCTATCCTATGTCTCTAACCAACAAACTGGAGATTTGCATGGCCTTCCATACAAAGCTTCAAACGGTGCTATCCCTATACTAGTCTGATAACTATTGTTATATGAAAACTCGACTAAGTGTAGATGGTCTTCCCATGATCCCCTAAAATCTAGCACACAAGCTCGTAACAAATCTTCCAAGACTTTGTTAACTCTTTCCATTTGCCCATCGGTCTGTAGATGGTAAGCGGTACTCATCTTGAGCTTGGTTCCCAAAATCTCCTGTAGACTCTTCCAGAACTCGCTAGTGAATAAAGAATCTCTATCACTTACTATACTACTAGGAATTACATGCAGTCTAACTACATTCTTCATAAATAACTTAGCCAAAACAGGTGCCGTCCGGGTTGACTTAACTGGAATAAAATGGGCACTCTTGGTTAACCTATCCACTATGACCCATATACTCTCATTTCCTCTATTTGATCTTGACAACCCGTCTATAAAATCCATTGAGATCGAATCCCACTTCCATACTGGAATATCTAAAGGCTGAAGTAACCCACTTGGTTTCTGATGTTCGGCTTTTACCCGTTGACAGTTCAGACACTGCTTTACCCATAAGTCTACATCCCTCTTCATACCTTCCCAGAAGAAACTCCTCTTTATGTCCTGATACATCGTAGTTCCTCCCGATGAATAGTGAACTTCGAACGATGGCATTCCTCAAGAACTTCCTTTCTGGTGTTTCTCACATTCGAAACACACAATCTTCCTTTCTTTCTAAACCATCCCTTCCGATCAAGACTAAAATCCTTTAGATCATCGATCTCAGTTCCAACCTCAAGCCTTCTAATCCTCTCGGCTAACATTGGATCCTCTTTCTGCTTAGAAGCAATCTTTTCGATTATCACCGGTCGAAATTCTAAACATGAAAACGTAACTGTTTCCTTACTAGACCTAGCTCAGACCTCCGCTGTACTCTGCATGTTGTCAACGCTTCTAAACCTTTCCACTCAGCTATCATTGCCAACACTACATTTTGATGTTTTCTGCTAAGTGCATCCGCAACCTTATTACCTTTTCCTGGTGTGTAATCAATACCAAAATCATAAGCGGCTATAAACTCTAACCACATCTGCTGTCTCATATTCAACTCCTTCCGAGAGAATAAATACTTCAGTGACTTATGATTCGTATACAGTTCAAATCTCTCTCCCAACAGGTAATGTCTCCATACCTTCAATGCAAAAATTATCGTAGCTAATTCCAAATCATGCATCGGATATCTAACCTCATGTGGTCTAAGCTGTCGAGAAGCATAGGCAATCACTTTACCTCTTTGCATTAACACAACTCCTAATCCTGTTTCACATGCATCTGTATACACCACTAAGTCCTGATTCCCATCTGGAATAACTAACACAGGTGCATTCGTCAATAAGTGTTTCAGCTTTTGGAATGCCTCCTCACACTTATCAGTCCAAACAAACTTCATATCCTTTCGCGTTAGCTTGGTCATCGGTGCTGCTATCCGTGAAAAATCCTTTATGAATCTCCGGCAATACCCCGCTAATCCAAGAAAACTCTTTATCTCGGTCACTGTCTCGGATCTCTTCCAATTATTCACCGCTTCGATCTTAGTCAGATCTATAGACAACCCTTTCTCTGAGACTACATGGCCAAGAAACTTCACTTTCTTCTTCCAGAAATGACACTTCGGAAACTTCGCTTTCAGCTGATGCTACCTCAACGTCTCAAGCACCACTCTATGATGAACTTCATGCTCTCTCTCATCCTTAGATTATATCAAAATATAATCTATGAAAACTAACACGAACCTATCCAAGTGCTCTCAAAAAATTCGGCTCATCAAATCCACAAAGAATGCTGGCGCATTAGTTAGTCCGAACGGCATTACTAACCATTTGTACGATCCATATCTGTCCTAAATGTCATCAAAGGAATACTATCCTCTGCTACCCTAAGCCGATGGAACCCTGTCGCTAAATCTAATTGGGAAAACACTTTGGCTCCACTCAACTGGTCGAACAAATCGTCAATTCTAGGTAACGGATATCGATTCTTTATCATCTTCTCATTCAACTTACGATAATCGATATGTAACCTTAACGATCCGTCCGACTTCTTAGCAAATACTACGGCTGCTCCCCAAGGTGAACTGCTTGGTCTGATAAAATTCTTGCCTTCTAAATCCACCAACTGCACCTTTAGCTCCTTCATCTCGGTAGGTGTCATTCTACTTGAAGGTCTACTCACTGTTTTTGCCCCTGGTACCAGATCTATTCGAAACTCAATGGGTCGTTTTGGCGGTAGTCCTACTACAGGTTCAAAGACATTTGCGAATTCTCTAACAACGAAAACTTGTTTCAACTCGTCTTCTACCTCCACAACACCTAACAAAGCATTAACCTCAAAACTAGGGTTGTCTATAGAGTATATAATCTGATCACTGCAGTCAGGGTGTCTAAGTGATATTTTCCTATAGTGGAAAAATATCCTAGCATCGTATTACTTAACCAATCCATACCTAAAATAATTCCAAACCCTATGAAATCAAACACATGCAAACTACAAACAAAGGTATGACCTAACAATTCAAACTCTAGGTGGTCACATCCCATCCTAAGAGTCGCATACCCTCCTATCGGATTTGCAACCCTTAAGGAAGAAACTAGGTATGAGGGTTATATGTTAGGCTTATCTACCAAACAACGAGATATAAAAGAACACGATGCACCGGTATCAAACAGAACGCTAACTGACATACCATGAATCATAAGCGTACCTCCCAACACAGCTTTTCCCTTTTCCTCTGCTATTGGCCTCGAGGTAGTTGGCTCCAATGCAAACACTTTGCCCTTTCCATCCTTGGCTGGCTCCATGCATTGGTTCTTGTAATGTCCAATTTGATCATAGTTGAAGCATCTAATATTCTTCTTCCCGATCACTTTCTTTCCATCTCCTGAGCGACATTCATTTGCGAAATTCCCTTTATTGTCACATTTATAACAGACAACCTCTGACTTTCCTTTCTTAGCAGCTCCACCCTTCTGAGCTCCTTTCTTGTGGAAAAACTTTCTTTTCCGACTCTGCCCTCCTTGAACTTCCTTTGCCTTATTCCTTTCAAGAAAAGCAAGCATCTTTCATTTCTCAAGGCCATCTCCACAACAACATCACTTGGATCCCTAATGTGCAGCAATGTGGCCTTTGTAAGCTCAGGCTTCAACCCCCGAATGAACTTTTCATTCCTCTTAATCACAATATCAACCGTAGCATAGCCATATCTCGCTAGCTCCTCAAACCTCGTCGCATACTCAAGCACAGTCATGTCTCCCTACTCCAACTCAACAAACTTCCTAAGCAAAGTAGACTTCGCAATCTCCGACATAAACCTCTCCTCAAATCTCCTTTTGAACTCAAACAAAGTCATTGTCTCCTCATTAACTCCAGCAGTAACACTGTTCCACTAATACAGTGCGGCTTCTTGTAGCTGTCTAGAAGCGAGTCTCCTTTTTTGCTCATCATTGAGCCCTAGATCCACGAAAATCCTCTTGCAATGAAGTAACCAATTCTCTACTTCGATTGCATCTTTAGTACCAATAAACGGTTTTCCTCCCAACCGAGCACAATCTCTACTCAAGATAACATAGTTGTTAACTACTAGAGCTTCCTGATTTCCTCCTCCAACTACTCCAGCAGCAACTCCTGCTTGCATCATGTTTATGAAGAAATGATACATTGCTCCCATGTCAACTTGCGGGACTCCAACATCCACATTTCCAGCTTGTGCCTGACCTTGGTTCCTCCTCGTATGATCTGGCATTTCCATTAGTTATGGTGCTTCCCCCACCAAGGTTAGCTCTTCCACTTCTAGCATCCATATCTGCATTCGAGACTTCGTAAGATACAGAAGAATAGCCTAAGAGAGATAGGAGAATAGAGATATAGCATATACTTATATATAGCAAATACAAGTATGTTACTATAGCGTTATCCCATACCCCGATCTTTTCTCTAATTCCTTAGGATTATGTTTTCAAAAATCATTTTAGTTTAAAGTTTTTCATAAACCTATGCTCTGATACCAAGTTGTAACATCCCCTATTTGGAGGCCCAAAGCTAAGCGCTACAGATGCTGCAGTCATCTATAGTATTAACTTCCGGCGATAAAATACGGTAATGTTAATGGTATCCATAATATCAGAAACCCATGAATATGAAACAAAATCACAGATTTCAAAAACAACTTTTCTAATTACATTTCACAAAATCATGTTTCATATCTAATTACATAGTCCCAATCGTTTCCCAGGTTCAGATCAAATATAATTATCACAAAATACACAAAGAGCGACATATGAAGATGCCCCCATTGGATAACCAGAGTACTAAATAGAAAAAAACTGTCTTAATACATCACAATGGAAATTAAAACATAGCAACTCCTAAATAGCTAACATCGGCCATATGCTCGTCTCCGGAAGCTTTATTTGTCCACCTACTAAAACCTGTAAATCCTCAACTCTCAACCTACTCAAATCAATTTTGAGCACCCGAGAGTTTAAGGGAAAAACATAAACTTCGAGTCAGACATAAAGCCTGGTGTGAATAATACTATACATCTTGGTTATCTGATATTAAGTGAGACCACGCCACTTAGCGGAACGGGTTTCCCCTCACTAATATCCTTTTAAAAACATTTCTTATGCAAATCTAATTCCTACAACCAAATTGGTTAAAACAAGAATATCATCATGTAAGCATACAAATCAGGTAATCAATGGAGTGTTTGTCCTAACATTGTAGTTTTGTTTGGCTAACTACTAACCTTTGGATGACTCAGGCCTACCAGACAAAATAAAAAATAACCTAACTTCTATTAGATAATCTTCTGGACGGTCTGTCCCTAACTTACTTCTCCAAGGGTCAACTGATCCTAATGGTTTTGTGGGCTTACCAATAACATATCTCTACTCTGTATGTTTCTTTCTATATGTAACATCATTTTAGTCTTACCTGTGACAAAGCCCTACACACTGGAATTTTGGACTTATATTAGCTAGGGGCTACTAGCTAAAGTATAGAGCGCGACCCCATACAAGTCCCATATGGTATTCTAATATCTGAGTCATTTACTTAGGGTCAACTACCCTTCAAATTTTCCTTGAAAACCTTTCTTTCAAAATGATTTAACCGTTTTTAAATCATACTTAAACAAGGAAAATATTCTATGCTTTACTCAAATAACTTTTCCATCTTATATATACTTTACACAAATCATTTGTTGATGAAAACATTCAAAACCTTTGAAAGTGCCTCTTTTGAAACCATTGAAAGTCCTCCTTTCGAAACCATTGAAAGTACCCCTTTCAATACAAGTAAACTACTTTGCTTTATAATCTTAGGCTGAAAGGCCAAACCATTCCTTTCGAAACCATTTACAATAGACCTTTTGAAAACATTAAAAACATCCCTTTCGAAAGCTTTATAAAACCATAGACATCCTCCTTTTAAAAAACTTTAAACATGCCTTTCGAAACCATTGGAAACCTTCCATTTGAAACCTTTCGAAAACATTGAGGAACCCAAACCTTTATCTTAAACCTTTCGAAAGCATATAAATCAAATCTTTCAAAAGCATTTGGGTTCAAGTAAAACATGTGGAACAACCTTTCGAAAACCATTTAAAAGAATTTCTTTCGAAACCTTTGGGTTTAACTTTCAATAGAACAAAGGGTCTTAAAACAACTAAGTCTAAATCACTCTTTCGAAAGCAATTTCCTAAGTAAAAGAAGTGGATGGTGTCGAAACCCATCCCTTTGAAAGCATTAGAGAAGCGTCTTAGGTTTTAAAACAAAGAAACCCTTTCGAAGGCATTGCTTCGAAAGGTAGGATGCGACAGCAAGGGGTTTCGATCCCTTTGAAAGCTTTTATTTAAAAGAAAGGCACAACCTCTTTTGAAACCTTTCTTGAAAACATGCGAATAAGTCGAAAGCTACCTTATTCGAAAGCATTCATTTTGAAAGCAAAGCAGGCGCATTTCCTTTTAAAAGCAAAACAAAGTATCAACCCCTTCGAAACCCCTGTTTCGACTCTATACCTTTTCCCTATCTCCAATCCACTACGTACCAAGTCTTTGATACCATGTGTATTGTATTCGGCTAAGGTTGGAGGCAGAAGGATGAAGTCGAAAGGTAGGTGCCAAAAGTGGCGAAACATCAAAGTCTTATAAAAAATGATTTTTAACTTGAAAAAGTAATTTCTTTTCAACTAACCTGCTTTATTTGTCAACATATGATTGGTTGCTAATTTCTTTTCTAAAATATTTTCTAAAAGTACTACCGAATTTCATAGATAAACAATTTAAAATATTTACAAAATGCTCTTTCTCCTTTTATAAATATACAAAACATTTAAGTCTCATACCTTAAATAATTTTATATACTTATTAAAACACTTAGGAAAATTCTACAAAAAATCCCATAAATCGTTTTTAATATGTTTTCTAACATATTTAAATTTCTGACCTAAAACATATATAAAATAGCCGTAATTAATTTTAAACCCAATTAACTATTATCTTTATTAGAAAATTAATAATTAATCCACATCAATTCAGTAAATTATGAAATTTGAAACCCATCTCCAATTATTTCTGACCTTATATAAAAAGCACAAGGCATTTGGATGTCATTTAATAGGGTTTTCACATTAAAACTTTTCATAAAATCCATAATAAATAGCATAAATCATCAACAAACATATATATCCATTTTAACAATCAAAACAAGACTAACATTTGCAAAATAATTCGGATCTCAATCTAAAACCGAAAATAAGAAAACATGAGATGTAACCTATTATTCACCTTTAGCTTGTAATTAAAGAGTTGAGATTTGATCTTGGATTAAGTTGCTTAAGCTCCCTATTTTTAGATTCTTGCTTATCTTCTTCTTACTTTTCCCTTAGTGGTGGCCGACCTCTCTAGTATTTGATTTTTTTGTTTTCTACGTGAAAATGAACATGTATGAGGGTTTAGGGTATAAGGATATGAATTATTCCTGTAGGATCGTTTTCACCCTAGAGGGGGGGGGGTGAATAGGGTGTACTAATAAAAAATTAAAATTAATGCGAAAATACAAAAAATAACAGAAAATAATGCACTAGAGATCGCACACAAATTTACCCAGCTTCGACAATAACCTGCCTACGTGTTGCCCCTAAGGTTTCTACTAGAAATTAAGTAGTCAAACGCTTACACACGTAAACTTGCGACACCCGCTAACTTGACTAACCTAACTCTAAGCTCAAACCCTGCCACAACTCAGCCACCGAGTTGCGAATTCTCAAACTACGCCCGGTAGTTTGTATCTAGTTACACAACTAGAAATTCACAAAATTTTAAAAAGAAAATTACAAATAAAAAATAAAAATAGACACAAAACCCTAATTTAAAAACTTAAGCCAAATATAAATAAACAACCAGCCCACTTAATTGATTAAAGTAAAAGGAACGTCTTCCTCTTTTCTTTTGTTTGTGATGACTTCGGCCGCCTTTCTTTGTTCCTCTTCAATGATTAGGGCTTCTTTTAATTTGTAGTTTTCGATTCAAATCTGATCGATTGTGATGATGAGTTCACTTCAATTTGCTTCGTCAATCGAGTCTCTGGCTTTGATAGGCATGCGGCTGCTCCAATTGTCGAGTTTGATTCGTGCTTTGAATTGGTACATGTTTTCCCTTTTTCGATTTATAATTATACTCAACTTGATTCGAGTTTTGGATTGGTTCATGATTTATCTCGATCTTTGTTCTCTGATTTTGCTTGAACTCGACTGCCTTTTTTTCGATGATGAATTTGGGCTAAATAGGGATCGAAACCCTATTAATTCGTTCGTATTTTTGAGTTTGAATTTTTCATGAATTTATATCTTGCATTGCTTGGACGTTCGATTATTGCTTGAACGATGTGATGATTTTTGACTTATTCATCATATGTGAGCTACTCCATATTTTTTTGATGCATTTGAATCTGCTCTGTTCTTCACTGCCTTGACCTATTCATTGATTGCTGATTTGTTGGCATTTGAATTAGAGATAATATATTGGGTTAATTTGATTGACTGGTTCATCATGACTTGCTGGTAATTTTCAAAATATGTAAACTCCTTTGACTTTGTTCGAAACTGCTACAGTTAATAACTGTAAAAATATGCACTGCTTCACTGTTATACACATGTAACCTGCTTCACTATCTTGTTTTTGATGTGTCATCTCAATGTATATACAAATATGTATGTATATATGTGTGATTGGTGCATGTATATATGTATTGCTGTCTCCATGTTGCATATGTATATACTTGTCACTGTTTGTTATTTTGAAGTCAGGTATGGTGCACTTTGTTGTACATGTTGAAACTTGCATATGAACTTGTATTTTATTTTGTTCGAGTCATTTGTATATCTGTAGTCTGGTTGATTCTTCATGTGTACTCGAGTCTGCACATGTTGATTGAACTTGAGTCTTTTGAAGTGATATGTGTTTCTGAACATGTTCACTTGTTTGTTGGTCACCTCTGTTTCATATGTATGCATACATGTCTAGTGGTCTTGATATCTTGCTTCGAGTTAAATGACAGTTTCTTTGAGTCATTTCATTTCCTGGTCTGGTTTAATATGTTTTCATGTGTGTTCGAGCTTGTGTTGCATAGTTGTTGTATGTTGAAGTCTGTTGTCTGTCCTCAATTCTGGTTGCTTGTTGACTTGTCATTCAAGTGGTTTACTGTTGCATTGTAACTTGCATTTGTTTTGTTGTATTCATCTCTGGTTCACTCGAGTCTTCTTTGGTTTGCATTTCAGTGTACTGGTTGTATTTGAAGTCTGCACCATTGCATTTTAGAGACTGGTTTGAATTTTGCTTTACACTTGTATATTTTGTTTTCATTTGAAGTGTGTTGTGAGTCTGCCTATGTTCACCCGAGTCTTATCTGGTTGCAAGTCTGAAAGATGGTTGCTTACAGTTTAGCATTTTGAAGTCATGTTACATTTTGTTGCTCCTGAGCATATGTGCTTCTTTGTGCCTATTTTATTGCAATTGGTTCCTGGTTTCATTTTAGCCCGAATCTCTGGTTGTATGCTAGTTCTGTGTTGCATCCCTTGTGTTACTTTGGTCTTGTTCCACTTGCATTGATCTGGACATGTTGTTTTGGTCGAGACTTGAACTCTGCTGTAGTTGCATGCTCCATTGTTTTGCTGAGTCCTTTGTATTCATGTTAACTTGTTTGTGAAGTATGGTTTGGGTTGCCTCTGAACCTGCAATTGCTCATTGATTTTGAAATATCATGCATATATTCATGTATATACATGCATACATATGCATGTATATATGTGTAAATGTGTGGTACATGTGCCGTATCTATTTATATTCAATTTGTACATGTGTGCATTTGCACTAGTTTGTGAGATGGAATTGGGAAACGGCTTGTGATATTCACAGTGATACACTGTAAATATTACAAGTTGTTCATGCACATATATTTGGACCCTGTCAGAAAATATGAAAAGAAACAACCCAAATACCGGAGGCAAAAATAAATTTTAAATTCAATTTTATTTTTTCAATTTAAATTTGTTTCCTTTTCCAGTTTAGTGCGTTATTTATTTAACAGGTATAATAGATGGCTGGACACAAGCGTAGGACACAAGTTGGAGCTAGTTAAGATCAAGTATATGAGTGTTGAGTGAATATGTAGTAAGGTGAGAATTGTAAATTGAAAATTGTGTTGTAATTGAAAATGTGTAAATGTAGTGAGAGCTCAAATTCGTACTATTTGAATTTGTAATAAAATATTTGTTTGAATATTTGTTTGAGTTATTTATTTTATTCAACAAATATTTATTTAATTATGTGAAATAAAATAGTACAATAACAAAATATATTTAAGCGAATATATATATATGTTTATTATCATCAAACAAAAATCATACACTAGCATATTCTACAATCTCCCCCTTTTGATGATAACAAACATATATTAAGATTTTGACTTTATTAAATGTATTTGGTCTTGATGAATTATATTTGCTCCCCCTATTTGAATGCTCCCCCTACAACAAAGCTCCCCATTCACATATGCATGAAAATAAATAAAAATTATGCGATGAACCTAGATGAGAGTAAAAAATATGACTTATTATTTGCCAAAATCTTAACTTCTCTCTGCCTCTTTTGTTATCAGCAAAAGAGTAAAAGTGTTAGAAAAATAGAGATAAAGTGATAGACATTAATACAACATTAATACCTAATCGGGTATAAATATTAAATTTCAATAAAAAATCAAACAAAAATCATAAATACTCTGTTAGGTGCATATTACATTTTAGAGTGATAGGGGTGATGACGATATAGAAAACCATATAGTTGTGTCTATTTGTGGTATATATATGACAGGAATTTGAATACGTACTAACCATGCATAACTGTTAGGACTTTTAAATGAGATTAGTAGTATTCCCAATTTTTATTAAAAAATGAATTTCAAGTATCTTCTAACCACGCATAACCGTGAGGACTTTTAAATAGGATTAGAATCAACTTGTCTATTTAATAATCAATTTTGATATGTGTTCCATACATGCATAATCGTGAGGACTTTTAAATGAGCATGAAAGCACATAATCAAATATTCCAAGTAGTTCACCCATGCATAACCGTGAGGACTTTTAAATGAGAGTGAGTACTTTGGATGTTTTTATTTCTACTTAAATTAAAAAAATGAAAAATTTCCTGCTTAAATACCACATTTTGACATATAGGATTTTGATGAGTGATGGTCATTAGAAATATGATAGAAATAGAGATGGTCATGGAATTTTTACCAACCAAAGTTATTACAAATTTTGTTTAAATTTTTAAAGCAATTTACTAAATATACTATCTCAAGTCATAATATATGATAAATATCAACACTCATCACTTTTTCAATCACTATTTATCTTTTCGATAAGCAGGGAGTCAGATTAGTTAATGTAGTCATTTAAGATCAAATCCAAAGAAAAATATAAAATCAAATTGCTAAAATGCCTATTTTGAGACGAAGTTGACAAAAACTATTTTCTCGAAGGGGTTTTGTAAAAATGTCTGCTAATTAAAAATCACTTGAAATGAAATTTATGCAGATATTTTCTTTTGAAATGTGATGCAACTAAACGAATGTCTCAACATAAAAACACGTTACACTAGTACTTTTTCTATCAACTAGGCTACCAGCATAATCTGCATCTGAATACCCTTTTAACTCAAAGTTATCATTAGATGGATACCATAGACCAAACCGTGAGGTGTGCAACAAATACCTTCTAATCCTTTTTACAACTTTTAAATGAGATTCTTTTGGATTTGACTGAAACCGTGCACACAAACAAATAGTAAACATAATGTCTAGAAGCAGTAAGATAAAGAAGTGATCAATCATACCTTGATATTTCTTTTGATCAACTGCCTTACCTTTTTCATCCTTTTAGATTTAATTGTGGTGCTCAAATTTTTTCTGTTGATTACTGGCTGATTGAAATCAGATTATGGTGTAGATTTCAACATATAATACATCGTTTGTTGCCTATTTTGACTCTGCCACCTTTGTACTTTTCTAGGCTAAGGAACTTTGATTTGTCGCCCGTCATGTGCCTGGAACAGCCAGAATCCAGGTATCACTTTGCTTTTCCTTAACCTGCCAACACACCTACATGTGGAATGATTTTTGTGACCTATTTGTTTTCATAGGTCCATGATTGTTAGTGACAATGAATTTCGAAAAACAAGTTTGTGCAGAACCAAAACAATCTATTTTTGTTCCTTTTGGCACCCAGATTTGTTAGATTTTAAGGGATTTCACATTCGTGCCTTTATGAACCCAAATTGGTATGGTTTTCGTGTGTTTGGGTCTATACCAGCAATTGTTTTGATTGTGTCCAGATTTTTTACAAATCGTGCACTTAGAGTTGACATGATTAGTTTCACTTCTAACTCTTTCATATTGAGTATACCCAAGTCCTTGTCTAACAGTATTAACAGTTTGTTTCCCTAATAGCATATTTAGTGATCTTTTTCCTTTGGAGAATTTTCCTAAAGTTGTAGACAATTGTTCGACTTGTGTTTTGAGAGATTCGTTTTCATTCAATAACAAAGTGCACTTTTTAATAGAATTTTCTCTCCTAGTATTTTCACTTTCTTTCAAAATCAGAATTTCATTTTCAAGCGATTTAATTTCAATTTCTGATTTTTTATTTCCTCTTCTAATGATGGACACTTACCACACTTAGGGCTCTTATTTCGATAGTTTTTAGGGGGAATTAATTTAAAGGACAAAAATTTGTATATATTTAGCCTCAAGGACACGACCTCAATATTTTAACCACAAGGACAAACATTCTTCTAAAAATTATTCATGAGGACAAACATTCTTCCAAAATTATTCATAAGGACAAACATTCTTCCAAAACTTCTCCCGAGCTAAAAACTGATACCTAAAAACTGCTATCGATAACTACAAACTGATACCTAAAAACTGCTATCAATAACTAAAAACTGATACCTAAAGAAAGTCGTCCTTCAAGCTAAAATACTGAAGGTCTGTCCTTGAAGCTAAAACGCTGAGAAATTTTGTCCTTGACAATAATTTACTGTAGTTTTTAACCAATTGATCAAGCTACTTATTTAGTTCTATCAAACTATCTCTTTGTGATTCAATTTTAGCGTACTTCTCCCTAAGTCTTTCAAAACAGCCATTTACCTTATGAAAATATATAAGTAATTCCGAGTGAGTAAGTTTTGATACCTCACTTGGCTCGTCGTCATCGCTGTCAGTTGTTTCTCCTGAAAAATATAGATTTGCTTTTTCATTCTCACTGCCGGTGCTTTTACCATTTTCATCACTTTCTTCCCAAGTAGTTGCAAAACTTCTCCTTTTCGGTTTCTTTCCTTTGATGAATCGATTCTGAGGACAATTAGGCTTGATATGACCAGGTTTATTACAGTTATGACAAATGATCTCCTGCTCTTTTGAGTTGTCTAGAATATTGATGATTCCGCTCTTCAGTTGTCGATTTAGGCCAGGATTTCCATATTTGCGGTCCCACCTTTTGAATCTCTTTATTATTAGTGCCAATTCAGCTGCTACATCATCATCATCAGCTTTGCTTTCCGTTGTTCCTTTGAGAGCTATTAATTTCTTTCGCATATCACCACCTTCACGTTCTTCCTTGAATTTGATTTCTAGCTCATAAGTGGTGAGATTTTCGATGAGTTCTTCAGCTTTAATTTGCTTCAGATCCTTTGATTCTTGAATGGCAGTTACTTTTGCTTCAAAATTTCGTGGAAGGATTCTAAGGATTTTTCGAACTATTTCCAATTTTGTGTATGGTCTTCCTAGAGATTTTGATTTGTATACGAGATTAGAAAGTCGTCCATACATTTCTTTGACACTTCCATCCTTTTCCATTGTGAAGTTCTCGCATTCGCTACTAAGCATAGCAAGGCGAGATTCTTTAACCTGGGAGGTTCCTTCATGAGTCACTTCAAGCGTGCGCCAAATTTCCTACGCAGTTAGACAATGCGAGACACGATTAAATTCAATTTGATCTAGTGAACAAATAATAGAATTCATAGCTTTAGCATCATCATTTTGCAATTTATTTTCAAGATCTGTCCATTGATCCATATGTTTTTCAACTTCTTGATTATCTACCATTATTGCTGGTGTGCTATATCCAATCTCAACAATATTCCATGCATCTATGGTTTTCAGAAAAATTTTCATTCTATTTTTCCAATATGCATATTCACCATTGAACATGGGTGGTCTAACTATGGACTGACCACCAACAAAAGTATTATTAAAAGAAGCCAATTTAAAAAAAATCAAAATTTTGAAATAAAAAATGGTTTTTGTTCCTAGCTCTAATACCACTTGTAGGATCGTTTTACCCTAGAGGGAGGGGGGGTGAATAGGGTGTACTAATAAAAAATTAAAATTAATGCGGAAATAAAAACAATAATAAAAAATAATGCAGTGGAGATCACACACAAATTTACCCAACTTCGGCAATAACCTGCCTACGTGCTGCCCCCAAGGTTTCTACTAGAAATTAAGTAGTCAGACGCTTACACACGTAAACTTGCGGCACCCGCTAACTTGACTAACCTAACTCTAAGCTCAAAACCCTGCCACAACTCAGCCACTGAGTTGCGAATTCTCAAACTATGCCCCCGTAGTTTGTATCTAGTTACACAACTAGAAATTCACAAAATTTTAAAAAGAAATTACAAATAAAAATAAAACTAGACACAAAAACCTAATTTAAAAACTTAAGCCCAATATAAATAAACAACCAGCCCACTTAATTAATTAAAGTAAAAAAGAACGTCTTCCTCTTTTCTTTTGTTTGTGATGACTTTGGCCGCCTTTCTTTGTTCCTCTTCAACGATTAGGGATTCTTTTAATTTGAAGTCGCCGATTCAAATCTGATCGATTGTGATGATGAATTCACTTCAATTTGCTTCGTCAATCGAGTCTCTGGCTTTGATAGGCTTGCGGCTGCTCCAATTGTCAAGTTTGATTCGTGCTTTGAATTGGTACGTGTTTCCCCCTTTTTGATTTATAATTATACTCAACTTGATTCGAGTTCTGGATTGGTTCGTGATTTATTTTGATGTTTGTTCTCTGATTTAGCTTGAACTCGAATGCCTTTTTGTCAATGATGAATTTGGGTTAAACAGGGATCGAAACCCTATTAATTCGTTCGTATTTTTGAGTTTGAGTTTTTCATGAATTTATCTCTTGCGTTGCTTGGCCGTTCGATTATTGCTTGAACGATGTGATGATTTTTGACTTGTTCATCATATGTGAGTTACTCTATATTTTTCTAATGCATTTGAATCTGCTCTGTTCTTCACTGCCTTGACCTGTTCATTGATTGCTGATTTGTTGGCATTTGAATTAGAGATAATATATTGGGTTAATTTGATTGACTGGTTCATCATGACTTGCTGGAAATTTTCGAAATATGTAAACTCCTTTGACTTTGTTCGAAACTGCTAGAGTTAATAACTGTAAACATATGCACTGCTTCACTGTTATACACATGCAACCTGCTTCACTGTCTTGTTTTTGATGTGTACTCTCCATGTATATACATATATGTATGTATATGTATGTGATTGGTGCATGTATATATGTATTGCTGTCTCCATGTTGTATATGTATATACTTGTCACTGTTTGTCATTTTGAAGTCAGGTATGGTGCACTTTGTTGTACATGTTGAAACTTGCATATGAACTTGTATTTTATTTTGTTCGAGTCATTTGTATATCTACAGTCTGGTTGATTCTTTATGTGTACTCGAGTCTGCACGTATTGGTTGAACTTGAGTCTTTTGAAGTGATATGTGTACCTGAACATGTTCACTTGTTTGCTGGTCACCTTTGCCTCATATGTATGCATACATGTCTAGTGGTCTTGATATCTTGCTTCGAGGTAAATGATAGTTTCTTCGAGTCATTTCATTTCCTGGTCTGGTTCAATATGTTTTCATGTGTGTTCGAGCTTGTGTTGCATAGTTGTTGTATGTTGAAGTCTGTTGTCTGTCCTCAATTCTGGTTGCTTGTTGACTTGTCATTCAAGTGGTTTACTGTTGCATTGTAACTTGCATTTGTTTTGTTGTATTTACCTCTGGTTCACTCGGGTCTGGTTTGGTTTGCAGTGTACTGGTTTTATTTGAAGTCTGCACTATTGCATTTTGGAGATTGGTCTGAATTTTGCTTTACATTTGTATATTTTGTTTTCATTTGAAGTGTGTTGTGAGTCTGCCTATGTTCACTCGAGTCTTATCTGGTTGCAAGTCTGAAAGATGGTTGCTTATAGTTTAGCATTTTGAAGTCATGTTACATTTTTTTGCTCTTGAGCATGTGTGCTTCTTTGTGCCTATTTTATTGCAATTGGTTCTTGGTTTCATTTTAGCCCGAATCTCTGGTTGTATGCTAGTTCTGTGTTGCATCCCTTGTGTTACTTTTGTCTTGTTCCACTTGCATTGATATGGACATGTTGTTTTGGTCGAGACTTGAACTCTGCTGTAGTTGCATGCTCCATTGTTTTGCTGAGTCCTTTGTATTCATGTTAACTTGTTTGTGAAGTATGGTTTGGGTTGCCTCTGAACCTGCAATTGCTCATTGATTTTGAAATATCATGCATATATTCATGTATATACATGCATACATATGCATGTATATATGTGTAATACATGTGCCATATCCATTTATATTCGATTTGTACATGTGTGCATTTGCACTAATTTGTGAGATGGAATCGGGAAACGGCCTTGTGATATTCATAGTGATACACTGTGAATATTACGAGTTGTTCATGCACATATATTTGGACCCTGTCAGAAAATACGAAAAGAAACAACCCAAATACCTGAGGCAAAAATAAAATTTAAATTCAATTTTTTTTTGCAATTCTTTTTCTTTTTCCAGTTTACTACGTTCTTTATTTAACAGGTATAACAGATGGCTGGACACAAGCGCTGGACACAAGCTGGAGCTAGTCAAGATCAAGTATATGAGTATTGAGTGAATATGTAGTGTGGTGAGAATTGTAAATTGAAAATTGTGTTGTAATTAAAAATGTGTAATTGTAGTGAGAGATTAAATTTGTACTATTTGAATTTGTAATAAAATATTTGTTTGAATAAAATATTTGTTTGAATATAAATTCTGAGTTATTTATTTTATTCAACAAATATTTATTTAATTATGTGAAATAAAATAGTACAATAACATATACATTTAAGCGAATATATATATATTTATTATCATCAAACAAAAATCATACACTAGCATATTCTACAATTCCTACTTTGCCCTTATCTATTTTATTTCCTTTTCCCTCAGTTCATTTGTTTATGTTGGCACGACTACCCCTTATTTACACAAATCTCAATCCCTTAACCATTTCATTATTTCGTATAATTTAACTAATTAAATGTCATAAATAATGTTAATCAAAATTAGGGTCGTTGCACTATCACACCATTAGCTAAGTTGACGTGTGAACATTGATATTTTAATCGTTTGATATTAATTGCTTACTGAATTTACACTTATGAGTCGCACAACCGCATTGGCAGATTCTTTGATATACCATATGATTTAATTGATTTGTAATTGTTATAAATTCATTAAATAAACTAATAATTATGAAATATTAATTATTTGTTTATTTAATGTATTTGGTGCCATAAGTATTTTCTGGGTGCAAATAGTAATTAATTGGGTGCATGTATAAAAGTTATATATGTACGAATTATTAGTACCTTAGGTATTGGTTTTGATGATAACAACTAAGGGACATTATATAAAATATAGATACCGATGTTTTATCAAGATATATATATATAGTATATAGTGCAAGATATTAGACAAGTGTTGATTAAGAAGACTGTACAGTATCAAGAGTAGATTCAAGATGCTAATATTGAGTTTCAAGAGTTCAAGAATGAAGACTCATGAGTAATGAAGAGTTCAAGATATTCCAGAAAAGTTATAGAGTCATAGAATTTATATTAAAACCTTGATAGCACTTTCCTGATCTTTCTCTAATTTTTTTTAAATTGTTTTTCAAATATTCTGTTTTTTTAAATAGACGTTTCAAAATATTTCCCAAAATGATTTTCGATCTCTTACTTATAAAGATATCATTTTAGTGTTTATATATATATATATTGAATTTTCGTTTATATTTTAATAAGTTATAATTATATTGATTTTTATATATATTATTGAATATTCTTACTAAATCCTTCAAAATTATTTTATTAATTTATATTTTGATTCAAATGTGTATAAACTATATTTAAATGATTTTACAAAGTATCAAATTATTTTACAAAGCAAAGGATTTTCAAAATAATATTTTTAAAGCGTTTTCAAAATATAAAAGGATATGTTGACATATCCTATCCATGTATGTCGACATAGTGGCCGTAAAATTCAAAATTCAAATTTGAATGGAAGTGTCTTTTCATCGTATCTCTTCACGAATGGACATGATCATTGTTTCCCTATATATACCAGACTTCCAAATGAATTTTTATTAACTACTTTCTTATTCATCTCTCCTCTTTTCACTCTCTTGATTTCTAAATCAATTTTTACCAAAACTCCGCCAAAATTCAACCAAAATTGAATTCAATCATTACTAATTTGATTCTCCTTTATTTATTCTCTGTTTTCTCTCATCTCCCTCACTCAAATCAAGATCAAAGTGCTATTCAAGAGTTATAGGATCAATTGTAATCAAGATCGAAGATCTGAGTCTGTAAACTCAATCAAATCATACTCTTATACTTTGTGGTGTGCTTGGTATCTTTGAAATCCAAGTAGGTGTGATTGTAGCCAGTTAAAATCAATTGGGTGTGCTTAGTAGCCCTTAAATATAATGGGTATGCTTGTGACCCGGAAATCAAGTGAATCTACCCAAATGTCGGGATTCTGGAGTGTGTGTCTCGTAGCCTTGAAACCGAGATTGTTTGCATTTACTAGTTAAATAGAAATCCATACAAGGAATTGTGCGGGACTGGATGTAGGGTAACTCCGAACTAGTATAAAATCCTGGTGTGTTCTTTCCTTTTTTACTCTGACTGCATTTACTTTTATATGTACTTTGATTCTGTAATTGTTTCTGTTATTGTTAATTACATCATTCAAAGTAGAATCTTAAAGAATTTGAAAAATATTCATATAATCAATTAAACAATATTCACCCCCTCTAGCGTTAATTTAGCCCTAAGATCCCTGTTCCACCGACTCACATTTGGCATCAGAGCATTGGTTTTCAAAGTATTCATAATCTAATTTTTTAAAAGTTTCAATGGCTATTTTTGATAATATTTTTAATACTATTTTCGAAAAGATAATTTGAAAAACCATCATAATGTTGTTTAATAAATTTGCATCTATTCATTATAAAAAATCACATGATCCTTTGAAAAGGTATGAATTGCAGCAACAGATGTGTTACATGGCTTTTGATGAACAGACAGCTAATGATCAAACTCTACAGATCAAAAAGGACAAATGGATATTGGATAGCGGATGCTCAAGACACATGACTAGAAATCCGAAGATTTTGAAAGATATAATTTACAAAGATGGTGGGTCAGTTAATTTTGGAGACAACTCTAAAGGATATGTGATTGGCATCGGCAATGTCGGTAATTCTAAAACTCCTACTGTTTCTAATGTTTTGTTAGTTTGGAATTTAAAGCATAATCTGTTGAGTGTTAGTCAATTGTGTGATAAGGGTTTCAAAATTAAATTCATAAAAGACAAATGTCATATTGAAGATAATGAGTCAGACATTATCTTTAAAGGCACTAGGAAACGAAACATCTATATATTAAGTATGAAAATCTCAAATGATAACTTGTGTCTTTTGGCTGAATCAAGTGATCCTTGGATTTGGCATAAAAGGTTTGGTCATTTGAATTTCAAACTAATATATAAAATTGCTAAAAATGATCTAGTTAGAGGTCTTCCCAAAATGAATTTTAAAGTTAATAATTTATGCGATGCATGTCAATTAGGAAAAATTAGAAAAATTTCTTTTAAATCAATAGATATGATTTCCACCTCTCAACCACTTGAACTTCTTCACTTAGATCTTTTCGGTCCCTCACAGATACAATCTATAAATCATAGTAGATATGTATTTGTAATCGTAGATGATTATACTTGGTTTACCTGGACGATTTTCTTAAAACTTAAAAGTAATGCTTTTGAAATGTTTAAAATCTTTGTTAAACAAAATCAAAATCAAATGACTAGTAAAATTAAAACTATTCGGAGTGATCACGGTGGAGAATGCGAAAATGAAAATTTTGAAAATTTTGGTAATAAGAAAGGTATAACTCATAATTTTTCATTTTCAAGAACACCGCAACAAAATGGAGTGGTAGAACGTAAAAATAGGACGATTCAAGAGTGCGCTAGAACTATGCTAAATGATAGTAATTTACCTAAAAAAATTTAGGTTGAAGCAGTTGGTACTGCTTGCAATATATTAAATAGAATTTTAACAAGACCATTAACTAAGAAAACACCATATGAATTATTCTATAATAAAAAGCCTAAAGTATCATATTTTAGAGTTTTTGGTAGTAAATGTTTTATTTTAAATACTAAAGATAATTTTGATAAATTTGATACTAAATCAGATAAAGGAATCTTTATTGGATATTAAAATAAAAGTAAAGCTTATAGAGTTTTCAATACTAGAACTAATACTATTGAAGAGACATTACATGTCTCATTTGATGAAAATTTTAAAGTTTATAATCCAAATATTGATGAAGAAGAAAACATTGATAACTCAAATGGTATTAGTAATAATGAGATTACCGAAAATGCGACGACCCGCCCTTTCGACCCTCGAAAAATTGACATAAATACGCTCATTGTATAACATGCCAAACGATCGAGTGCCGGAAAGACAGATTGTTGAGGGAAAAGAAAGTAGGTGGAAGAGAGAGAAAACTAAACAAAAACAGAATCTCACAGCGGACTGAATAACATATAATATAAATAGTTCTTTACACAAGTCAAAACTGTAATATACATATCTCAAATCAGAGTACACAAATCAATAATTACTAGCCTGGACAGTTATAACAACCTGCCCTCACAATTTTCTGGTAATTTCAACAAAACACTACAGCGGAATAAAATCAAATATGAGTAATACGTCTTTGCCATCCAGCTCGTCCCCTGAGTTCCATAGCATCCCATCCTGAACCTGAAATACTCGGTCTGACCCGAGCATTATAATAAAATAACACCCGAGTCAGCCTGGAAAACCAGCGTGAGAAAACACACTCAATTTGGATTATTAAAGTTTTCAAAAATCCTTTGAAAATCAAAGGTATCTCGTAAGACCACGCCACACATAAACTAGACGGGTTTTTACCTTACGATTACCAAACCATTTCATATCAAAATCATCTGATATTATAATAGGGTCCAAGTACAAATACTTATTCAAATAGCTGAAATGCTTGCATCTCACGTTTCAGCACAGTTGGGCACAATCAAAACCGTACGTCGCTTATTGGAGAATGGATTCCATCCGAATGACTAGGCACTGGGTTATCGCCTGTGACAGTACACGTCTAGAACAGCGTACCGAGGACCACGCCGGGATCCCCTGCTACACAAGACTGGACTATCCCTGACCTGGATAGACCGAATATGCTATCACCCTGGGTGTTCCCACTCTTTTCCGAGCTCATTTCATAATCGTAGTAATAATATCCGAGAGTATCTAGAAAGGTGATAAACATACCCTACTTGGGTTCTACCCACTTACTACATCTCCCTTGATTTTCAATCATTCCCGGTTGATGAGGCTAGAGGCTACGATTACCTTTTCAAGGAAATCTCACTTAGAATGCTCATTGTCCTCCAACGACAATGTGCTGATAGCATTCATCCACACAAGTCCGTTCCGGGTCCAAATGGAACCGAAGGCACTATTCCTACTACATCCATTTTGGAATCACCCTCAGGATTAGTAGCGATTAGCCCTTGCACTTCACTGCTCCATCTTTGACTCCATGCTCTTGTCTTTGTTTTGAAAACACACTCGTTGGATCGAAGTGGTTTTCGAATAACTTACTCGATCCCAGTCTCTTCGAAACAACGTTCGCTATTTCCGGTAAACTCAACCCCGGTTCTTTAGGAAATAAACCGACGAAAATAAGATCGGAGATCACCTCCTAACCGTTAGTGGATGGATTTCCTTATAAACGTCCTAGAAGAACGAAACGAGTTTATACGTACAGTATAACACCTCGAACGATAACTGTACCATACAATCCCCGTGTTTCTTCTAGATATTTACAAAGTTATATTTAGGTCCAGATTTGATGGTCGGTTATTTAACTATCAAATAACAATCATTCAACCAAATATTTTCTTTTTCACTGAAAACACCAAGTCTTATTTAATTTAAATTTTAAATAAATTAAATCTCTTTATCCAAAAGTATATACTTCTCTTATCGAATTTAGTATATTCACAAATCACCCATTTCAAAAATATTTGAAAACCCTTTTAAAATAATGAGGAAAGTACCATTGTGGTATCAAACCATGGATCACAACTCAATGGTTACGTCTCTATCACAGAGAAATCCAAGACTTAACTGCAGGCACTCACTGTCTCCGATTACGCCACGTGAGTATACAATTACTCCTCGAAAACTTTGTTTAATAATTTTTCTCAAAATAATGCTTATAAATTCTAAAATAAATTTTCAAGTTTAATCTAGGCAAAAATACTTAGATAAAAGTTATTATACGAAGCCATATTAATATTTAATAATTTATCTTTTAAAAAAAATGCCGACTAGTTCTTAAATAATAATAAACCTTTTACAATCATGATAAAGTGACTAATTAATAATTAAATATGTTTTAAACCATTTGAAAACAATGAAATAACTAATTTTCCAGACTATTTTTAACACTTTTAAAGTCACCCAGTTAATAACTAAAAATCCTCTTTTCAAAACAAGCCCAAATCCTCGATTTTAATTTCACCTCGTAAATTTGGAAACCTTACTTGAGTCCAGTATAACCAATTTTATACCTATTTTCCAAATTCACTTCTATTCTTCCAATCTATTAAAAATCTCGATTTTAAAATCTCCTTTATTTTTAAACAAGTGCCACTTAAGAATTCATTATTTAAAAATCCTTTTAAATATTTTTATCCCAAAAACTCTTTTTTTACAATATTCCAAATTAGTTAAAAACAATTCCCAAAACCCTTTATTTTATCAGATCAATTAACCAACTTTCCAGGTAAATATTTTACTTCAAAAAACCCCTTTAAAATTCTTTTCCAGTTCAAAACATGTATAACTGGCATTTAAAGATACCAAAATCTAGGTAAAACCTACCATAACATCCAAACAATCCAATTCACATGATAATCTATCACAGAATTATACAAACAAACATATATCACTATATATGAAATTAAATACAACATTTTTGAGGAAACCAGATGGATCCCTCCAACCTATTTCCTTGCATCCACAGATGTTAGCACAACATAAAATACCAATTCTGCTTCGGGGTGGAATATCGTGGTATATAGGGTCATCCGCTATTATGCGTGGCGCATAGGGTCTCATCCGCTATATATATGCGGGAATATCAATCACTCCAATATATATATACTACAATATATAATATCACATCCAATTTGATAATAATTCATCAATTCAACCAATCAATCATTTATTAATTTTAACTATTTAAAATTAAAGCCAATAGTCCAAAATTGAGTGAGATTAACCCACCTTGAGTTTAATTCGTCCAACGTTCAAATTTTAAATTAAATCGAACACCTTTGATTTAACCTAAAATTTTCGCTAGCTCCGATCGACTCCAAATCTGCTCCAGTGCGTAGTGCTCGTTGCTGCGATTCTAGCACCGCCTGTTTCATCCGTTTCCGACCTCGTATGAAATAGTTATGCTATTTGAAAGATTACCCAAATTTTATTTATAAATAAATTTACAAAAATCAATTTTTATACCAGAGGAAAAATCATGGCCATACATTTTAAAATTTACAGACCTTGGCCGCACCATCTTTTCTTCCCTCTCGCGTTCGTTCCTCCGGCCGAACAACCCAACGCTGCCCCATTAACCCCATTACTGTGACCTTCACGCCGCCCTAGAAGGTGATTGGCGGCCACCATTCCCTTCGTCATCACAAACGCCACCCATACCTGGAAGTTCGACGAGCTCGGTCGCCTACAACCCCTCAAAATCAAGCTCGAACGCCCAGCCTTCCAACTCAATTTTCCGTCAATTCGAAGCCTTAATTTAGATCATACCCGTTGAATTGGTAGATCTTGAGATGCTCTACGTTTTTCATGTTGGAATTTTTCTCTAATTGTGTGTGGATTGGAAAAACGAGAGAGATCGAAAGAAGTTTTCGGCCATTAATTTCGTTCGTGGCGGCTGCGTGAATAAAGCTAGGGCTTGCTACAGTCGCGTATATATATATACGTATATTTATATTATTTTAATATTATTTCCAATTTTTACATGCTTTTTCAAACGAACTCCAAACAAAGCGTGCCGCCAGGCATTTATAATGTTTTACCCCATTTCCTAACACAATGGAATATGTTCCGGGGCCTAATTCAATCGTATGTGGAAGATAGCTTTTTGTAACAAATTAAAATATTAAATTTTCGATATTTATTTCAACGCATTTCTATCCCGTACGACCAATTGGTAACTCCAAACGGTATAAAATTTGAAATCCGATAATAATACACTATTATGGATCAAATGGAACTGGTTTCATCGAATTCCAAGACAGTACCCGGGAAGGCTATTTTAACGCGTTGATTAAATCAAGCGATTCTCAAAATCGACGGAATTGCTTGAAATTTCCATTTTAAAAACTTACCAACTCAATTATAATTCAAATATAATTTATATCCATATTAGAAATCATTTCGATTTATATTAAATCAGAATTCAATTATTTACACTATTATCATATATTAAATTTCACTATCAAATTAATATATAAATTTCCAATTTTAACTTATCGACTTTTTAATCCCATTCAAAAGTCCAATACCATCACTCTAATTCAAATAGAGTTTAAAATCAACTTATAAACCATTTCCATTCCCATTAAACTCCAGATTCCTATATTTGCCCAATCTCAAATATCAAATTACTATTTACCAAACCCATCAAATCGCTATATTTGAAATGTTAAACTATTTCATTGATTTTCCATATTCAAAATCAAATTAATAATTCAAATTCAACTTTTAAAATAAATTAAATGTTCACAATTAAACGACCAAAATTCCGGGTCGTTACATTCGTCTCCCCTTATAAAAATTTCGTCCTCGAAATTGCTAAGGTAGGAAAAATGCTCCCACACCCATTAACTTTTTTTTAAAACCCACTTAGTTAAAAACCTACATTCACTTCCCAAACCTTTTAGTTTTTATCCAAACAATTTGTTTCCATTCTAATTCAAAAACCTTGATTTCCAATATAGTTCAAAAATCAACTTTTCTAGTTAACAAAAATTTTCCCAAAACTTTTCAAATTTTTTCTAACGCCCTAAATTTTCGACATTTTTTGACAGAGTCTCCTTTGTACGGAGAGCCTTTTACAATATCACAAGAGAGATAAATATATATACATCGACCCACATGGTCGGAAAATAAAATATATATCAATATATAATCATTTCTTTATTGTATTGCATAGGCGTACCTCATATTAGCGTTTTTAAGCAATTGACTTATTTTATATGCATTTACGCACCCCAAAATCTATCCAAACAGCTCCCTGTACCTGTACTTACTCAAAATAAGCACATAAGTTTTTATAAACATGAAATTTTGTAACATTCCACTTCTCTAACTAGCTAAATAGATAAATTTCATAACCCGAACATGCCAAACATATGTTACAAGCAAATTTTAAGGTTCCAACACTAATTTAATTTCCTTCCCATGGACCATATATCATTTCATTCAATTCGAAAAGATTTACAACCAAATTTTTATTGCATTCAATTCATATTTACAACCAACAACTTATGTATATTCCAAAGTGATTTATATGTGCCTTACTTGCATAATCCACCTTTATTCAATTTCAAATTGATCTACAATCAATTTTGTTTGCATTCCATTCATTATTCACTTCCATTATATGCAAATCCATTTTTTTAAACTTCAATTTTTTCCCTTTTAAATTGACTCTAAATCAATGTTTCTATTTTCCATTTGATTCACATTTATGCTATTCACCAAACCTTGTTTTTGTTTATTTTACATTAACAACATTCCAGTCCATTTTAATTCATTTATGAATCATTCCATAAATAACCACTTAGATTAAATTTCCATGGCAACCAAATTCTAATTCCAGATTCATTCAATTTACTTGTTTTCATTTACTTAGTATATCCAATTTATACTATCACTTGGGGATTATTTCACATAATCAATTTTCGAACAATTCATTATATCATAACATGGTTCTTGCACTTGCATTTCTATTAACTTTACTTTCAACTTATATTACATCTTTTCCATTCACTTCCACTTAACTCACAAAGTGTTATCCACTTCATTTTATAGTGAACGACATTTCAATTTAAGCAAATTTATTTATAAGCCATTTCACAAAATTTATTTCTAAGGTTTATTATAAGCATTCCCTATCACTGCTTAAGTTATATTCAGCTTTATAACTTAAGTTCATACCCTAACTATACTCCAAAATCATATTTCAATTCATATTCAATTTATCTACTCTTAAATTGAATTCGTTCCTTGGTTATCAATTACTTAACCATTTTAACTTGGTTTTACCATTTTCCACTTTCTCCGTTTAATAAGTTATACAACTTATTTATTCACAACTCCTCGAATTTTCACTTAAGTTTACTCACATTTAGCAATTATAACATGTAGTTATATAAACACTTCACAATTCATACTTACATTCAATTTACTCCATTCTAATTCACTCTCCAATTAAAAATTCAATTTTTTTTGAATTTTCCATTTTTTTACCATAATATCAAACCGTTTTCATTTTAGCTTTACCGTTTCATTACTCAATTCATAAGTTCAAAAACTTATTTACTTAAAACCCCATTTTACTTACTTAAGTCCATTTACATCTTATAATCATCACTCTGGATTATTCACATCACTTGATAGCATAAGTTTAACCATCCCATTTAACAATTATAACTTATACTTACAAAATCATTTTACATTTCAGCTTTATATTCCATTCAATTCAAATCCAACTTCTATTTTATTTAACTTATCCTAAGTTAAATTCCAACATATCTTATTCACTTAAATTCACTCAAGTTAAATTTTAATTCCAGGATTAAAATTTTACGCTTTCCTTCCTCATCTTTTTCCACCCCAAATTATAAGTTCAATAACTGATTTATCTGACTTTACAAATCACTTAAATGGAAAGCCCAGAATTCAATTACCTAGTTTTTATTTCAAATCACTTTGAAATCATAAATATACGTATATTCCCTTGGTATATCAAATCATACTTTTGAAATCTCAAAGCCACTTGGTTTTTCCCAAAACAGTTCCCCTTTGGAAATTTCTAAAACGAACTTGTTTATCAAACAAGTCCAAAACAAATAATCATAACCAATCACCATGGTAGCAATCCATTAATTAGAAACTTGAAAATGAATACTGATGATGTGGCCAGCATCACCAGAATTATTTTCCAGCGATTGAAGTGAGTTCAGTGCTTCCTTACTTCCAAAATTCATTTTAAAACAATTTTCTATTCCAAAAATGTCTCAAATCAACACCCCATTATTCCTTTCAAACCACTTTGGAAAACATTTCCCAAAAATTTTCAAGATTTAAAAATTCCAAGCATTTAGTCCAAACCCGATTTAAAACATTTTTTCCAAAATTTTCGGGATTTAAATTCTGGTTTAAATTAAATTTTAGTTATACTCCTTTTTTATATCATTCTTATACAATTTCTATTTGGTTATATATATTACCATTTCAAATTTTATAATCTTGTTTGATTATAATATTAACAACCAAACATTCCAAGCATATACAGTATAATAATTTCAGAAAATTATTTCTTTTATATCAAAATATAATTTTTGGGTAAAATTATTTCATTTACCCACTTTAAAACAATACTATGTCGGTTTACCTTGTTTAAGAGTTTAGAAAACCCTATCGATATGGTTGTACTTCCCGTACCGACCAGAATTCATAAACACTCAACCGAAAAGTCAACACAATATGAAAATACTTTATATTCACAAACAAATACGCGCTCATATATATTAATACACTCGAACTCATTCTAGAGTACTTCTGACTCTATCTCTAATGAGTAACCCCCCACCAAAGCCTAATTATATCGCCAACCTAAGCTCTAATACCACATGTGATGACCCACCCTTTCGACCGTCGAAAAATCGACATAAATACGCTCATTGTATAACATGCCGAACGATCGAGTGCCGGAAAGACAGATTGTTGAGGGAAAAGACAGTAGGTAGAAGAGAGAAGAAAACTAAACAAAAACAGAATCTCACAACGGACTGAATAACATATAATATAAATAGTTCTTTACACAAGTCAAAACAGTAATATACATATCTCAAATCAGAGTACATAAATCAATAATTACCAGCCTGGACAGTTATAACAACCCGCCCTCACAATTTTCTGGTATTTTCAAGAAAACACTACAGCGGAATAAAATCAAATACGAGTAATACGTCTTCGCCATCCAGCTCGTCCCCTGAGTTCCATAACATCCCATCCTGAACCTGAAATACTCGGTCTGACCCGAGCATTATAATAAAATAACACCCGAGTCAGCCTGGAAAACCAGTGTGAGAAAACACACTCAATTTGGATTATTAAAGTTTTCAAAAATCCTTTGAAAATCAAAGGTATCTCGTAAGACCACGCCACACATAAACTCGATGGGTTTTTACATTATGATAACCAAACCATTTTATATCAAAATCATCTGATATTATAATAGTGTCTAAGTACAAATACTTATTCAAATAGCTGAAATGCTTGCATCTCACATTTCAGCATAGTTGGGCACAATAAAAACCGTACGTCACTTATTGGAGAATGGATTCCATCCGAATGACTATGCACTGGGGTATCTCCTGTCACAGTACACGTCTAGAACAACGTACCGAGGACCTCGTCGAGATCCCCTGCTACACAAGACCGGACTATCCCTGACCTGGATAGACCGAATATGCTATCACCCCGGGTGTTCCTACTCTTTTCCGAGCTCCTTTCATAATCGTAGTAATAATATCTGAGGGTATCTAGAAATGTGATAAACATACCTTACTTGGGTGCTACCCACTTAGCCTTGCTACATCTCCCCTGCTTTTCAGTCATTCCCGGTTGATGAGGCTAGAGGCTACAATTACCTTTTCAAGGAAATTTCACTTAGAATGATCATTGTCCTCCAATGACAATGTGCTGATAGCATTCATCCATACAAGTCCGTTTCGGGACCGAACGAAACCGAAGGCACTATTCCTACTACATCCATTTTGGAATCACCCTCAGGATTAGTAGCGATTAGCCCTTGCACTTCACTGCTCCATCTTTGACTCCATGCTCTTGTCTTCGTTTCAAAAATGTACTCGTTGGATCGAAGTGGTTTTCGGATAACTTACCCGATCCCGGTCTCTTTGAAACAACATTCTCTATTTCCGGTAAACTCAACCCCGGTTCTTTAGGAAATAAACCGATGAAAATAAGATCGGAGATCACCTCCTAACCGTTAGTGGATGAATTTCCTTATAAATGTCCTAGAAAAACGAAACGAGTTTATACATACAGTATAGCACCTCGAATAGTAACTGTACCATATAATCCCCGTTCTTCTTTTAGATATTTCCAAAGTTATATTTAGGTCCAGATTTGATAGTCGGTTATTTAACTATCAAATAACAATCATTCAACCAAATATTTTCATTTCCACTGAAAAACACCAAGTCTTATTTAATTTAAATTTTAAATAAATTAAACCTCTTTATCCAAAAGTATATACTTATCTTATCGAATTTAGTATATTCACAAACCACCCTTTTCAAAAATATTTGAAAACCTTTTTAAAATAATGAGGAAAGTACCATTGTAGTATCAAACCATGGATCAAAACTCAATGGTTACGTCTCTATTCAGAGAAATCCAAGACTTAACTGCAGGCAATCACTACATCCGATTATGCCATGCGAGTATACCATTACTCCCCGAAAACTTTGTTTAATAATTTTTCTCAAAATAATGCTTATAAATTCTAAAATAAATTTTCAAGTTTAATCTAGGCAAAAATACTTAGATAAAAGTTATTATACGAAGCCATATTAATATTTAATAATTTATCTTTTAAAACAAAAATGCCGACTAGTTCTTAAATAATAATAAACCTTTTACAATCATGATAAAGTGACTAATTAATAATTAAATATGTTTTAAACCATTTGAAAACAAGTAAATAGCTAATTTTCCAGAGTATTTTTAACACATTTAAAGTCACCCAGTTAATAACTAAAAATCCACTTTTTAAAACAAGCCCAAATCCTCGATTCTAATTTCACCTCGTAAATTTGGAAACCTTACTTGAGTCCAATATAACCAATTTTATACTTATTTTCCAAATTCACTTTTATTCTTCCAATCTATTAAAAATCTTGATTTTAAAATCTCCTTTATTTTTAAATAAGTGCCACTTAAGAATTCATTATTTAAAAATCCTTTTATATACTTTTATCCCAAAAACTCTTTTTTTACAATATTCCAAATTAGTTAAAAACAATTCCCAAAACCCTTTATTTTATCAGATCAATTAACCAACTTTCCAGGTAAATATTTTACTTCAAAAAACCCCTTTAAAATTCTTTTCCAGTTCAAAACATGTATAACTGGCATTTAAAGATACCAAAATCTAGGTTAAACCTACCATAGCATCCAAACAATCCAATTCACATGATAATCTATCACAGAATTATACAAACAAACATATATCACTATATATGAAATTAAATACAACATTTTTGAGGAAACCAGATGGATCCCTCCAACCTATTTCCCTGCATCCACAAATGTTAGCACAACATAAAAATACCAATTCCGCTTCGGGGTGGAATATCGTGGTATATAGGGTCATCCGCTATTATGCGGGGCATATAGGGTCTCATCCTCTATATATATGCGGGAATATCAATCACTCCAATATATATATTCTACTATATATAATATCACATCCAATTTGATAATAATTCATCAATTCAACAAATTAATCATTTATTAATTTTAGCTATTTAAAATTAAAGCCAACAGTCCAAAATTGAGTGAGATTAACTCACCATGAGTTTAATTCGTCCAAACGTTCAAATTTTAAATTAAATCGAACACCTTCGATTTAACCTAAAATTTTCGCTAGCTCCGATTGACTCCAAATCTGCTCCAGCGCGTAGTGCTCATCGCTGCGATTCCGGTACCGCCTATTTCGTCCGATTCTGACCTCGTATGAAATAGTTATGCTATTTTAAAGATTACCCAAATTTTATTTATAAATAAATTTACAAAAATCAATTTTTATACCAGAGGAAAAATCATGGCCATACGTTTCAAAATTTACAGATCTTGGCCGCACCATCTTTTCTTCCCTCTCACGTTCATTCCTCAGGCTGAACAACCCAACGCCGCCCCAATAAACCCCATTACCGCGACCTTCACACCGCCCTAGGAGGTGATCGGCGGCCACCATTCCCTTCGTCATCACGAATGCCACCCATGCCTGAAAGTTCGGCCAGCTCGGTCGCCTACAACCCCTCAAAATCGAGCTTGAACGCCCAGCCTTCCAACTCAATTTGCCGTCAATCCGAAGCCTTAATTTCGATCATACCCGTTGAATTGGTAGAGCTTGAGATGCTCTACGTTTTTCATGTTGGAACTTTTCTCTAATTGTGTGTGGATTGGAAGAAAAACGAGAGAGATCGAAGGAAGTTTTCGGCCGTTAATTTCGTTCGTGGCGGCTGCGTGAATAAAGCTAGGGCTTGCTACAGTCGCGCATATATATATACGTATGTTTATATTATTTTAATATTATTTCCAATTTTTACATGCTTTTTCAAACGAACTCCAAACGAAGCGTGCCGCCAGGCGTATATAATGTTTTACCCCCATTTCAAACACAATGGAATATGTTCTGGGGCCTAATTCAATCGTATGTGGAAGATAGCTTTTTGAATCGAATTAAAATATTAAATTTTCGATATTTATTTCAATGCGTTTCTATCCCATACGACCAATTGGTAACTCCAAACGCTACGAAATTCGAAATCCGATATTAATACACTATTACGGATCCAATGGAACTGGTTTCGTTGAATTTCGAGACTGTGCTCCGAAAGGCTATTTTACCGCGTCGATTAAATCAAGCGATTTTCAAAATCGACGGAATTGCTTGAAATTTCCATTTTAAAAACTTACCAACTCAATTATAATTCAAATAGAATTTACATCCATATTAGAAATCATTCCGATTTATATTAAATCAGAATTCAATTATTTACACTGTTATCATATATTAAATTTCACTATTAAATTAATATATAAATTCCCAATTTTAACTTATCGACTTTTTAATCCCATTCAAAAGTCCAATACCATCACTCTAATTCAAATAGAGTTTAAAATCAACTTATAAACCATTTCCATTCCCATTTAACTCCAGATTCCCATATTTGCCCAATCTCAAATATCAAATTACTATTTACCAAACCCATCAAATCACTATATTTGAAATGTTAATTTATTTCATTGATTTTCCATATTCAAAATCAAATTAATAATTTAAATTCAACATTTAAAATGAATTAAATGTTCAAAATTAAACGACCAAAATTCTGGGTCGTTACAGAGAACGAAAATAATAATAATTCAGAGAATTCACATCAAAATAAAAGAACAAAATACTTGAATAATCATCCTATAGAAAATATACTTGGAAATATTGAATCTGTTGTTAAAACTAGGTATCAACTAAATAAAATGAGTAATGTTGCTTTTATTTCAATTGTTGAACCTAAAAATCCAAAGGAAGCATCAACCTTTGATTCATGGATTCTTGCTATGCAAGAGGAATTAAATCAATTTACAAGAAACGATGTATGGGAATTAGTTCCTAGACCTGAGGATAAATCCATAATAGGAACTAAATGGGTATATAGAAACAAAATGAATGAACAAGGAGAGATTGTGAGAAACAAAGCTCAATTAGTTGCATCCCACAATCTTTAGCTAATCATAATAACATTTAGTTATATCAAATGGATGTTAAAAGTACATTTTTAAATGGTTTTATTAAAGAAGATTTATATGTAGAACATCCTCCACTTTTTGAATGTGAAAAACTACAACGACCCGTAATTTTATCGATTTTTTTAACATAATTAACTGAATTTTGCTTGGAATTTAACAATTAAATTTAGCAATGAAAACTTATTATTTGAAATACATCTATTTAAACATAGCAAATGGTAATTTTTCATTGGAAAAATATGAAAGTTAGTTTTCTTGTGTAACTTCAATTTCAATTTAAATCAGTTAAAATTGATGTAAATAAAATATTATTGAAATCTGGATATTTTTATATAATAAATTTGTAAATCATTTTCTAAGTGAGACGTCATATTTCGTTTCGACCAATTTGGACTGCTATTGCTCCGTTTATCTTATTTTCGGCGTTTTAGCAGCATTTTCGGTACTGAATATCGACTTTTGATAGTTCGGTCGTATCACTGATATATGTGTAACGTTTTGATCGTCTTGTCGTGCTGATCTCCGCAGTATATTCGTTTGTTTATTTCGAAGTTCGGTACACGGCGAAATCGATAAAACAATTAACCGTACCGGTTACCAATTTCAACCTTTTGGGTTTCTTGTCCTTTCATCTATCTACCTGTTGAAATCAAACAGCCTTTTATTATTCCCAGAAATTCAAACTGTGAATATTACTATTCCCACTGTTCACTTTATAACATTATTGCTTCGTTCATTTTGGAGGCTCTTCCTTTCCGGTTCATGCTTTTATAAAAAATAAAAATATATTGTATCAAAGCTTTTGTATTTGTTTGTAGCCAGCTCATCTTTCTCCTCCCATCTTCATTTTGCTTGCACTATTTCCCCATGCCGACACAACCAGCTCCATCCCACAACCGCCATCGACACATCCCTCCCGCCCCATAACCAAACAAAGCACGAACGTCACCCAACGAGACCTTGCACCATCTCATCCCTCCATCACCGTGCTCGCCGCCATCACCAGGCCTTCCGACCCTTGCCATACCTCCAGTCCTGTACTCACTATCCAAACACCATTCCATCTCTCCCCTTTCCACCTGCTGCCGAGCCATGGTTACCACAGTCAGCCTGTAAGCCTCTCCAACCAAGACCCCAACCCAGACCTGCCGAGTACATCGCCTCCGTCACCTCACAAACAGCTCCTCCGCCTTGGCCATCAACGTAGCCGCAACCCAGCCCCACGTTCAGCACCCCCTCCCTCATCTTGAACTTCGGCTAAGGGTTCGATAATAGTACAGCTATATATATAGGCATATGCATATATACGTATGATCTTCGAAGGTAAATGTTTGTTTATATATATATTTATATTTATAAAATAAGTTTATAATATATAGCAATATACATGGTTTATATATGCTGTAGCCTGCTTCTCTGAAGATTCGCTCTTGCTTTCCATTTCTTTGTAACTAAGTTTATATATATGCTATTTTATATTTGCAGACTCACTCCAAATTGGCAGTTGTGAATTTATATATAATTAGTTTATTTATATACATATATATACTTTATAGTTTAGTATATGTGTTAAAAAAAGTCTTATATTCAAATCCCTGGTTTACAATGTATATCAAAAGTAGGTTACAATTTCTTGTTTAAAACATTGGTTTATACAGTTAGTTATATATATGAATTTATGATTTGGTTATATATTTTTCCCTTTTACAGTTAGTTTATATATGTATATATGAGTTTATGATTTTGTTTATATATCTTCTTTTTACAGTTTTACAGTTTGTACATATAAGCCTTCATATGCTTGTATATGAACTATTGTAAATTTTTGCATGTCGTATTTTGCCTGCTTCCTCTCATCATCAAAAAATATAAATTTATATAAAAGTTAGTATGCATTCAAAGTTTCCTTCATTCTGCCTTGTTTGATAAATTTGGTTATCTAATAAAGCTTTTGTGTTTATAAGAAAGCTGTTTACATATATATCATATTTACATATATATCATATAGTTGATTTGGAAATAGTTGTTGTAATGATTTTACTTTATATTATGTTTAAATATTCATTTGGAGTTTTGAGGAAGTATATGTCTCAAATAAAATAAAGTATAATAGATATGATATTTAAAAGAATATTTTAAATCTAATATTGGTTTTAAGGAAAAATAATAGAATAAACATTTCGTTTCAGTTTATATCAAGCTGATTTTTAGTTGCTTTCATTGATTCTTTACTATCAACTTATTTTGTCGAATCCGTGTTCAGCTTGCTTCGCTGAGATTTTTTGTTTGGATTGGTCGATTTTCGGGTTCGTGATTCAATGCGTTGTCTATCTTCTCTATCCTCGAAAGGTAAGCAATCACTCATGATTAACATTCTTATAGTTAGCAAATTTGATTTCACTTGAAACGACAACTGAAATATGCTGTTAAATTTGAATTGCTAGTTATTAAATTTTAAATATGATATGCCATTATCTACAATTGTTTACCTGTGATATAACACCATATCCTGCTGTATATATATTGTTAAATTTTATCACTGAGGATATATGCATGTTATTGATATGTTATATTTTATCATATTTGTTCTCACTCTGCAAGTTCCCTGTTAATTTAGAATTCCTTATGGATTGAAATGATACATACTCGAACAATTTTATAGATTAAGGGAAAATCGTTATGGGTTGAAATGATAAACCCAAGCGATTTTCATTGACTTTGAATTTGGGATTGTGGGTTGAAATAATATATACCCGTAGATATTTAAATTGCGGATTGAAATGATAAATATCCGTATCGCTTGACCATAGGATAGAAAATTATATACGCACACTGTTGGTCTATATTTTGAAGAATGATTTCCAAAGTTTTGAAAGGAAATATACGGTTTTAATAAATATGGATTTTTAAAAATATAATATATATAAATGTTATTTTTATATATGTCTAAAAATTTGATTTTTAAAATTATATGTTTTGGAAATTGTAAATTTATAAGTTACTTTTGAAAACAAAATTTTTAAGATTTTTCTTATAATTTTATTATTTTAAAAATATATAAAAAAATAGATTTAATAAATTTGATAATAAGATTTAATTTAATTAAATTTAACTTAATTGGTTTATAATATGTTTAAGTATTTATTTAAATTTATTAGTAATATTTTAAAAATAGATTTTTAACAACTTTAATAATAAGGTTTGGGAAGATAAATTAATATTGACTGGGAATTTAAATTGGTTAATAATCGGATTTAAATAAGAATTAAATTGAACTTTTTAGTTTTGAGATTTCGAGAAAAATATGATTCATAACTTGATTTGATAAAAAGTGATTAAATGAATATTCTCAACTTTAAATAAAATTGAGATTGAATATTTAATATTGATTTAAATTTATAAACTGAGATTCAAACAAATTGTTATTAAAATGATTAAGTGAACATTGTCCAATTTGAAATAAATTTAAAGTTAAATGTTGAAATATAAATGAAATTTATATTGTAAATGTTTGAATATATAAACTTGAATCTTTGAACTTTAAATTTGAAATGGTTAAAGTGGAACTGATTTAAATTGAATTTTTGGAATTTAAGATGATTTGAATCGATTGGTTAAATTGGAGGAAAACTATTTTTATTATATAAAGTATTTTAAATATATATATATAAACTATTTTAATATATAAATTATTTTAATATATAAATTATTTTAATGTATAAATTATTTTAATATATAAATTATTTTAATACACACACACACACACACACACTATTTTTAATATCTAAACTGTTTAAGTTGGAAGTGTTATGATTTCGAAAGTGCTATGATTTCGAAAGTGCTATGATTTCGAAAGTGTTATAATTTTGAAAGTGTTACGATTCTGGAAATGAATATTATTTAAAGTGATTAATGATATCGAATTGATATGGTTTTGAAATGAATATGATATGTTAATATGAAGTATGAACTATTTGAAATGAAATGACCATGGTGTGAAATAAGCGTTTGGTTGTTAAAGAGACCAGGATCGGATATTGTCGTACTATCTGCCAATACCGAAAACCACTTTAACAACTGTGTACGTGGTGGAGATTCCAGAATGAAGTAGGATGGTTTGGTGACGATTCTATATGGTATTTACATAGCCCTGACTCCTGTGGGTCAGCTTGATGCGGCTAAAACAGAAGCCACGCCGGGCCAAGTTAGGTCATTCCTCCGATCGGCACATTTCTTCGATACCATTCTATTACTTTTGTGATTTGATTGGGTGCACCCTTTGATTTGGGAGTGTGTCATGAAGTGGGCGGTAGAAGCTGCTATACGTTACCACTAGCCCGGATCCGCAAACGATATATCTACCCTGGCATTGTCTCGAGTGCCTTGTCGCATGCCCTATCGCGCCTTCAACGAGTTTGGTTTGTACCATACCTATGGAGTGCCCTCTGATAGCCCTCCAGTTTACGGAGGAATTACGGTACTATATAGACTATGGGAATATATAGAAATGTGTTAAGGGGGATATGGGTAACGCCTTAACGCTATTTTAATAGTTTACTTTACTATAGACATATTATAATAGCGTATATTACTACATAGTAGATAGTTCCACGGATCCTTAGAGGATGGAAATCCCAAACATCCTTTAAGTTACTTGTATTTCAGTTGACGTTTCACTTGAGTTGAATTTACTAATATAAGAATGTTAATCCTGACTCGAGTGTTTTGTGTTTTGCTTTATGCTCGGGTCAGACTGAGTGTCACAACATTTGGGACTCACCTTTGGAGCTTTGCTTGAGGATCCATCTATATCTATTCAGCTTTCAGCTATCCATTTGTTTTGTTCAGGTGTGTAATCCGTTTGTATTCGGGACTACATTGTATTGAAGATATTCTGTTGTTATTTATTTCAAACTCTGTTGTTTTATAGTAGCTTCATGAACTACTATTGATCTATTCCGCTGCTTATTGTTATATTACTCTGTGTTTGTGATTCTGTGATTTATTTATTTACTGTATATGCTGAGTTTTGTCAAATATAAATTAACAATATGATATTTTGAGCAATTCAAGTCCGACATGTGCAGATGCGAATGGTTCAAAATACCGGGTCGTTACAAAAACTACCTATTCATGTTTATAAATTAAAGAGGCTTTGATGGTCTAAAATAGGCTTCAAGAGCTTTGTATGACAGACTTAAATCCTATCTATTGCAATCAAATTTTGAAATAGGCAAAGTAGATATTACACTTTTATTAAAAGAGATAAAAATGATATTCAGATAATACAAATATATGTGGATGATATCATTTTTGGATCTACCAACGATAACTAAATAAAGAATTTTTAGAAATAATGACTAAGGAATTTGAAATGAGTCATATGGGAGAACTAAATTATTTTCTAGGATTACAAATAAAACAACTAAGTAATGGAATTTTCATTAGTCAAGAAAAATATGCTATAGATTTAGTTAAGAAATTTAGTGTGTCAAAAACCAGTGGTAAACCAACTCCCATGACATTTAACAAAAAATTAAATAAAGAAGAAAATTCAAAAGATGTAGATCAAAAATTATATAGAGGAATGATTGGATCACTACTCTATATAACTGCTGGTAGACCTAATATAATGCATAGTGTTTGTCTCTATACAAGATATCAATCTCAACCTAAAGAAACTCATTTAAAATCCGTAAAACGAATTTTGGGATATGTAAACAACACACTAGACTATGGATTCTTTTACCCAAAAGAAGACTCCTTTGAATTGATTTCATATAGTAATGCTGACCATGCTAGTTGCAAATTAGACCGAAGACGTACAAGTTGAACTTGTCACTTTTTGAGACATTCTCTAGTGTCTTGGTTTAGTAAGAAGCAAAACGCTGTATCTCTATCTATGACAGAAGCATAATATATTTCAGCAGCACTAGCCTGTTCACAGGTTATCTATATGCAACAAACATTAAAAGATTTTGGTTTAAGTTTTACTAAATCTCCAATATAGTATGATAATACAAGTGCGATCAATCTATCTAAAAATCCAACTCATCATGGTAGAACTAAACATATTGATATAAGACATCATTTTCTAAGAGATAATGTTAACAAAGAAATAATATCACTTGAATTTATAAACATTGTAAATCAAATAGCTGATATATTAACAAAACCATTGAATCAATATCCTTTACTAAGTTAAGAAGAGAGTTAGGAATTTGTTCCCTATCGGAAATATAAAAATAATGAAGTAAAAATTACAAAATATAAAGAAAAACAAAATAATCAAAATAATACTATGTATGTCGACATACCCTAACCTTATATGACGACATATAACGGTAGATTATGTTTTTTATTTTTCCCTCTAAAATTAAAATTGGTGGTTATATAATAATCAAATTTTGACTTTCTTCTTCATTTTTCTGTATTCTCTCTGTTTTAAACTTCTGAAACAAATAAATCATGGCCTCCTCTAAACCTAAACGTTCTAGAGAAGAAAATCCATTGTTTTCCTTCCTTTCTCTTATCCAAGGCCCCTTCCAAAACACTACTATGGCCAAGATCACTAAAATGGAGGGTGAAATAAAGAATATTTTGCAAATGCTCACTGGAATTCAAGTGGTGCAACTTCGTATGACCGAGGAACAAGAGAAGTAAAGTAGATGTAACAACCCATATTTTAACCATTTAAAAATATTTAATAAAATAAGATTTTTGAATAAAATTGTTAGGAAATTTTATTTTCAGATGGTTTTTTAAAATAACATCTTACAATAAAGATGTTAGAAAAAGTGTTATCATCTTATCTATCACTTAAGAATTCAATTAAAGATCGTACTTATAAACTATATTTATATAAGTCATTTTCTTATATACAATCAATACACTAATGTTTGTCATAAGAAAATATATATAAGTCATTTCCTAACAATAAACACACTAAAAAAAAACTGTATCAATTTATGAAAAATTATTCTTTTATATATACAAAATATAATACTAGGTAAAATTATTTCATTTACCTATTTCCAAAATAATACCATGTCTGTTTATCTTGTTTAGGTATGTAGAAATCCCTATCGATACCATGGCATCCCATGTTCTGACCAGAATTTATAAATTTTTCAATAGGTAAATTAACATAGTATACAATATTTTTATAACACTAACAAATATGCGCTCTCGTATATACATACACACTCAAACTCACTCTAGGGTATTACTAACCCTATCTTTAATGAGTTTACCCCAACATGCTAAGGTTTCTCAAAACCAAAGCTCTGATCCAACTGTGACGACCCACCATTTTGGACAATTTAAGTCGACAATAAACCACACATGTCTAACTCAAATCATTCAAAAGGGCGGATTATCAATGGGGTTTAATAAGAAAATAAGAGGAAGAAAAATAATAATCAGAATCTCATAGCAAAATGACAAAATATAATAATCACATAAGCAATTCATGAAGCCGTTTTACAATATAAATTTAACTTTCATTTTATAACATAATCAGAGTATAATAAACAAACATACCAAATATGCAACAGAATAATACTAATAAATATGATCACCAATCTCTATCTTCATCTTTAAGGAACAACGTCTTCAAACACTGAATACTCAGCCTGACCCGAGCATAATGAAAAACAGTTTACTCGAGTTAGAACTAAAAATTCTTATGAAGTTAAATCAATATCAAGCGAAATATGAGTGCAAATAACTTAAGAGATGTTACTGGATTTTCCATCTCCTAATGATCCGTTAAACTGTCTATATATAGTGAGATACGCTATATATGTACTGTCTATCAGTAAAGTAAAGAATTAAAAAAGCGTTAAGGCTTTACGTTGATCCTCCTTAACACAATTTTAAGCAGGTAGTCTATGCAGGTTCTGTAATACAACTAGTGATGTCAGTAGCCAATGAGTCCCCTATAGGTACCATACTAAGACAAAATCGTAGTAAGCTCGTATAAGGATAATCGTATGACAAGGCATGTGAGGCAATGCCCAAGGTAGGATACTGTTTGCGCCAAAATTGGTCACAAACACCCAATTGCCGATGGAAGCACTAGTTCACAGCCACAGATCACAGATAACAAGTATGTAAAGAATTAGAAATGAAGAACACTCAGAAAAGTAAGAGGAAAGCAGTAAAGAACATAGAGTTTATAGTGGTTCGGCAATCCGGCCTACGTCCACTTTGAATTTGATGATTTTATTGATGTATGCTTGCTGATTACAACGAGTTACAACTGATTACAACAGCAAAATCCGAGTATAACAATGGTGTCGGTGGAATCTCGACGTAGAAGAACCAAAAAAGTCCTTTTTCTATAGGCTCTGGGATGCTATTTATAGGCGTAGGTTGCAAATATCTCACTCAAATCTCGGGAGACCTCTTCTGGCACGTAGGTGGGCCCACGCAATCGATCCCACGTGGTTTGCACTCGACCTGTGGTCGATACGAACGAATTTCGTATCGATCAAGATTTGGCCCAATCGAGTCGAAATTGAGCATGAACATTCTTCAAGTTGTACACATAAGCTCCTGTAAAAATTTGGTGTCGTTTGGACTTGTAAATCTCGAGTTATGATCGATACGAATTAGAGTGTTCTTGAGATGTTTAGTTCGTATTGATCAATTTCGTATCAATACTGGTTCGTATCGATACCATGCACATGCTTGTTGGTGACATGGCTCTATTTTCAAGTCTCGATCCATTTTTTATGCCGAGTTGAATGCTTCTTCCTTGGAATAATGCTTACTTCTCATTCGTGTCCAAGATGTGCTTCGCATCCATTATTTTGTGTTCATTTGTTCGTGTCGATCTTATTCGTATCGATCAAATCTTGATCGATATGAACACGTATTGAGTCGAAATACCTAACACCCTTCTTCTTGATCGATACGAACGACGTGTCCGTATCCATGCCGATCGATACGAACGACGTGTTCGTATCCATGCCGATAGATACGAATTCGTATCGATTCGAATGAGACATCCTTGTGCACGTATCCATTAATTTCTTAAGAAAATGAACTCCGTTTGACTTGAAATTTGAAACATAGCCTTTTCTAGCCTTGTTCTTCATTTCCAATCGATCTCGTCTTAATTGGAGCTCGACCAAATTTTGACGACATCGATCATAGCCTTGCCTCCAATCGATCTCCAATCCTGATATCCATCCATTCCAGCAAATTTGTTGATATTCCGGCCTTGACCAAAAGGTGGGATAACATATACTACTGTTTTGCGTTTCCTGACTGGTCGTAACCTCTAATAGCCGACTACGTCCATCAATCCATAGTCAAAGGAGCGCACCAATCAAGTTTCAAAGTCAAGATGGTAATACGAGAGAAGATGTCCGCTAAAGGTAGCTTGCCTCATTGGCCAGGTATGGCTCCTGTTTTAGTCATTTTAAATTGACACAAGTGTCGGGTCATACATCATCGTTCTCTTTCTTCATCCAGTAAACGCCGCCAATTCAACCTCTAAATTCTGGATAACATCCACCGCATACACAGTTATTAAAGTGGTTTCGGTAGAATAACAAAGAGTACGCCATTGATCCGGCCCTGGTCTCTTTAATAACCAATCGTCCATTTTACACATTGTTTGGTCATTTTAAATTTCATTAACATATCATATTTTCATATCACAAATCAAATTTAAAATAGATTTAAATTTAAATTTTTATATTTGCATATCATTATTTAAATTCAATCCTTTAAATTTAAACCAGTTTCGGATTAAAATAGTTTGAATTTATAAATGGTTTTGAATTAGAATAGTTTTGAATATAAAAATAGTTTTGAATTTAATTAGTTTGAATATTAAAATAGTTTGAATATTTAAGAATGGTTTTGAATATTTTTAATAGTTTTGATATTGAAAATAGTTTTGAACAATGAAAACAGTTTATATATTAAAATAATTTGAATATTAAAATAGTTAATATTTAAAATGGTTTTGAATTAAAATTGTTTCTTTCTTTTCTCAACGATTTGAACTCAGGTTCAAATTCCAAATCAAAACGAATTTAATTTTTCGACTTCCGATTCAAGTCAACTTCATATTCAAAATTCAATTCAAATCAACCTCAATTCAAAATGATTTCAAACTTTACTTCAAATTCAATTTAAACGATTCTATTCAAATGGCTGAAAGTTTCAATTCAAATTCTCATTTAAAACAATTTAATTTAAATCCATTTCACATCCAAAATCCGAAATACCAATTTAAACCGCTTTAATTAATATAAATCCAAAGTTTAAATTAAAATTAAAACCTTCCAAATAATTCAATTCCGATAAATTTAAATCATATCTTAATTTCAACTTAACGATTTCAAATGAAATCCTTTAAACAATTTCATTTAAGCAGTTTCAATTTCAACTTTTCAAAACTCAAATTAGAAAATAATCCAATTCATATAAATCTAATTTTTATTTTCTTTAAAACAGTATCATTTAAACAAATCCAAATTCAAGATTTTAAAACCATTTAATTTAACCAAATCTGGTATCCGTATATAATTTTCTACCCTATGGCCAAGTGATCGGTTATTTCAATTTTAATTACATGGATGGGTATATATCATTTCAACCCATATTTAAATGTCATAGGTGTATATCATTTCAACCTATTTCTTAGTTCAATTTTGAAACAATTCAAATGACAATTTATATGATGTCAAAAATATACAGGGTGATAACAGGGACATATCAAAATAAATGATCATCAGTAATATAAACACAACATCATCCATCATATCAATCACTAGGCATACATATGCAATCAACATCCAAATCAAGCAAACATATATCACCAAAAATTATCGCATATTAGGTGTTCAACTAGCAGTGATATTCAATTTCCAATGTCAATTTAATTTCTCAAACAACAATCAAAATAACCTATCGCATCATGATTTTTAATTTAAAATCCACTCACGTAATACTAAAATTTCTTCTGCAAGTTAAATTAAAGATCAAAAAAATAGCAAGAGTGTATTCAATTCTGTATTTTGTCTTAAAATTCTTTCTCTATGAAGACAGGATCCTTTTAAGAGTCGGACAACACATTTCTTCTTGAGTTTTTTAATCGTTTGGCATGAAGGCCAAGGCGCCTGTACTTTTCAGATAATTTGTTATACTTTCTAACTAGCCTTTTTATCTCTCTGTTCAATCGATGCACTTATCTTTCGCTCTTTTCATAAATATTCTCATAGTAATATTTGGACCTTTCCTTAGCTAAAGTGAAAATTTTATCAACTAAATATCAGTAGATAGGTTTAAATATTTAAATAACGAACTTTATACCTATGAAACTAGAACCTAAGGAGCTGGGACTTGAGTCGTCTCCTTTAACTATTGACTAGGGGGAGTGGCATCTTTTGGGGAAATATTATCTTGCAAAGTACCCTGAAGATCAGGAAAATCAAAAGGATCTGCATCATGAGCAGACAAATCTAAGTTGTGACCACTTGATCCATCACCCTCGTCTCTTGGTCTATCTGGACTCTTATCTCCCCCATCTCCACCATGATTATCTTCATCGGTATCATTGCCATCATCGTTATCATCTTCCCCTCTATCAGTGTCTTTGTCCCCCTCAAGCAAGAGATCATCAAAAGATAGTAACTTCTTAGGGTCGATAGCTTCTTCTTTAGGGAATTCCTCCTGAACCGATCCCTAATCTCTCCCTAAAATATGGTCAAACTTCCTTTTAAATTTATCATTTAGTTGAGGAAGAGAAGGAAAATTCGAGTCTGGACATATGTCAATATTATCACCATATGCTACGAAGAGAGTATCTTCATAACACTTTTATGTAATGGTAGTGAGAGCCTAGTCAAGAAATAAGGAAATATTCTCCTTGGCATCTTTTATAATACTGTTAGCATAAAACAAGGCAGCATCTTTAGTTTCTACCTTGTCTTTCAAATACTTCACTTCACCAGCCATTTTAGTTTTCTCTTTGTTAGCCTTTTCAAGGTTTGCTCTTAGGACTTTCACCTCTCTTTCAGTAGCAGCTTAGCTTTCTTTCCCTCATCAAGAGAGGAGGTAAGTTTTCCCTTCTTAATAATAGTATTATCTTTTTCCACAGTAAGTGAAGAAATTTGCTTCTTGATTTCAGCAATTTGGTTAGAAGGCTCTTAAGAAGCCTATTGAAGGAAAAACATGTGTTTGGCTACCTAAAACATACGATAGGCGTAAGATAAATCAAGATATATATAGTTAAAAGTTTATAATTAACCAAGTAGAAGAGAAATCCTACCAGTGAGAGCTACTGAATGATGATGTAGAGATGGTCGTTCGAAAAGGTTGAAGACTGCAATGGCATAAGAGAAGCCAAACAAAGGAGATTGTCAAAACCTATCATGGAAATATAAGCCTGAGCTTCCGAAGGGAGATATTCAACAGGGAGAGGAGTTAGACCAAGCTCCTTAATCAAACGATGAAAACCAGGCGGGGAAGTAGGAAGTGAGATATTAAGGAAGGAACTGAAAGCATGAGTCTCATTAGTTCGATTTTGAGTCTTATGTCCAGGAGAGTTTAAATTTATTAAATCAGGATTTTAAGCCGCCGTATCAATATTTACATGTGATTCTTCGGCAAAAACAATAGAAGTTTGATCACCCTCGAGCTTTGGTTTTTTACTCGGGGGTGGAACTGAAATATCAATTAGAGCACCAGTGCTCGCTTTCCTTTTTAGCTCATCAACTGCCTTAGCAATAGAGTCCTTAACAGGAGCAGGTTTAGTCTGCTTAGTTAAGGCAGGAACATGATCTTTGGCCTCCTTCTCCTTGGAAGCAACAACGAGTGCAGATGTGCCTAAATCGAATTTTTTTATAAGATAACAATATAAGAAATTCCATTTAAGTTGTAATGGTAACATACCAGGAGGTTCAAGTTGGACATGAAAGGAGATAAAGAAAGCCTTCTGGTTACCAACGACCAATGATCGTTTTTCTTGAGCATTTCCCTCCATCATCGGGGATTCTTCTAGTATCTTGTGGTCATCCAAAATCAGAGAATAATTATGGAGATTCGCCTCCGTCAAGAGTGTAAGCCTATCACCCATACTCTTAGATGCCCGAGTCAGGGACTTAATGGTAACATCGACAAAAAGGCTCGTTTGTTTGGGAGCAGAATCTAAAAGAAAGCATTCATCGTAAGAGGATGACATATATAACATAAGTTATGGAAAATAGAAACTTACTGATTACAGAGAAGGTTCCCCTGATCTTAGGGGAGTAGTATTTGACGTAGAAAAATTGGTTCTCTCACTCCTTTGTCTTGTTAATAGGATGATTAATTAAGCTTTTTGGGAAAGGACAGAGATGGTATAATGGACTATCTAGTTGTTTGTTAATCCTCTTAGGATTTCCAAGATATGAAGAGTCTTAATGCTCAGAGAAGGGAGTTTAGCCTTCCTAGCAAGGAATTTTAAGCAGCCCAGATAAGTGTATGAATTGGGGTCAGCTAGATCGGAGCAACGTTCAAATGCTCCATGAATTGCACGAGGAAATATGGAAAAGGCAAATACCCCAAATGCCAGATATTGATAGGAGTAAAGCAAAGAACCCCTCTAGAGGGTTGTCTATCCTGCCAAAAGGACCGGTAGGTATGACCTCTATCTTTGTAATCCAAATTGCCGAAGAATCGTGTCTACTTCCTCCCGAGTAACAATGTAAGATTGGTTGAGCCGGAAGTCCCCTTTCTTTGCAGAGGGAGATGTTTTAGAGATCTTACTTGATTTCTTGCTTTCCATTTGCCTACCAAGTGATATTACACAAAGTCAAGAAAGTACTACACATTTTAGATTGCTCATATACGCAAAATAGACAATTAAATGCCTAAACCAAAGGTAGTAAATTAACTAGAAATGACCCAATTCCTGATAATAAAGTGTTGAAGTTCATGAATATCTATTACACTTGCAACAAGTCAATAACCCATTAAATACCTCATGTCGAATTATTAAAATACTTGGGAAGTTTATAAGAAATTGAGGGTATGTAAAAAACTGTTAAGTCCATGGTGAAATGGTAAGTTCGCAACTAGTCAAAAAAGATCTTATTTAAATATCATGTTAAAGGAATCTTAGATGGAATGTCGAATCAATAATTTGATATCGAATTCATGGAGGTAGCATTAATTGTCTCTTATGAAAACTATAATGAGATATCAAACAATGACCTAATATCGAATTGGGAAATGGTTGAAATCAGTAAATAATGTCGAATGATTTAAAAATACTCTATTTAATTGTTAAACTCATACAGATATCGAATATACAAGTAATTTATAAGTATATTGTACAATAAATACATAGCGAAATAGTAATGTTTATAAGATTTGATAATAATATTGAATTATTAATACTTTAAGTAGTTGTCAGAAAGGGATAACAATTGACTATAGAGTTATCAAATCTATACAACCCTTTAAAATGCATGTCGAATTCCTGAATAGTTATCACACTCCTAATTGCATGCCAACATTATAAGGATCTCGTATTTTAATAGTTTTCAAGCTTTGAACTAATTGTCAAAATAACGGTTAAAGGAAAGAGCCTTTTTAATGTCGAACATTAGGTTAAATATTTAACTCCGTAAGGAAATAACTTCGAAATCAAGCGAGTTAGTGATTTCTGTAGCAAGTTTCAGATTCCACATAAACAGCCCATTTTTTAGCGAAACCATAAGCTCCGAGATTTTTTTAATTTGATATCGACAAACTTTAGTTAATCAATAAAGGCCCAAACGATATGATAATTCGCTAGTTAAATTCACCCATAAGCATAAAAAATCAGTAATTTAACTTATAATTTAAAGATCAACAACCAAAACACAATTATTAATCCCTATTGTCGATTTGGAATCAAAAATTCCAAAATAAAATCCTAACTGTAATTTAAATTCAGAAATACTTAGTCTAATCTCTCGATCCAATTGGTTAAGATGAAAATTGTACCTCGATTAAAACTTGGATGCCGAAAGATCAAAGGTTTTTGAGTAAAATTTAAGAATTTAAAAACTTTGCAAGTTAAAGAGAGAATGGGGAAGAAGGACGAGTATTTATAGAGAGAAAGAGGAAGCACATGAGCCATCGATCTAAATTAGAATAAACAGCCCAGATGTAATGCCAATGGGCGACAACATATAAATTAAGGCGGTAGGCACCAATATCGAGGAATTGACTTGAAAAGTCAATATTTTTTCTATATTAGGGGGAAAATGTTACTACAAACCATGATGCCGAAAATATGAAAGCATGTCGAAAACAAGGATGTTGAAAAGGAGGCAAGAAAGCATACATGAGGAGATATCTAATATTGAAAGCATGGACACAGAATGTCAAATTCAAGAATGTCAAAAATGAAGCAAGGGAGCGTACAACAAAGGATTTCGCAATGCCTTAAGGTGACATCGAATGTCTGATACACACCAAACCCTCACAAGCTTTCATTGGGAGATAATGGATTTCGTGTTGTATAGAAAGAAATGATATCGAAAGCTTACGGCTAGCAATGATATCATATGACACTAATGCCACACTTCATCAATATAATAAGAGATGTCGAAGGCAAGCAAGTAAGAGGATATTGAAGCGACAATATAAAAAAAGATGTTATAAGTCATCAATGCAATATGGATGTCACACATCATCAAAGCAAGAGTGGATGTCATGAATCACTAATTAAGCATAATGCCACATATCAATAGCATTATAGGGATCATCGAAAAATGGCAATGAGTAAAGGAACGCTGTATGAGTAATATCGTGAATCACCAACCTCTTAGTGGATATCGCAACTACCAATCCTCAATGTTTATCGTAGCACAACAATACAACAAAGGATACTGCATGACATAAAAATGATGAATGATGCCAAATGTTAGGCATCTCGAAGGATACGTGGCAACTATGTCGCACACCTTTACCCCTATAAATTTAGACTCCATATCATTGAAAAAGGGGATTCATGTCTACCTCTTTCTTATGTTTTTAAAGTTTGTAACCCTAAATCAATTTTGGGATTTTATTGCCTATTATAACCTTGTTTCCATTTTGCAAATAAGGGCTTGTACAATTAACATGGCATAATGTTGCATAGCATATCGAATAAAGATTCTTAAAAGATTCATGACTTATGAATTGTATTAGACTCTCATGCACTTATGACTTTGACATGTACATGGTTTCTATATGGAACATGCATATTTCTAGCAATTTGACATAAGGCTACTTAAGCCTAATGATTACCAAGCTTCACCTACTTTGTACATTTCGGGGTTAACAAAGAAATTTGTTAACAGATACGTTATTCAACGTGTTCAAGTTTATTTGGATTTACTCATAAAATTATCGCTGGGTAATACTTAGTATTTTGGTACATATGTTTTGAAATGGAAAATCTAAATAATGATTTAGAATAGACTATTTGTACATAATAACCAAAACGTCTCGAAGTGAGTGCGATATTGAGTTTGTAGGTTTTCGGATATGACCCAAGAAATCTTATAAATGTATCATTCTATAGGCATCAGAATTGAGTAAGTATTTGATAGAAATATCAAATAATAGTCAAAGTGTAGATAAAGCGTGTGTCCATAAGAAAGAACCACTAAAAGGTACTTTTCTAGACTATAAGTAAACATCATACTGCGGATTGTTAACGTGTACTTATGTTAAAATCAGTAATAGTTTGGTTGTTTAATACTCGATATTGGATTTTAAAATTATATCTTTTAATATAAAGGATGTTGGGAATGTCCCAAACAATATGCAAAGACACCGTATTAAAATGTTTAATAAGGAATATGTAAGACGGATTCCTTATGCTTTAGCAATAGGAATTATCATACATATGGTATTGTCTACAGTATCGTAATTTACTTATGTATTTGATGCATGAGGCAAATATCAAATCCAAATTAGGATTACTAATGGTAGTTTAGAGTGTTCTTGAGTATTTATGAAATACTAGAGAATTATTTATAGAACAACGAGCTCCTTATGAAGGAGTGTTCAGACTCGAACTTCATAAGTGCCATCGAGTATAATATGTCAATATTAAATTCATGTTCAAACCTTAATTAAGAAGCTTTAAGTTGAAAATGTTCCAAACAAAAGGTTGTGGCTGATTCAATGAAAAGGCTAAGTGCATGACCTTGAATAGTGTCAAACATAAATATAAATGCACAAATTTATAACTGAGCTAGGGGTATGTGAAGACCCGTCTCCTCGACTCTCGAAAATCGACACTAATACATCCACGGTATTCACGTGCCGTAAATCCAAGTGCCGGGGAGGCAAATTTTCAGGGGTAAAGAAAAGTAAAAGATAGAAACACAAATTCCCACATTACGTTAGAATAGGTAAATAGTACATACAACTAAAATCATCAGGGTACATCAGAGTTTTGTATGCACAAAACCAGCCAGGAATATCTATAACTGCCTGCTCCCATACTTGCTAGCATTACTAACTTATACACAGTGGAAAACAAAAATAGATAGATAGATAGATATCCCCATCGGGTGCTCCATCTTCATGCTCCAAAAATATCCTCCAGCATGTTCCTCCCAAAATACTCTAAACAGAATCCTAACTACTTGGCTGCCCGGGAAAATAGGGCACCCAGAGTTTAAAGGGAAAACAAAAATAAACTCCAGGTCAGTCATGAGATTGGTGTGAGAACTCAAATTACGTGTTTTAAAAAAAAGTATCTCATAAGACCACGCCGCACATAAACATGGAACGGGTGTTTACCTTTTGATAACCAAAACATTCTACGTCAAAATGCTTGATATTATTTTTAATGACATATCTTTGAAAACATTTGCAAATAACTTATTAATCTTAGTTGAAATTGTTATCATTATTAAATTCCAGCATACTAGGCTCTACAAACAAAATGGCAGGCACTTATTGGAGAATGTATTCCATACAAATGACCAGGTGAAAGGACTACCTTCCGGTAGTACATCTCTAGAGGAATGTACCGAGGTCAACAGAACATCTGCACCTCTACCAACACAAGACCGACCAACCTTTCCTTAGATAATACCAAATATGTCATCACCCCGGTCGTTACTGACCTATCCAAGACTTCACATAGCATACATCCACAATAATTTGCATCTCGAACGTCATAGCGGGAAGAAATATATCTAGAAGAGGATGATCATACCCTAATGGTTGCGAACCACATAGCCTTGCTGCATCCAACCCTGCTTCGGTCATTTCCGGGTGTAAGGCCTGAGGTAACGTTTACCTTTTCACATAGCACATCATATTCCTTTGAATGCCACACTACCATTCTATCGATCACCTGTCGACTTCCACAAACATACAACCTCCGAGCTCGTACGTCTCAGAGAAGGGTGTTAAGCTAAGAGAAGTTGCCTTCTCCGCCAGCAAACAGATGTACGTTTATAAAAGTCATCAACGTAAATCACAAGAATGTAATGTCAGACATCCTTCCATACAAGTTTGTTCTGGGATTAAACGAAACCGAAGGCACTCTCCTACCACATCCTGTCGGGAATTTACCTTAGGATTAGTAGCAAGAAGTCCTTGCAACCCAAAGAACTTCAGAAATGAAAGGACCACTGCTACTTTAGTATTTGGGAGCTAACCAGAATTATCAACAAGCAGTCCATTCATCCCGAAAATCCCTGGTCTTCATCCTTCATTCTCTCTATCAGATCTTTATTTTTCGAACGCATACATTGGTTCGAAGTGGTTTTCAGATAGGGATTTTCCTAGATTCAACCCCGGTTTCTCCAAACCAATCATCGATAAAAGAGGTTAAGTGTATAAGGAATTATTCTTTAATTTATTAAGTTTTTTTTATCAAAATCTCCATTGGAGATATATATTTCTAAAAACATTCTTTCCGGTATATACAGAATTATTAAACCTCCCTTATAAAATCCTTTAATAACTTTTAAACTTCTTTTTACTAGGAATCAACTTGAAATCATTTCATTTTTCATTTAGGAAAATATTGATCCGAGTAAAGAAAATTCACCATTCCCTCCGTCGGGCCAGTCCGGATAGCCAGGGAGAGCAGGAAACTGGTTTTCCAAACTCAAGCCTAAACACCATCTCTCTGACACCCATAAGGCGGTCAAGTTATTTGATCGACTCTAAATCTTTAATCATTCCAAAACTTCTTTAAATCAACTTTAAAACACTTTATAAATCATTTAAATTTTTTTACAAAAGATTTGTAAAAGGATTGTTAAGTTTAAAACTAGTTTTCAAAAGTTATAAAAAATGCTGCAAAAAGTGCTACGAAAAGTGCTTTTTAAAGCTATATTGATCAAAACAACTTTTTATTTTTTGAAACTTCACTTTTATTTCTCAACTATCTTTCTAAATTATTTTAAAACATTTATAAGATTTATTTCACATTTTTAAACAATTTTAAAACATAATTTTCAAAGAAATCCAGTTTTGGATTCCGAACTGCAAATTCAAGATTTTTCCAGAACTTGTTTTACTTATATTTCAAAATCTACTTATCAAAATCTCGATTTTCTGTCTTCGTTGGAAAACTATGGATATAATAGTTCAGAAAATTCTTCTCGAAAAATTCCGAGCTATATTTCACCTTTTACACTAGTTTGATTTTTATAGTACGAAATCGCGAACTACCGATACGCGACGCACTTATTTTGACCAAAGTTTCTATTTCATTCCAAACTTCACCAAAACACGTTTGAATGTTTATAAAACATTTCAAATACATTTTAAACCATTTATAAGAGGTTTAAAACTTCCATATATTCCATTTCATTAATACAAGGAAAGTGATTTCCTTTTGTGTTTATCGACGTGTATAATCGTGACTTGCATATATAAGCAACATTCATATGAAAACAACCAAACTTGATGATCAAAGCATATTAAACATCCATTTGCAACATCATATCATCATCCAACATATAGTATAATAATTTTAGGAGTGCTCATCTTAGATTTCCAATGATTCACAAAATAAATCGCTATAGCTCCCCTATTCGAGTTCCGAAGCTCACTATCCTTCAAATTTTAGCTTCTAAATGCCTTGACCAAGCTTTGTGGAAGCTAAGGAAGGCACGGCCAAGGGTGTGTCTTGGGTTAGGCTCAGCCTAGGGAGGAATGAAGAGGGGTTGGTGAAGAACAAAGGGAATGAAGAGCTTTTGGATCGTTTGGAGGTGTTTTACTATATATGACTATAGTTTATGATTTTAGTTTCTTTTTGAAATAATTTTTGACATTATTTCTTTTAGTTTAGAAGCCATTAAAGAGGAAGCAAAAGCTTGAGAAATATGAAGAAGAAGATGAATGGAAAAAGAGAGAAAAGGGTAGGGTATTTATAGGAAAAAGGAAGTGTGTAAAGGAAGATATGTAAACTCCACTTTTTCCAAGCTTCTCCAACACACCTCCCCCTTCATTATACACGGAAATAACTCCTTCCCCATGTGCACATCACTTCCATCCACTCATGTATGCATATGTTGACTTGTTTTAGCTTAAGGAGGAAGCTTTACTTCAAATATCTTAGATTTTTGTCTTATGTGTGTATTTTTAAATGTATAAGTATATATTATGTATACATATGTTCATGTGCATGTTAGTGGATGAATTTTTATGTTACATATGTGTACATGACATATAAACAACGTTGCATTGATTCCGAACAACTTTCGTTCGATAAACCGTTGCCGATCGGAGAACCGATTCCTAGTCACATTTTCACTTATATTTTAACGTACATATATTTGTAAACAAAATTTCAAAATAAATTTATTATCATTTTAAATGAATTAAAATGATCACATTTCATTTATAAAACCATATAAATTTATAATAACAATTATTTACAAAAATCGCTATTATACCGATAAAGCGATATCGATTTTTCCTTATATTTTCAAATCAAATATATCTCTTTATAAAACTATTATAAATGATTTATTATTACTTTATAACTATTCAAAATGAATTATAACCTTTTCAAAATCATTATTTGAATAATTATAATAATTATTAAATCATTAAATCTCAATTTAAATTAAATAAATCAATTATCATATTTTAGGGCATTATTAACAATGTTAAAAACATGTTTTATTTTCAAAAGCAAATCAATTGATTTTATTTCATATTCTTGTTTAATTATAAAAATAAGTGTATGTATCCTGCTTTGTACGCGATGTTTTACGATTATAGAGCTGTTTACTGATAAAACAGTTTTCGGCCATTTTGTCGATTTTGATTTCGAGGAAAATATTTTTGCAAATATTTATTCAAAATAAGGTTACTATTACTTATTATCACTCAAAACAATAAAATTTGTATTATCAACCTTTTATTTAAAAATAAATAAAATTTATCAGGTGATAAATTTGCGGGTCATTACAGACTCCCCTCCTTAAAAGAATTTCATCCCCGAAATTAAGATAAGAGAGAATAATTCAAAAGGAAATATATTCGATATGATGGAACATATACAAAAGTATGAATAAGTGACTACACCACATGCAGTGAGTACACTATAATGATACAGTTCATTCTTCAATTCTAAACTCGGTATATGCCTTTTTCATTCTATCCTCTCTTTCCCAAGTGCAATCCTCAACATCTCAACTCCATTGAACTTTAACTAGCCTTACCACCTTCCTTCTTAATCATTTCTCATCTCAATCAACGATTTGAATAGGTCGTCTGATAACTGTTAAATTCGGTTACACCTCCAAGTCTTCCTGAGCATCTGTTTCTATGATTTGCTCTGGGTCATGCACATGTTTCCTTAAATGAGATACATGAAAAACATTGTGCACTCCTGCCAATCTTTCTAGCAATTGCACTCGATAAGCTAGTGGGCCAATTCGTTCAAGAATGGGAAATGGTCCAATATATCTAGGTGCTAACTTCCTCATCCTTCCAAACCTTACTACTCCTCTCATCGGAGAGACTTTTAAAGAGACTAAATCTCTAATTGAGAATTTCGGGTTTCTACGTCTTTGGTCCGCATAGCTCTTCTATCTGCTCTGGGCTTCTTTTAGCTTCTTCCTAATCACATCAACCTTTTCTGAAGCTTCTCGTATCATATCCGGACCAAGTACTAACCGATCTCCGGTTTCAATCCAACATGCTGGTGACCTGCACAGACGACCATATAGAGCTTCATACGGTGCCATGCCGATACTAGCTTGATAACTATTGTTATAAGAGAACTCTACTAAATGCATATGATTTTCCTAGGAGCCTCCAAAGTCTAGAATACATACCCTGAGAAGGTCTTCCAAAACGCGGTTGACTCTCTCCATCTGTCCATCAGTTTGGGGGTGATAGGCAGTGCTTATATTCAGCCTTGTTGCCGAAGCTGTTTGTAATGCTTCCCAAAACTGACTAGTAAAGATCAGACCTCGATCACTTACTATACTACTTGGAATTCCATGCAATCTTACAATCTCTTTCATATATATATCAGCAAGGCTTACAGCGGTCCTTGTTGGGTTAACTGGAATGAAGTGTGCACTTTTAATTAATCGATCTATGATAACCCAAATGCCTTCGTTCCCTTTCCTTGTTCGAGGTAAGTCATCAATGAAATCCATTGATTTTTGATCCACTTCCAAGTTAGAATCTCCAAAGGTTGAGGTAACCTTGCAATTTTCTGCTGGTCGCTCTTGATTTTGTTGACAATTGGCACATCTGCTAACATAAATGGATATGTCCATTTTCATGCTTTTCCACCAAAATGTGCGCTTCATATCTTTGTACATTTTGTTAACTCCCGGATGAATGCTAAATTTGGATTTGTGACATCCAGCTAACACTTCCTGTCTAAGATTTTCCACATCTGGAACACAAATTTGCCCATTCAACTGTAAGTCCGTTTTTATCTACCATAAAGCTTGAATTTCTTCCTTCCTCAGTTGCCTTAATGAACTTTTCAAATTGTCTATCTTCTTCTTGTTTATTGGCTATTCTTTTTAGAAGAGTTGGAGTTACTACTAAACAAGAAATAATAGCATATTTCCTACTTAACGCATTAGCTACTGCATTGGCTTTCCCGGGTGTGTATAAAATATCTAGATCATAAGATGCAAGAAATTCCAACCAGCGTTGTTCCCTCATGTTTAAATCCTTCTGAGTAAAAAGATATTTTAAAGATTTATGGTCCGTAAAGAGCTCAAACTTTTCACCTATTCAAAAGAGGAATTTTATTTACTAAGGTCAATTCAAAGTTTTAATTGAAACAAACTATGAAAACTTCTTACCCAGCAAATAGCGCCTCCATATTTTTAATGCGAACACCACGACTAATAATTCTAAGTTGCGCGTTGCATAATTCTTCTCATGAACCTTGAGCTGTCTACCCGCATAAGCAATCACCTTCTCTTCCTGCATCAGAACTGCACCAACTCCTTCTCCACAAGCATCAGTATAAACAATTAATCCGTTATTTCCATCTATGATTGCTAAGACTAGATCGGTTGTTAAACCCCTTTTGAGTTCTTGGAATGCTGCTTCACGTTTAGGAGTCTAGATAAATTTAGCATCCTTCATGGTCAACTTTGTTAGGTGATAGGCAATCTTTGAGAAGTCTTGAATGAATCTTCTGTAGTATCCTGCCAAACCTAAGAAGCTACGAACTTCTTTAGGAGTTTGTGGTTACTTCCAGTTTAGAACAGCTGCAACTTTTATAGGATCTACCGAAACCCCATCCCTTGACACTATATGTCCAAGGAATCTTACCTCCTTCTCCCAGAAATGGCATTTTGAGAATTTTGCTTTAAGCACAGTATTTCTCAATATCTCCAACACAATTTCTAGATGTCTCTCGCGTTCTTCTTCTGTCTTAGAATAGATAAGGATATCATCAATAAAGACTAACACGAATTTATTGAGTACATCTCTAAATACTCTATTCATAAGGTCTACATAATAAGTGGGTGCATTAGTTAACCCAAAAGGCATAACCAACCATTCGAAGAAAGTGTTTGGACCTTTGAATGCAGTTAGATGGATGCATTTTTCTGCGATTCTCAACTGATGGAATACTATAGCTAGATCCATTTTCGAGAATGCCCGAGCACCATCTAACTGATCAAACAAGTCATCTATTCGAGGTAGAGGATATTTGTTCTTAATTTTTTGTTTATTCAGATCTCAGTAATCTACGCATAACCTTAGAGATCCATCTGATTTGGCCACAAAAACCACTACCGATCCCCAACTTGAACGACTCGGCCTTATCAACCCTTTCTTTAATAATTCTCGAGTTTGGTTATCTAACTCCTCTCTCTCCTTCGGAGCCATCCTTCGATCTCGTTGTTTAATTGGCATTGCACCGGAAATCAAATCGATACAGAATTTGATTTCTCGATGTGGGGGTAAACTTTTTACTTCTTCAAAAACGTCTGAAAATTCTTTAACAACGGGTATGGTTTCTAATCCTTCCTGGGATGAGTCTAATGCATCAAGAAAACTTCCCTTTCTGGGACTAGGATCTTCGTAAGATATTTCGATAAACTTCTCGAAATTGGTCCATAATGTTATCGTCCTACTAACGCAATCGTGAATAGCTTTATACTTAGTCAACCGATCCATACCAAGTAAAATCTCAAACCCAATAAAATCTAGGACAAATAAGTCGAAAGGAAATTTATGGGAAGAGTGGGAAATTTGGACTTTCTCACAATTCATGCAAAGGTTAGTAGTACCGCCTATAGGATTCGTCACACAAATAGGGGTATCAACTATTTCAGGTTCAAGTTTTAATTCTTCTGCAGTTTCTTTAGCAATGAAACTATGAAAAGCTCCTGTATCAAACAATACTCTAACTAAAATATCTTCAATAAAAAATATTACCTTCCAAAACTCCATTGCCCTTCACATCCTGAGAGGTTGAAGGCTCATCCTTAATTGCATAGACTCGGGTTTGCTCTCCCTTCCTCATGATCGGACAGTCCTTGATCATGTGCCCTGGTTGATGGCAATTATAGCAAAGACTATTTTGGACCATAAGAGAAACAAAATCCTGGACCTTTGGGCTTCTACAATCCTTCGCAATATGGACCTTCTTCTTGCAATTGCGACAAGTGTATTCCTTAAAACGATTTCCTTGAGATCCTCCTTTAGGTTTTCCTGACCATGGCTTCTTCCCACTGTTATTGAACTTCCTTTTCTTCAAGTTGTTGGCGTTATTGTTCTTGCTGTTTGTCTGAGCTACTACCAGCTTCTTCTTGTCCAATGTTTCATAACAGAATCCCATATCCAACAAATCTATAAATGACCCTTTAACATGGGCAGTCATCCTGCTTTGGTACTTCTTATTCATCCCCAAGATAAACTTCTCATTCTTCTTAAAAGGCGTGTCAATTAGTCCCGGCCCAAAACAAGATAATTCATTGAACTTATTGGCATACTCCTTAATAGCCATTTCGCCTTGCTTAAGATCCATAAAGCTTCGGTAAAGACAAGATTCCTCGGATGCTGGCATGTACTGCTCCTCCAAAACCTCCTTAAACCTTTCCCAAGAGAAAGTATCCTCCGATTCGCTTAGGGTAATGGGCTCCCACCAAGCCAAAGCCCCTTCCTGTAACTGTCACGAGGCCAAAACCCTCTTTTGCTCATTACCGATATCTAACGCCTTAAAGATCCTTTCACATGATTTAATCCAGGCTTGTACTTCAATAATAGCTTCTGTACCCTTGAATGGTTTTCCCCCTAAGCTGGTATAATTCTTACATAGAGTGGCAAAATTAACCTGGGGTTGTACGGGAGCTATTTCTTCTACAGCGGTAGTTGGAGCTCAACCGTTAGTTGTTGTGGTGCTGCTATTTCCTCATCCTCGTCCTCTACGAGTACTCATGTCTTACTACCTGAATTTAGTAAGCTAACTTTAGAATACAAAGACGAAATTATCTTTGGAAAATATATACACCTTTTAGAGATTTCTAAATGCGCACTCTCAAAGATTTAAACACATTCTAGGGCATTACTAACCCTATCTCTAATGAGTTATATCCCACCAAAGCCAAGGTTCTTGCTTAACCTTCGGCTCTGATACCAAATGTGAAGACTCGTCTCCTCGACTCTCAGAAATCAACACTAATACATCCATGGTATTCACGTGCCATAAATCCAAGTGCCAGGGAGGCAGATTTTCAAGGGTAAATTAAAGTAAAAGATAGAAACACAAATTCTCACATTACGTTAGAATAGGTAAATAGTACATACAACTTCCATCATCAGAGTACATCAGAGTTTTGTATGCACAAACCTAGCCAGGAACAGTTATAACTGCCCGTTCCCACACTTGCTGGCACTACTAACTTATACACAGCGGAAACAAAAATAGATAGATAGATATCCTATCGGGTGCTCCAGCTTCATGCTCCAAAAATCTCCTCCAGCATGTTCCTTCCAAAATACTCTAAACAGAATCCTAACTACTTGACTGCTCGGGAAAGTATGGCACTTAGAGTTTAAAGGGAAAACAAAAATAAACTCCGGGTCAGTCGTGGGATTGGTGTGAGAACTCAAAATATGTGTTTTTAAAAACAAAAAGGTATCTCATAAGACCACACCGCACATAAACACGGAACGAGTTTTTACCTTATGATAACCAAAACATTCTACGTCAAAATGCTTGATATTATTTTTATTGACATATCTTTGAAAACATTTGCAAATAACTTATTAGTCTTAGCCGAAATTGTTACCATTATTAAATTCCAGCATACTGGGCTCTACAAACAAATTGGCAGGCACATATTGGAGAATGGATTCCACACAAATGACCAAGTGAAAGGACTACCTTTCGGTAGTACATCTCTAGAGGAATGTACCGTGGTCAACAGAACATCTGCACCTCTACCAACACAAGACCGACCTACCTTTCCTTAGATAGTACCGAATATGTCATCACCCCGATCGTTACCGACCTATCCAAGACGTCTCATAGCATACATCCATAATAATTTACATCCCGAACGTCATAGCGGGAAGAAATATATCTAAAAGGGGATGATCATACTCTAATGGTTGCAAACCACATAGCCTTGCCGCATCCAACCCTGTTTCGGTCATTTTCGGGTGTGAGGCCTGAGGTAACGATTACCTTTTCACATAGCACATCATCTACCTTTGAATGCCACACTACCATTCTATCGATCACTTGTCGACTTCCACAAACATACAACCTCCGAGCTCGTACGTCTTAGAGAATGGTGTTAAGCTAAGAGAAGTTGCCTTCTCTGCCACTAAACAGATGTACATTTATAAAAGTCAACGACGTAAATCTCAAGAATGTAATGTCAGATATCCTTCAATACAAGTTCGTTCTAGGATTGAACGAAACCGAAGGCACTCTCCTACCACATCCTATCAGAAATCTACCCTAGGATTAGTAGCGAGAAGTCCTTATAACCCAAAGAACTTCATAAATGAAAGGACTACTGCTACTTTAGTGTTTGGGAGCTAACCAAAATTATCAACAAGCAGTCCATTCATCCTGAAAATCCCTGGTCTTCATCCTTTATTCTCTCTATCAGATCTTTATTTTTCGAACGCATACATTGGTTCAAAGTGGTTTCCGGATAAGGATTTCCCTAGATCCGACCCCGGTTTCTCCGAACCAATCATCAATAAAAGAGGTCAAGTGAATAAGGTATCATTCTTTAATTTATTAAGTTTTTTTTATCAAAAATCTCCCTCGGAGATATATATTTCTAAAAACATTCTTTTCGGTATATACAGAATTATCAAACCTCCTTTATAAAATCCCTTAATAACTTTTAAACTTCTTTTTACTAGGAATCAACTCGAAATTGTTTCATTTTTCATTTAGGAAGATATTGATGCGAGTAAAGCAAATTCACCATTCCCTCCGTCAGGCCAGTCCAGATAGCCAAGGAGAGCAGGAAACTGGTTTTCCAAACTCAAGCCTAGACACTATCTCTTTGACACCCATAAGGCGGTCAAGTTATTTGATCGACTCTAAATATTTAATCATTCCAAAACTTCTTTAAATCATCTTTAAAAAACTTTATAAATCATTTAAAAACATTTATAAAAGATTTAGAAAATGGTTGTTAAGTTTAAAACTAGTTTTCAAAAGTTATAAAAAGTGCTGCGAAATAATGCTGTGAAAAGTGCTTTTTAAAGCTATATTGATCAAAACAACTTTTTATTATTTGAAACTTCACTTTTATTTCTCAAATCTCTTTCTAAATTATTTTAAAACATTTATAAGATTTTTTTCACATTTTTAAACAATTTTAAAACATCATTTTCAAAGAAATCCAGTTTTGGATTCCGAATTGCAAATTCAAGATTTTTCCAAAACTTGTTTCACTCATGTTTCAAAATCTACTTATCGGAATCTTGATTTTCTTTCTTCATAGGAAAACTATGTATATAGTAGTTCAAAAAATTATTATCTCGAAGAATTTCAAGCTATATTCCACTTTTTACACTAGTTTGATTTTTATAGCGCGAAATCGCGAACTACCGATATGCGACGCGCTTATTTTGAGCAAAGTTTCTATTTCTTTTCAAACTTCACCAAAACACTTTCGAATGTTTATAAAACATTTCAAATACATTTTTAACCATTTATAAGAAGTTTAACACTTCCATATACGCCGTTTCATTAATCTAAGGAAAGTGATTTTCTTTTGTGTTTATCGACGTGTATAATCGTGACTTGCATATATAATCAACATTCATATGAAAACAACCAAACTTGATGATCAAAGCATATTAAACATCCATTTGCAACATCATATTATCATCCAACATATAGTATAATAATTTTAGGAGTTCTCATCTTAGATTTCCAATGATTCACAAAAAAAATTGCTATAGCTCCCCTATTTGAGTTCCCAAGCTCACTATCCTTTAGATTTTAGCTTCTAAATGCCTCGACCAAGCTTTGTGGAAGCCAAGGAGGGCACGACCTAGGGTGTGGCTTGGGTTAGGCTCGGCCTAGGGTGGAATGAAGAGGGGTTGGTGAAGAATAAAGGGAAATGAAGAGCTTTTGGATCGTTTGGATGTGTTTTACTATATATGACTATAGTTTATGATTTTAGTTTCTTTTTGAAATAATTTTTGACATCATTTCTTTTAGTTTAGAAGCCATTAAAGAGGAAGCAAAATCTTGAGAAATATGAAGAAGAAGATGAATGGAAAAAGAGAGAAGAGGGTAGGGTATTTATAGGAAAAAGGAAGTGTGTAAAGGAAGATATGTAAACTCCACTTTTTCCAAGCTTCTCCAATACACCTCCCCCTTCATTATACATGGCAATGAATCCTCCTCCATGTGCACATCACTTCCATCCACTCATGTATGCATATGTTGACTTGTTTTAGCTTAAGGAGGAAGCTTTACTTCAAATATCTTAGACTTTTGTCTTATGTATGTATTTTAAATGTATAAAAATATATGTATGTATACATATGTTCATGTGCATGTTAGTGGATGAATTTGTATGTTACATATGTGTACATGACATATAAACAATGTTGCATTGATTCCGAACAACTTTCATTCGATAAACCGTTGCCGATCGGAGAACCGATTCCCGGTCACATTTTCACTTATATTTTAACGTACATATATTTGTAAACAAAATTTCAAAATAAATTTCTTATCATTTTAAATGAATTAAAATGATCACATTTCATTTATAAAACCATATAAATTTATATTAACAATTATTTAAAAAATCGCTATTCACTACACCAAATAACCCATTTCGTAACACTTTTTCACTTTCCATTTACAACGCTAATAACCATTACAAATTTCTAATGGTTATATCTGTTACAACCATTTACAACGGTTGTTACCGTTAGTAAATATGGTAGTTTCGTAAATAATTAAAAACAATATGGATAAGATTGTAAATTTATCTTTTATCGATCGTTATCTCATTTCTCACAGTAACTTTTCATTTCTCACTCTCTCACGATTTACTTCTCTTTCATTCGTACCGGATTTCGTTTGCCACCGCCTACGTCTTCTGCCACCGGCTCCTCCCTTTGTCCTATCAAATCGACGAAGATGATGGAAGATCTGGGTTGCAAACTACAAATCTAGGGTTTCACTTTTCAACCTCCGTCTACTCAGTGAACATTTTTTTCAAATTCATATCAATTTCTTACATACGAATTGAAGGATTATGTACGATTGGCTCATTAGCTCCAATTTTTGAGTTTTATTATTAGATTTAGGCGAACCGTTAATATTTTTTTGAGTTTTGTTCATCGTTTCCAACTTTGAAAACAAAAATTTAATAGTTAGTTGCAGTTTTCATTATGAATTTCGGTAAATGTTTATTAACTTCTGAAACCCACTGCTATATCAGTAAATCTTTAGGGTTTTAAATTCTTTGCTAACTTTGATTCCTTTATGTGAAGTTTTTGAACTCTTAGTATTATTGAATCGGTTAACTTTATCTTTTAAGCTAAATTGTTAATTTATGATTATTGCACTAATTTTGCTAATATTTATTTTTTTATCTAGATTGGATGTGATATATGGAGAAGCTTCAAATTTTGTAGAGAAGCTTCAATTTTAGAGGTAAGTTTATATTTCTAAAAAAGTGCTTGACGTATGAATGGATTTACAATCATTGACTTCAAATCTGTTTTGCATTTTTATACAAATGAGATAAGATGTATGCTAATTGTTTAAGTTATTATCTCCAGGGCAATAGCTCTTATTTTTTCCAATCTTTGAGTGTTCAGCTGAAACGATGGTATATTTTTTTCCCCATCATTGGCTCTTATTTTGCATTTGCCACTGCCCTTCACATGCTATTATGGTTTGTTTAGCCGAGGCTGAAGTATGCAACCCTCAAAAGTTTTGATCGAGATATATTAGTGCATTAACTAGAAATACCAGAGTACAAGTTTTAATTAGTTATGTATATCATTTAATTTTTTAAGGATGTTGAAAGCAAGGTACCATATCTATTGTTACTGTCTTCATTTTCCCTCCATAGTAGGAATGTCTAGTAGATACCTAACAATCATTTATTTTTTCTTTTCTTTACCATTATAATGAGTCTTTTATGTGGATCACCTCGTACTTTAGGTTCTCTCTTAGTACTGCATAATATTTAAGTTTACATATGAAAATATCCCAAACAACTGCTAATGTGGTTAATAACCATTATTGAGGTTATGGGAACTTTTTTAATTCATTTCATCGATCACCTAGTTAACTAGCTTGTTATGCATCAATTTCTGAAAATAGCTTGTGAATTGGAAAAGAGGACCAACTTGCACGTTTTTGTCAATCACCTTCCTCTTATTTCTCATATGTATTTGCGACCAACTTGCACGTCTAAGTATAAGAAATTTATTCGGTCATACTTATTATGAAGTTATAATTGGGGGATAGTTGAATTCTCATTAATTAACTTATGTTCGGGAGACTAGAAATAATATAAGCATCTTGTAACAGTTTACTACTGATAGAATTTATAATTTACAATTAACATAATAGGCAACGTACTTCAAATTTAGATCATTAGTTTACTACAAGTGGATAAAAAACATAGTTTTTTTGCTATACCTCATTTCAAACAGCATTACATACTGGATGGATGTGCATATCAAAAATCTGATCCAGCTCTATGTTAATCACTTGATTGAACTGAGACTTATCAACTCCATCCCTGTTATAAAATAACATAACAAAAATTAAAATTTACAATATATTCATTGTTTTAAAATCATCATGTGGTGCACACTAGAATGTGAATTTAGACAAGTATAAATTGCAATATAAATACAACACAGGATAAAACTTTGCAAACTCAAATTAATAGTTGTTAAAGAAAGATGTCTTTTATATTGTCTTACAAAAAAAGCACAAATTATATTTATGTAGCAAGAAAAGATCAAATTTTGTAAGTAGACATCAATCGTTACCAATAATAATTCTACATTTTCATAGAGTCCAAAGTCCCCAACAAAACCAGGAACATATAAAAAAAATTATATTCTCTAGATCGAACATTGTTAATTATGAAATATCCAGACTTATCAGTGTTCATCCAGAATCAATATCCCTATGTATGTATGTATGCATGCATGTATGTATTTGTGTATAATAGACCAAGACTAAAATTTGAATGGTACTTGGTCTATACTATTTATTACAGTTAGCTTATTTACCTTGCATTCTCTCTTTGTCCCAATCTAGTCTGGATAACCAACATATGCAGAGTCGGCAGGTAACTGTTTTTTGCTTATGAATCAAGTTATATAAGAGCTAGTTAATTAGTTAACAAGGCATGTGTTCATTTTTCTATTGGCATTTAATAATGTATCATACACAACTAATCTAAAATAATTTAGGAAGAATACCCATCGCTAATATATATTTTTATACAATACTTTGAGGAACTACCTTATTTCGGTATCCTACCATAGGTCATGGACTCATGTTTGGGCGTTACATGAGAATATACATACAGAAACACTAGGGGAAAAAAATTCCAATATTTTCCACTTTTATACCTTTGAACAAGGTCATTAGCACAATATTTTTGTAAACATCTGCAAATTATAAAAAATGTAAAATAAGACATGCCAAAAAATCTCTTGCAATAATTTTGTTAAAATGAGAAATTGCAAACATAAGTAGACTAATAAAGCAAATTATAAGATAAGTATGTTATCAAAGTATTTGATAAATGCACAATCGTCAATTCTCCGACTAAGTGATTTTCTTTATTAGACAAGTTATCAAATCTGCAAAACGCCTTATCATTTAGTTATAAGTGAAACTTGCATTGGATAGTTTACATGTGGCTTCAACAATTATATCAGAATATAGTCATAAAACAGAATTCAAATATCTTAGGCGGGTGGTAAATAATGAAATATATAATCATTATTTGAGTCACAAAATTCAAAATGAATTGATAAGTTTGTACAAATGCAAAGCTCACACATGTAAGAAGCTCACACATGGATTTCAACTGTTGATCAACTATTAATCAACCGTCTCATTCACTGTTAATTTTTACAATGTTACTGTTATATTTAAACAAGTTCATTTTTTTTATATTTATATGAAATGATAGGAAGAGATAAAATTTCTTGCTAATGTTGTTATCTACTTCGAGAGAGTGGATTAGATGTCGACGTAGGAACACCGATGAGTACATACAAATGGTTCGACATTTTATAAACTTCGCAAAGCATCATGCACCGCCTGACTTTGAAATGTGCAGCTGTCCTTGCAAAAAGTGTAGAAATTCAAAAAAATTATCCTTCAAAACAGTCGAGAAACACTCAATCATTTACAATATGGATCCAACATTTGATGAGTGGTTTTTTCATGGTGAGAGGAACGACGTAGATGCAGTAATCAATCATACACCAAATGTTACCACCAATGAGGCTTGCTCTCCCATCAAATTCGAGTGGAAAACCATGTAAAAGTGCTCTTGGAAACCTTGTTGACAATGCATATGGTGTGTACGATAGCATTCACGGTATCGGTGATGGTTATCAGGGAAGAAAGTACCACGAGTACAAAAGAAAAGCAAATGAAACTATATTCTTCTTGTGAAGACGGTCTTATAACGTTAAGTGTCCTTATAGAGCTATATAATTTGAAAAAAGAATTCAAAAAGAATTCAATTGATCAGGAAACAGTGTGACCGAGTTGTTAAAGAAATTGAAAAAGTGGCTTCCAAATGAAAATACACTACCGGATAAATACTCCACAATGAAACAAATATTAAAGGATTTGGGAATGAATGTAGAGTGCATACATGCTAGCAAAAATGGTTGCATATTATTTTGGAAGGAGAATAAAGATGCCTTTGAATGTCCTCGTTACCATACTTCAAGATTTAAAGTTAAAGATGAAGGTGAAATTGTAAAAGACACAAAGCAACCAAGAAAAGTTTTAAAATATTTTTCATTAATTCCTAGATTAACTAGATTGTACACTATACCATGGATAGCTCGAAATGTTATGGCATAGTGAAGCAAAAACTTATTGGAATTCATGCGTCATCCTATCGACTCGGCTGAATGGAGATCGCTTAAGAATAAGTGGCCAGAGTTTGCTAACAATGCTCGAAATGTTTGGCTTGGAATTGCTAACGATGGGTTCAATCCTAATACAATCCAGCCTAACAGTTATACTTGTTGGCCCGTGTATATGGTTCCTTATAATTTACCTCCTTCATTGTGCATGAAATCAGAATTTCAAATGTTGTGTTTATTAATTCCTGGAACTAAAGCACCAAGTCAAGATATTGATGTATATTTAGAACCCCTTGTGGATGAGTTGAAGCAACTTTGGAAAATAGGAGTGTCTGCATTTGACATGGAGAAGAAAGAGTATTTCACATTGAAAGCAATGCTATTGTGGGGAATTCATGATCTACCTGCATTTAGGAATCTATCGGGTAATGTAACAACCAGAATTCCAGTGGGTCCGGATTTTTTGCAAAAATGCTAAAACCCAAGCCCACTGAAACCCGAGTTGGAAATCTGGTATTCTGCAAATAGGCAAAGACAAATATATCAGAGCTCAATTAAATATCTCACGGCGGAATTGACTAAAATATAATAGTAAGTAAATACTCACCAATATAATAACACTTTCTAAACAAGTGTCTTAAAGCTGGGAAGTCTCTGCCATCTACCTAACCCGTAGGATGTTATGAGAAGGGGGTCAGAACTAAAGTTCTGGTGAATGGATAAATTATATACTTTTAGGCTTAATTCTACATATATCGTTTTATTTCCATTTACTCTTATATTAGGTTCATTAGGTTACAATACTCTCGCATCTGTTCGTGAATCGTGCCCATCTACTCCATAGTAGATTAAAACCTAATAACTAATATATACATATATGTAGCTATATGCCCATGACCATATTGGTCCTAGGTACCACCCATGGTACCTTCCGTATCCTCCTCGAAAAGGGCTCCATCGTCGTGCTTCGAGAGCGTTCCGTAACTACATCTGTAAAGGACTGCACTACAACAAAAATACCCTATTACAACGCCCTTTTTACAACGGGCATTGGCTGCCCGTTGTAATAGAAGGTTATTACAACGGTCCATTCAGGCCCATTGTAATAGATGCCCTATACAACGCCCTTTTTACAACGGGCGATGATAGCCCGTTGTAATAGAAGGCTATTACAACGGGCCATTCAGGCCCGTTGTAATAGATGCTCTATACAACGCCCTTTTTACAACGGGCGATGATAGCCCGTTGTAATAGAAGGCTATTACAACGGGCCATTCAGGCCCGTTGTAATAGATGCCCTATACAACGCCCTTTTTACAACGGACTATGATAGCCCGTTGTAATAGAATGCTATTACAACGGTCCTTTCAAGCCCGTTGTAATACATGTCAATTTTACAACGTTCACAAAATGCCCGTTGTAATAGACGACAATTTTACAACGGTCACAAAATATTTAATGTTAAATAATTGCTATTACTGTTAATATTTAATAATTAGTAATTAATTATTAGTAATAAATATAAATATTTAATAATTACTATTGGTATTTAATACTTAATTTAATAATCAATAATTAATAATATTACATAATTAATTATAAAATTAATATTTCATGTTTAAAAATTGATAATTAATAATAATATTTAATGATTAGGAAGTAATATTTATTATTTTGTATTAAAATTTTAATAATTGTATCTAATATTTAAAGAAAATTGAAATTTATAAAAAATTAGAAAATATTTATAGAACTTAAAGACAAAATTTTAAAATTTTCTGTAAAAGTTTAAAAATATTCATAATATTTGAAGACAAAGTTTATTGCAAAATGTATTGCAACTTTGTATTGTAACAAAGTATACAATTTTCTTTTAGTCTTCAAACCAAAATTTTTGGCTCCAACTATGAAATTTTGGCTCTAAACAAATTTTATTTTCATCCCTCCCAAATTTTAACTGATGTTCGTTTTTTATTTATTACCGATCCTTTCCTCCTCCCAAACCCTAATTCCCAAATCCCTAAAACTCCTATGCTGGTCCTCTTAATCTCTCCCTCCTCCCTCTCTCTCCTCCACCAGATCTACTCCAAAACCCTAGTCATCTGTTCAACGCTAATTTTCTCCAATTCAAATAGATTACCCCTGGTATGTTTATTCATAAAATTGGATCACCTGTAAGCATTTATTAAAGAATCATTGCTTTAGAAGTATTCATTATACTTTGTATATAATACTTGTTACAACATATTGGACATACCAGGAGCCTATCAGGTCGTCATTTTGCAGCGCAGATAAACTAGTTGATAAAGTTTATTCTGACCTAGAATCATCGTGTAAAGAAACTTTAGATAGTATGTTGGACTTACAAGAGGTATTTCTTTTTTGGCTTGAATTTACCGTTTTTACATGTATGCATATGAAATAAATTTTCATACTCCTAAAATTGATCAGGCTTTTTTGGAAAAGAATCCATCGATCACTCAAGGAACAACTGGTAAGGTTATGGTGGAATTATTAAATTTTGATGTTCAAGTAATGTAACTAAATTGCAATAGATCATTTGTTCTCACATATCCGTGTTTTAAGATAATATAAACTTAATTATCGAATGTGATCTGCTAGCTATTGAAAATTTTGCTCTGCTTGAACAAGTTTAGTTTGACTTATGAAGCATAGGCACTCTCTATAAGTAGATGTCGCACCGTGTTTTTGTTCCATGTGACAAGATAGTTCAAGTGTTAAAAAAAAGCAACAGAAGAAAACAAACATTGATCTGTATTTGTTGTTTCACTCCAAAATCCATACGTACTCTCTCCTCCACTTTACTAAATGTATCTTAAAAGAAGAAAGTAAGAAACTATGTTGGCTAATGGACAGCTGCAGATTATCCATAAAAGCCTACGCATACGAAAATCCAAAACAAACATTAATCCTCATCATTCCACACTTCTACTGCCCAAGTCCCAGCTCCAAGCGACTGCATCTGTCAAGTCTCAACCACTTGATTTTAGAGTATCGCCTCCTACTTAGAAGATATCTAATAATTAGCAATTGGATCTGGATGTGGATAGCAAGCATACAACAGTTCTTTGTGGTTTCGATGATATTAATATGTAAATGACATAAAATTTGATTATGACTTTGCTCACAATATCTTTGTAACCTATTGTTGAATAATAATACATATAATTCTATTATATGAAATATATTACATATTAGTTGTTCATATACAGTTTTATTGCACATATGTATTATAAGTTGGTGTAATTGTGCTGAGGTATGATCTCTTGATAGTTTTCATATGTGCATGAATCGATGACATAAAAAAGCAAATACGTTTAGAAGTCAGAACAATGAATAAACTAAAAATTAAATTAATCACTTTTTAAATACGTTTGAATTTTCGTTTGTTTGCTTATTTTTGCTGAGTGGCTAATTTATGCTTTTATTAGTGTTGTTTAGTTTCAACCTATTTTATTTTTTCCCCTGTACCTGCTATTTGGCATATCAAATGCAACAGTTAGGATGATTTGTTTAGTTTTCCCTCTCTCCTTATTGTAATCACTTCACATCTGGAAATATAAAGTGTGAATATTCAGGTAGTTTACCTTAATAAGTTATCACATGCAAGTTATGCTCTGTGATGTATTTATGTAGGATGTAAGTGGCGGTGGAGATCCTGAACTTCTTGATGACTCCAATTTTCACAAAGAGATATTTAAAGAGCTTAAAGAATCACATTCCGAATACTTCAGTAATTCTTTGTGCAAATATATTCTTGTTTTCCATGATTGTTTAACAGAAATTTACACCTAAATTTGTACTTAGAACATGATATTTGTAGCGGACTGTTATGTGTTAATGCTTTAGGTATTTGGTATGTAAACTTATCTAACTTTTTGGAGTGTTAGAATTCTATGACTCTAGCTTTTAGTCTTTTCGTATGTGATTTTAATTATTTTACGATAATATTTAGTATTAGTATGGATGTATTGCATGGATGCTGCTGTAACTTTTTTTAAAATTTGCATTTATTTTGCAACGGGTTTTGGCCATTGTATTATAGCCTATTACAACGGTCATAACCCGTTGTAAAAAGGTATACTGCAACGGTTTTTACAACGTGCTTTGCCCGTTGTAAAATGTGGTGGATCTATTACAACGAGGCCTATTACAACGGGCGCATGCCCGTTGCGAAAACCATATTACAATGGGCATTGCCCGTTGTAAAAAGACTGTTTTGTTGTAGTGCTGCTTCGTAAGGCCTACAATACAGATATTCTAGTTGTTCTGTCTACTATCTGAATCCCGCAAACAAGGTCTACCTTGTACGGAATTCAGTCGGGGATTTTCTATATCTGTAAAGGACTACTTCGTTAGGCCTACAATACAGATATTCTAGTTGTTCTGTCTCTTTTTCATCGTGGCTATGGCCCCACGCAGCCACCCCTCAGCTAACCGAAAGGCTTCTAAAGAGTTAAGTGGCCGTGCCTTACTGCAAACAATCTAACATCCAAATGGCGATGCCCCTCATCCAATGTCTCGATAGTGAAAGAATCATTGGCCTGTTGGTTTAACTCTAGTCTTTCCCGAAATCGCTCTTGGTCTTGATGCTGGCCGATATCCGCCTGCGACTATCCTTAAACTTACTTGCAAGTACTGGACATACGAATACCCTACTCCGAACACCAAGCCCTTCTGACTGCCTACAAAGGTCTGCTTCGTTGGGCATACAATGCAATTGCAGTCAAGGCATACTCTCTTGATGGAACACCTACAGACCTGCCTCCGGGGGGTGCAGCTTCGTTAGGCCTACCCAGAGGGCCATCCTAGAATATCCTCACGTCCCGTTAAAGTCTCGTACTTCCTTGAAGCCTAAAAATACTAAGTTGGACGTGCTTCTCCATTTTTGAAATTTGTGATGAACTGCTTCGTTAGACGCTTCATCCTTTGGGCTACTCCAAACGCATCTCAATTCTTTTATTAGACCCTAAGTCTAATCTTTTAATTTGCATTTAGTTTACTTTCTTATTCTGTTGGCTACTTATTTACCCTAATTAGCATATTCTTGCCCTCGTCTCACTTCTATCTATTGTGAGATTTCCATTTATTTAATAGGGCATGCTGTTGGTATGAGCCACATTCATAATCTTGCTTATTTAACTTAATATAAATCTTAAGTTCATTAAAATAAGCCTATTTTATCATTTCTGCTTTATTAGCTTATTGACTCAATATAAATTATTTAAATAAGCTTCTACCATTATTATTGCTCATTAATTTATTCAAAGTCTCAAAATAAGCTTTTCCATTCTTATTACTTGATTATAACTTATGTTATAATTCTACCTGTAATTGTCATTTTCTCTTCATTTATAGTCCGTACATAATTCCAGCATTTCTTTTCTGTTCTAATCTGCTTTCTTTTATTATGATATAGAATATTCTTTTATTCTCTTATATTATATAATTCACTTATCATAATAATTATCTTCTTAAATAGTCTGCGTAGTGAATGCAGACCTAGGTTCATTATCGTTTACAGCTTCAAGTTCTTATCTAATAATTTACTTGATTCATGTCATACTTTGCTTTATTATCTTCTATCTAGGAAGTAATTCTATTTTATTTGGTCGGTTATGAAAACTATATTTAAAAACCCATTTCCATATTTTAATATTAAATAATACTATAAACAATAATCTGTAACTGCTAGATATTTCTTTTACTATTTTGGAATAGTGTAAAATACAGCGGTTTTTCTATTTTACACTAATTCTCTTTTTCTTTCTTTTATTCTAGCAATTATATTCATTGTTGTCTTTTAAATATTAAATTATAGAAATGTATCCCATTTTCTAAACCAACCAATTAACCTTTTAGTTACTCCCAAATTCAGTTATTAGATTAATTTACTTTTCTCATTTTAACGTAATTTATTACAGTAATTCCATTCCTCAAACTTTTATTACTTTACATCTTATTTCCTTCATTTCAGTATTCTTAATTATTTAATCTATATTCACGTTTAATCTATTCTAATCTATACGCGAAGAAAGAGGAGAAAATAGAAGAAGGATGACGCTTGCATAGAAATCCAAAATGTAGAAACAGATGTAAATAAATACTAATACTGTAAATAAACTGTAAATTTCTTATAGTTCAGCATAATTTAATTAATAGGATTAATTATTAAATAAAATTATCTAAACGGGGATTTAACTATAATATATCTTAAACTTAAAAGATATATAAATAAATCCACTCACATTGCTAGCTTTTCAAATCTCCCTGTTTTTATTTTAGATCCATCCCTAACATCTACATTCACCTCCCTTGTAATCCCTATTTGGAATTACAAACGATATATTTACAGATCTATAATATTTGAAAGAGAAAAGGAAGAGATTTGGATTAGAAATAGCAAATAAAACTCAGATCTAGGATTTTACCTTTGACATAGCCTTCTAATTTGAACCAATTCCTAATTCCCTAATTAATTCTGTTCTAAATTCGTGTGAATTAATCTAAAATTTTGTTATTAAGAAAGTGTAGAAGAGATAGAAAAATAGCAGAGCTTCTGTAGACAAGAGAAAAATAATGAGAATAAAAATAAGGCTCCGCACCTATACTTATAGTGGTTCAAATCAGTGCTAACCATTAGATATAAAACCCTAAATCTAAAGCGTACACTTAGTGTATGGACATTAAATTAATATGTTTTCTTCTGCGTTTGTTTTTATTTCAAATTGATTCTACAACAATCTTTTCAATAATCACTTTCCCCTTCTCTCTCGCAATCTATGGAAACATATATTTTTAAATGTGACGTTTCTTTTAAATAAGATTCCCCTATTAATCACCTAATTAATATATTTCATATTTTTAAACCCGAATTCCAGTGGGTCCGGATTTTTCGCAAAAATGCTAAAACCCAAGCCCACTGAAACCGGAGTTAGGAATCTGGTATCCTGCAAATAGGTAGAGAAAAATATATCAGAGCTTAATTAAATATCTCACAGCGGAATTGACTAAAATATAATAGTATGTAAATACTCACAAATATAATAACACTTTCTAAACAAGTGTCTTAAAGCTGGGAAGTTTCTGCCATCTACCAAAGCTATAGGATGTTATGAGGAGGGGGTCAGAACTAAAGTTCTGGTGAATGGATAAATTATATACTTCTAGGCTTAATTCAACATATATCATTTTATGTCCATTTACTATTATATTAGGTTCATTAAGTTACAATACTCTCGCCTCTGTCCGTGAACCATGCCCATCTACTCCATAGTAGATTAAAACCTAATAACTAATATATACATATATGTAGCTATATGCCCAATGACCATATTGGTCCTAGGTACCACCCATGGTACCTTCCGTATCCTCCTCGAAAAGGGCTCCATCGTCTTGCTTCGAGAGCGTTCTGTAACTACATCTGTAAAGGACTGCTTCGTAAGGCCTACAATACAGATGCTCCATCATCTTGCGCCGTAGCTATATCTGTAAAGGACTGCTTCGTAAGGCCTACAATACAGATACTCCATCGTCTTTCTCATGAGCATTCCGTAGCTTCATATGTAAAGGACTGCTTCGTAAGGCCTACAATACAGATGCTCCACTACTTACTATGAAAACATAAATCACGTCCGCACTAGTCTATGCCAGTGCTCAGACATACACAATGTACCACCCAGTGCGTACATTGAGGACTACGGAATCGTTCTGTTTACTATTTGAATCCCGCCAACAAGGTCTACCTGGTATGGAATTCAGTCGGGGATTTTCTATATCTGTAAAGGACTGCTTCGTTAGGCCTACAATACAGATATTCTAGTTGTTCTGTCTCTTTTTCATCGTGGCTATGGCCCCACGTAGCCACCCCTCAGCTAACCGAAAGACTTCTAAAGAGTTAAGTGGTCGTGCCCTGCTGCAAACAATCTAACATCCAAATGGCGGTGCCCCTCATCCAATGTCTCGATAGTGAAAGAATCATTGGCATGTTGGTTTAACTCTAGTCTTTCCCGAAATCGCTCTTGGTCTTGATGCTGGCCGATATCCGCATGCGACTATCCTTAAACTTACTTGCAAGTACTGGACATACGAATACCCTACTCCGAACAACAAGCCCTTCTGACTGCCTACAAAGGTCTGCTTCGTTTGGCCTACAATGCAAATGCAGTCAAGGCATATTCTCTTGATGGAACACCTACAGACCTGCCTCCGGGGGTGCAACTTCGTTAGGCCTACCCAGAGGGTCATCCCAGAGTATCCTCACGTCCCGTTGAAGTCTCGTGCTTCCTTTAAGCCCAAAAATACTAACTTGGATGTGTTTCTTCATTTCTGAAATCCGTGACGAACTGCTTTGTTAGACGCTTCATCCTTTGGGCTGCTCCAAACGCATCTCAATTCTTTTATTAGACTCTAAGTCTAATCTTTTAATTTGCATTTAGTTTACTTTCTTATTCTGTTGGCTACTTATTTACCCTAATTAGCATACTCTTTCCCTCGTCTCACCTCAATCTATTGTTAGATTTCCATTTATTTAATAGGGAATGCTGTTGGTATGAGCCACATTCATTATCTTGCTTATTTAACTTAATATAAATCTTAAGTTCATTAAAATAAGCCTCTTTTATCATTCCTACTTTATTTGCTTATTGACTTAATATAAATTATTTAAATAAGCTTCTACCATTATTATTGCTCATTAATTTATTCAAAGTCTCAAAATAAGCTTTTCCGTTCTTATTACTTAATTATAACCTATGTTATAATTCTACCTGTAATTGTCATTTTCTCTTCTTTTATAGTCCGTACATAATTCCAACATTTCTTTTCTGTTCTAATCTGCCTTCTTTTATTATGATATAGAATATTCTTTTATTCTCTTATATTATATAATTCACTTATCATAATAACTATCTTCTTAAATAGTCTGCTCAGTGAATGCAGACCTAGGTTCATTATCATTTACAGCTTCAAGTTCTTATCTAATAATTTACTTGATTCATGTCATACTTTGCTTTATTATCTTCTACTCTAGGAAGTAATTCTATTTTATTTGGTTGGTTATGAAAACTATATTTAAAAATCCATTTCCATATTTTAATATTAAATAATACTACAAACAATAATCCGTAACGGCTAGATATTTCTTTTACTATTTTGGAATTGTGTAAAATACAGTGGTTTCTCTATTTTACACTAATTCTCGTTTTATTTCTTTTATTCTAGCAATTACGTTCATTGTTGTCTTTTAAATATTAAATTATAGAAATGTATCCTATTTTCTAAACCAACCAATTAACCTTTTAGTTACTACCAAATCCAATTATTAGATTAATTAACTTTTCTCATTTTAACGTAATTTATTACAGTAATTCCATTCCTCAAACTTTTATTAGTTTACATCTTATTTCCTTCATTTCAGTATTCTTAATTATTTAATCTATATTCACATTTAATCTATTCTAATCCATACGGGAAGAAAGAGGAGAAAATAGAAGAAGAATAACACTTGCATAGAAATCCAAAACGTAGAAACAGATGTAAATAAATACTAATACTGTAAATAAACTATAAATTCCTTATAGTTCAGCATAATTTAATCAATAGGATTAATTATTGAATAAAATTATGTAAACGAGAATTTAACGATAATATATCTTAAACTTAAAAGATATATAAATAAATCCACTCACATTGCTAGCTTTTCAAATCTCCCTGTTTTTATTTCAGATCCGTCCCTAACATCTACATTCACCTCCCTTGTAATCCCTATTTGGAATTACAAACGATATATTTACAGATCTATAATATTTGAAAGAGATAAGGAAGAGATTTGGATTAGAAATAGCAAATAAAACTCAGATCTACGATTTTACCTTTGACATAGCCTTCTAATTTGAACCAATTCCTAATTCCCTAATTAATTCTGTTCTAAATTCGTGTGAATTAATCTAAAAATTTGTTATTAAGAAGGTGTAGAAGAGATAGAAAAATAGCAGAGCTTCTGTAGGCAAGAGAAAAATAATGAGAATAAAAATAAGGCTCTGCACCTATACTTATAGTGGTTCAAATCAGTGCTAACCATTAGATATAAAACCCTAAATCTAAAGCGTACACTTAGTGTATGGTCATTAAATTAATATATTTTCTTCTGCGTTTGTTTTTATTTCAAATTGATTCTACCACAATCTTTTCAATAATCACTTTCCCCTTCTCTCTCGCAATCTATGGAAACATATATTTTTAAATGTGACGTTTCTTTTAAATAAGATTCCCCTACTAATCACCTAATTAATATATTTCATATTTTTAAACCCGAATTCCAGTGGGTCCGGATTTTTCGCAAAAATGCTAAAACCCAAGCCTACTGAAACCCGAGTTGGAAATCTGGTATCCTGCAAATAGGCAAAGACAAATATATCAGAGCTCAATTAAATTTCTCACAGCGGAATTGACTAAAATATAATAGTAAGTAAATACTCACCAATATAATAACACTTTCTAAACAAGTGTCTTAAAGCTGGGAAGTCTCTGCCATCTACCTAACCCGTAGGATGTTATGAGAAGGGGGTCAGAACTAAAGTTCTGGTGAATGGATAAATTATATACTTTTAGGCTTAATTCTACATATATCGTTTTATTTCCATTTACTCTTATATTAGGTTCATTAGGTTACAATACTCTCGCATCTGTTCGTGAATCGTGCCCATCTACTCCATAGTAGATTAAAACCTAATAACTAATATATACATATATGTAGCTATATGCCCAATGACCATATTGGTCCTAGGTACCACCCATGGTACCTTCCGTATCCTTCTCGAAAAGGGCTCCATCGTCTTGCTTCGAGAGCGTTCTGTAACTACATCTGTAAAGGACTGCTTTGTAAGGCCTACAATACAGATGCTCCATCATCTTGCGCCATAGCTATATCTGTAAAGGACTGCTTCGTAAGGCCTACAATACAGATACTCCATCGTCTTTCTCATGAGCATTCCGTAGCTTCATATGTAAAGGACTGCTTCGTAAGGCCTACAATACAGATGCTCCACTACTTACTATGAAAACATAAATCACGTCCGCACTAGTCTATGCCAGTGCTCGGACATCCACAATGTACCACCCAGTGCGTACATTGAGGACTACAGAATCGTTCTGTCTACTATCTGAATTCCGCCAACAAGGTCTACCTTGTATGAAATTCAGTCGGGGATTTTCTATATCTGTAAAAGACTGCTTCGTTAGGCATACAATACAGATATTCTAGTTGTTCTGTCTCTTTTTCATCGTGGCTATGGCCCCACGCAGCCACCCCTCAGCTAACCGAAAGACATCTAAAGAGTTAAGTGGTCGTGCCCTGCTGCAAACAATCTAACATCCAAATGGCGGTGCCCCTCATCCAATGTCTCGATAGTGAAAGAATCATTGGCATGTTGGTTTAACTCTAGTCTTTCCCGAAATCGCTCTTAGTCTTGATGCTGGCCGATATCCGCATGCAACTATCCTTAAACTTACTTGCAAGTACTGGACATACGAATACCCTACTCCGAACAACAAGCCCTTCTGACTGCCTACAAAGGTCTGCTTCGTTAGGCCTACAATGCAAATGCAGTCAAGGCATATTCTCTTGATGGAACACCTACAGACCTGCCTCCGGGGGTGCAGCTTTGTTAGGCCTACCCAGAGGGTCATCCCAGAGTACCCTCACGTCCCGTTGAAGTCTCGTACTTCCTTTAAGCCTAAAAATACTAACTTGGATGAGTTTCTCCATTTTTGAAATCCGTGACGAACTGCTTTGTTAGACGCTTCATCCTTTGGGCTGCTCCAAACGCATCTCAATTCTTTTATTAGACTCTAAGTCTAATCTTTTAATTTGCATTTAGTTTACTTTCTTATTCTGTTGGCTACCTATTTACCCTAATTAGCATACTCTTTCCCTCGTCTCACCTCTATCTATTGTGAGATTTCCATTTATTTAATAGGGAATGCTGTTGGTATGAGCCACATTCATTATCTTGCTTATTTAACTTAATATAAATCTTAAGTTCATTAAAATAAGCCTCTTTTATCATTCCTACTTTATTTGCTTATTGACTTGATATAAATTATTTAAATAAGCTTCTACCATTATTATTGCTCATTAATTTATTCAAAGTCTCAAAATAAGATTTTCCGTTCTTATTACTTAATTATAACCTATGTTATAATTCTACCTGTAATTGTCATTTTCTCTTCTTTTATAGTCCGTACATAATTCCAACATTTCTTTTCTGTTCTAATCTGCCTTCTTTTATTATGATATAGAATACTCTTTTATTCTCTTATATTATATAATTCACTTATCATAATAACTATCTTCTTAAATAGTCTGCTCAGTGAATGCAGACCTAGGTTCATTATCATTTACAGCTTCAAGTTCTTATCTAATAATTTACTTGATTCATGTCATACTTTGCTTTATTATCTTCTACTCTAGGAAGTAATTCTATTTTATTTGGTTGGTTATGAAAACTATATTTAAAAATCCATTTCCATATTTTAATATTAAATAATACTACAAACAATAATCCGTAACGGCTAGATATTTCTTTTACTATTTTGGAATTGTGTAAAATACAGTGGTTTCTCTATTTTACACTAATTCTCGTTTTATTTCTTTTATTCTAGCAATTACATTCATTGTTGTCTTTTAAATATTAAATTATAGAAATGTATCCTATTTTCTAAACCAACCAATTTACCTTTTAGTTACTACCAAATCCAATTATTAGATTAATTAACTTTTCTCATTTTAACGTAATTTATTACAGTAATTCCATTCCTCAAACTTTTATTAGTTTACATCTTATTTCCTTCATTTCAGTATTCTTAATTATTTAATCTATATTCACATTTAATCTATTCTAATCCATACGGGAAGAAAGAGGAGAAAATAGAAGAAGAATAACGCTTGCATAGAAATCCAAAACGTAGAAACAGATGTAAATAAATACTAATATGTAAATAAACTATAAATTCCTTATAGTTCAGCATAATTTAATTAATAGGATTAATTATTGAATAAAATTATGTAAACGAGAATTTAACGATAATATATCTTAAACTTAAAAGATATATAAATAAATCCACTCACATTGCTAGCTTTCTAAATCTCCCTGTTTTTATTTCAGATCTGTCCCTAACATCTACATTCACCTCCCTTGTAATCCCTATTTGGAATTACAAACGATATATTTACAGATCTATAATATTTGAAAGAGAAAAGAAAGAGATTTGGATTAGAAATAGTAAATAAAACTCACATCTAGGGTTTTACCTTTGACATAGCCTTTTGATTTGAACCAATTCCTAATTCCCTAATTAATTCTATACTCTTTCTATTTAGATCTAAATTCGTGTGAATTAATCTAAAAATTTGTTATTAAGAAAGTGTAGAAGAGATAGAAAAATGGCAGAGCTTCTGTAGGCAAGAGAAAAATAATGATAATAAAAATAAGGCTCTGCACCTATATTTATAGTGATTCAAATCAGTGCTAACCATTAGATATAAAACCCTAAAATCTAAAGCGTACACTCAGTCTATGGACATTAAATTAATATGTTTTCTTCTGCGTTTGTTTTTATTTTAAATTGATTCTCCAACAATCTTTTCATTAATCAGTTTCCCCGTCTCTCTTGCAATCTATGGAAACATATATTTTTAAATGTGGCGTTTCTTTTAAATAAGATTCCCCTATTAATCACCCAATTAATAGATTTTATATATATCTAGAATTAATTTACTATCCAATTAATCCCTTCCTGCACTGTGATTTCTTACCAAATTAATATGCCAATCAACACCATATTAATTCGTCACATATATGCATATTAATTTATTTTATTCCCATAATTATTGCATGCATATATTCTACAATTAAATTTTGAATCACAATCTTAATTATATATGTTACCATAAGTCTTCATGTTTATTAATTGACAATTGATTACTTGCATAAATTACTCTTCCTCCATTTTATTCTCTTGCACTAACATATATGTTTCAAATCATATCAATTAGTTGCTACAATATATGTTCCCTTTCTTTTCAGTTCCTATCAATTAATCACCTCTACTAAATTGAATATTAATTTCCCTTTTAAACAAAAACCGTAAATAAATCTTCCTTATTAATTGATTTTATATAATTTCTCTCTCTAATTTATTTGTTACACAAATATATATGTATTCCAAATAATATTAATTAGTTTCCCCATTTACAAACATTTCTTTCTTTTAAAATTTTAAATTTATGTAACTTAATTAAATTATTTGCATATATAATTGTAATTTAACGCGGGGTGTTACAGGTTGTGTGACTCATGTTATAAATCATGCCCTGTTTGTGCTACAGAGACCGAGGCGGAACACGTTGGTAATAAGATTGTTTATACGAAGTACAGAAGATTTCTGAAGAATGGTCATCATATAGAGCACCAAAACATGGATGGTATAAATATATAGAGTATAAGGAACCTCCAACACGACTGATAGGATCGGCTCTTTTAGTGAAGATTGCTCATATCAAATACACACCCAATAAATTGAATAGAAAAAAGAAGCGTATAGAAGATGATTTGATCATGATGAACACCTTGTAAATGAGAATGACGATGGTGTAATACCAGCATGGTATAAAAAGTCGATTCTTTTTTCCTTAGAGTATTGGAGTGGCCATAAAGTGCGACATACAATAGATGTGATGCATACTGAGAAGAATGTGGCAGAGCATTTTATTAACTTGTTATTCAATAGAACCAAACAATCCTCTAAATTTGCATTTGATAAAGCTTACAAGATCCAATGTTGTCAAGTTCTAAAAGACGTAAAACTTCCGTCATGCTTTGGAACTAAATTACGCAACTTAGTAAGCATTCAACCACCTAGTTTGAATATTAGAAAGTCATACAACTATTATATTATTATCCAACATTTTTTGCTTGTCATGGTTCAACATGCATTTCCAAAGTTTCGTGACTTGAGGCGTGCGATTTTGCAAGTATGCTTGTACTTCAATATTATTTGTTCAAAGGTTTTGATTCGAGAGCATGTCCAAGCTGCCAAAGATATGATTGCGGTGGCGCTATGTGTGTTGGTCCATTATATTTCCGCTCAGTTTTTTTGATATAAGTATACATCTAATGGTGCATTTAGTCGATCAAGCACTACTTTGCATAGTAGTTAATTATACATGGATGTATCCATTTGAAAGGTGAGACATTCTTTTTAATAATTATAATCTGAATTATTATTCAATGATAATATAAAAACATGCATTATTTTATGTTTTCTTAGAGCTATGAAGGAGTGTAAAAACATACCAAGCAATAAACGATATGTGGAAGGGTCAATTGCCGAAGCATATCTTGTTTCAAAATCTGTTAGGTATGCAATGGAGTATATGCCAGATCCACGTGCTGAAAATCATAGCTCTAAACAAGAACCATTCTTGGATGAGAATGGTAATGATACATACGAACGTTCCATTATTGAGGGTAAAACTATCAAGCTAAGTGGCGTACAACGCATACAAATTCAAAGATGGATACTTTTTAGAATGGATATACCAGATCTAGACGATTATTATAGGTTTGTGTTTTTTTACAAATTATAAATTAACTTTCTATTTACTTAATACATAACATGTTTACGTTGTAGCAAGTACCGATTTTAATTAGAAGATGCTCACCGTAATAAAAAAAAGACTTCAAACAAAGGCAGAAGTTATTGTACAATCTGAATTCATTGATTGGTTCCACATCAAGGTTTGTTAAGCTTTAACAAAACAATAGTTTTATTACAAAATTACCACTTTATTTAATATATTTTAGTGGTTTTAACAGTTAATGGAAGAAAAATGCATGAGTTCATTGTTATGGTATTATATTAGTGGTCCAACATGGGAAGCCAAAACTCATCTCAAATATAGGATCAATGGTGATGTATTTTCTCCCCAGAACTACGACAACACTCATTCAACACAAGATAGTGGTGTTTGCATGAATGCAATTACAACGTTTATCACAAGTGCAAAAGATTTAAATCCTATGGATGATGATACTACTTGGTATGGTGTTATCAAGGAGATCGTTGAGGTTGATTATTATGATTTTCAACACGTAGTATTCTATTACGACTGGGTAAATATCGTCGACAAAACACATGGGTATAAGATTTGTCCGGACTCTAATTTACTGATGGTAAGTCTAAAGAAGCTTAAAAGTAATAATAGAGAATATGATGAGCCCGTCATTCTTGCGTCTGAAGCAAGCCAAATCTTTTACATAAAAGACATACAAAATCCCGGTTGGTCCGTTGTACGACGTTCGCCTAAGCACTTGACTGATGACACAGATGATTATGAGATGCCAACAAACTTCCACTCCAATTTGAAGGAGCAACACAACTTAACATTGTTAAAATGCATGGAATCTAGATAGAAAAATATGATTGTAACTAGTGATGTTTTGTTTGTTTTTTGTTTGATGTATTGAATCTATGTTGACATCTGAATTCTGCAGTAGTAAAACATGCTTTTTTTGTTTGATGTATTGATTCCATTTAATGCTTAAAGCTTAGTTGTTTTTATATTGATTTCCATCTTTGCACTAAAGGTAATCTACTTTTTTATAGTTATATATTAAACACTACCCAGCCTTTTATGCTATGATTACTTGATTTATCAATCGATTCACAAGTTAACGTGTATATTGCAGAATGTCAACTAGTTGCAAATGCATCACAATGTCAAGAAAGCACTGAAGAAGACGTTCCTCCTCCACCAACAAATAAAAAGTACTCAATAATTGTTGAAATGGATGGTGCTAAAGGTAAAGATGCGAAAAAATGGAGTTCTCGTTGTGGGGTTTTGATTCGTGCGCTTATTCCAGTTAGTTACGATGATTGGAGGAAAGTAGACAACTTTTATAAGGATAATTTATGGAAAGCACTTATGGTATTTTACTTCATTTCATTTTATGATAGAAACAACTTGTTGGACCATGTTAAATTTTGTGTTCTCTTTTTACCGTTTACTTATTCTTATTTATTCTTCATGATTGGATATTATTGAATTGTTGCTGATGATTAATTAAAAAGCACATTACTTTCATAGAAGTTTATACCTTTTACCCTTTCATTCTTGTTTAGTGTTTACCACCAATTCTGATGTCAAAATTTGAATGTGGCACACAAAAATTTAAGCCCATTCCTTGCACAAAATTCCTAGGCTCATTTTAATCACTACTACTTCTTAGCCTCTGTAAATATAATATATTTGGTAGCTAAACTACAATCGCAAATATCATAAGGATCAAGCATGATGCTGCCACACTTTGTTTGGGTCGATAAAATACAGGATTTCGTTCTAAGATTGTAGAGAAAAATAAAAGAGAGAGGTGCGAATAAGAAGACGAAGATGTCATGAATTTGAACTGTAGATACAACAAGCAAAATAATTTTGTGTCTATCCATTTACAGTACAAGATTTACCAGGTAGGATATTAATTCACAGTTATGGATAAAAATTTATTGTTTTCTAAAAGCAAAAACCGGCGATTGTATATTTCCAAATCATGATTCGTTTTCGTAGAAAAATATTTATTGTATTTTTTCACTAACTTAGAACTAAACACGTAATGAAACTATTTGATAAGAAATCACTTAGTGTTATTGCAGTTAATAGATAAATACATAAGTAGGACCATAGGTGATAACTACTTAGCATCATAGGACCACTTTACTATATATAGTGATGGATTCTGTTACATGTTTTACCAAGCTTGCTGCACACTTTGAAACACAAATTATCGTGCACTTTGAAAATGCGCAAGCATAAATTAGAAATATAAGATTTCATATATGTGTATTTTAGAAGCCCACATGTACAAATTACTAATTTGTGCGCGAGTGCGCAAGCATAAGTTGTGGCTGGTGAAACCAGATATGTAACAAGTTTCAGGTGGTGAAAACCAGGTATGTAATAAGTTGAAAAGAATGCACATTGTTAGAAATGTTTTTTTTCTAAGCCCAATTGTTAAATTTGTCCTGAACGATAATAATTGCAGACTGCATAACTTTTTATTTTGAGTTATTTGATGGATTAGATTCTTTGGTTAAGGAATCTGACTTTATTTAGACTCATATTTAGCACAGTTGAGCTATATATTCTGTAATAAAAGTGAAATCCGAAACTAAGTTTGAAAATTATCCTTTTCCTGTTAGTTCGTTTTGAAGGAGTCAATTGTTTGTCTGTCATTTTTCTAATAAAACGAAGTATTTTCTATTTTCAATTAGTGCTTTGTAGCAGAAGTGTGATAAATAGTACAATCAAAAATATTTTTTCTAAAAAAGACATCAAGTATTAATTGCCAGCGTCCCCATCCTTTGATTCATGTGTTTGCCCCTTTAACCATGAAGAGAAGTAATGTTGTGATATCATAGTATTTTTAGGCAATTGCGGCCAAAGAAAGCCATATTTTTAGCATAAATTCATCAAAAAGCATGATTTAGTTATTAGCTATATACTTTCACACAAATTTATACTTGAACTGATTTTCATTACTAACTGGCCCCTTAATGTTTTACTAATAACCAAGGCTTAATTTAAAGTAGATGATGGATATATAAAAAGAAGATAAAGTTGGATAGTATTTCATTTTTGCAATGTCAACATCTTTGGTTTCCTTAGTATTTTTCTCCTCATTGATCAATTTTTTCTATGGTATAAAACAGGACATTATGTACCATTAATCACAAGTGATTACCTTTTATTTAACTTTGACATGAATCTTGATCAACAATTGTTTTGATTTTTTTCTTTTGTTTTTTAGAAAGAGTTTGACATGAATTTGGATCCAACTATTGCTCGACCTATTTTGGAGAGAGGTTTTTCACAATATTTTAGATCGAAAAAATCAAAGCTATGAGACAAATATTTGAAGAAAGATAAAGAGTTATCACCTAGACGCATTGCGATTGATAACCGTCCGAATGATATTGATAAAGTCTAGTAGGAGAAATTCGTTGATATTGAATACACTGATAAGAAAAGAAAACAATGCAAAACAAATGCTGAAAATAAAGGAAAAAATACCATAACTCATACTTTGGAAAGAAAATCACATACTCGACTTTATGAAGAATTGGTATGTAGTCATTATTGTACATGTAATCTTAATGGTAATGCATAATTTACAAATGAATTCATATATATTCATGTAGAAAGCAGAGAATTCGGAATGCAAGCCTACTCGAGCAAAGGCGTGGAAAGTAGCGCACACAAGTAGGAAAATCAGAGAGGTGCTTCCGTGCACAGCAGAAAAATATGTAAGTAGAAAAATATTCATGCATTGAATTCATAACCAGATATTTGTACTTAGTGTGTGCATTTTGTTTCTAGATTTTGCTTCGTTTTTATATTTTAATTAGTCTTTAGTAGAAATATATAATGCATCACATAGTTTACTATTGTTATCATCATTCATCATCAAATCCAATGAATGAATAAAAATATTTTGGAGATCACCAATATAAGAGCATCTTGAATAAATATATTATCACCCGTCTACCTTTTTGGATTTAACATTTATTGAAGTCTTAGTTGTTTAAAATTTATCTAATATTTTGCCAGCAAGTCCATCGAAAGAGGATCCTGCATAAAGGGCACCATCTTGAGCACAAATTGCATGAATTGACAGTTTTCCTAATATTTTTCTTCATAGCAAGCTATGAAAACTTATGTCAAATACTCACCGTATCAATGTTTTCCTAATTCCTTTAGAAAACTGGGTACGGGAATTCCTTCAGTAAGTGACTGAAAGTTGCTGCTGTTTTCTTAATTCCTTCATTAATATACCGTTTTCTAATATTTTTCTTCATTGCATGAATTAATAACTGATGTGACAAATACTCACTCTTGCTATGAAAACTTTTGACAATTGCATGAAAATACTAGTATTGGAAAACAAAGCAGTTATACAATTCGTTGATTCCAGGAAGAACTCTATCTTAGTTTTACCTTTAGTGCAAATCATTTTCACGTTTATTTTAAGTTTTACCTTAAAAGAAGAACTCTATCTTAGTTCTTATTCTAATTTAAAGTCATACCTAGGCCCGACCCAAGATTATATAATTGGTACAAGAAACACACAGCTCACATACTCCATGGGCTGCATGATGCTTTAGCTAATTAGGAAGTTGAAAATTTTAAATACCAACGATGAGAAATTTGAGCATTTGTGAAGTCAAAAAAGTAAAAATCGCTACCTCTGTTTTGTACCAAAATTCAAACACGGTGTATTATGTACCAAACATGAACACGTGATATTTCCATTCTTAACCATTTTGAAATCAAATTAATAAGATAGTTCGGTGTTTTTGCTTTCTTCATATAGTACAAACAAAAAAATGAACCTGAAAGCTTTTTACAGCGTAAATTGTCATGAAATTTAGGCTTGAAATGTGGTTATAGGTAAATACCGAGTAAAGCGAGAATTTTTTTTCAGATATAATTTGTTTGATGAATGGAAAATAACAATAAATTCTAATGCTAAAGGGATTTTACCTCATCATTCGCATCCCTAGTTCTATAAGCACCATATCACACTCTCTTTTAGTCACTACCTCAGCCACATCTGCGGTTGGAACACCACTTTTAGCGCATAACTTTTATTGAAGTCTTAGTTTACTATTGCTATAAAGATATGTTTTTCCCACGTTCTGTACAATATGACAAATCAAACTACAATGCGATGTAAATTTACCGCATTTTATAACATATGGTAAGAACATGTGTAATAAATATGACATACCAATATCAACATCTAATCAAATTGAAAAATGTGCTAAATTGAGCAGATTGTAGCTACAAAAATGTTATTGTTAAGATCCCTTATCGGAAACAGTTCAACAAACATTAGTTTAGAGTACACATTAGTTCAACAAACAACAGTTCAACAAACATTAGTTGACGTCCTAAATCATTTAAAGAAATGGAACAGTTATGAGATTGAATAATCAATTCATTTTAATATTCTGGCTTTAATAGAAGCTGCAGAAGAGAGGCAAAAATCAAAAGCTAGTGTTAATGGTAATAAAGGAGTAATTAGTTTGGAAGATTTTGAAAGAGATGACGTTGCTGAAGTTTTTGGAAATGATAAAAAAAGAAGCTATTTCCGTGCAATTAGTTCTACATCTAATGCAAAGCACGTAAAACTCACTCAAGCTTCAAAAGCAATTATCAATTATAAGGAGAATGAAGATAAGCGATGGAAAATGAAGATGCAGTAGAAGATTGATCAAATGCATGAAGAAAGTAGAATAACGAATTCAACTCTAGCTTAAATGCAACAATGTATAAGGCAACTTGTTAGTCAGATTGGAACGAATTCGATGACACTAAGAACAGAAATTGGTTCGCATACCGAGCACCATCCTAGCCCTACTCCTACTCCATCTAATGCTATTATTGGATCCTCCACCGTTGAAAGACAAGCGGTGCAATTATTTCATGAACACTGGAAGTGGTAGCTAAAGGACATCTTGGAGCGCAAAAGATTTGTCATGGGAGAAAGGTTGGAGATGGAGAAAAGGTTGTTTGGGTGGAGGATGTTCTTAATCCAGATGAGCCACTTTTTGATGCACCTCAAAATGGTCATTATACACTGTCCGAGTTGGTTGATGGTGGTTTTGTAGTTTGGCCGGAGTGTCGTATTCGTTGTTTGTAAGCTTCTAGATATGTTGTAGTAGTGAAATTTGAAGTTGTCACAATGAACTTTATAGAATTTGATATGTACTATTCGTACGTTTGATGTTTTTTATAATTTGATGATATGTTAGTTTTGAAATTTAGTTTCGTGTTTTCTATTATTATAAATTCATATAGGTATAGTTGAATGAAATACTATTAAATGCTGAATAAGATATGGTTCAACTATACCAAATTTGCAACACTTATAAGTGTTCGTAATTTTGTTATTTACCTATGTGTGCGAGAAATTCCCAACGGATATAACCGTTGGAAATTAAAAATTCCCAATGGTTATAACCGTTGGGAATACCAAAATTTCTTAACGGTTATAACATTTACAAAACATGTAAAAAAAATTATAATGTACATGTTACCGACGGTTATAACCGTTGGAATTTGATTACCAACGGTTATAGCCGTTACAAAATGATAATTTTGGTGTTGTATACCGATAAAGCGATATCAATTTTTCCTTATATTTTCAAATCAAATATATCTCTTTATAAAACTATTATAAATGATTTATTATTACTTTATAACTATTCAAAATGAATTATAACCTTTTCAAAATCATTATTTGAATAATTATAATTATTATTTAATCATTAAATCTCAATTGAAATTAAACAGATAAATTATCATATTTAAGGGCATTATTAACAATGTTAAAACATGTTTTATTTTCAAAAGCAAATCAATTGATTTTATTTCATATTCTTGTTTAATTATAAAAATAAGTGTATGTATCTAGCTATGTACACGACGTTTTATGATTATAGAGCTGTTTATTGATAAAACAGTTTTCGACCATTTTATCGATTTAGATTTCGAGGAAAATATTTTTTCAAATATTTTTTCAAAATAAGATTACTATTACTTATTATCACTCAAAACAATAAAATTTGTATCATCAACCTTTTATTTAAAAATAAATAAAATTTATCAAAGTGATAAATTTGCGGGTCGTTACAGGGTGATTCCAAGAACTAAAAATATTACATTATAAACAATGTAACAATAAGATCTCACTAGAAGTTGAAAAACATATTTCGAATAGTTATACATGAAAAAAGTAGTTTACCAACATCAGAGAGAGTTGACTGACATATCAAATAATCAAACAACATAGGAGATGCTTTCACGAAGGGTCCAACTCAATCAATTCTCATCAAACTGATCGAAGAGATGGGATTGAGATTCCATAATTGATCCCAAGTGCTAGTGGGAGATTGGTAGAGTTAGAGTTATACCATAGGGGAAATTATGTAATTGTTACATATATCTAATTCGATAACCGATCTTGTTCGAAATAAATGGTGTATCTTTCTATTATATACTTGATATAATGTGTATATTGATTAACTAATTTAATTAAAAGTATATTTAATAGAAAATCCATAAATGATATGTTTTGTGATAGTAGTTACAATGTGTTGTAATCATGAGTGATTTATCACATTAAAATACACATATAACTTTAAATATTCCTAGTCAAGATATACCAAGACTGGATATCAATACATCTATTTAGACTAGAGTACGTAATGCTCTCCAAATGTTGGGCAGTGTATTACTCATAGCCGTTGGGGGCACCAAGGAGTTACGTATTGATAGTTATTGGATAACTATGGAATGACTCACTCGATATTTTTCTGTTGGTTAATATAATCAAGGTCAAAAAGGAAATATCAATGCGACAATATTATGCAATTCCCCAACTTGAGAATACCGTCAAGCTTCAATTTGGAAACTCCGCTTTGATTATAGTTAAATCGTGACACGATGTCCATCGAATGATTATAGTTGGGTCGAGTAGAAGCATTGGAAGTGAAACACTTTTTGAGAGAAAATTTGTCTCCTCGGTTATATCGGCTTATTACCACGGTCAAACGAAGTCAACTCAAAGTCAAAGTCTCTAGGCCAGAGCAGTTTGATAAATAATAATTGTTATTATTAAACCAAGGTCTTTATGTTTGGATTATTGAATATATATGATATTGGAATTTTGACCATTACCAAATTCCATAAGTCCTATTTTGATATAGTTTTGACGAAGAGAATTGGTGTAAATAATTGTTACTAACGGGTATTGTTTAAAATAGTCAAATTGGCTTTTATCGATAAAAGTGTATAAGCGATAAATTCAGTCAAACTTTCACACCACTAGCTAAAGTGAAGTGTGAATGTTGATATTCAAATTGTTCGATATTAATTACTGACTGAATTTATACCCGCGAGTCGCACAACATCATTAGTAGATTCTTTGATATACCACATGGTTTAACTGGTTTATAATTGTTATAAATTAAATAAATAAATTAATATTTATGAATATTAATTATTTTTTATTTAATGTATTAGGTGCCATTAGTATTTTCTGGGTACAAATAGTAATTAATTGGGTGCATGTATAAAGGTTATATATGTACGAACCGATATTCGATATCGACATTCATTTAAATTGAATTTAAATGCGATTAATTTCTAATGGATTTGGAATGATTGAAGTCCTATATAGCCTTATCTAGCAGCTATAGGAGAGCAAGAGATGGGCTAGAGATTTAAAAAAGCTGCATTTATATTTGGTAATAGAGAAGGAGTAAATTGAGGATTGAATATCTTTTTTACTCTTTTTACGAAAGGCCATACCACCATTGCTTAGAGAATTTTGGCTCTCCCTCTCCTCTATGACCATTTCCAGTCCCCCTTAGGTCAAAGATATCAAATCCAAACATCAAATAAATAAATAAAAAGTGGTTCTATAAGCAGTTGCAAAGCGAGGAGCTCGAATCATGATCAAATCCAAAAAAGTACGCCAATAAGGGTGCAAATCTAAGGCTACATTTTTGAGGTAACATCCTATTATCTATAATCAATACATCATTATGTTAATATAGTTAATCAATATATATTTGAATGAATTTATATGCACAGTAGTTGTCCTGTTTAATTGCATTGTCATACAAATGCATATGTGGGTATAACTCTACAAATTTCACTACCTATCAATTCTATTTGTTTAAACTAATAAAATTTAAAATTATATATATATATATATCACAACAATGAATTTTTAAATATAATTTTTAATAATTTTTAAAACATTAAAAACTATTTTAAATTGATTTAACACTGTTTTAACTACAAATATAAACGAACAAATTAATATATGTAATTATGTATGCGAAGTTATTTTATTATGTATCATAAATCAATGTTATAGTAAAAAAAGAAACCAAAATTTATTTTTATTTTATTTTAAATATAAAGTTTATATATACATACATATGTATTAATGTTAATGTAACATGTATTAACAACCATTCAGGTTGCTCCTCCTGAAATTCATCCTCCTGCAATTGATCTGGTTATGGAAGTTTCCCCTAACCCTGACCCTGAGTCTATTTCGCCTTCCTCCGATACTATTGTTTGGGACCCTGATGAGCGTGCTTGGGTTCACCTTCCTTCCGACATGAGGTTTGCGCCTGAGAGAGATTCCTATTATGCATACATCAGTGATTCAGTTGACGATTCGAGAAGTCTTATTTACCATATTGTTGGTGAGGGCCTTTCCCTCACTAGGGAGGGTGAGGTTGGTGAGGTGAATAAGAGTAAGTTCTATGATGTTACATGGGATCAGAGGTTTATTTACTCTCCTGATTCGGTTGGTTATGCTCCTGATCTGGCTCAACTATTCGCTGCGTATGCTGATGTTATAGGCCCTGTGCAAGATGATGGCAGTACTTGTCCTTCCTCCCCTTCGGGAGGATAGGCAATTTTCTTTTGTAGTAGCATAGACCCTTAGTCTATCTCCTGTTCTTTACTTTATAAGTGGCTTGTCCACTTCATCCAGCTGCTCTATGCATGTACAGAACACCGGTTCTTTATTTATATACAGTGGCACGGCCCACTATAAAGCCGGCTAGCTTTTCTAAAAAACAATATATATATATATATACATATATATTATTTTTAATTTTGGCCTTAAAGCATTTTATTTAAATACATAAATTTTAATTACCTTAGTAACTATTTAATGTATTATTATTAAAAATATATATAAAATAATTTTCGAAAATTATTTGATATAAATATAATTATGCTATTTTTATTTAATTTTAAATAATATATATATATATAATTTTAATATATAGATCCAGATCTATTTTTAATTTTTTTTACTAATTATGCAAATTAGATATTTTGAAAATGAATTTTGGAATTTCAAAATTATTAACTTATTCAAAATAAACTATTTTATTTATATTTATGAAATTTTATTTAATTTTATCATATATACGTATGTATGTATTTAGTTAAAATTTATAGATCGAGATCTGTTTTTAAACTGTTTTACTAATTAAACAAATTAGATATTTAAAATGAATTTTGAATTTCAAAATTATGGACTTATTAAAAATAACTTATTTTATTACAAAATAAATATTCTAAATTTTAAACATTATATGTGTGTGTGTTTATAATTTAAATTTATTTTGGGTAGTAGTATGCATATAAAAGGCCAGTGTGTTCGTTACGGTGTAAATCTCAGCACTTGTATACGAGCACATTGTACCATGTATACATTTATATATTACACTACACTTATACGTATGTGTGTATTTGATACACATATACACTTTATTTATTACATATTTATACAAAATCAAATCTTTGTATAAATTAATTAAATAAAATAAATATTTTATTTAAAATTATTTAGATTTGATCTAAATCAATTTAGACTTCATAGGTTCAATTAGGTCAAAAATGGTAAAAATGTTTAAAATTCATTCATTTAACCCACTACGTGCTGGCCCAGTTCCAACACACCGTAATTGGAGTTGATTTAAAATCAAAATCCATGGCTAGAGTAAATCGGTTAATTAATAAATGTTATCGAATTGAACCAAAGATTTTAATGTGTACATAATTAAAATTGGTATTAATAGAGTTTTTGACCTTAGACAAAACTCTAAATATCCAGGTAATACAATGATGACGAAAAGATTACGTGTATAAAATATCATTATCGGGTGAGCTTAATATAAATTAGAAAATGGATTTTGCCTAAATAATATGTAAGCGTTGAACTTGTACTTGATATCGTATTTCGGCAAATTTCATATAGACTAAAGTATTTAAATTATTAAATATTTATTAAGTACAAACTTCGCACCAGAGAGTCAACGAAACCGAGTTGTTAGTTATTTTTGAATTCAACCAATATACAGTTAATTTCTAAATGTTGTAAATTACTAATAAAATTAACAAAATTTTGTATTACATTTTTGTGGCATTTTAGTTATTTATTTGAAGCCAAAATCAATTAAAATAAAGTATAAAAGTTGTACATCGATATAATTGAAGAAAGGCTTAAATAGAATAATTAAATGGCCGATTCAAATTGTTAGACCAAAATTTAGGCCTAACTCATATCTTTAGTAAAAAAAAGGCTAGTGGTATTTGGGTAAGAGATTGGACTCTTAGGAAAGTAGGCAAATCATCATGTCATCAAAAGGTCAAATAAGCAAGCATGCATGTACTTAGTCATGAAGTCCTAATTTGGATTTGACTAAAGCGGTCATTAAAGTCCCAAAGTTAATTTCTTTATTTTGATTGAGTAAAAATGAAAATAAAGAATTATTACACTTCTAAATTCTCCCCTTCTTAGTTGGGGATACATGCCTATTTATAGAGAAATTGCATCCTTAGATTTTCAACAAATAGCACCAGTCAAACTTGGACAGTTGAGATTATTACTAACATAGCACATTATCGAGGTAACATATGACGCAACTTATTTTTATTCCTTCATGATGACATAGCATAACCAAAATCCTCTATGTGATCAATTGATCATTTTATGCTTGATTTTTAGTCATGTGATAGTAGTGGTTTTGGACACTCGATGGCACTATCGCATACGTGCGATAGCTTGCCAATTCTTTTCGCTCGATAACTTCATATCTTAGTATGCTATAGCTTCTATTCTTTCAACACTTGATAACATCATTATTGGCATGCGATATCTTGCTACTCTTTGGCACTCGATAACATTAAAGTTGCCATGTTATAGTTCCTTTTATCATGAACCTCGATAGCATTAATATCTTTAGATGCGGTAGCCTTTCTTAAATTATTACTTGATAGCTTTGCTCTTTAGCTTGTGATAGTCTTTCATGAATTAGTACTTGATAGTTTTGCTCACGTGATTGCCATTTAAGAATTGGTACTGATAGCTCCCTAGTACAATACTCGATAGCTTTGCTTTTTTAGCATTCGATAGCTCATTGCATTTAGAACCTCCATAGCTCTAATATCTTTAGTATGCGATAGTTCCTTTGCACTTCTAACACTCAATAATTTCTTCCATCTTGATACTCGATAGCGCTTTTCCCTTTGATACTCGATAGCTTTATTGATTGTTTAATTCTCGACAATTTGTTGATTTTGAACTCTTGATAGCTTCATTTCTATTTAAACTTTTCTTGCCCAATTATTAAAAGATATTGAGGCGTAACTGTAATGACCCTAATTTTTACTAACATTATTTAGGGCATTTAATTAGATAAATTAAATGAAATAATGTAAATGGTTAAGGGATTGAGATTTGTTAATCAATAAGGAGGGTCGTGCCTTAATTAATGTATAAACAAAAGAGAATTAAAAAGAAGAAAGTAGGAGGAATATGATAAGGGAAAAATAGGAAAAGACTATGTTCTTATACCCTAAACCCTTCTTACCTTCATTCCTTATTCATTTTCAACATTTGCAAACAAAAAACTAAAATATTTAGAAGCTTGGCCGTCCACCATTAAGAGGTTCAAGAAGAAGAAAAGATAAGATTCAAGTAAGAAGCTTAACCAAATCAATCAAAGAGCAAATCTCAACCTTCTTAACAACAAGCTAATGTGAACAATGATCTTAAATCTTGTTTTTATTGATTTTGGTTTCTAGTTAGATCCAAATTAATTTTGCAAATAATATTCCATGATATGATTGTTTAATTAGATATATACATGCTTATTGATGGTTTATGTTGCTTCATATGGATTTTATAGTAAGTTTAGATTTGAAAAACCTATTAAATCACATCCAACTAACTTGCGTTTTTAATATATGGTCGAAAACATTATTTTAGAAGTGGGTTTCAAGTTTCATAATTTTCTAAGTTATTGTGGATTTATTTTGAATTTTCTATGAAAGTAAATAACTAAAATTAGGTTTAAATTATTTTCGGCAATTATATATTGGTTTTGGGTCTGAAATTTAAATATGTTAGAAAGCATATTAAAATTGAATTATAGTAATTTTTGGGGAATTTTCCCAAGTATTTTATCATAGTTATAAAATTATTAAAGTTGAGAGACTTAAACATTTTATATGTTTACTAAGGAGAAAGGCTTAATTATTAAATGTTTTTAATTTGACATCCATTGAATTCGGCAACACTTTTAGAAAAAGATTTTTTTTTAAAATGACAACCAATTATATGTTGACAAATAAGGCAAGTTAGTTGAAAAAAATTTACTTTAAAAGGCTAATAATCAGTTTTGCTTAAATTTACAGTTTCGCCACTTCCACCTGGTGCTTTTGACACCATACCTTCACCCATGGCCAAGTCGAAACCAATGCACATGGTATCAAACAATTGATATGTAGTGAATTGGAGAAAGACAGAAGGTATAGCGTCGAAACCATGCTTTCGAAGGGGTAGAAGCCACTCTTATTAATCTTAAACAGTTTTCGTTTGTAAATGATGCTTTCGAAAGGGTTGGAGTTAGCTTTCGACTTAATCAACTTGCTTTGATTATATAAAAGAGCTTTCGAATGAGTTGCCTCCTTTATATTGTAAAAGAAGCTTTCGAAAGGACAAAACCCATCCTGCCGCATGCAAATCAAATTAATACTTTTGAAAGGATGCTTTCACCTTTATACTCTGAAGCCGCCTTCTCAATGGTTTCGAAAGGGTAGTTTAACTACTTTTAAAATGGTTTCGGAAGCGATGATTTCAAGGGGTTGGTTTCTAAACCATCCTCTTTCTTTTACTTGGGATATATGCTTTCGAAAGTAATGCTTTCGCCTTTGGTCTTTTATGACCCTTAGTTATATTAAAAGTTAAACCCAAAAGGTTTCAAAATGAATGGTTTTAAATGGTTTTGAAGCTATGATTTCACATACTTTTACTTGAATCCAATACTATCGAAAGGTGCATTTTAAGTGAAGAATTTCAATGCCTTCGAAAGATATATATAATATGGGTTTCAAAGAGGAGATCCCCAATGTTTTTGAAAGGTTTATTTTGAGTATTTTAATGGAGGATTTCCAATGCTTTCGAAAGATAAGTTTAATGGTCTCGAAAGAGGATGTCTAAGGTTTAAATAATGATTTCTAAAGGTCTATATTCAAAGGTTTCGAAAGGTATGTTTTGGCCTTACGGCATAGTGTTTCAAGGTTAAAGTAGTTAACTTATTTTGAAAGGGGTACTTTCAATGAATTCGAAAGGGATTATATAAGGCATTAAACACAGGTTTTGAAGATATTGTTTTGGTCATGTAGCCTAAAACTTTCTAAGTTAAAAAGGTGGTTTTAACTTATTATGAAGGGATATATAATCCTGTTGACTAGATTTCATCAACATTGTTTGGTGTAAAGTATATATATCATGGCATAAGCGTTTGGAGTAAAGCAAAGTATATGATTTCCTTGTTTTATAAAGGTATGATTTTAGGGGTGAATCATTTACAAAGATTGTTTACAAGGAAATGAAATTTGAATATGGTAGTTAACCCTAAGTTTATGACTCGGATATTAGAAGACCAGATGAGACTGGTGTAGGTTCGCGCTCTATACTTTAGCTATTAGCCCCTAGCTGAAATATGTCCAAAATTCCAATGTGCAAGGCTTGTCATAGGTGGGACTAAAAATAGGTTACACACATAAGGGAATATACAGAGTAAAGATAGGTTATTGGTGAGCCCGCAAAACCATTAGGTTCAATTAAACCTAAAAAAGAAAGTTAAGGGCAGTCACCCCAGTAGTGTGTCTAATAGAAGTTAGATAATTGCTTATGTCTGGTAGGCCCGAGTTAGCCAACGATTAATAATTAGCCTGATAAAACTATAGTGTTGATAGATAGTCCATTGGTTTCCTAATTTTTATGCATATATGTATTTGCTTTAATTGTTATAATCAGTTTGATTGTAGGATTTAATTTGCAAAAGATATGCTTTTTAAAAGAGTATTAGTCCGCTAAGCGGTGTGGTCTCACTTAATATCACTAAACCGAGATGTAATAATATTATTCACACCATGCTTTATGTCTGACTCGAAATTTATATTTTCCCCTTAAACTCTCGGGTGCTCAAAATTTAATTTGAGTAGGTTGAGAGTTAAGGTTTTTCAGGTTTAGTAGGTTTGAAGATTACGCTTCCAAAGACATGCACAAGGCAATGTTAGCTATGTAGGAGCTATTTAGTTTTATTTCTGTTGTGATGTATTTATGACATACATGTCTATTTAGTACTCTGACCATCCAAGGGGGCATCTTCATATGTCATTCTTGGCGTAATTTGTAATAATCATATTTGATCAAAACCTAGGAATCATTTTAGGATTATGTATCTAAATATGAAATATTGATTCGAAATGTAATCAGAAAAGATGTTTTGAAATCTATGTCGATTTATTTCATATTCATGTTCTCATGATGTTATGAATACCATTAACATTATCGTATTTTATCACCGGAAGTTAATACTATGGATTACTACAGCATTTGTAGCGCTTAACTTCGGGCCTCAAGATAGGGGATGTTACAACTTGGTATCAGAGCAAAGGTTTATGAAAACTTTAAAGAAATTTCAAACTTAAAATGATTTTGAAAACATAATTCTAAGGAATTAGAGAAAAGACTAGGATATGAGATTACGCTATAGTAACGTACTTGTATTTGTTATATATAAGTGTACGCCTTATCTCTATTCTCCCATCTTTCTTAGGCTATTCTTCTATATCTTACAAAGACTTGAATGAAGATTTTAAAGATGTAATATATCAACGCTAGGAGTGGAAGAGTTAACATTGGTGGAGGAAGCACCACAACCAACGGAAACGTTCGACCCAACAGGAGAAACCCGGGTCGACAGGCAAATGCTAATCCAAATGCAAATGCCAACGTAGGTGCTGGAATCCCGCCAGTAGATATGGGAGCTATGTATCAATTCTTCGTCAACATGATGCAAGATGGAGCTGTTGCGGGATTAGTTAGAGGAAATCAGAAAGCTCCGGTAGTCAATAACTATGCAGTACTAAGTAGAGATTATGCCAGGCTTGGAGGAAAGCCGTTTATCGCGACCGAGGATGCAATTGAAGTGAAGAATTGGTTACTTCATTGCGAGAGGATCTTTGCTGATTTAGGGCTTAATGATGAGCAGAACAGGAGGCTTGCTTCTAGATAGTTGCAAGGAGCATCACTATACTGGTGGAACGGTGTTACTGTAGGAGTTAATGAGGAGACCATGACTTTGGCTGAATTTACAAGGAGGTTTGAGGAAAGATTCATGTCAGAGATTGCTAAGTCAACTCTTCTCATGACGTTTATGGAGTTGGAGCAGGGGGCCAAGACCGTGCTTGAGTTTGCTACCAGATTCGAGGAGCTATCGAGATACGGATATGCTACAGTTGATACGGTTATCACAAGGAATGAGAAGTTCATTCGCGGACTGAAACCTGAACTAGCTAAAGCGACTCTGCCACATACCAGGGATCCGTGTGATGTAGTCGTTGAGATGGCTTTGAGGCAGGAGGAGATGCTTGCTTTTCATAAAGGTAGAAAAACAGGGGAAGCTCAAAGTGGGCGAAACCAGAAGAGAAAGTTTTTCCATAAGAAAGGTGCTCAGAAAGGAGGAGCAATTAAGAAAAAGAAGGCTGATATAGTTTGTTATAAGTGCAACAAAAATGGACACTATGCTCATGAGTGTCGGACATGCAAAGGGAAGAATGCTGCTGATAAGCAAGAAGTAAGGTGCTTTGACTGTGATCAGATTGGACATTATAAGAACTAGTGCAAAGAACCAGCTAAGGATGGAAAATGCAAGATGCTTGCATTGGAACCAGCTACCTCAAGACCAACAGCCGATGAGAAAGGAAAAGTTGTGTTGGGAGGTACGCTTTTAATTAATGGTGTATCAGTTAGAGTTCTATTTAATACTGGTGCATCACATTCTTTTATATTTCATTGTTCGGTAGATACGCTTAACCTAGAATCCTCATATCTAGTTACTACCTTAAGGGTTGTGAATATGATATGAGGATATGCGACTCTTAGGATGAGATGTGACCACTTAGAGTTTGAATTGTTAGGTCATATATTTGCTTGTAGTTGTATGTATTTGATTTCGTAGGGTTCAGAATTATTTTGGGTATGAAGTGGTTAAGTAAATATGATGCTAGGATATTTTTCCATGATAGGAAAATATCACTTAGACACCCTAGTTATAGTGATCGGATTATATACTCCGTAGAAAAAACTAATTTTGGGGTAAATGCTTTGTTAGGTGTTATGGAGGAAGAAGACGAGTTGAACCGAGTTTTCATTGTTAGAGAATTCGCAGACGTCTTTGAGGCCGTAGTAGGACTACCGCCGAAAAGAGCCATTGAGTTTCAGATAGATTTAATACCAAGAGCAGAACCGGTGAGTAGACCGCCAAGTAGAATGACACCTACTGAGATGAAGGAGCTAAAAGTGTAGTTGGTGGATTTGGAAAGTAAGAACTTTATTGGACCAAGTAGTTCACCTTGGGGAGCAACCACAGTGTTTGCAAAGAAATCGGACGGATCGTTAAAGTTGTGTATCGATTATCATAAGTTGAATGAGAAGACGATAAAGAACCGATATCCGTTACCTAGAATTGACGATTTTTGCGACAAGTTGAGCGGAGCCAGAGTATTTTCCTAATTGGATTTGACAACAGGGTTCCATCAGCTTAGAGTAGCAGAGGATAGTATTCCTTTGATGGCATTTAGAATAAGATATGGATCGTACGAATGGTTATAATGTCGTTCGGACTAACCAATGCGCCGGCATTTTTCGTAGACCTAATGAACATAATCTTCCGGGAGTATCTGGACAGATTCATGTTAGTGTTCATAGATGACATTTTGATATACTTTGAAGATGAAAGAGAGCATGAAGTTCATCTTAGAGTGGTGCTTGAGACGTTGAGGTAGCATCACCTAAAAGCAAAAATTTTGAAGTGTCATTTCTGGAAGAAGGAAGTGAGGTTTCTTGGTCATGTAGTCTCAGAAAAAGGGTTGTCTGTAGATCCGACTAAGATTGAGGCGGTGAATAATTGGAAGAGACCCGAGACAGTGACGGAGATAAAGAGTTTTCTTGGATTAACTGGTTATTAGCGGAGATTCATTAAGGATTTTTCACGGATAGCGGCACCGATGACTAAGCTAACTCGGAAGGATGTGAAGTTTGTCTGGGCTGATAAGTGTGAGGAGGCATTCCAGAAATTGAAACACTTATTGACTAACGCACCTGTGTTAGTTGTTCCAGAGGGGAAACGGGACTTAGTAGTGTATACGGATGCATGTGGAACATGGTTAGGAGCTGTGTTAATGCAGAGAGGTAAAGTGGTTGCCTACGCTTCACGACAGCTTAGACCGCATGAAGTTAGATTTCCAACTCATGATTTGAAGTTAGCTGCAGTAATTTTCGCATTATAGGTGTGGAGACATTACCTTTTGGGAGAAAGATTCGAGTTGTATACAGATCATAAGTCGCTGAGGTATTTATTCTCTCAAAATGAGTTGAATATGAGACATCTGAGGTGGTTAGAGTTTTTAGCCGCTTATGACTTTGGAATTGAGTACACACCGGGGAAAGGTAATAAGGTTGTAGATGCACTTAGCAGGAAACATTAGAATGTAGTATTGGAAATGATAGCGGAGTGGGAAGATTTAGAAGCATTGACTACATATAGAATATAGTGGAGATCTTAAGCTAGTTCTAATAAGGAAACTGCTATGTTGTCATGTTTAGAAGTTCAACCAATGATGATCGAAAGGATTGCTTCTAAGCAAGGGGAGGATCCATTATTAGCTGAGTGGATTAGAAAACTAAGGAATGGGATGGAGAGCGATGATTTGAAAGATTTTAGTCTTGACCAGAATGGTTGGTTAAGGAAGAAAGGAAGACTATGTGTTTCAAATGTGGGAAACATTAGGAAGGAAGTTCTTGGAGAATGCCATCGTTCAAAGTTCACCATTCATCCAAGAGGAACTAAGATGTAAAAGGACATGAAAAGAAGTTTCTTCTGGGAAGGTATGAAGAGAGTTTGGTTTATGGGTGAAGCGGTGTTTGAACTGTCAACAGGTAAAAGTCGAACATCAGAAACCAAGTAGTTTACTTCAGCCTTTAGATATTCCAATTTGGAAATGAGATTCTATCCCAATGGATTTTATAGACGGGTTTCCAACGTCAAATTGAGGAAATGAAAGTATACGGGTCATAGTGGACAGGTTGACCAAGAGTGTCCATTTCATTCCAGTTAAGTCAACCCGGATGGCACCTGTTTTGTCTAAATTATTCCTGAAGAATGTAGTTAGACTGCATGGAATTCCTAGTAATATAGTAAGCGACAAAGATTCCTTATTCACTAGGAAGTTCTAGAAAAGTCTATAGGAAACTTTGGGTATCAAGCTCAAGATGAGTACCGCTTACCATCCGTAGACATATGGACAAACAGAAAGAGTTAACAAAATCTTAGAGGATTTGTTAAGAACTTATGTTCTAGATTTTGGAGGATCATGGGAAGACCACCTACACTTAGTCGAGTTTTCGTATAACAACAGTTATCAGACTAGTATAGAGATGGCACCGTTTGAAGCCTTGTTTGGAAGGCCATGCAAATCTCTCGTTTATTGGTTAGAGACCGAGGACAGGTTAGTTCTTAGACCGGATTTGGTTAGATAAGTTGCAGAAAAGATTGAGTTAATTCGAGATAGAATGAAGGAAGCTCAGTCTAGGCAGAAGAGTTATGTTGATAAAAGACGGAAAGACTTAGAGTTCATAGTTGGAGATCATGTTTTCATCAAGGCGTCACCGATAAAAGGTGTAATCAGGTTTGGAAAATCAGGAAAATTGCCACCAAGATTTTTTGGACCATTTCCTATCGTAGAAAGGATCGGGAAACTCGCATATATAGTAGAGTTACCGAATAGTTTGGCAGGAGTCCACAATGTCTTTCATGTTTCTCATCTAAGGAAGTGTATTCAAGATCCAGAAACTACTATTGCACCGACTGTGTTGGATGATTTAGTAATGGAACCAGGTATGACTATAGTTAGAAAACCAGTTCATATAGTCGCAAGGGATGAGAAAAGACCAAGGAATAAGATAGTCAGATTTGTCAAAGTCCAGTGGAGTGACGACGAGAGAGACTGTACTTGGGAAACTTAGGGCGGGATTAGAGATACTTATCCTGACTTGTTTCATGGTATGTTTTACCTTTATGTTTGATTATTGTCAGTACCTTATCGTAATTTCGAGGATGAAATTCTTTAAGGAGGGGAGTCTGTAATGACCCTAATTTTCACTAACATTACTTAGGGCATTTAATTAGATATAAATGAAATAATGTAGATGGTTAAGAGACTGAGATTTTTTAATCAATAAGGAGAGCTGTGCCTTAATCAATGTATAAACAAAAGAGAATTAAAAAGAAGAAAGTAGGAGAAATATGATAAGGGCAAAATAGGAATAGATTATGTTCTTATACCCTAAACCCTTCTTACCTTCATTCCTTATTAATTTTCAAAATTTGCAAACAAAAAACTAAAATACTTAGAAGCTTGGCCGGCCACCATTAAGAGGTTCAAGAAGAAGAAAGTTAAGATTCAAGTAGCAAGCTTAAGAAAATCAATGAAAGAACAATCTCAACCTTCTTAACAACAAGCTAAGGTGAATAATGATCTTACATCTTATTTTTATTGATTTCGGTTCTAGTTAGATCCGAATTAATTTTGCAAATAATATGCCATGATATGATTGTTTAATTAGATATATATGCTTGTTGATGATTTATGTTGCTTCATGTGGATTTCATGATAAGTTTAGATTTGAAAAACCTATTAAATGACATCCAATTGACTTGCGTTTTTAATATATGGTCGAAAACATTATTTTAGAAGTGGGTTTCAAGTTTCATATTTTTCTAAGTTATTGTGGATTTATTATGAATTTTCTATGAAAGAAAATAGCTAAAATTGGGTTTGAATTATTTTTGGCAATTATATATTGGTTTTGGTTCTGAAATTTAAATATGTTAGAAAGCATATTAAAACTGAATTATAGTAATTTTCAGGGAATTTTCCCAAGTATTTTATCATAGTTATAAAATTATTAAAGTTGAGGGATTTAAATGTTTTATATGTTTGCTAAAGAGAAGGGCTTAATTTTTAAATGTTTTTAAATTGACAACCTTTGAATTCGGCCGCACTTTTAGAAAATATTTTTAAAAAAATGGCAACCAATTATATGTTGACAAATAAGGCAAGTTAGTTAAAAAAAATACTTTAAAAGGCTAATAATTAGTTTTGCTTAAATTTACCGTTTCGCTACTTCCACCTAGTGCTTTCGACATACCTTCGCCCATGGCCAAGTCGAAACCAATGCACATGGTATCAAACAATTGATATGTAGTGAATTGGAGAAAGGGGGAAGGTATAGCGTCGAAACCATGCTTTCGAAGTGGTAGAAGCTACTCTTATTAACCTTAAACTATTTTCGTTTGTAAATGATACTTTCGGAAGGGTTGGAGTTAGCTTTCGACTTAATCAATTTGCTTTGTTTATATAAAAGAGCTTTCGAATGAGTTGCCGCCTTTATATTGTAAAAGAAGCTTTCGAAAGGACAAAACCCATGCCTTCACATTCAAATCAAATCAATACTTTCGAAAGGATGCTTTCACCTTTATACTCTGAAGCCGCCTTCTCAATGGTTTTGAAAGGGTAGTTTAACTACTTTTAAAATGGTTTCGGAGGCGATGATTTCGAAGGGGTTGGTTTCGAAACCATCCACTTTCTTTTACTTGGGATATATGCTTTCGCCTTTATTCTTTTATGACCCTTAGTTATATTAAAAGTTAAACCCAAAAGGTTTCGAAATGAACGATTTTAAATGGTTTCGAAGCTATGTTTCCACATACTTTTACTTGAACCCAATACTATCGAAAGGTACATTTTAAGTGAAGAATTTCAATGCTTTCGAAAGATATATATAATATGGGTTTCAAAGAGGAGATCCTCAATGTTTTTGAAAGGTTTATTTTGAGTATTTGAATGGAGGATTTCCAATGCTTTCGAAAGATAAGTTTAATGGTCTCGAAAGAGGATGTCTAAGGTTTAAATAATGATTTCGAAAGGTCTATACTTAAAGGTTTCGAAAGGTATGTTTTGGCCTTTCGGCCTAGTGTTTCAAGGTTAAAGTAGTTAACTTATTTTGAAATGGGTACTTTCAATGAATTCGAAAGGGATTGTATAAGGTATTGAACAAAGGTTTCGAAGATATTGTTTTAGTCTAGCCTAAAACTTTCTAAGTTAAAAAGGTGGTTTTAACTTATTATGAAGGGATATATAATCCCATTGACTAGATTTCATCAACATTGTTATATCATGGCATAAGAGTTTTGAGTAAAGCAAAGTATATGATTTCTTTGTTTTATAAAAGAATGATTTCAGGGGTGAATCATTTACAAAGATTGTTTACAAAGAAATGAAATTTGAATAGGGTAGTTAACCCTAAGTTTATGACTCGGATATTAGAAGACCAGATGGGACTGGTGTAGGTTCGCGCTTTATACTTTAGCTATTAGCCCCTAGCTAAAATATGTCCAAAATTCCAGTGTATAGGGCTTGTCACAAGTGGGACTAAAAAGAGGTTACACACATAAGGGAATATACAGAGTAAAGATAGGTTATTGGTGAGCCGCAAAACCATTAGGTTCAGCTGACCCTAAAAAAAGAAAGTTAAGGGTAGTCAGCCCAGTAGTGTGTCTTACAGAAGTTAGATAATTGCTTATGTCTGGTAGGCCCGAGTCAGCCAATGGTTAATAGTTAGCCTGATAAAACTACCACTACACCAAAACAGTCATTTGGCAACACTTTTTTTTTTCCATTTGGCGACACTTATATGGGTTGCAATTTAGTCTCGCTAATAAGTGTCGCTATCCAATATAAGTGTTATTGAAAATAAAAATTTACACTTTTAAATACGGCGATACTTATTTTCGTTGTAAGCCTTGGTTTAATTGGAGTTAATTGAAATATACTAGGGCAAAATTGTAATTGAATAACATATGACGCTTACCCTAGCCACGCTTATCCCTGGCCGCATTTTCCCCAAATCGTTTACGTTCATTCTCCAATTCGCACACTCAACTTTTGGCGACGGCAGGCTCTGACGTTTATTCTCCAATTCGCGGGCTCCACCTTTGGCGACGGCAGGCTCCACTTTTGGCGACGGCTCCAGTTCGCAATCGACTGCGGCAAGGCTTCAGGTTAATACTTTTTTCAACTAGGGCAATTTTTTTAGTCTTGAGTTGTTTGATCAATTCGAATTTGAATTTCTGATGCAGTTTGAATATTATAGATGAACAAAAGTTTATTGACCAACGGTTTTGTATTGCCATGCATTTAATTTGTATAGCAATTGTAGAAAACTGATGAATATAATATTTTGGTAGAACATACTTTAGTTTAATGACCAATAGTTGTGTATTGCCGTTCATACACATCGAACAATGATGGTAGAAAACCTATGTATAAATTACTATTGCGGAAATCAACATTTGTTTATACTATAGTAATGTCGGTAATCTATTGTTGGTTGTTGGTCAAAAAAACAATTAAAAAGTAAAGGCAGAAAGTTAGATAGAGAAAGAAGAGAGAATGAATAATAATGGAGTTGGAAAAGCTAATTTAAGTTGAAAGTGGAAAAGAAAAGGCTTTGAGTTGGAGATCTGTGTGAAAATCTCGCTTTGAGAGTGCGTTCAATCATGAAACTTCTGTGTACCCCTTGTACTGAATAATTGGATGCCTTCGAGAAGCAGTATCTTGGTAGGTAACGTAATGCCAGTAAAAGATTGAAGGATTATGGAGCATCCCAGTATTTATCTTCAAAGCGGTGCTTTGCCATATAGGATCCTGATATTCACAGTTTGGTTATGCTGTTTCAAAGCTGTTATTTCTGAAAAAAGCATACTTGAGCCGAAGTATAATGTTCCTTACAAATTTGAGCTCTCTGATCCACTAATGGGCATATTTGATCCTATAGAAATTTCACCTTCAGCAGTTCCACGCAATCCTTATCCAATTGAACCTCTATCACCAATGTATCCATCTTTTCCTAGTACATATGATCCAGTGCTGACTGGAAAGTGCCCCATTAACTTTACTTCTATTTCAAATATTATAGACAAGACAGCTTCTGACTGTTCTGCTCCTTTAGCTGGTCTTGTTGGTAATGCTATCTGTTGCCCTCAGCTAAATAGTTTAATACACATTCTCCAGGGTTCTTATTCCAGTCATTCTGATACTTTAGTCTTAGAGCAAGCTTCCTTAAAGTGCTGCACTTCCTTAAATAGTTACATTGCAACAAAGTTTGCCCATTAAAATTGGAAGAACCATCAAGTGTACTCAAAGAATGTCGTGATACATCTCTTAATTCTTCGTGCTGCACTTCCTTAAATAGTTACATTGCAACAGTACAAAAACAGATGCTAATAACAAATAGACATGCAATCTTGTGCCACTTTGTTCGGGTCTATGTTACAAAAAGGTGGCGTTAGGACAAATATATATGAGCTTTGTGATGTAGACCTTAAAGACTTCAGTCTTCAAGCATATGGACAACAAGGCTGTCTTCTACGAAGCTTGCCAACAGATGTTATATTTGATAATACAACCGGGTTTAGTTTCACATGTGACTTGAGTGACAATATTGCTGCTCCATGGCCATCATCATCATCACTTTCATCTTTGTCTTTTTGTGCGCCAGAGATGTCCTTACCTGCATTGCCACTGCCCCATATCTCAGGAGATTCTGGTAGCAATGATCGTGAATTGAGATGGCTAGCTCTTCTGTTTCTATACACGGTGTATGACATGCTCATCGTAAAATCATGATAAGTGGAAATCTCGCACTTGTATATACAAGGATGAATCATGATTAATCCCACGTGCAAAGAGATTTTTTGGGAAAGATGAGAGTTTAAATGGGGGAGGCTTGGTATTAGAATTACAGGATGCACAGCCTTGCTTAAAAAAACATAGTTTTAGCTCATTGTTGTGCGAGGCGGTTAACTAGTGAATGTATGTAAATGATGAACCAAGTATTCATCAGCAAGGCTTTCTATGTTGTTAGATTATTTGTGAATAGATAGGAGAAATTCATGTTAGTTTTCATTAAAAAAAAATCTATTGTTGGTTGTGAGTGCGCCAACAAAATAAAAAGAGTGGAAAAAACGATTGTGGTAAAGTTCAGGCATTTTTTTAGTGTAATTAGCATCCCTCTTAAATTGTATTTGGGTCATTGAGTTCAAAATTATGACATGCTTTCACTGTGTCATGAGTATGAAAAGGACGAATAATGTTTTTAAACGTATAATACTGGATCATGCAAGAACTATATAATACTGGATCATATAAAACAGTACTTAAGGACCCTTAATCAGACGTATCATTGATGAAGTGCAAACTACCATATTCTTAATGTAATTCTCACTTTGTTGCTTAAACAAATGGTCAAGTGTAGGTTCTCTAGTTCCTATCCTTCTCTTTGTTGCATAATGTTTCAGATACTCCATAATCTGTAGCTCTTTGTAAATTGGTTGATTTTCTTCTGTTAATGCTTCTTTTATCAGTCCTTAACATGTTTTTTCATCGAATCTTGGACTGCATAATGTAGCAACTGATAGTCTTGGGCCATCACTGCTTGCCATGACTCTATGCTCCATACTCTTAAATGTGTCTTTGCTAACCTGCTACATAATTTTAAATGTATGAAATAAAATACAGAGCAAGTATACGGAACCATCAGAGGTTCAGTTATATCAACTGGCTTGTAAAAAAAGATTAACTGTCTCAGCAACTATAATTCTTATATTACTTTGATTTAGAATCTTTGGTTAATATTTTACTTTAAATAAAAAATGCTTCTGTATTTTCCATTTTTTTACCATAATTCTTGACATGGTAATCACTAATCAAGTATAAACCCTAAGATACCTAACAAACAATGGAAGTTAAGAATTTTGCAGGTTTATAAATTTGTGACCCAAATGTGAATATAGAAGAATGAAGCCAAGAACCAACATAATAGAAAATAGTGTTCTCATGTTTCCTTGTACATTGTTATAAATTAAGGAATTTATTGCTTGCACGTTAGCTAACTCGTCTTTGCTAGATCAAGGGTTGCAGTTGCACGCTCCCATTATCAAATTAGATTTAGAATACAGCGCGACGATTCAAACTTCTCTGGTATCTTTGTATGCAAAATGTGGGGATGTGCACATTGCACATGACATTTTTGCATGCATTAGGGAACCAAACATGATATCATTGAATGCAATAATAACAGGATTTGATCAACATGGTTTTGCAAAAGAAGCGCTTGAACTGTTCAAAAGTGCTGAATCAGATGAGTACTTCAAACCCAACCAAGTAACGTTTTTGGGAATTCTTTCAGGTTATTCTTACGTAGGTTTAGTAAATGAGGGATGTCGATATTTTGATTCCATGATATCACACTATGGTATTTGTCCAAATCTTGATCATTACACGTGCATGGTTCATTTGCTAAGTAGAGTTGGTTTGCTTGATGAAGCTAAATGTTTGATTGATTCTATGCCATTCGTACCTAATTCACCGATTTGGGGAGCTTTGCTTGATGCAAGTAGGCTTCATTTGAATGTCCGTGTTTCACAATTTGCTGCCAAGAGAATTCTTGAACTAAATCCAGAAAATGAAGTTGCTATTGCTGTTTTATCGAACTTGAACCAAGAAGCTGGATTGAAGGAGATTGTTGGTATGAAGAAGACTCCAGGTTGCAGTTGGATTATGACAAACACTTTATATGGTGACCCAAATTTCAGATGGAGGTTTCGTTATATGGCCGGAGTTTCGTATTCGGTATTTGTAGAATTTCACTATGAAATTTACGTTCTTTTGTATTCCAATTTGACATTGTTATGAAGTAGTTGATTATGTATTGAATTAACCAACTTAATTATGTATTGTACTTGTTATGAAGTAGTTGACATTGTTATGAAGTAGTTGACTATGAAATTTATGTTGTTATTTGATCATGAATATTGTAAATTTTGGGTTCCTATTGAATGTAGTATAATAATGCATATCATGTTAGTTATTAATTGTTTATTAATGTTAAAATAATTGACTATATTGAGAATGAAAATATTTCAGCGTTATAAGCATTGGAAAATAAAATTTACCAACGCTTATAAGCGTCAGCATAGAAAATTAAACAATGTTGGATGGTTAATTTGCCAACGTTTATAAGCGTTGCTAACTAATATACACCAACGTTTATAAGCGTTGGCGAATACAAACTTCCAACGCTTATAAGCGTTGGGAAACTAAACTCGCCAACGCTTATTAGCGTTGGCAATAAATTGCGACGCCCCTACAGCGACGCTAATAAGCGTTGCTGAAACTGTTTGCGACAGTTATACTCGTTGGAAATCACCTGTTTTGGTGTAGTGTATAGTGTGGACAGATAGTCCATTGGTTTCCTAATTTTTATGCATATATGTATTTGCTTTAATTGTTATAATCAATTTGTTTGCTGGATTTGATTTGCAAAAGATATGCTTTTTAAAAGGGATATTAGTGAGGGGAAACCAGTTCCGCTAAGCGGCGTGGTCTCACTTAATACCACTAAAACGAGATGTAATGATATTATTCACACCATGATTTATGTCTGACTCGAAATTTATGTTTTCCCCTTAAACTCTCAGGTGCTCAAAATTTAATTTGAGTAGGTTGAAAGTTAAGGTTTTTCAGGTTTAGTAGGTTGGAAGAATAAGCTTCCGAAGACGTGCAGAAGGCAATGTTAGCTATGTAGGAGCTATTTAGTTTTATTTCCGCTATGATGTATTTATGACAGACATATCTATCTAGTAGTCTGGTCGTCCAAGGGGGCATCTTCATATGTCACTCTTGGCGTAATTTGTAATAATTATACTTGATCAAAACCTAGGAATTGTTTTAGGATTATGTATTTGAATATGAAATATTGATTTGAAATGTAATCAGAAAGGATGTTTTGAATCTGTGTCGATTTATTTCATATTCATGTTCTTATGATATTATGATTACCATTAACATTACCGTATTTTGTCACCGAAAGTTAATACTATGGTTGACTGCAGCATCTGTAGCGCATAGTTTCGGACCTCAAGATAGGGGATGTTACAGTAGCACTTTCCCCCTCAAAAGAAGTTTACTTATTCTTTGTTTACCGTCACTTCTTGGATGGATGTTTTGAGCAAGCGTAGAAATGGAATCAAATGCTTAGTTTGACTATCACTCCTTGGATGGGTGCTTTGGCCAAGCATGGAAGTAGGACCAAAGACTTAATTTGAACATCACTTCTTGGATGGGTGCTTTGGCTAGGTGTAAAATTGGGATCAAATGCATAATTTGACCCTCACTCTTTGGATGGGTGCTTTGGCCAAGCATAGAAGTAGGAACAAAGGCCTAATTTGACCATCACTCTTTGGATGGTTGCTTTGGCTAGACGTAGAAGTGGGACTAAAGGCTTAATTTTATCCTCTATTGGACATGAGGTGTGTGCCTGCTCAACTAATCTCCTTTACCTCATTGGGTTAGAAAAGAAGTCAAGCATAGAACATCTCAATCCGGGAGCGGTAGTCTATGCAGATTCTTAATAATCCTTTATCTCTTTATTCATCAACATTTGTGAAGTAAGGTTTTAAATGCTCCACATTCCAAGTTCTTGCTACCATGTTTCCGTCAGGCCTACTTAGTCGATAGGTTCCAAGTGGGATTACTTTGTTAATAACTAGGGGTCCTTCCCAATTTTTCCCTAACTTTCTGTCTGTTGGATTTCTTCTATTTTCCATTACTCTTCTAAGTACCAAAACAACTTTTTTAAAAGCTCTTTTTGTACATTTGAATTATAATACTTGGTAATCCTTCTCTGATATTCCGCTATTCTAAAGCGGATTGATCCCGTAGTTCATTAACAAGTCTAAAGATTCTTTTTATCTCTTGATTCGGTTCATATGCATAAGCGATTCTTCGATGTGATGGGATTTCCACTTCAACTAGTAGCATTGACTCGAATCCATATGTCAGTGGGTATGGGGTATGTCCCATAGTTGCTTTCAAAGAAGTCCTATATGACCATAAAACAAGCTAAAGTTCTTCTACCCAATTCACTTTTGCCATATTCAGTCGCTCTTTCAAGATATTTTTAATGGTTTTATTTGAAGCTTCTACTACTCCAATAACTTTTGGATTGGCAATCGAAAAAAACTTTTATTATTCCATTCTTTTCGCCAAAGCGAGTGAAATTTTCACTATCAACTAGGTCCCATTATCGGAGAATCCTATTTGGAAACCCGAAGTGGTTGGCTATATTTTTGAATACAAACTTTAAGACCTTTGCCATAGTTATATTGGTTCAGCCTCAACCCATTTGGCAAGGGAATCAATTGCTATGATTGCAAACTTTGCGCCTCCTTATGAGATTGGAAAAAGCCAAATTAAGTCGATTCCCCAAACATCAAATGGCATGGGCTTATGATGGGGGTTGATTCACTCGAAGGTAGGCATGGGATTCTTGAGAATCGCTGACATTTGTCACATCTTTCGACATAATTCAAAGCATTTTCATTCATTCAAGCCAATAGTATCTTTGTCTCACTACTTTCTTATATAATTTTATGCCACCGGAATGGTCACTGTAAAAACCGTCGTGTTCTTCCTATAAAATTCTTATTCCTTTTTGGAGTTATGCGTCTTAAATAAGGAATCGAATGACCTTTCTTATATAATATCCCATCAATCATGGTATAAGATGGAGCTTGATATCTTAATTTCTTCATCTCATTCTTGTCCTTTGGGAGTATTCCTTTTTGCAAGTATTTACTATTAGTGTCATCTAGTTACTAATGTATTGGTCTCTATAGTTGTCTTTAGGTATTTTTTTCATGATTTATCTCATAGTCATTATCCTGCATTTCCACATAAGCTGCTTCATGATCATCATGGTTTTTGTAACTTTCTTCATTACCCTTACATTATTGAGTTTGTGGTCGGGTTAAGATGAACGCTTCACATTTCGATTTATCTTTGACAAACGTAATGTTTGGGTCTTGTTGGAATCCAATGGGAATGATCTTTACTTCTGGGGCACCACGTGAATTGACTAGCTTTTCAAACAAATCTTCTTGTGCGTTTCTCTCTCTCGGTATTCGATGAACTGAAAAATCTTCAAATTGAGCTAGCATCTCATTTATTCTCTTTACATATTTGGATAATCGTGCATTCTTCATCTGATAAGTCTTATTTAATTGGTTTACTATTAGTTGGAAGTCCCTAAACACTTCAATTCTGGAAATCTTAACTATTGGGCAAAAGTTAATCCAACTATCATTGACTCATATTCAGCCACATTATTGGTTGCAGTGGATCCTAATTTCATCGCCTAATGTAACCGGTGTTCGTCAAGCATAATTATCACATATCCAGCTTCGGCCCGTTGTTTATTTGACGCACCATCTACAAATAACTGCCATTTTGGTTCATCTGTTTTTCCTTTTCGAATCACTTTTCGATAAATCCTATACATTCTTTTACAAAATTGGCTAATGCTTATCCCTTTATTGCTACTCAAGGCAAATACTCGATATCATATTGGCTCAATTCCATTCTCCATTTTTTCAGTCTTCCACATGTTTATGGTTTGTTAAAAATTTGCTTGAGCGGATAATTGGTTAGGACTTTAATCATATGCTTGAAAGTACGACCTCAATTTCAAAGTTGAAATACTAAATAATAAGCCAAAATTGCTATATCTGGATGTCTTGTTTCTTCATCCTTTAGTCTTTTACTTGTATAATATATTGGCAATGCACCCCGTTTTCTTCCCTTATTAAGACTGAACTAATCGCATGTTCAGATACTACCATATATAAAAACAAATCTTTACCTTCTACCAGACTGGAAAGTATTCACGGTTTAACTAAATGATCCTTTAGCTCTTGAAATACTTTTTAACATTCATCAGTCCATTCAAAAGTCCCCTTTTTATTGAACACATCAAAAAATGGAACACTTATCAGTGACCTTTTATATGAAATGATAGAGTTCCACCACCCAGCCATTTAAACTCATTTCATCCTTACTTTCTTTGGTTCCGACATATCTTAGATTGCCGTTATTTGTTTAGGGTTTTCCTTTATTCCCCATGCACTATATATCCCAAAAATTTCCCGAATTGAATTATGAAAGAACAATTTTGTGGATTCAGTTTCATCTTTTACTTTCATAACACTTCAAACGTCTCATTCAGGTCTTTTATGTGGTCAATCCCTTCTTTGGATTCTACTAACATGTCATCTACGCATACCTCCATATTTTTCCCAATTTGGTTTATGAATATTCTGTTTACCGGTCACTGGTATGTGGCCTTGCATTCTTTAGTCCAAAAGGCATCACTTTATAGTAGTAAGTTTCCCAATCGTTTACACTACCCGTATGCTCCTCATCAGACTTAAACATGATAATTTAGTTATACCTTGAATATGCGTCCATAAATGATAGCATTCATGCATCCACTAACTGATCAATCATTGAAAGAGGATAGAAATCCTTTATACATACTTTATTTGATCTATATAATCAATGCAAGTTTTCCATTTTCCATTAGGTTTTTTAACAAGCACCATATATTCCAACCACTTTAGATAAAATGACTACTCTAGTAAACCCATTTTCAAATAACCTTTTTACCTTATTTTGCAATGCAGTTTTTGTACTTTATCAAATTGCCTCTTCTTTTGCCTTACAGGAGTGAATTTTTGATATATATATATTAAGTGCGTGGATCATTATCGCAGAATCGATTCCAATCATGTATGCATGAATCCAACCATGTATACATGAGTCCAAGTAAAAACATCTTTGTTTGTTTGTAGAAATTGAGCATGTTCTTCTTTAACACCCTCGTCCAATTCTCTCCATATCTTTAGTATTTTAATGGGATCTCGTGGGTCTATCTTTATCTCTTCTAACTCTTCTGCAGACTTTATGTTATATTCATTATCTCTGGAGTCTATTTCTATAATAATTTCATCTAGGGGTTCTTTGGAGTATCCTCTGGTTTACATGATTTATTTTGTCGTGCTTTCTTTTCTTTTCTAGGGATTAGTTTTTTCAGCTACCACTTTTTGCGTTTCAATTAGGGCCTTTAAATTTTTTACCTAAGGTATCAGTTCTTAATGACCAATATCTAAGGGCTTGCGATTTTTATTTAATTTTGACATGGTGTCATAATAGAAATCGTCTCTTTTCCTTGCATTATTCTAGGATTGCAAGGTATATTTCCTAAAACTAAATTGTTCTCCTCGCACGGTTCCCTATCCGGCCTTGGAGAGAAATTTCAAAGCCAAATGCTTTGGCGAAACAAAAGCATCTACTTCATCCAATGCGGGTCCACCAAAAGGAAGCACTGTAATAAAAAGGCTGATCCATCTCTACAAACAGAGTTTCAAAAGTCTTTGAGCAAGCTGGTACTCCCATTTGAACGTACAACTTTATTTGCCCGATTGGACTGGAGCCCTTATCATTGAATTCATAAATGGGCTGAAAGTTAGGTTTAAGTTTTTTCGTAGGAATATCCATCTGATTGAATGAATGTTTAAAAATGATATCCACTACACTTCTGGTATCCACCAAAATCATGGATACCTAATATTGTTTGAGTTGGGCAATATCATTAATGGGTCTTTATAAGGGTGCCTCACCCACTCAACTCTTTTGGAGTAATCACTATATATAGGATTTGTATAGAACTTTTGTAGGCCATCGTTGGTGATTCCTCCTCCATACAATAGATTCCTTCTTTTGTTTCATAAATATAGCCATTCCTTCAACCTTTACTCATCCTAACAATATGAGGCCCATCATAAATCACATCGATATGATTGATTAGTGGTCGAAACTCCTATGGAGGTTCGTTGCCTACAAAATTTGCATTGTCTGACGGGGATCTTCCATTATTATTAAGGAAAGAGAATTTATGATTATCTTTTACAAAGTTATAACACTCCACACCTCTTAGTATACCCAAAAGGACAGACTAAAAGATGTGGTGCGTTGTAGGTATAACTAAAACTAGTAGAGACTAAGATTCACAAGACAAAATAGATAAAAACAGCGAAAACAATTAATGATAACTTAAATAAAACAAAACTTCATAATTGCTTCATAAATAAGTCAAATACCAAATACCACATACATGTCTAAAAAAATCCAATATGTCTCAAGAAACAAAAACTCATAGTCTCAAAAATCAGAGTACATAATATCCCTCATAATAACCCAGTACATAGAAAGAACAAAACCTGAAAGAAAAGAAATACATGGTAGCAAACTTCTCCAAGAAATATCCAAGCAACTGCAATCAACTGTCCTCTCCCTTGATTGCCAAAGGGGAGAGGTAAAAGGGAAAATAGAGGAGTGGGTCAGACTAAAAGTCCGGTGAATAACAGTAATTACTAGAGTCTTTAAGCAAAGTAAAAGTAATAGACTCTACTACAGTTCTAGTATATAAAGAGGAAACAAAGGAAAAAGATAAACTGTAAATTAATATGATTAACTATAAGATAGGTTAATTTCGATTGCTTGCACTAGTCCTTGATTTTTGCTTTGGTTAGGCTGAATTTCTAATCATGTAATTAGGATGTAATCTTAATTCTACCCTTTTTGATCGGCCTGCTACTCCATAGACCTTACCGCGGACCAGCCGCTATATAACTCCCTAAACAGTAGCCAATGGTATCCATGAAAGATGCACAGAGCAACCACTGTGGATCCAGATGACATATATAGCTCCTTACACAGAAGGCAATGGCACTACACCAAATACTGAGATTTGCAACTAACCATCCGCGCATTTGGCAACGGTTATTAACCGTTGCCATTTAGAAACGGTTAATCACCGTCTTGGTTCAGTTAGCAACGGTTTTTTATCGTTGCTAATTGGGAACGGTTATTAACCGTAGCTTCTTTGGAGACAAATGATGGCGGTGAATTTCATCCTTTCACGCCATAATTTTTGGCGCGCTTCGTTCCAACTAGCAACGGTTTGTAACCGTCGTAAATGTTGTGGCATATAATGGCGCTAATTTTGTGCCAAATATTCGCTGGGAGCCAAAAAGAATTGGCCCGTCACTTTTCCTTCCCTCCTTTCCTTTGATATTCGTTTCGTCCTCTTTCAACGAAAAGAAAACCTAAATAAAAAAAACCCCAATTCCACCAATTCGATTTGCTTCAACCCGCTCATCTTTCCATCTAATCGTGAAATCATCTTCCATCCAACCGCGAACCCATCTTTCCACCTAATCGTGTCCAGCTGCGAACTCATCTTCCTTCCAGCCGCACCAGTTCTTCCTTCATTCAACGCCAATCAGTGGCCCTCTCAGATCTGTGTTCGGAGAAGTATTACAACGTGAATTTATCGAATACCTACTCCAGGTTGGGTACTCATTTTTAATTATTTGATTTCTATTTTAAATTTGATTTTGTTTCATACTTGTATTATAAAATCTAATTTGAAATCTTAATTATCTCATATCTGTGTATCTTTGATATTTGGTTCCTCGAGTTTCATTGGCATAATCGAAGAGAGCGCATAACTGCCTGGTAAGCTTTGTTTTGTAATAATACTTGTTGTCAATTGAAATGGAAACTCTGTGTACATGTATTTGCGGTGCATTGTTATATCACAGTACTTATGTGTAGAATTAAAATAACCTTTAACTTCATACGTTGCTCGGCTAAGTCTTGAAGAACCTGGTTCAAATTTAACGTGAATATCTTCATGGTGATAAGATAAACTTTTAACTATGTACCAAGGATTTTCTGATTCTTCTCGGCCAAAAATTTGCCACATTTTGCTAGTTCCATGTCGCTGAAAAGAGATTTAGGACGAATGTTACAGTCACCTTGAAAATTGACTTATCACAACTTAGTTAAAAGATTGTCAAATGCAATGATAACAAATTAATCTGTAATCCACACATGATTAATAGAAATCGGTAAATTATTTGGAAAACAAGCATGTGTGTTTCTACTCAGTGCTTTATATGTATTATCGACGACTGGCTATCTGTACACGGTGAATCCATTCGTTTCTATGGTTGAATAATAGGAAAAGATTACATGCTTATATTTATAGTTTAGAATAATAAAGAAAGGGATGCAACACAAGTTAAGGAACAATTCATTCCCTATAATGCTTGCTTATGGGTTTGTTTAGTGTTACCATATAAGCTGTCATTTGAGTTCCATCATTATCTTCATCTTTTAGGATTGATGTTTCATTAAGTTTTTGGGGATTGATTATAGTCAATATCTACTACTCTTTAACAGTTTGCCAAAGTAGAGATGCACCTTCTAATTTGAACCATCAGAATACATATTTGATGTTTTAAGTGTATAGTGTTAGAGAACCAAGAAACAATTGGTTATGCAAAGGATGATCTTTTTACATTTATATATGATTTGTTTTACAAATTGTACAATGTGAGATAATCTAACACGTCCCCGTATGTGTGGTGTATCATCAGCCAAACATTGCAACATGGAAGAGAAGTAGTGTTGTAGTGTGCATTCTCATATTTACTAAAGCCTAAATGTTGTACTGTACTGCATGCTAGTTAGACATAGCTGCTTATAGTGACTGCTAGGGTATAAGTTGATGCAATGAATTTTGTTTTACTAAATATGAGACCATATTTAGTAAGTGGATAAAATTGTTGTTAATGGCGCAAGCCAAGTATCAGGAGAGGGGTAATGCATAGACATTACTCTGGTGCTACAAAATGGCACCGTTGTAATGGCAAATTTTTTGGAAACAGTTTGATGCTAATGTTAAATTTCAAGTGAAATCAGAAGAATATACATCTGTTTAGTTAATATCAGAGTTGAACTTGGTGGAAGGCCATAAGATATTGTTACCCATGATTTCTTATTAGCTCTTGTTATTTTCTTTCAGTATGACTTTTAGTATAGACAAACAATGGATGAATCAATCTAATCGAAGAAATACAGAATATGTGGAAGGTGTGAGAAATTTTGTTAAATTTGTTGCTGAAAACGGTGGCAATAAGGAAAAGTATTCGTGCCCTTGCACGCGGTGCAAAAATGAAGATACATTCAAATTAAATGACATTCATTTTCATTTGCTTAGATATGGTATTGTTCAATCATATACTGTGTGGTGTTTTCACGGGGAAAGAATACCGAAGAAGCCAAAACAACAACCGATTAGTCATGCCACAAATACTGATGAGTCCGAACATATTAGGATGGAGGATTTGATCAATGATGCAGATAGATTCCATCATTTTCAACCTACAAGTCAGTTGCATGATAATGCTAATATTGGTGAGCAGTTTACGGATAAATCATTTTTTGATAGTGCAACTGCAACAGAGCCATTGTATCCTTCTTGTCCAAAAGAGATTACAAAGTTGTATGCCATTGTGAAACTGAATAGCTTGAAGACCCAATATGGCTTTTCAGACAATGGTGTGACTGCACTACTCGAATTCATAAAGGAGTTACTCCCCGAAGGTAACACGCTACCGTCAAAGTACCCCGACGTGAAGAAGATCATTAAGCAAGTTGGGATGAATTACATAACTTATGATGCATGCATTAATGACTGCATCTTGTACTGGAAAGATAATGCGAACAAAGTTTCATGTACAAATTGCAACGCACCAAGATATAAGACATCATTCGACGAAGAGAGAAAAGCTACCACAGTACCTCAAAAGAACTTAAGACATTTTCCTTTAATTTCTAGATTGAGAAGACTGTATACTGTACCATGGATAGCAGAAGCAATGACCTGGCATGGTTGTGCCCAGTCCGGTACAACCGTAATGCGTCATCCGCGTGATACTTCTCAATGGAAAACGTTTGCTGCTGAACCACGAAATATCACGCTTGGAATAGCAATAGATGGTTTCTGTCTGAATGCTTCTTTAACTAACCCTTACAGCTGTTGGCCAGTAATTGTAGTACCATATAACCTTCCTCCGTCTTTTGCATAAAAAGAGAGTTCTCAATGTTAACACTGTTGATTTCTGGGCCAAAACAACCGGGGAAGGATATTGATGTTTATTTAGAACCTTTGATAGACGAGTTAAAGCAGTTATGGGAAGGAGTCGTTACATTTGATTCATTTAAGAAATCTGAGTTCATAATGAGAGCTAGAGTGTTGTGGGCAATCCATGATCATCCCGCTCTTGGGACTTTATCGGGATGTACAACTCACGGCTACTTTGCATGTCCTATTTGTGGAGAAGAAACTACATCTGTTTATCTCCCTGAAAGTAAGAAGATTTGTTACATGGGACATCGTAGATTTCTTCCGTCCGGACACAAGTTTCGATACGATAAGACAAATTTCAACAACGAGCAAGAACTTAAGCGTCCTCCAAAACCACTGACTGGTTATCAAGTTGAAAAAAGGTAGCGAATATAAAAATGAAAGTTGGTAAAAACATACCGGAAATTGGTCGAAAACGGAAAAAGACAATCGATGAAGAAGTTCCTGCATGGTATAGGAGGTCGAAGTTCTTTGATTTGCCATATTGGAAAACAAATTTGACCTGACATAATATTGATGTTATGCATACAGAGATGAATGTCACGAAACATTTGATCAACACAATTATGAACCATAAAGACATGTCAAAAGATGGGATCAATGCATGGAAGGATTTGAATATCATGGGTATAAAACAAAAGTTGTGGGTGATAGAAGATCCTGAAACAAGTAAAGTAACCATACCAAATGCGACTTTCACTTTGAGCAAAAAAGAAAAGATACGGTTTTGCACCATTTTGAAAATTTTGAAAGTGCCGAGCAAATTCTCTTCGAACTTCCATAACAATGTGAGCATCAACCCTCCTGAACTAAAAAATATGAAGTCACATGATTACCACGTCATAATGCAACATTTACTTCCGGTATTGCTTCAGCATTATTTTCCGCAACATAAGGATCTACGGAATGCTATTCACCGCATTAGTATCTTTTATAACATTTTGTGCTCAAAGGTGATCAACAGGGAACATCTTCTAAAAGCAAAGGCTAGTTTGGTAGAAGCAATGTGTGTTATTGAAAAACATTTTTCGCCTGCATTTTTTTATATCAGTATTCACCTTATGGTTCATTTAGTCGATGAAGCATTGATTTCTGGTCCTGTTAGATATAGGTGGATGTACCCATTTGAACGGTAAATTACTAATTTTAGTTATGTACATAATTATTCGATTTAAATAGCTATTGATGTCTACATTTTACAATTATTCATCTTCATAGGTTGATGAAAACAGATAAAGGATATGTGCGCAACAAAAGATATATTGAAGGGTGTATTACAGAAGGATATATTGTACAAGAAGCTAGTCTTTACTGCATGGAGTATATGCCAAAAGGAGGTGCTGGCACTCATAAACATACCCGTGAAGCGTTTTTAGACGAGGATGATGAGTTTGCTGATGAAATAGCACTAGATAATGGTAAAGATATAACATTAACTCAAGTGCAATTTCAACAAGTGCGTAAATGGGTCCTTGATAAGTACGACGGATTGGATGAATGGAAGAAGTAAATTCATGAATTTGTTTTGAATTCTTATTATTGTAAATCAATTCATATATATAGTATTTATTGTGTGTTTTTCATAGGAGGTATAACTCCTATGTTCAAAGCACCAAATCTCAAACTCGAGGCGGGGGTACATCTGGGGAAGCTATTAAAAATTTCACTTTTTGGTTACGTGAGGAGGTATATGTATTAAATATTTAACGTATTTTCAAGTTGACCATACACCTCCTTGACAATGTTTTTTTACTTATTGTGTTTGTTGCAGTTGTTGAAGACCGACGATGTTGACTCAACTCTTTGGCGGTTAGTTAACGGGCCGAAGTTTGATGCCCGTAGTTATATGAAGTACCAAGTGAATGGGTTTTTATTTTCTCCGAAGAGTTATGAAGAGCGAAAGCTAACACAGGATAGTGGTGTATGCATGAGAGCAATTACACAATTTAGAGCGAGTGGGAAGGATAAAAATTTTAAGGAAGCAGAAACAACTTATTACGGAGTCATTCAACAGATAATTGAGTTGGATTACATTGACTTCAAACAAACAGTTTTTTATTGTGATTGGGTAAAGGTCGAAGATAAGATCAATGGTTGTAAAATAGATTCTGTTTCAAGCTTGATCATAGTTAACTTGGGAAAATTGAAGAATAAAGATAGCGTGAATGATGAGCCATTTATTCTTGCATCGGAAGCGAGTCAAGTGTTCTACTCAAAAGATTTAAAAAATAACGGATGGTTTGTGGTTTTGCATACACCAAAACGGTTGACCATAAATGTGGATGACACTAAGTTTCCCCCCGTTTATCAATCAGCTTTTGAAGACAATGAAAAATTAGAAGATCTTATCAAATGCATATGTTAACTTTGTATTTCAGAGCAGTTATTGTACCTTAACAAAATATTTATTTAAAATGGTGTAAAATGTAAAATGGTGTGTTATATGATAGTAATAGATGCATTATATTTTTTATTAGTGCCATTATAATATCCTGATGGATCCATAAGGATGGATATATTGCAAGAGTTCATTTTGTGTTTGTAGTTGTAGGTACTTACATATGATCACATACATACACACATGTACACATACATACATATGATCAGCTTGACTATTCTTTCTATCTTTGTGTTTGAAGGTAGACAGGCAGTTCAAGATATTGTATTTGCACCCTTTAGTTCAGCAGTGCTAAGGTAATAAATTTTTGTATTTGCATCCTTTATTTCAGTCAGTATTTTAGATATTGTTTTGAATCCGCTTAAGTTTAAAATTCTGGTGATGCAGGAAGACTTTATCACTGTCGCATAAAAGTGAATGTTCCCCTTCCCGCCCATCCCTGTGATGCCCGATTGCTGTTAGCCAAATTATTACACGGATTCCCCTCCATAACAAGATCAAACGCATTATATGACTTAATAAAATTGCTCCAAGCGATTACTGGTAAGCTGCTGTACATCTGATATAGTAAACAATGTCCCCTTCTGATTTGTCTGATCCCACCAGTTTCTCATCACATTACGATTATTGTCAGTCAGACTGACAAAAATCATAATGTGGTGAGAAACTGGTGGGATCAGACAAATCAGAAGGGGACGTTGTTTACTATATCAGATGTACAGCAACAATAAGGGGACGTTATGGAGGGGACTCCGTGCAATAATTTGGCCGACAACAATCGGGCATCACAGGGATGGGCTAGAAGGGGAAGAAATGTACGTCATAATGTTGTTGGGATTATTTTAGGATTTTAGACTTTGCAGGACATAATGTCACAAGATGCCACACCACCATCAAATGATACAACTTCACAATCATCCACTTTAAAACGGGAGAAAATTGATATAGACAACTACGGTTCTCCAGTCGGAAAAAATAGTTCAAAGGTCGCTACGAAGATTGGTAAACTAGTAAGAAATCATGTGCCAATCTCATATCCAAGTTGGAAAAAAGTTCCGCCAAATTACAAGGAAGACGTGTGGAATCAATTGGAGGTAAGTTCTCCAATCTCATAACCATTTTTATGTACTGTTTCTGTTTGTAAAATATAGTCGTCTGATTGTAATATGCACCCTTTTTATGTACTGTTTCTGTACTGTTTCTGTTTCTGATTGTAAAATAGGCCTGAATGAGCGAGGGTTCATATGAGACCATATTTATGTACTGTTTTTGTTTCAAGATATATTCTTTTATGATATTTATAGGATATTTAGATTGATCACTTTATTCATAGAGACTGATGAAACTATATACGTTGAAATGTAAAAATCCATATACTTTGAAATGTAAACTGTGTACATGAACTTAGATGGTTTAAATTCATTTATAATGCTTTCAATACATAAATAAAAAATGGTTTACATGCATTTTTTGTTATGCAGAAATATTATGAGCTCGATCCTCTATCAAAGGACCTTATTATGAAAAAAATGTCCGAGGCTTTTAGGAGACACAAGAATGATTTGTGCAAGAATCATTATGACCATTTCATCACTGACGAAGAAAGAATGAGAAATTGTCCACCAAAAATTGCTCAAGATGATTGGGATGAGTTCATAAGAAACGAATCAAAACCCAAGGCGAAAGAAAAAAGGAAGCGAGGCAAACAAAATAGATCAATGCTCGAATATGGTCATCATTCGGGACGTAAGAGTCACGCTATGATTACTCAAGAAATGGTATGTGTCATTGAATTGGTGCATCACATTGCATATACCATTAGTTCCAAATATAATTTTAGGTCATTGTATGCAGGTCGATTCAAGTAGTCCGGGAACAGAAGTATCACGTCTTCAAGTATGGGAGAAAACGCATAAGAAAAAAGATGGCAGCACGTCAGATGCGACATCTTCCTACTTTGTAAGTTAAACAAATAATAACGCCTCTAAATTAAATTTTCATTATTCATATATATATGTATTTACTTTTTAGGACAAAATTGAAAAAGAAAAGGAAACGACGAGTGGTGGTGATGAAGCCGTCTTTATATCATTGTTTGGTAAAGATGTAAAGGGCAGGAGCCGAAGTATTGGGACCAATATAGCTCCTAGCCAAGTTAAGAGTGCTGCCATTCCATGCAAACGGCTCAAACAGGCCCAAGGAGTATATGAGCAGCGACTGCAAAATATGGAGCAAAAATTGATGAAGCTAGACAATATGGATGATAAACTGGAGCGTCTTCTCAGCATAGCCCAAGATAATCGTCAAGTAGGCAGTGAAATTGCATCTTCTCAGTTTGCCACTCCGAACAATCAGTTAATCGACCAAAGATGTGAAATCCTGAACTTCGAGGACGAAGTAATTGCAACAGGTACTATTTTAATCGACCAATCAGTCTTTTTGTGCTTCAACCGAGTTTACTGCTCTCTGTTATTGTGCATATAAACAAATTAATGAGTATTAGTGCATGTGTATTTATAGATTCCAAATTATCTTTTGTTATAGAAAAAGAGGCTAGGCAATAAGGGTTCACGTTTGACATGTACGTCATAATTAGATTCGCAAGAGGTATATATGACATTTTCAAATCCAAATTAACATAATCATAAGATATAAGAGAATATTTAGCAATATTTATAATGCTATAACCATAGGATAGAGCAAATTAAGTAGTTTTAAGTAGTTTTAGCAAATCAATAACAATGATCACATGGATAAGTTCTGGTGGGCACAACCTTCACTAAATTCTTGTTTGGCTGAAAGTATAGTGTTATTTAAAAAAAGGTTGTGTTCATGATTAGATTTGAGAAACAGTGAGAGATAGCAAGAAATGATGAAGAATCACGTAAAAGTTAAAAATGCTATTGCAGAGTTGGAGTTTGAGACAGCGAATGAATGACAGAGATGAGAAGGAATTCATTGTCAATAGTGATCTAGTTTGTATACTTATAATCATCGTAGTCTTTATCTTATATCTATTTTGGTTTCAATTTTCATTGACACTCACAATAGCCATTATGTCCAAAAATAAATCAGTAAACTCCAAAACAAAAAAGGTTATAGAAAGATCATAAAAGTTTACACCTTCCATTCCAATCTTGCATGATTTTAAAGATCGAATATCGCATACACAATGGGTCTAGGACTTGTGTAGCTCTGCACAATGGTCTTAAATGTTTGGGAGCTTGTTAGTTTTGTAAATGTGATTCCATATATTCACTCCAGAAATGCTTATATAACAGGTACTATATGCCAAGATTCCACAGCATTAGTAATTCATGGAAAACCAGTACCACCCACATATGAAAAAGTGTTGTTGGACAAAATTTTATTACCGGATGAGCTAACCGCCAAAATATGTTGACAATTTACCGAGACCTTTGGGGATGTTGGAGACGGAGGTTATGTGAGCCATCAAAAGGGTTTGATACGATATCTTTAGTCGGAGGTATTGATATTTCTAACTTGTTCTTTGCATATATTGCTGATTTTCTTTTGTTTGTTGTATATGAAATTTGCATATGCAAATGCATGTGTATTTTGTCCTGGTCTGTCTTGTTTACAAGATAATCGACAATTTATCAAATACTAGGAAGTAAAGTCAAAATTCAAGGACAAAATCAAAAAACAAAAAACATGATCAATGTGCCTGAACGATGATTGGAGGTCCAATAAACTAAAAATTGATTAGCTAAAAAAATTTATGTGTGTATCGTACTAATTGGGTTTAATGGGTGGTAAAATAATTTGGTTATGATGTAGGGGAGGGGACTGAAATGGTAGGGGACTGGAATGTTTAGTAGGGAATTGGAGTGGTTACTGGAGTGTTTACTGGTGGTTGGAGTGGTTGATACTGGTGGTTTGTGGTAGAGTTGGTGAATAGGAAGTGGGAGGCAGTTTGTAATGCTGGAGTTCATTGTAGAATGTGGAGTTAGAGAGGTTGGTCGGGATAGTTGAATTATGCTGACAGTGTTATGGTTGTGATTTGGTTTGAAGAGGAAATGAAATGTGTAGTGATTGGTTTGAATAGGAAATATGGAAATGTTGTTGGAGTGCAGGCAGGTTTGTAGTTTGTGTTTGATGGCTTACTGGTACTAAGGGAACCAGGTTGGAAGTGTAAATGGTGGATGAAAGGGAAGTTGAAGGCTGCGGAGCAGTCAGAAGAAGACTGTTACAGTTTTTGTGATGTGATGTGAATGTGCAGTTGACAGGGGATTGGTTTTGAAGCAGACAATAAAAGGAATTACAGTTGTTAGAATGCATATAATTGATTTAAAAGTTATAATAGTTAGAATGCATATAATTAACTTGTTTAATCAATGTTGGATTACCAGCAGAAACCCTCGCCGCATTCGCAGACATCTCTTTTGCCTGAGTACTGAGTAGAACCAAACCTGTACTTGGCTTATTTATGATAACGAGGCTATATGCAATATCCTTTTGTTTTCATATATTCTAGGTGAAATCAATCATAGATTAAGCATACATAATGTACACCTACCGATGAGGTAATAACTTAAAGTTATACTGCAATATAGCTTTTGTTGGATATTAATGGTGCAAAATTGGTACATACTATTAACATCAAGCAATATTTATTGAAAAAACCATTATAAAATGTTTGGATTTAACTTAATAGGTGTGTGCACGTACAAACTTTAAAGATTATGGATTTAACAATACCCGAATGAGATAATTAAGAAAAATAGTAGAATCAAATGCATTCGGAGGAGGTGGACATTTAAGGTTAGATATGTCCGAGCAACTTGTTCATATTACTTGATTTCTGGCTCAGTACAAACGGTGCAACATTGGACAAAACCCCAAAAATAGTGTAGTACTTAAGTGTAGTACTTGACCAAGCTAATGGTGTATGTTGTTGACAGGCAATAGGCAGTAGGGGTGTTATGTAGTACTTAAGTGTGGATGAGATGAAAACAGAGAAAATGAGGAAGTGTTGTAGTGTGTAGGAGTGTGGTTGTGAGTGGAAGTGTATAGCAGAGGGGATGGGATGAAGTTGAAAGGTAGTTTTTTTTGTTAGTGTTGTTATAGTTGTTTAAATGTTTGCTGCCACTTTTACTTGTGCATTATTATTGCTTACACAGGAATTCCGTTGCTCTATTAACTGAATTTGACCAAGCTAAAATTCACTGTATGATTTGAGTTTAAAACCTGTTTTTACTTTTGCACAGGAATTGGATAGAATACTGTATGCACCACAGCATGAGCCAAAGAAATATCAACTTCGGCTAACCTACTCAACATCCTTTAAATGTGTTTATTATATGTAGACTTCACTGCTTGCTAAACAATGTAGTGTAATTAATGAAATCTTTGTAGTGTAGTGTAATAAACAATGCAGTGTAATAAGTATGATATTCTGGCACGGTAGCATTCTGTTTGCAAAATAGTGTAATTATAAGTTTGATAATTTTATATGTATGGTATATGTGCGATATGTTTATAGTGATTGTGTACCAATATTTTGATATTTTGGCATATTTTGATATATATTGATATTCTGGTATATATACTGAGATATGCGTGTAACGCAGTAGTGAGTTACAGATGTGATTTTGTAGGAGCAGGAGCAAACACTATGTGCAACGGGTGTTAACCGTTGCTTTATGTGTGACTTTGGGCATAAAGCAATGGTTTTTAACCGTTTTTTACTGGACATAAAGCAACGTTTTTTGGCCATAAAGCAACGCTTGCACCCGTTGCTTTTTGGACAGAAAGCAACGGTTTATATCCGTTGATTTTTTGCCCATTAAGCAACGGTTCGTAACCGTTGCCTTTTGTACATTAAGCAACGGTTTATACCCGTTGCCTATTGTCCATAAAGCAACGGTTTATACCCGTTGCCTTTGGCCCAATTTGCAACGGTTTATACCCGTTGCCTTTGGCCCAATTTGCAACGGTTAATACCCGTTGTCTTTGGCCCAGTTTGCAACGGTTATACCCGTTGCCTTTGTCCCAATTTGCAATGGTTTATACCCGTTGCCTTTTGGACATAAAGCAACGGTTTTCTCCCATCGCTAAATTCAACCACTCCTGTGTTGAAGACGGTTTTTACCCGTTGCTTTTGGACTTAACAACGGTTTTTACCCGTTGTTAATAGCTTATGATGGTGTAGTGTGGTGTCTATGAAAGACACCCATACTAAGTGCTTGGAACTCATAGCTATTACTGAGCAATCGAATGGAAGTCGCACGCGTAACTGCCACCATGCCCATGCTAACTTTTACACTACCTATTGGGTCTTCTTAATACCTCTAACTTCTAGCATAAGCGTGCCCCTCATCTCACTTCAGGCTAATGTGAGATCATCGTGTGTCCATAGAAAATAGGGGAAATGCTGTTGGTACTGGCCCTTCATCCAAACAATATCTAGTTGCACCCCTTATTCAAATCCCCCGTGATTTGGACTTCTATTTGACCAATTACTACCATTCTTAGCATAAGTGTGCCCTTATCTCACTTCATACTAATGTGAGACACCTCTTTGTCTAATAGGGAATGCTATTTGGTACAGGTCCTACTTTGATCTTTGCTTATTAACTTAGATAAATTATTTAAATAAGCCTTTATTATCATTTTTACTTTCTACACTTATTAATTTATCCCCGGTCTTAAAATAAGCCCCATTCTATTCTTTTTCTTATTATAACCTATGTTATAATCATGCTTATTACTTAACCCAAGGTCTAAGTGTGAAAATAGGCTCTTTCATCTTTTACTCTTTCTTAGTTATAATTCTACGTTATAACTAAGCCAATTAATTAGTCCAATCCTAATCATAATTAGGGATAATTTCAGTCCATTTCCATTTATATTACAGTCTTTATAATTTACATCTCATAATTATAAATAGGCCAATCTCTTTAATTCAGTACAATTAATATCATAATTAGGCATAATTTCAGTCTTAATTCCATTTTTTACAGTCTTTATAATTTATCTTAGCTTTCGTTATTTCAGAATTCTTATAATTGAATCCAATTTTGCGTTAATTCTATTCTAATCCATACGCGAAGAAGAAGGAGAAATAAAAGAAAACTGAAAATAGAAGAAAATCCAAGGCGTAGGAAGAAGATGTAAATAACGCATAAATAACAGTAAATAAATTAAAATACTGTAAATAAACTATAAATAAATGGAAAAGCTATAATTAACAGAAATAACTAAAATTAACTGAAAAGAATAGCTAGAAAGAAATAGACTGAAAATAATTCTAAAAACTATAAATAAAACTGCTAAAAAGTTTATTCCAAAAATCGTAGTAAAACTTTAGTAAGGAAATGAGATATCCAAGATTTAGGAAGGGTACTCCTAGGGTAGTAAGAAGAAAATCCACTTTATGCCTAGCCCAATAAAATGAAATAGTTAGAATTGAAATTTTGAAAAATATAATTGTCAATATTTTTGAAGAAGTAAATATTGGGTTTTTGAAAAAAAAAAGTGGTATGAAATTTAAATTGGTTTTTATATGATGTAAATTTTGTTAAAAGTGATTTCTTTTTGAAGAATTATAGAGCATATATAGCTCGTTGGTTTCTTTATAGGTAAAAAAAGATTTTAAATATAAAAGCCTAGATTGTATTAAGTATCGAAAGCATAGGTTACAACATTTATTGTTGTAATAGATGCTTTTGTGGAAAATAAAAGGAGCGTAGGCTATAACACTATTGTTATAGCAGGTGACTCCGAAAGGAAATGTATTTACATAGTATATGTGGTTTATTAGTATTTATTTTTACTTAAATTCATACACTAGAATTTTTGGGTTGTAGTAACGGTGTTTTACGCAACATCTGGTTTAAACCCAAATAAAAATGAATTTTAAAACGATAATTTCTAAGAGTAAAAATAAAAGTCATTTGTAAAATACACTTATTAAAAGGAAATGTTTTTAGTTGTGGATATTTTAAAGCAGTTTTGGAGGTGAATTTTTCTAAAAAGAAAAGAGTAAGTTAGATATTAGAAGATGTCTATCATAAGGGAATATAAATTAAACATACTTTAATCTATTAAAATGAAAAAAAAGTAATGGTATAATTTTCTATGAAACCAAAAAAAATATTTTGTGTAAGTAACAAGGAATACATGAAAGAGATGTACAAGGTATGAGAAGTGACATATTTTGTATAGCCTATTTCGGAAAGTATAAAATAAGTTCCATGTAGTTTCACCTAAACATGAAGTCCTCTTTTAAAAAGGTTCATAGAAGATTTTAGTGTTGATAATTTCTTATAGGAGAAAGTAGTTCCAATACATTAAGGTATGAGACTGTTAGGTATAATGAGAAGATGTTTTGAAAACACATCAGGATATTTTAAAAATATTCTAAAAGAAAATAGTTTGGTGAAAAGGTAAATAAGTGTTTGAAAACATAACAAAAGTAAAATTTGAAAATTCAAATTTTTATAGAAAACTAAAAGGTCTTTAAAAGAAAATGAGGAATAAGTTTTGGACTTAAAAGTTTTTCCCTCTAGGTTTGGGAAATAATGTAATTTCAAAAAGCTGTGAAGATGCAAGTCTAGAAAGATAAGATTTTAAGTAACCTAGTATTTTTGAATTTAATAGAAACTTAAAGATAACACTTTTAAAGACAAAGCTTTTGGGATTTGATGTTTTAAAAATTTAGAAACCTTAATTTTTAAAATGGAACTATAAACACCGAACCAAACTCCTAAATGTGAAGTAGATGGGAATCATTTCCAAGGTGTAACAAAAAAGATGTAAGGCTACTGAGGAGACAGCAGTAATTACTTTTGGAAGTAATAATAGAGTTTCAGTAGAGTGTATAGGACCCTAGTGAGAACATAGGAATGTTGATTCATGTGAGCAGACTAAAGAAGAACAGTAAAATGGAGTTAGTAAAATTGTAAGACATGCCTGGTTGAGAATGGATATTCCTGATTTTGGAAGAACTTGGGAAAAGCATCTTTCTTTAGTGGAATTCGCATAAGATAGTAGTTCTCAAGCTAGCATTGGAATGACACCTTCCAAAGCTCTTTATGGAAGACCGCATCTTTGCTTATTAACTTAGATAAATTATTTAAATAACTCCATTCTCAACCATGTGTGTCTTACAATTTTACTAACTCCATTTTACTGTTCTTCTTTAGTCTGCTCACATGAATCAACATTCCTAGGTTCTCACTAGGGTCCTATACACTCTACGGAAACTCTATTATTACTTCCAAAAGTAATTACTGCTGTCTCCTTTGTAGCCTTACACCTTTTCCGTTACACCTAGGAAATGATTCCCATCTACTTCACATTTAGGAGTTTGGTTTGGTGTTTATAGTTCCATTTTAAAAATGAAGGTTTCTAAATTTTTAAAACATCAAATCCCAAAATCTTTGTCTTTAAAAGTGTTATCTTTAAGTTTCTATTAAATTCAAAAATACTAGGTTACTTAAAATCTTATCTTTCTAGACTTGCATCTTCACAGCTTTTTGAATTTACATTATTTCCCAAACCTAGAGGGAAAAACTTTTAGGTCCAAAACTTATTCCTCGTTTTCTTTTAAAGACCTTTTTAGTTTTCTTTAAAAATTTGAATTTTCAAATTTTACTTTTATTAAGTTTTCCAAACACTTATTTAATTTTTCACCAAACTGTTTTCTTTTAGATTATCTTAAAATATGCTTATGTGTTTTCAAAACATCTTCTCATTATACCTAACAGTCTCATACCTTAATGTATTGGAATTACTTTCTCCTATGAGAAATTATCAACGCTAAAATCTTCTATGAACCTTTTTAAAAGAAGACTTCATGTTGAGGTGAGACTATATGGAACTTATTTTTTACTGTTCAAAATAGGCTATACAAAATATGTTACTTCTCATACCTTATACATCTCTTTCATGTATTCCTTGTAACTTGCACAAAACATTTTTACTGGTTTCATAGAAAATTATGCCGTTACTTTTTTTTCATTTTAATAGATTAAAGTATGTTTAATTTACATTCTCTTATGATAGACATCTTCTAATATCTAACTTACTCTTTTCTTTTATGAAAAACTCACCTCCAATACTGCTTTAATATATCTATAACCAAAAACATTTCCTTATAATAAGTGTATTTTACAAATCACTTTTATTTTTACTCTTAGAAATTATCTTTTTAAAGTTCATTTTTATTTGGGTTTAAACCAGATGTTACGTAAAACACCGTTACTACAACCCAAAAATTCTAGTGTATGAATTTAATTAAAATTAAATACTAATGAACCTCATATACTATGTAAAAACATTTCCTTTTGGAGTCACCTGCTATAACAATAGTGTTATAGCCTATGCTCCCTTTATTTTCCACGAAAGCATCTATTACAACAATAAGTGTTGTAACCTATGCTTTCGATACTTAATACACTCTAGGCTTTTATATTTAAAATCTTTGTTTACCTCTAAAGAAACCAGCGAGCTATATATGCTCTATAATTCTTCAAAAAGAATTTCACTTTTAACAAAATTTACATCATATTGACAATTATATTTTTCAAATTTTCAATTCTAACTATTTCATTTTATTGGGCTAGGCATAAAGTTGATTTTCTTCTTACTACCCTAGGAGTACCCTTCCTAAATCTTGGAAATCTCATTTCCTTACTAAAGTCTTTTACTTTTATTCCGCTTTTATGCTCATATTTATTCCAATGCACTACCGTTAAATCCATTTATTTGAACCTAAATGTACAAAACCGTTTCTCAAACTCTTTCTATGAGTTGACCTTCTCTATGCCCAAAAAACGCACTTCCTTACTCCAAAAGTGACACTTGAAGAATTTTGCCTTCAACCGATGAATGCGAAGTGTACAAAGAACCTCCTCAAAATGTCTGGGAAATCTTTAACGACTGGAACAAAATCTAGCTCTCATAGTGATGAATCAAGGGAATAAAGAAAGCTCAACATGATTGACCCCTATGGGTCACAAGAAACTTCGAGAGTTCGTCCGCTACATGTCCCTAATCTAAAGACTCCCTTCTTGCAATCTAATATCGCACCATAAGTGGATAACCAATCCATCCCCAAAACCATCCCATACCTCAAAAATCTCAATACATAGGCGTCACAATCAAACTCTACGCCTAGTATAAAAATTTTCAAACCCCTACAAATCATAGATAAGTGTGTCGATCCTCCTATGGGGTTTGAAACAACAATGGGGTCTACTACTAAAGAGATGTCTAAGTGCAAACAACCTACCAAAGAACTAGAGATGGAAGAGTGTGATATTCCGGAATCGAAAGGAGTTTGAACAAGACTTTGAGGAGATTTTTAAGAAAAACTCCTTATTATTTGAAAACTAATTCTAAATTAAAGAGCTTCTTTTCTGAAAAATACTATTAAAACCAGTTATTTTGAAAAATACTTTACTTTTAAAAAAAATTAGGAATCCTAGAACCTTAGGCTTTGATACCAAGTGTAACATCCCACACCCCTTAGTATACCCAAAAGGACACACTAAAAGATGTGGTGCGTTGTAGGTATAACTAAAAGTAGCAGGGACTAAGATTCACAAGACAAAATAGATAAAAACAGAGGAAACAATTAATAATAACAAATAAAACAAAACTTCATAATTGCTTCATAAATAAGTCAAATACCAAATATCACATACATGTCTAAAAAAATCCAATATGTCTCATGAAACAAAAACTCATAGTCTGAAAAATCAGAATACATAATATCCCTCATAATAAGCCAGTACATAGAAAGAACAAAAGCTGAAAGAAAAGAAATACATGGTAGCAAACTCCTCCAAGCAACTGCAATCTACTGTCCTCTCCCTTGATTTCCTAAGGGGGAAAAAGGGAAAATAGAGGAGTGGATCAGACTAAAAGTCCGGTGAATGATAGTAATTAGTAGAGTCTTTAAGCAAAGTAAAAGTAATAGACTCTACAATAGTTCTAGTATATAAATAAGAAACAAAGGAAAGAGATAAACTGGAGATAAATACGATTAACTATAAGATAGGTTAATTTCGATTGCTTGCACTAGTCCTTGATTTCTGCTTCGGTTAGGCTGAATTCCTAATCCTGTAATTAGGATGTAATCCTAATTCTACCCTTTTTGATCGGCCTGCTACTCCATAGACCTTACTGCGGACCAGCAGCTATATAACTCCCTACACATCAGCCAATGGTATCTACGAAAGATGCACAAAGAAACCACTGTGGATCCGGACGACATATATAGCTACCTACCCAGAAGGCAATGGTGTGTACGAAAGACACCCATACTAAGCGCTTGGAACTCATAGCTATTACTGAGCACCCGAATGGAAGTTGCATGTGTAACTGCCACCATTCCCATGCTACCTTTTGCTCCACCTATTGGGTCTTCTTATTACCTCGAACTTCCAGCATAAGCGTGCCCCTTATCTCACTTTAGGCTAATGTGAGATCACCGTGTGTCCATAGAAAATAGGGGAAATGTTGTTGGTACTGGCCCTTCATCCAAACAATATCTAGTTGCGCCCCTTATCCAAATCCCCCGTGATTTGGACTTCTGTTTAACCAATTACTAACATTCTTAGCACAAGCATGCCCTCATCTCACTTCAGACTAATGTGAGACACCACTTTGTCTAATAGGGAATGCTATTTGGTACAGGTCCTACTTTCATCTTTGCTTATTAAATTAGATAAATTATTTAAATATGCCTTTATTATCATTTTACTTTCCACTCTTATTAATTTATCACTAGTCTTAAAATAAGCCTCATTCTATTCTTTTTCTTATTATAACCTACGTTATAGTCATGCTTATTACTTAACCCAAGGTTTAAGTGTGAAAATAAGCTCTTTCATCTTTTACTCTTTTTTAGTTATAATTCTACGTTATAACTAAGCAAATTAATTAGTCCAATTCTAATCATAATTAGGCATAATTTCAGTCCAATTCCATTTATAGTACAGTCTTTATAATTTACATCTCATAATTATAAATAGGCCATTCTCTTTATTCAATCCAATTAATATCATAATTAGGCATAATTTCAGTCTTAATTCCATTTTATTACAGTCTTTATAATTTACATCTTATCTTTTGTTATTTCAGAGTTCTTATAATTTAATTCAATTTCGCATTAATTCTATTCTAATCCATACACAAAGAAGAAGGATAAATAAAAGAAAACTGAAAATAGAAGAAAATCCAAGGCGTGGGAAGAAGATGTAAATAATGCATAAATAAACGAAAAAGCTATAATTAATAGAAATAACTAAAATTAACTGAAAAGAATAGCTAGAAAGAAATAGACTGAAAATAATTCTAAAAACTATAAATAAAACTGCTAAAAAGGTTATTCCAAAAATCGTAGTAAAACTACATATATTGGAAACCCTATTATTTTAAATTACTTAAAGAAATCTTAAAATAATTACAATCACTCACCTGAGACAAAAGCTAGAATCCCTTTTTTACAGCAACTAAAATTCTCTAGAAATCTCCTCTAATTTGTACAATCGCCATCTTTTATTTGAATGTATATATATAATATAATTTTATTTTATAAATGAAGAATGTAGGTAAATATTTGAGAGAGAGAAATAGAGGCTAGGTTTTGATTTTAGATTGAAAACCTAGGTTAGTTTAGGTCCTATTTATAGTGTTTTAGGTGTGCTTTCAACCGTAGATTAGAATCTCTAGAAACTTCTACTGACTCATTGCTGTGTCAAATCTTACAATGCGCCTTGTCAGTGCCTTATCTTATATTTAATTTAATTAATTACACCCTCAATAAATACAAACTATAAATAAGGTTTTCTTCTCCTCAATTAATTTCTAATTTGTGACATTTTATTTAATATTAAATTTCCATGCGTCTCTCTTTATTCGCATGTTTCATTTCAGTTTTCAACATCCCATTTAATTGACATGTTTACGTCTGAAATAAATAAATAAACAACATATCAATATCTTTCCACATTTACATCTGAAATAAGTAAATTAACTTGTCAATATTTCTCCATGTTTATGTCTAAAATAAATTAATAAATAACTAGAAATTCTTATGCCAGTATTGTACATATTCACGTTTGAATTAATTGGATGAATAACATGTGAATTGTTATGTCAATATTCTATATATTCAAATCTGAATTCATTAAATAACATGTGAATTGTTATGTCTACATTTTTTCCATATTCGCATATGTCCACAAATGTGCATATATGTTGTGTATTAATTAGTAACCTAATTCTTTATCTTTTAATTGAGCAATCAATTACATTAATTGATTGGTATTAATGTTTTTATGTTTAAAAATCAAACGGACCCTTATTCTTTACTAACAAAGAAATAACATACCTTGTATTTTCGGTAAGAAATGTAATCCTTCCATAATACACTCTTGCCTTTTCTTTTCAAAATATAACATTTATTTTACTAAATGTCTTCTTTTTATAAATATATGGTTACATTTTCTCTCATTTACAATAACTCATCTCATTTGAACATCGTCATCTAAATTTATAAAAGTGGATGCCTTCTTTTTGAATACACAGTTATACCTTTTTTTCTCTTTTGTAACAAAACAAACTCCCTGTTTATAAAATCATACATATATTCAAAAATGAGAAGTTTATTTTATTTATCTCAAAACATGTATTTATTTTTATTTAAAATGTTTATTCTATTTTGACACAAATGCAAGTTCTTATATTAAACTCAATCATTACAATTTAATTCCATTTTCCCTTTCTAATTGAAACATTTCAATAAATCTATTGCCAATTAATTTCAATACTAATTTCAAATGAACTCTAATTATAAACACTATTTCTTTTCACTTATAATTATTTATTAATTCCTCCTTAAATTTTGGGTTATTACAAATCTCTTTGAGAGCTCCTCTTCTTAATATATTTTGGATAATCCTCGTCAAAAACTCAACAATCATTTGTTTGTGTCTATTTATCTTATAGAAAGCACAATAGTCCTCCTTTTGTTGGATTCTGGGTTATTCTTGGCCTTTTATGTTATCGAGTATTCCATGTCATCTTTTGTTATAGAGAAAATATATGAGATGGGTTGATTCAAGTCAACATAGTTGCTCTTGACATCTCATCCCACCTTCATTTCTTTTAAGCTGAGAATCTAGGCCTCTCTCCTTCTCTTCCCCTTTGTTGAAACTTTATTTTCGCATGAAAAATATCACCCATGTGGATGAATTTGTCAACCTAGAAATGGAAATCTTTTAAGTTTCTACACTCGTGGAGGTAGAGTTCTTTCCAAAAATGTGTATTCTCTTGATGTGCACGTAAAAGTGCATATTTTTACTCCCATATTTAATCTAGTTTTATTTAAATAAATGAGCATATTAGGGTATTTTACATGTTTAAACCAAAATTTGAATTGTTTTCAAATCATCATTTATTCATCTTTATTTAGGGGGGCAAAATGGTAATTTTGCGTATGATTTAATTTGAGAAAATTTATTTGCACATTTTTATTTTTATTTGTAGGAAATGGAGTGCAAACATGAAGAAGTTTCATGGATGAATACATACACATAGGTTGAAGGAAAATAAAGAATGGAAATAAATGAATTCATGCAACATGGAGGAGCCCACAAACCTACTACCATATAAGGCATGTGTAACGACCCAGAATTTCTGTCAACTAAAATTTGAATATTTAATTGATTTTAAATATTAACAAGTGGAATTAATAAGTCGAGTAATTTATTTTTCGAATATCTGGTTTAATTGGGAAATTAAATCGATAAATTAATAGTTGAAATTCCAGAGACAATTGGAAATTGGGTTTAATGTGATTGAAAATGATTTATAAAGTTATATTAAATCATATTGGAGTTATAGTGATGTTATAGAACTTTTAAAATCGAATTTAGAGTTAATCTGTGAAAATTGAATATTTTAATATTTAATCGACTAGTGAAATTAGCCATTTTTGGGATAGTCTCAGAATTGGACGAAACTAGTTCCATTGGATCCGTAATAGTTTTTTATTATTGGATTTCAATTTTCATAGCAATCGGAGTTGTCGTGTGACCGTGGTAGCTCGAAATGCATCGAAATTGTTTTAATATTAATTTGGCGAGTTAAAATAGTCATTTTTCAAAAAGTCTTGGATTTCGATGAAACCAGTTTCATCGGATCCGTAAGGTGATATTTTTGTATGGTTTCAAATTTCATGTCAATTGGATTTACCGTTTATCCGGGGCAAGCCAAAACGCATCGAAATCGGTTTAAATCGATTTGATTTAAATTTGACTGTTTAATTCCGTAACTCGCACAGATGACCGAATTAGCTCCTGAAACATGTTCCATTGTGTTCGGAACGCGGGGTAAACCTTACGAACGCTAGGCGGCACGTCAGATTTGGAGTTCGTTTGTAAATGCTCGTTAAAATTGAATTTAATATTAAAATAATAGATTATACGTATATATATACGCGCGTTTCAGGCCAAACCCTAAACCTAGTCTCGTGGCCGCCACGAAAATTATCAATGGCCGAGAATCTCACTTCTTCTCCCTCTGATTTCTTCAAATCCACAACTCGAATCACAAAACTTCCAACACGAAAGTTGTAGAGCACACCACGAACTACGACTTCAACGGTGGAGATCGAAAAATACGCTACCGATCGACGGCAAATCAGGCTCAAAGGCCAGTGGTTCTTCATGTTTTTCAAGACGAAATAGTGCACCGAGTGGGGCCGGTCACTGGGCACCGGGAGTAGGCGGTGGCGGCTTCGACGTGGCATCCTCCGATCGTCGTCGATGTTGTTAAGATGGCTACGTTTGAAAACCCTAACTTTGTGATGATGGGTTATCTTGGATGCTGGAACGGGTTTGAATGGGAAGAAGGAGCATCGCGTTTGGCGGCCAGATTTGATGCTGAGGGGATGAACGGATCTGATTGCATAGGTTTAAAATTGAAAAAGAAATTGTAATTATTAATTATATTTAAATTTGTATAAACTTTGGATTGTTATATCTTTTTCATACGAGGTCGAAAACGCACAAAACCAGTTGCATTGGAATCGTATGGTCGAACACTATGCAATGGAGCTGGATTGGAATTAATTGGAGTCAGTGAAAATTTTTGGGTAAAATTAAACGCACGTTTAATTTTATTCGAAATAAAACGCTGGAACGGAATTAAAAGCAAAGGTGAGAACTCCTCACTCAATCGAATGTTGTGTTTCGATTTAAATTTTAAATAGTTGAGATTTAAAATTGTAGATAGTGTTAATTATGATGATTGAATGATGCTTGCTATTTATTGTGATAAATAGACATTATACGCCGTTATTAAGCGGAGGTTATTTATTTAAAACATATACCGGGATAATTTCACATTGAAGTGGAATTGGTATTATATATGTATATAGCAATATATATATTGGAATATGTATATATTGGAGTTGTTGATTTCCCGCATTGTATAGCGGATGAGATCCTATTGCGCCGCATAATAGTGGATAATATTTATAAATCCCATATACCGCGATAATTTCACATTGATGTGAAATTGGTATTGTGCTAACATCTGTGGATGCAGAGAAACAGGTTGGAGGGATCCGACTGGATTCCTCACCGTATTGATTTATTTACAGATATTGTGATATATTCTGTTATCGTATGATGATATGTGATGTTTTGTTGTCGTGATTGATGATTGGTGCTGTTGCATCATCGGATCCATTTTTGAAGTTTAAAAATAATGATTTTGATTTTAAATTGGGATTTTTGAATTATTATGAACGATTTATATAAAAGATGTACAAAATTGATATTTTATAAATTAAGAATACTGGAATTATAAAACGAGTTTTTATAAGTGTTAAAATCGAAATAATGGAATTCTAAAAGGAGTTCTGTTAATGTTGAAAATAAGGTTATAAATAAAATCTTATAAGTAATAAGTTTTATAATTTGTGAAGTTTTAACAGAATGATTTTGTAAATAAATGGATTATTAGTTCTTAACTTATAATATGGACTTCCGGTATATAATTGAGTTATATAATTTGAATTGGATAATAAAGGAGATTTATAAATCGAAGTTTTATAAATAGAAATGGGATTTATAAACATTGTTTGTAAATTCGAAATCAATTGAATTTGATAAATCAAACATAAAAGTTATTAAAGGAGATATATTCGTGATTTTGGACAGCGAATTATCCTTTAAGTTAAATGTTGTAATAATAAGAGTTTGGTTGGGAATTTTATCCACAATTTCAGACAGTGGATAATCCTTTAAAAAAAATGTGTAGAAATGTTGAAATTGGATAACGAAGTATATTCACGATTTTGGACACTGAATATATTATTAAATAAAACAGATATGTTTTGGAGAAGTGATATTATGAAATGAAGTAATTGTTTTAAAAAGATGTTTTAAAACGTGTTAAGTATCGAAAAAAATAGATTTCAACATTTATTGCTGAAATAGACATTTCGAGGAATAAGGAAATGATGGACTATAACACTGTTTTTATAGTAAATGGTTTCCGAAAGGAAATGTTTTATATATAGTATTGGGATTTATATATCTATCTAAATTTCGAATCCCTATACTAGTGATTTTGAGTTGTCGTAACAATGTTTTACGTAACATTCGTTTTGACTCAAATATATGTGTTTAAGAAAATGATTTCCTTAAAAGAATGAAATATATACTTAATTATGATGTAAATATATTGAATATTTTCCAATTGTTGAAAATAAATGGATTTGTGAAATACTTATTATTAAATAAGTATGGAAATGTTTTCCAATATGAAATGAAAGGTTTGAAATTTTATCTTTTAAAGATAAATTGAAAAGTGAATATTTGAAATTGTTTTTTTTCAAATGGTTGAAGTGTGGAAAATTATATATCTTGTAAAGATATTTTTGGAAGATAAATAATTTGGAAAATTATTTGGAATCTGATGGTGTTGTGCAGACTTATTGATAGTTAAATAACCGACTACCAATAATTACCTTGAATGGGTATTTGTTGTGATTTGCTTGAATTTGAATGCCACACTTATTTTTGAATAAGCGCTCACTATTCGGGTTAGCCGAGAAAGGACCTTTGGGTCGTAAAACCCATTCCGAATTTGTGATACGACGATATGGATCGTACTGAAGACCGGTGGTGAAGACCGGGTGTTTGTGAAAACGATAGGATGGCCTATCGATTGTCTCTGCATCGTTAGCTATGGTATAGAGATTTCCTTTGTGATGGGAAGTTTTATCGGGAATGTGAATACCCGGATTGCTAGGGCTTCTTTTGAAGTGCCTTCGGTTCTGTTCGAACCCGGAACAGACTTGTATGGTTACGTGTCTGACATTATGTTTTGAGATGTAAAGCTGATTTCTTTCAAATACATTTCTGTTGGTGGCGGAGATTTATTCTCTTAGCTTAACACCCTTCTCTGAGACGTACGAGCTCAGAGGTTATGTAGTTGAAATTTATCAGCGATATATTCCCAATTTGGTAATGTGGCATGCTGAGTGTTGCGGTAATGATGATCATTTATTGATCATTTGTGATCAAAGCGTGGCTTTGTGAAAAAGCATAGCTTTGTGGACGAGACTTCGTCAGGGCCTCACAACCCGGAAATGGTCGAAACAGGAATGTTGCGGCAAGGTTATGAGGGTCGCGCCCTTTAGGGTATGTCATTTCCTTCTGGAAAGGGGTGGTACCATGGTATGGAGCCCCGATACTTACTCATGTGGACACACTTTATTTATTATGTGTGATGTTGTTACCGAGCGCTCGGATAAAGGTCCCAAAGGACCGGGGGATGGCATATTCGTGAGTTACCTAGTTACAGGGGTAACCCAGCTTTGTTGGTAGAGAGCAGTTTGTCTCTCGGGACGTCCAGCTAGAGGCGATCCCATTCGACAGTAGGAAGGGAATTTCCTTAGCCTGACCATTTATTGGAAATCCAAAGAAACAATACGAACCTTTACGATTGTAATTGTATAACCTGCTATGGAATGTGGCGGTAACCTGCTATTGAACATAGTAGCTATAGTAGGCATAACGTGAAAGGCCTATGCTAGCTAAGATTAATATTATACTTTCGAAATGTTTTCTGCACTATGCACTAATAATAATAATCCAATGATTTGCATAGTAAGCATATTTGACTATCATAAGAAGAAATCTCCTCCAATTCTGTGTTTGCATTGTGTGTGTGGCGGGAGGTCTTATGGTAGTTTCATTTTCCAAAAGCATTGCGGGTTTCAATGTTAAAATTCTATTGTTGTTGCTTAAAGATAAAACTGTTTTAAGTTCTCACACCAGTCACCATGACTGACCTGGAGTTTATTGTTTCCTTCCTAAACTCTGGGTGCCCATCATTTTCCACATGGGCAGTCTAGAGTTAGGTTATCAGGTCATTCTGGATTCAGGAGATGCTATGGGGCTCAGGTGGCGAGCTGGATGGCGAGACGTACCACTTGTATATGATATTATTTATTCCGCTGGGTATTCTGTATGAGGACAAGTTTATATAACTGTCCAGTGTGTTGTATATTGTTGTTGTAAACTCTGATGATGATGTAATGTATAAAATGATATAGTTCTTTGATTTAAAGATTATTCATTTATCTATTATATGTTATTCCGCTGCGAATGTGAGATTCTGATATTGTCTCTGTTTCGATTGTTTCTTCTTTCTTTTTCTTCTGTTTTCTTCTACCTCTCCTTTTGTCCATAACAATTCAGTTTTCCGACATTCGATTATTTGGCAGTTGATACAGTGGTCGTATTAATGTCGATTTTCGAGCGACGAAAAATTGCTTTCGTTACATTTGGTATCAGAGCATATGGTTAAGCGACAACCATGGCTCTGTTGGGTGTTACTCATTAGAGATAGAGTCAGTAGTACTCTAGAATGAGTTTGAGTGTAATAATAGATATGAGCGCATATTTGTTAGTGAATATAAAAATTTTTTATATTGTGATGATTGATTTGTTGAGTGGTATATGGATTCTGGTCGGTATAGTCCGTACAACTCTATCGATAGGGATCTCTAAATACTTGTTCAGAACAATTCAGCACGATATTGTTTTAAATTGGGTAAATGAAATAATTTTACCTCGATTATATTTTGTATATAAAGAAATAATTTTTCTGAAATTATTAAAGTGTATATGATTGATTGTTTGGATGTTGAAAATATAAATATATATATAAGTTAATAAAAGTTGTTTGAATAAGTTAAATGAAAACAACGATTGTAAAAGAATGAATTGTATAAGCAAATGAATTATAATGTATGAAATTATAATTAAAAATGATTTACAATGGTAAAATAATCTTATATATAAAAAGTGAAATTTTATAAGTAAAATATTTATAAATGTGATTTATAATCTGAAATAAAATTCCAGAGAAGTGTTTTGAAAGGATTTGATGTTTTGGAAAATTGTTTTGGAGAGATGAAAGCTCTAAACTCTTTTCAGGTCGTTGGAAAATAATTCCGATGATGATCGCGACATCATTGGTGTTCATTTTCGGGTTTCCAAAAGAGGAATTGTTGCCAGATTATTTTAAATGAAAGTTGGTTGGAAAATTTGGATTTGGTTTTAGAAATTCAAAAGATAAATTGAATTGATTTCAAAATGGTTTTGAAAGGTTGAAAAGACTCTGGAATCCTATTTAAAATATTTATGGGAATGATAAATGAGTTGATACTTATACAATTTGAATTTTGATAGAATAAAATTTAACTTAAAGGATGGAGTTAAATTAAAGTAAGTATAAGTGAATCAATAAAATCCAAGCTGAAATTGTTGAATATAAGTAATCCAGTTTTGAACTTATAATATGAGATAATAAATTTTGACTTTGGTAAAAGTTAAATAGAATTGGAATCTGAATTGGATTTATAAGTGGAAATTTAAGTTAATTTGAACAAATGATGTTTGAAATGGAAAATAACTTAAGTAATGTTGAATGAGTTTGATTTTGATATCAAAGTAAATTAATAAAGTGAATTTATTAAATGAATGTGAACTTGAGTTATATAAATGAAATTCAACTTTATTTGTAAAAATGGATTAGCAATTGAATTAATGAATGAATGGATTGAATGTTAATCAATCTATTGTAAATGAATTGAGATGAAACAATGGATGTAAGTGTTAATTCATTAAAAGCTAAATGTTATTGGAAGTTGAATAATTGAATGTAAGTCAATTTAATATCGACCAATTGAATTAAAGGTGTTGAACCAAATTGAATGTAAAATTTAATAATTTGGTTGTGTAGAATATACATTGGATGTTATATGATTGTTGGTTGATTGTAGTATAATTCATTAGTGTTAATGAAATTGAATAAATGGAATTGGAAGCTATGTAATTTGATTTAAATTGAAGGTGAAGTAAATTTAAATAGAAATTGATTTGAATTGGAAGTGAACCAACTTGAATATAAATTAGTGAATGTAAACTAATTGAAAATGAATAATTGAATGTCATTATATATGAATTGGTTGTAAACAATTGCAAGTAATGTTGAAATTTTATAAGTGCTTATAAAACTTGTTTAGTATGCATTTCTTTTGATATGCAAATGTTGTAGTTGTTTAAAAGAGTAAATTATTAATAACTTTATATATATGTTACTTACGTGTTTAAATTGAGTATGTACAGGTGCAGTGGCTACCGTTCGGTTAATTTGGTTGCGCTAAAATGCTAATAAATAACTGCTTTGCTTAAAAATGCTAAAAAGGTACGCCTACGCAATAAAAATAGGAAATATGAACTGTTTTTCTGCTTTTCCGATGGGTGGGTCGATGTATACATATTTATGTCTATTGTGATCCTACTACGATCGAACCACGCAAAGGAGACGTTGGCGAATTTTTCTGGAAATTTAAGGCGTTAGAAAATTTTTGGGAAATTTTGGAAATTTTTGTTAATGAAAAGTTGATTTCTAAATTGTAATGAAAATGTAGGAATTGAACTAGAAAATGGAAACCATTGTTTTGGTTGAAGTTAAAAATCTTGGAAAAGTGAATGTGAAATTTTTCACTTAGTGGATTTCTGAAAAGTTAACGGGTTTTGTGAATTTTTCTTACTTGGTAATTTCGAGGACAAAATTCTTTTAAGGGGGGAAGTTTGTAACGACCCAGAATTTCTGTCAACTAAAATTTGAATATTTAATTGATTTTAAATATTAACAAGTGGAATTAATAAGTCGAGTAATTTATTTTTCGAATATCTGGATTTAATTGGGAAATTAAATCGATAAATTAATAGTTGAAATTACAGAGACAATTGGAAATTGGGTTTAATGTGATTGAAAATGATTTATAAAGTTATATTAAATCATATTGGAGTTATAGTGATGTTATAGAACTTTTAAAATCGAATTTAGAGTTAATCTGTGAAAATTGAATATTTTAATATTTAATCGACTAGTGAAAATAGCCATTTTTGGGACAGTCTCAGAATTGGACGAAACTAGTTCCATTGGATCCATAATAGTTTGTTATTATTGGATTTCAATTTTTATAGCAATCGGAGTTGTCGTGTGACCGTGGCAGCTCGAAACGCATCGAAATTGTTTTAATATTAATTTGGCGTATTAAAATAGTCATTTTTCAAAAAGTCTCGGATTTCAACGAAACTAGTTTCCTCGGATCCGTAAGGTGATATTTTTGTATGGTTTCAAATTTCATGTCAATTGGATTTACCGTTTGTCCGGGGCAAGCCAAAACGCATCGAAATCGGTTTAAATTGATTTAATTTAAATTTGACTGTTTAATTCCGTAACTCGCACAGATGACCGAATTAGCTCCCGAAACATGTTCCATTGTGTTTGGAACGCGGGGTAAACCTTACGAATGCCAGGCGGCACGTCAGATTTGGAGTTCGTTTGTAAATGCTTGTTAAAATTGAATTTAATATTAAAATAATAGATTATACGTATATATATACGCGCGTTTCAGGCCAAACCCTAGACCTAGTCTCGTGGCCGCCACGAAAATTATCAATGGCTGAGAATCTCACTTCTTCTCCCTCTAATTTCTTCAAATCCACAACTCGATTCACAAAACTTCCAACACGAAAGTTGTAGAGCACACCACGAACTACGACTTCAACGGTGGAGATCGAAAAATACGCTACCGATCGACAGCAAATCAGGCTCAAAGGCCAATGGTTCTTCACGTTTTTCGAGACGAAATGGTGCACCGAGTGGGGCCGGTCACTGGGCAACGGGAGTAGGCGGTGGCGGCTTCGACGTGGCATCCTCCGATCGTCGTCGATGTTGTTAAGATGGCTGCGTTTGAAAACCCTAACTTTGTGATGATGGGTTCTCTTGGATGCTGGAACGTGTTTGAACGGGAAGAAGGAGCATCGCGTTCGGCGGCTAGATTTGATGCTGAGGGGATGAACGGCTCTGATTGCATAGGTTTAAAATTGAAAAAGAAATTGTAATTATTAATTATATTTAAATTTGTATAAACTTTAAATTGTTATATCTTTTTCATACGAGGTCGAAAACGCACGAAACCAGTTGCATTGGAATCGTATGGTCGAACACTATGCAATGGAGCTGGAATGGAATCAATTGGAGTCAGTGAAAATTTTTGGGTAAAATTAAACGCACGTTTAATTTTATTCGAAATAAAACGCTGGAACGGAATTAAAAGCAAAGGTGAGAACTCCTCACTCAATCGAATGTTGTGTTTCGATTTAAATTTTAAATAGTTGAGATTTAAAATTGTTGATAGTGTTAATTATGATGATTGAATGATGCTTGCTATTTATTGTGATAAATAGGCATTATACGTCGTTATTAAGCGGAGGTTATTTATTAAAAACATATACCACGATAATTTCACATTGAAGTGGAATTGGTATTATATATGTATATAGCAATATATATATATTGGAATATGTATATATTGGAGTTGTTGATTTCCCGCATTGTATAGCGGATGAGACCTTATTGTGCCGCATAATAGCGGATAATATTTATAAATCCCATATATCGCGATAATTTCACATTGATGTGAAATTGGTATTGTGCTAACATCTGTGGATGCAGAGAAACAGGTTGGAGGGATCCGACTGGATTCCTCACCGTATTGATTTATTTACAGATATTGTGATATATTCTATTATCGTATGATGATATGTGATGTTTTGTTGTCGTGATTGATGATTGGTGCTGTTCCATCATCGAATCCATTTTTGAAGTTTAAAAATAATGATTTTGATTTTAAATTGGGATTTTTGAATTATTATGAACGATTTATATAAAAGATGTACAAAATTGATATTTTATAAATTAAGAATACTGGAATTATAAAACGAGTTTTTATAAGTGTTAAAATCGAAATAATGGAATTCTAAAAGGAGTTCTGTTAATGTTGAAAATAAGGTTATAAATAAAATCTTATAAGTAATAAGATTTATAATTTGTGAAGTTTTAAAAGAACGATTTTGTAAATAAATGGATTATAAGTTCTTAACTTATAATATGGACTTCCGGTATATAATTGAGTTATATAATTTGAATTGGATAATAAAGGAGATTTATAAATCGAAGTTTTTTAAATAGAAATGGGATTTATAAACATTGTTTGTAAATTCGAAATCAATTGAATTTGATAAATCAAACATAAAAGTTATTAAAGGAGATATATTCGTGATTTTGGACAGCGAATTATCCTTTAAGTTAAATATTGTAATAATAAGAGTTTGGTTGGGAATTTTATCCACGATTTTAGGCGGTGGATAATCCTTTAAATAAAAACGTGTAGAAATGTTGAAATTGGATAACGAAGTATATTCACGATTTTGGACAGTGAATATATTATTAAATAAAATGGATATGTTTTGAAGAAGTGATATTACGAAATGAAGTAATTGTTTTAAAAAGATGTTTTAAAACGTGTTAAGTATCGAAAACATAGATTTCAACATTTATTGCTGAAATAGACATTTCGAGGAATAAGGAAATGATGGACTATAACACTGTTGTTATAGTAAATGGTTTCCGAAAGGAAATGTTTTATATATAGTATTGGGATTTATATATCTATCTAAATTTCGAATCCCTATACTAGTGATTTTGAGTTGTCGTAACAATGTTTTATGTAACATTCGTTTTGACTCAAATAGATGTGTTTAAGAAAATGATTTCCTTAAAAGAATGAAATATATACTTAATTATGATGTAAATATATTGAATATTTTCCAATTGTTGAAAATAAATGGATTTGTGAAATACTTATTATTAAATAAGTATGGAAATGTTTTCCAATATGAAATGAAAGGTTTGAAATTTTATCTTTTAAAGATAAATTGAAAAGTGAATATTTGAAATTGTTTTTTTTTTCAAATGGTTGAAGTGTGGAAAATTATATATCTTGTAAAGATATTTTTGGAAGATAAATAATTTGGAAAATTATTTGGAATCTGATTATGCTGTGCAGACTTATTGATAGTTAAATAACCGACTATCAATAATTACCTTGAATGGGTATTTGTTGTGATTTGCTTGAATTTGAATGCCACACTTATTTTTGAATAAGCGCACACTATATGGGTTTGCCGGGAAAGGACCTTTGGGTCGTATAACCCATTCCGAATTTGTGATACGACGATATGGATCGTATTGAAGACCGGTGGTGAAGACCGGGTGTTTGTGAAAACGATAGGATAACCTATTGATTGTCTCTACACCGTTAGCTACGGTATAGAGATTTCCTTTGTGATGGGAAGTTTTATCGGGATTGTGAATACCCGGATTGCAAGGGCTTCTTTTGAAGTGCCTTCGGTTCTGTTCGAACCCGGAACAGACTTGTATGGTTACGTGTCTGACATTACGTTTTGAGATGTAAAGCTGATTTCTTTCAAATACATTTCTATTGGTGGCGGAGAATTTATTCTCTTAGCTTAACACCCTTCTCTGAGACGTACGAGCTCAGAGGTTATGTAGTTGAAATTTATCAGCGATATATTCCCAATTTGGTAATGTGGCATGCTGAGTGTTGCTGTAATGATGATCATTTATTGATCATTTGTGATCAAAGCGTGGCTTTGTGAAAAAGCATAGCTTTGTGGACGAGACTTCGTCAGGGCCTCACAACCCGGAAATGGTCGAAACAGGAATGTTGCGGTAAGGTTATGAGGGTCGCGCCCTTTAGGGTATGTCATTTCCTTCTGGAAAGGGGTGGTACCATGGTATGGAGCCCAGATACTTACTCATGTGGACACACTTTATTATGTGTGATGTTGTTACCGAGCGCTCGGATAAAGATCCCAAAGGACCGGGGGATGGCATATTCGTGAGTTACCTAGTTATAGGGGTAACCCAGCTTTGTTGGTAGAGAGAAGTTTGTCTCTCGGGACGTCCAGCCAGAGGTGATCCCATTCGGCAGTAGGAAGGGAATTTCCTTAGCCTGACCATTTGTTGGAAATCCAAAGAAACAATACGAACCTTTACGATTGCAATTGTATAACCTGCTATGGAATGTGGCGGTAACCTGCTATTGAACATAGTAGCTATAGTAGGCATAACGTGAAAGGCCTATGCTAGCTAAGATTAATATTATACTTTTGAAATGTTTTCTGCACTATGCACTAATAATAATAATCCAATGATTTGCATAGTAAGCATATTTGACTATCATAAGAAGAAATCTCCTCCAATTCTGCGTTTGCATTGTGTGTGTGGCGGGAGGTCTTATGGTAGTTTCATTTTCCAAAAGCATTGCGGGTTTCAATGTTAAAATTCTATTGTTGTTGCTTAAAGATAAAACTGTTTTAAGTTCTCACACCAGTCACCATGACTGACCTGGAGTTTATTATTTCCTTCCTAAACTCTGGGTGCCCATCATTTTCCACACGGGCAGTCTAGAGTTAGGTTATCAGGTCATTCTGGATTCAAGAGATGCTATGGAGCTCAGGTGGCGAGCTGGATGGCGAGACGTACCACTTGTATATGATATTATTTATTCCGCTGGGTATTCTGTATGAGGACAAGTTTATATAACTGTCCAGTGTGTTGTATATTGTTGTTGTAAACTCTGATGATGATGTAATGTATAAAATGATATAGTTCTTTGATTTAAAGATTATTCATTTATCTATTATATGTTATTCCGCTGCGAATGTGAGATTCTGATATTGTCTCTGTTTCTATTGTTTCTTCTTTCTTTTTTTTGTTTTCTTCTACCTCTTCTTTTTCTCCATAACAATGAGGTTTTCCGGCATTCGATTATTCGGCAGTTGATACAGTGGTCGTATTAATGTCGATTTTCGAGCGATGAAAAATCGCGTTCGTTACAGCATGTTAGTGAGGATTAATTAATTCTCTAATGATTGCTTGGCGGTTACACTTTCTCAAGGATATTTTAGGCAATCTCCTAAAATATGAATTAGGGTTTTAAGCAGGTATAAATATCTCTTATGTTTCATGTAATCATCTTCTTAACGTTCATGCAATATTGTAGCCACAAAATAAAAGATAATTAAAATTTTCTTTCATGGCTTCTTAGCCTTCTTCTTATTGGCTTTTGTTTCTATGCTCATTTCTTTTATGTAACTTTCTTTTATGCTCTTTTATTATCTTATGCTCTTTTTTTATTCATGCAATTAGTTTAGATTTATTTTATGCAAGTAGTTAGTTCTCTCTTCTTTTAATTAGCACTTCTCTTCATTTATGTTTATGTTGAAATCACTTTATGTTAACATGTTTTCAAATATGAGTAGATAAAACCCTTTAATTTAGGGGTAATGAAGCTCTCATGAAACATATTAAATTAATATAATGATTTCATTTGTGATCTCTCATATGTGCTTGAAATTGTGAATGATTGGTGGTTTATGTTTCTTTCTTTTGTGAATTTTGATAGCTTATGTTGACATCTCAAATAGGCTATGCTTAACTCCTTTTTAAACATAAACCATTTGATCATTTGCCTAAGTGATTTTGATAATGAAAGTCAAACTAGAATCAAAATTTGATGGTCTATGTTACTAATTAATAGTAAATAGATCATGCTTAAAATAGATTTTGTTTTTAATTTCATGTCAATTTCAAGAGCTTTGATAAGTGGATTTGAATGGTGTGTTAGAGTTTGATGATTAAAGTTGTGCTAATTAATAGTACAAATAAATCATACTTGTAATAAGTACATCTATCATTTCTTCTTAATATTTTAATGAGAGATTACAAGTGAATTTTTTTGTTGATTTATATGAATGATTGGACGTGGATTTGCCTCTAAATTTCTCTTTATTATCATAGTTCATTCACTTTTGCTTTAGCTAATTTTTACAATTTTTCTTAGTTTAAAACCACTTCGGGCTAATTTGATTGAGTATTATTAATATTTAATTCATTCCCTACGAGTCGGCCCGTACTCACATACGTACTACAATTGTATGTCGTGTGCTTGTGGGTTTTACGATTAAAATTTTTCGGCGATTTTCTAATTGGTAGAAAATTCACCGTCTAACAAGTTTTTGGCGCCGTTGCCGAGGAATTGCAATTTGATTTTGATTTTACTCTTCGAATTATTATTTTTCTATTTGATCTATTTTGTAATGTGTTATTATTAAAAAAAGAAAGAAAAAAAATTTCAAACAAAATCAAAAATCCAAAAAAAGCATTTTACTTAAATTAGCTTTTTTTAAGAAAAACAAAAACAAAAAAAAGAGCAAAAAAAGAAAAAATTTGAAAATCCAAAAATCTAAAATAAAATAAAATAAAAATCAAATCTCCCTTTTGAAGAATAAATTCTTTTTGGTAAATATTTTCTTTTTTAAAAAAAATATATAGAAAAAAACAATTTTTTACTTCATTTCTTCTTTTAAATCTTGCTTCCTTCTCTTAAACTTGATTCTCGCTTCTTCTCTCCTTAACCGTTTCACTTGTGCATGAGTACTTGGACTCGTGACACAACAAAAAATCATTTAACTCGAACGAACATCCCTCAAACGATGGCGAACGAAAATGCTCCATGAACTCACATGGATAGAATCTTTCCGAATAGAGTTTCTATTCCTTCTTGCATCATGCTACCCGCCCCAACGGGTAACCATTTCGAAATTCATTCCAATCATATTGCAACGCTCCCAAAATTTGGCAATTTTAAGCAAGACGACCCATATATCTTTCTAACAAAATTCGAATAAGTTTGTGCAACCATTAAAATCCAACAATTATGTGATGACGGAATAAAACTTTGGTTAATTCAATTTGCTCTTACCGGTTACGCTGAAAAATGGTTGTACAGCTTACCATCAAACTCAATCAAAACTTGAGAAGAATTTGTTAAAGTTTTCTTAAAAAAGTTCTACCCCTTGGAAAAAATAACTAAATATGAAATTGTCAATTTTCATCAATTCAGGGGTGAACCTTTCGGAAAATATTTTGAAAGATTTAAAGAGCTTTTGATAAAATGTCCACATCATAATTTCGTAAATGGACTCTTTGCCATATACGATGGACATGAAAATAGCTTCTGAACCATGCTTGAATCTATGTGCCAAGGCAATTTTCTTGCCCAACATCACGACGATGCATGGCAATTTCTTAAAAACTAGGCCGAAAAGTCATCCCAATGACAACGTTCTAACAAAAAATCCATTTACTCACGATCAAGTGCACACTCAATAGGATCATCTTTGGCTTTGGAAGCTAAAATCAATGCAATGATCAATAAATTCGACAATATTTTCTCATCCAACCAAATGAACCAAGCTTCCCAACCAATGTGCTATAAATGCAATGATTCCAATCACATTGCCGATCAGTGCCCTAATTCAATAGAACAACTCAATGCTTTCAATAAGGTTAAAAATGACCCGTTTTCTCCAACATACAATCCTGGTTAGAGAAATCATTCTAACTTTGCATGGAACTAAAGTAATTCTAACACGAATTTGGTTCGTCTCAACTTTCAAGCATTTTCGAATAATGCTTCAAATCCTCCTTTTCAACCCAATCATTTTCAACAAAATTTTGCAGGTCCGTCTCAAAATCAACCGCAACAATCTTTTACTCCCCGAGACGATAAACAATTGTCTTCACTTGAGAAAAGTCTTGAAACTTTGGCTAAAGCAACCACTCATAGTCTCCAATCAAATAGCAATTTGCAAAATTTGTTAACCCCGTACATGTAGAATACGAGTCAATCGATTGCTAAACATGAAATGCAAATGAGTCAGTTAGCCACGTCTGTGAGTAAATGGTGAACGAGGCACATTCCCAAGTTAGCCAGTTTCGAATCCTAGAAATCTAAACACGAATTTGAATCAAGCCCATGGCGTTCAAGATAGCAATGCCAACAAAATAAATGCGATCATGACTTTGCATTCCAGTAAACAAATTGACAATCAAGTTGTTTATCCAAACGATTTACCGGTAACTCCTCTTAACACTTTGAAAATGACAAGCAAATCTGAACAAAATATTGAGCCAAACATTGAATCAAATTCCATTCCAAATTCTTCTTTAGACCGACCTACTGAGTATCATGTTCCATTTTCATATCGTTTTCGACCCAAGAAACATTCTGACCAAATGGAAAAGATGTTGGAAATTTTCAAACAAGTGAAAGTGAACATTCCACTCCTTGATATCATTCAACAAGTCCCAACTTACGCTAAGTTTCTCAAGGACTTGTGTACTCAAAAACGACACACTCACGTACCCAAGAAAGATTTCTTAGCTACCGAACTTAGCGAAGTCTTGTCCCAATCAATTCCCGTCAAATACAAAGATCCTGGATGTCCTACGATCTCGTGCATGATAGGAGACAATATGATTAATAAGTGCTTACTAGACTTGAGTGCGAGTGTCAATTTGATTCCTTATTCAGTCTACTATCAACTTGGCTTAGGTGAACTAAAACCAACGAAAGTAACTCTTCAATTTGTCGATCGTTCAATAAAGAAACCCGTGGTAGAAAATGAGGACGTACTCATCAAAATCGGTCAATTCATATTCCCCGTCGATTTCATCGTCCTTGAAACACAACCCGTGAATAATCTGATGAATCAAATTCCATTGATTTTAGGCCGCCCTTTCTTGGCTACTTAAAATGCTCTAACCAATTGTCGAAACGGTTTGATGAAAATTTCTTTTGGAAACATGACTTTGGATCTTAACATCTTCAATCTTGAAAATCAATCGAATGAATCACTTCACCAAACGCTGGAAGTTAGTTCCATTCAAGAAAATTTTGACTATGAAACAATTGACCTTAACAATGAACGCGGGACCGAATACGAACAATTGTTTCAAGATCAGCCCAATGCGGTTGAAAACGCGCTTTTGTTTGAACCCCTTACTGCTGAGTCAGATCTTCAACCAAATTCTTTGACTGAGCAACCCCCGAGGTTGGAACTCAAACCCATTCCTGATCACCTTAAGTATGCATACTTAGGTGACAACGAAACGTTTCCCGTCATAATCTCTTCAACTCTCTCTCTTGATCAAGAAGCTTCACTTCTTTCAATTCTGTCAAAAAACAAAGTAGCAATTGGATGGTCGATCACTGATAAAGGGAATTAGTCCCGCTCTTGTTCAACATCATATCCACTCAGTTGATGAAGCCAAGCATGTTCGTGACGCGCAATGAAGGCTTAACCCAAAAATAAAGGATGCGGTTCATGACGAAATTCTTAAACTCCTTGATAACGGAATCATATATCCCATTTTTGATAGTACGTGGGTTAGCCCAATTCATGTCGTGCCTAAAAAGTCTGAACTTACCGTTATCAAGAATGACGCTAACGAACTCATTCCAACTCGTACTCAAATGAGTTGGCATGTTTGCATTGATTATCGAAAATTAAATGCTGCAACACGTAAAGATCACTCCCCTCTTCCTTTCATTGACCAAATGCTTGAACGTTTAGCTGGCCACGAATTCTATTGCTTTCTTGATGATTATTCTGATTATAACTAAATTTCGATCGCTCCCGAAGATCAAGAGAAAATGACTTTCACAAGTCCCTTTGGCATCTTTGCATATCGACGTATGCATTTTGGCCTTTGCAACGCTCTTGCTACTTTCCAAAGATGCATGGTCAGCATTTTTTCTGACATAATCGAACGTTTTCTTGAAGTGTTTATGGACGATTTTTTCATCTTTGGAAACTCTTTTTCCGAGTGCTTACACCATCTTGAGTTGGTTCTGAAACGATGCAAGGACAAACATTTAACATTAAATTTGGAAAATGTCATTTCATGGTAAAACATGGCATTGTCCTTGGACATGTCATCTTAAATAAAGGCATTAAGGTAGATAAAGCGAAAGTTGACGTAATTGCGAATCTACCCATTCCCAAATCTATCAAGGACATTCGTTCATTTCATGGACACGCTGGTTTCTATCGACGCTTTGTGAAAGACTTTAGTAAAATTGCTCGACCTCTGATGATTCTTCTTGGAAAAGACGCTCCATTTGACTTTAATTCTGATTGTGTTTTTGCTTTCGAACGTCTCAAAAATGAACTCATTTCCACTCCCATCATTTGCTCACCTAATTAGGATCTTGTTTTTGAAATAATGTGTGATGCTTCTAACTTTGCAGTTGGTGCGGTGTTAGGACAACGCATCAACAAAATTCTTCACATCATCTACTACATTAGTATGACTTTAAACGATGCTCAACAAATTACACGACCACTGAAAAAAGGCTTCTAGCGGTAGTCTTTGCGCTCGAAAATTTTCGACCTTATTCGATTGGCTCACACATTACTGTTTACACTGACCATTCCGCTCTTAGATACCTTTTCGCTAAAAAGAATGCTAAGTCTCGTTTGATTCGTTGGATCCTTCTACTCCAAGAATTTGACCTTACAATCAAAGACAAAAAAGGATCTGATAATGTCATCGTTGATCATCTGTCGCGTCTTCCAAACACACCGTCTTCTTTACCAATCAACAAGAACTTTCTTGATGAACAACACCTTTTTGTTTCTATCGATCCATGGTATGCCAACATAGTGAACTATCTAGTCACTAAGGAAACTCCTTCATTTTGGTCGAAACAAGATAAATATAAATTTCTTCCTAGTCAAGTACTTCTATTGGGATGATCCATACTTGTTTAAGTACCGTTCCAACCTAATCATTCGACGTTGCATCCCGGATTGTGAAATCAAAACTGTTCTTTCGTTTTGTCATGACCAAGCTTGTGTTGGTCACTTCGGTCCGAAGAAAACAGCTGAAAAGGTGCTTCAATGTGGTTTTTACTGGCCTACGCTTTTCAAAGATGCATTCGAGTTTTGTAAAACTTGTGATCGCTGTCAAATGTTAGGAAAAATCTCTCGATGAAATATGATGCCTTTGAACCACATTCTTATGATCGAAATCTTTAACATTTGGGATATTGACTTTGTGGGACCATTTCCCAATTATTTTAGAAATTTGTTTATGCTTTTGGCTGTTGATTACGTCTCTAAATGGCTTGAAGCCATTCCTTGTAAAACAAATGACCATAAAGCTGTTGTGAAATTCAAAAAATAAAACATCTTTTCGAGGTTTGGAACACCTCGCACAATAATATGCGATAATGGAACCTATTTCTATAATCGTTTATTTAAAACTTTAATGAAGAAATACTTGATAACCCACAAGTTATCCACTCCTTATCACCCTCAAACTTGTGGTCAAGTTGAAGTTTCAAATCGCCAAATCAAGCAAATTTTAGAGAAAACTATAAATAAAAATCGAAAAGATTGGTCACAAAAATTAACATATGCGCTTTGGGCTTACAGAACTGCGTATAAAACCAATCTTGGGATGTCTCCTTTTAGGCTTGTATATGGTAAAGCGTGCCATTTTCTCGTCGAACTTGAACATAAAGCGTTGTGGGCAATTAAGAACATAAATTTTGATCTTGAAAAAGCTACCGAAAATAGAAAATTATAAATCAATGAATTAGAGTAGATTAGGAATGACGCGTATGAAAACAAAAAAATTACAAAGAAAGAACAAAAGTTTTTCATGACAAGTCAATCCTAAAGAAAACATTTTCGCCAAACCAAAAAGTTCTATTGTATGACTCTCGACTTCATTTGTTCCTTGGGAAGTTAAAATCAATGTGGACAGACCATACATCGTACGTACTGTTTTTCCACATGGTACCATAGAAATAGAAAACCCCAGGGATGGATATATTTTTAAAGTCAATGGTCATCGTTTAAAGCATTACTTGGAATTGTCGAGTGATCGAGAGGAGGAGCTCATGACTCTTCATGAGCCACACTACGTCTAGTAAGAAATGTTAACCCTCTCTTGTAAATATGTACATATTTTTCCCGTTACACCCATTATATCATGCATTGATTGTGGGGACACAGTCAAAATTAAGTGTGGGGGGGGGAGTCTCATGTTCATTTTTTATTTTTCATGGTTTATTTTTTGCATTTTCTTTTCGAAACTCAAAACTTAAAATAAAATATCCCAAAACAATTTTTCTTTTTATCATAGTGATTTACTTTTAAAGAAACATAATAGGATAAGTATAGGTTTTTGGCTATTAAATTGAAATTTTTGAAAATTTATTTGTCTCAACAAAAATAAAAATAAAAGTTTGATTCCAAGTAACTATGATTTAACTAGTATATAGGAAGGTTCATAGGTGATGTTACCCCACCTTTTGGACAAGGCTGGGATATCAACAAATTGGCTAAAAAGGATGGATATCTGGATTAAAGATCGATTGGAAACAAGGCTATGATCGATACCGTCGAAATTGGACCAAGCTCCAATTAAGGTGGGATCAATTGGGAATGATAAACAAGGCTAGGTGAGGCTACTTTTCAAATTTTAGGTCAATCGGAGTTCGTATGCTCAAGTTATGGATGGATCAATATTCATCGGAAATGGGTTCACATCGATACGTTCGTATCGATCACTGCTACATTGGTTTGGATCAATCGGTCTTTGGATCGATGCATTTCGTATCGATGCACTTTGCATCGATCAGCTGACTTTAGGAAGGAAACAGGTTGATGGATATGAAATTCGTATTGATACGCACGTATCGATTGGATGACAAAATACGTCATTGCACTTCGTATCGATCAAGGCTAGGATCGATACGAAGAATGAAGCAATGGTTACAAGGATTTGAATGAGCATTTCGTATCGATCAATTATTGATCGATACGAAGGACATACTTAGGGATCGGTGTGAAGAAGGCAGCAGGTGTTAACGGATGGATGGTGGTCTATGGATACGAAGAGCATGGCCTCGGATGGATACGAAGCAAGGACTTTGGCATCGATATGAAGGCAGGATATAGGGATCGATATGAAAAGCTCAGCAACCGATGGATATGAAGAAATGGGGCAAACCAAGGGAAGCAGTCTACAAGCATGAAATATGGATCTCTGGATGATACTCGAGCCACGTCATCGATACGAATGTATCGATACGAATCCAACAGCCAATCTGCAAAACTCAAACTTGGATCGATCATAACTCTCATTCTACAAATCCAAATGCTATGAAATTTTCACAAGAGCTTGCTTATTCACTCAAGAACATCCATGATCGATCTCAGCTTCGTTGGACTATTTTTGGATCGATACGAATTATACTTGGATCGATCAGGATCGATCCCAAACGACTCCAGATCGATCTGGTGGGCCCATCTACGCATGAGAAGAGGTATTCCAGGTTTTGGAGCGGATATTTTTAGATCTGCACCTATAAATAGCAGCTCTATGGCAACTAAAAAGGGATCGGTTCTTCTTCTGCTTTTCTAGGAGAAAATCTGCCATTTTGTTTACTGATTTCAAAGGCTTGTAACTGTAATCTCAATATAAAAGGAATAAAAGGATCAATTCAAAGTGGACGTAGGCCGAAGATAGCCGAACCACTATAAATCTCATGTCTTTTCCCATTTTCTTTCATTTAAATTTTTGTATTTCTTCATTTTTGCTCTCTGCATTATCTAGATCTATAATCTGTGATTGGATATTGAGAATTTGTGTGTAAACATTAGTGCTTTCAAGACATTCAGGGTTTGTGACCAATTTTGGCTCAAACACTTTTGTGCTTTCACAGAGGACTAGCACCCACTATACCAGATTTGGAGTTCAGATTTGGAAAGCTAAAGGATCGGATTTTCGGAAGCAATGGCTAAGCAATCAACAAGGAGGCAGAGAACGGAAAGGAGTCAGCATGAAGGAAGTCAGGAGGCCTCTTCAGGAGCTAATCAGACCTCAGTTTTCATCACCAGAGAGGAGATGGAGATGATGATGGATGTTATGCAGGAAGGGATGCTGAAGAGGTAGGAAGAGATTATGCAGAATCTACTTCGACAAGTTGGACAAGCTGGAGTGTAAAATCAAGAGAACGTAACTGCATGAAATGCTAGAAATAGGGATTGTGAAGCTGGAGCAGCATGAGCGGAGATAGTTCAGAATCAGGGTCAGGAGCATGGGGCAACCGGGATTGAGGGTAGAGTGGGACCATCAGGAATAGTCCCTAAGCTAGGGGTACGCCTCCAAATAATGTGGCCTTAATTCCAGGAAGGGTACCAAGTTGTGCTGTGTAGTTTGGCATTGGTCGGGATATGGATGCTCGTCCAGAAGGACCAGTTTCAGGATTCCCTCGCGGACTCGGGGAGCAGGTTGGAGATCGCAGACAGAGGCTATCACTTGATGACAATGACAGGTTAGCGGACATGATCAGACGGGCTATGAGGGGAGGACTAGTGAATTGAGATTTGGAGGACGTAAACATGAGTCCCTTCACTCCTGTGATCAGGCAGGCTAGGAATCCACCGAATTTTAAACTACCAACGCTGGAGATGTATGATGGGAGAAAGGATCCCGCTGTTCACTTGACGAGGTACATGAGGCATATGGAAGTACTAGGGGCATCGAAGGGAGTTATGGCTCGGTGCTTCCCTTTGTATCTGACGGATATAGCAGCACTGTGGTTTAGACAACTGGAGAGCGGCTCAATTGGCACTTGGACGGAGTTGATTGAGAGATTTATAAGGCAATTTCAGGTCCACATCGTGAGACCCAAGAATGTGATGACTTTAACATCGATGAAACAATGGAAGGGAGAATCACTTAGGGATTTCTTAACCAGATTCAATGCGGTAGTGGCTTTGGTGGATCGACCCGATCCGTCGATGGTTTTGATGGCAGCAGTCTCAAGAATTGTGGATGATTCAAATTTTAAGATATCATTGGAACGGGATCCGCCAATGGATCTTGGAGAGTTTTATCACGAAGCAGAAAGTTTCTTATGATAGGAAGATGCGAAGGCTGAAAGAGAGGGGAGAGAGGCTGAAGTTTATGCGGTAAAAGGTGGAGGTCCGCCTAGGGAGGATTCAAACAAGGACGATAAAGACAAAAGGAAAATGAACGACAATGGTTGCACATCGAAAAGGCAACGGAGGGATTCTAAATTCTCTTCTTACACAGATTTGCCTGAAACTTTGGAAAGGATTTACTTGGATACTCGAGGGCGCCTCCAGTATCGAAGATCGGCAAAAAGGGAACCCCTGAATACGAGCGGGCATCGAGAAAGCATTGCCTATTCTATGAGCTGGATGGGCACAACACAAATGACTACAGGCATCTGAAGGATATTATTGAGGAACATGTGAGGAATGGTCATCTACAACAGTACGTACGGAATCGAGCTGTGGTAGTGGAACAGGAGCGGCCACCGTCCACCTCAGATGAAAATGGCACTGGATCTAGGCATTGTCAGCTTATTATCAACTGAATGGATTTATGGCTTCGAATAAGTAATAAACCCCGAAGTGATGCGGCTAAGTCACTTACACATGTACGGGATCGAGGACGGTCCCTAGGCATGCTCTGAGATGATGATAAACCGTGATGCTTGGGTTTATGAAATCATGTTTTCTTTCTGTTTTCTATGGACTTTGGTTTCTTTCTTGGTACTATAGAAATTTGATTTTCTTGGTTGTACGGACGTTTATTTTGTCAATTGGACTTTGTGTTGATTGGATTTGGATTAATGTAATAAATAATACAGGTCAAGCGATTAGGATCCTGACCGGAGAGACGGGGCAATAATCGCAAGTTACGAGTCCCTTCACCGGAGAGCGATGGAACTGACTCGAACGCAATACAAAAGTCCTCGACTGGAGAGTCAAGGCCGGAGAATACAAAAGTCCTCGACTGGAGAGTCGAGGCCGGAGAATACAAAAGTCCTCGACCGGAGAGTCGAGGCCGGAGAATATAAAAGTCCTCCACCGGAGAGTCGAGGCTGGAGAATACAAAAGTCCTCGACTGGAAAGTCAAGGCCGGAGAATATAAAAGCCCCCGACAGGAAAGTCGAGGCCGGAGTAGGATAAAATGACCTGGTAAGGTCTACGGATTTGGATTTGCACCCGGGGAGGTCCCGGCTTTGGATTTGGACTCGGTGACGTCCCGGACTTGGATAAAGCGACCCGGAGGGGTCATGGATTTGGTTATTGGATTTTGGATATGAATTAAAAATTAGTCGACGGGTTCGGATGGATATGGAATTGGCTAAGGATTTGGTTACTGGATTCGGAATCAAATATGGACTCGGAGCAGTCGTGGATTTGGATAAGGATATGGCTATGACACTTGGATAGAATGGCTTGGTAATGGATGGAATATGGATTTCGGATGATGGATTTAAAGCTATTCAAAACACTCCTTCCTACGCAAGGCATGTTTTTTGGGGAAAATATTACCCTGCCTTTTGGACAAGGCCGGGATATCAACAAATTGGCTAAAAAGGATGGATATCAGGATTGGAGATCGATTGGAAACAAGGCTATGATCAATACCATCAAAATTGGACCAAGCTCCAATCAAGGTGGGATCGATTGGGAATGATAAACAAGGCTAGGTGAGGCTACTTTTCAAATTTTAGATCAATCGAAGTTCGTATGCTCAAGTTATGGATGGATCAATATTCATCAGAAATGGGTTCACATCGATACGTTCGTATCGATCACTGCTACATTGGTTTGGATCGATCGGTCTTCGGATCGATGCATTTCGTATCGATGCACTTTGCATCGATCAGCTGACTTTAGGAAGGAAACAGGTTGATGGATATGAAATTCGTATCAATACGCAAGTATCGATTGGATGGCAAAATACGTCAATGCACTTCGTATCGATCAAGGCTAGGATCGATACGAAGAATGAAGCAATGGTTACAGGGATTTGAATGAGCATTTTGTATCGATCAATTGTTGATCGATATGAAGGACACACTCAGGGATCGGTGCGAAGAAGGCAGCAGGCGTTAACGAATGGATGGTGGTCTATGGATATGAAGGGCATGGCCTCGGATGGATACGAAGCAAGGACTTTGGCATCGATACGAAGGCAGGATATAGGGATCGATACAAAAAGCTCGGCAACCGATGGATACGAAGTAATGGGTCAAACCAAGGGAAGCAGTCTACAAGAATGAAATATGGATCTCTACATGATAATCGGGCCACGTCATTGATATGAAGCCTATCGATATGAATGTATCGATACGAATCCAACCGCCTATCTGCAATGCTCAAACTTGGATCAATCATAACTCCCATTCTACAAATCCAAATGCTATGAAATTTTCGCAGGGTCTTTCTTATTCACTCAAAAACATCCATGAACGATCTCAGCTTCATTTGACTATTTTTGGATCGATACGAATTATACTTGGAACGATTAGGATCGATCTCAAACGACTCTAGATCGATCTGGTGGGCTCACTTGCGCATGAGAAGAGGTACTCCAGGTTTCGGTGGATATTTTCAGATCTGCACCTATAAATAGCAGCTCTATGGCAACTAAAAAGGGATTGGATCTTCTTCTTCTTTTCTAGGTGAAACTCTGCCATTTTGTTTACTGATTTCAAAGGCTTGTAACTGTAATCTCAATATAAAAGGAATAAAAGGATCAATTCAAAGTGGACGTAGGCCAGAGATAGCCGAACCACTATAAATCTCGTGTCTTTTCCCATTTTCTTTCATTTTAATTTTGTTATTTCTTCATTTTTGCTCTCTACATTATCTGGATCTATAATTTGTGATTGGATATTGAGGATTTGTGTGTAAAAACTGGTGCTTTAAAGACATTCGGGGTTTGTGACCAATTTTGGCGCAAACAGGTGATAATTATGAAGTATGTCCTAATTGTAATTTTTTTTTAAAGAGTGGTTGATTTAAAGTAAAGCCCATAACATTTTTGATCTTCTAAGTTAAGTGGTGCTAAGATGATTTTGCAAAACTTTGTTTATAAAAAAACAAAAAACAAAAAAAAACAAAAAATAAAAAGCTTTTATAAAAATAAGAAACACCTAGAGTCATGTGTTCATACGCAAGTGTGTACACTCGCTATGCTCTGTACTCTTCTCACGTAAGCTCGAAAGGCAGTGCATGATCGGTATATCTGGCCTCAGTTTATCTGAGTTAGGTGTATGTAAATAGATTTAATAAAAATAACCACCTAGAGTCATGTGTTCATACGCAAGTGTGTACGCTCGCCACGCTCTGTACTCTTCTCACGTAAGCCAGAAAGGCAGTGCCTGACCAGTATATCTGGCCTCAGTTTATCTAAGTTAGGTGTGTAAATTTTAATAATGTTAATACTTTTCAAAAATAGAGAGAGCAAGCAATTGAAATCCTAGCACTATTTTCACCTATTTGATTCGAATTGTTATTCAAAAGAAATAAAAATACCACTTTGCGAAACTTTGACAATCAACTATAAGATCCATTTCATAGTCGCACCATGTTATCAACTGAAACAACTAGCCAAACTAGAGTCTAATTGTGATGATAACTTAATTTTTGTTGGATGTTTTGACGAGTAAAAGGACTAAAATTTCTTGATAATGACCAAAACTTATATTTAACTTACTCGTGTCAATTTAAAAGTAAATTCTTCATATGTAAAAAAATTTGAAAAATTTCATCATATAGTCGCATTAGAATCTGCATATCAGATTTAGATTTTGTGGGTAGTATCCGCTGAAAACCCTCATGAGACAACACTCGTCCTACTATGGCACCTAGAGGTTTAATGGCTTGTTGCATATGCTCAATGCAATCTTGTTTCCTACGGAACTGGATTTATCTTAGTGTTAGTTTATTCGAGGACAAATAAAAAGATGAGTGTGGGGGTATTTGATGTGCACGTAAAAGTGCATATTTTTACTCCTATATTTAATCTACTTCTATTTAAATAAATGAGCATATTATGGTATTTTAGATGTTTAAACCTAAATTTGAATTATTTTCAAATCATCATTTATTCATCCTCATTTGGGGGGTAAAATGGTAGTTTTGTGTATGATTTAATTTGAGAAAATTTATTTGCACATTTTTATTTTTATTTGTAGGAAATGGAGTTCAAACATGAAGTAGTTTCATGGATGAATACATGCACATAGGTTAAAGGCAAATGAAGAATGGAAATAAATGAATTCATGCAACATGGAGGAGCCCACAAATCCACTACCATATGGTCCATAATTAAAAGCACATGCACGTGTTAATAGAGGCTTAAAGGCATGTTAGTGGGGATTAATTAATTCCCTAATGATTACTTGGATGTTATACTTTCTCAAGGGTATTTTAGGTAGTCCCCTAAAATATGAATTAGGGTTTTAAGCATGTATAAATACCCCTTATGTTTCATGTAATCATCTTCTTACCTGTCATGCAATATTGTAGCCACAAAATTAAAGATAAATAAAATTTTCTTTCATGGCTTCTTAGCCTTCTTCTTATTAGCTTTTGTTTACATGCTCATTTCTTTTATGCTCTTTTATTATCTTATGCTCTTTTTTTTATTCATGCAATTAGTTTAGATTTATTATGCAAGTAGTTAGTTCTCTCTTCTTTTAATTAGCACTTCTCTTCATTTATGTTTATGTTGAAATCACTTTATGTTAACATGCTTTTAAATATGAGTAGCTAAACCCTTTCAATTAAGGGGTAATGAAGCTCTCATGAAACATATTAAATTAACATAATGGTTTCATTTGTGATCTCTCTTCTGTGCTTAATGAAATTTTGAATGATTGGTGGTTTATGTTTCTTTCTTTTGTGAATTTTGATAGCCTATGTTGACATCTCAAATAGGCTATGCTTAACTCCTTTTTAAACATAAACTATTTGATCATTTTCCTAAGTGATTTTAATAATGAAAGTCAAACTAGAACCAAAATTTGATGGTCTATGTTACTAATTAATAGTAAATAGATCATGCTTAAAATAGATTTTGTTTTTAATTTCATGTCAATTTCAAGAGCTTTGATAAATGGATTTGAATGGTATGTTAGAGTTTGATGATTTAAGTTGTGCTAATTAATAGCACAAATAAATCATACTCATAATAAGCACATCTATCATTTCTACTTAATATTTTAATGAGAGATTACAATTGAATATTATTGTTGATTTATATGAATGATTGGAAGTGGATTTGCCTCTAAATTTCTCTTTTTTATCATAGTTCATTTACTTTTGCTTTAGCTAATTTTTACAATTTTTCTTAGTTTAAAACACGTCAAAACTTCGGGCTAATTTGATTGAGTATTATTGAAATTTAATTCATTCCCTACGGATCGACCCGTATCCGCATGCGTACTACAACTTTATGCCTTGCACTTGCGGTTTTATAACAATATATAATTTTTTTGGTGATTTTCTAATCGATAGAAAATTCACCGTCTATCATCTCTATTAGTCCAGATTTTACCACCGTCAATTTTTCTTTATCACTTATCTTTTTAGCCCTTGTAGCTTCAGTATTGAATCTCTTAAGGTAGTCTCTCAACGGCTTTCTAGGTTTTTATATGTTAACCAAAACACTTGCATCTATAATTGTCTTTTCATGGTAATGTCGATACCATTTGGTCGCTGTACCAAAGAAGGTTGTAGGGAAAGTCTACATCTCACTACTCTGGGAGCATCATAAATGTCCATCTGACTTTCAAAAGTAGGCAAATTATTGTCCGAATCAGTTAATCCATTATATTTTATAAAAGGAAATTTTATATATGAAATCGAAATATAATTATTTCCTCGATGAATGGAGCTCCCCTGAAATTATTGTTAACTTTAGGATCCAGTTTTCACTTTTTTTAAATCTAAAATGTCTTTAACCATTTTTCTTGTTAAATCCTTTAGATATAATTCATCGTCCTTATAGTCTTTCCATTTTGTTTTATATTGCTTTTGAGATGCCGAACTAGCAGACTGTATAAATGGAGATTTTGATTCCTTGGTTGTTTTATGGGTTGGGTGATTATCAGCATACTTTTCCTTCATTCAGATTAGGCTTGGTGAGAATTCTTACTGACTTGGCGGCTCGTATTTCGTCTTTCTTCCAAGTTCTAATGTGCTTTTCCAAAAAAAATTGCTTTCTAAGATTGTAGCATAAACATTTCTTTGGGGTGACTCGGCCTCCTCTCTATCATCACCTTTTGTCCTTCTCAATGTTCTCGATGATTTTTGAGATACGATCATCTCAATTAGTCCGCGCATGGTTTATTGCATGTCCTTAATGTTATCCTCTTTATTAGTTGTTACTACTGGTACTGATGCTTTCCCCTTTTCAATGTTCTCGACATTAAATTGAGAAGTTACATTTTCCTCAAGGCTAGTATGATGTAAGGCCTGTTGCACTTGGCATTGACTTCCTCTGTTGCTCTTCCCATTTTTAAAGGGAAAATAGTTAATTTTCACTTAAGTTTAATTTACGGTGAAAGTATCAAAATGTTAGACCAAAATTTGGGCCTCTTGTATCTTTAGTCAAAAAACATTAGTGGGGTAAGAGATTGGTGTCCAAATAAGCAATATGCATGTACTTAGTCATAAATTCCTAATTTGGATCTAACCTAAATGGTTATTAAAGTCCCAAATTTAAGTTATTTATTATGTTGAGTAAAAATGAAAACGAGAAAGAATTAAAATTCAAAATTTTCCCCTTCTTAGTTGGGGATACATGCATATTTATACAGAAATGCATCCTTCTATTTTCGACATGTGGCGTAAGTCAAACATGGATGGTTTTGATTTTGTTGAGGTAGCACATTATCAAGGCAACATATGGCAAAAATTATTTTGCTTCCTTCATGATGACATGGCATAACCAAAAGTTGCTATTTGGCCAATTGATCGTTTTACACTTGATTTTTAGTTATACAATAGCAGCAGTTTTAGACACTCGATAGCACTAACGTAGACATGTGATAGCTTGCTAATTCTTGTCACCCAATAGCCTTATATCTTAGCATGCGATATCTTCTATTATTTCAGAACTCTATAGCATAATTGCTGGCGTGCGATACTTGTTATTTTTGTGGTACTCGATAACATTAAAGTTGTCATGAGATAATTCCCTTTATCTTGAACCTCAATAGCATTAATATCTTTAGCTGCAGTAGCTTTTCATGAGTTATTACTCGATAGCTTTGATCTTTAGTATGTCATAGTCTTTCATGAATTAGTACTCGATAGCTTTGCTCATGCGATAACCTTTTAAGAATTAGTACTCGATAGCTCCCCGGAATAGTACTCGATAGCTTTACCTACTAACATATGATAGCTCATTGCATCTATAACCATGATAACTCTAGTATCTTTAGTATGTAATAGTTCCTTTGCACTTATAATACTCGATAGCTTGTTTCATCTTAATACTTGATAGCATTTTACACTTTGATACTTGATAGCTTTATTGATTATTTAATTCTCGATAGCTTCTTCATTTTGAACTCTCGATAGCTTCATTCATATTCAATCTTTTTTCCTTAATTCTTAAAAGGTATTGGGGTGTAACACAAACTAAGTATATTTGCATTTTAACTAAGCAATGGTCAAAAATGAGGTCGACTATAACATAAGGGGTAAAAACGGGGACTTAGTCTCCCATGGTTGAGTCAAAAGGGGTAGATATTTGATATCCGCTTGGTTATAAATAGGTAGCCACCTTCTTAATATCTCTACACTCAACAAACCTAACCCATGCCTCCATTGGACATTAATGAAGCTAAGGAGATAACATTGCAATCCGTAGCCAAGGAGACGGAGGAGATAACCAATAATTGAAGTGTTCGATAATCGACTTGATCGCAAGGAGGAGGTAACTTTCTTCAGTTAAATATATATTCAAATATAAATTATATTCATATGTTAGCATATTATTCCTTTATTTTTATTTGAAAATGGTTTCCTTTATTGATAAAAAAATAGTATACAATACACACGCACCATGGATTATATAGTACAATAGCATAATAACCCACTAACAAATATAAACACAATGAAGCAGTGGGTAATAAGGCTAGCCCGCTAACAAATGCCTTCATAACCCTAAAGTCAGATCACTCGAGCTGCCTTACATTCATTCTTCTCAGAACTTCAGCTGTCATCATTCAAATCTATTCCCCATTTTTGCAATATCTGAATGTTCCCTTATGTGCGATCAATTCTTGCCTCTGAATTTCTCATCAGGTTAGTTATCTTCGCCTGAATAATCTTCGATTTCATAATTTTGTTGGTTTCTTTATGCTCAAAGACGCATTTGTTCCTTTCATCCCATATGTAAAATATGGAAGTAATGAGAGGCATAAGGCAAGCTGCTTGATTTGGTCTAGAGAGCGAAAGCGTGATTTTACCAGATTTATCTCATCTTCGAGATCGAGGGAGTAATAATTTGTATCTATATTTTATCTTCATCAGTGTCCATATGTATCTAGAGCAGTTGTAATTAAAATATATATGCTTGATGCTCTTTGGTTCGCTTTGCATAGAATGCATTACTCTTCACAATTAATACCCCACTGACGAACTTGATCTGTAGTATTTATGCAGTCCAGTATAACTCTATATGCACAACATGCCATTTTCCTACTGTTAGCTTTGTTCCATCATATAGGACACCAATCTAGTTGCTCATAATGTTATCTGCATGTTTGCCATGTTTTGTTAAAGGAGAAAAGATGAATGAATGTATGTGTGTGTACACACACACACACACACATATATATATATATATACATACATACATACATACATATATGTATGCATGTATGTATCGGCCATGTTTAAAATAAAAGTCAAAAATTAATTTTTATAATTAATTAATAAAATGTTAAATTAGTTTTGGTTTCAAAGTTTAAAAAATCTATAAAATAAATTTTTTATTATATTTTAGTTCCAGATTTTAAAATAAAAATTTTTGTATGTGTAGATATGCATGTATATGTAAATTTTTACATGGAAATTTAGATTAAAAAATTGTTGTGAATTTTTTAGCTTCCAAAATAAAGAAAAACATTTTTAAAAATTTTAAAAAGTCAAAAGAATTTTAAAATTCGAATATTTGGAAAATTTGAAACAAGATTGGATTTAGTTAGGTATTGTTTATTAAGTTTAAAAAAAATCCAGTTAGTCAAACTACTTAAAATTTTAAACTATTAAAAATATATTTTTGTTTTAATTTTTTTAAAGGAAAATAAGTTATCCTCTAAAGGAGGTGAGTACTTATTGCACCAAAAATTGACGCCATATCCCAAATTAGATAAAAATGAGATGATTCGAATAAAAGACGAATTTAAAATGAGGAAAGATGAGATTTTTAGAGTGGTTCAGCCTCAAATTGATTGTATACGTCCATTATTAGTTTTATTCCAATTAATCCTTGTAATTACAACCAATTTTAAATAACAATAATAGTTTTAACACTTATTGATAGAAAAAAATGACAGCAACTCGTTGTAAGCATCAAAGAGATGGAAGAAGTCCTTATTTTGTTGCTAAAGGATGGATATTTGTAGTTGAATTCCTCTTTTAGAGTCATCAGCTCGCACAAAAACATGTAAAAATTTAGATCCACCCTATCAAGCATGAAGAATGAGTAAAACTCGATAGTCAAAACAACTCAGAACCGACATGATCATGTTGGTATTGACATATTTGTCGACTCACTTCTCCAACTTCTCTTCATACTTGTTTAGTTTTTCATGCTTCTAATCTTTGCTGGAAAAACTGCTCATCCAAATCATATTGGTACTGACATAATTTGTCATATTCGAGTCTTTGTCTTTTTCCTCAAAGTGCAAGACAATTTCTTTTATAGTTCCAATATGGGTCCCATGTCTTCAAACGTGTCGGTGCCAATGTGATCAATCATGTTGTTTTGACATGATTTGACTTGTGCAATTCTTGCTTAAACTTCCTATGCTTCATCTTTTCTTTATTCTTGGCATCTCTTGAGCTTCTCGATCCATATCCTCATCATCTTGAAGTCCATATTCATCGAGATATCACTTGGTCAAATGCCGAATAACACTTGCCCTCCAAAGTATGCTTTTGCAAACTACAAAGCATGCTTTGGATTGAGACAAGAAGCTAAACCTAAATCCAGATATGCAAAGATGCTTATATCTATGAACTGTTCTCTTGAAACATTGCATCTTTCCTGAAAAGATCAGCGCAACGCTTCAAGCAGTTGTAGAATAAAATCTCTTCAGCATATTTAAAGCAGGAGTCTTCTATCTGAAACTTTCGATCATTTCTGAGATTCCTTAGGAACTACTCCGTCTCTCTCTAAGGTAAACCTTTTTTATGAAAATCATGAGATAAAACATGTCGGTATAGACTTGATCATGTTGGTATCGACATGATTGTTCAATCTCATAAATAAGTAGTACATAGAAATATTTTCTAAGTCGACTTCATTTCTAGCACGTCTTTGTGCTTGCTATTGTGAATTCCCAAACCATCTTTTCCTTGCTTCCATCGATGTCACCGCTAACTTTAATGACTGCCACTTTTCTAGTTCCATTATCTGACTAACTTCAGCAAGTCATCACTAACTCCTCAAGCCCTAGCATCACTAGATCTCGATCTCGATTAAAGGAGGGTCACTGACTTCATTTTTGGTGCCTCTACCGCCACTCATCTCTGCTTTGTAGTCGCCTAATTCATCGATTGTCGCACCATGGCCATCAACTTATACCCTTACTCGATATCACCCTTTCATCTTTACAGTCATTATTCTATTTCAATAGCCTTGGCCACTTCGGGCTCAATGAGCCCATGCTTGAGGTTCAATGGAGTTCACTGCAAGTCAACATCTTTAATGAATGTGGCAGTGAAAGGAAAGGGCAAGTCGAAATGCCGAGTGTTGAACAACCCGCAATTTTAGTGATTGAATATTTAAATAATTAATTTAAATATTTAATCGTTAATTGACGGAATACCCGTTATACTCAATTTTTTAGAAATGAATGAATTAGGACTCGAGACATCCATTGGTGAGACCATAATTCTATAATGAGAAAATTGAGTATAAGCCAGCTTTATTTGGAGTCGATAACTTTTTAGAGTGAATGGTGATTTCATCTAGATGAAATGAATTTGGGTCTAAGGTTGATTGGTTTGCCTATAAGTTGGCTAAACCCTCCATTTCTCTCATTCACTTTTCATTCTCATTTCCTAACCTTTTCTAATCCTCTCTTAATCCCTTTACCCTAGATCCACTAAATCATACTCAAATAAATTCAAATAAATCCCGATAAAATCACCATAATCCTTCTCATTTAATTCCTCACAATTCCCATCAAGTAATTGGCTTGGACTTATGTTTGGAGCTTCTTCTCAAATTTCAAGAGAATGAATAGTTAGGTTTTATTGCTTTGGAGCTTGATTTGGTGAAGAAGATGGTAAATGAGATGATTCTCTACCCATATTTACTTATTATACTTCATTAATTTGTTATATATGATTATGAAGTTATATGGAATGATTTAGAGAATTCTATGTTATGGTTTAGGATTGTATTCATGCTATAAACATGATATATTAACTCATCATTTATTAAAGACTTAATTACTAATTTTGGAAAATTTAACAAGCAATGAACTAGGTTTGTGGTTAATTGGATGATTTTGTGTAATGTTATGGTTTGATTTGTGATTAATTAGTTGATATAATGACTTACATGTCATAAATAAGAAATAATCAAATCATTTAAATGAGTTTTAAAAAAATTAATAAGTGAATTAGGTGAGTTATGAACTCTACACTTATTATTAAAGCGGTTAGAGGTTTAATGAAGCTTAATTAGTACTTATAAGTATTATTTAGGAGAAGGAATATTTTTATAAGTAGATGAAATATTTTATAAAATGAAGTTAGTAAGCTAATTAAGTGAGTTATAAGCTCAACACTTATTATAATAGTGATTAGAGGCTTGACGAAACTTAATTGGTTCTTATAAATATTATTTAAGTAAAGAAATAATTTTATTCGTGGATGAAATACTTTATAAAATAGTATGAGATATTATAAATTAGTATAAATGATATATTTTATAAAATTGAATGAGATTTTATAAATAATATAAATGATAAATTTTATAGAATAGAATGAGATTTTATAGAATAGTATAAATGATATATTTTATAAAATGGAATGAGATTCTAAAAAATAGTACAAAAGAAATATTTTATAAAAGCATGAGAATTTATAAAATAATATAAATGAATTATTTTGTAAAATGGTTATAAGATTTTGTAAAATAATTATAATATGAATACTTTATTTTTATGAAGAAGTTGAGTATTATAAAGGCTGAAAACGATTTATAAGCTTGTTTTGTATTTTATAAAATAATAGAATGATTTTATAAAATAGTAGAAAATGATATTGGACTTTTATATAAAAGATTTGACAAATAAAAGTATGATTTGATTATTAAATAATCGAATTGCTTATTTAAATATACGTGTATGTGTATGTATACGTATATGGGTAAGTATACATATACGTGTATTTGAAATTATATAATAATCAATACAATTCTTGTATTATAATTAGAATTTTTGATAATGGTTGTGTATGTGTAAATATATAAATATATTTGTGTGATGTATTATATGTGTGCACGGGAATATCAACATGTACATATAAGCATGTCAAGAGCAATCTCGTGTAGCCATAAGGACTATTGGGTGCGCTAAGTTGGGTAAGAGAATATTGGGTCGAGTAATCCCTTCGATGAAGTTCAAAATGTGATTTGTGAAGTTTATACGTGTTCATGTGTATATGTGTGCATATGCATGCACAAGTAGGTGCATCGACACACATGTGAGCATCACGTGAGGTGGGAAGGTTGGTTGTGCTCATTTTGGCAAGTCTGGTCGAAAGAATCGTCCTGCGGAACTCTACGCGTAAAAGAAGGGTTTTCATATCAAAATCTGTTTTCGAATACATAAGAGACCACTTCCAAAATATCATCCAATGAACTCCAAAAAGGTCCGATGTGGTGAAGGCTGGCTAGAGGAGCTAGGTGACTCAATGGGCGAAGCTATGGAGGAAACGGGACACAAAAATGTGGACGGTGGAGCTTGAATGCTCATTGCCCAGGCTAATTGCCTGGTGCAACTCACCGTTGTTCCATCGGTCCTAGTAGGACCGTTGCACCGGTGGGGGTGAAGGCCTTGGCAATAAGCCCAAGCAAAGAGCAAGAAGGCGAGGTTTCCCCCTGTTTCAGATGTTATTCGACGTGGAATAAAATGCATCGTGGAGGGATTTTACCATGATTTAATCAGTTGATTTTTCAGAACTTATTACCACTTTATTTATTCGGACATGGAGTCGAAGGGAGTTTCATAATTACTTCACAAACATATATAATATACTATATCATGCATATATATTATATATATAGTATATTAGGTTGATATATCAAAATATAGATTCAATCCGGGAGGTTTCTACATACATGTAGTTAGTGTATCATCTCATATGGTCATGTTCTATTCGTAGGAATAAAATGGATATTACCTCCAGGAGAGGTGGCTGAGTGGTTGATAGCTCCGGTCTTGAAAATTGGTATAGTTTTGATACTATTGAGGGTTTGAATCCCTCTCTCATGTTATGGTTCGTTTCATCAGCGACATGAGCGGCAACAAGTTGGACTATCAGTCGTGCAGGGGCCTGTCTACTGGTTGACTATAGGAGTCTCGCCGATGCTAGCTACGCACCTCACTTAGGTTATTACACTACCAATGGTACCAGCCTACCGTTACATAATGACTTCCAGTTTTTATGGTATATAAATCAGTCAATGGAATGGTAGTCAACGATTTTGCCAGATGACCGATAGCAACAATAGCATTACTCATACTTCGCTACCCGAAATAAGAAAACAGCTTCGCTACCTTGGCCTTTGGAAGAACGACTCGTGCCTCATTACCTTGTCTGTTCAGGGCATTCCTTTCCCATGCATGCATAAAGCTGGAAATGCCTAATAGCCGCCCCATCATCTTTACCGGGTGAGTGGATTAAGCATCAAGTACTCCCCCTTTTGTTGTTCAAACAAGGACTTTGCCCGGCGAGGCAATTCAACACCGTGACGTGGTCTAGTAAAGCTTTGGAAAGATTTCGGGAAAGATGGGCTACACGGGAAAGTGGAATGCAAGGCGAAGCTTGGGATTTAGATGAAAATAAAATAGGTGCATAACTGATCGGTAACGATCAATAAGGCATTCGAGCATGCAGTCGAGGAAGCGATGTAACAGCCCCCGTTCTAAGGCCCAAAACTAACTACTATGGATGCTGCAGTCATCCATAGTTATTAATTCTCGGCGACAAAATGTGGCTATGTAATCATATCAATAAACAGAAGCACATGAATATGAAAAAATTTCAAACACATTTTCATAACATATTTTTACATCTCATTTCACAATTGATATTTCATATTCATTACGTAATCTCATTTGTAATCCCACAGCTAGAGAAAATATAATTATTACAAAATACTCCAAGAGCGACATATGAAGATGCCCTCTTGGTTGGTCAGAGTCAAATACTTGGCAATTATACAACTTTGCCATTACATCCAAATAGACAAAACCAAACTACATAGTGGAAATAGGAAAAGTTCCTAATAGCAAGATTGCCTCTTATACATCTTCGGAAGCTTATTAGTCTAACTGCAACTTGAAAGCCCTTACTCCCGACCTACTCAAATGAGACTGAGAGTTTAAGGGGAAAAAAAAACTTCGTGTCAAACAACAGTTCGGTGTAAATAATAACCTACCATCTCAAACCAAATTAGATATCTAGAGAGACCATGCCACTGAGTGGAATGAGTTTTCCCTCACTATTATCTTAACTAAAACATAACAACCATATACTTTGCTCCTGCAACCACAATGGTTAGAACATAGAAAATAACATTTAATATCATCGAACATATATTGGATTACCCATCCTAATTCATTAGATTATCCATCTTAATTTCAAATGACTATCCGTCACAATTTAAACTGACTATCCGTCTTATTTCAATCTGACTACCCGTCTTATATTATATGGACTACCCATCTCACATATAAGTCTATTCAGAATTATGTGGACTATCCATCTCACATGTAATTATTACTTGGATTACCCATCCCCTACCATATTGACTACCAATCACATATGATTTAATTATTTAAAATTTTATGGACTATCCATCACACATATTCCATTTAACTTAAAATGATGTGGACAGTCCATTATACATCCCATGGGTTTCCTAGAATGACCATGAACCCTTCATTATCCTCATAGAGGCTATCCATCTCCAGCATGATATGGACTATCCATCTCACATCCATAGTTTTCCTAGGATGACTATGAACCCATCGTTTACAATTTAGTTCATGGTACCCACATGTTTAACCTATATCTATTAGTATTCCCAACTAGGTTATCTACCTTTAAAGTTATAACATTTCAAAGTGACATATATTGGTATCCCCAGTTGATCAATGTCGAACTAATTTAATAAAATGCATTGGTATCCCTAATGATAAAGTCTTATTTATAAAACGTTTAGTTTATCGAAATTCATCTACTTTGGTGTCCTCAATGATGGTGTCGACATCTATAATCATAATAGTATTGGTATCCCCAATGTTTAGAATCGAAGTCATAAAACAATAGGCTCGCTACCCTTATTAGGTTAATATAGATCAATATCGAAGTACATCTATATTGGTGTCCCTAATGATAGTGTCAAAGTTTACAAATTTTAAAACGGCATTGGTGTCCCCAATGACGATGTTGAAATGGCAAGCATAAGGTTCTCTGCCTTTGATGAAGATAGGCGACCTCCATGCCGCATTATACCTCATCAACCCTCTACCCAAGGTGAAACCAAACTTAAATTCTTTTATGTACAAATTCATGTTGAAAGTGACATTGTCAACTTCTATAACCTATAGGTTGTCCACCTATTAAATAAAACTTAAAACCTTTATAAGTTACATGGCTAACTGTCGAAGTCATAAGGTCTTCGATCCTCTTAAAACATAGGCCTCTTCACCCCTTTAGAACGTTTTCAATTTATATAAAAGCAAGACTCTTCGGCTTTAAAAGATGAAGGCGGCGTCGTGGATATGAACCATCGACTCTAAAACACAAGGTCGCCATCCTTGATGCACATCGACCCCAAGACCCTCGACGTCATAATAAAACTTTTTTACTTAAATCACATTGGCTATTATTTTGCTTTATATATAGAGTCGAAGTAGATACAAGCAGCATCACTGCCTTATTATGTAAAACAGTCAAAGTGGTAAGGTACGGCATCATTTAAAACATCGGTGAAGGCATGCGACATCGTCAACGTCGACATTAACCTTTTAAAACGTTTAGGTGAACCACGAAGACACCATTTCCACCGATATCGTATTGTCGAAGAGGTCGACTTCGGCCCAGTGGAAACATTACATAGCTACCGAAGTAACTATCTTATGCTTCCATTCACTTCGACGTCGAAACCCATGGATGCGACCTTATCTTAGGCTCGGTGATATTAGGGTGGTATGACACTATCGTAATCTATGTGAAAACTGTTTTATTACTACTTTAAGAAAAAACTTTTCACCAAATCTTATTTCTTGTCCAATTTCTATTGGATAAAACAATTTCTTTACTAATCTTTTTCAGAATTACCGCAGCACTAAATTTTCCAGTTCCAAAACATATTTAAAATAACTAATTAATATCCTTAATTAATTATCCTTTTAAATGCTTATCTGGCATAATAGATTCACAATAATTTGAAATCACTTGGGAAATGTCCTAAAAATTCACTGAAATTAGAGAATATCCTTCACTTTACCATATAAAAATTTCGGAGCCAAAAACCGTATTTAATTATTTTAAATAATTAAAACCCGAAATTAAGCTATTTCCTTCTTAGGAAGTTGATAAAATAATCTATATAACTTGAAAAATTATAAAATTAAAAACCCATCTTCAAAATAATGTTTTACACAACATATTAGAAAATCAAAGCATTTGGAGATTAAAATCTTAGGTTTTACCCTTAAAACTCATTTAAACAATTTTATAAAATTTCCACTAATCATTATTCTATCCAAAAAATGGTTAAAAACGATATCTTGGCAAAACAAAAATCAATCATTTGGGTATTATCCTAGTCGAATTCAAAAGCAAAAATAGAGATGGAACACTTATTATTCACCTTAGATTAATTGTCGGAGTTGAGATTTGATATAGCTCATGAATCCCTAAGCTTGGATTTGTGAATCTCCTTAGATTTTGGCTTCCTAAGGTTAATTAATGGTCGGCCTCCTTATAATTTCCTTTTGATTGTTTTTTGTATGAATAATGTGATAATGATATGAGAAGGAGAGGTTTTAAATCAAAGGAGAGGTCTATTTCCTAAATTGCCCCTCTCATATATTCTCTTATATGTTAAGTTTAAACAATCTTACTTAATTAATTAAGTATGTTACGACCTTATTAAGTTTCAAATCTCATTTTCCTTAAACCTTTGCATCATTCTATTTAATCTATCCAATTAAATACCCTAAATAATGTTCAACTAAAATAGAGGTATTACTGGATCCCCTCCTTAAAGAATTTCGTCTTCAAAATTCAATAAGGGCCATAAAACAAGCATATCAAACATGCAACCAATGCTAGTATATCCTACCAGCTACTAAGTCTATGTACAATCAAATATTGAACATACCATCATAACAGCTCATGATAAGTATCCCTAATCCTGTCCTTTATCTTTCAAGTACAATCTTTCTCATTGTCACTAAACTGGACTTTCACTAACTTGATTGTCTTGTCCCTTAATCTCTTCTCATATCTTGCTACAACTCGAACTGGTTGTCTCATAAAAAATAGATTCGGTTCTACTACTAAATCTTCCAATGCCGTTGAAGAGTAGTAGTCTCTGGATCATGCACACACTTCCGAAGATGAGAAATATGAAACACATTATGGACGCTTGCCAAACTACTCGGTACGTGAGTTTTCTGATTCTTTCTATAATAGGGAACGGTCCAACATATCTCGATGCCAGATTCCCTAACTTTCCAAATCATACCGCACCCTTCATCAGTAATACCTTAATAAAAACATGATCTCCAACCGAGAACTATAAATCTTTATGCCTTTTATCTGCGTAACTTTTCTGTCTGGACTGAGCTTCTTTCATCCTACCTCAGATTAACTCAATCTTCTTATGTGGCTACTCTTACCATATCTGGATCAAGGACCAATCTGTTTTCGGTCTCTAACCAACATGCTGGTGATTTGCATGGCCTTCCATACAATGCATCAAAAGGTGCCATTCCTATACTAGTCTGATAACTATTATTATAGGAAAACTCAAGCAAGTGCAAATTGTATTCCCATGATCCACTAAAATCTAGTACGCAAGCTCTTAACAAATCTTTGAGTACCTTATTGACTCGCTCTGTCTGCCCTTTTATCTTAGGGTGATAAGCGGTACTCTCTTAAGCTTGGTACCTAATACTTCCTGTAGACTCTTCAAAAATTCACTAGTGAACAAGGCATCTCTGTCACTGACTATACTACTAAGAATTCCATGTATTCTAACTATGTTCTTCATAAATAACTTAGCCAATACAGGTGCCATCGTGGTTGACCTAATAGGAATGAAATGGGTACTTTTTGTCAATCTATTTACCATAATCCATATGCTTTCATTTCCCATATTTGACCATAGTAACCCGTCAAAAAATCCATAGATATCGAATCCCATTTCCAAACCGGTATATCCAAAGGCTGAAGTAATCCACTTGGCATCTGATGTTCAGCTTTCACTAACTAGAAATTTGCACATTGCTTCACCCATAAGCCTACATCCCTCTTCATGCCTTTCCAGAAGAAAATTCTCTTCATATCCTGATGCATCTTTGTTCCCCCAGGATGAATCGTAAATTTCGATTGATGATGCTCCCTAAGAACTTCTATCTTTAGGTCACCAACATCTAGAACACACAATCGTTCCTTCTTCCTCAACCAGCCCTTCTGGTCAAGACTAAAATCCTTCAGATCATCAATCTCAGTTCTACCTTCTAGCCTTCTAATCTTTTCGAATAACAATGGATCATCCTTCTGCTTAGAAGCAATCCTTTCGATCAATATTGGTCGAACTTCCAAGTAAGATAACATGGCTATACTTTGACTAGAACTAGCAGTCAGTCTTAACTACACACTACAAGTAATCAATACCTTCAGATCCTTCCATTTTGCCAACATAGCTAACACCATGTTTTGATATTTCCTGCTAAATGCATTTGCAACACTGTTTCCTTTCCCTGGTGTATACTTAGTACCAAAATCATAAGCTATTGAAAACTCCAACTACCTTTGTTGTCTCATATTCAACTCTTTCTAAGAGAATAAATTCCTCAAAGACTTATGATCCATATACAACACGAATAGTTCTCTTAAGAGGTAGTGTATCCACACTTTCACTGTGAAAATCACTGCGGCCAACTCCAAATTATGAGTCGGATATCTAACTTCATGCAGTCTGAGCTGCCACGAAGCATAGGCAATAACTTTACCCTTCTGCATCAACACAGCTCCTAATCCAGTTCGACATGCATCCGTATACACCACCAAATTTTGATTCCCATTTGGAACTACTAACACGGGTGCATTGGTTAACAAATGCTTCAACCCAAGGAATGCTTCCACATATTTATAAAACTAAGTAAACTTCACATCCTTTCTGGTTAGCTTAGTCAAAGACGCTGCTATCCGCGAGAAATTCTTGATAAATCTCCAGTAATAGCCAGTCAGTCCAAGGGAAACTTCTTATCTCGGTCACCGTCTCGGGTCTTTTCCAACCGTTAACATCTTTGATCTTTGTTGGATTGATTGACAAGCCATTCTCTGAAACTACATGACCAAGAAATTTCACTTCTTTCTCTGGGAACCTTAAATCTTTATTGACTTCTCCTTCCCACAAGTAGAAAGCATTTCTTCATTTCGGATAGCTATTTCAACCATTACGTTCGATGGAACTCTGAGATGTGGCATAGTTGCCCTAGCAATCTCCGGCCTCAACCCCGGATAAATTTCTTATTTCTCTTAATCACGGTGTCAATAGTGGCATATCCATATCTGGACAGCTCAACAAATTTAACAAAGTACTCCAACATTGACATTTTCCCTTGCTCCAACTTAATAAACTTCCTTAGTAAGGCTGACTTGGCTACTTCAGACAAAAACCTTTCCTCGAATCTCCTTCCAAAATCTGCCCAAGTCAGTTCTTCTTCTGTACCCCTACGGTCACCCCGCTCCACAAGAACAAAGAAGCTCATTGCAACTGTCTCGAAACCAATCTCCTTTTTTTCTCATTATTTAGATCCAAATCAGTGAATATCCTTTCACAATGTAACAGCTAGTTCTCCACATCTACTGCATCCTCAGTCCCCAGAAAAGGCTTCCCACCCAAACTGGTGTAATCTTGACTTAGCTTAGCATAGTTATTACCAACTGGCACTATGGGATTGACTCTTCCCATATTAGAAACATTTCCTCTAGCTACTTCTGCAGTTGCTCTAGCTTGCATAAAGTTGATGAAGAACTAATACATAGCCCCCATATCTACTGGTGGGGTTCCGGCACCTACATTGGCATTTGCATTTTGATTGTCATTTGCTTATCAACCCTGGTTCCTCCTGGTATTGGGCCAAGCATTTTCGATGGTTGTAGTGCTTCCTCTGGCTAGATTCACTCTTCTGTTTCCTACCACCATATCTTTCTTCCTTATAAATCCGCATAATAGCCTTAGTAAGATACAGAAGAACGGTCTAAGAGGGAGGGAGAATACATACTTATATATAGCAAATACAAGTACGCTACTATAGTGTTATCCCATAACCCCGATCTTATTCTCTGATTCATTAGGACTAGGTTTTCAAAACTCTTTAGTTTAAAATTCTTTTAATCATTAACCTATGCTCTGATACCGACTTGTAACATCCCACATTCTGAGGCCCAAAACTAACCGCTACAGATGCTGTAGTTATCCATGGTTATTAATTCTCGACGACAAAATGCGGCTATGTTAATCATATCAATAATTAGAAGCACATGAATATGAAAATTTTCAAACACAGTTTAATAACAACTTTTTGCATCTCATTTGACAATTGATATTTCATATTCATTACATAATCACATTTGTAAACCCATATTCAAAGAAAATATAATTATTACAAAATACTCCAAGAGTGACATATGAAGATGCCCCCATTTTTTATTAGAGTCAAATAATTGGCAATTATACAACTTTGTCATTACATCCACATAGAAAAACCAAACTACACAACGGAAATTGATAAAGTTCCTAATAGCTAGGTTGCCTCCTTCACGTCTGTGGAAGCATATTCGTCTAACTAGAACATGAAAGCCCTTACTCCCGACCTACTCGAGAGTTTAAGGGGAAAAATAGAAACTTTGGATCAGACAACAGTCTGGTGTGAATAATAATCTACAATCTAGAACGAAATTAGATATCTAGTGAGACTAGGCCGCTAGGTGGAATGGGTTTTCCCCTCACTAGTAGTTTCTAAAAAATAACAACCATATATTGTGCTCTTGCAACCACAATGGTTAGAACATAGAAAATAGCATTTAATATCATGCAACATATATTGGATTACCCATCTTAATTTATTGGATTATTCATCTTAATTTCAAATGACTACCCTTCATAATTTAAACTGACTATCCATCTTATTTTAATCCGACTACCTGTCTTATAATTATATGGACTACCCGTCTTATAATTATGTGGACTACCCATCTTACATATAAGCATATTCAGAATTATGTGGACTATCCATCTCACATGTAATTATTACTTGGATTACCCATCCCCTACCATATTGACTACCCATAACATATGGTTTAATTATTTAAAATTTTATGGACCATCCATCACACATATTCCATTTAACTTAAAATAAAGTAGACTATCCATCACACATCCCATAGTTTTCCAAGGATGACTATAAACCCCTCATTATCCTCATAGAGACTATCTATCTCCAGCATGATGTGCACTATCCATCTAACATCCATAGTTTTCCTAGGATGCCTATTAACCCATTATTTACAATTTAGTTCATGTTACCCACATGTTTAACCTATGTCTATTGGTATCCCCAATTAGGTTTATGTCCCCATAAAGTTATAACATTTCAAAGTGACATATATTGGTATCCCCAATTGATCAATGTCGAACTCATTTAATAAAATGCATTGGTATCCCTAATGATAAAGTCTTATTTATTAAACATTTAGTTTGTAGAAAGGGGCATTTCACCAGAAGGACAAACTTTGCAGTCCAATTAGTTTCTAGGACACCCATTCAAAGAAATTACTTTCAAGGCCAAAGTCAGCAGAATAATTACTTTCAAGGACAAAGTCAGCAGTCCAATTACTTTCAAGGACATAATTTCATAGGTTTTTAGGCCCTAGAAACTAATTATTTTGTGTTTTGTCCTTGAAAGTAATTATTTCAGTTGTGTGTCCTAGAAACTAACTCCACTTGCTAAAGAGGCCCTTGTAGCTAATTTCCACTTGTAGAAATTCATCTACTTTGGGATCCTCAATGATGGTGTCGACATCTATAATCAAAATAGCATTGGAATCCCCAATATTTAGAATCCAAGTCATAAAACAATAGGCTCGCTGCCCTTATTAGGTTAATATAGATCAACGTTGAAGTTCATATATATTGGTGTCCCCAATGATAATGGCAAAGTTTACAAATTTTAAAACGGCATTGGTACCCCCAATGACGACTTTGAAATGGCTAGCATAAGGTTCTCCGCCTTTAATGAAGATAGGCGACATCCATGTTGCATTATACCTCATCCGCCCTCTACCCAAGGTGAAACCAAACTTGAATTCTTTTAAGTATAAATCATGTTGAAAGTGACGTTATCGACTTCTATAAACTATACGCTATCCACCTATTAAACAAAACTTAAAACCTTTATAAGTTATATGGCTAACTGCCGAAGTCATAGGGTTTTCGATCCTCTTAAAACATAGGCCTCTTCGCCCCTTTAGAATGTTTTCAACTTATATAAAAGAAAGCCTCTTTGGCTTTAAAATATGAAGTGCGACGTCTTGGACATGAGCCATCAATTCTAAAACACAAGGTTGCTAATCTTGATGCACATCGACTCCAAGACCCTCGACGTCATAATAAAACTTTGTTACTTATATCACTTCGGCTATTATCCCACTTTATATATAAAGTCAAAGTCAATACAAGCGACATCACGACCTTAGTATATAAAACAGTCAAAGTGGTTAGGTGCGGCATCATTTAAAACAGCGGTGAAGGAATACAACGTCGTCGACATCGATATTAACCTTTTAAAATGTTTAGGTGAATTACGAAGATACCATTGCCATCGACACTGTATTGTCGACGAGGTCGACTTCGGCCTACGTGGAAACATTACATGGCTACCAAAGTAACTATCTTATGCTTCCTTTCACTTCGACATCGAAACTCATGGATGCAACCTTGTCTTAGGCTCGATGATGTTAGGGTAGTATGGCACTATCGTAATTCATATGAAAACTGTTTTATTCCTGATTTATCATTCGTGCAACACCGTGTGCGTGTTCTTACTTCGGAGATTAAGCGCCTTCAAAATAGGAATGTGCCGCTCGTGAAGATTCAGTGGTTAGATAATCCAAACCACTGCACTTGGGAAACCAGAGAATTTATTGAGCGATCTTATCCTGGTTTTCTATCTTCGCGTATCGAAGGTGAAAATTTTAATCTCTAGCTATCCATTTAGGTGAAAATTTTAATCTCCAGCTATCCATTTTTTCTTTGCTTGATGAAATAAACCGGGTTGAATACAGCTCTACTTTAGAAATTGCGAGGACGTAAATTTTATAAGAGGGGGAAGTCTGTAACAACTCTGGTTTTGGTGATTACCTGTAATATTAAATTATAACGGTGGTTATAATTTAATATTGGAAAATAAAATTAATTGGAGATAGAAAATTTGTTAAAATTGTTTATTTCAAATAAACAATGAGTTTTGGAGAATAAATTGGATTTATGATTTGTTTGGTTGGGAATTTAGTTTGAATAAATTATGAACAATGGAAATATGTTAATTTGGGGTTAATAAATTAATTAAGTAATCTAATTCAACATTAATTTGTTGAAATAAATGTAAATTATTAAAAACAATGTTTTAAAACTTTATTATGTAAGTTTGGGAGATTGATGAACATTTTATGGTTTTAATTTGAGATAATGCAATAATTTTGCAAATTATTGCCAAATTTGAATTTTTATTAATTTTAATGTAGCAATTGAATTTATTATGATATGTTTTATAAATAAAAAGGTGGAATTTTGTTTAAAAATAATATTTGGATGGAAAATGATGTAAATATGATTTTGTATTTAAATATACAAGGAAATAATTTTTAGATAAATTTTAATGTTAAAAATGTTGTTTTATGTAATTTATAGTGTAAATTGATGTATTTAAGTAAAAATAAGGTTTTAATGATGGAAATTAATATTTATAGCTAAAATAATTTTTTATTATGTTGTGAAAAACACTTTTAGTTGACATAAACAAATGTTGTAAAATTTATTTGGTTGAATTTCATGTAGATATGTGTAAATAATGAGAAAAGGAGTGAATACATGAATTACTTAGCCAAAATTTAACTAAGTATAGCTAATGGGCTATTGGATATTGAGTTCAAACCCAATACACATTTCTGGAAACATCTGAGAAAGAAAGTGTACGTACTTTCTTTTCTCATTTGTTCATCTTCTCAAAAACAAAAACTGGAAAAAAACAATGGCCTCCACTTTGTTCTTTGAAATCTGGCTTCAATTAAATAAAATCAAGAGATAAAATTAGCAAATCTAAGGTAAATATAGGTGATCAAAAACCAAAACCTTAGAATTGTTTCATCAATTTCTGTTTTGTGTAGATACTGTCTGTAACTTTTTCCTCCTTGTCTGCATGTTGTTTTCTATGCTTCTATAGGTCAGTGAAGCCTATTTGCTCCGAAAAGACATCAACTTGCATCACAAACTTTCTCCAATTTGTGCTAATGTGAGTTAAATCTCACAAATTCTAACTTTGAATGAGTTATTTGCTGAAATAGATTGAATTTGTTGCTTATTGTAAACAAAAACTGTTGTTGAATGTTTACAGTAAAAATATGTTTCAGACCTCTTCTTTTTGTGTTTATAACTTCCTGATTTTGCTATGAATCATGTCGGATCATCTCCGGATTGTTGTTTAAGTGTTGTAGTTTGTGTATGCAAAATTTCATTGAAAAAATCATCTCTGAACTGCTTCAAATTGTTGCTCAAAATTCAGTTCGAAGTAGGCAAAAACATCTGTAGAATTCGCGCATGGTAGGTCTACCAAGCAAGCATGGGGGTCGACCTTAGGGTCGACTCAGGCAAGTGTTAGGTCAACCTTAGGGTCGACCTAGCCATTAACAAGGTCGACCTATAGGTTGACCTTCCCCTTGTATTTTCTGCAGCCTGTTTTCTTTTGTTATGGTGTTCTTTTCAGCTTGTTCCAGTAACTTTTGCTACTTGTTCTTGTGTTGTTTTGTGATGTTTTCGAAGGGCTCTAACCTATCAATAGGTAAGCCAATGTTTTGATTGATCCGTACTCTGGATAGACGAGTTTTTGAGACGTTTTCATATGCTGATTTTCTGTGTTATCCGATGATTTCTGTTTTTTCGAGCACGGATTTTCTAAACAATTTTTGAAATGATTTTTTATATTAAAATAGCTTTTGAAATAAATGTTTTACAATATTTAAAACTATTTTTAAAGCTGTTAAAAATTTATATTCTCTATAAATAAGAGAATTTCAAAGGTTTGTTTTCCGAATAATTTTTGGAAAATTGTTTTAAAAACTAGTTTTCTCAAGTAAATTATTTTCTATATAAAATACATATTTTTGCACTCTTCTAGTTAGCGTATGAGAAAGAGAATTAAACGATTTAGTAAAACATGTGGTATGGTACACATGTGTTTATTTTTTTCGGTTGATTCTGGACTCGTTCGTTTGAAGTTATGGACCTTCGGGTAAATATTTTGTGATCGCCATCCTTTGGCGTATTTTGAGATTTGTGAATTCCTATTTTTAGGAATTATTTGAGATTTCCATTCTTTGGCGGATCTGAGATTTGAGATCTCCTATTTAGGAGTTATGGTTTGTGGAAACCATTATGTTGTTTTTTGTACTTACCGATGATATGAGGTGATTTATGAGTTTTCTGAGATTTGTGATTTGAATGATTTTGTTTTATAATGTGGCATTGACTAACAGTTAGTAAACCGTTAAGTGAAAACGTGTGGTATGGGATGCATTGTTACCACTTTTTGGGTTCCTATTTGAGAGTTTGTGACACATTCACGATGTTATTGCCAGTATTAGACCTTCGGGTCATCACAAGGAATTATGACTTCAGTCATCGGATGTATTTATGACTTCGGTCATCACGATGTATTTATGACTTCGGTCATCACGATGTATATGTGACTTCGGTCACCATGAGGCATATGTGACTTCAGTCACCATGAGATAGGTACCTATACATTAGTTCTAGACACGAGAGCACGTGCAGCATTGCTTCGGCATGCAATCGGGGATTTGGATCCAATCTGGGTTATTTTCTGAGTTTTGAGTTTTATGATTTCACCGTTTCAAGGTGACTGTTTTATATATTTTATAGCCTAGAGCTATATGAGAATTTATTTATATATGGTGATTTTATTTATGAGGTTTTGAACTCTTAATTGAGTTCCATGAGTTATGAGATTTATGAGGTTTTGAACTCTTAATTGAGTTCCACGAGTTATGAAATTCTCTAAGTTTTGAACTCTTAATTGAGTTCCACGAGTTATGAGATTTTTGAAGATTTTTGTGGTTTCCTTCTGAGATTTTATATGATTTTATCGGAATTTATATTTCGAGTAGCTTTTAAGAAGGAAGCATTCATATTGAATTGATGTTATTCATGAGTTCACCCTTGAGATATTTCGGAGTTTTCCATTACTTTGAATTTGAGTAAGTTTGTGTTTACATCATTCCTTTTTGATTAAAGAATGTTTCCCTTATGAGACATATATCCTATTTATCATTTGCTAATCATCTTATTCAAGTTAGACTGACCCGTGTATTTATTACTAGGGTCAAACCGAGTTGCAGGTAAGATATTTCGCTTTTGCTTAGTTGTTCTTCATGGATCATCTTATCGACCTTTTGGATTATATGCCTAGTTTTTGTGTATCTTACTTTGTAGTGTGACTTGGTTAAGTGTATTCTTTTGTGGGATTTGATGTAGGTATATATTGTGGTTGTATCACCATGTATGACACTATGTATTGTATTTGATGTATATGTATATATATGATTGTGTTTGCTGTTCTGTGATCAGTGTTTATTATTTCTATTGTATTTTGTTTTGAATAGTTCCTGTAGCCACCATAGTATAGTATTAGATGAGAATTAAGTATGTCGAACCACTTAAAGATGAAAATGTAAAATGAAAAAAATGTGCACATTATCGACATACTTGATGCTTATTTAATACAAAACTATGATGGTCGCTCCTAAACAGCCCTATTCTCTACACTAGCAGACAGTATTATCTTGTAATACCCTTTGTTATGTGGGACTCGGGGTGAGGTGTCACAAGGCCAAGAATTCCAACCATCGCTGCTGGCGAAGGTTGAGATCCTTCTGGGAGAAAATGGACTTCAGGATTTGTGGTCCGTAACCTTTCTCCTAATAGATAATGCATGCAAATTTTCACAGCAGACACTATCGCCGCCAACTCCAAATCATGAGTCGAATACTTCTTCATATGTGATTTTAGTTGTCGACTAGCGTCGACGATAATTTTTCTCCTTTGTGTAGACACCACACCAAGTCTAGTACCATAGACGTCTATGTATACTATCAGCTACTCATTCCCAATCAGAATGGTCAATACTGACACACTCATCAATCTCTCCTCCAAACGCCAAAACACATGCTCACACTTTGCGTCCTAAACATAAGTCTAATTCTTTTTTGTCAAATTGGCTAACGGTGTTGCTACCTTCAAGAAGTCCTTAATAAAAAGTCTATAGTATCCCACCAATCCTAGGAAACTCCTTGCATCGGTAGCATTTTTGGTTTGGTTCCAATCCTGAACCACTGCCACATTGGCAGGATCTATTGCGATGCCCTACTCTAAGATGGCACGACCTAAGAATATCACTTCCCTCCTCTATAAGTGATGCATCAAAATTTTCACTCTCAACTTGTGCTTCCTTGATAGTTCAATCGCAATCCTCAAGTGCATCCCGTGTCCCTCCTCTGCCCAATAATAGATCAGAATATCATCCACGAACACAAGCACGAACTTGTTCAACTGATCTCTGAAATCAGGTTCAAGAGATCAACAAAGTATGTTTGGATCATTGGTTAGCCCAAACGGCATGACCAACTACTCATATAAACTAGACAACGTATGAGAAGCGATGATCGGCACACTTTCCTTTTCTACTCTCAAATGGTGAAATCCCATCTTAAGATCCAACTAAGAGAATACCTTTGCACCATAGAGTAGATCGAACAAATAATCAGTACGGGTGAGTGGATACTTATTCTTTCTTGTCACTTATTCAGCTCATAGTAATCCATACACAACCTCAGAGAGGCATCCTCCTTAGTGGCGAATACTATAGGTGCATCCCACTCGGATATGCTCCAACGAACGAACCTTCACTTCAACAGGTCATTCACTTGCACCTCCAACTCCTTTTGTGCTCTAGGTACCATATGCATCAAAGGCATAACCATCAGTTTGGCATCCTTCACTAAGTCTATGTGGAACTCAATCTCTCGGTATGGTAGTAATCTGATCACCTCCTCAAACATGTTCGGATACTATCAATTGATGGGCACAGATGGCAACTCATCTTGCGGAATCTTGAGCGAATATAGAAAGCTAACCATAACCCCATCCTCTGGCAGGAAGCCAATCACTACTGTCCTCTCCCCATATCCCCAATGTCACCAAAAAGCTTCTTGTAATCCACCACTACCGCACACTTCCTCAGCCAGTCTACCCCAAGGTAATCCCAAACACAATGAAGTTCAAAACAAAGCAATTACAAACAAATGAGCATCCATGAATCGATAAGAAAAAACCACAGCAAACCATATAGAGGCTAGTGGAGTCTCCAACAGGGTTCATCACAATCAAAGGTTGGTCAACTATTTCAGGTTCACTCCTAATCTATCTACTAAGTCACCAAATATGAAGGAATGCAAAGCCCCAATATCGAACAAAACACGTATGGAAACATCAACAATTAAAAGCATATCTTGAATAATGACGCTCTTCCCTTTCTCCTTCACCGAGGGAGCACTCGACAAAGTCAGGATGACATCCGAAGCATATACCTTCACTACATGCTTCTACTGCATTAGTTCTAGGAAATTCTTGTGCATATGTCCAAACTTTCCATGGTGGAAGCACTTCTTTTCTACCAACTTTACCATCTCTAATCAAGTGACCCCTGTCTCCACAACCATAACAGATAAGATCCCACTTCTCGTTCTTTTGAGCATTCTTCCCTTGAAACTGCTTTCTTTTACCATTCTATTTCTTCTTGCCTCCACTGCCTTATTGCGGTTTTGGCTCTCCTTTACCACAATAGCTGATTTAGACTTGGGGTACAGACTCTCCTTGCAAAGAGCTTTCTTAATGAGTCTCTCAAATGGTATATCGATGTGACTCACCAACTCTCTATAAATAGTCATCCAAACCCATAAGAAACTTCTCATTCTTTCTCAACATAGTGTCGATGAAAGACATCTAGTATTTCGACAAGGCGTCGAATTTAGGAACATACTCGAAGACAGTCATGTCTCCCTGCTTCAAATCGATAAATTTCCCGAATAGCATAGATTTTCTGATAAGTTGAAACAAAATTCTCCTCGAGTCGAGTTTTGAACCGGTCCCAAGTAAACAGATCCTCGAGAGTAGCAACTCCGAAGCGTTCCACTAGTTCATGTCTCTCCCTTGAAGTTATCGGGAAGCCAACTTCCTCTTTATCGCATCATCCAATTCAAGGTCATCAAAAATCCTTTCGCATGTGTCCAACCAATCCTGCACTTCTATAGTTGATTCCATTTCTTGGAATAATTAGCCATCGAGACCGGCAAAGTCCTTATTTAGCTTAACGAAATCAACTCGGGCACCTACACTTGAGCACCACCACAACAGCAACATTCAGAGTGGCCGCTTGGGCATTTTGCAGCATGTTCGCTATCATCGCATTGAACATTGCCTACATGTCAGGGTTAGCAGTCCCTAAACCTGCTCCTTCTTCGACTCCAGAGATGGAGTTTCTCATAGTGTTTCTTATATGCTGACTCATTCTTGATCTGTAATAAGAATAATTAGTCTCTTATAACGAAAACTGCTTCAATGGTACTCGTGTGTGCATGAGACTTATATAGCATATATAGTACTAAATAGTTCTGAAAACCAAAATATATAACAAGTATGCTCTCTCTCATATATGTATGTATGTATGTATGTATATATGTATGTATACTCTTGATCTAGTATAGGGTGACAACTCCTTTCCTATCTTGACTGGACCACGGTATCAACAGGTTAATTGTGTAACTTAAGCTCTGATACCAAATGTGATGATCTCTCTACATCATTGGTACCCAATATAGCTAAATAGTGCGCTGTTACCATGCCTGGCAGATGTAGGATGATTGTCAAGGGTTAAAAAAATAAAAACATCACGGAACCTATCATATATCTCATAGCGCATTGAATAAAATATAACATACATCACATATATAAAATGGAAGAGACAGTAATAACTAAGAGAACTAAATATCAGAACACTAATCCACAGAGTTATATAACATAGAATAGAGTTATACAAAGCAGAAATAAACTCAGATAAATTGTCTCATAATAGTAAAGTAAACACTATCTAGGCTCCACAGTGTTGCACAATGATAAAAGCAATAGAATATCCATATATAATACAAGAAAGCTCCATCCAGCTCATCCTTTGCATAGCTACCGCGTATCACCTAGACCTGATATCTAGTCTACTGATTTAAGAGTGCCCGAGATAATAAGAAGCAAAGCATAAACCTCGAGTCAAATAATGGTCCGATATGAGCGATAAATGAATCTCAAAATACTTTACAAGTCGATATAGTAAGGAACAAGGGTATACGAACCATGCCTGATCTATCACTGCAACCAAAAAGTTAGCACATAACAAAAATAATATGCTACTCTACAAACATCTTAAGGGTGTACTACTAAATAAGTACAATGGTGTGTGTCCAAGTATCGCTATCCACATTACCTATCTCAGGTGACATACTAAGGGTGATAGACTACAAGGAAAGCAAACATGACATCCATCAAACAATCCTTAGCATCACTCAATGTGCCCCGAATATATAATAACTCGTATGACCTTTCCCCTTCCAGGGATCAATGGAAATCCTGATTTTTAGTGTACTCATTCATAGCCCAAAGTTAATACTAGAACCATTCCCCAGGTCTAGGGTACACGGATCCATTCAGTCGATCTAGGGTAGCCTTTCAAATTACCCATGAGGATCCTCATAATATCCCTACTTTTGAGTACATTAGAAAACACTTCGAGTATCAACAATCCCTTAGCACATGCATTCAAGCCATTTCCTCACTCAATCTAGTTTTGATTATTCTTAAGGAATCATTCCACATTCGTTTCCACGATGGAACCATTCAATCGTCTATCCATGGATCACCCTGCCAAGAACCCGCCCTTTTTGGACAATCATTATCATGACTCCTTTCAACATCGAGCTACCATCGTTGAAACCTAACTCCATTAACCGTCGAGTTACTATCATCAAAGTCCCAAAGCTATAATCATGCTACTACATCACCATCAAACCCCAAGCGAACAAACAAACACCTCCAGCATGACTTATAAAGCTAACATTTCCCCTCTTAGAAGTTTCATTACCCAGACTCCTAAATTTCATGTCGATATCGATATGATTCTCGTCTTCTATACTTAGCCAAATTTTGGCTAAGTATTTTCCACCCGATCTCTTCTTCTCGGCATGCTTAGAACTCCATGCTTCATTCACTAGGCTTCCCAATCTCTAAGCTTCAACCAGACACCAGAAAATCTACTTGTTATGATCAAAAGTGATCGGTACTGACCACTACACTAAGCCAATTTCCCAACTTCGAGTTTTTGGACCTCTCCCTACCTTCAACCCGAAGCGTTCCTCGAAGTTTTATAGCCTAAGTCTCCAAGTCTTGCCTTCTTGTCCACTAGATCTGCAAATACTTCACCCAGCAATCATCTCATCACCGACATGAATCTCGCAACCCAAACTTCATGCAACTTGAACCTTGTGCTCCTCCCTTGCTACATAGCCCCTTCTCCAAGTTTCCTCTGATTTCGATCACTTTTGCCTTCGATTTGCCCGATTCGATGAACTTTTTCCTAACTACCTAAAAACACTAGCAAAACATATCAAAGCACAACATATAAAACTAAAATATCATCCATATGAATCCATACAAACATGTAATTTATCAGAACATGATTATAATACAAGTTCGAGTCAGATCTACCTTTTACACTAGCATGCTAATATGATCAAAAGGGGTTGCAAAACCATTTAAAATCAAGTCTAATCTTTTTAATTTCGGCCACAAACATTTTTTAAAAATGTAATTAAAGTTAGAAAACATTTTTAATATCAAAATCATGTTAAAACACCCAATTTAACTATATAAAAAAGTATAGAATAGTGAGAGGCCAAGAACCACTTACCAATTACCCAAAATACCAATATTTCTCCCTAGATCCAAGATAAACAACAAAGAAACACAAATCTCTAAGCACCAAAGCGATAGATCTACAATCTTCTTTGCCAGTTATCCTTTTAATGATGATTTAGGTTAAGATTAGTAAGAAAAATGTGAGCTTTTTGGTGAAATTGTGGCTTATTGAGATTTTGATCTAATTTAGAAAGAAGATAAATGATTTGGGGGGTTGTTGCTTCAACCACTATTAGCAAAAATTCCTAGTTGGGCCTTAGGCTTAGCCCCTAACCCTCTCTAGTTACTCATTAATCTATCCATTAGCAAACATAATTTAAAATGGTCATATCTCATAAACGGTAACTCCATTTTCCTATTGTGACCATTCTATGGAAAGAAAACCCACAAGCGTGATCTAATGAAGTGGTTTTAGATCCTAATTCAATCTCTATAAAAAGTTATAGTCCTTACAAGAATTTCTAGGTACAAAATGTTCGATAAAAATTCTAAAGGTGGAAAATGTCCCTAGTAGTCTTTTCGTAAAGTTTTGTAGTCATACAACCTCACATGAATTAAATAATAATATTTTATGATCCTTCGATATGTAAAATACAGGTCATTACAATATTAGCCAGCATGACCATCTAAACGTTAGTAGCGTCATTTGAAATCAATAATTTCATCAAGAAATATTTCCAGAAACAAGGGAGTTAGATCAATTAATTAGGGATGTTCATATTGCAAAAGATTGCAACCATGACTACTACAAAATTACTAATAAAAATATATTTAATTTTTCTGTAGTGTGGAACAAAATCAAGCAACAACATCAAACTGTTAATGAGCGTGGAGTTACATGGCATGCACGGAAAATATCAATATGTGTGTATAAAGGAATTCTAAATGAATTGCCAACTAAAGGCAAACTACTTTCTTGGGGTGTCAGATGATGTGTGTTGTGTAATCAAGCAGATGAAGAGCATAGTCATTTGTACTTCAACTGTTCATATTCCCAATACCTGATCATGCTTACAAAAATAAAGCTCAACTCACAAGGGACGATTGGAAGCTTGGTCTATAAAGGCAATGACAATTCAAGCCACCTTTTCTGCTACCAACACCATTAGAGACCTTGCATGTACTGCCTTCACCACTGCTGTGTTTTATATCTAGAAAGAACGAAATAGAAGAATATTTGAGGGAAGAGTAGAAGTAAAGTACAAAGAGTGAAACTGATAAAAGTGGATGTTAGATACTTGATACAGAGATCGAAAAGGATGGCTAAACACATCAGTATAGAAAAATTATGGAGAGATGGTGTATTAAGCTTTTAGATCTCGAATGAGTAAAGGGGAATGACGGTGGAGCTGAATGTGGCGATGTCCTAGGGTTTTGTTTTCCAAACGGGTTGGGCCGGGTGTTTTGATGTATTGTCGGTGGAGTTTGGGCTTTGTATTTGTTTTGTATAATTTGGTGAGATTATTTTTGTAGGTGTTATAATATAGGGATCATCGGGCTTATTTTCCTCTCTACACTGGTAAAGTTTTTTAGGGAAACGAGACCTTTAATGTAACATCCCAAAATTTTAGATAATAAATTAAAATACTAATAAGGGTAAAAATGAAATTTTACATAAAATGATAAAATAGTAAATTTTCACAAACTTTAAATTAGGCCTCATGACCTATTCCATTGCGTTCAGAATATCGTTTACAGTTAAAAACATATGTAACTCGTTGAAATTGATAAAACGGGTCGAAAATTAGTGGACAGAAGACCCAATGACATTTTTGTAATTATTAATTTTGGGATTTAACATGACAACCCTAATTCTCAACAATAAATAATACCCTAACGCTCACTCCTCTTAATTCTAAATCCTAGTCGCCACTTCTCTGATTTTTTACGTACATTTCTTCTTCTCCTCAAAAACTCTTCAATTCATGTAACACAAGATTCTCCAAACAATAATACGCAAGAGTTTGACAGATAGGAATGATACAATATAAAGTATATGGAGAGCAACCATAAATAAATGTATCTTTAGAGCGTTAAGTCGCCTCCTCCATTATCAAACTCATGTTTTCTACTTCCGTTCTATATTTAATGAACTTATCATAAATACACTGCTTGTATATCATATACACATGTTCATTAAATGAAGTAGGTGGATCCATTTTGGTATTGTTGACCTTTTGACTACATATATCTTTATATGTCAATCTAAAGAGTTCATCAACTCTTTTATCGCTTTCACTGAATAGGTGTTTCACCCTTGATCTTCTAAGATATAAATCATCAGTACTATATGATTCATAATTATATGATTTAAAGAACAATTATAGATTAGTCCACAATCCTAAATAATTGTTAAAATTCTAGCTACTTATGTGCTATGCAGCAAATGCAACAAAAACCGCTATTCTAACAGATTTATTTAATAACAAATATTCATAATAAAATAAAACTATATTTATTTTTCGATCAATACTGAAAACATTTATTACTTCATAAATAATATTTGGTATATTTATGAAAATAATTTTTTGTATCTTGATGCATCCAATGATAAGTATTATATGGCATTCTCCCACTATTTCCTCCATCGCTATAATAGCTTATGAAGTATGAAGCTTTATTTAAATGCTTGTTATGTGCTATTTATTTCTTTTATTGTAACTAATTTATAGTCGAGAATTTTTTATCAAATATCTTAAACTTGTAGAAATAACCTTTATAGAAAACAATTTTCTATATAATAACGCAATTGGAATATAAATCACATTTATCATTCCATAATAAGTATCTTTTAGTATTTTATACAATTCTCGTTGTTGATGTCTCTTTATGAATTAGAGGTGACATCCACTCTCTTCATTCCAATTATACCTCAGTTACATCCACTCTTGTACTTCTCCTTTTCTTTCAAAAATGGTCAAACCGTTTAAAGGAGATCCTTGTTATTACCAATGGTATTGAATACCCGATTTTGCATTATGGTTTATTTGCTTATTTCAAATGAATTAATTTCATTAAAGTTTCATTCGTTATGAACCGTGATCGTACACCATTTAATATTTATATGTGATTGAATATGAGTCAAATATCCATATTCTTGCATTGTTATTAGAGTTTGACACTCATAGAAGACAATACATAGTCTCATACAAATAAACAGTTAAATGATCAAGGCACGAATGTTTTTGTGGTTGTAAAATTAGCTCTCGTGTAGGTCTTGAAGTGACAACATGCCATGAGATTTAAAGGTAAGTATATTTTATGTTTCTTTGTAAATCTTTAATGTAGTTCATTTGTAGATCTTACCGACAAACATTTTAACAATTTTATAAGTTACGCAGATTTATTGATGTAGATTATTTTAACTTTATATAGCAGATGTTCTTACAATATTACCAGGTTTAATTATTACCATTTCACTTTTCAATAAGGCTCATACTAGATTTTTATGTTTCTCAAAACCCTAAGGAAACATAGAAATATTTTGATTTCTCAAGTGGGCATCAAGACTCACTTGCCTTGGGATTCTAACCTTGAGTTTGCTCAACAAATCGACCCATAAATGATGGATAATACTTTATCGATTGTATCATACACATAACACCCTGAAAATTTACATAAAATTTAACAAGTAATTTTACAAGAGAATTAAATTAAACAAAACAAAGACTAAAAAAGGAAATTTTCATAAATGTCTAAATTAGGCTATGAAACTTGCACCATTGCGTTTGTAGCAATTTTCTAGATGATTTTCATATATAACATTTCGTAACCAGAGTTAATATGGAAAAGTTATGGGTGTTAGAAGAATTGAAAATTGAATAAGAAATTAAAAATAAAAATACACAAATTTACATTGGGACTGGTCGACCTATGGGGTCGAAGGTCGACCAGTAGCGGTCGACCCGTTAGGGTTAACGATCGACGGTGCCTGCTTAAAATCGAGCAATTTGTTATAACCGATAACGTGTTTGAATGGAGCTGATGCATTGCTTTGCATGCAAGTTGTTGATGAGCGAACCAGATTTCAGTAAATATTCTCTAACCTAGATCTAAGGGCCTAGACTAAACCCAAATCTTCATAATCAAACCCTAATTCTCATATAACTATATGCTATAACAAAAATATGCCAACATTTTCTTTCTTCCTCCACTTTAAAATTTTCTTAAAAATAATATAAAAGGCAACCTAGAAGAAAACAAGCGTTGAAATCAAGGCGGAGTAAGCGGAGCTAATGAATAGAGGGGCGATTCTCAAGCAAGAGCAATAGAAAAGCTTAGGGTTGAGGTGAGTGGGAACAATTTTAATAAGGTAATTATTATAGTTAGATTTAAACAATTTCAATTGATTTAGGGTGCTAGAAATCTAAATTGAATATTAAAAACCCTAACTTGAAATTATCAGTAAACTGTTAATTGAATATTGATGATATATACTCCTTTTTCCACTTGAATTTGCAAACCCTAAACAAACAAACCATAAATTGAATTAAAAATTGATAATTAGACTGTTCATCTAGTAATTAGGGTTCACCAATTACTACTAACGACTTGAAATAAAATATATCAATGATCGACAAATTAAAACGCAGGAAAACCCTAAATTTCGTTCGCGAATAGTCAACCCTAGACCCCTAATGGTCATCGGTAGCGGTCGACCGTCGAAGTCAAGCGGTCGACCTTCGTAATAAAAACTACAAACCTTGAACCTCATCCTAAAGCCTAAGTTAAAGAATAAAAAATTATATAGTTTGGTAAAAAATTATATAAATGGAAAATTGATTATTTGAGTTAAGTACACATGCTAGTGACGGTAGAGAAGTCGGTTCCCTATCAAAGGACAATAGGTCATCGCGGTTTGGATAACAGTTAAATACCCAAATGATAGTTAAGAGTTGACTAGGGCGATGTGTTTCACATAATAAACACTTAGGGGATTTTCTGCAGTGGACGTGCAGCACTGATGGATGGCAGTGAGTGTGCCTGATACTAATGGGGGATTCTATATAGATAATCGGGCCCGATGCAGGTCGATAAGTGGCAATATAGGTAAAGGAGCCTGGTACTAAAAGAATTTCTTACACGATTCTGATGCGGCGTAGTATAGATAGACACCAGTGCAGTACGATAAAAGGCATTTTGCACTACGACTGGAAGGTAAGTGCATACGATGAGTCACATAGCGAGTTTGCATTTCAGGGTTCTTCCCCCCCCCCCCAAGGCGTAGTTATAGTATAAGGTATTATAGGAGAGCAGTTCCCACAGTCACCTACGGGCAGTATGTTCTTATTGGATAACTCTAGGAGCATTGGTCGATCGTTAATGTGAGGTTCAATTTATAGTTCGACCCTTTGTGTTAGATAAGAATCCTTAGGTACTGGACCTTAGGAGTTCACGGACACTTATAGCACACCCTATGTCATTTAGAATATTTTTGAAGTTAACTGCACATTATCATCACATATTAAACTTGTACTCATTCACCAAACTTTATGTCTGACCCATTCCTTTTCTTTCTTTCCCCAACCATAGGTGGATAAGGCAGCATGTGATTGGCACATTCTTGATACTTGGAGAGTCATGCTCTTTGGAGACTGCTTTTACCATATTTACTCTCCATGTATATTCTGGCTTATCAGTACATTTTGCTTCATGTATTATACTTTGACACATATTTCTCTATGTACTCTGTCTTGATACTGGTTTTTCTGAGACTGTGATTTGGATATTTTCTGAGACGGATATTTTTCTACGTTATATATGTTTTACTCCTCCTTCTGTGTATTCTAAAAGTGTAGTGTATCTTAGATAATATATGGTTATATTAGTCTCTGAAATGTTTAAAGGTTAAAACCCCGATGAACCACATTTCTCTACACGACGCAAGACTGAAAGCCACATTAAGCTTTGGATCGGCCTGTCGAATGATGCGGGTTGTCACAATTGGTATCAGAGCATAGGTTCAAAGTTCCTTAGGGATTAATTAAGAGAACATATTTAAAAAATTTGAAACAAAATGGTTTTTCAAAAGGTTTTCCAAAAATGTTTTCCAAAGTTTTTCAGAATGAACATTCTTAAATTATATATGTATAAAAGAAAAGACTTTCAAAGAGTTTTTTCAAAGATTTTATATATATTGTAATCCCTCTCTTTCGTGCCTATGTTAACTTTGATCCGCGTCTATGTTATCTCTCTTATTCGTGCCAAAACTATATGTGAAAAGTTGCTAATAAAGTTCTTAAAATTTTTAGATAAAAGATGAGTGAACCCGTTGGTTCAGGCTCTGGCGATGCATCCAGGTCCTAGGTGTGAACATCCCGATATGGTTCCATTGATACTTATAGGCGAGGGGACAAGCCGAGCTAAATCCCACTAGAGAGCCTGCAGTGGGAGCAATAGGTGTGGCTCCTACACACTCACCTATCGCTACAAACTATGCTAAGCTGTGCAAGGATTTTTCTAGCCTTAAAGGAAAGCCAAATATGAGGACAAAGTCTTACGTGGTTTCAAGGACATGGATCTGCAGTTGTGATGAGATCCTTGGTTTGATGGGATTGATTGATGTTGTGAGGAGGCAGTTAGCTTCATGGAAGCTATAGAGTGATGAATTGAGCTGGTAGGAGGTTGTTGAGTCTGAGACTGATGAAAATGATATTTCTTAGGATGAGTTCCGTAGAAGATTTGAGGTGAAGTTCCTTTTTAGGGCAGAGGAAGGTGTTCAGCTCGAGAAGTTTATCCATCTTAAGCGGGGGGACATGAAAGTAAGGAATATGTAAATTAGTTTAATGAGCTAGCTAGTTTCGGTATGGAGTTGATCAATACACCACACAAGAAGGCTCTTAAATTTGCTAAAGGACTGAACTAACCCCTCTAAGATTTAGCTGTGTGCCACATTCCGATGGGTGATGTCTATAAGAGGCTAGTGGAGATTGCTTTACTCACTATCGTCTCCAAGAAGGAAGTGAAAGAGGAGACTCAAATGGTTGGGGAGAAATGACACTAGAAGAATAAGAAGAAGGGAGGATTCGGGTCGAAAGGGAAGATTCGGAAGAAGGACAAGGAGTGCCATAAGTGTAGCAGGATGGTGAAATTTGCTAAGGAGTGCAAGGAGGATTGCTCAAAGATGAAGTGTTATAACTGCGATCAGTATGGGCATTTGAAGCAAGCTTGCAAAGCACTACTAAAAGCTTCTAGTCAGGTGGTTCTGGCACTAAATGTTGTCCTTAGCTCTAGTGCATGACCAATGATAGAAAGTGTAAGAAAGTGATAATCAAAGGTCTGTTGTGTGACACCCCATAAATTTTACATTAATTAATTATTAAAGCAAGTTAGTTGTTAAAAATGAAATTTGCGCAAATGATGGAACTTGACAACGAAACTTACACCATTGCATTCATGGTGAAATTCTGAGCAACTTTTATATTTGGAGTTTTATGATCGGAGTCCAAACGAAGAAGTTATGGTTGAAAAATGAATTCAGAATGAAGATAATTCGATATAATTAATTTACGTTTATAATTAGTCGCCCAGGCCCATAGGCCGACCCACTATTAGGGTCGGTCAAACACTAGTGGTCGACCGGTGACCCGTAAGCGGTCGACCGCTAGGCGTATGGCGACTTGGGTTTGCCTAGGCCACAACGGCTCGGATTTAATATATTTAATCGTACGACTATGGTTGATTCTAGCGCCTATAAATTCAGGCCTAGCCCTCTCCTTTCTTCTCATATTTTTTCTGGAAAAAGCAGAGAAGCTCATTCATTTCTCTTCTCCACTACTTTTTAGTTATTAAATATTTATATATACGTATGAAAATTGGAGAAGAACATAAATTAGAAAGAAAAGAAAGAGAACCAACCTACAATATGTGTATTTTAGGTAAATCTATATTCGTATTTTCATATTTTTATTTCCCTTCCAACCCAAATCTCTTCTCAGATCTAAAATCCTAACATGTGTATATTCCCCTTTTTATACATATTTCATGGATTTAAAAGAAGATGGAGTTGAATGAAAGGTTCCACTTCAGATCTGGAGATTTGGAGCAATTTTTAAAAGCGAGTGGGAAATTTTATAGATTGTTATAATATGAAAATTATCTCATTGGCATTTGTTTGATTATTATGCCTAACTGGATAATTGTATATGAGTTGTCAGCAGCAAATTGAAAATAATCTGAATATAATAAATACCGCTTACATATTCTTGTTTATGAACTTATTTAGAATTGTTTACAACATGATCTGGAAATTAGTTTGAAATTTATTCCAGATCTGAAAATAAGTTATATAATAATGTTATGAATTTGGATTATCACCCTATTCTTATTGGAATGTAAACTTTTTTATGTTTGGATTGTTGGAATTTAGATTCATTTAATATTTGTGAATTAGTTTGATTTCTTTCTCTTTTAAAAAAATACAACATTTGATCTAACAAGGAATATATGCAAATAAAAAGAGAAAGAGATGTGTAAAGCATGAATTCATTATGGTTTACATTGTCTATTACAATTTACAATAATAAAAAGAAATGATTATTCCTTATAATTTCAAACGACGTAATCTTTAATATTTTGAATTTAAATCTTTTGTTTTGGACTAATTTTTGAAAGTTATAGCGGATAATCTTTTTAAATATGATTCCAACAATTGAACATGGAAAGGAATATTCTAGTGAAGATGAATAACTAGAATATATTTGATGAAGTAGATATTTGTACGTAATTTACTGTGCTTTTAATAATTAAAATAAAACTTAACTAATAACGACGCTTACATGTAATATTTGCGTTTAGGATAACTAATTAATGGGGAAGGAATTTAAAAGGTTGTAACTTCAATAAATGGGAAATAAATGGAAATAAATATGGGAGTTGCAATAATTTGATAGGGTAAATGGATTAATGGGACCAATAAATAAAGAAGTTGGATATTGGTAAATATATATATATATATATATATGTATGTATGTCTTAAGAAATGTCGTTAGGTTGATATTCATTTATTTGGACAAGTTGACATTTATGGATATGTAATTAAAAGGAAATTGGTTAGTAATGGAATATTTAAGGTAGACATATTACCTTAAATAACAAATGGGGATTTGTAAGTTAAGTCCAATGTCCAACTTGGAATAATAAATAAATAAATTTAACCATAATAAGCCTAGGATAATATGGCTTAAAAATAAAATAATAGTAAGCTTAAGTTAATTAATTGGACTTAGTGGTTTGGAAATGCAAGGTCAGTAGGGTTTCACAACAGATGTCTGCTCTTCACCCAGAGGCTACCAGCAGTTGTGCACATTTATTACTGATGTGAGATATTTCTAACTATAGAATCTGAATAAATGTTAAGGCAAAATAAGAAGGTATTCTTGTGTAGCCTAATCAATTGACACGATGAGATGTGTGTGTGTGTGTGTGTATAAGAGTGTGGTAAATGTGGCTAAGTCATAGGGATATCTCCTATTGTAAGTACTTTCCGATGTTGCAAGGTTAGTCCCAAATTCTATAGGGTAAATCTGCCTAGCTAATCAGCTACCAGTTCCTACAGATGGTCGGACTAATGTGAGATGTCATTCTGAGTAAAGGCCATTAAGTGAAGAACCTGCTTTGGGATTCTGAAGGTATTAAGTGGTTGTTTGAGGACCCGCTTCTCTCAAAGTATTAAATGGTCGACCTGTGAAAATAAATAAAGGAACTGCTGGAAGGATTTGAGGTATTAAGTGGTTGTTTGATGGTCCACCTCTTTCCTTATTTAGAAAAGTATTAAATGATTAGTATATGTGGCTAGGAGCGGTAGAGGATATCTCAAAAATAGTTCGCTTTGGGTTTGAGGTCTTAAGTAACTGTTATAGGGTTTACCTCTTCATATAACAAAAGTATTAAGTGACTAAGCGAGATTACAAGCAATGTCAGCTAAATTGTACCTTTATGGAGTCTGCTTTAGGATAGGTATTAAATGATAGAGGTCTGCTTCAGGGGTTTTGAGGGTATTAAGTGGTTGTTTGAGGACCCGCCTCTCTCGAAGTATTAAATGGTCATAAGTTTGCCTAATCCTTGTTATAAAGGTATTAAGTGGCTTATGTACTTTCTCTCACATAGCTAGACTTTTAGGGGCGATAAAAGCATTATTAGAATGGCAATTATATATTAAAAGGCCATGTATAGAGGTTGAAGGTTGAAGGTAGCTCGGACCAATAAACCAATGTTGACTATGCTAAGGGGTCCGCTTCATTTTAAGAAGTATTAAGCGGCTAAATAGCATAAGTCATACCTTTGGAAATGATTAGGTAGATTTTGAATAGATAACCTATCGTAGGTGCATAGTAAACAAATTGGGTTTATCTTAAATAATAGACATAATGATTAAATGGAAACCTATCGGTATAGATTTATGTTATGGACAGTGTATAAATTTTTCAATCACCAGAAGTTGTTCTGACCCCCTCCTCATTATAACCCATAGGATAGTTTAGAGGGACAAATCAATGGAGCTAGATATGATCGGTTGATGGTGTAGTATTCTCTCTCTCTCTCATGCTCGGTATTGGAAAGGCGATTGATGTCCTAGGAATTTTATAAATTCTGAGGTAGCAGCCATTGTTAATATTTATATCCTAATATTAACTCTTCTACTATAAGTTTAGTTTGATCAATCTCTGATATGCTTATATTTATTGTAGGTACCAAATTCAATGGTTCGTTCTTTGGTGGACTTGGGTTTTGATTTTTATCGAAATTTGGGCCCATTGAGGTACGGATTGTTACATAGTTGATTAGAGGAATTATGATAAAAATGAGAGAATGTATTCATATTTTCTATCTATCATTATCATCTTTGTACTGACTTTAATACTTTCGACTATAGCATAGTTGTAATCCTACCTCATAGGAATAGACAAAGCAACCATTAGTTGGAAATATTTTAGAGTTCAAGATTCTCATGCCAATCCCGAATTACCCCTCTATGCATTAGGCGATAGTTTGAAAGGGCTTGATTACGACATATGGAAGAATCCTGAAAATTGGAGGTGTTTGACTTGATGGTTGAGATTAGCTACCTTGTGATCTTGGATTTTGAAGACGGGTTCTAGTCGAAGATACGCATTTGCATCAGATAGGTAGGAACCGAAGTTTGTATGTCGCAACTGTCCGGAAGCAAGTTCTTGCAAGGGCGCAATCATTGGTCACCTCTTTGGTGGCAAACCGGATCTTTTTATTTGGAGAAATTTAGTCAATTCCTTTGTCCAACCCTATGAGAGAAATTTTATTGGAAATATTTCTAAAGTGTTTTCAAAGGATTTCCTTTTCCAATGATTTATTTTGGAAATTTTGGGAAGTTTTGAAATTTTAGTTTCCAAGAAACACATATACCACTAAATTTGGTCGTGTTAAGAAATTTTGGTTTATAAAGGAGTAATTTTTGAAATCTTTAAATATTTATATGTATATATACCAATAAAGGTTTGATTTTTGATTTTTGGTAAGAAAATAGTTTTTCAATTTGGAAATGAGTTTCAAAGGTTGAATATTTAGCCAATAATTTTCCTGTTTATAGAAGTCGAAGATTTTTAGAAGTTTTCTCTCTTCCAAGAGATGGACAAAATAGGAATGATATTCAATTCTATTGAGCTATGTTGTTGAAGTTTTTTTCTACCCGCTAGCTATTAGAAGGAATATCCATATAATGTGGAATAATAGTTGAAATAATTTTAGGTTTTTGGTAGTGTTGTCAGTCATAGCAATTTTTGTTGGGAATACTGTGAATTGCTGGAGAATGGTCTGAAACTAAATGGTTGGTATTATCACAACCGTGATGAGGACAAGAATTTTTCGGATCGTGTTGATTAAAAGAAGACGGCGCGAAATGATTATTATTATTATTTCTGACCATAAATAGGTCCAGGTTCAACCAACACCCAAAGCTCGTCTAGCGGTTGACCACCTAGCGGGAAACCTAGAGTGGTCTACCAGTCAACTAGTTTTGGCATAACCTAAACCTGTAACGGGACTATAAAAGTAACATCTAAATTCCCTAGTTGCATTCTTTCGTTCCTCATTCTTCCACCAACCGAGCCCAATCTTCATCCTCCTCTAAAGTAGCAGCCTCTCTCCACCATTCCACCACCAGGTGAGGCCGTTATTCTCCCTGTCCGAGAAGCAGCAGCCTCGTCTCCCCCTCACGCTGGTTTGTGCATGTTAGATTTCGCCTGATCATCACTCCATATCTAAACCCAATTTTTTTCCCTTCGACCACTTCTTAGCCCATGGCACCTTCCTGCACTACCGGTTCTTCATCGCGCTATCCAGGTCTCACCCCTTGAGAAGCTGCTTGGTTGGACCGAAATGAGCAGAAGATTTAGCCGCTTTTTGTGCTAGAGGAGTTATTCGTCGCGGTAGGACTTGCATTGATCCTCCACTTCGAGACCTTTGAGCAGGAATGTTACCCGCATTGCATCCTCCTTTTCAATGCCCTATTGGCATAGAATTTTGATGAAGGCAACAGTTTGATTCATTCGGAAGTGAAGGGTGTCCAGATTGAGCTGACTAATGATGATCTTGTTGAGGTTTTGAAGGTTTCCGTGGAGGATGCGGACTTGGATGATTTAGAGATGACCGGTCTAGAGATTTTGTGGTGGATCTTTTCCCAAGATGCCTGTTTTGAAGATGAATAATCGACGTTCGACTATCCATCTGATTTTGTACATCATTCAGCACAATATCATCCCAAATACGGGAAGTTACGACCAAATTTATCCTATGGTGCAGAAGGCCACCTATACAGTTATTGGTAGCCGTCAATTGGGCCCGCATCCTCATGATTCATTTTTCAATTAAGGAGTCGGCACTCTACGGAGTTACCTTTCGTATTGTCACCTATTCACTCTCTTCTATAGGCAAGACGAGCGAATCTTCATAAAAAGGCAGTTTAAAAGACGGTTCCTTCTACCATCGATAGATCTTCCCTTGGGAAGATGACGATTCCGAGCCGCCAGCAACACCAGCAGCGCCAGCGTCACGAGACTGATTGTTTAATGGCCATGCTGCGATCATTTAGAGGTCATGGTAATGGTTCGAGCTCCAGCTGTAGAATGAGACCATCTCATAGTCGGTAGGTGGTGTTTGTAGCTAGTTTTTAGTAAGGTTATTGTCTTTTCCCTTTCAGTATTTGTTCTTTTCTTTTAGGTTGTTTAGGTTGTAACTATTAGTTGTCTCTTGTAAAAAGGTATGTAAGATATTATGAGAATGTTCCTATTTATTTACTGTACTACTGTTTCTGGATATTTGAGCTGCTCTTATACATGCATTGCGAAGAAACAATATAAATATAGAAATCTCAAAAAGACATTTAACTAACAGTAGATGCAATATGAAATTGGGAATTTAGAATAGTTGTAAAATTTTAGCAAAGGATAGGATAAAGTTGTTTTGGTATCACTATTCATTGCATATGTTCCTTAAAACCTAAATTTTTTGAATAATAGATGTGCTGATGTTTTTTTTATATAAAATGTCAAGTTTTGTGGGTTAACGTAATGTTGTGGGATTTTAGAATTTGGTTTATGCATTTAATGCATAACTGACTTCTGACTACGCTGAATTATGGCTTGATTTATCAAAAATTTTGAGGAGAAAAATATTACAAAAAATTTCCATTGATTTAAAAGGTCTCTTTTGAAAAAAAAAATTTGGGTTTGAGTTATTTTTGGCTCTTAAATAATTTTTATAATTTTCGTCCAAAATTTGATTTCAAGGGAAAATGTACGTCTAAATATTTTTGAATTTATTTTTCAAATAAAGTACAAATTTGAAAAGTGAGAAAGATTTATTTGAAATCTTTGATTTTGAAGGCCACATATTAGGCATAGGGAAGGCAAATAGTGCTAAAATTTGTGGATTTAGCGATGCATTAGGATCGGTGATACGATAAAATGCAAGCGATAATAAGGAAAAAGCTATTTTAGCCTTAAAATTTCCATTTCCATACCTTATTAACGATGGGAGCGAGTCTACTTTTAGACTCAATTCTGTATTAGAGCTTGAAAACAAGCCTCTTTATGTATTTTGTACCTGGAAAATTTGGAGTAAATCTGGGGCAGCGGGGAAACTGCCATTGTATTACTGGAATGGGGAGCTTATAGAGTGGTAAGAATGTTAAATTCGCCACTCAAATTCCCTTTTCTCGGCATAGGAGTAACATTTATGAAGCGATTTTTCGATGCGTTAGATTTTTGGATGGTAGGTATTGGATGCAAAATTGGTTAGACCATGCTTCTATTAGTAGAAGTATGGGATTTTTGGATGAAAAAGGATTTTCAAAATTTGCATACATGTAGAACTGCAAGTATATTTAGGTTGTTTGCATCATGTTTTCAAAATGTTTTTAAAATGAATTCATATAGTAGGGTCCGATTTAGAATCATTATGCATACATGTTTTCTATGTGATGATACAGTAATGCACTTTTCACTTGTGCACGTTTTCTAACAACCCATATTTTTGTCAATTGATTTTGAAATATTTAATTGATTTTGAAATATTTAATTGATTTTGAAATATTTAATTAATTTTAAATATTGAAATAGTAGTTTTATAAGACAAATAGCTTAAATTTCAATTATAGGGATTTATTTGATAGTGAATTTAGATAATTGGAATATTTAAAATAATTGAATCTTAAATTTGAACTGGATGAAAATAATTTCTGAAGTTGATTTAAATTCTATTTGGATAAGAATGAAGAAAACTTTTAAGTTTGAATTTAAATGCGATTTAAACTTGTTTTATAATAATCGTTTTAATTAACGTGTGAAAATAGCCTTCCGGGGAACTGCCTTAGATTTCAACGAAACAAGTTCCATTTGATCTATAACAGTATATTATTGTATGTTAACGAATTTCGTGGCGATCGGACGTATCGTTTGGTAGTGCGAGCTCAAAACACTTAGAAACTAATTACAGAAATTAATATAATATGATTGGGTTTGAAAATCTATCTTCTGTATATGATCGAATTAGGTCTCAAGACTAGTTTCATTGTGTTCAAAATAGGGGTATTCTGTATAGAACGCCAGATGGCACGTCTCGATAGGAGTTCGAGATTTTCGGACGTTTAAAGCTAGATATTTTTGAATAATATATATATATATATAATCATAACCCATACCATGGCCATACCCCTACATGTTGCCACACCTCCACGTTCTCCAACCCATACCCCTTTCCCTTATATAATTCACGTGCAACCAGAGAATGGTTCAAATTTTGAATTGAAGTACATAGCCTCATCCAACGGACCAAGATCATCGACGCCACTATGAAAAAAATCAGGCGAAGTCTTTAACTAACGAAACATGCGCAAGGCCAAGACAAAGACATTCGGTGGTTTGATCATCATCAATCATCCCGTGGTGGCCGTAGTTTCGAGATGAACATGGTTCGAGTTTTGGTTGATACTGACGATTGTGTTGATTTTTGGGTGATATCGTCGAAAGGGAAGTCGTAGAGAGGGGTTGTGGCTATCTACTGGCAAAGTTTCGTAGCAAATGGTCGATGACGACGATGGAAATTTCAAGTTAAACATGTGGCGTTTGGATTCGATTTTTAGGCGATGGCGGCTCGTTGTCGAGGCTGGCGACGGAGGGAAGCTCGTGGATGGGGCGGCTCCTGGTCGAAGTGCGGTGGGCTATGGTTGGCTCTGGCGATGGCGACAAGGTGAATAAAATGGCGTCTGGGTTCGGTTTGAACGAGGAAGAAGGGGATCAGGGGAGTTATTAATTAATTAAGGTTAATTATAATCCAAATGATGTGATTAAGGAATATTTTATTTATTAAATTATCGAATGTTGTAAATTAAATAACTAATTTGTTTTAAGTCCAAATTGAACACGACGAGTTGCATTTCAATCATATCAGCAAAAACTACGATATAGAGTTGGATTGTATGGATTTGGAGCTAGTGGAGAATGGGGTTAAAATTTGATGCCTGTTCGAATTTAATCCAAATCGGAATGCCTCGGCGACAACTGGAATAATTGTGAGTTAAACTCATCTTTTAGTTTAACCAGAAATGTTATATAGCTAATAAAAATTATTGATTGGATGTTTGAATGATTTACTATTTTTGTCAATTAGTTTGGTTTTATTCCCGCCACTAGAGCGGATGACCTTTATATATACCGTCTAGTAGCGGATGACCCATATTATATGATTATATCTGGTTGTGATGCAAGAAACAGGTTAGAGGGATCCAATAGGATTTCTCACCACTATTGATTTTATTTACATATATGAGTGTGTGTGTGTGCGCGCGTGCACATGTGGGTGTGCGCGCTGATATATATGAGCCATAATGTAGGGGGACGGATTAAAGGGATCAAATGGGATTCCTCGCCATTGTTAATTTTAATTTCGAGAATATTCATGTTATATGGATCATTGAATATCAAACCTGATTGTTTGACACTATTGGTTATGACATTGTTATATGTTCAACTAAAAACCTGTAGTGATAGAAAATCAGTATCGATATTGGTTAAACGTTGGGTAGCTATTGGCCTAAATTAGTATTTTAAAAATACTACAAATTGCCATTTGAGTTGGAACTAGTTTTTGAGACAGGAAATGATTTTAAATCTAAAATTAGGTTTCGAAAATATTTTGTGTAAAAGGATTAAATTTCTATTGTTACTCTAACCTTTTTATTTGTCTTTTCTAAGTTTTTTTATATTTCATATTGTTTAAGATTATTTATATTTAATATTGTTTTAAAGATTATTTATTTATATTTAATATTGTTTTTAAAGTTATTTATCAATATCTTAATATTTTGAAAAGTTAATCATTTAAATAATTAATATGGTTTGAAATTAATAATAACGATTTATTAATAATGTTTTGGAAATTTATTATTACTATTTATTATAATGGCAAAGATTAATTATTATTGTTTATTTAACAATGTAGATTAGTTACTATTGTTTATTTAATAATGTTTTGAAATTATTAAATATTATTTTTATCTTAAAGTTAATAATAATTATTATTATTAGCTTTGCCAATTATTATTATTATATAATAGTGTTTTAAGTAAATGATTGGACTTTATCTATAAATGTTAGAGATTTACAAATAGAGTTTTATAAACAGGATTGGGTTTTATAAGCGGAGTTTTATAACATGGCTTGCAAACTTAAAGGAAGTTGGTTAAAGGGTAAAGAGAGTTTTCTAAATAGTTTTAGATATTTATAAAAGAATTTTAGAAATGGGTTATAGATTTATAAAAGGAGTTTTATAAATGGTTTATGGATTTATAAAGGGTTTATAAATGATTTTAGGAATGTATAAAAGGGAGTTTATAAATGATTTCAGAGATAAATGAATGGGGTTATAAATGGGTTTTAGAGATTTATAAAGGAATTTATAAATTTGTTCTAGAATTGTGTAAAAAGGAAATCTTTCACTGTTTTGTGAATATACTTATACCGTTGGGATAAGTATATCGGTATTTTCCAAGTAGTGAAATATAGAGATTTGTGGATGATATCTTTGTAAAAGGATTTTGATACAAATATTTACAAAGTGAATTTAATTAATGAAAAGATTAATTTAAGAGGTTAGTGGTTGCTTATGCGCTTAACCAATGTTGGTTTCCCTATAAAATAAATCCATGATTTGAATGTTGGTTTATTCGATAGTTAAATTACCGACTATCGAATTTGGACCCAGAATGTAACTTTGGAAATATCTAGGAGTAACACGTGAGTTATATGGCACAGTCATCTCCGATGATGGTATACTGTGCGTACAAATCTCGTTTTGTTCTCCTAGGACAAACGATAAGGAAATACATCGACTAACGGTTAGGAGGTGATCTCTGCTCTTATCTTTGACTGTTTATTTCCTAAAGAACCAGAGTTAAGTTTACCAAAAATTATCGAAAATTATTTCGAAGAGACCGGGATCAGATATGTTATCCGAAAACCGCTCTGATCCAAGTCAAGCTTTTCCAAATGAAGACATGCTAAAGATGATAGAATTGAAGATGGAGCGCTTTAAAGTGCAAGGGTTGTTTGCTACTAATCCAGAAGGTTATTCCAAAATGGATGTAGTAGAATTGGCGCTTTCGGTTATGTTCAGTCCCAGAACGAACTTGTATGGATGAATGCTGGCATTGCATTTTTGCCTGGAGGGCAGTGTTAGCATTCCAAGTGGAAAGTGCTATATGAAAGGTAAAACATAGCCTCAAGCCTCATCAACCGGGAATGACTAAAATGGGGAAGATGTAGCATAGCTAAGTGGGTCGCTCCCAAGTAGGGTATAATCATCCCCATCTAGAGTCGATATTATCTCTCATTTGTATGCTTCGGGGCCATTAATTAAGGGGTAATCATATTTGGTGCTATCCAGTAAGGGATAGGCTGGTTCTGTGTTGGCAGGGGTCGGTAGATTCGAGTTCGGTGTTATTTTATCTAGAGATGCACCGTGACGGCGATACCCCAATAGCCCAATCATTGTATGAAATCCATTTTCCTATATATGCCTTTATGGTTTAGTTATATACCTATTATGCTGGAATTTAATTAATGTAACAATTTCAGTTATGATTAATAAGTATTTGTATCTTAGACTCTATTATGTAATCGAAGAATTTCATATGAAATGGTTTAGTTATCGTACGGTAAAAACGTGTTCGTGTTTATGTGCGGCGTGATCTTACAAGATACTTTTGATTTCGAAGGTTTTTATAACTTTAAAATCCAGTTGGGTGTATTTTCTCATGTTGGTTTTCCAGAATGACTCGGGTGTTAATTTATTATAATCGGGTCAGACCGAGTATATTTACAGATTGCATTGGACGCACTAGGGCTCAGGAGACGAGCTGGAGGTTCAAGATGTACCTACGTATTCCTTTGTGTTATCTGTTGGTTGTATTATCAGCAATTGTAAAGACATGCTGTTATAACTGTCCAGGTTGAAATAGGTTAGTATACTCTGATTGATGTCTATATATATTACAGTTTTGTTTCTTTTTCAAAGATCTATTTCATATCATATATTATTCGCTACGTTATGAGATTCTGTGTTGTTTAGTTTTTTATCTTCCTCTTCTTCTAGTCTTCTTCTCTTCTTCTCTTCTTCCTTCTTCTGTTCCCCTAACAATTGGGTTTTTCGGCATTCGATTGCTTGGCACATAATACAATGGACATATTAGGTCGATTTTCGAGGGTCGAAAATCTTGAATTGTTAACGTTTGGTTGCAAAATTAGATGTATACAAATTGGTTTTGTTGTTTAGGGTAAGCGTGGATAATAACCATGACTTAGTCATTGGTATAAATTACGGAGATGAAATTCGCTTAAGGAGGGAAGAATGTAACACCAAACAAACTTTACATTAGTTAATTATTAAAGTTAGTTTGTTCCAAAAATGGAATTTGCGCAAACGATCGAATTTGACCATGAAACTTGTCACCATTGAGTTCGTGGGGAAATTCTTAACAACTTTCATATTTGGGGTTTGACGATTGGAGTCCAAATGAAGAAGTTACGGACTAAAAATGTGACGACCGCCCATGACCCCTGCACCGAATCTAGAGATAGAGCGCTGTAAAGTGTGTCAGGCGACCATGGACGATTGTCAAGGTAAGATTTAAAACAACAGATTCTATCGTATTACTCACAGCGCATGGACAAAATACAATAGAACATATGTATAGTGAAGCTTTACAGAACAAAATGACATCATATAAAACTCCATAATAGTTGAATACAAGCATCCACATAGTCAATACATCCAGCCTCACTACATATCTCTCAGAGAATACAAAACAGCGGAATATCCAGTACATATAATAAGAAGATAATATGCAACCCTCCAGCTCGTCTTCGATATCAGCATCGTGAGAAGAGAACAGCACCTGTCACCTGCTACCTAGTCTGCCCGTCCCAAAATGAACGAACAGCCCAAGGCAATAAGAATTAAAACATAAAGCCTTGAGTCAGACAACAGTCTTAGTGAGCAGTAAATTAACTAACAACATACCAAAAGAGCATAAAGAAAAAGGAATAGGAATACAACCCTCCCACTCCAACCTCATTCTATAGTGATAGCCCCCAGACACACACTAAGCAGAAGCAAACATAGCAGAGCATACAATTTAAAGTAAAGCTACTATCACTCGAGTCAAGGGCGATGTTTCCCAAGTACCAAGGCCTAAATCAGATAAGCACCCAGAAAATACCGCTCTTGAGTCCGAATGATGATACAACCAAACATCCATGACTCTGGCTATCACTGTTATCATTGCTTCGATATCACCGTTAATTGAGTGACCGGCACATTCTTTCAGCCGTCCGTCAAGGGCTAATGGAAACCCCGGTTCTAGACATAACTCCCGCACGTCGTCGCAGCCCGTGCCTAGGACTATCGAATCTGCCCAGAGTACTCGACCATCAACAGTTGGCCGTTGGGACTATCGAATCTGCCCAAACGTACTCTTGCTTAGAGCATGCTAGAACCCTCAACAACGATGCTATCCAAGCCTCCTAGTCATCCTCCTTGACGACTATTCTCATATCCATTCATTATCCTCAACTCGAATCATATCACCGAGTTATCAACATGCTTGGAATGATCCCGTCTGGATTAGACCAAGTCTTCATCACATGATTGCCTCGCTTCATTACATCCTTGCAAAGCCTCATCTCGACATCACATCATCAAATCTATGCATAAGAGCTTCATCATCCCGCTACATATGCCACGAGCAGCTTTTCCAATTCAAGAGCCTTTCCCTTAGCTTTTGAATCACCTTCGATCTAAATCTAATCATCAATCATCTAGTTCATAACAATCAATCAAATCAAACATCAATCCAAGCAATCAAGCATTCAAATATGATCTAAGTAGACAATTATAACAATAATGGCATTTTCGTAATTAAAGAGTTGAAAGTCTAATAAGCATGAAAACATGGATTATATCTCTACAAACTTGATGAATGAACTTGCATAGGTTAACATATGATAAAATGGATGTAACATCATCATGAACAATGGATCTATATGGATCTACACTTAGGATGAAGAAATGCATGGAAATCACTAATTTAACACCAAATCGAGCCAACAATCCGATCTACTCCTTTGGATCCGTGTGAGAGATAATCACCACTCACCAAATCACCTAAACAAACCCAAATCAACACGCTTCAGATCTGGACAGCAAAGGATGAAGCTTGATCAATCACGAATCCGCTTCAAACGAAGAACTCTCTCTTGAAAAGATGAAGATCTTCAATCTAAGCTTTTGAATCTTCAATCTTGATCTTCGATTTGGATGGATGGAAGCACTAGATTAGAGTGGAGAAAAGAAGTGAAGAAGTGTAGAAGTCGAGCTCTCAAAATGGCAGCACTTCGTCGCCTCAAAAATCCGGATCCCAAAAAGTGAGAACAACCCCTCCTATTTATAGTTGAAAACTGCCCTTAAGTCGAAATCTGGCTATCTCCCTAAGTCGCTTCCGACTTACGACCTAAGCCTCTCCGACCTAACCCTTCCGACCTAAGCCTCCCCGACCTAACAGATGCACGACTTAACTCCTCAGCGACCTAACACTTGACGACCTAAAGCATTGCGCTTTCCTTCGACCTACGGCTTAGTTGGGTTGCGACCTAACAACTTAGGCTTCTACGCGACCTAACACATGGCGACTTAACAACCATAGGAGTCTACGACCTAACTTAGGTCGTTGCCGACCTAACACTTAAGCCAACACGCGACCAAATAACATCACGCGACCTACGACTTAACCAATCACAGATATTCAACCACTCCTAAGTCGTCTAGACGACCTAACACTTAGACCCACACGACCTATCAGTGCTACGACCTAACACTTATGCGACCTATCTCCTTAGGTCGCTAACACGGCACAAGCTAACTCCTTAGGTCGCTAACACGGCAACTCCTTAGGTCGCTAACAAGCTAACTCCTTAGGTCGCTAACACGGCAACTCCTTAGGTCGCTAACAAGCTAACTCCTTAGGTCGCTAACACGGCAACTCCTTAGGTCGCTAACAAGCTAACTCCTTAGGTCGCTAACACGGCAACGACTTAACAAACAACTGGTCAGACGACTCAACTAGGCTTACGACTTACGACTTAGTAGGTATACGACTCATCCCTCAACTCGTCCAGAACTCCTAAGTCGCAGATCTTCTCTAAGTCGCCAACAACCCTTAGGTCGCGTACGACCTAGGACTTAGACAAATCTGCCTAAAAATCTGAAATGGCCCAAAACGCTAAAACTCCAGATTTGACGAACTTTTCGATCCGTGAAAAATACGGGTCGTTACATTCTCTCCCCCTTAGGAATTTCGCCCCCGAAATTCCAAATAAACAAAGCAATCGAAGAATATTCTGTACGCCTACCAACCATAACAATCAGCAAACCATGCATCCAATTCTAGCTTAGCGTACAGAATTCTAAGACTTAGAACAAGTTACAATGTTGTTAGATGATACGACACCTTAGGGCCATACCTTGAAGAGTTCAGGATGAGCTGCCTTCATCCTCTCTTCCACCTCCCACGTACAGTCGTTATCATCGTCACTCCATTGTATCTTGAGCAACTTAACTATCTTCCTCCTAAGCTGTTTCGTGTCGGCTTCAACAACACGAAGCGGTTTACGAGATCTTCTATCGACTGGATCAACTTCGAAGTCTTCACAGCTATCAGCAGAAACCACTGTATTCGGGTCGTGCACATACTTCCGTAGATATGATACATGAAAAACATTGTGCACACCCGACATCTTCTCAGGTAACTCCAACCTATAGGCGAGCTTTCCAATTCGCTCGATGATCGGGAATGGTCCAACAAATCTCGGAGTCAATTTACCTTTCTTCCCGAATCGGATAACATTCTTTAGTGGAGAAATCTTCACAAAAACCATATTACCAACGTCGAATTCCAAATCCTTACGACACTTATCGGCATAACTCTTCTGACGGTCTTGGGCTGCCTTCATTCGTTGCCGAATGATCTCTATGCAATCTGAAGTCTGCCGAATCATCTCTGGCCCAAGCATCAGCTTTTCTCCAGTTTCCAACCAACATGTCGGAGAGTTACACGGTCTTCCATACAATGCCTCATATGGTGCCATACCAATACTTGACTGGTAACTGTTGTTGTACGCAAACTCCACCAAATGAAGGTGATCTTCCCATGATCCTCCGAAATCCAAAACACAAGCTCTGAGGAGATCTTCCAAAACTCGGTTGACTCTCTCAGTCTGACCATCTGTTTGAGGGTGATAAGCTGTACTCAAACACAACTCGGTTCCCAAGACTTCCTGGAAGCTCTTCCAAAATCCACTAGTGAACAATGGGTCTCGATCGCTCACTATACTCTTCGGAATACCATGGAATCGGACTATCCACTTAACATACAACTCAGCCAACTTTGATGCAGTCCTAGTCGATCGAACAGGAATGAATCGTGCACTCTTAGTCAGACGATCCACAATGACCCAAATCCCTTCATTTCCCGTTCTGGTTCTAGGCAATCCATCAATAAAATCCATCGACACTTGTTCCCACTTCCATGTAGGAACTTCTAATGGCTGAAGCAATCCGCTTGGCTTCTTCTGTTCAGCCTTTACCAACTGGCAGTTCATACACTTGGAAATGAAATCTCCAACATCCTTCTTCATGCCTTCCCAGTAGTAGGTTCTCTTCATATCCCGATACATCTTGTTTCCACCTGGATGAATTGTCAACTTCGAGTGATGACTTTCCTTCAGAACTTCACTCCTCAATTCATCTCTATCGGGAACAACTAGTCGTCCTTGCTTCCGAAGCCAACCCTCTCGATCGACCTCGAATCCTTTACCCTTTTCTGGGTCCAATCCAGATTCCAATTCACGGATAATCTTGACAAGCTTATCATCTCGCTTTTGGCTCTCGCCAATCCTTTCCACAAGAGTGGGTCTTATTGATAAGTTTGCCAACATCTCAGGTTCCAACTCACATCTAGGCCTGAAGTCAAATCCAGCTAAATACTCGAGACTCTTCCATTCTGAAAACATGGCTCCCAATCCTGCATGTCTTCGACTTAACGCATCTGCCACTACGTTACCTTTTCCCGGAGTATAAGCTATACCAAAATCATATGATACCAAAAACTCTAGCCAACGTTGCTGCCGAAGATTCAAATCCTTTTGGGAGAAAAGATACTTCAACGACTTGTGATCCGTAAACAACTCGAATCGAACTCCCAACAGATAATGTCTCCACATTTTCAGAGCAAATACAATCGCCGCTAATTCCAAATCATGAGTTGGGTAATTCCTTTCATGCGGCTTCAGTTGTCGACTGGCATACGCAACAACTTTATCCTTCTGCATCAGCACTGCTCCAAGTCCAGTACCACATGCGTCGGTGTAAACCACCATCTCATCATTCCCACTAGGAATAGTCAAAACAGGAGCACTCGTCAATCGCTCTTTCAGGATTCCGAAAGCTTGCTCACACTTAGCATCCCAACTGAACACTTGGTTCTTTTTCGTCAATCCTGTCAACGGTGCAGCTATCTTGGAGAAGTCTTTGATAAACCGTCGATAATATCCTGCTAATCCAAGAAAACTTCTCACATCTGATGCATTCTTAGGTCTAACCCAATCCTGGATTGCTGCCACCTTAGCGGGATCAACCGCTATTCCATTTCCAGAAATCACATGGCCTAAGAACCTCACTTCACTCTTCCAGAAGTGACACTTCGAAAACTTAGCCTTCAGCTGATGTTTCCGCAAGATTTCCAAAACAATACGCAAGTGCGTCTTGTGCTCTTCTTCCGTCCTGGAATAAATCAGAATATCATCCACGAACACAAGTACGAACTTGTTCAACTGATCTCTGAACACTCTATTCATAAGATCCACAAAATATGCTGGCGCGTTAGTCAATCCAAACGGCATTACCAGCCACTCAAAGAAACCCGATGGTGTCCGAAAAGCAGTCTTCGGCACACTATCTTTAGCCACTCTCAACTGGTGAAATCCCGTTGCCAAATCCATCTGAGAAAACACCTTTGCTTCGTGAAGCTGATCAAACAAGTCATCTATTCTCGGCAATGGATACTTGTTCTTCTTAGTCACCTTATTCAGCTCACGATAATCCACACACAATCTCAACGACCCATCTGCCTTGGTTGCGAACACAACTGGTGCACCCCACTCGGACACACTACGCCGAATGAATCCTTTCTGCAAAAGATCATCAACTTGCACCCTCAACTCTTGCTATTCCCTAGGCGCCATCCGCCTAAGAGGCATCACAACAGGTCTGGCTCCTTCAACTAGATCTATACGAAACTCGATCTCTCTATGCGGCGGCAACCCTTTGACTTCGTCAAAGACATCCTCGAATCCATTAGCGATCGGCACTGATGACAGTCCATCCCGTGGAACAACTAGCGAATACATGAAGCTCATGAAGACGCCTTCTTCATGCTTACATCGTATCACAACCTTTCGCCCCTCCACATTCTCGACTGTCACTTCCAACCTTTCGCAATCAACCTTTGCCGCATACTTCCTAAGCCAGTCCATACCCAAAATAATTCCGAACCCCGCAAAGTTCAGAACAAAACAATCACAAACAAAAGAGCAACCATGACTCGATACAACTAGACCACGGCATAACATACACAAACAAGACGAACCCCCAACTGGATTAGTCACAACCAATGGCCTATCAACAATATCCGGCTTCAAATCTAACCGACCTACGAGTTCATTACAAACAAACGAATGCGACGCTCCAGTATCAAACAGAACCCTAACTGGAGCACCACATAGGAAAAGAGTACCTTGAACAACCACACTCTTTCCCTTATCTTCAGCAGTAGGAGCTTTTGAAGACGACGGAACAGCTCCTAAGGCATAGGCTTGCACAATCTGCCTGTCCTTCCTCGGCTCTGGACAATTCTTCCTGAAATGCCCCGGCTTGTCACAGTTGTGACACTTCATCGGCACCTTCGGATTCTTACAATCCTTCGAGAAATGGCCCTTCTGCTGACAATTGTAGCAAGTCACCTCGCCTTTCGGCTTCTTCTGGCCATCCTTACCCTTCTGCTGCTGCTGCTTCCTCTTCTGGTTTCCACCTTGCTGTGGTTTAGACTCTCCCTTGGTAACAGCAACAACAGGTCCTTCCTTAGGAAACAGACTCTCATGCCTAAGAGCTTTCCCCACAAGCTTCTCAAATGAATCGTCCAAATGATCCACCAACTGTCTCCCAAGATAACTATCCAAGCCGGTCACAAACTTCTCATTCTTCTGATAAGCAGATTCAATATATGACCGGGCATACTTGGACAAAGCTTCAAACTCAGAAACATACTCAAGAACAGACCTTCCACCCTGCTTGAGCTCTACAAACTTCTTGAACAGAACAGACTTCTGAGCTGTAGAAATGAACTTAGCTTCAAATCTGACTTGGAATTGCTCCCAAGTAATCTCTTCCTCCGCAGTATTGATGGTAATAGAGTTCCACCAATCAGAGGCTCTCCCCTGAAGCTGCCTCGATGCCAACTTCCTCTTAGTTGCATCATCAATTCCCAAATCACCAAAGATCCTTCTACAAGCATCTATCCACCTCTGGACTTCGATTGTTGATTCTGTTCCCAAGAAAACCTTCCCTCCAAGAGCAGTATAATCCTTGCACAACTTAGCAAAATCCACTGGTTTCGGAGTTTGGACTTGAACTCCAACATCTACTGCTGCCCCCGGAACTGGTATCCTTCTCATGATCGAAGTCATCATAGCTTCGAACATGGCTGCATAGTCAGCAGTCTCTTCAGTAGCACGGCCTTCCCTAGCAGCTGGTCTCCCTCTTCGACTCATTCTCAATATCTATAAAAAGGAATGATTAGAACATCTAGAGAAACAACTGCATAAAGGACTCAAACTCTGCTAAACTACTATATTATATATAGTAATCATCCATCAAAATACAATTACGTCTCTCATACGTAGTTACGACAGCGAGCGTTGGGTAAAATCGATTAACCAATGCTCTGATACCAAATGTGACGACCGCCCATGACCCCTGCACCGAATCTAGAGATAGAGCGCTGTAAAGTGTGCCAGGCGACCATGGACGATTGTCAAGGTAAGATTTAAAACAACAGATTCTATCGTATTACTCACAGCGCATGGACAAAATACAATAGAACATATGTATAGTGAAGCTTTACAGAACAAAATGACATCATATAAAACTCCATAATAGTTGAATACAAGCATCCACATAGTCAATACATCCAGCCTCACTACATATCTCACAGAGAATACAAAACAGCGGAATATCCAGTACATATAATAAGAAGATAATATGCAACCCTCCAGCTCGTCTTCGATATCAGCATCGTGAGAAGAGAACAGCACCTGTCACCTGCTACCTAGTCTGCCCGTCCCAAAATGAACGAACAGCCCAAGGCAATAAGAATTAAAACATAAAGCCTTGAGTCAGACAACAGTCTTAGTGAGCAGTAAATTAACTAACAACATACCAAAAGAGCATAAAGGAAAAGGAATAGGAATACAACCCTCCCACTCCAACCTCATTCTATAGTGATAGCCCCCAAACACACACTAAGCAGAAGCAAACATAGCAGAGCATACAATTTAAAGTAAAGCTACTATCACTCGAGTCAAGGGCGATGTTTCCCAAGTACCAAGGCCTAAATCAGATAAGCACCCAGAAAATACCGCTCTTGAGTCCGAATGATGATACAACCAAACATCCATGACTCTGGCTATCACTGTTATCATTGCTTCGATATCACCGTTAATTGAGTGACCGGCACATTCTTTCAGCCGTCCGTCAAGGGCTAATGGAAACCCCGGTTCTAGACATAACTCCCGCACGTCGTCGCAGCCCGTGCCTAGGACTATCGAATCTGCCCAGAGTACTCGACCATCAACAGTTGGCCGTTGGGACTATCGAATCTGCCCAAACGTACTCTTGCTTAGAGCATGCTAGAACCCTCAACAACGATGCTATCCAAGCCTCCTAGTCATCCTCCTTGACGACTATTCTCATATCCATTCATTATCCTCAACTCGAATCATATCACCGAGTTATCAACATGCTTGGAATGATCCCGTCTGGATTAGACCAAGTCTTCATCACATGATTGCCTCGCTTCATTACATCCTTGCAAAGCCTCATCTCGACATCACATCATCAAATCTATGCATAAGAGCTTCATCATCCCGCTACATATGCCACGAGCAGCTTTTCCAATTCAAGAGCCTTTCCCTTAGCTTTTGAATCACCTTCGATCTAAATCTAATCATCAATCATCTAGTTCATAACAATCAATCAAATCAAACATCAATCCAAGCAATCAAGCATTCAAATATGATCTAAGTAGACAATTATAACAATAATGGCATTTTCGTAATTAAAGAGTTGAAAGTCTAATAAGCATGAAAACATGGATTATATCTCTACAAACTTGATGAATGAACTTGCATAGGTTAACATATGATAAAATGGATGTAACATCATCATGAACAATGGATCTATATGGATCTACACTTAGGATGAAGAAATGCATGGAAATCACTAATTTAAAACCAAATCGAGCCAACAATCCGATCTACTCCTTTGGATCCGTGTGAGAGATAATCACCACTCACCAAATCACCTAAACAAACCCAAATCAACACGCTTCAGATCTGGACAGCAAAGGATGAAGCTTGATCAATCACGAATCCGCTTCAAACGAAGAACTCTCTCTTGAAAAGATGAAGATCTTCAATCTAAGCTTTTGAATCTTCAATCTTGATCTTCGATTTGGATGGATGGAAGCACTAGATTAGAGTGGAGAAAAGAAGTGAAGAAGTGTAGAAGTCGAGCTCTCAAAATGGCAGCACTTCGTCGCCTCAAAAATCCGGATCCCAAAAAGTGAGAACAACCCCTCCTATTTATAGTTGAAAACTGCCCTTAAGTCGAAATCTGGCTATCTCCCTAAGTCGCTTCCGACTTACGACCTAAGCCTCTCCGACCTAACCCTTCCGACCTAAGCCTCCCCGACCTAACAGATGCACGACTTAACTCCTCAGCGACCTAACACTTGACGACCTAAAGCATTGCGCTTTCCTTCGACCTACGGCTTAGTTGGGTTGCGACCTAACAACTTAGGCTTCTACGCGACCTAACACATGGCGACTTAACAACCATAGGAGTCTACGACCTAACTTAGGTCGTTGCCGACCTAACACTTAAGCCAACACGCGACCAAATAACATCACGCGACCTACGACTTAACCAATCACAGATATTCAACCACTCCTAAGTCGTCTAGACGACCTAACACTTAGACCCACACGACCTATCAGTGCTACGACCTAACACTTATGCGACCTATCTCCTTAGGTCGCTAACACGGCACAAGCTAACTCCTTAGGTCGCTAACACGGCAACTCCTTAGGTCGCTAACAAGCTAACTCCTTAGGTCGCTAACACGGCAACTCCTTAGGTCGCTAACAAGCTAACTCCTTAGGTCGCTAACACGGCAACTCCTTAGGTCGCTAACAAGCTAACTCCTTAGGTCGCTAACACGGCAACGACTTAACAAACAACTGGTCAGACGACTCAACTAGGCTTACGACTTACGACTTAGTAGGTATACGACTCATCCCTCAACTCGTCCAGAACTCCTAAGTCGCAGATCTTCTCTAAGTCGCCAACAACCCTTAGGTCGCGTACGACCTAGGACTTAGACAAATCTGCCTAAAAATCTGAAATGGCCCAAAACGCTAAAACTCCAGATTTGACGAACTTTTCGATCCGTGAAAAATACGGGTCGTTACAAAAAACAAATTCGAAATGATTATAAGTCGATATAATTAATTAACGTTTATAATTAATCGTCCGAGCTTACAGGTCGACCCACTATTGGGGTCGGTTGACCATTAGCGGTCGACCGGTGATTTATAAGCGGTCGACCGCTAGGCATATGGCAGCTAGGGTTTGCCTAGGCCACAACGACCCGAATTTAATATATTTAATCGTACGGTTGTGGTTGATTATAGCGCCTATAAATTCAGAACTAGCCCTTTCCTTTCTTCTCATATTTTTTTGGAAAAAGCAACAAAGCTCTGCCATTTTCCTCCTCCACTATTTTTCTAAAATTATAAGATATTTATATATACGTATACAAATTGGAGAAGAATAGAAATTAGAAAGAAAAGAAAGAGACTTAACCTACAATACGTGTATTAGAGGTAAATCTATATTCGTATTTTCAAATTTATATTTTTATTTCCTTCCAACCCAAATCTCTTCTCAGATCTAAAATCCTAATGTATGTATATTCCCTTTTATATACATAATTCATGGATTTAAAAGAAGATGGAGTTAAATGAAAGGTTCTACTTCAGATCAGGAGATTTAGAGCACTTTTTATTGGTGAGTGGGATATTTTATAGGTTGTTATAATATGAAAATTATCTCATTGGTGTTTATTTGATTATTATGCCTAACTGGATAATTGTATATGAGTTGTAGGCACAAATTGAATATAATCTGAACATAATAAATGTCATCTACATATTCTTGTTTATGAATCGATTTGGAATTGTTTACAACCTGATCTGTAAATCAGTCCTAAAAGTATGAATTTAGAATGTTGATTTGAATGAAATTTATTCGGGATCAGAAAATAGGTTGTATAATAATGTTATGAATTTGGATTGTTACCCTAATCCTGTTGGAATGTAAACTTTTCTGCGTTTGGACTGTTGGAATTTATATCCATTTAATATTTGTAAATTAGTTTGATTTCTTTTCCTTTTAGAAAAATACAGCGTTTGATCTAACAAGGAATAGATGTAAACAAAAAGAGAAAGAGATGTGTAAATTATGAATTCATTGTGGTTTACACTGTCTATTTCAACAATAAAAAGAAATGATTATTCCTTGTAATTTCAAATGACGTAATCTTTTATATTTTAAAGTTAAATCTATTGTTTCGAACTAATTTTTGGAAGTTATAGTGGATAATCTTTTCAGATATGATTCCAACAATTGAACGTGGAAAGGAATATTCTAGTGAAGAAATATAACTAGAATATATTTGATAAAAGTAGATATTTGTATGTAATTTATTGTGCTTATAATAATTAAAATAAAACTTAACTAATAATGACACTTACGTGCAATATTCGCGTCTAGGATAACTAATTAATGGGGAAGGAATTTAAAAGGTTGTAACTCCAGCAAATGTGAAATAAATGAAAATAAATATGGGAGTTGCAATAATTTGATAGGGTAAATGGATTAATAGTACTGTTAAATAAAGAAGTTGAATTAATAACTATGGAATAGTTAAAAAGATTACGCATTTATATTAGTAAACATATAAATGCCTTAGGAAGTGTCCTTAGGATGATATTCATTTATCTTGGACAAGTTGACTGTTATGGATATGTAATTAAAAAGGGAATTGGTTAGTAATGGAATATTTAAGATAGACATATAACCTTAAATAACAAAAGGGGATCCGTAAGCTAAGTCCAATGTTCAACTTGGAATAATAAATAAATAAATTTAACAATAATAAGCCTAGGATAGTATGGCTTAAAAATAAAATAATAATATGCTTAAGTTAACTAATTGAACTTAGTGGGTTGGAAATGCGAGGTCGGTGGAGTTTCACAACAGAAGTCTACCCTTCACCAAGAGGCTACCAGCAGTTATGCACACTTATTACTGATGTGAGATATTTCCAACTATAGAATCCAAATAAATGATTTTTAAGGCAAAATAGGAAGGAATTCTTATATAGCCTAATCAATTAACACGGTGAGACGTGTATGTATATAAGAGTATGGTAAATATGGCTAAATTATAGGGATATCTCCTATGATAAGTACTTGGCCATGATGCGAGGTTAGTCCCAAATTCTATAGGGTAAACCTACCTAGCTAGTCAGGCTATCGGTTCTTACGAATAGTCGAAATAATGTGAGATGTCATGTTAGTATCGGTTATAAAGCGAAGAACCTACTTCATGAGTTTGAAGGTATTAAGTGGTTGTTTGAGGACCCGTCTCTCTCGAAGTATTAAATGGTCGACCCATGAAAATAAATGAAGGACCTACTTGAAGGATTTGAGGTAGTAAGCAGTTGTTTAAGGGCCCGCCTCTTTCCTTAATTAGAAAAGTATTAAATGGTCAGTATATGCGGTTAAGAAAGGTAGAGGATATATCAAGAATAGTCCGCTTCGGGTTTGAGGTATTAAGTGATTGTTATAGGGTTCGCCTTTGCCTATAACAAAAGTATTATGTGACGAAGTGAAATTCCAAACAATGTCAGCTAGATTTACCTTTGGGGGGTCTGCTTGAGGATAGGTATTAAATGATGGGGGTCTGCTTAGAAGTTTCATGGGTATTAAGTGGTTGTTTGAGGACCCGTCTCTCTCGAAGTATTAAATAGTCAGAAGTCTACCTAGTCATATAAAGGTATTGAGTGGTTTGGGTACTTTCTCTCACATAGCTAGACTTTTAGGGGCGATAGTTGCATTAGTAGAATGGCAATTATATATTAAAAAACCATGTATAGAGGTTGAATGTCTTGATAGCTAGGACCAATAAACCAATGTTGACTATGCTAGGGGGTCCGCCTCATTTTTTGGAAGTATTAAGCGGCTAAATAGCATAAGTCATATCTTTGGAAAAGATTAGTTTGATTTTAGATAAATAACCTACCGTATGCGCTTGGTAAAAAAATTCGGTTTACCTTAACTAATAAACATAATAATTAAATGGAACCAATCGGTATAAATTTATGTATGGACGATGTAAAGATTTTCCCATACCAGAACGTTGCTCTGACCCACCTCATTACAACCTATAGGATAGATTAAAGGGACATGTCAATGGAGTTGGATATGATTGGTTGATGGTGTAGTCTTCTCTCTCTCTCATGCTTGGTATTGACAAGGCGATAGATGTTCTAGGAATTCTATAAATTCCGAGGTAGTAGCTATTGTCAATATTTATATCCTAATATTAATTCTTCCATTGTGAGTTTAGTTTGCTCGATCTCTAATATGTTTATATTTATTACAGGCACCAAATTCAACGATTTGTGCTTTGGTGGACATAGGTTTCGATTTTTGTCGAAATTTGAGCACATTAAGGTACAGGTTGTTTGACACCTGTGCTTCACATTCTTTCATTTCTAGTAGACTTGTTGATGACTTACACTTACGCACTAGTATAGTCACGTACCCTGTAGTTATGTCAAACCCCGTAGGAGGATCGACCTATTTGTCTATGGTATGTAGGAGTTTGAAGTGCTTATTTTAGACATCAAGTTTGATTGTAATGCTTTTGTATCGGGATTTTCTTGGTACGGATTGATATTAGGCATGGATTGGATGACTAGGTATGGGGCTATTTTAGACTGTGATAGAAAGGTGGTTATATTGAGCACGTGTAGTGGACGTAGTTTGGAGGTTTATTGCGACCCCCAAGGATCAGTTATGTTGAGCTACCTAAATTCATTAGACCTATCACATGAAAAACTTAGTGTAGTGGCTGTAGTAAGAGATTTTCCAAATGTTTTTGATGAGGTTACCTGTCTCCCGCCCTAGAGAGAGATCGAGTTTAGGATCTATCTTGTTGAGAATGCTAGATCAACCGCCTTACCATTAAGGCATATGGCTCCAAAGGAAAGACACGAGTTGAGCAAGCAAGTTAATGAGTTGTTGGAGAATGGCTTTATCGGTAGGAGCATTTATGAGTGGGGAGCACAAGTCGTCTTTGCCACCAAGGCGGATGGTTATCTGAGATCCTGCATCGATTATAGGGAGCTAAATAAACTACAAATAAAAATCGTTATCCATTGCCCCACATAGATGATTCCTTTAATCAGTTAGTTGGAGCTAGATTATTCTCTCAACTGGACTTTGCTATCGAATTCCATTGGTTGCATGTAGCCGAAGGTAGTATTCAGAAGACGGCGTTCCATATGCCCAATGGATTGTATAAGTGGTTAGTCATGCTCTTCGGACCGACCAATGCACCCGCCTATTTTGTTGATTTGATGAGCCGAGCATTTAGGGGGTTTCTAAACAAATTTTTCATGGTATTTATGGATGATATTCTTTATACTCGAGAAGTGAGGAGGAACATGTGTTGCATTTAGGAGAAGTGCTCAGTACACTTCGTACACATAAGCTTATGGCGAAATTTTCGAACTACCACTTTTGGAGAGAGGAGATATGCTTTTTTAGGACACATCCTCCTAGAAAGTGGCTTGGAAGTTGATCCCAGTAAGGTGGCATAGTTCAGGATTGGCATGTTCCGAAGAATGCCATGGAGGTGAGAAGTTTGCTTGGTTTGGCGGGCAACTATCGAAATTTCATTAAGGACTTTGCGAAGATCTCTGCCCAACTGACCTGTCTTACCAAGAAGAAACTATTTTTCTCGTGGGATGCAGAGTGTGAAGATTCTTTTATTAGATTGAAGGAGGCATTGACTAGTGCACAAATTTTGGTGTTACTAGATGGGACGAAACCATTTACAATTTATACCAACGCTTGTGGTACAGGGTTAGGCGCGGTTTTGATGTAAGAAGGAAGGGTAGCGAGTTATGCGAGTAGGCAGCTGAAGACCCATGAGAAGAACCACCCTACACATGATCTTGAGTTGGCAACCATTGCCTTTGCGCTCATGTCATGAAGGCGTTATGTTTTAAGGGAGCGGTTTGAGCTATTTATGGATCATAAGTCCTTGAAGTACTTGTTCTCTCAAAAGGACTTGAATTTGAGGCAGCAGAGGTGGATGGAGTTCTTGGCATCATATGACTTTGATATCTCTTATACTCCGGGCAAGGGTAATGTAGTGGCAGACGCTTTGAGTTGACATAGTGCAGTGTTGAATCCCTTATTCTTGGTGTGGAGATATTTAGAGTATATTTCAACCTTCGATTTCCGACCATCATCAGATAATACCCTAGGATTACTGGCAGCTTTGGATGTTCAGCCTATATTGATGGAGTGTATTGAATCTAGGTAGAAAGAGGATAAGGAGCTAGTAAATGTTATTGAGAGGATTGATAAAGGCGAGTCATTGAGTCATTTGAGGCAATATGCCATTGACTCGAGAGGATGGTTACGAAGAGAAGATATGCTTTGTGTTCCCCGTGGTATGGATTTGATAAATGTGGTACTAGTAGAGTCTCACCATTCTAGGATGACCATTCACCCTGATGGAGAAAAGATGTATCGCAACATGAGGAGAGTATTTTATTGGCCCGGTATGTAGAAGCAAGTGGCGGAGTATGTATCTAGATGTATGACTTGTCAAAGGGTAAAGGCGGAGCAGAAGAAGCCGTGAGTATTGTTGCAGCTACGGGATATTCCTCAGTGGAAGGGTATTTCTTTGGATTTTGTAGATGGTCTACCTAGGAGTAGGAGAGGGAATGAGAGCATTAGGGTCATAGTTGATCGGTTAACTAAGTGCGCTCATTTCATACCAGTGAGGTGTACTACGATGGCGGCGTCGTTGGCAGCTCTATATATGGAAGAGGTCGTTAGGTTACATGGAGTTTCTATTAGCATAGTTAGCGACCGAGATCCACTTTTCGCTAGTGAGCTCTGGTGGAGTCTACAAAAGTCTTTGGGGACTGAGTCGAGCTTAAATACTACATATCATCCGCAGACTGACGGACAGATGGAGAGAGTGAATTGGATTTTGGAGGACATGCTATGGATGAGTATTATAGACTATGGAGGTTTATAGGAGGATCACTTACCATGGTGGAGTTTACCTACAACAATGGTTATTAGGCGAGTATTGGGATGGCACCATTCAAGACATTTTATGGGAGACCATCTAGATCACCGTCATGTTGGTGAAATACAGTGGATAGGATTGTTCTTAAGCCAGGCACGGTGGGGGAGACATCAAAGAAGATCGATCTGATCCATTAAAGAATGAGGATTGCTTAGGATTGGCAGAAATCCTATACTGATAAAAGGCGTATGGAGCTAGAGTTTGCAATGCAAGACATGGTATTCATGAAGGTTTCATCCCTTAGACATGTGATGAGATTTGGTAGTTTAGGGATTCGTAACATCCCCTATCTAGAGGGCCAAAGCTAAACGCTACAGATGTTGCAGTCATCCATAGTATTAACTTTCGGCGACTAAATATGGCTATTTTAATGGTATCCATAATATCAGAAGTATTTGAATATGAAACAAAATCATAGAATTCAAAAACATCTTTTCACGTTACATTTCCAAAACACATGTTTCACATTCAAATTACATAATCCCATAATCGTTTTCCAGGTTTAGATAAAATATAATTGTTACATAAATACGTCAAGAGCGACATATGATGATGCCCCCTTGGTTGCCCAGAGTACTATATAGACATAACTATCTTAAATACAACGCAGCGGGATAAAACAAAACAAAAAAAATAGCAACTCCTAAATAGCTATCCGTCAGCCACCTGCTTATCTCCGGAACTTTATCCGTCAACCTACTAAAACCTATAAAACCTCAACCCTCAGCCTACTCAAATCAATTTTGAGCACCCGAGAGTTTAAGGGGGAAAAACATAAACTTCGAGTCATACATAAAGCCAGGCGTAAATAATACCATACATCTCGGATAAACGATATTAAGTGAGACCACGCCGCTTAGCGGAACGGGTTTACCCTTACTCATATCCTTTTAAAATATATCTTTTGCAAATCATAATCCTGCAACCAAAACTGGTTAAAACTGTAAAGCATTTTATGTAAAATTACATATTAGGTAACAAATGGACTATCTGTCCAAACACTATAGATTTGTTTGGCTAACTACTAACCTTTGGCTGAATCGGGCCTACCAGACAATATAACAAAATAATATAACATTTGTTTGACACACCTCTTCTGGACGGTCTATCATTAACAATCTGTTAAATACTTCTCTTCGGGACGGTTTGTCCCTAACTTAACATCTCCTAGGGTCACCTAATCCTAATGGTTTTGGGGGCACACCAATAACCTATCTGTATACAAACATATTTTCCCTTCTATGTGTAATCATAATTTTAGTCTTACCTGTGACAAAGCCCTACATATTGGAATTTTGGATTTAATTAGCTGGGGCTAATAGCTAATGTATAGGGCGCGACCCTATACCAGTCACGTCTGGTATTCTTATATCTGAGTCATTTTACTTAGGGAAACCTTCTAGAAAATTTCCTTGAAAACCTTTTCAAACTGATTAAAAACCTTTAAATCTAACTCACACAAGGAAAATACATATACTCTATGCTTTACTCAAAATCATCTTGCTATATTATATATAATTTACCCAAGTCTTAGTTGATGAAACCATATAAGCCTTTGAAAGTACCCCTTTCGAATTTATTGAAAGTACCCGGATCGAATCTATTGAAAGTACCCCTTTAGAAACCAAGTAAAACCCTTTATTCAACTTAGGTCGAAAGGCCAAAACCTTCCTTTTGAAACCATTTATAGAAACCTTTCGAAACCATTGAAAAACCTTCCTTTCGAAAGCTTTAAAACCATAGACATCTTCTTTTTAAACACTTTAAAACTACCTTTCGAAAACATTGGAAAAATCTTTCCTCTTAAACCTTTCGAAAACGTTGGAAAACCTTCCTTCAAAACCTTTCAAAAATCATTGGGGAACTACCCCCTCGAAACCTTCATTTAAAACCCTTTCGAAAGCAATAAAACATTAAACCCTTCGAAAGCCTTTGGGTTTCATTAAAACACGTGGAAACCTTTCGAAACCATTCAAAATTTATCCCTTCGAAACCTTTGAAAACCGTTTGGGTCGAAACCATTTGGATTATGCCTTCAAGTAGAGGAAAAGGATCTAAAATACATTAAAGTCAAAAGCATTCCTTTTGAAAGCTATTCCTACGTAAAGAAGTGATGGTGTTGAAACCAATCTTCCGAAAGCATTGGAGAAATGGCCAAATTTTTAAAACAAAGTATACCTGCTGAAACCATTGACTTCGAAAGTTAAGAAAAGCGGCAGCTAGGGTTTTCGACCCCTTCGAAAGCATTACTCAAAACAAAAGAGCGCAACCCATTCGAAACCATTTCTTTAAAACAATTTGACCTGGTGGAAAGCTAACCAAGTCAAAGCAAAGCAGGCGCAACTTCATTTTAAAACAAAGGCATGTGTCAACCCTATCGGAACCATACATTTCGACTCTATACCTTCCGCCTTCATCCAATTCGCTACATACCAAGTATATTGATACCATGCGCATTGGTTTCGAAAGCAATGATGGAAAAACGTCTAGGTTGGAAACCCTGGTGTCGAAAGTGGCAAAACAAGCTAAAATCAAGTAAATTTTGTCTTTAACTTAAAAGAGAAATACTTTTGACTAACCTGCTATGTTTGTCAAATTTTCATTGGTTGCTAAATTTCTTTTTTTTTCAAAAGTGCTGCCAAGATTTCATAAATAAACAATAATTTTATTTTATAAAATACCCCTTCTCCTTTTATAAATATGTAGAACATTCAAGTGCCATACCTCAAATAATTTTATATATTCATCAAAACACTTAGGAAAATTCTACAGAAATTCTAGAAAATCATTTTCAATATGTTTTCTAACATATATAAATTTTAGACTCAAATAAATAATTATTTAGCCGTAAATAATTTATAACCCAAATAATCATTTTCTACACTAGAAATTTATATAAAATCCACAATAATTTAGAAAATTATGAAAATTGAAACCCATCTCTAAAATATCACTTCTGATCTAAATCTAAAATCGCAAGGCATTTGGATGTCATTTAATAGGGTTTTCTTATCAAAACATATCATAAAATCTATATGAACAAGCATAAATCATCAATAAGCATACATACACATTTAATCATTCAAAAACATGGCATAAACTTGAAAAACACTTCGGATTCAGCTTAAAACCGAAAAAATTTAAGAGAATGAGATGTAATCATTATTCACCTTAGCGTGAGATTAAGGATTTGAGATTTGAATAGCTTTTGATTTAATTGATCTTCTTCCTTAGCTTTTTCTTCCTCTAGTTCTCTGAAATGGTGGCCGACCTCTATGTTTTTAATTTGCAAATGAGAATGGATAAGAGAATACACGGCTAAGGGGTTTAAGGTTTAGGGTATAAGGATTTTCCTTGTTCCCATTTGCCCATGCCTACTTCCCAACCCTTTATCTATTTTATTTCATGTTATCTCATTTTGATTTACTCATTAACATGGCACGGCTACCCCTATTAATCACAAATCTCAATACATTAATCACCTTACATTATTTTATTTATTTTAGCTAATTAAATATCCTAAATAATGTTACTAAAAATATGGGGTGTTACAATCTCCTCTCCTTAAAGAATTTCGTCCTCGAAATTACGATAAGGTACATAACAAAACAATCAAAGGTAAAACATACCTTCAAACAAATCAAGATAAGCATCTCTAATCCTGCTCTCGGTCTCTCAAGTACAGTCATTATCATCGCCACTCCACTGGACCTTCACTAATCTGACCGTCTTGTTCCTCGACTTCTTCTCATCTCTCGCGACTATCCGGACAGACTTCCTAACTATAGTCAAGTCTGGTTCCACTGCTAAATCCTCTAACACAGACGGTGCTATAGTAGTGTCTGGATCCCTAACACGCTTTCTTAGATGAGATACATGGAAAACATCGTGGACTCCTGCCAAACCACTCGGTAACTCTACTATATCCGCGAGTTTCCTGATCCTTTCTAAAATAGGAAACAGTCCTATGAATCTCGGTGCTAACTTCCTTGTCTTCCCGAACCTAATAACACCTTTGTAGGGCTTTTCGTGATAGTGGCTAGAGTTGGGAAGTTGGCATATAGAGTTGAGCTTCCAGAGAAATTGGCGGGGGTACATGATATTTTCCATATGTTACACTGGCGAAGGTGCTTACACGATACAGCTACCGTAGTTAAGCCGAGTCAGTTAGAGGAAGTGGAGATTAAGCGAGAGTTACTTGTTTGTCATGCACCCACTCATATTTTAGAGCATGGTACAAAGCGAATCTGCAACAACGAAATCAGACTTGTTAAAGTCGAATGGGGAGATGACCCAGTGGAGAGTACGTGGGAGCCCGAGGAGAAGATCCGAGCTACCCACCCACAACTCTTCTCTGGTACGTCTTAAATTTGAAATTCTCATAAGTGTAAATTTCTTATGTGTAGGACTTAGCTTGGTATACCCTTTAGGTAGAGACCATTGGATGGTAGGAATTGTCGTAAACATGTCGATAGGACGTGTTATGGATGACGGATGCTAATGGATGTATTTGTATATGTTGTTCGAATTGTTCTCTTTTGCATGTTTAGGATGGTATATCCTCTAGATATACATGAATGCATATACTCCACCTTGATAGCATGTTATCTCTTGATTATAGTTATGCTAGTGGATGTTCTGCATATGGGTGTTGCATATGAGTTGCATGGTTGTGCATATATATAGAATGATAAGTATACTTATATACGATGTTGCATACATTTGGATACATAGCATGAGCATTTTGCATATCAAGAGTCGACTGGATCAGTAAACCGCATACTCCTTTGCATTAGAATAGGTCATGTGCATTTCACATTGCATATATATACATATTGCAATATAATGTTTCTAAGGACAATGATTGCTCATGGATGATAGATGAATAGATGGTTATACAGATTGGTTGTTGTGCGTATACGTTATATTTTTCCGTTCTTTGAGATTTCGAGGATGAAATCCTTTTAAGGGAGGAGAATGTAACACCTAGAAAATTTACGTAAAATTTAACAAAAAAATTAATAGGAGAATTAAATTAAATAAAACAAATACTACAAAAGGAAATTTTCATTAATGTCCAAATTTGGCTACGAAACTTGCACCATTGCGTTTGTAGCGATTTCTAAACGATTTTCATATATAACACTTGTAATAGGAGTTAATATGGAGAAGTTACGGATGTTGGTAGAATTGGAAATTTAATAAGAAATTTAATAAGAAATTAAAAATAAAAATACACAAATTTACATTAGGATCGGTCAACCCATAAGATGGAAGGTTGACGGGTAGCGGTCAACCTAGGAGGGTTAGTAGCCGACCGTGCTTGATAATCGAGCAATTTGTGATAACCGATGACATGTTTGAACGAAGTTGATGCATTGCTTGCACCCAAGTTATTGATGTGCGAACCAGATTTCAATAAATATTCTATAATCTAGATCTAAAGGCCTAAACTAAACCCAACTCCTATAAATACTAGCGTAATCAAACCCTAATTCTCATATAACTCTATGCTGTAACAAAACTCTGCCAAATTTTCTCTCTTCCTCCGCATTAAAAATTTCTTAAAAATAAAATATAAAGCAACCTAGAGGAAATCAAGCGTTGAAATCAAGGCGGAGTAAGTGGAGCTAATGAATAGAGGGGTGATTCTCAGGCAAGAGCAGTAGGAAGAGTTTAGGCGTTGGGTGAGTGAGAACAATTTTAATAAGATAATTTTTACAGTTAAATTCAAACTATTTGAATCGATTTAGGGTGCTAGAAATCTATATTGAATATGAAAAACCCTAACTTGAAATTGTTAGTAAACTATTAATTGAATATTGATGATATATACGCCTTTTTTCACTTGAATTTGCAAACCCTAAACCAACAAACCATAAATTGAATTGCAAGTTGGTAATTAGACTGTTCATCTAGTAACTAGGGTTCACCAATTACTGCCAACGACCTGAACTAAAATATAAAAACGATCGACAAACTAAAACGTAGAAAAACCCTAAATTTTGTTCGCGAACGGTCGACCCTGGACCTCCAGTGGTCGACCAGTTGCAGTCGACTGTCGAGGTCCAGCGATCGACCGTTCATAATGAAAACTGCAAATCTTGAACCTCGACCTAAGGCCCAAGTTAAAGAATAAAAAATTATATAATTTCGTAAAAAGTTATATAAATGGAAAATTGATTATTTGAGCCTATTTTGGGCTAAGTACACATGCTAGTGACAGTAGGGAAGTCGTTTCCCTATCAAAGGACAACAAGTCATCACGGTTTGGGTAGCAGCTAAATACCCAAATGAGAGTTAAGAGTTAACTAGGATGATGTATTTCGCATAATAAAAACTCAAGGGATTTTCTACAGCGGACGCACAACACTGATGGATGCCAGTGAGTGTGCCCGGTACTAATAGGGGGATTCTATATCGACAGTTTTAGGCCCGGAGCAATACGATAAGTGGCAATATTGGTACAGGAGCTCGGTACTAACGGAAGTTCTTGTATGCCTGATTCTAAGGCGGCGTTGTACAAGTGGATATCGGTGCAGTACAATAAGAGGCATTTTTCACTACGATTGGGAGATGAACAGTGGGTACATACGATGGTCACCCGGTGAGTTTGCATTTCAGGGTTCTTCCTCTCCAGGTGTAATGATGATATAGGTATTTATGGGAGAGCAGTTCCCATAGTCGCCTATGGGCGGTATGTTCTCATTGGATAGCTCTAGGAGCATGTCGTTAGTGTAAGGTTTGATTTATAGTTCGACCCTTTGTGTTAGATAAGAATCCTTAGGTACTGGACGTTAGGAGTCACGGACACTTGTAGCACATCCTATGTCATTTAGAATAGTTTTGAAGTTAATCGCACATGATCATTAAATATTAAACTTGTACTCATTCACCAGACTTTGTCTGACCCGTTCTTTTTCCCCACCTCAAGTAGACAGGGTAGTAGGTGATTGGCTCATTCTTGATACTTGGCGAGTCATGCTTATCTTCGGAGACCGCTTTTACCATATTTACTCTTCATGTATTATTCAAGATTATCAATACATTTTGCTTCATGTATAAGACTTTGAGAGATATTTTTCTATGTCTGTATTGGACCACGTTATGGTTTTTTGAGACTATGATTTGGATATTTTCTAAGATGGATATTTTTCTTTGTTATATATGTTTTATTCCTCCCGTTGTGAGTTCTGAAAGTGTAGCCTTTTTTAGATTATATCTGCTTAAATTAGTCTCTGAAATGTTAAAGGTCAAAACCTTGACGATCCGCATTTCTCGACACGATGCGAGGCCAAAAGCCACACTGAACTTTGGATCAGCGTGTCGGGTGGTGCGAGTTATCATAGTATACAACTAACTTGTGGTCATTGTCCTAATCTCAATCTCGACCTTGAGTTTGCTTAACAAATCGAAAGACATTATTCATTTATACCCACCAGTTCACGATAACCTAAGTATAATGCACATTCCTTGAGTTTTCTTAACAAAAATGTGCATGTATCTTATGTCGTCTAACAATATATTAATAATACTACACATAACATATCTAGCTCTAGTTTTCTCAACAACAAGAGAGTATGCAAGTAATTTATTAATATATAAATGGTACATGACAAGATTATATTAGAGATTCATAATCTTTAATATACATTTATTCGAGTGATATCGGTTTAAGGAACAATGTATCTCTTATGAAATACCCTCGTTATTCAAGTGTCGGACACATTCGAAATCATGGTACATGTGCAATATTTATATACTTTTTCCTTAAACTTAAATAGGGTTTCTTTCAGTTCCACTTATATTATACATTAAATTATACAAGTTTAATTTATTTTTAAACTTTTATAATTTAATTAAATTATATAATATTCTTATGTATATTATTAATTAAGTTTTATTTAACTAATTTTAATTCTTATTAACTAAATCATTTTTAATATATTTTACATAAAATTTCTATAATTGTACATTACTCATCTTAAACTATTTAAGATAAGTTTGATATATATATATATATATACATATCAATATATGTATACGTTTTAATTAATTAACTTTTAGTAAATTTCATTTAATTAGATGTTTTATTTAAATATTTTAGTTAATTTGAAATTTCGATTTAATTTATCGAAACAATTTTATGATCAATAAAAAACTACAACAATTATAGTTGTACACATATACCAATATTTTATTTTATTTATATTAATTAAATTATAAATTTTAGAATTAATTATTTAATTTCTCAAAAATAATTTTGAAAACTTGAATGCATTTTATAACTATATAAAATTTTATATTTTTATTTTAAATTTAACATTTAAATTTGAAATATCTTTTAAATTTTCAAACTAATCTTGAAAATTAGCCCGAGGCCCAAAACCAATTCGAGTCTTTATATTGGAGACAACCTTTGAGCTTACTTCCTCCTTCGGGCTAGGCTAGTAACCAACGTAGGGCAGGGTACTTTTTTAACTAAACTCAACCTTCGACACTACCTTTCTAGTCACCCTACTAAATTGGTAAACTTTAATCAGTTAGCCCTAACATTGCTAATTCTAGACTACACAAACTATTGGGCTTTGATATCATTAATGAAAATGGGACAGTCGAAAGAGGGTTAAATTAGTGAACTTAAAAAAAAGTTCATCTTAGATCTTTGTTGGGCCTATGAAGTCTAAATGGATTTTAGATCCTATCTAAAATATTTAAAATAAAATCTTTATTTTATTTAATTAGTTAAAAAATGGTTATTATATTATTACTACTACTAGTATTATTATTATTAGGTTTTAGTTTGTAAGTGTATCAAGTACACTTGTTTGTGTATAGTGCATGTGCTATAGATAAAATGTGCACATAGTTATGTAAATGCTAGAATTTACACCATAATGGGCCTATTTTCCCTTTATACATGACTTTGTTGTTCAAGATTTTGATTTAAAATTATATATATAATGATAGATGTATAGATGTATGTGTGTATATGTATTGAAATTATATTTGACAATTTTATATGTTTCGAAATTCAAAACTAACAATAATGAATTTAGTTTCAATTAAGGAAGAGTTTGAGATTAAATATTACAATTTTACACAAAATCCATCTTATGAATTTGAGCTGAAGCAACGTACACATATATGTTTCCATATATATAAATATTGAAAGTAATGTTTTAGATTTAAAACAATTTATACATGTAAAGATTGTAATTTATAATATATGTATAAATATGTTTGAATTTAAAGTTAACAAGCTAAATCAAACTTTTAATTTGAAAAGGAAACAAAAGATTTAGGCTTTTACACAAAACTTTTAATTTAGAAAGGAAACAATAGATTTAGGATCTTACGTAAATGTACCCATGAATTCTAGATTGAAAAACTTTTATTCTTATGTAAACAATATCAAAAATAATTATTCAAAACATCAACCACATAACATAAGAAATCAATTTCCAAGGCAAGTTTAATTAAGTAACATTTATAGTTTATTTATATTTTTTTATGCAAATGTTAAAAAATTATAAAATGGCTTTTCAATCAAAATTAGTTTTTTTATAGTTTCCAAAACAAAGCAACAAAGAATCGGACAACTTAAGCACATATGAATTTATGGTAAAAACATTCAAATCTAAATTATGCAAAGTACAACAACAAATAATTAAATGAGACAGAGGAGCTACAGTATATCGATCATGATGAACATATAGCAAATTGAAATATAGAATAAAAGGGAATCCGAATTAAATCATCATAATGAACACACAATTAATTGAGATGAACAAAAGAGATGTGGATTATATATATTGCAAGACGAACAATCAAATAGATGAGATGATGCATATAGAATCCAAACCATGTTAATAAGAGAAATATAAATTAAATCAAATCAGAATAATACCTTAGGATGTAGCCAAAAGCTATACCTTGAATAATGAACAATGCTCATAGATTCAATAGAATCGATCTCTGGATCTTGCAAGAATGCAAGAGATGACAACCACCATATTTTAATTTTATTTTGATTTAGGAATTTTTTTCAAACCCTAGAGGCCATTATTTTCGGTTGGAATAGAATGGGAGCGGAGGGCGAATGACTGATAAAGAAATGTTTAAAGGAGACAGTAAAAGATAATTAAAGCTACGGATGATTCTCCATCCATTAATTATTCTTCAGCCTGTCCAATTCAAATTAAAAAACTATTCCTTCCCCCCTTGGCCAACCATAACATGAGGAAGAATGAACCTCAAAATTTTCCATGCCCATTAAGTATTTATTCCATTTAAATCCAATTTAAACATTCTACCGATAACGTATATCGATACGCGTACGCATAACTTTTATATATTCACATTTCATTAAATACTAATGGTATTCAAACATCAAATAAAATTTAATAATTAATATTTCATAAATATTAATTAATTTACAATGATCATAAATTAATTAAATTGTGTGGTTTATTCGAAGTATTCATCATTTTGATTGTGCGACTCAAAGATGTAAATTCAGCCAGCGATTAATATTGAATAATTCAAATATTAACATTCACATGTCACCTTGGCTAGTGATGTGACATTTCGGTTGCTTTTATTGCTTACACGTCTTTTTCGGTAAAATCTAATTTACGATTATAAGTGGTATCTGGTAGTAATGATTATTTACACTTATTCTCTTCGTGAACACTATATTACGTTAACACTTATGGAATTTGGTTTTGGCCAAAATTCCAACATCGTTCACGTTCAACTTTGTTTGTCCAAACACAGTCTTTGGTTCAATAATAACAATTACTTTAATTATACTGCTCTGCCTAGAGACTCTAAATTTGAGTTGACTACAGTTACCGGGATATTAACCCAATATAACTAAGGAGATGAATTCTCTATTAAATAGTGTTTCACTCCCAATGTTTTAACTCAGACATACTATAGTCATTTGATGGATGTCATGCCACGATTTAAGTATAATTAAAATAGAGTTTCCACATTGAAGTTTCATGGTATTCTCAAGTCAAGAGAACTATGTCACGTCGTTCTTTGTTTTACTTTAGTTATATAAACCAACAAAAGACTCTAGAGCAAGCATTCCATAGTTATCCAATAACTATCAATACGTAACCTCTTGGTGCCTCCAACGGCCTTGAATAATACATTGTCCAACATTTGAAGAGGTGTACTCTAGCCTCAAAGGGTGTATCGATATCTATCTCGAAACATCTTGAATAGGAATATTTAAAATAATATGTTTCACGGTATTACATAATTTCCCCTAGGGCATACCCTTAACTCTATCACCGCTTAGATTTGTAATGTTGAATTTTATCGATAAGATATGTAAGCGATGAGTTTGGTCGAACATTCACACTACTAGTTAAGGTGATATGTGAATATCGGTATTTGGATTGTTTAAATATTAATCATTGATAGAATTCACATCTGTGAGTCGCATAACTAACTTTATTTCAATCTCTAAATTGCCACTTGATTTAATTAGTTTATAAAATGTTGTAAATTAAATAAATTAATTAAGTAAAATTTAAAGGAATATTAATTATTTTGTATTTAATATTCTGGGTGTATCTAGTAAATGAGGTATCATATATAAATGTTTTGGGTATGATTAATAATTAATTGGGTACATATACAAAAGTTATATATGTGCATATCGATATACGGTATCGATAAAAATTTAAATTGGATTTAAATGGAATTAAATGCTACTGGGTTTAGAGATCCATTCGGTCCATTATTGACCATGTTTAGGCCAGCCAAAAACGAGGAGGGAGAGGAGTCTTAGGGCATGACTTGATAAGAGAGACAATGGAATGATATTTATATTAGATCTCCTATTTAAGTGAACCTAAGCCTCCACTTTTTAGTTTACTTTTTTGCCCCATCCCTCACACTCCTTGGCTACCACAACACCATGTACTCTAGCCCATAGCAAAGCTCTAACACACCCCAAATCAAATACAAAACTCTTTCAAGTGGTGGCACTCAGAAGTTTGCACCTTTGGACAGGGATCTAGGAGATTTAGGAGACGATTTGAATCAATGTGTGAATCAAAGGCTACTTCTCTTAGGTATATTCTTTTATGTTATATATAGTTCATTATATGTTGTTAATACATTATAACGATTTTATATATGTGATATTGTCTCTTCATAAATAATAACATATATTAAATTATATTAAATAATTAATCTACATGAAACCGTTAATTTAAATTCAAAGTTTAAAATTAAAAAAATATGTGTAAATATTTTCAATTTGGTCATGTTTGTATTCTAATATATATATATATATATATATATATATATATGTATGTATGTATGTATGTATGTATGTATGTATGTATATGTATGTGTGTGTGTATATATATATTAATTTTCTACATATTATAAATATTTAGGTTTAATTGTAAATGATTTTTGATTAATTTTAAAACCTAAAATACAATAAAACCATTTTAAAACTATATATATATATAAATATTTTCGACTGTTAAAATTAAAAAATTATTTTCTAGTCCAAAATACGATTTTATTTAATTATTATATATATACACACATATATCATCATTTAATAGAGTGTTTACTTATAATATTATTCTATATATATATATATATAGTTATCCCGCCTTTAGGCAAGACCGCGATATCATGGATTTAGCTAAACGAATAATTATTGGCATTGGAGATCGGTTATAAACAAGACTATAGATGATGGTTGAACAGATTTGGACAGATAGGACTTTGGAGTTGGCTAAGTCTAGAATTGACACTTCTCCCAGGTAATGGATCGGGTCCGATCTATCCTCGTACGCAATGGATCGGGTCCGAATCGATATGGCTACGGATCACTCAGATTAGCAGTACAAATCAACAATGATCGATCCATAACTCAACAACCGCAAGGGTGATCGAAGAAACAACTTCATAAACAGGAAGTAAAGGACACGAGGCACCCACCATATCGATCGTTGGGCCCCACGTGCAAATAAAAACGATTATCACCGATCATTCTTATGGTGTGCGATCGACCCCATATTTTATGGGTCGGGTCGTATGGCTTTGGAGGTTCTTATGGCGAAATTTCAGCCCGGTCCACTCATGGTTTCACCTATAAATACAGCGGACATGGCTCATTGTGGAGGATCTTCTTTCTGGCTATTTTTCATCACGCTTTTCTCTTCCTCCATTAATTTTTCAAGGCAAAAAACACTGTATTTGTAATCCTACGGTATAAATAAAAAGAATATTGGAGTGGATTTAGGCCAGAGTTTGTCGAACCACTATAAAATTTGTGTGTTCTCTTACTTTATTGTTATTGAATCTATGATATGTGTTCTTATCTCTCTATTCGGACATTGTTATTGGTTAATTGGGGCTTTCACATATAACTAGGTGTTGGTGGCAACTTTTGACCATCAACATTTTGGTGCTTTTACTAAGAAAGCTAGCCTTTGTGGATTTGGAATTCGGATTCAGAGTTTGGAAAAGATCCGAAGCTTAGATTTGGAGCAATGGTGAGACAATCAACAAGGAGAGTGCCACCGAAAAGAAGCCACCATGGAGGGAGTCAGGAGGTTTCCTCAGGAGCTAGAGCTAATCAAGCATCTATCTACATCACCAGGGATGAAATGGAAACAATGATGGATGCTATGCAGGAAAGGATACTGAAAAGACAGGAGAAGATGATGTAGAATTTACTCTGACGGATTGGACAAGTATGAACATAGAACCAAGGGAATAGAGTAGCAGGAGCTAATGACAACTTAGATCAAGGAGTTGAAGCAGCAGGAATCGCTGAAAATCAAAACCGAGAACATGGAGATGGAGCTATTTGACAAAGGAATGGAACAGAGCAGCCGAGGGCAGTCCCCGGCCATCTTAGAATGATTGACCCTGATCCTTCCAAAGGGATCGGCCTCGATCCCCAAAGGTTTTGGGGCTTGCCCCCGGGTCTGGTCTATCGTGATGCTGGAGGCCTGCGGTCGATCCCATGGAGCTTGGTGCGAATCAAAATTTGGATGCTCTTCCGAAGAAGTACGTTTTGAAATTCCCTCGTGGACTCGGGAAAGTTTGGAAATTATGATAGGAGACTGCTGCTGGATGACAATGACAGGTTTGCGGAGATGATCAGGCAAGCTATGCGTGGAGGATTGGTGAACAGGGATCTGGAGGATGTAAATTGAAGTCTATTCGCTCCTATTATCAGGAATCGTAGAAATCCACCGAAGTTTAAACTACCAACACTGGAAGTATATGATGGAAAGTTGGACCCAACTATGCATATGATGAAATATATACGGCATATGGAAGTACTGGGCGCATCAGAGGAAGTCATGGCATGATGCTTTGTACTATATCTAACGGATATAGATGCACTATGGTTCGGGCAATTGGAGAGCGGTTCTATTGACATATGGATGGAATTGGTCGAAAGATTTATGAGGTAGTTCAGGGTTCATATTTTGAGACCCAAAAATGTGATGAGTCTGACAACAGTGAAACAGAAGATCAGAGAGTCTCTGAGGAGTTTTCTAACACGATTTAATGTAGTGGCGGCATCGGTGGATCGGCCAGATCCAACCATGATTTTGACGACACCTGTATCAAGAATTGCTGATGGCATGGATTTCAAAGATTAATTAGCGCGGGACCCACCTATGGATCTCGGGGAGTTTTATCATGAAGCAGAAAGGTTCCTACGCAAGAAGATGCACGGGCCGACAAACCGGAGGTGAACGTTGTGCAAAGCAGAGGACCATCAGGAGATGCAAAATAGAATGACAAAGGTAAACGAAAACTGGATGATGGATATGATGGGATGAAAAGGCGATGGAAAGAGCGGGAGCTGAAGTTCTCCTCCTCCTCGGATTTGACAGAAATCCTAGAACGGATTTATCTAGACACTAGGGGGCAAAACCCTATCGGAAACCGGCAAGGAGGGATCCCACGGAGCGGGAGCTTATGTCTGGAAAGTACTGCATGTTTTACAAATTGAATTGGCACACCGCGGATGAATATAGGCATTTAAAGGATATGATTGAGGAGCACGTCAGGAACGGCAGACTACCGCAGTACGTGAGGAATCGAACAACGGCGATGGAATAGGAGCAACCACCGTCTGCATTGAATGGAAACAGGAATGGTCCTGGATCGGGGTCACGGATCGTCATCAAATGATTGCGATGGTAAGGGCCGAGTTCAGGACTTAGATTACGGCCATAATAATAATAATGAATTCTATAATAAGGCGGTTAAGTCACTTACACATTACACATGTACAGGATCGAGGATGGTCCCTAGGCATGCTCTGAGATGATGATGAACCGTTTTTCGCGGAGAGGCACCCTTTGGCTTTTTTTAGTTTTTTTTGGGATTTCTGGATGTACGAACTCTTATTCATTAGGTTATTTATGATCTGCATTACTGCGATGAATAAAATAGGTCGCGATTATTGTCCCGACCAGAGTGACGGAGCAGTAACCGCAAGGTGCGAGTCCCTTCGCTAGAGAACGGCATAATGGACTCGCACATGGATTAAGTCCTCGACTCTACCTCGACCGGAGAGTCGAGGCAGAAGAATAAAACCCAACAGGGCATTAGGTATGGATTATGCCTGGTAATGAGTAGCGTCGGAGAGTGACAGGATCGGCTTACTTAGGTCATCGAGTATGGATTATGCTCGGCAAGGGTCCGAAGAGACCAAGATTGGCCTAGGACTAAGGCCAAGACGTCACTTAAAGTTCAGGGACACTGAATCGGAGCACAGGAAGTAACGCCGCTTCGCCGGAGAGTGGTAGAATCAGCTTACTAGGTCTTCGAGTACGGATTGTGCTCGACAAGGACTCGGAGAGGTCATGGATTTGGATATCAGCTTCGAACAACTATGGATTTGGACATTGACCCGGAGTAATCGTGGACTTGGATATGGACCCGAAGTGGTCCCGTATTTGGCTAATGACCTGGAGAGGTCACAGATTTGGATATCAGCCTCGAACGGGAATGACTTTGGCTTCGGATGGATATGGATTTGGATAAAATGATCCGGAGATATCGCGGATTCGGGATTGGATATCGACTTGGAATAATGAGGGATTTCACTAACGATCTGGGGAGATCGAGGATTTGGCTTGGCAATGGATTGGATTTTGGATTGAAAAACATAGTTATCGATGGAATACGGATTTCAAAGTTTGAACTTATGGCAATTCAAAACACACCTTCCTATCACAAGGCATCTTTTGGGGGCAAATGTTATCACGCCTTTTAGCAAGGCCGTGATATCATGGATTTGGTTAACGGATGATTATTGGGATTGAAGATCGGTTATAAAAAAAACTATGGATGATGTTCGAATGGATTTGGACGGATAGCACTTTGGAATTGGCTAAGTCTAGAATTAACACTTCCCATAGGCAATGGATCGGGGACAATCCATCCTCGTACACTATGGATCGGACCGAATCGATATGGCTGCGAGTCACTCGGATTAGCAGTACAAATCAACAATAATTGATCCATTACTCAGCAACCACAAGAGTGATCGATGAAACAACTTCAGAAACAGGAAGTAGAGGACACGGGGGACCCACCATATCGATTGTTGGGGCCCACATGAAAATAAAAACGATCAGCACCGATCGTTCTTATGGTGTGCGATCGACCCCAAATTTTGTGGGTCGGATCGTATGACTCTGGAGGTTCTTCTGACGAAATTTCAACCCGATCCATGCACGTCTTCACCTATAAATACAACGGATATGGCTCATTGTGGAGAATCTTCTTTTTGGCTATTTTTCAACACGCTTTTCTCTTCCTCCATTAATTTTCCAAGGCAAAAACAACTGTATTTGTAATCCTACAGTATAAATAAAAAGATTATTGGAGTGGACGTAGGTCAGAGTTTGCCGAACCACTATAAAATTCGTGTGTTCTCTTACTTTATTGTTATTGAATCTGTGTTCTTATCTTTCTATTTGGATATTGTTATTGGTTAATTGGTGCTTTCACATACAACTGGGTGTTGGTGGCCACTTTTGACCATCAACATATATATATACATATATATATATATATATATCCATGCGTGTATCTATGTATGTACGTACATATTCTTTAATAAAAATAATATTTTTTTAAAAAAATAATTTTATTCTTCTAAATGACCAAATAATGTTTTCCAAATATATAATTTTAATTATTTTGTAATATACACACACACACACACACACACACATACATATATATATATAGCGGAAAATAGGCACAAGGACAAACTTTGAATAAAATTTAGGCTGAAGGACAACAAGTTTCAATTTTGGGTTGAAGGACAAACTTTGAAGAAAATTAGGCTAGAGGACAATGCTAATTATAGCTAGCATTTTTTACAGTGTAAAACTGAATATAATGCTAGTTATTACTAGCATTTTGTACAGTGTAAAAACTGAATATAATGCTAGTTACAACTAGCATTGTCCTTCAGCTTAATTTTTTTTTAAAGTTTGTCCTTCAGTCGGAAAATAAAACTTGGTGTCCTTCAGTCTAATTTATTTTCAAAGTTTGTCCTTCTCCCTAATTCCCTCTTTTATTTATACATATTAAAAAATGTTGGGTATTTTAAATAAATAAATAAACATATATAAATATAAATAAATAAAAAATATTATTTCGATTGTATCAATTATTTTATATAAATATACATATTTAAATTTAATTAAAGATATTTTAACTAATATTTTTAAGATCTAGTTTTGAATTTTAAAACGTTTAACTATGTCATAATTATATTTTTTTAAATACAAAACTTAAATTTAAAATCTACTGACTTAGCAAAAATTAGATTTGATATTTTATATAAATAATTTAAAAAAATTATATTAATATATATATATATATATATTAAAAAATGGTTTGAAATAATTGACACATATAAATGGCTAGTTTTTACATAGTGGATATAAATCTCAGTATCTACTTGTGTAATCATTAATCATGTACACCTTGCTATGTTGTGCAGTACACTTATATATACGCGTGAGTATATATTGATATACTCAAAACATATAAATGTTAAATTAATTAACATACATTAATTAATTAATTCAAGAAAATAAAATAAAATATGATTCTATTTAAACTAATAAGATTGGATTCGATACAACCCATAGACTTCATAGATCCATTAAGGTCAATTAAGGAATTTTGTTGAAATTCACTTATTTTATCCATTATTGACCGACCTTGTTTCAACAATGGTACAAGGCCCAAATGGTCTATGCAGTCTAAATTAGCAACTTTAGGATAAACGAATAAAGCCTACATATATGATGGATGTATAGACTAGTATTCTAGATTTGAGGTTGGATAATCAAGTATTCTCCCCTCCCTGGCTACTGGCCTAATCCAATGGGTAGAGTTGTCCGAAAAGTTGGCCCAATTATGAAGGCCCAAATTGATTTGGTCTTGGGATAATTTTCAAAATTCAGTTTGAAAATTGAAAATATATTTTAAATATAAAAGTTAAGTTTAAAATATAAAATAAATTTATAAAAGTTATAAAATAATTTTTCAAAATTGTTTTGAAAATAAATTTAATATTTTTGAAAATTGTTTAATATTTAATTAATTGGAATAAATAAATAAATAATTGAAAATTAACTAATTAAAATAAACATATATTGATATATGCATATATACAGCTATAAATTTTATAATTCAATATATATATATATATATCTTGAATTGTTTAAGGTAAACTAAAATAAAATTTCAAATTTATTAAAAATATTTAGTTAAAACTGATTTAATTAAATAAAATATTTATTTAATAAATAATTTAATTAAATATTAACTAATAAAATATATAATGATATGTGTATAAAACTATAAATGATTTTTGATATTCATCTTAAATTGTTTAAGATGAATTAAATAAAATTTTAAATTTTTAGAATAACTTATTAGTTAATTAAATTACTAAATTAAAATTAAATAAGTAAGATTTAACTAATAATATACATATGAATATTATATAAGTTAATTAAATTATAATAGTTATAAATCAATTAAACTTATATAATATTTATGTATAAAATAGGTGGAACCGTAAGAAACCCAATTTAGATTTAAGGGGTAAGTCCATACGTATTGTACGTTACCGTGATTTTCGATGTGTTTGACACTTGTGCTACGAGGGTATTTGATAAAAAATACATTACTTCCTAAATCGATATCACTCTAATGAATGTATATATATTAAGGATTATGAATCTCTAACATATAAAGTTGTCATCTAACATTTATATATTAATAAATTACTTGCATACTTTTTAGTTGTTGAGAAAACTCAAGCTATAGATGTTATGTGTAGTACTATTAATATATTGACTAGACTAGGTAAGATACATGCACGTATTTGTTGAGCAAACTCAAGGTACGTGCATTATACTTTCGTCATCGCAAAATAGTAGGTATGAGTAAATAATCTCTTTAGATTTGTTGAGAAAACTCAAGGTCAAAATAAGATTAGGGCAAAGACTACAGATTAAGAGTTGTATATGATACCACTGATAAAGTGTTATCCATTGCTTGCGGATCTATGACTTTTGTTGAGCAAACTCAAGCCAAAATCCCCAGACAGACGAGTCCTAACATTCACTAGAGGAATCGAAAGATTTCAATATTTCTCTAGCGTTTTGAGAAATATAAAAATTCTAGTGGGAGCCATGTTAGTAAAATGAAATGAAAACCTTTAACCTTTATAATACTGTAAGAACATATGGTATATAAAGTTAAAATAATCTACTTTGATATGTTTGTGCAACTAATGATTGATAAAATGTTTATCAGTTAAAATATAAAATGAACTGAATTAAGATTGAAAATATAAAATATACTTACCAATAAATCTTTTGGTGTGTTATCACTTCAAGACCCATGCAAGAGTCAAATTATACAATTACTAAAACATTCATATCTCGATTGCTTAAGCGTTTATCTGTTTAAGATCGTGTATTGCCTTCTACGAGTTTTGAACTTTTAAGCAATACAAGAATATGGATATTTGATCCATATTCGATCACCTATAAATGTTGTATGGTGAATAGTTAGAGAGTTGGTGCTATGCCTTAGAGACAATTATATAATTTGTTACATATATCTAACTCTGTGACCGCCCTAGTTCATACTAAAGGTATTTGATTTCTATTATATACTTTATTATATGAAAAATTCGTTATTTAAATTTAATTTTAGTGTGTAGTTTTCCCATTGTTTAATAATTAATAATAATCAACAATGTGTACAAGGTCGAATATACATGTATATAATAATATGCAGATATATCTGAAACCAAAATTGTATGTATATAGTGCAAGTTATTAGCATATGCGCACCATGTGTGTTAGGGGTGAGTTATCAGTTCAAACTATAAACCGACCAAGCCTAATTATTTTGGTTGGTTAGGTTTGGTTTTGATGATTAACCAGTTGACTTTGGTTTTTATTTTTGTAATTGGTTTCTCTATCGATTTCAGTTTTCAGTATTTTAAAATCAGACCAACCAGTTAAACCAAATATAAAACTTCAATTATTATAAGAAACATAATTATCAATGTAACCATTAGTTCTATGTTATTATCTTAACAATATTATTTTTCTTTCAAGTTATGTTATTGTTTTGTATAATAAGAGTTGCTTGTTTTTTTAATGTTGTAACAACATTTCATCTTTATAAAATATGGAATATCCATAAATCAATTATTTTATACGTATATTATGTTAGCTACTAGACAATATAGCTCACTGAAAGACAAACCAATTAAACAACCAAACCAAACCCTTTTTTTGGGATTCGGTTGGTTTCGATTTTGAAAAACATTGATTATGTTGATTTAGTTATAATTTGTTGAATGATTACTTTGGTTTTGATATTATTTATCGATTTCAAATCGAACCAACCATTTATTTGCTCACCCCTACTGTGCTTTATATGTTCTTTATGTATTATTGAGTATGTTGATATTCATAAAATTATAAATTAGTATTGGTACAAATGAATAAAATATTAATCAAAACTTTTCACATCAAATCAAAATTATATTAGTGGGCTATTAAATCCAATGGCTATAGTTTTCCACGCTTAATCCCAGTTATCCATTTTCCAATGAAGTAGCCTTGTGGAAATCACAAACCCATTAGTCGAAATGTATAAACCACAGTTGAAAAATGACACATTAATTGGTTTGTTATAGTTACAAGAAGCTGGCTATTTTATTTAGTATCGGCCAACTAATATAAAATCAATATTCAAATTTAATTGTGTTTGATAAACGAATCATGCCAAACAAAAGAGTAATTTGTCTTTTTTCTTTTAATTACCCAGAGAAATATAAGAACAGTTACCCTGATTCTTGTTAACTAAATGAACCATCAAAATCAAGAAGGCATAAGCAGACATACAAGTTTATCTCACAAAATTGGGCTGATATAAATTTATCTCATGTCATCCATTAATCAATAACTCATGACCTCATTACCTTCAAGATCATTGTTACAGTCGACAACAACCCCCAAGGCTTCATCCTCTTCATCGGTTTCCATTGCATCCTCATCCTCATCTTCTTCATCACTGTCCTTTACTTCATATTCTATGGTTGGAACCGTGTTCTCATCATCAACCTCCTCATCATGAATCTGAAAGTTTTAACACATATAAATGACAATCAAATGAATGCAAATACCAAAAGTTCGATGTTGTACTTAGCATAAAGGAATGAAAAAAAAAAATTACCCTGGAAGATAGAATATCCAAAGAAGTTGACAGCTGAAGCGCTGGTTGAAAAGCTGATATTCTTGATTCAATAAGCTGCAGAGTGAAGTTAATTATTCAAGCCTTAAGAAAGTTATAGATCAATATAGTATTTTACAGTGCAACATGGCTAAAGTGACGATGCACATCAGGATAATGTTGACTGTTTGTCCGACGTAACTAGCTAAAGCCATTAAATTGTAATTATAGTGTCATTATTAAACTTGAATTAAATCAATAAAAAAAGTACTTTAATTTTATGTTTGTTATTTTCAATTAGTCACATGCTGTAGATCTCTGTAGTTTATGATACGAGAGGAAATTTTTTTACTGCTTTTCAAATCAACTAAACAAATTCATCATCGTCAAATAATATACAAATAATAAAATAACTATACAAATTCATTATCATCAACAATTAACAACCTAAACCATAAATTTTCAAATCAAGTGCAATGACGAAGATTATAACATATCATGCGCCATGCACTGTTTCAAATGCAAGTTATAAAGAAGCCATCAAAGTTATACAGATGAGCATTATTTTGAACTTCTAATATTGTATATCATTTATTTTATAATATGATGCAAGTTTATTATCTAAATAAATAATTTTAAAATCTTTGCATGGCTTGCATTATAAATAATGCAAACAAAAAATCACCAAATTGCGCTAATAGACATGAATATGTTTTTGAACATTTGATAATTTATGTAATTTATCTGCATAAAACATGTCAACTAACAAATAAAAATGTAAAAAAAAATATTAATAAAAAAAAGGCGCCTTGCATTGTAGAAATGCAAGTGCAATGGAAGCAACCAAATTTGCAAAATACACTATTTTGAACATATAATAATTTATATTATTAATTTTCATACCGTTTGTCATTTTAATTACATAATGAAATACATTTTAGTAGAAATAAATTAATTCAAGATTTTGTTGCCTGGTTTGTGATTTGAAAGGTGCAAGACTAAATGAAACCGCCAAAATTGCCAAAATGACATGACTTTGAATGTATAATATTTTCTGTCATTTATTTGCATATAACATATCTATCGCTATGATTATGTAATCCAAAACAAATAGAAAAAAAAGGAATAACTTTTAGATGGCTTTGGTAGCTTGCATTATTAAAATATATATCAGGTCTCAAAACTATTAATGTAACTTGCATTTTATACGATGTAACAGAAGAAAAAGTCAGTTTTTCATACGTAAAGTTAAACGTATATCAATACAAACATTTATAACAATACATAAAATAAAACAATATCCACATATCACTTAACCTAGAAAAATCAAATCATTGCTGCATAAATTTTCTGTCAATTCTGAGAAAAGAATCTTAAAATGCTAGGCCAAACTCCTAATTTTCAATCAATCTTCTAAAACTCCTTTATAAATATCAGTTATCCCGATTTCATTTTATCACAATCACCGCAATATATGAGATTTTCAATGACTAATCAATTTATCGAGTAATAAATCATTGCCAAGTGAAACAAATTAAGACACAAAAAGTTCAGTACGAGGAGATCATCATGAGAAAAATAAATTGAGAGAATGAAGATGGAAGAACTTGAGTCACATCAGGAAAAATAATAAAGATTCACTTTACATTATAATAAAAGACATGTGCTTTCATTCTATTGTCGATTTATTTGGCATGAAATCGACGACACATAATTTCACCGACGACACATTATTTTGTTTATTTGGCATTAAAATAATAAACTGATTATCTCTTACCCAAAGTTTATTTCTTAACTTTTGTTATACCACTCTCTTCCATAATTTCACCGACGACACATTATTTTAATCAAGGTTCGAGAACTCGGTTTCGGTTATTTGAATTTTCTTTGGTTTCGGACGATTTCGGAAATTTCAAAGGTTTCGGTTTTGATTTCGGTTTCGGTCCTGGTTTCATTTTACGTTGGTTTGTTAATAAAAAGCATACTAAATGCTAATTAAAACCAAGTTAAGTCAAACTCTAAAACTAAATTATAGTAAATACTAATTAAAAGTAAATCAAGTTATAATAAATACTAACTAAAACTAATTAATACTATGGCACAATAGTTAAGCCGGCCCAATAAATTTATAGTTAATACCAGCCCAGCACTAATTAACATTTTCAGCTCAGCAGATTTTCAGCCCATAATAATTTCAGTCCTCATGCTAATCAAACATGCATTTTCAGCCCACACCACGTACTACTCAAACACAAACGCACACATACTACTTCAACGCATAATCTAGGGCAAAAATAAACAACGCGACGATGTCGCTGAAGAAGCCGTTCTCAAAAAAAGAAAAAAGAAAAAAAACAGTCGTCAATGCGAAGATGAGGACGATCGAAGAAGGCAAGTCACTCGGGTAATTTTTATTTGATTTTTCGCTTTGATTTCTCTTAATTTCACTTTGATTTCTCGCGATTTGCTTGGATTTCTCGCGATTTTGCTGCAATTAGGGTTTCATGTCGCTATTGATTTTTTTTGAAACCCTAACCGAAACCGATAAACTTGATCGAATTCGGACCGTTACCTAACGGCACCGGTACGGTACCACCGAAATTTCAGGATACCGTCTGATACCTCATACCATGATTTTAATTCATCTTTAATAATCATAATGTTGTATAACTTCTTTATTCAAAGAGTGGTATTATCATGTTATATCTTACTCCTTCAGCATTTTTCTTTCAATTGATTAGCGAAATGTAAAACGTTCGTTTTCTTTAATTTTTTAATGAATTTCACATCTATATAGATATATTATACTGGCTCTGCTACTTTTTTCCTTCTTTAAAAAATCGGATTCTTCAACTTCTATACTTTCTATTATATCATCCATAAGTTTTTACCCATTTATTTCAGTTTCTATATAGGGTTTTCTTTATTAAGCAATTATTCAAAAAAAAAGTCAATACAATTAGTACATCCACCTTTTTCTATATAAAAAATAGAATATCTACCTTTTTTTACCAATATATTATTATTTAAATCTTAATGCATTTTTATTTGTTCTAAAACTTGAGGTAATATTATTTTTTGCTAATTTGTAAGTATATTTTTCTCCTTTTGCACCTAGTTTTACCATCAAGGTTTCGATCGAAACACCGAAATTCCAGTTGTTCCGTTTTGGTTTCAGTCGGGATTGAAACGAAATCAAACCGAAATTTCAATGCGGTAAAAAAAGCTACTGAACTTCAAATTATACGGAAAAAACTCAACAAGAATTAATTTGAATTTTAAATATATGAATATTCAAAATCTGAATTTTTAATTTAGCAAACTTATAGAATCACGAAATATATAAATAACGTAACTAAAAAATAGTTAAAACAAAGTAATGGACAAATATTATTTAGTGTTATAAACATTTATAATCAATTGGTATTATTCGTTTATACCTTATATTTCGATTAAAAATAAATTGTACGTTTTATTTTAATAAATCAAATAAATATATGTATATATGAAAAATAATTAACAAAACCTGAAACCGGAACCTGAACCGAAATTTTGAAATATGCGAATTAGATTTGAAATTACTAAAATGACAAAAAAACAAAACCGAGACTGAAACCGAAATCTCGAACCTTGTTTATCATATAAATTCTTGTAACTTACAAGTGGTTTATTCAACTATACCAACGACTTTTTTGTTTGTCTTGTTTTTTTCTATATCCTTGTGATGTATACTATTCGGTCATGTGTTACATCCGTATTTTCCAAATTCTGTTAGACCAATTAATGCAAGTTCTGGGGTTGTTATGGTAATGGTTACCGTTACCATTTTGTAAATATCGTTACCGTACCGTTTTTACTGGTAAACTAAAATTATTTACCGTTATCGATTGATTGGTATACCGATGACTAGTATACCGATAAACTGGTAACCGTTACACTGGTAATGGTAAATTACCATTTGTCTAGAAAAATAATAAGTTGATATATTTTTACACTGAATGATGCTTCGTTTTATATCTCATTGGGTCATTTAATAAAAGACATAGAAAAGAAGTGTATTTATCATCATTTGAGTTGAATTACTGAAATAAATTGAATTGTTTTCTTGCTTCTAAATACCCATAATACAACATCTTACATGAATATAAATGTATTATGAATGAACTGGTAAATTACCGTTACCATTGGTTTAAAAAAAATATTACCGATGTTTCCCATAATACATCTTACATGAATATCAATGTATTATAAATGGACTGTTAATTACAGTTACCGCTGGTTTTATAAAAATATTACCGATGTTTTACCGTAAAAAAAGGGTAAATTTACCGTTACCGTACCGATTATGCTAGTAAACCGACTTTACTTTAAAATGGTAACTGATTGGCTGGTAATGGTATGGTAATGGTAAATTTACCGTTACCATAACAGCCCTAACAAGTCCAAACCAAATGGACTGCCCCACAATAAAGGTTGGACTATAAAAAAGAAAGTAAGGAATAATGCAAAGTCTAGACAGTACTGCACCAAAATCTTAAGACGATGACAAAACTCAAGGACTACGCCAATCCCCCGAATCCGACGCTACGTTGTAATGCTGAGCCAAAAGCTTAAGATGGCTACAAAATGTAGGAAACAATCTGCAACTTTAATACTCACTTCAATATGCAGAACTACGACGTAGCTCCCAGGTCTGCACCGCAATCTTGCACCAACATAAAAAACCATAAAAATGTGCCGCCATCTTGATTTGACGTTGAGATGATAGAATTGCGCCGCAATTTTAAAGAAATACTACCCAACATCGAAGAACTTCATCAACACAACCAGAATCGTACTGCACTGTTCAAATCTGAAGTAACACCAAAGTACAATGTCGATGATAATCAAAGCCAAATTGCATAACCCAGTAAATAAAGTTGCACCGCCGTCGGAACAGGTTGGTAAAGAAACAAGCCGCCATCAAGACACAACAAACACGGAAGCGCAAAGAGAAGGACAATAGAAGAGGATTGCACTACAACCAAAAGGGCCGATAAATTCTAACATTATTCCTAAATCTTATGCATTGCTAAACACTTGCAAGTACGGACCTGCACTGTACTCACTGAAGGCCCTCTAAGCAGTACCACGCAGGATCAAAAGCATCTCCAAGGGACTGCATATAGAGCCCCTTAAACGACGCTTCAGCGCAAGTCCACGCTTACAAGTAAACAACAAAGATGTAAGCATCCTTTACCAGTACCTTGTGCAGCCCAATACCAAGAGCAGTTCAGCACGAAATCACATAAAGCAACCGCCGCTGCAAATGGCGACTCGACCTCTTTTGCCAAGTAATTCGACTCGACTCCGACTATCTCCATCTCCATCTCCAGAGCAGTACTATGCAAATGTTCCACATAAGACAGCATAATTCAGTCGCATAGTATCAACGCCACAAAGACAACTCTCAATGTCTTTGTAACAAAGGTACCTAAGATAATGCAGTTCACCCTGAAGCAAAAGAGCAACATCTCGTTACACTTTCAATCACGTACGGGAGCGTTACATAGACTGTTTGCTCCTCGGACTCAAAAGTGCATAACACACTCAAATTTGAGCTTTTCCGTCTCAAATTTGAGCTTTTCCATCTCAATTTTGGGTAATCCCGCTTCAATTTCAAACTTCCCGCTAAAGCCCAAAATTCAACTGCTCAAATTATGATTTTCCGCCAAAGACACGTCAGTAATCCAAGTACGTCAAATAAAGAAGATGCATGGATGATACGTGACAAAATCCAAAGATGGAAACAAAAAAAATGAAAGGAGAATTTTGACGATCCAAGTGCGTCCCTATAGTATAAATAGAAAAAACAGAAGATCTTTTCAATATTTGACATTTTTAATAATAGTAACGAAATTCTGTACTCTCTGTCATTATTGTCTGTACTAAGAATATATAAAAGAAGAAAGTGATATTTGAACCGTGGATGTAGGATTCTTTAACATCCAAAGCAAGTAAATTCTTTGTATTTTTACTTTTTCTACGCTTTTTTCTTACCTTGTTTTCAGCGTTAGATTTTTTCTGTTTTTTTACTTGAATTGGATGTTAATTCGACTTATTATTTTAACAACCAGTTAGAATGCAACTACATAATTATATAAGCACTCCGCAACACAATTACTACCTTTAAGGCAAGTTTAACGTTGCTTAAATTTGTTGATTCTTAATTGCGAAGGTAATTAGAGTTATAATTACTTCATGATCACTTGGATGTTGTGAGACGAAAAATCTCGCTAACATTTTTTTGCACTAAAAGGAGGGCTCAAACCTCCGTTTCCCCAATCCAGCAAGTTTTACATGTACTTTCTCCATATAGCATCTCGAATTGCTATTAAACTGTTTATGTTTATTTTTAAGCTTATTTCCAGTATTAAATCATATATGTGTGAAATTGATAAATTGATTGTTTTTGAATTGCGTTGTTTAATTATAACGTAAATTGAATTGGAATATATTGGTGTTATCTATTTGGCCAATAAACACCGTTGAATAATAAATGGAGGAGTTCTATTGTGAATGACCTTGGTTAGCAGAATAAATTCTCATTCTGCTATTAGATTAATTTGGACATTTATTTTAAATGCCACTGGATTTACACTGGATAATTGATGTGTAAACAATTTATTGTTAATTATGGATTTGATTTACATATATGCATGTTATTATGTAAATGCATGTAATTTAACTTAGAAGGTTAAATTGAATTTAATGGTAACTTGTTAAGTACCATTGTGATCGTTAAGCCTCTTTCTGAATATAGAAAGTCATGGTTTTTGGTTAACTTCAAATTTTATAATTTGGAGTAAAATGTTTTATTAAATTATTATATATATGAATTGTTTGTTTAATTATTATTTTACAAATGTTTATAAAATCCTTTATTTAGGTTAATTATGTTTTAAAGTTAATTGTTTATTTGATTTTGTTTAAAGAAATGAATTATATTACTTTTAGTGATTTAGAACTAGATAATTATTTCATTAATAATAGTTATTATAAAGTTAATTAGTTTTTATTTAAAAGTTGATTAATTCTATTTAAAGGTTGATTTAGTTTATTTTAATAGATTTTAAAATGTTAAAGGTTAAATGATTATATTATTAATAAATGTTTTTAAAGTATTTTATATTATCAAAAAGGGTTAAGAATTTTTTGTGACGTTTAAAATCTTATTTATTATAATTATGTAATAAATTGTTTATAAAAGAAATCCTTTATGTGAAGAATCGGTTAAAAGAGTTTATAAATGTAAAGGTGGTTTGAAATTTGAAAAGGGAGTTTACAAATGGTTTGAAATTTGTAAAAGAGTATTTCTCCAAGTTAAACATGAAAATTATAAAGAAGTTTTTATAAATAGATTTGAAAATATTTATGAAATAAAGAAATTTTTAGGAAGTAATGGTATATTTTCATAGCGTAATTCGAGGGCAGAGATTGCCTACAGTTTGGGATGTTTTTCGCTGGGATAGCGACGTAACCATTGTGCAAACTGCGATCTATGACTGATTGCATGGTGAAAGTCGGTTGAATGTTTGTTTATTTAATAGTTAAATAATCGACCATCAAATCTTGACTCAAATATGTAATCCTTTTTTATTTTGGTGGTAGGAAACGATTTCCTACTTAACACCGAAGGGTTTTAACTTTGGAAATATCTAAGAAAAACACAGGAATTATGTGGTACAGTTACCATCGGTGGTGTTATACTTAACGTATAAACTCGTTGTTCTTCTAGGATAAATGATAAGGAGATCTGTCCACTTAAACGGTTAGGGGGTGATCCCCGCTTTTATGTATTGTTTGATTATTTCCTAAAGAACCTGTATATACGGCCCTACATTCCAACTATCCATTATACCCTTACTTTTAACTTACCTATATATACATCTTTTCACTTTTTACCTCCTCATTTCAGAAACTCATCCTCCACTCTCTCATAAACTCAACTTTCAACTTCAAATTTTTATTCAACAATGCCTCCAAGATCCAAAAGGTCAAGGGAATCTACCTCCGATCCTTCCGAAGACCAAATTCGTCGATGGCTACGCAATGATGTTGTTGTCTCCCGCTACAACTCCATGAAAAACTCCAACATTTTTGAAGGGGCATTCATGAAATTCCCGGATTTCGCAGCATATCGAATTAGAGAAATGGTCGAGCAATTCCACTTTGAAAACCTCATAGGGTATGCTCCCAATAATATTAAATTAAATCATCTTTTGATTAAACTTTTCTTTGCGAATTTGAATCTTGACCACCATAACCCTCATAACAGTGAAGATTGTGTTTGGTCTTTGGTTTGTGGTATCAAAATTTTCTTACCTTTGCAAAGATTAGGCAATATTTTGAACTGTCCCTGTCAAGGAGTCGATATAGACGATATACAAGTTGATATGCTTCATCGAGATGAAATTTCACATCGTTTCTTGTCCGATCACCTTGTCAACTTAAATGAGCTAAAGTCTAGTGCTTTAAGGCCGCAAGCACGTCTCATCCACCGAGCTTTCATTCGATCCTTGCAACCCCGTACGAGAAGCTTTGAAAAAGTTTACAAAAGAGATTCTCAAGCTCTCTATGCCATATACTCTAATCAAGTAAATTGGGGTAACATAATTTTAGATGAATTTCAAGATGTCACAATCTGAAGGAAATATAAGACAATTCATTATGGCGCCTATATTATGCGCATTCTACTCAATTTTGATGTTCCAATGTCTGATTTCGAGTATTCAACCATTAGCGAGTTAGGTGCAAAAACCTTGGAATTGATGGGTCTTCCTCAACGGCCTCCTCCTCAATAAATTATCTCCTTTCAATAATGAGCTCATAATGTTGAACGAGGTGTTTCACAACCTCGTGACATAACATTGCCTCCTTTTCACAAACCCACCATGAAGAAGAAGAAGAGAAAGACGACTCCATTCAAATTATTAGCCCCGACACCTCCTCTAGACAAGCTATCGTCACCTTCTCCCGAAATCAATCAAAACTTCATCGGAAAATTAAAACTCTTGAAAAGAAGACGGAGAAGAAATTCAATTCTATAACAGGGTTTCTTAATAGGATTTGGGATAAGATCTCTTGCTCGGGTTCAACATCTACCGAAGCTTACAACCCATCTCCTTTTCAATGGTCGTCTTCAAGTTCGGAAAACGATGATGATGGTAGCGATGACCCCTCTCCTTATATCTAGTTTTATCTTATATGATCTATGAACTTTAGCATTTTGGTTTGTAATATTGTTTCAAAGCTACTATGGTTCTATTTAGGTTGTGTATGTAATGTGGTATGGATGTTCTAACTTTATTTCGTAATGTTATCTCTAGTATGTGTTTTCTTTTAAAATGTTCCAATTTATATCTATATGCTTTTATCTTCATTATTTATTTTTTGAATGTCCTTTTTTGTCGATGACAAAGGGGAAGAAAGCTTAGTATAAATTCATTTAAATTATTGTGCATATTGACGGGGGAGTATTCGTGTAAGTTTCATGGTAATATATTATTTATACTTATATAGTTGTCATCGTCAAAAGGGGGGAGAATGTTAGAATCTCGATTTTCATTGTTTTGATTATGACAACTATATAAATCTATATTTGTGTACTAATCACTTATACAGGAGATTCATTGCATATTCGGATTCAGATTGTTTTGAAGTTAGTCTATTAATTAGAGTCAGTATATTGTTAGAAATATGTTAAAATCTCTCCAATATGGTACATACATATTAAATATGCACACACATGCACAGATATGCACAAGCAGGCTGAAAACAGCCGGCTGAATGAACCAATTCAGCCATCTGTTTGTTGAAATATTTTTAATATTTCACAATATTCAGCCGACTGAATGAGTTCATTCAGCCGTCTGAATTAGGCCAAAAATTGTCTATTTCTTTGCTGTTTAGAATTTAACAAATTCAGCTTCTGAATTTGTTAATTTCAGCGGACTGATTATTTATAACGGCTAGTTTTTATGAAAAGACGCTTCTCTTCAACGAAGAGAAACATCTTAAAATCAACAGTTGCGTCTGTTTCTTTTCAACGTTTTCTTTCATCTAAGATTGCAACCTTTTAATCTATATAAATAGAGTTTAGAATTCAACAAACAATTAACCTAACTAATTTTAGTATTCTTGAATTCTTATCTTTTATTCTATTTTCAATTTGCACTCAAACTACATACAATCTTCGATCGTTGATCACTCTATCTTTCACATTTCTCAAGCACATTACACTATATATCATAAAGGAGAAGATTATAGGAAGATTGTACTTAATTGACTTATCAGTGCTATTTAAAAAGCATACTACGGTCGGATGCTTTTGTTTATTTATAAAGAAGTCATGTTCGGTTGCTTAGGCGGTAGAAGTCCTATTCGGTTGCTTAGGCGGTAGAAGTCATGTTCGGTTGCTCGGGTGGTGTAAACCTATTCCTCCGGGTTAAGTGAGGGTTGTTAGTTTAATTCCAGATGGAGTCTGGGACTACGTAGAACGAGAGTTCGAACCAGTATAAAAATCTCCGGTGTCATTTACTTTACTACTTTATTTATTTACTTAGTTATTATTCTGCACAAGTAGTTTATCCATATTACACGATCCTATAGCAACAAACAAAATAAGCAATTAAGACGACACAGTCATTCATAAGACAATAACGAAATAGAATAACAACAAAGGAAATTTATCATAACAAAGCAAAGTAACAAGCTAATTTTTATTTGCATACTGAAAAGGTATTAAGATTCACGTATAAAAGTTAAGAAGTTACATGAGGAGGTGAAGAGACCCCAATTTCTTTGGACACCTCAGTATCATTAGGCGCCCCAGTACCATTGAACGTTGCATCTTCTCTCAGCTGCCCAAAAATAGAAGGAGAGGCATTTTCTGCAGCAAGCTCCTCGGCCCACTTTGTCCGGTAGTGAGTGAGAGCTTTATTAATCTTGACAGGGTCCTTTAAAAAGCTAAGGTGGACCTCAGCGGAGAACTGGTGTCGAGCTTAAGCATACATTTGGTAGACCACGCTGTAAGTAATGTCAAAAAGCTTCTTCCAAGACGTTGCCAGTGCATCCTCCTCCTTTAGCTCGCGATCTTTCAATGCCAAAACATCTTCCGCGATCTTCACCCCCTTCTCAGCTTCGGCGAGATGTCTTAAACTCTTCCTCGGCCTTAGTCTTATCGGAAGTTGATGTGGCGAGGTCTACCTCAAGCTTGGCATTACGGGCAATGGTCGCGACCTGGTCATCCTCCCCTTTTCTCCGCACCTTCATCGCTAAGGCCCCAATCTAAATAGAAAAGGAGAATCATCTGAATAAAGAGGGTCACAAAAAGAAGAGTGGAACGCTTACATAGGTAGAAGCCCGCTCTAGTCCAGCAACCAAGGTAGAAAAGGCAAGTGCATGAGGCGGAAGAGCAAGAGGGGAAGGAGAAGTAGAAACGATGCTGGAAAGATTATCCAGAGTAACTCGCCCTAGTCTCTCAGCAAAGCCGCAAATAGCACCTTCGGGCAAGAGCAAATAGCGGATGTGGGGGTTAGGAAGGGACTGCAAAGGTGGAAGAAGGAGAGCTCATGGAGAAGGAAAGAGAGCGGATACAGTAAGCTTCTTGGAAGGTTGGCCAGAGGCCTCATCATCACTATGCCCCCTCTTTCGGGGTTTATTTTCCCTCGGTATCGTAGCCTCAAGAAACGTGTCTACAAAATCGTCATTTGTTTCACCTGTATATAAAAGGAATTTCGAGGTCAGTAAAAATTCTCACGAAAGTCAGAAACGCAAAATAATAGATCTTTAATCTATTTTTAGCAAATTATATCTCCAGGTTCATCTGAAAATGGGGAAAAATAAAAAATAGTACGAGAAGTTGTGATTTGGACGCAGAAACCCATGTTTTTCCAACATGGGTTTAGTAAAAAAGACGTTGAATTTTTCTCTTCTTTACATCTAATCCTAAAATGTGATTTCTACGAGACTCATACGACTTGGTGGCATCATCAGAAAAGAAGGGTCGATTAGGGTGCGGACGAAAGGAAAAAGGAAAGTTGCCAGAATTTGAAACAAAGAAATACTAATCGATCCATCTCTAAGTTTTGCAAGGGATAGACGTCAGGATTGATTTTTTGGCTTGAGCATAATGAAAACCGACATCACCCCCGGTAGGACTTTTGTTGATATCAAACAAAAATTGAAGCCCTGCACAGTTAGGAGGAGAACCGTTCTCCGCATAAAAGATGAAAGTGGCAATTACAAGAGAATAAGAAAGGGGAGCGAGTTGAATAAGAACAAGATCAATTGCAGCTAGCCACTTACGGAGGATCAGATTCAGGGGGCAGAAAGCCGCATCGTATATGCATGGGAGTGAGAGAAGTAAACCCCTCATGGAGAGTGAATACGTTCATGAGATTCTGGAACCCTAGCCTCATAACCTTCGAACCAAAATAGTTCAAAATACCATCGATGTCTTTCAGCCGAGTTATCTTGGAAGGTAAAAATTAAGGAGAAGAAGAAGAAGTCATGCCGAAATCACAATGTTAACTGACGAAAATTATTAAAATAGACAAAGGGCTACAAAAGAAAAAGATCCTTACTTCGATTTTTAAAAAAATAAAAAAATAAACTAGGCTTGAAAAGGATCGATTAAGCAGATAAGGAAATATGTTTCTTTCCTTCTCTTTTCTTTTGCTTAAACAAAGAAGCGTAAAAGAATATAAAGAAAGAGAAAAAATACACATGTACCTTACTCGAATATTTGCCGAACGGTCGGAATGATGGAAAATTTCTGAAACGTCAATCAATTAACAGCCAGGATAATGAGCACAAAGATCAAGATAGAGTTACTTGGAAAACGAAGAGATTGATTTTACAGCTTTACAAAGGGTCAGCCAACAAGAGAGTGACACGTGTGCAAGAGAATTAAATGCGAAATGACTACTAAGACTTTTCCCTTTCTTGAAAAGAAAGGAAGGAATATGAAGAAGTGATGGGATGCGGAGAGCGAATGTGAACGGAGATAAGTCCACACACATCTATGATCGCTGCAGACTTGTGGACAAGTGTTACACCCGTATTTTCCAAATTCAGTTAGAGGCGAGTTAATGCAAGCACCGAACCAAAAGGACTTTCCTCACACAATAAAGGCTGGACTACAAAAAATGAAGCAAGAAATCAGGCAAAGTTGAGACAGTACTGCGCCAAAATCTTAAAACAATGACAAGACTTGAGGACTGCGCCAATTCTCTAGATCCAACGTTACGTTATGATGCTGAGCCAAAAGAAGATGGCTACAAAGTGTAGAAAACACTCTGCAACCTTAATACTCACTTAAATATGCAGAACTACAGCGTAGCTCTTAGGTTTGCGCCACAATCTTACACCAACATAAAAAGCTACAAGGATACGCCGCCATCTTGATTTGACGTTGAGGTGATAGAACTGTGCCGCAATTTTAAATAAGTACCATCCAACGTCGAAGAACTTCATCAACACAACCAGAATCATACTGCGGTGTTCAAATCTGAAGTAATATCAAATCACAATGTCGAGGATAATCAAAGCCAAACTGCATAACTCGGTAAATAAAGTTACGCCACCATCAGAACACAATAAACACGGAAGCGCAAAGAGGACAGTAGAAGAGGACTGCACTTCAACCAAAAGGCATGATAAATTCTAACATTATTCCTAAAGCTTATGCATTGCTAATACTTGCAAGTACGAACCTGCATTACACTCACTGAGGACTCCAAGCAGTACCATGCAAAATCAAAAGCATCCCAGGGGCTGCATATAGGGCCCTCAAACGACGCTCTAGCGCAGGTTCACACTTACAGGTAAATAGCAAAGATATAAGCATCTCTTACCAATAACTTGTGCAGCCCAAAACCAAGAACAGTTTGGCACGAAATCACATAAAGCAACCGTCTCCGCAAATGGTGACTCGACCTCTTTTGCCAAGTAATGAGACTCGACTCCGACCATCTCCATCTCCAAGGCAGTACTATGCAAACATTCCACACCATATAGCATAATTCAGCCCCATAGGTATCCACGCCGCCACGGGTGGGACAAAGACACAACTCTCAACGTTTTTGTGGCGAAGGTACTGAAAATAACGCAATTCACCCTGAAGAAAAAGCAACATCTCATTACTCTCACTCACGTATGGAAGCAGTACATAGACCGTCCGCTCCTCAGACTCAGAAGTGCATAACCTATTCAAATTTGAGTTTCCCGCCTTAATTTTAGGTATTCCCACTTCAATTTCAAATGTCAAGTCAAAACCCAAAATTCAACCGCTCAAATTATGATTTTCAATCTACGTACGTCCATAAAGAAGATGGATGGACACTTGACATAATCTAAAGGTGGAAACAGAAAAGGCGAAAGAAGGATTTTGACGATCCATGTGTGTCTCTATACTATAAATAGAAAAAACATTGTAGCAGTAAGGAGATCTTTTCAAGATTTGACATTTTTAAGAATAGTAACGAAATTTTGTACTCTCTCTGCCATTATTGTCTGTACTAAGAATATATAAAAAAAAGTGATATCATATAAATTCTTATAACTTACAAGTGGTTTGTTCGGCTATACCAACGACTTTTTTGTTTTTGTCTTGTTTTTTTTTCTATATCCTTTTGTTGTATACTATCTAGTCATGTTTTAGAACTTTTCCTGAAAATGTATATCTTGTCGTACTTCTTCCCACCATCATGTTTCTTTCTTGATAATTTTTTCCTTTTTTCCCAAAAATTCATTTTGCACTCTACTCTTATGTCATTGCATACGTTTTCCAGAACTTATTCGTAACATTTTCCAACCGCATTTGGTTTTTTTTTCATATGCTGATTAAATTTAGTTATATTGTTATCATTTGATCGTTGCCATTTAATTATTTTATGTTCTTTGATTATATTCATTGACTTGAGTCCTTTAATCCGTATGCCTAAAATTAGAGTGCAATGTTAGTTGGTTAGGCTTGCACCCAGTATTACTTTGCGATCTTTATAAGAAGCTAGATTGCTTTTACATAAATGGTAATCAGTTTGTATATTATCTGGCACACTTTAATATGCTATTAAATGGTCCTCTATTTTTAAAGAAATACATCTATCATAGGTAGGTCAAATACCACAACAAAATAAAATAACATAATTTCGAAAATTGGTATTTTTGTACCTAATTTTAATGGATACATTTTTCAAATGTCGCCTCAAACTATATTCAAGCTTAATGAACAAAAGAAGTGACCACACAAGTCTAAAATCAAGTTCTATTACAATGATAGCAAGAAACAAAAATACTTCAAGCAACAAAAATAAAAAGGACCAAAATATTCGTGCAAAGAATACAGTGGTAAAGTAGACTTGAGAGGCCTTTTAAGTTTTAAACTTTTAATAAGTATCAACTAATTGCAATAATTATTTTCAAGACGAGATTAATACAAACCATCATTATCATTTTTTTCCTTATGCTCTCCTGACCGTTGTTATGCTAACAACCCGAAATTAAATCTACTCATATACTTGTCGAGTGCTTCGTGAAATTTTAGTAAAACCTAGCATATTTTTGTTTTTATATTTGCATGGTATAAAGTTATGAGTGCAAACAAGGTTTGTTTTCTCTTGATATACTTTACTGTGAGACTTGAATTAAATTACGGTATTTAACTTCATTTGTAGAGGTTGTTGGCTATTGTAACAGTGCATTTAAATGATTGATTCAAATTCTGATTCTTATAGCAAACTATTTATTTGATTTCTAAAGTGCAAGCCCTGAAGAAATGCAAACACGGCTTGCATTTACGAGATGTATAAGCCATGATTGCATTTCTTACGTATTCGATTGTTTTTTACATTATTCAAAAACAAAACATGAAATTTGTTGCTATTTTCGTCAATTTATTATTATTTCGTAGAGTTGTCACTCATGAATTGGAGAAGACAAATATATATATATATATATAAAGCAAATTTGAAAATGGGAATCCAGTAAAGAATATCAATATGTGTGGCTCTGCAGTTATTAACTCCAATTCGAATAATGACATAAATGACAACGACCCACTTATAGTACAGTATTGTGTTCAGCTATGATTATCAAACAATAGGCAGATGTATGTGAGTTTCAACATAGTTTCAGTCAGATGAGATAAACTGGTAATTTGACAGATGACACTTACCTGATATAAGGAGTTGAGAATTCTTAAAGAAGATTCTTGTGACGCTATACTGCTTGCATGTTGTCTGAGTACACTTTTAAGCCAAGGTAGTGCACAAGCCAGTACTGCACCTCTACAAAGAGAATTTTTTTTGCATCAAATATATAGTTAATTGTTAATGACAGCTATGATTTTACGAACATTTTCACACTACTAAGCAACCTAGCTATAGTAAATGTTTAATGCTGCAATAGGAATAACAATTATCCTCTTGTCTGATATAAATATTGCTTATTCAGCAGAAGAGACCCTAAACAACAAAAGGGGATGCCAGCTCTTTGGTTGTGTAGCTGTTTCTTTGTTCTGTGGTGTAAATAGCGAAATATATTGCACGTTTTAATCCAATAAGTACATCATGTGATTAATCTAATTAACAAGTGAGCTTATTTTCTGTTAGAATAATCAAAGAAAATATCAGAATCAGAGAAGAATTAGTTATTTGTAAGCATTCGGTCGAGATGGAAAGTGGGAAACACATGCTTTTTTCAAGCATTATCAAACCATATCATGATGTGAAGTTCAAATAATATAAAAGGAGACAATGCTACTAAATTGCAACATATATTCCTGTAGTTTTTTATTACAATTATTATTTACCTTTGCTGAATCATAGATGTAAGAGATTTTAAGAGCTTGAGAACATCTGATGGATTTAGAAGGGAAGTTGACTTTGAAATAACCTGCAAGATTCACCATTCATGGTATACGAAGCAAAATGAGTAATAACACCGTTAGATTTAATTGAATATAAACCCTGTGGTGTAACAAATTTAATGAAAAACCTCAGCATTTATTATTTCAGGTTTAGAGCAAAAATCTGCATATTGTTCTTAAAATTACAAAACCATATTTTTAATTTTTGGCTAAGTTACCTATTTTAGTTTAAATACGTGTTGGAGCTGAAGCTAAGGTTCACTTCTAGAATTTTAGGGACTTGGGGGTAAAGGCAAATGGTATGCTAATTTGTTAAAGTACTTTACTCCGATTGGGCTAATGTCATGAGGGTCATCTTGTAGCTAAGCCACATAACACAATATGTTAAGAATTGAACCTCATCATTCATTAAGCAATGCAGATGGTTAATAGTTACATAAGGTGTTAAATGAATTATGATGCACATCGAAAGTGCGAAAAAATGTTTTTATCCTAACCTTGTAGGTATGTTTAGTTGCAGAGGGCAACCCAAAAGATTACGCCAACAGACGGTTCTCACTTTAATCATTAGCACAAACTTCGGACAGAATAACAAAAGCAAGGGTTTTGAAAATTCATGTATTTTCAGTGTCAAATAGCAATCCAAAATTGTGTTCTCATTGTTGTGCAATTATATGCTGCATAAATAGATATTATTTTGAATATTCCGATTTACAAACTTAATCATTTATGATGGTAAATATCAAAAATAGCTTCTTCATACTGCAAATCCGGTTTAAGAAAGTCTGCGGTGTTTATCGTCTTCGTTGTATCTCTTAAGCAGTAGACTATGGATAAAAAATAGGAACCTTTTCATCTCTGGAGTACAAACAATCCAAAAGCAGTGCATGGTCATCAGCACGTAAAGCTTGCTTAAGCATAACATGAACCGAGTCAGCACTAGGTGGTGCCGGAATAAGACACGGATCTTCATTTTCATTACTATTTGACTTGTCCTCACTCACTGAATTAAGAGCTGCAAGTTTTTCTGCCATGGTTGGCTCATTAATATCAAACTCCCTGCCCTCTTCATTGTTTGTGTCTACAATTTATCACAAGAAAGTAACTGAATATATAGGCAGATCAAAAATTTGCAGGCTTGCAGCAAGTATCATATGGTACAATAAGGATTAATGTCAACAAGGAAAAGAGCAATCATTATGAATCAGTTATATGAGTAATTAATGATGATACCTCTCGCATTAGTTATATATCCCTCCACGGAATATAAATCGGTCACATAAACAATAAAAATAAAAATCAAATGAAACAGGCAGAATGATATAACCCTTGAAGTCAAACGAGTAAGCATCTGCAATACCAAACATGTCTTAGAATTGACAGGTCAAGTCAAATCATAGACATCAAAACCTATTAAATGTGTTACAAAACCAAGGATCAAGATTTACCAGCATTGATACAAGGTTCTTCTGCAGAAATTATGTCTGATGTTGAGCGTTTCTTTGATTTTGTTTTTTTCAAGTTCCTATGGTCTGTTCCTCTGGATAAGACACTATCATCATGTTGAACCTGTTTTTTGTCACCATCTATATCACAAAGAAAAAATATATGGCTTAGTAACTTATTTTAATTGAAATACATGAGGGTGAGTCCCAGATGTAACTCATGGGGCTACAACGAAAAAAGATGTATAATTCTCTTATCAAACCGTTCACTGGATTTCAAAAATTAGGATAGTTTTGTTACAATTCAAATAAAGAACAAAATTGTAAAATAGATTATTCAATAATATATCTTCAGCAATCAGTGGCTAAAAAAATGTACTTGCATAATATTTGTAATGTTGTTATGGAAATAAAATTAATAATTTATGTGGAAATTCAATTTGAACACAAATTAGTGACACAAAATCTTACACAAGAGATCTTAACTATTATATATCCCCGTGATTTCCACCTCTCATGTAAAGGCAAAAAAAATCCAATGGCTAAAACTTATTGTATCAAATTTTGTTTTATTTTGTGTCTCGATAGTTGCTCCCAATTTATATACACAGACAATGCTATGAAAACCTTTAAAAATTATAAAAAGCCCAACGATCAACAAACCTCACTGCTCAAATTAATCGTCCACAAATGTACTACCACTTTTTCTCTTCTTCTAAGCTCTTTCACATCTTTTTCGATAAAAAAAATGTTTCATGCAAAGAACCATGAGAATGATTGGTGCAATGTGTCTAAACTCTAAAGTAAAATGGGTGCACATATGATTGACAACTAAGGACCTCAGGTAGCATGAAATTTGATTTGAGAAAGCTAGATATAGGTCTTCAAAGTAGATTCAAAATAGGATTTAAATCGTAAAGTTCAAACCTTAAATCGAAGCGGGATTCAAATCTTAAATCATAGATTCAAACGATCCATATTTAGAGGATTGTACACAATTTGAAATTGATTTTGATGTTTGAACTTGTACAACTAAACTTAAAACACAACTTTCTCCCTTATTCCATTTTTATTCTATTTTGAGAACATTATAATTAGAATTGTGGATCCAAATAAATATGTTATTCCGCATTGAATGTTTTGTTTAATTATGATTTTAATCAAGTTTGAATTGAAATATAAATCGAATCGCAAAGGGAGAGATCCGATCTGAACCGGGATTTGGATCCTAAGAATTTAAGATTTTTGACAATGATGTAGGTCTCCACATGTTGTGCATTAAGTGTGCAACACCATTTCAAAGTTTACTCATCTCAACCAAGATCTTGTTATTTGCACTTGCACCGAACAAAGCAACAAATTACAGTGAAATCTCGTTTGGGCCTTATCTCGATTGAGATCTCAATCTAAGGTCTTGGTTGAAATCATGTCTCTTTACATGATTTTAACTTCTTTTTTTAAATGGTCAAATCAATTACCAATTCGATTATAACTTCTACTAATTTTATGTTTTAATCGAGATTCAAAATTGTGGTTTTCGGTTTCATTTCAATCAATTAAAGTTTGTGGAATTTTGATCCGACTTCGGAAATTCCAAAAATCATGTCCTAGTTCCGATATCGGATTTTGTTATTTTTCAGTAGTTTTTATATTAACATATACTTCAAATTTATATGTAGCTCAAAATATTCATTTTTTAGAACTACGGTTGTTAATGGATATCCGAAAAATCATAGATCCATCCGCATTCGTATCCGAAAAGCGGATAAATATCTGATATCCGAACGAATACGGATACGAATACATGTGGCGTCCGGTTTTTTTAAGATTATAGTTTAAATTATGTGTATTTTAGTACAATAAAATATATTTATTTATTGTTTTATTAAGTTAGAAGTTTATATCATACGCACTTAATGCATATTAACTACTCAAAACTATTTAATATCATCATATTTGTTTATTTTTAACACTAATAATCAATGGGATTGAAGAAGAAAAATAAGTTAAACTAAAATTTTCCATTTATGTTTCTTAATTTATCGGCCGTTGACGGATAGGATAATTATCTTATATCCGTCCGTATTCGCGAACGGATATCCGACATCCGAAAATGATTTCGGATGCGGATATGGATATGACACTGTCTGTATCCGAAAGTATCAGTTGATGGGTTTATTTAAGATCCTATAAATTCATTTGTTTTCTTCATTGGGTTTGTTCAACCCTAAATAAAAATTCATCTTATACTTCTATTTAAACTTCAAACCCATATTTAAGCACTAAATGAAGTAAGTACATAATTTTTTTTATTTATTTAGACAAAAAACTTGCCACATTAAACCCAATAGCAACCCCAAATATTAATTTATTCGTCTTTGGTGCCTTAGAAAATCATTCATCTCCAGCAAGCCATAATTCATATTCCATTTAAAGATAAGCATGATATAAGTAGTCTTTCAACTTCATCACACATACGCATCCTTTATGATGGATTTCAAGTTGTTCCATTTGCAAATGTTCGACGTCTCGAATCAGTTCACTAAATCAAAATCGGATTCTTTTTCTCTACTTTTTACCTTTGTCTTTCAATCTTCTTCTCGATGCTTCGATTCAAAATAAATCTGTGTTTTCACCCTTTTTTTAAATGGTTAAAATAATTATTTTGTTATTGTTCAATCAAAACGGTATTTTAGCGGATTACGGTCCTACCGACGTCGGAACCGAACCGAAATGTCTGGAATGCAACGAACAGACCAGATCTTCGAACCTTAGTTTCAACCATACATTTTTGCTTTTCTCTATAATAATAAAATCGCGGATTTTCTTGTTTTTAAGACTTTGGTCTCCAAACTCTTTGAATCAACCATCACAAAACCAACCATAAATGAGATATTCCTTTGATTTGGTTCGAAAAAGGACGAAAATAGGCAATAAGGTGCCAGGGAGACTTAGAGAGCTACAAGGGAAACGACGCGCGCATTCTACAGAAGAACCCACTTGAGTGTGAAGGGGATGTACCACTAAGGAACAAGCCTAAAAAGTAACATCTCTCGATAAAGTCTACAAATTAGATTTGAATTATTAATCCTCTCTCAGTCGATATAGCAATCATTGAAGACTCACAACTCAAATGTAAGATTTAATCAAAAATTATATTTTATATGAAAGAGTTTTCGTATGAAAGAGTTTTTGTATGAAATAGAACTACATACTTAGAATATTTCATTTTCACTGTAAGTTATGACTGTTCAAACTTTCAACATATTCTTAGTTCTTACTTTGATAATGATGAAGTCTATATTATGTTGAGTCAAGATTTTTATAGAGTTTTGATTTCTGACAAAGGGATAAGCCGTGATCGACAAAAAGAAGTTATTCATTGTTTTAAAGAGACACAAAGAGCTCCATACATTAGAGGTTGATTATTTGGTATGTTAGTAGTGTTATTTATGTTAAAATCTATCCTCAAATAATCTCATACCTTCCATCTTTGAATATAAATGTATATATGTATGAGTGCACATTAACTGTGCAGTCTGGGCTAAACCGGTCGACCGGTTTAAAACAAGGCGGTCGACCGTTTCTGCCCAGAATGCACAGATAACGTGCACAAGTGTACATAACGTATATATATTCAAATTCCTGTCTACTGGTCCATTTTGACCTGTCGACCGTTTTCAAACAGAAAGCAACCTTTCGTACAGACACTTCCTTTTCTTCAACGGTTGCTTCTCTTTCTCTTCACCAATGATCATGACCTTTGTTTGTATCTTTTCACAAAGGGTTACAACTGTTTATCTCTTATATAAACATCATGAAATCATTATTCCAGATAAGAATAACAAATTCTATTATTCTAATCTCTATTCTATTGATCTCTGTCTTGAACTCTCAAACATTTCAATTGCTTGTTGAATCATTGAAATTATTTCATATCTTTTGATTTAATAAGTAATATACTTCCTTCAATCTTCACAAACATCATTCACATACTTTGAGGATAAGATTATAGGAAGGGTGTACTACAAGTGACAAATCAGTGTTATCAAGAGCACAAGTTGTCAACGACAATTGTATTTGTTTTTGTTGAAGTCCTCGGTGTTATAAGAGGCACGAAATCCCGTTCGGCTGTTCGGGTATTGTAAACCTGTTCCTCCAGGTGAAGCGAGGTAGTTGGTTGTGAAAATCCAGATAGGAGTCTGGGACTGGACGTAGGACGGGAGGTCCGAACCAGTATAAAAATCCCTGGTGTGATTTTTACAGTTTATTGCATTTACTATTCTATATCTGTGAATTGCTATATAGTTAGTTTATTGAATATTTACTTATATAGCAATTGTAAATAACATTCCGCATATATTAGTCCATATTACACGATCCGTAATCAGTGTGCACAAGCGTACACACTTTCATTTGGTATCAGAGCACGGTCATCATATAACCGTAACACCGTTATTTGATATATTCTTGTAATATGGCAAATAACGCAAGTACTAGCTCTAGCACTTACACGGAAGGTCAATCAACACAAAGACCTCCATTCTTTAATAGTCTCAACTATAGCTATTGGGCTACACGTATGTCATTTTTCATGCAATCAAATAGCTATGATGCTTGGAATGCTACTCAAAAAGAAATAGTAAATCCAACAACTGAATATTCAGAATGGACAACGGCTGAGAAAACGGCAGCAGCCGTAAATGCAAAGGCAATAAATATGTTGTTTTGTGCATTAGACCAAAATGAATATAACCGTGTTAGTATCTGCACTACTGCATATCAAATTTGGCAAACGCTGAAAACCACTCATGAAGGTACTAACAAGGTTAAACAAGCCAAAATAGCCATGCTGAAGAGTCAGTTTCAAAATTTCAAAATGAAACCAAATGAGACAATCAATGATATGTATTCAAGGTTTCAAACTATTCATCATGCACTTATCGGATTAGGGCAAAAATATTCAGATTTTGATGTTGTTTCAACAGTTCTACATTCTCTGACTAGTGAATGGGAAGGAAAAGTATTAGCAATTGAAGAAGCTAATGATCTTTCCATCATGAAGCCAGATGAATTGATAGGAAATTTAATGTCCTATGAAGCAAATTTGCAGGCTAGAAAAGAACAGAAAGAAGAAAAGAAAAATGTAGCATTTCATGCTGAGAAAGATGAAAATGAATCAGATTCTGAAGATGAAGATTTGGCATTCATTGCAAAAGGATTCAAAAAATTCCTAAAATATCGAAAAGCCAGTCGCTACAACAAAAGGAAACCTGGATCAAGCAAACCATCTTCATCAACTATAGAATGTTTCAACTGTCACAAAAAGGGGCACATGCAGAAGGATTGTCCAGAACAGAAGAAGAAGTCAGAAAATGATAAATTCAAACATAAGAAGGACAAGTCAAAGAAACGAGCCTTCTCAGTAACATGGGATGATTCAGACTCATCCTCATCTGAAAGTGAAAGTGATCAGGAGAATGAACAAGCTAATGTTTGTTTTATGGCAACAGAAGATGAGGTACAAATTCCTACATTTGATGAATTACTTGATATAAATTCTGAATTGATAGTCAAATATAAAGACATAAAACGTCAATTAAAAGTAGCCAAAGCAGATTTGAGTAGAGCAGAGTTTGAACGAGATATGTTAAAAGACGAGAAGAAAATATTAGAAGAAGAACTTGAAAAACTTCAAGAATCATCATCTAATGTTGACTCTCAATTATCTCTTTTGAGTCAAGAAATTGAAACTCAAAAAGAGAAAAATGATGCTCTCACTATTGAAAATCATGAGCTTAAGGCAAAAGTCAAAAATCTGGACCTAGAAAAGGCGAGCTTACAAACTAAGTTAGATGACATAACTCAAAATGTTTCTAACTTTAACAAAGGTCGAGAAAATTTGACAAAAATCATTGAAAGTTCACAATCTGTTTCAAATAAACAAGGTTTGGGATATAGGAAACAAGAAACCAAGAAACATCTTGGTAATGAAAGGAAAAAGAAAAGACAAAAGACTGAAGTTAAGAAAAATCTTAGTTTATTATATTCCAAACCAAAACCAGTTGTGAAATTTCAGAAGAAAAATGTCAAGACTATCAAAATATGGGTTCCTAAAACAAATAACAATTTGATTAGGAACAAATATATTCAGAATTTCATGAATACTGTGCATTTTAATACTAATTATGTATATAAAGGGGATAACGGACCCGTATGGGTTTGGATTCCTAAGATCTAACTCTTAGGACCCTATAAAAAGTGGGTACCATGGTCTTAATTATATTTTTTGCAGGTACCACTTAAGAAAAGAGGAAAATGGATATTCTGGTTGATACATTCCTATATTATTCCATTATCTATTACTCCTTTTTGTCGATGACAAAGGGGGAGAAAGAGCTAACAATTATTTGCAGGAATATATATATATATATATATAAAGAATACAGACAAAATCTCAGGGAGATCACATATTCAGGGGGAGATTCAGAACTTCAGATATATGTTGTCATCAATCAAAAAGGGGGAGAATGTTGAGTCAAGATTTTTATAGAGTTTTGATTTCTGACAAAGGGATAAGCCGTGATCGACAAAAAGAAGTTATTCATTGTTTTAAAGAGACACAAAGAGCTCCATACATTAGAGGTTGATTATTTGGTATGTTAGTAGTGTTATTTATGTTAAAATCTATCCTCAAATAATCTCATACCTTCCATCTTTGAATATAAATGTATATATGTATGAGTGCACATTAACTGTGCAGTCTGGGCTAAACCGGTCGACCGGTTTAAAACAAGGCGGTCGACCGTTTCTGCCCAGAATGCACAGATAACGTGCACAAGTGTACATAACGTATATATATTCAAATTCCTGTCTACTGGTCCATTTTGACCTGTCGACCGTTTTCAAACAGAAAGCAACCTTTCGTACAGACACTTCCTTTTCTTCAACGGTTGCTTCTCTTTCTCTTCACCAATGATCATGACCTTTGTTTGTATCTTTTCACAAAGGGTTACAACTGTTTATCTCTTATATAAACATCATGAAATCATTATTCCAGATAAGAATAACAAATTCTATTATTCTAATCTCTATTCTATTGATCTCTGTCTTGAACTCTCAAACATTTCAATTGCTTGTTGAATCATTGAAATTATTTCATATCTTTTGATTTAATAAGTAATATACTTCCTTCAATCTTCACAAACATCATTCACATACTTTGAGGATAAGATTATAGGAAGGGTGTACTACAAGTGACAAATCAGTGTTATCAAGAGCACAAGTTGTCAACGACAATTGTATTTGTTTTTGTTGAAGTCCTCGGTGTTATAAGAGGCACGAAATCCCGTTCGGCTGTTCGGGTATTGTAAACCTGTTCCTCCAGGTGAAGCGAGGTAGTTGGTTGTGAAAATCCAGATAGGAGTCTGGGACTGGACGTAGGACGGGAGGTCCGAACCAGTATAAAAATCCCTGGTGTGATTTTTACAGTTTATTGCATTTACTATTCTATATCTGTGAATTGCTATATAGTTAGTTTATTGAATATTTACTTATATAGCAATTGTAAATAACATTCCGCATATATTAGTCCATATTACACGATCCGTAATCAGTGTGCACAAGCGTACACACTTTCATATTATGTGCATGTCGTACTATTTTTAATGTCATTGTTCAAGTAGAAGCCAATAACAATTGTTGAATTCCAGTTTATTTACTGAACGAGATTTGCAAGTTACGGTAAAATATAATATTAGTTTATTATTTCGTTCGGTAAAGAAAGAACCAAGAGTACATAAATGTAATTTATGAAATTGGTTATACTCTTGGTTTACCATTCTATTTAGCTAATGTGAGAGACAATGGTACGTAAATGTGATTATAGTTAATTTAACACATTTTATTTGGCGTAAACGAATATAAGTTATTTGTTCCAGCTGAGAAACAAACAGAGACAAGGATAATCTTTCTAAAGTTTCTCATCTACTGGTTCGAAGTCGAATTTGATCTCTTTTCATACTTCACAAAAAGCCACAACTTTGAAACTTTATTTGCAAGCTTCATATATAATCTCATTACCTTCACGAGTAAGATTACATCCTTTATTATGAGCTTGTACACATGCTTCTAAAGCTACTCGACTAGCTACAACACCAGGTGCATTTCCCCAAGAGTGCAACACATCTTTCATAATTGCACTAAAGAATAATAAATCAAAAATATTTTCTTAGACACTAATTATGAATTTAGATGTATGCAAGTGATTTCAGACACAAAATATACTCTAAGATAGTCACGGGATGAACTTAAGGTTTCGAGATGTAAATTTAAGTTGGACGTCCAAGATATATTCATCTCATTCTGAATCTCACCTGATACGGGATCTCTTGTATAGCATCTCTGAGATGAAGCAGGATCAAAATCTAAAATTTAAAACATCAATGTGTGATGATGAATTGTTTTTGTCGCTAAACTCATTCCAAAGAAGAAGAAGAAACTAACATTAAAATCTAAATAAAAATTCCAAAATTCGAGGATCATTAGCAAACTCCACAAATTACGCATATCACACACATATATAAGCATTAAACACTACAAAATTTGAATAGTGGTTATGGCCTCTATGGGTCTTTATACATTATCTAACTCTAAAACTATGTTACCTATGATTTGAGTGCAAGATGTTATCAAAGTTGGAGTCTTTGCTTTCACAATAAAAATAACAATTTCTCTGTATCTTCATTTGACATTGTGCATATTCAACTAGTTCTTTGCTTGGTTGACTAAACATGTTTCCATTTCGTCATATTTATAACTTACCCAATTTCCATAGTCTAACATATGAAATATGTATTAAATGCACAAATTAGTTTGGAAAAAGATGCAAGATATATTATGTGTTTATTGATAAGTAAGGATCCATCGCATGGGAGGTTGATCATATTAAGTACATAATGAGAAAAGGAAAGAATCGTTGTTTTAGATGGATTCAATTTTATAAGACATCCAAAAATATCAAACCACTTAATATTTACGTTTTCATCGTTTCTTTTTTACTTTGTTGAATCACTACTACTAATTTTGATTAATACTTTGATTAGAATCCTTGGATATATTTTTATTTCTATATTTGATCTAAAAACATATGGGGTTTAGAGCATACATGAATAAATTTTATTTGAATTCATTAATATTTTAATTCAAGTTCATATTTTATGTAAACACATTTATGTGTTCATATTTTGTTCAAATTCTGTAATAGCTTTTATCTTCCTATTATATACTCACCTGACAAAGGGATTAACACAAACATGAGCTCCAAACAAAATTTATTTATGACCTACTAGTACACGTATCTATTATATTTAATATATTTTCCACATTTTTGTATTGATCAAAATTTTCATCCTAATCCACGCTCGGGACCAACAATGTGATGCTTATTCATTATATGCAACATATAGAACGATAAATAAATGGGCTTAAAAATAGATAGTCGTAATCAAAATTTATGTTAAGTCCAAATCAAAATTCAAGATTAACGTTAATATTTATTTGTCTACATGATTAAAAAAGGTTTTATATTTCAGTTACTAGTTAAAAAATTGTCGCAAAATAGGTTTTTTTTATGAAAAGGATATGCAGCACTGTGCTGCATAGCCGTACTAACATAAAGGCTAAAGCATATAATGTAAATATTCCGACTAACAAGGTCACAAAATAGTTTAAAACTAAAATAATAGGAAACTATGGAACAAACATTGAAATTAGCCGAAGCAAATTTTGATTGTTTCTAAAACCAAAAATTAGAAGAAAAAACAATCAACAATCCGAAAAGTACTCGCCTTTTTTTAAGTACGATTTTTTGTTTTACTAGTTCGTGACATATACAGATTATACGGAAAATTCTATTTGAACACAAACTGATGACACAAAAAATCTTAATCATTAGATCTCCCTTTGATTTCCACCTATCATGTAAAGACAAAAGGATTTAATGATCAATTGTTGATGTGTTAAATTTTGTGTTTTATTTTTTGCCTTAATAGCACTCTGAATTAGTAGTTTAGGGATAATATCAAGTAACAAGGTTCTGACTAAAATCTCAAAACTATGATCATGTTAGGTTAGATTTAACCGGAACCGGAATGAAATAAACCATAAATCTCATTTTGTTTGTAGGGACAACAAAATTTAACAAGAAATCACAAATTTTGTTTAGTTGATCACGCAAAGAAATCAGATAAAAGTGACAAAAATCATGAAAATCGCAAAACTAATGAAAAAAACATTTATCTCCTAATCTCAAAATCTAAAATTTTTTTACATCACAAACTCTTATCTCCTAATCTGACTCAATTTCAATCGAAATTAAAGGAATCTCTCATCGTAGTTATGGTTACTGTGTCTCGATCTCTTAATTTCCATCCAAACCAAAGCTAATTCAATGGGAAAAAGTTGTTCAATCAATATTTTGAATTTATTAGTGGATTTGTGGAACTAGAACACAATTAGGTTTTATTCAAGGCAGAAATGATTAAATATAAGGAAAAATAAAATTTTGCATTGTTCACGGTTTATTTTTCTAATTGATTGCTTATAATTGAAATTTATATTTATTAATTATTTTTCAAAATAGGTTATTGTTGCTAGTTATTTTTTACAATAAGATACATGGGGTTATTTATTATTGAAATATGTAATGAACTTAGAAATAACGTATTATATGATGTTTATATTTATCAATTGAGTATTTTCATAAAAAATACCGAAATATAAAATTGGAAAGTCTAAAATTGATCAAAAGTTTAAAAGTTTCATGATCAACACTAGAACCTTGGATGAGGCAAAAAGAGATATAAATTGGAAATCTAGTAGTAATCATAAAAATTATGATAAAATCCATCCAACGTCACGACTCCAATACTCATCGACATAAAATGGGCAAAAAAAAATAAACAAACATGTCGATTTAACTCTTATATTACAAACGAATTTAATTTATTTATTTCAAATTACTGTTAAAAAGTGAAATTTGACTGTAATGGCACTAACCATACAAAATCTTAATTAAACGATAAAAATCACAATACCCTCAATCCAAAATCATGGAGCACGACACTCACTTCCCCTTATAATAAAAGAGTACAAATTTATACTCATGATTTCCTCCTGATCTCATATGTTACCAACATAGATGATGTCTTTTGTTATAAATAGCGTTGGGTTGGAGTTGGGGTTTTGTGCCAGTAAACTTGAACAAGATTACATAAAATGCTCAAACTGAGACACATACCTCCATGATTTCAAGCATCTAATGTGAATGTATAAGGAAACAAGGGGTGTTTGTTTAGCATTAATAAACAAGTTGGTTGTTGTATAAACCATCGGCTTCTATAAAAAGATTGATAAAATAGTGTTATTTTTTAAGAACATAACGATTGTGTTAAAGAGAGCTAAATATTGTTTTTCTCTTTGTAAAACATAATTAAAAACCACTTGTACCCTTTTTCATTGAAAATGATGGTTTTATTTTTCTTTTGCGATATCGCAAAGCTTTGTTTTCAAATTTTGATATTTTGATTTTGAATTTCTGATTTAATTTGTAGAATTTTATGTTTTAAATTTAAGTATTAAATTTCGATTTTAGAACATCCTAACTTTGATTGTAAGAAATAATTTCATTTTCAAAATATGATTCAAAATTATTTGAGCTTTGAAATTTTTAAGTTCTAAAATAAAAAAAAGAGTTGACATTTGAATTTTGACAATTATAGATTCATAAAATTGAGTTTTTGAGGCTTACGGGTATTAAAAAAACCTAGGTTTTCAATACGGAATTCAAATAGTAAATCGTAAAATTCAAACTTTAATGGGATTTAAATCATACATCGTAGATTCAATATTGTCGTAAAAATCCTTCTAGGCCTCCGCTTAGGAGCTAGGCGAGACTTACCGTCTAGCGATTTGCCTAGGCCTGCCTAGACGAGGTTTACAATCTCATGTAAAAATCAAAACATGTATTTGGACACTGATTGTGTATTATTTAAGATTCAATGTCACATATAAGTATCAATGTGCTAGTTTTAGACGGTTTTGCCTCTTTGACTACTCATAAGCACATTCAAAATCCTAAAATTATGATCGATATCAATCGACGTTAAACAAAACACTAAAATTTTAAATAAACTACACAAGCTATCAAAAATTCCTAGCTTCGATTAATCCCCGCATAAACGATTAATCTCTAGTCCGTGCTAACTGCATAACGTTCGTCTAGCGATTTACAATTTGAGATTGATTTTGATGTTTGAACTTCTACATCTAAACTTAAAACTTAATTTTCTCTCTTTTTCTTTTTCTAGTTTGTTTAGAAAACTTTAAAAATGGAACTGATATCTAAATAATTATATTTAATATATCATTATAGCTTGAATGATTTTGGTCAGCTATGATTATAACTGGGATTGATCGAAATGTAAATCGAATCGTAAAAGGAAAGTTCCGGTTTGCAATAGAATTTAAGTCGTAAGATTTTAAGATTTTTGACAACGTTAAAGAAAACATTAATATCAAAATAAGATGCAAAAGCATTTTGGTCATTGATAAATATAAAAACACATACAAATTCGTACTCCGCTCACTCAAATATATTTTTCAATTTTTCCTCTTATCCAATTTTTACTCTTATTCAATTTTGCCCCTCGTTCAACGTAATTTTCACTTTACAAGAATCATTAACATCTATGCAAAACATAAAATTACAAAAATAGCACTGGAATCTATTAGTTCGACGTTGCAACGTCTTTTGAACCATTTTTAAATGTGTTTTTTAGCACACAAACTTGTTGAACCAATATATCTAGTGTTTAGGTTATGAAGTTAATCTAGTCATAGGTTGGTATGTGTTGAATCTATATATACACATTTGTACTCACTATATAATTGGGTATATTACGAAGACCTCCAAAAAATAAACTAATGCATAATTGGTATAAAGGTTGAGACGGTCTTGGAAGTTTGATCCTTTTTGCACTTTTTTATTTGCAAATGGAGTTTTTGATGATGCCAAGGCTACGATTGCAGCAAGCATTGCAACCAATGTTCCTTCCTTGGGCGGCAAAGCCATAAAATTCAATTCAAGTAGGCACATTCCAACAAACCATTTGAGGTTTAAGGGCAACAGGCCCTCGGTGATATTTTTACAAAATTTGATTAGAAATAGATACAACAATTCACCCTGAAGGAAATGTTAAAATAAAATCTTGATGCTTCATAAAAATCCAATCAGCTATTGAGTTTTTTAAACAAAAAAGGGATTGTTAAAGGTACAAGCAAAACTTTAAGAGGTGTTATTGGACTGAAGAAAAATTACAAAAAACGCTAAGATGGATAAGGAAAAAAATGTGTGGTGTTCAAACAGAAAATACCCCTTCACCCACTCATTTCCAAATTAAACCTCAATTATTCTTCATAAAAAACATTGAACCTCAACCTCGGTGTAACCACCAGAAACTGAACCACCACCGCTAGGTCTCAACCCTAACCGCTGCCGCTGCCACTTCCTGTAGCCTTCCCACCACCACATTCGATTATCATTTCCTTGTAAATCCTAGTTCCCTTCAATTGTTTGATTCTATACAAAGTCCCAAAACACTCATTGTTCAATCTCTAATTCAACGTTTACCAATTCAAAGTTTCAAACCCCCTCGATTGTTTGGCATGATGGAAAAAAAAATACGCGAACTAAAGGTAAAAGTAGACGAAGACAATTTGCATCATGAGAACAATCAACCATTTGATCTATACTCGTTAAAATAATTGCAAAATTCTTATTTTTATTAAAAGGCAGTGTTATTGGCCCTCCAAATCTGAATATGATGGAGACAACCAAAAATATAAATTTCGGCTTATCTCCGCGAACATAAATTTGTAGACTCTGTTCGGCGCGCCCCATAGAATGTCCAACTTAAATTCAGCACATCCTATCGGATTCCAACCCTAAATTCAGCAGACCCATGGAAATCCAACAAAAATACCCTTATACTGTTCTGTTTAATCCCCTTTCAGTAATCCAACAAAAATGAATGATCAGTGTATAGAAATCCTACCATAGTCATGAAAAAAAAAATAGTCATGCTTAACTACATGAAATCTGAATTTATGCAGCTTAAATAAGTTAATCCATTTTCGATAAACTTAAACTAACCCATTTTTGATAGACGATGTTGAAAACGACCAGTGGCAAAGGATAAGCAGGGTTCTTGAAGCAATCAGCGTTCTTTTTTTGTTGGAGGAGATTATCCAGCGGCTAGGGTTCTATCGGATAGCGGTACAAAAAACCAAAAATGGGGGTTGGCGGGGGAGGGGGGGGGGGGGCGCCGGGGGGTGGTTTTGTTTTTTTTTTAAAATGGGTAAAAGGGCCCGGCCCAAGCATAGTTACAAATATCGGGTAGGTATAGAAACCCTAACTAGGATTGCTCACACATTCCATTCCAGCAGAAAGCATTAACAAAAAATGGCGGAAGGCGATTCAAAGAACTTAATCTATCTCCCCGCCTTTCTTCATTCCACTCGCTTCACCACGTTCTCAGTATGATAAGCTTTCGTTAAATTCTTCTCTCATACCCCTACGCCTTAAATCGTTGCTCGGATTATTGAAGCTGTTGAATAGGAAAGTAGAATTGTTAGAGCTGGCGTCACTGTGACCCAGATCTGACACTTCCTTCTTCAAATCGCAGTTACCAACCATGTCAGCTCTCATGTTCAAATTATTAGCATCTGGAGCTTGTTTGAAGTGAGATTTATTGCTATCGGCAAAATACGAGCTCCGATTCGCAGTGTTAGCCACAAAATCTTGTTGGTTGTGGGAGCTAGATTCACGAATTAAGTCATTGGTATGCTTGTCGATCTGGAAGCCTCTTGGTCGCGATAAATATGCTTCTAAGTGCTTGCTTCCTGCTTCAAAACTCCAGTTATCGGCAAGGGAAGCGAACTTGGTTTGGTCTTTAATTATTATTTTTTATTTTTGAAGAATAATCTTGTTGTCGGTGCTAATAAGTAACCAAATCTGCTCTTTATTTCTACTACCTTTATTATGCACATGCATATTTCTTTCTTTCCACAAATTGTACATGCCAGTAGTTACGAGAATATGAGCAAAGTCTGTTTCCTTGGACTTTGATCTGAATTTGTTGCTAATAATTTTGATAACATGCATCAGGTCCATTTGACTATTGTCATGAATACCCAGAGTAGCTCTAATTTGACTCCAAATAAAGTAAGAGTAACCGCACTCAAAAAATAGGTGATTAGCATTTTCATTACACATATTGCACAAGGAACAGAGTGAATTCAGATTATTGCCCCATTTATTAAGTCTATCCCAAGTTGGCAGTCTGTTTTTAATTGCAAAGTATGTACAAAATGTCATCTTGGAACAATTCACTCTGATTCATATGCATTGATACCAGTCTTCCATTTGAAATTTATTTCTGATAAAATTCCATGTTGATTTAAATGAAAACTTCCCTCTGTTGCTTGTTTTTCATTCCCAGTAGTCATTTCTGCATAAGGATCAAGTTGAATTTTGCATATTTCATCTTTATGGGGGTTAGTAATAGGGTGTAGCTGTGGCTGCCACTAATTATTTATAATAATATTAGATACTTTAGCATTTGATCCACCACAAATAACCGAACTATTCCAACCAACTTTATTTATAAAAGTCTCTTTTTAAACCAAGGATCAAACCATAAACTGGTTTCCTCACCATATTTAAATTTTCTTTCAAGCAAAGTTTGCCTAACTCTCTGCAATTTACAATTTGCTTCCGAACATTAGATTGGTTACTGTTATGCATAGTAGTCTAAAAAATTTTATGTTTCAAATACTTAGACCTCATCCATCTAGCCCACAAAGAGTCTGAATTAAGAAATCTCTAAAATAATTTTAAGTGGCAAGTAACACTAAGGTCAGCAATACTTCTAATGCCAAAACCCTCTTCATTGTTAGGTCTACACACTTTTTCCCAGCTAATTTTATGATATTTACCCCTCCATAAGAAATCAGCACATCTACTTTCCAACTTTTTAATAGATGCAGCTGGGATATGAAAAGTTTGTAGCCAGTATAAAATAATTGCATAAAACACAGTCTTAATAAGTTCAAGTCTTCCAGCAATAGAAAGTAACTTACAAGACAAAGTCTCCATTCTTTCTTGGATTTTTTCAATAAGAAAAGAACAATCTGTATCTTTAATCTGATTATAGAAAGAGACAATCCCAAATATTTAATAGGAAGATATCCCTCAGCTATTTGTAAAACATCTAAAAAATCTTTTTTATATTTACTAGATTTACTAAAATAAGCTTTACACTTGTTAACATTAAGCTGCAGCCCAGCATAAGATTTCAGGTTCTCAAAAAAATTCTTTATAGTGTCTGATTAGCTTTATTAGCTTTTACAAACACCATGAGATCATCAGCATAAATCAAATGGTTAATACAGGGTTGAATTCTATTTATAGGATGAATATTACCTTTAATAGCTTCTATATCCATAAGTATGGAGAAATATTCCATAACCATAGCAAAAGGATAAGGTGATAAGGGATCACCCTGTCTTATACCCCTGTTACTTTTAATAAATCCTTCAGCCTTTCCTTGAATCAGAATAGAGAAAGTAGGAGTATTGGTACATTCAAACACCAAATCACAAAACTTTGTAGGAAACCCCATGCATTTCATAATATGATGAATAAAATATCTGTTTACCTTATCATATGCTTTTTGTAAGTTAATTTTGATGCAAACATTATCACCCTGTTTTGTATTAAATTTCCTGACCATCTCATGTGCTAAAAGAGAATTTTCATAGATAAGTCTACCAGGTACAAAAGCGCTCTGATTTTCAGAAATAAGAAAAAGCAAAAACACTTTGATTCTATTGCTAAGGACATTAGCAATAATTTTATAAATAAAGTTGCAGCAAGAAATAGGTCTATAATCACCAATATTAGTGGGATTTTTATTTTTAGGAATAAGGGTAATAAATGTATGGTTTAAACTTTTAAGAATTTTCCCTTTGTCCATAAATTCTTTAATAACTTCAAAAATCTGCTCTTTAATATTGTCCCGGTTATTTTTATAAAATTTCGCATTGAACCCATCAGGGCCAGGACTTTTATTATCACCGGCATTAAAAACAATGTATTTTATCTCATCTAAATTAACAGGCGCAAGTAAAATTTCAGATGCATTATGTTTCAAAATATTTTTACAAGTAATACAAGGAAAGTTTTTTCAGTATAATCAGAAAAATAAACATCCTCATAGAAGTTGATAGCTTCTTTAGTAACTTTATCATATGCATTTGATAAATTACCCTCTTTATCTATAATGTTACCAATATTATTTAAGTGCTTTCTGTTACTCATTTTAACATGAAAGAATTTAGTGCAGTCATCACCTAGATTAAGTCAATCAACTTTAGCCTTTTGTCTAGCATTAACAGATTCTTTATACATTTCAATAGAAAGCTCTTTCTGATTATTAAAGAATTTATTGATAATATTGATATCATCAGGTTTATTATCAAATATATGCTGTAAGAATTTTCCTTCTTTTCTTAAGCTAATAAGCTTATTTTTATTCATATAGTTATTTCTGTTTTAGATTTTAAGATTGTTTTTAGTGTATTTCGAAAACATACTAACTGATGTTGTTTAGTACCCATACAGGAAAAATTCATACTGTTTTCCATTAAAACTTTATAATCTTCTTCAAACACCCAGCTATTTTGAATCTAAAAGGAGACACTTTACTATTAAATTCATCATTAACAAAAAGCTTAACCAATAAAGGAGTGTGATCACTCAAATTTTGTTCTAAAGTGGAACAGATACAATTAGGAAATCTTTTTGAAAATTCTTTGTTATATAAAATTCTATCTAACTTGCAGTGAATATTTTTAGCTAGTCCAGATTTCCATGTAAATCTGTTCCCACTAACAATTGGTTCAATGAGACCAGAATCTAATAGAAATTTATTTAACCTATCCAACTTACTTTGAGGTATTTTAATACCTCCAAACTTTTCATTGACATGAAAAACAGTATTAAAATCACCTAAAACAATCCAAGGGAAATCATATATGAAATTTAGATAATTAAGTTTCTGCCATACAACATTTCTTTCTTTTTCAAAATTACTACCATAAACACTAGTAACCTGCAAAGAAAAACCCCCAATATTTTTTAAACTGCAATCAATAAATTGATTATCTTTGTTTATATTCATATTAGTCCAGATATTAGAATCCCAAATAACAATGATTCTACCTTTACAACCACAATCATTGTTATTTATAGCTTTCCAGTTACTAGACAGCTTGAAGCAAAACCTATCAAAATTCTCATCATTTAATTTATTCTCAATTAAAGCAATAATAGAAGGTTTGTAAACATTAATCATATGAAGAATATCAGATTGTTTAGCAGGGATGTTCATCCCCCTAACATTCCAAGCAAATAAAGCCATATATATCTAATAAAAATAAGAAGTTTAAATGGTACATGCCACTATAGTACCTTTACCTCTCCTTTTATTATAAGCACCCTTAGCTTTCAATCTTGTAGACATTTGGTCCCATTCTGGATTGATTGAGATGTATTTTTGCTTGAAAGCTTTCTTTTCTTTGCTACCCTTTAACTTACCAGATGCTTTTGTTTTTGCAATATGTAATTCTGATATGTCAAACTCTTCATTATTATCACCCATCTCAGATTCATCTTCTTCCATTTGTGCAGATTATGGGACCTTAATCAGGGAAATATCAAAAGGAGTTGTGCAAGGCATGGCTGATTCATTACATTCAGTCACTACAGCCTGCTTTGGGGGAGGATCACACTTGCGATGCAATGTTGAGTGGATGCAATTACTCTTCTCAACATCTGCAACAAGCCCAGAAAAGGATCCCTTCTCTATATCATTTTCTCGATTCTGGCTCATACTCTGATTAAAATTGTTGATTATTCTTGTAACATTATACTCTGTAACTAAACATAGCTTTGAAATAGGAGGGGTTTCAGAGTTAAAGACCTTTTTATTTTTACCCTTCTTTGTAATCTGTATCAGATCTTTTGAATTTCCTTCATAATCTTTTAATTGATGAACTTCCATAGCAATGATCTGATCATTTTGATCAGTAAGCTCTTTTGAATTATATTCTTGATCGAAAATGATATCATCTCGATTGATTCGGTCGTTGCCTTCTTGAGTTCTTGATTGATTTTTTGCATCTTTACTGAGAATCGATTCTTGAATCCCTTTAGAACTATTTTCTTGAACATCGACTCTATCTTTATCACTGGTTTTGGGGATCCACATCCATTTCGGGTTGCATTGCTCTTTAGTGTGACCGAAACACTTACAGATGCTACACTTTGGTGCAACCCATTCATATTCAACTTTTTGTGTTATGATTTCACCATTATAAAGATTGAGACTAATTTCATCTGGAAGTTCATCAGCCGTAGAAACTTCCACTAGAAGCCGAGCGTAATTCAATCTCGTCTTCATGGTAGTAGCTGCGTCCATTTTTATGGGTTTTTTTATAATACTTGTCATAATACTAAAAGCCTCACGATCCCACAATTTGAGGTTTACACTGGGTAGTTTAACCCATATCGGCATAGTTGACAGTAAATCTCTATCCAACTTCAGTGACTCAGTCCACCTTCTCATGATGATGAGCTTGTCGTTGTAAAAATAAGGACCATTTTGAATAATTGAATTGCAGTCTTGAGATTCATTGAATTTGACAAGAAAACACCCATTTTCTCTAGAGAAAATTTCGAACTCACAAATCGGTTTCCAAACTCGTTTTATGTATTCTTTAAAAAACAAGAAATATGGTTTGGTGCCTACCACGTAAATCAGAACAGAGTTATTCCAGCTTTCTATGGCTCTTTTACAAACTGCCTCCTTCACCCCACCATATTTCTTGTTGTTGATCTGTATAGGAGAAATGGTTTCAAGACTGCATTCTTCATCTCTTGGTTCCTCCGATTACTCTGAGACAATATCAGCCCAGGATTTGTGTCCTTGTTCTTTATTCAGAGAGAACTTGGTCGGCTTACGGGTTTGCATCAGTTTGGTCTTATCCTTATTGGAGTAGGTCGGTAGACCCTCCTTCTTTTTCATAACACCATTATTATAAGACCGAACTTGATCATTTCTTGGCTGGTATCTTCTTTGCGATCTTGGCTGAACCAATTGGAAGCCCTCGTTATCTATGATGACACCATTCGGCTTTCTGATATGAGATTCAGGTGGTCTATCCTGAGGAGAAGGACGAGGAAGAGGAAGATTGGATTGATTTTTATAAGGAGATATGGTTTCCCCCATGGCAGAAGAAAACCCTAAATTTCAATTTTTTTATCACTCAATTTGATAGTACAATATGGTGGTGTTTTCGTTTATGCTGCGAAAGGGCATTCAAAAGGGTGCCGGGTTTGCGAACCCCCGCTTTGGTTGGTACGTTGGATTATTGGGTGTACCTATCATTCTTCGGAAGCGTGGATCCAAACTCCCAAAAACAAAAGAAAAGATGAACAAAATTTAACACTAACTTGTAAACAAAAGAAAGGATGTTTACACAAACTCTGCCATGATGATCATTGTTTCTATAATCCATCATATTTGTAGCGAATTTGACCGTTCGTTATCAGTATTTCATTCAAATGGTCACCAAAACCTCATTCTCCAAATGCAATTTTCTTATGGATGTTTTTTTTGTTGGCTCCATTCGCTCCATAAGCATCAACGACATAACGTAAGAATAATATCATAGCTTGTTCGAACCAATTCTTTAGACTTCAGCGGGAGTTTTTCTAAGAAGTTTCAGCCGTTTTGTAACTAAAATAACTTACAAAAATTCAGAAAAAATATGTAAACTAAACGGAAATGAGATTAAGATGGGTATATTAAAAATTACATTAAAACACAATTATCATTTGCGGATTTTTTGGATTGAAGTTGGGGTGATGTTGGTGAGAAGGAAGAAGAGAGAGGGATGGTAATATATAGGATGGAAATATGAACATTAGGGTTAACCGATGGGGTTAACCGTTGACATCAAACGTGTCAAATAACCCTGATGTCAACTGTTGATTTTTTAATAGTAGGCTCAAACGATTCATTTGATGGGTTCCACGTTATACACACACCAAACGTGTCTGATGCGTCCATATTGACACAAACGTCAAAGTGCTGCGAACACACTATTAATACGCAATGTTGGCATGGAGAGGAACATGTAGAAGGAATGTAAAATATATTTACCTTTTATTTTACACATGGCAAAATTTAAATAGGATGTCAGAATTGGCTATGACACCCTTAATCCTAACACCTCGGTATTTAATAAAAGGAATTGCACTCCATAATTTTCTTTTCCCACCTCAACTTTTACCAATTTTATCATTTATTCTTCTATTGTTTTATTTTTTCCATTTTTCTTGCATTTAATTTCTTCTCTCTGTTTTCTCATCTTCTTCAATTCATGTCTTTTTCAATTCATGGAAGTTAGAATGAAAATTTATCTCAAATTTTATCGTCCTCAAAAAATTGAAATTGAATCATTAAAACAAATATTAGTTCATTTTTTTCCTATATTAGAGTTTATAATATATATTTTTTTCCAAAATGATTAAATATTTTCATGAGTTTGTGGAATTGAATCAAAATTTTCTCTATGTTGGATTCATATAATGAAATTAGATATAAAAATGGAAGACTGTACAATATTTTCAATGAGGCATTGGATGATAAAGAAGGAAATAAGCATTTTAGTATACTGTTTGAAATATATGGGGCAAACTATGTATTTTCACTTTTTTAGTTGCAGTTGTAGAGGAAAAGGAAAATAATAGAGGGCTAATAGATTTAGTTGTCAAAATTTTAAGTGTACCGTAGTTTTTTCCGCTTGCATCATTGAACGTAAAAGTTCGTACGTCATCGGACACGTATTTGACTGGAGGTGAAACTATCGACTTAGTTTTAAGCATTATTATTCATCCATCCCATAATTTACTCAAAATATTAGTCGATTAAGATTTTAAAATATGACATTATGAACCCACTTAAAACTACCCACTAATACAATACTTTATCAACAATTTATATCATTGTTTAAAATCCTAACATCTCATCATTATTTTAATCAAAACATTGAATCATAATCATACTTTAATGCTAGATTGAAGAAATTTGATTAAATGAAGAGTTTATCTCAAATAAAAGTTTACACATAGTTTTCTTCTTTCAGTAAGTAGATACAAAAAGAGAACATGTTGATGTTAAAATTTATTTTACTTTTAAATTGATATGATTACTATATATAACGAGTAAAGTAAAATATCATTTTTCTATCTTAGAAAAAGTTGTTTGAAATTGATTCAGCTTGATAATAGGAGGAATTTGAGTTGCAAGTTTGAGCAACATTGAAATGTCAATTGGTTTTATTATAGCCGGCATTGATCCACCGTTTTCATATTTAACCATGCATGCTTGTTATGAAAAAGAAAACATTTTTTCTACATTATAATAGGGTGAGCAACCTTTAGTAACCAACCAAGCCAGTTTATTTTGGTCGTTTTGGTTTGGCCTTGAAACAAGGTTGGTTTATACTCAGCCCATAAAAAAGTTAGCTCGGTTATCGGTTTAACCAAAGTAACCAAATTTTTATTATACTGTCAAAATCACAAATGATTTAATTATTTTTTATTAGTTTAGTGGTCTAAATAAATTTTATTTAAAATACACGTTTTAAAATTACTAATAAAAACCATAAGAATACTTTAATCATATATTTATATTTTATTTGAAAATAAAATGAATATTTCAAACATAAGTTGTGAAATATTTTTAGTTTGGTTAAACGGGATAACCAAACAAAGCAAACAAACCTAATTATATAGATTTGGTTTAGTTTCCATTTTGTTGGTTTCTTGGTTTTAGTTTGCTATAACATTTTTCCTCATTGGACCAATCGAACTATAACGACTCGGAATTTCGAACACTTCGTATTTAAATATTGAACCTTGGATTAAATGATATTAAATCGATTTAATAACTTTGTTAACCCCTGTTAATTAATAACTAATGATGGTAAACTTGTTTTTGAAAAATGTTTACAAAAATAAATAGTTCGAAGAAAAATCGATGATGTGACCAAAATTCATTCTATCGATAAACAAATTTTTATTCAATATAAGTTGTTCGAACTCTTTTGGACTATCTAATCAACGTAAGAGGACATTAATAACTAAGTAAAACACTTTGTTTCATGAAGAATTGGATTTGTTAGGTACTCAACAGTTAGACTCCCTAACAGACCATTCCTATGCTTATTAAGAATCAAACTCATGACATCTCCCTTGGAAGCTTGATGCCCAACCACTTGAGTTGCACATGTTTTTGTGTCATAGCTCCTTTATTTCAAGTCAGAATTGAATAAAACTTAGATCAGTAGCTTCGTATCATTGAGTAGAGTATTCCAATGCCTCTGAATGTTCCATTTGCTTGGAGTAGGTAATAGCTTTCCAAGGTGGGTCCCGTGTCGGTTAGGTGGTGTATAAATTTTAAGATGATCATATTCTCCAATCCGTAGCTCGAATTGAGATGCGGTTTCGACCTAAGTGCATGTCCTAACCTTTAGGGATATTTTACAAGTGCTATATTTTCTAACCATTCCTATTTTGCCTCTAATGCTTCGCATTGCCCTTGTGATTACATAATGGCCCTTTTATTATGCATCTTTCGGCCATTTCTATGCTCCTTGACATCTTTTTGCATTCACCATGCTATGGGTGAAAATGCCCACAACAGTTGCCCCCCAAAGACTTTCGTAGAATACAAAGTGTGCTTTGTTTCATCCAAACTCGTCTTTCTTTCCTATGCGATGGTTATCTCAAACCTCAAATATCTATATCCTCATTCCCGTCGTTTTGGTAAGTTTTCCGCTGCTAATATGTTATAGAGCCTTGTTCACTCGGGGAAACCTTGTTGATCGTTTTAAGACATCCTTTGTTAATATGATATTCGCAGTTCATTCTTTCTCGATATTATAATCATCTTGCATGATTTCCCATTGATTCTCATCTCTATCCAGTAGGCTTTTGCTCCTTCTAGTTCAACCTCCTTGCCCTCAAGTCTTGAGGGTCGCGCGTTGTCTTATGAATATTCCAAGAATATCAAGGTGCCATTGGGAAAGGAATATATAGTGGTTCCATGGTACGAGGAGTTGATGATGTACATTTTGTTGCATTGATTGTAGTTCGGCCAACTAAGACCAGTGGTTGCAATGTATTTTTCCTATATGATTGTCAAGTTATTCCACTAGCGACTCCTTCATCACTACCACACATACTTGTAACAGTCAATAGCGAGCACCCATTTGGCGGTCATGTCATGATCATGGCTGATCTGGCTCGCCATTGCCGGCCAAAGGTTTGGGGCCGGTCATCAATGGCGAGAACCCAATTGACGGTTATGTCCTGTCCATGGACTAATCTGGATTGCCATTGCCGGCCAAAAGTTTGTCCAAGCTTTCCATGATGTGCCAAATTTGGTGCCCTCGGTATGCAGCGGCCTTGCTTATATAGTCCTAGAAATCGGGGACTTTATTTGGCATGGGATCGTTGTTCTTATAGTGGTTTGGTAGCATTGGTCATCTATCATGGTTTCGTTCACCCTATCTATAGGTTTTGGGAAGGCTATGACGATTGACTAATCCAAGTAATTGCCACAGTCAATGCACAAAAACAAAATAGAGGTTGTAATCATTCTATGTTTCCTAGATACTACTATGTCCATGATGATGAGAATGTAGGTTTCATTCCCTAGATCCCTGCAGATAAAATCCTTCCTAGATGGGTCAGATGCCCCCAACCAAGGGGAATTCACTTTAGGATCATGTTTCCTTTCCTGAGTGGGTGATGCTCTATCCTAAAGTTGTATTGTTTCACCACTTTCTGCTATAGTGCCATGGTTTTCAAAACAGCCTCGTCCCACTTCTCCTTAATCAGATCCAGGGACATGTTGAGCAATTCCTCATTCTCCACTAAGCCATAATGGATTCTCCTACGAGATATAAGACTATAATTTCATTAGGAAGCATAACCTATAATTCATAAGCCAAAGCAAAAGGAGTATCTCCCATTGTAGTTTCGTGGGAGGTACAATACACATAAAGTCCAATAGCGGCTCATCCATCCGAGCTCCCTTGTCATTTTCTAAATGCTCCTTTACGAGGATTTTGAGAACCTTGTTGATTTCTTTAACTTATCCATTGGCCTATGAGTGAGTCTCTAGAAAAGCTTTTCCTGATTCTGTGTCACTGATAGAAGTTGGCGAATTCCTGACTATCAAACTGTTATCCATTGTCTGAGATATCTAGAGTGGAACTCCATATTTAATAAAGTAATCCATAGCCACTATTGCATACTCAGCTCCACTTATAGCTATTAGAAATTCTCCATTCAGATCGCTGCCAGTGAGATTTCTTTTCCAGGGTCTGTCCCCTAGTGTGGTCTCCTCGACTGCCTTGATGAATGTTATTTAATATTTCCTTAGCCTCTCTTGCAGCCATGCATCTTAGCAGCAGGTTAGTGAAAACCCTTCTGTATAAGATACCATCTTGTATGGTGTACCAAATTTCCTTGCACATTACCTTTCTTACTTCATTCCAGTTTAAAGGTGAAGTTTTTACCAGAACCAACCTAGAGTGATCCATTTCCTGAGCGAGCCAATTTTTCCAAATTGTTAGCAACTCGATTTTCCTCCCATGGGACGTGCTTAACTATATAGCATTCTTGCACATCAAGTAAAGCCTTCGTCCTTTTATAAGTAGTATGCCAACCATTCTCCTTTGACTTGGAACTCCCAAAGTGCTCGATTCACAACCATTTTCAAGTTGCAATGGATACATATTATCCTGATTCCCGGTTCTTTTACTATTTCCAATCCTACTATTAGTACACCGTACTCTGTCGTTCGGTCTAGCTTGCAAGGGTAAGAGGTTTATCCGACCCATAGAGGTCAAGAACATTTGTTTTCGCCCAACCACTACTATTTCTCTCACTTCCGCGGTGTCACGTAGTCATGTGGCATGGTATTATTATGCCTTAATCATTTCTATTAAATATCATTTGACATTTATTCATTAAAGTAATTCATACCTTTGCATTGTTGTCCCTATATGCTATGTGGGTATTCAATCTCTTTAATATCATGCTTTATATTCATATGAAGTTGAATATCTCTAAGGCTTTTTGAAAAGATAATGCTCCACTATCGCTAGAGATGTCTGGCCCCGCGTACGGAATGGGTCAGAATTGCACTCCACTATCTTTGGAGGAGCTGAACATGGTTTCTCATCTGGTGGAGTTCAACCCTATCTCTAGGACTAGGAAGTGTATGCTTCACTATCTAATTACTTCGTTCTTCACAATTTTCATGCATGTCTATCTTTGGATATCTAGTAGGAGGATATGCTCTGATGTCCATGGAGAAAACTAAAACCATGCCCCGAGCGTGGTTTATACCCTTCCTCTGCAAGGACTCAGTTCAATCGAAGGACTACAATTTATATTTATAGCACTCTCACAAGTTATTAGGTTTTAACCTAGAGCATACCAGTTCCCATTTCTGACATAGTTAGATCTCTACTTCTCGATTCACCGTATTCCACGGTTTCTCTGGTAGTGAGATAGATTATTTTAGGAGTTTCTGTAAGCTATGAACGTGGAAGCTTGCCATGTCTCCCAGAGTGTTTCCTTTCTCCGGTCCTATTATCCATCTTTTGCATGCCCCTATCCTGAGGCTTTTCATCTCCAACCCAGTTGACACTTGTCAGTCCTGCCTCAATATCAGATCCTCCAAGAGCATAAACGACTAGGCCAGGTAGTATAAGTCCTCCAAATTGGCAGTTAGATTCTTTTTAAATTCCCCGTATAACTCTGTTTTCCTATTAATTCCTTAAGCAATAACCAGTGGGACAATCTATTTATTGAGTTAACGCATAGCGGCTGCTACAGCGCTAAACGTGCAAGATTGTTCTGTAAGTTTTATCCATCCTTTTGCTTGATATCCAAGTTTTAACGGATTAGTGCTCCAAATGACTAAATCAAATAGTCTCTAAGTATGATATGAATAGAGGAAAGTAACGATCGTAGTTCCAACTGCTTCCATATGCTAAATGTAGTAACTCAAATGTGTTTAAGGGTTGGTTTATCCAAAGTATTGTTCCATGACCAGTGTCTCAAAATCTGGGGGTTAACTATAGATCTAATGTTCAGAGTGAACTTATTATGGTTCATCTTGTCAAGCTATGGTCTCCTGATCTGCTCCCTAACACTTGACACATTAGCCCACGACTCGCTCCCTCTACCGGGATGCTTCCTTAGTTTGCTTGGTGGGCCACGTCATGCCTCCCGTGTAATGGATCAACCATCTAGGCACCAGTCGGTATAAACTCAGGGGTCCCGTTTCGGTAGCCGGGAATGTGGTTCCAACATCAGCATTGACTTCTGGCGAGACATCCTTCATTGGTCCGGCATGGGATATATCGTTGGTCTGGTACTGATCAGTTCTGCCTTGGTCCAATTTGATTTGATCCCTGGCCGGTTCGGTTTAAGGAAACATATTTATATGGCTCCTTCCTACCTTGCATGTTCCCTTGTGTCCATTCTTGATGGGTTATAAACAATTCCAGACTTAGTCTCCTTGGACCCGCATTTGTGTTGCTTTCTCCATGAGTCTAAGTAATGCTCCATGAGTCTAAGGAATGCTCCATTATCTCCAAATACTTAACTAGGAAAGAGCTACCATATTTTCCATCATCATTTGCATTCACTACCAGACTCTTCTCTAGTAGCTATACTGGGCTGCCTCCCTGATGTAGCATATTCCAACCTCATATACTTTGCTGGCTCATAGATGAGTTCCTCTAATATGGTTGGTTTTCCATTGTCAATCTCTTAGTTGTTCTAGGGTGCACCATTATAAAAGTCATCAAGGAAAGCCTTTCATCCATGTTTTGAATTCCAGAAGTTGTGGCTAAGATAGGTAGTGCCATAGCGACTCATTTTCCCTTTGCTTCACATCAGATGATGAATATCCATCTTTTGGATTTTAATATGCATCCGGAATTGATTAATAAACTTCTTCTTTAACATCTCCCACAATGAATTGATCCTTAAGGTTAACCACAAAACTACTTAGTGGTTAAGTCCGCTAAGGATTGAGGATAACACCTACACAAGACTTCCTCGGTACTACACTCATCAGCATGTGTTAGGTATACCGTTGTGAATGTACTATAGTGTCAGTAAGTCCTTAATATGGTTCCATAGTAGGCGTCCTGAAATCTCCAAGGTCCTTGATAGTCCTGTCTCTATAGAGAAGGTACTGCTAAGCTAAGATCCAATTCCTCACTCTACTAGTTCACATTTAAACAAATTGTCTAATGGTTCGAGCCATCATATCCTCCAGTTTGGGTGACTCTCAATGATAACTCGACCTTTCCCTTCTAAGGGAACGATTTCTTTCATCTTCCTTATGATGAGTTGATCTTTAGTTACGGGCATGGTTATAGCTCTTAGATCGGTCCTAGTGATCATTTTATCCTTCGTTCAATACAATTTCAATGAGGGAATGAGAAACGTTTGTTGTAGCTGCCCTCGATTCAGCATCATCTCTATATAGTTCGACGTCGAATCACTTATCGGTCTAGCTTCAGGCTAAACTCTTGCTTATTTCATCTTTCCAGCATTCCTTCTTGCATCTTTTTGACTTTCTTGATCAGATTCCTAATCGAATTGCGACCCCCTTGGCTTTACGGATCATAGATTGGGATCGCCCTTCTGTTCAAGTGTTGCGACCAATAGTTTGCAGCTGCCATAAGCATGTCATGAGTTGGTACACCATCGCTCGATGTTGGGCAACGAAACATTCGTTTAGCTTGTCCACAACTCTATCCATGTTGGCTATGTTAATTACGTCTACTAGTATTGGAATGCTTGCTGAATGATTATCATGATTAATAATTGTCTACTTGGGTGCGTTGGTGTTCCTCGCATTCCCGGTGGTAGCACCGACCTTGTCCTTTGATCTCGAAAGCATGTTGAGAATCAGTTTCTCGGTGAAAGCACCCAAATGTTTGTACAAAAATGGGCAAACACCTTCAATCGATTTGTTGTAGAGCTATGAATATGAGGTATATAACAAAGCTATTATATTTATATTATGATTAATTTTCAAAGAGCGGATCGCGTATAGGTTATGCAGAAAGTAAATTGCGGTAAAGTAAAGAACACAAAGATTTATAGTGGTTCGGCCAAAATGTGCCTACATCCACTGTTCATTTTCCTTATTCTTCTTATAGATCCTTGATACAATGTCTGAGACACAAAAAACAATGACCTATAGCTTAAAAGACGGTAAGATATAGCTCAAAGGAGTCTGTTTGGCTATTCCTATCTGGTTATTCCTACCTGCCTATTCATGTTCGGATGTTCCTATTATGGAGATCTTGTTAGGAAGATCCTACTATGATGTTCTTATTATGCAGATCTTGCTTGGCTGTTCCTGCTAGGTTGCTCCTGTTAGGCAGATCCCGCTAGGCCGTTCCTATTAGGTAGATCCTGCTAAGCTGTTCCTGTTAGGCAGATCATGCTAGGTTGATCCTAGCTTTCCCTGCTTGCCTGCAATTACTATTGTATGTTTGGCTCTCCTAAATTGTCCTCCATTGTTATTGGAAGATTTGGCATTTATAGGAGTGGAGAGGTATGGTGGTCATTCGATAAATCAAGCAATTTCCACTTATAACTTGCTCGGTTCAGATTTTTTCATATATTGAGATAATTAGAAGTTTCCATATGTACTCATATTTTGTTCCATATATATCTTGCTTGGTTCGGCTGAACGCTCAATCCGATACTAGTCAGTTCAATGTGGTGCACATGGACGTATTGTTGGCCTGGTTCCTACACTATCTTCTTGGTTTGGCTCATGCTACTCTATCTTTGCCCGGTCTTCACAAGATTATGCTCCTAGTCCGACACCCTTTTCCATCGACCAAATGACCCTTTTCGGTAGCCTGGGGTACTGGACGAGATATGTTGTTCAGTACCCAGGGGTACCTGACAAGATCTTCTGTTCGATACCTTAGGTATCGAACAGAAGGAGGATTCTGCCTTTCTTTCTACTCCTTCGCTCTTCCTAGCAACTCCTTGTGTCATGCCTTTTCTTTTTTCCTTCCTTACGTTGGAAATTGTTAGGTGCTCAGCAGTTGGACCCCTACCAGACCATCCTTCATGTTCCATAAAAAAACGCGCTTGCTAGAAATCGAACTCATGATCTCTCCCTTGGAAGCTTGATGCCCAAGCACTTGAGTTACACACGTTTTTGTGCCACAACTCCTTCATTTTAAGTTAGAATTGAATGAAACTTGGATCGATAGATTTATATCATTAAGTAGAGTATTCCAATGTCTCTGAATGTTCCATTTGCTTAGAATAGGTAGTAGCTCTCTAAAGTGGAGCCCAGGTCAGTTAGGTGCTAGAAAAATTTTAAGATGATCATATCTTCCAATCCGTAGCTCGAATTGAGATGCTGTTTCAACCTAGGTGCATGTCCTGACCTTTAGGAACATTTTACAAGTGTTTTGATTATATTTTATAACCATTCCGATTTTGCTCCTAATGCTTCGTCTTACCTTTGTGATTACATGATGGCTTTTATTATGCATCTTTCGGTTGTTTCTACGCTCCTTGACGTATTCTCGCATTCACCATGCTATGGGTGAAAAATGCCCATAACATTTAAGTAACACTTGTTTTTAACCCTTGTAATTATAATTAAATCTTTAAAAAGAAAGTTTTAAAGATAATGATTAAACATGAAATATTTTGGGTTTGTTGTGACAATTTTTAAGTAACACTTGTCTTAAACCCTTATAAATGTAATTAGATCTTTAAAATAGAGTTTTTAAGATAATGGTTAAGTATGAAATGTTTTGGGTTTGTAGTAAACAATATTGTAGCAATATTTGTTTTTAAACCCTTGAATTATATTTTAAAGTGGAAAATATTTTAAAATGATCATGAATATACTAAGATCATTAATAATGAAATTTTAAAGATAATAATAAGTATGGAATCTTTTGGAATAAAGATAGAAAAAGTATATGTTTAAAGTATAAAAGAGATAAGGGGTTTATGGTAACAATGTTTGAGTGACATTTGGTTTTAACCTCTTTGATTATATTTTAAAGTAAGTAAATCTTGTTAAATGATTTATGAATATACTTATATCATTGAGATAAGTATATGAATACTTTTTTAAGTATTAAAAAAGGTATAAATAAATGGTGAAATTCTAGAATACGAGTATGTATATTTTATAAAGAGAAATTAAATATATATATACAAGTAATAAAGGAATATTAATTAATAAAGGAAGTTTTAATTAATTAGGAGTTTAATCAATTAGGGGTTTAACTAATTAGGAGTTTAATTAGTTAGGAGTAATCAATTAGAAGTTTTGATAATGAAAGAAGTTTGATTAGATAAAAAGGAGTTTTACTAATAAAAGAGGTTTAATTAATAAAGGATTAATTAAATAAAAGGGATTAGAAGTCATTTATGTGACTTAATCGTGCTTTGTGTGTTTACTTGTTTATGGAAAGTATTTAGTCGTGTACTTAGCACTAATGCCGACAAAGTAGACTTGTTTCCATTCGTGAGAGTTAATAATGATGATTCAAGTAGGGTATAGAAGCAATAGTGCTATAACCTATTGGGCTTCACTCTTGACCAAGGGATAGCAAAAGTTGAGAAGGTCGGAAACGTGATAAGTATACAAGACTTACATTTGATATGTGATCGTTCTCATTATTGTTCAATTAACCCAAAATTAACTTAGGAAATATCTAGAAGAAACACAAGAAGTATACAGTACGATTATCCACTCGGTGATGATATAACCTACATATAAACTCATATTGCTCTTCTAGGACAAATGATAAGGAAATTCATTCAGATATGAAATGATCGTTCTCATTGTTGTTCAATTAACCCAAAATTAACTTAGGAAATATCTAGAAGAAACATGAGAAGTATACAGTACGGTTATCCACTCGATAATCATATAACCTACGTATAAACTCATCTTGCTCTTCTAGGATAAATGATAAGGAAATTCATTCGGATATGAAATGATCTCCACCTTTATGTATTGTCTATTTTTTCTGGAAGACCGGAGTTGAGTTAACCGAAAATCTATCGATTGATTTTGGAGCGCCCGATAAGCGAGGAAGTGTACTTAATGAGATGACTCGAAATCATAACTACTTCAAAAATAATATACATGATCTACGATTTAAAAGAGGTTCATGATTTGTTCTAGATGTCGGAATCTATATGGAGATTCATGATTTGTTCGAGATGCTCGAATCCATGTGGAGATTCATGATTTGTTCGAGATGTTGGAATTCATTTAGGGATTCATGTTCTATTCGAGTGATGATGGCTCGTGTATTAAGATGTTAAACATGGCTTCACCATCGGTAATGATAGAAACCAAAGATAGGATGCATAGCAAAGGGGTTTAGCTAACCTAAGGGTGCAAGAGACTCTATTCTAGCTTGCTTACGGATATGCATGCATGAGTGATGCATTCGGTGCCATGCATTCGGGTGCTTACCAGCTATGTTTTTCTTAAGGTGTATTCCTTAGAGATATACGCTACTTGGAAGGATATCTCCAATCCTTATGCATGAGGGCCATTCTTGATGTACTAAGGGCACCTCCATGAAAACCTACACAATTATACCAATGTGACTTATCAATTTTTGATTATACACCTAATTATTGTTTTAGTGTACATGCAACACAACTATTTCTTACTTATATTCTACATCCTAGACATTATCTACTACATCGAAATATGTACTCAATAGATAGTTGGCTCTTTTAAGGGGAAAACCAATCTGGTGATTCGGTTGGTCTCAAAAGGTGTTTTTATATGTCACACATATTTCTTGAGTTTCTCACACGAGACTTTTTTATGATCCATGGTTTTATTTTTTTCCTTACTTCCTTAGGTGCTCTTTCGAGTAGTTTGAGAAAAGCAGGTTTTTGTTAATGTTCATTGGGCTCTTGGAGAGGAGCTGGATGTTTTACCTACCGTAGTATTTATTTCCATTGCATTACTTTATATATATATATATCAGTAATTGTAAGGACAGATTGCTATAACTGTCCAGGCTGATGGTAATACTTAGATTAAAACTCTAAAATGCTATGTATATTAGAGTAACACCGTGTACTGTCTTTTAATATTATATGTTATAATTCCGTTATGGGATTCTAATGTTTTTGTTCTCCTCTTTCTTTTCTTTTCTTTTCTTCATTTTCTTCTATCCTAATAATCGGTATTTCCAACACTTGGGTTTTCGACACGTGAATACCATGGATGTATTAATGTTAACATTCGAGGGTCGAAAAAGGGTAGTCGTTACATGAACCAACCAAACCTCCACCCTTACGTTTTAAATGAGAAAGTATAGTGTTTTGTTTTTGGAATGAGATTGGAGAATGTGTATTTACTTTTATTTGGATTTTTGGGTAGAGGAAAAGGTTAATTTTTAGTTAGTACGATAAGGCATGGGTAATATTTAGAGGATATTATGGTGTGAACAGTAACATTTTAATTTTTAATAAATTAAAGTATCACACCAAAATGCAGTAGACAAATACAAACACAACAGTAATTCAACAAATCAATTGGTAGAAACTAAATAATCTAATCTCATGGGTTTTATAGTGGTTTGACTAAGTAAAACATATATCCACTTTAATTAATATTATTATTGATTTAATTACAATTAGCTAACTATAGAAAATTAAATCGAAATATATGAGGAAAAGCAGTTGAAAATTCGGTAGGGTCTCTCTTTTTTTGAAATCGACCCCCATTTTCATAGTAGGGGGGTATTTGTAGCTGATGCTTCTAAGCTTTGACTGAAGGAAAATGTTAAAAAATAACTTCAAAAGTTTTCTTCTTTCGGTAATAGATATAAAAGGGGATTATTAATGGTGTGTTCAAATTTATTTTACTTTTTAAATTGATATGATTACTACATATAACGACTAAAGTAAAAAATCATTTTTCTATTTTGGAAAAGGTCGTTTGAAATTGAGACCTTCATCTTATTAACTGATTTTTTAGCCAACCTCGGAATTAGACTAATGTATCATGAAGAGCACAAGTTACTAGCTAATCACTAGGCTTAAAAGCGAAAATGAGGAATAAAATAAGTAGTTAAAGGTAAGCGGCACCAAATATATAATGGTTCGATAAGCTTGCCTATGTCCACTATGAAGTTCTCTTGCTATATATCTCTCTTACAATTAAAAGAAATTACAAGAGAATAATAAGAGAAGGAAAGTAATTAAGACTAGTAAAGTTGTTAATCTTTGGGGCTTGTGGTGTAAAGAACTTTGAATTGTGTATAATACTCAGAATTCTTATATCTTCAACCTCTTTGAAGTGGCAATGCATGGGTATTTGTAGTAGCTGAAATGGATGATAGGTGGATGAGATTGTGTTGTTTGTAAAACTAGCGGGAAAAGGGCCCGACTGTTGATTTGGTTGCATGGGCTGATGGAAGATAGTTATAAAGGTGTAAGGGGATGTGTGGTTGAGAAAATATACTCATTGCCTCTTTGTACTATGCACAAACTTTGCATTTAATGTTGATGGTTTGCTGCATCAATTTGACTGCCCAGCTACAATGATTTTCACATAAGGATGGGTAGTTTGTCATTTCCATTTGTGTGCTTATGTAGCAAGACTTGGTGAGCTGGATGCTCGGGTGTTGAAGATATGAATGAAACTAAGAATTATTAAGGACCATGTTGGGGAGATGGTATCAGGCCGGATGCGAGATGGTAGGGAGGACTGACCCGTATCGATCGAAGGCAGTTGTGCTAAAGTCGTGCTAAGGATGAGCCATGCCTGAGCCAATCTTGCTTATTGTGCTTTCTGTTGAGGCGAACTGGAGAGGTGTCGTCCAACTGAAATGGCGTCGAGTGAACGTACCGATTCGGAGTCGTGTAGGAAGTAGACCAAGATAGGAAGGCCGATTGCCATTAAGTTAGGTCTGATCGAACCGGGCAAGGCCGGGCTTAGGTCCACTTTCACGAGTGAGTTGTGAGGGTTGCCTAGGTGTGACTACCCACCTCACAACACATCGATCTAAAGCTTAGGGTGACTTTCGGACTCGTGTCGGTGCCAAGAAGTACGAGCTATCGGGTTTTTAAACATTATAGAGACTAAGAATCTACAAATAAAATCGAAGGCATTCTACACTTTCAGATCTCAAAGTGGAAAGCAACAAAATATCAATATTGAAAAATATGCATCTCAGAAAACACAGTCTCAAAACAGTATATAGTCATAATCCAGAGTACACAGAAATATAGCATAAAGTCCGATAAGTACTAAGTATGATAAATAGTTACATGGAGAGTAATGGAAATAAAAAGCAACTCCAATGCCAAGTTTGCCTCTCCATGTACTAATCTTTAGGCCTATCACCTGCTGCCCTATCCTCCTGTGGTGGGGGAGAAAGAAAGGAAATGAGTGGGTCAGACCAAAGTCCGATGAATAAGTTACATCGTTAATATATGGTGACCACATGCAATTAACTTCATTGATACTTTATATCACCTAAGGTACCCTACTTGTGTCTGAGAATCACTAATTTCATTTGTCTAAGGGGTATAGCTTTGGAACACACCTACACTGGCATCTTGTAAAGGCTTACACTTAGGGTCAAACAACTAATTGAACATCAAACAACTTGCGGATCGGTTGTAAGCTACTAGAACTATTTCAACATAGGGTTACCTACAACTTAAACCTAGGGACTACATGTCTCAAATTACGACTACACATGTATAATCTACACATTGAGGGGGGGCCCGCAATACCGACTCGTGCCTAAGACGTATGCTGCATATGTGTCCACCTCTTAATGGTAACTTAACGCCTCTTATCGCACCGTGTTGGGATCTATCAACAACGCAGTATCACATCCACGCAGCCGTGCATACCAAGGAACTCCCGTTAGTGTCGAGCTACACACTTCTTCAAGCATCATCGTTAGTGTGAGCATACACCGCAAAACCTCCTGTGAGTGTAATTTATGATAGAATCGCTCTAGTCGAAATCGACCTAGCTGAATAAATAGTGCATAGGCCTTGTTGCTTGTGCACGCATCTATCCAGTCCCACAACGTTCAAGAATTGCAAATCTAGGGAGCTAGTTTCCTTATTTATACTAACATCCACATATAACTATATATATACGATTAATTTAATGATCTAGGCCTTAGGCTGAGGTTCATACCGTGCCAGAATTCGCTAACCGGTCGACCACTGCTCACTAGAGCAGTCGACCGCTTACTGTCGACCGACTTTAGTGAGTCCGTCGACCAGCCATAGTGTTTTATATTATTTTTTTCATTTTTCGTTGTTTGTGTGTTAATCATTATACATTAAACTTTGATTCCACATTTACATATTACAGTAAACCCTAATTATGGTGAACCCAAATTTTTGGATATCGATTCATATTTAATTTGACAAAAAGGGTACATTAAACTTGAACTAATTCTTATCTGACAGACTCACATTAACCAGAACTAGATTAAAAGAAAGGGATACTATTCATATAGGTTATAATTTCTGCGGAATTTCCAATCTAAATAAACAGTGTTTATAATTTAAAATAAAACAATTCTAGATCAAATAGCGTAAAACAAGGTTAATTACATGTAAATCATCTTATTAATCGTGAACCCACTCGCCTCTAAATAGTTATCCCATCCCTAACATGCTTGGAATCGCCTTCGCTTAGGCTTAGATCTCCTCTTGGTTCCATTTAATCTCTTCTTCTTCAACTTCTCTAATTTAATTATTATTTAGTTTTGAAGAAATTTTATTTTGAGGAGAAAGAGATTTCAGATTTTAGAGAGATAGAGTTTGGACACACATTAAGTGAAGTAGGGTTCTAACAGTTAGCCTAGGGTTATATTTATAGCGGTGGAAACTAATCTCAACCGTTAGATTCAATATTATAAAATCTTGACCGTTCAACCGCTTAAAACCCTAGCCCGATAATGTCGACCAGTCGACCGCTTGGCTTGGAGTGTCGACTGCTAGGGATCGACCAGTCAAGCCCACAGTGTCGACCGATAGAGGTTTCTATTTTTAATTATTCTTTCATTAATTAATTGTTTAATTAATTTTGATTTCAAATTTTCAAACGTTAATAACCTTTTCATACTTGCTCCGATTTGAAAACATTATATATGAAAATTATTTGGAAAATCACTACGAACGCAAAGATACAAGTTTCATAGCCAAATTTGAATGTTTGTGAAAATTCCCTTTTTTATGCTTGTTATATTTAAATTCAATTCTTTTATTAAATTTTTGGTTAAATTTTTCAGGATGTTACACTAAGGATAAGGCAATTGTGCTTCATCTTAATGCGTTACTAAGTAGATGGGATGGTTTGAGACTTTGAGTCTGGGTCGGCTGATGCTTGCTGGTCATAGTATAGCTAGGCTAGTTTTGATGGGACCAGACTACCTAATCTGCTTGCTAAATACTTATGAGAAAAATAAGCAACATTTTACCACCAAGTCCATATATGTATGCTAGTGCGGTCTTGTCAGATCACAGAAATCTTGCCGATCGATGACCCTGCTATGCATTTAATGCACTCTCACTTTACTCTGAACCCATAGAACCTTCACCATAAAATTTCTTAGCAGCTAACTTCGTCTTCTTCTTCCTTTCCAAACGCCTTTGAGCATATTTTGGTTTTGTCAAACTTGCTTGGTTTTATATGAAAGGAGAAAACTTTCATGGTGTCAAACTAATTTTGTTGATTGCAGTTCAAACTGCGGTTTAGAATTTTTTTTTGAGATGGATCTTGCTTCGTTGCTTGGCCTGAGCTCGCACTTTCTGGCCAACTTTTTGATGGTGATCGACCATCATTGTCATGTTAATGGTCCAGCTAATGTTGGCAAATTTTCTCTTCATCTTGTTCTAGCAATTCCGAATCCAGGCCGACTTGGATTCTTTAGCACCTTGTTGGAAAGAGTAGTGGTTGTCTCCTCTGTCTCTGATGTCACAGCTAAAGTCCCAATCGGCCTCTTGGCATCGTCGAATGGTAGCTTTTCGAGATCTCTTATGAGATTCAATATGGAAGTCTTCAAAGGTGGTTGAGCGCCTCTACTTCCATAGGAAAATACAAAGTAGACATTGCAAGAGTGCTCATTTGCACATTTGAAGCTAGTTGTTTGTGGCGTGCATCTGTTCCTGTTTGTTTTCTTCTTTTTAGGTAGTTAGCGATATAATATCTTTGTAAGCCCAATGGGGTGGGCGTTGTGCACTCGCACTCTTGAACTAAATGAAACAGATCTTTTGTTGTGAACCTTAACAAAGAAATTATTGTTGTCTTTGCTTTTTTATTTGTGCATGACTTGTAGAGTAAAATGCTCTGAATGGCCAGTAGTTCCTGTATCATCCACAGAAATGGTTTTTCTTTTAGGATATGTTAAATATCAGTGATAATAAGGCATACTGGGTACAACCGTTCAAGTAGGCCATGTATCGGTCAGATGTAGAGTGGCGGTCTGCACTAGCATAAGTTGGAGCCCATGTTATTTCATGTGTTCTCTTAGGTGGCAAAAGGTCAAATGTAGAGCGGAAGACGGGCCCGACACGTACATGAGCGCATATGGGCTGTGAGGTTTTTTGGGTGACACCATTAATCTTGAAGCTGCCATTGATCCCGAACTGAACCAAAGCGCATTGCTGGCTCAAGCACTTATGTATAATGAGTTACATGTTGGTGAGATAGGCTAGTGCGATGCCCGCTCATAAAAACTTGTAGATAGGAGAATATTTTAAAAATGAGAACTTATTTGTTGTGATGGACCCGAGTCGAGGTAGGTGATGCCCCCAGCTCTCTTAGATGAGTCGGCCGGCTATGAAATGATAGGAATTCTAGTGAAGCTTTAGAGCCGGGAACGGTCTCGGCAAGGACCTGGGCACTGACCGACCTGATGGATCCCTTAAGAAACTCGCCTCTAATTGTTGAATGCTCTTGTTGAAGCATGAGAACACCCTTTTTTGCTTGCCTAAGGGAAGTCCCATAACATTCCCTACCTTCTGCTGATTGCCTCTGATTTCACTGACATCATCTTGGATGGGAATTTCATGACAAGGCAATTGTAGGAGATGATGGCTTCTAGTTCAGCGAGTACTGGTCATCCGATTATCAGGTTATAAGCAGATAGGCAATCAAACAACATAAAGTTTACCAATTTTTTTGCAACAAGGGGCTCTTGACCAAATGTCTTACAAGTAAAGTAGCACCCATCAGAACAATGCTTACACCCATAAAGCCGTAAATGGGCAAGGCATATGGGATGAGGTTAGAGGTAGGAAGCTTGAGAGCCTCAAAAACATTCTTGAACATGACGTTAACTGAGCTTTCCCCATCCATGAAAGCCCGATGCACATTGGAGTTGACCAAGGCAAAAGTAATGACCATAAGGTCATGATGGAGGTTGGGGACTGCTTCCCTGTCTTTGGCAGTGAAGTTGATCATACATTCTGATTCCAATTGGGACACCTTGGATGCCTAAGATTCTAATGAATAGACCTGACCGGTTGTGCCTACTTCTCTTTAATGCCGAGACTAAGTCCTCCAGCTGCTGTCGGCCATATTTGAGGCTTTTTATATAGTCAGCACTTTAGTGTTGGCTTGGATATTTGTGTTCTTACGCTGAAGATGATAATTTGGCCGGTCGTCATAGATCGCTCTTTGCTCAACTTGATGAACAAATTCCAAAAGTATTCCTTTCCAGATAAGTCTCATAATCTCATCCTTAATCACCCAACACTCTATTATAATGTGACTAATGATTTGACGGAACTTGCAATTTTTGTTATTGCCGCGTTGTTCCTCCCTTCTTCGATTTCTAGCGGTGACGGGCCTTTGAAATTGCCCTCGGCGTTGGGTGGTGAGATAGATCATAGCGATATCCCCACTCAAATTAGAGTACCATTTGTATCTGGGCTTATACTAAAGGTTAGCCTTTGATCGCGTTCTGGTGTTCGCCTAACGACCATTATTTCAGTGATTATTATTGTTGCTAGGACCGGCTTGGGTAGGGTGCCTTATCTCGTTGTCACTATCTGTTGCATCTTCTATCCTCATCATGTCGTTCACTCGTTGATAAAAGTTGGTTATGGATGCGACTGGTTGCTTTTGGAGCTCTTTCCTCATTCTGGACTTGTATCTGACCCCGAAGGGCCACGACGGGCTATTCACAACCGCATCTCTTGCTTGGCTGGACTCCTTATTGAAGCGGTTAACATACGACCGCAAGCTTTTTGACGGGCCCTAATTGATGTTGCCTAGTTCACTAGCCATCATGACATGGGTTCTGGAAGTGAAGAAACGAGTCTTTTAATCTACCCACAATTAAGCCCATGAGCATATGCTGGCCGATCGTAGATGCAAGAACCAATAAGGGCCCAGTCCTATGAAAGTGGAGGGAAAGAGCGAACACTTTGCTAAGTCGAAAAGATGGCTGGCACGGGTTTGAATTGAATGCAGTAATGTGTTTGGATGGGTCGACACTCCCATCATACTTATCAATAGGTGGCAAGGCAATACCGTCGATTGATGTACGTGTCCAGAATTTCATCAAAGAACGGTTCTCTATTCTCGTCGTCATAGAATGCTTCGCCCCCATCACTCCGGGCTTGCATTTCGTTGTGTTGTTGGCAAAGGATACGCATTTCTTCCCTAAGGCTGGCATTAGCCTGTTGAGGGACGTTTTGACCAACCGTGGTCTGAGTGCTCAGCTTGGGCCTAGGCGGAGTAGGAGATTGGCGATTAGGTGTTGAATGATGATGATGAGCAGGAGACCTCTCCCTATACACAGAAGGTGACCTAAAATGTGCGGCCCACTTTTCTCTCTGTCTATTTCTGGCCACATCCCTATGGGACCTGGAGTATGCTGGAAGAGCCACATGCGCCTCATGGGTGGTAGGGGCATTGCCATTGAGACGATCAAGTCAAATGCTCACGGGTGATCAAAAACTTACGGTCGTTCCACTAAAGGGAACGATGACGTCTTGGCTTTATAGGCATAGCCACATGTGCGGTGAGATCAATCCGACTAGGCATGCATGCAACACACCTTCTAGGATAAACGTAAACATCCACAAGTGGGGTTTCAGGTACTATCCTTTTGTGGGCTTCAGGTGTGTTCATGAGTTCATAGCCACTAGGAAGCATGGGGCTGTGAGCAAGCGAGTCAACTAGGTCGGCCATGAGAGGGACTAGTGGGACAAAGTTTATAGTAGCTTAGGCATCCAACCTCATCCTTAGGCCATTCATTTCATGGGCAGCTGACCCACGTTTGACAGCTATAGCATCACAACACACCACATTTCTTCGTTGATGTTAAGTTTGGGCTGGATGGCATTGGCGAGAGCATTGCCATTGGTTCTGTGCCTGTTGGAGTAGTTACCTTCGACTAGTAGAAGATTGTCCATGGTAACAAGTCAGATTGGATCTTTGTAGAATAGAAAAGTGTGGAAATGTAAGAGCTTTAGGGGGAGATCCTCCTTCTAGTGCCAAAATGTTGATTAATTTTTAGCGAATTTCGGAATGAGACTAATGCATTGCAAAGAGCAAGGTAACTTGCTAATCATTAGGCTTAAAAGTGAAAATGAGGAATAAAGTAAGTAGTTAGAGGTAAGTGACAGTAAATATAGAGTGGTTCAGCAAGCTTGCCTACGTCTATTATGAAGTTCTCTTACTATATATTCTCTTACAATTACAAAAAATTACAAGAGAATGATAAGAAAGAGGAAGCATTTAAGAGTAATAAAGTTGTTAGGGCTTGTAGCGTAAAGAGCTCTGAATTGTGTATAGTACTTAGAATTCTTATATCCTCCAACTCCTTTGAAATGACAATGCATGAGGTATTTAAAGTAGCTAAAATGGATGATAGATGACTAAGATTGTGCTGTAAAATCGGTGGGAAGAGCGTCTAACCATTGATTTGGTTGCATGGGCTGATTGAAGGAAGTTGTAAAGGTGCAAAGTGATGTGTGACAGAGAAAATATACTCAATATTGCCCCTCTGTACCATGTTCAGACTTTGCATTCAATGCACATTTAATGTTGATGGTTTGCTACATCAATTCAGCTACTAGCTACAGTGCTTTGTACAAATGATTGGACAGTTTATCATTTCCTCTTGTGTGCTTATGTGGCAAGACTTACTGAGCCGACTGATCAACAATTGAAGATATGAAGAAAACTAAGAATTGTTAAGGGCCGTGCTGGGGAGATGGTATTAGGCTGAATGTGAGATAACAGGGAGGGCTGCTCAAAATCGGTTTGAGGTGGTTGTACTAAAATCGGGCCAAGGACGGGCCATGCATGAACCAATCTTGCTTGATGTACTATCTAAGGCAAACTAGAAAGGTGCCGATTGTTAACTGAAGTGGAGCATAGCTAACATTCTAACTTGGAGTCTTATTGGAAGTAGGCCAACATAGGAAGGCCGATTTCCATTGAACTAGGTATAATCGGACCCGGTAGGGTCGAGCTTAGATACGCTTTCATGAGTAGGTTGTGAAGACTACCTGGGGATAAGGAAACCAAGCTTCATCTTGATGCCTTGCTGAGTGGACGGGTTGATTTGAGACCATAAGTCTGGGCCAGCTAATGCATGTCCATCATAGTATAACAGGGCTAGCTTTGGTAGAGATAGACCGCCTTAATCGGCCTGCTAATTATTTGTAAGAAAATCGAGCGACACATCCATTTTAATTAATTTTATTATTGATATATTTACAATTAGATAACTATAGCAAAATAAATTGAAATATATGAGAAAAAGGTTAAATATATGGTAGAGTCTTGATGCATTTTTTCTGAAATTGCCCTCTTTTTCATAGAAGGGGGTATTTGTAGCTTTTCTAAGTTTTCATTGAAGGAAAACCTTCAAAAATATCTTCAAAAATTGTTTGAGAATCCAAAAATTCAAATCATAAGAAAGTCGGAGTGAATTCGAGCAAAAATTGATGATCCAAAGAGGTAGCATTAAAGGTCGGTAAGTTTAGGTTAGCTATGGGTATGTTGTACGCTCGAAAAATTATGACTAGCAGGGTTAGCAAAATTCTATACCGACCCGATTTCTAGGGTCGACTTTAACTCGGTTAGCCAACCTAGTATCTTGTCGACCCTACCTATTATTGACCAAGTTAACTATTATTGGTAAATCTTTATCTTCTTTGTTTCTTCGTTGTTTCATGCATCACCATCTCGTGTATATGTGTCCCTTTGAGTTCTATCTTTATATGCTATCCGTTAGAGGTTCTCCCTAGTTCAACATATTTCGACTGATAGGAAACCAAGCAAAACTTCACCCATAACACTTATCTACCAAAAAGTGCACTTTTGTGTTAATGAAGTACACTTTGTTAAGAGTAGATGTCGATAAAATCGATCTAGCATACCTACTTTAAAAAATTTCTTGGCCATACGATGCTTGATTACAACCATCTTAGCGTTTCAAATAGACTTCGGTAACGATTCATTATCTATTATAAACCCTCAACATTGGTAGGAGATAAATTCTTTATATCATATAAATACATGGAATAATTATCTATTGTCATTTGAATAAGTGATGTATAAGCTAACTAGTCGTTTAGATAACTTGTGAATTGACGTTGTGAGAAGATTAAATTCGACTAGGTTGGTTAATGGGTCGTCTCAGCTAGTGCTTGCCGAGCCTCCAAATGGTTGTCAACCCAGTGCATGTGTAACACCTCATGTTTTGAAGTACCATAATATGGAAAAATAAATTAAATAAATGATAAATTAAATTAACTTATGGTATAAAATAAAGAAAAGTTAATTAATGAAAGGTCAATGAATGATGGAAGATGAGTTAGGGATTTAACAAGCTAGAATATGGTTTTAGCCCAAAGTCTAAATTACTAAACCCTTACACCCTAACTCTTCATTCATTCTCTCATTTTTCCAGAAACTAAAAGGAAGAAAACCGAGAAGCTAGGCCGGCCATAACACTAAAGGATGAAGAAATAAATCAAAACAAAGGAAGGAGCTTTCATCTTTAAAAAGACTTATAAACAAGTTAACCAAATTACAGGTGAGTGATCCTTTCTCTAAAACCTTCCAAACCCGTTTAGGTAAGGATATTATGTGTTTATGATGTTTTTAATGATAATGAATAAATGAAAACAAGTTAAATAATATTTGTTCATGTTTGGGAATTTAAAGAAGATGATTTTTGACATGTTTAAGGCAAAACATGAATTAAACCTACTCTGAATCACTTGAAACTTTTATATGATATGTAAAATGATAATATGGATATGGGTTTTTAATTTCATAATTTTCTGAAATTATTATATGGAATTATTATGAATTTCCAAGTTGAGAAAAGACCAAATTTCAATAATTAATTGTTTAAAATACTAAAAATAATTATTTTGGCCTAGAAATTTTATGGGAAACCAAACATATTAATTTGGATTTTTATCGAATTTTTGGAATTTTTCCCATGCATTTTCAAATTGTTATGAATTAGTTAACAAAGAGAAGAATTCATTATCAATGGGGAACTAATAAATCGATTAAATAAGTAATTAACAAATTATGAAAAGAAAACTGAAAAGCTTGGATAAACTAATGAGAATTCAACATGTATCTTGGTTAGATGAAAAGTAATTCCTTTTAATGGGAATAAAACAGTTTTCTAGTTAATTACAAATCTACCATGATCTACCGGCGATAGCAACCTATCAACATCAAGTTGTGATAACACATACTAATATTAACTTGTGATAGCTAGTTAAAAGTTCAACATATGATGGCTTATATGAGATCAACCTGTGATAGTTCTTAGTGGGTCAACATGCGATAGCTAAGTTGGAATCAACCTACGACAACTATGTTGGAATCAACTAGCGACAACCAAGTTGGAATCAACTTGCGATGGCAATGTTGGGATCAACTAGTGATTGCTCTAAGAAATGTCAATCCATGATAGCTAAAGTAAACCGAACTTGCGATAGCTACGGCAATGACAACATGTGATAGCCCTAGGGGACTCAACTTACAATAGCTGGGTAATGTCAACATGCGATGACCCTAGAGGACTCAACCTGCAATAACTAGGGTAATGTCAACATACGATGGTCCTAAGGGACTCAACTTGCGATGGTTAGGGTAATGTCGATATGACTTAACATGCGATAGCCATGTAAAATAGAATTAAGATGACAATCAAAGCTAAGAAAATACTAAGTACATGAATGAACTCAAAATTTTGTAAAGATGAACTACAATAGAGAAATAAGTTAATGGGGAATAACTAATTGAAGAATAAAATTGGATTTAGCTTGATTAAGCTATGTGAATTTCAAGATTAAATCATCAGAAATAATGAAATGTGATTATAAGGCCTTAGTGGCAACAACAAGTCTATACATGACACTATATTTGGTAATGTTGATGGAAGGCCTGTGTGGCTACCAAATTCTAAAACACAATAGTATATTTGGTAATGTTGATGGAAGGCCTGTGTGGCTACTAAATGTCTAAAACATGACATTATATTCGGTAACAATTGATGGAAGGCCTATGTGGCTACCAAATGTCTAGAAATCGACATTATATTTGGTAATGTTGATGGAAGGCCTTAGTGGCATACCCATATATGTTCATGACAATATAGGAAGATTGCATAGAAACTAATTATCTATTCATGCATCATACAAGAACGATGGTACAAGGCCTTTGTGGCAAGCTAAATATCTTTTCATGATAAGGTCGAGGTAAAACACCCAACTAAAACCCTTAAGTGTCAGTTATTGGTATTAAACTAGTAAGAATAAGGCCCGAGTGGAAAATTAAAATGAATTGACTACAGAAACTAGTCGAATATGTGTGTAAGAGGTCTCACACTTATGATGAATTGAGGGTTTATGTTTGGCCATGATGTGATACTATTATGAAGTATGTTATGATTGTTGATGATTCAAACAGTGGGGGAAACCCGTTCCGTGCTTTACTGGTATTGTGTCACTATATATTTGTATGTTTAGGGTATAACATCACTCATACCAGACTTTAGTCTAACCCGTGTTTTTAATATTTCCCATAAATTCATGGGTACTTATTCGAGTAGGCTGAATTTATGGATTAGACAGGTATCTTTTGGAAGAACGAATAATGACACCAAAGACGAAGTATGAGGCTTATCTAGCAAATAAAAGTTATTTTGAAATTCCACTATGCAAAACCAAAAATTATAACCGGTTAAGTGTCGTATCGGCACCTTCACATGTCGGGCATGACGTTGTACTTATTTCCTGTTATATTTACCTCTACATGGGAACGAGATGGGTTAATGATGATGTAATGAATCATGTAAAACTGTAGGCACCCCACCAGTATACCCATACCATCCAAGAGTATTACTGAGTAATACTATCAGACAATACAGAGAAGAGGCTATATGGGGTATACACGTGAATATTCTCTTGGACTAACACTTGTTGTATTAAAACATCAAATAAATAACTCACTTATACGTACACAGTGTTGGTACAATGCAATAAACACGTATGCCTCCAGGACATAACAATACATAATATACATTAAATAACAGAGAATACAGAGTCAATCACAGCAATAAATATAATACATAATACAATAATGCCATCAAAGTACAACATATATCAAATGTCAACTATCTCAATGTAATGTGATGATCGATCAATATATAGCCCAGTGTCAAATATGCATGTACTATGCATCAATGTCATACAAGTATCAAGTAACAATCCTAATATAATACTCTTCTAAGCCCAATAAAACAAATGGTGGTCATTTTATCCTTGTACCCGAAATGCCTCGGACTGACCCAAGTATTACATAAATAACATGGGTTAAACTATGTCTAATCAAGTATAATAATAAGGGTAACAAAGAGTAAACATGGAATAATAATATAATACTCTAACATGGATAATCAAATCATCAGACAACATCAATGGATGCATATAAATGTAGTAATGAATGTCTTGAATATTGTCTAATGCCATAGATAATCATCAAGGCATCACTTCACCCAAATAACTCAAATCCATATGAAACAATCAACACTGATATCAAAAGATATCATCACCCATATAGAAACACATCAAATTAGAAATCACAGAAAATAACATAGATGAGTGGATCATGCATATCCAAAATCATCATCAATTCTAGAAATATCAATATATGAGATATCACCAAGTATAATCAGGCTAGCACGTAGCATTGGCCAAATATATCTCTCAATCTCGATAAAACATCATCAATATACATAAAATAGGATAGGCTGCCTATCAAATACTGAGAATCCTCTATACACCGGACATATCACAGGTATAATCTTATCTCCTCATATCAATACTATTAGAAAGTATCCTGATGGGATATGGTTGTACGGTAGACACAAAGTCCTAAATAGAGCCATTCATATAACACTATGTAGGTCATCAAACCATCACTATACTCCAGTGAGGTATATCAATCGTATATGCTAATCTATTACTCCGTCAGTACTAGAAGGGAGACTGATAACACAAAGCAAGCTCCAGGGACACAGAGTCTCTATAGCCTTAGTTACCATCATGGCATCGTGTCACGTATCCATCGTTGCGCTTGTCACGCGAGGACTCAATAGTCACAATCCAACTTTAGCCCCTATAGGTAACAGACTGCTGGCTTAGATGACATAGGGGCAAATGCGCACATAGAAGTAGCATAAATCTATATAATATAATGTCACAGATCTAGGGAGTAAGCTTATGAACTGGCCGCTAGGGCGGATTCTAGCCATCAGGTCCTCTCCAACATACATAATAGAAGTGCATCGTAATAGTGGCATATAGAACCAATACATATAGACACGAAGTCTTGGTCATCGCTAGGCACAGAGCCATACTCGCTAAATATAGGCATAGAGCCATATATCACTATGTGCATTACCTCACACTATCTACTATATTCCCGTCATTTGAGTGTCGTCTACTTATAATGAATAATCGAACAAATATCACAATAGCATCCCATACCACTGCATGATATTCAAAAGTTTACTCACTACTTATAAATTACACTTAAACTATTTAGTATTCTTTATAACGAGTCCAAAGAATAACCAGAGAAATATTACTGAAAGTCACATACCAGATGGTATTATAACTACGTTTATTTAGATTTCTTGTTGCACAGAATTAAATACAATAAAATCATATCAAGGATGTCATCACTGTATCATCTTAAATCACCAATCAAATCAGTATCACCAGTGCATCACTCATATGATCCAATTTAATAAGTAAAAGAAAGTAAAATTAGATAAGCAAGATAGAATAGCTTAACCAAAATCACAGTGTATAAGATAAACAAATTGATATTCAATAAGTAATCATAATATATAATCTTATATAATAAAATAAACATCTAGAAATGGATTATATATATATATATTCTAAAATTAAAAAAATATTTAACTATACTCAAACATAATATATATTCTAAAAAATAACAAGTTTCACAATCTTTTATAAGAATTAAATAGTAATTTCATACTCACTAATAACACTAGGGAAACCCATTTTTTTCTTTTGATAAATCAAGATATAGTTTGTAATACCAAACATTATGCCTAAGAATTACTTCATAATTTCTATATGTAAATACTATTTTAAGTCAATTATATATATATATATATAAATATATTCATTTCCAATTAAATACATTCTCAAAGCTTGAAGGATATATTAGGATTTCATACAAATATACTTTGAAACTATAAAATATCAATTAAGACCATTTTATCCTTATTTCAACAACAGTAATACTACTTAGTTTAACTTGTTTATTTAATAAACTTATCATACTTACATTCATATAATAATATATAAGTTTATTTACATTAGTGTTCAAGTATATTTATGACATATATTTAATTTATTTTATTTTGTCTTTAATATATATATATCCGTGTGTGTGTATTATGTATGTATGTATGTATGTATATGTATATATATTAATTTAGGTATATATAAATAAACTATATATTTGCTCATAAAACACCAAAATCATATGTTGATGCACACATTATTACACAACCCACACACGCACAGGCAATACACAACATGTAACGACCTGGAATTTCACCATTTTGATTTGTGAATATTTAACTAATTTTAAATATTCAAATAAGAGATTTTATAATTAAAGTAAAACAATTTTAAATAATAAATAATGATGGTGAAATAGTTTTCCAAAATTTATTTACAAAAATATATAGTTCGAAGAAAAATAAAAAATGTGACCGAAATTCGTTTTTTGAATTTTTGACTTTTCGTCGGCTAAAAGTTATCAAAAACGCTACAAACTCTGTTGTATAATTATACTCATTTATTTTTAAATGAAGTTAGGATATGGTTTGTTATATATGCATACTTAAGTAGTATAAAAAGTGGATGTAACATTATATGAAAAACAAAATAAAAGTTTAAATATGAAATGATTCCTTGGGAAACCAAAGTACATTTGGCATTAAAATCATGTTGGCTTAGGAAAGAAGGGAGGGGAACAAGAAGGTGGCATGTGTACATGGGGGAAGAGGAGCATGATGAGGTGGCAAAAGGAGGTGGCGGGTAAAGGACCAAGGGCATTAAGGTATTTTACTTTGTTTCTTGCTTATAAATACCTCATTCAGTTCTTCAATTTTGCCTCCTCTTCCTTCTACCATATCTTTCTCATATCTTATCCAAATGGAGGTTTTTTTAAACCGTATAAAATTCCAGTGGCTACACTTTTATGTGTACCACTTCTTCAAATTTTGAGCTTAACCATATCCAAATCTTATTTCTTTGAAGAGTATTTTCGGATCTAGATTTTCAAGTCCAAAAATACATCTTCTTCTTTTGACCATATCTCCCTCAAAACAGATCCAAATTGAGTGATTCATTTTATGAAATTGTAGAGAAAATAATTTTCAAGAACTTTCCCTTCGGCAACTTTTCCAAATTTCGTGAGTAACTTGTCCAAAAATCAATTGGAAGATGACCCATTTTCAGGTTTGATTTTTGTAAATTCGATGATAATCCGAAATCCCTCCACCTTTCTAGGCCGAGCTCCATACTTCATGGCCGAGCCCATTTCCAAGTTTTAAAGGCCAAAATCAAGTTTTTTCAAAGCTATGCAAGATCTAGGTCTTATTTTCAAATTAGAAAAGATTTTGGAAAACTTTTGGTGAGAAACTAACTCCTTTTATTTAAATTTTCTAACTTTAAATTATGTTGTATATTTCGGTTGCTAAATCATAGTTTTCTTGGTTGATTATGATGTTGGATCTATGTGTTTATATGTGTTTGGATGTATGTTGGTTATGACTTGGTTTAAGTATGAAACTAGATGTGATGTAATTTTAACTTGAAGGTACGAGTTAAATGTTAGTAAGGTGAAAACTAGAATCTTGACTTGTTGGATGTTGTGATAACATGTATATATGCTTGTGATATTGCTTAGGATGCGCTAAGCTAAGAAAGTTTGTGTTTAAAGTGGTTAGTCGCGACTTCAAAATCCTTTGGAAACTTACTTTTAGAAATGTTTTATAAAGTTTAAAATCTTATCTTTACTTTTCAAAATCTTATATCAAGTTATAAAAGTGTTTAGTATGTGAAAGCTAAGAAGTTTAAAGTCAATTGTTATATTAAACAAGTTTTGAAAATTACTGGTCCTACAACGATAGTCGCTATAAATGCAGTTCGTGAATAACGAACTCTTTTTAAATCAAAATATTTTAACTCAAGGATCTTTTTGAAAAGTATTTTCAAACATATTTTAAATATTTAAAAGAAATTATTAATTAATTAATTATTCATTTATTTAATGATTATTTAATTAATAAATTAAGTAAAGTAATTAGCATTTAATCATTAATTAAGTTAAGGTAATTAGTACTTAATTATTTTAAGTAATCTAATTGTAATTTGTGAACTAATAAAGAGTTAATTATTATTTAATTAATTATTTAGATATTAATTACTATTTAATTAAGATTAATTAAATTAGTTTTTGAGAAGGGTTTAATTATTAATTAATTACTAATCAAGTTAAATTTAAGTTAAGATTTAAATATAACTTAATTATGATTTAATTATTTTAAATAAAGGTTTAATTTATTATTTAAGTTTTAATTATGAATTAATTAATTAACTAAGATTAAATAATATTTAATTATTATTTAAAAGTTTAAATTATTATTTAGTTATTAATTAAAGATTAATTATGGTTTAATTATTTATAATTATTATTTAATTAAGATTAATTAAATTATTTATTTGAGAAGGGTTTAATTATTAATTAATTACTAATCAAGTTTAATTTAAGTTAAGATTTAGTTATAACTTAATTATGATTTAATTATTTTAAATAAAGGTTTAATTAATTATTTAAGTTTTAATTAAGAATTAATTAATTAATTAAGGTTAAATAATATTAAATTATTATTTAAAAGTTTAAATTATTATTTAATTATTAATTAAAGATTAATTATGGTTTAATTATTTATTTAAAATTTAACTATTATTTAATTATTTATTTATGGATAATTATTGTTTAATTATTTATTTAATAGTTATTTATTGTAATTATTATTAAAATAAAGAGTTTAAAATGTTATTTAATTTTCAAATAAAGGTTTAAAAGTTTTAACTACTTTATTTCTAAAGATCTGTTTTATTTTAAAAGCAACTCTCTTTTAAAAGAAGATTTTAATACAAAGGATTTCTTTGTCAACTACCCTTAAGTAAACCCAATTGAATATGAAATCCAATGACATCTGTTTAGCAGAATAAATCACCGTTCTACTGATTAACTTGTATTTGACATCTGTTTGGTAGAATAAATCACCGTTCTACCACAGTTCACCAAGTAGATTATGTTGACATCTATTAGGCAAAATAAAAACTCATTCTGTCATTATATTAACTTAGACATGTGTTTAGCAGAACAAATCTCCGTCTACTATTTTGGTAACTTGAACATTTACTTAGATGACTGACTATTATTGGCTGATTCTCTTATACATATCTACTTGTTATGTAAATACTTATGTTATAACTTGAAAAGTAAACTCAATTAAATGAGAACCATTATGGTCGCTAAGCTTCTTTCTAGTTTTTAAGGTCAATCATACTTTTAATAATGGTTTCAAGTTAAGCAATGATTTTAGCAAAGGTGTTTTAAATAATCGTTTTGTTATTCAAAAGGACTTTAGTAAATGAGTTTATTAAAGAAGTTTTGCTATAAATAAGGAATATTTATAAGAAAATTTTATAAATGATTTTAGATTTTTATAAAGGAAGTTTTATAAATAATTTTGGATATTTATAAAGAGATATATAAATGGTTTTAATATATATAAAAGAGTTTTGTAAATTTAACTTAGTGATTTATAAAGAGTTTTGTAAATAGGTTCGGAATTTAAGTAAAGGAGATTCATAAATAAAAGAGATTTATTAAGAGGATTTATAGAAGGAAATTTATAAAAGAATTTGAGACTGGATTTCCTTTAACCGACCTTCTTAATTCTGGTGGTATGGATATTCGTTCCTTACTTAATACCGAAGGAATATTGCATGAGGTTATCTTTATCTATAATTTAATAACATTTTGTTATCCTCTAATATGATTTGGAAATGAGATATCTTTCACAAATGTTCTGTGAATATACTTATGTCAGTGAGATAAGTATATGTATGTTTTTGATAAACACTTTTGAAAAAGTTTTAATAAATGGAAGATTTAGTTTAAGGCTTAGTGGTTGCTATGGGTTATTAAATCTCTAAATCTGTTGTTGTTTTGTTTATTTGATAGTTAAATAACCGACCATCAAATCTGGACCAAAATATAACTTTGGAAATAGTTAGGAGAAACGCGAGAGTTATATGGCACAGTCGTCTTCGATGATGTTGTACTGTGTGTATAAATCTCATTTTATTCTCTTAGGACAAATGATAGGGAAATCCATCCAGTTAAATGGTTAGGAGGTGATCCCTGCTCCTGTGTATTGTCTGATTATTTCCAAAAGAACTGGGGTTGAGTTTACCGAAACTATCGAATGTTGTTTCATAGAGACCAGGATCGGATAAGGATAAATTATCCGAAAACCACTTCGATCCAACTCAAGCCTTTCAAATTGAAGATATCTTGAAGATGATTGAAAATGGAGCTTTTGAAGTGCAAGGGCTGCTTGCTACTGATCTGAGGGTGATTCCAAAATGGATGTAGTAGAGGTAGTGCCTTCGGTTTTGTTCAGACCCAGAACAAACTTGTATGGATGAATGCTGGCACTACATTGCTGCCTGGAGGGCAGTGTTAACATTCCAAGGTGGTTGTCATATAAAAAGGTAATCATAGCCTCAAGCCTCATCAACTGGGAAAATTACTAAAGCAGGGACATGCGGTAGGGCTATGTGGGTCGCTCCCATTAGGGTATGATCATCCCAAGATCTAGTGTCGATATCTCTATGTATTCTTCGAGGCCCATTATGGTTGTGCGATCGCAACCAAGGGGTGATCATATTCAGTTCTATCTAGTAAGGGGTAGGGCCGGTCCTGAGTAGTGGAGGTGCAACGTGTTGTAGCCTCCTGTACATTTTATCTAGAGGTGTACGGATTCGGTGGGTAGACCCTTACCCTTTCATAGTTGGAACCCATTCTCTAATAAGTGCCTTCGGACTTGATTGTATACCTATTATGCCAGAATTTAATTAATCTAACAATTTTAGCTATGATTAATATGTATTTGTATCCTAGACATTATTATAATATCACTAGATTTTGTATAGAAAATGTTTTGGTTATCGTGAGGTAAAAACCCATTCGTGTTTATGTGCGGCGTAGTCTTATGAGACACCTTTGATTTTAAAGGATTTAACAAGTTAGAATAAATAAAATTCCTTATGATCTAAGTTTCTCACGTTAGTTTTACTAGAATGATCCGGAAGTTATTTTTCTTATAATGCTCGGGTCAGCCCGAGCATATTTTCCAAATTTAGCTGGATTCTTTGGAGCTTTCAGAAGACGAGCTAGAGACGTATTCACGTATCTTACATTCTGCCGATGTTTTGTTTGTTCTAGTTGTAGTTATTAAATTGTAAGGACAGGCTGTTATAACTGTCCAGGCTGATAATAGGTTAATGTACTATGGTGATGTGTATAATTAAGATGATTTCTTTTTGTAAAGACTTGTTCATATTATATGTTACTCGTTACGTTTTGTGAGATTATGTTATGTCTTTTCTTTCTTTCACCCCAAACGACCCATCTTTCGGACACTTAAATGATCGGCACACGAATACCGAGGATGTATTAAGTGTCTTCTTTAGGTGTAAGAAAGGCAGATCGTTACACAGCACATCACATACACACACATATAAACGCACACACATACACGAGTACACACACCCCCACTAGCTGTACACACACCGAAACATATACACATGCAAGAGCGTGCATACAGACACACGTATGCGCACATACACATACACCGAAACACACACACGAAATAATCACAAGCACGCACAAAATATACAAGACGATGGGTCGACCAGTCACCTCCATCGATCGACCGGTCAGAAGCCCAGAACGCATAGTCAATCGCCTCTTTCAAGCGATTCCCTCTCATACATCACTCAATTCGTTAATAACTTAATGCAGCCGACACATACATGATTACAAACTAAGCATTGATCTAATAGAACAAGAATTTCATGATTTATAAGATTAAACATAGGTTTGTGGGTGTAAAAACCCACCTGTTACTGCACTCGACCCCTTCCTCCAACCACTTGAACACACACATGCCACAACACCAGAACTGTTATTTTGTAACGGTTATAACCGTTGGTAATCAAATTCCTAACGGTTATAACCGTTAGTAGCAGGTACGTTATAATTTATTATACATATTTTGTAACGGTTATAACCGTTGGGAATTTTGGTTATTCCCAACGGTTATAACCATTGGGAATTTTGGAACTTCCCAACGGTTATAACCGTTGGGAATTTTTTAATTTCCAACGGTTATGACCGTTGGGAATTCCTTGCACACATAGGTAAATAGCAAAATTACCAACACTTATAAGTGTTACAAATTTCATTCAACTATACAAATTCAAATTTATAGCAATAACAAACATGAAACTAAATTTCAAAACTAACTTATCATCAAAATTTTAAAAAAAATCAAACATATTAGTTAGTTCATATCAAATTCTACAAAGTTCATTGTGACAACTTCAAATTTCACAATGGAACTTTTGCTACTCCCACAACTCTTGATACCAGGAGGTATACACGCGGAGTTTCCTATATCTACATGCACCAATGGAACGTTTTTACGGGTACGGATTTTGATATAAGAAGGTATACATGTTGAATTATTGATTTCCTTGTACAAGAAGATTAATGCTGGAAGCTATGCGAGAAACTTTAGCATTTGTATATTTTGACTGACGTGCTGCAACTGAATGAGCACACGGCATTCATAAATACAGCTGTGAATTTTTTTATCAGTATGTAACAAGTAGTGTATGATAAAAGAACTACTCTAGAAGAGCATACCATAATATATTCTAGTATAATTTGTGTCTGCCCAAAGGTTGAGTACATAATTGTTTCATCTCTCTTCAACTGTAAAAATACTTTTTATACCTACAAAGACAAAGATAACAAGTCAAAATCTAGCTCATAAGATAACATTGTAATATTTAACTGAATCGTATTGTCTTCTATTTGTGATTTCTGTTGTTTTCTTGCTCATTTTGAGTTGATTTACTATACAATACCATATTATTTACTTCCATAACTCTTGAATTACTAGTATGAGGCTCATGTTTGGCACATGGGCTATTGATAGAATAACATAATTTTTAATTGTTGATTTTATGGCATTACTTTCCATGTTTTCATTAGAAAAATTTAGTTGATTGACGTTAACAGTCGGATATGGTTGTATGCGGCAACAATAATTGAGTTTGTTATCCAATTGCGGTCAGGAATGGTTGTAAATGCAGTGTCAAGGTGTTTTACATTTAAAGATGATAAATAGTAGACACTTGATTTGTTTTAGATGTAAAACTTGTTACATTCCACAAATTTAATAACACTGCATCTAACAGGCCAAAGTATCAATAAACGTATTTCATTTTTACCGGAAATTTTCTTTATATGAAACTACCCTTGGTTTGGAAGTAAAATTTTCAACATTATATAGCAAGTGGACAACATACGCACTGTGACTAATTTGGCAGATGCTTCTTTTTTGGGCTACAGTATTAACTACCCCTAGGTGGTAGTTAGTAAGAAAACAGTAAAAAAAATTAAAGAATAAAAATTTCAGTTACCCAAATTGGCATTCATGCATACGCACAAAGGGTCCTTTTTTTTCATGACTAGAGCTGGCAGATGACACCAAATTCAGGTACAGAAACTCAAATATATGGAATGCTAGGCAAGAAATATAGGCAATGAGCAATAGCACTGCAATGACCGATAAAGATAAAAATTAGAATTCCATAATTTTGCATCAAAACTGAGTGCATGTGTTTCACTTTCATTGTGTTAGTTTATCCTTTGGCTCAAAAAGCCTTCAATTTAAAAAGTAAGAATTCAAGATTTACATGGGCAAGCTATTAGAGGGAAAAAAGGGTACAGCAGCAGGACATGATCTTTTTTTAAGGATTGTCTAGTTGCATATTTGTTTGAAGAACACGAAATAACTCTAAGCAGACAGCATTTAACAGAAAAAAATAGTTAACATTGGCAACTTAATGATCATATAAAACATTGATGTTAAATGGAATTTATTAAAACAAAAACATGCCTTTGGATCGACTTATATAAGTCGCTTTTTTGGTTTTTGGAAGTCAAATCCTATTCATTTTGGCTTTCAAAGAATCAAAAAGCGACTTATAAAAGTCGATCCAAACAAGGCATAAGTTAAACCAAAAATAGACAGACCGTAAATACATTATTACCAATAATTATTTGTACCTTATGTATTTAATTGAATTTGGCATTCAAAGCAAGCAAAAGAAAAAAGAAAAAATGACTCTTGAATACATTTGGCAGATAACTTAAAAAAAATACCCGAGAGGTTAAAGATGACATGACGTGAATTGGACAGACACAACTTAATCTAATATATTTGTCAATTTAGTTGCCTAATTAATTTAGCAATAGAGGTGTGGTGCCATCAACTCCTACAAACCAAACACAGGTCAAATTAACATAAATTTGTAATCGACAACTATGAAATAACCTGAAGGGTGGACTCAAATTCTAAAAAATTCCAAGAAGGAATCAAGTATAAAGCATTTACGCTTGGCTTTCTACTATTTCGTTCAGATTGGGTGAGTAATCAAGGACATAACAGCAAACTGCTCAACTGTAACTATGACTGCTAACTGCAAGGATAATGAAATGTCGATGTTACTAACTTGTGCTGAAAACAGTAATGATAAGGAAGTTCTTGCTATTTACATCTAAATTTAGTACTGAGAATCAGCTAAACATGATCACGAATGAGTTGTTTTCCCTTACACATATGTAGACACGTAAGTGTATTTGTTCAGATGATCACAAACTCGAAGCATCAAAAAATAACTATGTCACTCAGTTCAAAATAGCATTTCAGCGAAAAAATCAAGAAATAACCTGTTGAATCAGAATGTAACATATCATGGCATGTATACTACCAAAATACAACTTATTTTAAATAAATATACGTTATTCTGGCATTTTGACCCAGTTATATCCGAACTGATTGGACAAGTTAGATTTGACTGTCCTCAATGCGGTAAGTACAGAGCGATAATTGTGAGGTCCAGAAGTCATGTGCAAATGGTTACATAAACCACGATCGAACGGAATCAAGAGATATGCTATACAGAATGTTCTAAGTATGAAATATAATTTAATATAGAAAATGGATCGGCTATAATTACTCTCAATGACAGATAACAAAAGCAATGCTTATTACGTTCCATCCTTAATAATTTTAGGAATATTGATAAATTACCTTTAAGTACATAGATAGAACATGGCACAAATGAATTCTGGATCTGTTATTGCACTCAAACTATTTATTATCCAACTCTAATTCATTTAGTGACTTCTAATTTAGCCTTTTCAAACTACTTTTTATATGATCTTAAACATTGCACCTAACATTTTGAACTGTTTCGTACTAAAACACAATTTTCAGTTAAACGGCCACCATTTTGTGTAATTTTTTTTTACTAATATGTACATTAACTACAAGTGCTTTCCATTCAACTAAATATCTAATCTTATATATTGATGTTCCCCCTCATTTACATTAAAGATTGTTGATGCAATTTTTGAATTCAAATGTTTTCATGTATTTGAATCTGTAATTTATTGTTTTATTGTTTTATTTTTACTAATCACGGACTTTTCTATATAAAATTTTATTGTTTTATTTCATTTCTTCGGCTTCTGTAATTTAAATCTACAATTTGTCTGCAATTTTCTCCTTTCATTTTATGCGTTTTGAGTTTATATATGGTGCTTCTTAATGCAAAACACAAAACAATGTTGATACAAATAATGTCTTCTTAAACACATTTGTTTTTACTAATGGTCCGATATGATTATGCATTAGACGTCCGTATTGTTTTGCATTACCCGAAATTTGTATTTAGCATACCAAATCTAAAAATTATGCTATATTTTATAGTAGCACTAAAAATACTAACATGAACGGAAAGAAATATGATATTGTTAAGATGATAGTATAAATAGTAACATTAGCACTAATAATTATATTCTTTTAAAAAAAATTAATATTATGTTTTATTGGTTGGCTCGGTTTTAAAATATTGAAATACTGAAAACCGAAACTGACCAAAGAACCAAATACGAAAAGCAGAAACCACATCCGACCAATTAATTAACTGCATGAATCAAACCAACTAAACTTGTTTTGTTAGGTCATTTTATTTACTTTGGACCAAAAAAAAAGTTTATCCTCAAACAGAATTTACCTTATGCGAACCTTTGTATAAGGGATTTCATGTATATAAGCATCATTCATTGAAATAAAATATAAACATTTAGATGATATACCTTGAGAACTTCAAGATCCTTCTTCAACTCGGGGGTCATAGTCGGAGCAGGCATGTCAAATCTGTGTAGAAAATAAATTGCATCAGATAACAAAAAGATGCAAATATCGATAGCCAGCACCCACTAACCAACTTTTACCAGCAGTGTCTTTAAGATTTTTCCTCATCATCTTATTGAACTTTTTTGGATCCCTAGGTGGGAATTATAATCCATCAATAAGTTCATCTTTAGGTTTTGAAACAGAATCAACCTTATCTTTCCCTTTCTCTAAGCTCTTTTCCACATCAGTTAGCATGGGAGGTAATTTTGTAGCCCAAGGAAGTCCAATTGTTGAGTTAGTTTCCATTATGTCAGTAAAAACATATTTGGATGAGTAATAATAAGTGAGAACAAAATATGCGAAGAGAGCAGTTGAGCTGTAAAAAGTAGTATGGCCAATATGTGCTTACAAATCATGCGGTGTAACCAAATGGAAAGTGAAATACCAACTAACCATTAGATCCGTACATACATATAGGGATGACAAAAAAGAATGATTTGCCAGAGCTACACATAATTTTTATTTTGCACTTAAATATAAAACACATTTTGGCTGCTATCCACTAAATTAATTCTTCAACTTCGTCTTAATAATGTGCAATGACAATCAACACTTTAATAGTTATTATTGATATCAGCCGTTTGATTTTCTTTTCACATTAATAAAGATTGTATTCAAAAATTAGATTTAGTAGAGTACTATAGAAGTGGAAGGTCATATAAACAAAATAAACATATATGATTTCAATTTGCTACAGAAATGTTGATTCTTCTCTTTAATAAAAGTTCGTATCTCTTAAACTTTTGAAGTGGACAAGTGGCCATATGAAAAATATGTTAAAAAGCTGTGAATCAAAATGCCCAAAATAAATAAACTGAGAAAGCTGCTTACATAAAAAGCAACAACACCAACAGTGTAATCGGACGGCAGCTTAATCGACGCACTGAAGAATTCATGGCTGTACATATCCGATGATATAAAACCCGAACCTACAATATTCAAATTATTCAATTTCTATCAATTTTCGTGAAATGACATTAAAAACACTAATCAGAGACTAACACTAACCGGAGTAGCAGTTTAGAAGAAGTTTGACGCTTTTTCCATCTGCTGATTTAACGACGTTACCATCGCCGAAGAGAGGGTTGTAACCTTACAACATAGAGAGGAAATTATCCCTAAGTCTGTCTAACCACATGCTTTAACGCAGATGAAAATTATTCTATGAATACAAAATATCTAGAATGATGGACTCTTTATGCTACAATACTTGTCAGGTACCCTTTATGAGCATGTAAAGTTCAATAATAGAATAATCAAGTAATAATCTTGTACTAGAAAACATGCAACTTTTTCAATATTATACCAAAAACAATTGCATTTCATTTTTTTGACAGAAACATATAATAACTCCATAAATTACAAAACCACGGATAATGACACGGTGACCTGTTAGTAAATTAGAAATTAGAGTACCAACTTCCTAGTACTAATATTGAGAGGATGCATGATTTCAATTTGATAAGTTTTTAGTTTCCAGTTCTCTTTTTACATACCATCTGTGTTTCCACTGCTACTTGATCCTCTTATATTCACAGTAGTATTCTTTAGTATCTACAGCAAAGAAAGCTGAAGCAAAAGTCTAGAATTAGAAAGGCATTAGAATAACGTATTTATTCAAGCAATCAGAAAAAAAAATTATGGCAAAAGAGATTCGGACAACATATGAATACTTACAATCTTTAACCACTTATTAAGTTTTACTAACTAAAGTCGTTGCAACCAATAAATTTTTAATGCCTGTTGTATTTTATAACCCAATCATATAACAATAAATGATAATAATAATAATGGATAAATTATAAAAATTAACTTAGTTTTTCTCGCTCATATGCACATTATTTTGAATTTGTTTTTACTCTTGTTTGGATGCTCCTGAACTACTATGAAACTTCATCAGTCGAATTAATTCAAAGGTAATTGTGATTGAAAACTAATTAACATTTTTCTGACCTTTGCTTGATATATTCTTTCCAAGTGTATGTATGCTAAGCATCAGCTTAGTTTATTTACAGAAAGTGGTGATCTACAGACGATGCGGATAATACAATCAGATAAGTTATTTACTATGTTTACCCACGTTCAAGTTGACATAATTATTTTTTGTACACTATGACTCTTTTGATTCGTGCTAGTTTTACTCTTTTAGAGCATGTGTGTGAATAAGACTGCAAATTTGGATTAACTTTAAATAATTTGTTGTGAAATAAGTATGTGCTTAATAGTAGCCAAGTGATATTAAAGAGTTTTCCTTAATAGTAAAACAATGAATAAATTGTAAGTTATGTGAGGGACTCCTGACTTTTCAAGGTTTAAGCAAGTAGACAGTTACCAATTTTTGTGCGTACAAAAGTGATAATTGCGTATGATAGGAAATATAAGATATTAAATAATATTACCTAGCCAAAAGGAAGACGTAGACGTATTGTAGCATACCACTTCAGGAGTAAAAAAAGTATCCCAGTCATAGTTGTCAGAACAGTGTGGAAGAAGTTGTGGTTCAACAGTTACTGGTGCTTGTACATCGTAGTCGGAAATGTGAGAATACTTGTCATTTAATTCCACGTTTTTTCCAGTAAGCGATCGTAGCGGAAGAGGAATGTTGTTGTTGCAGTCGGTATCATTTTCTGATGGAATAGGAGGAGCAGTGTGGTTATTGACGTTGTTTGAAACTCCAACCCTAGCATCAGCAAATGAGTGCGTCTGTTTTGTTTGACGTGCGCTTTTACGTTCCACCTTTTTTGTGCTGATGGTTGTTGAAGTGTCTTTTTGTTGAACGACAGATTTCCGCTACGAGGAAAAAAGTGTATGTTAGTGGCGAGAGAAAGTTAAAGGGTGAGGTATACAAAATGTGTGCAATGGAATTTATAGTGGAAGGTGAAAAGGGAGGGTAGTGCGCTGGGTGTTGGGTATGGTGTGGGGAGGTAAAAAAATAAGAGGAGGTTGAAGAGAGAACAACCTTTGTCATAATGGTAGAAAGAAATAGTGCTGCTAGAATATGAAGGAGAAGGAAAGGAAGTAGATGATTTATAGTGATAAGAGTAGGAGAATGGAAAGAGTCAGTGTGTTGTGGAGTGTTAAGTGAGCCATTTGGTGGGGAGTAAAAAAGGGAGATGTAAGAGGACTGAGTTGAATTTGTTACATGCGTCCTTTGTTAAAAGGTGGATGCAGAATATGTGGTTGTATGGTACCCAGCTTTGCAAGTGGTAGATTGCAGTCTGTTATAGTGTGTGCTGTCAGTAGATAGAATGGGTATGTAAAGTTAACAGGAAAAAATAAGTATGATGTTTACTGCATTAAATTAGAAATGTAAATTGGCTAAACAGTAGCATGCGTACAAAATATTGTCCAAAAATACAACATAAGCAGTAGCAGGCGTAGTTCATATTATTGTACAGAAAAACCATTTTTAAGGAGGCTGCAAACTGGTATACAACATAAGGCATGAATATGATTAAGCACCGTTTTACATATGAAGAGCTTGCTTGGTGGCGGCATGAGTTGTGAATTCAATGAAGCCATAGCCTTCTAGTGCCCAGATTGATTGTTATGAAGTAGTTTTACAGAACCTGTCAAACATTGAATCATAGATTAGTTTAACTATGCAGATCTGACCACCTAAATTTAAGATTGCTTTTAAAAAAAAGAAAAAAATCGGGTCGGGACATTAACTATTCTAGTTATTGTATTTTCTCACGTGACAATGTAAAAGGCTGATGTTTGATAATGAAGTGATGTGAATGAGATTCGCAGTGGAAACTCTTTTAATAATTGGTTTAACTGTGCAATGATTAGTTTAACTATGTAGTGATGTAATTTTAACATAATTGGGTTAAATATCTTTAAAAATAATGCAGTGATGTAAAAGAGACAAACATTGAATCATAGAGTAGTTTAACTATGCAGATCTGACCAACTAAATTTAAGCTTGCTTTTAAAAAAAAGAAACAAATCGGTTCGAGACATTAACTATTCTATTTATTGTATTTTCTCATGTGACAATGTAAAATCAGTACTTGGTAGATAACCCATTAGTTTTTTAATTCACATCTTCGGTATTATAATTTTAACATAGCTTCTTCTTTCAATATGTTACATACATAACATGTAATATGATAAATTAACAATTTCAAAGACATAATTAAGAGTTTGAAATATTGCCCTACGTTATGTCTCTTTATGAGACTAAAAACTGACCTTTTATATATAGTTTTATATAGAGACAGTAGTAAAATAAGGTAGTACACATGCCATTTTTTTGAATCATATATGATTAGTTATAGTGATGCAGTGTCTGGTATTGCATCAAACTTTGGGAATGTCGAGTGAAAAGTATGGTAAATAGGGTTTTGTAAAAAGGCATATTACGGGTGCAACTGACTATAACTTAGTACAATTGCAAATTTTTTTAACTCTGTATAAATAACTGTAGTGGTACAGTGTTTGATTTGCATCAAAACTTGGGAACATCGACTAAATATGGCGAACGGGGTTTTTTCAATAGGCAAATTATGGGTGAAATCAAGTAGAAGAAAATTTAGGCATATTAGAGTTGTATGAAGTTTACTTAACTAACAACTTGATGTTACCTCTGAAGAGCTTGCTTGGTGGCGGCATGAGTTGTGAATCCAATGAAGCCATAGCCTTCTAGTTGCCCAGATTGCTTGTGACGAAGTAGTTTTACAGAACCTGTCAAACATTATTGCAACATGTTAAAATAAAGTTATATCACCAATAATAGCACCGTATCAAATGTTCAATTATTTATTCAGTTAACTGATGAATAGAGTCAGTATCTGTAATCAAGTGGATATAAGTTACTAAGAATAGAATGAAAAGAAGACATATAGTTCATAGAAGTAAATAGTGGATGCAGCACCCTATTAGTAAAGCAATTATGTGACAGTTCGTAGAAGTAAGATACAGCCATATCATGAAGGAAAACGCGATATGTTGTCAACCAATTTATGTGTTTAGTAGTGGAAATAAAAAAAATGTGATATTTTTTGTTCTATGGGTTTGTAGCAAGGAATATCAGGACGTTGGGGAATTATAAGTACAGAGTAGGAAATGAAGGAATAAATGCGGAGGAGATTTGAACGTACCTGGCGATCAAAGTGTTAGATGGAAGATGACAACTGGTAGGCAGATGGATGGGAAGTGGAAAATGAACTGCCCGCGTACGTGTAATGGATAGAACTTTGAGGAGGGAGATGTGTGCAACGTCGTAGTGTCAGTCCTCGTTTATTAGTAGAGATGTGGGAAAAAGAAGAATAACAGCAGCTTTATTAGTAGACAGAAAGTAAATTAATGCATTTATTTTATGATGAAGGAGTCATGTTTTGCGTACATGTGAGTAAAACATCTTTATAAACTACATTTCTAGTATAAGTTCCTTTTTTCCTCTTAATGTTTCCATTTTGTACTAATACCGTTGTTGTTCGACGTCCGGTACCACGGGACAAAGCTACGTACAGCTGACCACGAGTGAAAACATGTTGTGAAAGATAAATACCAACGTTTGGAATTGTTTGGCCTTGGGACTTATTAATTGTAATTGCAAAAGCTAATTTTACTGGAAATTGTTTTCGAATTAGGGTGAAAGGCATGTGTACATTTTCTGACGGTTTTAGTGGTATGCGGGGGATAAATACTCTCGTACCGTGGAAGTGACCAACTGTAATTTCAGCATCTATAAGATTTCTATGGAAAACACGACAGATTAACCGAACACCATTACACAGTCCAATTTTGGGGTCAATATTCCGAAGAAGCATGATAGGGGATCCTACTTTAAGAGTTAGTTTATGAGGCGGTAATCCACCTGGTGCGAGAGAATGCAAATTCTGGTTGGTACAAATTATTCGTATCATCTTCAACTGAATCGAAGGAGTAATAAATTTGCTCAATGCCTGGGAACATGTGTATTACTTTACTATTGAGTTCGTCAACTGTCTCATTTGTTGGTGCTAATATGGCCCTATTCATTATGTAATCCATATCGAACAATTCGGTAGCAAGGTTAGGGAAAACAGAGTTAACCAAAGAGTGAATGGAGTTTGGGTTAGTCCAATTTATGACAATATCATTTGGAAGTTTGATCATGTCATCTTGCACGTATGGTTCGTCCCCATCTCCAACACGTAAGACAAAGTCGGCGTAAGGAGTATCATTTCTAGCACGCATATTTTGTGTTAAGTGTATGACGTGAACGGACGACTATAAGGCTAATCTTACTATGCATGCGTCAACTGTTTGAGCCCTAGTACCTTTACTAACGATGGGCAAAACTTGACGGAAATCACCTCCTAAAATCACAACTTTACCACCAAATGGTTTATCGGTATTGGTTAGATCTCTTAACGTTCTGTCCACTGCCTCAAATGCGTGACGATGAGCCATTGTAGCTTCATCCCATAGTATAACAGTGGACGCACATAGTAGTTTAGCTGTATCTGATTGTTTGGGAATATAACAGGTGGAGGTGGAATCAAGATTTATTGGTATTTTAAAGCGAGAATGTGCAGTTCGACCACCGGGTAAGGCTATAGAAGCAATACCTGAAGTGGCAACTGGAATTGCAATAAGTCTCTGACCCCGTGAGTGAGCTAAAATTGCTCGATATAAATAAGTTTTTCCGGTGCCACCTGGACCGTCGACGAAGTAAATTGAGCTTGTTTTCGAGTTTATGGAATTCATTATCATATCAAAAGCCTCCTTTTGCTGTAAGTTGAAATTGTTTATGGATTCTATGTCTGCCTGTGGTATTTCGATTGAATGGTCCTGTAAAATAGTGGTTGTAGTGCTATAATCGGTAGAGTAATTAAGAGTATCATGGGGTAAGTCGAAATCAAAAACTGATTTATTGTATTGGTTTAGTAGGTCATTAAGATCAGAGAGGCAGCGAAGGAGTAAATGGGAATTGTTTGCTGTGGAAGTGGAAGTATGCTGATAATCTTCAATTAAATGTGGAGAGAAGTCTTCCCACAGCTGTCGCACATGACTTGGTTCACAGTATACCAAAATCGTGACGAATAATCTTCATAGTGCAGAAGGCATATGTGTGTTTGAAGCATCTGTTAAACAGTCTTTAATACTATCATCATTTTCTAATAAACCTCTACGTTCAGCCGCTTCTTTGAAGGTATGATATTGTACTCCACCCGTGGTAAGTAAATGGTTAAAGGATAATGGTCCCTTAACATGGGTTAATAACAATCATAAAAAATAACGATCGCCTTCTAGGAGGGATACTGTGTACATTCTGCCTATTACCCTACGATTGTTTCGTCTACGAATCCAAGCCTTTTGTTTGTAGTCCTACCAATATTTCTCGGGGAACTCATGATAAAAGTATTGTCGTGCATCCGCATAGCTAACATTTGTGTTGAAGAATTCAGTAAGCATTGTTTTTGACCTGGCCTGGTCGTTGAGAACATGTTGTAACTGTTCAGTTGATGAAAATTGGACGGGTTGTCTGTTTGGTAAATGTATTTGTAAACCAATAAGGGAGGGTGAAATATTATTGAGGGAGAATTTAAATATTCTCCATAAGGCCTCAGGAGCATAGACCCAGCGTGCATTACTGAATTTCGAAATTTCATCGTCATTATCAGTTGGTGTAGTAGATACAGTAACTAACACACGATCCGGTCCCTTGTACATGTATTTGTAAAGATACTTTATGGATTTGATACTGGAGCAAATTTCAACATTTATATGACAATCATATTTCAAAAGTAAGTAGGGATTATAAGGAACTACCCAACGGTTGTCAACTGTATGTTCAGCTGTTTCACAATGAGTTTGATTGTCGAGACGTCGGTAAATTGGGTATGAGTCATTTCCTTGTAAAGTGATGGGAGCGAAAGGTTTAGGAAACCCTTTGTTACACACGCCGTTTTTCATACAAACGGTGGTAGGGTTGAACCGACCACAAGGACGATGAATCATGTGTTTCATGACGGCAGTAAACAAATCTGGTTCAACTTCCTTGTTGGGAATTTCAGCTCTAACTATGGCATCGTATTCATTGGGATTGCTAATTTTATCATTCTCAGCTAAAATAAGCAGAATATGTGAGTGTGGTAGGCCTCTTTTTTGAAATTCAATTACATGCACATGGGCGACGACTTTACCTAAAACGCCTTTGTCAAACAAATCATGTTTTAACTGTTCTAATTTAGAGCGAAAAACCCTGGTCGTTAAATCAGGTCGATCGGGTGGTTGTTGACCGGGAAGGAGTTCGTTAGTAATTTCTATCCATTTAGCATTACAGGTTACAGTAATAAATAAATCAGGCTTTCCATACCTCTGAACTACTGCCATTGCGTCTTGGTACCGCTGGTGCATATCACGTGGACTACCAATGTGAGAGGAAGGAAGAATTTTTCTCATACCAATATTATCTGAGTAGATGAGTTGTTGATTAGGTTAGAAATAAAGGTCGTAGGGAGGTAGTAGTAAGTGGGTAATATGATGTGGTGAGTGTGGAAAACTTACTTGCCAATGTCTCTCCCATGGTGAGAGCATCTTGCAAACCTTGATATAGATCAGCTCTAATGGTATCTTGGTTGTTACGAAGAAATCTAAGGCGCATGGTTTCTATTTTGACAAACATGTCAACTGCATATTGTTGAAATAGGCGTCCACCGAGCAGAATAACTGATACATCTGATGGTCGAATCTAAGGAGATAAAAATATGTTTAAATGCAACAGTAGTAGGGAAATAATACGTAACAGATAACAGTATGATGTGGAAAATACTTGTGTATTGACTGATATATTTCTAATGGTCAGATAGTGGTATTTATGTTTACAGCATAGGATGGATGTGGGAGTAAAAGCAAAGGTGGAGTTATTCTTATAGGACATGAAAATATATTAGTATATGGATAACTGGTAGTGTAGCATTTATACCTGCATAAGATGGGAGTAGTAAGATGCACAACTGATGTGGGTGTTTCCATTATCGTGAACGTTCAAATCCCACCCATGGTCATCATACGGGAGCAGCAAAGGATATTGTAGTGGGTCATAAAATCCGGCTGTATCTGGAACTCGTTGAAGATTTCCACTTCTTGTTTCAATAATGATATCCCTACCTTGCAAGTCACATTCTTCGTCTCTTACAACTATCACAGCTACTTGTGATGCGGTTGGTAAGTCGTGAAGATGTCGGTTTACTGTAATCTCCTTTATTTTAATTCTACAATTTTCAATATCTTCACGTTGCCCAAGTTGACGGAAGATGGATATGTAAGGGTTGTAGGTATCTAGAATGTGCTGTAAGCGGAGAAGGACATCTGATCTCAACGTCTCATTATCAATTTGTCGATTTTGAATCTCGTGGTCTGTGTCGTAGATGTAAAGTTGTAGATATCTCGGTCTGCTTTCAGTTGTTGGTAAAACACTTCCAATACGATGATATATGGAACCCTGGGCACGATAGGAATAAATTCCGGTTGTTGCATTTGCTAGGTTTTGATCTATATGTGCACCCATTGATGTAAAAGCAAATGCATTATTATAAGCTCTGATGTTTTTCCTGTAATGCGTACCTACTTCGCCTTGATCCATAAATAAGTTTTTTAGTTCATGTGGAGAAGTGAGTCAACAAATAGTAATACTTCCATTGGAGAAACAGATTTACGAAGTTTCCGCATATATTTTTTTGGCTCCACAGAATGAGCAGTATGTGGGTTGTGGTAGTAGGTGAGGAAGAAGAGAAGTCGTTGGGATAAAGTTTCGACCGCAGTTGTGAGTGGTGGAAAAAGGGGGCAGAGGTTCTAAATCTTGTTGATTTTCAGATGGTGCAGTTCCTAAAGATGGATTACAAAACGTGAGATAAATAAAACAGATATTGGTAATGGAGGATGAAGGCGGGGTGGAAAAAGGTGGAGAAAGTTATGGACGTAATTAAAAAGGGGGGAACTGTATATATTTATAAGACCATACACTCATTTTAAAACCGATGTATATTCGAAGCGTTAAAAGTACATAGATATGTATGTAAAGAAATATTATATATTTTAAAACCTGACACAGTAGAAATGTTTGTGCATTCAAAATCTAATATAGACATTCTTAACCTTGTAATTGTATTGACACGACGGTATACGTTAAAAAATAATTTACGAAACTGCAGTTGTAATTTGCAGTCTGAGAAGTTGGTGGGTAAAAAATAATTGTATAGGGTGTGTAGTAAATTTTAGAGTTCACGGTACGGTTTGTAAAAAAATTTGCTGCCTATGTGAACGAAGAATTGACTGACAGTTATAACAGTTAAAATTGTAATCTTTTCTATGAATTGAACAGTGACCATGAGTGGAGCTTATGTGTTAAGGGGAAAGTAAAAAACAGTAGACAGTAGGCGTTGGTAATAGGGGGAAATAGAGGTAAGTGAATAACAGTGTATAAAACTGGGAAGGTGGTACACAGGTATGTTGGAGGGAGCGTAGGTAAATTATGTAATAATGTATGGAAAACCAAAGGGGACATGTTTAGTAGAATGAATACTAATTGTTATAAGACATGTTATAAAAATAAGTAATAACATAGAATTTGTTCAATTTTGCAAAATGCTAATGATTAATAGACTGAGTAGATCAGTAGTAGTGAAATAAAAGAAGGGCCAAAACAGTTTCGTCCGAAACTTCAAATCATGTTTAGTTTTGTGGGTAAAAGGTAATAATAGCAGGTGGCTAGTTTGCCGTCTTTCTGTCATGTGTTTGATAATATTTTGTTGAAACCTCAAATGTACAAACCAAAACGTGTTATCAAAGTACCAAATTTATGTATACCATTTTGAAAACTCAAAGGTATGCATATTCGAAGTCCATTTGTGAAATGCGAAGATTTATAAACAGTGATGTACAGTCCATAGGTTATGCGTTTTAAATAATATGCTCAGAAGACAATTCACATGAAATTCAGGACGCTTAAAGCTTTAAAATGTACAGAAAGCCTTTTTTTTAAACTCAGACATGTGCTCAAAATTAACTTATTTCAAACCTGGTGATGTGAACATAAATTGATGCGTATATTAATTTTTTTTTAGGCTTTTAAACCTGCAATCTCTATTATTTTGCAATTTCGAAATATTTGTAAGGCTGCGTACTTTGAATAGTTATACATATGAATTTTTACAGTTGAACCCAAATTCGCTTGAACCTTACATGTTTCGAACTATATAGTATGAAGTCTGAGGCAGTGGAACGCAATATGTACGGCAATCCATATACTTTTGAAATGTATTCACTTGGGGAGGCTAGTATATATAAAACTTTATGTTCTTACGTAAAATACCGAAGAAGGTATTTGGTAATCAAAGCCCAAGTGTATATGTATATTTGAAACTGTATATATTTATAACACCGTACAGTCATTTGAAAACCGATGTATATTCGAAGCGTCAAAACTACACAGATATGTATGTAAAGAAATATTATATATTTTAAAACCTAACACAGTATAAATGTTTGTGCATTCAAAATCTAATATAGACATTCTTAACCTTGTAATTGTAGTGACACGACGGTATACGTTAAAAAATTATTTACGAAACTGCAGTTGTAATTTGCAGTCTGAGAAGTTGGTGGGGAAAAAATAATTGTATAGGGTGTGAAGTAAAACTGGACGAAATGCAGACCCAGTAATGACGCGGGAAAAGAGTTGTAAGTAAAGCAAAATGGAAAAGATCAGAAAACAAACCTGATGTAGATGGTAGATGCAATTCTAATGTCAACATCTGTCATTCATGTCGTTGTCGTCTACGATTAGCCAGCTGAACTTGTCTTGCTTCGTTGGACAGTCGTTGGCGTCAGGCTCGCTGTGCCAACCTACGGTATTCACGTTGCTCAGAATTCATCTGCTTGGCAGTCAAAGCTGTGATGAAGTTGAGTGACTGAGTAAGTGATGAATAAACAGGCAGTAAGGCAAGGTAAAGTTGGTGTAATCGGAAGAAGTGGTGTTTTGGAACAGTGGGTGAAAACCGATGGACGACAGTGTCAGTGTAAACGGAGAGGCATGAACTGTGAAGCAGTGATATAAGCAGGGAAGAGGGGGGGAATACGGAGGTGGTGCAAGTTTGCAAACGTGAGAACAAACGAAGGGGGATGCAGAGGTTAAATAAAGTTGATATTTGTGTACGTAGTGAGTGTAGGAGGGAAAAGAAGGAGATTTTTTGGAGTTTGAACGAGAAAAAAACAGAAATGTTCAACGTGAAAAAAGTCAGCAGGGATTAACTGCTAATTTTTGCAATATGTGGGCCAAAAGTAGAGTGTGCGTTGGGATTTTTGAGAAGATGGAAAAACAGTCGATTTTGAAAATAAGTAAATGGGAAAACCGGTAAACAGTTAACAGCAAAATAGAAAAAAAAGTATCAGATATTTTAGATTTTGAATGAGTAAAATAGATAAAATGTGAAAGTGGAATAAGTCAAAGTGTAGTAACTGAAGTATTGAAATATTTGTCACAGGTCAGTTGGAGGCTGCTGTACAGCTGAAAATCAGTAAATTGACCTTCCTAAATTTTGCGCTTTTCTAATTGGAACGCAAATGGTTGAACATCAAAATAAACTAATGCTGCACTGAAATGTTATGTAGTGTTGTAGTACAACTGAAATTTAACTGTACAGTTTGTAGTGAATGCAGCAGATGAACAGTTTGGGTTTTGTGTGATAAATTGTATGTACTAAATTCATAAAGTGAATAATTGCCAGAAGGTAAATATTGGTTGTCGAAAATAAATATCGAAGACAAAGCATACATATTTTAGTTAACGGGCAAACAAAGTGGACAGTCGTGTTGTACCTGCCAGCGTCGACGTCCGCATCATCCACCACACTGCCTCCATCATCAGCATTGGTCGGCATCGCCTAGGTTAGCCGACTGTTCAATGAATGAGCCAGTAGGTAGAGCTACCACAACATGGGTCTGGAATGTCGTTGACTGTGATGTTACTCGATCTGCTTCGACTTTATCGAGGTGATTAAGCATGTTTACTGATGAAGCTGAATTTCATCCCGACTTGTTCGAAGGATCTATAAGTCAATGAGTTGATGACTGTGGTGTTGTTCCGTAAGCTCCAGTAAACCTGGATCTGGAAGTCAATGTATTTGCTCACCTTAATGCATCAAGGGTAGAAGTTCTATCTACAAACTGCTGCACATAAGCATTAATTATGAATGCAGCAACTGCTTCCAGTCATATTAAAAACGGTGCCGATTTGTTTCACAAATTGAATAGTAGTAGAAAAGTCACGTGTAGAAAAACATAATAACGGATGGTTTTAGCATGACCTACATCCCAACACTTTCTGCGTAAAGAAGAACGATAACGCTATTACTGTTTTAAAATCTTGAAATATAATATATAGTTGGCATAATATTCTAATCCGTCTTCTTGCTATCACCAAATAATCTAACAGTTAATCAAACATCATGTGCAACCAAAAGAATAAAATCTATGGGTAAATATCCTTGAAAATTTGGCACGACGGAACACATTAAATTAACATAATAAAGATTTTCCTATCTAAAATAAGGTTGCACAATATAATACTGTTTAGAGTATCAATATGGTATTTTGGTGATAATCCTATTGAAGTGAGGGAAATGATCATGTAAATTGTGGTTGAATGATATCATTGTAAATTTACAATGAAAGAATAAAGTGTGTATGAAATATAGGATACCATGATATTTGAGTATAGTGGGTGATGAATAAGCAATCATAAAATGAAGGTAGTGGGTAAAATAAATTTTGAGAGTAAACAATTTTAGTACACATGATAGTTAAGTGACAAATACAAACTGCACAGTAGAGTGGAACTTCAATCCATATACGTAAATGTACAAACATCATATTGGACACAGTTGAATGCAAATTTATAACTGCAGGACTGGACTTGAACTTAAAATCAAGTACGTAAAGCAGACAGATAAAAAATTGGGTACAGGAATTAAACACAAAGTGAAATGCATAGTACCCAAATTTTAGGAATAAGCTGCACATGCTTCATTCCCACTTCCATATTAAAGTACGATGGATTGAATCATCTGCAGAAGTAGCAAAGAGAAAAAAATATTGGCACCAAAATATTGACACATACATAGAATATATTTAAGTTATTTACAGAGAGAACTGTAAGGTCTCACCGTTATTGACGGGGAAAGATCTGGTAGATGCATTGTTGGATGTTGTTATTCTCGTCTTTATCGTAAACTTTTTAAAAGTTCCAACCTGAAACTATTATCCTAAAATTAGTACTAATTTAAAAATCGGTATAAACTAATATAAGTTACCGAGAATATAATGAAAAGAAGACATGGGATGGTACTGATAAAAAAAAAGCATATAGAAGTAAAAGGTACATAAGTTACTTGATATTTGAGGTAGACATAGATTACCTATGAAAAATCTAGCAGCTAGTACAGCGTGTAAAAAAGTTTCTATAGCTCCCAAGATGTACCTGAAGATGGATCATAAAAGTTTGCTGTGGTTATTCAGAAAAGCAGTAAATATATTGCTGGTGGATAAACTACAGAATAAATGTATGCAGTAACTCAAATTACCCACCAAGTTTTACCTTAACAGTCACAACAACATGATAAACTAATCAAAAATGTTTGGAAAAAAATTGGTAAATCCAGGAGTGACAGCCACATTGTCTAATATTAACATTAATTGGACGAAAATTGTGTAATATCCCATGGCAAGTAGTATGATTTAAGACACAAAAAAGTAGGCAAAAAATTGAATGACTGCATAACAATTACATCAAATCAGTTAGCATTACCTGTAGAGTACTGCTAGCCACCAACATCTACTTTTTTTTTGTTGGCAGCAACACCAATACGCAGAGGCCTTAAAGAGCAATACATCCCTTGCATTTCAGTCAGGGCACGTGTTTGCTCATTAGCATCTCCGAAGTTGACAAAGCCATAACCTTTCGGACGTCCAACGAGTTTGTCCGTAACAACATTAGCAGCCTTAAGTGAGGGGTAATGACTCTTGAATGTCTCTTGTAATATGTAATCAGTAACATCAGGAGCTAAATCACCAACAAAGAGAGTATAATCGACAACATCCTCTCTGCATCTCTCACCCGCTCCAAAGGATGCCCAGTTCAGTCTAAAATTATGGCGGGTATTGGGCATTAAGCACCGTTTTACATCTGAAGATCTTGCTTGGTGGCGGCATGAGTTGTGAATTCAATGAAGCCATAGCCTTCTAGTTGCCCAGATTGCTTGGTACGAAGTAGTTTTACAGAACCTGTAAAGTGAGGGAAATGATCATGTAAATTGTGGTTGAGTGATATCATTGTAAATTTACAGTGAAAGAATAAACTATATATGAAATATAGGATACCATGATATTTGAGTATAGTGGGTGATTGACTAAGTATTCATAAAATGAAATTTCAAGTAAAAGCGGGTCGAAGCATAAAACGTTAAATATAGAGCATTCTTTGTAACGATGATCAAAAACCTTAAACAGGAAGCCTCTAAATGCAGAAAGGAGGTTTGGAACAGCAGATCTATAAATGCATTATTTGTGGAGATGTGTGAAAATCCATAAAGTTGTATCAGTAGTTGGAAATGTATGTGGGGTAGATGACATAAAACTAAACCAACTTTGTAGAAAGGGAACCAAACTATTTTTAACAAACCGACAAAGTTATTCATTTATTGCTCAGTTAAAACATGTACATTATTGTGCATTAGATAATAACATTCTCATGCTAATTTAATCTTATGCCCATTAGGAATGGTACTGTAGTGCAGTAGACAATAACATTCTCATGCTAATTTTTAATCAGTAAACAGTCATGTTTACATTGAATAATGAAAGGAGTAAATATTCTACGGGTGTATGAAAAATTTGCACTATGCATAACCTGAGTACACAGTAGCTGTAGGAAAAAACCGAGTAAAATATTTTAGGGTAAAAGAGTAAAGCAGTAATAAAAGCAAGTAAGAAGTGGGTGGTATAACTCATTGCAGTATAAATGTAGAAAAACAATATAGAGATAGTGAAAGAGAAATCATACGTTAAGCAGTGTTGTTGTTATTGTTGTGGATGAAATGACAAAAAATATGGAGATAATTTTGGACGCATATAAAATGTTATAAAAAAAGAAAAAAATCGGTTCGAGACATTAACTATTCTATTTATTGTATTTTCTCATGTGACAATGTAAAATCAGTACTTGGTAGATAACCCGTTAGTTTTTTAATTCACATCTTCGGTATTATAATTTTAACATAGCTTCTTCTTTCAATTTGTTACATACATAACATGTAATATGATAAATTAACAATTCCAAAGACATAATTAACAGTTTGAAATATTGCCCTACGTTATGTCTCTTTATGAGACTAAAAACTGACCTTTTATATGATTTTTTGAGTTTGCTGCAGAAGAAGGGAAGTAATATTTAAATATTGATGGAAAAAAGCAATATTACCATTTGACCTTGTCCGTTTAACTTTGCAATTAAGAAGTAAAACTAATCTATTAACGGGTAAATTGTCAATCATGTATTGCAAACCAATAAGAAGCCGTAAAGATATAGGTAAGAGTAAACAGTCAATACAAACATATGTAAGTATTTGACAATCGAGTTGCAAATGCAATATTTATTTGCAATAGTTAGAAACAATGGTTGGTCGATTTTTTTTATTTTTTGTTTAATTCTTTACTCAAACGCTCATATTTACGTAGTTAAATATGTACGTAAAATGATTTTTCCTTTTTTTCATTATATATGCAGGAGAAACCTTAAAAAAGGAAAAAACAGAAAAAGTTAAGGAACGTTAACAATAGGATACGAACTTCCTGTCCGACCAAGGTTTGAAAAATTTATTAGTTGACTATCTTTATTTACTACTTCAGTTTTATTTACAGAATTATTGGAAAATCAAATTGGTGAAAGTTTTAATAATTCATATATAATAGAATGTACTGAACTGAGCATAGTAAATACTGAAGGAACAAAATATAATTGTAGTATCGCAGTTTAAAACTAATAGTTGCATTCAGTGGTAAGAAAATAGCAAACAGATACAGTAACTTGAGTTTGCAGAACATTGTATATATCCTAGTAGACAAAACGCTAAATGCGAGTGGTTAAGAAAGAGTCCTTTTTTTAATAAGTAAACAGAAGAAGTCATGCACATTACAATATAGTGAACCGACCGTAGTAAAAAGTGCATGAACAAAATATATTTGCACTATCCCACTTGAAATCTAATAAATGCATTCATTGCCAAGAAAATCGAAGATATTAACAGTAAACTGAGTTTGCAGTATAATGTATATAGCATATTTTGCAAAACGATAAGTAGGTAAGGTTTAAAAAAAGAATACCTATTCAAAAGCAAGCAGATCAAGTGTGACAAAAGGCCGTGTGCGTGGCACATCATCACCGGCTGAGCTAGCTCCACCACGCCGCCGACAGAGAGCCATTGAGCGGAGCGTGCAAATGAATTCGGCGAACATCAGCCTATTATTCATCAAGAACATGCATTTATTAAACTAAGCATAATAATTCGTACGTATATCACAGTACAGAAAATAGTAAATAGGGAAGGATAAAAAAAAGTCCATTTTGTAAATAAGTAAGCATAATAATTCTTGCATATTAGTGAAATGAGCATAGTAAATAGGGAAGGAAGAAAATATATTTGCAGTACTTCATTTAAAATCTAATAATTGCATTCAGTGGTAAATAGGGTTTTGTATAAAGGCATATTACAGGTGAAACTGACTATAACTTAGTACACATGCAAATTTTTTTAACTCTATATAAATAACTGTAGTGGTACAGTGTTTGATTTGCATCAAAACTTGGGAACATCGACTAAATATGGCAAACTGGGTTTTTTTAGTAGGCAAATTATGGGTGAAATCAAGTAGAAGAAAATGTAGGCATATTAGAGTTGTATGAAGTTTACTTAACTAACAACTTGATGTTACCTCGCCAAAGCCTGCAGACATCTCTCTAATTTCAGTTTGGAACATACATGATTGGAGGAAGAAGAGAGCAAATTCCAACAACCAAAGCTGGTTGATACTTTTCTTCCAGTACTCAAATTTTTGACAGCAGTAAGTGGATCTAAAGACCATGGCGACTTTGGTTTGGAAAAAAGGATAAAATAGTGGAATATTGAGAGGCGGTTGATTCTGTGAAGGGGTTTGTGGGGGGAGAAAACATGGGTAGGAGAGAGGTGAAGAACGGGAGGAAAAAAAGGTGAGGGACATTGAGCGTGCAAGCAGGTGCGGGAAGCAGCAGATTACTCAGTTTTAGACAACAATAAGTGGATCTAAAAACCATGGCGAGTTTGGTGTGGAAAATAGGATAAAAGAGTGGAATATTGAGAGGCGGTTGATCCTGCGAAGGGGTTTGTGGGGGGAGAAAACGTGGGTAGGAGAGAGGTGAAGAACGGGAGGGGAAAAAAAGGGAGAGACATTGAGCATGCAAGCAGCTGCGGGAAGCAGCAGATCCGGACATCAGGAGAGCAGAGGTACGTCGCCGAACTGTGGGGGGAGAAAGTGGGGAGAGAAGATGTCGTAGTTTGTAGGAGAGAAGACTGATTTAGGTTGTGGAGGGAAGGCAAAGAGGAGAAGCATGGCAGAGGCGGTTGAGGCGGAGTAGGGTTGGGGAAAGGCGGTTGACAATTTGGGGGAGAAAACATAGGGAAGAGAAAGTGGGTGGAGGAGAAAGTGGTGGAAAGTGGTTGGAAGTGTAATGTGGTTAAGATAGTGGGAAGGGTAAGGACGCATTTGCCCTCGAATACAGTAGTTTTGGCTGCAGTAAGGAGAAGGGTGGGTTGGGAAGTTCCAAAAAGCTTCACCAAAGTAGAGAATTTGTATTATTAGCAGATATATATATATATATATATATATATATATGGCAAAGCTAGTAGGGTTGACTAGTACCTTACTAGTTTTATTACAAACACAATAAAAGTTACAATCAATACATGCAGGCCTATAATAGGCTATGGACGCTTAGGTTAGATACAAGACATTAAAGAAAATAAAGAAAGAACAAAACTAACAACACAAACACTAAGCATTTCCCTACAGATAGCAAGGACAACACTAAAGAAAAATTCCGATTGGCCTAACATTACCACACAACAAACATAGAGCTATCAAATGGGAAAGCTGATTCCTTCATCCCAGTTATTATTTCATTGCATACTTAATGACTCAAAGCTTGTTTTCCTTTTGATGTGCAGTTAAATACCCTGTTATTCCTCTTAACCTAGATGACATTAGTGAACTTCTTCAAGGTGAATAGCAGCCTATAACTACTCATGCTTCTCTATTTCGTTGCCTTATTGATTAAACACCAGTCAATTGTGCCGATTCTATTAACACTGTCTTTGCCTAATAAGGTCATTAAGCTTCTCCAAATATCAAATATGAAAGCACAGTTGAAAAATAAATGCAAACTATCTTCATGTAATGACCCGTAATTTTCGATAATTAAAATAGTTAATTTAATAAGATATTGTGATTTAATGCTGGAAGAAATAAAAATTTGTGATTTAATAATAAGAATATAATTGGAATGAAATGTAATAGTATTAATTTAAGGTAACTGATAACTGCTTTAAATGTAATTCCTGTTAATTTAAAAGGATTAAAGAGTTATAATTGATTTAGATTGTAAATGAATTATAATAATGTATGTATTAATGGATAATTGGATTAAAAGAGCAATTGATAATTTAAATGTTGATTGATTTATGAAATAATGTGAAATAAATTGTAATTGAATAAAATTAGTGCTGTAGTAGTAATTATAACACTTGCCATGGATAATAAAATTATAAAATGTGACTAAAGGTAAATGGTGAAAATTATTATATGTTACCTATTTATTTAACCTGTTAAAATAAATTGGAAATCAATTGCAATTAATTCACTTACTTAGTGCACTTAATGTAGATTAAATTGATAATTGTAGAATATTAATTCAATAAGATGTAACCAATGTAAATTCTATTCTTAATACGATAATTGATTGAATAAAAAGAATTGAAATCAAGTTTGATCAATTTATTGGAATTTAAGCTATAATAAATGGATTTATTGCAATTAAATACCGCGTTAATGGAAATTAAGATGAAATTGTAAATTATTAATGTAGTAAGAGATAAACTAATGTTAATTATATCCTTAGGGTAATGATTGATTGAATAACAAGATTGAAAGGTCAAACAAATGGATTTATTTGGAGATTTAATTTATAATCACTGAATTTATTGAAATTGAAATCAAATACTGTAATTTGTGCAATATTGAATATTGAATCGATATAGAATTTGTTTAAGGGATTATAAATTGCTAAGTAATCTAAAGTGATAGAAATTTGTAAATTATAAAATTTGTATTAAAAAGTGATTTTAATTTATTTAATTAACGTGAAAATAGCCATTTTGGCCACTGTCTCGGATTTCGACGAAACCAGTTTCATCGGATCCGTAATGGCGAATTATTGTAAGATTTCAAGTTTCGTAGTGATCGGACTTTTCGTTCGATCATACGGACTTGTAACGCCTAGAAATTAATTTAATTAAAATCAATTTGAAATAAGCTGATTGTAAGCTAACTTCTTCATACGATGGAATTTGGACTTGAAACCTATTCCATTGAGTTTAAAATTATCGAAAACATATATTTTGATATATGGGATGACCTATTTCCATTTCGAGAATGAAACGGGCCTTTCGGGTCGTTTATCGTTCAACTTTCAAATCAATCTAGTCCATTCATTCCTATTTCAGATCTGCCTATATATAGCCCATTATAAAACCTAACTATTTCTTATACCAATTGTTTGTACGTATAATTCTATCTGCTTCTCTCTTTCCAATGGCAGACAAACCAAAACCAATTCCAAATTCAAATTGCAAACCAAAATCAAATCGAAAAATTTAAACTCCTCAAACTATATCAAATTATATATCGATTCGAAGCTCTCGACGAGCGCAAGTCAAATCTGTAGTTTGTTTTTCGATTCGTGTTTCTGTGTGGCTAGAATTAGGTGATTAATTCTTGGCCGTCCATAGGGTTTCGATCAACGTCAATAGATCGTCAAATCAATGATACCGTTGCATGGAGATTAGCGAGTGGAACCCATCGGAGTTAGTCGTTTGGCTTATCATCGGTCGGATCGCCATCAATAATTGGATTTGGGTTGAAACCCTAGGCGGCGGCTGCTCATTTTTGGAGACGACGGCATTCGTGAGAGGGGCCGAGGGTGTGGCGGAGGTCGCGCAGGTGGGTCGCGCCTCAGACCTAGGTACGGCGGCGAAGTTGATCGAAGGCGTGGCGGCTTCGTGTGGTGTTGCTGTGCGATCGCGAGTTAGTGTTCTGGAAGCATGAGCAGAGACGGGTGATGACGTGGCTGGGTGAGTTTGTCTTTATTTTGTTTTTTTATTTAAATTTAATTTCGATATCGTTCTAACGTACATAACTTTTACGTACGAGGTCCGATTCATGTGCGGTTTGTTTCGTTGGGATCATATTGAAATTTCGGACATTTTAACGCTGGTTTGGATGAATTCTGAGACCATTGAATTTTGGGCCTTTAATTGGATTTTTAATCGATTTAAAATCAAAGGTGAGTGTTTTGACCCACTCACAATTACTAAACTATCTTATGTTAGTTAAATTAGATTTATGATGTGATTAGAAATCAATTGATTGATGTTTGGAATGTTTAAATTGTTATTCTGGTTAAATTTGACTTTTATTGCATTTAATCATCGTTTAATTATTATTAAAGTTAAATTGTCAGTTTAATACATGTTATTGATTATCGGTTATCTATTGATATTTATTGACTGATTTGGATGATGGTTGTGATGGATGTTTGATTGTTGATATTGGATGACTGAATGTTGTATTTGATATTGTTATAATACTGCAAGTCCCTATGGGTTGAAATGATACATACCCGAACGATCTGTAGATTAGGGAAAAATCGTTATGGGTTGAAATGATAGACTCGAGCGATTTTATGGATTTTATTTAATTCGGGATTGCAGTTTGAAATGATATATAACCGTAAAATCTTAAATTGCGGAGTGAAATGATAAATATCTGTATCACTTGACCCTAGGGTAGAAAATTATCTACGGACACCGGATTTGTTAAATTAAATGATTTTTGAATCTTTAAAATTCTGAATTCAGTTAACTGGTATTTTGAAATAGAAATTTGATTTATATAAATTGAATTATTTTCAAAAGTCCAAGCGTAAATGTTAAAATTGGGTTTTATTTAATGAGTTGTTCAAAGGATTTAAATTGGAATTTCAAAGTTGAGGTGTCAAGTATAAATGAATTTATCGGAAATTAAGTTATTGGAAATGTTTGGGTATAACTTTGAAATCTATCTTAAATTAATTTAAACTATTTAAGCAATTTAAAACTATTTTTAATTTATTTAATATATTATAACCTATTTAATCCAATTTAACCTATTTTAAACTAATTAAATTTATTTAATCTATTTTAAATCTATTTAATATAATTTAAATCTATTTAATCTATTTTAAATTTATTTAATCTATTTAAAATCTACTTAGTGTAATTTAAATCTATAATTAATCTATTTAAAACATTTCTAAACCTAATTAAATCTATCTTTAATCATCAATTTAAATCTAGTTAAATCAAATTTAAATCTATTTAAACTAATTTTAATATTTAAAATATTTTAATCTATTTAAACTATTTATGATTTTCTAAAAAAATTTCTAAAATTTCAGACTGTGTAAAGTTGAAGTATTTATATTTAAATCCTTGATAATGATATAACCTTAAGTTGGAAATTGGAATTGATACCTTTTGTGAAATGACATATTTGAGTAAATATGATTTTGGAAGTAAATGTGATTTTGAAAGTGAATATGATTGAAATGATATGGTTTTGAGAATATGATATTTTGATATTAAGTACGAATTGACTTTTGAAATGTAAAAGAACCATCCGGTGTGAAATAAGCGTTTGGTTGTTAAAGAGACCGGGATCGGATATTGTCACACTCACTGCTAATACCGAAAACCATTTTAACAACTGTGCACGTGGTGGAGATTTCAGAAATGAAGTAGGATGGTTTGGCGAATGATTTTGTATGAGGTATTTACGTGACCCTGACTCCCGTGAGTCAGCTTGATGTAGCTAAAATCAGGAGCTATGCCGGGCCAAGTGAGGTCATTCCTGAAAGTGTATGTGTAGTACTAAGGATCGTGTAATATGGTATATAAATGCGGAAACTGATAATAGCAGTAAAATAAAAATTAAAGTAAGCACACCAGGAATTTTTATACTGGTTAGAACTTCCCATTCTACGTCCAGTCCTAGAATACCCTCTAGATTTAAATTAAACCCCTCACTTAACCCGAAGGAATAGGTATACGACACCTGAGCAACCGAACATGAATTTTTCCACCTCAACAGCCGAAGAGGACTTCAACTTAATACAAATAGTTTGTTGACGAAATGTGTTCTGAATAACACTAATTGTCTTTTGATAGTACAACTTTCCTATAATCAATCCTCAAGAGTATATATGTGTGTGTGAAGATTTAGAAGGAAGATAATCACGTAGAATCGAAGTATATGAATTAATTCAAGGATTCTAGTGATATTGAATAAGAATGAATGCTTTTATTTGCACAAATAAATAGAGAATAGAATTCAAAATTATAAACAAGAATCGGTGATTGTAGAAGTGAATTGTTCATGTTTATATAGTTATAGAATAGTTGTAATCTTTCATGAAGAGTTTCAATCAAAAGTTGTGTCCGTATCTCTTGGATTAAAGGACATTCCTCTTCATGAACAATTGCACCTCTTCAGAAAACTAGCCGTTATGTTCTGGTCGGTTGACCGAGAAACCTGGGCCGGTCAACTGAGTTTACAGACGTGAATAAAACAGTGCATATCTATGCACTTGACACAGAGTCGGTCGACCGAAGTTCCTGGTCGGTCGGCCGACCTGCTGTTATTTGCACAGTGCACACTTATTTTTGTATAAATCAATTTGTGTGTGTGTGTGACTATTTGAGGAATGATTTTAACAATATTCTAAGACTCAATAAAATAAAATATTCATACTAATATCTGGAATGTAGTCTTGTCTCCTTTGTAGTGCACAATATACGGTTATTCTCCTTTTTATCGCTTTCATATAGTATTCTCGTCGTATGATATTGAAGCTTGTGTCATGAATCAAAACTCATGAATCAACATTCTCCCCCTTTTTGATTGATGACAATACTTATGTGACGAAATAGTATTATAATTCTCCCCCTGAATATATGGTGACTTTTCTGCTAAGAATTTGTTAGTTTTCAACTTTTCATATATTTCTCCCCCTTTGTCATCGACAAAAAGGAATACTTATTAGATGTTAAAAAAAATATTGAACATGTAATACAAGTAAGAAAACATCAAGTTTTAAATATTACATAGTTAAACAAGATAGGAATATTTTCATAGTTCAACATCTAACAATAGACATATTGTTCATAAATAATACTCGAAATTAAATTGTAAAAATATGGTCACTCTTCATCATCATCGGAATCCCAAAATTCTAGACGAATATTTTCTTTCGGAGGAGCCGGTTCCTTTCCACGTCTTTGAGTGTGAGGAACGTGAGTTGCCGATGTGCTGGAACTTGTGTTATCTGAAGTAGACTAAGAGAAATTTGGCGCTGGTCTTTTTCCGGGAGCAACAAACGAGGCACTGACTTCGGAAGTACATGATAAGGCATCCCATAAATTAACGAAGAAGCCCTTGATTTTCTTGAAACGACCATCAATTTTTCATAGCCGGGAATCCAAAGTTAGTTGATTTCGAGCCAAAATATCAATGGCCGCCTCCGTACTAGTACCGGGAGTTGGTCTTTGGATTGAATGTTGACGAGTTATACGTTCCGTAGCATGAGTTGATGGTTGCGATGTGGAGAAGCTACGACGTAGTTGTTCGCTAGGAGTAGTACGCCATTGGTTAAATGTTATGAATCTAGGAGGTGCATCGGGCAACTTCATTAGTTTTATGGTCCTTGAATCAAAAGAACGAACTTTGGATGTTTCGGACTCCGGAGCATGGGTGACGAAGTTATTGATCAACCTCATTATGTATTCTCCACAATAAATATGGAGCATTTTTCCTTGGTTGAAAGAGAGAAATTCATCCATAAGAAGTTGTGACCAATTTACTCGTATATTTCCGCAAATAGCATACAATGCTTTGAAGTTTTCGGGATATACTAAGTGATATGAACCACCTCTAGGAACTAGAGATTTCATCATGAATCGATGAAAGAGTCTAGCTTTAGGTCGAAGGGATGAAGTTTGTCTTAAATCAGTAGCGTCATCTTCAAAAAATAGATGACTTATCCGGTCACGAGTTGATATATTACAATCTACATCATGTAACGAAATTCCACCCAATCGGGCATTTAAAATATGGTTAATTCGATCAATGGAGAGGAAAATCGAAGTACCACAAACTGATGTCCAAACACAATTATCAGTGTTTCTTGGTGGATTGACAAGATTAAGGTTTGCTAGAAAAAGTTTGACCATAATATGATTGATTTTCAAGTTATTTTTTCTATGGTCAAGAAATGTATCAATTCCACTCTCAATAGCCGCATTTTCAATACCGTAAGAAGTGAAATCAGGGTAGCTTACAAATGATTCTTCAAAGATTTTTGCATCTTGAAGTTGTATCCATCTTTGAAGAGCTATATCATTGACTAGCCATGAAGCAATTTGAGTATCCACTGGAGTAAATGAAGATGAAGCATTGGTAGTCTTTGATTTTTTCTTGGGAGCCATTGTTTTGGAAGAAAAGTAACAAAATTTGAGAAGTTTTAATGGGGCTAGGGTAAAAAACTGTAATTGGGGAAAGTAAGAGTGAAGAGGTAGGTTAAAAAGTGAATGGATGGGTTGTTAAAAAGGAATATAAATAGCAGATTTATACGTTCAGTCGACCGAAAGTCTGGGTCGGCTGGCCGATCTGGTAATCTGAAAGGTGCTGAAACTCTCGGGAAGGGTTCGGCTGACCGACTCAGGGTCTTCGGTCGACCGACCCTGTTGGAAATGTTTGTCTAAAATTCTCGGGAAGGGTTCGGTTGACCGATTCAGGGTGTTCGGTCGACCGACCCTGTTAGAAGTGCATTTTTTGCAGTTTTATATATAATAAAAATATAGAAATATATTTTATTATCAATGCACTATATTTATACATCTTATTTGTAAAATCAACAACATACATACATACATACATATATATATATATAACATGTTTAGCCACCATTTGTTAAAATCTGCGTTCCCATGAGTTTGGAGACGGAACATCTTCTATAGGTGACCATCTTGGAGCTATTGGAGTTTGAACATGGTTTGAAGGTGATGAAGGTCTGTAAGAAGGTTCAGCAACATCATCCTTCTTTGATGAACAAACTTTCATGGCAATATTTTCAAGAAAACTTAAACGTCTTGCCGTGACTTTTTGTTCATAGTAGAGTTCCCGTTGCATATCCATTTGTTGTTGTTGGTAGTGATGTATTTCATCAATATTTAGTTTAGTTGATGGAGATACTACCATTGTATTCTTCCCTTTTTTCTTATCCGGTGTATAGCCTGTATGGGAGTCTTCCCATGGTTTCCATCCATGTCGAGGGTCTTTATCCGGAGAAGAGAAGTCAAGGATACGTTTAGGCATGGGAAAAGTAGGATAGGGGCCATTTTCAGGAATGCGGTCGAAAACATCATCGTTTGGAGATGTGTATGATAGATGAGAGTTTTCGGAATTATAGTAGTCATTGTTTGAAGACATTTTCAAGTTTTGATTTTAAAAATTTCTTAGTATATATTTTGAAGGATAAGAAAAGTATATATAAGTATCTGTTTGCCTAAAAATTTGTGGATAGGAAATATTTTTAACTATAATCATAGAATTTTATATTGGGTAATCCTTTAACTAATTTATTTTTAGCTAGTTTGTTGATAGTATTAAAATTGATGTGACAAAATCTTTTGTTCCAAATACAAGAATCATTTTCTTTAGCTACTAAACACAAGTTTGAATCATTATTAACATTCATATTTAAGATATAAATGTTTTTATCTCTTTTTCCTTCGAAAATAGTGTTATGATTTTTATCGAAAATATTACATTTATTTTCTGAAAAAGTTATATTAAAACCTTTATCGCATAGCTGACTAATACTTAATAAATTGTGTTTTAAATTTTTAACTAATAAAACATCAGTAATGAGAGGTAAATTAGAGGTACCGTTGCTACTGACATCGCCTTTGCCGATGATATATCCTTTTGAGTTATCTCCAAAGGTGACTGCTCCTCCATTTGAGTATATGATGTTTGATAACATTTCTTTGTTTCCAGTCATGTGCTTTGAGCAACCGCTATCTAAAATCCATTTTCCTCTCTTCTTATGTGGTACCTGCAAAAAGTTTATAAAAAGTTGGTACCCAATCTTTTTAGGGTCCTAAGAGTTAGATCTTAGGAAGCCAAACCCATACGGGTTCAAAATTCCCTTTATAAACATAATTCTTGTTATTATGAACAGTTTCAATAAACATTTTGATATGCTTATTCCTTATCAAAATATTATTTGTTTTTGGAATCCATATCTTGATGGTTTTAGTGTTTGGAAAAACTGTTTTCTTAATATCCTTCTTAATATTATTATTAATCCTATTTTTAGCAAAATTATTTTGTTTCTTAAATCCTAGTCCAGATTTATTGTTAGAAGATTGAGAATTTTCAAGAATTCTAGAAAGATTCTCTCTTCCTTTATTGAAATTAGATATATTTTTAGAAATATCATCAAATTTATTTTAAGACTAGATTTTTCTAACTCTAAATCTTTAATCTTAAGGTTTAAACTATTATTTTTGAAAAATAAAACATCATTTTTGTTTTTCTGAATTTCTAGTTCTTCAGATATTGACGAAATTTGAGAAGATAAATTAGAATTTGATTGTTGAGAAATTTCAAGTTCTTCTTCTAATATTTTCTTCTCATCTTTCAGCATATCTACTTCTAAGACTGTCCTATCTAACTTTCTTTGTAACTCCTTATTTTTCTTTTTAAATTGTTTTGCTAAATTTACTAATTCAGAATTAATCTCAATCAAATCTTCAAAAGTAAGATCACTTACATCGTCTGACGAAGCCATGAAGCACACATTTGCTTGTTCATTATCACTTTCACTCTCTGATGAAGATGATGAGTCAGTGTCGTCCCAAGTGACTGAAAAAGCTTTTCATTTGATTTTGTCCTTCTTGGAATTATTCTTTTTACGCTATGGACAATCCTTCTTCATGTGTCCTTTCTTATGACATTCATAACATTCCATTGCTGAAGATGATGGTTTGCTGCTATTGGAATTGTTGTTGAAATTATTTTTGTTTCCCTTGAATTTGTTTCTGTTGAATTTCAAAAACTTTTTGAAATTTTTAGCAATCATTGCCATATCTTCATTATTTGAGTCGAAATCATCTTTCTCTGCTTGGAATGCCACATTTTTCTTTTCTTGTGCTCCATTTCTTTTTGCCTGCAAATTTACTTCGTAGGACATTAAATTACCTATCAATTCTTCTGGTTTTAATGTTGATAAATCAGTTGCTTCTTCAATAGCTAGGACTTTTCTTTCCCATTCGTCCGTTAAAGAATTTAAGATTTTTGTAACAACATCAAAATCAGTAAACTTTTGTTCTAATGATAATAAAGCATGATAAATATCCTAGAATCTAGAGTACATGTCATTTATAGATTCATTTGGCCTCATTTTAAAGTTTTCAAATTGATTTTTCAACATAGAGATTTCGCTTAATTTAACTTTGTTCGTTCCTTCATGTGACACTTTAAGAGTTCTCCAAATTTCATAACAGGAAGTACACATGCTAACTCTATTGAATTCATTTCTATCTAATGCACAAAATAAAATATTCATAGCCTTTGCATTTGAAGTAGCATCTAGTTTTTGTGTGTTACTCCAAGTTGAGTATTCTCCAGTAGGAGTTGTGTACTCTCTTTGTATAATATTCCAGATATCAAATCCACTAGATTGCATATAGATTCTCATTCTAGTTGACCAATAATTATAATTTATACCATTAAAAAGTGGAGGTCGTGAAGTTGATTGACCTTCTGTGAAACCTAGAATTAGTGTTAGTGCTAACATCGTTAGTTTGTGTGGTTGCCATATTACTTAGAAATAAATATCAAATAACTTTATGACGGTTATAGGATAACCTTGCTTTGATACCAAATGAAAGTGCATGTGTAGTACTAAGGATCGTGTAATATGGTATATAAATGCGGAAGCTGATAATAGCAGTAAAATAAAAATTAAAGTAAGCACACCAGGAATTTTTATACGTTCGAACTTCCCGTTCTACGTCCAGTCCCAGAATACCCTCTGGATTTAAACTAAACCCCTCACTTAACCCGGAGGAATAGGTATACGACACCTGAGCAGCCGAACAGGAATTTTTCCGCCTCAATAGCCGAAGAGGACTTCAACTTAATACAAATAGTTTGTTGACGAAATGTGTTCTGAATAACACTAATTGTCTTTTGATAGTACAACTTTCCTATAATCAAATCCTCAAGAGTATATATGTGTGTGTGAAGATTTAGAAGGAAGCTAATCACGTAGAATCGAAGTATATGAATTAATTCAAGGATTCTAGTGATATTGAATAAGAATGAATGCTTTTATTTGCAGAAATAAATAGAGAATAGAATTCAGAATTATAAACAAGAATCGGTGATTGTAGAAGTGAATTGTTCATGTTTATATAGTTATAGAATAGTTGCAATCTTTCATGAAGAGTTTCAATCAAAAGTTGTGTCCGTATCTCTTGGATTAAAGGACATTCCTCTTCATGAACAATTGCACCTCTTCAGAAAACTAGCCGTTATGTTCTGGTCGGTTGACCGAGAAACCTGGGCCGGTCAGCCGAGTTTACAGACGTGAATAAAATAGTGCATATCTGTGCACTTGACATAGAGTCGGTCGACCGACCTGCTGTTATTTGCACAGTGCACACTTATTTTTGTATAAATCAATTTGTGTGTGTGTGTGACTACTTAAGGAATGATTTTAACAATATTCTAAGACTCAATAAAATAAAATATTCATACTAATATCTGGAATGTAGTCTTGTCTCCTTTGTAGTGCACAATATACGGTTATTCTCCTTTTTGTCGCTTTCATATAGTATTCTCGTCGTATGATATTGAAGCTTGTGTCATGAATCAAAACTCATGAATAAAAAATTCCTCCAATCGGGCACACTTCTTCGATACTATATTCTGACTTTGTGATTTGATTTGGTGGCCACCCTTGATTTTGATTTAGGAGTGTGTTCCGAGGTGGGCGGTAGTAGCTACTATGCGTTACCACCAGTCCGGATCCGCAATTGGTATATCTACCCTGGCATTGCCTCGAGTGTCATGTTCACATGCCCTATCGCGCCTTCTACGAGTTTGTTTTGTGTCGTACCTATGGAGTACTCCCTGATAGCCCACCTGCGGGTGGAGTTTATAGTATCTGTATAGACTACGACATTATATAAAATGTGTTAAGGGGATATAGATAACGCCTTAACGCTATTTTAATACTTTACTTTACTATAGACACTATTATAATAGCGTATTGTACCACATAGTAGATAGTTTAATGGATCCTTAGGAGATGTAAATCCCGAACATCTCTTAAGTTATTGCACTCATGTTAGACACTGGATAGGGAATGTCAAAACCCGTAAACATCTCTGACACCATGACACTCATATTTATTTACTGTTGATTTAGCTTACATAAGATCTTTTTGTTCTGACTCGAGTGTTTTGTCTTTTCAATTCGCTCGGGTCAGTCTGAGCTTTCAATTTACCGAAGACTGCTTTCTGGAGGATAAAGACGAAGATTTTGTACTATTATTATGTATTATATTATTCCACTGCATCATGTTGTTCCACTGCATTTATATATTATTTATTCCTGTTTTGTGTAACTTTGATTTTGTGTTGTAAAAGAATAATCAAATGTATTTATAGAACAGCTTCATGAACTGTTATTTGATTATTATATTTTGTCATTCCGTTGCGAGATTCTGTATTTATTTTCTTTCTTTTTCTATTTTTTCTCTTATTTATCCCATAACAATCTGCCCTTTTGAATGGTTAAGTTTGACGTGTGTGGTTTATCGTCGATTTAAACTATCCAAAAAGGCAGGTCGTTACACTTCACCCATAACATTGCAAAGGACACACTTAGGGTCTACTTCCATCCCCAGCATGTTCAACTTGGTTTTATTAAGTAGTGCATTCTTGAAAACTTTCCATAGCAGCAGATTTTCCCTAGCCTGTGAGTGGTCGAGCCAAATTCTCTTGTGCCAAACAAAGACTGAACTAAAACCAATATTATGATTCATTTATATCACTTTTATAAAATATTATTTTCCTATTTTAAAGATCATTCCTATTTTAAAGATCATTCCTTTTACAACCAATATAATTCATTTATATCACTTTTATAAAATATTATTTTCACATTCTAACTTATTTAAATTTTAAATCCTTTTATTAAATAGTTTCAAAACTAATCTATCAAATAAACCTCCAAACTCCGGTTTAATTAATTAAATTACTATTATTAATTATAATTAATTATTACTTAAAATCGGGTTGTTACCGACTCACCTCTAACAAAATTGCGTCCTTGTAATTTTCCATAAGGAAAATCTATAACAAACCAATTATACTAAACTTTCTTATATCGTCTAAATTTATTTTAAATTCCAAAACATTTTCCTACAGAAAAAATTGCATTACAAATTCACAAAACTCTCCATTTAAAGAATTTACTTTTCAAATATCATATACATATTATATACGTTTTTCCTAAAATTCATTTTGTTCTAATTCAAATTCAATTCAAATTCAAATTCTCCATTAAATAATCTTGAAATATTTTAACATAAGCCAAATTTTCATCAATAAATTTCTACTAAATCTTTTTTTCTATTTAATAAAACACTCTCCAATATATTGTTTACTTTTAACATCTTATTATAAACAAAGTTGTTTTCAAATACTATTTTGCAAATTATCTTAAAAATTTAAACAAATATTTAATTATCTTTTTAACTGATAACTGGAGGGAAGTTTAGATTTATTCTCAAACTCAACATTTCAAAATTAGTTCTATATCTCACACCAAAATAATTCCCAAATGAATAATTCGTTTTATTTCAAAATCTGTTATACTCTCCAAAATGTTTTATTATTAGACAATTTTCCATACATCATAAGTAAAAGAACAAAACCCATGTCTTATTAAATTTCAAACCTAACATCAAATTAGATTTTTATCTCTAAATTATTTAGTACTACATATAACTACAAAGAAATTGTTCATTTTTACATTTATATTAAAAGGCTATCAAATATACACATTTATATTCATAAATTCTCAAATACTATAAAATAAAGTGATGTTGCCTCGCCGTCTATTATAGAGATTACTAATATTAATTGGCTGCAATATTGATATAATCAATAATGCCTTGCTAGTGATCATAGCTGTACACAAATATCCAATGGCCGCAACTGTCACTAAAATACATATAAACATATAAAATATCATTTACAAATATAAATTTCAAATATCACTTTTATCAAAATAACTAATTCTTGCCAAAATAATTTAATTTTACTCAAAATATTTGCATTCATTAAAATTGTTATGTTCAAATGTCTCGTTCAAGTGTTTAAGAATTTGCATCGAGTACATATGCACCTGCATCGACCAAAATCCTTAACATATTCAATGGACAAGTTAACCCAATTTTACTTCCAAAATATACATAAATATTACTTTCAAAAATCATTTAGTATAATAGTTTCAATGAAACTTTTACTAATTTATTTTCAAATCTTTATTTAATACTATACTTATAATATATACTTTCCAAAAGATTTTTAATTGTAATATTCACTGGGCTTTCTAAATCTTTTAATAATAATAAACTACATTTGAATATTTTAAAAACCTTTATTTCTATCAAACACTTACTAACTTCAGTACATTCTCAAATTACCTTTAAATACCAACAAATACATAAAATAACTCTCCACTATACCCATGCTATCCAAGAGTATTACTGAGTAATACTATCAGATAATACGGAAAATGAAGCTATATGGAGGTACACACATGAATATTCCCTTGGATTAACACTGGTACGTATTAAAAAATCAAATAAATAACTCACTTATACGTACATAGTATCGGTGCAGAGCAATAAACATGCGTGCTGCAAGGGAAGAACAATACATAATATACAGTAAATAATAGAGAAAATAAAGCCAATCACGACGATAAAATATAATATTTTTATACAATAATGCCATTAGAGTACAATATATATATATATATATATATCAAATGTCAACTATCTCAGTATAATGTGATGGTCAATTAATATATAGCTCAGTGTCAAATACACATATACCGTGAATCAATGTCAGACAAGTATCAAGTAACAATCCTGATATAATACTCCCTAAACCCAATAAAACAGAAGTAGGTCATGTCGCCCATGTGCTTGAAATGTCTTCGACTGATCCGAGTATTACGTAAATAACACACGGGTTAAACTATGTCTAGTCAAGTATAATAATCGGGGTAACACAGAGTAAACATCGGATAATAATATAATACTCTAATATAGATAATTAAATCATCAGATCACGTCAATGGATGCATATAAATATAGTAATGAATGACTTGAATATATGTATAATGCCATAGAAAATCATCAAGGCATCACTTCACCCAAATAGCTCAAATCCATATGAAATAATTAGTACTAACTACTAACATCAAAAGATGTCATCACAAATCACATCAAATCAGAAATCACAGAAAATAACATAAAAGGGTGAATCATGCATATCCAAAATCATCACCAAATCTAGAAATATTAATATATGAGATATCACCAAGTATAATCAGGCTAGCACGTAGCATTCCCAAATATATCTCTCAATCTCGATAAAACATTATAATTAATATACATAAAATAGGATAGGCCCCCTATCAAATACTAAGAATCCACTATTCACTGGATATATATCATAGGTATAATCTTATCACCTCATATCTATACTATCAGGAAGTATCGTGATGGGATATGGCTGTATGACAGACACGAAGTCCCAAGTAGAGCCATTCATGTAACACTATATATGTCATTAAACCTATAACTATACTCCAGTGAGGTGTATCAATCATACATGCCAATTTATTACTCCGTCGGTACCAGAAGGGAGACTGATAGCATGAAGCAGGCTCCAGAGACATGGAGTCTCTACAGTCTTAGTTACCATCACGGCATCGTGTTACGTTTCCACCGGTGTGCTTGTCAACGCAAGGACTCAATAGTCATGATCTGACTTCATCTCTTATAGGTAACTGAATATTGGCCTAGATGACATAACGACAATTGTGCGCATAGGAGTAGCACAAAGCCATATAATATAGCGTCACATATCTGGGGAGCGACCCCACGATCAGGCCGTTAAGGTGGATTCTAGCCATCTGGTTCTCTTCAACATACATAATAATAGTACATCGTAATAGTGACATATAGAACCAATACATGTAGACATGAAGTCTTGATCATCGTTAGGCATAGAGCCATACCCGCTAAATATAGGCACAGAGCCATCTATCACTACGTGTATCACCTCACACTATCCACTCTATTCCCATCACGTTAGTGTCGTCCACTTACAATGAATAACCAAATAAATATCACAACAACGTCCCATACCACTACGTGGTACTCAAATGTTTACTCACTGCTTGCTCAAACTATTCAGTATTCTATATAACGAGTCCAAAGAATAACTGGAGAAATACTACCGAAAGTCTCATACCAGATGGTGTTATAACTCCGTTTATTCTGGTTTCTCGTTATATAGAATTAAATACAACAAAATCATATCAAGGATGTCATCACCGTATCATCTTAAATCACCAATCAAATCAATATCAATAGTTAATCACTCATATGATCCAATTCAATAAGTAAAAGAAAGTAAAATCAGATAACCAAGATAGAATAGCTTCACCAATATCACAATGTATAAGACAAAAAATTGATATTCAATAACTAATCACAATATATAATCTTATATAATAAAATAAATACTTCAAAATGGATAGCAAATATATATTTTAAAATTAAATAAATAGTTAACAAAATTCAAATATAATATATTATATACAATAAATAATAAGTTTCACACTCTTTTATAAGAATTAAATAGTGATTTAATACCCACTAATAACATTAGGGAAACTCATTTCTTTCTTTTGATAAATCAAAGTATAGTTTGTAATACCAAATATTATGCCTAAGAATTACTTCATAATTTATATATGTAAATACTATCTTAAATAAATTGTATATATGTATATATATTCATATCCAATTAAATACATTCTCAAAGCTTGAAGGATATATTAGGATACAAATACACTTTACACTATAAAATATCAATTAAGACCATTTTATCCTTTTCCATTTCAACAATAATAATACTATTTAATTTAACTCATTTGTTTAATAAACTTATTATATTTTCATTCATATAATAATATATAAGTTTATTTACGTTAGTGTTTAAATATATTTATTACATATGTTTATTTTAATTTATTTTTTCTTCTAATACAGACACGCGTATATATAGCAAATCTAGCAGGGTTGACTAGTCCCTTACTAGTTTTATTGCAAACACAATAAAAGTTACAAACAATACATGCCTGCCTATTATAGGCTATGGACGCTTAGGTTAGACACAGGCCATTAAAGAAAATAAAGAAAGAACAAAACTAACAACACAAACACTAACCATTTCCCTATAAATAGCAAGGACAACACTAAAGAAAAATTCAGATTAGCCTAACATTGCCACACAGCAAACATAGAGCTATCAAATGGGAAAGCGGATTCCTTCATCCCGGTAATTATTTCATTGCATACTTAATGTCTCAAAGTCTGTTTTCCTTTTGATGTGCAGTTAAATACCCTGTTATTCCTCTCAACCTAGATGACATTAGTGAACTTCTTCAAGGTGAATAGCAGCCTATAACTACTCATGCTTCTCTATTTCGTTGCCTTATAGATTAAACACCAGTCAATTGGGCCGATTCTATTAACATTGTCTTTGCCTAATAAGGTCATTAAGCTTCTCCAAATATCAAATATGAAATCACAGTTGAAAAATAAATGCAAACTGTCTTCACCCTTAGCATTGCAGAAGACACACTTAGGGTATACTTCCATCCCCAGCATGTTCAACTTGGTCTTAGTAAGTAGTGCATTCTTGAAGACTTTCCATAGCAGCAGATTTTCCCTAGCCGGTGAGTGGTCGAGCCAAATTCACTTGTGCCAAACAAAGACAGGACTGAGTTCCTGGCTTGTTATTGATTTGTATACCACCATAATAGTGTGAGGTTTGCCTTTAGATGTCCAAACAATATTGTCTTCGCCAGAGTTAGGATAACTTTTTGTTTGTAAGTAGCTCTACATTGTTCTGATATCCTGATTGCTTAAGTAGGGTATGGAGAGCACTCCATCATGTATGAAATCTTTAATTTTGGAATCACTTCTTATACCTGTTTGCATTACTTGATGATAAGTCATAGTTCTGGAGAGTATCATACCATGCATAAGCAATGGGTCATTCCAGAAACTAGTTGATCCATCTTGAGATAAGTTCACTTTGATCAGTGGGAGGAAGGTAGGCCTCAAGTTCAAAATTTTGTGCTATGTCCAGCTGCAGTCCTATGGGACTTCTATAGTCCAAAAATGTTTCTTCCCTATGTTATGTGCCATGGTCCACCTAACCCATATGTTATCATTTCTATTTAAAAGTGAGTCAAAATGCTTACTGAACGCTGCAATGTTCCATTGTGCAATATTTTTTAACCCAAGCCTCCTTTTTGTCTTAGTTGCTTAATTTTGTTGTAAGCATTTGATATTAGTTTTCTAGTGTGAATACTTCCAGTCTAAAAGAATTTATACATTGCACTTCTAATCATATTCATGAATTTGGTTGGCAGCACAAATGTTCTAGCTGAATACACCATCCTTTTTTTTTTAAATAAAATTTTATTTTGATATTTATTGTTTTTTTTTTAAAAAAAGAAATATATAAATAACAAAAGGAGGAGAAAGTCTTCATCCAGAGGCTCACAGCAGTAGACGAAGTTTGTGGAACACAAAACCTCCCTAGAAAAACCAGAAAAAAGAAAGTAGTCGAATAAAAAATACAACTCAAAGCCACCGGGCAGCCAAGATGCTAAGACGAAGTCCATAAACAGAAAAAGTGCCGAAACCCGCTCACCCACTCTCCCGCCTCACCTAGAAGGTGAAGTCCAGTCCACCCAACAAACCACCACCATCCAACAAGCCCAATGTGCTGCCAGGCGGAAACCGCAAAACAAAGAAAGACAGATCCTAGACATCCGCCCTCCTGTCCACACCATCGAGCTCCGGCAAGGCCACCGCCCGAAGGTGTAGACAGAAAAAAGTGATAGGAGATCACCGAAGTCGCAATAGCCGACGAAGGAGAGCCAAGCGCTCTAGCCAGAAGAAACCAGAACTCAGAAGCGAATCCGTCCTAAGAAAAAACGCAACTGGGAGACAGCAGAAGCACCTGAAACTAAAAACAAGCAGCCGAATTAAACATAAAAAGGGGGGGATGGGATGGGAGCGGAAAGGGGATGGCACCTCCCCAAGACAGAGGCCTAACCAACGCCTAGTCTAGTGGCAGTAGGAGAGCAAGAAATCGACAGAATTCCAACTAGCCGCCTAGAACGATGGCTTATAGGGCCCCTGAAAGGTCTACCCCGGAAAGCCAGGAAAACGTCATTCCTCACCCGAAGGATAATAGACTGAGGATCCATCAAAATGCTGTCGAAAGTAGCCTTATTCCGCGCACACCAGACGTGCCAGCAGATGAGACTAGGAATTAACCGGAAAACGATAGACCGAAGGGATTTCCCAGTGTTCCCATTCCACCACGAATAGAGGATTTGAAGAGGAGAAATGGCGGGACAGCGAACACCGACAAGGTTGCCAAAATAATTCCAGCAAGCTCTGGCAGTGAAACCGGCAAAAAACAAGTGGGTCAAAGATTCCGAATCCCCGTTTCCGCAGCATCTACAGCGGGAAACAGAAGGGATGCCGATCTTCTGCAGATTCTCGTCCAATGGTAACCCATCATGTAGCAAGCGCCACATAAATAGGGAAACCTTGGGAGGAATGCGAGAATCCCAAATGAAGGAGAATTCATTGCGAATGGGAAAAGGAGTTCTGATGGAGGACCAGGCTTTCTGAATGGAAAACGAAGCGCCATCCCATCCTGACAGCCCACCATGAGAATCAGCTAAAAGCTTCACAGACTGCATGTGCTTCCAGGTCTCGCTAGCATAAGAGGGAGTGCCCGAAAAATTCGAGCTCGCTAGTCTGTGGTACTTAGCGTGGAGGAAAGACGCCCATAAGGAGTTGTTGGCGCCGAACCTGTTCCACAACTTACAAGCAAAAGCCGCACAAAGGTCTCTGGGATTGCGAAGACCCAAGCCGCCTTCAGTTTTGGGCCGACAAATCGAATCCCAAGAAACCCAGTGGTGACGACGGCCATTGTCCTTGTTTCCCTAGAAAAAAGACGAGGCCAAAGACCGATAAGATCTGAAAAAAGAAGAGGTAGGGGTCATAGTTGCGAATATATGAGTTCCCATCGAATCTAATACGGATTTGATAAGAACAAGTCTGCCGGCTTGGGAAAGAATAGACGAGTTCCATCTTAAAATCTTCCCCCGAATTTTGTCTGTCAAGGGATCGAAAACTGCGTTAAGTTTCCTTCCTCGGAACAGGATAATCCCAAGATAGGGAAGAGGAAGGGAAGTTCTCTTGAACCCGGAGGTAGTCTCGATCCAGCAGGCACGAGAATGAGACATGTCCTTCGAGTGGACAAAGCAGCACTTGGAGGGATTAACGAGTTGGCCCGAAGACCTCTCGTATTGATGGAGGAACCTGAGAAGCCTCCTAACAGAGGAACGGCTGCCATTGGAGAAAATGACTATGTCGTCTGCAAATGATAAAGAGGAAATGAGGGGACAACCCCTAGGGATCCCGAATCGTTGGATTTGACCGTAAACGGTTAAGGATTGGAGACCGCGAATAAAGGACTCGGCTGCAATAACAAAAAGAGAAGGCGAAAGAGGGTCGCCTTGACGTAAGCCCCTCCCAGCCTTGAAATACCCATGGGCCGAGCCGTTAATGAGGACAGAGAACCAGCAGTTGGAGATGAGCCTCCATACCAGATCAATAAGTGTCTCCGGAAAACCGAAAGTTCTCAACACCTTGATAACGAAGAACCAGGACATGCGGTCGTAGGCCTTAGCCATGTCCAGTTTGAAGACAACATTAGAGCCCCAAACTTTCCGATCAATTTGGGAGATCAGTTCCTGGGGGAGAAGGACATTGTCAGAGATAAGACGCCCTTTAACAAACCCAGCTTGAGAAGGAGAAATGATGCGTTCAAGGAAAGGAGCCAAGCGAGATGCCAGGATTTTAGAAATAACCTTATTAGAGAAGTTGCACAGACTAATAGGCCGAAAATCTGCACAAGTTTTCGGACTAACACACTTCAGAATAAGAATAAGGTTGGTGGAAGTCCATCCAGCAGGAAGATTTCCCCCGGCGAAGAAGGATTGGATGGCAAGACAAAAATCAGCCTGGATAATAGGCCAAGAACACCTATAAAAGACACCGTTGAAGCCGTCAGGGCCACTGGCACTATCCTTGCTAAGAGCGAAGACACTAGCGCGGATCTCCTCCGTGGATGGGATATCCGCAATCATGGTACCTTCCGAAGGGAGGACCATAGGTGGGATGAAAGCTAAAAGGGCCGGATCGGACACCGAGACCGAGGGAGTTCCCAGAAAAGATTGGAAGTGAGAGAGAATAATGTCTTTGACTTCCTCAGGCGATGAAGCCGAAGTGCGATCGGGCCTCAAAATCTCGCGAATAGCTAGAAGATTAATCTTCTTTCGAATAGAAGAGTGGAAGAATTTGGAGTTCGCATCTCCGACAACTGCCCATTTGACCCTCGCCTTTTGACGGAGGTAGTCATTCTCAACACGCAATTCCGAAGAGAAGGCAGTTTGGGCAATAACCCACGCCTCCTTGTTGTCAGCCGAAGGATGCTCGTCAAGCAAGGATTCGGCGACGATAAGCGCCTCCTCTGCCCTACGAACGCGATCGAAGATGTTCTTGAAAACTTCAACATTCCAAACCTTAAGGCAAGCCTTAAGACCAAGAGCTTTCTCCCGAAAACAGCACAGGGGGATGCAGAAATAGGGACACTCCAAGAGTCAGCTACCACCTGAAGGAAGGAGTGGTGGGATTTCCACATGCTCTGAAATCGAAAGGAGGAGGGCCCAAACAACGACAGAGGAGAGCAGCGAACAATCAAGGGGGCATGGTCCGAAAAGGAACGATGGAGATGGGCGATAGAGAAGGAAAAGGGAAAACGAAACCAATCCTCCGAACCGAAAACGCGGTCAAGTCTAGAGAGGATACGATTCGGTCCCGCTTGGTTGTTAGACCAGGTGAAGGCAGAACCGACAAAAGGGAGCTCAGCGAGGCCAGAGGAGGCAATGAATGAGGTGAAATCGGCCATTGCCCCTCTGTTGATGGCCGCTCCGCCCCGTTTTTCTGCTTGGCTAGCGACGATATTAAAATCACCACCAACCACAGAAGGAGAGAGTCCCAGAGACTTGAGAGCAAGAATGTCAGACCAAAGAATAGCTCTCTCCGAGCGATCGCACTTGGCGTAAACTGCGGAGAAGAGAAACGGAAACTGCGGAGAAGAGAAACGGAGAAGAGAAACTGCGGAGAAGAGAAACGATATTAAAAATGAATTTTTGATATAAGGATGAATTGGATTATGTGTTTATAACTGTTACCAAGGTCTTTCCAAGCAGATCAATTTAGTATATAATTGTGGTGGATCTAGGTTACAGTTTAGAAGATATTGACTTTATGAGTCTAGAAGATATGCACCTATGACCGATAATTTTCAGTTTGCTAATTTTGTAAACAAAAGTATGTTAGTGTAGTTAGTCAAGGGAGTAGACTTCACTTGGGGAGGTCATGGATTCAATTCTAGCTAGCAACATGATGCAGCGCAATCTGATCGTTTCAGGATTTTAGGTCGCTCACGACCTAGTGAAGGTCGTTCACGAGTTAGTGGATCCAGCGTGAAGACATGCAAACGACCTAAGGAGTTAAATGAGCCAACACGCATTCTATTAGGTCGCTTGACCTTATGTTGTGGGAAGAAAGACGAGTTACGACCTAAGTTAGGTCGCTGGAAGATAGGTCGCTCGATCTTAGGTCGTTGGAAGATAGGTCGCTCGATCTTATGTCGCAAGAAGTTAGGTCGCGGAGAAGTGATACGACCTATGTTAGGTCGCGGAGCAATGTTACGACCTATGTTAGGTCGCGGAAGCGAGATACGACCTATGATAGGTCGCTGATGTGGATGCCGCTTTATTTTAGGTCGCTCGACCTTATACGCTGAGAAGTTAGGTCGCTGCCTTTCATTTTAGGTCGCTCAAGAGTAGGTCGCGAAGCTTTAGGTCGCGTACAAAGCTTAAGTCGCTGATTGCTATAAGTCGCTGAAGCTTATGCCGCCTGGATTTCTTGAGTCACTGTTGTCTTGAGTCGTGTTGTATAAAAGTTGTTGTACTTTTTGTATGTGTAACTGTTAGGTCGCGTATGTTTGTTTTTAGGTCGTCTGTTTTTAAGTCGTCTGTTTTAGGTCGTGATGTTTAGGTCGTGAACGACCTATGTATTGTACAAATTTCTGTTGTGTGAGTTGTAAGCCTATAAATAGGCGGGTGGCATCATTTGTAATAGTTGTTGAATTTGAATAAAACTTTTGTTTTGATAGCTTTGTGCTTTCATTAAAATTGGTAGTTGAGTGTAATCTCCTATCTCCACTTTCGGTTAATCGAGTGCGCTCGATTCAACGACTGCTGAAGCCGATTCACGGAATCTAGTGCGCTAGATCAACGTGCGAAGAATCGTAGATCTTTAAACACGGTATCGTGCGCGATCAACGTGTTTGAGATAGCTAGAATTCGGTATCTTTGGATCAACGAATTTGGGCATTTCGGTATCTTCTACTTCATCGATTGCTACTTTCACCATCACAATCAATTTGAGTATTCCGCTGCTGTGTCATTTGGTATCAGAGCGAGACTTAGCCAATCATAGCTAAGCCGAGTCTTGGATCCAATTCTTATCGAAGAGTTTGAGGAGTTAGTGAAGCCGAGCTACATCAAGCGAAGCCGAGCTAAGTGAAGTGTTTAAACCGTGCATAGTTTGTTCATTAGAAGTTGAAGGTTGTACGTCATTTGGTATCATTTTGAAATCCGAGCCAAGAATTGAAGTTTGAAAATGCCGCCGAGAAGAGCTAATCGCCATCAAAATGTTGAAGCATTGTATCGAAGAGAAGAGGCCGATGAGATAGAGCAAAGAATTAACGAAAACTTTAATGAGAAGCTTAATGAAGGAATTGGTCGAATAGAGAAGATGATGTTAGAGATGAATCAAAATCAGAGAAGAGTTTCACCTGAATCTAACCATGGGGGAAGTAGAGTTTCACCACATTCCAATCGAGAGATAAGTATCGACAGTAATCATAGAAGTATGGGTCGATATTGTTAAAGAAATGTTGATGATCGGAATGTGAATGGTCGTGATCGGAGGAATGTAGATCGAAGGGATGTTGGTGGAAGAAATGATGGTAGTAGAGATGTTGGTGGTCAGGATCGACATCGATATACATCAGATTTTGAAGAGGAGTTTGATGGAGGTAGTGTTCGTGGACAAGGACGAGGTCAAGGAAGAAATTATTCAGAGTATGATCACAAGTGGGAATCGGGAATGAAGACTGAAATTCTAGAATTCAAGGGTGGTATGCAAGCTGAGGAGTTTTTGGATTGGGTGTCTAATGTTGAAGAGATTTTTGACTTCAAGGAAGTTCCAGAACATCGTAGAGTGAAGTTGGTTGCTACAAGGTTGAGGGGTAGAGCTTTGGCGTGATGGCAGCAAACCAAACTTACACGTGAACGAATGGGGAAGTCAAAGGTTGAATCATGGGAAAAGATGGAGAAATTGATGAAAGCAACGTTCTTACCTTACAATTATCAATCTCTTATGTATCAACGTTTACAAAACTTAAGGCAAGGAACAAAGACCGTGAATGATTATGCAGATGAATTTTATCAACTAATTGCCAGAAATGATATCATGGAGACGGAGGAGCAACTGACAGCTAGATTTGTTGGAGGGTTGAGAATGCAGATTCAAGATATGGTGAATATGTTTGATCCCAGATCTGTTGCTGAAGCACATCAGAAAGCGTTAGCTTGGGAGAAGTAGGGTAGACGAGGAGGTGGTGTGTTTACAAATTCCAACAATCAAGCGAAAGGGGCTAGTAGCAATGTGAATGTTTCCTAAGCTGTTGCAAAACCGATTGTTAGTGAAGTTGCTAAGACCAAAGTCAATAGTGGTATCAAATGTTTCAATTGTCAAGAAGTTGGTCGCAAAAGCAATGAATGTCCGAAGCCAAAGAAACGAGCAATGATAGATGAGGTTGAGGATGAGGATGAGGAGACTGAATGTTCTAATTCATTACCGGTTGAGGAGGAAGAGTTATTATCAGGAGATGATGGATATACTTTAATGATGAGAAGGAATTGTTTAACATCGAAACAGGAGGAAGAGACTAGCTGGTTAAGGAGTAACATCTTTCAATCAACATGCACTATCTTGAGAAGGGTTTGCAAGTTTGTTATTGATGTGGGAAGTTGTGATAATATTATATCTACAGAAGCTGTGAAGAAGTTGTCATTAAAAACTGAGAAGCATCCGAAACTGTACAAGTTAGCTTGGTTGAGGAAAGGTGGGGAGGTGAAAGTTAGTCGAAGAGCTTGTGTTAATTTTTCAATTGGGAAGAAATACAAAGATGAAATTTGGTGTGATGTAGTGGACATGGATGTATGTCATTTGTTGCTGGGAAGGCCATGGCAGTATGATAGAGCGGTGCAACATGATGGGCGTACTAACAGTTAAAGTTTTATGTTTGAAGGCATAAAAATTACTTTAGTTCCAAAGAAGAGACAATAAGAGGAAAGCAAGTTGGAGGAGATTGAAGAACTTAAAACTTTACTATCTTTGAAGGAGTTTGTTAAGGAAGTAGAAGAGGAACCTGAAGTATTTTTGTTGATTGGACGGGAAAGTCATGAAGTGGTTGAGATTCCTGAAAAAATAAAGCCAGTGCTGAAGGAATTTGAAGATGTATTTCCAGAAGAGTTGTCAACGGAGTTACCTCCGTTGAGGGACATTCAACATCAAATTGATCTTGTTCCAGGATCTGTGTTACCTCACAGACCACACTACAGAATGAGTCCAAAGGAGCACGGGGAGTTGCGAAGGCAGGTGGAAGAATTGCTTGAACAGGGGCGTGTGCAGGAAAGTTTAAGTCCATGTGCTGTACCAGCATTGCTAGTGCCGAAGAAGGATGGAACGTGGAGGATGTGCACTGATAGTTGAGCATTGAACAAGATTACAGTGAGATACAGATTTCCTATGCCTAGATTGGATGACTTGTTGGATCAACTTAGTGGAGCTACTATCTTTTCGAAGATTGATTTGAAGAGTGGTTATCATCAAATTCGAATTAGACCAGGGGACGAATGGAAAACAGCATTCAAGACACGTGAGGGGTTGTACGAATGGCTGGTGATGCCGTTTGGTCTTTCGAATGCACCGAGTACATTTATGCGGGTGATGAATTAGATTTTTAGATCATTCATTGGGAAGTTTGTGGTAGTGTATTTTGATGATATTCTGATATACAGTGGAAGCGCAGAAGAACACTTGCAACATCTGAGAGAAGTGTTAATGGTACTGCGACAGGAACAATTTTATGCTGCAACGAAGAAATGCATGTTCATGACGCATAGTGTTTTATTTTTGGGGTATGTTATATCGGGAGGAGGTATATAGGTGGATCAGAATAAAGTTGAAGCAGTCATAAATTGGCCACAACCCAAGACGATAACAGAAGTTAGAAGTTTTCATGGTTTGGCATCATTCTACCGAAGGTTCATTCCACACTTCAGTAGCGTGATGGCACCAGTTACTGATTGTATGAAGGGGAAACAATTTTTATGGTCAGAGGAAGCAGGGGTTGCTTTTGAACGAATCAAAGAACTTTTAACGACAGCACCAATTCTAGTATTACCAGATTTTCAGTTGTTGTTTGAGCTACATACTGATGCATCCAAGGTTGGAATTGGAGGGGTGTTAAGTCAGAAGGGACGTCCTATTGCATATTTCAGTGAGAAGTTATCAGGAGCGAAGATGAGATACAATACGTATGATGTGGAATTTTATGTTGTTGTGCAAGCCATTAAACATTGGAGACATTACTTATTTCACAAGGAGTTTGTGCTATACACTGATCATGAGGCTTTGAAACATCTGCAAGGACAGGAGAAAATTTTAGCAAGGCATGCATCGTGGATTGCTTATCTGCAGCAATTTACATTTGTTGTGAAACACAAATCTGGAGTGACAAACCGTGTGGCGGATGCGTTGAGCAGAAGAAATCATTTATTAACTACCATGAAAGTTGAAGTAATGGGGTTCGAAGTACTTCCAGAGTTGTGTGTTGAAGATCCTTACTTTGCAAAGTTTGTAGATGAAGTCAAGGAGGGAAAAACGGATGAGTTTGTATTGGTGGATGGTTTTCTGTTTAAAGGAAATCGATTATGTGTACCTGGTTGCAGTTTACGGATGAAAATTGTCAAGGAGTTACATGAAGAAGGCCATGTAGGTAGAGACCGTACATTACAGCTGATTTCTCAATCTTACTTTTGGCCGTCAATGAGAAAAGAAGTGGAGAGATTTGTGGAGAGATGTCATGTCTGTCAAGTGTCGAAGGGAACCGCTACGAATGCAGGATTATACATGCCTTTACCAGTTCCGACAAAACCATGGGTGGATGTGAGCATGGATTTTGTGTTGGGTTTGCCTAGAACTCAAAGAGGAAATGATTCTGTATTTGTTGTAGTTGACCGGTTTTCAAAAATGACACATTTTATTGCTTGTAAGAAGACGGCAGATGCAAGTCATGTGGCACAATTGTTCTTTAGAGAGATATATCGTTTACATGGCTTATCGGAGTCCATAGTTTCCAACAAGGATACCAGGTTTCTGAGTCATTTTTGGCTAAGTTTGTGGAAGATGGTGGGAACAAAGCTGAATTTTAGTAGTGCTTATCATCCGCAGTCGGACGGTCAGACTGAAGTTGTAAATAGATCATTGGGAAATTTATTGCGGTGTCTTGTAAAGGATAATCTGAAGAGTTGGGATGTGAAGTTATGTCAAGCGGAGTTTTCTCATAATCATGCTATCAACCGTAGTACGGGTTTCAGTCCATTTCAAGTTATCTATTCAAGTTTACCAAAGGGGCCGTTGGATTTGACGATAGTACCACAACCGAAGGGAACAGTCAAGCGGGCTGTTGATTTTGTTGATGGATTGTTGGAATGCCATAAAATCGTTCAGGAACGACTGGAGAAAGCAAATGAAAAGTATAAACGATCTGCGGATCTGAAGCGAAGAAGTGTTGAATTTAATGAAGGTGATTTAGTATATGCTGTACTAACGAAGGATCGTTTTCCAATGGGAACGTATAATAAGTTGAAGGCTCGAAAAATCGGTCCAGTGGAAATTTTGAAGAAAATCAATGAGAATGCATATCAGTTGAGATTGCCGGATGATGTTCATACTTCTGATGTTTTCAATGTCAAATATTTGATTCCATATCATGGGGATGAGCTTGTTGTGGAAGAGAAAGGTGCAAATTCGAGGTCGAATTTTTGTCAACCGGGGGAGGATGATGCAGCGCAATCTGATCATTTCAGGATTTTAGGTCGCTCACGACCTAGTGAGTTTTTAGGTCACTCACGACCTAGTGAAGGTCGTTCACGAGTTAGTGGATCCAGCGTGAAGACATGCAAACGACCTAAGGAGTTAAATGAGCCAGCGCGCATTCTATTAGGTCGCTTGACCTTATGTTGTGGGAAGAAAGACGAGTTACAACCTAAGTTAGGTCGCTGGAAGATAGGTCGCTCGATCTTATGTCGCGAGAAGTTAGGTTGCGGAGAAGTGATACGACCTATGTTAGGTCGCGGAGCAATGTTACGACCTATGTTAGTCGCGGAAGCGAGATACGACCTATGATAGGTCGCTGATGTGGATGCCGCTTTATTTTAAGTCGCTCGACCTTATACGCTGAGAAGTTAGGTCGCTGCCTTTCATTTTAGGTCGCTCAAGAGTAGGTCGCGAAGCTTTAGGTCGCGTACAAAGCTTAAGTCGCTGATTGCTATAAGTCGCTGAAGCTTATGCCGCCTGGATTTCTTGAGTCGCTATTGTCTTGAGTCGTGTTGTATAAAAGTTGTTGTACTTTTTGTATGTGTAACTGTTAGGTCGCGTATGTTTGTTTTTAGGTCGTCTGTTTTTAAGTCGTCTGTTTTAGGTCGTGATGTTTAGGTCGTGAACGACCTATGTGTTGTACAAATTTCTGTTGTGTGAGTTGTAAGCCTATAAATAGGCGGGTGGCATCATTTGTAATAGTTGTTGAATTTGAATAAAACTTTTGTTTTGATAGCTTTGTGCTTTCATTAAAATTGGTAGTTGAGTGTAATCTCCTATCTCCACTTTCGGTTAATCGAGTGCGCTCGATTCAACGACTGCTGAAGCCGATTCACGGAATCTAGTGCGCTAGATCAACGTGCGAAGAATCGTAGATCTTTAAACACGGTATCGTGCGCGATCAACGTGTTTGAGATAGCTAGAATTCGGTATCTTCGGATCAACGAATTTGGGTATTTCGGTATCTTCTACTTCATCGATTGCTACTTTCACCATCACAATCAATTTGAGTATTCCGCTGCTGCGTCACAACATCTTTTTTGAATTTTTATGAAAACCTAACAAATGGATACATATCCTGGGAGGGATATGTGTGCATGTGAGAGAGAGAGAGATAGAAAAGAAAAGGTATAGTAGAAATGTATAGTCAAAATATACACATACATGTACGTATATTATTTATATAAGGAAAAATATGTATGCATGTGCTCGTATATATAAATTTATATGTAGTAAATGTGATGTAAGGAAATACAAATTTGGTAACTATACGCCAATTTAAATTGTATGAAATTATGGATATATAATTATATGTATATTTGATGCGATGCATTTATTCCATATATCCTAATTGTTTAATATATATATATAATTGGTTGTATGTTGATTTCCTATATCACAAGAAATATGACACATAACATAGTATATATATGGGATTGGTGGCACGTAACATTGGAAATTCCTTTTGTTACAAGCAAGTGTTGCTAAGACCATGTATATGTTTCAGAAGGTGATCAAAGGGATGTTCAATCGAGACATTGGCACATAAGAAGCTTCATTAGGTGGCGCCATTACAGAAAAATAAAGCGTGCATTTATGGGGACTCGTTAGAGTGTCGAAACACAACATGGTATCAAAGTTGATGGTTCGAGGGACCATTAGACGATACAAGAGTGACCGAAGCAAGGACTCCTTGAGGCTTGGAGATATGTAAGCAGCCTAACACCATTGCTATATATGCAGCCTGCACCACTGCGTTGAGAACTGATGCTCCAACATGGCTTGAGTGGAAAGAACTTGCCTTAAGGTGGAGATTTGGTAATGCAGCCTTGCCCAACTGCGTAAGAAGAGAGAAAAAAAGAGCCTGGTCCCACTACAGAACTTCTTCAATATGCTCCAAATGAAGGTTAGTAAACACTACAAGACACATAGTGCATTCCAACGGCGGCCGGACGTTGGCGGCCATTGGAAAACCATTGATGGACATTGGAAACGCCGTTGATATACATTTCAACGGCGTCCAACGTCTACCAATGGACCCAACGCCCATATACCAATGTCTTCCAACGTTCAGGTTGTCCACGTGGAAGAAGATGTTGACCAAATAGACGTTGGAAGACGTTGGAAGATCCGATGGAGGACGTTGTAAGACGTTGGAATAAATGTGCCAATAAACCGTTGGTGGACGTTGAAAGACGTTGGAAATCTGGGTGTTTTTTTACAGAACCAACAATGCATGCTTCCAGCCACCTCCAACATCGTATATCTCATAAAAGCTCAATTTTGAGCACATATACAACAACATATCTCACATATAATCAATCATAATAGTAAATCCAAGTAATAAGCATATATACTAATCAATATACACAATACAAATCAATATAAACAACATAAACCATCCAACATCAACATCCAACAAAACGTCCAATCCAACAATATCCAAACTACTACGTCAACATCTCAAAAATCACATCCAAACCAACATCCAAAACATCAGAATGTATCAAATCCTCACACTCTCCAAATATACATGTCCATAGCAAAACAAATTAAATCATACCTGAAATCACTCTCCTCCAGAACCACCAAAAGACGGAAACCGGCCGTATTGCTCCATAAACTCCGTAAGACGCCTATTCAGCTCCTCCGTCTTGGCTTCGGTGCGGATATTGCGTTCCTCGAGCGCGGCGACCTGGGCTCTGAGCTGTGCAATCTCCTCCTTATCTTGAGCCCTCTAATACTCAATCTGAGCCGTCTTAGCCTGTAAATAAAATTTAAATTATCAGTGTTTAATAATTGTAATTCGTGTTTACTATAATCCATCACAATGTGCAACGGTTGGTTCAGAATAATTATTTTAAAATTTAAGTTAAAGTTATTACCGATTGATTCCCAAAACCATAGCGTCTGCCATGTGCCGCTGGATCCATGACAGACTCAAAAATAGCATCCTCCTCATCGGTGGTCAACTCGTCGCGCCTAGAGCCCTCGAGAATGGAAGTCCATGCTTGCTGAAACTTTTGCTGTTATGCAAAATAAGTTGAATTTAGATAACATTATTTTAATTAACTTATATAAGTGTTAAGTCATTATGTTACTCACATATGTGGACTGCGCTTTGGCATCGTGATCCCAGGAGTATGAAACAGTGCCTGCTTCGTCGACCTAGCTCAACGCATGAGTATGCGTGAAAACATCCCAGTAACTCACAGAAGCACCACCACGTTGTCTCTCCTGAAATATGTCCATATACATATATATTATATATATATTGTTACATTATCTACAACTTAGAACTTAAAATCTTTAAATTATTATCGTAATTAATAAATATACCAAGTCCTCTCGGTGATGCTGAAATGACTTGGAACCACCACGATGTGTGACAGGGTTCTTGCTCCTATTGGCTGAGTTCCTCTCCGACTGCCTCTGTAAATTTAATTTAAAAACAAAAATTGTTTAACATTTCTAGTTAGTATTTGCGTAGAAGAATTTAAATTAAACATGTGATAAATTTACCTGAAACTCCTCGTTTCCCCACCATGTCACAAAATCATCCCACACAGCTGCGCTCATCCACTGAGGCTTCTTTCCCGCTGTTTTTAAGCTGTTTACTGTTTCTCGGTAGTTCTTTGCGACTTTGCTGCACCAGTGGCGATATACGACTGAAATATCAACGTCCTGAAGGTCCACTTCCGCCTCCACGTTTGACAAAATAAGAGTTATACAGCTTTTGTAAATAATGTAAACATGAATTGATATAACATGTTCCTAATATATAAAGTGACATACCAAAAAATCCTGCTAAATAGTCTCTTTAACATTATCTGGAATCAATGTCCACTTAGGCCAACATTCGGTCATACGACCCATGTACGCCCGTCGAGATATAGATAGAACTACTTGAGTCGGCTCCAAAGAGAAACCACTGTGTTTAAACAGAGAAAAAACATTTAATATTTCATGACTACTATATATTTTCAGAGTAGATTGTACGAAAATGAAATTTAATTTTGAAATTTAATACTTACCTTTGATCTGCTTTTGGCTTTAGCCACACCATAGGACGTCGTAGCTCCTGTGATGGACCACCGCCATCACCACCATCCGGACGAGCATGCCCTCTCTGTGAGGAAAAGGGAGACCCAGAATGTCCACCGGTACGTCTACGTGACGACATACCTATATAATACATGTTACAAACAAACATTATAACAGAAAATAAAATGACTATATGTAAAACATACAGTATGGCGTAACATAAAAACGAGATGTGATACATATCATATATTAGCATACCATTTCATTTTTAATGAAAACAGGATAATGTTTAAAAAAAAATATAAATTTACCTTCTCAAAATGTAGATAGTTGATCAGTCCTCGTCATTTTCGGATTCAGACTCTGTTTCGCACTCTATATTTTGTTCCTCTGTACTCTCAAATGCTTCAATTAATGCATTTGATTCATCGTTTAGAGGTCCAAAATCTGTTTGATCGTCGGTTATTATTATTCCTCTATTTTCCTCGATATCTGCTTGGTAAGCTTGTTCTTCGGGAATATTCCGTCCATCAAATGTAAACCTTGCCTTTGTTTTAAAAACGGCCGACCAATCTATTTTATATCTTCTTAGAGATGGGTAAGAAGCATAATAAACTTGAAGAGCTTGTTTGGCAAGTACAAAAGGATCGTATTTATAATAACGCGAAGTATGTTTTATTTCTATAAGATTATATTTTGGGTGCACGTTGATTCCAGAACCTGGAACGTTGCTGAACAAGTTGCATTTAAACAAAAATACTTCTTCCGCATGTCGTGTGAAATACGTCAATTGCAAAACCTGGGTTAGCACGCCATAAAAATCATGTATATGATCATTTGGATCATCACTACCTTTAACAAATACACTAGTATTGTTAGTTAATTTTTCGGCACCGTATTCTTTGGTATTAAATTATATCCATTGACAAAGAATATTGGATAGGTCTTCACTTTTCTTTTTGGTCTCATAGCTAAATGTTTCAATCCTTCGTCTACAACACAATTTGTTGTATCAAAAACGTACTTAGAAAACCAAGAAGCGAATTCTTTGCCGATATCGCCGTTAGGATGTTGTGATTCGTAAATACTGCAATTATATAACAAATGTTGCATTATGATTAAGATACACGTGTGTGCATATATTTGTGTATACATACGTGTTGATGATATATATATATATATATATATATATAAGTAAATTACCTAACAAACGGTGCAACTTCGGCACAGTTGAGAAGAACGTATGTGTGTGCAACATGATAATCTCTATCATCCAACCATACTTCCACACAAGCACCAGCAGGCCGACCTTGTTTTTTAAAAATTGATAAGGTCGTTTGACAACCATCTTGATCAATGCCTTCATCATTACGCGTAGCACTTTCAAATGATATGTTCACATGGTCACTAAAATAATGAGAGAAAAAAAACAAAGCTTCTTCTTTGATGTATGATTTGCAAATCGAACCTTCAACTCGAGCTTTCTGTCTCACTTTTTTTTTATAGATGATTTAAATACCTTTCAAATGGATACATCCATCCATATTGCACCGGCCCTCGAAGACGTGCTTCTAATGGAAGATGAATAGGTAAATGTTCCATAATATTGAAAAAACCTGGAGGAAATACTTTTTCCATTTTGTAGAGCAATATCGGGATTTCTTCCTCAAGTTTACGTAGACGATCAGCTTTTAATGTAGTAGAACAAATCTCTTTATAAAAAAGACTAAGTTCTGTTACAACAGTCCAAACTTTTACGGGCAACGGTTCTTTAAAGGCGACGGGTAATAAATTTTCCATCATAACATGACAATCTTGACTTTTCATCCCACTAAGTTTATTGTTCTTATAGTCGACACATCTACGAATATTATAGAAGATATACCATCCGGGAATCTTAGTCCTTCCACCCATTTTAAAAGTACTTTAACTTGATTATTGTCTAGCTCATAGCAAGCTTTTGCTTTTTTGTGTCATTTGGCTTTATATGAAGCTCAGGACGATTACATATTACTTCGATATCACGTCTTGATTTCAAATCATCTTTCGTCTTCCCCTTGACATTCAAAATTGTATTAAAAACATTATCAAACACATTTTTCTCATTATGCATCACGTCAATATTATGACGAATCAGGAGATTTTTCCAATAAGGCAACTCCCAAAATATGCTTTGTTTGCACCAGTTATGAATCGATGATTTACCTTGAATTTGAATTTGTTCTCCGGTTTCATGTATCTTTGGATAATCCTTTACAAGTTCATAAATATCTTCGCTTGACCAAACCGTAGGTGGTCTCAAAGTTTCATGTCTATTAGCTGTAAAGTTTTTCTTATCTCTTCTAAAAGGATGATTAATATGAAGAAAACATCGATGACAGTCAAACCATGAGATTTTCTTTCCATGAGGTAAAGAAAATGCTCGTGTATCTTCCATGCAGTACGGACAAGCTAGATGACCAGCCGTACTCCAACCTGAAAGCATTGCATAAGCAGGAAAATCGTTGATTGTCCACATCAAAGAAGCATACATGCGAAAGTTTTTTTTTGGAAATATCGTATGTTTCTACTCCTTTGTACCACGGTTTTTTTAATTCTTCAATCAAAGGTTGTAAATAAACATCGATTCCTTGTGTCGGATCATTAGGACCAGGGACGACAACTATGAGAAACATATATGGAGTTTTCATACACATCCATGGAGGTAAATTATAAGGTGTGACAATTATAGGCCATGACGAATATTTAGAACCAAACTGAGAAAATGGTGAAAATCCATCCGTACATAAACCAAGTCGAACATTACGACTCTCCGATGCAAAATCAGGATATTTGTGGTCAAAATGCTTCCATGCTTCCCCATCAGCTGGGTGTGTTAACGTACCTTCTTCCCGTGTTCTAACACTATGCCATCTCATATGTTGCACGGTTACAAAAGATGCATATAACCTTTGAAGTCTAGGAGTAATTGGTAAATAATGCATACGTTTATACGGGACTTCCTTTCCTTTTTTCTTTTTTGATTTGTACCTTTCCTGATTTCATATTTTACAATTTCTAAGGTTGATATCTTCTTTCCAAAACAGCATGCAACCGTTTAGACATGTATCTATTTTATGATACGGTAAACCAAAAGCTGACATCATTTTTTTTACTTCATAATGATTTTCGCACATTAAATTATTGGGAGGCATATGCCGTTTCGCAGCTTGTACAATAGCTATAAATCCAGCTTCTGTGAAGTTGTATTTAGATTTCATCGCAATGTATTCAGCAGTTACTGATAATTGGGTTCCGCTTGTGCAGCCTTCCCAAAGGGGTTTCTTTGCGACATCTAATAAATCATATATTTTTTTTGCCCCAATATTTGGTTCTTCTTCAGCATTACCATCATCATCAATTAATTGAGGAACAAGAAACATTGACCGTGCAGCATCTTCAACCATATGTTCTACGAGATTCGTCGTATCAATTTCAGTACACACTACCTCCTCAGCTTGTACATGATTAGATGCTAACGGTTCTCCATGACGATCCCAAACCAAATAGTTCAGCACGAAACCGTATTGATGCAAATGAACTCTAACCATTTCTGGTATCAAATGCTTTAACATTTTGCATTTAGTACATGGACAACGGATTTCTTCGTCGTTTCTGTTATTACTTAAAGCGAAATCATTAAATACGCGAACACCGTTATTAATTTCACTTATTGAGCCTCCATTTTCGACCCCTTTTTTTGTACATCCAGCTTCGATCAGTAAAATAATTGTCCATTTACCTATGTATATAATTAAAAAGTACGATATAAATTTAAAAAATTGACATTTTATTAAAACAATATTATTGGTGAATTGTATATTAATAGATCATTGACACTTTATCGATGGGTCATCCTACCTCCCATTACAAATACAATAACGTAATTAAATCGCGTAAATCATTTCAATTTAAACGATTCAACAAAATTTCGGCAGCACTTCGCTTTAGTTCCCTGAACAGTACACATTTGCGTGTACACAGGGAACATAAAGGAAGCGCTGTCGAAATTCTATGAACCATTTAAAATGAAATGTTTTACGAGATTTAATTACGTTATTGTGTTCGTAACTTGTCCAATACAGGGACAAATCCAACAAATATTGTATACGATGAATATAGATGTCCGTTCTGTTAGAAAACGAATATCCACATAACGATCATATACAATACTTATCAAACGGGGCCGAAAGACACTCTAAGGGTTTCATGAATATAAAATATCGTTTTTGAAATTTTCTAAAATACATAAACTAATTGTATGCTCACTAACAACCAACGTTTCCAAACAAACCTAAAACTAATTGTATGCACATTATTCTATTGTTAACACAAACTTAAATATATATAATCTTGCAATACATAAGTTAATAACATAAATTATGCCTCAATAAACTAGATTATACATACAATAAGGCAATACAAACATTTAATACACTAATTTAACAAATTTAATTAAATATAAGGATTAGGGTTTATATCTTTTCTTGAGAGATAAGGGAGTTAGAGAGGACGAGAGGGAGGCTTGGAGTCGTCAGAGGAGCCGTTGATCGTCGGAGCAGCGGGGGGGGGGGGGGGGGGGGGGGGGGGTGGGGGGGTCGGAATCAGAGCAAATTTGGGAATTGGGGGGAGGGGAATGTTTCAGCCGAATGGGGAAGAAGAAGCTGGGTTTCTGTTTTGCTCGTGGATTTCCAACGTCATTCAACGGCCGCCAACGTCTACCAACGTCTAGCAACGCCAACGTCCTACAGTTTTTAACTAATAAAATATACGAGAAAACACTGGACGTTGGAAGACGTTGGTCAATGACGTTGGAGGCCGTTGAAAGGCTCCGTTGGAATACACTATGTGTCTTGTAGTGGAAAATGCTCGTCAAGGTGGAGAATTGTTAGGTGTGGCTCGCATTTGAGTGTGCGTCGGTTGAACGATAAGTCTCACATCTCAAGAAATATGGCGCATAAGTGGTATATATGTGGGATTGGTGGCACGTAACGTTGATAATTCCTTTTGTTACAAGCAAGTGTTGCCAAGACCATGTATGTGTCCGTTCCGAAAGGCGATGAAAGAGATATTCAATCGGGATGCTAGCACATCGAAAGCTTCATTAGGTGTCGCCATTACAGAACAATGAAGTGCGTGTTTATGGAGACGTGTTGGAGGCTAGCACATAGGAAGCTTCATTAGGTGACGCCATTACAGAACAATGAAGCGCGCGTTTATAGAGACGCGTTGGAGTGTCGAAACACAACAGAGGTTTCCTTTTTGTGTTTGCTAGTTTCGAGCTTTTAATTTTTACATGTACCCATGGTCCACCATCTTTAACATTTGAAATTAGTTGTAAGCTTATTTTGTCGGCGTTTATAATTATTTTTGAATGTTAAATATATTGGGTGGTCACATCCCTCCCCCTCCACACTAGACAATAATGGCTTCACTTCGGTGCAGTCTTGAAAATTTAGAAGGCTTATTAGGCAATAACAATCTACCGTCAGCCCACAAATTTCATCAAGATCCACCCCAGATCTATCCATATCCAGACATATCATCTCCTCCCACTCCAAGACCTAGCAGTGACATCCTGTTCGCCCTCATATCCAACCAATTCCACCTCAATCCGCTCCATTTTATAGGATGTGGAAGAATGTAACAATAGAAGAGCAAATATCAACCTCTGCCCCTTTAAAATTCTCCTATCCGATGGCAATATAGGAGAAGACATATGCAAAATGACTACTGCAGTTATGCATTCTGCGAAGAAGCAATGGGATAACTTTATAGTTATATACGTCGTGGGGGTTACATGCATACTATCACTATTTTAAATCGTACATAGAAAGAGTATGAAAATCAAAATGATCATTCCTTATCTACACGAAAGATGACAGGTTCTATGTAATTAAGTTTGAGAAAAAAGAAGATTGTGACAAACTTCTTGAGGAAGGCCCTTATTTCTATGACAGACCCTTCATAGTGATGAATATATAGGAATTAGGTCTTAATTTAAACAAGGAATTTCTCCCAATAATTCTAGATTAGATTGCCAGGACTAAAACTAGACTACTGGGAAGAAGGAATTAGTAGAATAGCCTTAGTTCTAAGTAATCACATTAAAATGAACACAAGGTATGATAAAAATTTCCTTTTTGCAGAGTCTTAGTTGAGATTAAAAGTGATTTTAAATTCCAAAATGAAGTTTTTATCATTGATGACAAGTTACACTAATGTATCCAAATAAGCATCATACATTCAGACATCGAAAATTAAAGCATGGCAGAAGGTAACACTGTCCAGACCAGTAATACAATACAAAATAATAACAGTCCTGGTTCAAGGCACAAAAAGGGAAAATGCCAAGTTCAAATAAATGAATAATTGCAGAGAGTTCAAATAGGAATAACCTCCCCCACTCATTATCAGATCCAGTTTTAAATAATTCTTCATGCCCGAATTTAGCAAGCATCCCAATTCAAAAAGAAGCTCTAAGTTCTGATAATACACCATTGAGCCAAGGAGTGGCTAACATTGCTGCCCAGTAAGGAAATGGCCCCAGTAGAATCAAATAGGCTTGAATCTATAGCTGAAATAGGTTTTGCACAAATTAACGCAAATATAGGCAATAAACAGTGTCTTACTAGGAAAACATGGAGTAATGAAAACGTATTTGAATTCAGCTACTAATAATTTTGATGTTGTTGATAACCCGCTATGGAATAAATATACTTCTCAAGTAAGCTCAAGTTCAAGAAGATTAAAAAGAGTAAATCAAGCTCTACTACTCCAAGTAGCTCTAGCCTCTAATGCTAGGAGTAATACGGCAGTTTAATGTCCATATTAGTGTGGAATGTGAGAGGATTAAATTTTCTCACTAAAAAACAAATTTTGAAGCAACATGCATCTTGCCAATCACAACATCTCGATTATGGGTACTCAGTGCGAACAACTCATTAACTTTCTGTAAGCAGACGGGTAATGTTTGGGATCATTTTAACAATATATGAGGATCCAAGGGGCAAAATTCTTGTAGTTTGGAATAATAAAGTATGGAAATATAACATTTAGGTAATCGGATCAACACGCGCCTTTCATTCCAGAAAATATAGATGGTCTGAGATTCATTCTTTCATTCATTTATGCTAAACATTTAAAGAGTGAGAGAATCAACCATTGGAACAATGTAAAAGAGGAGTCAAATATTATCAACATTCCATGGCTAGTAATAGGAGACTTTAACTGTATTCTTCATAATGAAGCTAGAATATCAGGTTCCAGTCATCTAGCTAACAGCAGATTTAAATTTCAACTCATGTATCAATGCAATAGGCTTGAAAGAGATAGAAATCGTAGGTAATTTTTACTCCTGGAGAGGAGGGTTAAATTTTAGCTCACATAGCAGAATTGATAGAGCATTAGGCAATTTTGAATTTGTTAACAAATTTAATCATGTGCATACTAACATGCTAAATCATTCAATAAGTGATCATTTTCTTGTATTCATCAATCTGCTTACTGACACTTTACCAAACTCAAAGATCATTTAAATATAACAATGAATGGAAGTTTCAAGTTTGTTACAATGAGGCTATACAGAGAAATATAACAATTAATTTTGAAGGTAGTCCCATGTATGTTTAGGTTCTTAACCAAATTGAAACATATTAAACAAGACCTGAAAATGTGAAACCATAATAAAATGGGCATAGCCGAAAACTATGAAGACATTACGGAAAGAATAATTTTTTCTACTTAGGACTGATATATAACCCATCAGATCAACAATCGGGATAGTCTAATTCAACTTTAGCATACTTTGCATGTTGAAGCAATAGAAAATCAATAAAAAAAACAAAACAAAATGGACTCACTCAAGGAGATCAATGTTCAAAAAAAATTCATGCAAGTATGTCCTCCAAAAAGAGTAGAATGAATATTCACAAATTAATCAATGAAGAGGGACGACAGGCTGCAAAAGACATAAATAAACTTGCAAAAAATGCCATTAATTAATTTTTTGGTCTTTTCAACAAAGAGAATAATAATGAATAGTACCAAAATATTGTTTGTAAGAGAACTCTATTGGATAATGCACGGAGCAAATTAGAAAGACAAGTAGAGACGGAGGAACTAAAAATTGCAACATTTTAGATGGAGGACGATATATACTAGCCCAGAGCCAGATGTATTTAGCGCAAAAAAATTCAAATTCTTTGGAAGCAGCCTAAAGTGGATCTTTTCCAGGTCATCACTCATGTTTTCAATCACATTTTTATTTTTTTAGTCCCTAAATCCCCGTCTGTTAACAATATTACTGATTATAGGCCTATATCCTGTTCTAATGTATTGTATAAAATCATCACCAATATAAATTGCAACATGATAAAATGCCTAATGAATGATTTTATTTCTCACAATCAAAATGCTTTTATTCCCGGTAGAAGTAGAAGCGTATCGGAGAATTCTTTAGTTGCATATGAGATGGATAGGAGCTTTAATAAGATCTAATAAAAGTATGTGCATTAACATGGACTTTAAAAAGTATATGATAGAAATTGTAGTGAAATTTGTTTTAATTTGATCGGAAGCGAATTATTTGATCAGGATCTAGTATTGCCTATTTAAATACCAATGGAACTTAAAAAATCAATTATGCAGTCTCACAGAAATAATAGCAGAAATAAGAGACACAGAAGATTTAACGTGGTCGGATATGAATATCCTACGTCCACGGAGACCCAACAACTTTTTATTTCACTAAAGAAAAGAGTACAAAAGAGAGGGAAGAATAATGGGAGATTCTCTCACATTTGCTTGTACATATGAAGATGAAATTCCTTCATTTAAATAGACTTGATAATGAAGGATTATTTGGAGATTAAGCAAATCAATTTCCCGATTATCCAGATATCTTTCCAAATTGCATGATTTGATTTTTATACAAATAGATGGCGTAATCTTCGTTTCAATATCTTTCCTTTATTCTCCATGCCTAATCATTTATTTTTTCATATAGCAAATATATTGACTAATTAATTGATTGACTAATTAATTAGTTTCCTTCAAAATATGCTTTCATATATAGCCAAATTAATTGATTTGAGTGAATCAATTAATCAATTTCTTTCCTCTTTAACAAATATATGAATCATTCAAATTTAACACTCCACCTTGATTCAAATATAACAATCTCTCTTCATCACCTTATCATCAAGCAATCAACATAGAAGTTGTTGGGTCTAGCTCCCCATGACGCTCAAGTAACAGGAATCAAACTGATCAAGTTTGAGCAATGCTCAAACTTGTCCTTTGAAAGTGACTTTGTCATCATATCTGAAGGATTATTCAAGGTACTTACTTTCAACAATTTGATCTTGCTTCGTTCTTCCTCAAGCATAAGAAAGAAACCTCTAACATCAATGTGCTTCGTTCGTGAACTATAAGCTTGATCCTCTACTAGATGAATCGCACTTTGACTGTCTGAAAATATCTCTACTGTCCGCTGCACCATTGAAAGATCATCCAACAACTGAAGTAAGTATAATCCTTCCTTTGTTGCTTCCACAATCGATATCAACTCTGCTTCGGTAGTCTATAAAGCTACGATAGATTGTAGCTTTGATCTCCATGAAATCGAGCCTATGCCAAGTGTAAAAACATAGTCCGACACTGACTTCCTAGCATCTCTATCTCCAGCATAATCAGAATCACAGTATCCTCTAAGAAAGATGTCACCATCCACTCCACCATATAACAAGCCCACCGAAGAAGTGCCTCGAAGATATTTAAGAATCCACTTCACAGCTTGCCAATGCTCTTTGCCTGGATTAGACATATATCGACTCACAACACCCACTGCATGGGCCAAATCTGGTCTTGTGCACACCATCGCATACATAAGACCACCAACAGCACTAGAATAAGGTATATCAGCCATATACCTTTTGTCTTCTTCCGATGAGGAAGATAAGTCTTTTGACAACTTAAAATGAGAGCCTAACGGAGTGCCAACCGGTTTGGCTTTCTCCATTCCAAATCGAGCGAGGACCTTCTCGATATACAGTGTTTGAGTGAGCCTTAACTCTCTCCGCTTCCTATCCCTGCTTATCTCCATACCCAATATTCTTTGTGCCTTTCCTAAATCCTTCATGTCAAACTCTCTACTGAGCTCCGCTTTCAACTCCTTAATTCTGACCATACTCCCAGATGCAATCAGCATATCATCAACATATAACAACAAATAAATCATATCACCATCACATCTTCTGAAATAAACACACTGGTCTTTGAAACTTCTGGAGTATCCCTGTGAAAGCATAAACTTATCAAACCTCTTATACCATAGTCTAGGAGACTGCTTCAGTCCATATAGAGATTTGTTGAGTTTGCAAACATAGTCTGGTCTGCTACTATCAATGAACCCTTTCGGCTGCTTTAAATAAATCTCCTCATCCAGATCACCGTGCAAGAATACAGTTTTGACATCTAGTTACTCTAATTCCATATCATAATGAGCAACTAATGCCAAAAGAATACGAATAGAAGTATGCCTAACCACTGGAGCAAAGATATCATGATACTCTACCTCCTTCTTCTGAACATACCCCTTTGCGACTAATCTTGCCTTGTATCTAAGATTACCATTTTCACCGTCTTTCACTCTATAGATCCACTTGCATCCAATAGCTCTTTTGTCGGTGGGAAGAGCCACCAAATCCCAAGTATGATTTCTCTGTAATGATTCAATCTCCTCCTCCATAGCAACTAACCAACTGGAACTATTAACTGATGCGATAGCTTCTCTATAATCACAGGGCTCATCATGGACAACATTCAAAGCATATGTTGCCATATCATCGAAGTTAATGCCTTCGATGCTCAATCCAACAAACTCATCAAGCCACTTAGGTTTTCTTCTTTGTCTAACAGGCCTAGGTTCTGAATGAGCTCCACCTTGAGTTTGATTCTCTGTACCAACATCGATATTATCCTCATCAACCACGGTGTCATCGGAAACACCGTCTGAACGTCTATGGAAAGAATTAACAGATGACTTGCTTTGTGTTTGGTATTCTTCACATGTCCTCTCATTGTCATCCGATGGGGAAGGCTCCACCTTCAACATAGCCTTCTCATCAAAAGTCACATGCCTGCTCATAACGATCTTCTTGCTAATAGGACACCACAACCTATATCCCTTCACTCTTCTCCTATAATCTAGAAAGATACACTTGCGAGCTTTAGGTTTCAGCTTTCCTTTACTCTCATGCACATAAGCTGGGCAACCAAACACTCTGAGAAATGAATAGCTAACAGGCTCTCCATTCCATACTTCTTCAAGGATTTTCATATCTATGGCAGTAGAAGGTGTGCGGTTGATGAGGAAAGCCGCCATAGATAAAGCTTTAGTCCAAAATCCCTTCTTAAATTTAGCAGTCAGTCTGAGGCATCTTGTTCTCTCCAATAATGTCCGATTCATCCTTTCTACAACTCCATTAGACTGGGGGTCGCCTGGTGTAGTGTAATGCCTTCAGACTCACAATAATCGATGAATTCCTATGATACAAATTCACCGCCATTATCTGAATGGAGAACTTTCAATTTCTTCCTTGACTGCTTCGCAACCATAGATTTTCACTTTCAAAACTTGGCAAAGGTTTCACTCTTTGACCGAAGAAAGTATACCCATACTTTACGAGAGAAATCATCTATAAATGAAACGAAATACCTGGCTCCACCTAAAGACTGACAAGGGGAGGGACCCCAGACATCTGTATGAACATACTCCAAGACAGCTTTTGCTTTATGCTCTCCTATGCCAAAAGAAATCTTCGTCTGCTTTCCAAGAACACACTCTTCACAAAAACAAAGTTTTGAATGATGAACTTCATCAATCAATCCTCGTTTTCTCAACTCATCCATGCTGCGCTCACCGATGTGACCCATCCGTAAGTGCCATAATCTGGAAGAATCCGAATCAACAGATGTAACAGAAGCTGATTCACTAATTACAGTAGTGCCCTTTAATAGATAAAGATTTCCCGCCCTCACACCTCTCATAACAATCATGGAACCCTTTGATATCTTCATTTTCTCTCCTTCTACTACAATCTTCAAACCAAGTCTACTCAATGCCCCAACAGAAATCAAGCTCCTTCTCAAATCAGGTACATGTCTAACATCGGTGATCGTACGTATAACACCATCAAACATCCTAATCATCACGCTACCAACACTAACCATACGGCAAGAAGCATCATTACCCATCAGAACTTCTCCTCCATTAATTTCACGGTAAGTGGAAAAGTAGTTCCTATCAGGTGTCATATGATAGGATGCGCCAGAATCAATCAGCCATAAGTTGCTCTTCCCAGAAGAGCCAGAAGCTGTAAATACATCGGTGTCACTTTTCCGTATCTGATTTCTCTGCTGTAGAAGCTGAAGCTTGCTTTGGATCTTTTCTTCTACCTTCAATCTTGGGACATTGTGCTATGAAGTGCCCTGGTTTCTTACAATAATGACAAGTCAAATTCTTAGGCCCCCTAGACTAAGACCATGAAGAATTCCGTCCTCCACCTTTCATTGACCTGCTTTGGCCTCTACCTCTCTGAACAGATAAGCCTTCGGTATCACTATCCAAGCTAGTGCTCGCCAATCTACCTCTTAATACTTCATTATGAAGACCAGCCTTTACATCAGACATGCTAAATTTACTGTGGCCATAAATCATGGAATTAACAAAAGCAGTATACTCCTTAGGAAAGGAACATAAGAGGATCACAGCTTGAGCCTCATCGGTAATATCAACTTCCGCTGCCTTCAGGTTCATAATCAAAGTCGTCAAAGCATCTACATGCTCCATGAGATCAGCTCCAGGCTTCATCTTGAACGAATAGAGTTGTTGCTGAAGAATAATCCGATTAGTGGGAGACTTTTCTTGATATGCATCTGATAATGCATCCCATAATTCCTTCGTCGTCTTCTTCTGAGAGAATTCTCTAAGAACTTCATCTGAAAGACTCAACTGAATTGTTGTGAGAGCTTCATCTTCCATCTCTTTCAAATCAACTGCATCAATATCTTTCAATTTCTCAGGCGTAGAAACAATCTTATAAGTCTTCTCCTTCTTTAGCACAGCCTCCATCTTCATCTTCCAAGTACCAAAATCTCCCTTTCCGTAAAAACGTGTTACTCCATAATTGACACCAAATCTACCAATAGGCTTACTAGAAGTAGCCATTAATATTCAAATAGGAACAATAACACTAGCTTTGATACCAAACTGTAGTGAAATTTGTTTTAATTTGAGCGGAAGCGAATTATTTGATTAAGATCTAGTATTGCCTATTTAAATACCAATGGAACTTAAAAAATCAATTATGCAGTCTCACAGAAATAATAGCAGAAATAAGAGACACAGAAGATTTAACGTGGTTCAGATATGAATATCCTACGTCCACGGAGACCCAACAACTTTTTATTTCACTAAAAAAAGAGTACAAAAGAGAGGGAAGAATAATGGTGGATTCTCTCACACTTGCTTGTACATATGAAGATGAAATTCCTTCATTTAAATAGACTTGATAATGAAGGGTTGCTTGGAAATTAAGCAAATCAATTTCCCGATTATCCAGATATCTTTTCAAATTGCATGATTTGATTTTTATACAAATAGATGGCGTAATCTTCGTTTCAATATCTTTCCTTTATTCTCCATGCCTAATCATTTATTTCTTCATATAGCAAATATATTGACTAATTAATTGATTGACTAATTAATTAGTTTCCTTTAAAATATACTTTCATATATAGCCAAATTAATTGATTTGAGTGAATCAATTAATCAATTTCTTTTCTCTTTAACAAATATTTGAATCATTCAAATTTAACAGAAATAACAAAGGACAATATATAATACAGATGATGAAAATGATGGGGTTCCCTCCTCATTTTCTCTCCCTTATTTATTAGTGCATAACCCCTACTTTCTCTATCATCATTAATGGTTTTATCTTTAGCAATAGAGGACTAAAGCAAGGGATCCTCTTTCCACTATCTTTTTGCTATTTCTGTGGAAATGTTGTCTATTAATTTAGAAAGCGAATGCATTTTGGAAAATATAAACCTAATTTATAAAACAATACCATCTATAAATCATTTAACGTATTCTTATGGCCTATTTATATTTGCAAAGTCAAATGAATCAAGTGCAACTGCAATCAGCAATACACTAAAAGAACTGGAATAACAGGCAAGCCTAACTTTAAACAGCCAAAAGTCAAAAATATTCTTTGGAAAAGGAGTTTCAAAAAAGGAGCAAGATCTGAATATCATAAATATTTAAACACATCACTACCAATCAAATACTTAGGTGTTCCTCTCTCTCAACAAATAAATTAAAAGTTCTTGTGCAAAAATTGCACAAATGCGGAAAAAACAATAAACAAGATCTATGTTTGTCAATTGAACATCACTCAGTTTAACAATAATTATTCTATTACTCCAAATAAATAGTAAATAACTATAAAAAGAAAAGAGACGCACAATATTTATACTGGTTCATAATAGAGGCAAGTTACAATGGTAACAAATGGTGCGAACATAGTAAGTAATTCGCTCATTTCTTTGATTACCAAAGATGAAAGAAAATAATCCCAAAGCAATGTGATTACTGAGAAAGAAATAATATACATATCCTTTTGCATATATATTATTCCATAAAGTGCGCATGCATTTATTTCTTTGTTATCTCATGCAAATGAGATCTAATAATTTATGCATTTCCATAATGAACTTACTTTTCTTTTTGCATATTTGTTTTCTTCTATTTGTGATTTTGTATCATCAAAATTTAACACTCCAGCTTGATGTAAAATCACATATCTCCAACATCCCACCTCGATTCAACTCTTAAAAAAAAATGAACTCCACCTTCAACCAAAATCTCTTACCGAGATAGAAACAAAAAATGAATATTTACTCAATGGGTTCCGGCAAGGCCACCCCCCATCACACCCAGCTAACGAGCTTAAATTATGTCTCCGTCCGCCAACAAAATGTTGCAAATACCCAAAAATCAAAAGAATGTAGATATAAAAATAATCTCAATACCACCAAGGCAAAAAAATCCTCTCAATCACCAATCCAAAAAAAAGCCAATGGACATAAAATCGATGATATACCTCAACGGCACCAAATCCGCCAAAAATCAGCTCTATAAACTGAACTCTCCAAGACGACATCACAAGTCGACAAACCTCAACGGCGCCAAATCCGTCACCAAAATCAGCTACATCAGCCGAACTTTTCAGTATTATGAGCACCACCCTCAATACTCGAAGAACCAAGTGGATTACAAATATGATGTACCAAAAGTAAACGGAATCTCCTTTTGCAATCTTTCAAATTTTCCATGGAAATCAACATAAGGCTCATACATCAGCGTTGAGCCATGAAGCAGATATAGGTTTCCAAATCCAGATGTCCATTCATCACACTAAACTCCTTATCATCAAAGTTTCAAAACTGGAACGCTCTTCTCTCTCAACATAATCTACTCCATCTTTTTCTTCATATGCCAAAATCTCATTTTCCATCAAAATGAGTAACAACATAATTACCACCGGATCTACCGCTCTTTCTAGAAACCATTGATGCACAATTTAAACAAATCGTCTTGCTTTGATACCAATCTGTTGTGTAAAAATTGCACAAATGCAGAAAAAACAATAAACAAGATCTAGATTTGCCAATTGAACATCACTCAATCTAACAACAATTATTATATTACTCCAAATAGTAAAAAACTATAAAAAAGAAAAGAGATGCACAATATTTATATTAGTTCCACTGTCATTAAGATAGTATACGTCCAGTCCAGATGAGAGAGATTTTATTATACATGAGAGGGTTACAAAAGATTACAAGATAAAAGTTTACATAACCAAAGTCCAAAATAAGGATTAACAAGAAGAGATACTCTATTTGAAGATCGCTGGCTGAATGTCAGGATAGATTTACAATGAAATCTACTCTCAATATATAACCAGTGTAAATTCATGTGAGTCGTCGACTAAATTACCAAAATATGATAAGAAGATAATGAAGATAAGTTACAATGGTAACAAACGATGCAAACATGTTAAGTAATTCACTAATTCCTTTAATTAGCAAAGATGGAAGAAAATAATCTCAAAGCTATGCGATTACTGAGAAAATAATAATATGCATATCATTTTGCTGCTTTGCATATATATTATTTCATAACGTGCGCATGCATTTATTTCCTTACCATCTCATGCACATGTGATCCAATAATTTATGCATTTCCATAATGAACACATACGATTACTTTTCTTTTTGTGTATTTGTTTTCTTCTATTTGTGATTTTGTATCGTCAAAATTTAACAAAAGCAATGAACTTTGGTGATCTTATGGACAAAATAAATAAAAAATTGGATGCATGGAGCAGTAAGTTCTTTAACACTAGTGGCAGAATAGTACTCATAAAATCAGTTATCCACCCAATGATTCAATATTGGATACAAATATGCCAAATCCCAAACAGCATTCTCTATAAAAATGACTAAATCTGTTCTAAATTCTTATGGTAAGGGAAAAGTCACAAAATTACCTAGGACCTAGTCTATACTCCCAAAGGAGGAGGCTTGGGTTTTAAAGAAACTAAAATATTTGGAAAAATCATTTGCCATAAAATTGTTATGGAAATTATTGCATAATGATTCCCTTTAGTTAGCTTGAATGCTTAGAAGATATTGTTGTAACTAGTGTTATCAAGACGCGCGCCTAGGCTCAAAAAAGACTCAAGCACACGTTGTGCACCTTTTTGCAGTGAGTGCATATATTTACGGTTTGAGGTGCCTTTTTGCAAAATTCAAATTTTAGTTTATAAAATAGTTAAATAAAAATGTTATATAGTTAAATGAATTATAAAATATGGTTTAAAATTTAATTAATAAAATATTTAAATTGTTGAATGAATTATAAAATATGATTTAAAATTTAATTTGTAGTTAGTAAATAGCAGATCAAACTTGTATAAAAGGTACGCAAAAAGGTCCAAAACTCAAAAAAGTCCAGCTCAAGGCTTGCATCTTTTTGCTCCTTAACTACCTTGGTTGTAATAAAAACTTTTGGACTCTCAGGCTTGACAACAATGCTTCATTTACTTGGAAGCTACGTAAAAAATAGAGAAGTAGGCAAGCAACTAATTCAATGGAAAATTGTGAATGGAAGATACACAAGCCTATGGTTGGATCCATGGCTTAATTAATGGTCACTCCATAAATAATAAATTAGGTTGGTCTTACATGGCAATGAGTAAATCACACAATCATTCAGTTAGCAATATAATGAGCAATGGTGAATGGAATTTTAACAACTCTGACTTGTCGTTAAGCATATGCAACCAAATAAAAGAAATTCAAACAGACATAGACAAAAAAGGAGGTTACTACAGGGCATGGTACACAAATAATGGAAGTTTCTATGCTTGGGACTTCATCGGAGAGAGAAAAGAACAACGCCATGGCATAGTCATATCTGGAATAGTAGTAGCTCTCCTAAAATGTCAATCACTACCTGCTTTGCAATCTTGGATAGACCACCAACAAGGGATAGATTAAATAGACGAGCAGCAGTAAATAACATAAGGTGTGTGTTATGCAGCAAAGAAGAGAGGAATCTTCCTCACACTTATTCTTTAAATGTGAATACGGTTGAGTATTTGGAGGAAAATGTTAGACAGCCTGGAAGTTCAAATGGGAAATTCAAGTTATGAACTTTCAAACATCATTGAATGTATTTCAAACCAATTCCAACACAGATCAATCAAGGAGGACGTGATTGACATAACATTAACAGCTATGATCTGGTATATTAGGCAAAAAAGAAATAAAAAAAATATTCCAATCAAACAACATCCATGTATATCTGTCTTAATTAATCTTATCATCGTGGACTGTAAAATTATTCTAAACGAATCTAAATTATGAAGCAATCAATTAAGAGAGAGTATACTCGTCTTTGAAGCCCTTGAAAATTTATTGATGATTGGATATGGAACCCCGCTGGTCAGATCTACCTTCCATCCTCCTCAGGCACCTCAATTTGTCAAGAGTCAAGACGAAAGGGAGAATAAGGCCCCGATTTGTTTTTCATTTTTTGTTCTGTGTTTTCGCCAAAAAACGTACATACGCCGCATGTATTTTTAAAAGACAACCAATTTGAAAAATGACGTTAACTTATAAAATAAAAAACAAATTTATTTTGTTTTTCGCGTTTTGAGAAATAACAAAAGAATGGAAACAATCCATCCGCTCCGCCGTTCCTCCATCCATTCCGTCGTCCTTCCATCGTCGTCGTAATGGTTTGAAATTTTAAATTTCTCTATCGTCATCCTCATAATTTAGTATGGATGTTAAAACGAAAAACACAAAACATAAAAAGAAACCAAACAGACCCTAATTTACTAGATTGTCTCTTTAGTAGCCATTAAAGAGATAGACCTAGGGTTTTCTCACTTTGGTTATTAAATGAAGTCGAAGTTGGCTTTTGTATGTTGTATTTACTGGTCAGGTGAGAATACGAGTGCTACAACCTCGTAAGTTTTAAACTAGGGAACATGGAACATTATTATTGATCTAACATATAGTGTTCTTCTGGTAGCTGGCACATTTACAGAGTCATATTTTACAATGCACAAGTTTGGTTAAAACACTTGGCTTTGATCGTACTGCCCATTTAGTTTTGAATATTGCATCCATGTTACTTAGTACGTTAATAGATTTGCTATTGGTTGTTACTTATTAGACAATGAATAACGTAGGCCAGCAAAATGTATGAATAGGTTTAATAAGTTCATGAAAATGCATATTTTATACATTTTTTCTGTTCAAAGCTATTTGTAGAATAAACCGTTTTAAAAAATAGTATTCACCCAGCTTAATATTTTCACATCCTTTCTAACTCATATACAGTTTGTATAAGCAACATAATCATAAGAGTTAAAATTAACTGGTTCAGGCAAGTATATTTGGATGTGAACATTTTTTAATGTGCTGCATTGTAGAATAGACTGAAAATGTCAAATAGGTACAGCTTACACAAAAGAAACATAAAAGCAAATTTTGTTCTTTACAACCAAAGCAAAAGAGGTAAATAGGTTCCAGAAAAGATACGTAAATAAAAGCAGTTTGAGCACACTGACAATTAACACGGTGCAGAACTTAAAGTCAGTTATACAGAAACAGAATAAAATATAATACCAAAAGGGAATAGAGTAGAACTAATGTGCGTAAACAGACGCTGCAGTAGAAAAAAGTACTTCAATATCCAATGATCAGGTGCCCTTGCGCCTTTTGTCTTTGGTCCTAGAGGTTGTTATTCCTGAGCTGTTGTTGACATCTTCAACATTATATATGGAGGCGGTACAGAAAATCACCATATTATGATGCAGAGTGCACATAACTAACCTAAAAGAAATACTATCTAACTTGGATGTTGTCAATTCCTAGTTAAAATTTTTGAATTTTAAACCTTTTATAAATACAGAATGACCGAAATGAAGTGGAATCATAAGAAATGAAAGTAGTCGTGCATGCTATTAAACTCATTTTTGAACCCACATTGAAATAAATACAATGTATACTTTCTTATTTTGGTGGCTCAACCGGGATGAAATTGAACAAAATAGAGGACCGAGATTGAACAGATTTCTAAGCTGTATGATAGTATAGGCACATTGTTTTGGTTCTGTGTTAGCATTAACCCATGTTAAGATTAATTATAAAAATGCGTTGATATTTATGATGGCAGTATGCAGATCTCTCGTTTCTTCGGAAGAAGGTGACCACAGTATATTATAAGTACGACACTCTAACCTACATTGCATTTGTCAAAATGTAATTACTATATGTGTTTAAATAAATGAAGCTTAAGTTCACAACCAGTAGTAAGGAAGAATATTCCATAGGGCACAACAGCAAAGACCCTCAAAGATGTTTGCACATACAGCTATATATACCGGTTACAGCTGTGAAATGAATAGAATAAACTATCGAGGACAAAAAGGAAGAAAATGGACATCTTTATTTTAAGATTATCAAGAGAATACCAGAAAATAGATAGAGGAAAAAGGTTGTAAAAAATGATGACAACAACTGCAGTTTTGAGAGTTGAAATTGATATAAAAGCCGAGAAAACAAACTGTTATTCGATCAGTATACCAAAACAGAGACCAGTATGTTATAAACCCGTCACACAAGTTTACCAATTAGATTTCCACTATTTTGAAATTCTGTATTAATAATTTTGAACAATAACTATGTTGTAATTAATTTACAAAAACAAACTATAGCAATAATAACAACAAATTGCTGCATTAAACTATAGTGATAAACAAGCGTTGTACTACTTCGCAGAAACAGCATAACGTTGAAACAGAAAGATTACAGAACGATGTATATAAATATTTAAGTAAACAGAAATCTAACCGGATGAAGAATGAAATTTCGTCTGAGGCTTGTCGTAACAATTTCCTTAAGATTTTATTCAAAGTCTTCCAAGATACAACATACGTGATCTGCTCGAGATTGTGATGTGTGTGATCTTCTGTGTGATACGTAGAAGCGCACGGATTGTAGAGATTAAGAAATGAGGAGGAAGAAGAGAAAATTCGGAGTTGTTAACTGATCAGGTTTCCTTCTTCTTTTTCAGGCTAATTCCCAACGATTATATCTGTTGGGAACAGCCGCATCTCTTCGTCTGCAACGGCCAAAAACTGTCGCGGTTTGCAACAGTCGCGTCTCCTCATTTGCAACAGCTAAAAACAGAGGGGTGGCAAAAATATAACACGGTACACTATTATCGAACCCGACCCGATTCGGTACGAGAAGGACGGCGCACGCGTGTTAGTTCATAGCCAAGTCCTCCACCTTGCACAAAATTATCTAACCCTAAGGATCAATACGGATTTGAAGAAAGTAGTATATAAGTATGAACATTAACTTATTTTTGGCGATCAGGGACAATATCTCATTCACTATAAAGGGTCTCTAACACAAACTGTCTTAGATTTTCGAATGACAAATCATAATAACAAAAATGTCAACCCTAACGATTTTTCTCATCGGTTGGTTTCAGCAAATCAGAAACTATTGTTCAGTCCAGAAACCTTGAGGGAATAAAGTCAGAAATTTATACATGTCCTTTAATGAAAAATTTGATAAGGTTTTATTTTAAACCTCAACAGATTGGATAAGTTGTTAGTGAATATTGTTGTCATAACAAATGATAATATTTTTCTAATAGCCCAAAACAACCTGGTAAGAACCGCATAAGATTAAAATGTAAAGTGGTAGACCAGATTAATTTCAGTGAGTAAAAATGTAAAGAGTAATTACAGTAGTTGACATGTTCCAGTGACATTTGTGTAATATATGACATGTTCCTGTGACATTATTTCTTAATGAACCAAGAAAAAGATGGAGTTATCATCCTTCATGCAATAAATTTCAACTAATATTCTACGATACCAGAAACCTAGGGGTTATTCATTCAAAAAACGGTCTTATTCTCTTTCTCTCGTTAATGGCTGCCTAATTTTTTCTCTTCTCCGATTACTCCCCTCTGTTTCTCTTGCTACTTGCGCTTCGACTTTACTGCTTCTTGTATTGCTTCTCCGCGAGAGGCTATGGGTTATTATGTGGATTTGGGGGTTTTCGCTTTTACGGGCGATTTTGTAAGGAGTTGTCCTCCTTTCGCTGTCGTCGCTGACGCCCTGCTGGCGATTGTCCCTTCTCCGGTTTCGGTTTGTCTCTCGAGCGATAGAACGGTCGCCATAGAAGTTTATTCCACCGGGGCCTTCTCCGCTCTGGCTCGTCACAAGTTCTTGTTGGTGGATGGTCAGTTCATGGTTTTGTCGCCTTGCTTTGTGAAGTCTTCACAGCTTTCGTTTAGATCTGATGATCTGGCTGTTAGCGATCTTCAGATCCAGTTTGCCCCCAAATTGATATATGGGGAGGCGTTGGGTTTGTCGCATCCTTTGTCGACTGCTATTTCGTTTGGCTCCGTTGTTGTTGGTCTCGACTGTGATCAGTTGGGTGTGAACCTAGAGGTTGTGTCAGAGTATAGGAAGAAGGGAGAGTTCACCGCTCCTTTCTCCCCTCGATTGTCAATTCTGGGTAGTTCGGTTACTTGCCCTACCTCTGTCAATCTCAGTTTTGGCGAGGTTAATGGTGGCTTGGCAGATGAAGATTTGATCACTTTGTCTCCATCCCCGTGCCTTGCGATGGTGCCAGCTTCGGTTGAGGGTGGTTTTTATCCAGGTCTCGAGAGTGGTTCTGATGAGTGGTTTATGGTCGGTGGTGGGAACTTGTCTGCAGTTTCGTTCTTGGGCGATTCAGCAGATAAGGGCTCGGCTGCCCCTTGTCTTGCCGTAGTGGAGGAGCTCTGTTGGAAGGTATGTTTTTCTTGCTCGCTGTCTTTGGTGGTTGTTACTGCTGGGTTACCTTGTGACATTTGGGGGTTTTCCTTTGTTGTCGAATTAGAATTCTTGAGCCATGACACACTTAGGTGTGTGCTCCCTGACACTTCCGCCTTTGACGGGCTTGGTAGGGTGTCAGGTCACAGTGGTGACTTATTCGCCTTTTCGTCTTTATGTTGGATTGGTAGCTTTCTGTCGAGCGTTAGGCTCTCTTCGGTGTTGTTAGCTTTCAACAGTGTGGTTGTCCTTTTCTCGTCCCTAGTCTGGATCTCTTCGTCCGGTACTTTCTGTTGGGTATTGGTTTTGAGTCACTGCGACTACATTTTGGTGTTGCGAGTGACTTGTTTGATTTTTCGTTCGGCGTTGTTTACTGTACTCTATTGGGGCCATCGATCTGCTCAGTGGGCCGGGAGCGACTGGCGAGGGCGGTATCCTTCGTTATTCTCTGTGCGTATAGTGATCGTCGGTGATCACTATATGGACAGCAGGGTATACCGTCAGCCATCGGCGCTCCGTTATCATCGTTCCGCAGATTGGTGCGCCGCGCGAATCTCACCTTCGACACGGGGCTGTACTTTTAGTGACAGTCTCGTTATGGTTGGATTCCCACAGCAAGATGGGACGCATCTGGATAGCTCCCTTACATTTACTGGGTTTTATTTCTGTCTTCCCCGTATCGCTCTTCCGGTACGCCTTTACCGAGTTCTATCCCGCCAGTTAGCTGAGTCGGGGGTATCAGCTCCTGTTATCCCGGCCTCATCATTCTTTCGCTCTGTTGCAGCTCCTATCTGCCCCGTTTTAGATCAGAGCCGGTGGCAGTGCACTCTTCGCCTTTTTCGCCTACCCTTTTGCTTAAGTTTTTCCTCTGCTGTTTCTGCTTCTCCTGTTCCTTCGCGTTCATCTCCAGCGTTATGCTCAGCAGAGTGCTCCTTTCCCTCCTCTTCTTGCTCTCTGTCCATTACCATCCCGATGATGAGTAAGGCAGAAATTGCGCTTCTGAATGAGCGCCTTGATTGTCTGTCCAGGAACTCTTGTTCGGAGTTTGCTGGGGCTTATCGGTCATCATCGACCGATTGTGAGGAGTCATCTTTGGCTTCTGCTGAGCCCGCGGTTTCTTTTGCTCGTCCTCTCCGTCGAAGAGTACGCAGAGTCCACTCTACTCCTCGCACCATCCGTACACGCTCTATAGCAGCGTCCGAGCAGGTCGACAGATCGTCTCGGCACTCACTATATCTTGTCTGAGTACGTTTGGTTTTTTTTATTTGTAGCTGTCTGCTTTAACTTTCTTCTTTAGTTTCGTCATGTCGAATTTTCTCTTCTGGAATGTTCGCGGTATTGGGAACCTTGATTCCTTGGCTAGGCTTAAACGCATTGTTCGGAAACATTCGGTCGGTGTGCTAGCTATCCTGGAACCTCTCCTAGACCCGGTGGAAATAACCAGTACGGTCTTATCCTTAGGTTTTGGCGGAGGGTCGGCCAATGTATCGGGTAAGATTTGGATTTTATGGTCCAAATCCTATTCGGTCCACCAAATTTTCGACTCCTCGCAACTCTTATCGGTAGCCTGCACTTCTTCTTTCTTTGGTTCTCCTTTTCTGTTTTCGGCAGTGTATGCCAAATGTGTTCGGTCAGAGAGGCTTACTCTTTGGTCCGATATTTTAGGTCTCAGTTCTTTGGGCTTTTCTTCCTCGGTGATTGGAGGCGATTTCAATATCGTCGCATGCCAGGCAGAGAAACGGGGTGGAGCTGCCATCAACCGTCTTGCAATGGCGGATTTTAACTCTTTCATTGTCGGATCTGGTCTCTCTGAGCTCCCGTTCGTGGGATCGGCGTTCACCTGGTCTAATAACCAGATTGGCCCAAGTCGTATCCTATCCAGGCTAGACCGGGTCTTTGGCTCGGAGGATTGGTTTCGGTTACCTTTCTCTTTCTCGGTTGTCCATCTTCATCGGACCTTCTCTGACCATTCCCCTCTTATAGTTCGCTGCTCTCCTTTCTCACTGTCGGGGCCCTCGTCTTTTCGCTTCCAAAGTATGTGGAGATCTCACCATACTTTTCATCAAGTGGTAGCTGATTCGTGGTCAGTTCCCATCATCGGTCCTCCCTGCTCTGTTTTCTGTCGCAAGCTGAAACGCCTCAAGGGCTGTCTTAAAGTATGGAACAAGAACGTATTCAAGAACATATTCGATCGTGTTCGCTCTGCCGAAGAAGCCCTAATTGTTGCGGAAGCTTTGGTTGATGAGTCCCCGTCATTATCCAACAAGGAGGCGTGGGCTTCTGCTCAATCCTTTTTTGCCTCGGAACTTCGTCTTGAGAATGACTTCCTTCGCCAAAAGGCTAGAGTCAAGTGGGTGGTCGACGGCGACGCGAACTCCAAATTCTTCCACTCCTTCATTCGGAAGAAAAACAACCTTCTTACCATTCGTGAGATCATGCGCCCTGATCTATCTTTAGCATCGTCGCCGGTGGAAGTCATTGACACAATTGTGACTCACTTCCAATCCTTCCTAGGCTCGCCTTCGGTGTCCGAATCCGATCCCTCTCTTTTAGCTTTCATTCCCAGGTTGGTCCTCTCGCCTGATAGTGATACCCTCTCAGAATTCCCATCGGCGGAGGAAATCCGTGCCAGTGCTTTTGCTCTGAGTAAGGATAGTGCTAGCGGTCCAGACGGTTTCAACGGTACCTTCTACCGCTGTTGCTGGCCTATTATTCAGGATGACTTTTGTCGTGCTGTTCAGTCCTTTTTCGTTGGTAGTTTCCTCCCCTCAAGCTGGACATCCACCAACCTTTTTCTCATCCCGAAGTGCGACCTGCCGCGCTCCTGTGGCGACTTTCGGCCCATCAGCCTTTGTAACTTTTCTAACAAGGTTATCTCCAAGATTTTAGCTACCCGTTTGGCCCCTTTCCTTGAGCGTATAATCTCATCATCCCAAGCGGGATTTGTTAAAGGGCGCTTAATTTCTGACAATGTGTTGTTGGCTCAGGAACTTATTTCCCAGTTAGACAGGAAAGTGCGGGGCTCTAATGTTGTTTTCAAACTCGACATGGCTAAGGCTTACGATCGTATGTCGTGGTTTTTCATCATTAAGGTCTTGAGAACTTTCGGTTTCCCGGAAACTTTCATTGACCTTGTTTGGAGGCTTATCTCCAACTGCTGGTTCTCTGTGCTCATTAACGGTTCGGCTAATGGGTATTTCAGGGCTGGGAGAGGTCTTCGCCAAGGAGACCCGCTATCGCCTGCTCTTTTTGTGATCGCGGCTGAGGCCTTCATTCGAGGTCTACATTGCTTGACGATATACGGTCAGATCCAGCGTTTCGGGATTCCGAGGGGTTGTCCTCTCATATCGTCTCTGTCCTTTGTAGATGACATTGTTATCTTCTCGAACGGTAGTCGCTCATCTATTCGGAAGCTCCTTAGTTTCATTCATCTTTACGAGAGATCTTCCGGTCAGCTCGTTAACTCTTCGAAAAGTTGTTTCGTCCGGGCGAAGGATTGCTCCCCTACTAGAGCTTCCTGGATTGAGACAATTTCTGGTTTCGTCGAGACCACGCTTCCTCTTCCCTACCTGGGTATAGTTTTGTACCGCGGTAGGAAGCTTAATGCTTATTTTGATCCTTTAGATGACAAGGTACGGGGTAAGGTCATTCGTTGGAATGCGGCTCTTCTCTCTCAGGCTGGCAGACTGGTTCTCATAAAGTCTATGTTAGATTCAATGGGTACTCATGTCTTTGCGACTATGACCCCTACCGCCTCCTTTTTTAGGCCGTATCGCTCTTTGGCCTCTTCATTTTTCTGGGGCAACAAGGAAGGCGAACGCCGCCATCATTGGATTTCGTGGGACACGGTTTGTCGTCCTAAGAACGAGGGCGGATTGGGGTTGCGCAACCCCAAGGATATTTGCTCCGCCTTCGCTTGCAAACTGTTGTACAGATTCGGTGCTAACAATTCTTTATGGTCCTCTTTCCTTCACGCTAAATACCGAAGGCTTGCGGGCACAAATTATACGGGTTCTCCGTCCTATGCTAGCGAGACGTGGAAGCACATGCAGTCAGTGAAATCCTTATCTGACTCCCACGGCGGTCTTTTAGGATGGGACGGCACCCCGTTTTCCATCCTCAGAGCTTGGACTTCGATTCGTATTCCTTCCCCCATTCGCCCGTTGTTTTCTTTCATCTGGGATTCTCGTTCTCCGCCAAAAGTTTCGACCCTCATGTGGCGTATACTCCATGATGGTCTTCCTTTAGACGAGAACATTCAGCGGATAGGCATCCCATTAGTTTCCCGTTGCATTTGCTGCGACATCAGGGATTCGGAATCCTTGAACCATTTATTCTTCAATGGTTCTACGGCCAGATCTTGCTGGAACTACTTCGGAAATTTGGTAGGTGTCCGTGGAATTTCCAGATCTGTTTACGATCTTCCTTCGACTTGGTGGTCTGGGAACTCCAGGAAATCTCTTCGTGCGATCATTCATCGATTAATTCCTTGTCTTCTTTGCTGGCACATTTGGTGTGCTAGGAACAAGGCAATCTTCGACAGTACTCCTATGGAGGCCGTGACCATTATTAGGCGAGTCAGGAATGATGTATTCCTAGCTTTTCGTGGTCGGCCGTTCAGGGGACGATTTAGTACCGGTATCCTTCCTCTTGTGGGTCTTCTTTCAATTACTTGTGCGATGAGGTCCGCAAGAACGGGAATCGGTTGAGTGTTCCTGTCAGGGCGTTGGTCTACATCCAACGTTCCTGACACTTCCCCCCCCCCCTTTTTTTTGATTTGATGTGGTCGCTAGTCTTTCAGGTCCAGGTTTTGGTGGGAATTTTGATTTCTCCTTGGATTGTTTCCATTAGTTGCACTTCAGCTCTCTGTTATTCTAGTCGGATGCTGGTACCCAGAGCTCATCTGGTATTGCTGTTTCGCTGGTTGGGTTTGTTGGAGGACAGCTTTTATGGTTCTCTATGGTTTGCGAGTGATGGCTTGCGGTTCTTTGTGGTTCTTGCACTCTTTGTCGGTGGGTGGTTTTCTTTGAGGTGGACTGGCCTACACCTTTGGGTGTAGCGGGATTGTTGGTTGAGCGGTTGCTTATTCAGTCCTTTTAGCTTTGTATTATGTTGCTACTGTTAGCATAGTTTTTCTTCTATTTTCTGATACTTTGATTTTCGGGTATGTGGGTCGCATACTCTGAAAGTCTTGCTGTATTTTGTGAGCCGTTGGAGAAAGGCTTGTTTCTCCATTCTATTATAATATTTTGGTTTAAAAAAAAATAATTAATATTATAAACTCCAAACAATTCTAGCAAAACACAATCTCATACGGTTTTTAATTATAGACTATTGATAATACTTATTTTACTTTATAACTTCCTCGTCTCCGGTTCTATTTCCACCTCAGCTTTTAAAGTGATGAACCACCTGACCAAATTTAACTCATCCCTCCTTCACTATTGAGTCATCAAGACTCTTTTGCTTAATCCATAATCTATGCAGTTTAAAGCTTTCCAAGTTACCGTTGTAAATACCGTATTTATTTGTTGGAGTAGTATCACCTTATTTCTCCTTTTACATTAATTAACTTTTATCTTTATATAAATAGTATAGAAAACATAATTTCTTTAAACAAGTAAATAATTGACAAAATAAAATCTCACTGTCATGAAGTACTACTTTAAAACCATCACTGTATATGCAGGTCCGGTCCTTCCCCAAAGCGGTAGAAGCGGTCGCTTAGGGCCGTAAAAAAAATTAGGGCATCAAAAAAACGCGACACCAAAAAAAAAATTAAATCGTGACACGCAAGCGATTGACAACTGATGAGGCGAGGCGGCGGCTACTACTCCCTCTCTACATCATCTCCTCCAAGGCTCCAAATTAATCGACATGACAGCAGAAAGATGCCAGGCACAAAATCAGCATTGGTTACTCCGAGTCACTCTAACCTTCCTTACTTTTGTGAAAAACAAATGTCCATCTTTTCTACGGTTAGCATGCATCAATACTTGTCAGAATTAACTTTTGTGAAGCTATTGAGTGTTCGGAAACCATTTTTTTTTTCTTTTCTTCTCTTGGGAGTGATCGTCTATTAGGTTAAACTTGAACTTGCTATGTGATGACTAACCTGTTCGATGAAAAGGGTAGAACTTTCTTATGTATGCCTTTGTGATGTTTTAGGAATTTCACGTCATCACAGGTCACTATAGCATTCCAATTTTCACTGTGCTCATATCAATTTTCATTATATGTGGGAGTACTGGCATATCTCTCATTATACGTACACTTGGTTCTCATTGTTAGGACATTGTGACATTGGTTTGCATTTGAGATATTCTTTTTCGATTGCAAAAACAAAGAACAAAAAAAAGGAAAAAAAGAAAAGAAGTTTCAGAAAGGCTAGTTGATACTTTCAATCAACAAAATTTCAAAGAATATGTCCTACTTATATACATTCAACAATTGATTACGCAGCAGGTTGCTGTTGTTGCAATTTGCACTATCACCTAAAAATCCTTGCACATACTTTGAATTCTTCTCAGAAAATTTCAAAATCATTTGCATTATTTTTATTTAAGGGATTTATATTTGCACAAAACAATAACTCAAACTTTAACAAATCTTCCTATCTAAACTGTTAGTTCTCTTTCAATAGTTTCTTTCTTTCTCCAAGCTTCCCATTTTGAGATAGTCTTCAGCTTTTAGTTGCTTTTTATACATAATAGAGTATGCAAGAATTGAGAAATATAATAACATCTATCACTAAAATAAGGGTATAGAAGAAATTCCACTACAAGAAAACTGCGGTTTACCTACGCCAAATTGGCGTAGGTAAATGCATTAACTACGTAACACCTACGCCAATTTTGGCGTAGGTAAAACTTGCGTAGCTAATAAAATACCTACGCTTTACCTACGCCATCCGTTGGGTTGTTTCCTACGCCTTTCCTACGTCATAATTTTCTTACGCCTTCCCCACGCCATGTTGTACCTACGGTTTTGTTACGACATTTTTACTTTTTTAAGTGCTCACGTCTTTCCTACGTCATTTGTTTACCTACGTCTTCCCTACGCCATGCATACGACTTTTTGCTGCATTAATATTTCATTTACCTACGCCTTCCCTACGTCTTTTCTGAAGCAATTTTGATATATTACTATTCTATTTCATTTCACCACATTAAATAGAAACTAAAATCAACTTATTATATATACATACACATTCCAACAAAAAGATTAACGTCAAACCATTCATCTTTAATTCAAAAAACAAATATCTCATTCATATTACAAAGTCAAACAATATTAATCAAGTTCCTATATGTTAAAATAATATGATAATATGTTCATGATACATGACATCATACAGATAACATTAAAAAGTTTTCAATACCCTCATTCCTCATGACGATCGTTCGGCACTTCATCAAATCGCTGTCGAAGCATCTCGGTGAGTTGTTCATACTGCATCTTCAGCATTTGAATCTCCCCTTCTTGACGCTCCACCTTTTCCACATGCAACACTCTTCTTTTTCACAGAATTGTTTCTCAAATATGAATGGGCTTGGGCAACCCAATATTTGGGTCGGCTCTGCCTGATCCGCAGCTAAGGAAGCAATAACATGACTCCACATAAGGCAGTTGCAAGCTCAACTTAACAGAAACTAAACATGAAATGGAGAAGTTTGTGGTTTATTTCATGGGTAGTAACCAGTAAAAGTGAAGCCTCTTCCTGCAATTTCTCCAAGACAGAACCACACAAACAGTTCGACTCCAAATAACGCAGCTATTCCAGCATGTTCAAATCTGAGCTCCTTTCTGTTCTTCAAGGCTTGCTTTGCACCTTCCAGTTCTATCCAAAAAGCTTCATTACGCCCAGGAATGCTGCAATTAACAGTAAGTTATATTGATCAAAACATGCAACATGCAGGTGATATACATTACAATACATGCAGTACTTCATCAATCAAACAAATAAGACTATAAAGCTTTGACTTTAAGCTGCTATATCGAGCCTCATTTAGTTGCAGTTTTAACAACCACAGGAGCAAATTGACGGTGACAAAAGTGCAAATATAGCATGTAAGAGACATTCGATTTAATAAATAGATGCATTGTTAAACTACAGAAGTAGGAATCAGTGTAATTCCGCACACCATAATATACATATTACCATCCAAAATAATTTATCAAAAAATAAAATTAAAAATAACCTAGCAAGCCGAGTGTAGAACAATTGGTTGGAGAGCTCCTGACATTTCTGAACCGTAGGTGGATCTACAATATACTTCTTATTATTCTCCAGCAACTGTACTATGTTGCCAAAGGTTTGTGTGGTTTACTTTGGTTATTGATTGCGTTGATTATACATGTCAGATTTCGCTTTATTGATTTCTACAGCGAACATTTTTAGGAAAAAGTGGTAAAGGCAAGTGAGTGCTTATAGAAAAAGTAGCATTGTTCCATTATACTGAAACTGAGGTAAATGTACATGATTCCAGTGACATATCATAATCATACATTCGAATAAAGAATAAATGAATTGGACATAAAGTGGAAATATATGAACAATGCTAATTAAAGAGACTTGTGAACCTTCAGTTCTGTTATAAATGGACCTTTGAATTGTTGGAACAAATAGTTTGCATGTATATATGTTTCGAAGCATCAAACAGAGTACGCATAAGATGATGTAGCCAATTATATATGACTGAACTCAATCTGTCATTCCAAGCCAATGCAATTACAATTTTAAACTGAGGTATTAACCACTCATTGTATTATGTCAGATGGGGAAAAATTGGAAGGAAAAAAAACAAATCTTTTTGAAAAAATTAGTTAGGGCTCTAACCCCCAACTGACATTTATCTCTGCTCCAGGACATAACAAGGAAGTGTGACCTTTGATCACAACGTTATCAAACCCAATTCTTTCTAATCTAGCCTACACCGGATTAGATATGAGTTACAGTTCATAAAAGTACTATTTACGAATTGATAGAACTGATTTGCATTGACTAAAACTGAGGTATTAACCACTCATTGTTCCTCTTCTCAACAGTAAACATCAATGCATAAACATAATGTCAAGTTATATATATGTGTTATGCTTCATAGATTCATAAACAACAATAATTACTTATTTTACAAGAATTCTTACCCAACATTCAGACCAAGCTTATTTACCAAGTATTTCATCAACAGCCTAACTATCATCCCACCATCCCTGAGATTTATCAAAAATAAAAACAAATAAAAAAGTTAAAAAAGTCTGGATAAGAAAAGGTCAAAACTTTTTGGTGATAGAAAAGCAAGCAATGGCCAAAAGAAGCAAAGCATGCAAGAAATAAAATGATTAAGCTGAAACAAGAGTAGAATAGCAGTAGTACTTGATTCTTATGTAGCTTTTTGGTATTTGTGGCAAATTCAGCATCCTCACTCTACATTCAAATCAATCACCACAAAATATTAATTACTCCCATAATTAATTACTACCCGTAGAAAATTAAGAAAACAAATAGCTTGTTTACTGATTTTCGGCTGCTTTAAGGTGAAACCAGCAGTATCCACAAACGAGATGCCAAAAACGCAATCAAGTTACAACCATAAACCATACCAAATTCAGCTCCTCTAAGCAACAGGTGAAAGTTCAACAACAGAAGTAAGAGTAGGCTTCCACCCATTACTCATCCCACGCTTCAACTTCTTGCTCTTCACCAAACACTTGTCATTCTTACTTCTCCCAACTTTACATTCTTTCAACTCATTCGCTCTTTGTGACATGTCCCTCTGCAGTTTCTTCACAGTTGTCTTTGGAATCAAGTAGAACTTCTCTCCAGGATACAACATTTCGTTTGGTCCAATAAGCGCCTGATTCGGTTTCTTGAATATGTCTGGATGAGCAAGGCACAGTCCTGGGTACTTCTCCAGAACCCAACTTGCAGGCACAACGGAATCGTAAACTTCGACCATGCCACTTGCTAGAACTATTCTGACTAATGATTCTTTGTTCTGAACCTACCTGTGAAACTTGCTAGACTGCGCCATTTTAGATCTCTCTGTGAAATGACTAACCTCTTTGACATCTAAACCTACCTTATCTTCATTCTTAAAACCAGCAGTATCCACAAAAACCATTTCAACATTAAAATCCACCGTATCTGTACACTTAAAATCAGCGGTAACCACATGCTTGTATAAAGAGACTGTAGCATACCTAATTAGACAACTCAGAACAAGAAATTCGCATACCTAATTAGCAGTGGCAGTATAAAGAGACTGTAGCAGGACTTCAAACCAACAGTAGAAAATATCGCGTAGGAGGCAAGGATGAGCCGACGATGGCTGATGGAATAGCCGAGTATGCAGCGATGATTATTTAGAAGGCGTTGATTTTTGAAACCCTAGTTTTTTTGGGTTAAGCATCGGGTTTTTTTTTTATTCGTGAAAAACTGAGGTTGGGAGAAGGAAGTAAAGGTGGTTAACGTAAAAAAAAAATTGAATGTGTAGGGACGGCGTAGGAAATTTCCTACGCCTTTCTTACGTCAATGTGGAATTGTATAAAATTAACAAAGGCATGGAAATGGCGTAGGAAATTATCTACGCCTTTTCTACAGTATCATTTTAGTGTAGACGATTTCCTACACCTTACTTACGCCTCGATTTTTTTTCTACGTGTTGAATTTGGCGTAGGAGAAACGTAGGAAATTTCCTTACGTCTTCCCTATGCCTTTATCTCTTTCTACCAGTTTCCTACGCCTACCCTACGCCCCGCCTTTTGGCGTAGGGAAGACGTCGGAAATTTTGTGTAGGAAACTGCAGTGTTTTCTAGTAGTGTTCTGTTATGTAAAAAGAATTTTTTACTTTAAATTATCACTAGAATTTTTTTAAAATTATATATAACCAGCAGATTAGACATTCATAATTTAAAATGTTTTTGTTATTTTAATAATTATTAATATACAATATCGTTTAATGGTTTATAGTGTTTAGAAATTTGAATTATTAGTACAAATAAAGTTATTTATTTTTTTTCCTCTTCTCGTTACTTTTAAACTATATAAATTACTTTGATGATTTAATTAACGATAATACATTAGTTTTTGTACAAGGGTCTTTTTTTCACTTTTGGTTTTAGATACCAAAATTATTAGGACCGGCCCTGTGTATACGGTCAAGCAAATTATCCGATTTTCTGCCTTTTGTTCAACCCATAGACTCCCAAACACCAAAGAAAACGAAAAATATTCATAGTGTACCTTGATAAGTCTGAGTTTAGGAAAAGAAAACAAACAAAACTGAGTTGGTAGACCAAAGTCAAGCATTTCTATCCCACCCAACCTTTACCCCAAATAAGCCAGCATACTGTCATGTAGCAATAATGCTGATATAACTAATTATAAAATAATGAAACTGTGAAACATCTTGGTAGGAGCGATATTGAAAACTGAAAATATAAAATATAATATTGCAAGTTATTTATTTATTTTTGAAAAAAAAAATCAGGTTGTAGAATAAATTTCAAACTGTTCGGTTATCTTCTAAATGGATGATGAGTCAATTTAGAGAAGCAAAATAACCTTGTTGGGAGAGGAGGTTGAATGCGTAAATTAATTTGATGGTACATGCATTTTCTAATACTTATGTCTAATGAATGTATAAGTGGACAACGAATAGATCGAATTGACATAATAGTCTAAAGCTTTAAGCTCGATATATATTTGTCCGAGAGTGTCTAGGCAAGCACGGGATGAATATGAACATCACATGACCATTATAACAAATTGACAAACTAAAATAATTTGCAAATTTGCACCAAAAATTGGCACAAACACCCAATGGATTTTATGTAGAGAAATAAACGAAGAAATCAAAATCAAAATCAAAATTAAAACTGAGGGACCAGCAGAAAACAAGTAAAAAACAATGAAAAACAGATTTATAGTGCTTCGGCGTTGAAGACTTACGTCCACTTTGAAGAAATAACTTTATTAGTCCATTGAATTTCTAAGTACAAGAGGGATCCGATCGAAATCCGTAATTACAGTGAAATACAAAAAAAAACAACGTAAAGATCCCTCAAATGAGCTATGAACCATGTATTTATAGGCGTAGACGATCAAATATCTTCCTGAAAATTCGTCGGCAGAATCTCCAGATGCGGACGAGGTCACTCAAAAAATCTCGTGGCTCAATTCCCAATATCTAGCGATCGGGGTCGATCGGTCTTCCTGGCCATGTGGCAAGCTGCGATCGGTCAGGTGAGTCCCCGTCTATGCTAGCTTCATGTTTCCAAAGTTGTGTGCATAGTTGCTTTTAGGTTTTAAGAGATATATATCGGTTCCCGTTGAGTTGAACTGCTGATCCAAGTTGTTCATAGCCATAGTGATCCGTTCTGATCCCCTGCCTAAGGGAAGCACTATTCCATACTAAGAATGTTCTGTAGAGTATATCTCTTGGTTTCGCTTGATCGTTACTTCATATTGTCGTCTGTGCTTGCTCTCTAAACTCTATGATTATCTCTTTGAACTGCTTTCCTTGTCTATCATCGAATCTAACTTGTCCAGTCAGCATGCATATAGCCGGGTCAAAAGGCCGGATAACACTTGCCCTCCAAAGTACGTCTTGTTTCAAACGTTACGTTCTTTGAATCGAAGCAAGTTAGAGTCCCGGGAAGGATTCCATTTAGTTTCCCGAGCAATTGTTACCCTTCCGCTAAATTGTCTTTTTGAAGAGCTGTATCTCTCTATGTTCGTTGCGATGCTTGGACGATGTCTAATGACATAAATATTGGATTGTAACTTATCAATGACATTCCGTGCTCGGCTCCATTGAGCTAATCAATTGAGCTAGTAGGCCTTGGCTACATGTAGTGACTTCTTTTCTAAGAATCCAGGTTATAATTCAATTCTTGTCGATTCAAGAAATCGAATGTTGGATATGCACGTGCATGTTCATTCACGTATATACTTTTGTCACTAGCTCCCAATACACATTCATGGGTCGTTGTTGATATCATGTAGTTGAAGTAAATAGCATTGAAATTTTCTATTTTCTTTTCTTCATTCTTTTTAAAAAAAACATTGGTAAGGGGCCGTTCGGTACAAATCCACTAAGCGGAGGGATTGGCACCGATCCCTTAGCTTAAGTGGACTGAACCGATTTTAGTTTAGTGGGTTCGGCCCGCTTTTGCATATACAAGCTAGATATATAAGCTAAACACTTAACCCTTCTCACTTCATTTGATTCACTCATTTGCTTCTCAACCAAACCGATCCCCCATCTTTCCTTGCCTTCACCATTACTAGATCTTCAAATCGAGAAACCCTATGGATCCACACAATCTCCTATTTAATCCAGTCTTCCATCTATCCAAAAGCCTTCATCATTACTCCAAATCACATCTACTCTCAACATCGTCGATTCAATTCCATATCCAGGCCCGAACTCGCATTGCCTTAGTTTTTTAACTTGACCCTTGGCCTCGCCTTCATCTCAGCCCGATCGTTTACTCTCAAAGTCACATACATATGTGTGTTTGCAATTCGATTTAGGTTTTAATGTGATGAGGCAATGGGATGATGGATTTTATCACGCTTGTAGTTGTAGGCTTAGTGTTTGGTAGCATGGAAAGGTGAAGTGAAGTAGTGAAAATGGAAGGATCAGCTTATGATAAAGCAATCGGTTGTGGATCCATAACTAGCATTGAGGAGACGCAGTGGAATGACGAGGAGGAGGGCTCAATCGAGGTGGGATCAACTTATGATATTGAATGGAAGCACGTTGAAGATGAGCGATTGGTTATAACATGGAGTGAAACGATCGGTGGTGGAGGGAGATGGTTTGGTGACACCGAGGGATCGATGATATGAGGCGATCGATTTTACGTGCTAAAGAGATGAATGTAGGGATCGTTCCAGACATTTGGGAGTTCAAAGATGCATAAGGAAAAACTGACTAGGGGAGGGATCAGACGATCCCTCTGCCTAGGGGAACTTAGCCATTTTTTGGTTTAGTGAACTTGAACCCGAACACTTGCATATGACCTAGAACTTGCATGTTTGGACTTTAATTTTGAACTTACATGACTTGAATCATTGGAACCTTAAGTTGCACACTTTTGAATATGGCTTGAACTTGAACAAGTATAACATATGGTCTCGAATGATCCTGAATGCAAATATCGTACTCTAATATGTCGATGACTGATCCCGGAGCTTAGATAAAATCCATAACCATCGACGTGAAAGCCGGCTGGGACGGTCAGCGATGATGGTCACTCCGATCGAATCCCAAAGCCTCGTCATAACTGTCGTTTGAATTCTGAACTGTTTATCTCTGTACTACACAACACTACACCACACTACACTAGTTTACCTTAGCACGGGGGAAACATATTAATTTTTCTAATGATTACTATCTGCTGAATTTGATAGCTATAGGTTCTAAACGCTCGGAGCGTTTGGTTGATAGAGTTTAAGGTATGCCCTAGGAGCAATTATGTAATTTGTTACATATATCTAACTCGTTGACCACTCTTGTTCAAAATAAAGATGTTTTCTTTCTATTATATCTTGATATAATATGGTTATATTAATTAATCAACTTAATTAAAAGTATATTTAATAGAAAATCCATAAATGACATATTTTGTGATAGTAGTTACAAAGTGTTGTAACCATGAGTAATTTATCACAATAAAACAAATATATCATTTTAAATGTTCCTAGTCAAGAATCATCAAGACTGGATATCGGTGTATCCATTGAGACTAGAGTATGTAACGCTCTCTAAATGTTGGGCAGTGTATTACTCATGACTACAGGGGGCATCTAGGGGTTACATACCGATAGTTATTAGATAACTATGGAATGACTCACTCGATAGTTTTCTGTTTGTTATTATAACTAAGGTCAAACAGAAAATATCGATATGACTGATTTACACAGTTCTCTCGACTTGAGAATATGTGTATCTTCAATACGAAAGCTACGCTTTGATTATAGTCAAATCAATATGGCATGGCGTTCCATCGAGTGACTATAGTTGGGTCGAGTGCAAGTATTGAAAGTGAAACACTATTCAAGGGAGGATCCGTCTCCTCAGTTATATGGGGTTAGTATCATGGTCAACTCAAGTCAACTTAAAGTCAAAGTCTTTGGCCAGAGTATTTTGTTTAATAATTATTATTATTGTTAAACCAAGGACTTTGAGTTTAGACTATAAAGTTGAATGTGGACGATATTAGAATTTTGACCATTATCAAATTCCATAAGTCATAATATGATATAGTTTTGATGAAGATAGTTGGTGTAAATAATTGTCACCGTTAGGTACTGCTTATAATAAGTAAAATTAGATTTTACCAAAAGATGTGTAAGCGATGAATTCGACCGTTAGTGACGTGTGAACGTTAATATTTGAATTGTTCAAAATTAATCGCTGACTGAATTTACACCTTTGAGTCGCACAAGCGTAATGATGAATTCTCCGAAAAACCATATGATTTAATTAATTTATAAAAAGTTGTAAATTAATTAAATCAATTAGTATTTGAGAAATATTAATTATTATTTATTTTATTTGATGTTTGGGGGTTATTTGTAATTATTTGAATGCATTTATAAAAGTTATATTTGCGCGCATTGATATATGATATCATTGTAATTAAATAAAACATAATTACATGCGTTAATTTATGGAATCTTATGTCATTTGATGACACATAATTTTCAGCCATACCATGTAAAGAAATATGAGTGAAAAGAAAAAGTTAATCGAGAGAATTAATTAGAGAAGTTTTATTTAAAGAATGGAAAAGGTTTCTTTCTTTCAAATAAAACATATTCTCTAATTCATTCTGTACGTACCATTCATTTTTTCTCATTCAGTCTGTTTCTTTCTCTTCTCCTGACTTTTCATGGCAGAAAACAAAAAAATTCCCAAAATTCTTTCAACTCTATAAAAAACATCAAATAAAATAAATCAAAAGTGGTTCATCCATCACTTGCAAGGATAGGATGGGGATCTTGAAGATCTGAGCAGACATAGTCATTCAAGGTGTGATTTCTAGGCAACATCCTAAGGTGATTCAATCGGATCTAGAAACATTCTTCATTCAAGGTGCAAATCAAAGGCAACATCAACAACGTGCGTTTTAAGGATTGGGTAGCAAGGTATGTCATTTTCTATATATAAATAGTGATTTTGCAATGTTTGATGGAAATTTAATCTGACTTTCATAATTTGTATGATGAATTATTGTCATGTTTAATTAAAAAAAATTATTTATGAAGATTGAATTATTTGTTGAATGACATGATTGAGTTTTCATTTGATAGATCAAAATTTAATTTGTTTATGTTTTAAAACAATATTTAAGTGTAGATCTATGTTTTTAAAAATTCTAATTAAAGTGTAATTCTTCATATATGAATGTTTACATATTCAAATTGATTAGCTGCTTTTCTTTACTTTATTAAATTGAAGCTAAATCTATATATGTTAAAATACAATGTTTTATTCTAGTTTTATGTTTTAACATTTAATTTAAATTCAAATCCTTAAATATGGAAATTTACATCTTCATGTTGATTGATTGAATTAAGGTTAAAATTAAATTTATATGGAATCAATACAATATTTCAATTGTATATCTATATTCTAATTTTTCATAATAAACTGTAATTTTAGTTTTCAATTTCAATGTATGTATGTATGCATGCATATATTACTTGCGCTTTTTATTGCATGAGATATGTACACATGAATAAAAGGAATTTTAACAACAAATCAAAGTTTTGAAATTGACTGTAATAACTATCTAATTTATATTATTAGAATGATTTGATTGAATTTCATATATACATATTTGGATCTACTTGTATGTGTTCATATAAAATTTATTTTCCTTTACACATGTTGTCATAGTATGAAATCATTTCTCTTTTTAATTAAGACAATAATGTTTGTATACAATTCATTGTTTACCTTCTTTATTCTTAAATTATGGTACCTATTGATTGTCATTAGTATATTGCATTAATTAAGTTTACTAAATGAGAAACTGTATCAATCACTCATGTCATCCCTTACTTATTTCCATTTCAATTCCTATGAAATAACCATTCAAATTGTTCTTGTTTATTTTATGTATACATATCAATTACCACTAACTATGTACACTCCCTATATGTTGCACTTGCACAATATTTACTGTGAATATATTTACAATTCATGTCATATTTATATTAGTTATTAATGTTATTTTGTTAATCAATTATTTAATTCAATTAAGAGAAGGAAACGAAAGGTTTCCTTCTAACTAAATTTATGCCCCCTCATTAATTGAATAACTAAGAGAAAGAAAATAGTATATTTTCTTCTCTGGTTAAATTTGAAAAGTAAATGTTACATACAAATTTGTATATAATAGTATATTTGATATACTCTAACTTACATACACATTAAATTAAAGTGAAACTTTATTTATGAAGTTAAATAAAATATTGATTTTATTTAAAAAAAACTTAGAAAAGTTCTAAATATATTTAGACTTCATATGCCCATTAAAGATCCAAAATGATAATTTTTTTTGAAATTCACTCACTTCTTCAACCGCGGACTGGCCTAGTTCCTTCCATGGCAACCATTTAAACATGTATCTATTTTTTAATACGGTAAACCAAAAGCAGACATAAGTTTTTCACTTCATAATGATTTTCGTACATTAAATTATCGGGTGACATATGTCGTTTAGCAGCTTGTACAACAGCTGTAAATCCGGCTTATGTGAAGTTGTGTTTTGATTTCATTGCAATGTATTCTGCAGTTACAGATAATTGAGCGCCGCTTGTGCAGCCATCCCAAAGGGGTTTTTAGCAGCATCCAATAAATAATGGATTTTTTTTGCTCCAACATTTGTTTCTTCTTCGACATTAACATCGTCATTATCAACTTCAACGGTAGAAAACATTGATCATGCTGCATCTTCAACCATATCTTCTATGAGATTCATCATAATAATTTCATTACCAACCTCCTTCTCTGGCTGTACATGATTATGTGCTATAGTTTCTCCATGACGATCTCACATCAAATAATTCGGCATGAAACCGTATTGGTGCAAATGAACTCTAACCATATCCGGTATCGAATGCTTCAACAATTTGCATCTACTACATGGACAACGAATTTCTTCGTCGTTTCCATTATTACTTAAAGCGAATTCAATAAATACATGTACACCATTATAAAATGTTCACTTATTGAGCCTCCTATTCCCTTCATTGTTGATACGTCCAGCTCCGATCGATAAAATAATTGGTCATTTTTCCTATTTTAAAACATATGATAGAAATTAAAAAAAGTATTAATCATATTATGGATCGACATTTTATTTTTCAATTCAATCATACTGTTTAATTTTTTATATGTTATATAGTATTATTTTTTATTATTATTTATTTTCAATTCATTTATACATTTTATTGTTTCATTACCAAAATTCATTTTAATTATCTTTTATACATTTTATGTATTGGCATTATGAATATAATATTAAATTTTTAGGTTATTGTTTTCTACTTTGATGGTCGATCATCCTACTTCTCATTACAAACACAATAGTAATTACATTTTGTAAATCATTTCATTTTAAATGAGTCAACAAAATTTCGGCAGCACTTCTCCCGTGTTCCTTGTATCGTACACGAATGTGTGTGCACAAGGAACAAAAAGGAAATGCTATCAAAATTTTGTGAACCGTTTAAAATGAAATAATTTACAAAATATAATTACTTTATTGTGTTTGTAACTTGTCCAATACATGGACAAATCCGACAAACATTGTATCGGATGAATATAGATGTCTGTTATATGACAAAACCGAATATTCATATAACGATCATATACAATACTTGTTAGACGGGACCAAAAACTCACTGAGGGATTTATAAAAAATAAAGCACTACTATCGTGTTCGACATTTTAGAAAACACACGCACTAAATCATGCACATCTACCCTGATTAACCAAAGCTAGCTCTAATGCGCATATGCACTACTTAATCAACGTACATACACTAACATGCACTAAACAAATTAATGTTTTCGACATTTAGATGATAATAACTGTAATTAGCATTCAATGTGGTATAATAAACAATCAATGAGGTATTATAAACAACTAGAATAACAAATTAACCCTAATTTAACAAATCAAAATTAATTAGGGTTTAGAAATAAAACACGATCGAAGATTGATGAAGAGTCTAGGCTTGTCGAGAGTGAAGAATGATGAAGTTGGAGATGATCGGGGAGGCGCAGAGGCTGGCTGACGACCCGGGGGGGTGATGGAGTTAGGGATTTGGTGAATTGGGGGGAGGGGGGAGGAGATATGCTGGCTGTATACACGCTTATTTTCGACGGCTTTCAACGGCCGTCGACGGTATATTTACATAGGTTTTCGACGGTTTACCACGACCACTATATTTAATTTACGTAAAAGCTACGGAGATCGTTAGTCGTCGAAAATATCCGTCGGCGCCGTCGGAAGCTTCCACCGCTATTTACCGTTGTCCTAGTAGTGTGTAAATAGCCCATGAAATAACACCTTGCAAGCTATTTATTTAGGTCTGTCAATGGTAAGTGTTTTGGCTTTGATTATCCAAGTCCAGATCAAGTCGGACTCGGTTATTATTACGGCGGGCACGATTTCATAACCATCCACCAGGTTTGAGCCAAATCCAAATATTATATGTCCGGTATATATTATTTGTGTACCATTTAATTATCTTAAGTAATGAAAAAAAAGTATTTACGTAATTTTCTTTGAGAATTTAATCTAACCCAATTTGTTCATAAACTTCTTTTATGGAGTTCAATTCCATTGTCCTATTCTTATCTGTGCCCATGTGACATAAAAATTCACAATCATTCATTACAATAAAATAATAAATTAGTGGGGTCCACAATATCACATAAATAATTGATGGTGAAAAATCAATGGCTGAAATGTGTATGACACGTGGAACATGTAGATTTGACCTTCATGTACGTATTAAAATGAGGGTTGTTGTATTAATATTTTAGGTGAGAATAAGAGTTTATCCAACGGACTATTACAGGGATCGGGTTCGGATGATAAATTTAAAATACCAACGGCTTCGGAGTGGGGGTTTCAAGCTACCCCGACATAACCCGGTCCACCGAGAGTGTGCTAGCTGTATGTATTAATTATACTCTGTAAGCGAAACAGCAACAGAAGCTAGAACAGTACAGCATATTATTTGATCGAAGCACGTGGCTATCTTTATTTATTTTCTCCGCATTAAAAAATTATTCGATAACATTATCGACCTTGCACTATATACTATTTTGGCTTCTTCGGTTAATATAATATTATGATAAAAGTTACTAATTACTGGAATAATTTTCAAGATATTTAGTAGGACAGGCCTCAGCAAATAAATGTAGTTGACATTTTCATCTAAAAAAAAAGTTGCCTTCAAAATATAGCTTCAAGCACTCACTATTCAGCGTCCATTTCCCCATTAGAGATTCAGTTCCTACAGTAAATGTGTAAATAATTAATATATGTAATTTATTCACAAGCAACTATAAGTCAAGGCATTTGAGTTATAAACTATGTAAATGGTCAATCAAACTTAATTTCCAATTGATATTGTAGAACAATGGAAGCTGATGATATACGCAGGGTCATATAAATAGCTTAATCGGATGCAGGAAAGCTTCTTGATACAAATGAAGATAAAGTGTGCATCTATGCATATATCAGTGCATGTCCAATCTTTTGGGGTGCCCTAGACAAGGCTAATCTCAATGTTAAATTATTTTTGGATATTGTTTCAGAAAAGAAAACACATGATATATCAATGTGTTATTCTGTGGTTTTCAAATATTTGAAATTTGGGATCAAACGTCCGAAACCCGAGTAAGAAGTTTGAATCTCAATTTCGGACGTTTGAAATGTTGTTGGTTGGCCAGTGAGCTTTATGTTTTGAAATTAGATATTTCAAGAGATTGGGTTCATTTTGGGGATCCGCGTGATGCTCGTAAGTTCTAGAGCGATTGTAGAGCAATGTGAGGAGTTCAGAAATGGTACTCCTTGTCTCGGGAAACGTGTGGTTGACGTTAGACGGAATGAGAATATGGCGATGGTTTGAGACACGATTCTTTTTGTATAGTTGTTTTATAGAGTCGTGCGGCAGCTTTGAGATATGACGATTATGGTGTTGCGAGATACGATTTTATAGGATATTGTGTATATGGAGTAAGTCCATATTTCTTAGCTATGCTTTGGGATTTGTTATTTATAGATTGTTTATAGAGCAAGACATGATTGTCTTTGTTGTTTGTGTTAGGCCACATAGATTCAGGGATGGAAGATGTTATATCTCGGTAAGACAATATTTCCAAGCTATTTTTTAGCAAAAGGTGATTGACCTCAAGTTACTTGTTCTAAGTCCATTTGTTAAACAAATGGTAGCAGTTAGGCATATGTATATCGATTCGGTTTTGATACGATTGTAGATGGTGGACGACGTGGTGAAGTGTTGTGGTGTTAGTCTTACATTAGTGACTATACTTATCGAGCCTTGGGCTTATTGGAAGACCCGATGTCCACTAGCTAGTGTGACGATTGAGTCACGATCGATATCATGATAATTAGTATATGATGAGTTTATCATGTATTGTGTAGCATTATAGTAGAAATATGCTTAGTTATTAGATGTAGGTGAAGGTGCAGATTGAGGTATGACTTCATTATCTTATCTATTACCATTTGGTATTGTACATGATATAGTAGCATATTGGCAAGCAGATTAATGGTATTTTCTTCTCACCAGACTTTATGTCTGAACATCTCTTCGTTGTCTCTTTTGTTATCTATTATTTGAGTATGTTGAAATAGTGGTGAGGATTCCACTAGTTAGAGACGGTTTATAGAGGCATAACCATTTATCTCTATTGTTATATTTATCCATTATTTTTGGGATATTGTCATGTTAAATTATATATTCATTTTGAGATATATTGTATAAGAGATTTGATGTACCATTTGCACGATGTATTATGATATTGAATTTTATGTCTTTTGATATGATATGCAACTAGTTTTTTACATATTTATGTTGATTATATTTCAGTTATTTCGTGATGAGATTTAATATAATTTTACTCGTGATAGATATGCTCTACGTTGTTGTTTTGAATTTCGTCCTTAATGGAACGTCATTCGTGATACCTATGAAATCTGGTTGTTTGTATACGTGGATTAATTACAGGTGTCACGAATGAAATGTCATTGCATTAACTTTTACAACACAGTGTTGATCGACAACCACGTTGCGAAGTTGCATGTTTCCTCTTCGATTTGACAAACTATATTCAATACTTTCACCAATCTATATAGCTAAAACTCTTTTTTACAACTTCAAATACTGTTTGTGTGGCATGACCACTACATTAAGTACTTGATATGTGCATATTTTTTAATTAAGAAAAACAACATTTTGAACATTAGAAACTTCTAAAGTTAGTAGGGCTTTTGATTATGGCACCCAGCGATGGTTACAATGTAAAGAGACAATGTGGAATTTGTTAGCTCTTTTAACCGTCGGTTCTATTTACACCCACATAAATGCTTATTGACGCTGCTTAAAAGTTAATAAAGTTAAATCGTGAAATCTACCTCAAAACTCACCTTAAGTTTAAAAAATGATTTGAAAATAAATGATAATCAGATAACATATGAATAATGAAATCTAAATTTGAACGTAATTATTTTCAATCCTATTAATCATTAATGATAAAAAAATAGATGAAAAAGGTAAGTAAATTTTGTTTTAAGAATTTCAGATTAAAATAATAATTAGTTAAGATATTTAATTTTGTTTAGAATATGAATGTAAATCAATACTCTTATATACCTATTAATTTTAGATGGGTATAAATAGTAACAATTAGAAGTAAATAGGGTTATGACAACACATATGTCTCGACCATCAGATATTACTTCATCCTGTGGCTATGATTGCTTTTACATAAGAGATGCGGATAGCTAATTATATGGGCCTAGCCCACTCAGTTATTTGTAATATAAATACAGTACAAACTATCTGTTGTAATTCATTCATTCATTCTATCAATACAATTACATTTTTCATTTCAATCTTCTTTATGGTATCAGAGCCAAATTGTCAAACGACTGATCATCAGAATTAGCTCTGTGATCATCATTGAGCCATCCAGAAAGAAAGATTCTCAAATCCATCTTTCGGTTGCTCTCAGTTTTACAGAGCACTTCATCATTTGATTCCTGCCTTGTTTCCCTCTCTTGTATCTGTTCTTATTTTCTTTCCAAGATTCCCAAACTCATCTTTCAGTTGCTTTCAGCTTTACAGTGCATTACTTCTTCTGATTCCCAAATCAGAGAATATCTTTTCAAGATTCATTTTCTTGAATCTACGTCTGGCTGCAAATAAAAATCTGCCTCGCCGGTTCTTGTTGTCGATCTCATCATGACTGAAGAAAGTGAAACAGTTGCAACATCAGGATTCAAACCCAATAATGCTGCTATCTTCTCTGGAATAATAAAGTTAAAAGGTCAGACAGCAGTACAATTAGATGAAAGCAACTATATCATGTGGAAATATCAAATTGAAACAGCCATTAAAGGCCATGGACTAGAAGAATATATCAATGGTACTCTGATCATCCCACCAAAAACAGTGACCGATAGTCAAGAAAAGGTAATTCCTAATCAAGAATTCATATTCTATCAGAGACAAGATAATCTTCTTGCAACTTGGCTAATGTCATCCATTAGCACAAGCATCTTATCTCACATTGTTGGATGCAAAACTTCACAAGAAATCTGGGAAGCAATTGATCAATTCTTCAATTCACAATCTTCTGCAAGAATTATACATTATAAAAGACAGCTACAGAACTTAAGAAAGAATGATATGTCAATGAGAGAATACTTAACAAAGGCCAAGAATTACTGTGATCTCCTTAGTTCTACAGGATATAAAGTATCTGAAACTGAGCAGATACTCACAATTCTAAGTGGATTAGATGAAGACTACAAATCCATAGTAGCTGTCATTTCAGCTAAAAGGAATCTACCAAGCATTCAATATGTACATTCAACTCTCCTTGCTCATGAAGGAAGAATTGATCAAAAGAAAACTCAAATTTCTGACTACTCTATCAATTATGCCTCTGTCAATAAAAAGAAGAGTCAAGAAATACCTCAAAACTCAAACAGAAATCAGACAGGAGGCTCTAGAGGAGGAAATCAAAGTAACAGAGGTAGAGGAAGAGGCAGATGGAACAACCTCAATAGACCAAAGTGTCAGATTTGTGAGAGAATGGGGCATACAGCATCAAAATGTTATTTCAGATTTGATCAGAACTTTTCCCTCAACAACAACAACAACAACAATCAGAAATCAATCACTCCAAATGTCAACATAGCACACACAGGAGTGGATACCAGCAATCAAAATACTGCACAACACTCAAAGAATGAGGATGCAGCATATGAAGAATGGTACCCAGATTCAGGAGCCACAAATCACATTACCAACAATTTGGAAAATTTGAATCTAGGAAACAAAGAATACAAAGGTACGCAATCAATCCTTTTAGGTAATGGTAAATCTATAGGTATCACACACACTGGTAGTGCAAAAATCTTTGGCAAAAGAGAATTGCACTTAAATAACCTACTTAGAGTTCCTCAAATTAAGAAAAATCTCATAAGTGTTTCTCAATTTGCCAAAGATAATCAAGTATACTTGGAATTTTATCCAAAACTTTGTCTAGTTAGAGATATATCAACTAGAGCAATTTTACTGCAGGGTAATGTGCAAAATGGCTTATACTCATTCAATCTCAGGCAGCACAATAGGGTAATCAATTCTGGAAAATGGTGCAACAATGTTGAAAATATTGAAAATAATATCAAAAATAACAAAGTATTTGATCATTGGCATTGTAAATTGGGTCATCCTAGTATTAATACTGTAAAATCTGTATTGAAGAGTAATAAGATCAATGTTAATGATATATCTCTACCCTATATATGTTCTGCTTGTCAAATAGGAAAGAATCATAAATTACCCTTTCTTGACTCATCAACTAAATATACCAAACTATTAGAAATGGTAGCTACAGATTTATGGGGACCAGCCCCAATAAACTCTGATTTTGGATTCAAGTATTACATTTCCTTTGTTGATTCCTTTTCAAGGTTTACTTGGATATATTTTCTAAAGACTAAAGCAGAAACACATAGGGCAGTTATTCAATTTATTACTCAAGTTGAAAGACAACTAAATCATCAACTAAAAATAATGCAAACTGATGGAGGAACCGAATTCAAACCATTAAAAGATTATTTCTTAGAAAAAGGAATAATACATAGAACTACCTGTCCCTATACCTCTGAGCAAAATGGGTTAGTTGAGAGAAAGCATAGGCACATTGTTGATACTGGCATCACTCTCTTGACACATGCTTCAATGCCACTCAAGTTCTGGCCTGATGCTTTCAACTCAGCTGTTCATCTCATCAACAGAATGCCAACCAAGGTACTACATAATAAAACTCCTTTAGAATCACTGTTTAATATTGTACCAGATTATAATGCTCTCAAAACATATGGCTGTCTCTGTTTTCCCTATATGAGACCTTATAATTCTCATAAACTAAGCAATAGATCAACATCCTGTACCTTTATTGGTTACACCACCAATCAGAAAGGATATAAATGCTTGACTAGTGATGGAAAAATTATAATATCCAGACATGTTGGATTTAACGAATCTATATTTCCATTTGCTAGTGCAAAAATCAAAACAACTACAAAGGTCTACAGTACAAAAAATGTTATACCTGAAATACCCATTTTGTCTCATAACAAAATTGTTGAAGCTACAAATCAGAGTCCACTTGAACCTCAACTCACAGTATCAGGTGAAGAATCAGGTCAAGATTCAAATAACTCCAATAATGACAGCAACAACAATAATGAGTCCAGCACCAATGATATCTTTACTCAAGAAAATCAAAGCTATACTACTCCTCATCAAGACAATCTCAATGAGGAGGGAACAGGTCATCACATGATAACTAGATCTAAACATGGCATTTTCAAACCCAAAGCCTATCATATCATCAACAGCTCTTCTGAACCTGTTTGCTTCAATGAAGCCCTACAGGATAAGAAATGGAAGGCTGCAATGGATGATGAATACAATGCTCTCATCAAAAATGAAACATGGAATCTTGTTCCTGCACCAAAAAATAAAAATATCATTGGATGTAGATGGACATATAAAGTCAAGAGAAATTCTGAAGGTAATATTGACAAATATAAAGCCAGACTTGTGGCTAAGGGTTACTCTCAACAATATGGGATAGATTTCAGTGAAACCTTCTCACCAGTCGTCAAACCCACAACTATAAGAGTCATCCTCACCATTGCTCTTCACAATAAGTGGGAAATAAAACAACTAGATGTCAATAACGCTTTTTTAAATGGTGAACTTCATGAAGAAGTCTATATGCAACAACCTTCAGGGTATATACAAGGTGACAAGAAGGACTGGGTATGCAAACTTAGCAAAGCTATATATGGACTTAAACAAGCTCCACGTGTCTGGTATGAAAAGCTCAAATCTACTCTTACTGATCTCAACTATCATCCCACTAAATCTGATAATTCCTTGTATGTTAAAAATTATAACAATATTACTGTATTCATACTTGTTTATGTGGATGACATTATAATCACAGGAAACAGCATGAAGGAAATCAGGTATGTCACTGATCACTTAAACAATAAATTTTCTCTGAAAGACTTAGGCAATTTAAAATATTTTCTAGGCATTGAAGTCATAAGAAAATCTGAACACGAACTTATTCTTTGTCAAAGGAAATACATATCTGAAGTTTTAAATAGAGCTAAAATGAGTGCTGCAAAGCCCATGCCTACCCCTATGTCTACCGATTTACACTTGTCTAAGAACAAAGGGGAAAACTTCGATAATGAAAAACTTTACAGAAGTATCGTAGGGGCTTTACAGTACATCACTATTACTAGACCTGAGTTATCATTCGCAGTTAATAAAGTTTGCCAATTTATGCAGAAACCCTTAGATCTCCACTGGAAAGCAGTTAAACATATCCTAAGATATTTGAAAGGATCTATCAATCAAGGTCTAAAGCTACAAACATGTAAAGACTTATCTATCAAAGGGTTTGCTGACGCTGACTGGGCATCAGACTCAGATGACAGAAGATCAACAACGGGTTACTGCATCTATCTTGGAAGCAACCCAGTATCGTGGTGCTCTAAGAAGCAACCCACTGTATCTCGCTCCAGCACCGAAGCCGAATATCGAAGCGTGGCAAGCACGGCAGCTGAAATCATTTGGCTCAGATCTCTTCTCAAGGAAATCAAAGTTGATTCCTTTAATCAACCAGTGATATGGTGTGATAATTCCGGAGCTGTTTCCATCTCAACGAATCCTGTTCTCCATTCTCGAACGAAACACATAGAAATCGACTTGTATTTCGTTCGAGAACAAGTTATCAGAAGAGAACTTGTGGTTAATCATATTCCAGCAAGTCACCAAATCGCCGATATCATGACTAAAGCCTTATCGAAGCACAACTTTGAAAGATTCAAAGCTAGTTTGATGATTGATGATATCGGGAGCAGATTTGGGATAAAGGAACAAAAGAATAAAACCCTAGGTCAAACTGAAGGTGGCAATTAGAAGTAAATAGGGTTATGACAACACATATGTCTCGACCATCAGATATTACTTCATCCTGTGGCTATGATTGCTTTTACATAAGAGATGCGGATAGCTAATTATATGGGTCTAGCCCACTCAGTTATTTGTAATATAAATACAGTACAAACTATTTGTTGTAATTCATTCATTCATTCTATCAATACAATTACATTTTTCATTTCAATCAAAAATAGAATATTACTGTCAAATCATTCTCATTCTCAGTTGGATGATGTTCGATGTCTTAGCGTTTTCGGTCAAAGATAAAGACAAATTGGATGAGTCAGTGGAAGGCAATATTTGTATGCTTCCCACCACTTCATTTTTAGTGGTTCGTGTTTGTTAACAAGTCTTGCCTTGGCCTTGCAAGTGTGAAAGTGGTTTGGGCTTCTTAGATTCCTGCACGTTGGACGATCGTATTCAATGCATTCGCATGCATAATAAGTAAACGTGTGACTCAAATAATTTGTGTTTTGCGCGGAGAAAAGCGGCTGAGTTTTATGTGAACCGAGTTTGTTTTCATACTTTGGTTCTGTCGGCCCGTCTTTATCAATATTATTATACTATATTTGTGAATGTGATAAAAGCAGGCAAGTTATTAGCATTGCGTGCAGATAGGACACGTCACCTGGGCACTGGACCATATGTTTGTTCGGCAACTGGACAAATGCGATAAGGTTTCCACTTTCCACAACTGCTTGCCTTTGATACAGTTTTGATGGCAAACTGAAATTTTGAATTACCAATCCCAACCGAAAATAAAACTATTCTTTATTATATAAGTTGATGGTTAACATGTAAAATTATTGTATCATATTGGGCACTAGGGAGGAAGTGTTCGACGTTTAACTCTCTCTAGGTCGAAATGCATGGACGACGTCCATAAGGACAGCGCTCGACCTAACAAGTTGATTGCAAGAGTCTAGAGGGCAGTGTAATATCCAAAGACAATATGTTCTTTCGGTATATGTATAGTTAAAGCCCCGTTAAAACCCAGATAAATCGCCGTTAAAGCACTTAGCACTCTTCGATCACTACGCTTTTATAATTTAACGCTGTTAAATAGTGAATCCGCTTAAAGCTCCGCCATTTACCACTAAACCTACTAAATCAAAGGTTTTTAGCGTTCGCTTTAGCAATTTTAATATAAAATGAAAAATTAACCAATTCTTTAAAAAAAAAATAGCTTATCGATCTAAGTTCAATACTCAAATGCTCAATATAAGTTATAAAACTATATCTAGTCTCCAAACAAGAACTTGATTGATCACAACCTTTTGAATTTTGATACATAGGAGTAAACATTGTTTCTTTTTCCTACACTAATGAAGTGGGGCGGATAATAGAACCATTTATAAAAGCTAATTTTATCTTCAGTATATTATTATGCATCTCCGTGATTTTTCCACTATATCCTAGTTTTATTTCCGTCGTCACTATAAATCCGCTAAGCGATTTAAATGCACAACTGGATATTTGCTTTAATAGCCACCATCAATAGTTATTTTCCGCATGTGCATATACAATAATAAATCACCTCCTAATAATATATGCTATTTACTTTCGAATTCAAATAAAAAAATACGTCTTATACTTCAATTTCGAGTGTTATGCTCAAATAATCACAATTTTCACAAATTTACTTCATTGCATCTTAAGAGAATATTTTTTAGTAACCTATCGACAACTTGACATAACAGGAAAACAATCTTAAAGACAATAATTTCATATGTTCAAGTTTTATCGCTCACCAAAACAACAATGCAATCACTTTAAGCAACGAAGCAGTATCTCACCTATGTTACGATTTAATGGAAACAATTTTACTTGTTGGCAAGAAACAATCATATTCTCACTCGCTATTATTGTTCTAAATTGCATCATAAGTGATGACTTAGCACTAATTCCAAAAGAAAGTGCTAATGATTCTAAATAAAGCGAAAGAACTATCGCAAAGCGGAAGAATAAAGAGATCCTTAGACTCTGTATACAGTATACACAGAACTATTAATGATGCTTATGGATTGCTCTAGATGTGAAGTACCGCATCCAAGATGCAAATGCCCAAAGTTCTTAATTACTAATTATAATGACTATAAGATGAATGATAATAATTCCATTGTATCCACCACTAGAATTTGTTAAATTGCCATCAAATTTGTTGATGCCCAGTCGATGGGCATCAACAATTCGTATTTTATGAGCACCTCCATCTCTATACCCATACTATCCAAGAATATTACTAAGTAACACTGTCGAATAATATAAATAATGAGGATATGCGGTACATACGTGAATATTCCCTTGGGCTAATACCGATACGTATTTAAACATTGAATAAATAACTCACACACACACACACATACATATATACACACACACACACACAGTATCGACACAAAGAAATAAACATGTGTGTCTCTAGGATAGAACAATACGCAATATATAATAAATAACAAAGAACATAGAGTCAAAATTGTAGCGATAATATATAATACTAAACATATATACATATAAGAGGCTACGCAATACAAGATGGTAAACTACTATACTGAATAGTAGCTTCCTCTACGCTCAGAAAACACAAGCTAGTCATACTGTCCATGTACCTAAAATGTCTCGGACCGATCAGAGTATTACATAAATAACAAACGGATCAGACTATGCCTAAAAACCAAGGGTCAATATAGGTATGGAACTTAGTATATACTGGATATAATAATAATACGATAACATCATCAGAATAATTCAAAACAATAATCATAACACAATATATATAGCAATGTATGCATGGATAGTAATGTATCATAGCATAAAGAAGCTTGAGATTATCATTTTGGCTGATTTGCATTCCCTTCCTTGCTGTCTACTTCAGAGAAATTGGTGTTTTAGGTATTTGGTGAGTGGTTTTTAACCTCTCACTCTGCTGTGCATGTTTATATAGTTAAAAATGATGTTTTTAACATGATTTTGACCCTAAATTGTTTTCTAACTTTAATCACATTTCAACATATGTTTATCGATGAATTTTAAAGGTTTTAAAATGGTTTTGCAACTCCTTTTGTACATATTCATATGATAGTGTAAAAGTTAAATTTTGATTAGGATTTACTAGATTATCATGTTATTATGTATTGCATGTATGAATGAATGTGTATGTATGATATTCCATGTTTGTATGTTGTGCTATGATGTGGTTTACTAGTTCTTTTAGGTAGTTAGGAAAGGAGTAATCGAATCGGCAAATTGAAGGCAAAGATGGTCGGAATAGGATGAAACTTAAAGGAGGGGCTTTGGAGCATGGAAGGAGCTAAGGATTAAACGCGCAATGAGACCGGAGCAAAATATATGAGTCAGTACCGAGAGCTTTTATGCAGTGGAAATTGGCTCGATGGGTGATGGTTCTTCAAGTTGGGGTTTAGGGTGATGAGCAGAAGGCAAGTGCCAAAGTTTGGCAAAGTGATGGATCAAGCACTGAGAGCTTTGGAGGGCATGGAAACAAGAGCTTTTGGAGTTAGCACCAAGAGCTTTGGTGTTGATGTCGAGAGCTTTTAAGAGGAGCGGTCGAGGTCCAAGCACTTAGAAGATGGAACACTATAAGAAGAGGAAGAAAGTTAGCCAAAATTGGCTAAGTACCCAACTCGGTGCCGAGAACCTTTGATCGGCACACAGAGGTTTGTTTTGATGGGATCGGGGTGGTATGGGTTGTGGAATTATAGATCTTAAGACTAATTAAACGCTAGAGGGGAGTAAATAGTACTTTTTAACTTTTGTAAATCTTTTTAAATTTCTTTCAAGTTTAAGATTAAATCACAGGTTTTCAACATAAATTATATCAACAATCAATCATAGATGCAATCATAGATAAAAATAATGCAATAAAGTAAAGTAGAGAGTTAGAGAGATTCCACCAGGGATTTTATACTGGTTCGAATTTCTCCTACATCCAGTTTCATACAATTGCTTGTACAGATTTCTTTTCAAATGCCAATCTTTAAAAGGAAAGAAGGCAAACCCAATTACAACATTGATTCCAAGGCTATGAGACATACTCTCTTGATTTTTCGGGCTTAGGGTACACCCCCTTGATATGGACGGACTACAAGCACATCCACTTTGATTTCAGGGCTACCAAGCACATCTAATTAATTTGAACGGGCTATAATCACACCCAAGCAAATAAAAATAGAGTTTGATGGTTTTTCCAAAGATAATCTCTTGAACTTTGGATACAACGGATCCTATAGCCTCATAGCACTTTGATCTTTGATTTGAGAGAGGGATGATTCCAAAACAGTAAGAAAGTAGTATTGAATCAATACATAAAAGTATGAATTGATTCTATTTGATTTTATAGAGAATTTGATATAATTTCAATGGAGTTTTCAATAGAGTAAGAAAAGAGAAGAAAATAAGATAATAACTAATTGGAAATTCGTTTGAAACCTCCAACATAGTGTATAAATAGATGTGCCCATTCACGAAGAGTTGCGATGAATAGACACTTCAATGCAAAATTTGAAAAACTGATTTGCGGCATGTATGTTGACATACCTCCTATACATATGTCGACATATGTAAATTTATTTTGAAAACTCTTTTCTTTTTAAACATTTTGAAGATACTATATTTTGTAAAATATTTTGATATTTTTGTAAAATAAATTAAATATAGTTTATAAACATTTTAAACTTTGAAAAACTTTTATAAAATATTTTTAAAGGTATTTTTAAAATATATTTTGTTAAAAATATAAAAGATAAGAAAATAAGAAATAGAGATCAAAGATTGCTACTAGGACTTTAACGAAATTTTATGACTCCATTCACTATATTATAATCTTGATATCTTCATATCTTGGTCTTTATATTCATGAGTCTTCATGTCCATGTCTTGAGTCTTTATACTGTACAGTCTTCGATTCAACACCTGTACAATATCTTGCACTATATACGATATAACTTGGCAAAACATTAGTATCCATATTTTATATAAATCTTTATTGTTGTTTATTAAGGTTGTTATCATCAAAATCAATAATTGAGGTATTAACAACTCCCCCTTTTTGATGATGACAACCATTTAATATCCTGTATATAAAATATGATATAACTCCCTCTGAGCTAGATATCTCCCCCTTAATATATGCATATGTATGTTTATATTTTTCTCCCTTTTTGTCACCAACAAAAATGGGTGAAAAATAAAAACTCCTAGATTAAAATCAATATCTACGTTAAATAGAATGATATTTATGGTTATGGTATATGATTATATACTTAGAAACAATGCACTATTTTGTACTAAGCATGATATATATGATGATTATATAATAAATAAGATAACTTAACTTGTTTTTAAAATCAATCTTATATATCATTCAATCAATTAAACACACAAATCCAAATGTTAATACATAGTATAAAGAATCCAAACCAAACAAATCCAATTCAAACATACACACCAAACCAAATCAAATCAAATCCTAAGAGTGTGTGTGTCTACACACACACACATCCAAACCAATTCAAACCTAATAACTAGACGTTTCGTTGAACTTCAACCTAACCGTTAGACCAAAAGATTGGATCTGCTTTGATGGCATCACAATCTTCATTATCCTTGTTAATAGTGCACTCTTGGTTGTTTGATGGTTCATCTTTGATTAAGGAAGCAATCATCCATCGAATGGCATCAAAATGCTTTTCTTGTTCCTTGATCATCTGTATTTGACTTAACTCTAAATGCATTTAATTTCTTAAGATAAAAGAGAGAATATCCTTGAAAGATTGAAGAGTTTGTTCAAGGTTTTCACATAATTTCTGATGTGGAGAAGACATATTTGTAAAAAGACGTTTGAGAATGAAAAGGGAGTATAGAATAAAATGATGAGTGAGTTTTATAGAAGAAATAGGCTTATATAGGAGTGGAAAGTCGTTTGGAATGAGTCGAATAGGTGGTAGTTATTTAATTTTGAATTTTAATTTTTTTTTGCCAACTAGCCGTTATATGTTGACATATAAGATACATGTATGTCGACATACATGCCATAAATTGCAAAACTTATGTTTTTGTTATAGTTTTTATTTTAAACTTGTACCGTTCTATTTTTATAATTTCATAGACTAATAAACAATATAGGACAGTAAGAGATACATTTCATTACTTATAATTGAAAGGTACATGGATTCTTAAGATTAAACATAAAAACAACATGAACTTAAACTAAAAGCACACAATACTAAGGAATACAAACCTAGATATCATAAGAATACAACTAGATAGGCTTAGAAGGATGTAGATGATGATGATGAAGAGCCACCAAGCTTGCGAATGATCTTTTCAAAGTATTTGTCTACTTTTTTGGAAAGAGAGGTGACCTTTTTACTAAGTGAACGCTTAAGCTTCTTTTTGTTTTTAAGAAACTTTTCTTAGTTCCTTAGGATCTCTTTGTTGGAGGGATGGGATGGTTTGTCAAAACTTTCTAAGGAAGTATCAACTTCTTCCTCCACCTTTTCTACTTTCATTTCATCGCTTTCTTCTTCTTATTGTTGTTGAATCTCTTTTTCCTTTTTATATCCAACCTTTGTTCCTTTTTGAGAAGTGTCTCATATGGTCTGAAAAATGGTGGAATGTGCATCAGAGAGATGTTGACCTTATCGATAACTTTTTGAGGGATAGATGGTTCTCCTCTTAAATTAACACCAAAATATATGAAAATTCTTGTAAGATTCACACCATAATAAAGTGTGTTATCATGTCTAGAAATGTTCTTTTGAACAAAGTCATCTAAAATAGTTTATGCCCAATTGATGATGTAGTTTCCATAAATGGCGAAAACTTTTTGAGTAGGGTTATTGTAATTACCTGTCCTCGGAGTAACACTTTATTGTAAAATGAGACTTATAAGTCTCGGTTTTGGTCGAAGATTCTTGTGTTTAAAATCAAATTCTTCATCACTTTCGAAAATATCCTGAAAAACTTCATGATTTTGTTCATCAATTTGAAAAGTGGATAGGTCGATTCCACTAGATTTGCAACCAAGAATATTACCCAAAATTTCACAATTTAAAATAATTTGAGTACCATTAACACTACTCTAAATTTTTCCATCTTCTCCTAGAAAACGATTTCTATTTAAATTCGCATAAAACATTTTCACTAAATTTAGATAATAAAAAAAATCATTTTAAGAAGAGTCTTAAACCAAAAATTTCATTCTCAAAACAAAGATCTTGTAAACCATAAGAAGAAAAATCTTCGAATTTATTAAATATTTTAGGAAAAACTTTTCTGGAAGTAGCATACTCCATATATGCTTCAATGGCATCTTTCTCATTGAAGAGAAAGCTTTTAGTTTCTTAAGAGCCTTATGGTTTTAGGAGTCTGGCTTGAGGAAGCCATTTTTGAGTTTTTGAGGAGACAAGAGAATGAATAGATATTTGAAATTTGAAATAAAGTGAGTGAATGAATGGATAGAGATAGAATGAATTAATAGAGAGTGAAAAGTCATGTTCTCTGCTCAAAAAGGTACATTTTCAGAACATGGGAGTATGTGCAAAAGAGAGAGAAATTTGAATTGATATTTTAATTTTAAGTTTTCTGGCATGTATATCGACGTATGACTTGTGGGTATGTCGACATATTGCTCAAAATTTTCAAAAAATGAAACTAAGCTAATATATTCATATAAACACACACACACACACACACACACACACACTTGTATTCATCCGGTATTATTATTAATCTATATGTTATTCCTAAAATCCACAATCAACCAAAAAAATAAAAATAAAAAATTAGATAAAAGGTACCATTTTTGCTACCTTTTGTTGATCAGTTCTGACTAGTCAGTTATTGCTATATGACACATATTCACATTTTTAATATCCGATTCATTATCGTTGGAGGAAGTGTCTAAATCATCCAAAGTTGCTATATAAGTCATTTTTCTTTTTTTGGATGAATCATTAACTAGTAAGATCTTTTATTTGTTTGGATGCCGGCAGTCTTTTTGAAAATGACTGGCTTCATCATAGTTGAAGCATCTAGTCGCAGTTCCAATTCCACAGGTATTGTTTTAGGTTTTCGAAAATTATTCATTTTCCTATATTTTAGGAATTTTCTGAAATTTCTGGCCATGAAGGCAATTTCTTCGTCATTGTCATCTTCAGAATTTTGATCCTCATTTATTGCATTGAAAGCGATGGATTTCTTTTCCGTTGCCTTGCTTTCCCTTCTTCCCTGCAATTGTGCTTTATAGGATGTTAGATTGTTATTAACTCCTTAATTTTTAGAGTATTAGTATCATTAGCCTCTTTTGTCGCTAATGTCTTTTGATCCCACTCTGAATAGAGCGAATTTAGACCTTTTCTAACTTGGTCCTCTTCGAATTTTTTTACTTAATGCAACTAATGAATTCACTATATCTTGAAATATATAGTACATATCAGAAATAGATTCATTTGGATTCATTTTAAACAATTGAAACTGAATAGTTGGCATGGAAATTTTAGTCTGTTTCACTTTACTAGTGCCCTCGTGTGTAACTTTCAGTGCTCTCCAAATTTCATATGCAGACTTGCAAATGAAGACTCTATTAAATTCATTGTTATCTAGTGAATGAAACAAAATATTCATGGCTTTATAATTATTTTGGGCAAGCGTCTTTTGGTCAACAGTCCATTGTGCAAAATTAGTCTTAAGTTCAGTGTACTCATTTTGTGTGACATTCCAAATATCTAAACAATTAGACTGTAAGTAAATTTTCATTCTACAGGACCAATAAGTGTAGTTGCTGCCATTAAAAAGTGGGGGTCTAGCAGTAGTTTGCCCTTCGACAAAAGTGTTAACAAATGTACTAACAGTGTTGCTAGCCATTAAAACTTTTCAAAAATCAAATTATGAGTTTTTGAAAACTGAGAGCTCTAATACCAAGCGTGAGTTGCAGAATTATGGATCTTAATACTAATTAAACAATAGAGGGGAGTAAATAGTGTTTTCTAACTTTGTAAATCCTTTTAAATTTCTTTCAAGTTTAATATTAAATCACAAATTTTCAACATAGAATCATATCAACAATCAATCACAGATGCAATCAAAGATAAAAGTAAAGCAATAAATAAAGTGTAGAGCTAGAGAAATAACACTAGAGATTTTATATTGGTTCGGATTTCTCCTACATCCAGTTCTGTATAATTACTTGTACATATTTATTTTCAAATGCCAATCTTTAAATCGGCAGAAGGCAAACCCAATTATAATCTCAATTCCGAGGTTATGAGACACACCCTCCTTATTTTCCAGGCTCATGGTACACCCACTTGATTTGGACGTGCTACAAGCACACCCACTCGGATTTCCAGGCTACCAAGCACACCCAATTAATTTGAACGAGCTACGATCACATCCAAGCAAATGCAAATAGAGTTTGATGGTATTTCCAAAAAAAAATTCTTAAACTTTGGATACAGCGGATCCTATAACCTCTTGGATAGAACTTTGATCTTTGACTTAAGAAAGAGATGATTCCAAAACAATAAGAAAGTAGTATTGAATCAATACACAAAAGTACGAATTGATTATATTTGATTTTGAAGAGAATTAGATATAATTTCAGTGGATTTTTCAACAGAGTAAGAGGAGGGAAGAAAATAAAATAAGATAATAACTAATTGGAAATTTGTTTGAAACCTCCTCTATACAGTGTATAAATAGACGTGTCCATTCGCAAAGAGTTGCGACGAATAGACACTTCAATTCATAATTTGAAAAAACTGATTTGCGGCATGTATGTCGACATACCTCCTATACATTTGTCGATATATGTATGTTTATTTTGAAAACTCTTTTCTTTTTAAACATTTTGAAGATACTATATTTTGTAAAGTATTTTGATATTTTGTAAATAAATTAAACATAGTTTAGAAACATTTTAAACTTTGAAAAACTTTTATAAAATATTTTTAAAAATATTTTGAAAATATATTTTATCAAAAATATAAAAGATAAGAAAATAAGAAATAGAGATCAAAGGTTGCTAACAGTGACTTTAACAAAATTCTATGACACTATATATATTGTAGTCTTGATATCTTCATATCTTGGTCTTTATACTCATGATCTTCATATCTATTTCTTGAGTCTTTATACTGTACAGTCTTCGATTCAATACCTGTATAATATCCTGCACAATATACTATATAACTTGGCAAAACATTAATATCCATATTTTATATAAATATATATTATTATTTATTAAGGTTGTTATCATCAAAATCAATAGCTGTGGTATTAACCGGTGGAACTTCCAGGAGAGGGAATGTAGACTTTACAGGTCATGTTAAAGGTGTTTGTTTGTTCGCTTGGGGCTTGATGACAATGTAGTAGCACGATGTTAGCTTTGGGATTTTGGTGATGACAACTCGACGGTGAATGGAATTTAGTTTCGATGATGGCAGCTTGATGTTGAAAGGTGTCATGAGATGGGTATCCACAAAGGGTAGGTTCTAGGAAGGGTGACCCGTGGATAGAACATGAGAATGTAGGAATGTGGAATGGTTCCTCGAGAACAATGAAAACTAGATGGAGCAAGGAAAGGGCTCGGATACGCGTGCTAAGGGATTGTTGATACTCGAAGTGTTTTTTGATGTACTCGAAAGCAAAGGTATTGTGGAGATGCTTATGGGTACTTTTCTTCATTACCTCAGATCAGTTGTTTGGATCCTTATACCCTGAACATGTGGATTTGGGTCTAGTATCAACTTTGGGCTAGAGATGAGTACATTGGAAACCGGGATTTCCATTTGTTTCTGGCATGGGAAAGGTCGTATGAGCTATCATATATCTAGAGCACATTGAGTGATAGTGAGGATTGTTTGATGGGTGCTATGGCTGCTTTGATTTTCTTCTTCCATAGTCTATCACTATAGGGATGTCACTGGAGATAGTATCGGGGATAGGGATACCTAGATACCCGTCATCATACTTACTTTGCAGTATACCTTTACGATATTCATATAGTAGCATATTATGTTCATATGTGCTAACTTTTCGGTTCTAGGGACATATTAGGTAAGGTTTGTATACCCTTTTTCCTTACTATATCGACTTATATAGTATTTTGAGATTCATTTACCGCTCATACTAGACCGTTGTCTGACTCGAGGTTTTATGCATTGCTTCTTATTATCTTGGGGACTCTTAAATGAGTAAACTAGATAGCAGGTCTAGCTGCAACGCAGTAGCGGTCGTCACCTTTGGTATCAGAGCCAGACGATTAACCTGAGTTGATACCTTGGTCCAGTAGAGATGGGGAATGAGTTGTCACCCTAGACTGGATCGAGAGTATATATAGGAGAGAGTGCATACTTGTTATATTTTTTGGTTTTCAAAACTATATAGTAGTATATGTAGTATATAAGTCGCATGCACGCGAGTACCTTCGATACAGTTTTCTTTTTGAGAGACTAATTATTCGTATTATAGATCGAGAATGAGCCAGCAAACAAGAAACACTGTGAGGATCTCCATCTTTGGAGTTGAGGAAGGAGTGGGTTCGGGGGCCGCTAACCCTGATTTACATGCTATGTTCAATGCGATGATGGCAAACATGTTGTAGAATTCCCAAGCGACAGCTCCAAATGTCGTTGTTGGTGGTGGTGCTTAAGTGCAGGCGCCGAGGCCTGACTTTCCCAAGCTATGCAAAGACTACTCTACCTTGGGAGGCAAGCTATTCCTTATAACAGAGTCGGTCATCAAAGTGCATGATTGGTTGGACACCGTGAGTGTATCTTTGGTGACAATAAAGTAGAGGATGCCATGAAAAGGAAGCTGGCCTCTAGACGGCTTCAAGGGTGGGCCATGAATTTATGGAATGCTATTGCAACTACTACACTTGAGGATTGGTTTACTTTGAACTAGTTCGAGGCTAGATTTGAGGAGAAGTTTGTTTCGGCTGCCTAGAAGTCAGTGCTATTCACGAGATTTGCTGATTTAAAGCAGGGAGATAAGTCTGTTTCCGAGTATATTGCTGAGTTTGATGCCTTTCAAAGTATGGGATGTCCTTTATTAACACTCCATTGAGGAAAAATGAGAAATTTCTTATCAGTTTGGACGATTACTTTTAGGAGAAGTTAGTGAGTCGCATCGATAAGCCGTTCGAGAGACTTGACGAGAAAGATCTTCACTAGGAAAGTTTATACCCTAAGTCCAAATCAGCTGTTGTCGTTAAGGAAGAGCCAAAACCGCAACAAGGTTGTGGAGGCAAGAAGAAATGAAAAGGAAAGAGAAAGTAGTTTTAGGGGAAGAATACTCAGAAAAAGGCTAAAATGGGAACCCGTTTGTTTTGGTATAGAGACAAGGGTCACCTAATCAGAGAATGCTAAGCTAATGGGAAGAAGAAGTGTTACAACTACGGTAAGTTCAGACATATGCAGAAAATTTGTCCAGAACCAGCACCGCAGAAGCAGGCTGTGAAGGCATATGCTTTGGATGCTGTCGCAACTTCGTCGAGTGTCTCTCGATGAAAGAGAAGGAGAAGAGCATTGTTATTCAAGGTATGATTTCCATTCATGATCTTCCCATATGTGTTTTATTTGATACCAAAGCTTCACATTCCTTTATATCCGGTGACCTAGTAGATAGACTGGGATTGAAACCCGAAATAGTTGACCAACCTTTGATTGTGACGAACCCTATTAGAGGTTTCACTAGCCAGTATATGATTTATCATGGTTTGGTCTTATCGAGTTATGGATGCTCTTTTGTTTGTGGTTGCATGGTTTTGAATTACGTTGGGTTCGGGATTATCTTGGGGATGGACTGGCTAAGAAAGTATGTGGTGGTAGTGGATTGCGAGAAGTTGTTGGTGACGATCTGGGATGTGGAGGAGTAGACGTTAGTGATTGGTTACCTGTAAGAGGATGGGGTTATGGTTAGCTTTCTATATTCGCTCTAGGTTCCACATGATGGGTTGTCATATGTGCCTATCATTAGAGAGTAGCCGAATGTATTTGAGGAGTTGACTGGATTACTTCCGCATTGGGAAATTGAGTTTCGTACAGACTTAACGAAGGATGTCAGGCCGATAGTTATGCCTTTGAGGTGTATGGCACCCAGAGAGAAAAAGGAGTTTAAGGTGCAAGTAAATGACCTAATGAAGAGAGAGTTCATTCGCAGAAGTATATCTAAGTAGGGTGCGCCTGTAGTATTCACCACTAAGGTGGATGGCTTTCTGAGGTTGTGTATAGATTACCATGAGCTGAATAAGGTGATGAAAAAGAATAAGTATTCACTCCCACATATTGATGACTTGTTTGAACAGCTTCACGGTGCAAAGGTGTTCTCCCAACTGGAATTGGCGATGGGATTTCACTAGTTGAGAGTAGCGAAGGAGTGTGCTGATCACCGCGTTTCGTACGTCGTTTGGTTTCTATGAATTTTTGGTTATGCCGTTCGGGCTAACCAATGCTTTGACATACTTATCTCATAAATCGCATCTTCAGGGATCAGCTAAATAAGTTCATACTTGTGTTCGTGGATGATATTCTAATCTATTCTAGGACAGAGGAGGAACACGAGATGCACTTAAGGATTGTGCTTCAAGTTTGAGGAGGCATAAGTTGAAAGCAAAGTTTTTGAAAGGTCATATTTGAAGAAGGGAAGTGAGATTCTTGGATCATGTCATCTCTGAGTAGGGCATCACAGTAGATCCTGCCAAAGTGGCAGCGATTTAGGATTAGAGCCAAGCCAAGGATGTTGCGGATGTGAGGAGTTTCTTTGGATTGGCGGGATATTGTAGATACTTTATTAAAGACTTCTCGAAGGTAGCAGCACAGTTGACCAGTTTGACGAAGAAGAATCAGACTTTTGTTCGAGACGCGAAGTGTGAGCATGCGTTTGTGAGTCTGAAGGAGAGGTTGCACCAACATTGACCATTATGAGCAAGAATGAGGAGCTAACAGTATACACAGACACATGTGGTGCTGGATTAGGTGCAGAAGGGGAAAGTTATCACCTATGCTAGTCGACAGCTGAAGCTACTCCAGAGGACGTATCCAACTCATTATTTGGAGTTGGTGGCACAATGTTTGCTTTGAAGATTTGGAGGCACTACTTATTAGGAGAAAGGTTTGAGCTTTTCATGGACCATAGATCCTTACAGTTCCTTTTCTCCTAAAAGGATATCAACCTCCTCCAGCATCGATGGTTGGAATTCTTGGCTTCCTACGACTTTCACCTTTCCTATACACCTGGTAAGTGAAATGCGGTTGTCGATGCATTGAGTAGAAGACATGCTAGTTTAGAAGCGATGTTCATAGTGTGGAAGTAGTTGGAGTATATTGTTGGCAACAACTTCAGACCTCATTACGAGTTAGAGCCAAAGATGTTGGTGAGTTTGACAATCAGACCTACTTTGATTGAGCAGATCCATACTAGTTGGAGGTAAGATGCTAGACTGGTGGTGATCATGGAGAAAATAGAAGGAGGAGTAGAGTCTGAAGATATGAAGCAATATGGACTCGACCGAGAAGGTTGGCTCCATAAGGATGGTAGATTGTTTGTTCACAATGTTGATGGATGGAGAGACGAGGAGCTACGAGAGTGCCATTATTCTAGGTTGACTATACATCCTGACGGTAATAAGATGTACCATGAGATGAAGCAAACCTATTATTGGGAGGGGATGAAGAACGATGTCAGGACATTCATCTCAAAGTGTATGAACTGCTAGTTGGTGAAGGCAAAACAGAAAAGGCTAAGGGGATTACTTCAGCCACTTGAAATTCCTGAATGGAAGTGGGAGCAAGTATCGATGGATTTTATTAATGGATGCCAAGGATTCGAGCTGGGTACAACAACATTTGGGTCATAGCCGATAGATTGACCAAGAGCGCTAGATTTATACCCATCAAGTCAAGAAGAATGGCAACCAAACTGGCCAGGTTGTATGTGAAATGGGTTGTATGATTTCATGGTGTGCCAAAGAGCATTGTGAGCGACTGAGACCCGTTGTTCACTAGTGGGTTTTGGAAGAGCTTACAAGAGGCGTTGGGGATCGAGCTACATTGTAACATCCCAAATTTTTGATAACATTATTCATAAGATTTAATTAGATAAATTAAATAGAATAATGTAAATGCTAAGAGATAAGGGGTTGAGATTTGAATAAATATTATTAAGGCCGTGCTCAATTAACTAATTAAATGGCTAAAGAATGGTTTTAGGTTAATTAATTTGCATGAGGGTATATTGGGAATTTAAATAAGGGTATATAAGGTAGTGCTTGTTTTAAAGATGTTTTAAGTCACTTCCTAAATGCTTTCGATAGGGTCCAAGGGTTTCGAAGGCAATGGCTTTGAAACGGGGTTTCGATGCAATCCTTCAATGTTTAGTTTAAATGGCTTGAAGCTTCCGAAAAGGATGGTGCCGACGCCATCAAGTTTTCCCTAATATTTTTATATGATAAAGGCCGATTTTGAAAGAGATACTTTCATCTATATTCACTTTGACCCAAATAATATTTGAAATAAACCCAATGGTTTCGAAAGTGGTACTTTCAATGGTTTCGGAAGGGATACTTCCAAAAGTTTCGAAAGGGGTACTTTCTATGGTTTCGAAGCTAAGCTTCTAAAAGTTAATTACATTCGAAAGGTTTCGAAAGAGAAGTTTTAAAGTGTTTTGAAAGGCAGGGGCCTAAAGTTTTGAAAAGAGATTTATATGCTTTCGAAGGAGGTTATCTAGTGAAGTCGAAAGTAAGGTTTGAAGGTTTCGAAAGCCTTAGTTTTCAAAGCAAATAACCCAATCTCATTTTTGAAAGAAAACCATGGCATGAATAAATAAATTGTTTTGAAAAGAAGTTTTTGAAGAAGTGTTCTTTGATTAAAGGGTTAAAGGAATTAACCAAGTTATTGTGTTTGCTTCTTCATATATATATAAATATATATTCACTTTGTAATGGACCCATAACTGTATTTTGGGGAATGGCAGAATAACCAGCTAGGTTGACCCAGAAGTGAATATAAATTAAGTTAACTCTTGAATGAGTAGAATTGCATCCAGGAGGTCAAGAAGACCAGAATATAGGATGCTAAAATATTAAAGAAAGATATTGGCAGGGGCCAAAAGGTTCTCAGTAAGCCTATGAAAACTGAGTATAGGAAAAGATATTGGCAGGGGCCAATAAGTTCATAGTTAGCCCATGAAAACCATGTATAAAGGAAGATGTCAGAAAAGCAGGTTCATAGTAAGCCAATGAAAATTACGATTTTGATACTGGAAGGGGCCAGTAGGTTTGTAGTTAGCCCATGAAAACTATATTCAAATTAAGATATTGACAGATGTCAACATGTTCCTAGTCAACCCATGAAAACTACGATAAGAAGAGAAGATATTGGAGTCACCAATAGGTTCCTAGTCAACCAATGAAAACTAGGATAAGAGTAAAGATATCGGAGTTACAAATAGGTACATAGTAATCCCATGAAAACTATGTAATTGGACAGGGAGTCCTTAAATATTTTACAGGTTATTAGTCAGCCCATGAAAACTATTAGGTCAATAGTAATCCTAGAAATTATAACTGAGACTAATAGTTAAAATGAATGGGGATGGTAATCTAGAATTGATTCACTTATTTTGCATACGATCATATCATAATGTTTTAAATTGTTTTAACCATTGTGGATACTGGGAGCACAGTATATGGTTTTATAAAGGTTTTAAGATGCTAGTGAGGGGAAACTCATTCCGCTAAGCGGCATGGTCTCACTAGATATCTAAATGGTTTGAGATGGTAGATTATTATTCATACTAGGCTTTATGTCTGACTCGAAGTTTTGTTTTCCCCTTAAGCTCTCGAGTACTCAATTGATTTGAGTAGTTTGAGAGTTGAGGTTTTCAGGCACCTCTTTAGTCGAATAAGCTACCAGAGACATGCAGTAAGCATGATAGCCATCTAGTGTTCTCTTTTATTTTGTTTCTGCTGTGTTGTTTGTAAAGGCAAAGTTGTTATATTGCGTGTATATGCTCTAATCATCCAAAGGGGCATCTTCATATGCCGTTCTTGGCGTATACTGTAATAATATATTTTCTTTGAACGTGGTTTACAATTGTGGGATTATATAATGAATTGGAAATGTTTTGAAATGGAATGTGGTATTGTTTGAAGTTTTAATATTTTTTCATATTCATGTTATTCTGTATATCAATGAATCTAACACCACCGTATTAGGTCGCCAAGGATTAATACCTATGGATGACTGCAACATCTGTAGCCATTAGTTTTGGGCCTTCAAGTAAGGGGATGTTACAAGTTGGTATTAGAGCATAGGTTTATGAAACTTTAAAAGAAAAATTAAACCTAAAAGCTTTTTGAAACATAATCCAATGAATCAGAAATATGATCGGGGTTTGGGATAACGCTATAGTAACGTACTTGTATTTGATATATATATATACACACACACACGTATTCCCCTCTCTCTTAGATCGTTCTTATGTATCTTACTAAGGCTCATATGCAGATTTACATGAAAGAAGATATGAAAGCAGTAAACGGAAGAGGAAATCTTGATGGAGGAAGCACCACAACTAATGGAAATGCTCGACCAAATACTAGGAGGAACCAAGGTCGACATGCAAATGCTAATCAAAATGCTGAAGCCAATATGGGCGCTAGTAATCCACCAGTAGATATGGGGGCGATGTTTAAGTTCTTAGTCAATATGATGTAAGAAAAAGCTGCTGCTGGAGTTGCTGAAAATGTAGGAGGAGCTAATCATGTGGCTCCAGTTGGGAACAATTATGCTAAGCTGAGCAAAGACTACAACAGTCTGGCTGGAAAGCCGTTTATAGGAATGGAGGATTCCATAGAAGTAGAAAATTGGTCATTGCACTGTGATAAAATATTTGCTGATCTGGGTTTAGATGATGAGCAGAAGAGAAGGTTGGCCTCTAGACAGTTGCAGAGGTCAGTACTTCATTGGTGGAACAGTGTTATCGTCGGAGTTTCGGAGGAGGAGTTGACATGGTCTGAGTTCAGAAGGAGATTTGAACAGAGGTTTTTATCTGAGGTTGCTAAGTCAACACTGATGAGAAAGTTTATAGATCTAGTTCAGGGAGACATGTCAGTTATCGAGTATGCTACTAAGTTTGATGAGCTATCCCGATATGGATATGCTATTATAGATACTGACATTAGGAGGAATGAAAGGTTCATTCGGGGTTTGAGACCTGAGCTTGCTAGGGCAACCATGACACATATATGTGATCCTTGTAATGTGGTTATGGAGATGGCAATCTACCATGAGGAAATGCTTGCTATTTATGCTAGAGAGAAGCCAGTTGAAATCCAGGGTTCTCAGGGAAAGGAAAAGAAGTTTTTTAAGAAGAAGGGAGCCCCGAAGGGAGATGCTGCCAAGAAGGCAAAGGCCGATTTAATGTTTTATAAGTGTGACAAGAAGGGTCATTATGCAAACGAGTGCCGGTTAGGCAAAGGGAGAAGGCTCCAGATAAGAAGAATGTAAGGTGCTTCAACTTTGACCAAGTTGGGCATTATAAGAACTAGTGTCCAAAGCCAGTCAGCGCAAACAAGGGAAAGGTTTTTGTTGTTGGATCATCAGCTAAGTCAACTGCAGCTGGTAAAGGAAAGCCTGTGATGGAATGTACGTTTTTGATTCAGAGTATACCAGTTAGGATACTATTTGATACCGGTGCATCACATTCATTTATATCTCAGTGTTTGGTTGATAGGTTATGCTTAGAACCCACATACCTTGTTACTTTCTTAAGGGTTGCAAATCCACTAAGAGGGTATGCAACTCTAGGGATGAGATGTGACCAGTTAGAACTTAATTTATTAGGTCATAAGTTTGCATGCAGTCTGTATGTTTTCGATTTCGTAGATTTCAGAATTATTTTGGGTATGGATTGGTTGAGGAGGTATGAGGCTAGGATGTTTTGCCAAGATAGGGAGAATCATTAAGGCACCCTGATGTAATAACCGAATTATATTCTCAGTGGAGAATTCTGACTGGAGTAGTTGTGTTTTGTTAAGTGCAATGGTAGTGGGAGAAGAGCTAAGTCAGGTTCGAGTAGCAAGAGATTTTGCAGATGTCTTTGAGTCGGTCACAGGACTACCACCGAAACGAGCTATTGAGTTTCAGATAGATCTTAAGCAGGAGCTGAACCTATAAGTAGATCACCTAGTAGGATGACACCGACTGAGATGAAGGAATTAAAGGTGAAGCTAGTGGATCTAGAAGGAAGAAATTTTATTAGACCAAGCAGTTTGCCTTGGGGAGCGGCTGCGCTATTCATGAAGAAACCGGATGGGTCATTGAGGATGTGCATCGACTATCGTAAGTTGAACGAAAGGATGATAAAGAAAAAGTATCATTTGTCGAGAATTGATGATCTATTTGATCAGTTGAGTGGAAGCAGAGTGTTTTTGTAACGACCCAGAATTTCTGACATTTGAAATTCGAATATTTAATTGATTGTAAATATTTACAAGTAGAATTAATAAGTCGAATAATTTAAAATTCAAATAATTTGATTCAATTGGGTAATTAAATCAATAATATAATAGTTGAAATTCCAGAAATAATTTAAATCTGGGTTTAATGTGATTAAAAATGATTTATAAAGTTATATTAAATCATATTGAAGTTATAGTGACGTTATAGAACTTTTAAAATTGAATTTAGAGTTAATTTGTGAAAATTGAATATTTTAATATTTAATCGACTAGTGAAATTAGCCATTTTTCGAACAGTCTCAGAATTCGACGAAACTAGTTCCATTGGATTCGTAATAGTTTGTTATTATTGGATTTCAATTTTCGTAGCAATCGGAGTTGTCCTTTGACCGTGGCAGCTCCAAACGCATCGAAATTGTTTTAATATTAATTTGGCGAGTTAAAAATAGTCATTTTTCAAAAAGTCTCGGATTTTGACGAAACTAGCTTCATCGGATCCGTAATGTTGAATTATTGTATGGTTTCAAATTTTGTGTCAATCGGATGTACCGTTTGTCCGAGGCAAGCGAAAACGCATCGAAATCGGTTTAATTTAAATTTGATCGTTTATTTCCGTAACTCGCACATATGATCGAATTAGCTCCCGAAACTTATTCCATTGTGTCCGAAACGCGGGTTAAACCTTAGAAACGTCAGCCGGCATGCTCGATTTGGAGTTCGGAAAATTCGGGATGAATAGTGTTTTGAAGCTTTTTCTATAAAAGGCCCTCCACATTCACATTTGCAAAAGAAAAACCCTAGGGTTTCATCTCAAAGTTTAGCCGCCTCTATTTTAACCAATGGCCGAAAATTTCTACTTTTCTTCCATTAATCTCTCTCAATCTATGCAATATTTCACGAAACTCTCAACTACAAAGATGGAGAGCATGGAGAGAGGTTTCAATCCATACGGGGTTGATGGAGTATGGCGCGACGTGGAGGAAGAAATTGGCTCGCGTTCATGGCCGTGTCATGCGCGTTTTTCGAGGAGGAGGGTGAACCGAGTTCGACCGGCTTCGTACCGAAGGTCGTGCTCGCATGGGGCTTCGTGTTGGAGGTTGTTGATCGTTGTATAGATCGTCGGAGGGGAAGTATAATTCGATTGAAAAATGGCGGCTATGGGTTTTGGTTTACTGGAACGAATAGGAGGAAGGAGATGAAGATTCACGGCCAGATTTGCTTGGCCCAAAAACGTGAGGCTCTGATTGAATAGGGTTTAAAAAAAAAGAATTGTAAATTTAATTGTTTTATAAATTCGTATAACTTTAAAACTGCATAACTTTTTGCTACGAGGTCGAAAACGCACGAAACCAGTTGCGTTGGAATCATATGGATGAGCATTATGCTATGGAACTAGATTGGAGTCGTTTGGAGATAGTGAAAATTTCGGGTAAAATTAAACGTCCGTTTAATTTTATTCGAAATAAAACGCTACGATTAATATCGGAAAATCAAGGTGAGAACTTCTCACTCAATCGAAATTGTTCGATGTAAATTTTAAATAGTTAGATTTAAAATTGCTTGAATGTATGTTTGAATGATGATTGTTATCTATTGATTGTTAAAATAGACATTATACGCCGTTATTAAGCGGAGGTTATTTATTAAAAACATATACCGCGATAATTTCACATTGAAGTGGAATTGGTATTATTTATGTATATAGCAATATATATATATATATTGGAATATGTATATATTGGAGTTGATTTCCCGCATTGTATAGCGGATGAGATCCTATTGCGCCGCATAATAGCGGATAATATTTATAAATCCCATATACCGCGATATTCTGTACTGGAACGGAATTGGTATTGTGCTAACATCTGTGGATGCAGGGAAACAGGTTGGAGGGATCCGACTGGATTCCTCACCGTATTGATTTATTTACAGATATTGTGATATATTCTGTTATCATATGATGATATGTGATGTTTTGTTGTCGTGATTGATGATTGGTGCTGTTGCATCATCGGATTCATTTTTGAAGTTTAAAAATAACGATTTTGATTTTAAATTGGGATTTTTGAATTATTATGAATGATTTATATAAAAGATGTACAAAATTGATATTTTATAAATTAAGAATACTGGAATTATAAAACGAGTTTTTATAAGTGTTAAAATGGGAAAAATGGATTTCATAAGTGAACGAAATTTATAGACTTATAAATTGTGAAGTTATAAAATGAATAGATGTTGTAAAATAAAAGATTTATGAGTAATTAACTTATAAATCAGATTTGACATTTTAATTGAGATTTTTGAATAAAGACAAATGGTTTATAGATGAGATTTATAAAATATATATTTTATAAATCGAAATAATGGAATTCTAAAAGGAATTCTGTTAATGTTGAAAATAAGGTTATAAATAAAATCTTATAAGTAATAAGATTTATAATTTGTGAAGTTTTAAAAGAACGATTTTGTAAATAAATGGATTATAAGTTCTTAACTTATAATATGGACTTCCGGTATATAATTGAGTTATATAAATTGAATTGGATAATAAAGGAGATTTATAAATCGAAGTTTTATAAATAGAAATGGGATTTATAAACATTGTTTTATAAATTCGAAACCAATTGAATTTGATAAATTAAACATAGAAGTTTAATAAAGGAGATATATTCGTGATTTTGGACAGCGAATTATCCTTTAAGTTAAATGTTGTAATAATAAGAGTTTGGTTGGGAATTTTATCCACGATTTTGGACAGTGGATAATCTTTTAAGTAAAATGTGTAGAAATGTTGAATTTGGATAGCGAATTATATTCACGATTTTGGACAGTGAATGTATTATTAAATTAAATGGATATGTTTTGGAGAAGTGATATTACGAAATGAAGTAACTGTTTTAAAAGATGTTTTAAAATGTATTAACTATCAAAACCATAGAATTCAACATTCATTGTTGAAATAGACGTTTTCGAGAAAAAAGGAAATGGTGGACTATAACACTGTTGTTATAGTAAATGGTTTCCGAAAGGAAATGTTTTATATAGTATTGGGATTTATATATCTATCTAAATTTCGAATCCTTATACTAGTGATTTTGAGTTGTCGTAACGATGTTTTACGTAACATTCGTTTTGACTCAAATAAAATTTGTGAAAGAGAATGATTTCCTTAAAGAATGAAATATATACTTAATTATGATTTAAGTATATCGAATACTTCCCAAGTGTTGAAAATAAATGATTTGTGAATTACTTATTATTAAATAAGTATGGAAATATTTTCAATATGAAATGAAAGGTTTGAAATTTTATCTTTTAAAGATAAATTGAAAAGCGAATATTTGAAATTTGTTTCAAATGGTAAGTGTGGAAAATTTTATATCTTGTAAAGATATTTTTGGACGATAAATAATTTGGAAAATTATTTAGAATCTGATGATGTTGCGCATCTTTATTGATAGTTAAATAACCGACTATCAATAATTACCTTGAATGGGTATTTGTTGTGATTTGCTTGAATTTGAATGCCACACTTATTTTTGAATAAGCGCTCACTATTCGGGTTAGCCAGGAAAGGACTTTTGGGTCGTATAACCCATTCCGAATATGTGATACGTCGTAATGGACTGCATTTGATGACCGATGTTAAAGACCGGATATTTTTGAAAACGGAAGGATTACCGTCGAGTTACTCTACATCGGCTGATCTCCGATATAGAGGTTTTATCACCCTGAGTGACGGGAAGTCCGGACGTGATTAGGAAATTATCCGGATTGCAAGGGCTTCGTGAGAAGTGCCTTCGGTTCTGTTCGATCCCGGAACAGACTTGTATGGTTGTATGTCTGACGTTACAAATTGAGATATAAAGCTGGTTTCTTTCAAATACATTTCTGTTGGTGGCGAAGAATTTATTCTCTTAGCTTAACACCCTTCTCTGAGACGTACGAGCTCAGAGGTTATGTAGTTGAAGGTTACAAGTGATATACTCCCAATTTGGTAACGTGGCATGCTGAGTGTTGCTGTGAAATGATCATTGTTTGATCATTTGTGATATGATCATTTGTTTGATCATTTATCTTTGTGATCATTACTTTGATCATTTGTTTGACCCAAAGCATGGCTTTGTACCAAAGCGTAGCTTTGTGGACGAGACTTCGTCGGACCTCACACCCCGGAAATGGTCAAAACAGGAAGGATGCAGCAAGGTTATTAGGGGGTAGCGCCCCTTTAGTGTATGTCATTCCTTCTGGATAGAGGTGGTATCATGGTATGGAGCCCAGATATTTAACCTATGTTGTTGCTGCAAATTTATTACTTTGTGGTTGTTGGAAATCGAGGATCCTCGGGAAGATCGGTTACGATCGGGGGATGACATATTCGTGTTAGTAGTTACCCAGTTAGGGGTAACCCGGCCTTGTGTTGGCAAAGATCCGGTTTGGTTCTCGGGTCGTCTTTCCAGAGGCATACCTATGTGGCAATGGAAAGTTCCTTGGCCTGACCATTTGTTGGAAATCCAAACTCCAATACGCACTCTGTACGGTATTAGTTGTAGAACCTGCCATTTACTTATGGTGGTCACCACTGTTTAGATGGTAGCTATAGTAGGCATAGTTCGGAATGTCTATGCTGGCTAAGATTTATATTATACTTTCGAAATGATTTTTCTACACTATGCACTAATAATAATATCAAAAGAATTTGATTTTGCGTAGTAAGCATCTTTGATTATCATAAGAAGAAATCTCCTCCAATTCTGCGTTTGCATTGTGTGTGTGGAAGGAGGTCTTATGGTAGTTTCATTTTCCAAAAGCATTGCGAAATTGACTTTAAAATTATCCTGTTGTTGTGTTTTAAAGATAAACTGTTTTAAGTTCTCACACCAGTCACCATGACTGACCTGGAGTTTATTTTTCTCTTCCTAAACTCTGGGTGCCCACCAATTTCCATACGGGCAGTCTAGAGTTAGGTTATCAGGTCATTCTGGATTCGGGATGCTGTGGAGCTTAGTGGCGAGCTGGATGGCGAGACGTACCACTTGTATATGATATTATTTATTCTGCTGTGTATTCTGTATATGGACAAGTTTATATAACTGTCCAATGTTGTATTGTTGTTGTAAACTCTGATGATGATGTAATGTATAAAATGATATAGTTCTTTGATTTAAAGATTATTCATTTATCTATTATATGTTGTTCCGCTGCGAATGTGAGATTCTAATATTGTTTCTGTTTCTGATGTTGTTCTGTTGTTCTTCTTTCTTTTTCTTCTATCTTTTCTTCTACCTCTTCTTTCTTAAACCCTAAGAATTCGGTTTTCCGGCAGTCGATACAGTGGACGTATTGATGTCGATATTCGAAAGTCGAAGAGTCGGGTCCTTACAGTTTTCCTAGATGGATTTGGTGACGGGTTTCCATCAGTTAAGAGTAGCAGAGGATAGCATTCCTTTAACAACATTTCGGACTAGGCATGGTTTGTATGAGTGGTTAGTAATGCCATTCAGGTTAACGAATGCACCTGCTTTCTTTGTGGATTAGATGAACCGAGTCTTCCAAGAGTATTTGGATAGATTCGTTTTGGTGTTTATAGATGACATTTTGGTATATTCTAAGGATGAGAGAGAGCATGAAGATCATCTTAGAGTTGTGCTTAAGACACTAAGGCAGAATCAGCTAAAGGCGAAGCTTTCCAAGTGTCATTTTCGAAAGAAAGAGGCTAAGTTTCTTGGTCACGTGGTTTCAGAGAAGGGGTTGTCAGTCGATCCAGATAAGATCGAAGCTGTTAATAATTGGAAGATACCAGAGACGGTAACTGAGATTAGAAGTTTCCTTGGACTTGCTAGCTATTATCAGAGATTCATCAAGGATTTCTCACGGATAGCAGTGCCTTTGACTAAGCTTACCAGAAAGGAGGTGAAGTTTGTCTGGTCCAACAAATGTGAGGAAGCATTCCTTAAGTTAAAGCATTTTTTGACAAATGCACCAGTGTTAGTAGTTCCCGACGGAAACCAAGGGTTGGTGGTGTATACTGATGCATGTGGGACTGGATTAGGAGTTGTGTTGATGCAGAAGGGTAAAGTTATTGCCTACGCTTCACGACAGCTTAAACCACATGAAGTAAGATATCCTACTTATGATTTGGAGTTGGCTGTGGTGATCTTCGCATTAAAGATTTGGAGGCATTGTCTCTTAGGGGAGAGATTTGAGCTATACACGGATCATAAGTCTTTAAGATGCTTATTCTCCCAGAAGGAGTTGAATATGAGATAGTAGAGGTGGCTGGAATTTTTGGATGCTTATGATTTTGGTATGGAGTATACTCCTGGGAAAGGAAATAAAGTAGCAGATGCTCTTAGCAGAAGACATCAGAGTGTGGTGTTAGCAATGTTGGCAGAATGGAAGGACTTAGAAGCTTTGACCACTTGCAGTGTGCAGTTAAGATCGAATGCTAGTTCTAGTCAGCGTACTGTCATGTTGTCCTGTTTAGAAGTTCGACCAGTATTGATCGAAATGATTTTTTTTAAGCAGAAGGAGGATCCATTATTAGCCAAGAGGATTAGAAGGCTTATGGTTGGAATTGAGATCGGTGATTTGAATGATTTTTTTCTTGACCAGAAAGGATGGTTAAGAAAGAAGGGACAGTTATGTGTTCCAGATGTTGAGAACTTAATGAAAGAAGTTCTTGGAGAATGTCATCGATCTAAGTTCACGATTCATCCTGGAGGGACCAAGATGTATCAATATATGAAGAGGAGCTTCTATTGGGAAGGTATGAAGAGAGATGTTGGCTTGTGGGTTAGGCAGTATGCAAACTGTCAACAAGTGAAACCGAACATCCGAAACCGAGTGGGTTGATTCATCCTTTAGAGATTCCAGTTTGGAAATGGGATGTGATATCCATGGATTTTATAGACGGATTGCCAAGGTCAAACAGAGGAAATGAAAGTATATGGGTCATAATGGACAGGTTGACCAAGAGTGCCCATTCCATTCTAGTAAAATCAACCTGGACGACATCTGTTTTGACTAGGTTGTTCGTGAAGAACATAGTTAGACTACATGGAGTTCCTAGCAGTATAGTCAGTGACATGGATACTTTGTTGAGAGTCTACAAGATGTATTAGGCACTAAACTCAAGATGAGTACCGCATATCACCCTCAGACGGATGAGTAGACAGAGAGAGTCAATAAGGTACTCGTGGATTTGTTGAGAGCTTATGTGTTGAACTTTGGTGGATCTTGGGAGGATCACCTACATTTGGTTGAATTTTCCTATAATAATAGTTGCCAGACTAGTATAGGAATGGCGCCTTTTGAAGCTCTGTATGGAAGTCCATGAAAATCGCCAGCATGTTGGTTGGAGACTGGAGACAAATTTGTCTTAGGTCCATATTTGGTTAGTGAGGCATCAGAGAAGATTGAGTTAATCCGAGAAAGGATGAAAGAAGCTCAGTCCAGACTGAAGAGTTACGCAGATAAGAGGCGTAAATACCTAGAGTTCTCAGTTGGAGACAGGGTTTTCATTAAGGTATCACCGATGAAGGGTGTGGTATGGTTCGGTAAGTCGGGAAAACTGGCTCCGAGATATGTTGTCCATTCTAGATTATAGAGAGGATTGGAAAGCTCGCATACAGAGTAGAGTTGTCGAGAAATATGGCATGTGTCCATAATGTATTTCATGTGTCTCATCTTTGCAAGTATGTGCATGATCCAGAGACTACTATTCCTCCAACAGGGTTGGAAGATTTGGTAGTATAGCTTAATTTGACTTTTGTTAGACAACCAGTTCAGGTTGTAGCGAGAGATGAGAAAAGATTGAGGAACAAGACAGTCAAGTTGGTGAAAGTTCAGTGGAGCAACAATGAGAAGGACTGTACTTGGGAGATAGAGGACAGGATTCGAGATACTTATCCCGATCTGCTTTGAGGGTATGTCTATATTAGGTTTATATAGATAATTGCTAGTCAGGTAAACTAGTATGGTTGTTAGGAGTAGTTACAGATGATTGTTATGTTTAGTATTTAGTCCTTACAGAATTCCGAGGACGAAATTCTTTAAGGAGGGGAGCCTATAACACCCCTAATTTTTTATAACATTATTCGAGAGATTTAATTAGATAAATTAAATAGAATAATGTAAATGCTAAGAGATAACGGGGTTGAGATTTGAATAAATATAATTAAGGTCGTGTTCAATTAACTAATTAAATGGGCTAAAGAATGGTTTAGGTTAATTAATTTACATAAGGGTATATTGGGAATTTGCCAAACACAACCCTTACCCTTATATATATTCTCGTTTCTACCATTTCATTTCCCATTCACGTCATTTTGAAAATGCAAAATAAATAAAAAAACGTAAGAAGAGGAGCTGGCCATAATCAAAGAGAAGAGAAATCAAAGTAAAGATAGGGATTCAAGCTTAGGAGAATTAATCACAATCCAATCTCCTTATCTTAATCAAGGTGAATAATAATTCATTCCATCTTTGTTTTATTTTATAATCATATGTTTTTGGATTTAAGCGTAAATTCGTTTTTATGATGATTTGGATGATGATATGCGTGAATTACAATTTGTTTGATTTAAACAAGAAGGTTTAAATAAGATTATATACGGTTTTAGGGAAAAACCGATTTATGTTGATGTATAAATGCCATGGAAGAATTTTATGTTATGTAAAACATGATTTTGGAGTTGGGATTCAATTTTGATAATTTTACAAGCTATAGAAAGATTACTATGAATTTTCAAAGGAAAATATGGTTAATTGGATTTATAAATTTATTTCGGAAAATATATTGAAAATTTGGGTATGATATTTTGATATGTTAGAAAACATGGTTAAAGTGAATTTTTAGAATTTTTGAGGATTTTTCCTAAGTGATTTGCTGCGCAAATTAAATTATTTTAGAAGAGGGACTTTTTTTGCAATATTGGTTTTGCTTAATGGAAGGGCTTAGTTGCTAACTTTACCATGGTTTAGATCTAAAATTAGCTGCAGTAATTTTAGTAAAGAAAATTGAAAAGTTAAGCAACCAACTATAAGTTTACACATGGTAGGTTAGTTATAAAGTGTTTCCTTTAATTAGTATTAAATAAGGTTTACCTAGAAAAATTGGTTCTGCCTTCTTTAGAACTACCTTTCGACTCAGAGCTGCCGCCTTCAATCAAGTCGAAACCCACTAAGTCGAAACCAATACACAAGGTATCACTTAGATGGTACGTTGTGGATTGACGAAAGGCGGAAGGCATGGTGTCGATGGCATAGCTTCCGATGGGGTCGATACCTTTTTGTTTGTTTTAAAAGTGAAGCGCCTGCTTTTGTATTAATTAAGTCCTTCAAAGGAGTCGAAGCATATGTTTTCGAAAGAGTTTTTTAAATGCTTTCGAAGGGGTTGCCATCAACTTATGTTTTAAAGGGTAAGCTTTTGAATGGGTTTATTTACCTATAAAATAATGCTTTCGAAAGAAGGGGTTCCGACCTGGTTGAAGCCTTGCTGCCAATTCTTTAGCCTTTCGTGTGTATTGAGGTCATCGGTGCTTATGAAAGGTAGTGCTTGTTTTAAAGATGTTTTAAGCCACTTCCTAAATGCTTTCGAAAGGGTCCAAGGATTTCAAAGGCAATGGCTTCGAAATGGGGTTTCGATGCTATCCTTCAATGTTTAGTTTAATTGGCTTGAAGCTTCCGAAAGGGATGGTCCCGATGCCATCAAGTTTTCCCCAATATTTTTTATATGATAAAGGGCGGTTTCGAAAGAGATACTTTCATCTATATTCACTTTGACCCAAATAATATTTGAAGTATAAACCCAATGGTTTCGAAAGGGGTACTTTCAATGGTTTCGGAAGGGATACTTCCAAAGGTTTCGAAAGGGGTACTTTCTATGGTTTCGAAGCTAAGCATCTAAAAGTTAATTACATTCAAAAGGTTTCGAAAGAGAAGTTTTAAAGTGTTTCGAAAGGCAGGGGCCTAAAGTTTTGAAAAGAAATTTATATGCTTTCGAAGGAGGTTATCTAGTGAAGTCAAAAGCAAGGTTTTGAAAGTTTCGGCCGCCTTAGTTTTCAAAGCAAATAACCAAATCTCATTTTTGAAAGAAAACCATGGCATAAATAAATAAAGTGTTTTGAAAAGGATTTTTTGAAGAAGTGTTCTTTGATTAAAGGGTTAAAGGAATTAACCAAGTTATTATTTTTGCATCTTCATATATATATAAATATATATTCACTTTGTAATGGGCCCATAACTGTATTTTGGGGAAGGGCAGAATAACCAGCAAGGTTGACCCAGTAGTGAATATAAATTAAGTTAACCCCTGAATGAGTAGAATTGCATCCAGGAGATCAGGAAGACCAGAATATAGAATGCTAAAATATTAAAGGAAGATATTGGCAGGGGCCAATAAGTTCTCAGTAAGCCTATGAAAACTGAGTATAGGAAAAGATATTGGCAGGGGCCAATAGGTTCATAGTTAGCCCATGAAAACTATGTATAAAGGAAGATGTCAGAAAAGCAGGTTCATAGTAAGCCAATGAAAATTACGATTTTGATACTGGAAGGGGCCAGTAGGTTTGTAGTTAGCATATGAAAACTATATTCATATTAAGATATTGACATATGTCAACATGTTCCTTGTCAACCCATGAAAACTACGATAAGAAGAGAAGATATTGAAGTCACCAATAGGTTCCTAGTCAACCCATGAAAACTAGGATAAGAGTAAAGATATTGGAGTTACAAATAGATTCATAGTAATCCCATGAAAACTATGTAATTGGACAGGGAGTCCTTAAATATTTTACCGGTTATTAGTCAGCCCATGAAAACTATTAGGTCAATAGTAATCCTAGAAACTATAACTGAGACAGATAGTCAAAATGAATGGGGATGGGTAATCCAAAATTGATTCACTTATTTTGCATATCATTATATCATAATGTTTTAAATTTTTTTAACCATTGTGGATGCAGGGAGCACAGTATATGATTTTATAAAGGTTTTAAGAAACAAGTGAAGGGAAAACCCATTCTGCTAAGCGGCGTGGTCTCACTAGATATCTAAATGGTTTGAGATGGTAGATTATTATTCATGCCAGGCTTTATGTCTGGCTCGAAGTTTTTGTTTTCCCCTTAAACTATCGGGTACTCAATTGATTTGAGTAGTTTGAGAGTTGAGGTTTTCAGGTACCTCTTTAGACGAATAAGCTACCGGAGACGTGTAGGAGGCATAATAGCTATCTATAGTTCTCTTTTATTTTGTTTCCGCTGTGTTGTTTGTAAAGGAAAAGTTGTTATATTGCCTGTATATGCTCTGTTCATCCAAGGGGGCATCTTCATATGTCGTTCTTGGCGTATACTGTACTAAATATATTTTCTCTCAACGTGGTTTACGATTGTGGGATTATGTAATGAATTGAAATTTTTTTGACATGGAATGTGGCCTTGTTTGAAGTTTTAAATTTTTTTTCATGTTCATGTGTTTCTGCATATCAATGAATCTAACACCGCCGTATTTGATCACCGAGGATTAATAACTATAGATGACTGAAGCTTCCGTAGCCGTTAGTTTTACGTCTCCAAATGGGGGGATATTATATGCATCTCGGTACAACTTAACACCCGCAAATTGATGGGCATACCGAGAGAGTGAATCGTACATTGGTGGATCTCTTATGAGCTTGCATACTCGATTTCGGAGGCTCATGGGACGATCATTTGCATTTTGTGGAGTTTACATACAACAATAGCCATTAATCTAGTATCGATGTGGCACCGTAGAAGCATTGTATGGCTGACTGTGTAACACCCCTTCGTGTTGGTTAGAAGTGGATGTGAAATAGGTACTTGGGCCAGGTATGATTAGAGAAACCTCAGAGAAGATAGAGATTATTCGGCAACGAATAAAAGCTGCTTATGATAGGAAAAAATGCTACACTAATAGGAGACATAGGGATTTGGAGCTCTCTGTCGGTGATATGGTGTTTGTGAATATTTCTCCTTTGAACAATGTCATTTGATTTGGTAGTTAAGGGAAGTTGGCATCGAGATTTGTAGGCCCTTTTCCTATAGTAGAGAGGATTATGAACCTAGCATATATGGTCGATTTACCTTAGAAGATAGTAGGTGTGCACAACGTCTTCATGTTTCCATTTGTGGAAGTTTCTGGACTAATTAGGCAGGATTATTGCATCGAATCAATTTGATGACATCGAGATTGAACCAGAATCTTTGAGACCTTGTAGGCTGGTTTGTATTATCAGACATGATACAAAACAGCTTAGGAGAAAGACGATAGAGGCAGTGAAGGTTCAATGGGGCGAACGTGAAGGCGATTGCACGTAGATAACCGAGGACAACTTGAGGCCACATATCTGGAGCTCTTTGCATGGAAATGCCTACTGTTTATCGTATTTACTTTCACCTTTTGATAGCATATAGGGTAGCTTAGCATATCACATGCTAGGATAGGCTAACCTACAATATAAGTTGCATGGCTGCTTGTTTGATATGTATGATGGTTGCATATGATTGTTAGGCATGCAAGTAAATATATTCGACTATTTCTTGACTTGTTTAGGGATTTCCAGGGCGAAATTTCTAAAGGGGAAGAGTGTTATGACCCGTATTTTACATATCGGAGGATTGTAAATATTTTTATTTTATTCATATGAGTTCGTATGACTCTAAAATTTTGGAAAGTGACTCATAGGGACATTTTCCACATCTATGATTTTCGCTGAATTTCTATGTAGCCATTTGACCTTGAAAATCTTGTTTGGACTATAACTTTTGATAAGAGCTGAGTTAGGGCCTCAAACCACTTCCATTGCTTCAGAATGACGGTTTCTCATTCTGTAGAGTGGTTATAATGGAAAATAGACTTATTGTTTGAAAGTTATAGCTGTTTTAAGTTTTGGCTACTGTTGGCTTGCATTAGTGGGTAATTAACTCAGCTAGTGCTCAGGCCCACTAACCCACCTTAAAATTTATGCTAAGAGGGGATTGTAGGAACCGATCTAAGTCATTTTCGTCTTCCCAAAAATAGCTATAAACCTCCATTAACCCTAATTTCATCAAAAATCCTACCTTTTCCTTACTAATCTGAACCAAATTATCAAATAGAGGGGTGATTAGCATATAGAATCTTGAGATTATCATTTTGGATGATTTGCATTCCTCTCCTTGCTGTCCACTTCAGATCTAAGGGGGGAATTGGTATTTTAGGGATTTAGTAAGTGGTTCTTGACCTCTTACTATACTATGCATGTTTATATAGTTAAAAGAGATGTTTCTAACATGATTTTGACCCTATATTATTTTCTATCTTTAATCACATTTTAATGTTTATGGAAATTTTTTAAGGGTTTTAAAATGGTTTTGCAACTCCTTTTGTTCATGTTCATATGCTAGTGTAAAAGTTAGATTTAGATTAGTATCTGATTGATTATTATGTTCTTATGTATTTCATGTATAAATGAATGTGTATGTATGATATTCCATGTTTGTATGTTGTGCTTTAATGTGGTTTACTAGTGTTTTTAGGCAGTTAGGAAAGAAGTGGTCGAATTGGCGAATCAGCCAAGATGGTCGAAATTTGATGAAACTTGAAGGAGGGGCTCTGGAGCATGGAAGGAGCTAAGGATTCAAGTCGCATCGAGATTGGAGCATAGTATAGGAGTGGGTACCGAGAGCTTTTGTGCAGTGGAAATTAGCTCGGTGGTTGATTGTTCTTCAAGTTGGCGTTTAGGATGATAAGCAGAAGGCAAGTGCTAAAGTTTGGCTAAGTGATGGACCAAGCATCAAAAACTTTGGAGGGCATAGAAACAAGAGATTTTGGAGTTAGCACCAAGAGCTTTGAAGTTGATGCCAAGTGCTTTTAAGAGGACTAGTCGGGGTCCAAACACTTAGAAGATGGAACATTAGAAGAAGAGGAAGACAGTTAGCCAGAATTGGCTAAGTACCTAACTCGGTACCGAGAGCTTTTGGTAGGTACCGAGACATACGTTTTGATGGGATTGGAGTGAACCTTCCAGGAAGGGGATGTAGACTCTACAAGTTGTGCTGAAGGTGTTTGCTTGTTCGTTTGGGGTTGGATGATGATGTTGTGACATAGTGATAGCTTTAGGACTTCGGTGATGGCAACTGGCACTACAAGAAAATGTGGTTTTGACAGCATTAAAAGTCAGCGTTTCTGCCCTAAGTGCTGACAAAAGTATTCTGAAAAATAAAAACTAGAATATTAAACGCTGTTTAAACTAAGCCATTCAATGCTGACATTTTTTCATTTCGCGGTTACTTTAGCCGCCTTCCTTTCTTTCTTTTCCTTTTACTTCTCGTAAAATCCCAATTCCTTCCACGGATTATTTTAAACCTAATCAAAATACCAAATACACATGAAATCTCCCATGAACACTAATAGTTGTTCCCCTGCTTGGCTATTGCAAATCCCTCTTCCATTTCATCATATTGCTCGTGGATCATCTCGCTACCGCAGTCCGCTCTTACCATTGTTTCCCTGCTGCCGTCCGCTCTCACTATCGTCTCATGTTAGGGTTCCTCGTCACCTTACTGTTATTCGTTGCTGCTATCTCCGTTGTTGCTGTCTCGCTACGGTAAACCCAATTTGTAATTTTGATTCATTGCTGACGGTTTGTTATGCGTGTTAAAATATTTCCATTGAATGCATGATACTTCCAAATGGTTCCGAGTAATTTGCAAAATGAACACTAATAGTTGTTCCCCTGCTTGCATTATATGGTCATTGATATACGAATTGTTAAGTTCAGATGCTTTGAAATTTGTGTCATTCTCTTCACATGGATGTTTCCAGTATCATAATACTTTGATTTTGGCTACTGTAAGGGCTAAATGGAACATCCAGTTTGGGGTTCATATGTTGAACGACTTTTGGATCCTGAAGGCAGACTGTGGAGGAATCCTGTTGATGGTGGTCATGATGATAAAGCTCATACTTCAATCCATCAACTAAATTTCCCCCTGGTGAATCATCATGGACACAAGACCATCAAGTAAGCATATTGAGAAATAATTCAATTTTATGAAATTAAAATAGGCATGCGTGTGTGACTAAATCTGTTCCAATTTATGCTGCATAGATTTTATATCATATGCACCATGCCATATGTCCCTAAACAATCTCATTCTATTATACATATTCTAACTAATTTGTTAAATCAAAAGGATATACAGTTATGATTGCTTTAGAACACGGGGCACATGCAATTTGAGGATGAATCTCATGTGCACTTTGTACTTTTACAATTGGGTATATAATATATGAATGCGAGGTAAAAGAAATATAAAAGAAAATTTTTGATAACATAAATGTTTGTATATGTAAATAGACTATATTTATAAAAGCGTTGAAAACCTGAACACAGAGTATATAAATAGTGAAGTTCGAAGATTTGATACCAAATAACATACTTTTTGCCCGTAATGACTGTTTCCATAAATAAAATTAAAGCTAACATTCCATAGCTAACCTATGAAAACAAAAATAAATACCATGGATCTATGGCCGTTTCTTCTTGGCTATTCAGCAAGTAATAGACGTTTTTAATTGTATGTTTCCGAGCAGGTTATCCCCGTAAATTTTCTCCATCTTCAGATTTAAGGTAGCCTGACTTTGTCACGGTGTACCAGATTCCTGAATAATATGATTGTTGTTGTAATGAAGTACAATTTTGGACATTTGAATGAAATATTTGACCTTTGTATTGTTACGGATTCATGGTTAAGAATTTTATGTGGTCATGTCATGCTGATCTAGATTGAATTTGTTAATCTGGGTAGTTTTTCATTTTGAAATTGCTTAATTCGGTACATGTTAATCTGTTATTTCTTTGACGTGAAGTAGGGTAGTGTGGTTGATCGGGTATAGGTAGGCTGTGCTGTGGACTAATGGTGGTGGAAGTTTTGGCCGGTAGAGGTGCTAGTTTGATGGTAGTATGATGTCAGGTTGTGTTTTCTGGTGGTTGATGAAATGAAGGGTACTGTGAGCAGGCAAGAAGGAACAGAGAGGGGCGTTGGGTTGCGATGGAGGCTGTACATGTTGCACTGAAAAGAGAGAAGAGAGAGCGTAAACAAACAATGAAATGCAATTTAAACAAACTGTTGCACTGTAAAATTGTATTTGTTTTGTTTTGTTTTTTTGAAACTGAAATGTAAAACAGAAGTGCACTGTTGGAGTAAATGAAATAAATGCTTCTAGCGAACCAGAAAATGGAACTTGAGAATTAAGGATTGAAGTTGAATTGGTTAAAGATGCAATGAAATTGTAAAATGAAGACAAGTGAGGAAACATGAACAAGGAGGAAATAGAATGCAATGTAAATGTAAATGCAACTGCGATGACAATTGAAAATTGAAATCAAATGTAATATAGACCAGCAATATAGACTGAGGTTGCACAAAAGTAGACAGAGTTGGACAATACAGACAGTAGTGAAATATGCACTAGTAAAATGGAAAAGGTGGAGATGTTAACTTGCAGAAAATGGTGATATGTTATACTTGCAGAAAATGGTGATAATTTATATTCATATTTCACTACTTCTAGCTTGAAATTCATATGTTGATATGTTATACTTGCAGAAAATGGTTAGAAGTACGAAAAAGAAAATGGTGACATATGACTCTTCACATTTCTGTTTGTTTTGTTCTTCAGTCACAGACAGAGAAACATGCGAAAGAATTACGGGAAGCCAAGGTAGGAAATAACATTTTCATGGAAAATTTTAACAGCGGGTAGGCTGAGATTTTTGTTTCTGTTTTGTAATCAGCAAAATTACATGTTTAACAATGTTTTTCGTTGTACATTGACGTTACATGTATATGCATAAATGTATTCAAAGGGAGAAGCAAATTCAAGCCATTGCAGAATCTTTCAAGGCTGCTAAATTACCACATGTACATCGAAGTACATTATTCTAAATAGGTATGGTGAACAATTGGTTTATTTTCAATAAGAAACGCCTTTTGGTTTATTTTTTGTCCGAGCTATTTTTTTCTCTATAAACAGGTATGATGATCAATTAGTCCTAGTGGGCTTTGATGGTGATCCTACGACTGATTCTGAAGCTTACAATAAGGTCGACAAATCAGTTAGAGACCGGATTGAATCACAGACATATAATGTGAATGTATTTCCACACCAACAGTAATGTGTCAACTGTTTACAGTAGATCTGTAAAGTCAATTGAATTACAAACACCCCGAAAGCTAAATGTTGAGCTACAACGATCTCAGAACGAAAAGAGATTTCTTCAACAACTTAAGAAGAGAACATACTCCCAAAAGGTACGCTTCACACACCACCGAAACTCGTTACGCCCTTACCAAACATCCACTCAAGACTAACTTTCAGAAATTATCTGCCAGGTTCTGGAATACTCATTCCCACAGATAGAACTAGAACAGAAAATTAAAAAACCTCAAAAACTATATTCCATACCACGACAATCAAATGCAGAACTGCATCAACAAGGTAACAAACTTCACCAAATAACACATATTCGTCATCGTACCGGTACTCAAAAGGCATGTCCTTGCATCTGGACAGGTAACCGTACGCATACATAAATGATTCAATCAGTGGTGTGTACATTACTATCGATGATTTACTCAACGTTCTACCCTCACACAAGTTCAACAGCGGACCTCTCTCTGGCGACACGAGCGTGCATGCATCCAGTCCCAAACATAGGTACGTTCAGATATCCAGTTTACCATAAAAAAGTACATGTTTCCCTACCAGTAAACTAACACCGGCCTTTCGTTTATCCACCACATCATTGCACTGGTGATCGATATTTTATAATGTTATGTTATCGATGTATAATTGCTACTTTGCTCAATTTATTTGTATTCCATTCCTATAGAACTATGTTGAAATTCTACAGATTTTGCTCAATACTATATATTTGCCATTACCATACAACTTTCTAATTTATTAAAATTTTATTTTAATCCGTTTGGTAATTATGTGTTGTAATTTGATTTTAGATGTATTTGTGTTCGTAAATGGTTCTGAAGATTGTTATTGAAAACTTATTTTTGATGGTTAGAACTCCATTTGTTTTGGTAAACAATGACATTAAAACATATATTACTTATATTGTTCTTTCTTGTGTTAATTTCTTTGATGCTAATCTTTATACGCTACAGATTTTCATAGTTTGAACCTTTTTGTTGAAATGCTCAGAATTCTGTCATACTTGCAGAAAATGGTTAAAAGTACGAAGAAAACAACAAACAAGAAGCTTACTCGCTCTCAAAGAAGACTTGTAGAATCAGAGCTAGAGCAGTTGGTTCACATGTTAATGAAATGTCAGGTACGATTTCAAATTATATTTATAAGTGAATAAGTGAGATATTGTTCAGAATATATGAATATACAAAGAGTAGTATATTATTTGTAGGCGGGTTGTATTTGCTTAGCTTTGGGCCTACCCGCAAGCCCATTAACTCATATTTGCTTATATAAATACAAGTATACCATGTACTCTATAATATTATCAAATATCAGCAATAATACAATCAATTATCTCTTTCTTTAATATGGTATCAGAGCCATCTAAGATTGCTTAACAACAAATCAATCAATCTTTTGAGAAAATTCTTCAATCTCATCAGGAAAATTTCATCATTTGAGATATTAGTTACACAGTTTAACAACTGTGTGACAAATCTTAAAGATATCATAATCTAAAAACAATTGTCATGCCAAGAAGGGATATATCAGAGTTAAACCTTACTGATCACATATCTGACCCTTTTCACAATAATGTGATTTCATTGCTAAGTTCCATGTAATATATATTAACAAAAACATAATCGATTTGTCAATATGTAAATTAACCTTTTTTGCAGCATATTCTACATGTATAGCAGTTCCATAATAACACACTGCTTAAAAGTATCTGTGAAGTTGTGTTTCGTAACATAGTGAAATAAGTAGGCAGTTTACTTTTCTGTGTTATAAGGCATGCTCCTCAAAGTTTACAAACAAAACATGATTATCCGGGCATTCAAGAGAATGTCATCATATTTCACATGTTTAACCAAGTTGTTTTGGAGGGCTGTTCAGTTGAGTTTAATACAGAAGAACTAATGTATCAATGATAATTCCCAAAATGCGGATTCACAGTTAACACTTAGATCTCCTGGTCCAAGAATTGTAGTTTGCGTTGAGAATAGTCTAGTGGTTCTACCATGGTTTGTCATGCCTTCTAAGTAGTGGAGAAGCCATCTGCACACCCAAACTAAGTGCAGATCGGTTTATTTAATTGTCCCAGTAGGGCTTGTTTATTACTTAATAGTCATACTGATGCCAAGAAGGGATATATCATGGATTCTAAGACATTGGAATTTGAGATGCAAAGTTGAATGTATGTTTGAAAATATATATAATATAATTATATAATGTAAATTTTATGCTTGATTTTACATAATTTTAAGTTTAGGTAAAATACGTTAGACATAATATATTCACGGATAGTTTGATTTAAATTTAGACATAAGCACTGATCATAGATGAAAAAAAGAAAAAGAAAAAAGAAGAAGTCACCTTCATCGACGAGCCCTCCTCTCATTGCATGCATAGAAGCGAGCAAAAAGAGGAGAAACATAACCCAATTCAACAACGAAGCTCCCTTCATTCTCAATAATTTATGTTGAAACTTAATGCTTGCTATCAAATTTAAAACTGCACATTTAAGCATTGTAGATAGTTGTGGGTCCAGCTAAGACTTTATGTTCAAACTAAAACAATCGATTTTTATACAGTTTGGTGAAGGGGATCATTTGATATGATACATAATATGTTTTAAAACGAGTGGGCTTTTTAACAGAGAAAGCGTAGTCAAATTGATGATAGTAATGACTTATGTTAAGATATCTGTTACTTTCTTAATTGTTACTTTTGTGTACTCAAGAGTGAGCTTTCACTTTGATTGTGATCGCACATTGTGGTTTCTAGAAGTGAGGTCTCTATTTAATGTGAATAGTTTCTAAAAGATTATGTGAAGGAACCAAAAATTATTATGGTTTATAGATGCTTATGCTTGTTGGCTAAGAGTCTTCTATCATATTTATAAAAAAGGAATTCAAAGTTCAAAAAATGACAACAGTATGAAATGCATTTATTTGAAAACACACATATTTTCTTTAAATTAATTTACCGTCTTTCATTTTCTCCCTTTAATGAAGCATCTCGCTCCAAACAGACTCATTAATCTTAATAAGGAGGAAGTAGTTGAGTTGATTATATGTCTTAATATGTAATGTCAACTATCAATATATCATTTTTGAGGAGTAATTAATAGCAAACCATAGCACGTTTGGTATTTTACATAATTGCACATGCCGTTTTTTCAAACCAACTTGCATCTGATTGTCATACAAGTGTTCACTGCTACATGAATATGCATAAGCTAGCGGGTAATATTTGTCTTATTGCTTTCGTTTAAGTTTCTGTTGTCTTTTATCCGTTGTCATTGAATGTCTTATTTATACCGGGAGTATTGATACTTGTTGGAAAATGGGTACAGGTTTTATTAGAAATTGGTGGATCATCTATAGAAATTGTGGGAATGGTTTAATCCTATTATGCTTTTAAATTTTAATTTTAAAATTGCGTGTTAAAAAATATATGTATTTCAACTCACAATGACCATTGGTGTAATGGTAAGGCTCAAGAATTGATCTGAAAGATGTGAGATTGAATCTCATCGCCATCTTTTCTTTTTCTCTTTTTTTTTAAAAAAAAAACAGCTTATGTTTTGTTTGCTAGAAAATGATAACTCACAATTCACAAATACATGATGGGAAAACTGCCAGCTCCATACAAAATCCTCTGTTGTTTATTTTGAGGGTAATCTGAATTATGTTACCAAATTCATCATCATTCCATATGCACACATATCTCTGTTCATGTAAATTGGGCTTTGGTTTAGGCTGCCCAATGTCTGTATGCATACAGATTGCAAGAGATCTATATCAACCTGTCACCTAGCCAATCTTCCCTAGAAATACAGAATAAATGCGAATGCATTGAAACCTCACGTGAAAGTCACACACAATAAACGTAGCCATTAAAACGTCCAGAAGCAAGACCGTGGAAAATGGAAATAGGTTCCGTCACCACTGACGATTATCACTAGAAGCTGCTATTCCTTCTCTCTTTATAAATCAGACGCAAAATTTTGTTTCTCCTCAGTTCAAATTTTTACGTTATCCTAAACCATGTTTCGATCAAATTTATTGAATTTCAATGGCATCTACTGTTGCGTGAGTTCTAGTCTCTCTATGATCTACAAATATCTGACATATCGACTTGTTCAAATGCGATTTGTTTAATTCATGTATTTTTAAAATTTACAGTTCCGTGAAAGAGGACCTTCCTCCTAGCCTTGATGCCACAGCGAATCCTCCTGCTCTTTTTGATGGAACTACAAGGTATTATATCTTGCGATTTTGTTTTAATTATATTTGATTTTGGTGATTATAAGTACAAATTTGATTATTATTATTTTTTTTCCTCCTAAGGTTGTATATTTCCTATGTATGCCCTTATGCCCAGAGAACATGGATTGCTAGAAATGCAAAAGTATGTATTTTTCTCCTAGTTTCATCTTTACTTTTTTCTACATATTGATTATTTTGTTGTCGAGTATAAGTTCAATTTTGCAACTGTTTGGAATAAATAAAGGGTCTTCAAGAGAAGATAAAATTGGTTTCGATTGATCTGTAAAATAGGCCTGCTTGGTATAAAGAGAAAGTTTACCCTGCAAACAAGGTATATTATCATTGTTTAAAAAATCAATAAGTTTTATGCAAGGCTTATACATTATATGCGATATCAATTGGCTTTGAAACAATTTAGTGAGTGTAAAAACTCACATTTCTAATTTATTCATCACTTCATATTTTCGAGAAAACTATGCTTGCCTTGACCTTTATTTCTTTTCGTGCGTGTATAAAGGTGTAGTCTGAGTTGAATTATTTTATCTACTTCATTTTTGTGTACGCCTTTAGTTTTGTTTAGGCAAATACTTTCGTTTGTGCAAGTAAGTTTGCAAAGAAATCTAAGTCCTGGCATTTCATTTTTGTGTACAAGAGTTTAAAACTTTACATTCATTTTAATTGGTCACGTTCATGCATTTTGATTTTAGATTGTTCGTGAATAAAAAATGTGTCCAAGTCGTTAGAGTTTCGTGCGTACAGTTTAGTTACGCATGTGTAAAAATAACCTGGAACTTGGTTCGTGCGTGTACTTTGAGTGCATGTAAACTTTGCAAGGATTCTTGTCCAGGCTACTTTGTTTTATATTTTTTTGCGTGTAAGTTTAAGTGTAATCGTATAATTAGTTTTTCAGAACTGATATGACTTCAAATTTTTTCATCGTAGGTAATTAAAGATGGCGATGGCACATTCTTCTTCCGTAGCAAGTAGCAAGCATATGAAACTTTTTAGATGCACGTTTTGTTGTTGGCATTTGGTACGGACTTACTTTATTGATATTATATTTTTGTTTAACATATACCTTATCTTTGTTTAACAATATTATGATAACTTGGTCTACTGTGTTATTTCTGTTTATGGATATTATTGAAACTTGATTTATAGATGTTTTTTGTATATTAATATTGTTTTAGCTAGTTTATTTAACAGATTATTATTCATTAGAACATGTTATATATACCGGTTGCTTGATTATACTCAAAATGTAGTTCTGGAATATGCAAATATAGTGGAATGTTAATGCTGTAAAAATCATATAAATAGAAGACAGCATCTATTTTAATGCTGTCAATGAAGAAACAACAGCGTTTAATTCGTGTTGTAATTATCATTAAATAGTGAGTAACAACGTTTATTAAACGCTGTTGTAAACTGTAGTAAAACATCATCCAACTGTAAAAACATAACACAGCACGCATTAAACGCTGTAGTAAAAATATTAACAGCCTAAATAAAACGCTGTCAAAAGAATAATTTCCACAGCGTTTAAAATTAAGCTGTTGTAAGTTCTTTGTATACGATAGCTTGTCGTTATACAGCGTTTGTTCTAACGCTGTTGTGTCATATAACAGCGTTTAATAAACGCTGTGGTATCAATTTTTTTACAGCGTTTTCTATTTTGCTGTTAAAACTTTTGCATCTACGACAGCATGTCGTTATACAGCGTTTATAATAACGCTGTCGTATCATATAACAGCGTTTTTGAAACGCTGTCAAAAGCTGTTTCTGGTGTAGTGTGGATGGTGAATGGAGTTAGGTTTCGATGATGGCGGCTCAATGTTAAAAGAAATCGTGAGATGGTTATCCATAAAGGGCGGGTTCTAGGAAGGGTGGCCCGTTGATAGAACGTGAATAGTGGAAACTAGATGGAGCAAGGAAATGGCTCGGATACACATGCTAAGAGATCGTTGATACTCGGAGTGTTTTCTGATGTACTCAAAAGTAGGGGTATTGTGGGACACTCATGGGTACTTTGTTTAGTTACCCTCGATTAGTTTTTGGGTCTAGTATTAGCTTTGGGCTAGAGATGAGCACAATGAAATTTGGATTTTCATTTGTCCCTAGCATGGAAAAGGTCATATAAGCTATCATATATCAAGAACACATTGAGTGATAGTGAGGATTGTGTGATGGATGCTATGGCTTCTTTGATTTTCTTCTTCCATGGTCTATTACTCTATGGATGTCACCAAAGATAGGTATCAGGGATAAGGATACTTGGACACCCGTCATCACACTTGGTTTGCAGTATACCTTTATGATATTCTTATACTAGCATATTATGTTCGTATGTGCTAACTCTTTGGTTGCAGGGATAGATCGGGTATGGTTCGTATACCCTTATTCCTTACTATATCGACTTGTATAATATTTTGGGATTCATTTACCATTCACACCAGACCATTGTCTGACTCGAGGTTTTATGCTTTTCTTCTTATTATATAGGGTACTCTTAAAAGAGTAAGCTAGATAGCAGGTCTAGGTGCGATGTAGTAGTTGTGCAGAGGACGAGCTGGATGGAGCTATCTCGCATTATATATGGATTTCTATGCTTATTCTACTGGGCAATGCTGTAGAACCTTGATAGTTCTTTCTTGTTACTATTATTATGAGATAGTTGTTCGAGTTTATTTCTATTTTATATAAACTCTATTACTTGCTGTATAACTCTATGGATCTGTACTTTGATATTGGTATCACTTGGTTATTATTGTCTCTCATGTTTTATATCTATGATATATATTATATTTTATTCCATACACTATGAGATATATGATAGGTTATGTGATATTTTATTTTATTTTTAACCCTTAATAATCGTCCTACATCGGCTAGGCACATCAGCAACGCACTATATAGTTTTATTAGATGCCGGTGGCGTAGGGCGGTCGTCACACCTATGCTTTTGTGATAACCTATATAATACTTTTTGTCAACGTTCACACAATATTTTATTTGAAATTTCATGGCTCAATTACGCCAAGGTGTAGTAAAGGCATCAAGATATTTTATTTTTTCAATTTTCTTTTTAAAAATTCATTACAAATAAATATATTTAGCTTTCTTTATTATGATATTATTTAGCATTATTTTCATTCAATAATATTGTACACCATTAATTCTGCACTATTTTAAAAATGAAATAATATATATTTATTGCTACAAAATTAATGTAAGAATACCACAAATGCTAAAACTATACCAGAATAAAATGATGTACGATAAACTATATGCATATAAAATATAAAGTTATATACTGTAAACAACATACTACAAATTATATGATGTAAATTATATACTAGCTATATGCTATAAAATATATACTTTTCATATTGAATTATATACTAATTTAATTTAGTTTAATTTAAGTTAATTGGAGTCATTAAAAAAAGAAATTATCATAAAATCATCATTGAGGCATCAGTAAATTGCAACTGAGTCGTAAAATGATATTATTGTTAAATACTGTTTTCATTTCGATAATCAATACTTTTTTGGGTAAAGAGTGTTCCTCAACTATATGAAAGTACTTGAATAATATAACAAATACATAACAATTGAAAAGCTACCAACATGCCTAGTAGGTGGTAAGATACAATGAACGAAAATGTCCAAAGTATCATCTGGTTATACCAAAATGATTAGGTAAGAAATCGTGACACCCCATATATTAATTAATAATTAATTAATGAAATTAATTATTAAAATGAAGGTTAATTGATTTAAATAAAGAATTAAATAGGAAAAGGAATGAATTAAACAAGGTAATATCCCGAGAACAATTATTTAGTAATTATGTATATGTGATTAAAATTAATAATACAAAATTATTGAATGAAAATTTAGCGAATCTAATCAAATGAGATATAATAAAATTCGACTGTAAATGGGTAAAGGGAAGATTTAATATTTGGATAATGGAGATCTTGTATTAAGGGTAGTTGTATATAGTTAAATTCGGTCGTATATTATGGGAATCGGCTCAAATATGTGAATAATGGAGATTTGATATTAAAGGAAACAACTTAGTATAATAAGGAACAAAATAATCCTCTTAATAAAAAACTTTTGCTATAAATATGCCACTAAACCTATCCTTTTCCTTGCATTCGCGTTCTCTCTTCAAATTATAAAAAAAACTAAACCTTATCGCCCGCCATTACTAAGAATAAAAGAAGAATAAAAAGAGAAAATGCTATGGAAATTTAAGAAGATTAAAGATTAAGTGAAATCCTAGAACTTAGGTGACTAATATCAGTTCTTTTACGATCGTCTTCATCTATGGTTGAGCACGATTTTGTTTATATATGATAAAGTTCATATAATATGTGTTTTGTTATAGTAGATATCAATTTAATGAATATTTTGGGTTGTAGCAGTTTATCATATAATGTTTTTCTATGTTTCCCTACCTTAAATATTTTTGAAATGAAGTAAAAATTTATTATACCGTTTTAAATAAATTTTTGGTGATGGCTTTTAATTATAAGAATTTTTCAACGTCGGAATATTTAGTTTTGAATCTTGAAGGATCATGTGTGCTAAATAAATAAAACAAACTGAATTAATACAGAAACATGGGTAAAATGAGCTAAATAGTTTATTTATGAATATGCGGAAATTTTATAAATACTTTTCAAATCATAAATAACCATTTTCGATAATTATATTTGAATGTCAAAACCAAATATTAGGGTAACTGAGACTTAAATATGCATGCAAATTCCAGGACTAAGTAATAAGAGGACAAGATCCAATAAAGATGCTATAAAATAAAATAAAGGACACTACTACTAACCAAAAGTGGAGGTGGAACGAATAAAGAGGCGACATGTTGAAATACATGCAAACATGCTTGGAATTGCAAACATGGGCGGTTAGTTATGCAGGCTTTATTATGTATCGAAGGAGGAGGCTACCAAAGGTGTTTTGGAATTACTCTCGAAACCTAAAATGAACTAAGAAATAATAAGAAAAAAATTCTATCTAAATGAAATAAGAAAGATTATAGCCGAATTGATAGTCGATGGTGTTCCCAATAAAACTGAATAATCTTGGGTTCCCTAGGACATAATCCGAGGGCATTGATTCCATAGCTGAAATCTATTAACTGAGGGAGAGTCAATATCGAGATTTTTTAGCTTTCAAAGGAAATCTAATACCAAAATTCAAGGCTTAAGATGGTCGAAGGTAGAACTTAGAGTTTTCTAAAGCATGATGTGTTGCAAAAATAGGACCGAGGCTTAAGGTAGTAAAAGGTAAACTGGGAGCCTAACAAAGCTATAAAAAATAGCTAAAACCGAAACCTAATAAACGAACAATTAGGTGAAGTATAGAAAGTTAAAGATAAGTAAAAAGTAAACAAGTGAGAACCTATAAATAGTGCGGGTTCAGAAGGGCTATTGATGTTGAGTGAGGATGTCGAGTGAGGATGTCTGCAATCATACCACATAATTGCAGAAAATTTGAAAAACATCAATTTAAATTTTTTTTGGATCCAGGAATAGCTTGTCCTGCCGTTGTTTTTACATATGCACAATGCCACTCGTTAGAAAGATAATAAAATTTGTGATTTAATAGTGAAAACAGTTTTGTTAATCCGTCGTTTCTACAAAATGTTATTGCATTTTAAAGATTGATAATTAATGGGGTGCAAATTTTAATTATGGATGTGAGAATAACATCCACATATGAAGAATCAACATTGCTGCAATGGAGGAGAGGGGTATTGTAGGGAAGAAAATTGTAGTATTTGAAAATAGGGATGTAATTTATATATTTTTTTCACATATGATGAATCCACATATGAGGATGTTTTGTGTATTAAGTTTGATTTTAGGGATGTATCCCTTATTTTTACATATATTTTTCTGTGATTTATAACCGATGATAGTCTTATATTAATTGTATAACTGAGACTATTGTGGGAAAATCCATTCCATGCTTTAGTGACATGGTCCCATTGGCGGGGGAATTTAGAGGGGAAATGATATTATTCATACCATACATATGTCTAACCCGTGTGTTTATTGTTTTTCCCCTATAAACTCACCGGTACTCAATTGAGTATGTTAAGTTTATAGGTTTCTAAATTCAATCACTAATAGAATGTAGGACTTTATAGAGACTAAGCTGAAGACGAAGACGGGTAGGAGGCCTTGCGATTATTAACTTTTATCATGGTTTAAATTCCACTATGTAATGAAAATATCTATTAAGTCCAAAGGAATACAAGTGTTCCGCATCATCATATGTCAAATCTTTTTACTACTATGTAATGATTTATATTCTACCATTGCGTGGGAAAGATAGGGAATTTGGAAAAATGATGCATATGCTATTATATATAATGAATTTTATGTAAGTTGCTCTGTTTGCATAACTATTTTATGCATACTGAACTCGTTATATCGCCTAAAGATAATCCCAAAGTGCCTGCAACATATTGGAGATTCCATCTTTGGGTTTCAAAACAGTACATGTTACAGTTTGGTATCAGAGCTTTTATTAGAGGACATTTAAGTAAGACAGAGGTAGAATTAGTTAAGTACTTTGTAGAAAAATGAACATCTTGGGAAGGGTATACACTATTTTGTATAACACACTTTTATTTTGCTATATATATATATATGGGTGGATATATCTAACCTTCTATTATTGTTTCACTCTCTTTCTTTCTATTTTTAATGAAGACTTGCCTAACGAAAAAGAAAGATGGAAATGAGAAGTGGACAAGTTACGGTAGGAGGAGCAGATGCAAGAAGGGAGACCGAAAGCACCCGAACTAATGAGAAAATAAAGGTGAACCGCATTGGTTGAAAACGAAGCTACTCCACTGGATAATGTGATAGGAATGGATGTGATGCCTTGTTTTGGCAATTTATGGTCCAAATGATGAGGGAGAACATGTCAAATGTTGTTGAGCCAGTGCCTGTAATAATAGAGGATTTCTTAAAGATGAACCATGACTACCGAAACTTATGAGAAAAGATGTTTATAGGGAAAGAGCTTGCAGTTGAAGTACTGATTTGGCTGAGAGTTTGCAAGCATATCTTTGGAGATCTAGGATTGAATGATGACAAAGGAGATGGTCGGCTTCAAGAAAATTGCATGAAGATGCATTGGATTGGTGGGAAATGGTGACTATCGAGACCCTCGACGAGGAGATCACTGAGAACCAGTTGAAGAAGAGGTTTGAGACTCAGTTCATATCCAAATTTTAACGGAGTGTGTTGCTGCGATAATTTATTCACTTGAAGCAAGGTGACCTTTTGGTAGAAGGGTATATTAAGAAGTTTAATTCTTCAGCTAAGTATGGCCGAGAGATATTTAAAACCACTAAAGGAAAATGAGAAGTTCATTTGATGTATGAGGCAGGTTCTAGATCATAGGTGATGGTGCACTTGGCATCTCCTTTTAAATTCATTGTAGATATGGGCCGAAAGTTTGATGGGATATATCAGGAAAGGAGAAGAGTCGAGGCAAAGCCCAAGACAATGTAAAAGAAGAAATTCATTCCTTATGCTAAGGGCAAGAGGACTATCTCGAAAGGAAGGAGTGCCAAGACTGCTATTTTTGAATTTGCTTGTTTTAATTGAAGGTAGAATGGGCATTATGCATCTAAGTGTCATGCACCAAGAACTCAAGGAAAGATGAAGTGCTAGAGCTATTATAAGGTTGGGGGTTCAAAGAAAGATTGTCCAGAGTTGTAGGCTACAGTGTTTTCTTTGGAGGAACCAAGGGAAAGGCTGTCTACCGAAGAGAAAGCCAAGAATATTGTCTTGGAAGGCATGACTTTGATTTTTGGTATTTTAGTTAGAATACCGTTTGATACCAATGCTACACATTCATTTATAGTCAAAGACTTGGTTGATAAACTTAGGTCAAGGGTTATTGATTTAGTCACTTCCACACGTGTAGTGAATCCAATAGGAGGATATGTCATTCTCGGATTTTGATTTACTAACTTATAGATTGAGTTAAGTGGGAGTAAATTTTTGTGTGATCCATACGTTTTTGACTTCATAGGCTTTAAAGTTATTTTAGGGATGGACTAGTTAGAGCATTATGGCGGTAGAATATACTATGCCAAAAGGATTATAGCCTCGAGTCACCCAGACAGAAATGAAATAGTGCTCGTAGTCTGAAAGAAGCCAAAACCCAGATGCAAAGGCGTATTGTTTTTTTAGCTTTGTAAGAAGTAGGCATCGAGGAGGCTTGAGTAGTTAGAGACCTTCTAGATGTGTTTCTAACAATTTTGGGATTGCCACCTCTAGTGCTGTCGAGTTTCGCGTTGAGTTACTACTAAGAGCCAAGCCATTTAGTCGACCCCATAGTAGAATGCCTTCGTTGGAGATGGAGGAGTAGAAGAAGCAACTAGTTGAGTTGGAAAGCAATATCTATGTAAGGAGAAACAATTCACCTTAGAGAGATTTGGTTGTGTTTGTGAAGAAGTTCGATGGTTCATTAAGATTAAGCATTGACTAATGGTAGCCGAATGAGAGAACGATGAAGAACATATTTGCCTTGCCTAGGATTGATGATTTGTTTGATCGGTTGAATGGAGCCAAGGTATTCCCACAGTTAGATTTTACTTCGGGATTCCATCAATTGAGAGTTGTAGAGGAGCGCATGCCTTTGGCTACTTCTATAATGAGTTATGGTTCGTATGAGTATCCAATGATGTCATTTGGACTAACTAATGCACCAGTCTTATTTGTGAATTTGACGAATCAGATCTTCCAAGACCAACTAGACTAGTATGTGTTGGCGTTCATAGATGGCATCTTTGTGTACTCAAAAGCTGAGAAGGAGCATGGAGTTCACCTAAGGCTTGTGTTGGAGATGTTGAGACAACATAAGTTAACGGAGAAATTTTCTAAGTTCCATTTTTGGGGAATGGAAGTTAGTTATTACACCTTGTTGTTTCAGAGAGAGACATGGTTGTAGGCTATTCGAAGGTTAAAAGTGTGAATGGATGGAAAAGACCCGAGAATGCTACAAAGGTCCGGAGTTTCCTAGAATTGTTGGGCTACTACTAGAGATTCATTAAGGACTTCTCCCGGTTAGCAGCGACAGTGATAAGACTTACTTGGAAGAACGAGGAGTATGCATGGACCAAGGAATGTGAGATGTCATTCCGATAGTTGAAGCTACGAATGCTCTAGTTTTAGTTATACCCAAGGGAAATGAAGATATGATTGTGTATACGGATGCTTCAGGTTTGGTGTTAGGAGCAATATTGATGTAAAGGGGAAAATTAATAGCTTATGAATCTAGGCAGTAGCAACCCCATGAAGTTCGATATTCAACACATGACTTGGAGTTGACAGTTGTTATCTTCGTATTAAAGATTTGGAGACATTACCTTTTAAGGGAAAGGTTTGGATTATTTATTGATCATGTGTCCTTAAGATACTTATCCTTTTAGAATGAGTTGAATATGAGGCAGCAGAGGTGGTTATAGTTTTTAGCATCTTATGACTTTGGAATAGAGTATACCGTAAGGAATGGAAATAAGTTTTCAATGTCTTAAGCTAAAAGCAACAGAGCAGTGTTTTGGTAGTGGTAGAAGAGTGGAAAGTTTTGGAAACATTAGCTTCCTGCAATATACACTTTATGTTGTTGGTTTGAGTAGAGCTTCTAGATACTATCATGCTTAGAAGTTCGGCCAGCTCTCCTAAAAAGGATTACCCAAAAGCAAAGATAAGATCCACTTCGTACCGAAAGAGTTAGATGCCTAAAATCTGGAACAGTTGCAGATGAGCTGAAAGGTTACGGTGTGGATGAAAAAGGTAGACTTCAGAAGAAGGGAAGGTTGTATGATCCTGGTATAGGAGGCCTTCAGAAATAAGTCTTTAATGAATGTCATCATTCAAAGTTTGTTATTCACCCACGAGGTACTAAGATGTACCGAGACATGAAAAAAAACTTCATTTAAGAATGAAAGAAAAGGGATGTTCTAGAATGTGCGAGGAGAAGTTTCGCATGCCATCAAGTTAAGGTAGAGCATCAGAATCGAATTGGACTTTTGCAGCCTTTAGGAGTTCCAGTGTGGAAATGGACTTAGTTTCTATGGATTTCATAGATGGTTTGCCAAGGTCCAAGGCTAGGAATGAGATCATATGTGTTATCCATATAATTTCAATGTGAAAAATAAGGCTATGCGTGACAACATCACAAAGGAGTTGGTGCCACTGGGTTCGATGTCGAAGATCAACAGTGTAACACTTCATTACTACGGTGTCATATCTCTTCGGAGACATATCCCTTCGATGACGTATCTCACCGCACTTCATATAAAATTGGTGATGTATCTCTTCAGCGTTGCTACTCAATCATACCTCACTTCATCATTTCGTGATTCATCAGCCTCGCGTTAATTCAATAAGGAAAAAGGGCGACGTCGCATTTGAATAAAGCCACATGAATTCCACATCGCTAATCATCAAAGTCGATGCCCTCTTATAAATACAAAGTTAACATTCTACAACATCATCACTCAAGCATTACCACATATCAACAAGGCTAAGGATGATGATGTGCCTGACCAATACCGCCTCTTATTGACTTCGAAGGTAGCTTCTTATCGACTTCGAAGGTAGCCTCTAATCGACTTCAAAGATTAGCCCCAAAAGAATAGGGTGCCGCACTTTGTCAATAGCAAAATGTATACCATCGATGTCATAAGCCGTCAATGAGTCTTGATGTGCCTCATATCGCATCTCATTGATGCTGGACTCATGTAGCACCATTATTCATCCATGGTCATCACAACAAGCTCATCACCAATCATCACGAAGGCTATCAACATTACATAAAAGTAGTGCCGCATTTCACAGCACCTCGAGGATACCGTTATGTACTAGCACCAAGGATCATCAATGTCGAAGACACTAAAAGCAAGCCGATGCCACCTCTTCAGCAACGAAGCCAATGCTAGGTTGACAATTTCGAAGCTAAGCTTACCGAAGTCAAGCGTGTCGAAGTCATGAATGACAGAGTGTAACTGCTCCACCTCTATGAATATGGACCTAGGGTGCCATTTTAGGGACGATTTTTGATTCTCTCCCTCTTTTCTTAAATCAAAGCCTTGTAACCCTAAATCGAATTGGGGACAAATCTTACTTGACTGTAATCATATACAAATTAAATGAACAAGGACTTTGACATATTTATTAACTTCAACTATGCCCTATTTCGAACATTATTGATATGGACTTGCATATATAAGAACTTATCAAGATTAAACTCGGCGAGGACTTTTTAGAAACGCCTTGAACTATGACAAGCATATATGTAGTTTCCAACTTCAACTTCAACATTAGCAGAGAACGTAGTTCCCAACTTCAACTTAGGAAATGTAGAGCCTGGACAACCATCAGAGCCGGCACGACCTACTAGCAGCGACGCCAAAGTTAAAAGCCTAGAACAATAATTGCTAGAGATGAAAGGACATTCGGAAGGAATACTTGCTAAAAAACCCTCCAAAACTACCAGACCCATAGGAGGAGATAAAGCAGAATCTCCAAGGAGGGACTTGAATGCTTCTTTGCTTAGAAGCAAAAGCAATGGCGAACTTACCCTAACTCCATAAAAGGGAGGAGGTGACCAAGAAATTAAGGCAAACTACCAGGGAAGAATAAAAGAAAAACACATGGAACAATTTGGAAGCTCAACTTCTGAAGGGTACAAACCTGAAAGAAGCAACTATCATAATGATAAATCTTACCTGAAAGGCTTGGCCGAAAAAATGGCAAAAGATATGCTTAATCTCAAGGGAAAAAAGAACTCTAGACGATAGATTAAATGATAATCATCGAGAAGCTCCCTTCAGGGATGAGATAATGACCGTAAAAATTCCTTCTCATATCAAGATCCCATGCATCAGGTATAATGGAACGACATATCCAGACGTTTACTTATTGGCTTTTGAAAGTCAAATGGACCTATACAATGCATTCGGAGCCATGCGTTGTAGGATTTTCCCAACTTCTTTTCAAGGGGCAGCAGCTAAATGGTACCGATAGTACCGAGAGAGGACCATCTATCCTTGGAAATAGTTTTCTTATGTATTCTCAGCGCAGTTCTGTATTTGCAAAGATCTCAGCATCGACTACACTATGATAGCTAATATCAAACAGAGACCAGGAGAGTTGTTGTGCGATTAACTTAAGAGATTCAATACTAAAGCCCTAAAGGCAAAAAATACGACTAATAGAGATAAGCTAGTGGCAACACATTCTAGGCTAATTTAGAAAACTCCGTTTTGGCGAGAACTTTGCATACACGGATGTAAATATTTGCAAGATTTCCATTTTCAAGTCGATAAATTCATTCAAATGGATGAAATGTATCTCGCCCGAATGAAGGCCCAAGGCAAAAAGAAAACAGGAAAGATTAACAATAACCATAACCATAAGAAACCAAGACGGAAAGAAGACATAAGCACCAATCATGTTGCCTTGAACAAGCCCATATCTTACATATATGCTGCAATGAAGGAAGAGATGACTTTTTTGATTTCTTACAAAGCTAAAACTAATCCCAAACCAAGAAAGGGGGGAGATTACTGTGCTTATCATAAATCGAACGAGCATAAAATAGATGAATGCCGAGTATTGGCAGGCATAATCCAGCGAATGATCCGATCCGGACACCTGAAGGAATTTGTTAAGGATAGTCAGAAAGCTGTCCGTTCTAAAAATGGCAACCAAAGGCCACCCTGCAAAACCTGAATCTGATAGAGGATGATGTTCAACCTCTCAACAGAATTAATGTAATCCATGGAGGCCTTCACCTGGCTGGAAATAGCAAAGGAGCTAGGAGTCTCCATGTTAGGGAAGAAAATGGATTTTCTATATTCAAGAGGAATCGCCACTCAAGAATTCAAGATTCCAAATTCAAATGCATAATCTGACCATCAACCCACAAGAACTAAGAGGGGTTCACGCAAATTGGACTTTCTATGCTTACTAAAGTTTCGGTGGATGCCGGAAGTGCTGTCAACATAATTTTCAAGCATGCATTTGACCATACTGGGAATTCAGAAGAAAAGCTTGAACCATGTTTTGAGCCAAATTTTGGGTTCAATAATAAAGAGTCAACTCCTATTGGACAGATATGACTTCTAGTCCAAATGGGAGTTCCATCGTGCTCTCGGACCTTTGAAACTCCCTTTGTCATCATGGATCAACCTTCGTATTATATTGCCATTTTCGAAAGACCAGCTTTGGATGAAGTTGATGCCTTTGTCTCTCTCAAGTATCCGATGGTTAAATTCTTGACTAAAAGTGGGTGGGGAACCATAATAGGGGAACAATTCAGTGCTCGCGAGATGTACTTTGCAACTATTAAACAATATGAACGGGATTACCTTTCTTGTTATGATTCAGAGAAAAATAAATTAATCTAAAATGATATTAAAAGGCCTTTGGATGGTAATTCTTCAAACTCATTGTCCAAAGTGTAAACAGAGCCCTTTGAAAAGACTAAACATGTATTGGAAAATTTTGACTTCTCAAAGAAGAAAAGAAAAGGGAAGGAAGCAAATTTGGTGGAAGATGAAATAGAAGATGAGGAAATTGTCACTGAACTAGACTGTAGAAATGAACAAGAAAGAAGCCTGCAGAAGCCCTTGAGGAAATATGCATAGATTCTGCCGATACAACGAAGACAGTCAAAATTGGAAGAGAGTTAAGTAGAAAATTGAAAGGAGAGCTATTTCAGTTCCTTCAGTCTAACAAAGATGTAATTTCCTAGACTCACTTAGATATGGTTAGAATTGATCAAACTTTCATGTGCCATACTCTGAATATAGACCCAAATATCACACCAGTCCGGCAGAAGAAAAGACAGTATGATAAAGTTCGATCTAGTGCTTTGAAGGAAGAGGTCAAAAGATTGCTCGAGAATGGATTTATTAGAGAGCTACTTTATTTGAAATGGTTAGCTAATCCAATGCTAGTCAAGAAATCCAACGAAGTGGAGAAGGTGCGTTGATTATACTGATTTGAACAAAGCATGCCCAAAAGATTAATATATGCTCCCAAGGATATACCAGTTAGTCGATGCAACAAGCGGACACCAACTCGTCTTTCATGGACGCATATTTTGGATACAATCAAATTCTAATGTTTAAACAAGATGAGGAAAACACTAGTTTTATAAAAAGATTATGGAACGCATTGCTACAAAGTGATGCCCTTTGGACTGAAGAATGCAAGAACAACATACCAAAGACTAGTGAATAGAATGTTCAGTGAACAAATTAGTCGAAATATGGAAGTATATGTAGATTACATGTTGCTCAAGTCTAAAGAGAGAGGCGGTCATCTAAAAGACCTTGAAGAAATGTTTGGTGTATTACGAAAATACCAAATGAAGCTTAACCCACAAAAGTATTCTTTTGGAATTCAGCCCAGCAAATCCTTGGGATATATCGTCAGCGCAAGAGGAATCGAAGCTAACCCTAACCAAATTCAAGCCGTTAGAAACATAGCAGAACCTAAGACAAGCAAAGACGTAATGAGTCTGAATGGAAGAGTGGCGGCATTGAATAGATTCGATTCCAAAGCCACTGATAAATGCATCCCATTCTTCAACGTGATCAAGAAGAAGACAAACTTTGAATGGAGTGGGGATTGTTAGAAGGCTTTTAAAGAGCTGAAAGATCATTTGGAAAAACCACCAATTCTCTCTAATCCTATGGACAGTGAAAGTCTTTACCTCTATATGGCAGTTTCTGAACATGCAGTTAGCTCAGTGTCAATAACAGAAGAAAAGGGAATTCAGCTCTCAGTATATTATGCCAGCAAGAGGATCAAAGATGCAGAAACTAGATATCCAGTTATAGAAAAGTTGGCATACTATTTAATGCACACTGCATGAAAGTTAAGGACTTACTTTCAAGCACATCCATTCAAAGTCTTGACTAATTTCCCACTCAAGTAGGTTTTTAGTAAACCGGAAACTTCGGGATGGTTGGTTAAATGGGGAATTGAAAATTAACCAATACAATATTGATTTCCTGCCTCGGATATCAATAAGGGACAAGCCCTAGCCGATTTTATCAACAAATGTACCAGATTCATTAAGGAGCAATCAGAAAAACAAGAAGATCTAAAACTTAAGTGGCAGCTAGTTGTAGATGGGGCTTCAAATGAACATGGTGTCGGAGCCGGATATATAATTATAACTCTTGATGGACATCGTTTGCACTATGCAATGGAGTTAGAGATTCTAGCCACCAACAATGTAGCAGAACATGAGTCCATGATAGCGGGACTTATTCCAGCCCTCCAATTAAAAATCCCTAGAATTGAAATTTTCAGTGATTCGCAATTAATGGTGAATCGGCTGAACTAGAAATATCAGACGAAGGATGCCAAACTGACTCTATATGTCAAAAAGATATTGAAAATGCTGACCCAATTTGAAGATTTCTCAATACATCAAGTACCAAGAGGCAAGAACTCCTAAGCCGATTCTTTGGCAAAGTTTGCAAGCTCACGGGGGGCACTAGAAGCATGAATCATTCTAGTGGGTTATCAAGAGAATCCTAGTATAGAGGAGAAAAGCCGCAATCTAGAAAATGAATCCTTAGTGTTGACTGGGTCTCAAGCCTTAGCACACAAGGAGAAAGAAGACGAAACTGAGATCCTTCAAGAAAACCTTCCTTGTATGGAACAAACAATCAATATGAGAATAATTGGATGACTTTTATTGTCAAATATATAACAAAAGAAAGGCTACCAATAGATAAAAAAGAGGTAAGAAGAATAAAGCCCAGGCTCCGACTTTTGTCATAGCTAATGACATACTTTATAAAAAAAGGATATTCACTCCCTTATCTAAGATGTGTTGATCCAGAAATAGAGGCAAAATTACTAAGGGAAGCCCACGAAGGATTCTGTGGAGACCATTCCAATGGAATGGAATTGGCCAAGAAAGTTATGAGGCAAGGCTTCTATTGGCCTCAAATAAATAATCAAGCTATTGATTATGTAAGAAGATGCAAAAAATGTAAAAAGTTCTCTAAGATCCCACATCTACCATCAAGCGAATTGACTTCTATCTCAAGCCCATGGCCTTTTGATGTATGGAGAATTGACCTAATTGGGCCATTGCTGATATCTAAAGGAGGAGCTGAGCACGCAATAGTAGCGATTCATTACTTCATTAGGTGGGTAGAATCTGAACCACTTTCGAATATCACATCAGGAAAAGTTCTCAAGTTCGTAATCAAGAATATCGTTATCAGATTCGGGATCCTACATTAGATAATATCTGACAATGGAATTCAATTTGAAAGTGAAGAATTTACCCGATTTTGCAAAAGAATGGAATCATCAAAAGCTTTTCATCTCTAGCTCATCCCAAAGCAAATGGATCTGTCAAAGCAGCTAATAAAACTGCAAAGGCCATTCTAAAGAAGTGGTTGGACAAGGCAAAAGGGAATTGGGTAAAGGAATTATCTCTCGTTCTATGGGCATACATAACTTCTACTAAAACCGCGACAGGGCATACTCCATACTCCCTAACATATGGTTGTGAAACTATGCTTCCAATTGAGATTGAAGTACCTTCTCATCGAAGGATTGCATATGCATTTGATTCAAATCAAGAGTTAAAGATAGAATATGTTGACTTAATCAACGAGTTAAGAGATGAAGTAGCCATACGAACGGCTGAGTACCAATGAAGAATATCTGAGTACTATAACTCTAGAGTAAGAGGCAAACCATTTCAAAAGGAAGAACTAGCACTCCAAAGAGTCATGAAAATTACTAAGAATCCTACGGATGGGCCGCTAAGACCAAATTGGAAAGGACCCTTAATCAAACATAAAATAATCCTGCTTGAGACCTATAAACTCTACCGACCAGATGGCAACGTCATAGCGAAGATCATGGAATGTCGAACATTTGCAGCCATATTTTCCAACGATGGATGAATAAAGATAATTTATCAATTCAATCATAAAAAGGAGTAAGATTCTCCCAAGGAAAAAAGATCTAGCCATCAAAGGCTCATGACTATAAGAGGTCCTAGGCCATCAAAGGCCCTATCCATCAAAGGCTCGTGACTACAAGAGGTCCATGGCCATCAAAGGCCATATCTAAGCCTTCGGTGCTATCATCAAAGGCCTCACTAAAGCGCCTCCTAAAGGGAGGTCGGAGTAAGCCATTAGTGTCATCATCAAAGGCCTCACTAAAGCACCGGGAAAGCCTTCAACCCCTCCCTATGTGGCCCGGTTGGACCGTCTCCTAAAGGGAGGATGGAGTAAGCCTTTAGTGCCGTCATCAAAGGCCTCACTAAAGCACCGACCAATCTTTCTGTGCCGTCATTAAAGGCCACACCGAAGCACCTCCTATAGGGAGGATGGAGTAAGCCTTTAGTGCTAGTCATCAAAGGCCTCACTAAAGCGCCGAATCAATCTTCAAGAGGAAGATCCATCAAAATCAGAGCCAAGTGCTCCAAACCAGTCAACATTAAAGAGGAAGATCTATCAAAATCAGAGCCAAGTAGTGCCCCAAACCAACCAATATGCTAGTGGAAATCCTATCAAAACCAGAGCCAATTAGCGCTTCAAGACAAACAGTCTTCTAGGGAAGATCTATGGAGTATAAGCCGTTTTTGCTTTTTGACAAACACAATCTATTATTATTGGAAGATTTGGATTTCTCTGGTCTTCTATTATTGTCAAATTTGGATTTCTGGTCTTTTATTATTATCACCGGATTTGGATTTCTAGTCTTATATTATTATTGCCAGATTTTGGATTTCTGGTCTTCTATTATTATTGCCAGATTTGGATTTTTGATCTTATATTATTTCATGATATGGATTTCTAGACTGCTATTATTATTGCCAGATCTGGATTTCTTATCTTCTCTTATTGTCAGATTTGGATTTCTCGTCTTCTGTTATTATTGCCAAATTTGAATTTTTTGTCTTCTGTTATTATTGCCAGATTTGGATTTCTGGTCTTCTATTATTGTCAGATTTGGATTTCCGTTCTTCTATTATTATTTTTGGATTTGGATTCTTGTTCTTCTATTATTATTTCCATATTTGGATTTCTGGTCTTATATTATTATCGCCAGATTTGGATTTTTGGACTTCTATTATTATTGCCAGATTTGGATTTTTAGTCTTCTATTATTGTCAGATTTGTATTTTTGGTCTTCGATTATTATCGCCGGATTTGGATTTCTAGTCTTCGATTATTATCGCCAGATTTGGATTTCTGGTCTTTTATTATTATCGCCTAATTTGGATTTATGGTCTTCTATTACTATCACCAGATTTGAATTTTTGGTTTTCAATTATTATCCAGATTTGGATTTCTGATCTTCTATTATTATTGCAGTTTTGGATTTCTTATCTTCTATTATTTCCAAACATGGATTTTCAAACTTCTATTATTGTTGGGAGATATGGATTTCTGGTCTTCTATTTTTCCCGAATATGAATTTCTGGACTTCTTCCACTATTGCCAGATATGGATTTCTGGCCTTATATTATTTCCAGATAGTGATTTCTGGACTTCTATTATTTGTCATATATAGATTTTAGGACTTTTATTATTGTTAGATATGGTTTTTGGTCTTCTTCTATTATTTCTAACATGGATTTCTAATCTTCTCTTATTATAAGAATGACATTTTATTATCAAATGGGTTTTATGGTTTTCTGTAATAACCGTTGAACGAGCCTATTGATCTTCTATTATCATTACTGGAGGGATTTCTAGTGTTTTCCCTCTATAATATTTCTATTTAGGAAACTACAATTCACAAATAATTATCTAATCTTCAATTCATAAAAATCTTTATAAAATAATTTTCAAAACTCAATAAACTCCAAAAGTGTTATGTTGCAAACGAAGAATCCTTCGTAATCTCCTAGAAAGTTCGACCAAAAAGTTAACAATAAAAGTCAAGATTTGTTTTACAGGAAAATAATACTTGAAGGAAAATCTTGCTAAGGATTGAGCAAAGGAAGGAAATTCTTGGTTTTACCCTAAATAGTAAAAAGCTTCTTTCATACATGAAGGGCGGAGCTAAATGTTATCCATATAATTTCAATGTAAAAAATAAGGCTATGAGTGATAACGTCACAAAGGAGTTGGTGCCACTAGGTTCTATGTCGAAGATCAACAGTGCCACACTTTATCACTATTGTGCCATATCTCTTCAAAGACATATCCCTTCGGTGATGTATCTCACCGCATTTCATATAAAATCGATGAAATATCTCTTCGGTGTTGCTCCTCAATCACACCTTACTTCATCACTTCGCGATTCATTAACATCGCATTACTTCAATAAGGAAAAAGGGCGACATCACATTTGAATAAAGCCACATGAATTCCATATGGCTAATCATCAAAGTTGACGCCCTCTTAGAAAGATAATGTTACCATTCTATGACGTCATCACTCAAGCATCACCGTATATCAATAAGGCTAACAATGATGATGCGCCTAACCAATACCGCATCTTATTGATTTCGAAGGTAACCTCTTATTGACTTCGAAGGTACCTCTCATCAACTTTGAACATTAGCGCCGAAAGAATAGGGTGCCCCACTTCGTCAATAGAAAAATGTATACCATCGACGTTTTAAGCCATCAATGAGTGCCGATGTGCCTCATATCGCATCTCATTGGTGCTGGACTCAAGTAGCGCCGTTGTTCACTCCTGATCTTCACAACAAGCTCGTCACCAATCATCATGAAGACTATCAACATTACACAAAAGCAGTACTGCATTTCACAGCACCTCAAGGATACCATATTCTCTGCTAGCGCCAAGGATCATCAATGTCAAAGGCACTAAAAGAAAGACGATGCCACCTCTTCAGCGACGAAGCTAATGCTAGGTTGACACTGTCGAAGCCAAACTTGTCGAAGTCATGAAAGGAGGAGTGGAGCCGCACAACCTCTTTAAATATGGACCTAGGGGTGCAATTTTGGGGACAATTTTTGATCCTCTCTTTTCTTAAATAAAACCCTTGTAACCCTAAACCTAATTGGGGACAAATCTTACTTAACTGTAATCATGTACGAATTAAATGAACAAGGGCTTGGACATAATCATTGACTTCGACTGTGCCCTATTTCAAACATTATTTATATGGACTTGCAGATATATATATATATATGAACTTATCTAGATCAAACTCGATGAGGACTGTTTAGAAACGCCTTGAACTATGACAAGCATATATGTGCATAATTATACGAACATGGGACTTTGAACATAAGAACGAATTACATAGCCCATTATCAAGCCTAATGGACTATTGCACAAATTTGTTACTTGTTTTCTATATCTATATTGAACATATGATGTGGCATAGACCTTTTTGAAATATTATCCTCGAAAGCCCATATAGACCCTTGAATATGGCAACTTTAAACGGCCTTAAGGAATCTCATGCATAACGATCTAAGAAAACATGTGGACTTCCATACATTTTTCCTTAAAGAACTATTGCAAAATCACCGGTCCATCCTTTTAATGGTTCCATCATGCACTAGTATTAAGTGATGAATTGGTCCTTAATGATATAACTAAGTCAATATTGATTGGGTTATGCTTGATCATATTACCACATTTGTTTAAATTGAGGATTATTTCATCACTATTGGCATCATGAATGTTATATCAGTTTTTAGTCTAACAATATGGATCATGACGCAGCGGATTAATCAAAACAATGTAGATCGATGAAATTAGTAATCGATGGATTGATGAATACTGAAATGCCCGAACTCGTTGATCCGAAGATACCGAATTCTAGCTATCCCGAACTCGTTGATCGCGCACGATACCGGGTTCAAGATCTGCGATTCTTCACACGTTGATCTAGCGCACTAGATTCCGCGAATCGGCTTCTGCAGTCGTTGAATCGAGCGCACTCGATTAACCAAAAGAGGAGATAGGAGATTACACTCAACTACCAATTGGGTGAAAGCACAAAGCTAACAAAACAAGAGTTTTATTTCAAATCAACTAAACTATTACAAATGGCACCACCGGCCTATTTATAGAAGTTACAAATCACAACACAAATTTGAACAACTCTTAAGTCGTTTCCGACCTAACAACTACGACCTAAAAATGGTCGACTTAACAACCAGACGACTTACGACTTACTATAGGTCGTACTCGACTTAACAGATTACAACACATAGTCTTACGACATACGACTTATGTACAAGCGACTTAAGGAAATACAATACATCACCAGACCACGACTCAACATATACAGGTACACATAAGTCGGTAGCGTCTTAATAAACAGAAAAATACAAACAGAAAATACATCACTTAGGTCGTTGCCGACCTAACAACTTCTCACGACTCAACTTAGGTCGTACGCGACCTAAAACAAACGACTTATATTCCAGTAGCGACCTATCTCAAGCGGCTTTGCAGAATCAATGGCCTGGATTAAAGCGGCATACGAATTCACGGCTTCAGGCTTTAACGACTTATCCCTTACTCGTTAGGTCACTCACGACCTAACACTTCACCAATTTGCTCTGCTTTCTCATTGCGTAACTCGGTAGGTCGTTCAGGCGACTTAAGGAACTTGTTAACTTGCAAGTCTTCACTAGGTCGCTGCTGAGTTACATTAAGTCGTTGGGGCGACTTAATGGTTTCGCTAAGTCGGTCACGACTTATAGTTTCGCTAGGTCGGTCACGACTTATATCTTCAGTTCTGTTAAGTCGGTCACGACTTATGCCTTCCATTCTGTTAAGTCAGCCACGACTTAAGCCTTGGAAAATTATAGCTTGACCTGCATCATCCTCCCCTGGTTGAAAGAAATTCGTCCTCGAATTTGCACTTTTCTCCTCCGCAATACGCTCATCCCCATGATAAGGTACGAGATGCTTAACATTGAATACGTCCGACGTGTACACATCCTCCGGCAGTTTCAATTTATAAGCATTTTCATTAATCTGTTTGATGATTTCTACAGGACCAATTTTTCTGGCTTTCAATTTGTTATAAGCGCCTATTGGAAAATGATCCTTTGTTAACACGGCATATACCATATCACCTTCATTAAACTCAACATTTCTTCGCTTCAAATCTGCATATCTTTTATACTTTTCATTTGCTTTTTCCAATCGTTCTTGAACAATTCTATGACACTCCGTCAATCCTTCAACAAAATCAGCAGCTCGCTTGACTGTCTTCTTTGGTTGTGGTATGGCCGTTATCTCCAACGGCCCCTTTGGCAAACTAGAATATACAATCTGAAATGGACTGAACCCCGTACTACGATTTACCGCATGGTTATGAGCAAACTCTGCCTGGCATAACTTCATGTCCCAACTCTTCAGATTGTCTTGCACAAGACATCTCAACAAATTCCCCAATGATCTGTTCACAACCTCGGTCTGTCCATCCGTCTGCGGATGATAAGCGTTGCTAAAGTTCAACTTCGTTCCCACCATCTTCCACAAACTTAGCCAAAAATGACTCAGAAAACGAGTATCCCTATCCGACACAATAGATTCTGGAAATCCATGAAGTCGATAGATTTCTTTGAAAAATAATTGAGCAACATGAACAGCATCCGCCGTCTTCTTACAAGCAATAAAATGTGCCATTTTCGAAAATCGGTCAACCACCACATAAATGGAATCGTTACCACGCTGTGTTCTCGGCAACCCCAACACAAAGTCCATACTCACATCAACCCATGGTTTAGTTGGTACAGGTAATGGCATATATAATCCCGCATTGGTCGCAGTTCCTTTCGAAACCTGACAGATATGACATCTCTCCACAAACTTTTCTACTTCTTTCCTCATCGATGGCCAAAAGTAAGATTGTGAAATCAATTGTAATGTACGGTCTCTCCCAACATGTCCTTCTTCATGTAGCTCTTTTACAATCTTTATTCTCAAACTACAATCAGGTATGCATAATCGATTTCCCTTGAACAGAAAACCATCTACCATCATAAACTCCTCCGTCTTCCCCTCCTTGACTTTATCAACAAACTTTGCAAAGTAAGGATCATCGACAAATAATTCTGGCAACATATCAAACCCCGTCACTTCAACCTTCATTGTAGTTAACAGGTGATTTCTTCTACTCAACGCATCCGCAACACGATTCGTCACTCCCGATTTGTGTTTCACAACAAATGTAAATTATTGCAGATATGCAATCCATGATGCATGTCTCGCTGAAATCTTGTCTTGCCCTTGTAAATGCTTTAACACCTCATGATCAGTATAAAGAACAAACTCTTTCTGAAATAGATAGTGTCTCCAGTGTTTAATAGCTTGCACAACAGCATAAAATTCCACATCATACGTACAATATCTCATCTTTGCTCCCGATAGCTTCTCACTGAAATAGGCAATAGGACGCCCCTTCTGACTCAATTCCCCTCCAATCCCAACCTTGGATGCATCAGTGTGTAGTTCAAACAACAACTGAAAATCTGGTAATACTAGAATTGGTGCAGACGTCAACAACTCCTTGATCTTCCCAAAAGCATCCCCTGCTTCCGCTGACCATGAAAACTGTTTACCCTTCATACAATCTGTAACAGGTGCCATCACACTACTAAAGTGTGGAATGAACCTTCGATAGAATGAAGCCAACCCGTGAAAACTACGAACTTTCGTTATCGTCTTGGGCTGCGGCCAATCTCTAATCGCCTCCACTTTACTCTGATCCACCTGTATCCCTTCCTCTGATACAACATACCCCAGAAATAAAACACTATGCGTCATGAACACGCATTTCTTCGTTGCAGCATAAAATTTCTCTTGTCGCAGTACCATCAGCACTTCTCTCAGATGATTCAAATGTTCCTCTGGACTTCCACTATATATCAGAATATCATCAAAGTAAACCACCACAAATTTCCCAATGTACGGCCTGAAAATTTGATTCATCACCCTCATGAATGTACTCGGTGCATTCGATAGACCAAACGGCATTACCAGCCATTCATACAATCCTTCCCTCGTCTTGAATGCTGTCTTCCATTCGCCCCCTGGTCTAATGCGAATCTGATGATAACCGCTCTTTAAGTCAATCTTAGAAAAGATTACGGACCCACTGATTTGATCCAATAAATCATCAAGCCTCGGCATCGGAAATCTGTATCTAACTGTGAGCTTATTCAATGCTCTACTATCTGTGCACATCCTCCACATTCCGTCCTTTTTGGGTACCAATAAAGCTGGTACATCACAAGGACTTAAACTCTCCTGCACACGCCCCTGTTCAAGCAGTTCTTCTACCTGCCTTCGCAACTCCTCATGCTCTTTTGGACTCATTCTGTAGTGTGGTCTGTGAGGTAACACACTGGAACAAGATCAATTTGATGTTGAATGTCCCTCAACGGCGGTAACTCCGTTGGCAACTCCTCTGGAAGTACATCCTCAAATTCTTCCAAAACTGGCTTCGCTTCTTCTGGAATTTCAACCTCTTCACTGCACTCTCGCCCAATCAACAAAAACACCTCAGGTTCCTCTTCAACTTCTTTAACAAACTCCTTTAAGGATAATAAAGTTTTCAGCTCTTCAATCTCCTCCAGTTTGTTTTCTTCTTGTTGTCGCTTCTTTGGAACTAGAGTAATCTTTGTGCCTTCGAACATAAAACTGTAACTGTTGGTACGCCCATAATGTTGTACCGCCCTATCATACTGCCACGGTCTCCCTAGCAACAGGTGACATACGTCCATATCTACCACATCGCACCAGATTTCATCCTTGTATTTCTTTCCAATTGAAAAATTCACACAAGCCCTTCGTCCAACCTTCACCTCCCCGCCTTTCCTCAACCAAGCCAACTTGTACGGTTTCGGATGTTTCTCAGTCTTCAATGCCAACTTCCTCACAGCCTCAGACGAGGTTATATTATCACAGCTTCCAACATCAATAACAAATTTGCAAACTTTCCCCAGAATAGTACATGTCGACTGAAATATATTGCTCCTCAACCAACTACAATCCTCCTCTTGCTTGGGTGTCAAACAAGACCTCCTCATCATTAGATTATAACCTTCGTCTCCCGACACTTCTTCTTCCTCCTCATCAGGTGGTGAATTGGAACATTCAGCTTCTTCATCCTCATCCTCATCCTCAACCTCCGCTATCATAGCTCTCTTCTTCGGCTTTGGACATTCGCTACTTTTGTGGCCCATTTCCTGGCAATTATAACACTTGAAACCATTATTGACCTTCGCCTTCCCAACCTCATTCACAACTGGTTTTGCAATAGCTTTTGAAACATTAGAACTTCCACTAACACCCTTCACTTGATTGTTGGAATTTGTAAACACACCACCACCTCGTCTTCCCTGTTTTTCCCAAGCTAACGCCTTCTGGTGTGCTTCTGCTACAGATCTGGGATCAAACATGTTAACCATATCCTGTATCTGCATTCGCAACCCCCCAACAAATCTAGCTGTCAATTGTTCCTCTGTCTCCATAATATCATTCCTTGCAATCAGTTGATAAAATTCGTCAGCATAGTCATTCACAGATTTCGTCCCTTGTCTCAAGTTTTGCAACCTCTGATACATAAGCGACTGATAGTTATAAGGTAAGAATATGGCTTTCATCATTTTCCTCATCTTTCCCCATGATTCAACCTTTGACTTCCCTATCCGTTCACGTGTAAGTTTGGTTTGCTGCCACCACGCCAAAGCTCTACCCCTCAACCTCGTAGCAACCAACTTCACTCTACGATGTTCTGGAACTTCCTTGAAGTCAAAAATCTCCTCCACATTAGACAACCAGTCCAAAAACTCTTCAGCTTGCATACCTCCTTTGAACTCTGGAATTTCAGTCTTCATCCCAGATTCCCACTTATGATCATACTCCGATTGATTTCTTCCTTGTCCTTGTCCATGAACACTTCCACCATCATACTCTTCTTCAAAATCAGATGTATATCATTGTCTATCTCGTCCACCCACATCTCTACTACCATCACGTCTTCCTCCAACATCCCTTCTATCGACATTCCTCCGTTCTCGATCATTCACGTTCCTCCCACGCCTTTGATCATCATCAACACTTCTGTCTTGATTGGAATGTGGCGAGACTCTACTTCCCCCATGGTTAGATTCAGGTGAAACCCTTCTCCGATTTTGATTCATCTCTAACATCATCTTCTCTAACCGACCAATTCCTTCGTTAAGCTTTTCACTAAAGTTTTCATTGATTCTTTGCTCCATCTCGTCAGCTTCTTCTCTTCGATACAATGCTTCAACGTTTTGATGTCGATTAGCTCTTCTTGGCGGCATGCTTGAAAACTTCAAAAATACTTCAAAATTCAAACACCTTTCGAATTTTGATCCAAAGTGATGTGGATCGAAAACTCCAACCTTGTTGCAAAAATATGATGAACACGATGAACACAACTTCTCAAAATGATGCAAATTTCAATCTCCAACACTTCGATTTTGACTCGGCTTTGCTTGATGTAGCTCGGCTTCTCTAACTCTTCAATAAATCGGCTCCAAGACTCGATTTAGCTATGATTGGCTAAAACAAGCTCTGATACCAAAACTGACGCAGCGGATTAATCAAAACAATGTAGATCGATGAAAGTAGCAATCGATGGATTGATGAATACTGAAATGCCCAAATTCGTTGATCCGAAGATACCGAATTCTAGCTATCCCGAACTCGTTGATCGCGCACGATACCGGGTTCAAGATCTGCGATTCTTTGCACGTTGATCTAGCGCACTAGATTCCGCGAATCGGCTTCTGCAGTCGTTGAATCGAGCGCACTCGATTAACCGAAAGAGGAGATAGGAGATTACACTCAACTACCAATTGGGTGAAAGCACAAAGCTAACAAAACAAGAGTTTTATTTCAAATCAACTAAACTATTACAAATGGCACCACCGGCCTATTTATAGAAGTTACAAATCACAACACAAATCTGAACAACTCTTAAGTCGTTTCCGACCTAACAACTACGACCTAAAAATGGTCGACTTAACAACCAGACGACTTACGACTTACTATAGGTCGTACTCGACTTAACAGATTACAACACATAGTCTTACGACATACGACTTATGTACAAGCGACTTAAGGAAATACAATACATCACCAGACCACGACTCAACATATACAGGTACACATAAGTCGGTAGCGTCTTAACAAACAGAAAAATACAAACAGAAAATACATCACTTAGGTCGTTGCCGACCTAACAACTTCTCACGACTCAACTTAGGTCGTACGCGACCTAAAACAAACGACTTATATTCCAGTAGCGACCTATCTCAAGCGGCTTTGCAGAATCAATGGCCTGGATTAAAGCGGCATACGAATTCACGGCTTCAGGCTTTAACGACTTATCCCTTACTCGTTAGGTCGCTCACGACCTAACACTTCACCAATTTGCTCTGCTTTCTCATTGCGTAACTCGGTAGGTCGTTCAGGCGACTTAAGGAACTTGTTAACTCGCAAGTCTTCACTAGGTCGCTGCTGAGTTACATTAAGTCGTTGGGGCGACTTAATGGTTTCGCTAAGTCGGTCACGACTTATAGTTTCGCTAGGTCGGTCACGACTTATATCTTCAGTTCTGTTAAGTCGGTCACGACTTATGCCTTCCATTCTATTAAGTTGGCCATGACTTAAGCCTTGGAAAATTATAGCTTGACCTGCATCAGATCATAATAGGTAGACTAACAAAAAGTAACCATTTTTCCCAATGAAGTTAAGAATAAAGGCGGAAAAGTTGGTCGAGATTTATTTGAAGACTATGGTGAGGTTACATGGAATACAAAGTATTATGGTTAGTGACCGAGACCCATTGTTTTCCTATGAGTTTTGGCATAGCCTGCAAAGTACTTTGGGCTTTGGAATGAGAGATGTTACCATTTCCACTCTTTAGCAGCATTGCTGAATAGATATTAAATAAACTACAGTCGAATCTATAGCAACTGATCCTTAAAAAGTAGCAAAAAGTAGGTGCAGATAAACCATTAAAAAGTAGCAAAAAGTAGGTGAATGACAATACGCAAACCATATTAGAATTGAAAATGCAGTAATTTTCCAGTTTAACCATATTTTTCCAATCTTCTTCATTTGTCTTTCAATAAAGAAAACTCTACTTATTCCAGCATTTTATATTTTTATTTTTTATGAATAATTTAGCGCTAAAAACCAGAATTTATAAGGGATACTTCTCTTTTTAGTTTTTTTCTTTGTTCATTATTTCTAATTGGTACGTTTGCTTACCAAAATTCATTTTTTGTTTTAGTTATTATCGTGCATTGGGAACAAAAATTTAAAGAACGGTAAAGTTATATATTTGATATGTCAATAAAAATTAGGATAATGGCAGTAATAGGTATCAAATCAACATTACTAATTGACGAGTGCTCTGCTTGAATAAAGTATCCCTCTCGTTATATAAAAATCAACATTTCTTGAAATTGAAGTGAAAATGAAAATAGATAAACTATAAATATAGAGAGAGAAATTGAAAGAATAGTAGAGATGATTAGATGATTGAAGAAACAAAGAATATTATATAAAAATGAAGAAAATATTAAAGGCACACATCATATGAAGTTTTCAGTTTTTGTGAGCATATTTTATGACTTGTATTAAATAGTATACCCCGGTAGATAGGTTGAAACTTTTAAACTCAACGCAATCGGTCTTTAATCGTAATTTTGTAATACGAATCCAAATATTTAAATTGTTAACATTACTATAGAATTATAACATGGTATAATATCGTTTATAACATGTTATAGAAATACCGATATTTTACCAATATTATCACGATATTTTAAAATATGTCATATTCGTACTTGACCAGTACATACCAAATACCAAAATTAACTACTTTTGGGCCTAATTAATAAATTGTATATTGATTAATTAAGCTTGTATATTTAATTGAATTAATACATAACAATTATATGTTATTTTAATCAATTTTAAGGCCTTAAATAAATAGTTAAATGCCATAAAAATTTAACATGGCATTTGCATTAATTTTTTACTATTACTTTATTGCATTATAAATTAATTTAAACTAGTTAAACTCAAAAAATAGCTAACAACAATGTTGTGGTTACTCTCTGGTGTGAACTTAGTCCTTGAAAATATTTAGACAATATGAAATTAGGCTGAAGGGTTTTTAACATGTGGTAATATCTAGGACAACACTTCAGAATTTTTAATTTTAAGGAAAAAGATTAATGATTATATTTGTATTCTAAAGGAAAATGATAAATGGTAAAAGAACCATTATTTTTCTAAAGGAAAACAATAAAAAATAAATGATAAATGTCCTTAAAATTAATTATTCTGAAACGTTTTCCTTGAAATTTATTACCCTGAACTATGAAGCCCTTTAAGTAAATATACCCATTTAAACAATTTAATTACTAAAGCCAGTATAGACTTCGTTGAAGTACAATATCGGGCATGAATTCAATTGCTTATAAATCATACAGGAGACGCCTAATTTCTAATCTTTATTAAACTACACCTTTGTAACAATATTTTGTGCATGTTTTCTTTTAATCGTCACTATAACACTGTTGTCCAGCATTTTGACCCGAATATATTTGAACTAGTTGGACAAGTTAGACTCGACTGTCATCAAGGCCAGTAAGCCCAGAGCGATGATTGTGGGGTCCAGAAATAAAGTACAGATGATAATATAAAGCCATGATCGAACAGAGTTAAGAGATACGCAATGAAGAATGTTCAAAATATGAAATATAGTTCAATATAGAATAGGGATTGGCTATAATCCCTCTCAATAATAAGGGTAGGTATATTTCAGCCAAGCAAGTGCAACTCAATGGGAAACAATCAATATCTCAAGGTCCATCAGTCCAGTGCAATTGAAATTTTGAAAATAAGATGTGGGACCCTAAGGAGCTTACCTTAGGAAGGACACCTCCAAAGGATCAAGCAAGAGGGATCGGCCCTCTTCCCTCCGTAGGGATCGGTTAGAATCAGGAAACAACTCACCTTGTAGCAAAGATCGAGCAATAACTCAAGTTCAACTAATCCAAATTGGTATGAAACTTGGAGGCTAAGCATATTACAACAGGGGAAGCTCCCATAGGGATTACACCCCCAAATTCCCCTAAAATAGGGATCGACACCGATCCCTTTTCCTTGGGATTTGGGCCATGTCCATATGGTTTTGGAGATCCTTCTGCCGAGTTTTCAGGGAGATATTTCATCGTCTTCCTCTATAAATACAGGCTTGGTTGTTCATTTTTGGGACCTTTACGCTACTGATTGCTTTGTTCTCTATTGTAACTAAAGATTTTCATTCGATCCCTATTGTGCTCAGTTTACAAAGTGATTAATAAAGCTATCTCTTCATAGTGGACATAGTCAAACAACGCCGAAGCACTATAAAAATCGTTGTCTTCTTGTTATTGCTTTGATTTTCTATTATTTAACTGCTTGTTTCCTCTGTTTCCATTTTAAATTCTTCATTTATTACTCTACAAAATCTCTATTGAATATTTGTGCCAATTTTTGGTGTAAACAAACTCCAAGATATTTGGAGCTCCGATATCCTAGTTTATTGAGTAGTGCCACTTTAAAGTGCTTGGTTCAATTTGATAATATTTATCGATTAACTGTTTTACTCTGGTCAAATATTTTGACCTCAAATTGACTACTTATTATTGTGATACCAACCTTCTACAATAAAGGAGATGAATCCTCACTTAAGTGGCGTTTCACTCAAGCAGCTAATGTGTGCCCAGTTATGCTTGTAACATTATCGTGGTGTCTTGTGATTGGCCATAACTAAAGCACAGTTTAAATACTCAATATCAAGATACTCTCAAGTCCAAAGATTGCGACACGTCGTTACATGAAATCTCCTATTTTGACTTAGTTGTTTCCATTATAAAAGACACTTGTTGAGTCATTCCACGATAGTTCCAAATAAACACAAGTACATAATCCATTGGTGTCCCCTATTCATGAGTAATTCACTATCCATCTTACAGAGAAAATTACACACACTGTTCTCTATGGATGTATTGATATTCATTTCTTGATATGCCTTGAATAGCAATTTAAGCATAAGTATTTTGAATGTTTAATACAATACTCTCGCAACTACAATTGATAAAATACTTTTCCTAAGGATTTTTCACTTATATATCTTTAACATATCCGGATCATCACTTATATCATAATATAACAACACATATAACAGAAAATAAAACCAAAATCATACTTTATTTCGAACAAGATTCTTATATAGTAGTTATATCATATATAAATTACATAATTATCCTTAGGGCATGTCAAGGACCACTAGCTCAAGTGGTAAGTGGTATGGCACTCTAGGTTAAGGTTCTAGAGGTCATGGGTTTGAACTCCGGAGGTATCAAAATAAGTGCTCCGCTTGAATAAAGTATCACTCTTATTATCAAAAATATAATTACCACTAGGGCACACCCTTAACTTCATCAACAACTAACAATATAATTAAAACAAACATCCCAATATACTATATTCATTCTATGTTTTTTCAATGCAGTCATTTTATGGTTAATACTCATTCAATATGATTCTCATCTTTAAAACCCTAACTTAAATTCATTCATTAACCCCTAACACAACCATTGACATTTAACAAGAAATATAACATATTTAGTGATCATATATCATAGAGTAATCCTACTCACAAAATCCAAATAAATCCCAAGCTTAAGTTCCAAATCAACTCTTGAAGCTTTCAATTCAGTAATCCGGACACAACCTTAACCAAGTTGCGAACTTGAGTAGATAGTTTTGCAGAGAATCTTCTAACTTGAATTTAAGAGTATTTATTTGTAATTTTGTTTTGAGTATTGAAGGAGTTATGAAGTAATATAAATTAGAAAACCTAGTTTTCTTTTTGATAAGAGGAAGAGAAATAAAGAGAGTGAGGGAGAAAGGTCTATTTATATTAATTATAAAGCGCATAACTATTTTATTTATAGCTTTGCCCTTAATTCAACTTTTCTTCTCTTTTTAACTCATATCCCATTTTAATAAATTTTATATGTTTTTCTCATGCTAATGGAATTGTGAACACTATGGAATATGTCTTGAGTCCTAATTAATTTATATATAAAAAATCCTCTTTTTAGGCTATTTGTTCGATTAAGTCATTTAATTCAATTAAACTGATTTGTCTAAGTGTAAAAAATACAGGTTGTTGCATCCCCCTAAATGGATTTTCACACTCGAAATCGTCGAGTAGTGGAAATAGTGTATTATATCTATCCAATGTACAAAATGTCACTAACATTTAGCATCAAAATACCAACATCAACAATAACAACGCAAAGTTATTTCCATACTTGCATGCAAGTTTAACCGACCATATTAAAATAAAATTTACATAGAGTAAATGGAATCACAAGGGGTTGAAACTTCTGGATAGGAAGCACACATCATCTCTTCTAGCTCTCATGTACTATTTTTGGATTGTGTGCCCCCCGGACCCGAACACATTTGACAACTTTGTTCCGAAGTCTTTAAATCCTACTCTCAAAAATACAAATTTGTCCTCCATGTTGGTGTGGAATACCCAAACACACTTATGCAGAATGAATCTTAATGCCACTAATATACTGGAGGGGGTGAATAGTGGATATCAATTATTCAAAAAATAACCTGTAAATATATGAATTATCTACTTGATAGAGTAATAGAATTATAAGTACGAGCAGATAGTCAAATAGTAAATGCAAATTAAAATACAAGTGAAGATTAAAAGACAACAGGATTTTGATAGTGGTTAAGATATCCAATCCTACGTATTGGATTAAGGAAGGAATTGGTTAATTTCCTTCGAGGGAATTTGGACGTATTAACTTGGATGCATTCGGATATGTGTGGGATATCGCCGGAGGTAGTGTGCCATGCACTGAATTTGAATCCAAGGTTTCCATCGGTGTTACGAAAAAGACGTAGTTTTGGTCAAGAGCAATCCACTGAGTTAAAGGAGGACAATAAAGGAGGAAGTGGATAAGCTAATGGTGAATGGCTTTATCCACGATGTTTATACCCGAAGTAGGTATCGAACACCGTGTTGGTCAATAAATCAGACGGAAAGTGGTAAATATGTATTGACTATTCTGACCTGAATAAAGTGTGCATGAAGGGTAATTTTCCCTTGCGAAGGATTAACCAACTGGTAAATGGGACTGTAGGACATGAGTTGCTCTTGTTTATATGTACTTATTCAGGATATAACCAAATGCCGATGCATATACCGGATCAGGATCACACCATCTTTATAACAGAGGTTGGTGAATTCTATGTTCGAAAATCAAATCGAACGAACGATGGATGTGTATGTGGATGATATTCTCGTGAAGTCAAGACCATTAAGGATTCACATGAATGATCTTTCGGAGATGTTCGAAGTATTGCAAAAGTACGGAATGAAGTTGAATCCGTTGAAATGCTCTTTTAGAGTTGCATCATGGAAGATTTTGGGATTCATCGTGAATTCAAAGGGCTTTAAGGCTAATCCGGAGCAGATTAACGCCTTGAGGAACATATGATCCCCAACCATGAAGAAGGATTTATAGAGCTTAAATGGGAAGGTCGTTGCTTTGAGTCGGTTTATCTCAAGCTAACAGACCAATGCATAGCATACTTTGATGCTCTAAAAAAGGGTAATAAGAATTTTGAATGGAACAAGGACTATCAAAACACCTTCGAGGAGTTACTAAGGCATATGGAAATACTAATGGTTCTATCCAAACTATTGGAAGGAGAGGAATTGTTTGTTTATTTAGCGATATTTGCTGATGCACTAAGTGCAGCATTGGTACGTGAAGGGGAGAGGATTCAAAGGTCGGTTTATTATATCAACAAGCAGTTTATTGGAGCTAAAATGAATTATCCGAAGTTAGAAGAATTCACATATTACTTGCTAATTGCATCGAGGAAGTTGCGGCTATATTTTCAAGCTCATGCGATTAAGGTGCTAACAGATCAGCTTTTGAAACAGGTGTTGTATCGACCTAAAACTTCGGGGAAATTGCTGAAATGGAATATTGAATTACGTCGGTATGATATTACTTACCATCCGAGGAGGGTGATAAATGGCCAAATGTTGACAGACTTCATCGTTGAGTTTACCGCACGAGATAGTGAAGAGGAGGATGATATGGTCATACTTCCTCATTGGAAATTCTTTGTGGATGGAGCTTTAAACAAACATAGTTCAGGTGCAGGAGTAATATTTGTAACTCTAGAGGGATGATCGATTTGTTATGCCTTAAAGTTGAAATTTCTCGCAACTGGGGCCAAGGATAGAAAAATAACTAAGGATAAGGACGCTGCAAATATTCAGTGATTCCTAGTTGATGGTTTGTTCAGTAAGTTAGGTATATCAGGATAAGGGTGCGAGAGTTGCTCCTAGCCTAACCAAAGCACTGGAACTATTGGATGATATAGAGAATTACACGATTACACACATCCCTAGAGAGGAAAATGCAAAACCCAATTCGTTAGCCAAGCTGGCTAGTTCTGGAGAGGCACATATGATGGGTTTGGTTCCATTGGAGGTTTTGACGGCTCCAAATATTGAATAGATGGACGCCGAGTGGATTTTGGAGACCATGGAGGAAGATGAGTCATGGATGACTCCAATTAATGATTATCTACTCAAGGTAATTCTCCCAAGAGACTGGAATTAATGAAAGAAACTCCTTTGAAAAAGCACCATGATTCATAATGCAAGAAGGAGTGCTGTTCAGAAGAGGATTCTCTACCCTCTTACTTAGGTATGCAACCAAGGGTAAAGCTTGAAAAATCCTCATGGAGATCCATGAAGGTAGTTGTGGTGACCACACCGGGGGGCAGACACTAGCATAAAAGTTACTTCGCTATGGATATTTATGGCCAATAGTAAATCGAGATGCAACTGATTACACTAAACGATGTGAACGTTGTCAGAGACTTGTGAAGATACCAAGAGCCACATTGACAGATCTTACACAAACGGTCAGCCCATGGCCATTTGCAGTTTGGGGAATTAACATTATCGGCGTGCTACCAATAATGAAAGGAGGAGTTGAGTATGCAATATTTTCGGTGGATTATTTCATGAAGTGAGCTGAAGCAGAACCACTTGCTATAATTATAGTGAAAAATATGATCAACTTCCTGACGAAGAACATCGTCTGTTGGCTTGGAGTACCTTAGAAGATCATAACGGACAATGGAACTTAGTTTGAAAGTGCCAGGTTCAAGGATTTCTACAACCCGTACAAGATTGAGAAGAGATTTTCAGCGGTAGCAAATCCCTAGGCGAACGGAGGTATGGAGGCGGTTAATAAAATCACCAAATCCACCTCAAAGAAATGTTTAACAAAAGTCAAAGGACATTAGGTTAATGAGCTTCCACTGGCATTGTAGGCTTATAGGACGATCCAGAAATCTACGACTGGACATACGCCATTCGCTTTGGCATATGGATCAGAGGCTCTGATCCCGATAGAATTGGAGATCCCTTCTCATCGTAAAAGGTTTTATGATCTAAAGATAAACGAGGAACTCTTACTCGAGTCCCTCGATTTGGTTAATGAGAAAAGGGAAGAAGCAGAATTAAGGGTAGCTGCTCACCAAAAAAGAGTAGCACGACATTTTAACACCAAGGTCTGGAACCATACTTTCGAGGTAGGGGATCTCGTTTTGAAACGGGTTCTCACTGATACGGGGCGCTTGATCTGAATTGGGTAGGTCCTTATGAAATCGTGAAAAAGCTAAGAGATGGAATGTTCAAGCTAGCCACTGTCGATGGAATCTCAATTTTGCTTGCATGGAATAGCATCTTCTTGCGTTGCTATTTTATTTAATTTACTTTCTGCAAATAAGCCATCTAAGGATTCTGGGGACAATGTAATGAGGCTGAACTTGCTGAATTTTTTGTTTATAAATAAACTTTAGCTTCTTGAACCAATAAAATCGTGTTATTGTAAGCAGAATCCTATACTGTGCGATTAGCAATATAGTAAGGTATAAGCTCCTCTGGTCTAGGATCAGGACTAAGGAGTATAATTTCATGAGTTGATCGAATAATTCAACACTACACACCTACGTACTCAAAAAATAGTACCAACTCCTTTCCTTCAGAATTAGGATCGGGGAGTGTAAACTTAGGGTATGATCGGATAATTCAATGCTAACATTCTTGTATTGACTAATGCCCAGAATTAGGCAACGTCAAGAAGGAACGCCTGGGGTAGGCATCAAAATCATCGGTTTTCGAAGATGGAAACTGGCATGCCAAGAGAAATTTCTTTACCACGCTAACGGCCTGGAAGGATACAGTCGTCGAGGACAAGCGAGTATGGTCAACGGACACTCTTGATCAACACCCAGAGGTAGGTGGGACAGAGAGCGGATACCCAGAGAGTGTCCAAAGGCACAGGTTCTCGGATATATCAACCAATCTACGGTTTGGATATTCACGATTGCGCTTGCGGCCTAGCGGAACATGCTCGGCCAAGGATAAGAAAGGACAGTCGTTGATGAAAACAGAAAATAGCAGACTCCTCTGGCCTAGGATTAGGACCGAAAGGGTATAATCAGACTTGGGGCAATCGAATAATTTACCCCATATGATTAATCACTGACCAATGCCCGAAAATAGGTGAGGTCGAAGAACAATGCCTGGATTTTGGCATTTGGAGCTACAAGTCACAAAAACAGGACTCGCCATATGATTGAACAACATAAAAGTTATGGTTTCACTCACAGCTTAGCTGGATATGCTTTACTAAGGTTTAATATATATACTTATGGATAACACCAATCACGTTCGATTATTGGCAATATTGGGATCGTTATGAGATAGACATTCAAGTCACTGTTCCCTGGAAATTGGGAATAGCTCAGAATTTGGATTATTTATAACTCACTAATGGTCGAAGGAAACTCGACCTAAAATATACGGGAATAACCATAGAGTTGGTTAAAAATCATAGTTTTGTTTAGTCAAACGGAGCATTTTGGCAGCTAAACGGACTAAATAATGGGATATAGTTAAAACAATTGCAGGATTTTTATTTATATCCACAGAGTTGCAGTAAATAAAAGCATTGCTTGAGAACAAACATATATAATATGGATAAATTATGGTACAAGTGATTATATTGTATACGCAGATAGTTGTATATAGGCAAGTACAGAGTATAAAAGTGCGGAAAAGTAAATGAAACAGAGATTACAAAAAAGGTAGTCTTACATTACTTCAACTTTTATACATGGAAATTGTGGGGACTGCCCCCGCACATACGCGGCATGTTTGCAACAAAATGTACAACAAAATGAGCCATCTTGCTCACAAATCCCAGGAATCTCCTACTTATTCTTCCCTCTCCGGCTACATGTGCCGCTGGAACAAGCACCTTCCGACACACTGATCCAAAGCCTAGGATGACTTTCAAACTCACATCATGCCAAGAAGTACGAGCAATCAGGTTTTTCAACATTACAGAGACTAAGAATATAAGGATAAAATTTAAGACATTCTACACTTTTAAATATCACAGCGAAAGATAGTAAAATATAAATATAGAAAATAATCATCTTAGAAAACACAGTCTCAAAACATATATAGTCATAATCCAGAGTTTATAGAAATACATTATATAGTCTGATAAGTGCTAAGTATGATAAATAGTTGCATGGAGAGTAATGGAAAGTAATAAGCAACGCCAATGCCAAGCTTACCTATCCACATACTAGATCTGGGACAATCACCTACTGGGGGAAAAAGGAAAGGAGTGGGTTAGACAAAAGTCTGGTGAATATGTCACACCATTAATATATAGTAATCATATTTGATTGACTTCACTAATACTCTAGGTGACCTAGGGCGTCCTACTTGTGTTTATGGACTACTTACTAAGGTAGGATTCATTAACCTAAGGGATATATTTCTAAATACACCTACACCGAACATCTTGTGAAGGTTTATACTTAGGGTTGAACAACTAGTCGAACCTAAAAAATAATGGCGAATCGGTCTAATAACTGCTGGGACTATTTTAACATAGGATCGCCCACAATATAAACCTTGGGACTATGTTACCAAACTACGACTACATTTATTGTATTTACACATTGAGGAGGAGCCGCAATGCCAACTCGCGGTGAAGATGTCTTAGGATCCACAACATCCGTGTCCAATCTCAATGGTAACGTAACACCACTTATTGCACAGCGCCGGGCATCGAAAAACAGTATCACGTCATGTACTTAGAAACTCCCGTTAGTGTCGGGCCACACACTTCTCTAAGCATCCTTGTTGGTGTTGCACGTACACCGTAGAACCTCCTGTGAGTGCAATTTGCGATCAAATCGCCCCTGTCGAATACCGACTTTGTCGAATAAATAGTGTTTAGGCCCAATTGCCCGAGTATACATCTATCGTAACATCCAAGGGTCATAAATTTAAGGAACTAATTTCCTTACTAATATACTAACATTCATATATAAAAAATATATATAAACTTATAACCTGGGCCTTAGGCCACGGTTTAGATTGCGCTTGTAAACCGTTAACCGATCGACCGCCAACTACTGTAGCGAACGACCGCTTGCTCGACAGGTCGAAGTTGATTATTTTTTCCTTTGTTCTCTGTTAATTATCATTCTCCGTTAATTACAGTAAACTTCTACTTTGTTAATCTACAATTTCCAATGTTCTCAAATTTATTTTCTAACCATTTCATAAGTATATTTGTCATCAAATCCAATTAAATTGGGTTTAGAATCAATAAAGTATTGATATATCAGTCTATATTCAATTTAACAACAAGAGCGTGTTTAACCTAAATCAAATTTTATCCCACAAATTTATTTTAGCCAAATTTTGATTAAATAAGGATCATATTCATATGGTTTAAATTCTTATCAAATTTTCAGCCTATTATAATCACTAGATAAACAATATTTCTGATTAAACTAAACCAATTCTTGATCAAATATGTTACAAAAATACTTAATTACATAAATCATCGTATTAATTATGAACCCACTCACCTCTTATTAGTTTTGCCTTCTTTGATTTGTGTTGAAATGACTTTTCTTTTACATGTTAATCTCTCCACTTTGCTTAATTTTGTCTTCAACTTATTTTTGTTTTATTTCAGAAATTTTTTCAGAAGAGATAGAGATTTGGAGAAAAGATAGAATTCAAACATACTGATGGTGAGTGATTAGGGTTTGGATAAACGTCCTACTTATAGATGCACGAAGCAATAATGATCGTTGATTTATTAAATTTAAATCCAAGTCTTTCAGCCTAGGCTAATCCTAGCCGATAAATGCCCACCGGTCGACCGCTTACTTCAGTGTGGTTGATCACTAGGTGTCGATCGATCCCAACCAGGATGTCGACCGATTAAGTTATTAATGTTAGTTATTTTTAACGTTCTGATTTCTTAATTATTTTTCATGTACATATATTCTTATTATTTTTGAATTCAAATCTTTGAACTTTATTAACTTTTTCATCTGAACTTGAATTACGAAATTTTATATATGAAAGTTGTTTTGAAAATAGCTATGAACGCAACGGTGCAAGTTTTGTAGTCGAAGTTGGATGTTTGTGAAAAATCCATTTTTTTACCCTTGTTATATTTAATTTAATTCTTTTATTAAATTTCGGTTAATTTTTGCAGGGTGTCACATTCTCTCCCCTCAAATGGATTTTGTCCTCGAAATCTCCAAGGACGGAAAAATGCATCTCATACATATGCAAATTAATAATTACAATCTACTTATCCATCAACCACTAGCACTCATTGTCCTTAGTTCAAATTCTAATGCAATACGTACATATAAGCATGCAATGCATATGAACCTAGACTAATGCAAAAAATTAGGCGGCCTCCTGATCTAGTCGACCTCATTAAATGCAAATGTTAATGCCATATATCCAAATGTATGCAACATCCTATGTAAATATGCTGGCAGTTCTATCTGTATGCGCAGCCATTCAATCCTTATGCGACAACCATATGCATATAACTTGGTAAAATAAGATAGAATGAGTGGTGGTGTGAGTGCATGCTAACTCGAAAATATTTGCCTAAGCATTCAAAGGTCAACCTAACAAATACATCCATTAGCAACCATCTCAAAACATGTCCTAATGACATGTTTGAAACCATTCCTAGCATCTAATTCCCCCTACCTATGGGCAAACTAAGCTAGAACTTAAACACATAAGTAGTTTATACTTATTTAACTAAAATGGAAATGTACCAGAAAAGAGTTCTAGATGGGTACCTCGTAACTTCTCCTCAAGCATCCACATACTCTCCGCTGGAACGTCTCCCCACTGGACCTTAACAAGCTTGATAACTTTATTACCAAGTCGCTTGGTACCATGCTCAAGAATAAGACTAGGTGCACAGTGAACAAGTGACTCACATTCTATCTCCACCTTCTCTAGCTGAATCTGCTTGACTATAGCTGTTATTGTGTAAACACTTTCGCAAGTGTGACAAATGGAAAACATTGTATGCTCCCGCTAACTTCTCAGGAAGCTTCACCTTATAAGCTAAATGTAACAACATGCACCTTAATGAGCCCAAATTTTCGCTAAATCAAAATCCCAAGTCCACCAGGGTATGGATCGTTGGTGTTGGTATCCTGTAAATAACAAAAGCATATCAGAGTACGATCGATATAAAATCACAGCGGAATAGTAAAGTATAACAAGACATATGATTACTAACTAAGACTAATACCTCTGATATTTAGTGCCCTTGTCAATGTCGAGCATGCATAATGAATTCCGTCCTTTCACCATTCCTCCTTAATCCTGTACCCGTTCGTCTAAATTTATCATGTTGGTTGTATTAAGGAGGGGGTCAGAACGACATTCTGGTGACTGGTAAATTATATACTTTATCCATAACACTGTTTTATGCCGATTGTCTTCCATTTTGTGTTATGTCTACTATTTAAACTTGGTCATCTTAACTTCATGTATCCGTACGATACTCGAGGTATAACTACATAGGTATATATATGTATATATAAGTACCATAGTCCTTGCATGGACCAGGATACATTTCCCGCTAGTATTTGTAACTCTGCACCATGCTAGGTATCCACCACATGTGTCTAGACTGAACTGCCCGTGTACACCGAGGATCTTCCCGTTAGTACCTAATAACGACATTACAACTATTTAGCCGTATTCTACTTGTTGGTGTCAAAATTGACCACCAACACCCAATTATGTGAAAGCACCAAAATCCAATCCAGTCATAGAAATATGAAGAGAAATAAATGAAGAACAAAATTAAAAGAATCAGAAAACAAGTAAATAGAGACATAGATTTATAGTGATTCGGCTAACTCTGACCTACGTCTACTCCAAATATTTTCCTTCTATTTAGCTCGTACCGCTGATTACAGTTACAAATCCATGAAATTCAAGAATAAAAATGGCAGAGTATGGCCTAGGTGGAAGATGAAGAGAAGCAGAATGAAGATCCCCTTTCTGAAGCCATGCCTGGTGTATTTATAGGGGAAGACGACCAACCATCCCTCTGAAACTTCGGCTATAGAACCTTCTTATCCACATGGGCCGACCCTAGGGGTCGCCAGGCCCAAATCCCAATGGAGAAGGATCGGTACAGATCCATTCATTGATTGATTTTGGGGCAGCGATCCCTATGGTGGCTTTTTCATGTTTAGACTTGTTGGTATATCAAATATCATGTTGATTGGATGCGTTAAGCTTATGCTTTAGGTCAATATAAGAACCCCATTTGCAAGTCACCCTCTACCGATCCCTTTTTAATATATTACACCGATCCATGCTCTTCCACGGTCCATTGCCAATCCCTTTGGTTCTACAAGACTATGCATATGCCTTCCATCTCTGTCGATCCATCTTACTTCATAAGGTTCTTCCAATCCCTCTTGCCTTACGTAATTGTGCCGATCCCTCTTTTTTTCTAAGGCCGTGCCGATACCTCCTATTCCACAACACCCATGTCGATCCCTCACCATTCAACTACCCCGACCCCTCTTCTCTAGAATGAGGAATGCCGAACCCTCTTAATCGAGCTTATGCATGCCAATCCAACCAAACAACACATGTCGATCCCTTCCTGATGCAGCCTGGAAAGTTTACCGACCCCTTCCTGTGGGTTGAAGCATGCCGATCCACCAAAAATGTCGATCCCTCCATCTTGCTAAGCTATTGAAGTACATCGATCCCTCCAGATTAAGCATGCCAATCTCTCCATTTGCAAGGCTATTGAAAGTATGCCGACCCCCTAGATTAAGCATGTTGATCCCTTGCTTGTCCAAGCTAACATCCATATTTCAAGCACCCCGCATCATTTATCTACAAACTCCATCCAACTCTAGCTTCGTATAACCATTTGTACTTTACCTTTGGGTCCTACAACCATCGCCCTGCACTCATCGGCCTCGATAATTGTGAGGTCTATTGGGTTAAATTCGCCTGTGTTTACACTTTGTCCCCCCCCCAAAACACGCCTTGCGGTAGGATGGCGTGTTTTGAATTGCCATAAATCCAAAATCTGAAGTCCATAATCCATTGATTGCCATATTATCCAATCCAGAATCCAATCTGTTGCCAATCCATTCCTTGATCTCTCTGGATCATTAGCTAAATCCATAACCGTTCTAATTTGATACCTAATTCTGAATCCATTCCAAATTCATTAACCAGATCCACGATCTCTTCGGATCGTTTTATCCAAATCCAAGACCATTCTGGGTCCATATCCAAATCCATAGACCTCTCCAGATCGCTTTATCTAAATCCGGAACCGCTCTCGGTCCATATCCAAATCCATATACCTCTCCGGGTCGTTAGCCTAATCCAAATCCTTGATCTCACCAGATCCTTACCGAGCACAATCCATGCTCGACGATCTGAGTAGGTCGTTCCTATCGCTCTCCAACGAAGCGGCATACCCCTTGTCAGGCATAGTCCATACCTAACGACCTTGATCTTTCCGGATCCTTGCCAAGCACAATCCATACTTAATGACCTGTTAGGTTTTATTCTCTGGCCTCGACTGTCCATTCGAGGGCTTAATCCATGGGTGTTCTTCTATGGCCAAGGTTTCTAATCGAGGACTTAACCGTTGGGTATCCTTCTCCGGCCACGATCCCCAGTCGAGGACTTAAATTGTGAGGTATCCATCCTGTTGCTCTCCGGCGAAGGTACTCGTGACTCGTGGTTATTGACCTATCTCTCTGGTCGGGCCCATAACCTTGACCCATGTCATTTATTACATTGATCTGGACTTAAGCATCCCTAAGTCCATAAAATAAAATTTCGTACAACCAATAAACCAAAGTTCAAAACAAATAAGAAAAACAAAATTTCACAAACCCGAGCACTACGGTTCATCATCATCTTAGAGCATGCCTAGGGACCATCCTCGATCCCTTACATATGTAAGTGAATTAGCTATATTACCATGGAGTTTATTTCTTATTCCATGCCATCCCAATCAATTGATGATAAGTTGTCGATGATGCCTTGATCTAGTGCCATTTTCGTTCGAGGTAGATGGTGGATGCTCCTGTTCCACCATCGCAGCCTGAGTCCTTATGTATCGTTGTAACTGACCGTTCCTCACATGTTCCTCAATAATATCCCTTAAATGCCTACAGTCATTCGTATTGTGCCCATCAAGATCATGGAATAGGCAATGCTTTCCCGATGCCTGCTCACGTTCGGAGGGTTCCCTCCTTGCCGGCCTTCGATACTGAAGATGTCCTCGAGTATCCAAATAAACCTTTTCCAGAGAGTCATTCAAATCTGTATAAGAAGAGAATTTTGGTTCTCTTCATTGCCTATTTGACACATTAATGTCGTCATTCATTTTCCGTTTGCCTATATCATTTTGTTTACATCTCCTGATGATCCTCCACTCTGCACAGCATCCGCCTTCAGTTTGTTTGCTCGTGCGTCTTCCTACCGCAGGAACCTTTCTGCTTCATGATAAAGCTCCCCGAGATCCATAGGTGATCCCATGCCAATGAGTCCTTAAAATCTGTGCCATCGGCAATTCCAAATACAGCTGTCATCAAAACCATGGATGGATCTGGACGATCCACAGATGCCACCGCGACATTAAATCATGTTAAGAAACTCCTCAGGGAGTCTTTGGTCCTCTGTTTCAATGTTGCCAAACTCAACACATTTTTTGGGTCTCGAGATGTGAACCCTAAACTGCCTCATAAGCCATTCGATCAATTCCTTCCATGTGCCAATAGAGCCGCCTCCCAAATGTCTGAACCATATTGCAGCTATATCCGTTAAGTACAAGGGGAAGCACCGTGCCATGACTTCCTCTGATGCCCTTAGTACTTCCATGTGTCTCATGTATCTTGTTAAATGAACAGTGGGATCCGTCTTTCCATCATATGTCTCAAGCGTTGGTAGTTTAAACTTTGGTGAATTCCTAGCTTGCCTGATATTTGGGGCGAATGAACCTCTATTTACATCCTCCAAATCCCTGTTCACTAATTCTCCATGCATAGCTCGCCTTATCATCTTCGCAAACCTGTTATTGTCTTCTAATGGTAGTCTTCTATCGTTATGCCCAAGCTACCCCCACCCCGAGTCCATGAGGGAATTCAGGAACGTACTCCTTCGAATGAGCATCCAAATTTTGATTCGCACCAAGCTTCATGCGATCGCAGGTCCTCCGGCATCACGATCAACCAGAACCGGGGGCATGCTCGCTAGCCTTTGGGGATCGATACCGATCCCTCTAGGTTGGCAGAGGACCGCCCCCGGCTGCTCTATTCCACTCCTTTGTCTATTAGCTCTATTTCCATGCTCCCGGTTTTGATTTTGGTTTTGCATTCCAGCAACTCCTATGGCTTTAGGCTGTTCGATTTGTTGGAGTAGATTCTGCATCATCTCCTCCGGCCTTTTTAGCATCCTCTCCTGCATAGAATTCATCATTGCTTCCATTTCATCCCTGGTGATGTAGATAGATGCTTGATTGGCTCCAGCTCCTGAGGAAGCCTCCTGACTCCCTTCATGGTGACTCCTTTCCGGTAGCACTCTCCTTGTTGATTGCCTAACCATTGCTTTCTAGATCCAAGTATCCAAGTTTCAAAATCTGCTTTATGCAAGTCTTCTCGGTGAAAGCACCAAAAATGTTGGTGTCAAAATTGACCACCAACACCCAATTATGCGAAAGCACCAAAATCCAATCCAATCACAGAAATATGAAGAGAATAAATGAAGAACAAAATTAAAACAATCAGAAAAGAAGTAAATAGAGACACAGATTTATAGTGGTTCGGCTAACTCCGGCCTACGTTCACTCCAAAGATTTTCCTTTTATTTAGCTTATACTATTGATTACAGTTACAAATTTGTGAAATTCAAGAATAAAAATGGCAGGGTATGGCCTAGGTAGAAGATGAAGAGAAGCAGAATGAAGATCCCCTTTCTGAAGCCATGCCTGCTATATTTATAGGGAAAGACTACCACCCATCCCTCTGAAACTTCGGTTACATGACCTTCTTATCCACATAGGCCTACCCTAGGGGTTGCTAGGCCTAAATCCCAATGGAGAGGGATCGGTACTGATCCATCCATTGGTTGATTTTAGGGGTAGCGATTCCTATAATGGCTTCTTCATGTTTAGACATGTTGGTATTTCAAATATCATGTTGATTGGATGCGTAAAGCTTGTGCTTTAGGTCAATATAAGAATCCCATTTCTGTTGATCCCTTTTTAATAGATTATATCGATCCATGCTCTTTCATGGTCCATTGCCGATCCCTTTGGTTCTACAAGACTATGCCTATGCCTTCTATCTTAGTTGATCCATCTTGCTTCATAAGGTTCTGCCGATCCCTCTTGTCTTACATAATTGTGCCGATCCCTCTTGTTTTCTAAGACTGTGTCGATCCCTTCTATTCCACAGCACCCATGTTGATTCGTCACCATTCAACTATGCCGACCCCTTCTCTGGAATGAGGTATGCCGAATCCTCTTAATCGAGCATATCTATGCCAGTCCAACCAAACAACACATGCCGATCCCTTCTTGATGCAGCCAGGAAAGTATACAGACCCCTTCCTGTGAGTTGAAACATGCCGATCCACCTAAAATGCCGATCCCACCATCTTGCTAAGCTATTGAAGTACATCGATCCCTCCAGATTAAGCATGTCGATCCCTTCATTTTCTAGGCTATTGAAAGTATGCCGACACTCCTAGATTGTGCATGCCAATCCCTTGCTTGTCCAAGCTAACGTCCATATTTCAAGCGCCCCGCACCGTTTATCTACCAACTCCATCCAACTCTGGCTTCGTATAACCATTTGTACTTTACCTCCTGGTCCTACAACCGTCGCCCTGCACTCATCGGCCTCGATAATTGTGAGGTCTGTTGGGTTAAATCCGCATGTGTACTACCTTACCAAAAGGCAGGTTAACACTACTCATCTTAAAGACTTGTCTAGGGGTTATCCAGCCTTGCCCCCTAACTACAAACTAACTAACTAACAACTATGAGGCGGTGCATGTCTAATACATGATCTACACTAGTAGGAGGTGTAGTCTATATAGAGGTAACCCGAGTCTTTCTACCGCTACTCTATGACCGATGATGCTATCGACTTATGTGTACAACCCTAATCCTCACATATATGATACCAACCTTGTTAACATAGCGCCGAGACTACGCTCAGCGTCCCGTTTAGATTGCCTAATGCAATCAAGGAAATAGCCACTTGGTTACTTAACAGATAACCTATAAGGATTGAAGTAGGCCTTACTTGGCCCTTTAACACTTCAAACCAAGGCGAACCCTACTTTGGTATAGTCCTTTCACTTATACGCGAATGTATATTCCCATGGGTCCTACGATTGGAGATGTCCCACATTAATACAATGTATACACAACTATTGGTAACCCCTTTTAGAAGGTAGACTTCTGTTGTGCAACACTACCGACCTTGCATTTCGGCATTTAATGATGACTTTGTCATCTATAGTTAATTTAAATCATTGATTAGATCTAATGATTCACACCCGCTATAACGTATACTTGAGGCTATACAAATTTAGTTATTATTACGATTCCTAAGTTCAATTATTAATATTCCTTTACTTTTACATGCTTTTACTTCTTGTTTCGTTAATGTCATTAAATGACATTTACTGCTTCTTTCTTATTTAGTAGATTGAACATCTATTACCATTCCATTTCTAATTATTGCAGATATATATATAATTTACTACTTCCTTTCAATTTATACAATTGAGTATATTTGCTACTTCTTTTCAATTCATGACTGTTTAATGAAATTACTATAACTTTCCAATTTCTTAGTTCATTGTCTTATTCATGTTAGCACCTATTATTTCTTTTCTAACATATTTTTAATGACATCGAGATTATTATTAATTGTATTTATAACACTCTAATTTTCACTTTTAGGGATTTCTATATTTTAATGCACTGGAACTACACCTTCTCAAAAGGAAACATTAACAGCGTAATTTTTCATAAATTATCTAAAAGAGGATTTGTGTTGTGTTTGGAATTATAAGGAATTACCTTTTATATTTTTATTGAAATAGACGGTGCAAAATACGGTAAACTTCCTTACTTTGCACATATCTTCTGTTTAGGTATATTCCTTATGATTTCAAACAACAAACTTTTATACATTGATTATAAAGTTGGATAATTTATAAAAATTACATAGAAACATTCTTTATTCTAATGAATTAAAATATAACCTAAATCCCAATCAAATAAGAGATTTTTTTTAAGTTATACAACTTATAACATTCAACTAACCAAATTTGGAATTAACATACAATCTTTTTAGTGGCTTGTTTTCATAACATTTAGGGACTACTTTCACCCTTACATTCCAGATTTACATATATATACACATTAAATAAAAGCTAACGATTTACAGGATACGTAGGCAAAAATATTAGGTTATTGTGTGTGTGTTTATATATATATATATAACCTATAAACCCAAACTTTACAACTAGACATAAAAGGAACAGATTCACAATGATATAAATCTATTAGTATATAAAAATATACGGTTTCACACTCACCTCTAAGCTTCCAAATCTCCAGATCTAAATCCATTCTTTTATTTTACTCTCTTTCCTTCTACCAAATACGTATTAAAGGGTATACATATTTATTAGAATTATAGATCTGAGAAGAGATTTGAATTAAACATAGTTGTAAAGTTTTAGATTTAGAATTTACCTCTTCTTCGCAGAATCGATTCACCCCTTATTCTTCTTCTCTTTTATTTTCCGCTATTCTCATATACATAAATATATATATATATATATATATAATATACTATTTTATCATTTCTATATTTTCTAGAATTTATGATGAAAGAAAATGGTGAAACTTCACACCTTGATTCAGAAAATATGACAAGAAAAGCGAGGGGTTCAGGCTTATATTTATAGTTGCACAATTCAATTCCATCCGTTAAATCTGGACCGTTACACCTAGATTCATTCTTGCTACCATAACATCCACCGATCGATCGCTATATCCCCACTGGTCGACCTCTAGCAGTCGACCGGTTCCTCTAAGGGGCCGACCGGTCGCTTGTATATATGTTAACTGTTTATTTTATTCCTTTTATTTCCTACGACTAATTTTGTTCCATCCAATCAACGCTAATTAATCTACACTGATTTGTTTAATTCCTTTAATGTTTGAATTTATTTATTTATTTCCTTCCATACTTCCTTAATTAGATTTAATTAATTAAACATTATTAACTAACATTTATATTTAACAGTTGCTTAAACATTAAGCTGATAATATTTATTGCCTGCTTTATTTTTAAATGTTAATACTCATTACCTTTACCCTTATAAATTATTATTTATTTCTTTTTCAATGCTGATTTAATTAGTTTTACCACAGACCTTTACTTTAACATTGATATTTGTATTCAAATGTTCATTTTAATTCTAAGTTAGTAACATTTAATTCCTTAATTAGTTTTGAATTATTTTTGATCTGAAAACTTCAAACGCGAATAAATTTTCATTTGAACTTCGATCGTAAAACTTTATGTATGAAAGTTCATTAAAAAATAATCATGAACACAATGGTGCAAGTCTTATAGCCAAATTCCGACGTTTACAAAAATTCTATTTTGGGCATCAATAATTATTTATTAAATCTTTTTATTTAGTTTTTATTTATTCTTACGGGGTGTTACATAACTTCCCTACTCTATATGTGATCGAAAAAGGCCCTACAAACCTTGATGCTAACATTCTCGAACTATCAAATCTCATGACATGTCTAAGCGGTGGGACCATCACAAAGACCACGTCGCCCACTACGAACTCTAACTCTGTGCATCTCTTGTCAGCGTAAGACTTCTGCCTATCTTGTGTGGTTTTCATCCTTCTATGGATCAAATCTGCCTTCTTTGATATTTCCCTCATCATATCTGGTCCAAGAATAATTCTATCCGTAGTATCCCACCAACAAGATGGTGATATATAAGGCCTTCCATATAACGCCTCAAATGGTGCCATTCCAATACTTGCCTGATAGTTGTTACTATAACTAAACTCCATTAGTTGCAAGTGATCCTCCCAAGAGCCTCTGTAATCCAAGATATATATCCAATATAAGTTTTCCAATCCCAGTTCACCCTCTCCGTCTTCTATCTACAGGTGACAAGCTGTTCTCAAACTTAACTCGGTGCCTAAAGCCTCCTGAAGTCTCCTCTAAAACTTGCTGGTGAAAAGAGAATCTCATTCGATAACGATGCTAGAAGGAACTCCATGTAACCTAACTATCTCCTTCATGTATAGTGTCACCAAAGATGTAGCAATCTTCATACTCTTAACCGAAAAAATATGCGCATTTGGTCAGTAGGTCAGCTATGACCCGAATACTCTTATTCCATATCCTATTTCTAGGTAGTCCATCGATGAAATCCAAACACTCTCCCACTTCCACTGTGGAATATCTAATAGCTGCAACAATCCTCTCGACTTCTTCTGCTCCACCTTTAACCTTTGGAAAGTCATACATCTGCTTATACATTTTGCCTCATGTCTCTTCATACCATGCCAATAAAAGACTTTCTTCATATCACGATATATTCTGTCTCCATTGGGATGAATGATCATCCTCGAACAATGAGACTCAGCTAGTACCATGTCAATCGGATCCATAATGAAAGGAATACATAATCTACCATCACTCTATAACCATCCCTTCGAGTCGATGGCATAGTGCCTTCAATGACTCGACTGATCTTCTCTACTAAGCTTCTTGGAAATATCCAATAACTCCTTATCATGCTTCTGACTTGACCCAATGTGGTCCATAAGTGTAGAATGCACATCCAAAGCTGCTAACAATCCTGTAGTGATGTCTGACGATGGTCGAAAATTGAATGTAGAGATAAACTCTAAGTGCTTCCATTCTAAGAACATAGGACTCAACATCGCATGCTTTTTATTCAAGGCATTGGCTACAACATTGCCCTTGCTTGGAGTATAGGAGATATCGAAATCATATGATGCCAAAAACTCCATCCACCTCTACCGCCTTAAATTCAAATCTTTTTGAAAGAATAAATACTTCAGAGACTTATGATCCATGTACAGCTCAAACTTCTCTCCTAATAAATAATGTCTCCATGACTTGAGTGCAAAGATAATGGCTGCCAACTCAAGATCGTGGGTAAGATAGTTTCTCTCGTGAACTTTTAACTATCGACTAGCATAGGTCACCACTCTCTTTTCCTGTATCAAAATCGCGCCCAACCTCGTACCAAAAGTGTAGATATACACCGTGAATGCCTTCGTACCATCAAGTAATACTAGAACTAGTGCACTGGCCAATGCCTCTTTCAGCTTGATAGAAGTATCCTCACACTTTAAGCCCTAAGAGAAAATCAAATTCTTCTTGGTAAGATGGGTTAGAGGGGCAAATTTTTTAGCAAAGACCTTAATTAAATTACTATAGTAGCCTACCAAACCAAGAAAACACCTCATTTTTGTGGCATTCTTAGCACATGCCAATTGTGTACTGTAGCAACTTATCTAGGATTGACCACCAGCCCACGCTCAGAGACAACATGTCCCAAAAATTATACCTCCTTGCACCAAAAGTGACATTTAAAAACTTCGCCTTCAACTCATCAGATCAACAAAGTAGGTGGGTGCGTTGATCAATCCAAAGAGAATGTCTAACCATTCATAAAGTCCGTTGGGTGTATGAAAAGCGGTCTTCTGTATACTATCCTTGGCCACACGTAGATGATGGAGTCTAATAGCCAAGTCAAGCTGAGAGAACACCTTCCCCTAACTAACGGATCAAAGAGATCGTCTATGCAGGGCAATGGGTAATGATTCTTCTTTGTTGGGTGATTCAACTCACAATAATTAATGCAAAGCCTCAAAGAACAACCTGTCTTAATGGCTAAGACAGCCGATGATCCCCACTCTGAAATACTCCTTGTAATGAAACCCTTCTCCAACAGCTTATTCACATGATTATTTAGTTTCTTCCAAGATAAGGCAACAGTTTTGGCATTCTCCTCTAGATAAATTCGAAATTCGATCTCTCTTTGGGGTGGAAGACTGGTAACCTCGGAAAAGACATCTAATAGTCTCTAACTCCTGACACTAGGCTAACTCATCATGTGATAGGTCTAAAGAATATAGGTAACTCAACATAACCGAACCTCTGGGATCGCTATAAACCTTTAGAATGCATCCACTAAAAGTACCTGAACAAACAACCTTCTTATCACAATCTAAGATCGCCTCATACGTGGTCATTCATTCCATACCCAAAATCAACCCAAACCCAGAAAATCCTAAGACAAAAGCATCGCAATCGAACTCGACCCCAGAATAAACAATTTCAAACCTCTACATATCATAGATAAATAAATCGATCCTCCAACAGGGTTTGATTCAACAACTAGGTCTGTAATTATGCTAGTGTCTAATTGCAACTCATCTACAAGTCTACTCGAGATAAAAAAGCGTGATGCCCCAGTGTCAAATAAGTACGAATGGATAATTTAGATAAAGTTAACACACCTTCAATTACAACTTTCTTCCCCTTGTCTACTACTGAAGGCACACTCGAACTGGGAATAGCATCCGGTGTGTAAGCTAAAACCACTTGGGTAGAGGTCTTTGTTGGTGTCGGACACTCACTCCTCATGTGCCCGAATTGATTGCAGTTGAAATATTTGATCTTTGAGATGTATGTCCTGCACTCCTTCGCAAATACCTCATTTTACCACATCTCCTACATGTCTCATGCTTCTTAATCTTCTCTTGGGCCCGCATTCCGCTCTTGCATTGATTCTACTGGGGTGTCTTTTCTCCTGACTTCTTGGCATACTCTTCACTTCCACCTTGGAAACATTATTCAGTAAGGCCATCTCCATTAGACCCTCATAATTCACACCAATGGGAATATGACTAAGGGTCAAACCTTGAAGAGGATGACTTAGCCCCTTTTCAAACTTCAAAGCATTCTTGTGAAGGGTATTGATCAGATCCAAACCAAACCTAGCCAACTCATTGAACTGATTTACATATTCCTTCATCGACATCTCTCCTTGCTGCAAATGTATGAACTTCTCCAATTATATTCCATGCTCTTCCATGGAAAGAAAATTCATCTCAAAATGCCTTCTAAACTCTCCTTAAGTCCTCTCTCCCTCATAGTTGTAACGACCCGTATTTTTAATGATTGGATATTTAAATATATTATTTAAATATTTAATCATTAATTAATTGACGATCCTGAAAATATGATTTTTTTACATACCATCAAATCAGGACTTGAGACCACTTCCATTGAGTTCATATCGACGTTGCAAATTAAAATGAGTACAAGGATCGCTATATTTGGAGATCGTATGGTCGAATGGTTGAAACGGTCTCGAAAAGTGCAAAATTATCATCCTAGAGCGCTGTTTTGGATAGCGATGAAATTTATACCATCGGGACTTGAAAAATGAGGTGATGCACGCAGATGAGTTTCATGGCGATTGGATGCAACGTTTGGTCGTATGAGTTAAAAACACGTGATCACTTTATTTGAGAAATTAAATAAATGAATATTTTGTTAATATATATTTACCAAAACCCTAAATTTCTATTAGCCGGCTACTGTTCTATCTCATCTTCAAAATATCATGGCCGCCTTCATTTTTTTAATTCAAAAATTGATATCAAGTGATTTACTGGAAAATAAATCATGAAAAAAACTCTATTGATCTAATATCGAATATCTCTTCGAGCCCGTACAAATTTTGCAGCATGCGATATGATCTGGCAGAGCATCACTCTTTAGATGGTGAACTAAGGTTTTATTTATAGGAGGAAGGAGGGCGAACTTGGCGAAACAGAGGCTACCGGTGGACTTCCTTTCGCAGTATGCTTCTCCTTATATCTCCGATTTGAGGTTCGATCTACCTAGGTGATTGTGGCGTATGGCTGCCTAGGTAAAGCCTAGGATGATGCATTTTGACAGGCTAGAGCGAAGTCCATGGTTTTGGCATAAGCAGGTCGAGCAAGTGACGAGGAGCACAATGGCACAAACGGCAAATGATTTCATCGTCTATTGCTCTGTATCATCGAGCAAACATGCACAGTTGGAATGGGTTATGGTGTATGTGTGCACGACATCAGTAAAAGGAAGAAGAAGGGATTAACACTAATGAAGGTGATTAGCTTAATTTAACTATTAATTAAGTTATTTAATTTCTTATTTAATCTGATGACTTATATATCGCGTATCTTTTGCATACGAGGTCCGTCTTGGATGTCGTTTCTTGCGTTGTGCTTTTGATGGAGAGCTCTACGACTTGGCTATTGTTTGGTCATATTTGGTTGAGGTGAGTAATATTGTCTTTCACCAAACTATGATTATTGGTATAGTATTAAAACAACGTTTTGAAATGTTTCTAAGTTTAAAATGTGAGTTCTAAAATAGTTGAACCTATATCTTATTTTAAAAATAGAAATAAAAGTTTTTAAAACGGTTTTAAATTAAATATCACATTTTTTCCATTTGATGCACTATTTTACCGATAGTGACAGATTTAGTCTATTACTGATATTTATCTCACATTTGTTGCTTTGGATGGATTGTATTATTTTATTATATGTATATATATATGCTATTACAGATATTTCTATGCTTGTTGGTTGCATGTCTGCTTATTTGTTAGTTGGTTCAAAAATGTCATTTCAATGGCAATAAAGGAAAATCCATTAGATAGAGTTTAGTGTATATCGATCAAATATACCACGATAGGGACTTAGATGATATGATAGAGTTTCACACATATCGATTGAGTGCACAAATGATTATATACTTGAATGGATGGGATAAATATGTGGAGGAGTATTGGTGCGTGCCGAATGATCTGAAGATGAAGGATGACGAACTTGGATATGTGCTTCAGACTTCAGGGAAGATGCCGAATGTTTTCATTTGGTTCGTATTTAACCATTTTTGGTTACGTACATGACCAAAGTGGTCGTTATCGACTACTCTGGAGTGGTCGATGTCTACCACTATTGATGATGGCTGATTTGGACAATTTTGACATAGTCGATGAAGCGGCTTCTAGGAGCACGATGTGATGGTTCGTTCGTTCGTTCGATGTTCAATTTTGGTGTTCCACTCTTCGACGAGTGGTTTTGGCACCGAAGCGAAGACGTGACGCACTAACATGATGACTCCATGGTTCGACGATAATGATTCCATGATAGGAAGTGATGGCTTTGAAAATGAATTGCTGTACTGTAGAGCAGCGATCAGCGATGATAAGTCAGATGGATGGAATTGTCAAAGGAGGGTTATAGGACTCACGATGACACACTATGACTTATGATGATTTTCTAAAGCAGTTTCCAACCGTGATGACTTCGAACGGGAGTTATATGTCAGTTCTGAAATGAGCTCTGCTATGGATAATGTGTGCGAAGGGATCGTTGATATTCGTAGGTTTTGATGTACTTGTAGAGCAATAGTATGTGAGGATGCTCACATGGATTAAAGAGTGTGCCCCATATCAAAGGATGTTTACTGATTCGTTCCATGGACTATCAAACGGGTGGTCTAGCTCCTAGTCGATTGAGGGGCATGGATTCGAGCACCGAGAAACTGGGATGTTGAGTAGTCCTTGGATCTATGGGGGTGGCTATACGAGAATCATATATTCAATGCACTAAATGAGTGAATGTGAGGATGGATGATGGATGTCATGTTTGTTTGACTATTTCTATCACCTTAAAGATGTCGCACAATGTAAATATTACCGATGCCGATATCTAGACTCCTTAGTACGTTGATGTATATACACCCATGATGATTATCATGGAGTAGCGTATATTTTTTATATGTGCTAACTTTGTGGATGCAGGGATATGTTAAGTATGATTCTCCATGCCATATGGTCCATATACTAAACTGACTCTTATGGTGTTTTAAGATTATTTATCGCGTACATTAGACTGTTGTCTGACTCGAGATTTTATGCTTTGCTTCTTATTATCTCAGATGCTCTTTAGTGAGTAAACTAGATAGCAGGTGTAAATAGCACTTGGAGCTTTGCATATGGACTAGCAGATGGTGATGCTTTCTCATATTTATATTTTGAGTTATTATTGGTTATTCCACTATGTGACACTGTGGAGCCTTGGTAGTGTTGACTTACTATTTATTAGAGACAGTTTATCAATTGAGTTTATTTATCTGTTGTATAAATTCTATTACTGTTTTGTTTAACTGTATGAACCTGTGTACTCTAATTCTATGGTTTTATAATTATTACTGCCTTACTAGTTTTATATTCATGATAGCTATTATATTTTATCTAATGCGTTGTGAGATATACGATAGGTTATGTGATTGTGTGATGTTTTATTTATCCTTTCTTCTATTCTCTTCTCTTCTTTTCTATTCCTCATCTTTATTTCTATTGCTTTCCCTTGACAATCGTCTTACATCGGTCGGATGCTCCAGCAGCGTAATATTCAGTTATATGAGCATCGATGGTGTAGGACGGTAGTCACATTTGGTATCAAAGATTAGGTTACATGAATAACCTGAGGTTATACTGTGATCCAATAGAGATTGGTATGAGTTCACCTTAGACTGGATCAAGAATACACCTATATACGAGAGAGTGCATAGTTGTTATATATTTTGGTTTTCAAAAATATTATAGTAGTGTATATAGTATATAAGTTGTATTGCACACACGAGCACTATTGATGCAGTTTTTCTCTATAAGAGACTGATCATTCTTATTTTTAAATTAAGAGTGATTTGGCATAAGAAATGCTGGTTTTGGCCCCATCTCCAAAGTTGAGAGTGAGTAGGATCGAGGACCGCTAGCCTCTATTTACATAATATGTTTCAAGAGAATGTGCGAATCATTATTCTGGAATGCCTATGTCACTCCAAATGATTATGGTGCTCAAGTGCAAACATCTGGAGTTGACTTTGCCAAGCTATATAAAGACTATGTGAGTCTAAGAGGCAGATCATTGCTTAGAACGGAATCGGCTATTGAGGTGTAAAACGGTATGATATCAACGAAAGGATCTTTAATGATTTGGAGTTATATGATACAATGAGGTAGAAGTTAACCTCTAGATGACTCTAGGGACGAATAATGAACTAGTGGAGTGTCCTTATAGTTTCGATCCCCGAGTATCATTTTACTCGGGATTAGTTCATAGTTCGCATCATGGAGGAATTTATCTCGGCTTTTCAAAAGTCGATGATGTTTAGGAAATTCGTGGATTTGAAGTAAGGCGATATGTCTGTGTTGGAGTATTTGGCCGAATTCGATATGTTATCGGAGTACGATCTATCTTCTATTAATACTCCACTCAAAAAGGATGAAGATTTTATCATTGGGCTGAGCGATCGTCTTGGGAAGCGATTGATTGATCATATTGACGAGAGCTTTGAGAAGTTGATCGAAAAGGGCTTTATGACGTGAGAGCTTGTACCCAGTGTAGAAGGGTTACCCTAAATTGTATAAGTAGGGATAAACTGTGGAAGCATATGCATCAAATGCCGTTCTGATTTTGTCGAGTGCTCCATCGATGAAAGAGAAGGGAAATGGCATTACTATATTGAGGTACGCTTTCCACTTATGGTGATTCTATACATGTTTTATTTGAAGTCGAGGTTTCATATTCCTTTATTTGATAGATTGGGATTAAGACCTGAAATTGTTGACTGACCTTTAAATTATGACGAACCTTATAAGGGGCTCAGCCAGACGATACAGGTGTAACATCCTATATTTTATCATCAGAAATTAATACTATGGATGAGTTCAACATCCGTAGCGCCTAGTTTCGAGCTTCAAAATGCGAAATGTTATCACATGGTTTGTCTACATTTAGCTTATACATGGTTTGTCGAAACTCTTTCTTATTGAGTCATGGATGTTTTTCTTTTTATTTATTATTGCTTGCTTTAGGTTTAATTAGTTTCATTATTCGAGTCTAGGAACTTATTCACTGGAGGGGTACATAATAGTGGTGGATTGCGAGAGGTCGTTGGTGAGGATAGGGACTGATGATGAGCGGACGGTAGTGTTTTCTTCCCATCTGATGATGAGGTGATAGTTAGCTTTCTATATTCGCCCAATATCCCACACGACGAGTTGTCATCTATTCTTGTAGCTAGAGAGTGTCCGAGCACATTCGATGAGGTGAACGAATTACCACCAAATAGAGATAGAGTTTTGTATCGATCTGGTTAGACGTGTTAGACCAGTAGTTATGCCTTTAAGGCAGATGATACCCAAAGAGCAGAGGAGACTAAAGGTGCAAGCATGTGACCTATCGATGTGATGGTTCATTCGTAGGAACGATTTGAGTGGGATACACCTATAGTGTTGGCCACTAGGGTGGATGGCTCTTTGAGATTGTATGTTGATTATCGTGAGCTGGAAGAAATGATGAATAAGTATTCACTTCTAATTATTGATTGTTTGTTTGATTAACTCTATAGCACGAAGGTGTTCACTTAGTTGGATTGCGATGGGGTTTCATCCACTAAGAGGAATTAGAACGAGTGTGCCGATCACAAGGTTCCGTATGCTACTTCTATTTTTGATTGGTTGGTTATGTCATTCGGGCTAACAATTCATCGGCATGCTTTGTTGATTTCTTAGACCATGTTTTGAGAGACTACTTAAGTTGGTTCATGCTTGTGCTTGTTAATGATAATTCTGCCTACCCATGGATGAAAGAGGAGCACAAGACACGATTGATGATTGTGTTGGAGGTGTTGATAAAATACCGACTGATGATGAGAGGTTTCCTTGGGTTGGTGAGATGTTATATACACTTTACCAAGGACTTTCCTAAGGTAGTAGCACTGTTAACTGATTTAACGAGAAGAATCGATCTTTTTATTTAGGATGTGAGGTACATACACGCGTTAATGTGTCTGACATAGAGGTTGACGAGTGCACCGATTTTACTCATTCCGAGCAGGAATGAGGAGTCAATAGTAAACACATGCTTGTGGTACTTGACTAGGTGCGGTATTGATGCCGAAAGGTAAGGTTCTCACGTATGTTAGCCGACAACCAAAACCATATAGGGGAAGTATCCAACTCATAATTGGAGTTGGTAGCTATCGTATTTGCTTTGAGGGGAAGACATACTAGTTCAGGGGCGATATTCCTAGAGTGGACATTGCTTGAGTTTATTACTGGTTATGACTTCAGAACTCGTTGCGAGCTAGTGCCAAAATGATTGCTAGTTTGACTATCAGACCTACTTTGATTTAGCAGACCAGTACTAGTCAGAGGCGTGAAGCTAGACTAGTAGAGATCATAGCTAAGTTAGAGGAACGAGTAATGTTTGTAGAGGTGATGCACTACGGACCCGACAAAGATTGTTGGCCCCATAGGAATGAGAGATTATTTGTTCTCAAGTAGTGGGAACATATATCTACAGGATACATCGATGGAATGCCAAGGACTAGGAGAGAATATGATAGCATTTGAGCCAGAGTTGATAGATTGACAAAGAATGTTTTATATTCGTTAAGTCCAGTAGAACGGCATCCGAATTTGTCGAGTTATATGTAGAATGGATAGTGTGATTCCATTGTGTGCCAAGGGCGTTTTAAGTGGTCAAAACCCGTTGTTCACTAGTGGGCTTTGGGAGAACTTGCAAGAGGCATTTGGAAATTTGGTACCAAGTTGGCTAGATGATGTTGAGACTAAACCAGGGACTTCGAGACCTCATAGGCCTATTCATACTAATAGACCTTATACGAAACTGGTTAGGATGAAGGCAGTGGAGTAGTAAAGGTTCGATGGAATGAAAGTGAAGGTGATAGCATATGGAAGACCGAGAAGAGCGTGAGGACCCCTTATCTGGAACTCTTCACTTGGTAAGATTTCTACTTTTTGTCAACTTTCATGTTATATATCATATTTGATGTTTTATACTAGATAGTTTAGTATCCTGCATGCTAGTATAGGCATGGATGTTACTTTTGGATGTTTGATCTTATGTGTGCCTATTTGATGTTTGATTGGTTGCGCTCGATACAATTACTTTTGCTTATATGGTTATTAGGCATGCGGGATAACTAAGAGTTGATATAGCACATTCATTTAAGATGATTACTATATATGATTTAGTACGCTTATTTACATGATGATGTTACTATTGTGCTTAATTCTCTTTGTTGAGTAATTGATCAGGTACATGAAAGCAAGCGTTGGCTATTTGGATGCTTACTCGCTTTTATTCGCATCTAAATGCTATGCTCTTACTATAAAAGAGGTATGCAACATTTATGGTGTAGATTTGGGTATATATGATTGTTTGTCCTTAGAAACGAGATGCCTCAGATATGAAATGTATATATACCTACATTATATCGGGATTTTTCCCAGACCTAGCAGCGCAAAGGAGGTGCTACTGAAATTTTCCGCGACATAAGCCAAAATTGAGAGAAAAGTCAATGTATATAATATACGTTGTCGATAGTTGAGAGAGTCAGTAATGTAGGATATTTAGTTGACTTGCCTTTCGATTAGTGAGTTGGCGCTTTTGTTCTCCAATGCCCGTTTCTTTGGAAATAAGTGTGTAACTTACACGTTTGGTTTAGCCATATTGAATCATTGATTTCAAATTTGATAGTGATTATATTTAGGAGTGAATACAACGACTCCAACTAATTCTGAGTCTATTCTCTTTATTGTGATCGCTTTCCATGATCCTTGTAGAGAGTTGATAAGTGACGATTTTTCTTGTATCGTTGCTTATTTGAGGGTGTTGGGTTGTGTCACTTCGTCCCTGGGATTTCGAGGATGAAATCCTTTTAATGAGGGGAGAATGTAACGACCCATATTTTTAATGATGGGATATTTAAATAATTTATTTAAATATTCAAACGTCAATTAATTGACGGTCCCAAAAATATGATTTTTCACATACGATCGAATCAGGACTCGAGACCACTTCCGTTGCATTCGCATCGACGTTGGGAATGTAAAAGAGTATAAGGATCGCTATATTTGGATATCGGACGATCGGATGACAAAAACGGCCTCGAAAAGCATGAAATTATCATCTCGGAATGCTATCTCGGATAGCGATGAAATTTATACCATCAAGACCGAAAAAATAAGGTGATGCATGTAGATGAATTTCGTGGTGATTGGACGCACTGTTTGATCGTACAAGTTCAAAACAGACGATCATTTTATTTGAGAAATTAAATAAATAAATATTATCCAAAACCCTAAGGTAGTGTTTGGCTTATCCTTTTTAGTTTTGGGTTTTCATCCGTACAAAAGTGCACGCGATACATGTACATTGTGGAAAACGACCAAATTAGAAAACAAAGTTAACATAAGAAATAGAAAAAAACTTTTTTTATTTTTCATGTTTTTAGAAATAAGAGAAGCACGAGAAACAATCCAACCTTCCATCGTTCCTCCATCCCCTTCGTGGTCCCCTTCATCTTTCTTCCATCCTATCCGTCGTCGCTCTACTTCTTTTATATTTTGTAATTAATGTTAAAAACTCAAAACATAAAACTCATTTTAAACCAGACGACACCTAAATTTCTATTGGCTTGCTACTGTTCTATCTCCTCTTCAAAATATCATGGTCGCCTTCATTCTTTTAATTCCAAAATTGATATCGAGTGATTTTCTCGATAATAAATCGTGAAACAAACTCCATTGATCTCATGTCGAAAATCTATTCGAGCCCGTACCAATTTTGTGGCATGTGATATGATCTGGCCGAGCTTCACTCTTTAGATAGCGATCTTGGGTTTTAGTCATAGGAGGAAGGAGGGCGAAATAGGCAAAACAGAAGCTATCGGTGACTTCCCTTCGCGATATGATCCTCCCTATATCTACGATTTGAGGTCCGATCTAGCGCAGGTGATCGCGACTTATGGCAGCAAAGTTGAAGCCTGGGATGATGCATTTTTATAGGCTAGGGTGGAGTCCATGGTTTTGGCACGAGCAGCTCGAGTTAGCGATGGGAGCACAATGACACGAATAGTGCTTGATTTCATCGACTATTGCTTTATATCATTGAGCAAACATGCACGGTTGGAATGAGTTATGGAGTATGCATGCACGACATCAGTAAAATGAAGTAGAAGGGATTAACACTAATGAAGGTGATTAAATTAATTTAATTATGTAATTTCTTATTAATCCGATAACTTATATATCGCGTATCTTTTGCAAACGAGGTCCATTTTGGATGTTGTTTCTTGCGTTGCACTCGTGATGGAGAGCTCTACGACTTGGTGATGGTTTGGTCAGATTTGGTTAAGGTTAGTGATATTGTCTCTCACCATACTATGATTGTTAGTATAGTATTAAAATGACGTTTTGAAATGTTTCTAACTTTAAAACATGATTTCTAAAATAGTTAAATCTATATCTTATTTAATAAAAAGAACTAAAAGTGTTTTAAAACAGTTTTAAATTAAATATCACAATTTTCCCATTTGATGCACTATTTTGTCGATATAGATAGATTTAGACTATTACTGATATTTATCCCACATTGGTTGGTTTGGATGGATTGTATTGTTTTATTATAGATATATGTAGGCTATTATAGATATTTCTATGCTTGTTGATTGCATGTATGCTTGTTTGTTAGTTGGTTGAAAAACACCGTTCGAAGGCGATATAGGAAAATCCCATTAGATAGAGTTTAGTGTATATCGATCGAATGCACACACGATGGAGACTCAGATGATGTGATAGAGTTTCATGCATATCGATTGAGCACATAAACGATGATAAACTAAGTGGATGGGATAAATATGTGAAGGAGTATTGGTGCGTGCCAACTGATCTGAAGATGAAGGACGACAAATTTGGATGTCCTTCGGACTTAAGGGAAGATGCCGGACATTTTCATTTGGTTCGTATTTAACCATTTTGATTAAGTACATGACCAAAGTGGTCGTTATCGACTACTCTGGTGTGTTCGATATCTACCAATATTGATGATGGCTGATTTGACCAATTTTGACATAGACGATGGAGCGGCTTCGAAGAGTAGGATGTGATTGTTCGTTCATTCGTTTGACGTTTGATTTTGGTGTTACCGCTCTTCGATGAGTGGTTTTGGCATTGAAGCGAAGATGTAATGCTTCAACGCGATGACTCCATGATTCAATGATGATGATTCCATGATGGGAAGTGACAACTTCGACGATGGATAGTTGTACTTAGGGATGTAGAGTAGGCGATGACGAGTCGGATGGATGGAACTGTCAGAGGAGGGTTATGGGACGCACGTTGACACTCCATGACTTCTGATGGTTGTCTAGAGTAGTTCACAACCGTGTCGACTTCCGATGGGAGTTGTATGGACAGTTTCGAAATGAGCTCTACTATGGATGATGTGTGCAAAGGGATCTTGATATTTGTACGTTTCGGTGTACTCATATAGAAAGGGTATGTAAGGACTCTCACATGGGTTAAAGGGTACGCCATGGATAAAAGAATGTTTACTAATTCGTTCTCTGGACTATCAGAAGGGTTGTTTAACTCCTAGCCGACTGAGGGGCATGGCTTCGAGTACCGAGAAACTGAGAAGTTGAGTAGTCCTTGGCTCTATTAGGGTGGCCATACAAGAATCATATATCCGACGCCCTGAGTGAGTTAATGTGAGGATGGATGCTATGTTTGTTTGGTTGTTTCTATCACCTTAGGAATGTCATACAATGTAGATATTTCTGATGCCGATATCTAGACATTCTTAGTAATTTGATGTATAGTACACTCATGATGACTATCATGGAGTAGTGTACATCTTTTATATATGCTAACTTTATGGATACAGGGACCATGTCAGATATTATTCTCCTACTCTTTGTTCCGTATACTAAGCCGACTTTTATAGTATTTTGAGATTATTTATCGCTCACACCAGACTGTTGTCTGACTCGAGGTTTTATGCTTTGCTTCTTATTATCTCGGGTGCTCTTAAATGAGTAAACTAGAAAGCAGGTGTAAATAGCACTGCGAGTTGTGCAAATGGACTAGTAGATGGTGGTGCTTTCTCATATTTATATTTTGAGTTATTATTGGTCATTCCACTTTGTGGCACTGTGGAGCCTTGAAAGTGTTGACTTAATTTATTAGGGACATTTTATGAGTTGAGATTATTTATCAGTTGTATAAACTCTATTACTGTTTTCTATAACTGTATGATCCCGCGTACTCTGATTTTTTGGTTTATATAGTTATTACTATCTCGTATGTTTTATATCTATGATGACATATATATTTTATCTGATGTGCTGTGAGATATACAACAGGTTATGTGATTGTGTGATATATTATTTCCTTCTCCTTTCTTCTATTTTCTTCTCTTCTTTTCTATTCCTCATCTTTATTATTATTTCTTTCCCTTGACAATCGTCCTACATCGGTCGGATGCTCCAGCAGTGCACTACATCCGCTACTACCACGTCCCACCAATTCAGAGCCTTTCCTTATAAATGCTAGGCAGCAAGCTGCCTCCTAACATCATCTCCAAGATCCATCAATTCGAAAATCCTTTATCAAGTGTGAATCCATTCCTTTAAGTCCATATAAAATTTGGTCCCCACATATGGCTTTCCTCCTAGACTCACAAAGTCTTTACATAGCTTGGCGAAATCTATGGCAAGTGGGTGGGCCGGTTCTACACCAAGTGCCTGCTCTGTGGGTTCCATATTAGGATTAAGCCCAGCTTGTCCTCTCACTTAGAGATACCCGTGGAACCATATTGGGACGTTCACGCTAGGAATCTCAGCTGCATCTTCTAAGCCACAACCAGTAGGATCTCTCATCCTCCTTATCCTTGATTTAGGAATTATTAGTAACTTTTCCACAGACAGTATTGGTAAGAATAAACGATAGCATTTTTTTAGTATTATACTTATGTACATAAAACCTTTGCAAAACTTTTTATCTATACATATATACCTTTCAGAAACCCGGTTTGATAAATCTTTGGAAAACCCATTTTGGAAAAAAATTCAATTTTTTTTGAAGTACGTTCTCTCAATATGTACCTAGCTCCTAAGGAATCTTACATCTATGCTCTGATGCCAAGTGTGATAATCCACACCTCCCGACACCCGATCCAAAGCCTAGGGTGACCTTCGAACTTGCGTCATGCCAAGAAGTATGAGCTATCAAGTTTTTAAACATTATAGAGACTAGGAATATAAGGATAAAATCTAAGACGTTCTACACTTTCAGATTTCACAGTGGAAGGCGGCAAAATATAGATATAAAAAATATTCATCTCAGAAAATATCTTAAAAAACACAGTCTCAAAAAACATACATAGTCATAATCCAGAGTTTACAGAAATACACCATATAGTCCGATTAATACTAAGTATGATAAGTAGTTACATGGAGATTAATGGAAAGTAATAAGCAATGCCAATGCCACGCTTGCCTCTCCAAATACTATATCTGGGCCAATCACCTGTCGCACTGTCCTTCTGTGGTAGGGGAAAAAGAAAGAAGTGGGTCAGACAAAAGTATGGTAAATGAGTTACATCATTAGTATATGGTTACCACATGCAATTAACTTCATTAATACTTTATGTAACCTAGGGTGTCCTACTTGCATTTTTGGACTACTTACTAACATAAGGGGTATAGCTCTAAATACACTTGCACCGAACATCTTATGATGGTTTATACTTAGGGTCGAACAACTAATCGAACCTCAAAAACAATGGCGGATTGGGCTAAAAACTACCGGGATTATTCCAACATGGTATCACTTATAATATTTACCTTCGAACTACGTTCCCGAACTATGACTACACGTATCGTATTTATGCACTGGGGAGGAGCTCAAATGCTGACTCGTGCCAAAGACATCTTAGGGTCTACTGCATTTATGTCCAATCTCAATGGTAACTAACATCATTTATTGCACAGTATCGGGCATTCGAACAATAGTATCACGTCATGTACCTAGAAACCTCCCATCGGTGCTGGGCCACATACTTCTCTAAGCATCCTTGTTGGTGTTGCATGTACACCGTAGACCCTCATGTGAGTGCAATTTGCGATCAAATCACCCCTGTCGAATACCGACTTTGTCGAATAGATAGGGTGTAAGCCTAATTATCTGCATACACATCTATCTAGTCCCGTAACGTCCAAGTGTCGCAAACTTAGGGAACTAATTTCCTTACTAACATTCATATATAATATATATATATATAAACCTTGTAATGACCCACCATTTTGACCATCGAAAGTCGACACCGAATACTACCACTGTGTTCAAATGTAGAGTATCCAGTCAACAAAAGGGCAGATTGTTAGGGTAAATAAAAATATAATAGAGAACAGAGAAAATCAGAGTCTCGTAGTGGAATCGACAACATATAATATAACAAGGACAGTGAAAACCATCACTCCAAAAATACATAGTATATCAGGGTTAAAAAAAACCTTATCAATTGGACAGTTATAAAATACTGGCCTTACGATTACTGATATGGATACTATATAATACAGCGAAAAATAAAACTCTATGATAGGTGAACCTCCAACTCCTCTCAGAACTCCTTAACATCAAAGCCAACCTCGGAAAATACTCAGTTTGACCCGAGCATTATAATAAAATAACACCCGGATCAGTCCGAAAATACCAGCGTGAAAAAGCTCAAATAATGGGGAACATATAACAGTTCTGTGAGACCATGCCACTAACCCGGAATGGGTTTTACCTCATAATGATAACATCCATGCAGGAAAGAGTAGGGATAAACAATAGGAAACAAATCCAAATAAGAATGGGCATAAATAATATTAAAAACTAAACTTGAAAGAATTAATGAAAATAATCCAAGAAAAATCCAAACTGGACTGAATGGATAAAACAAGATAACATTACAAACTTGATAGAATGGACAAAATAAGGTAACAGTCCAAACTTGATAGAATGGACAAAATCAATACTTAAACATCGCAAAGAGTGGTTAACTCTTCCCTTTGCAATTAAAGAAAAACATATTCAAAGGCTCGAATCAAATAAGGAAACGAAAATTTCCAACAAATGACTAGGAAGGTGCACCACCCTTGAAGTATACCTCTAGTAATGTACTTTTAAGAAACTCATATACTCTGTGACACTTCTCAGACAATACCAAGCCGGACCCCGCCAAATCTTACTGAGAATCCAAATATTTCCACATCTAAGTGCACAACTGAATCCAAACTAGATAAGATGTGAAAATACCCCTTTAATGGGAGAAAACCCACATAGCTTGGCTTCCTCTTGTGCTTTGGGTTTAGTCATTTCAACCAAAGGATAACAAAGTTCAAAAGAGCAGCAAATCGTTTTTAAGGTGACGATACACCATGAAGAAAGCTGGATCCGATAATTAATAAATCATCTATCTGGGATAATTAAAATTATCGTATATGGAAATTAAGTATTATATGTTTAACGCTACTCGTCGATTCCAAACAAGTGCTATCTCTCCGTTGAAAATGAAGCTAGACAAGTTGAGATAGTGTTACTCTAGGCATTGCCTTGACATCATTTATAATCTTCAGGATAGAAACAAGACCAAGCCTCAACATTTAGCGTCAAAAGTATGACTAGATCCTTTCCATATAAGCGACATCGTTTATGGAATTACTTTTCCATAACCAAATCGAACTTTACTTTTTAAAACTGAACCTTGTGCTTGATTTCCATATTACAATATTGGTAAAACACCTTCAGAAATACCTTTTAAAATGTTCTTTTAAAAGACAAATTTTATAATACTAAGTGTGTTAAAACAAGGGTCCAAAAAATGTCATTAAAACATTGTTTGCTATAAACCCAAACAATTTACACTTAGCTTTACTTATAAATAATTCCTTTTAAAGGATTTTCTCATTTAAAACCATCATTTTAAATTTAAAACAATATTTATTATCCCAAAAGAAAATAAAATAATTTAAATACCTTTATAAATTTAAAACAATATTAATTATCCCGAAAGATAATTAATCACATTTATAATCTCTTTTAAATAAACAAATTCGTTATCCTTAATAAAATAGTTAATAATTTCCAAACATTTTTATATCATCATTAAATTAACTTTAAAATCTTTATTAAATCGATTTATTAACTTTAAAACACTAAATCAGTTAATTAACTTAAAACACTTTTATTATATTAGTTAATTAACCTTAATCACTTTTATTAAATTAATTAATTAACCTTAAATATCATTAATTAAAAAGATTTATTAAATTCAAAGAATTGTTAAATAGAATAAATGATTAATCTCAAACATCATTAATTAAAATGATTAAATAATTTTTAAATGCCATAAATTAGAATAATTAATTAAGTTCAAATAATCATTAATTAATTGGATTAATTAAATTCAAACAACATTAGTTAAATTAATAAATTAAAAAATCATTTGTTAAAGTGATTAATCAACTATAAACCATCATTAATTAAAATGATTAACAAAATTTTCAAAAATCATCAATTAAAACAATTAACTAAATTTAAAAAATCGTTAATTAAAATGATTAGTTAAAGTTTAATATCATTAATTAAAATGGGTTAATTAATTTCAAATCTCGTTAATCAGATAGATTAATTATTTTTCAAACACCATAATTAAAATAATTAATCAAATTCAAATATCATTATTTAAAATGATTACTTACTTTTAAACATAGTTTAATTAAAATGATTATTAATTTCAAATATCACCAATTAAAATGATTAATTATACTCCATTAGCATTAATTAAAATAATTAATTAAACTCAAATAATCATTAGTTAAAAATATTAATTAAGTATAAACATCATTTATTAAATTGGTTAATTAATTTCAAAAACATTAGTTAACATTATTAGTTAACTTTAAACATCATTAGTTAAAATAGTTAATTAATTTAAATAACCATTAATTAAAATGGTCAATTAATTTAAAATACCATTAATTAATAGAATAATGAATTTTAAAATTCTATTTAATGAAATCACAAGCTCAAGTTCAAAACACACACGATAGGGTTTTGGGGATGAAAATCAATAAATGATGGTATAGCGAAAATCGCTATAACGACACTTAAACGATTTAAATGGAATATCAAGATTTATTTCAATTAAATATCAACATAATAGCATAAGAATGTAAACAAATAATTATTAGCGAGAAACTCCTCAGGGTCTCTCTATAAATTCTCGCTGCAAAACAATGGTTAAGGACATTATATATAATCATATGGGTTCATAACAATCAAGTTAATATGTCATCCATTTTCCAAATGGAAATTCAACCAAACAATCAATCAAATAGTTTAACTAACATCGAAGCAATCAATAATAGTTTATAGCATCATAGATATGATATAGTAAAATTGAATGTGAGTTAAACTCACATTGATTCTAGTTTTCACCGAAGTGTTCTAGTTTTGAACTAAAATCAACGGGCATTCGATTTTAGCCCCAAATTTCACTTGCTCCAAATCTAACCAAACCAACTCCATAGCAAAGATCTCGACGACACGAGTCCAACGCAAAAAATGGCGTTCGAATCCAACCTCGTATGAGTGAGATATACATTTTATAAGTTATCGAATTAAATTAAATAATTAAATAACTTAACCAATCAATTAACCACTAAACTAATTACCATCTCCCCTAGTAAATTCTTCTTCCTCATTTCTAATCATCTTTCACTCTTTCATTTAAGCGTGCACAACATAACACCAAACCCAACCAAGCAAGCACGAAAATCCACTGATACGGAGCTAGGATTGACGGAATCGAACGCCGTCTTCACTAATGGACTCCTCTTCGCGTGCTACACCTCCTCAACACCTTCGCTTCACCTCCACTTCCCCCCATAAGATTCCGACCTGACATGCTCTACAGCCCCAAAAATAATGCCGCGCCACCCATAGAACCGCCAAACTCCATAAAACTTGGCCACTAGGTGCTACTCCGCACGAGCAACTCTTCCCTGCCCTCCAATTCTCCAATCGATGCCTAAATCTCCAGCCAACTTGAGCCCTAACCGCTGCCCACAACTTCGGCCACCACCAAACATCATCGTAAACCCGCAAACCACCATAGAATCAAAGACAATCATTGTACGAGTTCAACGAATCAAGAATCATGATTTTTCGTTACTTATATTCAAAGATTTTGATTTTTGAAATTTGAAAAAAAATTCTTTCTCTTTACCAGGTAAGTATTAATAAGAAGAGGGGTAAGAGGTATATGGGAGGGTATGAGTTGAAGACATGGGAGTATGGGAAGCAATGTTGGGGTATAGTGAACAAGATATGATATCTTATTATTTTATTTGATAATGTTCGACAATACATACCCAAAAATTTCGAACTCCAATCGGGACGTGCCGACTGGCATTCTATACTAAATAACCATATTCTGGACCCAATGGAACTAGTCTCGGGACCTAACAAGAAAGTATACGGAAGTTAGCTTTTTAAATCAAATTATATTTAAAATTAATCGTTATGCGTTTTGAGTTCGCACGACCAAACTGTATGTCCAATCGTTATGAAACTCGATGACATTCAACAATTTATTATTCCAGATCTAGTGGAACTAGTTTCGTCAAAATCCGATATAGTAACCCGGAGTGGTAATTTCACAAATTTAAATGTCGTTTTGTATTTTTGATCCAGTTATCGATATTTATCCGATCTATTTACATTTGTAAATAAATTTACAAATTGAATTCATCAATAGTATTTATTAATTAAAAGGAGTTAAATAATATTATTGAATGCATTTAATTTAAAATTTAAATATTTAAACGATTAATCATATTTGAATTCAAATTATTAAATTTCGGAAATCTTGTAATTTAAATATTTAAAATTAATTAAACATTTAAAACTAAATGATCAAAATTCTTGGTTGTTACAAACCTTTAACCTCGGCCTTAGGCCGAGGTTTATATTGCACTGTAAACCGTTATCCGATCAACCGTCGGCTACTGGAGTGGTCGACTGGCTCTAGTGAGCATGTCGACGGGTCGAAGTTAATTTTTTTCTTTCGTTCTCTGTTAGTTACAGTAAACTTGTACTTTGTTAATCTACAGTTTCCAATCTTCTCAATTTTAGTTTCTAACCATTTAATAAGTATGTTTGTCATATAATCAAATTAAATTCGGTTTAGGATCAATAGGATATTGATATATCAGTCTATACTCAATTTAACAACAAGAATGTGTTTAACCTAAATCAACTTTTATCCTACAAATTTACTTTTACCAAATTTTGCTTAAACAAGGATCGTATTCATATGTATTAAATTCTTATCAAATTTCCAATCTATTACAATCACTAGATAAACAATATTTTTGATTAAACTAAACTAATTCTAGATCAAATAGGATATAAACAAACTTAATTACATATAAATCATCGTATTAATTATGAACCCACCCCCCTTATTAGCTTTTCTTTCTTTGATTTGTGTTGAATCGCCATTTCTTCTGCTTATTAATTTCTTCTTTTTACTTGATTTTTTCTTCAGCTTATTTTTATTTTATTTTGGAATTTTTTATAGAGGTGACAGAGATTTGGAGAAGAAACGAAATTCAAACATACTGGTGGTGAGTGTTAAGGTTTGGATTAACGTCTTATTTATAGCCGCATGAGATCATTGATCAAATATAATTAAATCCGGGCTATTCGGCCTAGGCTAACCCTAACTAGCAAGTGCCTACGGTTGACCGCTTAGTTTGGGGCGATCGACCGCTAGGTGTTGATCGGCCCCAACCAGGGTGTCGACCGGTTGAGTTATTAATATTAATCATTTTAACGTTCTAATTTCTTTATTATTTTCCATGTGTGTGTGTGTGTGTGTGTGTCTGTGTGTGTGTCTGTGTATTCTAGTTATTTTTCAATTCAAAATTTTAAACATTAGCAACTTTTTCATATGAACTCGGATTACGAAACTTTATATACGAAAGTTGTCTAGAAAATTGCTACGAACGCAATAGTGCAAGTTTCGTGGCCGAACTCAGATGTTTGTAAAAATTCTTTTTTTACCCTTTTTATATTCGATTTAATTATTTATTAAATTTTCGGTTAATTTTTGCAGGATGTTACAGCGTCAAAGGATTTGATCTTGAGTGGCTTTAACTTGATTGGGGGAAGTTTAGTAGAAAGAATTGTCGGTGCATGAACAATCGGCTTTTCGGTCCTGGGTTCGGTCTTGATTTTGGCTTTGGAAGTATCAATCTTTATTCTCCTCGCCATCGAAATAGGATCGATCAAGCCTAAAATGCTGTAATTGACATGTCTTCCTCTTAGGACTAAGAAATGTCCTCCAATCCTTCTAGGGCACCTATCTCTAGAGAGTCGGGGTCAGATTCAGAACTGGAAGGTAGGATCCAAGCGACGAGTCCTGTGGTGACGGAGGTCAACATGGTGAAAATAGCAGCAATGCCTGACCCTTAAGTAGCTAGTGGCAGAGGTGGAAGAGAAGGATGATCCGTAACTGCACAAACAAAGAAGTAAAGATTAGTTACAGTCTCAGGAAAGAACCAAAAGAATTCAAATAAACAAGGGAAATACCTTTACCCGGACTGGATCACTAGGTAGGAGACTTGGTTAATTCCCCTTCTTCAAGTGATGATCGCATCAGTTTTTTGACGAACTGTGAAATATAGGGCTCAACGGAAATATATACTGCAAGTTCTTGATGTTAGTCCATGAGTTGATGGTTTTGATGACAACAACCTTAGAATAAGATTATAAAATATAAATACTAACATTATAGTTTAGATATATATATGTATGCAGGATTTAACCATGCAGGTACCAAGAATGAAGACTGTACAGTATAGAGATTCAAGATATCAAGATTGAAGACTCATGAGTATCAAGATTATCAAGAATTCAAGATTTCAAGATAAGTATTGAGTCTAGAATTATGTTAAAACTTCACAATAGCACTAAAATCTTCACTCCATTTTTCTTTTGGGATGGAACTCATTTCTACCTTTTTAGTGGCTTACAAACCCACGACAAGTAGCTTACAAACCTACGACAAGTGGCTAACAAACCCACGAACATCCTGGTTTTGTACAAGTTCTCGAGTCCTGTCATGATGAGATATTCTGTAGGAAGAAGCTTGCAAAACTACTTCAAAATGATTTTCAAAACTACTTCAGAATGATTTTCAAAATTGTTTTTCAAAATGTTTTAGCCTTAAAAAATATCTTTTCAAATGATTTTCAAAAAGATGTTTTAACCTTAAATATTCTTGTTTTTAAACTTCGGTTGTTTTAAACTATCTTTTAATTATAATATATTTACACTTAGATTTAAATATAAAATTATAGTAAAATGTTATATGTATTATTCTTTATATTCATCTATGTATTTTATCTATAGTCAAGTATATTTATAAAGTTTAAAATAGTTTTAATATAAGATAAAGGTTATTTTCAAAGAAAAACAAAACATCAAAATTTCCTTTGGGATGTCGACATGCCCTAGTACCCCATGTCGACATAGTGTCAGTTAGATTCAAAAATTTGAATTTCAAAAGAAGTGTCTATTCGCCATAACCTTTCACGAATGGACATGGCTGTTGTTCTTCTATAAATAGGGGTTAGTTTCAACGAATTTTATATCATATTTTCTGGTTTTTCACTTCTCTTCTTCTTCCACATTTTCTTAATCAAAATTCTATCATTACTCTACCGAAATCAACATTGAATCTAACTAGATTATCTCTGGTTTGATTCTCTATCACTATCTCAACAAGATCCAAGTGCTATTCAGAGTTATAGGCTTCTTTGTAATCTATCTAGCGAGAAAAGGTGTGATTGTAGTCTTGGAAATCAATCAAGCGAGAAAAGGTGTGATTGTAGCCTTGGAAATCAATTGGGTGAACTTGTTGCCCCGGAAATCAAGTATCTCTACCCAGAGGATTGTGATTCTAGAGTGTGTACCTCGTAGCCTTGAAACCGAGGGTTGTAATTATTGATTGCTTTTGAAAGGAAATCTGTACTTAGTTGTGCGGGACTGGATGTAGGATAACCCCGAACCAGTATAAAATCCGGTGTGTTCTTTCCTTTACTGCATTTACTTTATTTCTGCATCCGTGTTTGTTTCTGTGATTATATCTGTGTCTGAATATTGCATACATTTGTGTTCAATTTAAAATAAACTCAAAAAGATTTAGTAATTTCTTAAAAACACTATTCACCCCCCTCTAGTGTTATTCTTAGCCTTAAGATCCGTAATCCGCATTCCTCACATTTGGTATCGGAGCAAGGTTTTCAAAAGTTTCATAATCTGATTTTTGAAAAAGTTTTTTTTAAATGGCTATGTTTAAGAAATTTGTTAATGCTTGTTTAGAAATATTTAGATCATCATTGTCTCTTGAGTCTGCATATAATCAATATTCAAATACAAGTTGTCTACTAAGATTGTTTGATGTGCAGGAATCATGCTTTATGGGAGTTGAGGAATCAATCCAAAATAAACAAACTGTGGAGATCAAAAGGAACAAATGGATACTCGATAGTGGATGTTCTAGACACATGACTGGGAATCCAAATATGCTGAATGATATAATATACAAAGACGGAGGACTGGTTAACTTTGGAGACAATTCAAAAGGTTATGTGATCGGCATCGGCAAAGTCGGTAACTCTGAAACTCCTATTATTACTAATGTTTTGCTAGTTAAGAATCTAAAACACAATCTGCTAAGTATAAGTAAACTATGCGATAAAGGTTATAAAATTAAAATTGAAAAAGATAAGTGTCACATTGAAGATAATAATTCAACCATAATATTTGAGGGAATTAGGAAAAAGAATATTTATATTCTTAGTATGAAAATTTCAAATGATAACTTGTGTCTTTTGGCAAATGCAAGTGACCCTTGGATTTGGCATAAGAGATTTGGGCATTTGAATTTCAAACTCTTATCTAGACTCTCAAAACATGATCTAGTAAGAGGCCTCCCTAAAATGAATTTTAAAGTAGATAGTCTATGTGATGCATGTCAACTAGGAAAACTTAGAAAAAGTTTCTTTAAGTTAAATGATTTTATTTCAACTTCAAAACCACTTGAATTACTTCATCTTGATTTATTTGGTCCATCGCAAATTCAGTCATTAAATCACAGTAAATATGTTTTTGTAATTGTAGATGATTATTCTAGATTTACATGGACAACATTTTGAAACATAAAAGTGATACTTTTGAATGTTTTAAGAATTTTTCAAAAAGGGTTCAAAATTAATTTTCTCAAAAAATTATAACCATCCGTAGTGATCACGGTGGTGAATTTGAAAATGAAAAGTTTGAAGAATTCTGCAATAAAAAGGGAATAATTCACAATTTTTCATTTCCAAGAACTCCACAACAAAACAGAGTAGTAGAACGTAAAAATAGGACGATTCAAGAGTGTGCGAGAACTATGCTTTCTGATAGTAATTTACCAAAGTACTTTTGGGCAGAAGCAGTTGCTACCGCCTGTTATATTTTAAATAGAATTTTAATTAGACCTTTAACTAATAAGACATCTTATGAACTTATTTTCTCAAAGAAACCTAAGATATCTTATTTTAGAATTTTTGGAAGTAAATGTTTTTTTAAAATACAAAAGATAACTTAGATAAATTTGATCTCAAATCCGACAAAGGTATTTTTATCGGATACTCTAATAGAAGTAAAGCATACAGAGTATTTAATTTAAGAACTAATACCATCGAAGAAACAATGCATGTTTCATTTGATGAAAATTTCAAAAATTTTGAAGAAATAAACGATGAAGAGAATTTAATCACTCAAAACCAAGAGTCAACTGAAACTAATAATGAATCAAATCATCCTAATAAAAGGATTAAACTTTTAAAAGATCACCCTATAGAAAATATACTTGGAGATATGCAATCTGTTGTTAAAACTAGAAACCAACTAAGTCAAATGAGTAATGTAGCTTTTATATAACTATTGAACCCAAAAATCCAGAAGAAGCATCATTTGATGATTCATGGATTTTGGCTATGCAAGAAGAATTAAATCAATTCATTAGAAATGATGTTTGGGAACTTGTTCCTAGACCTTAAAATAAAACAATAATTGGAACTAAATGGGTTTATAAAAATAAAATGAATGAACAAAGAGAGGTTGTTAGAAATAAAGCTCGGTTAGTCGCTCAAGGTTATTGTCAAGAAGAAGGAATAGATTTTGATGAAACCTTTTCCCTCGTAGCAAGATTAGAAGCTATTAGGATTCTACTTGCTTTCGCAAATCATAATAACTTCAAATTATTTCAAATGGATGTTAAAAGTGCATTTTTAAATGGTTTTGTAAAAGAAGAAGTATTTGTTAAACAACCACCACTTTTTGAAAATGATAAATTTCCAAATCATGTTTACAAACTTAAGAAAGCTCTATATGGTCTAAAGCAAGCTCCTAGAGCCTGGTATGATCGACTAAGATCTTACTTGTTACAATCAAATTTTGAAATAGGTAAAGTAGATAATACTCTTTTTATTAAAAGAAATAAAAATGATATTCAACTAGTACAAGTCTACGTAGATGATATCATTTTTGGATCAACTAATTTTGAAATGAATAAAGAATTTTCTGAATAATGACGATAGAGTTTGAGATGAGTCATATGGGTGAATTAAACTTCTTTTTAGGATTACAAATAAAACAATTAGATAATTGTATCTTTATTAGTCAAGAAAAATATGCTAAAGACCTAGTTAGTAAATTTGGTTTGACTACTGCGAGTGGAAAACCCACTCCCATGGCAACCAATGAGTACCGTAGTAAAGAAGATCTCTCGAAAGATGTAGATCAAAAATTATATAGAGGAATGATTGGATCACTACTCTGTATCACTGCGAGTAGACTTGATATCATGCATAGTGTCTGTCTCTGTGCAAGGTATCAATCCCAACCTAAAGAAACTCACTTAAAAGCTATAAAACATATTATAAGATATGTTAAACACACCTTTGATTATGGCTTATTTTATCCTAAAAATGATTCGTTTGATTTAATATCTTACTGTGATGCTGATTATGCTGGTTGTAAATCAGACTGAAAAAGTACAAGTGGAACTTGTCACTTTTTAGGGCATTCTTTGATTTTTTGGTTTAGTAAAAAGCAAAACATGGTTTCTCTATCAACAACTGAAGCAGAGTATATTTCTGCTACATTGGCTTATTCTCAAGTAATATATATGCAACAAACTTTAAAAGATTTTGGTTTAAATATCTCAAAATCACCAATTTATTGTGATAATACTAGTGCAATAAATTTATCCAAAAATACTACTCAACATGCTCGAACTAAACATATTGATATCAGACACCATTTTCTCAGAGATAATATAAGTAGAGAAGTAATTACTCTCGACTATATCAATTCTGAAAATCAAATTGCTGATATCTTAACAAAACCCTTAAATGAATCTACATTTACTAAATTAATAAGACAATTAGGTATTTGTTCATTAACTGAAATATAAAATATAAATAACAAGTATAATTAAAAATTAATTCAAAATAAATTAAATAGGCAAAAATTCAAGAACCATGTCGACATCCCTCCTAGACCCATGTCGACATATAACATTTTTAATTTTTAATTTTATTTCCCACCAAAATTCAAATAAGTAGTTATAAATTTCTTCTATTTCGAAATTTTCTTCATTCTCTCTGTTCTCTTTCTGTTCTTCTTTCTGAGATCAATTTATCAATGGCCTCCTCTTCCAAATCAAACATAAAATCAACTTTTTCGTTCCCATCGCCTACTTCTGGTCCGTGTCAACAATCAACGCTCGCTCGTGTAACAAAAATAGAGGATTCTCTGAAAGATACCCTTCAGTTAATGACTGAAATCCAAGTGATGCAACTTCGTATGGCCAAAGAACAAGAGAGGCAAGGCAAAATCCTTAGGAATTTGCAAAAATTTCTTATGGATAATCATGCTAACCCAATCATGATTGACGACGACTATTCAGGAGATCATGATCAAGAGGAAAATGAAGAAGAAGAAGAACCAATGGAAGAATAGATTGCGGAAGATAACGACAAAGTCGTTTGCATTGGCGAAGTGTGCTTTGACAAAGATGGAAATCTTGTTGAACAACGTGGAAATTTCTGTTTCCACTATCCAAATTGTTCGGTTCATAGATCTCCTATGTTCAAAGACACACATTAGTTTTTCTCTTTCTTTTCTATTTGTTGTTTGTTTTTCTTCGATCTCTACGAAAAATGTAAATATAAACAAATATATAATTAATAAATAATGTGTGTTCTTATATATTTTCTATTAAAAGTATTATTATATAGATTATTAGTTAGGAGAGTTTGTAACTTAGGACTAAGTTTTAGGTTTACAAGTAAGTATTGATGATAACACTATCATCATATAGAATATTAGAGTAAGAACTATATAGTTTGGAGTTATATAGTTTAGAGTTTGTTTTTGTTGATGACAAAGGGGGAGAAATATAAAATAGGAGAGTTAGGCATAGATTAAGGGGGAGTTATTAGGATAGAAGTAATATTTTATAAACAAAGGTTGTCATCATCAAAATGGGGGAGATTGTTAGTCCATGAGTTGATGGTTTTGATGACAACAACCTTAGAATAAGATTATAAAATATAAATACTAACATTATAGTTTAGATATATATGTATATGTAGGATTTAACCATGCAGGTACCAAGAATGAAGACTGTACAGTATAGAGATTCAAGATATCAAGATTGAAGACTCATGAGTATCAAGATTATCAAGAGTTCAAGATTTCAAGATAAGTATTGAGTCTAGAATTATGTTAAAACTTCACAATAGCACTGAAATCTTCACTCCATTTTTCTTTTGGGATGGAACCCATTTCTACCTTTTTAGTGGCTTACAAACGCACGACAAGTAACTTACAAACCTACGACAAGTGGCTTACAAACCCACGAACATCCTGGTTTTGTACAAGTTCTCGAGTCCTGTCATGATGAGATATTCTGCAGGAAGAAGCTTGCAAAACTACTTCAAAATGATTTTCAAAACTACTTCAGAATGATTTTCAAAATTGTTTTTCAAAATGTTTTAGCCTTAAAAATTATCTTTTCAAATGATTTTCAAAAAGATGTTTTAGCCCTAATATTCTTGTTTTTAAACTTCGGTTGTTTTAAACTATCTTTTAATTATAATATATTTACACTTAGATTTAAATATAAAATTATAGTAAAATGTTATATGTATTATTCTTTATATTCATCTATGTATTTATCTATAGTCAAGTATATTTATAAAGTTTAAAATAGTTTTAATATAAGATAAAGGTTATTTTCAAAGAAAAACAAAACATTAAAATTTCCTTTGGGATGTCGACATGCCCTAGTACCCCATGTCGACATAGTGTCAGTTAGATTCAAAAATTTGAATTTAAAAAGAAGTGTCTATTCGCCATAACCTTTCACGAATGGACATGGCTGTTGTTCTTCTATAAATAGGGGTTAGTTTCAACGAATTTTATATCAGATTTTCTTGTTTTTCACTTCTCTTCTTCTTCCACATTTTCTTAATCAAAATTCTATCATTACTCTGCCGAAATCAACATTGAATCTAACTAGATTATCTCTGGTTTGATTCTCTATCACTATCTCAACAAGATCCAAGTGCTATTCAGAGTTATAGGCTTCTTTGTAATATATCTAGCGAGAAAAGGTGTGATTGTAGCCTTGGAAATCAATCAAGCGAGAAAAGGTGTGATTGTAGCCTTGGAAATCAATTGGGTGAACTTGTTGCCTCGGAAATCAAGTATCTCTACTCAGAGGATTGTGATTCTGGAGGGTGTACCTCGTAGCCTTGAAACCGAGGGTTGTAATTGTTGAATTGCTTTTGAAAGGAAATCCGTACTTAGTTGTGCGGGACTGGATGTAGGGTAACCCCGAACCAGTATAAAATTCGGTGTGTTCTTTCCTTTACTGCATTTACTTTATTTCTGCATCTGTATTTGTTTCTGTGATTATATCTGTGTCTGAATATTGCATACATTTGTGTTCAATTTAACATAAACTCAAAAAGGTTTAGTAATTTCTTAAAAAAACTATTCACCCCCCTCTAGTGTTATTCTTAGCCTTAAGATCCGTAATCCGCATTCCTCACACTTGAGATTTGGGAGTTGATGATTCTGCCTGACCCAATACACTTGGGTCGGTAGAAGCTTCAGCGGCAGCTTTAGTAGTAGCAGCTTCTTCAACATCTAGAATACCTTTTACCTCTTCAAGCTTCGCTCGGCTTCGAGGTACTTTGCTCTCGTTTCTTCTTCGTTGAGGCCTTCATCGGTTGTTACTGAATGATATACAGCTTCTTCCCAGGCATCGACAAGAGTCGCAGCATAAGTGTTGCCCAACCACTTTATATTCTTGTATTATATTACATTGGCGAAGAATTGCTGAAGACTGGCATTGAGTTCCTTTCACTGTTTGGCCTTTTTCTCTTTAGGCTTCATTAGATTGTGCAAGGTGATGGTATAGTCGAGTTCAATATCCAACTTCTTGGTCTTTGCTAAGAGCAAACTCTCTTCAAGATTGTCTTTTTTCGCCAAGAGCTTTTGGATTTCGGCTGTTTGGTCTTCTATAACTTTGTCTTTAATATAGATAGTCTCATCGTTCATGGTGAGGGCCAAGTCTTTTTCAGCAAGCTGCATTTTGAAAGCAACGTTATCTTCATGTGTAGTTTCAGCAGGTCTTTTAGTAGGAGTTCTGCATTGGTATAGGCCCTCCTTATTTCCACCATCAAGCTATCGGTACTAGCCTTAGATTTCAGTGCCGCATCTCTCTTTACCTCCATCTTTTCTAAATAAGCTTTATAGCCCTCTATCATACCATCGTAAGTCGTCATCTCAGATTCAAATGACTGGATGTTCGTTTAATTGATTTGGTTAATCTTAGAGAGGGCATAAGTGAGCTTCTTCCACTCATAACCTTGATCAACGAGCTCCTAGACCCATCAGACTTTTTTGCCGGCTTCTTCTTTCGGAATATTATTTATGTCACGGTCGAACATGACATCGGTTAGGCAGAGTTCAGGGAAAGCAGCCTGCAAGTGGGTTGATGGAGCTAGAATAGGAGTTGTAGGAGCAATGATTCCATTGGATCAAGGGGGCATGGTAGTAGTCAAGGAGTGAGATGTCCGAATTTGTCGGCGTGTGGAAAATTACAGTTGAGATTGAAGTGGAGGAATGTCAAAGGAAGAATTACGACGATCGTGCAAGTCCTTATGCCTTTTTCCATGGTTATAAGGCTACCTTTCTTCTGTCCGCCTTTTCTTTCATTCCTTCTCGGTCTGGCAGTTTTCTTGCACCTCTCGCTCTTTCCTTTTCCACCAAAATCTTTCCTCATTTGTTTCTTTGCAACCCCGATAGCTAGAACGGGATAGTTCAGGAGTGCGTTTTCTCTCTTCACCGACACCATATTGAAGGTTACTGTATCTTTCTCTACCTATGGTACCTGAAACGAAAGAAACGATCATGTAAATTTTGGAATATTGAGATTCAAGTGAATGTAAGGAATGTGTGTTCGTGGTCATAGATGTGTATAAAGTGCCAATCCCCCCTAAGTTCTCTACGTACAATGTTCGAAAGAAAATAAAGATGGAGTCCCACTGCCTTCAGCAAGGACATCCCCAAACTAGAAGCTAAAGTCTAGGAAATCATCTTTAAGGAGATTGACGATCAGAATGTCGAAGTCGCTCGATGAGGCGAAGATATTGTCAAACGAGTTGGCTGAAGCGGTCGCCTCGGCTAATGGCAATGTGCTTTGTTCTACTGATTCCTTAGGAGATTTGATGATTATACATTTCAGATAAGGTGAGGTAGGAAGTTTGGTGCCTTTAGGAGACGTCTCATTGTACGACTCATCTCCCTCTGGACTTATGTCATAGTCAATATTGCCTCCCCCATCGCATTTGTAACGACCCTAGATTTTTATTTAATTTAAATTAATAATTTATTGAATTTTTGAATAAAAATTGTAAAATAAATTGTAAATGGAAGCGAGTTTCCCCGATTCAAATAGTAAATCATTTAGATTTAAAAATATTGTAAATATTTTATATATTTGTGTTTGGGCATATATGAGTGAATTTGAAAATATCAAATATTTAGATATATATATTTGACTTGAATTTAAATTATAGACAAATGGTTTAATAATAATAAAAATTTAAACTAGAAATACAAGGCAATAAATGTTAAGTTAAACAAATAAATAAAATAGATATCCATGGTTAAAATTCAAACAATATGTTAACAAATTATGTAAAATATAAAAATACACATTAGCCAATTTAAAACAACATAACAACTATAAAATTTTTAAGTTAGAAATAGGGATTTATATATGTAAGATAAATTTAAAATATAAAGTAACTAACAATTTGACAACATCATAAAAATAGAACTTCACTAGATTTCAAAGTAATAGGGCCAAAACAAATAAAAATATACTCAAGTAAATAAAATAAAACAAAAATATATATGTACAAACCAAAGTAAACAAATACATATAGAATCTTTGAACTTGCAAAAGAAAACAGCAAACATATATATCAATGTACAAAACGAATTAGATAAGTGTGTATTTGTACCATGGCAATAAATGCCAATATCTTTAGCCACCACAATATCTTCTCAGCCGAAATTAACAAGATAAGTAAAGATACAAATGAAAAGTTTGCATAGGAAGAAGTCAACAATATCTCATGTAAAGTTGGACAGCTGAAATCAAGTGTGAAACCAAAACAAGATCATCTCACCCCATACCCAAATGAACTATCAGCCTCAATATAAAATAAAGTAAACTTTGTACAAACTCATAAATGCAGCCACCATAGCACACCATATCAGCCACCACCGAGATCTTGTTGCATAAAACAACTGAAAATATAGGTACATACAACATCTCAGCCCATAATGCATAGATGTTCGGCCATGCTTGTTGTACAAAATAAAATAAGTTTGTACTTGTTAATTTATGCTAGCCCCCAAAATGTTTACTTCAGACACCAAGAAGAAAATTATCACCTGTACAAAGTAATATACCCTGTAAACTCAGTTTTATATATCAATCTATCCACTTTAGTTTTCGTCCATTATAAGCTGAAAAAGAAACACTAAAGTAAAACATCTCAAACTTAAAAACAAAAGCAATTCAAAGTCTTCAAACCTGGGAAGATTTCAAAACCTGGAAATCAAGAGCAAAGTAACTAATTCAACTTCAAGCAAAGATCATCTCAGATCTAATAAGAAACATATGGATTCGACTCAAATACATAAGGGTTAAGGAAAAAAAACAAAAGAAAAAGTAATATCAGACTTTCAAAAGAAGGAAGAAAACTGCAGTTTTCAATATAAAGCTCTCTGTTTTCAAATATTGGCAAAGGTGAGCAAACTCTCTTACATCTGCCTATGTCTTTGATATCGTGATTTTTAAATTATGCTATGAATGGTGATATGCATGTTGATTTTATATATGGGTATGTTGATATCTGTATATTTATCTGGGAACAGGCAAAAGAACATGCCTCTGTTCTTTTATTACAGGGATTTAAACCCTGTTTAAAATTTTGATTTTCTTCCTCCCTGTAGCTTCTTAGGCTTTGAAATTTAGACAAAGTTTGTAAGTATAAACATAACCTAAGCTTTAAAAATGAATTTAGGTAAAACAAATTCAAGCTTCTCCTGTAACATATGAAAATACTGTTAAAATGCAAAGTCATGTTAAATTTCAAATCTCGTAAATTTAAATTTCACATATACCGTCTGAAAGTTTATTAAAATTCATGATTTTTGAAAGCAAATTCCTAATTTTTAATTCAGTATTCACTGAGATAAGCTGAAATTGTCAATTTTGGGGTTTATGGCCATTGCCGATCATTGATGCGATGGTTAGGGTCGGGGTTGCTCGTGAAGGTGGAGGAAGACTCAAGGATCAATGGAAAAATGCCCATCGATTTTAAAATCAGTTGGGGGTGGTTGTCGAGATCGAACTAGGGTTTTAGGTGGTGTTTCGTTCGTCTGTTTTGTCGAGGCAATGTCGACGTGGATGAAGGATCGGAGCGTATCGCGATCGTGGGGATGGAGGCTGGAAGGAGTGACGAAGCTTCAGTAATGATGGTCGGCGATCTCGAGGGCGGAGGCGTTGGGAAAGAGGAGTTTTCTGGCCACGGTGGTTTTCAAGTATGGTCGAGAGGGTTCGATTTTGATTTGTGTGGGTGGCATGTGATCTGGATGTTTGAATGTGGTCGCGTGAGTTTATGGGATGGTCGAACGTCGCCGCGATGATCACCGGAGGTGAAAGGCGCTGGTGTACGTGCACCACGTGCACGATGTATCTGGTGGAACTTAAGTTGTTGGGGAAGAAGCATTGCTCGGGTCAGGCTCGAAGTAAATGATGGATTGTCTCGAGGAAAGGAGCGTACGCGAGTGTCTCGGGGTTGAACTCGGGAAAAATGTGAAATGGCTCGGGTTTCACTCGAGTCTGTCTCGAGAATTGGTGTTTTGGGCTCGGAAACATTTTGTTTCCTGTTTTAAACTTACCCAGATTTAAACTAAAATGAATTTGGCTTTAAAATTCTTTTAAATTTCTTTTATAAGGTATGTATTACTTTGACAAGCAATTATAAGGTTCACTAATTTTATTTAAACTTATAAAAATAAATTGGTATTTATTTTAAACCTTGAAAAAAAATGGATTGAATATAAATGTTTTCGATATATCTATAAGTGATAATGAAATCATTAATAAAAATAAATTTATCTTAAGTAAATGAAAATTTGATGAATGGTAATTTATTTATTTACTAAGTTAGTTAATCATGATAATTAATGATTTGTATTAATTAAATTAGTAATTATAAGTTTAAAATAGTTAAGTAAAGTTAAAGTTGATTAATTAAGGCATAATTAATTGGTACTTATGAATCATAAACTAGATTTCTAATAAATGATTGAAATTAATTAATTGTAAATAAGAACTAATTAAGTTACAGTTAATACTTAATAAATTAAATAATTAGGATAAATTAATTAAAGGTAAATCAATGATTTAAAGAGTAATTAATCAAATTGATTGGTAACTAATTAATAATTATAATGGAATTCATAAGTAATAAATCTGATTTGAATTAATCCGATAATTAATTGACCTTACTTATGAATATTTGGATTCTATTGATTTGATTGTTTGATATCCCTGATATATGATGTTTTGTGATATACCCTGATTTATGTTGTGATTTGTAATTTACTTACCTGTTATTATCTGTGAATCTTTGAATGAGCGATAAGCGTTATAGTTATATCGCTTATCAACTACATTTCTGTGTTTTAATCTGTGATGATTGAATGATGTTGCACTATGGTGTTAAACCCCTGGACCACACTTTTACACACACAAATATGGATTTCACGTGGAAATTGGTTAAGTCACAGATGATTTAAATTTGATTTTTTTGAAATTGAAATTTTAATTTCAATTGATTTTGAAATTTGAAATTTGAAATTTGGGTTTTAATATGAAAAGCTTTTGAAATGGAATTTCAAAGATAAAACTTATTTTTTTGAATAACTTGATTAAGTTTTGAAGTTTAAATAATTTGATTTAAATTTGAATTCAAGTTTGAAATTGAATCCTGTGATTTGAAACTAGGGATTAAAGATGTTATACCCGTTATATAAGGGTTTAAACTATTTTAAATGTATTGATTTGGGAATGTGAATAGAATTCAAGGGCTTTAACTCATGCAAAATATAATTGGATTTTTCTGAAACGAAAACTATTTGTTTTCAAATAATAACAGCTTTCATATAAGAAGTGAACTTCCAATTTGTGTTGAAAAGTTTCAAATTTAAAATGAAATTAAAATGTTTTGAAAGGCTATGAATGACATTGTTTTGAAAGCTATGAATTGAATCTGTTTATTTTTAACAGATTTAAAATGATGATTTGTTTAAACCATTCGAAATGAAATTGTTTTGAAAGCTATAAGTTGAATCTTTGTTTTAAAGATTTAACGAGTTAATCCAATTGAAACGGAAATTGTTTTGAAATATGTAAATGGATTTTTGTTTAAAACTGGGTGAACTTTGTGAAATAAATCTTTTTGTTTAAAAGATTTGAAATGGTAATCGATTGAAACCATTTAAAAAGAAGTTGAATTATTAAGTTGTGACTTAATTGAAATCACATATCCATATGTTTTAAATATTTCGCTCACTATTCGGGTTAGCCGGGAAAGGACCTTTGGGTCGTATAACCCATTCTGAATATGTGATACGTCGTATATGGATAGCATTTGATGACCAGTGTTGAAGACCGGATATTTTTGAAAATGGAAGGATTACCGTCGAGTTACTCTGCATCGGCTGATCCCCGATATAGAGGTTTTATCACCCTTAGTGATGGGAAGTCCGGACGTGATTGGAAATTATCCGGATTTGCAGGGGCTTCGTGAGAAGTGCCTTCGGTTCTGTTCAAACCCGGAACAGACTTGTATGGATACATGTCTGACATTACACTTTGAGATATAAAGCCGATTTCTTTCAAATACATTTCTGTTGGTGGCGGAGAATTTATTCTCTTAGCTTAACACCCTTCTCTGAGACGTACGAGCTCAGAGGTTATGTAGTTGAAATTTATCAGCGATATATTCCCAATTTGGTAATGTGACATGCTGAGTGTTGCTGTGTGATGATCATTGTTTGATCATTTGCGATATGATCATTTATCTTTGTGATCATTACTTTGATCATTTGTTTGACCCGAAGCATGGCTTTGTGACAAAGCGTAGCTTTGTGGACGAGACTTCGTCGGGCCTCACACCCCGGAAATGGTCGAAACAGGAAAGATGCGGCAAGGTTATTAGGGGGTAGCGCCCCTTTAGTGTATGTCATTCCTTCTGGATAGAGGTGGTATCATGGTATGGAGCCCAGATACTTAACCTATATGGTTGTTGCATTATTATACTTATGTGGTTGTTGGAATCGAGGATCCTTGGATATAGATCGGTTACGATCGGGGGATGACATATTCGTGTTAGTAGTTACCCAGTTAGGGGTAACCCGGCCTTGTGTTGGCAGAGATCTAACCGTAATGTTAGGTTATTTCTCGGGGCGTCATTCCAGAGGCGTTCCTTCGTGGCATGGGAAGTTCCTTGGCCTGACCATTTGTTGGAAATCCATCTTCCAATACGAACTTTGTACGGTATTAGTTGTAGAACCTGCCATTTACGTACGGTGGTCACCGCTGTTTAGATGGTAGCTATAGCAGGCATACGATACTGGTCGTATGTTGGCTAAGATTGATATTCTATTTTCGAAATACTTTTTCCACTATGCACTAATAATAATATCAAAAATGATTTGATTTTGCGTAGTAAGCATCTTTGACTATCATAAGAAGAAATCTCCTCCAATTCTGCGTTTGCATTGTGTGTGTGGTGGGAGGTCTTATGGTAGTTTTATTTTCCAAAAGCATTGCGAATTGACTTTAAAATTCTCTGCTGTTCGTTTTTAAAGAAACTGTTTTTGTTGCTCACATCAGTCCCATGACTGATCCGGAGTTTATTGTTTCTTTCCTAAACTCTGGATGCTCAAATTTTTTCTACACGAGCAGTCTAGAGTTTGGTTTTTCAGATAGTCAGATTAGTAGATTATCTGGAGCTAGTTCAGTCTTTGGATCGGACTGCACTTGCTTATCTTTGTGCCTCGTTATTGGGAGTTCGAGCTGTTTTTTGGATTGGTGCTTTGAAGATGGAGATTATCCGCTGCTGGTGATATCGTTTTCTTTTCCGCTGCTATCTGTTGTATCATATCTCTGATCTATATAGATATTCATTGTATCATCATTGTATCTGGATATTGTATCAGATATTGTATCTCAATGTATTATTCATTTTTCTTCCGCTGTGTTATTTACTTAATTGTGTTATAAGCTCCGGCGACTCGGATTTGAACGGTCGAATCTACGGCATTCGAGTATGTCTTCTCCTCCTTCTACTTTTTCTCCTTCTTTACCCTCTCTTCTTCCTTCCCTATCACTTTCTTCCAGAATTGTTTACATTCTAGCTTCTTTATCTCCTTCTCTTAAAATTTCACTGGTAATGGCTCTTTTACTGCTCTATCAGTGGGTTTATCAACATTCGCCATACCGGATGAGCCTTCTATTTTCCCTTAGAGATTATCGTTGGAGCCGCAAGTAGGGATATAAGACTTAGTTGGCATCTTGGAGCTTCACAATGGAGTTTCACCAGGAATGGCAAAGCGATTCGGATGAAGTAGGTTGCAACGACAAAGATTCTTATTCGCCGGAAGGTAAGCAGTGGTGCGGTGTAGGAAACTAACTCTCTTAAGGGATCTTAAAGTTTCAACATGCTCGTCACCTGTGTCTCAAGTAGGAATATCAATGAATGAACTGGACAAAATGTTAGGCACTTTGACGGTGAAATTTCGAGTGCGGGAAGAAGTGGAGGGAAAGAAAGTCTTGCTGCCGAAAAGCCAGGGCCTGTTATAGCCGTACAAACATCGAACAAAGAAGTACTTATTCTTGAAATATGAGCGTTTAATATGGAGCGCTTCAATAACCTTGCATTGGCACCAGGCCTCGATGATCATATAAGGTGGTGAATCATGTTGATATTTGAAACTCGGGATGTGAGTCAACTTTTGAAAGTTCGAAGGTCGTAAGAATTGGTTCACAAATAATGTGTATATAGAGCTCAGCAGATGCATATCCATTGGGATGAACTTAAGACGGAGCTTACCCGAGCTCTTGGAGAATCATGTGTGGGAATGGATTAAAGGGCGGTACGGCATCACATAGGCACATGTATATATTGCAAGCAGTATAACTTATCAGAAGATTGTGCATTCGCTAGCCCAGAGTAAGGGCAGTACATCGACTTCGGGAATTCTGTGTTGTCGGTAAATGCTTTGAAGCATTTTGGAAGTGGGGATTGTTGGCACCTGTTCCGGTGGATCATTCAGGGCTCTTAAATATATGTGCCCGTTTCAAGATGGAAGATGTTCTTGAATTGTTTCTAATGGAATGATCATTCTCTGTAATTCAATGGTAATTGAATGCTTGGGCCCGGAAGTCATAGGAGTTAAAGCCTGATCAGTAGCAGATCCAACTTTGGAAGGAGTTGATGGTTCGACACTAGTGTGGAATCTAGGAGAATGGTGAGTCATTTTGAATTGGAAAACTAGGCATTCAACACGGTTAGGATGTTCTATTTTGAATTCTATTTTAGATTTAAACCCGTATGACCAGCACCCATAATCCAACTGATGTCGACTTGTGTTGACCAATTAGGTTCTAAACGTCGACCGGGGCAAGTGAAAGTGTTAATTTATGCAGTGTAAAGCATGTGTCTTGTACACAATGAACAGACCATCATGTGTAGATAGCTTGCTCGTGCTAGAAAACGAGCCACGCCGCACGATGGAACTATACATTAGGCCTTACCCATTATCGTCGGATAATTGATAACGAAACCGCTATTTGGAGCGATGTAGAATTTTTTCTTTTATAGGAACATAGGAAGTGCAGTAATTAGAAGTGCTATGCAATATAGTCATTCAAACATTGGAGCACATTCAGTATGACCATTCTTTTGGAGGAGAACCGTCCTTTTGACATTTGAACGATGATATCTGATCGGTCAAGTGTTGGTCAGAGCAAACCAAAGAACTTTGTAATGCAAAGACTTAAGTTATGGTAATCAATCACTTCAACCAAGCACACCCCAGGTCAAACTCGAGTGCACACTGGGTCGGATCGGAGAAGAATCTTGGGAGGGCCTAGAGATTGCTCTTACCGAACACTTATTGAGATCATCCAAGCCTATATCCCCAACATCACCAACCACGATGATCCAAAATAACACCACCACCAATGTTATAACCCACCTATATGTCTTGGATTAAGATTTTTAGATAAAAAGGATTTAGTATCGAATGGGGACGAAGAGTCGTCGATGGTTAGAACGGAGATCTGAACTCGACGGCGATGTTCTGGAGATGGCCATAACCCTAGATGGTCGACTGTAGTCAATTTGGGCTTGGAAATCAAAGATCGCCAAGTACTCGGTAGCAAAAGTGGCTCGGTCATGAAATGATTGAAGGCAGAAAGTGAGAAGAAACTCTAAGTACCGAGTATATATATTACTTGATAACTAAGTAAAAGGACCCAGCATCGAGTAGTTCAGCTTGGTACCGAGATGAATTTTGGGCCAAAAAGATGGAAAATGAATAAGAGAAAGATAAGCATACCTAGTTAAGGCATGGAACAATCTCCAGAGTGTAAATCTTGCCCTTAGCATGGAAAATGGAATTCCACTACTTAAAGTAGTTGAATGGATATTCGCGGAATGGAGGCAATGCTTTGAAGCAACTCTTAGATAACCAATTGACATACAGGGATGATAGTGAATGCTTGTCTTGTTCTAGAGCATGCTTTGTTTCCAACAGAAGTATACTCTACGAGGCAAGTGTTATCCAACTTCTTAACCAAGCAGACCTTCAAACGAATCAGAATATCAGGATGAAGACAAGACGATTTACAGAATTGGGGACATGCTTGGAAGGACCATTAGAATGATCTCAAGAGATTGCAACACAATTGGAGCTAAGGAAAGTGCTTGGTACAGTGCTGATCTACTCGGTACCGACCTCTCTTTTGGCCCCCAATGGCCCCTCAAAGCTATGGCTCATGGGTAGATGGCTTGTGTCATCGTCTTGAGGTGCATTTCACAACGAATAGACGAACAACTCCAAGGAAGTACTGAAAGAAAGCAGACAAGTACAAGTGATAGTAGAACCTCTTGGAAATAACCCGGTCTCTAAGGAAAAGTACTCGGAGTACGATTGAACAATGATAGAAGACCAAAGGAGGAAAGAAGGAGCAGCGCCCCCTTCAAAAATCAGGTCAGTACCAACCAATTTTGTCGGTACGGAGTTGATTTTATAGCCCAAGGGACTCTTTTTTCCCCTCATGCATTCTCTGATCTAGATCTGGACCTGGTATTTCATAGATTTGTGACTCTGCTAAATGATTTCCTTTTAAATACAGCACCTATGGCATTTGGAAAACAAATTTTATCGCTTTTCTTTCTTCATCTTCTATCTCTCCTCTACCATAGTCATTAAGGAAGCTATTCTTGGCTATTTTAAGCTGTAAGATCTACTAAGCCCTTGTACTAGTGATAGATAATCCGTAAATAAATAAAACTAGTAGACGTATGCCAAAGATTGCCGAACCACTTTAAAAATCTTGGTGCTCTCTGTTTTTATATATTTTCTGCTAGATTTCTTTATTTCTATGGGACTTTGGGTGTTGTGCCATTTTAAGGCTCAATAGTAAGACCAGACGGTGGCTAGGTAGCAGCAATGGAAGAAGCCGACAAAGAAGCTAGTCGCAGTTGAGAAGCCAACCAAATAAAATCGAGACTACTCAAAGGTTTGGTCCTTGAATCCAGACTCTGGACCGATCGCGGATGCAAACCCAGAATATGACAACTTTTCCACAGTTAAGAGGAAAGAGGAGTGGCAACAAGCTGACCTCGACAAGTTAAGCTATGCTGTGTCGAGCCATAATGGGAACAGTTTGACCCATAATAGCCTTATCCTTGAGCCACTGCCAAAAGTGTGGGATGTTGATGCGAGCTTTGAGAAAAGTAGTGTTGTAGGAGGGGGATAAGAGTTGGGAATTGGTAGGGACGTAGGTGCCTCCTCCGAGCAAATTCTTGAATACAACCCTTCGTATTCTGCATACGGAGGGGGACCTATGGGCGAGCCTCTCACAGGGACAAATGAAACTAGCATAGGCAGCTCCGCCTCATCATGCCAGCCCCTTATTAGAAATTTGGGTTAGACCACTACAAATGGTAGTTTATCTGCACTTATCTACTTTTTACAATGAATTTTGACTAACTCATTTTCTTTTTGTTGTTGTAGTAGTCGATGAATTAGGATTTAATGTATTTGACGGGAGGGTGGTCATTGGTGTCATGACTGAAGTTATCACTGCCCTCATCGTTTCTTGTGCGACTCGTGCACCTCCCCCACCTTATAGGCCCATAAACCCCGACATTCCTAAACATATCTAGGTGGCTACCAACTTGCCTCCTAGTCCTTCTCGCTTGCTCCCGCAATCCAATAAGAAAAAGAGGGATGTGATTGGCCCATCTTTAGGATTTAATACTGTGGTGGCCTATAAGAAATTCCTCAACATTTATGACATGGAGGAGCTGCTTGGTGATAACGAAGCCGAGCCACTGAGGAAGGTCATCCTAGACCTTTACCATGTCGAGGACCCCACTGACATCGATCGAATGCTTTCAGCCTACCAACTAATGTCGATAGTGGTTCTCACTTACTCCCACCGTGTCTAGTCCGACTGAACCATCACTCCTTGGAAGACATCATGGACTTCCTGACCTAGAACTCCTTGCTAGTAAGTTTCTGACTTTGAACTTGCTTGTTTTTGAATTGTTTTGACGCTTGATTTTCTTCAGGTCAGGTACCACTGCATGAGTAGTTCTAGTGTAATATAGAGGCTGAGACATAGGCTCTATAGGAAACAGATGTAGGGGCTACTAAGGCCTGGGAGGAGAAGGAGGTGGTCGAGAAGACCAATAAGGAGTCAGTCAGAAAGTCAGCATTGGAGATTGTCGAGGTCCGGCGGAGGGCTGAGAAGGTGGAGGTAGATCTTCGGGGGAGGGCCGAGAAGGTTGAGGAGGCGTAAGCGAACCTTTGGGAACTTATGGAAGAGGTTTGCAAAGTTGGGGAATGAGCCCGACCAGCCGCGGGCTGACCTGACAAAGCCTGCGGCCGAGGGCTAGAAATAAGAGGATGTTGCTCCCACTAGGCAAGGGGAGGAGGCGTGGTGGAAAAATTGACTAAAGAACATGGTAAGGATCCTAATTTGGGAGAATTACCAGTTCCCCATTTCTATTAGCAAATTTTATGTCACAGCTTTTGCGATGTCCCAAGTTGAGGTGGTAAACCAGATGCGAGCCGTGGGTGTTTCGATGCCAGCTATACTGACCCAGGAGCTGCTGGGCTACTTAGTCTGGCGGGATAAGGGATTGGATTTGTAGATATATTACTTTTACTCTTTGTAAGTCTAGCAGGGTGGGCTATGTGCCCCCGCACTTCTGGGATTTGAATAGATTTACTTTTTGTTAAAATTTGTTCAAGTACTTTGATAGCCGTATTAACTCTTGTCGTTTGTGCTTAGCTTGTAGGGTAGCATACTTTGAGTAGCCAATAGTCCCTTTGTATTTTTCACAAGATAGATTAGCCAAGTAAAGGTAAGTGATAGTCGATAAGTGCGGCTCATTTCTTGCAACCTTGTACTGAATTGATCAACTTATGTCAATTGATAGCCAAGTCAGTTAAAGGACTCGGATGTGAGTACTGACTGTGTAACATGGTCACTTTCTTAGCTCCAAGACCAGCATATGATAGCCGGGCTTATTTGTGATATCCTTTGGTTAGGTGATCTCGATACGAACATAAACGCTGAGTGGCTTGAAGATTCTCTTGGTTAACATATTGCAAGTGTGGATGACATGCATTCCCAGCACGAACCTAAGAATTGAATGGCTTAAAGGTTCTCTTGCATGACACGTTGTAAGAAAGAGTGGCAGTCCCCGATAAGGAAGTGAATGCATGGTAATTCACTCTTGAGGATAGCCAGTTGACAAGCGAGGAGCATGGCTTGCTACGCACTTGGCGGCAAAGGGCGATGGTCCCCAACAATGTAAATGTGCACGTAAAAAATCATCCTTTGTTGGATAGCCTGGGCTGCTCGAAGGTTCTCCAACGTGACACGATGCCAGTTAAGAGTGGCAATCGGGTCTAACACGAACCTGAACGCTAGGTGGTAGTCCCCAACAAGGAAGCGAATCCATGGTAATTCACTATCGTGGATAGCTGGCCTGCAAGAGGGGAGCATGGCTCAATATGCACTTGGCGAAAAAGGTCGGTTGCCCCCAACAAGGTAAATGAGTACATAAAAACTCATCGTTTGTTGGATAGCCTAGGCTGCTTGAAGGTTCTCCAAGGTGACTTGATTCCAGTTAAGAGCGGCAGTCAGCCCCGGTGTGAACATGAACACTAGGTGGTAGTCCCCAATAAGGAAGTGAATGCACGGTAATTCACCCTTTGGATAGTTTGTCGGCAAGTGGGGAGCACGACCCTATATGCACTTAGCGGTAGGCCTGTCAACGGATGCAAACAAATGCGGATATGGCTATATCTGCATCCGTATCTGAAAATTAAAATCTACATCCACATCCGCATCCGATATCCGCGGATATTCAAAAATTAACATCTGTATCCGCATCCGCGGATATTTTCGGATATCCGAAAATATCCGCATCTGAAAAGAGGATGCAGATATTTCCGAATATCCGAAAATATCTGAAAATCCACATTCGAAAACTAGATTGAGAATTATAATATAATGAAAATTTTAATCAAAAAAATTACAATTCATAGCATTCAAATAACAATCAATCGACAAACTAATTTACTTCAGTTTCTAAGTTAACAACAAACAATCCACACATATAAGATATGAACAAGCTTAAACAATACAACAAATAATAGTATTTCAATACATGATCCCGCTACTCGAATCATGTTCTTTAGAACATATAATATCTCAGTTTCAATCTCTCAATCTCATAGTTGAAGCATAAAGAAGAAAATTTTAATCTACTCATGTATTAGATGCTAGGAGAGAAATCATTGAATTTACAGATAAATCAGTCTATCACCACTTTCTCCTCCAACTGAAATATGAAGCACTAATGTCTACACCTTAATTTGTCTCATTGTATTCTGCAACTTCTCTCTAAAGCCATGGTGAATTGATGTTTTAAGTCGAAGGGGGAGTGGTGCCTGGTAATGTGAAACTAATTCAACTGAAATTAAAGCATGGGACTTCACACCTGCACAACACATAACACAAAAGGAATTCATGAGTAGAAGACTGACATTAAAGCAGATAGCTCTACTGGAAAAAAAATCATATGTTTGTAATAGTAAAACTCTAGAAATTAATCTGAAAATTATTTCATCGCCACATACATCATGTAATTGGAAAACCAAGCAGTATAGGGATTAACTAATTATCAAAGTTATGGCCTTGTTATGATGATACGAAACCATAACAGAAAAGCATTATGACTTAATGGTAATTTAAGAAATTTGTTGTAACATACTGACATTTGAGGTATATATAACACACAAATTTAGTACCAATTTAGAGCTCAGAATGCTTTCGTATAATCTGATATGTAGTACCAATTTAACGATACATAGACTTGGTGCAGTATCATACTGACCAACGTGTTGGCACATGTTTGCATTGTCATCATAATTGTCACCTTCCATTTATGTGATGTCGTTTGTGTGATCTCATCATACTTGTCACCCAAATGAAACAACAACGAAAAACAGAGGAAGGTAGACTAATTTGTACAATTTAGTAGCATGTCATTTGTTTCATACAGGATCAAACAGAAAATAAGGTGACAGTGGCTAGAGGTCCTTTTGTTAAGAGCATGTTACACATCAATATTGGTAGCAGTCACTTTGACATTGTGGAGACATCCCATACATATGCAAAAGGAAATATTGTATATGTATTTATTGACGTCAATAACGATATGTCAGGTAGAATGTGTAGACAGCAGTTTGGACCCACCAAATATTGAAGAGACAAAAACGAACTAATGGTGGTAGTGGCTAAAAATTTCAATCAATGAATGGACAGAATGGTAAGAAATAAAGCCCAGAAAAACTCAGCAGTGTAAATTCCATTTATTCCTCTGAGGTAGCAGTTGTAACAGTAATGGTAAACTCAAACGGCAACGAATTTATAAAACAAAATTTGGTTAAAGTAAAAAAGCAATATATAGTTGTTTAACAGTAGTACAATTTAATTCCAATTGTCTGAGAAATACAGCAGGTGGATGAAGTCCATTATAAAAGCATAACCATTTATGTTATTATTTCTACCATATGATATCCATCATAAATGAATAAGCCAATTAAATATATTTTTCAGGCTTCTTACAGAACAACCCTGAATTAGCACTTCCTATTCTTTCAGACATGTGCAAATCATAGAATCGGCAGCAAGAAAAATAGTTAGATTTTTATATACTCTACCTATATTTTTTTATAGGGTTTAAGAAAAAGTTGATAGAAATCCATAGCGAATAACTGAGTTTACATGTAAATTCAATGACCTGTGCATAACCTGTCCCATTTAGTTTGAGAAAACGTTGATAGAAATCATAGAATTATATATCAAGTAATATAAATACAAACCGTAGTTATCAGTATATAAAAAAAGAAATTAAAATGTTTTCTCAGTAAGTAGGAATCAGTTATTGTTATTATTTAAGCTTGAAATAGCAGTTTCAAATAATCCACTTCAATCGAATAACACTAATTTCATACGACATTCTCAAAATTCTAACGTTAGTTAACCAAAACTGAAACTCACTCGAAAGCAGAAAAATTGATAGTTTCGTCAATCTTTCCATGTAAATTAAATGACGATCTAACTCCAGCTCCAGAACCTATATAACAAATTTCTCTCTGTGTGAAACTCATGTCATATTTTACCAACAACGAGAAGAAACCAAGAAAAAAAGAGGACTCAATCCACTATAACGATAAGCATTTGTTTTCTAAGAGAACGAAAAATCCAAATAAAAAATGAAATAAAAATACGATAATGAAAAAAAAGAGGATTCAGTACCTTATGGCAAAGTCGAAAACGACGAAAGCAGTAATCGAGGCGACTTAGGGTTTTACGACCCACAGTCGAGTGCGACGATGACGAGGTGAGCTGAACGAGGAGGAGCTGCGATAAAAGGCGGAGCACGAGAGCGATTTAGGCTTTGAAATTGTAAACGGTTGAGGAAAGTGGGGAACGTGAGGAAAGTGAAATTGGAAACGGCTGAGGAAAGTGAAATTGGAAACGGCTAGGGTTTTACTTTTTTTGTTAATTGTTGGGCAATTTGGGCTTGGGCCAATTCATTTTTAAATATATTTTAAGGTCATCTTTAAATAATAAATAAATAAATAATAATAATTATTATTATAATTAATTTCGGATCGGACGGATGTTTTTCGGATACGGATATGCCTATATCCGCATCCGTATCCGATTTTCTTTTCGGATATCGGATATCAGCATCCGCTTTTCGGATATCGGATAATATCCGTTTTTTCGGATACGGATCCGAACAGATTTTGGATTTTTCGGGTATCCATTGACAGGCCACTTAGCGGCAAAGGTGGCAATTCCTAATAAGGTAAATAAGCACATGAAAACTCATATGTCGTTGGATAGCCTTGGTGAGAGTTGAATAATTTTAGTTCTAGGGTCTTCGATGTGTTCATAAAAAGAGGTAGTATACAGCCTTATAATTGTGACCAGCTATCATATGTGATAGGCCTGAAGGTGAATGGGATTCTAAGTACTAGAGATGTTAGTTTCATCTAGTTGAGATAGGCTATAAGTGCCATTTTTAGGATGGCTATAATGACGTATGGCCCTCCCAATTTGGGCCAAGCACTCCTTTAGCCAGGTTCTTTGTATTTGTAAACGTCCGGCGCAGGACTATTTCACCGATAATGAATTGTCGAAGCTTTACTCTTGAGTTGTAATGCTTGTCAATCTTCCTTTTGTAGGCTTCGGTGTGGAGTTGGGTTTTTCTCTTTGTTCTTTTATAGTGTTGAGTTCGAGCTTGAGTAGCTTGTCATTTTGCTCAAGCTTGAAGGTCAGATGATGGGGTGAGAGGACGTCTACTTTTATGGACAGCGTGGCTTTGTACTTATAGGATAGCGAGAACAGGATATGGTCGGTTAAAGTGCAACTGGAAGTATGATAGGACCAAAGGACAAGTGGTAGTCCTTTGACCCATTTTCCTTTAGCATTCACGAGGCGCTTCTTGAGAGTTGACTTGACAACTTTATTGACGGCCTTAATTTGTCTATTGGATTGAAGGTGGGGGATAAAAGAGAAGCAATTCTCGATTCCATTCCTTACATAGAAGTCTTGAAAGAGACTACTATCAAATTGAGTGCCATTGTCAACGATGATCTTCGTTGGCATGCCGAAATAGTAAACGATGTTCTTTATCACAAAGTTCAAGATATTAGGGGTGGTAACCCCAGTAAGGGGCTCGGCTCAACCCATTTGATGAAGTAGTCGATGGCGACTATAGCATGATTGTACCCTCCCTTAGAGTTTGGTAGCTCCCCTATTAAGTCGTTCCCCACCCATCGAACGATCAAGGGTAAGTCATTGAAGTGAGGAGGGTAGGCGAGTCTCTGGAGATCTTGCTAAACCATAAACATTGGTTGCATTTCTTCACATAGTCCATAGAATCCCCAATCATAGTAGGGCAATAGTCTCCTTGTCAGGCGGCCTTTTTTGCCAGGCTTTCCCCCCTACGTGATTCCCAGAAACTCCTTCATGCAATTCTTCCAGAATCTGACTAGCTTCATCTATAGACATGCACCTTTAATGTGGTATGGAGTACCCCAGTTTGTAGAGCTTCCCATATATAATTAGGTTGTTCGGAACCCATTAGAGAATCTTCCTAGCTTCCTTGCGATCAGCATGAAGCTCTTCACTTGTTAAATATCTGACAAGGGGCACATTCAAGTTATCCATGGATGGCGCATCTATTTCTATGGTTGTTTCCCCCAACTCATAGTAGGGGGTACCTTGAATCTCTAAGGGAACCTAGGGAGCGACTTCTTCTAGATTACTTGCTGCTATGGCTAGTTGATCAACTTTGGCATTCTGCTCCCTAGGTACATGCTCCAACTTGAACTTGAAAAAAGTGCTGATAATCTTCTTGGCCTCGGCAACATACAAGGCTAATGTCTTAGTCTTCACTTGAAAGCATTTGCCAATCTGATTGACAACCAATGATTAGTCACCAAAAACATGGATAGACTCTAAGTGTAATTCCTTTGCGATCCTGAGGCCAGCTGAATGACTTTTACTTAGCTTCATTGTTGGTCTCCTTGAAAGTAAAGCAGATCGCAAAACACAATTATTTTCCTTCGAGAGTGACAAGGACCATGCCAGCCCCTGCCCCCTTCTCATATGATGCTCCATCCATATATAGGTGCCAGATTGATTGTCTAATGACACCTTCTTCTTCCAAATTGTCCGGGCTTAAGCACTCAGTAATAAAGTCTGCAACAGCCTGATCCTTGATGTAAGTGCGAGGATGAAAGGAGATGTGATGTTACCCAAGCTCGAAATGCCACTTCATGAGTCGGCCCATCATGTCATGGTTAAGGATTTTCTTCAAAGGCTGATTGGTTAGGACCTTGATGGGATGTTCCTAGAAGTACGGTCAGAGTTTTTGGGCTGCTATAAGCAAGTAATAGGCAAGCTTCTCCAGCTTATAGTATCTTGTCTTTGAGCCATTCACTCTCTTGTTGACATAATCAACCAACCGTTGGACCTTTTCATCTTCCATAGCGCATATCTCGCTCCAAATGAACAACTTTCCCATCTTTATGATGTCGAAGAAGGGACGACTTTGACACTGGTCGGTTGACTTTGATATAAAGCAGCTTAATGCTACAACCATTACATTTAAGCTTTTCACTTGCTTCACAGTTCGGGGAATCTGCATATCTTGGATGGCTTGGCTCTTATCGGGATTATCTTAAATGCCCTTGGCACTCACAACATAACCTAGAAATATTCCATACTGGATGGAAAAGGAGCATTTATTTGGATTCATTTTCATGTTGTATTGACGTAGGATGTTGAAATTATCAACCAAGTTCTGTACATGCCATTCGGCCCTCTCGGACTTCACCAACATGTCGTCTACATAAACTTCTACTAACCAACCAACTGTTCAAAGAATATACGATTAATGAGACGCTGATAAGTAGCACCTGCATCTTACAAACCAAAAGGCATGGCTCAATAGTAGTATAGGCCAAGGTTTGTAATGAAGGAGGTGTGCTTTTGGTTTAGGCTATCCATGGCAATTTGATTGTAACCGGAATAAGCGTTCATATAGGCGACGAGCTCATGACCTCTATTTGCATCCATAAGAAGATTGATGTGAGGCAAAGGAAAACTATCTATGGGATAGGATTTGTGGAGATCGGAGAAGTCAATGCAAATCCTCTAAGTCCCACTTGCTTTCTTACCAGTACTGGATTTGCTACCCAAACCGAATATCCTGCCTCCTGAATGAAGCCATTGGCGAACAACTTCTCTACTTCTTCCTTGAGAGCTCAATATCTTTCTGGGTTGAGTGGATGGCACTTTACCGAATGAGAGTGGGCCTTTGGATCAATAATGAGCACATGGAAAATGATCATGGGATAAATACCAGTCATGTTGGCTTGCCCCATGCAAAAACATCTTTGCTCTACTATCATAAGTTGATCAGATCCACTCTAAGTTCTAGGCTAGGCTTTGTAGCAATTTAAACGACTTTGCCACCACCTATGGGGATTGATTCCAAGGGAATGGCTGACCCGCCTCCAATGCTTGAGTTGCTCATGTGATGGTTTAGCAGGTTATCCTCTGGGTCCAAGCTCGTCTCTAAGTCGCATTGGGATAGCACTTAAATCATGCGCTCTATGACATCCTTGGCTAGGACAAACGTCTATGCTTGAGTCGGCATAATGACATTGCACCCGGTTCTGATAGATGAGTCTATCGACATTGAGAGGATGGGATTGTTATTGCTTGATGGCCCCACTCGCCGCTAAGGAGTAACTTGTTATTGTAATCCGTGATGATATCTCCAGTTCTTTAGGGAGTGGCCAAGGATATAGGATTCTTACCATCCCAGTCTTCAGTGTGATTGATGGTCCCAACACGACTCTAATGCTACTAGGCTTACGGGTGCTCATGAGTGATAGGCAGTCAGTTGATGCAGCTTTATGGCCAAAGGTTGTCCTGGCATGACCTTGAGTATTGCTTGGCTCGAGGGTACTCTCCGGTGACACACCATCGGTGGTTGTTTCTTCAATGGTCCTCCTACAAGTGTTTGGCACTCTCCTGGTCGACACACTGCAATTATCGTAGTTTTCTCAGGTGGGTTGATGCTTGTGGGAGGAGTTGATGATGTTGATGCTTTAGAATTGGGGTTGGTCTCGGCACAAACTAGATAGCTGATAGGGTCGATGGTTCTCTTGAGTGACTCGCCGCTGCTTGTTGCAAGCTCTTGTTGAAGCATAAGAATGCCATTCTTTGCATGTCTAAGGGAGGTTCCATAACACGCTAGCCTTCTATTGATTTCCTCTGATTTTGTTGACCTCACCTTAGACAAGGAACTTCATAATGAGGTGGTTGTAGTAGACAATGACATCCACCTCGGCAAATGTCGGTCATTCTATTAATAGGTTATATGCAAAATGGTAGTCAACACCATAAAGCTTACCTAAATCTTTGCAGCAAGGCATTCTTGGCCAAACATTTTCATAAGTGAGGTAGTGCCCATTGGAACAATGCCTACATCCCCAAAAGCTGTAAATTGGCAGGGCGCATGCAGTAAGGCTGGAGGCAGGAAGTTTGAGAGCCTCGAAGACATGTTTGAACATGATGTAAACTAAGCTGCACCTATAGATGTAAGCCCGATGTACATTGGAATTGGCCAGTACAAGAGTGATGAGCATAGGGTCGTGGTGGGGGTAAGAGATTGCTTTCCTGTCCTCGATAGTGAAGGTGGTCGATCGGTTTAATTCCAGCTTAGATGCTTTCAACGCTCGATGCTCTAGTGAATAGACTTGACTGGCTTTGCCTAATTCTCCTTGATATCGAGAATGTACACTTTGGCTGCTACTAGCCATATGCGGGCCACTGCATATGGTCAAGATGTTGGTGATTGCTGTGAAATTATTGTTAGGCTATTGAGGCTGAGTAAGCCGGTTGTCACGGGTTTCTCTTTGGTCTACCAGATGTCGAACAAACTCTAAAAGTGTTCCTTTCCAAACAAGTCTCTCAATTACGTCTTTGAGCACTAATACTCGACTGTGGAGTAGCCATTAAGTTGATGGAACTCACAGTACTTGCTGTTACCATGAGGTTCCTCCCTCTTTACATTTCTAGTGGTGTTGGGCCTTTGAAAGGGTACCCGGTCCTAAGTAGAGAGACATATTGTCGCAATTTCCTTTTTTAAGGTAGCATAACTAGTGTACCAAGGTTTGTACGGTGCCGGCATGTGCTTGACTTCTGGTGTCATTTTGACGACCATTGCTTCGTCGTTGGTTATTGTTGTGAGGACCGGCTCGGGTGGGATATTCGTTTTTTTTATCGTTGTTTAAAAGATCTGCATCTTCCATTCTCATTACGCCATTCGCCGGTCGAAAAAAGTCAGCCAGAGAGGTAGTTAGCTACTTCTAGATCTCTCCCCACATTTTGGACTTGTATCTGACCCACATATAGAGGGTCGTGACTAAGCTGTTCATGTCTGCACCCCTAGCTCGGGTGGACTCTTTGTTGAAGCAGTTGACATATGACCGTAAGCTTTCAGTGGGAACCTGCCTGATTTTACCTAGCTCACTAGCCATCATAATGTGGGTCCTAGAAGTAAAGGATTGAGTCTTGAAATCTACGCATCATTTGGCCCAAAAACTGATGTCGCCCAGTCATAGATGCAAAAACCAACCGAAGGTCAGTCCAATGAGAGTTGATGGAAGGAGCGAGCAGTTTGCTGGGCCGCAAAGCTGATCGGCCTAGGTAATGTGCTAAAGTCAGTGATGTGATCAGATGGATCAACATTTCCATATACTTTCCTATGGGCGGCAAAACAAATCGTCAGTGGATGTAAGTGTTTAGAAGTCATCGGAAAATGGTTCTTCATTCTCATCATCAGAGAATTATTCTCCCCCATTGTATTGGGCTTGCATTATGTTAAGTTGCCGGCGAAGAATTTGCATTTATTTTCTAAGGCCAGCAACAGGCCATTGAGGGATATTTTGGCTCAATTGGCCGAGGACTCAATTTGCACCTAGGTGGAGTGAGTGATCGACGACGGGAGGGAGAGTGATGATGATGGGAAGCTGGAGCAAGATACCTACTCTCCTTATGCACAAAAGGCGACCTTGAATGCCTGGCATGCCCCTCAATTAATCTATTTCTAGCCACATCCCTATGAGATCTGGAGTACATCGAGAGAGCCACATGCTCCTTGTCGATGGTTGGAGCGTCACCATTATGATAGTCAAAAGCCAGAGTCTATAGATGCTCAAAATCTAATGATCGTTTAGTTGAGGTGGAACGACAGTATCTTTGTTCTCTAGGAACAACCACATCTAGAGAAATATCAACATGGCTGGGCATATGCACGGTATACCTCTTTGTATAAACAACATCCATGAGTGGGGTTTTAGGCACCACTCTTCCCTCTGGCCTCATCAGTGTTCACGATGTCATATGCACCAGGTAAAGCAAGTTGGCGAATTGGCGGGTCGATAAGGTTTCAGGCAACACAGTACACCACATCTTGTCATTGAGTCCAAGAATGGGGTGAGAAATAGTGGCGACGGTGTTTCCATTGGTTTCATGCTCATTGGAGTTTTTACCTTCCATTCCAAGAACTAAGCCTATGGTAACAAGTTAGATCAAATTTCTGTAGGGAAGAAAAGTGATGAAAGGGGAGAGCTTTAGGGGGAGGCCCTCCTTCTAACTCCAAAATATTGACTAGAGATTTAGCCAACCTCAGAATTAGCCTGGTCATGCTATGAAAGAGAAGGTTACTTGCTAATCACTAGGCTTAGAAATGTAAAATGAGAAAGAATGTAGGCAAAGCAAAGTAAATGGCACCAAATATAGAGTGGTTTGGCTAGTTTGCCTACGTCCTCTTTGAAGATCTCTTATTATATTTATCTCTTAAAGTTACAGGGAATTACAAAAGAATAATACGAAAGAAAGCGCTTAAGAATAATAAGAAATAAAGCACTTATCTTAAAGTTACGGGGAATTACAAAAGAATAATACGAAATAAAGCACTTAAGAATAATAAGAAATAAAGCACTTATCTTAAAGTTACGGGGAATTACAAAAGAATAATAAGAAATAAAGCACTTAAGACTAAAGGGTTGGCTAATCTTATGACTTAGGGCTTTGATTTACTGTGAGGAGAGCTTTGGATAGAGATAATGACTAGAATTCTAATAATTTCCAACCCCTTTGATGTGGCAATGCATGGAGTATTTACAGTGGTTGAAGTAGATGATGGATGGTTGTGATTATGTAGTAGAAAAGGAAGGAAGCATGCTTAGCCATTGATCTGGTTATGTAGGCTGATGGGAGATAGCTGTAAAGGTGGAATGGAACATGTGGCTAAAAAACAAGCCAATTGTCTTTCTGTGATAGGCGAAAACTTTGCATTTAGTGCACCTTAAATGCAAAAGGCTTGCTACAGGAGTAGGCATGCTTTTTTCCGCTTTGCTACAATACCATGTATTGCTGGTTGTACAATTTGTCGTTTGCTTTTGCACACTTATGTGGCAAGGTGGACTGGACTGGCTTATTGATTGCAGAAGATATGAAAGAAGCAAAATGCTGCTAATGACCACGTGGCGAGGGAGGTGCCCGGTCAACTGACGGGCTACCTAGGACTGGTTGAAGATGGTCGTGGTGAGACCGGACTAAAGACGGGTCACACTTGAACCGATCTTGACAGATGAGTGTCATTTGAAGCCGTCCTAAGAGTACTAACTAACTAAGAAGCTACCTTGATGTGCTGGCATGAAGTCAGGTTGGATGTAGATCATCACGAGCGATCCGGTTGCTCAATGCTTAAGTTTTCTAAGAGTTAACGGATGATAAGGACCGTGTTATAGGAGGGAATCTAGGCCGTTATGAGATGATGAGACGATCTGCTTGGGACCAATAGAAAGCGACTATGATAAAGCCAGGCCAAAGATTGGACAGGCTAGTGCTGGTCTTATCGAATATTTAGGCTATCAAAAGTCGTGTTGATCGGTAATTGAAGTGATGCTGAGAGGACGGGCTGACCTAGAGTCGGTCTAGAGGTGGACTGGAAGGAGAGAGCCAATCATAACTAAGCTATGCCGGTATGGACCAAGCTAGGCTATTCTTAGCTTTATCCTCATCTGATGAGTTGGCTGTGGAAGCTGCTTTGGTTAAGATGGTCGGTTGTCGGAGTGTTTAAGTAGCTGAGCTAGTCTGAGATCAGCTCGAGTTTGGGCCGGTCATTGAATAGTAGGGCCGACTTTGATTAGGCCAAGCCATGCCTTAATCGGCTTGCTTAATTACTTGCGAGCAAATTGAGCCACGGTAACCACTTTACCTTCTTGCATAAGAATTGCACCAAGCCATGTACCGAAAGCATCGGTAAAGTAAACATTTTATCTCCTTCCATTATAACAAGAATGGGAGCATAAGTCAACAATTGCTTCATTTTAACAAAAGTCTCTTCACTACATGTATTCTACAAGAAAATTGTGTTCTTCTTAGTTAGTTATTGCAATAGTGAAGCAACCTTTACAAAGGCCTTAATGAACTTCTGATAGTACCTACAAACCCAAGAAATCTATGAACTTTGGTCGCATTAACCATCATCTACCAATCTTGTACCGGGTAACCTTACTTGAATCAATAAAAATTTCATGCTCAGGTATGACATGACCTAAGAAATGCACCTCCCTTCTCCAAAGGTGATATTTTGAAAACTTCGCTTTTAAGTAATTGTATTTAACGCTTCCAACACTTCTTCGAAGTGCAATATATGTTCTTCCTCTATTTTAGAAAAGATTAATATTTCATCTAAGAATACCATCATGAATTTGTTTAGTTGTTCTCAAAAGACTTGAATTATAACATTTACAAAATACATGGTGTATTTTTTAGCCTTAATGGAATAACCAACCATTCACAAGATGCATCGGGAGTTCTAAAGATGATTTTCAGAATACTATCTCCAACTACCCTTAATTGATGAAAACCAACAAGATCGAATTGGGAGAAAAATTTAACCCCTCCTAATTTGTTGAATAAATCATCAACGCGAGGTAGAGGATATTTGTTTTTTCTCATCAACTTATTTTAACCACGATAATCATCAAACAACCTTAAGGACTCATCCATTTTAGTGGCAAACACAACGGGCACTCCCCACTCAAATAACCTTCTTCGAACGAGATACTTCTTATAAAGTTTGCATTTCTAACTCTCTTCTCTCTCTAGAAGCCATACATCTATTTGATAAAACAACCAGCTTTGCAATTCTCTCCAAATCAATTTGGAATTCAATCTTCCTATGAGAAGGTAATCTGAAACCCCTTCAAACACATTCACAAAATTCAACACCACAAATACTTGCAATAAATCATCATGTGAGAGAAATAAGGAGTACAAATAACTTAACATCAAGGAACTCCCATGCTCACAATAAACATTGATCCCTTTACCTCTGTTGTCCTTTACGCAAACTACGCGCCATCACAAAGTTAACAATCTCATGCCATGTCATTCAATCCATCCCTAGAATAAGCCCTCAATCCAAAAAATGAGTATATAAGCATCACAAGGAAACCTAAACCCACCAATATATAATTTAATATTTCTACATAAAATAGAAAGATGTGCCGACCCCTTAAGGTTATTCGACACTCTAAGAAAATTGTCAATATTAGGCATAAGGCAAAAATTATCAATAAGACGACTATCGATAAAAGAATGTGAAGCCTCGTTATCAAATAAAACACATATAGCAAAATCATAAATAAGAATCACACCTTTCAAGGCTATGTTTTTCCCTTTGTCGAGCTTAGGTGGAGTGCTCAAACCAGAGTAGCATGAATAATAAAAGCCACGACCAGATGCCCACTTTTTGGAAGAGACAGACAATCTTTCTTGAAGTGTCTATTTGGTCACAATTATAGCATTTCCTCACTTGGAGGTTGACCTTGCAACTCCTTCTAAACTCTTCTCGAGTCATAACATGTTCATCGGCCTCTTCTACTACTACATCCCATTTACAAAAATGATTCCTCTTGTAGTTTCCTAGGAGATAATCACTTTTAACCAAACTATCAAGTGCCATATCATCAAAATTCGCTCACTAGTGCGGTGTAAAAGATTCCACTACATATACCACTTGCATCCATGCAGAGTAAATCCCTACGAAGTCTTTGGAAGTCAAAACTGGATGGTAGGGGCAGTGAAAGAATATGCAACACTCCTCCCACTATAGGAACAGATGAAACTCGCGTTGGAGGTGGACTGCCTAGCACGGTAGCCTATAAATACCTTCGAAACCATATTGGTATCTAAAGATCTGGGCCTTAATAGTGTCTCTAACGGTCATAGCTCGAGTGGCATGATCATGGTGACTACATGTAGATTGGAATTCAATCTACCTAAATACTAAAATACCAATCAAACTCAAAATACCAAAACTTCAAAAGCAGGCCTGGCTGTTTAATTCAACAGTTAACTGGGCGTATGTACTAGGGATTCAGATGTCCGATTTTGATTTCAAGCGTCTGAAATAAGTATCCAAATGTATGAATGACCCTTGAGATTGACTAAACTATTACGAGAAACCAAACCTCAACACTTTAGGCGTCTGAATGGAATTTCAAACATCAGAATGCCTGTTTCGGCTAAGGGTGAACCTTGGTGGAAGAATTTCCCTCAAAGGAAATTTGTTCTACCTTCTTTTCATTCCATTATTCATCTTCCATCTTTTCTTTTTGACATTTTCTCCATTTCACCGAGACACTTTCCACTTACGTCTCTCCACCCAGATTCATGCCCTTATTACAAGTTATGTACTGCTCAAATGAGTATTGTTTTCCGTTTATACTTGACAAATAACTTTGAGGTGGTGAATTCCATTCAACCAATATATGAATATACACTTCAAAAACAAGGCAATTTACCGATGCCAAAGGACATCGGTAAAAGCCTATAGATGTTGCATCAACGAGTTAACAAGCATTGGTAAAAAGTTAGTTAGAAAATGTATTCTGACACCTGGAAGACGCCTTGCGTGGGGTGGTTACCAACACCTTACAAACGCTTATTTCCAACGAATTTTCGACGTCAATTTTCCAATTTCAGTTTTCCAACGTCATTATAATGCCTTATCAACTACTATTAAAATTGTGTGACTTGGATTTTCCGATGCCATTCTGATGCCTTAGCTATGCCTAATTAAATTATTAAAGTTGGATTTTCTGGTGTCATTCAGACGCCCTGCCAATGCCTTTGCTAAAACATATTTGTAGCATTTCTTCTACATTTCTAACCTTATTCACACTTTCAAATATATACATATATATTCAACTCAACATAACATATTGATATCACAAAGTATATACCATATTGTCACATACCACCAAAACATATTACCCAAATAATAATATCATAAATATTATCCGACGTCATAATATCCAAACAATAACATCACAATACAAACCAAATATCCAAGCAATACCATCATAATACAAACCAAATATCCAAGCAATATAATCACTTATGCTATATTTTACAAACTCTCATAATATTGCCATGGTTAGGCCTACAATCCTATCCTTTAGAAATGCAAGTCATCTCCTGCATAGGATCAACATTCGAAATTATATCCCACTCACTCCTCAAGCTCCCATTCCTAAGAAACTCAAACACACGCACTAGTTACACGGCATGACAGCATGGTAATATTGATAGAATGAGGTGTCGGAAGACGTGCATGGTAGTGTTGTTATAACTGGTAGTGGTGGTTGGGGTGGTGCTGGTGGTGGTATTGTTACCATTGGTGGCAATAACCACAATCACTAACAATGGACAACTCAAGTGTTAAAAGCATCCACTCCAGCACTATCCTAACCACCACCAGTTATAACAACACAACTATGCAAGCTCTGGCGCCTTCTCTATTAATACTACTAAGTTGCCATGCCGTGCAACCAAGGCGTTGATTGGAGACGTGCATGGTATTGCTGTTATGACTGGTGACGGTGGATGAGGAAGTGCGGGTGGAGATACTGCTACCATTAGTGATGACAACCAACATCACTGATGGTCAATGACTCCAATGTTAACAACATCCCCTGGCACTTCCCCAATCCGCCATTATCATTTATAACAGCACTATTGGGCATGCCCAGTCACCACCGCTATGGCTTAGATCATCTTTGTTTTTCACCATCAAATACAATGATAGTTTTTTCTTTTTTGTGGATTTTATCAATCTTTCGATAATATCCATACTAATGTATATGATCGAAATGTTGGTAGAATCTGCAAAAAGGAGTGACGCCCATCATCAAAATAAACTATCATTGTATTATACGGTGAAGCATGATCTAAACCTTCAAATGTAACGCCTTCAAGTGCAATGGAATCATTCCTACATGTGAACAAAATTTCCATTATCTTTAACATGATAGTATTATTAATTCAAAGTGCATAATCTAAGTAATTTTGAGTTACAATATCCAAACCTTCAAGTGTAACATCTACAAGGCTAAATCATGTATAATCTAAGTAAATATTGTTTTTTTGTCAAACTAATTACTTTCAGTATGAAAACAAAGTGCCTGCATCACTAGTACTACAGTCTTCTAGAACATATCATGCACATAGTACTGGTGAAGTGGATTAAGTTTTCAATTTTGGTGTTTATCTCTAAAATAATTAATACATTTATTAACACGTATATTCTGAGTTTTCATACTGATGGTAGCCAAGGTGCAAAAGGCTTCATTAGATATAGAACCAAATATTTAAAGTTAATTTATCTCCATTCCCACATCATTTGTGTAGGAAAAAGAAACATCATTTAATCTTATATAGCAAAATCGATGAATATCATGATTTATATGGACGAGATTTGGTTACCATAATAGATTTCTAATTTATACTGAGCACTTCATGACTTAAAATTAGGTACTTACTCCAACTTTGTTGATTTTGGTTTAAAAGATAACTAGTCAAATCAACCTTTGTATATTAATATTGCTAGAATGGATACTAAAATGCCTTGATTTAGCGCGTGTAGCAGGAAATAGCGAGGCTTAAAGCAGATATATTATTTAATAGCGCTAAATTGAAATAGCGTAGCGGTCAAAGAACGCTATGTGCTATAGCGGAGATTTTTTGGGACTTTAACTGCATAGATTTTACCAACTGTTAATATGTAAATACAAACAAGCATATGTGATTGATATATAAATTGAAAAATAAATGATTTCCCTCAACAAAATTTTCAAAACTCTAGATATGAAATCTCCAACATGTAGTCGTACGATTGGGGCTTCGTCGATGACTAGAGGAGGCAGGCTTCAATGTCGAGAGAGGAGGAGGTGGAGGCATTCGAAGTCAACATCAGTTGGAGGTGGCGGGATCCATTGGTTATTGGGGCTTCGAAGTAACGATGTGGGGAAATCGATGACTTGCGGAGCCTACGACTTGCGACGAATTGGGTTTGAGGCGACGACATTCAAAGTCGAGGGGGTAGGCGAGGAATTGGGATTTTTATTTCAATTACAATGTGAAGAGACACGTCGGTTAGGTGGTTATGGAGAGAGGTGACGCCATACTGACGTCCCGCCGATGCCTATATATTGGCATCGGTAAGGCGTCAGTAATGATGCGTATGTAATATATTCTCTATGACTTACCGATGCCCTACCAATGCCATTCTCATGGCATCAGTATGGCATCGGTAATATTAAGTAGGTAAACAACAAATTTTCTAGTAGTGATAACTACTCAACTCTCACTTCTACACACATCCAATAATATCATTCTCTAATGTCCTACCACATTCTCTACTCATACAATCATTCCCAAACAAAGCAACAATCAATATAATCCAAACAAACATCTCAATATATTACATTCATTCTTAAGTTTTTTCAATACATTTATTTTATGATTAACAAATACGTTCAACATTATTATCATCTTTAAAATCTTAACTTGAATTATTCATCAAGCCCTAAACTAACCATTGCATTTAAAAAGAAATATATCATATTTAGTGATTGTTGTAGAGATTTTCATCCGTGGTATGGTGAATACAAAGAGACGTTATGAGCACAAAAATGGCTAGAAAGTCCATAATTGGTGCATCATCATTCAGTCACAAGGGCAAGGCAAGAAGATCAAAATATAGCTTGAGAGAAATCTAAAGGAAACCATGAGCGTTAAAGAAACTAAGTAATTGGTTCGGTAGGACACAAGAGCAAATGGTTCGACATCCAACATCACTAAATGGCTTGGTAGTCGCCTACTATCGAATTAGAAAATTGGTTCGGTTGGAAACTAACAAACAAGAAAAATGATTCGGCATATCCATGCGGAACCAAACTCCTAGTGGACCAAAATCATGCCAAACCAACATTGTCAAACCGAATAGTTTATACATAGAAAGTACCTTTTTGTGAGGCTACCAAGCCAGTCACTATATATTTTCATACCTATAAATACCCCGAGGAATGAAAATTAATGGCAGATAATCTAGAGAACAACTACCTACTGAATTGAACAATACCAAACCGAACCAACATCCAACCGAACCGAACCCTTGGAACACTATTTTGCTTTCTTTAGAGCATTAGATCGTTGTATTCTGTATTTCTAACATTGTAATTGAGATCTAAGAAAAGCAATGGTTATGAAAAGTAGATGTAGGCATTATTCAGTCGAACCACTACCAATCTGTGTGTTTTTTTTACTATGTTTCACTTTGTGTTCCACATTATTTATATTTGATCTTCTCTTTAGAATTACACAAAGTATAACATAAAGCAGCTATGTTTTACACCCTATATTCATAGTTCTACAAATAATGACTTAGAGGTGTTTCCCCATTTTTTAAGAAAAATGTTTTGAATCCTACACCAGCATTGCTCTAAAATCAAAGAATAGGGATGTTGCTACTAGCAGGAAAGTAGGGAACACCACCGCACCCAAGATTACTGCCAATTAAGATGATCATTCAATAAGCACCCTAGTGCTCATTGATGTAATTACCAAAGACGTCTGGGACAGGGATATGGTCAAGCTAAATGAACGCTTTGCAACCTAATAGGAACCAATGGTGGACAACTCATGACACGCTTAGGGAAGTTACAAATCACTAGTCAGAACCGTAACAATCCACACCTAAATAGGCCCAAATTTTCGACAAAATCAAAAACTAATATCCATTAGGGTATGGATCGTTGGTGTTTTGGTAACCTATAGTAAACATAAGTATATTAGAGAGCTAACTATGAACTCACATTGGAATAGTAAAATATAATAAAACTTATAAACCAACTAATGGTACTACCTTGGAATTAATATTATCCTTCAATATCTAGTTGCCTTGTCGGTATTGGTATGAATAAGAAGTCTTGTCCATCTACCTTTCGACTTGTACCAGTGTCTTGTCGCTCTAAATTTATCATGTGGGCTGTAACAAGGAGGGGGTCAGAACAAAATTTTAGTGATTGATAAATTACATACTTTATTTATAACACAAGTTTATGCCGATTGCTTCCCATTCAAGTATATGTCTCCAACTTATGAGTTAGAGGTTTTAACCCTATATGTACATATGACATAAATAACCTACTTCGAGGTGTGAGTATATATAAGCGTGTGTGTTTATACACACACACACACACATATCTTATATATAAAGCAAGTACTTGGTCAATGTGGTCAAAGTGAAGCCTTTTTCGTAATGCCTAAAATAACCATATAGCACTTTTATTGTAATATTTAAATATTACGGGCAACTTTGTCATTTGAATAATGCCACGTTTTGTGGTTATGAAATCACCCAACCCAAACCAAGTTGTACTTCCTCATGTTATCAAACTGCCCTTCCATTTAGCGATAAGAAATTAATAATGGAGCACGTAAACTATGGGTATATTTGTAACACCATTAGCCCACGTTATGTGATAACTGTAATGCCCACTTATCAACGTTCGCTTCCCCATTCCCAAAATTATTGTTCTTTAGTAATTAAAAACGAATTATGAAAGGAAAGGAGAAATCTAAATCTAATAATGGCATCAAGAAAGCAATTATCGATAGCACTAACTAAGAAGCTCAGCCTCCACTTCTTTTGAAAGTCACTTTCCATCTCCTATACTCGATACATCCCAAAACCCTAATTTTATCATTATCAGGTTGAATTTTTGGTCCGTGTCTATGATTAAGTTATGAACAGATATGGTCTGTACTGGTAGTTTTTGAAATTGAGATGAATTTTTGGATTCCAGAGGACCCTCAGTTGGCTTTTGATGAAATTAAAAGAATAATTTAATATTCAACCACCAAACAAACGTGATTTCAAAGGAACAGGAGAAAACCAAGGCAAGCTTTCTCATTCTCAACTTAATTCGTCCTTTGCATCTATCAAATTGTTTTTTGATCCATTCGAAAGATTCAATTATTATGGGTTTTTAGGTTTATGGGTGAAGATTTCGATACGCAACCAAAACAAGCGGAGAAAGTTGTTATAGCTTTGGATTCAAAATCAATTTCGGATTCCAAATCAATGGCGATTGCTGTGAATGATGATTTGGAGGCTAGCGCTAATGATAAGCCGTCTTGGTTTGTGCCTAAAAGGTATAATTTATGTTTGTTTTTTATTTTGTTAATTTGTTTATCTAGAAGTTTTATTCCTGTAAATTTTTAGAGATACCGTTAAGAAATCGATGATCCGAAGTAGATGATATTTCAAAAACCTGCTTTTGCTTTATCTTACTTCCTAAATAGTAATATTCTTACTACTTCTGTGATTCTAGATTCATTCTCCCTTGATATTAGCTATATTGGTCATTTTATCGGAGGTAGCGGGATCCATTAAGATACGAATTAAGATTAATATCACTAAAACATCAATTTTTAATTATGTTTTAATACATAATTACAAGACTTCTTGGTTTTGATTTTTCCATTAGATATGTAATAGTCATTTCATTTTATAATTGCAAACGGCTTTGTATACAAATTGTTGGGTTGAAAGTTCAATTTGGATTAATCATGGAGTCATGGAATTGCTTGATTATAACAGTCGTCAATCCGAAGCAACGAAGTTTGCATGGAGATTCAAATCGATTTGATGCTTCGATTACATAGCAAATATCTTCGTGGGTCATGATTTGTTATTGACTTCAGTTGTAACTATTCTCGAAGACTAGAAGCGGATAGATTTAATGATGCAGTCATGCCTTGCTTCACCCGAAAGGGTCACCTTGCCATGGAGAAGGCCACGACGAGTTGATATATGTGATGTATGAATACTTTATCTGCTACTCGAATTACATATATATTTTTTAGAAAATGAGAACTATGTTTTTCTTTGTTTCTTTTGCAGTTGCAGACTAGTTTATGTGTTGCTTTTATGAAGGTCGGAGTTGAAGTTGTGATATGCTTATAGATATGAAATGGAGAGTAAATAATTTTATAGGAAATTAACTAGTGAGGATAAGGGTTAACAAATACAAAATGGAGGAATTACTAAACAAGCACTGTTCAAAGCTAGGTATCATCTCTTATATATTTTTAGTACTAATCATTTGTTTTTTCACATGGTTTCTAATCATTATCTTCATTTGAGAAGGTGTTTATCCCTATGTTTTCTTCTTTTACCACAAAACTTACCTTATGTTTATTCTAAAATTCTAATTGCTTTTTCCGAGTTTTCCAAAAATAATATTCTTTGGTTATTAGGAGGACCAATTACAGATAGTGTTATAGTATTTATGAGTTGAATGTTCAAATGAAAACCTAGATGTAATTGGGTGAATCATCATGTTCCTTCTTCAGTAACACACTCAAACTTGGTAATCATCGTATTATGGTGCTGATTAATTTATATAAGTTTAAGCTATTGTTGTAATGTCTTTTTTCTATTGATCATATTATTTTGTAAATATGCTAATTATATCAATCTTATTTTATAGTGTTAATTATTTATTTGGTTTCATAAGACAATTAGGAAGAAAGTATCTTCAATCAGCTGAATGTACAATAAAGTACGTATTGATTATATTACAAACAAGATAAATTGATTTATATATGTATATGTAAAGAAAACAATAGCTTTTCTATTTACTGTACAATAAACCTAGGAATTTTGTAAATATTACAGCACATGGTATCGACATTGTGCTAAACAACTTCAAAATTTTGCATCCCTAGGTATATTAAGACCTTTTCTATTTACTGTATTATTCAAACTCAAAATTATCAAAATTTCATTGCTGAAATAAAAATGAAATTACACATGATTATCTTTTTTTACGACTAACATAGTTTAATACAAAAAATAATCTCACTATTATAGTTTAAGAAATAATATATTATCATAAATAAAGGACAACACTGAATGATGTATGTTTAGATTTTCATACCTGATGCAATTCCTATGTGTTATGTGTTGTTGAATTCACCTGCAACAAACATAAAAAAGATGATGAACATTCAATTGATAATTTTCACTAAAATCGCATGTATGTTCCACAAGTTTGGTAATTTATTCATTAATTTAGCTATACATGCTTATTGAATATTAACTGTATGTATTACTACCCCTAGAGCAAATCAAACAAAATCAATAGTATGAAAAAGATGAATGACAAAACTAAAATTAGAAGATTTTAAAACTCACTTTAATGCTATACCACACGCTTTAGTTATCACATATTTTCTCTATGTTACACACCAAGCTTTAATTTTCATTAATGAAATTACCAACCCTTTCAAACTCATGCACAAAAAAATCCTTTACAACATAACTTTGCTTTGTTGTAGCGGTGCCTATTTCTTTTTCTTTTTTCAGATTTTGAATACATTCATTCTACGCAATAAACCAATTTGAAAAAAAAAATACTAAAGTTAATAATGATCAATGACTAAAACTAAAAAAGATTAAGCAAGGTTGAAATGTTTATATAAACATGGATTTATGTTTAATGTTAATTTGAGCATAGAGGATACATGTGCAGGCAAATGGGAAGGTGATTGTCAGTGGATACATATGGATTGTGGGTATTATTTTGGGTTTTTAATATAATTCCACTTCGGCATTGCTTTTTTATTTGAATATAATAATTTCAGTAAGTTATTTGCATAGCTAAATAAGAAATGTTATTTTGCTGGAACAAAGTAAAATGAAAATGTAGTCGACATGAGTTAAATAGATGACCTACAAATACTATTTGGAGGTAGAAATGGAGGTAAAAGTTTGCTTCTTTATAATTGCACAAAATTGATATTATAGACATCCATGTGTATTTAGTAAGAATTTATTATGCTCTGTATATGGTTTTGTGATGGTTACATTATACTTCTGCTCTTATTCAAGCTTTGCTTGTGTTCTTATTCATGCTTTTCTCATTATTAAAGTGTATTAAAAAAATTGGAATCATGTTTGTGCTAATTTTTTTTTAAAAAAATTCACTCATTCATAATTGATGTCTTTGTTACCGTCTTTATATATGAAAATTTTTATATGCACGAAGTTAACTCATATTTATAACTCATATTAATAGATGAATTTGGAGTACTTTGCTATTGACAGTCAGGTATTTACTTCTTTTAGTACTCATATTGAACATTCTTTATAAATAAGATTTATATCAAATACATATAGACATATATTAAGGCAAAAGTTGTAATATCTATTAATATATCTCATCTATTGATTTAACCATTAATTTCCATTCACACTATTATATTTGATTGGAGTAACATATCTGCGAAGAGCAATAATATCCAACTAAAAATTCTTTTATTTCCTTCGAAGTTATGTGGTATTTGTCTTATTTATGTGTTATTTATTGTACAATACTGTATTATTAGGTTTGACATTGCTAGAGGCTGGTGATTGAAGCATGCGATGCCAAAAGGACAAGATTGAAGCAACCTAAGCGCTAATCAACATTGTAGTATCAGACAACTGGCTATGAAAACATGCAACCCCCCATAAAGTGCTGCAGAGAGGTGAGAGGTGACCTAACTCAGAGGACATGTAAATGAAAGCACATTGAAACCATTGACGCAGTTATAGCATAGGGATGTATCAATAGTATAAAGAGGTATCAAGGGATTCAGAGTAGTAGTTTGTACTTCCCATGAATGTCATTATATAAAGCAGTAATATAATAAGTGTACAGAGTGGAAAATGTAAACTGATTGGTCCATAATTAATCTAACATTGACTATATAATATAATATTGTAACTTTTCGGTAGTCTTATTAGTGTTTCGACAAATGGTTGATCTGTGAATGTATAAACAAAAAAATATACGAAATTTTGTATAGCTCCAATTCATGTTGTGAAATCCAAGAAAGCTTACAAACGATGTTTTTAATACCAGTTAAACCTGTGCACATGCATCGCACGTGCTGAAGTAATCATATATATATACACATATACATACATACATACATATATATATACATTTGTACACATACAAATATATATATATATATATATATATATAAGTGTCAATGTATCCCTACAAACAAAACCCCAGTAAGGTAATGCTAGTTAACCAGTCCAAACTAAGAAGGTCGATGACTCCTAAATATGGCTTTATAATTAAAGCTAGCCGTACTACTAACACATCTTGAAGCTTTAACCCCATGTGTGCATACGACATAACTAACCTACTCCGAGGTGTTGGTATATATAAGCGTGTGTGTCTATATATATATAAGTATACATACATACAAACATATATATATATACACATATACATATATGTATGTACACATACATACATATACATATGTATGTATGTACACATACATACATACATACATACATATATATATATATATATATATATGAGCGTCGCTGTATCCCTAAAAAGAAAACCCTAGTAATGTATGCTAGTCAACCGGTCCTAACTAAGAAGGTCGATGACCCCTAGATATGGCTTTATAATTTAAGCTAGACGTACAACTAACGCATCTCGAAGCAACTCATCTAAAGGTTAATTAGCCCAGCTCCAACCAAACAAACAAATAACCAAGCTTTGAGGAAACGCATATTCCATACAAACTCTACGCTAGTAGAAAGTGTAATCCATACAGGTTTAACCCAAGCCTTCACTACTGACCACGCGGGACCGATGGAGTATTTGACCTATGCCCGGCCCTACTCTATAAATACCGGCACACAATGCTGGCATAACACTGATCTCTCTACGTAGGTCCCGTCAGATTTACCTAGTACAAATCAAGGAAAATGCTAATTGCGGTTACTTAGTACCACATTTTTCGAATTGAAACTAACCCCATTCCCAATTGCATACTGTCATAAGTAAACTCCTTAATAGGAAAGAGGTAGACCCCATCGGCCATTTAATACCTTCCACCTTGGAGTAAACCCCTTGACCACCCCAAAGGTACTCCAGCCATTTAATACTTCAACTCGAGGCGAGCCCCTGGTATATTTTTTCAACCTATACACACACGTATATCCCTTCCACGGGCCTTATAGTTGGAGATGTATCACATCAATATTCATATACACAACTGCTGGTAGTCTCTTGCGGAAGGCAGACTTCTACTATGTAACTCAACTGACCTCGCATCCCAATCTATGCTAAACAAAGTCACTTATAATTAACCTAAATATTGGGCTAGGCCCACTAATTCACACCCATCGTAAACGTATTATTTAGGCATTATAATTTTAATGGTAGAACTTATTACGCCTCCTAAGTTCATTTGATTTTTATTCATTCATTTACTTTTTATGAACTTTCCTATTTATCTTATACACTTACTATCTTTAAATTTCTATTCTCATTAATATTATTAAATGCCCTTTATGAATGATCTTTTATATTCAAATAAATATTAATGACTTTCAATTATACATTCCAAATTTAATTAATTGTGCCTACTTTACTTTCTTCATCAATCTTCCATATACTCTTAGCAAATGTCTACCAATTGGTTTAATAGATTTCTGCACCTTCCCCTTAACCTCTTAATTTATTTCAGTATTCATATATTAGTGTTTTATTTGTAATTAATAAGATAATTGATGCCTATTAATTTATTTATTAAGCTTATACTTTCTTTATACGTATGTCTTTTATTGCTAAACGAATTATTTATAATTCTTATTTATATTCTTTTAGTTTCAACATTTAGGGAATTATGAATATACACTTATATATAAATTCCAATTTCGACATTTTAATACATTGGAACTATATCTTTCCTAATGGTAAATATTGCAATTGCAAATCTTCTATAAACCACCAAAAAGTGGGATTGTGGTGTGTTTGTAATTATAAGGAATTTGCTCTATTTATTTTTATTGAAATAGAAAGTGCAAATGATGGAGAAATCCTTACATTGCATATCTCTTTCATCTAGATGTGTGGATATTCCTTGTCATTTCAAACACACATTTTTTCATGTATAACTGTGATATTGGATAGTTTATGGAATTTCACATGACAATAAATACACTAAGTTGTACATTCTATGATTCCAATGGATTAAAATATAGAAAGTTTAAATCTGAAATCAAATTAGAACCTTCCAAATAAATGGTTAGCAATTAAACCCAAATAACAGAATCTGGAAATAACTGCTCAATCTTAGCAATAGCATATTTCACCAATTTTAGGGATACTTCTCCAAAAATTCCAAATCTAAATATACACACCATTTTCATTAATTAATTCAAATTACTGAATATGTAGTCAAGGGTTTCAAATTAGATCCATTCATTAAGCCAACAATTCCATGATTTTCACATAGCCATAATGACAAAAATAGAATTCAACAATACAAAATTAGTATTATGTAAATCATTTAGTTCTCTACCCACCTTATAGCTTTAATCTCCAGATCCAAATTTCATTGCTCTTATTTGGCTCCTTTTTTTCAATCAAAATACATATGCATAACTATACGAATTTCAGATCTGATAGGAGATTTGAGTTTAAGTGAAATATACATTATAATTTTTAAATTTACCTATTATCCGTAGAGTCGACTAACCACTTCTTCTCCTCTTTATTTTCTATACTTCACCAATATATATATATATATAGTATCTAATATTTTAAAATTTCTAGCAATAGTGGAGAAGGAGAAATGGCAGAGCTTCGCTGTTTAATTCAGAAAATATAAGAAGAGAAGTGATGCGCTAGGCTGTATGTATAGGCACTCGAATTAATCTGGTTCGTTAGATTATTATTTGTTGAATTTGGTCGATTAGGTTTATTGGTGCCTGATGTAACCAACCATTCCACCGATCGAAATACAGCGGTCGACCGCTAGCGGTCGACCGACAGAAACCTGGTGTCGACCGGTTGGCACCTGTGATTTGTTTCCCTTTTTTCTTTGGTTAGCCATTAAGTATTTGTATTTGTTTAACATTAATAAATAACATTACTTTGCCATTAAGTTACGCATTTCTGTCATTTAAATTATTTTTGATCCAAAATATTCAAACGCTGACAACTTTTTTGTTTGAACTCCGATTGAGAAACTTTATATGTGAAAGTTGATCGGAAAAGCATCATTAACGCAATGGTGCAAGTTTCATGACAAGTTCTAACGTTTGCTCAATTTTCATTTTGAGCCTTATTATTTATTTATTTTTTCATTTAATTAATTACTTTTTATTTTACAGGGTGTTACTTCCTTTCCTGCTTAAAAGAATTTTTCTCCTTGAAATTCCTTAAGGACTGAATCATGTAACATGGCATGTAACCATTCTAAACTATTCAAGCAATTAGTGTACAACAAATTTAGCAACCAATCGTGTACAAGTGCATGGTGTATCACAACACATATGATATGCTGAATAATACTAAATCGATGCCTCCTATATGAATGCATTATTAAAACAATTTTGAAAATATGATTCAAACAACATATATGTACTGGCAGTTCTATATGTATGCAAGTTTTCAAAAAGTAAATTTTTTGTTTACGCACAACAATTTCCATACTTCTATGAATAGGAGTATGGTCCATCCAATTCTTACCATCCAATACCTAGCACACCATTTCTAACATCTAAAATTTTGAAAATCCAGTTTTCCTTAATATATACTCTTATGTTTGAAAAAGAATTTAGATGGAGAATTTTATATTTCCACCATTCTTTTGTATACCAATTCCATTGTACCTTGGAATCTTCTCTTTTGCCCCTGAATCATTTCCGGCTTTTCCAAGTACAATTCACATAAGGAGGTTTAATTTTAAATTTTAAAACAGAATTATTTTTTAAAAAAAAATTATGTTTACTATCAACATGGTATGGAAATTTACATTCCAAAGCTAAAGCAGCTTTTCCCCTTAGTATTACATATGTTTTGTATACTGTCGCACTTAATGAACTGTAAAATCCATATTCACTAACACATCGACCCTTCCTACACTAAGCATTAGACATTTAAAAAATAAGAAATCTTCTCATTTTCTGTTCAAGTTTTTTTTCCTTTTAATTAAATTCATAAAACATTTCAAAAAATATCTTTTTTTTAGTATTATTGTTATATAATTTTTCAAAAGCGTTTGTCTTTGCATTCTAAAAACAGGATAAGCCACACCTTAACGTAATCGAAATTCAGTCAATGAGTTAACGCATATAATTGACACTAGCATATTACACAATTATTATTAAATTTTTGAGAACCTTTTCTTTTATTTCAGAACAACGTACAACACACAAGTATATTTATAAATTTTAGCTTTTAAGACATGGGCATAGTGACCCGTGGGTTTCGTAACAACTCTTCCCTATCCTTCGCTTGCTAAAATTTATTTTTCCCAAAATTCTAAAGTTTTAAGATTTAAGCATTCTTTATTTTTAGTTGCTAATTTAGTTAATTTCCTAATTTGTTTTATATACTTCCAGCATTACTTTACATTCATCGATAGTTAAGTGTCCTGATGAGATTTACCTATTTATACTGTTTTCCAATATATAAAGGGGTCAAAGCTCATCCAAAAAGTCAACACAGTAATAAAATATAAATATATCTCATATCATATCGTACACATTTTCAATACTCAAAATGAGACAACTACGATTACAACCTAAATAACCTAAATGAAACAATTGCTAGAAGCTGCCTTTCAACATCAACTGGTAATAAAGATGTTGTGGCCATATTACTTCCTACTTAAATAAAACGGACATTTTTAGTATGTCATTCTACTATAACCCACATCTCTTAACTTAGCCTTTTGGCTTCTAATAAATAAGGTTCATCCATTAGTTCAATTATTTCAACCTGTTATAGGATAAACTATAGTGGATAAGAAATATAAACTATGCACTTTTAGAATAACTCATTGGAAAATCGATGTGGTGGATTAACTTTCTGACCACATATCTTTCCTTCTTAAATCCTGATTCAACCAACTTTCTCTGTGTGTGTTTGCTGTTTCATTACCCTTTTCTCCAACTATATTACTATCTTCTTTTAATCACAATCTTTTGATAGTATTTCTCGAATTTTGATATTTGTTTTCATTATCTTTGATCTTTCTTGCGAGTAAACTCTAGAATTCTCAAAAGTGTGCTTATATTCAATAGCGATTCCTTGTCACTACTCTATGAGCATTTGTAGCTATTTTATTCATAGCCTTAGCTTTTACCTCGTCTTACCTAGGAAGTCATTCATATCTACTCCGTATCAAAGTTAGTTTGATTTTCACTACCCTTTATAAAATTATTAAACTTCACAGTCATGAAGTACTTAACCCAAAACTTTTGTCTTTAAAAAAATATTAACTTAGAAACTATTTATTTAACTTCAACAATTGCTTGGTTTCCAAAAGGAGACGTGAAAAACTCCTCTTTTTAACCAACTTTACGTGTAGGTGTCAAAACTTTAAAACTATAATTTAGGATTTATGAAGAAAGTTTATTTATTAAGTTCAAAAGTCGATGTTGGTAATTTAACTTAAAAGGATCCTTTCCTTTAACAACGTATTGTTGTTTTCTTTTCAAATTGTAAGAGTCGAGTTTTTATTGCATGAAGAGTCATCAAATCAAATTTTCCTTTAAAGCCTTCTCACAACAAAGATACTTCTTAAAAGATAGGATTTTTAACTCACACCATTTATTAAGTTTTGCATTCAAAAATTCAATTGTTATACCAAACCATTTTTCAAAAATGTACTGTTACAATGTTTCTAGAACATCTTTTATAACTTTAAACAATAAAAACTAAAGTAGACAAGGACAACTTTCATCTATTATTTTCCCACTACTCATGCTATTTCCATTTTCAACCTTAACGGAAATTCTAATAGCCTATGAGAGGGATTTTAAAAGATATGTGCAGTTAGTGCACATATTTATGAAAACTATCCATTTTTTTCTTTTTTTGCCTTAATTTCCTATATTGCTTCTAATTAGATTATCAACATTATTTTTAATATAAATTCCTAATGTTGTTTTTATTTAAATACCATAATGTTACTACTATTTAAATTTCTTCTATTGAATTGCTCCTCCTTATATAGCTCTTTTATTTGATCGTTTTCTTCATTGGGTTATTATAGTCTGTTCGGGCACTGCTTTAGCCATTGAGCTTTTCTCAATTAGCATGGAACAATTTACTTTTTGTGTATAAATCTATTTCATCTATTTTTCTCCATATTTTCCTTATATAGGAATATTCTTCCAATCATCATTGTTGGGTGTGCTTTCCATTTCATTCTCCTTACCCCATGTAAATCAAGTACCATTTCCATTTATTCATCCCTTAGAAAGAATTTTGAACTTTCAAATTTACAGAAATAGAAAAAATCATCAAGCCAAACATATACCCTATTTTCCATATATTTCAAAAATAAGGGTTCTTGGCTTTCCCAATTTTTTTAGCTTTTCAAAAATATATTTATATATTTTTAAGGGTATATTATATTTTAAAAATTTAGCATTTACCAACTTTTCAGAGATAACAACTTTTTAGTGGTAGTGACTTTTTATATTTTTAATAAATTCTTTGAAAACCATTTCAATTATTTCAAGAAATTTTGAAACCTTTTATTATGTTCTTTCATATGGGACCAGACTCAGAAATGGACTCTTATTTGTCCTTTCTTTTGGACTTTTCTTCTTTTCAATTACTCTTAACTTGTCTTCATTAAAATCCAACTAGCATCTTGTGATGTTTGATGCACATCTTCTTGCAGGAACTTACTCATTCCTATTTATACCTCACCTTTAGATATTTGCAACATATAGGTTCTTACTTCCCATCAGTCTAGATGGAACATGCATTTTCAATCGGCAATCCATAATCATAAGGCACTCTAGGCCCAGCAAAAAGGAGTCAAGTACTATCCAACTTCAAGGAATGTTCCATATGTCATGCTCATGCTCTTCTTAAGTCAACGCCTTATGGTACGACCTACATTCTGAGGGGTAATCGAGGTTGGTGTATGAATCTAACTTTATTTATTGTTCCAACTCATAGTTGCCTCACCCATCTTTTCAGAATATGGCCACAACTACTTCTATAATTGGAATTTGTAGAATGTGGCGTAATATATATAACTATAGGAAATATACAAATGCGTTCACTCAATGTATCCTAATTCTTAAGATCGACTAACCTGGCTATATTGCCAAATGTAATAATATGCACCTAAATGGGCCCGATTTTCAAAAAAACCAAAAACTAAATCCGTTAAGCTACGGTTCATTGGTGTCGGTAACCTATAGCAAACATTAGTTATCAGAGAGCTAACTGTGGACTCGCAGTGGAATAGTAAAATATAATAGAACATATTAACCGACTAAAGCTTCTACCTTGGAATCGATATAATTCCTTGGATATCTAGTTGCCTTGCCATTGCTGAGCATAAATGAGAAGCCTTGTCCATCTACCATTCCCGACTTATACTAGTGTCTTGTCCCTCTAAATCTATATTGTGGGTTGTAACGAGGAGGGGTCAGAATAATGTTCTGGTAACTAGTAAATTACATTCTTTATTTATTACACTAGTTTATGCCGATTGCTTTCCATTTAAGTGCATGTCTCAAATTTATGAGTTAGAGGTTCCAAACCCATATGTGCATCGACATAACTAACTTAATCTGAGGTATGAGTATATACAAGCGTATATACATATATATGGATGAGTGTTGTTGTATTCCCCTAAAACGAAAACCCCTATAACGTTATCGCTGATTAATCGTCCCTAACCACGAAGGCCAGTAACTACTAGATACGGCTTTATAATTTAAGTTAGTTATATAACTAATGCATCTTGAAACAACTCATCTAAGGGTTAACTAGCTCACCTCCAACCAAAAAAACAACAACCAAACTTTGAGGAAATGCATATCCCATACGAACTCTACACCACTAGGAAGTGTAATTTGTACAAGCTTAACCCAAGCCTTCACTACTGACCGCTTGGGACTGACGGAGTACTCAACCTATGCCCAACCCTACTCTATAAATATCGATACACATGCTGGCACAACTCTGATCTCTCTATGCAGCTCCCGTTTAGATTTACTTAGTACAAATCAAGGAAAATTTCTATTATGGTTACTTAGTACCTCTGTCTTTGAATTGAAGCAGACCACACTTTCAACTGGGCACTACCGTAAGTAAACTCCTTAATATGGAAGAGGCGGACCCCATTGACCATTTAATACCTTCCACCTCGGAATAAACCCTTTGACCACCCCAAAGGTGCTCCAGCCATTTAATACTTCAACTCGAGGCAAACCTCTAGTATAATTTCCCAACTTATACACGCAAGTATGTCCCTTCCACAGGTCCTTTAGTTGGAGATGTCTTACATCAGTAGTACATATACACAACTACTAGTAGCCTCTTGCTGAAGGCAGACTTCTGTTGTGTAAATCTACCGACCTTGCATCCCAACCCATACCGACGAAGTCATTTATAATTAACCTAAATATTTTCCTAGCCTTACTAATTCATACTTGTCGCAAACATACGATTGAGACCTTATAATTTCAACTGTGGAAATCATTACGCTTCCTAAGTTTATTTTATTTTTATTCATATATTCATTTTTTATGAACTTTCATATTTATCTTATATACTTACTGTCTTTAAATTTATATTCTCATTAATATTATTAAATGTCCTTTACAAATGATCTTTTATATTAAAATTGGAAAAATATTAACGACTTTCAATTATACGTTTCAAAATTAATTAATTGTTCCTACTTTACTTTCTTCATCAACCTTCCATTACTCTTAATAATTAAATCTACCAAATTGGTTAATACCTATATTTATTCAATCTCTATAACTTTCGCTTAATTTCTTAATTTATTTCAGTATATATATTTTAGTGTTATTTTGTAATTAGTATGATAATTGATGCCTATTAATTTATTTGTTAAGCATATGCTTTCTTTAAATGTATCTATTCATTGGTAAGTAAATTATTCATAATTCTATATTTATTTTTTATTTTTTTAGTTTCTACATTTAGGGATCTATGTATGTACACTTATGTATAAATTTCATTTTTACATTTTATTTTATTGAAACTGTATCTTTTTTAAAGAGAAATATCGTCTTGTAGAATTATGGATCTTAAGGCTAATTAAACACCGGAGGGGGTGAATAGTGTTTTCTAATTTTTTATGAATCTTTTTAAAATTCTTTCGAGATTATTATTGACCATGCAGAATCAACAATCACAGATGAAAACATAGATAAGTATAAATGTAGTTAAGTAAAAAGTAAAGAATTAGAGAGACTATACTAGGATTTTTATACTAGTTTGGAGGGTAAGAGTTACCTTGCATCCAGTCCCGTATAACTGCTTGTACATATTTCTTTTCAAATGTCAATCTTTAAATGGGTAGAAGGCAAACCCAATTACAATCTCAGTTTTGAGGCTACAAGACACGCCATCCTGATTTTCTAGGCTTAGGGTACACCCACTTGATTTGGATAGGCTACAATAAACCCACTAAGATTTCTGAGCTACCAAGCACACCCAATTGATTTGAATGGGCTACCATCACGCCCAAGCAAATACAACTAGAGTTTGATGGTTTTTTCAAAGATAATTTTTTAATATTTAGTTACAATGAATCTTATAGCCTCTTGGACAACACTTTGATCTTTGACCGAGAGAGAGATGATTGAAATCAGAGAGTAAATAGTATAGAATTAGTGTAATGAAGATTGAATTGATTCTGGTTGAGTTTGAGAAAATTTGAATATATTTTTCACTAGAAATTTTGGCAGAATAAGTGGAGAGAAAGTAGTTGTTAAAAATTCGTTTGAAAACCCCTATATATAGAGAATAAACAGACATGTACATTCGTGAAGTGTTATGACGAATAGGCACTTCATTTCAAAATTTGAATTTCAAAATTGCGGCATGTATGTCGACATATCATCTGCCTACATATCGACATAGGTTACTGTAATTTGAAAACCTGTTTATTTTAAAATGTTTTGAAAATCCTATATTATGTAAATTAATTTGATACTTTGTAAAATAGTTTAAACATAGTTCATAAACATTTTAACCTTTAAAAAAAATTTATAAAATATTTTTAGATATATTTTAAAAATGTATTTTGTTTTAAAGATAAGAACTAGAGAATGAAAAATAGAGATCAAAGATTGCTACAGGGGACTCTAAAAATATTCTATGACTTTATAAACTTTACTATAGTCTTAAGTTCTTCATATCTTGCTCTTTATACTCATGAGTCTTCATGTCCATTCTTTGAGTCTTTAGACTGTACAGTCTTCGATTCAACACATGTATAATATCCTGCACTATATACTATATAACTTGGTAAAACATTGGTATCCAAATTTAGTATGAATGTATTATTATTATTATCAAGGCTGTAATCATCAAAATGAATAACTATGGTATTAAAAAATATTGCCATTGCAAATCTTCCATAAACTACCAAAAATTGGGGATTATGTTGTGTTTGTAATTATAAGGAATTTACACTTTTTATTTTTTTTGAAATAGACAGTGCGAACTACAGAGAAATCCCTATATATATGGATGTGTGGATATTCCTTGTCATTTCAAACACACACATTTTCATATATAATTGTGATATTGGACAGTTTATGGAATTTCATATTATAATAAATATACTAAATTGTATATTCTACAATTTTAATGGATTAAATTATAGAAAATTTAAATCCTAATCAAATTAGAACGGGAAATAACCACTCAATCTTAGCAATATCATACTTCACCAATTTTAGGGATATTTATCTAATAATTCCATATCTGAATATACATACCATTTTCATCAATTAATTCAAATTACCGAATATGTAGGCAACGGTTTCAAATTAGATTCATTCATTAAGCATACAATTCCATTATTTTCATATAGGCATTATAAAAAAAATATAATTCAACGATATAAAATTAGTATTATGTAAATCATTTAGTTTTCTACTCATCCTATAGCATTCAAATCTCTGGATCCCAATTCCATTCCTCTTATTTGACTCCTTTTCTTTTTCAATCAACATACGATATAGGCAATATCATACTTCTTCTCCTCTATTTTATTTTCTACCCTTCTCCAATATATAGTATCAAATATTTTTAAAATTTCTAGAAATAGCGAAGAAGGAGAAATGGCAGAGCTTCGCTGGTCAGTTTAAAAAATATGAGAAGAGAAGTGAGGGGCTAGGTTGTATTTATAGGCGCTTGAATCAATCTGGTTCATTAAATTATTATTTATTAAATTCATTCCATTTAGGCCTAGATTTATTGGTGTCCACTCTAACCGACCGGTCGAAATACATTGACAGACCGCTAGCGATCAACCGGTTGAAACTTGGTATGGACCGATTGGCACCAATGATTTGTATCCCTTTTTTCTTTACTTACCCATTAAGTATTTATTTTTGTTAGCATTAATAAATAATGTTACTTTGCCATTAAGTTGCTTTTTCATATTTTAAATTATTTTCGATCTGAAATCTTCAATGACTGATAACTTCTTTGTTTGAACTTTGATTGTTAAACTTCATATATGAAAATTGATTAGAAAAGTGCCACGAACGCAATGGTGCAAGTTCCTTGACTAAGTTTTGACATTTTCCCAATTTCCATTTTTGAGCCTTATTATTTATTTATTAGTTCTTTTAATTAATTACTGTTTATTATATGGGTTGTTACAACAGCACTAGAGGACATATGGATTCTTATCTGGGAAATCAAGGAGAAGAAGGGTTCACATTTTAGTAATGAATGTGATCGGGAAAGTCGTAGAGCTAGAAGGAATGCTGAAAAGGTGGCGCATGTAAGCGTTCAGCCTGAAGCCAGACTTGAGGATCAGTTTGGTACCGAGCTGAATAGAACCATCGATGAGCTGGGCCTAGCTATGACTAATTCTTCATGCTCCCATTGAAATTCTCCAATCCATGCTGAAGAAATCACTAATGAAGGACAAAGAGATCATCAAGCCTGATCTAGGAGTTGGGATCATGCTAGAGACCGACAATCGAGTCATCATGATGAAGAAGGCAAAAGTTGTTCCTCTACGAGAAGGAGAACGGACTGTAACCATCATTCTCCTGAACAAGAGGACGGGATGGCTCATATGATCTAGGATAACATCCAAAGAGAGCGGGCGGAGAATGGCATAAGAGCAAGGGTGAACAGTCTCTATATTTTGGAAATAGAGACAGCTAGAAGCCTGATTATTTCAAAATGCTTACTATGGACCAATATAAAGGTTTGACCAACCCCATAGTGCACGTAGAATGCTACACTCAATGCATGCTGATGAGTGGAGCTATGGAGGAAGTTTTATGCGAGTGTTGTCCTTTATTCTTGGCTGACCTAGCTACTTTATGGTTCTACCGCTTAACCCTACGGTCAACCCACTCATGGGCAACATTAATGGAGAAATTTATTTGTCATTTCTGGGTGCATGGGGACAAACCAAAGGATGCATATTCACTTTTAAATGTTAAGCAAAGGGATGATGAGTCGCTATGATAATATCTGACTCGGTTTATTGTCATGACAGCTAGCATTCAAAACAAGAATAAGATATAGATTTCGATGGCACCGTGTAGTGGCATGCATCTAGATACAAAGTTTACACGAAGACTATTGAAAAAACCGACTACTTTACAAGATTTCTATTATGGGGTAGTAAAGTATATGAGATTGGAAGAAGCTGCCTTAGAAATGCAATCAGGCATGACTACTAGGATAGGAGAATCATCTTGCAGTGTCAATGCCATGATGAAGGGAGGAAGAAATGACTTTGCTAATAGTAAGAAGGATAATAACTAGTGTTGATCTAGTAGAAAGAGGGTAGAGCATAAGAGGTGAAGGTCCAAACTAAGATTTAATGCTTAAATGGATTTAAATGACACAGTTGAGAGTATTTACCTGACTCCCCAGGCAGAACTGAAGTATAACAAGCTTAGGCCTAGGAAGAAATGGAAGTCAGTATGTCAATGAACCCAGAAAGTTAATATTCTTTTTGAGGATGCTTTTAACAAAATGGGATTGTCAATGAAGGATGTTACTCCATGCAACAAACCATTACATAGGTTCACCGAAGAAGGAAAGATGCCCTTGGAAAAGTTGAATCTATTTTTCGAGTTCGGGGACCATTCCAGATTAGCATATGAAAGCAGACTTTTATTTTGGAAGATGGTTTCTTGACGTGCAATCCTTTCCTAGGATAACCTGCTCTTTCTGACTTTCGAGTGATGCTAGCTCAGTGATGGCTAAAGATGAAGTTCCCTACAGCTAATGGAGTTGGGTCATTGAAGGAGATCAAGATTAGATAATAGAATGTTATGTAGCAAAGCTTCATGCAAAAAAGACACATTGAGAATGGGAAGAATGCAGACAGAGCTCTTTGCATGAAAAATTGGAATGCATAACAATTAAAGAAAAGGGCCATGCTTGGGTACATAAGCGATCCTTTTCATAAATTAGACACGAGAGATGGAAGAGAGGGGACAAAATCAGAGCATGTGGATGCATTGAGTTTGTGGTGGTTGATGAGTATGATTCAACCTAAATAATGAAGATCAAATCCCAGTTGGAGGGGAAACAAAAAGCATAGCTAGTGAGGTTCTTAAGGAACAACCAAGATGCGTTTTCCTAGAGACATGTGCGATATTTCTCCTAGTATTGCATACCATGCATTGAATATCGATTTAAGAGTACTGACCATAAAAAAGAAAAGAAAAATAGTATAGGACTTGATTGGTGATGGCCTTAAATGAAGAGATAAAGTCTTTGCTCGCAAATGAGTCTATAAAAGAGTCTATGTACTTATAATGGATAATTAACCTAGTTTTGGTCAAGTAGCCAAATGGGAAATGGAGGAGATGGATAAATTTCACGAATTTGAACGATGAATGCCCAGAGGATTGTTTTTTGTTTTTGAGAATTGACAACCTAGTGGACAGAATGATAGGACATGAGTTGCTCTCCTTTATGGACACCTATTTTGGATATAATCAAATAGCAATGTACGTCCCTGACCAAGATCATATTGGCTTCATCATTGATTTAGAACTATATTACTACAAGGTTATGAATTTTGACCTAAAGAATGTAGGATCCACGTATCATCGATTGGCTAGCAAGATGTTTGCTAACTAGGTCGGATGAATATGGTTATTAAATATATAAAGAAAATGATTATATTGATCATCTGGATGAGATGTTCCATGTTCTTTCAAAATATGGCATGAAATTAGACTCCTTGAAATGTTCATTTGTGGCCTCTTCTAGGAAGTTACTTTGATTTATTATGCACACTAAGGGGATGAAGGAAAACCTAAAGAAATTCAGGCGTTAAAGGACATCAAAATCCCAGAGACATGGAAGGAAATGCAAAACTTTAATAGGAAGGTGGCGGCAAAGAGCTGATTCATTTCTAACGCCACGGATAAATTATTTCTTGAAGTACTAAAGAAGGAGAAAGGTAAATTAGTATGGACCAATGAGAGCTTAGACGCGTTTGTGAACCTTATATATAGAAACCACCAGTCCTATCCACGCCTAACGAAGGGGAAGATCTTTACATGTACCTAGCTTTGTCAGCTCGCACCTTAAGTGCAACTTTAGAGTGAGAGGAAGCCATGGTGAAAAGAAAATGTATTATATAAGCAAATGCTTCATCGGAGCTTAGTCTATATACCTGAAGTTGGAGAAATTGGCCTATTATTTATTGATCCCATCTCGAAAGCTAAAGCTTTACTTTTAGTCATGTCCTTTCAGGGTGTTGACCAATCAACCCCTTAGGCAAGTCGCATATAGCACAAAAACATCGAAGAGGTTATTGAAATGGAGTACTGAGTTGAGCCAATATGAAATTATGCACCATCCACGAACGTTAGTTAAGAGTCAAGTCTAAATGAACTTCATTATAGAATTTACCATCAGGGATGATGAGTTGGAAGCCAATAAGGTAAAAGCCCTTAAGCGGCAAATGTTCGTATATGGAGCTTCAAATGAGCATTATCAGGTATCGGGGTAATATTGATAACAACAGAGGGACGAGGCCATGTTATGCCCTAAGGTTGGGGGTTAGAAACAATGATGAGGCAAAATACGAGGAATTGATAAAAGGATCAGAGGTAGCAAAGGAACAGGGAATCAGGTCATTGTGTATCCATAATGATTCCTAATTGGTTGTGAATCGGGTACTTAGGGAATTCTAGGTCAAAGGAGAACAATTGGCATTTTATCTAAAAAAGGCAAATGCTTTACTTAATGAGTTGGAATACTATGTGGTGAAATACACCCCACAGGAAGAAAACAATGATGCAGACAACTTGGCCAAATTAGTAGGCTCGGGAAGTGGGTCGCTTCTTGGATCGAACCTAATAGTGATGTTACGTACCTTAAGTTTTGAGTAAATAGATGTTGTTACAACAATATGGAGAGGAGAGATGGATGACTCCTATCATCAAATTTTTTACTAATGGAATCCTACCTCTGATTCAGAATGGTGCAAGGAAGGTATTGCTAAAGGTGCCTTGGTATACCATATAGGATGGCATCCTATATAGAAGAGGGTTCTCTAACCTATTACTGAGACGTGTGGCAGGAAAAGAGACTAAGGAAACGATGAATAATGCGTATCAAGGTAGTTTCACGGGACCATACAATGGGTAGACCCTAGCAAAGAAAATCTTGCGATATGGATAGTTCTAGCCAACTCTCAATAGTTGTGTTGTAGAGTGCGCGAAATGATGTAATTAAGTGTAAAAGATTTGCTAAGATCCCCATATTACCACTAGCCAAACTAACTCATATGGTTATCCCTTCGTCGTTTGCTATTTGGGGTATCAATTTAATTAGAGAATTTCCTATGGCAAAGGGTGGAGCAAAGTATGCAATAGTGGTGGTGGACTACTTCACCAAATTCATGGAAGCATAACCGCTGACCATGGTATCCTCCACCAAAGCGATCAATTTCTTGGTAAGAAACGTTATTTGCAGGTGCAAAATCCCACTTCAAATCATCTTGTATAATGGATTACAATTCAATAGTGAGAAATTCGTTGACTTTAACAACAACATGGAATTAAGAGGAGCTTCCTTGTTGTGGCACGCCCACTGGAAAATAGGCAGGTTAAGGCGGTAAACAAAGTCCTTAAAATACACATAAAGAAGCGATTGCAAAAGGCAAATGAAGCTTGGGTGGATGAATTACCGCTTGCGCTCTAGGCATATCGCACTACTTACAAGACTGCAATAGGGCATACTCCTTTCACTTGGCTTATGGCTTTAAGGCTATGCTCCCTATCGAAACTTCAGTCCTATCTCGTAGGAAAATCCACTATGAGCCATAAGAATATGAGGAGTTGTTAAACATGTCTTTGGCATAACCGTGGAGAAGCGAGATGAACCTACCCCTGAAAGCCACAACATGGTGGAAAAAGGTGGCAAAACAATACAACTATAAAGGAAGCATCGCCTCCTTGAGGAAAGAGACTTGATCTTTAAATGAATTTTCCCTTGATTGGGAGCACTTTACCCATTTGGGAATGACCATCATCATTCATAAGGATTGAGAAATGGAGCTTGTATACTTAGCACGGTGATGGAGAAATATTAGAGAAGGCATGGAATACACAGAATCTTCGTGTTATTTCTCTTAAGTCATATTGTCTTTATTTGAATGTTTTAATTATATGTAATATAGACAGCTCTACTACAATGGTCAATAATGTGCCTTTCCTAGAACTAGTTGTGTTTTGTTCACATTATGAACACTGGTTATAATAACTATAGGGATCGCGACTCGATGATACTAAGACCATTAAAATTTTACTAAGCATCGGGACTTGGTTATGTAAAGCTACGATAGATGGTTGGCACATCCTCGCTAAATTAATTATGTCTAACCCATACAAGTTAAATTTTTAAAAACTAGGAATGATACGGGCATGACTGCTATAGGCCAAGGGCTCCGACTTTGCTGCATTTTAATAAACTTGAATCAGCTTTGTTAGGCAATAACAAATGATCTACCTACGATCAAAATATAATCATTGAAATGGGAAGTTCACTATCAATGATTGGCCCATAAGCGAGCCTTGTCCAGGTATAATATGTACTCCCACTTTGTTAGTGCGGACGAACTTACTCGATTCGGAGACTGTGGTACCGGATACACTCAATTTGTGAAACGATGTCTCCCATAGGATATTTTCACACCACCTTGCAGAATGAATACCCTAGACTTAGTAAAGAGAATATTTCCATACCCTAGAATCAAATCTCCTTTTTGACACTTAAGAGGACATGTATTCTAGAAACTATGAGTATGAATCTGTTTTAGATACATATGACAAGACGTGTCCTAAACACCGTGGAACCAAATTTCCTTTTTGATACCTAAAAGGAGATAGGTTAAAGGAATTTAGAAGCCAGATCCCCTTTTTTATAACCAAAAGGAATGTTGTCACGATCTGTATATTACATATCAAAGGTCCGTAAAATATTCTTTTTAAACTCGTTTGAGGTCCTATAACTCTATAACTGTGGGAAATGTCTACTAGTGATATTTTCTATATTTAGAATTTTTATCGGACAGTTATAACATTAAAAATCTTGCAAGGCATATAAATTTTGATAGGAGCTTAATTAGCTCTAAAATCACTCTCGTTATATTGGAATAATAGTTTATTTTTCCATAAAGTTGTCATAATAGGAATTTGGACTTATCTTTTAGAAGATATGGCCGTTTGAAATTCGGATAGTTTCTTGTCAGATTGGTGGGTAATTAATTAGACCTGGATTAGGCCCACAAACCTATTTTGGGAAGTATTCCTAATTAGGGATGAGGGGCTAGTTTCTAATCACTTTCCCACTTCCCAATATCGATCCAAACCTCCACTAAAACATTTTCAACCAAAAATCACCACTTTTCCATACTTTAATTAGCGTAAATGCTCATTAAGGAGTGATTAGCAAGGGGAATCAAGGGGTTATTATTTGGACCATCTTTGATTAAGTACCATTACCGCTCAGTCTCGGATTTGCATTGGAAATTGGGTAAGTTTGGTACTAGGAGAGTGACATTGCTTGGTTATGGATATAATTAAAACCATGGTTTTTGAAATGATTTTCAAAGTTTAATCATCTTAAAACTTAGATCTAATAATAATGACACCTTAAAAACGAGATTGAAAAGATAGATTTTCATTTTAACTCGTTTTACACCATTCACCAACCTTAATTATCATTTTATAGAAAATTAGATCTAGGATTATATATGCTCATAAATTATGTTTCGATGAATTATATGTATTGCTTGGATGTTATGTGATGATGTTTGATGGTTGTATGAATCATTTGGTGCAAAGTAGCATCAAATTGTTCGAAACGCGATGCGGTTGGAGTATGATGTTGTTTGAAGTCCCAAGAGATCCCAAAATAAGCGGCAAGCCATTTGGAGTTGATTTGGTAGCTTAAATTATGGTCATTGAAGTATGGTCGATGGTGGTGAAAATCATGTCAGGTTTAGAGGTGCTTTATGTCATCGCATGGTCTACTTCGAGTTTTGAAGCGTGGAACTTTGAGTTGAGGCCTAGCAAGTATGGTCGGTGGTAGAGTTTGGTACATAGAAATTTTGGTTGGCAAAATCATGTTGGCATGTGGGATTTCTTTAGGTTAAGGCAAGCAAAACTTTGGGACGAAGGTGTGTAAGCTTTGGGATAGGCCAGATGTAGGAGAGAAAATACGAGTTAGCTAATTTTTGAAGTGTGAGACATGGTCGTGCTGACCATGTCCACTTCGTGGATTTCACATAGTTGCTTTGGGATTTGGTGAATGATGCTTTGGTTTGGCTTTGGGGCAAGACAACATGATGTGGACTTCAACTTTGGCCAACTTTAGCTGGCTGCACATGGTTAGTGACGACAATATATGGTCGGTGTCGACCATGGTTGTGGTTGGATATTTGAGGTTAAAATTCTTGGGCATGTTTGCGATGCTTAGGAGGTCATGTCGTGTGTTGTTTGTTCATTCGAAATTCATTTTCGATGATTGTAGCACGATGAAGAATGATGAAATGACTTGGAAAAGGTGTGACGCTTCAACATGATGGCTTCGAAAATTTGGTGTGTTGATTCTACGACTTATGTGGATACCTAGAAGTGTTCCGATGATGAATCGATCAATGGAGTCATGATGACAATCCATAAAGATGGGTTTGAGGAAGGGAACTCATGTATAGAACTAGGAAGGGTTCTGTTATTAAAAGTCGAATAAGGAAGGGTTCCGTTATGATGAATGGAAACAAATGGAGTGAAGAAGAGCTTGGATATGCGTGCGAAGGGATCATTGATACTCAGAGTGTTTCTAGTGTACTCTCAAAGCAAGGTTATTTGAGGATGCTCACTGTGTAGTTATTCGATTACCCTGGGTCATTGAAGGGATTCATGTACCCTGGATCATCGAAGGGATCTAGTGTCTAGCATCTGTGTAGCTGGTGTCGATTACCTAAACCAAGATTTTTCCATTAGTCCTTGGTAGAGGAATGGTCATATGAGTTATTATATATCCAAAGCAAATAAGTGATAGTGCAGATTGTTCGATGGATGCCATGGTTGCCATGTTTGTTTATCGCTTTAGGGATGTCACGGGACGATGGTAATATAGAGAAGGATATCTAGACACCCAATGTTGTACTAGGATGTTTGTCCACTTTATTATGTTAGTAGATTAACATATATTATTGTGCGCTAACTCTTTGATTGCAGGGACATGTCAGGTATGATTCTTCGTACCATTATTCCTTACTATATCGGTTTTCATAGTATTTTGAGTTTTTCTTATTGCTCACCCTTGACTGTTGTCTAACTTGAGGTTTTATGCTTTTCTTCTTATTATTTTGGGTACTCTTAAATGAGTAGACTAGATAACAAGTATAGGTGACAAGTAAAGCTGTATGGATGGATTAGTAATATGCGATGCTTTCCTGTACTTATATTTGGGCTTATTATTGCTTATTCCACAGTGCGATACTTTTTTTGGTTATCTATCAGTTGTATAAACCTTAGACTATTTTTTTGTAACTATTTGAACCCATCCACTATGATTTTGTGGTTCATTTTGTTTTCGATATCTCATCTGTTTTATATTTGTGATGATTATTATATTTTATTTAATGTGTTAAGAGATATACGACAGGTTTCGTGATACTTTATTTACCTTAAAACCCTTGGCAATCATCCTATATCTGTCGGGTACCATTGCATCACAGTATACATGTATATTGGGAGCTGGAGGTGTAGGGCAATCATCGCATTTGGTATTACAGTTTAGGTTGCGTAGTTGACCTAAGTTGATACTGCGATCCATTAGAGATAAGAAGGAGTTACCACCTTAGAATGGATCGAGAGTATACGAGAAAGCATATTTTTTTATATATTTTGGTTTCCAAAACTATATAGTAGAGAGAGAGAGTGTGTGTGTGTGTGTGCGTGCGTGCGTGTATTGTAAGTCGGTTTGCACACACGAGTACCATTGATGCAATTTTCTTTATGAGAGACCGATCATTCTTATTTTTCAGATCAAGAAAGAGTCGGCATACAAGAAATACTGCTAGGAACTCCATCTCAAGAGCCAATGAGGAAGGAGCGGGCTTAGGAGCTGCTAATCCCGATTTGCAGTGATGTTCAATACCATGATGAGGAACACGCTGCAAAATGCTTAGGCGGCTGCTCCGAATGTTGTTGGTGGTGGTGGTGTTCAAGTGCAAGCACCTAGAGCCGATTTCACAAAACTGACTAAGTATTTTTCCAGTCTTGGTGGCAAACTATTCCAGGGAAAATAATCGGCCATGGAAGTATAGGAATGGTTGGATAATTACAAGAGGATTTTTAATGATTTGGAATTGGATGATGTTATGAGAAGGAGACTAGCTTCTCGATAGCTCTTAGGACAAGCTATGAATTAGTGGGCTGCTGTAAAGGTTGCTACTCCTATGGACCAATTCACTTAGGATTTAAGGCTAGATTCGAGGAGAAGTTCATACTGATGGCCCATAAGTCGGTGTTGTTCAAGAAGTTTGCAGAGCTAAAACATCGAGATATGTCTGTCTCCAAGTATGTAGCAGAGTTTGATGCTTTATCTAAGTATGGGGTGTCCTTTATCGACACTCCGTTAAAGAAGAAAGAGAAATTTATTATGGGTTTTGATTTAGTGGGACATATTGACAAGCCATTTGAGAAAATCATTAAGAAAGTTCTCCGACATGAGAGTTTTTACCCTAAATCCAAACCAGTTGTTGTTGCTAAGGAAGAGCCAAAGCCCCAGTCGAGTGGGGTAGCAAGAAGAAATGGAATAATAAGAGAAAGCGGTTCCAGAATAAGGATGCTCAAAAGAAGGCTAAGTGGAACCCTGTTTTTTATAACTGCAATAAGGCAGGGCATCTACAGATATATTGGCATATGCTTTGGATGTTGTCCCATCTTCGTCGAGTGCTCCCTCGATGAAGGAGAAGGGGAAAAGCGTAACTATTAAAGGTATGCTTTCTATTTATGATGTTCCGATATGTGTTTCATTCAATATCGAGGCTTCACATACCTTTATATCTAGTGACCTAGCCAATAGACTGGGATTGAGACCTGAAATTGTTGACCGACCTTTAGTAGTGACAAACCCTATTGGAGGCTTCACAAGTCTGTGTATGGTTTCTTGTAATTTGGTCTTATCGAGTCATGGATGCTCTTTTGTTTGTGATTGCTTTGTTTTGAGTTTTGTCGGGCTCAGTATTATTTGGGGATGGATTGGTTATGGAGGTATACGATAGTGGTGGATTGTGAGAAGTTGTTGGTGATAATTAGAGATTAGATGGTGGAAGGTAGATATTGGCTGCCTACCAAAGGACGAGATTATGGTTAGCTTTCTATATTTGCTAGAGGTCTCATAGGATAAGTTATCATCTATGCTTATCGTTAGAGAGTATCCAGACGTATTCGAGGAGGTGACCAAATTATTGCCACGCTAAGAGGTTGAGTTTCGTATAGATTTGGTAAAGGATGGCAGACCGGTATTTATGCTTTTGAGTCGTACGGCACTCAGAGAGTGGAAAGAATCTAGGTGTAAATGAATGACTTGTTGAGGCAAGGGTTCATTTGTAGGAGTATACCTAAGTCAAGTGCACTCGTAGTTTTTTCCACTAAGGTAGATGGCTCTCTAAGGTTGTGTGTTGATTACCATAAGCTGAATAAGGTGATAAGGAAGAACAAGTATCCCCTCCCATGTATTGATGACTCATTCAATTAGCTCCATAGTGCGAAGCTATTTTCCCTGTTGGACCTTGGGATGAGGTTTCATCAATTGAGAGTAGCAAAGGAGAGTGCGGCAATTACATCATTTCGTACACCATCTGGATTCTATAAATGGTTGGTTATGTCGTTCGGACTAACCAATGCACTGTCATACTTTGTTGACCTTATGAATCGTGTCTTGATCGATCAACTAAATAAGTTTGTTCTCGTGTTCATGAATGATATTCCTAGCTACTCATGAAAGTAGGAGGACACACAAGACACATTTGAGGATTGTGCTTGAAGCATTGAGGAAGCACAAATTGAAGGGGAAGTTTTCGAAGTGTCACTTCAGCAAGAGAGAAGTGATATACTTTGGTCATGTCATTTCGCAACAGGGTATAGCTGTAGATCCTGCTAAGGTGATAGTGGTTCGATATGGGAACCGACCAAAGAACACTATAAATGTGAGGAGTTTTCTTGGACTGGTGGAATATTATAGACGTTTATCAATAACTTCTCAAAGATAACAGCACCATTGACCAATTTAACGAAGAAAAAGCAGACTTTTGTATAGGAAGCGAGGTGTGAGAATGCATTTGTAAGTTTGAAAGAAAGGCTGATGAGTGTACTAGTGTTGACTGTCCCGAGCAGGAATGAGGAGATGATGGTATACACGGATGCTTGTGGTACCTGATTGGGTGTGGTACTAATTCAAGGAGCTAAGTTTGTCACATATGCTAGTCAATAGTTGAAACCACATGAGAGGAAGTACTCGACTCATGACTTGGAATTGATGGGGATAATGTTTGCATTGAATATTTGAAGGCATTATATAACGACCGCCCTATATCTCGATGCAGGACGGTTGTCAAAGGAAAGAAAGGAAGCAAAGAAGAGAGAAAGAAGAGAAGAAAAGAGTAAGAAACATCAATTAATTACATAACATGTTGTATATCTCACAGTGCATTGAATAAAATATAATAGTCAGCACATATATTAACAGGCGAGACAGTAATAACTACATCAACCACAAAATCAGAGTACACATGCTCATATAGTTATACAAAACAGTAATAGAGTTTATAACAACTGATAAATAAACTCAACTGATAAACTGTCTCTCTAATAATAGTAAATCAAACACTATCAAGGCTCCATAGTGTCATACAACGGAATATGCAATAACAAACTCAAATATAAGTACAAGTAAATGTCACCTTCTGCTGGTCCATCTACAGAACTCCATATATCGTCTACACATACACTCTAGTCTACTCATTTAAGAGTACCTGAGATAATAAGAAATAAGGCATAAAACCTCAAGTCAGACAGCAATTTAGTGTGAGCGATAAACAATCTCAAACTACTATAAAAGTTGATATAGTATATGGAATAGAGGATATATGAATCATACCTTACATGTCCCAGCAAACAACGAGTTAGCACATAACATCGATAATATGTTACTCTAAAACATCATAAAGGGGTACTCTATACTAAGTAAACCATCGAGGAGCCTAGGTCCCTACCCACAATACCTACATCATTTGACATCCCTAGAGTACATGTGGCTAATGAAGCAACCATAAAAAACATAGCATCCATCAAATAGTACCAACTATCACTCAGTGGGCTCTAGATATATGATAACTCATAAGGCCTCCTTACTGCCAGAGACTAGTGGAAAAATCCCAGCTTTTGGTTGTACTCATGTATCACATAGCCTAAAGATAGATATGTGTCTCGTAGCACAAAACTAGACACTAGAACCAAAGCCACTGGTCCAGGGTATACAGATCCACTCAATGATCCATGGGCGTCCCCACTCATAATACCCTTACTTCGAGTACAACAGAAAACACTCCGAGTATCAATGATCCCTTAGCATATGCACATCCATCCGAGTCCTCCTTTTTTCTTAATTCGTATCCGAGCCCTTCCTTTGCTCAACCCAGTTTCCATTATTCTTAAGGAACCCTTCCACGTTCCTCCATACCACGGCTCCTTCCAATATCGAGCTGCCATCTTCGGTACCTATTCCCTACATGAGTTACAAAACGAAGATACAAATCTTTTATCATGTTGTTACATCGCCATCAAACCTAAAGCGAACGAGCCAACACCTCCATCATGACCTACAAAGTCCTGAAACTATCAACCTCGGAACCTAACTCCATGCACCATCGAGTAACCATCCTAAGTACCAAAACTATCATGTCAAAGTGTCACATCATCGCCTCGCCATCGAAATCGCTTGTCGTAAAGCATAACATCAAGACCCAGTGTCAGTCGCACGAACCAACCATCATATCATGCTCCTCGAAGCCTGCTCACTGTCCATGTTGAATCACCAATCATCAATGATGATGGGAAATGACCACTCTACTATGGTCAATACCAACCACTTTGGTCGTGTACTTAGCCAAAATGGATAAGTACAAGCCAAATGGAAAAGTCTGGCGTCCATCCTGAAGTCTGAAGCCCATCCAAATCCATCTTCTTCCACCTTCAGATCAATCGGCACGTAATCCTAACACTATTCTACAACTTACCCCATTCGTTGGGTTTTTGTTCAAAGTGTACGAAACTCTAACGCGTGGAATATTTCATAATGTTCAATCGTGGGCTTTTTCAACCAAAAACAAGCAAACAAGCATACAAGCATCTAATATAATATACACACAACATGTATAATGCCTCTATATCAACCAATGAGGGAATTCATATCAAAAATAGCCGAAATTTAATAATTCCCTAAAAATAGCACATCAATGGGGAAAATATGATATCTGATATAAAACAATTTTAAAATAATTTTATTTTCTTTTATAAAAATCAAGTAAGCGTTTAGGTATAATAAAATCACATTTTGAAGTTAGAAACTATTTCAAAACGTCATTTTAATACTATACTAGCAATCATAGTATTGTGAGAGACAATATCATCCACCTTAACAAAATCCATCCAAACCAACGTTAAGTCGTAGACCTCTCCACCACGAGCGCAACGCAAGAAACTGCATTCAAAACGGATCTTGTATGCAAAAGATATGAATTATATAAGAATCAAGATTTATTAAATAGTTAATTTACTTAAGTACTTACCTAACTAATTTAATTACCTCCATAATCTCCTTCTTCCCCCAATTTACCAAATCGCCTGTACATGTGCACCACAAAACCATACACATCTTCTCTCTTTCCTATCTTGGCTGTTACTCAACGAAAAGAAGATCCGTTAGTTCTAGCACACCCCACTTCACGTTCACTCCGCCCTGAACCCAACGCCTCGAAGCTCGGCTCCCTTTTGAAAATCGCGACCTGACAGCCATATGCGACTTTGAAATGTCGCGTTTTACTTGCATAGGCCGGAGCTCCGGCGATTAGTGCTAAGAGATGCACATCACGAAGAGAAGTGCAATGACACTCGCCTCATCGCCTAACTCCGCCTCTAACTCCATCAAGATCAAACCCTAGATCGAGCTCAAGAACATCGATGTCGGTAATTGTGATCGCACCTAATTCAGCCACCGTCAATGCAAAGTATTCTTTCATACGATCCCAATGAAACTGGTTTCATTATTTTTCGTTAAGCAGATTGCTCAATTTAATTTTTTTGAAGTGATTTAGAGGGAGGCGACCATTTTTTCTGGGTTATTGAATGAACAGTAAAATGAATTGAGATAGAGAGGGTTTTGTGAGTGTTAATTTAAATAACATTTTATTTTATTTATTCGAATTTTCAAATGAATCATCGTACGTTTCGAGCTCGCACGATCACACGACGCGTCCTATTGCAATAAAACTCGTCTGCATACATCTTCTCATTTTTCCAGTCCTTATGGTATAAATTTCGTCGCATTCGAGACTATGTTCTGGGATGATAATTTTGCACTTTTCAAGATCGTTTCGGCCATCGGATCATCCGATCTCAAAATATTGCGATGTTTATACTTTTTTTAATTCGTAATGTAGTGGTCTCAAGTATTGATTCGGCTATATGCGAAAAATTATATTTTTGGACCTTTTATTAATTAATGATTCAATATTTAAATTAATTTTTTAAATATCATATCGTTAAAATATGAGCCGTTACCTTAACAGGATTTCATCCCCGAAATCACAAAGTAAGAAAACGTCTCCTAACCCATGGGCCTTCAAAGCCCCTCAAATTTCAGAAAAAATGGGCAGCACCTCCTTTGTGCGACTAGATCCAGGAAATATCCCAATACAACAAAGATATATGTACATCTCATATCTGAGGCTTCTCATTTTCGAGAACAACCAAGTATATATACTCAAATCCACACTACAGATGTTACATACCTCTTTTATAGTACGAGCATACCATTTAGATGCGAATAAAAGCGAGTAAGCATCTTAATAGCCAATACTTGCTTTCATGTACCTAAATATGTACTCGACAAAGAGGATTAAACAAGTGCAACATCATCATATATTTAAACATACTAGATCATATATAGCAATAATCTCAAATAAATATGCTATATCAAACCATAACTATCTCGCATGCCTAATAATCATATAAGCATAAGCTATCATACAAATGATAATAATCAAACATCAAACATGCATATATAAGATCAAACATCAAAAAGTAACATCCATGCCTATCCTAGCATGCAAGATACTAAAATATCTAGTATCAAACATCAAATATGATATTCAATATGAAAGTCGATGATAAAAATAAAATCTCACCAAGTGAAGAGCTCCGAACAAGTTGTCCTCATGCTCTTCTCGGTCTCCCATATCCTATCACCGTTGCTTTCATTCTATTGGCCACCTTCCTCTTAATCTATTTCATAACACATCTATCCGTACGAGTAGGCCTACGAGGTCTTGAAGTTTATGGTTCATTCTCGATACCATCTAGTCAATTTGGTGTCAAATTTTCCAACGTATTTTGTAAGTTCTCCCAGAAACCACTATTGAACAACGTGTTTCAGCTAATTACAATGCTCTTGGCACACAATGGAATCACACTGTCTATTTCACATATAACTCAACAAATTTGGATGCGTTTTACTGGAATTAAGGAATACAAATCTAGCATTCTTTGTCAATCAATCGACTATGAATCAAATGATATCATGATGTCCTCAGTCCTCGACAATCCATCGATGTAGCCTATCGATATCTGTTACCCACACTTAAGAATAACAATCTCTCATCTCTACGGAACCAACAGTCTTAGTGGGGTCTGCACTGTATCACCTCTACAAACACTACTCGTACCTCTAACTTAGCCATGATCTCCACTAGTCTAGCCCCACACCTCTGACTAGTACCGATATGCTAAATCAAAGTAGGTCTGATCATCAAACTAGCCATCATCTTGGTACTAACTCACATCGATTTCTGAAGTCATAACCAGTGATAAACTCGAGCAATGCCCACTCTAGGAATATTGCTCCTAAACTGGTATGTCTTCCACTCAAAGAATCAACAACTGCATTTCCCTTACAGATGTATAGGAAATGTTAAAGTCATAGGAGACTAAGAACTCTAACCATTGCTACTGGCGAAGGTTGAGATCCTTCCTGGAGAAGAGATACTTCAATGATGTGGAATCAATGAACAACTTGAACCTCTCTCCTAATAGATAGTGCCTCCAAATTTCCAAAATGAACTATATCGCGGTCAACTCCGAATCAAGAGTCGGATACTTTCTCTCATGCGGTTTCAGTTGTCGACTACCATGCGATAGCCTTACCATTCGGTATCAATACCGCACCCAGTTAAGTAACATAGGCATGTGCGTACGATCGACTCCTCATTTCCCGCTCGAAATGAGAAACATCAGTGCACTCGTTAACCACTCAGTCAGACTCAGTAAACCGTGTCTGCACCTCGTGTCTCAAATAAAAGTATAATCCTCTATCATAATATAGGTTAACGGTGCTGTTACCTTGAGTATATTCAAATTCTAGACTTCCATAACCTCTGTAGGATCTACAATGATGTCCTACTCTGAAACAACATTACCAAGCATCTCACTTCCCTCCTCCAAAAGTTATACTCCAAAAATCTCATCATCGGTCGGTGTTTTCTCAACATCTATGATACCATCATCAATCATGCCTTGTGCTCTTATTTCATCCATGAGTAGATGAAAATAACATTAATGAGCACAAGCATAAATTACTCAAGTGATCCCTTGGAACATGGTCCATGAGATCAACAAGGCATGTCGACACGTTGCTTAGTCCGTACGGCATAACTAACCAATCAAAAATCAAAGTAGTGTACAAAATGCTATAATCGGAATATTCTCTCTAGATACTTCCAGTTGATGAAATCCATCATGTCCAAATAAGAGAACACCTTCGCACCATAGAGATGATCGAACAGGCCATCAATAAGCGGAAGTGAATACTTGTTCGTCGTCTCATTTAGCTCACAACAATCAACAAACAACCTCAAAGAGCCATCCGCCTTACTATTGAACACTATAGGTGCATCCTACCTAAATATGCTCCTATGAATGAACCCTCACCTCAACAGGTCATCCGCTCGCACCTTAAGTTTGCTCTGCTCTTTGGGCATCATATGTCTCAAATACATAATTGTTGGTCAAGCACCTCTAACCAGATCAATACAGAACTCAATCCCTATATGGCGGTAATCTGATCACCTCTATCCAGACACTCTCTAGCTACAAGCATAGATAACAACTCATTGTGTGGGATATCGAATAAATATAGAAAGCTAACCATCTCCTTATCGTTTGATGTGCAGCCAAACACTACCTTTTGCTCATCGTCAATCCCTATCATCACCGATGCATGGCCCCTCACAATCCACCACCATTCTGTACCCCTTCAGCCAGTCCATTCCCAAACTATAATACCGAACCCAATTAAACCCCAAAACAAATCAATAACAAACAAGTAACCAAACATTCATGCCTCAATACCGACTATATATGGTCAATACCGACCATGTTGGTGGTTGGATATTTGAGGTGAAACTTCTTGGGGTGCAAGCGATGCTTAGGAGGTCATGTCGCATGCAGTTGTTCTTTCGTTCGATGTTCATTTTCGATGATTTTAGCGCAATGAAGAACGATGATAATGATGAAGCAAAGGTGTGAAGCTTCGACGTGATGGCCTTAGAACTTTGGTATGTTGATTTTATAGCCAATGAGGATGTCTAGAAGTGTTCCGATGATGACGAATTGATCGATGGAGTCGTGATGATGACCCATAAGGACGAGTTCGAGAATAAAAGCTCGTGTGTAGAACGAGGAAGGGTTATACTATGGAAAGTGGAATAAGGAATGGTTCTGTTATGATTAATGGAAAAAAAGAAGCGAGGAAGGGCCCAGATACATGTCTGAAGGGACCACTAATACTCGAAGTGTTTCTATTGCACAAGTAAAGCAGGGGTATGTCAAGATGCTTACTGTGTTCTAAGTCGGTTACCTCAGATCGTAGAAGGGATCCGTGTTCCCTTGGATCGTTGAAGGAATCCATGCACCCCTGGATAGTTGAATGGATCTAGTATGCAGCATCTGTGTGGCCAGTGTTTGAGTACCTAGAAACTAAGATTTTTCCATTAATCCATGGCAGAGGACTAGTCATATGAGTTATCATATATCCAAAGCACATTAAGTGATAGTGGTGAGTGTTTTATGGATGTCATGGTTTCCATGTCTGTTTGTTGCTCTAGAGATATCATAAGATGTAGATATTATGGAGGCAAATACTAAGACACCCAATGTTTTACCAGGATGTTTGTATACTTTATGATTTTAGTAGATTAGCATATATTACTATGCGTCGACTCTTTTGTTGCAGGGACACGTCGGTTATGATTCTTTGTACCATTGTTCCTTACTATATTGGTTCTTATAGTATTTTGAGATTTTCTGATCGCTCACACCAGATTGTTGTCTAACTCAAGGTTTTATGTGTACTTTTTATTATCTTGGGTACTCTTAAGTGAGTAGACTGATAGCAGGTGTAAGCGACACGTGGAGCTATACAAATGGTCTAGCATGAGGTGACGCTTTCTCATACTTATATTTGGGCTTATTATTGCTTATTCCATTGTGCGACACTGTGAAGCCTTGACAGTGCTCGTTTATTTATTTAGAGATAGATTATCATTTCGTTATCTATCAGTTGTATAAATTCTACTACTATTTTTGTATAACTATTTGAACCCATGCACTTTGATTTTGTGGTTCATCTAGTCATTACTTTCTCGCATGTTTTATATTTGTGACAATTATTATATTGTATTCGATGCGTTATGAGATATATGATAGATTCTATGATGCTTTATTTACCTTACAACAGTTGACAACCATCCTGCATCGATCGGGCACCGTTACAGTGCACTATACAGGTATATTGAATGCCGGAGGTATACAACGGTTGCCACAGATGTGCTTCCAAAAACTAAGAAGTTGAAAATCTTTCTAATATTCTAAGAAGACGTGCTTCCAAAATAATGAACTGAATCCATCTAGATTTGTTGAACGATATGCATTCAATGGATTAAAAGAATGAATCTCCCTAGATATACTAAAGAAAAAATGTCTATGTATACATTAAATGGACTCCTATTAGTAAGCAAGCAGGACATGGATGATAAAGGCATTTCAAAAGAAACTGCTTACCATGTCGAACTTGTGGTGATTAACCCTATATAAGTATGCATGGTTGTGGTGTAACAATTGCTCAAGAAACGAAATAGCTTGGCAATCGAGTGCGAAAAAATATCGTGATCGCTAGCCTTAACTAGTTACAAAAGATACATTTACATATTAATATAGAGTGTGCGTGAGCACACTATCAGCTCAACTCTCACCGAAATAGGTTGGATTACAGATGAGATCACTCGGGAAAAAGCAAAGTGAGTCTGAATGAAGCAAAACTCTTTGTATTCATGAAAGTATGCTTTGACGGTAAGTGTCATGGGCATTTCACCTGCAACATGCCGAATATGAAGAGACATTAAGGAGCACATAGATGACTAGAAAGTCTGTAATTGGAGCATCATCGCTTAATCAGGTGGACAAGGCAGTAAAGGCAAGAAGATCAAAAGATAGCTAGAGAAAAATCAAATGGGAAACATGAGTTTTGAAGGGACTAAGCGATCAGTTTGGTAGGGCACAAGAGAAAATGGTTTGGCATCCAACATCACCAAATGGTTCGGTAGTCATCTATTACCAAACAGGAAAATCGATTCAGTAGGAAAGTACCAAACCCAAAAATGATTCGCCATATCCATGCCAAACCAAACTCTTACCAAACCGAAATCATGCCGAACCAACATCGCCTAACTGAACCATTAATACATGGAAAGTACCCTTTTTAAGGAAAACCGAACCAGTCACTATAGATTCTCATACCTATAAATACCTCAAGGAATGAACAGTAATTGTCAACAATCTAAAGAGCAACTACTTATTAGACCGAACAATACCAGATCGAACCAAAATCCAACCAAACCAAATTCTTAAACAACTACTTTTTTTTTCAAGCATTAGATTATTGTATTTTGTATTTCTTACATTGACTTCAGATCTATAAGAAAAGTAACGACCATGAACAATGGATGTATGCGTTATTCAAAAAAACCACTAAAATATGTGTGTTCTTGACCTTATTGAACTTTATTTTCTACATCACTTATATCTGATCCGCTCTCTGGAATTCCACAAAGTATATACATAAAATATTCGTGTTTTACAATTTCACAAATAATGACTTAGAGATGTTTTCCCTTTTGAGAAGATCACATAGCATAGAGAGTATTTCCCACTCACCAAATCCAAAGACATCCCAAGCTTAAGTTCCAAATCAACCTTAAAGCTTTCAATTCTAAAATACATACCCAGTCTTAACCAAGTTGCCAATTTGAGTAGATGGATTAGTAGAGAATCTTCTACTTGAATTTATAGTATTTATTTTTAATTTTATGTTAAGTAGTGAAGGAGTTATAAAGTAAAATAAATTAGAAAACCTGGTTTTCTTTTTGAGAAGAAGAAGAGAAATGAAAGGAACGAGGGGAAAGGTTTATTTCAGAAATTATAAAGTACATCTTTGATTTATTTACCATTTTGCTCCTAACTCCTCCTTTCTTCTCTTTTTATCCTATCTTCCAATTCTAAACAACTTTATATGTTTTTCATATGTAAATGGAATTACAAATGCAATGAAATAGATCTCCGGTCCTAATTCATTTATCTTTAAAAAACTACTATTAAGTCATTTGTTCGATTAAGCCATTTAATTCAATTCAACCAATTTATTATCTTAATTACTAATTATGATTAATTTGACCAGTCATTAGTATAAACTCATGTAGATCATATTGTTAAGTTAATGAAAAATACTAATATGTGTTGTGATTGGTTAAAATATTTTAGTGTGATCGACAACCTTATGTATGTCATTTATTGTACCGCACTAGACATAACATTTGATTTTTATGTCGATTCAATAACAGTCCTGAAGGGAACATTGGAGTGCGATTCAGAAGATCTTGGATACCTAAAGTGGACTACGATCTATAGCTTACATTTTCAAGGAGATTCAAATGTATTTGAAGGTTATAGCGATGCAAGTTGGAATAACATAAAATTTAATTAGAATTCCACTTTTGAATTGATCTTTGCAATGAGTGGTGTTTCCATGTCATTGAGTTCCAAGAAACGAACATGCATTTTTGATTCGACTATGTTGGTAGAATTCATAGAACTTCCAGATGTATGCTAAAATGTTGAATGTTTGAGAGATATGTTGATGGACATTCCAATTTGGATATAACCCGCTTTGTCATTATGGTACATTGTGATAGTCAATCCACTTTGTATAAAGTAGAACAAAAGAATTACAATGGTAAAAGCAAAGACATATCAAGCTTAGACATCAGTTCCTTAGAGGGTTACTCAAACAAGGAGCAATTACAATTACTTTATAGAATCAAAAAATAATTTAACATATCCTTTGATGAAAGGACTAACTAGAGAGAGCGCTATGAAAATGTCCATAAGATATGAGGTCTATCAAAATTCATATTCGATAGGAACTCTACTTGTGTTTTAAAAGATAAACAAATTCTAAAGGGTACATGCAAATTGAAAAAATAATGAAGTAGGTATGCTAGAGCAAAATATAGGATCTTTAAAATCTCTAATATCCATTTTCTACGATATGAATTAAATTTTTAATGGGTGCAACTGATTACACCTCACATTAATTCAGTCCAATGTATCCTGAGATAATGTTTCTTGGTAACCCTCTGTGATCTGAAATAGGCGAAAAAAATCTAAAAAGACAACGATTAAATCATGCTTTGAAGTGACAATTCTAGCCTTATCCACAACTAAAATATATTTTTTCAATGGTTCATAATAAACTCATATTTTTAGTGACGTAAGACTGTCAAAATGATATGACTATCAAAATGATATGATTTTTAGCATGGATAATATTCATATTTAGAAAAAATTATATATGTAAATTAGTTTAATATTAAAAAACTGCTTGATATATCAAATCTTAGCAGGGATTTAAGGAGGATTCAAATATTAGGAGATGTTGATCATTCTTCACATAAATTTTATGTTAAATATTTTCAATATAGTCTAATCGTTAGTAGATATGGTTTTATAACAATTAGGTTTATCCACACAAATTATAGTTTCTTAAATTTTTAACTCATTTAGAAAGTTAAATCAGTTTTAGGCATTAATAGCATTATATTTAACAACAATTTAAAATGTTGTTTTGAATGAGATAATATACTTTAAAACTTTCAATTTTTTTGTGAAGACGAATGTATGTATATATGCTTATACATATACATACACACACACATATTTATATATTTGTGTGTGTAAAGGGGATCTTGATATCCTCTTATTTTTCCTCCTATAAGTCCTCTTTCATCCTTTTAAAAAAATTCTAGATTGAACCCAATTTTTGTGGATATTTTACATTCATTAGAAAGATGTTCTATGTAACATTAAAATCGTTCTTGAACCTCTGTTCCTTCAAAATTACATTTCAAATCGGTAGTTAAAAAAATTTCGACGACTTGTATTAACTTCCACTTTTGAAGAAGTTAGAAGTTTCAAAACGAGTTAAATTTTTTCATAGAAGATATGACTAATATATATATATATATATATATATATATATATATATATATAATTTTACCCATAAAATTCTACGCAAAAAGATTATCCCTCTTTCGCTGCACCCATTTTACAGCTCTTCACTTGCCCGAATAACACAATTTAAAATCAAATAAAATTTGGGATGCTTAATCTATACTATGAGCATCATGATGATTAAAAAATGAAATCATTTCAAAACTTATAGCATGCACAAAATGTTAAATCAGTTGGAATCACTGCAACATTTATTATAACCATCTATTTACAGTATTATTATAAATATTTTTTGTTTGCCCAAATTAACTAAAATTGGTGAATATGATCTGAATTCATGTATGTACATACTTAAATTTTTTATTGATTTCAATTGTGTAGCTTTAGAAAATGAAGGGGTGTAACGAGATGGGTCCAGGGACACTTTTCATGAGTTTTACACGCACATGTACTAGAAATTAACTATCAATGCATATGATCATGAATCTAAGATAGCAAGGTCCTTACACAAGAATCTTATCATCAAAGTAGTAAGTGGAAAGAGGTAATACACCATATTCGCAAAATGATCTTCCTATAATATGTATCTCTAAAATTACTAGCCTTTAGAAAATCAAATTTCATTATGCACGGTGCAAGCATTTAATATAACTATGCATTTAAAATGGAAATTTGGAAATGTTAACGATGCCCATTTTTCTCTCAAATTGTAAACGGGGCCATCAGTTCAAAGCCTAATAGAATAGGCCTCCATAGTGTGTGTCCATCAATATAATTTCCAGCCCAATAGCATGTTCACCTTCAACACTCCAAGTCGTAAAAGGCTGATCGTCCCGCCTTCCTTATCAATGACCTTTCCAGCCATGTTCTCTGGATTAATGAAAAGCTTCAAGCCTCATAGACATCATTTCACTACCCTGCTACTTAGCGACCAAGTCACCATAAGACAAGAATAACTTCCGAGACCACTGACCACCCATAGGTCCCGTCAATGCCTCTCCGTGGTCACCACCGATTCCTCGACGACCAGCCTCTCGACCTGCTTTATTTTTTCGTGGCTCGACAAACTCTGACAAAAGCACTTGTCGCTCCTACAAAAAAGGCAGCGACCCCATTTTGTTCGTATGACAAAAGCGGCATAACGACACTATTCATCCGACGAAAGCTTTATTTTGCAGCAACCACTCCCTGTATCTCACTATCTACCAAGCAAAAGTGCCATTGTACAACAACCACCACCTATGCCATGTTGTCTTCCTGAAACAAGCACGTTATGGTATGACCCACCAGCTAGCACACATCTGAGCCGTTTCCTACACGCTAAATTCAAGTTGGCCGCTATCTAGACCGTGGATCATAATCAACCGTCACAAGAAAACTTAACATTCAAGACATCAATCTAATTCATTCAAAACATGATCTCTTCAGTTATAAATAAAGGTCTCATGCACTTCCATAAGGATTGAATTTTCTACTCTTATAAAATATATTTGCTAGCTTAAAGTTCTTGTAAAAGCCACTAAAATTATCCTTTGTAACCAAAAAACCCAAAAGAATAAAATCATCAACCATAATGGTTGTAGATCTTTGCTAAGAACGAACCACTCTACATCGTGTATCATTTACATTAATTGAGTTACCTATTACTCTCTTGGTTACTCATCGTTTTACGTTTTAAACTACGGATTTAGTAAGTAACCATTCCTCTATCATGTTTGTCGTTCCTCTATCATGTTCGCAACAATATAAAGGGATCTAGGGAACATCGCCTTGTCCACAAACAACATATCTCGTCTGCATTTGAATGTTAATTCAACGACAACGATTATATCCATTAGATCGAAAGATGTATGTCTGTTTTCAACGGACGTCGCCAAAAGCCACCATCATTTTCATATAAATTACATATTGCTAGAAGGAATAACTTATTCTTACTTTTGAATTCCAGATCAAAAGAGCATCATCGACATTACTCGAGTGTTCTTCTGATCTGTGCAGATAATTATGACTCGTGAAGATAATCTTCATTGTATTGTAAAATAAGTTTTTTGTTCCACTGTTCGTGATTTCTGAAGGGAAGAACATTGCTGAAAAAAAAAAAAGACAATGGAACCTTAGTATCCCGATTCAATTATTCAACACTAAATAAGAGTGAAATAAAATGGAAGAGTCCAATCCCGTAAAAAGAGAGGGGATGGGTGCATATTTTACAGAACGAAGGATATCATCAATTATTTATTTTATGCAAAAGAAAGGTTATTGGTTGATACAACCATAGTGCACCGTTTAAAATCAAATAACCATCAATGGATAGGGCTCACGGATCGAATATTCTCGAACAACTAAAGAAGATAAGTTAAAACGAATTACTAACCACCATTTTTATTTGTTATCATCACGCCCTTTCTCGTATTCAATAGTCACCAATTTTCTCTGCACCCATCCGCACTGCAAAACTCTACACCGCTAAAAAAAAGCGTGTGGATTACATAGCCACTCGCCTGTGCAATCTGCCACGTCACCTTCCGCCTAGTGGACCCAGCTAAATTGTGATTTTTTTTCATATCAATCCCTTTACTTTATAAATACTCGTCCTCTGCCGCACCCGCTGGACTCATTGAGGAAAACAAAAGAACCGCAACAGAAAAGAATGGATCCTTACAAGGTATAAAAATTATTTATTTAATCCAGAAATGCATAATTTGTGTTTTAATTGTGATCTTTCTACTAATCGATCTCGATCTCGATCTTTATGCTATTAGCATCGCCCATCGAGTGCTTACAACACTCCATTTTGGACGACGAACTCTGGAGCTCCAGTTTGGAACAACAACTCATCTTTAACTGTCGGAACTCGAGGTATGATTTGTGGTTGATCTGGGGTTATTTAGCTCAAGATTGGATCTTTTCAGTATAGTAAAAGAGATATAATTTGGATTGTAGATTCTTAATTCAACGTGAGGAGTATTTATGCAAAAGTTCTTATAGTTTTCGGTTTATAGTTGTTCTGTAGGGTAGATACATGGGACTTTTGTGATGGATGTCATATCCGATGATTACGATTTTTAATGTTTGTGATGTTTGTTTTATTTGAGAAGAGCTTTGAACAGTTATTCGATTGGATTTTTCTTTATATGGACTACTTTCAATGATTAGCAGGGGCCTAGCCAGGATTAACAACTTGGAGGCGCCGATAATTTTATTATAATCCAAACTAAATAAAATAAAATATATATATTCCAACATGAAAGCTTTTTATTCAACAAGATTGCATTCATTCATTCAACATCAATTTCCAGATCGAACTTCGGTAATAAAATATTCAAACCAGTGGATGCCCTCAATTAAACATTTTGTACTAAATCAAATATTAAGTGAAATATCCTTAAATCGAAACTAAAGAACAAAATATCTTTATCGTTTTACAATTTAGTCTTCATTTCACATTATTTTAAAATTTAACCCTCAATAGATGATTGGGCGGTTAAGGACCAAATTATAGAGATGAAGGTGCAATGGTGCATGGTTTGAACCAGGATAATTGCATAAAACACAACTCTTGAAATATCTGGATGTATGTTAGGAGCATGTGCACATACCTTAGGTTTATTTCTCCGGGTCATTCATTTTCTTACTGTTGTGACCATGCGGGGTTCTCCCAAATATTCCAAAAAATTGCAAAGTGATTTTTTTTATACATGCCTATATTCAGATTGTATCAAAATATTGGGTTATAACACTCCAAATTATAAGGGTTAGAGTTTCTTTTTATTCCACAGTTTGTGAATTTTGATATCAAAGGGTTTTGAAGAAAGAAGAATATTAAATGGAAAAAATATTGGCTTTTATATGTAAGCGAAATGGAAAAAAAAAATTCCTTCCTTATGCTTTCTTAGTATCTTGTGGTGTCCACATCCCCTAGAGACCAACTAGTAACTATGCTATTGAGGGATTAGGATTGTAATTTGATTATGTCATATATTATTCCCAGTCGGTTGTCCAATTGGTTTGTGGTGTGTTGAGTGAATAGTGTTTATGAGTTCCATCCCACATCATGGTGACGGACATATAGAACTCTATGTATCCCTGGCAACAGTGAAGTTACATGTTAGGCACTATATATTGGGATAGACATCTAATATTATGATTTTTTTAGTTTCAGTAATACTGTATATGGATATGTCTAACTGTTTTGGAACTAAGAAACAAAATACATCATTATATTGAAGCTACATGGGGTGACTTGCCAACTCGATGATTTGCAACGGAAGTACCGAGTCTTAATAAATCTGGAATGAATGCAATCCAAAACGAAGACTGTCAAGGGGTAGCTTGTATTAATTTAAATGATAAGCAAATAAGATTTGGATTGATCCCAAATTGCAATTAAGTTGATCGAGTTGTATAAATATAGGTTACTATATGTTTCACAATGGTGATTACGTTGTCCAATGATATTTGCCTACTTTTATGCCTGTTAAAAGTTAGAAGAATAGATATGTGGATCTATCCTATCATGTCTTTACAAAGTACAGAACTCCTATGAAAATGCGGTCCTTGAATTGTATACGTGTTGAACATTGTAGTAGCTAGGGTTTTAAATTAACGAACTTACACCAAAATTTCACATATAAAGAAACAAATCATAGCTCATTATGTTTTTTGGTTGATCATGTCTTCGATAATCAGCAGTTCTATTCAAGAGTCAAGTTAATTTGGAAATGAGCCACATCCTTGTAATCGATAAGTTTATTAATGGGAATATTGCATGAGTGAATTTTGTACTTGTCATATTGATTTGTAATAGGCAAAACAACTAATAGGGTATCTTCTGAATGATTTTGTACATGAGAATTAATCTTTTTTTTTTGTTAATTTTATGCTTTTTTTTGAATGTCTCAAATAAGTCAAATATTGATTTTGAATGTCTTCACTGTATATAGAACACAAATATTTTGAGAAAAAAATATTGGCGGTACTTTTTGAAATTTTGCATATTTGAATTTGTTTTGTTTTGTAAATGTTACTTAGAATATACTTTTTATAAGGTTGAACCATTATTTCTCCTGATACATGGATGAGTTAAAAACCTAGCTCGAAGTCAGAAATTAGTTGTTTGTAGTTTTTTCGTAAAATTTATTAGCTCTGATTCTTTACAAGCATTGTTGTAAAAATCCTTTTAGGCATCCGTTTAGGTCTTGCCTAAATGTTAGGTGAGGCTTACCGCCTAGCCGTCTGCGAACTACACGACACTTGCCGTCTCATCTAAGCATTTGAATGGTATTTAGACTGGGCTCGCTGCTCCTAAGGTTATAACTTCCAAGTTTCCTACTTGGGATGATTAATACTAAACCTAATACTAAATTTTATCAAAATACATGAGTTTATCAAAAATAATTAGCTCCTATTAATCTTCAATCAATCCCCGTCTATCTGATAAATTTCCTGTTCAAATCCACTGTCTAGTGTTTGGCTAACGATTTTTACAACTTTGCCGATAAGTGCAAAACATGAACATCAAACTCTTATAAGTTCACACTAGTTTTGCATTGTAAACTGGTGTTCATTTCTTGCACTGATTACTTTATAAGTATAAAAGGATAAAGATAAAGGATTATGGACGAACTGCTAGTATAATAAAGAAAATTCAACTAATTTAGTGGGGTGTTGGGTAAAACCTTGTTTTGCGTTTTCACTGAGCGGTAATGTTTACTTATGCTTTTACTTTTTCAGGCACATGCTGTAATCCTTGAAAAATAAATTTGATCTTCTTAACTATATTTTCACAATGGATGTTGGCCTTAACTATTGTATTTCATGTGTTTTTGTAAGAAAATTCTCCCTTTTGTCCTCAAGCAGTTGTCTATCCAAAATATAATCTTAGTGGAAGTATGATGTAGAGTCGAAAAATCTGTGAAGGTTGATGTAATACAAATAAAATAGGTTGAATAAACATGTACTTTTCCATATACAGGTGCCAAGTATAGGTGCCCGTCTCTTTGACTTGTTAGATAGATGAGTCAGCTCATCTCCTTACTTATGTCATTACGTGTATGGTTAAGATTTTTTTCCCCTCGGAAGGGATATTCAACTTAAGTTGGTATAATTTTAGTCTAAAAAATAAGTTTTAATTTAAAGGTTGCTTTACCAAACCATAAATTAGTAGCCAATATGATGTCCAAAGATCAAATTCTGAAAAATTCTTGATCTTTAAGCCCAAGCTTGATTAGTGCTTTTATGGTTTCTATCTTTTATGAGCTGAACTAACAATTGGTGTCTGATGAGTTGAACTATGTTATAAAGAATCAACAAACATCAAACACGGCATTCAGTTTACTATGGCAGACTTGTTCATTTTCGCTCTATGGGCAATCCTGGGTTGTAGCCAAAGTTCTAAATGGATTATGAAAGACGGCTTGTGAACAATTAATACCTTTTTTGGTGAAAATAAGGAACATGGTTAAAGCCACAAGTCGAGATATCACAAATCTGCACACAATGGATATTTCGTACATACAGTATTAATGATTTTGCAATTATCCATGCTTGTATCAGAGACCAGGCCTTGGTAACAATGTCCTTTTAAAGCGAAATTGTTGCGGATTCCTGAATACGATTTTCCTCTTTTAAAACAAGCAGATTTCGTTCAAGAGTTTGTTTGATCACATGATATTATATTTTAGTTTAAGTTGCCCAAAAACCTTAGCAATTTTGCAACTTATGCAGTACATCAGCCTGTTTTTCATTGATTTGATTGGTACAGTTCACTGTTTATTGGATAAGGTTTAACTTACCAGATTATGATGTGTGTGTATTTATATCAGAGATTTATAGAACTATATTAGGTCTACCTCAGCGGTATCAGCCGCTTCAAGGATGCCCAGGTTGAAAAATCGTATTGGCCATTTCAACGATTACTTGCATGTTTATTACTGTGATTTGGTGCAACAAACAACAGACGAGTACCGTCAAAATCATGATTTCTAGTTAAACTCATAGAATATTAATCAACTTCCCCAAATCTAGCTCTAATATCAAATTACTGGCCAGGCGTTTGCTTAAGTTTGATGTTTTGTTCATTTTGTAGTATATCTAGCAGTTCTCAGACTCCAGTTCCTTGACCCTTCATTGTATACAATTTTCACTTCATGAGATTGCTAGCTTTACACATATCCGTCTTATGTGTAAAGAGCTGACTTTGTCGAAACTACCTACCTTTTCTTATCAGGACCTGTTCTTCTTGAGGATTACCATCTTGTTGAGAAGCTTGCACAATTTGACCGGGAACGTATCCCAGAACGTGTTGTCCATGCAAGAGGAGCTAGTGCCAAGGGCTTTTTTGAAGTTACACATGACATTACTCACCTCACTTGTGCTGATTTTCTTAGGGCTCCTGGGGTACAAACACCAGTCATTGTTCGATTCTCCACTGTCATTCATGAACGTGGGAGTCCTGAAACGTTGAGGGATCCACGTGGTTTTGCTGTAAAATTTTACACCAGAGAGGTAACTTCTTTTGCTTTGATGTTAAATTTTCATACAGTTGTCTACCTTGCCCTTGCTCACTTTAACTTCATCTTTATGATTCTGTAAGGCAAGATTTTGGACTTGTTAGGTTTTGTATTTCTGAAGTAATCAAAAAATATTTTGAATGATAAACAATTTGATGATTTGACTCCCTCATTCCATTTTACTTTGATTCATCGGTTCATCTTAACTGTTGAAATTGGTTCATCTTAACCCTGAACTATAAGCTATGATTTTATCAGCCAGTATCATCTATGATGAGCATTACTTGTCTAACTTGATGAATCCTTTTTTTCCTCATCTTTTACAACCTCCACCTTCAGTATTACAACAAATACCAATTTCACATTAAAAAGGAATATCTGTTTGATCACATTTACACTTTTTTTTTGGTGTTCAGGGTAACTTCGATATGACTGGAAACAACTTTCCTGTTTTCTTCATTCGCGATGGAATACAATTCCCAGATATGGTGCATGCTCTCAAACCGAACCCAAAAACTCATATTCAAGAAAACTGGCGTATTCTTGACTTCTTCTCACATCACCCAGAAAGCTTGCACATGTTCACATTTCTATTCGACGATATCGGTATCCCACAGGATTACAGACACATGGAAGGTTCTGGCGTGAACACATACACCTTAATCAACAAGGAAGGAAAAGTTCACTATGTTAAGTTCCACTGGAAACCAACATGTGGCGTCAAATCTTTACTGGATGATGAAGCTGTTACTGTAGGTGGAACTAACCATAGCCATGCTACAAAAGATTTGACTGATTCAATCGCTGCTGGAAACTTTCCAGAATGGAAGTTGTTCATTCAAACCATTGACCCTGACTATGAAGACAGGTTTGATTTTGATCCGCTTGATGTGACGAAGACATGGCCAGAAGATATAATCCCATTACAGCCAGTTGGTCGCCTGGTGCTGAATAAAAACATTGATAATTTCTTCGCAGAGAATGAACAGCTTGCATTTTGTCCTTCACTTGTGGTGCCTGGTATTTACTATTCAGATGATAAGATGCTGCAGACCAGGATTTTCTCATATTCTGATACCCAGAGGTACAGGCTTGGTCCAAACTATTTGATGCTACCAGCCAATGCTCCCAAGGCTGCTCATCATAATAATCATCATGAGGGATTGATGAATTTCATGCATAGAGATGAAGAGGTTAGCTTTCCACTTTTGCTTTTTTTTAACGCATGCATACGGATTGCATTAAATTATGCTGTATTATTGCAGGTGAACTATTTCCCTTCAAGGTACGAACCCGTTCGTCATGCAGAGAGGTACCCTATCCCATCAAATGTTTTTAGTGCAAGGCGTGAGAAAGTAAGTACCTCGATTACGATTGTGTATATTCAGCTTAACATAAACATTTATATTTACAAACCTTTAGAACTAAGATACTCTCAAGTCCATAATTTCATTCCTGTAATGTTACACAGTGGCCACTTTTGCCTTTGTATTCCACCTCCTAGAATGGGTAGAGTACTTTGAACCGAATGAACATTTCTTAACAGTAGATTTGCAGGATTAGAATTCTTTACTCTTAGGTTATCACAAACAATCCATCTACGTAGTAAATAAATATCTGATCCACGTACAACATATAATGATTTAGGGCTGTTGCGGTAATGGTAATCGTTACTGATACGAGAAAATTGTTTACATACTGATACTATTGGTAAGTCAAAAATAATTGATCGCTGGTAAAATGTTCATTGGTATACCGATAAACTGGTAAACGGTTGATTGGTAATGGTAAATTTATCGATACATAAAGCTATTAAAATTTTATTACGCTAAACTTTTGATAATGATAAAAAAGTAAATATTTTGTTACCAATTCTAACTTCATTAATGCTTATACAAACATTTTGACTTATTTTAATTGACAGAAAATTTTCTTGGTTCATCACAAGTTATTTACAACAATATGAAATAATAATTTTGCTAATTTTAAACTTTTTTTTTTTTTTTTTTTTTTTTTTTTTTTTTTTTTTTGAAGACCTAGAGAACCAAGCTTTGCTTGTAAACTCTAAGGAAGTATGCACCGAACCCACAACACATACTTCAGGTAATTCACAAGGTTACGTAGTTGGTGGGGATTGAACCCTCGACCTTTAAGGTGAGTGCCGCATGTCCTAACCACTGCACCACCTTGGGGGTCTAATTTTAAACTTTGAAGTTAATAAAGCCAAAAATAATTATCATCGTAAATAATACTACAAGCATCTGCTTAATATATGATGAATTTTCAAAAGTTTTTGCGGTTAGAATTAATTAAAATAGTGAAAAAGAAAAAAACAAAACTAATATGATTAGTAAATTTACCGTTACCATTGATTTTGACATTTCTTTACAACTATATTTACCTTGTAATAATGGTGAACTTACTGTTATCATACCAATAGCATTGGTATACTAATATAGCTCGACACTGATTATCAATTGGTTGGTACTGGGTAATGGTAAATTTATCATTACCCTAATAGCCCTAAGTGATTCATGGAGTGTATGGCTAACTAATATTGGCACTGTGATTTTAGTAATATGGCCCTTATACAATTTATGCTGAAATTCAGGCGACTATTGCAAAAGAGAACAACTTCAAGCAACCTGGAGAGAGATACCGCTCTTGGGACCCAGCCAGGTATAATCCATTTATATACATTTGGCAACTAAAAGTAGAAATGTTTTTGGTTTTATTAAACAGGTCTTTTGATTTTTAAAACAAACAAGTTCAAAAATGAAATTGTTAATACATTCTAAAGTTTATTTTTTTAATTTTTAATTTTGAAAAAGAAATCAACTAAAGCGGAAAAAGTGACATTAAAAGCAGTTAATTTTGTTACATCAAAATTCATATTTGTAAAAGCTTCCAAAGGAATCCTTAAACTTTGTGAGTTCACTGAGGAAGTAACAATATTTTATACCTGCAGGCAAGAACGCTTCATAAAGAGATGGATTGATGCACTATCAGATGCCAAGGTTACTCATGAAATCCGCAGCATTTGGATATCCTACTGGTCTCAGGTAACATAGTCGCACACATCTTTTATCCAAGTAATATAACCTTTGAAGCTTAACATCAAACTTGTATCAGTTACTTATTATGCATTTCACTTGTAAATTGATGCAGTGTGATAAATCTCTGGGTCAGAAGCTGGCGAGTCGCCTCAATGTCAAACCAAGCATGTAATTTGGAGCATATTAGTGTCTACTCAATGCAGGGTGTTTTATTGATGAAAAGGAAACAGAAAAAGGAATTCCTGTTTAATTTATAGAACTTGAAATGGAGCTTTTGAACTAAGCATGTAATAATAATTTATAAACATTTCATGTTGGGTTAATACCAACTTTTGTTGTTATAATACGATTCATAGTTAAATACTATTATTTGTTCTGTTTCATTTTGATTTTAGTTTTGCTAGTTATACATTGTGGCCCAGGCCCAAACATTTAGGTCGCCTAGCTATATAAGAAAGTCTGATCGCTTGAATTTCGTTGTGGACCAGGCCCGAACATTTAGGTTGCCTAGTTAATAATTTTACTTTTTGTGAATACTTTGGAATGTTGTCTTCTACAGCGTGCTTATCCAGCCCAAAATCTTCTTAGATTTGCTTTTAGGCTGGCCTCCTCGGCATGCAACGTGATAGGGGTAAAAGTTTTGGTAAGGAAGATATAAGGTCAACTAACTTTGCCTTTGGATTCAAACATATTAAAGTATATTTTTTTGGGTTCTATTTATGCAGACATTGATAATTTGAATGTAGTACATAAACACGAGGTGGCTTACAATTGTTACCCATTTAAAACATCAGAATAAGAACCCATCTCTTGTACCCGTTGGTGGTGCGTAAAAGAAGGTAATTCTTCCTCCTCCACTATCCCATTCTAGCTAACAAACATTTATAACAGTCAAACTGTTCAAACAAATGTTTGTTTATTTATTTCGTATATTATATGGGTTATGCAACAATTATTTGTTTTCATATGTACTGCAAATTGATAGTTGTTGTAATTGATAGTTGTTGTTCTTGAATGTGTGTGTATGTATGTATATGTATATGTATGTATGCATAACACAGACGCCTAACAACCATCGTATATTCCTTTGAACGTAGCCTCCAGTGAGATTCAAATTAATTGGAATATTATGAAGATTATTATCTTGAACTGTGTAAATATTTCTGCAAGTATTCATTTGATTTCAGATTTGTGTAATTCAAAAAATTGAAAGGGCGTAAGTGAGGTGTACCATGTTTGTGTGTATGTATTTCACCTATATATACAACACGCAAACACACACATACATACATATAAGACAAGAATCGGCTATATTTCATTTTTGCTACACCTTAAATCTTCATATTTCAATCACATATTGTGAATTTTGGTTGTAAATCTTGGATAACTTTCCAACTCTTATAAATTTTGATTGCAAATAAGCTATGTATTGCTCACAAAATTACAGTTATTTCCTAAAGGTTCACATTAGTCGCTACACTAGCTAACCATTATGAGATTGTAATGCTTCATGAAGCAAGTTTTGAATGAGCATGGTCAAGATTTATTATCAGTCACATTAGAGGTTTTGAATCACTAATGTTCGATAAAAGTCTAACATAATATATGAAGTATATGTTATATGTATCGGTCAAAGTAAAGAAGCATATACCAAAAACGATAGATCAAAACGTATGTTATAAGAATATTTCTATACACATGAGTTAAGAATAATTATAAAACTAAGATTCAATATATATGAATAATCAAGGACCACTAGCTGATAGTTGTATAGGTTTTAGACATAGGTTTTAGAGGTCTGTGAAGAAATAGGAATTATAGTCTCAGAATATTCCACCATAGACTACAAACTGGAAACAAATAAATGGCTGATGAGAAATAGGAATGATAGCCTTAGAATATTTCATCATAGACCGTAAGTAGAAAATAAATAAAATGCTAGCATCCATTATACAGCCATCAGCTATACTTAGTACTTAGCCTGCAATTAGGGTATAACTGGACAATTATAATTTATGAAATAAGCAATGGCTAGTAGAATTATAATTCAGAAAATAAGCAACGGCTGGTAGAATTAGGGTATGTGTATAATCATGTACATAGAGCTTGTAGAATCAGAAATTAGCAATATAACTAATTATTCATCATATTCAATCTTCTCCTAAAAAATTCAATACTCAAAAATTCAACATGGTATCAGAGCGAGTCAGATCCTGACCCAAGAGTTCCATAATAATATCAAAAGCTGCAGTCGATTTAACATGTCACAATCCGACAACACTAAACTCATAAATATCACACTCCATGGAAACAGAAATTACATTCTCTCGTCCATATTAGTAACAATTGGTCTTGGTGGCAAAGAGAAATTAAGCTTTGTCGCCGTAAAAAGGGAAAAACCCAAAGCAGCAAAGCCAACTAAGCCAACCCTTGAAAAGAAAGAAAAAATAGAAGAACGAGAGACAACCGACTAATTAATTATGTCATGACTACTTAGCACAATGAAACCCCAGATTTCAAACGTACGCATATACTCCAGCACATCGCAGGAGGTTTGGGACAAACCCAAGAGAAGATATGGCCAACAAAATAATTTTGCTCATATCTTTAGCCTTAAATAAGAGCTTGTCCAAATTAAACAGAGTACCCGAAGTAATAACGAACTAGTAATCGAAATTATGTCGAAATGGAAAGAGCTCAATGTTTATCCCCCACCAACAACAGACCCAATTGAAACCCAAAAAAGATTCGAACAAGACTTAATTTTTACCTACTTGGGGGCTCTCGATCCAAGTTATGAATTGATCAGGTCTCAAGTCCTTGCATCAGTCAAGATGCCAAGTTTTGATGATGTAGCGGCAAGAATTGAGCAAGAACAATCTTGACGAGCACTCATGAATCCTCGATGGTCGAAAAACCAAGAGAACAAGGCGTTTTAGGTAATATACTCAAACTCTAGTTTCAGGGACACGACCAAAGGGAATGGAGCTTCAGCACCAAGCTATGCAGCCACTTCAAGAAAGCAGGGCACAACCGTGACGACTGTTGCTGGTTCTTCCATCCGCACCCCCGACCGGTCAGAGAGAAGGGCGACGGAGGAGGTAAGCGGGACGGTGCAGAAAGGGAGAATAAATTTGGTGGTTTTAGCAAAAGGAGTGAAAATAAAAGAGGAAGGACCTGAATCGGCCTAATGGACTCAACCAAAAGCTTCGCTTCAGCAGGATCTTTTATGGCTCAAACGGTGCAACTGAATCAACTACTAACTTAATTAGACAGTTTGTTACAGCAACAAAATTCAAGTTTTGTACATTCTAATGTTATTTTTAACTCATCCGAAATCAACAACAATTTTAAAATTGTAAGTATGTGTCAAAATACAAATAGACAACAATTTTAAAATTGTAAGTATGTGTCAAAATACAAATAGATGGTTAATTGGCTCAGATGCCACTGATCACATTATGTGAAACAAAAATAAATTAACCAGTGTTAAACAAAATAAAGACCCTCAACATAAAACTGTTGTTAACGGAGATAAAGTTCAAATTCATAGTTTTGGTACAACAAAGTTTCTTACAAAAGATGTGAAAAATATTTTATATTTGCGAAACTTTAATTCAAATTATTGTCAAATAGAAAATAACACATGAACTGAATTGCAATGCTGTATTGTCACTGTATAAATTGACCTTTCTAGATAGAGAATCAGGGAAGAAGATTGGTGAGAGATATCTGAAAAATGTCCTCTGTTATCTTGATGAAAACACTAACAAATGTCATGTATTATACAATTTGGTAGATCATGACAAATTGCTGCATTGGAGATTTGGTCATCCATCTGATCAAATTTTGAATAAACTTTTTTGTTCTAAATTAGATTTCAAAAGTTGTGATGTTTGTAAGCTTTTAAAACAAACTAGATTGCTATTTTCTTTATCTACTAATAAGTTAGTAAAATGTTTTGATTTAATTCATTTTGATCTTTGGGGTCCAACCCATGTTGATTCTTATAATCATTTTAAATATTTTATCACATTTAATGATGATTTTTCTCACACTATTTGGGTTTACCTTTTAAAAGGAAATAATGAAGTTTTTTTTATGTTTTCAAGAATTTTACAATTTTATAAAAACATCAATCTAATGCAAAAATTAAAAAAATTCGATCTAATAATGAGACAAAATATGTAAATAAAAATTTCATAGAATTTTTTAGATGAATTTTACACCAATCCACTTGTAATAATACACCCGAATAAAATGGAGTTTCAAAAAGAAAAAATCAACATTTACTTAAATTCGTTAGATATCTTCTTTTCAAACTAACGTTCCAAAATCTTACAGGTCAGATGCTATGCTAACTACAATTTATCTCATAAGTAAATTGCCAAGTGCCATGATTAAAAAAATGAGTCCCTTAAAAATTCTTAAGAATAGGAAAATAGATTTTGGTCACATAAGAGTTTTTGAGTGTACGTGTTTTGTACACATAAAAAGACATGACAAGCTAGATAAAAGCGCTATTAAAACCATATTTTTATGATACTCGTCCCAAAAAAGAGATATAAATGTCATGATCCAAAAAATCATAAATTTTATATCTCACGAGATGTACCATTTTTTGAAAATGAACCATATTATCAAACAAGTGAATAAGAAAATACACAAGGTAAACTAGTCATATCGTCTCCAAATAATTTCATATTTCCTGAAGAAATAAATCAAGTACAGGTTGAGCATACAATGAAGAACAAATTGGCGAAACAAGTGCAATTCCTAGTGGGAGAAGAAGAGATAAATGAGTCAAGTGAAGAACTAACTCATAAAGAACCAACACTAGAAGAAAATGCCGTAAGAAAATCTACAAGACAAACTCGACCACCCGTCAAATTAAGGGATTATGTATCCCAATAGATGATGTATCCAATACAAGATTTTATTTCATATAATAAGGTATCCCTTTCATACTGAGCCTACTTGAGTAACATCACTAATCAAATGGAACCAACCAACTTTAGTGAAGCCAATCAAAACCTAATTTGGCGTAAGGCTATGAACGAAGAACATCAAGCCTTTAAAAAAAATGGCACATGAGATATTATGAATTTACCAAAAACCAAAAAACCCGTTTGTTGCAAATGAATATGCAAAATCAAATACAATAGTAATGGTGCAATTGAAATGTACAAAGCTAGGTTAATGGTCACAGGATTTACCAAAACTTATGGTATTGACTACCAAGAGACTTTTGCACCGGTAGCAAAAATGAATACGGTTAGAATTTTTCTATCAGTAGCGACCAACTTGGGATAAAATTTGTGTAACGACCCGGAACTTTATCGCTTAAGTTTGTGAATATTTAATTTATTTTAAATATTCAATTAAGGGTTTTAATAATTAAATAACCCTCTTTTAATTTATAACTAATGATAGAAAATTCATTTTTGAATTTTGTTTACTAAAACAGATAGTTCGATGAAAAACTAAAGATGTGACTGAAATCCATTTTTTGGATTTCGACTTTTTATCGAACGACAAGTTGTAGAAAGTTGTTGAACCTTTGTATATATTTTTAAACAACATTAAAATGTTTAAACATTCTATTTGGAAAGTTTAAGATAAATAAATTAATAATAATAATAAGGATAAGAAATGTAATATATATATGAATTTGAAAATGAAGTGATGAATGTGAAATCCAAAAGATTCCTTAAGTTTTTTTTATTTTTAGCAAAGCTAGCGGGGTTGGCTGGGTCCCTACCATATTTTATTGCAAAGAAAACAATAAAATAAAATTAGCTCGAAACATGCTTCAAGCTAAAGAAACGCAAAAGAAAAACACAAGGAGATAACAAAACACACACAAACAAAAAGGAGGAAAAGGCAAAATAAAAAACACAGGAGGAAACCCAAAGCAAGGTCCAGGTTATCTCCAAGCAATGATCAAAGCATCAGAGAAGGCAGCCATCCTCTTCATAGCAATTAACACTTCATTTTTCAAAACTTTCCAAAGCATTTCACTGTCGCTTCTTTTTTTCTCAAAGCAGATGAGATTCCTTTCCTTCCAAATCAAATACAAGTATTTCTTAATACACTGAGCTTTTAATCGAGATCCACTAGTTCGCCATCTTGTCGAGTTATATATCATATTCCAATCAATATCAAAAAGACTAGACAAAATGTTGCTACCTGCCATGGTCATCATCCTTCTCCATAACAGAAATTTTCACATCACAACTAAAGAAGATGTGATTACAAGTCTCATTGTGTACTCCACAGAAAAAACATAAGTTTCCATGATTCAGACTAATTTTTTTTAAAATGGTACTTTATATACAACAAATCACCGTGACAAACATATCACATGTCAAAATGTGACGACCCGGTATATTCATTATTTTATATAGCTTGTATAAACCCTTCAAACCATATTTTCAAACAATTTCAAAACTTTAAACAAGATATATTATATTCAAACTAGATTTCAATTTCAAACTTCCTTTTCAAAAGCTTTTTATATTCAACCCAGTTCCATTTCCAAAACCATTTGGATTCAAAATTCAAATTTTCAACTTTTCACCATTTGAATAAAATAATATTAAATTCAAAATATCTGTGACTTAACTAATTTCCTCGTGAAATCCATATTTGTGTGTGTGTGTAAGTGTAGTCCAAGGGTTTTACATAATAGTGCAATATCATCAATCATCACAGATTCAAACACAGCAATATTGATAAGCGGTATAATCCTATAATGCTTATCTTCATTCATAGATTCACAGATAAATAATATAAATTTATCACTGATAAATAAATTACATTTATCACTGCTTAAATCAAAGCAATTCATATCACAGAGCATCACACATCAGAGATATCAATCAATTTAAGGCATTCAATACAATTCAATCATCCATAAGTAAGATCAATTCTTAATCATTAATGAATAATCATTACAAATTAATTACCTTTAAATATTAATTAATTATCCTTAATTACTTTCATTAAGTAATTAACCTTTAAGTAATCACATTAAGTAATTAACCTTTAATTACTTACATTAATAAATCAACCTTTGATTAATAGTTTAATTACTTTTAAGTCCTGCTTAATCAACATCAATGGATTACAAACCATTTGATATGGACTAATGAAATTAATTAATCAATCTCAATTAATAAATCAATCAACCTTCAATCATTAAATAGTTAACCTTTAATTTTTTAGTTATCCTTTAATTAATTATCTTTAATTAATTACATTAAAGGATAACTAAAAAATTAAAGGTTAACTATTTAATGATTGAAGGTTGATTGATTTATTAATTGAGATTGATTAATTAATTTCATTAGTCCATATCAAATGGTTTGTAATCCATTGATGTTGATTAAGCAGGACTTAAAAGTAATTAAACTAATTAAATTTAATTTCAACGTTCGAATCACGCTACGCAAGTTTCGAACTTGTGACCTCTCGCACCAAAGCCAAATCACTTAATCACCGGGACAATGGTGCTTGTCTTCAGACCAAACCTTATCAGCACGTCTCTTGTTAGCAAAGCTTGATTAAGCACCTTCCATAGCATTAGATTTTCCTTGGGGGAAGTATCAGAGTTCCATGATTCACCCTAATATCCACCATATTTTCTAATGCATGACGTTTTAGTGGCTTATGACATAATGGGAGGGTTGAAAACTTGATTAAATGGCATTTTGGTCTTTTGCCTCCTTTATTTTATTTTTATCTTTATACTTTATTTCATCTTTCATTTTATACTTCATCTTCTTAACTCCATTTTTCTATCTTCTTTACTTTCTTTAAATATTTTGAAAAAAATCTCATCTTTTTAAACCCAAAAATCAAAACTTAAAAAACAAAAAAGTTAAGCTTGGATTTGGCATTACAACTAAGTGAGGAAGGTGAGATCACTACCCTTTGTTTAATACTTTTATGGAATGAGAATTTGATTGCCGTGTTACTGAAATAACAGCTGATCCAAAATTTATCAAAAATTGAGAAATAAATCCTAAGTTGCTGAAATTTGGATATGTTGTTCTCTACTTATATGCGCATGCTCCATAAAACGTTTATTGAAAAATATGACGTTTTGATTGGTTAAATCGATTGTTTACAGAGATGTATTTGCCCATATTTCATGACAGAAGTGACTGCTATTTTGAAATTTGTAATAATTAGAATTTTTTTTTGAAATTCCGATATGTTGTTTACAACCCATATGCCCATGCCCTCTAAAATTTTTATTGAAAAATATGGTGTTGTGATGGGTGAAATCGATCGTTTACAGAGGTGTTTAAGTGCAGATTTTCACATTAGGGTCGGTCTAGAAACACCTGTTGTACTATTATGATTTACTCTATCAAAAAAAATATTTTCTTGTGAAATTTTTAGAAAAGCTGTATGAATAGGTTAGGAACAACGTACTAAAATTTTAGAATTTTATGAAAATTCTATGATTTACTATATATTATAGACTGGAGGTGGGTTTGATATAAAATTCAGTGAACTTATGTTGAAAGTAATTTTGGATTTGAAGATGTGTATGTTTTATGATTTGAAAATAAGTCATTATAATAAAATATTTAAAAGAAGAAAGTATGAAATGTTAAAGATCCTTTATAGTTTATTTTTGTCTTACTTTATCGAAAATAATATTTGACAAAGCTTTATTTTAAAATAGGATATATGAGTTAGTGATATTTCTCTTTGTATTACGTTATTGTTAAAGAAGGTTTTATTTTTTTGTATCTTGGTATTCTATAAAGGAAACATCTTTTTTCCTATAAAATTTAAGATGCATTGGAATTTATGATTTTGGAAATATATTTATTTTGAAATCACTTTTCATACGAGGTTTTGAAATGGTGAAAGTATTCTCCTAAAAAGGAAAAGTGAAGTTATTATTATATTTCTAGAAATTGGAAATTATTAAGAGTGAAGAGATATAATATGTTTGTAATATGGCTTTGGAAATGAATTAAGCATTTGGAAATAAGTCCCGGACTTTGTAAAGGTTTGGGGGAAAATATTTATAAATTGTTTTTGGAAAGTACTTTAAGAAAAGAGAATTGCTAGTTTTAAAGTAATTTGTTTATATGGTTGGTGCTTTTGGAGTTTCTCGTTTCTTTATATTTGCTATGGGTTGGTAACTGCTACTGGTGAGGAATTAATAAATTGCTTGTTTAAATTATTAAACTAAGTTGTTAACTTTATATCGTGATAACCCATTCATTTTAAATCTGTTTGACCCACGGGTTTTCGCACTAGGTTCGTATAAACTAGTAGAAAGCTGTGGTACAACTTATTGATAGTTTGGATGAAGTACAACTTTATGATTTAATAATGGGGGTTGAATTTAATTATGTTATTTTGAATAATAGCATGGTTAAATTAATTTTTCTTCATTGGTGATATCTATTTGGCCAAATAAAACATTGTTTGATCAAAATTTAATTGAATAGATTATTTTGGACATCTATTGAGCATAATAAAACACCTTCTGCTATAATCAAATTGAATAGATTATCGATGATATCTATTTAGCAGGATAAATCTCCGTTCGGTTATTATATTAATTTGGAAATTTAATTCATATGTTAGTTAATTAATATGTGGATTAATCAATATTGGAAAAGTTATGTGTCAAACATTGATGGTTAATTATGGACTTGATTTCCATATATGCTGCTTATGTAAATAGCAATTATGTGACTTAAAAAGTCCAATTGAAATAAATGGTAACTTGATTTAGTATTATTGTGGTTGCTAAGCCTTGTTTAAATAACTTCAATTTTATAACAATTTGAGATTAAGTGTTTTTAAATGATGTTAAAAAGTAAGTTAATTAATCATTTTCAATAAGATGTTTTAAGTTACTTAATTACATTATTAATGATATTTTAAGTTATTTAATTATATAATTAATGTTGTTTTAAGTTAGTTAATTGATTTGGTTTTGTTTAAAATTAATTAATTATTTTATTAGTGATGTGTTTAAAGTTAATTACTTAGTTTATTAATAATGTTTTAAAGTAATTAATTATTTATTCATGATGTTTAAAAGTAATTAATTAATTGAATAAAGATGTTTATAAATAATAAATTGTTTTATAAAAAGGATTGTACAAGGTAAAAAATGATATTTTGTAAAGGAGATCTACAAATGGTATTTTCTAAAGAAGATTTGCAAATGAAATTTGGTAAAGGAGTTTTATAAGGAGCTTATATATCATTTTAGAGATTTATAAAAATAATTTGGGGATTTATAAAAAAATGTGTAAATATGAAATGGACTTAAAAAAAGAGAATTTTATAAAAGGAATGAGATTTGATTTAATAATTAACCCTTCTTAATTATGGTGATATGGAAAGATTCTTTTCATACTTAACACCGAAGAATAGGGGTTTGGTTTATAATAATCAATGTTTAATGGATAATTGTTTTAGCCCGTTTAAAAATGATCTTTGGAAAAGAGAAAATATTCTTTAAGTTTTTGTTAATATACTTATACCTTTAAGATAAGTATATGGTTATATTTTTCCAAGTATTGAAAGTATAATATTTTGTAATATACTTATACCGGCGAGATAAGTATATGAATGTTTTTTCAAGTATTGAAAAGAATATAAGGGGTTTGCGGAAAATATATTTTATGAAGGAATTTGAAATAAAATAATTTAAAAGAGATTTAATTAATGAAAGATTAATAAATAGAGGCTTAGTGGTTCCCACATCGAATTAAATCTATGTTTGATTGTTTGTTTGTTTAATAGTTAAATAACCGACCATCAAATCTTGGCCAAAATATAACTTTGGAAATATCTAGGAGAAACATAGTAGTTTATGGTACAGTCATCTTTGATGATGTTGTACTGTGCGTATAAATCTCGTTTTGTTCTCCTAAGACAAATGATAAGGAAATCCGTCCGCTTAAACGGTTAGAAGATGATTTCCGCTCTTATGTATTGTCTGTTTATTTTCAAAAGAACCGGAGTTAAGCTTACTAGAAACTATCGAATGTTGGTTCGAAGAGACTGGGATTGGATAAGTATGAATTATTCGAAAACAACTTCGAACCAGCTAAAGCGTTCAAATTGAAGACATCTTGAAGATGATGGGATCGAAGGTGGAGTTCTTTGAAGTGCAAGGACTACTTGCTACTAATCCTGAGGGTGATTCGAAAATTGGTTTGAACGTTATTTTTCTTATAATGCTCGGGTCAGTTCGAGCATATTTTCCAGATTTAGCTGGATACTTTGGAGCTTCAAGAGACGAGCTGGATCCTCCAAGATGTATTCACGTATATTTTATTTTCTGCTGCTCGTTCTTATCTGTATTTATCAGCAATTATAAGGACATGTTGTTAAAACTGTTTAGGCTGATGATATGTTAATTTTCCTCTAATGATAGTATGTATACTAAAGCTATTTTATTTTTGTAAATACCTATGTATATTATTTATTACATATCAGGATTGTGAGATTTTGTTCCGTCTTCCTTTTCTTTCACCCAAATAATCGGCATTTTCAGCACTTGGATGTTCGATACGTGAATGCCATGGATGTATTAGTGTCGACTTTTGAGGATGATAAGGCATGCTATTACAATTTGTCTCAAATGGATGTAAGAAATGCATTTCTTCAAGGAAATTTAGAAGAGGAAATCTATATGACTTTTCCTCCGGTCCCTAAAAGTGAGTCAAACTCACCACTAGTGTGTAAATTAAAAAAGCCGATCTATAGTCTAAAACAATCTCCAAGAGCGTGGTATGTCATGCTAAGCTATTCTCTTTTAAAAATTAATTTTTTTAAAAGTACCATCGATTTCTCTATGTTCATCAAGCACTCACAAAACACCACTACTATTATTCTAGTTTATGCAGATGACATTATCATCACTGGAAATAATAATGAGGAAATTAAAAGGGCTGAACAATATTTGAAAAATGAATTTGACATCAAAGACTTTAGAAAACTTTCATATTTTTTTGGAATAGAAATAGCGCACTCAAGTAAAGGATTATTTTTATCCTAAATAAAATATGTCATTGATTTGTTAAAAGAGACTAGTAAATATGGAGCAACACCAGCTACTACTCCTATGGAGACGAATATTAAACTAGGAATTGAAGAAGGTGAGAGATTATCTGACATAAGAAAATATCAAAGGATGGTAGACAAATTAATTTACCTTACAGTAACCAGACTTGACATTGCCTTTGCGGTTAATGGCATAAATCAATTTATGCATGCTCCATGTACCAGACACTTGAGTGTAGTTGATAAATTTTGAGATACCTTAAATGCACTCCATGTCAAGGAATTTGGATAAAAAAAATTCTAACCATATGGTTGGTTTTTCTATGCAGATTGGACCGGAAGTTGCAATAGAAAATCAACCACAAGGTTTTGTACATTTGTAGATGGTAACTTTGTCACTTGGAAAAGCAAGAAACATAATGTTGTGGTAGATCCAGTATAGAAGCAGAATATCGAGCCATGACATCCACAGCAAGCGAGCTTATCTGGATTAAGCAATTACTCAGTGACATGAAGATAGAGCACACAAGAAAAATGCAAATGTATTGTGATAATCAAGCTGCACGACATATTACATCCAATCCAGTCTTCCACGAGAGGATAAAACATATAGAGGTAGATTGTCATTTTTTATAGAAAAAGTGCAATCGGGAGCAATAGAAACTCCATTTTTCAGAAGCAAAGAGCAATTGACATATATATTCATAAAAGCACTCGACAAGGCCAGCCATCTAAACATACTGGACAAGTTGGGTTCTATAAATTTATTCGAACCCACTTGAGGGGATGTATAGAGAAATATAAATGATAGTCTCAGAATATTTCATTATAGACTGTAAACATGTAACAAATAAAAGGCTGTGGAGAAATGGAAATGATAACCTCAGAATATTTCATCATAGGCTGTAAACATGAAATAAATAAAATGCTAGCATCCATTATACAGCTGTCAGCTATACTCGGTACTTAGCCTGTAATTAAGGTGTAGTTAGACAATTATAATTTAGGAAATAAACAACGATTGGTAGAATTATAATTTAGGAAATAAGCAACGGCTGGTAGAATTAGACTATATATAATCATGTACAGAGAGCTCGTAGAATCGGAAATTAGCAATAAAACTAATTATTCATCATATTCAATCTTCTCTAAAAGAATTCAATACTCAAAAATTCAATAAGGACATAGGCTCGTCGTGTCTTTGATACATCAAAATGAGTGATCTGATTAAAAAAAGTACCACTTTTATTATAAAAAAATATACATATACATTTGAATAAATAACTCATAGATTTTTATAAAAACGTTATCGATATCAATTTTAGATAAATTGCATACGTTATTGATATTCAAAAAGCTTATATCTAATCATCGATTCCGAGACGTTTCTTTCTAAAAGTTATTTTTTGCTTCGTTGAGACTTTATCCATCTTAATTTTAGACAATGCATAATGCTAATAAGCAAACTAATGACACACTTGCGATGCCTTTATTTTTTTATCGATCCATTCATATGCTTTATCATCAATATTCGTCATTTTCAAATCTCTTTAAAAGTTCCTAAAGGATGATTTCGTAATCTTCGTATGATTATGGTGGTCCAACTTTAAACACCTTTCTTTGCATGTCATAACATCAACCAATTTATAGTGCTTTGTTGAAGAATATCACTACCTCCAAAAGAAGTATTCGACCTAAAATGCTTTCTTCTTTCGATCATTTTGACCATCCGCTGAACGTCATTACAAAACATATCGTACAGGTATATTTGAGCAGAACGAGCAGTAGAATGAACACTGATAGAATGTCGAGTTAAACGACTGTTTGATCAACATCAGCTTAGCTAGTGCATACTCATTTGGTTGGGAGAGTTGATAGCCTAATGGATTGTATTCCTAGGAAGGGATTCCTCATCCCAAATGGCTTCAAAAGTGGGAAAGGCAACGTTTGGAACTCAATGGCCTCGTCTTACTCCACATTAGTGACATCTTCCTGAGTAGAGAGAACGTGTTTACCAATGACCATATTTTTAAAAACAAGCTCTAAACAGTCCAAATATGGTATCTTTCTGTTTCTCTATTTTAGCACTATATTACTAATATCCTAAAAAGGAATTGAAAACATTGTTAATGGATGTCATACTAGTGTTTGTGAATTTTTTTTGTTAAATTGTGAAATACCTTAGTTTGATCAGTCCATCAATCGTCGTCACTACTGTTTGTAATGGCCCAGAATTTCTGTCATTTGAAATTAGTATATTTAATTGATTTTAAATATTCACAAGTAAATTTTATAAGTTGAATAACTTATATTTGGAATATAAGGATTTAATTGGATAATTAAATGGTTAATTTAATTATTTGAAATTATGTAAATAATTGAATATTGAAATTAATGTGAATAAAAATGATTTGTAAAGTTGTATTAAATTATATTTGAATTAGAATGATGTTAGCGAACTTTTAAAATTGAATTAAAAGTTAATTTACAGAAATTGAATATTTTAATATTTAATTGACGAGTGAAAATGGACATTTTTCATACAATCTCGGATTTTGACGAAACTAGTTTCATTGGATCCGTAATGTTATATTATTATAAGATTTCAAATTTCGTGTCAATCGGATTTACGGTTTGTCCGGGGCAAGCTAAAACGCGTAGAAATCTGTTTAAGTAAATTTTAAATTTAAATAATTCGATTTGAAAACCTATCTTTCAAATACGATCGAATTGGCTCTCGATATATATTCCATTACGTTCAGAATAGGGGTAAAACATTATAAACTCCAGGTGGCACGTTTCGATTCGAGTTCAAACAATTTTCCAGACGAATAGTGTTTTGGAATTTTCTATAAAAGGACGTGATTTTCTCTAATTTTCATTAAACCCTAACCTAACTAAGGCTAGCTGCCGGCTTCAATTCAATGGCCAAATTTTTTGATTCTGTCTTCCTTAATCTCCCTCAATCCACTAACAATTAGAAGAAACGTTAAACTACAAACTTGAAGAGATCACGAGAGCTTCCAATCCATACAGATGTGATCGATTTTGGAGCAGCTGATCGTCTGCAATTTGTTCATGAAGGCGCAGCGTTCACACATGATTTTCGAGATGGTATGGCGACCGAGTTCACCACCGTTGTGGCCGAAGGTGGAGCAAAGGTTGGTCGTTCGAATGGTTATGGCCGATCGTCTTCAAACATCGAGAATATCGTGTGATAATTCAATAAAATAGGCGGCTATTTGGGTTCTTTGAACGTGAAATAGACGGGGAGGAAGAAGCATGAAAGCATGGCCTAGATCTAGGGAAAAGGAATTGGACGGCTGAGATTAAGCCAGGGTTTGGAAATAAATAAAAATTGAAATTTATATATAATAATTCGTGTGATATTCAAAATGCTATAACTTCTTCATACGAGGTCGGAATTTGATGAAACGAATTGTGTTGGGTTTGTATTGATGAGCACTACAGTTTAGAGCTAGTTTGGAGTTGATTGGAGTTAGTGTGAATTTTGGGTAAAATTAAACGCTCGTTTAATTTTATTCGGAATAAAACACTACAACTGCTATTGGAACCAATGTGAGTACAACTCACTCTTTCTGACTCACTGATATTTTTATATAAGTGAGAATAAATGTTATTTATGATGATTGATGATTGTTTGGATGATATATGATATATTGTATATATATTGATTGGTATTTGGATATATTCTTGCCTATTGGAGCAGATGAGACCCTATACGTTCCCGTGTATGAGCGGATGACCCTTTGTACGCGCGTCTGCCTCAAAGCGAACATTGTACACATATTCTCATATATATATTTGTTGCAGGTGACAGGTTGGAGGGATCCAATTGGATTCCTCAACGCTGTCGATTTATTTACAGATATTGTGATATATTCTGTTATGATGTGATATTTGATGATTTGGATGCCGTGATTGATGTATTTGGTGTTGTTGCATCATTGGGCTTATTTTTGGAATTTAAAAATGTTAAAGTGATGATTTCGAATTTAAAAGGATTTTCAAGTGATTTTGAACATATACGTTTTGTTGATTTTTGAATTGATTAAGGAATTGATTTATTTTAAATAAATTAAAGATATAATTTTTATGTTATAAAAAATTATGATATTTGTGAAATATAATTGAAATGTGATTTTTGAAGTATGAAGTTGATTAATTTGTAAAATAGTTTAAATTGGGATTATTTGAATAATTATAAATGGTTTATATATAAGATTTATAAAATCGATATTTTTATAAATCAGAATAATGGAATTATAATGGAGTTTTTATAAGTGTTAAATTGGAGTTATAAATGGGTTTTTTTAAGTAAATAAGATTTGTGGTTTTGTGAAGTTATAAAATGAATGAATTTGTGAATAAATAGAACTATAAGTAATTTACTTATAATTTGGACTTTGGCTGTCAAAGATATATATATATATATATATATAGAATTGGTTAATAAAGGGATTTTATAACTTGAAGTTTTTATAATATATAAATGGAATTATAAACATTGTTTTATAAATCTGAATTCAATTGATTTTGATAAGTTAAATATAGAAGTTTATTTAAAGGGATTATATTCACGATTTTGGACAGTGAATTATCCTTTTACATTTAATATGAAACAGTATTGATTTTGGTTAGAGAAGTATATCCACGATTTTGGACAGTGGATAATCCTTTAATAAATAATGTGTAAAAGTATTGAATTTGGTTGAATAATTATATTCACGATTTTGGACAGTGAATAATCTATTAATAAAATTAATATTTTTGGAAAGTGATATTATAAAATGGAGTTAAACGATTTAAAGATGTTTTGAAATGTGTTAATTATCGAAACCATAGATTTCAACATTCATTGTTGAAATAGACGTTTTCGAGATATAAGGAAATGATGGACTATAACACTGTTGTTATAGTAAATGATTTTCGAAAGGAAATGTTTTGTATAGTATATGAGATTTATATATCTATCTTATTTTTGAATTCCTATACTAGTGATTTTGGGTTGTCGTAACGATGTTTTACGCAACATTCGTTTTGACCCAAATAAATGTGTTTAAAGAGAATGTTTTCCTTGAAGAATGAAATATATACTTAATCCTGATTTAAGTATATGAAATATTTTCCAAGCGTTGAAAATAAATTGATTTGTGAATTACTTATTGTTAAATAAGTGTATGGAAATGTTTCCCAATATTGAAATGATTTTGAGATTATATCTTTTTAAAGATAATTTGAAGTGAATATTTGGCAAATGATTTAATTAATAAAAGATTAATTAGAAGGGCCTAGTGATTGTATATAGTGCTAAATATTTTGTTTGTTTGTTTTGATAGTTAAATAACCGACTATCAAATTTGGCCAAATTTTAGTTCCTCGACTTGATGTGGGAACTATTTAGTCGTACACTTAGTACATTACCTTCTGTGTAGGCTTGATTATCGTTTGTGTTGAGGATGTGGTTTTGTATAGTGCAGAGTATTACTCCAATCTATCGAGCTTTCTTCTTGGCCCGAAGGATAGCAAGTTGAAAGTTGGAGACGTGATAAGTCTATGAGACTTGGTTTCTATGTGAGGTTGAGAAACGCTTTTGCATTATTGGTGCGAAGAGACCGGGATCAGATTTATCTGAAAACCACTTCGGACCAACGTATATGCGACGATTGTGCAGGTTGCTTATGATGATATGATATTTTCGGAGTTTCATAGTCGGGGACTGCTTGTTGATCGTTTGGGGTTAAAATCCCAATATACATCCAGTAGCAATGGTCTCTTCATTATGAAATATCCAATGCAAGGACTATTTGCTACTGATCCTAGGGATTTCCCGACAGGATGTGATAGGAAAGTACCTTCGGTTTGTCCTGTTCCTGGACAACTTGTATGGATGTTTGTCTGACATTGCATTTCTAAGATTACGTACATTGGTTTTTACAAACGTACATCAGTGGTGGCGGAGAAGGCAACTTCTCTTAGCTTAACACTCTCCTTGAGACGTACGAGCTCAAGGGTTGTATTTTTATGGAAGGCAATTAGTAGTCAACGGAAATGGCCGTGTGACATTCAAAGTGATGTGATTGGGATATGTGAAGGGTAATCGTTACCTCAGGCCTCATCAACCGGAAATGACCAAAACATGGTTAGATGTTGCAAGGCTAAGTGGGTCGCTCCCAAGTAGGATATGATCATCATCTTCTAGATATATCTTTACACGCTATGACGTCGTGTATCTGATTATTGTGGTTTGTATGCTTCGAGGGCCCTCGGTAAAGGTCGGTAACGACCGGAGGATGATATATTCGGTACCATCTAGTTATAGAGGTGGGTCAATCTTGTTTTGGTAGAGGTTCCTTTGTGATGTTCCTCGGTACATCCCTCTAGTGGTGTATCCTTCGGAAGGTAGTCCATTCACCTGGTCATTTGTATGAAAATCCAAACTCCACTACGAGCTGCGATTTTGTTTGTAATGGCGTAATGAATAGCCTCGAAATGCTATATGGATAACCATTTCGACTATGATTAATATTATTTGTATATACTAGACACTAGTATAATATAAGAGGATTTGATATGAGATGTTTTAGTTATCGTAAGGTAAAAACATGTCTGTGTTTATGTGTGGACTTGTCTTACGAGATACTTTTGTTTTGATAAATTTTTTTTTTGTAATCTCATAAATTCAGTTGAGTGTGTTTCTCACGCTGGTTTACCAGACTGATCCGAGCGTTCTTCCCTTTCAATGCTCGGATCAAACCGAGTATATTTACAGGTTTAGATTGGTTCTTTTGGAGCTTCAGCATGAGAGCTGGAGATCTTCATTTTCGTATACACGTATCTGTTTTGATTACCCGCTGTGCTTATTATTGTTGTTGTTGTATATTATCGGCATTTGTGAGGACATGTTATTATAACTGTCCAGGCTGATAACTATTGATTGATTTTGAACTCTGATTGATGTATATATATACAGCTTATGTTTTGTAAAGATCATTGATATGATATTATATGTTTTCCGCTGCGATGTGAGATTCTGTATTGTTCTGTTTGGTTCTATCTTCTCTCTTTCTTATCTTCTCTTCTCTTCTCTCTTCTTTTCTTCTCTCTTCTTTTCTTTCTCTTGGCTTTCCGTCAGTCTGTGTTTTTTGGGTCGGACATGTGTGGTTTATTGTCGATTCAAAGGGTACGGATTTTGCGGGTCGTCACACTGTTTTTATCCCAATATGCACCTACTTAGCTTCTTCTACTTATCAAACTCTTGTCGTGCTTATTCTTCTTATCTCCATGGTCTTTCTCCAAAAGTTAATTTTTTCCGTAATTTTTATAAATTCCAATCTTTTCTCTATGTATAAAAAAATTTCCTTCAAAATTTTGATAAATAACGTTAACGACTTGACAATTAAATATTAATTTTTGCTTTATTCCAACTATGAATTCACTGTTCAAAAGTTATGTACTAGTTATTATAAGAACCATGAAATTGAAGTGTGTGATACAAGTAAAAATGCAAAGTAACATTTTGTTGTAAAGTAACTTATTTATGTTATCTACGCTGTATTATTTACGATCTCTTATTCAACCACAAATTTCAACTTTCAATCTTTCTAAATCACACCGTTTATATAAATTAACCATGTGTCCTATGTAACTATTTATAGGTATGAAGGCTACTAAAAGCACACGGCTCTATGGTATAGGCTACCAGCGAAATTTTTTTTTATACTACGGGCACCGCCGAACAAACAGTGTTTCGTTGTTCAAAAACCGCCGACCATGATAGTTTGTAGTACAAAACCAGGTCCGTCGGGTTCTCCTGGATTAAAAAAATAAAAAAAAATAGCAAATCAGAGTAGTAGAAGAATTATTCGCCTATATCCGAAGCAAATAAATGAGAATCCTTCCTAGAAGTTTCTCGGAGTCATTAATTTAATTGTACTTGTGCTTCCACAAGTATTATATTGGATGAATCTCCGATGCTACCAAGTTAACCACTATCAAGATTCATTTAACTATTAAAGAATCGCAATGAATCATCAAATAATAATAATCTAAAGTAGACTAAATGTCAATCTCAAAAAACCAACTCATTGACAACATGCAACAATATATATAATTATACATTAAAAAAAAATCAATTATTGTGGTCAGTATACACAACTATATATTACATGTACTAACTTGTATCGATAGATCTGTAAATGATTTGATTAATTAATGAGTGGGGTTGAATTGGATTGATTTATGATTAGTGCGTTTGATTAAATAAAGTAGTGTTTGTGGGTTTGACAGCATATTACTTTCCATTAGCAAACAGCGTAGAAGCCTTTTACGGCTTGCCTACTGCACTTGCATTTTTATATTGCTTGTGTGCTTTTCATACTTACCTTTCATCGTGCGTACTTGTGCTTTTTTTCAAAGGTTCCTCTGCTTTATTTTTCTCTCTTTATTATTATATGATCTTAGATGATCCATATTTCGGATATTATTCTAAACAGGTGGGTTCATATACTTGGTTTCATGTTACAACAAAAAAATATAATTTTATGATGGTGGAACGGGTTCTTATATATATTTGTTAACCAAAGATTATTTTATTCCATCATTTACAAGTCTTCGTAATTATTTTTTATTTTTTTATTTTTTTATCTTTTTTAATGCACTTGCCTTTGCGTTTTATTATTCTTGCAACATCAACGACCACTTTCTAGTATGTAGCGTTTGATTTGCTTTTGTTCTTTATAGCATGTTCATATGACAATTTTCTTCTCGGTATTTCTTATTCTTATTTTTATTTTTGTGTGCTAGGTAAGTAGTATAGTTACATTATAAAATCTCGTTTGACAACGGCGTATTTTGAAACTACTTAAAAGGAGAATTGAATAATAACATTTAAGTAGTCTTAAATAGTAGATTAAGTAAAAATGTTTGGATACAATTTGACTTTTAAGTTAAAATAAGTAAAATAATTTAACAAAACTAGTTATAAAATATGTTCATAGATCATAAACAACAATCGTTGTTTCTCATATTTTGACTTATTAATCATTTTTTAAAGATATTTATAAGGAGTTGTCAAAGAATACAATAAGTGACTTAAAAATAGTTTAGGCTACTTATTCGTCATTTAAAACTCTCTAACTGCACCATATTCTATCATGGACGTTGGTTAATATTTTTTCTTTTCCTTTGTTAGGTTTTAACCATCAACAGTTCGTTTTTCATCTGTTCATGAAAATGAAAGAAGACTCGCATAATAAGAACAATTAAGACTAGAATAAAGTGGCAGTATCCGTTTCTCAAAAAAAAACATTAGAATAAGAAAAAAAAAAAGTCATGATTCTTGTATAATATCAGCATTTTGGTTGGTTTACCATTAAAGTTAACTTTTAGAATGTGTAGCATACCCAACATTTTGGCTACAACAATTTTTTTAAAAAAAGAAAAAAAAAGGAAAAGAATTATCTTCTCTTCTATTTTAAACTGTTCAGAAGCCACTCGAACTGTAGCCATTGATACTATAATATCGCATGGGTTCTTATATTTCAGCCTGGGAAGACAAAAATGAATTAGAAGAAATATAGATTAAGAAACTTACAAATGGGCCAACACCATGTGTAGACTTCACTCGCTTTCCGATGAACTAAAACAATTGATTAATAATACCAACTAGTTTAATAACTTCATTTGGTATACAAATACATCTAATGTCAAAAATATAATTTAAACTTATATGCACATCATTCATGTACCAACATCACTGATTAGATGTGAAATGTCCTTTTCTAAGGTTTGTCATTTGCAAAGATTTGTCCTTTGTTCATGTTACAAATTTTGTAATAATCCATAGGGGAATTCTTGCACTAAATATTGATTTTCGAAAAGAAACCTCATCCTGAATTATTGGACAGTAAAATTAGACTTTACTAATTTTAGAGTTTACCTTTTCTTTTCTGTTGCTGACTTATTTCTTTTCTGTTGTAACAAAATATCCTCCAACATAGTCTACAGGACCTGTAATTACGTAGAGTTAGAATAGGAAATTAGTTAGTAAACTCTCTGTATAAATAGAAGTCTTAACATGAATGAAAAGTAACCTTGCAGTAAACCTTTCTGCAATATTTTTATGGTATCAGAGCCTTTCGGTTCAATATCATGGCCTCCGAAAATAACCAAATTAACTCTTTCGCAAATCAGATTCTCTTTACGGCTTCTGGTGGCGCTGCGGCCAACCTTCAATTCCCAGCGTTGTCTGTCCGTCTTGATAGCACCAATTATTCACTTTGGCGTGGCACCGTCCGATCAGCCCTTGAAGCCTACGAGCTCGAGAGCTACCTCACCGCCGACAATATTCCTGAAGAAACCCTAGCACCTGCTGAAGGCTCCGACGTTCGTGCTCCGAATCCAGCGTTCACCACCTGGAAACACAAGGATCGACTAGTGCTGCTGTGGATCCGTTCAACTCTCACGGCTCCAATGTTAGGCCACGTTGCTCGGGCAGTCTCTCAAAAATGGTCTCTTCGGCAAGTTGATATTAATAACGCATTCCTCAATGGTGATTTGGCTGAGACTGTGTATATGCAACAACCGCCTGGTTTTGTCTCCTCTTCTCATCCCTCGTATGTGTGCAAGTTGAAGAAAGCGCTCTATGGCCTGAAACAAGCCCCCCGAGCTTGGTTTCAGAAACTCAATCAAGCACTTCTTCGCCATGGTTTCAAACAGTGCATCTCGGATACTTCCCTTTACATCAAGCGCCATGGACGTGATGTCATTTATGTCCTCGTCTATGTTGATGATCTCATTATCACGGGTTCTAACACCAAGTTTATTGATGCCTTTGTTACGTACTTAAACTCGGTGTTCTCGCTCAAAGACTTGGGTCGGCTTAATTTCTTTCTTGGTATTGAGGTTCATCATCTTCCTGGAGGTTTGCTTCTATCCTAGAAAAAGTACATACTGGAACTCCTTGACCGTAGTGGCATGGCTGAAGCGAAACCGATTTCTTCTCCGGCTCTCCCTGGCTCCCGTCTCCTTGTTGGGGGTGATCCTTTCCGTGACCAGCACCTCTATCGAAGCATCGTCGGAGCCCTCCAGTATGCGACGATCACTCGGTCGGAGATTACTTACGCCGTGAACCGCGTTTGCCAGTTTATGCACAATCCCACTGAAGCCCACTGGTCGGCGGTCAAAAGGATCCTTCGGTACTTGAAGGGCACTATCGGAGCTGGTCTCTATTTCCGGCCATCCAGCGACTCCCGTTTGTTGTGTTACACCGACGCGGGATGGATTTCTGATCCAGACGATTGCAGGTCGCAACACGGCTTCTCTCTTTATTTCGGCAGCAACCTGATTAGTTGGGCTTCCAAGAAGCAAAGTGCAGTAGCTCGATCAAGCACAGAGGCTGAGTACCGCGCTATTGCGTTTGCTGCTGCTGAAATAATGTGGTTACAGCAGCTGTTAACCGAGATGGGTTTCTCTCATCACGGGCAGACGACCGTCTTCTGTGATAACTTAAGTGCAACCTATCTCACAGCCAACCCAGTTCTTCATCATCGCTCCAAGCACATCAAGCTCGACTTTCACTTCGTTCGGGAACAAGTTCAAAATGGTACTCTGGTTGTCCGACACGTGAACTCAGAAAATCAGGTCGCCGACATCTTTACGAAAGCGGTTGGCACTTCCAGGTTCAAAGACTTGCGTTCCAAGCTTCTTGTTTGAACTCGAACATGAGCTTGCGGGAGGATATTGGACAGTAAAATTAGACTTTACTAATTTTAGAGTTTACCTTTTCTGTTGCTGACTTCTTCCTTTTCTGTTGTAACAAAATATCCTCCAACCTAGTCTACAAGACCTGTAATTACGTAGAGTTAGAATAGGAAATTAGTTAGTAAACTCTCTGTATAAATAGAAGTCTTAACATGAATGAAAAGTAACCTTGCAGTAAACCTTTCTGCAATATTTTTATGAATAGGCATCAGAACACACGAACTATTGATTAAGGATAGCACATTTAACCATTTTGAGGCTAAAATGACCTGAGAGAGATCGTATCATTTGAGCCTTTTTTTCATGCTTTTGCCGGAGGTTTGGAGAAAATTAGCGCGAATCTCCTCAATAGCTAGGTGGCTCATCTCCATTGATGTCTAGTAAAGTTTTGGAAAGAAAAAACCAAACATTTATTGTTCTTATATTTAGAACTATTCAAGAGTAACTTTTTGTTTAACGCAACCCGAGCTAGCCGGTCTACAAAATTTTTACCCAATCGTGCGTGCGTAGCATATTTTTTTCCAAGTAGCATGATTGCTATAATTGACTCCATTGAGTTCATCACAATAGAACACAATAGTTAAACCGACTTCTTGATGCTATACTTTGATTCTACCTTTCGAAAAGAAACATCTACCCAAACGAATATAGGGTTGGGACTTAAGAACAAGTAGCATGAGTCAAACGATCCAACGTCTTACTTCAACTTCACAAATTTTACCGACAAATTAGGATTCAGCATCATGATTGTTGTGAAAAAATAACTTTACAACCATCCTAGAAACCATTCAAATATATAACTTGTCGAGTAGAACTAAATAACCAGTTCATAACATTATTTGCACCAAAAGTTGGCACAAACATTCAAGAATATTTTAGTAGAGGAATAAATGAAGAAGATTAAATTAAAACAGAGAGAATATCACAATAGACCAATTGAAACTAAGAACAAATAACAAAGACATGACAATTTATAGTGGTTCGACATTGATTGTCTATACCCACTTTGAAGAGTTAGCTTTATTGATCACTTTGCAAACTGAGTACAAAAGGAATTTGATTAGAATCCTTGGTTAAAAAAAGAACAAAGTAATAGGCAGCGTAAAGATCCCAAAAATGAACAATCAAGTTTGTATTTATAGAGGAAGACAGCAAAATATCTTCTTGAAATTTCAGCAGCGGAGTCTCCAAATTTAGAAAAAGGTCACAGTATCGATCGCGGGTCCCACATAAGATATAATAACGATCGACACCGATCGTTTTGTGAGCTCCTTTTGGCATGCGTCGTTATGGTGGGCTCCACTCTTCAATATATTGATGTTCCTAAAGTTTCATGTGTAGCTGACTTGTAGATTTTGAGATACCGATCGTTTTGTGCTGAGTTGAACTGTAATATCGTTACGGTACAATCCATAATTGGTGAATATGGATCGTACCTGATCCATTTTCAGTAAATGATATATTTTTGTATTTTTATCGTTTTATTGCGTCTGTCTTCCGCTTTCGCTTCGTCGCTGCTTCATATTATCATCTGTGACTGATTTTTGGGCTTCATGATTGTTAATCTGACTTGTCGATCCCGATGACAGCGGAGTCTAACTTGTCTAGTCAGTTCGAACACAGCCGGACCAAAAGGTTGGATAACACTTGCCCCCAAAATACGTCTTGTTTCAACATGACGTGCTTTGAATCGATGCAAGTTAGTGTCATTGGAAAGAAAACCATCCAGTTTTCCGATCAATAGTTAACCCTTCGATGAATTGCTTTCCTTGAAGAGTCGCATCTCTTCATGTTTGACATGGCGATTGGTTGATTTCCAACAGTTTAAATTCTAGATCACATCCTTATGGTGATCATTTAAATCTTCGTTTCAGTGAGTCAGTAGGTCCTAGTTGTCTAGTTCAAATCTTCCTCTGATTGATACAGGTGAGAATTCAATTTCTATCGATTTCAAAAAATCAAATTTTTTGGGACGTACATTTGCACGTATAGGTATTCATCCTTGATTTTCGATCACGATTGCACGTTCACAGGTCGTTGTCAACTTTCCACATATGTTTTAGATGGATCGCCACGAATCCATCATTAGTGGATCGTACTTGATCCATTTTTGATATGGATCTAGTCAAATTCGTTCGAGATTAGATTATGTCTGATCATTCTCCCCCCATAGTTGAGGAGGCCGAACGCTACAAGTGTGGGAGCGATCTTGGTCAGGGAAGGCTAATACGGCGCCTTGCATATGGGTAGCAAAAGGGCGCTTATGCCCCGTAATATACTGGGGGCCTTATGGGGAAGGGCCCTGCCGGGACAGCACACCCCCCACTTTAAGCGCACCTATGTATCGACTGAATGACTCTATCTAAGGGTGACATCGGTGGAACCGTTTTTTAATTTTTTTAATAAAATAATGGATCTGTCATAATCCATTAGACATGGATTGTATATAATCCATATTTATGTTGAAAAAAATCCAATTACAGCACGATCTAAGGAGAAGGATCGGTATATCTTCACCATAGAACGATCGCATCCGATCGTTTCTCGGTTTAGCCAATTAATTGAATCGCGAGTTAAGAAAGATGGATTGGCACAAGACCATCATAAAACGATCGTACCCGATCGTTGTTCGGTTGGATTCTCCATTGAACTTCAAACTTCGATGGTTCGTATTGCTTCCTTCATATATATATACTTGGACACTTAGATTTTCCCACTTTATTCATTAGCAAGAGTATACTAACCGAACCAAAAAGAAAATAAACTCCATCTTCTTCCTCTCCTTCACTTCCGATCTAAATTCTCAGATCCAAAATCATTTCTCAAACTTCATCCATCTCTTAACCGATCAAATCCTTCACTATATTCTCCGTTACCGCCTCCATCTCCTCAGATCTTGCTTTATAATCGAACCCAAATCGCTTTCGCTTTTTAATTTTTGACATAGGTAGGTTGAACTTCTCTTACTTGTAATAATTTTGTGATGAGATGATGACATCTCTTTTTGGTTTGCATGATTCAGGCCATGGCGATTCGATTGGTCAGAACGGAGGTGGAGATCGTGATGTGGTGTTGAGGTTGGATGGTATGCGCTTATTTAAGGTGGAAGGTGGAAGATCGACTTTATCCGATCATTCTTGGGGTTGTAAAATGTGGACTGCTACCGATCGTTTCTAACGAAATTAATGTGGTATAGTTGTTAGCATAGAGGAATGGATGGAGTTTGACCAATCATTTTGATGGATTGGTACTCGAAAAAATGAAGAGAAATTGGACCGATCCAAAAACTCCATAACTGCTTCTGATAGACTCTCCCCCGGACTTCAAGTTGAACAATCAGAAAGTTCATGTCCATTACTCGACCTTTTCTCTGTCGTTCCAATAAAAGTAATAGACCCTGCTCCCAATACTCTAGAAGATGTGATATTTTTGGAAGATCCGAAGGATTTTATGTCTTCGAAAATTAGTGAAGCCTCTCTTCGCAGAATTTGTAGTGGATATGAGATTCCGTTCGATGACGTACGGGTCCCGACTCGAAATGATAGAGCTCATATACCCCTAGAGGAGTTTACTGCATGCAACAAGTTCATGTGTTGGACAGGATGCGTCCCACCCTTCAGTTCATTTATCTGAGAGATGCTGTATCATATGAGGTTAGCACTGGCACAACTGCATCCAAAAAGCTATGCCTTGCTTAACTGTACCTACATGGCATTCATGGAGTTTTATTTGGTATTTTGGATACTGCTACGGATGCGGATACTGTTGGAACCAGGCCAGCAGAAAGCGAGTGAAAAATGTAGATTTAAAAAATATCGTATTTTGGATCTATTAGACCTATGAAGTCTAAAGGATTTATTTGATCCAATCTAATATTGTTTAATAAAATCATATTTTGTTAATTTTTTCTTAGTTTTATTAATTTAATTCAAAATTAATTAAGTGTGAGATATGAAAAAGTATGAATATATCAAATATATTCATACTTGAATTGTGTGTTAGAATTTCTAAACATAAAACAAGTATGATTAATTGGTGATAATATATAGAAATAAACAAGAATACATCTAGATGCAATCACATAAGGATCTAATAGGGAAGAAGATGAAAGGTGGCATCATTGCTTGATTCCACCTTCCCTCTTTAGCAAATTTAATGGATACATCATTTAATTAACATGCAAGTGGTATTATGATATAATAACATGAACAAAAAACAATAATTAATATGTATATATTGTTACCTCAACTTTTAATTGTTTGATAATAATAAAAATGGTTTAAATCATGCATTGGCAATTTGAAATACAAATATTAAATGTTTATATGCGTGCGCGTGCGTGCAACACACACATATATAAGAATATGCATGCATGTATGTATGTGTGTGTATACACACACAGATATATATACACACGCGCACACACGCGCACATAGATATATATATATATATAACACATGCATGCATGCATATACTTATATATATATATATATAAGTACATGTATATAAAGATTAAACTAAAACTTTCTAATTAATTTAAAATAAACTTTCATACTGTACTAAAATTTTCTGATGCATTTGTAAACTTATGTATACTTGAATTAGTGGACAAAAAGTGCATATATACATAAAATTAAAAGTTTTAACCCAAATAAAATTTAGTTTTTTTCCTTTTTTGCAAAACAAAACTGGAACACAATAAATTAAACAATTTATTAACAGTCCTTTAAAATACTTAAATAAGAACATTTAAGATAATAAATTTATAATATTATTGTAACCAATTTCAAAGCTTGGATTCATTGTCAAAACATTGTTTTAATCATATGTAAATTTCTGTTACAATTTATCAGATTAAGAACAAAACAATTTATTCAACAAAATATTCAAATTGCATGAATATTTTCAATTCAAGGTGAAGTGACAACATATATGTACAATGTTTCTATTTCAATGGAAATGTAAATAATATATACATATGGACTTTCAAAACTAAAAATTACACTTTAATTTGAGACTTTAAAACATAGATCTATAATTACAACATTGTTTTAATCATATACAAATTTTTATTTTTATTATCAAATTAAAAACTAAATCAATTCATTCAACAAACGATTCAAATTACATGAACAATTTTAAATCAAATGAGACAAGAATATATACGTACAAACTATGACAATCATATTATATTTAATAGATCATTTAAAATAAAAGATACTTCTCAGATCTAGCCAAAAGTCACACTTTGATTTATGTTTTCTCCTCAGATTGCCAAGGTCCACATCTAATCCTTTCAGGAGATGGATGAACCCGTTTGTTTTAATTTAATTTTATGTTTGACTTTAAGTTTTTATCATTTTTTATTTTGTTTAAAGGAAGATGATGACAACCGTTATTTTGGAGAGAAGGAGGAAGAATTTTTTGTAAAAAGAAAGTGAAATGAGGAGATCTGTTTTTAATGGGATAAAAGAGTCTTTTCCCATTCTCCTTATTTAACTTCGTTATTTAATTCAATCAATCGATCCCTTTATTTTCTTCATGTATTGGTTGGTCCTAGCATGTATCCATAATAGGCACTGTTTCCAACAAAATAAAACCTTCATGTAATTATTATTTATTTCAAACCCTGTTTAAAAGATGTACGGATATCGAATATCGATATTTGCAAATAGATCTTTATGCATGCATTTAAATAATTACTAACAACATTAAAAACATCAAATAGATTAATTATAATTAATATTAGAAAAATATTAATTAATTTAACCAATTTATAACATTTCATAAATTAATTAAATAGTGTTGTTTTTCGAAGAAATCACAAATGTGGTTATGCGACTCGGAGGTGTGAATTCAATTAGCAATTAATATTGAACAATTCAAATATTAATGTTCACATGTCACATTAGCTAGTGGTGTTACAGTTTGGCCGAATTCATCGCTTATAGATCTTTTTGGTAAAATCCAATTTCATGTTTTCTTAAACGGTACCCGGTGGTAACGATTATTTACACCAGTTCTCTTCGTCGAAACTATATCACATTAAAACTTCTGAAATTTGGTTTTGGTCAAAATTCCAATATCGTCCACATTCAACTTTGTAATTCCAAACACAAAGTCCTAGGTTTCATAATAACATTTATTATTAACTGTACTACTCTAACCAAAAATTTTGACTTTGAGTTGACTACAATTGAATGTGATACTAACCTCATATAATTGAGAAGATGAATCCTCTATTGAATAGTGTTTTACTTTCAATGCTTTAGCGCAGACCCAACTATAGTCGTTCTATGGACGCTATGCCATGATTTAACTATAAGCAAAGTAGAGTGTCCATATTGAAGTTTCAACTGCATTTTCAAGTCGACAAAATTATGTAACATCGTCACTTCAAGATTCTTTATTTGATCTTAGTCATATAAACCAACAGAAAACTCTTGAGCGAGTCATTCCATAATTATCCAATAAATATCAATGCAAAACCCCTTTGGTGCCCCTAACAACCACAAGAAATACTGTGACAACCCGGAATTTCGAGCAATATCAATTTAATAATTTATATTAAATATTAAATTGATTTGTTATATCTTTGATTTATAAGACTTGAATTGATACTTTTCTTTTAATGAATATCGTATTGGTGAATTTTATCTTTTAAAACTAATAAATTATTTTCTATTTGTAATGAATATATATTGGTATATATTGTAGATAGGAAAGCTTTGTTTTAAATTCAACTAATAAATTATGTTTTAAAATTTCTACTATATATTTCAGTGATTTGGGAATTATGATTTATTTAAAATAAGCCTTTTTAAAGCTATTTAATAAATAAATATATGGGTTAAATACTTAAGATAAATGTTTAAATAGTTTAAAACTTAGTCTAGCTTTAGTTTAGATTTAAACTTATTAACAAAAAGGATTTGTTCTATTTTCTTTTTAAGTTTAGCTTGATAAATATGGTTTAAAAATATATATAAGTTTTAAATTCAATTTTTGTCAAATGATACTTTACTATATTATAAAATAAGTAGTTTATAGTAAGATATAATTTCTTTTATAAATCATTTCAAATTGTTAAATGTGTTATTTATTTTTAAATAATATTAATAAGTAAAAGGATGTACATACAGAAATAGAAATAAACATATAAAATTAATAGATGAAAGTAAAATATAGGACTTCACCTATATTTTAAAGCAACATGACTAACAATAAAACAAGTAACAAAGTAAATATATCAAACAAGGAAATATAATACATAGGAATGATTTGCCCGCCCCTAATAAAAATATGCATAGTCAAATAGCTTGTTAGAAAAGCTTGCATAGGGTAAGTGTGAAAATAGATGGTTCGAGTATGATAACCATGCAGTCTTGAGTACAACTAAATCTAAAAAAATATGTAGGCTGTAAGGAAAATAAGCATATTAAGGACATGGCATTTAATGATAGTAAGGCAAATATCTTTTCTAAGTACATAAGCATGTAATCTCGGCCACCAAGCAAAGAAAACCATCTCTGATAATTGTACAACTTGTACACTGTTTTGTATAATAAGAAATGACATTACCCTGTAACTTGTTGTATATCACCCTGTAAGCTACTCTTCCCCATATCATCTTTTCTCTTCAGTTCGAGCTAAATAAAAGTAAGATAAAACTCCATTTAAAAACCTAATCAAGCATTCAACAACAACTTAGAAAGCCAGGGAATTAAACAGAGGAGGTTTTTTGTTGCTTCAGATTTCAAATTCAAGAACCTGTTCAAAATTTTAGCCTCTGTTCTTCTCTGCAAATTGGTGAGTAACATTTTATTTAAATTATAACTTAAGTTAATATGAAGCTTGCTTTTCTCTGTGATAATATATATTTTATAGATATGTGTTTGTGCAAATCTGGGTATATTTACACTTGTTACTCTGTTAGTCTGTTGCCTGTTGCTCATTTTTTTAAGTAGATATGTAAATAAATCTTCATCTCTTGATCTAACAAGTGTTTGAACGTAGGATGTAAACAAAAGTTGTTTGTTTGGCTATAATCTAGGTGTTAAAATTTTATTAAAGTTGTACCAACCTGTAATTGACACTGGGAACCAAGAAAACAAAATACAACTTTAAATATGTTTAAATCAAAACTCTGGTTTTAAGAATTCAGGAGTATAAATCGAATCTACATACAAAAATATGATTTTTAAAACAATATTTATAATTTTTAGAGAAGGGGGTGAAGTGCAGTTTTGGTTCGTCGGTTTTAGGCTTTTTGAGCTACCGTAGGTGATCTCGTCGACTGGAGATGTCGAGTGTTTGTCTGTAGGTGGAGGAGTGACCGGGAAAGCTCGGAAAAATGGTGGAGTAGTGGTCAAGTGAACGTGGAGGCGACGACGTCGATTCCTTTTTCGTAAACCTAGTTTTGAGGCATTGTGGTTTTTCGATTCGTACGGCGTCATCATACGATCGAGCGTAGCGTGCTTTTGGGGTTTTGTAGAGGGGAGGTAGACGAGGCTACGACCGGAGTTTGGTGGCCTCTAGTGGTCGGAGCTGCGTGAACGTGGTGCTTCCAGGTTTTTGTGTTGGGTTGTGGTTGCGTTCTAGGTTGTGGAAGCGAACTTGATTTCGATCTCGAGTCTGGAGTGATGATCGGAGGTTTGGGATAGGATGTGGAAGTGGTCGCCGTGATGAGGAGATGGTCGTGGTTGATCGAAAGTGGTGGCATCGTGGGTGCATGTGCACGGTGCACATTTGTGCTCTGGTAAAATCTGGGTTGGCAGGGATGTATACTCGAATTTCTCGAGTAGCTCCAGCGTTTTGCTCGGGGTATATTAGGTTTGGACTCGAAGTATATTAGGGTGAACTCGGGTCATGTGTTGTTTCAGGTTTTTAAAATAAAAGAGAACCTGCCTGTTTAAATTTTAAACAGGATTTAAAATTTGAAATAAGATTTTGAACAGGTTTAAAACCAAGGTTAAACTGAGTTTAATTAAATTGTTAAATTCCAGATTTTTGGAATGAAGAGAAAGTTTAAAATTTAAATACTTTAAATAAGTTTAAATATTTGAACTTAAGGGGATTTGATTTAAAGCCCTTCATAACTAAGATTTGCTTTAACTTATAGATTAATGGTTTTTAAAAGTTAGTTTATAAAGTGATTTAAAGTTCAAATTAGTGTTCGTTTAAACTTGGAATTTAAAATGAAAGTTCAAAGGAAAAATGAAATAAATGTTTTCAATCATATTGGAAGTGAAATTTAATCAATAATGAGAAATGAGTTTTCTTTAAGTAATAAAGATTAAGGATTTAAATTCATTAACTATTAAGATAATTAGAATGATAATTGATAATTTGTATTGATTAGATTAGTAATTATAAGTTTAAATGTATTAATTTAAGTAAATAATGAATTAAGTAATTAATATGTAATTAAGAATCATAGATTTGACTTTAATTAATTTATGAATGGTTAATTGAACTTATAATTTAAAATGAGGAAATTGTAAGTTATTATTTTAGGTAAGTAATTAAATAAATGTTAATGAAGGTCATTAACTAGATTATTTTATGATTAATTAATATAATTGATTTTTAATAGTTAATTAGATTAATTAATTTAATAAGCAACATTGTAATTGTTTAAGTGTAATTAATTAATGGGAAGTAATTAAGGAATTAAGTACCCATTTTAATTAATTAAGTAATTTGATTGATTTGAGTTAATTAATTTAGTTTAATTGATTTGGATTAATCACTTGATGATTTGGAGGTATAATTACTTAGGAAAAGTAATTGATGAATAATTACTGGATGTAATTAATTGGATGATGTTTTATTAATAAAGTAATTTGAGTATAATTACTTGAAATTAATCAAGGGATTAATTAAGTCTGTTTATTGGGAGTAATTAATTTAGGACAATTAATTACTGTAAGTTATTAATCAAGGTGATTAATATATGTGATTTGAAGATTAGTATTCCTAATAAAAATTAAGAAATAAAATAACTAATTAAGAGTTAATTACTTGATGTAATTAAATTAAATAGTAAATGTAATTAGAGATCATTAATTATTATAATTAATGCTGGAATTTAGAATGGATTTATTTGGAAATGATTAATAAATGAATAGATTTATTAATGTAATTAATTAAGTAATGTAATTAATTTTGGCTAATTAATAATGATGAAGTAATGAAGGTTAATTTCTATATTTGGTTAAAGATAATTAATTTGTGAAAATAATTAAGGATAATTACTTAAATTAATTTAAAGATAATTAATTAAGGATGATTAAGTTTAAAAGAATAATTGGATGATGATTAATTAATTGATTGATAATTAATTAATAGTAATATGAGCAAGTTTAATAATGGTGAAGTAATTAATTTAGTTTACTTTAAATTAATTAAAGATAAGGTAATTAATTTAATTCATTTTAAATTAATTATAAATGGTGTGATTATTAATCCTTGTTTATATATGATGGATGATATGGATTTCTTTGAATGGTTTGAATTCTCTGATATGAGATAAATAATGCTGTGTGATGATAATATATATTATCTATTTATGCTGATATGTGAATTATCTATCTGTGATATTATGAATTATCTATCTGTGTTGATATAGATAATAAATTGAAATTGTTTTAAACATTAAAACAACTTGGACCTAAAAGATGGCATTTTGGATTTCGATGAGACCGGGATCAGATCTTTCCATATTTGGTGGTCCGAAAACCACATCGATCCAAATTAACGTTAGGTCGTGAATCTCAAGTGAAGATGAAGATTCAGAGTGCAAGGGTTATTGTCGTTAACTCTGAGGATGATTCCAAAATGAGTGTAACGAGATAATGCCTTCGGTTTCGTTCGAACCCGGAACGAACTTGTATGGATTGAATGCTTTTAGAACATCGTTAGGTGGGCGATGAGCATTCTAAGAGATGTGTTCTCTAAAGGTAATCGTAGCCTCAAGCCTCATCAACTGGGAATGGCTAAAACAGGGGAGGTGCAGCAAGGCTTCATGGGTAGCACCCATTGAAAGCGGGATATACCCCTGTCTAGAGTCCCTTTTTATTCGGCTTAATGGCAGTTGGAATTGCGCACCGACTGCGGGGTTGTTTCGTTTGGGACTGTCCAGTAAGGGATGGTTCCGGCTTTGTGTTGCAGGGAACTTAGGGTGGGTTCTCGGTACGCTGATCTAGGCCAGGTACTGTGACGGGCGGTACCCCAGTAGCCCTGCCATTGTATGGAATCCAATCTCCAATAAGTGTCGTACGTATTAGTTGTGCCCAACTATGTTGGAACGTGAGATGTAAGCATTCCAGCTATTTCTGTATTTTACTTGAAAACCCTAGACCCTATTATAATATAACTGGATTTCCTATCAAATGTTTGGTTAGCGTAAGGTAAAAACTTACCCATGTTTATGTGTGGGGAGTCTTACGTGATACCTTTTGGTTTTCAAAGGATTTTCAAAGTTAAGCAACTTTAACCTGTTACTCATACCAGACCCATGTCTGACCCGGAGTTTATTTTTGTTTTTCTTAAACTCTCGGGTACTCAAATTTTTACGAGTAGCCAAGGAATTCAGGTTAGCTTTGACGAATTGTGGAGGAGCAATGGAGTAGGAGGCTTCAGCGTATAGATATATAGTGGTTCCGCTGTGTTAGTGTTTATGTAACAACCCGCATATCTATTTATTTTATATTTAAATATTTTATCGTTAGTCGGGTGTTAGTCCGAAAAGCTACTTTTTGCATACGGTCAAATTAGGACTCGAGACCACCTCCATTGAGTTCAAAATGACGTTTGCGATCTTTTTGAGTGTAAAATTCGATATGTTTGGAGATAGTGAAATTTTCGACACTTTTTCCCGCCTTTGACTTTGGTTGGACTGCACCTTCTTAACTCAGCCCAACCCTCTTCCTCACTTTATCAAACACTTCAAGCTTTGTCAAAAATGGTGGTGGGAAAGGGAAATTAAAACTCCAAGCTCAAATTCAATTGCAAATCCGAGATTCAACTCCAAATTCAAGTAGAAGATAGTGGATTCAAGCTTTGGATTGCTTCTCCTTGTCTTCAATCTCCATCTTCATCCATTTTAGTGAAAAGGTGAGATTTTTGATCTCACATCTTGCCTATGACTGTCATTGGACTGTTGGGAATGGTTCCCTATCACTTTAGCATGCTCGTTTGCATTTGGTTTGGATTGAATTGGCGAAAAACTCCAATTTTTAGCATTTTTGGTGAGTTCCAGCCCTTAGGTCGTTCTGCCCAGGTTAAGTCGTCCAGGCTGCTAGCTCACGCACGTTGAAAAGTCACCGCCTTCATAAGTCGTTCACGAGTTAAAGGCATAAGTCGTTCACGAGTTAAAGGCATAAGTCGTTCACGAGTTAAAGGCATAAGTCGTTCACGACTTAAAGGCATAAGTCGTTCACGAGTTAAAAGCATAAGTCATTCACGAGTTAAAGGCATAAGTCGTTCACGAGTTAAAGGCATAAGTCGTTCACGAGTTAAAGGCATAAGTCGTTCACGAGTTAAAGGCATAAGTCATTCATGAGTTAAAGGCATAAGTCGTTCACGAGTTAAAGGCCTTAAGTCGTTTGCAGTTAGCTCGCTCGCCTCGAGTTAAGTCGTTAGGTCGTCTGGCCTTAAGTCGTTAGGTCGCGTGCCTTGCTAACTCGTTAGGTCGCGTGCCTAGTTAAGTCGTTAGGTCGCGTGCCTTGCTAACTCGTTAGGTCGCGTGCCTAGTTAAGTCGTTAGGTCGCGTGCCTTGTTAACTCGTTAGGTCGCGTGCCTAGTTAAGTCGTTAGGTCACGTGCCTAGTTAAGTCGTTAGGTCGTGAACACTTAGGTCGCGCCTTACTGTTAGGTCGCGCACTTCGTTAGGTCGCTCGCATTTAGGTCGAACCCTGTACTCCCCTTCGTAGGGGATCTTATCTGAAAAACATTCATCGGGATTTCTACTTTGATGGTTTTGGGAATTGATTTCTTTGGACTTTACTCACGTCTTCGAATGTGAATTTATGTGATTCGATTTGTTTCAACAATCGTTTTGTGACTTGTCACTCTAAAGATATGAAGGTTTCAATATTAGTAGTAAATATCAAAGCTCTTTCATCAAAACGATTTCAACTCTATTTTTATTACAAAGCTCTTTTTCCTAAACCGTTTTCCAATCTACTTGTATATACAAGCCTTTACTTCACTCAGATGAGAAATCGACTTAAACGACTTAGTAAAACGAGTGGTATGAAACGCTTGCGTTCACTTCGTCGGTTAGCTCTTGGACTTGTTCGATTGAACCCTTTTTGTGACAATTTCCTAGTGAAGATCTACAGTTTGTTCATAAATATTTAAGTTAAGCTAGTGGTTATGGGACATGAAGCTAAACCCATATATTTACTGGCTTAGTGTAATTGACACTTCCTTATGATCATGACGATCATTTTTGTGATTTAGACTAGCAATTGAGCGATGTCTCTTTGTCTGCGAGGGAGACTATACCCCGTTTGTGTGATGTTTCGCCATCACATATGTAGGGTAGCACCCTACGGTCTTCGGGCCATTCCTGTGTGAAAATTTAATGGATAGCTTCCATGAGATAGCTTCTCGTCATGTGTTTTACGCGTAGGTGAGTTTTCATGCTCCCATTCATGTGTTAGGCCTCCCCCTTTTATGTGTTTTCTGGATTTCTTGTGATGATTTCTGGAATTTATGCTTCACCAATTTTCATGATTTTCATTGATATGATATCAGTTTTTGTGCATTGGTGAATTTATGTGTTATTGACTTGTTATGAATACAAGTTTAGGGTATGATACCCTACTTTATCTTTGAGAAGATTCTTGTGATATTGATTGATCTTTTGTTGATTATCATTTACATACTTATAGTAGTATGCCGTTATGGTTGTTACATGTCCATGCCATATTATTTATCCTATACCTTATCATCTGATATTTATAGCTAACTGATCCGTTTATTATTTTCTTATAAATAATACTCGGGTCAGACCGAGATGTTACAGGTGCTTCTGCTTGACCTCCCTTCAGGATTATTCTGACTTTTGGCTAACTACTTAGATTAGTAGCTTTTGGATGTACACATTTGAGAAATAGACTCTATGTAGTGTACTTATTCTTTTGTATAGCACGTGATGCTATTCTTTTGTATTATCGTGGATCTTTCTGACCACTACTCTGATGTACACTTTCATGTGTTATATATATTTATTCATATCTTCTTCCGCCTTTGTGATATGGATGTCTGTGACTGATTTATGTTATGATTACTTCTATGTTTTTTTTCGAAGATTATATATAGCCACCGTGTGATAGCTTTGTGTTTGTATCGGTATGTCGGATTTCCCCCTTAAAAGATATGCATTCTATTCTATCTGACATATCGGTGCTCGCACAAAGAAGTTACATGGATGGTCGCTCCTCCACAGCCTTATTCTCCGTGCTAATTGACAGCACTACATCGTAGTGTTCTTGGTTAGCGTGGGTATAGAGGTGGGGCGTTACAGTTTATTTGTATTTCCGCTGTGTTGTATCTCTGTATTGTATTGAGATGTATCGAGTTGCATTAACTAGACAGGTGTTTATAACTGTTTAGTATGTGTTGTATTATCTGTGTAACTCTGATGTATATGATACTATGTAATCTCTTATGTGATATATTATATTTCATTCATTCTGCTGTTGAGATTCTGATGTTGTTTTCTTCTTTCTTCTCTATCTTTTCTATTTCTCACCCTTTTCTTTCTTAAAGATGATACGACTTTCTGGGTGTAGAAGGTCGGGTCGTCTCAAATACATTGCCCAACATTTGGAGAGAGTTTCTTACTCTAGTCTCAACATATGAATTGATATCCTTTCTTGAAACATCTTGACTAGGAATATTTAAAACAATATGTTATTTTCAATGTGATAAAACTCTCATAATTACAACACTTTGTAATTACTATCACATAACATATTATTTACGAATTTTCCATCTATATACTTTAAATTAGTTACTTAAGTATTTATATCACTGTATAACAAGTATATAATAAGAAGAAAAACACATTTTATTTTGAAAATTTTTGGTCACAGAGTCAGATATAGGTAAAAAATTATATAATTGCCCCTAAGGCATACCCCTAACTCTATCGAATATGACCATATCTGCATCCGTATCTATTTTTAGGATATCAAATATTTTTTCATATTTCTGGTACGGGTACAGACAGATTTAGGATTTTTCAGGTACTCATTGATAGCCCAAATTCCAAGCGAAGATTTAGGCCCATCGATGAACTTAGAAAGCACTACATGTAATAGCCCATAAGTTAATAATTAATTAATGAATTAAGAATTAACTGTAAAATTAAAGGTTAACTGATTTAATTAAGGAATTAAATAAGAGAATGAATGAATTAAACAAGGTAAATATTTGGGGGATGTAACGACCCGTAACTTTCGATAATTAAAAATAAATAATTTAATAAGATTTTGTGAGTTAATAATGGGGGAAATAAAAAAAATTATGAATTATTAATGAAATAATAACTAGAATGGAAGGTAATAATGTCAATTTAAGTCAATTATTAACAATTTCAATGAATGTTCAATTAATTGAAATGATTTAAATGTTATACTTGGTTATAAATTGAATATAAGAAAACAAATGTAAATATTGAATCAATTAATGAAATAATATATAATTTACGGTAATTGGATAAAATCAGTGTTATGTAAGTAATTATGACATTTGTTGTAAATGATAAACTTACAAATGTTACTAAATGTAGAAATGGTGACAATTGTTATTTGTTACCAATTTATCTAATCGATTACAAATAAATGTAAATAAATGTTGCATTAATGTGAGTTAAGATAATAACTACAAATTGTGAATGTAATAAAGGTATAGAAATATTAATTATATTCACAAGGCAATAATTGATGTAATAAAAAGAGTGAAACAGAAACAAATTAATTTATTGAGATTTTTAAATTATAATAAAATTGACAAAAATTTAATATAATGGAAATATAGTAGTTAATACAAATAAGAGATGAGAAACTATTATTTAGTAAGAAATGTGTAATTATCGTTTGTATCCAATAGTGTATAAATATGTTTAAATTACTATTAGATAGGAAATAATTATTCTACTTCTCATTACATTCATTTAGTCCATTTTGAAACTTAATCAACTGAAATTAATGTAATTGAAAATTTTCAATTAATAGGAGAGAGAATGCTAAATTGTAAAGTAGTAGGTGTAATTAAAAGTAGCTTATGTTTTGTGAAAATATAAGGAAAGTTTGATTTAATGAAAAGAACATTTATGTCAAATAAAATGAATGTTTCATTTGTGAATGTAGGTTTAATTTCATTTAAATAAAGAATAAAATGATTGATTTTAAAGGAAGAAATATATGTTTATTGAACTGTGTTTTGGCTTATGGATTGATTACAAGAATGGGAAAATAATCTATTTCAAAGTTATTTATTACTCTTGTGTATAAACAACAAATTTATAAATGTGTTTAAATAAACAATTGTTCTATTTTTCATCCATTTTAGTTGTCTGTTTTGAAATTTAACTTTGTAAGTAATTGCAATTAATGTAACTCAAATATTTCAATTAAAAGGAAAGAAAACGTTGATTGCAATTAATATATTTAATAAAAGAAACGCACGTTTTGTGTTAAACAAAAAGGGTGTTTTAATGGAAATAAAAGATCATTTTAGGAAAACCAAATTGAACATTTTCATTTTTAAGGTAAGTTTAATTTTTTTTTATGCGTAGATAAAAACCTAAATGCGTACAAATTTGAATATTATTTGAGTTAATGAAGTTAATTTGGTTACATTTCACAAAAATTGAATTTCAAAAGGTTGTGCGATGTACATGATCCCTTCATTTCTTTTGTTATTAATTGTTGCATGAACGTTTTAAAATAGTTATCTTATTATTAATACTTAATATATTCATTTCTCCTTCTGTTTAATACCTGAGCCTAGACTTTTAGGTTGTATTTAATTCTTGCCACCTCATTTTCACGTATACAAAATTTTACTTTACTTTGGTTTGTAAACTTTTTCATTCCTACGTACATTTCCTTATGCATTATTAATGCCTGAAGCTTTCAAAATAAATTGCGACATTTATTTTTGTTCCTCCACCTTCATTTCCTAATTATAAATAACCTGCATCTTATTTCTTCATTTGCGTTTTGTTTCTCTTAACACCTCATATTCAAAAGCTCTTATTCTTGCAAATCCAAAAGCTTTCTTTTATGAAACATGATTTTTTTTTCATTTTTCCGTACACGTCCTGTCCTCATCTTAGTTGTTCTTCAATCTTTTCCTGAAGCCTCATCTTGAGAAAAACGTAAGTATTAATTTTTTTTGCGTACTAATTATTATTTTAATAATATTTCTTATAACATGAATATCTTTTGCATATAAACTTTGATTCACGCGCGATTTCTTCTGTTGGATTCATATTTAAATTCCGCACAACATGAAATTGATTCAGTTGAATTTGGAGACTGTTGAGTTTTGCGCTTCTGTTTGGATTTTTATGGGCTAAAATCAAAGGTGAGTGTTTTAACCCACTCACAATTACTAAAATACCTTATGTTAGTTAAATAAAATTTATGATGTGATTAGAAATTTATTGATTTATGTTTGGTGTGTTTAAATCGTCATTCTAGTTAAATTTGACTTTTATTGCATTTAATCACCGTTAAATTTAATATTGAACATAAATTGTCAATTTAATACATGTTATTGATTATCAGTTATCTATTGATGTTTATTGATTGATTTGGATGATGATTGTGATGAATGTTTGATTTTTGATATTGGATGACTGGATGTTGTATTTTATATTGTTATAACTGCAAGTTACCTATGGGTTGAAATGATATATACCCGAACGATCTATAAATTTGGGAAAAAACGTTATGGGTTGAAATGATAGACTCGAACGATTTATGGATTTTATATAAATTCAGGATTGCAGTTTGAAATGATATACAACCGTAAAATTTTAAATTGCGGATTGAAATGATAAATATCCGTATTACTTGACCCTAGGGTAGAAAATTATATACGGACACCGGATTGGTTAAATTAAATGATTTTTGAATCTTTGAGATTTTGAATTCAGTTAACTAGTATTTTGAAAAAGAAATTTATTTATACAAACTGAAGTGTTTTCGATAATCCAAGTGTAAATGCTGAAAGGGAATTGATTTTATGAATTATTCAAGAATTTAAATTGGAATTTCAAGGTTGAAGTATCGAATAAAATGAATTTATCGGAGTTGAGTTATTGGAAATGTTTGGATATAACTTTGAAATCTAATTTAAACTAATTTAGACTATTTTAATTTATTTAACTATTTTAATCAATTTAAACTATTTTAATCTACTATAACCTATTTAATCCAATTTAATCTATTTTACATATTTTAAACTAATTAAATCTATTTAATCTATTTTAAATATATTTAATTTATTTTAAATTTATTTAATCTATTTAAAATATATTTAATATAATTTAAATCCATTTAATCTATAATTAATCTATTTAAATCATTTTAAATCTAATTAAATCAAATTTAAATCTATTTAAACTATTTCAATCTATTTTAAACTATTTTTAAAACTATTAAAACTATTTATGACTACCTAACCTATTTTCTTAAATTTCAGACTGTGGAAAGAGAAAGTATTTACATTTAAAATCCTTGATGATAATACAACCTAAGTTGGGTTTTGAAATTGATACCTTTTTGTGAAATGACATATTTGAGTAAATGTGATAATTTTGGAACGAGGATTTAATTAACCTATCTTATCGATAATTTCATAAATGAATATGTTTTTTGAAAGTGAATATGATTTTAAAGTGAATATAGTTTGGAAGTGAATATGATTTCGAAAGAGATATGATTTGAAATCGAATATGATATTTTGATATAAATTGTGAATTGACTTTTGAAATTTAAAAGAACCATCTGATGTGAAATAAGCGTTTAGTTGTTAAAGAGACCGAGATCAGATATTGTTATACTCTCTGCCAATGCTGAAAACCACTTTAACAACTGTGTATATGGTGGAGATTCCAGAAATGAAGTAGGATGGTTTGATGAACGATTTCTGTAAAGGTATGATATGATCCTGACTCCCGTGAGTCAGCTTAGATGTGACTAAAACAGGAGCCATGCCGGGCCAGGTAAGGTCATTCCTCCTATCGGGCACACTTCTTCGATACTATATTCTGACTTTGTGATTGATTTGGTGGCCACCCTTGATTTTGATTTGGGAGCGTGTCCGAGGTGGGTGGTAGTAGCTGTTATGCGTTACCACCAGTCCGGATCCGCAATTGGTATATCTACCCTAGCATTGCCTCGAGTACCGTGTTCACATGCCCTAGAGCGCCTTCTACGAGTTTGTTTTGTACCGTCCCTATGGGGTGTCCTCTGGGTAAACTACCGGGTTGGTGGAGCTTACGGCATTGTATAGACTATGGGAATATATAAAATGTGTTAAGGGGGATATGGGTAACGCCTTAACGCTATTTTGATACTTTTACTTTACTGTAGACATATTATAATAGCGTATGTTACTACATAGTAGATAGTTTAACGGATCCTTAGGAGATGGGAATCCCGAACATCTCTTAAGTTACTACACTCACGTTAGATATTGGATAGGAGATGTCAAACCCCGCAAACATCTCTGACGCCATTACACTCATATTTACCGTTGATTTAACTTACATAAGATCTTTTAGTTCTGACTCGAGTGTTTTGTCTTTTCAATTCGCTCGGGTCAGCCTGAGCATTTCAGGGTTGAAGACCTTATTTCTGGAGGACGAAGACGAAGATTTATACTATTATTATTTATGATATGTATTCCACTGCATCATGTTGTTCTGCTACATTTATTTATTTATTCCTGTTTCTGTAACTCTGATTTTTGTGTTGTAAAAGAATAGTCAAATATTTATAAAACAGCTTCATGAACTATTATTTGATTATTATATTTTGTCACTCCGCTGCGAGATTCTGTATTTGTTTTATTTCTTTCTCTTTTTCTTATTTACCCCATAACAATCTGCCCTTTTGAATGGTTGAGTCTGGCATGTGTGTCTGCTTAAAACGTCCAAAAAGACAGGTCATTACAGGGGACATTTATTTACTTATTGTGTATAAGAGGTTAATGATAAGAAGTTATTAAATGAAGATTTCGAGAATTTAAATAAATGAGATATAACTAAATTCAGTTGTAAATATGTAAGGAGAAGATTTAAAATTGAACAAAGAAGATCTTATATTAAAAGTAATTAAACTCGACTTAATGTGTAAGGGGAAAATATAAAACATTTGAATAGAGGATATTTTTACTATGGCAATTAAATTAGACGACAAATGATTGAATGTAGGAGATCTTATATTAAGGATAATTGCATATAACTTAAAATTCAATCGTATATAAGGAGAATCAATTTAAGTACATGAATAAGGAGAATTTTGTATCGAGGGAAACAAATTAATATAATAAGGAAAAGAAGGATTGCCAAACCAAAATCCTTACTATATAAATACCACTAAACATATCATCCTCATTTTTCATTCTTTCTCCTTAAATTAAATTAAAATAGAAACCCAGACGGTCGCCATGATAAAGGGAAGAGGAAGAAGAAAAGAGACATGGCCAAAGAAAACATAAAGCTTTGAAAGATCAATGCTTTAAGTGAGTAATATTATTTTTTAGGTTGTTTTCACAAATGTTGATTATATCTTAGTTATTTTATGATGAATTTCATATAATATGTGTTTCAAATTGATATATCTTGATTAAACGAATATTTTTGGGTTGAAATATTGTTGTTTGGGAAATTTTACTGTGATTCCCTATTCTAATAATTTTTAAACACCACGAAAGCTTAATATGATTTTTGAAATGGATTTTTAGAAATGTGTTTTAAGTTAAAGGATTTTTCCACGTCAAAATAATTAGTTATGAATTTTGTAGATACATATGTACTAAATAAATATGGAAAAGTAGCTTAAAATGGAAATGTTGGAAAAATATGCTAAATAATTTTATTTGCAAATTTCTATAAATTTATAACTATTTTTCTAATCAAGAATAATCATTTTCACAAACTATGTTGGAATGCCGAAACTAAATAACAATGCAACCGAGACATAATTATGCATGTAAATTTCATCATTAAGTACTAAGGGAACAAGATCCTATAAAAGTGCTGTAAATGTAAAACAATGGACATTGCTACTAACTAAAAATGAAGGTGGAACGAATAATGAGGTGATGTGTGGAAAGACATGCATAGACGTGCTCAGAATTATAGATGTAGGCAATTAATTATTCATGCTTTATTACGTGTACGGAGTGAGAGACCAGTCAAAGGTGTTATGCCGAGGGTATAACACCCGAAACTAAAACGAACTAAGAAATATGATAGTTCTAAGAAAATGAACTAAGTAAAACCATAGCCTAAAATGACAGTCGAAGGAGCTTCTAAGCATAAGCAGAGGAAGATGCCCGATGGTGCTCCAAACAAGAGTGAATAATTCAAGCTTCCTTAGGATAAAACCAGTGGGTAGTGATTCGATAGCTGAGAGCTGCTGACTTTCGAAGAAATTCAATACCAAGACCAATTAGCTTTCAAAGGAAAGCAAATACTGGAACCTAAGGCTTAAGATGGTGAAGGTAGCACTTAGAAGCATGTTGCATTGCAAAAGTAGTTCTAAAGCTTAAGATACCCAAAGGTAGACTGGGAGGCTAACGAAGCAAAAAAGAATAGCTAAAGCCAAAACCTAATAAATGAATAATTGGGTGAAGTTTGGAAAGTTAAATATAAATAATAAGTAAATAAGTAAGAACCTACAAATAATGCGGGTTCGAAAGGGCTATTGACGCTGACTGGGGACGCTTACTCGAATGCATCTACTTTAAGAGGTGGGGTTTGGCATTTCACTTCCAAGGGATGTGGGATGTCCAGACAGGTTTTATGCTTTCATGAGAGTGATTGTAACAATCATATGGGATTCAAGCTTAAAGGAAATATAAAGAAACTGCTTAAGTTGTACTTTGCAGTATAAAACATCAAAAACTGAGACTGCTTAGGGTTGTATTTTGCAGTATCAAACTTAAATAACCGAGATGGCTTAGGGTTGTACTTTATAGTATAAACTTAAGGAAAAAGACTATGCTTGGGGTTTTACCTTGCAATATAGGACTAACTAATGAGTTAACGAGACCGAGAGAGTACTTTCTGCATAGATACTGTCATAAACAAAACTCAAGAGAGTTTCATATATAATATTTTTGGAACCTGAATATGATCATAGGTTAAATAATATGTTTGAGACCATGTGCAACGACCCGTCTTTTACGTATCGGAGGATTGTAAAATAATTTTATTTAATTCATTTATGGTCATATGATTCTAATATTTTAGGATATGGTTTTTAGGGATGTTTTACACATTTATTATTTTTTCTGAATTTCTAAGTAACCATTTTACCCCTAGAGATCTTATTTTTCGGGTTTAACTTTTGATAGAAGCTGAATTAGATGCTCTAACCTATTTCGTTTCTTCGGGATGGTAGTTTCCCATTCCGTATAGAGGTCATATATGAAAATCGAATAAGTGGTTAGGAAGTTATAGCAGTTTTAAGTTTTAAAATCCGCTGGCCAGAATTAGAAGGGGATTAATAAGCCGAATTAGCAAGCCCATTAGTCTAATCAGGTTTGGTTATAAATATGAGGTGAGAGAGACCATTTGAAAGTTTATCTCTCATTTCAAATCAGTCCCAAACCCTAACTCCTCTCTAATTATCCATTCATCTCATTGGATTACATCTCAAGACGTCTCTAACTGCAAATTGGAGGCAAAATCTTCAACTAGGAGCTTGATCTCATCACTTTGGTTGCATATTTATCCGATTTCTCGTTGTACGGATCAAATCTTTGTCATATTTCATAGTTTTGGTAGATTTTGTGAGTGGTTATGATCTTTCACTAGTCTATGATGCATTATACATTGTAGTTAGGTGATTATGGGATTATCAAATTAAATTGATTAGACTTAGGTAATTTTAGATTTAGAAACCCTAAGTTAACCTAATTAAACATGTAGTTGAGATTAGATCATTGGCTATTGTTATTTGTGTAAATCTGGCTATGAAATTCTATGTTTTAGATTAGATCTATGCTAGAATTGTGATGGTAGATTGAATTGGATGTTTTGTATGTTCATATTAGATGTAATTTGGATGATTTTCTATGTTTGATTCATGGATATGTTTAAATTGCTTGCTATGCTTGATTCATTTGCTAGTGTTGTGCATGTTTTAGGACATAGATTGGTGATCGGAGCCTATCGAGAGCAAAGTTCGTTGAAATCGCACGAAACTTAGAGGATAGGCTCCAGAGCACGGTAGGAAGCCACTTAGAAAATTTCACGACAATTGGAGCCAAGTATTTGGATCAGCACCGGTCCAATTGAATTGGATCGGTACCGATCCAAAATTAGCATGCCAATTGAAGTGAAATCCACAGGGGAAAATGAGCATGAATTTTAGGGTTGCTCTATGAAGTTGGATCGGAGGATAGCCCAAGTGTTGAAGATTGAATGGATCATCTTCACTAGATCGGCTATGGTGCATAGAAGAGAAGACCTGAAGGCTAAGAGGGATGGCTAAGGGTCTATGGCATCTAGAGGGAGTGCACTAGAGGCTGGAAGAGAAATGGAGTCGAAATTGGTCAAGTATTTAGATCGACACCGATCCAATTGGATTGGACTGGTACCAATCCAAATTATTGGCTCTATTGGATGTGAAATCCGGGATGGAGACTCTAGGGTTGTAGTGGATCACACTGGAAGTTGTGGCTCGCTGATTGCTTCTACGTTTTGGAAGTTATAGCATGATGAAGTTTCGGCTCTTCGGTCGGGGGCTCGGATAAAAGTAGGACCGAAGGAGTTGATAGATAGCTCGAGATGGAACGAGACCATGGTATAATGGACTGGATTAAGTAGTAGGACTCATGCCCGAAAATGGATTGGAGTTGTGAAAGCTCTGAAGATTTGGCAGTGCCAAGTAATCGTTGATAACTCGGAGTGTTCTGGTTGTGTTCAAGTAGGAGTACTATATGCGGGGGCATCCGAGAGCTAGTAGTGCCATTCGTATATCCTGTTCCACTCTAAGAGGGTCTAGTATTAGATGTACATAGGTATTGTAGGAGACAACCGTGCGGGGTTTCGGACCTGAAAGTATGGGGGAACACAATCGAGAACCGGGATTTCCATTAGTCTCTGGCAAGCGAGGACATGGTCATACGAGTTATCATATATTCAAGGCTTTAGAAGATGATAGCTAGATTTTGGTTGATGGATGCTATGGTTGCTACATTTTCTATTTCTCTTGGGTAGTCTATCATCTATAGGAATGCTGGAGAAGGGATTGGGAATAGGGTCGATGGAGGAGGCTGCTTAGATTCTTCTATCTTGTTGTGTTACAGTATGCTATTGTCGTTTATTTGAGTAGCATATTATATCTTATTATTATGTGCTAACTCTTTGGTTGCAGAGATAGGTCAGGTATAGTTTTTTTACATGTATAGTACCATATTTTCCAATATAGCTTTTGATAGTCATCTACCGCTCACACCAGTTGTCTGATCCAAGGTTTTATGTTTCCTCTTTTCATCTTGGATACTCTTAAATGAGTAGATTAGATGACAGGTTTGGAGTCGCAGTGCTGTACAATGATGAGCTTAGAGAAGCTATGGTGTATTACTCTATATTTGTAGTTTCTGCTGTCTGTTTCTATGTACTCTGAGGGATGTAGTGAGGAAACGTTGTACTGAGATATTATGACATTTATACCATAACTCATGATTTAGTGGAGATGTTATTTTCATTTGTTATGGCTCACTATATTTTGTTGTATATTTTCTATATTATATTTTATTCATGCGTTGTGAGATATGCAACAGGTTTTCTGCTTTAAATTTCAACCTTGATGATCGTTCCATATCATCTTGGGACGGTTACAGCGCTCTTTTAGGTCATTGATGTGCAGGTGGTATGAGGCGGTCGTCACACCCTAAAACTAAGATGGCATCAGATATAGTTTTGTTTGAGAAATATTTATGTATGTCTAAGTGAACATATATTTTGCTATGACTTATGACTTATGATAGTCTTATACTATTTATGTAAACGATGCAAGCATGAAGGAAAACCCATTCCATACTCTAGTGGCATGGTCCCACTAGCCGAGGAATGTAGATGGGAAATGGTATTATTCATACCAGATTTATGTTTGACCCATATGTTTATTATTTTTCCTTATAAGATCATGGGTACTCATGTGAATATGTTGAGTTATAGGAATTTCTAATTTTAGTCATTAGTCGAAGAAATTTTCAAAAGACTATGTGGAAGATGAAGACGGGAAGGAGGCCTACTATTGTTACCTTTTATAGTTGCATAAATTTTGCTGTGTAATGTAAATATTATTTAAGTCTAGGAGATTGCAAGGGTTCAAAATATTCATATGTTATATCTTTAATTCTACCATGCAATAATTTATATTTTACCCCTACATGGACATGATTTGGATTTGAAATATGTAAAGACAATTAGCTATGATAAAATTTATTTAGTTGCTCTATCTGCTTAAACTATTGGAAAAATACTAATCTTGTTTTGTCCTCAAAAGATAATTCCAATGTGACTGTAGCACATTGGGGTTCCATCTTTGAGTTTCGGGAATGGGTAATGTTACAATTTGGTATCAAAGCTTAAGTTAGGTGACATTTAAGTAAAATAAAGGTAGAGCTAGTTAAGTACTTAGTAAAAAATTAACACCTTAGGGTGGGTATGCGCTATTATATATAATGTACGTGTATTTTGCTATGTAGAGATATAGGTTGATATGTCTATCATTCTATTGTTTTTTCACTCTCTTTCTTTCCATTTTTTATGAAACCTTGCTTAATAGAAAAAGCAAGATTAAAATGAAAAGTGGACTAGTTATTATAGGAGGAGAAAATGCAAGAAGGGGGATCGAAAGCACCCAACTTAATGGGAGAAACAAAGGTAAACCACAAGTGGTTGAAAACGGAGCTGCTCCACCGGCCAATGCAATGGGTATGGATGTGAACACCTTTTTTGGCAATTTATAATGCAAATGAAGAGGGAGAATATACTGGAGGTGGTAGACTCAAGGCCTTTAGTAAGTTAAGATTTATCGAGGATGAACCAAGGCTATCAAAACTGGGGATGAATGGTGTTTATAGGGAAGGAGCCTGCAGTTGAAGTGTTAAGTTGGCTAAGAGTTTGTGAGTGTATCTTTGGATATCTAGGATTGAATGATGCACAAAGGATAAGGCTGACTTCGAGAGATTTAGATGAAGATACCTCAGATTGGTGGGAAACAATGACGGCTGAGACCCCCGAAGAGGAGATTACTTGGAATTAATTCAGAGAGAGGTTTGGGACTCAATTCATATCTGAGTCTCAAAAGAGTGTTGTTGTTATTGATTTGAAGCAAGGAGACCTTTTGATGGAAGGGTAAATCCAAAAGTTTAACTCTTTGGCTAATTATGACCGAGAGATAATTAATAACCCCTTGAAGAAAAATGTGAAGTTTATTCGGGATTTGAAGCAGGGTCTAGATCATAATATGATGGTGCATCTGACATCTCCTTTTGAATTGGTCGTGGACATGACGTAAAGGAATGATGAGATGTATCAAGAAAATAGGAGAATCAAGACGAATCCCAAGGAATTGCAAAATAAGAAGTTCACTCCTTATGTTAATGACAAGAAGACTATGCCCAAAGGAAGCACCGTCGAAACTGTTATTGCTAATATTGCTTTTTTTAATTGTGGGAAGAAGGAGCAGTATGCATCAAAGTGTACAACATTGAGAACCTAAGGAAAATGAAGTTTTTTAACCGCAACATGCTTGGGCATCAAGAAAGGTTGTCTAGGGTTGTGAGCTAGAGTGTTTTCTTTGGGGTGACCAAGGGAAGGACCGTCTACCAAAAAGAAAGGCAAGAATGTTTTTTTGGAAGGTTTGGCTTTGATTTCTAGTATTTTAGTTAGAATATCATTTGATACCAGTGCTACACATTCATATATAGCTAAAGAGTTGGTTGATAGACTTGGGTTATTGGTTACCTATTTAGTCACTTCCATATGTGTAGTGAATCTGATAAGGGAATATAATGGCACTCTTGGAATTAGATGCACTAACTTAGAGATTGAGTTAGGTGGGTGATATTTTGTGTGATCTATGTGTTTGACTTTATAAGATTCAGATTTATTTTAGGGATGGATTGGTTGGAGCTCGATGGCACTATAATATACCGTGCCGAGAAGATTATAGCATTAAGTCACCTAAATCAAAATGAAAAAGTGCTTGTAGATTTGGAAAAGCCTAAACTTAGGAGAAAAGGTGTATTGTTTACTTTATCCTTGGAGGAAGAAGGTGTCGGAGAAGTACGAGTAGTGAGGGACTTCTCAGATGTATTTGAACCCGTTTCAGGATTGCCATCCCTAAGAGTGGTAGAGTTTCGAATTGAGATAATAACGAGATCAGAAATGTTTAGTCGACCCCCAAGTAGAATGTCTCCAAAGGACATGGAGAAATTAAAGAAGCAACTATTAGGGTTAGGGAGAAAGAACTTTGTAAGGTCGAGTGTTCAACATGGAGAGCTACGATCGTGTTTGTGAAGAAGTTCAATGGGTCTTTAAGACAATGCATTTGATATCGGAAGTTGAATAAAGGAACAATGAAGAATATATATCCCATGCCAAGGATTGATGATTCGTTTGATTTGTTGAATAGAGCCTAGGTATTCTTAGAGGTAGATTTGGGTTTGAGATTCCATCAAGAGAGGGTTGCAGTGGAAAGTGTTTCATTGACTGCTTTTAGTATGAGGTATGGTTCATACGAGTGGCTAGTAATGCCATTTGGACTAACTAATGCACATGCATTCTTTGTGGACATAATGAGTCGGATCTTTGAAGAACAGTTAGACCGATGTGTGTTGGTATTCATAGACGACACCTTGATATACTCAAAAGATGCGAGAGACAATGACCTAAGGCTTATGTTAGAGACTTTGAGAAAACATAAGTTAAGGCCAAAATTTTTTAAATGCCATTTTTGGAGAAGGAAAGTTAAGTTCTTTGGCCATGTAGAGAGAGGCTTGGCCATAGACCCTTCGAAGGTTGAAGCTATGAATGGATGGGAGAGATTCGAGACTGTTAAAGAGGTTTGTATCTCTCAAGATTGGCAAGCTACTATCGGAGATTCATTAAGATCTTTTCCTGGATTGTAGCGCCAGTGATGAGACTTACTTAGAAGAACGAGAAGTATGAATGTATGAAGAAGTGCTAGACATCATTCTGAGAGTTGAAGCTTCGGTTAACTAATGCCCTAGTTTTAGTTATACTAGAGGGAAATGAAGAAAATTTTATTTATATTAATGCTTTAGGTTCAGGGTTAGGAGAAGTTTGGATGCAAAGAGGCAAGGTAATAGCTTATGCATCTAGGCAGTTGCGACTCCATGAAGTTCAATATCTAACACAGAATTAGAGTCGACAGCTATTATCTTTGCATTGAAGATTTGGAGACATTATAATTAAAAGGGAAGGTTTGAGTTATTTACTAACCATAGATCCTTAAGATACTTCTCTCAGAAGGAGATGGCCATGATGCAACAGAGGTGGTTAGATTTTTTGGTGTCTTATGACTTTGGAAAAGGGTATATACTCTAGGAAAGGAAATAAATTTAGCGATTCCTTGAGCCGAAGGCAACAAATTTGCACTTTAGCAATTATAGAAGAGTGGAACGTTTTGGAAACATTATCTTCCTGCAATATACACTTTCAATCTAGTGCTGATTCGAGTAGAGCTTTCAGGATACTATCGTGCTTTGAAGTACAACCAGCTCTTGTGGAATGATTGCCGAGAAGCAAAAAAGAAGATTCACTCTGTACTAAATGAGTAAGAAGCCAAGAGTCAGGAACCAAGGCAGAGTACCAGAATGGTTTCGGCGTGGATGAAAAGGGTAGAATCCAAAATAATGGAAGGTTGTATGTTTTGGATGTAGGGGCTATTGAAAAAAAGCCTTGAAGGAATGTCATTCAAAGTATGCTATTAACGCAAGAGGTACTGTACCAAGATATGAAGAGATGCTTCTTATAGGAAGGAATGAAAAGGGGTGCTGGAAAGTGTGTGAATAGATGTTTCATATGGCCAGAAGTTAATGCAGAGCATTAGAAGCCAAGTGAACTCTTGTAGCCTTTAGAAGTTCCAATGTTGAATGAGACTCAATTTCTTTGGATTTCATAGATGATTTGTCATGATCTAGGGCTAGGAATGTGTGCATATGGGTCATAGTAGATAGACAACTAAGAGTGCCTATTTTATTCTGGTAAACCTACAAGGATGACAATAAAGTTGGCCAAGATTTACTTAAAGACTACAGTGAGACAATATGGGGTTCCATGTACTATAGTTAGTGACCGAGACCCGTTATTTTCCAATGAGTTTTGGTGAAGCTTACATAGTGCTTTAGGTTTGGAGTTATGTATGAATTTAACATACCATCCAGAGACAACAAGGGTCAACCGAGTGATGGAAGACTTATTGCGAGCTTGTGTATTGAACTTTGGTGGATCGTAGGAAGACCACTTACACCAAGTAGAATTTTCATACAATGATAGTAAGCAATCCGGTAACAACCCTGGTTTGAGAAACTATTGAATAAATCTCTTTGAAATGTAAATATAAACGATAAATAGTTTTTGGAGAGTAAAACCTTGGAAATTTGGAAATTTTATAATTTGAAATTTATCAATGAGCATTTTGATAAGTAAGGATTTTTATAAAATAAAAAGGGAAGTAATTTGTTTTGGAATTTGACATTTTTACTTTTTAAGGAAAAGTAAAGGTTGGGATTTTATAGTACGAAGTTGAAATGGAAATAAAAGTACAATGGATTTAGAACTTAATCGATTTATTTTGAAGTTTGATAATTGATTTATTTTGAAAAGGATATTTGATAAGGTTAGAATTTTGCAAAATATTAAATTTGTATAAGTAAAAATATAAAGAATAATAAATGATGTTTAAAATTTATAAAGTGGAACTAAAATGATATTAAAATTTTTAGGAGAGTTAAAAATAAGTTTAAGTAAGGTTTTGGTGATTTAAAATGTAAATGATGTTGTAACATCCCCTACTTTGAGACCCTAAAATGAATGTCGATGATGTTGTAGTCAACAACAAAATTATTCTCAGACGACAAGGTGAGATCGGTATTATTTTCACAACATTAAGTAAATGGAGTAGCAAAGTAAAGTTCATTACACATAATTGTCTTTATATTTTATAAATCCCAAAATGTGCCCTCGTAGGGGTAAAATATAATAAAACTTAATTAACAGTCCTCTGCCCGACATATAAAGATGCTGACACGTACACTTAACTAGTTATAAACTCTACCTTTACAATAGCAGAATACAAAAACAATTTTATTTAGCTAAAAGTCTCCTACTTCGTCTTTGGATTCTTTATTTATCCTCTAACGGTAACCTATCTAATCTATAAACTCAGCCTACTCAACGAGTACCCATGAGTTTGTGGGAAATGATAAAAACACAGGTTAGACATAAAACCTGACATGAGTAAAACTTTACCCTAAACATACTCATAGCGAGACCTTGTCGCTAAAGCACGAAATGAGTTTTCCCCTCACTTATACATCATAATAATTACATCATCTCATGAAACAATCATCCACATCATGATCATCCATATAACATCATTTCAATTATAAGTATACCCTATAAACATTCAATTATGAACCGGGTCATACACTCATCATACACATGTACTCACATCACCTAATATCTTACTTAGGTGTTAGTCAAAAAGTTAGCATTAACTATTTAATGATTATCTCCCTAGGCCTCCCTAACACTAATTTAATATTTTCTCGAGTTACGTCACCTGATGAAATAATCACTCATTACACCATAGGAACCGCCCTGACTAGATTCACCCTGACTGTCCTAAGAGATTGATGCAAGCACCTTGAATACATTCTAGCAATCGTCCTTACTAAGCATCAATAGCCCCTCTTAGTCCCGAAACCCTTTCGTTTCATGTTATCGATTCATTTATAACACCACAATGATGTTTTGGCACCCTACCACGAACTTACCTTAAATTTCAATTTAACCGAACTAAACCCTACAGACTTTCCATATCATGACACCTTGGCAATACCATTGAATTTTATAAATCATTGGTCTTGGCACCGTTCCATTTAATAACTCCATGAGTCGGTATATCTTACGATCTTGGTTTAGTCCGTTTCTTTCATTTACTTATTGTTTACCCTACAAATTCTTTGGATATAAAATTTCTGTCTTTAATTTGAATGATGTAACTATATTTGAATGATGTAACTATTATTTCTTAGCTTCCAGAAGCTTACTCCATTCAATGTTCAAATAAGTTAACAGAATTTAACATATAAAATTTCCATTATAATTTCATCCTTATGAAATTCAAAACCAACATCTTGTAAATCGACTTTCAGAATGTCACCAAAAACTTTCTTAGTTTATTTAAAGAATTCATCTTTACTAGCTATTGCGAGCATAGTTTAATTGCTATCAAGTGTCAATGTTAACTTAAACACCACATGTCACAATTACAATGCTATCACAAATCGTAGCTACCACAACCTAGCTATCGCATGACAAGTAGCAAATCCGTAGTTAAATGGGAAAATGATATTTTGCCTTGGTATTGAAGTATCTTTTTACCTAATATGTACACATGTCATTTATTTACTAGTTGCATTTTTTGCAACAGTGATTCCTGACTATAGCTGTTAATCTTCATTTATTAATCATTTCTTTACTTACGTTCTTAATTATGATAAGTTTTTCCTTTGCCAATTAATTCATATTGAATCGAAAATTAATCGGAAAACTCATAAAAATTCTCCAAAATTCTGAAACATTCTTCCTTTAGTAGAAATTTGAAAAAAAATATATTCAATTTTAATATTTTTAAATATTAATTTGCATCCGAATTTAACCATTTCCACATAGAACATCCATAATAAATTATTTCCTCGTACAAAAATTACGAAATTAAAAACCCATCTTTATTTTATCATTAGAAACATCATACTAAATTTTCAAGACATATAAATTGATTAAACCATGTTTTACCCTAAACATTGCTATGTTCCTTCCATTTAAATCAGAAGATGTATTTAAAGCCTTATCTGATTATTCAAACATGTTTATCAACGTTAAAATCATTAGAGCAAAATCAAATCCAAACACAAATGGATTTGAAAGGTTTTAGGGGAAATTTTTACTCATTTTAGACTAGAAAAGCTTTGAAATCTTTGTTTAAAGCTTTCCTTTTCCCTCAAATTCGAAAGCTTTGCCTTTGATTTTGATTTCCTCTTTCTCTCTCCCTTGAAATGTGGTTAGCCATGGTTTGAAAATGGAGTTTCATTTTTTTCCTTTTTGCTTTACAACGAAGAGAATGTGAATGTAAAGGAGGTGGTGAGAGTTATTTATATTAATGGACTTAAATACGTCATTTACTCTCATTAATTTGTTTTCCTAAATACAAGATTTCCTTTATTCAATATTCACATTTTAAATCCCTTACCACTCAAAATTCAATTTATTTTTTCTCATTAATTAAGTTGACTTTAATTTCTCCAGTTGCCTTCGATCGGTTTAATTAACTTTTAAAAGTGTCTCATGCCTAATTAATCTAATCTTTCTTAGGTAATCCTTGCAATTAAATCAATTTAATTCTGTTTTCATTTTTCTTATTATTAATTTATTCCCCCCTTTTCAAGTTCCTCCATATTCAAATATTAATTTGATTGCCTCATATGTAACACATTTAATTATCTCACATTCACGTATTTTAGTTGATTCCTATTATATACGACCAGATTTAATTACATGCAAATAATTTTAATATAAGATCTTCTATATTCAAGCCTTCCTCGTCTAATTTATTTTCCTCAACAAAAATATTTTTTTCAAATGTTTATATTGCCCATAAAATTTCCATATTCGATCGGCCTGGATCGCCATAAAATTTCCATATTCGATCGGTGCAGCGACCTATAGAAAAAATACTCCAGGAATCGTACATACGTGGAGCGATTTGGCTCTAGGCTTTGTTTTTTGTGTGTTTTGTTTTATTTTATTTGTTTTAATCTTTTTAAAATTTTGGAAAAAAATATTTTATAGATTTTAAAATCTTATTCAAATTATTTTAGGAATAACATATTAAATTTTATTCATTTTAACCTACTTTCATATTTAAACATTTATTTAATTGTTGGAGTTAATTTATATTTAGTTTCAAAAACCACGTTAAAAATCAATAATAAATATCCACTTTAGAACCAAAATTAGTCCAAATACTCTTTGAAAATAATTTCTACTTTTATAAAAGTTTTTGGAAAAGAAACGTATCTTTTGAAATTTATTTGAGTATAATTTTTTTGTAAAGTATAGTTAAGTGATTTCAAGGTTGTTAGAATGTATGAGACTCTTTTATAAGTATAAATCAATGGCTATTAAGTTATTTTTTAAAAGGGATTCCATTTATAAAGTGAATTTTTGATAGAAAAGCTATTTGAAAAGAAATAATAAACAAATAAGTATTAAGGTCATTAAAGTGCGCGTGTGTGTGTGTATTTATGAAGTTCCATATGATGAGAATTCCGAGTAAACGGTTTAGTAATACCTAATAGAATGGGACGTTTGGTAGTACTTTCTCTATTACTATTTTGACTCATTTTATGGAATGCATGGTTGTATAGAGTACATGGTTATATTGATTCTATTTCTATATAATGAGGATTTTTGATAAATAAATTAGTAATATCAAGTGGTATGGGATGCTTGGTAATATTTACCCGATTATTCTTTTGACTTTTGCTTTAGAAAATTGTTTGGTTGATTGAGTGTAGATTACGAGTAATTAGTAAACGATCATAGTAATACCGAGTAGTATATGACACTCATGTGATGTTTTTTCGGTTACTTCTTGTAAGTAAGCCTCACTTATAGTTTGCAAATTAGGGTCTGAAATTTTTAGAAATCATCTCGAGGTTATTTTCACTAGGGCTAGTAGTCGATAGCATTATATCTCTCTAAGGGCTACATGTTGAGATTTTATGTGAATTGTGATCTATTCTCTAAGGGCTAACTCTTCAGGATCTATTTCTCTTTTAGAACCAATAGCAAGATTATATTATGTATATTATTGTTTCACTCTCCAGTGACTTACAACTTGGGAGTTACTACTGTCAATAGAGCTCATTGAGTTGAGAGAATCACTATATGTTATGAACCTGCGTCATTGGGACCACACCACTATACGAGCGCATGAATAGGGCTATCAGATTGGCTAGTATCTATCCTAGCAGCCTGATCGTGTGGTTGCGCCTCGGATCCATGATGTCGATTTGTTGATTTTGTAGGCTAAGAGTTGTTACTCTCATTACAACAATTACCCCATTGTCAGCACCAACAGTTCATTACCAAGGGCAAGTAGAAGTTGAAGCCAATGCATATCGTTGTCTTGCAACATGTCGGGGCATTTAGGTGGATATAGTGTTATGATTTTAGGAGTAACCAAGGGGCTATAGGAAATGGACTACGATCATTAGTGTTTCCTAGAGCATTACTGCGTGTTTGTCAGTCTCTCGTATCAGAAGTTAGGTGGGTTCGTCTAATATACCTTATTGAATTGTAACCTCATTTGAAAAACGATTATCACTTGTTATTAGAGACTTGTTGGCTGCTCGTCTGTCATTTAAGATAGCCTATCCCAAAGACCAGCTAAGAGTTTGTCTTTCTATTGGACATTGGAAACTTGTTGTGTGCTTGTTTGTTACTCTCTCTTAGAGCCTTTGGCAAAGAGATCCTTTGATGTGATTTGTTATATTTATCTCTTAAGGTCACTCAGTCAAGAGTCTCATCTTTAAGGGTTGTAGGTCAAGATAAAGATTTGCATGTATCTATTGAGTTAAAGCACTTAACAATAATATAGCGATGGGTGTGCAAAAAGTTATAGCAAGGATAAAGTGGAGGTATAGTGAATAATAGTTGAAGTGAAAAAAGCTTTGTTGGAAATAAAATTAAATCTCCAAAGTTAATTTATTCTCATTCTCGCATCATTTGTGTAAGAAAAAAAGAATGTTTTTTAATCTTATATGACAAAATAAAGAATATCATGATTTATGCAGTTTCGACTTGGTTACTAAAATAGATTTCTAACTTTTGTTGAGAACTTAGGCCTTATACTTAGGTCCTTACCCTAACTTTTTTGATTTAGTTCAAAAGTGAATTAATTAAAAATTAACCTTTTCATATTATTATTGCTAAATAGGATTCTAAAAAAATGATTTAGCGGGTGTAGTAGAAAATACAAGACTTTAAGCAGATCTACTATTTAGTAGCGCTAAATTGAAATAGCATAGGAGCCGAAGAGTGCTATGTGCTTTAGCAGGGATTTAGCGGAGCTTTAACTACATAGACATGTATAACATACTATGTTAACCTTGTTTATTTGGTTAGGGTCTGCATGCTTGGTTGTATATCTCCAAGACCAATCAATTGAAAGTTTTTTCTTCCATTAAGACTGTAGTTGAGATATCAGGCTTTTTTATCATTTCATGCGTTAAGTGTGGGTACGTACAATATACCCATAGTTGTAAGCTCTCTTCCGTAGACTTTCCGTGTGCTCATCCATATTGTTTAGTTACATATTCATGTTTATTTGATATCACCTAGCTCATTTATGCTATGTTATGTTATGGTTATATATTTTATAAGTGATTATTGTTATGTAATGCATGGTATATTATTGTTGATGTTATTTAGATATTTATACTATGCCTTATACATGATATACATTCTTATTTTCATGCTATATTTTTATGTTTACTCCTCTTTGGATTTAGATATATCAGGACCAGTTTATAATTTATATAGTACTCGAGTCAGTCAGACACCTTTTAGGTACAAAGACTTATTAACCTTTGGATGGTGGGCTATAGTTTAAGAGACTTTTTAGACTATATTTTGACGAACTATGTATATATCCTTTTTGATGTGTCTCCATGTCTTTATTGATATAGGATATTTGTGATGCATCCTTTTGTACTTGACCTATATTTATATATGTATGTCTTTTGTAGTGAGTCAGATACTCTCTTTTATAGACTCGCTTTGTTATGTATATGTTATGTATTATATTTTCCATTTCTATCTATGACTCTGTGATCTTTTATTATATTTTTTAATGTTCTATTTTGGTAATCCACGTGTTTATTGTTTTATGTCGACATCGAGTATGTATATTTGTGTATTCTTTGAGGTAAGAATATGTATCGATTTATGCCTAAGGGAATATTCACACGTAGTCGCTCCTAACAAGCCTCATTGATAGTATTACCAGACAGTATTACTCTATAATACTCTTTGGTAGTATGGGTATATAAGTGAGGCGTTAAAAATCCAGCATAGAGATGGTGCCTTTTGAGGCGTTCTATGGAAGGCCATGCAAGTCAACCTATGTTGGTTCGAGAAGGAAAATAGGCTCATGTTAGGATATGATCTTGTTAGAGATGCTTTCGAAAGGGTCGAGATAATTTGGCAAAGGATGAAGGAATCTCAATCGAAACATAAGAGTTGCTTCGATAGTAGGCATAAAGATTTGGAGTTTGATCTGAAAGACCATGTCTTTGTTTAGATATCACCGATGAGAGGTACTATGAGGTTCAAAAAGGTACGAAAGTTAGCACTTAGGTATGTTGGCCCATTTTTGATACTAGAAAGGATCGAAAATGTAACGACCCGTATTTTTACGGATCGAAAAGTTCGTCAAAATCTGGAATTTTAGCATTTTTAAGTCATTTCAGATTTTTAGGCAGATTTGTCTAAGTCCTAGGTCATGAACGACCTAAGAGCTAAGTCGTGTCCGAGTTAGTGTTAGGTCGTGGGTTAGTTGGAGCGACCTATAGAATTATGCAACCTAGGATTTAACTAAGTGTTAGGTCGGCAGGGCGAGTTAACGACCTAAAGAACTGACCGACTTAAGGATATGGCGACTCAAGGGTAGGCAGACCTAGTGGAGTAAGCGACCTAGTGGTTACTGGGTTAGTGTGGTTAGGTCGGCAACGACTTAGAGCGTATAGAAGTTAGGTCGGTTGGACGAGTTAGTGGGTTGACCGACTTATGATTGTAGACGACTTAAGGTTAGAGTTAGGTCGTAGTGACCGAGTTAAGGGATAGGTCGCTATGTGTTAGGTCGTCTGGTAGCTTGGTTGGTTAGGTCGTAAGCGACCTAAGGGTTAAGTTGTTACCAAGTTAAGTCGACTGGGTGGGTTAGCGACCTAAGGAATTAACGTGTTGGCGACCTTAAGAGTTAGCCTATGTGTTAAGTCGTAGACGACTTAGGGGTTGAGTCGTAACCCAGTTGTTTGTTAAGTCGTAGAAGCACAGATCTGTTAAGTCGTATCTTCTGCCAAGTTATAAGTCGTGACTAGTGGTAAGTCGCTAGAGGCGCATGAGTCTTAAGTCGTAGGGGATTTGGGTTTTGTTGAGTCGTAGGCGCGCATGCTATAAGTCGTGACCGACTTAGGAGATAGCAGTTGTTAGGTCGCAGATGCTTCTGGTTAAGTCGTAGGATGGCAAAGCTTTAGGTCGTAGGTCGGCATAGTGTTAAGTCGGCAGCGACTTAAGAAGGCAGCCGAGTTAAGGATTTCAGCTATAAATAGGAGGGTTTTTCTCACTTTTTGGGATCCGGATTTTGAAGCGACGAAGTGCTGCCATTTTGAGAGCTCGACTTCTACACTTCTTCACTTCTTTTCTCCACTCTAATCTAGTGCTTCCATCCATCCAAATCGAAGATCAAGATTGAAGATTCAAGAGCTTAGATTGAAGATCTTCATCTTTTCAAGAGAGATTTCTCCGTTTGAAGCGAATTCGTGATAGATCAAGCTTGATCCTTCACTGTCCAGATCTGAAGCGTGTTGATTTGAGGTTGTTTAGGTGATTTGGTGAGTGGTGATTATCTCTCACACGGATCCAAAGGAGTATATCGGATTGTTGGCTCGATTTGGTGTTAAAATAGGGATTTCCATGCATTTTCTTCATCCAAAGTGTAGATCCATGTAGATCCATTGTTCATGATGATGTTACATCCATTTTATCATATGTTAACCTATGCAAGTTCATTCATCAAGTTTGTAGAGATATAATCCATGTTTTCATGCTTATTGGACTTTCAACTCTTTAATTACGAAAATGCCATTATTGTTATAATTGTCTACTTAGATCATATTTGAATGCTTGATTGCTTGGATTGATGTTTGATTTGATTGATTATTATGAACTAGATGATTGATGATTAGATTTAGATCGAAGATGATTCAAAAGCTAAGGGAAAGGCTCTTGAATTGGGAAAGCTGCTCGTGGCATATGTAGCGGGATGATGAAGCTCTTATGCATAGATTTGATGATGTGATGTTGAGATGAGGCTTTGCGAGGATGTAATGAAGCGAGGAATCATGTGATGAAGACTTGGTCTAATCCAGACGGGATCATTCCAAGCATGTTGATAACTCGGTGATATGATTCGAGTTGAGGATAATGAATGGATATGAGAATAGTTGTCGAGGAGGATGACTAGGAGGCTTGGATAGCATCGTTGTTGAAGGTTCTAGCATGCTCTAAGCAAGAGTACGTTTGGGCAGATTCGATAGTCCCAACGGCCAACTGTTGATGGTCGAGTACTCTGGGCAGATTCGATAGTCCTAGGCACGGGCTGCGACGACGTGCGGGAGTTATGTCTAGAACCGGGGTTTCCATTAGCCCTTGACGGACGGCTGAAAGAATGTGCCGGTCATTCAATTAACGGTGATATCGAAGCAATGATAACAGTGATAGCCAGAGTCATGGATGTTTGGTTGTATCGTCATTCGGACCCAAGAGCGGTATTTTCTGGGTGCTTATCTGATTTAGGCCTTGGTACTTGGAAAACATCGCCCTTGACTCGAGTGATAGTAGCTTTACTTTAAATTGTATGCTCTGCTATGTTTGCTTCTGCTTAGTGTGTGTCTGGGGGCTATCACTGTAGAATGAGGTTGGAGTGGGAGGGTTGTATTCCTATTCCTTTTCCTTTATGCTCTTTTGGTATGTTGTTAGTTAATTTACTGCTCACTAAGACTGTTGTCTGACTCAAGGCTTTATGTTTTAATTCTTATTGCCTTGGGCTGTTCGTCCATTTTTGGGACGGGCAGACTAGGTAACAGGTGACAGGTGTTGTTCTCTTCTCACGATGCTGATATCGAAGACGAGCTGGGGTTGCATATTATCTTATTATTATATGTACTGGATGTTCCGCTGTTTTGTATTCTCTGAGAGATATGTAGTGAGGCTTGATGTATTGACTATTTGGATACTTGTATTCAACTATTATGGAGTTTTATATGATGGCATTTTGTTCTGTAAAGCTTCACTATACATATGTTCTATTGTATTTTGTCCATGCGCTGTGAGCAATACGATAGATTCTGTTGTTTTAATTTACCTTGACAATCGTCCATGGTCGCCTGGCACACTTTACAGCGCACTTTCTCTAGATTCGGTGCAGGGGTCATGGGCGGTCGTCACATTTGGTATCAGAGCATTGGTTAATCGATTTTACCCAACGCTCACTGACGTAACTACGTATGAGAGACGTAATTGTATTTTGATGAATGAATACTATATATAATATAGTAGTTTAGTTGAGTTTGAGTCCTTTATGCAGTTGTTTCTCTAGATGTTCTGATCATTCCTTTTTATAGATATTGAAAATGAGTCGAAGAGGGAGACCAGCTGCTAGGGAAGGCCGTGCGACTGAGGGGACTGCTGATTATGCAGCTATGTTCGAAGCTATGATGACTTCGATCATGAGAAGGATACCAGTTCCAGGGGCAGCAGTGGATGTTGGAGTTCAAGTCCAAACTCTGAAACCAGTGGATTTTGCTAAGCTGTGCAAGGATTATACTGCTCTTGGAGGGAAGGTTTTCTTGGGAACGGAATCAACTATTGAAGTCCAGAGATGGATCGATGCTTGTAGAAGGATCTTTGGTGATTTGGGAATTGATGATGCAACTAAGAGGAAGTTGGCATCAAGGCAGCTTCAAGGAAGAGCCTCTGATTGGTGGAACTCTATTACCATCAATACTCCGGAGGAAGAGATTACTTGGGAGCAATTCCAAGTTAGATTTGAAGCTAAGTTCATTTCTACAGATCAGAAGTCTGTTCTGTTCAAGAAGTTTGTGGAGCTCAAGCAGGGTGGAAGATCTGTTCTTGAGTATGTTTCTGAGTTCGAAGCTTTGTCCAAGTATGCCCGGTCGTATATTGAATCTGCTTATCAGAAGAATGAGAAGTTTGTGACAGGCTTGGACAGTTATCTTGGGAGACAGTTGGTGGATCATTTGGACGATTCATTTGAGAAGCTTGTGGAGAAAGCTCTTAGGCATGAGAGTTTGTTTCCTAAGGATGGATCTGTTGTTGCTGTGACCAGGGAAGAGTCTAAAGCCTAGCAGGGTGGAAACAAGAAGAGGAAGCAGCAACAGCAGAAGGGCAAGGATGGCCAGAAGAAGCCGAAAGGCGAGGTGACTTGCTACAATTGTCAGCAGAAGGGCCATTTCTCGAAGGATTGTAAGAATCCTAAGGTGCCGATGAAGTGTCACAACTGTGACAAGCCGGGGCATTTCAGGAAGAATTGTCCAGAACCGAGGAGGGACAAGCAGATTGTGCAAGTTTATGCTTTAGGAGCTGTTCCGTCGTCTTCGAAAGCTCCTACCGCTGAAGAGAAAGGAAAGAGTGTGGTGGTTCAAGGTACTCTTTTCTTATGTGGTGTTCCAGTTAGAGTTCTGTTTGATACTGGGGCGTCGCATTCGTTTGTTTGTAATGAACTCGTAGGCCGGTTAGGTTTGGAACCGGATATTGTTGATAGGCCATTGGTTGTGACTAATCCAGTTAGGGGTTCGTCTTGTTTGTGTATGTTATGCCGTGGTCTAGTTGTATCGAGTCATGGTTGCTCTTTTGTTTGTGATTGTTTTGTTTAGAACTTTGCGGGGTTCGGAATTATTTTGGGTATGGACTGGCTTAGGAAGTATGCGGCTAAGGTTGATTACGAGAGGTTGGAAGTGACAGTCGAGAATGTGGATGGGCGAAAGGTTGTGATACGATGTAAGCATGAAGAAGGCGTCTTCATGAGCTTCATGTATTCGCTAGTTGTTCCACGGGATGGACTGTCATCGGTGCCGATCGCTAATGGATTCGAGGATGTCTTTGACGAAGTCAAAGGGTTGCCGCCGCATAGAGAGATCGAGTTTCGTATAGATCTAGTTGAAGGAGCCAGACCTGTTGTGATGCCTCTTAGGCGGATGGCGCCTAGGGAACAGCAAGAGTTGAGGGTGCAGGTTGATGACCTTTTACAGAAGGGATTCATTCGGCGTAGTGTGTCCGAGTGGGGTGCACCAGTTGTGTTTGCAACCAAGGCAGATGGGTCGTTGAGATTGTGCGTCGATTATCGTGAGCTGAATAAGGTGACTAAGAAGAACAAGTATCCATTGCCGAGAATAGATGACTTGTTTGATCAGCTTCACGAAGCTAAGGTGTTTTCTCAGATGGATTTGGCAACGGGATTTCACCAGTTAAGAGTGGCTAAGGATAGTGTGCCGAAGACTGCTTTTAGGACACCATCCGGTTTCTTTGAATGGCTGGTAATGCCGTTTGGATTGACTAACGCACCAGCATATTTTGTGGATCTTATGAATAGAGTGTTCAGAGATCAGTTGAACAAGTTCGTACTTGTGTTTGTGGATGATATTCTGATTTATTCCAGAACGGAAGAAGAGCACAAGACGCACTTGCGTATTGTTTTGGAAATCTTACGGAAACATCAGCTGAAGGCTAAGTTTTCGAAGTGTCACTTCTGGAAGAGTGAAGTAAGGTTCTTAGGCCATGTGATTTCTGGAAATGGAATAGCGGTTGATCCCGCTAAGGTGGCAGCAATCCAGGATTGGGTTAGACCTAAGAATGCATCTGATGTGAGAAGTTTTCTTGGATTAGCAGGATATTATCGACGGTTTATCAAAGACTTCTCTAAGATAGCTGCACCATTAACAGGATTGACGAAGAAGAACCAAGTGTTCAGTTGGGATGCTAAGTGTGAGCAAGCTTTCGGAATCCTGAAAGAGAGATTGACGAGTGCTCCTGTTCTGACTATTCCTAGTGGGAATGATGAGATGGTGGTTTACACCGATGCATGTGGTACTGGACTTGGAGCAGTGCTAATGCAGAGGGATAAGGTTGTTGCGTATGCCAGTCGACAACTGAAGCCACATGAAAGGAATTACCCAACTCATGATTTGGAGTTAGCGGCGATTGTATTTGCTCTGAAGATGTGGAGACATTATCTATTGGGAGTTCGATTCGAGTTGTTTACGGATCACAAGTCGTTGAAGTATCTTTTCTCCCAAAAGGATTTGAATCTTCGACAGCAACGTTGGCTAGAGTTTTTGGCATCATATGATTTTGGTATAGCTTATACTCCAGGAAAAGGTAACGCAGTGGCAGATGCGTTAAGTCGAAGACATGCAGGATTGGGAGCCATGTTTTCAGAATGGAAGAGTCTCGAGTATTTAGCTGGATTTGACTTCAGGCCTAGATGCGAATTGGAACCTGAGATGTTGGCAAACTTATCAATAAGACCCACTCTTGTGGAAAGGATTGGCGAGGGCCAAAAGCAAGATGATAAGCTTGTCAAGATTATCCGTGAATTGGAATCTGGATTGGATCCAGAAAAGGATAAAGGATTCGAGGTCGATCGAGAGGGTTGGCTTCGGAAGCAAGGACGACTAGTTGTTCCCGATATAGATGAATTGAGGAGTGAAGTTCTGAAGGAAAGTCATCACTCGAAGCTGACAATTCATCCAGGTGGAAATAAGATGTATCGGGATATGAAGAGAACCTACTACTGGGAAGGCATGAAGAAGGATGTTGGAAATTTCATTTCCAAGTGTATGAACTGCCAGTTGGTAAAGGCTGAACAGAAGAAGCCAAGTGGATTGCTTCAGCCCTTAGAAGTTCCTACATGGAAGTGGGAACAAGTGTCGATGGATTTTATTGATGGATTGCCTAGAACCAGAACGGGAAATGAAGGGATTTGGGTCATTGTGGATCGTCTGACTAAGAGTGCACGATTCATTCCTGTTCGATCGACTAGGACTGCATCAAAGTTGGCTGAGTTGTATGTTAAGTGGATAGTTTGATTCCATGGTATTCCGAAGAGTATAGTGAGCGATCGAGATCCATTGTTCACTAGTGGATTTTGGAAGAGCTTCCAGGAAGTTTTGGGAACCGAGTTGTGTTTGAGTACAGCTTATCACCCTCAAACAGATGGTCAGACCGAGAGAGTCAACCGAGTTTTGGAAGATCTTCTTAGAGCATGTGTTTTGGACTTCGGAGGATCATGGGAAGATCACCTTCATTTGGTGGAGTTTGCGTACAACAACAGTTACCAGTCAAGCATTGGTATGGCACCGTATGAGGCGTTGTATGGAAGACCGTGTAATTCTCCGACATGTTGGTTAGAAGCAGGAGAAAAGCTGATGCTTGGGCCAGAGATGATTCGACAGACTACGGAGTGCATAGAGATCATTCGGCAACGAATGAAGGCAGCCCAAGACTGTCAGAAAAGTTATGCCGATAAGCGTCGTAAGGATTTGGAATTCGACGTTGGTGATATGGTTTTTGTGAAGATTTCTCCACTGAAGAATGTTATTCGATTCGGGAAGAAAGGAAAATTGACTCCGAGATTTGTTGGACCATTCCCGATTATCGAGCGAATTGGAAAGCTCGCTTACAGATTGGAGTTACCAGAGAAGATGTCGAGTGTGCACAATGTTTTTCATGTATCATATCTACGGAAGTATGTGCACGACTCGAGTACGGTGGTTTCTGCTGATAGCTGTGAAGACTTAGAAGTTGATCCAGTCGATAGAAGACCTAGTAAGCCGCTTCATGTTGTTGAAACTGACACGAAACAGCTTAGGAGGAAGGTGGTTAAGCTGCACAAGATACAATGGAGTGATGATGATAACGACTGTACGTGGGAGGTGGAAGAGAGGATGAAGGCAGCTCATCCTGAACTCTTCGAGGTATGGCCCTAAGGTGTCGTGTCATCTCGCGATATTGTAACTTGTTCTAAGTCTTAGAATTCTGTACGCTAAGTTAGAATTGGATGCATGGTTTGTTGATTGCTATGGATGGTAGGCGTACAGAATAGTCTTTGATTGCTTTGTTTGCTTGGAATTTCGGGGCGAAATTCCTAAGGGGGAGAGAATGTAACGACCCGTATTTTTACGGATCGAAAAGTTCGTCAAAATCTGGAATTTTAGCATTTTTAAGTCATTTCAGATTTTTAGGCAGATTTGTCTAAGTCCTAGGTCGTGAACGACCTAAGAGCTAAGTCGTGTCCGAGTTAGTGTTAGGTCATGGGTTAGTTGGAGCGACCTATAGAATTATGCAACCTAGGATTTAACTAAGTGTTAGGTCGGCAGGGCGAGTTAACGACCTAAAGAACTGACCGACTTAAGGATATGGCGACTCAAGGGTAGGCAGACCTAGTGGAGTAAGCGACCTAGTGGTTACTGGGTTAGTGTGGTTAGGTCGGCAACGACTTAGAGCGTATAGAAGTTAGGTCGGTTGGACGAGTTAGTGGGTTGACCGACTTATGATTGTAGACGACTTAAGGTTAGAGTTAGGTCGTAGTGACCGAGTTAAGGGATAGGTCGCTATGTGTTAGGTCGTCTGGTAGCTTGGTTGGTTAGGTCGTAAGCGACCTAAGGGTTAAGTTGTTACCAAGTTAAGTCGACTGGGTGGGTTAGCGACCTAAGGAATTAACGTGTTGGCGACCTTAAGAGTTAGCCTATGTGTTAAGTCGTAGATGACTTAAGGGTTGAGTCGTAACCCAGTTGTTTGTTAAGTCGTAGAAGCACAGATCTGTTAAGTCGTATCTTCTGCCAAGTTATAAGTCGTGACTAGTGGTAAGTCGCTAGAGGCGCATGAGTCTTAAGTCGTAGGGGATTTGGGTTTTGTTGAGTCGTAGGCGCGCATGCTATAAGTCGTGACCGACTTAGGAGATAGCAGTTGTTAGGTCGCAGATGCTTCTGGTTAAGTCGTAGGATGGCAAAGCTTTAGGTCGTAGGTCGGCATAGTGTTAAGTCGGCAGCGACTTAAGAAGGCAGCCGAGTTAAGGATTTCAGCTATAAATAGGAGGGTTTTTCTCACTTTTTGGGATCCGGATTTTGAAGCGACGAAGTGCTGCCATTTTGAGAGCTCGACTTCTACACTTCTTCACTTCTTTTCTCCACTCTAATCTAGTGCTTCCATCCATCCAAATCGAAGATCAAGATTGAAGATTCAAGAGCTTAGATTGAAGATCTTCATCTTTTCAAGAGAGATTTCTCCGTTTGAAGCGAATTCGTGATAGATCAAGCTTGATCCTTCGCTGTCCAGATCTGAAGCGTGTTGATTTGAGGTTGTTTAGGTGATTTGGTGAGTGGTGATTATCTCTCACACGGATCCAAATGAGTATATCGGATTGTTGGCTCGATTTGGTGTTAAAATAGGGATTTCCATGCATTTTCTTCATCCAAAGTGTAGATCCATGTAGATCCATTGTTCATGATGATGTTACATCCATTTTATCATATGTTAACCTATGCAAGTTCATTCATCAAGTTTGTAGAGATATAATCCATGTTTTCATGCTTATTGGACTTTCAACTCTTTAATTACGAAAATGCCATTATTGTTATAATTGTCTACTTAGATCATATTTGAATGCTTGATTGCTTGGATTGATGTTTGATTTGATTGATTATTATGAAATAGATGATTGATGATTAGATTTAGATCGAAGATGATTCAAAAGCTAAGGGAAAGGCTCTTGAATTGGGAAAGCTGCTCGTGGCATATGTAGCGGGATGATGAAGCTCTTATGCATAGATTTGATAATGTGATGTTGAGATGAGGCTTTGCGAGGATGTAATGAAGCGAGGCATCATGTGATGAAGACTTGGTCTAATCCAGACGGGATCATTCCAAGCATGTTGATAACTCGGTGATATGATTCGAGTTGAGGATAATGAATGGATATGAGAATAGTCGTCGAGGAGGATGACTAGGAGGCTTGGATAGCATCGTTGTTGAAGGTTCTAGCATGCTCTAAGCAAGAGTACGTTTGGGCAGATTCGATAGTCCCAACGGCCAACTGTTGATGGTTGAGTACTCTGGGCAGATTCGATAGTCCTAGGCACGGGCTGCGACGACGTGCGAGAGTTATGTCTAGAACCGGGGTTTCCATTAGCCCTTGACGGACGGCTGAAAGAATGTGCCGGTCATTCAATTAACGGTGATATCGAAGCAATGATAACAGTGATAGCCAGAGTCATGGATGTTTGGTTGTATCATCATTCGGACCCAAGAGCGGTATTTTCTGGGTGCTTATCTGATTTAGGCCTTGGTACTTGGAAAACATCGCCCTTGACTCGAGTGATAGTAGCTTTACTTTAAATTGTATGCTCTGCTATGTTTGCTTCTGCTTAGTGTGTGTCTGGGGGCTATCACTGTAGAATGAGGTTGGAGTGGGAGGGTTGTATTCCTTTTCCTTTTCCTTTATGCTCTTTTGGTATGTTGTTAGTTAATTTACTGCTCACTAAGACTGTTGTCTGACTCAAGGCTTTATGTTTTAATTCTTATTGCCTTGGGCTGTTCGTCCATTTTTGGGACGGGCAGACTAGGTGACAGGTGCTGTTCTCTTCTCACGATGCTGATATCGAAGACGAGCTGGGGTTGCATATTATCTTCTTATTATATGTACTGGATGTTCCACTGTTTTGTATTCTCTGAGAGATATGTAGTGAGGCTTGATGTATTGACTATTTGGATACTTGTATTAAACTATTATGGAGTTTTATATGATGGCATTTTGTTCTGTAAAGCTTCACTATACATATGTTCTATTGTATTTTGTCCATGCGCTGTGAGCAATACGATAGATTCTGTTGTTTTAATTTACCTTGACAATCGTCCATGGTCGCCTGGCACACTTTACAGCGTACTTTCTCTAGATTCGGTGCAGGGGTCATGGGCGGTCGTCACAGAAAAGGTAGTCTATAGGGTAGTTGCCGAGTACTTTTGACGGGGTCATAATGTGTTTCATGTATCACAATTAAAGAAGTGTATTCGAGACCCTAAGGACGTAGTAAATCTCAGAGTTATGGATGACTTGGTTATTGAACCAAATATGACTTATGTTAGGAAACCTATTTGGATAATTGACCAAGATATAAAGAAGCTTCGGAATAAGGAAGTGAAACTGGTACAGGTCCAATGAAGTGAGGACTAGGAGGATTGTACTTGGAAATAGAATATAAGGTCCAGGGGACTTATCCCAAGTTGTTTGTAGCATACATGTTTGCTATGTTTTGATTCAACCATATATACATATACATACACACAGATATATATATATATGTATGTATGTATATGTATGTATGTATGTATGTGTGTGTATGTGTGTTATTATGGTTAATTTTTTATGTATGGGTAGATGCACTTGGACATTTTGTTATGATGCATGGGTTAGGAACTTGTGTATTTATGCTAGAGTAGGCATGATTTATGTTGAGAATCACTACCATCCCTTATTTGAATTCCAAGGGTGAAATCCTTATAAGTGGAAAGCTTGTAATGGTACATAAATAGATAATTAAGGAATAAATTATAAATTTGAAGGTTAACTGATTTAATTAAGGAATTAAATAAGAGAATGAATGAATCAAACAAGGTAAATTTTTGGGGGACATACACTTATTTATATATACAGGATTAATAATAGGAAATTATTAAATAAAATTTTTAAGAATTTAATTTGTACGAGACATAACTAAATTCATATGTAAATATGTAAGGAGGAGATTTAATATTTGAACAAAGGATATTTGATGTTAAAGGTAATTAAATTCGATCATATGTGTAAGGGAAAATTATAAACATTTGAATGAAGGATATTTTTATTAAAGGAAATAAATTAGGCGAGGAAATATTAAATGTAAAATATCTTATATTAAGGGTTGTTGATATAATTAAAAATTTGGCCGTATATACGGGGAATCAAATTAAGTACTTGAATAAGGAGGATTCGACAAAGGAAACAAATTAATGTAACGTCGAAACGAAGGATTACCAAACCAAAACCCTTACCATGTAAATTGTTGTGACGGAATTCTAAATCTGTGGAAGACGAGATCATGGTAAGAAGTGTAAAAACAACCAATCAATAACTCAATCTAAATCTGAACCAATCCAAATCCGATCACATTCCAAAACAAGCAATAGAAATCAAAGCAATAACGAAAAAAACATACAGCAATTTATAGTGGTTCCACTAATGTTGTGTTAGTATACATCCATTTTAAGAGAGAGCTTTTATTAATATCGATGAGAAGAGTACAGGAGATTGATTACAATGATCAAAATTCTTTTAGAAATTGATTTATGGAGAAGAGAATTGAAGAAAATTAGGTTTTGATTAAACCTAATTAGTGGAGGCTAAAACCCTTGCAAACGCTTTCTATCGCATCGAAATCTAGATCCAGAAAATAGCTTATATAGGAGAATAGAAAACCTAGGCAAAGTTCCTAAATTGCCCCTTCAAATATCACAAATCTTCATGTCAAGCCCAGGCTAAAAAACTGGTAAAGTCACCACAGACGTCTGTCATAATGTGACAGACGTCTGTCCAAAGTCTCGGGAAAATTTTTCCTACGACATCAGATGTCTGTCCAAAATGACAAACGTCTGTGCTTGCTCTCTGGAAAAATCTACTGCGGACTCAGACGTCTGACGATATCCTCAGACGTCTGTCCTGAGTCTCTGGAACAGATTTGCTGAAGTCTCAGATGTCTGACCATACTCTCAGACATCTGTGCTGAGTCTCTCAGCACCACTCCACCTTCTTCACCATAACTTCCTCCTCCGAGATCCGATTTGTGAACCATTTTCTCCGACACCAAGCTACTTCCAACCCCTTCAATTCTCTATATAGTGTCGCCAAAATTTAACACTCCATCTCGACACTATATCCATCTCCAACTCCAATGGTACCATACCATCAACAACAACCGATAGCACCAACTATCACCACTACTACCTTCAACCAAACGTGAATAATTTCCCAATGAGCTCCGACAATGCCACCGCCCATTGCACTCCATTAACGAGCTCAGGAACAGCCCCCACTTGCTAACATAGTGTTGAAAACATCCAAATCCTAAACCGTCTCACCAAAGACTAAAGTGCTAAGGAGTGTAAACTAGCACTCACCAAGAAGATAGAACCTCAATCTCTCACCGATTCTCTTCCTTATCCATAACCAAGCTACTCCCTCAACCGTGCCGCCCCATGGCACCTAGCACTTCTCCAAGCGAATCAAGTTCGAGCAATGCTCGAACTTTCCAACCGGCAATGCCTTAGTGAACATATCTGGCGCGTTATCCTTTGTATGCACTTTCCGAAGATATACTTGCTTATCCTCATCCATAGCTACTAGAAATGCTCTCTCACTTCAATATGCTTAGTCCATGGGCTAAACGCCAAGTTCTTTGCCAAGTGAATAACACTCTGGCTATCACATCGAACATTGATGCTATCATGCTCGAATCCTAAGTCACACAACAACCGCCTCAAATAAAGTGCCTCCTTTGTCGCTTCCACCGCGGCTATCAACTCCGCCTCCGTAGTGGATAAAGCAACTACGGTCTGCAATCTCGATTCCAACTTATGGTTGTACCTCCAAGAGTGAAGACATATTTGGAAGTTGATTTTCTTCGATCCCTATCACCACATAGTCTGAATCACAATAACCAACCAACTTGCAATCCTTCCCATCACTACCGCCAAAAATAAGACCATTAGATGATGTGCCTCTAAGGTATCTCAATATAAGCTTCATAGCTTCCCAATACGATTTCCCCGGATTAGCCATATACCGACTAACCAACCCGATGGCATTTGCAATGTCGGGCCATGTACACACCTTAGCATACATTAAACTTCCAACCGCACTAGCATATGGCACCTTCGCCATATAAGCCTTGTCTTTCTCCAAGATAGGTGATCCCTTACTCGAAAGCTTCATATGCAAAGGTAAAGGTGTATTTGACGCCTTTGCATTCTCCATGCTAAACTGGCAAAGCACTTTCTCTATGTACTCCTTTTGAGTTAGTTTCAATTCAAAATGCTTTCGATCTCTTTCTATTTCCATGCCCAATATCCTTCTTGTTTCTTCAAGATCCTTCATTTCGAACTCCGATTTCAAACTCAGTTTTAACTTGTTGATTTCATTCTTACCCTTAGAAGCAATAAGCATGTCGTCCATATATAAGAGTAAATACACCCGACAATCATTTTTCAACTTCTTGAAATACACACAAGCATCTTTGACGCTTCTATCAAAACCATTTTCAAGCATAATATGATTGAATCTCTTGTACCATTGTCTAGGTGATTGCTTTAAACCATATAGTTTGACTTACCATCCACAACAAAACCTTGCGGTTGCTCCATGTAGATGTCTTCATCCAAGTCACCAAGCAAGAAGGCGGTTTTCACATCAAGTTGCTCCAATTCCAAGTCGTGAATATAAACTATGGCAAGTAATATCCGGATAGAAGTATGGCGCACAACCGGTGTGAATATCTTATCATACTCCTTGCCCTTCCTTTGTGCAAACCCCTTAGCCACAAACCTAGCTTTGTATCTTCCATCGTCCTTCACCTTGTATATCCATTTGCATCCAATAGCATGGTTTCCTTTAAGAAGTGGAACCAAATCCCAAGTTTGATTCTTCATCAATGATTGCATCTCTTCCTCCATGGCACAGATCCACTTTGAGCTATCACTCGACTCCATGACGTCATCAAGGTCCATCGGCTTATCTTGGACTACATGAAGAGCATAGTCCAAATTATCACAAAAGCTATGATAGTTCCAATCACCATATCTTTTGGGTGGCCTTATTGCACGACGACCAACCCGAGTAGCAATACCATCACCCAAACTTCCCTCGGCTCCACCTTGAACTGAATCTTCTCTATTATCATGCACATCACCAACACTACTAGAGGAACCCTATGGACTATGTGATGTTACATCAACCGCTACCTTCTCGCAAGCATCTCTAACTACCCTACTCTCTCTACTCCTTGGACAAAATGTGGGAATAACTTCCTTCTCCTTTGATTCACCATGAATCAAATCCGGAACATCCGATGAGCTTTTATTCTCCTTGAACAACGCCGACTCATTAAAAGTAATATGACGAGAATTCACTACCTTCTTCGTTTCCGAATTCCAAATTCGATAACCTTTTACTCCATCCATATAACCAAGCAAAATCCCCTTGAAAGCTCTAGGTTCAAACTTACCATTTCCTAGATCATGCACATAAACCGGGCTACCAAACACACAAAGATAACTCAAGTCAATGCTCTTTCCCGTCCACACTTCCTCTAGAATTTTGTTACTAATAACTGAGCACAGAATTCGATTGATAATATGCACTAGGTTGACAAAGCTTCAACCCAAAATCCCTTAGACAAACCCGATGTCAATCTCAAGCATCGAGTTTTCTCAAGTAGAGTACGGTTCATCCTCTCCACAACACCATTCGACTGTGGGTCTCCCAGTGTAGTAAAATGCCTCCGAATACCATGATGCTTGCAAAACTCCAAGAATTCTTCAAAAAAATACTCTCTGCCATTGTCGGACCTTAGAACCTTCAAAGACTTGCCACTCTCATTCTCAACAAGAGCTTTCAATGCTTCGAACTTTGCAAATGCCTCCGACTTGGCCTTCATTACATACACCCATACCTTTCGAGCAAAGTCATCAATAAAAGAAATATAATAGCGAGCTCTACCTAACGAAGCTCTAGGGGCCGGTCCCCAAACATTCGAGTGAACAAACTCAAGAACCCTTCTCGAATCATGTTTTCCCTCACCGAATGAAACTTTAGTTTGCTTCCCCATGACACATTCCTCGCAAAACTCTAGTTTGTTGAAACCCTCTCCATCGATCATCTCCCTCTTCCGAAGAATATCCAAACCCTCTCCGAGACATGACCTAACCTCAAATGCCATAACCTAGTTGCATCCAAGCCACGAGAACTATAAACTCCAACATAAGTTTCACCTTCTATAGTCACTTTTTGAAGCAAATAAATACCATGAGTCCTAGCACCCTTCATCACTACAAACGCACCCTTTAAAACCCGCAAGCTATCACTCTCAATAGTGATCTTACAACCTAAATAATCCAGCTACCCCAAAGTGATAAGTGACTTCCAAAGTCCTGGAACATAGCGTACATTAGTGAGAGTACGAACCACTCCGTCAAACATTTGAATTTGCACGGAACCAATGCCTTTCGACTTACAAATAGCACCATTTCCTATAACAATTGAATTTCCTTCTATGTCAACATAAGATGAAAAACAATTCTTATTCGGCGTCATATGATAAGACGCCCCCTAATCGAGCACCCAATCGCTGCCCGAAACATTTGATGCTACCGCCGACAACACATCTACGTCTCCCTCACCAACTCCTCTCTCCACTGCTATGGATGAAGATGCTACTTCCTTCTTTTCCTTCTCCTTGTCCGGACACTCGTTCTTCTAGTGACCGGGCTTCTTACCAATATAGCACTTGCCTTTTCTTTATTTCGACTTTCCTCTCCAACCGGGGTTCCTTGATTTAGAACGCCCCCAGTTCTCCTTCTTCTCATACCTCTCCTTCTCCATAAATAAACCATGACCACTACTAGCATCGCTACTTCCATCACCTAACTCCTTCATTTGATCCTGCAACTTCTTGCTAAGAAGACCCGTATTGACATCATCAAGAGTCAATGTATCCCGGCTATAGATCAAACTATTTGAGAAACCCGTATAACGGTCCGGCAATGAACACAACAATATCGTCGCCTTTTGTTCTTCCTCAATCTTCAAATCTACCGCCTTCATCTTCATTAGAAAATCATCAAAAGTAATCAAGTGCGCCTTTAGCGAAGTACCTTCCTTCATTTTATAGGTGAAGAATGTTTGCAATAAGATCAATCGATTAGTTAGTGACTTCTTTATATACAACTCCGCCAACTTGTCCCAAATACCCTTAGCGGCAGTCTCACCACTAATTTTAGAGATAACATTCTCTCCTATAGCAAGTTGAAATGTAGTGAATGCCCACTCTTCCATTTCTTTTCTCTCAACATCTGAGATGTTTGCTGGCAACAAATGTGTGTCAAACACTACCCGATGCACCTGATTCCTCCTTATAACTGCTTTCATCTTCCATTGCATTTTTCAAAATCATTATCACAATTCCACTTGTCGATTACCAATTGTGATCCCGAAGTTGCATACGAGCCACATACGTAAGGCGCTACTCCACTTGGATTACCCATTGAGGAACTACTTATGGTATTATCTGATTTCGGTATTTCTACAACCACCTACCAACACCAATGCACTGATACCAAATGTTGTGATGGAATTCTAAATCAAGACCACTCAAATCAAAACCCCAATAGCATAGCGGAAGACGAGATCGTGGTAAGAAGTGTAAAAACAACCAATCAATATCTTAATCTAAATCACAACCAATCCAAATCCGATCACAATCCTAAATTAGCAATATAGAAATCAAAGTAATGACAAGAAATAAATCACATAGCGATTTATAGTGGTTCCACTAACGTTGTGTTAGTGTACATCCACTTTAAGAGAGAGATTTTATTAATATCGATGAGAAGAGTACAAGAGATTGATTACAATGATCAAAATTCTATTAGAAATTGATTTGTGGAGAAGAGAATTGAAGAAAATTAGGTTTTGATTAACCCTAATTAGAGGAGGCTAAAACCCTTGTAGTCGCTTTCTATCGCATCGAAATCTGGATACAGAAAATAACATATATAAGAGAATAGAAAACCTAGGCAAAGTTCCAAAATTACCTCTTCAAATATCATAAATCTTCATATCAAGCCTAGGCCAAAAAAACTGGCAGAAGTCACCACAGACGTCTGTCACAATATGACAGACGTCTGTCCAAAGTCTCTGGAAAATTTTTCCTGAGTCATCAGACGTCTGTCCAAAATGACAGACGTATGTCCTTGTTCTTTAGAAAAATCTTCCGCAGACTCAAACGTCTAACCATATCCTTAGACGTCTGTCCTAAGACTCTAGAATAGATTTGCTGAAGCCTTCGATGTCTGACCATACTCTCAGACGTCTGTGCTGAGTCTCTTAGCACCACTCCACCTTCTTCGCCATAACTTCCTCCTCCGAGCTCCGATTTCCGAACCGTTTTCTCTGTCACCAAGCTATTTCCATCCCCTTCAATTCTCTATATAGTATCGCCGAAATTTAACATAAATACCACTAAGCATATCCTCCTCCTTATTTCTCATTTATTCTCCTCAAATTAAAACAAAATAGAAACCAAGCGTGGTGCCATTATCAAGAGAAAAGGAAGAATAAAAGAGATAAAGCCAAGGAAAACATAAAGTTTTTAAATATTAGCGCAAATCAAAGATTTAGGTTAGCAATATCATTTCTTTTTAAGTTGTTTTCATCTATGTTGATTGCAACACAGTTATTTTATGATGAAGTTCATAAAATATGTGTTTCAAATTGATAGGTCGAGATTAAATGAATATTATTGGGTTAAAATAATGCTGCCAGGGAATTTTTGTTCTGATTGCCTACTCTAATAATTTTGAAATACCATGAAAGTTTAATACGATGTTTGAAGTGGATTTTTAGAGATGATTTTTATGTTAAAGAATTTTCCCATGTCAAAATAATTAGTTATGAATTTCATAGGAAATCCATGCATTAAATAAATACAGAAAAGTGGCTTAAAAATGGAAATGTTGGTAAAATATGCTAAATAATTTTATTGCAAACTTTAGGCAATTTTAAGTATTTTTCTACTCAAGTATAATTATTTTCAAGAACTAAACTAGAATGCTAAAACTAAATAATAAGGCGACCAGGACATAATTATGCATGTAAAGTTCATGATTAAGTAATAACGAAACAAGGTCTTATAAAAAAGATGTAGAAATTAAAATAAAATGCACAATTACTAACTAAAAGTGGTGGTGGAACGAATAAGGAGGAGATATGTGGAAAGACATGCGTAAACGTGCTCAGAATTGTAGATGTGGGCAGTTGGTTATGCAGGCTTTATTACGTACTAAAGTGAGAGACTGGCCGAAGGTGCTATGTTACGGGTATAACTCCAAAAACTTAAAATAAACCAAGAAGAAGTTTTAAGTAAATGAACTAAGTAAGAGCATAACTAAAAGTGATGGCCAAACAAGGTTCCAAACAAAAGCAGAGGAAGATGGCCGATAGTGCTCCAAACGAGAGTGGATATCCAGGCTTCCCTATGACAAAACTGAGGGTAGTGATTGATAGCCGACACCTGTTGTCTTTTGAGAAAAGTCCATATCAAGGCCAATTAGCTTTCGTAGGAAAGCTAATACTGGAACCCAAGGCTTAAGACAACCGAAGGTAGGACTTAGAAGCAAGATTCATTGCGAAAATATTGCTAAGGCTAAAGATAGCCAAAGGTAGGCTGGGAGCCTAACGAAGGTAAAAGAATAACTAAAGCCAAAACCTAATAAATGAATAATTTGGTGAATTTTGATAGTTTAAGATAATTGGGAAGTAAATAAGTAAGAACCTACAAATATTGTGGGTTTAGAAGGGCTATTGATGCAGAGTGAGGACGCTCACTCGAATGCGCCTACTTTAAGAGGTAGGGTTCGCCATTCGACTTCCAAAGAGCCATGGGACATCCGTGCGGGTTGTATGCTTTCACGAGAGTGGTTTTAACTCTTATATGGGGTTCAAGATTAAAGGAGAGGACAAAGAAACAACATAGGCTTGTACATTGTAGTATAAAACATAAAGAACTAAGACCGCTTAGGATTGTACTTTGTAGTATAGAACTTAAAGAACCAAGACTGCTTAGTGTTGTACTTTGCAGTATAAACTTAAAGAAAAAAGATTGCTTAGGGTTATACCTTGCAGTATAAGACTAAGTAATGAGTTAGCGAGATCGGGAGGGGTTGTACCTTACAACATATAAATTGTAATTAATGGAACCCAAGACTGTTTCGTAGATAATCTATACTATTATATTATTACTGAGTTACATTTGAAGAGCGCACAGGCCTCTGGAGCATTTTGTGAAATGAAAGGTCATGTATTTTATTTCTTCCTATTCGTATCCCTTTCTAGGCTTCATTCCACTCCAAATCCTAAATAGTAATGTCCCTAGATTTATGCCTTTTCAAATACATCGACGTTGACCTTTCTTTTGATAACAGTCACTAGCACCTACAGCTTCAGAACTCTGCCAGACCCTTATAGCTCTGAAATTCTGATCGTCGTGCCTTTTCTCTTTTTCGTTCGCGTCCACATGGACAACAGGTAACCATTAATACCTAATTTCACGATTTTCTTTCTACTTTTCTATCTGCTAAATTCATAATCGCTGCTGAATCGTTTTAATGCTTCTCTTTATCTTCATTGTTATGCTACCACGCTTGAGTATCAGGCAGTTTATTGCTGCCTCGATCGTCCAGAACTCCTATTGTTCGGGTATGTTGTTGCTGTTCTCATTGATGGTTAACATTTCTGTTCCTTTCATTTCGATTGAATGTTGTTTCTATTTGTTTACCATCTGTTTATCTGTTCGTTCTGATTGGATGTTGCTTGAGTTGCTAAATTGTTGGTATCAACTTTTCCTGTTGGGTCGACTGGATTTTTTCTTCCCTCTTCAGTTTTATGCTGACATTTTGTTCGGGTTTTTGTATGGGTAATTTTTCTTCTTCCTATTCTTTTTATAAACAGTCAATATGATTTATGTTATTTTATGATAAGTATTGTTTTATGTAATTTTTTCTACACTTAGGCTACGGTAGAGACGACAATAGTTGCACGTTGTACGAGTGCATTATCCACTTCCCATTTTAAAGAGGGAATGTAGCATTAACACTCAATTTTGAAAAAAAAATGAGGGAATAAATCATTATCGGCTAATTTTTGGTACTCTTGAATAATTTTGAAAACACTAGCTTTTTGATGTTCTTATTAGACTGTTTGTTACATTATTTTGAATATTATTAGTTAAACTTTAATATTGTGTTGCATCATTAAGACCAAAAAAAGTCCTACCTTTTTGTTTCACTGAATTTTCCGTATTATCTTAATGTTTGGTATTTAGATTCTATTTTCCTATGAAGCAAGAACCTTGAATTGTTTCAATTAATGTACAATTTCATGAATATGATTGCACTTAAATTAGAATAAACATTTGCAATTCAAGTTTTGCTCAATTTTTTACTTTTTATGGATAGTTAAACATTGTTTGTTGCTTTATTAATTTGGATGGAAATTTTGATATATTTTTTATGTAGACTTTGTTTCTAAAATTTTAGTTGTTCCCTTGATTTGAGGAGAAGTTGGTTAACAAGATCTCAAATTCATTCCCATTCAGGTAAAACTATTATCAACGTATTGTTTTCTGTATTATCTTAATGTTTGGTTTTTAGATTCTGTTGGCCTAAATGAAGTGAACTTTTATATTTCTAAGATTAATGGTTTCATTTTGTTTTGGTTCATTCTTTTTTCTTCAGTTAATATATGTAGTCAACCAAACAAAAATCTTTTGTCATTGGTTATCTATTGGGTAAAAGGTTGATAAATTTTACTTCAATTGTAATATATTTAGTGCCCTATGAATTTTCTTAGGTAGCAAAAACCTTGAATTGTTTCAATTTATATAGAATTTTCATGAATATTATTGCACTTGAATTGGAATAAACCTTTGCAATTCAATTTTTGCTCCATTTTTTACATTTTTAGGATGGCTAAACATGCTTTATTAATTTGGGTGGAAATTTTGATATTTTTTATACAAACTTTGTTTCTAAAATTTCAAATAATTATAGACATCCATTGTTTTCTTTATTTTTTTTTAATATTTTCATAAAATTAAACCATGCACTTCACATGTTTCTTGCTTTTAGCTATAAATCATAACACCGTCGATTGCTTTCTAACTTTATTTCCTTACCGCATTAGAACTGATTTTTAATAGAGTTAATTCAGCTATATCGCAATGTTGTTTTTGTGTGTTTGTGGTTTACCAGATTGGTAAGGTTGTAATGTGAATGGATGTGCATTAATTGCTTTATTAAATTCTTGATATAAAAATCAATTGATTGTTCAAAATTTGCAATTTCAGTTTTGTAGAGGTTAATGCAATTGCACTATTTAGTGGCTTATGGTTTATTTCAATTGATGTCACTACTTTTATATACATGTAGAAACTTAAGTTTTTTATTCCATAATAACTATGGTGGTGATATAACTATAGTAATACAAAGCTCTATAAATAAAGTTTTTATGGTTCATTATTTTATAATGTTCAAACTTCCACTAGACTATTAAAGGTTGGTACTGGTACTGTAGCCATCCATTAGTTTACATAGTAATGTTAAAGCCCTATAGGGTATGATATTCAAACTTATACCAAATTAATGAGAAGAAATTTAAATCTTTCGTCCATGAATTTTGTAAATTGCAATGTTGCACTAATATAATCCAATCCTATTTTCCATAAATATTTGACCATTTTTTTTCCATTTCATTGCTCCTGGCATAATTTGTTCTCTTGGGTTTTACATAAAAATCCTAAGCTAATTTACACTTTACAAAACTTATCAATGTCTTGATAATTCTTTTTTAAGCTATGGCGCATTTGTTTCATGCATAGAATATTTAATTTTAAATAATCGGGGTACTACTTTGTCTTTTTATATATAAAACTTTAATTTTGATTTATGAGGATTTACAAAATTCTATGCTGACCTTGCATCTGGTTACGATGATTTAAGCAAGATTCGAACCTAAAAGAATTTTGCAATCATGGTTTTTAGCTAACGATTAAAAGTAACTACATCTCATTTTTCAAAATCTTAACTAAAGTCTGGTATATTGTAAAATAAAAATCCTACTGTAGTAACTACATCTCAGATGCGATTACGATGATTTTAGCTAATGATTTGAAAAGCAAACAATCTTAATGATTAGGCGACATAGTTATATGGTCAAAATAATCTTGAACTTCAAAAGTATTACTAACATGATTTATGATTTTTCATCTACATAGAAGTATATTTCTATAAATATTAATTTTGTTTTAGATAAGTGAGAAAAATGTTGGTCCATCTGGACGTTTTACATCCGGCCATCATGAAACTTCTACCCGTTAACTGATTTAGAGTATAGTAATTGACTGCTCTATATTATATTTTATGACTGAGAAACTCTAGCTACGGTTGATGTGGAAAGCAGGTAGAATGCTTATGTGTATAGGAGACAAGATAAATTAAAATAACCAATTAACGTGGATATGAAATTTGAAAGGAAGGTGAGTGGAAATTCAATATTGCCGGCAAATATATGTTCATATTTTAACCTTTTTTACTTGCAACTGACTCAGTAAGTAGCACTTCAGTACCACAATGTCAACTACTGCCTCTTTTAAGGTACAATCCAATTGAGTTCTAAACTCTCCAGCGTATTATGATTCATGAGCAATGTGAATGCATAAGTATAAAACTAATTGCATATGAATATTAAATCTATGATGTTTATATTTTGAGGCAAGGGTTTCCACTTTAAAGACAGTAGTAATAGATGCATGCCTGGGTTGCAAAGCAGTTCAATACAAGGTTTCCTATCATATTTTAAATCCTGCATTATTCCACAACTAGGAGGTGCAACTTCTGGACACAAACTTTCTGAGACTAATGAGGTTGAGTACTAAACATGGTTAATCCTTTGTAGGGGAAAGTACATGGTCCATGTTAAAGAGGTGATTTTTGTTATGTTGAAGTTGAATCTTTAACAAGCCGAATCTTAGAAAATTTATTTATTTTCATGTCTGTTGTACTTCATGTTTTCCTGTAAATTTATATGCTAATCCCGTAGGATGTTATGATCTATTTTTATATGGAAAATTAATTTAATTGTGTTTAGATTACCTCTTTATTAACTTTTTCGAAAAAAAAAAGTTTACTTACATGCTCAACTAAATCTTCCTGTTGTATTTCATCTTGGTCTTAATGTCTGCTTTCAAATTCAATTTTATATATAATAAGAAATTATATTTTCATTTTAGTAGCAGCATAAAAAATTCATTTTGATTTACGTGGCATTACCGAATCTTGAATATTGTATTGATTTTTTCTAACAACATCAAAAAATCATGGATTATTTTCTACATATGTCATACATGAATTTTAAATAATATATCAAAAACCTTTCGGTGGATTTAACTTATTCCTTATATACGTTTATATATTATGACAGGGCTAGATTTTGCCTTAAGGGTCGTGCCTTTATAACCATGAAGAATTCCAAATTCTAAACTTTCGGTTGGACATATGTCGTAGGTAAATGGAATCAAAACTTTTAGTTTGATTTTATTTGTTTATGATTTTGAGTAGGTATATGACTGTTACTAAAGAGCATTTAGTTCCTTCCATGATTGGAAATATTTTTCTTTTAATTCAAGATGTGCGTTTTGTTTTAATTTTTTTAGAAATTTTTATGTCCATTTGTTAATTATGTTTTTTTTGTTTGAAGAGATTTCATTAAATCATTATTTTTCGTTAATTATGCATCACATTCTTCTTTTCATAAATGCAGGATGTGTGTTCATAAATTCATCTCCTTTTTTTGTCCTATTGCAAACCTAATTCAAACCTGTCTCTCCTATTTGCATCATTTTTTACTATGTTCTGATGCAAACTTTGTTCCTTTATTTTTAATATTGTAATCAATTTTTTGTTTGCCCCATGTAGTTTATTATAATTTATATATAGAAAGCAGATCCTGAAATCCACATTCTTGGAGCTTCTTCTATTCTAGGCATTTTACAATTTACTTTTGGGTTATACTAAAATATGCATGCACTCTAATTTTCATTCACTACACATCTAGCATGTTTAGGCTCTTATAAACATAGAGATCGAATTTTTTAGTCAGCCCAATGTTGTCTGCTTATTTCTATAAACATTACTTCTCGATATTAGAAATCATAGTTGCAAACTCTCAATATCATAAATTTCAATATATCATTTGCATGATTTGATTGTTCATCATTTTCCTTTTGATGTTTAGATAATTTTAATATTATTTTATCATTTGAGAATAATGAATATTATTTATATTTATACAATCCTATAGCTCAAGGATTGGTTATCTGGTTGTTCAGGTGATTGCACATATGAGTTTGTTAGAGCTGTAATATAATAACCCTATAAAAAATACCAACGTGATCATTGAATATAAAATATATATTTTCAAAATATTGGAAATTGTTGAATTGGGTTATGGAAATATAGTTTTTGTACTGTTTTATTATATTTTATTTTCCTTTTTCATGAGATTTATTAAGTAATATATGTGTTAACTAATATTTTTGTCATTGAAGTTGGAATGCAACCTTGCATCAATTTTGTTTTAATTATTTTATTTTCATTTGTTGCTAATGAACAATGGAGAAATGCAAATAGAGAACTGCTTAGGTCTGCGACAAACAATGTAAACTTCTAAGTTGGTTTAAATGAACCTGTATTTTTTACTGGTACCTTGATTATTCTATAAATTTTCGTGTATTTAATAACAAAAAAAGTAACATATATCTTTTAACTACATAGATATCTTCCTCTTCTCCTCTTTTTTATTCTTCCGCTTCCCATCCAAATTAGTTAAAAATTCACCATTCCTTCCCTACAAGCAAGCTACCTGGGTTTATTTCATCCCTTGGTTCACTTTGCAAAATCACTCAGTTCCTCTTGTCGTTGATGAAATATCTTACATTTAGCTATTGATTTCAGATCTATGGTCGTTCCTTTCGCCCCTTAGCTCTGATCCCTCTTGCTGTCTATGAAATATCTTACATTTAGCTATTGATTTTAGATCTATGGTTTCTCATGCTGTCTATGAAATATCTTACATGTAATTATTGTTTTCAGATCTATGATTGTTCCTCTCCATTTTTGTAATTTTCGTATAGAAATCGATTTTTCGATTAAGGTTTCTTGGTTTGTTATTGGATTTCTATATTGCAATGATTGTGGCATCGATGTTGTCCTTGATTGGTCTATTTCATCTGATTTTACAACATTTGGCTTCTCATATCCAAGGATCGAATCTAAACCAACAAATATGGTAAGTTATTTTTCTTTATCTTAAATAATGTATGTTTACATTGTATAACTTCTTGTGCAGTGGTTAATAATAAGATTAGATATGTACCATCCCTATTGATAGCTATGAATGGTAGGCTGCATAAATTTCCTGTGAATGGGTAAACTTTGGCTTTAATTTGTGATTATAGATTAATAATTGTTAGTGATATAGAAAATTGATTTTTTTTCCCATGTCGTCGAACAAAATTTAAGAATGTTTTTTTGTGCGCGCACGTGTGTATGGCATGATTTTAACATCTTACTGCTTAAAAAGTCCACCTTTATTCCATTCTACCTTATTTTTGCATATTTAAGTGTTCGTTTATTTTTATTTTCATGGTAAGATATTTTAATTACAGTTATGCAATATTTATTGGATTTTTTTTAGTATACAAGGAGAAAAGTTGGATTTTCAACTATAACTGCAACAAAAATGAACGATCTGCTAAAGCATAGTAGTCAAAGAGTGAACTTCTATGTGCAGATGAGTTTTGTTGGCATTTATTTATGGAATAAACCCTTTGTTTATCCCATATGTGGAACGTGTCACTATTCATGCATAGTTTACTTCAGAGTATAAAAAGAAAGTGGGTTTGGGCTAACATATTTTTCATTTTAGTTTTTCTTCCTATATCTGACAAAATACTAATATAATTGTTTTTGAAGTTATGTCTACATGTGCTTTAATTTTTCTCATTTTCAATAAGTTATCTCTATACAACTTAGTAATTTGGAATTATTTGATTTATTTATTTTGGTTTAAAAGAAGTTTGGTTTATATTTCAACTAAAGTCAAAATATACAACTGTCATAACATAAATCTTCAGTTGGAAATTGTATTCATTACTGTACTATATTACTTATTACGTTGCTCATTAAAAATTAGACATTTGACTATACTTCATAAATTTGATTTTTGTAACATAATCATTTAAAGTTAAACCATAGATTGTACTTTATAAAATTGGACATCATATGTGGTGATATGTGATAAATGAACGTATATTCTCATAGTATGACACTCCTTCAGTAGCTTTGTCGTTAAGAAAAACAGCGACTGTTTTGGTTATTTTATCAAGTTTTATCTATCTGCATAATAAAGTTTTTAATATATTTACTATCTCGGAAAACATGTTTTTAAAAATGATATAGTGAATAGAAAACCATTAAAGTCACTTTAGGAAAATGATTTTAACCGTCATTTCCAAAATTATTTTCTCACGGTTGATAGTTACATTATCATACATGATGAAATGTACAGTTATAAAATATAGTAAATATAAAACCATGTTTATACCATATACATACGTTTAATTTATTGTTTATATTATGCATATTTTTGTACAATGAAACACATACATACATACATACATACATACATACATACATACATACATACATACATACACACACACACATACATATATATAGTTTATTAATTTAATAGTATATATTATGTGCATTTAATGCATATTAACTATTCGAAAGTTTTTATTAACATTATATTTGTCGATTTTGCATACTTTTATAATCAATGGGATTGGGAAAAGATTATATTAAACCAAAATTTTGTATATATGTTTTTTTGTTTATTGATTGTTAGCGGATAAGATAATTATCTAATATTCGTTCGTATTCGTAGGTATGGATATCTGATATATATGAAAATAATTTCGAATGTAGATGTGCTTATGGAACTATCCGCATTCAAAAGTATCCATTGATAGGTTTACATATGTTCTTTAAATTAAATGTTTTTAAACATATACAAAATAGAATTTGGTTAATTTGTGTTGTGTTTTAGAAGAATTGATACACTTTAGTACGTATGGTCATATTGAATGATTGTGCATGTTTTTTAGTTATCTTTTTATTTATTTATTTATGGAAATAGAAAACTAAAATTGGGTATTAAAAGAGATTGATTGTCATTAGACCACTAAACTGTCATAATTTTTCCATCTTTTTCTTTTTTTGTTATTGAGCAACATATGCTCATGCAAACTTTGACTAAACTTAAAGATAAAAGGTGATATCATATTGATGTAAATGGCTAAGGTTGTCAAGAACTCCGGGAAAAAATAGTTAGCAAGGAATTATGGCCAGCATAACATAAATTGTTAGTAGGAAAAATTGTTAAAAATATTTCATGCAATAGTATCAATTATGTGCATAATTTATTGTTATCCTCAATGCAGATACATGGTTCAACTCAAGTCATTATTTGCAAAGTCTCTTATTATTCAACATGAATGGTCAAATGATGTTATCTTTCGAAGGATGTAAAAGAATTGCATTCTTTATATCCAAAAGAAATAGTGGATTCGACATCAATGTTACAAGTATCGTAGTTTGTCTAGAATTGGCATAGAATATATAAAGTTAACTTCTTTGTGGATGGTTATAGGCTATATATACTTCGTTTAACTATGATAAATGCACGAGTTTAATTTATTACCACTAAAGCGATATTTTTGTTAGCGGAAATGCCATTATACCCGAAACTTGTTTGGGTATTTTAGCCGATTAAAAGATAAATAATCCCCAAATTCTGGAGGTGCAACCCAGCAATTTATCTCTATTTCGGCTCATATACCCGAATCAACTTTGGGTGTTGTAGCAAATTCCTTTTGTCAGTTGATTCATCTATGCTTATTCATTAATAGTTGTTTCAATCTCACTTCCTAAACTACTCCATACAACTTTATATTAATATCCAAAGAAGCTCATTTGATATAAGAGAATTTCTAATCATCCTCTTTCTTATGACGATCCATAGTAGTGTAATGTGGATATTAATGCTCAAATATTACCCGAAGGGTTCCATACGGGTATTAAATACAAATTATTTTTACCCAATGGTTGTAGTCACCTATTTGCAAGAATTTTTCTAAGTTTAGAACCTCTTGCAAATCAATCATTTTGTCTTTTCTAATCTTTGTTATTTTGTAGGTCATATGTAATATAAACCACTAATGGATGGATGGATCCCTATTAACTGGGATAGGCTTATACATTTGTGTTGTGTGTGTACTGTTTTGGGGTCCAACTTTACAAATTTTAATACCATTACTACAGCGGCAAATAGTATTCTTTATACTAGGCAGTACAGATATGCTTTGATACCTGTTGGTGACAGTCCATTCTATTCTTTTAACATCACAATAGGTTAGGAAGAAACTTCTTTTTTCAACAATTCTACTCTTCATATGGTTGTTTGCTAAATTTGTAAGCGTCGTTATAAGCTATAATAATCAATATCAACAAAAATTAAATACCAATTCATGTACGTATTGACTTTAATTAACTTTGTGTAACCTCTCTGCTCTTCAAGCTTCTGATTGACAAACAAGGTACTTAGTTGTATTTATTTGCTTACTTTGTTGCGAATTAATTTAGTTTTTTCAAAGCCAATTTACTCACTGGAAGTTATCATAATTGAACTTTACTAACTCCATGGTTAGTTTAGTACTTACTTAAAGGATGCATTTGAGAAATAGATTTTCAACCATCTACCATTACCATTTGACTTATGTATTGTTCCCATGTTCTTCTCATTTTAATTTCAGCAAAGCTTTCACTGGACAACCTATTAATTTCATAAACTTATACCGCGTGAGCATGAACAATAGATGGTACTGTTCGAGCAACAATGCTACCATTTCTATGTCACTTTATCTTTGCAAATAATTTATGTACATAAATTATTTTACTGGTGTCAATGTTACTATAAAAATATAAAATATGATTAGTTTATATTTTATACACAGTGCAACACTATTGAATCTTATTTAAATTTTGTAATTTGGTGTTTTACAAAAATTCCATTTTCTTTATCTATAGCATTAGTAATCGTATTATTATTGTTGAAATTTTCTTATATAGCTCTCTACTGTTCAACCGATTAAATATAGTTATGTTTTGGCATTTTTATTTGAACCATGTGTTTTTGCTACCTATATATAAATACACACTTAAAATGCAACATGATCTTCCTGCACTAAAATTTCTTAGTAGTCAACAATAGATGCTACTTTTTCTGTACATCATTGTATGAATACAAGCTTTTAATGAAAGTTCTCTTATTGGAGTTATCTGCCTTCTCTTTACTATGATGATGCGATAGCAAATGCTACAATTAATTTAGGATCAACTCTTTGTACTAAAACTTATCTTATATGAATTTTATGCTTTCGAGTATTGCTTTTTATATTAGTCTAAAGAGTTGATGTCATACAAACAAAGATGCATCACCTTTTTTTTTGAAAACCCAAGAGAACCTGACGAGCCGGTAAACTCCTAAGGAGGGTATAGTAAAGCCGTCCGCTGATCCAAGCTCCCTTACCCTCGGGTAAATTTATATAGGATAGGGAAGCGCATGGTAGGAATCGAACCTGGGTCTTTTTACCAAAACCCAAGCCTCCTTTCTACTGCGCCGCACCCGCGGATAAGATGCATCACCTTTTATTTCTTACAAATTATCGCTTTCTTTACAGGATGATGACTAAGCATCTATAAGGAACAACTACTCTCAGATGCCCAAAGAGATTTTGGGCTTAACAACCAATGATAAAATTATAATGGGTTATGCTGTATGTGTATTACTTATATGTTGTTCTAATGTAACAACAAATTTTTAATTTTTTTGGCACACTTTCTATGAGAACAAATGATAACTGTCTTGTCGAGGGTTACTAAGTTGAAATATATAGACTGTGAGTGGTTTGTCACTTTTAGTTTTGAGTTTTCGTTCATACAAAATTGGATACGATGTATGTATATTGTGGGAAACGATTAATTTAGAAAACGAAGTTAACATACAAAATAAAAAAACAACTTTCTTTTATTTTCCGTATTTTAAGTTAACATACAAATAAAAAACAACTTTCTTTTATTTTCCGTGTTTTGGAAATTAACAGAAGCACGAGGACCAATCTATCCTTTCGTTGTCCCTCCATCCCCTCTGTCGCTCACTACATTTCCTCCGTTTGTTCTGTCGTTTCTCCACTATTTTCATATTTTGTAATTAATGTTCAAAACACTATCTTAGTTTTCAGAAATTCACCCATTCCATTTTGGCTAACAGAAGATACTTAAAAAGTTGCTAAAACACTTTAGGTTATATTTGTTTTTATAACATCTCAATACACGAATTGAGTACTACTTTACCTTCAAAGCTTCAAAAACATTTGAACAAACTGTTTGATAAAACTATTTACAATCTTTTACCATTCTTCATTTATGGAGGATACATCTGACAATGAATTCTAAATTAGGTATTTCTAATTGAGTGCTACTTTGACTATAACCAAAACTGCATATGGACTACTACATTTTCATATATTTTATGTTCTATAGCTTCTGGCATATAAAAGGATGGAATATAAGCTCAAGACCAACTGAAGTCTTCTAAATGATCATATAATGTCGCTTATGGGCAATTAACGTATGGAGAAAACATCCAACCATAAGACTCTTCGGAGATTTTTTTCCCCAAATCCGCTAGAAAATTTATTTATTTGAATAATTGAAGAAATTTCTACAAACTCCGTGTGCATAGCACAGGTTCGTACTAGTATTTCTAAACCCTTAATATGATCTCAGGTCAAGCATTGTGTTTGAGACCCTAAACCTAAGATGACATTGGGTATAGTTTTGTTTGAGAAATATTTATTATGTTTAACTGTGTAGTTAAAGCCCCGCTAAAGCTTCGCAAAATCCCCACTATAGCGCATAGCGTTTTTCGACCACTGCATTATTTAAATTTAGCGCTATACAAAAGTAAATCCACTTTAAGCCTTGCTATTTTCCGCTACACCTGTTAAATCAAGGCTTTTTAGCACCCATTTTAGCAACTTTAATATACAAAGGTTGATTTGACTAGTTCTCTTTTAAATCAAATCAACAAAGTTTGGATAGATATCTAATTTTAGGGCATAAGTGCTCAATACAAGTTAGGAATCTATTGTAGTCACCAAATCTAGTCTGCATAAAGTATGATATTCTTTGGTTTGTTATATAAGATTAAACAATATTTCTTTTTGTATGCAAATAATGTAAGAATAGGAATAAATTAACTTTAAATATTTGGTTTTATATCTGATAAAGCCTATTATCCTGGTTTTTAACCCATCAGGATCCAATAGAAGATAGAAAAGTTCATGACATCAGAATGGCTCAGGGCTTGACCAACAAGGCTAAAGTAATAAGTTAACGAGAGTTGAGTCATATTACTAAAGCAACGACAAAATTTAACTAAACCAAGAAACCAGTGTCCGTTCAGTCCAATCGGCAACTGAGTACATCTAGCTAGTAGATCGTCGTCAAAACAGAGCAACATGCAACGACACAAAGCAACAAAAGCATCCTACACATCAAAGTTCAAAAATACACTAAGTCTATGGAATGCTAGCGATACATGCATCATGGATCGCCAGCGATCAATGCATCATCCTGGGATCACTAGGTTGCTATGGCATATGGAAGAAAGTAAGCATGATAGAAAAAGTGGAAAATGTGCTAAGTGTATGGATCGCTAGCGATCCATACACCATGGATCGCCAGCAATCCATACTTGTCCATGAATCTTCAGCGAGCTAACTAGGCAAAGTAATGGAGATAGGAGCTAAGTAATTAGCTCGCATGTGAGCTAAGTCCATGGTTTTGGCTCGGGTCGCGAGCTAAGCTCCTCTAGATCTTCCTATGTCCATCTGCAAGCAGTGAGTAGAGAACTGGATCTTCTCCGGACTGGTTGCTGAAGCTCTGCTAGAAATTTCCTTCACTCTTCATCTCCCTCACAACAATCTCCAAAGGAATTCACTGTGATTCTCTAGTGGATTCCAACGCCGGGGATTCAATCTAGCTAAGGATAATCAAAAGTCTTGTAATCAAACACTACTTGTAACAGCAGTCGGTTATAATAAAACTATAAAGTGGACGTAGGCTTCTTTAACGACCGAACCACTATAAAAATCTTCTTGTTTCCTTTCTTTTACTTTTCTTTTCTATACCTATTATATGTATTATTGCTCTGTACAAACAGGGCTGGTGTTTTCACACTCAAACCAGAGTGTTGATCTATTTTTTGGGTTAATATTTTGGTGCTTTCACTGAGAACTCCAACTCAGGGTTCAGATCTAGCTATCTATGTTGGATCCCATAGGTCCAGAAGTTAGATCCTCAATCTTTGCTTGAAAAATCCACTGCTTGGAATCAATGGCTACTAGAAGAAGAAGAAGAACTGCCTCTGAAAGATCCATAGGGGCAGTAATAGCTAGAGAAGATCTTAATCCTTAACAAACTGAAGTAAATGGTGCTAACTTGGGAAATCAGGCACCAACATCCTCCAACCAGCACGAAGTTATCACCAGGGATGAGTTGAATAAGATGGTAAATGAGATCAACCAAAAAATGGAACGTAGCCAAAAGGCTCTAATGGATAATCTTAACGCTCTCTTAACCCTACAGTCAAACCCTACTCTAAGGACTATGCCTGAACTCGCGGCTAATATAGAACAAGAGAATTCCTCTATTTCTGCTCTACATAGAAGAAACGAAAAACAGCCACAAAAAGGGTGACAACATGACATGATGTGGAAGAAAATGCAAATACTCCATCCGCCGCAAGGCAACCAATTCTGAACTTGAATCAGAGGACCAAGACCCCGCAATAAGATATAGCTATGGATATCTCCGATTCAGAAGATGTAGAGCAAGCCAATCAATTGGAAGAGAATGCCAACGCATTCGATGATGCTAGGAACGTCCGAACTACCCCAATCAGGCAAACTACAAGCCAACGGGGTCCTACGGGAGTGGCTCTCCTAAAAATAGGAGAGCCTAGGCCTCAACCCATGTGCCAAAACCGTTTGCAAAGCCAAACACTTGGTGTAGTGACTGATTGCCATCCCCATATTAGCGAACATCAGAGGCATACATAGCATACATGGTCAAATTGTTGATGGACGAGAGTAAAAACCGAAGAGATAATGAATGGGGATCTACTCCAAGTCGGACTCCCTTTACCGTTGAAATCTTGAATGAAAAATATCCAGACAAATTCACAATGCCAACTATCCCATCCTACGACGAGACGAAGGACCCAAAACCCCATTTATACAAGTATAGCTGGTATATGGACGGAGCCAACGCTTCAGAGGCTGTTCGTTGCAGATGTTTCCCTATCTTTCTAGAAGGTGTTACATCTATGTGGTTCACCAAACTCCCCCCAAGATCTATCTCTACCTTTGACAAATTAGCAACAAGATTCCTTAACTAATGCAGACTCCATACCACGCAACTAAAAGATGTCATGTCCCTGTCTGGGTTGTTCCATGGACGCAACGAGTCGCTGAAATCTTTCATGAACCGGTTCAATACCACGGTGACGGAAGTAAGCAACCCCAATGGGACATGGTTTTTATGGCGTTAGTCCGTGCCATTCATCCAGAGACTAAATTCGGGAAATGGATTAAAATGAAGCAGCATACCACCCAAGGAAAGCCATTAATGGGCAAGCGTTAGCAGATTTCATCGCCGAATTTACCATTCGGGATGACGAGGAAGAAATTCAGCTGGAAGTAGACACCCAAAGGAAGCTCTTTGTCGACGGCGCATCTAACAACCTCTGTTTGGGGGCAGGAGTAGTTCTTGAAACCCCCGAAGGATGAGCCATTAGTTATGCTTTGCGCTTGGAATTCCCTGCTACAAACAAAGAAGCGGAACACGAAGCACTGATTGCAGGACTGAAAGTTGAAAAAGATCTCAAGATAAAATCTATTCACATATGCAGCGACTCCCAGTTGGTCATCTATCAAGGAAAAGGGGAATACCAGGCTCGTAGGAAGAATCTTGCCCAATACCTATCCAAAGTGCAAGAACTGTTAAGCGACATTGAATACTACACCATAAATCACATTCCACGGGAGCATAACACCAAGGCAGATTATTTGGCTAAACTGGCGAGTTCCGGAGAAGCTCAGTTATTAGGGCTAGTCCCAGTCGAGACTCTAACCAACCCAAGCATAGACGAAATGGACGTCGACAAGATCCTCGAGACCACTGTCGAACCAGATACGTGGATGACACCGATAAAGGAATATTTACTTGCAGGGACACTTCCAACTGACCGGAATTAATGGAAAAAGCTTCTCCGAAAGGCACTGCGGTTCATGATACAATATGGAGTACTCTATCGAAGGGTATTCTCAACCCCCCTTCTCAGATGTGTGTCCGATGAATCCTAAAGGAAGTGCACGAAGGCGAATGTGGAGACCACACTATGGGGCAAACCCTTGCGAAGAAAGTCCTCCGATATGGATACTTATGACCAACAATAAACCGTGATGCTACAGACTACGCCAGAAGGTGTGATCGCTGCCAAAGATTCAGCAAAATCAAAAGAACTCCTTCAACCGAGTTAACACAGATGGTCAGCTTGTGGCCATTCGCAACATGGGGAATAGACTTGAATGGCATCCTATCGATAGCAAAAGGTGGAGCCAAATATGCTATAGTTGCTGTAGATTATTTCATAAAATGGGCCGAAGCGGAACCGCTAGCCACCATAACCACAAAGAAAATCACTAATTTTGTTACTAAAAACATTGCTTTCAGGTTTGGTGTGCCACAGAAAATTATCACTGACAATGGAACTCAGTTCGAAAGCGCCGAGTACAAAGACTTCTGCAAACGCTTCCGGATTGAGAAAACTTCTCGGCAGTAGTTCATCTGCAAGCAACGAGCAAGTGGAAGCAATAAACAAGATCATCAAATCTACCATCAAAAAGCGACTAACTAAAGCCTAAGGAAACTGGGTTGATGAACTTCCACTCGCATTATGGGCTTACAGAACCACCCACAAAGCGGAAACCGACCATACTCTATTCGCTCTAGCGTAAGGCTCACAAGCAATGATCCCTGTTGAATTGGAAGTCCCCTCACACTGAAAGCAACATTTCAATCAAAAGCAAAACGAGCAGCTCCTACTCAAATCGCTAGATATGATCAATGAAAGAAGAGAATATGCCAAGTTGAGAACCGTAGCCCACCAAAAAAGGGTCGCACGGTACTTCAACTCCAAAGTTCACAACCAAACCTTCGAAGTGGGAGATCTTGTGATCAAGCGAGTCTACACCGTTCCAGAGGCTTTCAGACCAAACTGGGAAGTTCCATACGTCATCAATCAAAAACAAAGAGACGGAACTTTCAAGCTAACAACCTTCGAAGGAATCCAAATTCCCAGGGCATGGAACAGCAAATCACTCCGCCGTTACTTCATTTGAAAACTACTTTACATACTCTCTATTTTTTAGCAAATAAGCCATCCCGGGATGTCGGGGGCATTGTAAATAGGCAAAAATCTGCCCTAATTTCCTTAATAAATTTTGATTCGCTCTTTGAACTGATAAAACTATGTTCACAATAACCACCCACCGGGTCGACGGAAGAAAATCAAATCAAACCGCTGGATCGGCGGAACCCGGTCCTTGCCTTCTAAAAACCGGTGTTGCTCCGACAACGTCAGGAAGGCCCAAAATTACATTCCTCACTTTGCCCGAAGGTAGGCAACGTCGAGGAGTACCAAAATCCGCGCATCTCATAAGCTGCGCACAAACCTCCAAAACATACGCTCCTCACGTTGTCCGAGGATAGGCAACACCAAAGGGCACGAAAAGCCACGCATTTCATAAGCCGCGCGCTAACTCTTAAAAATACCAACTCCTCACGTTGCCCAAAGATAGGCAACACCGAGGAATATGAAAGCAGCGTATCCCATAAGTCGCGCGCCAACTCTTAAAAATACCAACCCCTTACGTTGCCCGAAAATAGGCAACATCGAGGAAAATGAAAGTCGCGCACTCCATAAGTCACGCACTAACTCTTTAAACTTAAATTCCTCACATTGTCCGAAGATAGGCAACATCGAGGAGCACTAAAACCATTCCGGACTAACGGGTCATATCAATCCCAAAAGCCGGGAATTTCATAACCGTGCGTTAAGTCCTAAAACTATGAAATCACGCTCCTAAAACATAAACTCCTCACGTTGCCCGAAGATAGGCAACACTGAGGAGCGCCAAAACCATTCCGAATCAACGCGACATATCGACCCTAAAATCTGCGCATTCCGTAAGTCATGCACACTTTCAAGCCATGAAATTGCCCAGGCAATGCCAGGGAACTTATCCATACAGGAAACGTTGACAACGTGTACCTGCCCACAGTCAACTTATGCAATGTGCACATCCCAAACATGCATATATTGCATACCTACCAAAATGTCCCAAAAAACTCGGACCATGTGCTCAAGTCACAAAACTAACGAAAAAAGAAAAATTGAGCTGTGATTTCAAGTGTTAACGTGCAGACCATTTAAACCTTAAGTTACCGGTCATTTGTCAATTGTTTGAAGTAAACAGCCCTATGAACTGGGGAGGGTGTTTGCGCCAAATTTGGTCACAAACACCCAATTTCCAATGGAAGCACTAGTTCACAGTCACAGATAACAAGTATGTAGAGAATTAAAAATGAAGAACACTCAGAAAATTTAGATGAAAGCAGTAAAGAACACAAGGTTTATAGTGATTCAGCAATCCGACCTACGTCCACTTTGAAGTTGATAATTTTATTGAAGTTCGCTTGCTGATTACAACGAGTTACAACTGATTACAACAACAAAATCCGAGTACAATGATGAATCCGGCAGAGTCTGGACGTAGAAGAGCCAAATGCCCCCCTTTTCTGAATTCATTGAAAAGCTATTTATAGGCATAGGCTGCAAATATCTTTCTTAGATCTCGGGAGACCTCTTCTGGCACGTGGATGGACCCACGCGATCGATCCCATGTGGTTTGCAATCGATCCGTGATCGATACGAATGAATTTCGTATCGATCAAGATTTCACCCAATCGAGTCAAAATAGAGGATGAACATTCTTTAGATTGTACGTAAGCTCCAGTGAAAATTTCATAGCATTTGGACTTGTAGATTGTGAGATATGATCGATGCAAGTTTGTTTTTTTTTAAGGCTGTCTTCTTCGTATCGATCGTTGGTGCACTGTTCGTACTCGATCAATGCTGCACTGTTCATACTCCATCGATGCTGCACTGTTCATACTCCATCGATGCTGCAATGTTCGTACTACATCGATGCTGCACTATTTGTACTCCATCGATGCTGCACTGTTCGTATCGATCGATGCTGCACTGTTCGTATCGATCGATGATGCACTGTTCGTACTCGATCGATGTTGCACTGTTCGCACTCGATCGCTGTTGCACTGTTCGCACTCGATCGTTGTTGCACTGTTCGTATCGATCGTTGTTGCACTGTTCGTACTCGATCGCTGTTGCACTTGATGGATATGAACAACAGAGGAATGATGGATACAAATAGTAGAAGATTGATGGATACGAACAGTTGATGATTGATGGATACGAACAGTTGAGGTCTGATGGATACGAACAGTAGAGGATTGATGGATATGAACATTTGATGATTGATGGATACGAACAGTTAAGGCCTGATGGATACGAACAATAGGGGATTGATGGATACGAACAAGACCTTTCAGTCGATTGCTTGAATTGCATCGATCATATCTTGAGCATAATAGCTCCGATCGACCTGAAATTTGGAACATTGGCTTTCATGGCTTTGCTTGTCATGTCTTGTCAATTGTAGCTCAATCCGGACTCGGACAAAATTCATCGATATCCATAGTGAGCCTGCATATAACCGACATTCAGGACGAATTGTCATTGATTTCCAGTCAATTTTTTGGTGTCACGGCCTTGCCAAAAGGCGGGATAACACTTGCCCCCCAAAACATGCCTTGCAATAGGAAGGTGTATTTTGTAATTCGATAGGCTGGATGTTCGTATCCTGTTAATGACCTGCAAAGAAATTGATGATCTTATCTGACTGTGAATAGTGACCATTCGCGATCGTATGTCGTTCGGGGCGGTACGTAACCATTCGCGGTCGGATGCCGTTTGCCGTGAATTGTGATCGTTCACGATCGGGCGTCATTCCAGATGAATTATGACCGTTCGCGATCGAGTGTTGTTCTAGAGGAATTGTGACCGTTCGCGGTCGATTGCCGTACGAGGCGAATTTTGATCGTTCACGATCGAGTGCCGCTCGAGGCGAATTGTGATCGTTCGCGGTCGAGTGCCGTACGAGGCGAATTGTGACTATTCGCGATCGAGTGCCGTTCGAGGCGAATTGTGATCGTTCGCGGTCGAGTGCCGTACGAGGCGAATTGTGATCGTTCGCAGTCGAGTGCTGTTCGAGGCGAATTGTGACCGTTCACGGTCGAGTGCCGTACGAGGCGAATTGTGATCGTTCGTGATCGAGTGCCGTTCGAGGTGAATTGTGACCGTTCACGGTCGGGTGCCGTACAAGGCGAATTGTGTGTGCCCGGGAGGGACTTAGTATCATTATTGTCAGATTTCACGTTCGAGTGAGTTTCTGAGTTGTTGGTTATGGTGGTTTATCGCCATCTCATAGCATGCCTAAGGACCGTTCGCGATCCCTTACATGTGTAAGTGGGTTAGCCGTTATGGAATCACAAATAGCATATTTACATTTAAAATAAGTCTTTCAACAGAAATGTCTAACAAAATCAAGTCCAAACATGAGAAATAGAAAACAAAAGCAAAACAGGGATGTCAAAGTGCAAACACCTACACTGATGCGATTTATAGTCGTATCAGAGCATGCTTGATGATCGTTCGTGATCCTGTACATGTGTAAAATGACTTTATTGTGTCGGTGTGGAGTTTTCCACTTATTCGTCATTATTTCAATCAGTTGATGATAAGCTGACGCCTTGATCCTGAGTCGTCCCCAGTTGGTGCAGGTGGTGGTCGTTTTTGTTCCACCATCGTGGATCCCCTTCTCACACACCACGATAGCAGACCATTCCGGATATGCCCCTCAACCACATTCTTTCATTGCTGGTCGGATCCCTTCTCATTGGCTTTCGATAAGGAATCTGCCCCCTGGTATCCTGGTAGATTCGCTCCAAAGTCTCATTCAACTCTATATAAGAGGTGAATCTTGGTTCCTTTCATGGTCGTGTTGGTCCATCACCGTTATCCTCGGCTTTCCGTTTTCCTTTATCCTTGCTTGAATCTTTTTCGGGAGGATTTCCACCTTTGACTGCATAAACTTCTATTCCCTCTCCTTCCTCCCTTTCAACATTTGCGTCTTCTAACCGCAGGAATCCATCGGCCTCATGATAAAATTCTCCTAGATCCATAGGTGGATCCCTTGTCAGTGAATTTTTGAACTCCGTTCCATCAATGATGCCAACTGCGGCTGCCATTAAGACCATGGATGGATCTGGGCGATCCACCGATGCTGCCGCTGCATTAAATCGTGTTAGGAAATTCCTAAGAGATTCCCCAGTTTTCTGTTTTAGTGTCGCCAGACTCATCACATTCTTGGGCCTCGAAATGTGAACTCTGAACTGCCTCATGAACTTCTCGATCAACTCGGTCCACGTTCCAATGGAACCTCTCTCCAATTGTCTAAACCATAGTGCTGCTATGTCTATCAAATACAATGGGAAGCACCGGGTCATGACCTCCTCTGATGCCTCCAGTACTTCCATGTGCCTCATATACCTTGTCAGATGAACTGCAGGATCCGTCCTCCCAACATACATTTCCAATGTTGGTAGTTTAAATTCTGGTGGATTTCTAGCCATTCTAATCACAGGAGAAAAAGGGCTCATGTTCACATCTTCTAGATCTCTGTTTACTAATCCGCCTCTCATGGCTCGTCTGACCATTTCTGCCAAGCTATCACTATCTCCAAGCTGTAATCCTTGTACATTGCCTTCGATCTGCCCCCCGAGTTTGCGAGGGTTTGTTGGAATGCTCTTCTGGATGAGCATCCACTCCTCTGTTAGCCCCTTGCGGTCTAATCTCAGCCGGTATCCTGCCTAAGGTTGGATCAACACGCTCCTGAGGGGTGCCCCTTAGTTCAGGGGCTGCCTTTGATGCTTCCGCTCTATCTGGTTCCTGGTTTGGTCCTTCCGGTCTTGCTTCGTTGGTCTGAACTCCAATAGCTCCAGCTGATCCCGCTTGCTCAATTCGTTTGAGAATGTTCTGCATCATCTCTTCTTGCCTTTTGAATAGCTCCTCATGCATGGCTACCATCATCATCTCCATCTCATCCTTGGTGATGAAAGCTGAAGTCTGATTAGCTCCTGAGGAGGCTTCTTGACTCCCTTCATGATGACTCTGTTAGTCCGTGAGATGATGGTTTTGATGACAACAACCTTAGAATAAGATTATAAAATATAAATACTAACAATATAGGTTAGATATATATGTATATGCAGGATTTAACCATGCAGGTACCAAGAATGAAGACTGTATAGTATAGAGATTCAAGATATCAAGATTGAAGACTCATGAGTATCAAGATTATCAAGAGTTCAAGATTTCAAGGTAAGTATCGAGTCTAGAATTTTGTTAAAACTTCATAATAGCACTGAAATCTTCACTCCATTTTTCTTTTGGGATGGAACCCATTTCTACCTTTTTTAGTGGCTTACAAACCCACAGCAAGTAGCTTACAAACCTACGACAAGCGGCTTACAAACCCACGAACATCCTGGTTCTGTACAAGTTCTCGAGTCCTGACATGATGAGATATTCTGTAGGAAGAAGCTTGCAAAACTACTTCAAAATGTTTTTCAAAACAACTTCGGAATGATTTTCAAAATTGCTTTTCAAAATGTTTTAGCCTTAAAAATTATCTTTTTAAATGATTTTTCAAAAAGATGTTTTAGACTTAAATATTCTTGTTTTTAAACTTCATCAGTTTTAAACTATCTTTTAAATATAATATATTTATACTTAGATTTAAATATAAAATTATAGTAAAATTATATATATATATTGTTCTCTATATTTATCTATGAATTTTATCAATAGTCAGGCATATTTATAAAGTTTAAAATAGTTTTAATATAAGATAAAGGTTATTTTCAAAGAAAATCAAAACATCAAATTTTCCTTTGGGATGTCGACATGCCCTAGTACCCCATGTCGACATAATGTCAGTTAGAACTAAAATTTGAATTTCAAAGAAGTGTCTATTCGCCATAACTCTTCACGAATGGACATGACTATTGTTCTTCTATAAATAGGGGTTAGTTTCAACGAATTTTAAATCAGTTTTTCTGGTTTTTCACTCCTCTTCTTCTTCTACATTTTCTTATTCAAAATCCTATCATTACTCTACCGAAATCAACATTGAATCTAACTAGATCATCTCTGGTTTGATTCTCTATCACTATCTCATAAGTGCTATTCAGAGTTATAGGCTTCTTTGTAATCTATCTAGCGAGAAAAGGTGTGATTGTAGCCTTGGAAATCAATCAAGCAAGAAAAGGTGTGATTGTAGCCTTGGAAATCAATTGGGTGAACTTGTCGCCCATAAATCAAGTATCTCTACCCAGAGGATTGTGATTCTGGAGGGTGTACCTCGTAGCCTTGAAACCGAGGGTTGTAATTATTGAATTGCTTTAGAAAGAAAATCCGTACTTAGTTGTGCGGGACTGGATGTAGGGTAACCCCGAACCAGTATAAAATCCGGTGTGTTCTTTCCTTTACTGCATTTACTTTATTTCTGCATCTGTGTTTGTTTCGGTGATTATATCTGTGTCTGAATATTGCATACATTTGTGTTCAAATTAACATAAATTCAAAAAGATTTAGTAATTTCTTAAAAACACTATTCACCCCCCTCTAGTGTTATTCCTAGCCTTAAGATCCATAATCTGCATTCCTCTCATTTGGTATCAGAGCAAGGTTTTCAAAAGTTTCATAATCTGATTTTTTGAAAAGTTTTCAAAATGGCTACCAACACTGGTACTGTTATTAACACTAGTATCCCTGTCACTAGTTCATTTGTAGAAGGTCAGTCTACTGCCAGACCACCACTTTTTAATGGCAGTAACTATGCATATTGGGCATGTAGGATGAAAATATATTTACAATCTATAGGATTAGATACTTGGAATATCACACAAACTGAATATTCTGAACCCACAACTAATTTTGCACAGTGGACTACTGAGCAAAAGACTGTTGCACAAAATAATTCTAAAGCAATGAATATTCTGTTTTGTTCACTTGATAGGAATGAATTTAATAGAGTGTCAGTTTGTAAGTCTGCATATGAAATCTGGAAAACTTTGCAAGTGACTTATGAAGGAACAAGCAAAGTTAAACAGACCAAAATTTCCATGCTCACAAATCAGTTTCAATTATTTAAAATGAATACTAATGAGTCTATTTCAGATATGTATAGTCGATTTCAAGATATTGTGCATTCTTTAATATCCTTGGGAAAGGAATTTTCGGAAGAAGATCAAGTCCGAAATTTTTTAAATTCTCTCACTCCATAATGGGATCAAAAGACACTTGCAATTGAAGAGGCAAATGACACCAGTACTTTAAAGATAGAAGAATTGATTGGAAATCTAATGTCGTTTGAAGTTCAAATGATCATGAGAAGAGAAAGCAAAGCATCTGAAAAGAAATCAATGGCATTCAATGCATTTATCGACGGATCAGACTCAAACAGTGATAATGATGAAGAGATAGCATTTATGACAAGGAATTTTTGGAAATTCCTGAAATACAGAAAGATGAATAATCTCAAGAGAAACAACTATAAGAATTCTGGAAATCATAGTATAGTGCCAAACAATGTCAAATGCTTCAACTGTGATGAACCAGGCCATATCAAAAGAGACTGTCCGTATCCAGAAAGGCAGAATCCTCCTATAAACAATGAATCAGTAAAGAAATGGAAGCGTGCATTTACTATTACTCTAGATGACTCAGACTCGTCCTCAAGCGATGATGATCAGAAGACAGATAATTCAAATTTGTGTTTCACGGCAGTTCACGACTTCAACGAATTCAAGGAAACGGACTCAGAAAAAGGTACACATTTACAATTGATTGAAATTGCATGCTTAGAATTAGATGATTGATTGCTTGTTTGATTGATTTTGAATTGGTGTGTTGATTGAATTTTAAATTTATTATTTTATTATTTTATTATTATTTTATTTTTATTATTTTTAATAATATAATAATACTTTCTGGAATATACTATAATATTTCAGATATATACATATATATATATAGACATTAATATAATAAGTATATATATATATTAGTATTCTTAGGAAAAATAAATCATAGAAATTCATAGGCATATGTCGACATGGTCCCTACCATGATGTCGACATAGGTACCAGAATTTGAATTTCAAAATTTGAATTCAAATGGTTGAATTCCCTCCACCTTTTCACTTCATTCAATACTCTGAAAAGGCATCTTTTGACCAGAGAACATGTCTTTCAAAAGTCTATTTATTCACTATCTTTTATCACAACTTTTCACCTTCATTTTCAAATTCAAACTCTCTCTTCAAAACTTCAAGCTCTCTACTCACTACTTTAATGGCTTCTTCAAGCAACCCCTCCACCATTAGACTTTCCAAAAACTTGAAAGAGCAACTCCTCAATAATCCGAAGGCAATAAAAGCATACATCAATTATGCTAATTATGGAAAAGTCCATCCCGGAAAGTTTGCTATTTTTCAAGATTTTGCTTCTTATGAAATTGATACTCTTTTTGCAAACAATCAAATTCTTAGTCTTGTTGATTCTTCTCAAAATGATTTTGTTTGTTATCCAAATCTTGTTAAAATTTTCTATACAAATCTCAATCGAGAATTTTATCAAGGAAATGATAATGAAATTTGGAGTAGTGTCAAAGGCACTAAAATTATTTTGAATTGTGATCTTTTGGGTACCATTCTCAATTGCAAAAGCACAGAAATGGATCTTTCTAGTTTTAAAATCGATGAACATGATCGTGAGACATTACATCATATTTTTGAAGGAGATGAAAACTTTGAATTTAAAAACTGAAACTTTTGTCCTAAAGCAAGGATTTTCAATCTTCTTTTACAACATACTTTGACCCCAAGATCGGGAAATTTTAACAATCCTACTTCAAAAGTGTGCAAAGCACTTTTTGCTATTTTCGAAAATTATGATATCAATTGGGCGCAAGTTATTTTGGATGAACTTCGTCCCAAAAAATTTTAAATGGGAGAAAACACTTTATACCATGGAATTTACCTTACTCGGATTTTCAACTATTTTGGAGTAAATTTCAAAGGAGAAGAATTTATTTCAAGAAAAGTTTTTAACATCTCAAACATTTCTCTCATGAAAATCCCATATGTTTTTCAACCTTATGAGACTCTTGCTGAAAAGGAAGAACGTTTGGCTCATGAAGAAATGGAAGAGGAGGAAGAGGAAGAAGAAGAAGAAAGGGATGAAATGGAAGAGGAGGAAGAGGAAGAAGAAGAATAAAGGGATGAAATGGAAATAGAAGAAGAAGAAGAAGGTGAAACATCCCTAGAAAGTATTGAATATCCATCCAATCCTACCAACAAAACCCTTCTCAAAAATCAAAAGATTATTGTTGAGAATCAACGGGTTCTTAAAAGATCCGTTAGTAAGAAGTTGGACAACATATCATCCAAGATGAACAAGTTTTTCTCTAAAGTCAGCAAGAAACTTGGATTATCTTCATCTTCATCATCCTCTAACTAGTTCTATATTTTCATATCATGACGAATTAGTTTAAGTTTGTTTTAATTTGAGTGTTTATGTAGTTCTTTATGTTTAATCATTGTATTATTCTATTATGCAATGAAATTGAATTTCCTTCTGTTATCTAGCTTATCTTATTTCTTGAATAAATGTTAGTATATTATATAAATTTATATATATACACAATTATTCACAAGGTCAAAATTACCATCAAAATTCACTGTAGTATGTCGACATACCCCCCTTGACCATGTCGACATATACTGGTCAGAAATGACAATTCATTTTGAATTTGAAATTTGAATAACTACCATATGTCTATTCATTTCAAACGAATTTTTACACCTATAAATACCCATTTCTTCCAGAAATCATTACTGAATATTATTTCTTATCTATTCTATCTCTCATTCTTCTCTCAACTTCAAAAATGGCTAATCCAATTCATAACTTATCCGAGAATCTTGAAGAAACTCTTAATTCATTCAAGAATATTCTCTCGTTCATTCTTTGTAACCAGCGACACTTAGAACTGAGTCAAATGCAAATGATCAAGGAGCAAGAAAGACATTTAGAGGCAATTCGATGGATGATTTCTTCCTTGCACAAGGATGATAACGAAGCACATCCTCTTATCTCTCTCACAAATGACAATGAAAATTGGGATGCCATCAAAGCAGACCCTATTTTCGGAGAAGAAGGATGGGTGGAAGTTCCCCGTAACGTTTAATTTGTTTGCTTTATTACTTTGTTTGAATTGATTGTTTTGATTGAAATTGGTTGTTTTGATTGATTTGATTTATACTTGGTGTGGTTTGATGATTGTATAAATATACACTAATATATTTATAATCGTTGATTAAATATCATGTCTATAAGTATAGTTATTTCTTAATATACCTTATTATATAGTTTATTAATGCAGGTACTTCAGTACAAGAATGAGGGGGAGTTGTAGAGTTTAGTGTTTGTTCATTTTTGTTGATGACAAAGGGGGAGAAATATAAAATAGGAGAGTTAGGCATAGATTAAGGGGGAGTTATTAGGATAGAAGTAATATTTTATAAACAAAGGTTGTCATCATCAAAAATGGAGAGATTGTTAGTCCGTGAGATGATGGTTTTGATGACAACAACCTTAGAATAAGATTATAAAATATAAATACTAACAATATAGTTTAGATATATACGTATATGCAGGATTTAACCATGCAGGTACCAAGAATAAAGACTATACAGTATAGAGATTCAAGATATCAAGATTGAAGACTCATGAGTATCAAGATTATCAAGAGTTCAAGATTTCAAGATAAGTATCGAGTCTAGAATTTTGTTAAAACTTCATAATAGCACTGAAATCTTCACTCAATTTTTCTTTTGGGATGGAACCCATTTCTACTTTTTTTAGTGGCTTACAAACCCACGACAAGTAGCTTACAAACCTACGACAAGTGGCTTACAAACCCACGAACATCCTGGTTTTGTATAAGTTCTCGAGTCCTGACATGATGAGATATTCTGCAGGAAGAAGCTTGCAAAACTACTTCAAAATGTTTTTCAAAACAACTTCGGAATGATTTTCAAAATTGCTTTTCAAAATGTTTTAGCCTTAAAAATTATCTTTTTATATGATTTTTCAAAAAGATGTTTTAGCCTTAAATATTCTTGTTTTTAAACTTTGTCAGTTTTAAACTATCTTTTAAATATAATATATTTATACTTAGATTTAAATATAAAATTATAGTAAAATTATATATATATATATAATGTTCTCTATATTTATCTATGAATTTTATCAATAATCAAGTATATTTATAAAGTTTAAAATAGTTTTAATATAAGATAAAGGTTATTTTCAAAGAAAATCAAAACATCAAATTTTCCTTTGGGATGTCGACATGTCCTAGTACCTCATGTCGACATAGTGTCAGTTAGAACCAAAATTTGAATTTCAAAAGAAGTGTCTATTCGCCATAACTCTTCACGAATGGACATGACTGTTGTTCTTCTATAAATAGGGGTTAGTTTCAACGAATTTTAAATCAGTTTTTCTGGTTTTTCACTCCTCTTCTTCTTCCACATTTTCTTATTCAAAATCCTATCATTACTCTACCGAAATCAACATTGAATCTAACTAGATCATCTCTGGTTTGATTCTCTATCACTATCTCATAAGTGCTATTCAGAGTTATAGGCTTCTTTGTAATCTATCTAGCGAGAAAAGGTGTGATTGTAGCCTTGGAAATCAATCAAGCGAGAAAAGGTGTGATTGTAGCCTTGGAAATCAATTGGGTGAACTTGTCGCCCGTAAATCAAGTATCTCTACCCAGAGGATTGTGATTCTAGAGGGTGTACCTCGTAGCCTTGAAACCGAGGGTTGTAATTATTGAATTGCTTTAGAAAGGAAATCCGTACTTAGTTGTGCGGGACTGAATGTAGGGTAACCCCGAACCAGTATAAAATCCGGTGTGTTCTTTCCTTTACTGCATTTACTTTATTTCTGCATCTGTGTTTGTTTCTGTGATTATATCTGTGTTTGAATATTGCATACATTTGTGTTCAAATTAACATAAATTCAAAAAGATATAGTAATTTCTTAAAAACACTATTCACCCCTCCCCCCTCTAGTGTTATTCCTAGCCTTAAGATCCATAATCCGCATTTCTCTCAGACTCCTCTCCGTTCTTTGTCTTCTTGCTGATTGCCTCGTCATAGTTGTCCAGATATAAGTACTCATGCCTTCAAATTTGAAGTCCAAGTAGTAGAATTCCTGAATGCTAGCCTTCTCAGTGAAAGCACCAAAATGTTTGGCCAAATTTGGTCACAAATACCCAATTCCCAATGAAAGCACTAGTTCACAATCACAGATAACAAGTATGTAGAGAATTAAAAATGAAGAACACTCTGAAAATTTAGATGACAACAGTAAAGAACACAGGGTTTATAGTGGTTCGGCAATCCGGCCTACGTCCACTTTGAAGTTGATAATTTTATTGAAGTTCGCTTGCTGATTACAACGAGTTACAACTGATTACAACAGCAAAGTCCGAGTACAATGATGAATCCGGCAGAGTCTAGACGTAGAAGAGCCAAAAGTCCCCCTTTTCTGAAGCCATTGGGAGGCTATTTATAGGCATAGGCTACTAATATCTCGCTTAGATCTCGGGAGTCCTCTTCTGGCACGTGGGCGGACCCACGCGATCGATCCCTTGTGGTTTGCACTCGATCCATGATCGATACGAACAAATTTCGTATCGATCAAGGTTTTTCCCAATCGAGTCGAAATCGAGCATGAACATTCTTTAGGTTGTACCTAAGCTCCAGTGAAAATTTCGTAGCATTTGGACTTGTAGATTGTGAGATATGATCGATGCAAGTTTATGTTTTTCGAAGACTGTCTCCTTCGTATCGATCGTTGTTGCATTGTTCATACTTGATCGATGTTGCACTGTTCGTACTCGATCGATGTTGCACTGTTCATACTCCATCGATGTTGCACTGTTCGTACTCGATCGATGTTGGACTGTTCGTAACTCGATCGATGTTGCACTATTCGTACTCGATCGATGTTGCACTGTTCATACTCCATCGATGTTTAACTGTTCGTACTCGATCGATGTTGCACTGCTCGTACTCGATCGATGTTGCACTGTTCGTACTCCATCGATGTTGCACTGTTCATACTCGATCGATGTTGCACTGTTCGTACTCCATTGATGTTGCACTGTTCGTACTCCATCGATGTTGCATTGTTCGTACTCGATCGATGTTGCACTGTTCGTATCGATCGATGTTGCACTGTTCGCACTCGATCGTTGTTGCACTGTTCATATCGATCGCTGTTGCGCTATTCGCACTCGATCGCTATTGCACTGTTCGTATCGATCACTGTTGCACTGTTCGTACTCGATCGCTGTTGCACTTGATGGATACGAACAACAGAGGAATGATGGATACGAACAGTAGAAGATTGATGGATACGAACAGTTGATGATTGATGGATACGAACAGTTGAGGCCTGATGGATACGAACAGTAGAGGATTGATGGATATGAACAGTTGATGATTGATGGATACGAACAGTTGAGGCCTGATGGATACGAACAATAGGAGATTGATGGATACGAACAAGACCTTTCAGTCGATTGCTTGAATTGCATCGATCATATCTTGAGCATACTAACTCCGATCGACCTGAAATTTGGAACGTTGGCTTTCACGGCTTTGCTTGTTATGTCTTGTCAATTGTAGCTTGATCCGGACTTGGACAAAATTCATCGATATCCATAGTGAGCCTGCGTATAACCGACCTTCGGGACGAATTGTCATTGATTTTCAATCAGTTTTTTGGTGTCACGGCCTTGCCAAAAGCCGATATAACAGAGGGCATATACCGGTGCTTAAATAAAACACTTAAAAACAATAAGTTAACAAGTTCTGTTACTCCAAACAAAGAATTGTTACTCCAAGTAAAACAATTTGGCGGCAATCACAAAAACTGGATAAGTGTGAACAAACACAAGTGCATAGAACACATATGAACAGACAAATAAGAGTACAGTCAAAATATCAATATATTACTTATAATTTTCTTTTGTACAGGGTCAAAATGTAGGGGCCGTACCCACACAACACCGGCCAACAAAAAGAAAATATACACTCCATAACAAAAATACTAAGTGCTGACTCTGCACTTGAACAAAATGATTCAAAAAGAACCAAAATTAGATCGGCCTCCATACAAGCTCCTCAGCGCTTCCTTCCACCGCTCCTTTATTCGCCCTTTGTCTGCAGTTTCTGCCTCGTCTCGGAAGTAGTGTCGCTACCAGTAATGTCAATGAACTCCTTAGTGGCAATGTCCTCCTCTTGCTCCACAACCTTCTCGGAGGACTCTCCCTTCGTTTTGCGCTTCCCTGATTTGTGGGAGCTCTTCGAGGCTTTGATCACTTCAACCTTCTCCTTCTTTATAGCGTCCAATTCATGTTGAGTCATATGAGGCTGCTCCATTTGAACTTCCTGCTCCTTAAATATCGCCGTTGTTACGTCACCTTCTAAAGATACAAAAGGGTCATCCAAGCCGTGAAGCGCGACTATCTTTTCGGACTCCAGGCCCGGCTGTGAGCCAGGTACGGATGCAGAAACTGGAACAGGAATGGAAACGAGAACGGAGGCTGTGGAAATAGCAGCAGGTCCGGGCGTCGAGGAAGCTGGCACATCAATAGGAAAGGTAGACGGACCTATAAGATCAAAGACAAAAGCATTAAATTCTTCCTGCTCTTGCGGCATAATATGGAAGCCCTCGAACTCGGAGGAAACAAGAACATTACCTACACCAGGAATGGTCAAGAATGTCAACTTCATACTCACCGCTTTCACCTTCTTTTAACGGTTCCACTACTTGAGGAAAAGTCTCAAGCCTTGAACTTGTTGGCGGGTCATGAGGCTGCTCTGATGGTTCGCCGATGCCAGAAGTGATAGGCTCTGTAAGTGCTAAGGCAGCCGCAGACATGGAAGCATCGGCAGCCTCTTTCTCTCTCTCAACCCGTAATATCTCCTAACCCCCCTAGCAACGCCTTCTTTGATTCATCGTTAAGGTAGGAGTTTTCTAACTCCCGCTCAGTGTAAACGTCACCGCTGTCGCGAAAGCGGGTCAAGGTTTCCTCCCAAACCACGGCGAGGGTGCATGGAAATTTCGAGCCTAAGTAGCTAAGGCTCACTTGATGAAGTAGAGAGTTGTCATAGAAATTCAGGATGGTCTCATCCATTTTTTCCATCTTCCTCTCAAAACGCTCTGAAGCTCCAGATAATCCGCCGTAACGGCGGCCTTTTCGACCTCAACGCGAGACTTATCAGCACAAAGCTGCGCAACTTGGTCTTGTAATCGAGCAATCATCGTAGCCTGATCAGAGATAATCTTGTTATGCCCCTCAACGATAAGGTCATGGTCAGAGATAGTTTTCTTCTGGGCTTCGATCGTTGCACTACAAGCAGCCACTTCTTGTTTTAATTTCTCCTTCTCGGAATGAGCTTTTTTTATCTTGTCCCTATAGACGATCTTAATTCTTCCGTGAGCCTCTTTCACTTCTTTCAGCAAGTCGACGTTCCTTTTTCTCTCTTGCAGCGCTGCTTCTTTCTCCTCCTCCAGCCGTTTAATCCTGGCATCACATTCAGACAACGCTCTTTCAAACTCATCCTTCTCTGACTCAAAAGAGAGGATTTCCGGGTAGTTGTTGTGATTGGTATCTTCCAGCTGCTTAAACAAATTTTCCAACCCTTTGACCCGGTCTAAATTGTTTTGAATGGCCTGAAGATGTGGCATGTAAGAATCTCTACGGACTGGATAGAGATCGCGATCGAACTTAACTCCCCTCAGAAACCACCTGGGGAGCATTGCCTCAAGCTTGGGAGGATCCAACAGAAGAATATAGGTAGGTCTTCGGTAGGGATGCGAAGCGCCATGGAAAGCACAATGGAAGATGGTGAGATGCAAGTTGAAGGCGGAATAGGGGCAGAAGTAACAGGGATTTCTTGACCCGTTGAGGAGTGCGTTGGAGCAAAAGCCTGCTGTTTCGAAGAGTGCGAATGGTGGTCGAACTTTGATATCGTCGATGGCTCCTCCCTCTCATCAAAATACCTCCTCTTCTCATACCCGCCTTTGTATGACCGGCCCCTCTCTCTTTCATCTTGGCGATGGGTTTCGGCCTCCAGATCCTTTCTTCTCCTATACTCTTCCTCCGTTTCTCCGAGCTAATAATGGCCGGAAGGACGCTTAGACCAATGCTGGGAGTTGGTGAATTCTTCGAAGTCATCATAGAGGCCATGTCCTTTCGTCATACCTGACATGAAGAAGAAATAAAAAATCTTAGTAATGGGGGTTAAAATATACGCGAAAGCAAGTGTAATCCTAGTGAGATGTGTAATGAGTTTCGGGGGAAGTCCTAAAGCGTCGTTATGAACCGGATCGAGCGGCCGTCATAGGCGGAATCGGGCTAACTTTAGGCGCAATACCACTAGAATGAGGTGGAACCTCCTTAAATTTGAAATCCTCTCTCATAAGCGCTTCGAAATCGACGTAGACATCACTCAAATCTCCAAACTTCATGCCAGCATCTTTACTCGGAGAATCCTGATGCTCTTTAATTTCTGGGGCATTGTCTTTATCGCTCGTATCTGGAGGAGGTGAACTAGGGAGGATGGGACTCATTCCCGGAGTCTTATCGCACGGTTCTGAATCCTCATCATCAGATTCTGCGTAGAAGTCATCACTAGAAGTGGACGCATCGCTGCTACTCTCGAGTTCCCTCTCCTCTTTTTCTAAGCCCATCGCGGCCTTGCCTTCCCTCTATTGGAACTCCTCTTCTCCTTCTTCCAGGATCGGAGGAATTCTGACTGGGCTGTTAACTCCAGTCGCGGTAACATCTCTTCCTTCACGGGCCTCTTCGGCTAATTCTTCGGACAAGCCCTCTCTCCCTTCAGAAGCGCCTTCTTTGGAACCGCGAGAAGAAGTAGATTGTGTGCGGACCCTGGAACGAGCAGGGGAAGGGACCTCAACTTGAACAGCGGATCTTCTCAGATGCAGTAATCCGTATTGGAGAAAGTTTTCATCGGTCAACAAGACTTTGACGGACCTTTCTTTAGCATCAATAGCTTTTAGGGTCTGAAAACTTCATCAAAAGACACGTCCCTATTTGGCCTTGGGATAACTGCAAGAAGTATACAGCTTGTTAGAAACTCCATAGCAACGCATCAAAACTCGATAGGTATGAAAAGGAACTTACCCCTTGTCGTCCAAAGACGGTTAAACCCCTCAGGGCATCTAACGAAGAAATACTGCATCTTGAACTATGACAAGTTGCTCTATAGACGCAAAACGATTTTCTGATTCCTTTGAGCTTCAATCACGATCAAGGATGAACATTCATCTCTCCTCTTGAACGACAAAAAGTACCACAACTTGTCAAAGTTTAGAGTGTGGTTGAACGTTTGCATGAAAAGAACGTGCAAGCAAATCAATATGGCATAACCATTGGGATGAATCTGGAATGGGGCAATGCCAAGTTTGAAAGAGTCTCATGTAGAAAGTTGTTAAAGAGAGGCACGGCTCCATTCAGACACATATATTGATGGCAAGCAGTATATCTTGGAGGATGCATGTGAGCAAACTCATTCTTCTCCGGTAGACGTACGTCCTCCTCTGGTAAACCATACTACATGCAGATATTGTGCAGAACTTTATCAGAAACCACCGAAGAAGTTCTCTTTGCGGATTGAGTAGAACTCTAAAATTGGGGGCGTTCGGTCCATGACCGGACCAACTGGAACTAACTAGCCATATTCGGCTTGCAAAGTGGAAGGACAAAGGGCGACGGACGACGACTCAGCTGCCGAGAGTGCCCGGCTTCCTTCGCTCGATTTACGGTGCGAAGATGGGTGCTTCATTCTAAAACATCGGAACTCCCATTCAAAACGGTCAGGGGATTCTATTCTAAATTGATAATTTCCCCTACAACACTTGAATTCCAAAGAGATATTGATTCGTGCCAATACAATGGAGTTCAAGTATGTACCAGGGCAAGTGTAGTGTGCTGTCTATGGGGGGTCAGCTCAGTTTTCAAAACACTACAAACGCTCTATTCCGTGTAGATAGTTCGCTCATAGTGGGAAAGGAAAAGGATTTCCCATATCGTTTCCATTTATTTGTACTTCCTCTACACTTACCTGTTATCGATCAACGATCGATAACGGATCCGTTGTCCGAAGCGACGTGGAAAATTCTTCTCATTGCAGGGACACCGAGCGTGCAAAACGTAAGCAAGATAAGTCCAAATCCTCCGAAAAAGCCAGGACCAATCCGCAATGTATCATGCAATATCAGCCATGGAACTTGGCACAAGTCAATTTTGGCTTAATGGACGAAGATAGCAAAACGTGTCAAGTACCGGACAAAGCCTGAATGTCGTTCCGAGAGAAACTCAAGACTCGATTTACTATCTTCCTCCATTAAGCTGCAATCAACTCAAACTTCTCACGACCAACGTCGCAAATGCAAACTCACCATCAAATAGTTAAACAAACAATATGGTTAGAAAACCCACCTTAGGTTGAACTCTAAAACACAGAAATAGTCGAAGACTTGGAATCAGCGAGTTGTAATTGGGTCGATGGTGAGCTAAGTGGATGGATCGGCGACGACTTAAGGAAATGGCAAACTAGGGTTTCGAACTAAGGTTTGGACTGAAGGTGGCCTGAGAAATCAGTAGCAATGCTCCGATAACAGTGGCGCAAAAGGAAATCGCGATGGAAGAATCGAGTTGCTGAAGGGATCAGATCACCATGGGTATAGACCGCACGTGAAAGATGATCAGATCACCTTGGGTATAGATCGCACCAGTAAAATGATTGGTCGTCTCGAATAGAAGGATAGATCGGTTCGAATAGCCTATATATAGGCAAATAAAAATGTAGGAAGCAAAAAAAATTCTAAGTCATTGGGTCGCCTGCGATCCATCATTCATGGATATTTAGCGACCCATATTCTCGAAGGAAAACTTTTTCTCTCAAGTAATTAGGTTGCTAGCGATCCATCATCCATGGATCACTAGCGACCCATGAGGTTGAAGGAAATTTTTTCTCAAAATTGTGCTACGACATCTACCCATACCGGGAAGCTATGGAGAGATATTTGATTCGTTGTGACAAGCAGTAGTGCCGAGACCAAATTTAAGTGATCAACAGCATAACTTGCCTCGTACCCGCAGAACTCCAATACGATTACTTGGAATTCGACAAACAGATGTTAAAAGCGATAACTTCCAGAGCACGCCTTGTTTCCAACAAAGACATACTCTAGGGGACAAATGTTATCCAGGTTTTTAACCCATCAGGATCAAATAGAAGACGGAACAAGTTCATGACGTCAGAATGGCTCAGGGCTTGACCAACAAGGCTAAAGCAATAAGTTAACGAGAGCCAAGTCATATTACTAAAGCAACAACTAAATTTAACTAAACCAAGAAACCAGTGTCTGTTCAGTCCAATCGGCAACTAAGTAAAACTAGTTAGTAGATCGTCATCAAAACAGAGCAACGTGCAAGGACACAAAGCAACAAAAGCATCCTACATATCAAAGTGCAGAAATACACTAAATCTATAGATCACCAGCGATCCATGCATCATGGATTGCCAGCGATCCATACTTCACCCTGGGATCACTAGGTCGCTATGGCATATGGAAGAAAGGAAGCATGACAGAAAAAGTGGAAAATGTGCTAAGTGTATGGATCGCCAGTGATCCATACTTGTCCGTGAATCTTCAACGAGCTAACTGGGCAAAGTAATGGAGATAGGAGCTAAGTAATTAGCTCGCACGCGAGCTAAGTCTATGGATCGCTAGCGATCCATGGTTTTGGCTCGGGTCGCGAGCTAAGCTCCTCTTGATCTTCCTATGTCCATCTGCAAGCAGTGAGTAGACAAGCATGGCCCAAAAGCTCTCCAATCTCTATAATTACCATCCTGCCCGCAGCATAAACTGGATCTTCTTTGGACTGGTTCCTAAAGCTCTGTTGGAAATTTTCTTCACTCTTAAATTTGTTTTATCAAGTGAAGGCTCTAAAGGTTAGATCGTAATAAATATTTATGAATCTTTTGATCAAATATTGGTCGCTTACGCATAACTACGGTAAAAATGTGAGGCAAATCAAGATTTGGACTTCAAAGTTATCATTGAGATTATTAATAAGTAAGCACCTTTGACTTTTATGTCACAGTTATGCTAGATTTGTTTCAAATTCGTCTACTGTAGGGATAAAAGTCTTTGTTATGCTAGATTTGTTTCAAATTCGTCTACTGTAAGGAAAAAGGGTTCTTTTTTCATTCGAGTTATGCTAGATTTGTTTCAAATTCGTCTACTGTAGGGATAAAAGTCTTTGTTGGGACTATCTTGCGAGTAGGTAATGCTATATTGTGAAATTATTATTGATCTCTCCTTTATCTTCTTTTTTTGTACTATTACGTTGGGCTGGAAAAATTATATTTGCAAAGTAATAGTAATTTTATTTTTTTTAGAAATTAAAATTACAATAGATAAATAGATTACAAGCAAATTGCCTTTAGACTTAATTTCATTAAAACTCCCGATTCAATTTTATTCTAAAAATTAGGGATACCTACAAGAGAATAATGGTGGATTACTCCAATACATCAAGAAGATGGAGGTTGTGGATGTATATACGAGTAGTAGAGGCTCTCAACCATTAGATTAGAACCAAGAATCATTATCATTAAATTGTATATATCCGGGCCCTAAATGATGCAGATTATAACTCGAAATTCTGAAGCAATCGACCGCTAGCCTAGAACCAAACGGCCGGTCTAGACTCCGTAACTTAATTGCGCTAGACGTGCAATGACTAGTTGATAGCCAAGCAAAGACCGTGAATCGATTATCGACTTCAGTGCCCAATTCTTTCTCGTGCAAACTTTGCAATTTTCAACAGGCTGTATCTTTTGAAGCGCTACTCCATTAGACCTCTGATTTCTTCCATTGCAAAGTTCTCGAACTCCTCTTTTATTCAATATATAGTATGCACATATATGAATCACATAAATTTAACACTTAAACTTGATTTAAATATCCCAATTTCCGTAAACCACCACATCTCCATAAGTTTCTAGGTGTACACCATTAAGGCCTAAGCTATACTAGAAAACTACAAATTTGGGCACTGCTGCCTGAAAGAAAATTCCACTTCAACTTCTATCCTAAGCATAAGAAATAAAACATACACCTGGCAAAATATACTGTAAAAAACACTACCTGACTACCAAAAAATTTCAACATATCCAATGTCGAAAATGAACCTTTAGTTAACAAACTCAAGAAACCAATAGAGAAAAAATTGCATTCTTAAACATTATCTACTCTAATCTCTTTATCAAGAATTTTTGTAGATTTCCCAAAGTATACATTATCAAACTCACCAACAAGTTCTACACCACTTGTAATTACCTGCCATTCATGATACCCCAAATCCATGCATAAATGGTACTCAAATTCCATATGTCACAGATGATGGTTCATAAGGTATATTTAAGAAGAATGGAACATACTTATTGCAATTTGTATACCAAATATCTCACTACATGAGGAATTAATATAATATAAATATAAACATGTATGGGACTAAATGCATATCATACAAATGAGACATGAGACCCAACATCATGGTACATCATATTCCAAACAAATGGAGTCTAAATGGTACATCAAATCCACATACAAGATCTCTCATAATACATATACATTAACTAGTCCATAACCCAGAAGTACTAGACATATGATAATAGCGATAATGACTATGGTTTTGAAAATTTCCTCCAGCTAGTAGAATCTCTTATCTAAGTCAACCTATCTGAGGAGTAGATAACAAAAGAGACAACATTGAGAGGATCGAACAAAAAGTGTGTTAAATAAAGTATCACTAAACTGCATGATCATCAATATGCTAATGTATCATGTACAATACCAAATAGTATAATAAGAGGCAATGAAACCATACTCAACATGCATCTTCACCTTGATCCAATAAGTTAACACAATTCCACTATAGTGTTATGAAATACGTGATAAGCCTACTAACTATAAATCATCATGGAAACCGAACGCCACTTAACTTCTACACACTAGGCTAGTAGGCCAAGGGTCTCCTGGTAATGCCAAGACTCACTAATTATGGTCATTAATGTAGCCAATACCAAGACTCTCCAATGCATCATCTACTAGCCATAACTATAGTGAACTCGGGATGATACATACGTACCTAACCGCTACCATTTGTTTACTAAGAGGACTTAGGAAGAGCAACTCAAATCTATTAACCCTTGATACAAAGTAGCCTAAGATTTATTGCCTTTGTTACCAAATACAATGTCTTCCATCACCAAATTAATGTCACTTAATACGCATTATGCAGACAACCATGCCTCATGCAACAAATGATCTATAAATATTAAATCCCATTCTCATGGCCAAGAGGTATAGACTTAATCTATATAAACAACATTATATGGAATCATCTATTACAATACACTACTCCTCTCATCTCAAGGTCATCGGAAGACTCTATAAAACCACCATACAAATCAAATTACATCACAAACCATCATCTTAGTTTTTATATTACTTAGCATCAACTGCACGCTTTCTATGACTTGATGTACCATCCTTGAACTCATAAAATTGTTCCTTAGTCACTCCAGACCTTCCGAGCATCTCTTGGATCCATAAATTGAATCTAAACTCCCCAAATCCTATGATCCGTAACCTGAATCATTGAGTAATCATCATAAGAAAACCTAGACCAATAGACAATTTAACACTCTACATATCATGGAAATATGTGTACCCCCAATGAGATTCTATACTATAAGATAATCATCAATAACATGGGGGCACTAGGCGTAAACAATCAACAAGAGGAATATCAATAAAAGAATGTGAAGTTTTCGCATCAAATAAAACATGTATTAGAAAATCATAAATAGAAAGCAAACATTCCAAGATGATGTTCTTCCCTTTGTTGAGCATAGGTGGAGCATTCAAACTCGGAGTGGCATGAATAACATAAGGATTGACCATTTGTTCATTTTTAGGAAAAAATGCACAATCCTTCTTGAAATGGAACCGTTGGTCAAAATTAAAACATTTCCTTGTTTGGAGGTTGACCTTGCAATATTTAGCAATATGCCCTTTCAAAAGGCACCTATTGGAAGTCACTCCCTCTTCTTAGTTTAGCCCAATCACCCTTGACCCATTTACCTTTCCTTTTGCCTAGGAATTTGGGCTTTGCTTCAACTTTGGTGTCCTCCTCTTTTGAGGTCTCTTTAATTAAAATTTCAACAATGCCACTTCGACAAGATTCTCAAAAGTAACACCCATAGGGACATAACTAAGCGTAAGATCCCTAAATGGTGGGTTGAGTCACTTTGCAAACTTCATGGCCTTTTTAGCATAGATATTAATTGTGTCCATCTCGAACCTTGCTATAAGTGTGAAATCATTAATGTACTCCTTCAAGACCTATCAGATTCTTGACGATACATGAAATTCTCTGATTGCAACCCCTCCTCGGCCTTAGAAATAAATTAAGCCACAAAGGTCCTTTTAAACACTTTCTAAGTCATAGTATGCTCATCCACCTCCTACACCACTACATCCCATGAACATAAAGCTTCTTCTTGCGATTATTTAGAGGCTAGTGGCCTCTTCACCAAACTCTGAGGCGTCAAATCATCAAACATTTTCTCACAATTAAGGATCCATGCTTGTGTCTCTATGAACGACCATGTCTCCATATATAACTTGCCTCATATGTAGAGGCAATCCATTTAAAGTGTCAGGAAGTCATAAGTAGGCAGTGGAGGCAATCCATTCTAAGTATCTTCAAGGAGTTCAACAAATAACCAACTATGGTCGTAACATGAACGTCAAGTTATGTGGTTGACCATGATCAAAGTATAGTTTAAAAACTTAAGATCCATAGTACTCCTAGGTTAAAAGACTATTACATGTCATTGCATGCGATATTTCACTTTTACTTTTTCGTATATAACCTATATAAGACTCTCGTTGGGTCATTCTATTATGTTTCCAAACAATAAAAGCACACAACCCTTTAGTGTCCCAGGTGATCATAAGTAATTCACTATCCATCATATGAAGAGAATTACATACAATACACAAATCTTATGCTATAAATAAAAACCATGATTCATATGATGATGATGATGATGATGAGGGAATTAGTTTCTTGACCAGAATTAGAGAAACTCTTGAAATATAAAATTGAACAAATTTTGAAAAACTAACACCTATATAGATAATTTCAGAAACAGAAATGTTGTTAAGTGCTTCGAATGTGACAAAACCGATTATTTGAAAAGAGATTGCCATACTCTAAAGAAATCAAAGTACTCTTAAAATATCGACACATTCAATATGAATAGGAAGAAGACTTGTAATGCTATATGGGATGATTCAAACACATCTGGTGAAAGTGAGCCAAAGATAGAAAATGCAAACATGTTCTTCATGGAGGATGATGATCGGGTAAGAGAGTCTAACAAAAAAATTATGAATGTTATGAGTGACATATATAAAGGTTATAAAATACTTAGAAAGCAATATAGAAACAATTTAGCATAGACATATAGATTAAAAATGTTTAATGAAAGACTAACTGAAGAAAAATAGTATCTAGAAGATGATATTTAAAGCCACAATGGATTGGTTACGAAAAGGTTCTCAAATGCTAAAGTTTGGAAAAATTTGAAAGTGAAAATAAATCCATAAAAATAGAATATATTTTCAATGAAATCTATGATAACTTGTCTGAATGACAAAAATACATCTTTAGATAGTATTGTTCTTAGCTGCAATAAGGATACTGATTAAATGAAAACATATATTGATCGACTTATTAAGGTAAAGAAAATTCAAAAAACTTATTATCCTCATCTAAGCCTTCAAATAACAAACATGGACTTGGATATACCATAAAGCCTAAACAAAAGTAAAATAACACACAAAGTACTAAATTTGTTAAGGCTGCCAAGATCAAACCTAAACCAAAAAAGTTAAAATTGAAACCCCTAAATCTATTAATATATAAACCCAAAAAATTTAGATCAATAATAAGAAGGAATATACAGAAAATTTTATTGATAAAATTTATTTATTTAAAGGCTATATTTTTAAAGGGTATACAAACTATTCATGGTTTGGTTTTCCACGACTTAACGTTATGGACCCCAAGTAAATCATGGTACAAATGTGCATATTTTATATTTTTTAGGTAATTGATAACGCGATGAATATTAAGTAATAGATACTAAATTGAGGATGTTCAAAGAAAATGAAGGGAAATCCACAAATATTGAGCAACATTATACACAAAGACGATGTAACCATGACTTTCAGGGAAAATTCAAAATGATATGTTATTCGCAATTACAATGTCAATAACTCTGAAAATCCTTTTATTTCTAACATTTGCTTATTAAATATTTAAAACATAATTCATTTAGTATAAGTTAGTCATGCGATAAAGGTTTTATACTTAGGTTAGAAAAAGATAATCATTTTATTTTAGATCATGATTTTGAAACTATTTTTGAAGGTACAAGGAAAAGAAATATATATTTTAAATATGAAAATCTCTCATAATGATGACTTAAGTCTTATGATTGATAGAATGATCCTTGGATTTGGCACAAACAATTTGGGCACTTAAATTTCAAACATTTGTCAAGTGTTTCCAAATATGAATAAAATGTACTTCCAAAATAGAATTTTAAAGTAAATATTTTTGCGATATTTGCCAGTTTGGAAAGTTTCATAATAAAGCATTTAAATCTAAGAATATGATTTCTATTATGCATTCTCTATAACTTCTTCATTTGGAACTTCACAAATCCAATCAACAAATCATAAGAAATATGTTTTTGTAATTGTAGATAATTTTTCAGGATATACTTGGACTATATTTTTAAAACAAAAAAATGAAGCTTTTGAATGTTTAAATAGCAAAAATAAATCAAAATCCCAAACAATTAAGATTAAGACTATTTAGGATAAGAGTTAAAAACTTCAAATTTTGTAATCTTTTGTAACAAGTACGACCTAAATCAAAAAATTTATTTCTAATAATTTCATAACAAAATGCAGTTGTTGAATGTAAAAGTAGAATTATTTAAGGGTGTGCGAATATGCTATTAAATGATAGTAATTTGCCAAAGAACTTTTGAGCTAAAGTAGTTACTATAGCTTATTATATTTTGGATAAATTTAATAAGACATGTAACCAAGAAAACTCTATACAAATAATTCTTTGATAAAAAGCTTAAAGTTTCATACTTTAAGGTTTTTGGAAGCAAATGCTTTATACTTAACACAAAGGATAATTTAGATAAATTTGATGCTAAATCCGATGAAGTAATATTTACTAGTTACTCTAATAGAGGTAAAGCACATAAAGTATTCCATAAAAGAACTAGCACTATTGAAGAGAGTTTACATGTATATTTTGATTAAACCAAAACTAGAATTTTGAAAAATCATTATAATTTTTTTGAGAAGTATTGAATCTTTTGCAAGAATAAGAAATCAACTAAATAAAATGGGTAACATAGCATTAATCTCAACTAATCTACCCAAAAGTTCAAAAGAAATATCACTAGGTGATTCTGGATTCTTACTGTGCAAGAAGAACTGAACTAGTTCATAAGAAATGGTATTTGGGAACTAGTTCCATGTCCAGAAAATCAGTCTATTATTGGAAATAAATGGGTTATATAGACAAGTTGAGAGAAAAAAGAGAACTTATAAGGAATAGGGCATGTCTAATGGCATAAGGATATGATCAATTTTTATGAAACCTTCGTACATGTTGTTAAACTAGAAGCTAATAAGAATATTGCTTGCCTTTTCTAATCATATCAACTTCAAATTATTCGAAATGGATGTTAAATTGCATTCTTAAATGGAGTAACTAAATAAGATGTATATGTTGAGCAACTTTCTCTTTTCAAAGATGAAAATTTTATAATCATGTCTATAAGCTTAAAAGATCCTTATATTGCTTAAAACAAGCACCTCGAGCTTGGTATGAGAGTCTCAAATCTTACCTAATTAAGTCAAGAACTGAACTTGGGAAAGTACATGCTATGTTGTTTATAAAAATAAATGATAAAGATATTTAACGTACAAAAATATATATAGATGATATTATTTTTGGTTCAACAAATGAATAACTAAACATAGAATTTTCAAAACTAATGAAAAATAAATTTAAATGTGTCATATGGCGAAATTTACATTTTTCTTAGGGCACCGAATCAAGTAATATAGTAATGGAATTTTTATAAGTCAAGGGAAATATGCCAAAGAACATGTAAAAGGATTTGGTATATTAAATATAGGTGGAAAACCTACTCCTATGGCATTCAGAGCCACTTTAAAAGAAAATTTCTAAAGATGTTGACCAATTTTTTTCTATGGTATGTGTAACACCCCATAAATTAATAGTTCATTAATAACATAATTAATTATGAGAATGAAGATTAAAGGGATTAAATTATGAACTGAAATAATATAAGATGATAAGTATTTGGGTATAAATTTACTTATCAAAGGCGGTGTTTAATAAGTTTAACTTGAATGAATTAAATAAGTAAGGGAAAAAGTGGACTGATGGCCCATAGGGGTGAATAATACAAATCATTTCGTCAATCATATACATCTCATTACTCACTCAAACTAAAAATAAAAATCTTGAGCTCTTTAATGGTAATAACAAACTAGGAAGAAAAAGAAAGAGAAATATAAGTTTAAAGCTAAGGGAACTAGTGTAATACTCTGGATATTTTAATAACAAATTGAAATATTAAAAATGGTAAAATTGTAATTTTACATAAAAAGGAAAAAATAATGAATTTTTACAAATGAAAGAATTTGGGAAATTTGACTTTTCCAGTGTGTCGAATAGATTTCTCTACACCAAATTCATATATAAAATATAAAAAACGGATGCCGTGTGAAGAAAATACTGAATGTTTACCATAGCATGCATATGGGAATTTACATCTATTTTGAAATTAAGTATAAGAATTAATTACAAGAATAAATCAAAAATTAATATTAAGTAATTAATTGAATATGTATGAATTACTTTAAAAGGAGTACAAATGTGTTAATGTACATTAAAAGAAAAGGAAGAAGATATTTATATGCAAAGAGAGAAAGCATTAATTACCATGTTAATGGAATTTATTGCATAATTAATGATAATATATTTTAAATATGTTAGAAAGGGAATGTAAAATATATTTATAAAAGAATGCATCTAATGTTATATATCTAAAAAGTAAAGATAAGCTTGGAAGTGAAGGGTTATTTTAAAGGAAAGGTAAGGTATGTTATCTCTTTATTAATAAAAAATAAATGGCAAAACAGATTTGAACTTGGGAACATTAATGACAATCAACTAATGATTTATTGCACAATTATTTGATAAAGAATAAAGTTTCGAACTAATATAAATAAACACACACACATGTAATTTTAGATGTAAATACACGATTTCCTGCAATATTCAAAAATAATAAATGTGAAAAATATCAATAAGTGATATAAATTAATTTGAATTATAGTAAATGGTAATTAATGACGTTAATGGGGAGAATACATACGTTGCCTTCAGTAAAGAAAAAAAAGGAAACGAATTTTGTGTATACGTAAAGATAAGGAAAATGTGCCTAAGCATGTAATTATTTATTTCAGAATTAGCCTAGAAACTCTAATTTTCAACTATAAATATAGGCATAAGCCTTCACTCTTCTCAATCTATAACCCTAGCTCTTAAAAGTTCTCTTTATTCTGCTCCTTCCTCAAGCAAAATTCTTATTCAAAAATAAAATAAAAGTGAATCAAACAAAAAGAGAATTATAGAAAAAAGAAGAAGAGAAGAATGCAACAACCAAAGCTTAGGAATCGAGAGGAAAGGATTCATGAAGACAAGAAAAAGGAAAGCTATAAAAGTGAGAGAATTGATTATTGGGTATGTTGATTCATGGGCAATCAAATTTATTTATACTTCTACCTGATCTAAAAATATACCCATTTAATTTGAGATAGAAGTTCTAATCCAAAGTTATTTTAAATCGATTAATTTCATTTATATATAGATATGATGGAAAAATTAAATTAATATATTGTAATTGTAAATTGAGAATAGAAGTTACAACCTTGATTTTAGTTGAATTATAATTTCTGCTATGAATTAACTTGAATGATGGAAATGGAAAAAAAAATCCTAATTTCTAGTTATTGGGAAAGGAAAAGAGAATAGATTATTAAATTCATATCATAGCTTGTGAAATTAACTTTTTACTTGTGATACTTGAGTATGATTTGGGTTAGATAAATGAATAAGCCAACACCCTTTATTTCACCTTAAATTGGTTCTATAACTTGAAAATACGTAGAGATTTCGTTGGAATTACATAAGTTGTTTCAGGTAAAAATATGTGAAATATATGTGAAAGTGCGCTATGGATCGTGTAATATGGATATGTGATAATACAGAGTGTAGTGATGATAGCTATACGGTAAATAGTGTGGAATATAAAAGCAGTATAGTAAAAATGACACTAGGAATTTTTATACTGGTTCGGAGCACCGTCCTACGTCCTGTCCCAGACTTCTTCTGGAATTTCACTAAAACAATAACCCTCACTTAACCCGGAGGAACAGGTCTATACAACCCTTAAGCAGCAGAACAAGGACCTGAGCAGCAGAACAGGATTTCGCCTCAGCAGCCGAAGAGGAATTCACACGCCTGAGCAGCACAATAGGACTTCAACAAATACAAAAGTTTGTTTTGACTTTGTGTGTTCTAATAACACGGATTTGTCACTTGTAGTACACCCTTCCTATAATCTTCTCCTCGAGTATAAATATATATATATACATATATATATATATTTGAAGTTTATGAAGAATAGAAAGGTATAGTATTGCTTTAATGCAGAATAATTGAAAGTATGATAGCACATAGATTCCAGAGAGTTGGATTAGAGAGAGAAGAAAATTCAGTTGTAAAATCAGTGATTTGGAATCAAGTTAAAGTATGTATTTATAAAGGTTAGAGAGCAACGACTGTTGGTGAAGAGTTTCGATTGAAGTGTTGCGTCCAAATCTTTTCGTTAGAGGTTCGTAACTCTTCACAAAAAGTCGTGTCTTTTCGAAAAGTAGCTGTTATAGAAATTCAGTCAACTGAGCCTCTAGGTCAGTCGACTGAATATTCAAACGAATTTAAATATATATAAATATTCATATATCTGTGCACTGTGCATGTTGCACAAATTTTCCAGTGTCAGTCGACTGGACCTCTGGGTCAGTCGACTGACCAGGTGAATTTTGTGCAATATGCACAGTTTTCATATATAAAAATATATATAACTTTCACACTTTTATAATTTATTTATATGCTTATATATATGTATAAAAAAATTGAAAATAGAATGATAAAATATATAAGCTAATATATACGTCACCGAGGAGAGATTTTAACAATATTGACCTAAGACTCAAAATCAAAAAATAATAAAATTGATGCACCGGTTTTGAAGTCTTGTATCCTTGTAGTATATATTCTCGTCGTAGAAGTCGTCAAATCTGTATGTTGTAGTGATAGCTTCGTGTCATGAATCAAAACCAAGTCTCAACATTCTCCCCTTTTTGATTGATGACAACCTGTAAATAAATATAGATTTCGGCTGTATATATAATATAAATACTTACTCCCTCTGAATCTTTGATACTCTATATCCTGCATTCTTAATGTTAGTAATAATATTTCTCCCCCTTTGTCTTCGACAAAAAGGAATAAGAAAGTAAAGGTATGAAGCATTGATAGATATTATGAAAGAAATGATCATTCATACATTAAAATACCATTAACAAGAGTCTGGAAATAATATGAATAGAGTGGCTATTTAATAAAAGCCATACGAAATAAAGACTAATGTTTTTATAAAATAAAATAACAACTTACTCCATTCTATGCTTACCCCTTAATCTGTGCTTGCATTGTTTATTCCTGCAAATAGTGTTAGAGCAATATCTTTCTCCTCCTTTGTCATCGATGAAAAGGAGAGTTTATATGATAACAAATATTATATTCCACATAAGTGTTAACAGAATAACTACTACTTATAATGTAAGGTATCAGAAAACAATGAACATTTAAAGCATGCGATACCCAAGGTTCTTATAATTTCCTAATTTTTAGGAAACCATACCCATTTGGGTGTGGTTGAACTTTTATAAATATAATTTTCATTATTAACTACCATTTCAAAATAATCATTAATGCATTTTTCTCTATTTTTCCAATTAATAGGAACCCAAATACTTAGATAATTTTTATTCATATTTCCCGTCAATGATTTGTCCTTCTAGGGAAATTATAAACATTATTGGTCATAACAATGTTTGAATTTCTATGAAAATTTGATTTCGACTTTACTCAAAATTTAGTAGTAGCACTAACATTTCTACTATACATAAAAGCGTATCTAGTGCTATTTCTACGATTAGTTTTATTATATCCTAAACCACATTTATCATGTAAAGGTTTAGAACTAGATAATATCATGTTTAAATCGTTTTGACCTTTATTAATTTTTTTGACTTTAGTGTTAAGTTTATCCAATTTAGCTTTAAAGTCACAATTATTATTTTCAAAAGAAATATTACTGCTTTTCAAAATATCAATTTACTTGTTTAATTCAAAATTCTCCTTTTTAGACGTATAGTTCTCATTTTCGAGAAGAAAAATTCGAGATTCTGAAGTATCTAAAGATGATTGTAATAAATCATTTTGTCTTTTCAAATCAAAAATTTCTTTTGAAAGTTTTTTCTCTCATTTTCAAATATGATGTTTTATTCATCTAGAAAATCTGTAAGAGCCTCAAAATTACACTTTAAAACACCAAGTTGATTTTCTAAATCTAACTTCTCGTTTTTCAATTTCTCATTTTCAAGTTCAACAGATTTCATCTTTTCTAATATAATAAAATTAAGCTTTGAAATCTTATTGCTTATACTAACTAATTCATTATTATCTTTTACTGAAATTTGTAAATCAAAAAGTACCTTTTTGGAGTCCTCACTGGTGGCTTTGACTGGGATTTTGCCTGTTGTATTTCGACTGGATCGTTTTCTGACCATTATTCTATGATGTTGTGACGATCGATAGAATTCCAGGCTCTGATACCAAATGAAAGTGCGCTATGGATCGTGTAATATGGATATGTGATAATACAGAGTGTAGTGATGATAGCTATACGGTAAATAGTGCGGAATATAAAAGCAGTATAGTAAAAATGACACCAGGAATTTTTATACTGGTTCGGAGCACCGTCCTACGTCTAGTCCCAGACTCATTCTGGAATTTCACTAAAACAATAACCCTCACTTAACCCAATGGAACAGGTCTATATAACCCTTGAGCAGCAGAACAAGGACCTGAGCAACAGAACAGGATTTCGCCTCAGCAGCCGAAGAGGACTTCACACGCCTGAGCAGCAGAAAAGGACTTCAACAAATACAAAAGTTTGTTTTGTCTTTGTGTGTTCTAATAACACGGATTTGTCACTTGTAGTACACCCTTCCTATAACCTTCTCCTCGAGTATAAATATATATATATTTGAAGTTTATGAAGAATAAAAAGGTATAGTATTGCTTTAATGTAGAATAATTGAAAGTATGATAGCAAATAGATTCCAGAGAGTTAGATTAGAGAGATAAGAAAATTCAGTTATAAAATTGGTGATTTGGAAACAAGTTAAAGTATGTATTTATAAAGGTTAGAGAGCAGCGACTGTTGGTGAAGAGTTTCGATTGAAGTGTTGCGTCCAAATCTTTTCATTAGAGGTTCGTAACTCTTCACAAAAAGTCGTGTCTTTTCTAAAAGTAGCTGTTATAGAAATTCAGTCAATTGAGCCTTTGGGTTAGTCGACTGAATATTCAAACGAATTTAAATATATATTCATATATTTGTGCATTGTGCATGTTGCACAAATTTTCCAGTGTCAGTCGACTGGACCTCTGGGTCAGTCGACTGACCTGGTGAATTTTGTGCAATATGCATAGTTTTCATATATAAAAATATATATAACTTTCACACTTTTATAATTTATTTATATGCTTATATATATGTATAAAAAATTTGAAAATAGAATGATAAAATATATAAGCTAATATACGTCACCGAGGAGAGATTTTAACAATATTGACCTAAGACTCAAAATCAAAAAATAATAAAATTGATGCACCGGTTTTGAAGTCTTGTCTCCTTGTAGTATATATTCTCGTCGTAGCAGTCGTCAAATCTGTACGTTGTAGTGATAGCTTCGTGTCATGAATCAAAACCAAGTCTCAACAATATGTATATAACTGTGAAAATTATATGAATATAAACCCTTATTTGATAAAGTTGGTTTGATTTGATAAAGTTGTCTTAAACTGGATAAATGAAAGAAATTGAATGCTTCTTTATCTCACCTTGGACTAATTAAATAACTTGAAATATACGTAGATTTCTATTTTGATAACACATACGTAGTCTATTGAAAAGAAATATACATACACACACACATAATCCTTGAAATTAACAAGTTTAATTTGTGTAATCAATGGTGCGAAGTACACATAGAAATCTGGTGGAAACCAAGTAACGAAATGATGAATAAAGTAAATAAAATAAACAAAGTAAAATAAAACTAAAAAACTTGGAATTACCCTAACCAGATATCTGAATTACCATAGAAGGCCTGTGTTGAACCTAGACCTGGTGCAGGCAAAGTAGAATGAACTGGGAAACTAGTTCCCACTTCTTTGACTCTAGGAGCTATCACGTGAACTGAATGGAGTTCAGCAACGAGATGGAATAGTATCACACTTGGTGGCAAGGTTCTCACTTTACGAAGTTGCTAAGCATGGCACATGATGTGGCATGCGGTTCTATCACAATTATATGCTTTGGAGCATACATGCACCAATGAGGAGGTTACTTAATGCTTTTGGGGCAAGTGGGCCAAGGCATTGTGATGTATGCTCAGTAATGTGCATAACTACATGCACCAATGGGGAGGCTCTCAATGTTTTAGGGGAAAAGGGGCTCAGACATTGTGATGTATATGTAGCTAGTGTGCATAGATGACAGATGAATATGGGAAGGTTACTCGATGCTTTAGGGGCAAGTGGGCCCAAGCATTGTGATGTATACTCGATATTATATATTGGATACTTTTATTACCGGGATCGTATGTTCATGGTCCCCATTTAGGAATTTTCTATCTAGGTAGAAGTTTATGATTCATCACCAAGAATGTATACCAGATCTTAAGTACACTTAGGATGACTATTACATTTAGTACTTTGGGATGTAATTCTTATGCATATATACATATAGTCCACAATCACAAATAAACACCCTAGGTCATGTAGACTATAAATGAAGTCAATTGTTTGTGAACACCATAACCTAGTAATACAATTCATTCACCAGACAAAAGCTTTTGTCTGACCTACTCATTTTCTTCCTTTTTTATACCCATTACAGAAGGACTGGTTGGTAAGTGACTTGGTGTGGACCTAATGCGTGGGGTGGAGACTAGGAGCTCAGAGTTATATTACTCATGGTTACTCTCCATGTATTTTATATTGTATGGTTTTAACCAGTTGATGTCATGTTACTATCAGACTCTTTGTATTGGTCATTTTTGAGATATTGCTGTATGGACTACGTTTTGTTGAGACTATTATCTGATTTGGGCTATTTCGTTACTTATATTTTATTCCCTTCCACCATGAGATCTGAAACTGTAGAATGTTCTAAATGTATAATCGTTTCTATATCATGTAAACCTCTAAAACCCAACGAATGTACTTCTTAGCATGACGTGAGTTCAAACGCCATTTTAGGCCTTGAATCGGTGTGTTCGGAGGTGTAGGTTGTTACAACTAGAGAAGTCATTAACTATAAAGTCTAGGTGAGTAATATATTCTCAAATCCCATTTTCTTCCCCAATTGTGCATGACCGAATTATTAATGAATGTTTCTCATGATTCTTATAATCTAGTTAACTCGAAAGTTTAATATGATGTTAGGAACATATTATTAGAGATGAGTTTTGGTTTTAAAATTTTCCCATAAGTAACTAAATTGGTATGAATTAACTGAGTGTCGCATATGAAGGAAAATTGTTAACAATAGGGAGTTTGAGAAATTGTATATAAGAAAACGTTTATAAGTATTTTTATGATTTCTTGGAAATAAACATAAGTAATTTCCGAATGTAATTAGGCTTGGTCGAAGGAATTAATTAAGTGCCAAATGGAAAATAACTAGGGCTGGGAGGTTACTTAATTAAATAAAGTATTTAATAATTGGTCAAAAGACTAGTTCCATTTTTTTGTTGAACATGTCAGGTAAATACATTGTAACGGTAATCTAGGACCAAGTCAAATGAATTAGGATTCGACATGTGTACAGAGAGGCAATGCTAAAGGAGCTGAAGCTGAACTAAAAGAAAAAATAAAAGAGAACCATAAGTATAAAGACTTGAGTAAGAAGGCTAAGTAATGCCAAGTTTGAGGTTAGGTTTATAAATGGAAGGTGTTAGCCGAAGTCCGGAATGGGGGACGAGGGTTGAGGATGAACCTTAGGTTGAGGAGACGATTTTTGAAACCTAAGGTTGAATTTTGAGTAGAGGAGGTGATTTCATAAATTTAAATATTTAAATGTCATAAGTCACCAAAGCTAAACTAAAACAGTATTCGCCAAACGAGACCGAGAGTAGTGATTGTTGAGGGCTGCTTAGCTCTCGGTAAGGTGATTGAAACTGAAATAATTCGATTTCCGCAAGAGAATTTATGTTAAGGCTTAAGATGGCTAGAATTAATACTTAGAACGTTGATTATAATGTAGTAATGTAACATTCCCTACTTAGAGGCCCAAAACTAACGGCTACGGATGATGCAGTCATCCATAGTTATTAATCCTCGACGACCAAATACGGTAATGTTAAATACATTGATATAACAGAAATACATGGATATGGAAAAAATTTAAAACAATTTAAAACAAACATCTCATTCCATTCCAAATTACATTTCAAATTCATTACATAATCCCAAATACGTTAACCATGTTCAGAGAAATATAATTATTACAACATACGCCAAGAGCGATGTATGAAAGTGCCCTCTGGATGATCAGAGTATATATAGGCAATTAAACATCTTTTCCTTAATAACAACAACACATCGGAATCAAAATGAAAGAGAACTCTAAATAGCTATCATGCCTCCTTCATGTCTCCGGAAGCTTATTCGTCTAAAGAGATACCTGAAAACCTCAACTCTCAAACTACTCAAAATCAATTGAGTGCCCGAGAGTTTAAGGGGAAAACATAAACTTTGAGTCAGACATAAAGCTTGGTATGAATAATAATCTTTCATCTCAAACCATTTATATATCTAGTGAAACCACGCCGCTTAGCGGAACGGATTTTTTCCTCACTAGTATCTTAAAACTTTATAAAACCATATACCGTGCTCATGCATCCACAATGGTTAAAACATAGTAGTTTAAAATAATATGATGATATGCATACAAGCTAAAATATTCTGGATTTCCCATCCCCTATTTAATTGACTACCTGTCATATTTATAGTTTCTAGGGTCTCTATTAACCTATTAGTTTTCATGGGCTTACTAATAACCTATTTAATGTTTATGGACGCCCTGTCCTATTTCATAGTTTTCATTGGATCACTGAGAACCTATTGGCCCCTGCCAATAACTTCATTGTTTCATGGGTTCTCCTGAACCTATTGGTAACTCCAATAACTTCCCTCTTATCCTAGTTTTAATGGGTTAACTAGGAACCTATTGACATCTGCCAATAATTTAATTCGGATATAATTTTCATAGGTTCACTACAAACCTATTGGCCCTTGCCAATAACTCAACCTAATAATAGTTTTCATGGGTTTACTATGAATCTATTGACATCTGTCAATAACTTTTCCTAAACATGGTTTTCATGGGTTTACTACGAACCTTTCTATCTGACAAGTCAATATTCAGGCATCCTACATTCTAGTCTTCCTGACGTCCTGGATGCAATTCTACTCATTCAAGAGTTAATTATATTTATATTCACTACTGGGTCAACCTAACTGGTTATTCTACCCTTTCTCCCTAAAATGCAGTTATGGGTCCATTATAATGTGAATATATATATATATATATATATATATATATATATGAAGAAGCAAACCTAATAACATAATAATACCAACACCTGGGGGTTTAACATCCTCGAAATCATTTTCACATAAACATGGTTAATCCCTTTAACCTATTATTTTATCAAGGAAAAGCTTCTTCAAAACTTCATACTTAAAACCATTTCAAAACTCCTTTAACCTTGCCATGGGTTTTCCTTTAAAATGAGATTGGGTTATTTGTTTTGAAAACTAAGGCACTCGTAACCTTTAAACCTTTACTTTCCAAACCATTGGAAACTTCATTTCGAAGCATTAAAATCTTCTTTTCAAAATACTATGCACCTGCCTTTCGAAACACTTTAAAACCTTTCTTTTGAAACCTTTCGAATGAAATAAAGTGAAACCATTCAACTATAGAAGCTTAGCTTCGAAACCATTTGGAAGTACCCCTTTCGAAACCTTTGAAAGTACCCCTTTCGAAACCATTGGGTTTATATTTAAAATATCTTTTGGGTCAAAGTGAATATAAACGAAAGTATCTCTTTCGAAACCATTCTTTATCATATAAAATATTTGGGGAAAAACTTGATGGCGTCGGAACCATCCTTCCGAAAGCTTAAAACATATAAGTAAAACGTTTGAAGGTTAGCTTCGAAACCTCTTTCGAAACCATTAACCCCTTTCGAAAGCTTTAGGAAGTGGCTCATATTTACAAAACAAAGGCTAACTTTTGAAAGCATTGATATCTTTAATTCATTCGAAAGGCATAAGGTCGGCAGAAGGGTTTCGGCTTGGTTGAAACTACCCCTTTTAAAATCATTAGATTGGAAACTAAGTAACTCATTTGAGAGCTATACTTTAAACAATAAGGCGGCAACCCTCTTCGAAAGCATTTTAGCAGTCCCTTTTGAAAGCATGTATTTCGAATCATTCAAAAGCTTTTATTGAAACAAGGTAGGCACTTATCTTTTGAAGGTAAAACAAAGGTTTCGACCCCTATCAAAAGCAATGGTTTCGACACCATTCCTTCCGCCCTTTTTCCAATCCACTACGTACCAATGTTGATACCTTGGGTATTGGTTTTGGTTTCGTGGGTTTCAACATGATTTAAGGCAAAAGCTATGAGTCGAAAGGTGCTTCTGAAAGAGGCGGAACCCACTTTTCTAGGTAAAAACTGATTTAATGCCAATTAAAGCAAATACTTTCTAACTAACTTGCCTACTTGTAAACAGATGATTGGTTGCCTCACCTTTTCAAATTCTTTACAAAAATCACTGCCGCATAATTTCAGATCTAAACCAAGATTAATTTAACAAATAAGCCCTTCCATTAAATAAATCAATTAAATTATTTAGGTCCTCCTTTCAAAATAATTTAATTCTCATAGTAAATTACTTAAGAAAAATCCTTAATAATTGTAGAAATTCACTTTTAATATGTTATCTAACATATCTAAATTTCAGACCCAAAGTCTTAATATAATTTCTGAAATAAATTTCTAAACCCAATTAACCATATTTTCCTTTGAAAATTCATAATTAATTCTCCATAACTTGGAAAATTATGAAAATTAATACCCAACTCCAAAATCATGTTTTATATAACATATAAATTCCTCATGGCATACAAAAATCATTATAATCGGTTTTACCCTTAAAACCGTATAAAAATCATATTTAAACAATTTTTGTTTAAATCAAACATGTTATAATCCAAGCATATCATCATCCAAATCATCATTAAAATGGATTTAATCTTAAATTCAAAAACAAATGATCATAAAAACAAAATAGAGATGATATAGATTATTATTCACCTTGATTAGGATAAGTGTAATGACCCAGAATTTTTGTCAATTGAAATTGAAATATTTAATTGATTTTAAATATTGAAAAGGTAATTTATAGGTTAAATAACTTGAGTTTCAAATATAGCGATTTATTGGATAATTTAATAGTTGAATTTAATAATTGAAATCGTTTAAATAATTGAATCTTGGATTTTTATTTGGATAAAAATGATTTAAAAGCGTATTTAATTTCTATTAATAAGAATGAAGATAATAAAACTTTTAAATTAGATTTAAAAGTGATTTAATTGATTTTGAAATTAACTCGTTTTAATTAACATATAAAAATAGCCTTCCGGGGTACTGTCTTGAATTTCGACGAAACTAGTTTCATTGGTTTCGTAATAGCGAATTATATTATGCCATTAAATTTCATAGCGATCAGATGAATCGTTTGGTCGCACGAGATCGAAACGCGTTGAAACTAATATCGGAAATTTAATATAATAACTAGGTCTAAAAACCTATCTTCTGCATACGATCAAATTAGGTCTCAAAACAAGTTCCATTGCATTCGGAATAGGGGTATAACATATAGAATGCCAGGCGGCATGCCTCGTTTGGAGTTCGAGATTTTCGGGTATGTTTTGTTGAACATTTTTAAAATTAAAATAATAATACATGTACTATATTGTTACCATGCCTATGACTTACCAAAACAAGTACAGGCACCATACCCTGACCATGCCATCCTTCCCCTATATAATATGCGTTCATATCAGTAGACGTGTTTGCTTTTGTTTTCTTATTTTATTTTCAAATTTAAAAACATCACCCATCCAACGACCGTGGTTGATCTGGACTACTAGAGGCTGAACTGGACCTCGACCTCAACTAAGAAGATGACCGTCTTGAGGTGGAAAAGGGGATGGATGGTGGGATTGTCTTGCGATCGTCATTGGTGGCTGGAATATTGATGTGAGGGTGCGGCTGTCTTGGGCAAAATTACAGCGATGGAGGGCAGATAAGGTGACACGGTCGAGGTTGGGGTTCGTCTTGAGTGATGCGATGTTTGGTGATGGTTGCGGTGGCGGTAGGTGTGAGGATGGCGGTGCAGCGTTGAAATTGCGATCGAGTGGGTTCCTAGAATGATCGTGGTTTTGGGTTGTGGTCGATGGCGAAGACAAGGTCGGTAGGAGGGAGCCGCGACGGCGTGGAGTGGCGCGACCTTCGGCGGCGAACAGTGTGCATGGGTGCATGAGGTTGTGCATAGGCGTTTCGTGCACAAGAGAATTTATTTGGGGAAGAAGAGTTGAGGCAGGGATAAAATAGTAATGTGTATTGAGTTGTTTAAATTTTAATTTTAATTTTATCCGATAACTTAAAAACCGTATAACACTTTCATACGAGGTTGGATTCGAACACCGTTTTTTGCATTGGACTCGTGTCGTCAAAAGCTTTACGATGGAGTTGGTTTGGTTGAATTTGGAGCAAGTGAAAATTTGAACTAAAATCGGACGTCGTTTGGTTTTAGTTCCAAACCGGAACGCCTCAATGACAACAGAATATTTCGGTGAGTTAAACTCACCTTTTTGGTTAACTTGTATGATATATAGTTGATAAAAATTGTTGAATTATTGTTTGGATGAATTTCTATATTTATTTGTTGGTTTGGATATATTTCCGCCTATTGGAGCGGATGAGACCCTATTACGTTCTTGTGTAAGAGTTGACGATCCTTTGTATATGAATTCCGCCTCGAAACGGTTGATTTATATTTTATGATTATATAACGTTTGTGATGCAGGGGGAAACAGGTCGGAGGGATCCAATGGGATTCCTCGCTATTATTGAGTTATTTCAATAATATTTCTTTTATATGGATTATTGAATAATGAACATGATTGTGGACAATGTGGTTATAACATCGTTATATGTTTGAAAATAAAACCCAGTAGTGATAGAAAATCAGTATCGATATTGGTTAAGTGTTGGGTGGCTATTGGCCTCAATTAGTATTTTAAAAATACTATAAATTGTCATTTAAGTTGGAATTGGTTTTTGAGACAAGAAACGATTTTTAAATCCAAAATTGGGTTTCAGAAATATTTTGTTTTAAGGATTATCTATTTAATTTTATTAATATTATTTTAAGGTTATTTAATTATATTAATATTATTTTAGAGTTAATTAATTATATTAATATTATTTTAAGGTTATTTAATTATATTAATATTATTTTAGAGTTATTTGATTATAGTAATATTATTTTAGGGTTATTTCATTATATTAGTATTGTTTTAAAGTTATTTGTTTATGGTTAATATTGTTTTAAAGTATTTATCAAAATGTTAATATCTTGAAAAAGTAATTATTTAAGAATGAATATGGTTTGAAATTAATAATAAGGATTATTAATCAGGTTTTGAAAATAAATTACTATTATATATAAAAATGGTAATGATTAATTATTATTGTTTATTTAATAATATTTTGAAATTATTAGTTATTATTAAGATGTTTAAAGTTAATACTTTTCATTTATTTATAATGTTTGTTGTTAATAATTATTATTAAATAATGGTGTTTTGAAGTAAAAGATTTTTAATTGTTTATAAATGTTTTAGAGACCCATAAATAGGGTTGAAAGACTTGGATTTTATAAAGGAGCTTATAATGGTTTGAAGACTTAAGGGAAGATTATTTACAAGGTTAAAGAGTTTATAAATGGTTAGATAGTTATAAATGAACTTTAGAAACGTGTTTATAGATTTATAAAAGAAGTTTATAAATGGTTTAGAGATTATAAAGGATTTATAAATGAGTTTTAGAAATGTACAAAAAGGATTTATAAGTGATTGAAGTGCATAAAAGAAGTTTTATAAATGGGTTGAGTAGTTTTATAAAATGGTTCATTAATGATTTGGGGAATTATAAGGAGTTTATGAATGATTTTTGAATCGAATAAAAATGGAATCTTTCTCAATGTGTAAATATACTTATACCGTTGAGGTAAGTATACAGATATTTTCTAAGTATTGAAAATATAGGAGTTGGTGGATATATCTTTGTAAAAGTATTCTTATACAAGTAATTTACAAATGGTTTTATTTATGAAAGATTTATAAAAGGAGGCTAGTGATTTCTTATATGCCTAACCAATGTTGGTTTTCCCTATGAAATAAATCCCTGATTAAATATTTGTTATTCGATAGTTAAATAACCGACTATCGAAATTGGACCCATACGTAACTTTGTAAATATCTAGGAGAAACACGTGAGTTATATGACACAGTCATCTCCGATGATGCTGTACAGTGCGTATAAATCTCGTTTCATTCTCCTAGGACAATGATAAGGAAATCCATCCACTAACGGTTAGGAGGTGATATCCTATCTTATCTTTGACTGTTTATTTCCTAAAGAACCGGGGTTGAGTTTATCAGGAATTATCGAAAGTTGTTTCGAAGAGACTAGGATCAGATCTGTTATCCGAAAAACACTTCGATCCAACGAATGCGTTTCGAAGTGAAGACATCTTAAAGATGATGGAATTGAAGACGGAGCTCTTAAGTGTTTCGTTCAGTCCCAGAACGAACTTGTATGGATGAATGTTGATATTGCATTGTTGCCTAGAGGGTAGTGTTAACATTCCAAGTAGAAAGTGCTATAAAAAAGGTAAAACGTAGCCTCAAGCCTCATCAATCGGGAATGACTAAAACAAGGGAGATGCGGCAAAGCTAAGTGGGTCGCTCCCAAGTAGGGTATGATCATCCCTATCTAGAGTCACTATTATCTCTCATTTGTATGCTTCGAAGCCCATTAACGGAGGGGTGATCATATTCGGTGTTATATAGTAAGGGGTAGGTTGGTTCTACGTTGGCAGGGGTCGATTGGTTTGACCTTAGTGTATTTTATCTAGAGATGTACCGTGACGGGCGGTACCCCAGTAGCCCAGTCATTGTATGGAATCCATTCTCCAATATGAGCCTTTATGGTTTTAGTCGTATACCTATTATGCTGGAATTTAATTAATGTAACAATTTTGGCTAAGATTAATAAGTATTGTATCTAGACCTTATTATAATATCAAAGAATTTCATATGAAATGGTTTTGGTTATCGTAAGGTAAAAACCCGTCCGTTTTTATGTGTGGCGTGGTCTTACGAGATACTTTTGATTTCAAAGATTTTTATAACTTTAAAATCCAGTTGGGTGTGTTTTCTCACGCTGGTTTTCCAGACTGACTCGGGTGTTATTTTATTATAATGCTTGGGGTCAGACCGAGCATATTACAGATTAGTCTGGATGCTTTGGAGCTTCAGGAGACGAGTTAGAGAACCAGAGACGTATGCACATATATGGTTATTTTTCGCAGTATTCATTGTTGTATCTATCAACAAATACAAGGATATGCTATTATAACTGTCCACGTTGAAATATGTTAGTATACTCTGATTGATGTATGTATATACATATATTACAGTTTGACTTTTGTGTAAAAATTTGTTGTATATTATAGATTATTCGTTCCGCTATGAGATTCTGTGTTGTTTAGTTTTCTTCTTACCTTCTTCCTTCTTCTTTTTCCCTAACAATCTAGTTTTTCGGCATTCGATTGCTCGGCACGCAATACAGTGGACGTATTATTGTCGATTTTTGTAACGACCCGATATTTTCAACCATTCGCATTCGCACATGTCAGACTTGAATTGCTCAAAATACCGCGTTGTAAATAAAATTTGGCAAATCTCAGAATATACAGTAAATAAATATAATCACAGATCACAGACACAGAGTAAAATAATGCAGCGGAAGTAAAAGAAATAGTAGTTCATGAAGCTACTATATAAATATATCAGAGTTACATAAGATATAACAGAAGAAATAAAATATAACAGAAGTCTCAATATGATAACCAAGTACAAGCTGAACAGAACAACAGAACTGAAATAGATAGGACAAGACAAGCAGATAATCTCCAGCGATTCAAATCTCCAAGATAGCGGAAATCCAAATCTGTGAATAACTCAGGCTGACCCGAGCGTAAATAAAATACAAACACTCGAGTTAGGACATACATACTTATACAATATAAACCAACTCAAGTGAAATGTAATAAAGGTACAAGTAACTTAGAAGATGCTTGGGACCGCCCATCCTCTAAGGATCCGTTAAACTATTTACTATATAGTAATATACGCTATATACAGTAGTGTCTAATCAGTAAAGTATAATCATATAGAAAATAGCGTTAACGGGATGGTGAACCTTAACGCGGTGGGATCTTTAAACCAAAATCGTAGTGGGCTCGATATGGTAGGTGACACGACACACAAGGAAATGCCAGGGTAGATATACCAATTACGCATCCGGACTGGTGGTGACGCATAGCAGCCACTACCGCCCACCTCGAACAATACTCCCAAATCAAGGGTGCGCACCAAATCAATCACAAGTAATAGAATGGTATTGAAGAAGTGTGACCGATCAGAGGTGCTACCTCCTTAGTTCGTCAATCGCTCCTGTTTTAGCCACCTTATGCCAACTCACGGGAGTTGGGTCCACGTATATACCTTAGGATCGTTGCAACCATCCTACTTCATTCTGGAAACTCCACCGCGTACACAGTTGTCAAAGTGGTTTTCGGTATCGACAGAGAGTATGTCCATATCCGATCCCGGTCTCTTTAACAACCAATCGTTATTATAACCCGTGGTTATAATTTTAAAACAGTTTATACTTCAAAATAGAATATCATTTCAAATCCAAATCTTTATCAAAATAAAGATTAAATCAATTCCAAACCATTTCAATATATTTAAAATATCATATCATTTCAAAACTTCATTTCAAATCATTTCAATATATCAAAATATCATATCTTTTCAAACTTCATTTCAAATCATTTTAATATATCAAAATATCATTTGAGTTCAAATCTAAATATTAAAATTTAAATACTTTTAAATTTAAAGATATCATTCATTTACTATGATTTCAAGTCACCTTTTAAATAGTTTATATTCCAATAAATTAATCCATTTAAACCATTTAAAAGTGTAATTATTATACTTTCAAATCAAGTATTAAAATTTCCAAAGTTTCAATTCAATTCAATCATTTATTTCAATTAAATTTCCATAGACCATTTCAAATCTTATAAATTTCAAATATAGATTTAATCCACAAAATAACTATTCCAATTTATAAAATAATTCCAAGCTTTATTATCTATATTTCACAAGTCTAATATCTTTTAAATAGATTCAAATTACAAGTAAACCAAATGTTTTTCATACTAATATAAACTTCAATTATTTATTCCAATCTTTAATATCATTTCAAATTCATTTCAAAATATCAAAATATCATTTCAAAACATCATCTATTTGATTTAAATTTAAATACCATTTAATCATATTTCAAAATAGTTGTATTTCCAAAATCAACTATTCCATTTAAATCATTTAAAGTTAATTCATTATATTTAATAATTAAATATTAAATTTACAAAATTTAATCTTTTTCAAAGATCATTTATTCATTTGAATTTATTAAACAAAGAAAATTCAACTTTCGCAGCACTTAGAAAATGCTACGAATGTTATGTTTAAAAACAGTTCATTAACAAAAGATGACATTTAAAATGCTGTAATATCTTAATTTAGTTTCAATTAAAATTTTAGTTAAATTTAACAACTATAGCACTAACAAAGTGCTATAATAACCCTTAGTTCAAATTTGCTATTAGGTTCATTTAAAACAACTACAGCATTTTCCAATGCTGTAATATCTTTACATTACATTTCAAAATGCTATCAAATCAAATTCAGAGTTTTATTTACAATTTCACACATATTTAACTTAATATAAATCATTTTAACTTATAAAATCATATATTTCACATTTAAAAACAATCATTTAAATACCCTTATTTCTATGATTTTGTAAAGTCGAATTTCCATAAAAAAAACCAAATTAAATAACCATTAAATTTTCATTTCTTTAATTAAATTCTTAACTTAACAACTAAGTTTATATTTCCAAAATATAACTTATTTCCATTTATTTTACTTAATTAAAAATTCATTTTTAAACAAATTTCATAAAATTCAATTTAAGTTATATTTCCAAATTCAGCTCAAATATTCATTTATTTCATATTTTAATTTATACAAAATCATTAACACTTTTAAAAATTATTATTACTTAATAAAATCATTAAATTCATCTTTTAAATCAAATTTGTCATATTTTCTTACTTTACATAAATTCCAGTTATAAACAAAATCATAAATTCCAAAATTAACTTATATTTCAAATTCTACTTCACCATTTACTTAATTCACTTATTTAATTTGTATAAAATCACAAATATTTAATAAAAATCATTTTAATAAAATTTAAATCAAAATATCATAATATTTACATTTTTAAAATATTTTAAAAATTTCAGAAAAATATATAAACCACGGGTCTGTATAAAATTTTCTAGCCTAGGTCAAGTGATACGGATATGTATCATTTCAATCCGTAGTTTACAAAGAAAAACCGGGTTCTATCATTTCAAACCCGCAATCCCAAGTTAAGTAAATAAATAAATAAATAAAAACCGTTCAGGCTTATCATTTCAGCCCATAACGATTTTTCCCTATTCTAAAGTCCGTTCGGGTATGTATCATTTCAACCCATAGTGATTTCTATACTAACAGGGAACTTGCAGTGTGACAAACTGATAAAATAACAGAATAGCATTATATAACAGTAACATATGATATAATAAGTGTAATAACAGGTGTAAACATCATATGATCATAATATAAATAGATATAGCATGATGATATACATTACAGATTCAAATGGTGTCAGTTTATCAACTATATAAGTATATATTAGTCTGGTGAGATTTACTCACCTGTTCAAGCTGGAGATGACAACCACAAACATACAACAAAGATTTCCAGAGGCACGAAAGCACGACAATGATTTGAGATTGGGAGAGCCAAAGCTATATCCCTTGAAAACATTACACAAAACAAATATATAAAACATAAGTTTCAAAACAGGATACCACTAAACAATGTTAGGAACAACTGCATAAAACAAAACCAAAGTGTTTGCACTTGCTTTCTACCATCTATGCTTCAGCTCCAGATCTGAAATTCATGGCTGAGGGGTGGGTTTGGATCTGGTTTTGGGTTCCATAGGGTCGGCCTAGCATGCGTTAACAAAGTGGTAAAGTCTAGGTGCAAAAACTAGGTGTTCAAGGCTAAACAATGCAACATAACCTCACATCTTTGGCACAAATAGGTTCGGCCAGAGGTCATGGGTCACGGCCAGTGGGTGCTGGTGATGGTGGATGATGTGGCAGAGGGTGGAGGTCAGGTCAGAGGTGGTGGTGGTGGTAAATGGTGGTAGAAGGTGGTGCTAACAATCTAGGCTCGGCTAGTGTAATATGTGGTGGTTTTTGTTGATTTTGGTGGTGCTCCTTGCCATGGATGTGCTTGGCCTGCCTTGGTGGTGTAGTAGGGTGGGTAATGATCAGATAAAGGGGGTGGTGGAGGTCGGACCAGATCTGGTTGTGGAGGAGTGGTGCTATGAAGGTAGAGAACATATGCAAAATCAATAGAAAAATTAGAAAATAAAGGAAGAAGAAGATGAATTTTATCCAAACCTTTGCTCAATGATGGCCGTGAGTTTTTTCTTGAGAAATGGATGAAATTTTCGTGAAAAAGAGAAGAGAATGAAGCTAAAAAGAATAGAGAAGGGTACGGCCAAAAATCATAAAGAATGGGGTTGAGAAAAAGAAAGGTCGGGAGATGAAAAGGCTTAGGAATTCCAAAAGTTTAAAACTCTTCAAATTTCCTCTATTTTTTTTTAAATTTTTAAATAACTGAAATATATATATAAACTCAGATAAAATATGAAAATTTAGTAAATAAACAGAAATTAATTAATTAATTATTAATTATATATAATTTAATTAAGTAAAACAACAAAAATTGCAACTAGTCTTGAAAATATGGAAAAATAAATGCAATGAACTTTGGAAAAATTTTATGTACTTGAAAAGTATTTATAAATAAAGATAAGAACACAAAATAAAAATGAATTCACAAAATAAATAAATAAATTTTAATTAAATAAACTTTTAATGAAGAAAATAGCAGAAAATGGAAACTAGGCTTTATAAATTGAAATAAATTCAAGTAAACTTTGGACAAATTATATTATCACTTTAAAAATAATAAAAGATAAAAGTATACCTAAAATAACATATTAACACATATTAAAAATAAAATAGGACAAAGAAAATATAATTTATACAATTTAAAATAACAAAATTGCAGAATAAAACAAATTGCACTCAATATTGAAATATACATAACTGTTACAGTTTAACTCCGTTTTCAACGAAACAAAAAGCAGTGTTCAAGTTATTACATCTATTTTCATAATAAAAGATAAAATTTAAGATTTTATATAATTTAAATTTGAAGTTTAAAAGTCAAAGATTGAACAGTTTGACCAGAATTTCACTTTTTAGTAAAATAACCAATTTATACAAGTTTGAAGTTATAGTTCACATTTATTTTTAAAAATGAAATGTTTGAAATCAAACAAGTTTAAAAATAATTTCAAATTAAAATAAAGTTTTTAAATCAAGAATTTCAATTTAATAGAAATAAAAATAAAATAAAATAAGCCTAAAATGTAGGGTTGTTACACTCTCCCCCACTCAAAACTTTTCATCCCCGAAAAGGAATGAGGTACGGGAAAGCATAGAAAAATATAGAGTGAAATAGGATTAAGACAAGATGACAAGGAGATTGAAATTATACCTGATAACTATTGTTATAGGTAAGTTTAACAAGATGAAGATGGCAAGCAATGCTCAGATTAAAATAAGTATCAAAGGTTATCAAGGATTATTGGAAGATTTCTAAGCAGAAAGACTATAGAAAGATGCCTATACCAGTCTGTAGCAAGCTAAGGAAAAATAAGGACAATTAACAGACAGTTTGAAAACAAAATAAGATAATAAGTTTGAAAAACAAAATAAGATAATAGGTTTGAAATTTCCATGGTTTCAGCTTAAATTGATAATTAATTTTACACAAGTTAAATAAATCTTACTATCTCTAATTTCATTATCTTATCATCCAATTTTCTTAAACTAGCAATTTCAAAAATCATGGAATTTCAAAATCATTATTTATACTCATAATGTACTTAATAAATTTAATTCCTCTTTATTCCTAATTAAAATTAAATTTATCCCTCTCAATATATTTTATCACCTATGTTAAATATACTTACACTTATTATAACTGTTTTAATTTATTCCTAATTCCCTTAACATCATTTGTATTGTAAATTATTCAATTAACCTTTTAGTCTATTTACCTCTGTTAATCTTTTATAACTAAAATTTAAGTGTATAACATTTATTATAACCACTCAAATTTTATTTATAAAACTTTTTATATTGTATATTATCTAATTACATTGTTAACTTCTAAAAATTAAGGTAAGTTATATTTGAATGCAATTGAGTATTATACAAATAAAACTTTCTAAAACTAACATACACTATAAACATTCTAATTCAATCATTTCAAGCTTGAATATTTATTCAAAATTTTGATTTTCTTTCATACTTGAAGTTATTATTTAAGATAGAATTTAAGAATAAAATTTCCGATTCCTTTCAAACCATTTAGAGATAAATAAATGTATGTACATAATTTGTCAAATCAAATTTAAATCATATATTTATATATTTTATAAATCAAATCATATTTTAGAAATTTATATCAATCAAGTTTCCCAAAACAAAGCTGTAGCAAGACTACAGAATGGTTTCTTCACTTCGAAACTCGAAAATGAACGTCGATGATGCTGCAGTCATCACCAAAATTATTTTCCAACGACAAAGAGAAGAGCACTGATTTTTAAACTTTAAAATTCTTTGGAAACAAATTTCTATTCAAAAATACTTTAAATAATATATCCTTTTAAAGCTTTAAACACAAAGTTTGGAACCATCCGAAATTAAATTCTCAAATTCTTGATTTAAATTCATTTCAGTTCCCAAATCAAATTTATAAACAACTATTTATAAATTCATTTATAGAATGATAAATCAAGTATTATCATTTCAAATAATCAATTTAAATCAATTTATTAAGTTCCATAAATTTACTTATATCAAAATTTATTTCATTAACCAAATTTTAAAATAATATAGTGTCAGTTTGTTCTGTCAAAGTGTTTCAGAAATCCTATTGATAGCATTGATCAGACGAATCGATCGGAAGCCCAAATCAACATCAACAACTCAAAAACACAATATATAAAACAAACATAGATTTACAAGTACAATTCAAAATGTTTGGAGATATTTTGGAAACAAAACAAGACGATTAATTATCAAAATATGAAGGTGGATAAGCTTAGATAAATCGCGGGCAACCTTAATCGGGTCAACTGTGACTTATTGAATAAGATCAAATGTGTATTTTTTTAGGGTAAATCTACATCCGATCTCAAGAGATAGAGTTTGGAATAACAAAAGATATTAGCATCTAAACCAAGGATAAGTATAAATCTCTGGTGAATCGATGCTAATTGTAAAGGAGTTTCCTCCTTTTACAAGTCATTAGAATATTGGCGAGACCGCCAATTCATTATAAAGCTCATTCAAAGTGGAGTTATGGGATACTCCAGAATCAAAAGAAGATTAGTAGTGAGGGACAAGAATGAATTTTGGAACTGTAGGGAATGTTTCAAAATTCAAAGGAAATCAAATAAAAAATGAAGAGATTCAAACTCGAATGAAAGTGATTCTGTAACTAAATTTAACATACATTCTAAGTTTTGCCTCAAAGCCAAAGCTCTGATACCAACTGTAACGACCCGATATTTTCAACCATTCGCATCAGCACATGTCGGACTTGAATTGCTCAAAATACCGCGTTGTAAATAAAATTTGGCAAATATCAGAATATATAGTAAATAAATATAATCACAGATCACAGACATAGAGTAAAATAATGCAGCGGAAGTAAAAGAAATAGTAGTTCATGAAGCTACTATATAAATATATCAGAGTTACATAAGATATAACAGAAGAAATAAAATACAACAGAAGTCTCAATATGATAACCAAGTACAAGCTGAACAGAACAACATAACTGAAATAGATAGGACAAGACAAGCAGATAATCTCCAACGATTCAAATCTCCAAGATAGCGGAAATCCAAATCTGTGAATAACTCAGGCTGACCCGAGCGTAAATAAAATACAAACACTCGAGTCAGGACATACATACTTATACAATATAAACCAACACAAGTGAACTGTAATAAAGGTACAAGTAACTTAGAAGATGCTTGGGACCGCCCATCCTCTAAGGATCCGTTAAACTATTTACTATATAGTAATATACGCTATATACAGTAGTGTCTAATCAGTAAAGTATAATCATATAGAAAATAGCGTTAAGGGGATGGTGAACCTTAACGCGGTCGGATCTTTAAACCAAAATTGTAGCGGGCTCGATATGGTTGGTGACACGGCACACAAGGCAATGCCAAGGTAGATATACCAATTACGCATCCGGACTGGTGGTGACGCATAGCAGCCACTACCGCCCACCTCGAACAACACTCCCAAATCAAGGGTGCGCACCAAATCAATCACAAGTAATAGAATGGTATCGAAGAAGTGTGTCCGATCAGAGGTGCTACCTCCTTGGTCCGTCAATCGCTCCTGTTTTAGCCACCTTATGCCAACTCACGGGAGTTGGGTCCACGTATATACCTTAGGATCGTTGCCACCATCCTACTTCATTCTGGAAACTCCACCGCGTACATAGTTGTCAAAGTGGTTTTCGGTATCGACAGAGAGTATGTCCATATCCGATCCCGGTCTCTTTAACAACCAATCGTTATTATAACCCGTGGTTATAATTTTAAAACAGTTTATACTTCAAAATAGAATATCATTTCAAATCCAAATCTTTATCAAAATAAAGATTAAATCAATTCCAAACCATTTCAATATATTTAAAATATCATATCATTTCAAAACTTCATTTCAAATCATTTCAATATATCAAAATATCATATCTTTTCAAACTTCATTTCAAATCATTTTAATATATCAAAATATCATTTGAGTTCAAATCTAAATATTAAAATTTAAATACTTTTAAATTTAAAGATATCATTCATTTACTATGATTTCAAGTCACCTTTTAAATAGTTTATATTCCAATAAATTAATTCATTTAAACCATTTAAAAGTGTAATTATTATACTTTCAAATCAAGTATTAAAATTTCCAAAGTTTCAATTCAATTCAATCATTTATTTCGATTAAATTTCCATAGACCATTTCAAATCTTATAAATTTCAAATATAGATTTAATCCACAAAATAACTATTCCAATTTATAAAATAATTCCAAGCTTTATTATCTATATTTCACAAGTCTAATATCTTTTAAATAGATTCAAATTACAAGTAAACCAAATGTTTTTCATACTAATATAAACTTCAATTATTTATTCCAATATTTAATATCATTTCAAATTCATTTCAAAATATCAAAATATCATTTCAAAACATCATCTATTTGATTTAAATTTAAATACCATTTAATCATATTTCAAAATAGTTGTATTTCCAAAATCAACTATTCCATTTAAATCATTTAAAGTCAATTCATTATATTTAATAATTAAATATTAAATTTCCAAAATTTAATCTTTTTCAAAGATCATTTATTCATTTGAATTTATTAAACAAAGAAAATTCAACTTTCGCAGCACTTAGAAAATGCTACGAAATGTTATGTTTAAAAACAGTTCATTAACAAAAGACGGCATTTAAAATGCTGTAATATCTTAATTTAGTTTCAATTAAAATTTTAGTTAAATTTAACAACTATAGCACTAACAAAGTGCTATAATAACCCTTAGTTCAAATTTGCTATTAGGTTCATTTAAAACAACTACAACATTTTCTAATGCTGTAATATCTTTACATTACATTTCAAAATGCTGTCAAATCAAATTCAGAGTTTTATTTACAATTTCACACATATTTAACTTAATATAAATCATTTTAACTTATAAAATCATATATTTCACATTTAAAAACAATCATTTAAATACCTTTATTTCTATGATTTTATAAAGTCAAATTTCCATATAAAAAAAATCAAATTAAATAACCATTAAATTTTCATTTCTTTAATTAAATTCTTAACTTAACAACTAAGTTTATATTTCCAAAATATAACTTATTTCCATTTATTTTACTTAATTAAAAATTCATTTTTAAACAAATTTCACAAAATTCAATTTAAGTTATATTTCCAAATTCAGCTCAAATATTCATTTATTTCATATTTTAATTTATACAAAATCATTAACACTTTTAAAAATTATTATTACTTAATAAAATCATTTAATTCATCTTTTAAATCAAATTTGTCATATTTTCTTACTTTACATAAATTCCAGTTATAAACAAAATCATAAATTCCAAAATTAACTTATATTTCAAATTCTACTTCACCATTTACTTAATTCACTTATTTAATTTGTATAAAATCACAAATATTTAATAGAAATCATTTTAATAAAATTTAAATCAAAATATCATAATATTTACATTTTTAAAATATTTTGAAAATTTCAGAAAAATATATAAACCACGGGTCTGTATAAAAATTTCTAGCCTAGGTCAAGTGATACGGATATGTATCATTTCAATCCGTAGTTTACAAAGAAAAACCGGGTTCTATCATTTCAAACCCGCAATCCCAAGTTAAGTAAATAAATAAATAAAAACCGTTCAGGCTTATCATTTCAGCCCATAACGATTTTTCTCTATTCTAAAGTCCGTTCGGGTATGTATCATTTCAACCCATAGTGATTTCTATACTAACAGGGAACTTGCAGTGTGACAAACTGATAAAATAACAGAATAGCATTATATAACAGTAACATATGATATAATAAGTGTAATAACAGGTGTAAACATCATATGATCATAATATAAATAGATATAGCATGATGATATACATTACAGATTCAAATGGTGTCAGTTTATCAACTATATAAGTATATATTAGTCTGGTGAGATTTACTCACCTGTTCAAGCTGGAGATGACAACCACAAACATACAACAAAGATTTCCAGAGGCACGAAAGCACGACAATGATTTGAGATTGGGAGAGCCAAAGCTATATCCCTTGAAAACATTACACAAAACAAATATATAAAACATAAGTTTCAAAACAGGATACCACTAAACAATGTTAGGAACAACTGCATAAAACAAAACCAAAGTGTTTGCACTTGCTTTCTACCATCTATGCTTCAGCTCCAGATATGAAATTCATGGCTGAGGGGTGGGTTTGGATCTGGTTTTGGGTTCCATAGGGTCGGCCTAGCATGCGTTAACAAAGTGGTAAAGTCTAGGTGCAAAAACTAGGTGTTCAAGGCTAAACAATGCAACATAACCTCACATCTTTGGCACAAATAGGTTCGGCCAGAGGTCATGGGTCACGGCCAGTGGGTGCTCGTGATGGTGGATGATGTGGCAGAGGGTGGAGGTCAGGTCAGAGGTGGTGGTGGTGGTGGTAAATGGTGGTAGAAGGTGGTGCTAACAATCTAGGCTCGGCTAGTGTAATATGTGGTGGTTTTTGTTGATTTTGGTGGTGCTCCTTGCCATGGATGTGCTTGGCCTGCCTTGGTGGTGTAGTAGGGTGGGTAATGATCAAAGAAAGTGGGTGGTGGAGGTCAGACCAGATCTGGTTGAGGAGGAGTGGAGCTATGAAGGTAGAGAACATATGCAAAATCAATAGAAAAACTAGAAAACAAAGGAAGAAGAAGATGAATTTTATCCAAACCTTTCCTCAATGATGGCCGTGAGTTTTTTCTTGAGAAATGGATGAAATTTTCGTGAAAAAGAGAAGAGAATGCAGCTGAAAAGAATAGAGAAGGGTACGGCCAAAAATCATAAAGAATGGAGTTGAGAAAAAGAAAGGTCGGGAGATGAAAAGGCTTAGGAATTCCAAAAGTTTAAAACTCTTCAAATTTCCTCTATTTTCTTTTTAATTTTTAAATAACTGAAATATATATATATAAACTCAGATAAAATATGAAAATTTAGTAAATAAACAAAAATAAATTAATTAATTATTAATTATATATAATTTAATTAAGTAAAACAGCAAAAATTGCAACTAGTCTTGAAAATATGGAAAAATAAATGCAATGAACTTTGGAAAAATTTTATGTACTTGAAAATTATTTATAAATAAAGATAAGAACACAAAATAAAAATGAATTCACAAAATAAATAAATAAATTTTAATTTAATAAAATTTTAATGAAGAAAATAGCAGAAAAATGGAAACTAGGCTTTATAAATTGAAATAAATTCAAGTAAACTTTGGACAAATTATATTATCACTTTAAAAATAATAAAAGATAAAAGTATACATAAAATAACATATTAACACATATTAAAAATAAAATATGACAAAGAAAATATAATTTATACAATTTAAAATAACAAAATTGCAGAATAAAACAAATTGCACTCAATATTGAAATATACATAACTGTTACAGTTTAACTCCGTTTTCAACGGAAAAAAAAGCAGTGTTCAAGTTATTACATCTATTTTCATAATAAAAGATAAAATTTAAGATTTTATATAATTTAAATTTGAAGTTTAAAAGTCAAAGATTGAACAGTTTGACTAGAATTTCACTTTTCAGTAAAATAACCAATTTATACAAGTTTGAAGTTATAGTTCACATTTATTTTTAAAAATGAAATGTTTGAAATCAAACAAGTTTAAAAATAATTTCAAATTAAAATAAAGTTTTTAAATCAAGAATTTCAATTTAACAGAAATAAAAATAAAATAAAATAAGCCTAAAATGTAGGGTTGTTACAATTTTCGAGGGTTGAAAAAACTATCGGTCGTTACATTTGGTATCAGAGCTGAAGGTTAAGAGAGAACCTTGGCTTTGGTGGGGTACTCATTTGAGATAGGGTCAGTAGCACCCTAGAATGAGTTTGAGTGTGTATGTGTGTGTGTGTGTATGAGCGCGCATTTGTTAGTGATATAAAAATTGTTTTATATTGTGTTGATTGGTCAGTTAAGTGGCTTATGGATTCTAGTCAATACGAGTAATGAACGTTATTGATAGTGATCTCTGAACACTTAAACAGAGCAATTCGACACGGTATTATTTTGGAATTGGGTAAATGAAATAGTTTTACCTTTATTACATTTTATATATAAAGGAATAATTTTTCAGATAATTATTATGATATATATGGTGTGCTTGGCTGTTAGTATGATAATATTTGATTATTATCATTTGTTGTTATAAAAGTTGTTGATATTATTATAATGAAACAAAGATAAACAATTAAGAAAATGGTTTTATATAACCAAAGTGAAATTATATAAATATAATTTATAAAAGCGGTTATAAATTAAAAAGAATTTAAAAGCTGAGAAATTGAGGATTTAAATCCGGTTGGTTTTGAAAATTGTTTTCTTTCAAAGTTTTGGAATAATAATAATAGTATTATTTGGAAAATATTTTTGAATGGAAATATTTTAAAAGGATTTTAAAGAAATAATAACATTGAACTCACTTCGGTCGTTGGAAAATAATTTCGGTGATGACTGCAGCATCATCGACGTTCATTTTCAGGTTTCCAAGAGAGGAATTGCTACCATTAGAGTTTTGTTTTGGTAAAACTAGTTTTGATTCTAAAAAATTCAAAAGTATGATTTGGTATGCCAAGGGAATTATGTGTATATAATATTTCAAAATGGTTTGAAATAAATAAGAATGAGGTGTTTAAACTTGAAAATTTTCATTTAGGTTTTTTATGGAAATATGAGAAAATAAGTTCGATAACTTATAAACTTTAAGAATTTGTAAGTAAAACAAGGTTTTAATTTTTTTTAATATGAATGTTGATGAAAGCAACTTTGAAATAAATTTAACTTAAGTTAAATAAAATGAATTAATGAAAGGATTTTTGAGAAGAAATTAGCCCGAGTTAGGCTAAATGAAATAATTATTTTTGAAAGGAAATTTATTGTGATTTGAAATGAGTTAATGGATGATCTAATTTAATGAACTAGTGAATTGAATGTGGTTTGGGATGGTGGTCAATAAAATTGAATATTGAAATTGGAAAATGAATTGAGTTAAATGGAACTGAAAGTGATTTGTAATGGATATGGACTTAAGCTGTGGAATTGTAATAAACATAAGAATTTTTGTATGAAATGTTTATAGACTTGAGTAAAGTTTTATGAAATGATCCATAAATGAATTTAGCATGGAGTGAAATGTTTTTAAACATAAAATTTGGTGGAATGGTTCTTAAGTGATAATAGTATTGAAAGAGTATACTAAGTAATAAGTGGATGTGGATAATCGAATATAGATAAGTTGAATGTATATGAAGTGAAAGAGAATAAAAAGAATGTGAATAAAAAGAATTTGGGATAGCTAGGAAATCAATTGAAAATAAATACGTGCGTTGTAAGTATATTATTTTATTCGCATAATGGTTTGATCCAGATTTTAGTACATGATTTTGAGATGATTTATATCGGTCCGAGTTAGGATTTTTCACTCGATTCTCGACGGTGAACACTGGATATGGATTTTTGATTGATTCTGGAATTATCTATCATAGTATATGGCTATGCAAGGAGAATGACGATTTCTAATCAAGGAACCGGATCCGAGTCCGCACTAGAGTGGTCGTCTGAACAATACTAGTTCGGAAGCGAAATTGTGTGATCGAGCGAGCGATCAGATTTGATATTGCGTATGGATGATATATGTACATCGTACGATTTTAGTAAAGCAAATACTAGAAATTGAAATTTTAGAATAATATAATTATGAATTACCAATTAAATAAGGGATTGGCCCGATTAGTTTTGAGAAAAACGATCGAATGGGTTGAAGTCAGATTCCATAATTGACTCCTAGTGAAAGTGGGAGATTGATAGAGTTTGGAGTATGCTCTAAGGGAAATTATGTGGTTTGTTACATATATCTAACTCAATAACTGATCTTGTTCAAAATAAAAGGTATTTTCTTTCTATTATATACGTATTATATTATGGTATAATTAATTAAGTAATTAACTTAAAGTGTATTAAATAGAAAATCCTTAACCGATATGTTATGTGATAGTAATTACAATGTGTAGTAATCATGAGAAATTTGTCACGTTAAAAATAACATATTATTTTAAATGTTCATAGTTAAGATGTTTCGAAATGGGATACCGATACATCTATTGAGAGTAGACACACCATCCAAATGTTGGGAAGTATATTACTCATGAGTGTTGGGGCATCAAGTGGTTGTGTACTGATAGTTATTGGATAACCATGAAATGACTCACTCAAGAGCTTTCTGTTGATTAGTATAAGTAAGGTCAAACGGAGAATCCTAAAGTGATAATATTATATAATTCTCTCAACTTAAGAATACGATTGAATTTCAAAGTGGACATTTCACTTTGATTATAGTTAAATCATGGTATGACATCTATTGAATGATATAGTTGGGTCTGAGTTGAAGCATTGAAAGTGAAACACTATTCAATAGAGAATTCGACTTCTTAGTTATAAGAGGTTTGTATCACAATCAACTATAGTCAACTCAAAGTCAAAATCTCTAGCCAGAGCAGTATGGTTATAATAATTTTTATTATTGAACCATGGACTTTTGTTCGGACCATTCAAGTTGAATGTGAGCGATGTTGGAATTTTGATCAAAACCAAATTTCATAAGTCCAAATGTGATATAGTGTCGACGAAGATAATTGGTGTAAATGATCGTTACTACCGAGTACCACTTATAATAAGCAAAACTGAATTTTATCGAAAAATTGCGTAAGAAATAAATTCAACCAAAATGTCACACTACTAGCTAAGATGATGTGTCAATGTTGATATTTGAATTGTTCAATATTAATCGCTGACTGAATTTACACCTTTGAGTTGCACAACTGTAATGCTGAATATTCTGAAAAACTATGCGATTTAATTATTTATAATCATTGTAAATTAATTAGTATTTATGAAATATTAATTACTAAATTTTATTCGATTTGTTTTAATACCATTAGTATTAAATAAAGTGTGTATATAAAAGTTATAAACGCGTGTATCGATTTACGATGTCAGTAGATTATTTAACTTGGATTTAAATAGAATAAATACATAGTAGGTTTTTAAATAAATTAAATTATTAATATTTGTGAAATATTAATTATTAAATTTTTATTTGATTTGATCTAATACCATTAGTATTTAATAAAGTGCACATATAAAAGTTATAAACTCACATATCGATATAAGATATCTATAGAATGTTTAAGTTGGATTTAAATAGATTAAATGTTAAGTGATTTTGGAAACTTCTGAGGCCCATGTGGCACCTATTATGGATTGCCATAAACAATAAAGGAAGTGAGAGGATTTGGTGAGGTTTAATTAGGAATTTAATAGAGAAAGTTTTAAAGGAGGGAATTGAAAGGTTTCATTGTTTCCTTTAAAACATATTCTCTCTCATTCATTTCAGAAGACTCTTTAGATAATTCACATTCATTCCTCTCCTCTTCCCTCTTATCTAAAAATAATGGCTTCCTTTATATATATATAGCACTCATTATGTGTATATCAAAGATTATGAATCCTTTAATATAAGTTGTCCTCTACCATTTATATATTAACAGATTACTTGCATACTCTTAGGTTGTTGATATTCCTTAAGCTAGAGATATTATGTGTAGCACTATTAATATAATGACTAGACGAGGTAATATACATGAACGTATTTGTTGATATTCTGCAAGGTATGTGCATTATACCTAGGTCATCACGAAATGGTGGGTACGAGTGAATAATCTCTTTCATCCGTTGATATTTCTTAAAGTCGAGATGAGATTAGAATAAAGACTACGGGTTATAGGTTGTATTAGATACAACCGATAAAGTGTTATCCAACATATCTTGGTCTATGATTTGTCGATATTCCTCAACGTCAAAAACCCAAGGCAAGTGGCTCCTAACGGCCACTAGAGAAATAGAAACATTTCTATATTTTTCTTAGGGTTTTGAGAAACACAAAAATCAAGTGGGAGTCTTCTTAGAAAACTGAAATGATAACATTTAACATTTCTAATGTTGTAAGAACATCTGCTATATAAAGTTAAAAATAATTTACATTGATAAATTTATGCAACAAATAAGATTGATAAAAAGTTTATCGGTTAAGATACATACAAATGATCTAAATTAAAGATTGACAAAGAAATATAAGATATACTTACCTTTAAATCTTTTGGCACATTGTCGCTTCAAGACCCACACAAGAGCCAATTTATACAAACACTAAAACATATGTGTCTCAGTCGCTTAATTACTTATGTATAAGACTATGTATTGCCTTCTATGAATGTCTAACTGTAATAGCAATACAAGAATATGGATATTTGATCCATAGTTAATCACATATAAATGTTACATGGTGAACGATCGCGGTTCGTAATGTGTGAAACTTCAAAGAAATTAATTCACTAGAAATAAGCAAATAAATCATAATAAAAATCGTGTATTCAATACGCTTGATTACCATAGGATCTCCTTTAAATGGTCTGACCATTTTGGAAAGGAAAGCAAATGTACAAGAGTGGATGTAACTTTGACAAAGTTGGGATGAAGAGAGTGTATGGTCACATCTACATCATAAAGGGACATCAGAAACGAGAATTGTATAAAATACTAAAGAATACTTAATATAGAATGAGAAATGCGATTTCTATTCCAGTCATTTTATAATATAGATTTTTTTTCTATTAAGGTAATTTTCGTGAGTTTAAGATGATCAAAAGCTCTATACTGTAAACTAGTTACAGTAAAAGAAAGAAATAGCCCATAATAAGTAGCTGAGTGGAGCTTGGTATTTCATATGCTATTGTAGTAATGACTGAAATAGCAGGAGCATGCTATATAATACTTACCAGTGGATGCATCAGGGTATGAAAAATTATTTTGTAAATATACCAAATATTAATTATGAAATAATAATTATTTTCAGTAATTACTGAAAGTGGATATAGTTTTATTTTGTTATGAACGTTTTGAATATTCATTATGAAATAATCTATTAAAATAGAGGTATTTGTTGCATTAGCTATATAACATAGAAGTATCTGTAATTTTTTACAATTATTTTGGAATTAAGGACAAAGCACCCTAGTGGGAGCATGATAAGAGTTGATGAACTCTTCAGATTGATACATAAAGATGTATGTAGCCAAAAGTTCAATGATGCCAAAAAGGTTTCCACATACGTCATTTAATTCACAAATGAAATATTATAAAATAAACATGTGTATTTGATACACATGTAGCATGTTTATGATAAATTCATTGAATATAAAACCAAAGTAGAGAACGTAATGTACAAAAGAAATAAGGAAATTCGATTTTATCGAATATGTGAGTATATAGAAAAATGATTCCAAAGTACCTAAAAATGAATAATTACTCAATCTCAAAACCTCCATCTCCATATAATACATATTGATGTATCGATAAGAAGCAATCGAAATTTGTTGAACAAAGTACGACTGGTAATGAGTAAAGTTAAGTAAACTTCATTTTGTAAGGTCGAGTACTTAAATGTAATTACATAAGGCAAGTTCAGTTTCATCTAAAGTAAAGTTTAATCATATAAGATAAGAGTTGATGAAACAACCCCTACATATACTAGGTCAACCAGTTGACTGGTTGTGTGAGTCAAGAGGCAACATGTAATATTTACCCGTGAGGGATCTTGTGTGAACCACCCTAAAGCAGTTTGGCACCGATCAATATTGATTGATCAATTTATGTTATAAACATAAGTTTATAAACCTAAAACCAAATCATTTTTATGCATATATATAGGAAACTCATAAAATGTTTATGAATACCTATTCCATTGCACCGAGAAACAATTGTTGTTTCGAGAAACACTAGCTTTATGACAAAGAAATTTCCATTAGAAATTATTGGTAGTAAAGTGGATTTAGATATGGTTCAAAGATAAAACTGATTACAAAGGATGAATAAAATTGACTAAACCTAAATTGACATAGCTAATTAGAATTTTTAATGAGATCTCTCACACATTAAAGAGAAACCAAGGTTTCATATAAATGTCGAGAAAAGAATTACCCCGGTTGTCAATAAACCATTAAGAGTATTGACTCTACCATATGGCATGATATGCAGATCCGAAATGGATTCCAAATAAATTATCAAAATCTGATTTTGATGGTTCTACCTGAAAGGATATGATCCATCAGCAGCAAGGGTGTTTTCTGAGAAAAAGACCAATGCAGTTAGAATATAACAAGCTACGTTGAAAAGAATAACAATGTAAGTTTTAATTGTTGAAATTAACGTAATAGATTCGTCGTTTAACGCATTTAGGTTTTTTTTTCTTATAACATTATTGCTCAATATGATTTTGAGTTTTGTTACATGAAGCAAAAATTCTAAATAATAATTTAGAATGTGCTGTTTGCGCATAATAACCAAAGTGTCTCAAGTCAGCGGGAGCAATTCTAAGTTTGTGGGTTATTGGATATGATCCAAGAAGTGATATGAAAGTATTATTCAATTAGCATTAGAGTTAAACGATTATTTAGATAAAGAAGTCAAATAGTTTGATTTTTAGTTAAAATGCGGAGGAATCATATGTCTATAAGAAAATATATTAATAGGTAAAAGTATTCTAAAACTATAGTAAACAAAAAACCTATGATTGTTAACGATGTACTTAAGTTAAAATCATGTTAGTTTGGTCGTTTAACACTCGACGTTAGATTTGAAAATGACATATTTTTTATCAATTTAAAAGGATATTAGGATTGTCCCCAATGATATACATAAACACACTATAAAAATTATTTAATATGGAGCATGTAAGATGGGTTCCTTATGTATTACCACATAAAGAAAGTATCAAATCTGAATTAAGATCACTAAATGATAGTTTAGAGTGCTCTCCATCTTTATGAAATACTAGAGAATAGTTTATAAAAACAATCAACTTCTTATAAAGGAGTGTGCAGACTCAAACTTCAAAAGCGATATCGAGCATAGTATGTCAATCCTAAGTTCATGTTCAATCTTAGGTTAAGAAATTTAAGTTGGAAATGTTCCGAACAATAAGTAGTGGCTGATTCAACCAAAGACTAAGTATATCACCTTGAATAAGCGCTTAAATAAAAGAAGTAAAAATAAATGCACAAATTTATAACTAAGCTAGAGGTGATTCCAAATGTTGAAAATCCCATGACATTGTTATACGATAACAATGCTACAACACAGCTCATAAAAGAACCTAAATCTCACTAGAAGTTAAAAGATATACTTTGAAAAGTTCCACATGATAAAAGCAGTTTATCAGCGTTGGGGAGAGTTGATTGATAGAGTAGATAATTAAAACAATATAGTATACCCGTTCAATAAGGGACTACCTTAATTTGTTTTTGAGAAAACAAATCGAAAGAGTTGGAATAAGATTCCACAATTGACTCCAAGTGCAGGTAGGAAATTTATAAAGTTAGCGGTCTGTCCTAAGGGAAGTTATGAAATTTGTTACATATATCTAACTCGATAAACAATCTTGTTCAAAATAAGAGGTTCTTTCTTTATGTTATATATACTTGTTATATTGTGATATAATTAATTAAATGATTTATTTATTGTATATTAAATAGAAAATCCTTAAATGATATGTAATTTGATCATAATTATAATGTGTTGTAATCGTGAGAAATTTATCACATTAAAATGACATGTTGTTTAAATATTTCCAGTCAAGATGTTTCGAAATGAGGTATCGATACATCCATTGAAACTAGAGCATGTCATACTATTCAAATGTTGGGAAGTATAGTATTCATGGATGCTGGGGCATCAAGGGGTTACATACTGATAGTCATTAGATAACAATTGAATGGCCCACTCGATTATTGAACGACTATAAATTTACAACATCCCTAGGTAATTATCTAATTTAATTTATATATGTTACTCATGTGATTGGATTTTATATGACACATATGTTGTTTATGGTTTATCTTATACCAAGTAATTCAAACCCTTTTATTTCTATCTCCATTGAAAGCGTATTAATTATGTTTCTTTAATCCAGGTCTGTTTTGCTCTTCGTTTCATCTAAAATATGTTAAGTATTATTGATATGATTTAGTCCCCACTTCTTCTTTGCTAATTTGTTGGTTTCTTTTGTTTTGTTTAGATTTGTATGTTATCGTCACGAATTTACATATGCCTAACTTGTCGAATTCCTTTTCTATTGCATTGAAATTTAATTAATAAAAATAATAATTTTGATTGGGATCTACTTTAAAATTTATAATATTTATATACATAAATGTAGATAAACTATTAATGTTAATTAATAAACTTTCACCTTGAAAATTAATTTCTTTTGTTAACTGGTTGATATTTTGAGTATAAATGTTTTTATCAATGTTTGAAAAAAAAAATCTTTGATCGAAAATTTATAAATGGACCTTTATGTAAATTTCAAGTCCTTTGTTTATTTTCAACTTTAAAGTTTTGTGTATTTCCTTTCCAAACTAAAAGCTTAATTTAAATGTTAACTTTAAATTCTAATATATGTATGCAAATATGTATGTATGCATGTATGTATAATTTACAAATGTTTACATATAAATAATTGTTCTAAATTTATAACATTGATCACAATTTATATATATAAGGTAACATACACGTGCTGCTCTAATTTGTAATCACAAGGCAGATCCTTTGTAATAAACGTCATATTTAATTTCAAATATTTCTTTAATTAAAACCAAATTCACTATTGGTAATTTTAGACTTTAAATCATATAAGGTTATGCAGTATGTTTTTAAAGTACCATTTTTATTATGTAAAATATTTTAAATTAAAATCACGAACAACAAATGCATATGTAAAGAGAGTATAGGTCCATTGCGGTGTAAAAACACCTACATACGGTCACATTAATTATGCACACTTCTTATCGGTAACATGTGCACTTCACACAAATAAGTATATTGATATACTTGTAGAAAAAACTTTTAAAAACCTTTCAAACTAAACAAAATAACGATTTCATTTAAAATATTTGGATTGGATCTAAAATACATTTAGGCTTTATAAACTTAACAAAGATCAAAATGTAATTTTTTTTTCAAATTCTCTCATTTAACCCGCTTCCAACTGGCCTGGACCCTTCACATATTTGGCCGGCCATATCTAAAAATAGACCAAAAACCTTTCGATACTCATTTGTAAATTACATCATTTAAATTCATTCTAAATCCTTATCAATATCGTATATTGATTCGCATATATACAACTTTTATATAAGCATACAGTAAATTACCAGTAGCACTGTGAATAATCCTAGAGGGAATTCCATTTTACTAAATACACCCATACATTAAATACAGTAATAAATAATATTTCATAAATATTAACCAATTTAATTAATTTATAATTACTACAAATCGATTAAATCAAGCAGTGTTTTAGAGGCCGAATAGATTTGGTTGTGCGTCTCATAGGTATGAATTTAGCCAGTGATTAATATTTGAACAATTCAAATAATAATGTTTAAACATTACCTTAACCAATGATGTGACAATTTGACTTAATTCATTGCTAACTAATCTCATCAGTAAAAATCCAATTTTACAAATTCAAGCGGTACATTTTAGTAATGATTATTTACACTGATTATCTTCGTCAATATTATATCACTTTAGGATTTATGGAATTTGTTTTTTGTCAAAATTTCAATATTATCCACATTCAACTCGGTTAGTCCATGAACAAAGTCTTTTGTTCGATAATAATATTTATTATTAACTGTACTACTCTGACCATAGACTTTGACTCTGAGTTGACTACAGTTGACCATGATACCAACCTCATACAACTAAGGAGATGAATTTTTTATTGAATAGTGTTTCACTTCCAATACTTCAACTCAGACCCAACTATAGTCATTCGAAATAATCAAAGTGGTTCAAATTAAAGTTCAACAGTATTCTCAAGTCGAAAGAACTATGTAATATCCTTACTTCGAGATTTCCCATTTGACTTAGTTGTTATTAACCAACATGAAACTTTCAATTGAATTACTCCATAGTTATTCGATAACTATCACTATATAACCTCTTGATGTCCCTAGCAGCCATGAATAATACACTGTCCAATGTTTGTACAGTGTTATATACTCTTGTCTCAACAGATTTATCGATATCATTTCTCAAAACATATTAATCGAGAATATTTAAAATAATGTGTTGTTTTATATTGTCATAATTTTCTCATGATTAAAACTCCTTGTAATTATTATCATATAACATATCATTTAAGAAATTTTTATCTAATTATACTTTAAATTTATTTATTTAATATTATAAAAATTAAATACTATCATTATAAAAATTATTATCATATAAGATTAGTTATAGAGTTAGATATATATAGCAAATTATATAATTACTCTTATGTCATAACTTAGCTCTCTCAGTACCTAGTTAAACATATAAAGTTTATGTGCTAATCAGGGCCGGTCCAAAGGATCAGTTGGCCAAGCCCAATTAGATTTTTGGTGCCCATTGATATATAACATGTCATTTTCTATAAATTTTTTATAAGCATAAAATCAAATAAAAACAACAACATAACAAAATATTAACATTTCATCCAAAATTTACAACATAAGTACGACACAATACCAATTTTAAAGAAACGTAAAGCCAAACATTGACCTTTCACACAAAATAATAGTCAACTGTCCACGAATAATTCAAAGGAAAATGCTTTTTCTTGCATTTTTTGTAGCGAATTCTTCAACTATGTTATAATCAAGTTTCTCCAAAACTACACTTTCAATTGAGATCATCACAAGCCCATTCAATCATCCTTGTGACATTGTCGTTCGAATATAATATTTAATCAATTTCAATTTAGAAAAACTACTTTCGGCCGAAAGTTTTCTAACCCTCAAACCTTTTCCCCTCCCTTTCCCATCGCATTGTATCAATTATCTAATAAGATATTTAAAAATTAAGGCACCCTCTAAATTATTGTTTTCATCAACTATCTAATAAGATATAGCTTTTGTTTTAGTCTAATAATCTCCAATTGTTCACATTATTTACAAACAAGTTACTCGACTTTTAGTTAAATGTTCCCGACTCTTTTTAAAGTGAAATTAATCATCTAATTTGAACTAATTTGATGTTATCAATTCCAAAAAAACTTTGTCTAAGTTTTAAAGTGAATTAATATTTGTGCACACAATATATAATTTGCCTAAATAACATATTTTAAACCAGTAGCTTATTTCATCCCAGCTCAAGCATAAAAAATAAAGAGATTATCTGGAAACCAAAAAGTAAGGCCCCATTTGGTTTACAGTTTTTAGTTTTGTGCTTTCGTCTAAACAAAAATGCGCATTTCTTATGTACTTTTGGAAAACAAACAATTTTGAAAAATGAAATTAACATAGAAAACAAGTTTTTTTGATTTTCGTGTTTTGAGACATAACCAAAAGATGAAAAACAATTCATCCCCTTCATTGTCCGTTCATCGTCGCAACGGCTAAGAATTGTAAAAAACTTTCTCACATTTTCTTGTATTTTTTAACGCAAGTTGAAAACACAAAACACAAAACTCAAAACGAAAATAAACAGACCCTAAGCATCTCATATTCTAAAAAAAACAAAAAAGATATGTCTTTCTTCAACACTCGCAAGCAACAAAAGTGGAGCAACCAATTCGAACAATCCTTAAATTATAGAGAGTAAAATAAAAGATGTCGCTCAAGAGCCATGATTAGATGGGTTTGCCCCAATTTTTTTATTATTATGATGCAAGAGAAATTGGTCGGAGCATCAGTCGTTGGAGAGACGGATAGAATCCATAGACTGATAATGGAAAGCCCTAATTTGAAGAAGCGGGAGAGATATTTCATACTTTTTTTTTTGTCCAACTGCTCAGTGAACTGCCTCACCTCAAGGGTTGAGTGGGCTTGCCCTGGTCCGGCTATGGTGCTAACACCTTATGTGCTAGAGTATGAGCATATTGAGGTTTGGCTTTGCAACATCTCTGTCTTTCTTTCCATATGATATATATCTCGAGTACCTCATGACTTATATGAATGTTTTTCTTATACCCCTTGAGTACCGTCGTGAGTGCACTGAAAGTCACGTTGTTGAAAGATAATTTATTTATTTACAAACTCATTTGTTTTGAGGGAGCATAGCTCATTTTCGTTATACATGTTTGTATGGTAGTCATCCTTGTGCGTCTAATAACAGATATGAAGCTGATGCTTTTATGGTCCGCACAAAAATTTAGAATCTCGTTTTGTAATATCAAGATGCACTTGTCCACTTGTATAATCCCGCAAATTGTGGGTACACTTGATATTTATTTTGCATAGGATCCTACAAAGATTCCCTCCTTTTACAGCATTTAACATTTACCATTATCCAACTTCTTTCCAATGCATACAACAAAAGCATTATTGTCCTTTTTTTTATACCAACTCAATTCCTGCATCACCATTCATGTCCTGGTTGCCCCTTTAATCTCTAACATTCATTTCTAAATAAAATGTACTCATTCAAAAAATACTATTTATGGACGGTTGTTGAAAATCAATTGTACAGCTGTTTATTGTTGTACAACAGTGTAGGATCGTTGAAAATAAAAAACACAAAGCTATTTAGAATCGAATGGAAAAATTGAATTTAATGTTAAGTAGCATATAAAAGAAATCGACGTCCGTTAAAATTTTCTTAATATATAAAAGCATCATTTTGAATGTTAATATCAAGCAATTTTTTTTTATTAAGTTAGTTAATTATTGGTAAACGGATGAGTATAGATGGACATTACATTAAAAAGCAAAGAAAGAAAAGTCGAGCACTTGTACAATTACAAACGTCACTTGCATGTTTCAAAAATGACTTTCTCTTCTGTACATTAAATCTAAAATCGTCAAATTGCAATATCTAGTTTTTATAGACAACGAACACGACAATTTAATAACGACTGTTGTAAAAATCTAATAATCAATAAGAATATGGCACATCACTGTGTGTTTACATATTTACCCCTGTACAATCCCATTGTATACCAGATAGATCTCAGGCATTTTGGACATTTTCATCGTCGGACCCACTAACAGTGTGTATATTCCAAACTACAAAAAAAGTAAGCACATTCATGTAAAAATAGATATATTTCACAATATTATATCAACAAGATTCAGTAGCGAGATGCTCTATCTATACTAATCAACAAAACTTAAAATATATTCATTATATAGTTAAATGTTTCATATATTAGCAGACGAAAAGATCAATAATAATTTTGAGCTTAACGCAGTCTTTGTGTTGGAAACATCTGCCAAAAAATAGGTAGTGAGCTCTTTCTTCAATTTTGTATTTTATTTTTCTCCCGTTGCAAGTTGCAATTTGTTTATGATTGCTAGTGGTGGGTATCAATTTTTTATACTCTAATTTCCAATTGCCATATTACCTAGTTGTTGATGTATATTGCTGCATCTTAACCTTTGACTTAGAAATATTGAGTGAACAAAGTACCGATTCGATTGTACTTCATTTTTCTTCTTCTTCTGCTTGCTGTTTTCTTAATTGCATATTGTTTTGAATGTTATTGCAGTATTGATTCGATTGCTTGAGCTGTTTTGAAGAGATTAAACAATGGAAGACGTGATGCAAAGTAATTTTACAGATTCTGCACTTGATTATGATTTGATTATGGATGAGCTTTTATCAGGGGATATCTGCCTAGAAACCCCTGACTACTCTAACTTGTTCAATCAACCTTTTTCGCCTCTTTTCAGTTTTAGCAACATGTCTGAAATTGAAAATAGAGAATTTGAAGAGAAGGAAACGGTAAAAAAGGAATTGGAAAACCCTGATTGGTGGATTCAGCCAAGAGAGCAAGTTGTTTCATTGAAAGATAGATTGTCTCATGCTTTAAGATCCATAATTGAATCGCAAAGAGGAAGTGATGTTTTAGCACAGATTTGGGTACCAATTATAGAAGAAGGACAGCACTTTCTGACCACAAATGGACAACCTTTTTGGCTTGATTCGAACTCTCAGAGTCTTCCAAACTATAGAGCGGTTTCTATGGGCTACCAATTTTCTGTGGAGAATAGGTCTAATGAAATAGTAGGATTGCCAGGACGAGTATATCTTGGGAAAGTTCCAGAATGGACTCCAGATGTTCGATATTTTAGCAGCAAAGAGTATCCTAGAGTTGATCATGCTCAAAAGTATAATGTTTGTGGGACTGTTGCACTTCCTATCTTTGAAAGAGATAGTAGGGTTTGCATTGGAGTTGTTGAAGTTGTATTGACCACTCGAAAGATCAGCTATAGCTTCGAGCTTGAGAACATTTGTAATGCTCTTCAGGTTTGTTTCTGTCTGATGTTTCTGTATGGTAGATCTTGTTGACTTCTTACTCTATATTTTGAGATATTGCACTCATTTCTTGAATTAAGTCGTGGGATAGATTCTGATCACGTTTGTACTATAACTCCCTCTATACTGTAATTTCATAGTATAGACATAGTAACATGTAGGATTTGTGATGAGATTAATATTAAATACATCCACAAGCTATTGAAAGTCGATCAAAATTGGTTCATACTAACGTTGAGAATCAATGAATAGTTTCACCCATAGACTATAGATCTGGGTCACTAGATCATTGGTTAGGCAATCCAAATCAATTGATCTGTTTTAGCATATTCAATAATGTTGTACTGCATCAATTTATCAGGGTCATTAAATCGTTGGTCTAAACATCGATATCAGTTGGTGAATTTTTGCTCTTATTTTCAACCAAAGCAGATGGTCCAAGCCCAGGTCGTTCTAAGTTTGGCGATAAGAATTAAATTATCAACAGTTTGGGTTTTGAGAAGAGCTCTTTGCCACTTAACATGTTACTCATACTCAAGGGAGAATATTCATTTTTATGAGTTATACACAAATTTTGAACAAACTTCACCCTACATAGCCAATACAGCATAATAATCTTGTGATTTTTCTTACTAATTACATTAAGTGAAATTTGTATTGAAATTAAGCACCTTCCTGATCATCAGATAAGGAACCATATTAACCAAACTTGTATTGTTTGCAGGCAGTTAACCTTAGAAGTTCTGGCATCCTCACTATTCCTCGAGCAAAGGTATGCTAAAAGAACACTGCCAACAAATCATACATCACCCAAATGATACACATCTTATGTCTGAATTACTACTTTTATATTCAACAGGTGAACAAAAACTCTTACCAAGCCGCCTTGCCTGAAATCCACCATGTATTAAAAACAGTTTGTGATTCACATTCTCTTCCATTAGCTCAAACGTGGATCACTTGCACTGAACAAGATAAACATGGCAGTCGCCATTCAGATGAAAACTACAAGCACTGCGTCTCGACCGTAGATTCTGCCTGCTATATTAAAGATCTTTCTATGTTAGATTTTCACAAGGCATGCTCGGAGCATCATTTATTTAGAGATCAAGGAGTAGCAGGCAAAGCATTCACAACAAACCAACCTTGTTTTTCTAATGATATCACACGCTTTACCAAGACAGAATATCCACTGTCACACTGTGCTAAGCTATTTAACTTACGAGCTGCAGTAGCAATTCGACTTCGTAGTATCCTTACTGGAAATTCAGACTTTGTATTGGAGTTATTTTTGCCTGTAAATTGCATAAAACCTGAAGAACAGAAAATCATGCTTGATGCATTATCAATCACAATACAGAAAGTTTGCCAAACTTTAAGGGTTGTTGATGATAAAGAGATTGAAAATGAGGATATGTTAGAAATTGATGAATCATATTCTTCAAATCTCTTTATTGATGACTCGGTTTCAGTTGTAAAATCAAGGGATCTACAAGAGAAGGAAGCGCGCAATTCCCTTCCTTATACCACAAAGTTAGAATTTGGGAAGCAAGAAATTGAAGAACTTGGACTCAGTTCTGACTGGGATATACTATCAAAAGTCGAATGTCCCGAAGAGAGTATGTTATCTGAGAGCAAGGAGCAAAAAAGTAATTTGGATAAAATAAATGAATATAGCCATGGTTATAGTAAATTTCCACGTGGAAGAACAAATGAAAAGAGACGTACAAAGGCAGAGAAGAATGTTAGCTTGGAAGTTCTTCGTCAACATTTTGCTGGTAGCCTGAAAGATGCTGCAAAAAACATTGGAGGTAACATCAGCTATATGCATTCCTGATTACGTCTGAAATTTTAGTTTTATAACATTATGTTGCATAACTTTTAACGAACAACGTGTTTATATCATCTTTTACAGTGTGCCCAACTACTCTCAAAAGAATATGCAGGACACACGGAATAACACGTTGGCCGTCACGAAAAATAAAGAAAGTCGGCAACTCCTTACAAAAACTTCAAGTAGTGATAGACTCGGTACAAGGCGCTGAAGGAACCTTTCAATTTAGTTCTGTGTATGAAAATTTAACCACAAAGACCTCTACTCCTACCGAAAAGTTATCAGTTAAGCATAGTTCATTATCTACTTCTCCATCGTCTTCCTGTAGTCATAGCTCCAATTCATGTTTTGGTTCTAATTGTTCAAAGCAAATTACTTTTAAACAAGAAGCAACCAATCTGGAGAGAGCGAATAGTGTGGTGAATTTGCATGTCTCAAGTCAAGAACCGATAAAACCTATAACTCGATCACAAAGTCACTCATGTATTGAGATTTTATCTCAGTTAGAGAAGAAGAGATTGAGTGTTTTCAAAGTGAAGGCTTTTTGTGGGGAAGAGAAAGCACGACTTAGGCTAGAGTCAACATGGGGATATCGAGAGCTGAAGGAAACAATAATGAAAAGGTTTAATATAAGCGAGAATTATTGTGTGGATCTTAAGTATTTGGATGATGACCATGAGTGGGTCTTGTTAACATGTGATGAAGATCTGCAAGAGTGTATTGATGTGTATAAGTCATCTAATGTTTCTACTATTAAAATGTCTGTGCACCCTAGTGTGAAATCTTGACCATTAGTAGAGACTTTTATGTACACATCATAGAAGGATAGAGCAACTTTTCAACGAGGATGGTCACTTGCATTTCAGTGTACCTGCAACATATTATCTATGCAGCACACACTTCATATTTCCTAGGATATGAAGAAGGACCTTATACTCTTGTACAGAAACTCAATCAAGCTTCAGGATTCACTTCCTCTATTCATCTTTTTTAGTCTTTTAACATGATTATGACGAAAAGTGTAATTGTAGTGAAACTTAATTTCACAAGTTAGATATTGGTCAATCATTTGTTGCGTTTGTAATATAAATCAACATTTACTCTCTGTAACTTAGCAATAATATTATGTGTTTTTCTATTTCCAATTCTTGTGTTGTCTTGGACATTAATTGTTTCTTTTTTCAGTTAGTTTGCACAGCTCTGGATCCAGTGGCTGATGCGACTGACACTGAAGTGAAGATGCTGCTTTAGGTAAATTAATGTCTATATTTCATGTTGCTGTATTTGAAATACTTAGGCTCCGCTTGGGAGTTTTGCGGAACCGATCAATGCGTGTTTGGGAGTTTAACATACACCGGTTTTGAGAGTTTTCCACTAAAGTAAAATTACACACAAACATATCCTTATATCCTGTGAAGATTAATTTTACAATATAATTAGCGGGGGCATAGTTGGAAAAAAAAGTTATAATTCCTCAAAACACTACAATTTGATTGGTTGAGAATTGCCTTGAAAATTATACTGCACCGATTTTTATCGATTTTATTACCAACAATAAGCGGTGTGAAAAAAAACTCACAAGCAAGATTTATGATAATACATGAAATACAGAGCCGTTCAAAACCGATCAAAACCGATAGAAACTAAACTTCCAAACGAAGCCTTAGAAGGAGACTAGCAGTGTTAATAAACATGAATAGATATGATATAGCCGTAGGTGATCACTGATAAGAACCTGGTTATAATTCAAGATGTTGAATCATTAAGTAACACACCTCTTATGTGAATGTTATGTTAGCCCTTATATTTTACTGAATGGGACAGAAGTTTACGTTTTTTAAACTTAGCACGAGTATAGGACCAACTATCATGTCTAAAATCATCTTTTGGGGGATAAAGAAACAGACAATGCGTGAAGTAGACTGCTGATAATGTTGACGAAATCTTTTGTTATTTTTTGGGGTTGATAATATTTCATATCTTATATCACTTTGTAGTATCAACTGGTATTATTCTAAGTGACCTAACAAGTTTTGCAACTGATTCTACTTTTAATAAAACTTAAAAGTCACCTTTTGCTTGCTTAAACTAAGAAATGATTAGATATATGGAAAAATTCTTGATCTAGTGGTTTCCGTTTCCAAATTTGAAGTTCAAAAATGTTTTTCTTCATTCATCCGATTTTGAATATACCTACCAACAGATACTTTCAGATACAGATAGTGTCATATGTTCATTCATATCAGAAATCCTTTTCGAATATCAGATATCATCATCCGCGGGCATGGATGAATATCGGATAATTATCATATACACCAACGATCGACAAATCAGAAAACATAAATAGAAAATGTTGATTTAAATTTTCAATTCCACAAATTATGAAAGTGTGTAAAATCACCAAATATGGTAATAAATACTTTTGAGTAGTAACTATGTAGTAAATGCATATGATATAAACCATTAACTTAATAAAACAATAAATATATATCTTATATTATACTAAAATACATATAATATAAACTATAATCCTAACAAAAACAGAACGGATAATATTCAAATGCAGATGTCTTCGTATCTGCATCTGTATTCGTTTTTTTGGATATCGAACATTTATCATATTTTCGGATGTGAATGCTGATAAATTTCAGATGTACATTGATATGCTTAATTTTGTAAGTTTAATAAATAATCGTACAAAATTAACACCCATATTTTATAAACATATCAAGTTTTGCAATGTGGTATAAATTTTTTATATCATAATTTGTGCCCTAATGAGAAACGGACGAAAGTTTTTGGCCTTTGAACCGAGCCGGATAAAGAACACTGTCCAAAATTAACGCCCTTAAAGAAAATATTGCGCGTCTAACATGATCTTTTGACATGTTATATATGTTTAGTTAAGGGACCAAGTTTTCAATGGAAGTATTTTTGAAAAGTTGCATAGCAGGAGGCATTTAGTTTCTTCGTGATTCTAACGTGAACATTTTTTGTTTGTAAGTTAGCAGGTATTATTTTTTGTTCATTTGGGAAGCAGTTAATACAACTTTTGGGCTTAGGTAGTCACATTGGAGTTGTGTCTAATTCAATCTTATAAAATACGCTCCTTAACTGGCCCTAAAATTAAGACAAAAAGAAATGAAAAGTGGCAAGTATAACTCTTTCACAAGCTCACATAAAGATCATTTTCATTATTTCACACCAAGAAAACATATTCAGTTTCGTGTTTCTCAGCTTATGCTGGCATTATTTTCTTCCCTATATTAACAACGGGATATTAGTAGGTCCCTATCTTATAATTAAATGTAAAGCGGATTCCTTACTCCATAATTTCCGGTCCTTCTATATTCTCACCTCACAACTCATTTAATCTCCCTTTAAATCGTGAGAAATTTCTATAGAAATTCGGGTTTAAAAATCGTTTTAATCATTAAGTTCCAAAATTTTATAGACTTTTAATTATATCCGTTTTTTGATAAATAAAAATTAACTCTTGAAAACCATTGTTTTAAGGAAACTTTTAGCCGTCTTTCTAAAAGCACTTAACTTTTTAAGTGCAAATTAATTAACTTTTAACCATCTTAACTAAATTCTACTAATTAAGTGAGCTTTTAGCTGCATTTTTGAAAGGAAATAAATTTTTTAACTGAAAAATCATGACTTTTAAAAATCTTAAACAAGTCCTGTTTAATTATGTGAGTTTTTAATTTAGGAACGTTATATTTAACATTTTCTATAACATGATGTAGTTGATTTTGAAAAAAATAAAAAGTCTAGTTAATTTTAGCTTCATTTGATAGATGTAGTTTTTAGCTGTATCACGGTGATGTTGTTAAACCGTATCATGTTAGAGCGGCTTCATTTGCATCAGAGTGATGCAGTAATACAACGTCGATATGTTTTAACTTAATTTTGGTGATATGTTTTAACTGCATCATCTTAATGCAGTTAAAATTGCGTAGTATATAATTTCAACTGCATCATACTAATGCAATTTCAATTTCAACTGCGTTTGAGAGATGCAATTAGTTGCATAATTGTTATGTGTTGTGTTTTGGCACTCCAACGCGTCCTCATAGATGCGTGCTTCATTTTTCTATAATGACGTCACCTAATGAAGCATCCGATGTGTCAGCGTTTCGATTGAACATCCCTTTTATCGTCTTCCAGAACGGGCACATATATGGTTTGGCAACATTTGCTTGTAACAAAAGGAATTCCTAATGTTATGTGTCATCAATCCCACATATATACCACGTTATGCGCCATATTTCTTGCGATGTGGGACTTATCGTTCAACCCACGCACTCTCAAATGCGAGCCACACCTAACAATTCTCCACCTTGGTGAGCATTTCCTCTAACTTTCATTTGGAGCATATTGAAGAAGTTCTGCGGTGGGATCGAGTTGCTTTTTTCTCACTTCTTACGCAGTTGGGCAAGGCTGCGTTACCAAATCTCCATCTTAAGGCGAGTACTTTCCACTCAAGTCATCTTGGAGCATCAGTTCTCAAAGCAGTGATGCACGCTGTGTATCTAGCGGTGGTGTCAGGCTACTTACATATCTCCAAGCCACATGTAGTCCTTGCTTCGGTCACTCTCGCATCGTCTAATGGTCCGTCGAACCATCGACTCTGATACCGTACTGAAATTTTCGGCACCACCTGGCCTATTCAGCTATGCGTGTACTTTATTTAGTATAGAAGAGGCAAGAGCACTAAACGAAGCTCTTTAGTGCCAGCGTCATGATTGGATATCCCTCATCCCTCTGGAGTACATATATTTTCATGGCAACATTTATTGTGACAAAAGAAATCCCTTGTTGTTACATGCTATCAGTCCCATATATATGCTCATCTCTTTTAGAATATCTTGCGATGTGGGACTAATCATAATGCAATATACGCACTCACTCTGATACAATGCGAGTCACACCTAACAGATCTGCACCTTGGCGAGCATTTTCTTAATTCAACTTGAAGTTATACAGAGTCCTCAAATACTTGGATAAGGTCGCTAACACCTCCAGCAGTTTAGATTAGGTCGCTACCACCTCTCGGTAGTTAGGCCAAGCTGTTTTAGAGTTCTCTTTTCTACGGTTGGAGCAGACCGTGTTCTAGCTTATAACTCCATCTTAATGAGAATACCAAGCTCAAACCACATATCAATGCCGCATCATATGAATCCCTTGTTTTTTTTGAAATGGTACTTAGATACAACATGTCACTGGGACAACAAACCACAAATTATGTGTCAATAAATATTCGAATCATACCATGCAAGTTTCGAACTTGTGACCTCTCGCACCAAAGTCGAATCACTTAACCACTAGGACAATGGTGCTTGTCAATCCCTTATTGTTACATACTACCAATCTGATATATATGTTCATCTCCTTTAGGATATCTTGCGATGTAGGACTTATCATAATCCAATCTATGCATCCACTCTAATACAATGCGAGACACGCCTAACAAAACTTTACCTTGGCGAGTATTTTCTCAATTCAACTTGAAGTTATATAGAGTCCTCAAACACTTGTATAAGGTCGCTAACACCTCAAGTGGTTTAGATTAGGTCGCTACCACCTCTCAGCAGTTGGGCCAAGCTATTTTACAAAGAGTTCTCTTTTCCACGATTGGAGCAGGCCGCGTTCTAACTTATAACTCTACCTTAATGAGAATCCCGAGCTCAAACCATAAAAATTGAAGCATACTTAGGTCAACGCTGCATCATATTGGTCCTCTTGAACCATCGGCTCTGATACCATGTTGAAATTTTCGATACCCCCTCGCATCTTCCGCTATGTGCACACTTCATTTAGTGTAGAAGAAGCAAGAACACTGAACGAAACTCTTTGGTACCAGCGTCAAGATTGGATGTCCCTACATCCCCTGGAGCACATATATTTTCATGACAACATTTATTGTAACAAAAGGAATTCTTTGTTATCACATACCACCAATCCCATATATATCCTCATCTCTTTTAGAATATCTTGCGATGTGGAACTAATCATAAACCAATTTACGCACCCACTTTAATACAATGCGAGTCATACCTAATATTATGTAGTTAATTTTTTTTAATATTATAATGCACGCGCCTGCGTGTGTGTATGTTATACTTGTTATATTGTATTTGAAAGAGGCAGTTTTAAGCAGTTTGATATTGTCTTAATGTATTTTAAATCCTAAAACCGCATTTGAAAGATGCAATAAATTAATTGTATAATTGTTATGCAGTTAATATTTTTATATAATTTAATGTGGTTTTAAAATAGATTTGTTTTACTGTACTTGAAAGATGCATTTCTAAGTAGTTTAAAATTGTTTTAAAACATTTTTAAAGTCAAAAATTGCATTTGGAAGGTGTAGTAATTAATTGCATAATTGTTATACAATTAATTTTTTATGATATTTTAATATAGTTTTAAAATAGATTTGTTTTACGACATTTGAAATATGCAGTTTTAAGTAGTTTAATATTATTTTAAGCATTTTTAAAGCTTAAAATCTGCATTTGAAAGATGTAGTAATTATCCGTGGAGTTAAAATTTTATGATAGTTTAATGTAGTTTAAAATATACTTGTTTTACTACATTTGATTGATGCAATTTTAAGTAGTTTAATATTGATTTACAACAATATTAAAGCTTGAAAATTTCATTTGAAAGATGCAATTATTAATTGCATAATTGGAATGCAGTTAAAATTTTATGATATTCTAATGTAATATTAAAAAAGATTTGTTTTATTGCATTTGAAATATACAGTTTTAAGTGTTTAATATTTTTTTTAAGTAATTATTAATATTTCTAAAGCTTTTCAAGGCAATTTGAAGAATTGTTTGAGATAACACTAAAGCAATTTATATGCTAATTGCTATATAATTTGAAAAATATTGATTTATATGCTTGTATGATGAAGATCAATCCTCGATGCAATATTTATATTACGAATTATTGAATTAAAAAAAAAGGAATTTCAAACTCAGTTTCTTGCATGTGCATATTATTTGAAAGGTCATAACATTTATGGTTTAATAGTGAAAACGGTTTGTTAATTCAATACTTTCGCAAAAAGTTTTCGTGTTTTGAATATCGAAACTGAAATAAGGCGTGAAATATTAATATATATGTGAGACTAATGGATGGTTAGTGAACATCTGACCAAAGATCTAATTTTCATAAATTTTGTAGATAAGCTTTTGTCCGTTTTAATTATTGAAAGGGTATATCATCTAATGTCTCTATTAGCAACTATATATAACGACGACTTAACTCATTTTTGACAAACCAAATTACACCAACTCTATCCTAGAAAATCAAATTATCCATCATTCAAAATTGATTCCATATCTCACATCTTATTACCTATTTATTCACGAAATTCTATATTTGTTTACTAAGAAAACTTATTTTAGCGAACTGGAAATAAAATGGAAACAAAATGGAAACAAAAACCCAACAAAATTGAAGAAATATAGGAAATTGTATTTCTTTTCTTGTCAAAAATCAAAAAGAAATGAGTTGATGAGTTGATTGTGTGTGAAATGTGCTTTCTTCTCTCCCTAGCATGCATAAAAAGAATGAATTATGTTGTATTTAACTTTAGTTGTGTTTCTACAAATGTGAAATGAAATTTAAATTGACAAAATTTTAGCACTAAAAAATTTAGATACCTAGATATCGATTTTTTTAATAGATAATCGTGGAAAATAAAATAAATAAATCAATAACATGTTCCATTTTATCATAAGGTTTCTAGGTATAGAAATGGAAAATAAGTAGTGTAACCATTAGGGGTGCATACAACCCATATTAAATTCAACCAACCCACCAAGTCGATCCAATCCATAAGAGTCTGATCCAACACGACCTAGTTTGGAATGTAATGTGAATTAAAATTTGTATTTCATACTATGTATGTGTTAGATAGTTTTTGGTTCAATCAAACCCTTATTTTATTGATGCCAACGTAGTTAAAGAAAAACTTAACAACCTCTTTATCAACCTTAAACATTCTATTCACTATTATATTCATTGGCCCAAGAAAAGAAAACTAAACACAGGGTCTGTATGATGGAACCCTGGTAAATCATGTAATGTAGTATTATAGTGAATCTAGGTTTATGTGATGTAAATTGTAACGTTCTTCGATACTAAATTCCATGTTTAAAAATCTAATTTTGTGGCAAAATTATTTTGAATTTTTGAATATATTATCGTTTTACGTGCAAAGGTTTATTGTCCATCACATTGTTTACCCAACCCATGTCTCATGCAACCCAATCATAACTTATATTTGGACGAGTACAGATTGAATCACTTTTTTTAAAATAAATGTGGTATTTTATTTAAACACTCATTTTGATGTCTTGATAGTTCGAACATATGACCTCTAGAATATTTGTCTAAAATGTCGTACTACTTCTCACTTGAGCTAGTGGTTCTTGATGGTTTGAGTTACTTTTAACCAACCGTTACACATATCAGGTGAGATATTTAGTCAATTCAAACCAACCCAACCTTTTTCCAACCCCAGTGCTCATATACAATTTTGGAGTCTTTTAAAATGTTAAAAGTGACAAAATGCATTACGTCTCAAATTGACTTATTTCATTCTATTCCAAATTCTTAATGCCTTGCCCGATGTTGCAAATAATTTTATTCACTTTATCGTGGAATGAATTAAAATTTTCTTATTAAGATATGAATCCAATGGTCAAAACAATGAGATTGAACACCGATCAAGTTATCAAATTAAATGTTACCTATACGAACCCACAACATGCCAAAGTTCTCTGAATATGATCTTAATCCACAATCAAACAATAAGATCCAAACAAATACTAATTAAGTAAAATAGAAATTTGTATTACATGAAGTGACTATTTTTAAGTGGATTTGTTTCCAATCACCGAATCAAACAATGAAACCGAACCAAAATAAAAATGAAAAATTAGCATGTCAAAAAGAGTTGTCTTTCTTTTTACTATGACATGTAATTGTATTTGAACTAACAAAAGCAGTACATTTGGATACAAGTGACCTCTGTTAAATGCGAGATATTGTGAGCTATAATGGTTTGTAGATTGATTGTCGAAAAAATATGATTTTATTTAGTTGATAGCTAATTATAGCTGAAAAATAAAGTTATAAATCAAACTTGTTGCAGGGGTAAATTTGGATCGGTCCCGAAACAAACCAAAACCAATTGAAAAATATGCTTACGATCAGGAAATACATCTTGATCAACTGTGTTCCAATCCGAGCTACAAATTGAAACGGTCATTTTTAAATCAATCCTCTACTTGACTGATTTGAGACCACCTTGGAAAGCTCATAACTACTTCATCTAAATGGACCATCCAAAGGGATTTGAGCGTTCTACATAACAATTCGAAGCTATTGGCTCAAGTTTCACTCAGTTCCGACTGAAAGTGAAGAAGTTTTGACATAATGAAAAACATTTCAAACTTGACAATTTTGTTAGGTACCAAACAGAATTATACCAAACAGAAATGACCAAATAGTAATGGTCGATCAAAATATGTTGAACCGTGAAATGGTCTGGTAGACCGTACATAATATTTTACATCTATAAATAGCTCGTTACCATCATTGTTATAAGGATGTAATTTTATGAGAGCCTATATACCTTATCGGCCAGATCCTAAAAGCACTTGAAACACTACCGAATAACAAGAGACCATCCAGAAACATCACTACAGTTTTAAACCAGTTAGATCCAACAACAACCACTAGAAATTGGATCGATCTCTTTAAAAAATCGAAGGAAACCAAAGCCTTTTCAACTCAGTGAATCGACTGTTTGTGTTTTCTTATTGTAACCAATGCAGAGAGATTTAGCCAGCGCTATAGAAATTGTACATCGAAGAATTATAATAAAATATATAAAATATATGTAGGTCAGAAATTATTGATCCACTATAAAAATTTCATGTCATTTACTCTTTCTTCCCTTTAATTCTTGCTTTTGTGTGTGTGTGTATATATATATCCAAGATTTGTGATTTGAATTAAAGTAAGAACTTAACATATCCGACAAATAAAGATTTCACCCTCTAGAAACCAGCATTAGGGTCACACTAAAGATCATAGGTTGTACCAAATCTTTGTTTTAGAGTGTTTGGTCATCTTTGATGGAAACACATGTATTCTCATAATATTAACTAATAATAGATGATTGAGATATGAAAGAATTATATTCAGTATAGTAAATGAGTAATGGATGAAAATGAGAGAGAAATGTGTGGAATTAAGAATATAGGAGAAATATATAAAATGAAAATTTAAATAATTACGGAAAAAGGCGAGATGGAATGTTACATATTTTTGATAGCACAAGTGATACTTTATTCAAGCAGAGCACTCTTTTTGATGTTTCAGGAGCTCGGATCCATGATCTTTAGAAACTTTGTATAAAGCACCACACCTCTAACCACTTGAGGTAGAGATCATTGACAGATGGAATGGTACATACTGAATTTTAGTTTAATTTAATACATATGCTATAGTAACTTAATTTATATGGAACTTTTAATTCAATTTAATTTAATACATACAATATGATATGCACTGTTATATATTTCTAACTTAATTTAACCACTCAGTAAGCATATTTGACAATATATTTTTAATTTCTTTAATGACATAAATCCCTAAATAATAGATGTATAAGCAAAAAATATTCGCCACAAATAAAGAAATAGGTCGTGAATCAATATAGGATTTTCTAAAGTCCAAACCCCATTTAAGTTAGTTAATTAATTAATACCAAAAATTAAAGTATTTGTATGTTTCCCTTTCTAAATGTGCTTTCTTTTTTGTTAGATTAAAAAATAATTATGACAATATTAACCCTCCAAATCAATAAATAAATAACAACATTTTAAACGAATTCGATCAAATATAAAGATCATATAATCAAAAAACGGAAATACTTTTGACAAAATATAGAAATTGTATTACAAATTTCGATGAAATTTTACATGATTAATTTTTTTACAAATAAATCATTATATTTTTCCTTTAAAATAATTAATAAATCATAAAGAATTTTCCTCGTGGATAGTGAAATTTTTCTAAATTGTCTATGAATTGTCTATGTAGAGATGTTGAGACCAATCTCATTGACATTAACTTTCATATGTTCAAATTATTAATAAACTAGTGTATAACCCATGCGTTGCACACGGTAAAGTTGTAAAAGCATTGTATTCGCAAATATTGGTAAAAATAGAAATTAGTTACATAGTATATGATAAATATGTTGTGTTATCAATTATAAATCAAACTTTGTATTATTCTTTATGGATATAACATCTGTTAAGTGATTTATATAATTTATATTTGAACTAAAATTTGATTTGACCATTTTGTTAATAAGAATGTGGTATACATATTGAAATTGACAGCTTTTAAGATTTATTTGACAAATTAATAACTATTAGTTACATAAATTTGTTTAAATAATTTATGTTTAATTATTGAATTAATTAATTTAAATATCGGGACTTAAGTGCAACATAGTAAGATCGAATCAAAGAAAACTTTTTATTGTCATTATTATATAAATGTAGGTATTTAAGTATAATACGACCAAAAGAATTTGTAAACATCGTGTATAATTGTGAAAATTATAACTTACATAATTTTTTAAAAATATAAGAGAATTAAAGAGGGGACAAACCTTCTATAACTAACTTCAATAACTAATGAGAGGGTTGAAAGTTCTCTGCCCTACTATTATTTATTTAGTAGATAATTGTCGAGATAAATAAAATATAAACTAAAGTTGTTTTCAACGTTTATGTATGTAATGTTTATTGTGTGATTTATATGTTCTTACATTTACACACTTTTTTCCCATTTTTGTTAATATAAATATGACATGCATTTTGAAATTGTTATTTTTTGTCATTTAATAGACAAAACAATGAATATATAGTAGTTAATTGAGTTTATTTTGAATAGTTTAAATTGGGATATTTAATTAACTTAAATGTATGGATTTAAATGTAATGTATTACAGAAAACAGAGTAAATTTATTCAACTCTAGAAATTATAAAAGATGAGCATTTGAATGTAATATGGTTAGTGAGAATTTGTAGAACAGTAATAATTTTGAAAATCGTAAATTATACTAAATAATTTGAAATTAAATTGCATGAGAGCATTAAGAAGAGAGAAAATTACCATAAGTGCAAATTATTTCTATATTATTATATAAAGGTGTACCCCGTGCATTGCACACGGTACAATTTAGAAATAAAAACTATACATATTTTTAAAGAATTGAATTTATTGTGTAATATATGATAAATTTGTTAAGATAACTTAATAATGTATTTACCCTATTATTTTTTAAGTATGTGATTTTTGTTGGGTGATTTATGTATTTTATTTTATTAAAAAATTAAATTGTCATTTAGTAGATAATGTTGAGTTTGATTCTAATATATTATTTTTTAGCATTTAATATTTGTTAAGAAAATAAATGAAAGTTGGTGTTCTAAATTAATTTTAAATTAATAATTTTATATATTTCAATAGATAAATATTTATATACGTATATTTTGTTTTTAATATATTGCTTTAAGTTCCTTTTTATAAGATGAATGATATATAAATTGTATTTCAAATATTACTCTAAATGGCAAAAATAATTAAAAATAAAAGTGTAATAGTAATGAATTGGTATATTTTTATGCATTTTAAGCTCTTGCAGTTAATATCAACATTAGAAACGAGTACATAATACGTACTATCAAAGTGATAAACAAAATATTTGTTTAACGACTAAATGAAAGGTTAATAAATAGAAACACTGCAAATTATATAGTTATTTTAATTTTGTAAAAGAATAATTTGGTTCTTAAACCATTGCTTCATACCTCATTAATCTTAATTTGTAATAAATTTTGAAAAAAATATTAACATCTACTTCATAAAGACAATAAAATACAAAAGAAAAATAATTCTAGTTGAAATATAGTATATTTTAATCTATTAATTAACTTAAATTATGAATACGCATAAGTAATATTTAACATTTTCAGAAAAGATATTAATTGAAAATATTCATTTATTTCAAAAGTACAATCTATGATATTCATCACTTATAATTAATTTAATGTTATTCTTAAAAAAATTTATTAATGATAAAGAACCTAATTGATGTATCAATTTTGAAAAGAAAGAACATTATATATGCTTGTAATAATATATCAAGTTAGCAAGAAAATTTACTTATATTTTTCTTTGTAATAAAGTAATAATTTTAGAAATAAACAAATTATGTATATTTGAATGTAGTATAACGTAAAAGGACAAATGATAGTTTTGTACATATTGTGGAAATTTTAAGTTATAGGAACCTGAATGAAATATTAGTTTTATAATTTTTGTCAATATAAGTGAGATATTCAATACAATGAATTGTTATTTTTTAGGATCTATTGAACCAAATAATAAATATTAGTTATTTAGATTTGTTTTGAAGTTCAAATTTTAGATCGTTAATTAATTTAAATATATGGACTTAAATGTAAAATAACATGATAAAACTTAGGAGAATGTTAAAAATAATTGTAGAAATTATTAATTATTCACATTTAAATGTAAAATGATAATGAAAAGAAGTACTAGAACTTTGTAATAATTATTACAATGACAACTTGCAGAAATTTGAAAATAAAATATTTGGAGAGAATTAAGGGGAGATGAGGAAATGCCTAGAACTAATAAGAGAGTAGGAAATTCTTCTGTTTTACTATTTTTTAATAGATTATATAAAAGACGATGACAATTTTTTGGAAAAATTATTGAAAATAAAAAATGTGATGAGAAAGAGAAAAATATCTAAATTCAATCATTGCTTAAATAATTATAATTTAGAAATTCATTTAATTGTATAATTGAAAATTTATCATTCAACATTTATAAGTCCTAAGTAGTAGGCCTATCAATGGACTGGGTTCGTTCCGGGTAACATAAAATCCAATCCCAAGTCTGATTACAATGATTAAAACCCAAGCCTAGTCCGAACCCGGAGGGTATTTCAAACCAATATCCGAGCTCGGCCCGTAAGATTTTTTAAGCCCGCTAGGTAATACCCATATACCTAACTTAGAATATTTATGTTAAAACCATATTTTAAAATTGCAACTTTGGTAAAATTTGTATACAAACAATGTTAACATATAAGTTGGATGGTGATGTAATCAAGTTCACAACAAAAGTATGCAAAAAAATCTACTTGTAAGCAAATAATACGGTAAATAAATAACATACACTCATGTTTTGAACGACGAAAAATTAATAGTCGGGTCGGGTTCTAGCCGGACCGAGTTTTGATAAAACTGTATCTGAACCTGATAGTAACCGGATCGGGCTTGAGTCGGGCTTGGTTAGTAAAAAGTAAAATCTGTACCCGTACTAATAGGATGAGTTTGGATTGAAACTCGTACCATTGAGAGGTCTACTAAGAAGCACTAAATAGTGCTTTTATTGAAATTGAACTAGAAATTCTAAACATTTATTATAAGCAAACAACATCTCTATATTCCTATCACTTTGTTCTTGCTAAGAGCAACTCCAACTGTTGGTTGGATATTAGAAATGTTGAGATCTGCACCAGAAGCTTGCTCCAACAGGATGCAGAAATCTGGATAGTGTCGATTTGGGGGTTCATAGTGTGGGTTTTTCGGATTTGTTGAGACACTTGTTCAACAGGCGCCTCGGTATCAGGCGTCTGTTCAACAGGCGCCTCATATTGAGGCGCCTGTTCAACAGACGTCTCATACCCAGGCGCTATTTACACAAGCATCAGGCGCCTGTTGAATAGGTGCTCGAATTCTCGAGCGCTTGTTCAACAGGCGCTTGGGCATCAGGCGCCTGGTCTCATTTCTTCAGAAATGAGGCCTCCAACATTTCGGAGTGTGAAAAATCGTATTTCCACACTCCGAATTGTTGGAGATGCTCTAAGGTCCATTTATTACACACAAACCATCTTTAATCGGCGAGGGACGTCTATTATTCTAATTATCATATTAGACCATTGATTATTTGCTTGTCTATTGCCGTAATAATTCATAAATAAAGATGTGGTTCTTCAGAGTCCAAACTCCATTGGAAATTATTTATTAATTGTGTCTGGTATTTAGTTTCATTCTTCATTCCAATGCAACTTTTTGAAAATAAGCTCCTAAACCGGCCTTGACATTAGAAAGGAAAAAAAAAAAGGAAAAGGGAAAGAAAAAAAGAAAAAGAAGGTGGCAAGTATAGTTGGAAAGATAACCTTTTCATGTCAGAAGTTCACACAAAGATCATTTTTCTCTTTAACAGCAAGATAACATATTCAGTTTCAGGTTTCTCAGCTCATGCTTGCAGTACTTTCTTCCCCATATCAACACTGTATATATATATAAATCCCATTCATATGAAAATTTAAATTACTATAACCCAGTGCAGTGCAGACCCATGTTGAAGGCCATGATACCTCAGTTCGTCTTCACCATTATGCAGTAGGTACTCGTTTTCTATTTCCATCTCTCCGCATGCATACATGTCTACATAAGTAAAAAGACGTGACTCATAATTTCAGGTTCATAATACACAAAACGATCAGCAACCTGATAGTCCAAAAGCTCCATGACAGTCTAGGCAACCTCCTCCGCAAGTTCCTGTTCCAGGTCCTATCCTACGGCCCAATGCCACGTCACATCTCATTCATCCCGGACGGCAACCGGCGCTTCGGCAGAAAGCACAACCTGGAAGAAGGAGAAGCCCACCGGTTCGGGTACCTGAGCCTGGTCTCCATCCTCAAATACTGCCACGAAATGAGCATCCAGTACGTCTCCCTCTATGCCTTCAGCATCGACAACTTCAAGCGCAAGCAGTCCGAGGTCCAGACCCTCATGGACCTTTTACGTGATCAGGCCAACGCCCTCATCAACGACCGCACCGTTGTCAGCGAGCTAGGTGTCAAGGTCGAGTTCTTAGGAAATCTGGATCTGCTTGATGAGGAGACCAAGGAGGCGATTACGAGGGCGAAGGAGGCTACGAAGATGAACGGTAGGATCATGCTATTGATCTGCTTGGCGTACACTTCGACGGATGAGATTTATAGAGGGGCGGTGAAGGCGTGTGAGATGGGGAAGAAAGGGAAGGGCATTTTGGTGGAGGATGTGGAGAGGTGTATGGATTTGGCGCGGTTTCCGGACCCGGATATCTTGGTGAGGACTTCGGGGGAGACGAGGTTGAGTAATTATTTGCTTTGGCAGACGAGGTGCTGCTTGCTGTATGCGCCCAGGTGTCTTTGGCCAGAGATTTCTTTGAAGCATTTGGTCTGGGGGATACTGTTGTATCAGCGGAATTGCATGTATTTGGAGAAGATCAAAAGGAAGAAATTGTGAGATTATTTTACTTTATCTTGTACTGTTCAAGTGGAATAAAAATTGTCCCTTAGTTAACAAGGAAAAGTTGATAGGTGGAGGATGAGCAATATTGGATTGATATGCCTAAAGTTGGTATCTGGTAGGAATTAAATTGGTACAAAAATGTTGGTTGACTGTAGTGCTATAAATATTTTAAAGAAGTTTGTAAATGCCGCAATTAGATTGCAGAAGAGAATTATTTATAGTGGAAATTGACCTCCATTCTTTATTTTCAAACTTAGTTCCTAAAAAAACCATCTTCAAAAACAAATTTCAGCCAATATTTACAACAAAAATATACGGTTTAAATGCAAATATATGCAGTTAGAATTACAGAATAAATGCGGCTCTAGTTGCAGTTTGCAGTTCTGGCTCCAAATACATACGGTTCTGGCTGCATGTATTTCTAGTTCTTGCTGCATTTATTTGTAGTCTTAGCTACATCTATATGCATTTAAGCTGTACTTTCGCTGCAAAAGTTGATAGCAGTTATGAAACAGTTTTTTGAAAGGGGAAGTAAGCGGATTTTGAAATTTTTCTTGAATGTTTGACAAAATGCCCTATTTTTATTACGAAATAATAGAACCCATATTTATATACCAATCCATCTTTCTATGGATTCCTAAGGTTAAAAAATAAGGTAATTTAGTTTAAAAGACAAAGTTGTAAAGTTTTTTTGATAACGGGACAACATGTAGAAAATTTAACCAAAAGGATGCCTTCACATCTCGTTCACGTGCACTACTTGGACTATCGTATATCGAGGATTCGACTCCTCGAACTATCGTATGTTGAGAACTCAGCTCCTTTGTTTGTCGTATATTGAGGACTTAGCTCCTTGGACTATCACACATTGAGGACTCGTCTCCTCGGATTGTCGAATGTTAGGACTCGGCTCATCGGACTACCGCATTGCCAAATACAAACTGTGTACAACGAACTTGTACAACTAAGACAATTTTCTACAGTATTTCAAATCACGGCAAAAAATATACTAAAATGTTCCTTGCCCCACCATGATTCCGATGCCATGAACCACGCATGAAACATAGATCATATGTGAGAGATATGAGCATTTAAAATTATGCATTGTTAAAAGGACTTCATTTTTAAACAAGGAGGTAAATTTTAAAGGACTCCACCCACCAAAAAACACTGTTATAAGAACTCCACATGAATAATGAGGTTTTGCAATTTTACTCTTCATGCGAAGCAAAATTCGATAATAACCCATTGAAAAGTAAGAAAAAAAATAGACGATGCTTTGCTGAAAACCATTTTCGATGAATTCCCATCGATTTTTTAAAAAAAAGGGCAACTAATCATCGAAAAATTGAGGGTAGTTACGAACTTTTAAAATTTTTTTGTTAAGAGGGGCGAACTTGTTTCTACACCCCCTATAAATTTTCCAAAAAATGACCCCCTTGTTCAATTTTGGAGTTCTTTTAGCAGCGCCCTTAAAATTAAGGTATTTATCTAGTTTATATATATATATAATTTTATTAAATAATTTTCGTACACGTTATTCGCTACATCAAGTGCTCGAACCGATACCTGGTTCGCCTTCCTATTTTCACCGCCACCACCACAGGCGGTATCACCAAGATCCGACTTCACCGACGACTCCCCCGTGCCAGGTCGAGTATAATGCCGTCGATCCCATTGTCACCGACGCACCGATTGAATCGCCACTGTCTATTGCCGATTTTAATGAATCAAACTACCGACGCGTTTTTTGATTAATCCGTACACCCAATCGACGAACGAACACTACTATGCATTCATGTCAAGAACTATAATTTTAATATATAATATATATGATTTGGAACACTTTTGTTTTCACGCTTTTTAATTAGTAGCAGATTATCTTTTGCTAATTATAGTAAAAATTTACCTTTTTTTTAACCATTTAGCCATGGAATACTACACTCTAATCATGTTTATGAAAAAATCAAATTTTGAATTTCAATTACATCGTTTATAACATGATTTACAATCATAAGGGATGAATTACTATATCTTACTAATATATATACGAATAGGATGAATAACACTCATCGATTGGCCTTGCATCTTTTTCGATCCGAGGTGAATCCTCCTCCTCCGCTGTCCAGAAATTCCTCACCTTGAAAGTGCCAAATTTCTTGATAGCGTCGATTTGTTTTCGTACATCTCTTCGCGATGATTGGTTCCATATATTAACTCATTTAATTCAGATTTGGTTTGGTAGGTTTGGAATTGATTTTGTTTAGAGATTAGATGAAGAAGAAGAAGATGAAGATTAGTGGTAATATGTTTAGGCTCAAGTAGGATTAGAGAATATGGTTTACATTTCTATTTATAAATTGAAATAACACATGTTTAGCCTAGAATCTCGAAATTAATATATTATGAAATGCCACTAGATTTGATTTCTTCTAATTTCTTGTTCGTTAAACCAAATTCAACAAGTTATATATGTTTGCTGACTATAGCGACACTCTAGACGTATGGAATAGTCTCGGGGCCTAATTCCAACCCCTATAAAAATTTACTATTTTGCGTTTTATGTAAAATTACGATTTTGCCCTTTTTAATTTAATTATTTAATTTCATAAAATTACACAGTGTTACATTCTCCCACTTAAAAGAATTTTGTCCCTGAATTCCACAAGATGGGCAATGCAACTCCCTTTAGATGGTACAAACATACAAAACAGACATAGCTATATCCATCCAGCATACTTTACACAACACAACCAAGAATATATAATACATATGATAGATAAAATAAGATGATATGATATGAGATGAGTGCAAATGCAACTAAATCGGCCTCATATATGAATGTGCACACAGTGCAACCAACATGTATGCAAACACCCTAATGTGTGTCTGTTTGTATGTGTGTGCGTGCGCGCATCCATACATCTATATCAAAGTACAAGTAAACAACCACGTCCATAAACACAATCATTAAATGCCTATATAAATAAATAATAAATAACATGTATAAAATTATCTAGCATAAATTACCATAGGTTGGAATGGTGTACACACACATACACACAAAAGCAAACACGGTATAAATTAAACTAGTATAACCCGAACAAAGCAACCATAACAGCCAAAACACATCAAGTACATGCATACAACCAATTTTAGCATCTATACATCCATGCCTATATCACCTAGCTAGGTAAAACAACTATGCAAACAAACAATGACCTAGCAAGCAAACTAACCTACAAACTAACTAAAACAGAAACTTATTGGAAGAGAGCTTGTGATGGGAAACTAAGATTCTCTCCTCGGGCTCCATCACACTCCTATCCAAACTTTTTCCTCTTCGTACTTGGATCAACTTCATTACCTCATTATTATGTTGTATTGTTAGTCCATAGGATAGTGGTTTTGATGACAACAACTATAGAAGTGTTATAAAATATATATGTGCAGGAAATCTATATGCAGGTATCAACAAAAGAAGACTGTACAGTAAAGAAAACAAAATTGATGAAGACAAAGATCAAGAGTTCAAGATTGAAGACTCATGAGATTCAAGATATTCAAGAGTTCAAGACAAATAATATAGTTAGGTTAGATATTTGTTAAAACTCCTTGAAAGCACTATCATTCTTTTTTATCCAATTTACTCGTGGAATGGAATCCACTTCGTTCTTGTTAAAGGGATGGAACCCTAGTGAGATGGAACTCACGAAATATCTAGTGGAATGGATAGTAGCCCTATTTTGTTATCCACTAATTTTAATTCAAAATGATTTTCAAAATTATCTCTTGTTTTATAAAATGATTTTCAAATATTCCTTTTCAAAAGAAAAACCTTCGTTCACATTTCCAAAAATGTTTTAGCCTCAAAATCATATTTATCATTTTGTTATATTTTGATTTCAAAATTGTCCTTGATATTTTAGCCTCAAAATCTATTTTAATATTATATTTACTTTAGTTTATTTACTTTGATTTTAAATATATTTTAGTATATATACATATAAACATTCATAAGTATTTCTACTTCTAAAATACCTTCTACAAATACATAAAGTCCATTTTAAATAAAGTTGCATATGTTTTAAATCATCATTTTCAAAGTAAAGCAAATCATCACTTTTTACTAGACCATGTCGACATCCTATTTACTTGTCATGTCGACATGCTTCCCGTTACAGCAAAGGTTGTTTTCAAAAGAAGTGTCTATTCGTTTAAACCTCTTCGAATGGACACATCCATTCATTCTCTATAAATAGAGACTGTTATGAACGTTTTCCAGTAACTACTTTCTTTATTTTCTCTCCTCTTTACTCTCTTATCTTATTTTCTAATCATCCTATCCATACTCTGCCGAAATCTTAAGTGAATCAAATCAGAATATCTCTAGTTTGATTCTCTGCCACTCTCTTCAAAGAATCTCAGTGCTTATCAGAGTTATAGATACATTTGTACTCAAAGAAACTTGTGTGGGGTTATAAAGTTGTGATCGTGTCCTTGAAAATCGATCGGGTGAACTTGTGTCCTGTAAATCAAGTGGTTCTACCCAGAGACCTGAGAATCTGGAGGGTGTACCTCGTTGCCTTGGAATCGAGGGATTGTAATCTAGATTATTATTGAATAGAAAGCCGTACGGGTTGTGCGGGACTGGATGTAGGGTAACACCAAACTAGTATAAAATTCCTGGTGTGTTCTTTCCTTTACTTGCTTTTTATTTATATTTGCATATGTTTGTGATTCTGTGATTTGATCTGTGATTGTGTATTTGCATTAAGTTAGTTAATTCAATTTAAATCAAAGAAGTTTTAAAGAAATCCTTAAAACACTATTCACCCCCCCTATAGTGTTAAATAGCCTTAAGATCATCTTCCGCGTCCCTGTCATTTGGTATCAGAGCAAGTTTTTCAAAGTATTCATAATCTGATTTTTGAAAAGTTCATGGCTAAGTTTGAAATGTTTCCTAAAAATATTTCTTTAATGATCAAATCATTGTGGTCTCATAAATTGATGCATGATAGTTATATAGAATCAGGTAGTCTACAAAAGTTGCTCACTGTGCAGGAATCTTGCTTAATGGCGACAAATGAATCTATTCACAATGGACAAGCAGTGCAAATAAGGAAAAACAAGTGGATACTTGATAGTGGATGTTCAAGACATATGACAGGAAATCCAGAGATACTCAATGACATTATTTACAAGGATGGAAGATTGGTTAATTTTGGGGATAATTCAAAAGGTTATGTGGTTGGCATCGGCAATGTAGGTAATTCTGAAACTCCTATTATTTCAAATGTTTTGTTAGTTAAAAATCTACAACATAATCTACTTAGTATTAGTCAGTTATGTGATAAAGGATATAGGATTAAATTTGAAAAAGACAAGTGTCACATCGAAGATAATAAATCTAATATTATCTTTGAGAGAGTTAGGAAAAAGAATATCTATATTCTTAGTATGAAAATTTCAAATAATAATCTATGTCTTTTGGCCAATACAAGTGACCCTTGGACTTGGCATAAGAGATTTGGACATTTGAATTTTAAACTCTTATCTAGACTATCCAAACTTGATCTAGTAAGAGGCCTCCCTAAGATGCAAATTAAAGTAGATAGTATATGTGATGCATGTCAATTAGGAAAACTTAGAAAAAGTTCCTTTAAACTTAAAGATATGATCTCTACTTCAAAACCTCTTGAGTTACTTCACCTAGATTTATTTGGTCCATCTCAGATTCAATCAATCAACCATAGTAAATATGTCTTTGTAATTGTGGATGATTATTCCAGATATACATGGACAATCTTTCTGAAACATAAAAGTGATACTTTTGATTATTTTAAAAGTTTTTCAAAAAGAGTTCAAAACCAACTTTCTTCCAAGATCATCACTATTCGTAGTGATCACGGTGGTGAATTTGAAAATGAGAAGTTTGAGGAATTCTGTAATCAGAAGGGAATTACTCATAATTTTTCGTTTCCAAGAACTCCACAACAAAACGGAGTAGTTGAGCGTAAGAATAGGACGATTCAAGAGTGTGCTAGAACTCTACTTTCTAATAGTAAATTACCAAAACATTTTTGGGCTGAAGCAGTTGCAACAGCCTGTTATATTTTGAATAGGATTTTAATTAGACCTCTAACCAATAAAACACCTTATGAACTTCTTTTCAATAAGAAACCTATGGTATCTTATTTCAGAATTTTTGGAAGTAAATGTTTTATCTTAAATACAAAAGATAATTTAGATAAGTTTGATCCTAAATCCGACAAAGGAATCTTTATCGGATATTCTAACAGGAGTAAAGCTTATAGAGTTTTTAATCTAAGAACAAACACTATTGAAGAAACTTTACATGTTTCTTTTGATGAAAATTTCAAAGAAGTTGATCAGACTAATGATGAGGATGACTTAGTTATTTCTAATCATGAATCTGTAGATGCTACAAATGAAACTTTTCATCCAAATAAAAAGATTAGGCTTTTAAAAGATCACCCTGTAGAAAATATTCTAGGAGATATGCAATCTGTTGTTAAAACTAGGAATCAATTAAACAGTATGAGTCATGTTGCTTTTATATCCTCAATAGAACCTAAAAATCCAAAGGAAGCATCAACTGATGATTCATGGATTCTTGCTATGCAAGAAGAATTGAATCAATTCACCAGAAATGATGTTTGGGAACTTGTTCCTAGACCTGAGGATAAATCCATTATTGGCACTAAATGGGTATATAAAAATAAATTAAATGAATTAGGTGAGGTCGTTAGAAATAAGGCTCGACTCGTTGCACAAGGTTATTGTCAAGAAGAAGGTATAGATTATGACGAAACCTTTGCACCCGTAGCAAGATTAGAAGCTATTAGAATTCTGCTTGCTTTCGCTAATTTCAATAATTTCAAACTTTTTCAAATGGATGTCAAGAGTGCCTTTCTAAATGGTTTTGTAAAAGAGGAAGTTTATGTTGAACAACCTCCTCTCTTTGAAGATACAAAATTTCCAAATCATGTTTTTAAATTAAAGAAAGCCCTGTATGGTCTAAAACAAGCTCCTAGAGCTTGGTATGATAGACTTAGGACTTATCTTTTGCAATCTAATTTTGAAGTAGGTAAAGTAGATAACACACTTTTTATTAAAAGAAACAAAAATGATATTCAACTTGTACAAGTGTACGTAGATGATATTATTTTTGGATCAACCAATTCTGACATGAACAAAGAATTTTCTGACATTATGACAAAAGAGTTTGAGATGAGTCATATGGATGAACTTAACTTTTTCCTAGGATTACAAATCAAACAACTAGATAATGGTATCTTTATCAGTCAAGAGAAGTATGCGAGAGAGTTAGTTAGTAAGTTTGGCTTGACCAATGTGAGTGGAAAACCAACTCCCATGGCAACCAATATAGCATTAAGTAAGGATGATCTATCCAAAGACGTAGATCAAACCTTGTATAGAGGAATGATTGGATCACTTCTCTATATAACTGCTAGTAGACCAGATATCATGAACAGTGTCTGTCTCTGTGCAAGATATCAATCTCAACCCAAGGAAACTCATCTAAAAGCTGTGAAACGTATCATTCGATATGTTAAACACACCTTTGATTATGGACTGTTCTACCCTAAGAATGATTCATTTGAATTAGTTTCCTACTGTGATGCTGACTATGCTGGGTGTAAGTCAGACCGAAAGAGTACAAGTGGAACTTGTCACTTTCTAGGTCATTCATTAATTTCCTGGTTCAGTAAAAAGCAGAATACTGTTTCCCTATCAACAACTGAAGCAGAGTATGTTTCTGCTGCTTTAGCTTGTTCTCAAGTTTTGTATATGCAACAAACCTTGAATGATTTTGGTATATCTATCACGAAATCTCCAATTTTCTGTGATAACACTAGTGCCATTAGTTTGTCCAAAAACCCAACTCTTCATGCCCGAACTAAACATATTGACATTAGACACCATTTTCTAAGAGATAACGTAAATAAAGAGAAAATTTCTCTTGATTTCGTTAATTCTGAAAATCAAATAGCTGATATTTTAACCAAACCTTTAGGAGAACCTGTCTTCACCAAGTTAAGAAGAGAATTAGGTATATGTTCTCTTTCTGAAATATAGTATATAGTATAGTAGTATACATAGGGTATATATGAATGTTTTCTTAACCATAGCATTTTACAACACCATGTCGACATAGTATTCATGCGTCATGTCGACATGAAACGGTAAAAATGACAATTCGTTTTTCCCTCTAATTTTTGAATGGGTGGTTATTTAACTCACCCATTCCGAGTTTCTCTTCCCTCCAATCATTATTTCTTCATTCTACTTTCTGGAAACATCAAATCCATGGCTTCCACATCCAATCCTAATCAAATTTCACCGGTTTCTTTCCCTTCTCATGGCCCTTTCCAAAACTCCATACTCGCTCGTGTCATCAAAATAGAGGAGAAAGTTAATGATTCGCTGCAGATGTTAACTGAAATGCAAGTTCAACAATTGAGAATGGCAAGAGAGCAAGAGAAACAAGGGAAAATTCTGAGGAATCTTCAAAAAATCCTCATGGATAATCATGCCAATCCAATTGTAATTGAAGATTCTTCTAACATAGAAGCAAATGAAGAAGGAGAAGAAGACGAAGACGAAGAAGAAGAGGAAGAACCAATGGAGGAAGAAACTGATGATGAAGCAGTATGTGTAGGGGAAGTTTGTTTTGATGCTTATGGGAACATTGTGGAACAACATGGAAATTTCTGTTTTCATTACCCAAATTGTCCTGTCCACAAGTCTCCCATTATCAAAAACAACCGTTGAGTTGTTTATTTTCTTGTTTTAGTTATTTATGTGTTTATAAGTTTAAATAGTCATGTATATAGTAATATTGAAATGAATAAAATAATCTGTGGTTACACTTATTATTCTCATTCTTATATTACTCATATATATCATTCTGAGTATACAATATTTAGCATTGTTATATCTAGTTTTAGTATTATTAATGATAACACTATCATTAATATCATAGATTTAGGGGGAGTTAGTGTCATTTTTTTTGTTGATGACAAAGGGGGAGAAGTATAAAATAGGTTAGTTAGGCATAGATTAAGGGGGAGTTATTAGATTTAGGGGGAGTTATAAGGAGAATATAAATATTTTATAAACAAAGGTTGTCATCATCAAAAAGGGGGAGAATGTTAGTCCATAGGATAGTGGTTTTGATGACAACAATTATAGAAGTGTTATAAAATATATATGTGCAGGAAATCTATATGCAGGTATCAACAAAAGAAGACTGTACAGTAAAGAAAACAAAATTGATGAAGACAAAGATCAAGAGTTCAAGATTGAAGACTCATGAGATTCAAGATATTCAAGAGTTCAAGACAAATAATATAGTTAGGTTAGATATTTGTTAAAACTCCTTGAAAGCACTATCATTCTTTTTTATCCAATTTACTCGTGGAATGGAATCCACTTCGTTCTTGTTAAAGGGATGGAACCCTAGTGAGATGGAACTCACGAAATATCTAGTGGAACGGATAGTAGCCCTATTTTTTTATCCACTAATTTTGATTCAAAATGATTTTCAAAATTATCTCTTGTTTTATAAAATGATTTTCAAATATTCCTTTTCAAAAGAAAAACCTTCGTTCACATTTCCAAAAATGTTTTAGCCTCAAAATCATATTTATCATTTTGTTATATTTTGATTTCAAAATTGTCCTTGATATTTTAGCCTCAAAATCTATTTTAATATTATATTTACTTTAGTTTATTTACTTTGATTTTAAATATATTTTAGTATATATACATATATACATTCATAAGTATTTCTACTTCTAAAATACCTTCTACAAATACATAGAGTCCATTTTGAATAAAGTTGCATATGTTTTAAATCATCATTTTCAAAGTAAAGCAAATCATCACTTTTTACTAGACCATGTCGACATCCTATTTACTTGTCATGTCGACATGCTTCCCGTTACAGCAAAGGTTGTTTTCAAAAGAAGTGTCTATTCGTTTAAACCTCTTCGAATGGACACATCCATTCATTCTCTATAAATAGAGACTGTTATGAACGTTTTCCAGTAACTACTTTCTTTATTTTCTCTCCTCTTTACTCTCTTATCTTATTTTCTAATCATCCTATCCATACTCTGCCGAAATCTTAAGTGAATCAAATCAGAATATCTCTAGTTTGATTCTCTGCCACTCTCTTCAAAGAATCTCAGTGCTTATCAGAGTTATAGATACATTTGTACTCAAAGAAACTTGTGTGGGGTTATAAAGGTGTGATCGTGTCCTTGGAAATCGATCGGATGAACTTGTGTCCTGTAAATCAAGTGGTTCTACCCAGAGACCTGAGAATCTGGAGGGTGTACCTCGTTGCCTTGGAATCGAGGGATTGTAATCTAGATTATTATTGAATAGAAAGCCGTACGGGTTGTGCGGGACTGGATGTAGGGTAACACCGAACCAGTATAAAATTCCTGGTGTGTTCTTTCCTTTACTTGCTTTTTATTTATATTTGCATCTGTCTGTGATTCTGTGATTTGATCTGTGATTGTGTATTTGCATTAAGTTAGTTAATTCAATTTAAATCAAAGAAGTTTTAAAGAAATCCTTAAAACACTATTCACCCCCCCTCTAGTGTTAAATAGCCTTAAGATCATCTTCCGCGTCCCTGTCAGGTATCACATCAAGTCCTCAGATGTGAACACACCTACGAAGTATTCTAGACTTCATCTCTACATTCACCTCATAAACTGACCAGGCCCTACCTTAACGCTAAATCGTCAACGTACGTTCGCAGATGGAATAACTAGAAAACATGTGAACACCCATGAACAAGCCTACTCAACGTGTTGACTTCCCTACTTTCTATACAATCAGAAAAGGCCCAACAACTTATGACACTAGCTTTCCCACATAACTATCGCAATAGTGAGTCCTTCACCTACATAGCTACCCACTGTGAATTCTCTATGCATGCCCATCCTATCGATTTCCATTTCTTAGCATATCATTGAGGTGTGTCTGATCATACAATGTCCAAGTATAGCTTTAATATAAATAGACTTCATTACTGGTATATCTTCATTGTTAAATACCTTACAGCAAACTCTGACCCTTGCTTCTTCATCCTCGGGCAACAAAAAACCTTCTTTTTATCATTTGAAATAACCCACTAAACTCCTTCTTTAAGTACATGGGCACGACAACCCGATAATGGACGGTGTCTTACCTTTAAGTGGACTAACATTTTGGATTCTTGGGTGAAATCCATACTCCATCACCGTTTAATTTATAGATATTACAAATGGATGGGTTAACTTCAGTGAATATAATATTACTATAACGAACTCATAGACTAGGTTGTGCACTTTTCACTTATTTTCACATGCATCGCGTATTGAAAATAAGTTATGCACAAAATGTCACTATTTCATAAAATTGACTTTATAAGATAGTCCTTTCAATCTAAGTAATGACTGAAAGGAATTAATCTTACCTCTTAGTTAATTATTTTCCAAATAGCCAAATCTTACTTTTCTTTAAATTGCCTACGTACCTTAGTATGTGCAAGTCAAGGAACTTTATTAATTTCTTGAAACCATACAATGATATATACTTCAAAAATAAAATTAACTCGACATGCTTGAGTAGTCCAATAAAATAACATACGGTTAGAGTACCTTATGCACATCGTCGTACTCGAAAAACACCTTACATGGGCAAGTGAAGTCATCCTCTATCGGCGACTGTCTTATACAACCAAAATTCAATCGTTCAACCTTTTAGGAAACTTTTCACTTAGCTATGCTCTCATGACTCCTACATCTTATGTAAGCATATCTCAACCCTTAATGTAAACATATATGTTAATTTCAGCAACATTCAATCGTATATGTCTCAATAATTCAAAATAATAAATTTAAACTTGTTACTTCCTTCTAAAATATATATCATATTAGTATTGTTTATTATAAGAATACCTTTTTTCTATTATCTCAAAATAGTATACTTTTTTTCCAAATTAATAATATACTTTAGAGATCCATTGTTTTCAACATATTTTAAATATTTCAAACATCATTATTTAATCCAAAAATAATAATTTTTCTCAAATTTCCTTCAAAATAATAATATTTATTTAAACTGTTTTTTCATAACAAGTTTATTATTATATAATTCAACAACGACTACATTCTACATTAAATCCCAAAAATCTTTTTTTGTTACTAATATCAAAAATAGTAATAATTTATCCTAAAAATATCCATGGAAAATTTCTCTTCATTATTATTATTTTTATTCTCACAATGTATTTTATTTTTATTTATTAAATAATAATGATTTTTTTCATAAACTACGTAAAATAGTTATATTATCATTTGCTAAAAATTTAGACAATCTTCAAAAATTCATATTACTATTTATTGAAATTCTACCTTACTTTATAAGTAATAGTAAATTCTTAATTCAAAATATTTCCTTATTGTTTCATAACTTTGTTTTTCCAAAATTCAAAAATAATATCCGCATTAATTTTATGTACAAATCCTTAAAGGAAAAATCTATAATGTTTATTTCTAACAAGTCCGTAGAACACTGGCATGTTGACTATCCTAGCTAGTTCACTATAATCAATTCAAATTTTATAGGCTATGTAATTAATTTCTAGCTCCAATAAAATTTCCACTGAAAATATCAATAACTTTTCAATTCATATTTTAAATCAATATCGTTGATGTCAAATCTTATTCTTCACAAACTAGCAAGATTTGAAAACCATAAAATTCTCTGTTATCTTCAACTAATGTTTAATTTCGATCATCACAAACTTTTTTCTCAAAATAAATTCTTTGAATTCCACTTAAAAAAATTTCAATTTTTTTACCTTAGAAGTTTCATATTAAATCATTTAATAACCCAAATTTATTTCATTTATCCAAGCTACTTTCTTTCCAACAATTCTTAAAATTATCCATTTTTAAAAATATTTTACTTTGAAAACTCCATTATTTATAGTTTTATTGAATTCAATATTAATTACTTGAAATATAATTTGATTTGAAAATAACTTTAGTTATTTTTTGAAATACACATACTTCATTTTTACAACATTGCTTTGTATAATTTATAACCATCTTATAATATTTACAAATATAAATCATTTCATTTTATAATTAGCCAATTTCCAACACCTCTAAACATTACGTCATGTATTTACATAAAAATAAAATTTTAAAATTTTGGTTTTGGCTACTAGCTATTTTCATATCAAATCCGAAAATAATTTCCAAAATGTTAAATTATTAACTAATGCATCTTTTCAAGAGTTTATATCACAAATCTTTCAATTTCCATTCAAAAATACATACAAATTGAAATTGAAAATTTCCACAAATTTAAAATAATAATTTTTTAAATTCAGATTCTATCCAAAATGGTTCAAATTTTGACTTATAAAAATAAATATATAAAATACACCATTTTAAACTTTACATTATAAATTAAAAAAATTTAAAAAGTGAAAATAAGGTGTTATATTTCAATTTTTTTTCAAAGTGTGACAAAATATTTATAAAATAAAAGACATTCGAAAAGATGCGTTTTATTTACTTTTTTATTTACCTTTCAAATGTTTCTTTGCCGAAAGTAAAGTATACATCGAAATATAAGTGTAGAAATGTGCCTTACACTAAAATTTTTACAAATACCTTTAAAATATTTTTGGAAAGTTATTTCTTCTTAAATTTCCCATTTTTGAAATTTAATATAAGGGGTTATTTTCAATACATTAAGCAAACTTTAACTTCAATATTTTTCCAAAAATTTCAAACACAATTATCTCTAGCTTTTAGGGAAAACCTTACAATTAATTTATTTACTTAAATTGGAGCAGATCATAACTTACACAAGCCCAGCTAGATCATAGAATCTTAAAAGAATGCTTAAGTATCTTCATTACGCCTCATCAATATCACATTATATTGTATAGACTTAAGGGTACTGCTCTTCTTCTTATTCATCCTTAGTCCCACAATTTACTCTACTGCTACTTAGCATATACACTCTCTTTTAGCAATTCTCTACGGAGTAAATTACAACAAATGTGATGGATTTATCTTCCACCACAAAACTACTTTTAATCTTAACATTTATTTAACTGCCTCTATGAGTCAAAATATATCGGGTGTGGCGTAAAAATTATATATATATATATATATATATCTAAACTACAAATACACTCTCTCATACGTCCTAACTAAGTAGGAATCGCCTAACCTAAGCTCTGATACCAAATGAAACAACTCGCCATATATGGCGCCCCAATTCACGCATAAAATGATGCAGACATCATACACCTCTCAAACGACGGATCATTTTGAGGTAAAATATAAAACAAATCACAAAGCTATCTACAATACTCTACACTTACTAAAACCCACAACGGAAGGAATAAAATATAATATAAATCAATAATACAATCTCAGACAAACAAAATAATATAGTATCAAATAAAATCCAACTACAACCTCTCTCTACTGGTAGCGGACATAGTATAATGTATGGGAGTAAATGAAATACAATAGTAGATAGCTAATAAATCAAGGTGCATCTCTATTGTACCATCATATCCAAGTTATTAATAGTCCTCTTTATCAAATTATCATAGTATAATCAAAAAGAAGAAAATGATAGAGGGGAACAGACATATGTCTGGTGAGTGAAACGTATTATATAAGTGTATAATACTAATAAGCTAGTAAAACAACAATTATGCTCAAAAACCATACCTTAACCTGTATCACCTGCACTCAACAAGTAAGCTAAACATAATATAATATTATAGTGACATCATATGCTAAGGTCTCATTAAAATTTAACCCATGCCTAATCACAAGACCACAATCGATCCTAAAATATAAGCTAAATATCATCAAATCGTATACTAGGGACTCAGCTCCTTTAAATGTGTCATGATGCCAAATCAAAAACCGAGGACTCAGCTCCTTGAATTATCATATATTGAGGACTTGGCTCCCTAGATTATCGTATAGTGAGGACTTAGCTCCTCAGACTATCGTATGTTGAGGACTCGACTCCTTGGACTATCGTATGTTGATGACTCGGCTCCTTAAACTATTGTATATTGAGGACTCGACAACTCGGACTATCATATGTTGAGGAATTGGCTCCTCGGACTATCATATTTTGAAAACTGGACTCCTTGGACAATCGCATGTTAAGGACTCATCTCCTCGGACTATCATATGTTAAGGACTCGGCTCCTAGATCTGTTGTATATTGAGGACTCAGCTCCTCGGGCCATTACATCACAAAATACAACTATGCATTACGAACTTGCCCAACTAAGAAAATTTCTAAAGTATCTCAAATCATAACAAACAATGTACTAAAACACTCCTTGTCCTATCACGATCCCGATGCCGCAAACCGCGCATGAAGCGAAGATCGTATGCGAGAGGTATGAGCATTTAAAATTAAGGTGTTTATTTATTTTATATACATTATTTTATTTATTATTTTGTTAAATAATTTAGGTACGCATTATTCGCTATAGCTAGTGCTCGAACTCGATATCGATACCAGCTTCATCTTCTTATCATCGCCACTGGCGATATTGCCAAGATCCGACTTCATAGATGATTCCCCCGTGTCAGGCCAAGTCTAACAATGCCAACCCTATTGTCTTCAATGCCCCTGATTGAATTTGTCGCCATATATCGTCGATTCTGGTGAATCTCGACTACCAACAACTAATCCAACACCATCGTAAACATCTACTATACCTCCTCTTCACATCCTCGGTCCCCACTCATCGTATCGTCATCGTTTCACTATTGGATCAAAACAGAACGTCCATGTTTGTCAAACTTTCAATGCATTTTTTGATCAATCCATACACCCAATCGACGAACGAACACCATCAGCGGATTCGTGTCATCGAGAAATACAATTTTGGTACATAAGATGTATGATTTGAAGCACTTTGTATTTTGCAACTTCAAATTAGATGGAGATTATCTTTTGCTAATTACAATCGATAAATATTTACTTTTTTGACCATCTAGCCATGGCTTACTATACGCTAACCATGTTTATAAAAAATCACTTTTTAAACTTCAGTTATTTTTAACATGATTTATGACCATAAGAGATGAATTATTATATCTTACTAATATATATACAAATATGATGAATATCACTCATTGATTTTTCTTGCATCTTCTCTTATCCGAGTTGAATCCTTCTCCTTCTTCACTGCCTAGAAATTCCTTGCCTTAAAAAGACTAAATTTCTCAATAGCTTCGATTTATTCACGTAGCTCTCTTTGCGGTGATAGGTTCTATATATTAATTCATTTAATTTTGAAATTGATTTTGTTTAGATATTAGATGAAGAAGAAGATTGAGATTAGTGGTAAGATGTTTAGTGTAACAACCCATCCTAAAATGGGCCTAAATTCTGATCCAGGAAAGGCTCATCGAAACTTAGAACCATCTCAAAGCTGGCTATTAGTTGGTAAAAAGAACAATACGGGCTATTTATCTACACATTCAAAATCTCATAGCGGAAGGATAAAATATAATAATAACAATAATACCCATTTCATTCAGATTTCAAAATATCATTCAAAACCATAACAAAATATCCATAATGTCAAATCCCTACAATATCCGTACATAACCGCAATATTCCAAAATTACAAAATTATTTTTATTTCATAGGTACATCAAAAACTGCTCAAAATAACAAGTAAATAAATAGTCTACTACCACAAGTACCATCAACGTCTTCGCCTTCAGCATCGCCCTTCCTAACCTGTGTTGCAATGAGGAGGGAGTCAGAACAACATATGTCTGGTGAATAAAAATTTCGAGTCTTACTACATTAGTACTTGGGCAGTATAATTTAAATAGGAATATGTCTTACATCTCTACGTACAACATAAGTCTTTTCAAATGTAAGCCCAAAGACTTTACTCAAACTTAAATAAAAGGCTTTTCAAATATAAGCCCACAGTTATCGCAATAACCCATATTTATCGTCCATACTGTCTTATTAATGTAAGAGATAATACTCAAGTCACTTAATACCTTTTAATGGGAATTAGGTAGACTCCAACCATTTAATACCTTATTTAAGGCAGGTCCATGTCATTTACTACCTATAATCCAAAAACGGACTCCTCACTAGTAACTGTCTAGCTGACATTGCACGGAATCTCTACAGCCACTTGATACTTCCCATCGAAGCGGGCCTTTTCTCGAGATATCCTCTACCATGCCTAACCCATAACCCCGACCATTTACTAATTCCTACATAGAGAGGAGGTGGGCCCTCACATAACCACTTAATACCTTTAATCTCTGAAGTAGGTCCTCCGTATTATGACCTATACCCCACAATGATGTCTCACATTAGCCCGACTATTCGTAGGTACTGGTAGCCAAATTAGCTGGGATGATTTCCTTATAGAATTTGAGACTAACCTCGCATCACTACTTATTATAGGCAATGTTTCTCATCAGCCTCAAAGTCACACTAATGGTAGCCAGATTAGCTGAGAAGACTTTCGTGTGCTTTTGGCTGACATTGCATCCCTATAAGTTAGTCATAATTTATATCACATTCTACATATATTATCACACATCTCACCGTTTCCATAATCAAGGCCTTATAAGAAATCTTTCTTATTTCGCCTTTAACATTAATTACCTTCCTAAGGGGGATTTAATAAGATTTAATAACCTATTTAATACGCAATCATACGTTATTATTGTATATTAATTATGCTAGTGTGTGTGTGTAGATACGCGCCTAGTAATTTCTAGGCATACGAAATATACGTCCTAATCTAGCGTTTAAATGTCAATTCTTTAACAATTATACAAGTCTCATTCCATACAAAATTCCAATATTCATATCCAAAAATTTCAATCAATAGACTTGTATACAATTAAAAATTTAAACTCAACTTATTACATAAAAATAATGGAACATATTGATGATAGAAAGATACAATTCCAATTTTTACGCTCTATTCAACTCCTTTATAAAAATAAACAAAGGGATTTCTATTTAATTTATAGGAATCAGTAGTGCAAACTACGAATAAAATTCATACCTTACACACTATCCGTAATCAAAATCCTTTAATCATATCCAAAGAAAAAGAATACGGAGTGGAATAGAAGGTAAAATTATAAAAGCTGCAAATCTAGACAATTTCCATTATCTTGACATAAACAAATCGAGATGTTAACCTAGAATTGATATTTCACATCGAAGGAGTTTTGGGGTTTATAGTATGATGGTTTCATAAACCAAAACTCCCCAAGGCATATTCAAACCCAAATTACACTAATCAATTACTAAAATAGAAAAGCTAAGATTTCCACTCACAGTATAGCCTTAGCTTTGCCTCCTTTGGATTTGACACACCTTTGACAATCTCTTATCAGATCTCTTCTTTTTGATACTTATATACAGCAAGGGATTTGTATATACGTTAGGTTCATAAAATTAAAGGTTTGGAGGAGAAGAAGTTGGGAAAATAAATAATAAAAAAAGATAGATCTAAAGGATTTCTTATTTGAAACCCTAATGGAGTTTTCTGAATTTTGAAGAGACGAACGGACAGAGCTTCGCTAATGTTCCCAAAATATTCTATGAATAAAAGTGAGGGATCTAGGGTCTTATTTATAGTGGTGAGAAAACACTAGAACTGTCGGATTTAAATAAACAAATCCGGAACATCCAAAATTAAAAACCCTAGCCGCCACCTGATAAGGAGCGATCAACTGCCTTTATGCCACCGGTCGACCGGTAGATGTTAGGAGGTTGACCTCTCCGTCTATTTTGGGAATGTTGATTTTCAACCGCTGTTATTTTTATTTAATTCCTCAATTGACATTTAATGTTAACGTTAATTTTAACGTTTCCTTAATCCCCAAGTCTATCTACTGTTAACTTCTGAGTTTCAAATTTTAAAATTAATTATTCATTTGAATTCTAATTCTATTTAAATTATTTTTAACCCAAAAACTTCAAACGTCCATAACTATTCCGTTTGAGCTCCGTTTTTAATATATATTAGGGTACTTTTGGCACAAGTCCTTATTAAGTTTCAAAATTTACGAAAAGTCCTTCACTAAATTTCAGTGTAAATTAGGTCCCTGTTTTTTATTCACTATTATTGCAGAGCATGATGCAACATTTCATAAAAGTTGCTGACATTTCCGCAACATTTCTGTACACTGTGAACATAGTGTATGAAAGTTGCTGAAATATCAACACTTATTTATAAAAGTTGCTGATATTTCAGCAACATTTATGTACACTGTGAACACAGTTTATGAAAGTTGCTGAAATATCAGCACTTATTTATAAAAGTTGCTGACATTTCAGCAGTAATTTTTCTTTGTTTTTACAATAAAACTTTGACACGGATAGTTGCTGAAATATCAGCACTTATTTATAAAAGTTGCTGACATTTCAGCAATAATTTTTCTTCGTTTTCAGAAAACAGGGACCCGCTTTACAATTAAACTTTGACAGGGACCCGCTTTACAATATGAAAGTATGATAGGGATGCCTCCCTAATTTCCACTATATATTATATGGAAATTGATCAGAATTTCGCCACGAACGCAATGGCATAACTTTTGTGGTCAAATTCAAACTTTTGAAAAAATTTCATTTTTAACCTTATCTTATTTAATTTATCCAATTTATTTATGGTTGATTTTATGGGGTGTTGCATTTAGGCTCAAGTAGGATTAGATAATAGGGTTTACATGTAAAGACCATTCTACACCTCCGATATCCAATATATCTATAGGATGCGCTGTGGAGGTACCTGGCCAATATAGGACGATGGCTAAGGGTTTAAAGTAATGAAAATCTAAACAAAGAACCTGTAGAACATCTCATGACACATAAATAAAGTATAATATAATAACATAGATGTAAAACAGGCGAGACAATAATATAATTAGATGAAGCATAAATAAGAATCAGATTGCAACAGGTTCACAGATTATACCAAACTGAAAATAAAAGAGTTTATACATCCCAATCTCAAAAATAAACTCTTTAATTATCTCTAAAGTAATACAAGTACCGGTATAGCTCCATAGTATTACATAACAGAATATAAGCGATGGTAAGCTCCAAAGTATAGATATATGGAAGTGTAGCCTCTTGCTCGTACCCTGTATAGCTCTATGTGTTATCCAGATCTATTATCCCTAATCTACTCATTTAAGTGTACCCGAGATAATAAGAAGCAAAGCATAAAACCTCGGGTCAGATAGTCTGGTGCAAGCGATACATCATCTCAAAATTACTACAAAAATCGTATATAATAAATAAGGGCATAGGGTGTGAAGAATCACACCTGACATGTCCCAGCATCCAAAGAGTTAGCACATAATAGCCAATATTTTGCTAATCTGCTACTATCATCATATGGTTGTGCTACAATCAAAGTACAATATCCAGTGTCTTGGTATACGGTTGAAAATAGCTACATTGTGTGACACCCTAGAGTGATAAGCAACCATGGAAAACATATCATCCATCAAACAATCATCACCATAACTTGTGTGCGTTGGATACATGATAACTCATATGGCGCAATCATATCTAGGGACCCAATCAAATCTTGGCTTCTTTTGTGGTCGAGTTTGTGCCACTTCGAAAGGCTAGGAACTAGACTCGAAATCGTTAATTCCAGTGTAATCTACAATCTTAAGATTTAGACACAATCGTAATCTAGGTAGACGTCCCCATGTATCCATTATATACGAGTACAGTAGAAACCTCCGAGTTATCAATGACCCCTTTGCACGTGTGTCCATAGTGGAACTCAATTGTTATTTCATCCCGACATCTCCACAGTAAAACACGATCGTAATTTCTACTCACAAGTTCTCATCATTGAACTTGCCCTTATGGATCATTGTCCCGACTCTCTTCGTTAAGTTGTCATCATCGGAACGCATCTCGACCTCCATCGTAAGTTATAGAGCCATCGTACTAAGGTTCCAAAGTCATTGTCGTCATGTCGAAGGGTCACGTTATCACCTCACTAGTTGCCACACGTACCCCAAAGTCGCCTTGGGTCATTCGCCTTCGCCCAAGAACAAACTTCAAAAATCCAATTTTTGCCCAGGTTATTTCATGGGAATACCCGAAGTTCCCCTTCAAGAAACCCGAAGCAACCACCATGAAAACCTAAAGCAGCCCAGAATTCACCATTCCATCTTTCTTGCCCAGATTTTCCTAGGTCTGGTCCCAAAGCGAAGCCTCCCTTATCCTGGGGCAAGACCTAGAGCGCTACACACACTACCTTCGAACAAGATTTGTTGACCGACCCTTAAACACAACAACTTTGGACAGCATTAGCTATCCGGTTTTCTCCACCACTGATCCGAAGCACACCCCGAGCACACCACCGTCAAAATAATGCTACCGAGCAGAAATGCTACCGAAAAGAAATGCAACCAAACAGAAATACTATAATTTCTCCAATCTTCAATTTCAAGTTGATTTCACCGCTACGCTTTGTTCTTCAATTCGTGTACCTTCTTATGCATCGATATGATGCTTAACACCCTTAAGCCTATCTATTGAAGTTTGGTTCTATGATTCCTATCCCTAGCCCGCTACGATAAGCATTTTCAACCATTCAAGCATACACATAAACACCACACACACATCAAACAACATCCAAACTTGCAAAATATACAACAAATCATTGCAACCATCATATAATGTATCAACAACATGGCCTAACATATATCAAGGCCATCACACATCCAAATAGCATTATTAGAACACCAAAAATCACTTTATCCATGTTTTTATTACGTCTAGTTCTAAAATAGTACTAAAACTTAATTCTGACTTTAAAAATGGATCCAAAACATGCTAAAACCTATATATACAAATATAACAAGGTGTGAGATGATAAATTACTCACTAAACCCTCTAAAATAAAAGTTTTGAATGCAAATTAAGGTGAATACAAGAAGGAACATCAAAGACCCAATTTCTCTTCCCAAAAAATGTGGATTGAAGATCTCTAACTAACCCCCTTGCTAATCTACCCTTAATCTATGATTTAGACTTGATTTGGAGGAGAAAAGCGAAGGTTTTGGTGAAGAAAGGGTTAATGGAGGTTTAGATTTATTTAAGTGATGGAAAAATCATTTGGAGAATGTTATTTCAACCTCTAATAGTGTTAAACTGGAATAGGTTAGTGGGCCTATCTCCAATCTTACTGATTATCCATTAAGCTGCTCCAAAAACTACCAAACTTCAAACAACCATATCTCATAGCCAGGAAGTCCAAATTGCTATTATGACCACTCTATGGAAATGAGAACCATCATATATTTTCAATGGACGTGCTCTCGTATGCTAATTCAACTTCTATCAAATGTTATAGCCATTACATGTTTTCAAGGGTAAAATCATCCGATAAAGTTTCTCGGAGTCAAAAGTGTCACTACTCAACATCCTCCAAAATTATAATGTCATAAAACCCAATATGAATTTAAAAATAATATTTTATGACCCTCCGATATGTAAAATACGGGTTGTTACACTCTCCTCCTTTAGGAATTTCACTCTCGAAATTCCCAATACAACTGATGAAAAATATAACATAGCTATCTCGCATGTCTAACTACCATAAGCAATTATATCAAACATCAAACAGGCACATAGAAACAAGAAATGAGATCTATGTCTACCCAAGCATGCATGGTAATAAACTACCCTATATGATATCGAAAGTGAAAGTAAATGCGATAACTAGAAAGTCTCACCATGTAAAAAGCTCCGGATAAGCGGTCTGCATGCTCTCCACATTCTTCCAAGTACAATCACCTTTGCTCTCACTCCATCGAAGCTCTACCGTCTTCCTCCTACGCTGCTTCATATCATGTCTGATGATACGGATAGGCCTACAAGGTCTCAAAGCCTTCGATCTCGAAATCACAAGCTGATTCGGTTCAACCATCACGCTTGATCCATGCACGGACTTCTACAAGTGAGAGATGTTGAACACGTTGTTCATACCCACTATCTCCTAAAGTACGTCGACTTCATATGCTAGGTTCCCAATCCTCTCAGTATTGAAAAAGGACCAAAGAATCTCGACGCCAACTTCCCCTTAGCACTGAATCGAACAACATTCTTCAATGGAGAGATCTTAACAAACACCATATCACCCGACAAATAACTCTAACTCATGTCTTCTCTTATCAGCATAGCTCTTCTGTCTACCTTGAGCAGCTCTCATTCATTGTCGAATGATCTTGATCTTCTCCGAAGTCTCTCTAGTCATATCTGTCCTAAGTATTAGTTTCTCGTCCACTTCCCACTAACATGAAGGAGCTTTGCATGGTCAGCGATATAATGCCTTAATTGGTGTCATACCGATGTTGGACTGATAACTGTTATTGTATGCAAACTCTGCCAAATGCAAATGATTGTCCCACGAGCCACTGAAATTGAGAATGCAAGCTTACAAGAGATTCTCCAAGGTATGGTTCACCTTCTCTGTCTGTCCATCAGTTTATGGGTTATAAGATGAACTAAGATGTAGCTCCATTCCCAACACCTCTTGTAAGCTCTTTCAAAACCTGTTTGTGAAGATAGGTCTCGGTCACAAAATGCTCTTTGGCACGTGGAATTGCACAACTAACTTCACACACAACTCGACCAATTTGGATGTTATTCTACTAGAATTTATGGATATATATAGCACTCTTCGTTAAACTATTGACTATGACCCATATGTTACCGTACTCTCCTCTGGTCATTGGCAATCCATCAATGAAGTCCATCAAACTTGTTTCCATTTCCACGAGGGAATCTTGAGCAGTTGCAGCAAACCATTCGACTTCTTCTACTATGCCTTTACCAATTGATAGTTCATGAACTTCAAGATAAATGTCCCAATGTCCTTCTTCATCCCTTCCCAATAAAATGTCTGCCTTATATCATGGCATATTTTATTGCCTCTGGGATATATAGTCAACCTTGAATGATGACACTCTTGTAGCACCTCATCCCTTAACCCATCGATATCAAGAACAAACAATCTCCTGTCCTTGCAGAGCCAATTATCATGGTCAAGTCCGTATTGCTTCATCTCTTTATACTCTACTCCTTTCTCTATCTTCATTATGATCTCCTCTAGTCTAGCATTTCGCCTCTGACTAGTACCGATCCACTCAACCAAAGTAGGTATGATCGTTAAGCTAGCAAACAATTTCAGCTCTAGCTCACATCAATGTTTGAAATCATAGCCAACGATAAAATCCAACTGCTTCCACTCTAGGATTATCACCCTCAAGCAAGCATGTCTTCTACTTAAACCATTAATGACCACATTTCCCTTACCGGTTGTATAGGAAATGTTAAAATCATAGGAGGCCAGGAACTCTAACCATCGTTGTTGACGAAGGTTAAGGTCATTCTAGGAGAAGAGATATTTCAATGATTTATGGTCCATATATGACTCAAACCTCTCCTCAAGCAAATAAGTCATCCATATCTTCAAAGCAAATACTATCGCCACCAACTCCAAATCATGAGTCAGACACTTCCTATCGTGCAGTTTCAGCTGTCGACTAGCAAATAATATGACTAATCAATTGCTTTCTAAGATGATCATTCAACCCAATGATAAACTTTTCATTCTTTCTAAGTGGAGTATCATTGAAGAATAGACCGTGCTTTAATAGTACATCGAATTCGACCACATACTCTGATACACACATATCGCCTTACTTCAAGTCGGCGAACTTCCTTAACATAACTGACTTATGAGTAGTCGAGATAAATTTCTCTTCGGAGCAAACTATGAACTGATCCTAAGTAAAAGGATCCTTAAGAGTCACAACTATAAGGGCGTTCCACCAGTTCATTGTCCATCTGTGGAGTTATTTAGATACCAACCTCCATCTCATAGCTTCATATAACTCCAAGTCATTGAAGATTCTTTCGCAACTATCCATCCAGTCTTGCACCTCAATAGCTGACTCCAATCTAAGGAACGATCTGCCTTCTAGACTCATGTAGTCCTTATATAGCTTGGTAAAGTAGACTATTGGTGTTTGCATTTGAGCACCATTAACATCAGGAGCAACTTGGGAATTTCAAACCATGTTTCACACCATCTCAGTGAATATATCCTATAAACCAGGGTTAACGACCCCCGAACCTACCTACTCCTCAATTCTAGATATGGAGTTCCTAGCATCATTTCTCGTAGTCGGCTTATCCTTAATATGTAATAAGAATGACCAGTCTCTAATAAAGAAGAACTACATCAATAGAACACTTGTGTGAAATATGACTTATATACTATATATACTAATATATAGTTCTGAAAATCAAAATATATAACAAGTACACTCCCTCATATACATACATACACACACACACACACATATATATATATATGTACGTATTTATGTATGTATGTATGTATGTATATAAACACACACACACACACTCTCGATCCAATCTAGGGTAATAACTCCTACCCTATCTCTACTGGATCACGGTATCAACCTAGGTAAACTACGCAACCTAAGCTCTGATACCAAATATGATGACCGCCCTGCACCTTCGGTACCCAATATACATGTAGAGTGCAATGTGGATGTACCCGACCGATGTAAGACAATAACCAAGGGTGTAAAGTAAGGAAAATCCAAGCACAAAACCTGTAGAACATCTTATAGTGCACTGATAAAATATAACATAATAACATAGATATAAAATAGGCGAGATAGTAATATAAGCAAATGAACAATAAATAAGGACATCATAGTGCAATAGGTTCACAGATTATGCAAAATTGAAAATAAAAGAGTTTATACATCCGGGTCTCCAAACTAAACTCTATAACTGTCTCTTAAGTAATACAATAATTGGTATAGCTTCATAGTACTACACAATGGAATATAAGCTATAGTAAGCTCTAAAGTATAGATATATGAAAGTGTAGTTTCTTGCTCGTACAGCTCCATGCGTTTTCCATATCTATTATCCCTAATCTACTCATTTAAGAATACCCATGATAATAAGAAGTAAAACATAAAACCTCGGGTCAAACAATAGTCCGGTATGAGTGATACATCATCTCAAAAATACTACGAAAATTGCATATAGTAAATAGATGCATAGGGTATGAAGAATCATACATGACATATCTCTGCATCCAAATAGTTAGCACATAACAGTCGATATTTGCTAATTTACTGTAATCATCGTGTGGGTGTACTACAATTGAAGTACAATATCCAGTGTCTAGGTATACAGTCAAAAAATACCTACATCGTGTGACGTCTTAGAGTGATAATCAACCACGGCAAAACATATCATCCATCAAACAACCCTCACCATCACTCTTGTGCACTGGTTACATGATAACTCGTATAGCGCAATCGTAACTAGGGACTTAATCAAATCCTGGCTTCTTTGGTGCTTGAATCCTTACCACTTTGAAAGACTAGGAAATAGACTCATAATCGAAAATTTCAGGGTAATCCACAATGTAAGATCTAGACGCAATCGTAATCCAGGTGTGCGTCCCCACGCACCCCTTCTGTACCGGCACACTAGAAGCCTCCGAGTTATCAATGATCCCTTTGCACATGTCGCCATAGTGGAACTCAATCGTTATTCCATTCTGGCTATCTCCATATTAGAACATAGTCTTAAATTCTACCACAAGTCCTCATCGTTGAACTTGTCCTTATAGATCACCATTCCGACTCCCATCGTTAAGTCATTGTCATCGGCATGACTCTTGACCCCTATCATAAGGCGTGGAGCCATCGTACTAAGGTTTCAAATTCGTTGTCATGTCAAAGCATCATGCCATCACATCACTAGTCGCCACACGAACCCCAAAGTTGCCTTAAGTTGTCCTAGAGCCATTCGGCTTTGCTCAAGAACAAACTCCAAAAGTCCAATTTTTTGCCTAGATCATTTCATAGGAAAACCCAAAAATCCCCTCCTAGAAACCCGAAGCAATCACCATGAAAACCCGAAGTGGCCAAAATTTCACCATTCCATTTTCCCCACCCAGAATTTCCTAGGTGCGGTCTCGAAGTGAAACCTCTCCTGTCCTGAAGCAAGACACAAAACACCACACACTACCCTCAAACAAGATTTTTTTATTGGCCCACGAACACAACACCACCAAACAACATTTGATTACTAGGTTTCCTCTACCACCGACCCGAAGAACACCCTAATCACAACACTACTGGATAAATGCTATCGAGCAGAAATGCTATCGAGCAGAAATGTTGTAGTTTCTCCTTACTCTAGTTTTGCATCGATTCACTACTATGCTTCATTCTTCGACCCGTTTTCCTTCCCTATGCATTGACACTAGTCCTTACACCCCTGAGCCTATTTGTCAAAATCTGGTTCTACAGTTCCTACCCTTAGCTTGCTCTGATGAGCGTTTTCAACCATTCAAGCATACACAAGAACACTGCTTACGCATCAAACAACATCCCAACATGCAAAACATAACAAATCATTACAACTATCATATAGTGTATCTACAACATAGCCTAACATATATCAATGTAATCACACATTCAAATAACATGATTAGAACACCAAAAATCACTTTATCCACATTTTTACTACAGGTAGGGTTTTAAAACAACATTAAAACTTAATTTAGGTTTTAAAAATGGATTCAAAACATGTTAAAACCTATAGATACGTACATACATACATACATAATATATATAAATAAGATGTAAGATGATAAATCACTCACCAAACCCTCTAAAATCCAAGTTTTGCATGCAAATCGAGGTGAATCCGAGAATGAATAACAATGACCATGTTTCTCTTACCAAAAAACGTAGATTTGAATATCTCTAACTAATCCTCTTCCTAATCCACCCTTAATCTATTATTTAGACTTGATTTGGAGAAGAAAGGTGAAGGTTTTGGCGATGAAATTGTTAATGCAGGCATAGATCTATTTGGAAGATGGGAAAATGATTTTGGGATAGTTATTTCAACCTCTAATAGTGTAAATCCTGAAATAGGTTAGTGGGCCTATCCCCAATCTCACTAATTACCCATTAAGCTACTCCAAAAAATGCCAAACTTCAAACAACCATGTCTCCTAACCAGAAAGTCCAAATCAGTATTATCATCACTCTACGAAAAGAGAAACCATCATATCTTTCCAATGGAAGTGGTCTCAAACGATAATTCTGCTTCTATCAAAATTTGTTGCCGTATCTACTGGTAAAATCATCCGATAAAATTTCTCAGAGTCAAAAATGTCATTACTTAACAACCCCCAAAGTTACAGTGTTGTACAATCTAATATGAATTTAAAAATAACATTTTACGACCCTCTAATATATAAAATACGGGTCGTTACATTACATTTCTATTTATAGGCTAAAATAACACATGTTTAGCCTAAAATCTCAAAATTAATATATTAAGAAAGTGCCACTAGGTTTGTTTTTTTTAAACAAAATTTAGCAAGTTATATATGTTTCGTGATTATAAATGACATTTCGGATGCAATAGAATATGTCTCGAGGTTTAATTCCAACCCTAGTAATTTTTTTTTGTTTTATCCATTATGTAAAATTACGATTTTACCATTTTTAATTTAATTATTTAATTTTGTAAAATTATAGGTGTTACAATTACCAGCCATAATTGTGCATTTTTATGGACTAAAAATTTTCATAGCTCATTGAGTAATTAAACATATTTAAAGTTTGTTTATATATATATATATATCAATACGTGCATATATGAATTTTACATATACATCCAAATAATTACTAATAACACCCCCAAACATCAAATAAATTAATAATAAATGTTTATTAAATATTAATTAATTTATTACACTTTACAAACCAATTAAATCGTGTAGTTTTTCGAAGAATTTACAAGTACGACTGTGAGACTCTGAGGTGTGAATTCAGTCATCGATTAATATTAAGAAATTTAAATATGAATGTTCACACATCACCTTAGTTAATGGTGCGATAGTTTCTCTAAATTCATCTCTTACAGATCTTTTTGGTAAAATCAGATTTTACATCACTTTAAGTGGTACCAATAGTGACAATAATTTACACACGTTCTCTTGGCCAATGTTTAGGGTGTAATAAATTTGGTATTGGTTAAGACTCCAAAATTATCCACATTGAATTCAATCATGAAGGACCAAGCTGGACTGCAATGGGCCTATATTTTTTCATATTAGGTTCATAGTAGGCCTTTATGTCTAACGGGTTTCACTAGATCCAATCTAATTATTCAATAAAATCATATATTGGTTAACATTATTTTATATTTATAATTAATGACATTGATTAATCTAACTAAATTTTTTTATTTGCATGTATCATATATACATTCAATGGTATAACAACATAACATATATAAATATAGATATTGGGTTTCTTTCTGATAACTTACTAATATTGATTTTTATATATTATGTGTGTGTGTGTGTATATTGTACTTACAAATACATATAACAATTTCATATAAATATCTAGAATATAAATGCCTGAGTACATATATATGTTTGAATATACTATAGCGTGTGTATATGGTTTCTTTGCAAATATTTATAATACCATATATATATATAGTTTAGACATATATACATATACATATATGTTGTCACGTACGGGAATTTTCGACTTTCGAAAATTCGACATCGATACTCCCTTTATCGACTGTCGAGCAATCGAGTGCCGGAAACTCCAATAGTGAGGGTTTTAAGAAAAAGAAAAAGTAGAAGAAGAAGGAAATAGAAGGAAAAGAAAAAGAAGAGAAAAAAAGAAAAGAGGAAGAAGAAACAACAGATAACACGATCAGAAACAGAAGCAATATCAGAATCTCACATATCGCAGCGGAATAACATATAATAGATAATCACTAGTCTTTTAAAACAAAGAACTATATCAGTTTATACATACATCAATCATCAGAGTCAATATACAACAATGGACAGTTATATAACTTGTCCTCATACAGAATACACAGCGGAATAAATATAAGGTCTGATACAAATACTACGTCTCGTCATCCAGCTTGCTTCCAAAGCTCCAGAATATCCAGAATATCCTGATAACCTAACTCTAGACTGCCCGTGTGGAAATTGGTGGGCACCCAGAGTTTAGAAGGGAACAATAAACTCCGAGTCAGTCATGGTGACTGGTGTGAGATCGTAAAACAGTTATTTTTCACAAAGAAAATAAAACAAATTCGCAATGCTTTTTGGAAAATGAAACTACCATAAGACCTCCCGCCACACACACAATGCAAACGCAGAATTGGAGGAGATTTCTTCTTATGATAGTCAAAGATGCTTACTACGCAAAAATCAAATTCTTTTTGATATTATTATTAGTGCATAGTGTAGAAAACATTTCGAAAGTATAATATAAATCTTAGCCAGCATAGACATTCCGAACTATGCCTACTATAGCTACCATCCAAACAGTGGTGACCACCATAAGTGAATGGCAGGTTCTACAACTAAAACCGTACAAGGCTCGTATTGTTTCTTTGGATTTCCAACAAATGGTCAGGCTAAGGAACTTCCTATCCACGATGGGTACGTCCCTGGAATAGACGACCCGAGAACCTAACCGGATCTCTGCCAACACAAGGCCGGGTTACCTCTGCAAAAATAGGTAACTACTGACACGCGTATGCCATCCCCCGATCGTAACCGATCTTCCCGAGGATCCCCGATTTCCAACAAACCACATAGATAATAATGCAGCAACCACATAGGTTAAGTATCTTGGCTCCATACCATGATACCACCTCTATCCAGAAGGAATGACATACACTAAGGGGCGCTACTCCCTAGAACCTTGCTGCATCCTTCCTGTTTCGACCATTTCCGGGGTGTGAGGCTCGATGAAGTCTCGTCCACAAAGCTACGCTTTCTACAAAGCCCTGCTTCGGGTCAAACAAAAATGATCAACCTATGATCACAAAGATATAAGATCAAACAAATGATCATATCACAAATGATCAAACACTGATCATTTCACAGCAACACTCAGTATGCCACGTTACCAAATTGGGAATATATCACTGATAAATTTCAACTACATAACCTCTGAGCTCGTACGTCTCAGAGAAGGGTGTTAAGCTAAGAGAATAAATTCTCCGCCACCAACAGAAATGTATTTGAAAGAAATCAGCTTTATATCTCAAATTGTAACGTCAGACACACAATCCATACAAGTCTGTTCCGGGATCGAACAGAACCGAAGGCACTTCTCACGAAGCCCTTGCATATCCGGATAAATTTCTAATCACGTCCGGACTTCCCGTCACTAAGGGTGATAAAACCTCTAAATCGGAGATCAGCCGATGTAGAGTAACTCGACGGTAATCCTTCCGTTTTCAAAAATATCCGGTCTTCAACACCGGTCTTCGAATGCAATTCATAACGACGTATCACATATTCGGAATGGGTTATACGACCCCATGGTCCTTTCCCGGCTAACCCGAATAGTGAGCGCTTATTCAAAAATAAGTGTGGCATTCAAATTCATCCAATTCACAACAAATACCATTTAGGGTAATTATTGATAGTCGGTTATTTAACTATCAATAAAGATGCGCAACATCATCAGATTCCAAATAATTTTCCAAATTATTTTATCTTCAAAAATATCTTTACTAGATATATATAATTTCCACACTTAACCGTTTGAAAACAATTTCAAATCAATTTCCACATTTCATTTTATCTTTGAAGATAAAATCTCAAAACAGTTCATTTCATATTGGAAAAGCATTTCCATACTTATTTAAAAATAAGTAATTCACAAATCATTTATTTTCAATATTTGAAAATATTCGATATACTTAAATCAATATTAAGTATATATTCATTCTTTAAGGAAATCATAAATTTTACATCTATTTGAGTCAAAACGAATGTTGCGTAAAACATCGTTACGACGACTCGAAATCACTAGTATAGGGATTCAGATTTTAAGATAGATATATGTAAATCCCAATACTACATAAAACATTTTCTTTCGAAAATCATTTACTATAACAACAGTGTTATAGTCCATCATTTCCTTAAATTTCTCGAAAACGTCTATTTCAACAATGAATGTTGAAATCTATGATTTCGATATTTAACACGTTTTAAAACATCTTTTAAAACAATTACTTCATTTCGTAATATCACTTTTCCAAAACATATCCAATTTACTCAATAATATATTCACTGTCCAAAATCGTGAATATACTTCACTAACCAAATTTCAATCTTTTCTACACATTTATTCCAATAATAATCCGCTATCCAAAATCGCGAATATATCTCCTTTAACATTTTAATTTATCAAATCCAATTGATTTCGAATTTATAAAACAACGTTTATAAATTCTATTTCTATTTTCTAACGACTTCAATTTAATAAATCTTCTTTATTAATAATTCGATCAATATCCCATTTAAAGGCAAAAAATCCAATTTATAAGTAAATCTCTTATAAATCTTTTATTCTACAGTTTCATCCATTTTATAATTTCATAATTTATGAATCTATAAGTTCCATATCCTCCCGACTTATAATTCTATAAATTTCATCTTTAACACTTATCATCTCGTTTTAAAATTCCAATATTTTAAATTTATAAATATCAACTTTTTAAATCTTTTAAATAAACTGTTCACAAAAATTCGAAAATCTCAGTTCAAACCATTTTATAAATTGCTTAAACTATTTATTTCAAAAATCACCTTACGGTCATAATTCACAAAAATCTTAACTGTTATAACTTCAAAATTTTGAACGTTTCTTTATTTAAAATAAATCAATTCAACAATTCAATAAAACGTCTACTTTCAAAAATTACTTTAAAATCCTTTTAAAGTAAAAGTCGTTATTTTTAAAACTTGGATCCGATGATGCTACAGCATCAAACAATCAATCACAACAATCAAATATCATATATCATCATATGATAACAGAATATATCACAATATCTGTAAATAATCAATACGGTGAGGAATCCAGTTGGATCCCTCCAACCTGTTTCCCTGCATCCACAGATGTTAGCACAATACCAATTCCGCTCCAGTACGGAATTATCGCGGTATATGGGTTTTATAGAAATATCCGCTTACTAACGGCGCAATAGGGTCTCATCCGCTATACGAGGCGGGAAATCAATCAATCCAATATATACATATGCCAATATGTATATATTGCTATATATATAGATATATCCTACTATATCTAATATCACATCCAATAGAAATCAATCACATCAATAATAACTGCAATTCATTTTAAATCTGAGTGAGAAGATCTCACCGTGATTTTCTGATAGCAATTTGTAGCGTTTATTCCGAATGAAATTAAACGGACGTTTAATTCCACTCAAAATTTTCACTGAACCCGATCGTATCCAATCCAGTTTCATCGCGAAGTATTCGACGATACGATTCCAATGCTTCCTGTTTCGTCGAATTTCGACAACATATGATGAAGTTATAGCATTACAAAGTTTTATACGAATTTAATTAAAATAATTTTACAATATTTATTTATTTTATACCCCTAAACATCATGGCCGTGCATTTTGAATTATCAGATCGCAGCCGTTCGTGCCTTTCTTTCTTCCCTCCCAGGTGAAAATGTGAATGAAGTAAACCCAACGACGCCTCCCAAATCTCGATGGACGCGACCACCACGCCCACTTCCAAGTCGATCAGCGACCTCCAGGCCATAGCCCCCACCGCCACGCACCACCGCCCTGAATCCCGTAGCACTCGGCCCCACCATCACCGCGAAAACCGTGCGCAACAACCCACGAACGCGACCCTATAACTCCGTCTATGGTCGACGATAACCCAATTCCACCGTTGGATGCCTCGGCCTCGCTACCCTCTTCGATTCTCTAGTTGAGATCGTTGCCTAGAAACGCGCGGATGAGGAGATAATCGAGGGGAAGTGAGAATGTTTTCTGGCCTTTGAAATAGAGAGTGGCGGCCGGCCATTTAAATTAGGGTTTTGGGTTTTTATTTTTCTTTTTTTTTTGTGAATAAGGGGGGTATTTATAGAAGATCGAACGAACACTATTCACTTCGAATTCCCGAACTCCGATTTACGCACGGTCACTATCGTTTCTAGGGTTTACCCCGTGTTCCGGACACAATGGAATAGGTTTCGGAAGCTAATTCGATCGTATGTGTGAGATATGGCAATAAACGATCGATTTAAATTAAACCGATTTAAATCGATTTCGAGGCGTTTTGATTCGTACCAGACAAACGGTAAATCCAAAAATTACGAAATTTGAAATCTTACAACAATATCACATTACGGATCCGATGAAACTGGTTTCGTCAAAATCCGAGACTTTTTGAAAAATGACTATTTTAACTCGCCGAATTAAAATTAAAATGATTTCAAAGCGTTTCGAGCTGCCACGGTCAAATGATAACTCTGATTGATACGAAAATTGAAATCCAATAATAACTAACTATTACGGATCCAATGGAACTGGTTTCGTTCAATTCTGAGACTGTTCGAAAATTGACTATTTTTACAGTCCATAATTAAATATTAAAATATTAAATCTTCACAGATTAACTCCAAATTCAATTTTAAAAGTTCTATAACCTTTCTATAACTCCAGTATGATTAAATAAAATTTTACAAATCAATTTCAATCATATTAAACTCGATTTTTAATTATCTCTGGAATTTCACTATTTAATTTATCGACTTAATTCTCAAATAAAACCCAATATTCGAAAAATAAATCATTCGACTTATTAAATTCATTTATTAATATTTAAAATCAATTAAATATTCGAATTTTAATTATCAAAAATTCTGGGTCGTTACAAACTTCCCCCCTTAAAAGAATTTCGTCCTCGAAATTACAAGTTAGGAAAAAATGTCCTTAACTCGTCTACTATTTTTCACAATCTAATAGTTTTATCAATTTATCAAAACAAATCTTTCTACTAAAGATTCGTTATCATTCAACTAAATTTTTCAACTACAATTACAGGTTTCAAAACAATATTGTTTAACTTCTCAATTCAAATTCGAGTTTAAATTCAAATTTTAAACTTTCAAAATTTCTCAAAAATTTTCTAACGCCCTAAATTTCCAAAAAATTTCGCCAGCGTCTCCTTTGCGCGGCTAATACGGTACGACTACAAAACGTCCCTACGGACTCTCAGATTTCAGAAAGAAAAAGCCAAGCGGCTAGACAAGAAATCATCAAATCTCATATTGGAATTTAGATACATACCTTTTTCGAGCAATTCAAATTTATCTTCAAATTTAAAATCCCAATTCCGTTATAACACCTGTATATCCTACTAGCCATAATATCTAGTTACATATTCAAACTATTCTGCAAATTTAATTACAAAATTTTCAATGTAAACTGCATATACATTTCTCTAATTCACTATTGGAGTTACATCCATTCAATTTTACATTTCAAAATTCATTTGAATTCAATTCACAATTCCAATCTAATTTGGATTCGGTTTATCTCCTGAATATTGAATTTTTATCGATTATCTTTAGTTTACTTCATTTGCAATTGATTCCATTCAATTTAATTTGCATTTCATATTTTCATTCAGTTTATTTTATTAACCAACAACTTTCATTCATAACTGCTCTTTTTAGATTAGTTTTAGTTACTAATTCATTACAAATTTCAATTCACTTATTCAAATTTGTTTTCAACATTCAGTTTCAATTCCAATTTTTATCTTCATTTATAATTATTCAATTCAATTTATTGCCTACAAATTCGAAATGAATTTTAACATTCAATTTTATTTTCTCGTATTTGCCATTGCAAATTTATTTATTTGTTCACAAATTCTTTTATTTCAATTTGAACTTTCATTTCACTCAGATTTCAAATATTCTATAAGTTATCAACTTATTTTCATTTCGATTTATATAATCACTTATATATTCATATTACAAATTCATTTCATTAATGAATTTTAAATTTTCCAATATCTATCTGGAATTCCATTTTCATTTATAAATCACATTTACAATTCATATTTACCATTTTATTCATATATGAATTCGTTTCCTTATGCTTCCAATTCATATTTAAAATTTCATTCGTTAAATGGATTTTTATTTAAACTTTAAACTTTACAAGTTATCAACTTCGTAATATTCCATAAATATTCTTTTATATTATTCCAGAGTCTTTTCAACATTTCAAAGCCATTTTGAAAACAATTCAAATTTATCTTTTGAATTTCGAAAACAAAACCCAAATTTTTCAAACAACTTCCTTTTAAAATAATTTGGCAGCAATACCACTTTTGGAAACCCGAAAATGAACACCAACGATGCTGCGGTCATCATCGAAGTTATTTTCCAGCGACCGAAAAGAGTTTAGAGCTTTTATCTCTCCAAAATACTTTTCAAAACCTTTGAAATTCATTTTCAAATCAAAAATGATTTAAACTTTCCAATCCTCAAAATTTTCAAATTCTTTTCAAAACATTTCCAAAAACTTATCTAGAATTCCGTTTCAAATTACAAATCACATTTATAATTTATATTCTCAAATTTCATTTGTATGTGAATTTATTTCTTAACTTTGGAGTTTCGATTTCAATTTCTTATTCAATTTCAATGATAATAATTTACCATTATTACTTCCTAACATCCATGCAACCATATACTATAGTACTTTATAGAAAAACATTTCTTTTCTATACAAAAATAGTTTTGGGTAAAATTATTTCATTTACCCTATTTAAAACAATATTGTGCCGAATTGTTCTATATAAGTGTTTAGAGATCCCTATCGATAGAGTTGTACGGACAATACCGACCAGAATCCATATACCACCCAACAAACCAATCATCACAATATAAAACAATTTTATATTAACTAACAAATACGCACTCGTATCTATTATTACACTCAACTCATTCTAGAGTACTACTGACTCTATCTCTAATGAGTAACACCCAACAGAGCAGGGTTGTCGCTTAACCATATGATCTGATACCACTTTGTCACGTACGGGAATTTTCGACTTTCGAAAATTCGACATCGATACTCCCTTTATCGACTGTCGAGCAATCGAGTGCCGGAAACTCCAATAGTGAGGGTTTTAAGAAAAAGAAAAAGTAGAAGAAGAAGGAAATAGAAGGAAAAGAAAAAGAAGAGAAAAAAAGAAAAGAGGAAGAAGAAACAACAGATAACACGATCAGAAACAGAAGCAATATCAGAATCTCACATATCGCAGCGGAATAACATATAATAGATAATCACTAGTCTTTTAAAACAAAGAACTATATCAGTTTATACATACATCAATCATCAGAGTCAATATACAACAATGGACAGTTATATAACTTGTCCTCATACAGAATACACAGCGGAATAAATATAAGGTCTGATACAAATACTACGTCTCGTCATCCAGCTTGCTTCCAAAGCTCCAGAATATCCAGAATATCCTGATAACCTAACTCTAGACTGCCCGTGTGGAAATTGGTGGGCACCTAGAGTTTAGAAGGGAACAATAAACTCCGAGTCAGTCATGGTGACTGGTGTGAGATCGTAAAACAGTTATTTTTCACAAAGAAAATAAAACAAATTCGCAATGCTTTTTGGAAAATGAAACTACCATAAGACCTCCCGCCACACACACAATGCAAACGCAGAATTGGAGGAGATTTCTTCTTATGATAGTCAAAGATGCTTACTACGCAAAAATCAAATTCTTTTTGATATTATTATTAGTGCATAGTGTAGAAAACATTTCGAAAGTATAATATAAATCTTAGCCAGCATAGACATTCCGAACTATGCCTACTATAGCTACCATCCAAACAGTGGTGACCACCATAAGTGAATGGCAGGTTCTACAACTAAAACCGTACAAGGCTCGTATTGTTTCTTTGGATTTCCAACAAATGGTCAGGCTAAGGAACTTCCTATCCACGATGGGTACGTCCCTGGAATAGACGACCCGAGAACCTAACCGGATCTCTGCCAACACAAGGCCGGGTTACCTCTGCAAAAATAGGTAACTACTGACACGCGTATGCCATCCCCCGATCGTAACCGATCTTCCCGAGGATCCCCGATTTCCAACAAACCACATAGATAATAATGCAGCAACCACATAGGTTAAGTATCTGGGCTCCATACCATGATACCACCTCTATCCAGAAGGAATGACATACACTAAGAGGCGCTACTCCCTAGAACCTTGCTGCATCCTTCCTGTTTCGACCATTTCCGGGGTGTGAGGCTCGATGAAGTCTCGTCCACAAAGCTACGCTTTCTACAAAGCCCTGCTTTGGGTCAAACAAAAATGATCAACCTATGATCACAAAGATATAAGATCAAACAAATGATCATATCACAAATGATCAAACACTGATCATTTCACAGCAACACTCAGTATGCCACGTTACCAAATTGGGAATATATCGCTGATAAATTTCAACTACATAACCTCTGAGCTCGTACGTCTCAGAGAAGGGTGTTAAGCTAAGAGAATAAATTCTCCGCCACCAACAGAAATGTATTTGAAAGAAATCAGCTTTATATCTCAAATTGTAACGTCAGACACACAATCCATACAAGTCTGTTCCGGGATCGAACAGAACCGAAGGCACTTCTCACGAAGCCCTTGCATATCCGGATAAATTTCTAATCACGTCCGGACTTCCCGTCACTAAGGGTGATAAAACCTCTAAATCGGAGATCAGCCGATGTAGAGTAACTCGACGGTAATCCTTCCGTTTTCAAAAATATCCGGTCTTTAACACCGGTCTTCGAATGCAATTCATAACGACGTATCACATATTCGGAATGGGTTATACGACCCCATGGTCCTTTCCCGGCTAACCCGAATAGTGAGCGCTTATTCAAAAATAAGTGTGGCATTCAAATTCATCCAATTCACAACAAATACCATTCAGGGTAATTATTGATTGTCGGTTATTTAACTATCAATAAAGATGCGCAACATCATCAGATTCCAAATAATTTTCCAAATTATTTTATCTTCAAAAATATTTTTACTAGATATATATAATTTCCACACTTAACCGTTTGAAAACAATTTCAAATCAATTTCCACATTTCATTTTATCTTTGAAGATAAAATCTCAAAACAGTTCATTTCATATTGGAAAAGCATTTCCATACTTATTTAAAAATAAGTAATTCACAAATCATTTATTTTCAACATTTGAAAATATTCGATATACTTAAATCAATATTAAGTATATATTCATTCTTTAAGGAAATCATAAATTTTACATCTATTTGAGTCAAAACGAATGTTGCGTAAAACATCGTTACGACGACTCGAAATCACTAGTATAGGGATTCGGATTTTAAGATAGATATATGTAAATCCCAATACTACATAAAACATTTTCTTTCGAAAATCATTTACTATAACAATAGTGTTATAGTCCATCATTTCCTTAAATTTCTCGAAAACGTCTATTTCAACAATGAATGTTGAAATCTATGATTTCGATATTTAACACGTTTTAAAACATCTTTTAAAACAATTACTTCATTTCGTAATATCACTTTTCCAAAACATATCCAATTTACTCAATAATATATTCACTGTCCAAAATCGTGAATATACTTCACTAACCAAATTTCAATCTTTTCTACACATTTATTCCAATAATAATCCGCTATCCAAAATCGCGAATATATCTCCTTTAACATTTTAATTTATCAAATCCAATTGATTTCGAATTTATAAAACAACGTTTATAAATTCTATTTCTATTTTCTAACGACTTCAATTTAATAAATCTTCTTTATTAATAATTCGATCAATATCCCATTTAAAGGCAAAAAATCCAATTTATAAGTAAATCTCTTATAAATCTTTTATTCTACAGTTTCATCCATTTTATAATTTCATAATTTATGAATCTATAAGTTCCATATCCTCCCGACTTATAATTCTATAAATTTCATCTTTAACACTTATCATCTCGTTTTAAAATTCCAATATTTTAAATTTATAAATATCAACTTTTTAAATCTTTTAAATAAACTGTTCACAAAAATTCGAAAATCTCAGTTCAAACCATTTTATAAATTGCTTAAACTATTTATTTCAAAAATCACCTTACGGTCATAATTCACAAAAATCTTAACTGTTATAACTTCAAAATTTTGAACGTTTCTTTATTTAAAATAAATCAATTCAACAATTCAATAAAACGTCTACTTTCAAAAATTACTTTAAAATCCTTTTAAAGTAAAAGTCGTTATTTTTAAAACTTGGATCCGATGATGCTACAGCATCAAACAATCAATCACAACAATCAAATATCATATATCATCATATGATAACAGAATATATCACAATATCTGTAAATAATCAATACGGTGAGGAATCCAGTTGGATCCCTCCAACCTGTTTCCCTTCATCCACAGATGTTAGCACAATACCAATTCCGCTCCAGTACGGAATTATCGCGGTATATGGGTTTTATAAAAATATCCGCTTACTAACGGCGCAATAGGGTCTCATCCGCTATACGAGGCGGGAAATCAATCAATCCAATATATACATATGCCAATATGTATATATTGCTATATATATAGATATATCCTACTATATCTAATATCACATCCAATAGAAATCAATCACATCAATAATAACTGCAATTCATTTTAAATCTGAGTGAGAAGATCTCACCGTGATTTTCTGATAGCAATTTGTAGCGTTTATTGCGAATGAAATTAAACGGACGTTTAATTCCACTCAAAATTTTCACTGACCCCGATCGTATCCAATCCAGTTTCATCGTGAAGTATTCGACGATATGATTCCAATGCTTCCTGTTTCGTCGAATTTCGACAACATATGACGAAGTTATAGCATTACAAAGTTTTATACGAATTTAATTAAAATAATTTTACAATATTTATTTATTTTATACCCCTAAACATCATGGCCGTGCATTTTGAATTATCAGATCGCAGCCGTTCGTGCCTTTCTTTCTTCCCTCCCAGGTGAAAACGTGAATGAAGTAAACCCAACGACGCCTCCCAAATCTCGATGGACGCGACCACCACGCCCACTTCCAAGTCGATCAGCGACCTCCAGGCCATAGCCCCCACCGCCACGCACCACCGCCCTGAACCCCGTAGCACTCGGCCCCACCATCACCGCGAAAACCGTGCGCAACAACCCACGAACGCGACCCAATAACTCCGTCTATGGTCGACGATAACCCAATTCCACCGTTGGATGCCTCGGCCTCGCTACCCTCTTCGATTCTCTAGTTGAGATCGTTGCCTAGAAACGCGCGGATGAGGAGATAATCGAGGGGAAGTGAGAATGTTTTCTGGCCTTTGAAATAGAGAGTGGCAGCCTGCCATTTAAATTAGGGTTTTGGGTTTTTATTTTTCTTTTTCTTTTTTGTGAATAAGGGGGGTATTTATAGAAGATCGAACGAACACTATTCACTTCGAATTCCCGAACTCCGATTTACGCACGGTCACTATCGTTTCTAGGGTTTACCCCGCGTTCCGGACACAATGGAACAGGTTTCGGAAGCTAATTCGATCGTATGTGTGAGATATGGCAATAAACGATCGATTTAAATTAAACCGATTTAAATCGATTTCGAGGCGTTTTGATTCGTACCGGACAAACGGTAAATCCAAAAATTACGAAATTTGAAATCTTACAACAATATCACATTACGGATCCAATGAAACTTGTTTCATCGAAATCCGAGACTTTTTGAAAAATGACTATTTTAACTCGCCGAATTAAAATTAAAATGATTTCAAAGCGTTTCGAGCTGCCACGGTCAAATGATAACTCTGATTGATACGAAAATTGAAATCCGATAATAACTAACTATTACGGATCCAATGAAACTGGTTTCGTTCAATTCTGAGACTGTTCGAAAATTGACTATTTTTACAGTCGATAATTAAATATTAAAATATTAAATCTTCACAGATTAACTCCAAATTCAATTTTAAAAGTTCTATAACCTTTCTATAACTCCAGTATGATTAAATAAAATTTTACAAATCAATTTCAATCATATTAAACTCGATTTTTAATTATCTCTGGAATTTCACTATTTAATTTATCGACTTAATTCTCAAATAAAACCCAATATTCGAAAAATAAATCATTCGACTTATTAAATTCATTTATTAATATTTAAAATCAATTAAATATTCGAATTTTAATTATCAAAAATTCTGGGTCGTTACATATGTAATATTTTATTTCTACTTATATATATAATATACATATATAAAATTATGAAAACAAATCTATATGATAAAATCAGATAATTTCAAAGTAATAGAATATTTGATTAGAAGTGAAGAAGGAAATAATATTTCACACTAAATCTGGATCTAATCAATTCAGAATTAAAAAGAAATAAATAAGAGGTGATACAGTGTTTAAATAGAGTACACAGACACTTTTGGGCCAAATGGTTACATATGACTGAACCCGCCTCATTGCCTATATAAGTAGCGGTTAGAAACTCTATGAGGTAGCCATCATATTGGTCTCTCTTCCTTAATCCTGAAATTTCTCTTAGTCACAATTTAATGGTGGAGGATTTTCGCTAACTGCAAATTGATTTAAAATTTAAAATATCCATACCCTATCAAATTATAGATCGTTGCAAAGCTCTCGATGAATGGAGATAATAGGTGGTGTCCATTTGTCAAAAATGTATTCAAGTCAAATATTAATCGACAAACAATTCTTGGTCATCGAACCTAGGGTTTTTAGAATCAACAGTGGATCGATGATAATTGGACGATCGGAGGGAACCATAGTGTAGAAGAGGTCAAAAGTAGTAGATCCATCGGTTTGATTAAGTTATAGGCATCAGATTTTGCTGTAATTCGACCGTGAATTCATTCGTGATTTTTTGCTGGCAAAAGACTGCACCAGAGGTTGCCATGGTGGTCGAAGTGGATGCAGAATTGGGTGGCGAGGTGGCTGGCATCGTGAGATCTTGTCGAAAACGCCTATAGCGTTGTCGATTTAGCGAGGAAGGCGGGGGCTTGGGGAGTGTCTGGGTTGAGAAGTTACTATAGCGAAGGTAAGTTATATTTATTTATGTTAATTTTTAAATTACAAATTTACCTATTTAGCTTCTAATCACAATAACCGTTGCTTACAAACTTCGATTCACGCATGGTTTCTTTCTTTCAACTCGTGATAGAATTCCGGATTATTCGGCACTTGGTTCTTTGAGTTTGGAGGCTGTTAACAAAAGCGCATCGGTATGGTTCATTTAATTTAATTAATTGAATTTTAGATTGTAAAGTCCATATCTATTGATGAAAAATACATTAATATATTGTATTCTATGGATGATTGTTTTGTTATTATAATATTTCGGATATATTGTGCATTGATTGGAGAATTATCGTTGATTGCATTATTTTAAGGTGATTAACTAAAATATATATTTGATTTGAATCAGAAAATAATTGACTAGAATAAATTGGGTAATAACGAGAAAATCAAATAATCAAATGATAAATAAGGTTATTTATAGATTTTAGATGAATTTTGTAAATAACGATGATTTAAGAAACTTTAATGAAATTAAAGTATGGAATCTAGTAAGGTTATTATTTATGAATTTCTGGGAAAATTCCAAAATAATAACTAAAGCGATATTTTATACTGAGATTTGGAAAGTTATTATTATTTATAAAATAAGTAGCATTTTCGGTATATAATAGTAGCAATAAATAAATGTTTTTCAAAGGTATTTTTGAATAAGTTAATTACCGGTTGGAGATAAATAGTAGTAGATTAGTTTGTTAACTATTATAGTGGCTTTAAAATATATTATTATCATTTTGATGAAAAATAATAATAATATTACTTTGAAAAGTAATTTAATGTATATTTTTGACATAAAATATGATGTTTTGATGTATTTAGAGAAATAAAAGTATAGTAAAGGGAAATTGAAGTAAATTACTGTTTTGGAAGAATTATTACTTTTTGGGATGAATAAATAAAGGCGACTTTAGAATAAATAATAATAAAATCATTTTTTATATTCAAGAGAATAATGGATGCAAATATATTATTTGGATGGTTGTTGAATGCGTGATTAATTTTTGATTGTAATTATCACATATATTTGATGTTTGATGACAATATCGCATTTTGATGAGTGTGAGATATTTTACTGTTATTGCTACTAGATGATGTGTAGTTAATAATGGCTATTTGATGGTGGATATTCTGTTACTAATATCGAGTGGATAAGTACACATTTGATGACATTGATGTTGTGTTACTATTGTAGTGTGATTAGTGCACATTTGATGACATATGCTTACATTTAGTGATGTGTTAGTATGATGGATAATTAGAATGTATATAAGTTTATTTATGCTGTTGATTATTTCATGATTAGGGCTAATGTTGTGTGTTACTGATGTTAAATGGCTAGGTATGCTTGCCCCATATGATGATTTGTTATGATGGATAAGTAGGAATACTATTTTATGCTTCTACTATTTGCATTGTTTGCATTGGTTGCGATGGTTACAATGGTTGCATAGACGTTATGGTTGTTATGTACTAACAAGTATTTGAATGCACGATGAGAGCATGAAATAGAAATATGTGGGTTTGATCTTTCAAAAGGGTACGCAGATAGTCTTTTTCTATGCAATAGCCCATGGTTCCCTTGTGGTCGGGGTGCACGGTCCCAAAAATAGTTGACACCTTTTCCCCTTCATTCTATGTATATGTGTATTTGCAAGTGAAAGAAAAAAAGAGAGCAAAGGGTCTAGAAGGAGTTGTATTTACAAGATAGATCGATATATCTCTTGCATCGTGGTTACACGGTTATTGTTTTAATAATTGATATATTGAAATGTGTATATTATGCAAAGTATGAGAAAAAGTAATATTTGATTTTTAAAATGATATGTGTTTATATGTTTACATTGATGTTTGAATTCCACTCTAAGATTTCCATTTTTATGTTTATTGTTTTAGGTTTTTAATTTTACCTATCAATGGTCCACCATCTTTAACATTTGAAATTTAATTATAAGATTATTTGACAGTGTCTATAATTATTTTTAGATTTTAAAAATAGTGGGTCATTATACAAAATTTCGATAAATCCCTTCATGTAATTATCTATTATTTGAATCCGTTTAAAGTTACACCGATATTGTATATCAATGCGGGCAAATATAACTTTTATATATGCATCTAAATAATTAAAAACAACTTCCAAACATCAAATAAATCAAATAATAATCAATATTTTAAAAATTAATATTAATAACAACTTTTATAAATTACTAAATCATGTGGTTTTATAAAGAATTCACAAATAATGTTGTGTGACTCAGAGGTATGAATTTAGTCAGCAAGTAATATATAACAGTTCAAATATTAACGTCCATACATCACCTTAACTAGTGGTGTGACAGTTTAGCGAATATCATCGCTTAAAGACTATTTCGACAAAATCATATTATCGTAAGCGGTACCATTTAGGAACAATAATTTAGACACATTCTCTTTGTCAACACTATATCACTTTAGGATTTATGGAATTTATTTTGGTCACTATTCCAATATCATCTTTATTTAACTCAGTAAGTCCATAAAAAAATCTTTGGTGATAATTTCAAAAACATTTATTATTAACCGTACTATTCTTACTAGAGATTTTGACTTTGAGTTCACCCTAGTTGACCATGATACTAATCTCATACAACTAAGGGGATGAACGCTCTATTGAACAATGCTTTACTTCTATTGCTTCAACTTAGACCTAATCATTTGATGGATCGTCATGTCATGATTTAACTAAATCAAAGTGGAGTATTCACACTGAAGTTCCAAAGTGTTCTCAAAATGAGGGAACCGTATGATATTGTCACCTTGAGATTTCTTGTTTGACCTAGTTGTTATTAACCAACATGAAACTCTCGGATGAGTCATTTCATAATTATCCAATAACTATGAGTACATAATCTCTTGTGGCCCCCAATAACCATGAGTAATACACCGTCCAATATTTGGAGAGCATTATGCACTTTAGTCTCAGTGGATGTATCGATATCCTTTCTCGAAACATCTTGACTACGAATATAAAAAAATAATATATTATTTTATATTATGATAATTTTCTCATAATTACAAATCCTTGTAATTATTATCACATAATATATCATTTAAGGATTTTCTATATTAATATACATAAATTAATTAGTGAATTAATATATCACAATATAAGAAGTATATAATAGAAAATTAAACACGTTTATTATGAATAAGATTAGTTATAGAGTTAGATATATTTAACAAATTACATAATTGCTCCTATGGCATATTCTTAACTCTTTCAATCTCGCACTTGCACTTGGATCAGTTATGGAATCTCAATCTCATTCCTTCGATTAATTTTCTCAAAATGATCTAGCTAGTCCCTTAGTGAACAAATATGCTATATTGTCTTAATTATCTACTATATTAATCAACTCTCTTTGACGTTGATATACTTAGCCTTTTGGTTGAATCAGCCATAACCTTTCGTTTGGAACAATTCTAACTTAAATCTCCTTGACTAAGATAAAATTGAATTTAGAATTGACACACTATATTTTATATCACTTATGAAGTTTGAGTCTGAACATTTCTTTTAAGGAGTTCATTGTAAACAATTCTCCAGTACTTCATAAATACTTGAGAATACTCTTAACTACCATTTAATTATATTCAGTTAGATTTGATATTTACTCAATATATCAACTACATAAGCAAATTATGATATAGTAGTTAGCATATCATATATTATAATTCCTACTGCCAATGCATAAGGAATCCATTACATATGCTCCATATTAAACATTTTAATATGTTGTTGGTGTATATCGTTTGTGACAATCCCAGCATCCTGGCTTACTCTGTTAGAAATACTTTAGTACCTTTTGATATTATTTCTTACAGACCCACGCTTCCTCTGCATTTTAATTGGTAATCAAACTAATTGATTTCACCTTAAACTATTTGTTCTATTTTGATGCTTGTTGAATGATACCGTTGTATTAGTTTTTTATTCTTATCCAACACCTACAAACTCAGCTGTTGCTCCCACTGACGTTTTAACCTTTTAGTAATCATGTGCAAAAAGTCCATTCTAAATCATTATTCATATTTTTTATTTCAATAAAGATGTATCAAAATTCAAAGTAAGATTGGGTGATAATTTTGAAAGTAGAATCCGAATTAACTCAAGCACTTTAACTGATGAATCTGCAATGCTGATTTCAACAATTGAAATTTACATGTTTATTCTCATCAATGTTGCTTACAGTATTCTAATTGCATTGGTCTTCCTTTTGAAAACGCACCTGCAGCCGATGGATCAAATCCCTTCGAATACAACTATCAAAATCATATTTCGATAATGTATTGGTAATCTATTTTGGATTTAAGCATCACACTCTATGGTAGAGTCTACAGTCTTCATGGCTTATTGACAATCATTATTATCAGTAACAGTCTTTTTTCTCGACATTAATATGAAACTCATAGTGTCTCATTAATGTGCAAGAATTCCTTGTAGACATTCTAATAATTCATGTTTGTTTAAGGCTTGGTAAATTTCATTTCATCTTATACAATTATTATCTATGTTAGAGCCTTGGGATCGTACCTATTTCTTACATAAAAAAATTCAATTTTGAGTTCACTAAACTAATGTTCATAACATAAATTAGTCAACCATTGTTGGTCGGTCCCAAATTCCTTTGGGTGATCCACATAAGGTCCCACATGAGCAAATTTTACATGTAGCCTCTTGACTCACACAGCTAGTCAACTCCTTGACATAGGACATGTAGGATTTTCTCATCAACTCATATCGTATACGATATAATAAACCACACTATAGATGAAATTAAATTTAACATCTATATTTACTCCTATGTACATATCCTTATAGAAAGAAGTCAACTCAACTTCACTTATAATTAATCGTATTTTGTCCAACAAAGTCCAATTACTCCTATCGATACATTATTATGTATCACAAGAAGAAATGTCTTTTAAATTGAATTTTATTTGTTTTAGCTACTTTTGAAACTCTTTCCAATATACTCACTTATTCAATCAAATTGAATAATATTAATTCCTTTGCATGTTATATTTTTCTACTTTCATTTTATATTCTATGAACTTATCATAGATATGCTACTTGTGTATTGGATACACATGTTCATGTCTATGATAATTCATTAGTGAATTTAATGAAGTTAGTGGATCCATTTTGGTATCATTAGACCTCAGATTAAATACGTCTATATGCGTCCATCTGTAGAGTCCATCAACTCTTTTATCACCCACACTGAATTGTGCATTGCCCTTAATCGCTTGAGATATAATTCAATATTGTCATTTGATTCATAATCATATGATCAAAGAATTATTTCTCAAATATATGGCCTAGTCTATAATTCCAAAGTAATTGTTAAATTTTTAGATACTTCAGTATTTTCTCTCACTAATACATCACTGATGTTATGAAAATAAATATCATTATAGATTTATTTTATAATGAATATTCGTAATGTTCATAAAGCTATATTTATTTTCATCCAATACGAGACAAAGGACTTTCATAAATAATATTTGGTATGTATACGAAAGCAATCTTTCATATCTGGATGCATCCATTAATAAGCGTCAGATGACATGCTCCCATTATTTCTTCCATTGTAATAACAGTGCATGAAATACGAAGCTCCATTCAACTAATTATTATGGGCTATTTTTTTTTCATATAACCAGTTTACGGTCAAGAGTTATTATCATATAACTTAAACTCATATAAATGACTTTTTATAGAAAACAATTTTTTATAATACAATACATTTGAGATAGAAACCATATTTCTCATTCTATACTAAGTATCTTACTAAATTTTATACAATTCTCACATCTGATGTCTCTTCATGAAACATATGTGATGATTCACTCTCTTTACCCCAAATGTGCCTATTTTACATCTGCTCTCGAACATTCGCTTTCTTTTCTAAAAGGTCAAGCATACTACAAGACTACACCAAATTCTTTACGAAAGTGCATTTGAATATTCATAACAATTTAAGAATATAGAACAGGTTGCACTTAAGCAAACCGATTGAAACCGACATTTTAGTGATTGAACTCCTAGCTTGATATTTTGTCCTTGGTCTTGTATTACTTTCTACACAACAAAATTCTCATCATATTCAATCAGATTAAACACATGATTTTTCAGTATTGTTTACCTGCTCATCTCTAGTGAACTAATTTCATAGAGATCTCGTATATTATGAATCATGGCCATTCACCATACAACAATTATATGTGATCTAATATGTATTAATATTGATATCCTTATATTATTTTAGATTTCAGAACTCATAGAAGATAATGCTGGGCAAATAAATAGTCAAATGTCCAAGTTACGAATGCATTTAGTATTTGTATAATTTTTGGCACTTGAATGGGTATTAAAATGACAACATGATGAAATTATTAGTAAGAATACTATTGTTTGTGTCAAAATTAGCACAAACACCCAATAGATTATGTAGAGAAAAAAGTGATGAAAAGGCAAATAATAATGAGTAGAAACAATACACATAAGGCTTATAGTGGTATGGCTAATTGTTGCCTATGTCCAATTGAGATTTTATTGATAATATCTCTGTTTTACAACTACTGTTCTTATCGTTCGATACCACTCGGTGGCCAATAACAAGAAATAAATGCAAATTTGTTTTAAGCCCTAAAATATCCCTGAAATGAAGCTCCCCAAACCTTATTTATAGCTATAGGTCGTCGGGAAGAGCTCCAGCACATTCATCCTCACTTTCTCCATGATCTCCAGGTAGTTGCTCAAGTGAAAACGTGGGCAGCTCAACAATATGGATCGATTGGTACCGATCCATGGCTACAGATCGGTACAGATCCATAAAACCTGGTTATGGATAACTCTAGCTGCATTGAGATGAATCGAAATATCAATAGCTTGATGTTTCTCCACTTATTTTTGTGGTTATAAGCTTGTTTCTTGATCAATAGGATGGATCGACGGAGGAGTAAAGTTGCTAGTTACTTGTGCTTGAGCTATTCAATATCATATAACATGTAAACAATCCAAGGAACTTGTATTAGGCTTTTGGCATCAAGACTAGGTAGCATGGAAAAAATGAGATGATTTAGGTGCATTTATATCAATTGGTACCGATCCATAGAGATGGATCAGTACCGGTCCATCAAATAGTGGAATCGTGAAGTGGAACTTTTGGGTTGGCCTTGTCTTTGTCTTGTGATCTTAGTGGTACTTTATTTTCTGGACTTTATGGCTCTCTCTTTGGGCCTTCTGCCTCGATAGCTTTCAAGTTTTATCCATCAAATCAGTCTAGATATTGTTGGGTCAAAAGGCTGGATAACACTTGTCCTCCAAAGTGCATCTGGTTCCCAACCCGATGTATTTTGGATCAAAATAAGTTAGGATTGCCATATCGAACTCCATCCTTGCTCCAAATAGTTGTTATTCTTCGCTAGGTCTTTTCGGTGAAGTGTTGTGTCAATAACCATTAGTTACAACATTTCACTAACATCTGGAACTATATATCTGGAGTGTGCTCTCTTGATCTATCATTCCGAGCTCGATATTTTTGAACTGATTCTTCTTCTAGAATTTTCAGATTTGAGTCTACTTTTGTTTGGTTCTAGTTACTGAATGTTAAGCATGTACATGTGAAAGTGCATTGATTTCCCATCATGCCTTGGCTCTATATATACATTGGCTCTTGTGAAACACTAAACATACACACACATATATATGTACATACATGTATATATTTTCCACTTTTATGTCTACCACTAAGTGCTTATCGTTTGATACCGATTCATGGGGATGGATTGGTATCGATCGATAACCTTAGGTTATGGCGACATTTCAGCCTATTTACATAGTTCGGTGGCTATATACCTGAGCCACTTCACTCTTTTCCTTCACTCTATTTGCCAGCGAATTAGAACTTTGAGGTTTGCCATTAAAAAGCTTCTTTCTCTCGACTTGAACTATCGCCGTCTACTATCAGAACCAATGGTTCCATTCTCCCCCATTCTCAAAATCATCATCACCTTCTGATCGATCTTGACCACCGAACGAACCCATAAACCAAAACCCGATTCATCTTGCCTCGATCCTTGGACTCGAGCCTTAAAACTTGAATAGGGCTATTATATTGAACTCCAAGCATACGTAGGTAGGTAGTGATGATGGAAGTTAACGCTGGTGAGGGTGGAGTGCTCCTAGGATGAACGACCATGTTTAGGACTAGGGCTTTATGTTTACAAGGCTGGAAATTCCTCAAGGGCTATTGTTCGTTACCGAACCTACCTTTGGGGTTTTCTGCCTTGGTCAACTTTGAGAAATTCCAACATATCCAGTTGAAATCAAAATTCTGGGATGAAATCTCTTGATTTTATGACATCTTGAGCACATGGCCTCTGATTCGAAGCCCATTAGATGGTCAGCGATGACGGTCATTCTGGATGGACATTAGATCTTTTAATGAACTGTTGAACAATATCGAAAGACTAACATTGCACTACACTGCACAACACCGCACTACACTGCATAACACTACACTAGGTTTTCACTTCAACATGGGGCACTGTTTTTTAATCAATCTGATATCACTTATGTGTTGAGTTTTGATAGCTATGACCAATAGACGTTCCAAGCATCTATCTGCTCGAGCTCTAGGTCCGTTGACTTCCAAATATGTCAAATTAGATACCGAGTCAAGCTCGACCATGGTTCCACTTGCAAAACAAACTCCGGTACAACCTGTACCACAATAGGAAAATCCACAAGTAGAAAATCAGGTATTGGAAGTTCCAACAGAGCCTATAGGAGTACCGGAGGTTGAGCCTGCAGAAGGTCCAGGTCCAGAAGTTGAACCTGCCCTAATACTCTTGAAGATGCAATCATACTAGATGATACCATAGATTCTCCCGCTTCCAAAATCGAAGAAGGTTCTCTTAGGAGAATTTATGAAAAGCACGGGATCCCGTCTGAGGATGTATTAGTTTCGAAACGCCATCAAAGATCATACCATCCGCCAAATGGATGTACGCCATGCAATAGATATGTGTGTTTGGTAGGATGCATCCCACCACTTAATTAGTTCATCCGACAAGTTCTACATTTCATGCAACTAGCCCCAACATAGCTTCATGCGAATAGTTATTCTTTCCTCCATAGTCTGTTCATTATGTTTGCTCGCCATTTTGACCGAGTTCCTAGCAACCAAGAGATTCGACATTTGTTCAGCTTTAAGCGTCGCAAGGAAAGACCTTCCCTCCTCTTTCTAGAGCCTTCTAGAGGTTGTCGGATCATAGTCGGCACTTGGAATAAATTAAGCTATTTCAAGGAGGAATTCTTCTTTGTTCACTATCCTCCCGGGTTCACTCAACAATGGATATCTCGACATAAGCTCCACTCTAGCCTTTATTATGCGGTTCCGCATCCATAACTTTGTCACTTCCGAATGTCTTTTTTTCTGTATAGATGTACCGCGCAGGCCCTCCAATGCAACATTGGCAGAGACTATTAGACAACTCCATCTAATTCTGAAGGAGGAGAAAGAGGCCAAGATGTCGCTCGGTGATGAAAATCTATGTCCTTATTACTTGTTGGAATTAGATCGCAATGTTGGTGCTATTATGGAAGATGGTGACGACGGCGTGGACGATTCTTCATTAGAAGATGATGGAGATCACTTGTCGATGCCCCCAGTTCAAAGTCTTCTGATCGAGGCTAGCCATATGCAGGAGCACGTCAAAGAAGGTGAAATCAGGGATGAAGGTGAAGGAGCAACAGAATATGGAGAAGAGGGTAAAGGCAACGATGATCAGCAACCCCTTTTGAGAAATAGCCTAAAAATTAAGCTTCTTAAAAAGAGGACTCTAGCCCCACCTTCGTCGACTACATCCACATTTGAGACTCCTTTTCAAATTTTAGAGGATCCCTTTGCTGGCTTTGGGCCAATTCCAGATAAAATTGACTCTTTTAGCCTTGCCGATATGAGTATTAGGGATGTTGGGTCCCCGTTCATTTCAAGAAGACGTGCCTTCTACCAAAACGGAGGAGATTACTCCTGTCAGCAAAACCCAAATTCACGATCCGTCAAGGGGACATTAGGACTCTTGCACGCACACACACATGCACTACACTCTGCATAGCTCATGTAGTGCTCTTGTCTTATCAAATCTGATTTATCTTCATTTTACTCGTAGGTTCCATGGAGTGACGTTTGAAATAAAGGTGTTTTCTTTCAATTATATACTTGATATAATGTGGTTATATTAGTTAATTCAATTACAAGTATATTTAATGGAAAATCCATAAATGGTATGTTTTGTGATAGTAGTTACAAAGTGTTGTAACCTTGAGTAATTTATCAGAATAAAAATAAAAATACCATTTTAAATATTCCTAGTCAAGAAGCATCGAGATTGGATATCGATGTATCCATTGAGACTAGAGTATGTAATGCACTTCAAATGTTGGACACTGTATTACTCATGGCTGCTGGGGGCACAAAGAGGTTACGTACTGATAGTTATTGGATAACTATGAAAGAACTCACTCGATAGTTTTCTGTTGGTTAATATAACTAAGGTCAAGTAGAAAATATCGATGTAACTGATTTATACAGTTCTCTCGACTTGATAATTCTATGGATCTTCAATATGAAAGCTCCGCTTTGATTATAGTCAAATCATGGCATGACGTCCATTGAGTGACTATAGTTGGATCGAGTGGAAGTATTGGAAGTGAAGTACTATTCAAGAGAGGATTTGTCTCCTCAGTTATATGGGGTTAGTATCACGGCCAACTCAAGTCAACTCATAGTCAAAGTCTACGGCTATAGCATTTCGGTTAATAATAATTATTATTATTGAACCAAGGACTTTGTGTTTGGACTATAGAGTTGAATGTGGATGATATTGGAATTTTGACCATTACCAAATTCCATAACTCCAAAGTTATATAGTTTTGACGAAGAGAATTGGTGTAAATAAATGTCGCAACCGGGTAACGCTTACTAAACTAAAATTGGATTTTACCGAAACTAAGTAAGCGATAAATTTGGCCATAACATCACACCACCTGCTAAGTGACGTGTGAACGTTATCATTCGAATTAGTTGGTGTTAATCGCTAATCGAATTTACACCCAAGAGTCACATAACCGAAATGATGAATTCTCTTTAGACCGATTTATTTAATTAGTTCATAATTATTATAAATTAATTAAATTAATTAATATTTAGGGAATATTAATTATGAAATTTGAATATGATTCATGAAACAAATATAATGTATATATATTTATAATAGTTATAAATATGTTAATCAATATGAGATATTGATATAAAAAATTAAATTAGATATAATTACCATATTTGTTTAGGCTTAAATAGGGTTTTAGTTCATAGATTTGGAAGAGATTTTTGGCTATAATTATATGATAGGGACGGCAAAAAATGGAGGTAATTAGGGCTTAAAATAGATGGAGGAAATTAGGAAAGAAAAAGGATATGATCCTCTTTTCTCTCTCTCTCTCAAACATTATAAAAGGCCTTTGTTATCCTAACCTAAATGATAGATTTTGAGCCACCTCCATCTCCTATATTATGGCCGCCATTACCATCCTATTGCTGCCGAAACAACGCTCCATTTATCCAGAAAATTCTAAAACAAAACTATTCGATAGTGGAAGGTCGCGGATTCCAGACTAGTAACCTGACGGATCAAGAAACAATTGGAAAAGGAGATTTTGACATGGACTCATGGGCATCTATAGTAGGTAACGTTTATTTACATAGATATTAAATAGATTATCATGTTTTATAATCTCCTAATTATATATACATGTAGATATTTACATATCATTGTTATTGCATTAGCTGGGTGAGATTTTTACATTTAATGTTGTTGTCATAATGGAGATTAGTTATGTGCATACATTTAATGTTTATATTCATAATTTTTCTTGTAATCTAATATTATAGTCTGAACAAATTTTTGCTTAATTTTATATTATTTTATATTCATATAAATATTAATTTGTGTATTAGTACTCATGTACAATTTTATTAAAGCATGTATGTTTATATCTACTATATAAAATTGATCTAAAATTTTACTTATACATTTTTATGTTTATTATGAATTATAAGTACTAAAAATAATTTTTTATATTACAAATATATATTTATTATCAATATTTATTGAATATTTGTTTAATAAATTTTTATAAAATAAAAGGATGTTTAATAATTCAATTTTATAATTTTTATAATTAGTTCATGATGGCAGATGCTCATGGAAAAAATTTCTGAATTTTCCAACATTATTTTATTTTTTTAATTTATTTTTAACTTCGACGCACATTAATTAATTAACTAAAAATATTATTTTAATTCATAAAATTATGTAAATTTTTCATGGCACCTAAAATATTATCTTTGATTTTCTAGAAATTGAAATTTTGAATTTTTGTTAAATAATTATTTTGTATTAATTAATTAAGGACCGAAACTAATTATTAATTCATGATATATATATATATACACACAGACATAATAAAATATTAAAATCCTATTAAATTTAAATCTATGATATTTTCAAATTGAAAAAAATTATTTTGTTTATATATATATTTATATTTATACTCATATATATATATATCTATAATATTATAAATTAATTTACTATTAATTATTATATTGACTAGCTATAAATATACATATAAAATTAAATAAATAGTTTATTGTAATTCATATCAAAAATATTATTTTATCGTATATATATATGTATATATATCTTAATTGTTACTTATAATATAACATGTAGTTTACATGAATATTATTTTCTGTAATATTTTAATAATGGAACATATCTATATGCATTTACTTTTATATGTATAACACACACACACACACACACACACACACACACACATAGATATATATATATATATAATTATTTCGAATTTATAACTATATGTACATGCACATATTTGACAACATACAATACATATAAAATGAGCTAATGTGTCTGTTGCGATGTAAATCCCAGTATCTATATACGGGCATGTTATACCTTCCACAGATTGTTATGTCACACATATATATATATATGGTACATGTATATGTATTTATATATTAAGTAAAATCTAAATCAAATAAATTTCAAACTACAATTGTAAATTTAAATAAAATACATGATTTTATTTAAATTAAATTTAGAAATGTTCGAAATAAATTAGGCTTCATAGGCCTAACAAAGATCCAATAGGGTAAAAATCTTTGAAATTCAGTCATAACTTCCGCTACGGGCTGGTCTAGTTCCAACAATGATATTAGAGCCCAATAGCCTATGCTGTCTAAATTAGTCATATTAGGGCTAACTAATTAAGCTTTCCCACTTAGTATGGCATCTAGAAAGGTAATGTCTAGGATAGGAATTGGGTAATCAAGTACCCTGTTCTACTTGGTTACCAACCTGGCCCGAAAGGTGAAGTGACCCCAAAGGTTGTCCCTAATAGAAAAGGCCTAATTTGAACTGGGCCTTCGGATAATATTCAAAAAGTTTTGAAAATTAAGATAAGATTTTATATTTAAAATAAAAGCATGTTTACTATAAAAGGTTATAATGTGACATAAATTTTCAAAATGTTTGAAAAGGCAATGAAAAGTTCAAAATGTTTGAAACTTTTTAATATTAATTTCAAAACTTAAAATTATTAATAAGTTTAATAAAATAAATTAATTAAATGAGTTAATTAATCAATACTTTTATGCATGAATTATATGTGTTGATATATGTTATGTTATTTTAAAGTTTTTAAGATAACATAAGTATACATCTATGTATATAAGATAAAATTTCGAAATTAATATAATTTAATTAAAATTGTATAATTAAATAAATCAATTAAAGATTAGTTAATTAAATAAAAATACGCATATATAAGATATATGTGTTATACTATAAAGGTTATAGTATACACTATAAAGGTTATTGTAGATATGTCTAATACAAAAGTTGTATTGGAATACTAATATAATTAAATTAATTAATTAAATAATATACACATGTATATAATATATGTGTTATACTATAAAGGTTATAATATATAATAAATATTAAATATAAATGTTATATTTATATAAAAATAATTAAATGTTAATTAATTAAAGTTAATTAAATAAGATTTAATTAATATAATGTTATACATAAGACTATTATATAAGTAATATAAAATATAAAAGTTATATAATAATAAAACTTATATAATTTGAATGTATAAACCAAATGTGGAACATTAAAGATACCCAAATAGACTTAAGGGATAAATACATATGTAAATTTATGTATAACGTGGTTTCTAATATGTCCGACACTTGAATCACAAAGGTATTTCATAAGAAATACATTATTCTGTAAGTCGATATCACTCAATATATATATATATTGAAGATTATGAATCTTCAATATAATGTTGTCCTCTACCATATATATATATTAATAAATTACTTGCATACTCCTTAGTTTTTGAGCAAACTAAAGCTAGGGATGTTATGTATAGTATTATTGATATATTGAATAGACGAGGTAAGATAACCATATATATATATATATTTGTTGAGAAAACTCAAGGTACATATACTATACCTAGGCCATCATGATATGGTAAGTTTGAGTGAACAATCTCTTTCGATTTGTTGAGCAAACTCAAGGTCGAAATAAGATTAGGACAAAGAACCATAGGTTAGGAGTTGTATGTGATACAACCGATAAGAAGTTATCTATCGTCCGTGGAGCTATGACTTGTTGAGCAAACTCAATGTCAGAATTCCAAGACGGATGAGTTCTAACACCCACTAGTAAAGTCAAAAGACTTCTATGTTTCACTTAGGGTTCGATGAAACATAAAAGACTAGTGGGAGCCTTATTAGAGAAATGACATGATGACATTTAACCTTTCTAATATTGTAAGAACATATGCTATATAATGTTATAATAATCTACATTGATAAATTTGTGCATTTTAGAAAACTGATAAAATGTTTATCAACTAAGATATACAAATGAATTGAAGATTGACAAATAGAAATATAACATATACTTACCAGTAAAATATTATTGCATGTTATCGTTTCAACACCCATGCAAGTGCTTGATTTTACAATTACTAAATACATTCATAGTTTAGTCACTTACGCATTTATTTGGTCGAGACCATGTATTGCATTCTATGAGTTTCAAACTCTAAAAGCAATACAAGACTGTGGATATTTGGTCCATATACAATCCACACATAAATGTTATACGGTGAACAACCAAAGTTTGTAATGTACAATATTTCGATGAAATTAGTTCATTCTAAAAACCAAATAAACCTTAGTGCGAGATTGAGTATTCAATTTGATTGATTACAAAAGGATTGTATCATGTTAAATGTAACATTAGACCAAAACTATAATATAAATCTAAGAAGTCGATCACTGAAATGTCTATTTGATTAATTTACGTAAACGGAACATATCTAATGTCCTTAAAAGCTAAGGATAATCGAATGCGCTTTTGTAAAGAATACGTTATGATATTGTAATAAACGTTTTCTTTTGAATGGTTTGACCACTTAAAAAGAATAATGAATGTACAAGAGTAGGTATAATTTAAGGTACAGTTTGGATGAAGAGAAGGAATAATCATTTCTACTTCATAAAGAAACATTGGAAACGCGAATTGTAATAATAATTGATACTTAATATTGGAATAAGAAATATGATTTCTATTCCAAAACGTATTTTCATATAGAAATTTGTTTTCTATGATATTTCTTTGAGTTTGAGATATTTGATCAAAGAACTCTTCACTGTAAACTATTTTTAGTATATGAAATAAATAAACTATATTAAGTGAGTAATGGACCTTCGACCTTTAGTACACTATTATAGTAATGGTGGAAATAATGGAGCATGCCATATATCACTTATTGATTGCATCAAATTACAGAAATTGTTTTCGTAGAACATACCAAACATTATTTATGAAATAATGATCAGTTTCGGTGTCGATTGAAAATAGACATTGTTATATTTCAATATGAATATTCGTCATGAAATAAAACTATAATATGGTGTTTGTTTTCATGACAAAGTGATGCATTGGAAATTCCGAAGTGTCTAAAATTATTGACAATTATTTTGGAATTATGGACTAAGCCACAGTTTTGAGAAATGATTTTATTATATAATTATGAATAATATGATATTGGTTAATTATATATCAGACAAATAAGGGCACCCATTTAGTGGGAGCATCATTAGGGTTGATGAACCTTTCGGGTTGATACATATAGACGTATGCAATCGTAAGTCTATTAATACCAAAATGGTTCCACGTACTTCGTGATATTCATCGATGAGTTACAACCGACATGGACATGTGTATTTAATACACATGTAGCATGTCTATGGTAAACTCATAAAGTATAAAATAGAATTTATAAAATAACATGCGATAGAAATGATTTGATTTGATCGAATGAGTGAGTATATTGGAAAAGTTCTGAACGTCCCTAAAAATGAATAAAGGTTCAATCTCAAAAGTCACTCCTCCATGTGATACCCACTGATGCATCGATAAGGAGTAATCGAACTTGTTGGACAATGTACGATTAATTGTGAATGAAGTTGAGTTAGTTTCTTTCTATAAGGTCATGTACTTAACAGTAGTACACAAGTTTAATATTATTTCATCTAAATAACAGTTTACAAAATCACATAAGATAAGGGTTCATAAGAAACTTCAACATATCCTAGGTCAATGAGCTGGCAGGTTGTGCGAGCCGAAAGATTGCACGTAATAATTGTTCATGAGGGATCTTATTTGAATCTCTCCAAAAGGATTTTGGGAAAGACTGTCATTGGATGGCATATTAATATTCTGAACATAAGTTTTTATAAATTAAAACCAAATTAGTTTTATAAATGAAGAAATTCATAAAACGTTTATGAATACCCACTCTGTTGCACTGAGAAACAATTGTTTTTTCAAGAAATACCAACTTCATTATGAAGGAATTTCTTTAAGTGATTATTGGTAGTAAAAAGGAATTGGATACGATTCATAGATAGAACTGATTAGATGAAATGAAATTGACTAATCTAGACGAACACATCGCATTAGAATGTCTAATAAGTATTCTCGCACATTGTAGAGAAACTGAGTTTTTTTATCAATATCGAAAATATATAATCCTCGGTTTTTAATCAAACCTTAAGAGTGTTGTCTCTATGATATGGTATGATGTGAAAATCTGAAAGAGTTCCAAGTACACTATCAAAATATGATTATAGTAGTCGTAACCGAAGGGATGCGATCCATCAGCCACGATAGTGTCTTTATGAGCAAGACTAATGTAGTTGAAATTAAATGAGCAATGTTGATAAGAATAATATCGCAAATTTCAATTGTTGAAATTAGGGTAATAGATTTGATATTCAACGTGCTCAAGTTAATTCAGATTTACTCACAAAATTACCACTTAATATGACTTTATGTTTGGTACATATGTATTGAAACCGAAAATTCTAAATAATGATTTAGCGTAAACTGTTTACACATAATAACCAAAAATGTCTCTAAGTTAGTGGGAGCGATATTGAGTTTGTGAGTCTTTAGATATGATCCAGCAAATGATAGAAAGTATCACTTTATAAGCATCAAAATTGAAAAAATATTTTGATAGAAATATCAAATAGTTAGATCATCAATCAAAATGCAGAGGAAGCGTGTGTTCATAAGAAAGAACGTTTTAATATTTCTAAACTATAAGTAAACAACAGGTTGTTGATTTTAACGATGTACTTGTGTTAAAATCAACCTTAGTTGTTTCAATACTCAACTTTGGTTTGTAAATGATATCTTTTATAGCGAGTATAAAAGATATTGAGAATGTCCCAAATTGATATGCGAGGACATCTTATTAAATTGTTTATTACGGAATATGTGAGATGAGTTCCTTATGCATTGGCAATAGGAATTATCATACATGTTATGTTGTCTATGGTATCATGATTTGTTTAGTGATTTTTTTATGTATTTGATACAAGAAGCAAATATCAAATCCAAATTGATATCGCTAAATGGTTATTTGAAGTGTTCTCGTGTATTTATGAAATACTAGAGAACTGTTTGCGGAAACAAAAATTCCTTATGAAGGAGTGTTCGGATTCAAACTTCATAAGTGATAATGAGTATAATATGTCAATAATAAATTCAAGTCAAGAATCTTTAAGTTGGAAATGTTCCAAATGAAAGAACTTGGTGATTCAATGAAAATGGCTAAGTACATCGCCTTGAATACTGCCGCAATAAAAGCAATGTATATAAAAATATAAATGCACAAATTTATAACTGTGCTGATTTTAAATGTTGAGAATCTCATAAATAATGCTATATGATAACAATGTCGCGATATAGTTTGTAACAGAACTTAGAGATCATTAGAAGTCGAGAGACATACTCCGAATTGTTCCACATTATAAAATAGTTTATCACCGTTAGAGAGAGTTGATTGACAAAGTAGATAATTAAAACATAATAGCATACCCGTTCACAGAGAGACCGACCCAATTGGTTTTGAGAAAACCGATTGGAGAAGTTATAATAAGATCTATAATGACCCCAAGTGCAAGTGGGAGATTGATAGAGTTAGGGTATGCCCTAGGAGCAATTATGTAATTTTTAACATATATCTAACTCGTTGACTAATCTTGTTCAAAATAAAGGTGTTTTCTTTCTATTATATACTTGATATAATATGGTTATATTAATTAATTAAGTTAATTAAAAGTATATTTAATAGAAAATACATAATGGTATGTTTTATGATTGTAGTTACAAAGTGTTGTAACCAAGAGTAATTTATCATAATAAAATTAAATATGCCTGTTTAAATATTTCTAATCAAGATGCATCGAAACTGGATATCGATGTATCTGTTGAGACTAGAGTACGTAACACTCCCCAAATGTTGGGCACTATATTACTCATGGCTGCTGGGGGAACCTAGAATTTATGTACTGATAGTTATTGGTTAACCATGGAATGACTCACTCAATAGTTTTTGGTTAGTTAAAATATAACTAAGGTCAAGCAGAAAATATCGATATGACTGATTTACTGTAACGACCCACCTTTTTGAACAATTTAAATCGACAATAAACCACACAAGTCAACTCAAACATTCAAAAGGGAGGATTATTAATGGGTAAATATAAAAATAAAAGGAAAAAGAAGAAGAAACAAACATAGAATCACGCAGCGGAACGACGAAATATAATAATCAAATAAACAGTTCATGAAGCTGTTTATACTATACATTTGATTATAATCTATAAAACAATTATCAGAGTTATACATACATCAGGGATAAATAAATAATGCAGCAGACAACATGATGCAGAAGTAATAATAGTAGTAATATACCAAATCTTCGTCTTCGTCCTCCAGAGTAAGTCTTCAATAAGCTGAAAAACTCTGGACTGACCCGAGCGTAATGAAAAGACAAAACACTCGAGTCAGGACTAAAATATCCTTATGTAAGTCAAATCGATATCGCATATAAAATATGAGTGTCACGGCGTCAGAGATGTTTACGGGTTTTCACATCTCCTATCCAGTGTATAATGTGTGTGTGATAACTCAAGAGATGTTACGGGAATTTTCATCTTTTAAGGATCCTTCAAACTATTTATATGTAGTAGAATACGCTACATATGTAATGTCTAATAAAAAAAAATATTTTTCTTAGCGTTAAGGCTTTACATTAATCTCCCTTAATGCATTTTTAAGCATTGTCGTACAGTTTTCATATAAAACACCAGTAAACGGTCGGTGGATAGGGATGCGCCATGATATGACGACACTAAACCAAAACCGTATGGGTCTCGTTTAGGGATAAAAGTATGACAAGGCACGTGAGGCAATGCCTAAGGTAGGATACCACCAGTTCGGGTCTTAGGGCTGGTGGTAACGCATCATAGTTATGACTGCCCACCGCGTCCATCCATCTCATATCGAGTCAAAGGGAGGCTATCCCAATCAAGGTGCACCAATCGAAACCAACAACAAGAGTATTAATATGGACCGAGTCGAAGAAAATCGAAGAACGGATGTCCGCTCGGGGTAATTAGCCCACTTGGCCCAGTCAAGCCGTCCTATTTTAGTCATTTCAAATTGGCACAAGTGCCGGGGTCTATCCATCATCGTTTTCTTTATTCAAATCCAGCAAACAACGCCAAATCCAACCACTTCGTTCTGGAGTCTCCTCCATGTACACAGTTGTTAAAGTTGTTCCGGTATCGACAAAGAGTATGCCCATATCCGGCCTCGGTCTCTTTAACAACCAAACGTCGTTTAACACACCGATTGGTACTTTTACATTTCGAAACAGTTCATACTTGATATCAAAATATCATTTTCGCTTCACAATCAAATCCATTTCGAAATCATCATATTCACTCAAAATATACAATGTCAATTCCAAATCATTTCGCCTTAAAATCCCGATTTCGCTTCCAAAATTGCTCTGAATTTCAGTTTGGTTTATAACTTCATTTAACTCAATTCTTATTTAAATCCATGATTTAAAAATAACATTCCACTCTTGACCAGTTTGAATTTTTGAAAAACAGTTTGAATAGTTAAAATAGTTTAAATGGTTAAATAGTTAAAATAGTTTAAATGGTTAAAATAGTTTAATATAAAATAGTTTTAGTATTAAAATGGTTTATATAGTAAAATAATTTGAATATTAAAAAAATATAGATTTTTAAAACAGCTTATACTAAAATAATTTATTTAAAAAAAATTGTTTCAATGTCAAACTGATTCAACCTCCAAATCTTCTCAATTCAAATCAAACTGATTTCCATTCAATCGATTCAACTTCGATTTCAATTCGAATTAACTTTGATTCCCATTTATATTCAAGTCCATTTTTAAATTCGATTCCAAGTTACTTCAATTTCGATCTCAATTCCCATTAATTCAATTCAATTCCAATTTGAATTAATTTCAATTCAATTCTCAATTCAAACCATTTCGACTTATATAAATTCAAGTTCGATTTTCAAAATATCGATCTTAAATCGATTAAATTAAGTTTAACTTCGATATTAAATTTAAAATCCACAAATATAATTCAATGTTGAGCTCAATTCCAAAATATAGTTTTATATCACTTTTATTTAGCAATAATCCAAAGTTCTAATAAAAATACAAATCTTTAAAAACAAATCAATTTATGAAATTCGATCACATTCCAATTTTAACTTCAAAACCTCAGTTTCAATTATTAAGCAATTTCTTTTAACCAAAAATTTATTTCAACCTTTCAAACTCGAATTTGTGATTAATTAGATTTCTATAAATTGATTTTTATTTCTTTTAAATAAAAACCATTTAAAAAATTTCAAATCACAGATTTTAAAATGATTTAAATTAACCAATCCGGTGTCCGTATATAATTTTCTATCCTACGGCAAAGTGATTAGTTATTTTAATTTAATTTCAGCGATGGATATATATCATTTCAATCCAAATCACAATGTCATGGGTATATATCATTTCAACCTATTTCTTAATTTATTCGAAATAATTCAATTTACAGTTTTATACACTATAAATAATATACCGGGTGATAACAGGATATATATCAACAAATAAACGTCCAAATATCCAAATATCAACCAATTTGCATCCATCACAATCAATCATAGAAACAGATAATATAACTCATAACAGTTTCATAGTTATTAATATTGGGTAATTTACTGACAATTCAATTTCAATTTCAAATTTAACTGTCAATTTTAATTTATAACGGTTAATTCGACTGACTATTAAATTTTATCAAACAACGACCAATAAATTCATATCACTTCAAAAATTCAAATTTAACTAGCATACAAATATTCTAGTACGTTGTGAGCGTTATAAAAGCCTCACCTTGATTTCCAATTTTAAATCAAATCGAACGACGTTCGATTTAACCTAAATTTTAACTAGCTCCAAACCAACCCAAATCAATTCCAGGACGTAGTGCTCGTCACCATGATTCCATCGCCGCTTGTTTCGTCCAATTTTGATAACGTATGAAAAAGATATACAGTTTTAAAGAAACGATTTAATATATAATTAATTTACAATTTTTTTTTATAATAACCTAGCAAATCCAGACCGTTGATTCAATACAAGATATCTGGGCCGCCGCTATCATCTTCTCCATCGCGTTTTCCAGGTACGCGACTAAGAACCCATGGCCGCCCCTATCAATCGATTTAAACTCCTCCTACGACGATCTCTAACATGATCGGCGACTACCACAAGCAAGCCCATCGCCTGCTCAACCTACGGCCCCAACCACTAGAAGTTTGGCCTCCTCTTCTCATCGCAAAACGCCTCCAAAACACGAACGAATGCGACAACTACTAGGCTTCACACTCCACCAAAAGCTATCATTACCATATGGATGCGGAGAGCTCGAGAAGCTAGATGATTCTCTAGTTGAAAGTTTTCTTTGATAGTTGATGGATTTCAAGCAATTAGGGAAAAAGATTAGCTCATTTTCGGCCATTAAATAAGAACGGCGTGGCTGTATAAAAGCTAGGGTTTACTGTTGGACGCATATATATACGTGCAATATATATTATTTTAATATTATTTTGACTTTTCTCAAATTTTCCGGACGAACTCCAAACGAAGTGTGCCACCAGGCGTCTATAATGTTTACCCCTATTCTGAACACAATGGAACATGTTTCGAGTCATAATTCGATCGTATATGAAAGATAGCTTTTTGGATCCAATTATTATGTTGAATTTTTTATATTAAATTCAACGCGTTTCTATCCCGTACGATCAAACGATAACTCCAAATGCTACGAAATTTGAAATCCGATAATAACACACTATTACGAAACCAATGGAACTAGTTTCGTTGAAATCCGAGACTGTGCCCTAGATCGCTATTTTAACGTCTCGATTATAATATAAAATTTCCAATTTCCAATTATTCTCTTTTAAATACAATTTTTAAATGTTGACAATCTTCATTGTTGTTTAAATAAAATTTAAATCAACTTCCGATATCATTTTCAATCATATTAAATCCAGAATTCAATTATTCAAATAATTGCAATATTAAATTTAAACAATTTGGATTATTCAATAAATCACTATCTTTTCAAATATAAGTTAATGAACTTATGAAATTTAACTTTTAAGACGAATTCAAATTATAGAATAACTATTTCCCTTTTTACAGTCATTTAATTCCTGTTATTCAATTTCACTATTGATTTTAAATATGGTCAATACGTAGAATTTATTTCAGTACTCGTTATCATAAAATCTTCGAAATTAACTATTTCAAAATTTTATTTAAGTTCATATCCAATACTTACATTCAAAATCATTAAATTTATATTTTTAACCATTTTTATTCATTAATTACATTAAATTTAATAATTTAAAATAGCTAAAATACGGGTCGTTACAATCTCCCCCACTCAAAACTTTTCGTCCTCGAAAAGGAACTAAGTACAGAATCTAACATTTGAAATATTTTATTCACAATTATCAACTTATAAAACAATAAAGTCTTATTAGTAAACTTTTACTACACTTCCGTTATGCCACTCTGATAGGTTATGGAAATCACAATTTAGCTATAACACAAGTTATAAAAATTTTAAACTTCAAAATTTTTCTAACACCCGAATTTACTGAAAATTTCGGCAGAGCCTCCTTTACGCGGCTCGATCAGAACAACTACAAAACGCCTCTGTGGGTCCCAAACCAACAAAAGAAACCAAAAGCCAAGTGGCTGAATAAAAAAAAACCAAATCCAATGATAAAATAAACACGTACCTTTTTGTCGGGTAATCCAAATTTTTCTTGATTTTTAAATACCTACATCTTAATTACCAATGATATCCAATCATATAATTTAGAATCATTTTATAGTTTGCATTTTCAATTTCCAATATTTGCTTTACTTAAGTTCGTACGATGTACATATATCCTCCGTACGCAATATCAAATCTGATCATTCACTTGATCACACAATTTCACATCCGTACTAGTATCGTTCACACGAAACTCTAGTGCGGACTCAGATCTGGTTCCTTGATCAGAAACCATTATTCTCCTTGCATAGCCACATACTATGATAGAGAATTCTAGAATCAAATCAAAAATCCATATCTAGGGTTCGCCGTCGAGAATGAGTGAAAAATCCTAACTCGGATCGATATAAATTATCTCGAAATTCTATGCTCAAATCTCGATTAAATCGTTATGCGAATAAAATAATATACGTACAACTTACTTATTTATTCCAATTGATTCTTAGTTACACCAAATTCTTTTCATTCACATTCATTTTCATAATTTCCTTTAATAACAGATTTATTTGTGAAACATTTTATTAATCATCACTTTAGTTTATTAATCATCTTATAAAAGTCATATATAAGAAGTTGGACTTTATCAAAGTTTTATAATTATCTCAAAAGTTATAGGTTCAATTTCACCATTTCTTTGCAAATTCATATTTAATTCTATAACCCATTTACAAAGATATTATTTGATTCATTTGTCTACTTTCTTAAGCTCACTTACTTATTCCATTTAGTCATTAATCATTACATAATATGCTTAGGTATACAACATTTATTATTGCAACTAAATTTCCATTTATACACATTTTAATTACTTTAAGTTTTGCTTACTTGTATAATATCCATTACATATCCAAATCATCATTTTTACTTTTCACATTTGGTAAGTCTTATTGTATGTTATTAGAATGCAATTTGGTATTATACAAATTAATCTGATTCCTTTTTACTTAATTATAATGTTCACTATTTTAACTTGTTTAAATTTTCTTTACTTTCAATTCAACTCTAAAGACTCTTAAACATTTAGCTTAGATTTCTTAATTCTCTTATTTCATAAGTTTTGGTTATTTAAATATTTCATTTTATTCAAATAATTTGAAGATTATTAATAATAGAACTTAAAAATTTTAAATACCGGGTTCATTTCAAATCATTTGAAATAAGTATATATACCTATCTCTTTTATATATCAAACCATACTTTTGGAGTTTAAACCACAATCCATTTATCAAAACAATTTTGAAGCAAAGCTCCTCAGAAGTCTCCCCCACTTTGAGACTTGAAAATGAACATCAATGATGCTGCGCAATCATCACCGAAATTATTTTCCAATGACAGAAGAGAGGAGTACTGAATTTATTCCTTTAAAAATTTATTTGAAAACAATTTGTATTTGTATACACTTTTAAACAATACTAATATTACTTTCCACACCTTGAAAACCTTTTTAGAAACACCGGAATTTAAATTTCTCAAATTCTCAATTTTATATTCATTTTACTTGCAAATTATATTTTACAAATCACATTTATATAATTTCATTTTCTTATAATTATATAATAGCGAATAGTTTAGGAATATTGACTAATCAATCAATAAACGATAATGATCAATATTATCATTTCTAACAACCTATTCACACTACATATATACCATAATAATTTTTGAAAATTATTCCTTTATATACAAAATATAATCAGGATAAAATTATTTCATTTACTCCATTCAAAACAATATTATGTCGAGTTGCTCTATTCAAGTGTTTAGAGATCCCTATCAATAACGTTAATTATTCGTATTGACCAGAATCCATAAGCCACTCAACAAATCAACCAACACAATATAAAACAATTTTTATATTCACTAACAAATGCGCGCTCATATCTATTAATACACTCAAACTCATTCTAGGGCGCTACTGACCCTATTTCTAATGAGTTACCGCGCAAAGCTAAGGTTATCGCTAAACCAAAGCTCTTATGCCAACTGTAATGACCCACCTTTTAGGATAGTTTAAATCGACAATAAACCACACATGTCAACTCAAACCATTCAAAAGGAAGGATTATTAATGAGTTAAATAAAAAAATAAGAGGAAAAAGAAGAAGAAGAAACAAATACAGAATCTCGCAGCGGAACGACAAAATATAGTAATCAAATAAACAGTTCATGAAGCTATTTATACTATACATTTGATTATAATCTATACAACAATTATCAGAGTGATATATACATCAGGGATAAATAAATATTGCAGCAGACAACATGATGCAGAAGTAATAATAGTAGTAATATACCAAATCTTCATCTTCGTCCTCCATAGTAAGTCTTCAATAAGCTGAAAAACTCAGGACTGACCCGAGCGTAATGAAAGACAAAACACTCGAGTCAGGACTAAAATATCCTTATGTAAGTCAAATCGATATCGCATATAAAATATGAGTATCACGGCATCAGAGATGCTTACGGGTTTTTACATCTCCTATCCAGTGCATAACGTGCGTGCAATAACTCAAGAGATGTTAGGGGATTTTCCATCTCTTAAGGATCCGTCAAACTATTTATATGTAGTATAATACGCTACATATATAATGTCTAATTAATAAAATAAATATTTTTCTTAGCGTTAAGGCTTTACATTAATCCCACTTAACGCGTATTTAAGCATTGTCGTACAGTTTGCATATAAAACACCAGTAAACGGTTGGTGGATAGGGATGCGCCGTGATACGACAACACTAAACCAAAATCGTATGGGTCTCGTTTAGGGATAAAAGTATGACAAAGCATGTGAGGCAATGCCCAAGGTAGGATACTACCAGTTCGGGTCGTAGGGCTGGTGGTAACGCATCATAGCTATGATCGCCCACCGCGTCTATCCATCCCTTATCGAGTCAAAGGGAGGCTATCCCAATCAAGGTGCACCAATCGAAAACAACAATAAGAGTAATAATATGGGCCGAGTCCAAGAAAATTGAAGAACGGATGTCCGCTCGGGGTAATTATCCTACTTGGCCCTGTCGAGCCGTCTTGTTTTAGTCATTTCAAATTGGCACAAGTGCTGGGGTCTATCCATCATCGTTCTCTTTCTTTAAATCCAGCAAACGACGCCAAATCCAATCACTTCGTTCTTGAGTCTCCTCCGCGTACACAGTTGTTAAAGTGGTTTTGGTATCGACAGAGAGTATGCCTATATCTGACCCCGGTCTCTTTAACAACCAAACGTCGATTTACACACCGGTTGGTACTTTTACATTTCGAAACAATTCATACTTGATATCAAAATATCATATTCGCTTCACAATCAAATCCATTTCGAAATCATCATATTTACTCAAAATATACAATGTCAATTCCAAATCATTTCGCCTTAATATCCCGATTTCGCTTCCAAAATGGCTCCGAATTTCAGTTTGGTTTATAACTTCATTTAACTCAATTCTTATTTAAATCCATGATTTAAAAATAACATTCCACACTTGACCAGTTTGAATTTTTGATAAACAGTTTGAATAGTTAAAATAGTTTAAATGGTTAAATAGTTAAAATAGTTTAAATGGTTAAAATAGTTTAATATAAAAATAGTTTAAGTATTAAAATGGTTTATATAGTAAAATAATTTGGAAAATCAAAATAATTTGAATATTAAAAGAATATAGATTTTTAAAACAGCTTATACTAGAATAATTTATTTAAAAAAAATTGTTTCAAAGTCAAACTGATTCAACCTCCAAATCTTCTCAATTTGAATCAAACTGATTTCCATTCAATCGATTCAACTTCGATTTCAATTCGAATTAACTTCGATTCCCGTTTATATTCAAATCCATTTTTAAATTCGATTCCAAGTTACTTCAATTTCGATCTCAATTCCCATTAATTCAATTCAATTCCAATTTGAATTAATTTCAATTCAATTGTCAATTCAAACCTCTTCGACTTATATAAATTCAAGTTCGATTTTCAAAATATCGATCTTAAATCAATTAAATTAAGCTTAACTTCAATATTCAATTTAAAATCCAATTTTCAAATATAATTCAACTCTGAACTCAATTCCAAAATATAATTTTTATATCACTTTTATTTAGCAATAATCCAAAGTTCGAATAAAAATCCAAATCTTTAAAAACAAATCAATTTATGATAACATTCCAATTTAAACTTAAAAAACTCCGCTTCAATTATTAAGTAAGTTCTTTTAACCAAAAATTTATTTCAACCTTTCAAACTCGAATTCGTGATTAATTCAATTTCTATAAATTGATTTTTATTTCTTTTAAATCAAAACCATTTAAACAATTTAAAATCACGTATTTTAAAATCATTTAATTTAACCAATCCGGTGTCCGTATATAATTTTCTATCCTATGGCCAAGTGATCAGTTATTTCAATTTAATTTCAGTGATGGATATATATCATTTCAATCCAAATCACAATGTCATAGGTATATATCATTTCAACATATTTCTTAATTTATTCAAAATAATTCAATTTATAGTTTTATACACTGTAAATAACATACAGGGTGATAATAGGATATATATCAACAAATAAACGTCCAAACATCCAAATATCAACCAATTTGCATCCACCACAATCAATCATACAAACAGACAATATAATTCACAACAGTTTCATAGTTATTAATATTGGGTAATTTACTAGCAATACAATTTCAATTTCAAATTTAACTATCAATTTTAATTTATAATGGTTATTTCGAATGACAATTAAATTTTATCAAACAACGACCAATAAATTCATGCCACTTCATAAATTCAAATTTAACTAGCATAAAAATATTCTAGTACGTTGTGAGCGTTATAAAACACTCGCCTTGAGTTTCCAATTTTAAATCAAATCGAACGACGTTCAATTTAACCTTAATATTAACTAGCTCCAAACTTCCCCAAATCTGCTCTAGGATGTAGTGCTTGTCGCCACGATTCTGTCGCCGCTTGTTTCGTCCAATTCTAATAACGTATGAAAAAGATATACAGTTTAAAAGAAACGATTTAATTTATAATTAATTTACAATTTTTTTTATAATAACCTAGCAAATCCAGACCGTTGATTCAATACAAGAGATCTGGGTTGCTGCTATCATCTTCTCCATCGTGTTTTCTAGGCACGCGACTAAGAACCCACGACCGCCCCTATCAATCGATTTAACCTCCTCCTACGATGATCTCTAACATGATCGGCGACTACCACAAGCAAGCCCATCGCCTGCTCGACCTACGGCCCCAACCACTAGAAGCTCAACCTCCTCTTCTCATTGCAAAACGCTTCCAAAACACGAACGAACGCGACGACTTCCAAGCTTCCATACTCCACCAAAAGCGATCATCACCATATGGATGTGGAGAGCTCAAGAAGCTAGATGATTCTCTAGTTGAAAGTTTTCTTTGATAGTTGATGGATTTCAAAGGGAAAAAGTTTAGCTCATTTTCAGCCATTAATTAAAAGAACGGCGCGGTTGTATAAAAGCTAGGGTTTACCGTTGGACGCATATATATACGTGCAATATATATTATTTTAATATTATTTTGACTTTTCTCAAATTTTCCGAACGAACTCCAAATGAAGTGTGCCTCCAGGTGTTTATAATGTTTTACCCCTATTCCGAACACAATGGAACATGTTTTGGGGCCTAATTCGATCGTATATGGAAGATAGCTTTTTGGATCCAATTATTATATTGAATTTTCGATACTAAATTCAACGCATTTCTGACGCAGCAGCGGAATTACAAAATGAATGATTCTGTGAAAGTAGCAGTCGATGGAGTGAAGAATACTGAAAGGCCCAAATTCGTTGATCCGAAGATGCCGAATTCTAGCTATCTTCGTCACGTTGATCGCGCACGATACCGTGAAGGAAGATATGCAATTCTTCAGATGTTGATCTTGCGCACTAGATACCGTGAATTGGCTTCTACGATCGTTGATTCGAGCGCACTCGAATGCCGAAAGAGGAGATAGGAGATTACACTCAACTACCAATTTGGTGAAAGCACAAAGCTAACAAAACAAAAGTTTTTATTCAAATCAACTAAACTATTACAAATGGCACCACCGGCCTATTTATAGAAGTTACAACTCACGCAATACAAAAATGCACAACACTTAAGTCGTTTCCGACTTATAACCTGCGACTTAGTACCATCTGCAACACACCTGCGACTTACGACTTACTATAGGTCAGCGACGACTTATCAACAGCTCCGACTCAAACAGTTACACCACAGATATTTACAACACTTAGGTCGTATACGACCTAACTACTCACGACATAAGAAAACATACAACACATTACAACACCATATCATGACATACGACCTACTTAAGTCGTTAACGACTTAACAAAAACAACACACCTTATTTACAAAGTACACGACTCAAGAAACAAACGACACATGACTTAGCTTGGGTCGGTAACGAGTTAAAAAACATCTTCAGGCCAATCTTCATGCGACTTATAACATGGACGACTTAGGGAATAAGACTTCAGCGACTTAACCCAGTTCATGACTTAAGGATTTCAGACGACTTAACTAAGTCGTAGGTCGTAGACGACTTATCTTAAGTCGTTGGTTTTCTTCTTCCGTATAACTCGCTTCACCGCCTTGTTCTAGTCTTTCGTTAAGTCGTTCCATATAAGTCGTACGCGACCTAACATGCTCCGACGCGCCTTGAATCTGTTGCTCCCCTTTATCATTCTTGTTAAGTCATGGACGACTTATAGCCGCTTTGTTATGTCGTGGACGACTTATAGCCGCTTCGTTATGTCGTGTACGACTTAGGTCTTCAGCTTCGTTATGTCGTGGACGACTTAGGCCTTTGACAATTATGGGTTGCGCTGCATCATCCTCCCCAGGTTGAGAAAAATTCGTCCTCGAATTTGTAAATTCTTCCTCATCGGATCGTTCATCTCCATAATATGGTACGAGATGCTTAACATTGAACACGTCAGAAGTGTACACATCCTCCGGCAGCTTCAACTTATAAGCATTTTCATTAATCTGTTTCACGACTTCTACATGACCAATTTTCCTGGCTTTCAACTTGTTATAATCGCCCACTGGAAAACGATCCTTCGTTAACATAGCATATACCAAATCTCCTTCATTAAACTCAACACTTCTTCGCTTCAGATCTGCAGAGCGTTTATACTTCTCATTCGCCTTCTCCAATCGTTCCTGGACGATTTTATGACATTCAGTCAACCCATCAACAAAATCAACAGCTCGTTTAACCATCCCCTTTGGTCGTGGTACTACCGTTAGGTCCAACGGTCCCCTTGGCAAACTTGAATATACAATCTGGAATGGACTGAAACCCGTACTACGATTCACTGCATGATTATATGCAAACTCCGCTTGGCATAACTCATGTCCCAACTCTTCAGATTGTCCTTCACAAGACATCGCAACAAATTCCCCAATGATCTATTCACAACCTCGGTCTGTCCATCTGTCTGCGGATGATAAGCGCTGCTAAAATTCAACTTCGTTCCCACCATCTTCCACAAACTTATCCAAAAATGACTTAGAAATCTAGTATCCCGATCAGAAACAATGGATTTTGGCAAACCATGTAAACGATACACTTCTTTAAAGAATAACTCAGCAACACGGACGGCATCAGCTGTCTTCTTACAAGCGATGAAATGTGCCATCTTTGAAAACCTGTCTACTACAACATATATCGAATCATTTCCCCTCTGGGTTCTCGGTAGTCCCAAAACAAAATCCATACTGATATCGACCCATGGTTTAATAGGTACGGGTAAAGGCATATACAATCCCGCATTCGTCGCTGTCCCTTTGGATACTTGGCAAATATGACATCTCTCCACAAACTTCCCAACTTCTTTCCTCATTGATGGCCAAAAGTAAGACTGAGAGACCAAATACAATGTACGATCACGACCCACATGACCTTCCTCGTGTAACTCCTTGATAATCTTCATTCTCAAACTGCTCTCTGGAATACATAATCGATTTCCCTTAAACAGAAAACCATCCACCATCAAAAACTCATCCGTCTCTCCCTCCTTGACTTTATCAACAAACTTTGCAAAGTAAGGATCATCGACAAATAATTCTGGCAACACATCAAACCCTGTCACTTCTATCTTCATTGTAGTCAACACATGATTCCTTCTGCTCAACGCATCCGCCACACGGTTCGTAACCCCAGATTTGTGTTTCACAACAAAGGTAAACTGCTGCAGGTACGCAATCCACGATGCATGCCTTGCTGAAATCTTCTCTTGCCCTTGTAGATGTTTCAACGCCTCATGATCAGTGTATAGCACAAACTCCTTGTGGAATAAGTAATGTCTCCAATGTTTAATGGCTTGTACAACAACATAAAATTCCACATCATACGTACTATATCTCATTTTGATAACTTCTCACTGAAATATGCAATCGGACGTCCCCTCTGACTCAACACTCCCCCAATTCCAACCTTTGATGCATCAGTATGTAGCTCAAACAATGACTGAAAATCTGGTAATACTAGAATTGGTGCAGACGTCAGCAACTCCTTGATCTTCCCAAAAGAATCCCCTGCTTCCTCTGACCATGAAAACTGTTTACACTTCATACAATCTGTAACAGGTGCCATCACATTACTAAAGTGTGGAATGAATCTTCTATAAAATGAAGCCAACCCATGAAAACTCCGAACCTCTGTTATCGTCTTGGGTTGCGGCCAATCTCTGATAGCTTCAATTTTATTTTGGTCCACCTGTATTCCTTCTCCCGATACAACATACCCCAGAAATAAAACACTATGCGTCATGAACACGCATTTCTTCGTTGCAGCATAAAACTGTTCCTGTTGCAGTACCATCAACACTTCTCTCAGATGTTGCAAGTGTTCCTCTACGCTTCCACTGTATATCAGAATATCATCAAAATACACCACTACAAACTTCCCAATGAATGGTCTAAAAATATGATTCATCACCCGCATAAACGTACTCGGTGCATTCGAAAGACCAAACGGCATGACCAGCCATTCATACAATCCTTCCCCCGTCTTGAATGATGTCTTCCATTCATCTCCTGGTCTGATTCGAATTTGATGATAACCGCTCTTCAAATCAATCTTCGAAAATATAGTAGCTCCGCTTAATTGATCCAACAAATCATCAAGCCTCGGCATCAGAAATCTATATCTCACTGTAATCTTATTTAACGCCCGACTATCGGTGCACATCCTCCATGAACCATCCTTCTTCGGTACGAGTAATGCTGGTACAACACACGGACTCAAACTCTCCTGTATTCGTCCCTGTTCAAGCAATTCCTCTACCTGTCTACGCAACTCTTCATGTTCTTTCGGACTCATTCTATAGTGTGGTTTATGTGGCAACACAGCACCTGGAACAAGATCTATCTGGTGTTGTATATCCCTCAACGGTGGTAACTCCGCTGGTAGCTCTTCAGGAAATACATCGTCAAATTCTTCCAGTACTGGTTTTACTTCATCAGGTATCTCAACCACTTCATGACTCTCACGCCCAATTAACAAAAACACTTCTGGCTCCTCTTCAACCTCCTTAACAAACTCCTTCAAGGATAATAAAGTTTTCTGCTCTTCAATCTCCTCCAGTTTGTTTTCTTCTTGTTGTCGCTTCTTTGGAACTAGAGTAATCTTCGTGCCTTCAAACATGAAACTGTAACTGTTGGTACGCCCATCATGTTGCACCGCCCTATCATATTGCCACGGTCTTCCCAGCAATAAATGACATACGTCCATGTCCACAACATAACACCAGATTTCGTCTTTATATTTCTTCCCAATTGAAAAATTCACACAAGCTCGACGTCCAACTTTCACCTCTCCTCCTTTCCTCAACCAAGCCAACTTGTACGGTTTCGGATGTTTCTCAGTCCTCAATGCCAACTTCCTCACAGCTTCTGAAGAAATTATATTATCACAGCTTCCAGCATCAATAACAAATTTGCAAAATTTCCCCAGAATAGTACATGTCGACTGAAATATATTGCTCCTTAACCAACTACAATCCTCCTCTAGCTTTGGTGTTAAACAAGACCTCCTCATCATCAGATTACAACCTTCGTCTCCCGACACTTCTTCTTCCTCCTCATCAGGTGGTGAATTGGAACATTCAGCTTCTTCATCCTCATCCTCAACCTCCGCTATCATAGCTCGTTTCTTCGGCTTTGGACATTCATTACTTTTGTGGCCCATTTATTGGCAATTATAACACTTGAAACCATTATTGACTTTCGCCTTCCCAACCTCATTCACAACTGGTTTTGCAACAGCTTTTGAAACATTAGAACTTCCACTAACACCTTTCACTGGATTGTTGGAATTTGTAAACACACCACCTCCTCGTCTTCCCTGTTTCTCCCAAGCCAACACTTTCTAGTGTGCTTCTGCTATAGATCTGGGATCAAACATGTTAACCATATCTTGAATCTGCATTCGCAACCCCCCAACAAATCTAGCTGTCAATTGTTCCTCTGTCTCCATAATATCATTCCTTGCAATCAGTTGATAAAATTCGTCAGCATAGTCATTCACAGATTTCGTCCCCTGTCTCAAGTTTTGCAACCTCTGATACATAAGCGATTGATAGTTATAAGGTAAGAATGTAGCTCTCATCAGTTTCTTCATCTTATCCCAAGATTCAATCTTTGACTTCCCCATTCTCTCCCGTGTTAGTTTAGTCTGCTGCCACCATGCCATAGCTCTACCCCTCAGCCTTGTAGCAACCAACTTTACTCTACGATGTTCTGGAACCTCCTTGAAGTCAAAAATCTCTTCCACATTAGACAACCAGTCCAAAAACTCCTCAGCTTGCAAACCACCCTTGAATTCCGGTATTTCAGTCTTCATCCCAGACTCCCACTTGTGATCATACTCCGATTGATTTCTTCCTTGGCCTCGTCCATGAACACTACCACCATCAAACTCCTCTTCAAAATCATATGTATATCGATGTCGATCCTGACCACCAACATCTCTACTACCATCGTTTCTTCCACCAACATCCCTTCTACCAGTATTCCTCCGATCACGTTCCCGATCATTAACATTTCTATAACTGTCTTGGCTCACACTTCTATGATCATTATCATTACTTCTCTCTCGATTGGAATGTGGCGAAACTCTACTTCTCCCATGGTTAGATTCAGGTGAAACCCTTCTCTGATTTTGATTCATCTCCAACATCATCTTCTCTAATCGTCCAATCCCTTCATTAAGCTTCTCACTAAAATTCTCATTAATTCTTTGCTCCATCTCATCAGCTTCTTCTCTTCTATACAAAGCTTCTACGTTTTGATGACGATTGGCTCTTCTTGGCGGCATGATTGAATACTTCACAAACTCCACAATTCTCGGCTTGGACAAATCAAAAGATACCAAATGATGTACAATCTTCAACTTCAAAATCTCGGCTCTACTTCCAAATTTGGCGCGCAAATCTTCCACGCAAGATTCAAACACTTTTCCTCCTTTGATCCAAAATGAAATGGATCGAAAACTCCCACTTTGTTGCAAAAATATGATGAACACAATGAACACAACTTCTCCAAATAACGCAACTTTCAATCTCCAACACTTCTACTTAGCTCGGCTCTACACTTCAAGCTCGGCTAACACTTCAACTTCGAAATTCTTCAAAGAATTGGCTCCAAGACTCGATTTAGCTATGATTGGCTAAAACAAGCTCTGATACCAAATGACGCAGCAGCTGAATTACAAAATGAATGATTCTGTGAAAGTAGCAGTCGATGGAGTGAAGAATACTGAAAGGCCCAAATTCGTTGATCCTAAGATACCGAATTCTAGCTATCTTCGTCACGTTGATCGCGCACGATACCGTGAAGGAAGACCTGCAATTCTTCAGACGTTGATCGAGCGCACTAGATACCGTGAATTGGCTTCTACGATCGTTGATTCGAGCGCACTCGAATGCCGAAAGAGGAGATAGGAGATTACACTCAACTACCAATTTGGTGAAAGCACAAAGCTAACAAAACAAAAGTTTTTATTCAAATCAACTAAACTATTACAAATGGCACCACCGGCCTATTTATAGAAGTTACAACTCACGCAATACAAAAATGCACAACACTTAAGTCGTTTCCGACTTATAACCTGCGACTTAGTACCATCTGCAACACACCTGCGACTTACGACTTACTATAGGTTGGCGATGACTTATCAACAGCTCCGACTCAAACAGTTACACCACAGATATTTACAACACTTAGGTCGTATACGACCTAACTACTAACGACATAAGAAAACATACAACACATTACAACACCATATCACGACATACGACCTACTTAAGTCGTTTACGACTTAACAAAAACAACACACCTTATTTACAAAGTACACGACTCAAGAAACAAACGACACACGACTTAGCTTGGGTCGGTAACGAGTTAAGAAACATCTTCAGGCCAATCTTCATGCGACTTATAACATGGACGACTTAGGGAATAAGACTTCAGCGACTTAACCCAGTTCACGACTTAAGGATTTCAGACGACTTAACTAAGTCGTAGGTCGTAGATGACTTATCTTAAGTCGTTGGTTTTCTTCTTCCGTATAACTCGCTTCACCGCCTTGTTCTAGTCTTTCGTTAAGTCATTCCATATAAGTCGTACGCGACCTAACATGCTCCGACGCGCCTTGAATCTGTTGCTCCCCTTTATCATTCTTGTTAAGTCGTGGATGACTTATAACCACTTCGTTATGTCGTGGACGACTTATAGCCGCTTCGTTATGTCGTGTACGACTTAGGTCTTTAGCTTCGTTATGTCGTGGACGACTTAGGCCTTTGACAATTATGGGTTGCACTGCATCAATTTCTATCCCGTACGAAAACTCCAAACGCTACGAAATTTGAAATACGATAATAACACACTATTATGGACCCAATGGAACCGGTTTCGTCGAAATTCGAGACTGTGCCCCGGATCGCTATTTTTACGTCTCGATTATATTATAAAATTTCCAATTTACAATTTACAATTATTCACTTTTAAATACAATTTTTAAATGTTGACAATCTTCATTGTTGTTTAAATAAAATTTACATCAACTTCCGATATCATTTTCAATCATATTAAATCCAGAATTCAATTATTCAAATAATTGCAATATTAAATTTAAACAATTTGGATTATTCAATAAATCACTATCTTTTCAAATATAAGTTAATGAACTTACGAAATTTAAGTTTTAAAACAAAGTCAAATTATAGAATAACCATTTCCCTGTTATTTAATTCCCGTTATTCAATTTCACTATTGATTTTAAATATGGTCAATACATAGAATTTATTTCAGTACTCATTATCGCAAAATCTTCGAAATTAACCATTTCAAAATTTTATTTAAGTTCATATCCAATACTTACATTCAAAATCGTTAAATTTATATTTTTAACCATTTTTATTTAATAATTACATTAAATTTAATAATTTAAAATAGCTAAGATACGGGTCGTTACATTTACATAGTTCTATAGACTTGAGAATACTGTGGATCTTCAATATGAAAGCTCCACTTTGATTATTGCAAATCATGACATTACATCCATTGAGTGACTATAGTTGGGTTGAGTGGATGTATTGAAAGTGAAGCACTGTTCAAGAGAGGATTCGTCTCCTCAATTATACGGGGTTAGTATCACGGTCAACTCAAGTGAACTCAAAGTCAAAGTCTCTGACCAAAGCATTTCGGTTAATAATAATTATTGTTATTGAACCAAGGACTTTGTGTTTGGACTATAGAGTTGAATGTGGACGATATTGGAATTTTAACCATTACCAAATTCTATAAGTCCAAAGTGATATAGTTTTGACGAAGAGAATTGGTGTAAATAAATGTTGCAACCGAGTAGCACTTATTAAACTAAAATTGGATTTTATCGAAATTGGGTAAGTGATAAATTTAGCCCTAATGTCACACCTCCTCTTAAGTGACGTGTGAACGTTAATATTGGAATAGTTCGATGTTAATCGCTGATTGAATTTACACCTAAGAGTCACACAACCGAAATGATGAATTCTCTTTAGACCAAATGATTTAATTAGTTTATAATTGTTATAAATTAATTAAATTAAATATTATTTATGAAATTTGAATATGATTTGAGAAACAAATATGTTGTATATATATTTATTATAGTTATAAATATGTCAATCAAAATGAGATATTGATAATAAATTAAATTAGATTTAATTACCATATTCGTTTGGGATTAAATGGTGTATTAATCCATAGATTTGGAAGAGATTTTTGGCTGCAATTATATGACAGGGATGACCAAAAATGGAGGCAATTAGGGTTTAAAATGGATGGAGGAAATTATGAAAGTAAAATGAAAGATATGATCCTCTTTTCTCTCTCTTAAACGTTATAAAAGGCCTCTCTAACCCCAACCTATGTGATAGATTTTGAGCCGCCTCCATCTTCTGAATTATAGCCACCATTACCTTCCTATTGTTGTTGAACAAAGCTCCATTTATCCCTGAAATTCTCAAATCAAATTCAAGTTAAAACAAAACTATTCGATAGTGGAAGGTCGTTGATTCCAGACTAGCAATCTGACGGATCAAGGAACAACTGGAGAAAGGGTCACTATTTCGACGTGAACTCGAGGGAATCGGTAAAAGGTAATATTTATTTATATAGATATTAAATAGATTATCATGTTTTAGAATCTGTTAATGATATGTGCCTATATGTATTTACATATCATTGTTATTGCATTAGTAAGGTGAGATTTTTATGTGTAATGTTGTTGTCACAATGAAGATTGGTTATATGCATAAAATTTAATGTTTAAATTCATACTTTTGTTTGTAATATAATATTATAAGTTGAAATTTATTTTCTTTAATTTTATATTAGTTTATAGTCATATAAATATTAATTTGTGTATTAGTACTCATGTATAATGTATTAAAGCATATTTTTTATATCTATTATATAAAATTGATCTAATATTTTTCTTATATGTGTTTATGTTTATTATGAATTATAAGTACCGAAAATAATTTTTTATATTATTATTATATATTTATTGAATATTTGATTTAATAAATTTGTATAAAATAAAACGATTTTTGAAAATTCAATTTTATAATTTTTCAAGTTAACTCGTTACGTCAGATGCTCTAGGAATAAATTTCATAAATTTGCAACTTTATTTATATTTTTAAAAATTATTTTTAGTTCGAAGGCACATTAATTAATTAATTTATTTTATTTTAATTCCTAAAATTATGGCAATTTTTCATGACACCTAAAATATGATCCTAGATCTTCTGGAAATTGAAATTTTGAAGTTTTATCATATAATTATTTTATATTAATTAATTAAGGGCCGAAACTAATTTTTATCACATATGCATAATAAAATATTAAACTCATATTAACTTTAAATCTATTAGATTTTCATACTGGACAATATATATATATATATTTATACTCATATTTATATTTATATTTACCTGTATATATATATATATTATAAGGGACATTTGGCATACATCCTTAATAGGTTTGAAAATAAAAAAAACATCCCTCCGTTTTAATTATAAGTTTTCCATCCTTATTTTTAAATGCAACAAAAAGATTTCCCTAAATACCCATACGTCTTCTCCGAACAAAACCCAGAACCCTTCAAATTCTTTTCATCGATTAACATCTTAAAAAAAGAAAACCCTAATTACCTGAATTATAAATCGGAATTAGTTGCTACTTCAAAAATCGATGTCCGAATTGAGTCCAGAACTGAAGAAAGTTGAGATTCAGAAGATGAAAACAAAACAAATCAGAAAATCGAAGGTTATCTATTAAGAAATTTTGTCATTTCGATTTTTATTCTATTTTAATAACTAAATTTGATAAAATTTGCAGATATTTGTTAGAAAAGCTCAAAAACATTCACATACAAACAATATTATGTCTAATTTAATGCATCAAAATAGTTACATGAAAATTTAAACATATTTTCCCAAATTAGTACGCAATATTCTGAATTAATATAGAATTTTCTATAAATTGTTTACAGTAGTAGAAGTTTTATATAACTGCACCCTTCTATGCAATTATATGCAATAATTACAGCCATATATGCGACTATATTTAGTATATGCAGACAAATCTGCAATTATTGCAAACTAGCATTGTGGTACAATTTTTGCAGTCAAATTTGCAAATATTGAAAATAAATGCATAAAGCACTGCAAAAATATTGTTGACATTTACAGTGAAGCATCTAATTACACAAATAAAAATGCACAAAATTTTCAACAAATATTTTCTCATCTATATGCAGATATGTTGATTATTTCTAGTTATATGCAATTTCATTGAAAAGTTGCAGATATATTGCAATTATTATGAATATTTGCATACATCTTTGCAATTACTATTAACAATTGCATTTTAAATGCATTTCACTTATGAAGTTATGAATTGCATCATTTTTAAATGCATGTCTGACATGTATCTTAAAATTACAACTGTTATATGCAAATTTTAACTGCATATGAAATATGCAGTTAAAACATACAATTAAATGATGCAAATTTTAAGTGCATTTCACTTATGCTGTTAAAAAATCTTATACTTGCAGACATATATGCAATTATTATCAATAGTTGCATACATGTTTGCAATTATTTATGAACAATTGCATTTTTAGCTGCATTTCACTTATGCAATTATAAATTGCACCAGTTTAAACTGCGTATCTGTAATGCAGTGAAAAATAGGACCTGTTAAATGCAATTTTTAACTACATATAACATATGCAATTAAAACATACACTTGAATCATGCAAATTTTGAAGTGCATTTCACTTATGCAGTTAAAAATTCATAAGATTCTTATTACACTTACATACATATCTAATATAAAGTTATGAATTGTATTATTTTTAACTGCATATATCGTATGCAGTTAAAAATTGCAGCTGCTAAATGTGTTTTTAACTGCATACTTGATATACAGTTAATAAATACAGCTGTTAAATGCAAATTTTAACTGCATTTTACATATGCAGTAAAAAACTATAAAGATCCTTAAAAAAATTTGGTACTGAACTGCTGCATTTTAAGACTACATATGTATTACATAGTTAAAAATTAATGAAAAATGTAGTTAAAATCTATACTAAAATACAGTTTCTAATTACAATAGTATTAATTCATGAAAACATGCTATTATTAACAAATCAAAATACAACATATACAATCACACTGCAACGAATAGGATCAAACTTCTTATTATCAACACACATAAAATTCTACAATAATTCTCGATAACTGCTGAAAAATACACATTTATTTAAATAACTAAATATTTTGATATATACAGCCATGAACGCAATTACTTACGATAATTGCAGCAGAGTCTGCAGTTATTTTACTTAACTGCATACAACTCTGCACTTACATACAAGATTAAAAATAAAATTTCTTTGAACAAAAAACATCATATTATTCAAATTACTTAATATAACTTATACTTGTTATGCATAATTATACAAAAAACATTGCTAAATTATCAAAAAATTGCAAAAAACAATAATACAAAGTCGATTGAAAATTAAATCAAGCGTTTACCTACAAGATGATAAAGCCATAATGAATCGCAAAAAAATCGAACAGTAGATCGAATTAAATCTGATTTCCCTACGAAGATTTCAAATCTTGATCGCCAATACAATCACACGAGAATAGTCGACATGAAATAAATGAGCGTAACTAGGGAAACAAAATATTGTAAAAAAAATAAGGACCGGATTTACAAGTTTAAAATGGAATGAGTTTTGGGCTATTAAATTTGATTTTAGGGACGTGAGTCTAATTTTCACTATATTATATTGTAAATTAATTTACTATTAATTATTATATTGACTAGCTATGCATATATATATACACACATGCATATAAATTAAAGAAATAGTTTATTTTAATTCATATTAAAAATATTATTTTATCATATACATACACACATACTTATATATATCTTAATTGTTACTTATAATATAACATGTAGTTTAGATAAATATATTTTTCTATAATATTTTAATAATGGAACATATTTATACAAACTTACTTTTATATCTGTGTGTGTATGTGTGTGTGTAAATATAATTACTTGGAATTTATAACTATTTGTACACGCATAGATTTGACAACATACGATACATATAAAATGAGCTAATGTTATCGTTGCGATGTAAATCGTAGCATCTATATATGGATAGATTATACCTTGCATGAATTGCTATGTTACACACACACATATTGTTAGGAAATCAATTCTATGGTTTCAATGATAACAACTATACAATAGAAATCGAATATGCATATATATCTATATTTACAAGTAATTGATAAAGTAACATCACCAATGAGACAAGAACAAGACTCAAAAGAAGTATCAAGAGGCTACAAGTCAAGAGAATTGGAAAAGGAATGATACAGGCACAGGAAAAACAACAAATGCACAAATCCAAACGTCTGAGTGCACTGATCAGGCGTCTGACTGAATTCTCTGGTTCGCATATCAGACAGAACCAGACGTCTGGTTAATATACTCAGACGTCTGACAAGCAACTATATACAAAAAATATATGAGAACCAGACGTCTGATTTTGAACTCGGCTGTGTATATACGAAGGTACAACAAAGGTCAAACAAACTAAGATTTCAATTTTGCAAAACTAATTTTCGTCATTTAAAATGAAGCAAAATGAAACTATTGTTGATATGTATTCTAGATTTCAAACTATCCAACATGATCTTATGGCATTAGGAGTTAAATTTACCGATTTTGATTTAGTTTCTCGAATACTCAACTCTTTGACACCAGATTAGGAAAGGAAAGTATTAGCTATTAAAGAAGCTAATGATCTCTCTACTCTCAAAACTGAAGAGTTGATAGGAAATTTAATGTCATATGAAGCTAATTTGTAGGCACGAAAAGAAATAAATTCAGAAAAGAAGAACATAGCATTTCCAGCAACCAAAAATGATGACTCTGATTTAGATGAAGAAGAGATAGTCTTCATTGCCAAGAATTATAATAGATTCAAGAAATTTAGAAAGATGACAAAATTCCAAAAAGAAGGGAAGTCCAACACAATAAACTTATCCCAAATTAAGTGCTATGAATGTGATCAATACGGACATATGAAGAAGGATTGCCCTAAACTCAATAATGATAAAAAGAAGAACAAATTTGAAAAATTCAAGAAGAAGAAGGCTTTTAAAGTAACATGGGAAGACTCGGATTCTTCATCATCTGAAAGTGATAGTGATAGTGATGGAGAACAAGCCAATGTGTGTTTTATGGCACAAAGTGATGAGGTATGTCCAGAACTTAGCTATGACGAACTATTAGAACTTAGCATGGAATTAGATGATAAATTTAGACAAATTAAAAAATTGAACAAAGAATATATAGCTAAAATAAATAGATTAGAACTTGAAGTAGGAATGTTAAAAGATGAAAAAATTATCTTAGAAGAAGAACTAGAATTATCTCAAGAAAAAATTCAAAATAATTTGATAGAAAGTAAGGCTATTACTATTGATTTTGAAAACACTAAAATAGTAAAGGATGATTTACTAAAAGAAAAGGTCAATTTGAAAAGCAATATTGAAATATTAAAAATTGAAAATTTAGAATTAAAAGAAAAATTAGATAAAATCACAAATAATGTTTCAAAATTCAATAAAGGGAAACAAGATTTGGAAAATCTTATCAAAACCTCGAAACCATCAGGAAATAGAAATGGAATAGGATTTAAAAATATTTCTAAACAAAAAGGAAATAATGAAAAAAATATTTTGTATACAAAAACTAAAGGTTTATCTAAGTCTAATATGGATACCAAAACTATGAAAATTTGGATTCCTAAGACAAATAATAATTTTATTAAACAAAAACATATTGATAATTTCTTAGAGAATGTAGTTTATAATAAAAATTATATTTACAAATGTACCAAACCATCATGGGTATGGCTACCTTCTCCTAACAATTAGGACCCTAACAAAAATATATGGGTACCAATTAAAACATCTTTTATTTTGCAGGTACCCAAAATAAAACATAAGGAGAAATGGATACTAGATAGCGGATGCTCCAAGCATATGACTGGAAATTCAAAAATGTTATCAAATATAACATACATCGATGGTGGAACGGTAACCTTTGGAGATAATTCAAAAGGATATGTCGTTGGCACTGGAGAAGTCATCAATTATGGTATATCTAACTCTCCTATTATTACAAATGTCTTAGTAGTAGAAAATCTAAAACACAATCTACTAAGCATTAGTCAATTATGTGACAAAGGCTTTCAAATAAATTTCGAAAAAGATAGATGTAATATTTTAGATAATAACAAACAACTTACATTTGAAGGTTTTAGAAACAAAAATATTTATGTATTAAACATGAATATAAATAAAAATTCAAATTTATGTTTAACCGCCAAACATAATGATCCATGGTTATGGCATAAACGTTTTTGTCATATCAATTTGAAAAGTATTAATAAATTGACAAAATATGAGTTAGTTAGAGGTTTACCTAAAATAAATTACAAAGTAGAAAATTTATGTGACGATTGTCAAATTGGAAAACTAAAGAAAACCTCTTTTAAATCTAAAAATAATATTTCTACAAAACAACCATTAGAATTATGACATTTAGTTTTATTTGGTCCAACACAAATACGATCTATAAATCACAACAAATATGTTTTCGTCATAGTTGATGATTTTTCAAGGTATACATGGACCTTGTTTTTAAAACATAAAAGCGATACCTTTGAAATGTTTAAAATATTTGCTAAAAGAATTAGAACACAAATGGACTTGAAAATTAAAAATATTCGAAGTGATCACGGAGGAGAATTCGAAAATGATCTTTTTACTAATTTTTGCAATAAGAAAGGAATAAGCCATAATTTTTCTTTTCCTCGAACACCTCAACAAAATGGTGTAGTAGAAAGAAAAAATCGTACGTTACAAGAATGTGCACGAACACTATTAAATAGTAGCAGTTTACCAAAACACTTTTGGGCAGAAGCTATTGCCACAGCTTGTTACATACTAAATCGAGTAACCATATGCCCTATGACTAAACAAACTTGTTTTGAAATATTTTTTGGAAGAAAACCCAAAGTATCATACTTTAAAACTTTCGGTTCAAAACGCTTTATATTAAATACAAAAGATAACTTAGGAAAATTTGATTCGAAGGCTGATGAAGGTATCTTTGTTGGATATTCTGATCGTAGCAAAGCATATAGAATTTTCAATAAATGAAATAACACTATTGAAGAAAGTTTACATGTTTCGTTCGATGAAAATTTATTTAACAATCATACTAATGATGAAGAAGAGACTATTCCAATAACAAATTCAACAATTTCTATTAATAATGAAACAAACGTGCAAAATAACACTTTAATATCATCCCCTAGAATTCTTAAGAATCATCCAAAAGATAATATCATTGAAGATCTCAATTCTAGAGTAACTAGAAATCAACTTAATCAAATAAGCCATGTAGCATTTGTGTCAAATCTTGAACCAAAAAATTATTATACCCTACGATTTTCTCAGAGACGATTACCCTACTAAAGAATCATTGTTAAGCAAAACTAATAAAAATGCCTCCTCGCACTAAGAATGCCAAGATGTTAAAGAGAAAACAAGACCAACCAGCCTCATCTTCAAATCCTCAGGTATGCTCTGATGAACAGATCGAAAGGTGGATGAATAAAGCAACGCATTCCATCAAAAGGTATGAAGACATCCAAAAGAAGAAACTCCACATAGGCCCATTCTACAATCTTCTTAAATTCCCTATGTATGACCTCGATGAACTATGTGAAAATGCCGGGTTAGAAACCCTAATTTCTTTTACCCCTAATGATGTTCAAATAGATCAATTAGCCATATTTTTATTCTATGCGAACTTAGACAATACTTCAGTGTGGAACACTGAAGATGAGGATAACTGGCTCTGGTCTAGCGTGTATGGGAACACGATTAGATTAACTCATGGAATAATAGGTCGCACACTAGGATGCTCTGACACAGGGGAAGATCTATACAATATTCCGGATATGCACTTCAACCCATGGAACAATATAACTCACCAAATTTGGGAGGACGAAATGCCAAAATTTGCCTCCAAATTTCTACGTCCAAAAGCTCGACTTCTAACCCGAATGATGATTAACACAATTATTCCACGAATGGGTAGTCACGAGCAAATCACCGAATCAGAGCACAAAGCCCTATATGCTCTGTTTAGTGGAACAAGAGTAAATTGGGCCAAATTTATCTTCGACGAGCTAAAGCATTTTTGGACTCGATCAAGGCCGTCAATTATTTATCCAACTTATATTGTGAGGCTTCTTCGTTCACATAATATCCCATCCTATCTATCTACATTCGAAGAAATCTTGCCTAAGTATGCTTCCACCAAGTTCTTCTCTCTGATGCATTTACCCGAAACCCCTCTAGAGTTCATGTCCTTCAAAGATTGGACGCAAAATCGTCAATCTAGAAGAGTTAAGCCTCCTCCTTGACATCACATTGATCCATCCCAAGAGGAGGAACAACATCGAGAAGCAACTCCTCCTCCTCCTCCCGCACCCTTTGATTATCCGGGACAAGAGGAAATAATGGAGACTCGAACGGATACAAATCCAAACGAAAGTATTCGAGATCTCACTCTTCGAAACCAACAAATTTTATCTCAAAATCAAAAGCTTTTGGCTAAGCGAATTGACAACTTCGAAATGTCGTTTGGTACATGCCCAACCACTATTGAAGAATCACTTTCCACTGTCTTGACGGTTCTTAAAGAAATACTTCAACGGGTTCACGGTCCAACACCACCTTTTGATAATTGGCCAACCCCAGTATCTTCTCCTCCCGCAAAACATTCAAAACTCTCTGAGGATGAACCTCTCAAAGAAGCTTTGACATGTCCTTCAAAGGCTAGCACTTCTAAAAAAGAAGAACCAAAGGAAGATGATCAAAATAAAGCTTCTCCAAAGGAATCATAGATTTAGGGAATCATAGATCTTTTGTTTTTGGAATATCAATTTTTTGTACAAATCTATGCTTGTAATCATACTTCAAGTTTATTGACACTTTCTTTGCTTGTTTTTGACGATTGGCTTCAATTTTATATAATTCTTTTTGATAATGCCAAAGGGGGAGAAATATAAGTATAATCATAAAACAATTGAAATAAGCACATATTTAGGGGGAGATTTATAATCTATATATAAGTACATTGAATAGTTATCATCATAAAAAAGGGGGAGATTGTTAGGAAATCAATTCTATGGTTTCGATGATAACAACTATACAATAGAAATCGAATATGCATATATATATATATCTATATTTACAGGTAATTGATAAAGTAACATCACCAAAGAGACAAGAACAAGACTCAAAAGAAGTATCAAGAGGCTACAAGTCGAGAGAATTGGAAAAGGAATGATATAGGCACAGGAAAAACAACATGCACAAATCTAGACGTCTAAGTGCACTGATCAGACGTCTGACTGAATTCTCTGGTTCGCATATCAGACAGAACCAGACGTCTGGTTAATATACTCAGACGTCTGACAAGCAACTATATACAAAAAATATATGAGAACCAGACGTCTGAAATATTCTCCAGATGTCTGATTTTGAACTCGGCTGTGTATATTCAAAGTACAACTGTCACAATTGAAAAGACACGATCGCTCCTCTTCATTGCAACTCTTCATCACCATTGGAAGCGACCTTAGAGCGCTTGCTAACGGATGCAACTACACAAAGGATCTCTCTACAACTATAAATAACATCGGGAATTCAAGAGAAGACCTCACCTGACTTACTTGCGCTTTCTACTCTTATACTCTGATATATTCTTGATCTCTAGCAATCTATACTTGTACTCTACACTTCCAAATATATAGTTCCTCATAGACAACAATCTCTAGATATATATATTGGAAGCATTTGCACTATATAGTCAAAATTCGCGTAATAGAGAACACACAGTTGACAAAGAAACTCTGCTATTGTAAACCTGTTCCTTCGGGTGAAGTGAGGGTTATTCGGTAAAAGGAAATTCCGAAGAGGTGCTTCGGGACTGGACGTAGGATGGGAGGTCCGAACCAGTATAAAATCTCTGGTGTGATTATTCTTGTTTACATACTTTAATATTGTTACAATATAGTTTAAATTATTCACATACTTGCCATTTGCATAATCGATCCACCCTACTATAGACTTTCACATATATGTATAGGATACATGTATATGTATTTATATATTAGGTAAAATCAAAATCAAATAAATTTCATACTACAATTGTAAATTTAAATAAGATACATAATTTTATTTAAATATTTGGAAATGTTCTAAATAATTTTGGCTTTATAGGCCCAATAAAGATCCAATAGGGTAATTTTTTTTGAAATTCAAGCATAACTTCCGCTGCGGACTGGCCCCATTATAATTATGATTCTGACCATCATTCTTCTTGCCAACATCTACATATACATTCCCAAAACTCCCTTCTGACAGTTTTATCGCAATATTGCTCTATATCACTCCAGTTGAAGGCCCAACATCATCCCTTTGGGAATGAGTACGTTCCTCTTCCAGGCATAAGAACTGATTGGCCTTTCTGTAAAAGATATCCATCATCGACAAAGGTTTCATTTCCAACCATCTCCCGAAATCAGTATTGGGATGAATTCCCCTAATCAGCACCATCAATACGATGTCCTCCTGAGCATTGCTTACTTCCACCATTGCGGTATGAAATCTATGCAAAAAATCCTTCAAAGACTCTCTGACTCTCTGGAAGAGGTTAGAAAGTGACATACATCTTTCGGACATGTTGTGTTTATGCAGAATTGCTCTATGAACTTTCACGCCAATTGATCAAAGGATGATATGGATCTCGGCAGCAACCGAGTAAACCACATCGTTGCTACCCCTTCCAGGAATATTGGGAAACAACAACATCTAAGAGCATTAGTTGCCCTGGTTGAATCCATATGCCAATCATACTTCATCAAATGTTTGCTTGGATCTGTCTTTTCATTATATGACGACATCGTTGGTATCACAAACCTGCATAGGTATTCCTCACGCAAGATGTCTTCCATGAAAGGATTCTGGCTTAGGGAGGAACCCCACTCATCATTCATCTAGTGTTGACTTTACCTTATCAGTCTCCCGACCATTTCAGTCAAATTTGGTTCAAGTGTGTCTACTGAACGGCGGTGGATAATTATCCTTGAGTGTTTGGCCTAGCAAACGCTTTTAGTTAGTCTTATACCTAGGTTCCCCTGACTTTGGAGGAACCGTTCATTCAGTAGTCCCTTACACATAATCTTTCCATAGCAGATTTGCAGTACCTTCCCGTGTCCCAATATTATTACCATCGACAACATGCCCAGAATCCAAACCAGCAGCACCACCCGGGAGTCGAGGACCGGGACCCAAACTTGATGGTTCGATACTGAACCCTTTTGATGGTTCGGTACCGATCTATAAGCCTTGACCATGGCTCGGTCTTGCCTTCTGTTTCGACTTCTCAATTTCCTTACTTAGCATCTTTTGCTTTCTATCCCTCCTCCTTTTCTCTGACGACGAGGAATTATCAGATTTCGAATCAGAAGGCGCTTTATCCCTCCCACTCCTCCTGCGATTGCAGGTTAGTTGATTCAACAACTCCAAGATTTGCTTCATTTGCGCATTCAACTCATCGCGACTTTCTTATAGTTTGTCTTCCATTTTTCTCATCATTCGGTCTATCTTAACTCTGATGACCACATCAGCTAGGTTCTGAACATCCATAGCAGTTGGCTTGGGAACCTCGTCAACTTGTTGGAGATTGGTCTCCTCAACATCCTCGGCAACGTGTGAAGTGGTATAACGGTCTCTTCTAGGGGCCATTGTAGAAAGCTCTCATGTATATTCTTGAAATCTAAGTAGAAATTACAAAAAAACAAAGGTAATTCGATCCATCTCTCGCATTTAGACAATCTAATAGGAAATGATGGATCCAAACAGGTTTGAGAATCGGGTTTTAGTGAAAGCACCAAAATTGGCACAAAACACCCAGTAGATTGTGTAGAGAATAAAAGTGATGAAAAAGTATATGAAATTAAGTAAAAATAGTATACACAAGGTTTATAGTGGTTTTGCTAATTAAGCCTACATCCACTTGAGATTTTATTGATAACATCTCTGTTTTACAACTGCTGTTCTTATCGTTTGGTACCACTCGGTAGCCAATTACAAGAAATAAATGCAAAGTTGTTTTGAAGCCTAATAGCTCCCCGAAATGAAGCCCCTCAAGCCCTATTTATAGTTGTAGGTCGTCGGGAAGAGCTCCAACACGTTCATCCCCACTTTCTCTATGATCTCCAGGTAGTTGCTCAAGTGAAAACGTGGCCAGTTCAGCAATATGGATTGAACGGTAACAATCCATGGCTATGGATAGGTACCGATCCATAAAACTTGGTTATGGATCACTCTGGCCGCCTTGAGATGAATCAAAATATCGATATCATGATGTTTCTCCACTTATTTGTGTGGCTATAAGCTTGTTTATTGACCAACAGGAGCGGGGGAGAAGTAAAGTTGCTAGTTCCTTATACTTGAGCTATTCGATATCATATGACGTGCGAACGATCCAAGGAACTTGTATTAGGCTTTTGGCATCAAGACTAGGTAGCATGAAAAAAACGAGGTGATTTGGGTGCATTTGTATCAATCTGTACCGATCCATAGAGGTGGATCGGTACCAATCCATCAAATAGTGGAATCGTGAAGTGGAACTTTTGGGTTGGCCTTATCTTTGTCTTGTGATCTTATTAGTATTTGTTTTCTAGACCTTATGGCTATCTCTTTGGGTCTTCTACCTTGATAGCTTTTAAGTTTTATCTATCACATCAGTCTAGATATTGTCGAGTCAAAAGGCTGGATAACAACTATATATTTAATTGTTAATCCTAATTTAATTCATTTGTATATTTCAGTTAATATACAACTTTATCAATTATATTGGATGCACAAATTTATCGAAGTAAATAACTTAATTTGATATAGCATATGTTCTTATAATATTAAAAAGGTAAAATGTTATCATTTCATTTTTCTAATAAGGTTTTCGCTAGATTTTTATATTCATCAAAACCCTAAGAGAAATATAGAAATCTTTCAGTTCCTCTAGTAAGTGTTAGACTCGTTTGCCTTGGATTTATGACCTTAAGTTTGGTTAAAAAATCATAGCCCAGCAAGTGATGGATAAGTCCTTATCGGTTGTATTATATACAACTCCTAACCTTATTCCTTGCCCTAATCTCGGTCTCGACCTTGATTTTGCTCGACAAAACAAAAGATATAATTCACTCTTACCTATCATTTCGCGATGGCCTAAGTATAATGCATATATCGAGTTTGCTCAACAAATACATCCATGTATCTTATCCCGTCTAACTATATTAGTAGTACTATGCATAACATCCCTCGATTGAGTTTGCTTACCAACTAGCGAGTATGCACGTAATATAAAAATAATAGAGGACAACTTTATATATTAAAGATTCATAATCTCTAATATAGATATTAGAGTGATACCGATTTAAGGAATAATGTATTTATTATGAAATACCCTCATGATTCAAGTGTCAGACACATATGAAATGACGGTGTACGTACTTTATGTATGTACTTATTCCAAAATTCTATTTAGGTTTATTTCAGTTCCACTTTCATTATATTTATACATATATAGTTATATAAGTTTAATTTATTTATAACCATTTATAATTTAATTAACTTATATAATTTTTATATGCATATTATTAATTGAATCATATTTATTTAACTTTAACCATGTTAGTTAAATCATATCTAATTCATTTTAGTTCTTTCATTTAGTTAACTTGTTAAATTAAATTTTATTTGTTAGAAATTTTATTTTATAGTTTCACACACACATAGATATATATATACATACATATACATACACACACACACACACACACACACATATATATATATATATATATATGGGGATTGATCAGCAACTCCCTCTATTCAGCCTCCAACGTAGCCCCTTAATTTAAGCCGTTCGTTTCGATTTAAATAATTGTATGGTGTGACGAGAGAGGAAATATTATTATTTAGATCAGAATGAGTGGCTGAAATTAAAGGGCTATGTTTGGAGGCTGAATAGAGAGGGCTGCCGATCCTTCCTCTATATATGAATATGTATATATATGTTTATATATATACGAGTAGATTGGCACGTGCGATGCACGTGCGCAGAAGGAGCTGGTGTTAAGAAACAATGTCTATGAGAGTTGTTGAATGCGACAAAATGACTGTGACGTACATGTATTGTTGAATATTTTGGATATTGACATGTAGAATGAATGTACAGCAGATGGACGTGGGCATAGAAAATTTGTATCGAAAATGGGAAGAAGCGTTAGATCAGACTGCCATTGGGTGGGTAGGAAGAAATGTAATATACATATGGTGTAACTAATTATTAACGCTTGTTCATGCAAACCGTAGAGAATAACTTTGATTTGTAATGGAAATAGAATATTGTCTCTGTTACGTATAGTAGGTGATTAGAGGTAGATATGAAAGCATTTTGTGGGGATAGGGAAACAGAATGAGTTGTTGCACCTAAGAAACTATTTGATAGTAAATTGGAGGTAGTTAGTGTAGTTTTCGTAACCGTTTTCTCTCCTCCTTGTTCCGGGCTTGAGACCGGCATCAGTAGTAAGTTGATGGCGGAGTTAAAAACGGTTTTTAAGGGAATTTTTATGTGAACCGAAAGTGAGTTGGAGTAGTAAAGGTGGAATTTTTTGTAAACCCAGTTTTGTATTTTGTATAATCTATAGCTAAATATATGACTGAAAAACAGTAAAATGGAGAAAAAGATTATAAGTGCAGATATTACTCATTTATGGTCGGATTAAAAATCCCTTAATTATTTAAGTGGAGTAAGAAAATAATGATGAAGATCTTATTTGTGTACCCAATGTTGTAGAGTATTAATTATAGTAAAACTACAACATGTGAAGTGGAAAAATGAAGTATTGTTAATTAAGTTCGTGAGTACATTGTAATACCACATCCTTATACACAACATTTCTAGTATGTGTGCCATTTCTATTTCGAATCTTTCCATTTTTTACCAAAACTTTTGTTGTTTTTCGTGAAACGCCTCTTGATAACGCAACATATAGCTAACCATGACTGAAAACATGTTCGGGAAGATAAATACCAACCCGAGGGATGGTTTGTCCTTGTGATTTATTAATCGTTAAGGAAAAAGCTAATTTAATTGGAAATTGTTTACGTATTAGGTTGAAAGGCATGTTAGTATTCTCAGAAGGCTTTAGTGGTATACGTGGAATAAATACTCTTCCACGAAAATGTCCAACAGTTATTTCTGCATCTATGACATTTCTGTGGAAGACACGACATAATAATCTAGTTCCATTACATAATCCAATTCGTGGATCAATATTCCTAAGCAACATTATTGGTGCACCTACTTTCAGTCTTAATTTATGTGGGGGTAGACCTCCCGGAGCAAGTGAGTTTAAGAATTCAGATTGGTATAGATTATGTGTATCTTCTTCGACTTTGTCGAAGGAGTAGTAAATGTGCTCACTACCTGGAAACAGTTCTATAACTTTGTTATTAATGTCATCCACTGTTTCATTTGTAGGGGCTAATATTGCTCTATCCATTATAAAATTAGGATCACCTAATCTGTTATTGAGTTCAGCGAAGACTTCATTAATCAGAGCATAGAGTGAAGAAGTATTGGTCCAAGGTTCAACGATATCATTTGGGAGTTGTATAATATCGTCTTGAACATAGACTTCATCTCCATTTCCAATACGTAAAAGAAATTGTGCATATGATTGATCTTCTTTTGCGCGCATATTTTGTGTTAAATGAATTACCTGAACAGTTTGCCATAAGTACGATCGTACTATACATGCATCGACGGTTTGAGCTCTAGTACCGTTTACGACTATTGGTAGAACTTGACGAAAATCACCGCCTAAAATAACAATCTTTCCTCCAAATGGTGCGTCGAAATTAGTTAAATCTCGTAATGTTCTGTCTATGGCCTCAAATGCATGGCAGTGAGCCATGGTAGCTTCATCCCATAGGAAAACAGTAGCAGACAGTAAAAGTTTTGCAAGTTCAGATTGCTTAGGAATATGACATGTAGATGAAGAGTCTAAATTAATTGGTATTTTAAATCGAGAATGTGCAGTTCGACCTCCTGGAAGAGCAAGAGAAGCAATTCCAGAAGTAGCAACTGCAATTGCAATATGACCTTGAATTCGTAAATGTGCTAAGATTGCTCTATATAAATATGTTTTTCCTGTACCTCCGGGACCGTCTATGAAATATATACTATTAGCTCCACTTTCGACAGAAGACATTATCGTGTCAAATGCCTTCTTCTGTTCGGAGTTCAAGTTATCTACAGAATTGATATCATTATTGGGTATTTCTATGCATTGTTCTTCTGAAATAAGAGTGGAAGTGTTTGTATGAGTAAAGTTGGTGAAATTAGTATGTGGAATGTCATAGTCAAAAATTGTTTTGTTATATTGTTTGAGAAGGTTGTCGAGGTCAGACAGACATTGAATTACTGAAAATGAATTGGTCACAGTAGTAGCAGATGTAGTAGGATAGTCTTCAAGTAAGAAAGGTGAAAACTCTTCCCACAATTCACGCACATGGCATGGGTCACAGTATACTAAAATTGTAACAAATAACCTTCTTAAAGCATTAGGCATATGAGTGTTTGAAGCATCTATCAAACAGTCCTTTATACTATCATCATTTTCAAGTAAACCTCTATGTTCAGCTGATTCTTTAAAGGTGTTATATTCTATTTGATTAACTGTTAGTAAGTCAGTAAAAGATAGAGGACCTCTAACATGTGTTAACAGTAGGCGCAAATAGTAACGATCTCCTTCAGTGGGAGATACGGTGTAAATTCTACCAATTGCCCTACGGTTATTTCGCCTACGGTTCCATTGCTTACTTGTAGAATCCCACCAATATTTTTCAGGAAACTCGTAGTATAAATATTGACGTGCTTGTTCATCGAAAACATTTTTACAGAAAAATTCAGTAAGCATTGTTTTAGATCTATGTTGATCATCCAGAATAGTGTGTATGTGCTCTTCTGCACGAAATAATAATTGTTGTCTATTTGGTAAATGTATTTGTAAGCCGGTAACAGAAGGAAAAATATTACTTAGGGAAAATTTAAATATTCTCCATAAAGCTTCTGGAGCACAAATCCATCTAGCATTAACAAATTTTGAAATTTCATCATTATCGTCAGATGTACTGGATAATCCTACAGAAACACGGTCTGAACCTTTGTAAACATATTTGTAAAGATATTTCACGGATTTAATACTTGAACAAATCTCAACATTTATATGACAATCATATTTCAAAAGTAAGTAAGGATTATAAGGTACTATCCAACGGTTATCGATTATGTGGCTTCCAATTTGATATTGTATTCCGTTGTCGCGTCTTTTGTAAATAGGGTAAGAGTCAGTTCCTTGTAAAGTAAATGGAGAGAAAGCTTTTGGAAAACCCTTCTTACAGCGGTTATTTTTCATGCAGACAGCTCTTGGGTTAAAATGTCCGCATGGATAATGAATCATATGTTTCATTACAGCGTTGTGTAGTTCGGGTTCTAAATGTGTACATGGAATTTCAGCGCGAACTAAAGCATCATAATCATCAGGATTGTTAATTTTATCGTTTTCATCTCGGATAAGTAGAATGTGAGAATGTGGTAGTCCTCTTTTTTGGAATTCAATAACGTGGACATGGGCAATGACTTTACCTAAAACACATGTGTCAAATAGGTCAGTTTTCAGTTGCTCTAGTTTTGATCGAAAAATCCTAGTTGTTAAATCCGGTCTATCTTGTGGTTGTTGACCGGGAAGCAATTCTTGTGTAATTTCTACCCAGTTAGTATTACAGGTCATAGTAATAAATAAGTCAGGCTTTCCATACCTTCGCACTAACGCCATTGCATCTTGGTACCTTTGATGCATATCTCGTGGACTACCAATATGGGAGGAAGGAAGAATCTTCTTGACACCAACACTTCCTAATGTGTGAAAACGCATAGGAATGAGTAGTAGTGAAATAACTGGTTAGTAATTACTGGGAACAACAAATGGTTGATTAAAGGAGGTAAAGAAACTTACGGGCAGATGTTTCTCCAGTAGCTAAGGCATCTTGTAAACCTTGGTATAACTCCGCTCTGATAGTAGTCTGATTGTTGCGAAGAAACCTTAGCCGCATTGTTTCTATTTTTACATACATATCAACGACATATTGTTGAAATAGGCGACCACCAAGCAGTATAAGTGATGTCTCAGTTGGCCGTATCTTTGTGTGTAGGCGATAGACAGAATGCAAGCAACATTAGTATTGATGTTGATATAAATGAGGTTTTGTGCTATTTACGAACAAAAAATAATGGATATCAATTAGGCTATACGTACCTGTAAAATATGAGAGTAGTAAGATGTACAACTTATAGGTGTACTTCCATTTTCGTGGATGCTCAAATCCCATCCATGCTGACCGTAAGGCAACAATAGTGGATATTGCAGCGGATCGTAAAAACCTGCAGTATCAGATATTCTCTGTAGATTTCCACTTGTTGTCCGAACAATGATATCTCGACCTTGCAAATTGTCTGGTTCATCTCCAATTATTATTCCTGCTACTTGGGATGTGGTTGGCAGCTCATGAAGATGGCGATATTGTGATCTCTTTGATTTTGATCCTACATATTTGCACGTCAGGTTGTTGCCCCAACTGTCGAAGTATGGAGACATATGGGTTATGAGTATCTAAAATTTGTTTCAAAATCATAATTATCTCTGGTCTCATTGCTTCACTATCTTGAAGTCGGTTTTCAATCTCATGGTCAGTGTCATATATGTAAAGTTGTAAATATCTTGGTCTACTTCCAGCCAAGGGTAAAAGACTTCCAATACTATGATATATTGAACCTTGCGCGCGATATGTGTAAACTCCTTCTCTAGCATTGGCCAGGTTATTATCAATTGATGCACCCATAGACGTGAATGAAAATGCATTAATATAGGATCGGATGTTTGTACGAAAATGGGTACTCAATTCACCTTGATCTTGGAATAAGCTCAGTAACTGTTGTGGTGTTGTGGTAGGACGATGAATGTCGATGGAACCTCCAGAGCAACAATTACGTAAGCTTTCGTGGAAAAATATTTTAGCATTGCAGAAATCACAGTAAGTGGGCTGAGGAAGTCGATGTTTGTGGTACGGAATGGTTGCGTTAAAATTTCGACCACAGTTATAACTACTGTTTAATACAGTCTGCAGTATTGTTTCTTCGCCATCCCGTGTTATTGAAGAACCTAAAAAAATAAGATTAGTATTCAGTGTAGTAGTCATACTTTTACAACTTCACATCACTATCATTGTACTTGAAATGATGATTTTTGCAAACATATCATCGGTTTAACTCAAATAATAATCGTGCAGAAAGTGAAATAAGGAAAATTACTTCTCAAAATTTTATCTTTTATCTTCTAAAAGTAAATGTAAAGAATCTATGTGGTTTTGCTCAGAATAATAAGAAAGAAAGAAAAAATTAACTAAATGCAAATTTTATTCCCAAACCACCTGTTGTACTACTATCCTTTTGTTTCAAAACTGTTGATATTTCATGGTGCATATTTAGTCCAACATAGTAAACAGAGTTCCTTACAATTGTAAGAATGTTACTTGACCATTTAAAAACCTCAAACTGATAACAGAAATAACGTGCTAAGTATAGGTATGGTACGTAAAAATGTGTATTTGCTTGTATAAATATGAAAACATATACGCCTTATTAGAAAATTGACGAAGGTTGGATGATCTCTAAAATACCTTGGGAAAGGTTATTTGTCTACATGAAGTGCTTAAAAGAAAGAATTTAAATTCAAGTTTATGTAAAGAGTAATGGTTTCAGTATTATCAAATGAATTGTATGTAAACCTAGGATTCATCTACTTTCATCGGAAGCTAATTTACTGTACAACTGAACATATTTTGTAATCATTTATACAGTCAAAGTCACATACATATTTAGAAGCATAAATGCATACAAAAAAAATCTGAAGTTTATAAAAATTTAGCATAATTAAGATGGGTACAGTTTGTAAAGTCCATATATAAAAAGCGTTTGAAAACAACATATCTTTAAAGACTTATACATATAGATTAGAAGTCATATGTATTTGTTGAAAACTTGTTTACACGGACTTGCTTCTGAAAAACTGGACTTAGTTGAAGTCCTCATGGTCAAAACATTTTATATATACAAAATAGACAGCCTAGATGTAAAAACCCGTACATGTAAGCTCCATATTTTCGAAACTATTATTTGTAAAATCATTTTTATAGTTAGTAATAAAACTGACATATATATCTAAATCCATGCATGTACTTACCATTATTATTTCAGAAGAGTTCGCACTTAAACTTAAACCATACGTTGTAGTGTTGAAAGCTTTGTTTAAAGTGGTCTGTTCAAATAGGAACGAAGTAAAGTAAATCGTAGTTGAACCAAGAGTTGATAAGGTACGTAATATGTACGAAATATTTGAATGTGGTACGGAATTAAATTGTAATTTACTGTTAAACTGAAACATATTTTGGCATCATTTATATAGTCAAAGTCGCATACATATTTAGTAGCATAAACGCGTACAAAGATAAATGTGAAGTTTATAAAAATTTAGTACAATTAAGATGGGTACAGTTTGTAAAGCCCATATATAAAACGCGTTTGAAAACAAAATATCTTTACAGACTTATACGTATACATTAGAAGTCATATGTATGTCTTGAAAAGTTGTTTACACGGACTTACTTCTCAAAAAGTCGAGTTAGTTGAAGTCCTCATGCTCAGAACATTTTATATATACAAAATAGACGGCGTAGAGTTAAAAAACCATACATGTAAGCTCCGTATTTTCAAAACTATTATTTGTAAAATCATTACTATAGTTAGTAATAAAACCTGACGTACATATCTAAATTCATGCATGTACTTACCATTATTATTTCAAAACATTTCGCACTTCAACTTAAATCATACATTGTAGTGCTGAAATCGTTGTTTAAAGTGGTCTATTCAAATAGGCACACAGTAAGTAAATAGTGGTACGAAGTGGACCAAGAGCTGATAAGTTAAAAAATATGTACGAAATAGTTAAATTTGGTACAGAATTAAATAGTCGAGTAAACTTGTAAAAGTCCAAGTACGGAATAAAAACAGTCAGTCAGAAGTAAAGTTGTAATATTTTTGTAGTACAGAACGTCAACTATGCAGTGGGAGATGTTGTTTGTACGTTGTTACGTGAACAATAAAATACATGCGCACTGTTTTTTTTGTATGAAACAGGTTATAAATTTTGTACTTATTTTAATAGTGGAAATAAAATATTGGCAGATGGCTGATAATAATGTATATATAACGACTAAAATATATTTCAGTTAATAAGTAAAGTACTTATTTCAAACTAAATAGGGTGTTGTACATAATTAACGCAAAACCTTAAGTATACAGAACTTTAATATTTCAAGAACCTTGTCTGTCAGGATCATTGCATAAAGGGTATATATCTGTAACCGTAGGTGTGTGTATTCAAAATAACATTTATATTTGAGGCTATGTACATTTGGAAACTTATACTCCTGAAATCAAACTTTTGCATACATGTACTTAAAATCGTATATAAATTTATTCAAAACTCGGCATTTTTAAAACTTTGGTACATGAAACCGTGCCCTTGTGAAACTGATACATCTTTGATTGTTTTATTGTTAAAGCTAAACCGTCTCAATTTTCTATGCAGCCTATATCCTACAGTGCGTACGGTTGGTTATGCAGCCTATATCCTGCAGTGCGTACGGTTGGTTGTGTGTCAATTTTTTTTGGCATTTTCGTATACATAACGTATGAGCTATAATTAAAAGAGGCATGGGCAGCGTACTGTTAGATGAAGTAATAGGTCGGCTGTGTGAATGTAGGATGTGTGATCCATATTTCCTGTCATGTCATGCCACCCCATAAAAAAATACGTACAACTAAGTGGACCAAGACAGGAGAAACTAAAAAATAAGTATGAACTCTGTAAATGTGGTACACGGTGAAGTGACAGATAACAGCAAATTAGGTGTAGTGTTGGGGTGAATGTCGTGAGGACGGAGGAAGAAAAAAAAGAAATTACCCGGTAAATCTCGACTGTGGAAGCCTTCACTCAACCGAGTTCTTCTATTTGCAATACTTGTTTCTCTTGCTTCTGCACGTCTAGCACGTTGACTAAGTCTACGTCTTTTTCTTTGTTGCTGTTCCATTATATGTTGAAGATAAACTGAAGAGGTAATAAATAGCAGCGAAGAGTAAAAAAAAATTTGTTACTGAGTTGCAGAGATATGACAGTAGCAGAAAAGGTAGTACAGTAGTAAGTGAAGGAAAGTCTTTTAGCAAGTATGTATATATAGGTAAATGAACGGCTATGTAAACTGGTATAACTGCTGAAAATGAGTAGGTGAACGTTGTTGAAATGGTAGATATCCGGGATGTGCGCTGGTGATATCTGTTAGGGGGATGAATTTTTATTAGGGTACTTTTGGCACAGGTCCTTATTAAGTTTCAAAATTCACGAAAAGTCCTTCACTAAATTTCAGTGTAAATTAGGTCCCTGTTTTTTATTCACGATTATTGCAGAGCATGATGCAACATTTCATAAAAGTTGCTGACATTTCCGCAACATTTCTGTACACTGTGAACATAGTGTATGAAAGTTGCTGAAATATCAACACTTATTTATAAAAGTTGCTGATATTCAGCAACATTTATGTACACTGTGAACACAGTTTATGAAAGTTGCTGAAATATCAGCACTTATTTATAAAAGTTGCTGACATTTCAGCAATAATTTTTCTTTGTTTTTACAATAAAACTTTGACACAGATAGTTGCTGAAATATCAGCACTTATTTATAAAAGTTGCTGACATTTCAGCAATAATTTTTCTTCGTTTCCAGAAAACAGGGACCCGCTTTACAATGAAACTTTGACAGGGACCCGCTTTACAATATGAAAGTATGATAGGGATGCCTCCCTAATTTCCACTTTTTATTATGTACATTGCGTAAAAGTGGTCATAAGAACAGGGTAGTCATAGGGAAATTGGTATGCAGTTGTGGTCGGATGTAAACTTGGAGTGTGTATTAAATAATGGACAAATTTTTATTTGTCATGTTGGCGGCCAGTCGTTCACGTATATTTACATATGATGACTTGTCAAAACATTTGTGATTTTTTAGTCACTTCTGTACGTTATAGATTTCGTACATTACAGTTAACGAAAATGTGTACTCTGCAAAATACACATCAGTTTGCATGCCAATATAAAGTTCAGTTAATAAGGAGTAATCAGTGGGTGAGTTATTTACTTAGTTTTGATGGATTGGTTAATCTTCGGGTATAATTGTTTTGCTCTCTGGATGTTTGACGTGATTAAGTTGTTTAAGTAAAAGCAAGATGACATGACCATTCACTTATAAGCTATTCACTTAGAAGCTAACTGTGTATACCTAGAGTTGAACATATTCTTCCGTATTAATTTTTGCTTCGTTTGAATGTAATAATTCTATGTCAATGTTTACTGATAGTTCATGTATGTTTAGTGATAGTTCATGTATATATTGAAGGCAGTATCAGTGTCAAACGAATATTACATGTATCAGCCTCGGATAATATAACGCACACATACATTTTTAACAGCATTTACGTCCACCTAGAAAGAACATCAAATTTATTTAGCCGATGACAAAAGAATGGAGTACACAACAAATTTAACCGAACAGTGACAAATACATAAAAAACAAATAACTTTGCATTAAGAGCGAGCAAAGGAAAAAGTATGGAAGTCCGAAAATGGACAATTTATTGGGTGACAAAGAGTTGAAGCTGTATTAAGGACGGTTCTTGAGAAATTGCTCAACAGCTGCATCACATTGTTCAATCTGCAGGGGAAATTAAAATTTATGATTAGTATGTAGTATAAGCATATATATATACACACACACACACACACACACATATGTATGTACATATGTATATATTTGTCGGTGTATCAAATAATTAAGTGTTGGCATACCACTTCAGGAGTAAAAAAATCTTCCCATTTATCATCTTCAGAGCAGTGTGGAAAATACTGTAGTTCATCTGACTGTATCATCTGGACTTCAGAGTTGGAAGATTTTGTTGGTTTCAAAAATTTTAGTCCCAACCGGAGGAAGCTGAACATAGTAGGTTGGTTTGTTAACATTTTTCGATTCAATCTGGGAAAGATTAACCTCTGAGACGGTGGATGAAGCATTAACTTTGTCATTGGTAGCGGATTGAAGGTGTTTTGTTAAACGCGTACTTTTACGTTTCAATTTGTCTACAGAAGAGGATAATGCAGGCTCTTTACCTTGTTGTATACATTTGTTCTACAGTTGAAAAAAATGACAATCTGTGGAAAAACGTACGGACAGTATATATACGGATTGAGGCAGTTGATAGTTAAGAAGTAAATAGATTTTGGACTTTGAACTACGTATATACGTGTACAGAATAACTTGCATAATATAGTACATGGTTGAAAAAGCATGTGCAAAAGCTTTTGAATAGAATATGTATAAAAAGTATATGCCTGAAAGAGGCTTTAGTCATAAAATTCCAAAAAGGACAGCATAGACTAAATTTGGGAATAAAAGATAATAATACCTTTGTCATTTTGCAGAAAAAGTAATATGAAGTTTAAATGTTGGAGTGGAATTGGCGAAGGTGGGAGAGTTTATGGAGATGATATGTTGAGGATGGAGAGTGGTGTGTGTGTGGAGACTGTTAGCAAAGATGTGGTTATAATATATAGTGGTGGACGTATTAAAATTTTTGAGTGGAGAAGTAATTTTCTGCCTAGTCTGTAGGAAAAGTTGAAGGAGCAAGTATAGGAAACATGGGCAGTAATAACGGATCGGGTGCTAAGGGAATTAATATAGATCAGATGCAGTTATATAAAAGCAAACATCTCTTCGTACTCTGTTGCGTACTGTGGCTCGTATACGTCAGATAACTATTTTTACAATTTAAAATGTGAAATTTTGAAGAAATCAGAAACAATGACAGTGGAGATGGTAGAGGAGAAAAGATATTTTTGTATGGCATAAGTAGTACAGAAAAAAGGTGCAATCTTGTATAATGTGTTCCATATACGTACTTTACATTTAAAATAATGTTCTGGTTCTTGTTTGTAATATCAGTGCCAATTGTTGAAATGTCAGTGCCTACCTTTACAGTCAATTTTGTTTTGACTTTTCTGAATATATGTACTTGGCTACGGTGCATTTCTCCTTGCTACTATTAAAACTGTAAATATATTTGTGCCTTGTTTATACACGTGTGCATAGAAATATGAATTCAATGTTGAAAAAATGTACAGTTGGACCATCACTGCCTTGCTTAAATGGTGAAGCATTTCAGTAAAAATATACAGATTATTTATGTCAGGACTAACCACGGTATGCTACATTTGACTCAAACATAAATTTTACATGGTTTAACAGCAAAGCAGAATATAAATTCACCACATGTACATGTTAGTGTAATGTAACAAATGTGTTGTCAGTCATAAATGGTTTTCAAAATTTTGCAAAACTCAACAGCAAACTGGTCATGCCTAAAAATGAAGATTGAGTTGAAAAAAATTCCATTCAGAACAGTTAAAACTAATGTAAAGTACATAAAAATTAGGAATATGGTAAAATAGATTTGCTTGGTACTGTAGATGCTTTAAAATGGCGCACTTGTCAGTGAGAATACATTTAAGCGTTATGTATATTTAAGCATATATTGTAAAATACATGTGCACATGTTACATACTTTAATAACAGACATATAGTTATATTAAACAGTCGCATGCATATTTTAACTATAAGCACTTGTCAAATGACCTTTTTTCTTCCATCAATGCTATTTTAACCCTTCAATTTTTATTACCATATACGTATCGAGCCAATGCTTGAAACCCAGTAGTTGAAGCATTGTTGAGGTGGCGGTACAACCTATAAAAAAGGAAGTGGTATTACTGTGTAAAACTATTAGATATGACAACTGTTTGCATGGAAGAGGATTTGTTATAAAGGTTAAATACAGTGAATAAACATACAAAAATTGTGGCACTGACAAAGTCTACACCAAAAGATGGAATCAATATTGATCAGGATTCTAAAAGTTTTAATAGTTAATTTAACAATTATAAAAATATGTAAAGGAGATGCAACCAATTTTAGATTCCTCTAGCTAATGGTTTCACTGTAACTTTCTTAATCCATGACAGGAAAAAATAATCCTACAGGCAGTAAACTAATGTTAGAATTGAGAACTGATCAAAAGCTTTTTCCATCAAAATTAATAGACAAAATTTCATTTTATAGATCAATGTAGAGGACATAGATGTTACATTTTACATTGTCATTTTAATGTATTTATTACAGAAATTTTACCTACCTAAGCCAAAGATTGAAATGTGTTATGGAAATATTATAAAAGTTACAACCCATTCATATACAACCCACAGGGGATCACTCACATAAGACATTCATTGTTTGTATTATTTGTGGTGATTGTAAAGAAAAATCTCAAAGCCCAAAAAAGATGCTTTTACGATAAAGGGCCACCTATGTTCACTATTTTGCAGCACATTGTACAGTTGATGTTTAGGACTAAATGATGGGAAAACTAAAAAATAACATGCAATATAAATATTTCAGCCAGTTGTAATGTTTAAAACAGTAAAATTTGCACGAATCATATGGTTGTTGACCATTTAGTAAATTAATACTAAGCATATGTAAGAAAATTAAATTAAAACTCATAGAGACTGACACAAAATAAAGGTCATGTTATTAAATTTAAGATTATAACTCTAGCATAATGTTTATCTAAGATGATCTTCCAATCATTAAATGTGGATATAGTTTGTTGCACATCAATACATGAAATTAAAATGGAAGATATGCTATAGTGTGGTAAGGAGTCAAAGAAGATGTAAAAGTTAGGTAGGTGTACGATTGGTTGGAAATTAGAACATTATGTATATAATTAGGTATATAATTAGGAATGATCGACTTTGAATATATTTAAGCATTATGTCAGTGAGAAAACATCAAGTATAAATTAGTTTGAAGATCGAATCTATTATATTATATCAATGAATTGTAAGTTAGCCATTCAGTCATTTCTTATGTACACATACCAAGGTAAGTGCAATTAGAATCATAAACATATGAAATAGTTAAATGAGAATAAGAGAGTTCCAACAGAAAGGTAATATTTTCTGAGTTAAAAGATAAGCAAGGCTCTAACTTTTAAACCCAAGCTGAATGTTTTGATTGTTCCTAGTGAAACCCAAGGGTAAGAATATCACATTATTGATGATGTTAAATGCATCAATCAGTCTAACATGAACTTCTGAATGTGGACAGGCTAGATCAAAAAAGATCACCGTATGATTTAATTTGGGAGGACCCTCAATATCTCACTGGAAAGGTATTTGACTTTAGAAATTTTAGGCTAAATGAAATGAAGAAAATAAGACTGATGTGTTACATACCTAAAGTGTCATCAAATGTATGACATGCTCCGCTTGTTTGGAATTTCGTAAAACAATGAACTTACTCAAGGGCGTATGATATTTCACTTAGGATTTTTAATTTTAAATAGATAAATAACCGTATTGGACAATTCAATGTAATATGAACACTGAAACAAAAACTAAAAATTAACCATATGCAGGGGAAATTACTGATTTCACAAAAATATCAATAGATTTTATAAATATTCACTATAATTGTAAAATCAAATTGTAGACTGTCAAGGATATCTACTAATTCAGCACTAACCAAAACAACTAAGGCAAGGAGTACTATCGTAATATTATACAAAAGAATTAAAAGGATATGGCAAAGTACCCTTTTCCAGATGAAGTAATTTTCCAACTGCCACAGCTGTAATACCACAACTAATAAACATGCAACAACCGAGACCTTTTCCAGATGAAGTAATTTTCCAACTGCCACAGCTGTAATACCGCAACTAATAAACATGCAACAACCGAGACAAAATCTAGGTAAACCATCTCAACTCTTATTAGTACAAACATCTAGCTTTAGTTTTGATCTAAAAGATAGCAACTGTAGTTTTTTGGTTAACAAAAATATTAAATGAGTTAAATGAAATGTTAATTCATTTTTAAACTAACAAATTTTGGAACTGGAGTTAGAATTAAATTTGCAAAGAGCAATATGAAGTTTAGCCAACGCATGATTAGGTTATACGACCTATTGACAAATTCATGTACTAAATCCGCAAACAACATCTAAAAAGAAGATGGACAAAAATTTCAAAGTAAAAATCAATTTTTTTTAAGCAATAAATCAAAGCTTTGCTTACATGTAGGAAGTTGAGAAGGTCTGTATGCAAAATTATTGCCAAGGCACAGCAAGCCCTTGTGGAGTCAGAATATTCGCTCATTAGTGCAATGAAAATAGAAATCATCAGTCACGTAAGCATGGCTGATCTTTTGTCCTATAGCAACCTGCATAACTCAGCCTTCAACCATGTCACTTGAGATTAGAAAATAAAGAAGATTAGTCTGCATCAATACAGGCTCCCATCAGCTAGGCTTTTATCGCGTTCAACAAAAAAACTAACATTATAATGAGTTTATATCAATTAAACAGCTTATCAAATGTATACTCTGATTTACCGTAAGTTTTAATTTTACCAACTATAAAAATTTCTCTGATTTATGTCTAGCTAAAGGTTACAAAAATAAATTGAAAATGTGTAATGTCATATTCCAGTAGTTAAGCAATTTTAGTCATGCTTGGTTTCGTACCCAATATTAATAAAGTAGGTAAATTAAGCTGGCTTTAAGATTCTGTATATCCTAGGCTTTAAATAGTCAGGGATGAAGAAAAACTCACAGGGCATTGCTTCCAAGGAGCGTTTCAGGAAAACCAATAAGCTCTTTGTATACAACAAAAACAACAATAAGCAATCAATTAGTTAAACAGAAAGGGCCTTCGTACAAAACTACATAGCAAAGTGTAGAAAAAGCTAACCGTAGGTCAATTTCTGGAAAAATTTGGAGAGAAAGTCCGACATCTTCTAGCAATGTCGAGCTCCCAACTGATCTCACGTGCCCCAACCGATGCGGTGCTGGTAGAGAATCGAATTATAAATTTAATCCAAATGAAAAATTAATGACACCTTGGTCGAAAATACATGAAGAAACAGTACCTATTTGTATTCCTTTGATTTTCAGATCGCTCAGAATAATGTGGACAGTTAGGCACTAAAGATTGGAGCATTGTTATGCCTTTCTGTATCAAAATTCGCACAATAAAATTCGAATCTATGTAGGCTGGCAAAGTAAGTAATTACCAAATCTAAAATAGAAAAAAATGATAGCGGGATTCTTACCTAACCCGTGAATCAGAGTCAAAGTCGCCAGATCTGTAATGGCATAAGATGTTGTTCCAAAGTCGCCGTCGCAATGTTCTACCTCCTCACTCGTTCGAAGCAGACGAAATGGAGTAAAATTGAAGAGAGAGTGGTTGCGGTTTGGAGGATTGTGGTAGGGTTGAAATGGGGGCGTGGGTGGAAACGTGTATGCGAAAGGTAAGTGGGCATTGCAAAAACCAAATATGTCCTTACTACCAAAAATTATGAAATGATTTGAAAAAGGTCAATTTGGTCAGTCCGAAAAAGGCTACAGTAGGGGAAGTATTCCCTTTATATATAAGATATATATATATATATATTTATATATTTATATATGTATATACATCTACATATGTGTGTGTGTATTTTTGAAATTAGGTAAATTTTATTGCTGATATATTTTTGGCCCAAAGCCTATACATACAAAATTCAAACTAGGCCGTCAACGGATGCTTTCGGATGCGGATAGTGTCATATCCGCATCCGCATCCGAAATCATTTTCGGATATCAGATATCCGCATCCGCGGATACGGACGGATAACGGATAATTATCCTATCCACTAACGACTAATAAATCAAGAATTATAAAAAGAAAATTTTAGTTTAACACAAATATTTTTCAATCCCATTGATTATAAAGTGTTAAAATTTAACAAATATGATGATAATAAATAGTTTCGAGCAGTTAATAAGCATTAAGTGCATATAATATAAACTACTAACTTAATAAAATAATAAACGAATATCTTTTACTACACTAAAATACACATAATTTGAACTATAATCTTGACAAAAACCGGACGGATAATTTTCGGATGCGAATGTCGTCGTATCCGCATCCGCATCCGTTTTTCGGATATCGAATATTATCCGCTTTTCGGATGCGGATGCGGACGGATTTCAGATTTTTTGGGTATCCATTGACCGTCCTAATTCAAACAGCTAGAGAAATACTTCTGAAAGAAAATAATAAAATCTATCTCGAGAATAGTAAAAGGAATGTCAGAGTTATTATGCGATCTACTTTTGCAATCTTTTAATCCCTTATTTCAGTTCGAACTCCTTTTTTCATTTCCATCCAGAAACCTCTTTTCTTTACTTCTACAAGGCTGATGCTCTACAAGATCCCATGCTTCCAACAATTATCGCTCCACCGCAGCATCACTGGTACGATGTTTATTCCTTATACTTCACATATAATTTTTATCTCTGCTTCAATTACTCAGTAGATTTGATCAATTTCTTTGGACTTGTTTTAAAACACTCATTGGTTCCTTTCCATCCACACGTGGTAAACAACAGTTGTGAGTGTTATATGTTGTATTTGTTCATCAAACTCGAGCCCCCATAGTCACTGCTAGGTAAATTAGTTCTTCCTCTAGACTTCCAATTGGATGCATGTCTCTATTTTTGGTTTAGATTTGTGCAGTAGCTTGTTAGAGTAGGAACATTCAAAAAATAGATGATGATGAGGTTCATTTTCAAATTTGCATAATTTACATCTTAGATCAATAATAAGACCCCATTTTGCCAATCTGTCAGTCGTAGGTAGACGTAAATTAGCTGCCTTGTATGTGGTAAATGCCATCTTATGGTTATTTGATTTCAACCATACTACTGAAGCCCAGTTTTTGATATCATTTTTTGCTCGAACTACTTCCCATTTTGATTTCGTAGAAAAATTACCATCTTTGGTTGGGTTCCATATCCATTTGTCATTTGCAGAATTTTAAAATATAAGGATGTATTGAACATCTGTTGATATTTCTTGAAGTCCTTTGCTTTCAGGCTGCCATTTCCCTTCTCTGATGATGCAGTCAACTTTATTATCATATCCTCCTACATTGGAAATCATGTCCCACCCCGGTTTGATATTAAAGTGTTGCCATTCAACCAAGGGTCTTTCCATAGACTTGTCTGGTTCCTATTCACAAACTTCCTAGAATTTTCTTGAGTTCATTTCTCCCTTTTAAAATATTTTTCCACACCCCAGATGCATTATTATCTATTTTCATGACCCAAAAATTATCATCAGTATATCTATTTCTCATCCACTCAAACCATAAGCTCTTTGATGTGATTATTTTCCATCCCAATTTTAGGTTCTATGCCTTTTTTAATTCTTTAAAATTCACCAGTCCTACACCGCCCTCTGTTTTAGGTCTGCATAAAACATCATAGCTTAATTTATGTAGCCCACCTCTCCAAATAAAATTTGCACAAATTAAATTTATTTTCTCAATAGAGCAGTCTGGAATTTGGAATGTTTGAATCTAGAGCCTTACTTTGGCAGTAATAACAGTATGAACTAGTTCTATTCTTCCTGCAAAAGATAACAACTTAGAGTTCCATCCATTAAGTTTATCTCTAGTTTTCTAACCAGTTCACCACACTCTTTATCAATTATGACATTAGATGACAATGGCACCAAATACTGTCGGTTTCCCTCTTTTATGTTTAGAACGTTGAATTTGGATGATTCAAATATTTGTTAAAGAGGAAAGAAATTGATTAATTGATTCAATCAAATCAATTAATTTAGTTGGTATATGGAAGGATATTTTGAAGGAAATCAATTAATTAGTCAATTTGTTATATGAAGAAAGAAATTGCTGATGGAGATTCAATCAAGAAAAATTATGGAAACCAATCACCATTATCCATTTACATAGAAATTAAATCATGGATATTTGAAAAGGTTTCAAAACATAATCTGTAAATTATTTTTTCTTAATCCCTAAGTAACTCCTTCATTGAGTCTATTTAAATGAAGGAATTATATCTTCATATGAACAAGCAAGTGTAGTATCCACCATAATTCTTTCCTCTCTTGTACTCTTTTCTTTAGTGAAATAAAAAGTTGTTGGGTCTCCGTGGACGTAGGATATTCTTATCCGAACCACGTTAAATCTTCTGTCTCTTATTTCTGTTATTTTTCTGTGAGACTGCATAATTCTTTTTAACTGTCATTGGTATCTAAATAGGCAATACTAGATCCTGAACAAATAAACCGCTTCTGCTCAAATTAAATCAAAATTCACTACAGTTTGGTATCAGAGCTAGTGTTATTGTTCCTGTTTGGATATTAATGGCTACTTCTAGTAAGTCTGTTGGTAGATCTGGTGTCAATTATGGAGTAACACGTTTTGACGGAAAAGGAGATTTTGGTACTTGGAAGATAAAGATGGAGGCTGTATTGAAGAAGGAGAAGACTTTTAAGATAATTTCTGCTCTTGAGAAGCTGAAAGAGTTAGTTAGTGAAACTTTAGAAGAGATGGAAGATGAAGCCCTAACTACCATCCAGCTAAGTCTTTCAGATAAGGTTCTAAAAGAATTTTCTCAAAAGAAAACAGCAAAGGAATTATGGGATGCATTATCTGATGCATATCAGGACAAGTCTCTCACTAACGGAATAATTCTTCAACAACAACTCTATTCATACAAAATGAAGCCTGGAGCTGATCTCATGGGGCATGTGGTGCCCTAACCACCTTAGTAATGAATTTGAAGGCAGCGGAAGTTGAAATTATAGATGAGGCTCAAGCAGTAATCCTTTTATGTTCCTTGCCTAAGGAGTACACTACTTTTGTTAATTTATGATTTATGGTCGTAGTAAAATTAGCCTATCTGATGTTAAAGTTGGACTTCATAATGAAGTGTTGAGGGATAGATTAGCAAGCACTAGTTTAGACAATGATACGGAGGGCTTATCTGTTCAGAGAGGAAGAAGCCAAAGCAAGTCAAAATATGGTGGAGGTCGAAATAAATCAAGGTCTCAGTCTAGGGGGCCTAATAAATTGACTTGCAATTATTGTAAAAGGCCAGGGCACTTTGTAGCAACTTGTCCCAAGCTTGAAGGTAGAAGAAGAGACCCAAAGCAAGCTTCAGCATCTACCGCTGAGAAGTCAGATACAGAGAGTGATACCGATGTGTTTACAGCTTCTGGCTCTTTTAGGAAGAGCAACCTATGGCTGATTGATTCTGGCGCATCCTATCATATGACACCTGATAGGAACTGTTTCTCCACTTACCGTGAGATTGATGGAGGAGAAGTTCTGATGGGCAATGATGCTTCTTGTCGTATGATTGGTGTTGGTAGTGTGAAGGTTAGAATGTTTGACGGTGTTATTCGTACTATTACAGATGTTAGACATGTACCTGATTTGAGAAGAAGTTTGATATCTATTGGGGCTCTGAGTAGGCTTGGTTTGAAGATTGTAGTTGAAGGAGAGAAGATGATAATATCAAAGGGTTCTATGATAGTTATGAAAGGAGTAAGTGCAGGAAATCTTTATCTTTTAAAGGGCACTACTGTAGTTGGCGAATCAGCATCTTTTACTTATGTTGATTCGGACTCTTCCAGATTATGGCATTTACGAATGGGTCACATTGGTGAGCGCAGCATGGATGAGTTGAGAAAGCGAGGTTTGATTGATGGTGTTCATCATTCAAAGCTTGGCTTTTGTGAAGAGTGTGTTCTTGGGAAGCAGACAAAGATTTCTTTTGGTACTGGAGAGCATAAGGCAAAGGCTGTCTTAGAGTATGTTCACACAGATGTTTGGGGACCTTCCCCTTGCCCCTCCTTAGGTGGAGCCAGGTATTTCGTTTCATTTATAGATGATTTCTCTCGTAAAGTTTGGGTATATTTTCTACAGTCGAAGAGTGAAACTTTTGACAGGTTTCGAAAGTGGAAATCTACAGTTGAGAAGCAGTTAGGAAAGAAATTGAAAGTTCTCCGTTCAGATAACGACGGTGAATTTGTATCACAGGAATTCATCGATTATTGTGAGTCTGAAGGTATTAAGAGGCATTACACCACACCTGGCGACCCTCAGTCTAATGGAGTTGCTGAAAGAATGAATCAGACATTATTGGAGAGAACTCGTTGCCTCATATTGATTGCAAAGTTGAAAAAGGGATTTTGGGCAGAAGCTTTATCTATGGCGGCTTTCCTCATCAACCGCACACCTTCTACCGCCATAGACATGAAGATCCCAGAAGAAGTATGGAAAGGAGAGCCTGTTAGCTATTCATTCCTCAAAGTGTTTGGTTGTCCAGCTTACGTATATGAGAGCAGAGGAAAGCTGGAACCTAGAGCTCGCAAGTGTATCTTTCTAGGTTATAGAAGAGGAGTGAAGGGATATAGATTGTGGTGTCCTATTAGCAAGAAGATCGTTATGAGCAGGCATGTGACTTTTGATGAGAAGGCTATGATGAAGGTGGAGCCTTCCTCATCGGATGACAATGTGAGGACATGTGAAGAATACCAGACACAAAGCAAGTCATCTGTTGATTCTTTCCATAGACGTTCAAAAGGTGTTTCCGTTGACACCGTGGTTGATGAGGAAAGTACAGAGATTAGTACAGAGGATCAGACTTAAGGTGGAGCTAGTTCAGAGATCAGACCTGTTAGACAGAAGAAGAAGCCTAATTGGCTTAATGATTTTGTTGGATTGAGCACCGAAGACATTGACTTCGATGACATGGCAACATATGCTTTGAATGTTGTCCATGACGAACCCAGAGATTATAGAGACGTTATTGCTTCAGTTGACAGTTCCAGTTGGTTAGTTGCTATGGAAGAGGAGATTGAATCTTCGCAGAAAAATCATACTTGGGATTTGGTGCCTCTTCCCACCAACAAGAGAGCTATTGGTTGTAAGTGGATCTATAGAGTAAAAGACGGCGGCGATGGAAATTTCAGATATAAAGCAAGGTTAGTAGCAAAGGGGTATGTTCAGAAAAAGGGAATTGAGTATCATGACATTTTTGCTCCAGTTGTTAGGCATACCTCCATTCACATTCTATTGGCATTAGTGGCCCATTATGATATGGAGTTGGAGCAACTAGATGTCAAAACCGCATTCTTGCATGGTGATCTGGATGAAGAAATTTATTTACGGCAACCAGAGGGGTTCATTGATAGTAGCAGGCCTGACTATGTTTGTAAACTTAACAAATCTCTATATGGACTAAAACAGTCACCTAGACTATGGTATAAGAGATTTGATAAGTTTATGCTTTCACAAGGATATTCTAGAAGCTTCAAAGACCAGTGTGTTTATTTCAAGAGATGTGATAATGATTTAATATATCTGTTGTTATATGTTGATGATATGTTAATTGCATCTCAGAGTATGGTAAGAATTATGGAGTTGAAAACTGAACTTAGCAAGGAGTTTGATATGAAGGATTTAGAAAAAGCACAAAGAATATTGGGTATGGAGATTTGTAGAGATAGAAAACGGAGAGAGTTAAGGCTCACTCAAATGCAGTACATCGAGAAAGTCCTCGCTCGATTTGGAATGGAGAAAGCCAAACCGGTTGGCACTCCATTAGGCTCTCATTTTAAGTTGTCAAAAGACTTATCTCCCTCATCGGAAGAAGACAAGAGGTATATGACCGATATACCTTATTCTAGTGCTGTTGGTAGTCTTATGTATGCGATGGTTTGCACAAGACCAGATTTGGCCCATGCAGTGGGTGTTGTGAGTCGATATATGTCTAACCCAGGCAAAGAGTATTGGCAAGCTGTGAAGTGGATTCTTAGATATCTTCGAGGCACTTCTTTGGTGGGCTTGTTATATGGTGGAGTGGATGGTGACATCTTTCTTAGAGGATACTGTGATTCTGATTATGCTGGGGATAGAGATGCTAGGAAGTCAGTGTCGGGCTATGTTTTTACACTTGGCATAGGCTCGATTTCATGGAGATCAAAGCTGCAGTCTATCGTAGCTTTATCGACTACCGAAGCAGAGTTGATATCGATTGTGGAAGCAACAAAAGAAGGATTATACTTACTTCAGTTGTTGGATGATCTTTCAATGGTGCAGCGGACAATAGAGCTATTTTCAGACAGTCAGAGTGCGATTCATCTTGTAGAAAATCAAGCTTATAGTTCACGGACGAAGCACATTGATGTTAGAGGTTTCTTTCTTATGCTTGAGGAAGAACGAAGCAAGATCAAATTATTGAAAGTGAGTACTTTAGATAATCCTTCAGATATGATGACAAAGTCAATTCCTAAGGACAAGTTTGAGCATTGCTCAAACTTGATCAGTTTGATACATGTTACTTGAGCGCCATGGGGCGCTAGACCCAACAACTTATATGTCGATTGCTTGATGATAAGATGATGAAGAGAGATTGTTATATTTGAATCAAGGTGGAGTGTTGAATTTGGATGATTCAAATATTTGTTAAAGAGGAAAGAAATTGATTAATTGATTCAATCAAATCAATTAATTTAGTTGGTATATGGAAGGATGTTTTGAAAGAAATCAATTAATTAGTCAATTTGTTATATGAAGAAAGAAATTGCTGATGGAGATTCAATCAAGGAAAATTATGGAAACCAATCACCATTTTCCATTTACGTAGAAATTAAATCATGGATATTTGGAAAGGTTTCAAAACATAATCTGTAAATTATTTTTTCTTAATCCCTAAGTAACTCCTTCATTGAGTCTATTTAAATGAAGGAATTATATCTTCATATGAACAAGCAAGTGTAGTATCCACCATAATTCTTTCCTCTCTTGTACTCTTTTCTTTAGTGAAATAAAAAGTTGTTGGGTCTCCGTGGACGTAGGATATTCATATCCAAACCACGTTAAATCTTCTGTCTCTTATTTCTGTTATTTTTCTGTGAGACTGCATAATTCTTTTTAACTGTCATTGGTATCTAAATAGGCAATACTAGATCCTGAACAAATAAACCGCTTCCGCTCAAATTAAATCAAAATTCACTACATAGAATATCCAGAGTAGTTTTCTTGTCTTTATAGAATTTGTTAAAATAACATTTTGATTTCTGAGAATTCAAATGCAGCCTAGCATACCTTCCTAAGTTATTAAACATGCCCTTTATACATTGTGTACCCCTTCATTAGTTTTGGTTGCCATGATTAAATCATCAACATATAATAGAGGAATGTAGTACTGGCTGATGATTATATATAGCTGAAAAAGAACATTATGACATGCTAGTTCCATTTGAAGGGAGAAATACTTCATAGCTACTGCAAACAGGTAAGGTGATAAAGGGTCACCTTGTCTCAAACTCCTGTATTTGTTGATAAAACCTCTTGGGGTTCCATTAATCATGATTACATTCTTCAATGAGGTTGGTTAGACTAGGTGGGAATCCAAGACATGATAGCTTTTTAGTTAATTTTGTCATATGCTTTATGAAGGTCCACTTTAATACAAACTTTATCTGCTCCTTTTTTATTAAAATTGTTGCCTAGTTTATGAGCTAAGAGAGAATTCCCAGATATGTGTCCAATGAATGCCAACCGACTTTCTGAAATAAGATCTGGTAGAATCTGAATTATTCTGTTACAAATCACCTTGTTGATAGTTTTGTATAGCATATTGCAATAAGCTATAGGTCTATAGTTTTCAATTTTATTTGGCTTATTAACTTTTGGGATGAGAGTAAGGAAAGTATGATTAAGTTCATGTAAAACTTTACCAGAGTTGAAAGATTCTTAAACGGCTTCTAATATCATTTGTTTCAGATCCCTTAATGATGCCCGAAGAATTTAGAATTCCAACCATCCGGACCAAGGATCGAGTCAACATGGGTGGAGAACATGGCTTCTTTGATTTCCATTATAAAGTTTTGTGAAATAATTTACAGCTTCCTGTTCAAACTGCTCAAAATTGGTGACAATCTCCCCATTCACATCTAGTGTATTGAGTTGATTATTGCAGTTATGACTATATGACATTTAGTGTAAAAAAAATTAGTGCATTCATCTCCTTGGGTTAGTCACTTTTCCTTGGCTTTTTTCTTGACTTCAATTGCTTATTGTTTTATGGCATTCTTCAATTACTTCTGAGCTGCATAATAATTAGCATTCAAAGTTTCATCCAAAGGGTCTGCATTTAGCATCATAAGCAAAATTTCACATTTTCTTTTTGTAAATTTCAAAGAAGTCTTGTTGTTCTGGTCTGCTTTTGTTCCACATTTTCAGTCCGGACTTAACTTCTTTTAATAGCATGACTAGAGTGAACCATCGCTTTCCTTCAATATGGCTGATGTTTTTAATATCAACTTCTACATCATATTCATCTAACAAACATCGATGGTTAGCATATCTAAAAGGTTTACTCTTTATTTACTGATCTATGTGATTGAATTGTATATGCAGTGAGGAATGATCACTAGTAGAGCTAGGGAAAACTATAACATTTAGATTAGGGATTTTATTTATCATTTCAGCATTAACAAGAACCCTATCTAACCTGCATGTTATTTTCTTTGCTTCACCACTTCTCCATGTAAATTTCAACCCTGCATGGTTTTCCTTTATGAGTCCAGCTGCAGTGACACATTTGTTATACTCTTCTGTTTGTAATAGCTTCAGGGTACCCTTCTTTTCATTTTTTTAAGCACAACAATAAAATCACCAAGAACCATCTATTGTTTATCCCTGTTTTTTTATATCTGTACAAGTTTCGCTCATAATTTGTTTCTGATTGATGCCCAATTATGAGCATAGATAAAAGTTATCGCCTTATAACGACCACCAACATTAGTAACTTCAATTGTAAGTCGTTGTTCATCCATATACACCATATTTTTAGTCCATATAGCCTTTTGCTAAGTAATCATGGTTCTACCTTTGGACTGACTAGAGTTGTTGTTTAACCATTGCCACTTACTTCCAAAATTATTTTCAAACCTAGTAATAGATTGATTCCCCATTTTATATTCTACGAAAGCCATAAAGGTGGGGTTTAATTTATTTCTAATGTCAAAGAGGTTTAATCTTCTAGTATCATTATTTAGACCTCTTACATTTCAGTAAAGGATAGACATCAAATATTAGACGCTTCGCTCCTTGTTAAAAGAGCAGTTGATGATATGTTTATCTCCTGCTTTTTCCTACCCTTCAAAAATTGTTCTTTATGTTTTGGGTTCTCTCCCGTTAACCATGATAAGTAGTATTGATCTTCATCTGACTCTTCTTCCTCATTATCTAAATTAATGTCCATTTTATTTATGTCTTCTATGTTATCAGGGATATCCATCTCTGTCTCTGGATTCTGCTCATCTGCAAGGCCTGTCTTCTTAATTGAACTCATATGCTATAAGTTCAACTCCGCTTATGTCTGGTTCTTCTTTACAGGCTCTACCTCCAAATCCTGATGCTGATTCTGGTTACTAGAGGCCCCATGCTTTCACTAGTTGTTAATATGGTTTGTCTAGTGTTAATTTAATTATTAATTTTTGGGTTTGTAAAACACTCGTTATCTGCTTGCTTCTTTAAGCTCTCAGGATTTTTGTTAGCTTTCTAATGATGTATAGGCTTAGAGAACTTAGGGTTGGGTCTGATATTTCCGTCGACACTTTTAGTTTCCACTGGTGAAGTAGTTTTTGGAATTGGGCATTATATCCCACTATGCCCAAGGCAATTGCGGTCTTTACATATAGGTGAGATAAATTTATATTCCACCTCTTGCACATAAGTTCTGCCTTGACTGTCTTTTGCTCTAATGTTTCTCTTGAAAACTGTGTCAACTTTCACCTCTACAAGTGTTTTGGCATACTTAGTCTTTTAACTTGTCTGGTATTTTCATCTATGTCAATAGGCTTTCCAATTAGACTTCCAAGTTTATTTATTTCTCTAGCATTCCATAATGCTAAATGTAAGTTATTGAGTCTAATCCAAATAGGATATGAGTCCAACATATCCCTCTAAAATTGAAAATTAGCATCCCATCTCTTCATGATAATGAGTTTGATGTCCATAAACCATGGTCCACCGTTCAAAACTTTTTCTAGGTCCTCTTGTAGTTCGAATTTAACTAGGTAAAACCCATTATCTCTAGAGAATACTTCCCATTTTCCCTTGGGTTTCCATTCTCTTAACAAACACATTAAAATAAACATAATAAGGTCTCTTACCCACTATATAAATGAACACAGAATTACTCCGCATTTTGTTAGATTATTGATAATCAATGTCATCTATTTTAGCAAATCGCCCTCCAAATCTAATTTAGGACGATGAAATTCAACGCTATCTTTTATTTCAATACTCTTACCAAGCAAGTTGGCCCATGCCTTTAATATTAGTTTTATTTATTATGCGACCTATGTTATTATCGTGTACCAAATTCATTTAAAAAATTAACGAAAAAGCATCTAAATTTTTGATGAAATTTTTTATATTGCTATTAATAATTATACCGGTCCCAAAGGTTGCCTTAGAATATATATATAGACCCCTTCTCTATTTGGACTAATAATATTCCAAAATTAAAACGTTCTTTTGCTCATTTTGTACTTTTAAAGGATCATTTTACGAAGTATTTTTTAAGTACAATAAGTTTACAAAAGGAATGATGAAAACGAAACGCTAATAGGGTCCCCATCGTCAGATCTAAGGAAAACCACTGAAGATCAATTTTAACGCTTCATTCTAAATATGTCTTCACTTCAGAACTGTATGATTTAAGTTCCTTTGCTATTTTATTTTGGATTTACGGATTCTGGATTGATTGTGTTATAATTGCAAAACATATTAAGATCTTGTTAAATCTCTTTTATTTGGTATCAGAGCCATCATAAATTCATATAAGATGCAATTTTTTTACGAAATTGATTTTCAGTGGTTCGTATAAAAACTATACAGATTCAACTAATTTATTTATAAATATTTCCTTATAATTTTGGAAGAAAGATGTAAAAGGAGAATTTTTATTTCCTATTATGTACGCGCATAGATGTTAATCAATGTATTTTCCATGAAGATTAATGTTGAAGACCTTTAACCAAGAGGCATCATGTCATGAATTACATGGGCACTCTCCATTTGATATGTTGGATTTAATATAACTAAGTTTGTGTGAAATTTTGGTCCAAACTAGATCACGACCAATTGTTTTGATATGTTTATATATGTTGCATTTTGAATCTTTTATTATTCTCTATGGTTTATTGTATATTTTTTTTATAAATAGTTTAAACCATATAACAATTCTTTTTTAATAATTAGTTGTTGTTAATTCCTATCAACTTTGAATTGTAACTGCCAATTTATTAAAGTGAATTTTGTGACTTAAAATCACAATTATGTTTTACATTTAATAAACAAGGAATCGCTGTCAAGTCCCTGGAATTGAAAGATGATGTAAGAAAAGTCTCTCCCAAATAAGTTATGAAAATTAGGTCCCTATTTTTAGATTTTGGCTAATTTATACCGCTTTTGCCCCTAAAAAGAATGCTAAGTCGATTTTCTAAAAGAGGATAGTTTGGTAAAAAAAAACAAAATAGGGACCTAATTTACATGTGTTTATGAGCAGAGACTTTTTGTGCATGAGCTTTGAAAATAGGGACCTTTGGTCCAAAACTCTTTAATAAATTATGAACGGTAATTTACCAACTTTAATTGCCATTATGATTTATTAAGTGAATTTATTTGTTTTAATGGTCCTGTTTGTTTCTGCCCTACAATGACACAAATTGATTTTTATGAAATTACGTTTTTACATTTAATAAATTATGAGCGGTAATTTTACCAACTTTAATTGCCACTATGATTTATTAAGTGGATATATTTATTTTAATGGTTCAGTTTGTTTTTACCCAACGGTGATACAAATTGATTTTTATGAAATCATGTTTTTACATTTAATAGATTATGAATGGTAATTTTACCAACTTTAATTGCCATTACAATTTATATTAAGTGAATTTATTTATTTTAACAATTCAATTTTTTTGCCCAACACTAATATGAATTAAATTTTAAACAAACAGCTGTTATGATAGGACTGAAATATAATTTGACATTTTATTATTTATTTCGGTATAATTACCATTAGTCCCTTTATATACAATTGAATTAATGTTGTTATGCTATTTGTGGATTTATTTTTGATAATAGTAAGGCATTTCATTTTTTTTGAATCTAATGCAGCATTGAATAATATTCATGCTCAAATCTCTGGAATGGTATCATTGAACAGAACTAATTTTTCCACTTGAAAGCGCAAATTGAGATTTGTCTTGGTTTTCTGGATATTGACTGGGTATTACGAATGGATAAACCTACTATTATAGCGATAAGTACTGATGCTGAAAAGACTAATTTTGCTAAATGGGAGCGGTCAAACTGCCTATCTCTCATGATTATAAAAGTAATATTATAGTTGCTATAAGAGGACGTATTCCTAAGAAGGATGATGCAAATAATATTTTCACCACAAAATAATATTTGGCTTCTATTGAAGAGTAGTCTAAAAGTACTTCTAAGGGTAATGTAAGTTCTCTCATCGTGAAAATGCTCACTACCAAGTATAACGTGACAAGCGGTGTACGTGAATATATCATGACAATGAATGATATGGCCGTAAAATTAAACGGCATGGATATGGAAATTTTTGAAGGTTTTTTAGTTCATTTCATTATGATTTCTCTTCCTGCACAATTTGGTCCTTTCAAGATCAATTATAATACGTAGAAAGAAAAGTGGAAAATGAGCGAATTAATTACTATGTGTATTGAAGAAGAAGAAGAAAGGATTAAGGCCAAGAAACCTGACTATGCACACATTATTGTTCAAACTCTAAAACCGAAAAATAAGGACAATGGTAAAGGTAAAAATAAAGTGAATATGGCTACTGGTATTAACAAGACTAGTATATCTAGTACAAAACCCATGCATGGTCCTAAATGTCATCACCGTGAGAAGCGTGGATATATGAGGAAGGACCGTGTGAAGCTTAAAGATTAGCTCGCTAAAAAGGGTAATAATTTAAATTTTATGATTTTCGAAACCTTTTTGATTGATGTTCGCTTAAATACGTAGTGGGTTGACAAAAGGTGCCTCTGTGCACATTACAAACTCATTGTATTCCATAAGGATGCTTCAAATGGAAGAAAATAAACTTAAAGTTGTTAACGGATTAGAGGTTGAAGTCGAAGCTATTAGAACTCTTCATTTGGTTTTGAAGAGTGGCTTTATTCTTGATTTACATGATGTAGTTTATATTCCTAATGTGATTAGGAAATTAATTTTTGTTTCCAGACTTGATGCATGTGGTTTTACATTTCAATTTGGAAATAACGTGTTGAAACTATATCTAAACTCTAAGTTTGTTAGTTCTGGATTATTATGGGACAATCTTTATAAATTATGTTTGAATTATTCCTTTTGTGAATCTCTGTTATCTATGAATATTATTAGTGTTAATCATAAACGTGGAGTTAAGAGAAATCGTGATGTTTGGAATTCTTTCAAATTATGGCATCATAGCTTAGGTCATATTTCAAGAGATAGAATGCAACGTCTCATTAGAAATGAAATTCTCCCAACATTAGATTTTTCTGATTTCGACAACTGCGTAGAATGTATTAAAGAAAAATTTGTCAAGGGAAATAAGAAAGGAGTCACTCAAAGTGGGGGACTATTAGAAATTATTCAAACTGATACATGTGGTCCTTTTCCTACTCCGGGTTTTAACATGCATAAATCGTTTATTACTTTCATTGACGATTATTCTCGCTATGGTTTTGTGTATCTAAATAATGAAAAATCTAAAGTACTAGATAAATTCAAAAATTTTAAGGCTGAAGTTGAGAATCAACATAACCTTAAAATTAAAATAGTGCGATCAGTTAGAGGCGGTGAATATTATGGTAGACACACCGATCTTGGTCAAAGTCCAGGCATGTTTGCTTTATTTCTTCAAGAAAAAGGTATTGTTCATCAGTGCTCTTTACGGGAGATCCTTGATAGAATGGAGTTGCTAAAAAACGTAATCGTACACTAATGAATATGGTATGAAGTATGATATGCAATACCACATTGCTGGATTTTTTGTAGACAGAAGCTTAAAAAACAGCCACATTTTCGAAATTGGGTTCCTAGTAAATATGTTTCAAAAACACCTTATGAACTATGGACTGACAGAAATCACAATTAGGGACTTGGATGTGTTGGGTTGTCTTGCTAAAGCAAAAGTCTATGATCTGCAACTAAAGAAACTTAATTCCAAAAACGTTAGTTGTTACTTTATTGGTTATCCAAAGAGATCCAAAGGTTTCAAATGCCATCAGATACCACCCGAATATTAGAGACTATACATGCTATATTTTTTCACGATGGCAATATAAGTGGGAGTAATTTAAATATAACAGTAAACCTTGAAGAAAATCAGACTTATGTTCCAATTCCGATGATTCGAGAGGTTACAAATTCGATACCTCTTGTTCAAGAGGCTAATGAAGAAACTCATGTTCATGATGTTCCTAATGTTTATGAAGCTCCTTTGTTACCATAAGAACCCTTACGAAGATCACAAAGAAAGAAAAGATCTGTCATACCTAATGATTATATCATATATCTTACCGAGGAAGGATATGATATAGGTAATGGAGATGATTCTATCTCATTCAAGCAAGCTATTATGAGTGATAAATCATTTAAATGGTTAGAAGTCATGAATGACGGGATGAAATCTATAGAAATTAATGAAGTTTGGGACCTTGTTGAGTTACCTGTCGAGGTTAAACCTATAGGTTGTAAATGGATCTATAAAACTAAAGTTAACTCCAAAGGCAACATTACCAGATTTAAGGCCAGACTAGTCGCTAAAAGGTATACACAAAAAAAGGTGTACATTTTGATAATACATTTTCTCCTGTCTCAAAAAAGATTCATTAAGAATTGTTTAGCCCTTGTAGCTCATTATGATTTAGAACTACATCAAATGAATGTGAAAATTGCATTCCTGAATAGTAATTTGCATGAAGAAGCTTTTATGGAACAACTTGAAGGTTTTGTTGTAGAAGGCAAGGAGCATATGACATGTAGGTTAAATCGTTCAATATATGAGTTAATACAAGCTTCACGACAGTGGTATCTCAAGTTTGATGAGGTTATAACCGAATTTGAATTTAAAGAAAATACAATAGATCAATGCATATACCTCAAGATTAGTGGGAGTAAATTTATCTTTCTCATTTGTATGTGGATGATATTTTATTAGAAAGTAGTGATTTAGACATGTTATACAAGGCAAAACGTTTTCTATCAACTAATTTGAAATGAAAGATCTTGGTGAAGCCTCTTATGTTATAGGAATTAAAATTTACTGAGATTAGTCTCGTGGGATCTTAGGTTTATCTCAAAAAGCAAATATTGAGAAAATGCTTAAAAGATATAACATGCACAATTGTTTTTCTAGTGTTGCTCCTATTGTGAAGGGTGACAAATTCAGCAAATTTCAATGTCCTAAAAATAAAATAGAACATGCTCAAAGGAAGCAAATTCCTTAAGATTCGGTAATATGGAGTCTTATGTATGCTCAGGTTTGTACACATTCTGATTTTGCATTTGTAGTTGGTATGCTTGACCGATATCAAAGTAATCCAGGAACGGAACATTGTAAAGCTGCAAAGAAAGTTTACTCTATTTGCAAGGAATAAAAGGTTATATGCTTACTTATAAGAAGTCAAATAACCTTGAAGTTATTACTTATTCTGATTCAGATTTTTCCGAATGCGTCGACAATAAGAAATCCATATGGGTTACATATTTATGCTTGTAGGATGACCAATTTTATGGAAGAGTGCTAAGCAGTCTATAAGGGTATCTTCCACTATGCAAACAAAATTTATGGCATGTTATTATGCTACTAGTCAAGCAGTTTGATTAAAGAATTTTATACCAGTACTTCAAGTAATTTACAATATTGCGTGGCCAGTCACCTCATTTTGTAATAATGATGCTGCTGTTTTCTTCTCTAAAACTAACAAATCAAGTCGTGCATCTAAGTGGATTGACATCAAATATCTTGTTGTTAGAGATAGAGTCAAAGATGGTACTATTATGATACAACATATTAATATAAGAGCTATGTTAGCTGATTCTCTAACGAAAGCACTTCCACCCACTCTTTACAAAAAGCATGTTGCTGGTATGAGTTTAGTTAATGTGTTATAATTTTGATGTTGCAAACTATATATATATATATAAGGCTATGTGCTAAGTCTTTAATTATGTGCTTAATATGATGCACACAATTTTATTTAATCTAAGCAAATCACTTATTAGGACCAAAATATGAAGATTATTAACCATTATTGAAAAGAGTACCAATATTATAATTAATGAGGATCAAATAACAATATTTGTTATTCTGTTTACATTACTTTGGTTTGGTATTTCTAACTGAACAGGTTTAGGATTATTAATGAAAACTATATTGGCCAATTTTGAATGTGTGCTTTATTATGCTATAACATTACGGCCATGTGTGAGAATGTTAGTTTTATTTATTATGTTAGTTTTATTTATTATGTGACCTATGTTATTATTGTACACTGATTAAAGAATTAATGAAAAGACATCTGAATTTTTGGTGGAAAAATTCAGATTGCTATTATACTGGTCCCAAAGGTTGCCTTAGAATATATATAGACTCCTTCTCTATTTGGACTGATGATATTCCAAAACTTAAACGTTTTTCTGCTCATTTTGTATTTTTAAGGGATCATTTTCTAAAATGTTTTTAAGTCCAATAAGTTTACAAAAGGAAAGAGGAAAAAGAAAATTCTAACTGGGTCTCCATCATCAGATCTGAGAAAAACTTTTGAAGCTTAGTATTAACGCTTTCACTTAAAGATGTCTTCACTTTAGAACTGTAAGATTTAAATTCCTTTTCCATTTTATTTTAGACTTACAGATTCTGGATTGATTGGGTGCTAACTGTAAAACATATTATGACCTTGTTAAATCCCTTTCATTTAAACCATGTTCTTTGTCGATCTTAAATAAGTTAATTCTAGTCCTAGGTTTAGACCAAGCTTTAATGTTGCCCGCTCCTACTTCTGCCACTTTTTGTTTAACCTTTCGCCTGACTTCCTTCCTGCCACCCTTCTCCATCCTCCGCCTCAGCCTTCGATGAGACCCTAGATGTCACTGCGATAGCAGTAGATGAGGACGCCATTTTATTCTTTTCATACACACATGTGTGTGTAACATGGTTCAACATTCCGGCCGGCACGTCTGAATCCTGGCCATTTCAGCCCGGTTTCGGCGTTGACCGGACCGAAACTTGACCCAAAATCCATTTCGGAACAGTTCACCTTAAAAAATTATTGATTCACGAATTTACGAAAGATCTTGATGGTATAAAAGGAAAAAAGGATGATTTAGGGATTTGCTCAGTCAACAAGAAAGGAAGTCCATTTCTATTTAAAATCACATGAGCTGTACACGCAAGAAAGAACGACGACAGTAGTAGATTAGGACAAGAGAAACAGTAGCAGTAGATTAGAGCAAGAGCTGCAGCAGCAACATGAAAGAGAAGAGCAGTGACAACAAGACTGGAAAGTTTTTTTGGGTGATTTCTAATTTTGACAAAGACATCGGATATTTTGTTAGGGCAGGAAGGGTTATAAAATCATATTGGGTCTACATTCGTTGATGTGTATTGGCTAATTGAGCCGTTCTATTAAATTTTAAATACAAATTTATATTAATTCTTAGTGTATCTAGGTGAAACTGTATTTTAAATATAAAAAATCTGAAATCGGAATTTAAGCGGAATTTCCAAAATTTCCGAAACGGAACCGAAACTTCAAAAATTTCTAATGAACGGAACGAAAACGGAAACCGGAATTGTAAACCTTGGTGTGTAATCTTCTTTTACTCTTTACATAAGTTTACTGAAGTATCTTATAGATTAGATGTATTTTAGAAAATGGTTATAACATGCAGGTATTTTCAAATACTACATCTGCGAATTTTTCCTTGATAAAAGAAAGATACGCTTCTTTACAGTATGTAGAATTAGATGCAAGAAAACATCTGTCGCTATATAATAAGTGTGTTACTAAGAGCACCCCATTATCCTCTTTCTAATACCATTGCTAAAAAATACCATAAAATTTTATTCTATACTTTTTCTTATACTATACGTTCTAAGGGGCTATCAAAAGAAACATTTTCAATTTTTTTTTTTCACGGCAAATAACTGCCGACCAATACCATTTTTTACAGTGATCAACCAACGAACAATAGTTGTTCGGTGGTTGATCGTCGTGGAAAATTGTGTTTGTCGACAATTGTTCACCGTACAAATCGACTTTAGTGGTGGATGATTGCCGTGTGAAATGACTTTGGTATTAAAAGCAAACAAATTTTGTTGTGTTTATTACTATCTTCTATGGTATTAGACAACGGAAAACTGGATGTTGTTTGCAACACGCTATAATAAATGTTAGCATGATTTCTAAAATAATGTTGTTTCACTTACCTTGTTGATTACCATATTACTAGAAAAATTTATTTCAAATAACTTCACCCAATTATAAATTGTGAGCAAATAATACAAGCACAAACATGAGTATCATATACCACTAAATTAGGTTGACTAATGAGACATAGTGCAGCTTCAGCTCCACATAGTAGCTTCATTTGGAAACATGGGAATGAAAACTACTATTAAGATTGAAGTTTGAGGCAATGTAAATAATGGCAAAGTAAACACAATATAAAAAAATCGATTATTACTTTTATTTGCATGGTTAACCAACCGATTTAGTCGACCAATTTCGGTTTAGTTAACGGTTAAAGAAATTTACACGATTGGTTAACTGTTAACCGACTTAACCGATGCATGTTAGTAAATTAACACTAAGGTAGAAGTAAATAACACTATAGTAATAGTAGCGTGTTGGTAATGAAATCTTAAATAATAAAATGAGATACCCAGTAATTATGACAAATAATATAATAATGAACCAATGATGGTTCAGATTTGGTTTGCGAATGATGTTCTATTACCGAATATGGGCTATGGAGGACAATGGAGGTGAGTATGTACCTTAGTCGAAGATAGTCATATACTTGTTACATTGTGATATATTATTACATGAATAAATGAACGAGAAATAGATAACTAAATGAATTAGCGGGTTTTGTACAGGTTACAACTTATTACATGAACTAAATCGAAACCTTAATCGCTATATTTCTTACGAGCGTTACGGCACGCGTTTTGTGCGTGATGAAGACACCTGGATTGTTTTTCTACTAATTGTATTTGTTTAATACATTTAAAAGAAAATGATTTCCAGAAATATTTAGCTATACTTTTGTGTTGAATCATACACAGTTAATTTGAATTTTTATTTCTAAGTTGCAATTCTATTTTATTTAGTTTAAAATTTTATTTATATTATTAATAATATAAAGACGAACTTGCAAAAATAATTTATTTGTTAGATCCATTTTTAAGTAATATTAAGACTTGGTAAATATTTATAGAGGAAATTTTGAATTTGTAGAGAAAGCTTAATTGTGAGATCTTATTTTTAAGTGATGTTAAATCTTAATAATAATATCTGTAGAGAGACATTTTTCGCATGCTGACACCAAAAGAGTGCAATGACAAGTATATTATAACTATTAATAAAGAAATACATATAACCATATTTTTGGAACTTCGCAGTCGGACCAAAAAATTGCGCTTTACGCGTGAATTGTTTTTCTATACAGTATATGTTTAACATATTCAAAAAGTTTATTTGTTGTTAGTTTGAATTTTTGTTTTTCTGATTCTATTTTAGTTGCAACATCTACATTGGTGGTAGTTTGAATTTTTGTTTCTATTAATATGTAAAAGAAGTTAATTTGTTATATCTTATTTTAAGTGGTATTAAAATTTGGTAATATTTGTAAAGAGAAGGTTTTAATTTGTAAAGAAAATTGATTTGTTGCAAGCGATGTTTAAGCAACACTAAGATTTAGTAATATTTATGTAGGTTTATTTATTAGATTGTATATTTAAGGGATATAAGATTTGGTAATATTTATAAAGGAAAATTTTGAATCTATAAAAGAAGTTGATCCAATTTTAAGTGATATTAAGATATAGGAACATTTTTTTGTAGTTTATGATGATACCAAAAAATGTGATATCAAAGATACTATAACTATCATTAAAGATGTGTTGAATTATCTAGAAGAATCTTTTATCATTTAGATGTGCGTATTTGGTCTATTCTTATTTTAGTGAACATTCAAACCAAGAAATATACTCATTGCAATATTCAAGTTTTAACTTGATTTGAATTGTTCCGATCCAGCATAGAAATAATAGGTTAGAAATAACATAAATTATTTTTTGTTTTAGGTGCTTGAAAAGTGAATGATACAGATAATACTTGAATTATATAGAAGTGAAGGGTATTTTGAAAAGTTCATAATCGGACCAAAAGATCGCGTTTTCCGCTATTAAAAAAGATATATAAAGCAAATACTTCATAAAATATCAATTTTGAAAGGAAAAAATTCATGGACGCTTATGTCATTTCAATGGGTAAATGGTGGCACGTTCTCACCCATTCTAAAAAAGTGGAAATTAGCCACAAGGGCCTCTTTAGCTAGTGCAATTAGTTTCTAGAACGCACAACTGAAACAATTACTTTTAAGGACAAAATGCAAAATAATTAGTTTCTAAGGCCTAAAAATCTATGAAATTATGTCCTTGTAATTGGACTGCTGACTTTGTCCTTAAAAGTAATTATTCTGTTGAGTTTGGTCTTGAAATTAATTTTCATGGATGTGTGTCCTACAAACTAATTGGACTACAAAGTTTGTCCTTCTAGTAAAATGCCCTGATATTGGAGAGAATACTAATATCGAGATGGTGACAAAAGTAGAGAATAAAAGCAATTGGAAAAAGCGATCTGGATCTCAAAGTTACCGATTGAAGGTGAAACATTCATTTTTCTGAGTTTTGTTTCTATTCTCTCAGAGTTGGATCTTAATCTTCCTTTACATGATTATTTATTTTAATTTAGATTTCGATTGTTTTCGGCATTATGAGTTGTATAAATATCAATTCTGTGTTCAAATTCATACTCGCCAAGCTCTAAAAAATGTGAATGTTTATCGAAATAGAAATGTCAGAGTTGAGATACTCTTTGATGACAAAGACTGAAAGGAAAGTTTGACAAAAGAGAGGACATGAAGATCATAGTTGATGTGTTAACAATGGAAGCCTACTCCTATTTTCCACTTTTGCTTAAACAACCTATTCTCCACTGTATATGCAGGAATAGTACTGTACGAAATTACCATTTAGAGTCTTCATGCATCAAAAATCTTCTAAATTGGCCTACCACATGCATTTACAGTTCTATGCATTATTTATTTATTTTATTTAATTCGTTTACAATGGTATTTTCAACTCGGCAACTTATGTTCAGACCAATGTTCTGAAGACCGAAACGTCAGTCGAACCGTGACGACCCAAGGTTCCAAGGGTCCGACCGAACGAACCGTCCGATCCATACATTTTTCCTTTTTATAATTTATATAGGTTAAATTGATGAAAGTAAGAACATGAAAGCTACATTTTAAAACATTCCTGCAATATTAAGTTAAGTACAACATTCAACAATTCCTGGAAGTTAAAGTACAACATTTCTGCAATATCAAGTTCAAGCTATCGACATCATTCACCAAATAAATATACTTCAAAACAAAACCTTAGCATAATAACATTTCATAACAAGCACCTTAATCAATATATTTATTCCTACTTCCTTGCATCGCTGGATTATATTTAATTTTCCAATTAGCTACTCAAAATGAACACCAGAAAGCTCGATTACCTATTCAAAATCAAACCTAAGGTATCAATTTCATCCAATACAAAAGCTAAATTGACACCTGTTATAGGATGCGGTGTCGGTGGCGGTGCTAGTGATGGAAGGGCCTGCTGCACGGTTGTTCAGCGGCAGAGCTTGTGGCAGCGGTTGGAAATGGTGTCGATTTAGGTATTAGGGTTTTTTAGATTTGGGAATAGCAAAATCTGAAGTGGAAATGTTAACTAAAACAGCCTCTAGGGTTTAAAAGCACGGTCTGATCCTCGGTTTTGGGGTTCAATCGACGGTCGGTGCATGAAGGAGGTTCAACTGAGCTCCACGCCATTGTGGTCGAAGGTTCGCGGTTTCTAACGGTCGGACCATGGCCTGGTCCGATCATCAAAACTATGGTTAAGACATTGCAAGTAGTAAGTAGTTTTCAATTATGCATTGAAAAAACAATACTTTGATAAAGAAGTTACTTTTGGATCTCCTACTCATTGATGTAATATGTGTTTTTATGTTCGTGTTATGATATAAATAAAAGAATATTATAGTGATTACGTACATTACCAAGATGAAATGTCTTTATTTATTTGAAATTAGTAGTTCCTGCTACTAGAAAAATTACTGTTACATATATAGACACACACATCGATAGAAATTTGCTTGATAATTTGCATGTTTTATCAATATGTCTAATCATAGAAAGGCATTGGTTATTGTAAAACTCAGAAAAGCTATAAGAGCACTCCCAACTGGAGGGGGTGGGAGGGGTCGATTCAAGGCAATCGACCCCAAATCCACCTCCAACCGAAAAAACCTTAGCCAGCTTTCTTTTAGCCGGCTAAGTTTATATATTTCAAAATAAAGTTTTTAAAACTTTATTTCATTAATTTAAATTTATTTCAACAATTTAACGTTGAAATACATTGCCTAATTAATTTATTAGCTCCAAACTAATAAATACCCAATATTTCAATTTATTTAAACCAAATACTTATCCAATCAATATTTAATCTCATATTCATACCCAAATAAACAAATTGCAATTTTATTTGGGTAAATACAACAACATTGGAAAAGATTGTCAATATTATTGAATTTAAAATGAGAAATATGAAGATAATATGTGCTTTATTAAAATAAAAGATGAATTATTGTTTGAAAATAATATTTTGATGATTAAAAAGAGTTAAAATGATTTATGGTAATTTATTTGACAAGAAAACAATTTTTTTACAAATTGTTGGATTGAAAATAATGTTTTGTAATAAAATAGTGTAAATTGTAAAATATTGTTGAAAATAAGGTTTTATTTGTAAAAAATCCAAATAGTTTCGATCGTATATGTCCGTAATTATTCGTAGAAACCAAGGCTTTCTTTTAACCGGCTACCCTTAGCCGGCAAAAAAAAAGCCGGCTAAGGCAATCCAGAAGGCCACAACCGACTCCTTGTTGGGGTCGGTTGCTTCCCAACCGTGACACGGTTGGGAATGCTCTAAACCACATGAATATCATTATTTTCAGCTATTGTGTAACATTTATGATAGCACATCTATAATTCATTATTAACCTACATATAGCTGGAGCTTTGTTGCAAGTATTATAAAATAAATAATTGAAACAATTGCTAACTTGAAAATTTGTGATGGACTCATCGTTTGCATGATGCAAATGATGATAATTTCATTAATGTGCCTCATTAAGAATTTCCTTTGCCCAGCGATCAGTCGGTTGTTTACCAGCTTTTCTTTTGTAACCTTATACATGTTTAGTATTCTTATCTCTTCATACCACTCACTCAATAGCTATATTACACAAGCTTTATTGGAAAAGCTTACAGACCATTGATGCAATAGACCAAATGAAATACCCAGAGACCATTGTGTACTAAAAATGCTTCACCACTAAAGCAACAGACCAAAGAGAGGAAGCTGCGATTTTCCAAATTAAAACTCATTTTCAAATATGGACAGATTTTTCTATGCACATGTCCATGAAACGTGCATGTGCAGGCCCGGCCCTTCCCCAAGGCGAGAGAAGCGACCACTTAGGGCATCAAAACGACAGCGGCACCAAATTATTTTCACTTACAGCCATACAAAAAATATATTTTGAAATCACGAACTAGGGCATAGCTCCTCCATCTCGATTCGTGATTTGCTCTCCATCTCGATTCGCGATTCACGAACTAGGGCATAGCTCCTCCATCTCGATTCGTGATTCACTCCTCCATCTCGATTTGCGATTCACGAACTAGGGCACAGCTCCGCTCCTCTATCTTGATTCGTGGTCGTCTGCTCCTCCATCTTGATTCGCTTGAAGCTTGAAGGTTAGAAGGTACCACAACAAATTTACAATGCAAAGCAGAAAATTCAATTTAATAATTTTAATTTTATAATTGTATTGTACATTATTTACTACTTACTAAAACTAATTCATTAATTTATAAAGTATTCATTTCAATGAACAGTGCTTAACTACAAACTTGGATATTTATTGATGTGAATTATGATACCTCAATAGCTCAATGGCCATATTTTTCACTTGCTAATCTGCTTCTGAAATTTGTGTAGTGATGTAAATAGGTTGCACGGTTTGTTTCAGTTGAGTAAGTCTAACTTATAGTAGCACTGCCATTGTCAACATTTGTGCAGTTATGCTCTAATTGCACAGAGGCATATATTTCATGAATGAGCCATCTATGTTGTACACAAATTCAATTTTAATCTCGCACAATATTTTGTGATTTATACCAATTTTGGTCTCTTTGAATCTCTAATAATATCAAAAAATATTTGTGATTTATATAATAAAATATTGTTAGTTAGTTATTGCATATTAATTTAACTTTTAAGGATTGATTTGTACATTTGTTATTTGTTTAATAATTAGTGAGGATCATCAAAATTGGTCTATTCAAATTGATATTTGACATAATTGATTACTGATAATTGTATAACAACAATTTATTTGGTAATAGCCAATGAATTTTTTGATGGTTAGGTTAGTTAACGTACAATTTATCGATAAATAATTATGTTTTCGAGGGAGTTAAATTTTCCTAATGCTTGGATTGCATATAGAATAATTCCGACTTATTCCAGTTACAGTTTCCTTGACCGAAAGAAGTTTTTTAAAGCTAAAGTTGATAAAGTCTTATCTTCGCTCCACTATGTCACAAAAAAGATTAAATGGTTTGGTATTTTTGTCGATTGAACAAGAAATGGTCAATGAACTTGAATATGAGAATATTATTTGTAATTTTGCAAGTTAGATGGCTAAAAAATGTTCATAAGTAATTAATATTAATTTTGTTGTATAACTTGAATTATTATAATGGATAAAATTATTTCCTTTTTTCCTCTTCTTATTATTTATAAACAACATAAATTACTTTGATGATTGAATTAACGGTAATAGCTATAAGGGCATTGTTTTCACGTTTGGCTTTAGACACCAAAACTACTAGGACCGGCCTTGTGCATGTGTACTGGTTACTATAAAGAAAGTGGAAAAAGATCACACACAACAGTAAAAAAAGCACACGGAACTTAATATAGAATGATAGAGAAACTGGATGGTTCTATGCAGTGGCACATAATATGCAAAATTAATTCAAAATAACAGGCAATATACATCAAATCATATCAAACCAATATGTTTACACCCTTTTAAGATGTAGCCAATCAAATTCTTTTGTATCAAGAATTGGCAACAAATACTTAGGCCTACTGCAAGATTCCTTTGTATCACGGTGATTAACCATTCAGCGGATAACCATTCAAGTTGAACGGTTAACCTTTGGAATTCAATGGTTAAACGTGGTTAATTTTGATTGAGTCGGTTGGTGTGACCTGCTCAAAATTAATCATGGTTCGATTAACCAAACCATCAAAGGTTAACAGTTAACTGAACTAATTAACTGGCTGATTCGATTAACTGACTGTGCTCACTCATAGTAATTGCATGCCATGACTAGAAAATGCACTCAATGAGGGAAACTATACATTGGACTTCTTTAAATTATAGTAAAAACTCGACTAGAAATCAAATTTTAAAGATTACCAAAAGACTATGAACGTACAACATGCAGAAAGCATCATACAAAAATAAATATAAAGTTTACACGATTAAATATTTATAATATTCAGAATAAACCATTTTTGTGAGTAGTGCTATACTTCTCTGCATGAAAGCATATTTGTCAAATAATAAATGACTCCTTGTGATTATAATAAGTGAGCATTATGTCCCTTTTAATTTTCTTTTATAAATTACATTTCTATTTCTTTTTAAAAGGTGAAATTCACGTTTAGGTAATTTTACTAATCTCAATATGCGTTTTAGGTATACACGTTCATAATTTATAACTGCCGTAATATACTAATGGATTAGCCTCAACTTTCCACTAAAATATAATAATAATTTAGTAGTGAGGTTAATTTTGATGCATGATAAAATAGGTTGGTACACTACAAGGACGACAGCAGATAGTGACGGCTTTTAGCTGTCGTCGGCCGTCGCAAGCCTTCGCTATCTGCCTCGTCGCCCAATAGTACTATTTACCTCGTCGCCCAATAGTATCGCGACGGCTTTAGCGATGGCTCCGTCACCAAAATAGCGACGGCTCGCGACTGCAAATTTGCCACGTGAAAATTTTCCAACGACTAAATGGCGTCACTAGGCGTCGCTAAGCGACACAAAAAATTTAGTCGTCGCTAGCCGTCACCATTCTGCAACCTATAGGCCGTCGCTAATCTGAAGCAAAATTTTTGGCCTTTCACAGCCCGTTCACACTTCAAACAACAACCATCAAATACCATCATCACAGCCAATATACACTATATTCGTCAACTATAACCATCATATATCCATCATATAACATCACTATACATTCAAACAATATAAAATCTAACCAAATCTCATTTTCAAATCCAACCAAATCAAACAATATAAAATCCAACCAATCCATTAACCTACAGGCCGTCGCTAGCCGTCGCTAGCCGACGCTAATCTGAAGCAAAATTTTTGGCCTTTCACAGCCCGTTCACACTTCAAACAACAACCATCAAATACCATCATCACAGCCAATATACACTATATTCATCAACTATAACCATCATATATCCATCATATAACATCACTATACATTCAAACAATATAAAATCCAACCAAATCTCATTTTCAAATCCAACCAAATCAAACAATATAAAATCCAACCAAATCCATTAACCAAAATATGTACATAGTAACCCGAAATTTCTACATAATATCCCGACATATATATACATAACAGGAAATTATTATCAAGGACAAAAATGTTCAGCGTTTTTGCCTCAAGGACAGGCCTTTAATATTTTATCCTGGAGGACAACTTTCTTTAGGTATCAGTTTTTAGTCATTGATAGTATCAGTTTGTAGTTATCGATAGCAATTTTTAGGTATCAGTTTTTAGCTTGGTAGCAGTTTTGTTGTCCTTGTGAATAATTTTGAAAAATATTTGTCCTTATGAATAATTTTTAGAAAAATGTTTGTCCTTATGGTAAAAATATTGAGGTTGTGTCCTTGAGGTAAAAAATATACAAATCTTTGTCCTTTAAATTAATTCCCCCTATACATAATAGCCAACCAAATCCATCAACTAGAAGTTATCAAAATATGTACATAATATCCTGAAATATATATACACCAAACCAACCAAAATGTGTATATACCAAACTATAACACGAGCAAACAAACATACCTACTCCTCGCCATCGCTGCCGTCCTCTCCAGGCATCCTCCCATGCTGTTGCAAATAAGCCGCAATCCGCTCATCCAGCTGTTGCTCAAAGAAACTCTTCCTCCAATCATTTATTTCTTCCACTGTCTCCCTCAACTGAGCAATCTCCGCGTCTTGATGCGACCTCCTGTATGCACTCTGCATTCTCATCGCCTGTAAAATAGTTCATAATTATTTATATATTAGTATATATATAATATTATTAAAATTATTTAACTATTCATAGCTATACCGTCAAAATTTACCTCCACATTTCCATAGCTATACTGTCGACTGGTCTGAGAAGGCGGGTCAATAATAGCATCCCATATATGGTTCTCCTCCTCTAACGTAAGCTCTTCCCGACCAGTGGACTGTGCTACACGAGCCCGCTCTGCTTCGTACCTCTCCTGCGATTACAAACAATTGTTTTACACGATAAAAACCGAATTTCAAATTTTTGAAAATAAATTAAGACAAAATATTGTTATTAACAATAAATTAATTTACCATTACGGATTGTGATTTGTCATCCGTCCACTCGTACGAAACATTGCCCTCTTCGTCAGTCCTCTCCACGGCATGCGTGGCCTTGAACAGCTCGGCCATAGTGGGCTCGCGGTTGTATCTCGCGGCCTGAAAATATATAAATATTATTGCTAATCTGATTATAAAATATTGTAATAAAATGTAAATAGTTTATAAATTTAATTACCATCTCTCTCTTGTGCTCCTGAAAGGATTTGGAGCCACCACGGTGCAATGCAGGATTTTTATTCCTGTTTGCCCGGTTCCGCGTAGATAACTCCTACAAATTAAGATAAATTATCACGTATATATCTTGCGAGATTTATATTAGATTTAAATAATAAAGAAAACATATTTTACTTACTTTTGCTGCCGGACTGTCCCAAAGCCGAAGAAATTCATTCCATACACCCTCATCCATCCAGTTCGGCTTTTTCCCTGCATTCTTAGCCTTGGACAATGTATCTCTGTAATTTTTTCTCATTCGTTTGTTCCAGTGATTTGAAAAAATGTCCAAGTCATCATGGTCAACGCGGACTGCAGCCTGTAAATTAAAATTATTTTAAGTTATATACATTATATTAATTTACAACTGAAATTCAAACTACTACTTACAAGTAAATCCACATGTATTGTGTTTTTGACGTGAGGGGGGATGTCGTCCCAGCGAGGCCAACAACCATCCATGCGGCTCTGAAATGCCTTTCTCGAAACCGGTAAAATATAATCTGATGACTCCACCTCAAAGCCACTGCAAAAGTTATGATATACATGTTTAGTGGATTTTAAAACTTATACTTTAAATAAAATTGATACTTACCCAACACTTCTAGGAACAACTTCTGCAATCGGACGTAAATCCGGTGTAGTGCCACTACCACCTGCACCGGGAGATGGGGATGGCGTGACATTACCACCTACACTCCGTCTCCTGCCAGACATATCTGCTATAGAAAAACAATATCATCGAAAAACAATTATAGAAATTCACTACTACATAGCATGTTTCAATCACTTTCACAAAAACAATTTCTGTGTTGTTTCGGTTATTAGGTGTACACCGTTGTAGAAGTGTTGCTTTATTGATCCCTTCTTTCCAGTTCTGACTTCATACATCCAAGTACGGTCGAGAAAATAATTGAACATTTTTCCTGATTTGAAAATGTATGTTAGACAGTTTAAATCATTAATTTTCAACCATTCTCCATTGTAAACAGTTCACCGTTGCAGAAAATTCAAAATAAAATCACTTTATTTTTTCAACAAAATTTAGGCAGCACTGCCCTTCTGTTCCATGTATCGTACATAAAAGCGTGTGCATAGGGAACGTAAAGGAAGTGCTATCGAAATTTTGTAACCGTTTAAAATGAAATGATTTATAATATGTAATTACTTTATTGTGTTTATAACTTGTCCAATACAGGAACAAATCCGATAAATATTGTATCAAATGAATATAAATGTCCGTTCCGTTACCAAAACGAACATCCATATAACGATCATATACAACACTTGCCAGACGGGGCCAAAGCCAATCTAAGAGATAAAAAAATTTCTTTAAATTTTATCAAATATTGTTGTTCTTTTCAAATTTTGACACTGTTTCAACTATTTAAATTTTATTTAATAAATTTGTATATTTAAATTTTAGTTTAACATTCAATTAACAATTTTAGTTCAATATTCATTTCTTTATTTTTTTACGACATAGATTTTAGCGGAATCTTTGTTGTTGTTATATTCATTTCTTAATTTCTTTACAAACTAGATTTTAGTACAATATCGGTTGTTTTTAAAGTCATTTCCTAATTTTTTTTTTAAAAAAATTAGATATTTGCAGAATTTTTAATGTTCTCATATTCATTTTTAATTTTTTGTATAAACTTTATTTTTGTACAATACTGTAATTTGTAATTTATCAAACTTAAATTTGTACAATACTGTATAAACTTTATTTTTGTACAATACTGTAATTTGTAATACTCATATTTGCAGAATTTAGATTTTAACAACTTAAATTTGTAATTTATCAATTTCATAAATTATGAAATACTTTCATGTAAATTTATCAATAACCAAGTTAATCATTAATATACACTATTTTTTCACCTAAAACAACTAACCATGTTAATCGCCAACAATAATCATCTACATCAACCATTTATTCAACTTGATCATGGTAAACTAATTAATGTAATACTTAATTCAAGTTCATGATAATAAACTAATTAATCTACCAAATCAACATACAACACTACTAATACCTAATTTAACAACACTACTAATACCCAATTTAACAACAAATCTCAATCTTACAACAAACCATAATTGAATTAGGGTTTAAACTAAACCTAAAAATATCAAATTTACATTCAAATAAGAGATTAGGAGCATACCGACACAAATTTGGGTGATTTGGAGGCGTTGAAGGCTGGGACGGCGGCTACGGTGACGGGGGACGACGGATTGGGGGAAGGAGGAAGGAATTGGGGGAGGAATTGAAATGAAGCTGTTGCTCTCGGCTCAGATCTGTATATTACGTATAGCGACGGCTAGCGACGGCCGCTTTTTTTGGCCATCGCTAGCCGTCGCTAAGCTCCGCCGCTATACGAAGCCTTTCTAGTAGTGGTAACACACTCAACCAACTGTTGATACATTTGCATTTTTTACTTTAACTAAAGAAAAAAAGTGAAATAAAAAGCGAAAACTTGTTGTCAACTTTAGCTTTCCACTCTTACATTTTATTTTCAATTTTTTACTGCTAGATTTGCATCAGGTTCTTTCTTTTGCACCTTTTTGAACTTCTCATAAAGCTTCATGAGATCGCATTAACTTTTCTGTCCGTGTTTATATTTTTTGTATCAATATTCTAGTCTTAGGAAAGCAGCATAATCATTAATTATCAGTAGATGCGTAAAAAAACAGGAACTAAAAACTTTAAAATAAGAATTAGATAAATTCATTTTTAAAACGAATCATTAAGTAGTGGTAGAAGTCAAAAAAATGTATCAGTGTACGTAACAGCCTAGAACCATATTACAGCCGAGAGAAATAATAACTTGTCTTGGATTAACAATTACAAAATTATGTATTGTAATTAATCTATTAGCTCTATCCAAAACTATGGTTCACAACGACTACTGTCGGATTCACATTATTATCCAGAATTATAGTTAATGTTTCATGAGTTTTTTCTACTATTTTTCTATGGTTCTCTTATTTTATACTGAATACAATTACACTTTTACATCTCTACAGTCCATTTTTGCAGCATCTATTGTTAGTACTTAGTAATGTGGTGGTACTCAGCTTAGTTTTCAGCCATTAGTCAGTTTATTCTTCTAGAAACAAACTAAAGGAAAATCATGCATTTGTAAAGGAATCTAACTTACATCCTAACATAATGGAATTCAAAACCATAACTTAAATCCTTCGTCAAAGTTTTCAATTATAATATAATATTGCTATGGTTCACTGACTACAACATTTGATATCAATAGAAGTAAATTGTCTTAACAATATTTTTCATAATATTGTTTAAATTGATTACCACTACGAAGGGTTATCAAGCTTCCTAGAAGGGGGTGTGGGGGTAACTCCCATGCTGAAGGCGTTAGAGCCAAAATGTGCCTGTTTGTTTCAACAGCCACCGCCAACAAAAACCTTCTTCCGGTATATACACGATAATACTTCATCATCAAGACATAACTTCTTTCCCGTTTTCTAAACCAACAAATTATACATGCATCATCTAACCATTTCGAGTGTCTTTCCGATTTATGCAAGTGATCACTTGTACAAACCTACCCCACTGTATCTTGGAAAACCGATAATCCTCCGTGATCTAAAATAGAGGAAAACATCCTTGAATGAGAGCGGTTAGACCGTGCCTTAGAGTGATATATCTGTGCGCTTTTACAACATTGTTATCCAAAAACACATGTCTCGCATCCAAAGAAGAATTAACACAAACGCGGTACAAATGTGGTGCGCTCTTCCATGTTTAACTATAAAATACTGTGAAAGTTTTTAGACGAACCTAATCACATCAAACTAGTTATGAAGAGGATAATGACATCAAAATTATAGTTTGAAATAAAGCAATTTGTGCACTAATAAAATAAAATAAGTGGGCTTATGCTGTGTAGTGACGGTCCGATCAAGCTTCACATCTCAAGCATGTGGCGTACGCATATGAGTTGACACACACTTTATTGTAACAAAAAGATTTTACAATGTTGAGTGTCTACCAACCCATATTTATACATAATTTCTCTAAGCTATTTAGCGATGTGGGACTATTTCAATTTCAAATCGTCGTTTCTCCTTACCACATGCGAGACGAGGGAAGATCAGAGATTGAGGTGGGTAAAGCTGCGGTTGCAAAGAGCAGATCAACGATAAGTGAATTTGGAGGTTGGAGAAGGCAATAGCATTTCAGAAATTTTAAAGAGTCATTGAAATGTTGAACGATTAATTTTTACTTCAAAATCCCAAATATTCCAATCAGGATACTAATAGGGTCGAGGAGTCTGGATTCCTGCAATTTCTTTTAATTTCTTGTAAAGAAACCTTAGATTTGAGATGGATTGACAATTCCATAACAAACCATTAAGTCATCATCCATCTTCTTGCCCAGGCAACAATGAAAGTGGAGGTAAAGGTAGTCAATGATATTCTGGGTTGGGTGGAGTGATATTATTTAACAGGACGATGAAAAGTGAAGTGGAAGAAAGTTTATTGGGTTTTCTTTATTAGGTGGGATGGGAATGAAAATAAAAGCATAAAATATGTGCCTGCCAAAATGAAATATGTACCACCTTGCACCAGCCCAACCATAGCGTTTTGTCCATTTTTTTAAATAATTTTTGCTTTCTGTTAGGATCAAATATAAGGTTTTACCCTTAAACGCCATCTTATTGTGCTATAAAAGGCAACTTTTTTTTTGTAGTGTGATCTAGTAGGATATTATATATATATATATATTTGATATCTTATTGACCATAGGTCAAAATGGTCAACTCTCTCACACGAACCTTAATTTGGATATATATATATATATATATATATATATATATATAAATATTGATATTCAGACATTTTAATTGATTAATTAATCAATTACAAATTTTTTATAAATAAAATTATTTAAATATTAATAACAAACAATATTTTAATTAGTAAAATAAAATTGAAATATTAAAACCATCTTTTATTAATAAAAGTACTAAATTTGATTTAGCATAAACAAATATTACACAAACACAAATAAAAGATCTTATGTAAATTAATAAAAAGAATTTATTTTGAATTTCACCCCTTTTACCCCAATGTTATTGTACCTTATCCAACAATGTCCTACGGCCTGTAAGATGTAAAGTATAACGAATGATGTCAACTTGATGTCATAAAAATATCATTTTACATCATACTAATATAAATATTAAACGATAATAACTTTTATTTAACCAACTAAACTTTAAATAATATTAATACATTATATATATGGACACACACACATGTATAAAATATTTATAATTTAAGATAATAAAAATACAAAAATTTATAGCAACATATTTTGAATTAAATAGTATATAAATACATATATATAAACCTATATACTCATACATTGATTTATTCTAGGTTTATAAATAAAATGATTTTGAATTTCAAACATTAAAATATTTGACTTGTTCAAAAATTTTATACTTATTTTTGTTGTAGCGCCAGCAATAATTTTTTTTAAATTACTTTAGCCAAAGTATTTTGATTTGAAAATTTCAAATAGATTTGATTCTAGAGTAAATTTGACTTAGTAAATAAAATTGAAAAATGTTTTTTTACAGTGATCCGAAAGGAAAAACAAGTTTTTTCATAGATATATATATACGAATATTTATTGGTGTATACGAATAATTTTGTTCGTTTTTTAAAATCCCAAAATAGTAAGAAGGAACTAAAAATTTTTACTAGATCGAAAATCATCATATTATAAGATAGATTTTGTTTAATATTATATATATATATATAGTTTTATGTTCTGTCTTTTTTTTGCCAAAAATAAATTTTAACACACACACATATATATTTAATACACACACATATGTATATCTATATGCATTTAAATAATTTAGAAAAAAATATTTTTATATATTATTATATATATCCAAAACTATTATTTTAATAAAATGGCAAATATATTTAATGGGATAAAAGTGTAAACATTCTTTCACTCACACACACACATGTATTAATTAATCTAGTCAGAAAGTATACCTTTCACCGAAGAGTACCGTTGAGAGTATAACACGATCTTTGTTTAAAATTTCCTTTTAGAGCTTCACCGTCTCCTCCTTCTCTTTAAATTGCAAGGCTGAAAATATTGGCTTCACCAATAGGTAGGAGGATCGCGACTAGCAAAGAGAGAGGGAGAGAGAGCACATAAAAGTATGTTCAAAAAAAGAGTGAAGGCTATCCTATTTATAGCAAAGGGTTTGCATCCTTGTAACAACCCGATATTTCGAGAAGCTATAAAATTTTAATTTATTGTATAATCATTGATAATAGAGATTAATTAATATGAAATATGATGAAACAAATTCTAAAAATATGTTTTATGATTTTAGTAAGGAGTAATCGAGTGGTAGACTAAATTGGTGAAGTATAATAATTTTGAAAGTAGTTTAAGTGAAGAAAACATTATTAGTAAAGTGATTAAGAAGCAAACACGAAATAAATTGAAATGAAATGGGTAACACAAACACTTGGACAAAGAACATTTATGCATACTCTTTAATCATCAAGAGTATACTAGTAGCTTGCTTCATCACTTATCATCTACAAACCCTTCTTCTTCTCTATTTTCGTTTTCAGCATGAAACCCTATAATGGCTTCTCTTTCGAAATTCATTAAAAATCAAATAAATATCAAAAAATTATGAAACTTTAAACAAAGCTTCTCAACACTTATTTACACCACTATGAGTTGTCAAAGTTCAATTTTGAACAGGTTTGGATGACCAAGGAATTGTTAGATTTGAGTTTATTTTCTGTTCTATGAACAATGAAAAAGATGTTTATTCAAAGAGTTGGGTATTAAATCAAATTATTTTGGCTTCAAATTTTTCAGGCAAGTTCCATATATTCTTAGTTCAGTTTATTATAAATATCTTGTGATTATATGGTTGAAAACATGATTGGTGGTGATATTTGTTGATGTGGGTGAGTTTTGATAAATTCTATGTTTTAGAATCTTCTTCACTATAAAATTCATATTTAATTCATATTAAATTTAAAAATTCCCAAATTTTGATATGTTGTTGCTGACATTATCCAGCACATCTATTCCAAATTTCATGAATTTTCATGGAGCTTTGATGTGTTAAATGTTGTGATTTCCACAAACTTTTCCTGTCAGATCTGGACAGCAAACGCCTGTTGATTAGAAATTCATAATTAATTGTCGAAAATTTCAAAAATTCTAAAATTAGGATATGTTATTCCTAACTCATTTTCTAATAACTAATAAAAATTCCATTAAAAAATTATTTGCTTTGATTCTCCAAATAGTCAATTTATAGAGGTTGTTTTCTTGGTATGAATTTTTGCAAACGTTCAATTATTAGAATTATCTTTCAAAATGATTATTTCTATTCTTTACCCATGATTAAGTTTAATTAATCTTTGAAGTATGACATTTGGATTATTTTGCGACTTCTTGTGTTTGGGTGAATATTATAAAGTTTTATGGTGGTCTATGAACTCACATCTAGAATAGCCTGACTCGTGGTTTATTTTTATCGACAATCATCGTGTCAGACCGAGGATTTATTGCAGGTTTAACTGATATACTTTTGGATACGAGGTGATGGATGGAAAGAGTCAACGGTTTTATGTATTATTTTGCATTAGAAATTGATATAGTCATATTGGCTTGAAATGTATAAAATAAATTCAGATATTGTATGAAATATTAAAATGTGTAATATACATTATTTGCGTCCGTTAGAGTACGATGTGATCTATTTATATGTGATAATGTTATTTTTGCATTATCCTATCTTGGAAACACCCACATCGCCTCATTCTCCGTATTACTCGACAGTAGTACACGGCAATACTCTTGGGTGATATGGGTATAGAGGCGTTGTGTTATATTTTTGGTATCAGAGTTTATTTTTTGTATTATTTGTTAAATGAAGTTCTTGGAGAATGTCATCGATCCAAGTTTACGATTCATCCTGGAGGGACCAAGATGTATCAAGTTATGAAGAGGAGCTTCTATTGGGAAAGTATGAAGAGGGATGTTGGCTTGTGAGTTAGGCAGTGTGCAAACTGTCAACAAGTGAAAGTTGAACATCAGAAGCCGAGTGGGTTCTTCAGCCTTTGGAGATTCCAGTTTGGAAATGGGTTTCGATATCCATGGATTTTATAGACAGGCTGCCAAGGTAAAATACGGGAAATGAAAGTATATGGGTTATATTGGACAGATTGACCAAGAGTGCCCATTTCATTCCAGTTAAGTCAACCTGGACAGCACCAGTATTAACTAAGTTGTTCATGAAGAATATAGTTAGACTAGATGAAGTTCCTAGTAGTATAGTCAGTGATAGAGATGCCTTGTTCACTAGTGAATTCAGGAAGTGTTGTGTACCAAGCTTAATATGAGTACCGCATATCACCCTCAGACAGTAGGCAGACTACGAGAGTCAACAAGGTACTCGAGGATTTGTTAAGAGCTTGTGTATTAGATTTTGGTGGATCTTGGGAAGATCACCTACATTTGGTTGAGTTTTCCTATAATAATAGTTATCAGAATCGTATAGGGATGGCACCTTTTGAATCTTTGTATGGAAGGCCATGCAAATCACCAGCATGTTGGTTAGAGACTGGAGACAGATTAGTCTTAGGTCTAGGTTTGGTTAGGGAGGTGTCAGAGAAGATTGAGTTGATCCGAGAAAGGATGAAGGAAACTCAGTCCAAACAGAAGAGTTACGCAGACAAGAGGCGTAAAGACCTAGAATTCTCAGTTGGAGATAAGGTTTTCATCAAGGTATCACCGATGAAGGGTGTGGTGCGATTTGGAAAGTTAGCCCTGAAATATGTTGATCCATTCTAGATTATAAAGAGGATTGGAAAGCTCGCATACAGAGTAGAGTTGCCAAGCAGTATGGCAGGTGTCCATAATGTATTTCATGTGTCTCATCTTCGCAAGTATGTGCATGATCCAGAGACTACTATTCCTCCAACAAGGTTGGAAGACTTGGTAGTAGAGCCTAATTTGACTTTTTTTAGACAACCAGTTTGGGTTATAGCGAGAGATGAGAAAAGATTGAGGAACAAGACAGTCAGGTTGGTGAAAGTTCAGTGGAGCGACAACGAGAAGAACTGCACTTGGGAGACAGAAGACATGATTCGAGATACTTATCCTGGTCTGCTTTAAGGGTATGTCTATATTAGATTTATATAGATAGTTGCTAGTCAGATAGGCTAGTATGGTTGTTAGGAGTTTTTACAGATGATTTCTATGTTTAGTATTTAGTCCTTACCGAATTTCGAGGACGAAATTCTTTAAGGGGGGATCTGTAACATCCCTAATTTTTGATAGCATCATTCAGAAAATTTAATTAGATAAATTAAATAGAATAATGTAAGAATTAGAGTGGTAAGGAGATTGAGATTTGAATAAACCATAAGAAGGTCGTGCTTAGAGTTAATTAAATGGGCTTAAAAGAGTTTGTAAGGTAATTAATTTATATAAGGCCTTATTAGTGAATAGCCACACCTATTATTCATGTACCTTTTCATTTCTCACGTCCATTCTTCATTTTCACAAACGCAAATCAATAACCTAGAATAGAAGTCGGCCATTACAAAGAAGAAGAAAACGAGGGAAAAATTTATTCAAGGCTAAGGATTAAAGCTAGGGGATTTATTCAACAACAAACCTCAAAGTCCTTATCATATACAAGGTGAATAATAATTTTATACCATCTCTATTTTATTTTATGATTATATGTTTTTAGATTTATGATTAAATTCGTTTTTATGACGTTTTGGATGATGATATACTTGAACTATTATATGTTTGATTTAAATCAATTCATTTACATATGAATATATATGGTTTTAGGGCAAAACCGATTGGTAAGGATTTTAGAATGCCATGGAAAAATTATATGTTATGAAAAAAAATATGATTATGGAGATGGGTTTCAATTTTTATAATTTTCCAAGCTATGAAAAATTTATTATGAATTTTCAAAGGAAAATGTGATAAAATTGGGTGTAAAATTAAAATCGACTATTTTAGGAAGAATTTGGGTCTGAATTTTTAGTATGTTGGATAACATAATGAAAGTGAATTTCTATGAGGATTTTTCCTAATTGATTTGCTATGGAAAATAAATTATTTTAAAAGAAGGACTTATTTACAATTATTGGTTTTGCTTAATGGAATGGCTTAAATGTTAATTTTTCCTTGATTTAGATCTGATAAATGCAACACTTATTTTTGTAAAGGATTTGAAAAGTTTTAAGGCAACTGATTAAAAGATTACAAATAGGTAGGTTAGTTATAAAGCAATTACTAAAATTAGCATGATTTCAGCCTTCATTCAGAAAAGCAGGTTCCACCTCCTTTAGTAGTGCCTTTCGACTCCAATGCTTCCGCTTTGACTCAGTCGTAACCAACCCACCACCTAGTCTAAACCTATACACAAGGTATCACTTAGATGACACGTAGTGGATTGGAGGGAAGGCGGGAGCCATGGTGTCAAAAGCAATGCTTCCGATGGGGTTGAAACCTTAATTTTGTTTTCAAATGTTAAGTGCCTGCTTTGTTTTACTTAAAGCTTTCGACGTAGTCGAAACATATGTTTTCGAAAGGGGTTTTCTAAATAGCTTTTGAAGAAGGTTTCCATACTATGTTTTAAAGTAGGAGCTTTCGAATGAGTTCCTTTATTCTTAAATAAGACTTTCAAAGATGATGGTTCCGACCTAGTCGAAACCTCGCTGCCGTTCATATGCCTTTTGAGTGTATTGAAGTCACCAATGCTTTCGAAGGGTGCCTTTGTTTTAAACTTATACTAAGTCACTTCTTAAATGCTTTTGAAAGGGTTCAGGGTTTTCGAAAGTAATGGTATCGAAAAGGGGTTTCGATCTATCCTTCAAAGTTTTACTCAAAGGTGTTGAGCTTTTGAATAGATGGTTTCGACACCATCAAATTTTCACCAAATAATTTTATTAAAGGTTTCGAAAGAGATACTTTTGTATGTAACCACTTTGACCCAAGATGATTTTAAAAGTAAAACCCAATACTTTCGAAAGGGGTACTTTCATTGGTTTCGAAGCTATGTTTTAAGGTAATGTTTTGATACATTCGAAAGGTATATTTTGGTTTCGAAGGGAATAAGTTAAAGGGCATCGAAAGGTATATAGTTAGTGTTTTGAAAAGAAGTTTTCTATGCTTTCGAAGGAGGTTACCCAAGGGTTTCGAAAGTGATGTTTTAAGGTTTCAAAACAAATAACCCAATCTCATTTTAAAGGAAATACCATGGCATAAATAAAGAGTTTTGAAATGAAGTTTTTGAAGAAGTTTTCCTTGATTAACAAGTTAAAGGGATTAACCAAGTTTTATATAAAATGATATCAAAGATATTTAACCACAGGTGTTGGTATTATTATGTTGTTATGATTGCTTCTTCATATATTTATTCGCATCGTAATGAACCCATAACGATACTTTGGGGAAGGGCAGAATAACCAGCTAGGTTGACCCATTAGTGAATATAAATTAAGGATGATAAAATATTAATTAAAGATATCGGCATGGGCCAATAAGTTCACAGTAAGCCCATAAAAACTGTGTATAAACGAAGATGTCAGAAAGACAGGTTCATGTTAGCCCATGAAAACTATGATTTGATATCAGTAGGGGTCAATAGATTTGTAGTTAGCCCATGAAAACTATATCCGGGTAAGATATTGACAGAAGTCAATAGGTTCCTAGTCAGCCCATGAAAACTAGGATAAGAGGAAAGATATTGGCGTTACCAATAGGCTCTTAGTGATCCCATGAAAACTATGAAATCAGATAGGGAGTCCGTAAACCTTTACCAGATTATTAGTAAGCCCATGAAAATTAATCTTTATTAATAGTTGGCTTGGAAGCGCAATCTTTGGTCCGACCGCGAAGTTCCAAAATTGCCCTTTATACACAATTCTTTAAAAAAAATTCCTATTAATTGATCCTAACAAATAGCATCTACATATATGTTCCTAAACTCAGTGCATCTATTAATTGGTACTATAAATAAGCATCTGCATACATGTTCCTAAACTCAGTACATCTATTAATTGATCTTAAAATAGCATATGCATATCTGTTTCTAAACTTAGTACATCAATTAATTGTTCCTTAAAAATAGCATCTGCATACCTGATCCTAAACTTGATGCATATAGCACCACACTTATATTACCTGTAATATTATTATCAACTGCATACTATGGTAGGTAGCATTAAGAAGCTCAACCTTTTATTATATGATAGCTTAAAAACAGGATGAAATAGAGAGTAAAAAAAAATTATTATAATTTTTTATTCCTGAGTTTAAGTGAAAGCATGATATTTGTCATGGTAGTAATGCATTGATTCAATCACTGCTCATAGCTGCTGGCCACCATTGTTTTCACACGTCATAACTTTCAAGTTAGCTTTTATTCAACTGTCCATTATTATTTCAACGTACTATTGAAGTATTCTGTCATTGTTTATATTACATTTTTCGTTTATTTTTTCCTTTTTCTTTTCTCTCTATTTTTTTAAAACCAAGATGACAACTTTAGCACGGTAGAGTACAAGTTAAGATATCTGCACACCTCGATTGTTTTTTGTATTGTCTTATATCTCTGAATCATGTTATGCACACAGTTTGTTTTGAATTATATGTAGTGAATATAAATTATACAGTATAAATAGTTATAATGATTATATTAAGTTTTGGTTGATATTGGACAAGATTCTGTAAGTAGCTCTTTAGAAATGTAATGAATTAGAAGTCCTCAATTTGAAAGTATTACTTTGGAAAATAAAGTTAAAGGGTCAGGTAACAAATCTATTATTGCGAATAATGTAATAAAAAATATATTTGAAGAGAAGATATGGAATATCCAAATGCAAAAAAAATATACCAGAATAAATTGTCACAGCTAAAGTGATGAAATATTCAATCAAAAAGTAATTTAGGCATAGAAATTGGTAACGAAAACAACTAGAAGCATAATTTATCATCTATGTGTCTTCATTATATAATGTGATACATTTGTATCTAAATAAAAACGTATACCCTAAGGAAATAGTTCACATTTTGATGTTTTGAAGATTTAAAAGAGACAGAATATTTATATTTAAATTACAGATGAAATCATACTAAAAATGAATTTGACAAGTGATTTATAGACACCGATAGGTATTTTATAAAGAAAGAACATAATTTATAGAAAGCAAAAAAAAATTGTAATGTTGTTGCATTATGCCTCCTCTTTTGGGGACCTACTATTTTTGGTTGGATACATAACGTTAAATAAATCGAGTTTACACACGTTGAACCATATTCATATTATTATATTACATACTTGAATCTTAAAATTGCAGCTAACCACTTTTATATGTTTATCATTACAATACATACTTATAGTTTTCATACTATCCTGTAGATATTATACTTATTTGTTTACAACAATTGTATGTTATAATGTATAATATAATTAAATTTGCTCTCAAATTAAAACGTCTGTGTCGTTTGTACTATTTAAATGCATGCACGTATCGCGTGCTATTAGCACTTAAATATGATAGCGTTGTTGTAGCCCTTTTCTGGTATCAATGTCAACTTGCAAAAGCGTCTCCCTATAGATATTAACAAATGTTAATATCACTTAAAAATAGAATATAGCAATTATACTTTTTTGCAAATTCATAACGCTCATTTTCATATATTACCAAACTTAACATCACTTAAAAAATTGATCTAACAAATAAAATTTCAATACATTTTCGCTCTTTATTAATTGATAACAGAAACAAAAATTCAAACTAACAAAAAATTAAACGATGTAACTTAGAAATAAAAATTCAAACTGATTCCAACGCAAAAACATAGCTAAATATTTATGAAAATCATTTCCCTTGAATATGTTAAGCACATATATTTTGTAAAAATATCAATTTACCCTCGAAGCGTGTGCTATTGTCACGCATGAAGCGCGTGCGATAACACTCGTAGGTTAATAGTGACTCTAGAAACTATAAATGAGACAGATAGTCAAAATGAATGGGAATGGGTAATCCATAATTAAATTACTTGTTTGCATATCATCTTATTGTTTTGAATTGTTTTAACCATTGTGGATGCAGGAGCACAATATATGGTTTTATAAAGGTTTTAAGATATCGGTGAGGGGAAAACCCGTTCCGCTAAGTGGCGTGGTCTCACTAGATATCTAAATGGTTTGAGATGGTAGATTATTATTCATACCAGGCTTTATGTCCGACTCGATGTTTTTGTTTTTCCCTTAAATTCTCGGGTACTCAATTGGTTTTGAGTAGTTTGAGGGTTAAGGTTTTCAGGTTTTCTTTTAGACGGATAAAGCTTCCAAAGACGTGGATGAGGCAAGCTTATTTATAAGAGTTCTTTTATTCCGCTGTGTTTTAGGTTGTAAAGGAAAATCTGTTTTATTGCCTTATTATAGACTCTGATCAACATCTTCATATGTCACTCTTGGCGTATTTTGTATTAATTGTATGTTATCTGAACGTGGTCTACGTACTGGGATTATGTAATGAATTTGAAATGGAATATGGAATATGGAATTTGTTTGCTGCTTAAATTTTTTCATATTCATGTGTTTCTGTATATCAATGTATCTAATATTGCTGTATTTGATCGCCGAGGATTAATAACTATGGATGACTGCAACACCCGTAGCCGTTAGTTTTAGGCCTCCAAGTAGGAGATGTTACAATCCTTTTCTCCACTATTTGCTCTAACCCTTGAAGACTTGGTAAATCCTTATTTTCCCCCGTAATGTGGTCAGCTTAAGGGTTGACTAAGCATGGTCAAACACCTCTTTGACTGCAAGTTGAATAACCATTTTAATTAATTAATTTTTAGCTCCTAAATCAATCGAGCTGTCATATAACTTTTATACATCATTTTGTTTAACCTTACACTTGAAAATAATAAATAAAATAGCCACAAAATATTATACAAATTTTTTATTAATTTATTACTAATTTATAAATTACTTTTATTATTGGTCGAACTTGGAAATATTTAACAATGTGGTTGTGTTGACTCTCTGGTGTGAGCTTGGTCATAGTCAATATTTAGACAATTAAAATATTGAAGCATGTACGGACCTTGCTAAAGCAAAGTATAGAGCCAAGTTCAACGCTTCCAGGCCATTTAGGCAAAGTCATATTTTTGATCCGAAATAAGCTCACTAAGCAACAGTTTGTATACGTATTCTTTTCGTCATCACTGTATCACTTAGATATCTTAATTTTGGTCCAAAGTCAAAAATTCTATTAATATATGTATTAATTACATAAAAAACTTTTAAATTCCTTAGTTAAATCTGATAATATTTATCGATTAACCAGTTTACTCTGGCAAGATATTTTGACTTTTAAGTCGTACACCAATTACGATGATACTAACCTTGAATAATGAAGGTGACAAATCCTCACTTCGGTAGTGTCTCACGTTAAGTAGTTCAACGTCTACTCAACTACGGTCGTAACAAGGTTGCCATGCCAAATATTTAACTATAATCCAAGTATAGTATAACTACTTAAGATCGGCATCACCTTCAAGTCAGAAGACTACTCATATGTCGTTACAACGAGATCTTCTATTTTGACTTAGTTATATTTACCTATAGAAGACTCTTGTCGGGTCGTTCTATGATCATTCGAAATAACCACTAGTACGTAACCCCTTGGCTCCCCAAACGATCATTAGTAAATCATCATCCATCATATGAAGACATTACATGCATTAGTCTCAATAGATGTCTCGATATCCTTTTCTCGATGTATATTGACTAGGAACATTTAAGGAGTTAGTGTTTTGATTATATTGCTTCAATATTCATAGTTACGAACATATTTGTAACTTTAATCGAATAAACACTACTTCTAAGAATTTTATACTTATATATGTTTAATGTAATTAATTATTTATTTATATCATAATATAACAACATAGATAATAGCAAATGAAACTAAAATCATACTATATTTCGAACAAGATTATTTACAGTTTAATTTTATATAACAAAATTACATAATTGCTTGCATGGCACACCCTTAACGCTATCATACGGTCCTTGTCTTTACTCCACTTTTTCCCAACTATCTCTCTACCATTGACTTTAACCTTCTAAGCGATTCTTGTCTCGGGTAAAGATAAGCAATTGACTATGTTGGTAACCCTCACAACATTTACTATCTTTGGTCCCCCGTGCATGGCATATCAGTTTTATGACACTATCTTTGTGATATGTGTGAATTGGCATGGACAGAGATGATCGATCTTATGTGCATTTGATATTATATGTTCTACATTTGTCATTAAAATAGAAATGATACGCATGCAATATGACATGTGTGACCGTTGTCCTTTCGATATGAATTATACATATACCTAACGTGACTAGAGTAGTTATCAGAACTCTATGATGGTAGGAGTAATACTTCGATGTCCCGTACGTACGCAAATAATAACAGTGAAGGCAAAGGTTTATTGTTGCTTAATATATAATATACTCTTCTCTATCAAGAGTGACATACAAGAATTAAAGTAAACAGGAAAATTTAATAATGTAAATTATATTCTTCTTTTCCTTCCTACTTAATAGGGAAATCTAAATCAAGTTTAGGACAAATGAAATAGGATAAGACATACACACGCACACACATTGTATGCGTATCCATGTTTAATATGTGCATGAATTATTTAATATACAGGTAAAGATTATCATATTATAAGGATTTGAGAAAGTTCATTAGAAATTATAAGACCATAAATCGGCATATTAGGAATTTTAACATATATTTCCTTTATATTTGGAAATTTGACAATAAAATTTTGTATATGAATTTATTAAAATTTTAAATCGTGATGAATAATTTATTTTTTTAAAGGATAAAGCTAAATTTTAACTTATATCAGTGGGCAATTGTACACCCTGCAATTTTAACAATCGAATATTTAAATGATTAATTTAAATATTTAATCGGTAAGTAATAGAGTGGCTCTTATACTCGATTTTTTTACAAATGATTGAGTTGGGACTCGATACACCTGTTATTGAGTTTGCTTTTTCGATGCATGTAAAATGAGTATAAACTTGGCTATGTTTGAAGTCGATGATTTTCGAGGATGAATAGTATCAGATGAAGGGAATTTGCGCTAAGCCCATTTGTTCCCTATAAGTGGCTAACTCCTCTTCATAATTCCTATCCCACTTTTCATTCACGTCACTTCTTCTCCTTTTTCTCTAATTACTCCACAATCTCCTCTTAATCCAATCCTAATCACCAAACTCTAAACCCATTAAATAAATTTCCTAAAATCAAATAAAAATCACCATAGTTCCTCTTTTCCAATCCTCTACAAAACCCGTGAAGGAATTGGCTTGGGTTGAAGTATTGGTGTGCATTCGGATTTAAAGAGAGCATAAGCTTAGGTTTCGATTATTTTGAGCTTGGTTTGTGTTAAAGCAAGGGGAGTGGGATTGATAATTATAAGATTATATGAAGTGATTTGGAGATTGTTTGAATTGATTTGGGCTTGTTTGTGTTATAAACATGATTACATTAGCTCATTATTTGTTTAAGACCATAATAACTATTCTTGAAAATAGTTAGTAACTTAAGAATTTGATTTTAGGTTAATTGAATGATTATAAGTGATAAAGTGATAAATTAGGGACTGATTACATGTTATAACTAAGTGCATGTCATTAGTTAGCTATAATTAAACTAGTTCAAATGATTTTGAAATTGGTTAGTAAACTAATTTAACAAGTTTTGAACTCTACACTTATTATTAAAGTGATTAGAAGACTACTGAAGCTAAATTAGCATTTATAAATATTGTTTAAATAAAAGAATGACTTTTATAAGTAATGAAGGTATTTGTTGGAACCTGCCTTCTTCGATTTTAATACGACAACTATATATTTCAATCTATATACTATTATGTCAAATATTCTTGCAGGAATCGTCAAAAGAAGCTATTATCATATCATCAACAAGATTAAAGTTCTTAAAAAATAATCTATTTAGATATATATGTACAATCTCTGATATGGTGATGAAACACACACACACACAAATATACTTTTGAAAATCATGCTTTAAAATAAATATAAAAAGGTATTTTCAAAATTATATATTTTCTCAAGTTCAAAAATACTAAAATGGACAAAGGAACAAAACAGTACAGAAATAGACGTCTGTATATTAATTCAGACGTCTAAATTAATATAACAGACGTCTGAACTCTATGTTTTTAATGGCTCTATTTATATATGAAATAGACGTCTGTCAATTTAATAACAGACGTCTGTCACCCTAGACAGACGTCTGAATTAAAAGACAGACGTCTAAATTAACTGTTTTTGTTTTCCTTTTATTTTTTCGAAATTCAAAAATTATTCAGACATCTGTCACTTTTATCTCAGACATCTGAACTTGACGAACTGAAGCATCTCTTCATAAAATATCAAAATCTGAAGAGTTGTCTTCTTCACCAAGAGTTGCACTTCTTCAAAGAGTTGCAACTATTAAATTAAGACTATTCATTACTATAAATAGAGATGAAAATTCACTATTTTAATAACTAATTCTTTCTATCTTTTCTGATCTTATACTGTTATAATATCAAGTGATTTTCAATTCTCTACTTCCTATCTTTGCACATTCAAATCATCATATCAAGAAGATTATAGGAAGGGTGTACTACATTGACTATATTCGTGTTATTCAAAGAACACACAAGTCAAGAAACAATTTACCAAATTGTATTTGAAGTCCTATTCGGTTGCTTAGGCGGAAAGTCCTGTTCGGTTGCTCAGGCGGTGTAATACCTGTTCCTCCGGGTTAAGAGAGGGTTGTTAGAGAAATTCCAGAAGGAGTCTGGGACTGGACGTAGAACGAGAAGTTCGAACCAGTATAAAAATCCCTGGTGTCATTTTTTACTGCTATTTACTATTATTTATAATTCCGCACTTGCTAGTCGTAGTTTAACTATATTATCGATCCATATAGACTTTCATTTGGTATCAGAGCAAGGTCATCACATAACTATAACATAGTTATCTGATATATTTTTTAAATATGGACAATAACACTAGCAACAGTTTTACTGAGGAACAAGCCACTACACGACCACCATTGTTTAACGGATTAAATTATAGTTATTGGTCAACTAGAATGAGAATTTTTATGCAAGCAAGTGGATTTGAAACCTGGAATATCATTCAAACTGAATATACTATTCCTACTACAGGGTATGCTGCTTGGTCTAATACACAAAAACTAGATGCTACTGCAAACGCAAAAGCAATGAACATGTTATTTTGCGCATTAGACAAAAATGAATTTAATCGTGTTAGTATTTGTAAAACTGGATATGAAATTTGGAATACTCTTAAGGTTACACACGAAGGAACAAATAAAGTAAAACAAAGCAAGATCTCTATGCTTAAAAACCAATTTCAAAACTTTAGGATGAAACAAGGAGAAAGTATTAGTGAAATGTACTCTAGATTCCAGGATATTTATCACTCACTTTTAGCTTTAGAAGTCACTTTTACTGAATCTGATGTTGTATCAAAAATCCTTAACTCTTTAACTGATGAATGGGAACGAAAAGTCTTAGCTATCGAGGAAGCTAATGATATTTCAACCATAAAAACAGAAGAGTTAATAGGAAATCTAATGTCCTATGAAGTAAATTTGCAGGCAAGACGAGCACAAGCACAGGACAAGAAAACTATCGCTTTTCAAGCAGAAAAAGAAGACTCTGAATCAGAAGATGATATGGCATTTATAGCTAAGAATTTCAAAAAGTTTTTAAAATTCAAAAAGGGTAATAAATTTGGAAATAACAAGGGTTTTAATAAGCCATCAAGCTCATCTCTTGAATGCTACGAATGTCACAAGAAGGGCCACATAAAGAAAGATTGTCCTGATCGGAAGAAAGAGAATAATCTCAAAAAGGACAAATATAAAAAGAAACAAGCCTTCTCAGTTACATGGGATGATACAGAATCTTCTTCGTCAAACAGTGATAATGACAGTGATTCAGAACAAGCCAATGTTTGTTTTATGGCAACAAATGATGATGTACCGATTAAGAAAAGAGGAAAATGGATTCTAGACAGTGGTTGCTCAAAACACATGACAGGCAACAAAAATATGTTAACTAACATTATCTACTCAGATGGAGGATCTGTCACTTTTGGAGATAATTCAAAAGGTTACATCATCAGCAAAGGCGATGTGAGCAATGACGGTACATCTAAATTACCTCTTATTACAAATGTCTTATTAGTTAAAAATCTAAAACACAACTTACTAAGTATTAGTCAATTATGTGATAAAGGTTTTAACATAGTATTTTCTGAAAATAAATGCAATATTTTTAATCATAACAAAAATATTATTTTCGAAAGAGTAAGAGATCGTAATATTTATATTTTGAATATGAAAATAAATCATAACACAAATATGTGTTTAATAGCCAAAGAAAATGATCCTTGGCTATGTAGAGATTTTGTCACATTAATTTCAAAAACTATTAATAAATTATCCAAAAATTGATTTAGTAAAAGGTTTGCCTAAAATAAATTTTAAGATAAATAGCATTTGTGATTTTATCTACTAGGAATCAAAGGTTGATTAAACACTTGATTATACACTCAAATTTATGGTCAAATACATTTTTATTTAAAAAATTAACCACATTGATTTTTTTTAAAACCAAAAATAACATGTGGTTTACATTAAATATACTTCCTATTCCTCTGGTTTCCCTAAAAACATTCTAAGATTATTCATGGCTTATATTTTCTAATTACTATCAACCATCCATTCTTTCATATATTATGGTAAAGTATCAAATATATATAGTCTTTCGACTTTTGGCTTTCAAAGACATCTTACATTTTCAATCCCTTTCAAATCTTAAACAATGGAATTCCTTCTTGCTATATTTCTTGTCATCATGGCTGGGTCACATTCCGGAGACTATTCAAATTCAGAGTATTCTCCACCAACTACATCTTCCTCCGAATTTGACACTCCTACTCCATCAAATGAACCCCGTCATAATAAAGGAAAAGAACTTTCTGGACATACACCTAACCGGAAGAAAGCCAAGAAATGTCTTGACCTCTCACCACGAACTAAGGAAAAGATTTATAATATTCATCACGATCAACAAAATATTATCAATCTACAAAGGGATATGTACTATGAGCAACGGATTAACTCTAGAAAACTTAGCTTACTAGAGTCCATTGCAATAAAATTCTGTGGAAAAGATATCCCAAGAGATATTGTTGTTGAACCTATTTTATACTCTCAATCAACATCATCGGGTTGGAATTCTTGGCAACAAAGCTCTCAACAACCACCTATTTCCCCAAATTCGTGGGATCGTCAACCTCAATGGTCTCCTATTAATCAGTCTGCTGAACAAAATCAACACGAATCATCCAAAGGGAAGTCTCCGAAGTCTCCAAAAACTCCTAAGACTCCTAAATAGATAATATATATGTCTGTATGTTTGATTTGTTTATTTATACTTGTTTTCTGTTCCTATCAATATAAATAAATAAACTATTAAATTTTTTTTCAGCCTAAGCATAAAGAAAAAATTTTATCAGACAGACAGACGTTTATATTTTTCAACAGACGTCTGTAAAAACATCTACTTTTACTATTTTCAGCCACACAGACGTCTGAATCATTTTTCACAGACGTCTAAATCTGACTATACTTTTGCAGCCTACAATTAGCCGTCTGTTTAAAAATAACAGACGTCTGTTATTCATTATAGACGTCTAAACATAAACTTATCAGACGTCTGAATTTATTGCAAAATGTTTTTTACTCTCTGTTTCAATTTAAACCTTCTGAGCCGTCTGTCAATTATTTTTAGACGTCTGTCATACGTCTTAGACGTCTGTCATAAATATTTAGACGTCTGTTCTTCTTGTCTTTGATTTTATTCTACAGAATCTCAGACGTCTGTTTATTTTTCAGACGTCCGAAATCCTGTTAAGAAGAAATCTATAAAAATCATTCCAACGGTTTATTTTCTTCTTCTCGTCTTTTTGTCTCTCAAACTCAAAACCCTAGTCTTTTTTCAATTAATCATATGGTGCCCAAATCTAAGAAACAAAAAGGAGATTCATCTCAACAACCTCCTCACATTCTTCCTTCGGAAGATCAAATTAAAGCTTGGTTATACCACGAACCTCGAAGCATGGCTCATTACAAGCATTTATGTACTCTTCAATCATTTCATGGTATTTTTCATAATCTTGATCATTTTCCTTCCTACAAACTTAGGCTCTATGCTGATAGATCTCAAATTACAAGCCTTATTGATTTCAAAGATAATCAAGTCAACATTTGTAGACTTAGTGTTTTATTATTTCTAGCAAATGTTAAAAATCCAAAAATTAGACTTCATCGAGAAAAAGGAACGCTATGGACAAGCGTTTTTGGAAACATTCTGCAAATAACTCCTTCTGACATTGGACGAATTTTAAAATGTAGCTCGGAAGGAGTCGACATAGATGACTTTAAGTTAGAAGGAGAGGAACTTAAACAAATAGAATATTATCTTTTTGAACCTGAAAAATCCACAGATAGATCAAATCATCTTCGTCCTCGACCTCGACTATTGCTTAGAATGCTAATAAAAACAATTTTTCCCCGGCAAGGAAGCCATGAGGTCATTTACGATGATGAAGATAAGGCACTTCAATAAATTCTATCCAATACTCAAATCAATTGGGCTCAATACTTTTATGATGCTTTTCGCACTTATCATGACTCCAAGAAACGCTCAATTATCTATGCTCCTTATATTACTCGAATTCTATTTGCCTTCTCTATTCAAAGTCCGTCAATTGAATTTGAAAAAATCAAGGTATCCAACATTCGCTTCTTCAGTTTAATGGGATTACCAGAATCTCCTCCGACATTTCCAACATTTAATGATTATCAAGCGGAACAACTTGCTTTACAAAAAGAAAAAGGAAAAGCAAAAGTAAGTAGTTCCGGACATAATGGAGATGAAGGCGATACTGAACAAGAAAAGGATGATGAAGAAAGGGAAGATGAAGATGAAGATGAAGATGAAGCTTTTGAGCAAGCTTTTATCCAAAGCCCAAATTCAGAAAATTTCGAGATAATGAAAAGCTCAAATCCGACATCACTATTTCTAAAAATCAAAAGAAAATTTCTCAACAAATAGCACAAGGCTTTTCTTCCATCAATTCTAGATTCGATTACTTAGATGCCAAAGTCGAAGAGAATGCACGAGAATTGAAAAATATCAAGACAATTCTTCGTCAATTATGGAAAAAGTCTCATGGATCCTCTCCTCCTTCTTCTCCAACTTGGGGAGAATGGTGAATGAAGATGGTTTTCTTTTGGTTTCTCTTTTGGTTCAAACAATGTCTTCTCTCATAAAATCTTTTCTGTTTTTTTTTATTTAAAGTTGATTGTATAATTTTATCTGTCTTTCTTAGTCAACTATGTTAGGTAAACAAATGATGTATCCTAAACATTGATTTGTTATTATCTTGCTTGGTTTGTTTACATCTCTTAATTAGTGTGTTATTCACAGTTTTGTTACTTCTTTTGATCCAAGACACCCCCAATAACTCTTTTTGTTAATGACAAAGGGGGAGAAATAATTATAATTCTGCTATATAATATGGTCATATTGACAGGGGGAGCAAAAGGTATGATTATACTAATCGATGAATTATATAGTTGTCATCATCAAAAAGGGGGAGAATGTTGGAACCTGCCTTCTTCGATTTTAATGCGACAACTATATATTTCAATCTATATACTATTATGTCAAATATTCTTGCAGGAATCGTCAAAAGAAGCTATTATCATATCATCAACAAGATTAAAGTTCTTAAAAAATAATCTATTTAGATATATATGTACAATCTCTGATATGGTGATGAAACACACACACACAAATATACTTTTGAAAATCATGCTTTAAAATAAATATAAAAAGGTATTTTCAAAATTATATATTTTCTCAAGTTCAAAAATACTAAAATGGACAAAGGAACAAAACAGTACAGAAATAGACGTCTGTATATTAATTCAGACATCTGACATCAATATCAGACGTCTAAATTAATATAACAGACGTCTGAACTCTATGTTTTTAATGGCTCTATTTCTATATGAAATAGACGTCTGTCAATTTAATAACAGACGTCTGTCACCCTAGACAGACGTCTGAATTAAAAGACAGACGTCTAAATTAACTGTTTTTGTTTTCCTTTTATTTTTTCGAAATTCAAAAATTATTCAGACATCTGTCACTTTTATCTCAGACATCTGAACTTGACGAACTGAAGCATCTCTTCATAAAATATCAAAATCTGAAGAGTTGTCTTCTTCACCAAGAGTTGCACTTCTTCAAAGAGTTGCAACTATTAAATTAAGACTATTCATTACTATAAATAGAGATGAAAATTCATTATTTTAATAACTAATTCTTTCTATCTTTTCTGATCTTATATTGTTATAAAATCAAGTGATTTTCAATTCTCTACTTCCTATCTTTGCACATTCAAATCATCATATCAAGAAGATTATAGGAAGGGTGTACTACATTGACTATATTCGTGTTATTCAAAGAACACACAAGTCAAGAAACAATTTACCAAATTGTATTTGAAGTCCTATTCGGTTGCTTAGGCGGAAAGTCCTGTTCGGTTGCTCAGGCGGTGTAATACATGTTCCTCCGGGTTAAGAGAGGGTTGTTAGAGAAATTCCAGAAGGAGTCTGGGACTGGACGTAGAACGAGAAGTTCGAACCAGTATAAAAATCTCTGGTGTCATTTTTTACTGCTATTTACTATTATTTATAATTCCGCACTTGCTAGTCGTAGTTTAACTATATTATCGATCCATATAGACTTTCAGTATTTTATAAAATGATATTACATTTTGTAAAATAGCAAATGAAGCTCTGATACCAATCGTAACAATTCAACCTTTTGTTTTTGGGTTCTACAAAAGGGTGGGTTGTTAAAGCAATGAAGTTTTGTATTATAGCTAAAGGTTCATTTTTCATTTTTGTCAATACATAAGGAGAATGCCTCAAATGGAAGCTTTTTATATTGCAAATTTTCTCTTTTATCTTTAACCTGCAATAATTAAATAAATCAAGGTATTTTATACTTTACTGATCCCACAACATTAGTTTCCACCATATCAGCCCATCTCACCTCCTTATCAAATTCATTGCATTTCATATCTTCTTTGTAACATTTGAAATTTATTAAAAATTAAATCAATAATTACTAAAGAAAGATTCCACTAATTAATCAACGAACAAAAAGGAAATCCACTAAAATCCTTACTTTTGATTTCTCTCCTCGTAGTTTTTTTCCACCATAATAAATTAAAATTTTTCCATCTAGGGAATATATAATGGCCTAAGCTATCGAAGTATGATTGCAAATATATGTAAGATGGGAGACTTTTATTTATGCATTTGACCATTATTTCATAATAAATAAATTTTCTTTCATTTTTCAGCCTAATGCAGTGGTTTAAATAAAGACCATATTTTCTAAGTTGAACTCACGTCCCAAACACAGTCCTTTCTCCTTAAAGTAAAAATTTAAAATACCGAGTCATGGCTATAGTAAATAGAAACTTTGAATTGCAATTATGAACTATTATCATAAAATCTGAATTAGTTAACTCCTCGGATCTCCTTAGGAAAATTATTTCAATTTCTAAACTTCAAAACCCTAATTTTTGCAATTATGAGAGAGACAAAAAATGGAATCTCTCGCAGCAGTAAGTTGATCGGGATTGTAAATCATACAAAAGTTTGTATGGATCATAAGGAATGGCCTTATCATCAAGTAATTACCTCTAATTCCTCTCACTAAGATACTACTAACAACCAAATGCTGGAGGGTATGAAACCAAAGGAGATCATCGCATGCCGAGCATCCAGGCTACTTAAACGAACTCAATGTCTATTGAGTCAGTACTATTAAATGGATACCATATCAACTACCCTCCATTTCATTCTTAGGTAAGACTGGTTATGGGCAACAAAATAAACGTGACGAGATTTGTTGGTCCGACCTATGTTGGCAGCGGTGAAATGAGTAAAGTTTAAAAAGAATTCCTATTTGGATCTTAATGGACCTATGTAATCTATTAACTAGCATCAGATCCAATCAACTAATTAAAATAAAATCTTATTTTATTTTATAATATTTTATATTAAATTAATAAATTTAATTTTCATTTGAATATATCATATATATATATATTCATAACATGATATAATGACACAAAGATATATAAGCATGTGTATACTATGCATATACATATAGATATTGGGGTTTATATCTATTGTATATGGATATATATTATACAAATGCATATATGAATTCATATGCATAACGTGAATATAAATGTCTAAGTATACATATATATAAATATACCATAATATATGTATAAGATTTGTATACATGTATTAGTAGTACCATATATATAGTTTAGACATATATATGTTACACACACACATATACATACATGCATACATACATACATATATATATATTATATTTATATTGCAATATAAATTAAATTTACATAAATGGTAATCGAAGAATAATTAAAGAAACAAATTTCAAATTTTTTCTCTTGACAAAGGAAACATCTAAATAGTATCTAAGAAAAATGGAAAGGCTTTCCACCTTCCTCTCTTGTAAAATCCATATTAATTTTAGGTCCAAACCATAATTGTAACTTGTTTATTCCATATTTATTCATGGCCTAAAATAAATGATAGGATATTTGATATTACATAATTATAACTTGCATAAAATAATCAACAAATATATATATATATATATATATATATATGTATATATGAAAAGATAAATGATTAACATACTATTATATACGAATGTGTTCAATTTTGATTTTATATAAAAAAATAATTTTATGTATATATGTATGCGTATGTATGCATGCAAAATAATTAACAAAACAAATTTCAAATTTATCTCTTTGACTAAGTGGACAATGGAATATCATGATTCAAAAAACAAAAATTCAAGACATCAATTTTAGATTCACATCAATACACATGTTTGATTATAGCCAAAATAAACGATCATTGCATGTGTGTATATATACTTAAATCATTCATTATTGCATAGAATACATTTAAAAGGGGTTGATTCACAAATACATAAGACCAGAATAAATATATTAAATTTCATTGTTGCTTTTCCCTTTTTTGAATTTACTTATAGACAATATATGTAACAAATCAAACTTCAATAATATATAATGGTAAGTTAAATACATGTTACATACTTTAATTTGGCTCAAGTGTGAACATATATAAGTATATAAAGCAAAAATAGATTTACCTTTGCAAATCTAGCCCTTCGTGAAACCTCAATTTAAGAATCGACTCCTAAACTCCTTTAATCACCACCCGATCTTGCTAGAATCGAATGAATATTTTATTTGATATTATTTTGGGTGAAAATTCGGCCATGCAGGGGTGAATGAAGGAGATGGCAACCATGAATGAGAGGAGAGAAAGTAAAATTAATCTTGAAATGAATGAGAGAGTATTGTTTTATGGAGATAATAAAAACCTATCATATTCTCTCTTTAAAATTAGATCTTTTAAATTCTATTTAACTCTATATCAAATATCTAGATGATTCCCTCCCCTTCTATGGTCGGTCATGCATAGTCCATTTATGGATTAAAAAATTGAAAAATACATTAATTAATTATTGATATTTAAAGACCACTAAATGTATATCAATATCTTATATCGAAATGTGTGTATATAACTTTCATATACACGTTCAAACTATTATTAGTTGCACCTAGAAAATTTCTAAGAGATGCCTAACTAACAAATATGACCCCAAACTTAAAATATAATAATATTAATTAATATTTCTTAAATATTTACTAATTTATAACACTTCATAAACCAATTAAATCATGTATATGGAGAATTCCCAAATATAGTTATGAGACTAGAGGTGTGAATTCAGTCAACTATTAACATGGAATAATTTAAATATTAATTTCACACGTCACCTTAGCTAGTAGTGTGACGATTTAACCAAATTCATTGCTTACATATTGATGCAGTGCAGAAAGCTAAGGGTCTAGGTCGCTCACGACCTAAGGAGTGTGTAGATCGCTTACGACCTAAGGGGTTAAAGGGGGGAGTGAGTGGTTGCACAGTCCAATTCGGTGAAGTGTTAGGTCGCATACGACCTAACAAGGCTTTTAAGTTGGAGGAACGACCTAACATGTTCTTAGGTCGCGTACGACCTAACTGTACAGTGCAACATGGTGAACGACCTAACATAGCACCAAGTACAGAGCTACGACCTAACGGGTTAGTGGATGGCGAGCTAAAACAAGGAGATAGGTCGCTGGAACGACCTAATATGCTTTTAGGTCGCAGGGAAACGAAACGAGCTAAGCTAGGTCGCGAAGGCTTAGGTCGCAAAGTCTTAGGTTGCAAAGGCTTAAGGTCGCAAAGTCTTAGGTCGCGAAGGCCTAGGTCGCAAAGTCTTAGGTCGCAAAGGCTTAAGGTCGCAAAGTCTTAGGTCGCGAAGGCCTAGGTCGCAAAGTCTTAGGTCGCGAAGGCTTAGGTCGCAAAGTCTTAGGTCGCGGAGGCTTAGGTCGCAAACAATTTCTGAAGCCGCTTCTGTTAGGTCGCAAACGAAGGGATGCCGTTCATTCTTAGGTCGCAAAGCTCTGGATACCATGGATTTCCTTAACTCGCTGATCTGGAATGCTGTAGGGTCTTAAGTCGCGGAAGATTGTAGCCGTAGATTGTTATGCCGCTTTATCAGATACCGTTCATTTGTTAAGTCGTTGAATAATGTAATTAGGTCGTTACCGACCTAAGTGAGTCGTTTATCTTTAATCCTGTTTGTTTTTAGGTCGTTGTGTTGTATTTTAATGTGATAAGTCGCTGTGTTGTACATAGGTCGTTTCCGACCTAGGAGTTGTGAAGTTTTCTGAACTGAGTGAGTTGTAGCCTATAAATAGGCATGTATGGTCATTTGTAAAGGTTGTTGATTTTTGAATAAAATTCTATTTTGATTGCTTTGTGCTTTCATTCCAAATTGGTAGTTGAGTGTAATCTCCTATCTCCTCTTTCGGTTAATCGAGTGCGCTCGATTCAACGATTGTAGAAGCCGATTCGCGGAATCAAGTGCGCTTCATCAACGCTTGAAGAATTGAAGATCTTTGAACCCGGTATCGTGCGCGATCAACGAGTTCGAGATAGCTAGAGTTCGGTATCTTCGGATCAACGAATTCGGGCAATTCAGCATTCATCAATTCATCGACTGCTACTTTCACCGATCTACATTGTTTTGAATTATCCACTGCGTCAGTTTTGGTATCAGAGCTTGTTCTAGCCAATCATAGCTGGATCGAGACTTGGAGCCTATTCAATTTGAAGTTTGAAGAGAAGCCGAGCTTGGAGTGTTAAGCCGTGCTCAAGAGTGAAGTGTTCATCATTGTTCGAAGATTGTTTGATCGGATTTGTGTTGGAGGCCGAAACTTTGTCCATCGTGTTCATCGCGATTTGCTACAAAGTGGAAGTTTTCGATCCGTTTCATTTTGGATCAAAGTCCGAATTGTGTTTGAATTTGAAGTGTTGAATTTGTGAAGTTTTCAAGTATGCCGCCAAGAAGAGCTAATCGCCACCAAAACGTAGAAGCTTTGTATCGAAGAGAAGAAGCTGATGAGATGGAGCAAAGAATCAATGAGAATTTTAGTGAAAAGCTTAACGAAGGAATTGGCAGGTTAGAGAGGCTTATGACAGAGATGAATCAAAATCGGAGAAGGGTTTCACCAGAATCTAATCATGGAGGTAGTAGAGTCTCACCACATTCCAATCGAGACCGAAGTGTTGAAAATGACCAAGGGCGTGGGAGGAACGTGAATGGTCGTGAACGGAGGAACGTAGATAGAAGGGATGATGGTGGAAGGCGTAATGGTAGTAGAGATGTTGGTGGTCAGAATCGACATCGTTATGCATCTGATTTTGAAGAGGAATATGATGGTGGTAGTATTCAAGGAAGAGGTCAAGGAAGAAACTATTCTGATTATGATCACAAGTGGGAGTCGGGGATGAAGACAGAAATTCCTGAATTCAAAGGTGGTATGCAAGCAGAGGAGTTTCTAGATTGGGTGGCTAATGTTGAGGAGATTTTTGACTTCAAAGAAGTACCAGAACATCGTAGAGTGCAGTTGGTTGCTACGAGGCTGAGGGGTAGAGCTTTGGCATGGTGGCAGCAAACCAAGCTTACACGTGAACGTATGGGGAAGTCAAAGATTGAATCTTGGGAAAAGATGAAGAAATTGATGAAAGCGACATTCTTACCTTATAATTATCAATCGCTTATGTATCAGAGGTTGCAGAACTTGAGACAAGGAACGAAGTCTGTGAATGACTATGCTGATGAATTTTATCAACTCATTGCAAGGAATGATATTATGGAAACAGAAGAGCAGCTGACATCTAGGTTCATTGGAGGATTGAGAATGCAGATTCAGGATATGGTCAATATGTTCGATCCAAGATCTGTAGCGGAAGCACATCAGAAAGCGTTGGCTTGGGAAAAACAAGGGAGACGAGGAGGTGGAGTGTTTACTAATTCTAACAATCAAGCGAAGGGTGTTGGAGGAAATTCTAATGTTTCTAAACCTATCAGTAGACCAGTGGTGAAGGAGGCTGAGAAGACAAGGGTTAACAATGGTTTCAAATGTTACAATTGTCAGGAATTGGGTCATAAAAGCAGTGAGTGTCCAAAGCCAAAGAAGAGAACCATGATTGCAGAAGTTGACGATGAGGATGTTGATGAAGATTGTTCTAATCCGGCTGAGGAGGATGAGCAGGATATTGCGTCAGGAGACGAAGGTTGTAACCTAATGCTGAGGAGATCGTGTTTAACACCGAAGCAGGAGGAAGCTAGTTGGTTGAGAAGTAATATCTTTCAGTCAACATGTACTATTCTGGGGAAGGTGTGTAAGTTTGTGATCGACGCAGGAAGCTGTGATAATATTATTTCAACCGAAGCTGTGACGAAGTTGAAATTGAAGACAGAGAAACATCCGAGTCCATACAAGTTAGCATGGTTGAGAAAAGGAGGAGAAGTGAAAGTGGATAGACGAGTGCGTGTACCATTCTCTATTGGGAAGAAATACAAAGATGAAATATGGTGTGATGTCGTAGAGATGGATGTATGCCACTTATTATTGGGAAGACCATGGCAATATGATCGAGCAGTACTACATGACGGTCGGACCAATAGCTACAGTTTTATGTTTAAAGGCACGAAGATTATTTTAGTTCCGAAGAAGAAATCACAAGAAGAAAGTAAGTCAGAAGAAATCGAAGAGCTGAAAACTTTATTATCTTTGAAAGAGTTTGTTAAGGAGGTTGAGGAAGAACCGGAAGTATTCTTGTTGATTGGGCGTGAGAGCAGTGAAGAAGTTGAAATTCCTGAAGAAGTTAAACCAATCTTGAAAGAATTTGACGATGTATTTCCAAAGGAGTTACCAACCGAGTTACCGCCGTTGAGGGACATACAACATCAGATAGATCTTGTTCCAGGTGCTGTATTGCCACACAGACCACATTATCGAATGAGTCCGAAGGAACATGAAGAGTTGCGGAGGCAGGTAGAGGAATTGCTTGAACAGGGGCGTGTGCAGGAGAGTCTGAGTCCTTGTGCTGTACCAGCTCTATTGGTACCCAAGAAGGATGGGACGTGGAGGATGTGCACTGACAGCCGAGCATTGAACAAGATTACTGTGAGATATAGATTTCCGATGCCGAGATTGGATGACTTGTTAGATCAAATAAGCGGAGCTACTATATTTTCGAAGATTGATTTGAAGAGTGGATATCATCAAATTCGTATCAGACCAGGAGATGAGTGGAAGACTGCTTTTAAAACTAGGGAGGGTCTATACGAGTGGTTGGTCATGCCGTTTGGCTTATCAAATGCACCAAGTACTTTCATGAGGGTGATGAATCAGATTTTTCGACCGTTCATTGGGAAATTCGTGGTGGTGTATTTCGATGATATTCTTATTTACAGTGGGAGTCCAGAGGAACATTTGAATCATCTTAGAGAAGTGCTGATGGTATTGCGACAAGAACAATTCTATGCGGCAACGAAGAAATGCGTGTTCATGACGCATAGTGTTTTATTTCTGGGGTATGTTGTTTCAGAGAAAGGAATACAGGTTGACCAAAGTAAAGTTGAGGCGATCAGGAATTGGCCGCAGCCCAAGACGATAACGGAAGTTCGTAGTTTTCATGGGTTGGCTTCATTTTATCGAAGGTTTATTCCACACTTTAGTAGTGTGATGGCGCCTGTTACAGATTGCATGAAAGGTAAACAGTTTGCATGGACGGAGGAAGCCGAGGTTGCTTTTGAACGAATCAAAGATCTTTTGACCTCTGCACCAATTCTAGTGCTACCTGATTTTCAGTTGGTGTTTGAACTACATACTGATGCATCCAAGGTTGGGATTGGAGGGGTGTTGAGTCAGAAGGGGCGTCCTATTGCATATTTCAGTGAGAAGTTGTCCGGAGCGAAGATGCGATACAGTACATATGATGTGGAGTTTTATGCTGTTGTGCAATCTATTAAACACTGGAGACACTATCTATTTCATAAGGAGTTTGTTCTTTACACTGATCATGAAGCATTGAAGCATTTGCAAGGGCAAGACAAGATTTCTGCGAGACATGCATCGTGGATTGCATATCTGCAACAGTTTACTTTTGTTGTTAAACACAAGTCAGGGGTGACAAATCGTGTAGCTGATGCTTTGAGTAGGAGGAGTCATTTGTTGACTACGCTAAGAGTTGAAGTGACAGGGTTTGAAATGTTGCCGGAATTATTTGTTGAAGATCCTTACTTCATGAAGTTTGTTGATAAAGTTAAGGAGGGAAAGACGGATGAGTTTTTGATGGTAGATGGTTTTCTTTTTAAAGGAAGTCGATTATGCATACCGGAGGGTAGTCTGAGAATGAAGATTATCAAGGAATTACACGAAGAGGGACATGTTGGGAGAGACCGTACCTTACAGTTGATTTCACAATCCTATTTTTGGCCATCGATGAGGAAAGAAGTGGAGAGGTTTGTTGAGAGATGTCATATCTGTCAAGTGTCGAAAGGAACTGCGACTAATGCGGGTTTATATATGCCGTTACCAGTACCCACTAAACCATGGGTTGATGTGAGTATGGACTTTGTGTTGGGGTTGCCGAGAACGCAGCGTGGTAATGATTCCATATATGTGGTGGTGGACAGATTCTCAAAAATGGCACATTTTATTGCTTGTAAGAAGACGGCAGATGCGGTTCAAGTTGCTCAGTTGTTTTTCAAGGAGATCTATCGACTGCACGGATTGCCAGAATCTATAGTGTCAGATAGAGATACTCGATTTCTGAGTCACTTTTGGTTAAGTTTGTGGAAAATGGTGGGAACGAAGCTGAAATTTAGTAGTGCTTATCATCCGCAAACTGATGGACAAACAGAGGTGGTTAATAGATCATTGGGAAACTTGTTGAGGTGTCTTGTTCAAGATAATCTGAAGAGTTGGGATGTGAAGTTATGCCAGGCAGAATTTGCTCATAATCATGCTGTGAATCGAAGTACTGGGTTCAGTCCATTCCAGATTGTCTATTCGAGCTTACCGAAAGGACCGTTAGATTTAACGGTGATACCACATTCAAAGGGGACAGTTAAGAAAGCTGCTGATTTTGTTGAAGGGTTGACAGAGTGTCATAAAATCGTTCAAGAACGATTAGAGAAAGCAAATGAGAAGTATAAACAGTCTGCAGATTTGAAACGACGAAATGTTGAGTTTAATGAAGGAGATTTGGTTTATGCAATATTGACGAAAGATCGTTTTCCGGTGGGAACGTATAATAAATTGAAAGCACGAAAGATTGGCCCAGTTGAAATTTTAAAGAAAATCAATAAAAATGCTTATAAACTGAAGCTGCCAGATGATGTGTACACGTCAGACGTATTCAATGTTAAGCATCTCGTACCATATCATGGGGATGAGTTTGTTGTGATGGATGCAGAAAGTGCAAATTCGAGGTCGAATTTTCCTCAACCTGGGGAGGATGATGCAGTGCAGAAAGCTAAGGGTCTAGGTCGCTCACAACCTAAGGAGTGTGTAGATCGCTTACGACCTAAGGGGTTAAAGGGGGGAGTGAGTGGTTGCACAGTCCAATTCGGTGAAGTGTTAGGTCGCATACGACCTAACAAGGCTTTTAAGTTGGAGGAACGACCTAACATGTTCTTAGGTCGCGTACGACCTAACTGTACAGTGCAACATGGTGAACGACCTAACATAGCACCAAGTACAGAGCTACGACCTAACGGGTTAGTGGATGGCGAGCTAAAACAAGGAGATAGGTCGCTGGAACGACCTAATATGCTTTTAGGTCGCAGGGAAACGAAACGAGCTAAGCTAGGTCGCGAAGGCTTAGGTCGCAAAGTCTTAGGTCGCAAAGGCTTAAGGTCGCAAAGTCTTAGGTCGCGAAGGCCTAGGTCGCAAAGTCTTAGGTCGCGAAGGCTTAGGTCGCAAAGTCTTAGGTCGCGGAGGCTTAGGTCGCAAACAATTTCTGAAGCCGCTTCTGTTAGGTCGCAAACGAAGGGATGCCGTTCATTCTTAGGTCGCAAAGCTCTGGATACCATGGATTTCCTTAACTCGCTGATCTGGAATGCTGTAGGGTCTTAAGTCGCGGAAGATTGTAGCCGTAGATTGTTATGCCGCTTTATCAGATACCGTTCATTTGTTAAGTCGTTGAATAATGTAATTAGGTCGTTACCGACCTAAGTGAGTCGTTTATCTTTAAGCCTGTTTGTTTTTAGGTCGTTGTGTTGTATTTTAATGTGATAAGTCGCTGTGTTGTACATAGGTCGTTTCCGACCTAGGAGTTGTGAAGTTTTCTGAACTGAGTGAGTTGTAGCCTATAAATAGGCATGTATGGTCATTTGTAAAGGTTGTTGATTTTTGAATAAAATTCTCTTTTGATTGCTTTGTGCTTTCATTCCAAATTGGTAGTTGAGTGTAATCTCCTCTTTCGGTTAATCGAGTGCGCTCGATTCAACGATTGTAGAAGCCGATTCGTGGAATCAAGTGCGCTTGATCAACGCTTGAAGAATTGAAGATCTTTGAACCCGGTATCGTGCGCGATCAACGAGTTCGAGATAGCTAGAGTTCGGTATCTTCGGATCAACGAATTCGGGCAATTCAGCATTCATCAATTCATCGACTGCTACTTTCACCGATCTACATTGTTTTGAATTATCCGCTGCGTCACATATCTTTTCGGTAAAATCATATTTTACATTACTTTAAGCAGTACCAATAGTGACAATAATTTACATACCTTCTCTTCGCCAACACTATCATTTTAGGATGTATGGAATTTTATACTAATCAAAACTACAACATCATCCATATTCAAGTTGATCATTCCACAAATAAAGTCATTGATTCAATAATAACATTTATTATTAATCATTCTACCATGACCAGAGATTTTGACATTGATTTAGCTATAGTTGACCGTGACACTAACCTCATACGAATGAGGAAAAAATTCCTCTGTTGAATGGTGCTTCACTTCCAATGCTTGGTTAATTTAATTTCGTATAACCAAAGAAACGAATTCAAATTAGATGTTCTACATAGATGAATTCTACGAACTTACCATAGATTTACTATTTATGCATTAGATACACATATTCATGTCTATGATAATTCAGTGGTGAATTTAACAAAGTAAGGCGATCCATTTTGATATCATTAGACCTTAGACCATACATATCTATGTATATCAATTCAAAAAGTTCATCAACTCTTTTCATTTTCATTGAATGAGTGCTTTTTCTTAACCGTTTGGGACACAATTCATCAGTACCATATGATTTACAATCACAAGATTAAAGAATTATTTCTCAAAAATACGGCTTAGTCCATAATTCTAGAATAATTGTTAAAGTTTTGGATACTTCTATATTTTCTATAGCTAATCATTACTTTTTTTACGAAAACAAATACCATTATTATAATAGAATTTTTTTATAATGAATATTTATAATATTCATATTAAAATAAAATTATATTGCTTTTTAGTCAATACTGAAAACATTTATTATTTTATAAATAATATTTGGTATATATACGAAAGCAATCTTTCATTCATAACTTGATGCATTTACTAATAAGTGTCATACGTATGCTCCCACTATTTCAGCTATTACAATAATAACACATGAAATAATACGAAGCTACATTTAACCACTTATTATGAGCTATTTACTTCATCCATTGTAACTAGTTTGCAGTCGAAAGTTTCTAATCAAATATCTTGAATTTAAAGAAATAACTCTTATAAAACAAATTTCTATAAAATACACTTGGAATACAAATTAGATTTCCTATTCGAGATTAAATATCTATTAGTATTTTATACAATTCTCGTTTTTGATATTTCTTTATAAAGGGGAGGTGACCGTTCTCTCTCTTTATCCCAACGGTGCCTATGTTACATCCACTCTTAAGAATTCAATTTCCTTTCCAAATGGCCATACCATTCAAAAGGAAATCCTTACTACAAGACTACACCAAATTCTTTACAAAACACATTCGAATAACCTTAACATTTTAAGGATATCGAATAGGTTACACTTAAGTAAACAGATCTAAACTAACATTTCAATGTTCGATCTCCTAGGTCGGTCTATAGTCCTTGGCCTAGTTTGGTTTTCAACACAATAGGATTCTCATTATATTTATTGAACACATGATCTTGCACTATGGTTTACTTTTTCATCTCGAACAAACCAATTTTCATTGAGATTTCGTATATTACAAACGCGGCTGATCACTATACAACTTTTGTATGTGATCTAATGTGGATCAAATATCTATATTCTTATATCGCTTTAGAATTTAAAATTCAGAAGACAGTTTATAGTCTCGGGCAAATGAATACTTAAGTGACAAAGGTATGAATGTTTTTAGTAGTTGTGTGATTTGGTTCTTGCATGGGCTTGAAGCTACGACATGCCAACATATTTATTGGTAAGTATATTTCATATTTCTTTGTCAATTTCAATTCATCTCATTAGTATATTTCAAATGATGAACAATTTTATCAACTAGATTAGTTTCAAAATTTTATTAAAGTAGATAGCTTTAACTTTGTATAGCAAGTGTTTATACTATTAGAGTGGCTAAAAGCAATCACTTCATTTTTCTAATAATGCTCCCACTAGACTTTTATATTTCTCAAAACTCTAAGATAAATGCAGAAACCTTTCAATTTCACTAGTGAGTGTTAGGAGTCGCATGCCTTGGGATTTTGATTTTGAGTTTTCTCAATAAAGCACCGGCTCGCAAGCGATGGATAACACCTCATCGGTTATATCATATATAACTCCTAATCATGGTCTTTTCCATTATTTCGACCACCTTGGGTTTGCTCAAGAAATCAAGAAAGATTATTCACTCTTACATATCATTTCTTAATGGATTAAGTAGAGTGCATGTACCCAGCGTTTGCTCAATAAATACATGCATGCATCTTACATAGTCTGGGCAATATATTGATAGTACTACACATAACAACTCTAGTTTGAGTTTGTCAACAACTAATGCATATGCCAATAATCCATCCATATATAGACGATTGAGGGCAACTATATTAACGAATCATAATATTTGATCTATTTTCAGTGATATTGATGTAAGGAATAATGTATTTCTTATGAACTGCCCTAGTGATTCAAGTGTCAAACACTTGGAAATCATGGTATACATATCATACACATGTACTAATTTCAAAAATCTATTTTAGGTTTATTTTAGTCACTGTTATATTTTAATTACACATATTATTATATATAAGTTCAATTTATTTATAACTATTATAATTTACTTAACTTATATAAAATTTATATGTATCTTATAATTTAAATCATATTTAATTAATTTTAGTTCTTACTGTAATTAAATAATTTAATATTTTATTCAAATTTTTTAGAAATATTTTTTAATTTATCTTAAACTATTTAAGAAGAATATTTTACTATAACCTTTATAGTATGTGTGTGTGTATGCTTGTATGTAAATGTATTTTAATTAATTAACATTTAAGTAATGATTTATCAAATAAATTATTTATTCATTTAAACATTTTAAATAAATATTTTAATAAGTTTTGAAATTTTATTTAATTTATCTTAAACAATTTTAAGATAAATTAAACTATAACCCTTTTTTTTTGAAAAGATAAACCGCCTCATTAAAAACCTGAACCTATACCCAGTGTGGGAATAGGACAGGGAAAAAGAGTGCGGCGCTTTATTAACAACATATTAACAAAGCAAAGGTATAATACCAATGTATATACAAACGTCACAAATGCCAACAAGGTAGACATATAGAAAAATAAAAAACAAATGCAGCAGCACTCAAATAACAGTACTCCAGTCCATCCAAACCGAACAAAAAAGGAAAAGAGAATCACTCCCAACTTCATACTGGCGATTCATTCCCCCATCAGATCAATGCCCCATCGTTCTAGGATGTTCTTGCTTCTATTAGAAATAAAACTCATCTTCTTCAATTTGTTGTTACCCAGAAGTTTCAGATCTATTTCAATCAGCTTCCATCGATCCCGATTCGAGAAGTAGCGGCCATCATGAAGTCTACAATTTCGTTCCTGCCAGATGTGGTGAATTATAGTAGAAAAGCTAGCAAAAGCTAATCCGGTTGCTTGATCCGTTGCAGCGAAGTTTGTAATAAGCAACTGGCAACCCTCTTCCAATGTCAAAGATCTCGGATGAGGTAAATCTAAATTCTTGCAACACGTAGTCCATAAATAGGCAGAGTAAGGACACGCAAAAAATAAATGGGTATGGTTTTCAGGGAATTGGTTACAAAGTAAACAGATAGTATCAGATACATAACCCCAATCTATTAGTTTATCTCTGGTAGGCAAACGATTGTAAATAGCTTTGTAGGCAGTTAAAGACATCCTAGGATTATTGCACTTGTTCCAAATAATTTTGCCCCATTCAACATTAGGATAATGAATTCTAGTCTCATTCCAAGCAGATCTGAAACTAAAACCTTTTAAATCACTAGTCCATTTCCAATAATCAGAGGAAGACGAAGAATCTATATGAACACTTGAAATCAGATTATTTAGTTGCCTAGTGAAAGGAACTAAATCCAGATTAAAAACTCCGTTTTGAATGATAGAAGATACTTTATCAGTCTAATGGCCATATAGATATAAGCTATCCCATCCAAGAATAGAAACCAAGCTTTCACTATTAGTCCAAGGATCATGCCATAACAACGTATTTCTACCATTTACAATGACTCTGGAAATATTATTCCGAGCAACCTGTCTATGCTTGAGAATGGATTTCCACGTACAGGAGGAGTTGTTATCAATCTCCATGGTCCAAAAATGCTTATTGACGCAATACCTTTTGCTCATCCAGCGAGACCAAACATTTTTAGAATTAATAAAATGCCAAAGAAGTTTAAGACTTGCCGCTTTTCTGATATCCACAAAATTTCTCAAGCCAATTCCTCCTTCTAATTTAGGGCGGCATAGAGTATTCCAAGCGATTTTATGAGCTTTACCATTCCATATAAAATTGGCACACATTTTATTTAATTTGTCAATAGTGGCCAAAGGGAGCTGGTAAACCATCATCCAATACATTACCATAGGAGTTATTACAGAATGGATTAATTCAATTCTTCCAGCTAGGGATAATAATTTGCTATTCCAACCATTTAATCTATTATTAATGTTATCATAAAGAGCCCCACAATCAGCAAAATGAAGATAATTATGAGATAAAGGCACCCCTAAGTATTTGACTGGAAGTTTGCTTTCTTGCATATTAAGAATATTCATAATCTCATGCTTACTTGTAGTGCCTTTACTAAAATACAGCTTAGATTTACTATTGTTAACATTTAACCCCACATAGATTTTAAGCTTCTCTAGACATTTACTAATCACCCTGGCACTTTTAATGGAAGCTCGAACAAAAATCATCAAATCGTCAGCATAAAGTAGGTGAGTAATTGCCGGTTCAAAATTAAAAGGAGGAGTAATGTCCTTAACTTTGTAAGCCTTCATCATCAAAATAGAGAAATACTCCATAGCCACACAAAACAAATACGGCGAGAGAGGATCGCCTTGTCTAATACCTCTAGTGCTAGAGATCAGGCCTTTAGGGTAACCATTAATCATAATAGAAAAAGTAGGAGTAGAGATGCAGTTGTAGATTAATTTGACCAATTTTTCAGGAAAACCCAACTTTCTAAGCATATGGAAAATAAATTTCCTGTTAACCATATCATATGCTTTGTGTAAATCTAGTTTCAAACAAAATTTACCAGCACGTTTTCGATTAAAAAATCTTACCTGTTCATGAGCAAGTAATATATTTTCCGAGATAGCTCTTCCAGGAATAAAAGCAGATTGAGCTTCTGAAATTAGATAGCTAAGGAAAGGCTTAATTCTGTTACAAATAACTTTAGCAATAATTTTGTAAATAACATTGCAGCACGATATAGGCCTATAATCAGCAAGAGAAGTGGGATTATTAATTTTTGGCACCAGAGTTATGAAAGTATGGTTCACACCTTTGTCTAATTTGCATGTAGAAAAAACCTGATTTATCATACGAGTCATGTTACTTTTTAACTCATTCCAGTGTAGTTTATAAAATTTTGCAGAGAATCCATCTGGGCCCGGACTACTGTTATCAGAAATGGAAGTGATGGCTTTGAAAATTTCATCCGAGCTAACACTAGTTGATAAGTACTCTCTACCTCCCTCATTAATACGACAGATACAATTAACATCAGGTAACGTAGTATTAATAGTATCATCATTAAAAATCTGAGTAAAATAAAAAATAGCTTCCTTTTCTATCTTATTGGGATCATGCACAAGTTTACCTTCAATAGAAATAATGGAATTAAGATTAGATCTGTGCTTCCTCATCGACATTTTAGAGTGAAAAAATCTTGTACATTCATCCCCTTCTGTGAGCCAATCCACTTTAGCTTTTTGAGAAGCGTTGAGAAATTCTATATGATTTTGATCCTTCCATCTTTTACAGGCTGCCATTAAGTTGTCAAAAGCTGCAGAATTATCTGGGTTGCTGTCTACACACTGAAGAGCTGCTGCATATTCCTGTTCCAATTCCTTCACTATTTGACTGTCTAATCTTCTTCTAGAACTCCAGTCTTTAAGGTACAGTTTACAAACTTTCAACTGTTGTCTAAAAATATGTAACTGAGAGCCCTCAAAAGATAACTTAAATGCATTAGAGAAACATTCCCCATATCCCTCTAATAAATTCCATGTGTTCACATATCTGAATGGTTTTCCTACAGTTGATATAGGGGGATTAAGTAATTTAAGGCATATAGGGATATGGTCACTGATGGGATTAGAGACTCCAAAGCAGGCTAGGTTAGGGAATTTGTTCATTAAAAGATCATTACATAAAATTTTGTCAATTTTAGTAGCCATTCCCCTTTTTCTCCATGTATATTTGAACCCCAAGATAGGCAAATCAACCAAACCCGAATTGATCACACAATTTTTGAAGCCTTCCATTTGGCTGAAAGGGACAGAATTACCCCCTTTTTTATCTGAAATCGATAGAATATTATTGAAATCACCAATCAAACACCACGGCACATCAGTATATATTGACTCCTTTGATATAATATTCCATAGAAGTTCTCTGTCCTTTAGAAAATTACTAGCATAAATAAAGGAAATTTTCATTTTAAATCCCCCAGAATTCACTATATTCAACGAGATATGCTGAGAAGACATATGAGTAGGCTCAACCTGCCAAATAGAATTATCCCAAATAACAAGGATTCTTCCTTTACAAGAGCAAATGTTATTGTCTAAAGAAGACCAGCCACTATTCATTTTAGACATTATCTTAATTTTGGCTTCATTACTAAGTTTATTCTCTAGCAAACCAACCAAAGTTGGTTTATGAGTTGTTAGAAATTTAAACACTGCTAATTGTTTTTCAGCAGCATTTAAACCTCTAACATTCCAAGCAATAATAGTCATTTAACTTTAGAGTGGCTCCTTGTTTGCCTTTTAGGAGGAGCAGTGGATATAGAAAGGACATTACCATTTTTCTTATTCATCTTTCTATTATTTATCTCGTCAATTTCATCAACAAATTCCTGGTTAACTTCAACAAAATGTTCAACATTCATAACAGGTTCCTGCGAACTAATTGGATTATCCTCCACAACAATCTGATTTATTAACTCCTCGTCAGAGTCAGAAAGAGTATCAACAAGATCTTCTCCAGCCCCTAGCAATGAGCTAGGACCTCCCTCTGCTTGCTGAACCTGTGCATTTGCACTCAATGTCTGAGACTTACTTACAACTGTTTCAGAAACAGATGCAAAACCTTCCTCTGGGTTTTGGACTTGTATATCAACACATGTTACAGACTCACAATTTTGTTCAACAGATGATGGTTGTCCAAGACCTTGCACGTTATCCTCAGCTTGAATATTCGACGAACGAAATTCATGATCCAGAACCAAAGGATTGAGACAATTTACATTAGTTATGATACTAGTATGTTTAAGATTTATGTTATCATGTGCCTGTAAATCTTGTTGTAATAAATTTAATTCTGCATCCCTGCAATTCCCATTGTTAAGTTGGAACGATCCAGTTTCAAATTCTCTACTAGCGTTGTTAATAGCATCTTCAGTATTTACTGGCAGATTATTACTAATTATATCATCTTACCTCATAGACTGCATAGATTCATTACAATTTGCATTAGTTTTCGGAATCCATTTACTAGTTTTTTTGATTTTACAGAGATCAGTAGAATGTCCAAAAATTTTACATTCCTTACATAGTATAGGTTTATAGTCATATCTAACTGAAATTTGAAGTTCTTCACCATTATGCATTAACACATCAACATAGTTAGGAAATCCAACCTCAGCAGACATTTCTATTAGCACCTTAGCATAAGCAATTCTGGATTCATCCGCTGTGATTTTGTCCATTTTCATTGGTTTACCCAGAACACTAGCTATAGCACTTATAGCTTCCTTATCCCATAAATCCAGTTCAAGGTTATGCAACTTCACCCAAATTGGCATTGTAGATAGTAAATCTCTGCTAAACCTCATCCCTGCCTGCCACTTCTTGAGAATTATAATACGATTGTCAAACAGATAAGGACCTCCCTTCAACACATTCTCACAATCCGATGCCTCTAAGAATCTGATAATAAAAAATCCATTATCCCGAGCCAATAAGTTAAACTGTTTTTTAGGTTTCCATGTACGTTCAATATAAGCTTTCAAATGTATATGATACGGTCTGGATCCATAAACATAAAATATAATTGAGTTCTTCCACTTATCAGCAGCCCTCTTGTTCATTTCAATTAATTATTTAATTAAACATATTACTTAAATATTTCTAAAATTTTCTAAAATTATAAAATTATTTTCTCAAAATAGTTTTGAAAATTTTTAATTTTATTTTATAACATTTACAATATTTCCTTTTATCTTTTAAGCTTAACATTTAAATTTAAAATCTTAATTTGAAAATTAACCCAAGACCTAAAATAAAGTTAGGCCTTACATCTGGGTTATTCTCTTGGCTTTTCTCCATCCATTGGATAAGGCCCATAGCTAGGGAGGGGAAATGTAATAACCAACAATTTTAATGATTGACTATTTAAATGATTTATTTAAATATTTAATCGTCGATTAATAGAATGCCTACTATACTCGATTTTCAGAGACATGTGAAATGGGACTTGAGACACCCGCTTTTGACCATAATTCCATCATGAAAAAAATGAGTATAAGCATGCTTCGTTTGTAGTCGATAAGTTTTGGAGTGTGTAGTGATTTTTAGAAAGGAATGCAAATTAAATGTTGGGCTAAGGCCCAAAAGCTAGCTTATAAGTTAGCCAACCATTTCATTATTCCCATTCACTTTTCATTCCATATTATCTTCCTCTTCTATAATTATTTCCCTAATCCCCTCTTAATCCATAAACCTAAATCCACTTAATTACGCTCAAGTAAAATTCCTAAATTCAAACTAAAATCACTACAATTCCTCTCTACCTATTCCTCAGATAACCCATCAAGGAATTAGTTTAAAGTTGTGTTTGAAGCACCATCCAAAATTTTCAGGAGAGCAAAAAGATGGGTTTTGGAGATTTTGAGCTTGGTTTGGAGAAGAAGTGGTGAGTGTGATGACCTCCACTCATATTTACTTCCTATACCTCATTAATTTGTTATTTGTGATTTTGAAGTATTATGAAGTAATTTAGAGAGCGTTAGTAATGTAATTAGGCTTACGTTTATGCCTTAAACATGTTCATATCATCACATCATTTATTAGAGACATTTAGGACCATGTTATGAAAAGTTGTAAGCTTTGGATTTGGTTTTGGGATGATGAAGTGATTATGAATGATTGTTTAGGCTTCATTATTTGTTATAGATATGATTTAGTAATTATATAATCACATTGAAATTATATATAAATGTTTTGAGAACGTTTGTTAGCTAATAAATGGTTTAGTGGATCTACACTTAGTGTTTAGAGGCTTAATGAAGCTTAATAAGCACTTATAAATATTATTTAAAGTAAAAAATGATTTTTTATAAGTGAATGGTTTATTTATAAATATTATTTATGTAAAAGAATAATTTTATAAATAAAAGAGATATTTTATAAAAGAGTATGAGATTTTATAAAATAGTGTAAATGAGAAATTTTATAAAAGAGTATGAGATTTTATAAAATAACGTGAAGAAAATATTTTATAAAATGTTCATAAAGTTTTATAAAATATTTATAAAAAGAAATTAAGTGTTATAAAGGCTTGCATTGATTTATAAGCTAGTAATGAATTTTATAAAATAACATGAGATTTTATAAAATAGTATGAAAAGATATTTTACTTTTATTAAAAAGATTTAGTACATAAAAATAAGACTTGATTTAGTAGTAGTTGAATTACTTACTTGAATATACATGTACATATATATGCACAGGCGGGTATACGTATACGTGTATTTGAAGCTACATAATTATCAAGACAATTCTTGTATTATAATTAGAATTGTTTAATGTAGTTGTATGTATATTCACGCGCGCGCGTGTGTGTGTGAGTATCGATATTTGTATATAAGCATGTGACGAGCATCTCATGTAGCCATAGCAACTATAATATGCACTGAGTTGCGTGAGAAGGTACCGAATTGAGTAATCGCTTCAATGAAGCCCAAAACGTGATTTATATAGTTGAAGTTTGTTTGCTTGTACGTGTGTATAAGCATGCGCAAATAAGTGCATCGACACACGTGTGAGCAACACACAAGGCAAGAAGGTCGTTTATGTTTGTTTTGGCATGCTAGAGGAGGCCGGGTCACTAGATTCGCCCATTGAGCTCCACGCGTGCAAAGGGTGGACTTCATGTTGAAATTGGTTTCAAATACGTACCACTTCCAAAACTTCACCAAACAGACTCTGAGAGATGTCCGATATGGTGAAGGCAGGCTAGAGGAGTTAGGCAACTCATGATGCGAAGCATTGGAGGAAACATGGCTCGAATCTATAATTGGGTGGTGCGATTTGTACCTACCACGGGCTTTACCGCCTAGAACAGGCTAGCGCTAATGCATCGATGATGCATAAACCTAGGCAGTAAAGCCTAGACAATATGCAATTAAATGGAGATTTCACCCTAGTTTTGGACTCGATGCAAGGCTACTACCAGACTTCGTGGGAGACTTCGGGCTACTCGGGGAAGTGGGATGCAAGGCAAAGCTCTAGATTTAGATGCTTATGTAAGTGATGTTTATGTAATACCTCATAAAATTAATGGTATTAATATATAATTAATAAAGCTCAAAAATGAAATTTGAGCAAATGTCATAATCTAGCCATGGAACTTGCACCACTACATTCGTGGTGATTTGATGAGCAACTTTCATATTTGGAGTTTTGTGATTAGAGCTCAAACGGAGAAGTTATTAACGTTTGAAGTTTTCAGAGCGGAAATAATTTAAATGAGAAAAAGAAAATAAATAATATTAATAGCATGGACCTTACCATTCGACCCCTTTACTTGGGCTGGTCGATTGCTTATAGAGGCGATCGACCGGTGGTGAAGGTTGCGGCAAGGTTTGAATCTTGGTCGAACGGCTCATATTCTATGATTTTAAATCTAACGGATACGATTGATTTGAGCATTTATAAATACTGGCCTAATCCCTCACTTCTCTTCTCATATTTTCTGATCAAAGCAACAAAGCTCTACCATTTTCCCTTCTCCACTATTTATATTAATTATAAAATATTATATTACATATATATAATTGGAGAAGGGAGGAAAATAAAAGTGAAGAAGAGAGTGAGCAAATCAATACTGCGGAAAAGGGTAAATTTCATAATTATAAATCTATATTCCTCTTAATCTCAAATCTCTTCTCGGATCTGTAATTCTAATAGCATGTATATATCTTATTATACATATACTTTTGGATTGAAAAGGAAACGAAGTCAAATTAAAGGGATGAATTTGGATTTGGAGATTTGGAAAACTAGAAAGATGAGTGGGAAATTACATGGTTTATTTATAACTGGAAATTTATATCGTTGGATTTTATTTAATTCTTATGCCTATATAAGATACGATGAGTTAGGCTTAAAACGAACATATTTAGTTGAAACCTTGCCTACATACTCCACAAGTTAGGTAATTGGAATAGAGTATATACCCTAATCTAGAAATTTAGAAATCAGTCCCTAAATTTGTTAAAGTTGAATGTTGATAAAGTTGTTAAATTTATTTCAGATTTATAGTTGGGTTGTAAAATAGTATTAGTTTAGATTGCCTAATTTGACATGAAATATGAATTTCTATGTTTTAATTTATTGGGAGCGGGGTACAATTTAATTGTATCTATTTTTGTGCAATTTCCATAAATAACCTAATTCCACAAATGTATAAAAAGTGCAATGTTTGAAATAATAAGGAATACACCAAAAATGAAAGAGATGTGTAAAGTACGAACGTTCTTCCTCGTAGTTTGGATTGTCTATTTTAATAAAAGAAAAGAGATAATTCTTTACGATTTCAAACGAAGCAAAGATCTCACTCTTGGTTAATTTATGGAGAGTTATAATGGTAATTTTTTTGGGAAGGATAGCTCTGATAAATTAAAACGTGGAAACAAATGTTCTAGTTTAGGAATTAATAGTAGAAGTAGGAACACACACATACACACTCACACACGCATAACCGCATCTACCAACAATAATAAATATAGATTTATATAACATAATATATATCGACATTCGCATTAGTTATAGTTAGGACATCTAGCTATAAATAGCTTAGCAAATTATAAGATTAGGATGTGTAGATGGAAAAGAGATAGTAACTTCAAAATTAATAGAGCAGTAAATGTGCAGTTAATAGTGAGTTATATGAATTAAAATAGAGACATAAATATGTTTAATAAGGCTAGTTAAAGGATTAATATGACATTTATGGGGAAGTGAAATAGGCATAATAGGTTGAATTAGCACGAATAAATGAATTTCATTAGAGATTGTCCAATTAGAATAATAATGACCATTTATTGTGGATAATTGGAATTTATGGAATATATGAAATAAGCGTATAAGATAGGAATTAAATTCTAGGAGGTGGTAATTTTCATAGTTGGAAATTATATAGCCTTAATAATACGTTTAGGATGGACGTGAATTAATGGACCTAGCCTAATATTTAGACTTAGAATGCGTTGGGATACGAGGTCAGCAGAGTTACATAACAGAAGTCTACCCTTCATTTAGAGGCTACCGGTAGTTGTGTATACTTATTACTGATGTAAGACATCTTCAACCATAGGACATGTAGGGAAGGGATATACATTTGCATATAGGAAGGGGAAATATACCAAGGGTTCACCTAGAATTTGAAGTATCAAATGACCTAATGCTTTTAAGGAAATATGGTCTGCTTCATTTCTAATAAGAGGTATTAAGTAATTGGAATGGGCATTTTCCTTAACTTACATTAGGATAGTCTAAACGGGATTTTGGCTTTGGAAGGTCTGTTGGCTATGTCAGTATTATTATTAAAATGATATTTAGTAGTAGGGCTGACGTATAGGCTATGACCACCAGTGGTCGGTAGCAAAGACTCAGGTTATGGCCTGACGGATCTTGCTTTCTACTAATGTAGAATCTATATGGAATACACACAGATCTCAAAGTTTAATTAGTTAGTTGATTGTTTGTCGAAGGTGGGCTAGTTAACCTTTAGATCTGTCTTTGAGATGCATCGGTAGTGTGACAATTAAATCATAAAGTTGTACGTAAAGGTCAACGGTCTCTATAGGTAGAGCCGATTGACTAACGACTACGTTACAAAAGGCCCACTTTGGGGTTGGGGTATGACCGTTAGGTCTGCCTCCTCCCTATTTAAGAAGTATAAAGTGGTCAGGGTTTCCTTTTTTGTAGTACATCATATATATATATATATCAATTTTCAAATGTATATATATATTTGTGTGTGTGTATAGACACACACACACATATATAGTTATACCTCAGAGAAGGTTGGATATATCGTACGTGCATATAGGATTGAACATATTAGCCGTAAATAATATATATAACACTTTAATGGAAATCAATTGGCATAAATTAATGTTATGGGTAAAACATGTGATTTTCTAATCACTAGAACATTGTTCTAACCCCATTCTCATTACAACCCAATAGATAGATTTAGAGAGACATGCTACTGGTGCAAGATGGGAACTGTAGATGGTGGATTCTTCTCTTTCATGCTCGGCACTGACAAAGCGACTAGATATCCAGGGAATAATATTGGTTCCAAGGTAGTAGCCTTAGTCGGTATGTATGTTCTATTATATTTTTCTATTCCGTTGTGAGTTTATATTGAAAGCTCTCTATTATGCTTATGTTTATCACAGGATACAAAAACCAAAATGATCCATGTCCTAATGGACTTGAGTTTCAATTTAGTCCAAATTTAGACCCATTAAGGTGTGAGTTGTTATAGTTTATGTGATCAATATCAATCCATAACGATCGGGCATGATATCGACACAGTGATTGGTTGTATGATCACGTCCCACGAGCGTGTACGATCCAACAAAGTAAGTTCGCACCTCTTGGCTTTGACCTTGGGGTACATACGTTTTGATGAACGGTATTAGTCTTATATTAGTGACTTTACCTAGTATTAGTCTTATATTAGTGACCGTACCCAATATTGGTCTTATATTAATGAACATACATGTTGGTAGATGATGATAGTCATCTGCGAATGGTTCATATATCACCTATGCTCACTAAGGGGTACGATGATGGATGGTGACGACCATCTGCGAGTGGATCATGTATCACTTATTCTCACTGTGGGTTACGGTGAGATCAACATAGGTCTCAAATATCTAGACTAGGTCATATATCACTTATGCTCACTATTGGGTACGGTAAGACCTACACAAGTTCGACCACTTTAGGTGCAACCGGGGTCTATAATATACTGAGGTATCGACTCTAATTATTTTGGACTATTGACTCCAAGTATAAAAAGTGGGTTAATTATCACCTATGATCGATGAGGGATATGGTGAGATCTATGTAGATTTTGAGTATGTATAGTAGGTCACATATCACCTATGCTCATTGAGGGGTAAGGTGAGATCTACAAGAGACCCATCATTGAGTATGCGGCTTGGGGTTTATGGTACATTTATGTATTGACTCTATTTACCATGGATCCTCAACAAGAATCATTAGGTTACTGTTAGATCCATATAGGTGTCAAATGTCTAGAATAGGCCATATATCACTTATGATTACTCTGGGGTACGATGTGGTCTACATGAGTTCGATCACACTAGATGCGGCTCGAGGTCTATGGTACACCAAGGTACTGATTTTATTTATTTCGAACCTTAAATGAGGATCATTGGACCATATTAGATGTCTTTAACAAACTCCACTCATCCGCATGATGGGTATCAATTTGTATTCACTGGTTTTCTTTTGTTGTTATGTTGTGCGTGTTATTAGTTGGCTGATATTATTATTATTACTACTTATTATTACTACTACTTATTATTATTATGTACTGCATGATAGACTTATATCATGATTATTCTACCATTGTATATTGGGTTACCTATATCATGGTATATTATCACGTGGCAGTCACATTATATTATTTGTGCTTACTTGTTGATTACAGGAGAAGAGCAGGTTATGGTAGGGTTTCCTATCTTTCGAATAGGTTTACTTTACTTGATTATGGACAGTCTGAATTACCCCTAAGCCACGTTCATGGAGAGGACCGGTTGTGCTTTAATAGTTTATGTTTATTTGTATACAGTTTTAACATATAGTATTCGGAGATAATCCCCCGCACACTAGGTTTTATGTCTGACTCACATTTTGTCTTTCTATTTATGTCATGAAAACCCTCAGGTACTCGATCGAGTAATTTATGAGTCAGGTGCTTTTGGGGATATGCTTTCAGAACCGCTGGAGCATTCTATGGAGGCGAAGTCAATACTTCGTATATACACTTGATGGTATTGTGGTACATGATAGATATGTACTTATATATGAGACTTGATGTATCAAATATTATATTGAGAATCCCATAATATGAGAGGTTTGATGTATTCTTGATAGCGTTAGAGGTATGTTCTAGGAGCAATTACAGAATTTGTTACATATATCTAACTTGATAACTAGTCTTATTCGAAATAAAAGGTATTTTCTTTCTATTATAAACTTGATATAATATGTTATATTAATTAATTAAAAGTATATTTAATAGAAAATCCATAAATAATATGTTTTGTGATAGTAGTTATAATGTGTCGTAACCACGAGTGATTTATCACAATAAAATAAACATATTGTTTTAAATATTTCTAGTCAAGATGTATTGAGACTGGATATTGATATGTCCGTTGAGACTAGAGTATGTAACGCTCTCTAAATTTTGGGCAGTATATTGCTCAAGGTTGCTAGGGGCACCAAGGGATTACGTACTAATACTTATTGGATAACTATGGAACGATTCACTTGATTTCTTTTTGTTAGTTAATATAACTATGGTTAAACAGAAAATATCAATGTTACAAAATTATATAGTTTTCTTGACTCGAGAATACAGTTGATCTCCAATATGGAAGCTCCGCTTTGATTATAATTAAATCATGACATAACGTCCATCAAACGACTACCGTTAGAGCAAGTGGAAGCATTAGAAGTGAAATACTATTCAAGAGAGGATTTGTCTCCTCGGTTATATGAGGTTAGTATCACGGTCAGCTGAAGTCAACTCAAAGTCAAGGTCTCCGGCCAGAGTAGTACAGTTAATAATAATTTTTTTTATTAAACCAAGGACTTTATATTTGGACTAAAGGGTTGAATATGGAAGATACTAAAAATTTGACCATTACCAAATTCCATAAGTCTAAAGTGATATAGTTTAGATGAAGGGAATTAGTGTAAATAATTGTCATCATTGGGTAACACTTAAATAAGTAAACTTGGATTTTACCAAAGCTAAGTAAGCGATAAATTTGGTCATAACGTCACACCACCTGCTATGTGACGTGTGAACTTTAATATTTGAGTTGTTCAATATTAACCGTTGGCCGAATTTACACCTAAGAGTCACACAACCAAAATGATGAATACTCCTATCACCATCCGGTTTAATTAAATTAAAATTTATAAATTAATGAAATTAATTAATATTTATGATTAAAAAACATTATTTTATATTTGTTGATCAATATTAAAACTGTGTATATAATAGTTATAAATACATTAATCGATATACGATATCGATACGCGTTTAAATTGGATTTAAATTTGTTATTTACTGATCGAGATTCAATTGATTTTAAGGCCCATGATGGGACCTATTGAGTGCGGCTATGATGACATACGCATGCCTGCTATATGATGGCTAAGAGGGGTTGAATTTTAAATTCAAAGGGATGAATAGGTAAGAGAGAAAGGTGGATCTTGATCCTCCTTTTTCTCCTTAGATCTCCATTATACATTCATCTTTAACTCCTTTTTTTATTTTTACTCTCTTGCTTCATTTGCTACAGCCATAGCCAGCCACTGCCTCTTCCTTCTCCTTAAAATTTTCATGCTTAAAACATTAAATTAAATAAGATTCAAATATTGATGGTAGTTGCATTCAATCTAGTAGCATTTTTTGGATTCTGAAATCGTTTCAAGGAGTTTTGATTCTGCATTTCAAGGTTTACTATCTAGGCATTAGGTGAAAGGTAAAATTCTCTTTTCACAAAGATATATTAATGTATATAGTGTTCATTATATGATATATGTCTTTAGATTGCATATTAATATATCACAAACCTGTATACATTGTGTTATCTTCATTAGATGGATTATATATATGTGTATAAAAAAAATTAATTTGCATATGTATAATCCTATTTATTGCTTACGACCATTAAAAGAAATTTGTTTTTTGGAAAATGATAATATTAAATGATTTAAAGTAAACACTTTTAAATAAAATATGTTTTACATTAATGTATATACATTTACAGTTTTGAAGAAAAAATAATTTATATATAATTTTATTTTTGAATATAATATTGTATTTTATTTAAGTTAAATGTTATATATATATATTATATAAAATATGTTTATACAAATATTTAACATAATGCATACATATGTTGTTTTCAAAATTAAAAAAATTAATTTTTTTCCATAGATTTCCGTATGGAAATCAAATATAAAAAATCATTTTGATAGAAACAAAGTAAAACAAAAAAAAATTATGGTTGAAAAATATGAATATTCATACATACATACATATATATATGCATGTATATTATTAGTTTACACAAAATATATTTATAAGCATACAGTATACATGTATATAGCATTTCTAAATATTGTTTAATATACATAGTACACACACACACATATATATATATATTAAAATTCAAATTATATATATATGCATTTATACAAATTTTGTAGATTAGTTTGAATTTGAAAATACTAGATATTTCATTTTGTAGATCTAGATCTATATCTAAATTTTAAATTTTAAATATAATAATTGAGTTTGAAATTTATAAATTCTTTATATTAAATTTATAATTACTTTATAAATTATATATACATATATATTGACATCACATATGTATACAAAGAGGCTAACATGTCCGTTATGGTATAAATCTTAACATTTATATACGGACATGTCAAACCATGTACACATTTTATGTTGCACGTGCACGTATATACCTATGTGTATACAATAAACATATATATACTTTATAATACAAACTATATAATAAATAAAATATTATTTATGAATTAAATAAAATATTGATTTTATTTAAAACAAATTTAGAAATGTTCTAAATAAATTTAGACTATATTGGCCCAAACAAGATCCAAATAGAAGATGTTTTCTTTTGAAATTTACCCATTTACCCCGTTGCATGTGGTATCAGAGCCCAATAACATGTGCAGTGTCTACCAACATTAGGGATAACTTATTAAAGCCTACCTATATAGTACGATGTCTAGAAAAGTAATATCTAAGGTTGAGTTTGGGTTATCTAGTACTCTGTCCTACCTGGTTACCGGCCTGCACCAAAAAGATAAGGTAAGCCTAAAGATTATCTCTAATACAAAGGCCCAAACTGATTTAGGCCTTCGGCTAATTTTAAAAATTTGTTTTGAAATTAAAATAAACATTTTAATTTAAAAGGTTAAGTTTAAAATAAATAAGAATAATATTTTAATTTAAAGGTTAAATTTGAAATAAGTAATGATTTCATGAATGTTATAAAATAATTTTTAAAATGATATTGAAAAAATAATTATTTATTACTTAGATTAATTAAATAGAATTATTAATTAAAATTTAAATAATTAAATTAAATAACATATATATTAATATATGTTACATTATCTTCAGATGATACGGTAATATATATATATATATAATTTTTGAAAATAATAACAATCAATTAAAATTATTTTAATTAGATATATTGATTAAATGTTAATTAATAAATAATATAATACACATATAAGATATATGTGTATTACTATAAATGTTATAGTGCACATATTCAATGTAAAATGTTTAGAATGAATAAAATAAAATTAACTATGATGTTAATTAAATAAATAAATCAAATTAATTAATTAATTAAGATTTAATTAATATATTGTTATGCATAAGATATTATATAAGTTAATTAAATTATGAAGTTATATAATAATTAAAACTTATATAATATGAATGTATAAATTAAAGGTGTAAGAGTAAGAAACCCGATCTAAGGAATGATTACATACGTATAGTACGTATACCATGATTTCTGATATGTTGGACACTTGAATCACAAGGGTATTTCACAAGAAATACATTATTTCATAATTCGATATCACTTAATTAAATATATTAAAGACTGTGAATCTTTAGTATAAATGTTGTCCCGTACCATTTGTATATTAATAAAATACTTTCATACTCTCTGGTTGTTGACCAAACTCAAGCTAGAGATGTTAAGCGTAGTATTATTAATATATTGAACATATGAGGTAAGGTAACTATATGTATTTGTTAAGTAAACTCAAGATACATATACTATACTTAGGCCATTGCGAAATGGTAGGTACGAGTGAATAATCTCTTTAGATTTGTTGAGCAAACTCAAGGTTGAAATGAGATTATGACAAGGAATTACGAGTTAGGAGTTGTATATGATACAACCAATAAGATGTTATCCATCATTTGTTGGGCCATGACATGTTGAGCAAACTCTAGTCAGAATCTCAAGACAAACAAATCCTACCACCCACTAGTGAAGTTGAAAGACTTCTATGTTTTGTCTTAGGGTTTGGAGAAACATAAAAGGCTGGTGGGAGCCTTATTAGAAAAACGAAATGGTAACATTTCACCTTTCTAACATTGTAAGAACATCTGCTATGTATATATTATACTAATCTACATCGATAAATTCTCACAATCAATGTAATCGATAAAATGTTTATCAATTAAAGTATACAAATGAATTAAATTAATATTGAAAATAGAAATATAAAATATACTTATCCAATAAAAAATTTCATGTTGACCCATGCAAGATCCTAATTATACAAACACTAAATACATTCGTAACTTGGTCGCTTATGAGTTTACTTGCCTAAGACCGCGTATTGTCTTCAATGAGTTTCAAACTCTATAAGACATACAAGAATATGGATATTTGATCCATATACAATCACATATAAATTTATATGGTGAATAGTCATAATTTGTAATGTACAAACCTCGATGAAATTAGTTTGTTGAAACAAGCACATAAACTGTAGTGTGAGATCATATATTCAATATGATTGATTACAATAATGGTCTTGTTGTGTTAAATGTAACACTGGACCAAAGGCTACAAGATAGATCTAAGAATTCAATCACTGAAATGTTAGTTGGATCAGTTTATGTAAGTGCAATTTATTAGATATCCTTAAAAGTTAAGGATGACCAAATGCATTTTTCTAAAGAGTTAGTTACGATATGGTAGTAAGGATTTCCTTTGAATCTCGACCATTTAGAAAGGAAATCGAATGTATAAGAGTGGATGTAACCTAAGGCATAATTTGGAGAAAGAGAGTGAATGGCTATTTCTACTTCATAAAGATATTCGTAAACAAGAATCGTAAAATTATAAATGATACTTAACATTACAATAAAAAATATGATTCTATTCCAAAATTTATTTTCATATAGAAATTTGTTTTCTATAATATTTATTTCTTTGAATTTAAGATACTTGATCTGAAAATTCTCGACAGTAAACCACTTACAGTAATTAAAATAAATAGTCTATATTAAGTGGTTGAATGGAGCTTTGTATTTCATACGCTATTACAATAATGGCGGAAAATAATGGGAGCATGCCATATAACACTTATTTGTTGCATCAAGTTACGAAAATTATTTTCGTAAAACATACTAAACATTATTTATAAAATAATTATTATTTTTCACTGTTGACTAAAAAATAAACATAGTTTTATTTCAATATGAATCCTCGTTATAAATTAAAACTATAATATTGGTATTTGTGATGCATCGGAAAATGCAGAAGTATCTAAATTTATTTGCAATTATTTTGGAATTATAGATTAAGCCACGGTTTGGAGAAATAATTTTTGATTATATGATTATGAATCATATGATACTAGTGAATTATATCTCAAACAGTAAAGGGCAAAGCACCTATTGAATGGGAGCATCATAAGAGTCTTCGGATTGATACATATAGATATATGCAATCGCAAGTCTATTAATACCAAAATGGTTCCACGTACTTCATTATATTCACCAACGAATTATCATTGACATGGATATGTGTATTTGACACACATGTAGTGTGCCTATGATAAGCTCATAGAATAAAATGAAAGTACATAAAATAATGTGCAGTAGAAAATAAAATTTATTTGATTTGATCGAATAGGTAATTATATTCGAAAGTGTTCCAAACCTACCTAAGAATGAATAAAGGTTCAATCTCAATAGTCACTCATCCCTATAATACATAACGATGTATTGAAATAGAGTAATTGAACTTTATTTAACAAAGTATGATTAATGGTGAGTGAATCCGAGTTAATTTCTTTCTATAAGGTTGTGTAGTTAAGAGTAGTACACAAAGTTAAAGTAATTTCATCTAAAGAATAGTTTGAAAAATCATACAAGATAAAGATTTATAGGAAACCTTAACACATCCTAGGCCAAGGAATTGGCAGGTTGTGCGAGTCGAAAGATTGCATGTAATAATTATATGTAAAGGCTCTTGTATGAATCACCATAAAAGAAGTTTGGGAACAATAGTCATTGAATGACCAATTTATGTTTTGAACATAAGTATTGTAAACTAAAACCAAATCAGTTTTATGTATAAGACAATTCATAAAATTTTATGAATAACCATTTGGTTAAACTGAGAAGCAATTATTGTTTCAAGAAATACCAACTTCGTAGAGAAGGAGTTTCTTTAAAAAAAATATTGGCAATAGAATGGATTTGGATATGATTTAAGGATAAACTGATTACGAGTGATGAAATGTGATTAACTAAACCTAAAATGAACACAATGCATTAAAATGACTAGTTCTTGCACATTGAAGAGAAACCATGAGTTTCTTATCAATGTAAAAAATACATAACCCTTAGTTGTCAATTAAACTATTAAGAGTATTGACACTATGATATAGAATGAAGCGCAAATCAAAAATGGATTCCAAGTACGTTATCAACATATGATTTTGGTAGTTGTACCCGAAGGGATATGATCCATCGGTCGCGAATGTGTCTTCAAGAGGAAGACTAATGTAGTTGGAATATAATGAGCATCATTGATAAGAATAATATTGTAAATTTCATTTATTGAAATATGTATGATAGATTTGTCATTCAACTTGCTCAAGTTAATTTAGATTTACTCACAAAATTATCGCTTTGTATGACTTTGTTTTTGGGAGATGTGTTAAAATAGAAAATTCTAAATAATGATTTAGAATAGATTGTTTGCACATAACTACCAAAGTGTCTCGAAGTTAGTGGAAGCGATATTGAGTTATGATTTTTCGGATATGATCCTAGAAATGAAACAAAAGTACCATTCTATGAGCATCACAATTGAGTGTTAACCCAAAAAGTTGGATCAACACCCTGGTTTGAGTTTGAAAGCACCAGCCCTGTTCTGACAGAGCAATAACACAGATAATAGGTATAGAAAAAGACAGTAAAAGAAAGAAGGAAAGGAATTTTTATAGTGGTTCGGCTGTGAATGAAGCCTGCATCCACTTTATAGTTTTATTATGACTGATTGCTGTTACAAGTAGTGTTTGATTACAAAGCTTTTGATTATCTTTAGCTAGATTGAATCCCCAGAGTTGGAATCCACTGGAGAATCACAGTGAATACCTTTGGAGATTGTTGTGAGGGAGGTAGAGAGTGAAGAAGGCTTCCAACAGGGCTTCCGCAACCAGTACGGAGAAGATCCCCTTTGTTTTTCAAGTAGGATGGTATTTATAGAGATTGAAGAGTTTCTGGGCTAGGCCTGTTCACTTACTGCTTGCAGATGCACTCAGGAAGATGCAACGAAGCTCAGCTCGTGACCCGAGCCAAAACCATGGATCGCTAGCGATCCATGGTCTATGGATTGCTAGCGATCCATAGATTTAGCTCATGTGGAGCCGATCACTTAGCTCCTCTTTTCCCATCTTCGCTTAGTTAGCTCGCCAAGAGTCCATGAACAAGCATGGATCGTTGGTGATCCATGGTGTATGGATCGCTAACGATCCATACACTTAGCATATTTTGGCTTTCTTTACTTCCCGTGTACCTTAGCGACCCAGTGATGAAGCATGGATCGCTAGCGATCCATAGTGCAATCCATGCACTTAGAATTTTCTAGACTTTGATGTCTGGTATGCTTTTGTTGCTTTGTATCGACGTTGTTCGGGTAGTCTCATTGCATGTTGCTTTGTTTTGATGACGATTTACTAGCTAGTTGTATTTTGCTATTAATTGGACTAGACGGACGCTGGTCTCTTGGTTTAGTCATACTCAGTCGTTGCTTTAGCCCTTTTTGGTTGAAATCTGAGCTGTTCTGACTCTATCAAGTCATTCCATATTCTCCTGGATCCTGATGGGTTAAATACCCAGATAACATTTACCCCCCAAGGTATGCCTTCATTGAAAACAAGGCGTGCTCTGGAAGTAACTTCTTTTGAGTCTTCATTTTGTGAAATCTAGTTGATCGTGTAGAGGTTACCATTCAAATTTGGCTTTGACTGTTGAATTTTCGATGTGAATCGTCAAAGTCCACCTCAAGATGTTGTTCTCAATTGTCTGACTTCTAACAACCGTTCGTTTTTTGATTTCAATCTGAATTTCAATTCCTGGTATTGACGATGCAATCTTTGCTCCGTATTTTACCCAAGGGTTTAGGTCGGTAAATGGGTGCATGATGTAGGTTTGGAGTTGTCCTATATAGTTTTAATTCCATCGGCGGTAAAGCTATGTTTTGTCTCAAACGATTGTACTCCGTTCTGGAGCGAAGTCTTGCTCTTGATCTTTAACTTCTTCTTTTCGAGAATTTGGTTAAGTTCCCGTCGATGTTTTTGAATTCCAATGTGATGATTTATTCCAAAATCGGATATACTGGATGATTCAATCGTATCGCTCTTCTTATTTCTGTATTCCAGTGATCCTGAAAAGAAAAGCTTCCAGCGTCACTTCGGATAGCGGCTCCGTTATCGATCGTTGATCGATAACGAGTAAGTGTGAAAGAGATAATTTCAAAGGACGATATGGATTGTTTTTCAAATGTAAGCAAGCTATCCACACTAGATTGTTTGTTCGCAGTATTCAGGATACTAGACTCTTCCCATGTAGATAACACACTGCATCTGCCGGCGGTCAACGCTCAGGACTCGATTGGTCAACATACGTTAACTTCCCTTGGATTTCGGGCGTTGGTTATATGAGGATATTATTTAAAGTAAAACATACCTGACAGGGTTGAATGCCAAGTTTTGTCGTCGAAAATGACTTTTCAGTCATCCAATCTTTAGTCTGGCGGAGGTATTCCCACTCCTCCAGAAGCTGGGTCCTTCGCAACTTAGGCTTCGCTTATTATCCCTGTCATATTCGGATGATTGATTATAGTTAAATTACAAGGCACGGTTACTCTTGTAGAGTTGTAATTGGAGTTCGATCCGGCACAGTTTCAGCCTTCGGAAACTAGAGCATGAGTTGTCCGAGTGCGATTGTCCTTCCTTTGCGTTTTTCGGAATTCAATGCATACCAGCCTCTGTCTCCGGGGACTATTGGCTTAATTGCTCGATTCTTAGCATTGCTTTTTCTCGTTGTTTCACTTCTTGTGCTCATGTGCAGCATACTCATCTACTGTAATTCTATACATGTAAGTAATACTTCTGCGGTCATTTTGGCATATTCTATTTCATAGCTTTGTTCAGAATTATGAAGTAGCTTGGTCTAGCCAGTTCTGTAGCTAATCCCTACTAATGCTAAATTGAGTTCGTTTCAACAAAGTGTTAGTGTAAACGCCTTAGTCCGTAGGGCTGATTACTTTGACTACCGAACCAACATGTTTTAGGAGACTAGGTTTCCTAAGCAATAAGTTCAATTGCCCCAGTTTGATTGACACGATAGCTCCTATTTTCGGGAATTAGGGACTTTGTTGCTTGATCCCAGGTTTTGAGTTTTGTAAAGATGTCAATATGTATTAAAAAGATGCGTTTCTGGCATCTTTTGCTAAAGTTAATTCTTCTGAGTCTGACGTTGAGATCCTAATCATGTGTTGGTTTTTATCTTCGGAAACTCATACACGGATGACTCAACTCTATGGATTTTTCCTCGATGTTGTGAGTCTTCAGATTGCATGAGATGCCACAAGGTAGGGCTGAAGATTCAATCAAACTCTTGCTTCTGTTTCTGAAAGTCGATGTATCGATAATTTCATTTTTGGCTTTCTTCCTAGCATCACCAAACTTCTGGTAATGGCATATTCTTGCAAGTTGGAACCAAATGATCTATTTAGACCATAAGTAGGTCATTGATCCTTCTCGTCATCGCCAGACTATGAGCGACGATTGATTTCTAAACGTTAAATCCTTCATTTCCTTTGTTGGTGATTTTGTTGCCAGAATGTTCTGTTTTGTGATACAGAACCATTATCTAACCAACCTCGCAGTTATTTGTGTTTGGACTTTTGAAACATTTCTTTCGATCAAGTATCTCTACTTCTATCCTTTCTTGAGGGATTAGCTATTTTGAATGCCTGTATTTGGAAGATTGTGGGAGATGGAAATCCGTGGGGCGAATTGCTCAATTGCCCCTGTCTAGCTCTTAATCCCATTCTAGAATTAAAGAAGTTTGGGGATTTTATTTCCGACCTTCCATGATTGCTCCTGCTTGTCCTTGGCCATGCATGCTCTTCTTGGTTGCTGACGTTGTCACGGAAGTTTTGTTCTTATGTCATCTCCTGTCTTTGAGAATTGATAACCTAGTTGATAAGTTCTAAGCAACATTTCCTCGAGGCAGCCTATCTTTCGGCTGTGTCAAAATTCTTTCTAAGTTGAATTTAGAAAATTCGGTTGTGCACCAGCTTTCATCCCTAGAAATTAGTACACGGGCAATTCAATCCTGGGATTTCCTTTCGACGCTGCTTTATTCTTGTACAGTGGCCGATTCTTGTGATGAAAGGTCGAATCATCCGGCTGACCTATGAAAGGATATGCCTTCCGGTCGTTGCCTGTCATTGGGCAACAATAGTTTTCTAAAGAGAAGGTAGAAACTCAGTTGAGGACCAACTTCTTTCTCTGGAAGCTAGTGCATCGATGGTTCACTGCGATGAGTGTTTCTCATTAGCCCTATAGATTAAAGTTTTCCTGGCATTGTCGGGGCAATACCGGTACTTAGTGAGTAGAATGTTTCCCGGAGTGCTGGGGCAACACAGGTACTTATGAAATAGAAAGTTTCCTAGCATTGCCGGGGTAACACTGGTACTTAGGAAATAAAAAAATTTCCCGGCGGGAAACACCAGTATTTAAAAGATAAAAGAAGGCCTTGGCGTTGGCGAGGCAACACCGACACTCAGGAGGTTGGGATCGATTTTCCCCGTCGATTCGGTAGTGCTGTTAATCCAGTTGGGTACTAGTTTCGACCTTCGAAATCTAGCCCTTTGATGGTTGAATTGTAGAAGTATTTTCTTAGTGTTGCCTGTCTTCGGGCAGTGTTAAAGTCATGTTGGTGAAGGTTGAATCATTCATCCGATCTTGTAGAGTTGAGTAGGTTCCTTTTAAGCCAGTGTGGGTGTTTTCTCAACGTTGCTTAAATCTGGGCGATGCCATGTTCTAGAAGGGTGAGGGTCCCAGATGTTTCCGCTGCCTAGCTTTGTGTATAACCATTGAGTATTACCCTTGGAGATGCAAGGTTGTTGCTTAACCAATTCCATAGTTATTCTTATTCACGAAAAATCGAACTTCCTTCTACCGATTTTTATTATGATCTGACGGCTATTCGTGGAACCCTTCATTTCTAGGTGGGACCCTTCACTTCTAGGTGTCAAACTCCAGGTTCTTATAGAAAATCTAAAATTGTGGAGCAAGTCATCACATTTCCCCTGGTACAACCGCGTTCATTCCTATACTGATCATGGACCGGCAGGGTTCAGTAGTGTTTGTCTTGAATCCGTGGCACTTAACCTTGCTTGTTTCAGGCCATATGCATTATGCTGTACTAATAGCATTGTTGTGGGTATCAAGCTTATTCGTTGGTTCCAATCTTCGGGAATCAATGCTTTAGCTACTCGATTTTGAGCGTTTACTCCTTGCCGTTATCTGCCTTCGGATAACAGTTGGTTTTTTTTGCAAGTTAGGGTTTGAGACTTCATTCGAGCACCTGCTTCTATCTTTGGAAGCCGTTGGGTCGAGGACTTGATTCTGGAAACGTCTTCATTCATTATCTAACTCTGGTCGACGGTAAGTCCCTCCTTTCATTGCTTATTTCCGAGCAATGGTGAATTTTAAGGAGTTTGATTTTCTTGTTGATTTTATAGTATGGAGTTCTTGATGTTGCTGAGGCAATATCGATGTCTAGCAGGTTGGAGCAATTTCCTTTTTAGTTCCACATTCGTCCAACCTACTATACTGCTTAGATTTGTTGCGATTACCGAAATTCTCTGTTCAACGTAACAGAACCATGGAATGATTTTTTGTTCTGACCAAGTGTTAGTGTGTTATGCATCGCCGGTCCATGAGGCTGATTACTCTGAACACTTGATGCGAGACTTGATGTTCTGGGCAACTCTCTGGATGCCCCCCGTCAAAGTTGTGTCGCAACTCCTGTCTTTGGGAGCTCGTGATTTGAATGTCTTAACTTTAGACATTTTGGTCAAAGGTCAAAATTGTTTGTTGAAGTTTTGGTTTGGGAACTTTGTGGCATTGCCGAAGCAATGTCGGTCCTTTTGGGTGGTAGGGATTGGTTCCTGTTAATCCTAAAATAAACAAGTTTCCTGGTGTTGTCAAGACAACAATGATACTTAGAGAATTTTGATGGTCTGGTACAGATGTTAGAGCGACATTGAGAAGTGTTTGTGCAGCTTATGAGATGCGTGGTTTATGAGAGTGTGTGACTTACGAGATGCACAGCTTCCGATAGTGCGCAGCTTATGAGAGTGCGCGACTTATAGGATGCACGGCTTTTGGGGGTGCGTGGCTTACGAAATGCGCAGCTTATGGGATCAATACGACCCGTTGATTCGAAATGGTTTGGAACTTCTCGACGTTGCCAATCTTCAGGCAACGTGAGGAGTTGGCGGTTTGAGTCGATTCGCTTTCTTCGACTCGGCGAGTTGATGGAGCATACTCGGGCGCAGTTTGACCGGTCCAAGCAGCCAAACAATGATTTTCGAGTCGATTTTAAATAATCTGGGTTAACTAAAGGCAGTTTTAATCACTAAGTGTCGTCAGTTGAAACTTTTCTGTTGGTTTGTAGCACTCCAATTTTGTTATAGTTGTGCCCATTATTCCCAATCATAGAAGTGGTTGGCGCTGGTTATGAGATGTGCGGTGTTCGGGATCGATACCCGTTGATCTGGTTCTGATGCTCCTCAGTGCCGCCAATCTTTGGGCAACGTGAGGAGTTTATGCTTTAGGAACATGATTTTTTGGCGATGTTCCTTGGTGTTGCCTGTCTTCGGGCAGTGTTGAGGAGTTGGTGTGCGGCTTACGGACGTGCGGCTTTTGATATTCCTCTATGTTGCCTATCTTCGGCAACGTGAGGGGTTTGTATTTTGAAAGTTAGTGCACGGCTTATTGGATGCGCATCTTTAATTTTCCTCGGTGTTGCCTATCTTCGGGCAATGTGAGGAGCATACATTTTAGGAGTTAGTGCACGGCTTATGAAATGCATGACTTTTGTGCTCCTCGGTGTTCCCTATCTTCGGGCAACGTGAGGAGCGTATGTTTTGGTGCGGCTTATAAAATATGCGGTTTTGGTACTCCTCGGTGTTGCCTATCTTCGGGTAATGTAAGGAGCGTATGTTTTGGCGCGGCTTATGAAATGCGCGGCTTTTGGTACTCCTCGGTGTTGCCTATCTTCAGGCAACGTGAGGAGCGTATGTTTTGGCGTGGCTTATGAAATACGCGGCTTTTGGTACTCCTCGGTGTTGCCTATCTTCGGGCAACGTGAGGAGCGTATGTTTTGGCGCGGCTTATGAAATGCGCGGCTTTTGGTACTCCTCAGTGTTGTCTATCTTCGGGCAACATGAGGAGTGTAATTTTAGGCCTTCCCGATATTGCCGGAGCAACACCGGTTTTTAGAAGGCAAGGATCGAGTTCCGCCGATCCGGTGGTTTGAGTCGATTTGACCCCATCGACTCAACAAGTTGCTTACATGAACACGATTTTATTGGTTCAAGAAGCTAAACAGTTTTTGGTTCGGGTAACCATTGCTTGGATGATCCTTCCGTGTTTCTGGAAGATGTACACATTCAAATAGATCAGGCTGCCATGGTGGAGAGATCTATAGCTGACCGCATAAAGATGGATTAAAGAAAGAGCTTATGGGAGTTCAGGGCATGACTCTTAGCTCTTTGTCCAAACTGCCTTTAGAGAATGGGTCTTTGACTGGCATACGATCTAAGAGGAAGAGGAATTGGTCACCAAGAGCGGTAAAATAGTAGTTGGAAAGAAGTGGGCAAGTATTATGCTAGTATTTCGTTTGTTGCACTAGTTAGGTCGTTAAGTCCACGGTTGTCAAAATGCCAGCATTTTTGATCAGGCATAACAGAACTGTGGTATGATTAGTCTCGGCCTTTCTTATGGCTATTCAAGTGTGTGTGGTGTCCCCCATGACATAGGGTCATTGGCATGCTTGAACTGTATCCATGATCTCTCCACAACTAGTTTGGTTGCCCCCAGTCCAATGGGTGCGGTTTTCCCAGGTGCCGAATCTTGGCTTGATTCGAGTTGGGCTCTGATTGATCACAAGGCCAGTTCAGTTTTGGCTTAGTTTCTTTGAGCGACTTTGAATCTCTTGAATTTAGCACTGTTTGTCTCATTGGTGTAGATAGTTCATTCGCAGTGATTCTATTAACTTTGCGGAGCGATTGGTATGATTATCGATTTGGGGCCCCAGAGCATGACTTCGTTGACTTTGGGGAACTCTGGATCAGATGACTGCTGATCTTCCAGTTCACCTTCGTGGATATCAGTCATACATAAATTTCGCCGATCTACCGGTTCGCCTTCAGACGCTTTAGTTCATGAAAGACCTTCCTATTCACGAAGGGTTTTTTGGATCAGATGACCGTTGATTTACCGGTTTACCTTCCCGACGCTTTAGTTCATGAAAGACATTCGCAACCACGAAGGGTTTTTTGGATCAGATGACCGCTGATCTACCGGTTCACCTTCACAATGCTTTAGTTCGTGAAAGGCCTTCACGTTTCCGAAGGGTTTTTGGATCAGATGGCCGCTGATCTACCGGTTCACCTTCACAAGCTTTGGTTCGTGAAAGACTTTCACATTCGCGAAGGGTTTTTTTGGATCAAATGACTGCTGATCTACCGGTTCACCTTCATGACGCTTTAGTTCGTGAAAGACCTTAACGTTTGCGAAGGGTTTTTTGGATCAAATGACCGTTGATCTACCGATTCACCTTCACGATGCTTTAGTTCATGAAAGACCTTCACGTTTGCAAAGGTATTTTTTGGATCAGATGATCGCTGATCTACTGGTTCACCTTCATGACGCTTTGGTTCGTGAAAGACCTTCACATTCACGAAGGGTTTTTTTGGATTAGATGATCGTTGATCTACCGGTTCACCTTCATGATGCTTTAGTTCATGAAAGACCTTCACGTTTGTGAAGAGTTTTTTGGATTAGATGACCATTGATCTACCGGTTCACCTTCACGACGCTTTGGTTCTGAAAGACCTTCACATTCTCGAAGGGTTTTTTTGGATCAGATGACCGCTCATCTACCAGTTCACCTTCACGATGCTTTAGTTCATGAAAGGCCTTCACGTTTGCGAAGGGTTTTTTTTGGATCAGATGACCGCTGATCTACTAGTTCACCTTTGCGACACTTTGGTTCATGAAAGATGTTCGCATTCACGAAGGGTTTTTTGGATTAGATGACTGCTAATCTACCGGTTCACCCTCACGCCGCTTTGGTTTATGAAAGACCTTCACGTTTGCGAAGGATTTTTTGGATCAGATGACTGCTGATCTACCGGTTCACCTTCACGACACTTTAGTTCATGAAAGACCTTCACATTTGTAAAGGGTTTTTTTGGTGGTCAGATGTCCGGCGACCAAATGGCCTTGGAATGATAATTTATCGATTTCGAGAGGAGTTTTTGGTCGTGTGTTTGAGGGCCCGGTGGTCTTAAAGTAATGATTCATTAACTTCAAGAGGAATATTTCGGATTCAGCTCGAGGTGTAACAACCCGCATATTTATCGATTTTTTATTTAAATATTTTATCGTTAGTCGGATGTTAGTCTGAAAAGCTACTTTTTGCATACAATCAAACTAGGACTCGAGACCACCTCCGTTGAGTTCAAAATTACGTTTGCAATCTTTATGAGTGTAAACTTCGATATGTTTGGAGTAAGTGGAAATTTCGTCACTTTTTCCCCGCCTTTGACTTTAGTTGGACTGCACCTTCTAACTCAGCCCCAACCCACCTCCTCTTCCTCACTTTATCAAACACTTCAAGCTTTGTCAAAAATGGAGGAGGGAATGGGAAATTAAAACTCCAAACTCAAATTCTATTACAAATCCAACATTCAACTCCAAATTCATGTAGAAGATATTGGATTCAAGCTTTGGATTGCTTCTCCTTGCTTTCAAGCTTCATCTTCATCCATTTTAGTGAAAAGGTGAGATTTTTAATCTCACATCTTGCCTATTACTGTCATTGGACTGTTGGGAATGATTCCCTATCGCATTTGTATGAACATTTGCTTTTGGTTTGGATTGAATGGGTGAAAAACCCCAATTTTCAGCGTTGTTGGCAAATCCTGGACCTTAGGTCGCTCTGCCTCGAAGACTAGCCCTGTAGATTTTCGTTCGTGCTTAGGTCGTTCGGAATTAGGTCGCTAGGTCGTAGGTCGCTCTGGCGTAGAAATGACTCTGCCTACATTTAGCTCGTTCTGGCTTAGGTCGCACGGGGATAGGTCACTAAGTCGTAGGTCGTGTCCGACCCTATATCGCCCGGTTTGTTTGAGTTAGGTCGCGCCTCTTTTAGGTCGCGTCCCTTTTAGTTCGCCCTCCACTGGACCCCGTTATGTCGCTCAACATTGACCTCGTTAGGTCGCTCGCATGTTTCACTAGGTCGTTAGACCTTTACCTCGTTAGGTCGTAGGTCGCTCGACCTTATTACCTTGTTAGGCCGCGAGTCCCTTAAGTCGCTCGCCTTATTACTTCGTTAGGTCGCGTACCAGTTAGGTCGCGCACCCTTTAGTTCGCGCACTCCATTAGGTCGCACGACCATTCAACCCTTAGGTCGCTCGCGTGTTGAGACCCTTAGGTCGCTCGGCCAATTCACGCGCTAGGTCGCTTGGCATTGTGCCGCTAGGTCGCTCAGCACTTTGGTGTTAGGTCGTTAGAACTTGTTTAATGCTAGGTCGTTTGGCCTTGTTTAATGCTAACTCTCGATGACCTAGGTCGCAACCACTAGGTCGCTTTACCCCTTAGACCCCTAGGTCGCATCCATTAGGTCGTTCAACCTATTTGACTTGAAGTCGTTGCACTTTAATTCGACCACGTTAGGTCGGAAGTATATTCCTACTTTGATGGTTTTGGGATTTATTTCTTTGGACTTTACTCACGTCTTCGAACGTGAATTTATGTGATTCGATTTGTTTTAGCAATCGTTTTGTGACTTGTCACTCTAAAGATATGAAGGTTTCAATATTAGTAGTAAATATCAAAACTCTTTCATCAAAGCGATTTTAACACTATTTTAAATATCAAAAGTTCATTTTCTCAAACCGATTTCAAATCTACTAGTATATACAAGCCTTTACTTCACTCGGATGAGAAATCGAATTAAACGACATAGTAAAACGAGTGGTATGAAACGCTCGCGTTCACTTTGTCGGTTAGCTCTTGGACTTGTTCGATTGAACCCTTTTGTGACAATTTCCTAGTGAAGATCTACAGTTTGTTCGTAAATATTTAAGTTAAGCTAGTGGTTATGGGACATGAAGCTAAACTCATATATTTACTAGCTTAGTGTAATTGATTCTTCCTTTTGATCATGACGATCATTTTTGTGATTTAAACTAGCGATTGAGCGATGTCTCTTTGTCTGCGAGGGAGACTAGACCCCGCTTTTGTGATGTTTCACCATCACATATATGGGGTAGCACCCCATGGTCTTCTGGCCGTTCATGTGTTAAAATTTAATGGATAGCTTCCATGAGATAGCTTCTCGTTCATGTGTTATACGCGTTGGTGAGTCTTCATGCTCCCGTTCATGTGTTAGGCCTTCCCCCCCTTTTTATGTGTTTTTCTGGATTTCTTATGACGATTTCTGGAATTTTGTGCTTCACCAATTTTCATGATTTTCATTGATATGATATCAATTTTTGTGCATTGGTGAATTCATGTGTTATTGACTTGTTGTGAATACAAGTTTAGGGTATGATACCCTATTTTATCTTTGAGAAGATTCTTGTGATATTGATTAATCTCTTGTTGATTTTCAATTACATACTTGTAGTAGTATGCTACGATGGTTATTACATGTTCATGCCATGTCGTTTACTTTATACCATATCATCTGATATTTATAGCTAGACTGATTCGTTTATTATTTTCTTATAAATAATACTCGGGTCAGACCGAGATGTTACAGGTGCTTCTGCTTGACTTCTCTTCAGGATTATTATGACTTTTGGCTAACTACATAGATTAGTAGTTTTTGGATGTACACATTTGAGATATAGACCCTATGTTGTGTACTTATTCTTTTGTATAGCACGTGTTGCTATTCTTTTGTATTATCGTGGATCTTTCCGACCACTACTCTGATGTACACTTTTATGTGTTATATATATATTCATATCTTCTTCCGCCTTTGTGATATGGATGTCTGTGACTGATTTATGTTATGATTATTTCTATGTTTGTTTCCGAAGATTATATATAGCCACCGTGTGATAGCTTTGAGTTTGTATCGGTATGTCGGATTTCCTCCTTAAATGTTATGCATTTTATTCTATCTGACATATCGGTGCTCGCACAAAGAAGTTACATGGATGGTCGCTCCTCCACAGCCTTATTCTCCGTGCTAATTGACAGCACTACATCGTAGTGTTCTTGGTTAGCATGGGTATAGAGGTGGGGCGTCATAGCTTGGTATCAGAGCCAAACTTCGGAACAATGTAGAATAACTTAACAAGGATCATCGTCCTAAGTCCACCTTAGGAGTTGTGTTTCAGGATTTTGTTCGAGTCTTCGAACTGATTCATCCTGTTTTCTTTATGATTCCTTGTTTCATCTATCAAGATTGCTTGATATTCATTTGGTGAATAACCTTTTTCTTCTTCTCTCTTTCTTAAAGAAGAGAATGTCTAGACCAGGCCGTCCCAGAGCTGGACCATCTACTGTTACTCCCCAGGATGGAGTTTTTATGACCGCTCAACAGCTTCTTGATTTAGTAAAGAATGCTCAAGCAGCTGGTCCTAATCTAGAACCTACTCATCCTAAGTCTGGATTTGCATGTTTGTGCAACGATTATACCAACTTAGGTGGGAAACCGTTCAAAGGTTCCGAAACTATTATTGAAGTCCAGGCTTGGTTAAGAACATGCGATAAAATCTTTTCTCGCATGAATCTTGTCGATCTTCACCGTGTTCAGGTGGCTTCCAATATGCTCCAAGAAAGAGCACTGGATTGGTACGAACTTCTCATTTCTGAAATTAATGAAGCTGATCTCACCTGGGAGCAATTCCGGGAACGCTTCGAATTAAAATTCGTACCAGAAGCAGAGAAAGTGACATTGGCTCGACGTTTCATAGACCTTGTTCAAAGTGAATCTTCCGTGACAGATTATGTCGCATCCTTCGAGTCACTGTCTAAATATGGGGTTGAATACATCAACACCCCATTGAAGAAGAATCAGAGGTTCGTCTATGGCTTAAACAAGAATCTCAAGTAGCCATTACTTCTAAAATTAGAAGTTTCTTTCGATCAACTCATCGATATCGCTCTTCATCTTGAAGAGGCTGATAAGGACAGTGATGTTGAAGTGGTGGCTGCCAAACCAAAATTCAACAACAAGAAAAGGCCTAACAAGTTCAAAGGTCCTTATCCCAATAAAAAGGGTAAGCAAGCAACTCCTGCTGCAAAGGCATTTTCCTCCAGTGAAAGGAAATGCTTCAACTGTGGTGCTAAGGGCCATTTTTCGAACAAGTGTTCAAAGCCCCGCTCTTGTCGCTATTGTAAAAGTCCAGATCATTTTATGCACCAATGCCCTAAGCTTCAAGACAAGGAGGGAAAGTTAAACGTTGCTCAAGCCCCTGGCAACACATCTCGCGGTCAAGGTATGTCTCATTCTATCCTTGATGGCATTATTATATTTCATGATCAACCTATTAGAGTACTCTTTGATACGGGTGCATCCCATTCTTTTATATCAAAGGAACTTTTCGATACTTTTTCTTTAAGTGTTGTTGCTTTAATGACTTCTTTAAGAATTGCGAATCCGGTTGGTGGATCCACAACTCTTAGTTTGCTTTGTAAAGATGTGGAGATTATTTTGTGTGATTTTCCTTTCCTAGCCGATTTGCATGTCATGCGTTATTTAGGCTTTGGAATGATTTTGGGTATGGATTGGCTTAACCGTTATGAAGCTCATATCCTATGTCCTGAGCGGACTATTTATCTCCGACATCTGCAATCTGTAAAGCAGATTTCTATTATTCTTAAAGATTCGGATCCTACTTTGGCTGCATCTTTATATTCTTTAAATCCTCGTGATGATGATAATGATGACGAGGAGGATGTCATTTCTCGTATTCAAGTCGTTCATGAATTTTCGGACATATTTGAGCCCGTTTTAGGATTACCACCTAAGCGAGCAATTGAGTTCAAAATTAATCTTATACCTGGATCTCAACTTGTTACTCGTCCTCCTTATCGCATGTCCAATAAGGAGAATGAAGAGATGCGCAAACAATTATCCGAATTGGAGACGAAGCAATTTATTCGCTCTAGTTCCTCGCCTTGGGGAGCTTCAGCAATTTTCGTGAAGAAATCCGATGGTACACTTAGGCTTTGCGTCGACTACCGCAAACTTAATGATCTTACTATCAAAAATAAATATCCTTTACCTCGGATCGACGATCTATTCGATCAACTTAGTGGTGCTAGAGTCTTTTCACAATTGGACTTGGCTACCAGTTTTCATCAGCTTCGTATTGCAGAGGATAGAATTCCTTTGACTTCGTTCCGTACACGCTATGGATCTTATGAATGGCTAGTTATGCCATTTGGTTTAACGAATGCTCCGGCTTATTTCGTTGACCTTATGAATCGAGTTTTCAAAGATTTCCTCGATCGGTTTGTTCTCATCTTTATTGATGATATTCTTGTGTATTCTAAAACCGAGGAGGAGCATGAAAAGCATCTTCGGATTATATTGGAAACTCTTAGGAGCAATCAATTAAAAGCAAAATTTTCTAAATGCCACTTTTGGCAATCTAATGTGAAGTTTCTCGGTCATATTATTTTCGAATCCAGAATATCAGTGGATCCTTCAAAGATTGAAGCGATTCAAAATTGGAAGAGACTAGAGAGTGTAACGGAAATCCGTAGCTTCCTTTGATTGGCGGGTTATTACCGTCGTTTCATTAAGGATTTTTCTAAAATTGCCGTTCCTCTTACTGGCTTAACAAAGAAAGGTGTTAAATACATTTGGTCGGACAAATGTGAAACTTCTTTTCAGAAATTAAAAGAACTCCTTTCTAATGCTCCCATTCTTGTTATTCCCGAAGGGAACCAAGATTTTGTTGTTTATACCGATGCTAGTCGCGTTGGTTTGGGTGCCATTCTTATGCAGAAAGAACGTGTTATTGCTTATGCTTCTAGGCAATTGAAGCCGGCTGAGACTAGATATGCCACACATGATTTAGAACTCGCGGCTATCGTTTTCGCCCTTCGAGTTTGGCGACATTATCTTTTGGGAGAGAAATTTATACTTTATACTGATCATAAGTCTTTGAAATATTTGTTCTCTCAAAAGGAACTTAATTTGCGTCAACAGGGTTGGCTCGAGTTCCTTGCCTCTTATGATCTTGATATCCTTTATACTCCCGGAAAGGGAAATCGAGTTGCCGATGCACTTAGTCGCAAGCAACAAGCGATTGTTTCAATGATGATATCCGAATGGAGGGATCTCGAGGATTTATCCACTTGGGAAATTCGAGATCGTGTCTCCGATTTATGTTCATCTCTTGTTTTATGTAGCCTTGAGGCTCATCCTTCTCTTTTAGACCGCATTCTTGAAGCTCAACAGCTAGATTCTGAATTGGCTTTGCTTGGCCAGAATCTTAAGGATAAAACCGATATTGAAGGTTTGAAAGACTTTGATATTGATTTTCGTGGCGGCATTCGAAAATTTGGTAGACTTATCATACCAAATACTGGAGATCTTCGTAAAGATATTCTGGAAGATTCTCATCGTTCCAAATATTCCATTCATCCCGGTAGCAGTAAAATGTACGCAGATATGAATTGACTTTATTACTGGGAGGGAATGAAATTAGATATTGCTAATTTTGTTAAGTGTTGCATGACTTGCCAACTTGTCAAGGCTGAACATCAAAGGCCCGGTGGGTTATTGCAACCATTGGAAATTCCAGTTTGGAAGTGGGATCAAATTTCCATGGATTTTATTGATGGCCTTCCCCGTTCTCTTTCGGGTCATAATAGTTTATGGGTAATCGTTGACAGACTTACTAAATCTGCCCATTTTATTCCCGTCCGGTCGAACCGAACCGGTCCTCTTCTGGCCAAACTCTTTGTCAAGGAAATTGTTAAACTACATGGAGTTCCTTCTTCCATTGTTAGTGATCGAGATCCATTGTTTACTAGTGGATTCTGGAAGAGTCTTCAAAAAGCTTTGGGAACGAAGCTTAATTTTAGCACCGCTTATCACCCCCAGTCCGATGGACAAACTGAGCGTGTGAATCAAACTCTTGAAGATCTTCTTCGTGCTTGTGTTCTCGACTTTGGTGGAAGTTGGGAAGATCATATTTCACTTGTTGAATTTTCCTATAATAACAGCTTCCAATCTAGTATTGGTATGGCTCCTTTCGCGGCACTCTATGGAAGGCCGTGCCGATCTCCTTCTTGTTGGCTAGAGGCCGGTGAGAAGCTGGTTTTGGGACCAGATTTTATTCGAGATTCCACAGAAAAGATCGAACTTATTCGACATAGGATGAAAGAAGCCCAGTTTAGACAAAAATCCTATGCCGATAACCGAAGAAGGAAATTAGAATTTTCTGTTGGTGATCTCGTATTTATTCGTGTTTCACCTATGAAGGGTGTTGTACGTTTCAGTCGATCGGGAAAGTTAGCGCCTCGATATATTGGGCCATTTCCTATCACTGAACGTATTGGTTCCATGGCTTATCGCCTTTTATTACCGGCTCAGTTTTCTACCATGCATGACGTGTTTCACGTTTCTCAATTATGGAAGTGCCTTTGGGATTCTGATTCTATTCTTGAGCCCGGTGTTGTGGAAGAGATTAAAGTTTCGCCTAATTTAACTTATGAGCAGCAGCCTGTTCGAATTATTGCTTCGGAGATTAAACGACTTCGAAATAAAGATGTTCCGCTTGTTAAAGTTCAATGGTCCTCAAATCCTAAGGATTGCTCTTGGGAAACTAGAGAATTCATCGAGCGTACACATCCAGAATTACTTTCTTATGCTCTTTGAGGTAAACTTCTTATTTCAAATTTCTTTTGTGTTAATATGCTTTTATGGTTGTTACTTCTTATTTCCATCTTATATATTGCGAGGATGCAATTTCTTTAAGGAGGGGAGTTTGTAACAACCCGCATATTTATCGATTTTTTATTTAAATATTTTATCGTTAGTCGGATGTTAGTCTGAAAATCTACTTTTTGCATACGGTCAAACTAGCACTCGAGACCACCTCCGTTGAGTTTAAAATGACGTTTGCAATCTTTTTGAGTGTAAACTTCGATATGTTTGGAGTAAGTGGAAATTTCGTCACTTTTTCCCCGCCTTTGACTTTAGTTTGACTGCACCTTCTAACTCAGCCCCAACCCACCTCCTCTTCCTCACTTTATCAAACACTTCAAGCTTTGTCAAAAATGGAGGAGGGAGTGGGAAATTAAAACTCCAAACTCAAATTCTATTGCAAATCCAACATTCAACTCCAAATTCAAGTAGAAGATATTGGATTCAAGCTTTGGATTGCTTCTCCTTGCTTTCAAGCTTCATCTTCATCCATTTTAGTGAAAAGGTGATATTTTTAATCTCACATCTTGCCTATGACTGTCATTGGACTGTTGGGAATGATTCCCTATCGCATTTGTATGAACATTTGCTTTTGGTTTGGATTGAATGGGTGAAAAACCCCAATTTTCAGCGTTGTTGGCAAATCCTGGACCTTAGGTCGCTCTGCCTCGAAGACTAGCCCTGCAGATTTTTGTTCGTGCTTAGGTCGTTCGGAATTAGGTCGCTAGGTCGTAGGTCGCTCTGGCGTAGAAATGACTCTGCCTGCATTTAGCTCGTTCTGGCTTAGGTCGCACGGGGATAGGTCACTAAGTCGTAGGTCGTGTCCGACCCTATATTGCCCGGTTTGTTTGAGTTAGGTCGCGCCTCTTTTAGGTCGCGTCCCTTTTAGTTCGCTCTCCACTGGACCCCGTTATGTCGCTCAACATTGACCTCGTTAGGTCGCTCGCGTGTTTCACTAGGTCGTTAGACCTTTACCTCGTTAGGTCGTAGGTCGCTCGACCTTATTACCTTGTTAGGTCGCGAGTCCCTTAAGTCGCTTGCCTTATTACTTCGTTAGGTCGCATACCAGTTAGGTCGCGCACCCTTTAGTTCGCGCACTCCATTAGGTCGTGTGACGCCCCACCTCTATACCCACGCTAACCAAGAACACTACGATGTAGTGCTGTCAATTAGCATGGAGAATAAGGCTGTTGAGGAGCGACCATCCGTGTAACTTCTTTGTGCGAGCACCGATATGTCAGATAGAATAGAATGCATATCTTTTAAAGAGGAAATCCAACATACCGATACAAACACAAAGCTATCACATGGTGGCTATATATAATCTTCGGAAACAAATATAGAAATAAACATAACACAAATCAGTCACAGACAATTCATATCACAAAGGCGGAATAAGATATGAATATTACACCTAAAAGTGTACATCAGAGTAGTGGTCAAATAAGATCCACAATAACACAAAAGAATAGATACAAGTGCAAGACAATAGAATACGTATACATCAAGGAGTCTCATCACAAATGCATACAACAAAAAACTACTAAACTAGAGTAGTTAGCCAAAAGTCAGAAGATGGCTCCAGATAAGAAGTCATGAGGAAGCACCTGTAAAATCTCAGTCTGACCCGAGTATTATTTAAGAAGAAAATAATAAACGGATCAGTCTAGCTATAATTATCAGATAAAATGAGATAGAATATGAGATATGATAATAGAACGTATGATAACAAAAAGGTGTCATACTATGAAAAGTATACATTAGAAATCCTACAAAAGTCATACAATATCTCAATAATCTCAAAACAGAGAAAAGAATGTCATATTCTTAATTTAATTCACCCAGCCACAATAAAATGACATACTCATCAATGTCAATGGTAAAAGCTGGTGAAACATAAAATTCCATAAATCAATAATTAGAAATCCAGAAATCACAAGAAAAGGATGGCCAATCCCAAACAGGAGCATGAAAGCCGGTACATTGACGCAGTGCAAACGGTACGTCCAATGAACCAGAAAGCCGAGACATCGATGTAGTACAAACGGTACATCAGATGAATCAAACATTGGCGCAGTGCAAACGGTACGTCCAAAGAATCGGAAAGACAGAGACATCGATGTAGTACAAACAGTACATCAGATGAATCAAACATTGACGCAGTGCAAACGGTACGTCCAATGAACCAGAAAGACAGAGACATCGATGTAGTACAAATGGTACATCAGATGAATCGAAACACATTAAAAGTACTTGGGTTGCCAGCCCACAAAGAAATGAGACGAAGCTCAATAAAATGAAGTACAGTCCTTCATACGGACAAAGAGACATCGCACAATTGCTAGTCTAAATCATAAAATGATCATCATGATCAGCGAGAAGTGTCAATCACACCAAGCTAGTAAATATATGAGTTTAGCTTCATGTCCCATAACCACTTGCTTAACTTAAATATTTACGAACAAGCTGCAAATCTTCACTAGGAAATTGTCACGAAAAGGGTTCAATCGAACAAGTCCAAGAGCTAACCGACGAAGTGAACGCAAGCGTTTCATACCACTCGTTTTACTAAGTCGTTTAAGTCGATTTCTCATTCGAGTGAAGTAAAGGCTTGTATATACTAGTAGATTGAAAATTGGTTTGAGAAAACGAACTTTTGATATTTAAAATAGTGTTGAAATCGCTTTGATGGAAGAGTTTTGATATTTACTATTAGTATTGAAACCTTCATATATCTTTAAAGTGACAAGTCATAAAACGATTATAGAAACAAATCAATTCACGTTCGAAGACGTGAGTAAATTCCAAAGAAGTCAATCCCAAAACCATCAAAGTAGAAATTCTGATAAATCAGGTCGCGGGGGTCTAGGGGGCAGCGCCCATGGTGGGGTGCGGGGCAGCGCCCCGTCATGGTACGACCTATTGAAGGCAAGCTGGTCAAGCGACCTAAGGAAAAATGAGGTCTAACGACCTAAAGAGTTCGCGGCCTAGTGGCTGCCAGGTCATACGACCTAAGGGAAGAATGCCACGCGACCTAGCAGAAGAACAGGTCGAACGACCTAAGTGCTAACTCGCGAACGACTTACGACTTAAGAGCCATACGAACCAGCGACCTAAAACTGGCGACCTAAGGACTTAGCAGGGTCGAGCGACTTAACGACCTAAGTCTTGAACGACTTAGTGGAACGAACGACTTAACGACCTAAGCCTTGAACGACTTAGTGGAACGAACGACTTAACGACTTAAGCTCAAATACGAGCTACGAGCTAAGGTCTTTACGACCTAACAGTCAAAAGGTCCTACGACCTAACTGGGGAACAAGGCCATGCGACCTAAAGTGCCACGCGACCTACGACTTAAGGCCTGGAACGACCTAGTGGAGTTAGGTCGAGGACGACCTACGACTTAAGCCAGGGCAAGTGAGCTAACTGCAAACGACTTAAGAGCCAAACGACCTACGACTTAACTCGAGGCGAACGAGCTAACTGCAAACGACTTAAGCCTTTAACTCGTGAACGACTTATGCCTTTAACTCGTGAACGACTTATGCCTTTAGCTCGTGAACGACTTATGCCTTTAGCTCGTGAACGACTTAACATTTTTCCTGGAGATTATAGGTCGGCAACGACCTACGACTTAAGGGCGAACGACCTAACTCCGAACGAGCTAAAAATGGCCAGAACGACCTAGTAGCAGTTTTTTCACCAAAATCACTAAATTTTGGAGTTTTTCGCCAATCCAATCCAAACCAAATGCAGATATTCATACAAATGCAATAGAGGATCATTCCCAACAGTCCAAGATAGATATAGGAAAGATGTGAGATCAAAAATCTCACCTTTTCACGGAATTTGATGAAGACGAAGCTCGGGGGCAAAGCAAAGATCAACCACAAGCTTGAATCAATGTCTTCACTTTGAATTTGGAGTTAGATGTTGAATTTGCTAAAGAACTTGAGCTTGGAATTTTAATTTCCTATTCCCTCCACCATTTTTGCTAAAGCTTCAAAGTTGATGAAGTGATGAAGAGAAGGAAGGGGTTGGGCTGAGTTAGAAGAGGTGCAGCCCAAACCAAAAGCCCAACACAAAAAGTGACGAAAATTTCACTATCTCCAAACATATCGAAGTTTACACTCAAAAAGATCGCAAACGTCATTTTGAACTCAATGGGGGTGGTCTCGAGTCCTAATTTGACCGTATGCAAAAAGTAGCTTTTCGGACTAACATCCGATTAACAATAAAATATTTAAATATAAAATCGATAAATATGCGGGTTGTTACAGGTCGCACGACCATTCAACCCTTAGGTCGCTCGCGTGTTGAGACCCTTAGGTCGCTCGGCCAATTCACGTGCTAGATCGCTTGGCATTGTGCCGCTAGGTCGCTCAGCACTTTGGTGTTAGGTCGTTAGACCTTGTTTAATGCTAGGTCGTTTGGCCTTGTTTAATGCTAACTCTCGATGACCTAGGTCGCAACCACTAGGTCGCTTGACCCCTTAGACCCCTAGGTCGCATCCATTAGGTCGTTCAACCTATTTGACTTGAAGTCGTTGCACTTTAATTCGACCATGTTAGGTCGCAAGTATATTCCTACTTTGATGGTTTTGGGATTGATTTCTTTGGACTTTACTCACGTCTTCGAACGTGAATTTATGTGATTCGATTTGTTTCAGCAATCGTTTTGTGACTTGTCACTCTAAAGATATGAAGGTTTCAATATTAGTAGTAAATATCAAAACTCTTTCATCAAAGCGATTTTAACACTATTTTAAATATCAAAAGTTCGTTTTCTCAAACCGATTTCAAATCTACTAGTACATACAAGCCTTTACTTCACTCGGATGAGAAATCGAATTAAACGACATAGTAAAATGAGTGGTATGAAACGCTCGCGTTCACTTTGTCGGTTAGCTCTTGGACTTGTTCGATTGAACCCTTTTGTGACAATTACGTAGTGAAGATCTACAGTTTGTTCGTAAATATTTAAGTTAAGCTAGTGGTTATGGGACATGAAGCTAAACTCATATATTTACTAGCTTAGTGTAATTGATACTTCCTTTTGATCATGACGATCATTTTTGTGATTTAGACTAGCGATTGAGCGATGTCTCTTTGTCTGTGAGGGAGACTAGACCCCGCTTTTGTGATGTTTCACCATCACATATATGGGGTAGCACCCCATGGTCTTCGGGCCGTTCATGTGTTAAAATTTAATGGATAGCTTCTCGTTCATGTGTTATACGCGTTGGTGAGTCTTCATGCTCCCGTTCATGTGTTAGGCCTTCCCCCACTTTTTATGTGTTTTTCTGGATTTCTTATGATGATTTCTGGAATTTTTTGCTTCACCAATTTTCGTGATTTTCATTGATATGATATCAATTTTTGTGCATTGGTGAATTCATGTGTTATTGACTTGTTGTGAATACAAGTTTAGGGTATGATACCCTATTTTATCTTTGAGAAGATTCTTGTGATATTGATTAATCTCTTGTTGATTTTCAATTACATACTTGTAGTAGTATGCTACGATGGTTATTACATGTTCATGCCATGTCGTTTACTTTATACCATATCATCTGATATTTATAGCTAGACTGATCCATTTATTATTTCTTATAAATAATACTCGGGTCAGACCGAGATGTTACAGGTGCTTCTGCTTGACTTCTCTTCAGGATTATTCTGACTTTTGGCTAACTACATAGATTAGTAGTTTTTGGATGTACACATTTGAGATATAGACCCTATGTTGTGTACTTATTCTTTTGTATAGCACGTGTTGCTATTCTTTTGTATTATCGTGGATCTTTCCGACCACTACTCTGATGTACACTTTTATGTGTTATATATATTCATATCTTCTTCCGCCTTTGTGATATGGATGTCTGTGACTGATTTATGTTATGATTATTTCTATGTTTGTTTCCGAAGATTATATTTAGCCACCGTGTGATAGCTTTGAGTTTGTATTGGTATGTCGGATTTCCTCCTTAAATGTTATGCATTTTATTCTATCTAACATATCGGTGCTCGCACAAAGAAGTTACATGAATGGTCGCTCCTCCACAGCCTTATTCCCCATGCTAATTGACAGCACTACATCGTGGTGTTCTTGGTTAGCATGGGTATAGAGGTGGGGCGTCACACGAGGGAACACATTTTTATCAGTTCTTGGAGACTAAGGGGTTGGATCTGTTTGTTCGACGATCCTTTGCGCAAGGCTTCTTGACGCTAGCAGAGTAAAGACGATTCTCAGAAGGGGGATCGACATGACTCGTTGAGGGCATAGAAGCATTTCTTTCGCCATGCCATCTGCAATGCTCCAGTATTCCAGTACGGCTCATTTGGAAAATGAAAGTAGACAAGGGTGGATGCGTAGGCCTCGTTTTAGGTTGTTGTCCCATTCCTTAGTTGCTAGCTAGCTAGAGTGTTATTTGGTAATCATCCTTCTGTCTGATTTCGTTAGTTAGTTATGGCGCTTTTCTACTGGGTCTTAGTAGCCTTGCTTGGGCAGAAGGTCCCTGAGGTCCTGTAGCTCCTTCATCGTTTAGTATGTTCTTTGGCAAATTGTCGGTTTCGCCTTCTTCCAATTGCACTACTTCTAGTCTTTATGACTGGGTTGCCTTCCCAAGAATTCTTCCGGGGTAGTAGGTTGTTTCATCCTTTAATGATTCTTGAAGGCCTTACAGTAGACTGCATACGTTGCCCTAGCTTCCTCCGTATGCTAGTCATACCTATAATAAAGCAATTTCAAATCAGTTGTACAAAAGGTATAGTTGGCATGATAAACTTCTTTGGATATTCCGCATGTTGAACGGCTTCGGTGAATGGGTTTTGATTGGGGAAGATGCTCTAATCGTTATCAAACCGGTCCGTTTTCAAGTAACGGCTCTTTATAATGCTTGAGAATGATACATGCATGATTGTCTACGCTTGAATGATTGGAAATGCTGATGAATGAAAAATCACTTATGATGGGTTCATGGATCAATGACGATCCCAAAAATTTTGAAACTAGGTAAGATCGGTCTAGGGTGACAAAGAAGGCCCCATAAGGTTGCATCCTAAATTTCAAGGTATTCGGAGTTCGCACGTTCGAGTTATGGACAAAAGAAGATGGATCAGCATTGATGGATCGGTGGTATTTTACTTGGAGTCCGACCCGAGAAAATTTTCCATTTGCTTGGAGTCATTTGCCTATTTGCTTGGAGAAAATCTTGGTCTTACCCGAGTCTGATTTCGGACCAGAATTTCCTAGGTTTACTTCGGGTCAAATAGAAGATTACCCGAGTTTGATTTCGAGTCAGGACTTCCGGAATCTGCTTCGAGTCAAATATTCGATTACCCGAGTTCGAATTCGAGTCAACCCTGAAGTGAGTTTTTCAACGACCATTTTGACGATTTTTGATGATTTTCGATGACGACCACTCGTGATTCGACAATGGGAGCTCGATGATGGGATCGGAAGCTGGTTAGTTGGGAGTGGTCACAATATACCACAGGAGTGGTCATATCTTCTTGGTCCTCCTGCCTCTAGGAATACCGTTTGCGTAGTAGTTCCTCATCCATTGCTTGGCACTGTGCTACGGCATGGGTTTTAGAGCTTTTTCTAGCGTTTTGCACATTAGCATTTCATCCAATTTGTCTTCCTCAAATTATTTGTCATCTTCAGAGGCGAAGAGAGCCATCCTTATATCCTTCCATTGGGTTTTCGCCCCTATGTTCAGGTTTGTTGCCGGTGCTTTTGTAGTAGGTGGAGTGTTAACGTTTTCTTCCGTCATGATTCTTGGAGCTCCACCCATTGCTTCCTTTTGATTATATCCCCTTCGAACGACCCAAACGACACTTCCGATAAGCTGATTCACTGGAGAAAGCATTGCGACCCAAGCCAGTTCAATGAATCGCTAGCGATCCATAGCTTATGGATCGCTGGCGATCCAAAAAGTATGCGGGAAAGCGAGCCAACTCCTTAACATCCTTCTCCCATCTTGTTCCATGTAGGTCGCTGCAAATCAATGAATATTACTAGACTTTGCTTTCTGGGGTTTATGGGGTCTGGTGAAAAGGTATGGATCGCTAGCGATCCATAGTGCATGAATCGTTAGCGATCCATGTACTTAGTTGATTTCTAAGCTTTTCCTTTTGGATTGCATCTACTATCTCATGTTGATGTTCTCCATCTAATTTCATAGCTTGTTGCCTCGTTTTGATGATGATCCATATGCTGGTTGCATTGGATTACCATTGGATCATGATGCAAGGGGATTGGTGGACCCACGAGCTAACCATATGGATCGCTAGCGATTCATAGGAGATGGATCGTTAGCGACCCATCACCTTAGCATGTGTTTGCTTGCTTTTTCTCCGATCCTTCCTGGTTGGTTCTTCTGTTCTCAACAGCAAACCTTCTAAGAAGAGATTGAGGATCTAACTTCTGAACCTATCTGATCCAAAGTAGATAGCTAGATCTAAGCTTGAGTTCATTTCTCAGTGAAAGCACCAAAATGTTAACCCAAAAATGGATCAACACCATGGTTTGAGTTGAAAGCACCAGACATGTTCTGACAGAGCAATAACACATATAATAGGTATAGAAAAAGACAATAAAAGAAAGAAGACAAGGAATTTTTATAGTGGTTCGGCTATGAATGAAGCCTACGTCCACTTTATAGTTTTATTATGACTGATTACTATTACAAGTAGTGTTTGATTACAAAGCTTTTGATTATCTATAGCTAGATTGAATCCCCAGAGTTGGAATCCATTGGAGAATCACAATGAATCCCTTTGGAGATTGTTGTGAGGGAGGTAGAGAGTGAAGAAGGTTTCTAGCAGGGCTTCCATATTCTTCTAGATCCTAATGGGCTAAAAACCCGGATAACATTGAGTAACTATTTTGACAAAAATAACAAATAGTTTAATTTTCAGTCAAAATATAGAGGAAGTTGAGTCTATAAGAAAGAACCATTAAAATGTACATAGATATTTCTAAATGATAAATAGACAACATAGTGCTGATTGTTAACAATGCATGTATGTTAAAATCAATAATATTTGGTTGTCTGTTAGCGCCAAAATTGGTTACTAACCCCCAAATCCAAATGAAAGCACCAAATACCAGTCACAGCTCAGAGATAGAATGTATGTAGAGAGTAATAATGTGAAGAACAGTTAAAACTGAAATGAAAGCAGTAAAGAACAACAGATTTTATAGTGCTTCGGCTAACTCCGGCCTACGTCCACTCTAGAAGTTTGCTTTTTATTGCTGTAATAATTGATTACAGTTACAAAATGGCAGAGTTGCCTTCACCTTAGAAAAGAGAAAGTAAGAGAGCAGAAAGAAGATGAAGAAGAAGCCCCTTTCACTGTACCCCTGCCTCTCTATTTATAGACAAAGATGGGTAGTTGTTGGGCTCTCTGAGTAACCTGAGCCCATCAGGGCCGAACGGCCAATGCCGAACCAGAATGCCGTGCCGAACGCACTTGTGTGCCGAACTGGGTGGCTATGCCGAACGTACTTGCAGGCCGAACGAGGTAGCCATGCCGAACGATCCATCAATGCCGATCAATCCTTGATGCCGATCAGAAGTGAGGCCGAACATCCTGAATGTCGTGGAGGCATTTTCGCCGAACGATACCGGAGGTCGATCCAATGTATTCGTGCTGAACGACTGATTGCCAAACAAAACTTAGGTCGGACGATACTCTGGCCGAACGCTATCAAGGCCAAACCATCTCTTGGCCGAACGATACTTAGGCCGAACATTAGTTAGGCCGAACAATAGTTTATGACGAATAATTCTGCCATGCCGAACGTTCGTACATGCCGAACGTTATACTCTGTCGAACGTTTCTCGATGCCGAACGTTCCTTGATGCCGAGCGCTTCCGAATGTCGAGCGCTTTCGAGATGCCGAGCGTATCTTGACGCCGAACGCCACCTGGATGCCAAATGCTTCATGGAATGCCGAACCACTCATGTATGCCGGAAGCTCTATGTATGCCGAGTACTCTTGAACGTTATTCGAACGTGAATAGTGAATGCCAGACGAACTATTTGTGCCGAACCACATCATGCCGAACCATGTTTAATGTCGAACCATGTTTCCTAGACCCAAATTATAGTTGATTCATCTTTATCCAATCATATTTCCATCTTCCAAGCATGTTGCGTCATCCATCCATCCAGTCGACTGAATCCATCGTACTCTAGCCTCAATGAACATGTAGTTGATTAAGTTAAACCCGTCTGTCTGCGGCCTTGCCAAAAGGTGGGTTAACACTTGCCCCCCAAAACATGCCTTGCTTTGAAAGGTGTGTTTTGAATAGCCTCAAGTCCAATATCCTAAGTATGTATGTTATCCACATCCATACTTTCCGATTCATAATCCAATCCATTACCAAGCCATCTTATCCGAGTGCCACGGCCATATCCTGATCCATTTCCACGACTGTTTAGAGTCGATGTCTGACTCCTATCCAGTAACCAAGTCCTTATCCAATTCCACATCCATATGAACCCGACTACCGAGTTCTAATCCATCCATATCCAATAACCTATAACCATATCCGTGACCTCTCCGGGTCGATATCCAAATCCGGGACCGCTCCGGGTCCTTGTCCGAATCCTTAGCTATTCATAGCTAATATCTAAATCTGTAACCTCTCCGGGTTCTTGCCAAGCGCAATCCACACTTGACGACCTATGTTAAGTAATTCCATGGTGTTCATGGTTCAGTGTCCCTGAACGTCAAATAATGCCGTGGCTTAAGTCCTAAGCCGAATCCTGGTCACTCCGGACCCTTGCCGAGCATAGTCCATACTCGACGACCTTTTAGCCAAAAATCCATAGAAAATCCAATCAAAATCCAATCCGAAATCCAAATAGAAAACCAGAAACCCATATCAAAAATCCATACCAAAAAATAAACATCCAAACCAGAAAAACAGGGAGTTCAAACCAAACTCCAAAACCAAACCAGAAAAAGCAAATGTCCAAGTCAAAGGAAAAAACAGATTTCACAAACCCGGGCGTTTCGGTAAGCCATCATCTCAGAGCATGCCTGAGGGTTATCTCTGACCCCGTACATGAGTAAGTGATTTAACCGTTTGCCTGGAGTTTGTTACTTATTCCAAACCATCAAGATTAGTTGATGACCAATCGGCCACCATTCCTGGGCCTCATGCCCTCGTCGTTTAAGGTAGACGGTGGCTGCTCCTGTTCCACCACCGCATTCCGAGTTCCGACATACTGTCGCAACTGGCCATTCCTTATATGCTCCTCGATTATGTCCTTCAAATGCCGACAGATGTTAGTGTCATGCCCGTCCAGGTCATGAAAAAGACAGTGCCTTCCTGACGCCCTTTCTCGTTCTGAGGGTTCCCTCCTTGCCGGCCTTCGATAAGAAAGGCGATCTCGAGTATCTAAGAAAATCCGTTCCAACGTTGCATTCAATCCTATGTAAGTGGAGAACTTTGGTTCTCCCCAGCGCTTCCTTTTCCCTTTATCCTTGCCCCCACCCGAGCTTTCACTGGGTAGTCCTCCATCCTTAGTCGTGTTTACTTCCTTTGGCCTCATGTCCAAACATGCATCTTCTTGTCGAAGAAATCTTTCAGCTTCATGAAAGAATTCCCCAAGATCCAACGGTGGGTCCCGTATCAACGATACTTTGAAATCCGAATTATCTCTGACTCCTGATACCGCAGCCATCAGAACCATTGATGGATCTAGCCGATCCACCGAAGCAACTGCTGCATTAAATCGAGTTAAGAATGTCCTGAGCGATTCATCTGCCCCCTGTTTAACTGACGTTAGCGTCATCACGTTCTTTGGCCTTTTTATGTGAACTCGAAACTGACTTAAGAACTTGTCCACCAGTTCTGTCCATGTTCCAATGGATCCATCCTCCAGTTATCTAAACCACATAGCAGCAATTTTAGTCAAGTACAGGGGGAAACATCGGGACATAACCTCCTCTGTTGCCCCCAGCACTTCCATATGCCTAGTGTACCTCATCAAGTGGTCGGTAGGATCCGTCTTCCCGTTGTATACTTCCAGAGTGGGTAGTTTGAAATCGGACGGATTCCTAGCTATCCTGATGTTCCGGGTAAACGGACTTTTGTTAACTCCTTCTGAATCCCTGTTTGTCAGACCTCCACGAATAGTCCGCCTGATAATGTCACCCAATTCAGTGTTTCCAACCAATCCAGACTGCCCCCAAGTCCCCGAGGAAATTCTGGCACATATTCTTCATCACGGACTCATGTATTCCTATCGATGTCAGGCTGCGTAGCGTTATCCGGTATCCCTCCATGAACTGGTCCAGCATCACCTAGTGGTGTGCCCCCGAGTCTAGGTCCATCTAGATTGTTAGCTGTTTGTTGATTGGGAGCTGCCTCCTGTTGAATCACTCTATTTGTCCGCTGGTTGAGTTCCTCTGGTCCAGTTCCACGAACTTGAGCTCCTGCAGTTCCTGGTTGTCCAAATTGCCTAAGAAGAGCCTGCATCATCTCCTCTTGCTGTTTCATCATCTGCTCCTACATAGATTTCATCATCGCTTGCATCTCATCCCGAGTTATGTAGATGGATGCATGATCCTCTCCAGCTCCAGAAGAGGCCGCTTGACTTCCTTCCTGATTGCTCCTTTCCACTGCTTGCTTCCTTGTTGGTGGCCTAGCCATTGCTTTCTAGGATCCAAGTTCCTAACTCCCAAAATTCCCGAGTGCTTGGTTCTCAGTGAAAACACCAAAGTGTTAGCGCCAAAATTGGTCACTAACCCCCAAATCCAAATGAAAGCACCAAATACCAGTCACAGCTCAGAGATAGAATGTATGTAGAGAGTAATAATGTGAAGAACAGTTAAAACTGAAATGAAAGCAGTAAAGAACAACATATTTTATAGTGGTTCGGCTAACTCCGGCCTACGTCCACTCTAGAAGTTTGCTTTTTATTGCTGTAATAATTGATTATAGTTACAAAATGGCAGAGTTGCCTTCACCTTAGAAAAGAGAAAGTAAGAGAGCAGAAAGAAGATGAAGAAGAATCCCCTTTCACTGTACCCCTGCCTCTCTATTTATAGACAAAGATGGGTAGTTGTTGGGCTCTCTGAGTAACCTGAGCCCATCAGGGCCGAACGGCCCATGCCGAACCAGAATGTCGTGCCGAACGCACTTGTGTGCCGAACTGGGTGGCTATGCCGAACGTACTCGCAGGCCGAACGAGGTAGCCATGCCGAACGATCCATTAATGCCGATCAATCCTTGATGCCGATCAGAAGTGAGGCCGAACATCCTGAATGCCGTGAAGGCATTTTCGCCGAACGATACCGGAGGTCGATCCAATGTATTCGTGCTGAACGACTGATTGCCGAACAAAAATTAGGCCGAACGATACTCTGGCCGAACGCTATCAAGGCCGAACCATCTCTTGGCCGAACGATACTTAGGCCGAACATTAGTTAGGCCGAACAATAGTTTATGACGAACAATTCTGCCATGCCGAACGTTCGTACATGCCGAACGTTATACCCTGCCGAACGTTTCTCGATGCTGAACGTTCCTTGATGCCGAGCGCTTCCGAATGCCGAGCGCTTCCGAGATGCCGAGCGTATCTTGACGCCGAACGCCACCTAGATACCAAATGCTTCATGGAATGCCGAACCACTCATGTATGCCGGAAGCTCTATGTATGCCGAGTACTCTTGAACGTTATTCGAACGTGAATTGTGAATGCCAGACGAACTATTTGTGCCGAACCATGTTTAATGCCGAACCATGTTTCCTAGACCCAAATTATAGTTGATTCATCTTTATCCAATCATATTTCCATCTTCCAAGCATGTTGCGTCATCCATCCATCCAGTCGACTGAATCCATCGTACTCTAGCCTCGATGAACATGTAGTTGATTAAGTTAAACCCGTCTGTCCGCAGCCTTGCCAAAAGGCGGGTTAACATTGTCTAATACTCGATATTGAATTTGTAAATTATATCTTTTATAACAAGTATAAAGGATGTTGGGAATGTCCCAAACGATATGCAAGGATACCTTGTTAAAATGTTTAATATGGAAAATATAAGTTGAATTCCTTATGTATCGACACTAGGAATTATCATGCATGTTGTATTGTCTACAATATCTTATGTATTTGATGCATGAAGCAAATATCAAACCCAAATTAAGATCATTAAATGGTAGTTTAGAGTGTTCTCGACTATTTAGAAAATACTAGAGAATTGTTTATAAAAACAACGAACTCCTTATGAAGTAGCATACGAACTCAAAATTCATGAGTGATATTGTGTATAATATATCAATATTAAATTCATGTTCAAATCTTAATTAAGAAGCTTTAAGTTGGAAATGTTCCAAATGAAATATTGTGGCCATTCAACGAAAATGCTAAGTACATCGCCTTAAATGGTGCCATGATAAAAGCAATGTATAAAAATAAATGCACAAATTTATAACTAAGTTAGGGGTGATTCCAAAGTATTAAGAATACTAAATGATTGGTATATGATAATAATGTAATGATATGAGCTCATTAGAAGTCAAGAAACATACCCATCAAGATTTACCTGATAAATGTAGTTTATCGGCATCGGAGAGAGTTGATTGATAGAGTAGATAATTAAAACAATATAGAAAATCCATTCACAAAGGGTTTAACTCAATCAGTTCTCACCAAACTGATCGAAGGGATGGGATAGAGATTTCATAATTGGCCCTAAGTGTAAGTGGAAGATTGATAGAGTTAGAGGTATGACTTATGAAAAATCTTGTAATTTGTTATATATATCTAACTTGATAACCAATTTTGTTCGAAATAAAATGTATTTTCTTTCTATTATATACATGAGATAATCTGTAATATAATCAATTAATTTAACCAAATGTATATTTAATAGAAAATCCATAAATGATATTTTGTGATAGTAGTTATAGTTCATGGTAACCATGAGTGATTTATCACAATAAAATAAACATATTGTTTTAAATATTCCTAGTCAAGATGTATCGAGACTGGATATCGATACATCCATTGAGACTAGAGTATGTAACGCTCTTCAAATGTTAGGCACTATATTACTCATAGCTACTAATGGAAATAATAGGTTACATATTGATAGTTATTGGATAACCATGGAATGACTCACTGGATAATTTTCTATCGGTTAATACAACTAAGATCAAACAGAAAATATTGATGTGACAAAATTACATAGTTCTCTTAGCTTGAGAATACTATTGATCTTTAATGTGGAAGCTCCACTTTGATTATAGTTAAATCATAGCACGACATCCATCAAATGACTACACTTGGGTTGAGTAGAAGCATTGGAAGTGAAACGATATTCAAGAAATGATTCATCTCCTTAATTATATGAGGTTAGTATCATGGTCAACTAAAATCAACTCAAAATCAAAGTTTCTGGCCAAAGCAATACGGTTAATAATAATGGTTGTTATTGAATCAATGACTTTGTGTTTGGACTATAGAGTTGAAAATGGACAATATTGGAATTTTGACCACCACCAAATTCCATAAGTCCGAAGATATATAGTTTTGATGAAGAGGATTGGTGTAAATAATTTTCATCACTGGGAAATGCTTAAATAAAGTAAAATTAGATTTTACCAAAGCTAAGTAAGCTATAAATTGGTCATAATGTCTCACCACCTGCTTAGTGATGTCAATGTTAATATTCTAATTGTTTGATATTAATCACTGGCCAAATTTACACTTAAGAGTCACATAATTGAAACAATGAATACTCGTGTTACCACCCAATTTAACTAAATTATAATTGTTATAAATTAATTAAATTAATTAATATTTATGAAATATTAATTATAAAATTTTATTTGATATTTGTTGATCAATATTAAAAGTGTGTATATAATAGTTATAAATACATTAGTCGATATATGATATCGATACGCGTTTAAATTAGATTTAAATATGTTATTTATTGATCGAGCTTGAAGTGATTTCAAGGCCCATGATGGGACCTATTGAGTGCGGCTATGATAGTATAGGGAGGATGGCCATATGATGGCTCGGGAAGGCTTGAATTTTGAAACCAAAGAGATGAATAGGTAAGAGAGAAAGGTGGATCTTGGTCCTCCCTTTTCTCCTTAGATCTCCACTATATGTTCCTCTATAACCCCTCATTTTACTTTTATTTTCTTGCTTCATTTGATATAGCCATGGTCAACTACTCCCCTCCATTCACCTCAAAACTTTCAAGCTTAAAGCATTAAATCAAATAAGATTCAAACACCGGTGTTGGCTGCATTTAGCTTAGTAGCGATTTTTTGGATTCTGACATCGTTTCAAGGAGTTCAGATTCTACGTTTCAAAGTGTACTATCTAGGCATTAGGTGAAAGGTAAAATTCTCTTTTTACTATGATATATTAAGGTATATAATGTTCATTATATGCTATATGTGTTTAGATAGCAGTTTAATATATCTCGAATATTTATAATATTGTGTTGTCTTCATTCGATGGATTGTATATGTGTGAGTATAAAAAATATATTTTACATTTGTATAATCATACATATTGCTTATGGCCATTAAAAAATTGTTTTTTGAAAATAATAATATTAATTGATTTAAATTAAAATGATTTATAATAAACATTGTTAAATATAATATGTTTTTCATTAATCTATATACATTTGTGTTTCATTTTTTCTATATATATATAAATAATTTTATATTTTAATACAATATAGTATTTTATTTAAGTTAAATGTTATATATATATATATGTATGTGTGTGTACGAGTAGTTGGAACTGGGCCAGCCTGCGACGGAAGTTATAGGTGAATTTTAATTTTTTTACTATATTGGATCTTTATTGGGCCTATGAAGTCTAATTTATTTAGAACATTTCTAATTTTCTTTTAAATAAAATATTTATTTTATTTAAATTTATAAAATGATTTTATATTATTTTATTAAAGTTATATTATATTTACATGTATTTATATTTGTGTACATGTGTAACATATTAATCCGTGCAAGGTATAACATGCCCATGTATAGGTGTTGTGATTTACACCGCAACAGACACGTTAGATCACCTAATATACAAATATATAGTCCAAATATATGTTTATATATTTTACTTATATATAAATATATTACAAATGTGCATGTGTGTGTGTATGTAAACTATAAAAATATTATTTAAATAATTTTTTATAAATATGTGTATATAATCATAAGTATGAAATATTAACTATATATATATATATATCTCTACTACTAATAATGGTAATTCAATGAACCAAGATCAACCGTGTCTTTTTGAAATCCCCAAACCACCCTTCACATGTCGTCCCATTTACCATCCGCTTGCTAGCCCACGAAAACAATGTTAGCTTCATTTCCTAATCCTCCGCTACTTCAACTGCATCGACGCAATCCTCCACTACTGCACCTACATCAGTCGATTGTCCACTAACCGAAATCAATTCTACACCGACGGTGATTTCTACGTCTTCTCCAACGATCGACCACCCATCAACGGATTTCACTATCAATTTACATCCAACACCGCCAACAACTATTTGAAATAAAAGTGTTGCGACCATTAATGATTTTGCACGTAAATCACGTATCCATCCATTAATTTTTTTTAAATAAAAACCAAATATCTTTAGCTAATAGATGCACGTATCGTGCAATTTATACTAGTAACTATATTAATATGTTTGAATTATTTATAAAATATATTAAATATAATTTTTTAAGGCCGAGAATAGTACATGTACAAATATAAATTTCTTTTAAACATACATACATACATCTATATAATAAAAAGGCTTTGTCAGTTACCAAAGACAAAGAGTGGCTGAGATTTAATTTTTTGTGTATATATCAACCGGCTTGCATGTCTCCACCTCATCCTGAGTATGCTTATTATATTCCCACGATCTTTCCACTTTCTTTGTCATGATCTATTTCATTCAACCTTTCCATCATTATTCATTACACCTCTTCCCCACACAATATTTTTTCATTTGCTTCAAAAAGTATCAAATCTTTCTCATTCTTCATTTCTCTGTCTTCCACTAAAATCCTTTATCCTTCTTACTTATTTGTTTTCTCACTTTGTTATATTTCGACCCTAAAATAGATGGACGAAACAACTAGAAATGGGCAAAGAAGGCGACATTGTTGTGTATTCAACCCTGTCCTCCAACTCTTTTAGGTATTATTAATACTCAAAGTCCTTTACAAAAAGTAAACAAAAGTTATATGAGGTGATTCTCCTTAGTCCATGGTGATTTTTATTTCCCTCAAAACAACAACTTAAACTATGGCATATGACTGCAGCTGCATCAAATGGAAATATGTTATTCATGAATGAGTATTATGCATTGATTATACATAGCTAATGTTTATAAATGCATTCCAAATCTTCTGAAAACTTTGATTTACTCCATGGTAAATCCAGTTATCAACCATATTGTCATGTTCCTATGTCTTACACAATCTTCCCACCACCCCTATCCACTTGCCACCCACTTCTATATTAGCTGTCGGTTTTATACAATGATTTCTACAAGTGAATATAGTGCTCCACTCTCAGCTTTGCTATCAATTAATTTTATGTTCTTTTTGTATAATTCAATAATTTATGTGTGCCCAATTATTTAATGATAACCGTAGTCAGACTTCAACTTCTTATATTGTACCTCTCTTGGTTATTGACAAAAAGCTACTTTGATTACTAACTATTCTTACTTCCGTTACGAGTGGTAAACATGCTCTTCAAAATTTGATTCTCGATTAAATTCCTTTTATATTACCTAAGATTAACTTTCTGCTTAGTTTCTAATTATTAACTTACGCACATCATATGTTTTGGGAAATGCTTTGATTCCCAGTAACTATGATTTGCGTGGTGTTTAAATCTATGGATGTAAAACTAAACAAACATGAAATTATTATTTTTTATGGCTATTGTTCTCATCCAAATATTTCAACTTACCAAAAATATTTACATAACAAACCTCCTTTGGCTTAACGGTGGAGACAATGAGTATTCGGGAATTAATTTTGAGTTAAGAAGTTGATTTCAACTAATTCTTAAAGCTTTTTATATAGATGATTTTTTTTGAGCTATTAGAATTAACGATAATAATGAACGCTTGGTATTATTGTCTAGAGTGTTGAATCAACTTAGTTTTGAATTGTTTTTACCTTTTAGAATAACTAGGTCGTTTCAGGGATTCATTAGTAACTAAAAGTTCTTTCTACTAGACCAAAACGTATATGCTTCATGTGCATCCACTTGGATGGATTTAAACTCAGTGGTCTAAATAAAAGGCAGTTCATAAATCTCTCTGCTAGATCAAATGATGAGATCACATTAAAAAAATTTCACTAAATTTCTGTTTTGGTTCAAAGTATAATGGTTAAAATTAATGAGTGAATATCCTTATATATTTTATTACATTTTTCCCTAAAACCTCAATATGTATGCTTTTGTAACTTTTAACTATCATAATATTTTGTGTCATGGAAGAAAAGCGTCATGAGCCTAAAGCACAATGTGAATGCATTTTGTCCCCTATGAATTTGAAAGACTGGATAAATTAGTTTCACTGCAATGGGCCGTTGATGTTCATATAAATTAAATGGATTTTTTTATTGTGTCATTACTGCTTAATTTCTTCACCGCTGCTTGGATATGTGTAAAAAGTTTGTTACATATCAATTTCATACCTCATGTAATTACTTCCCATACATCTCATTTTATCGCTTATTCCAGTACACACTAATATAAATTATATCAAATAAGCTGAACTATACAAGGGCTAAGAGGTTCAAGCATGTCGTATTTGTTTGCACTCCATTCAATATAGAATTCACGTGCTTTTTGTTAGCTCTTATCTGATTTACAATTTCACCATGGTTGTAGCTTAACCAAATTTAGTATTGTTAGTTTGAAATGATTTATAGATTCACCATAGTCATAGCTAAACTAAAGTTAGCAAGCATACTCAATTATTATTCGGTTTTTTCTTTCTTTGGAACAAAATTTATTCCACTTCCGTTTAATATTCATGGATAAAGTACTCTAATATACATTGTATGCTTAGTATCATGTCTATCCAGAGAAGTCCATGCCTGAATATGGATTTTTATCTGGAATTGCAACCTTAAGATACTCCCAGCAAAGATATCAGCCTACCAGAAGATGATTGAAGGTGAAGTTGCACCAGTAATTTTACATACGCATATCATTTTGCTTTGTTAGTGTATTTATTATAGGTATTCATTATAGTTTTGTGACCTGCAAGTATTTTTACTTGCCCTAAACTGTTCACGCATATGTACTATTAAATTTTTAAATGAAAATTCATATTGACATTTTTTAATACCGTGTAATTTGGTTAATAGATAATTAGTTTAGTTATTCACCAATTACTATACCATAAAATATATTGAGGTTTAAGGAGAGTATAACGCATTGTAGCTTTTATTCTTAAATTATCATAGTACCTTCTGGTTGCATAATTTATGCAAGGCATAGATTTTACCGATAAAATATACCATGTCCTTTATTTACCACACGTGTGTTTTCTGCAAATAATTCTCTTTTTTTAGTGGATGAAGTTAGCTTCTTTAGCTTTGTTGCTTTTGTCCACATTTGAGTGTATTTTATGTGTAATTTTGGTATAGATGATTCTATGTTTATTTTGGTTTAAACTTTAATGTTTAGGCATAGATCACTTGGATATTTATCATGTTTGGAATGTTAGCCATGTAATTTAATACTAAATTTAGGCAGAAACTTTGATACTAAATTTAGGCAGAAACTTTGATGGTTGTCGGTCCTACAGCTTAATAATAAAATTGGAACACATACTTTGTTTATCCATTATCTAATGCAACATATAGGTCTATCGATGAGTACTCGAAATATCCAATATACATTTACATTCATATCCAAAAATATGATAAATATCTAATATTCAAAAAGTGGATGGGATATTCGGTATCTAAAAAACAATTTGAATACATGTATGGGTATAATGGTAACCGTATAATTTTGTATGTTTGCGTTTATATTAATAGATACACATGTATGTATGTATATGCATATACATGTGTATATGATATGATATTACATATGCATATAAGATTTTAAAATTGCATACGTAGTGACTCAATAATTGCTGCCATTTATAGCAATTTTTCTTATACCAAATTATATTTCTTTACATCTTTTTACTTGGAAATAAACTTAATCCGAACAAACTGTAGTTTGCGCAATATAAACTAATGTAGAAGAAAAAAGTTTGCACCCATGCCATCGACACGGGCTTCATACTATCTATATAACAAATTTCCTTTGGTATAACGGAAAGACAAAGGACAGTCCAGATTGAGTAGAAAAAAAGATAACAGATGGCTTGGAAATTGACGGCAAAGCATACATAACACCGTTTGCATTACTTCCTATCGTCGTCTGTATTTAAACAGTTTCCCACCTCTCCCCAAACACACGTACTCCACTACTCTCTCAAATTACTCTTCTCCCACTTTCCCATCAACCCATTTTGTATATATACACTGGACTCCATCACCATCTGCTTGCCCGACCACCATCATACGTTTTCAGGTGCTGCTCTCTTCCCTGCATTATCTTTATATAATCACTCCAAATCATTATAATAGAATGATAGTATTAAAATATAAGTAAAATCATTATCTAGCATTATCAAACTAGATATTCACATCAATTCAGTAAAATTTAAACAAATAACAAATCAATAGGGTAGGCATACAACTATTCTAAAATATAATTGGCATGTTACATGTAAAGTTCTTTTAGTATAAATTTCTTAGATTACTTGGATGCCCATAATTGTTTATAGATTGTATTTCCTTTTTAGCACTAATTAAAAAATTTATTCATAAATGGGGTAATTAATAGCATATCCTTAATGTTTTTTTTCCTTCAAATCTGAAATAGATTGAAATATATAAACAATGCAATTATCGAGAATTATCATAATCCTTACTAATTAAAAAGTTAGGATAAAATTTCACTCAAAATACAAAACGAGAAGCATGTAGAGATTTAGATAGATATAGACCAATATTGTGCATTTAACTTGATATATTCGTTATGCTATCATTGAACGAAGGGAAATGTATGTTTGAAAGTAGATAAGAAGATTACAAATATTATTTACAAACATTAAGATATCTTTAATTCAGTTAAAAATAGTAAAAAAATACATGCCAATATGTATTCAAAGATTACATTAGTGCTGGACAATTCCAAATATTAAAAGATATATAAACTTAAAAAATTTAGAAATTTTTCAAAATATTTAACAGATATTACATATAAAGTCGACTCATTTAAAAAAAATCAACATTCAAAAGTTAAATTTCATACAGTTTTTATTGACATTTGCGGAAGCAGTACATTTTTTTTTATACAAAGATGCAGGTTATAAAAGAATAAAAAAACACACCCGTGCCATCGGCACGGGCTTCATACTATATATAATAAAAAAGCTCGGCCTTAATGGAAAAGACAAATAATGGCCAGGATTTAATCTTGATAAAGACATTAGATGAACTTAATCTGTCGAAGTAAGAACCAAACAAAGTTCCGTTAACCCTTCCGTCAAAATATTCAATCTCGAGAAACTAAATTTGTTTCTTTGTCCATGCTCCCAACTGCTCCACTAACCCACTGTCTTTTCAAAACTATGAGTAGACAACCAACAACCTTTCATCCCCTCTTTATCCACTTCTCCTCTATGTAAAAGAAATATTCACCATCCGTGGATCTCATTTTTTTTCCTTCTTTATCACCACACCCCCTCCTATTATACCATGGTTAAATATTGAATTTCAGAGAATCCATCTATAAATCCATACATTCACATTCCATACACGATCTTACCAATCAAAGTGGGAGGCATTCTAACAATATAGTTCCAGCCAGAACTTGATAATTTATGAAAATTTGTCCATTGCTCCTTTTTTGTAAACTACTGGATTATTGAATCACATAGCCAGATTTGGGGGTCGAGCCTTGCTGACATGAGCCCTAGGTTATTTCTTCTTTTTTGATCCAGTATTCATTTTTCAGGTTCCGTCTACATCTATTTTGTCACAAATCCACTTCGTTTTGGATCATTGATGATGCCTATACTATTATCTCTCAAAATTATATGTATGATTTGGTCTGAGTTTTATAACCAAACTTTGTGGATGTTGATGCATTATTTTATTTTTGTAAAATGAGTTTATCAACTCAGATGGTATATATAGTAAAAAAATTAATGTCATTAATCTATTTAAGGTTAAGAAGGTCAAACTAAAGCATATTTCAGCCTGTTTGTGTGACTGTAACAAAATAACCATGTGACTGTATCACATTGCATAACTATATCATCCAGGGATATGATAAAAAAATTAACCATGTGACGGTAACACATTGCATAACTATATCATCCAGGGATATGATAGAATAATCATAGCAGGAGGATCAAGAGATATACGGACTGGTATCTAACGGAGGAAATCATGGGGCATAAATATTTGTGCAGTTGTGCTGAAGCCCGTATACAGCCGGGTGTAATAATCACCGTTTGAAGTAGATTAATCATATCATCAAAGGGCCACTATTTGTAAAGGTTGGTATACAACTTTCAATCAAATTTAACATTGCATAATATATTTGTTTGCATTTGAATACACCAAACATTGTGATATTAGTTCCCTTTTCATGCTGTTTAGGATTGGATGTTGTAGTCAAATCAACTATTTTTTAGCCATGTTTGTTTTCTTGTTGTGTAAAGTTTCTATCTACTAAGTACATTTTCTTGCTATTTTTCTAAAAAGATATGTACAGTTGAGGAATTCTACCCATTTTCGAGTTAGGTAGCATTATCAGGTATGATGAACTCTTTGAAGATAAAATTTATAGCACCAATTAAAGTTTGAATATAGATTGTAATGAAGATTAAAATTGTAATTGTATTGATTATATTGTACAATACAATGATATGGAAACGAATGAGTATTTATACAGAACAAAAGAAAACTGGGCTAGGCCCGTTATCACTACTAATCCGCGTCAAACAGCAATGGTCATTTGTAGCCCTTGGATCTGATACGATCTGATGGTGCAGTGTTGCTGAGACTTTCTGCTTTGGCTAATATGCGATCTGTGTTAGTTTCCTGCTTCAGATATTCGCCCTCAATTTTATCTAGGGTTTCCTGGCTTCCCTCTTTCTCTTCATCGTTTTGTAAAACTTTCAGTTCTTCCTTTAATCTGATAAAGTTTTTGGCCGAGAGAGCCTTAGTAAGGATGTCGGCACGTTGATAGTATGTGGGAACGTGCCTTACTTCCAGTTTTCCAGCTTCTGTTCGCTCACGTACAAAATGCAGGTCAATTTCTATGTGTTTTGTACGTGAGTGTTGGACGGGGTTAGCAGATAGAGAGATCGTACTCAGATTGTCGCACCAGACGATTGGCTTTCTTTGAAGGTTGAGCCCTAATTCTGAAATTAGGGTTTCGATCCAAGCTATTTCAGCGGTAACACTTGCGAGAGACCTGTACTCCGCCTCTGTGCTAGAGCGGGATGTAGTGGCTTGCTTCTTTGAGCACCACGAAATTGGGTTTGGTCCAAGGAATACGCAATATCCGGATGTGGATCTGCGGTCATCTACGTCGCTTGCCCAATCTGCATCACTGTAAGCGTTTATGTTTATATCGTTGCTAGCTTTTAGAGATAAACCATGTTTCTGAGTCCCTTTTAAGTATCTGAGAATTCGCTTGACTGCTTTCCAGTGTTCATCGAGAGGGTTTTGCATATGTTGACAAACTTTGTTTACACTGTAGCAGATGTCGGGTCTGGTTATAGTGGCGTATTGTAGAGCGCCGACAATGCTTCTGTAATGCTTAGCATTTTCAATAGCTTCACCTTTGTGTTTTGATAAGTGTAAGTTAGTGATCATAGGAGTGGGTAATGGTTTGGCTTCAATCATGTTGGCCCTTTTGAGAATCTCACTGATGTATTTTTCTTGTGATAGAAATAGCTCTGACTTGCCCCTTTTTGTAACCTGTATACCCAGGAAGTAGTTTATGTCTCCTAGATCCTTGATGGCGAAAGTATTATCAAGTAGTTGTATTGTGCTTGTGATTTCAGTGTCACTATTTCCTGTAATGATGATATCATCCACATAGACAAGTAAGTAGGTGATGGCGCCATTATTCTTTATGTATAGTGAGTTGTCTGATTTGGTGGGGAAAAATCCGAATTTTAAAAGAGTTGCCTTCAGTTTTTCATGCCATGACCTCGATGCTTGCTTTAAGCCATAAATCGCTTTGTGTAGTTTGCATACTTTGTTGTTTCTTGTGATGTATCCTTCTGGTTGCTGCATAAAAACCTCTTCACGAAGGTCCCCATTTAAAAAAGCATTGCACACATCTAGTTGTCTAATTTTCCAATTTTTGCATAGGGCTAGAGTGAACATGAGTCGAATGGTGGTTGGCTTAACAACTGGAGAGAAAGTCTCATTAAAGTCGAAGCCAAACTGTTGTGAAAATCCTTTTGCAACCAGTCTGGCCTTGTGCCTAGCTATGCTGCCATCTGCATTTTTTTTGATTTTATAGGTCCACTTGCATCCCACTATGTTTTTATATTTTGGTTGATCGACCAGGCTCCATGTCTTGTTTTTCATGAGTGCATGATATTCCTCATCCATTGCTTTTCTCCATTCATTATGTTTATTGGCTTCCTCATAAGTTTGTGGTACTGCATCATTGGTAGAAATGGAATAGATTTTTGGTTTAAAAATTCCACTTTTCGACCTTGTTGTCATATGGTGACCAGTAGCTGCAACATTTTGTTGTTGTTCCTGGCTGCTTGAAATGCTTTCTGACATTGCACTCTCATTAGATGTGTGATTTTCATTGTTATCAGTCTGTTGTCTGTCTTCATATGTCTGAGGTGGAATGTCAGAATGTGAGTTGTGGGAACTGTATCCTGGACTTGTATCTGAGACACATTTTTCTTTTGGGTCTTGATCCTTGCCTTGTATGTTCGTGGTGAAATGTCTAGACAAAACTGGAATGGGTTGAACTGTAAAACTTCCTGTGTCGGATTTTCTTCTTGTGCTAACATCTTTTCCTGCAAAAGGAAAGATGTTTTCATTAAACGTAACATGTCTAGAGATATAGACTCTCCCTGTGTTGTCTAGACATTTATACCCTTTTTGATTGCTAGTATAGCCCAAAAAGGTACAGGGTTTTGACCTTAAACTTAACTTGTGTCTGTTATAAGGTCTGAGATATGGGAAGCAAAGGCATCCAAAAGTTTTCAAAAAATCATAATTGGGTTTTATTCCATGAAGTTTTTCATAGGGACACATATCTTTTAAAATTTTAGTGGGCATTCTATTTATAAGATAGACTGATGTGTAGAATGCATCATTCCAGTATTTCATGGGCATAGAGGCTTGTGACATTAGTGTTAGACCAGTGTCTACTATATGTCTATGTTTTCTTTCAACTAACCCATTTTGTTCTGATGTATGAGGGCATGTCATTCTGTGAAAAATGCCTTTTTCTTGGAAAAAATCTCTAAGAGGTGAAAATTCTTTTCCTCCATCACTCTGAAATATTTTTACACTATGGTTAAATTGTTTTTCAACTAGTGTAATAAACTGCTTTATTATGCTGGAGGTTTCAGATTTCGATTTGAGGAAGAATATCCATGTATATCTAGAGTAAGCATCAACTAAGGAAAGATAGTACCTGTGCCCAAGGGATGAGTCATGCGGTGCTGGACCCCATAGGTCTGCTGCAATCAGGTTCAGTGGCTCATTGTGCACTGTTTCAGACCTGGCAAATGGTAATTTGTGTATTTTGCCAATTTGGCAGTGTGTGCAAATTTCAGAAATAGGTATGTCATCAAATTTTATTTTATTATCCTTCAGAATTTTTTTTACAATATCATTGCTGGGATGTCCCAGTCTCTTATGCCAACATTCAACAACATTTTCTTTACTTATCATGCTAACATTAACATGGTTACACCAATTTCTCCCTATATGATCTCTATTCTGCTTGATGGAAGTGAATTTGTATAAGCCATTGTCCAAACTACCCTGTAATAATATGTTTTTATTTAGTAAGTCCCTAACTAGACAAAAATTGGGGTGAAACTCGAAGTACACATTATTGTCGTTGGCAAATTGAGAAACACTTATCAAGTTTTTTTTGATCTTGGGTACTCTTAGTAGGTTGTTTAAAAATAGTTCCCTCTTACCCATAATACTGCCAATTCCAATATGTGATATACTTATAGCTTCACCATTACCTACATGTATAGTTTCCATACCTGAGTAGTTTTTGTTGCCAAGATTCAAATTCTGGAGATTGTTGGTGACATGATTAGTTGCTCCTGAATCTGGGTACCAATCTTCAATGTTGAGATCATCAGATTTGACTGAGTCATCACCATTGCTGCCTTGTCCTTTGGAACCATCACCATTGGTCTTTTGTTGGTTCATTTGAGTCATGTTGACATTGGGTGCCTTTTGACTTGATTGACCTATGTTAAACTCAGAATTGAATCTGAAATAACATTTGCTGGCAACATGACCAAATTTTTCACATATTTGACATTTCACTCTATTATTGTAATTGTTCCTGCCTCTGCCTCTTCCTCTTTGTGATTGATTGTTTCTTTGTTGACTGTCAGATCTTGAGTTTTGGCCTTGTGTGGGTTTTTGTTGGCTTTTGTTTCTTGAATTGTAGCCAGATGCATAGTTGATTGTCATTTCTGATTGTGTTGCCTTTCTTTGTTCTATTCTGCCTTCATGAGCAATGAGGGCAGATTGCACATATTGTAAGTCTGGGAGTGTCTTTTGTGATGCGATAAAAGTGACCACAGACTCATATTCTTCATCTAGACCGTTAGTTATGGTGAGGATTTGTTCATTATCTGATATCTTGTGACCTACAGCACTTAGTTTATCACACAGATTCTTGATTTTAGCAAGATAGTCCCTCATGCTACCATCTTCCTTTCTTGCATTCTGTAGTTGTCTTTTGTAATGCATTATTCTAGCTGCTGATTGGGAATTGAAGATCTGTTCGATGCATGACCATATTTCATGGGAAGAATTGCATCCTACAACTTGTGACAGTAAACTAGCACTTATGGAAGACAGTAGCCATGATGATAATAAACTGTCTTGCTTTTGGTAGTTGGCATATTCTGGGTTGCTAATTTCATTTCCTTCTTTGTCTTTCTTCATGACAGGTGGAATGGAGATGGTGCCTTTGATGTAATCTTGGAGGCCATGTCCCTTCAAGGCTGTGTCAATCTGGTACTTCCATAGGATGTAGTTGTCCTCATCAAGAGGGATGGTTATGACATTGCTTTTGAGTTTAACAAGGGATGGTGCAGTTTCCCTTGTTTCATTTCTTGATGTCGCTGATGTTACATCATCTTCATCGTGATCCATTGTGGGAATCTGATGAGAACTGATTATTGCCTTGTTTCTTGGACAGGGGAAGGTGGATACTGGCGAGGCACCGTGCAGTAACTAACAAAATCTTGAAGGAACAAGAAAGTTTGTTGGGGCTTTCTTGAGAGGATCTGAGAACACCTGATTGTTGCAGCCAGAAGCGGATATGAGGGTTATCTGATCGTTTCTTGGCGTGGCACAGTCAAGGTATGGGGGAATTGGTACTTGCACTTGATCTGAGAGGGTAACTCCCCAGTGATGATAATAAAATCTGAGGGGAACGAAGCTGAAAGACTTCGTTTCGATGAAGATCAGTGCAATTGGAATGCCGTTAGGCGATTTGCTCTGATACCAAATTAAAGTTTGAATATAGATTGTAATGAAGATTAAAATTGTAATTGTATTGATTATATTGTACAATACAATGATATGGAAACGAATGAGTATTTATACAGAACAAAAGAAAACTGGGCTAGGCCCGTTATCACTACTAATCCGCGTCAAACAGCAATGGTCATTTGTAGCCCTTGGATCTGATACGATCTGATGGTGCAGTGTTGCTGAGACTTTCTGCTTTGGCTAATATGCGATCTGTGTTAGTTTCCTGCTTCAGATAGCACCAAATTATTCTTTTATTTTTTATGATATATACCAAATCATCTTTGGAGATGGTGATTTCAATCTTTTGTTATTTGTTATTGAAGGTTATGTTAATTGTTGAATATTAGTTATTACTTGTTACATTTCCAGAGTTGTAGATTGTTAATACTTTTGATGAATGCTAAATATTGTACCATGACAAGGTAAGATGAACTCTTTGAAAACTAAAGTTATTGCATGTCCCTTATAATATATAATTTTTCATCTTTCGAGATGTTGGTTTCGTAGCTTTATTATTTGTTATTGAATTTTATGTCATTGTTCAATATTTGTACTAACTGGAAATCATATTTTCGAATGTAATTTGTTAGTACCTGCTGCTTGGATCCTTGCACTTCTCATATTTTCCTCTTACTGCTTTGATTTATCTAATATCTATATGAATATAACAAGTTCTGTTGGATTTATACATGTGTGAAAATGCCTACATGGCATATGTGCTTGCATCTGTGTGCGCATTTTTATTTTTTGTACTTTCTTTCTCAAACAAGTGGAATAATGGTCATATGTTTTAAATTTAGGAGCATAAGTTCATATGCGGAATAGTAAATCAATTATCATTTTGATACAACACTTTCATAGCTATAAATGTTTGAAGATTGCTTCTTAAATAGTCAAGTGTAAGTGCATTTAATTTGCAAAAAAATTATGTTGATTTCCTTAAATGTAGGTGTTGTATGATATTTGATACTCTGAGATAATGTTGTTCTTTTATTAGCTTTTATTGAAATATTTGTACGTTACAATCTAGAGAATAGTCAATCAATAACATAGCTTTAATTAAATAGAAAAATATCGGGTTCTTTAGGGAAAATGCTTTATTATATGGTCAAAAGTTAGGACAAAATGGTTGGCATTATTGAGTTTGCGGGACCTCTTAAATCACAAATTTCTAACATGCACATCCTTAACATGTTATTACGTATAATTCAAAGGATTTATTATTTGAATAGTTTAAAATTTTAAAATATAAATAGTTATACTTCAAATTTAAATAGTAAGTATCTGTGGTTCTTTTTATGGCACATTCATGCTACAGAAACTTATAGCTATGAAATGGATATATTGTTTATTTGTTGAATTTATGCATGATCTAACTATGGAATGAAAATACTTTATACGCTATGTAGTGTAAATTAGTTCAACTATGCTGAAACTATAATTTAGTAGCAAACTATGTAATTTGAAGATATTATAACATTTTAATTCAATATAGTGCATGTAATAATTCACAGTACCAGCAAAGCTACTATATTGGTAGCCTCCAACATTTCATCTAAATAGGTGCTATAAAGGCTTGAATAAACAAGCATGTCGATGAACATTATGGTTTTTTTAGGTGTTGTGTGTTCGTTATTGCTTGTTATACAAGCTGATCGATTAACTTTACTACAAGCGTGAATTACCTGAAGTATGTATTGTGGGTTCGGTGCATACTTCCTTAGAGTTTACAAGCAAAAAAAAACTTTACTACAAGCACACGATGACTTTATTTGTTCATAGGGATAAATTTCATAACAAAATATTTTTCTTCACACTCTTAGGTAAAAATAGATATCTCAACCAAAATAACTCATGCAACCTACATATAACACCATTGATCATGTTCAATAAATATTTCGCAATCATGCCATTGGGACGGGCTTATAAATGAATATATTAAATTCTTATGCATATATATGTATAATATATATATAGTATAATACAAATAAAATCTTAAAAATAATTTATATTAAATATGTCACTACTTGGTCTTGTGCAAAACTAAAAAAAGAGATTTTTTTGAATTCTAAAATATATTTTAGAATAAATAACCACACAAAAATTATTATAAAAATAATAAAAATAATTTTTCAAAACTAAAATTGACTTTTAAATTTCCATTAAAATAGTAAATGATAATTTTAAAATTTATTATATAATTTTATAATTTAAAACAATTTTAAAAATCAAATTTTCAGCTTTTGGCTTATATTTAAATATTTTAAAATATAAAAAACTTTTTTCTGTTCTTTCTTGCCGAAAGTGTAATATGTATTATTATAATTTAAAAAAATTAAAACATAATTTATAATACACGTATGTATTAGTATAATTATTTATATGATTAATTGATTTAAATATTATTTAAAAATAATAAAATATAAAAATTATTTTTTGGTCCTGTAGAAATTATTTTACCCATTAAAATTTATGTATAAAATTATATTTCCATATTTTACATAAGTATAATGTAGTATTTAAATATAAACCATATACATATTTATAGGTATTGTATATTAAATTATTTAAAATAAAAAAATAGTTTATCTTATTATTGAGCCGTGCTGCATACATATATATGGACATAATTTTTTTTAATATAAAACATTCATATACATACAACCAATCAATATTGCGACAATATATTTATAGATTGAAATCGTCACCTAACTAAAAATATAAAATATGAAATAGACATTATGTATATATATTTATATTTATATTTATATTTATATTATAACCATGTTAGAAACATGCCTTATAGCCAAAGCATGTAAGTACAACTTTAAACAATGAGATCTGATCTTCGAACTGATTTCCAATCCAGAAGATTGCTAGTCCAAGAACTGATGACCACCGACTATCGAATAGCACTTGATTTGATTTAATTTGGACTTAGACAATCAGAGAGATGGAAAGGGAAGTTCAACTAGATGTAGAGAGGATATGAAGGCTCCAAACGTTCTAAAACAAGTATGGATACAGATGTTTATATAGAGGAGAAGTTAGAGATATTTTAGGATCAAGATCCCACATCATCTTTTACCAATTCGCTTTAGCCCACCATCTCCATGCCTCTTTAACACCATCACATGGTCGCCATACCCTTATTGTGGCCGATCAAACTAGCCCCATTTATTGGCTTTAATACCATTTATGGCCTAAAAAAATATTTTGCAATTAAATCCAATTTAAATGCATATTGATATCGTATATCGATTAATATACTTATAACTATTATAAATACATTTAAATAATATTTGTTTATCATATCAAAATCAAATTTATAAGTAATATTTAACAAATATTAATTAATTTATAACAATTAAAAATTATGTAATGATTCACCTTTTCGACCCTTAAAAATCGACTCTAATACATCCACGGTATTCACGTACCGAATATCCAAGTGCCGGAAAGACAGATTGTTGGGGTCAAAGAAATAAAAGAGAGAAAGGAATCTCACATCATGATGAGAAGATCTATAATATATAAAAGATCTTTACAAAAAAATCATCTTTATTATACATACATAACAAAATCAATGTACACCAATCTATTTTCAGCCCTGGATAGTTATAACAGCATGTCCTTACAAAATTGCCGATAAATACAGACAAGAACAAAACAAACAGAACATCGGAAGAATATAAGGTACGTGAATACACCTTGGAGAATCTAGCTCGTCTCCTGAAAGTTCCAAAGCATCCAACAAAATATGGAAAATATGCTCGGGTTAACCTGAGCATTATAAGAAAACAACGCCTGGGTCAGTCTTGTAAAACCAACGTGAGAAACTCAAATCATAAAGAATTTTATTTATTATAACTTGTAAAATCCTTTAAAATCAATGGTATCTCATAAGACCACGCCGCACGTAAACACGGGTTTTTACCTTACGATAACCAAAACATTTTATATAGAAAATCTAGTGATATTATAATAATGTCCAGGATACAAATACATATTAATCATAGCCGAAATTGTTACATTATTAAATTCCAACATAATAGGTATACAATTAAGTGCGAAGGCTCGTATTGGAAAATTGATTCCAAATATGAAAGGGTAAGGGTCTACCCACTGAATCAAGTACACCAGTAGATAAAAGGGTAAGTTTGGCTCACAATCCTTAACAAGTTTTAAAATAGAGAAAACATCCTTCCCAACCAACATTTACGTTTCCGCTCCCTGTTTTCAAATTCACGCACGCAAAAAGACCGAAATACCCTTTATGTTTTTAACTTTTCAAACGTGTATAACTTTATTTACAAAAACCGGATCAACATAACGTTTTCATCAAAAAATCGCAAATTTTATGATCTTTAAAATGAGATCCATTGTTGATACCAAAAATTTAAATTTGTATTAAAGCTGCAATTATTTCAAATATTTGCAGACAATTCAGCAAATATTGAACATTTTCGATTTATTTTCAAATATATAAAAATTGCAAAAAATTGCAGATATTTCTGCAACTATATGGTATAGTTGCAGAAATGTCTGCAACTATTACATATAGTTGCAGATATTTCTGCAACTATATGGTATAGTTGCAGAAATGTCTGCAACTATATTGCAGACATTTCTGCAACTATTGCATATAGTTGTAGAAATGCAACTATTGCAAATAGTTGCAGATGCAACTATTGCAAATAGTTGCAGAAATGTCTGCAACTATTTCATATAGTTGCAGACATTTCTGCAACTATTGCATATAGTTGTAGACATTTCTGCAACTATATGGTATAGTTGCAGAAATGCAACTATATGCAATAGTTGCAGACATTTCTACAACTATTTGGTATAGTTGCAGAAATGTCTGCAACTATTGCATATAGTTGCAGACATTTCTGCAACTATTGTAAATAGTTGCAGAAAACGAACTTACACAGTACTTCAGTAAAAATCTTTTATTGCAAACAGATAAATCATTAAGCAAAGATAATTTTATCGTTCAATATAAACCAAATAATCACAGATAGAAAAAATGGAGCACGGTATAAACGAGGGTATTTATGGAAAAGAATTAAGCCGAAACAAAAATAGGGACCGGATTTATAAAGTTTCGAACGGAAGGAGTTTTTGTGAATTACGTTTGGTTTTAGGGATGCGATCCTAATTTTCACTAGATAAAATTTACTGGAGGCTACAATATGTTGCACCTCTGCTACTTAGGACCGGGCTTACCCCTTACTGGATAGCACTGAATATGATCACCCCTTGGTTGATCAACAACCATAATAGGCCTCGAAGCATACATAGATATCGACTCTAGGTAAGGGATGATTATACCTTAATGGAAGCAATCCACATAGCCTTACTGCATATCCCTGCTTTAATCATTTCCTGGTTGAGGAGGCTTGAGGCTACGGTTACCTTTTTATATAGCAAACCCACTTGGAATGCTAACACTGCCCTCCAGGTTGGAATGTAGTGCCAGCGTTCATCCATACAAGTTGTTCTGGGATCGAAAAGCATTCAACTATTACTATCTTCCATTTTGGAATCACTCTCAAGAAGAACAGTACGGCTCCATAACATATTTCATAACGACCCATCACGAACGTTATTAGTTTAGAGTGGTTCGGATAAATCCAGAAACCGGTGTCTCCAAACTAAGCGATAATTTCCAACTAACGCAATTCCAGTTCTTTGGAAGTATGCAACAAATATGCGAGTCCTTACTCGAAAACTCAAATATACACAACATACTTCCTAAGTTAAAACAGGTCAAGATTTGATAATCAGTTATTTAACTATCAAATACACGGTCAAACAACAACAATTCATAGATTTAAATACCTATAGCAATCACCAAGCCTCAAAATAAATCTTTCATTTACTTAAATCTCTTTCCAAAATATATATTAAAATATTCATATACTTATCTCATCGGCATAAGTATATTCACAAAATTAGAGATAAAAATAACCCAAACACTATTCCTTTGGTGTTAAGCATGGAACAGAGTTCCACACCACCATAATTAGTAAGGTCAGTTAAGGGAAATCCAAATCTCAATTCTTTTATAAACTTTCTTCAATAAATCCTTTTTTAATAAATTTCTTTCATTTATGAAATCTTCTTTACTTAAGTTCCAAACCCATTTATAAAACACTTTATAAATCCCCAAGCTTATTTACAAAACTCTTTATAAATATCAAAACCATTTATAAAACTTCATTTATAAATATCCAAAATCATTTATAAAACCCTTTCTCAAATTTCAAGATCTCTTTCAATTTATAAATTCTTTTTTATAAACATTCCTTATTTAAACAAAACTTCTTAAATAAACTTTAATCAATAAAGTTACTTTGATAAAGTTAATTATTCAAAACAGCTTTAAATAAACAAGTTATCATTTAAAAACATTCTTCATTAAATTTATATTTGAACCACCTTAACAAAATAATGATTTTAAACAATCATTTAAAAAGTGTTAAATTACTTCAAAACACCTTATATAAAATCATTGCTTAATCATCCTTTAAATACCTTATTTTAAATGGTAATAAACTTCAAACCATTATCAAAAGGAAAAACGAACTATTTGACTTTAAAAAATCAAAAGAGACTTAGTGAACACAATGGTTCATTTAATGGAGTTTAACTTATCCAATTTATAACATGAGTATTTACATAACAAGTAGATATGTAAAGGGAATCGACCAATAACAATCAATCATATAGGTAAATGTTCAAGTTACAAAATAGCAAACGAGGATTTGTTCTGCTAAACACATATTCAAGTCAATATAATAGCATACTAGGTTTTTATTTTGCTTAAATAGATGTCATCATAATCTACTTGGTAAATTATGGCAGAACTGTGATTTATTCTACTAAATAGATGTCCAATATACTTAATTAGCAGAATGGTATTTTATTCCGCTAAACAGATGTCATTGGATTTCATATTTAATTGAGGTTACTTAAGGATAATCGACAAAGAAATCCCTTAGATAAAATATATCCTTTTAAAAGAAAGTTACTTTAAAACAAAACAATCTTCAAAATAAAGTCGTTCAAAACTTTCAAACTTTATTTCATAATTAAATAACATTTAAACCTTTTTTTAATAATAATTAAACCTTTAATTAATAATTAAACAATATAACTATTAAATAAATAATTAAATAATAATTATCCCTTAAACAAAAAATCAAATGATAGTTAATCTTTAAATAATTAATTAAACAAATAATTATTCTCTTAATTAGTAATTAAACCATAGATTAAACCTTTATTTAATAATAATTAAATATTAATTAAGTCCAAACTGAATCTTAACTTAATTAGAAATTAATTAAATATTTAAAACCCTTTCTTAAATAATAATTAACCTTTAATTATTAATTTAATAATAATTAATCTTTAATTAATTAACTAATTATAATTAACTTACTTAATTTATAATTAAGTACTAATTTCCTTTGTTAACTAATGATTAAATACAAATTACCTTAACTTAATTACTTAATTAATGATTAAATAAATAATTAATAATTTCGTTTATTACTTAAAATAAATTTGAAAACACTTTCCAAAAATGTCCAAGATGAAAATAACATTTAATTTGCAAAAAGAGTTTGTTTTTATGAACTGCATTTACAGTGACTATTGCTATAAAACCTAAAATTCCAAAACTTGTTTTATGCTCCAAATGACTTTCTAAACTTTTTCTTATAGTTTTAATTTACTTTTACAACTTTGAATAAAGTTTTGAACCAAAAATAAAGTTTTAAAACTTTATAAAACTTTTCTAGAAATAAAGTAAGTAAAGGAACAAGTAAATTAAGGGACCTCAGTGTCGCAAACGAGCGATTTTAAGTCCTAATTTCTTTAGCATACAACACATAACATAGCCCATAATTATCACAACATGTGTACATAACAAAGTTTTCATAACCAAATAAAGATTATAGCTTGTACATTTTATTAACTTTAACTTTTATTTACAAGTCTAAACAACATCACTTTCAACCATACACATACACATACACATACAAAGCAATATCTATCTTATTCAAACAAACATCAAACTTAGAAACCAACTAGCATGAAAAGTAAAGTTAAAAACATTATGAAAAGGAGGGAGCTTCACTTACCAAAAAGCTACCAAATTAACCAACTTTACATTATGACTTGAATGGGACCTAGACCCTTACTTTTAGCTAGGAAAAGTGAAGAATTGGTGGCCTTAGATGCCAAAATAGTTTCGGCCATGACATGTATGGTTCGGCCACTATGGAGGAGGGGCTCAGCCATAGCTTGGTGGAGGAGTTTATAGCTTGCTGCAATGACCCGCAAATTTATCACTTTGATAAATTATATTTATATTTGAAATGTTCAAATACAAGATTTTATAACACAATTTATAATGTTTTGAACCATAAATAATGATGGTATACTTGTTTTAGAAGTATATTGACAAATATAGATATTTGGGATTTTCATCAGAAAAATGACGAAAATCAGTTTTCGAGAAAATAAAGATTTTCCTAATATTAAAGCGAACGAAACTGAATAAATACACTTATTTATCCATTTAAGCAAGAATATCAAATTAAAATTATTTATTTTATTTTTGAAATTATATATATATATATATGACATCATAAGGGATATCATCACTTTTATATATTTTTTGAAATTTTAAATTAAGTTAATTAAATAATTGTTTTAAAATGATAATAATTTATTTTAATATATTACATAGTGATGATAAATCATTAATAATAGTTTTATAAAAATACATATTTGTTTTAAAAATATAAGAAAATTTGTAACGTTTTGTCGATACTACTGCACTGTTTGTTAACACTTTTTTAATATTGATTTGTATGGTTTAATAATTTAAATGAGTACATTTTAATTATTCTAAAATGATAAGAAATAATTTTCAAGGTATGTTTACAAATATATATAGTTTAACAGAGAAGTAAAAATATGACCGGAAATCGGATCCTGGATTTGTAACGGATCGATGAACGGAAGTTGTAATCGAACGTTGCACCATGGGTGGTCATATATGACATATATATGCATACATACATGTCATAACACATATACACATAAATATACATATAAGAAGTTGCCATGTACATTAGTTATTTACACAAGGTAAAAGTTATAAATATCATGATATTTACCTAACCAAATCAAAACAAAACTTACCATTACTTACAAGCACATGGGTGGTACATGGGAGGGGGAAGTCACAGCTAAGGGAAGATGCGAGGGGTGCATGATGATGTAGGAAGATATTTTTACCTTTACTTAAGTGATAAGCTTCCAAAATGCTATAAATAACACCCTAACCCCTCACTTATTCTCACACCATTTCCCTTCTTTTTCTTCCTTTTTCTTGAGCTCTAATATCTCTTCTTTAATAGTTTCCAAACCTTGGAAAAAAGTTAGCAAAATTACGATGAAGTAATGTCAAAAATATATACATATAAGCAATGTTTCTTCCACCTTAAAATCAAGTGCCAAAACCCTTCCCAACTCTTCAAAACGCACTGCCACCCTCTACCACCATGCTTGGCCGAGCAAGCCTGTGACGCCCCACCTCTATACCCACGCTAGACAAGAACACTACGGTGTAATGCTGTCGACTAGCACGGAGAATAAGGCTGTTGAGAAGCGACCATCCGTGTGACTTCTTTGAGCGAGCACCGATATGTCAGATAGTATAGAATGCATATCGTTTAAGGAGGAAATCCGACATACCGATTCAAACTCAAAGCTATCACACAGTGGCTATATAATCTTCGGAAACAAAAATAGAAATAAAAAAAACACAATCAGTCACAAGCATCCTTATCACAAAGGCGGAATAAAGATATGAATATATATATAACACCTCAAAGTGTACATCAGAGTAGTGGTCAGAAAGATCCACGATAATACAAAAGAATAGCAACACGTGCTATACAAAAGAATAAGTACACAACGTAGAGTCCATATCTCAAAGGTGTACATCCAAAAACTACTAATCTAAGTAGTTAGCCAAAAGTCATAATAACCCTGAAGAGGAGTCAAGCAGAAGCACCTGTAACATATCGGTCTGACCCGAGTATTATTTATAAGAAAATAATAAACGGATCAGTCTAGCTATAAATATCAGATGATAGTGTATAGAATGAATAACATGACATGAACATGTAATAACAGAAAAGGGCATACTACTATAAGTATGCAATTGATAATTAACAAGAGATTAATCAATATCACAAAAATCTTCTCAAAGATAAAATAGGGTATCATACCCTAAACTTGTTTTCATAACAAGGCAATGACACACAAATTCACCAATGCACAAAAATTGATATCATATCAATGAAAAGCATGAAAATTGGTGAAGTATAAATTCCAGAAATCAACACACGAAATCCAGAACAAATCCCAGAAATCAACACACAAAATCCAGAAATCACAAAAAGGGGAAAGTCCGAACACACGAACGAGAAGCTATCTCATGGAAGCTATCCATTTAATTTTTCGAACACACGAATGGCCCGAAGGCCTTTGACACACGAATGGCCCGAAGACCATGGGGCGCTACCCCATATATGTGATGGCGAAACATCACACAAGCGGGGTCTAGTCTCCCTCGCAGACAAAGAGACATCGCTCAATCGCTAGTCTAAATCACAAAAATGATCGTCATGATCATCAAGAAGTGTCAACCACACTAAGCTAGTAAATATATGAGTTTAGCTTCATGTCCCATAACCACTTGCTTAACTTAAATATTTACGAACAAACTGTAGATCTTCACTAGAAAATTATCACAAAGGGTTCAATCGAACAAGTCCAAGAGCTAACCGATGAAGTAAATGCGAGCGTTTCATACCACTCGTTTTACTAAGTCGTTTAATTCGATTTCTCATCCGAGTGAAGTAAAGGCTTGTGTATACTAGTAGGTTGGAAAACGGTTTGAGAAAACAAGCTTTATATTTAAATGAAATCATTTGGAAGAAAGGGTTTTGATAGTTTCTACTAGTATTCAAACCTTCATATCTTTAAATTGACAAACCATAAAACGATTGCTGAAACAAATCGAATCACAAAAGTTCACATTCGAAGACGTGAATGAAATCCAAGAAAATCAACTCATATTGCATCAAGTGGAAGTTCCCACGCGACCTAATCATAGTCGAGCTAAAGTGCACGACCTAAAAAGGTGGCGACTTAAAGCAAAATAGGTCGGACGACCTAAGGACAGCATGCCGAGCGACCTAAGTGATCGACCTAAGCATAAGGCGCGACCTATAATGTCTGAGCGACCTATACCCTCACGCGACCTAACATAGAGATGATCGAGTGACCTAAATATTTAAGGCCGAACGACCTAACAAAGCTTGCGACCTATCAGAGGCAAAGCCGAGCGACCTAATTGTATGCGACCTAAAGGCTTGCGACCTAAGGACTCGCGACCTAACTGAGACAAGGGCGAGTGACCTAATGGTACGCGACCTAACGTGTAGCGACCTAGGGCCAAACGACCTAACGAGGTCACGAGATGTTTAAATGGTCAAGCGACCTAAGGAGGAACAGTGGCGAGCGACCTAAGGAGTTATCTAACCCGAGCGACCTAGAGGCTTTACAAGGTCGAGCGACCTACGACCTAACTCTCCCCCCGAGCGACCTACGACCTAACTTCCCCCGAGCGACATACGACCTAACTCCCCCGAGCGACCTACGACCTAAGCGCAGAACGCTGTATATGCAGGCAGAGACTTTTCACATCGAACGACCTAGCACAGGCAGAACGACCTAAGCCCAGATTTTTGCCAAAACACTGAAAATTGGAGTTTTTTGCCGATTCGATCCAAACCAAAAGCAAATGCATATGCACAAGTGATAGGGAATCATTCCCAACAGTCAAATGACAGTTATAGGCAAGATGTGAGATTAAAAATCTCACCTTTTCACTTAAATGGATAAAGACTAAGCTTGAAAGCAAGGAGAAGCAATCCAAAGCTTGAATCCAATATCCTCTACTTGAATTTGGAGTTGAATGTTGGATTTGCAATTGAGTTTGAGTTTGGAGTTTTAATTTCCCATTCCCTCCTCCATTTTTGATGGAGCTTGGATTTTTTAGCAAAGAGTGAAGTTGTGAAGGGAAGAGGGTTGGGCTGAGCTAAAGAAGGTGCAGTCCAACCAAAGTCAAAGGCGGGACAAAGTGACGAAAATTCCACTTACTCCAAACATATCGAATTTATACTTAAAAAGATCGCAAACGTCATTTTGAACTCAATGAAATTGGTCTCGAGTCCTAATTTGACCGCATGCAAAAAGTAGCTTTTCGGATAACATCCGACTAACGATAAAATATTTAAATCAAATATTTAAATATAAAAATCGATAAATATGCAGGTTGTTACAGACTCCCCTCCTTAAATAAATTGCGTCCTCGCAATATATAAGACGGAAAACAAAAGTAACAACCATAAAAGCACATTAACATAAAAGAAATTTGAAATAGAAGTTCACCTGAAAGAGCATGAGAAAGTAAGTCCGGATGTGTACGCTCGATGAATTCCCTAGTTTCCCAAGAGCAATCCTTAGGATTTGAGGACCATTGAACTTTAACAAGCGGGACATCTTTATTTCGAAGGTGTTTGACCTCCGAAGCAATAATTCGAATAGGATGCTGCTCATAAGTTAAGTTAGGCGAAACTTCAATCTCTTCAACAACACCAGGCTCAAGAATAGCCTTGGAATCTCGAAGGCACTTCCGTAATTGAGAAACGTGAAACACGTCATGCATAGCTGAAAACTGAGCCGGTAATGAAAGGCGATAAGCCATAGAACCAATACGTTCGGTGATAGGAAATGGCCCAATATATCGAGGCGCTAACTTTCCCGATCGATTGAAACGTACAACACCCTTCATAGGTGAAACACGAACAAATATAAGATCACCAACAGAAAATTCTAATTTTCTTCTTCGATTATCGACATAGGATTTTTGTCTACTCTGAGCTTCTTTCATCCTATGACGAATAAGTTCAATCTTTTCTATGGAATCACGAATAAAATCTGGACCTAAAACCAGCTTCTCACCGGCCTCAAGCCAACAAGAAGGAGATCGGCATGGCCTCCCATAGAGTGCCTCGAAAGGTGCCATACCAATACTAGCTTGGAAGCTGTTATTATAGGAAAATTCAACAAGTGGAATATGATCTTCCCAACTTCCACCGAAATCAAGCACACAAGAATGAAGAAGATCTTCAAGAGTTTGATTCACACGCTCAGTTTGTCCATCGGACTGGGGGTGATAAGCGGTGCTAAAATTAAGCTTCGTTCCCAAAGCTTGTTAAAGACTCCTCCAGAATCCACTAGTAAACAATGGATCACGATCACTAACAATGGAAGTAGGGACTCCATGTAATTTAACAATTTCTATGATAAAGAGTTTGGCCAGAAGAGGAACGGTTTGTTTCGACCGAACAGGAATAAAATGGGCAGATTTAGTAAGTCTATCAACGATCACCCATAAGCTATCATGACCTGAACGAGAGCAGGGAAGGCCATCAATAAAGTCCATGGAAATTTGATCCCACTTCCAAACTGGAATTTCCAATGGTTGCAATAACCCACCTGGCCTTTGACGTTCAGCCTTAACAAGTTGGCAAGTCATGCAACACTTAACAAAGTTAGCGATATCAGATTTCATTCCCTCCCAGTAATAAAGTCGCTTCATATCTGCGTACATTTTACTGCTACCGGGATGAATGGAATATGTGGAACGATGAGAATCTTCTAGAATATCTTTACGAAGATCTCCAGTATCTGGTACGATAAGTCTACCAAATTTTCGAATCCCGCCACGAAAATCAATATCAAAGTCTTTCAAACCTTCAATATCGGTTTTATCCTTAAGATTTTGGCCAAGCAAAGCCAATTCAGGATCTAGCTGTTGAGCTTCAAGAATGCGGTCTAAAAGAGAAGGACGAGCCTCAAGGCTACACAAAACAAGAGATGAACATAAATCGGAGACACGATCTCGAATTTCACAAGTGGATATAACCTCAAGATCCTTCCATTCAGATATCATCATGGAAACAACCGCTTGTTGCTTCCGACTAAGAGCATCGGCAACTCGATTTCCCTTTCCGGGAGTATAAAGAATATCAAGATCATAAGAAGCAAGGAATTCGAGCCAACGCTGTTGACGCAAATTTAGTTCCTTTTGAGAAAATAAATATTTCAAAGACTTATGATCAGTATAGAGAATAAATTTTTCTCCCAAAAGATAATGTCGCCAAATTCGAAAGGCGAAAACGATAGCCGCGAGTTCTAAATTAATGTGTGGCATATCTAGTCTTAGCCGGCTTCAATTGCCTAGAAGCGTAAGCAATAACACGTTCATTTTACATAAGAACGGCTCCCAAACCAACGCGACTAGCATCGGTATAAACAACAAAATCTTGATTCCCTTCGGGAATAATAAGAATAGGAGCATCAGAAAGGAGTTCTTTTAATTCCTGGAAAGAAGCTTCACATTTGTCCGACCAAATGTATTTAACACCTTTCTTTGTTAAGCCAGTAAGAGGTACGGCAATTTTAGAAAAGTCTTTGATAAAACGACAGTAATAACCCGCCAATCCAAGGAAGCTACGGATTTCTATGACACTCTCCGGTCTCTTCCAATTTTGAATCGCTTCAATCTTTGAAGGATTCACTGATATTCCAGATTCGGAAATAATATGACCGAGAAACTTTACATTAGTTTGCCAAAAGTGGCATTTAGAAAATTTTGCTTTTAACTGATTACTCCTAAGAGTTTCCAATACAATCCGAAGATGCTTTTCATGTTCCTCTTCGGTTTTAGAATACACAAGAATATCATCAATAAAGATGAGAACAAACTGATCGAGGAAATCTTTGAAAACTCGATTTATAAGGTCAACGAAATAAGCCGGAGCATTCGTTAAACCAAACGGCATAACTAGCCACTTATAAGATCCATAACGAGTATGGAAAGAAGTCAAATACTATCCTCTGCAATACGAAGCTGATGAAAACCAGTAGCCAAGTCCAATTGTGAAAAGACTCTAGCACCACTAAGTTGATCGAATAGATCATCAATCCGAGGAAAATGATATTTATTCTTAATAGTTAGATCATTAAGCTTGTGGTAGTCGACGCAAAGCCTAAGTGTACCATCGGACTTACTTACGAAAATAGCTGAAGCTCCCCAAGGCGAGGAACTAGAGCGGATAAGTTGCTTCGTCTCCAATTCGGACAATTGTTTGCGCATCTCTTCATTCTCCTTGTTGGACATACGATAAGGAGGACGAGTAATAGGTTGAGCTCCAGGTATAAGATTAATTTTGAACTCAATTGCTCGCTTAGGTGGTAATCCTAAGACGGACTCGAATATGTCGGAAAATTCACGAACGACGCGAATACGAGAAATGATATCCTCCTCGTCATCATTATCATCATCACGAGGATTTAAAGAATATAAATATGCTGCCATAGTGGAATCCGAATCTTTAAGAACAATAGAAATCTGCTTTACAGATTGCGGATGTTGGAGATAAACAGTCCGCTCAGGACATAGGATATGAGCTTCATAACGGTTAAGCCAATCCATACCCAAAATCATTCCAAAGCCCAAATAACGCATGACATGCAAATCGGCTAGGAAAGGAAAATCATACAAAATAATCTCCACATCTTTACAAAGTAAACTAATAGTTGCGGATCCACCAACTGGATTCGCAATTCTTAAAGATGTCATTAAAGACACAACACTTAAAGAAAAAGTGTCTACAAGTTCCTTTGATATAAAAGAATGGGATGCACCCGTATCAAAGAGAACTCTAAAAGTTTGATCATGAAATAAAATAATGCCATCAAGGACAGAATGAGACATACCTTGACCGCGAGATGTGTTGCCAGGGGCTTGAGCCACATTAAGCTTTCCCTCCTTCTTGCTTGGGAGCCTAGGGCATAGATGCATATAATGATCTGGACTTTTACAATAGCGACAAGAATGGGGCTTTGAACACTTGTTCGCAAAATGGCCCCTAGCGCCATAGTTGAAGCATTTCCCATCACTGGGGGAAAGTGTCTTTGCGGCAGGAGTTGCTTGTTTACCTTTTTTGCTGGGATAAGGGCCTTTGAACTGGTTAGGCCTTTTCTTGTTGTTGAAGTTTGGTTTAGCAGCCACCACTTCAACATCACTGTCCTTATCAGCCTCTTCAAGACGAAGAGCGATATCTATGAGTTGATCGAAAGAAACTTCTAATTTTAGAAGTAAGGGCTTCTTGAGATTCTTGTTTAAGCCATAAACAAATCTTTGATTCTTCTTCAATGGGGTGTTGATATATTCAACCCCATATTTAGACAGTGACTCGAAGGATGCGACATAATCTGTCACAGAGGATTCACCTTGAAAAAGGTCTATGAAACGACGAGCCAAAGTCACTTTCTCTGCTTCTGGTACGAATTTTAATTCGAAGCGTTCCCGGAATTGCTCCCAGGAGAGATCTGCTTCATTAATTTCAGAAATAAGAAGTTCGTACCAATCCAATGCTCTCTCTTGGAGCATACTGGAGGCTACCTGAACACGGTGAAGATCGATAAGATTCATGCGAGAAAAGATTCTATCGCATGTTCTTAACCAAGCCTGGACTTCAATAATGGTTTCAGAACCTTTGAACAGTCTCCCACCCAAGTTGGTATAATCGTTGCACAAACGTGCAAATCCAGACTTAGGGTGTGTAGGTTCCTGATTAGGACCAGCTGCCTGAGCATTCTTTACTAAATCAAGAAGCTGTTGGGCAGTCATAAAAACTCCATCCTGGGGAGTAACGGTAGATGGTCCAGCTCTAGGACGGCCTGGTCTAGACATTCTCTTCTTTAAGAAAGAGAGAAGAAGAAAAGTTATTTTCCAAATAAATATCAAGCAAATATTGATAGATAAGACAATGGTACATAAAAGGAAATAGGATGAATCGGTACGAAGACTCGAATTACATCCTAAGGCACAACTCCTAAGTTGGAATTAGGACGATGATCCTTGTTAAGTTATTCTACATTGTTCCGAAGTTTGGCTCTGATACCAAGCTGTGACGCCCCACATCTATACCCACGCTAGACAAGAACACTACGGTGTAATGCTGGCGACTAGCACGGAGAATAAGGCTGTTGAGAAGCGACCATCCGTGTGACTTCTTTGAGCGAGCACCGATATGTCAGATAGTATAAAATGCATATCGTTTAAGGAGGAAATCCGACATACCGATTCAAACTCAAAGCTATCACATAGTGGCTATATAATCTTCGGAAACAAAAATAGAAATAAACAAAACACAATCAGTCACAAACATCCATATCACAAAGGCGGAATAAAGATATGAATATATATATAACACCTCAAAGTGTACATCAGAGTAGTGGTCAGAAAGATCCACGATAATACAAAAGAATAGCAACACGTGCTATACAAACAAATAAGTACACAACATAGAGTCTATATCTCAAAGGTGTACATCCAAAAACTACTAATCTAAGTAGTTAGCCAAAAGTCAGAATAACCCTAAAGAGGAGTCAAGCAGAAGCACCTGTAACATCTCGGTCTGACCCGAGTATTATTTATAAGAAAATAATAAACGGATCAGTCTAGCTATAAATATCAGATGATAGTGTATAGAATGAATAACATGACATGAACATGTAATAACAGAAAAGGGCATACTACTATAAGTATGCAATTGATAATTAACAAGAGATTAATCAATATCACAAAAATCTTCTCAAAGATAAAATAGGGTATCATACCCTAAACTTGTATTCATAACAAGGCAATGACATACAAATTCACCAATGCACAAAAATTGATATCATATAAATGAAAATCATGAAAATTGGTGAAGTATAAATTCCAGAAATCAACACACGAAATCCAGAACAAATCCCAGAAATCAACACGCGAAATCCAGAAATCACAAAAAGGGGAAAGTCCGAACACACGGACGAGAAGCTATCTCATGGAAGCTATCTCATGGAAGCTATCCATTTAATTTTTCGAACACACGAATGGCCCGAAGGCCTTTGACACACGAATGGCTCGAAGACCATGGGGCGCTACCCCATATATATGATGGCGAAACATCACACAAGCGGGGTCTAGTCTCCCTCGCAGACAAAGAGACATCGCTCAATCGCTAGTCTAAATCACAAAAATGATCGTCATGATCATCAAGAAGTGTCAACCACACTAAGCTAGTAAATATATGAGTTTAGCTTCATGTCCCATAACCACTTGCTTAACTTAAATATTTACGAACAAACTGTAGATCTTCACTAGAAAATTGTCACAAAGGGTTCAATCGAACAAGTCCAAGAGCTAACCGATGAAGTAAACGCGAGCGTTTCATACCACTCGTTTTACTAAGTCGTTTAATTCGATTTCTCATCCGAGTGAAGTAAAGGCTTGTGTATACTAGTAGGTTGGAAAACGGTTTGAGAAAACGAGCTTTATATTTAAATGAAATCATTTGGAAGAAAGGGTATTGATAGTTTCTACTAGTATTCAAACCTTCATATCTTTAAATTGACAAATCATAAAACGATTGGTGAAACAAATCGAATCACAAAAGTTCACATTCGAAGACGTGAATGAAATCCAAGAAAATCAACTCAAATTGCATCAAGTGGAAGTTCCCACGCGACCTAATCATAGTCGAGCTAAAGTGCACGACCTAAAAAGGTGGCGACTTAAAGCAAAATAGGTCGGACGACCTAAGGACAGCATGCCGAGCGACCTAAGTGATCGACCTAAGCATAAGGCGCGACCTATAATGTCTGAGCGACCTATACCCTCACGCGACCTAACATAGAGATGATCGAGCGACCTAAATATTTAAGGCCGAACGACCTAACAAAGCTTGCGACCTATCAGAGGCAAAGCCGAGCGACCTAATGGTACGCGACCTAAAGGCTTGCGACCTAAGGACTCGCGACCTAATTGAGACAAGGGCGAGCGACCTAATGGTACGCGACCTAAGGGCACGCGACCTAGGGCCAAACGACCTAACGAGGTCACGAGATGTTTAAATGGTCAAGCGACCTAAGGAGGAATAGTGGCGAGCGGCCTAAGGAGTTATCTAACTCAAGCGACCTAGAGGCTTCACAAGGTCGAGCGACCTACGACCTAACTCTCCCCCGAGCGACCTACGACCTAACTTCCCCCGAGCGACTTACGACCTAACTCCCCCGAGCGACCTACGACCTAAGCGTAGAACGCTGTATATGCAGGCAGAGACTTTTCACACCGAACGACCTAGCACAGGCAGAACGACCTAAGCCCAGATTTTTGCCAAAACACTGAAAATTGGAGTTTTTCGCCGATTCGATCCAAACCAAAAGTAAATGCATATGCACAAGTGATAGGGAATCATTCCCAACAGTCAAATGACAGTTATAGGCAAGATGTGAGATTAAAAATCTCACCTTTTCACTTAAATGGATGAAGATGAAGCTTGAAAGCAAGGAGAAGCAATCCAAAGCTTGAATCCAATATCCTCTACCTGAATTTGGAGTTGAATGTTGGATTTGCAATTGAATTTGAGTTTGGAGTTTTAATTTCCCATTCCCTCCTCCATTTTTGATGAAGCTTGGATTTTTTAGCAAAGAGTGAAGTTGTGAAGGGAAGAGGGTTGGGCTGAGCTAAAGAAGGTGTAGTCCAACCAAAGTCAAAGGCGGGAAAAAGTGACGAAAATTCCACTTACTCCAAACATATCGAAGTTTATACTAAAAAAGATCGCAAACGTCATTTTGAACTCAATGAAAGTGGTCTCGAGTCCTAATTTGACCACATGCAAAAAGTAGCTTTTCGGATAACATCCTACTAACGATAAAATATTTAAATCAAATATTTAAATATAAAAATCGATAAATATGCAGGTTGTTACAAAGCCACCTCCCAAGGTCACAGCCGAGCATGCAAGAAGAAAGGTGGAGATCCAAAAGCTCTGAAGTGAAGAAAAGAGAAGGAAGTGGTGCCAGAATGCTACAGGTTTGATTTCAGGAAGCTTTAGAAAAGTTTGGGATGGAGAAGGAAGTGATGGTATGAAGTGTGGTGATATGTGCCTAAATGTTGGTAGGAAGAGGATAGAGTTTGGTTTGGTAAAAGTGAGTTAATCTCACTTTGAATCACTTGATAATCACTTATCAATATTTCTTATTAATCACTTAAATATTGCTTGCTATTAGTCATAATAATAGACATTAACTACTTAAAGTTATACCCTTGATCATATGCTAAAATGATTGCTTATATAGTTGTTTAATATGTTTGGATGACGATTGGTTGATTATATGCTTGCCTGTGTGGTAATAATTCACGTTAAATACACGTCGAATGTACACAAAGGAAATCACTTTCCTATATGAATTATAAAAATGTTACGGAATAGTTAAACCTCTTTAAACATGAGTAAAATAGTTTAAAATGGTTTATAAATTTTTTGTAAACATTAAAAATCATTTCGGTAAAGTTTGGAAATGATTTCAAAATGGAGTCAAAATAAATGTGCCGCGTAGCGACAGTTTGCAATTTGACCTAGTAAAAGTTAAATCTATGTGTAAAATAGAATATAGCTCGGAATTATTCGAAATAAGAATTTTCCGAACTCTTATAACTATAATTTACAAATGAAGAAGAAAAATCAAGATTTCATTTAATAGAATTTGAGTTATGTCTAAATCAAGTTTTTAAAAACATCTCGGTTTCGTAGTTCGAAAACCAAAATGGAAAAATCTTTAAAACGGGTATTTTTAAATATTTAAAAATATGAAATAAATTCCATTAATATATTAAAATGTTTTAAAAGGGGTTTGAGTTTTAAAAATGCACATATGTGGAATGAAGTTAATGTTTTGATCAAAGAAGCTTTTAAAAACACTATTAGTAGCATTTTTTATAGTAGTTTTTGGTAACTTTTAAAATTAAGATTTAAACTTGGGATTTTCTTCCCAAATCTTTTTAGAAACTTTTCAAATGAATAATTAAGTATTTTGAAGATGATTTGGAGGTTTTATAATTATTTTAAAGGAATTTTTAATAAATGGTTAAAGAAAAATTATTTTAAACAATATTTGTAATTGTGTTAAGTAAATGAAAGTCATCTCTAAAAGATCATATAAAAGAGTTTAGAGTTGATCAAATACTTAACCTCCTTATGGGTGACAGAGAGATAGTCTCTAGACCTGAGCTTGGACAACCAGTGTTTGGGTTCCGCTCTAGCTATCCGGACTGGCCCAATGGAGGGGATAGTAAATTTAATTTACTCGGACCACATTTTCCTAAGATAAAAATAGATGTGGAGATTTCCAAAGTTAAACAAGATTTAAGAACAATAAGATTTTGGTGATATATGAAATGTATTGGTTAAACTCTATATTAAATTCCGAGGAGAGAACTCGTACTATCTGTGTGAATTTAAAAGGTGATTTCACCGTTATTCGACTAATAGTACAGGTTGAATATATTAGTATTGGATATAATTAGTCTAAAATTTGTGGATCCCTTTTATTCAATACTAACTGGTTTGGATTTACAGTAAACACTGTCTTAAATAACATTGTTTTTGAGCCACTATAGATATGTTTTGGAAATTTGAAATCTTCATTAAGATTTGAATTATACTTTTCCTAAGTAATTAAAAGATGAAACGTTATGGAAATTCCAAAGCTAAAAAGGGGTTCTAATTAACCAAAGGATTTGATGAAATAGATTCAATGATTCCGTATATACTGAAAAAGGAATGGTTTAAAGATGTATATCTCTAGAAGATATTTTATCTAGATAAAAGATATTGATAAACTAAATAATTGTCAACCATATACTTAACATCTTTTTTTGATAAATTGGTTCGGAGGAACTGGGGTTAGATTTAGATGATTCCTATCTGAAAACAACTTCGAACCAATATAGGTTCGAAAGTGAAAATATGTTGAAGACAATGATTTTGAAGACGGAGACCTTCATAATATAGGGCTGCTTGCCACTAACCTTTGGAGTAATTCCTTTATCATATATATGGTGGCTGTGGTTCCTTCAATTTGAAATCTTTGACGCAAGGACTACTCGCTACTAATCCTAGGGGTAATTCCCAAACAGGATGTAGTAAGAGAAGCATCTTCGGTTTGTCCTATTCCTAGACAACTTGTATGAACGAATGTTTGACATTGCATTTCTAAGGCCATGTATATTGATCACTACAAACGTACATCTATTGGTGGTGCAGGAGGATACCCCTCCTATAATTATAATCCTTCTCTGAGATGTACAAACTTAGAGGTTGTACTTTTATGGAAATCAATAGTGTATTGTTGGAAATGGAAATGTGGCATTTACAGTAGGATTTGTTATATGAAAGGTAAAACGTTACCTTAAGCCTCGCACATCGGGAACGAAAAAAATAGGGTAGATGCGGCAGGGCTAAGTGGGTCGCTCCCATTAGGATATGGTCATCACAGTTCTAGATTACGCTCTATATATAGGGTTTGTTGTGTATGCTATAAGACATCTCGGATAGGTCGGGAACGACCGGGGTGATGGGATATTCGCTACTATCTATGGTAGAGGTAGGCTGGTTCTGTGTTGGTAGAGGTTGGAGCCTCTGGTGCATCCCTCTAGAGATGTACTATCGGAAGGTAGTCCCTTACCTTGTCATTGTATGGAATCCATTCTCCAATACGAGCCTTTGCGGTTTTAGTTGTAAAGCTATTATGCTAGAATTTAATAAATGTAACAGTTTTGGCTAAGATTATATACATTTATTTGAAAAGTGTTTTCAAACCAATGTCACTAGAAATAATATTAAATGATTTGATAAAAATGTTTTAGTTATCATAAGATAAAAACCCATCCGTGTTTATGTGCGGCATGGTCTTATGACATACTCTTCTTATCAAAAGTTTGGTTTGGCATCAAAGTCGATCTATGACACTGTCATATATATTTTTGGTTTGCATTTCTCATGCCGGTTTTTCAGACTAATCCGAGTATTTTTAATACTCGGGTCATATCAGTGTAGTTTTAGGATTAGCTGAAGATGATTGGAGTTTCCAGAGGATAGCTGGAGATCTTCATTAACGTATGGACGTAGTTTACTTTTCCACTGTGTTTGTCATTTTTCAGCATTTGTAAGGACATGTATTTATAACTGTCCAGGCTGAGCTTAGGATAGACTTTGATGTATGTATTTAAAATTTCTGCTGTAAGAATTATATATTGAAATAATATATGTTATTTCATTCGTGTAAGATTCTATTCTGTCTTTATTTTCTTTTTACCCTTGATCAATCTGCCTTTTCAGCACTTGAATACCATGGATGTATTAGTGTCGATTTCTATGGGTCGAAAAGGCAGGTCATCACATTTGGTATTAGAGCTTAGGTTAAACGAACAATTGAGCCTGATAGGGGTAAAGTCTCATAAGAGAAGGGTTAGTAATACCCTAATTTGAGTAACTCATTAGAGATAGGGTAAGCGACACCCTAGAATGAGTTGAGAGTACTATATATGAGCGCGTATTTGTTAATGCTTTATAAAAACAATTTTTATTTTAGAAAATTGGTTAACGAAATAATTTTACCTAGGATTATATTTTGAATATAAAGGAACATCTTTCAAAAGATATAGTTATTATGTAGTGTTTGGTTATTAAGGGAATGATAATATTCCGTTATTATTATTAATTGATTGGTGGTTTAATTTAAAAGTTTAAATCCAAACATCCATGAATTTAGTTTCATAATTTGACTACGTGGTGTTCGATAAATAATAATATTGGTTTAAGATTTAAAAACTTTATTTAAGATAAATAAATTTTACGAATGCGTTTAAAAAGTGATTTTATAAATTGGATTAATAAAACGTATTTTATAAAGAGGTTTTTGAGAATTTAAATCCTGGTATTTTAGAAAAGCTTTGAAAATTTTAAAATGATTCGTAGAAGTTTTAATTTTAGGAGTAGAGTTTATAAAATGGAAAGTTTATATTCATAAAAGAGTTTTTATAATTAAAATATCTTTTAAGAGAAATGATTTGAAATTGATATTTTGGAATAATAAAATTGGTATTTGAATTCTTATGAAAGTTGATTCAAAATGAAAGTTATTTTGAAAAAGGAGTGTTCTAACAAATAAGTCCGTTTTTATTACAAAAGAAATACAATTTTAAAGAAGATAGAAATAGGTTGAAACAAATATTTATGATATGATTTATATAAAAGATTTATAAAAGTAATATTTTATAAATAAAGTAATAGATTTATAAATAGTGTTTTATAAATATTAAAGATGAATTTGTAATAGATATTTTGTAAATATATTTATAAATGGAATTTTATAAATAAAGAGATTTTATAAAAAGAAGTTTTATAAAAAGGAAGGAGATTATAAAACATGGTTTTATAAATCTAATAGGGTTTATCTTGATAAGTAGAGGATGGTTTTTATAAAGGGAGATACATTCTGTTTTAAAAGTAAAATAATCTCTTAAAGGAATGTTTTAAAAGTGATATTTGCAAATGGAGTTTAATGGTTTAAAAAGTGATTTAAAATGTGTTAAGTGATAAGAAGACATGGATTTCAACATTTTAGTTCAAATAAATATTTTCAGGAAAGTAAGGAACACATAGACTATAATACTATTTTATAGTAACTGATTTCCGAAAGAAGATGTTTATATAGTATACATAATTTATACGTATCCTATATTTGATGTTAAGATTCGAGGTGGGTAATTTATAACCATTTTTAAGTTAAGAATGACAGCCATTCAAGGTTGGAGAGGTAATGATACCCCAACTTGAGCAGTTTCATTGTTAACTAATAAATAGTTTAAGTTCGACATTGAAAATTAATATTAAGCATAATTAATCAGATCCTTATTGTGAAGCCCCACCCCGAGAACCACATTAACAAAGAGTATTACTGGGTAATACCGTCTGCTAATGCGGAGAATAGGACTGGTTAGAAGCGACCATCTTAAGCATTGTCTTAAATATCTATTGAATACGTTGACAAATGCCATATATTTTTTTCTATCTCAAGTGGATCGACATATCCAATAAATACTTAATACAAAGCCATAGGTGGCTATAGGATCTATTAGAAAAAAAATACAACAACTCACATGCAAAACACATCACAGTACAGCAGAAAATCAGATATATACACATATACAGATACATCATAGAGTATACAAAATGATACATCACATATGTGGTATGATGACCACAATATACACGAATCAAAACAATATACATATCAGAGTGGCAACAAAAAGGACTACAACAAAAGGCTAGTAGAAAAGTCCATGGGAAAGCAGAATAGGCTAAGTCCAAAGGGTACCTAACCTGAAACACCTCGGTCTGACCCGAGTATAAAATACACGGGTCAGTCTAGCTAAACAAATCAGTTTACAAGGATAAACGATAATATGCGCATAAGGATAATATGATAATATTCTCAAGTGAGAAGGGACAATTTAAAGTGGATGGTTACATCAAGTGATAATATGGTATCACTACACAAACATACAATCTCAAAAGAGGTAAAACAATTCATAAAACGCTAAATGTAGCAAGCCTCATATCATCGACATATCACAAAGCATCAATAATGGTAAAGGGAAAATTATAGCTCCTAAAAAGGAAAAATCCCAAACCCGCCATAACGACAATCTCAAAAGCAACTCAAAGAAATCACCATCTCCAAATGCGCCACAAGGCAAATATATCTCCAAATAGGAGATTAAAATCTCAAATATACACCATATCGGCAATCTCAATAAAACGCCGGTGTAGGAATCTCAAATCTCAAGGATAGAACTCACAAGAGTTCAAATTCCCATAAGGTAATCGCCCTGTGTGTGTGTGTGTGTGTGTATATATATATAATATCCTAAATGGCTCAAATGGCCAACAATAAAAAGGTGATACACTTGGGAAATCACAAACATCAATGAAATCATCTCAAAGATATAGCATGTGCTTAAGGCCGAAGTTCGCCAAGTACTGTTCTCTCAAAATAAGGCGCCATGTCTCTTAGAGAAACGTCCCGAAAGGCAAATAAATACGTCTCTTAGAAAAACATCCCAAGGACAACATCCCGATGGACAAATACGTCGCAATGGACAAATACGTCCCTTCGACAAACGTCCTGAAGGACAAATGAACTGAAGTTCTAGTACAGGCTAATACGTCTCTTAGACAAATGTGTCACAAACTTTCAGGTAGGAACCCGAACAGTGTTAACAAGTGTCCCATACCACACGTTCTCACTAAATGGTTTATTAACCGCTAGTAATTTTCATACTCAAATCAGTAAAAAGTTTACCTCATCTCATCGGTAAACTCGACCCGAAGGTCAAAACGATCAAACGGGAAAGTCGGGAATTAACCGATAAGATAAATGCACGTGTCCTATACCATGTGTTTTACCAAACCGTTTAATTCTCCTTCTCATTCACTCGAAATGTGCAAAAACGTGTAATTTATATATAAAATAATTTACTATGGAAAACAAGCTTTGAAAACCAATTTTCCAAATCAATTTGAAAACCATATTAGAAAATTTCCCTTATTATAGAGAATAAATAGATTTTACACATGAAAATACTTTAAAATATTATATAATAAGTATTTCGAAATGCCCATTAATTTTAAAAATCATTTCAAAAAGATTTGGAGAAAACCGTGCTCGAAAACGAATAAAAATAAGGAAAATCACTCAAACCGATATTCGAATTAAAATTCAAAATTTGAATTTTTAAAATCTCCAAAATTTGGCTAGTCTATTGATAGACATCATGGCCTTCAAAATCGATCAAAAACATCACAAATTATAGCAAGAAAATGAAGTGAAACGACTAAAAAAACATCGGAACAAAGGGAAGAACAAGGCAAGTATTGCCTTTCCCCCAGGTCGACCTTGAGGTAGACTTGGAGGTCGACCTCCTTGGTCCCTAGGTCGACCATATGGTCAACCTAGGAGCCTCTGGGTCGACAGTCAGGTCGACCTAAGGAGGTGTGGTAGTCGACCTAGCATACGAACTTTTCTTCAGCTCGATTTCTTCCTGCGAACTGATTTTCTGAGCAACTTTTGACATATCAAACAACAATATTTTTCAATGAAATTTTACAAGGATGAAGTTCAACATGCAAGCTACCAAATGCAAGAAATCCGGCAGCATTTCGTTGCCAGAACCAAAAGTTATAATGTTTCAAAGTAGCAACAGAAATCAGATTATAAACAAATAAAATCAACTATATAAAATTTTACACAACAAGCAGATTTTCACATCTATGAGCGATCTGAGCTTTGCTCAGCTAACATTTGTGAGTTTTAGGAACTCACCTTACTGTTAGATGCTAAAACTCATATTATGCAGCATAGTTGAAGCCTTTTTGCAAGATTGAAGCTTTTAAAAACCAGTAGAAAAGAAGAACAATACATGCAAACCATAATTTACAGTAAATTAGAAATCTTCTCTGTAACAAGAACTTTTATGATGAAATTAAGTAGTTTGGAGTTGATTACCTTTGATTAATATTCTAAAGTGAAAAAGACTTGAATTTGGAGAATTAAAATGAAGAAAATGGTTGGATTTGAGAAATTAGAAAATGGGTTTACTGACTTTTTCTTTTCAGCTGAAGGAAGAAGAAGAAGGTATGAATTGAACGTACAACCAATTCCTTTTTCCTAATTTCTTAACCAGGCTAAATGAATATGGGCTGAATTGAACCCAAATTAAAAAGAAAATAAGATGGCTTAAGGTTAAAATCAATACTTAGCCAAAAATATGTGTGCATATCACATATACACACAAATAAAAATTCATTTTCTTCATATTTACACACAAGAAAAATATGAAAACTTGTATACATACAAAATAAAAAAATTTCTATCATATAAAACGATTAATTTATATTTTTAAAACATTTTTATTATTAAATTCCTTAAGTTAACAAATGCACTATTTACTCAAATAAATGAATAAACCCATGTTTTTAACTTCTAAAATTCCACAAAATTTATTTTCTCACTTAGAAAAATATTTCAAACCATTCCAAAACATTATTTATAGCCAAAATTTATTTTTAAACCAATTTCCTCCTTTTATTTCAATAAACCACCTTTAAAAATTACATACTTCTTTTAAAAATTATCAAAAGAAGCAAATGGGCAATAATTAATATAATTATTGCATTTTCTCTAAAACGAAATCATTTTCATTATTTAAAGCCCATATTCCATTTATTATCACCCCAAACAAAATAAAATAAAGCTTATAAAGCTTGGAATTTCATTTTCTAATTTCAAAATTTCAAAATTCTTTGTTTATTCCAAATAAACAATTTAATTTCTCCAATTTTAATTTAGTTTACAATATTAAATTATAATTATCATTATAATTCAATATTGGAAGGTAATCTTCAAACCAGGGCTGTTACAGACTCCCCCCTTAACAAAGTTGCATCCTCGCAATTTCTAGAGGAGAATTTGTATTTAACATATTAATTTCATCAATCTAAGGAAAAAGAAATAAGCTTGAGATAAAGAGATATTCTAACCATCGCTATGCGAAGAAAGAAAACCAGGATATGATCGCTCGATAAACTCTCTGGTTTCCCAAGTGCGGTCGTTGTGATTAGCGGACCATTGAACTTTAACAAGTAGAACGTCCTTGTTTTGAAGGCATCTCACCTCCGAAGCAAGCACACGAATAGGCTGCTGCACAATAGATAGGTCTGGTGAGATCTCAAGCTCTTGCAAATTAGGAGAATCGATAACAGAATCCGACTCTCGAAGACACTTCCGAAGTTGAGAGACGTGGAACACGTCAAGAATGCCAGATAGATGAGCTGGAAGTGAAACTCTATAAGCCACAGGGACAATACGTTCAGTAATAGGAAATGGTCCTATAAAGCGAGGAGCTAATTTCCCAGTCATACTGAAATGCATAACCCCTTTCAGAGGAGAAACACGAATGAAGACGAGATCACCGATAGAGAATTCGAGAGGCTTCCTATGGTTGTCCGCGTAGGATTTCTGGCGGCTCTGTGCCTCTTTCATTCTCTGCCGAATAAGAACAATCTTCTCAGAAGAATCACGAATATAATCTGGACCAAGAATAAGCTTCTCTCCAGATTCCAACCAACACGAAGGTGATCGAGATGGCCTTTCGTATAAGGCTTCAAAAGGAGCCATACGGATACTAGACCGGAAACTATTGTTGTACGAGAACTCCACAAGCGGTAGGTGGTACTCCCAACTACCATCGAAATCCAGAATGCAAACACCAAGAAGATCCTCAAGAATACGATTCGCCCATTCAGTCTGTCCATTAGACTGCAGATGATAAGCTGTGTTGAAGTTAAGCTTTGTTCCCAAAGCTTGTTGAAGGCTGCACCAGAAATGACTCGTGAAAAGCGGATCACGGTCACAAACAATCGAAGTAGGAACACTGTGAAGTCTCACTATTTCCTTGATATATAACTTGGCCAAATGAGAGGCGGTCCTATAGACTTAATAGGAATGAAGTGAGAAGATTTAGTGAGGCGATCATAATAACCCAAATGCTAGAATGGCCCAATCTCGAACGAGGTAGGCCATCAATAAAATCCTTCTAAATCTGATCCTATTTCCACAATCGGACCTCTAAAGGCTGAAGGTGACCAGAAGGGCGCTGATGCTCAGCTTTAATAAGTTAACAAGTCATGCAATTACTCACATAACTCGCCACATTACGCTTCATGCCTTTCCAATAATAACGGCGATGCATATCGGCATACATCTTGCTACTGTCGGGATGAATGGTATACTTAGAACGGTGACAGTCATCGAGAATGTCATGCTTAAGTGTAGAATCAGAAGCACAACAAGACGGTTCTTCTTACGAAGACACCCATGAGAATCAATGCTGAAATCCCGCAACTCCTCATCACGGGGTTCAGACTCACAAATCTGCATAAGGAGCAAAAGATCGAGATCACGTCGCTGAGCATCGACAATACGATCCAGTAAGCTGGGTCAAGCTTCCAAACTGAATAATAAAATAGGAGAATCAGAAGATGGAGATTGATCACGAATATCACAAAGGGATAAGGTCTCAAGAACATTCCACTCGGATAGCATCATAGAAACAACAACTGAATGTTTGCAACTAAGCGCATCAGCAACACGATTACCCATACCAAAGATATACTGGATATCGAAGTCATAGGAGGCAAGGAACTCAAGCCAACGATTTTGCCTCATATTGAGCTCCTTCTAAGTGAATTGATATTTCAAGGACTTATGATCGGTATAGAGAATGAAGCGCTCGCCTAATAGATAATGTCGCCAAATGTTCAAGGCGAAGACAATGGCGGCTAACTCGAGGTCATGAGTGGCATAGCGAACTTCATTCAGTCGCAGTTGCCTAGAAGCATAAGCAACTACCCGATCTCTCTGCATAAGCACGGCACCGAGGCCACATCTACTAGCATCGGTGTAGACAACAAGATCATGATTCCCTTCGGGAACCACAAGAATAGGAGCATCAGTGAGAAGCTCCTTTAACTGCTGAAACGAAGCTTCATACCCATCGGACCAAATAAATCGAATGCCTTTCCAAGTAAGGCTGGTTAGAGGAAGCACAATGCGGGAAAAATCCTTAATGAATCAGCGGTAGAAACCTGCCAATCCAAGGAAGCTGCGAATCTCATGAATATTCTCAGGTCTCTTCCAATTTTGGATGGCTTCGATCTTTGAGGGATCGACCGAAATGCCTTCGGAAGAAACAACGTGGCCTAAGAACTTAACCTTATTCTCCCAGAAGTGGCACTTAGAGAATTTGGCTTTAAGCTGATGATGACGAAGAGTACTCAAGATGATTCTCAAGTGATTAGCATGCTTGGCTTTAGACTTCGAATAAACAAGGATGTCGTCGATGAACACAAGGACGAACTTATCGAGATATTCCCAGAATACTCGATTCATAAGATCGACAAAGAAAGCAGGAGCGTTCGTCAAACCGAACGGCATAACGAGCCACTCGTAAGATCCATATCGACTACGGAAAGCTGTAAGAGGTATGCTACCTTCTGCAACTCATAGCTGTTGAAAAGCAGTGGCAAGGTTGAGCTGGGAGAAGACCTTAGCACCACTCAATTGATCGAACATATCGTCGATCCTAGGCAACAGATACTTATTCCTGATGGTCAACTCTTTAAGCTTGCGATAGTCAATGCAAAGCCTAAGAGTTCCATCGGACTTCTGCACGAAGACGACCATGACACCCCACGGTGAAGAACTAGACTGAATCAACTGCTTAGCTTCAAGCTCCAACAACTGCTTCTTGAGTTCCTCATTTTCCTTTGTAGACATCCTCGTGGGAGGACGACTAATTGGCTGCGCGCCTAGAATGATATCAATGTGGAACTCAATCGCCCGCTTGGGTAGCAAACCCGAAACAGGCTCTAATACACCAGAGAAGTCACAAACAACAGTCATACGAGATATATCATGATCTTCTCGTGAGACAAGAGAAAATAAAGATGCTTCGGAATTATCTACATTCCGAAGAATAAGTGATAGCTGAGCAGATGAATCTGGATGTCGAAGATATAAAACTCTCTCAGAACAAATAATCCTAGCATCGTATCGCACTAGCCAGTCCATACTTACAATCATTTCAAAACCCAAATAAGAAATAACATGCAGATTCACACGAAAAGAAAATCCACATAAAGCAATCTTAACATCATCACAAAGCATGCTAAGGGTTGCAGATCCCCCGATAGGATTCGCAATCCTCAATGAAGTAGCAAGACATGAAACATCCAAAGAAATATCATCAACGAGCTCCTTCGATTCGAATGAATGCGACGAACCCGTATCGAAGAAAACTCGAATAGAACAATCATGGAATAAAATAGTGCCTTCAAGGATAGAAGGAGATGTACCACTGCGCTGAGAAGACCCTCCAGAAGTATCCACTACATTCAGCTTGCCAGACTGGGTATTATTCGGAGCAATAGGACAAGTGGCAACTCGATGACCCTCCTTCTTGCAATAGCGGCAAATAATAGGCTTAGGGCAGTCACAGATCATATGGTCGGATGAACCACAGTTGAAACACCCCTTTCGAGTAGGAGGTGCTACACTAGGCTGAGAACTAGAACCAACAAACTTCTTCTTCTTTTGAGCAAAAGACTTTGACTTATGAAATGGGAACTTCTTCTTATTGGGGTTCTTGCAAACCTCAGTCTCATCACTGCTATCCCTCTATTTCTCGACGGCTTTAACATGAAGCACCGATTCAACCAACTCCTCGAAAGATAACTTGAGCTGGAGCATCAAAGACTTCTTCAGATACTTCTTAAGACTAGAGACAAACTTCAGATTCTTCTTATATGGAGTGCCGATGTATTCAAGACCATACTTAGATAAGGCCTCAAATGATGAAACATAATCAGAGACGAAGGACTTTCCTTGCTTCAACTCGAGGAAGTGACGGGCCAATAAAGCTTTCTCAAATTCAAGAACGAACTTGAGCTCGAATCGTTCCTGAAAATGAGTCCAAGAAAGAGTAGACTCATCGAGCTCGGCTATGAGAAGCTCATACCAGTCGAGAGCACTCTCTTGTAGCATGCTGGATGCCACAAGAACCCTATGATGGTCAGAAAGATCCATGCGAGAAAATATCCGCTCGCACGTACGAATCCAAGCTTGGACCTCTAGAACGGACTCGGAGCCTTTGAATGGCTTTCCTCCGAGATGGGAGAAATCACTACACATGCGCAAAAAGACAGACTTGCACGGAGGAGACGATGGAGTAGGAGCTGGAGACTAAGTTCTCCTAAATAACTCCATGAACTGATCGGTAGACATATAAACGCCATCCGGATGTGAGCCACTGGATTGCCCAGCATTCGAGAGTCGTCCTCTGCCTTTTCCAGCCATTAGCTGAAAGTTAAGATAAGATAAAGATTATTCACAGGGTAGATATCATTAATTCAATAAGGAATACTACAGAATTAAAATGCATTCCTAGACATATTCCCAATCTTCTATCTACCTTAGAGGACAAGAAAAGGTCAAAGACACGATGATTCAGTGATTCATAACACTTGTATTACACTTAGATGTACCATATATGTGCTTCTGTTCTATGTTTATCATATTTCATTCTAAACTCATCTCTGATACCAAGCTATGACGCCCCACCCCGAGACCCACATTAACATAGAGTATTACCGGGTAATACCGTCTGCTAATGCGGAGAATAGGGCAGGTTAGGAGCGACCATCTATAGCCTTGTCTTAAATATCTATTGAATACGTCGACAAATGCCATATTTTTTTTCTATCTCAAGTGGATCGACATATCCAATAAATACTTAATACAAAGCCATAGGTGGCTACAGGATCTATCAGAACAAAATACAACAACTCACATGCAAAACACATCACATAATAGTAGATAATCAGATATATACACATATACAGATACATCACAGAGTATACAAAATGATACATCACATATGTGGTATGATGACCACAATATACACGAATCAAAACAATATACATATCATAGTGGCAACAAAAAGGACTACAACAAAACGCTACAACAAAAGGCTAGCAGAAAAATCCATGTAGAAGCAGAATAGGCTAAGTCCAAAGGGTACCTAACCTGAAACACCTCGGTCTGACCAGAGTATAAAATACACGGGTCAGTCTAGCTAAACAAATCAGTTTACAAGTGTTACCCGGTGGCTTGACCAAGTAACAAGAGGCTCGACATAAAAAGGTCGCTCGGCATAGAGCACCGTTTGGCATAAAGAGGCCGCTCGGCATTTCACCTCGCTCGGCATAGCAAGGTCGTTCAGCATGAGCCTCGCTCGGCATCCAAGCCTCATTCGACATCTAGCCTCGCTCGGCATATGGCCTCGTTCGGCATCCAAGCCTCGTTCAGCATCTAGCCTCGCTTGGCATATGGCCTCGTTCGGCACAGAAGGGTTGTTCGGCATAGCAAGGTCGTTCGGCATTTCACCTCGCTCGGCATATGGCCTCATTCGGCATTTCACCTCGCTCGGCATAGCAAGGCCGTTCGGCATTCCACCTCGTTTGGCATCTGGCATCGTTCAACATGGCAAGGCCGTTCGACATTCCACCTCGCTCGGCATAACAAGGCCGTTCGGCGTTCAACCTCGCTCGGCATAGCAAGGTCGTTCGGCATGGGCCTCGTTCGGCATCTCCCCTCAACCGGCATCAAGTCTCGGTCGACACAGGTCTCGTTCGGCCTACGCTCTTCACTCAGCACACTATCGCGGTCGGCATACAGGTACCGTTCGGCATATCTTCCTCGATCGGCATACGAGTGTCGTGCGGCTTGGGTATGTGGTTCGGCAATTGTCGTTCGACATCTTTGGCTCGGCGTGCAGAAGCCACTTACTACGGGCCGAGGTATCTTACTCCTAGGCTCATGAGGGAAGTCCAACCCATCTTCATCTATAAATAGAAGGGCAGGGGCACAGTGAAATGGACTCTTTTTCGAGAACATTGGGGAGACTCTGCTGCATTCCAGACTTATTCTATTTTACTAAGCACTTGTATTCAAGTCTTTGTAGTACGGATTGTATCTGTATTTAATGATTAGTGAAAGCATTAAAGATCAAAACTTAAAGTGGACGTAGGCAATTACGCTGAACCACTATAAATCCGGTGTTCTTGTTTTTGCACTTAATTTAGCATACAGTTCTCTGTTTTAATTTACTTTCTTCATTACTCTCTCTACACGATCTTTCTCAAGGGTATTAGTGACCAATTTTGGTGCTAACATTTTGGTGCTTTCACTGAGAATCGAATTCTCAGGCCGCTAGGATCTGCTTTGTAGCTACTGGATTGAATAAATCCCACGATAGAGATCCAAGTAATTCACAGGACGTCCGTTGATTCTACTCAGAGTTCTTATCAAAAGCTCTACTATGGGAAGACCACGTACACGATCAGCCTCTCATAACGCGGACGTCAATGAGACTGCTAGCGTACAACAAATAGGACCTAGCAATCAACAAGCAAATCTGGGTGCAGGAACCACCACCCAAAACCAAATGGAAGTTGTCACCAGAACAGAGTTCAACGACTTGATGAGAGAACTCATGGAAAGAAGAAGGCAACTTAATGATCAGATTCAAGCAAATGCTAACCTCATGACTTAACTTACTCAGCAACAGCATTAGAATGCTGGAGGAAGCCCTGCTCCTTACTCCTCATCCGAACGCTCTTCTTCGTCCGATGAACCTCCCAGACGTAGACGTCGTAAAACATAAACAACACAAGCAGGTGTTGCTGATCGATCGACCCGGGATTGTCCGGGTTCTCTACCTGGAGCAATGGCTCCTCACTTACACCAAGAAAATCACACTCAATCTAGAACGGGAAACTTAGGATCTGGAGTGCGAGTGGAAGCCAGATAGCCGACACACCAAGGTCTTAATGCTGCTGGTCTCCAGGATACACACTTGGTAGATCGCCAACGGAGAAGATACCGACCAGAACGGTCTCACAGTACAGACACCAACTTGCCATCTTCCATACAAACCCCAGACCTGTCAACTATGGTCAGACAGTTGGTGAAAGATAATCAAGGCCTATCGAATGATGATTGGGGGTATCCAGGAGTCATACTCCATTTACAAATGTTATCTTATAGGCCGAGTACCCTAGGAAGTTTAACATGCCGACTATTCCGGCCTATGAAGGAAAGACTGATCCCCGACAGCATGTGATGAGGTATGAATGGATGATGGATCGGCTAGAGCGAACGATGCGACCAAGTGCAGATGTTTTCCAATAACTTTATCCGGAGTCGTTACCATGTGGTTCAACCGACTTCCTCCACGAACTATCTCCGGCTTTGATGAGTTAGCGATGAAATTTGTGGAACAATTCAGGATTCATGCCACTCGTCCCAAGGATGTGATGTCCTTGTCCAGTGTGATTCAGACTCCGGGGGAGTCATTGAAAGAGTACTTACAAAGATTCCATGTTGCCATAATTGAAGTTAGCAACCCCAACGACCATGCCATTTTAATGGCCGTGATGCGAGGGGTAAATCCAGATTCAGAGTTTGGAGATTGGCTGGTGGGAAAGCCTCCTACTATGCTAGAACGTTTTTATTCAAGAGCACACTAATTTATAAGAAGGGAGGAAGCTAGGTGGACAAGGCGAGATAATGCACCGATACGAGGCAAGGAGTCTGTGCAGAGTAACATCACTGTAAAACAATCCGGTGACAACTCTGGAAAGGTACAAGTCAAAATTCAGAACAAGCCTGAATAATCTAAGGGACCCGGTGGGGGAAATCTTGAAAAGAAAAGGCAAGCTGGAAAATGGAAATCAAGGATCCCAACTTACAATGAGTATACTCCTCTGAATGCATCCCTGGAAAATATTTATCTGTCAACTTGTAATACTTTCCAATATCGAAAGCCACGCCCAAAAGAGTCTACTGAAGAGCAAAAGCGGACTGGGAAGTATTGCCGCTTCCATGAGACTTACGGGCACAATAATGAGGGGTGTAGGCGCCTACATGCCGCTATAGAAAAGTTGATTAGACAGAAAAAGTTACAGGAGTTTGTAAAGAATCCTCAAGAGGGTGGACAGGGAACGTCCAATCCCGGTCATGCACCAGCCCCACGTCACCCTAAGGAGCCTGCTCGGACCGTGGGTAGACTGGTCATAAAAACGATAGTAGGCGGACCTCACCCTGCAGATAAGAACTGGCAAGAAATGGAGCGGTATGCTAACTCCTTGAGGCATGCAGATTTTGAGTGTTGTTCAAATGTGGAGGATGGGACCTCCGCAAAATAGCAGCGCATGATGACAGACGATATAGTATTTAGGAGCAGAGATGCTGATCAGGTGGAGGCTCCTACCGTTGACCCGATGGTCATATCTATGACAAACGGGCTGGCATTTGTGAAAAGAATTTTGATTGATTGTGGAAGTTCTGTTAATATCATCTTCAAAAAAGCATATGACCATATGAAGATGGAGATGAAGGATTTAAAGCCATCTAAAGCTCGTATCCGTGGCTTTAATGGCGCAGCGACTGATGCAGTGGGTTATGTTGAGTTGCCAGTTGAATTGGGACAAGGTGAGCATAGGAGGGTGCGAATCCTACCTTTCATAGTTTTGGATGTAGATTCTCCATACAATATGTTTCTGGGTCGATCGGCCCTGGCTGAGTTTAGGGCGGCATTGGCTCCGTGGTGTTTGACTTCGAAATTTCCAACAGACAAAGGAGTAGGTGTTGTGCATGGCGACCAGGCGACCGATCGTCCATGTTATGTGGTTGAGCTGAGAGAGGCCCAGCGGAGAGAGAAAGGAAAGGTTGCGCACAGCTCCGTCCGCAACCGAGTTGTTGAAAATTGACAAGTAATGCCCGAGCCCTGGCTCGGGCAACATGATCGGATCTGTAAAGACATAGATCTGAGAGATGATGATGAGGAACCTAGGGAAATAAAGGCAGCGCCGGCTGAACTGACGATTGACATTTCAGTTAGTCGGGATGATCCATCGCGAGTACTTAAGATTGGATCACAACTCGACCCCCCGATGGCCGAGGATCTTACTGACTTTCTCTGAGCGAATTTGGATGTTTTCGCTTGGACACATTCTGATATGTGCGGGATTTCTCCCGCTATTGCGAGTCATGTGTTGAACATAGACCCGAAGTACATTCTTGTGAAACAGAAAAGGAGGGGCATGGACCCGAAGAGGTCCGCGGCCCTCAAAGAGGAGGTGGACAAACTCAAAGCCAATGGGTTCGTCCGCGACGCCCTCTACCCAGAATGGGTGTCTAACCTCGTGCTTGTGAGGAAAGCAAATGGGAAGTGGAGAACTTGCGTAGATTACTCTGATTTAAACAAAGCATGCCCGAAGGATAGTTTCCCTTTACCTAGAATCGACCAGCTGGTTGACTCAACTGCCGGACATGAGTTACTCTCATTTATGGATGCGTACTCGGGATACAATCAGATCCCGATGCATATTCCAGACCAGGAACATACCAGTTTTGTTACAGACGTTGGGCTGTATTGCTATGTAGTGATGCCCTTCGGATTGAAAAACACGAGAGCGACTTATCAACGTCTGGTGAATCGAATGTTTAAAGACCAAATTGGTAGAACAATGGAAGTCTATGTGGATGACATGCTCGTGAAGTCACGGTAGTCAAACGACCACATTCGAGACTTAGCGGAGATGTTTGATATACTCAGACATTATGGAATGAAAATCAATCCTTTGAAGTGTTCCTTTGGCGTTGCGTCAGGGAAGTTCTTAGGTTTCATTGTAAATTCACGGGGCATCGAAGCTAACCCGGAGAAGATTCAAGCTATTCGAGACATACAAGTGCCCAGAACTATAAAGCAGGTACAAAGCTTGAATGGAAAGGTGGTTGTGCTGAGTCGATTCATATCCAGAGCCACAGATAAGTGTATTCCCTTCTTCTATGTGATAAAGAAAGGAAAGAAAATTTCGAATGGACATCCGACTATGAGAAAGCGTTCCGAGCCCTGGTAAGGCATTTAGAAAGTCCTTTGGTGCTATCGAAACCGGTAGACCATGAGATGTTGTATATGTACTTGGCTGTATCCCAGCATGCTATCAGTACAGCTCTGGTTCGGGAGGAGGACAGAGTTCAAAAGCCAGTGTACTATGTCAGTAAACGTTTGACGGGGGTAGAAAGGAATTATCCTAAGATCGAGAAACTAGCTTATTGCTTGGTGATTGCATCACGCAAGCTTCGTCCATACTTTCAGGCACACTCAATCAGTGTTTACACTGATCAACCCTTGAGAGATGTACTCCAACGACCAGAAACTTCTGGAAGGATGTTAAAATAGAATATCGAGTTGAGCCAGTTCGATATTACCTACCTGCCACGAAGGGCCATACAAGAGCAAGTGCTAGCAGACTTTATCACTGAATTCACCATGTCGGACGAATCGAGTAGTAGTGATGTCATACCTCCCATTCGATGGAAGCTGTACACCAACGGGGCATCTAACGACCGTTGCTCGGGAGCTAGTATAGTTCTTGTGACTCCTGAGAACCAATCAATTTGTTATGCTTTGAAGCTTGAATTCCCGGCGATAAATAACGAAGCCGAGTATGAAGCATTGATTGCTGGCTTGAGACTTATCAGGGAACTGGGAGTAAAATCGGTTGAAATCTTCTGTGGCTCACAACTAGTGGTATACCAAGTGCGGGGGGACTATCAAGCGAAGGGACAGAGACTTGCCCCATACCTCGCTCGGGTTCAAGAGTTGCTAGCAAATCTGGAATATTATGATATTTCGCATGTCCCGCGTGAACAAAATAGAGAAGCTGATTCATTGGTGAAATTTGCGAGTACTGGTGATGCACAGCAAATGGGATTGGTTCCCGTCGAAACCTTACATACTCCGAGTATAAATATGGTGGAGATAGATTTCGTGTTAGAAACTGAAATCGAGAAAGAATCATGGATGACCCCATTCAAACAATACATATTACACGGAACCTTGCCCGAAAGAAGGAACGAGAGACGACAAGTCATTCGTAAAGCTTCAAGGTATATAATGCAAGATGGAATAATATATCGAAGGGGTTCTCGGTTCCCTTACTCCGGTGCATCGCCCATGATGAGATAAAACGAGTTTTGATGGAAGTGCACGAAGGAGAATGTAGTGACCATGCTGGGGGGCAAACACTCGCAAAAAGATCCTCCGCTATTGGTATTATTGGCCAACTGTGAATCGGGATGCTGCAGACTACGTAAGAAAGTGCGACAAATGTCAAAAGTTTACAAAAATCCCAAGAGCTCCTCCAACGGAAATCATGCAAATGGTTAGTCCTTGGCCATTTGCGATTTGGGGGATCGATATAATCGGTTCCTTACCTATTTCTAAAGGTGGTGTGAAATATGCAATTATCGCAGTTGATTATTTTACCAAATGGGTAGAAGCAGAGCCCTTAGCCACAATCACCACCAAAAAGGTCATTAATTTCGTTGTACGAAACATTATATGCCGCTTTGGCCTCCCACGGACTATCATAACAGACAACGGGACTCAATTCGAAAGTAGAGAGTTCAAGGAATTTTGTCAAAAGTATGGCATTGAAAAGAGGCTTGCAGCAGTTGCCCATCCAAAAGCCAATGTGCAGGTGGAAGCCGTGAACAAAATAATCAAGTCTATATTGAAAAAGCGTCTGGAAAAGGCTAGAGGCAAGTGGATGGATTAACTTCCAACTGCACTTTGGGCTTATCGAACCACCCACAAGTCCGCGTCTGGCCACGCTCCATTCGCATTGGCATATGGCATGGAAGCCGTTATACCCGTAGAACTTGAAGTTCCATCACACCGAGTAACTCATTACGACCCTAAGACGAATCGGTTTCTTTTGTTGGAATCACTGGACTTCATTGATGAAAAACGCGAAGAAGCTAATTTAAGAGCGGCTGCGTACAAACACCGAGTCGCTCGATATTATAATGAAAAGGTCCGGCCGAGAATCTTTGATGTGGGTGACCTCGTTTTGAAACGAGTTTTTCCAGTCCCGTCACATATGAATCCCACATGGGAAGGTCCATACTTCATTGAACGGAAGCTTGGAGAGGGAACTTTCAAGATAACGATCGTTGATGGTGCGATACTCCCCCGAGCATGGAATAGCGAGCATCTGTGACGTTATTACACTTAGTCTATTTCTTTCATATTTTAGTTGCAATTATTTCCAACACATTTTTATTTTGTTGATTCTTAGTTTTCGGCATGTAATAAGACAAATTAGCTTGTTTTCATTAACAAAGGCTTGAAGCCATCTTTTCCATGAATTACTGATGTTTTTATGCATGATAACCCGATGGAAAATAACTAGAGTTACATTATTCTGTCTGACATACGAACGAGTGTAAATGACTTAAATCTCCAAGTCCCCTGAGTACGGACTGAAGTACTCTAAGTCCCCTGAGGACGGACTAGATTATAAATGACTTAAATCTCCAAGTCCCCTGAGTGCGGACTGGAGTACTCTAAGTCCCCAGAGCGCGGACTAGAGTGTAAACGACTTAAATCTCCAAGTCCCCTGAGTGCGGACTGGAGTACTCTAAGTCCCTAGAGTGCGGACTAGAGTGTAAATGACTTAAATCTCCAAGTCCCCTGAGTGCGGACTGGAGTACTCTAAGTCCCCAGAGTGCGGACTAGAGTGTAAACGACTTAAATCTCCAAGTCCCCTGAGTGCGGACTGGAGTACTCTAAGTCCCCAGAGTGCGGACTAGAGTATAAACGACTTAAATCTCCAAGTCCCCTGAGTGCGGACTGGGGTACTCTAAGTCCCCAGTGTGCGGACTAGAGTATAAATGACTTAAAAATCTCTAAGTCCCCAGAGTGCGGACTAGAGTATAAACGACTGTAGAATCTCTAAGTCCCTAGAGTGCGGACTTGAGTATAAACGATTCAAAAAATCTCTAAGTCCCCAGAGTGCGGACCATAGTATAAACGACTGAAGAATCTCTAAGTCCCCAGAGTGCAGACTAGAGTATAAACAACTTCGATATCTCCAAAGTCCCCTGAGCACGGTCTGGAATGTTCCTAGATCCTAGAGTACGGATCAGAGTATAAACAATTCAAAAAATCTCCGAGTCACATGGAAGTGAACTGGGGCTTATGTAACTTACAAGGTTTCAGATTTTGACTACAAGTTATACAGTGAGCTAAACAACATAAGTCATTTGAAAGACAAAGAACAAAATTTTATTCATCAATTCAAAATAAAGTCCTACTACAACTTCTCCCAAACTCGGGGCAAAAAGTCTATCTACAACGGCTATGAAAATAAATAAAAATAATTGCACAGTCCAGACTGATTCTCGTTGAACGAGCAGGATAACTACTTCTTCGTCTTCTTCTCCTTCTTTGGCTTCTCATACGATTCTTCCCCTACGCGTTTTCTCTTGGACGTTTTGCTCGCTAGTGAAGGGGTGTCCAAAGAAGGAGGAGGAACTTCCCGTGGCCGAATCCCACCGGGAAGGATGACCTTTAAAGGCCTGTTCAGTGGGTCATCAAGTTCGACCACTTGGGACTCGACCTTGAGCTCAACTTTTTTCTTTTTCTCTTCCGCAAGTTGCTCCTTCATGCTCACTTTCGAAGTGTGTCCTGAGGCGCCCGTAATCTCAACTTCATAACTTTCTTCGACGGGTGACGAAGTGTCAGACTTGTCCTTGTCAAGCACCTCAATCACTTGAGCATCAGGACCGGGAGTCTCTCCTGCTTGGATAACCCCGCTCGCCTTCTCCCTCTCCACCTTGGCATCATTGCTCCTTGGAGTTGGCTCAGGATCAGAGCGGCCTATGTAAAAACACGAGAGACAAATGTTAGAATACAATAACCTCTCACCGAAATCGATGACTCTTTGAACTTTAAGAAGAAAGGTCATATACCGGTTTCTTGCCGACTCTCCACCGTCCGAGGAGTCTCGCCCTCTGGAATGGGAGAAAGAACATGAATGTCAAGGCCAGGGTCTTCCGGGTCGTAACCAACGTGCTGCTTGAACGGATCAAGTGTTGGCCGACCAGTTGATTGAGTTGGGGGAGGAGCTGGAGACCCGGTCCCAGATGGACCGGCAATGTCATTCTTTCCTCTTGACGGGGAAGGACCTTCGCTATAGAGAGCCCTCGCTGCAGACAAGTTTGAAGGCTCGTTCCCCCTGAGAAATTCCTTTACTAAATCCCCCTCGTCAACCTCCTCGATACCCGACTCCACCTTTCTAATCTTTATAAGACTGTCCCATGCCTCGGCTAGAGATTCGAGGTAACCCTCGCCAAGAAAAGTCAAATCCCGATGCATGAGGACATGAGCGTTGTATTCTGCTATAAGCAGGTCGAACAAGCACTTGATCTCCTCCCTGCCAGCCTCATCAGCCGCCTCAAGACGCGAATCGATATCAGAGAGCGCCATCTTTTTACCTTCCTCACGGGCTATCTCCTTTAGTGCTTTGGCTCTGGAAAGCTCCTCATCTAGTTGTGTTTTGAGGAGTCGAGTGGCAATAATCTCATCGCAGTAACGTTGCGACTCCTCTTGAGCAGCCACCTTTTCTTTTTTCTCTTTGAGAAATAGCTCCTCCAGCTCTTTGACTCTTTGAGCGAGCACGTCCCTATCCTTTTGAATAGAATCTTTCTCTAAAGCTAAGGCCCCGCAACGTTGAACCGCTTTGTTAATTTCTTTTTTATGTGTCGTCTCCAGACGACTAACGGCCCCCGCTGTGTCTTTAGCATTCCTTTGAGCAGTTTCGAGTCGAGACTTGTATGAAGAGAGCTCTTCATCCTGAGCTTTGATAATGTCTTTATCGTGAATGGCTTCAAGCTTCAGGCGGTCGATTTCGTGTTGAGGCTTAACAGAGACTTCCGAGACTTTTTCAGCTAGATGGACAAATGCGTCATGTTGAACATAAACGTCGTTGTTGCTAGCAATGGCGCTCTGTTTGACATATCCCGGAATGTGATGGATCGCCGGGAGGAACTTCAGACCATCAAAGCATATTTTGTGGAACTTAACTTTAAGCTCAACTAGCCTCTCCGATATCGTTGGATCTGTTGTGGGAACAGAGGGAGATGGCTTTGAAAGTTCAGTCTTCTTGTGATGTTCCCGAGACTACCGTGTGCTGGATGAACTAGAGTGTTGATCACGGGGGACATCGGATTGGGATCCCTTCTGTGCAGACTTCTCCCTGCCTTGCTCTGATTGAGAAGGATGATCGCGAGAATATGAGGACTGGATGTATGTTTTCCTTCGATAAGTTGATTCTCGGGGACGATAATCTCGGTCTCCAGAGTCGTCTCTGTCTCGGCGCTTGCCGGGGCCCGAATCCCGACCAGAATGATGAAAAATAGATGACCCGCGAAGACGATCGAGTCCGTGAGTGCATCCTATGTCACCTGCGTAGAATTTAAATAATGACTAGTTAGCAAAGAGTGGAGCGATGGCTGAAATTTAAGTGCAAGGTGAAGTGCACGTGTCTGTGTGTGTCCTAGTGTTTCCCCCCGACGGACTAGTTTCTTTATCTTTACTAATTGGAGTTTTCACTCCTTGATTTTGGACTTGAGCGTCTTTGTCGCATTTCGCGGGCGAGTGAAGCTTCAGGGCTTTCGGATCATCGAAGCCATAATTAAGCAAATCGTCGGGAATAGTGAGATCCGACAAGCCTCTCAATGAACTCTCCAAGTGGTGAGGAGAAGGCTCTCTCTCCACTGGAGTAAGGGTGACCTTAGAGGTTCCACCCACCGTCTTCTTCCTCAATTTGTAGGTCAATTTCTTCTTTCCCTTCGAAGAGGAAGGCGTCTCCTCGATATCGTGGACTTCGACTATCGGGTCCCGAGCAGGGCTAACATTTTCGCCCTGTACTTCGAGCGTTTTGGCTTCTCTAATCTCCCCATCCTCTGGTGTGTCAGGGGCGTTACGTGTTGAAGACCTAGCCTGCTTTTTTCCTTTGCCCAAAGCAGGCCTAGGTATAATGACGCCTTGAGGGAGGCTTATTTGGCGACCTTCCGCCAGCAGCCCGAAATTCGTGAGCGATTCATTTTAAATGAGAGATCTGATGTCCCGATCTTCTACGGGAATAGCTCGGATAGCTTCGACAGCTTCAGAATACCCGGAGCCTTCGGGACGTGGGTTGATACATGTAAAAGTATATAAAGAGTTAGAAAATGTGCAGTTTCTGCCAAACACGAGTATTGATCCAGAAAAAAGACATACTCCCTTCCACCCATCTCCTCGCGAAGCCGGGAGGACAGCGCACGTAGAACCACTCCTGTGTATACTGGGCGAACTTGCTCCATGCCCCAGTCAGGATTTGACACTTGCTATGTGGCTCAAGGAATACAAAAGATGGACTATCTGACCGTCTCTTGAAGCGATAGATATAATGGATATCGCTAGAAGTCGGGAGCCTGAAAAGGACACTCATGAAGAGAATGCAAGTGCCGTATATGAATGCGTGGCTGTTTGGATGTAATTGCGATAGGGCGATCTCGATATACTGTAACAGGCCTCACAGAAAGGAGTTGAATGGCGGCATGCTACCGACCCAGCACATGAATTTGTTGCAGGCTGTATATCCTACTAGGGGCAAGTGAGGACGATCCTTTCCGATTGAACCAACACGTCGTCGAAAGGAATCCCATGTACTGAGCATATACAGTGAAGCGTGCTTTCATTAATCTTTGAGGCTTGAGAATCGATCGGATCGTCTAAAAAGATCGCTGCATCCAAGGCATCGGGAGCCAAGTCGGCAGATTCGATCATGGGGTTCGGCATGTCTTGTACAGGAGTAGACGACGGATTTGAAGTTCTAACTTCTTCTTGTTGAGAAGATGGCCCAGGTCTATCCGAGATCGTGGCAAAACTAGATTTCCTAGACATCTCTAATGTGCATAGAATTTGATGAAGCACCTGTTTGAACTATACTTGAAAAACGATCGACATTAGACATAACAACAAAAATACTTCCCCCGTGTGGTGTGTGAACTAGTGCAGCCATTCGAGTATAAGTGCCAAAGAATTACAAGTCACAGAGATGATGAAATAAAGTTAGGCTTTGAACTATCGTCTACGAAGACCGTCATCGCTGACAGTCTACGAGAACTTGTCGTATGATGGTCTCTATTTTGAACTCGGCTTTGACACTGTATGTGAAGGGTTATTATCTGTTTTAAGCAAGTTAAGTTCAGGTTTACAGTTGTCTAAACACGGAAGTTATCAGTCTGGATTGTCTGATAGGCTTATTTGTTTAAGTCCGTCCTTGTTCACTGTCATATATTCGGGCATAAAAAGGTGTTAAGTTAACAATGCATTATGTTTTCAAGTTGAGATGGTTTTAATTGTCATATGTACACCACTCCCCCACCTTTCCTCTCCACCGTTCGGCATAAGGGAGTTATGCCGAACCACAATCATGCCGAGCCGCATCGCTCGGCACTTTGCACCTAACTCCAACTTCACTCCAGTACTTCCTCTTCACCGTTCGGCATGATGGAGTCATGCCGAGCCATGATCATACCAAGCCGCATCGCTCGGCATCTAGGCTCATCCCTCATTTCTTCTCCTTTCTCCCTCATATCCTAAACACCTCTGACACCTCCTTCCTTCCATCACTCCGCCTAGCCCTAAAACATGTTCTAACCTCGAATTCGTTGTCCTTATCCACACGATTGCTACTGTCCTCAGTTTTACGAAAATTCACGGGTTCGAATCTCTACTAAGTTTCCTAGTCGGGATGAAGTGTTTAAAGGAAAGGCCATTACCTAAGAAATGACTCGAAGCGTAGGGAGATTCTGGAGTAGGAAACACGATTCTGATCGGATTCGTTGATTGGGGAAGGAGGTGAGGCAATGTATTGAGTTTGAGAAGAGAAGGGAAGGGTAAATAATTCGCTGAAGTCTATTGGGAGGCAAGTTCGTAAGTTCTGTAGAGCGGAAGTAAAAAGGGAAAAGAAGAGGAGTGTTGAGTTATATAGGGACGAGGGAAGATGAATGGACAGTGACCGGTAGAACCGGTCAAGGCAATACCCTCGCTCGGCATCAATGTCGTTCGGTGTTCAGTGTCGTTCGACATCCGTATGTCGTTCAGCATCCATATGTCATTCGGCATTCGATGTCTCATTCGGCATTCGGCATTCGGGAGATCACTATTGATGAAACGAAACAAGAGCTTAAAGAAATGTACGGAATGTTCATGGTTCAAAGCGTATCATGTTCGTCCATAAGATACACTTTAAGGGGCAAGTGTTACCCGGTGGCTTGACCAAGTAACAAGAGGCTCGACGTAAAAAGGTCGCTCGGCATAGAGCACCGTTCGGCATAAAGAGGCCGCTCGGCATTTCACCTCGCTCGGCATAGCAAGGTCGTTCGGCATGAGCCTCGCTCGGCATTCAAGCCTCGTTCGGCATCTAGCCTTGCTCGACATATGGCCTCGTTCGGCATCCAAGCCTCGTTCGGCATCTAGCCTCGCTCGGCATATGGCCTCGTTCGGCATCCAAGTCTCGTTCGGCATCCAAGCCTCGTTCGGCATCTAGCCTCGCTCGGCATATGGCCTCGTTCGGCATCCAAGTCTCGTTCGGCATCTAGCCTCGCTCGGCATATGGCCTCGTTCGGCACAGAAGGGCCGTTCGGCATAGCAAGGTCGTTAGGCATTTCACCTCGCTCGGCATATGGCCTCGTTCGGCATTTCACCTCGCTCGGCATAGCAAGGCCGTTCGGCATTCCACCTCGTTCGGCATCTGGCATCATTCAGCATGGCAAGGCCGTTCGGCATTCCACCTCGCTCGGCATAACAAGGCCGTTCGGCGTTCAACCTCGCTCGGCATAGCAAGGTCGTTCGTCATGGGCCTCGTTCAGCATCTCCCCTCGATCGGCATCAAGTCTTGGTCAGCATAGGTCTCGTTCGTCCTACGCTCTTCACTCAGCATACTGTCTCGGTCGGCATACAAGGGCCGAGGTATCTTACTCCTAGGCTCATGAGGGAAGTCCAACCCATCTTCATCTATAAATAGAAGGGCAGGGGCATAGTGAAATGGACTCTTTTTCGAGTACACTGGGGAGACTCTACTGCATTCCAGACTTATTCTATTTTACTAAGCACTTGTATTCATGTCTTTGTAGTATGGATTGTATATGTATTTAATGATTGGTGAAAGCAATAAAGATCAAAACTTAAAGTGGACGTAGGCAATTACGCTGAACCACTATAAATCCAGTGTTCTTGTTTTTGCACTTAATTTAGCATACAGTTCTCTGTTTTAATTTACTTTCTTCATTACTCTCTCTACACAATCTTTCTCAAGGGTGTTAGTGACCAATTTTGGTGCTAACAACAATGATAAGCGATAATATGAGCATAAGAATAATGTGATAATATTCTCAAGTGAGAAGGGACAATTTAAAGTGTATGGTTACATCAATTGATAATATGGTATCACTACACAAACATACAATCTCAAAAGAGATAAAACAATTCATAAAACGCTAAATGTAGCAAGCCTCATATCATCGGCATATCACAAAGCATCAATAATGGTTTAGGGAAAATTATAGCTCCTAAAAAGGAGAAATCCCAAACCTACCATAACAGCAATCTCAAAAGCAACTCAAAGAAATCACCATCTCCAAATGCGCCATAAGGAAAATATATCTCTAAATAGGAGATCAAAATCTCAAATATACGCCATATCGGCATCATAATAAAACGCCAGTGTAGGCGACTCAAATCTCAAGGATAGAACTCACAAGAGTTCAAATTCCCATAAGGTAATCACCGTATATATATATATAATATCCCAAATGGCTTAAATGGCCAACAATAAAAAGACGATACACTTGGGAAATCACAAACATCAATGAAATCATCTCAAAGATATAGCACGTGCTTTTGGCTAAAGCCCGCTAAGTACTGTTCTCTCAAAATAAGGAACCACGTCTCTTAGACAAACGTCCTAAAGGGCAAATAAATACGTCTCTTAGACAAACATCCCAAAGGACAACATCCCGAAGGACAAATACGTCGCAATGGACAAATACGTCTCTTAGACAAACGTCCTGAAGGACAAATGACCCGAAGGTCCAGTACTGGATAATAAGTCTCTTAGAGAAATGTGTCACAAACTTTCAGACAGGAACCGGAACAGTGTTAACGTATGTCCCATACCACACGTTCGCACTAAATGGTTTACTAACCAGTAGTAAATTTCACACTCAAATCAGTAAAAAGTTTACCTCATCTCATCGGTAAACTCGACCCGAAGGTCAAAACGATCAAACGGACAAGTCGGGAATTAACCGATAAGATAAACGCATGGGTGCCATATCACGTATTTTACCAAACCGTTTAATTCTTCGTCTCATTTGCTTGAAATGTGCAAAAACATTTAATTTATATATAAAATAATTTACTATGGAAAACAAGCTTTGAAAACCAATTTTCCAAATCAATTTGAAAACCATATTAGAAAATTTCACTTATTATAGAGAACAAATAGATTTTACGCTTGAAAATACTTTAAACTATTATATAATAATTATTTTGAAATGCCCATTAATTTTAAAAATTATTTCAAAAAGATTTGGAGAAAACCGTGCTCGAAAACGAATAAAAATAGGGAAAATCACTCAAACCAATATTCGAATTTAAATTCAAATTAAATTCAAAAAAATTCAAAATTGGAATTTTTAAAATCTCCAAAATTTGGCTAGTCTATTGATAGACATCATGGCCTTCAAAAACGATAAAAAACATCATGAATTATAGCAAGAAAATGAAGTGAAACGGCTAAAAAAACATCGGAACAAAGGGAAGAACAAGGCAAGTTTTGCCTTTCCCCCAGGTCGACCTCCTGGGTCCTTAGGTCGACCATATGATCGACTTAGGAGCCTCCGGGTTGACTGTTAGGTCGACGCAGGGAGATGTGGCAGTCGACCTAGCATACGAACTTTTCTTCAGCTCGATTTCTGCCTGCGAACTAATTTTTTGAGAAACTTTTGACATATCAAACAGCAATATTTTTCAATGAAATTTTACAGGGATGAAGCTCAATATGCAATCTACCAAATGCAAAAATCCGGCAGCATTTCATTGCCAAAATCAAAAGTTATAAGGTTTCAAAGTAGCAACAGAAATCAGATTATAAACAAACAAAATCAACTACAAATTTTTTTACACAGCAAGCAGATTTTCACATTTTTGAGTGATTTAAACTTTGCTCAGCTAGCATTTGTGATTTTTAAGAACTCACATTGTTGTTAGATGCTAAAACTCGGATTATGCAACAGAGTTGAAGCCTTTTTGCAAGATTGAGGCTTTTAAAGACTTGTAGAAAAGAAGAACAGTACATGCAAACCACAATTTACAGTAAATTAGAAATCTTCACTATAACAAGAATTTTTTTGATGAAATTAAGTAGTTTGGAGTTGATTACCTTTGATTAATATTCTAGAGTGAAAAGGACTTGAATTTGGAGTTTAAAATGAAGAAAATGATTGGATTAGAGAAATTAGAAAATGGGTTTACTGACTATTTCTTTTCAGCTGAAGGAAGAAGAAGAAGGTATGAATTCAACGTATAGCCAATTCCTTTTTCCTCTTTTCTTAACCAGGCTAAATGAATATGGGCTGAATTGAACCCAAATTAAAAATAAAATAAGATGGCTTAAGGTTAAAATCAATACTTAGCCAAAAATATGTGTGCATATCACATATACACACAAATAAAAATTCATTTTCTTCATATTTACACACAAGAAAAATATGAAAACTTGTATACAGACAAAATAAAACATTTTCTATCATATAAAAAGATTAATTTATATTTTTAAAACATTTTTATTATTAAATTCCTTAATTTAACAAAAATGCACTATTTACTCAAATAAATGAATAAAACCATGTTTTTAACTTCTAAAATTCCACAAAATTTATTTTCTCACTTACAAAAATATTTCAAACCATACTAAAACATTATTTATAGCCAAAACTTATTTTTAAACCAATTTCCTCCTTTTATTTCAATAAACCACCTTTAAAAATTACATGCTTCTTTTAAAAATTATTAAAAGAAGCAAATGGGCAATAATTAATATAATTATTGCATTTTCTCTAAAATGAAATCATTTTCATTATATAAAGCTCATATTCCATTTATTATCACTCCAAACAAGATAAATAAAGCTTGGAATTTCATTTTCTAATTTTAAATTCCAAAATTCATTGTTTATTCCAAATAAAAAATTTAATTTCTCCAATTTTAATTTAATTTACAATATTAAATTATAATTATAATTATCATTATAATTCAATATTGAAAGGTAATCTCTAAACCAGGTTAGTTACACTTATACTAGTGTTTTTGTGTTGTCGTAACGATGTTTTACGCAACATTCATTTTGACCCAATAAAGTGTATCTTGGAAAATATGAAGTTTTGCTCAAAGATCTTTACGGATTTAAGTATGGAGTTATTTTCTAAGTGTTAAAATTGAAAGGGTTTCTTTGGAAAGAAGATAGAAATTTTTGGTGAATAATTTTTTTTAAGGTAATTATATATAAAGGAGCTTCTTTATAAAAATGTTTGAGATAAAAGTATTCTGAAATGTTTTCATAAAATTTTTAGGAAGTTTAATAAGTATGTATAAGGTATGTTGATCATTTCATTGCATGATTTTGATCTAAGATTCGAGTATAGAACTTTAAGGCTTTAGACCGATCCGAAAAAGGATTTATCACTCAATTCTAGACGACGAACATTGATGAGGATTTGTGGTTAGCTACTTATATTTTCTATCATAGTTAAGAGTTATGTAAGGGAAACGAAGGTTTCTGATCAAGAAATATGATCAGAGTCCGCACTAGAGGATCGAGGGATCAATGCTAGTTTGGAAATAAAGTTGTCTATTTGAGTAGAAGATCAAATCTGATATTGCATACAGATGATCTAGGAATATTCGAATTTAAGATCGAATTAGATAGTGCATACAAATAATCATGAGCATAACATGGGTTTGTATTTGAAATTTAGAATAATGTTTTTACCGGGATTTTGGTTAGGTGTAATTTTGGGGACGAAATTCTTTTAAGGAGGAAAGTCTGTAACGACCCGCAAATTTATCGCATTGGTAAATTATATTTATATTTGACATATTAAATACAAGATTTTGTAACATATATTATAATTTTTTGAAACATAAATAATGATGGTAAACTTTTTTAGAAGTATTGTGACGACCGCCCATGACCCCTGCACTTAAACCTAGAGATAGTGCGCTGCAAAGTGTGCCAGGCAGCCATGGACGATTGTCAGGGTAAATTAAAAATAGCAGAATCTATCGTATTACTCACAGCGCATAGACAAAATACAATAGAATATATATAGAGAAGCTTCACAGAATAGAATGTCATCATATAAAACTTCATAATAGTTGAATACAAGCATCTGAATAGTCAATACAACAAGCCTCACTACATATCACTCAGAGAATACAAAGCAGCGGAACATCCAGTACATATAGTAAGAAATAATATGCAATACACCAGCTCGTCTTCGATATCAGCACCGTGAAAAGCTAGAACAGCACCTGTCACCTGCTACCTAGTCTGCCCGTCCCAAAATGGACGAACAGCCCAAGGCAATAAGAATTAAAACATAAAGCCTTGAGTCAGACAACAGTCTTAGTGAGCAGTAAATTAACTAACAACATACCAAAAGAGCATAAAGGAAAAGGAATAGGAATACAACCCTCCCACTCCAACCTCATTCTACAGTGATAGCCCCAGACACACACTAAGCAGAAGCAAATATATCAGAGCATACAATTTAAAGTAAAGCTATTATCACTCGAGTCAAGGGCGAAGTTTTCCAAGCACAAACCCCCAAGGCCTAAACCAAGATCAGATAAGCACCTAGAAAATACCGCTCTTGAGGCCGAAAGACGATACAACCAAACATCCATGACTCTGGCTATCACTGTTATCTTTGCTTCGATATCACCGTTAATTGAATGACCGGCACATTCTTTCAGCCGTCCGTCAAGGGCTAATGGAAACCCCGGTTCTAGACAGTACTCCGCACGTCGTCGCAGCCCGTGCCAAGGATTTTCGCAACTACCCAGGGTACTCGACCATCAATTCATTGTCGTTGGGATTTTCGCAACTGCCCAAACGTACCCTTGCTTTGAGTCTGCTAGAACCTTCAACAACGATGCTATCCAAGCCTCCTGGTCATCCTCCTCGATGACTATTTCCATACTAGCTCAAGCGCCTCTCGAGCATCCATTATCCTCAACTCGAATCATATCACCGAGTTACCAACGTGCTTGGAATGATCCCGTATGGATTAGACCAAGACTATCTCATATCATACTTCGCTTCATCACATCCTCGCAAAGTCTCATCTCAACATCATCATCATCGAATCTATGCATAAGAGCTTCATCACCCGCTACATATGCCACAAGCAGCTTTCCCAATTCAAGAGCCTTTCTCTTAGCTTTTGAATCATCTTCGGTCTAAATCAAATCATCAATCATCTAATTTATAGCAATCAATCAAGTCAAACATTAATCCAAGCAATCAAGCATTCAAATATGATCTATGTAGACAATTATCACTATAATGGCAATTTCGTAATTAAAGAGTCGAAAGTCAAATAAGCATGAAAACATGAGCAATGTCTCTATAATCTTGATGAATGAACTTGCATAGGTTAACATGTAGTAAAATAGTTGTCAAATCATCATGAACAATGGATCTATATGGATCTACACTTAGGATGAAGAAAATGCATGGAAATCACTATTTTAACACCAAATCGAGCCAACAATCCGATATACTCATTTGGATCCGTGTGAGAGATAATCACCACTCACCAAATCACCTAAACAACCCCAAATCAACACGCTTCAGATCTGGACAGCAAAGGATCAAGCTTGATCTATCACGAATTCGCTTCAAATGAAGAAATCTCACTTCAAAGGATGAAGATCTTCAATCTAAGCTCTTGAATCTTCAATTTGATCTTCAACTTGGATGGATGGAAGCACTAGATTAGAGTGGAGAGAAGAAGTGAAGGAGTGTAGAAGTCGAGCTCTCAAAATGGCAGCACTTCGTCGCTTCGAAATCCGGATCCCAAAAATGAAGCCAACCCCCTTCTATTTATAGCTGAAACTTCCCTAGGTCGCTCGGAGTTAGGTCGTATACGACCTATAGAGCCACGACCTACGACCTATAAACCCCACCGACCTAAAGCCTCTTCGACCTAACAACCTAAGTCCAAGCGCATTTACGACCTACCAGGCCAACCTATCTACGAGTTAAGACTTAGCAGCGCTTTCGACTTAACAATCCTCTTAGGTCGCTCACGACCTACCACCTTAAGTCTTCACGTGACCTAAAACACCACTCTCGCGACCTAACACTTAGACGCGACTTCTTAGCGACCTAACAATGCTACGACATAACTTCTCAGCGACCTAACACATAAGTGTTTCCTCGCAACCTAACAACTAATAGCCTAGCGACCTAACTACACCCAAGACATACGACCTAACTACTCCTACCTTAGGTCGCTGCCGACCTATCCTTCTTAGCTAGGATACGACCAATATTCACTAACTCGCTAGCAATGGCTATCTCTTAGGTCGCTAACAATTAGGTCGTTGACTACTAGTTTCCTTAGGTCACTTTCCTATAGGTCGCCTAATCCTATAGGTCGCTCCAACCAACCTAGCACTTAACCAATTCACCTTCATAGGTCATCTAGACGACCTAACTATGCTAACTCGGAACCACTAGGTCGCTCATCACTAGGTCGTTAACTACTGGGTTGTTAACTCGCTACTCCTATAGGTCGCTCCAAACTGTCCATGATCTAAACCACCATACAACTTATCTTCTGAACGACCTAATACTTAGGTACGACTCAAGACAGTGCGACCTACCACTTAACCTGGCTACGACCTAACTTTGCTAACCCAACTACTAGGTCGCTGCCTCCTAACTCTTAGGTCGTTAACCACCTTAGGTCGCTCCAACACCCTACGTCCTAAGCTACCACGACATAACGACTTACGACCTGAAGCCCTTAAGTCGGTCACGACTTAAGACTTAACCAACTTCTACCAAAAATCTGAAACAACTTAAAAATGCTGAAAATTCCAGATTTTGACAAACTTTTCGATCCGTAGAAATACGGGTCGTTACAAGTATATTAACAAATATAAATATTTGAGATTTTCATCAAAAAAATGATGAAAATCAGTTTTTCAAAAAATTGATATTTTCTCGATATTAAAGCAAATTGAACCGAATATATACACTTATTTATCCATTTAGCCAAGAATATGAAATAAAAATTATTTATTTTATTTTTGGAAATAAAATATATTTATGACATCATTAGCGATATCATCACTTTTATATATTTTCTGGAATTTTAAATTAAGTTGAAATAATTAGATAATTGATTTAAAATGATAATAATTCATTTTAATAAGTTATATAGTGATGATAAATCATTTATAATAGTTTTATAAAGATATATACTTGTTTTAAAAATATAAGAAAATTCATAACGTTTTGTCGATACGATAACACTTTTTGTAAACACTTGTTTAATATTAATTTATATGGTCTAGTAATTCAAATGAGCACATTTTAATTGTTCTAAAATGATAAGAAATATATTTTCAAGATTTTTTTAGAAATATATATAGTTTAGTTGAGAATTAAAAATATGACTAGAAATCGAATCCCGGATTTGCAATGGTTTGACAAACGGAAGTTGTAATCGAATGTTGCCCCATGGGTTGTATGGCATATGTATGCATACATACATGTCATAACATACATATACACATAAATATACAAATAGGAAGTTACTATGTACATTAGTTATTTACACAACGTAAAAATTATAAATATCATGATATTTACTTAACCAAATCAAAACAAATTCACCATCACTTACAAGCACATGGGGTGGCACATGGGAGGGAGAAGTCAGGGCTAAGGGATGATGTGAGGGGTGCATGATGATTTTGGGAGATATTTTCACTTTTACTTAAGTGATAAGCTTCCAAAACGCTATAAATAGAACCTTAACCCCTCACTTATTCTCACACCATTTCTCTTCTTCTTCTTCTTCTTCCTTCTTCTTAAGCTCTAATAGCTCTCCTTTAATGACTTCCAAGATTTGGAAAAATGTTAGCAAAACTATGACAAAGTAATGTCAAGAATATATAAGTATAAGCTATGTTGCTACCACCTAAAAATCAAGTGCCAAAATCCTTCCTAACTCTTCAAATCCCACGGCAACCCTCTACCACCATGCTTGGATGAGCAAGCCACCTCCTAAGGTCATGGCCGAGCATGCAAGAAAAAAGGTGGAGATCCAGAAGCTCCAAAATGAAGAAAAGAGAAGGAAGTGCTGCGAATGCCGCATGTTTGATTTCAGGAAGCTTCGAAAAAGTTTGGGATGGAGAAGGAAGTGATGGTGTTAAGTGTGGTGATATGTGCTTAAATGTTAGTAGGAATAGGATAGAGTTTGGTTTGGTAAAAGTGAGTTAATCTCACTTTGAATCACTTGGTAATCACTTATTAATATTTCTTAGTAATCACTTAAATATTGCTTGCTATTAGTAATAATAATAGTTATTAACTACTTAAAGTTATATCCTTTGCCATATGCTATAATGATTGCTTATACGGTTGTTTAATATATTTGGATGATGATTAGTTGATTATATGGTTGCTTGATGTGGAAATAATTCACGTTAAATACATGTCGAATTTATACAAAGGAAATCACTTTCCTATATGAATTATAAAAGTGTTACAGAATAGTTAAACTTCTTTAGACATGAATAAAATGTTTAAAAATTGTTTATAACTATTTTATAAACATTAAAACTCATTTCGGTAAGGTTTGAAAAAGATTTGAAAACGGAGTCAAAATAAGCGCGTTGCGTAACGGCAGTTTGCGATTTCGCGCCATAAAAGTTAAATCAATGTGTAGAATGAAACATAGCTCGGAATTATTCGAAATAAGAATTTTTCAAACTATTATAACTATAGTTTTTAAATAAAGAAGAAAAACCAAGATTTCATTTAATATAATTTGAGTTATGTCCAAATCAAGTTTTTAAAAATATCACGGTTTGGCACTTCGGAAACCAAAATGGCAAAAACTTTAAAATGGGTATTTTTAAATCTTTAAAAATATGAAATAAATTCCATAAATATATTAAAATGTTTTAAAAGGGATTTGAGATATAAAAATGGACATATATGGAACGAAGTTAATGTTTTGATCAAAGAAGCTTTTAAAAACACTATTTGTAGCACATTTTGCAGCAGTTTTTGGTAACTTTTGAAATTAAGAATTAAACTTAGGATTTTCTTACCATATCTTTTTAGTAATCTTTTAAAATGAAAAATTAAGTATTTTGAAGATGATTTGGAACTTTTATAATTATTTTAAAGGAGTTTTAAATAAATGGTTAAAGGAAAATTGTTTTAAACAATATTTGGAATTGTGTTAAGTAAATGAAAATCATCTCTAAATGACCACATAACTTGAGTGCCTTATGGGCGATAGAGAGAAAGTTTGTAGGCTCGAGCTTGGACATCCAGTGTTTGGGTTCTGCTCTAGCTATCCGGACTGGCTCGACGGAGGGGATGGTAAATTTGATTTACTCGGACCACATTGTTCTAAGATAGAAAGAGATGTAGAGATTCCAAAAGTTAAACAAGATTTTAGAATAATAAGATTTTGGTGATATATGAAATGTATTGGTTAAACTTTATATTAAATTCTGAGGAGGGAATTCGTACAATCAATGTGACTTTAAAAGGTGATTTCACCATTATTCTACGAATAGTACAGGTTGAATATGGAAATTAGTATCAGATATAATTGTAACAACCCACCCCAGAACATACCTAAATTTTGACCCAGAAAAGGTCCATCAACACTTAAATCCATTCTAAGGAAAGCTGTTGCTAGTAAAAAGAAATAACATTGCAGAACCATAGCTAAACTTTCAGAACTCATAGCGGATGGAACAAAATATAACAGTAAATTGTACCCGTTTATTTCAAAACCATAAAAATGTCATTAAAAAAATCCCATAAAACCGTAACATAATATCCGTTACAATAATTATCTAAATCCTTGGGTACACATAAAAGCAAATAGTAATAAATACTTCCACTAACCAAGCTTCTCTATCTCTAAGTATCGTCACCTCCATCTCTCTGTCCTTAACCTGTGTTGTAATGAGGAGGGAGTCGGAAAAACAAGTGTTCAGTGAATAAAAATCTCTAGGCTTAACTTTTCAGTACTTGGGCAGTATATTTCAAAATAAGAATATGTCTAGGAATATAAAACCGTTAAAATAATTTAATACTTCATCATAAGGAAAGGAATCGGGTCCAACCACTTAATACTTTCCATTCTAGAAGTAGGTTTCTAGAATCCCATATCCCAATCATACGTCATAAATAGCTAATAATGTGAGAGACAGTACCCAAGCCACGTAGTACTTCCTAGTGGAAAATAGGCAGACTCTGGTCATTTAAGAACTTAATTAAAGTTGATCGCATCATTTAAGACCTATTTCCAAAAGCATGCTCCTCAAAGGTACTATCTAGCTGACATCACATGGAATCTTATAGGCCACTTAATACTTCCCAGTGGAGTATAAGCAAACTCTGGACATTTAAGACCTTAAATAAGGCAGACCCAATCATTTAAGACCTATTTCCAAAAGCGGACAACGTAACCCCTTAACCATATAATACTTCATATGGGGGAAAAGGCGGGTCCAACCACTTAATACCACAAACCCCAAAATAGGCCCTTCGTCTTATGGCCCATACTTATAATGACGTCTCACATTAGTCCGCTATTCGTAGAAACTGGTAGTAGATTAGCTGGGCAGATTTCCCTTATGGAATTTGAAACTAACCTCTCGTCACTACAAATATTTATCATAAGGATATTTCACATCAATAAAAGTGTACACAACTGCTGGTAGCCTCAAAGTGAAGGGTAGACTTCCGTCATGTAACTATATTGACCTCACATCCCTATGACTTAGCCATAAATCAATTACTCTCCATACACACACTCTCATCTCACCATTTCATGAATAAGGCCTTATATGGAATCTCCTTATTGTGCCTTAAAATAATAATTAGGCTATGTAAGAGTTCACTCTTATTTTCACCTCAAAATCAATTACCTTCCTAATGGGGGAGACAAGTGTAAATAAGTGCCTAATTAACTACGCCATATACGCAATAATTATACGTTAATCATGTAAATAGAAATAAATAAATATTCGTGCCTAATAAGTTCCAAACGCACAGATTTTACACTCTAAACTAGCATTAAATGTCAATTCCCTAACCAATTATTATTATAAGTCATTTTCTTCAATTTCCCAAGATTTCATGGAAGTCTAATATCCAAAATAGGGAATAAATATTCGTGGCCAAAATGCAATTAACAAACTTGTAAATAAAATAGAAACTCAATTTATTACAGCAATTCAATGGAATATCTTAAACAATAAGAATTGCAATCTAAACCCCATATTCTATTGAACTCCTCTTTTTACAAAGAAATAGATAAGAATAGTTGGTGTAAACTATGAATAGAATTCGTAATCTAAACCCCTTATTTTATTGAAGGATCACAATTTAACCCAAAGAAGAAGGAGAAATGGAACAGACTATGAGATTATCAAAGATTGCATAAATGAAACAAATCCCATCGAATTAATGTAAATAATTGGGAATCTCAGCATAAAATTGACATATCGTAATAAAAATGAATTTTGGGGGATTTTTTCTATCATATTTTCGAAATTCCAAAATCCCTAAGGCATATTCAAATCCAAAAGCAATACACTAAATAATTGCTGAGCAGAAATATTAAGGTTTCCACTTACATTTTAGCCTTTGCTTCACTCAAATGGATTTGTAACCTTCTGATCCCTTCCAAAATCTCTCTCTTTTGATATATACACACATAATAGGGAAGAGTTATAAATATTCATTAGATTCAAAATAATTGGAGAAGGATAGGATAAGAATAGATTGGAGGAAGAAGAAATAAATAAGAAATAAGTTAAATTCTTACCTGAATTCTCTATGGAGTTTCTGAATCTTATTAGAGAGAGACGGCAATGGCAAAGTTCCGTCGTATTCCCCAAAATAATATGAATCAAAGCGGAGAGGATAGGGTTATATTTATAGGAGTTGAAACACAATAGAACCATAGGATGGAAGTAGGTAGGAAACAGATAAATCTGGAGCATACAACCTAATAAAACATAACTTAAAACCCTAGCTGCCACTGACAACTATTATTACCAAGCGATCGACCACTCTTGGGCGACCGGTCGACCGGTACAGCCGACCAGTTGACCTATTCAAGTCGACCGTACCTTTTATTCAGGGGACTTTTATTTATTTCCTTGTCATATTATTTTATTTCCTAATTAACTTTTTAACATTAAATGTTAATTAAACGTTTACTTAGGCCCCAAGCTAATTTTTGAAATTTAAACCCTAAATTTTATTTTTCATTTGAATTTGAATTCATACTAAATTAATTTAAATCTGAGAACTTCAAATGCTCATAAATTCTTTATTTGAGCTCCGTTTTCAGCATATTGTATATGGAAACAGATCAGAATTTCACCATGAATGCAACGGAATAAATTCTATGGTCAAATTCCAACTTTTATAAAATTTCCATATCCAACCCTTATCATATTTAATTTAATTTACTTTATTTATTTATGGTTCATTTTACAAGGTGTTACAATAATAAGTGTAAAATTTATGGATCCCTTTGGTTCAATACTAACTGGTTTGGGATTATAGTAAATGATGTCTTAAATAATATTTTTTGACCCATTAAAGATATGTTTTGAAAATGTGTAGTCTTCATTAAGATTTGAATTATACTTTTCTTAAGTAATTGAAAATTTAAATGTTTTGGAAATTCCAAAGTTAAAAAGGGGTTTTAATTAACCAAAGGATTTGATAAAAGAGGTTTAATGATTTCGTATATACTGAAAAATGAATAGTTTAAAGACGTATATCTCTAGAAGATATTTTATCTGAGTAAAAGATTTTAATAAATTGAATAATAATCACCCACATGCTTAACATCTTTTACCGGTAAATTAGATCTGAGGAAGCGGGGTTAGATTTGGGTGATTCCTATTCGAAATCACTTCGAACCAATATACATTGGAAAGTGATAATACGTTGAAGATAATGTTTTGAAGATAGAGATCTTCATAATGTTGGGCTGCTTGCCACTAACCTCTGGGGTACTTATCATATATATGGTGGCAATGTTTCTGTAACATCCCGAAATTTTCGACTTTCGAAAATTCGACATCGATACTCACTTTATCGACTGCCGAGCCATCGAATGCCGGAAACCCGAAAAGTTATGGTTTTAAAAAGAAGAAAAAGGTAGAAGAAGAAGAAAAGAGTAGAAGAAGAAGAGAAGAAAGAAGAAAAAGAAAGAAGGAGAACAATAGAACAACAGAACAGCAACAGAAACAGAACAATATCAGAATCTCACATATCGCAGCGGAAAAATATATAATAGATAAATGAATAATCTTTAAACAAAGAACTATATCATTTTATACATACATCAATCATCAGAGTCAATATACAACTCAATACAACAATGGACAGTTATATAAACTTGTCCTCATACAGAATACACAGCGGAATAAATATATCAGATACAAATACTACGTCTCGCCATCCAGCTTGCTTCCAAAGCTCCAGAATATCCTGATAACATAACTCTAGGCTGCCCGTGTGGAAATTGGTGGGCACCCAGAGTTTAGAAGGGAAACAATAAACTCCGAGTCAGTCATGGTGACTGGTGTGAGATCGTAAAACAGTTTATCTTTAGAATAAACAACAGGAAAACTTTAATGTCAATTCACAATGCTTTTGGAAAATGAAACTACCATAAGACCTCCCACCACACACACAATGCAAACGCAGACTTGGAGGAGATTTCTTCTTATGTTAGTCAAAGATGCTTACTACGCAAAATCAAATCATTTTGGATATTATTATTAGTGCATAGTGGAAAACATTTCGAAAGTAGAATATAAATCTTAGCCAGCATAGGTACCATTATATTATGCCTGCTATAGCTGCCTCCTGAGGAGACAGGTTATACAATTGAAATCGTAAAGGCTCGTATTGTTTCTTTGGATTTCCAACAAATGGTCAGGCTAAGGAACTTCCTATTCCACGAATAGAACGCCTCTGGAATGACGTCCCGAGAACCTAACCGGATCTCTGCCAACACAAGGCCGGGTTACCTCTGCAAAAATAGGTAACTACTGACACGCGTATGCCATCCCTCGATCGTCACCGATCTTCCCGAGGATCCCCGATTCGCAACAAACCACAAAGTAATAAATTTGCAGCAACCACAGAGGTTAAGTATCTGGGCTCCATACCATGATACCACCTTTATCCAGAAGGAATGACATACACTAAGGGGCGCTACTCCCTAGAACCTTGCCGCATCCTTCCTGTTTTGACCATTTCCGGGGTGTGAGGCTCGATGAAGTCTCGTCCACAAAGCTACGCTTTCTACAAAGCCATGCTTCGGGTCAAACAAATGATCAACCTATGATCACAAAGATATAAGATCAAACAAATGATCATATCGCAAATGATCAAACACTGATCATTTCACAGCAACACTCAGTATGCCACGTTACCAAATTCGGAGTATATCGCTGATAACTTTCAACTACACAACCTCTGAGCTCGTACGTCTCAGAGAAGGGTGTTAAGCTAAGAGAATAAATTCTCCACCACCAACAGATATGTATTTGAAAGAAATCAGCTTTATATCTCAAATTGTAACGTCAAACACACAATCCATACAAGTCTGTTCCGGGATCGAACAGAACCGAAGGCACTTCTCACGAAGCCCTTGCACATCCGGATAAATTTCTAATCACGTCCGGACTTCCCGTCACTAAGGGTGATAAAAACCTCTAAATCGGAGATCAGCCGATGTAGAGTAACTCGACGGTAATCCTTCCGTTTTCAAAAATATCCGGTCTTCAACACCGGTCTTCGAATGCAATTCATAACGACGTATCACATATTCGGAATGGGTTATACGACCTCATGGTCCTTTCCCGGCTAACCCGAATAGTGAGCGCTTATTCAAAAATAAGTGTGGCATTCAAATTCATCCAATCACAACAAATACCATTCAAGGTAATTATTGATAGTCGGTCATTTAACTATCAATAAAGATGCGCAACATCATCAGATCCCAAATAATTTTCCCAAATTATTTTATCTTCCAAAATATCTTTACTAGATACAAAGTTTCCACACTTCAAAAATAAATCAACATTTATTTTTCTAAACAGTTTCCCTTTCCTTTATAAATTCCATATTGAATTTATATTTCAAAATATCTACTGATATACGATTTTCAAATCGATTCCAATATTCATTTTCAATTTATCCTTACAAAGATAAATTCTCAAAACGTTTCATTTCATTTTGGAAATGCAATTCCATACTTATTTAAAAATAAGTGTTTCACAAATCATTTATTTTCAACACTTGGAAAATATTCTATATACTTAAATCAAAATTAAGTATATATTTCGTTCTTTAAGGAAACCATTTACTATAACAACATTTATTTGAGTCAAAACGAATGTTACGTAAAACATCGTTACGACGACTCAAAATCACTAGTATAGGGATTCGGATTTTAATAGATATATAAATCCCAATACCACATCAAAACATTTCCTTTCGGAAATCATTTACTATAACAACAGTGTTATAGTCCATCATTTCCTTATTCCTCGAAAACGTCTATTTCAACAATGAATGTTGAAATCTATGATTTTGATATTCAATATATTTGAAAACATCTTTAAAACAATTAACTTCATTTCAAATATCACTTTCCCAAAACCATGTCCATTTTACTTAAAAATATATTCACTGTCCAAAATCGTGAATATACTTCACTAACCAATTTTCAATCTTTTCTACACATTTATCCCAAGAATTATCCACTATCCAAAATCGTGGATAAAATTCCCTTAATCACTTTCTATATTTAATTTATCAAATTTGATTTATTTTCGAATTCATAAAACAACGTTTATAAATTCATCTTCATAATTCATAACAACTTTGATTTAATAAATCTCTTTTATTAACAAATGCGATCCATATTCCATTTAAAGGCAAAAAATCCAATTTATAAGTTAATTTCTTATAAATCTCCTATTCGACAGTTTCATCCATTTCATAACTTCACAATTTATAAATCTATAAATTTCATTTACTTATGAATTCCATAAATATTTCATTTTTAACACTTATAAAAATTCGTTTTATAATTCCAATATTTGATTTATAAATATCAATTTTTATAAATCTTTTTATACAAATCGTTTATAGTTATTCAAAAATCCCAACTTAAACCATTTTATAAATAAATCGACTTTTATTTCAAAAACAACACTTTGGTTAAATTTCACCAAAAATCTTAACTTTTATAACTTTAAAATTTTAGACGCTTATTTATTTGAAATAAATCAAATTCAAAAATTCAATAAAACGTCTATTTTCAAAAATCACTTTAAAATCCTTTTAAAGTAAAAGTCGTTATTTTTAAACTTCAAAACTGAATCCGATGATGCAACAGCACCAATTAGTCAATCACAACAACAACATCATATATCAACATATGATAACAGAATATACATCAATATCTGTAAATAAATAAATACTGGTGAGGAATCCAGTTGGATCCCTCCAACCTGTTTCCCTGCATCCACAGATGTTAGCACAATACCAATTCCACTTCGAGGTGGAATATCGTGGTATATGGGTTTTATAAAATCATCCGCTTACTAACGGCGCAATAGGGTCTCATCCGCTATACGAGGCGGGAAATCAATCAATCCAATATATACATATGCCAATATGTATATATTGCTATATATATATAGATATATCCTACTATATCTAATATCAACAATCCAAACAGTCAATCATCAATCAATAACTGTAAAATCAAATTTTCCTTCGAGTGAGAAAATCTCACCTTAGCTTTTATTTTGCAATCCATTTTCCATTTCCGACTTGATTTCACAGTTTGGACCTTGTATAAGCAATTATACAATTTATTAATATTCGAACAGATCGAATAATAAATTTTTATTTGACTAATTTGATTCATTGGTAATTTCATTTTAATAGTTAAATTAATTGATAGTTTTATTTAAACTAATATTTCTTCTTCAATAAATTTCTTTAAGTGTCTATGAACAAATACATTTTTCCATAGTTCATTATTTAAAAATTTCACTAGTAAATGGAAATAGGTATATTTGTGTTTATTAATATTTTAACTTATCAAACAATTCATTACCATTAAATAACAAATCAATTAAAAATTAAATTTTAAACTAGTTTCTTTCTAACAAAATATTTTTAGCAACTAAATAATTAAATAAGTTGATTGGAACAATTAAATCTCCAACCCGTTATTATTTTAAAATTAAACTAATAAATTTCGAATGCGTATATGTGTATTTATTTCCTTTTCATTATTCGAGAAATTTAAGTAAATTTAGCTTATCAGATTAAAAACAGAGATTGAAAACTCACTGCAAATTTAAAATCTCATACGTATATAATTTCCCTATATACTTATAAAAATTAATTTGTAGAGATTCATAATCACATTTTATATAAACTTTTAAACACTTTAAAACTCCTTATCTTTCTTTCCTCAAAATCTTATCTGTGTTTTTGTTTTTTTGTTTTTTTCTTCTTTTTTTCATGTATATAGAAAATATTCTGCATATGAAAATAAAACAAGACTGCTACCTCTCATTGTCGCATCCCAGAACACGACCATCCTTGCTTTCCTCGAATCCCACGCCTCGCGTGCTCAAACTCTCGTACGCGAGCCTCAGGTAATCGCCATCACGAATCCCCACGGTTGTTCGCTCGAACTCGAGCCCTTTGTCGCCGCCCTCGTCAACAGTCGCACAAGCCCATCGCCCTGGCCAGCCTATCTTCATATCGCAGTCATCTTGAAACTTCCCTTCGAGACTCGTGCACCCATCGCGTCGCTTCCCAAGTCATCGAGTGCCCCAACTCGAGTTGTCGTCGCGACCAGCTATGAGCCTTCACTCGCGTTCGTCGTTGAAGAACTCGCGCCCACTTTTGATTAATTTGACTTGACTTAATCTCGTAAATTTGATCTAGGGATTTCAAACAGAAAAAAGAACGAGAGGGAGTTCGATTTGTTTTTCTTGAAGGGGGAGGAAGCAGTGGACTTGCGATTCAAATTCGTTCTTCGCCAAATTTTCTTTTAGACGAAATGTCTGTTGCCATTTTATTTCGTTTGGGAAGGACGAGATTGATTTTGAATTATACAGGGAAGAGGGTTATTTAAAATTGAAGATGGCATGGTTTACACGATTATTTTTCGTGATTTTAGGTGTGAAGTTAGGGATGCTGTCGTTTGTTTTTAAATTTAAATTTAAATTTTAACTCAATTTGTTTCGATACAACTTTCAACGCGTTTACGTGTCGTATTCGCACATAACAACTCCAAATGCCACGAAATTTGAAATCCGGCAATAATTCAATATTTCGGACCCAATGGAACTGGTTTCGTCGAATTCCGAGACTGTGTGAAAAATGACTATTTTTAAATATTGATTCAAACAATTAAATTCAAAACTGAGCAAAACAGTTCAAATTTCAATTCTGAAGCTGCTGTTATCTTCAGTGTTATCAATATAAATTTTACAAGCATTTGAAATATTTTTCTTTAGCTTAATATTGAAGATTCAAATTTTTATTCAACATTCAATAGATTAAATTTTATAATTTAATCGCCAAATTCAAAGTTATATTCGGGATTCAAATTAAATCATCGTTCAAATATTTAAAATTAATTAAATATTTTCAATTTAATTTGTTAAAAATTCTGGGTCGTTACATCTGAAGATATAGCATGTAGAACAAGTCGCCCCACATTAGTGTTGAGAAGCCAACCATGTCGGTACCGACATGGATTCATGTTAGTACCGATATGAATTTTCGTATCTAAAGTCCATTTTTCCTCCATGCCTAAGCCTTTTTTCTTCATGCATTGCCAATCCAAGTCCCAAAATCATGTTGATACCCACCAAATCATGTCGGTACCGACATAATTTTATTGTCCGAAAGTTCATTAAACTTCCCAAGTTCCTTCATATTATCATTCTTGATAGTTCCAATAATGTCGGTGCAAATCATTTTAGTGCAAATCATGTCGGTACCTTTAACGACCCTGAATTTTAATTACATTTAAGTGATAATTAAATTGATTTTTGAATAAAAAAATTGTGAAATTAATCGATTTATTGATGCGAGTTTCCCCAATATCCAAATATATTTTATATTAAGTCATATGAATTTAAACGATTTGTATATATGTGATTTGGATTTAAAATTCAAGTAAATGGTTTAATAATAATAAATGATAATAATAGATATTAAGTTATAAATAGAATCGAAATATATAAGATAAATTATATAGTTTTATAAAAATGAAAGTGTATAAAACAAATAAAAATAATAAAGAAAGATTTAATAAAAATTAGAAGTTCACTTGTATTTTAAAAGTAATCAAAACAAAACAAAAAGGAAACAACTCACATTCGAATAAGTAAAATTATAAAGTGATTACACTATAAAGTTAAAATACAAAGGTAAAGATATGTTCAAGTGTCAAACAAAAGCAAATATCATTTCCAGCCGAAACAAGAAGTAAGAAATAGGGAAAATATCTTTATAAAATAGGATAAGTAGGAACATGAAGTACAAGTGCAATTAATGCCATATCCATCAGCCGAGCTAAAAAAATGTAGGCAAGCATAAACAACTTGTACAAAGCAAATTATATCACATATACAAAATGTTTTCAGCCGCCAAAGAGCTAAGAAAATCTGCATAAATTATGAAAACAAATGGCTCGAATATGAAATGGGTATGCAGACTAAAAAGGCAACAAAGAAGAAAATCAAAGAAAAGTAAAATATAAATACATTTGTATCTAGTATTTGCTGGTAGCTTGATATTGAAGCCAGGCAAGTGAAAATATGAGATAAGTATGAATAAACAAAACATAAAGTACACAACATTAAATGCCTTCAATCCTTGCAGCCAACAAATCTGTTCGAATTGGCATAAATTTCTTCTCAGCCTCCAATTTGAGATAAAAATCTCTGACCAACAAAGAAAACTTACACTAGAAAATACCTCCTTTGTACAAACACATTTTATCACCCTGTAAACTGTTTCCATATCTCAACCTTCATTTCAATGTCGTTCCATTCCAGCTGATTAGAAAACTAAAGTAATATCATCTCGAATTTAAACCAAGCTTCAACCAAAACAAACAAAACAAAATCAATACAACCAGAAAATCAAGTGAAAAGATTTCAACTTGCAATATTCAAAAGCCTGTTTCATCAAAAAGAGCTCTGTTCTTCTTCTCTGGAAAACAAGGTGAGCAAACCCCACTTGAATTTTCTTTTATGGTTTAAATGGTTGGATTTACATTTAAAAGTGTTGTTTAAATGCTGAAATATGCTTGCCTGGTTTGTGCATGTATGGGTATGTTTAAAGATAAGAATATGTATCTCTGTTCATATGTTTACAGGGTTTTAGAAACCTGTTTCAAAGAAAAGAAAAATCCATATCTTTCTATTGAATCAATATTAGTACTTGGATCCAAAACAAAATATTTTAGTTTTAGTATAATCTAGGGACTAAAATTATTAACAAGTATGTAACTTTTGCAATATGCTTGTATTGGGAAAATAACAGTAGAAATCCTTTAACATGTTAAAATCTATCACTCGAATTTACCGATTTAAGATCATAACTTGAATCATCTTTAAAAGTTATGATTTTTAAAATAAATATCAAAAATTTTAATGATATAATGAGGTTGCAATTTGGGTTCAACTGGAGATTGTATTTGGGGCAATCTTTGGCGATCTAAGGGGACGGAATGGTCGTGGGTTTTTCTAAAGGTAGGTGGATGATCAGGGAGTGGGAGAAAAATGCCAGGATGTTGATCAGAACTTTGTGGTAATGGTGGTTAATTTTTGAAGTTTGTAACCCTAGTTTCTACTGGGTTGAGTGTTTTGTTTGGTTCGTCATCTCTGGATGATCGAGTGTAGCCAAACTTAGGGGAATGGTAGAGGATGAGCTGACGATGGTATGACCGGAAGCACAGGTGTTCAGATGGTCGGAATTGCTTGGATGAAGTATCGACAGGTTTTGGGAATTGGTGGTGTCTGTTGTTCGTTTGAGTTAATTACTCAAATTCGATTTCGTGGCGATGTCATTAATCTGGTGTTTGGATTTGGCTAGGAAGGTGATAGCCGACCTGGGTGGATCAACGTTGATGTTCGGAGTTAGTTGCCGTGGTGGTGCATGTGCACAGAGCGCTGTGTCGTGGTGATGTTGATGGGTTCTGTTTTGTATTCGAGCGAGTGGTGATTGACTCGAAGCATGGGGATGGTTTGCTCGAAGTTTTTGGTTGATGGACTCGAAGCAGAATTAGGTAGGCTCGGTGATTGTTCGAGTATTCTATTGTTGGCAGGGGTTCAATCTCGAGATTCTGGGAGGGAAACTCGAGTGTTGATGAGAAATTTTCTCTTAGGCTCGGTCTAGTTATATGTAGTAACGTGATCTGCTGGATGTTAGCATAGGAAATTTGAGATTCTGGCTCAAATTTGTTCGTGATAACTGAGTTTATGCCGAGCGTTAGTTATGTATTGTAGTTAAGATCCAAGATAAAAATAAAACAAGTTTTAAAGGCTGGGATGGAAAATTTGTTAACAAGTTTTAAAACATAGGATGGAAGTTTTACAAAGTAAAGGAAATGTAACAAGATTTTTGAAGCTAGTATTGAACAAGTTTCAAACATAAATTATAAATCAAATGTTCTGAATTTAATTTGTTTGACCTGATAATTATAGAATAAGTTAATTATCTAGTTATATTCCTATTGTTTCAAATGAAATTGATAATGATTCAATTAAGGAATAAATCAAGATAGAAGGTTTATATTAGATTAAGCAAGAACTTGATTAATTAAAGAATAATTAATAAAAATGATTTGTAATTAATTAATCCTACTTATAAATGACTATTGAATGCTCGTCCTTACTTATGAATGTTTGGATTCTATTGATTTGATTGTTTGATATCCCTGATATATAATGCTTTGTGATACACCCTGATTTATGTTGTGATCTGTAGTTTACTTACCTGTGATATATATCTGTGATCTGTGAATGAACGATAAGCGTTATAGTTTATATCGCTTATCAACTATATCCTGTATTGTGTTATGTGATGATTGATGTTGCACTATTGTGTAAAACCCCTGGACCACACTTTTACACACACAAATATGGATTTCACGTGGAAATCGGTTAAGTCACAGATAATTTAAATTTGATGTATTTGAAATTGAAATTTTAATTTCAATTGATTTTGAAATTTGAAATTTGGGTTTGAAGTGAAAAGCTTTTGAAATAGAATTTCAAAGATAAAAGTTATTTTGAATAACTTAATTGAGTTTTGAAATTTTAAATAATTTGATTTAAATTTGAATTCAAGTTTGAAATTGAATCCTATGATTTGAAACTAGGGATTGAAAATGTTATAAATGTGTTTGTATGAATCTAAACCATTTAAAAGTGAAATTTTGAGAATTTGGATTTAACCCAAAGACTTTAACTCGTATAAATAAATCAGATTTTCTGAAATGAAACTGTTTGTTTTAAAAGAATAAAAGCTTTCAGATAAGCAATGAAATTCCAGTTTAATTAAAGGAATTTCAAGATTGAATTGAAAAATGGTTTTCCAAGTTATGAATGAATTGTTTTGAAAAGCTATGAATTAAATCTGTTTATTTTTAACAGATTTAAAATGATGTTTTGTTTAAACCATTCGAAATGGGATTGTTTTGAAAGCTATAAGTTAAATCTTGATTTAAAGGTTTAACGAGTTAATCAAATTGAAATGGAAATTAATTTGGAAGATCTGTGAATGAATCTTTTATTTAAAAGGATTAAAGTGTGGAAACTGTTTAAACCGTAAAGATTGAATCTTTTTGTTTAAAGATTTGAAAATGGTAATTTGTTAAACCATTTGAAAATAAAGTTGGGTTTAAGTTGTGACTTAATTGAAATCCCATATCCATATGTTTTTAAATATTTCGCTCACTATTCAGTTTAGCCGGGAGAGGACCTTTGGGTCGTATAACCCATTCCGAATATGTGATACGTCGTATATGGATAGCATTTGAAGACCGGTGTTGAAGCCCGGATATTTTTGAAAACGGAAGGATTACCGTCGAGTTACTCTACATCGGCTGATCCCCGGTATAGAGGTTTTATCACCCTTAGTGACGGGAAGTCCGGACGTGATTGGAAATTATCCGGAATTGCAAGGGCTTCGTGAGAAGTGCCTTCGGTTCTGTTCGATCCCGGAACAGACTTATATGGATTGTGTGTCTGACATTACACTTTGAGATATAAAGCTGATTTCTTTCAAATACATATCTGTTTGGTGGCGGAGAATTTATTCTCTTAGCTTAACACCCTTCTCTGAGACGTACGAGCTCATAGGTTATGTAGTTGAAATTTATCAGCGATATACTCCCAATTTGGTAATGTGGCATGCTGAGTGTAGCTGTGTGATGATCATCGTTTGATCATTTGTGATATGATCATTTGTTTGATCATTTATCTTTGTGATCATAGGTTGATCATCTGTTGACCCAAAGCGTGGCTTTTTGAAAAAGCATAGCTTTGTGGACGAGACTTCGTCAGGGCCTCACAACCCGGAAATGGTCGAAACAGGAATGTTGCGGCAAGGTTATGAGGGTCGCGCCCTTTAGGGTATGTCATTTCCTTTTGGAAAAGGGGTGGTATCATGGTATGGAGCCCAGATACTTACTCATGTGGATACACTTTATTATGTGTGATGTTGGTTTAGAGGCGCCTCGGATAAAGGTCCCAAAGGACCGGGGGGTGGCATATTCGTGAGTTACCTGTTACAGGGGTAACCCGGCCTTGTTTGGCAGAGAGCAGTTTGTTTCTCGGAACGTCCCACCAGAGGCGTTTCTTTCGTGGAATAGGAAATTCCTTAGCCTGACCATTTGTTGGAAATCCAAAGAAACAATACGAGCCTTGTACGGTTTTAGTTGTATTACATGCTATGGAATGTGGCGGTAACCTGCTATTGAACATAGTAGCTATAGTAGGCATACGATACTGGTCGTATGTTGGCTAAGATTAATATTATACTTTCGAAAGGTTTTCTGCACTATGCACTAATAATAATATCAAGATGATTTGGCGTAGTAAGCATCTTTGACTATCATAAGAAGAAATCTCCTCCAATTCTGCGTTTGCATTGTGTGTGTGGCGGGAGGTCTTATGGTAGTTTCATTTTCCAAAAGCATTGCGGATTTCAATGTTTAAAATTCTTTTGCTGTTGTTTAAAGATAAACTGTTTTTGTTGCTCACACCAGTCCCATGACTGATCCGGAGTTTATTGTTCCCTTCCTAAACTCTGGGTGCCCACCATTTTCCACACGGGCAGTCTAGAGTTGGGTTTTTCAGATAGTCAGGTTCAGTAGATTTTCTGGAGCTAGTTCATTCATCGGAGTTGCTTATCTTGGAGTTGTGGATTCATTCTTGTCTGAAGATCATTTTGGAGTTATCATTTCTATTGATATTGTTCCGCTGCTGTTGTTATCTTTTCTTTTCCGCTGCTATTTCTTGTATCATATCTCTGATGTATATTGATATTCATTGTATCACTCTGTTGTATCAGATATTGTATATCAATGTATTATTCTTTTCTTCCGCTGTGTTATTTACTTAATTGTGTTATAGCTCCGGCGAATCGGATTTGTACGGTCGAATCTGCGGCATTCTAGTACAATGTGAAGTACAGATGTTGATTTTCGAGCGGGCAAAACCAGATACGTTACAGTACCCCATGTCAGTACCAACATGAATCATGTTAGTACCAACCTGATTTACATTTATGAAACTTAGCCAAATCTTTAATATCTTCAACCTTGACATCTTTGAAGCTCTTTGACTCATTCCTTCATTAGTTTGTAGTCCATTTCTTCAGCTTGAGTCTATTATGAGACCATGGAAATTTTTTTGGTAACATTCCACCCCCCCAAATACGCCTTATGGATATAAGGTCTGCTTTGCTCAAGAAAAAGTACCGTAAGTGATCAATCATTGGTAGTTGAGCTCTCTGACTATCCATCAATCCAAGTTGTGGTGAACCATCTAGTTCCCTCAGATTCACTTGCAAATCAAAGCCCATTCTAGACCATAATAGCTAAGGACTCTAGTTCTTGCTTAAATATTAGTCGTAAATCATAATCATTCCGTGTTCACCTAGAGTTATTATATTACATATCATTACCAATTCCATCTCGTGTTCGATTGGGGTTAAGTTATCATAGGTCAATATCTATATGGTCCTGTGTTCGCCCAGGATTTATTTATCTTAGGTTAATCATATATCATAGAATCATCCATTGTGAATCATAGGAGTGCATTGCCACCAATAGGAACTTTATATATAAATCATCAGGGATCGCCTAACATCCCATTATAAGTAAGCCCAACCGAATCGAGGCAATGACAATCATTAATTAATAAGTAATCATTATCTAATTATAAGGCATTCAAATCCAAAGGTTAAAACTAGATATCTTTGAATCGCATAATTAATGTCCAATCTAGGGTCTTACCTCTTTGGATCTTATGATCATGCTGAGCCCAATTCGCTTGCTCTCCAACAAGGGGACCTAACATTCAACTTATAAAATCAACATTTCTCACTTACGAGGTCGGATTTGGATGCGGTTAGTTGCGTTGCACTCATAGGATCATTAGCTATGCGATGGAACTATTTTGGCTAAATTTAGAGTTGATAGAAATTTGTGCTAAAATCGGACGTCGTTCAATTTTAGTTCAAAACTGGAATGCTTCGACGCCAATTGAAATTTTGGTGAGTACAATATACCTCTTTGGATAAATCAGTATGTTATGCAGTAGATAAATTTTACTGTTTGAGTTTGTTGAAATTATCGGCTGTTTGGTTAAAATACACTCTTTTGAAAAGCGATTGGCATATAAATTTGAAATACAGGGAAAATTGTTGAGAAATCTGGTTTTCTCGACATTGTTACTTTTAATTTCCAGTTATACTCTTGTTGATCTATTTCAGTTATCTTTCTGTTAAATAGGCTGTTAAATGCCGAAGTGTGATTGTTTGGTCGTTTTGAATGTGACACCAACATTGTGAAAATTGAACATTTTCAGAGTAAAAAGGTGGTAATAGCTTTTGTCAAGTGTTATAGTAAATATTGGCCTCGACATATTATTTTTTAAATACTACTAAGTATTGACTTGGTTTAGAAATTGATTTTTAAATCCGACTATTTTGGAATTTCTATGATATTTTAATTCAAATGAGTTTTCAAAACTTTTCTATTCTATCTTAAATTTCTTTATTTATTCTTTTCTAATATATATATATATATGTTTAGGTAAATGTTTTTAAATAATCATCTTAAAAATACTGGTTTTTATAGAAATTATTAAAATAATAAATGTTTATGTTGAAAAAGAGAATTTTAAAGAATTATCTTTTATTTAAAAGGGATTTTGAGTTTTAAAAATGCGATAGAAATATTTGAAATTGTATTTGAGAATTAATGTATAAAATGTTGTATAAAGGGATATATTTATATATATTATTTTATAAAGGGATGGTTAGATTTGTAAATAGTGTTTTATATATAAAAGAATGGTCTTATAAATAATATCCTGTAAATAGGGATATGTCATCATTTTGATAAATTGGAGAAATAAATTCCATTTGGGAGTTCATTGAAATATATAAATTGATCATGTTAGGGAAACTATATGGGTTTTAAAATTTTATTTTGGAATTGTTTTATATTTGTTGTTTTTGGTGTTATATTTGGAGTTTTTGTTATAAAAAGGGGTGTGTAATTATATTTAGGAAATTTATAAAAGGAATTTTATAAATAATCTGGAGTTATAACGGAGATGCAAATAAGTTGGAAATTTGTAAAATGAATTTATAAATGATATTTTTATAAACAAGTTTTATAGAAGGGTTTATAAATAATATAAAAGATGTATAAAGGAGTTATTAAATAATTTGGAAAATTTATAAAGGGAGGTTATAATTATGTTTTCCAATATTTATAAAGGAATTTATAAACAATATTTTTAGGAAGGAACTCTTTAAATGAATTTAGAGCTATATTTTTATAAATGGGAATATTTTATAAAAGAGTTATTTTATGAAAGTGATTTGATTTACCAAATGACTTTCTTAATTATGGTGGTAGGGAATATTCTTTTTCCCTACTTAACACTGAAAGAATAATGTTTGGGCTATTATTATCTCTGTTTTAAATGACTCTATTTTAACCAAATTTTAAATGCGGTTTTGAAATAAAAAACTTTCGTAGGATTTCTAAATATACTTAAACCGTTGTGATAAGTATAAGAATACATTTTCCAAGTAGGAAAAGTGTAGTGTTTTTGCGGATAAACTTATACATTTTAGATAAGTATATGAATATTTTTCCAAGGATTGAAAGGAGTATAAAGGGATTGTGAAATATATCTTTGTAAAAGTATTTAATAATACAAGTACTTACAAAGTGGTTTTAATTAATGAAATGGTTATTTAAAGAGGCTAATAAATGCTTTGTGCTTAACCAGTGTTATCTTCCTTATGGAATTAAAATATCTAGTTGTATTGTTTGTTTATTTGATAGTTAAATAACCAACTATCAAATGTTGGCCTTTTTGAAACTATTGTTGTCGGTTCAGAGAGACCGAGGTCAGATATATTATCCGAAATCCACTTTGAACAGACATCAGCACTTTGGATTGGAATATCTTGAAGAAAATTGAAGACGGAGCTCTTTGAAGTATAAGGGCTACTTGCTAATAATCCTAATGGTGATTCCAAAATGGATGTAGTAGAAGTAGTGCCTTCAGTTTGTTCTTATCCCGAACAATTAGTATGGATGAATGCTGGCATTGCATTATAACCTGGAAGGCAATTAGCATTCCAAGTGGATTTTCTATTCTAAAAGGTAAAACGTAGCCTCAAGCCTCATCGATCGGGGATGATTAAAATAGTGATATGATTCAGCGCTAAGTGGGTCGCACCTATTAAGGTATTGTCATCACCTTTTCTGGATATACAGATTTATGGATTTGGTTGTGCATGAAAGCTCTTGAAAAAGGTTGCAAAAGTAAGCGGGGCGATGAAATATTCAAAACTATCCAGTAAGGGGTAGAGCCGGTCCTGATTTGCATAGGGTCCATGTAAGGCTCTCATAACATTACCTAGAGGTGTACCGTGGTAGGCGGTACCCCAGTGCCTTGTCATTGTATATAAATCCATTCTCCAATAAGTGCCTTCGGACGTAGTTGTATACCTATTATGCTGGAATTTAATTAACACAACAATTTTGGCTATATTCAATATTTATATTAAACCCTAGACATTATTATAATATTAGAAGATTTCCTATGAAATGTTTTGACCATCATAAGGTAAAAACCCGTCCATGTTTATGTGCGGCATGGTCTTATTGGATACCTTTGATTTTCAAAAGGTTTTTATAACATTAAAATTCAATTGAGGTGTGTTTCTCACGCTAGTTTACCAAACTGATCTGGGAGTTGTTTTATTATAATGCTCAGGTCAGACCGAGCATAATTTTAGATTCAGTTTGGATGCTTTGGAGCTTCAGGAGACAAGCCGGATGCCTCCAAGACGTATTCACGTACATTGTATTTTCAATTGTATTGGTTGTTTATATTTATTAACAATTGTGAGGATAGATTTTTATAACTATCCAGGTTGTTGATTGATTAGTTGACTCTGATTGTTATATATATATATAATATAAAGTTTAGTTTTCTTTTGTAAAAACCTATTGTATATTATATATTACTCGTCATGATGTGAGATTCTGCTCTGTCTTCTCTTTCTTTCTTTTCCCCCAACAATTTGTCTTTTTGGCACTTGGAAGCTCGATATGTGAATACCGTGGATGTTTTAGTGTCGAATTTTAAGGGTTAAAAAGATGGGGTGTTGCATGTGGTATCAGAGCTTAGGTTGAGCGAACACCTAGGTTTTGGTGGGGTTAACTCATTTAAGATAAGGTAAGAGAGACCCTAGGATGAGTTTGAGTGTGTGTGAGCGTATTTTTTAGTGCTATAAAAGTATTTTATATGGTGTTGACTTATTGGGTGAGTGGTTTATGGATTCTGGTCGATACAGAAGGAACAAGTTTATCGAGATGTATTTGTAAACTCTTAAACAAGGTAAACTGACACAGTATTGTTTTGGAAAAGTGGGTAAATGAAATAATTTTACCTAAATTATATTTTATATATAGAAGAATAATTTATAGAAAATCAATATAGTTATATATAGTGTGTTTGGTTGTTAGAAAATGATAATATTTGATTATTATCTTTACTGTTGATTGGTGGGACTCAGATATCTTATGAGCCTTTATTATTGGTTAAATTTAATGAATTCAGTTTCACAGTTTGACTATAAGATGTTTGATGATAATGTTGAGTTGAATTTTAATTATAATAAAAGTTATTTTTTATAATTTATACAAAGTTAAACAATGGTGAGAATAATCTTATATAAGAAGCGAAATTATATAAGTAGGATTTATAAATATAGTTTATAAATAAGGAATTTAAGTTGAGAATTTGAGAATGTAAATCCTAGTGATTTGGAAATTATTTTTGAAAAGTTAGGAAGATTAATAATAGTATTATTTGGAGTATATATGGAATAGAAATATTCTTGAATGGTTTTTGAAAGAGATAAATAGCACCGAACTCACTTCGGTCATTGGAAAATAATTCTGGCGATGAATGCAGCATCATCGATGTTCATTTTTGAGATTCTAAGTAGGGAATTGCTACAATGGTAAATGTGTTTAAAGTTGTTTTGGTAAAATAGATCTTGATTTAAAAATCCTAAATGTATAATTTGAGATTCAAAGGGATATGTATATTATTATTATTTTATAATGTTTTGAAATAAAAACAGGGTGTTTAGTTCTTAAGTCTTCAATTAAGTCGTTATATGAATACATGAATCCAATATATTAGAGTAGTTTGGTTTCACATTTCATTTTGATATGTTGTTTAGGAAATTTCATTTATTAAAAATGAAATGGAATTTCCAACTATTTTAGACAATGGGACTTCCAAATTTGATATAGAAATTTAAGCTAAGTGTTGTGAGAAATTATAAGAGAAATAAGTTTTGTAACTTATAAATTTGAAGAGATAGAAATTTGAAAACAAGTTTTAAATTTATTGAATATTCTGGTTAAGTAAAACAATTTTGAATATTGAATATATGCTCTTTGAAAATGGAAGAGTATTTTGCAAATATAAACTTGAGTTATAGAATGCTAATAGACTTAAGTAACATTTCTTAAGTAAAATATTGATTCTTTGGATGTAATAAAGATCTTGGGAAATGATTTATTAATGAAGATAAGTCCTTATAAAGTGTTTGTAAGCTTAAAGTAATATGTTAGAAAATGACTCAGAAAATGAATTCTAGTATTGATTAAGAACATGGAACTGAAGTTTTTATAGTGTTGTTATGTAACGACCCGCAAGTATATCACTTTGATAAATGTTTGTTTCGCTTTATCAATATAACAACAGTTTTGTAAATAATTATTAATATTAATCTATATGATTTTATAAATGAAATATGATCACTTTAACTAGTTAAGAATGATAAGAAAATTTATTTTCAAAATTTGTTTACAAATATATGCATATCAACTAAAAAGAGAAAATATGATCTGAAATCGAAATCGGGATTTATAACGATACAACGTGTGGAAGTTGTGTAACGTTGTGGAGATATGTAACATACACATACACATATACATGTACATGTGCATACATGAGAACATGCACATAAACATACATATACAAATATATTTAAGTATATAAATATAACATAAAATATATAAGATATTTTTAGTTTTCTTAGTTCTTAAGTATACCAAAGTCAACATATGCATACCTTGAAATGATGAAAGTGATGGGTTATAGCCATGCTTAAGGGGGAGGAAGTGATAATGATGGTGCCATGTGATGGTGATGCAAAATATGATGTACGGATAGATATTTTTTACTCTCTTCTTTGCCTATAAATACCCTATACTCTCCTCTTCATTTTCATTCATCTTCTTCTTCATTTCCTAAGCTCTCTCTCCACATTTTCATGGCTTGTAACCTAAAAGAAATTATGGCAAATTTTATTTAAAAAAGAATTTAAATTTATAATATATAGTTATATACACTTAAGCACCTCAAAACAATCCCGAAACTCCACCTTTTCTCCTTGCTTTTCACGGCCTCCACCCCATTCCATTGAAGGTCGAGCCTTCTTCTTTTTCTATCCTAGGCCATGAGCTCCCCAAGCCACCCTAAGCTTTGGTCAAGTCACCAAGGAGCTTAAGTTCAAAGAATCGTGAGTTTTCGAAACCAAATAGCGGAGCTATAGCGAATTTTTAGTTACTCGTTCAAAACCCAAGATGAGAACTCCTAAACTATGGTAGTATATGCTATTGGATGTTATATATGTTTGATTATGATTATTGATGTTGGTTGTTAAATATGAATTTGAATATATATGCAAGTTAAGGAAATATACGTCGATAAGCACAAAGAAAATCACTTTCCTCTATATTAATGAATTGGTGTATGTGGAATGTTAAACCTCTTTAAGTTGGATTAAAAATGAGATTAAATTTATTTGTAAACATATGAAAGAGTTTTGGTGCAGTCTGAATGATGATTGAAAATTTAGTCAAAAATAGGCTCGTCGCGTAACGGTAGTTCGCGATTTCGCGCCAAAAAAGGCAAATAGTTTATAGAATGGAATTTAGATCGGAATTCTTCGAGATAAGAATTTTTTGAACTATTATTTCTATAGTTTTCCAACGAAGAAAGAAAATCGAGATTTCGATAAGTAGATTTTGAAATATGAGTAAAACAAGTTTTTGGGAAGATCGCGGTTTTGCAGTTCGGAATTCATAATAGGATTTCTTTGAAAATGATATTTTAAAATTATTTAAAAATACGAAATAAATTCTAAAAATATTTTAAAATGTTTTAAAAGTGATTTTAATTATAAAAAATGAAATTTTAAATGATAAAAGTCGTTTTGATCAATATAGTTTAAAAAGCACTTTCCGCGGCACTTTTCCCCAGCACTTTTCTATAACAATTGAAATATAGTTTTAAACGCAACCATTCTTTTCCAAATCTTTTATAAATATTTTCAAATGATTAAATAAGTATTTTAAAGATGATTTTGAAGGATTTATGGAATGGTTAAATTTTAAATGATTTAGAGTCGATTAAATAACTTGACCGCCTTATGGGTGTTAGAGAGATAGTGTCTAGGCTTGAATTTGAAAAACAGGTTTCCTGCTCTCCCTGGCTATCTGGACTGGCCCGACGTGAGGGATGGTAAATTTTTTTGCTCGTATCAATATTTTATTAAGTGAAAAATGAAATGATTTCGAATTTATTTCCAGTTTAAAAGGAGTTTAAAGTTATCAAAGGGTTTATAAGAGAGCTTTAATGATTCCGTACATACTGGAAATAAGTGTTTTAAAGTTATCTCTAAAAGGTATTTGTAACGATCCCGAATTTTAATTAATTTTAAATTGACGATTAAATGAATATTTGAATAAAAATTGTAAAATTAATTATAAATGGAAGCGAGTTTCCCCGATTCAAATTAAAAATATATATATATACTTTGGATACCAGATAAATAAAAGATACAAATACATTCAAGTATAAAGCAAATACATTGGCAACAATTCTAACAATATATTCAAATTTGTAGGCTTGCAAAATAAAAGAAATAATATGCATTCAAATATGATTTGAAATGTATTCATATGACAAAGCAAAGTTGTAAATAAATATGTAAACAAGAAGATTAAACAATACATCAACCTGGGAAAGCAAGATGCAAAGCAAGTAAAATATTTGTCAACAAAACAAAAAGAAGAAATACAAACAAACAAGTATATCAAGTATAATAAATTCTAGCTAAAATAACATCATATCAGCCGAGATTTATCCAAAATCATAAAGCATGTAGCATTAAATGCTTCCATTCCTTAGCAGCCATGCCTATTGTACATAACAAAATCACTTCATCCAAATACAAAGTATATATTTTTACATAAGTAATAAAGCAAAGTACAAGCAAATAAAGGAGGTATGTAGGCTGTAAACAATCAAGTATGAACACAAAGAAAGTAAAAGAGATAAGTAGGCAAGCATGGAAACAAAGTATAAAGGAAAGTATCTATGTACTAATAAGGTAAGGTTGAAAACATAAAGGACCTATGCAATTAATGCCATGTCCTTAGCCACCAAACATATTATCCATCAGCCACCAACAGTGAATCGCTAGGCAATAAACAAATGTCTCTGCCTATTATACATACTTCAGCCATGCTTAGTACTAAACAATATATTATCCTTTTGTACTAATTTTATATCACCTGTACAAGCATCTTCAGCCATGCTTTGTATTGTTCAAACCATACATCACCTGTAACTCATTTATATACATCAATCTCCCATTTCATTTCGTGCATTCAAAAACTAAGAAAAATATGAAGTAAATATTATCTTAAAACCTAAAACAACAATCAAATCTGGAAGCATGCGATTTCAAAGCAAAGAATACAAAAAAAAAGCTTTCACCTAGAACAGAGCTGCAGTTTTGTTAATGCAGTAGATTCCAGAAAAACAATCAAAAGCAAAATCAAGAAGCAACTCAACATTCCAGAGTTCAAAACAAAGATCAGATTCAAAGATTCTAAATAAAAGTTCAAATCATTTTAAATTCCAAACTTTTGTTCAAGCTTCTCTGTTCTTCAATCATGACAGGTGAGCAAACTTCCATCTTTAAACTTAATCTGTTTTTAACCTGATAAATCGTAGATGAAATGATGTGAAATGCTTTGCATGATTTTTAAGTATGATTTCAGGTATATATGATGATGTTTATATGTGTATGTCTGTGTATATGCAAGTATACATTTCTCTGTTAATATACAGGCTCTAAACCATCAAAATGAATTTAATTACTCATTGTACAATCAAATTTAGGCTTTGATTTCTAAAAGGAAAATGTTTGCGATATGTTAACATCATTTTTAAAAATAGATTCAAAAGGATTCATTGAGTAATTATTCCAAAATCTACGAATTTCAGTAAGATAAAAACAAAGGCAGGAAATTCGATCATCATTTTCTCAAGATTTGATTATATGATTAGAATCGAAATCAAAAATGATGAATTTTAATCATAAGATCAAGATTTTTAAGTTTGAAAATCGTGGGAATACTCGAATTGAACAGAAAATACAAAACTGGCAATTTCCAGTGATCGACGTTGAACTAGGGATCGGGTTTGATCATTGTGATAGCTGGGAGAATGGCGATTATAGGAAAAATAATGGATAAAATTATAAATCATCGTGGCGGCGTAAGTTTGTTGAATTAGGGTTCGAGAAGCTGTTTCGTCGACTAGGTTTGAGGAGTCACGGCATCACCAGAGGTTGATCGAAATGGACCGGAGCTCGAAAATCGACGCTTTGAGGTGTTGTGCAGCTTTGGAAAAAGTCGTGTGATTTCTGGTGGAGTAGATCGTCGGCATCGAGGCGAAATTTGGATGGTGGTTGGGTTCCAGTTTCTATCGATCAGCTCATTTCAATTTCGTGGGTGATCTCATCGATCTGGGTGTTTGGGAGGCCAGTGGAGGTTGTCATCGATGTATTGACGATCGGAGTTTGGGTCGGAGATGGCCAGCTTGCTTGTACACGTGCACGGAATATCCATTGTTTTAGGGTTAAAGCAGAGGGAAGAGAAGAAGAAAGCTCGGTGGAAACTCGAAGTATCCTTCGGGAAAACTGGGTGCAGACTCGAGCATTAGTTCGAGTGTTTTTGTGTTTTGCCGGGTAGTAAAACTTAAACAAATTTTTGAAAAAAATATGTCACGGGTAGGTTTTGGCTAGGACTCGAAGCAGGGAGCAATTTTGCTCGGGAATGACTCGAGACAGCCTCGAGTGAAATTTCTGGTTACAGGTTCTTAAGCCTGTTTGTTTTCGAATTTGAACTGGATCTTTTAAAATGATTTTTTTAAACCCAAAAACAAAGATTTAAACTAAGTTCTAAATCAGTTTTAAGTATGATTTCAAAATTTTAAATTGGTATTCTAAATTTGAAATGAATAAAGTTTTATAAAATAAAATGTTTAAAACAAGTTTAAAGGTTTAAAAGTTTTCTTTAATATTTGAATGAAGAGTTATATAAATTTGTTTAACTTAAATATGCAAGTTAAATGATAATGTGATTTATTTAAGTTAATTAATTAATTAGAATTAATTAATTAAGGATAATCATTTATGGAATTGGTTAAGTAAAATTACTTAATTAAAAGTAATTAAATAAATGATTAAAATTTATTAATTAAATGATTAAAGTATAATTGCTCGATGTAATTAATTTGTAATTAGAGATAATCAATTTAGTAATTAATTAAAGGTTAATTAATTAATGAAGGTGATTAAGGAAGGATGATAAATTGAGGAATAATTAATTAAAGAAATTAATTGAAGATAATTAATTTAATGGTGGGTTAAATAATTAAAGGTTAATTATTTAATGATTAAAGGTTGATTGATTTATTTGTTAAGGTTGATTAATTAATGACTAAAGGATAATTAATTAAAATGGGTGGTAATTAATTAATGTTAATTAAACCAGGATTAGTATCTAATCTGATTTGAATTAATCAGATAATTAACTGATCTTACTTATGAATATTTGGATTTGATTGGATGATGGAATTTTTGATATTTCCTGATCTGTGATGCTATGTGATATATTCTGATTGTGTGTGATCTGTACTGTAGTTTATTTATCTGTGATCTGTAAATGAACGATAAGCATTATAGTTATACCGCTTATCAACTATATTTTTGTATTCTGATCTGTGATGATTGAATGTTGTTGCACTATTGTGTTGAACCCCTGGACCACACTTTTACACACAAATATGGATTTCACGAGGAAATCAGTTAAGTCATAGATAAATTAAATTTAATGTTGTTTTGAAATTGAAATTTTAATTTCAAATTGATTTTGGAAATGGATTTGGGTTAAATGTTAGAGCTTTTGAAAAAGTATTTTCAAAGATAAAAGCTATTTTGAATAACTTGGTAAAGTTTCAATTTAAATAATTCAATTTGAAGTTGAATTCAAATAATATGGAATTGAATTCCATGTTTGGAAATTTTGGTTAAGAATGTTATAAATGTGATTATATGAAGTTAAACCATTTAAAAGTATAATTTTGAGAATTTGGATTTAACCCAAAGACTTTAACTTGTATTAATGAATCAGTTTTCCGAAATGAAAACTGTTTGTTTTCAAATGATAAAAGCTTTCAGATAAGAAATGAAATTCCAGTTTAATTAAAGGAATTTCAAGATTGAATTGAAAAATGGTTTTCCAAGTTATGAATGAATTCTTTTTGAAATTTATGAATTGAATCTGTTTATTTTTAACAGATTTAAAATGGTAATTGGTTTAAACCATTTGAAATGGAATTGTTTTGAAAGCTATAAGTTAAATCTTTGTTTTAAGGATTTAACAAGTTAATCCAATTGAAATGGAAATTGATTTGGAAAATCTGTGAATGAATCTTTGTGAAACTGAGTGAACTTTGTAAGATGAATCTTTTTGTAAAAGATTTAAAATGGTAATTTGTTTAAACCATTTGAAGAAAAGTTTTGGGTAATAAGTTGTGACTTAATTGAAATCCCAATATCCATATGTTTCTTGTAAATATTGCGCTCACTATTCGGTTTAGCCGGGAGAGGACCTTTGTGTCATATATCCCATTCCGAATATGTGATTTGACGTTATGGATAGCATTTGAAGACCGGTGGTGAAGACCGGATATTTTCGAAAATGAAAGGACAACCTGTCGAATGTCTCTGCACCGAGTTGCTCCGGTATAGAGATTTATATCACTCTTTTTGTGATGGGAAGTCCGGACGTGATTAGAAAATTATCCGGATTTGCAAGGGCTTCTTCGGAAGTGCCTTCGGTTCTGTTCGAACCCGGAACAGACTTGTATGGTTACATGTCTGACATTACACTTTGAGATATAAAGCAGATTTCTTTCAAATACATTTCTGTTGGTGGCGGATAATTTATTCTCTTAGCTTAACACCCTTCTCTGAGACGTATGAGCTCAGAGGTTATGTAGTTGAAAGTTATCAGCGATATATTTCCAATTTGGTAATGTGACATGCTGCGTGTTGCTGTGTGATGATCATTGTTTGATCATTTGTGATATGATCATTTGTTTGATCATTTATCTTTGTGATCATTACTTTGATCATCTATTGACCCAAAGCATGGCTTTGTGCCACAGCGTAGCTTTGTGGACGAGACTTCGTCGAACCTCACGACCCGGTATGGTCGAAACAGGAATCGTGGCAGCAAGGTTATTAGGGGATAGCGCCCCCTTAGTGTATGTCATTTCCTTTTGGATTATGAGTGGTATCATGGTATGGAGCCCGGATACTTATATTGTAGTTGCTGCGAATCTATTACTTTGTGATTGCTTTGTGGTTGTTGGATTAGAGGTACCTCGGATAAAGGTCGCTAACGACCGAGAGGTGGCATACTCGTGTCAGTAGTTACCCAGCTAGGGGTAACCCGACCTTGTGTAGCAGAGATCCGGTTAGGATCCGGGAACGTCGCTCCAGAGGCGTTCTATTTTACTTGGGAAGTTCCTTTGCTCGACCATTTGTTGGAAATCCATCTTCCAATACGAACTTTGTACGGTATTAGTTGTAGAACCTGCCATCTACTTATGGTGGCGCCCCACTGTTTGGATGGTAGCTATAGTAGGCATAGTTCGAAATGTCTATGCTGGCTAAGATTGATATTCTACTTTCGAAAATGTTTTCTACACTATGCACTAATAATAATATCCAATGATTTGATTTTTTTCGTAGTAAGCATCTTTGACTATCATAAGGAGAATTCTCCTCCAATTCTGCGTTTGCATTGTGTGTGTGTGGCGGGAGGCCTTATGGTAGTTTCATTTTCCAAAAGCATTGCGAATTGACTTAAAAATTCTCTTGTTGTTCGTTTTTAAAGATGAATTGTTTTTGTTGCTCACACCAGTCCTATGACTGATTCGGAGTTTATTGTTTCTTTCCTAAACTCTGGGTGCTCAAAATTTTCTACACGGGCAGTCTAGAGTTGGGTTTTTCAGATATTCAGATTTAGTAGATTATCTAGAGCTAGTTCAGTCTTTGGATCGGACTGCACTTGCTTATCTTTGTGCATCGTTATTGGGAGTTCGAGCTATTTCTGGATTGGTGTTTTGAAGATGGAGATTATCCGCTGTTGGTGTTATCTATTTTCTTTTCCGCTGCTATTTCTTGTATCATATATCTGATGTATATTGGTATTCATTTTATCACTCTATTGTATCAGATATTGTATATCAATGTATTATTCTTTTTCTTCCGTTGTGTTGTTTACTTAATTGTGTTATAAGCTCCGGCGACTCGGATTTGAACGGTCGAATCTACGGCATTCGAGTACGATGTAAAGTATGGATGTCGATTTTCGAGCGCGAAAAATCGGGGGCGTTACATTTGGTATCAGAGCTAAGGTAAAACTTTAGCTTAGGAGTATAATACATTATGTAGCTCATTAGAGATAGGGTGAAGTATCCCTAGAATGAGTGTATCCCTAAGATATCCGCCTGAATGTCTCAGTAAATTCTCTTGCTATCTACTGATAGTGAGTATGAGTGTAAGAAGAGGACGAGATAAGGGACAAGGGAATACGACTATAATGGTCAATACCCTGCAATAGTGGAAACAACTTTCTTATCAATATTCTTTGATTCGTTTCCAAATTCTTTTCATTTCTTCGTACCAGCTATAAGAAGAAGTTTCGGTGTGATGATGGTTCTACGAATCGTTGTAGAAAATCTTTACTTCGTATCTTCATCAGTTTCTTATCAGCTTTTTGATTTAAACTTTAATGAATTGGAAATTTAGAATTAATTGAAAATTTTAAATTGTTGATATTCTGCTTTGATGAGCCAAATACAAAATGGATATACAGTTTGATATGGAAAGATATTTCTCTATCTTTGATCTATCTTTGTTATTTTTCGTGCCTGTAAATTTCGAGGACGAAATTCTTTTAAGGGGGGGAAGTCTGTAACGATCCCGAATTTTAATTAATTTTAAATTGATGATTAAATGAATTTTTGAATAAAAATTGTAAAATTAATTATAAATGGAAGCGAGTTTCCCCGATTCAAATTAAAATATATATATATACTTTGGATACCAGATAAATAAAAGATACAAATACATTCATGTATAAAGCAAATACATTGGCAACAATTCTAACAATATATTCAAATTTGTAGGCTTGCAAAATAAAAGAAACAATATGCATTCAAATATGATTTGAAATGTATTCATATGACAAAGCAAAGTTGTAAATAAATATGTAAACAAGAAGATTAAACAATACATCAACCTGGGAAAGCAAGATGCAAAGCAAGTAAAATATTTGTCAACAAAACAAAAAGAAGAAATACAAACAAACAAGTATATCAAGTATAATAAATGCTAGCTAAAATAACATCATATTAGCCGAGATTTATCCAAAATCATAAAGCATGTAGCATTAAATGCTTCCATTCCTTAGCAGCCATGCCTATTGTACATAACAAAATCACTTCATCCAAATACAAAGTATATATTTTTACATAAGTAATAAAGCAAAGTACAAGCAAATAAAGGAGGTATGTAGGCTGTAAACAATCAAGTATGAACACAAAGAAAGTAAAAGAGGTAAGTAGGCAAGCATGGAAACAAAGTATAAAGGAAAGTATCTATGTACTAATAAGGTAAGGTTGAAAACATAAAGGACCTATGCAATTAATGCTATGTCCTTAGCCACAAAACATATTATCCATCAGCCACCAACAGTGAATCGGCTAGGCAATAAACAAATGTCTCTGCCTATTATACATACTTCAGCCATGCTTAGTACTAAACAATATATTATCCTTTTGTACTAATTTTATATCACCTGTACAAGCATCTTCAGCCATGCTTTGTATTGTTCAAACCATACATCACCTGTAACTCATTTATATACATCAATCTCCCATTTCATTTCGTGCATTCAAAAACTAAGAAAAATATGAAGTAAATATTATCTTAAAACCTAAAACAACAATCAAATCTAGAAGCATGCGATTTCAAAGCAAAGAATGCAAAAAAAAAAGGTTTCACCTAGAACAGAGCTGCAGTTTTGTTAATGCAGTAGATTCCAGAAAAACAATCAAAAGCAAAATCAAGAAGCAACTCAACATTCCAGAGTTCAAAACAAAGATCAGATTCAAAGATTCTAAATAAAAGTTCAAATCATTTTAAATTCCAAACTTTTGTTCAAGCTTCTCTGTTCTTCAATCATGTCAGGTGAGCAAACTTCCATCTTTAAACTTAATCTGTTTTTAACCTGATAAATCGTAGATGAAATGATGTGAAATGCTTTGCATGATTTTTAAGTATGATTTCAGGTATATACGATGATGTTTATATGTGTATGTCTGTGTATATGCAAGTATACATTTCTCTGTTAATATACAGGCTCTAAACCATCAAAATGAATTTAATTACTCATTGTACAATCAAATTTAGGCTTTGATTTCTAAAGGGAAAATGTTTGCGATATGTTAACATCATTTTTAAAAATAGATTCAAAAGGATTCACTGAGTATTTATTCCAAAATCTACGAATTTCAGTAAGATAAAAACAAAGGCAGGAAATTCGATCATCATATTCTCAAGATTTGATTATATGATTAGAATCGAAATAAAAAATGATGAATTTTAATCATAAGATCAAGATTTTTAGTTTGAAAATCGTGGGAATACTCGAATTGAACAGAAAATACAAAACTGGCAATTTCCAGTGATCGACGTTGAACTAGGGATCGGGTTTGATCATTGTGATAGCTGGGAGAATGGCGATTATAGGAAAAATAATGGATAAAATTATAAATCATCGTGGTGGCGTAAGTTCGTCGAATTAGGGTTCGAGAAGCAGTTTCGTCGACTAGGTTTGAGGAGTCACGGCATCACAAGAGGTTGATTGAAATGGACCGGAGCTCGGAAATCGACGCTTTGAGGTATTATGCAGCTTTAGACAAAGTCCTGTGATTTCTGGTGGAGTAGATCGTCGGAGTCGAGGCGAAAATTGGATGGTGGTTGGGTTCCAGTTTCTGTCGATCAGCTCATTTCAATTTCGTGGGTGATCTCATCGATCTGGGTGTTTGGGAGGCCAGTGGAGGTTGTCGTCGATGTATTGATGATCGGAGTTTGGGTCGGAGATGGCCAGCTTGCTTGTACACGTGCACGACATATCCATTGTTTCAGGGTTAAAGCAGAGGGAAGAGAAGAAGAAAGCTCGGTGGAAACTCGAAGTATCCTTCGGGAAAACTGGGTGCAGACTCGAGCATTAGTTCGAGTGTTTTTGTGTTTTACCGGGTAGTAAAACTTAAACAAATTTTTGAAAAAAATATGTCACGGGTAGGTTTTGGCTAGGACTCGAAGCAGGGAGCAATTTTGCTCGGGAATGACTCGAGACAGCCTCGAGTGAAATTTCTGGTTACAGGTTCTTAAGCCTGTCTGTTTTCGAATTTGAACTGGATCTTTTAAAATGATTTTTTTAAACCCAAAAACAAAGATTTAAATAAGTTCTAAATCAGTTTTAAGTATGATTTCAAAAATTTAAATTGGTATTCTAAATTTGAAATGAATAAAGTTTTATAAAATCAAATGTTTAAAACAAGTTTAAAGGTTTAAAAGTTTTCTTTAATATTTGAATGAAGAGTTATATAAATTTGTTTAACTTAAATATGCAAGTTAAATGATTAATTAATGTGATTTATTTAAGTTAATTAATTAATTAGAATTAATTAGTTAAGGATAATCATTTATGGAATTGGTTAAGTAAAATTACTTAATTAAAAGTAATTAAATAAATGATTAAAATTTATTAATTAAATGATTAAAGTATAATTGCTCGATGTAATTAATTTGTAATTAGAGATAATCAATTTAGTAATTAATTAAAGGTTAATTAATTAATGAAGGTGATTAAGGAAGGATGAAAAATTGAGGATTAATTAATTAAAGAAATTAATTGAAGATAATTAATTTAATGGTGGGTTAAGTAATTAAAGGTTAATTATTTAATGATTAAAGGTTGATTGATTTATTTGTTAAGGTTGATTAATTAATGACTAAAGGATAATTAATTAAAATGGGTTGTAATTAATTAATGTTAATTAAACCAGGATTAGTGTCTAATCTGATTTGAATTAATCAGATAATTAACTGATCTTACTTATGAATATTTGGATTTGATTGGATGATGGAATTTTTGATATTTCCTGATCTGTGATGCTATGTGATATATTCTGATTGTGTGTGATCTGTACTGTAGTTTATTTATCTGTGATCTGTAAATGAACGATAAGCATTATAGTTATACCGCTTATCAACTATATTTTTGTATTCTGATATGTGATGATTGAATGTTGTTGCACTATTGTGTTGAACCCCTGGACCACACTTTTACACACAAATATGGATTTCACGAGGAAATCAGTTAAGTCACAGATAAATTAAATTTAATGTTGTTTTGAAATTGAAATTTCAATTTCAAATTGATTTTGGAAATGGATTTGGGTTAAATGTTAGAGCTTTTGAAAAAGTATTTTCAAAGATAAAAGCTATTTTGAATAACTTGGTAAAGTTTCAATTTAAATAATTCAATTTGAAGTTGAATTCAAATAATATGGAATTGAATTCCATGTTTGGAAATTTTGGTTAAGAATGTTATAAATGTGATTATATGAAGTTAAACCATTTAAAAGTATAATTTTGAGAATTTGGATTTAACCCAAAGACTTTAACTTGTATTAATGAATCAGTTTTTCGAAATGAAAACTATTTGTTTTCAAATGATAAAAGCTTTCAGATAAGAAATGAAATTCCAGTTTAATTAAAGGAATTTCAAGATTGAATTGAAAAATGGTTTTCCAAGTTATGAATGAATTCTTTTTATGAAAGTTATGAATTGAATCTGTTTATTTTTAACATATTTAAAATGGTAATTGGTTTAAACCATTTGAAATGGAATTGTTTTGAAAGCTATAAGTTAAATCTTTGTTTTAAAGATTTAATGAGTTAATCCAATTGAAATGGAAATTGATTTGGAAAATCTGTGAATGAATCTTTGTGAAACTGAGTGAACTTTGTAAGATGAATCTTTTTGTAAAAGATTTAAAATGGTAATTTGTTTAAACCATTTGAAGAAAAGTTTTGGGTAATAAGTTGTGACTTAATTGAAATCCCAATATCCATATGTTTCTTGTAAATATTGCGCTCACTATTCGGTTTAGCCGGGAGAGGACCTTTGTGTCATATATCCCATTCCGAATATGTGATTTGACGTTATGGATAGCATTTGAAGACCGGTGGTGAAAACCGGATATTTTCGAAAATGAAAGGACAACCTGTCGAATGTCTCTGCACCGAGTTGCTCTGGTATAGAGATTTATATCACTCTTTTTGTGATGGGAAGTCCGGACGTGATTAGAAAATTATCCGGATTTGCAAGGGCTTCTTCGGAAGTGCCTTCGGTTCTGTTCGAACCCGGAACAGACTTGTATGGTTACATGTCTGACATTACACTTTGAGATATAAAGCAGATTTCTTTCAAATACATTTCTGTTGGTGGCGGATAATTTATTCTCTTAGCTTAACACCCTTCTCTGAGACGTACGAGCTCAGAGGTTATGTAGTTGAAGGTTATCAGCGATATATTCCCAATTTGGTAATGCGACATGCTGAGTGTTGCTGTGTGATGATCATTGTTTTATCATTTGTGATATGATCATTTGTTTGATCATTTATCTTTGTGATCATTACTTTGATCATCTGTTGACCCAAAGCATGGCTTTGTGCCAAAGCGTAGCTTTGTGGACGAGACTTCGTCGAACCTCACGACCCGGTATGGTCGAAACAGGAATCGTGGCAGCAAGGTTATTAGGGGATAGCGCCCCCTTAGTGTATGTCATTTCCTTCTGGATTATGAGTGGTATCATGGTATGGAGCCCAGATACTTACTTTGTGGTTGCTGCGAATCTATTACTTTGTGATTGCTTTGTGGTTGTTGGATTAGAGGTACCTCGGATAAAGGTCGCTAACGACCGGGAGGTGGCATACTCGTTTCAGTAGTTACCCAGCTAGGGGTAACCCGACCTTGTGTAGCAGAGATCTGGTTAGGATCCGGGAACGTCGCTCCAGAGGCGTTCTATTTTACTTGGGAAGTTCCTTTGCCCGACCATTTGTTGGAAATCCATATTCCAATACGAACTTTGTACAGTATTAGTTGTAGAACCTGCCATCTACTTATGGTGGCGCCCTACTGTTTGGATCGTAGCTATAGTAGGCATAGTTCGAAATGTCTATGCTGGCTAAGATTGATATTCTACTTTCGAAAATGTTTTCTACACTATGCACTAATAATAATATCCAATGATTTGATTTATTTCATAGTAAGCATCTCTGACTATCATAAGGAGAAATCTCCTCCAATTCTGCGTTTGCATTGTGTGTGTGGCGGGAGGCCTTATGGTAGTTTCATTTTCCAAAAGCATTGCGAATTGACTTAAAAATTCTCTCGTTGTTCGTTTTTAAAGATGAACTGTTTTTGTTGCTCACACCAGTCCCATGACTGTTCCGGAGTTTATTGTTTCTTTCCTAAACTCTAGGTGCTCAAAATTTTCTACACGGGTAGTCTAGAGTTGGGTTTTTCAGATATTCAGATTTAGTAGATTATCTGGAGCTAGTTCAATCTTTGGATCGGACTGTACTTGCTTATCTTTGTGCATCGTTATTGGGAGTTCGAGCTATTTCTAGATTGGTGTTTTGAAGATGGAGATTATCCACTGCTGGTGTTATCTATTTTCTTTTCCGCTGCTATTTCTTGTATCATACCTCTGATGTATATTGATATTCATTTTATCACTCTATTGTATCAGATATTGTATATCAATGTATTATTCTTTTTCTTCCGCTGTGTTGTTTACTTAATTGTGTTATAAGCTCCGGCGACTCGGATTTAAAGGTCGAATCTACGGCATTCGAGTACGATGTAAAGTATGGATGTCGATTTTCGAGCGCAAAAAATCGGGGGCGTTATAGTATTTTTTGATAAAAGAAATGAATTTATCAAATATTATTCACCTATTTACTTGACCTCTTTTATCGATGATTGGTTCAAAGGAACCGGGGTCGGATTTGGATGATTCCTATCCGTAGACACTTCGAACCAATTTACGTATTCGAAGTGAAAACATGAATAAAATTTGGAAGATGGAATGTAGGGCTGCTTGCCACTGACCCTTGGGGGAAATTTTCCATATCATATTATGTGGCAGTAGTTCTTCATTTAAGATCTTCGATGCAAAGACTTCTCGCTACTAATCCTAGGGGTAACCTCTGACAGGATGCGGTAGGAGAGTGATTTTGGTTTGTCTTATTCTTGGACAACTTGTATGGATGAATGTTTGACGTTGCATTTCTAGTTACCTAAGCGATCTCTATGAACGTATCATTTGTTTGGTGGCGGAGAAGGCAACTTCTTTTAGCTTAACACCCTTTCCTGAGACGTACGAGCTCAAGAGTTACACGTTTGTACAAATCAGTCGTGTGACCATGGAATAGCAGTGTGGCATTCAAAGTGAAATGTGCAATGTGAAAGTTAATCATTACCTCAAGCCTCACATTTGAAAATGGACGAAACAGGGTAGATGCAGCAAGGCTATGTGGTTCACAACCATTAGGGTATGATCATCCCCTTCAAGATATATTTCTACCCGCTATAACGTTTGGGTTTAAATTATTATGGTATGTGCTAAAAGCGTCTCGGATAGGTCAATAATGACCGGGGTGATGACTTATTCGGTATTATCTAGAGGGAGAGGTATGCCGGTTTTGTGTTGGTAGAGGTGCAGATGTTCTGTGGCCTCGGTACGTTCCTCTAGAGATGTACTGCCGGAAGGTAGTCCCTTTACTTGACCATTTGTATGGAAATCCATTCTCCAATATGTGCCTTCCATTTTGTTTGTAGAGCCTAGTATGCTGGAATTTAATAATGGTAACAATTTCCTCTATTTAAATAAAATTACTTGAAAATTGTTTTTTAAAAAAAAATATCATTAAAAAAATATCAAATGATTTTATGGAGCAAATGATTTGGTTATCATAAGGTAAAAACCCATTCTGTGTTTATGCGTCGCGTGGTCTTATGAGATACCTTTTTATTTTCAAAACATTGTATTTTGAGTTCTCAAACCAATCCCATGACCGACCTAGAGTTTATTTTGTTTTCCCTTTAAACTCTAGGTGCCCTATTTTTCTGAGCAGCCAAGTAGTCAGGATCCTGTGAGGAGTATTTTGGTAAGCATTCTAGAAGAGTTTTTGGAGCATGGAGCTAAAGCATCTGATGTGGATATCTATCTATCCTTTTATTTTCCGCCGTGCCTAAGTATAGTTTGTACTAGCAAGTGTGGGAGCAAGTAGTTATAACTGTTCCTGTCTGGGTTAGTTCATACCAAAACTCTGTTGTACCCTAGTGAGAGTGGTTGTATGTACTATCTATCTATTAATTTAAATGAAATGTGAGAATTTGTGTTTCTACCTTTTACCTTTACTTTACTTTACCCATGATAATTTGTCTCCCCGGCACTTACATTTACGGAACGCAAATACCGTGGATGTATGAGTGTCGATTTTCAAGAGTCGAGGAGATGGTATGTCACATGTTAAAACCTAAGTTGTGTTTTAAAAATGTTTATAAACTTAAGTGAGGTTTTATGAAATAGTTCATAAATAATTTTAGTATTAAAGGGAATATACTAAGAAATAATAAATGTGAATTAAAATAATTGGTATAGCTAATAAAGTAGATTTGAAAATTGAGCTATGAGATGAATTTAACTTAAGTAAAGTAAAGTTGAATAAAATGATTTATCAAATGGGTTGTAAATGAATTTTAGTATTAAAGGAAATACTATTGGAAAAATAAGTGTGATTTAAAATTGAATGTGAATAAAAAGAATTTGGTAAAATTAAGAATCCAATTGGAATAAATACGTAAGTTGTATGTAGATCATTATATTCGCATAACCGTTTTGATCCAGATTCGAGTACACGATTTCGAGGTTATTTACAGCGGTTTGAGTTACGATTTTTCACTCGATTCTTGATGCCGAACACTTGATGTGGATTTTTGATTTGATTCCGAAGTTTTTATCATAGTATATAGCTATGTAAGAAGAACAGATGTTTCTAATCAAGGAACCTAATCGGAGTCTGCACTAGGGAAGTCGAATGAGCGATCTAGTTTGGAAATGAAATTTTTGTGATCTTGTGTATGAATTGGATTTGGTTTTGCATATGGATGGATATGTACATCGTACGGACTTCAATAAAATATATGTGATTGCACATTAAATGGTTGGATATTATTTGTAAGTAAGATGCAGGTTCATGGAAGCAAATGCTAGCTTGACGCTTTTGATTTCATGAGTAGAGTTTGATTGCTCGACAAATAGGTACATGTTTATCATTTTGGTTTGGTTTGATGGTTTTATGCCCTAGATATGGGAAGCCGCTTGGCTTTGGTCTTCTTTTGTTGGTTTGGGCTCGTAGTGGCGATTTGTATTTTTTCCGATCGAGCCGTACAAAGAAGATGCTACCGAATTTTTTCATAATTTTAGGGCCTTAGAATATTCGATAATAAGTTTCAGCTAGTTGATTTTGAAAAGTTAAAGGGTTTGAGGCATTTTTGTTACCTTGGAAAGTTCGAGGATGAAATTATTTCAAGAAGGAGAATGTAACGACCCGAAATTTTAGTCATTTGATTTTGAATATTTAATTAATTTTAATTATTGAAATATTGGTTTAAATGCTTTAAAACTTGAATTTAATTTATATATTATTAAAATCTTTGAATTGTGAATAATTATTTGAATAGTTATTTAATTGGGATTTTAAATTAAATATTAATTCTCTAGGTTTAATGGACTTGTTGAACTCCTTTTAATTCTAAATAATAACAGTGTATTCAATTTGTAAATTTATTTTTTACAGTAACAACCAGTTCAAATAAATAATCAAAATATTTTAATTCCAATATAACGACTCGATTTTTATTGAGGTATTTTTAATTTAATTTAATTTATTTTTCCATAATTTTTAATTTGGAAAAAATTTAAATTAATAATTTGATGATTTATCGGCAAACAACAGTATTTTTGTGATTTTTCAAAATGCAATAAGCGGTGTATATTATTTTTGAGGTCGTGTTGTTATTCTGAGCGCGACTGTACTTTTGTTTTGTCGTTTGCAGCTCATACGTGAACAAAAATCTGTGCGACGAAATTTTGAAATTTATATATATATATATATATATAACATAACTCACAACAATTTGTACAACCAGCATCCTCTTCTGTTCTTTTGTTCCCTCTCTATCTCCGATCAAAGAAAAAAAGTATGTTTTTCAAACTTTAAAAATTTATATCTCTAATTCTACTCATCGAAAAATTATAAAGATCATTCCTTTGCGTTTGCATCGAGGAGCTCTACCCTCACAAACCCATTTATTTTTCGATCTTGTCTTGGGTTGCTCGGCAGTTTGAGGGGGAAGCTAAGGTTTTGTTTTGCAATGGATTGGGGGCACTTTTGGCAAGTTAGAGGTTAACATTGTTTTAGGTTGGCGAAGGCGAAAGGGTGGTGCGATTTAGAGGAGATGCAGCCTGGGGAGGATGAAAGCGACATTCACTATGGTCATTTGGGGGGTTTGCACGTCATGTTTTTAAAGAGGGCTCCGGGCATCAAGAGGAGGTGTGCGAGGCAGAGAGGTGGTCGATGGTGAGTTGTCGGAGGAGTCTGATTTGGACTGCATGGGTTGTGGAGGTGTCGTAGCTCTGCGTGTACATGTGAGGGGATTGTTGTGTCTTGTATCAAGTGAGATGCAAAATTTTAGTTTAGGGAAGATCATTAACTAGGGTATTTAGTAATTAAGTATGTAATTAGTGTAAAATTCTAAATTAATTTAAATCAAAACTTATAAAATCAACATCTCTCACGTACGAGGTCGGATTTGGACGCGGTCAGTTGCATTGCACTCGTAGGATCGTTAGTAATGTGATGGAGCTTGTTTGGTCGAATTTGGAGTTGATGGAAATTTGGGATAAAATTGGACGTCATTCGATTTTTGTTTAAAACTGGAACGCTTCGGCGCCAACTGAAATTTCGGTGAGTATAATCACCTCTTTGGATAAGTCAATATGTTATGTAGTAGATAAATTTTACTGTTTGAGTTTGGTTGAAATTATTGGCTGTTTGATTAAAATATCCACTTTTGAAAAGCGATTTGCATGTAAATTTGAAATACAAGGAAAATTGTTGAGAAATACGAATTTCTCGATATTGTTACTTTTAATTTCCAGTTATATTCTTGTTGATCTATTTTCGTTATATTCTTGTTAAACATATTGCTAAATGCTAAAATGTGATTGTTTGGCCATTTTGAATGTGATACCGACATTGAGAAAATTGAACCTTTTTAGAGTAAAAAGGTAGTAATAGCCTTTTTTAAAGTGCTACAATAATTATTAGTCTCGATATAGTGTTTTTACAATACTATTTAGTATTGATTTGGTTTGGAAATTGATTTTTAAATCTGATTGTTCTGGAATTTATATGATATTTTAATTAAAATTAGTTTTTAAAACTTTTCTATTCTTTCTCAAATTTCTTTATTTATTCTTTTCTAATATATATGTGTGCGTGTGCGTGTCTGTGTGGGTGTATAAGTAAATGTTTTCAGATAATCATCTTAAAAGTATAGGTTTTTATAGAAATTATTATAATAATAAATGTTTATGTTTAAAAAAGAATTTTAAAGAATTATCTTTTAATTAAAAGGGGATTTTGAATTTTAAAATGGAGATAGAAATATTTGAAATGGTATTTGAGAATCAATGTATAAAATGTTGTATAAAGGGATAGATTTATAAATATTATTTTATAAATGGAAGGTTAGATTTATAAATAGTGTTTTATAAAAAGAAGAATGGTTTTTAAAATAATATCTTGTAAATAGGGACATGTCATCATTTTGATAAATTGGACAAATAAATTCCATTTGGAAGTTTATTGAAATATAAATTGATCATGTTAGGGAAACTACATGAGTTTCAAAATTTTATTTTGGAATTGTTTTATATTTGGGTTTTTTGTGTTATATTTGGAGTTTTTGTTATAGAAAGGGGTTTGTACTTATATTTAAAATTTTATAAAAATAATTTTATAAATAATCTGGAGTTTATAGTGGAGATGCAAATAAGTTGGAAATTTATAAAATGAGTTTACAAATAATATTTTATAAAAGAAGTTTTATAAAAGAGTTTATAAATAATATAAAAGATGTATAAAGCAGTTATTAAATAAATTTGGAAATTTATAAAGGGAGGTTATAATTATGTTTCCAAATATTTATAAAGGAATTTATAAATAATATTTTTGGGAAGGAATTTTTAAATGAATCTAGAGCTATATTTTTATAAAAGGTAATATTTTATAAAAGAGTTATTATATAGTAGAGATTAGATTTCCCAAATGATCTTCTTAATTATGGTGGTACAGAATATTCTTTTTCCCCACTTGACACCAAAGGAATAGTGTTTGGGTTATTATTATCTCTGTTTTAAATGACTCTGTTTTAACCAAATTTTAAGTGCGGTTTTAAAATAAAAATCTTTCTTAGGATTTATACATATACTTATATAGTTGAGATAAGTATAGAAATACATTTACCAAGTAGGTAAAGTGTAGTATATTTGTGGATATACTTATACCTTTGAGATCAGTATATGGATATTTTTCCAAGGATTGAAAGGAGTGTAAAGGGATTGTGAAATATATATTTGTTAAATTATTTTAATACAAGTGCTTACAAAGTGGTTTTAATTAACGAAATGGTTAATTAAAGAGGCTAATAAGTGCTTTGTGCTTAACCAGTGTTATCTTCCTTATGGAATTAAATCCGGTTGTATTATTTGTTTATTTGATAGTTAAATAACCGACTATCAAATATTGACCCATTTAAAACCATTGTTGTCGGTTCGGAGAGACCGGGATTAGATATATTATCCAAAAGCCACTTCAAACCGGCATAAGCTCTTCGAATTGGAATATCTTGAAGAAAATCGAAAACGAAGATCTTTGAAGTGCAAAGGCTACTTACTACTATTCCTGAGGGTGATTCCAAAATGGATGCAGTATAAGTAGTGCCTTCAGTTTGTTCTTATCCTGAACAACTAGTATGGATGAATGCGAAATTGCATTATTGCTTGGAGAGTAGTGTTAGCATTCCAAGTGGATTTGCTATTCTAAAAGGTAAAACGTAGCCTCAAACCTCATCAACCGGAAATGACTAAAACAAGGGATATGCTTCAGGGCTAAGTGGGTCACACCAATTAGGGTATTGTCATCACATTTTCTAGATATATACATTTACGGATTTGGTTGTGCATGGGAGCTCTTGTAAAAGGCTGCAAAAGCAACCGAGGTGATTAAATATTCGGAACTGTCTAGTAAGGGGTAGGGTTGGTCCTTTTTCGCAAGGGATCCATGTAAGGCGCTCAATACATTATCTAGTGGTGTACTGTGGCAGGTGGCACTCCCAATGCATTGTCATTATATGGAAATCCATTCTCCAATAAGTACCTTTGGACTTAGTTGTATACCTATTATGCTGGAACTTAATAAATGTAACAATTTTGGCTATATTCAATATTTATTTTAAACCCTAGACATTATTATATTGTTAGAAGATTTCCTATGAAATGTTTTGGTTATTGTAAGGTAAAAACCCATCCGTGCTTATATACAACGTGGTCTTACGGGATATCTTTGATTTTCAAAATGTTTTTATAACATTAAAATTCAATTGAGGTGTGTTTCTCACACTAGTTTACTAGACTAATCTGGGTGTTATTTTATTATAATGCTCGGGTCTGGCTGAGCATAATTTTAGATTTACTTTGGATGCTTTGGTGCTTCAGGAGACGAGCCGAATGCCTTCAAGGCGTATTCACATACATTCTATTTTCAGTTGTATTGGTTGTTTATATTTATCAGCAATTGTGAGGATAGGTTTTTATAACTATTTAGGCTATTGTTTGATTAATTGACTTTGCTTGATATATATATAATAAAGTTTATTTTTCTTTTGTAAAGTTCGTTCTATATTATATATTACTCGTCATGATGTGAGATTCTATTATATCTTTTCTTTCTTTTTTTCCCCCAACAATCTATCTTTCCGGGGCTTGAAAGCTCGACACATGAATACCGTGGATGTACTAGTGTCAACTTTTAAGGGTCCAAAAGGCATGCGTTATACGGGTGAATGGATTTCTGTTCACATACTCTAAACTCTAGTCTGGGGTCGACCACTCACTATTCTCCTGATCATTTTAGTTATTCGGTCATTGTCATCTTGTAAAGGTTCTAATCCATAGCTCTATTCTTCCCCTCGTTCCTACAATGGTGTTCTGGTTATAATTCCTGTAGTTGTGAATTCGCATTCTGATCTACATCTTTGGCTCTAGCATCTTTCGCTCCCGTCATCTCAGCTCTTTCTAAGCCCAAATGAACAGTGCCCCATATATTTATGTCGGTATTGACCAGATTCAGGTCGGTGCCAATCTGATTTGGCCATGGGGGTTCTATTCCAATTTTCTCAACTCTACCTCCATATGCTTCTGCATTGGCTTCTGGCCTTTAGTCCTGAATTCCAGCTACTCCAGCTGTTCCTTGCTATCCCATCCTTTAGATGAATCCAACTAGCATTCCTTGTTGTCGAGCTATCATTCTATCTTGCATTTCTTTCATCGTCTTTTCCATTTCCACTTTGGTCATGTAGATTGATGGATTTTAACTTCGTGGCACCTCCTAACTACCCCCATTGATCTGATTGGCTCGATCCTATAATAGCTCTAGTAGTAGGCCTTTTCATCTTCTCCAAACCAAGTCCTAAGTCTTTTTCAGTGAAAGCACTAAAAATGTTACGCCAGAAGTTGACACAACACCCCAAAGTAGGTTAATTTTTTAATCCATCAAACAATATATATATAAAGAAAGAGAAGAACAAACAACACTTTTATAGTGGTTTAGTAAATACTTTGGCATATGTCCACTTATCCTTATTATCTTATGTTTTCTCTCCAGAATACAAAGATTAGAACTCAAATCCAACCATAATCTAGTAAATCTTGGATTCACTAGAGTTTACGGAAGAAGATAGAGAAAATCAAAAGTGCCAAAAATCCCCTTCTAGTTGAAGCTTATGAAGAATATGTCGCTCCACATTAGTATAGAGAAGCAAATCATGTGTGTATGAACATGAATTCATGTCGTATCGATATGAATTTGGGCATCTCAAGTCCATTTTCCCTCTGTGCTTAGGGTTTTTTCCTTTGTGCATTGCTAATCCAAGTCCTAAAATGATATTGTTACCTACCCAATCATGTTGGTACCGACATGATTTTGTTGTTTGAAAGTTTATCAAACTTCCTGAGTTCCTTCATGTCATCATTCTTTAAAGTTCCAATCATGTTAGCATAGGTCATATAGGTGCAATCATGTAGAAACCAACATGAATCATGTCGGTACCAACCTGATTTGCATTTTTGAAACTTGGCCAAATCTTGGATGCCTTCAAACTCAACATCTTTCATGCTTCTTGACTCATTCCTTCATCAGTTTGTAGTCCATTTCTTCTACTTAATTCTATACTGAGAGTGTGGAAAATTTTCCAATAACAATATATATATATATATAAAGAAAATATAAAGCAATTAACAAAATAAATTCCTAACTTTTTTCTTTGACATAGTGGACAACAAAATATCATGATTTAAAAAGAAAAAATACACGGCAAAAATTTTAGATTCATATCGGTACACATGTTTGATTATAACCCAAATAAACAATCACTATATATATATATATATTTGAATCATTCTTTAAACATTTAAAATGGGTTAACTAATAAATACTTAAGACCAAAAAAATAGATCAAACTTCATTCATGCTTTTTCTTTTTTGAATTTTATTTACAAATAACATTTGCAAAAAATTGAACTTCAAAAATATACAATGGAAATTTAAATATTTTATACATACATTAATTTAGATCTGGTGTGCACATGTATAAGTATATAAAACAAAAATAGATACACCATTGTAGATTCAACCGTTCATGACACCTCAATTCATGAATCGACTCCTAGACTCCTTGAATCACCACTTGGTCTTGCTAGAATTGAATGAACCACATTGTTTCTGATAGAGTTTGGGGTATGCCCTAGGGAAAATTTGGTAACTTATTGAAATTATCAACTCTGTAATAAAATATCATTTAAAATAGAAGGTGTTTTTCTTTCCATTTTATACTTGTCAAAATGTGTTTTGTTTATTATTTATTTAATTTAAGTAAATTTAATGGAAATATCTAAATGATTTGTTATGTGATAGTAATTACAATATGTGGGAATAATGAGAAATTTATCACAATGAAAATAGCATATCATTTAAAATACTCCTACTCAAGATATTTTGAGAAATGATATCGTTATATCCATTGAGACTAGAGTACATAACGCTCTCCAAATGTTGGGCAGTGTATCGCTCATGGCTGTCGGGGTCATATGAGATAACATATTGATAGTTTGCAGATAACTATGTAATAACTCACTCGATAGTTTTCCATTGGTTAATATAACTAAGATCAAATAGAGAATATCAAAGTGATGATCTAACATAGTTCTCTCGACTTGAGAATACCGTAAAGCTTCAAAGTGGACGCTCCACTTGATTATATTTAAATCATGGCATGACATCCATCGAATGCCTATAATTGGGTCTAAGTTGAAGCAATGGAAGTGAAATACTACTCAATAGAGAATTCGACTCGTCAATTATATGAGGTTAGTATCATGATCAACTGTAGTCAACCTGAAGTTAAAGACTCTATCAAAAATAGTTCAGTTAATAATAATTGTTATTATAGAACCAAAGACTCTGTGTGTAACACCCCTAATTTTTTATAACACTATTCAGGAGATTTAATTAGATAAATTAAATAGAATAATGTAGATATTAAGTGATAAGGGGATTGAGATTTTAATAAATACTTAGAGGCCGTGCTTAATTAATTAAATAGGCTTAAGAATGGTTTGTAAGCTAATTAAATTACACAAGGGCATAACGGGAAATAGCCGCAACCTATTACCATAACCCTTATATATTTTCGTTCCTTATGCCATTCACGTTCATTTTACCATTTTCACAAAAATAAAACGCAAAGATAAAAAGAGGAGCCGGCCATTACTAGGAAGAAAAAGAATAGAAAATTCACATAAAGCTAAGGATTAAAGCAAGGGGAATAAATCTTAGTCTCAATCCAATCTCCTTATCCTAATCAAGGTGAACAATAATTTATTCCATCTCTATTTTGTTTTATGATAATATGTTTTTTGATTTAAGATTAAATTCGTTTTTATGATGTTTTGGATGATAATATGCTTGAATTATAATTAGTTTGATTTAAACAAGATTGTTTAAACGGGGATTAATGCGATTTTATGGCAAAACTGATTGTAAATGATCTTTGAATTCCATGGAAAAAATTTATGTTATGTAAAACATGATTTTAGAGTTGGGTTTTAATTTTGATAATTTTCCAAGCTATTGAAAGATTATTATGAATTTTCAAAGGAAAATATGGTTAATTGGGTTTAGAAATTTATTTCAGAAGTTATATTGAGAATTTGGGTCTGAAATTAAGATATGTTAGATAACATGTTAAAGTTGAATTTATGAGATTTTTGAGGATTTTTCCTAAGTGATTTGCTATGGAAATTAAATTATTTTAGAAGAATGACTTATTAGCATTATTAGTTTGGCTTAATGGAAGGGCTTATTTGCTAAATTAACCTTGGTTTAGATATGAAATTAAGCAGCATTTATTTTGGTAAAGAATTTGAAAAGTTGAGGTAACCAATCATATGTTTACAAGTGTGTAGGTTAGTTAGAAAGTATTTGCTTTAATTGGCATTAATCAGCTTTTACTTAGAAAAGTGGGTTTCGCGTCTATTAGAAGTGCCCTTCAACTCCAATGCTTCTGCTTCGATCAAGTCGAAACCCCACTAAGCCGAAACCAATACACAAGGTATCATCATAGGCATGTAGCGGATTAGAGGAGGGCGGAAGGCATAGTGTCGAAAGCATAGCTTCCGATGGGGTCGAAACCTTAGTTTTACTTCAAATGAAAAAGCGCCTGCCTTGTTTTATTAAAGTTTTCGAAGGAGTCGAAACATATGCTTTCGAAAGGGATTTTCTTATAGCTTTCGAAGGGGTTTCCATTTTATGTTTTAAAAGTATAGGCTTTCAAAGGGGTTCCTTTATTTATAAAATGACGCTTTCAAAAGTAGTGTTTCCGACTTAGTCGAAACCTAGCCGCGGTTCTTTTGCCTTTCGAGTGTATTGAAGTCATCAATACTTTCGAAGGGTAGCTTTTGTTTTAAAGATTTACTAAGCCACTGCCTAAATGCTTTCGAAAGGGTTCAAGGGTTTCGAAGGCAATGGCTGCGAAAGGGGGTTCCGATGCTAACCTTCAATGTTTTACTTAAAGGTATTGATGCTTTCGAAAGGATAGTGCCGACCCATCAATTTTTCCCTAAACAAGTTTATGTGAAGATTAAAGGTTTCGAAAGAGATACTTTTGTATGTATTCACTTTGATCCAAAAGATATTTTTGAAAAAACCCAAAGGTTTCGAAAGGGGTACTTTCGTTGGTTTCGAAGGTATGTTTCTAATATTTGTTAAGTAATGTTTTTATGCATTCGAAATGTATATTTTGTTTTAGAAAAAGATGATTAAAGAGCTTCAAAAGGTTTATATGTAATGTTTTTAAAAGAAGTTTTCTATTCTTTCGAAGGAGGTTATCCAAGGGTTTCGAAAGTAATGTTTAAGGTTGCGAAAGTCTTAGTTTTCAAAACAAATAACCCGGTCTCATTTAAAAGGAAGACTACGACATAAATAAAAAAAAGTAGTTTGAAATGGAGTTTTGAAGAAGTTTTCCTTGATTAATGGGTTAAAAGGATTAACCAAGCTTTACATAAAATGATTTCAAGGATATTAAACCACAGGGGTTGGTATTATTATGTTTGCTTCTTCATATATGTATAGATTCACATTGTAATGGACCCATAACTGTATTTTGGAGAAAGGGCAGAATAACCAGCTAGGTTGATCTAGTAGTGAATAAAAATTAAGTTAACTCCTGAATGAATAGAATTGCATATAGGAGGTCAGGAAGACCAAAGTATAGGATGCTAAAAGATATTGGCAGGGGCCAATTGGTTCATAGTAAGCCTACGAAAACTATGTATAAATGAAGATGTCAGGAAAACAGGTTCTTAGTTAGCCCATGAAAACTATGATTTGATATTGGCAGGGACCAATAGGTTTTTAGTGAGCCATGAAAACTATATTCGAATTAATATATTGACAAATGTCAATAGGTTCCTAGTCAACCTATGAAAACTAGGATAAGAAGAAAGATATTGGAGTTACCAATAGGTTTAGGGAGAACCCATGAAACAGTAAAGATATTGGTATGGGCCAATAGGTTCTTAGTGATCCCATGAAAACTATGTAATTGGGCAGGGAGTTCTTAATCATTAGACAGTTTATTAGTAAGTCCATGAAAACTAATAGGTTAATAGTAACCCTAGAAACTATAACTAAGACAGATAGTCAAAATGGATGGGGATGGGAAATCCAGAATTGGTTTACTTGTTTGCATATCATTATATTATTTTGAGATGTTTTAACCATTGTGGATGCAGGAACATAGTATATGGTTTTATAAAGATTTTAGGATACTAGTGAGGGGAAAACCCATTTCGCTAAGCGGCGTGGTCTCATTAGATATCTAAATGGTTTGGGATGGTAGATTATTATTCATACCAGGCTTTATGTCGGACTCAAAGTTTATGTTTTCCTCTTAAACTCTCGAATACTCAATTGATTTTGAGTAGTTTGAGAGTTGAGGTTTTCAGGTACATCTTAGATGAATAAGCTTCCGGAGACGTGCAGGAGGCATGATATCTATATAGAGTTCTCTTTTATTTTGATTTGCTGTGTTGTTTCTGTAAAGACAAAGTTGTTAAATTGCCTATATATACTCTGATCATCCAAGAGGGCATCTTCATATGTCACTCTTGGCGTGAATGTGGTTCTCGTATTGGGATTATGTACTGAATTTGAAATGTTTTGAAATGGAATGTGGAACTTGTTTTATATTTTAATTTTTTCCATATTCATGTGTTTCTATGTATCAATGCTTCTAACATTACCGTATTTTGTTGCCGATGACTATTAACTATGGATGACTGCAACATCCGTAGTCGTTAGTTTTGGACCTCCAAGTAGGGATGTTACAAGTTAGTATCAGAGCATAGGTTTATGAAACTTAAAAGAAATTTAATCCTAAAATATTTTCAAACATAATCTAATGAATCAGAAAATAAGATCGGGGTTTGGGTTAATGCTATAGTAATGTACTTGTATTTGATATATAAATATATTTAAGTACGTATTCCCCTCTCTTAGACCGTTCTTCTATATCTTACTAAGGCTTGTATGTAGATTTACGAGAAAGAAGATATGGAAGCAGGAAACGGAAGAGGAATTCTCGGTGGAGGAAGAACCACAACCAATGGAAATGCACGACCCACTAGGAGGAACCAAGGTCGACAAGCTAATGCTGACACCAATGTGGGTGCTGGAAATCCACCATTAGATATGGGGGCGATGTATCAGCTCTTCATGAATATGATGCAAGCAGGAGTTGCTGCTAGAGTTGCTGGTAATATTGGAGGAGCTAATCCTATGGCTCCAATTGGGAATAATTATGCTAAGCTGAGCAGTGACTACACCAGTCTTGGTGTGAAGCTATTTATGGGGACAGAAAATGCTATAGAGGTAGAGAATTGGTTGTTGTATTGTGAGCATATCTTTATTGATTTGGGTTTAGACGATGAGCAGATGAGAAAGTTGGCCTCTAGCCAGTTGCAAGGGTCAGTGCTTCATTGGTGGAACAGTGTTACTGTCAGTGTTCCGAAGGAGGAATTGACTTGGGCTGATTTTCGAAGAAGATTTGAATAGAGGTTTATGTCTGAGGTTGCTAAATTAGCGCTGCGGAGAAAGTTTTTGGATTTGGAGTAGGGAGAGATGTCGGTTGTTGAGTATGCTGCTAAGTTTGATGAGTTGTCCCGTTATGGATATAATACTATAGACACCATCATCAGGAGAAATGAGAGGTTCATTCGGGGATTAAGACCTGAGCTTGCTAGGGCAACCCTGATACATATCCATAATCCTAGTAATGTAGTGGTGGAGATGGCAATTCGCCATGAAGAAATGCTTGATGTTTTTGCTAGAGAGAAGCTAGTTGAAACCCAGGGTTTTCAGGGAAAGAAGAGGAAGTTCTTTAAGAAGAAGGAAGCCCAGAAGGGAGATGCTGCCAAGAAGGAAATGGCTGATTTAGTTTGCTACAAGTGTGACAAGAAGAGTCATTATGCAAATGAGTGCCGGTCAGGCAAGGGGAAGAAGGCTGCAGATAAGAAGAGTGTGAAGTGCTTCAACTGTGACCAGGTTGGGCATATAAGAATCGGTGTCCAAAACCAGTTAGGGCGAACAAGGGGGAGGTTTTTGCTGTTGGACCATCATCTACTACGCCAACTGCAGCTGAAAGAGGATAGACCGTGATGGAAGGTATGTTTTTGATTCAGAGTATACCAGTTAGGATACTATTTGCTACTGGTGCATCACATTCATTTATATCCCAGTGTTTGGTTAATAGGTTATGCTTAGAACCCACATACCTTGTTACTTCCTTAATGGTTGCAAATCTAATAGGTAGGTATGCAAGTCTGGAGATGAGATGTGACCAGCTTGAACTTGACTTGTTAGGCCATAAGTTTGCATGCAGTCTGTATGTTTTTGATTTCGTAGATTTCGAAATAATTTTGGGTATGGATTAGCTGAGTAAGTATAAGGCTAGGATATTTTGCCAAGATCGGGAGATATCACTAAGACACCCTGATAGTCATAACTGAATTATACTCTCAATAGAGAATTCTGACTGTTAAGTGCAACGGAAGTGGGAGAAGAACTTAGTCATGTTCGAGTAGCTAGAGACTTTGCAGATGTCTTTGAGCCAGTCACAAGACTACCACCAAAACGAGTTGTTGAGTTTCAGATAGATATTGTGGCAGGAGCTGAACCTTCAAGTAGACCACCTAGCAGGATGACACCGATTGAGATGGAGGAATTGAAGGAGCAGCTAGTGGATCTAGAAGGAAGGAATTTTATCAAACCAAGCAGTTCGCCTTGGGGAGCGGCAGCGGTGTTCGTGAAGAAACCAGATGGGTCGTTAAGGATGTGTATTGACTATCGTAAGTTGAACGAGAGGATGATAAAGAATAAGTATCCTTTGTCGAGAATTAATGATCTATTTTATCGGTTGTGTGGAGCCAGAGTGTTTTTCCAGTTGGATTTGGCGACAGATTTCCATCAGTTAAGAGTGGCAAAGGACAGTTGTGACGACCCGAAATTTTTGGACATTTGAAATTTGGAATATTTAATTGATTTTAAATATTTAAAAGTTAATCTTTAACTTGAATTTCAAATATAACTATGTATGGGGTAATTTAATTTTTGAATTTAATAATTGGGAATAGGTTAAAATGTTGAATCAAGGTTTTCAAGCTTGTTAAAAATAATTTGAAGGCTTGTAAAATTCATATTGATAATACCGAAGGTAATAGAACTTTTGAAATTGAATTTAGAAGTGGTTTGTTCAGTTTTAAAAATATATCGTTTAAATTGATATTTAAAAATAGCCTTACGAGGCACAGTCTCGGAATTTGACGAAACTAGTTCCATTAGATCTGTAATAATGTATTATTATCGGATTTCAAATTTCATAGTGTTTGGAATTGTCTTGTGGCCGTACGGTAGGTAAACGCGCTGAGATTTATATCGAAATTTATTATAATAACTGGGTCCAAAAAGCTATCTTCTCCATACGATCGAGTTAGGACTCGAAACCTTTTCCATTGCGTTCGTAATAGGGGTATAACGTTATAAACGCCTGGTGGCACGCTTCGATAGGCGTTCGGAATTTTAAACTGTGTAGATCGAGATGATTTGCATTTCAATTTAAATTAAATATATAAACAAATTGACATGTTTCCTCCCTTAGACACGCGTCCCCTCAAAATAAAACAACCATACATGTTTCCATCTTGTTCCTCCATTCTCTTTTTAAAACTTATGCAACAAAAAAAGAAAAAAATGAAACCCAAAATCACATAAACGAAAAAAAAGAATGGCCGAAGTCGAAATCCATTTTGTTCCTCTTCAAATTCGATTGCGAGCTCCCTACCTCAATTCAAATTCACGTTCGTTCCCTCCTTTCTTCCTCTGCTCTCAATTAATTCGAAATCAAAATCCACCGTTCTTCCTCGTTCTTCAGATCTGGAGCTTGTCTTCATCGAATTGAAGGCAATCGGTCGGAATCGTGGAGATTCGTAGTGGAGTGGCGGCCTGGAACTCGCGACACAATTGGGGAAGTCACGCGTTTCAAGATGCCTACCTGGCAGCAGAATCGAGGGGAGGCTCGAGCACGATATCTTGGAGGTGAGGCAGTGCGCATGTGGGTTTCGCGACTTGAGTGGGAGGCAGGGCAACATGCGTCATGGCAGGTCGGAGTTGGGTGTTCGAGCGATATTGAGGGGATGTTTTCTGTGCGGTCTGAATCATGAAGTGACAAGCCGATTTGGATCGGACTGCAAATTAAAAGTTAAAGGTGAGTTAATCTCACTCATTTGGAATGCATTTTAAATTTAAATAGTTAAATTTAAATTAGGGGCATTTCACTAGAAGGACAAACTTTGCAGTCCAATTAATTTCTAGGACACACATCCATAAAAATTAATTTCAAGGCCAAAGTCAGCAGAATAATTACTTTTAAGGACAAAGTCAGCAGTCCAATTACTTTCAAAGACATAATTTTATAGGTTTTTAGGCCTCAGAAACTAATTATTTTGCATTTTGTCCTTAAAAGTAATTATTTCAGTTGTGCGTCCTAGAAACTAATTGCACTAGCCAAAGAGGCCCTTGTGGCTAATTTCCACTTTAAATTATTGGTTGAATGATTGAATTGACTGGATGTGATATTATATATAATAGTATATATATTGGAGTGATTGATTTCCCGCATTATATAGCGGATGAGACTCTATGCGCTGCATAATAGCGGATGATAACGGTTCACCGTATTGGTATGTTTTGATCCTTTTGAATTCCTCTTTTCCCATTCCTCTTTCATTTTATTTTTCCTTCTTTTCTAGCTCTCTTTCTCATTTCTTCCTCTGACAAAAATTTTCATAGTAAATTTTAGTTCTTTTTCCCTCTTTTGCATTTTCTACTTTTCTACTGTGAGTTCGGCCACCATCCCCTTACCTCTCGTCCTCCTTGCCTCCTTGCAACCGAGGCCATGTTTCTCCAAGCTCACCCAAACCCTCTGAGACTTCAGCCACCACCCACCGCTCTGCCCATTTGAGTTTACCTATGTGTTACAAAGTTTTATAGCTTCCTTTCCTGATGCTTACGTGTATACGTATACATATATTGATTTATATATTAGCTGTGAGTGAAAGTATGAATGAAAAGTGAGTACTTTGCAGTTTTATATAAATTACACATATAAGCCCATATAATGCGATATTCCACCTTGAAGTGGAATTGGTATTGTGCTAACATCTGTGGATGCAGGAAAACAGGTTGGAGGGATCCAACTGGATTCCTCAAAACATTAAATTTATTTTATATTCAGCGATGTGATGTATGTGATAATCTGTGATGATTATATTGATATTATTTGGTAATGGAAATTTATTGAATGTAAAGGTTTGGCTGAATATATTTGGATATTTTGAAGATATGAAAAATATAAAAGATTTGATTTTGAAAAGTGATATAAGAGAGAAATATTAAGTAAAATAATTTTAGATAAATTAAGAATGAATTCGGAAAGAATAAAGGTTTGATTTAAATTCTATTAAATAAATGCTAGGTATGGAAAAGAAAAATATAGAGATTTTAAATAAATGAAATTAAAGAAGTTGGAGACTTAAGTGATATTGTTTAAAAAAATTAAAAGGGAAGAATTTTAATATTTTAAATAAATTTTATTAAATTTTTAATATTTTAAATGATCGGGAAGAATTATAAGGGAGAATTTTGAATAAAGAATGAAATGGATATTTTCAGTTTAAAATAAGATTTTAAATCTTAAATATAGAAGTACAAATGGAATTAATGGATTTTAAAATAAATTTGAGTAAGTAAAGGAATTTATTTTAAATGGAGTTGATTTTGGGAAATCGGTTTGAAAATTTATTTAGTGTTGGAAACTGTGTTTTTAAAATGGAGAATGAGACTATGGAATTTATAAACTGGGTTTATAAAGTGAAATAAGATATCAGTGAATATTTGGAAGTATAAATTCACAGTGGGAATTTATAAAGGAATGGGTAATTTGGTTTAAAAATAAATAGTGATTTATTTTTAAAAGCTGTGAAAAAAAGTGTATTTCTCTAAAAAGCCAAGTACGTTTTCAAAGCGGATTTTTAAGTATAAGTTAAAAGTTTTAAAGTTGTTTTAAAGGAATGTTTTTCTAAGAAATTATTATTTAAGTTGTTTAAATTTTTAAAGGTAAATATTTATTAAATTAGTTATAGTAGTAATTATTTTGAAAGGTTAATTTGTATTATGAATTTAAAAAGATAATTAAAAATATTTATATTCATGAACTAGTTTTATTTTAAAGATAGTTTGGCTAAAGTTTTTATTTGAAACTTGTATAGAATTTCATAACTTTTATTTTAAGATTTTAGCTTAAGTTTTACATGAGAAATTTTATAACTAGTATTTTATATAAGTTCTTAAAATAGTTTTTATTTTAAAGTGTTTTAAATAGTTTTTATTTTTATTTTAAGTGTTTAAAAATATATATTTTTGAAAAATGATTTAAATTATTTTAAATTTTAAAGTATTAAGACTTGGCAAATTTTCAGTGGAAATAAACAATATTTGGAAATTTATTCTGGGAGAGGAAAGTGATTTGAAAACTGTTTTCAAAAGGGTTAAAGTGTAGAAAATTATCTTGTGAAGATATTTTGAAATAAATAATAATTTGGAAAATTATTAATGTCTGATGGATGTTTGTGAATGTTGTTTGATAGTTAAATAACTGACTATCAGTATTGGACAATGCGCTGATCGTTTCGAAAAGACCGGGATCGGGATTAATTTCCCGAAAACCACTTTGATCCGGTTTGAACATTTTCGTGAGGAAGACAAGAGCTTGGAGTCGAAGATGGAGCAGTAAAGTGCAAGGGCTAATCGCTACTAATCCTGAGGGTGATTCCAAAATGGATGTAGTAGGAGTAGTGCCTTCGGTTCCGTTCGAACCCGGAACGGACTTGTATGGATGAATGCTATCAGAACGTCGTTAGGGGGACGATGAGCATTCTAAGTGAGATGTGTTCTAAAAAGGTAACGCTTAGCCTCAAGCCTCATCAACCAGGAATGGCTGAAAATGAGGGGTTATGCAGCAAGGCTAAGTGGGTAGCACCCAATTAGGGTAAGGTCATTCCTGTCTAGATGTTCCTTTTTTATTCGGCTTAGTGGGCGGTTGCTGATCCCAACCGCGGGGTGATCTTATTCGGGCTATCCAGTAAGGGTAGTCCGGTCTTGTGTTGTAGGGGAACAGAGAGGTCCTTGATACGCTGATCTAGACCAAGTATTGTGATAGGTGGTACCCTAGTGCCTAGTCATTAGTTGGAAATCCATTCTCCCTACATGCCTTTACGGTTTTGTTTGTATACCTATTATGCTGGAATTTAATTAATGTAACAATTTCGGCTATTTGAATAAGTATTTATATATAGACACTACTATAATATCAGAGGATTTTATAAGAAATGTTTTGGTTATCGTAAGGTAAAAACCCGACATGTTTATTTGTGCCGTGGTCTTACGAGATACCTATGATTTCAAAGGATTTTGAAAACTTTAATAATCCAATTGAGTGTGTTTTCTCACGTTGGTTTTCCAAACTGACTCAAGTATTATTTTATTATAATGCTCGGGTCAGGCCGAGTATTATAGAGTACAGATTTTGGATGGACTGCTGTGGAGCTCAAGAGACGAGCTGGATGGCGAGACGTATCACTCGTATTTGAAGTATATTTCGGTGTGTAGTATGAGTTGTATAGTCAGCTTTTGTGAGGACAAGTTAATATAACTGTCCAGTATTTGTTTTGATTGTGTTGTACTCTGATGATGTAATGTATAAACAGATATAGTTTCTTTTTGTGTAAAGATCAGTCATTTATATATTATATATTGTTTCGCTGCGTTGGTGAGATTCTGATGTTGTTTTGATTACTCTTCTTCTACCTCCTTCTTTAATCCTAATGATTTGGTTTTCCGGCATCCGATTGTTCGGCATTTGATACAGTGAACGTATTGATGTTGATTTCGGGTGTCGAAAAATTGGGTCATTTCAGTTGGTATCATAGCTGAAGGTTAAGCGAGAACCTTGGCTCTAGTGGGGATTACTCATAAAGTTAGGGTCGATAGTGCCCTAGAATGAGTTTGAGTGTATTAATAGATATGAGCGCGTATTTGTTAGTGAATATAAAATTGTTATATTGTGTTGATTGGTTTGTTGAGTGGCTTATGGATTTTGGTCAATACGAGTAATTAACGTTATTGATAGGGATCTCTAAACACTTGAATAGAACAATTCGACACGGTATTGTTTATGTAGGGTAAATGAAATAGTTTTGCCCAAATTATTTTTATATATGAAAGGAATAATTTTTCTGTAAATTATTACAAGTGTATATGGTTGCTTGGTTGTTAGGAAGTGATAATATTAAATTATTATCATTTTTGTTGTGGAAATTAAATAGGAAATTGCAATTATAACCAAAAATTTAAGGAATAAATTATATAACAGAATGAGATTTGTAAATGTGAATTATAATGTGATTTATAATTAAAATGAAATAAAATTCCAGAGTAATATTTGAATATGGATTGAAAGGATTTAGAATTTGAAATTTGGAAAATTTAATTCCCTTTGAGTTTGAAAATGATTTTGGAGGAATAATGGTGATATTATTCGGAAATATTTTTAAATGGGATTTGAAATCTGGTGGGATTTAGAATTTAAAAATATTTGAAATGTTTTTGAAGGAAGTAAAAGCACTAAACTCTTTCGGTCGCTGGAAAATAACTTCGGTGATGACTGCAGCATCATCGATGTTCATTTTCGAGTTTCCAAAAGAGGAATTACTGCCAAAATGTTTTAAATTGGAGTTGTTTGCAAAATTGGGTTAATTTTTAAATTCAAAGGATAATTTGATATGCAAATAAATTATGTATATATTGATTTCAAAAATGATTTTGAAATGTTGAGTAATTTTTTAAAAGACTCTGGAATATTATCTAAAATGTTTATGGAAATATAAATGGATTTGATAACTTATAAAATTCGAATTTTTTTTAAAATAAAAGTTTAACTTAAAGAAGAGTTAAATTAAAATAAATTTGACAATAAGGTAAGTTAGTATAGCAAGTCAATTAAATGAAGTAAATTCAAGATTGTGAATGGAATGTAAACAAGTTGGAAAACTTATCGAAGCTTAAAATTTGGTTTTAAACTGAATATTTGAATTGTGTTAAATAAAGTGAAATGGAAAATTTGTCAAGTTGGACTAAATAAAGCAAAGTAATGAAGTAAAATTAGTAAGTAAACAAATTAATTAAATTTGTAAATGGAATTGAAATTGAATATTGGGATTGTGTAAAGTAAAGTGAAGTTGTAGAACTAGTTCAAAGTGAACCAAAAATAATAAAAGTTTGGAAGTAAAAATGGTTTGAGATAGGAATAAATTAGCAAGTGGGACTAATTAAAGAAATGAAAAATTAAATATGGTTTGAAATGAATTGAATTCAATATTTAAAAATGAAAGGTGAATTGAATTCAGAAAGGGAATTAGAAATTCAGTTAAATGAAATTAGATGTGAAAGCTTAAGTGGTGTAGTTATAGTAGTTATAAGAAGTATATAAAATCTTCATACTGACTTAAGAAATGGTGGAATTCTTAAGTAAAATTTGGTATTGGGAAAATATTCTAAGTTAATGTTGAATTAAGGTTAAGTAAAGTTGTAGAATGGGATAATTGTGAATGTGTGTATAGAAATCAAAATAAATAAAAAGGAAATTGATATAGCTAATAATCAATTGAGATAAATATGTAGGATGTACGTATATTATTTTATTCGCATGATGATTTGATCCAGATTTGAGCATAGAATTTCGAGATAGTTTTATCGATCCAAGTTGGGATTTTTCACTCGATTTTCGACGGCGAACCCTGGATATGGATTTTTGATTGATTCTGGAAATTTTCTATCATAGTATACGGCTATGCAAGAAGAATGACGGTTTCTGATCAAGAAACCAGATCTGAGTTTGCACTAAGAAGTCGGGTGGCCGATACTAGTTCGAAAGTGAAATTGTGTGATCGAGCGAGCGATCGGATTGGGTATTGCGTACGAATGTTATGTGTACATCGTACAGACTTTAATGAAATAGATAATGGAATTTTGTAAAGAAATGGATAAAATGATTTTGAATTCGGTGATTAGATATTATTGCTTAGTAGGATATACAGGTATTTTATAAGGAAAGGGGAAATTGGTTTTGATTTCAGAAGATAAATTTGAATTGCCCAACATAAAGGTATGTATTTAAATTGGCATATGAAATTTGATGATTTTCTGGTTTAGCCACTTTGCCTTTTGTTTTCTTTTGAAATTTGGGGGCCGTAGAGGCATTTTGTAGTTGTACCGATCTAACCGCGCAAAGGAGACGCTGGCGAAATTTTTCAAAAATTTAGGGAGTTGGAAATTTTTTGATAGTTTCAAATTTGGTTTTAAATTAAAATTTGAAATGGTTGAGTAAGTGATATTGTTTGGAACCTATGGATAAGTTTAGGTAGTTAGTAAGAGTGATAGTGTCTTTAATAAAAAGATTGTTTTGGGTGTTGTTAAAACTGTTTGGTTTTGGGAAGTTGTTAAAAACTATTTGGATTAGGAAATAGCTAACGGGTTATGAATCATTCTTCTTAACTAGTAATTTCGGGGACGAAATTCTTTTAAGGGGGGAGGAATGTGACGACCCGGAATTTTGGACATTTGAAATTTGAATATTTAATTGATTTTAAATATTTAAAAGTTAATCTTTAACTTGAATTTCAAATATAACTATGTATGGGGTAATTTAATTTTTGAATTTAATAATTGGGAATAGGTTAAAATGATGAATCATGGTTTTCAAGCTTGTTAAAAATAATTTAAAGGCTTGTAAAATTCATATTGATAATACTGAAGGTAATAGAACTTTTGAAATTGAATTTAGAAATGGTTTGTTCAGTTTTAAAAATATATCGTTTAAATTGATATTTAAAAATAGTCATCCGAGGCACAGTCTCGGAATTTGACGAAACCAGTTCCATTAGATCCGTAATAATGTATTATTATCGGATTTCAATTTTCGTAGTGTTTGGAGTTGTCGTGTGGCCGTACGGTAGGTAAATGCGCTGAGATTTATATCGAAATTTATTATAATAACTGGGTCAAAAAAGCTATCTTCTCCATACGATCGAGTTAGGACTCGAAACCTTTTCCATTGCGTTCGTAATAGGGGTATAACATTATAAATGCCTGGCGGCACGCTTCGATAGGGGTTTGGAATTTTAAACTGTGTAGATCGAGATGATTTGTATTTGAATTTAAATTAAATATATAGACAAATTGACACGTTTCCTCCCTTAGACATGCGTCCCCTCAAAATAAAACAACCATACATGTTTCCATCTTGTTCCCCCATTCTCTTTTTAAAACTTATGCAATAGAAAAAGAAAAAAAAGAAACCCAAAATCAGATAAACGAAAAAAAAAGAATGGCCGAAGTCGAAATCCATTTTAGTTCCTCTTCAAATTCGATTGTGAGCTCCCTACCTCAATTCAAATTCAGGTTCGTTCCCTCCTTTCTTCCTCTGCTCTCAATTAATTTGAAATCTAAATCTACCGTTCTTCCTCGTTTTTTAGATCTAGAGCTTGTCTTCATAGAATTGAAGGCAATCGATCGGAATCGTGGAGATTCGTGGTGGAGTAGCGGCCTGGAACTCGCGACACGATCGGGGAAGTCGCGCGTTTCGAGGTGCCTACCTGGCAGCAAAATCGAGGGGAGGCTCGAGCATGATATCTTGGAGGTGAGGCAGTGCGCGTGTGGGTTTCGCAACTTGAGTGGGAGGTAGGGCAGCATGCATCATGGCAGGTCGGAGTTAGGTGTTCGAGCGATCTTGAGGGGATGTTTTCTGTGCGGTCTGAAATCATGAAGTGACAAGCCGGTTTGGATCGGAATGCAAATTAAAAGTTAAAGTTGAGTTAATCTCACTCATTTGGAATGCATTTTAAATTTAAATAGTTAAATTTAAATTATTGGTTGAATGTTTGAATTGACTGGATGTGATATTATATATAATAGTATATATATATATATTGGAGTGATTGATTTTCCGCATTATATAGCGGATGAGACCCTATGCGCCGCATAATAGCAGATGATATTATATAAACCCATATACCGCGATATTCCACCTTGAAGTGGAATTGGTATTGTGCTAACATCTGTGGATGCAGGGAAACAGGTTGGAGGGATCCAACTGGATTCCTCAAAACTTTAAATTATGTAATTAGACAGGGATTCCTTATTCATTAAACAGGTTATTAGTAAGCCCATGAAAATTAATAGGTTAATCTTAACCCTAGAAACTATAACTGAGATAGATAGTCAAAATGAATGGGGATGAGAAATCCAGAATTGATTTACTTGTTTGCATATCATCATATTATTTTGAGATGTTTTAACCATTGTGGATGCAGGAGCATAGTATATAGTTTTATAAAGATTTAGGATACTAGTGTGGGGAAAAACCCGTTCCGCTAAGCGGCGTGGTCTGACTAGATATCTAAATGGTTTGAGATGGTAGATTATTATTCATACCAGGCTTTATGTCTGACTCGAAGTTTATCTTTTCCCCTTAAACTATCGGGTACTCAATTGATTTTGAGTAGTTTAAGAGTTGAGGTTTTCAGGTACCTCTTAGATGAATAAGCTTCCGGAGACGTGCAGGAGGCATGATATCTATCTAGAGCTCTCTTTTATTTTGATTCCACTATGTTGTTTTTGTAAAGGAAAAGTTGTTAAATTGCTTATATGTACTCTGATCATCCAAGGGGGCATCTTTATATGTCACTCTTAGCGTATGCTGTAATAAATATATTTTCTTTGAACGTGGTTCTCTTATTGGGATTATGTAATAAATTTGAAATGTTTTGAAATGGAATGTGGAACTTGTTTGATGTATTAAATTTTTCCATATTTATGTATTTTGTGTATCGATGTATCTAACATTACTGTATTTGGTCGTCGAGGATTAATAACTATGGATGACTGCAGCATCCGTAGCCATTAGTTTTGGGCCTCTAAGTAGGGGATGTTACATTGTTTGGATTATACAAGTTGAATGTGGACAATATTTGAATTTTGACCAAAACCAAATTACATAAGTCCTAATGTGATATGGTTTTGACAAGAGAAACGGTTTAAATGAGTGTTACTACCAGTGACCACTTAAAATAGTAAAATTAGATTTTATCAAAATGTGTAAACGATAAATTCAGGTAAACTGTCACACCACTATATAAGGTGACGTGTGAACATTAATATTCAAATTATTCGATATTAATCGCTGATTGAATTTACACCATTAAGTCGCACAACCGCGATATTGAATACTCCAAAATACCATATGATTTAATTAAATTATAATTGTTATAAATTAATTAAACTAATTAATATTTATGAAATATTAATTATTGAATTTATTTGATTTGTATTAAATAATGTGTATATATGTACATATTGATATACGAAGTCGATAAACATTTAATTTAGATTCAAACTGTATAAATATTGATTGGATTCGAAAATGTATATGGGTCCTTTAACCTATATGGTGGCCGAAAATACAAGGAGGGCTATTGGGGTTATTTGTCTAGAATATGTGGTTTGAATTAGTAAGGAGAAGAGGTAAACATGGAGATCAAGATCCCCTCTTTTTACTCTTTCTTATTGCCCGTATAAACCAATAATCCCCATTCATTTTATTTTTTACTTTTTGCCTCCTCCTTTATCCATCCTTGGCTGCAAGTAATGGGATTATTTCCGAATAAAATTCAAATCTATTTCAATGGTGTAGTCGTCTCTTCATTTAGATGATTTTCTAGAAGAATATGGATTAGGTCTAAGGAGTTTTGGATTCAACATTCAAGGTGCACATTCAAGGTTATATTGTTGGTAATCTCTAATCTACTTTGTTATATATATATATATATATTCATTTATCTATGTCAGCATACATGTGTAAGTTAGATCCCTGCTTTATCATGAATTTATATATTTATTTGCTGCCAGATTTATGTATATGTATACATACTTTTAAATTTATTTTAAAAACTTTTATAGGCATAATACATATGAATTTATTTTTAGCAATTTAGAAAATAAATTTACTTTTTGAAAATTAAATTAAATATTATTTTTTTGAATTAAAATATGAATTTCAAAATTAGTATACATACACACATACACAAACATGTGCGCACGCATGTGCGTGCAAACATGCATGCGCGCGCGCACATATATCACATACAAATTAGTTTATTAATTTACATTCACACACACAAATATATATATATATATATATATATATGTTTATCTAAAAAATACAATTATATATGTATTATAACTAAATCCAAAATATAAATAATAATTTATAAATGTATTCTTTTTTAATTATTATATATTATACATACATACACACATTCATACAAACATATATATATATGTGTGTGTGTGTACGTTTCTTGGAAATAAAATCCATACTGATTTTAAAGCTTTGAAAAAAATTATGTAAAATCCATATGAATTATATATATATATATATTAAAAAAATCTTTTACAAATTCGCGTGAATTTCTGAAATAAAATAAATTACGTGGAAGTTTTCGATCGAGAAAAAAATTATTTTTAATATATATATATATTTGTTTACATTTACAAATTAATATTTTATAAATAAATTGTAAAATTATATATATATATATGTGTATGTATGTGTATACAAATTAATATTCAAATGTTAAAAAAATTAATATATGTACACATGCATACATGCATATATATATATTGAAATGAACTAACATTTGGATTTTGAAATTTAAACTTCAAATAGGTTTTATGTATGTATGTATGTTATATATAATTGTATATGTATATATTTGTATATATGTGTGTGTGTGTAAGTGTATATAATAATAAGTTGATTATGAACAACAAATTTGTATAATAAAGGGGCTAATGTGTTCGTTGTAGTGTAAATCTCAACACTTATATACGAGCACATTAAACCAGGTGCACATTTATATGTTGCATGTACACTATATACATATGTATGTATCTTGCCAGTCTCGTTTTAGATCATTGTCTTATTTTACTTAGCTCACATGATCATTTACTTATAAAAAGGCCTTTTAAATTTGAAAAAATACGGCTTAAAGAGGACAACTTTGAAAACCTTGTAAACACGAAATGGAACTCTATGGATTTTTGTATTTCCAACAACTTAGCAAAAAAGTTTTTTTACTTTGAGAGTTAAGAACATTCTTAAAGAATTGGAACAAAGTTTTCGATAATAGCTATACTCGAAATGATAATATTATGAAGGAAATTCTAGATTTAAATAGAACAGAGGAACCCATGAATCTATATAATGAAGAGAAGACAAAATTGGGCAACTTAAAATGGAGTTAAAAAAACTAATGGATCAAAAAGAAATTATGTGAAAGCAATGTTTATGTGTTTAATCGATCAATGAAGGAGATAAAAGCACTAAAAAATTTCATCGCACGACTAATGGTAGGTGCCACCATAATACCACCAAATTAATTAAAGTTAATTACGAAATAGAAATTAAGGAAGCTGTTGAATTAAACAACATATTCATAAATCATTAATATAACGGAATATATGGTAGCAAATGTAGATGCAGAATTCAAGTGGATTGATCATCTTTATATCTGAACTTAGACCCCTCACTCCACGAATTGGACTCCCAGTTCATGGAAGAGAAAGTCTGGACAACCATAAAGGGCTTGGCTAGTGATAAAGATCCAAGTCCTTATGGCTTTTCGATGATTTTCCATCAAAAAAATTGGCATACTATCAGAAATGACACAATGCATGATGAACATTACACTAGTAACCTTCAATTAGGTAGATATAATTATGAATATTATTCTAATCCCTAAAAAGAAAATCCAAAAGAACTTGCAGACTTTAGACTGATATCCCAAATTAATTGTTCTGTTAAAATAATCACCAAACTTCTAGCTAATAGGCTAAAGAATAAAATGGATAATTTAATTGATAAATCCCAAACAACGTTTATTCCAGATAAGCATATTGTGGATGGGGTTGCGGCCACTAAAGAATTTATTAATTATTGCCATGAGTAAAATATCACATTCATGCTCATTAAATTGGATTTCGCTAAGGATTTTGAGTCCATTGAGTCAGGCTTTTTGATTGGCACGCTAAAAGCTAGGGGATTCACTAAAAAGTGGATCTCCTGGCTCATCTTATCTTGAGATCTTGTGTGTCATCCATTTAAGTAAATGAGATTAAGGGGAACAAAATCCAATCTAAATGGAAGCTTCAACATGGTGACCCCCTACCACCCCTGCTATTTAATTAACTTAGTAGCAGACATATTTAATAAAATTATTAAACTTTCACTAAATAACAACATCATACCTAGATTTGGGAGTTATTACTTCTGATGGAGTCTCTACTCTCCAATATGTAGAAGATACCCTCTTACTTTTCTCCCAACTTCCTTATCATGTTGCATCGCTTAAAATTATTTTATATAACTTTGAATTGCTCTTGGACCTTAAAATTAACTTCCATAAAAATTCGGTGTTAATCATCAATGACATTTTTAGCAACGCAAGTGAGTTAAACTACAAAACCATGGACTACCCTATTAATTACTTAGGTATACCCATAAAAAAATGAAACCGGAAAGAGAAGACCAGAAAACTATCATGGATAAAGTTAGTAAAAAAATTGCCTTCTTGGAAAGCCAGTTGTCTCTCGAGGGTGGGTAGGGCGATAATTATTAACTCAGTTTTGTCAGCAATTCCGATCTACTGTTCGTCCTATTACCATTTCCCTAATTGGGTGATTAACAAAATTGGTAATATCAAAAGGAACTTTCTATAGAAAGGGGCTTGGAATGTTCAAACTTAAATTGTCTCATTAAATGGGATCAAGTGTGTAAACCCAAAACCTAAGGAGTTCTAAGCATCACAAATCTAAAAGTTCTAAACACATCTCCTTTATGTAAATGGCTTTGGAAATTTCTAGACAATGATACAATAACATGGAAGAAAATAACTAGTAACTTCTATAATGATTCCAAAAATTTATATAAGCCTAATACACAACTATTTCCTTTCTTTTGGAAAAATATTTCTAACTTGTTCCATAGATTTAAACTGGGCCTTCAAGTTAATACACATTCAGAAAACAAAACATCCTTCTATAATAACCCTTGAACTTTCCCGATCGCCCTAAAGTATGAATTTCTTAAACTAACTTGGCATCTGACATTAAGAACATCCTTACATGGATGTATTTAGACCATATGAAGTTTTAATTCGGCATATTTTGTTTATCAAAAAGTTTAGTAGGAAACGTGTAGCCAATTTCAAAGACTTTTTAAAATTATTGATCGTATTAATTTGGATGTATTAATTTGGATGAACATCATGACAATCTAGTTTGGTGAGGGATAAAATGGAAATATACACTTCCAAATCCACGTATAGGTTTCCAATCTTTTCCGAAAATACAACCCCTGTTATTACAAACCTTTTTGGAAAATTGAATGCACCACATAAATTTAAAATTCATATATGGATTGTATTACATGATAAAATAAGCACATGCTAAGCTAAATTCTAAATTGATAAACTATAACAACCCGAGATTTTGGGCATTTGAAATGGGAATATTTAAATCGATTTTAAATATTTAAATGTGAATTTTTAACTTGAATTTCAAATATCACTATTTATTGGATAATTTAATTATTAGATTTAATCATTGGAAATTGGGTAAAATATGAAATCGGGAGTTTCAAGCTTGTTAAAAATATTTTAAAAGCTTATAAAATTTATATTGATAATACCGAAGATAATCAAAGTGTTGAAATTGAATTTGATTGTGATTTGTTCAATTTTGAAATATATCGTTTAAATTGGCATGTAAAAATAGCCTTTCGAGGCACATTCTTGGATTTCGACGAAACCCATTTCATTGGATCTGTAATAGTGTATTATTATCGGATTTCAATTTTCATGGCGTTTGGAGTTGTCGTGTGATCATGCGGTAGATAAACACGCCGAAATTTATATCGAGAATTCAATATAAACTGGGTCCAAAAAGCTATCTTCTCCATACGATCGAATTAAGACTCGAAACCTTTTCCATTGTGTTCGGAATAGGGGTATAACATTTTGAACGCCTAGCGGCATGTCTCGATAGGAGGTCAAGATTTTGAGTTGCATTTATCGAAGCAATTCGAATTTGAATTTAATTAAAAATATATATTTATATATATTGGTCAATTGTCAGCTGTTTTTCCTTCACGTCATAACTTTTTGCCTTCAAATCGCTGTAGCTAGTTGTAACGACCCAGAATTTTGAACGAATTAAATTGAAATTATTTAATTAATTTTAAATATTTGGACAGTAATTTAATTTGAATCCCCAATCTTACTTTGAATTTGACGATTAAATTATAAAATTTAATCTATGGTAAGTTGAATAAAAATTCGAATCTTCAATTTAAGCTGAAGAAAAATATTTCAAAAGCTTTTAAATTTCGTATTGATAATACTGAAGATAATAGAAGCTTCAGAATTGAATTTGAAATTGAATTGTTCAGTTTGAAATTTATATCGTTCAGTCAATATTTAAAAATAGTCGTTCGAGGCACAGTCTCGAAATTCGACGAAACCAGTTCCATTGGATCCGTAATATTGTATTATTACCGGATTTCAAATTTCGTATTTTTCAGACTTGCCGTGTGAGTGTGACGACCCGGCTTTCATCGACCAGAAAGTCGTATCGCTGATAAGAAAGAAAGGGATAGAAAGAGAAAAGAAGAGAAGAAAGAAAGAAACAACAACAGAATCTAAACAGCGGAACGAATAAATTATATTAATAACATAAACTATTACATAGTTTCATATACAACAACTATCAGAGTTACACAATATATACAACACATACTAGACAGTTATAAACACCTGTCTAGTTTTTACAATACAAGATACAACACAGATAACAAAGACTCAGAGATCAACACAGCGGAACTACTATATCTCTACAGCGCTGAAGCCTCCTGCTCCATTGCTCCTCCAGATAACTCGTCAAAGCAAACCTGACTCTCTTGGCTACTCGTAAAAATTTGAGTACCCAAGAGTTTATATAAAACAGAAATAAACACTTGGGTCAGACATGGGTCTGGTGTGAGTAAACGGTTTAAACTTGCTTAACTTCAAAACCTTTGAAATCAAAAGGTATCACGTAAGACTTCCCACACATAAACATGGGTAAGTTTTTACCTTACGCTAACCAAAACATTTGATAGGAAATTCGATTGTATTATAATAGGTCTAGGATTTTCAAGTAAAATACAGAAATAGCTGGAATGCTTACATCTCACGTTCCAACATAGTTGGGCACAACTAACACGTACGGCACTTATTGGATTTTGGATTCCATACAATGGCAGGGCTACTGGGGTACCGCCCGTCACAGTACGTGGCCTAGATCACCGTACCGAGGAGTACGCCCGCTCCCCTGCAACACAAAGCCGGAACCATCCCTTACTGGATAATTCCGAATAAAATCACCCCACGGTTGTGTACATCAACCGCACCACTAAGTCGAAAATAGAAAGGGACATCTAGACAGGGATGACCTTACTCTCAGTGGGCGCTACCCACGAAGCCTTGCTGCACCTCCCCTGTTTTAGCCATTCCCGGTTGATGAGGCTTGAGGTCACGATTACCTTTAATCAGAACACATCACTTAGAATGCTCATCGTCCACCTGACGATGTTTTGAAAGCATTCAATCCATACAAGTTCGTTCCGGGTTCGAACGAAACCGAAGGCATTATCTCGTTACACTCGTTTTGGAATCACCCTCAGAGTTAACGACAATAACCCTTGCACTCTGAATCTTCATCTTCACTTGAGATTCACGACCTATCGTAATTTGGATCGATGTGGTATTCGGGTCTCCAGACCTGGAAATCCGGTATACGGAAACCCGATCCCGGTCTCATCGAAATCCAAAACGTATCTTTTAAGGCCAAGTTGTTTAAAGGTTTAAACAATTCAATTCAATTCAATACTTGAATTCACATAGCATTAACATAGATAAATATCACACATTTATCACAGATATATCATAGTATATCATCCAATAGATATCAACCAAATCAGACATTCTACTCAACCATCATTCATAAGCAACCATTTATTAATCTCTATTATAATTAATTTAATCAACTTAAATTAAATTAATTACTTAAGAATTAATTCCTATTCTTGCTTAATCAACATTAATTAATTACAACCCATTTAATTAATTAATCATTAAATATTAATCACTCTTGATTAATTATTACATAAAGTAATTATCCTTTAATTAACTTCACAAATTAATTATCCTTAACCATTAACAGTAATTAACCTTTAATTACTCTCATTAATTATATTAATTAATGATCCTTAATTAATTACTTTAATTAATTAATTAACTATAATTAATTACATTATTCCTTAATTAATTACATTAATTAATCATACATTAATTAATTACTTTCATAAATCAACCTTAAATAATCATTAACAGTAATTAACTATTCTTAATTACTTTAATTTCTTTTATAAATCCTTTTTGATTAATTACACTAATTACATACAGTAATTCAATTATAAATTACTTATACCAAGTAATTACACTTAACCAATCTTATTAAGTAATTATACTTAATCAATTACCAAAAGACTATTTTTAATTAATTAACAAATTAATTAACTTAAATTAATCACATTCATAAATCATAACTGAGTAATTCATCCTTAATTACCCTTAAAACAAATTAATTAATCCTTGATTAATTATTCTTTAATTATTAATTAATAAACCTTAATTATTAATCAATATTCTTTAATACAAAGTAATCAATCCTTAATTACTTTTATAATTAATTATTTAAACTTAATTAACTAATTAATTACTTCTTAATTATTAATTAATAAAACTTAATTATTAATTAACAACCTTAATTACCAATTTAATTAATCCATAATTATCTATTAATTAATCTTTAATGATAATTAACTAACCTTAATAACAGTTAATTAATCCTTAAATAACTTTAATTATAAATTAATAATTTCTTAATTATTAATTAAGAAAACTTAATTATTACTTAATAAAACTTTATTAAGTACTTCTTAATTATTATCTTAATTAACCTTTAATCATTTAATTAATCCTTATCAATAATTAATTAAATAAATTAATTAATCTTAATTTCTTAATTAAATTAATTAATTTCAACTCATTTAAAAATCTTAATTAATCTTAAGATAAAACATTATCATTAAAACATTTGATCTTAGTAATTTAACTTACTTAATTAAATGTCATTAATTAAGTTTTAAAATAAATAATTAATTACTTATCTTTAATTATTTATTAACAATCCTTAATTACAAGTAAATAAAACACTTGAAAACTTAATTGTTAATTCACTTATCCTTAATCATTTACCAATTTAATTTAATAAATCATTCTTTATTCATCCCATTATTATTAAATTTAAATTAAGTTTTAAGATAAACCATTTTCTTATTAATTACCTTATTCTCAAATTTAGTTTGAAAATAACTTAAGATTTTAACTTAATATAATTAAGTTAATAAATTCATACAACTTAAATTTATTTAAAACTTTTATTACAAAGAAATGGATTTCCAAGACAATTTGATTTAACTTGCCTATTTTTAAAATTTAAAATCTTACCTTTTATTTAAATTTTTAAAAAAAAGATTTAACAATAACTTTGGGTTTAACCATCTGTACTTTAAACAAAGCAAATACCTCTGCATTTTCTTTATTTAAAACAAAGGTTAGCTTTAAGTTTTAAACTGTTTTGAACTTAACAGTTTACCTAATCTAGCAACCGACCTGAAGACAACCCGAGCCCAAGCCTTATCTTCCCTATGTCCTCCCCGAGAAAATAAAAAGAAAACTGTTCGCTTTAAAATTTAGACTGTTAAAAACTTAACAGTTATCACACAAAAATACTCGCGTATCACCCTTGAACACACTCGAGCCAAAATCTGATTTCTACGAGTCCTTCCCGAGAATTTTCTCAAATGAACTGCTTCTTCCCAACTCAACTCACTGACACACACCCTTGCTCGTATACGTGCACACACGTTGCCACCATCTTCGATCATCACTCCGGCCATCGACGAGTCACCCATCTTCTTCTCAACCATCACGACCACTCCGATCCTCAAATCCAACTCGAAAACGTAATTGAGCACTCGAGCTCAAAAACTGGAACCAAAACCCAGCCACCTAAGCCCTTCGCACCGCCACCACAGCTCGTTTCTTGCCACCGAAAATCACCCAGAGGTGCATCGTCAACTCTTCCATCGATCCCCCTTGGACCGCACGTTCGAATCGTCACCATGACGCTGCTAGGACCCAAGAACCTATCACGACCACAACTGGTCTCAAAACCCTATCTTGCCGTCGATCCACTTCCACGTCCACCTGAAAAATCTTCGACTATTTTTCCTTTAATCCCCGACCTTCATACTACCTCTACCTGAAATCCCGATCTCCAGAAATCTCGTGATCATACATTATCACCACAAATCCCAATTCCAGAAAATTCTCAAATTCTCATTCCTTACTTCATTTAAAATCCTGATTTTGATTCTAAAAATCTTAATCTTTCAAATGGATTCAAGACATGAACTTGAATTAATCAACTTCATCATTTGATTTTACATGTTTTAAAAGATCTTTACTGTTGTTTCACAAATGCAAGTATATTTCAAAACATATATACTTCTTTATATTTTTATTACTTAGATCATGCTAAAATTAAACTAATTTATCTTTAATTAAAATCCTAACAGTGGATAAATAAAAATATATGGAATTTTGATTATATGGTTGACACTAAAACCTGGAAACAGAGACATACTTAACATGCACAGTTCAATTTACTCATACAAACAATGTACAGCCATAAATATAAACATGCAAAGATTTTCACATTTTATAAACAGCCAAACATCTTAATCTATCCATACAAACAGTTTACAATATTGCATCTACAATTTATCACAGGCATCAAATATAAGCATAGATCAAACTGTTTTTAAATTTAGGTTCACTTACTTGTTTAAAGAAGATAAACAGAGCAATTAATACTTTAATCATACATGCATACTTCAATTCTCATATACATACAGAATACACACATATAAATGAACATGCAAATGTACTTCATTCAGAAATCATTCGAAAGCAATTTAAATTCATTTTAACTTTTGAAAAAGATGTTTACTCACCTATTATGCTGAACAGAGAAACTGGAAGCTCTGGGAAAATTGAAATGCTTGCTTTAAAAACTTGAAAATCTTGGCCTCTGGTTGTAAGCTTTGAAAACTTTGCATTTTGATTTCTTTAAAACTGAAAGCTTTTGAAAACTTGCTGTGGCCTTAAATTGTATTGCATGAACTCTTGAAAATTGATTACAGATTTGAAGAACATGGTTACAGGTCTTTGAACTTGTACAATGTTTTACAGGCCATTGATTTGGTTTGAAACATAGTTTCAGATCTGAGAACAATGGTTATAGATCTTTGATATGATCTGAAATGTGGTTTTAGGCAATTGAATTGGTTTTAGAGATATGGTTTCAGGTATTTGAAAACAATGGTTTGGAGAAGATTTCAGATTACAGGGTATTGAACTGGAAATGATTTCAGTTTTGTTTGAGGAGATGATTTCGGTTTGTATATTTTGTTTGAGAAGATCATTTCAGTTTGGACATTTTCCTGGTTTTGGTTTTTATCTTTGTTTAGAAAATGAGATTAGAAAGAAAAAGAAAATGGAGAGGTAGGCTTATATAAACTTAAATTATGGTTTATTAAAAATTAAAGAAAAATGAAAAAGAAAAAAAATGACACTTGTCTTCTACATTGTTTAATGATCTTACACATATTACTAACATGCCTTAATCTACTAACACTTGTCATTATATGATTTCATATTATTTTTAAAAAGATTTTAAAGGCTTTTATATTTATTCCCTAAATAGATAAATACATTTATTTGTTATAAATGCTTTTCTATATTATAAATAAATGAATCCTTTAAAAGAAATAAAATAAAACTCATTTATTTCCTAATAAAATCATATACAATATATTTTATTCATTTTTAAGTGTAAACATATCTTTTGTATTTATTTACTATTTAAATAAACACTTTATTTAGTTTGAAATTGATATAAAACAACTCAAGACAATATATATACATATTTAAACAATACCTATTAATTTTGGAAATGATAAATCTATTTTAAAATTAAATTTATAAAATAACATAATTAAATAATTATCCTTATTATAATTCAATCTATACCATAATTAAAACATCTTATTATTATTATTTGGTTATTTATATTTGAAATAACAATATTATCAATTTAAAATAATTTAAATTAAGAGATTATCACATTTTAAACTTCTCGAAATTCCGGGATATCACATTCCTTCCCCCTTAAAAGAATTTCGTCCTCGAAATTTAAAACAAAAGATAATCCAAAGATTTTTATTTTATTTCAACCAATTTTAAAACAATTCAATTATACTTATCAGCCATACACTATCAAACAAACAACCATTCATCCAAACAAACAATTTCATCCAAGCAACAATTCATACAAACAAACAACTCTAGTTATCCGGACATAGATCCGGATAAACTCCCTAAAATTATCCCGAGTTTCCCCCATACAGATACTGGGTTACTCGCTCTATTAAATCCAAACTGGTAATTCAATACCGAAGCCAAAACACATATCCTCACAAAAACTCAGAAAGATCTAATATACTCGAAACTATCTTCCTAGTCTTACCCAAACTCAATTGCTTCCTTCACCGAAGAAATAACATCGAAGTCTCCAACTTCGAATTCCAAAATTCTCCATCTCTAATCCACAGAACTCTTCTGACGATTCTGGGATGCCTTCATCCTTCCTGATCAGCTCAACTATCGCTGATGCTTCTCGAAATAAATAGGACCAAAAACAATCCAATAACAGATCCTCTCAAGATTTACAGAAATCCAGAACTCAAACTCTACTCCACAATCATCGGTAGATTCCAAATATTTCTTTTATCAAGACAAAAGAGATTCTCTCACCAATCTGACCTTCAAATCTTGAAAAGCTTCCTGTAGGAACCCTTCAATCCAAATACTGCAACTTCCGGTTGCTTCTACTCTAGAACAACTACTACCAAGCTTTCGCTGCTCAACTCTGATCTAGATGTCGTCTATGAACTCGAACACAAACTAGATCAATACTTCCCATAAAATCTCTGACAACTCTATAACTCCTATTTCTTCTAGAGATGCCTCACCCAAGCAAAAGATTACTCAAGAGAATACTCAATTATCGCAAGTCACTTTTGCGATTCTATCCAGTCTAATATCCAAAAATAATGTTCTTTCTTAATCCATCAGAACAGTCTAGTGCTTGACCAATCCATTTGAAAAATGAATTTACTCCGCAGCTTCTGAACTCCACTTTTAAGAAAGCTAACCCAAAAGATCTTCCAGCAGGAACACAAAACACTCGAGCTGCATTGCTGCCACAGATGCCAAAGAATCCTTATCCAAAGCTTCTAGAGAAACTCGGACCTCAAACCGAACACAAACATCATGCTGAACTCAGCCACATCACCGAATGCAGATATACTTCCTTAAACTTTCTCCAAACAGAAACATCGTCGGAGATATCCATAGTTACTGCATCTCATCACACAGTTACTACTTTCCTGAGTTACCCAAAATACCATCACTCGCTTCTGCTCAACCAACAGATCCAAACTCTCAAAAATCCGCCCACACGAGCGTGATCAAACTTATACTTCAATGATCGACTCCGAACCTTAACAGGTTTCCTTCAGAGATTAATGAACACCAAATCAAAGTTCACTCGAGACGGTATTCGGTCTACAGTCTCGACAGATACTTCCAATCTCAAACATCCAAACTCCAACCATTGGTAGTCGTGTTACACACATCACTACCCTATCTACCTTTAGAACTCATATTGGAAAACCCGAACAGGTAACCCAACAAATAGGTAGAAATAAATATATATAGTTATATATAGAAAAATTACAAATACGCTCTCTCAAGATAGACACCACTCCAGAGCCTAGGTATTCACTCAACCTATAGCTCTGATACCAAATGTGACGACCCGGCTTTCATCGACCAGAAAGTCGTATCGCTGATAAGAAAGAAAGGGATAGAAAGAGAAAAGAAGAGAAGAAAGAAAGAAACAACAACAGAATCTAAACAGCGGAACGAATAAATTATATTAATAACATAAACTATTACATAGTTTCATATACAACAACTATCAGAGTTACACAATATATACAACACATACTAGACAGTTATAAACACCTGTCTAGTTTTTACAATACAAGATACAACACAGATAACAAAGACTCAGAGATCAACACAGCGGAACTACTATATCTCTACAGCGCTGAAGCCTCCTGCTCCATTGCTCCTCCAGATAACTCGTCAAAGCAAACCTGACTCTCTTGGCTACTCGTAAAAATTTGAGTACCCAAGAGTTTATATAAAACAGAAATAAACACTTGGGTCAGACATGGGTCTGGTGTGAGTAAACGGTTTAAACTTGCTTAACTTCAAAACCTTTGAAATCAAAAGGTATCACGTAAGACTTCCCACACATAAACATGGGTAAGTTTTTACCTTACGCTAACCAAAACATTTGATAGGAAATTCGATTGTATTATAATAGGTCTAGGATTTTCAAGTAAAATACAGAAATAGCTGGAATGCTTACATCTCACGTTCCAACATAGTTGGGCACAACTAACACGTACGGCACTTATTGGATTTTGGATTCCATACAATGGCAGGGCTACTGGGGTACCGCCCGTCACAGTACGTGGCCTAGATCACCGTACCGAGGAGTACGCCCGCTCCCCTGCAACACAAAGCCGGAACCATCCCTTACTGGATAATTCCGAATAAAATCACCCCACGGTTGTGTACATCAACCGCACCACTAAGTCGAAAATAGAAAGGGACATCTAGACAGGGATGACCTTACTCTCAGTGGGCGCTACCCACGAAGCCTTGCTGCACCTCCCCTGTTTTAGCCATTCCCGGTTGATGAGGCTTGAGGTCACGATTACCTTTAATCAGAACACATCACTTAGAATGCTCATCGTCCACCTGACGATGTTTTGAAAGCATTCAATCCATACAAGTTCGTTCCGGGTTCGAACGAAACCGAAGGCATTATCTCGTTACACTCGTTTTGGAATCACCCTCAGAGTTAACGACAATAACCCTTGCACTCTGAATCTTCATCTTCACTTGAGATTCACGACCTATCGTAATTTGGATCGATGTGGTATTCGGGTCTCCAGACCTGGAAATCCGGTATACGGAAACCCGATCCCGGTCTCATCGAAATCCAAAACGTATCTTTTAAGGCCAAGTTGTTTAAAGGTTTAAACAATTCAATTCAATTCAATACTTGAATTCACATAGCATTAACATAGATAAATATCACACATTTATCACAGATATATCATAGTATATCATCCAATAGATATCAACCAAATCAGACATTCTACTCAACCATCATTCATAAGCAACCATTTATTAATCTCTATTATAATTAATTTAATCAACTTAAATTAAATTAATTACTTAAGAATTAATTCCTATTCTTGCTTAATCAACATTAATTAATTACAACCCATTTAATTAATTAATCATTAAATATTAATCACTCTTGATTAATTATTACATAAAGTAATTATCCTTTAATTAACTTCACAAATTAATTATCCTTAACCATTAACAGTAATTAACCTTTAATTACTCTCATTAATTATATTAATTAATGATCCTTAATTAATTACTTTAATTAATTAATTAACTATAATTAATTACATTATTCCTTAATTAATTACATTAATTAATCATACATTAATTAATTACTTTCATAAATCAACCTTAAATAATCATTAACAGTAATTAACTATTCTTAATTACTTTAATTTCTTTTATAAATCCTTTTTGATTAATTACACTAATTACATACAGTAATTCAATTATAAATTACTTATACCAAGTAATTACACTTAACCAATCTTATTAAGTAATTATACTTAATCAATTACCAAAAGACTATTTTTAATTAATTAACAAATTAATTAACTTAAATTAATCACATTCATAAATCATAACTGAGTAATTCATCCTTAATTACCCTTAAAACAAATTAATTAATCCTTGATTAATTATTCTTTAATTATTAATTAATAAACCTTAATTATTAATCAATATTCTTTAATACAAAGTAATCAATCCTTAATTACTTTTATAATTAATTATTTAAACTTAATTAACTAATTAATTACTTCTTAATTATTAATTAATAAAACTTAATTATTAATTAACAACCTTAATTACCAATTTAATTAATCCATAATTATCTATTAATTAATCTTTAATGATAATTAACTAACCTTAATAACAGTTAATTAATCCTTAAATAACTTTAATTATAAATTAATAATTTCTTAATTATTAATTAAGAAAACTTAATTATTACTTAATAAAACTTTATTAAGTACTTCTTAATTATTATCTTAATTAACCTTTAATCATTTAATTAATCCTTATCAATAATTAATTAAATAAATTAATTAATCTTAATTTCTTAATTAAATTAATTAATTTCAACTCATTTAAAAATCTTAATTAATCTTAAGATAAAACATTATCATTAAAACATTTGATCTTAGTAATTTAACTTACTTAATTAAATGTCATTAATTAAGTTTTAAAATAAATAATTAATTACTTATCTTTAATTATTTATTAACAATCCTTAATTACAAGTAAATAAAACACTTGAAAACTTAATTGTTAATTCACTTATCCTTAATCATTTACCAATTTAATTTAATAAATCATTCTTTATTCATCCCATTATTATTAAATTTAAATTAAGTTTTAAGATAAACCATTTTCTTATTAATTACCTTATTCTCAAATTTAGTTTGAAAATAACTTAAGATTTTAACTTAATATAATTAAGTTAATAAATTCATACAACTTAAATTTATTTAAAACTTTTATTACAAAGAAATGGATTTCCAAGACAATTTGATTTAACTTGCCTATTTTTAAAATTTAAAATCTTACCTTTTATTTAAATTTTTAAAAAAAAGATTTAACAATAACTTTGGGTTTAACCATCTGTACTTTAAACAAAGCAAATACCTCTGCATTTTCTTTATTTAAAACAAAGGTTAGCTTTAAGTTTTAAACTGTTTTGAACTTAACAGTTTACCTAATCTAGCAACCGACCTGAAGACAACCCGAGCCCAAGCCTTATCTTCCCTATGTCCTCCCCGAGAAAATAAAAAGAAAACTGTTCGCTTTAAAATTTAGACTGTTAAAAACTTAACAGTTATCACACAAAAATACTCGCGTATCACCCTTGAACACACTCGAGCCAAAATCTGATTTCTACGAGTCCTTCCCGAGAATTTTCTCAAATGAACTGCTTCTTCCCAACTCAACTCACTGACACACACCCTTGCTCGTATACGTGCACACACGTTGCCACCATCTTCGATCATCACTCCGGCCATCGACGAGTCACCCATCTTCTTCTCAACCATCACGACCACTCCGATCCTCAAATCCAACTCGAAAACGTAATTGAGCACTCGAGCTCAAAAACTGGAACCAAAACCCAGCCACCTAAGCCCTTCGCACCGCCACCACAGCTCGTTTCTTGCCACCGAAAATCACCCAGAGGTGCATCGTCAACTCTTCCATCGATCCCCCTTGGACCGCACGTTCGAATCGTCACCATGACGCTGCTAGGACCCAAGAACCTATCACGACCACAACTGGTCTCAAAACCCTATCTTGCCGTCGATCCACTTCCACGTCCACCTGAAAAATCTTCGACTATTTTTCCTTTAATCCCCGACCTTCATACTACCTCTACCTGAAATCCCGATCTCCAGAAATCTCGTGATCATACATTATCACCACAAATCCCAATTCCAGAAAATTCTCAAATTCTCATTCCTTACTTCATTTAAAATCCTGATTTTGATTCTAAAAATCTTAATCTTTCAAATGGATTCAAGACATGAACTTGAATTAATCAACTTCATCATTTGATTTTACATGTTTTAAAAGATCTTTACTGTTGTTTCACAAATGCAAGTATATTTCAAAACATATATACTTCTTTATATTTTTATTACTTAGATCATGCTAAAATTAAACTAATTTATCTTTAATTAAAATCCTAACAGTGGATAAATAAAAATATATGGAATTTTGATTATATGGTTGACACTAAAACCTGGAAACAGAGACATACTTAACATGCACAGTTCAATTTACTCATACAAACAATGTACAGCCATAAATATAAACATGCAAAGATTTTCACATTTTATAAACAGCCAAACATCTTAATCTATCCATACAAACAGTTTACAATATTGCATCTACAATTTATCACAGGCATCAAATATAAGCATAGATCAAACTGTTTTTAAATTTAGGTTCACTTACTTGTTTAAAGAAGATAAACAGAGCAATTAATACTTTAATCATACATGCATACTTCAATTCTCATATACATACAGAATACACACATATAAATGAACATGCAAATGTACTTCATTCAGAAATCATTCGAAAGCAATTTAAATTCATTTTAACTTTTGAAAAAGATGTTTACTCACCTATTATGCTGAACAGAGAAACTGGAAGCTCTGGGAAAATTGAAATGCTTGCTTTAAAAACTTGAAAATCTTGGCCTCTGGTTGTAAGCTTTGAAAACTTTGCATTTTGATTTCTTTAAAACTGAAAGCTTTTGAAAACTTGCTGTGGCCTTAAATTGTATTGCATGAACTCTTGAAAATTGATTACAGATTTGAAGAACATGGTTACAGGTCTTTGAACTTGTACAATGTTTTACAGGCCATTGATTTGGTTTGAAACATAGTTTCAGATCTGAGAACAATGGTTATAGATCTTTGATATGATCTGAAATGTGGTTTTAGGCAATTGAATTGGTTTTAGAGATATGGTTTCAGGTATTTGAAAACAATGGTTTGGAGAAGATTTCAGATTACAGGGTATTGAACTGGAAATGATTTCAGTTTTGTTTGAGGAGATGATTTCGGTTTGTATATTTTGTTTGAGAAGATCATTTCAGTTTGGACATTTTCCTGGTTTTGGTTTTTATCTTTGTTTAGAAAATGAGATTAGAAAGAAAAAGAAAATGGAGAGGTAGGCTTATATAAACTTAAATTATGGTTTATTAAAAATTAAAGAAAAATGAAAAAGAAAAAAAATGACACTTGTCTTCTACATTGTTTAATGATCTTACACATATTACTAACATGCCTTAATCTACTAACACTTGTCATTATATGATTTCATATTATTTTTAAAAAGATTTTAAAGGCTTTTATATTTATTCCCTAAATAGATAAATACATTTATTTGTTATAAATGCTTTTCTATATTATAAATAAATGAATCCTTTAAAAGAAATAAAATAAAACTCATTTATTTCCTAATAAAATCATATACAATATATTTTATTCATTTTTAAGTGTAAACATATCTTTTGTATTTATTTACTATTTAAATAAACACTTTATTTAGTTTGAAATTGATATAAAACAACTCAAGACAATATATATACATATTTAAACAATACCTATTAATTTTGGAAATGATAAATCTATTTTAAAATTAAATTTATAAAATAACATAATTAAATAATTATCCTTATTATAATTCAATCTATACCATAATTAAAACATCTTATTATTATTATTTGGTTATTTATATTTGAAATAACAATATTATCAATTTAAAATAATTTAAATTAAGAGATTATCACATTTTAAACTTCTCGAAATTCCGGGATATCACAGTGAGCGTACTATAAGAAAACGCGTTGAAGTTTAAACTGAATTCGATTTGAAATTTAAACTTAAAATTTTGTTAAACGACAATACGTACATCACGCACCCAGATTGTTTCCTTCGTACCTATTCTCTGTTAATCGCGTACCCTTGTCTCCTCCCTGTTTCTTTTAAAAAAATCACGCAAGTTCAAAAGAAATCAGATTCATCTCGTTCTAAAAATAAAATGGCAGCTGAAATCAAGTTTTGCTCTTCATTTATTCTTCCCTCGGCAAAACGAAAATGCTGTGAGATTTAAAAACTTTTCCATCTCTCGTTCTATCAAAGGCCAAACTTCCCTTTTTCAAAATTTTGAAATTTGTTCGTTCGATTTCTGGGGAACCAGGTCACGAGTCTTGTTCGCGAGCATCTGAAGGGGCGAGCGGCAGATCTGGAAGCTCGCGCGAGCATAGGAGGAGCGCGATCGAATCGCGTGTGCGTAGGGGAGACTTGGAGCGGCGTGTCTTCTGGTTGTCGCGAGGATGGTGGCAGGCGGCAACTAGGGTTTCGGCGTTGGGGTGTTTCGCGGGGCCGTAGTGGTGATTCGAGCAGCGACAAGCAGGCGGCAACTCGATTTGGGGAGGCGACATCATCGTGAGGCCTGGGGACTCGCGCACTCAAAGTCGCGTGGATGGAGAAGTAGCGAGCTCGAGTAGATCGATCTTGATTAAAGGAGGGCGGTGCGTTCTTGGGGCTGTTCGACGTGATCTTGGTTGGGATTCGCGAGCAGTTCATGTGTCGTGGTTTCTGGTAGGCTCGCGTTCGAGCATCGGCAGAGAATTTGATCTGCGTTCGATGTTGAGGTAATCTCAATGTTATTTTTATTTTCAATTAAACGAAATTGTTATATATATATATATATAGTTAAAAGGAAATTTTATACAAATATATATATATTTTCTGATATAAACAGAAATAGTTTTGTATAGAGAGGAATTTCTGAATGAAGATATATATTGTTTATCATGTTTAAACTAAAATTTATATAAGATTAGGGATGAGGCAGTTTTAAATTGTAAAGACAGTTTAAATTTTATTTTTGTGTAGTTGAATCTAAAGTAACTTTGTCACAAAAGAAAATTTATTTATTTAAAGAACTTATATATTTATTTGGTTATTAGAAATTATTTAAAAAACGAGTGTAAATTACATTGGAAAATATAAATGGATTGTTCGGGTAGTTCAACAAAAATAATTTATTAAGAAGATTTGTTTAACTTATTTTGGCTACCAAATTAATTATCAAAGGAAATTTTGTTCAAATATAATAATTAGTTGAAATTTAATCTATTTGACGAAATTTAATTGTTCGATTTCAATTCGAATATTAATAGAATTGTATAATTATTCAAGGTTAAAGTCGAGAAAACGAAAGAAGAATTGGAAATGGATTGCGAAATTTAAAAGCTAAGGTGAGATTTTTCTCACTCAAAATGAAAGTGGAATTATTGCAGTTATTGATTGATTTGTTTTGATTGCTATTGAATGTGCTATTAGATATAATAGGATATATCTATATATATAGCAATATATACATATTGGCATATGTATATATTGCATTGATGATTTTCCCGCCTCGTATAGCGGATGAGACCCTATTGCGCCGTTAGTAAGCGGATTTTTATAAAACCCATATACCGCGATAATTCCGTACTGGAGCGGAATTGGTATTGTGCTAACATCTTTGGATGCAGGGAAACAGGTTGGAGGGATCCAACTGGACCCCTCACATTGATTGATTTTATTTATACTGTGGTATGAATCTGTGAATGATTATATTGATGTTATTAATCATATTGATATCTGGAAATTGTTTGAAAGCTAAAATTTAGCTGAATGGATGTTTTGACATCATTGGATTCCAAAGATAAACGAAATTGAATTTTTGAAATTCAAGTAGAAAATTTCTAAGTGAATCAATTTTTGAAATTGAAGAAATTTTGAAGAAAGGAATTTTAAAGTATAAAAAGTTAATTTTTAAAATCTTATCGAATTTATTTCCAGAATAAAGTGAAATTGTTAAATAAATGAATTTCGTATAATAGTGATTTTAAAATTGAGGAAATTAATTTAAAATCTGGATTTTTAAATAGATTGAAAGAGAAAAAGAAATTTATTTTCTTTAAAAGGAATTTATTTAAAAAGAAATAAGTGGGAAGTCCAATTTGAAATTTAATTGGCAAATTGAAACGAATTTGGAAAATCGATATGAAATTTATAGATGTATAAATTGTAAGTTAAAAAGAATAAAATTTATTGATTTATAAATTGTGAAGTTAAAATGAATGAAATTGTAGAATGAAAGATTTATAAGAAATTAACTTATAGAACTGGATTTTTTTTCCCTTTAAAGGGAGTATTGATCGAACTTGTTAGTAAAGGGGATTTATAAATCAAAGTTATTGTGAAATATAAGGTTGAATTGATAAACGTTGTTTTATAAATCTGAAACCACTTTTTTAATAAGTGTATTATAGAAATTAATAAAAGGAGATTTATAAACCGAAGTTGTTATAAAACAAAAATGGAATTTATAAGCGTTGTTTTATAAATTCGAAATAAATTGAATTTGATGAATTAAATAGTGAAATGTGATTAGTGAAGTATATTCACGATTTTGGACAGTGAATATATTGTTAAGTAAAATGGATATTGTTTGGGAAAGCGATATTATAAAATGAAGTTAATTGTTTTAAAGATGTTTTAAAATATATTGACTATCGAAATCATAGATTTCAACATTTATTGTTGAAATAGACGTTTTCGAGAAATTTAAGGAAATGGTGGACTATAACACTGTTGTTATAGTAAATGATTTCCGAAAGGAAATGTTTTATATAGTATTGGGATTCATATATCTATCTTAAAATTCGAATCCCTATACTAGTGATTTTGGGTCGTCGTAACGATGTTTTACGTAACATTCGTTTTGACCCAAATAAATGTGTTAAAAGAATATTTTCCTTAACGAATGAAATATATATATTTAATATTGATTTAAGTATATCGAATATTTTCAAATGTTGAAAATAAATAGATTTGTGAAATACTTATTTTTAAATAAGTATGGAAATGTTTTTCCAATATGAAATGAACTGTTTTGAGATTTTATCTTCAAAGATAAATTGAAATGTGAATATTTGAAATTTGTTTTCAAATGGTTAATTGTGGAAATTTTATATCTAGTAAAGATATTTTTGAAGATGAAATAATTTGGAAAATTATTTGGAATCTGATGATGTTGCGCATCTTTATTGATAGTTAAATAACCGACTATCGATAATTACCTTTAGATAGGTATTTGTTGTGAATTGGATGAATTTGAATGCCACACTTATTTTTGAATAAACGCTCACTATTCGGGTTAGCTGGGAAAGGACCATGGGGTCGTATAACCCATTCCGAATATGTGATACGTCGTTATGAATTGCATTCGAAGACCGGTGTTGAAGACCGGATATTTTTGAAAACGGAAGGATTACCGTCGAGTTACTCTACATCGGCTGATCTCTGATTTAGAGGTTTTATCACCCTTAGTGACGGGAAGTCCGGACGTGATTAGAAAATTATCCGGATATGTAAGGGCTTCGTGAGAAGTGCCTTCGGTTCTGTTCGATCCCGGAACAGACTTGTATGGATTGTGTGTCTGACGTTACAATTTGAGATATAAAGCTGATTTCTTTCAAATACATTTCTGTTGGTGGCGGAGAATTTATTCTCTTAGCTTAACACCCTTCTCTGAGACGTACGAGCTCAGAGGTTATGTAGTTGAAATTTATCAGCGATATATCCCAATTTGGTAACGTGGCATACTAAGTGTTGTTGTGAAATGATCAGTGTTTGATCATTTGCGATATGATCATTTGTTTGATCTTATATCTTTGTGATCATAGGTTGATCATTTTGTTTGACCCGAAGCAGGGCTTTGTAGAAAGCGTAGCTTTGTGGACGAGACTTCGTCGAGCCTCACACCCCGGAAATGGTCGAAACAGGAAGGATGCGGCAAGGTTCTAGGGAGTAGCGCCCCTTAGTGTATGTCATTCCTTCTGGATAAAGGTGGTATCATGGTATGGAGCCCAGATACTTAACCTCTGTGGTTGCTGCAAATTTATTACTTTGTGGTTTGTTGGAAATCGGGGATCCTCGGGAAGATCGGTGACGATCGGGGGATGGCATACGCGTGTCAGTAGTTACCTATTTTTGCAGAGGTAACCCGGCCTTGTGTTGGCAGAGATCCGGTTAGGTTCTCGGGTCGTCTATTCCAGGGACGTACCCATCGTGGATAGGAAGTTCCTTAGCCTGACCATTTGTTGGAAATCCAAAGAAACAATACGAGCCTTTACGATTTCAATTGTATAACCTGTCTCCTCAGGAGGCAGCTATAGCAGGCATAATATAATGGTACCTATGCTGGCTAAGATTTATATTATACTTTCGAAATGGTTTCCACTATGCACTAATAATAATATCAAAAAGGTTTTGATTTTTGCGTAGTAAGCATCTTTGACTAACATAAGAAGAAATCTCCTCCAAGTCTGCGTTTGCATTGTGTGTGTGGTGGGAGGTCTTATGGTAGTTTCATTTTCCAAAAGCATTGCGAAATTTACTTCAAATTCTGTTCTTTGTTTTAAAGATAAATAACTGTTTTTACGATCTCACACCAGTCACCATGATTGACTCGGAGTTTATTGTTTCCCTTCTAAACTTTGGGTGCCCACCAATTTCCACACGGGCAGTCTAGAGTTATGTTATCAGGATATTCTGGATATTCTGGAGCTTTGGAAGCAAGCTGGATGGCGAAACGTATCACCTATATTTTTGTATCATTCCACTGTGTATTCTGTATGAGGACAAGTTATATAACTGTCCATTGTTGTATTGAGTCGTATATTGACTCTGATTGATGTATGTATAAAATGATATAGTTCTTTGATTTAAAGATTATTCAATTATCTATTATATATTGTTCCGCTGCGATGTGTAAGATTCTGATATTGTTTCTATATCTGATGTTGTTCTGTTGTTCTTCTTCTTTCTTTCTTCTCTTTTTCTTCTATCTTCTTCTTCTTCTACTTTTTCTTCTTTCTTAAACCCTCACTATTGGAGTTTCCGGCACTCGATTGCTCGACAGTCGATAAAGTGAGTATCGATGTCGAATTTTCGAAAGTCGAAAATTCCCGTACGTGACAGCGTGGTATCAGAGCATATGGTTAAGCGACAACCCTGCTCTGTTGGGTGTTACTCATTAGAGATAGAGTCAGTAGTACTCTAGAATGAGTTGAGTGTAATAATAGATACGAGCGCGTATTTGTTAGTTAATATAAAAATTGTTTTATATTGTGATGATTGATTTGTTGAGTGGTATATGGATTCTGGTCAATACGAGTAATTAACGATCATTGATAGGGATCTCTAAACACTTGAATAGAACAATTCGGCACAGTATTGTTTTAAATAGGGTGAATGAAATAATTTTACCCAAAACTATTTTTGTATAGAAAAGAAATCATTTTCTATGAATTATTATAGTATATGGTTGCATGGATGTTAGAAGTGATAATATTAATCTATTATCATTGAAATTGAATAAGAAATTCAAATCGTAACTCCAAAGTTAAGAAATAAATTCACATATAAATGAAATTAAAGAATGTAAATTATAAATGTGAATTGTAATTTAAAACGGAATTCCAGAGAAGTTTTGGAAATGTTTTGAAAAGAATTTGAAAATTTTGGAGATTTGGAAAGTTTAATTTCTTTTTGATTTGAAAATGAATTTCGAAGGTTTTGAAAAATATTTTGAAGAGATGAAAAGCTCTAAACTCTTTTCGGTCGCTGGAAAATAATTCCGATAATGATCGCGACATCACCGGTGTTCATTTTCGGGTTTCCAAAAGAGGAATTGCTGCCAAATTGTTTTAAATGAAAGTTGTTTGGAAAATTGAGTTTTGTTTTGAAAATTCAAAAGATAAATTTGAATTGTTTTCAAAATGGTTTTGAAAGGTTGAAAAGACTCTGGAATACTGTATAAGAATATTTATGGAATATGATTGAATTGATAACTTATACAAATAGAAATTGTTAATGTAAATTATGTAATTGTGATTGGAATTAAAGTTCATTAACAAATGAAATCTATAAATGTGAATTGAAAGTATAAGGAAATAAATTCATATATGAACAAAAATTATGAATATGAATTGTAAATATGATTCATAAATGAAAATAGAATTCCAAAAAGATAATTGAAAATAAAATTCCTTAATGAAATGGAATTGTGAATGTGAATGTATAAATGATTGTATAAATCAAGATGTAGATAAGTTGATAACTTATAGAATATTTGAAATCTGATTGGAATGAAATTCAAAATTGAAGATAAATTGAACTCAAATAGAATTGAAATTGTGAATTAAATTCAAATGAAATTGAAATGTAAAGATTGAACAAAATTGAATAGGTGTAACTTCAATAGTGAAGTAATGATGATATAAGCAGTTATATTGAAAATTTTGTAACAGAATTTGCAAAATGATTTGAATGTGTAACTAGATATTATGGCTAGTAGGACATACAGGTGTTATAAAAGGAATTGGAAAATTTATTTCAAAGATGAATTTGAATTGCTCGAAAAAGGTATGTATTTAAATTTGAATATGAGATTTGATGACTTATTTCTCTAGCCGCTTGGCTTTTTCTTTTTCTTTTTGAAATCTGAGAGTCCGTAGGGACGTTTTGTAGTCGTGCCGTATTAGCCGTGCAAAGGAGACGCTGGCGAAATTTTTCGGAAATTTAGGGCGTTAGAGATTTTTGAGAAAAATTTGAAAGTTTAAAATTTGAATTTAAACTCGAATTTGAATTGAGAAGTTAAACAATGTTGTTTGAACTTATAGTTGAAGTTGAAATTTAGTTGAATTAATAATGAATCTTTAGTAGAAGATTTGTTGTGATAAATTGATAAAACCATTAGATTGTGAAAAATAGTAGACGAGTTAAGGACCACTTTTCCTAACTTGTAATTTCGAGGACGAAATTCTTTTAAGGGGGGAAGTCTGTAACGACCCAGAATTTTGAACGAATTAAATTGAAATTATTTAATTAATTTTAAATATTTGGACGGTAATTTAATTTGAATCCCCAATCTTACTTTGAATTTGACGATTAAATTATAAAATTTAATCTATGGTAAGTTGAATAAAAATTCGAATCTTCAATTTAAGCTGAAGAAAAATATTTCAAAAGCTTTTAAATTTCGTATTGATAATACTGAAGATAATAGAAGCTTCAGAATTGAATTTGAAATTGAATTGTTCAGTTTGAAATTTATATCGTTCAGTCAATATTTAAAAATAGTCGTCCGAGGCACAGTCTCGAAATTCGACGAAACCAGTTCCATTGGGTCCGTAATATTGTATTATTACCAGATTTCAAATTTCGTATTTTTCAGACTTGCCGTGTAAGCGTACGATAAGAAAACGCGTTGAAGTTTAAACTGAATTTGATTTGAAATTTAAACTTAAAATTTTGTTAAACGATAATACGTACATCACGCACCCAGATTGTTTCCTTCGTACCTATTCTCTGTTAATCGCGTACCCTTGTCTCCTCCCTATTTCTTTTAAAAAAATCACGCAAGTTCAAAAGAAATCAGATTCATCTCGTTCTAAAAATAAAATGGCAGCTGAAATCAAGTTTTGCTCTTCATTTATTCTTCCCTCAGCAAAACGAAAATGCTGTGAGATTTAAAAACTTTTCCATCTCTCGTTCTATCAAAGGCCAAACTTCCCTTTTTCAAAATTTTGAAATTTGTTCGTTCGATTTCTGGGGAACCAGGTCACGAGTCTTGTTCGCGAGCATCTAAAGGGGCGAGCGGCAGATCTGGAAGCTCGCGCGAGCATAGGAGGAGCGCGATCGAATCGCGTGTGCGTAGGGGAGAGTTGGAGCGGCGTGTCTACTGGTTGTCATGAGGATGGTGGCAGGCGGCAACTAGGGTTTCGGCGTTGGGGTGTTTCGCGGGGCCGTAGTGGCGATTCGAGCAGCGACAAGCAGGCGGCAACTCGATTTGGGGAGGCGACATCATCGTGAAGCCTGGGGACTCGCGCACTCAAAGTCGCGTGGATGGAGAAGTCGCGAGCTCGAGTAGATCGATCTTGATTAAAGGAGGGCAGTGCGTTCTTGGGGCTGTTCGACGTGATCTTGGCAGGGATTCGCGAGCAGTTCATGTGTCGTGGTTTCTGGTAGGCTCGCGTTCGAGCATCGGCAGAGAATTTGATCTGCGTTCGATGTTGAGGTAATCTCAATGTTATTTTTATTTTCAATTAAACGAAATTGTTATATATATATATATATAGTTAAAAGGAAATTTTATACAAATATATATATATTTTCTGATATAAACAGAAATAGTTTTGTATAGAGAGGAATTTCTGAATGAAGATATATATTGTTTATCATGTTTAAACTAAAATTTATATAAGATTAGGGATGAGGCAGTTTTAAATTGTAAAGACAGTTTAAATTTTATTTTTGTGTAGTTGAATTTAAAGTAACTTTGTCACAAAAGAAAATTTATTTATTTAAAGAACTTATATAGTTATTTGGTTATTATAAATTATTTAAAAAACGAGTGTAAATTACATTGGAAAATATAAATGGATTGTTCGGGTAGTTCAACAAAAATAATTTATTAAGAAGATTTGTTTAACTTATTTTGGCTACCAAATTAATTATCAAAGGAAATTTTGTTCAAATATAATAATTAGTTGAAATTTAATCTATTTGACGAAATTTAATTGTTCGATTTCAATTCGAATATTAATAGAATTGTATAATTATTTATACAAGGTTAAAGTCGAGAAAACGAAAGAAGAATTGGAAATGGATTGCGAAATTTAAAAGCTAAGGTGAGATTTTTCTCACTCAAAATGAAAGTGGAATTATTGTAGTTATTGATTGATTTGTTTTGATTGCTATTGAATGTGCTATTAGATATAATAGGATATATCTATATATATAGCAATATATACATATTGGCATATGTATATATTGGATTGATGATTTTCCCGCCTCGTATAGAGGATGAGACCCTATTGCGCCGTTAGTAAGCGGATTTTTATAAAACCCATATACCGCGATAATTCCGTACTGGAGCGGAATTGGTATTATGCTAACATCTTTGGATGCAGGGAAACAGGTTGGAGGGATCCAACTGGACCCCTCACATTGATTGATTTTATTTATACTGTGGTATGAATCTGTGAATGATTATATTGATGTTATTAATCATATTGATATCTTGAAATTGTTTGAAAGCTAAAATTTAGCTGAATGGATGTTTTGACATCATTGGATTCCAAAGATAAACGAAATTGAATTTTTGAAATTCAAGTAGAAAATTTCTAAGTGAATCAATTTTTGAAATTGAAGAAATTTTGAAGAAAGGAATTTTAAAGTATAAAAAGTTAATTTTTAAAATCTTATCGAATTTATTTCCAGAATAAAGTGAAAATGTTAAATAAATGAATTTCGTATAATAGTGATTTTAAAATTGAGGAAATTAATTTAAAATCTGGATTTTTAAATAGATTGAAAGAGAAAAAGAAATTTATTTTCTTTAAAAGGAATTTATTTAAAAAGAAATAAGTGGGAAGTCCAATTTGAAATTTAATTGGCAAATTGAAACGAATTTGGAAAATCGATATGAAATTTAGAGATGTATAAATTGTAAGTTAAAAAGAATAAAATTTATTGATTTATAAATTGTGAAGTTAAAATGAATGAAATTGTAGAATGAAAAATTTATAAGAAATTAACTTATAGAACTGGATTTTTTTCCCTTTAAAGGGAGTATTGATCGAACTTGTTAGTAAAGGGGATTTATAAATCAAAGTTATTGTGAAATATAAGGTTGAATTGATAAACGTTGTTTTATAAATCTGAAACCACTTATTTTAATAAGTGTATTATAGAAATTAATAAAAGGAGATTTATAAACCGAAGTTGTTATAAAACAAAAATGGAATTTATAAGCGTTGTTTTATAAATTCGAAATAAATTGAATTTGATGAATTAAATAGTGAAATGTTATTAGTGAAGTATATTCACGATTTTGGACAGTGAATATATTGTTAAGTAAAATGGATATTGTTTGGGAAAGCGATATTATAAAATGAAGTTAATTGTTTTAAAGATGTTTTAAAATATATTGACTATCGAAATCATAGATTTCAACATTTATTGTTGAAATAGACGTTTTCGAGAAATTTAAGGAAATGGTGGACTATAACACTGTTGTTATAGTAAATGATTTCCGAAAGGAAATGTTTTATATAGTATTGGGATTCATATATCTATCTTAAAATTCGAATCCCTATACTAGTGATTTTGGGTCGTCGTAACGATGTTTTACGTAACATTCGTTTTGACCCAAATAAATGTGTTAAAAGAATATTTTCCTTAACGAATGAAATATATATATTTAATATTGATTTAAGTATATCGAATATTTTCAAATGTTGAAAATAAATAGATTTGTGAAATACTTATTTTTAAATAAGTATGGAAATGTTTTTCCAATATGAAATGAACTGTTTTGAGATTTTATCTTCAAAGATAAATTGAAATGTGAATATTTGAAATTTGTTTTCAAATGGTTAAGTGTGGAAATTTTATATCTAGTAAAGATATTTTTGAAGATGAAATAATTTGGAAAATTATTTGGAATCTGATGATGTTGCGCATCTTTATTGATAGTTAAATAACCGACTATCGATAATTACCTTTAGATAGGTATTTGTTGTGAATTGGATGAATTTGAATGCCACACTTATTTTTGAATAAACGCTCACTATTCGGGTTAGCCGGGAAAGGACCATGGGGTCGTATAACCCATTCCGAATATGTGATACGTCGTTATGAATTGCATTCGAAGACCGGTGTTGAAGACCGGATATTTTTGAAAACGGAAGGATTACCGTCGAGTTACTCTACATCGGCTGATCTCTGATTTAGAGGTTTTATCACCCTTAGTGACGGGAAGTCCGGACGTGATTAGAAAATTATCCGGATATGCAAGGGCTTCGTGAGAAGTGCCTTCGGTTCTGTTCGATCCCGGAACAGACTTGTATGGATTGTGTGTCTGACGTTACAATTTGAGATATAAAGCTGATTTCTTTCAAATACATTTCTGTTGGTGGCGGAGAATTTATTCTCTTAGCTTAACACCCTTCTCTGAGACGTACGAGCTCAGAGGTTATGTAGTTGAAATTTATCAGCGATATATCCCAATTTGGTAACGTGGCATACTAAGTGTTGTTGTGAAATGATCAGTGTTTGATCATTTGCGATATGATCATTTGTTTGATCTTATATCTTTGTGATCATAGGTTGATCATTTTGTTTGACCCGAAGCAGGGCTTTGTAGAAAGCGTAGCTTTGTGGACGAGACTTCGTCGAGCCTCACACCCCGGAAATGGTCGAAACAGGAAGGATGCGGCAAGGTTCTAGGGAGTAGCGCCCCTTAGTGTATGTCATTCCTTCTGGATAAAGGTGGTATCATGGTATGGAGCCCAGATACTTAACCTCTGTGGTTGCTGCAAATTTATTACTTTGTGGTTTGTTGGAAATCGGGGATCCTCGGAAAGATCGGTGACGATCGGGGGATGGCATACGCGTGTCAGTAGTTACCTATTTTTGCAGAGGTAACCCGGCCTTGTGTTGGCAGAGATCCGGTTAGGTTCTCGGGTCGTCTATTCCAGGGACGTACCCATCGTGGATAGGAAGTTCCTTAGCCTGACCATTTGTTGGAAATCCAAAGAAACAATACGAGCCTTTACGATTTCAATTGTATAACCTGTCTCCTCCGGAGGCAGCTATAGCAGGCATAATATAATGGTACCTATGCTGGCTAAGATTTATATTATACTTTCGAAATGGTTTCCACTATGCACTAATAATAATATCAAAAAGGTTTTGATTTTTGCGTAGTAAGCATCTTTGACTAACATAAGAAGAAATCTCCTCCAAGTCTGCGTTTGCATTGTGTGTGTGGTGGGAGGTCTTATGGTAGTTTCATTTTCCAAAAGCATTGCGAAATTTACTTCAAATTCTGTTCTTTGTTTTAAAGATAAATAACTGTTTTTACGATTTCACACCAGTCACCATGACTGACTCGGAGTTTATTGTTTCCCTTCTAAACTCTGGGTGCCCACCAATTTCCACACGGGCAGTCTAGAGTTATATTATCAGGATATTCTGGATATTCTGGAGCTTTGGAAGCAAGCTGGATGGCGAAACGTATCACCTATATTTTTGTATCATTCCGCTGTGTATTCTGTATGAGGACAAGTTATATAACTGTCCATTGTTGTATTGAGTCGTATATTGACTCTGATTGATGTATGTATAAAATGATATAGTTCTTTGATTTAAAGATTATTCAATTATCTATTATATATTGTTCCGCTGCGATGTGTAAGATTCTGATATTGTTTCTGTATCTGATGTTGTTCTGTTGTTCTTCTTCTTTCTTTCTTCTCTTTTTCTTCTATCTTCTTCTTCTTCTACTTTTTCTTCTTTCTTAAACCCTCACTATTGGAGTTTCCGGCACTCGATTGCTCGACAGTCGATAAAGTGAGTATCGATGTCGAATTTTCGAAAGTCGAAAATTCCCGTACGTGACACTAGTGTTGCATAGGGTTGCAGGCACGCAATCTCCCTTTTCAATTTTTAAAAGACAGCCGATCTTTTCATTTTAACTTAACGCATCTTCATCTTTAAATACTAAACGAATCCCTCTTCTTGTTTCAAAATCATTCAAAAAGAAAAAAAAGTAAGAACTCAAAAAAAAACGAACGAAGTTTGAATCGATTAAAAGCATCAAAATTGGCAAGGTCGCGAGGGGAATCGTGATGGCTACAACTGCGGCGAAGTAACGTGGGGGTGCTCGACTTCGATCTTGGCATAGGGAAGAGGCACATTGTCTCGCGCACGCATTTGCAAGGGAGTAGTGTCAGCGTGAGTCACAACGCAGGAGGCGGCGGCCAGATTTCTCGAGCTCGGCGAATGAAGTCACAATGTGTGGTAAGCTAAGATGCTGGGTCGGAGTTGGTTGTAGGCGGCAATGGTCGATGGGCGACTGCAGCGGGGTGCGTGCGCGGGGACAGGAGGGAGGGCGACGATGGTGGGCCTCGATCTTGTCTTGGTGATGTCTGCTAGGGTTAGGGGTCACAGCAAGAAGGTAGCAGTTTTATTTTATTTGTTTTTAATTTAATTTAAAAATATATGTATATGGATTAGAAAATATATAATATATATATACATGAACCTGTTGTTAAATTTGAATAGGGTTTAATTTAAGTCCAGATTTATGGATATAATAACAGTAAATAGAAAATATATATGTATATATATATATATATATGATAAGATTTTGGAAAAGAGAAAAATATAGGCATTTTAAATGTTTGAAGAATTTATATAAAATTTGATTTTTCGAACCTCTATATACTATTTTATAAATATATGTGTAGTTTCGAAAGGAAATAAATATACGTATATATTTTCACTTACTGTTTAATTTTTAAAAATACGTATTAGGGCGATGAACTCGTTTTATTAACTTATTCAATTAATTTTAGTTACAAGAAAAAATTATGTAAAGGGAAATTAGTTTAAAATTAAATTAATAAATGGCAATTGACTGTTCGATTTTAAAAAAAATGTTAATTAACCATACACTGTTTATACAAGGTCAAAAATCGTAGAGAGACAAGCCGGTTTGGATCGGACTGCAAATTAATGGTCAAAGGTGAGTTAATCTCACTCAAATTGGATTGCTAGTTAATTTAATTAGATAAAATTAAATTATTGGATTAATTGCTTGAATTGTTAATTATTATCAGTCTGGATGTGATATTATATATAGTAGTATATATATATATATATTGGAGTGATTGATATTCCCGCATTATATAGCGGATGAGACCCTATGCACCCCGCATAATAGCGGATGACCCTTTATACCGCGATATCCCTCTCGAAGTAGGATTGGTATTTTTACATTGTGCTAACATCTGTGGATGCAGGGAAACAAGTTGGAGGGATCCAACTGGATTCCTCAAAATATTGAATTTATTTTCATAGTCTGTGATATGATTTATTGATTATCTATGATAAATTATATTTGAAATTGGAAATATTGAATTCTATACGTTTTATAGAGATATTTTGGGTATTTGAAGATACCAAAAATATAAAGATTGGATTTTGAAAAGAAATAATAAAAGAGAAAATTTTTAAGTAAAAGAATTATAGCGAATTTGGATAAATGTAAAGAATGAAATTGGGAAAGAATAAAAAAGTGATTTTTTTTATTTTAATAAATAAATTCCGGGTATAGGAAAAATTAGAGATTTGGAATAAATGGAAGTAAAAGAATTTCGAAGACTTAAGCGATATGGTTTACGAATTAAAGGATTTATTTTTAAATTCAAGATTTGAAAGAGTTGGAAAAATATAAAAAGGTGAATTTTGAAATAAGGTGCGAAATTGATATGTCGGATTTAAATAAGGTTTTAAATCATAATAAAGGAGTGAATATGGAATTAATGGATTTTGGAATAAAATTTGAGTAATTCTAGATAAAATTTTAAAATGGAAGTAAGTCAGAGAATCGATTGGGAAATCGATTAAGTATTTTGAAACTGTGATTTAAAGGGAAATGAGGGTATGGAAATTATAACTGGGTTTATAAATAAAGTGAAAATATTTTTCAGTGGATAAATTTGGAAGTATAAATTCACGGTGGGAATTTATAAGGAGATGGTAATTTGTTTTAAAAATAAATAGTGGTTTTATTTTTAAAAGTGTTAAAAGAAATTTACAAGTTTGGGGACGTAAATTAAATTGGGATAAATCGAGAAGGATTTATAAATGGTTAAATGGACTTTATTGGAATGGAAAGTGTATTTTCCCAAGAACCCAAGTATATTTTCAAGGAAAGATTTCTAAGTATAAATTAAAAGTTTTAAAGTTGTTTTAAAAGAATGTTTTAGAGAAATTATTATTTAATCGTTTTAACATTTTTTAAGTAAATACTTATTAAGATAATTATAGAAGTGATTATTTTAAAAGGTTTAACCAGTATTATGATTTAAAAAGATAATTATTAAATATTACACTTCATATAATAGTTTTGTTTTAAAGTAGTTTTGGCTAAAGTTTTTTTTACTTTGAAATTATTATAGAATTTCATAACTATTGTTTCGAATAAAGTGACTTAAGTAGTTTTATTTAAAATGTTTTAAAGTATATATTTTTGGATAAAGTGATTTAAATTATTTAAAAATCTAAAGTATTATGACTTGGTGATTTTCAGGGGAAATAAAACAATTGGTGAATGATTGTTTGATTTGGTAGTTAAATAACCGACTTCAATATTGGCCAATGCGCTGATCGTTTTGGAGAGACCGGGATCGGGTTTAATTACTTGAAAACCACTTCGATCCGGTTTGAACGTTCGCGAATGAATACCGTGAAGAGGATAAAGACGGTGATTTGGTTTGTCTAGACCCAGAGCAACTTGTATGGACGAATGCTATCAGACCATCGTCAGGAGGACGATGAGCATTCTAAGTGAAATGTGTTCTAAAAAGGTAATGCATAGCCTCAAGCCTCATCAACCGGGAATGGCTAAAATAGGGGAGGTGCAGCAAGGCTAAGTGGCTAGCAACCAATTAGGGTAAGATTTCCCCTGTCGAGATGTCCCTTTTTATTCAGCTTAGTGGGCGGTTGATGATCCCAACCGCGGGGTGACCTTATTCGGACTATCCAGTAAGGGGTAGCTCCGGTCTTGTGTTGCAGGGGATAGGGCGTGATACTCGGTACTCTGATCTAGGCCAGGTACTGTGACGGGCGGTACCCCAGTAGCCCTGCCCTTGTATGGAAACCCAATCTCCAATAAGTGCCTTCGGACTTGTTTGTATACCTATTATGCTGGAATTTAAGGAATGTAATAATTTCGGCTATTTGAATAAGTATTTGTACTTAGACACTACTATAATATCAGAGGATTTTGATATAAAATGTTTTGGTTATCGTAAGGTAAAAACCCGGCATGTTTATTTGTGGCATAGTCTTATGAGATACCTTTGATTTTCAAAGGATTTTGAAAACTTTAATAATTCAATTGAGTGTGTTTTCTCACGCTGGTTTTCCACACTGACTCGGGTGTTATTTTATTATAACGCTCGGGTCTGACCGAGTATTATAGATACATGATAGGATGTTGTGTAGCTCAGGAGACGAGCTAGATGACGAGGCGTATTTCCATAGATTTGTATATTCCGCTGTGTAAGGACAAGTTATTAAACTGTCCAGATTTGATGTGTTGATTGTGTACACTGATGATTGTAAGTACTAAATAGTTACAGATTCTTTTGTATGTAAATCTGTTGTTATATATTATATTTTGTTCCGCTGCGATTGTGAGATTCTGATGTTGTTTCCTATTTTCTTCTTCTACCTTTTTCTTTAACCCTTACGGTCTGGTATTTTCGGCATCCGATCGCTCGGCATGTATACCATGGACGTATTGATGTCGACTTATGGAGGTCGAAAATCCAGGTCGTGACATAAACAACCCCATTAATAGTCCTTTTTAATTTTGCAACATAGCTTCTGAAACCACCACACACTTGTTCTACGAGTGTCACTTCATGCAACATATAGTCAGTAATATAATTTATTTTTTGACCTTTACATCAACATCACTATCCCATCCCCATACGAATATTGGACTTGTTTATTTAACCATAATTGTTCACATAGAAAATTTTTAGGTGCAATTTTCTCTATTACTTGATGGGGTCTTTGGATTGAAAATCAAAGATTGTTTGATAAGTTATACAAAAATTCATATGCTAATCTATGTTTTATTGTCGGGCACTTCTCTCTATGGACAGGGATATGTAAAAGACATTCAAATCGAAGATCTCTTCTTGACCGAATGGGGCGTAACGCCACGACACACGATGACCTTCCTCTCTTCCTTATAGAAACCCAACCAGGAGATTAGTCCTAAGAAGTTTTTCATGTTTATATACTCCTTCCCATCAACCTATATTGGCCCTTAGGTCAGGTAATTTTGTGCCAGGGGGAGGACATATATGCCCATGGTTTAAACATACATGCGTGCGCGGCCCACCCCTCTGACTAACTGGTCGGTCGGGTTCGGGTTTAAGTATAATGTGTTACTATCTTTTTACTAGAAAAAACAAAGCCAGTTTTAAACAATAGTTTTTTCAAACAACACAAACAATGATGAACAGACATGACCGTTTCAAATAATGCCACTGTTGGTGATGGATGGATGTGACTGTTGGCTCAAAATGGAAATGACTGTTAGGTATTGCAAATGATGGACGAACATAAAATGACTATTGGGCATTGCAAATAACGGGTGAATAGAAATGACTGTTGGGAGTTGCAAATGACAGGTGAACAGAAATGACTGTTGGTCATTGCAAATGACTGACAAGTAGAAACCACTATTGGGTGTTGCAGATGACTCTTTGATTCAAAAGGAACAGACACAACCTTCTGAGGGGACGCAACCGTTGAAGGCTATAAAAGGAGAGGAATACTAATTACGTTCCTCATTCCTTTTTCTTCCTTTTCTTCTTCATCTTCATTATGTTCTCAAATCAAAGCATTATCAAATCACAGAGTAGACATAATCTTTATAATCTCGTGCAGATTATTCTGTTGTATCTTGAGAAACTTTGCAATCAAGGTTTAATGAGATTACTAAAGCAAGCCTAAAAATTTGTTACTGTTTTATAACAATATTTTATTTGTATGCATCCGCGTGCACGTTTTTCGTACAGTTCTTACATTGTGTTTTTGTTGTTACTTACTGTTTTGGTAATACGACCATCTATACAGACTTTTTGATGGTTTTTGTATTAATCTTAATATAATAACAATGATTGCTCTTCTTACATATGAGGACCACTCTTTCATTAAAAAAATTAGTTTGATTGGATCAAAATTAATTTAGACTTCATAGGTCCAATAAGATCTAAACTGAGTTTTTTTTTAAATTCACTAATTTAATCCGCTGCATGTTTGCCCTATTCCGTCAATGATATTAGAGCCCAATAGCTTATGTGGTATAAAGTAGTAGTATTATGGCTAACGTATTAAAGCTACACATTTAGCAGGTTGTTTGAAATAGTAGTATCGAAGGTTGGGTGTGGATAATCAACTACTCTGCCTTATTTGGCCCCGGCCTGACTCGAAAGGTGAAGTAAGCCCAAATGTTATCCCTATAAAGGCCCAAATTAATTTTTGTCTGGGGTTGATTTTCAAAATCTATTTTGAAATTATAAATTATATTTTAAATTCAAAAGATTAAATTTAAGTAAAATAATTTTTTTACAAATGTTATTAAATATTTTCATATTTTTTTAATAATTAAATAATTATTTTGAAGATTTACTAATAATTAATTGTATTAAATAAAAAAAATTATTAAAATTTAATTAATTATATTAAATAACATATATATTGATAATGTAAATTTATCTTAAAATGTTTAAGGTAACTAATATATATAATCTTTAAAATAAAGTAAAATTGTTTTATTTAAATAAAATAATTAAATGTTAATAAATAAATAATATAATATACACGCATTAAGATATATGTGTATTACTATAAATGGTATAACATACATATTCAATTTAAAATGTTTAAAATAAATATAATTAAATTATTTAAAATGTTAATTAATTAATTAAATTATTTAAATAAGATTTAGTTAATTAAATCAATAAAGATTATACCTAAGAGTATTATATAAGTTAATTAAAATTATAAACTTTTATATAAGAGTTAAACTTATATAATATGAATGTACAATAAAAGGTGGAACTGTATTAAACCAAAATTAGATTTAAGGAATAAATACATATGTATAATACATATACTATGGTTTCTGGTGTATTTGACACTTGAATTATTAGGACATTTCATAGAAATACATTATTCCATAAGTCATTATCACTTAAGTAAATATATAAAATATTATGAACCTTTAATGTAAGTGTTGTCATCTACCTTTTATATATTAATAGAGTACCTACACACTCTTTAGTTGTTGAGATTTCCTTAAACTAGAAATGTTATGTGTAGTACTATTAATATATATACTAAAAGAGGTAGGATACATGCAAATATTTATTTAGCTTTCCTTAGGGTATGTGCACTATACGTAGGCCATTGCAAAATGGTAGATATGAGTGAATAATCTCTCTTTATTTGTTGAGCTTTCCTCATGGTAAATATGAGATTAAGACAAAGACCAAGGGTTAGGAGTTGTGTATGATACGACTAATAGGGCGTTATCCATCACATGTGGGCCTATGACTTATTGAGCTTTCCTCAAGGCCAGAATTCCACGACATATGAGTCCTAACACCCACTAGAGAGATTGAAAGATTTCTATGTTTTCTACAAGGGTTTTGAAAAACATAAAAGTCTTGTGGGAGCTTATTAGTAAAATGAAATATAATGTTTAACCTTATTAATCGTATAATAACATTTTATATGAAATAAATGTCCTAATCTACTAAATTAAATTTATAGAAAAATGTATACACCAAAGTTGTTTTTTGAAAATGACTAACTCGATGGACCTAAATACATAGACTAGCTAAGATAAATCAAAATAGCACTTACATACGAACGTTTATAATCGTCAATATCTAAACTTCTAAGAGTTAGAATCGTAAGATGTGGATCCCGATTTAATAATTGCTTATAACAAATGGCTTGCGGTTCTATAAATCACCCAAGTTTATCTGTTGTCTAGTCTTGATAAACTGTTGCAAAGGCAGCAAGAAAGTATTTCTGTCCATCAAATCTTTGGTAGCCTCAAAGCATTATTTGGGAAGCAATATCGTTTTGCAAGGTACATAACTAAGAAGTTGTTCAACATGAAGATGTCGAAGGGAATGAAAGTAGACGAGTACGTTATAACGATGAAAGGCTATATTGATAGACTTGCTCAATTAGAAGCCACGATAGACTACGAGCTACAAATGGACTTGATCTGAGTGTATCTTACTCTACAGTTTGAGATGTTCATATTAAACTATAATATGAATCAGTTGAATGTAAGCCTCATGGACATGCTCTATATGTTGAGGTCAGTCGAGTCTTCATCCAAGGATCAAAGCATAATGCTTACATTAAAAGGGAAAGCATCATCTTCTAATGGTTCAAAGAAGAGGAAACCTGCTAATAGAAGAGTAAGAAGAGCACTCCAAATGATGAGGGTGAGTGCCGTCGTTGTCACAAGAAGGGCACTGGAAACGGAACTATCCGGATTACCTAAAGATTGTCAAAGAGAAGAAACAGAATGGTTCTACCGCTCCTACATGTATATTTGTTTTGCAATAATTAATTATCTTGAATTTTAGATACTGGATCTGGAACTCATTACTGTAATATGTTATATGGACTTTGGAACATAGGTCATGTAGCAAAAGGTAAGATGAGATTTAGAGTTGCTGATGGATCTCTTATAGATTCAACTATTGTTGGAGACTATCACTTAGCTTTGCCAAAGGGATTAAAGGTAATTTTAAATAACTATTATTAATAACATTATTTATGGAATAATTTTATGTCTAGACTGTCCGAGACTAGATATATGTTTCATTGTGTTGATAATGTTATGAACATTACGTTAGATGGAAACAAGATCTACAATGGTGATTTTGGTAATGGCATTTATGTTCTTAGTTCTAATTATTTTTGCAAGGTGAATAATTCTTCTAATGTTGACATTAATTATAATTATCTAGGACAATGTAGGCTAGGTTATAGAAGTGAGAAATGACTACACAAACTGAAAACCGAACATTTTCAACCATTATTTGATTTTGAATTATTTGATATGTATGAGTCATGTCTTGAAGGAAAAATGACCAAGCACCCTTTTAGTGAGAGCAATGAAAGAGATATTGAACTCTTGGTACTGATGTATTTGGCCTAATGCCTATAGTTTACCAAAGATAATACTTCTTGCTTTGTTGCTTTTATCGATGATTTCTCAAGACTAGAATATTTATTTCTTATGAAGAGCAAGTTTGATATTTGTAACTAATTTAAAAGGTATAAGAATGAGCTTGAAAATTAGGTGAACCATAAGATTAAAATACTTCGATCGGATTAAGGATGTTTGTATGTTGGAGAAGAGCTCCGATAATACTTAAAGGATAATGTGATTATCTCTCAGGGTTACTCGACCATATACTCCGCAGCATAATGGTGCTTTGAAGAGAATGGATCGAATCCTATAAGATATGTTTTGTTTCATGATGAGTAAAGCCTAGTTACCTCTTTCCAATTATGATATGCGCTAAAAACTGTAATGCTATGTTGAATTTTGTACCCATGAAATCTATGCCTAAGGCACCATATGAGATGTGGCATGGGAAGGAACCTCACCTCAATTATTTGAAAGTGTGGGGTTGTCCTGCCTACATCCAGAACATCGACCCCAACAAACTTGAAGCAAGATAAACCTTATTTAAGTTTATAGGATATCCCCGGAACTCTAAGGGATATATTTTATACAACACGGAGAAAAAAGGTTATTTTTTCAACACACACTGTCTTTTTGGAAAAGGAATATTGTCAAAAGATATTACAACAAAACTGTAGACTTGGATGAGATTCGTGAAACAAACATATAGGTTGAGCCAATAACCAAACTAAATTCACTAGTGTGTGAAAGCACGCAACCTATTAGAAGGTCTAATGGGGAATCTCTCGCACTAGAGAAATACTACCGTTCTCTTGTGGGTAGTGAGAAAGAGGACTACGTCTTAAAAGACAACACTCCTCTCTTATTATAAAAAGCACCATAGAGTAAGGACTCCGCAATTTGGCTTGGATCAATGAAATCCAAAATGGATTCCATGTGGCACCTTGAAAAATTTAATAATAAATTAAAACACTAATAAGGGTAAAAATGTAATTTTACAAAATGGAAAAAATAATAAATTTTCACAAATGCTGGAATTAGGCCTTGAGATCTATTCTATTGCGTTTGGAATGTCGTGTACATTTGGAAAACATATATAACCTGTAAAAATTAATAAAACGGGTCAAAACTAGCGGAAACTAGACATATTGCCATTTCCATAAATATTAATTTCAGAATTTAACCTAATAACCCTAGTTTTCAACTATAAATAAAGCCCTTACCCTCAGTCTTCTTCATTTTAAACTCTAGCCACCACCTCTTTAATTTTGTATGTTCTTTTCTTCCTCTTCCTCCTCCAAACTTCTTAACATGAACTCTAATTTCTTAAATCTCTTCTCCAATTACTAAAAAACAAAAAAATCACATTGAAAAGAGAGAGAAGAAATATATCAAAGAGTAGAGGATTCAAATTGAACGAAGGAGAAACAAGATCAACAAACTAGGCAAAGAAGAGAAGCAACGGATTCGAATCGAATTAGAAGACGAATTTCTTCATCAACTCTTCAAGGCGAATGGATTGATTACGATGTGTTATGATGATTAATAAATAGTTAATTTCCTTTATAATTCTACCTAGATTAAAAATATGAGTTTTGAAATTGGAGTGAAAATTTAAACCTAGAGTTTATTTAAATCAATAATTTCAGCTATGAATCTACAAGGGTAGAAATGATGGAAAAACCCTAAGCGATAATTTAATGAAATAATTATTGAAATATGATAAAGGATATACTAGTGTAATTCATCCCTAATTCTATAATTACAAGTTTTAATACAATAGGTTGGAATGATTTTTGGTAGATAAAAATTAATTGAATACACCCTTTTGCTTAGCTTGAATTAATTCCATTTATTTTGAAATATATGTAGATTTATGATAGGAATACCCATAAGCAATCTATTGAAATGTTATCTACAATTATAGAGATTAACTAGATGAAGTTATGTATAAACAAAAATAAATTTTTACCAAAACACTATTAAAAATGAAATCCTGCATCTATACTCTAATCCGCAAAGAAAATGAAACTAAAAAAATAAGACCTGGAATTCTTAGTTCGGACGTCTAAATTCATTCTCAGACGTCTGGATTTCAAAATCATGAAATGGAAGGGAATCGGTTCATTTCTGAGCTGGTTCAAATGTCTGGATTTATTTTCAGATGTTTGAAATCAAAGTCAGACAACTAAAAATAGGGTTAGACGTTTGAATACCTATAGCCGTATTTTTTACGGGGTTTAGATGTCTGAACTAAGAATCAAACATATGAATGGCTAGGAAAATGCCCAGGTCAAAACTGGACCTGTTGCAGCCCAAGTAGGGCGAATTGGGGGACTTGCACCCACTTCGACTTTGGGGGCATCCATGGAACTGAATGAAGTTGAGCAACGTGATGGAAAAAGTATGACACTTGGCGACATATAAGGTTCACAATTTATGAAGTTATAAGGCGTGGCACTCGACGTGGCATGCGGCTATATCGCGATTGTATGCCTTAGTGCATAAGGCATTAACGGGAAGTTATTCGATGTTTTTAGGGCAATTTGACCTAAACACTATTCTGTATGCCCGATGTAATGCATAATTACAGGCACTAACGGGAGATTACCTCAATACATTTTGGGCAACGTGGCCTAGGCATTGTTATGTATGCCCGGTGCTATGCATAGATAATCGGATATCATGCACTATTGGGAGGTTGCTCGATGTTTTTAGGGCAATTGGGCCTATACATTATTGTGTATGCTCTATGTTGTGCATAGGATAACAAATTTTAACGAGTAGGTTGCTCAATGCTTTTGGGGAAAGTTAGCCTAAGAATTGTAGAGTATACTCAGTAGGATACATTTATTATCAAGATCATATACTTGGGGTTCATATTGGAAACTGTCTACCCAGTAAATTCATTGGTGGTTCATCGCTGAGAATGTATATTCGATATTAAGTATGATTAGGGTGACTGTTACACTTGGTATTAGGTTGTTGCACTTTAGTGTCTTATAATTCATTATGTCATGTAGGTTATAAATGAAGTCAATTACTTGTGAACATCATAACCTAGCAATATAATTCATTCATTAGACTTTGTTTGATCCCCTTCTATTCTTCCCCTTTTATACTTATTACAAGAGGATAAGTTAGCAAGTGAGTTGATTTAGAGAGGTGCGTAGAGATGGTGACATAACGTTTGGAGATTCATCTATTTATAGCCATTCTTCTATGTACAATATTATATATATTAGACGGACTTATTTCTAATGTTATTTGGAGATTTTATCCATATAAGACATACTATGTACACGATTATTTTGAAACTGTATCACCCTAGATTATTTATAAGTATTTATAGTTTATTCCTCCCTGCTGTGAGATATGAAAGTGTAGAATGTTCTAAAAATTATATTTATCTTTGTATCCTTCAAAACTTAATACCTACAATTCGTACTTCTTGACACGACGTCAGTCTAAATGCCATTTGTGGGCTTTGGATCGGTGTGTCTGGGTGTAACATACCCTACCTGGAGGCCCAAAACTAATGGCTATGGATGCAGTAGTTATCCATAGTTATTAATCTTTGGCGACCAAACACGGCGATATTAGATACATTGAAACACAGAAACACAAGAATATGGAAAAAAATTAAACAGCAAAACAAATTTCATATTCCATTTCAAAATATTCCAAATTGATTACACAATCCCAATTCACAGACCACATTCAGATAACATATAATTATTACAAAAATACGCCAAGAGCGACATATGAAGATGCCCCTTTGGTAGATCAGAGTATATAGATAGGTAAGAAAACATTTTGCCTTTACAAACAAACACACAGCAGAGTACTGAGAGTTTAAGGGGAAAAAAACTTCGAGTCTGACATAAAGCCTGGTATGAATAATAATTTACCATCTCAAACCATTTAGATATCTAGTGAGACCACATCGCTTAGCGGAACGGGTTTTCTCCTCACTAGTATCTTAAAACATTTACAAAACCATATATTGTGCTCCTGCATCCATAATGGTTAAAACATAGTATTTCAAAACATTATGATGATATGAAAAACAATTAAATCAATTCTGGACTACCCATCCCCATTCATTCTGACTATCTATCTCAATTATAGTTTCTAGAGTTACTATTAACCTGTTAATTGTCAAGGACTATCTATCCAATTACTTAGTTTTCATGGGATCACTAAGAACCTATTGGTAACTCCAATATCTTATTTCTTATCCTTGTTTTCATGGGCTAAATAGGACCTATTGGCTGACTGCCAATATTTTAATCCGGATATAGTTTTCATGGGCTAACTACAAACCTACTGGCCCCTGCCAGTATCAAATCATAATTTTCATGGGCTGACTATGAACCTATTTGTCTCTGCCAATATCATACAGTTTTCATGGGCTGACTATAAACCTATTGGCTCCTTCCAATATCTTTAATTAAAAATTTTAACATCTGTTAAGTTATATTCACTACTGGGTCAACCTAACTGGTTATTCTGCCCTTTCCTCAAAATACAGTTATGGGTTAATAATAATGTGAATAACATTTCAAAATCTTTATTTATGTCATGGTTATTACTTTAAATTGAGATTGGTTTTATGTTTTGAAACCACAAAACATCTCTTATGAAACCTCCGGATAGCCTCCTTCAAAAGCAAAGACCTATTTTCAAAATATTGTATACATACCGTTCGTAGCCCTTAATAAAAAATCCTCTTTTGAAACATATTATACATTTCAATGGTATTAAATCATCTTTTTGAAATATAGAGCTTCGAAACATAAGAAAGTACCCCTTTCGAAAGTAATTGGTTTACTCTTTATAAACATCATTTGGGTCAAAATGGTTATATATGAAAGTATCTCTTTTGAAACCAATAAAAGTTAGTTTGGGGAAAGATTGATGGCGTCGGAACCATCTTAGTCGAAAGCAAAAGACTTTAAAAATCAAAACTTTGAAGGATAGAGTCGAAACCCCCTTTCGACTCCATCACCTTCGAAACCCTCAACACCTACGAAAGCATTCAGAAAAAAGCTTAGGTTAAAACAGAAGTAACCCCTTCGACAACATAGATGACTTCAATGCTGTCAAAAGGGGGATTAGCGGCTTGGTTTCGACTGTGACGAAACCTATCCTTTTGAAAGCAATTATTTAAAGGAAAAAGGTACTCTTTCGAAAGTAAATACTTTAACACAACATGGCAACCCTCTTCGAAAGCTAATTATAAATCCTTTTCAAAAGCATAACTTTCAACTGTGACGAAAGCTTTTAGGTAAAACTAGGCAAGACTTTAACTTTTGAAAACAAAAGAGGGTTTCGACCCCATCAGAAGCTACCCTTTTGACACTATGGCTTCCGCCTTCCTTCTAGTCCACTGCATACAATCTAAGTGATATCTTGTGTATTGGTTTCGACTACATGGGTTTCGACTATGTTGGTTCCGACCGGGATGAGGCGGAATCAAAGGAGTCGAAAGGTCCTTACTAATAGGGGCGGAACACCTTTTTCTAGTTTAAAGCCTGAATTATATCTACTTTTTGTAATTTCTTTCTAACCACTTGCCTATTTGTAAACTTTTGATTGGTTGTCATAAATCTTTTCAAATACTTTACCTTTTTAAAACTGCCGCATTTATTCAGATTCAAATTAACGGATTTAAACGTTAAAACCTTTCCATATAACCAAAAACCGACATTTGGTAAGAAGCCCTTCTTTTAAAATAATTTATTTCCCTTAGTAAATCAATTGGGAAAAATCCCCAAAAATCATAGAAATTTAATTTCATCATGTAATCAAACGTACTAAAATTTTAGACACAATTTCTTCCTGAGATTCTCGAATAAATTTTTAACCCAATTATATCATATTTTTCAATAAAAATTCATAATAAAATTTCCATAGCTTGGAAAATTATGAAAATTAAAATCCATCTCCAAAATCGTGTTTTACTTAACATAAAAAATTTCCATGGAAATCTAAAATCATATAATCTCGGTTTTAAACTAAAACCGTACAAATTCATATGCTTATGAATTAAAACAAATTATCATAATATAACTCAAGCATATCATCATCCAATTTATCACAAAAACGAATTTAAATCATAAAGTCGATACCATATAATCATAGAATAAAAATAGAGATGGTAGAAGATTATTATTCACCTTAGAGTTGATAGAATATTGAGATTTGTTGTAGCTTAATCCTTCCTAGCCTTTGATCCTTAGCTTTAGATTAAAATTCCTCTTTTTCCTTCTTGTCAGTGGCCAGCTTTAGTTTAGGTTTTTGATTTGTAATTGTGATCGTGAGAATTGAAACGTGAATGGACAAAAATAAGAAGTTATAGCCGTGTAAAATAAATATCCAATTTACTAATATGCCCATGTGTAGTTTAATTAACCAATAAACCAATTTAAAGTCCAATTATCTTATTAATAAGCACGACCCTATATAATTTATTCAAATCTCAATCTCCTTATCATCATATTTCTATTTAATTTATCTAATTAAATCTCCTGAATAATGTTATCAAAAATTAGGGATGTTACAGGCTCCCCCCTTAAAGAATTTCGTCCTCGAAATTCAGTAAGGACTCAATACTAAACATAGCAATCATTTGTAACAACTCCTAATGACCATACTAGTCTAACAGACCATCAACTATCTATATAAATCTAATATAGAACGTACCCTCTAAGTAGATCAGGATAAGTATATCTAATCCTATCCTCTGTCTCCCAAGTATAGTCCTTCTCATTGTCGCTCCACTGAACTTTCACCAACCCGACTGTCTTATTCCTTAATCTTTTCTCATCTCTGGCTACAACCCGAACTGGTTGTCTAACAAAAGTCAAATTAGGTTCTACCACTAAGTCATCCAACCCTGTCGGAGGAATAGTAGTTTCTGGATCATGCACATACTTTCGAAGATGAGATACATGAAATACATTATGGACACCTGCCAAACTGCTCGGCAACTCTATTCTGTATGCGAGCTTTCCAATCCTCTCTATAATCTGGAATGGACCTACATATCTTGGGGCTGACTTCCCCGACTTCCCAAATCGTACCACACCCTTCATAGGTGATACCTTAATGAAAACCTTATCTCCAACTTAGAATTCTAGGTCCTTACGCCTCTTATCTGCGTAATTCTTCTATCTGGACTGAGCTTCCTTCATCCTTCCTCGGATTAACTCAATCTTCTTTGATGCCTCTCTAACCAAATCTGGACCTAAGAATAATCTGTCTCAAGTCTCCAACCAACATGCTGGTGATTTGCATGGCCTTCCGTACAAAGCTTCAAACGGCGCCATTCCTATACTAGTCTGATAACTATTATTATAGGAAAACTCAACCAAATGTGGGTGATCCTCCCAAGATCCACCAAAGTCTAATACACAAGCTCTCAGTAGACCTTCGAGTACTTTGTTGACTCTCTCTGCCTGCTCATCTGTTTGAGAGTGATACGCAGTACTCATGTTAAGCTTGGAACCCATCACTTCCTGTAGACTCTTCCATAATTCACTAGTGAACAATGCGTCTCTGTCACTGGCTATACTACTAGGAACTCCATGTAGTCTAACAATGTTTTTCAGGAACAACTTAGCTAAAACATGTGACGTTCTGGTTTACTTAACTGGAATGAAATGTGCACTCTTGGTCAATCTGTCCACTAAAACCCATATACTTTCATTTCCTCTACTTGACTTTAGCAACCCGTCTATAAAAACCATGGATATCGAATCCCATTTCCAAACTGGAATCTCTAAAGGCTATAGTAACCCACTTGGTTTCTAATGTTCATCTTTCACTTGTTGACAGTTTGCACACTGTCTAACCCACAAGTCAACATCCCTCTTCATGCCTTCCCAATAGAAGCTCCTCTTCATATCCTGACAAATCTTGGTTCCTCCAGGATGAATCGTAAACTTGGATCGATGACATTCTCCAAGAACTTCTGTCCTTAAGTCCTTCATATTCGGAACATACAACCGTCCCTTCTTTCTTAGCCATCCTCTCTGGTCAAGGCTAAAATCCTTCAAATCATCGATCCCTATCCCAACCTCAAGTCTTTTGATCCTCTTAGCTAATACTGGATCCTCCTTCTACTTAGAAGCAATTTTCTCAATAAATAATGGTCGAACTTCTAAACAAGACAACCTGGCGGTACTCTGGCTAGAACCAGCAGTCGATCTTAACTGCACATCGCAACTGGCTAAAGCTTCTAAATCTTTTCACTCCACCAACATAGCTAACACCATGTTCTGATATTTCCTGCTAAGGGCATCAGCCACCTTATTACCTTTCCCTGGTGTATACTCTATACCAAAATCATAAGCAGCCAAAAACTCCAGCCACCTCTACTGTCGCATATTCAACTCCTTCTGAGAGAATAAATACCATAAAGACTTATGAGCGGCATATAACTCAAATCTCTCCCCTAAGAGATAATGTCTCCAAATCTTCAATGCGAAGATCATAACTGCCAACTCCAAATCATGAGTAGGATATATAATTTCATGCGGTCTAAGCTGCCTAGATGCTTAGGCAATGACTTTACCACTCTACATCAATATCGCTCCTAATCTAGTTCCACATGCATCTGTATACACCACCAAACCTTGGTTTCCATCTGGAACTATTAACACGGGTGCATTAGTCAACAAATGCTTTAACTTAAGGAATGCCTTCTCACATTTGTCGGACCAAACAAATCTTGCTTCCTTCATGGTTAGCTTAGTTAATGGTGCTGCTATCCTCAAGAAATCCTTAATGAATCTCCGGTAGTAGCCAACAAGTCCAAGAAAACTCCTGATCTCAGTCACCGTCGCTAGTCTCTTCCAATTATTCATAGTTTCGATCTTATCTGGATCGACTAGCAATCCTTTCTCTAAAACCATGTGACCAAGAAACTTTACCTCTTTCTTCCAGAAATGACACTTGGTAAACTTCGCCTTTAGCTGATTCTGCCTCAGCGTCTCAAGTACTACTCTAAGACGAACTTCATGCTTTCTCTCTCATTCTTCGAATATAATAGGAAGTCATCTATAAACACTAGTACAAACCTAACCAAGTACTCTCGGAAAACTCGATTCATCAAATCTACAAAGAAAGCCGGTGCATTCGTCAATCCAAATGGCATCACCAACCACTCATATAAACCATATCTAGTTCGAAATGCTGTCAAAGAAATACTGTCCTCCGCCACTCTCAACCGATGGAAACCTATCTCCAAATCCAACTCGGAAAACACTCTGGCTCCACTCAAATGATCAAACAAATAATCTATTCTTGGAAAAGGATACTTATTCTTAATTTTCCTTCCATTTAACTTATAATAGTCAATACACATCCTTAATGACCCATCTGGTTTCTTCACGAACACCGCGACCACTCCCTAAGGCGAACTGCTTGGTCTAATAAAATTCCTTCCTTCTAGATCCACTAGCTGCACCTTCAATTCCTTCATCTTAGTTGGTGTCATCCTGCTAGGTGGTCTACTTACAAGTTCAGCTCCTGGCACAAGATCTATTCTAAACTCAGCAGCTCCTTTCGAGGGTAGTCCAATGACTAGCTCAACAACATCTGCATATTCTCTTGCTACCTGAACCTACCTTAACTCAGTTCCTACCTCCATAGCATTAAGCATAGCGCTAACACTCCTATCAGTATTCTCTACTGAGAATATCACTCGGTTATGACTATCAGGGTGTCTCAGTGATATTTCCCTATCCAGGCAAAATATTCTAACCTCATACCTACTCAACCAGTCCACACCCAAAATGATCCTTAAATCTACGAAATCAATAACATACAAACTGCATGCAAACTTATGACCTGACAAGTCAAGTTCTACCTGGTCACATTAATCCTAGAGTTGCAAACCCTCTATTGGATTCGCAACTCTTAAGGAAGTAACAAGGTAGGTGGGTTCTAGACATAATCTATCAACCAAGAACTGAGATATAAATGAATGTGATGCACCGGTATCAAAAAGTACTCTAACTGAAATACTTTGAATTAAAAGCGTACCTTCCATCACAGTCTTTCCCTTATTTGCTGCAGTAGGTCTGGTTGGTCCTATAGCAAAAACTTTTCCTTTGTCCCCCCTAATTGGCTTTGAAAACTGATTCTTGTAATGCCCAACTTGATCACAGTTAAAGCATTTCACATTTCCTGACCTGACCGACATTCATTAGCAAAGTGACCCCTCTTATCACACTTATAGCAAACTACTTCAGCCTTTGACTTCTTGGCAGTATCTCCCTTTTGGGTTCCCTTCTTCTTAAAGAACTCCTCTTCTTCCCTTAAGAACCCTGGGTTTCTACTGACTTCTCTTCCAAGTTAACTTCTCTTCCAGCACTCCAGTCGTGACACTATTCCACCAATGTAATGCTGAACCCTACAACTGTCTAGAGGCCAACCTCCTCTTTTGTCCATCATTCAAGCCTAAATCAGTAAAAATACGCTCACAATGCAACAACTAATTTTGAACTTCTACGACATCTATAACGACCCGGTATTTTGGACCATTCAAATCGACAATAATCCACACATGTCTGGCTTGAATAATTCAAAATAACAGATTGTAAATAAATTTGGAGCAAATGAAATCAAATACACAGAATCACAGACACAGAACATATCAGAATAACTCGCAGCGGAATATAAAAAAACCATAGTAGTTCATGAAGCTACTATAACAAACTCTCAAAACATAATACATAATATCTGCTTGAAAACATATACAATAGACATCTCAAATAAATAGAAGTTTATGAATACCAGAACTGAAATAGAACAACTGAACTGAAAGGAACAGATAACTAGACAAGCAGAATCTCCAGCGATTCCTAGCTCCAGAAAGAAATCCAAAGCTAAGCTGTAAATACTCAGGCTGACCCGAGCGTAAAGTAAAACACAAAACACTCGAGTCAGGACAATATATACTTATATAATGTAAACCAACTCAAGTGAACTGTAGTAGAAATGCACAATAACTCAAAGGATGCTTGGGATCGCCCATCCTTTAAGGATCAGTTAAACTATAAATTAAATACATCCCGTGGTTAAAATTTCAAAATGGTATTTTATACTTCAAAATCAAATATCATTTCAAAATTCAATATCCTTATAAAATCCATTTCAAAATATCAAAATATCATATTTCAAAATAATTTATATTTCGAAACAAATTACTTCATTTTAAATCATAAAAATGAAGTTAGTATATTTAATAATTAAAATTTTTAATTTCCAAAAATTTAACTTTTCAAAGTTCATTCGTTCAATTAAATTAATTAAAACAATGAAATTTCAACTTTCGCAGCATTTAGAAAATGCTACGGAAAGTCACATTTAAAATAGTTCAATTTAACAAAAGACAACATTTAAAATTCTGTAATATGGTTACATTAGTTTCAAATAAACTTAGTTAAATTCAACCATTATAACATTTACAAAAATGCTATAATAGCCTTTAATTAAATTTAGCCATTTGGTTCATTATTATCAACTACAGCATTTACAAATGTTGTATTATCATTTATATTAGAATTTAATAGCGTTTCAGAAATGCAGTTAACTAACTTCAAATATTCAGTATAATTTCACAAACAATTGTATTTTTATATAAATCATTTTTTTTACTTATAAAATCATATAATTTCACTTTTAAAACAATTATTCAAATACCCTTATATTCATGATTTTATAAAGTTAAAACTCCATTCAAAAATCAAAATTTAATAATAATTCACTTATTAAATTCCAATTTTAAATTATAAATTCATTAAATTAAATTAACTTAACACTTAATTTTAAAATTTCAAAATAACTTAATTCCATTTTTATTTACTTAACTTAAAGTTCACTCTTAAGGCAAATTCACAAATTTCCAATTTTAGTTATATTTCAAAATTTCAACTTAAATATTCATTCATTTCACATTTTAACTTTATTAAAAATCATTAATATAATATAAAAATCATTTAAATTCACTTTAATCCAAATTATCATGAAGTTATCACATTTCATATTTAATTTAAATTCCAATTAGCACCCAATTAAAATTTCCCAAAATAACTTACATTTCAAATTTTCTAGTTTTACCAATAATTTATTTCACTTATAAATTTTCAAAAAATCAATAATGCTTACATAAATCATTTTTTTATTTAGTTTAAATCAAATATTATAATATTTACATTTCAAAAATATTTTTAAGATTTTTATAAAAACATATTTTAACAACGGGTCTGTATTTCATTTCTAGTCTAAGTAAAGTGATACGGGTAATATATCATTTCAACCCGTAATTTACAAAGAAAACCCGGGTTTGATCATTTCAAACCCGCAATCCCAAGGAAATGAAAAATAATTGAAAATCATTCAGGCCTATCATTTCAGCCCATAATGATTTTCTCCTATTCTAAAGTCCGTTCGGGTATGTATCATTTCAACCCATAGTGATTCTAATCTAAAGGGAACTTGCAGTGTGATAAACTGATAAAAATAATAGAACATCATAATATAACAGTAACATATAATATAATAGGTGTTTAAGCATTGGTGAACATCATAAATCATAACATAGCAAGTGTAACATGATAATGCATTTTACAGATTCAAAAGGGGTCAATTCACTAGTTATATATGTACATATTGTCTGGTGAGAATAACTCACCTGTTAAGCTGGAGATTTGCCAACAAAGCTCACAACACAAAGATTATGAAGGCACGACAACTCTAATACAATTTGAGTGTGGAGAGCAAATCCAATGATATAGATCTTGTGTTACAACCCAAACAAAAATCAAAGCAAACCATAAATTTCAATACACTAGAAATGACATAACTTTTAAATAAAAAGAGATACGAATGCCAAATCTTTTGCCTTGCTTTCTCTATTCTTTTGTCATGGCCTAGGGATGTTTTTGGCTCTGGTTTGAACAAGTTTGGCTCAGGTTTGGTCATGTGTATGCATGGCCTAGGTAGTAGAATATGAGGAGAAAGTTTATACAAAGGAATATGAAGAGTTTAAGGCAAAATTGGTGGGTTTTGTTCACAAAAATGGCTTGGCCATGGGCTTGTGTGGTCAGGTCAGAGAGGTATGGATCAGGTCAGTGGAAGGAAAGGTGTGTGGTGGTCTGGCCAGAGGTGGTGGAGGCGGCCTAAGGTGGTGGTGGTGGTGGAAAATGAAGTGGTGAACAAATAGTGGTCAAACAACATGTTTTTATGGCCTGTGTTGCAATTTTGTGGAGTTTTGGCATCATGGTGGCTCGGCCTTGGTCAAGACTAGAGGAGTAGCTGGTGGTGATGGCAGGGAAGAGATGTAGGGGGTGGTGGCCATGGATATGGAGTGGAGGCCATTCAAAGAAGCAAAGAAAACAAGGCAAAATACATGAAAAATGAGAAGAAAAGTGTAAAAAAGTAGCCATTACCCATAGATTTTCTTGAAGCCATGAATGAATGAGAAGGTAAAATGTTTTTGGGTGAATGGAGGCTGAAAAATCACGGCTACAAACCAAAAATGCACAGCCAAGATAGTAATTGAGGAGTTATGGCAAATGAAAGGACAAAGGAGATGAAAGGACTTAAGGTAAATAAGCTTTTAAAACTCTTCATATTTCTTTTTCTTTAAATTCAAATAAAACAAAAATAAAATCAGTAAATTGACTTTAAAACCGAAACAAAGTAATATAAAATAAAAATAATTAATTAATTTTAAAGAAAATGGAAAAAGAATATAAGAAATTGCTTAAAAATTGAAAACAGGGTCCAGAAATTACAAATAAATCACTATTGACTTTGGAAAATTAAAAACTTCATTTTAAAAATATTTTAAAAAAAATGTGAAGTAAAATAATTCATTTATATTTTAAAAATGAAATAATTAATTAAATTTAGAGAAATTAGAAAAAGAACTAAAGAAATTGTTTAAAAATTCAAAACAGGACTTAAAATTTACAAATAGAATATCACTAGTTTTAGAAAATTTCTATTTCACTTTAAAACAAATAAAAGGTCAAATAAATAAAATAAATGAGGAAAACAATAAAGTGGGAATGAGAATAAAATAAGATTTTAAGAAAAAAAAATAGAAAAATAAATAAAGAATTACTTTAATTAATTGAAACTGGAAATTAGAAATTGTAAGCAAAATACAACTAACACTGGAAAATGTCAATTATACTTTTAAAAATGTTTTAAAACCAAAATATATGCATAACATGTTATTTTACCCATATAAATATAAATTAGAACATTACATGACCAAATAAAATATTATTTATACAATTTAAAATAAACAATTTGTTAAATATAGCAAATTACACACAATATTGAAAAAGGCATAACATTCACATTATAAATCAGATTTCAACGAAACGAAAAGCATTATTCTTAAAATTTTATTTACTTTCATAATAAAAGATAAAATTCAAATTTTCAAACTTTCAAATTTCTAAATTAAAAGTCAAAGTTTGACTATATTGACCAAAATTCACTTTTCTGGAAAATATTCTTTTTAGTCATGTTTGGAATTCTAATTCACATCAAAATCAAAATTTATATTTAAAATAACAAAATTTATTCATTTTAATAAATAAAATAAAGTTTTTAAATCAGGAAATTAAATTAAAGAAATTAATATATATATAATTAAAATAATCACAAAATACAGGGTTGTTACACTCTCCCCCAGTCAAATCTTTTCGTCCTCGAAAAGGAATGAGGTACGGAAAACACAGAAAAGATAAAATGGAATAGGATTAAGACAAGATGACAAGAAGATTAAAATTATACCTGATAACTATTGTTATGGGTAAGTTTAATAAGGTGGAGAATAGGAATAGCTAGAAGGGAAAATAGGACGAAAGACAAGGATGAGCCATTAATTAAAATTGTTGGTTAAAGAGGTAAAATATTTAAAACACTTTAAAATCCTTTAGGAAGGAAAATAACTGATCAAAATATCCTTTATATAATATTTTATCAAAATACTTTTATAACTCGATGTTTCAACAAGTTTATCCTTGTTCCTGTAGACTCTGGTAGTGCGTTGATCAGGCGCAAAACTGGAATTCTCTAGGTACTTAGTAGACCTGTTTCAACACCTAGTGAAAATACTGGGAAAACCTTTAAAAACAGATATGGAAAGTACAATCCAAACAAAAAAGAATCAAATCATGGATCGCAGATACACAATGGTTACGCCTGGATCCCCTAGGAAACATCCGTACCTTTTAAGCATTCACTGCCTTGCGAATTTCGCCATGCAACAAACCGGTGGACCGCAGGATACATAAAAATGGTTACGCCTGGATCCCCCAGGAAACATCCATACCCCTTAAGCAATCTCTGCCTTGCGGATTACGCCACTAACACGACCATAGATCGCAGATACACAATGGTTACGCCTGGATCGCCCAGGAAACATCCGTACCTTTTAAGCAATCACTGCCTTACGAATTACGCTATGCAGTCGAGTTCGTAAGACCATGGGTAACGCCATGGAATTCGAAGGACACTCGAGTATCATATCCGGAAAACCAAAAATCAGAGAGAATAATATCGATAGAATGAATCCAAGATGTGGCCACAAATCGGATATCAAGCAGAAGGCACTTTCCATATCTTTATTTCGAAAATATGTATCATATAGTACCTTTTCAAATCACTTTCAAATATCGTACTTATATAATATCCATTATATATAAGATTTCACTTTCAAATTGAGTACCTTTTCAAATCTATAGTTTTCGAATCAATTTCATACTCATACAAATCAATTTTATATAAGTTCGACAACTTCCAAATCAAGTGTTTAGTGACATAAGGTTCTCAAATTTCAATTTGTTTCAATATCAGTTCAATTTCAAAATCATATACAATTTCACCAAATTATTTTCTTCTCAAGTTAAATATCTTTAGTTTCAAAGTTTCCAAAATAATAGATTTTTGAAAATAAATCCAAATTTCCAAATCAATATAATTTAAGTCAACCAATTCATTTCCAAAATGAAATGTTTTCAAAATCATCTTATACTTACGTAAGGTCTGTCTTATATAAGGATCAAATTTTCCAAAATAAATTTCGCTGTATGAAGAGCCATATGGGATTTGAATATCTTTGCTTTTATAGGTTATATATCTTTGTAATTTAAATTGGAAAAGTAAGCAAAGATATTCTAACCCGACAGCTTCCAATTTCAGCGTCAAAATATATCACTGATATTAGAATATAAGATGTACACACGTCATCATTTCGCAAAATCACATTTGATCGCTCGATCGATCACACAAGTTCGCTTTCGAACTAGTATTGTCCATTCGATTTCCCTAATGCGGACTTCGATATGGTTTCTCGACTAGAAGCCATCAGTCTCCTTGCATAGCCATATACTATGATAGAGAATTCTGGAATCAAGCCCAAAATCCATATCAAATATTCGCCATCAAGAATCGAATGAAAAATCCTAACACAAAATGGTGTAATCCACCTCGAACTTGTGTACTCAAACTTGGATCAAATTAATTATGCGAATAAAACAACATACGTACAACTTATATATTTATTTCAACTTGTTAAATATATAGTTTCATAAAGATGTTACTAAGTTAAAACATTTAAACTAAATTTTATTCAAAATATTTTGAAGACCAAATTCTTTTCAAAACATTTCAAATCTAAATTTCATATTAGAAAATTTTAAAATTGCTTTATTCATTTACTTAACCAAACAGTTTCAACTTATTTAAATCATATTACTTCATACTTAAACATTCAAAACAAACTTATATACTTTATCAAATTACTTTTCAAAATTTCTTAGCTTTGAAAAGTTAACCTTGATTTGGAAGTGCTCGAACCTTTAAAATAGTTGAAGAAATCATATTTCAATCCAAGAGTTGGAAATCACAATTAAATCAGTAAATCCATTCCAAAAATAGGGTTATATCAAATCAAATCCAAAACTCAAGGACTGAACACCGGCTCATTTCAAATTTTACAAATATATATACATATATCTTTCGAATATCACATCACACTTCGGAATTTGAAATCTAAATTGGTTTCACAAATCAATCGCATAGCAATGCTACCAAAGTGGCCTCTCCCTCACTCAGAAACTCGAAAATCAATGTCGATGATGCATGCACTCATCACCGAAATTATTTTCCAGCGACACAAGTGAGTTCTGGACTTCCATTTACTTTGAAAACTTCTTTGAAATTCCTTCAAAATCATTAAAACCCATTAAAATCATTGAAACATTACTTATTCGGAAAAATAATTTCAATCATATTATTTATTATTTCAAAATCTTAAAACCAGTTCCAAAATGCCGGAGTTCAATCACTTAAATTCAGATTCAAAACCTTCAGTTATAAATCATTTTATATGAAACCATTTCTTATAAAATTTTCACAATTTCAAATCCTTTCAAAACTTCAAATTCTCATTTTTTTTAAAAGGTATATAATCCTTATCAAAAACATTTCATCTTTATATAAAAATATGGTCATCCTTATCAAAATAAAACTATGATGAATACAAATTTTTTAAAAGACAATCAACCACAAACTTTCCAAGGGACGATTCAAGGATGGATTTCAAAGCAAAACAGAGATTCAAATTTAGAAGGACTCTAATCAAATAGAATTCTAATTCAAAGATAGGCTCAAACGAAGATAAGATAATTAAATTACCAAATACAAGATGGATAAGCCTATATGAATCGCGGGCGACCTTAACCGGTCAACCGTGATTTCAGGAATATAATCGATGCGAAAATCTAAGGAAAATCGACCTTCGATTGCCAGAGATAGAATCTAAATATAGCAGAAGATAGAAAACATCATAAACCGAGGATACAGAAATCTCTGGTGAATCAATGCCAATTATAATCATTCAAAGATTGGCGGAATCGCCACCCTATAAAGGTCATACAAAGTGGAGTGATGCAATGCTCCAAAATCAAATGAATACAATTAGGGGAGATAGGAATGGATTTCAGAACAAGTGAGCATTCCAAAATTCAAAGGAATCTTATTCGATAAGAATCCAAACGAAGATTAGAGAAATATAACCTATATCGATACAGAAAAATTCCCATTCAAAATTTGGAAAGACTCGAATTCATAACATACGAAAACAGAAGCTTAAATATCTTTAGTTGGACAACTTTAGCTAAGCAAAAGATACAACAGAGTTTACTCAAAGCATCCTAACAAACTACTGATTTTGCTATACCCAAAATAGATTCCTATCAACAAAGGATCTAGATCAATCAAGAGAGAAGTTCAAAATTTTAGAGGATCCTAATCAAAGAAATTACTAACAAGGTGGATACGAAAGGAATGAAGTTTAAGAAATATTTTACTTTTAAAGCAAGGAAATTTATATCAAAATAATCTTTGAAAATTCTTTGAAAATCATTTGAAAATCATTTTATACTTCGAAAATACGTTCTCTCACAAAGAAATGATTCTGAGATTGATTTCACTTATTCTAGGGTATTTCTACCCTATCTCTAATGAGTTTTTGCTCCGCAGGCTAAGGTTTGCCTAAAACCAAAGCTCTGATACCAACTATAACGACCCGGTATTTTGGACCATTCAAATCGACAATAATCCACACATGTCTGGCTTGAATAATTCAAAATAACAGATTGTAAATAAATTTGGAGCAAATGAAATCAAATACACAGAATCACAGACACAGAACATATCAGAATAACTCGCAGCGGAATATAAAAAAACCATAGTAGTTCATGAAGCTACTATAACAAACTCTCAAAACATAATACATAATATCTGCTTGAAAACATATACAATAGACATCTCAAATAAATAGAAGTTTATGAATACCAGAACTGAAATAGAACAACTGAACTGAAAGGAACAGATAACTAGACAAGCAGAATCTCCAGCGATTCCTAGCTCCAGAAAGAAATCCAAAGCTAAGCTGTAAATACTCAGGCTGACCCGAGCGTAAAGTAAAACACAAAACACTCGAGTCAGGACAATATATACTTATATAATGTAAACCAACTCAAGTGAACTGTAGTAGAAATGCACAATAACTCAAAGGATGCTTGGGATCGCCCATCCTTTAAGGATCAGTTAAACTATAAATTAAATACATCCCGTGGTTAAAATTTCAAAATGGTATTTTATACTTCAAAATCAAATATCATTTCAAAATTCAATATCCTTATAAAATCCATTTCAAAATATCAAAATATCATATTTCAAAATAATTTATATTTCGAAACAAATTACTTCATTTTAAATCATAAAAATGAAGTTAGTATATTTAATAATTAAAATTTTTAATTTCCAAAAATTTAACTTTTCAAAGTTCATTCGTTCAATTAAATTAATTAAAACAATGAAATTTCAACTTTCGCAGCATTTAGAAAATGCTACGGAAAGTCACATTTAAAATAGTTCAATTTAACAAAAGACAACATTTAAAATTCTGTAATATGGTTACATTAGTTTCAAATAAACTTAGTTAAATTCAACCATTATAACATTTACAAAAATGCTATAATAGCCTTTAATTAAATTTAGCCATTTGGTTCATTATTATCAACTACAGCATTTACAAATGTTGTATTATCATTTATATTAGAATTTAATAGCGTTTCAGAAATGCAGTTAACTAACTTCAAATATTCAGTATAATTTCACAAACAATTGTATTTTTATATAAATCATTTTTTTTACTTATAAAATCATATAATTTCACTTTTAAAACAATTATTCAAATACCCTTATATTCATGATTTTATAAAGTTAAAACTCCATTCAAAAATCAAAATTTAATAATAATTCACTTATTAAATTCCAATTTTAAATTATAAATTCATTAAATTAAATTAACTTAACACTTAATTTTAAAATTTCAAAATAACTTAATTCCATTTTTATTTACTTAACTTAAAGTTCACTCTTAAGGCAAATTCACAAATTTCCAATTTTAGTTATATTTCAAAATTTCAACTTAAATATTCATTCATTTCACATTTTAACTTTATTAAAAATCATTAATATAATATAAAAATCATTTAAATTCACTTTAATCCAAATTATCATGAAGTTATCACATTTCATATTTAATTTAAATTCCAATTAGCACCCAATTAAAATTTCCCAAAATAACTTACATTTCAAATTTTCTAGTTTTACCAATAATTTATTTCACTTATAAATTTTCAAAAAATCAATAATGCTTACATAAATCATTTTTTTATTTAGTTTAAATCAAATATTATAATATTTACATTTCAAAAATATTTTTAAGATTTTTATAAAAACATATTTTAACAACGGGTCTGTATTTCATTTCTAGTCTAAGTAAAGTGATACGGGTAATATATCATTTCAACCCGTAATTTACAAAGAAAACCCGGGTTTGATCATTTCAAACCCGCAATCCCAAGGAAATGAAAAATAATTGAAAATCATTCAGGCCTATCATTTCAGGCCTATCATTTCAGCCCATAATGATTTTCTCCTATTCTAAAGTCCGTTCGGGTATGTATCATTTCAACCCATAGTGATTCTAATCTAAAGGGAACTTGCAGTGTGATAAACTGATAAAAATAATAGAACATCATAATATAACAGTAACATATAATATAGTAAGTGTTTAAGCATTGGTGAACATCATAAATCATAACATAGCAAGTGTAACATGATAATGCATTTTACAGATTCAAAAGGGGTCAATTCACTAGTTATATATGTACATATTGTCTGGTGAGAATAACTCACCTGTTAAGCTGGAGATTTGCCAACAAAGCTCACAACACAAAGATTATGAAGGCACGACAACTCTAATACAATTTGAGTGTGGAGAGCAAATCCAATGATATAGATCTTGTGTTACAACCCAAACAAAAATCAAAGCAAACCATAAATTTCAATACACTAGAAATGACATAACTTTTAAATAAAAAGAGATACGAATGCCAAATCTTTTGCCTTGCTTTCTCTATTCTTTTGTCATGGCCTAGGGATGTTTTTGGCTCTAGTTTGAACAAGTTTGGCTCAGGTTTGGTCATGTGTATGCATGGCCTAGGTAGTAGAATATGAGGAGAAAGTTTATACAAAGGAATATGAAGAGTTTAAGGCAAAATTGGTGGGTTTTGTTCACAAAAATGGCTTGGCCATGGGCTTGTGTGGTCAGGTCAGAGAGGTATGGATCAGGTCAGTGGAAGGAAAGGTGTGTGGTGGTCTGGCCAGAGGTGGTGGAGGCGGCCTAAGGTGGTGGTGGTGGTGGAAAATGAAGTGGTGAACAAATAGTGGTCAAACAACATGTTTTTATGGCTTGTGTTGCAATTTTTGTGGAGTTTTGGCATCATGGTGGCTCGGCCTTGGTCAAGACTAGAGGAGTAGCTGGTGGTGATGGCAGGGAAGAGATGTAGGGGGTGGTGGCCATGGATATGGAGTGGAGGCCATTCAAAGAAGCAAAGAAAACAAGGCAAAATACATGAAAAATGAGAAGAAAAGTGTAAAAAAGTAGCCATTACCCATAGATTTTCTTGAAGCCATGAATGAATGAGAAGGTAAAATGTTTTTGGGTGAATGGAGGCTGAAAAATCACGGCTACAAACCAAAAATGCACAGCCAAGATAGTAATTGAGGAGTTATGGCAAATGAAAGGACAAAGGAGATGAAAGGACTTAAGGTAAATAAGCTTTTAAAACTCTTCATATTTCTTTTTCTTTAAATTCAAATAAAACAAAAATAAAATCAGTAAATTGACTTTAAAACCGAAACAAAGTAATATAAAATAAAAATAATTAATTAATTTTAAAGAAAATGGAAAAAGAATATAAGAAATTGCTTAAAAATTGAAAACAGGGTCCAGAAATTACAAATAAATCACTATTGACTTTGGAAAATTAAAAACTTCATTTTAAAAATATTTTAAACAAAATGTGAAGTAAAATAATTCATTTATATTTTAAAAATGAAATAATTAATTAAATTTAGAGAAATTAGAAAAAGAACTAAAGAAATTGTTTAAAAATTCAAAACAGGACTTAAAATTTACAAATAGAATATCACTAGTTTTAGAAAATTTCTATTTCACTTTAAAACAAATAAAAGGTCAAATAAATAAAATAAATGAGGAAAAAAATAAAGTGGGAATGAGAATAAAATAAGATTTTAAGAAAAAAAAAATAGAAAAATAAATAAAGAATTACTTTAATTAATTGAAACTGGAAATTAGAAATTGTAAGCAAAATACAACTAACACTGGAAAATGTCAATTATACTTTTAAAAATGTTTTAAAACCAAAATATATGCATAACATGTTATTTTACCCATATAAATATAAATTAGAACATTACATGACCAAATAAAATATTTTATACAATTTAAAATAAACAATTTGTTAAATATAGCAAATTACACACAATATTGAAAAAGGCATAACATTCACATTATAAATCAGATTTCAACGAAACGAAAAGCATTATTCTTAAAATTTTATTTACTTTCATAATAAAAGATAAAATTCAAATTTTCAAACTTTCAAATTTCTAAATTAAAAGTCAAAGTTTGACTATATTGACCAAAATTCACTTTTTTGGAAAATATTCTTTTTAGTCATGTTTGGAATTCTAATTCACATCAAAATCAAAATTTATATTTAAAATAACAAAATTTATTCATTTTAATAAATAAAATAAAGTTTTTAAATCAGGAAATTAAATTAAAGAAATTAATATATATATAATTAAAATAATCACAAAATACAGGGTTGTTACAACATCTCTGTTCCCAAGAATGGCTTCCCACCCAAACTGGTGTAATCTCAACTCACCAAATCAATATTCCCAACTGGAGCCACAGGATTAGCTCCTACTCCATTTCCAGCAACTTCAGCAGCAGCACCAGCTTGCATCAAACCGGCTAAAACTGATACATCGCCCCCATATCTACTGGTGGATTTCCAGCACCCATATTGGCTTCAGCATTTTTATTACTAGCATTAGCCGGTCGACCCGGGTTTCTCCTGGTAGTGGGCCGAGCATTTCCATTAGTTGTGGTGTTTTCTCCACCGAGATTTCCTCTTTCGTTCCTACTTCCATATCTCCTTTCTCGTAAATCTGCATACGAGCCTTAGTAAGATACAGAAGAACGGTCTAAGAGAGCGGGGGATACGTACTTATATATATATATATATGTATGTATATATATAACTATATATAGCAATTACAAGTACATTATTATAGCGTTAACCCAAACCCCAATCTTATTATCTGATTCATTGGATTTTGTTTGGAAAATCTTTTAGGTTTAAGTTTCATAAACCTATGCTCTGATATCAGCTTGTAACATCCCCCTATCTGGACGCCCAAAACTAACGGCTACGGATGCTGCAGTCATTCATAGTTATTAATCCTTGGCGACCAAACACGGCGATATTAGATACATTGATACACAGAAACACAAGAATATGGAAAAAAAATTAAACAGCAAAACAAATTCCATATTCCATTTCAAAATATTCCAAATTGATTACATAATCCAAATTTGCTGACCACGTTCAGATAACATATAATTATTACAAAAATACGCCAAGAGCGACATATGAAAATGCCCTCTTGGTAGATCAGAGTACATAGATAGGCAAGAAAACATTTTGCCTTTACAAACAAACACACAGCGGAAATAAAAGAATACTAATAACAAGTTTGCCTCCTGCACGTCCTCGAAAGCTTTATTCGTCTAAAATAACACCTGGAAACCTTAACTCTCAACCTACTCAAAATCAATTGAGTACCCGAGAGTTTTAAGGGAAAACAAAAACATCGAGTCAGACATAAAGGCTGGTATGAATAATAATTTACCATATCAAACCACTTAGATATCTAGTGAGACCATGCCGCTTAGCGGAACGGGTTTTCCCCTCACTAGTATCCTAAAACATTTATAAAATCATATACTGTGTTCCTGCATCCACAGTGGTTAAAACATAGTATTTCAAAACATTATGATTATATGAAAAACAAATAAATCAATTCTGGATCACCCATCCCAATTCATTTTGACTATCCGTCTTAATTGTAGTTTCTAGGGTTACTACTAACCTACTAAAATGTTAATGACTATCTGTCCAATTACTTAGTTTTCATGGGATCACTAAGAACCTATTGGTAACTCCAATATCTTAATTCTTATCCTAGTTTTCATGGGCTAACTAGGAACCTATTGGCTGACTACCAATATCTTAATTCGAATATAGTTTTCATGGGGTAACTACAAACCTACTGGCCCCTGCCAGTATCAAATCATACTTTTCATGGGCTGACTATGAACCTATTGGCCCCTACCAATATCATACAGTTTTCATGGGCTGACTGTAAACCTATTGGCCCCTGCCAATATCTTTAATTAAAAATTTATCACTGTTAAGTTATATTCACTACTGGGTCAACCTAACTGGTTTTCTGCTCTTTCCCTAAAATACAGTTATGGGTTAATAAAATTTCAAAATCTTTATTTATGCCATGGTTATTACTTTAAATTGAGATTGGGTTTATGTTTTGAAACCATAAAACATCTCTTTCGAAAGCTTTGGATAGACTCCTTCGAAAGCAAAGACCTATTTTCAAAACATTGTATGCATACCCTTTCGAAGCCCTTAATAAACATCCTCTTTCGAAACTTATTATACCTTTCGATGGTATTAAATCATCTTTTTAAATATAGAGCTTCGAAACAAATGAAGTACCCCTTTCAAAAGTATTGGGTTTACTCTTTAAAAACATCATTTGGGTCAAAATGGTTATATACGAAAGTATCTCTTTCAAGACCAATAAAAGTTAGTTTGGGGAAATATTGATGGTGTCGGAACCATCTTAGTCGAAAGCAAAAGACTTCAAAAATCAAAACTTTAAAGGACAGAGTCGAAACCCCCTTTCGACTCCATCACCTTCGAAACCCTCAACCCCTTCGAAAGCATTCAGAAAAAGCTTAGGTTAAAATAGAATTAACCCCTTCGACAACATAGATGACTTCAATGCTGTCGAAAGGGGGATTAGCGGCTTGGTTTCGACTGAGGCGAAACCTATCCTTTCGAAAGCAATTATTAAAAGGAAAGAGGTACTCCTTCAAAAGCAAATACTTTAACACAACATAGCAACCCTCTTCGAAAGCTAATTATAAATCTTTTTCAAAAGCTTTTAGGTAAAACTAGGCAAGACTATAACTTTTGAAAACAAAGCAGGGTTTCAGCCCCATCGGAAGCTACCTTTTCGACACTTTGGCTCCCGCCTTCCTTCCAATCCACTACATACCATCTAAGTGATATCTTGTGCATTGGTTTCGACTGCATGGATTTCGACTATGTTGGTTTCGACTAGGGTGAGGCGGAATCAAAGGAGATGAAAGATCCTTACTAATAGGGGTGGAACACCTTTTTTTGATTTAAAGGCTGAATTATAGCAACTTTTAATAATTTCTTTCTAACCACGTGCCTATTTGTAAACTTTTGATTGGTTGTCATAAATCTTTTCAAATACTTTACCTTTTTAAAAATGCTGTGTTTATTCAGATCCAAATTAATGGATTTAAACGTTAAAATCTTTCCATATAACCTAAAACCGACATTTTCTAAAAATCCCTTCTTTTAAAATAATTTATTTCGCCCAGTAAATCAATTGAAAAAAATCCCCAAATATCACAGAGATTCATTTTCATCATGTAATCAAACATACTAAAATTTTAGACCCAATTTCTTCCTGAGATTCTCGAAATAAATTTTTAACTCAATTATATCATATTTTTCAATAAAATTTCCATAGCTTGGAAAATTCTAAAAATTAAAACCTATCTCCAAAATCGTGTTCTACTTAACATAAAAATTTTCCATGGCAATTTGAAATCATATAATCTTGGTTTTATACTAAAACCATACAAATTCATATGCTTATGAATTAAAACAAATCATCATAATATAACTCAAGCATATCATCATCCAATTTATCATAAAAATGAATTTAAATCATAAATTTGAAACCATATAATCATAGAATAAAGATAGAGATGGTAGAAAATTATTATTCACCTTAGAGTTGATAAGGATATTGAGATTTGTTGTAGCTTAATCCTTCCTAGCTTTTGATCCTTAGCTTTAGATTAAAATTCCACTTTTTCCTTCTTATTAATGGCCGACTTTAGTTTATGTTTTTGATTTGTATTTTTGATCGTGTGAATGAAACGTGAATGGACAAAAATGAGAAGTTATAGCCGTGTAAAATAAATGGCCAATTTACTAATATGCCCATGTCTAGTTTAATTATCCAATAAACCAATTTAAAGCTCAATTATCTTATTAATAAGCACGGTCCTATATAATTTATTCAAATCTCAATCTTCTTATCATCATTATTATATTTAATTTATCTAATTAAATCTCCTGAACAATGTTATCAAAAATTAGGGATGTTACACTGGGGGTGTGGGTTGTTATATTCCTTATATGAAAACAAAATTTAGACTTTAGCTAATATGCTTGAAGGGACAAAATGTTACATTCCTAATTTTTGATAATATTATTTAGAAATTTTAATTAGATAAATTAAATTGAATAATGATGATAAGGAGACTAACATTTGAATAAATTACATAATAGGGGTCGTGCTTATTAATAAGTTGAATGGGCTTTAAATTGGTTTAAAGGTTAATTAAACTACACATGGGCATATTAGTAAATTATCCAATTTATTATACATGGCTATAACTTCTCATTTTGTCCATTCATGTTCATTTTTATTTCTCAAATCAAAATAAACGTAAGAACCCTAATAGAGACGGCCATTAACAAAGAAGAAGAGGAATTTTAATCAAAAGTTGAGGATCAAAAACTAGGGATGATTAATCAACAACAAATCTCAAATTCCTTATCAAGTTTAAGGTGAATAATAATCTTCTACCATCTCTATTTTTATTCTAGGATTATATGGTTTTGAATTTATGACTTAAATTCATTTTTGTGATAAAATGGATGATGATATGCATGAGTTATATTATGATGATTTGTTGTAATTCATAAGCACATGAATTTTCATGGTTTTGACATGAAACCGAGAATATATGATTTCAGATTGTAATGAATTTTTTTTGTGTTAAGTAAAAAATGATTTTGGAGATGGGTTTTAATTTTTAGAATTTTCCAAGCTATGGAAATTTTATTATGAATTTTTGATGAAAAATATGATATAATTGGGTTTAAAACTTATTTCGAGAATTTCAGGAAGAAATTGGGTCTAAAATTTTAATAGGTTTGATTACATGATGAAGTCGATTTTCTATGAATTTTGGGGATTTTTCCCAGTTGATTTATTTTTGGAAATAAATTATTTTAAAAGAAGGGGTTTTCTGCAAAATTGTCGGTTTTGCTATATGGAAAAGTTTTAATGTTAAAAATTATTTAATTTGGATCTGCATAAATGCGATAGTTATAAAGGTAAAGTATTTGAAAAGTTTTTATGACAACCAATTAATAGTTTGCAAATAGGCAAGTGGTTAGAAAGTAATTACTAAAAGTTGCTATAATTCAACCTTTAAATCAAAAAAAGGCGTTTCGCCTCTATTAGTAAGGACCTTTCGACTCCTTTGATTCTACCTTGTCTCAGTCGAAACCAACACAGTCGAAACCACCATAGTTGAAACCAATACATAAGATATCACTTTTAATGGTATGTAGTGGATTAGAAGGAGGGCGGAAGCCTTGGTGTCGATAGATTAGCTTCCGATGGGGTCGAAACCCTACTTTGTTTTCAAAAGTTACAGTCTTGCCTAGTTTTACCTGAAGCTTTCGACACAGTCGAATGCTATGCTTTCGAAAAGGTTTTATAATTAGCTTTCGAAGAAGGTTGTCATGTTGTGTTAAAGTATTTGCTTTCAAAGGAGTACCTTTTTCCTTTAAATAATTGCTTTCGAAAGGGTAGGTTTCGTCTAAGTCGAAACCAAGCCGCTAATCCCCCTTTTGACTGCATTGAAGTCATCTATGTTGTAGAAGGGGTTACTTCTGTTTTACTTAAGCCTTTCCTGTATGCTTTCGAAGAAGTTGAGGGTTTCGAAGGTGATGAAGTCGAAAGGGGGTTTCGACTCTGTCCTTTGAAGTTTTGATTTTTAAAGTCTTTTGCTTTCGACTAAGATGGTTCCGACACCATCAATTTTTCCCCAAATAAATTTTTGTTGGTTTCGAAAGAGATACTTTCGTATATAACCAATTTGACCTAAATGATGTTTTTAAAGACTAAACCCAATGCTTTCAAAGGGGTACTTTCATTTGTTTCGAAGCTCTATATTTTAAAAAGATGATTTGATACCATCGAAAGGTATATATACAATGTTTTGAAAAGAAGTCTTTACTTTTGAAGGATGCTATTGAGAGGTTTCGAAAGAGATGTTTTTATAGTATCAATACATAAAACCAATCTCAATTGAAAGTAATAACTATGGCATAAATTAAGATTTTAAATTGTTATTCACATTGTTCGTAACCCATAACTGTATTTTGAGGAAAGGGTGGAATAACTAGTTAGGTTGACCTAGTAGTGAATATAACTTAAATGATGTTAAAATCTTAATTAAAATATTAGCAGGGGCCAATAGGTTTACAGTAAGCCCATGAAAACCGTACGATATTGGCAGGGGCCAATAGGTTCATAGTCAGCCTATGAAAAGTATGATTTGAACTGGCAGGGCCAGTAGGTTTGTAGTTAGCCCATGAAAACTATATCCGGATTAAGATATTGGCAGTCAGCCAATAGGTTCCTAGGTAGCCCATGTAAACTAGGATAAGAAATAAGATATTGGAGTTACCAATAGGTTCTTAGTGATCCTATGAAAACTAAGTAATTGGACAGATAGTCCTTAACATTTTAACATGTTAATATTTACCCTAGAAACTATTATTGAGACGGATAGTCAAAATGAATGGGGATGTGTAATCCAAAATTTATTTATTTGTTTTGCATATCAACATAATGTTTTGAAATACTATGTTTTAACCATTGTGGATGCAGGAGCATAGTATATGGTTTTATAAATGTTTATGATACTAGTGAGGGGAAAACCCGTTCGCTAAGCGGCGTGGTCTCACTATATATCTAAATGGTTTGAGATGGTAAATTATTATTCATACCAGGCTTTATGTCTGGCTCGAATTTTTTTTCTCCCCTTATACTCTCGGGTACTCAATCGGTTTTGAGTAGGTTGATAGTTAAGGTTTCCAGGTGTTCTTTTAGACGAATAAGCTTCCAAAGACATGCAAGAGGCAAGATTGTTATTTGAGTTCTTTTATTTCCGCTATGTATTTGTTTGTAAAGCTAAACTGTTTTCTTCCCTATCTATATACTCTGATCTACCAAAGGGGCATCTTTATATGTCGCTCTTGGCGTATTTTGTAATAATTATATGTTATCTACATATGGTCTGCGAATTGGGATTATGTAATCAATTTGGAATATTTTGAAATGGAATGTGGAATTTGTTTTGTTGTTTAAATTTTTTCCATATTCTTGTATTTTTGTGTATCAATGTGTCTAATATCGTCGTGTTTGGTCATATAGGGTTAATAACTATGGATGACTGCAGAATCTTTAGCCGTTAATATTGGGCCTCCAAGTAGGAGGATGTTACAAGTTGGTATCAGAGCGTAGGTTTATGAAACTTTAAACGAAACTTAAACCTAAAATATTTTCAAAACATAATACAATAAATAAGAATATAAGATTGGGGTTGGGGTTAATGCTATAGTAACGTACTTGTATTTGCTATATATATATAAGTATGTATTCCCCACTCTCTTAGACCGTTCTTCTGTATCTTACTAAGGCTCGTATGTAGATTTACGAGAAAAGAGATATAGAAGTAGGAAACAAAAGAAGAAATCTTGGTGAAGGAAGCACCATAACTAATGGAAATGCCCGACCCACTACCAAGAGAAACCCAGGTCGATCGGCTAATGCTAGTAACTAAAATGTTGAAGCCAATGTGGGTGCTGGAAATCTACCAGTAGATATGGAGGCGATGTATCAGTTCTTAGCCGGTTTGATGCAAGCTGGAGCTGCTGCTGGAGTTGCTGGAAATACAGGAGGAGCAAATCCTATGGTTCTAGTTGGGAATATTGCTTTGCTGAGTAGAGATTACACCAGTTTGGGTGGGAAGCCATTCTTGGGAGCGGAGAGTTCCGTAGAGGTTCAGAATTGGCTGTTGCATTATAAGCGTATATTTACTGATTTGGGTATGAATGATGGGCAAAATAGGAGGTTGGCCTCTAGGTAGTTGCAGGGGTCAGCACTACACTGGTGGAATAGTGTTACTACCAGAGTGTCGGAAGAGTAGTTAACTTGGAATGATTTTAAGATGACATTTTAGAAGAAGTTTGTATCTGATTTTGCCAAGTCTGAGCTGATGAGGAAATTTATGGATTTAGTGCAAGGAGAGATGTCAGTAGTTGAGTATGCTACTAAGTTTAAAGAGTTGTCTAGATATGGATATGCTATTTTAGATACTGACATTAAAAGGAATGAGAAGTTTATTCGGGGATTGAGGCCCGAGCTTGCTAGAATGACCATGAACTATGTCTGTGATCCTTGTAATATAGTGGTGGAGATGGCCATTCACCATGAGGAGTTACTTGCTGATTTAGCTAAAGAGAATTCAGTGGAAACCTAAGGTTCTCAAGGGAAGAAGAGGAAGTTCTTTAAAAAAAGGGAGCCCAAAAGGGAAACACCGCTATGAAGTCAAAGGCTGAGGTAGTTTGCTATAAGTGTGACAAGAAGGGTCACTTTGCTAATGAATTCTGATTAGGAAATGGGAAGAAAGCCGTAGTTAAGAAGAAAGTGAAATGCTTCAATTGTGATTAAGTTGGGCATTACAAGAACCGGTGTCCAGAGCCAGTTAGGGAGGACAAAGGAAAAGTTTTGCTATAGGACCAGCTAGGCCTACTGCAGTAGATAAGGGAAAGACTATGATGGAAGGTACGCTTCTGATCCAAAGTATCTTGGTTAGAGTACTTTTGATACCGGTGCATCACATTCATTTATATCTCAATGTTTTGTTGATAGACTATGACTAGAACCCACCTACCTTGTTACTTCCTTAAGGGTTGCGAATCCAATAGGAGGGTTTGCAACTCTAGGGTTAAGATGTGACCAGTTAGAACTTGACTTGTTAGGTCATAAGTTTGCATAAAGTTTGTATGTTATTGATTTGTAGATTTCGAGATCATTTTGGGTATGGATTGGTTGAGTAGGTATGAGGCTAGAATATTTGCCATGATAGAGAAACATCACTGAGACACCCAGATAGTCATAACCGAGTGATATTCTTAGTAGAGAATACTGATCAGAGTGTTAGTGCTATGCTTAATGCTATAGTGGTAGGAAATGAGTTAAGTCAGGTTCAGGTAGCAGGAGAGTTTGCAAATGTCTTTGAGCCAGTCATCGGACTACCCCTGAAAAGAGCTATTGAGTTTAGAATAGATCTTCTGCCAGGAGCTGAACCTGTAAGTAGACCACCTAGCAGGATGACACCAACCGAGATGAAGGAATTGAAGGTGCAGCTAGTGGATCTAGAAGGAAGGAATTTTATTAGACCAAACAGTTCGTCTTGGGAAGCGGCTGCGGTGTTCGTAAAGAAACAAGATGGGTCGTTAAGGATGTGTATTGACTATCGTAAGTTAAATGAAAAGACAATTAAGAATAAGTATCCTTTTCCAAGAATTGATGATCTATTTGATCAGTTGAGTGGAGCTAGGGTGTTTTCCTAGTTGGATTTAGCGATAGGTTTCCATTAGTTAAGAGTGGCGGAGCACAGTATTCCTTTGACAACATTTCGAACTAGATATGGTTCATATGAGTGGTTAGTAATGCCATTTGGATTGACAAATGCACCTACTTTCTTCATAGATTTGATGAACCGAGTTTTCTGAGAATACTTGGATACGTTTGTACTAGTATTTATAGATGACATTCTAGTATACTCTAAGGATGAGAGAGAGCATGAAGTTCATCTTAGAGTGGTGCTTGAGACGCTGAGGCAGAATCAACTAAAGGCGAAGTTTACCAAGTGTCATTTCTGGAAGAAAGAGGTAAAGTTTTTGTGTCACATGGTTTCAAAGAAAGGATTGTCAATCGATCCAAATAAGATCGATGTTGTGAATAATTGGAAGAGAACAGAGACCGTGATTGAGATCAGGAGTTTTCTTGGACTTGCTGGCTATTACCGTAGATTCATTAAGGATTTCCCATGGGTAGCAGCACCCTTAACTAAGCTAACTAGGAAGGAAGTGAGATTTGTTTGGTCCGACAAATGTGAGGAGGCATTCCTTAAGCTAAAGCATTTTTTGACCAATGCACCCGTGTTGGTAATTCCAGATAGGAACCAAGGGTTGGTGGTGTATACTGATGCATGTGGAACTGGATTTGAAGCAATGTTGATGTAGAGTGGTAAAGTCATTGCCTACGCATCTATGCAGCTTAGACCACATGAAGTTAGATACCCTACTCATGATTTGGAGTTAGAAGGTGTGATCTTTGCATTGAAGATCTGGAGACATTATCTCTTAGGGAAGAGATTTGAGTTATATACTGATCATAAGTCTTTACGGTATTTATTCTCTCAGAAGGAGTTAAACATGAGACAACAGAGGTGGCTGGAGTTTTTGGCTGCATTTGATTTTGGTATAGAATATACACCAGGAAAAGCTAATAAGCTAGCTGATGCTCTTAGCAGAAAACATCAGAATGTGGTGTTAGCTATATTTGCGGAATGGAAAGATTTAGAAGCTTTAGTCAGCTGCGATGTGCAGTTAAGGCCGACTGCTAGTTCTAGCCAGAGCACCATCAGGTTGTCTTGTTTAGAAGTTCGACTAGTATTGATTAAGAAAATTGCTTCTAAGTAGAAGGAGGATCCAGTATTAGCTGAGAGGATTAGAAGACTTGAGGTTGGAATAGAGATCGATGATTTAAAGGATTTTAGCCTTAACCAGAGAGGGTGGCTAAGAAAGAAGGGAAGGTTGTATGTTCCAAATGTGGAAGACTTAAGGAAAGAAGTTCTTGGAGAATGTCATCGATCCAAGTTTACGATTCATCCTGTAGGAACCAAGATGTATCAGGATATGAAGAGGAGCTTCTATTAGGAAGGCATGAAGAGGAGTTTTCGAAGAGGGTTGCCATGTTGTGTTAAAGTACTTGCTTTCGAAGGAGTGCCTTTTTTATTTTAATAATTGCTTTCGAAACGATAGGTTTCGTCTAAGTCAAACCAAGCCGCTAATCCCTCTTTCGATAGCATTGAAGTCATCTATGTTCTCGAAGGGGTTACTTCTGTTTTAACCTAAGCTTTTTCTGAATGCTTTCGAAGGGGTTGAGGGTTTCGAATGTAATGGAGTCGAAAGGGGGTTTCGACTCTATCCTTCAAAGTTTTGATTTTTAAAGTCTTTTGCTTTCGACAAAGATGGTTCCAACACCATCAATTTTTCCCCAAACAAACTTTTATTGGTTTCAAAAGAGATACTTTCGTATATAACCATTTTGACCCAAATGATGTTTTTAAAGAGTAAACCCAATACTTTCGAAAGGGGTATTTTCATTTGTCTTGAAGCTATATATTTTAAAAAGATGATTTAATACCATCCAAAGGTATAATAGGTTTCACAAGAGGATGTTTATTAAGGGCTTCGAAAGGTATAATAAGTTTCGAAAGAGGATGTTTATTAAGGGCTTCGAAAGGTATGCATACAATGTTTTGAAAATAGGTCTTTGCTTTCGAAGGAGTCTATCCAAAGCTTTCGAAAGAGATGTTTTATGGTTTCAAAACATAAACCCAATCTCAATTTAAAGTAATAACCATGGCATAAATAAAGATTTTGAAATGTTATTCAAATTGTTATTAACCCATAACTATATTATGGAGAAAGGGCATAATAACCTGTTAGGTTGACCCAGTAGTGAATATAACTTAACAGATGTTAAAATCTTAATTAAAGATATTGGCAAGGGCCAATAGGTTTACAGTAAGCCCATGAAAACTATATGATATTAGCAAGGGCCAACAGGTTCATAGCCAATCCATGAAAACTATGATTTGATACTGGCAGGGGCAAGTAGGTTTGTAGTTAGCCCATGAAACCATATCCGATTAAGATATTGGCAGTCATCCAATAGGTTCTTAGTTACCCCATGAAAACTAGGATAAGAAATAAGATATTGGAGTGACCAATAGGTTCTTAGTGATCCCATGAAAACTAAGTAATTGGACAGATAGTCCTTAACATTTTAATAGGTTAATAGTAACCCTAGAAACTACAATTGAGACGGATAGTCAGAATGAATGGGCATGAGTGATCCAGAATTGATTTATTTGTTTTTCATATAATCATAATGTTTTGAAATACTATGTTTTAACCATTGTGGATGCAGGAACACAGTATATGGTTTTATAAATGTTTTAGGATACTAGTAAGGAGAAATCCCGTTCCCCTAAGCGGCGTGATCTCAATAGATATTTAAATGTTTTGAGATGGTAAATTATTATTCATACTAGGCTTTATGTCTGACTTGAAGTTTTTGTTTTCCCTTTAAACTCTCAGGTACTTAATTGATTTGAGTAGGTTGAGAGTTAAGGTTTTCAGGTGTTCTTAGACGAATAAAGCTTTCAAGGACGTGCACGAGGCAAGATTGTTATTAGAGTTCTTTTATTTCTGCTGTGTGTTTTGTTTGTAAAGGCAAACTATTTTCTTGCCTATCTATATACTCTGATCTACCAAGGAGGTATCTTCATATGTCGCTCTTGGCGTATTTTGTAATAATTATATGTTATCTGAACGTGTTCTGCGAATTAGGATTATGTAATCAATTTGGAATATTTTGGAATGGAGCGTGTAATTTTTTTTTCTGTTTAATTTTTTTCAATATTCTTGTTTTCTGTGTATTAATGTATCTAATATCACCGTGTTTGGTCGCCGAGGATTAATAACTATGGATGACTGCAGCATTTGTAGCGTTAATTTTGGCCCTCCAAGTAGTGGGATGTTACACAAAACCAATTAGGTGCAATTGGATTTTTAAGAAAAAAAGCTTAATGTAGATGGACAAGTAGAGACTTGAAAGGATAGGCTAATATCGAAAGGATTTATCAAATTCAGGGTGTTGATTATAACGAAACGTTTACGCCCGTAGTAACACTTAAGTCCATTTGGTTAATGCTAGTTATTGCTACATTCTACGACTACAAAATATGGCAATTGGGCATAAAACAACGTTTCTAAATGGTCATTTAGAGAAAACCATTTATATGTCGCAACCCGACGGTTTCAAGGTCAGTCGAAGTGAGGGCAAAGCTTGCAAATTTGTTAAGGTCCAGTCTTGTTCTTAATCAAGCATCTAGGAGATGGAATAATGTTTTAATAAAGTAATCAAACAGCTAGGTTTTATTAGTACATAGATGTTTGCATATATTGAAAAGAACGAGTGCTATAATGTTCTGAGTATTATACATTGATGATTTATTACTGATTGGCATTGACATTGCATTGCTGTAATCAATAAGAGCTTGGTTATCCAAAAACTTCTACATGAAAGATTTGGGAGAAGTGACCAATATAGTGGGTATAAAGATCTATAGATATAGATCCAAAAGACTGTTGGGATTGTCCCAATTCCTATACGTAGATACTGTAATGCCCCACCCCGAGACCCAAATTAATAAAGAGAATTACTGGGTAATTCTGTCTACTAATGCGGAGAATAGGGCTGGTTAGGAGCGACCATCTATAATATTGTCTTAAACATCTACTGAATACATCGATAAATGCTCTATATTTTTTTTCTATCTCTCGTGAATCGGCATATCCAATAAATACTTAATACAAAACTATAGGTGGCTAATGGATCTATCAGAACAAAATACAATAACAGAATGCATAATACATCACAGAACAGTAAACATCATATATGTAAATACATATGCACTGATACGATCCTAGTACAATACAAAATGATACACAAAAGTGGTTCAGAGACCACACTATATACACTTAATCAAAATACATATCAGAGTTAAGCGGAATGAAATATAAACTACACAAAAGTGCTAGGCTGATATCCAAGCAGATGCATCAAAGCTAAGACCCAAACTGATAGCTAACCTGAAACAACTTGGTCTGACCCGAGTATAAAATACACGGGTCAGTCTAGCTAAAACAGTTAGTTAATAAGAATAGACGATACTATGAAGCATATAATACAAGGTGATAATTCATCTCAGATGAGAAGAGATAATATCAAAGCATGTCCATATCTTAAGTGAATAAATATTACGTAAGCATAAAGAACCACTAAAGAAGTAACTCAAAAATAAATGATCAAGTATAATAGTCGCCTCATATCATCGATGATAGCCAAAATTAGCTATAAGAGTTTCTCTAACCTTATCTCTTAAATAGAAGAAAACCCAATTAATAAATCTCAAAATGGAGAAACCTCAAACACAAAATACGCCAAAATGGCAAACTCAGATATCTCCAAAAGGAGAATATAATCTCAATCTCAGAAATAGGACTTAACGACCCAAATAAAAAGCCCAACATCAATAAATAAAATATGGACTCAGCAGCCCAATAATAGCCCGACAACTATAAAAAGAGAAAGGACCCAACAGCCCATTTGTAGATACAAAAACACAGATTGGACCCAATAACCCAATAAAAAGCCCAACAGCTATAAAATATGGAAGGACCCAACAGCCCAATCTATGGCCCAACAGCCTGCCAAGTACCGTGTACTAGAGACCCCTGGCCTCTTTCAGGACCCAATAGCCCCTAAATAGCTCCTCAACTATATATATATAAGTATGTGTACATGTAGAACCCAATAGCTCAAATACTGGCATTCACTCGAGAATGTGTCACAGACTCTCAACTAGAAACCCGAAAAGCGGTAACCTGTGTCTCATACCACACGTTCTCACTAAACGGTTTACTAACCGTTAGTCAATGCCACATTGGCAAACACAAAACTTGTCTCATCTCATCGATAAGTATAAATAAACCTTGTGATGGTTCATCATGAACCATAAATCTCAAAATAGGAAATCACAAACTCAAAACTTGCCTCATATCATCGGCAAGTATAAAAACATCGTGACGGCTCTCATCGACCATAACTCCTAGAATAGGAGATCTCAAACCATAAAGCTCGCCAAATATTGGCCATCCCAGATAATTCCTATAAATAGGAATTATAAAACTCATAATATGCCATAAAATGGCAAAAAAACTCAGAATCGATAATCTCTAATAGCTTCGATCGTACATATCCGGAATTAACCGAAACAGTGAACGCACGTGTCCCATACCATGTGTTTTACTAGATCGTTTAATTCTCTTTCTCATATGTTCGAATAGTGCAAAAATGTGTATTTAATATTTAAAATAATTTACTAGAGAAAATAAGCTTTTAAACCAATTTACGAAATCAATTTTGAAAACCGTATTTAGAAATTCCCTTATTATAGAGAATAAATAGATTTTTATGTTTGGAGATACTTTTAAAATACTATATAATAATTATTTAAATTGCCCCTTTTATTTAAAAATTATTTTAAATTTTGTTTGGAGAAAACCGTGCTAAAAAACAATGAAAAACCAATAAAATACTCAAAACCGATAACTCCAATTCAATTCGAATTCAATCCAAACTCAACAACTCAAATTTGAATTTCAAATTCTCCAAAATTTAGCTAGCCTATTGATAGGCATCATAGCTCTCAAAACATCACTAAAACGTCTTGAAAACGGGAAGCAAAAGCTAGGAAAACAAGTTGAACCCAAAACCGGAACGACCAACTCACACAAACGAAAAGCACATAGGAGCAAGGCCCCAGGGTCGACCGCTCTACTCCATAGGTCGACCGTACGGTCGACCTATGTGAAGGCCTAGTCGACCTCGCGGTCGATCTAGGTAGCCTTCTCATGCGAATTCGATTCCAGGCGCTGATGCATGTGCGAACTGATTTTTGAGATGATTTTTCACATAGCAAAGAAACCGTACAGTCGATAAAAAATTTCAGTAATCAAATAAAAAATACGAACTATCATCTGAAAGAAATCCGAAAGCATTTTGTTGCAAGATCAAAAGATATAAACATTCAAAGATGCAACCCAGAATTCATTTTCATAGAGAAATAAAAACCGCATAAAACAATTACAGACAGAAACTTTTTGTACAGATTCAAGCTATTTGAACTTTGAATTAGCTAGAATTTGTGAGTTATTCAACTCACCTTGTTATATCAAAGCAAAAACCCGAATTATTCCCTGAAAGGAAGAAGCTTGGGTTGAATTTGAGCTCCTACAACCTGTAAAACTATGAAACAGGTGCATGCAAGAAAGAGGAAAGCAATTAACAGACCACCATTCACAATATTTGGGTTTTTGATAAAATATTAGGTTTTAGATTCGATTACCTATAGCTTTAGCTTCAATTTGATTTTAAAAACACAAGATATGAGTTTTAATTTGAAGATTATAGCTTAGGGTTTGAAGAGGGAATGAGTTTCTATTTTTCTTTTTAAAGCTACTGAAGTTTCTCAAACTTATGGTAAGTGAAAATTAATGAACGTAGAAGGAAGGAGAGTATCTCCTTCTCACTCTTATAGGCTAAATGTTTTAATTGGGCTTAGGACCCAAATTTAATAATTAACCTATGCTTATTTATTTTAACACTTAATACATATGAACACTGATGCAATGAATCCAACCTACCAATATTTTCAAGTTTTCACTCAAATAAAATATGTAAATTTATATACATACAAAATAGAATATTTTCTATCATATAAAAAGATTAATCTTTATTTTTAAGACATTTTATTATTACAAACCTTAATTTAAAAAATACACTATTTTCACCAATAAATGCAAAAATTCACATTTTTAACTTCTAAAATTCAACAAAAATTATTTTCTTACTTGGAAAAATATAACAAACCACTATAAACTCAAATTCGTAATCAAAACATATTATTAAACCCAATTTCACCTTTTTATTAAATATAACACACTTTTAAAAATTAATTACTTCTTTTAAAAATTATTAAAAGAAGCAAATGGCAATAATTAATAAAATTATTGCACTATCACCAAATAAAAAAATCATCTTCCACTTATTGTTAACTCAAACCATTATAATAAAGTTCCCAAAACTTTATTTTCTCATTTATTCCCAAAATTTATTGTTTATTTGAAATAAACAATATAAATTTCCTATTTATTATTAATTCTCAATATTATATTATAACTATCGTTATAATTTAATATTTACAGGTAATCACTAAACCAGGGTTGTTACAGACTCGATCTCCCCCTTATAAAAATTGCATCCCCGCAATTTCCTAGAAAGAGCTGTAAACAACACAATTATTTCATTAAGCAAAGGATAGATAAACAAGCTCAACTTTTAAAAAAAATTTCTCACACTCTCAGGATAGGATGGCTAAAACCAAGACAAGACTCGCTCGATTAATTCTATGGTTTCCACGGCGCTAATATTGGGATTAGCGAACCATGGAATTTTCCGAGCAACACCTAAGACTTCGAAGGCGTTTCTCCTTCGAAACAGAAACTCAACAAGATGCTACACATAAAAGATTACTCGAATGAAATTGATTTCTCAAAAGCTCCTTGAGTAGAGTTGGGATTTAACATAACTCCAACCCGAACTCTAATCAACAAGATGATTATCGATATGATCTATTCATATGACACCACGGAAGGTACCACACCGATGCTAGATAGCCACAATAGAAGCAAGATAAATCAACCAAAAGGTGGTTTCCTTAAAAGCCACCACACTCAAACGATCGCATAAATGCACATCGTTAGAAAATAGAACAAGAGTAAGATAAACACAAGGACTAAAATATAAGTATTAACTCTTAACCAAAAATTCTTAGAATTCCAAAATTCAATATTTTTAGTATTTTATAACCAAAATTTTCAATATTTGAAATTTTTTCAAAACTTCTTTACTATAATACTTAATAAGTATTACAAAGACTCAAATTCAAATTCACATTCCTCTTGTTACAAATTAAATTTCCAAAAGAATTTTATAAATTCCTACCAATATATTCTCAAAGAAAAATTTAAAATCTCATCACTCTTTGTCTTTCAAACCACCAAAAGTTTTGAAAACAAGCTTTAAATTTGTTACATATAATTTTTATATTATATTAAAATATCCAATGGACATTTTAAATTTCGATGCCCAAAACATATCTTATCTAGTAAACAACATTTCAATAATAAGCATATTTATACTTAATTCTATAGATTCAAAACAATATAATGGCTTTGCCTCGCCATCGGTTTATAGTGAATGACTCTATCCATTGGCTGCAGAGTTGACCAAGTGATCAAAACTGCCTCACCACTTAATTAACCATCACTATGGTGCAATGGGTGCATATACTACTCAAAATAAAAATTTACTACTCAATTCCCAAAATAATTTATTTCCAAACTCAACCTCATAAAAATTCAATTATCGTGTCTGATTGCCTCATCATAGCGTTTAGGAAATTCCTATCGATAACGTTGATCATTTGCATCGACTAGAATTCTTAAAGTACTCGATGGACAGCCCAACATAGAATCATTTCTATAAAAAGAAATATCTCTCATATATAATATACGAAATTATTCTTTGATTTCATAATAACAAGAATTCCAATTTCTCTTAAAACACATATCAAGTAGCTGCAAAAACTCAAAATCAAAGAACTCTAAAGAGAACTCATCGAGATATTCCCAGAATACTCGATTCACATGGTTGACAGAACAAAACGGAATGTTGGTCAATCCAAATGATATAACGAGCCACTCATAAGAATCATACAAGTGCGGAATGCGGTGATAGGAATGCTATCTCCTACGACTCGTAGCTAAAGGAAATTGGTGCAAGGTCAAGCTAAGGAAAGACTCGAGCACCGCACAATAGATCAACGAGATATAGATAAGGGTAAGATATTGTTCTCAAGCGAGAAGATGCACACTGTCAACTTATCATTACTTCGGGTGAAGTAATGCCACAAAATATAACACCAAATGAGTATCCGAAAGGATATCTTGAAAGAAACAAAGATGATAATATCAGTTGAACACAATCAATTGCCTCATTCCTAAATTGATATCCTCGTGGAAGGATAACTGAAAGGCTAAGAGCCAGAAATGAGATCAACCCAATACTCGATTGCTCGATTGGGTAATAATCCCAAAACGGACACACAGAAATTAAAAAGTCACAATAAATAGAATTCGAGATACACCATCATCATCTCTAAATTCAAGAACAGATAAAGATAATTCGGAATTATTATCAACATTCCAAAGGACAAGAAGCAACACATCAACCAAATCACGATACCTAATATATATAGGTCCCTCCAAAGCATAGGATTGGTCCTGAAAACAATCAAGCCAATCCATTCCCAAAATATACAAATCTCAAGATGGTGAATAATATGCAAATTCACATGAAAAGGAGATTTCAAAATAAGCTTAACACCCCATACTCAAAATACTAAGGTTGTGGGTCCCTCGATAGGATTCGCAATCCTTAAAAAGTGATAAAACATGATACAATCAAAAGAAAAGACCATCAAACTTCTTCGATATGAGTGACCGTGAAGCACTCAAATTGAATAGAACACAAATAAAATGATCATAAAATAACATAGATCTCTAAAGAAAAGATGAAGGAGTACCTCTAGGTTGAGAGGAACCACCTAAAGCATCCATCACGATAAGCTTTCCCAAATAAAGACCTTTAGATGAATTGGGGCATTCAGAAGACCAATGTCCCTCTTGTTTGCATGTGCGACAAACGATAGGCTTAGAACATTCTTGAATAAAGTGATCATGAGAACCACAGTTGAAACAAGTCTTCTCAGAATGGTGGCTTGCACCAGAATGAGAACTATAGGCAAGATGCTTCTTCTTCTTCTGAGAAAAATATTTGGATGCTTGGAAAGGAAGTTTTTCTCTTGTTTGGGCTATTACAAACCTCAGCCTCATCACTACTATCCATTTCCTTCTCGATGGCTTCAAGGTGAAACGCCGAATCAACAAGCTCTTCGAAGGATAACTTAAGCTGGAGCATAAGAGATTTCTTCAATCCATAAACAAATCTAAGGTTCTTTCTATAAGGTGTGCTGATAAATTCGAGCCCATACTTGGATAGGGACTCAAAAGAAGAAACATACTCTGAAATAGATGATTTCCCTTGCTTCAATTCAAGGAAGCGATGGGCAAGGGAAGCTTTCTCAAACTCGGTCACAAACTTAAGCTCGAACCGAACTCTAAACTGTTGCCAAGTGAGGGTGGACTCATCAATCTCGGCAATAAGAAGCTCATACCAATCAAGAGCACGTTCTTGCATCATACCAATGCTATAAGAACTCGATGATGATCAGATAAATCCATGCGAGAGAAGATGTGCTCGCATGTACGAAGCCAAGCCTAGACCTCAAGAACGGTCTCGGAACCTTTGAAAGGCTTGCCTCCCAAATGAGAATAGTCACTGCACATACATGCAAATGCGGATTTGTGCGGAGGAGAAGAATTGAATGGAGCAGGAGGCTGGATGCTCCGAATAAGCTCTAAGATCTGATCGCTAGACATGTACACACCCTCTGGACATGAGCCACTAGGCTGCTCAGCATCCGAGGTGCGACTCCTTTCTCTTCCGGCCATGAGTTGAAAGTTAAGTTAGAATGGATTATCCATAGAGATAGGTATTATTAACGAGGTTCATCAATAAATGAATACTACGGAATTATAAAATCACATTCCTAGACATATTCCCATTCATCTACCCCTAAGGACTCAAAAAGGTTAAGGCACGATTTGAAACAAGTTTGATTAAGAATGACGATTTCACTCATATTGTACTTTGATGTATCGTAATATATGTTCTGTTATGTGTTTATCCTATTTTGTTCTGACCTCAGCTCCAATACCAAGCTGTAACGCCCCACCCCGAGACCCATATTAATAAAGAGAATTGCTGTGTAATTCTGTCTACTAATGCGGAGAATAGGGCTGGTTAGGAGCGACCAACTATAATATTGTCTTAAACATCTACCGAATACGTCGATAAATGCTCTATATTTTTTTCCTATCTATCATGGATCGTCATATCCAATAAATTCTTAATACAAAACTATAGGTGGCTAATGGATCTATCAGAACAAAATACAATAACAGAATGCATATCACATCACAGAATAGTAAACATCATATATATAAATACATATACACTGATACAATCCCAGTACAATACAAAATGATACACAAAAGTGGTTCAGAGACCACACTATATACACCTAATCAGAATACATATCAGAGTTAAGCGGAATGAAATATAAACTAAACAAAAGTGCTAGGCTCATATCCAAGCAGATGCATCAAAGCTAAGACCTAAACTGATAGCTAACCTGAAACAACTCGGTCTGACCCGAGTATAAAATACACGGGTCAGTCTAGCTAAAACAATTAGTTAATAAGAATAGGCGATAATACGAAGCATATAATACAAGGTGATAATTCTTCTCGGATGAGAAGAGAAAATAGCAAAGCATGTCCATATCTTAAGTGCTTAAGCATAAAGAACCTTTAAAGAAGTAACTCAAAAATAAATCATCAAGTATAATAGTCGCCTTATATCATCGACGATAGCCAAAACTAGCTATAAGGGTTTCTCTAAACTTATCTCTTAAATAGAAGAAAACTCAATTGATAAATCTCAAAATGGAGAAACCTCAAACACAAAATACGCCAAAATGGAAAACTCGGATATCTCCTAAAGGAGAATATACTCTCAATTTTAGAAATAGGACTTAACAGCCAAATAAAAAGCCCAATAGCTATAAATAAAATATGGACTCAACAGCCCAATAATAGCCCGACAGATGTAAAAAGAGAAAGGACCCAACAGCCCAATTGTAGCTACAAAAACCCAGATTGAACCCAACAACGCAATAAAAAGCCCAACAGCTATAAAATATGGAAGGACCCAACAGCCCAATCTATGGCCAACCAGCCTGCCAAGTACCGTGTACTAGAGACCCCCAGCCTCTTTTAGGACCCAACAGCCCCTAAATAGCTCCTCAACTATATATATATAAGTATGTGTACACATAGAACCCAATAGCTCAAATACTGGCAATCACTCAAGAATGTGTCACAAACCTCAGCTAGGAACCCGAAAAGCGGTAACATGTGTCCCATACCACACGTTATCACTAAACGGTTTACTAACCGTTAGCCAATGCCACATTGGAAAACTCAAAACTTGTCTCATCTCATTGATAAGTATAAATAAACCTCGTGATGGTTCATCATGAACCATAAATCTCAAAATAGGAAATCACAAACTCAAAACTTGCCTCGTATCATCGGCAAGTATAAAAACATCATGATGGCTCTCATCGACCATAACTCCTAGAATAGGAAATCTCAAACCATAAAATTCGCCAAATATTGGCCATCCCAAATAATTCCTATAAATAGGAATTATAAAAATCATAATACGCCATAAAATGGAAAAACATCTCAAAATCGATAACCTCTAATAGCTTAGATCATACATGTCCGGAATTAACCGAAACAGTGAACGCACGTGTCCCGTACTACATGTTTTACTAGATCGTTTAATTCTCTTTCTCATACGTTCGAATAGTGCAAAAATGTGTATTTAATATTTAAAATAATTTACTAGAGAAAATAAGCTTTTAAACCAATTTACGAAATCAGTTTTGAAAACCGTATTTAGAAATTCCCTTATTATAGAGAATAAATAGATTTTTATGTTTGGATATACTTTTAAAATACTATATAATAATTATTTGAATTGCCCCTTTTATTTAAAAATTATTTTAAAATTTGTTTGGAGAAAACCGTGCTCGGAAACAATGAAAAACCAATAAAATACTCAAAACCGATAACTCCAATTCAATTCGAATTCAATCCAAACTCAACAACTCAAATTTGAATTTCAAATTCTCCAAAATTTAGCTAGCCTATTGATAGGCATCATAGCTCTCAAAACATCACTAAAACGTCTTGAAAACGGGAAGCAAAAGCTAGGAAAACAAGTTGAACCCAAAACCGGAACGACCAACTCACACAAACGAAAAGCACACAGGAGCAAGGCCCCTTGGGTCGATCGCCAGGTCGACCGCTCTACTCCATAGGTCGACCGTACGGTCGACCTATGTGAAAGCCTGGTCGACCTCGCGGTCGACCTAGGTAGCCTTCTCATGCGAATTCGATTCCAGGCGTTGATGCATGCGCGAACTGATCTTTGAGGTGATATTTCACATAGCAAACGAACTCTACAGTCGATGAATTTTTGAAGTAATCTAATACAGCATATAAACTATCATCTGAAAGAAATCTGGCAGCATTTCATTGCCGGAATCAAAAGATATAAACATTCGAAGATGCAACCCAGAACTGATTTTCACAGAGAAATAAAAACTTCAAAAAACAATTACGGACAAAAACTTTCTTTACAGATTCAAGCTATTTAAACTTTGAATTAGCTAGAATTTGTGAGTTATTCAAATCACCTTTCTATATCAAAGCAAAAACTTGGATTATTCGCTGGAAGGAAGAAGCTTGGGTTGAATTTGAGCTCCTACAACCTAAAAAACTATGAAACAGGTGCATGCAAGAAAGTGGAAAGCAATTAATAGACCATCATTCACAAAATTTGGGTTTTTGATGAAATATTAGGTTTTAGATTCGATTACCTGTAACTTTAGCTTCAATTTGATTTTAAAAACACAAGACCTGAGTTTTAATTTGAAGATTATAGCTTAGGGTTTGAAGAGGGAATAGGTTTCTATTTTTCTTTTTGAAGCTACTGAAGTTTCTCAAACTTACAATAAGTGAAAAATAATGAACTTAGAAGGATGGAGAGTATCTCCTTCTTACTCTTACAGGCTAAATGTTTTAATTGGGCTTAAGACCCAAATTTAATAATTAGCCTATGCTTATTTATTTTAACACTTAATACACACGAACACTAATGCAATGAATCCAACCAATCAATATTTTCAAGTTTTCACTCAAATAAAATATGTAAAATTATATACATACAAAATAGACTATTTTCTATCATATAAAAAGATTAATTTTATTTTTAAGACATTTTATTATTACAAACCTTAATTTACAAAAATACACTATTTTCACCAATAAATGCAAAAGTTCACATTTTTAACTTCTAAAATTCAATAAAAATTGTTTTCTTACTTGGAAAAATATAACAAACCACTTTAAACTCTAATTCATAATCAAAACATATTTTTAAACCCAATTTTACCTTTTTATTAAATATAACACACTTTTAAAAATTAATTACTTCTTTTAAAATTTATTAAAAGAAGCAAATAGCAATAATTAATAAAATTATTGCACTATCACCAAATAAAAAAATCATCTTCCACTTATTGTTAACTCAAACCATTATAATAAAGTTCCCAAAATTTTATTTTCTCATTTATTCCCAAAATTTATTGTTTATTTCAAATAAACAATATAAATTTCGAATTTATTATTCATTCTCAATATTAAATTATAACAATCATTATAATTTAATATTTACAGGTAATCATTAAAACCAGGGTTGTTACATATGCCATATTGAAAATGTTCAATATGGAGAATTCCAAGTGCGGATGTTCTAATGCAATCTGGAATCATCCTTTTTAAGAAGGACGCTCCTCATACCGTTGATGAGAAAGTGTGTATGAAGAGGACGTCGTATGAATCAATAGTCGATTCCATAATGTATGTCACACTATGTACTAGACTGGATGCGGCTTATGCATTAGTGTGCGTAAGCCGATACCAGCCTAATCCTAGAGAAAAAATTGGACTGTTATAAAATGTGTACTTAATTATTTAAAAATACTAAGGGCTCATTCCTTATATATGGGAATGGAGACCTCCTTATGAAGGGGTATACAAACTCTAGCTTCCAAAGTGATATTGATGACGGTAATTCTATGTTGGGTTATGTTTTAACTCTAAATGGTGGGCTATTAGTTGGAAAAGTTCTAAACAAGTAACAATAGCGGATTCCACGATAGAAGGCACGTACATTTCCCTGAACAAAATGGCTAAAGAAGGGGTTTGGATGCGCTAATTTATGAGTGAGCTAGTATTGATTCTGAACACGAAAGACCTAATGACATTTTTTGTGACAACAATGTTGTGATGCAAATCGCAGAGGCACAAGAAATTGAGATACATTCATCGAAAGTTCCACCTTGTAAAAGAATTTATCGAGAAGAAAGAAGTTGTTATTCTAAGAATGGATAAAAAGGACAACATGGCAGATCCACTCACAAAAGGTCTGGCTTACTCAGTTCTCAACAAACTGATCGAAGGGATGGAATTGAGATTTCATACTTGGCTCCAAGTGCAAGTGGAAGATTGACAGAGTTAGGAGTATGCCTTAGGGGCAATTTTATAATTTACTGTAAATTATTAAATTTGTAAAAAAATCTTGTTCGAAATAAAAGACGCTTTTTATATTATATACATGTCATAATGTGTTATGTTAATTATATTTAATAAGTATATGAATGGAAAATACCTAAATGATTTGTTTTATGATAGTAATTACAATGTGACTAAATCATGAGAAATTTACGATAATAAAAATAGCATATCGTTTTAAATATTGCTAGTCAAGATGTTTCGAGACAGGATATCAGTACATCCCTTGAGAATAGAGTATGTAACGCTCTCCAAATGTTGCACAGTGTATTACTCATGACTGCTAGGGGCACCATGGGGTTACGTATGAATTTTTATTGTCTAACTATGGAACGACTCACTCGATAGTCTTCTGTGGTTAGTATAACTAAGGTCAAACAGAGAATATCAAAGTGACGATATTACACAGTCCTCTCGACTTGAGAATACCGATAACTTTAATGTGGACACTCCATAGTTAGATCTGAATTAAAGCATTGGAAGTGAAACACTATTCAATAGAGAATTTGTCTACTCGGTTATATGAGATTTGTATCACGGTCAACTATAGTCAACTCAATGTCAAAGTCTCTAGCTAGAGACATTCAGTTAATAATAATTGCTATTATTGAACCAAAGACTTTATGTTCTTATTATCAAGTTGAATGTGGATGATATTGGAATGTTGACCAAAACCAAATTCCATAAGTCCTAATGTGATATAGTTTTAACGAAGAGAATTGGTCTAAATGATCGTTACCACAAGTGACGGCTTAAAACAGTAAAATTGAATTTCACCAAAATGTGTTAGCGATTAGTTCAGCTAGACTGCCATATCACTAGCTAAGATGACCTGCGAATATTAATATTTGAATTGTTCGATATTAATTGTTGACTGAATTTACACTTATGTTTCATATAACCAAAATGTAGAATGCTTGAAAATACCACACAATTTAATTAAATTATAACTGTTATAAATTAATTAATATTTATGAAATATTAATTTCTAACTTTTGTTTGATTTATTTGAACCAGTATTTAATAATGTGCTTATATAAAAGTTGTATATGTACATACCGATATACGATGTCATTAAGCATTTAAATTGAATTTAAAATTTGTAAGTATTGATTGGATTTGGAAATGTATATGGGTCCATTAGTCTATATGGTGGTAGGCTATACAAGGAGGGGTGATGTGATGTTTGTTTGAAATATATGGTTAGAATTTGTAAGGAGAAGGGGTAAACAAGGAGATCAAGAGCCCCTCTTATACACTTTGTAATTGCTTATATAAACCAACCATCCTAGTTCATTTTCCTTTTACTTTTTGTCTCCTCCTTTATTCATCCTTGGCTGCAAGTAATAGGACCTTCCCCTCTTCATTCAAATAAAATTTAAAATCAAATTAATTCTATTTCAAAGGTGTGGTGATCTCTTTAGTTAGCTGTTGTGACGACCCGCACCCGGTACCTTCTGTATACGACACCAAACCACGCATGTTCGACCCAGAGCGCACCGATTGCAGATGATCATGAGAAAGAAAAGAGAGGGTGAGAACAAAAAGAGAAGAAAGAAGAAGAGAAGAGAAAAGGAAGAGGGAGAAGCGGAACCAAAACAATACAGAATCTCACATCGCAGCGAAATGACATATAATATAGATCAATAATCTTTACAAAGAGAAATTGTAATATACATAAATCAATATCAGAGTACACAATAAGTAATCATCAGCTTGGACAGTTATAATAACCTGTCCTCATAAATGCTGATAATGTACAACAACAACAATGGAGCGGAAAAATTAACAGATACGTGTATACGACATGAAGATCTCCAGCTCGCCTGCTGAAGCTCCAAAAGCACCAAATCTGAACCTGTAAATATACTTGGTCTGACCAAGCATTGAAAGGGAAGAGGCCGGATCAGTCTAGTAAACCAGCGTGAGAAAAACACACCTCAGCTGAATTTATTTTAAAGTTACAAAAACGTTCTTTTAAATAAAGAAAGCTATCTTGTAAGACATGCCCACAAACAAACACGGACGGGTTTTTCCCTTACGATAACCAAAACCTTTTCATATCAAATCATGCTATATTATAATAGTGTCTATTATACAAATAATAATCAACAAAGCAGAAATTGTTACCATTATTAAATTCCAGCAATACTAGGCTCTACAAAACAAAATGTCAGGCACGTAGTGGATTTTGGATTCCATACAAGTGACTAGGTGAAGGGACTACCTTTCCGAACCAAACTCGGTACATCTCTAAAGGGATGTACCTAGGGAGCAGCTACTGCCTGCCTAAACCAACACAAGACTGGCTACCCATCCCTGGATAGTACTGAATATGTCATCACTCCGGTCGTTACTGACCTATAATCTTTGGCCACAAGCATACATCAATAATAATCAGATGCACGACGTCACAGCATGTAAAGATATATCTAGAAGAGTGATGACATCTCCTGATGGGAGCGACCCACTTAGCATTGCTGCTTCTATCCCTATTTCAGTCATTTTCCGGGGAGTGAGGCCAAAAGAAGTATCGATTACCTTTCACATATCACATATCACATCATCATCTTTGAATGCTACATTACCATTCCCGTTGATTGATAATTGCTGTAACGACCCTGAATTTTGAACAATTTAAATTGAAAATATTTAATTAATTTTAAATATTTGAACGATGATTTGACTTGAATTTCAAATTATCAGAATGATTAGCGATTAAATTTTTGAATTTAATCTATTGAAAGTTGAATAAAATTTGAATCTTCAATTTTAAGCCGGTTAAAAATAATTTAAAGGCTTGGAAAATTCATATTGATAATACTGGAGATAATAGAAGCTTCAGAATTGATTTTAAAAGCGATTTGTTCAATTTTGAAATATCATCGTTTAAGTTGAATTTAAAAATAGCCTTCCGAGGCACAGTCTCGGAATTTGACGAAACCAGTTTCATTGGGTCCGTAATATTGAATTATTACTGGATTTCAATTTTCGTATTTATCAGAATTGTTTTGTGGATATATGGCGGGTAAACGTGTAGAGAATTTAATCGAATTCAAATTGAATTTCTGTAACAACCTGGATTTTCACCCGAATTATAATCATCGATGAACGATTAAAGTTGACAGATAATTTGTTGTTTATTGTTGAAATTTTTATAACGATAAAATCTTCGTAAATTAATGATTTAATATCGATTGTTAATTTCTGTTTGAATTTGGAAATTGTAAATCGATTGAAATTCTTTTATTTAAATTTTTATTTGTACGAATGAATATATATATATATAGTTTAGATTTTAACAACAAAATTAAACAAAAAAAAACAAAATTTGATTTAAAAAAAAGAAGAAGATAAAATAAAAAATACCATACCCTATATACCAGCCCATACCCCTTAAATAATACCTTAGCCCATACCCGTTCCTTAAATCACGCCCAAAACCATACCCACGATTCCCTTGCCTCGGCATAAAACACGAACCCGACCCCCCTCTTTCATTTCTCATTCGTGCCCTAAATTAAATCAAACAAGAACAAAAAAAAATGGTGACGTTCAACAAAAACTAGGGCTTCGTTCAATTCAATGGCGGCCGTTTCTTTACTCGTTCCTCACCATCGCGGCGGCCTTCGATTCCTTTCTTCCTCCGATCTGCAAAAATTAGGGCTTTTCAAAATCAAAAGGGCGCCGGCTTCGATTTTCTTCGATCGAGCTCGTAAATCAGGTAAGTGATTCCTTCACTTACATCTAATTCCTACTTCAAGTGTATTAGTGTTCGAATTCTAAAATTGTCGTTCGTATTTGATTGTTGGATTCGTCCCTTGTTTGTCGGCCATTGATTTGGATAGATATTCGAGTTGTTATCATTTGGGTTTGAATCCCTGTTTTTTTTTCGTTCGTGAATATATGTTGAAACCGTCGTCGACCTATTCATCTAGGTCGTATGATTGTGTATAGATGCTGGGTTTTGAAATTTGACTTAGTGATTCCTCGTTCACCATGGTTTTTGACTTAAATCAATTTCTTTGAACTGTTTGACATTGATTTCTAAACAAATTCACTGCTCGTCCTTCTTTAAATTGAAACTGCAGTTTATCATTCTGTCACATGGCTTCGAATTTAATTTTCGTGAAAACTATTTTGGAAAATGTTTGTTTCGGCTTTGGCTTGAGATTTTATTGAACTATGGCATTAACTTGATAATGTCTTCAAGTTCATGATGGACGTACTTGAGTCTGCATCCTCGATCATGTATCTGTTGCATAGTCGACATATGTGGTATATGTAGTTGAAGTATTTGTTGTCTGGATTATTTCGAAACTGCTGCTAAATGCTTTTGGATGTTTGAACTTTTATGTGCACTTGAATAGGCATTGAAACCATGTGTATACATACATTCTTGTATGTATATATATATGTCTTGTCCTTGTAGTCTTTATTCCACCTTGATCCAGTAGTTGCTGCCATAACTTGATGTTGATTTTTATTTGTTGACTTGCAGTTTGATTTGTTGTTCCTGATTTTGTAGATGCCTGTACGTATAAGTGCAGTGTATACATATACATGTGTGGATTAAAATGTAGGCATATATACTCTTGTATGTGTGTATGCATGCATGGTTGGATCTATACTTGTGTTTTATCTGCTGCATTGACTTGATATTATATATTCAATGTTGCAGATGCCCTTGATCACTTTGAAATTTATTTTCATGGATTTGATATTATCACTCAATATTGCTGATGTTACATGATTTCTGGCCTTAAAATCATATGTGTGTGTATATATATATATATATATGAGGTTCAGTAGTCTACCATTTTACTTTATTAGTTTTAATTGCAGTTGTACTTAGTGCACAGTTGTTATTGTGTTGGACTTTGAGCATTTCTGAGTTATTCCTTTTGGCTGTTGCACTTGAGTTTAGTTGCCTTTGTTTCCAATTTTGGGTATACATGACTACCCTTTTTAAACTGCCTGGCCTACCTGCCTGTGCCGTTGAGTTCTGGTCATGAAAGCATTATGCATTCTCTGTTACATATACGTTGGGTTCGTATAAAAATGCCATTCCGGCTGTTGAAGTCCCATTTTTGCATTGAGGTTCCAATTAGTGATGGTTCCTGTAAGGTCGCAGTTGCATCACATAGTTACACACTGCTGTGTTATTTACTTGGTTGTGTACTTGGGCTTTTAGCATTGAACTGTATGGATGCATTAGTTCATCTTTGTTGTATATATGCTTGCTGCTGGGTCATTTTTGTATGTTGTCACTGCAATATGAACTGTTGAGTTACTTGCGACAGTTTGGGCATTGCCTCCATGTATTTCATGTAGTCTAAGTTATATTAGTGTTGCCTCTGTTTATAACCATGTATATGCTCACTGCATCTTCATTTACCTGTTGTATATGCAGTGTATTGATTGTCTGCATTGTGGCTACAGTGTCGCATGCTCACGTCATGTGTTTTCACCTTAGTAGTCTGCATATATGAATTCACTGTAACGTGCTGCCTGGTTATGTTAACATGTGTGTATGTATATGAATACATCTTCCTAGTATTACACTTTGGTTGTTCTCCTGGAGTTGCATTCACTTCATGTTGTATTATTTTGGTCTGGCCCTGTTGCTTGCTGTTACTTACTTGGTGCGTTGTGCTCTATTGTTGCATTTTCACTGAGTCACTGATTTTGGGTCGAGACTTGATTTTATGTCTTGACCATTTCATTTGAATTTCTACATTGTGTTGAATCCAGTTTTAAAAACTCGGATTTGACCTTGTGTTGATTTCTATTTCTTCACTGTTGTGGTGAGGCAGTACACGCGTGCGTGTACTGCAGCCACCCAAACTCGACAGTTTTGAATTGATTTTTCTTTGCGTCGTGATGCATTGATCTTCTATGCCGTATTGGCGAGGCCGTACACGCGTGCGTGTGCGGCAGCCAATAACACTGTTTATCTCTGTTGATGATTTAAATCTGCTGATTTATTGTTTAACGCTGTTAAGTGTTATATTTTCATTATCCGATTTCTTTGTTTAAAGAGTCGGATAGACGAGAATTACTGTGACTGTCGTCTATTTAAATTATTACTGCCTTTATGCACTAATAAACTGGTTTGAATTAGACTGACCTGTGTATTATTTTCTTTTGAATATAATACTCGGGTCAGACCGAGTATTTTTACAGCTTGAAGATTTTCGAGCAGCGAAGTTAGAGAGAGAGTAAAGAACCATTTTTAGTTTCAGAAGAAAATTGTATTTTAAGATATTCCGCTGTATCAGTATTAAAATTGTATAAACTCTGATGTATATAAAAGATTTATAGTAATGAAATAAATTCTCATTTGTTTTAATTCAGTGTTATTATCTGTGTTTCTGTGGCTGATTCTGTTTAAACCTTATAAACTAAATAACAATTCGTCTTTTTGAATGTTTCTAGTTGGTTTAATCACCGACTGGAGGCGGTCAAAAGGGGGAATGTTACAGAGTGGTATCAGAGCTTTGGTTTACACAAAGCTTAGTTTATGATGTTTAATATGAATAGTTACTAGAAACACTTTAAAAAGGAAACGTTTTTCAAATCCAAAGAAGTATAAAATTGTTTTAGAAAATATAAGATGAATGAATTTGGAATAGATCTTATATAAGTAAAGTGAATATTGAATATGAAATAAAGATTTTTAACTTAAGAAAAGTTAAATTGAATTGAATTAGTATTAATAAATATATGGATTTGAAATTTAACTAAAAGGAAAGTTAAATAAATTTAACCAAAGGAAGTTAAATAAATTGAACTTGATTTGATAAATTATTGAGATGGAAAGTCAAACTTGAAAGATAAGTGATTATATGATATGAATTGAAAAGTTTAAATTTAATAAGTTTAACTTATAAAATGAGAAAATTTAAGTAAAACCAGTTGTTAAAATGGTTGGACAGTTTTGTTAAGTGAAACAAAATCTGAATTTTGAATGTGATATGAATTTGACTTTAGTACAAGTTAAATAAAATGATTTTTGAAAGAAAAATCTAAGTAAAGTTAAATAAAATAGAATTTCAAATAAATTAGAGGCGAACTTAAGCTGTATGGTGAAAATTAAGGCAAGTGAAGATAAAATGAAACATGGCTTAAGTAATAGTGAATCAAATTGAATTTGATATCAAAATGAATTGATAAAGTGAAGAATGAATATGAATTTGAGTTATATAAACGAAATTCAACTTTAATTGTAAAAGTGAAGTTGTGAATATGGTGAATATTAGAATTCAATCTGAATTAGAATATAAACCAATTGAAATTAAGTGTGTTGAACCAAATTGAATGTAAGCAAAGTAAATAAATTTGGTTTTGCTAGTTGATTGTATAGAATTCATTAAGTATTGATGAAATTGAATTAATGGAATTTGGAAGCTATGTAAATTGAATTCAAATTGAAAGATAAGTAAATTTAACTAGAATCAAATTTTATTTGAATTGGAAGCAAACTAACTCGAATATAAATTAGTGAATGTGAACTAATTGGATATGAATGAATGTTAGTAAAAATCCAATGTGAATAAATCAAATGTGATTAAATTGGAAACCAAGTCGATGAATGATTTATTAAAGAACTAGTAGATTGTCTTGGAAATGGAAAACTGATAAATTTATATAATAGTTTAAATTGGAAATTTAGAATTATTATAAACGGCTTAAATTGAAGATTTGAAAAGTGTTAATAAAGGATTGGAATTGTATAAGTGTTAAAAGTGAAATATTTAATGGATTTCATAAGTGAATGGAAATTACAGAATTAAAATTGTGAAGTTATAAAATGAATCGAAGTTGCGAAATAAAAGAATTTATAAGTAATTTACTTGTAAATTAAAATTCGATATAAAATTGAGTTATAAAGGAATGGGTTAATAAAGCAATTTTTATAAATTGAAGTCTTTATGAATAGGAATAGAATTTATAAACATTGTTTATAAATTCGAAACTGACTTATTTTGATAAGTAAATTCTTATAGCTTGTTAAATGAAGTATATTCACAATTTTGGACCGTGAATATATTATTGAATTAAATGGACATGTTTGGGAAAGTGATATTTTAAAACGAAGAAATTGTTTTAAAAAGATGTTTTCAAAGGCATTGAATATCGAAACCATAGATTTCAACATTCATTGTTGAAATAGACGTTTTCGAGAAATAAGGAAATGGTGGACTATAACACTGTTGTTATAGTAAATGATTTCCGAAAGGAAATGTTTTGTATAGTATTGGGATTTATACATCTATCTAAATTTCGAATCCCTATACTAATGATTTTGAGTTGTCGTAACGATGTTTTACGTAACATTCGTTTTGACTCAAATATAAATGTAAAAGAGAATGATTTCCTTAAAGATGAAATGTATACTTAATTTTGATTTAAGTATATCGAATATTTTCAGATGTTGAAAATAAAATGGATTGTGAATTACTTATTTTTAAATAAGTATGGAAATGTTTTTCCAAATATGAAATGTTGTGAATATATTCCGTAAGGAATAAATGATTTGAAATTCATTTTTTGAAGTCGAAGTTGAAAAGTTAAATGAGAATTTGAACAATTTGTTCAATTTGAAATTTTTCAAAAAAGATTGAATCGTTAAGTTAAAATTGAGTTTAACTTCGACATCAAAGACAATATAAGTTGAGCTTTGAATTTCAAATGATGATTTGGATTGTATGTCTAACATTGTGAATTGATGACATAGCAATTGATCTCTATTAAATATATATCTGTTGGTGGCGGAGAATTTATTCTCTTAGCTTAACACCCTTCTCTGAGACGTACGAGCTCAGAGGTTATATATCGATAGACATCAATTCTGTGTTGAGAATTGACGATGTAAGCGTGAAATTCAAATCGAATGTGAAAGTCGATAATAAAATGGAATTATGAATATGAATTAGGTTTGAGATAACCTTAAATTTCCAAATCGACTTAGAGGAAAATTTTGAAATCCTCTATTTTGTTATGAATATGGATATGTAAGTTTTAGAACTTATATATATGAATGCGGTGAATTGAAAACCGTTAGTTTAGAAAGACATCGTTATGGAAATCTTATGTATGTTTACATAGATATTATATGTACGAAATGTGAAATGAAAGTACTACATATATGATATTATGTTTTCTAAACTGAGGATGTGGAAAAGTACCTTCCATTTATTATTAAAGAAGGTATTGGAACTCTCGATGAGTGTCCATTTGAAATTCGTAGCTACGTAGAATTTTAGTCAGAGTGACTATTTGAATCGGAAATCCTTCGCGATAGTTCATCGCGATGAGATTAGATTTGATTGATGATTAGCGTAATTTGAGGGGCGAGATGCCCACAGTTACAAGCGATTCCACTGGGATAGTGGCGCAACCGCCGGGTAAACTGCAATCTAATGCCAGGCGAAATTTGAGGGGCGTGATGCCTACAGACACGAGCGATTCTACTGGGATAGTAGCGTAACCGCCGTGTGTACTGCAATCTATGGCGACAACCATGGCGAAATTTAAGAGATGAGAAATCTACAGCCACAAGCGACTCTACTGGGATAGTAGCGTAACCGCCGGGTGGAACTGTAATCCATGGGGGAACGTGCTTTCCATATCCATTTTTAAAAGAATTTTAAAAAGTATTTTCACTGGGAATTGAAGCAAGTATATTTAGTACTTGGAGATTTTTAGACCTGCGCCTGGCCAGCGTATGTCTAATGTCTGTGAGAACGAAGATGGACTTGTTAAATTTCGAGTTAGCAAGTATTTTCAAACTGTAAATAGTGAATCAATAGTTGAAATTAAAATTTCATAATTCTACTTAATGAACTAAGGAAGAGGATCTTTGAAATGTTTTGAAAGTCCACAGCTTTGGAAGAGATATATATTATATAAATCTCTAATGTGAAGAATTTTAAGTTTGAATCTGAGTTGTAAATCAAAAATGTTGATAAAAGACTTTTGCGTTTTGATTTCAGAAAATCAATGAACAAAGGAGATAATGAACAAAGCTAGTGAGATTAAACAAACGGAATGAATCCTATATTCATTTGATTGTAATAAGTTTCAAGCTTCGAAAAAAAAAACTGTGTAGGGTATAAATATCGGTGAAATTTTAACAACTTTTCCTTTTCGTGGACGAAAAGTTTTTAAGGAGGGGAGTTTGTAACGACCCTGAATTTTGAACAATTTAAATTGAAAATATTTAATTAATTTTAAATATTTGAACGATGATTTGACTTGAATTTCAAATTATCAGAATGATTAGCGATTAAATTTTTGAATTTAATCTATTGAAAGTTGAATAAAATTTGAATCTTCAATTTTAAGCCGGTTAAAAATAATTTAAAGGCTTGGAAAATTCATATTGATAATACTGGAGATAATAGAAGCTTCAGAATTGATTTTAAAAGCGATTTGTTCAATTTTGAAATATCATCGTTTAAGTTGAATTTAAAAATAGCCTTCCGAGGCACAGTCTCGGAATTTGACGAAACCAGTTTCATTGGGTCCGTAATATTGAATTATTACTGGATTTCAATTTTCGTATTTATCAGAATTGTTTTGTGGATATATGGCGGGTAAACGTGTAGAGAATTTAATCGAATTCAAATTGAATTTCTGTAACAACCTGGATTTTCACCCGAATTATAATCATCGATGAACGATTAAAGTTGACAGATAATTTGTTGTTTATTGTTGAAATTTTTATAACGATAAAATCTTCGTAAATTAATGATTTAATATCGATTGTTAATTTCTGTTTGAATTTGGAAATTGTAAATCGATTGAAATTCTTTTATTTAAATTTTTATTTGTACGAATGAATATATATATATAGTTTAGATTTTAACAACAAAATTAAACAAAAAAAAAAACAAAATTTGATTTAAAAAAAAAGAAGAAGATAAAATAAAAAATACCATACCCTATATACCAGCCCATACCCCTTAAATAATACCTTAGCCCATACCCGTTCCTTAAATCACGCCCAAAACCATACCCACGATTCCCTTGCCTCGGCATAAAACACGAACCCGACCCCCCTCTTTCATTTCTCATTCGTGCCCTAAATTAAATCAAACAAGAACAAAAAAAAAATGGCGACGTTCAACAAAAACTAGGGCTTCGTTCAATTCAATGGCGGCCGCTTCTTTACCTGTTCCTCACCATCGCGGCGGCCTTCGATTCCTTTCTTCCTCCGATCTGCAAAAATTAGGGCTTTTCAAAATCAAAAGGGCGCCGGCTTCGATTTTCTTCGATCGAGCTCGTAAATCAGGTAAGTGATTCCTTCACTTACATCTAATTCCTACTTCAAGTGTATTAGTGTTCGAATTCTAAAATTGTCGTTCGTATTTGATTGTTGGATTCGTCCCTTGTTTGTCGGCCATTGATTTGGATAGATATTCGAGTTGTTATCATTTGGGTTTGAATCCCTGTTTTTTTTTCGTTCGTGAATATATGTTGAAACCGTCGTCGACCTATTCATCTAGGTTGTATGATTGTGTATAGATGCTGGGTTTTGAAATTTGACTTAGTGATTCCTCGTTCACCATGGTTTTTGACTTAAATCAATTTCTTTGAACTGTTTGACATTGATTTCTAAACAAATTCACTGCTCGTCCTTCTTTAAATTGAAACTGCAGTTTATCATTCTGTCACATGGCTTCGAATTTAATTTTCGTGAAAACTATTTTGGAAAATGTTTGTTTCGGCTTTGGCTTGAGATTTTATTGAACTATGGCATTAACTTGATAATGTCTTCAAGTTCATGATGGACGTACTTGAGTCTGCATCCTCGATCATGTATCTGTTGCATAGTCGACATATGTGGTATATGTAGTTGAAGTATTTGTTGTCTGGATTATTTCGAAACTGCTGCTAAATGCTTTTGGATGTTTGAACTTTTATGTGCACTTGAATAGGCATTGAAACCATGTGTATACATACATTCTTGTATGTATATATATATGTCTTGTCCTTGTAGTCTTTATTCCACCTTGATCCAGTAGTTGCTGCCATAACTTGATGTTGATTTTTATTTGTTGACTTGCAGTTTGATTTGTTGTTCCTGATTTTGTAGATGCCTGTACGTATAAGTGCAGTGTATACATATACATGTGTGGATTAAAATGTAGGCATATATACTCTTGTATGTGTGTATGCATGCATGGTTGGATCTATACTTGTGTTTTATCTGCTGCATTGACTTGATATTATATATTCAATGTTGCAGATGCCCTTGATCACTTTGAAATTTATTTTCATGGATTTGATATTATCACTCAATATTGCTGATGTTACATGATTTCTGGCCTTAAAATCATATGTGTGTGTGTGTATATATATATATATGAGGTTCAGTAGTCTACCATTTTACTTTATTAGTTTTAATTGCAGTTGTACTTAGTGCACAGTTGTTATTGTGTTGGACTTTGAGCATTTCTGAGTTATTCCTTTTGGCTGTTGCACTTGAGTTTAGTTGCCTTTGTTTCCAATTTTGGGTATACATGACTACCCTTTTTAAACTGCCTGGCCTACCTGCCTGTGCCGTTGAGTTCTGGTCATGAAAGCATTATGCATTCTCTGTTACATATACGTTGGGTTCGTATAAAAATGCCATTCCGGCTGTTGAAGTCCCATTTTTGCATTGAGGTTCCAATTAGTGATGGTTCCTGTAAGGTCGCAGTTGCATCACATAGTTACACACTGCTGTGTTATTTACTTGGTTGTGTACTTGGGCTTTTAGCATTGAACTGTATGGATGCATTAGTTCATCTTTGTTGTATATATGCTTGCTGCTGGGTCATTTTTGTATGTTGTCACTGCAATATGAACTGTTGAGTTACTTGCGACAGTTTGGGCATTGCCTCCATGTATTTCATGTAGTCTAAGTTATATTAGTGTTGCCTCTGTTTATAACCATGTATATGCTCACTGCATCTTCATTTACCTGTTGTATATGCAGTGTATTGATTGTCTGCATTGTGGCTGCAGTGTCGCATGCTCACGTCATGTGTTTTCACCTTAGTAGTCTGCATATATGAATTCACTGTAACGTGCTGCCTGGTTATGTTAACATGTGTGTATGTATATGAATACATCTTCCTAGTATTACACTTTGGTTGTTCTCCTGGAGTTGCATTCACTTCATGTTGTATTATTTTGGTCTGGCCCTGTTGCTTGCTGTTACTTACTTGGTGCGTTGTGCTCTATTGTTGCATTTTCACTGAGTCACTGATTTTGGGTCGAGACTTGATTTTATGTCTTGACCATTTCATTTGAATTTCTACATTGTGTTGAATCCAGTTTTAAAAACTCGGATTTGACCTTGTGTTGATTTCTATTTCTTCACTGTTGTGGTGAGGCAGTACACGCGTGCGTGTACTGCAGCCACCCAAACTCGACAGTTTTGAATTGATTTTTCTTTGCGTCGTGATGCATTGATCTGCTATGCCGTATTGGCGAGGCCGTACACGCGTGCGTGTGCGGCAGCCAATAACACTGTTTATCTCTGTTGATGATTTAAATCTGCTGATTTATTGTTTAACGCTGTTAAGTGTTATATTTTCGTTATCCGATTTCTTTGTTTAAAGAGTCGGATAGACGAGAATTACTGTGACTGTCGTCTATTTAAATTATTACTGCCTTTATGCACTAATAAACTGGTTTGAATTAGACTGACCTGTGTATTATTTTCTTTTGAATATAATACTCGGGTCAGACCGAGTATTTTTACAGCTTGAAGATTTTCGAGCAGCGAAGTTAGAGAGAGAGTAAAGAACCATTTTTAGTTTCAGAAGAAAATTGTATTTTAAGATATTCCGCTGTATCAGTATTAAAATTGTATAAACTCTGATGTATATAAAAGATTTATAGTAATGAAATAAATTCTCATTTGTTTTAATTCAGTGTTATTATCTGTGTTTCTGTGGCTGATTCTGTTTAAACCTTATAAACTAAATAACAATTCGTCTTTTTGAATGTTTCTAGTTGGTTTAATCACCGACTGGAGGCGGTCAAAAGGGGGAATGTTACAATTGCCTTCTACAAAAATATAGCCCTAGAGCTCGTACGACTCAAGGAGGGTGTTAAGCTAAGAGAAGTTGCCTTCTCCGCCACCATAGATGTATGTTTGTAAAAATCAGTGTATGTAATCTTAGAAATGCAATGTCCGACACTCATCCATACAAGTTGTCTGAGAATAGGACAAACCGAAGGTACTCTCCTACCACATCCTATAGGATTAGTAGCGACAGCCCTTGCAATGGATATTTCATAATGAAGAGACTACTGATACTATATGTATACTGGGATTTTAACCCCAAATGATCAACAAGTAGTCCTTCACTACAAAAATCCTAAATATCAATAACATCGACCAACCTGCACAATCGTCGCATATATGTTATTCCAAAGTGGTTTTCAGATAAATCTGATCCCGGTCTCTTCGCACCAACAATGCAAAAGCGTTTCTCAACCTCACACAGAAACCAAATGTGAGGTACTAAGTGTACGAATCCATTTGATACACGAATCAACATTCTCAACACAAACGATAATCAAGCCTACACGGTCAGTTACGTACTAAGTGTACGACTAATTAGTTTCTACATCAAGTTGAGAAACTAAAATGGCCAAATTTGATAGTCGGTTATTTAACTATCAAAGCAACAAACAAAATCTAGCACATGGGTAGTCACTGGGCCTGATTTTATTAATCGTTTATAAATAAAATCACTTTCCAATTATTCACTTCAAAATATCTTTAAAAAGGTAATATTCAAAACCATTTCCCTTATTGGATATTTGGAAAACATTTTCATATACTCATTTTAATAATAAGTAAGTTTACAAATCATTTTATTTTCGAACCATTTACACCCAATTTTAAAATATCACTTTCCAAAACATTCATTTAAAGAATTATTCACTTTAAAAACATGAATATATTTCATTTTATAAAAATCCATATTTAGCTTATCAAATTAAATTGATTTCACATTTATAAAACAGTGTTTATAATTCACATTTCTATTTTATAAAAACTTCCATTTATAAAATCCCATTATTAACCAATAATCTCGTTTATTCCATTTATATGTCAAAATCGCATTTTAAGTTTATTTACTTATAAATCTCTTTATTTCCCAATTCATTCTTTTGTAACTCATTATTTATAAAGTCCATTATAAATTCATTTCTAAATTTTAATTACAAATCCATATACAAATTTGATTACAAATTCATTTCCAATATTTATAAAACACCGTTTATAAAATTTTATTTCTTTAAATATCTTTATTAATAACATTACTTTTATAACTTCCTTACTTTATAAACCTCATTTACTTATAAGGTTTCATTTATAACTTCATTTTAACACTTATAAAACTCGTTTACATTCCATTACTTTTATTTATGAAATATCAATTTTATAAATCTTATATATATAAACCATTTATAATAAGTTCAAAATTCTCAATTTAACTTATTTTACAAAATTGTTAACTTCATATTTCAAAAATCATGTTTTGTTCCATTTAAATAAACTTCTTCTTTTAATAATTTACAAATCATTATTAAAACTTATATAACTTCAAAAACCATTTAAACATCATTTCACTTTAAATTCATTTTATAGTATTTCAAAATAGGGCCCAATGTTACTACAACATTAAATAAGGGATTCACATCAATCATATCAATCATGACATCCAAACATCATATATCACATGATAACAGCATATATAACAATATATGTAAATAAAAATCAACAATGGTAAGGAATTCAGTTGGATCCCTCCAACCTATAACCTGCAACAAGTATACATATGAGAAAAATATGTACAATGTCTGCTTTGAAGCAGACGCACGTACAAAGGGTCATCCGCTCATACACGGGAACATATAGGGTCTCATCTGCTCCAATAGGCAGGAATATATCCAACTACTAACTACTATAGCATAACATCCAATATATATACATACATACATACATATATATATAACATCCAACAGTCATCAAAATAGCATAATAAAAATATTCCAACTTTTATAAAAATATAAGCGGGTCACAAAGAGTGAGTTTTACTCACTTTGCTTCTAATCGTCATTGCAGCGTTTTATTTCGATTAAAATTAAATGAGCGTTTAATTTTAACCAAAATTTTTAATAGATACAAATCCATCCAAACTAGCTCTAAAATGTAGCGCTCGACAATACGAACCCAACACAATTCGTTTCGTGTGAATCCGGCCTCATATGAATTAGTTATACCATTTATAAGTTACATGAATTCTAAAATTAAATAAATTTACAAATTAAATTATCTAATTAACCTAGATTTGATCACAACCATTCATTTCCAGAAAACAGATCTTGGCCGTGAATCCTCTCTTCTTCTTCCCAGGTTTTAAATGCACGAATTGAACACATAGCCGCCGTTTATACTCGATTGTCGCGGCCAACATCGTCAACTACCTCCATCGCGTGCGCCTCCACACAGTGCACCACCACCCCCAACCCCGAAGAACTCATCCCCACCATCGCCTAGAAAAACGTGCTTGAACGCAAGATAAACGTGGCCCAAATCTGGCCTCTACGACGCCTCATTTCTGATCATGACCATTGGATAACAAGATCTTGTCGAGCTCTACGTTTTTGCTTTAGGAAGTTTTTCGAATTGGTTGATCGATCGAGAGAAAATCGAGGGAGAAGGATCGAACTTTTCCGGCCATTGAAATATAGGGTGGCGGCTGTGACCTAATTAGCTAGAGTTTGGAGAACGGAGGATAGTTAAGGTTCTTATATACTAATTTAAACGACACTATTCATTCGAAAATTTTCCGAACTCCAATTGAGGTGTCCCGCTTGGCGTACTTAATGTTTTACCTCTATTTCGAACACAATGGAATATATATCGAGAGCCAATTCCATCATATACGGAAGATAAGTTTTCAAATCGAGTTATTTTAATTAAAATTCCTTTAATTAATTTCTAGGCATTTCAGCTTCGCACGACCAAACCGTAAGTCCGATTGACACAAAATTTGAAATCCTATAATAACTCACTATTACGGATCCAATGAATCTTGTTTTGTCGAAATCTGAGACAATGTCAAAAATGACTATTTTTACACGTTAGTTAAATATCAAAATTTTCAATTTCTATAAATTAACTTTCAATTCAATTTTAAAAGTTTATTATCTTCATTCTAATTCAAAAGGAATTTAAAACAACATTAGAAATCATTTTTATTCATATTAGATTCAATATTTTAATAATTAACTGATTTAACTTATAATATTCATTTTTCAATTTTTAAATCCAATTAAATATTCTAAATTCAGGCGATTGAAAAGCTGGGTCGTTACAGCTACCTTTCTAGAAGAGGACGAATTTAATCTAAGGAGTTTTGGATCCAACATTCAAGGTGCACATTCAAGGCTATAGCGTTAGTAATCTTTAATCTATTTTGTTGTACACACATACATATGTAGATTAGATCATTGCTTTATCACGAATTTATATATTTATTTGTTGTCAGATTTATATACATATATACACACCTTTAAAATGATTAAAAAAGCACACATAATACACATGAATTTATTTTCGGCAATATGAAAAAAATATTTTTCAAAAATTTAAAATAATTTTTATATATTTTGAATTAACATACTAATTTAAAATTAGTATACATACATATACATATACAAACATACATATATATATATATATCACATAAAAATTAATTTATTAATTTACATTCGCATATATATACATGTTTTAAAAAAACAATTTATGTGTGTGTGTGTATTATAATTAAATCTAAAATATAGATAATAATTTATAAATGTATTTTAAATCATTTTAAAATTATAATGCAATATATATATATATATCTTATAAATAAAATCCACAAGGATTTTACAGTTTTTTTTAAAAAAAATCATATAGAATCGACGCTAATTTTATATTTTGAAAAAAAATCTTTTACAAATCAGAACAATGGTAAAATATTAAAAAATAGTGTTAAAATGTTTCGACCGAGGAAAAGAATTTATTTTTAATATATTATAGTTTATACTTACAAATTAATATTTTATAAATAAATTTTAAATTACACACACATAAAGATATATATATGTATGTATGTATGTATGTATGTATGTATTCGAATGTTGGAAAAAATTATCTACATACATACATATATATATATCAACATTTGAATTTTGAATTTTAAAATTCAAATAGATTTTATTCTAGGTATAAATGGGTTTTAAATTTAAATCTATCTTAAGATATATTAAATACTAATTTAAGTACTAATTTAACTGGTCAATATATTTAAATATATATGTGTGTTATATATATATATTTGTATATATCTATATAATAATAAATTAATTATGAACATCAAATATTTATATAAAGAGTCTAATGTTTCCATTGCAGTGTAAATCTCAGCACTTATATATGGGCATATTAAACAATGTACATATCTATATATTGCACGTACGCTATACACATATGTATGTATTTGATAAACATATACATTATATACTATATATAATATGATAAAATCTTTATATAAATTAGCTAAATAAAATAAAGATTTTATTTAAAATTATTTAGGTTGGATCAAAATTAATTTAGACTTCATAGGCCAATAGGGGTGGATAAAGGAGATGGCGGTCATATATGAGGGAGAGAAAGAAATTTTTTATCTCGAAATGAATTAGAGAGCATTGTTTTATGATGAGAATAAAAACCTTTCACATTCTCTCTTTAAAACTTCCCCTTTTAATTTCCAATTTACTCTAAATTAAATATGTAGATGATTTCCTCCCATTCTATGGATGGCAGTCACTGCAAGAAAATATGTTTTTAGTTGCACTTATTAGTAGCATTTTGAAGAAAGTGCAACTATTATTATTTTATACCATATTTTCAACACCGCCAAAGGTTACATCTCATCCCGCCTATAAGTTTTTCTTCACATCCACCAGAAAGTACCGCCAACTTTTTAGTTGTTATATATTTCATTTTAGTTTCCATGTCTTCATTTTTCTTCACTTCAAAAAATTTCACGTCCTAATTCCTTATCGTCATCATCTACTTCATTTTTCCTCTGTTCTTTTCATTATCCCGCTTAGATTTTCTTTCCCATTTCTTTCTCTTCCTCCCAATCCAATAAAAAACAAGAAGAAACCCTAATTTCATCCCTTTATCTCAAATCTCTCCCTTTTTCATCCATTTTTAAAATTAATTACAACCAAAAATTATTCACTGGCTAAAATTTTTCCTCAACAATGCAGATGAATGAAACCAGATGGATTCATGGGTCCAATGTTGGAAGTTTCGAGTTGGATGTAGTCATGGTCTTCGAACCTTAGCTACAATTGCAGCATCAAGGTCGCCTATCACCATCATTCCGCTGGCTTAGCTACACTATTTCAATGTTGCTACCATGGGTAACCAGTAACCCTAATTTCAACTTTTTATTCGATTTTCTCAATAAAATTGCATAATTTATTTTTCTTCGGTTAATGATTCAGTTTATACTGATTAGTAGTATTTGATTATGGAACTGTTAAAAAATTTATTTCAACTTTCAATTATGAAACTAGTGAGATTAGTTAATTAAAATATTATTTTTAACTTGAATTTTGTAGAATTATGAGCATTGAATGTTTATTTTTCATCATATTGTATTTTACGATAATATAAACAAATTAATAATGATAAGTTTATAGGACAATAGTATATACATAACGAAAATTCAATTTTGTATAACATAATTTCATCTATTTTTGACAATTAATGTATTTCTATAATGGTTTTTATGTTCAGATTTAAAATTATAAAAGATTTTGGAATTATATAACAGAGATTCATAGATCGTGGATATATATTATAGATATGTATTACCCTTTTACAATTCACTCATAAGTCTACTTCTAACTCTTACTTCTACTTCTAACTCTAACTTGAGGGATGTAGACTAGATGTGAAAATTGTGCCAGTCAAGTTAAAATTAGTCTACAATAACATATTTCACTTATTTTTAGGACTAAGACTTAAAAATAATACTATTGAGACACCTATCCTTTTGTAGGTATATGGATCAACAAAGATACTATAGACATATGCTGATGTAGGATTTGTGGAGAAATAGCATAGTAGTTGTTGCTGAGGCAACCATACTGCAAGAAAGGTTTGCACATCATAGCGGTTCAATTTTTGGCATGCCATCCTGAAGTAGGCATGGCAAGTAGCTCAATCTTGGTTGATCTTCTGCCTTAGTTGAGATGCTCTTTGTTGAGGCATGACCTAGCTCTAAGTAAGTGGTCCATTTCTGTTACTGATTGCTGAGTATTTATCCAAAAAAACCCACATATCCTATTTTGTATACAGATACATGTATACGCTGACACATATATAAATATGTGATAATATGACTCATTCAAGCATGAATTTGTTAAGGTTTTATTAAATTTGTGTTAGTTAAGGAAGTATGATAATTTATACAATTATATTTACCGATCTAATGTAGTTATCTAGATATGTAGCTGACTTATAAGCTTAAGTTTTAAGCTTTGTAAATTATCTATATTTCTTTGGATATATGTGTATTTATATATACATGTGTACGAATTTGTATTGATATTAGCTAAATCTTTATATAAACTAAAGGTAGTTCTAGACCCAATTGTTAGTTAATACTTTGAGTAAGATGGAAAGAGTATATGTACACCATATATATATATATATATTTGTGTGTGCGTACACACATACCATTACATATATATATATATACATATATATATTATACGTGTGTACATATGTAGCCAGGGATGCCAACTGAATATTAACTACGTAGTTTCACATATGCATATTTGCATATCATGTAGTAAATACTTTTTTAGCTTGTAGTAAGGAGATAGAATATAGGATAATATATAATTGTTATTAAACACAGATATGAGTGATACTAACACTTTTGGGGCTAAGCAATATAAGCAACAAAGAAACATTAAATTGGAAAGGCAACTATATTATTGTAACGACCCGTGATTTTACCGCTTTGATGGATGAATATTTAATTAATGGTTTTAATAATTAAATAATTCTCTTTAATTTATAACTAATGGTAGAAAATTCATTTTTGAACTTTTTTTACAAAAGTATATAGTTCAAAGAAAATTAGAAAATATGACCGGAAAGCTTTTCCAAAAATCCTGATTTTTGATCATTTAAAATTGTTTAAAAGGTTGTAAAACACCTTAATATATTTAAACACACACTCTTATAAATAATGAGTACTTAATTAAGTGTTTGAAAGTGTAAATATATGTTTACTTATGATAAGAAAGTGATGCAACATTTTTCAAGTTTAAAAATTTATATAACAGTAAATTATGTAGTGTCACATTACTTTTCTACATCTTTGTACACTGAAGGGCTTTACATGGTCGATATAAGGGTGGTTCATGGAGGGCAACATGTGAAACAAGTAAAAGGGGAGTATGTGGTGATGTGCATCAATCTAGTGGAGGGAAATGGTTGGGGGCATTAAGGTAATTTCAGTAAGTACATTTCTATAAAACTAATTCCCTTTATCTCTCTCCTTCTTCATTTCATTTTCGTTTTTTAAAAACCTTCTTCTTTTTTTCTAAATTTTTCAAATGCTTATTAGTGGCTTCCATATTTTTAAAAATTTTCAAAAACTTCACCTTTTTCACTTTAAAAGCTCTAAAACTTGTTTGAAACTTTTCCTTTTCATTCTAGCACCTCCTTCTTCTTAAAACAAGCCATACACCCTCCACCACCCTATGGCCAAGACTAAATCAACCTTGGACCGAGCCCATAGCATCATGCCCTAGCCTACTTACCTTTCCTTTTGGCTAAAGATCAAGTTTGCTTAGGAAAAATCAAGTTTTGTTTGTAAATTTCAAGTTTTAAAAAAATTTGCTTAAGTTTAGTAAGTAAAAACTCACACCCATTTTGTAAAAATTACATCTTTGATATGTGTTGGTATTAGCATATGTAAATTTCTTGGTTATTGGCTAGTTGTGTGGCTGTCGCGCGCGCGTGCGTGCGTATGTTTGTACATGCATTTGCCTTAAACTGGTCAATAAAGTCTAAAGGTGTTGTTATGCTTATAAAGTTTAGATCTTTTACTTATATTTGTGGTTGTGATATGTGTATGGATGTATAGACTTGGATATGTGGTGATATGCTAAGAAAGTTAGCCTCCTTTCTAGTTTAAGCGATATGGAATCATTTGTGTAAAAAAACTAGGATTTTTGCGTTTAAATCAAAATCATTTTCAAGTTTTAAACTTTGATTTACTTTTATAAACACTTACTTTATGTTTGTGGAAAGTTATTAAGTTTTTAATTGTTAAGTTTTCAGATTAAACTAGAAAAACCTTTTCTAGTTATGGTATCCATATCGATAGTCGCCATGGATGCAATTTCGATAAAGGTCTGCTTTTTGCAAAATTTAGTTTTCATACTTAAAAGTACTTTAGAAATGTTTTATAAACTTAATAATGATGTTTAAGAGAGTTAATTAAGAATTTATTTATTAATTATCAATTAATTAAGTTTGGTAATTAATAATTAATTAAGTATCGAACAAGGTTTAGTAATTATAATTAAGTGGAAATTAATTACTAATTAATTATCTTTTAAAAGTGAGATTAATTTTAATTAATTAATGATTAAGTAAGATTAATCTTTAATTATGAGTTAAGTATAAGATTTGTTTGAATTAATTATAAATTAAGTTATAGGGTTAATTATTAAGTAAGTGTTTAATTATTTTTAGTTATAAATTAACTAAGGATTTTAAGTTATAAATAAATTATTTTAAAAGAATTAATTATTTCTTAATAAAATTAAGTTAAGTTAAAACTTAATTAAGATTTAACTATGTCTTTAAAAAGTATTTAACTTGTAATTAATTATTTAAAAAGAGGTTTAAGTTCTTAATTACTTTGTTTTTCAAAGATCAATTTGTTTAAAGGCAACTTTCTTTTATAAGAATAATTTTGAACACAAGGGATTCGATTTTTAATACCATTAAGTAACCATACAAATGTGAACAGGTTATACTAAACTTTGACATTTGTAAGCAGAATAAATCCCCATTCTGTTATACCTTAATTACGTAGATTATTGGACATCTCTTAGTAGAATAAATCCTTGTTCTGCTATATTAACCTTAATAGATTGTGTGGGCATCTATTTAGCAGGACAAATCACCATCCTGCTATTATGTTATTTGGATATGTATTTACCAGTTGGTTTATATTGACATGTTATTCCCTGATTTGGTTATGGATTGTATTTAAATATATGTTGACATATGTAAATAACTATTATCTAACTTGGAAATAATTTAAATAAATGATAACTTGATTTAGTATCATTATGGTCACTAAGCCTCCTTTCAAATTTGTAAAATTATGGTTTTGAAATTGACTTTAAATCTTTATCAATTTAAGGTTAAGTGTTTGTAAACAATTTTGTAAGTTGTCCAATTATTTTAATAAAGGTATTTAAAAATGATATTTTAAAATAATATTTATAAATGATTTATTGAAAGAAGATTGTAAATGATATTGTAAAAAGGGAATTATAAATGAAGATTTATAAAAGAGTTTATAAATGACTTTGGATATTTGTAAAGGAGTTTTATAAATGATTTTGGATATTTATAAATGGATTTAGAATTTAAGCAAAAGGAGATCATAAATGGAAATGATTTATAAAAAGGATTTATTAAAGAAATAATAAAAAGAACTTGAGATTTAGATTTCCCTTAACTAACCTTCTTAATTATGGTTTTGTTCCATGCTTAACACTGAAGGAATAGTATTTGAGGTAGCCCTTATCTCTAATTTAAATATCATTAGTTTGATCATTTTAATATGATTTTGAAATAAGAAATTTTTAATAAATGTTTTGTGAATATACTTATGTTAGTGAGATAACTTTATGAATGATTTGATAAACGTTTGAAAAGAAATTTAACAAATGAAGATTTGTTTTTGAGGCTTAGTGGTAGCTATGGGTAATTAAACTTCTAGATTTTTGTTTGTTTGTATATTTGATAGTTAAATACCCGACTATCTAAGATTGGCCAGATTTTGACTTAGGAAGTATGATTGTGTATGCGAGTTCCCTGGTGAGGACTCAAATACTTATTGTATACTTCCAAAAGAACCGAGAATGAGTTAATTGGAAATTATCGTTGTTGGTTTGGGTAGACCAGATCATACATGTTATTCGAAAACCACTCCAAACCAACATATGCGTTCGCGTGGAAGACATCTTGAAGATAATTGAAGACAATACTCCTTGAAGAGCCTTTGGTTTCAATTAGACTCAAAAATGGACTTATGTGGATGAATGCTAGCGTTACATTTCTGCTTGGCGGGCAGTGTTAGCATTCCAAAATGGATTGTTAAGTGTTAAGAGTGTAGCCGCTCAAACCTCACATCCCGAACATGGTTAAAACAGGGTAGATGCGGCAAGGCTATGTGGGTTGCACCCATTAGGGTATGATCATCTTAAGATCTAGTGTAGATATCTCTATGTATGCTTCAGGTCCAATTTTTGGTTGTTGAACATAGCCAAGGAGTAACCATATTCGATACCTAGTTCAGGGGTTGGCCGGTCCTATGTTGACAGAGGTAGAAAGGTTTTTGATCTCACTGTACATTTTATCTAGAGGTGTATAGATTTTCAAAAGGTAGTCTGTTACCTGACCATTAGATGGAAATCCATTCTCCAATAAGTGCCTTCAGTTTTTGATTGCATACCTATTATTGCTGTCATCTCCACGCGTCGTAGCTACTTGGTTATTAGATACTTTTAATCCTGGACATTATTATAATATCACTGCATTTTCTATAGAAAATGTTTTGGTTATCGTAAGGTAAAAACCCGTCTGTGTTTATGTGCAGTGTGGTCTTACCAAATACCTTTGATTTTAAAGGATTTACAAGTTATAATAAATACAATCCTTGTGATTTGCGTTTCTAACGCTGGTTTTACCAGATTGACCCGAGCATTGTTTTCTTATAATGCTCGGGTCAAACTGAGCATATTTTCCAAATTAGCTTTGGATGCATCAGAGCTCAAGTGGCGAGCTGGAGACCAAGACGTATCTACCTTTGCCATGGCTTTGTTGTATTTATTAGAAATTGTAAGGACGGGTATTATAACTGTCCAAGTAGATGATAGGCTAATACTCTGATGGATGTATGTATACAAAAGTTTTCTTTTGTAAAGATCATTGTTATATTATAGATTATTCGTCGCGATGTGAGATTCTACATTGTTTAGTTTCTTCTGTCTTTTTTCCCTAACAATCTTTCTATCCAGCACTTAGTTGTTCGACATGTGAATACTATTAATGTATTAATGTCGACTTCTGCGGGTCGAAAAGACAGGTCATTACATTTGGTATCAGAGTTGAAGTTTAAGCGCGAACCTTGGCTTTGGTGGAGTAATCTCATTAGAGATAGGGTAAGTGACACCCTATAATGAGTTTGAGTGTATTATATAAGTGCATGTATTTGTTAGTGGTATAAAAATGTTTTATATTATGTTAATTGATCTATTATATGGCTTATAAATTCTAGTCGATGCGTCTGACCAACATTATCGATAGGGGTTCCTAATGCTTGAACAAGATCAACCGACACAGTATTGTTTTAAAATTGGTAAATGAAATAATTTTACCTAGGAATATATTTTGTATATACAAAAATGATTTTCAAAAATAGTATAGTATCTTTGAGATACATGTTGAATAGGAAATGATAATATTATATTATTATCATTTAGGATTTGGTTTAGTCATGCTCGTTTAGTTTGAGCATTAACTGTTGTTGAATGTTATAGGTTGCTTCCTTTTTTAAACATGGGTTGGGTAAATAAAAAATTAGGCAACATTGAAACAAACACCTTGTGAATTAATTTTCACGATTTGATTATAAGGTGTTTGGTGTTTGGTGTTAATGTTGGATTAAAACTTGATTTAAAGATTTGTTAAAAGGAAAGTTAAAATATTAGAACAATATTATAAAAGAAATGATTTTATGAAATATATTTATAACAATGAGTCTTTAGAATATAAAAAATTTAAGTAGGAAACTTAAGTGCTTAAATCATGGTGCTTTTGAAAAATGGTTTTCAAGGTTTGAGAAAAGTAATAATAGTATCACTTGAAAGTATTTTGGTTTAAGTATAAAATTTTGGAAATGGAAATTTTGAGTAAGAAGTATTCTCTTTTGATTTGTTTGGGTAATGAGTCTCAATTTGTTTTGTGATGATCTGAATAATCTTCTAAGTGACGATCGGATGTTTTCTTAAACGAACGTTGTAGTGCACTTAGTAAATTATTCTCTTAATCATAGTATGATCGAAACAAGTTCAAGTCCGAATGAACCCAGAATTGGTAATAGATACTTTGGAAATGTATATAGTATTCTTTCAAATGGTATTTGAAAAAAGTATTTTTATGTTAACTAGTTTGAGTGGCTCAAAAATAACTAGAAATGGGAAGGAAATGTGTTCGGATGAAAAACACTTCTCTTGAGTATCACCCTTCACAATAAGGGAATGTATGATATTGTTTGGTAGAAACCAGTTCCTTGGTATCATTTTGGGGTTACCCGAGCTATATATGTATGTTTTCTATGTTAAATATAGTTTCATTTTAGAAAGGGTTTTAAAATAAGACCGGGTATTTGGATCTTGAGTTTTCATAAAAGAAATAATTCAAAATGGAAAGGTTGAATTAAATAATGGTATATACTCTCAAGATGTAATAGAGTATTATAAAAATTAAACCTAAGTTTAGTTTTATGTAATGGTTTCATAAATAATTTTAGTAGAAGTAAAATTGGTATTAGTAAGAACCAATAATATAAGTGCGTAATTTGAACGTGGATCATTTCTCATTTTCATATAGTCTGATCCAAGATTCGAGTACATGACTTTGAGGTGTTTCACCCCATTCTAAATAAGGATCTATCACTCAATTGTTGATAACGAACACTGGGTAAGGGTTCTTGATAGGAAACAAAAGTTCAATATCATATTATATGGCTATCTAAGAAGAACAGAGGTTTCTAATCAAAAAGCCTGATCGGAGTCCGCACTAGTGAATCGGGTGAGCGATACTAGCTTGGAAGTGAAGTTATGAAATCGAGTGGAGATTGAATTAGATTTTTTATATAGATGATCTATGAACATCAAGCGGACTTATGAATGTATTGGGTGTTCATGTGATGAAATTTCGGGGATGAAATTCTTTTAATGGGGAAGAATTTAAGGACCCAATGTTTTACCGCTTTGATGGGTGAATATTTAATTAATAGTTTTAATAATTAAATAACCTACTTTAATATATAACTGATGTTAGAAATTCCATTTTTTAATTTCATTTAAAAAAGTATTTAGTTTAAAGAAAATTCGAAAATGTGACTGGAAAGCTTTTTCAAAAATCCCGATTTTGATCATTTAAAAGTTATTTAAAAGGTTATAAAACACCTTAATATATTAAAACACACACTCTTATAAATAATAAGTACTTAATTAAGTGTGTAAAAGTATAAATATATGTTTACTTATGATAAGAAACCGATGTTGCAATTTTCACATTACCTTTCCACATCCTAGTACACTTAAGGGCTTTACATGGTGATATAAGGGTGGTTCATGGAGGGCAATATGTGAAACAAGTAAAAGGGGACTATGTGGTGATGTGTCTAGTAGAGGGCAATGGTACTTGGCGGCATTAATGTAATTTTAATAAGTACATTTCTATAATACTAATTCACTTTCTCTCTCCCCTTCTTCATTTCATTTTCTTTTTTTTAAACCTTCTTCTTCTTTTCTTAGTTTTTCCAAAGCTTATTAAAGGCTTTCATATTTTTAAATTTTAAAAAAAACTTCACCTTTGTCACTTTAAAAGCTCTTAAACTTGTTTAAAACTCTTCCTTTTCAATTCTAGCACCTCCTTCTTCTCAAAACAAGCCCATACACCATTCACCACCCTATGGTCGAGCCTAAATCAACCTTAGGTCGAGCCCATAGCATCATGGCCAAGCCCACTTTCCTTTCCTTTTGGCTAAGGATCAAGTTCGCTTAGGAAAAATCAAGTTTTGATTGGAAATTTCAAGTTTTAAAAACATTTGCTCCAGTTTGGTGAGTAAAAAACCATACCCATTTTGTAAAAACTACATCTTTGATATGTGTTGGTATTAGCATGTGTAAATGTTTTGGTTATTGGCTAGTTGTGCCGTCGTTGTAAATATATATATATATATATATGTATATATATATATATGTATGTATGTATGTATTTATGTATATGTGTGTGTGTATATATATATATATGTATGTATATGTATATGTATATGTGTGAGTGTGTGTGTTTGTACATGCATTTGCCTTAAACTTGTGAATGAAGTCTCAAAAGTGTTGTTATGGTTACAAAGTTTTGATCTTCTGCTTATGTTTGGGGTTGTGATATGTGTATGGATGTATAGACTTGGATACATGGTGATATGGTAAGAAAGTTAACCTCTTTTCTAGTTTAAGCTGCATGGAATCCTTTGTGTAAAAAACATTAGGATTTTGGTATTTAAATCAAAATCATTTTCAAGTTTTAAACTTTGATTTAATTTTATAAACACTTACCTAATGTTTGTGGAAATTTAGTAAGCTTTCAAGTGTTAAGTTTCCAAAGTAAACTAGAAAAACATTTTCTAGGTATGGTATCCATAGCGATGGTCACTATGGATGAAGTTTTAATAAAAAGTCCGCTTTTTGCAAAATTTAGTTTTTATACTCAAAAGTATTTTAGAAATGTTTTATAAACTTAATGATGATGTTTAAGAGAGTTAATTAAGAATTTATTTATTAATTGATTAAGTTTGGTAATTAATAATTAATTAAGTATTAAAAAAGGTTTAGTAATTATAATTAAGTGGAAATTAATTACTAATTAATTATCTTTTAAAAGTGAGATTAATTTTAGTTAATTATTGATTAAGTAAGATTAATCTTTAATTAATTATGAGCTAATTATAATATTTGTTTCAATTAATTATTAATTAAGCATTGGGTTAATTATTAATTAATTATTAAGTAAGTGTTTAATTATTTTATTTATAAACTAATTAAGGATTTTAATTTATAAATAAATTATTTTAAAAGGATTAATTATTTATTTAAAAAATTAAGTTAAGTTAAGACTTAATTAAGATTTTATTATGTTTTAAAAAAGGATTTAACTAATAATTAATTATTTAAAAAGTGGTTTAAGTTCTTAATTACTTTGTTTTCTAAGGATCAGTTTATTTAAAGGCGACTTTCTTTTACAAACAATAATTTTGAGCACAAGGGATTCTATTGTCGACACCATTAACTAATCATACAAATGTTAATAGGTTATACTAAAATTTGACATTTGTTAGTAGAATAAATCTTGGTTCTGCTATACGTTAATTACGTAGATTATTGGATATCTCTTAGTAGAATAAATCCTCATTCTGCTATATTAACCTTAATAGATTATGTGGACATCTATTTAGCAGGACAAATCATCATCCTGCTATTATGTTATTTGGATATGTATTTACCAGTTGGTTTATATTGACATGTTATTCCCTGATTTGGTTATGGATTGTATTTACAATATGTTGGCTTATGTAAATAATTGTTATGTGACTTGGAAGACAGATTTAAATAAATGCTAACTTGATTTAGTACCATTGCGGTCCCTAAGCCTCCTTTCAAATTTGTAAAATTATGGTTTTCAAATTGACTTTAATTCTATAACAATTTAAGGTTAAGTGTTTGTAAATGATTTTGTAAGTGGTCCAATTATTTTAATAAAGGTATTTACAAATGATATTTTGTAAATAATATTTATAAAGGATTTAATTAAATATGATTTTCAAATAATATTTGTAAAAGATATTTTAAAAGGGGAATTATAAATGAAGATTTGTAAAAGAGTTTATAAATGACTTTGGATATTTGTAAAAAGAGTTTTATAAATGATTTTTGGATATTTATAAAAGAATTGTATAAATGGATTTAGAATTTAAGAAAAAGGATATTTCATAAATGGAAATGATTTATAAGATTTATTGAAGAAATTAAAAAAAAGAATTTGAGAATTGAATTTCCCTTAACTGACCTTCTTAATTATGGTGGTGTGGAACTTTCGTTTCATGCTTAACACTAAAGGAATAGTATTTAGGGTAGTCCTAATCTCTAATTTAAATAACATTTGTTTGATCCTTTTAATATGATTTTGAAATAAGAAATCTTTCACATATGTTTTGTGAATATACTTATGTCAGTAAGATAAGTATACGAATGATTTGATAAATGTTTTGAAAAGAGATTTAATAAATGAAGATTTGTTTTTGAGGCTTAGTGGTTGCTATGGGTAATTAAATCTATATATTCTTGTTAGTTTGTGTATTTCATCGTTAAATAACCGACTATCAAACCTTAGGTAGTTTTGACTTAGGAGGTATAATTGTATATGTGAATTTCCTAGTAAGGACTCGAATACTTGTTGTATACTTCCAAAAGATCCGGGAATGGGTCAACCAAAAATTATCGTTGTTGGTTTGGAGATATTAGGATCAGAATTGTTATCCAAAAACCACTTTGAACCAACATATACGTTCACGTGGAAGACATCTTGAAGATGATTGAAGACGATGCTCCTTGAAGAGCCTTTGGTTTCATTCAGACCCAGAACGAACTTTTATGGATGAATGCTAGCATTGTATTTCTTCCTTGAGGGCAGTGTTAGCATTCCAAGATGGATTGCTAAATGTTAAGAGCCTAGCCTCTTAGACCTCACATCCCAGTAACAGTTAAAACAGGGTAGATGGGGCAGGGCTATGTGGGTCGCACCTATTAGGATTTTATCATCCCAAGCTCTAGTGTTGATATCTCTATGTGTGCTTCGGGGAGCATTTTTGGTAGTTGACCACAACTAAGGGGTAATTATATTCGGTACTACCCAGCTCATGGGTAAGTCGGTCCTGTGTTGGCAGTGGTTGTAAAGTTTTCAATCTCATTGTACATTTTATCTTGAGGTGTAGAGATTTTCGGAAGGTACTCCCTTACCTTGACATTGGATGGAAATCCATTCTCTAATAAGTGCCTTTGGTTTTTCATTGTATAACTATTAATGCTGTCATGTATACACAACTACTTGGTTATTAAATACTTTAATCCCTAGACATTATTATAATATCATTGCATTTTCTATAGAAAATATTTTGGTTATCGTAAAGTAAAAACCCATCCGTATTTATGTGTGGCATTGTCATACGAGATATCTTTGATTTTAAAGGATTTAGATGTTATAATAAATAAAATTCCTTGCGATTTGAGTTTCTCATGCTGGTTTTACCAAACTAACCCAGCATTGTTTTCTTATAATGCTCGGGTCAGACCGAGCATATTTTCCATATACCTTTGGATGCATTGGAGCTTAGGAGACGAGCTGGAGACCAAGACATATCTACGTATTTCTTTATGTTCTGCTGCATGGCTCTGTTGTATTTATCAGAAATTGGAAGGACGGGTATTATAACTATCCAGGTAGATGACAGGCTAGTACTTTGATGGATGTATGTATAAAAAAAATTTCTTTTGTAAAGACCATTGTTATATTATAGATTATTTGTTGCGATGTGAGATTCTTGTTGAATAATTTTACCTAGTAATATATTTTATATACACAAAAATGATTTTAAAAATAGTATAGTATCTTGTAGATGCTTGTTGAATAGGAAATTATAATATTCTATTATTACCATTTAGGATTTGGTTTAGTCATGCTCGTCCAGTTTGAGCCTTGACTGTTGTTGAATGTTATGGATAGCTTTCTTTTTTTAAATAAGGGTTGGGTAAATAGAAAATGGGGAAACATTTAAACAAACACCTTATGAATTAAGTTTCATAATTTGATTATAAGATGTTCGGTGTTAATATTGTGTTAAAACTTTATTTAATAAAGGATGTTTATTAAATGAAAAGTCAAAAATATTAGAATGATTTTATAAAGGAAATGACTTTGTAAAAGAAATGATTTTATAAAATGGATTTATAAGGATGGGTCTTTAGAGTAAAACGATTTAAGTAGGAAACTTAAGTACTTAAATCCTGATGCTTTTGAAAAATGGTTTTCAAGGTTCGAGAAAATTAATTATAGTATTACTTGAAAGTATTTTGGTTTAAGTATAAAATTTTAGGAATGGAAATTTAAAATAAGAAGTATTCTCTTTGGATTGGTTCGGGTAACGAGTCTCGATTTGTTTTGTGATGATCTGAATAATCTTGTAAGTGATGATTGAACCTTTGTTTAGGCAAACGTTATAGTGCACTTAATAAATTATTCTTTTTATCATTGTACAATCGAAACAAGTTCAAATACGAATGAAATCAAAGTAGGTAATATATATTTTGGAAATGTATATAGTATTGTTTCAAATGGTATTTGAAAAAGAGAAGGTATTTTTATGTTAATTAGTTCGAGTGGCTTGAAAATAACTAAAAATGAGAAGGAGATGTGTTCGGATGGAAAACACTTCTCTTTAGTATTACCTTAATCTGTAAGGGAATGATGATACGGTTTGGTAGTACCCAATTCCTTATTGTCATTTTAGGGTTACTGGGGATATATGTATATGTTTTTTATAGTTAAAATATATTGTTTCATTTCAGAAATGGTTTTGAAATAAGACCGGGTATTTGGATCTTGAGTTTTCTCAAAAGAAATAATTCAAAATCGAAAATTTGAATTAAGTTGTGGTATATACTCCCAGGATGTAATAGAGTATTATACAAGTTAAACATAAGTTTATTTTTATGAAATGGTTTCATAAATAATTTTAGCAGAAGTAAAATTGGTATTAGTAAGAACCAATAATATTAGTGCGTAAGTTGAACGTGGATCATTTCTTTTTTTCATAAAGTTTGATCCAAGATTCGAGTACATGACTTTAAGGTGTTTTACCCCATTCCAAATAAGGATCTATCACTCAATTGTTGACGGCGAACACTTGGTAAGTATTCTTGATAGGGAACCAAAGTTTTCTATTATATTATATGGCTATGTAAGGAGAACAGTGGTTTCTAATCTAGAACCCTAATCAGAGTTCGTGCCAGTGAATCGAGTAAGCAATACTAGCTTGGAAGTGAAGTTATGGAATCGAGTGGAGATCGAATCACATTTTTTGTATGGATGATCTATGAACATCATGTAAACTTATGAATAGTATTGGGTGTTCATGTGATGAAATTTCGAAGACAAAATTCTTTTAAGGGGGAAGAATGTAACGACCCGGAATTTTACCGCTTTGATGGGTGAATATTTAATTAATGGTTTTAATAATTAAATAACCCTCTTTAATTTATAACTAATGATAGAAAATTCATTTTTGAATTTTGTTTAAAGAAGTATTTAGTTCAAAGAAAATTAGAAAATATGACCGGAAAGCTTTTTCAAAATCTCATTTTTGATCATTTAAAAATTGTTTAAAAGGTTGTAAAACACCTTAATATATTTACACACACTTACATAAATAACGAGTACTTAATTAAATGTGTAAAAGTATAAATATAAGTTTAATTATGATAAGAAAGTGATGTAACAATTTTCAAGTTTAAAATTTTAAATAAAAGTAAATTATGTAACGTCACATTACCATTCTACATCTTAGTACAGTTAAGGGCTTAACATGGTGGATATAAGGGTGGTTCATGGGGGGTAACATGTGAAACAAGTAAAGGGGGAGAATGTGGTGCTGTGGCATCAATATAGTGGAGGGTAATGGTACTTTGGGGCATTAAGGTAATTGTAATAAGTACATTTCTATAAAACTAGTTCCCTTTCTCTCTCTTTCTTCATTTCATTCTCTTTTCTTTAAACCTTCTTCTTCTTTTCTTAGTTTTTCAAAAGCATATTAATGGCTTCCATATTTTTATATTTTTAAAAAAACTTCACCCTTTCACTTTAAAAGCTCTTAACCTTGTTTAAAACTCTTCCTTTTCGTTTCTAGCACCTCCTTCTTCTTAAAACAAGCCCTTACACCCTCCACCACCCTATGGCCAAGCCTAAATCAACCTTAGGCTGAGCTCATAGCATCATGGCCGAGCCCGTAGCATTCATGGTCAAGCCCACTTACCGTTTCTTTTAGTTAAAGATCAAGTTTGCTTTGGAAAAATCAAGTTTTAAAAAGATTTGCTTAAGTTTGGTGAGTAAAAGCTCACACCCATTTTGTAAAAATTACATCTTTGATTTATGTTATATTAGCATGTGTAAATTTCTTGGTTATTGGCTAGTTGTATGGTTGTTTTGAATATGTGTGTGTGTGTGTGTGTGTTTGTATATGCATTTGCTTTAAACTTGTTAATAAAGTCTAAAAAGTGTTATTATGTTTAACGTTTAGATCTTTCTCTTATGTTTTGGGTTATGATATGTATATGGATGTATAGACTTGGATATGTGGTGATGTGCTAAGAAAGTTAGCCTCTTTTCTAGTTTAAGCGGCATGGAATCCTTTGTGTAAAGAAACTAGGATTTTGGCGTTTAAATCAAAATCATTTTCAAGTTTTAAACTTTGAATTATTTTTATAAACACTTACTTTATGTTCATGGAAAGTTAGTAAGCTTTCAAATGTTCAGTTTTCAAAATAAACTAGAAAAGCATTTTCTAGTTATGGTATCCATAGCGATTGTCGCTAGGAATGCAGTTTTGATAAAAAGTCTGCTTTTTGCAAAATTTAGTTTTTGTATTTAAAAGTATTTTAGAAATGTTTATAAACTTAATGATGATGTTTAAGAGAGTTAATTAGGAATTTATGTATTAATTATTAATTAATTAAGTTTTGAATTAATAATTTATTAAGTATTAAACAAGGTTTAGCAATTATAATTAAGTGTAAATTAATTACTAATTAATTATCTTTTAAAAGTGAGATTAATTTTAATTAATTATTGATTAAGTAAAATTAATCTTTAATTAATTATGAGTTAGGTATAAGATTTGTTTTAATTAATTATTAAATAAGTATAGGGTTAATTATTAATTAAGTGTTTAATTATTTTTTATTATAAATTAAATAAGGATTTTAATAAATAAATAAATAAATTGTTTTAAAGTGATTAATTATTTCTTAATAAAATTAAGTTAAGTTAAGACTTAATTAAGTTTTAATTATGTTTTCAAAAAGGATTAAACTTGTAATTAATTATTTAAAAAAGAGGTTTGAGTTCTTAATTACTTTGTTTTCCAAGGATCAATTTGTTTAAAGGCAACTTTCTTTTACAAAGAATAGTTTTGAACATAAGGGATTCTATTATCGATACCATTAAGTAACCAGACAAATGTGAATAGGCTGTACTAAGCTTTGACATTTGTTGGCATAATAAATCCTCGTTCTATTATATCTTAATTACATAGATTATTGGACATCTCTTAGCAAAATAAATCCCCGTTCTGCAATATTAAACTAATAGATTATATGGAAATCTATTTAGCAGGACAAATCACCCTCCTGCTATTATGTTCTTTGGATATGTATTTACCTGTTGGTTTATATTAACATGTTATTCCCTGATTTGGTTATGGATTATATTTACATATGTTGGCTTACGTAAATAACTTTATGTGACTTGGAAGGAAAATTTAAATAAATGGTAACTTGATTTAGTACCATTGTGGTCTCTATGCCTCCTTTCAAATTTGTAAAATTATGGTTTTTAAATTGATTTTAATTCTATATCAATTTACGGTTAAGTGGTTGTAATTGATTTTGTAAGTTGTCCAATTATTTTAATACAGGTGTTTACAAATGACATTTTGTAATAATATTTATAAAGAATTTATTTAAAGAAAATTTACAAATGGTATTTGTAAATGATATTTTAAAAAGAGAATTTTAAATGAAGATTTTTAAAAGTGTTTATAAATGACTTTAGATATTTGTAAAAAGAGTTTTATAAATGATTTTTGGATATTTATAAAAGAATTTTATAAATGGATCTAGAATTTAAGCAAAAGGAGATTTCATAAATGGAAATGATTTATAAAAAGGATTTATAGAAGAAGTTAAAAAAAAGAATTTGAGATTTGGATTTCCCTTAACTGACCTTCTTAACTACGGTGGTGTGAAACTTTCGTTCCATGCTTAACATCGAAGGAATAGTGTTTGGAATAGTCCTTATCTCTAATTTAAAAAACATTTGTTTGATCCTTTTAATATGATTTTGAAATAAGAAATCTTTCACATATGTTTTGTGAATATACTTATGTCAGTGAGATAAGTATACGAATGATTTGATAAATGTTTTGAAAAGAGATTTAATAAATGAAGATTTGTTTTTGAGGCTTAGTGGTTTCTATGGGTAATTAAATCTATATATTCCTGTTAGTTTGTGTATTTCATAGTTAAATAACCGACTATCAAACCTTAGGTAGTTTTGACTTAGGAGGTATAATTGTATATGCGAATTTCCTAGTAAGGACTCGAATACTTGTTGTATACTTCCAAAAGATCCGGGAATGAGTCAACCAAAAATTATCATTGTTGGTTTGGAGATATTAGGATCAGAATTGTTATCCAAAAACCACTTTGAACCAACATATACGTTAACGTGGAAGACATCTTGAAGATGATTGAAGACGATGCTCCTTGAAGAACCATTGGTTTCGTTCAGACCCAAAACGAACTTTTATGGATGAATGCTAGCATTGTATTTCTTCCTTGAGGGCGGTGTTAGCATTCCAAGATGGATTGCTAAATGTTAAGAGCATAGCCTCTCAGACCTCACATCCCAGTAACAGTTAAAATAAAGTAGATGCGGTAGGGCTATGTGGGTCGCACCTATTAGGATTAAAGATATGAAGCCATTGTATTCGCATTAAAGATACGAAGACATTATATACTAGGTAAGAATTCCTCATGGTTTATTAAAATAAACTTTAATTGACCTTAGTAAATAGTATTCCTTCTTTAAATGGGTGAAAAGTTCGAACTCTTCACAGATTACAAATCATTGAAGTATCTTTTCACACAAAAGGACTTAAATATGAGATAATTGCGTTGGCTAGAATTTCTCACGTCATATGATCTAGATATTCTATATACACCTAGGAAAGCCAATGTAGTAGCAGATGCGTTAAGCAGGAAGCATGCCATTATAGCTTATTTGGTAGTGACTCCAACTCTTCTAGAGAGAATTGCTAGTAAACAAAGAGAAGATCGACATCTAAGGATGACTATTAAGGATACAAGCAGAGGGTAGAATTCAAGCTTTGAAGTAGATAACCATGGGATATTACGGTTAAATGGAAGAATTTTTGTTTCCAATATTGACAACTTAAGATAAGAAGTGATGACTAAATGCCATTAATCCAATCTAAATATCCACCCTGGAGTTAACAAAATGTATAAAGATGCGAAACAAACATTTTGGTGGGAAAGCATGAAGAGGGACATCTTTATCCATATCAGTAGATGTGCAAATTGTCAGCAAATTAAAAGCGATCAGCAAAAGACTACTGGATTACTTCAACCTCTTGAAATTCCAACTTGGAAATGGGACCAAATGTCGATGGATTTCATCGATGGCTTACCTAGATCAAGAAAGGAAAATGAAGGCATTTTGGTTATCGTAGACCGATTGACCAAAAATGCACATTTTATCCCAGTAAAGCCAACAAGAGCTACTGCAAGTCTTGCAGAGATATACATGAGGGAAATTGTTCGATTGCATGGTATGCCAAGTAGCATAGTCAGTGATCGAGACCCAACCTTTACCAGTAAATTCTGGGAGGCATTACGAACAGCTTTGGGAACGAAGCTTGGTATAAGCACTGCATAACATCGCCAGACCGATAGGAAAACTAAACGGGTAAAACGAGTGTTGGAAGATCTTCTGAGAGGTTGTATCTTAGATTTTGGAGGTTCATGGGAAAACTACTTTCATCTGGTGGAATTCTCTTATAATAACGGCTATCAGGCAAGTATTGGCATAACACCGTACGAAGCTTTATATGGTCGTCTATGTAGATTTCTTGCATCTTGGATTAAAACTGGAGATCGATTAGTACAAGGCCATGATATGATTCGGGAAGCCTCAGAAAAGGTAGACTTGATCAGAAAGAAGATGAAAGAATCCCAGAGCAGGCAGAAGAGTTATTTCGATCAAAGGCGTAGAAATTTGGAATTTTCGGTTGGAGATTTTATATTTTTGAAAGTCTCTTCGATGAGAGGAGTAGTAGGATTTGGAAGGGTAGGAAAGTTACCACCTCGGTTTATTGGGCCTTTTCCCATTCTTGAGCAAATCGGCCCATTAGCTTAACGAGTGGAATTGCCCAAAAGGTTGTCTGGTGTGCACAATGTCTTTCACGTATCTCATCTACTAAAATATATGCATGATTCGAAACAAATTATAGAAACAGCTGCCCAAGAAGATTTAGAAATACAACCCAACTTGGCAATTATCAAATGACCAATTCGAATCGTAGATTGTGATGAGGAACGATGGAGAAGAAAGGTTGTAAGGTTGGTTAAAGTTCAATGGATTGGTGATGTAGAAGACTGCACCTAGGTAAGGGAAGATAGAATGAGAAAAGTGTATCCTAAGTTTAGGATGGATGGATAGTTTGTATATATATTGTATCAATATAGTGTACTCATCGCCTGTGGTATAGTCACTTATCATATCTTGTATACGTTTCATCTTGTCAAATATATATATTCGTTTTTGAGTTATCTTCTTCTTATCCTTAATTTCGATGATGAGATTCTTTTAAGAGGGGAAGTATGTAACGACCCAAGAATTCATCACTTTGAATTTTTTTAAAATATTCAAATTTAAGATTTTTAAACATAAATAATGTTTTTTTGAACAATAAATAATATTGGTAATCTTATTTCAATGAATATTTAAAAAATATATACTTTGGGAGAAATATCGATAAAATAATCAAAAATCGTTTTATCGATAAACAGCTCTTTGGCCATCCAAAGTCGTGCCATATACTCATTTATATATAAGTGAGAATATATGATAAAATTATTTATTTTATTTTTTAAAATAAATTGTCTTTATGACAACGTTAATGATCTCACTATTTTTGAATAATTGATTTTTGAATTTAAATTGAGTTTAAATGATTTAATAATTATTTTAAAAGTCAAATGAAGCTCATTTAATTATTATATATGATGGAAATATTATTTTCAAACATTGTTTACAAAGATATGTATATTAAGTAAAAGTGAAAATATGACCGAAAACCAGAATAGGATTTTATAACGATTCAACGTAGAAAAGTTGTATAACGTTATGGGTCATTGTGACATACATATGCACATATAAATGTGCATATACATTTATATTTACACATGCACATGTAAACACACACACACATATATATACACACACACACACACATATATATATATATACAAATAAAAAAATAAAAGATAAAAGAAAATATCATGATACTATTTATAAATATCATGATATTTTCCAACCAAAGTCAACCATCAACTTACCATCACACACACACACACACACTTGAGTAGACACATGGGGGCCCGTGGGTAATGATGGAGGAGGAGGGTGTGGTGGTGATGAAATGATGATGTGTTTGCACTTAAATATCATGATATTTTATAACTTCCATTTGCCTATAAACACCCACCATCCATCTTCACTTCCATTCACATTTCCTCCTTCATTTTCCTAAGATTTTTCACCTCTTTATACTCCTCATTAATGGCTTCTTACCTTGGGAAACTTATAGAGAAAAGTATTGCAAAGTAATTAAATTTATATAGCAAATATATATTATCCAAACACCTCAAAGCCAAACTCCTCCTTTCTCCCATTGAAACCCACGACCACCACCTCCCACCTCCCAAGGCCGAGCCTTCCCTCTCTTCCAAGCTAGGCTAAGAGCCTCCAAGCACCAAAGGCCAAGGCCGAACCTCCTAGGAAGCATTAATGCAAGCTTCGTGAGCTCCGATTCTAAAATAGCGAAGCTATAGTCATTTTAAAGTTAGTTCGTTTAAATCTAAGGTAAGAAGATCTATTTATATTATGATATGGATGATGATATGATATGTTTGGAATGATTGGTTGTTAGTTTTGATCATGATGTTTTGATTATGAAAATATGGTTGTTTGGATGTGTAAACAATTCACGTTTAATACACGTCGAAATTACACAACGGAAATCACTTTCCAAAATGAATTATAAAAGTGTTAAGAGATGATTAAACCTCTTTAAATTGGTTTATAAATGGTTTATAATCGCTAAAAATCAATTTGGTGAAGTTTTGAAAAGAATTGAAATTGGAGTCAAAAATAGGCGCGTCGCGTAACGGCAGTTCGCGATTTCACTCCGTAATAGTTTAAACTCATTTATACGAGGGATTCGGAGTCAGAATTCTTTGGAATAAGAATTTTCCAAACTCTTGTAATCAAAGTTTTGAAACAAAAGAAAGAGGTCGAGATTTTATTTAGTGGATTTTGAAATATGAGCAAAACTAGTTTTCAAAATAATCGCATTTTGGCAGTTCGGAAACCAAAGCGATAAATTCTTTAATTGGATATTTTTAATTCTTCAAAAATATGAAATAATTTCTATAAATATATTAAAATGTTTTAAAAGAGATCTGATTCATGAAAATGGACTTCCGATTGATAGAAAAGTTGTTTTGATCAAAGAAGTCTTAAAAACATTATTTGCCGCATTTTTTCGTAGCACTTTCTAGTAACTTTTGCAAACAATGGTATTAACTTAATTATTCTTTCCCGAATTTTTTAGGAACATTTTCAAATAAATAATTAAGTATTTTAAAGATGATTTGGATGTTTTAAAATTAATTTTGAAGAAGTTTAAATAAATGGTTAAAAAGCTGTTATAAATAAATGATTTATTCTTGGCTCTAAAAGCCGATGAGTAGACTGGATTTTTCTGTTCATAAGATCCGGATGTGGGGTTCTTCAATTAAGGAGATGTTCAGGAGCAACCAGTGCTCTGGCTAACCTGGCCTCTTTCCTGGGTGAGGAATAGATAAGATCGAAATGTCGGAAACGAGGCAAGTATAAAAGATTCGAATTTACAAATTTAATACAACTTGGATTGTGTAGAAATAATCTTCTTATACTTGGTATTAAATTCTGAGGAGGAAACTCATACTATCCATGTGAATTTAAAAGGTGATTCCACCGTTATTCGATGGATAATAAAGGTTGAATACAGAAATTGATATTGAGTAGAATTAGTATAATTTCTATCGACCCTTTTTACTCAATAAGGTTTTGCAATGTGATTTATGAGAGAAGATTTGGTATTTCCAAAGTTAAAGCGAGGTTTATTGATTCCGTATATACAAGAATAGAATATGATTTGAAGATTTATATCTCTAAAAGAAATATTTTATTTGATAAAAGATATTGATAAATGAAATGATAATCAACCTTAAACTTAACATCTTTTATTGGTGATTGGTTCAAATAAACCTGGATTAGATTTAGGTGAATCCTATCCAAAAACCACTTCAAATCAATATACGTGTTTGAAGTTAAGACACGAAATGATAATAAATTTGAAGATGGAATGTAGGGCTTCTTGTCACTGACCTTTGGGGGAAATTTCCCATGTCATATATATGTGGAAGTAGTATCTTCATTTGATCTTCGATGTAAGGGCTGCTCACTACTAATCCTAAGGGTGATTCCCGATAGGATATAGTAGGAGAGTTCCTTTGGTTTGTCCTATTCCTGGACAACTTGTATAGACGAATGTCTGAAATTGCATTTCTAAAATGCACGTACATTGATTATTACAAACGTACATCTATTTGGTGGTGTAGGAGGTAACTCTCCTGTACTTAACACCCTTCTCCGAGACATACTGTAACGACCCGACCTTCCAGACCCGGAAAATCGAACCATTTTAGTTAAGAAGAAGAGGTAGAAGAAGAAAAATAGAAAACAACATCAGAATCTAACCATCGCAGCGGAATAAAATATAATATATATTAACAGATCTTTACACAAATCAAACTATATCTGTTTATACAATACATCATTAGAATACATCATCAGAGTACATCAACATCCATAACATACAACTGAATACACAGCGGAAAAAAATAATAGCAAGTACGAGAGTACGTATCGTCATCTAGCTCGTCTCCTGAGCTCCACAGCATCATATCCTGAACCTGTTTATCTCGGTCTGACCCGAGCATCATATAAAACAATACCCGAGTCAGTCTGGAATACCAGCGTGAGAAAATCACACTCAATTGATTATTAAAGTTTCAAAAATCCTTTTGAAAATAAAAGCATCTCGTAAGACCACGCCACAAATAAACATGTCGGGTTTTTACCTTACGATAGCTAAAACACTTTTTATAAAAATCCTCTGATATTATAATAGTGTCTATTCACAAATACTTATTAAAATAGCTGAAATTGTTACATGATTAAATTCCAGCATACTAGGTATACAAACAAATACCGTACAAGGCACGTAGGGAGAATGGATTTCCAACGAATGACTAGGCACTGGGGTACCACCTGTCACAGTACGTGGCCTAGATCACAGTACCGAGGAGTACGCCCGCTCCCCTGCAACACAAGGCCGGAATCATCCCTTACTGGATAATTCCAAATAAAATCACCCCACGGTTGGGATCAGCAACCGCAACACTAAGCCGAAATAAAAGGGACATCTAGACAGGGATGACTTTACTCTCAAGTGGGGGCTACCCACGAAGCCTTGCTGCATAACCCCTGATTTTCAGTCATTCCCGGTTGATGAGGCTCGAGGCTAAACGATACCTTTATAGCATATATCCCTTAGAATGCCCATCGTCCACCTGACGATGTCACGAAAGCATTCGTCCATACAAGTCCGTCCCGGGTTCGAACGGAACCGAAGGCACTATTCCTACTACATCCATTTTGGAAATATCCTCAGGATTAGTAGCGACTAGCCCTTGCACTTCACTGCTCCATCTTCGACTCTGAACACGTTACACGAAACGTACAAACCGAATCGAAGTGGTATTCGAGTCTCCAGACCTAGAATCCCGGTATACGGAAACTCGATCCCGGTCTCTTCGAAACGATCAACGCATTTGGCCAATATTGATAGTCGGTGATTTAACTATCAATTAACATCCACAAGCAACCATCACACAATAAATAATTTCCACATTATTTATTTGGCCAAATATCTTTTCAAGATATATTTCCAAATTTTCAACTCCCTTTGAAAACAGTTTCAAAACAGTTTCCGCTTACGGAATACATTTCCAAATATTTATTTCCACTGAATCACCAAGTACAAAATACTTTTAATTTTTAAATAATTTAAAAACACTTTATTTTAAATATATTATAACATTGAAATCAAACTAGCTTAATACTTTATTAAAAATATATACTTTAAAATAAACCACTTTATAAATATAAACTAAATTTCTTCTTTTAAAACATAATAGCAAATCACTTTTATATACTTACTACAATAATAGATTTTTGAAAATACTTACTTAGAAAATTAACATTTAGAAACAATCAATTTTCTAAAACATGCTTTTAAAAACACAAATTAGAACTTTTAACTTATATTGAAAATTGCTTTGAAAACGTACTTGGCTATCCAGAGAAATACACTTCTCATTCCCATCTTTTAAAAATAAATCAACATTTATTTTTAAACCAAATCCATATCCTTTTATAAATTCCCACATTGAATTTATATTTCCTAATATCCACTGATATTCCATTTCACTTTATAAACCCAGTTTATATCTTCAAAATCTCATTTCTCTTTAAATTTCAAATCCCAAAGTATTTAAATCGATTTATAATTGATTTCCCAATTTATTTTACTTTGAAATAAATTTCTTTACTTAATCCATTTATTTCCAAATTCATTAACTTCCAGATTTTATTTCTCATTATGATTTAAAATCTTTAAACCGAAACACAAGTTTCTGATTTCCAAATTTCCTTCTTCCTTTTTAATTACATTTAAACATTGAATTAAAATAAATTATTTATTCTTTTAAATAATATCCCATAAGTTTTCTAAATTCAATATTTCTCGGTTTATTCAAAACTCTTTATAATTATTTTACTTAAAAATTTACTCTTTATTTCTTTTCAAAAATTCCATTCTAGAGATTTTGATAATTCAGCACATCCAAATCGGTCCAACCAAACCATAACATCCAATTATCCATATAATTCATCATAGGATATCAAGAATCATATCACAGAATATTTAAACAAAATTAAATATTTTGAGGAATCCAGTTGGATCCCTCCAACCTGTTTTCCTGCATCCACAGACGTTAGCACAATACCAATTCCACTTCAAGGTGGAATATCGCGGTATATGGGATTTATAAAATATCATCCGCTATTATGCGGCGCATAGGGTCTCATCCGCTATATAAATGCGGGAATATCAACAACTCAAATATATACATATGCCAATATGTATATATTGGTATATACTACTATATATACTATAGCACATCAAACCAATTCAAGCATTCAATCAATTATTTAAATTTAACCATTTAAATTTAAAATAAAATTCAGCTGAGTGAGATTAACTCACCTTTGCCACTTATATTAGCAATCTGATCCATCTTGCCAATTCCTCTATAAATTCTAGACCTTGAATAACATTATATAACTTATCAATATTCAAAATAGTCAAACAGTTAATTACCATTTAATTAGTTACCCTAAATAATCAATTACTTCTTAGATTACTTAAAAATAAATTTTAACCAATTTCCTTAAGATAAATAATTTCTAGTAACTAAAATAAATCTTATAAGTAAATTGATTGAGTTAATCACCTATATACATAAAATTTCTGATTTACTTGTATAATACATTTATTAAATTGAAATATTGTTCTACTTTAGATATATACATATAAATTCCTAAATCCGTAGTAAATATGCCACAGTCCATATCAAAATTTCCTAACTAATTACAATTTAATTAAATAATTTTTAAAGTAAATCACTTACCTACTACAACAGGCCCAAAGCCACCATTCTCAACTCTCAATGTCGATCACCGAAAACTATCGGCCTCCCTTCCTTGCCTCGATCGCTACTGCCATCCCAAAATTGCACTCGATCCCTTCAACGTGAGCTCGCGCCGACCCCTTCCATGGCATCACGATGCCTTGAACTGCCCCTCATCAACGCGACTGTCGCCACCACCAGAGCCTTGCGCGAGAAGAAAACCCCAAACCAACGTGGAGCGAGCGCGATTTGCCCTAAGCTGCTCCTTCGAGTACGCCTTCCCTTCTAAGTCGCCTTGCCTCGATCGAACGAGCACCTCGACCCCTCTGGTCTTTCAGTTCCGTGCCCAGATGCGCCCACGACAACGAGTTCGGCCAATACGAACGCAATTTTCGATTGGAATGATCTGCTCGAGAAACTGAATAACTTCGACTTCGTGGATTCGAGAGGAAGAGGGGGATTTTTATCTCGTGAATTAAATGAGAGAATGAGGGAGAGAGCTTGCGAACGAATTTAAGAGGAGGGTAGCGTAATTTTTTTTTCCTTTAAACGAATGAATTTTCGTTTCAGTTAGAACGGAAGGCTTCAAGAGGAAGAAATGGGGGACGAGATATTTAAAACTGAATGAGGTATGCTCTGCACGATTTCCTTTCGTGATTATAGGCGTGATTCAAGGGAGATAATGCTGACATTTGACTTAATTTAAAATCTAAATTTGAATTGAATTCGATTTAAGTTCAACGCGTTTACTCATCGTGTGCTCACATAACAATTCCGAAAAATACGAAACTTGAAATCCGATAATAATACAATATTACGGATCCAATGGAACTGGTTTCATCGCATTCCAAGACTGTGCCCCGGAAGGCTATTTTTAAATTCAATTTAAACGTTATATTTTTAAAAAACTGAACAAAACACCCTTAAATTCAAATTTAAAAGTTCTATCATCTTCAGTATTATTAACATGAATTTTATAAGCCTTCAAATTATTTTTAATCGGCTTAAAACTCCAGATTCTATAATTTACCCAAATTCGATAATTAAATTCAGTATTTAATTATCCAATAAATATTAATATTTGAAATTATCGTTAAAAATTAACTTCTAAATATTTAAAATCAATTAAATAATCCAATTTCAAATATCCAAAATTTCGGGTCGTCACACATACAAGCTCAGAGGTTACACATTTATGGAAATCAATAGTGTGTGATGGAATTGGCAATGCGGCATTCAAGTGAAATGTGAGCTATGAGAAAGGTAATCGTTACCTCGAGCCTTATCACCCGAAAATGGCTTAAATAGGGCATGCCGTAAGGCTATGTTGTTCGCAACCATTAGGGTATGGTCATCGCTTTTCTAGATTACTCTTTATATGTAGAGTATATTGTGTATGGTATGAGATCCTAGATAGGTCGGTTACGACCGGCGTGATGTCATATTCGATTATATTTCTGATACCACATGGGTCTTCAGGCAGGCCGGTCTTGCCAGGTGCAGAGGTTTCAAAGGTGTTGGTCCTTAGTACATCCCTCTAGAGATGTACTATACGGAAGGTAGTCCCTTACCTGCCATTGTATGGAAATCTGTTCTCCAATAAGTGTCTTTGGACTTGATTGTAGAATCTATTATGCTGGTATGTAACAATTTCGGCTAAGATCATATGAGTTTGCTTGAAAAGCGTTTTCAAAAGAATGTCATTAAAAATAATATTCCTAAATTCTGCGTAGCAAATGTTTTGGTTATCATAAGGTAAAAACCTTTTTCGTGTTTATGTATAGCGTGGTCTTATGAGATATCATTTGTTTCAAAATATCTGTATTTGAGTATCTCACACCAGTCCCATAACTGACCCAAAGTTTATTTTTCTTTTCCCTTAAACTCTGCATGCCCCATTTTTTAGGTAGCCATGTAGTAGGCAGTATGGAGCATTTTGAAAGGAGCAAGGAGCATGGAGCATTATAGGTTTGTAGAAGTTATTTATTAATTTTGTTGTATTATCTTTTCTGTATCTACTAGCACTTTTAAGGATAGGTAGTTAAAACCATCCTGGCTGGATTAGTACTTACTAGAACTCTGATGGAGCAATTTGGGGTAATTGCATGTACTACTCATATGTATAATTAAATGTTGAATGCAATGCGAGATTCCTTTTGTTTTGTCTTCTATCTTTATTTTTTTACCCATGATAATCCACCTCTCCGGCACTTGGATTTGCGGCACGTGAATACCAGGGATGTCTAAGGGTCGAGAAGGTGGGTCGTCATAGGGTGATCATATTTGGTACTACCCAATTCAGGGGTAGGTCGGTCCTGTGTTGGCGGAGGTCGTAAGGTTTTCGATCTCACTGTATATTTTATCTAATGATGTAGGGATTTTCGAAAGGTAGTCCATTATCTTGCCATTGGATGGAAATCCATTCTCCAAAATGTGCCTTCGGTTTTTTATTGTCTATCTATTATTATTGTCATATATATGCATCACAACTACTTGGTTATTAAATACTTTAATCCTTAGACATTATTATAATATCACTGTATTTTCTATAGAAAATGTTTTAGTTATCATAAGGTAAAAATCCATCCGTGTTTATATGCGGCGTGGTCTTACGATATACTTTTAATTTTAAAGGATTTACAAGTTATAATAAATAAAATTCCTTATGTTTTGAGTTTCTCATGCTGTTTTACTAGACTAACCTAGACGTTGTTTTCTTATAATGCTCAGGTCAGACCGAGCATATTTTCCATATTAGCTTTAGATGCATTGGAGCCCAAGAGACGAGATGGAGACCAAGCCGTATCTACGTATTTCTTTATGTTCTACAGCATGGCTTTGTTGTATTTATCAAAAATTGTAAGGATGGGTGTTATAATTTTCCAAGTGATGATGGCTAGTACTCTAATGGACGTATGTACACAAAAGTTTTCTTTTGTAATGATCATTATTATATTATGGATTATTCATTGCGATGTGAGATTATGTATTGTTTATTTTCTCCTTGTATTCTTTCTTCTTCTTTCCCCTAACCATCCTTCTTTCCGGCACTTGGTTGTTTGGCACGTAAGTACCGTGGATGTATTAGTGTCGACTTCTGAGTATCAGAAAGGCGGGTTGTTACGTTTGGTATCAAACTAAGGGTTAAGCGAGAATCTTGGCTTTGGTAAGTAAGCTCATTAGAGATATGATAAGTGACACCATATAATGAGTTTGAGTATATTATATAATAGTGCGTATTTTTTAGTGATATAAAAATGTTTTATATTGTATTAATTGATCTGCTAAGTGTCTTATTAATTCTAATCGATCGTCTGGCCAACATTATCGATAGGGATTTTTAAACACTTGAACATGACCAACCGACACAATATTGTTTTATAATTGCTAAATGAAATAATTTTACTTAGGAATATATTTTATATATACAAAAATGATTTTCAAAACTAGTATAGTATCTTTGAGATGCTTGTTGAATAGGAAAAGATAATATTCTATTATTATCATTTAGGATTTGGTTTAGTCATACTCGTCCAGTTTGAGCATTGACTATTGTTGAATGTAATAGGTAGCTTTCTTTTTTTAAATATTGGTTGGATAAATAGAAAGTGGAGAAACATTGAAACAGACACATTGTAAATTATGTTTCACAATTTGATTATAAGGTGTTCAGTGTTATTGTTGGGTTAAAACTTGATTTAATAAAGGATGTTTATTAAAAGGAAAGTTAAAATATTAGAACGATTTTATAAAAGAAATGATTTTATAAAATGGATTTATAAGAATGAGTCTTTAAAATAAAAATATTTATGTAGGGAACTTAAGTACTTAAATCTTGGTGCTATTGAAAAATGGTTTTCAAGGTTCGAGAAAAGTAATAATAGTATTACTTGAAATTATTTTGGTTTAAGTATAAAATTTTAGGAATGGAAATTTTGAATAAGAAGTATTCTTTTTGGATTGGTTTTGTTAATGAGTCTCCATTTGTTTTGTGATGGTCTGAATAATCTCCTAAGTGACGATCGTATGGTTGCTTAGGCGAACGTTGTAGTGCACTTAGTAAATTATTCACTTTATCATTATATGATCGAAACAAGTTCAAATCTGAACGAACCCAAAGTTGGTAATAGATATTTTGGAATTGTATATAGTATTGTTACAAATGGTATTTGAAAAAGAAAAAGTATTTTTATTTTAACTAGTTCGAGTGGCTCGAAAATAACTAAAAATGGAATTCGAGTGGCTCAAAAATAACAAAAAATGGAAAGGAGATATGTTCAGAGGGAAAACACTTCTCTTGTGTATGACCCTTCTCGGCAAGGGAATATATGATATTGTTTGGTAATACCCAGTTCCTTAGTATCATTTTGGGGTTACTGGGGCTATATATGTATGTTTTCTATAGTTAAATTATATAGTTTCATTTTAAACGGGTTTTGAAATAAGATGTAATAAAGTATTATACAAGTTAAACCTAAGTATAGTTTTATGAAATGGTCATAAATAATTTTAGCATAAGTAAAATTGGTATTAGTAAGAACCAATAATATAAGTGCGTAAGTTGAACGTGGATCATTTCTCGTTTTCATATACTCTGATCCAAGGTTCGAGTACATGACTTTGAGGTGTTTCACCCCATTCCAAATAAGGATCTATCACTCCATTGGTGACAGCGAACACTTGGTAATTGTTCTTAATAGGAAACAAAAGTTTTCTATCATGTTATATGGCTATGTAATAAGAACGAAGGTTTCTAATCAAGAAGCTTGATCAGAGTCTGCACTAGTGAATCGGGTGAGCGATACTAATTTGGAAGTGAAGTTATGCAATCGAGTGGAGATCGAATCAGATTTTTCATATGGATGGTCTATGAACATCATGTTGACTTATGAATAGTATTGGGTGTTCCTGTGATAAATCGAGGATGAAATTCTTTAAATGGGGAAGAATGTAACAATCCGAAATTTTACCACTTGATGGATGGATATTTAATTAATGGTTTTATAATTAAATAACCCTCTTTAATTTATAACTAATGATAGAAAATCCATTTTTGAATTTTTTGTAAAGAAGTATTTAGTTCAAAGAAAATTAGAAAATGTGATCGGAAAGCTTTTTCAGATATCCCAATTTTCGATCATCTAAAAGTTGTTTAGAAAATGGTAAAACACCTTAATATATTTAACCATACACTTATATGGATAATGAATACTTAACTATGTGTGTAAAAGTATAAATATGTTTACTTATGATAAGAAAGGGATGTGACAATTTTCAAGTTTAAAATTTAAAATAAAAGTAAATTATGTAATGTCACATTACCTATTACCTTTCTACATCTTAGTACACTTAAGGACTTTACAATTCAGATATAAGGGTTGTTCACGGGGGCCAATGTGTGAAACAAGTAAAAGGGGAGTATGTGGTGATGTGGCATCAATCTAGTGGAGGGCAATGGTATTTGGGGGCGTTAAGTTAATTTTAATAAGTACATTTCTGTAAAACTAATTCCCTTTCTCTCTCTCCTTCTTCATTTCATTTTCTTTTTTTGGAACCTCTTCTTCTTTTCTAAGTTATTCAAAATCCTATTAATGGCTTCCATATTTTTAAATTTTTTAAAAACTTCACCTTTTTCACTTTAAAAGCTCTTAAACTTGTTTAAAACTCTTCCTTGTCATTTCTAGCACCTCCTTCTTCTTAAAAAAAGCTCATACACCCTCCACCACCCTATGGCCAGGCCTAAGTCAACCTTATGTCGAGCCTATAGCATCATGGCCGAGTTTGCTTACCTTTTCTCTTAGGTAAGATCAAGTTTGCTTGGGTAAAATCAAGCTTTGATTGCAAATTTCGAGTTTTAAAAAGACTTGCTTAAGTTTGGTGAGTAAAAACTCACACCCATTTTGTAAAATTATATCTTTGATATGTGTTAGTATTAGCATGTTGTTGTTGTTGTTGTTGTTGTGTGTGTGTGTGTGTGTGTGTGTGTGTTTGTACATGCATTTTCCTTAAACTTGTTAATAAAGTCAAAAAAGTGTTGTTATGATTATAAAGTTTAGATCTTTTGCTTATGTTTGGGGTCATGACATGTGTATGGATGTATGGACTTGGATATGTGGTGATATAACGAGTAAGTTAGCCTCTTTTTTAGTGTAAGCGGCATGGAATCCTTTGTGTAAAAAAACTAAGATTTTGGCATTTAAATCAAATTCATTTTCAAGTTTTAAACATTGACTTACTTTTATAAACACTTACTTTATGTTTGTGGAAAGTTAGTAAGCTTTCAAATGTTCAGTTTTAAAAGTAAACTAGAAAACATTTCTAGTTATGGTATCCATAGCGATAGTCGCTATTCAGTTTTGATAAACATGGTTCAGTTTTTATATATAAATGGAAATTAATTACTAATTAATTATCTTTTAAAATGAGATTAATTTTAATTAATTATTGATTAAGTAATATTAATCTTTAATTAATTATAAGTTAAGCATAAGATTTGTTTTAATTAATTATTAATTAAGTATAGGGTTAATTATTAATTAATTATTAAGTAAGTGTTTAATTATTTTTAATTATAAATTAATTAAGGATTTTAATTTGTAAATAAATTATTTTAAAAGGATTATTTATTTCTTAATTAAAAATTAAGTCAAGTTAAGACTTATTTAAGATTTAATTATGTTTTCAAAAAGGATTTAACTTGCAATTAATTATTTAAAAAGAGGTTTAAGTTTTTAATTACTTCGTCTTCGAAGGATCAATTTGTTTAAAGGAAACTTCGTTTACAAAAAATAGTTTTGAACATAGGGGATTCTATTGTCAATACCATTAAGTAACTAGATAAATGTAGTAGGTAATACAAAACTTTGACATTGGTTAGTAGAATAAATCCTCGTTCTGCCATACCTTAATTAGGTAGATTATTGGACATCCCTTAGTAGAATAAATCTCCATTATGCTATATTAAACTTAATAGATTGTGTGGACATCTATTTAGCAGGACAAATCACCATCCTGCTACTATGTTATTTGGACATGTATTTACCAGTTGGTTTATATTGACATGTTATTCCCTGATTTGGTTATGGATTGTATTTACATATATATTGGTTTATTTGAATAACTATTATGTGACTTGGAAGACAAATTTAAATAAATGATAACTTGATTTAGTATCATTGTGGTAACTAAGCCTCCTTTCAAACTTGTAAAATTATGGTTTTCAAATTGACTTTAATTCTATATCAATTTAAGGTTAAGTGTTTATAAATGATTTTGTGAGTTGTCCAATTATTTTAATAAAGGTATTTAAAAATGATATTTTGTAAATAATATTTATAAAGGATTTAATTAAAGAAGATTTACAAATGATATTTTAAAAAGGGAATTATAAATGAAGATTTGTAAAAGAGTTTATAAATGACTTTGGATACTAGTAAAAAGTGTTTTATAAATGATTTATGGATATTTATAAAAGAAGTTTATAAATGGATTTACAATTTAAGCAAAAGGAGATTTCATAAATGGAAATGATTTATAAAAAGGATTTATTGATAAAATTAAAAAAATTGAGATTTGGATTTCTTTTAACTGACCTTCTTAACTATGGTGGTGTGGAACTTTCATTCTGTGCTTAACACTAAAGGAATAGTGTTTGGGGTTGTCCTTATCTCTAATTTAAATGACGTTTGTTTGATACTTTTAATATGATTTTGAAATAAGAAACCTTTCACAAATGTTTTATGAATATACTTATGTCAGAAAGATAAGTATATGAATGATTTGATAAGCATTTTGAAATGAGATTTAATAAATGAAGATTTGTTTTTAAGGCTTAGTGGTTGCTATGGGTGATTAAATCTCTAGATTTTTATTTGTTTGTGTATTTGATAGTTAAATAACCGACTATCAAACCTTAGCAATTTTGACTTAGGAAGTATGATTGTATATGCGAGTTCCCCGATGAGGACTCGAATACTTTTTATATACTTCCAAAAGAACTAGGAATGAGTCAAATGAAAATTATTGTTGTATGTTTGGAGAGATCGGGATTGGATATGTTATCCTAAAACCACTCCAAACCAACATATGTGTTTGCGTGGTAGACATCTTGAAGATGATTGAAGACGATGCTCCTTAAAGAGCCTTTGGTTTTGTATAGACCTAGAATGAACTTGTATGGATGAATACTAGCATTGCATTTCTGCCAGAAGGGCAGTGTTGCATTCCAAGATGGATTGCTAAATGTTAAGAGCGTAGCCTCTCATACCACACATCACAGTAACGGCTAAAACAGGGTAGATGCGGCAGTGCTATGTTTTTCACACCCATTAAGGTATGATCGTCCCAAGATCTAGTGTTGATATCTCTATGAATGCTTCGGGGACCATTTTTGGTTGTTGATCACAGCCAAGGAGTGACCATATTCGGTACTACCTAGTTCAGGAGTAGGACGGTCCAATGTTAGCAGAGGTCGTAAGGTTTTCGATCTCATTGTACATTTTATCTAGAGGTATAGAGATTTTTGAAAGGTAGTCCCTTACCTTGTCATTGGATGGAAATCTATTCTCCAATAAGTGCCTTCAGTTTTTGATTGTATATCTATTATTGCCGTCATGTATACGCATCACCGCTATTTGGTTATTAAATACTTTAATCCCTAGACATTATTATAATATCACTGCATTTTCTATAGAAAATATTTTGGTTATCGTAAGGTGAAAATCCATCCGTGTTTATGTGTGGCGTGGTCTTATGAGATACCTTAGGAGTTACGTGTTGTAATAAATAAAATTCCATGTGATTTGACTTTCTCATGCTAGTTTTGCCAAACTTACGCCGGGATTGTTTTCTTATAATTCTTGGGTCAGATCGAGTATATTTTCCATATTAGATTTGGATGTAGTGAAGCTCAGGAGACGGGCTGGAGGCTAAGACGTATCTAGTATTTCTTTATGTTCCGCTATATGGTTTTTTTTCTATTTATCAGAAATTGTAAGGACATGTGTTATAACTGTCCAAGTAGATGATATGCTAGTACTCTGATGGGTGTATGTATACAAAAGTTTTCTTTTGTAAAGATCATTGTTATATTATAGATTATTCATTGTAATGTGAGATCCTATGTTGTTTAGTTTCTTCTTATCTTCTTCCTTCTTCTTTCCCCTAACTATCTTTCTTTCCGGCACTTGGTTGTTCGGTACATGAATACCTCGGATGTATGTATTAGTGTCGACTTCTAAGGGTCGAAAAGGCGGGTTGTTTCAATTATTTGTTATGTCCACATTATGTTTAAATTATATTGTGTTTGACTTTGAACATGTTGATCCTCAACTTTAATCTCGTGCAGAAAGCTCAAGTGTTGTGAATATATGTTTTGTGCTTTCATATATTCTGAATATATGAATATAAGTGTTCTGAGTTGTGTATACTCTTGTTTTAGCTTTTATGTTGTAGTATCATTTTTGAAAGTCCAACATTTGATGTTTCTTGTGACTTAATTTCAATATTATGCTAATAATTATCTGTAGATGTGTGCTACACATAAGGTTAAAGCTTCTGTTTTCATCATCTTCACTTCATTTGGAAAAGCAACAAGGTAGTGCATTACTATTTCATAACACGCCTTTGAAAATACAGTTCAATTTATTTGAAATAATTTCTTTACTAGAATAATGAGCCTAATAAGCCTTTTAATCCATATGTAGACTAATTTCCAAGTGTAAACCTACAATGCATGTTTTATCAATAGTAATTCCTCGTCTCAAATCAGCGACGATGGAGTTTCAGTGGAGCTTTTGAAGTGAATACTTTTTTTCTTCCCTTTTTCAGTTTTGTTTGTGAATACCTTTACTATATAGGTTTTACAATAACATTATACTTGTAACGACCACGACTTTCTCTCCATAGAAAGTCGTATCGCTAATAAGAAAGAAAGGGATAGAAAAGAGAAAAGAAGAGAAAGAAAGAATAACAACACATCAGAATCTCACAGCGGAACGAAACAAAATATAATATATCACATAACTATTACATAGTCTTTACATAATCAGAGTACACAACTTATACATCACAAAATAGACAGTTATAAAACCTGTCTATTATACAACACAAGATACAACTCAAACAAATGACTTAGAGAAACCAACACAGCGGAATACTATATATCTACGAATGCTGAAGCCTCCTGCTCCATATCTCCTCCATAGATTCGTCAAAGCTAACCTGAATCCCTTGGCTACTCGTAAAAATTTGAGTACCCAAGGTTTAATAAAACAGAAAATAAACACTTGGGTCAGACATGGGTCTGGTGTGAGTAAACGGGTTAAAGTTGCTTAACTTCAAAACCATTTGAAAACAAAGGTATCACGTAAGACTCCCCGCACATAAACACGGAAAAGTTTTTACCTTACGCTAACCAAAACATTTGATAGGAAATCCAGTTATATTATAATAGGGTCTAGGGTTTTCAATTAAAATACAGAAATAGCTGAAATGCTTACATCTCACATTCCAACATAGTTGGGCACAACTAAATCGTACGTCACTTATTGGATTTTGGATTCCATACAATGGCAGGGCTACTGGGGTACCGCCCGTCACAGTACGTGGCCTAGATCACCGTACCGAGGAGTACGCCCGCTCCCCTGCAACACAAAGCCGGAACCATCCCTTACTGGATAATTCCGAATAAAATCACCCCACGGTTGTGATCAGCAACCGCACCACTAAGCCGAAATAAAAAGGGACCTCTAGACAGGGATGACCTTACTCTCAGTGGGTGCTACCCACGAAGCCTTGCTGCACCTCCCCTGTTTTAGCCATTCCCGGTTGATGAGGCTTGAGGCTACGATTACCTTTAATCAGAACACATCACTTAGAATGCTCATCGTCCACCTGACGATGTTCTGAAAGCATTCAATCCATACAAGTTCGTTCCGGGTTCGAACGAAACCGAAGGCATTATCTCGTTACACTCATTTTGGAATCACCCTCAGAGTTAACGACAATAACCCTTGCACTCTGAATCTTCATCTTCACTTGAGATTCACGACCTATCGTTAATTTGGATCGATGTGGTATTCGGATATCCAAATCTGGAAACCCGATCCCGGTCTCATCGAAATCCAAAACGTATCTTTTAAGGCCAAGTTGTTTTAAGGTTAAAACAATTCAATTCTTATCTATATACACAGATAGATAACTCAATAGATAATCTACATTATCATTACAAACAGATAATTCACATTATCATTACAATTCAACCAAACATCCATATCATAGATCAGCATATATCTCATCAGAGATATCAACCATGCATAACATTCAATACTATTTATCCATTCATAAGTAATGATTTATATCATCTCTAATCAATTTAAAGTGAATTAAATTAATTACTTCATTCTATAAATCCTGCTTACTTAACCATTAATTAATTATAAATCAATTAATTAATTATCCTTTAATTTTTCATTTCAATTAATCATCCTTGATTAATTATCTTTTAATTACATTAAAGTAATTAGTCTTTAAATTAATTTCACAAATTAATTATCCTTGATCAAATATAGTAATTAACCTTTAATTACTTCATTAATTAATTAACTATAATTAATTACATTAATCTTTAATTAATCACATTAATTAATTACTATTTAATTACTTATTATTGATTAATAAATTTTAATTAATCAACCCATAATTATATCATTATATTAATTAATGATCCTTAATTACTTCTTTTAATAAATTACTTCATTTAAATTAATTACATTAAGTAATTATTCTTTAATTAATTATAGAAATCAATTAACTATTAATCACTTTCCTTTAATTAATTAAACCTTAATTAATTAATATACTAAGTAATTATTCTTTAATTACTTCCATTAATTATCCTCAAATCATTTCCATTAAGTAATTTTTCACAAATTACTTTCATTAATTATCCACTAATTACTTTTAAATTAAGTAATTATCCTTTTATTAATCACCTCTATTAATTAATCACATTAATTAATTTAACTTTAATTAATCACATTTATTAATTAAATAACCTTAACTTATCACATTAATTTACCTTTATTAATTATCTAAGTAATTAATTACTTCCATAAAGTAATTATCTTTTTTAATTAATTATATTAAGAAATTACACAATAATTACTTACACTAAGTAATTATCCTTTAATAAATCTCATCATTAATTAATTCTCAATTAATTACATTAAGTAATTAACTTATCTCTCCATTATTATTTTTATTAATTACACTTGATTAATTACTCTTAAATCATTAACAATAGTTAAATTACCTTGTTAATTTCACATATTAAAATCTTTAATGAATCAAAACCTTTTAATTACTTTAAAGATAAATTCTTTATTATAATTGATTATTAAATCCTTATTATAAACTTTATTTAAAATATAACATTTTTGGAAATCAATTATAATTAAACAATTTAATTAACTTTAAAATCTTCTAAAAACTTCCCAAAGTTGTTTAATAAATTTTCAAAACAAACATTACTTTGAACACCCACTTATTCTACCTTTTTAACACTTATCGACTTATATATAAAACTTGTTAACTTATATCCTTAAAAACATTTACTTTGATAGGTAAAAACTTGTTTTACTTTTGTTTGGAACTTAGAGACATTTCTAAAAATAATTTTCCCTTGTTTTTAAAACTTAGACATTTGCTGTTAAATTCTAAAACCTGCTCACCACTAAACCCCGAGCAAAACTACAATCTTCCCGAGCTAAACCCCCCAAATCCCCGAGTCTCACTTGCTTCGAGAAAACATCGCAACTCACTCGAGCCAAACCCGAATACAACCCTTCTTCTCCAACCAGCGAATGAACCAGATACCATCGTGCACACGTGCACGTGCACGCAAGCTCGCCGCTCCTCCGATCAACTTTGCCGCCTTCGACAAGTCGCTGATGACCTCGCCGTCCCACTCGAACTCCTAGCCCTGACGATCTCGCCTCCGATTCGAAATCGAACATTTCGACATACAGGAACCCAAAACTCGATCGACTAAACATCTCGCCGACGATGAAACCCACCACCAGAAATCCTACCACCATGACCAGAGCATCACTACGTCACCACGCTTCCATTCCTACCCTTGCGATCGAACACGAAACATCACCGACGTCCTAGTAACCTCGACTACCATCTCAACAAAACTGGGCATTTTAACCCTAAATTGTTGTCGTCCGGTCATCACAGTCGTTTGAAACCCAGCGAGTATTTTTCAGATGAACTATGATTCTCCACCAAGCTATCACCTGAACCTCGAGACCCAAAATCATTTCGATCGCCAGGAATTTAACTAAACTCGATTTCTGTTCATCTTTGAATTGCTCCATCAATACTTAACTAAAAATCGAGATTCTTCTTCCTAAATTCAACATTTTACAATGCTAATCTGAATATATAATCAAATTTAGAAATTATGATGATTTATTTCTAACCATTATTCATTTCCTACTGTAATGTATTAGTCTTGAAACATCCACTGGTTATTTCTGCTTGCAATTGTTTTAACAATGATGTGAATCCTACATTCATTATTTAAATAAAGATCTAAGCCTAAAATCCATTGGTGTCGAGCAAATTAAATTTTTCCTAGGGAAGATGAGCCTGGAATATAAACAGAGCTCATATATGTATATATATGTTCACAGGCATTCATAGGTAGATCACAGACATCATATATATGCATCTACATACATAAACACATACAACAACCATCATCTATAGAGATTTTGTCACAAACATTTAAACCACATCACAGATTTTTAAAACTGTTTTTAATTTAGATGTTTACTCACTTTAATAAAGCAGAGAACAGAGCCTCCATTTGAAAAGCTTTTGATAACTGTTGAACTTTAAAACTGGAAATGCTTCTTCGATTTAAAACTTGCATGTTGCTTGATGTTACTGGATCTTGCATGCATGCTATTATCTTGTTGATATATTGCTTTAGATTCCAGGTTTGGCTTGCTTCAAACAGATTCTAGATTTGAAGAAAATATGCAGGCTTTTGGTTTGATTTTGGAAAATGAGTTTACAGGCTATTGAATTTGGTTTTTGTTTGAGGAGAAACTGATTTTGTTTTGAAACAGGAAGTGGAAACTTTAGTTCTTAGATTTGCATGCAGGCATGACTTCCAGATTTCATTTGAAAACTTAGGAAAATGATTACAAGCTTGAAACAGAAACAGACTTTGGATTTTTCTTGAATTTGAAAATGTTTTCAGGTTATTGAATTTGGTTTTTGTTTGAGAAGTATTGATTTCAGATTTGATTTTGAGAAATAAGTTTTCAGCTGAATTTCTTTGTTTAGAAATTAAATGAGAGAAAGAAAAAGAAAAATGAAGATGTGTGCTTATATAACTTAATTTATGAATTATCAAAAATCAAAGAAAAATAAAATACAAAATGACATTTGTCATCTTCCTATATTAACATGTTAACACATGTGCTTAGATGGTTTTACTAATTTACACATATAATTTTACATGCAAAAATGAATTTATAAATGGATGAAGCTTTAATTAACAAATTCCTAATAACTATATGCTTATTCAAATTTAAATCAAAGAAAATCAATCAACTTATATATATACATATATAACTACACATTAAATTTTTTTGAAAATAACAAATTCTATTTCCTTTAAAATCTATTTATTTTTATATATAAAACAATACATTATTAATATTGTTTGAAAATAACACATTTATTAATTTTAAATAATTTAAAAGAAATTATCTCTTTATTAAGAAATATTTGAAAAGAAATAAAACAACCCTTTTTGTAAATCTTATTTAAATTTAAAACTTAAGTTATAATATAATTTAAACCATTATACATTTACCTTAAATATTTTAAACTATATAGTCAACTATTTGATAAATCTTTGAAAATCTTTATATTAATTTAATCAAAATTCCTAAATTACCAATATATATTAGAATTTGAAAATTATGTTTTTATTTGTTAAATTCAATCCAAATCTTTCCTATTTACAATATATACAATTATATATATTCATTATAAATAGAAAACAATTTAATTAGATTTTAAAAGATAAATATTTACCAATCATATATTTATTAAAAGAAGTTTATTAAACCAATTTAAATCTTTATTAACAAAGATTATTAAATCAATTTGATTTTTAAACAGATTATCAAATTGATATTGCCCAAAATTTCCGGGATATCACATTCCTCCCCCCTTAAAATAATTTCGTCCTCGAAATTAAAAACAAAGGTAATTTAATAATCTACTTAGGATTTTAATTTTAAAAACACATTCATATATTTTCAACCATAGCAACCAACCATCCAAACAAACAATTCTAACTATCCAGACAAAATTCTGGATAGAATTTCCTCGAGTTTCCCCAAGTATATATATATACCTGGATACTCGCCTTACAAACAATCTAAACTATGAAGCTACAGGGCTCCTACTCATCTAGATTTACAAAACAAAACAAGATATCAGACTACAGACGAGTCTGACTTAACAACCAAATCTCTCTGAACTGCTGGTTCAAAAACCAGAGATAGATCAAACACGTATTCCCTCAGAGATACGTGAAACACAATGAATCCCAGTTATCCAAACTGGAAATTCAATCCTGTAGACCAAACTCTTATCCAAATCAGAACACGGAAGAGATCCAAAATATTTCGGAACTGACTTCCGAGTCTTACCAAATCTTATAGCTTCTTTGATCGGAGAAAACTTATCCAAAATCAAATCTCCATCTTCGAAATCCAAATTTCTTCGTCTCTTATCCACAAAATTATTCAGATGATCCTGGGCTGCCTACAACCTTCTAATCAGCTCACCCTTTGCTGATGCCTCTAGAAACAAACTGGACCAAAACAACCCAACACAACAATCTCCTCAAGATCAATCAAAACCAAAGACACCAATTCTACTATCATCAGTAGACTACAAACTCCTCCTATCCGAAAAAGATAAACAGGAGCACTCGCCAAACTGCTTTCGCTGCACAACTCTGATCTGGAGCAGGAGAAAATGCTGATGAAGAACACGAGCATAAACTGGATAGCACATCCCAAAATATGGTTCCGCAGATCCAAAAAGAAAACTCAGATACTCCATCAAAACCTGAGCTGCTTCACCAAACTCCATCTCAAGGAACCATTCTTCTACAAGCTGAATCACCGATACCACTCCTGGAATCCAAGTCGATAAGAAAACTCAATCTCCAGATGCAGACAAACCTCTGACTTCCCTGAAGACATCCAGAAAAACTCTGATATCCCAGAAGAACACTCAGCAATTGCAAGTCACTTTTGCGATCAATCCAGCCTAATTCCAAACAGACTGTTCTCTATTTACCAATCAGAACAGCTTACACTTATTTATCCATCGAAGAAATGGATCCATTATGCTGCTTCTGAACTCCACCACAAGAAAAACTACTCAGCCAAAAACTTCCTGCCAATACACAGAACACTTCGAGCTGCACTGCTGCCACAGATGCTAAAGATTCCCAAATCAAAGCTCTTCGAGAAACTCGATCCTCAAACCAAACAGAATCGCCATGCTGAACTCAGCCACAATACCAAAACAGACCTTCTTCCTTAACTTCGCTCCAAAAGAAAACATCTTCAGAGACATCCATAGTCACTGCATCTCATCACACAGCTATAATTTCCTGAGATACCATCACACACCTCTGCCTAACCGACAGATCCAACTCTACTCATCAAACTTCAAAAGATAAACTCCGAACCTTTAAAAGGTTTCCTTCAGAGATCGATGAAATCCTCATACCATAGCAAAGCTTACTCGAGACAGTATTAGGTCTACAGTCTCGACAGATACTTCCAACCTCAACACTCAGACTCCAACCATTGGTAGTCGTGTTACACACATCACTACCTCATCTACCTTTATAACTTATATTGGAAAACCCGAACAGGTAACCCAACAAATAGGTAGAAATAAATATATATAGTTATATAAAAATTACAAATACGCTCTCTCAAGATAGACACCACTCCAGAGCCTAGGTATTCACTCAACCTATAGCTCTGATACCACTGTAACGACCACGACTTTCTCTCCATAGAAAGTCGTATCGCTAATAAGAAAGAAAGGGATAGAAAAGAGAAAAGAAGAGAAAGAAAGAATAACAACACATCAGAATCTCACAGCGGAACGAAACAAAATATAATATATCACATAACTATTACATAGTCTTTACATAATCAGAGTACACAACTTATACATCACAAAATAGACAGTTATAAAACCTGTCTATTATACAACACAAGATACAACTCAAACAAATGACTTAGAGAAACCAACACAGCGGAATACTATATATCTACGAATGCTGAAGCCTCCTGCTCCATATCTCCTCCATAGATTCGTCAAAGCTAACCTGAATCCCTTGGCTACTCGTAAAAATTTGAGTACCCAAGGTTTAATAAAACAGAAAATAAACACTTGGGTCAGACATGGGTCTGGTGTGAGTAAACGGGTTAAAGTTGCTTAACTTCAAAACCATTTGAAAACAAAGGTATCACGTAAGACTCCCCGCACATAAACACGGAAAAGTTTTTACCTTACGCTAACCAAAACATTTGATAGGAAATCCAGTTATATTATAATAGGGTCTAGGGTTTTCAATTAAAATACAGAAATAGCTGAAATGCTTACATCTCACATTCCAACATAGTTGGGCACAACTAAATCGTACGTCACTTATTGGATTTTGGATTCCATACAATGGCAGGGCTACTGGGGTACCGCCCGTCACAGTACGTGGCCTAGATCACCGTACCGAGGAGTACGCCCGCTCCCCTGCAACACAAAGCCGGAACCATCCCTTACTGGATAATTCCGAATAAAATCACCCCACGGTTGTGATCAGCAACCGCACCACTAAGCCGAAATAAAAAGGGACCTCTAGACAGGGATGACCTTACTCTCAGTGGGTGCTACCCACGAAGCCTTGCTGCACCTCCCCTGTTTTAGCCATTCCCGGTTGATGAGGCTTGAGGCTACGATTACCTTTAATCAGAACACATCACTTAGAATGCTCATCGTCCACCTGACGATGTTCTGAAAGCATTCAATCCATACAAGTTTGTTCCGGGTTCGAACGAAACCGAAGGCATTATCTCGTTACACTCATTTTGGAATCACCCTCAGAGTTAACGACAATAACCCTTGCACTCTGAATCTTCATCTTCACTTGAGATTCACGACCTATCGTTAATTTGGATCGATGTGGTATTCGGATATCCAAATCTGGAAACCCGATCCCGGTCTCATCGAAATCCAAAACGTATCTTTTAAGGCCAAGTTGTTTTAAGGTTAAAACAATTCAATTCTTATCTATATACACAGATAGATAACTCAATAGATAATCTACATTATCATTACAAACAGATAATTCACATTATCATTACAATTCAACCAAACATCCATATCATAGATCAGCATATATCTCATCAGAGATATCAACCATGCATAACATTCAATACTATTTATCCATTCATAAGTAATGATTTATATCATCTCTAATCAATTTAAAGTGAATTAAATTAATTACTTCATTCTATAAATCCTGCTTACTTAACCATTAATTAATTATAAATCAATTAATTAATTATCCTTTAATTTTTCATTTCAATTAATCATCCTTGATTAATTATCTTTTAATTACATTAAAGTAATTAGTCTTTAAATTAATTTCACAAATTAATTATCCTTGATCAAATATAGTAATTAACCTTTAATTACTTCATTAATTAATTAACTATAATTAATTACATTAATCTTTAATTAATCACATTAATTAATTACTATTTAATTACTTATTATTGATTAATAAATTTTAATTAATCAACCCATAATTATATCATTATATTAATTAATGATCCTTAATTACTTCTTTTAATAAATTACTTCATTTAAATTAATTACATTAAGTAATTATTCTTTAATTAATTATAGAAATCAATTAACTATTAATCACTTTCCTTTAATTAATTAAACCTTAATTAATTAATATACTAAGTAATTATTCTTTAATTACTTCCATTAATTATCCTCAAATCATTTCCATTAAGTAATTTTTCACAAATTACTTTCATTAATTATCCACTAATTACTTTTAAATTAAGTAATTATCCTTTTATTAATCACCTCTATTAATTAATCACATTAATTAATTTAACTTTAATTAATCACATTTATTAATTAAATAACCTTAACTTATCACATTAATTTACCTTTATTAATTATCTAAGTAATTAATTACTTCCATAAAGTAATTATCTTTTTTAATTAATTATATTAAGAAATTACACAATAATTACTTACACTAAGTAATTATCCTTTAATAAATCTCATCATTAATTAATTCTCAATTAATTACATTAAGTAATTAACTTATCTCTCCATTATTATTTTTATTAATTACACTTGATTAATTACTCTTAAATCATTAACAATAGTTAAATTACCTTGTTAATTTCACATATTAAAATCTTTAATGAATCAAAACCTTTTAATTACTTTAAAGATAAATTCTTTATTATAATTGATTATTAAATCCTTATTATAAACTTTATTTAAAATATAACATTTTTGGAAATCAATTATAATTAAACAATTTAATTAACTTTAAAATCTTCTAAAAACTTCCCAAAGTTGTTTAATAAATTTTCAAAACAAACATTACTTTGAACACCCACTTATTCTACCTTTTTAACACTTATCGACTTATATATAAAACTTGTTAACTTATATCCTTAAAAACATTTACTTTGATAGGTAAAAACTTGTTTTACTTTTGTTTGGAACTTAGAGACATTTCTAAAAATAATTTTCCCTTGTTTTTAAAACTTAGACATTTGCTGTTAAATTCTAAAACCTGCTCACCACTAAACCCCGAGCAAAACTACAATCTTCCCGAGCTAAACCCCCCAAATCCCCGAGTCTCACTTGCTTCGAGAAAACATCGCAACTCACTCGAGCCAAACCCGAATACAACCCTTCTTCTCCAACCAGCGAATGAACCAGATACCATCGTGCACACGTGCACGTGCACGCAAGCTCGCCGCTCCTCCGATCAACTTTGCCGCCTTCGACAAGTCGCTGATGACCTCGCCGTCCCACTCGAACTCCTAGCCCTGACGATCTCGCCTCCGATTCGAAATCGAACATTTCGACATACAGGAACCCAAAACTCGATCGACTAAACATCTCGCCGACGATGAAACCCACCACCAGAAATCCTACCACCATGACCAGAGCATCACTACGTCACCACACTTCCATTCCTACCCTTGCGATCAAACACGAAACATCACCGACGTCCCAGTAACCTCGACTACCATCTCAACAAAAATGGGCATTTTAACCCTAAATTGTTGTCGTCCGGTCATCACAGTCGTTTGAAACCCAGCGAGTATTTTTCAAATGAACTATGATTCTCCACCAAGCTATCACCTGAACCTCGAGACCCAAAATCATTTCGATCGCCAGGAATTTAACTAAACTCGATTTCTGTTCATCTTTAAATTGCTCCATCAATACTTAACTAAAAATCGAGATTCTTCTTCCTAAATTCAACATTTTACAATGCTAATCTGAATATATAATCAAATTTAGAAATTATGATGATTTATTTCTAACCATTATTCATTTCCTACTGTAATGTATTAGTCTTGAAACATCCACTGGTTATTTCTACTTGCAATTGTTTTAACAATGATGTGAATCCTACATTCATTATTTAAATAAAGATCTAAGCCTAAAATCCATTGGTGTCGAGCAAATTAAATTTTTCCTAGGGAAGATGAGCCTGGAATATAAACAGAGCTCATATATGTATATATATGTTCACAGGCATTCATAGGTAGATCACAGACATCATATATATGCATCTACATACATAAACACATACAACAACCATCATCTATAGAGATTTTGTCACAAACATTTAAACCACATCACAGATTTTTAAATCTGTTTTTAATTTAGATGTTTACTCACTTTAATAAAGCAGAGAACAGAGCCTCCATTTGAAAAGCTTTTGATAACTGTTGAACTTTAAAACTGGAAATGCTTCTTCGATTTAAAACTTGCATGTTGCTTGATGTTACTGGATCTTGCATGCATGCTATTATCTTGTTGATATATTGCTTTAGATTCCAGGTTTGGCTTGCTTCAAACAGATTCTAGATTTGAAGAAAATATGCAGGCTTTTGGTTTGATTTTGGAAAATGAGTTTACAGGCTATTGAATTTGGTTTTTGTTTGAGGAGAAACTGATTTTGTTTTGAAACAGGAAGTGGAAACTTTAGTTCTTAGATTTGCATGCAGGCATGACTTCCAGATTTCATTTGAAAACTTGGGAAAATGATTACAAGCTTGAAACAGAAACAGACTTTGGATTTTTCTTGAATTTGAAAATGTTTTCAGGTTATTGAATTTGGTTTTTGTTTGAGAAGTATTGATTTCAGATTTGATTTTGAGAAATAAGTTTTTAGCTGAATTTCTTTGTTTAGAAATTAAATGAGAGAAAGAAAAAGAAAAATGAAGATGTGTGCTTATATAACTTAATTTATGAATTATCAAAAATCAAAGAAAAATAAAATACAAAATGACATTTGTCATCTTCCTATATTAACATGTTAACACATGTGCTTAGATGGTTTTACTAATTTACACATATAATTTTACATGCAAAAATGAATTTATAAATGGATAAAGCTTTAATTAACAAATTCCTAATAACTATATGCTTATTCAAATTTAAATCAAAGAAAATCAATCAACTTATATATATACATATATAACTACACATTAAATTTTTTTGAAAATAACAAATTCTATTTCCTTTAAAATCTATTTATTTTTATATATAAAACAATACATTATTAATATTGTTTGAAAATAACACATTTATTAATTTTAAATAATTTATAAAAGAAATTATCTCTTTATTAAGAAATATTTGAAAAGAAATAAAACAACCCTTTTTGTAAATCTTATTTAAATTTAAAACTTAAGTTATAATATAATTTAAACCATTATACATTTACCTTAAATATTTTAAACTATATAGTCAACTATTTGATAAATCTTTGAAAATCTTTATATTAATTTAATCAAAATTCCTAAATTACCAATATATATTAGAATTTGAAAATTATGTTTTTATTTGTTAAATTCAATCCAAAGCTTTCCTATTTACAATATATACAATTATATATATTCATTATAAATAGAAAACAATTTAATTAGATTTTAAAAGATAAATATTTACCAATCATATATTTATTAAAAGAAGTTTATTAAACCAATTTAAATCTTTATTAACAAAGATTATTAAATCAATTTGATTTTTAAACAGATTATCAAATTGATATTGCCCAAAATTTCCGGGATATCATAATACTGACTACTTATTTGTAAAATAAACATTGGCAGGTAAGACAATCGCTAATTCTTAGAGGACTTTTTCCAATGCTTGCAGGCCCTTAACACCCTAGAGCAAGGCAGGGCACAGATCGCCTAATGCTTAGGTAGAAAACGTTGGAGAAACAAAAAGAGCGATAAATAATGGAAATGGAAATAGACGGAAAAGGTGGCGATTCATTTGTGTTGGGTGACTTATTTTGTGGCGAAGGAGCAACCAAACTGCTTAATTTCACCACCGGTTCCTCGATCCCTGTATGTTACCATTTGCGTTTTGGTTCTCACCCCGATCTGATGCTTCAAAAAGTGGATGATACAATCTTTCCCGATTTCCTTTACAATCAGTAATTTTACCATTTTTAAATCATTAATTTGTTTCCCATATCAGTTTGAAAATAGTTGTACATGTAGAATGCTTAACTTTTAACCTTACCGACGTTCTTTATTTTGAATTTAGCGATTCAAGGAATTAAATGGAATTAATATATTGGTTTCCTTATGTTTTTAAGTTGTTATGGTAGAGGCGAAGCCAGAATTCTACCCCAAAGGGTCAAGTGAGGAGGGTAATGAATTAAATAATATACAAGTTCACCAATAAGATACAAAACTGCACCTCAGAGGTGTCAGATGATCCATATGGAGCCCAACTAGCTTCGATCCTGTTACAGCTATAGCTTGGGAAAAAAAGAATGAACATGAAAGTTGAAAATTGTTAACATGTTTTCCTAGTTTAAACATTTATACAAGGGGATTATCTGTTTTGAAACGGATACATCCTATTTTGCACGTTCCTTGGTTGAAAACTTTAGTTGGAAATATTATACAAGTAGGACTTTAGAAACAGGAATGCTGCTAACTGACGTATAAATGAAAGAGAAATTTGGGATACAATACATATTTATGCTGAGTTACATTGAAAAGGTAGGGTCTTTAAGTCCTTATTGTTATGTTGGAAGAAGAGGGAATTAGGGAAATGAAACAAAATGCATATGGGATGGTTTGTTACTAAGACTTTGCATAACGACCCGAAATTTAATCACTTTAAGTATGGATATATAATATAATTTTAAATAATTAATAAATGGATATTATTATTCAAAATACCCCTTTTTTAATATAAATTGGTGATGGTAAATTATTTTAAAAATGTGTTTAAATAATTAGTTTAAAGCAAAATTAAAAATATGACCGGAAAGCTTTTTTCAAAAATTCAATTTTTCACCATCAAAAAGTTGTTTAAAATTTTGTGCACACCCTTGTGCACATTTGAGTTAACATATACACACTTATAATTAATATAAGTATGGATTAGTAAGTTAGTAAAGATAAAAATATGTGTTTACTTAAGTAAGAAGTATGATGCGACATTTTTGAAAGTTTAAATTTAAATAAAAAGAAAGATATGAAATGTCACTTTCACATGACATCTTAGTATAAGGAAGAGTTTTACATGGTGGATAAAGGAGTGGGCCTTGTGGTAACGTGTAGAGCAAGGTAGGATGAGAGGATGATGTGATGATGTGGAAAAATTTGAGTAGAGGGTATGTAAGGAAGGTCATTTTAGTAATTTGCCAAATGTACTTTGTATAAAAGTAATTCCCTAACAACTTCTTCTCATTTTTCATTACAATATCCCTTTTCTAATCTTTCTTCAAGCTTCTGTAAAAATTTCCATGGCTTCCATGAATTTCTAAAATTTAATATATTTTTTTACCATTTTCCCTTAAGCAAAAATAGTTAAAACTTTAGCTTTCTTCTCTACACCACTTCACCACCAAAATAAGACCCATCTCTGCCTTTTCAACCAAAGGCCAAGCCATATCTCTTTACGGCCAAACCATTTAGGCCTCTTTATGTCCATAATAATCTAATTTTTACAAAGGAAATCTAAGATCCGGTGTTGGTGAAGAGTTTGCGCTAGTTTTGGTTTGATTCGGTTGATTTTTGGTGAGTAAATCTCACCTTAAAATCAAAGTTTAATACTTTTATTTAGTGTTAATAATTTGTTGCCAGTTGTTGTTTTTGAAAGTGGTTTGCTTGGATTATCGTTATGTGAATTAGTGGTAATGTTTGTTGTGATTTTGGAAATGAAGTAGAAATGTTAAGTGATATTTAAAGTTATGATCATTACTTTGTATATGAGCTTATGGCATATGTTTGGATATATGAGCTTATGTATGAATGGAACAAGCTGAAGAAAAAGTTAACACTTGATTTGTGGTTGTCACGACATCGAGATCTTCTGTTTTAAACTTAACTTTTATTTAAGTGTTTTACTAGAAAAGTTACAAGTTTTAAACTTTATTTTTAGTTTCCAAAACTTTACCTTTTAGTTTCTAAATACTTTATATTATATTTATAATGTAAATTAAGGAAAAATAAAGGCTGAAAGGAGTATTTGATATGTAAAACAAGTACTGAAGTTATGGTATCTACAGCGATAGTCGCTATGGATGCAGCTTAGGAAAAGTTAATGTTTTCTAAATTTAGAAGTGTTTCTTTATAAATGTTTTTGGAAAACTTTTTCAAATCACTAATTAAGTATAAAGGTTAGTTATTATTAATTAAGTACGAGCTTAATTAATAAACAATTAATTTATTAATTAATTAAGAATTATTAGTAAATAAACAGTAATTAAGTAAGTTAACTAAAATTAACTTAATTAAGAAGCTTTTAATTAATCATTAATTAATAAAGAGTAATTAAGTATTAATATTTGTTAATTAAAGTTTATTTAATTATTATTTAATTAAATTTTAATTATTTATTAAATTGTTAATTAATTAGGGTTTAATTATTAGTTAATTAATTAAGATTTAACTAAGATTAATTATGAAATAATTATGGATTAATTATTGCTAATTTAGATATAATTAAGCTTTAAGTAATAATTAAGTTAATATTTAATTATTATCAACTAAAAGTTTATATTAAACTCTATTCGTTATATTTTAAGTCAGTTTTCTTTTATAAGTAAATTGATTGTAAACCAATGGATCTTTTGTCTGTGCCATTATTTAGTGTAATAAATATGAATGTTTTATTGATGACATATGTTTAGCATAATAAATATCCGTTCTGTTATAACTTAACTGAATAAATTATTTTGGACATCTGTTTAGCAAAATAAAACACTATTCTGCTATCGTTTAATTAGATTAAATATAAAAGACATTTGTGTAGTGGAATAAAACACGGTTCTTCTATCATTTAATTAGATTAAATATAAATGACGTCTGTTTAGTAGAATAAAACACTGTTTTGCTATCATTTATTTAGACTAAATATAGATGACATTTGTTTAGTAGAATAAAACACTATTCTGCTATAATTTAATTAGATTAAATATAGGCGACATCTGTTTAGCAGAATAAATCTATATTCTGCTATAATTAAATTAAATAGATTATTTGGGCATCCATTAAGTGGAATAAATCCCATTTCTACTATTATATTGATTTGGACATTGAATTAAATGCCAGTAAATTAATATTAGATAAAAAGATATTCTCTATATATGCGTAGTTGTTATTTTTTTTGTATATATGCCCATACTTAGGTTATGTGATGTTTGGATGGAAAAAGACTCATAAAAAGTATTTATGGAAATGTCTGTATTGGGGCTATCGCTATATCGGTACTTTGAAAATATGTTATTCCTTTTGAATTAAACCTTGTGCATGGGTTTTGCAAAGATAATTAATTATTCAAATAAAGATACGATTAAAGTTAATTAATTATTTTAGTAATGATATTTTAAAATTAATTAATCATTTTAAATAATGATGACCAAGGTTAATTAATTATTTAAATAATGTTGTGATCAAGATTAATTGATTATTTTATTAATGATGTTTTAAAAATAACTAATTATTTTAACTAATGATGTTTAAAGCTAATTAATTATATAATTAATGATGTATTAAAGTTAATTAATCATTTTATTAATGATGTGTTAAGGTTAATTAATCACTTTAATAATAAAGTTTTAAAATTAATCAATCATATTAATAATGATGTTTTAGATTAATTAATCGTTTTAACAATAATGTTTAAGGGTTAAATAATCATTTTAGTAATTAGTTTTAAAGTAAATTAATCATTTTAATAATAATGATTAAAGTTAATTAATCATTTTAAATAATGATGTTTTGAAGTAACTAATTCATGATAAAGTTAATTTGTTATTTTGAATAAAGACGACTGAAGTAATTAATCATTGATTAAAGTTGATTAATCATTTTAATAATGATATTAAAGCAAATTAATCATGTTTTAAAGTTAACTTACTATTATGATAGTGTTGTTTAAAGTTAATATTTTTAAATGTGAAACTCCATCACAAGTTTATTTTTAAAATCATAAAGTTTGATTCGGTTATGGAAAAGTAGATCCGTAATCCGATATCGTTTATATGAAAAGGATTTAGTTATACTCTTAATAATAAACGTCGAGGTAGGAGCTTGTTTCTATCTCGTAGTTTAGAAATGTCGTCAAAGCAATGCCTAGATGTAAGACTACCTTAACTTATCTGGCTCCATTTTCAGCCAAGGGATGGCACTTATTTAGAATCGACGAGTACTGGTAAGAATATGAAATTTAATTTCCATACACAATCATTTTTAATTATCTCCAATAGTTGATTTATTTACTATCTGTTCAGCTTTCTCCTCTAGATATCGTCGGTTTTAGACGATTTGTTGCTCATTTGAGCTTTGTTGTCCTTTGTCGAAAATGACTAAAACCAAAAAGCGAGTGAGAGCCAAGTTATATGGGGTTGGTCCCATTAAGGTATATTCATATCTACTCTAGGATGGTTTTGGTTATATGCGACTAAGATATGAAATACTCGGATTCTCGGTAAGGTTGGAGGGGTCCAGCTTGGAGTTCCCGAGAGGAGTCACAGTAGAGAATGACCTTCTCAAGTACATTGACTTGAGGTATACTTTCGGTAAGGGGGCCACACCCTCCTAGTCATTTGTTGGAAAATTTATCTTATTTCCTTTGATTCCAAAATTCTAAATTTACTTCTTTCTTAATTACATCGAGAAGTGTCATGAGCGCTTCGCGATATTCAATTATTTATATCCTTGTTGTGGTTGGATGTTTTTATTGTAAGGGGGAACCTGTTCCGTAGTTGGCGGCATAGTCTTATATATTTTGTTTATTTTTCACCTATTTGTTTAGAGATTTACTCATACCAGACTTATTGTCTGACCCGAGTTGTTTATTTTCCATAAACTCTCAGGTACTCAATTATATTTGAGTAGTCAAAGAGTAGTTGGTTTTTCTTTGGGCTCTTTGAAGATGATGGATGAGGAGAAGGCTCTTTTACCTATCTAATTATTTTGTTTTAGCTGTTATGTCTATTATGTATGTGTATTTTGTATCAACATGTGTAAAGGTAAAGTGTATAACTGTCGAGTCCCATAGTTGTAGCACTTTTGTACAACTCTGATAACTCCATGTAAGTAGTAACCTTATGTACTATATTATTTAGTATTATATGTGACCGTTCCATTGCAAGATTTTTCTATTCACTCCTGTTCCGTTCTTTTGTTTTACGCTATGACAACTCATTTTTTGGATGCTTGGGCAATGACACATGAACACCGAGATTGTGTTAAGTGCCATTCTCAAGCGTAAGAATAGTGGGTGGCCACATTTGATATCAAAGCTTGGGTTGAGTGAACACCTAGGCCTTGGGTGAGGTAAACTCATTAGAGATAAGGTAAGTGACACCCTAGAATGCGTTTGAGCATGTGTGTGTGTGTAAGAGTGCGTACTTGTTATTTTTATAAAAATGTTTTTATACTATATTGATTAATCCGTTGAGTGGTTTATGAATTCCGGTCAATACGAGCATCTAATGTTATTGATAGGGATGTCTAAAGCACTTAAACAAGGCCAACCGAATATGGTATTGTTTTAAATCAAGTAAACGAATTAATTTTACCAAAATTATATTTTATATATAAAAGAAAATTTTCAAGAAATTGTTATAGTTATTTAGGTATGCTTGTTGTAAGAGAATGATAATATTTGATCATTATTATTTATTGTTGATTAGTTAGGCTTAGATAGTTTATGAGCATTTATTTTCTTAGTTAAATTAAATACGAACACCCTGTGAATTCAGTTTCACAATTTGACTATAAGACTTTTGGTGAGAGCGTTGGGATAAAATTTAAATTTAAATTTGATTTTAATAAGGGTTGTAATGCCCCTGAATTTTAATTAACATTATTTGGGATATTTAATTGGATAAATTAAATAGAATAATGTGAATAATTAGGGAGATGAGATTAATAAATCCAATGGCCGTCTCTTAATGAATGAACTAAAATAAGACTTAAATAAATTAAGAAGGAGGAATTTCCTAAGGGGTAAACTTTGAAATGGGGCTACATTTCTTAGTATAAATCTCTTCCTCCACTTTAATAAATTTTCACTCTTTCATTCATAACTGCTCACCAATTTTCGACCGGCCATTAAAAGCTCCAAGAAGAGCAATAAATTGAAGATAAAGCTAAGGAATTAAAGCTAGGAAATTTTCCCATTCTACAATCAACTAATCAAGGTGAATAATCATGTTTATCATCTCATTTTCTGTGTTTGGATCGGTTATGGGTTATACCCGATTCATGTTTGTGATTTTAGTTAGGATATAACCATTTAAACATTTGTTTGGACAAGATTTATGTATTTTAAAATGTTAATGGGCTAATTAACACATTTTATTCGATTTTGGTTAAATTTCGAGTTGTTTTGATCTTCATATGCTTTGTAATTTTAACATGTTGAAGTATATGATTTATAAGATTTTTGGTGTTTTTTTTGGGATTTTTCCTTAGTGGTTAACTAAGGTAATTAAATTAATTAAGCCTAAGGGCTAAACTGCAAAATTGCTTCCCCTTTGGTCAAAGCCGGAGGGAATTTGCTTTCAAAAATTGATTTGGGGAAGAATTATAGTGTTTTAAAAAAAGGTTGACTTTTGTATACTTTTTACTATTCGAAAGCATTGGTGGAAGCCCCTTGACCAATCACAATTATATAAGTAAGATAAAACATCACTTCAGTAGACCCAGATGTTCCCTCCAACTCCAAAAGCCGCTTTTATCCGTTCATCTAAGTCAAAGGGTAAGCATGGTGACAAAGGGAAAATGGGCGAAGGGTTGGGGAGCTGCTTCCTTTGCTTTTAAATGGAAATAAAACTTGCTTTCAACTGAGTCGAAGGGGGATCCTTCGATTCTATAGTTTTTTTTATAAAAATACTAAGTTTTATATACTCAAGGAGGGGCCACGAAGGGGATCTTCAAAAGCCAAAACCTTTAAGAGTTAATGTTTTAAATGCTTTCCAGAAAGATTTTTTATACCCTTCGATAAAGGCGAAGGGAAAGGGGGAGGAAAATCCCAACCTTCTCATTGTTTTTAAAGTAAAAGTTTTAATACATTTCGACAAATTCGAAGAGTAAACCTTCCGACAAGGTCGGAAGTATACTTTCGAAGGGTAGGTTCCAATGCCAACACTTCATTGTTTTTGAATGGTTTCAAAAGGTTTTGATTTCGAAAGGTTCGATCTCAAAAGGTTTTAATTTCGAAAGGTTTAATTTCGAAAGGTTTGATTTCGAAAGGTTAAGTTTTCGAAAGGTTTGATTTCGAAAGGTTTTGAGTTTCATTGCTTTCGAAAGGTTTATAAATGGTTTTATAAGGGGGGATACCCCAGGCTTTCGACAAGGTCAAAAGGTAGAACCTTTCGACTAGTTCGAAAAGAAACCTTCTAACAAGGTCGAAAGGTATGACCTTTCGACAAGGTCGAAAGGTATTATTTTGTGATGCTTTCAAAAGAAAGGTTTCCAAAGGGAATAACTGTGACGACTCGCAAATCCATACCCTCTGAATCGACAATAAACCACACATGTCCGACCCAAAAAGCACAAACTGACGGAAAGTCAGGAGAAAGAAAAGAAGAGAGAAGAAGAGAAGAGAAGAATGGGAGAAGATAGAACAAAACAGAACAATACAGAATCTCACATCGTAGCAGAAAACATATAATATCATATCAATGATCTTTATAAAATAGAAATTGTATATACATACATCAATCAGAGTTCAAAAATCAAACAATAGTTATCAGCCTGGACAGTTATAATAACCCGTCCTCACAAATGCCGATAATATAAACAACTAAGCAATGCAGCGGATAATCAAAACAGATACGCGTATACGAAATGAAGATCTCCAGCTCTTCTGCTGAAGCTCCAAAAGCACCAAATCTAAACCTGTAAATATACTCGGTCTGACCCGAGCATTGAAAGGGAAGAACGCCTTGATCAGTTTGGTAAATCAACGTGAGAAACACACTCAACTGAATTTATTAAATTACCAAAACTTTTCCTTTATCGAAACAAAAGTATCTCGTAAGACATGCCCACACATAAACACGGACATGTTTTTACCTTACGATAACTAAAACATTTCATATCAAATCATCTTATATTATACTAGTGTCTAGTATACAAATAATATTCAAAATAGCCGAAATTGTTACATTGATTAAATTCCAGCATATTGCCCAAAATGGGTAATACAATCAAAATGACGGGAACGTAGTGGAGTTTGGATTTCCATACAAATGACCAGGTGAAGGGACTACCTTCCGAAGGGGTACACCTCTAGATGGATGTCCCGAGAAACCATCACAAAGTTTCTTTACCAACATAAGACCGGCCCACCTCTATAACTAGATGGTACCGAATATGTCATCCTCCGGTCGTTACCGACCTTTACCGAGGGCCCTCTAGCATACAAACCACAATAATCAGATACACGACGTCATAGCGTGCAAAGATATATCTAGAAGAGGATGATCATACCCTAATGGGAGCGACCCACATAGCCCTGCTGCATCTAACCCTGTTTTGGTCATTTCCAGTTGATGAGGCCAGAGAGGTAACGATTACCTTTCACAATCACATATCACATCACTTTGAATGCCACACGGCCATTTCCGTTGACCACCAATTGCCTTCCACAAAAATACAACCCTTAAGCTCATACATCTCAAGGAGGGTGTTAAGCTAAGAGAAGTTGCCTTCTCCGCCACCACTAATGTACGTTTGTAAAAACCAATGTACGTAATCTGTAGAAATGCAATGTCAGACAAACATCCATACAAGTTGTCCAGGAACAGGACAAATCGAAGGTACTTTCCTACCACATCCTATCGGGAAATCCCTAGGATTAGTAGCGAATAGTCCTTGCATTGGATATTTCATAACGAAGAGACTACTGCTACTAGATGTATATTGGGATTTTAACCCCAAACGATCAACAAGTAGTCCCCCACTATGAAACTCCAGAATATCAATATCATCACAAGCAACCTGCACAATCGTCGCATATACATTTGTCCGAAGTGGTTTTCAGATAAATTTGATCCCGGTCTCTTCGCACAAACAACGCAAAAGCGTTTCTCAACTTCACACAGAAACTAAGTCTCATAGACTTATCACATCTCCAACTTTCAACTTGCTATCCTTCGGGCCAAGAAGGAGGCTCGATAGATTGGAGTAATACTCCGCACTATACGAATCAACATCCTCAACACAAACGATAATCAAGCCTATATAGAAGTCTACGTACTAAGTGTACAACTAAATAGTTCCCACATCAAGTCGAGGAACTAAAATTTTGGCCAAGTTTGATAGTCACTTATTTAACTATCAAAGCACACAAACAAATATTTAGCACCATATACAATCACTAGGCCCTTTAATTAATCTTTTATTAATTAAATCAATTGCCAAATATTCACTTTAAATTATCTTTAAAAATATATAATCTCAAAATCATTTCAATATTGGGTAACATTTCCGTATACTTATTTAACAATCAGTAATTCACAAATCAATTTATTTTAAACACTTGGAAAATATCCCATATACTTAAATTACGATTAAGTATATATATTTCATTCTATAAGGAAAATGTTCTCTTTAATATCTTTTATTTGGGTTAAAACGAATGTTGCGTAAAACATCGTTACGACAACCCAAAATCAACAGTATAGGGATTCGAAAATAAGATAGATATATAAATCCCAAGTACTATACAAAACATTTCCTTATTTCTCGAAAACGTCTATTTCAATAATGAATGTTGAATCTATGCATTCGATACTCAACACATTTTAAAACATCTTTAAATCATTTAAATCCATTTTATAATATCACTTTTCAAAATATCCATTTAACTTAAATATATTATTCACTGTCCAAAATCATGAATATAATTCATTACCAAATCCAACATTTAAATACATTTATTAAAAGATAATCCACTGTCCAAAATCATGGATATAATACCTTACCAAATTCATCAATATTTCAAATTTAAATTAAAGGACTATCCACTGTCCAAAATCGTGGATATAATACCTTAATAATCTTCTATATTTAACTTATCAAATTCAATTGATTTTGGATTTATAAAATAACGTTTATAAATCCCATTTATATTTTATAAAAACTTCTATTTATAAATCTCCTTTATTAACCAATTCTATTAATCTTATTTAAATGCCAAAAATCCGAATTATAAGTTAATTCACTTATAAATCCCTTATTTACAAAATCATTCCTTTATAACTGCTTCAGTTATAAATCTATAAATTATATTTACTTATAAAATCCATTTATACTTCATTTTAACACTTATAAAAATCCTTTATAATTCCATCATTTCTGATTTATAAAATATCAATTTTATAGATCTATACATATAAACCGTTTATAATAATTCAAAAATCCCATTCAAACTATTTTACAAAATAATCACTTCGTATTTCAAAAATCACATTCTGATTATATTTCCCAAAAATCATAATTTTTATAACTTACAATTATCTCTTTCATTTATTTAAAATAAATCAATTCCTTAACAATTTAAAACTCAATATAACATATATTGACAAAATCACTTTTAAAATCCTTTTAAATTTGAAAATCTTCACTTTAACATTTTTAAAATTCCAAAAATAGGCCCAATGCTGCAACAGCACTAAATACAGCAATCACATCAACCAAAACATCATATATCAGATGAATACAGCATATATCACAATATTTGTAAATAAATCAATACTAGTGAGGAATCCAGTTGGATCCCTCCAACCTGTCACGTGCAACAAATATACATATTACAAATATATGTACAATGTCCACTTCGAGGCAGACGCGTGTACAAAGGGTCATCCGCTCATACACGGGAACGTATAGGGTCATCTGCTCCACTAGGGAGGAATATATCCAAATACCAATCAATATATCATATATCATCCAAACAGTCATCAATCATCATAAATAATATTATTTCTCACTTATATAAAAATATCAGTGAGTCAGAAAGAGTGAGTTGTACTCAATTTGCTTGTAGTCGTCGCGATAGCGATTTATTCCGATTAAAATTAAAAAAGCATTTAATTTCAACCAAAATTTCCACTAGCTCAAATAAATCCCAATCCAGCTCCATAATGTAGTGCTCGTCAATACAGATCCAATGTAACTTGTTTTGTCGAAAACGGACCTCGTATGACAAAGTTATGATTTTTCAAAGTTTATACAATTTAAAATATATAATTTACAATTTATTATTTGATTTTAAACCTTAGATTTGATTTGGGTCGAACGTTGCTTCTTCTTCCTCGTTCGTTCCCTCATGCAAAAAACAATCCAATGCCATTTGAAACCCTAGATAGTCGCGGCTCCATCGTTCATCTACACGTCGATCAGGAACCACCACTCCAAAGCCCTATGCGAGCACCACCCTCGGCCCAAATCTTGTCGAACTCGGTCGTGCCATTGCATGGAAAATCACGCACGAACGTTGGCACTTCCTTGGCCTGCTGCGTCTCGATCAATGCGCTGATTACGATCATAGCCGTATGGATTAAAAGAAATCGTCGAGCTCTACAAATTATTAGTTGGAAGTTTGTTGAAATATTGCCTGGATTGGAAGATAATGAAGAGGGAAGATCGGTGTTTCTCGGCCATTGGAATATTAGAGCCGGCGGCTAGGGCTTTGAAACCCTAATGCTTGTGAAAAAATGAAATGATGGAGGGCTTTTATAGAAAATTCTGAAACACTATTCACCCAAAAATTTTCCAAACTCGAAATGAAGCGTGCCGCCTGGCGTTTGTAATGTTTTACCCCTATTCTGAACGCAATGGAATATATATCGGGAGCCAATTCGATCGTATCTGGAAGATAGGTTTTCGAATCGACTATTTAAATTTAAAATTCACTTAAACCGATTTCTACGCGTTTTAGCTTGCCCCGGACAAACCGTACATCCAATTGACTCGAAATTTGAAATCTTACAATAATATAACATTACGAATCCAATGAAACTTGTTTCGTCGAAATTCGAGACTGTTTGAAAAATGGCTATTTTACTCGTCAATTAAATATTAAAATATTCAATTTTTACAAATTTACTTTTAAATCAATTTAAAACGTTCTCTAACATCATTCTAATTCAAATAAGATTTAATTCAACTTATAAATCATTTTTATTCACATTAAATCCAATCTCTAATTATTTACACAATTTCAAATATTAAATTAACCATTTAATTATCCAATTAAATCCAAATATTCGAATTATAATTCACTCAGCTTATAAAATCAACTTTTGAATATTCAAAATCAATTAAATATACGAATTTCAAATGACAGAAATTCTGGGTCGTTACACTAACTTTGGAGGTTTATTTTCTTTCAAATGGGACTTCATTCGAAGGGTTTTAAAGGGCTGTTTTTAGCCTTTTTTTAAGTAAAACTTTGCTAAGTCAAAGGGGTTACTTCGAAGGGTTATAGCATAAAAATACTTATCTTTGTTTGAATATGTAGGGGGGATCCTTATATAAAATGAATGTTAATAAACCTTGGGGACACCGAGGTGGGTTTAATGTTTTCGATACATAGTTTGGGGTTACAAACAGAGATATGCTTTCGAAAATATACATTGGGGCTATCGATGTGTTTTTATTTAATTTAATCTAATCGGAGCTGCCAATGGGAATAGGTTAAATAGGTGGTATACCTGGGAAAATAAGTAATCATAGGGATCATGAATTTTTATAAATAATCATAGGGATCATGATGTTTTAATTGGCCAAGTGATGGGTTCTTGGTTAACCGAGGAAAACCATGGAATGTGCGGTGGATAGCCCACATCAAATTTCTAAAGTAAAAAATGTTTTGCCAGAGGTGGTTAGCCTCGGGATTTGGCACCCAATGGTTCATAGTCATCCTAGGAAAACTATATAGTGTGCGGTGGATAGCCCACACCATCTTTTATAAAACTATGTATGATGGATAATCTGCATTTATTTTAAATGGATTTGGGATGGATAGTCCTATTAAATTATGACAGATAGTCATTTTAAAGATTTTAGTGGGGAACTCTAATAAATTGATTTAAGATGGGAAATCTAATAAATTGCTTTTAGAAAGGATATCTAATAAATGGGTGGATGGGACATCCAATACATATGATTTATGGCTTTATTTCATATTATGTTAAGACTAATCATTTTGGGTGCATGGGCATAGTAAATGATCTGCATGTTTTGTTTTGGATACTAGTGAGGGGAAAACCCATTCCGCTAAGCGGCATGGTCTCACTAGATATCTATTTATGATAAGAGATGATAGGGGATTATTCATACCAGACTTATTGTCTGACTCGAAGTTTGTGTTTCTCCACAAACTCTCGGGTACTCAAAATTAATTTAAGTAGTCTGAGAGTAGGAGACTTTTAGGTTTTTGAACGAATAAGCTTCTGAAGACGTGCAGGAGGCAGTGTTAGCTATATAGGAGCTAGTTTGTGTATTCCACTGTGATGTACTAAGAACTGTAAAGTTTATATTATTAGTTCTTTGATCATCATAAGGGGACATCTTCATATGTCGCTCTTATCGTATTTTGTACATGTATATGTGATCCGAACATGGTTAACATCTGGGATTATGTAATTAAATCTGAATATTATTAATAAGAAATGAGAAATTCATTTTTGTTGAAGTTTAAAATTTTTCATATTCTTGTGTTCCTGTATATCAATATTAATTATGCCGCATACGGTCGCCAAGAAATAACAACTACGAATGACTACAGCATCAGTAGCGGTTAGTTTTAGGCCTCGAAAGGCGGGATTTTACAAATTGGTATCATAGCATGGTTTATGTACTTAAACGGAGTTTAAAAACCTTAAAAGATTTTTTAAAGCATAATCTAATAAACCTAAAATATCATTGGGCTTGGGGTAGTGTTATAGTAATGTATGTGTACTTTGCTATAAATACCTAAGTATGTATTTCCCTACTCTCTTAGCCCGTTCTTCTTTATCTTACCAAGATTGGATTTTAGGTAGTAGAAAAGTAAGATATGGAGGTTGGAAACGGAAGAGTGAATCAAGGTAAGAGATGCACCGCAACAGGTGGGAATGTTCGACCCAATACTAGGAGCAACCAGGGTCGACAAGCAAATGCAAACCCAGATGCAAATGCTAATGTTGATGCGGAGATTCCGCCGGTTGATATGGGGATAATGTATCGGTTCTTCAAGAATATGATGCAAGTTAGACAGTTGCGGGAGTGGCTGTAGGGAACGCTGGAGGAGCTAATCCGTTGGCCCCAATTGGCAATAATTATGCCAACCTGAGCAGGGATTACGCTAGTCTTGGAGGTCCTTTTTTGGGAACTGAGGATGTAGTAAGAGTGGAGAACTGGCTATTGCATTGTGGAAGGATATTTGCAAATCTCGGCTTGACGGATATGCAGAAGAGGAGACTTGCTACAAGGCAATTACAGGGAGCAGCATTGTTTTGGTGGAACGGAGTTACTGTAGGAGGGCCAGAGGAAGATCTGACTTAGGCTGAATTTTGACGGAGTTTCGAAGAAAGATTTCTATCAGAGGTTGCCAAGTCAGCATTGCCCAGGAAATTTGCAGATTTAGTCCAGGAGGATAGATCGGTGATTGAGTATGCTACAGAGTTTGATGAGCTATCCAGTTACGGATATGCTACTGTGGATACTGTCATTCGGAGGAATGATAAGTTTATTAGGGGATTGAATCCTGAGATCGCCAGAGCAACCATGTCAAACCTTCGGGATCCGTGTCATAAAGTTGTTAAGATGGCTATTCGAAATGAAGAGATGCTTTCTACTTTTGGAAAAGGGAAACCAGCAGAGGTTTAGAATTTTCAGGGTAAGAAGCGGAAGTTCTTCAAGAAGAAAGGTGCCCAGTCGGGGGTAGCAGCTAAGAAGAGCAAGGCTGATATTGTTTGTTACAAGTGTGATAAGAAGGGGCACTATGCTAATGAGTGTCGCTCGGGTGATGGAAGAGCAGTTGCAGTGAGACCAAATGTGAAGTGCTACAACTTTGACCAGATGGGGCATTACTAAGACAAGTGTCCCGAGGCTGCTAAGGCTGAAAAGGGAAAGGATTTTGTGTTGGAACCATCATCCTCTAGACCAACAACTGCTGAGAAAGGAAAAGCTATGATGGAAGGTATGCTTATGATTCATAGTACTCCGGTAAGGATACTATTTGATACCGGTGCATCACACTCATTTATATCTCAGTATTTGGTAGATTGCTTATGTTTGGAACCTTTATACCTTATTACTCCTTTAAGGGTTGTGAATCCTATGGAAGGGTATGCAAATCTAGGAATGAGATATGACCAGTTAGAACTTGATTTGTTAGGTCATGTGTTTGCATGCAGTTTATATGTTTTTGATTTCGTGGGTTTCGGGATCATATTGGGTATGGATTGGTTAGATAGATATGATATTAGGATATTTTGCCAAGAGAGGGAAATATCATTGAGACACCCTAATAGCCGTAACCGAGTTATTTACTCGGTAAGGAGTTCGAACATAAATGCTTATGCGTTACTGGGTGCTATGGGAACAGAAGTAGAGTTGAAGCAGGTTTATGTTGCAAGAGAGTTTGCGGAGGTGTTTGAACCAGTTTCGGGCTTGCCGTCGAAAAGAGAAATCGAGTTTCGGATAGATCTCATACCGGGAGCTGAATTCGTAAGTAGACCACCTAGCAGGATGTCACCAACCGAGATGAAGGAATTGAAGGTGTAGCTAATGGAATTGGAAGGAAAGAATTTCATCTGGCTAAGCAGTTCGCTTTGGGGAACGACTGCGGTATTTGTGAAGAAGCTAGATGGTTTTTTAAGGATGTGTATCGACTATCGTATGTTGAACGAGAGGACGATCAAGGATAGGTATCCTTTGCTAAGGATCGATGACTTATTCGATCAGTTGAGTGGAGCCAGAGTGTTTTTCCAACTAGATTTAGCAACAGGTTTCCATCAGCTAAGAGTGGCAGAGGATAGTATTCCTTTGACGGCGTTTAGGATGAGATATGGGTCGTACGAGTGATTGGTTATGCCATTCGGGCTTACTAATGCGCCAGTTTCTTAGTGGATTTGACGAACCGGGTTTTCTGAGAGCACTTGGATAGGTTCGTGTTAGTTTTTATTGATGACATTTTGGTATATTCTAAGAATGATAAGGATCATGCAGATCATCTTAGAATAGTGTTGGAGATGCTAAGGCAACATCAGCTGAAGGCGAAGTTCTCTAAGTTTCATTTCTGGAAGAAGGAAGCGAAGTTCCTTGGTCATGTAGTTTCCAAGGAAGGGATAGCAGCTGATCCGGATAAGATCGAAGCTATTAACAATTGGAAAAGACCAGAGACGGTAAGTGAGGTTAGAAGTTTTCTTGGACTCGCAGGATACTACCGAAGGTTCATTAAGGATTTCTCGCGGATAGCGGCATCCTTGACTATGCTAATCAAGAAGGACGTAAGGCTAGTTTGGTCTGACAAATGTGAGGAGGCATTCCTTAAGTTGAAACATTCGTTAACCAATGCACTCATGTCAGTAGTTCCTGATGGGAATCAGGGGTTGGTAGTTTACGCCGATGCATGTGGTACTAAGTTAGGTGCTGTGCTAATGTAGAATGGAAAGGTTGTTGCATATGCTTTTAGACAGCTTAGACTGCATGAAGTGAGATACCCTACTCATGATTTGGAGTTGGCAGTGGTAATCTTCACATTGAAGGTGTGGAGACATTATCTTTTGGGAAAAAGGTTTGAGCTATTTACGGATCTTAAGTCTCTATGGTATTTATTCTCTCAGAAAGAGCTGAACATGAGACAATAGAGATGGCTGGAGTTTGTTACAGCTTATGATTTTAGCATCGAGTATACACCGTGAAAAGGAAATAAGGTGGCGGATGCACTTAGCAAGAAACATCAGAATGTTGTGTTAGCTATGTTGGCAGAATGGAAAGACTTGGAAGCACTGGCTTCTTGCAGTGTGTAGTTGAGGTCGACTGCTGGATCTAGTCAGAATATTGCCATGATGTCCTGTTTGTAAGTTCGACAAGTTCTGATCGAATGAATTTCTTCTAGGCAGAAAGTGGATCCAGCCTTAGCCGAGAGGATTAGAAGGTTAGAAACTATAACCGAGATTGATGACTTAAAGGATTTTATTCTTGACCACAGGGGTCGGTTGAGAAAGAAGGAACAGTTATGTGTTTCAGATGTCGGAAACCTTAGGAAGGAAGTTCTTGGGGAATGTCATCGATCGAAGTTTATGATTCATAGTGGGGGAACCAAGATGTATCAGGATATGAAGAGAAGTTTCTTATAGGAAGGAATGAAGAGGGATGTTGGCTTATGGGTAAAACAGTGTTTGAACTGTCAGCAAGTTAAAGCCGAACACCAGAAGCCAAGTGGTTTGCTTCAGCCTTTGGATGTTCTAGTCTAGAAGTAGGACTCGATATCCATGGATTTTATTGACGGGTTGCCAAGGTCAAACCGGGGTAATGAAAGATATGGGTCATAGTGGACAGATTGACCAAGAGTGCCCATTTCATTCCGGTAAGGTCAACTAGGATGGCACCTGTTTTGGCTAAGTTTTTCGTGAAGAATATTATTAGACTGCATGGAATTTCTAGTAGTATCGTCAGCGATAGAGATGCTTTGTTTACTAGCTAGTTCTAGAAGAACCTACAGAGTGTGTTAGGCACTAAGCTCAAGATGAGTACTGCATATCATCCTCAGACGGATGGGCAGAGAGAGAGAGAGAGAGTCAACAAGGTACTAGAAGATCTATTGAGGGCTTGTGTGCTGGATTTTAGTGGTTGTTGGGAAGATCACTTGCACTTAGTGGAGTTTTCCTATAATAATAGTTATCAGATTACTATAGGAATGGCATCTTTTGAAGCTTTGCATGGAAGGCCATGCAAATCACCGGTATGCTGGTTAGAGACCGGAGACAGATTGGTCCTCGGTCCAGATTTGGTGAGAGAGGTGACGTAAAAGGTCAAGTCGATACGATAAAGAATAAAGGAAGCTCAGTCTAGGTAGAAGAGTTATGTAGACAAAAGGCATAAGGACCTAGAGTTCTCAGTTGGAGATAGAGTTTTCATCAAGGTATAGCCGATGAAAGGTGTGGTTCGGTTTGGGAAGACCGGGAAGCTAGCACCGATATATGTTGGACCATTTCCTATATCAGAGAGTATTGGGAGACTTGCATACCGAGTAGATTTGCCGAGCAGTTTGGTCGGGGTCCATAATGTGTTTCATGTTTCTCATCTTAGGAAGTGTGTTCATGATCCAGAAACTACTACCGACGGCATTAGAGGACTTAGTGGTGGAACCAGATATGACTTTTGTGAGGCAACCAGTTCATGTTGTGGCAAAAGAAGAGAAGAGGTTAAGGAACAAGACAATCAGTTTGGTGAAAGTTCAATGGAGCGACAACGTGAAGGACTGTACTTGAGAGACAGAAGACAGGATTAGGGCTACTTTTCCTGGGATTTTTTAGATGGTAAGTTCTATATAGGTTTATATAGAATTTGGCTGGTAGGTTATACTAGCTTTGCTTGCATTGGCTATATGCTTGTTGTTGAGTCCTTACTGAAATTTCGGGACGAAATTCTTTAAGAGGGGGAGTATGTAATGCCACTGAATTTTAATTAACATTATTTGGGATATTTAATTGGATAAATTAAATAGAATAATGTGAATAATTAGGGAGATGAGATTAATAAATCCAATGATCGTGTCTTAATGAATGAACTAAAATAAGACTTAACTAAATTAAGAAGGAGGAATTTCCTAAGGGGTAAACTTGGAAATTTAGCTACATTTCTTAGTATAAATCTCTTCCTCCACTTTAATAAATTTTCACTCTTTCATTCATAACTCCTCACCAACTTTCAGCCGACCATTAAAAGCTCCAAGAAGAGCAATAAATTGAAGATAAAGCTAAGGAATTAAAGCTAGAAAGTTGTCTCATTCTCTAATCAGCTAATCAAGGTGAATAATCATGTTTATCATCTCATTTTATGTGTTTGGATCGATTATGAGTTATACCCGATTCATGTTTGTGATTTTGGTTAGGATATAACCATTTAGACCTTTGTTTGGACAAGACTTAGGTGTTTTAAATGTTAATGGGCTAATTAACACATTTTATTCAGTTTTGGTTAAATTCTAAGTTGTTTTGATCTTCATATGCTTTGAAATTTTAATATGTTGAAGTATATGATTTATAATATTTTTGGTGATTTTTGGGGATTTTTCCTTAGTGGTTAACTAAGGTAATTAAATTAATTAAGCCTAAGGGCTAAAGTGCAATATTGCTTCCGCCTTGGTCAAAGCCGGAGGGAATTTGCTTTCAAAAATTGATTTGGGGAAGAAGTATAGTGTTTTAAGAAAAAAGTTGACTTTTTTATACTTTTTACTATTCGAAAGCATAGGTGGAAGCCCCTTGACCAATCACAATTAGACAAGCAAAATAAAACATCACTTCAGTAGGCCTAGATGTTCCCTCCAACTCCAAAACCTGCTTTTATCCCTTCTTCTAAGTCGAAGGGTAGACATGGTGATGAAGGGAAGAGGGGAAAAGAGTTGGGGAGCTACTTCCATTACTTTCAAATGGAAATAAAACTTGCTTTCAACTGAATCGAAGGGGGATCCTTCGATTCTATAAATTTTTATAAAAAGACTAAGTTTTATATACTCAAGGAGGGGCCACGAAGAGGATCTTCAAAAGCCAAAACCTTCAAGAGTTAATGTTTTAAATGCTTTCCAGAAAGATTTTTTATACCCTTCGACAAAGTCAAAGGGAAAGGGGGAGGAAAATCCCAACCTTCCCATTGTTTTTAAAGTAAAAGTTTTAATGCCTTTCGACAAAGTCGAAGGGTAAACCTTCCAACAAAGTCGGAAGTATACTTTCGAAGGGTTGGTTCCAACACCAACACTTCATTGTTTTTGAATGGTTTCGAAAGGTTTGATTTCGGAAGGTTTGGATTTCGAAAGGTTTGATCTCAAAATGTTTTGATTTAGAAAGGTTTGATTTCGAAAGGTTTTGATTTCGAAAGGTTTGATTTCAAAAGGTTTTGATTTCGAAATGTTTTGAGTTTCATTGCTTTCGAAAGGTTTATAAATGGTTTTACAAGGAGGGATACCCCGGGCTTTCAACAAGGTCGAAAAGAAACCTTTCGACAAGGTCGAAAGTTATAATTTTGTGATGCTTTCAAAAGAAAGGTTTCCGAAGGGGTTAACTTTGGAGGTTTATTTTCTTTCGAATGGGACTTCATTCGAAGTGTTTTAAAGGTTTGTTTTTAGCCATTCTTCTTAAGTAAAACTTTGCTAAGTCTAAGGGGTTACTTCGAAGGGTTATAGCATAAAAATACTTATCTTTGTTTGAATATGTAGAGGGGATCCTTATATAAAATGAATGTTAATAAACCTTGGGGACACCGGGGTGGGTTTAATGTTTTCGATACATAGTTTGGGATTACAAACAGAGATATGCTTTCGAAAATATACATTAGGGCTATCAATGTGTTTTTATTTAATTTAACCTAATTGGGGCTACCAATGGGAATAGGTTAAATGGGTGGTATACCTGAGAAAAATAAGTAATCATGGGGATCATGAATTTTTATAAATAATCATGGGGATCATGATGTTTTAATTGGCCAAGTGGGTTCTTGGTTAACCTAGGAAAACCATGGAATGTGCGGCGGATAGCCCACATCAAATTTCTAAAGTAAAGAATGTTTTGCCAGAGGTGGTGTGCGGTGGATAGCCCACACCATCTTTTATAAAACAATGTATGATGGATAATTTTCATTTATTTTAAATGAATTTGGGATGGATAGTCCTATTAAATTACGACGGATAGTCATTTTAAAGATTTTAGAGGGAAACTCTAATAAATTGATTTTAGATGGGAAATCTAATAAATTGCTTTTAGAAAGGATATCTAATAATTGGTGGATGCGATATCCAATACATATGATTTATGGCTTTATTTCATATTATGTTAAGACTAATCATTTTGGGTGTAGGGGCATGGTAAATGATCTGCATGTTCTGTTTTGGATACTAGTGAAGGGAAAACCCGTTCCACTAAGCGGCGTGGTCTCACTAGATATCTATCTATGATAAGAGATGATAGGGGATTATTCGTACCAGACTTATTGTCTGACTCGAAGTTTGTGTTTCTCCACAAACTCTCAGGAACTCAAAATTAATTTGAGTAGTCTGAGAGTGGGAGACTTTCAGGTTTTTGGACGAATAAGCTTCCAGAGACGTGCAGGAGGCAGCGTTAGCTATATAGGAGCTATTTTGTGTATTCCGCTGTGATGTACTAAGAACTGTAAAGTTCATATTATTAGTTCTCTGATCATCATAAGAGGACATCTTCATATGTCGCTCTTATCATATTTTGTACATGTATATGTGATCGGAACGTGGTTAACGTCTGGTATTATGTAATTAAATCTGAATATTATTAATAAGAAATAAGAAATTCTGTTTTGTTGAAGTTTGAAAATTTTCATTTTCTTATGTTCCTGTGTATCAATATTAACTATACCGCATTCGGTCACCAAGAAATAACAACTACGGATGACTGCAGCATCAGAGCAGTTAGTTTTGGGCCTCGGAAGGTGGGATGTTACTAGGGTTGTTTATTATAATCTAAACTAAGAATAAACATTGTGAAATTTTTTAATAAAAAAGATGGAATTATATAAGTATGATTTATTTATAGGCGTTAGCAGTGATAGTAGATTCATACTGAGAATTCAAGAATCGAAATCGCTTGAGTTTTGGAAATAATTTTCGAAGTTTTGGGAAAAGTAATAATGGTATTATTTTGAAAAGCATTTATTAATGAAAGTATTTCAGAATTACTTTAAAAAAAGGTAGGAAGCACTGACTCACTTCGGTCACTGGAAAATGATTCTGATAATGGTTGCAGCATCATTAGTATTTATTTTGGAGTTTTTAAGTGAGAAAATGCTACCATAGCAATTTGGTATAAGGTTGTTTTGATAAAGCAGATTTTGATTAGATCCAAAAAGCATGAGTTGATTTGAAAAAAATATTTATATTATCATTTTAAATGATTTTTTGAGAAAACAATAAATAATATTACTTGAAAGTTTTACAAGTACGAATATGTTGGAAAGAGAATTTTGAGTAAGAAGTATATATTTTTCTTAATTTTATAAAGTGAATTTTAAAATAGAAGAAGAATTTTATGTTAACTAGTTCGAGTGGCCTAAAAATAACTAAAAATGGAAAAGAGAGGTGTTCGAATGGTACACACTTCTCTTAAGTATTTCCTTTCTTAGTAAGGGAATATATGATACCGTTTGGTAATACCCAGTTCCCAAGTATCATTTTGGGGTTAGTCGAGCTATATAAATATATTTCTATGGTTAAAAGTATAAAAACCATTTTAAAAGAGTTCTGAAATAAAGTCAGGTATTTGGATCTCGAATTGACTTAAGAGATTTAAATTCAATAGAGAAAAGTTTGAACCAGATAGTGGTATATACTCTCGGGATGTAGTAGAATATTAGAAAAATTAACCTTAAGTTAGTTCTATGAAATGTTTTCATAAATAATTTTAGTAGAAATAGAATTGGTATTAGAGAAACCAATAAGATAAGTATGTAAGCTAGACATAGATCATTCCTCTTTTCACATGGTTTGGATCCAAGATTCGAGTACTTGACTTTAAGGTGTGTCACACTGTTCCAATAAGGACCTATCATTCTATTTTTGACGGTGAGTGCTTCGTAAGGCTTCTTGATATGGAATCAAAGTTTTCTATTATAGTATATCGCTATGCAAGGAGAACAAAGGTTCTTGATTAAAGAGTCTGATCGGAGTCCACACTAGGAAATCGGCTGAGCGATACTAGTTCGAAAGTGGAGTTACGTATTTGAGTAGAGATCAAATCAAAGTTTTGCAAAAGGATGATCTATGAACATCATGTAGACTTATGAATAATTTGGATGTTTTTTCTAGGTCTGGTATGGTGGAATTTCGGGGTCAAAATTCTTTTAAGTAGGGAGAATCTAACGACCCAAAATTTAATTACTTTAAATATAGACATGTAATATATTTTTAAATAATAAATAAATGGATTTTATTATTCAAAATGCCCCTTTCTAAATACTAATTAATGTTGGTGAAATTATTTTTATAACATGTTTACAAAAATAATTAGTTTAAAGGAAAATAGAAAATGTTACCAGAAAGCATTTCAAAAATTCAAATTTTCACCATCAAAAAGTTGTTTAAAATTTTGTGAACACCTTTGTGCACATTTGAGTTAACGTATACACACTTGTAATTAGTATAAGTATGGATTGGTAACTTAGTAAAGATATAAATATGTGTTTACTTAAGCAAGAAGTAAGATGTGACATTTTTGAAAGTTTAAATTTAAATAAAAAGAATGATATGAAATGTCACTTTCACATGACATCTTAGTACAAGGAAGAGATTTACATGGTGGATGAAGTGGAGGGCCTTGTATTAATGTGTAGAACAAGATAGGATGAGAGGATGATGTGGAAAAATTTAAGTGGAGGATATTTAAGGAAGGTCATTTTAGTAATTTGTCAAATGTACTATGTATAAAAGTAAATTTCTAACTTTATTTTTCATTTTTCATTTCGGTATCTTTTTTCTAATCTTTCTCCAAGCTACTTAAAAATTTCCATGGCTTTCATGAATTTCTAAAACTTAAAAATCATTTTTTTTCATTTTCCCTTAAGCAAAAATAGTTAAAACCTTTAGCTTTCTTCTCTACACCACTTCACCACCAAAACAAGACCCATCTCCACCTTTTCAACCCAAGGCCAAGCCATATCTCCCTATGGCCATACCATTTAGGCCTCTTTACGTCCATAAAAATCCAAAATTTATAAAGGAAATCTAAGATCTGGTGTTGGTGAAGAGCTTGTGCTAGTTTTGGTTTGATTCGGTTGATCTTTGGTGAGTACATCTCACTTTAAAATCAATGTTTAAAACTTTTATTTAGTAGTAATAATTTGTTGCTAGTTTTTGTTTTTGAAAGTGGTTTGCTTCCGCTTACATATATGTGAATCATTTGTACTGTTTGTTGTGGTTTCGGAAATGTTAAGTGATGTTTAAAGTTATGATCTTTACTTTGTATATGAGCTTATGGCATATGTTTGGATATATGAGCTTATGTATGAATGTAGTAAGCTAAAGAAATAGTTAACACTTGATTTGTAGTTGTCGCGACATCGAGATCCTTTGTTCTAAATCTAACTTTTACTTAAGTGATTTTCTAGAAAAGTTATAAGTTTTAAACTTTATTTTTAGTTTCCAAAACATTGCTTTTTAGTTTGTAAAAACTTTATATTATTTTTATAAAGTATGTTAAGGAAAAGTAAAGGCTTAAAGGAGTATTTGAGATGTAAAATAATTATTGAAGTAATGGTATCAACAGCGATAATCGCTATGGATGTGGTTCGGAAAAAGTTAATGTTTTCTAAATTTAAAAGTAGGGGGAATTAATTTAAAGGACAAATATTTGTATATTTTTAGCCTCAAGGACACGACCTCAATATTTTAACCATAAGGACAAACATTCTCCTAAAAATTATTCATAAGCACAAACATTCTTTCAAAATTATTCATAAGGACAAACATTTTTCCAAAACTGCTACTGAACTAAAAACTGATACCTAAAAACTGCTACCGATAACTACAAACTGATACCTAAAAACTGAAAAACTGATACCGAAAGAAAGTTGTCCTTCAGGCTAAAATATTGAAGGTCTATCCTTGAGGCTAAAATGCTAAGAAATTTTGTCCTTGACAATAATTTCCTGTTTAAAAGTATTTCTTTCTAAAAATTTTTAAAAACTTTTTCAAACCACTAATTAAGTACAATGGTTAATTATGTTGTAATTCCGGAGAAATATAACTGATGAAACCCTAGCTTGGGTGCATTTCTTCCTCGTGCGTTTTGACAACCTTCTTCCCTCCCCGATCTGCCGCCCGCCTTGGCTGGCTGCTACCGCCCATAGCCACATCACCCCTATCCTTCGTTTTCTGAACCTTTTACCTTGATTGCTTTTATAGCGTCTTCAATTTCCATGTTCCCTCAAGAGCCCAACCCCCTGATCTACCGTTACCCTCCTCTAACACGCCTCCGGGTTTCCCCCTTACTCACTGCCAATGATCAGTCAGACTTGAATGAAGGTTTCACCCCAGTTCGATCTAGGAAATGGGAAAGACAAACTTTGGTTTTGAATCATGCTCGTTCTCATAACAGCACTCCTCCTGTTTCAAAGACTAATACGACCAGATCCTCTACTTTTCAAGATTTGCCCCAAAACAATTCCAACACTTATAATCGTCCGAACCAAACTACAACCAAAGCAGCTACCAATAAGTGGAATTTTTGCTACGTCGTCTAGTCGGCATGGAACGAAGTTATTAAGGGTAATAATATTCCTATTTCCATTCCTCTAAAATTTTATCACCCTCGTGAATTTAATTCGATGAAATGTGCTAAAATGTCTAAGGATGTTGTTAAAGGTTCTAGAAAACAATAGGACAATGCCATTTTAATTTATGTTGTTGGCCCTAAGCCATATTACCCATATTTCAAAGATTACATCAACAGAATTTGGAAACCTGCTGATGATATTTCGATCTACTATAAGGAAAATGGCTTTTATGCCATCAAATTTAACAACAAACAGGACTGTGATAAAATATTGGAAGGGGGTTCCTACTATTATAATAAAAAGCTAATGATGATGAAGAGGTGGTCGCTTGGAATGCAACTTAACAAAGATCTCTTGCATTCTATTCCGGTATGGGTTCGTTTCCCTAACTTACCACTAGATTACTGGATGGAAGAAGGAATAGTCGTATTGCTTCAGTCATTGGTTCTCCCATAAAGTTGGACAAAATCACAGAAGGTATAATTAATATAGCTTATGCTAGATTTTTAATTGAAAACGATAACTCTTTTACTTTCCTAAACAAAATCCTGATTCTATCGGAGAAGGACAAAATTATTTGGCAAGAAGTGTCGTATGAATGGAAACCATCAACTTACCCTAATTGTCTTAGTTTTGGACATGCCAATACACACTGTCAATTTACCAAAGTATGGGTCCCTAACACTCCTCTACAAAATAATATGAATGACAATATGGAAATGGCTGTTGATACTAATATCGATATCAGTCTACAGTTAAATCTTTATAACATGGATAATATTCCAAAGACAAATGGTATAGATCATGAAAATACTAACAACAACAGGCACAACGATTGTACTAAGGAATTACTGAATGAACAACTCAATAGCAACACTCAGAATGTCCAGTCAAATAATTCATGTTCGACCATTAATGCAGTTTCCAATAGATCAACTCGAACTTAGAATTGGTTAAAGACATGGAACAGATTTATAATAATGAAAATAAGAAATCCATGACATAAATATGAAGTTAGATGCCCCCACTAATACGCCCCTGGACCCTGGTTCAAAGACTCTGGAGTCTGTACTTTAAGAAACCAGGTCTAAAATTGTTCAAAAAACGAGAGCTGAGGAGGTGCCATTCAAATTTAAAGCCACTAACTCCACCGATGTCATTGATAATCCTGCATGGTCTAACTTAGTTACTCAGTTGAAAGGTAAGAATAAGAAAACAAAAAAAGAAAAGACAACGGGGACTGCTACTTCCCCTGATGATAGTAGCAATCCAAAAATTAATTTAAAATGTAGTTCCTCTTCTAGAACATAAGGGGCATGAACGTCGTAGCGAAACAGGTAGAAGTATTGCAAATTTTGAATTCTAAATTTTTTTATTTTCTAGCTATTCTCGAAAATAAACCTTCAGCTGATGGTATTGATAGATTCATGGCTAAATCTAATAACTATTGGAAATATTCTCATATTATTCATAATGACCAGAAGTGTAGAATTTTGATTATTTGGGATCCAAATCAATGGTCTAATATTATTCTTCATACTAATGAACAATACATATCTTGTATCCTTCATAATATGAATGATGTTAGTGTTATATGCACTATGATATACGCCTCTAATGATGAAACAAGGAGAATAGAGGTATGGAAATATATTAATGAGCAGTCGTCTAAGTTTAATCTGCTATGGATAGTGGCGGGGGACTTTAATGCCACCTTATCTCCTAAAGATAGAATTAACTATGATTTATATAATTCTATGGGCGAGCAAAATTTTATGGATTGCATCTCTTCTTCTAATCTACTCGAGCCCAATTTTACTGGAAATTTCTTTACTTGGAGAGGAGGTCTCAACTTTTCTATTCATAGTAAAATTGACCGTGATTTTGTTAATTCTCTATGGTTGAACAATTTTCAATTTGGTATCCATTTTGGGAATCATTCTATTAGTGACAACACTCCTATTTTTATCAATCTTTTACCTCATATCAAATCAAAGCATAGATTACCTTTCAGATACAATAATTCCTGGCATCTCCAGGAGGGATACCATTCCTTGATCCAGAATGCTCTACTGACTGTATTTGCTGGAAATCCTCTCCACAACCTTTTATGCAAGCTGAAACTGTCCAAATCTGCATTAAAAAATTGGATTAATAGCAATATCCATATTTTGGTTGAGAAAATAAAGGAGGAAGCTAATGAAATTTATAAGCAGTTAGTTCAAAATCTAATGGATGACAATTTAATAGAACTGTATATAGTGAAATCAGAGCAAATACATCATTTTATGAGGAAAATTGCAATAGAAAATGAACAAAGAATGAAATTTAATTGGTTGGTTAAAGGAGACAAGCCAACTGAATTCTTTTACAGTAAAGTTAATTCTGTTAACCATAAATGAAGAAGCAATTTCATCATAAATGAGAAGGTTTCTTGGATTTTAGCATCAGAAAAACTAGCAGGCAAAGCCATTAAATATTTCTCTGAAATTTTTTCATCGTCCCAGGCAGTACATCAATTCCGAGGCATTACATGTAAAATAATTTTATTAGATAATGCTAGAAACAATTTATGCAGACCATTTCAGCTAGAGGAGATAAAATCAGCTTTATCCCAAATTGATGATAATAGTGCCTCTGGACCCGATGGCATAAATTCAAAATTCTACAAAATTTATTGGGAACAACTAAAAAATGATATCTGGAATGCAATGAATGGTCTACTATAATCCGAAAAGATTATTAGAGAAATCAATCACACATTCATATGCCGCATCCCAAAAAAGTGATGCCCCTGATATAGTTTATTATAGACTAATCTCATTATGCAATGTATTATATAAAATTCTAGTCAATCTATTGTGCAATAGAATGAAAGTTTACATGAATGATCTTATATTGTATAATCAGATTGCCTTCATTCCTAGCAGAATAATTACCGAGAATTCCCTTCTAGCATATGAAATGGTCAGGAGTTTCAATAGAAAAAGTTCTAATAATTTATGCTTGAAAATTAACCTACATAAAGCCTATGATAAAATTAACAGAGAATTTATTCATCATATGCTGAAGGCAATGGGTTTTCCTATGCTATTCGCTAATCTAATATATGAATGCATATCTACTCCTTTGTTTTTGGTATTAATTGATGGCTCACCATATGGTTTCATTAAAAGTTCGAGAGGTCTTAAAAATGGGGACCCTTTCTCACCATATTTATTTTCAATTGCTATGGAATTTCTAACAATTAACCTTGACATGGAATATTTGAAAGGCAACTTCAGCCCCATATACAAGACTGAACCCATGATTACTCATTTACTGTATGCAGATGACATTATAATTCTAGCCAAGGCAACCATAGAGAATGCTAAAAGCATCCAGAGCATACTTCAGGTTTTAAAGACCTTCTCTGGACTGGATATCAATGAAAAAAAATCTACTATGTTTTTTAGCAAAGGTGCAAATACCAAACAACTGATTACAAATATGCTTAACATCAATAGTGGTAATTTGCCTATTATTTATCTGGGTATTCCTCTATCTAGTAATAAATTGAAAGCTAGAGATTTTGGATGAAGATTAACAAAAAGTTTACCCACTGGAAAAATAATTTTCTCAACATCAGTGGTTGAATTGAACTTGTTAATACTGTCATTTACCCAATGATACAATTCTGGATGCAATTTTCCTAGTTCCCTATGACTGTGATATAGAGAATAAATTCTCTGTGTGCTAACTTCATTTGGAAAAATAAAACCCATAATATGTCATAGGATGATGTATGTAAAACCAAAAGTGAAGGGGGATTTGGTATTAATAGAATTGAAGACATTGCTAAATCAGTTGCTTTTAAACTGTTACGGAAATTCATTCAGGGTGAATCATTATGGGCAAAATGGATGCATAACAAATATTGTAAAAATAATAATTTCTGGACTGCTCTTATGAACAATAATGCTTCATATACCTGGAAACTACTTCCTAAGGCTAGACAATGGTGCAAAGGGCTAATTGATAGAAAAATTGCAAATGGTGAACATACGAATATCTGGTTTGATCCCTAGATTAAGGCAAGTTCACTGATAGACAAATTTGGTTGGAACTCAATGTCCATTACTGGTAGACCTAATAGAAATGTGTCCAGTTTAATTTTAGGTGATAAATGGAAAGAGTAATTAGAATGCATCCCTAATCAAATTCAGCATACAGTGAACAATATCAAAATATATAATAAAATGCCATAAGATTTTTGGTTCTAGATTCCTAATAAAGATGGCCAATTCAACACTAAATCAGCCTGGAATCAAATTAGATGCAAATATTCAGAGTTCAATTGGACCACTATCATTTGGGATAAGTTTTGTGCTCCTAAAATGTCTATATGCAGCCTTCTTGCCAAGCTAAATAAGTTAAACACAAAAGATAGAATTAGTAGATGGAATCCAGACATTAATCGTAATTGTGCTCTATGTTTACAACAGTTTGAAGAAAGAGATCATCTATTCTTTCAATACAATTATTCGAAGAATCTAATTAAGGAAATTACTCAAAAGCTACAGATTACGCTCAACAATAGTTATGACATTAATCAAACTCTTAAGTATCTTTGCCAAAATCAGAAGGGTAATCTAGCAATTCACCATCTCACAAACACTACTATAACTACAACATTTTGGCACATATGGTGTGAGAGGAATTCGAGGATTTTTACAAACATTGAACTACCATTTAAAGTTAGAGCCTTGCTCATTTTACAAGACTGTAGAAACCCTTTTAAGTATAAATTTGATAATAAGAATGAAATAAGAAAGAAAAAAAGAAATTGAGCTTATCATATCAACTCTGAGTAATGATATCGATCGCAGATCTATTTACCAACCACCCTGAACTTCGGTATGTTAGTGATGTTGTATTAAGCTATTGTGCTCGCTATATTCTCTGAGTTCATAGCTTCTGTCATGATTTTCCAGCTCCAATTGTCTTAGTTACTCAAATCTATTTTGACTGAAGTTGATTTTCTCTCTCCAGTGGAAGTAACTAGAAGACTCATGGGATTCGATGATTTATTTGCTTAAAACAATGATTTTAGTTGTTTTTCTCTCGTGACTTTCATTGTTTTGCATTGTGCTTGTTTTTATTTTATTTTTACCTTTTATTTTGGATTTCTGCCCCGAGTTGACCGTATGGATGGTTTTGAGTGTATTATAAGTGTTGACTCCTCCATCTATTTAACAACTTGGCTTACAGAATCTTGATTTTGATTTGTACTGTTAATATATGGACATGGTATGTATTCTTTTTCCTGGCAAGGTACTCATTTAGGTTAGGGGGTTGCTAGGTTTTAACGAGGCATATCATGGAAGTATATGATCCTTATCTGTTAATAAAGTACCTTTTTCTATAAAAAATTATTTTGTAATTAAGTATGAGCTTAATTAATTATTTATTTATTTATTAAGGGTAATTAGTAAATAAATAGTAATTAGAACTTAAGTATTAATTAGGCTAATTAAAATTAACTTAATAAAGAAGGTTTTAAGTAATCATTAATTAAGCAAAGAGTAATTAAGTATTATTTTTTATTTAATCAAGTTTAATTAAACTATATGTAATTATTATTTAATTAGATTTTAATTATTTACTTACTTATTAATTAATTAGGTTTTAGTTATTAGTTGATTAATTAAGTTTTAACTAAGATTAATTATGATTTAATTATGATTTAATTATGAATTAATTATGAATTAATTATTATTAATTAAGATTTAATTAAGCTTTAAGTAATAATTAAGTTAAGATTTAATTATTATCAATTAAAGGTTTATTTTAAACTCCATTCGTTATATTTTTAAGTTAGTTTTCTTTTATAAATAAATTGACTTTAAACCAGGAGATCTCTTATCTGTGTCACTAAGTTAGTCTGATAAATATGAATGTTTTATTGATGACATGTGTTTAGCAGAATAAATTCCTGTTCTGGTATAACTTAATTGAATAAATTATTTTGGCCATCTGTTTTGAAGAATAAAACATTGTTCAACTATCATTTAATTAGATTAAATGTAGTTGATGTCTGTATGGGGGAATAAAGTTCCACTATCATTTAATTAGATTAAATATAGATGATATTTGTTTAGCAGAATAAAACACTATTCTGCTATTATTTAATTAGATTAAATATAGACGACATCTATTTAGAAGAATAAAACACTGTTCTGCTATCATTTAATTAGACTAAAAATAGATGACATCCGTATAGTGGAATAAATCATCATTCTGCTATAATTAAATTAAGTAAAGATTATTTGGGCATCTATTTAGCAGAATAAATCTCCGTTCTACTATTATACTGATTTTTGACATTGAATTGTATCCCAGTAAATTAATATTAGATAAGAGATGTTCTCTATATGTGCATTGTTGTTATTTGCTTTTGTATATATACTCATAATTAGGTTATGTGATGTTTGGATGGAAAATGTCTCATGAAAAGTATTTATGGAAATGTCCGTATTGCGACTATCGCTATATCGACACTTTCAAAAATGTTATTCCTTTTGAAAGTTTTTGTTAATCTTGAGCATAGATTATGCAACTTTAATTAAATATTCAAATAAAGATGTAATTAAAGAAAATTAATTATTTTAATAATGATATTTTAAATTAATCAATCGTGTTAAATAATGATGACTAAGGTTAATTAATTATTTAAATAAGGATGCGATCAAAATTAATCAATCATTTTATTAATAATGTTTTAAAATTAATTAATCATTTTAACTAATGATGTTTAAGGATAAGTAATTATTTGTTAAAGTTAATCAATCATTTTGTTAATGATTTTTCAATATTAATTAATCACTTTAATAAAAATGTTTTAAAATCAATAAATCATTTTAATAATGGTGTTTAAGATTAATTAATCATTTTAACAATAATGTTTAAGTGCTAAATAATCATTTTAATAATGATGTTTTAAAGTAACTTAATCTCTTTCATAATAATGAATAAAGTTAATTAATCATTTTAGATAATGATGTTTTGAAGTAATTAATTCATGATAAAGTAAATTTATTATTTTGAATAAAGATGACTGAAGTAATTAATCGTTGATTAAAGTAAAGTAATCATTTTCAATAATGATATTGAAGCAAATTAATCATGTTTTAAAGATAATTAACCATTTTAATAGTGCTATTTAAAGTTAATATTTTTAAATGTGAAACCCTAGTGCAAGTTTTGTTTTAAAAGCATAAAAGTTCGATTTAGTTATGGAAAAGTAGTTACATAATCCGATATCGCTTATATAAAAAGGATTTAGTCATACTTCTAACATTAAACATCGAGGCAGGAGCTCGAACTGTCTCGAAGGTTAAAAATGTCGTCAAGGCAATGCCTAGAGATAAACCTAGCTGAACTTACCTGGCTTCATTTTCAACCAAGGGATAGCACTTGTTTGGAATCGATGAGTGGAGGTAAGAATATGAAATTTAATTTCCATATATGATCATTTTCAATTATCTTAGAAAGTTGATTTATTTACTATCGGTTAAGCTTTATCCTTTGGATATCGTCCGTTTTTCGACAATTTGTTGAGCTTTGTTATCTCTTGTCGAAAAGGACTAAAACCAGAAAGCGAGTGGAGACCACATTATGTGGGGTTGCTCTCATTAGGTTATATTCATATCTACACTAGGATGGTTTTGGTTATGCACACTAAGATGTGAAATACCCTAATTCTTGGTAAAGTTGGCAGGGTCCGGCTTGGAGTTATCGAGAGGAGTCATGGGAGACAATGATCCTCTCAAATATATTAACAAGAGGTATACTTTCGGTAAGGGAGGTGCACCTCCTAGTCATCTGTTGGAAAATTTCCCTTCTTTCCTTTGATTCTAAATTTTTTAGTTTACTTCTTTCTTAATTACATCGGGAAGTGCCATGAGCACTCCGCAATGTTCAATTATTTGTATCCATTATTCTAATTGGATGTTGTTATTGTGAGAGGAAACCAATTCCACTGTTAGCAGCGTGGTCTCATATATTTCTATTTAATTTGCACCTTTTTGTTTAGAGATTTACTCATACCAAACTTACTGTCTGACCTGAGTTGTTTATTTTTCCTAAACTCTCGGGTACTCAATTTTATTTGAGTAATCCCAGAGTAGCGGGTTTTTATTTGAGCTTATTAAAGATGATGGATGAGTAGGAGGTTCTATTATCTATATAGTTATTTATTTCCGATGTTATGTCTATTATATATGTGTATTTCGTATCAACATGTGTAAAGGCAGAGTGTATAACTACCGAGTCTAATAATTGTAGTACTTTTGTCTAACTCTAATAACTCTATGTAAGGAGTAATCTTATGTACTATATTATTTTTTATTATATGTAACCATTCCTTTGTGAGATTTTTCTATTCTGTCCTATTTTTTTCTTTTATTTAACCTTACAACAAATCATTTTTCAGAAGCTTGGGCAACAACAAATGAAACCGAGGTTGTGTTAAGTGTCGTTCGCAAGGGTAAGAATGGCGGGTCGTCACATTTGGTATCAGAGCTTAGGTTGAGCGAACACCTAGGGTTTGGGTGGGGTAAACTCATTAGAGATAGGGTAAGCGACACCCTAGAATGAGTTTGAGCATATATATATAAGAGTGCGTACTTGTCATTTTTATAAAAATGTTTTTATATTGTGTTGATTAATTTGTTTAGTGGTTTATAGATTCCGGTCAATGCGAGTAGCTAATGTTATTGATAGGGATCTCTAAAGCACTTAAATAAGGTCAACCAACACAGTATTGTTTTAAATTAGGTAAATGGATTAATTTTACGTAGATTATATTTTATATATAAAAGAAAATTTTAGAAAATTGTTATAGTCATTTAGGGTATGCTTGTTGTAAAGGGGTTTTGGACCAAATTTCTTTATTCTCAAAGCCCATGCACAAAAAGTCCTTACTCATAAACCCATGTAAATTAGGTCCCTGTTTTGTTTTTTTTTTACCAAACTGTCCTTTCTTAGAAAATCAGTCCAGCATTGAAATCAGGGGCAGTAGCAGCATAAATTAGCCAAAAACTAAAAATAGAGACCTAATTTTCATAACTTTTTCGAAAGGGACTTTTCTTCCATCATCCTTTAATTTTGGGGAGTTGGTAACCATTCCTTGTGTTGTAAAAGAATGATAATATTTGATCATTATCATTTATTATTGATTAGTTAGGCTCAAATAGTTAATAATCATTTATTCTTTTACTTAAATTAAATACGAATACCTTGTGAATTCAATTTCACAAATTGACTATAAGGCGTTTGGTGATAGCATTGGGATAACATTTAAATTTGATTTTAATAAGAGTTGTTTATTATATTTTAAACTAAGAATAAATATTGAGAAATTATTTTATAAAAAAGGTGGAATTATAAAAGTATGATTTATTTATAGGGGTTACGAGTGATAGAAGATTCAAACTGAGAATTCGAGAACAGAAATCCTAGTATTTTGGAAATTGTTTTCAAAGTTTAGGAAAAATAATAATGATATTATTTGAAAAATATTTACAAATCAAAGTATTTCAGAATTACTTTAAAAAAGTGTAGGAAGCACTGACCCACTTTGGTCGCTGGAAAATATTTCTAATAATGATTGTAGCATCATTGGTATTTATTTTTGAGTTTCTAAGTGAGGATATGCTACCATGGCAATTTGCTATAAGATTGTTTTGATAGAGCAGATATTGGTTAAATCCAAAAAGCATGCGTTGATTTGAATTTTTTTTAATATATTATTATTTTAAATGATTTTTGGAGAAAATAATAAATAATATTACTTTAAAGATTTTACAAGTATGAATATGTTGGAAAGAGAATTTTGAGTAAGAAGTACATTTTTTTATATTTTATAAAGTGGATTTTAAAATAGAATAAGAATTTTATGTTAACTAGTTCGAGTGGCCCAAAAATAACTAAAAATGGAAAAGAGAGGTGTTCGGATGGTAATCACTTCTCTTAAGTATTTCCTTTCTTAGTAACGCAATATATGATACCATTTGGTGGTACCCAGTTCCTTAGTGTCATTTTGGGGTTACTCGAACTATATAAATATATTTTCTATGGTTAAAATGTATAAAAACCATTCCAAAAAAGTTTTAAAATAAAGTCGGGCATTTGGATCTCGAGTTTACTTAAGAGAAATAAATTCAAAATAGAAAAGTTTGAATCAGATAGTGGTATATACTCTTAGGATGTAGTAGAGTATTAGAAAAATTAAGCTTAAGTTAGTTCTATGAAATGTTTTCATAAATACTTTTAGCAGAAATATAATTAGTATTAGAAAAATCCAATAAGATAAGTACGTAAGTTAGACATAAATCATTCCTCTTTTTATATAGTTTGAATCCAAGATTCGATTACATGACTTTGAGGTGTGTCACACGTTCCAAATAAGGATCTATCACTTGATTTTTGACGGCGCAGCCTGGTAAGGGTTCTTGATATGAAACCAATGGTTTCTATCATAGTATATTCTTATGTAAGGAGAGCTGAGGTTCTTAATCAAGGAGCTTGATCGGAGTCCGCACTAGAAGATCGGGTGAGTGATACTAGTTCGGAAGAGGAGTTATTTATTCGAGTAGAGATCAAATCAGATTTTTTCATAAGGATGATCTATGAACATCATGCGGATTTATGAATAATTTGGATGTTTCTTTCTAGGTTTGGATTGTGGTGGAATTTCAGGGTCAAAATTCTTCTAAAGGGGGAGAATGTAATGACTCAAAATTTAATTGTTTTAAATAAGGATATGTAACATATTTTAAATAATTAACAAATGGATTTTATTATTCAAAATACCCTTTTTTAAATATTATTAGTGATGGTGAAATTATTTTTTAAACATGCTTACAAAAATAATTAGTTTAAAGGTAGATAGAAAATGTGACCGGAAACCTTTTTCCAAAAGTTTAATTTTTCGCCATCAAAAAGTTGTTTAAAATTTGTGAACACCTTTGTGCACATTTGAGTTAATATATACACATTTATAATTAATATAAATATGGATTAGTAACTTAGTAAAGATAAAAATATGCGTTTACTTAAGTAAGAAGTAAGATGTGACATTTTTGAAAGTTTAAATCTTTACTACTAATAATGAGAATTCCTTGAATAGGAATTCAACCGTGTCTTTTTGAAACACCAGAAATACCCCTCATCTTTACTTCTTTACTACTAATAATGAGAATTCCTTGAATAGGAATTCAACCGTGTCTTTTTGAAATACCATAAATACCCCTCATTATAATAATGGGAATCGTTCACTCTATCTTTACTACTAATAAAGAGAATTCATTGAATAGATTTACTCAGTGTCTTTTTGAAATTCCAAATATACCCTTTTACATCTTATCTTATAGAGAAATAGTATTCAAATATGGGAATATAGCCTGTTATTTTCTAAGTACAACTGTTAGTCCCCATGGAGATCTACAGTGCACGTTCATAAGATGAAGTAACCGAGTGTTTCATATTGTCCATAATTTAGGTGGGAGTTAATCGGTCGAAGTCTCGCCGGATTCCGAGTTAGTATGAAGAAAATATTGCAATCTGAACAAAAAAAATAGCGGCTTCTGCACTAGGCGGAGTTCAAATATGGGGATGTGGTATCCTGTTATTTTCTAAGTACAACTGTCAGTGCCCATGGAGAACTACATTGTGCGTTCACAAGATGAAGTATTCGAGTGTTCCATATTGTCCGTAATTTAGGTGGGAGTTAATTGGTCGAAATCTCACCGGATTCTGAATTAGTATGAAGAAGTTATTGTAGTTTTAACAAAAAAAATAACAGCTTCTGCACTAGGCGGAGTTCAAATATGGGGATATGGTAGCCTGTAATTTTCTAAGTATAACTGTCAGTCCCCATGGAGAACTACAGTGTATGTTCACAAAATGAAGTATCCGAGTGTTTCATATTGCCCGTAATTTAGGTGGGAGTTAATCGGTCGAAGTCTCGCCGAATTCCGAGTTAGTATGAAGAAAATATTGCAGTCTGAACAAAAAAATAGCGGCTTCTACACTAGGCGGAGTTCAAATATGGGGATGTGTTATCCTGTTATTTTCTAAGTACAACTGTCACTGCCCATGGAGAACTACAGTGTGCGTTCACAAGATGAAGTATCCGAGTGTTCCATATTGTCCGAAATTTAGGTGGGAGTTAATTGGTCGAAGTCTCACCAGATTCTGAATTAGTATGAAGAAGTTATTGCAGTTTGAACAAAAAAAGTAGCGGCTTCTGCACTAGGCGCAGTTCAAATATGGGGATGTGGTAGCCTGTTATTTTCTAAGTACAACTGTCAGTTCCTATGGATTGTTATGTCAACATCACATCTTTATCTTTAGTACTAATCTTTACTTCTTCTTTACTATTAATAATGAGAATTCCTTGAATAAGAATTCAACCGTGTCTTTTTGAAATACTAGAAATACCCCTCATTATAATAATGGAAATCGTTCACTCTATCTTTATCTTTACTACTAATAAAGAGAATTCATTGAATAGATTTACTCGGTGTCTTTTTGAAATTCCAAATATACCCTTTTACATCTTATAGAGAAATAGTATTCAAATATGGGAATATAGCCTGTTATTTTCTAAGTACAACTGTCAGTCCCCATGGAGAACTACAGTGTACGTTCACAAGATGAAGTATCCGAGTGTTTCATATTGTCTGTAATTTAGGTGGGAGTTAATCGGTCGAAGTCTCGCCGGATTCTGAGTTAGTATGAAATATTGTAGTCTAAACAAAAAAAATAGCGGCTTCTGCACTAGGCGGAGTTCAAATATGGGGATGTGTTAGCCTGTTATTTTCTAAGTACAACTGTCAGTCCCTATGGAGAACTACAGTGTGCGTTCATAAGAAGAAGTATCTGAGTGTTCCATATTGTCCGTAATTTAGGTGGGAGTTAATCTGTCGAAGTCTCACCGGATTCTGAATTAGTATGAAGAAAATATAGCAGTCTGAATAAAAAAATAGCGGCTTCTGCACTAGGCGGAGGTCAAATATGAGGATGTTGTGCCATGTTATTTTATAAGTAAACTGCCAGTCCCCTTGGAGAACTACAATGTGCGTTCACAAGATGAAGTATCCGAGTGTACCATATTGTCTGTAATTTAGGTAGGAATTCATCGGTCGAAGTTTTGCCTGATTCCGAGTTAGTATGAAGAAGTTATTGCAGTCAGAACAAAAAAAATAGCAGTTTCTGCCTAGGCGGCATTCAAATGTGGGGACGCTACTATCAAATCTACTTCCACAGGTATAAATAAAAATGCATGCACATTGTGGTTAAATGCAAGCCCACTTGGACGTGCATATGTACTCGTTTAAATAAAAAGAAAGATATGAAATGTCACTTTCACATGACATCTTAGTATAAGGAAGAGTTTTACATGGTGGATAAAGGAGAGGGCCTTGTGGTAACATATAGAACAAGGTAGGATGAGAGGATAAGGTGGAAAATTTTGAGTGGAGGGTATGTAAGGAAGGTCATTTTAGTAATTTACCAAATGTACTTTGTATAAAAATAAATTCCTAACCTTTTTCTTCTCATTTTGCATTTCAATATCCCTTTTCAAATCTTTCTCCAAGCTTATTTAAAAATTTCCATGGCTTCCATAAATTTCTAAAACCTAAAAATCATTTTTTTTCCATTTTCCCTTAAGCAAAAATGGTTAAAACCTTTAGCATTATTCTTTACACCACTTCACCACCAAAACAAGACCCATCTCCACCTTTTCAACCCAAGGCCAAGCCATATCTCCCTATGGCCATACCATTAGGCCTTTTTATGTTCGTAAAAGTTCAATTTTTATAAAGGAAATCTAAGATCCGGTGTTGGTGAAGAGTTCGTGCTAGTTTTGGTTTGATTCGGTTGACTTTTGGTTAGTAAATCCCACTTTCAAATCAAAGTTTAAAACTTTTATTTAGTAGTAATAATTTGTTGCTAGTTGTTGTTCTCAAAAGTGGTTTGCTTGTGTTTACATATATGTGAATCAGTGATAATGTTTGTTGTGGTTTTGGAAATGAAGTAGAAATGTTATGTGATGTTTAAAGTTATATTCTTTACTTTGTATATGAGCTTATGGCATATGTTTGGATATATGAGCTTATGTATAAATGTAGTAAGCTAAAGGAAAATTTAACACTTGATTTGTGGTTGTCGCGACATCGAGATCCTTTGTTTTAACTTAAATTTTACTTATGTGTTTTTCTAGAAAAGTTACAAGTTTTAAACTTTATTTTTAGTTTCCAAAACTTTACTTTTTAGTTTCTAAAAACTTTATATTATGTTTATAAAGTAAGTTAAGGAAAAGTAAAGGCTTAAAGGAGTATTTGAGATGTACAACAAGTATTGAAGTTATGGTATCCACAGTGATAGTCGCTATGGATGTAGTTCGGGAAAAGTTAACGTTTTTTAAATTTAAAGTGTTTTAGTCTAAATGTTTTTGAAAACCTTTTCAAATCACTAATTAAGTACAAAGGTTACTTATTTTGTAATTAAGTACGAGCTTAATAAATAAATAATTAATCTATTAATTAATTAAGGGTAGTTAGTAAATAAGTAGTAATTAAGTAAAGTAATTAGTACTTAAGTATTAATTAAGTTAATTAAAGTTTACTTAATTAAGAAGGCCTTAATCAACCATTAATTAAGTAAAGAGTAATTAATTATTAATATTTATTTAATCAAGTTTAATTAAACTCTATTAAAATAGATTTTAATTATTTATTTAATTATTAATTAATTAGGTTTAATTATTAGTTGATTAATTAAGACTTAACTAAGATTAATCATAATTTAATTATGAAATAATTATGAATTAATTGTTATTAATCATGCTTTAAGTAGTAATTCAGTTGAGACTTAATTATTATAATTAAAGGTTTATTTTAAACTCTATTCGTTATATTTTGAGTAAGTTTTCTTTTATATGTAAATTGGTTTTAAACCAAGGGATCTCTTGTCTGTGCCATTAAGTTAGTGTAATAAATATGAATGTTTTATTGATGACACATGTTTAGCAGAATAAATCTCTGTTCTGCTATAACTTAATTGATTAAATTATTTTGAACATCTGTTTAGCAGAGTAAAACACTGTTCTACTATCATTTATTTAGATTAAATATAGATGGCATCTGTATAGCAGAATAAAACATTGTTTTGCTATCGTTTAATTATTAAATATACATGACATTTGTTTAGTAGAATAAAACACTGTTCCGCTATCATTTAATTAGATTAAATATAGATAACATCTGTTTAGCAGAATAAAACACTATCCTGCTATCATTTAATTAGATTAAATATAGATGATATTTTTTTAGCAGAAGAAATCCACATTATGTTATAATTAAATTAAGTATATTATTTGGGCATCCACTTAGCAGAATAAATCCTCGTTCTGCTATTATATTGATTTGGGCATTGAATTGTATTTCAATAAATTAATATTGGATAAAAGATGTTCTCTATGTATACATTGTTGTTATTTGCTTTTGTACATATGCCCATACTTAGGTTATGTGATATTTGGATGGAAAATGACTCATGAAAAGTATTTATGGAAATGTCTATATTGCTACTATCACTATATCGACACTTTGAAAAATGCTATTCCATTTGAAAGTTTTTGTTAAATCTTCTACATGGGTTTTGCAAAGATAATTGATTATTCAAATAAAGATGTGATTAAAGTTAATTAATTACTAATAATGATATTTTAAAATTAATTATTCATTTTAAATAATGATGACTAGGGTTAATTAATTATTTTATTAATGATGTTTTAAAATTAATTAATCATTTTAACCAATGATGTTTAATGCTAATTAATTATTTAATTAATGATGTATTAAACTTAATTAATCATTTTGTTAATGATGTTTTAAGATTATCTAATCACTTTAATAATATTGTTTTAAAATTAATTATTCATTTTAATAACGATGTTTAAGATTAATTAATCATTTTAGCAATAATGTTTAAGGGTTAAATAATCATTTTAATAATGATGTTTTAAAGTAAAATAATCGCTTTAATAATAATGATTAAAGTTAATTAATAATTTTAAATAATGATGTTTTGAAGTAATTAATTCATGATAAAGTTAATTAATATTTTGAATAAAGATGACTGAAGTAATTAATCATCGATTAAAGTTAATTAGTCATTTTGAATAATGATATTGAAACAAATTAATCATGTTTTAAAGTTAGTTAACCATTTTGATAGTGCTATTTAAAGTTAATATTTTTAAATGTGAAACCCTAGCACAAGTTTCGTTTTAAAAGCATAAAAATCCGACTCGGTTATGGAAAAGTAATTATGTAATCCAATATCGCTTATATGGAAAGGATTTAGTCATATTTTTAACACTAAGCATCAAGGCAGGAACTCGTTTCTGTCTCGAATATTTAAAATGTCATCAAGGCAGTTCCTATAGGTAACACTACCTTAACTTGCCCAACTTCATATTCAACCAAGGGATGCCACTTATTTGGAATCAACGAGTGGTGGTAAGAATATAAAATTTAATTTCCATATACGATCATTTTAATTATCTCCGAAAGTTGATTTATTTACTATTGGTTCAGCGTTCTCCAATGGATATCTCGGTTTTAGACGATTTGTTGCTCATTTAAGCTTTGTTATCCTTTGTCGGAAATGACTAAACCCAAAAGGCGAGTAAGGGCCAAGTTATGTGGGGTTGCTCCCATTAGGGTATATTCATATCTACTTTATTGATCCCTTCTTTCCAGTTCTGACTTCATACATCCAAGTACGGTCGAGAAAATAATTGAACATTTTTCCTGATTTGAAAATGTATGTTAGACAATTTAAATCATTAATTTTTAATCATTCTCCATTGTAAACAATTCATCGTTGCAGAAAATTCAAAATAAAAACTTCACTTTATTTTTTAATTTTTTAGTATTTTGATTTTCACTTCGGTGGTCAGTCATCCTACTTCCCATTACAAACACAATAATGCAATTACATTTTATAAATCATTTCAGATTAAACGGTTCAACAAAATTTCGGCAGCACTTCCCTTCTGTTCCCTGTATCGTACATAAATGCGTGTACACAGGGAACGTAAAGGAAGTGCTGTCGAAATTTTGTAACCGTTTAAAATGAAATGATTTATAATATGTAATTACTTTATTGTGTTTGTAACTTGTCCAATACAGGGACAAATCTGACAAATATTATATCAGATGAATATAAATGTCCATTCCGTTACCAAAACGAACATCCATATAACGATCATATACAACACTTGCCAGACGGGGCCAAAGCTAATCTAAGGGATAAAAAAAATTCTTTAAATTTTATCAAATATTGTTGTTCTTTTCAAATTTTGACAATGTTTCAACTATTTAAATTTTATTTCATAAATTTGTATATTTAAATTTTAGTTCAACGTTTAATTAACAATTTTAGTTCAATATTCATTTCTTTATTTTTTTACGACATAGATTCTAGCGGAATATTTGTTGTTGTTATATTCATTTCTTAATTTCTTTACAAAATCGATTTTAGTACAATATCAGTTGTTTTTAAAGTCATTTCCTATTTTTTTTTAAAATTTTTAGATATTTGCATAATTTTTAATGTTCTCATATTCATTTTTTAATTTTTTGTATAACTTTATTTTTGTACAATATATACAACCTTTTGCATTTTGGCCATCGCTAGCCATCGCTAGCCATCGCTAAAATTATTAAAATGGCCGTCGCTAGCCGTCGCTAAATCAACAAGATAAATAACCAAGTTAATCATTAATATACACTATTTTTTCACCAAACACAACTAACCATGTTAATCGCTAACACTAATTATCTACATTAACCATTTATTCAACTTCATGATAAACTAATTAATCTAATACCTAATTTAACTTCATGATAATAAACTAATTAATCTACCAAATCAACATACAACACTACTAATACCTAATTTAACAACACTACTAATACCTAATTTAACAACATATCCTAATTTAATTACATTTTAAACTAAACCTAAAAAACATCAAATTTACATTCAAAATAGAGATTAGAAGCATACCTAGGCGAATTTGGGTGATTTGGAGGCGTCGGAAGGCGGGGCGGCGGCTGCGGTGACGGGGGGCGGCGGATTGGGGGAAGGGGGGTTTAATTTGGGGGGAAAGGAAATGAAAATACTGCTCGCGGGAAGGAACCTGTATATTACATATAGCGACGGCTTGCGACGGCCACATTTTTTAGCCGTCGCCAGTCGTCGCAAATGTCGGCCGCTATTCGAAACCTTTTTAGTAGTGTGTGCACAAAGATATAAAATACTCGGATTCTCGGTAAGGTTGGCAAAGATCGTCTTGGAGTTTTCGAGAGGACTCACAGGAGAGAATGACCCTCTTTAAGTATATTGAGTAAAGGTATACTTTCGATAAAGGGGGCGTACCCTCCTAGTCATTAGTTGGAAAATTTTCCTTCTTTCCTTTGATTCCAAATTTTTTAATTTACTTCTTTCTTAATTACATCGGGAAGTGTCATGAGCACTCCACAATGTTCAATTATTTACATCTATTTTTGTGGTTGGATGTTGTTATTGTGAGGGAAAACCTGTTCCATAATTGGCGGCATGGTCTCATATATTGTTGTTTATTTTGCGCCTTTTATTTTAGAGATTTACTCATAGCAGACTTATTTTCTAACCCGAGTTGTTTATTTTCCCTAAACTTTCGGGTGCTCAATTATATTTGAGTAGTCCGAGTGTAACAGGTTTTTCTTTGGGCTCTTTGAAAACGATCAACGTGCAGGAGGTTCTTTTACCTATAAGTTATTTATTTTTGTTGTTATGTCTATTATGTATATATATATTTTGTGTCAGCATGTATAAAGGCAGAGTGTATAACCACGGAGTCTGATAGTTATAGTATAATTCTAATAACTCCATGTAAGTAGTAACATTATGTACTATATTATTTTGTATTATATGTAACCGATTTGTTGCAAGATTTTTCTATTATTTCCTATTAAGTTCTTTTATTTTATCCTACGACAATTCATTTTTCGGACGCTTGAACAACGACACATGAACACTGAGGTCATGTTAAGTGTTGTTTTCAAGGGTTAGCACGGTGGGTTGTCACACTTTGCATATGAATAACTGATGCAGCGCGCATTCCATACCAAGAAAGGAATCGCGAAACCCTAAGTCGCGAGCGAGAATCCAGTAGGTCGCGAGCGCTTCCAGTATGTCGTGAAACCCTATGTCGCGAGTAGCTCCTTAAGTCGAATGAAGTCTTATGTCGCTCCTACCATAAGTCGTGAATTCCTAATCCACCTCCACCGAAGGTCGCGAGCAAGCAGATTCCTATATTGCTTCCACCTAGGTCGCGAGCAAAAACCCTAGGTCGCGAACGACCTTCCTTAAGTCGCGAAGACGATGCAGCGATATTCCTTAAGTCGCGAGCATCTCCAGTAGGTCGCTCCAATTTCTTTTGTCGCGAAGCCTAGGTCGCTGTTGACTCTTATGTCGCTCCAGTTAGGTCGCGTGCTCCTTAGGTCGCTCCAGTTAGGTCGCGAAAATCATTAAGTCGCGAAGCAGTAGGTCGTTGACGAGTTCCTTAAGTCGTGAATTGTTGTAGTTGTTGTACTGCTTTTCTTAAGTCGTCTGTGTTGTATTTGTTAAGTCGTTTGTGTTGTAATTTGTGTATTGTTAAGTCGTATGTGGTTAAGTCGTGTGTGTTGTAATTTCCTATAAATAGGGGTGTGTTGTCATTTGTAAAGGGAGTTGAATATTGAATAAAAATTGGTTTGTGCTTTGTGCCACCATTAAAATTGGAAGTTGAGTGTTATCTCCTTTCTCCATCTTCGGATATTCGAGTGCGCTCGAATCAACGAACTTGAAGCCGATTCATGGAATCTCGTGCACGAGATTACCGTCGAAGAATCGTAGATCTTCTAACGCGGTATCGTGCACGATCAACGTGTTGACGATAGCTAGAATCCGGTATCTCGAGAGATCAACGGATTTGGGCACTTGGGTATCTTCAATTCATCGATTCATCTTGTTTCATCGATTCATTTTCCGTGAATTCATCAATTCATGAGTTGTGTGATCCTGCGTGCTGCGTCATCAAAGCTAGGAGACGAACTTTTCCAAGTTCGTTGGGTGTTCGTGAAATTTCAAACAAGTTGGGAGTTTATAAATCTCGAATCAAAACTCAATCTCGAATCAAAATAGATTTATTTTTAATCGAAGCGAAGTGTGTGTTTGGATTTGTTGAAGATTTGACAATGCCTCCAAGAAGAGTTAACCGTCATCAGAATGTTGCAGATGTGTATCAAAGAGAAGATACTGAACAAATGGAGCAACAAATTAGTGATAAATTCAATGAGAAGTTTGATGAGGGAATTGGTAGATTGGAAAGGCTCATGATGGATATGAATCAAACTCGACAATGAGCATCGCTAGGTTCAAATCAAGGTGGACATAGAATTTCACCATCAAATTTCGAGAGGAGAAGAATGTCACCACCATTGGATCGGGAAAGAAGAGAACCATCAATTTTGGGAGAAAGAGACGTGCGTAGTAGCAGAAATGTTGATGGTCAGAATCGACATACGTCAGATTTGGAGGAATCCAGTGATGGTGGTAGTAGCTCTTGTCGAAACCGTGGCCAAGGGCGAAATCGAAATAGAGATTCCGAAGATGATCGTCGATGGGAGTCGGGGATGAAAACAGAGATTCCAGAATTCAAAGGGGGAATGCTAGCGGAAGAGTTTATGGATTGGTTATCAAATGTTGAAGAAATTTTTGACTTCAAGGAAGTACCCGAGCATCGTAGAGTTAAGTTGGTTCCTACATGATTGAGGGGAAGAGCTATGGCATGGTGGCAACAAACTAAACTTACACGGGAAAGAATGGGAAAGTCGAAGATTGTTTCATGGGAAAAGATGAAGAAGTTGATGAAGGCTACTTTCTTGCCTTATAATTATCAGTCTCTTATGTATCAGCGCTTACAGAATTTGAGACAAGGGACAAAGTCGGTAAATGATTATGTAGATGAGTTTTATCAACTGATTGCTAGAAACGATATCATGGAAACGGAGGAACAGTTGACATCCAGATTTGTTGGAGGATTGAGAATGCAAATTCAGGATATGGTAAATATGTTTGATCCGAGATCCATTGCTGAAGCACACCAGAAAGCTCTAGCTTGGGAGAAGCAAGGTAGAAGAGGAGGTGGTGCGTTTACAAGTTCGAGCAATCAGGTGAAAGGGGTTAGTAGCAATACTAATGTTTCCAAGGCTGTTAGTAAACCGGTTGTCAATGAAGCTGCTAAGACCAAGGTCAACAACAATTTCAAGTGTTATAACTGTCAAGAGTTTGGTCATAAGAGCAATGAATGCCCGAAGCCTAAGAAGCAAGCGATGGTTGCTGAGGTTGAGGATGAGGATGCAGAAGTAGAATGTTCCAATTCACCACAGGTTGAGGAGGAAGAAGAATTATTGACGGGAAACGAGGGATATTCTTTAATGATGAGGAGATCTTGCTTGATGCCAAAGCAGGAAGAGGAGACTAGTTGGTTGAGGAGTAATATTTTTCAATCGACATGCACTATTTTGGGAAAAGTTTGTAAGTTTGTTATCGATGCAGGGAGTTGTGATAACATCATCTCTACAGAAGCCGTAAAGAAGTTGGCGTTAAAGACAGAGAAGCATCCAAAACCCTATAAATTGGCTTGGCTGAGGAAAGGTGGGGAAGTGAAGGTTGGTCGAAGAGCTTGTGTAACTTTTTCCATCGGAAAGAAGAATAAGGATGAAATTTGGTGTGACGTGGTGGATATGGATGTATGTCATTTGTTGTTGGGAAGACATGGCAGTTCGATAGAGCCGTGCAACACGATGGTAGGACTAACCGCTATAGTTTCATGTTCGATGGCACTAGAATCACTTTAGTTCCTAAAAGGCGACAACAAAGTGAAAGCAAGTTGGAGGAAATCGAGGAACTAAAGACTCTGTTATCTTTGAAGGAATTTGTCAAAGAAGTAGAGGATAGCCCTGAAGTATTTCTGTTGATTGGACGTGAAAGTAGTGAAGCGGTTGAAATTCCTGAGGAAGTTAAGCCAGTGTTGAAGGAATTTGAAGATGTGTTTCCTGAAGAATTACCAAAAGAGTTACCACCGTTGAGAGACATACAACACCAGATTGATCTTGTTCCGGGAGCTGTGTTACCACATAGACCACATTATAGAATGAGTCCAAAGGAGCATGAAGAGTTGAGAAGGCAGGTGGAAGAGTTACTTGGACAAGGGCGCGTACAAGAAAGTTTAAGTCCTTGTGCAGTACCAGCCTTGTTAGTGCCAAAGAAGGATGGAACTTGGAGAATGTGTACAGATAGTCGAGCACTAAACAAGATTACGGTGAGGTACATATTTCCGATGCCAAGATTGGACGACTTGTTAGATCAGTTGAGTGGAGCTGCTATCTTTTCAAAGATTGATCTGAAGAGTGGGTATCATCAGATTCGAATTCGACCAGGGGATGAATGGAAGACAGCCTTCAAGACACGGGAGGGGTTGTATGAATGGTTGGTCACGCCATTTGGTCTTTCGAATGCACCTAGTACTTTTATGCGAGTGATGAATCAGATCTTTCGACCGTTTATTGGAAAGTTCGTGGTGGTATACTTTGATGATATATTGATATACAGTGGAAGCACAGAAGAGCATCTACAACACTTGCGGGAAGTGTTGATGATACTTCGTCAGGAGCAATTTTACGCGGCAACAAAGAAGTGCATGTTCATGACGCACGGTGTTTTGTTCTTGGGGTATGTATTGTCCAAGGAAGGTATCCAGGTGGATCAAAGTAAAGTTGAAGCAATCAAGGATTGGCCACAACCCGGGACTGTAACTGAAGTGAGAAGTTTCCATGGTTTAACATCATTCTACTGAAGGTTTATTCCACATTTCAGTAGTGTTATGGCACCAGTGACAGATTGTATGAAAGGAAAGCAATTTGTGTGGACCGAAGAGGCTGATTCTGCTTTCCAACAGATCAAGACACTCTTGACTACAACCCCGATTCTTAGCTACCCGGACTTTCAGTTGCTCTTTGAGCTAGATACCGATGCGTCTAAGGTTGGAATTGGTGGAGTGTTAAGTCAAAAGGGTCGTCCAATTGCTTATTTTAGCGAGAAACTTTCTGGAGCCAAGACAAGATACAGTACCTATGACTTGAAGTTCTATGCTATTGTCCAAGCCATAAAGCATTGGAGACACTATTTGTTTCATAAAGAGTTTGTGTTGTATACTGACCATGAAGCATTAAAACATTTGCAGGGACAGGATAATATTGCAGCCAGGCATGCTTCATGGATCGCATACTTGCAATAGTTTACATTTGTTGTAAAGCATAAGTCGGAAGTTACAAATCGTGTGGCAAACGCATTGAATAGCGGAAATAATTTGTTTACTACGATGAAAGTTGAAGTGATGGGGTTTGATGTATTTCCAGATTTGTTTGTTGAGGATCCTTACTTTGCCAAGATTGTAGATGAAGTCGAGAAAGGGAGGACGGATGAGTATGTGTTGGTAGAAGGTTTTCTATTTAAGGGAAATCGGTTGTGTATACCAGAGTGCAGTTTGCGAATGAAGATTGTGAAGGAATTGCATGAAGAAGGTCATGTGGGAAGAGATCGTACCTTGCAGTTGATTTCTCAATCATATTTTTAGCCTTCCATGAGGAAAGAAGTTGAAAGATTTGTGCAGAGATGTCACATATGTCAAGTTTCCAAAGGGACAGCTACGAATGCAGGATTGTATATGCCATTGCTCGTGCCTACTAGACCATGGGTTGATGTTAGCATGGACTTCATTTTGGGTTTGCCAAGAACTCAACGAGGGAATGATTCTATATATGTTGTGGTGGATAGATTTTCGAAGATGGCACATTTCATAGCTTGTAAGAAGACCGCCGATGCAGTCCGTGTTGCTCAATTTTTCTTTAAAGAGGTTTATCGACTACATGGGCTACCTGAGTCTATTGTTTCTGACCGGGATACTCGATTTCTAAGTCATTTTTGGTTGAGTCTGTGGAAGATGGTTGGGACTAAGCTGAATTTTAGTAGCGCCTATCATCCAAAAACAGATGGGCAAACGAAAGTGGTGAACAGATCTTTGGGAAACTTGTTGAGATGTCTTGTGAAGGATAATTTGAAGAGCTGGGATGTGAAATTGTGTCGAGCAGAATTCGCACATAATCATGCCGTTAATCGAAGTACTGGATTCAGTCCATTTCAAGTGGTATATTCAGCAATTTCGAAGGGACCGTTGGATTTTTCAATAGTTCCACTTCAGAAAGGGGTTGTTAAATGAGCTTGTGATTTCGTGAATGAGTTGCAGGAGTGTCACAGGATTGTTCATGAACGATTGCTTAAGTCAAATGAGAAGTATAAACAATTGGCAAATAAGAAGCGAAGGAGTGTGGACTTCAAAGAGGGTGATTTTGTTTATGCAGTATTGACGAAGGATCGTTTTCCAGTTGGAACTTACAACAAGTTGAAAGCTTGAAAGATTGGTCCAGTAGAAATCTTGAAGAAGATCAATGATAATGCGTATCAGTTAAGGTTGTCGAAAAATGTTCATACTTCTGATGTTTTCAATGTCAAACACTTAATTCCGTATTATGGGGAGAAGCTTGTCGAAGAAGAGGAGAGCGTGAATTCGAGGTCAAATTCTTTTCAACCAGGGGAGGATGATGCAACGCGCATTCCATACCAAGAAAGGAATCGTGAAACCCTAAGTCGCGAGCGAGAACGCGAGCGCTTCCAGTATGTCGCGAAACCCTATGTCGCGAGCAGCTCCTCAAGTCGAATGAAGTCTTATGTCGCTCCTACCATAAGTCGCGAATTCCTAATCCGCCTCCACCGAAGGTCTCAAGCAAGCAGATTCCTATGTCGCTTCCACCTAGGTCACGAGCAGAAACCCTAGGTCGCGAACGACCTTCCTTAAGTCGCGAAGACGATGCAGCGATATTCCTTAAGTCGCGAGCATCTCCAGTAGTCGCTCCAATTTCTTGTGTCGTGAAGCCTAGGTCGCTGTTGACTCTTATGTCACTCCAGTTAGGTCGCGTGCTCCTTAGGTCGCTCCAGTTAGGTCGCGAAAATCATTATGTCGCGAAGCAGTAGGTCGCTGTCGAGTTCCTTAAGTCGTGAATTGTTGTAGTTGTTGTACCGCTTTTCTTAAGTCGTCTGTGTTGTATTTGTTAAGTCGTTTGTGTTGTAATTTGTGTATTGTTAAGTCGTATGTGGTTAAGTCGTGTGTGTTGTAATTTCCTATAAATAGGGGTGTGTTGTCATTTGTAAAGGGAGTTGAATATTGAATAAAAATTGGTTTGTGCTTTGTGCCACCATTAAAATTGGAAGTTGAGTGTTATCTCCTTTCTCCATCTTCGAATATTCGAGTGCGCTTGAATCAACGAACTTGAAGCCGATTCACGGAATCTCATGCTCAAGATCAACGTCGAAGAATCGTAGATCTTCTAACGCGGTATCGTGCGCGATCAACATGTTGAAGATAGCTAGAATCCGGTATCGCGAGAGATCAACGGATTTGGGCACTTGGGTATCTTCAATTCATCAATTCATCTTGTTTCATCGATTCATTTTCCGTGAATTCATCAATTTGTGACTTGTGTGATCCTGGGTGCTGCGTGAATAACTGGTCATTTTGGTCTAATGTGCATGCTTGAGATCATCTTGGTTTAAAACCCGATAGATGAGATTACAGTGCGAGTTCATATGCATGATTGTAAAATAATGTTAAAACCTTGGATCAATATCTCCACCTTTTGGCGCCAAAAAAAACCTAAAATGACAGTTGGTCACCCTTGTCAAATAATGAATCTTAATTGCAATATGGGTTCGATCAGTTCATTATTAATTTAACTATGTGAAGGAAATCCGGTGTCCAGATTTCATACCCAATTAGATTTGGAAAGCATATGTTTTGACCAAACTGATGATGGATATGTTTCATCATTCATGGAGAAAGGATGTAAATACAAAATGGAGAGAAATTCCTTGAATTTGCAAATCGGTGGTCCAATATTTTGGTTTATAGGTTATATCCACAACCTATGTCATGATTATAAACGATTAAATGGTCACTCTCAGATGCTTCAGAAAGGTGTATAGATTCCATATCTTATGGGTTTTTCTTGGTGGCAGACGTTTTCAACCATCATGACGTTTACTCTTTTTTCATGATGACCCTATCCTATTGATATATTCCTATTATAACAACTGAATAAGATCTTAACACGTTAGGTATACATTCACATAAACCAAATAAAAGAAAATGAACATAATCCTACGCTACGCAGAGTGATAAATTCATATTGTTCTTATTATCATGAAAATGTAGGTGAAGAGTTGGCTATGGCTAAGCATAGCTGGGAGCTTACTGTTCTTCATAGGAGGATCACTAAATGTTGTGTAGGTTTTCGAAAAGCAACAGATGGAAGACGTTGATATCTTTGTATATAGGCTAGAAGTTGAAGGTTGATATCCAATTTACAATTGATCAACTAATAACATGTAACAAATCCATTTATTTTTTTCTTTAGAAAATGTCATTTCCTTCTATCCTACTCTCCGCTATTTAAAAACCTCATTGCTTCCAGATTATTGCTGTCATTTTTCTTAATTTAGAAATGTAGAAATAAAAATAATAAAAAATTAAAAAAAGTCAGACCAACATTTGTTGAAATATGAAGGAACATAGTAGAAAATACTCACCTAATGTTACCTCTAACTTGTTTTTCGGTTACCATTAAATACAGGATTTTAGTAATTCTGATTTGTTATCAGACTCTATAGCTTTAATTGTGGGACTTAAGCAATTCTACTTATAAGGTATGTGTAAGGTTTCAAATATAGTAATTTTTTGACTACTTTGATATATATAGTAATTTGTTGATACATAATGATTGCATTGTGACGTAGCCAAGGAAGCGAATTCGACAATGTAAATCGAATCCGTCCAGGATCTCACACGATTAGCGGAAATAATCGGTGAATCGATGATAAATCGGTGAATTGAAGAATACCCAAATGCTCAAATCCGTTGATCACGAAGATACCAGATTCTAGCAATCTTCGACACGTTAATCGCGCACGATGCCGTGAGAGAAGATCTACAATTCTTCAAACGTTGATCAAGCGCACTTGATTCCGTGAATTGGCTTCAACAATCGTTGATTCGAGCGCACTCGAATGCCGAAGGTGGAGATAGAAGATAACACTCAACTACCAATTTTAATGGTGGCACAAAGCACAAACCAAAATTTTATTCGAAAATCAACAACCTTTTTACAATGACAATACACCCCTATTTATAGGAAAAATTACAACACACACAAAATACATGCGACATATAACAACAACGACTTAACAAAACACGAGTTACGACTTAACAAAATACAAACAGCGACCTAAGCACAACACAACAGCGACATAAGGAATTCTGAGCGACCTAACAACTTTCGCGACCAAAGAATTTGAAGATCTAGAGCTGCTCGCGGTTTAAGAAGGCACGGCCGCAACTTACTGGAGCTTTGCGATTTAAGGCCTCAAATTTGGCTTGCGACATACGATGCTGATTTCGTTTGCGACCTAAGGAGGTAGGAAGCTTGCGATCTAAAGAAGGTCGTTCACGACCTAGAGTTTGTTCGCGACCTAAGTAAGGTCATTCACGACCTACTGAATTTCGCCGCGACTTGAGGATGAGGAGGAGCGACTTAGGCGGCTTCACGAATTCGAATTCTGGAGCTGCGATTAAGGTATGTGCTGCATCATCCTCCCCGGTTGAAAAGAATTCGACCTCGAATTCACGCTCTCCTCTTCTTCGACAAGTTTCTCCCCATAATACAGAATTAAGTGTTTGACATTGAAAACGTCAGAAGTATGAACATTTTCCGACAACCTTAACTGATATGCATTATCATTGATCTTCTTTATGATTTCTAAAGGACCAATCTTCCTAGCTGCTAGTTTGTTGTAAGTACCAACAGGAAATCGATCCTTGGTCAATACTGCATATACAAAATCTCCTTCTTTGAAGTCAACATGTCATCGTTTAATATCTGCGGATTGCTTATATTTCTCATTCGCTTTAAGCAAACGTTCCTGCACAACCTTGTGACACTCTTGCAATTCATTCACAAGATCACTAGCCCGTTTGATCACTCCTTTCTGCTGTGGAACTACAAATAAATCCAACGGTCCTTTAGGACTTGTTGAGTACACAACCTGGAATGGACTGAACCCAGTGCTACGATTAACTGCATGGTTGTGTGCAAATTCAGCTTGACATAGCTTCGAATCCCAACTCTTCAAATTATCGTTCACAAGGCATTGCAATAGATTACCCAGGGATCTGTTCACAACTTCAGTCTGTCCATCCGTCTATGGATGATAAGCGCTACTGAATTTCAGCTTCGTCCCAACCATTTTCCATAGACTCATCCAAAAATGACTTAGAAAACGAGTATCTCTATCTGATACAATAGATTCAGGCAACCCATGAAGACAATAGATCTCTCTGAAGTATAATTGTGCAACATTAACTGCATCTGCCGTCTTCTTGCATGCGATAAAATGTACCACTTTTGAAAATCGATCAACCACTACATAGATAGAATCATTGCCGCGTTGTGTTCTCGGCAGACCCAACACAAAATCCATGCTAACATCCACCAACGGTTTAGTCGGCATAGGCAACAGCATATACAGCCCTACATTTGTCGCTGTCCCCTTTGAAACCTGACAAATATGACACCTCTGAACAAATTTTTCAACTTCTTTCCTCATTGACGGCCAAAAATAAGATTTTGCAATCAACTGTAAAGTATGATCACGGCCCACGTGTCCTTCCTCATGCAATTCTTTGATAATCTTCATTTGTAAACTGCAATCTGGAATACACAACTGATTTCCTTTGAACAGAAAACCATCAACCAGCATATATCCATCCATGTTTCCCTGCTTAACTTTGTCTAGGATTCCCGAAAAATATGAATCTGACTTAAGCAATTCTGGAAGTAAGTCAAAACCCATCACCTCTACTCGCATGGTAGTGAGTAAATGGTTCCTCCGACTCAATGCGTCGGCAACACGATTAGTTATTCCAGACTTGTGCTTTACAACAAATGTAAATTGCTGCAAATAAGCTATCCACGATGCATGCCTAGCTGCAATTTTATCCTGCCCTTGCAAATGCTTCAACGCTTCATGGTCTGTAAACAAAACAAATTCTTTATGGAACAAATAATGTCTATAATGTTTCACGGCTTGCACAATAGCATAAAATTCCACATCATATGTAGTGTATCTCATCTTTGCTCCAGAAAGCTTCTCACTGAAATATGCAATTGGACGACCCTTCTGACTCAACACTCCTCAAATCCCAACTTTCGATGCATCTGTATGTAACTCAAATAACAACTGAAAATCCGGCAGTACCAGAATGGGTGCTGTCGTCAAAAGTATCTTGATCTTCTCAAAAGCTAACTCTGCTTCCTCTGTCCACACAAACTTCTTTCCTTTCATGCAATCGGTTACAGGTGCCATCACACTACTAAAATGTGGAATGAATCTTCGATAAAAAGATACCAACCCATGAAAACTCCTCACTTCAGTAATTGTCTTGGGTTGTGGCCAACTCCTGACAGCTTCCACTTTGCTTTCATCCACCTGAATACCCTCCTTCGACAGAACATATCCCAGAAACAAAACACTGTGTGTCATGAACACGCACTTCTTCGTTGCTGCATAGAATTGCTCCTGTCGTAGAATCAACAGCACTTCACGCAAATGCTGGATATGCTCTTCCATACTCCCACTATAGATCAAAATATCGTCAAAGTAAACTACTACGAACTTCCCAATAAATGGTCTGAAAATCTGGTTCATCACTCTCATAAAAGTACTAGGAGCATTTGACAAGCCAAACGGCATAACCAGCCATTCGTATAGACCTTCCCTAGTTTTAAAAGCAGTCTTCCACTCATCACCTGGTCTAATACGAATCTGATGGTATCCACTCTTCAAGTCAATCTTTGAGAACACAACAGCCCCACTCAACTGATCAATCAAATCATCGAACCTCGGCATAGGAAACATGTATCTCACAGTGATCTTGTTTAGAGCCCGACTGTCCGTACACATCCGCCAAGTCCCATCCTTCTTCGGTACCAATAAGGCTGGCACTGCACAAGGACTCAAGCTCTCCTGAACACGCCCTTGTTCTAACAACTCCTCCACCTGCCTTCTCAGTTCCTCATGCTCCTTAGGACTCATCCTGTAATGTAGTCTGTGAGGTAATGCCGCCCCTGGCACAAGATCAATCTAATGCTGAATATCTCTCAACGGTGGTAACTCCTTTGGCAACTCTTCAGGAAACACATCTCTGAATTCTTCCAACACTGGCTTTACTTCCTCTGGAACTTCAACAGATTCAGTAGCTTCATGTCCAATCAACAAGAACACCTCTGGACTCTCCTCTACTTCTTCAACAAACTCCTTCAAAGTCAACAAAATCTTCAGCTCCTCAATCTCTTCTGACTTGCTCTCTCCTTGCTGTCTCTTCTTCGGAACTAAAATGATCTTAGTACCCTCAAACATAAAGCTGTAGCTATTGGTTCGACCATCATGTTGCACTGCTCGGTCATACTGCCATGGTCTTCCCAAAAGCAAGTGACAAACATCCATCTCCACCACATCACACCAGATCTCATCTTTATACTTCTTCCCAATAGAAAATGGAACATGAACTCGCCTGTCCACCTTCACCTCTCCTCCTTTCCTTAACCACGCTAACTTGTAAGGATTTGGATGCTTCTCCATCTTCAACTTCAACTTTCTCACAGCTTCGGTAGAAATGATATTGTCACAACTTCCCGCGTCAATCACAAATTTACACACCTTCCCCAGTATAGTGCATGTCGACTGAAAGATATTACTCCTCAACCAACTAGCCTCCTCTTCCTGCTTCGGTGTCAAACATGATCTCCTCAACATTAGATTACATCCTTTATCTCCCGACGCGATATCCTGTTCATCCTCCTCAACTAGACTAGAACAACCTTCATCAACATCCACACATTCCACTTCAGCAATCATAGCTCGCCTCTTCGGTTTCGGGCATTCATTACTCTTGTGACCCATTTCCTGGCAATTATAACACTTGAAACTGTTGTTGACCTTCGCCTTCGCAACTTCATTCACAACTGGTTTACTGACAGCTTTAGAAACATTGGAACTCCCACTAGCACCCTTGCTCTGAGTATTGGAACTTGGAAACACACCACCTCCTCGTCTTCCCTGCTTCTCCCAAGCCAACGCCTTCTGGTACGTTTCATCCACAGATCTAGGGTCAAACATATTTACCATATCCTGGATCTGGATCCTCAACCCCCCAACAAACCTAGCAGTCAATTGTTCCTCCGTCTCCATAATGTCATTTCGAGCAATCAGTTGATAAAACTCATCAGCATAATCATTAACAATCTTCGTCCCTTTCCTTAGATTCTGTAACCTCTGATACATGAGTGATTGATAATTGTAAGGCAAGAATGTAGCCCTCATCATCTTCTTCATTTTCCCCCAAGCAACAATCTTCGACTTCCCCATCCATTCTCGTGTAAGTTTGGTTTGCTGCCACCACACCATAGCTCTCCCTCTCAACCTAGTAGCAACCAACTTCACTCAACGATCTTTCAGAACCTCCTTGAAATCAAAGATCTCTTCAACATTAGATAACCAATCTAGAAATTCTTCAGCCTGCATACCACCCTTAAACTCTGGAATTTCAATTTTCATTCCGGACTCCCATTTGTGATTATACTCTGAATGATTTCTTCCTTGGCTTCGATTTCGACCATGAACACTACCACCATCAAACTCCTCATCAAAATCTGATGCATATCGATGTCGATCATGACCACCAAAATCTCTACCACCACCATTTCGACCACCAACATCCCTTCGATCTACATTCCTTCGATCACGATCATCCACATCTCTCCGATTTTGATCATCAACATTCCTATCACGATCGTCAACATTTCTACGATCATGATCTTCTCTTCTCTCCCGATCTGAATGTGGTGAAACTCTATTTCCCCTATGGCTCGATTCAGGTGAAACCCTTCTTCTACTTTGATTCATTTCAAGCATCATTCTCTCTAATCGACCAATTCACTCATCAAACTTCTCATTGAATTTATCACTAATTCTTTGCTCCATTTGTTCAGCGTCTTCTCTTCCATACAAAACATCAACATTGCGATGACGTTGAGCTTGTCTCGGTGGCATGATTGGACTTCAAACAAATCTTCAAAAATTCAAACTTCACTTCGGCGCGCAAAAATCCCAACGAGCAAAATTCAAACACTTTCCGAACTTTGATCCAAAATGATATGGATCAAATCTCCCAACTTGTTGCAACTTCACGATGAACACCAAACTTCTCAACAATGCAAATCCAATCTCTAAACTTCAAATTCTCGAAACCCAATTCTCCAACTGATGCAAACTTCTTGCGATCTAGCTCTGATACCAAATTGACGTAGCCAAGGAAGCGAATTCGACGATGTAAATCGAATCCGTCCAGGATCTCACACGATTAGAGGAAATAATCGGTGAATCGATGATAAATCGGTGAATTGAAGAATACCCAAATGCCCAAATCCGTTGATCACGAAGATACCGGATTCTAGCAATCTTCGACACGTTGATCGCGCACGATGCTGTGAGAGAAGATCTACAATTCTTTGAACGTTGATCAAGCGCACTTGATTCCATGAATTGGCTTCAACAATCGTTGATTCGAGCGCACTCGAATGCCGAAGGTGGAGATAGGAGATAACACTCAACTACCAATTTTAATGGTGGCACAAAGCACAAACCAAAATTTTATTCAAAATCAACAACCTTTTTACAATGACAACACACCCCTATTTATAGGGAAAATTACAACACACACAAAATACATGCGACATATAACAACAACGACTTAACAAAACACGAGTTACGACTTAACAAAATACAAACAGCGACCTAAGCACAACACAACAGCGACATAAGGAATTCTAAGCGACCTAACAACTTTCGCGACCTAAGAATTTGAAGATCTGGAGCTGCTCACGATTTAAGAAGGCACGGCCGCGACGTACTGGAGCTTTGTGATTTAGGGCCTCAAATTTGGCTTGCGACATACGATGCTGATTTCGTTTGCGACCTAAGGAGGCAGGAAGCTTGCGATCTAAAGAAGGTCATTCACGACCTAGAGTTTGTTCGCGACCTAAGTAAGGTCGTTCGCGATCTACTGAATTTCGCTGCGACTTGAGGATGAGGAGGAGCGACTTAGGCGGCTTCGCGAATTCGAATTTTGGAGCTGCGATTAAGGTATGCGCTGCATCACATTATTAAACTACTGCATCACTATTATGATATTTAACTAATGTTTTAATTACAAAATGACAGATGTAACAATGCTTTTGTTTCTAATTGCCATAATTTTGCCATAATAAATTCAAAATGAGTAATAAATATCCTTCCATGTATCACGAACTGCATATTTGCAAAAAACATAATCATATATATGAATATTTTGGTCATCTAACTCAGTTTTCTTGTTTAAGGAGTTTAGGAAGTGGTTTTATTGTTTAAAGCTGCTCATAGCAGTATATTGTAGATATTCAACCCAATTCTTAATTTTTTTGTTCATTTTTAGTATAGACTAAAGTAAGAATTGAATATACATATATAAAATAGTTCAATGATGCCATTATGCATAAAAACGCTGGAGTCTTTCCATTTGATGGATTGTGATTACTTTGTAATAGATTAAACAAGTTTTAGTTGTATGCTTGTTCAAATATATTATAAAGTGATAGCTACGTATTTTAAAAATAAATGAATGTAGTAGACGCCAACACTTTTTAAAGTACAAGCTTGTATATGAACATAATTAAAATACTAATGCAATAAAGCAACAACAGAGAGCCTGAATGTGATAGTTGTTTGTTTGTAATAGATTTAAACACGTTTTAGTTGTATGCTTGTATATGAACTGAATGTGACGTTGTTTGTTTAGATGATGTGCAGGTTGTTGAGATGGTTCAGAATTGACACGACTAGGCTGAATTGTTCGGAATGTGACATGAACACGATGACATGAAAGAGAAACTAGCTGAAGCATATAACATGTTTTGAATGAGGTCGCTTAAGTTGAAAAGAGTATTTAAACAGGCCTTTCTTTTGAGTTGAAGTATTCCTGTTCCTTGAAACATGCACACGATCTGGACTAAAAGCAAGCACAAAATTAGAAATATTAACTGAAATGGACCAGCTAGACATGAAACTGATCTGAAAATATTGTCTAGTGCTTTTGGTGCTTGGGTTTTTGGTACATGCAAGGTCTTAAGTATGAGAAGTGTGTAATTATGGTGCTTCAAAGCATTTACTTGTTTGTTTAAACTGTGTTGAGAGCAATTATCGTATTTTGTTTCGAATTGCTTGTATATCGTATTTCATAAAAAAATATTTAAAAAGCCAAAGACTATATTTAATATATTTGTATCGAATTGTTTGTATCGTATTTTATTATACAATTAATGTGTTTTTCGGTTGTTTGAATGTGATAATTATGAGTGGTTTGTAGGTTTCATACTGAAATATCTTAATTATTACCATATAATATATACGCAGTGAACAAAATGAAACAGACAATGAACGAGCTACCACAGCGAGGAAAATCTTCACAAAAAATCAATAATTTTTAGCGATATTTAATAAGCACTACCAAAATATATATGGTGGCAGAAAAAACGCTACTATAATATTTTGTAGTAGCGTCAATAATACTTTTTAGTGGCGTTTATATTATGCAACGATAAATATTTTTGGTTGCATTTAAAAAACGCACAGTATGTTGCTTTTCGAAGCATCTATGAAAGCACAACAGAAAGTCATGGATTTTTAGTTGCGTTTTTTTTAATGCATTCTCTAAACCACTGTCGTAAGTTATGGTAGCGTTTTTATGCGCCACCAAAAATACTTGTGTAGTGAATGCATGGTCCATTGACTAATTATCAATACTTGAAGATCGTTTAAATATATGTTGATATCATATATTGATATGTGTGTATATAACTTTTGTTTACACATCCAATTAATCATTAGTTGCAATTAGAAAATTTCTTCGAGCTACACCACTTACTAATAATACCTATTATCCTACCTTTTGGCAAGGCCGTGACACCAAGGAATTGACTAGTAAACCAATGACGATCCATCCCAAAGATCGGTTATACACAGGCTCGCTATGGATATCGACAAATTTTGTCCGACTCCGGACCGAGCTAAAATTGGTTTGACATGACAAGCTAAGCTATGAGAGTCAACGTTCCAAATCTCAAGTCAATCCGAGTTCGTAGGCTCAAGTTATGAATGATACAAAATTGGATGAAAACCAACCACCGGTCGAATCGCTCAGTTCGACTCGCTTCGCAACCATCAGAAGTGACCACTTCGACTCGCTCAGCTCACATCCCTCAAATGCCTTCTACGACTCGCTCTGTTCGAATCCATCTGGAAGCCGGCTTCGACCCACTCAGCTCGCATCCCTCAGAAAAGCCTTCTTCGACTCGCTCCGTTCGAACCACTGTTCGACTCCATCGAGTTCGACTCCGTTGGCAAAGTCACTGTTCGAATCGATCGAACCATGACCACTCCATGTCCACCATGGAGCCTTTGTTCGAATCCCTCAGGACGCTCCACTTCGACTCAATCAATCAGTGCGCACTTCGACTCGCTCAGAACAGCATCAAAGGCAGAGTGATCCAAAGATTCAAGCGCCACATCACCGAGTCGAACGGAAGCAAGTCGAACAGAGCGAGTCGAACGAAATAGCCTACTGAGAATCTTATTATGTATCGATCATATCTCCTAATCTACAAGTCCAAATGCTATGAAATTTTCACAGAAGGCTACGTGCATGCTAAAGAATGTCCACGCCAAATTTTGACTCTATTGGATGGAATCTTGATCGATACGAAATTTGTTCGTATCAATCACGGATCGGATCGAAACTTCACGGGCTTGGGCGTGCGGGCCTGGTCACGTGCCAGAGAGGGTCTCCCGAGATCTTAGCAAAATACCAGCCTCCTACACCTATAAATAGACCCCTAAAGCCAACAGAAAAGGGGTTCTTCTCCTTCTTTGAGATCTCCAACGCCCAGACTCTACCGGATCTAGATCTGAACTTCATGGCTGCTGCTACCAATGAATTTCACTGCTGCAAATCATTGTTATTCGCTGTAATTTGCTGAAATCAATTGTAAACATCAAAGAAAGATCAATAAAGCAAACTACTTCATAGTGGACGTAGGCAACACGCCGAACCACTCTAAATTCTTGTGTCTCCTTGCATTTTAATTATTCTCGTCTCTGAAATTTGGAGTTTTTGTTAGATAATTCCTCTTTTTCCATTTAATTTCTTCACTTTATCTCTTCAAAGAATTCCGAAGAGTGTTGTGCCCAATTTTGGTACAAACACTTTGGTGCTTTTACTGAGAAAAACCCAATTTTTCTCCTGCTCTTTGGATCTCCTATCTATATCGGATTGCATAAATCCAAGAAGAAGATCCAGATCTAGAACTTTGAAGCCCTTCCATTCTATTCAGATTTGCATCAGATCTAGGAAAGGACTTTCATCACCTCACTATGGTAAGTACAAGGACTACCTCTACAACTGCTGATCAAGGAGGACGGGATAGACAGAATCCCGCGCAATTGCCTCCATCAAACCAAGATGCCGTCGGACCTTCAGATTTAACAGGTTCGGTTACCAGACGAGAGTTCCAGACGCTGTTCCAAGAATTGACCCAGAGTCGACAACAGCTAACTGAACAACTACGCGCCAACGCAGAGTTAACCAACCAGCTAAATCGCCAAAGGCGAAGAAGATCCAGAAGAGACCAAGGTTCCTATTCTTCCACAGAGAGTTCAGCCTCCTCCGATGGCCAAACCAGATCCACGCGTCCACGGCTAGGTGTAAGCTACACCCAAGCCACGGGACACCCACCTGCTTCGAATCTTGGGCAACCTAGAGCTAGACCATCCGCTAGTCTTCGTACATAACCTTCAACTCGAGGAGGTGCTGCTCCTTACCATGTCACCGACAACATTGCTACTACCACCACTACCGGACGGGGAGGTGATGCTAGAAACCAAGCTGATCCTCAACGTAACCAACGAGAGTAGACTCCTGAGCCTTATGTCCCTGAGGATGTTGAACCAAGGAGGCGAGGCACGGACCGTCGACCGCGTCCGGTCCAGACTTGCATTATGATACCCGACCACACCTTGGCACAACATGCTCCAAGTATCCGAATGTCGAATATACCAAAAATGATCCGCCAAATGATCCGTGAAAGTCAGGGTCTCTCTAATGACGACTAGGGAATCTCCCGGAGTCATACCCCTTTCACCGATGACATATTGTATGCTGAACCACCTCGGCGCTTCAGGATGCCAACTTTGCCAGTTTACGAAGGGAGTTCTGATCCCAATCAACACATCCTGAAGTACGAATGGCTGATGAATGCTGCAAGAGCTGATGATGCAGTAAAATGTTGTAGCTTCCCCATTTCCCTGGGGGGCATCGCAACTATGTGGTTTACTCGTTTGCCACCACGATCCATTTCCAACTTTGACCAGATGGCCACCAAGTTTGTTGAACAATTCTGTATGCATGTAGCAAGGCCTTAAGATGTTAACACTCTGTCTAGTGTTACACAAGCTCCCGGAGAAACACTTAGACGTTACTTGGAGCGATTCCACGCTGCGTGTGCAGAAATAAGCAATCCCAATGATAACTCTATCCTGATGGCATTGACTAAGGGGATTGATGATGGTTCCGAGTTCGGAAATTGGTTAGCTGGAAAACCACCTGCGTCATTGGACCATTTCTATTCCAAGGCAGTCCAATTCTTGAGAAGGGAGGATGTAAAACAGTCTAGGAAGCAGGATGACGTAGGGCCCAACATCGAAGGAGTCTAAAGTAACATTGCTGTTAAACAATCCGAGGATAGTTCAGGAAAAGTTCAGTTGAACATCCAAAATAAACAGAATCAGCAGAGGGATAATGGAAATCAAAACAAAAAACGTGATCAGATTCGTGGTCCACGGCGTAGAGTTTCCATGTACAATACTTACACTCCATTGAACACGTCGTTGAAAAATGTGTATCTGCAGACCTACAATACCATGAAATACAAGAAACCTGCCCCGAAACCACCAACTGAGAGACAAATCCAAACAGGAAAATTCTATAGATTCCATGGGAGTTATGACCACAACACCAATGAGTGTCGTCACTTACAAGACCTCATTGAAAAACTGATACGTGAGCAGAAGTTGGATCAGTATGTGCGGGCGCCGTAGTCTGGTGGTGCGGGCCCATCAAATCAGAATCGTGCGCCGAATCAGGAAAGACAGGAGGAACCCGCTCGTACAGGCGGAAGGTTGGTTATCAATACGATAAGTGGTGGTCCTCACCCAACAGATCGAAGCTGGAAGGAAATGGAGTCGTATGCTAGTTCTATCAGGCATGCGGACTTCGAGTGTTGTAGTAGTTTTGATGAAGGGGCTCCGGCCAAGCAACATAAAACGATGACAGATGACATCGTGTTCAGGAACAGAGACGCTGATAAAGTCGAAGCCCCCACTATCGATCCACTGGTCATCTCAGCACAAGTAGGTCCCGCTTGGATGAAAAGGATCTTAGTTGACAGTAGAAGCTCTGTGAATATTTTGTTCAAGCGAGCTTATGATCAAATGAAAATGGAAGCCACGGACTTGAAGCCTTGTCAATCCCGAGTCCATGGTTTCAACGGAAATGCTACTATACCCACTGGAATGGTGGAACTGCCAGTAGAGTTGGGAGTTGGAGAACGACGGAGAGTACGGATGCTACAATTCATTGTTTTGGACATAGACTCTCCTTACAATGCTTTCTTGGGCCGACCGGCCCTCGCTGAATTCAGGGCAGCCATCGCCCCATGGTGTTTGACTTTAAAGTTTCCCACTGATCATGGAATAGGAATCATTCAGGGAGATCAGGCTACTGCCAGAGCCTGTTATGTTGCTGAGCTGTGGGAGGCGCAGCGAAAGGAGAAAGGAAAGGGCGTAGAGGAATCTCTCTGCGTCCGTTTCGCTGATAATTGATAATTAACGCCCGGGCCCAGGCCCGGGCACCCCAGTCAATTCCTCAGGGATCTTGACCCAAGCGAAACTGAAGACGAAGGAGAATCTAAAGAAAGTCAAGCATCCTCGACCGAACTGACGATTAATGTCCCAATTGAAAATGACGATGACTCGAAAATGATAAAGATTGGATCTCAGCTAAGCCAGCGAACTCAAGAGGAATTTGTTGAATTTCTGCGGGAAAATCTTGACGTATTTGCCTGGACACATTCTGATATGTGTGGGATCTCGCCGGACATCGCGATCCACACTCTTAACATTGACCCGTGGCATGTCCCGGTCAAACAGAAAAGGCATGGTATGGATCCAGAGAGATCTGCCGCCCTTAAAGAAGAAGTAGAAAAGCTTAAAGCAAACGGGTTCATTCGGGATGCGCTATATCCTGAATGGGTGTCGAATCTCGTGCTCGTCCGAAAGCCGAATGGAAAGTGGAGAACATGTGTCGATTATTCCAATCTGAATAAAGCATGTCCCAAAGATAGTTTCCCGCTTCCCAGAATTGACCAGCTAGTAGATTCGACAGCTGGGCATGAACTCTTATCCTTCATGGACGCGTATTCTAGCTACAATCAGATACCGATGCATTTACCCGATCAAGAACATACCAGCTTCGTAACCAGACTTGGACTTTACTGTTACAAAGTTATGCCATTCGGACTCAAGAACGCCGGGGCTACTTATCAACGATTGGTCAATCGGATGTTTGCCAATCAAATTGGGAAAACAATGGAAGTATATGTATACGACATGCTTGTGAAGTCACGACTCTCCACCAACCATGTTAAAGACCTGGAAACTATGTTCAATATATTTCGAGAATACAAAATGAAGCTAAACCCATTGAAATGTCACTTTGGAGTTGCATCTGGAAAGTTCCTTGGGTTCATCGTTAACGCTCGGGGAATCGAAGCTAATCCTGAGAAGATTTGGGCAATCAAAAATCTTGAAACTCCCAAGACTATAAAGCAAGTCCAGATTCTCAGTGGAAAGGTAGCAGCATTGAGCAGGTTCATTTCAAAGTCCACAGACAAATGCATTCCCTTCTTCGATCTGATCCGAAAAGGGAAATGAAACTTTGAATGGACCACGGAGTGCGAGGGCGCTTTCCAAGCATTAGTTCAACATCTATCCACACCACCGATCCTGTCAAAGCCTATTGATCATGAGAAGTTGTATACATACTTGGCGATATCAGAAAACGCTATCAGCGCTGCCTTGGTTCGAGAACAAGACGGGATACAGAAGCCAGTATACTACGTCAGCAAACGATTGACTGGGGCTGAAAGGAACTATCCAAAGCTAGAAAATTTGGCCTACTACCTTGTAATTGCATCAAGAAAACTCCGACCGTATTTCCAGGCACATCCCATTGTTGTTTACACCGACCAGCCGTTACGACAGGTCCTTTCGCGGCCTGAGACGTCTGGTAGGTTACTCAAGTGGAACATCGAACTAAGTCAGTTTGATATTACTTAAACTCCAAGATGAGCAATCCAAGGACAAGTCCTCGTTGATTTCATAGTTGAATTTACCATTCCAGAGGACTTGCCCGAAACCAGTAAATCCCCTGAATATGTCTGGAAGCTATATACTGATGGTGCATCAAACGACTGGTGTTCGGGCGCTGGTGTTGTACTCGAAACCCCCGAAGGCCGATCCATATGCTATGTTGAGAAGTTCGATTTTCATGCGACTAATAATGAAGCTGAATATGAAGCCCTCTTAGCTGGCCTAAAACTTGCCAAAGATCTGAAAATTGTCGCTGTGGAAATTTATTGCGATTCACAACTTGTCGTGTGTCAGGTTCGAGGAGAATATCAAGCAAGAGATCGAAGGTTGGCCGCTTACTTAGCTCGAGTTCAGGAAGTACTACATCAGTTTGATTATTATGTCATTTATTGTATACCTCGAGAACACAACCAAAAAGCCGATTCATTGGCAAAACTAGCCAGCACCGGTGAAGCTCAGCAAATGGGACTCGTTCCCGTAGAAGCATTATCCTCCCCAAGCATTGACCGAGCAGAAATAGACAGGGTATGCAAAACCATCCTCGAAAAGGATTCATGGATGACTCCACTCAGAAACTACATCGAGCACGGAATCCTGCCGAAACGCAGGAGTGAAAAGAGACAAGTTCTCCGAAAGGCCTCACGATTCATCATTCAGGATGGGGTCATGTATAGAAGAGGGTACTATGTTCCTCTACTCCAGTGTATCACTCACGATGAAATTAAACGAGTATTGCATGAGGTGCATGAGGGAGAATGCGGCGATCACACCGGGGGGCAAGCACTTGCCAAGAAAATACTTCGATACAGATATTACTGGCCGACCCTGAATCGCGATGCGTCGGATTATGCAAAGAAATGCGATAGGTGTCAGAAATATGCCCGAATTCCTAGAGCTCCTCCTACCGAGATAACGCAAATGGTCAGCCCATGGACATTTACAATGTGGGGCATCGACATCATTGGTGCCCTACCCTTGGCAAAAGGTGGTGAGAAGTACGCCATTATCGCAGTTGATTACTTTACAAAGTAAGCTGAAGCCGAAGCTCTCGCTACCATTACAACGAAGAAAGTAATTAACTTTGTGGTTCGTAACATCATCTGTCGATTCGGTCTCCCACACACCATTATTACGGACAACGGAACCCAATTCGACAGTGCTGAATTTAAAGATTTCTACAAACGATTTAACATCCAAAAGAAATTCTCTGCATTTGCACACCCTCAGGCAAACGGACAGGTCGAAGCTGTTAATAAAGTTATAAAATCCATTCTAAAAAAACGACTGGAAAAGGTCGGTGGCAAGTGGGTTGATGAACTTCCTATGGCTTTATGGGCTTACCGAACAACCCAAAAGACTGCGACCGGTCACACTCCATTCTCTCTTTCTTACGGTTCAGAAGCAGTTATTCCAGTCAAGCTAGAAGTACCTTCTCATCGTACGACATACTATGATCCAAAGACGAATACTATATTACTTGCTGAATCTCTTGATCTACTAGATGAGAAGCGTGAAGAAGATGATTTGAGGGCAGCTGCGCATCGAAATCGAGTCGCCCGATTGTACAACACCAAGGTCCGCCCGCGAACCTTTGAACTAGGCGATCTCATCCTCAAAAGAATCTATCCGGTTCCTTCGCATATGAAACCGACATGGGAAGGACCGTATGTTATTGAATGAAGGCTTGGAAATGGCACATTCAAATTATCGATTGTCGACGGTCTAACTCTGCCAAGAGCCTGGAATAGCGAGAGCCTTCGCCGCTATTACACATGACAGGCTACCTTTATCCATTTAAATTACTTTCCTTTGTTGCAATTTGTTTCTGCATTTCGAAATTAGAACTTGTAATAAGGCAACTGACTTTGCCATACTTTCTTGTTTCAGCAATAAAATGCAATCTCTTCGAGCCAGAGCTGTGATTTACTTGAAATGCTTCATATGACCATCACTATGCACGGAGAGCTAAGTTTCACCATACAGTGGAATTTATTCAAATAGAGAGTGACTGCGATGCAACCAATCACTCGCTAAGTGAAACCCGAGCTCGGGGACAAGCCATCACATCAAAGTCAAAAAAGGATTGATACACGATAATCCTTCATCAACTCCGAGTTCCCAAAGTGAGAACCAGAGTATAAACATCAACTCCGTATTCCCAGAGTGCGAAGTGGAGTATAAACATCAACTCTGTATTCCCAAAGTGCAAAGCGGAGTATAAACATCAACTCCGAGTTCCCAGAGTGCGAACCGGAGTACAAACATCAACTCCGAACTCCCAGAGTGCGAGGCGGAGTATAAACATCAACTCCGAGTTCCTAGAGTGAGAACCGGAGTATAAACATTAACTCCGTATTCCCAGAGTGCGAAGCAGAGTATAAACATCAACTTCGAACTCCCAAAATGCGAGTCGGAGTATAAACATCAACTCCGAGTTCCCAGAGTGCGAACCGGAGTATAAACATCAACTCTGTATTCCCAGAGTACGAAGCGGAGTATTAACATCAACTCCGAGTTCCCAGAGTGCGAACCGGAGTATAAACATCAACTCCGTATTCCTAGAGTGCGAAGCGGAGTATAACATTAACTCTGAGTTCCCAGAGTGCGACCCAGGGTATAAACATCAACTCCAAACTCCCAGAGTGCGAGTCGGAGTATAAACATCAACTCAGAGTTCCCAGGGTGCGAACCGGAGTATAAACATCAACTCCGAACTCCCAGAGTGCGAGTCGGAGTATAAACATCAACTCCGAGTTCCCAAAGTTCGAACCGGAGTATAAACATAACCTTCAAATTCCCAAAGCGCGAACTGGAGTATAAACATCAACTCCGAGTTCCCAGAGTACGAACCGGAGTACAAACATCAACTCCAAATTCCTAGAGCGCGAATTGAGGTATAAACATCAACTCCGAGTTCCCAGAGTGCGAAACGGAGTATAAACATCGACTCCAGATTCCCAGAGTGCGAAACGGAGCGTAAACACCAACTTCAAGTTTCTGAAGCATGAATCGAAGTATAAATATCAACTCCAAACTCCCGGAGCGCGAGTCGGAGTACAAATGCCAATTCCAAGTGCCCAGATCGCGGACATGTGATTGAAACTTAAGCCGGCATGACCAACTGCCAGTAAACGAATGAGAATCCCCGGAGCGCGGATATGATCGTCGACGATCGGACAAGCGTGAATAAACCGCTCAATCTCCGTTTGTCTTAAACACCCATTCAGTGGCACTAGACTCGACATGCTATAAGAAAAGAGCGATCGCTGACTGATGTTTCACAACACACCACCAAGACTGAGGGGCAAGACTTAAGCATCAACTATCGACTGAAGCGATGCGACGTCAAAATTCAACTCGCTTCCCGGTCGCAAACCATGTCCACATTTTCCGAACTTGGCGAACAAAAACAAACTTGACTCAAAAGCTAAAACTTCACAAGTACACTTCAGATATTGAAACACTTGGACAAATACACAATGACAGAAAAGAAGTCAAAAAAGAAAAGTTTTCTATCGTTTATAAAAGAAGTTCGTGTACAAGTTTCCAAAAATTCCTACTAGCAGGGGCCGAACCCGCATCTATACACGGCCAGCAAAATGAAAGTCGAAATACACCGGATAAGCATGCCTAATCTTTCTTCCTCCTTGGCTTCCTTCTCGGTGTAGACCCGTTGGAGCCACCGCTAATCTTCCTCTTCGAGCATTTGCTTTTCGGCAGTTGGTCTTCAGGCGAGGGCATTATGTCAACATCCTCCTCCGAACTCGAGTGAATAGGAATGCTCCCTGCGGGCGGAGTCGGAGGAACAGGATCAAGTACGGAAGGTGGAATGGGCACGCTGGTGATGAAAATGGTACCACCAGGAGATATCATTCTGAGCGGAGCAGGCCCCGGTGCTGCCATCCCACCTCCAAAGCTGCCACCATGAGCCGCTGCTGCTATTTCAGCGTCAATTTAAGTGAACATCTCCTCTTCAGTTACTGCTTGAGCCCCGCTGGGGGCATCAGCAGTCGGCATTGAAGAACTTGTAGCAGGATCAGTTCCACTCATAACAGATGACAAGTCAGCGAGAGGATCGTCGTGACGGCGAAAAAGTTCATCCATCAGCTGCTCATCAAACATAATCGTACTCCCCTGCATATCGTCAAGCGGGGCAGCTGTACTCACGGTGATTGCTTCGGTCGTGATAGCCTCCTGCGTTTGATATGGTTCTTGAGTAGCAGGAGGCATGGCCGGTGCAGCATCGATCACTGGACAAAGAATAAGAGAATTGTTAGAACTTAACTTGATCGAAGATTTCGACTTAGGAAAGATATATGGAATGTTCAGAATACCTTCCTCAGTTTGACTCGTAGGCGGCAGAGCGGCATCAGTGACTTGCGCTGCAGCCAAAGACATCTGCGGCTGATCTGGATTATAAGCAGGAACGGCCTGGGGATTGACCGCAGACGAGGATTCGGGCTGGGTCGACGCAGGAACTTCAAGACTTGCTTCATGGTGGTCGACTCCAGAACCCTCTCCCACTTCAAAGTGCTGGGCGCCAAGTCTTTCCTTCTCACGCAGAATCATTGACTCGTGGAGAACCTTCTTTTCATCTTCAATTAGAATGCGATTCTCGAGTTCAAATTCATCCACAGACTCGCCCTGATGCGCCTCCTTCTCTTCCTCAACTAGTCGGCTCCAAGCATTGTAGAGATGCGTCGAAAAATCATCGAGCCAGGCTAGACCCCTGTGCCTCAGCACGTTAGCGTTATAAACAACGAGAAGGTCTTCGATGTCAGCCTCTAGCCTGGACTCAGCCAACTTCACTTTTTCCTCCACCTCAGCCTCCACCTTGTGGACTTTAGCCACAGGTGCATCCCTCTCACCCCTAAGCAGAACAGCCTGCTCGCACGCCTCCTGGGTTGCGTTATTCGCATCATCCTTTTCCTTGGCCATGTCGGAAAATTTAGCCTTAAGCTCATTGAGTTCCTTGACCGCCGCATCCCGCTCGGCGGTAACTGTAGTGTTCCGATGACCCTTCTCCTCCACCAAGGCGACATGCATCTGCCTCAACCTCTCCATGGTCACATTCGCTTCATCAGCTTTTTTGGTGGCCTCAATTTCAGACTTCCGAGAAGACTCGGACTCAGCAGTAAGCACCTGAATGATCCGATCCCTTTGAGAGAGCTCGGTCTCCATCTTCTCAAGCGCTTTGGCTCACTCAAAGGCCACTTTGGAAGCTTTTTCGGCAGTCTTTGCCCACTCTTGGTACTGGGTGTATACGTCATGAACGTAATCATGCACCGTGTTTTCCACCCCAGATGGAATTCTTTTTAAGTGTGGTGGGAAGACATAGCCGTCGAAGCAGATATTCGGAAAATCCTTCCTCATCTAAGCCAACTTAAGAGCCCCTTCTCCTGTGGGTTCAGCTGGGACCTGCTCTGTAATCATGGAGGCCGTGGTCTCAACTCTCTGAAGATGAGTCTCAGATCTAGAAGTATGAGAAGATGGCCTGTGACGAGGAGGCTCCGGTGGGTGTGGGACAAAAGCAGGGGGTGGAGACGGAAGTCTAGGAGGAGGAGAGCGTGATCTAGACCGATGTCTGTATTCTCTATCCCTATCACACCCATACCTATCTTGATTAGAGTACTCGTGATCGTGATCTCTATCAGAGTCCCTCCTGCGGGAATCGTAATAAGAAGAAGCCTTTCGGGCCGAGCGAAGATTCTCGAGCATCGATCCTTTCCCAGACATAGTACCTGAGAATGAGAAACGAAGAAAGAGTTAGTGACTTCCTAAGTTGAACGATTTACAGTTGTGAATCATGCAGTGTACTGAAGTGTATGCATGTGCAATCCCCCGACCAACCAGAAATGTCGGCCGCACTCATAGCAAGCGACCCGCTCAGTTCAAGAGCATTATCAAGCTCCTCCATTCCGACGTCGTGTTGAGACGAAACAAAATCCGAAATTGGAATATCAACAAGCCCTTCAAAAGGATTCTCTACTGGTGGGGAAGAAGCCTCCAAAATTCTAATCCCCTGAGCAGGCAAGGACATAACAACAGATTTAAATCTCTCGGATTTAGAGCGTTTGTGAGCAGCAGCCTTGCCTTTTCTTCTTCGTCCTGAATCCTGAACATCGGAAGGAGGCCCAGCTGGGAGCTCGGTATCGGTAGGCGTTCGCTCCGGATCAACCTCTTCGGTTATCACGACTACAAGCGCTTTGCGCTTCACCCGTTTCTTCGGGACCACTCTAAATGTCCCTTCCAGCCGTATGCTCTGCCTCCGTTCTATCAGCCCGACAGTCCTCAAATTTTTATCGGTCAGAACCAAGTCGATATGCCTCTCTACGCCCGGATACGCTTGGAGGATCTGGACTAGCTCTCTAAAGTATGCACCGTCAGGTCGAGAAATTGCGGCTGTAAAAGGAAGGGAAGTATGTCAGTTCTGAAGTCAATTACTAATATCTCGATGATTCAAGAGAAAAGTGGCAATGCTTACGTCTATCCAACCACCGCCTAGCAAATCCAGGGGGGGCATCGAACGTAGAACCATTTGATCTTGAAGTAACTTAGCCTTCCCCAGGAGCCCATTACAATGTGGCAATTTCTGATCGCTTCCAAGAAGGTGAAAGAAGGGCTGTCTCCACGGCTCTTGACGTTAAATAAATATCTGATTTCGATTGGCTTCGGCGGTCGAAAGAGGATCTCCATAAACAGGATGAAGGTGCTATTCAACAAAGCATACCCGTTGGGGTGTAGCTGGGATGGGGATATTCCAAGAAATGATAACATCTCCCTTATATATTGATTGAAAGGAGAAGTGTCCCCGCTGTGCAAGCGTGACGGTTGAAAGCGGTAAACCCCTTTGAGGGATAATGTGGCCTGTCATTTGGTCCAGGTAGTAACACGTCGTCAAGCGACAAACCGTGCCTTAAACAAATCCGTCCTAGCATATCTTCGAAGATACCCGATGGCACAGAGTCTGGTGGACTACAAATGAACCGGGCACCTAGGCGCTCGTTCGGAGCTGGCTCTATAACTTCGGCTTCAATAACCGGTATCTCTATGGTTGGAGGAATAGAACTTGGGAGTTCTGGCTGCTGAGAACTTGAAGGTTCCATGACTAGTTAGCTTATGAAAAATCATTGTTAAACTGACAATAACGCTCGTGCATCCCCTAGTGTAAAGTGTGTGAGTGTGTTGTGCAGTGCAATACTGTATATTATTTGAGAAGATCAACAGGACTGAAGGAAGCATGTAAATGACGAGACTTCGGAATTCAGTCGGAAGGACCATCATCGCTGACCGTCACAACCATACCATCCAGCTATTAACTATCATTCCAAGTTAAAGTTTGTTGTCATTTTGATGAGTTCCAGTTTCATCGACGAGCTTCGATAGGCGATCAGATATGCGGTGAAATGGTTAAGTTCAGTTATGCAAGTTTGAAGCTCGTCGAAGTCAATTGTTCAAATGTGCAAGGAGTTTCAAATTTTTTAATGATCAAATTCGTATCGCTCACGAGAGCCGTGTTCGCATCGATAAGTCATGGTCATCTACTTATGAGTTAGACTCGGTCAGAAGGTTGGCATGTAAGTTCGACTCGATCGAGAGGCTGGGGATTTCGAACCGATCAGAGCGCAACACTTCGAATCGATTAAAAGCCTCTAGTTCGACTCGATCCCAAAGCCTCCAGTTCGACTCGCTCCCAAGACTACGCAGTTCGACTCGCTCCCAAGACTACGTAGTTCGACTCGATCCCAAGACTACGCAGTTCGACTCGATCCTAAACCTCCAGTTCGACTCGATCCCACACATCCACTTCGACTCGATCGAAGGCCATCGTTTTGAATCGATCAGACGCAACCCCTTCGTATCAATCTACGTATTCAAAGCATTCGACTCGATGCGAAGCTCCACCATCGATCGATACGAAGGCCTCCGCCTCATCATCTCGAAACCCCTACTCCAGATCGATGTGAAGCTGAGGCCAAGGAATTTTTGATCAATCACGACTCTGGTTGATTTGGTGTTAAAAACCGAGTCTCATCGTTTACGGGTGGATTCGCTTAGTGGGTTACCTAATTCTGTCAATTAGTTCGAGTAATTGAAGGTGTGAATCGATTCAAAGGCAAGATTGTCTCTTCATTCTTCTCGAGTTTCTGAGCGATACGAAGGTAAGGAAGGAAAGCGAAAGGTAAAAAGTGAAAAAATGGCTAAGTACAGAGTGTTTATATGGACTCGAAAGCAAAAGGAATAAACGATTCACATCCCGGTGGATTCGAACACGCTCTTTGACTCCGTCTCCAGTGCGTCGATGTGAAGCTCCTCTTCGTATCGCTTATCTTCGACTCCCTCTCCGATGCATCAATACAAGCAATCATTTCGACTCCCACTACACCATAACAGCTATTTTGGAACACCACTATGCGGAAATTTTAGAACAGTTCTGGACCGTTCCAATTTTGGCATGGCTTGTAGCCATTCCGCTATACTTAGGAACGGTCATGGACCATTACAATATTATTGCTTGCTCGAATCTTCCCAAGCTGCCTCAACACGTTCTCGGCGCGAAGACTCCCACCAAATTAGCACGAAACTTTACTTTCCCCTCCAAATTTTCATTTCCCCCATTTCTATTTCCTCCATAATAACCTAAAACCACTTACAATACCACAACTCGACTCTAGTACGTCTCCAAATTTCTTCTTCGATCTCAAGTACGTCCCCAATTTTCTTCTTCGATCTCAAGTCGTCCGCAACCTCTCAACTCACTTCCTCGAACCCCCATCGAAACTCAAGAATCGCCGCCGCTGCAAGTCGAAAAGGTTGCCGCTGCCACAACTCACTTCCTTGATTCCACAAATTGGGCTAACCCCCTCAATTGATAATCACAGTCGCCATCAATCTAGGTACTTGTTTCTCTTCGCTTTAGTTTCTAATCAGGTCAGCAGTTGATTTCTTTCCCTTTATCATAAGCTGTATATTTGGTTAATGTTAGGCAATGCAATTACTTACAGTATTATTGAATATCAAAAGCTGTATACTGAATGATTAGTTTTTTTATTTTTTATTTTCTCAGCATGTCGTACTTTATACTGAATGATACGGGGTTAATCATAGTATTAGAATTATACTAGCAACTTTCATTTTCATATCTATGGTGATTGATTGAATCTTTGCGGTTAAATTTTTTTATTTTTTGAATGTTATTGTATTTGTTCAGTCGATAATTTTTTTTGGAAAATATCTCTCTTGTTTACTGCAAAGTAACACACCACTTTGTTGATTTTTCGTTATTGTGTTCTCAAATTTTGAATTGTTATTGAATAATGAAATCAAAGTTCAGTTTGTATAAGGTGTTCGACTTGTGAAATGAAATTGCATATCTGTTATAGCATAAGATTGGTGCAACATTACATTTGCAGTATAACATGCATCAATGATATATTGGTAGCTAAGATTTATTTATATTTTGAATTAAAGTAAGGTGTGAATAATGTATAGGGTTACAATAAATATAGACATGAATCTATTAAACTTAGTTGGAACAAATCCACAGTGAATATGTTGAATCCTAATTTGTTAGTTGGATGTATAACATAGACAAAGTTACAATCTAACTTTTTTTCTATTTGAGCTTAATAATGGTTAGTTACAGTTGTGAATATTATGTTAGATGGTTTTTCATCATGTCTGACTTTGGTCAGAATGCGTATACGTTTCAATTTCCAAATGTAGTTGGTTAATTTTTATGAAATTTGCCGGTAATGGGGTAATCTTTTGTTGGCTCAACTGTTTCATGTTTTACCTCATTCGTTATTAGTTGTTAGCCTTGATTTTTCCGAGTTAAGTTATTTGACACATGAAATTGAATCGCATGCTTGTTATGCAGGTTCAAAGTCTATTCTGACGTAAGCAATGCCATCACATTGTTGGATGTCGGTTGTCTAATTGCACTTGTTATATATATGACTCATGCATGCTGTTTGACTCACAACCTTGGGTTTCTTTCTTGGCTACTACTGTCAGCAAATAAGGTTCGAACTCTCTTCTCCGCCATTTTTTTGGGTAAATTTTTGTATTCTTCTCCTTATTTTAGCAAGAACGAATGCTTTCTTCACTACTGCAAATTTATTTTTCGTACATTAGAAAACAAATGAGATGATATCTTACGAAAGATAAATTCTTCCTTTTTTTTGTTAGTTGATCGATTCTAGGCTTGATGTAGTTTTGGCTGATTTCCGGCCATGTTTCAGTATGTGTATTTTTCTTCCTTTTTTAATAATTTTGTGAGGTTAAGTTTTATTTGACAAGGTGAGCAGCTAGTAGAACTCGTGTTTATTCCTGAAATTTAATTAATTTGACCTTTAGTGTGTGTCTTTTGTATGAAATGAAAAGGAACAATCGTGTTTGACCAAAAAATATGTTTTGTTTACAAAGAATTAGTAATGATTTTTAGATAGAGAAGTTGAGATTTAGTACCTATCAAGTAAACTCGTTGACTGATGCATCTATCGCCCAAAAAACTTATAAATATTGGTATGTTTTATGTATTCCAAAAATGGTAATTTAAATGATGTGAATGTAAGTAATAAGAAAAACTTAAAAGTAACATGAGAAACTAAAAGAAAAATAGACGATTATGGATTTTAACATTAGAATTATCTACAACAAATGTATAGGTCCCTAGAATAAATATCAGAAAAGCACAAGTTGTCTATGCATCTCCTCTAGTTAATATAATATTTAACGAACAGCTTTTAAATGGCTTATGTATGATGATGATCAGAGGTGAAAATTGTTTCTTGCTGCATATACTTTATGTTTAATTTTAACTGCATATACTTTATGTTTCTTAAACCTTATATTTAATTTTAACTTTATGTTTCATGTATTTCATTCAGAGATTGGCCACCAACATTTACTATTAAATGCAGTCTGGTATGTCAGCTTATTTAAAAAACTACATGAATTCTAAATACAATATATCGATAGATGAACAAAATATTTTGAGATAGCTAATGAGTAATCAAAGCTTGCTAGAGCAATACAGGCAGTGACAACATTATGATATGGAACTTGGTGAGATTGTAGTGAAGAGATTGTTTGAAATAGAACCTAACAACCCGGGTAATTATGTGCTGTTATCAAATTGAATAATGTAGTAGCAAAGAGATTGTTTGAAATAATATATGCACCTACTTGTCAAATAATTTTTTTCGCGATCAGAGGAGGTTATCTTTGGCTTGTATTCATAGCTGTATCACCTTTAAATCATTCATTGATTTTAACCCATCTTCATTCTAAAACTTAAAAATAGTGTAAAATAATAAAAGTTTCACTTGTTTTTTTTTTCTTTTTATCATTTGCAGATAACAATGTCAACACCGGAAGAAGCTTCACCCCGTTCAATTGCGCAAACATCCTCTACACAATCCGAGCCAGTTGTGGTAAATTCATATGGTGTTCCTATTTCAGAAAATGCTGGAAGAATAGGAAGTCGAGTTGGTAAATTAATATGAATACATGTGCCAATATCATATGAACGTTGGGATAAAGTACCCCAAAAGTATAAGGATGACGTTTGGAATGAATTGCTAGTAAGTTAAATCGATTTGTACCATTTTTAATTTTCTCTATAACATATGTATTTTGTTACATTACTTCATTTTTAACTCTTAATTTTCGCAAACGTTTTTTCAAATAGAGTCAAATGCAAAGGACCATTTTATGAAAAAAATGGTCGAGTCATTTAGAAAATATAAGAGCGAATTGAGAACAAATCATTATGATAAATTTGATAACGATGAAGATAGGTCAAAAAACTATCCAAGAACAATCAGCCAAGAAGATTGGGAGATGTTCTTAAAAAATGAAGCAAAACACAGTGCAAGCGAAAGAAGGGAGATAGGAAAAAGAAATAGATCCATGTACAAATATTGTCATCATACTGGACGTACGAGTCATGCCATATTAGAACATAAAATGGTATAATTTCAATTTTTTTATTAATTTTGATTGTTTTTTTATTGACTTTATATATCAGTATGCATATACATCTCATATCTCAATAGAACTCTAATGTTTGCATGCAAATTCTTTGTATTGCATTACTAATTAAACTACCAATAAATCATGCGTTACCTTAATTTTACCAATAAATCTATAACTCCTAGCCTTGATTCAATTGTATATATGCAAATCTAACAATGTTTTCATGAGGAAGTTAATCCTTGCCATTGTTGCATGAACTTCGGATATAATGGTTAGTTTTGTTGCAGGCCAACGCAAATCCGACAAAAGTAATCACACGTCGTCAAGTATGGGAAAAAGCTCATACAAAAAAGGATGGGACCATACCATAACACTTCTTTATACTTCGTAAGTTAAACAAATGATAACTTAGATATTTTAGATATATCAAGTCTTTATCGTATTTCAGGATAAAATTGCAAAAGCAAAGGAAACAATTAATGATAGTGATAAAGAAGAGTTGTCATTGGATGAAGACATCATATCAAAAGTGTTTGGCAAGGACAAAATGGGTTGGACTCGAATTATTGGGACCAAGATATCAAGAACCCAAATTAAGGCTTCTGCTATTGCACGTAAACAACTCAAAAAGGCTAAAGGAGACACGGGAGAACTAAAAAGTAAGATGGAACATATGGAGAATAAATTGGAAAATATGGATGGCACATTGATGACGTTAGTCAGCTTGGTCAAGGATTTGACTCAAGGAAATCACATACCGGATGTTACTTTCAATGAAGGAGGGAGTAGTACACGTCATGAAAGTGTTGGGAGAAACCAGATCAATGACGTTGCTGCTCAACTGAATTCGGTTGGCACAACCAATCAACAAAAATGTGAAATTCTGAACCTTGATCTAGATGTCATTGCAACGGCTATTGTTTGTAAAGATTCAACATCATTCATTATTCATGGGAAATCTGTACCATCAACACATGAGAAGTTGGTGGTGGACAATATACTTCTACCGGATGAGAAAACAAGCAAACAAAATCATCCTCTCGCAACAACCTTTGCAGAAGTTGGAATCGGTGGTTATGTGTGTCACCCGAAAAGTGCCATTCGCTATCTTTAGATGCATGATTGAGACTGCTCTAAATGAAGACCATTGCCAAGTAAGTTGGATTTTATTTACTGATCGCTTTACACAAACACACAACCTTAAGTTGGATTTTATTTATTTGTCAATGCATTAACTTGGAGGCATGTCAACTCTATTTATGTTCTTGATGGTGACTTAAGTTGGATCAATTGAATTTTGCTGCGCTTATTTTCATTTCCAATCCAAACTCCGGTATTCTTTCTATTTCTAGCATTCTTTAGTTAGGGATGTTTCTTCTTCTGAATTATATACTTTTATTGTGCCTGGGTTTTATTAAATCCTTTAACATGTTTGTTTTCAATTGAGTTCTACTCTAGAATATAATTTGTTCTCCTTCATCTTTACTCTACATCTCTGCCCTTCTGTTTCAGTTCTCTCTATTAGCCTTGTAGAGCCTCCGTTCATGTACAAATTTGGATGATCCTCAATATTGGTTAAGTACAAATTTGGATGATCCTCAATATTCGTTATTTCAATATATGGTTCTTCCATTTAACGATTGCAAACTCTTTACTGATCATAGTATATTTCAGTCATGATGATGTGTGTACTTTATTGTTTGCATTTTTTCCCTCAGTCAATTTGAACTCTTTGATTTTTAATTTGTTCTACACAATTTAAAGCATCATCATATTAGTACAATCTTACTGCGGGTAGTAACATGCATTATCATTTAATTTTTACATAATGCAACATTTCAGTTGAATTGAGACTCAATTTTTCGTACATGCAATCTCTATTTACAGGGGGGCACATTATTCCGAGGTAATTGAAATGACAGATATATTTGAGGGTAGCATTATACTCCTAGGAAGAGGACTGGGTGAAAATCTTAACCAGGTATACTACTATTCTGCTCATATTCCGTTTATAAAATATAATTCCAGTTATTTGATTTTGTGTATATGTTGTGCTGTGGTTGCTACATGGCCTCGTTTTAAGATTGTGATTTAGGTCAAGACCTTTCTCATAACCACATCCACCAACATCTTATGCGCTTAGATGATGGGATAAGAATCAAGACTTCAAAACACCCAAAATTTTGCATATTATATAAGGAAGTGTTTTTTTATACTATTGGATGTATCCATTAAAACTTAACTCCGAGCTTATGTCTTCTTACAAATATAAGCATAACTCACCTTTCTTAAAACTTCAAATATTTAGAGTACTGTCGAAATAATCATGTTTGGCTCTTTAATTCGTTGAGCCAAACTAGTCGCACTTATTTAATTATATTTTTTCTTTTATAAAAAAGAGTTGGTTGTCATAATTTTGTTGCCTTGTTTCATTCTAACTGCAAACTAATATCAATGTTCTTTGTGTTGGGTTCCTTTTTTTCTTAATTTTTGGTTGTTATTAGTTATTGTATTCTTTTGGTTATTTATCCTCTCATATACTAGTGGTATAATAACGATACATTTTAATTTGGTAATATGATGTTTTTATGCTTATAGCTATGCTTTAATTGCAAATAATATACTCGTAAAAAAAATTTAAGCTTATTAACTGTAGTGCGCCTTTGGAAAATAAATTATCTGTGCAATGAATGTAACAGACTATTAACTGTAGTGTGCCTACAAAATGCATGTAGATTAACTGCCTATGGTCATGGGTGGTACTGCTACACTAGTCACACCCAATTTCAACTTCAACTTCAACTATTTAGACTAGGACATGCATTATAAGCTGCATCACCTCTGTTTAAGCTCATATGTTACACAACTAGGTGGACAGGTGATTATAACTCCACTCTGAAGCATCGTTAGCCACTTCAAACCTAATTTTTTGGACTAAATCTCCACATCTGAAGCACATATGTTACGTAATGTTGCCTCAATACGAGGCTACAAAACTGAACTTCTTTGATAATTCTCCATTAAACACCTATTAACATGTATATTCACTACACTACATCGACTACCTATACAATCCGCCTCTGATTATTGTAACATTCAGTAGACATCATCTCTCAGACATGTTTCTCATTGTTTCAGACCTATGCATCACTTATTTTATGTAAATTCCTTTAAATGGATGTAATTTTAATGTTTTACTTCAAGTTTTACTAAACCACTTATTTTAGTCTGTAATGCTTAATGGGGAGTGGCGATCTCCACTTTGTTGTTTAGTCTCTATTTATGTGCAGTCTTTTCAGTATTTGTGTCATTGTGCTCATTCTCTGCAATTTCTTGTTCAAGTTGATGGGCTGTTGAAGTTACATTAGAGGACTGCGGATCAGGATCAGGATAGTTATATGAAATCAGTTTTTGAAACATTACTTTTACATGTATTGTCTTTAAATGACAGTTAATTCATTTACATGTATTAAGGTGAAAAATATAATATTTTACATGTACTAAGAAAGAGGTTAAATGTATTTAACTATGTTGATACCAATAATAGAGGTTAAAAGTATAATAGTTTTTACAACATTACTTTTACTTGATATTTTTTATATATCGATCCTTTTTGGGTGTGCATTTTGAGTATTATATGATGAATATTGTGTAGTTATACTTGTTTGGATATGATGTTTGTGGTTATTATGCATTTTTTCTATGTCTTGATCAAATTAGAATTTTGTATTTGGTTATTTTACGATAAATATAGTATCTGGTTCTCGGACATCATGGTAAAAACATTTGGAACGGTCTACAACCGTGCTAAAAAGAGCATGGAAAAAATACCATTATGATTTTGGAACGGTTTTGAGCCGTGCTTGTCTATAATTTTGGAACGGTTTTTAGCCGTTTTTAAATGGTGAATTCGGGCCGTTATGAATAAATTTTGGAACATTTTTGGACCGTTCCAAAATTTTTACCACTCCTCATTTAGGAACAGTTTTTGACCGTTCCAAAACAACTTTGGAACGGTTCAAAACTGTTCCTAAATGGCATTTCTGGTGTAGTGAGATCCGTCTCCCCTTCGACTCCGTCTCCTATGCATTTCGACTCCATCTCTTGTGCGTTTCGACTCCGACTCCTATGCAGTTCGAATCCAAGACCGAGTCGAACAAGCAGTTCGAATCCAAGACCGAGTCGAACAAGCAGTTCGAATCCCTCATCGAGTCGAACAGGCATTTCGTATCCATCGAACCCTGCGTCCATCGATACAAACAGTCAGTTCGAACCCATCGAATCACGGCTTCCAAAGGCCAACTCCGTCGATTCGAAATATTCAATTCACATCCCTAAATTCAATGAAAATCGTCTTCGATGTTTCAACCCTTCACATCGATTCAAGAGAGGATCGTTACGAAGGAATATTCAAAAGCAACCATCGAGCGTTGTTATAACGAATTTCACATCGGTTCAGGAGAGGATTGATACAGAATTCAAAAATAAAATAAACTGACAACGACTCGTGAACGTACAAACGTCAACGAGAATCAGGTTAACATATATGCATGTATGTCGGACTAATATTCAATATTCTAGATTTACAGGAATCAGAAACTCATTTAATAATGATTACAACAACAGACGGCTAATCACTAGTATACAGCAATCAATTTCAACAGTACAGGGTACAGCAGTTGACAGTCAATAGTTCACATTCTCGAGAAAATCAGTCAGAGAATACAGCTTTCATCGAAAAAGCGATAGTTATTCAGACTAAAGATTGCAACATTTCAAAGCACATCATGTTTCCACACGATGTACTTTAGGGGGCAAATGTTATCCCGCCTTTTGGCAAGGCCGTGACACCAAGGAATTGACTAGTAAACCAATGACGATTCATCCCAGAGATCGGTTATACACAGGCTCGCTATGGATATCGACGAATTTTGTCCGAGTCTGGATCGAGCTAAAATTTGTATGACATGACAAGCTAAGCTATGAGAGTCAACGTTCCAAATCTCAAGTCAATCCGAGTTCGTAGGCTCAAGTTATGAACGATACAAAATTGGATGAAAACCAACCACCGGTCGAATCGCTCAGTTCGACTCGCTTCGCAACCATCAGAAGTGACCACTTCGACTCGCTCAGCTCACATCCCTCAGATGCCTTCTTCGACTCGCTCCATTCGAATCCATCTAGGAAGCCTACTTCGACTCGCTCAGCTCGCATCCCTCAGAAAAGCCTTCTTCGACTCGCTCCGTTTGAACCACTATTCGACTCCATCGAGTTCGACTCCGTTGGCAAAGTCACTGTTCGAATCGATCGAACCATGACCACTCCGTGTCCACCATGGAGCCTTTGTTCGAATCCCTCAGGACGCTCCACTTCGACTTGATCAATCAGTGCGCACTTCGACTCGCTCAGAACAGCATCAAAGGCAGAGTGATCCAAAGATTCAAGCGCCACGTCACCGAGTCGAACGGAAGCAAATCGAACAGAGCGAGTCGAACGAAACAGCCTACTGAGAATCTCATTACGTATCGATCATATCTCCTAATCTACAAGTCCAAATGCTATGAAATTTTCACAGAAGGATACGTGCATGCTAAAGAATGTCCACGCCAAATTTTGACTCCATTGGATGAAATCTTGATCGATATGAAATCTGTTCGTATCGATCACGGATCGGACCAAAACTTCACGGGCTTGGGCGCGCGGGCCAGGTCACGTGCCAGAGAGGGTCTCCCAAGATCTGAGCGAAATACCAGCCTCCTACACCTATAAATAGCCCCTAAAGCCAACAGAAAAGGGGTTCTTCTCCTTCTTTGAGATCTCCAACGCCCAGACTCTGCCGGATCCAGATCTGAACTTCATGGCTGCTGCTACCAACGAATTTCACTACTGCAAATCATTGTTATTCGCTGTAATTTGCTGAAATCAATTGTAAACATCAAAGTAAGATCAATAAAGCAAACTACTTCATAGTGGACGTAGGCAACACGCCGAACCACTCTAAATTCTTGTGTCTCCTTGCATTTTAATTATTCTCGTCTCTGAAATTTGGAGTTTTTGTTAGATAATTCCTCTTTTTCCATTTAATTTCTTCACTTTATCTTTTCAAAGACTTCCAAAGAGCGTTGTGCCCAATTTTGGTACAAACAATACCCCAAACATCAAATACAATAATAGCTGGTGTTTCTTAAATTTCCTTTCATTTAATTAATTTATAACACTTTATAAACCAATTAAATTGTTTGATTTTTAATTTAATTCATAAATACGGTTGAGAGACTTAATTAGAGATGTGACTTCAACCAATGATAAATATTGAATCAAATATTAATGTTAACATTTCACCTTAACCGATAGTGTGAATGTTTGACCGAATCCATCGCTTACATATCTTTTCGTTAAAATTATATTTTACATTACTTTCAGTGGTACCAATAGTGACAATAATTTACATAGGATGTATGGAATTTTTCATTGCTCAAAATTCCAATAGTGTTAACATTTAACTTGATTATTCCACAAACAAAGTCATAGTTCAACAATGGCATTTATTATTAACCGTTCTACTATTGCCAGAGATTTTGATGTTGATTTGACTAAAGCTGACTGTGATACTATCCACATATGGTTGAGAAGACGGATTTTTTATTGAATAGTGCATCACTTCCAATGCATCAGCTCGGACCTAACTATAGTCGCTTGATGGTGGTCATCCCATGATTTAACTATAATCAAATAGAAGTATCCGCATAAAAGTTCCATTATATTCTCAAGTCAAGAGAACTGTATCATATCATCACATTGAAATTTTCTGTTTGACCTAGTTGTTATCACTTTCGGTTGAGTCTTTTTATTATTATCCAATAACTATAAGTAGTGACCCTTATATGCCCCCAACAACCATGAGTAATACACCGTTCAAAATTTGGAGAGCGTTATGGATTATGGTCACAGGGAAAGCATTGATATCCTTTCTCGAAAAACCTTAAACAGGGATATTTAATAAAATGTTATTTTATAATATGATTAATTACTCAAGACTGTGACTATTTGCAACTACAATCACATAACATTTTATTTTCTTATTAATATACTTTAAATTAGTTAATTGATTATTTGTATCATAATATACAAAGTATATAAAAGAAAACAAACACCTTTATTACAAACAAGATTGATTATATAGTTAAATATATGAAACAAATTACATAATTGCCCCAAGGGCATACCACTAACTCCCTCAATCTCCAACTTATAAGGTCAATTATGGATTCTCAATCACATTCCTTCAATCGATTTACTTAAAACCAATCAAGTTAGTCCCTTTATGAATGATTATGCTATATTGTTTTAATTATCTATTCTGTCTACCAGCACCTCTCCATTGTTGATAGACTCCCTTTATCATGTAGAACTTTTAAAGTATGTTTTTTAACTTATTGTGAGCCCTAGATTCTTAAGTGATCTGTATCGCTTTATTGTTATCATATAACAATATCATGAGATTCTCAACATTTGAAATCACTCATAGCTCAGTCATACGCAAAAATATACATTCCTTTCATTGTGATGCTATTCAGCGTCCATAACCTCTGGTTTGAAACATTTATAACTTAAAGCTCTTTAACTAAGGTTGAACATGAATTTAACATTACCATAAATATTTGATGTCACTTATGGAGTTCGAGTCCAACCACTCCTTCACAAGGAGTTCGTTATTTCATATACAATTCTATAGTATTTCATAAATGATAAAGAATACTCTTAGCTACCATTTAGTGATCTTAATTTGGATTGGATACCTGCTTAATATATCAATTACATAAGTAAATTGCAATGTTGCAGACAACATAACATATATGATCATTCCTATCGCAGTTGCACAAGGAATCCACATCATATGCTCTAAATTAAACATTTTAATTTGGTGTCTTTTTATCATAATAGATAATTCCAACATTCTTTTATACTGATTATAAAAGATGTTATTTTCAAATCCAATATTGAGGGTTAAAATCCAAGCTAAAATTGCTTTTAACTTGTGTACATTTTTAACAATCAGTAGTATGTTGTTTACTTTTAGCTTTAGAAATATTTTACTATCCTTGAGTATTCTTTCTTACAGACACAAGCTTCCTCTACATTTTGACCGAAAATTAAACTATTAAAATTTTCTATCATGATATTTGCATAATTTTGATGCTAGTAATGTATCAGTTCTTAGATCCTATCCAATAGTTACAAACTAAATTATCGCTCCCACCAACTTCGTGATACTTCCATTATTATATGCAAATAATCTATTATAATTCATTATTCTGAATTTCTATTTCAATATGGATGTACCAAAACTCAAAGTCATATTGGATGATTATTTTTTGAGTAGAACCCGAATTAACTCAAGCACATTGATTGATGAGTTAGCTATGACACTTTCAACAACTGAAATTTATGAGGTTTTTCTCATCAATGCTGCTTACTATATTCAACCTGCATTGATCTTCTTTACGATGACATACCTATGGAAGATGGATCATATCCCTTTGGGTACAACCATCAAATCCTATTTTGAAAATGTTCATATAAATCATTTTGGATTTAAAGCATCATGCCGTATGGAAGAGTCTACACTCTTTATAGCTTATTGACAATTAAGGAAATTGTTACTAACAATTATTTTACTCGACATTGATAAGAAAGTCATAGTTGCTCTTTTAATGTACGAGTATTCTTATTAGACCTTCTACTAATTTCATCTTATGTAATCAGTTTCTACATTTGATTCTTTGGATCGTATCTAAGTTCATTGTGCTACCACTAATTTCTATTATTGGTTGCCTGAAACTCCTTTGAAATAGTCCATACAAGATCCCTAATGAGCGAATCTTACATGTGTCCTCTTGACTTACACAACATTTTATTTCTTTTCTTAGTGGCATAGAATAGGCATTCACAAAACATATCATGAAATGCCTTTATACTTACATAAAATTGAATTGGTTTTGAGTTTATGAAATTTATGTTCATAACATAAATTACTCAACCGTGCATCTTTATCTACTTAAGATCAAGCATCTTATCAATCCATATCTTATATGATTTTGTAAACATCACTTTAGATGAAATAAAATTTAACATATGTACTTACTCTTAGTATATGTCCGCATACAAAGAAGTTAACTCAACTTCACTCATTATCGATCGTACATTGTCCAACAATATCTGATTAGTCCTTATCGATACATCATTATGCGTCATATGGAGTAGTGACTTTGAGATTGAATCTTATTTTTTAGGTATTGTTGGAACCTTTTTCCTACGTACTGACCTAGTTAATCAAATTAGATTGTTTTATTTCCTTTGCATGTTATCTCATCTACTTTCGTTTTATATTCTATGAACATACCATAGACGTACTATTTGTGTATCAAATACACATGTTCATGTTTATGACAATTCATTGATGAATTTAATGAAATAAGTGGATCTGTTCTGATATCATCAGACCTTGGATTGTACATATCTACATATATCGATCCGACTGAATGGGTGCATCGCTATTAATTGTTTGAGATACAATTCACCAGTATCATATGATTCACACTCATATGATTAAAGAATTATTTCTCAAAAATACAGCTTAGTCCAAAATAATTATTCAAATTTTAGATACTTCTATATTTAGTATAGCTAAAGCATCAATTTTATTATAAAAACAAATACCATTATTATAATAGATTTTTCTTATAAAGGGTATTCATAATAATCATATTAAAATAAAACAACTTCTCTTTTTGGTCAATACTAAAAATATGATAAATAGTATTTGGTATATATACGAAAGTAATCTATCATAACTTGGTGCATTTACTAATAAGTGCCATATATTATGCTCCTAGTATTTCCGTCATTACACTAATAACATATGAAATAATACAAAGCTTTATTCAACCACTTATTATGAGCTATTTACTTAATTTATTGTAATTAGTTTATAGTCGTGAGTTTCAGATTAAATATCTTTAGGGAATAAATAACGCTTACATAAAACAATTTTCTACAAAAAAACACTTGGAATACAAATCAGATTTCTTATTCAATAAAACAAAAAAAATGCTTTTCGCACCGTTTTAAAAATGATGTTAAAGCCCTACGCATCGTTTTGAAGAAAAGTGTATAATAGTAAGTTGTAATAAGTCCAAATCCCATAATTGCATTTTCAAAAACGTTGCCTAAAGTAGTTCTATCATAGCGATTTCACCTATGCTATGTTAGTATTTTAGAAATGTTGCCTAAAGTTTCCTATCGCAGCATTTTCACTTGTATTATATTAGATGTTTTGCAGCGGTTTCCCTTGTTAGATTTTAGATAGCATTTTATAAATGCTGTAAAGACCATGTGCAGAGTTGGGCAAATGCTGCGTAACAAATCCTTTAGTAGGAAATTTTGAAACACTTCCTAAAATACAACTTTTAGAAATGCTGTAAAATCTTCTGCAACAATCTAATCTATTTAATGTTAGAATCTATATAGCATTTCCAAATATTAGAATATCTGGAAGAAAATTTGAATCAGATGTAGATCAGTCGATTCAAACTACATTAATATAAAACATTAGACAATTTAAACATATTATATATTAAACATAATAGAAGTTACACCAAGTTCGTACACCAAACAATTAATAGTTGCATATAATATTTTGTAGGGAATACTTTAAACATACATGATGGTACCATAAAGATTCTATAAATCTTTTTTGTCAAAGTAGCAAAATGTCGTGATCATTGAGTTTGCCTTCTTTTACAATCCACGCCCTACAAGAAGAAAAATATCTGGAACAATAACATAAGTAAAAGCTAGTAAACTTGGTTAAATAATCAAATTATTATTATTAGTAATAGTATCACTATTACTATTATAATTGATACCGTTGAGTTTTATGAAATTATTTAAATTTTATTAACCTTGGTTAATTTTTAGAAACATTGTTAACTTTGTTAACTTAGTTGGATATCTATAAAACTTAGTGAATTTTTAGAAACTTAGTTAGCATAGTAAAATATAATTTATTTTATGAATTTAATTTTTATAACTTGATTGACTTAGTTAATTTTTATAAAACAGAGTTAAATTTTACAAATTTGGTTAATTTAGTTAAATGTTTATTAAACTTAGTTACCTTTAATAACATGAAGCTGAATTTTATAAACTTAGTTATTTATATAAAATTGGTTAATTTTTTAATAACTTAATTAACTTTTATAAACTTAGTAATTTCTATAAACTTAGTAATTTTTATAATAGTTTTATATTCTTAGTCATTTTTATAAACTTAATTAATTAATTTTATAAACTTGGTTAGCTTTCACAAAACGAAGTCTAATTTTATAAACTTAGCTATTTTTATAAAATTAATTATTAGTTTTATAACTTAATTAATTTTTAAAACTTGGTAGTATTTATAATAATTTTTATAAACTTAGTTAGCTTTGATGAACTAATCTATTTTTTTTATGAATATGTTTAATTTTTATAAAACTTATTTAACTTAGTCAATTTTATAAACTTGTTTATTTTTTTTACACCTGATAGATTTTTATAACCTTGGTTATTTTTGTAAATGTATTAAATTTTCATTAAACCTGATTAACCTTGTTAAATTTTATAAATTTAGTTACATTTTATAAAATATAGCTAATTTAGTTAAGATTTTATGAAACATAGTTAATTTTTACAAACTTAGAGTTTTTAAAAGATATACTTAAGTATTTTTATATGCTTAGTTATTTTTAAAAACTTGTTTAATTTTTGTAAGACTTAGTTACCTTAGTTAATTTTTGAATTTAGTTAATTTTTATAAAACTTTGTCAACTTAGTTAAATTTTTATAAAATTTAGTTAATTTAATTAATTTTATAAAACTTAGTTATCTTCATTAATTTTTGTAAACTTACTTAATTTATTAATAACTTATAAAACTTAGTTAACTTATTTAATTTTTATAAAACTTAGTCAACTCGGTTAAACTTTTATAAAATTTAATTAATTTATTTAATTTTTATAAAACTTAATTAACTTTTTTAAGTTTTATAAACTTAGTTAATTTATTTAATTTTTTAATACTTAGTCATCTTGGTTTATTTTTATAAATTCGGTCAATTTTTTTAAAACTTAATTAACTTTTATAGACTTAGTTATTATTATAAGTTTAGTTAATTTTTTTTAATTTTAATCAACTTAGATAATTTTTTTATAAAACTTAGTTTATTTATTTATTTTCTAACTCTTAGTTGAGTAAATTAATTTTTATAAAACTTAGTTAATTTTTAGAAACTAATTTTTTATAAAACTTGATCAATTTGGTTAATTTATTAAAAATTCGACAACATCTCCCCTGCGCTTAATGCTTTTCCACACACCCAAATTCAATATATACATACGCGATCAAATCAGAATCAGATTCATGTCATATATCACAACATATTAGATAAAAACTCTGATAAGTTATTTGATTACTTGCCAAACATCATGTGCTGTATTGAGAACATCTTTCATTTAGTAGGAAACTGCAGTCTAGACAAAGGATCTAAACCTTTGTAATCACATTCGAATAATAAGCACATCTACGAGATTGTTGATTTCAATAGTTTAGATGAAACGTTGTAGTTGAGAAGTGAAATGTTGAGGTTTGACAAAAGTTTAATTGGTTACATATCAATTAGGCAAGCTTCTGCCACTAAAGTATGTCATATTTATCTCAAAAAAGACACAGTGACGAGGGGTCTACTAAAAAGTATCATCTTGCAGAGAACCACTATAGAATAATTAACCACCAGCATATATCGCGCGCACACTAATATACAAGAAGATTTGAATCCAGGTTGCTTGATGTTTGCTGGCAGTGTACAATGGTAGTGTGTTTCAGCTTGCACTTTCATCAGTCTTACAATTCAACGCTTTAAATTCTTGCTTTAAGCTGCTGATTAATCAACTATGTATACTGCATTACTGAAATGATGATGGAGTTTCAGCCACCACTTTTTGTGCATTAATTCATTAAGTAAACACCTGCATGTGCACCACTTCGCTCAACAATTTAAATCAATCAACGTACCACTTCATTCAAAGTTGTTGTGCATCACTGCATTTTAACAATGGACGGTGATGTCGTGCATCATCATTTTCAGCTTGCTTCATCAATACAGCCACCTTATCACTCTAATCATGAGCTGCATTTCGCTCAATACCTTACTGTTGCGTAATGACTCCAGTTTTTCCTTGCTTGTACATCATCTCAATATGCCACTGACTTGCCTGTGCACCACTTCGGTCATTATTTTCAACTTTCATGTAGAAAAATTGAAGTGCGTGACGAATAGAATTACCAAATAGAGAGAGCATCCACATCAATTTTAGCATTTTAAATTACCACTCAATAAAATTAATATTCTATGGTACCAATTATCCAAACTATGCCAATGAAACAAAAAGTTTAAGAATAAAAACTTTACTGGATTTTCAATTTTCAAGTACTAACATGCCAAAGCATAACACCAGAAGCAGCAGATCACAACTGTATATTTCAATGCATCTAACACCATATATTAGTGTATCAAATATAAAGCACGTGTTAAAGATGGTAAACAACTAAAAAAAGATGAAAAAGTGCAACACATTTAGAGAGTTAACATGCAAATACACTAATTTTTATTTAACCAACATTGAAGTCAAAAAATACGGTAATTGCAATTGTGCCCAAAAGGTCAATCATTTTATCTCCCGTTACTTCATTTTTATTTTACCATACACATTACACATACAAAACCATATAATTTATAAACACACTAAATAAAAATTTAAAACTAAATTTACTGTAGATGAACATATATAAATATAAGAGCTCAATCAATTGATCCGAAAGATCCACGATTCAAATAGCATGACTTAATACAAATAAATAAAAGAGATTAGTGATATTAATTTATGTGATAGTAACTAAATCATATAAAAACATGAAAAATAGTTTTTCTTTAATATAATCAAAAGAACCCGACGGACCGTAAACTTCTGAAGGGAATTAAGTTGTGTATGTCTGCTTCAACTCATGCCATCTATAGCCCTTGGATACTATTTTCTGTGAGAAGTATGTGTAAGGAAGAGCTCGAACTTGGATCAATTAACAGAGCTAGACACTCCTTTTCCATTATGCTACATCTGCGGACAAAACATGAATAATAGTTAACCATACCAATAATTTGTGTGCCACAGCAAAAGAATTATTTGCTAATGCAGGATAAGGGCGAGCAGTTGTGTTGTAACTGAGTAACAGAAAATGAGGTGCAGTTGGCTACAAGGGCACAAGAAGAACAGTATGCATGAGAGAGCTCAATGGCAAGGCCACCGTGTGATGACTGATGTGTGAGAGAGAATTGCTGAGGCGGAGTTAGGGCTGTCAATGGATACCCGAAAAATCCGAAATCCGTCCGCATCCGCATCTGAAAAGCGGTTATCCAATATCCGAAAAAACGGATGCGAATGCGGATATGAAGACATCCGCATCCGAAAATTATCCATCCGGTTTTTTGTCTAGGTTATAATTCAAATTATGTGTATTTTAGTGCAATGAAAGATATTCGTTTATTATTTTATTAAGTTGGTTGTTTATATTATATGCACTTAATGCTTATTGACTGCTCGAAACTATTTATTATCATTATATTTGTTAATTTTTAGCACTTTTACAATCAATGAGATTGAAAAATATTTTTGTTAAACTAATATTTTCTGTTGAAAATAAAGTCGATCTTCGACTGAGTCGTGGACTACGTCACTCTCTTGAAGACGTTTCGGCGATCTGCCGTACAGTGAAAGCAGTTCGGATCAATCGCCGCCGCCTCTAGGACAAAACGGCCTCTCAATAATTTTGTGGTATCGTTTCGTTTGCAGGTACGAAACGACTCTGTTTGCACTCAAAACGCTGCTCGAATTTGTGAATTTGAAGAAAAAGAATTCGAACGAAAATGTTGTGCACTACAACAAAACAGTCTTTTTACAACGGGCAATGCCCATTGTAATATGGTTTTCGCAACAGACATGTGCCCGTTGTAATAGGCCTCGTTGTAATAGATCCACCACATTTTACAACGGACAAAGCACGTTGTAAAAATCGTTGCAGTATACCTTTTTACAACGGCCATAACCCGTTGTAAGAAGCTCATATAACAACGCACATTGCCCGTTATAAAATAAATGCAAATTTTAAAAAAAAATTACAGCAGCATCCATGCAATACATCCATACTAATACTAAATATTGTCGTAAAATAATTAAAATCACATACGAAAAGACTAAAAACTAGAGTCATAGAATTCTAACACTTCAAAAAGTTAGATAAGTTCACATGCCAAATACATAAAGCATTAACACATAACAGTCCGCTACAAATATCATGTTCTAAGTACAATCATACTATACCGCAAACTTACAAATATCAAAAGCCCTCTAGCAGCATTGCGGATGCGGCTCAAAGCGTATTGGACCCTCCACAGCTCACGCTTACATCGAAGCCCGTATTCTCCAACTAATTTAAGCTCAACATCTAGACGTTCTTTTTCATATGGCCGTCATGGCTTCTTGAAGGTTTTGCCATCTAGATGCAAAAAAATGTATTTAATTATGCATCGAAAATAGTTACACACTATAATGTGCATGGATTTCACTAAATAGTTACAGAGTAGGGTTTACGAGCAGACAAACAACATCAAAGATCATAGACAGCTTACACACTGATCATAGACAGCAAAGATCCTAAATGTCAATATGTTCAATTCGTCGAAGTGATTCATTAATTAATTGGAGAAATAAGTATATATGGGACGATATAAGATTTAGTGGAAACATGCCATGCAAAAGCTAGGGATAGTGGATCAGATAGATGTATATAATTTTTTGAAAAGATTTGAATAACCAAGTGATTGCTATTTATGATAACAAGATGGAGAACTGTCTGTAGCAAATTCTGGTTAAGTACCTGAGTGACCAATGCATAAAGTGGCAGTGTACTGTAGTTGCAAAGGAACTGACCAGCAAACCTATGTTTTAAACAATTATGAACAATAAACTCATATAAAAGATAATCAAATGCTGATGCAAGAAAATGATCATGATTTCAAGCAAAAAGTATGACAGTCTCAGCTTATATAAAAGAACATTCAATGCAAATTTACCTCAAGAGAAGACGAAAATATACTAGTTGATGATTCTTGATGAAACATGAGTTATACCCAAATTGTCACTGACATTGCAATCACAAAAAATTATCATTAGATTAGGTCATAAAAATTATATAATGCAATACAATGTGCCAATGATCAACTGACACAAGACAATATAGTGATATGACGAGAAGAATTTTACCCAGAACCAGAAAAATGAAGCTAGCTCAAATGCATTCTGTAAAATACACTTTGTGAGTAAACATATAAATTTTCGTTGTATTTCAAAATCACAAGAAGTACTGTTTCTAACCTAGAACAAAATAAAATGGATCAGGTAAAGCAACAGTTCAGGCTTTTTGAACCAGAAAAGATCGTTTCGAGGTTTGAATTTGTCCCCATTAAAAAGTCCACTTATTCCTACACTTTCTAATGCTAGAGTTGCAATAACATAAACGTAAGGACAAATGTATCATATAGCATAGGATGTCACAAATTTGTAAAGAAGTCAAAAATATGTAGCTGGATGAACAAATGTCAGTAAGATCTTCAACTTTATCATCACACACCCAACAGGATGTAAAGAACTTGAGTATGATAATGCTTAAAGTGAAAGTTCAGAAACAAATTATTCTATGTGCTTTTAGCCATGTGCAGCTCCATTATATAATATACAGAAAGCAAGCTAGAAACACTTCATATATACTTAAAATCTCATATGTTATTACACAAGGCAAAAGCTCGTTTTGAAGACAGTTAGAGCAAGAGCTCATGGTTCTCATGAAGATGACAGTAATTATTATCTTTAATCGTTTAATTTGTCTGGGTATTTTCAGGTGCAACTCGGTTTACTTATTAATGTATTATTTTTTTACTCTTTAGGGGTTCCAAGAAAACCTTCTGTAAATATTGTAGATGCAAACATGGTAGTGCTAAAACAAAGAATAGCGAGGTTGAAAATGGAGGAGACAATAGATGGTAGAGAAGTTTTAGGTGATAAAGAAGGGTGGAACTATCAATCTAGGTATTGTGACGATAGTCATAAGAATGATTTTCTTGAGGACACGGTTGAAGTTGCATGGACAATTTTAAGCACTATTGGTTTTACTATAATAAGTTGCACAATTTGCCTTTGTCTGGTTTCTTCTTTAATTCATCTTTATGGGTAGAACTACAATTTGTATCCGAGCTTTGTAAATCTGTGAAAGCTATCTTATGATGCACCATTTTTTACACTGACTGAATTATTTTATTTCATTTTGAATATGATTAATTGATGCCAGGCTCTTGATAGACAATTTAAAAACCATCGTCCCTCAAGAACATCCGTATACCGACTGAATTTTTAATTCAGAATATATTAGATGATGTGTGATGCATTGCAATGGAGGTCTTCTTCTTCAAAATTATTATTATTATTATTATTATTTCTAAAATTTGTTAATTGAAATGGAAAATAGAAACATAAGAGCATCCCAAAAAGGTATGTTCTGTGTTCATTAATACTCACCAAATATGTTAGTAGGGAAGCTTAGGAGTACCTTTAACCATTTTTCAGCTACCACGTATAGTAGATAATGCGGCTGTCCGGTAGTTCATGTACCATCCTGCAAACCATATAGCACAGGAACCAAGTTTGTAACATATATAAATATGATAATAATTTATGTTTAGGAAAATAAAAGGGAAAAACACAATAAGACAGTTCCTTCAAGCACTCACAGCAATAGGTATAATGGCTATCCAAAAATAAAGATTTGATCCTGCCAGACATAAAGAATAAATTCTTTTAAAAATATTAAAAGCACAATGAAGCCAACATGGTTGGCTCGGTTGATGGATAGTTAAGACAACGAGACTAAAGGTGAGGTAATCATCCCTAACAACAGACCTTCCAAATTGACGAAAAAAACATGTCTACAATGAAAACATGATTGCTTCATATTTAAATTCCATATGGTATAATACTTGGTGTGATTAATTGTTAGAATTCCAAATTATGCTTGATATGACTTGTTTCACTTACCAACCAAACAAGAAAGCCATTTTTTGACCAATGGTTTGATACGTTCGATTTCACAAATACCGATTGCCTTCTCATTGTCCATACTTTAGTAATTTCTGCGTTTAATTCATGTAGAAAATAACATATAAAGAAACATATACTCCACTTGGTAATTAATCCACTTCATATCAGATATATATGGCATATTTACCAGCATATGAATCATAGCGATCCCTATGAGCTTCATCTTCCCATTTCCTCCAAGTATGAATCTGTTATTATAATGCCAAGTAGCCAACATTTTAGTCTTCAACATCATGAGTATGATGAATAACAAAAGGCTATTCTATGACATTCAGAAATTTAAAATAATACAATGGCAGTTTTAGTGTTAACAAATTATGCGAATGAGAATACACTACATTTTCTTACACTATTTCTAGTAATAGTAGACGCTTCGCCCATGTTAATTAGTCCAATGCACTGTACATTTCTCTTTATTTCCTATTTTAGTTAAACTGTATTCTAATAATGCAACATGGAGAAACTTAAAGAGTGGACCAACCAAATAGTGGACATTTAAACAAACACAAATGAAATTCCATTATCTAAACTGTTTTAAATGGGGCAAATAATAGTTGACCATAATAAGTAGTAATACTGAATGAATCATACAAGAAACTCTAACCTTAACAACTGCCAACAACATTGTCAGGCAGCTGTATGATACATGTGTTATGGCCATAACGAATATAAAGCGGTGAAGTTGTTCAAGCCCCTCGTATGAAACAAAAGGCTCATGTCCCTGCATGAAAAAGAAGACTTGTATGAAAATATGATTTACAATTGACCTTGCAAAATCTCAAGGCAATACATATCACATTTAATTATAGCACGAGATAGATAAATTTGTTTCCAATATCTTGATCAAGAAATTCAAACTACATGTAATAACATTGAAGCAAGATATAACTGTTGAGAAAATATACATGTGTTATGGCCATAACGAATATAGAGCGGTGGCACTAATTGCCAGAACAAGGGCAGGTGTGCTTCCCATTCCCTTAATATAGCAGCGCCTTTCTCGCTTCCAGTTTTTTCCTTCATTGAAAATAATTTATTTAATAAGCAAACTAAAAAAACATAGTAAGTAGCAATTTGGCGTGTATAATCTTACAACATGGGCCTCTATCATGCTTTTAAGCTGCATCTGACCAGCTGGTGCATTCACTCTCTGGATCTTCACAATCTCCTTGTTCACCTGTTGCCCATTAAACGATAAAACAACTATGAGTATGTCTCCAATAAATATGAACTAAGAAAGCATTTAACATTTGTATAAATAAACATCCTAAACTTGAAAAGTCAGGTGCAAAGATAATAATGGATGTATTTGACTAATTAATGTGCAATAACCATATACAGCAGAATTGTAAATTCTAAAACATCTACTCACAGAATGGTGAGTCCTAAAATTAGTAAACCCTTTAGTTTTACAGTAGTATAAACATAATTAGCACTGTCTAAACATATATAATGTTAGAAACAGGTTGTCTATTCTTTTCAATGTCTGCTAGCCACGAAGAAACCAATATTGTATAGTTTGCTTTGATGTCTCAAGGCCTAATTAAAATTATGCAGTATAACTCGTTAAAAGGCGCAATTTGGACGCTGTTACAACCTATAACTTTAGATAAAGACGCTCAAACCTTTGGGATAAGAGTATCATCCTCATCATTCGATCGAGCAATTGAAGGCGGCAGCTTCAATTTTCCCCAAAGCCCTAATTTCGAGCAAAGAGGAACGAGCGGCCATGGAAATTGAAATTTAGGGTTAATAAAAAGGGGAGAGGAGAAACTCGATGAGGCGGTGAAGTCGTGGGAGAAAAATGCCATGGAAATTGAAATTTAGGGTTAATAAAAAGGGGAAAGCGGGAAATGAAAATTTTGAGAGGCAAGGGAGCAAAAGTGGCCTGCTAACCAAAATAAGAACAGTAATAAATATTACCATAAACTTATATTTTTGGATTTTAGAAAAATCCTTTTCAAAAATTAATTCTGCGAATATTTTTAAATTTATTTTAAAAAAAATTAAAATTTAATTTTTATATGAAACATTAATTATAATTAAATATTAAATGCTAAAAGGTAAATTCTTGATTCTTAAATATTACATGTTAATTATTAAATATTAAATAATAATCGTAATTATTAATTATTAATCATTTAATAGTAATATTAATTTCAAATTACTATGTATTAATTTTTATATATTAATAACTAATTATTACTCATTACTGTTTATTTATAATTGAATATTAATTATTAAATGTTAATTATTAATTATTAAATTTTCGTAGAAATTTGTAAAATATATATTATAAGTTAGATATAATAAGCGAAATTTATATTAAATATGACATGAATTTCTTGAAAATTAATTTTTATTAAAATATTTAACATTACGTCTTAATTATTATTAATTATTACTATATTACTTCTTAGTTGTAATTGAATATAAATTATTAAATTTTAATTACTATATACAGTTTACCAATTATTTTTTAAGTATTATATATTTAATTATTATTTGCCATTAGTTTTTTTATTAATTAGTAATTATTATAAACTAATTTTAATAGATCATAATTATTATTTAATATTAATTTTTACTTTCAATTATTATTATTTAGTTAATTACCATTTATTATAAATGTTTTATTATTGATTATTACCTACTGCTATTTAATAGTGAATATCATTTATAAATTAATATTTAATAATTAAATATTTATTATTATTCATTTATTGTTGACATCTATTACAACGGACATGAAAGGACCGTTGTAATAGCATTCTATTACAACGGGCAGTCATTGCCCGTTGTAAAAAGGATGTTGTATAGAGCATCTATTACAACGGTCCTGAATGGACCGTTGTAATAGCCTTCTATTACAACGGGCAGCAAATGCCCGTTGTAAAAAGGGTGGCTATTACAACGGGCAGCAAATGCCCGTTGTAAAAAGGGTGTTGTATAGGGCATCTATTACAACGGTCCTGAATGGATCGTTGTAATAGTCCTCTATTACAACGGACAGCAAATGCCTGTTGTAAAAAGGGCATTGTAATAGGGTATTTTTGTTGTAGTGGTGCTTTCTGTTTCGTCTCCTTCTCAGTTAAGAAGGCGGAATAGCAAAAAGAACGTTGCTGGTTGGGGGAAACGTGGTCTCGAAAAATGGATCAGTGAAAATAACGGGTCAAAAACAATGAACGTTTTCTAATACGGGTCCGGTCTGATTTGACCGTTCCAGCCCGGTCAAAAACGGTTAAAGAATTTTGTACCAAAAATATAAGTGTTACACCACTACAAACCCGAACCCGACCCGGGTCGAGTCGGTCGGTCGGCGCACGCGCGCGCGTGTGGTGGTCAAGCATGGTCTCCCTCCTCACAAAAGAGCATCATTGGGTGCCCAAAGGGCCCAACTTAGCTTCAAAGAATCAAGTATAAATACTTGATTCTTTCATATAATCCTACAATGTGGGACTATTCAAAGATAGGAGCCACTCATTCACACTTAGTCAATTTTTTTGATAATTCGCTTATTATTTAAAACATTTTCCAACAATCCCCCACTTGAATTTTAAAAAAGTTTCGAGCAATTTCTGAAAAAAATAAGATTGTGCATAAACAAAGGTGTCTTTCGACTTCAACCTTAGAATAGTGGATAAGATTCAGTTTTTACTAGAGTGACACGTAGTTTTGAACTCTATTCCTGACATCAAACCACACACAATCTTTCTAGAGTGCAATTAAGTAAGCCTGTGCATTTATGGCTATGCACGTCTATCCCAGTTTAGTGAATGCTCTAGGAGTTTTGCCCAAAACTCCATAGAAAACGGAAAAATTTCCACATTCACACATGTGAGTCTATCAAGAGTACTCCTGAAGGTAGGTACTCCATTCCAAATGGAGTATAGATCTCATTAAGAGTTTCTATTAACTCATCCTCTAATCACTTCAGGAATACATGCTTCTATATATATGAAAAATAGCATGTTCAACTCATATCACTACACAACTTGTTCTTACCCATTGAACCTAGTTCTTGGGATCTCCAGTCATTAGGTCGGGTTATCATTGTACGTGACTCAACAATCTAAGGGCAATAGTCCCATTTTTCTAGAAGTTGTAAGTAATTTCTCTCTGGCCAGTCCTTTCGTCAAAGGATTTGCCAAATTCTCGTCACTCCGTATGTGATCCACTCTAATAGCTCCTGAAGAGAGTAACACTCTAACGGTGCTGTGCTTACAACGTATCTGTCGTCTTTTACCATTATAATAACGGTTCTGTACTTTTGCAGTAGCCGCAGTCTATCGCAATGGATCAACACAGCTTGTATCGGTTTTTCCCATAAGGGAATCTCACCTAGCAAATTTCTTAAATACTCTGCTTCTTAACTAGCTATGGCTAGTGCTATCATCTCAGACTCCATAGTGGACTGAGCCAAAATAGTCTTTTTTTGGATTTCCAAGAAATGGCTCCTCCAGTAATGCTAAAGATATAGCCATTGGTTGCTTTTGAATCATCAGATAAAGTATTACAGTCTGCATCAATGTAACCTTCAAGGACAGCTGGAAACTTTTCATAATGTAACCCAAGGTTCATGGTTCGTTTTAGGTATCTCATGACCCTTTCAATAGCATGTCGATGCTCTTTACTAGGTCTACTAGTAAACCTGCATAATAATCCCACGACATAGGCAATGTCGGGTCTAGTACAACCAATGGCATACCGAAGGCTGCCAATGATGCTCGCATAATCAGATTGTCTTACACCTTCACTAGTGTTCTTGAATAGCTTTACACTAGGATCATATGGTGTACATGCAGGTTTACAGTCAAAGTAATTGTATTTCTTTAAGATCTTCTCAATATAATGAGATTGATCCAAAGAAAGTCCCTTTTCGGACCTAGTAATCTTAGTACCAAGTATTACACTCGCTTCACCTAGATCTTTCATATCAAAATTTGCACTAAACAAAGATTTAACAGTGTTTATGGCATGAATGTTTGATCCAAAAATAAGTAGATCATCTACATACAAACATATTATAGTGCAAATGTCATTCTCAGATTTATAATAAATGCATTTGTCACTTTCATTAACTTTGAAACCATTTGAGATTATTAAGTTATCAAGTTTTTCATGCCATTGTTTAGGTGCTTGTTTTAATCCATATAATGATTTATCTAATTTGCAAACTTTATGTTCTTGACCATGAATTACAAAGCCTTCAGGTTGGTCCATATAAATTTCCTCTTCTAATTCACCATTTAAAAAAGCATTTTTAACATCCATTTTGTGTATTATTAAATTGTGAATAGATGCTAATGAAATTAGTACTCGAATGGATGTGATTCTAGTTACGGGTGAAAAAGTATCAAAAAAGTCTACATTTTCTCTTTGCCTAAAACCTTTAGCTACCAAACGGGCTTTATATTTTTCAACTGTGACATCAGGTTTTAATTTCTTTTTAAGTACCCATTTATAGCCTATAGACTTACAATTAGGTGGTAAATCTACTAAGTGCCAAGTCTTATTGGATTCCAAGGAATCCATCTCATCATTTATAGCCTCTTGCCAAAAATCGACATCTAATGAAGATAAAGCTTCTTGGAGGTTTGTGGGATCCTCCTCTATAGTAAAAGTGCAAAAATCCGAGCCAAAATCTTTATCAACTCTTGCTCTTTTACTTCTTCTAGGTTCGATTTCAGAAGATTTATTAAGTTTTGTTCCAATAGGCATGGTGTTATTTGAAGTGCCCCCATTATTCCTCAATTTAAAAGGAAATTTAGTTTCATAAAAATCAGCATCATTAGATTCTACTATATTATGTGTATTCAGGTCATAAAATCTATATGCTTTGCTATTAATAGCATAGCCAATAAATACACATTTATATGCTCTACTTGCTAATTTTATTCTCTTAGGGTCAGGTATATGTACATATGCCAAACATCCCCAAGTTCTAAAGTAAGATACATTCGGTTTATAATTTCATAAAGTTTCAAAAGGTGAAATCTTACGTTTTGTTTTAGGGATTCTATTCAATACATAGCATATAGTTAATAAAATATCCTCCCACCAATGTTTTGCTGCACCCGAATTTAATAAAATAGCTACAACTAATTCGGTAAAGGTCCTATTCTTTCTTTCAGCTTTACCATTCATTTCAGGTGAATAAGGTGCGGTTCTCTCATGAATTATACCATGCAATTTATAAAAATCAAGAAATGGACTAGACTCATATTTTGTTCCTCTATCACTACGAAGTCTCTTAATTTTCTTATTAGATTGATTCTCGATTTCAGTTTTAAATAATTTAAACATATCAAATGCATCACTTTTATTTTTCATAAGATATACATAAGTGAAATCAGAGCCATCATCAATGAAAGTAATAAAGTAACGGTGTCCATGTCTAGTCAAAGTGCCATCAAGCTCACATATGTTAGAATGAATTAAGTCTAAGAGTTCAGAAATTCTATCAACTAATTTATGGGGTTTCTTAGTGATTTTTGCTTGACTACAGAATTCACATTTATCAAAGTCGGTTTGTGACATTTTAGGAATTAAATCTAAGGTGCTCATGTTATGAATAATACGTTTATTTACATGACATAATCTAGAGTGCCAGAAATTAAAATTACATAACATATAAGCAAAACTGGTTACTTTATTAGATTCAACATTAAGTCTAAACATACCCTCACAAGCATAACCCTTCCCTACAAACATCCCCTTATAAGTCAAAGTATACAAATCAGCCCCTATAACTTGAGTAAAACCAACCTTATTAAGGAGAAATCTAGAAACCGGATTCTTTCTCATCTTTGGAGTATGCATCACATCTTTCAGAAAAACTGTCTTTCCAAAGGTAAACTTTATTTCCACATTTCCAATGCTAGCAATTGAAGTGGTGTGAGAATCTCCCAACAGCACTTTCTTATCATCAACAGCCGTGTATGTATTGAACATAGCACGATCGTAGCAGACATGGCGGGATGCACCAGTGTCTACCCACCAACTAGATGAATCTTAGAAATCATAGCTGTAAGAGGCTCCTCAGCCAGGTTAGCCTATGGGGCAGGGCCTGGTCTGTTCCTACACTTGCGTGCCATATGACCTGGTTTTCCACAGTTGTAACATAAAAACAACTGTCTAGAATCATTCTTTTGGCTCGGTTTCTGCTGTCCCTTTTGGTTCCCTTGCGGGTTCCAATTTTGTTTGTTGCGGTTGCGGTTCTGATTCTTAATGTTTTTCGGATTCAGATTCGGTTTCAGGACTGTGGGCTTGGACTTTTTAATGTTGTTGTTGGTGACAACAAGCACTTCCTCTTTCTGGTCCTGCTTACGAGCCTCCTCCTCAATACGGAGGCGAGTGATCAAGCTCTCTAAGGAGAAATCCTTAGTCTTGTGCCTTAGTACATTCTTAAAATCTTTCCAACCTGGGGACAGTTTATCAATAATAACAGCAATCTGAAATTTTTCATCCAAGCTCATACCTTCGGAGATGATCTCATGAGCAATTTTCTGAAGCTCATGAGACTGCATCTCTACTGACCTATCATCCATCATTTGGTATTTTAGGTAGCAGCTGACTGCATATTTCTTTGCTCCAGCCTCTTCCATATCAAACTTCTTTTGCAGCGCTTCCCAGATTTCTTTGGCTGTCTTGTCGGAATTTTAGTAGTCGTAGAGGTCATCACTGAGGCCGTTGAGAATGAAGTTTCTGCACAGTTAGTCATGCTCTGTCCAGTTCTGCAGTTCCTTTAATTTTTCTGTCCAGGCTCGCATCAGATCTACGTCTGCTTCGTCTGGTCTATCTGGCAGCTGCAGTTTGTAATTTGTCAGCACAGCCACCACTTTTCTCATGGTCAGGAAGAATTCCATCTTCTGTTTCCAGCGTTTGAAGTGGAGCCCTCGAATCTGAAAGGCGCAGCAGAGACCATTGGGACCTGGAAGAGTGAAGCGGGAGTAGTGGAATCAGATCTGCAACGGAAGCCATCGTCGGTGGCGTCGTCTTCAAATTGTTGAAAACAATGTCGATCTTCGGTTGTGTCGTGGACTACGTCACTCTCTTGAAGACATTTTGGCGATCTGCTGTACAGTGCAAAGCAGTTCGGATCAATCGCCGCCGCCTCTAGGATAAAACAACCTCTCAATAATTGTGTGGTATCATTTCGTTTGCACGTAGGAAACGACTCTATTTGCACTCAAAAATGCTGCTCGAATTTGTGAATTTGAAGAAAAAGAATTTGAACAAAAATGTTGTTCTTTCTGTTTCGTCTCCTTCTCAGTTAAGAAGGCGGAATAGCAAAAAGAACATTGTTGGTTGGTGGAAACGTGGTCTCAAAAAATGGATCAGAGAAAATAACGGGTCAAAAACAATGAACGTTATGTAACGTTCTCTAATACGGGTCCGGTCTGATTTGACCATTCCAGCCCGGTCAAAAACGGTTAAAGAATTTTGTACCAAAAATATAAGTGTTACACCACTATAAACCCGAACCCGAGCCCGGCCCGGGTCGAGTCCAGTCAGTCGGTCGGTCGGCGCGCATGTGGTGGTTAAGCATGGTCTCCCTCCTCACAAAAGAGCATCATTGGGTGCCCAAAGGGTCCAACTTAGCTTCAAAGAATCAAGTATAAATACTTAATTCTTTCATATAATCCTACAATGTAGGACTATTCACATATAGGAGCCACTCATTCACACTTAGTCAATTTTTTTGATAATTCACTTATTATTTAAAACATTTTCCAACATTTTCTTTTTATAATTCTTGGTTTATTGGTCATTAGCGGATAGGATAATTATTTGATATCCGTCCGTATCCGCGGATGTGGATATCTGATATCTGAAAATGATTTCGAATGCAGATGCGGATATGGCACTATCCGCATCCGAAAACATCCGTTGACAGGCCTAGGCGGAGTGCATGGACAAACGAGTTGTCTACCATGAACAGTAAATTATAACAAATCTACAACGTGTAGGAGTTGAAGATGCATAGCGCTGAATTGAAGATGCATGAATCATGAGTCAAGGGAACTACTGAGTCATGTCAGGCTTGAGCATGATAAGATAAAAACCAGGATCAGGATTGGATGCGTAAGCATGCAAATGAAGTAAAACAAGCAGTGAGCTGAAGCGAGCTATGCGCAAAACTGAAATGCAAAACTGGTATGCTGAAGCATGACCCAATGATGAAATTGCAATAGAAGTGCAACACAGCAGAAGAGAAGAAGATATAATGTTGTTTGATAAGATGCACTGCAATCTCGTGACCAAATTAAAACAATCACAGTTCATGACATCAGTAATTCCTTCTCTTTCAATCCTCGTGATAGCACTTACTCTTTGCTGACCCTACACGCAACCGCTCCTTGACTTCCTTGTATAAAATCACACATAACGGCTACACTTTGCTTTTTACAACATAACCTAAAACAATTTAGAGGGAGAGAAAGGGACTTTTTTAAGCTAAACATATAACTATTTTATTTTAACAAAACAGAGCAGAAATAAAAATGATGTACAGGTTCTGGTTATAACACTCGATATACATCTATATTTATATGTATATATATATGTATTCCTGTGCAGACATACTTATCAACAACTACTACTTCCATATCCAGGCATATTCATAGATTACAGTGAAAAAAAAGATTTTAGTTTACTCACAGTTTTGAACAGAGATGAACTGCTACTTGCTTAATCTTCTATCTAGCTTCAACTTTACTGTCTTGATTCTTGTTTAGTTTTGTTTCTTTCTTCTTCTTTTTTCATATCAAACATAACATGTCATAGCTCTACATATAAATAGAGGATGGAAGTGTATCTAGTAAGCAAACAGGGTGGCTGTAGATTTTGTACAGGCTTTCCACTTTATTGATTTTACTTTCTTTTTAATTTATTTTCCTTCTGTCTTGATTTGATTTATTATTAATTGATTTGATTTTATATGACTTGATTTAATGTTTGGGTGCTTGAAGTGATGCCTTGCCATAATGATGTTCCCTTATGTATAAACATTATCCCCATATATATATATATAGCTATGTGTACATTTATACTATGTTACCATATATATATTCATATACATATTTTTATCATTATATATATTTATACATTTTCATATTTACAAATACTATATACATCTTAACTTATGTGTGTGTCTATATGTATATATATATTTATTTTATTTTCCATCATGAAGCTTTTGCATGTATATATATATATACATTCTATATGTACTATTTTACATAACATATATACATATACATATACATTTACTTATGCATATTTTATCATTATATATTTATATATATCTTCACATTATTTCCTATTTACCTATATATTACTTCATATGGGCATATATACATACTTGTATACTTATATACTTATATATATATATTTAAACCCCACAAACTTGTGTATATTTATATATACAAATATATGGATATTTTATCTTAAGTTTAAATGGTGGAGTTTATATATACATTTCTACAAAATTTATCATATCCAGAAATTTATAATTTAAAATTAAATATAGTTTTTAACCAATACATAAATTCAGGTATTTCAAATATCAGAAAACTCATCTATTCGACTTATAAAAATCAATATTTCAATAATTAAAATCAATTAATTTTCCCGATATCCTATGGCTAAAAATCTGGGTCGTTACATTTCTCCCCCCTTAGAACTTTTCGTCCTCAAGAAGGAACGAAACGAGAATTTTAATTTTGATGTATATTATTAATTAATCATCTTTGAACATTTTAACTTCTTACTCTTTTACTGTACATTTTAAAACACTTTAAATCCCATAGTATTACCAAACTATTTTTATAAAAATATTTTTCATAACTCGATGTCCAAACAAGTCCATCCTTGTTCTCATAGAAATTCAGTCATACGTTGATCAAGCGTAGAACTTAAAATCTATAAGTACTTAGTAGACCCGTTTTCAACACCTAGTGAAAATACTTGAGAAACTTTTTTTTTCAAAAATGCTACGGAAAGTATCACCCCCCTACCTTCACCACCATGGGTCGCAGTTAGCACGATGATTGCGTCTTCATCCCGGCGAAATCCACAAGAAAACTATAGGCATCCGCACCTCTCGACTTTTGCCATGGAAACACCACAGATCGCAGCTACCCCAAGGTTACGTTGCTATCACAGCAAAACCGTAAGTAGTCTGTAGGCAATCACTTCCCCTTGAATTACGCTGTCAAACGAAACTATACCACATAGATCGCAGGCTACACAAAGTTGTATCACTTTTCTAGTGGAACCCAGTGTAGAATATAGGCACTTGCAGCTACTCGAATTACGCTATGGAACCAAACCACATAGATTGCAAACTACCGATGTTACGTCGCTATCCCAGCGAAATCAAACGTAGATTGTAGGCAATCACTGCCACTCAACTTACGCTATGGAACTGCGATAGATCGTAGTTACAACAAAGGTTACGTTGCTATCACAGCAAAACCCAATGTAACTGTAGGAATCAACACCACTCGACTTACGCTACCCAACGAATGATCATCAGAAACTCATGAGTTATGTCCAGACGTCCTCTGGGATCCCAATTTTATTGAACCCACCCTTAGGATTCATAGGCAGAACCACCCAGTTGATCTCCTACTATAAGTTTCGACTTTCATGGGGTGTCTTTCCATACTTTTGTCTCAAAACATATCATACTATATACATATATAGTACCTTCCAAATCATACTCTTTATATGTATCACATATAAACTTTATCTATACAAAATCGATATCTACAAAATCGATAGTTTTCAAAGTTTGGTTTACCCAATTTTCCAAAATTGACTATTTCTGCAAAATCAAAAGTCCTTTAAAATCAATGGGTTCCAAAACCTTTTCAGTTTTCATTCTCATATACATATAAAATTATTCTTTCCCACTCGAATAATTTTCGGATCAATAATTTCTGAGTCCACTTCATACTTATATATGTTCCATTTGATACATTTAAATATCTTTCAAAGATTCATTTCTTTCTAGTTATACATTCAACAAGGGAGTTTGAATATATAACTAACATTTATGTTCTCATTAATGCCAAATCAAATTTTCAAGTTCGATTACCTTTCAAAGTTATTTGTAACATTTCTTACTTCCTATAAAGTGAGTTTCAGTTATAGTAACTACTAAATCTTCACTTTTAAATCATCAGACTTACCCAAAATATACTATTTCACTTCAAAATCATTTTTGCCTTAATATCTTGATTTCGGTTCCAAATCAGAATTGCTTCGAGTTCTATTTGGGTTATAACTTCAATTTATCCCAATTCGTATTTAAATCCATGATTTAAATATAAACAATTTCCACTTTGACCAGTTCGAATTTAGAAAATAGCTTGAATAGTTTTAAAATAGTTAAATAGCTAAAATAAGATGGTTTTAAGTTTTTAAAAAGAATGGTTTGTATAGTAAATAGCTTGGAAAATCAAGATAATTTGAATATTTAAGAAGATAGATTTAAACAGTTTATATCAAAATATTTCGTTTGAAAATAGTTTCAAAGTCAAACTGATCCAATTCCCAATCTCCGATTCAACCCAATTTCAATTTCCTTTCCCATTAAATTGATTCAATCTCGATTCCAATTTGAATTAACTTCTATTCCCATTCTAATTCAAATCAATTCCCAATTCGATTTCAAATTAATCCAATTTCGATTCCAATTCCAATTAATTCAATCCAATTCCAATTCCATTCTCAATTCTAAACCATTCCGATTTATATAATATTTGAGTTCGATTCTTAAACCAAATTAACTCTTAATATTTAATTTAACAATCTAAATCTTTAAAATAATTCAATTCTGAGCCCAAATTCCAAATTTTCATTTAAATTACCTCTACTTCAACTTATTTCAAGGTTCGAGTAAGAGTTCAAATCTTTAAAATAAATCAATTTTCGAAATTCAATTTATTTCCCAATTATAACCTCAAACTTTTAAATCTGATTCTTTAAACAATTCCGGTTGACAAGTTTGTTTTTAACATTTCGAACTTAAGTTCAAAATGATTTCATTCCCATAAATTCGATTTTATTTCTATTCAATTTTAGGGTTATATATATATATCATTTCAATCCACTTCTTAATTTATTCGAAATAATCCAATTTACAGTTCTATATACTGTAAATAACAAACAGGATGGTAGCATGATATATCAAATAAATAAACATCCAAATTATCTAAGACATCAATCAATAGCATCCATCACAAATTTCTAGAATTCGAAACCTGTTTTATTTCAAAAATCGCTTTGAAATCATTTACACATAACTTCTTTTGCAACTCTCATCAGATCTATACCTTTTCTTTCACAATTTAATTCATTTAACTTCCATAAGTTAAGTCTTAATTTTACCTTGAAAGTTTCCAATTTCAAATTATAAGTTCAAAACTTATTTAACTTGGCCTGAGTAAATTTTCAATCCATTCAACCTTACTCAAATTAATTTTTACATTCCAAATATAATTCTTAATAATATCACTTCCCACTTATAAGTTCAAAAACTTATTTTTCTTTGGGTTATCCTTCTTGTTTTAAGTGGGTTCCAGAATTCAACACTTAGTATTTATTTCAATTCACCTTGAAATCATACACATACACACACACACATATATCCCCATATATACATATTTATCCTATTTACATACCAAATCATACTTTAAATTTAAACCAACCTGGGTTTCTATCCAAACAATCTTTCTTCGGAATTTCCAAAACAAATTTTCTAAATCAAAATATTCTAATAATATTACTTATTATTTCCTTAAACACCTTGAAACACATTTTTAATCTTTTGGGACTTAATTTCAAAACCTCACAATTTAGATCCATTTTAATTTATAAGTTACATTTATAAATTAAACTTATATAATTCTTTTCCTTAAAACATTTCACCCTGTTTTTATCATTGTTTATTCTGTAATAAACATCCTTTATTAAGACACAACAACCAATTTATGATAATAATCAATATTATTGTATCTAGAAACCAAACACACCATATATTCCATCATAATTTCCTAAAAAATATATAGTCAGGGTAAACTTATTCCGTTTTCAAAATACTTTGAAAAACTCTTCTGAAATTCCCAAAATTTAAATTCTAGTTGGAGTCTACTTTCTTCTTAACTTGTTTGCATAATTCACTATTACCCAAATTCTATTTGGTTATATATATATATATATATATATATATATATATTACCACATAAATCTTATAATCTTATTTGATTATAATAATAACAACATCAAATCACCTTAATATACTGTAATAATTCAGAAATTTTTATTTCCTTATATATCAAAATATAATCTTATATAAAAATTATTTTTAAAACCGTTTTTAAAATCATTATATAAGAAAATAACAAGTACGCCATCATATATAATACACTCAACTCATTCTAGGGTACTACTGACCCTATCTCTAATGAGTAATCCCCACCAGAGCCAAGGTTCTCGCTCAACCTTCAGCTCTAATACCACGTGTAACAACCGGGAGATTTTTAACCCCCGAAAATCGACACTAATATGTCCACTGTATAGAGTGCCGAAAATACCAGGTTGTTAGGGTTAAGAAGAAAAGGAGATAGAATAAGAACAGAAATAACAGCACAGAATCTCACAATCGCAGCGGAACAAAATTATAATATACAATAACAACATTTATATAAAGAAAGCTATAACTGTCATTATACACACAAGTTATCAGAGTACAATCACCAACATATAAAACTTGTAACGACCCGTAAAATTTAACCGTTTTAATAACGTAATTAGTCGAAATTTTGTGAAATTTTAAACGATAAAATTTTGAAATAAAAATTTATTATTTGGAATGTGTCTAATTAAACATAGCAAACTGTAAATTTTCGTCAGAAAATATGAAAGTTTATTTCGTGCGTAAATTTACTTCAATTTAATCAGTTAAAAAGCGATGAAAATAAAATGTTTTCGGAACCTAAATATTTTTACATAGAAAAATTCTAAACCATCTTTTGAGCAAGACGTCATTTTTCGTTTTTCCAAATTCGGAATTCTTTAGCTCCGTCGATCTTATTTTTCTGCGTTTTTGCTGCATTTTCCGCTAGTAGAAAATTCGAATTTTTATAATTCAATCTTACCACTGATATCTGTATACCGTTTTGATCGTCTTGTCGTGCTAATCTCCACAGTATATTCATTTGTGTGTTTGAGGTCTAGTACGCGTCGGAAACAATCAAACTGTGCGTGGTACCGGTACCCAAAATTCATAACTTTTAATTTCTTGCTTCTCAACTCCGAACCGTGGCCACATAATAAATTGCTTTTAAATGTACAACTGTGGAAATGAATAGCCACTAGTTTATAATTCCCAATACAACTGTTGGTTTTATCATTCCATCGGTTCAAATTTCTATTTTGGTTCGCTTCTTTCAATTGGAGTCTTTTCGTTTCTGTACATTTATACAGATCTATTTGTTTTTTTTTCTTCTTTCGTTTCCATTTTATGTCCATTCTAATTCTCTGTACCTCCACTTTCTATCCACTTTTCTTTTGGAATACAAATGGTTTACATAAATTATATAATTTTCACTGTACGCATGCTTTTGAACAAAATATATACATTGTATAGAGATTGTTGCCTGTGAGTCATCTCCTCCCTCAAACTACATATATATTTGTGAATTATGTACAGATCTGAGAGAAGGCCCCTTTCTTTGCTCTAATCACTTCAACCATGCTCTCCTTCTCCCCTCAGCCTGTCCTCGTCCTCCCCGAAACTCCGACCAACCCCACCAGAAAACTTCGGCCACCGCCTGCTTGCTCCAGTCGAGCCCACTCACTTCCGTCCTACTTTGGGTCTGGCCTACCCACGACCCGACTCACCAGCACTTCGCCTTCATCCTCTCTTTTATGTAAGTATAGTTTGATGTAATATATATATTTGTTAAAAGTTATAAAATTTATGTAAAATTTACATTTTTGAGTTATATAAATATTAGTCTATATAAGTTTAAACCTGTCAGTTGATATATATGGGTATATGGTCTCAGACGTACCATTTATCTTTATAAGTCATTTTATTTATAATAGTTAAAAGTATGCGCAAATAAAGTTTATATATACAAGTATATTTCAGAGCTTTAATTTTGTCTAGTTTTGTAGCCGATAGTTTTTCTTATATTTTTGTAGAAGCTAAAATTGATAACTTGAATTATATATATAAGGTATTATGTTTGTATGTTTTAGGTTATACATATTTTGTGTAAATATATATATAATGAAAGAGTGGCCTGGGTTGTAGAATAGGCTTGTTTATAATTTGCAGTATTATATATATATAGCGGAAACTGTTAGTTATATATATATGTACGTTTATGGTTAAAATAGTTTACTCATTTTGTGCATTGTTCCGCTTGCAAATATTTTTCTCTATTATGTAAATATACGTTTTATAGTGTTATGTTTATACTGTGTGTTTAGAAGTCATAGAAGCTTGTTTTGTTTATATGTAAACATACTTGGTTTTAAACAAATGCATAGCTTTTATACAGCCTGTCTCATATATATTGATAGTTTCAAATGCATGCCATACAGTATATACGTATGTTTTTGTGTTTGCATGTTTATTTATTTATTTATTATTTTTATTTTCTGAACAGCAGTTAGACATCATGTTCACGATATCATATCTCACTCATGTTTTATCGGAATGGATTGATCCTATTTTTAAAAAAAGAGTCGAAGTTACCTAGTTTATGCCTATCAAATTTCAGCAAAATCCGACATCGTTTGATTTGTGGTCGAGGATCTGGAAGTTAGACCCAGGAAGCTGTTCTTTTGTACTTGAAATTATTTTACACTGCTGCAAACACGACCTGAGTTCATGTTTGACGCATCGTATCTCTTCCGTCTTACGTCGGAATACAATGATTCCCTTTTTGTTTAAAAGATAAAGTTTTCTACTTTCTGTATATAAAATTTTAGCTTCATACGAGGTGGTTCACTCCTCTGTTTCTTACCTGAAAGTCAGACCCAGAGGGGTTTTCAGACCTGAACATTTGACAGTCGCAACATGGCCTGAGTCTATGTTCGTGACATCGTAACTTTTCTCGTCTCTTGTCCAAATCAAGTGATTCTTTTGCAGTTTGAAATACAAGTTTTGATCTTTATTCATACCAAATTTCAGACCATTTCGATCTTGGTAGCACATAGAATTATATTGTTAAACTTTGACGCAGGACATGTTTTTATTTGTTGCTTTGTTGAATGTTTTGATTTGATTTCATCGATTTCTGTTATCAGCTTTGATCGTTGAATTCGTGCCGATTTGTTTTGCTTGGATTCGTAACTCAATCTCTATGTCTGTATCAGTGTGCTTATCCGTGTCATCTTCTCGTGCATCTCTAGCCTCGAAAGGTGAGCAATCACTCACGATTAATGTTCTTTTATTTATTTAAATTTGATTTAAATTGAAACGACAATTGAAATATGCTGCAGTTAGTTATTTACACTGTTTTATATGCTATTACCTGTATCAGTTCACATATGACATCTGACACCATTTTATGTTTATTATTTATGCGATGATAATACAGTTTGGCTGACAATTGATTGATTGTTGATGTTTATATTAGACGTTAAATTGTTAATGTCAAAGTGATAAATAGTATGCAATTGAATTTGATATAGGATAGTTAAATTTGTATAATGTGACCTCTTTAAATGTTAAATAAATTGACACGTAGAAATAGTGTTAACTACACCTTGAACCATTGAATGTATGTTGTATAAATTGATATAGTATGAAATTGAATAGTGCATATCAAGTGAAAAATCGTATAAATATTTGTGTAATAATCTTTAATCTACATGAAATGATAGTGTAGATTCTAGAAATATTATATTAATTTGCACAAATAACAATGCGAATTAATACGATTATTTCGAGATTATTTGAATTGATTATTTGATTGTTATTGATTGTTGTTATTGCTTGTTTATTTACTTGACACCATCCCAGTTATCACACTGCAAGTTCCCTTTGCTATGCTTTGATTTTGAATTGAATTGGAATCGGGTTGAAATGATAAATACCCAAATTGAACTTTGACCTAGGATAGGGAATTAAATAAAACCCGATTGGTCAATAATTTGATTTAAAAATAAAATAAAGATTTTATTCGAATAAACAATAAGGTTTTGAAATGAAATTGGAATTTGAATTTTAAAGAAAGGAAATGTTAATATTTAATAATCCGAAACAAAATATTAACATAGTAGTTGTTGGAAGAATGTTGTTTTAAAATTAATTATTTAATAATTAAATTTGGAATTATTAATAATTAAGTTTTGAAATTAGTTAATAATTAAGTTTTGAAATTATTTAATAATTAAATAAGATTGAATTATTTAATAGTCAAATAAAATTGAATTCTTTATTAAGTGAAATTGAACTTCTTGAATAAGTGAAATTAAGTTTCTTTATTAATTGAGTTTTGAAATTGTAACTAAGTAAATAAATAAGTGAAATTGAATTTCTTTAACAAGAAATAAAATGTGATTTATTGAAATAAATGTAAGACTTGTAATTGAAAGAATTGATTTGACGAATTTGTTTTAACTCAAAATTGTAAGTTTTGATTTAATGAAGTTGAACTTAATTAATTGATTTAATGAATTGGAAATCAAATAGAAATTGTTTTGAATGACAAATTTACTTATGAATACTGAATAAAATCGATCAATGAAGTTAAATTGATTTGAAGGTTAAATTAAATTAATTTAAATGATTTGGAATGAAACTTATTTACGAATTTGAATCAATATTTGAACTGTTTTAAATAGAAATTGAAATCGAATTATAAGATTTTGAAATTATGAATTTGGAAGTTTTGAAACGTAAGTTATGGAAATTGTTTTAGAAAGACAAATGGAATGTTGGTTTACAAATTCTAATTGAAATTGAAATTGATTTGGTTTTGAAATATATTAATCGACCAATCGGTGTAAAAATTGCGAAAGTTATTAAAGAGACCGGAATCAGTTAGGGACATACTCACTGTCTAAACCGAAAACCACTTTAATAACTATACGCAGAGTGTGATCCAGAATGAAGTGGTTGGAATGATGTACGTGATGACTGAAGAAAGAGAACGATAATGGATAGCCTTGACACTTGTGTCAAATTGGAAATGACTAAAACAGGAGCCGTGTCGGGCCAAATGGGGGTTAGCTACCTCAAGCGAACACACTTCTTCGAAAACTACTCATTACTTGTTGTCGATTGGTGCACCCTTGATTTTGGGAGTGTTGTTTCGCGGTGTTGCGATCGCTGCGGCGATGCGTTCTCACCAGTTCGGATCAGGCAAACGGTAGTTTCACTACCTTGGGTATTGCCTCATGTGCCTTGTCATACTTGGATCCCTATATACGCGACCACTACGATTTGTTTTGTGTTATACCTATGGAGTACTCCCTGATATCCCACTAGTTTACGGTGGAGTTTACAGTGCTGTATAGACTATAACGCTTATATAAAATGTGTTAAAGGGAATAATGGTAACGCCTTAACACTATCTTGATACTTTATATTACTGATAGACATTATCTACTTATCGTACACTACTACATAGTAGATAGTTTAACGGATCCTTAAAGGATGGTTATTCCAAACATCTTTTGAGTTACTTGTATTACAATTGCTATTTCACTTGAGTTGGATTTATTGATATAAGAATGTTAATCCTGACTCGAGTGTTTTGTATTTTGCTTTACGCTCGGGTTAGACTGAGTGTACCAGTATTCGAGACTCACCTTTGGAGTTGGAGCTTCACTTGGAGATCCAGCTATCTATCCAGCTTTCAGATATTCAGTTGAATCCAGTGATGTATTCTGATATTGTATTTGACTATTGTATTCGAGACTTCTATTGTATCTTATTTTACTCTGATATGTATATAGTAGCTTCATGAACTACTATCTTTTGTTTCCGCTGCATTTATTACTCTGTGTCTGTGTTCTGTGATTATCTATTTACTGTATATGTTCAGTTTTGCCAAATTTAAATTAATAATTCGGTATTTTGAATTACTCAAGTCCGACATGTGCGGATGCGAATAGTCCAAAATAGCAGATCATTACAAAACTGGACAGTCATAATAACTTGTCCCTAACTGTTGAATATACAGCCTATAATACACCGTGGAATATAGTCAAATACGTGCAATACGTCTCTGCCATCCAGCTCGTCTCCTGAGATCCAAAGCGTCCTAACCTGAAATTCTGTAATACTCGGTCTGACCCGAGCATTACAATAAAGTAACACCCGAGTCAGGCTGGAAACTAGCGTGAGTGAACATGCTTAATTTGAAATACTTAAGTTATGAAAACCCTTTGAGACAAGGCAACTCGTACAAACACGACGAGTTATCATCTATTTCTAACCAAAACATTTTCAGAAATCCATCGATATAAAATAGTGTCTAAATACAATACTGATTTAAAATAGTTAAATTTGTGAAATTAATCAAATTCTAGCCTATTAAACTCTATAATCAAACCCGTAAAGGTTCGTAGTGATTTTCAAATCGAAGTGGTTCCGGATAACACCGATATCCGATCCTGGTCTCTTCGAATCCAAGCAATAAATTTTAAAAGGGTAAATTTTTTTAAAATAACAATTTATATTTAGGGTGACAATATTCACATATGGAAATTTATTACAGATATCTATTTCCAATAAAACGTCTCAACGTTTCTATTTCAGGCATTCAATTTATTCGGTCACTTAGTATCACAAGCACAGAATAACTAGAAATAAATACTCCAAAGAAATCTAGTCAAATCACATATCCTGAACTATTTTAAACAATTTATAGTCTATATTAACTAATCGCAAACCATCATCTATTTAATTTAAAAACAAAATTTATTATCCTTCAAACCCTGCTTACTTATAATTAAAAATTAATCACAAAACTATTTTTTTTTAATTTTATTTAAATTTAGAAATCCATCAATATTTACCTTATAAAAATTAACTTAGGGTTTATCCATTTAAAGGTTAAATTTGTTCATTAACTTTACTTATTAAAATTAATTAAATTTTACACTACCAACTTAACAAAATAATTTAGGCATGTATGATTTAGGTGATAGGATAAATTACAAGCCCTATAATGTTTTAATTTAAAGAAAATAAATGTTTAAAAGTTTATAGGTTTTGGGTGAAAACATTTATAACCTTTATAACCTTTTATATTTAAAAGTTTATAGGTTTTATATTTTATAGGTTTATACATTTTAAAAAAACAAGATTGGCCTATCGGCCCAAACCCAAAAACAAGACAACCCACCTCTCTTCATTTCTACAGCTCTTCCCTCCTTTCCCTTTTCTTTCCTTCTTCCTCTTCTCTTTGCTTTCGACCTGCACACAAACCTCGTTGTGCACGTGCACACGCCGGTGACTCCTCGTCGTCCACCTCCGGTCACCTCCCCATAACATTTCTGGTCCCTCAAACCCCCTGACCACCCCAGTTTTCCCACGGAAACCCAGATTCGAAAACTCGAACTCGAATCCCCTCCAGGCAAAGAACCATCCCTTTCCTCCACCTTGTCCAGCCATCTCCGACCACCTACCAATGCCAAACTCCACCAGCTACCTCGCCATGACCTCCTCTTCTTTTTCCCCCCATACCACAGCCCTGCCTCTCCTCCATGACGCCACCATCAACTCAAAACCGATCATGACCAAAATTCGCCCCTCAAACCCTATATCGTCTCCGACCGAACACCACGCCGCCTAGTAAAATACAACGCCATTTTTCCCACGCTCCCCCTCCTTCGAGCTACCTTCTGACCAAACGCCGACCCCCACCATCGACTGATTCGCCAGAAATTGATCAAAGACCAAAAACCGATCATCTTCCATTATCACATCGTATACATTATTAAAAATCGTGAAACAACCACCAAAATTCACCATTGCACACAGCGATCACGTTTATAAAAGCAAAAGATTAAAACATGATATTTGAATTTTTACAAATTGGGTTAACTTACTGTAAATACACTTTTTCACTACATATACTTGATAATATTCAACCAAACAAATTTTAGAGCAATGTACATCCAAAAACAAACAACTTTGCTTTTTACAACATAACCTAAAACAATTTAGAGGGAGAGGTAAGAATTTTTTTAAGCTAAGCATAACCGTTTCATTTTAACAAAACAGAGCAGAAATAAAAATGATGTACAGGCTCTGGTTATAACACTCGATATACATCCATATTTATATGTATATATATATGTATTCATGTGCAGACATACTTACAACAACTGCTACTTCCATATTCAGGCATATTCATATATTACGGTGAAAAAAAAAGATTTTAGTTTACTCACAGTTTTGAACAGAGATAAACTGCTACATGCTTAATCTTCCATCTAGCTTCAATTTTACTGTCTTGATTCTTATTTAGTTTTGTTTTGTTTTTTTTCGCATCAAACATAACAGGTCATAGCTCTACATATAAATAGAGGATGGAAGTGTATCTAGTAAGCAAACAGGGTGGCTGCAGATTTTGTGCAGGCTTTCCACTTTATTGATTTTACTTTCTTTTTAGTTTATTTTCCTTTTGTCTTGATTTGATTTATTATGAATTGATTTGATTTTGTATGACCTGATTTAATGTTTGGGTGCTAGAAGTGATGCCTTGCCATAATGATGTTTCCCTATGTATAAACATTATCCCCACACATACATACATACATATATATATATAGCTATGTGTACATTTATACTATGTTACCATATATATATTCACATACATATTTTTATCATTATATATATTTATACATTTTCATATTTACAAATACTATATACATCTTAAATTATGTGCGTGTGTCTATATATATATATATATATATATATATATATATATATATATATATATATATATATATATTATTTTTCATCATGAAGCTTTTACATGTACACACACATACACACACATATATATATATGTATGTATGTATATTCTATATGTACTATTTTACATAACATATATACATATACATTTACTTATGCATATTTTATCATTATATATTTATATATATCTTCACATATTCCTATTTACCTATATATTACTTCATATGGGCATATATACATACTTGTATACTTTTATATATATATATATATAAACCCCACAAACTTGTATATATTTATATATACAAATATATGGATATTTTATCTTAAGTTTAAATGGTGGAGTTTATATATACATTTCTACAAAATTTATCATATCTAGAAATTTATAATTTAAAATTAAATATAGTTTTTAACTAATACATAAATTCAAATATTTCAAATATCAGAAAACTCATCTATTCGACTTATAAAAATCAATATTTCAATAATTAAAATCAATTAATTTCCTTGATATCCGATGGCTAAAAATCCAGGTCGTTACACATCCGCTGTCCAAATACCATACATTTTTTATATTCTTCAGTTGTCATTTGACAAGCAAAGAACAAGTTGCCCTCAATATTTTCGACTTATGCAAATGCTATGTGTTGTTGTTTTCCAAGGTGACAAATCCATTTGAATGTGCTCGAATCTTTTGCATTTATGACATTGTGGCTTTCCTTTATTCCAACAATCTTTTTCTTCATGCGAGTTCTTCTTGAAAATTCCACACCACTTATTTGATCCTCCACTTCCTCGTCCTCTGTAGATGCCTCATCCTCTTCCGCATGAGTTTCTTCCTCTTCCTTTGCCAAATCTACCATCTCTAGAAGATTCGCCATTATCTTGCGTTAATGATTTATCATTGTTTGATTGGTGAGCTTGGATTGAAACGCGCTTTCAACTGACTTTTCTATGCAAGGTAACAACCTTTGATCGTAGGATCTAAGTGACCCCATCAACCCTTAAACAGTCATGGTTGATAAGTCTTTGGTTTCTTCTATAACAACCACCATAGGATCAAATTTTTCAGTTAAGCTAATCAAAATTTTATCAACAATTCTGCGATCATCTATTGTATCTCCATGAGACTTCATTTGATTCATCAATTCGGACAGCAGATTATCACTACTGAAAATAAAAGCATTAAAGACATTTACTGATGCCCCTCTTGTTCTAAATAGAGGCCAAAAAATTCCTTAAATTGTCCTTATTATTATGAGAGGCAAAACAGCTTCTGCCCCAAAAAATGCCGTCCCTAAAGAAATATAAGGGCAGATATTTCATTTAATTTGCCACTAGTAAATTATATGCCACGCAAGCAAGAAATAAACTGCAACCCTATTAGAGGCAAATATAAGCGCCTCTAAAACTTACGGTACAACAAACCTGCAAATGCCTCTCTTGCATCATTAAAGCTCCAAATGTGTACGCAGACATTGGCAAAAGTAGGTATCTCTAATGAGCATTATAATCAAATAACAATATCAAACAAAGATTATAATAAAATCATATGAACTTCCATACTGCAAACAAACCATGCTACAACATATTGTTATCCATATTATTCAACAGAATGAACATATTGTAGCATTCAATATAATGAACAAAATAATGTAAAATGACAACACTGGCTAAGTATAACTAGCATCAGAAAAAATGTTATACATTTTCATCTAGAAAAGCATAAAAGAAAAATTGCATTTCCATTGGTACATGACATAACACTAGAAGTACAATAAAATTTTCTCCTTACATAAATATGCTTCAACTTCGCTAGAATCAAAATCTTTGAAGAAGACCAAATTGATATGTTCCACATATGATGCAGCTAGTTACTTGTCCGATGTCGGGGCACACCTTGTTGTCGAAAATCAATATCTTTGAAACTCAATATAATATTTCAGATTAGGTAGGATTGTGGTGCTTATAAGCCAAACAATTTAAATGGTGGCTACAGAAAAGTAAATAAAGTTAAACATGCATAAAATGAGGTTAGTGCTACTTAAAATAATGTATTGTGTATTTTGTTATGTATGGTGGTATGTAATGGATGAACTAAGTAGATATTCTATATATGTAGATATGCTACTGCATATGGTTTTAGTAGTTTTAGTAGTGTATCAATTGATAAGTAGGAAACTTATTTATTTCTAATATCAAATAACTTCAATAGAACACATGAACTATATGTAAGCTGTAGTATTAGGGAATTGTTCATATTTATAATAATATTAATTAATGCAATAACATAAACTATTGAATACTTTGCATTACATATATATGCATATGTATAAAATTAATAGTATTATAATATGTAAAAGAACTAATATCCGATATAATTTACAGAATACATGCATCACAAAGAATAAAAGTATGATAATCTTACCAATAATACAGTTAATATTACTTTTATATAGCTTCAATAGTGATTATTTTAGCATAGATAGAATTTAACATGAAAATTTATATATTTTAACTATGAATATAGGAGAAAGAGAGTTTCTTAGCAACATAAATAAAATATCTTATAAAGAATTATATAATAGTGGCCAAAGAGATATCGAACTTACAATGTTTATGCAGACACAATATTAAACAAACTTCAATGTTTATCTTTTCCCTTGCGAACCAAATCAAAAGCCTCAACCGCATCATAATAGTGACCATGCTTTTATTTGTGCTCCAAATAACAAAATAATAAATTTAGTATGTTATAACAAACTAAATGATCATATCAAATATTTTTGAATAGTAGAATCCATTAGATTATACTAAAAACCGTCTCTTCATTTTCGATCGTATAATTCATATGTACCACAAAACAAGATATGAGTACTTAGTTATTAATCTGTCTAGAATTTTGGTCACCATTGGCAAATTTAATTGGTTACTAAAATTGTGATGGTATACAACGCTACAAGGAATAGTGAATTTTACGATGGAAGCTTCTGACGGCCGTCGACAGCTCCATCATTATGCTTTCGATGGCTGCCGACAGTCGATCAATTTATTTACTTATTACTTTATTATTCCATATAAGTTATATAAATTGGAAGTTTGGTTAAATATATAATAATTCAAATCCTAAGAATTTTGTAAATATATTTCTATTCAATTATTCAAATTTATGATAATTTCTGATTAATTAAATTAGTGTTGTCGATACTTTTTTTTGTTGTATAATTACATTCGGTAATTAACTTTATTGAAAATCAAACATAGACAATCATTTTCTGCAAGTTTCAGTCTATCAATTATTAAATTTCGATGAAAGTTATGATACGTAATAGTTTTATGAATTTATTTTGTAAAAATTGTGTATATAATATAATTTAAAATTTGTAAATTAATTTGAAAAGGCAAGTAAGAGAGGCCGTAATCATTGATATTTATTTCATATTCATTAATAACTAATATAAACTATTCATGACTATATCCATTACAAAACTCTTTTGCAACGATTATAACCATTGCAAATAATCAACTATGACGTGGTGATGTTTAAACAATAGGGCGACATTGTACAATCGCACAATATGAGGTTACACGACAATAAATCACCATCTATTAGAAAATTTCAGTTCTCCTTAAAATTTGGTAGCCATTGGTATTAAATACAAAAGTGGATTTTGATGGTAGGTTCCTTAGCAGCACAAAAGTGAAAATACTATTCACATAGGTTCTTGCTACTACAATTCTAATACTGTTAATGAATCTACAGACAAAAATTCATTTAGTGTGATATAAGATCGCACTCCATGCATGAGTTGACTTCAAATTAATCAGATACCCTGGTGTCAAACTAATCAAAATGAAGAGGGAAATAAAACAAAATAATAAACTTACCTAATATGTACAGAAATTGATAAACAAGAGGTGCAATAGTCAAATCGAGACATCATTCATATTCCCTTGACCTCCCGACCACACAAACCTATCACGCTGCAAGATTTTCCATAAAAATTTGTTAAACCCTAATTTTGGCTTCAAAAGGGAAAAAGAACTGAACTGGGAAAGTTTAAAAAACAAAGTTAGAAATAAGGAGAAATTAAGGGTAGAAGAAAATTTACTCTTAATCCACTACAGCCATTTAGATTAAGAGCATGATGAATTAATCCTATCATCTCCACTTTGTTATTTCTTTGAAAGAAAATATGGAAAATAAACGATGTGACTTAGACAGGTGGAAAAGGGAAATTAAAAAAAAAGGGAATTGTGCGCCACTAATAGGAAATGCAAAATAACGCAGTAATTTTCCGTCCTGAGCAGATTGTGAGGACAAACTAGTATGAGACCCAAAGCACACTGGAAGATGATACTTATATTTAACGTAAACTGCAATTATTTTGACATTAAATTTTGTGGTTATATTTTACCGAGTATGAGGACAAACTAGTATGCAGAAGATAGGGTAGAGAAGTTTGTTTTGCTAGTCAAATTTACTTGAGAGAATTAGTAGTGATATTGTAAGAGAAGGAGATGCAAATAGTAATATTACATTAAAGCACTTGACCATTGTGTATACATGCATATAAAAGGGATTGATTAAAATAGTTGTAGTAAAATTAGGCAGAGCAACAGTAACAGATCTGAAAGTTCCATAATTTGACTCGGGAAATAAGAAAGCATGAAGTAGGCCAATGCATGCACATTTCAATAGTTTTGAACATGCAATAGCAAAAATAGTTTGTATGCTATGTAAACAACATTTTGTACAGAAACAAAGAGTAAAACTGGAAACATGATCAGCACAGCCTTTTTCTAATTAGAAATAAGTATGTTACAAATTACTGGTTAAGATAGCACATGTAAATGTACAAATATAAAAAGAAAAAAAGATTTAGAAAAAATCAAACTTGTTATTGCAGTAGAAAAGCGGTAAAGTTGTCCCTTAACTTATGCCAGCACCGTATGAAAACAAACCATAATCTACCTGATATCGAAATGCCAGCACCGTGGAAAATAGTCCCTTGACTCCCCTAAGTCGATGAAAAGCCATGAAACCAACTCCAATCTAACATTTTCCACATAAAAATTAATCAAGAAATTTGATTAACTATATATGATATGACTGTTGTTTGAATGCACGAAGAAATCTTAATAAGAGTGAAATTTGATATTACATTACCTCCAGAAACAGGAAAAACAACTAAAACTTTCGAAAGTGGAAATTTTTCGAATTACTAATTGATTTATTCGTTAGATAAATAAAAGAAATTAAAGGAAGACGGAGATTCTGTTGAATTTGGGATGAGCTGAGAGGTGCAGGAGGTAATGGGGTTTAGGTAGATGTGGTCTAATGGTGCAAACTGGAAAGTACAAAAGTACTTTTCGATTTAATTGCACACTATCAAGTATGCATTTTAACAAGATCCAAAGTGAGGTTTTCTCATTCGTTAAATTCAAGATCACATTACAATGGAGCTTAAAATTTGATAGGAAAGTTGTTTAAAATAATTATATAATGTAAATGATTATTATGAATGAATATTGCATACCTGTCAATAGAATTGTCGGTGGTGATTTGACATTCTGGCCAATAATAGACTCTATCTTTTTCCCTAGCATCTGATTTACAAAAAGTAAAAGATAGGGCTTTATTGTGTAGAACTCCTTAGCTTCATGAAGGTAGCATGATGATATACTATACATGTAATCAGCAATGTGAATGGGTTAAAATAACTTACATTGCTCAACGCATGTCAAACAAGTGTCGAAACCAAGAAAGGTTTCGAATGGACTTATCTAACGGTTTGCTTTACATAGATCATCCATTAGATGTGCGACATTAGTTTCAGCTTTCTTTATCGCCTTAGTGCTTTCTCTATTTGCACTATTACTTTAAACTCGCGTAAAATCTATAAGGTTGCATGATCATAGACATTGCATTGGGTAGTTAGTTATTTGAATAAGTTGGTTATTTAAGTTTAGTGACTGCCTACCCTCCCAATTTAGAATACGAGGATAACCTCATATCAGCATTTGCCTAGTAACAATAGCTTCTAAAGACTATATGGGTATAACTTTGCTAGAACCACTTAAAAGTTGTTTTAATTTATAACTTAAATTAGCTCTAAATAAATAGAAAGAATAAACTAAATATCCCTTTTTATTTATTATTCTTAGATGGAATCACTACCATGAAGAGTCTCGACGGGAGCAATCTTCTCATAAATAATTAAAAATAATGTTAAGCTGCAAAGTTTTATTAGTTTTAAGTCAGTCCTCAAGTGTTCTGATAGTTTAAGTTGAAACTTTGGTTAAATTTCGTCATTGAAGGTGCAAAAGAGCACACGTAACAGTTTTATACTTATAAATTTAACAACTTAATAGATCAATTTAAGCTGTTAACGAACAATCTAAGTAACACAACTTGAGTTATTTTCCATACTCCTAGGTGATGAAAAACATCCATAAAGTTCTTTTCCCTTTGTCTCTACTGTATCATTTGCATGTAGCAGCTTTACCTATATTAAAATTATCATTTCACTTAGTTGTGAGATTCTGCGAATTTTCTATCATATCTTGAATTATATGTGCGCATTCTGTTATGTGCAGTTTACCCATTTTGTTCAGCAATAGCTTGTTATGCGATTCTGATACCTACAGACATGTATCATTTTAATATTCATTAATATTATAGTAGATTTTATACTATTGCTACAATTCCTTTCATAAGACCTAATGAAAAAATATCATTGGAAACAAACACAGAGTACGGGATCAGAAAAATCTAAATTTAGCATCCAGTATAAAATAAGGAATAATCAGTTTTCTGTAAACAACTTCAATTGTGAAGAAATAGGTAACAATATGATCCAAACTAAATACGCAAATCGCAGTACAGATCTTAGTTTAACCTTAGATCTACACATAAGAATGGAGTGAAAGAAATCTAATCTGAATAGATTAAAATATAAATTAAGGCGACAAGAATCAATTACCTGGATCGAAAAAACTAACGGACGGAAGAAGAGAGAAATAGAAGCAGCAGCTGTGTTCATTCATTACTGTGGAGATTTAAAACAGTGAATAGTTAATTTCATCAAACGGTTGCGGAGAATAAGCAAAATCAATGGAGGTGAGAAGCAGTGGTTAGGGTTTTTATTGGAAAAGAAATTTCATGTTAGTTGGTTGACTAATTTGGGGATGGTGATAAGGAGCGAAAAGAAAAGTGGGAGAGGAACGGAATTTGTTTATTTTGAAATGTTGGAAACCAGGATGGCACGTTGGCTATGTGTTGTTCTGCACAAGTAATAGATAGGGGCATTTATAATGGCCGACCTTGTTAATAGTAGGGACCAAAAATTTATTTGCCTCTAATGAATGATTATAGGGGCACAATTCTTAATTAGCCCCTAATTTGCTGCCTCTAATACTTGCAATTTTGGTAGTGTATAATACACATTCAAACTTTCATTTTCTTGCATTCTTTCATTATCTCTTTAAAGAGATTGAAGTTTAACAGTTCTCACCTTTGAATCCCCTTCGAACTCTTGTTGCAAGGTTTCTCATGCTTCCTTGGCTGTTTTTGCTCTCATAATTCTTGGAAATATGGTATCTGAGACTCCTCTTTGAATCGTCCCAAGAACTCCAGCATCTGTGTTTTTTTTTTCTTTTGAATACTTCAATTTGTGCTGCTGTACGTTCTGCTGCTGTCGTTGGTTCTTCATACTCTTGTTTGATGAACTCTAAGACATCCAAAGAGGTGAACAACGTTTCCATTTTTATTGCCCAAAAATCATAATTTTCTCCATCAAATAAAGAAACTTGGACATTGCTATAGGTAGAGCTGATGCTTGTTGAGGCATTATTGGGAAGTCATGACTCTTCACCTTTGTTTTTTTTTATAGCAAGGTTCTAGGGCTCTGATACCAATCAGTTAGTGGTAATCAAGAAGGGGATTAAGAAGCTAATGAGTTACTGGAAGGATAACTTTGTTTTTTTGTTTTTTTGTTTTTTTGCTTCCCTTTCAAATGACAGAGAACTTTCATATTTATAATGCATGAACAGACATTAGTCAAGGGACATCAGACATGCCACTTCGATACACATGCCTCTGTAGAACTCTAGACACATAATATTCCAATACTAATATTAATTACACATTACTAACAATAATAATTACATGCTTATTGTACATTAAAATTTAACACAACTGATATTAAAATATGAATAAGAGATCGAGACTAATAACATTTAGACTTTGTAAATGACTTTATTGATTATGTTTAGTATCAAACAAACTAAACGCAGTAATGATTATTTTTAGAAACATTTACCTTCACTTTGTAGTTTGTACAATTAAAAGAGGTACCCAGGCACCCAGCCTCAGCAATGACTGAAAATGAAAACTAACTTGATACCATCGTTTTGCTGAAGTTTAGTATTAACTGCAACAGCATTAAGGCAAAGCGTAGCCTTTGGTTGAAATTCCGTCTCCTTACCAATCCAAAATTTCTTATTATCCGTAACTCTGCACATATAATTAGATTGAAAATACGATGGTGAGAAAATAATAACATCAACAAGTGTTCAAATAAAATGTATGAATTTACTAATCTTTGGTGCAAAGAAAGTCGAGATACTTGACATCGAAGATAATACTAGCAGCAGAAGCAGATGACTTGTCTATGCGACAAGTTCCAATGTTTGTGTAATCCCAGTTTCCATTTTTGCAGTCATCTTCTAAAAAGAGCTCTGCATGGCGTACATCCAGCATATGTATAGTGCCTGTTCTTGAGGAGAAAATCAAAGTCTCCTCGCTTAATTTGATTTACTGAAAGTATGTAAAGTATAAGGTAGAACCGCAAAATCTAACCTTCACATTGATGTTGCAAATAGGGCAGCGGACAAGATGCGTATCTGTATGTTATCAATTTAGACTTTATTAAATTGCAAGAGAACTAAGTAAATTTCTTATGAATAATCCACATGTTGTGTACTTGTCGGTTAATGATCGATAATCCAGATTCCAGTTCGAATATTACTAAGCAAACAAGTTCTGGATGTAGATACACCTTGAAATCTGCATTGCCTCCCATTCATCTCATGAATTCAATGGCATAGTTTTCTTTTGATTCTACATCATAAAAACTCGATACTACATTTTATTCTGTATCCAAAGCGTGTATTGCTATAAACGTTTTATTTTATCAGTATCTTTTGATTCTACATCAAGTGCATTTTTAATAGAGCTAAACGAGTCTGCATTATGTACACAGTTAACTCGCTACGTTTGAACCATTTAATACCAGAATAACCTTGACCAAATTTTGAATTAAGGGGTCCAGTGAAGTAAAAATTGTACATTCTTCACTTTACACAAGTAAGACAGCTAATATAGGGTGCAGACTCCATCTGCTGTTCTTAATATTAATTCTTTTTTTGTTATTCTAATACTTGTTTGTTTGTGCTTTACCGCTTCACTGGATGAACAAATTTACTACCGAGCATTAGTCGTATCTACACAACCTAACATGAAAAGATACGAACACTTGGTAAGTTAGATTTTATCATTTGCAATTATTAAACTAATTGAAGAAGACATAATTTTCTAACTATATAAATACTAATAGCTCTAACCCATCATTCTGACCACGTATTTGTAGCAATGAATGTGATGTAAAGAGTGAAAAAAAAACATGTACCAACGTAATTTCGAAAATTATTATTAAGAGATAAACTTCACCCAATTGTTTGTTACTTGAGATGCTTCGATTAATGAATGTAAAAACAGAACCTACCGTAGTGGTAATCCCTATAGTTGAATAGGATGTCCGAATGCAGTAATAATACTGTTTCCTAGAAACAGATTTACTCTCTCAATGACGCGTAAGGGATGACGAGCAACTGTTTTTCAAGATGAAACAGACTGATCTATGCAAGACTGCGCTGGCAATTGCAGAGCAACGACGAACTCAAGAGAGTGTTTAAGAACAGAGTTTGGAGGAGAAAGAAAATGCAGAGAAATATACAGCGTATTCTTTCTGATTTTAGTTCTGCCTATATATAGGCACGAGGAGGTGCCTATTCGGGGAAAGGTGTCTGTTTGAACGGTCGTGGCCGTTTGGAAAGGTTGCGACCCTTTACCAACTGACGTGACTGTTAGCCTTTTACTATTAGAAGCGGAAAAAAATGACTGATCTGAACAACCAAACCAACACCAATAGCCAAGTGCCTCTAATACGCCTTAACGCACATTCGCTCACGCCGCGTGTGCGGATGCGGATGCGGGCGCAGGCGCGGGCGTGCGGGTGGTGCGTTGCACCACCCTCTAGGATGGCCTGCTCTATTGTCTCTCCTCATTCCATAATAACTATACTAAGGACCACACAATACTATATAAACACATGTTGTTTATTATATTATACTATGTGGGACTATTTATCTTCCAAAACATTTAATGTCTCACACTTCTCAATGCAAATCTCTTTAAACTATTCATTCAATTCCAACAATCCCCCACATGAATGAGTAGTTTCTCACTTGTTTTTAATTTCACGAAACATTTTATCGTATCGGTTAAAGTGGCACAAGGCTTTGAACTTTCCAAGTATTTTTATCTTTATAACCCATTGGCGAATCAGTGGACTAGATTGCCTTTGAACTGTAAGCCTTTTGTGTAAGTTTATAAAGATAGCACATAATAAATGTTTCTTAACTTCTTGGTTCTCTGTTTGTGTTCGTTTTTGCCATGAACACCAGCTTGGTCTCATGAGTGCTTGAATAATTTGACCTCACAATTCTTATTGCAGCGGCGCCTTCGTACTCACATAGGTGATTCTATAAAGAGTATCCCGCAATACTCCACTTGGTTCTTTATAATTCCACAGTATAGACATCATTAAAAGCTAAGCTTATCCTACTCTTCGGCGGGTTGTGCACTGACTTATCTTAGGAATGGTTGAAATATTTCTTTCAATGCTACTAAGTTTTATTCTTAACTTGATTATCCCTTTGAACCTAGATCTTGGGATCTCCAATCAGCTAGGTTGGGTTTCCATTGAGGAAAACTTTTAGTTTATAGGTCTTAAGCTCATTCCCATTGATAAGGTTTGAAATTTCTCTCTAGGCAAGCCTTTAGTTAGCGGATCCGCAATGTTATTCTTTGACTTTACATGGTCTATAATGATAACTCCATTAGAGAGAAGTTGTCTTACGGTTTTATGTCTATGATGAATATGTCTAGATTTACCGTTGTATAGTCTACTATTAGCTCTTCCAATAGCCGATTGACTGTCACAATATATACATATTGGAGAGGTTTTTCCCAATTTGGAATGTCTTCTAAAAAGCTCCAAAGCCAGTCTGCTTCTTCGGCAGCTTTATCTAGAGCAATAAACTCTGATTCCATTGTCGACCTTGCTATGCAAGTCTGTTTGGATGATTTCCACGAAATTGCTTCATTTCCTAATGTAAACACATATCCACTTGTGGATTTTGTGTCATTTGAACCAGTTGTCCAATTTGCATCACTGTATCCTTCTACCACTGAAGGATAATTTTCATATTGCAAAACATAGTTCTGTGTATACTTCAGATGTCCTGGAACTCTGATTATTACTTTCCAATGATTTTTACCAGGATTGCTGGTATATCTACTCAGTTTGCTTACAGCGTATGCAATATCAGGCCTAGTGCAGTTCATGACGTACATAATACTTCCTAGTATCAAGAGTACTCAAGCTGATATATACCATCACCAGTGTTCTTTACCCAATTTTGGTTCATATCCACTGGTGATTTTGCAATAGTTATATTATGCTGCTTGAACCTCTCAAGTATTTTGGCAATGTAATGTGATTGAGATAACGCATATCCTTGTGATGTCTTCATGATTTTTACACCCAAGATTACATCAGCCACTCTTAGGTCTTTCATGTCGAATCTAGAGGATAACTGTAACGACCCTAGATTTTAATTTAATTTAAATTAATAATTTATTGAATTTCAGAATTAAATATAAGACAATAAATATTAAAGAAAAATAAATAATAGAGTATAAATAGAAATAAATAAAAATATAAAATAATTACACATAGTTAAAATTTTAATAACAAAGTAAATTATAGAATCTCATTTAAATATGTACAAAACCAATAAGGTAAACATATTAACTAAAATTTAACATAGTAGAATAAAATAGAGATTTATTTTATAAAGTCAGAAGACAAAGCAAAAGAAATATGTACAAACAAACAAAGTAAAGCTTTAAATAAAGAAATACATTCAAATATTAACAAATAACAATAACAACTTTATATCTATATACATGAAGTATAAAACAAAATAATCAAAGTAAATAAATGTTAGCACACAAAACATATCTCATCAACCATGGAAACAAGTGATCTACAGCCACCAAACATCTACTGCATAGTCAACAAGTAAATATGTATGTGAGATAGAATGCAAGTCATGGCTGAGGAAATGAAGTACCAGGGCAATTAATGCCATATCCATCAGCCGAGCAAAACAAGTAAACATATAAAACATAAAGTACAAAGAAAAGGGTAACAATACCCTGTACCATGCCCTATACCCTGTATACATCCCCTATGCATCAGCCATGCTTAGTATAGTACAAAGAAATACAACATCACCTGTACAAGTAACATCCTCTCTGTACACTTCTATCTTATATATCAAGTAAGCTTTCTTTTTATACATCTCCTCTTCACTTCATCCATAAAAAACTCAGCAAAATGAAAGCCAGGAAAGAAAAAAAATTAAAATAAAATCAAAGATACAACCTGAAGCAACTCATTCAAACATCAAGAAAACAAATCAGTTTCAAAAATCTAACCCAAAGTAAAGATTCAAATGCAATTTCCAGTTTTTCAAACACATCATTTCCAGGCCTTACTTCTTGGTTTCCTGTCTTCTGTTCGAACTGTTCCAGGTGAGTAACTCCATTTTTAAAATGCTTAAGTGTATATTCTATATGGTTGCTTGATTTAAGTTTGAAATAAATTGTAAACATGTTTATATGAATGTCAGGCATTATCTGTGTATATATGCAAGTGTGTGTATACTGTGTATTTCCTGTTGTGTTCCCAAACTCAGATTTCATTCAAAATTTATGCTCTATAAATCTAGGTACTAATAGAACTTAGGATTTAAACAAAATCATGTTGTTTAAGTATAAAGTGAGGTTTAAAATTTTAATTAAGTTAAATAGATCTGTATATTTCTCTGGAAACCAGTATAACTGAGCAAAACTTTAATATAGCAAAAATTTAAGTTTCCTATTTTACAAATTCATGTATACAATTTGAATACTCACACTTAAACATGATTTTTAAAGCTAAAATCACAATTTTTAGATTATGGGTAAGAGAGCAGTTTGTGTTTATCTGTTTTGGGCGTTTCGAGTCGCCGTGGGCGATCGCGTGGACCGGGGGGGTCGAGACTTGGGCTGGAGGTGGAGGAATGATCGGTGGGTCAGGGAAAAATGGTGGAAGGATCCCCTGATGATCGTGGTGGCGCCGGCGACATTTTTCTTTGCGTAAACCTAGTTTTGAGGCGCCGTGTTTCTTTCGCTCATTCATCGCCGTCGATGGATCGAGTGTCACGCGGTTTTGAGGGAAGGTAGAGGGGAGGTGGACGAGGCTATGACCGGAGTTTCACGTGTTCCGGTGGTTGTGGTGGCGAGAACGAGGCCACTTCCAGGTTGTATTCTGGTTCTAGTATCGAGCTCGAAGGCTCAAATTTTGCTTTGATGATTTTTCATCGTTTTGATGATCGGAATTGAGGGTATAGGTCACTGTAGACCTATCGAACGCAGTCTCGATGGTCGGAGCATCACCATGGAGTGGTGCACGTGCACGCGACATCATCAGTATCTGGTGATGTTGAATTGGGAAAAGAAGAAAGGAAAAAGTAGAAGGAAGAGAATGTACGCGGGTGTTTACTCGAGTAAACATAAGGATGCTCTCGGGTTTCATCTCGGGAAGAAAACATAGTAGGCTCGAGTAATTATCGTGCTTTCCTCGGGTTTTAGTGGGGGTAGTACTCGGGTAAGAGCCGGGCTGAACCCGAAGCAATTATTTAAATAGTTTTTAAGTTTAAATAGAAGCTAGTTTTAAATTTTTAAATAAATCTAGCTTAAACATTTTTCTTAAATAAATTTCTTCTATAAAAAAAATGTTTTATTTAACATTCGATTTAAGAAAGTTATAAAAATTTGTTTAACTTGAATGCTTAAGTTATTTAAAAAAAAACTTTATCTATAAATATAATTAAGTGATGATTACTCAGGATAATCAAAGGATTAAATCAATGTAATAAATTTGTGAATTAAGGATTATTAGTTAATGATTAAAGGTTGAGTACTCAAGTGATTAAACAATAATTTATTTAAGGGCTAATTAATTAATGAAATTTATTAAGAATAATTTATTAATTAAGGGTTGATTAATTAATGAAGGTGATTAAGGAATGATAATTAATTGAGGAATAATTAATTAAAGTTATTAATTAAAGATAATTAATTAAATGGTGAATTAAATAATTAAAGGATAATTATTTAATAATTAAAGGTTGATTAATTGTAATTAAAGGTTAATCAATTTATTATTAATGGTTAATTAATAAATGATTAAAGAGTAATTAATCAAAATGATATGTAAATTATTAATATTAATTACCAGGATTAGAAATTCATAAGAAATTAATCTGATTTGAATTAATCAGACAATTAACTGACCTTACTTATGAATGTTTGGATTCTATTGAATGATTTGATTGTTTGATATCCCTAATATATGATGCTTTGTGATACATCTTGATTTATGTTGTGATCTGTAGTTTACCTACCTGTGATATATATCTGTGATCTGTGAATGAACGATAAGCGTGATAGTTAATACCGCTTATCAACTATATTTCTGTATCCTGATCTGTGATGATTGTATGATGTTGCACTATTGTGTGTGAAAACCCTGGACTACACCTTTACACACACAAATATGGATTTCACGTGGAAATCGGTTAAGTCACAGATAATTTAAAATTTGATGTGTTTGAAATTGAAATTTTAATTTCAACTGATTTTGAAATTGGAAATTCGGGTTTAAAGTGAAAAGCTTTTGAAATAGAATTTCAAAGATAAAAGTTATTTTGAATAACTTAATCGAGTTTTGAAAATTTAAATAATTTGATTTAAATTTGAATTCAAGTTTGAAATTGAATCCTATGATTTGAAACTATGGATTAAAAATATTATAAATGTGTTTATATGAAGTTAAACCGTTTTAAAAGTATAATTTTGAGAATTTGGATTTAACCCAAAGAACCTTAACTCGTATAAATGAATCAGATTTCCAAAATGAAAACTATTTGTTTTAAAAGAATAAAAGCTTTCAGATAAGAAATGAAATTCCAGTTTAATTAAAGGAATTTCAAGATTGAATTGAAAAATGGTTTTCCAAGTTATGAATGAATTCCTTTTGAAAGCTATGAATTAAATCTGTTTATTTTTAACAGATTTAAAATGATGTTCTGTTTAAACCATTCGAAATGAAATTGTTTTGAAAGCTATAAGTTGAATCTTTGTTTTAAAGATTTAACGAGTTAATCAAATTGAAATGGAAATTGATTTGGAAAATCTGTGAATGAATCTTTGTGAAACTAGGTGAACTTTATGAATTAAATCTTTTATTTAAAAGATTAAAATGTGGAAATTGTTTAAACCATTGAAGGTTGTTTAAAATGAATCTTTTTGTTTAAAGATTTGAAAATGGTAATTTGTTAAACCATTTGAAGAAAGATTTTGGGTAATAAGTTGTGAGTTAATTGAAATCCCAATATCCATATATTTTTAAATATTGCGCTCACTATTCGGGTTAGCCGGGAAAAGACCTTTGTGTCATATAACTCATTCCGAATTAGTAATACGTCGTATATGGATCGCATTTGCTATATTACAACATGATGGGGGGTTCTCGCTTCGCGGTTTGGTGGCGAACGGGAGACTCTTACCCCTACATGTCCCTGAGAGGGATGGGTTGGTTAGGCAGACGCCGTGACAGTCGAGAGGCTGGCCGTAAAAGTAAATGCGAGGTGCCAGTGTAAGCCACGGTGGGGCTGGGATGGTTGAAAAGCCTACCGGTTGTGACCGCTCTTCGTTACATTTGGTATCAGAGCTAAGGTAGAACTTTAGCTCAGGAGTATAACACGTTAAGTAGCTCATTAGAGATAGAGTGAAGTAAACTCTAGAATGAGTAATCCCTCAAATATCTGTTTGAACGTCTCAGTAAATTCTCTTACTATCCACTGATAGTAAGTATGAGTGCAAGAAGAGGACGAGATAGGGGACAAGGGAATACGACTATAAATGGTCAATACCCTGCAACAGTGGAAATAACTTTCTTATCAATCTCTTTTGATTCGTTTCCAAATTCTTTTGATTGCTTCGTACCAGCTACAAGAAGAAGTTTCGGCGTGATGATGGTTCTACGAATCGTTGTAGAAAATTCTTCGTATCTTCATCGGTTTCTTATCAGTTTTTTGATTTAAACCTTAATGAATTTGAAATTGGAAATTTTAATTTGAGGTAAATTGATTAATAGAATATGAGGATAAAATTGAATTAAATCAATAAAACGATATCGTTTGAAACCAAATTTTGAAATTCTATTGTAATTTCTTGTGAATACCAAAGTCCGAAGAGGGACAAATTGGTATGTATTCTGAGATATTGCGGCTTGAGTTTGGAATTCATATCTTAATTTTGAGGAATTATAGGAGATCGAATCTGTCTATCTCTGTGTTATTTTCGTACCTGCGAATTTCGAGGACGAAATTCTTTTAAGGGGGGAAGTTTGTAACGACCCTAGATTTTAATTTAAATTAATAATTTATTGAATTTCAGAATTAAATATAAGACAATAAATATTAAAGAAAAATAAATAATAGAGTATAAATAGAAATAAATAAAAATATAAAATAATTACACATAGTTAAAATTTTAATAACAAAGTAAATTATAGAATCTCATTTAAATATGTACAAAACCAATAAGGTAAACATATTAACTAAAATTTAACATAGTAGAATAAAATAGAGATTTATTTTATAAAGTCAGAAGACAAAGCAAAAGAAATATGTACAAACAAACAAAGTAAAGCTTTAAATAAAGAAATACATTCAAATACTAGTGTGTAACCCGTGCATTGCACACGGTAATGTTGTTAAAAAATAATATTTAAATTTTAATTATTGTTAAAAATTGAATTTTTTTAAGCACTGAATGATAAACTTGTTGAAATAAAAAAATTTATAATTTAAAATGGCATACAACACTAAGATGTAAGATAGAGGGTCGCTAATATATATATATATATATATATATATATATATATTGCTATTATTATATAGCTAAATAGTTGATGCTATGTGATACACGTATTTTTTATGTAAATGGATGAAAAAAATTGAATTTTTCATTTCTATTAATATGAATATTGTATATATAGTTTTAATGATTTATAATGAAATGACGAATATTATGTAATTGAATATATTTAAATATTTTAAATCAGTGATCAGCGTAACTAATTAAATATATGGAGCTGAATGTTAGAAAGGAGAGAAAAAAATGAGAAGAGCTTTGTATGTAGTTGTAGTTGAAAAAAATATCTTACGATCAACTTATTTGAAAATGAATTTATTCATTATTTGAGATTTCAATTAGTAAACCTTTTTTTAACTTAGCAGTTAATCATAAATTTCACGTTGTTATAGGAGTGTCATGTTTACAGCTTTAATATCTGCGACAACAAAAAAAATAAAAATTGTTACGTTAATTTGAGCTGTGAGTTCGGTAAGTTTTAATATTATGTTGAAAATGAGAATGTCGACATAACCTAATTTGTATTAGAGTAATCTATGCATCCACATCCCAATGTTGTAAAATATAAATTTATCCTTTAAAAGTTGTAAAAAACGAAATTTTGTACTACAATGTATGATATTATTTTGAGATAAATGAATTAAAAATTAAAAATATATTATTGTTTATGTTTACATTTTATGTTATGCGATCCATATATCTTTATATATGAATAAAAATAACAATTTTATCATCTTTGCTTATATATATGAGTGTTGTATGCATACTTAAATCGATATATTTTAAGATTTAATAGATGAATTAATAAATATTAGTAAATTGAATTTATTTGAATGATTTAAAATAAAGATTACATAATTGGTTAAATACATGTATATGAGTAAAAAAATATTAGAAGAGAATTGGGAAGGGTTTGTAAGTAACTATGAAAATTTAAAATATAGGTGTTTAAAGTTAAAAATATAATTTTTCAGTGCAATACATGATAACTTCATTGAGATAAACGAATTATATAATAAATTTGTTATTATTGTTGATGTATATAATTTATGCTATGTGATTTATATATCTTTGTATGCAAATGAAAATTTTGTTTTATCAGTTTGTGGATGCTACTATGGTATACTGTTGAAATTGTCATATTTTAGAATTTACATGATGTATCAAATCTTTAATAATAGTTGTAATACATTTGGTGTCACACTTTTTTGGTATAAACGTGAACTACCGAAAATGACCCTCTACAAATATTATTAAATATTAATATCACCTAAAAATAGGATCTAACTGATAAGTTTCATTTACCAATTCAAAACATCCCTCTATGGATATTATCGAAATCTTAATATTACTTAAAAATAGGATCTAACAAATTTTTTTTTTCGAAGTCGTCTTTTATTAATTAATAACATAAACAAAAATTCAAACCAATAAAAAAATAAATTCATTCTTTATTAATTAATAATAGAAATAAAAATTCAAACTAACATAAAAATAGATGTTGCAATTAAGAAGTAAAATTAAAACTAATTGCATATCATTTCAACGTAAAAATACGGTTAAATATTTATGCGAATCATATTTTTTTGATGGAGTTAAACATATACAATTTGTAAAAAAAAATAACACGCGAAATGTATGTCATCATCACGCGCGAAGCGCGTGCCGTACCACTCATATTAAATAACCGAGTTTATCAAATGGTTTAAATTTTGAATTACATAATTAGTTTAATTGTATGGACTTAAATGTAAAATATTAATGAGAACTAAGAAGGCATTTGTGAATAATCTTAGGAAATTTTAAAATTATGTATTTGATTAAAAATTGCATTAGAAGTTTAGTAGAATAATTATGAAGTGATTAATTATAAAAATATAAAATTAAAATATCGAGAGAGAATTAAGTAGAGTAGAGAAAACTCCTACAATTAATAAGAGAGCTTGAATTTCTTCTGTTTTACTATTATTTAATAGATTAACAAATAACAATAACAACTTTATATCTATATACATGAAGTATAAAACAAAATAATCAAAGTAAATAAATGTTAGCACACAAAACATATCTCATTAACCATGGAAACAAGTGATCTACAGCCACCAAACATCTACTGCATAGTCAACAAGTAAATATGTATGTGAGATAGAATGCAAGTCATGGCTGAGGAAATGAAGTACCAGGGCAATTAATGCCATATCCATCAGCCGAGCAAAACAAGTAAACATATAAAACATAAAGTACAAAGAAAAGGGTAACAATACCCTGTACCATGCCCTATACCCTGTATACATCCCCTATGCATCAGCCATGCTTAGTATAGTACAAAGAAATACAACATCACCTGTACAAGTAACATCCTCTCTGTACACTTCTATCTTATATATCAAGTAAGCTTTCTTTTTATACATCTCCTCTTCACTTCATCCATCAAAAACTCAGCAAAATGAAAGCCAGGAAAGAAAAAAAATTAAAATAAAATCAGAGATACAACCTGAAGCAACTCATTCAAACATCAAGAAAACAAATCAGTTTCAAAAATCTAACCCAAAGTAAAGATTCAAATGCAATTTCCAGTTTTTCAAACACATCATTTCCAGGCCTTACTTCTTGGTTTCCTGTCTTCTGTTCAAACTGTTCCAGGTGAGTAACTCCATTTTTAAAATGCTTAAGTGTATATTCTATATGGTTGCTTGATTTAAGTTTGAAATAAATTGTAAACATGTTAATATGAATGTCAGGCATTATCTGTGTATATATGCAAGTGTGTGTATACTGTGTATTTCCTATTGTGTTCCCAAACTCAGATTTCATTCAAAATTTATGCTCTATAAATCTAGGTACTAATAGAACTTAGGATTTAAACAAAATCATGTTGTTTAAGTATAAAGTGAGGTTTAAAATTTTAATTAAGTTAAATAGATCTATATATTTCTCTGGAAACCAGTATAACTGAGCAAAACTTTAATATAGCAAAATTTTAAGTTTCCTATTTTACAAATTCATGTATACAATTTGAATACTCACACTTAAACATGATTTTTAAAGCTAAAATCACAATTTTTAGATTATGGGTGAGAGAGCAGTTTGTGTTTATCTGTTTTGGGCGTTTCGAGTCACCGTGGGCGATCGCGTGGACCGGGGGGGTCGAGACTTGGGCTGGAGGTGGAGGAATGATCGGCGGGTCAGGGAAAAATGGTGGAAGGATCCCCTGATGATCGTGGTGGCGCCGGCGACATTTTTCTTTGCGTAAACCTAGTTTTGAGGCACCGTGTTTCTTTCGCTCATTCATCGCCGTCGATGGATCGAGTGTCACGCGGTTTTGAGGGAAGGTAGAGGGGAGGTGGACAAGGCTATGACCGGAGTTTCACGTGTTCCGGTGGTTGTGGTGGCGAGAACGAGGCCAAAGGTTGTATTCTGGTTCCAGTATCGAGCTCGAAGGCTCAAATTTTGCTTTGATGATTTTTCATTGTTTTGATGATCGGAATTGAGGGTATAGGTCACTGTAGACCTATCGAACGCAGTCTCGGTGGTCGGAGCATCACCATGGAGTGGTGCACGTGCACGCGACATCATCAGTATCTGGTGATGTTGAATTGGGAAAAGAAGAAAGGAAAAAGTAGAAGGAAGAGAATGTACGCGGGTGTTTACTCGAGTAAACATAAGGATGCTCTCGGGTTTCATCTCGGGAAGAAAACGTAGTAGGCTCGAGTAATTATCGTGCTTTCCTCGGGTTTTAGTGGGGGTAGTACTCGGGTAAGAGCCGGGCTGAACCCGAAGCAATTATTTAAATAGTTTTTAAGTTTAAATAGAAGCTAGTTTTAAATTTTTAAATAAATCTAGCTTAAACATTTTTCTTAAATAAATTTCTTCTATAAAAAAATGTTTTATTTAACATTCGATTTAAGAAAGTTATAAAAATTTGTTTAACTTGAATGCTTAAGTTATTTAAAAAAAACTTTATCTATAAATATAATTAAGTGATGATTACTCAGGATAATCAAAGGATTAAATCAATGTAATAAATTTGTGAATTAAGGATTATTAGTTAATGATTAAAGGTTGAGTACTCAAGTGATTAAACAATAATTTATTTAAGGGCTAATTAATTAATGAAATTTATTAAGAATAATTTATTAATTAAGGGTTGATTAATTAATGAAGGTGATTAAGGAATGATAATTAATTGAGGAATAATTAATTAAAGTTATTAATTAAAGATAATTAATTAAATGGTGAATTAAATAATTAAAGGATAATTATTTAATAATTAAAGGTTGATTAATTGTAATTAAAGGTTAATCAATTTATTATTAATGGTTAATTAATAAATGAATAAAGAGTAATTAATCAAAATGATATGTAAATTATTAATATTAATTAACCAGGATTAGAAATTCATAAGAAATTAATCTGATTTGAATTAATCAGACAATTAACTGACCTTACTTATGAATGTTTGGATTCTATTGAATGATTTGATTGTTCGATATCCCTGATATATGATGCTTTGTGATACATCCTGATTTATGTTGTGATTTGTAGTTTACTTACCTGTGATATATATATCTGTGATCTGTGAATGAACGATAAGCGTGATAGTTAATACCGCTTATCAACTATATTTTTGTATCCTGATCTGTGATGATTGTATGATGTTGCACTATTGTGTGTGAAAACCCTGGACTACACCTTTACACACACAAATATGGATTTCACGTGGAAATCGGTTAAGTCACAAATAATTTAAAATTTGATGTGTTTGAAATTGAAATTTTAATTTCAACTGATTTTGAAATTGGAAATTCGGGTTTAAAGTGAAAAGCTTTTGAAATAGAATTTCAAAGATAAAAGTTATTCTTTATTTATCCGGATTTGATTTAAATTTGAATTCAAGTTTGAAATTGAATCCTATGATTTGAATCTAGGGATTAAAAATGTTATAAATGTGTTTATATGAAGTTAAACCATTTTAAAAGTAGAATTTTGAGAATTTGGTTTTAACCCAAAGAACCTTAACTCGTATAAATGAATCAGATTTCCAAAATGAAAACTATTTGTTTTAAAAGAATAAAAGCTTTCAGATAAGAAATGAAATCCCAGTTTAATTAAAGGAATTTCAAGATTGAATTGAAAAATGGTTTTCCAAGTTATGAATGAATTCCTTTTGAAAGCTATGAATTAAATCTGTTTATTTTTAACAGATTTAAAATGATGTTCTGTTTAAACCATTCGGAATGAAATTGTTTTGAAAGCTATAAGTTGAATCTTTGTTTTAAAGATTTAACGAGTTAATCAAATTGAAATGGAAATTGATTTGGAAAATCTGTGAATGAATCTTTGTGAAACTGGGTGAACTTTATGAATTAAATCTTTTATTTAAAAGATTAAAATGTGGAAATTGTTTAAACCGTTGAAGGTTGTTTAAAATGAATCTTTTTGTTTAAAGATTTGAAAATGGTAATTTGTTAAACCATTTGAAGAAAGATTTTGGGTAATAAGTTGTGACTTAATTGAAATCCCAATATCCATATATTTTTAAATATTGCGATCACTATTCGGGTTAGTCGGGAAAAGGCCTTTGTGTCATAAAACCCATTCCGAATTAGTAATACGTCGTATATGGATGGCATTTGAAGACTGGTGGTGAAGACCGGATATTTTCGAAAATGAAAGGACAAACTGTCGAATGTCTCTGCACCGAGTTGCTCCGGTATAGAGATTTATATCACTCTTTTTGTGATGGGAAGTCCGGACGTGATTAGAAAATTATCCGGATTTGCAAGGGCTTCTTTGGAAGTGCCTTCAGTTCTATTCGAACCCGGAACAGACTTGTATGGTTACATGTCTGACATTACACTTTGAGATATAAAGCCGATTTCTTTTAAATACATTTCTGTTGGTGGCGGAGAATTTATTCTTTTAGCTTAACACCCTTCTCTGAGACGTACGAGCTCAAAGGTTATGTAATTGAAGGTTATCAGCGATATGTTCCCAATTTGATAATGTGACATGCTGAGTGTTGCTGTGTGATGATCATTGTTTAATCATTTGTGATATGATCATTTGTTTGATCATTTATCTTTGTGATCATTACTTTGATCATCTGTTGACCCAAAGCATAGCCCAAAGCATAGCTTTGTGCCAAAGTGTAGCTTTGTGGACGAGACTTCGTCGAACCTCACAAACCGGTAATGGTCGAAATAGGAATTGTGCGGCAAGGTTTCAGGGGTAGCTTCCCTAGGGTATGACCATTCCTTCTGGAAAAGGGTAGTATCATGGTATGGAGCCTAGATACTTACTCATGTGGACATACTTTATTTATTATGTGTGATGTTGGTTTAGAGGCGCCTCGTTTAAAGGTCCCAAAGGACCAGGGGTGGCATATTTGAGGTTTTGTATATTCCCCGGGAAGGGGGGTAGCCGACCTTGTTTGGTAGAGAGCAGTTTGTCTCTCGGAGCATCCCACCAGAGGCGTTCCTTCGTGGCATAGGAAGTTCCTTAGCCTGACCATTTGTTGAAATCCAAACAAAACAATACGAGCCCTGTATGGTTTTAGTTGTATTACCTGCCATGGAATGTGGCGGTAACCTGCTATTGAACATGGTAGCTATAGTAGGCATAAGTGTGAAATGTCTATGCTGGCTAAGATTTATATTCTACTTTCGAAATGTTTTCCACTATGCACTAATAATAATATCAAAAACGATTTGTTTTAATTTGCGTAGTAAGCATCTTTGACTAACATAAGAAGAAATCTCCTCCAAGTCTGCGTTTGCATTGTGTGTGTGGTGGGAGGTCTTATGGTAGTTACATTTTCAAAAAGCATTGCGAATTGACTTTAAAATCTTTTGTTGTTCGTTTTTAAAGATAAATTGTTTTTGTTGCTCACACCAGTCCCATGACTGATCCGGAGTTTATTGTTTCTTTCCTAAACTCTGGGTGCTCAAAATTATTCTACACGAGCAGTCTAGAGTTGGGTTTTTCAGATAGTCAGAATTCAGTAGGTTATCTGGAGCTAGTTCAGTCTTTGGATCAGACTGCACTTTCTTATCTTGGTGTATCGTTATTGAGAGTTCAAGCTATTTCTGGATCGGCATTCTGAAGATGGAAATTATCCGCTGTTGATGTTATCATTTTCTTTTCCGCTGCTATTTCTTGTATCATATCTCTGATGTATATTGATATTCATTGTATCACTCTGTTGTATCAGATATTGTATATCAATGTATTATTCTTTTTTCTTTTCCGCTGTGTTGTTTACTTAACTGTGTTATAAGCTCCGGCGACTCGGATTTGAACGGTCGAATCTACGGCATTCGAGTACGATTTAAGTATGGATGTCGATTTTCGAACGCGAAAAATTTGAGGACGTTACAATAACATATCCTACGTAGATTTTATTATGGTCTTATTATTTCCTAGGATCAACAAATCATCAACGTAAAGGCAAACAATGACATATCCAATATATATATATAGACACATTTGTCTAGTTCATTTATTTTGAATCCATTTGATAACATAGTTTCATCAAATTTCTCATGCCATTGTTTTGGCGCTTGTTTAAGGCCATAAAGTGATTTTACTAGCTTGCATATCTTATTCTCATTTCCTGGGCTTAGAAACCCTTCAGATTGCTACATATATATTTCTTCTTCTAGTTCATCGTTCAGAAATGCAGTTTTCACATCCATTTGGTGTATTTCCAAACTTAGTATAGATGTGATTGCAATAAGCATCCTAATTGATATTATTCTAGTTACTGGTGAGTATGTATCAAAGTAATCTAGATCTTCCTTTTGTCTAAATCCTTTGACTACAAGTCTTGCTTTATACTTGTCTATTGAGCTGTTAGCTTTTAGTTTTTTCTTAAAGATCCATTTGTATCCTAGTGTTTTTGATTCTTTAGGTAGATATACTAGTTTCCATGTATAGTTTTGCAAAATGGATTCATTTTCACTATTGATGGCTTCCTTCTAGTAAGGAGCATCAGGAGATGACATTGCTTGTTGGTATGTTAGAGGTTCATTTTCTATCATATATGCATAGAAACCGGGTCTAAAGGTTTAAGAGGTCCTTTGTCGTTTGCTCCTTCTTGGTTCCTCTATTTCTTGTTCATCATTACTTTCATGCGTGCTTTGATCAGCATTATCCTCAAGAGTTTCTGGTTCTTTTGCTCTCTTTTGAACAATAGTTTCAATAGAGGTTTCTAGAGGATAACTTTGTTCAAAGAATCTAGCATTTCGAGACTCGATAATGGTGTTTTCATGAATGTCATCAATTTCATATTTATACACCAAAAATCGATATGCACTGCTATTATGAGCATACCTAATGAATATGCAATCTATAGTTTTTGGTCCAATTTTGACCTTTTTCGATTTTGGTACTTCTACTTTGGCAAGACACCCTCACACTTTTAAGTATTTGTAGGATGGTGGTCTGCCTTTCCACAGTTCATATGGAGATTTCGAAGTCTTCTTTTGAGGCACTTTATTTAGAATGTGATTAGCATAAAGTATAGCTTCTCCCTAGAAATTATCTGGTAGACCAAAGCTTATGAGCAAAGCATTCATTATTTCTTTAAGGGTACAATTTTTACGTTCTGTTAAACCATTCGATTGAGGGGGATACCGTGTCGTTGTTTGGTGTATAATACCATGTTCGGCGCAGAACTCCTCAAAGAGAAATTCATATTCTCCTCCTTTATCACTTCTTAAAGCTTTTATCTTCTTGTTAAGTTGATTCTCAACTTCTGCTTTATACTGTTTAAACATGTCGAATGCCTCGTCCTTGCTTCTAAGAAGATACACATAACCGTATCTTGTACAATCATCAATGAAAGTGATGAAGTACCTTTTTCCTCCTCTAGTTTGACACATTTTTAAGTCACATACATCTGTGTGTCTAGAGGTTTGGTTTCTCTTTCAACATGATGAAATGAGGTTCTAGTCAATTTTGCTTCAGCACAAGTTTCACATTTATAACTTGGATCTATTAAAAACTTAGGTATAAAGTCTAAGTTAATCATTTTTCGTAATGTATCAAAATTAACATGGCCTAATCTAGCATGCCATATATTAGAGTATTCAGCGATATAAACAGAAGAATTAACTTTATTATCACAATCCTTTGGTACAACAGTCATTACATTCATTTTAAACAAGCCATCACTCACATATCCTTTCCCTACATAGACTCCGTTCTTTGATAAAACAAAGTTATCAGATACAAAGACTAACTTGAAGCCATTCTTGTTGAGTAGTGAACTAGAAACCAAATTTTTTCGAATATCTAAAACGTGTAAAACATCATTCAACGTAAGTTCTTTTCTAGAGGTCATCTTTAGCACAATTTTTCCTTTTCCTTCAACCTTTGATGTGGAGGAGTTTCCCATAAATAGTTGTTCTTTTTGTGTCACAGGTTTATAGTTGTAGAACATCCACTTATTGGCACAGATATGTCTTGTGGCACCAATGTCCACAAACTAGTCTTTGGAGTTGCCAATTAAGTTGCATTCAGAAATCACCGTAGACAAGTTTATTTCAGAAATGTCATCAGAGAGTTTCTCACATTCGGCGATATTTGTTTGTTCCTTCTTTTTCTTTAGACCTCGGCATTCGCTAGCCTTATGTCCTTTCTTCCCGCAGTTATGACAGTTTCCTTTGAACTTTTTTGGTTTCTTTGTGTTTGGATTGTATTCTCGTTTTCGTTTTTTGCTTTTCTCAGTCTTAACCGCATTCGCCTTTGCCACCATAACATTAGTTGTTTTCTTTTCTGAATTTCTGTTGTCCTCTCCGATCCTGAGTCGAATGACAAGATCTTCCATGGACATTTTCTTGCGTTTATGTTTCAGATAATTCTTGAAATCTTTCCATGACAGGGGCAGCTTTTCGATGGCGGCAGCCACTTGAAATGATTCGCTTAATGACATTTCTTCATCATGGATTTCATGTATTATCACCTGCAACTCCTGGATTTGACTGATAAAGTTCTTAGCATCTACATTTGAAGTCGAGGAACTTTCCGACAATGAATTTTTTCATTCCAGCATCCTCTGTTTTATACTTTTTGTCTAAAGAAGCCCAGAGTTGTTTCGAAGTCTTCATGGTGCAATACACATTGTATAGACTGTTATCCAATCCATTTAATATGTAATTTTTGCATATCAAGTCTGAACTGTTTCATATGTTGAGTGCTTCAACTTTGGTTGCATCAGGCTCTAGTTTGTCCACTTTCGAAGCATCCTCAGTGAGGTATTTTGCAAGGTTGAGTGTAGTTAGATAAAACAACATTTTCTGTTACCAGCGTTTGAAATCCACTCCAGTAAATTTCTCCGGCCTCTCACCATGTGACAAAGCTATGGTGGTTGTTGGAACCATCATTCTATTTTCAGTGGTGGCCACAGTCGATTTTGTTGCCGAGGTGTTATTGTCTAGAGCCATTGTCGTCGTAATGCAGTGACTATAATTAGTGACAGACAAACAAATTGCAAGTAAATTGCAAGCAAATATTTACAAACAAACAAATTGCAAAGAATTTGCAAACAAAAATTTTGTTTCTAGATTGTTCTTGCGATGCTTCGATTGATGAATGTAAAAACAGAACCTACCGTAATGGTAATCCGTACAATTGAATAGGGTGTCCGAGTGTAGTAGTAATACTGTTTCCTAGAAACGGAATTACTCCCTCAATGACGCGTAAGGGGTGATGAGCAACTGTTTCCCAAGATGAAACAGACCGATCTCTACAAGGCTACGCTGGCGATTGTAGAGTAACGACGAACTCAAGAGAGTGTTTAAGAATAGTGTTTGGAGGAGAAAGAAAATGCAGAGAAATATACAGTGTATTCTTTCTGATTTTAGTTCTGCCTATATATAGGCACGGGGAGGTGCCTATTCGGGGAGGGGGGAGGTGTCTGTTTGAACGGTCGTGACCGTTGAAAAGGTTTCGACCCTTTACCAACTGACGTGTCCATTAGCCTTTTACTGTTAGAAGCAGAAAAAAAATGACTGATCTGAACAAGCAAGCCAAACCAACGCCAACAGCTAAGTGCTAAGTGCCTCTAATATGCCTCAAACGCCTATTCGCCCACGCCGCGGGTGCTGATGTCGGTGCGGGCGCGGGCTCGAGCACGGGCGCGTGCGGGTGGTGCGTTACACCACCTTTTAGGATGGCCTACTCTACTGTCTCTCTTCATTCCATAGTAACTATACTAAGGACCACATAGTACTATAAAAACAGATGATGTTTATTATATTCTACTATGTGGGACTATTCATCTTCCAAGGCATTTAATGCCTCACACTTCTTAATGCAAATCATATATATGTATATGTATATATATGAAAGTATCAAAATTACAAATGAGGCTTACCTTATTAAAAAAGGAGAAAAGACAAACGAGTTTTATTGTCTTCAACGAGATTTATCTCCCCAAATTGGTTGGCTGAGATGAGGTAAGGTGAGTGGAGCGGTAGCAGTAACCACGAAGCCTAGTGAATAGAGACATGGTAGGATTTATCAGCTTGGTTGGCTAAGATGAGGCGGGGTGAGCGAAACGATAGTAGGAGCCGCAATGTCTGGTGAGTCACGAGACATGAGGGTCGTGAAATCAATGGAGAGTTAACAGGTGACATGTGGGACGAGGCAGTGAAATTGATAGGAATGATTTCCGAGAATGAGATGCGAAAATAAAGAGGGTTTCATGGAAATTGGAAATGAAACAAAAGAGGGATGGGTACAATGCAAAAATTAAGTAGCGCGGCCATGAATATAAATTGGCGCCTACTCTAAATTTTAACGGTCATGTAGTAGTTTAGTTTATACTATTTTATTGTTTAAAAGTAAAATTTAACCAAAAACAACACTTTGCATTAAAATGCTAGGATTAGGCGTTGTTAAAATTAATTTTTTTTAATGATTCCATATTAAATCCCCATGTAAATTTATATAGGATAGGAAAGCGCATGGTAGGAATCGAACCTGAGTCTTTTTACAGAACACAAGCCTACTTTCCACTACACCGCACCCGCGAACTTATTAAATGCCTACTAGTATTTATACAATTCCCGTTTCTGACGTTTCTTCATGAAGCAGAGGTGGCTACTCACTCTCTTCTTCCCAACCATGCCAATATTACATCTACTCTCAAACATTCGTTTTCCTTTCCAAATGGTCAGACCATTCAAAATTAAACCCGACTACATACCTACCGAATTCTTTACAAAAGTGCATTTGGAAGTCCTTTACCTTTTAAGGATATCGATTAGGTTGCACTTAAATAAACTAATCTAAATTGACATTTTAATGTTTGAACTCCTAGTTCAGTCTGTAGTCCTTGGTTTAGTGTTGTTTTCAACAAAACAAGATTCTCGTTGTATTTATTAAAAATATGGTATTGCACTATGACTTACTTGCTCATTTCGAATGAACCAATTTCGTTGAGATTTCATATAATAGAATGCGACTATTCGCGTTACAACTTTTGTATGTGATCTAGTATGGATCGAACATCCATATTCTTATATTACTTTAAAATTCAAAATTCAAAAGAAAATATACTGTCTTGGGCAAAATGAACACTTTAGTGACCAAGGTACAAATGTTTTTATTAGTTGTATGATTCGGCACTTGCATGAGCATCGAAGCGAAAACATGCTAAAAGATTTATTGGTAAGTATATTTTATATTTCTCTATCAATCTTAATTCAGATTGATAAACAATTTTATCAATTTGATTAGTTATACAAATTTACTAAAGTAGATAATTTTAATTTTGTATGGCATGCATTCTTCAAATATTATAATGGTTACATTAATCGTTTCATTTTTCTAATAATGCTCGCACAAGAATTTTATATTTCCCAAAACCTTATGGAGAACTATATAAACCTTTTTATTTCTTGAACGAGTGTTTGGACTCGTTTGCATTAGGATTTTGACCTTAAGTTTGGTCAACAAAGCATAGGCTCGTAAGCGATGGTTACATCGCAACAGTTGTATCACATATAACTGCTAACCTTAGTCTTTACTCGAATCTCGACCTTCATCTTGGGTTTGCTCAACAAATGGAGGAAGATTATTCGCTCTTACCAATCATTGATTGACGGCTAAGTATAGTGCATGTATCTTGAGTTTACTCGACAAATACATACATGTATTTTACCATGTCTAAGCAATATGTTAGTGGCACTACACATACCAGCTTTGGCTTGAGTTTGCAAAAAATCAAGCGTATGCAAGTAATCTATCCATATATTAATGATAGAGGTTAACTATATTAAACATTTATAATTTTTGATATATTTTCAGTGATATCAATTTAAGGAATAAGTATTTCTTGTGAAATACCCTCGTGACTTAAGTATCAAATATATCTGAAATCACAGTACACGTACCATACATATGTGTTTATTCCAAAAATCAATTTTGAGTTTATTTTAGTCCCACTTATATTTTAGTTATACATATTATTATGTAATTTCAATTTATTTGTAATTGTTGTAATTTAATTAAATTACATAATAGTTATATATATCTTATTGATTAAATCGTATTTAATTAATTTTAATTCTTAATTTAATTAACTAGTTTAATTAAATTTTATTTAAAAATTTCAAAAATTATTTTTTATCCATCGTATACTATTTAAAAGAATTTTTAATTATAATCTTTATAGTGTATATATATATCAATTAACATTTAATTAATTATATCAAATGAATTATTTATTTAACTAAACATTTTATTTGAATATTGTAATGAATTTTCAAATTTAGTTTAATTTACCTTAAATAATTTTAAGATAAATATCTAATTGTAACCTTTATAGTTATACATACATATATGTTAATTAAATTTTAGTTAATTGTTTATATATTTAATCATAGTAATTAAATATTTACAAAATTTTCAAAAATTATTAAATTAAACTTTTAAAACTATTTTGAAAAAAAAATTAGCTTATAACATTGTAAAATTACCTTTTATATTTTAAACTTAACATTTAAATTTAAAAAGTTTCAAATCTTAATTTGAAAATTAGCCTAAGACCCAAATAAATTTGGACCTTACACTTAGGCCAACCTTTCGGACTTCCTCCACCCATTGGCCAAAGCTAGTAGCCAAAGAGAGAAGAATACTTTTTATCTAACTCCAAGTCTAGAAACTACTACTCTATACATCCATCAGATAGAAAAGTTTATTCATTAATTAACCTTAAATGTTAACTAGTTAAAATGCTTTAACAAATATGGGCTCTAATACATTTATCGGGTTAACCCATGCTGGTAGCGGATGAAATTGGTAAATTTCAAAAAGTTGCCCTATTTGGATCATAATAATCTATTAACTAGCATTAGATCAAATCTATTTATTAGAACAAAACCATATTTTATTTTATAATGTTATTTATTTAAGAGGGAGTTCGTTTAAAGGACAAAAATTTGTATTTTTTAGCCTCAAGGACACTGTTATCTGACCTTTTGGCCCGGCTATATCCAGACCAATTAAACGAGACAGACTCAATTGCAATCAGGATCGATGTATCATATTAACGATCACGAAGCCTACAGATCAGGCCTAAATGATAAGCTAAAGTAGTAGCAAAGCAGAAGTTGGAGGCGAACTCAATAAACACTTAAGGCATGGAAGTTCACTACTTCCAGAAGATAGATCAAGTATGATCCATATTCAATACTATGGATTGTATCGTATCGATTCCATAGCTCAATTCAACGATGATCGATTGGCATCTCAAAATCTACAATTCCAACACACTTGAAACTTTCAAAGCATTAATATATTAGAGGGAGGAGTCCCTAGGAACGATTGCATGTCCAGATGAATAAATTTGAATGATCAACACCGATCGTTCATGAACGATCGTACAAATTCAGCCAAACGCACCAACTCGATGAAGATTGGTTAATATCTCACAAACTACAACTCAGAATGACACCAAACTTTGGGAGCGTTCATTAGAGATATGGAAGAGTCACCACGAACAATCGCATCACTATTAGAGTCAAAACGAACGATCGGCACCGATCGTTCCAAATTGAGAGTTAGAACTTACGATCATTCTGGTGGGCCCCTATAGATATGGAGAGTCTTCTGCCAAATTTCCAGCGAGATATTTCGCCACCTTCACCTATAAATACAAACTTCCTTCTTTATTTAAAGGAGTTGAACGTTGCTTGTTACTTTGGACTCCATTATAATCAAGTGCTATTATCATTACTTTATTGTAATCATATTTACAAGTGATTGATAAAGTAAATTCATCAAAGTGGACGTAGGAACACAACGCCGAACCTTATGAACCCTTATATCTTTATTACTGCTTAATTCTGATTGCTTATTTGCTTATCCTCTCTGTTTAATTTTGATTATTCTTAATTTATTTCTCTACCGTTTTATTCTTGAGTGTTTGTGCCCACTTTTGGTGCTTTCACAGGGAATGCTTGATTCTTAGCTTATTCGGATCCCTTAGTTGCTACCCGATTGCATAAATCCCCCGAAGGAGATCCATAATTGTCTTTGTGAAGCTTGTTTGTTCTATTCATATTTGCAAAAGTCTAAGGGAAATTATTAATAATTGTTAGAAACACCAGGTCTACTTCTCAAAATGCAATAGGAAATGAGAACACCAGCATCCAGTAAGGAGGCCCGACCAGTAGATGTGAATGCTACCAAACCTGTTGATGTCCAGAATACAGCCGATTCCATTACAAGAGCTGAATTTCAAAATCTGATGAGAGAGCTAGTGGATATCCACCGAAAGTTGAATCAACAAATTCAATCCAATATCGATCTAATGATTCAACTCAATCAGCAACAACGTGGGAAAGCTAGGAGGGAGCCAACTCCCTATTCCACATCGGAGAGCTCAACTTCATCATAGGGCTATCATAGACAAAGACGTTGCAGAACCGATGGATACCACGTTGAACCATCGAGCCACCATCACTTGGCCGATCCAAACAGATCGATAACGATCAGTACCTGTAACGGCCCGGGTTTTTCATACAAGAAAAACCGGACTATTTGTGCTAAAAGAAGAAGAGGTAGAAGAAGAAGAAACAGAAAACAACAGCAGAATCTCACATACGCAGCGGAATAAAATATAATATATATCAACAGATCTTTACACAAATCAAACTGTATCTGTATATATATATACATCCAAATACATCATCAGAGTACATCACATCAATATCATACAACTGGACAGTAATCATAACTTGTCCTCACAATCTGAATACACAGCGGAATATATAACTCAAATACGGAAGTACGTATCGCCATCCAGCTCCATAGCATCATTTCCTGTAATCTATAATACTCGGTCTGACCCGAGCATCATATAAAACAATACCCGAGTCAGTCTGGAAAACCAGCGTGAGAAAATCACACTCAATTGATTATTAAAGTTTCAAAAATCTTTTGAAATCAAAAAGCATCTCGTAAGACCACGCCACAAATAAACATGTCGGGTTTTTACCTTACGATAGCTAAAACACTTTTTATAAAATCCTCTGATATTATAATAGTGTCTATTCACAAATACTTATTAAAATAGCTGAAATTGTTACATTATTAAATTCCAGCATACTAGCCACAAAAGTGGGTAATACAAACAAATACCGTACAAGGCACGTAGGAAGAATGGATTTCCAACGAATGACTAGGCACTGGGGTACCACCTATCACAGTACGTGGCCTAGATCACAGTACCAAGGAGTACGCCCGCTCCCCTGCAACACAAGGCCGGAACCATCCCTTACTGGATGATCCCGAATAAAATCACCCCACGGTTGGGATCAGCAACCGCACCACTAAGCCGAAATAAAAAGGGACATCTAGACAGGGATGACCTTACCCTCCAGTGGGAGCTACCCACGAAGCCTTGCTGCATAACCCCTGATTTTCAGTCATTCCCGGTTGATGAGGTTCGAGGCTAAACGATACCTTTTAGAGAACATATCCCTTAGAATGCCCATCGTCCGCTGACGATGTTTCGCAAGCATTCGTCCATACCAGTCCGTCCCGGGTTTGAACGGAACCGAAGGCACTACTCCTACTACATCCATTTTGGAAATATCCTCAGGATTAGTAGCGACTAGCCCTTGTACTTCACTGCTCCATCTTCGACTTCGAACACGTTACCCGAAACGTACAAACCGAATCGAAGTGGTATTCGAGTCTCCAGACCTAGAATCCCGGTATACGGAAACTCGATCCCGGTCTCTTCGAAACGATCAGCGCATTGGCCAATATTGATAGTCGGTTATTTAACTATCAATTCACATCCATAGCAACCATCACACAATTAAATAATTTCCCACATTATTTATTTGCCCAAATATCTTTCCAAGATATATTTCCAATTTTCAAACTCCTTTTGAAAACAATTTCAAACAGTTTCCGCTTACGGAATATATTTCCAAATATTTATTTCCTCTGAAACACCAAGTACAAAACACTTAGATTTAAAATAAATCTTAAAACACTTTACTATAAATATACTTAATAATATTGAAATTTAAAAACTACTTTAATACCTTAACAAAATATATACTTAAGAAATATTTAAAATGAAACCACTTTACAAATATAAACTAAATTTCTCTTTTTAAAATATAATACCAAATCACTTTTATATAATTACTACAATAATATATTTTTGAAAATACTTACTTTAGAAATAATCAATTTTCTAAAACATGCTTTTTAAAACATACTTAAAACTTTTAACTTATTATTTAAAATTGCTTTGAAAACGTACTTGGCTATCCAGAGAAATACACTTCTCATTTCCATCTTTTAAAAATAAACCAACATTTATTTTTAAACCAAACCATATCTTTTTATAAATCCCCATCTTGAATTTATATTCAAATATCCACTGATATTTTATTTTACTTTATAAACCCAGTTTATATCTCCAAAATCTCACTTCTCTTTTAAAATTCCAATTTTAAACAACTAAATCAATTTCCAATTGATTTTCCAATTTACTTTACTTTACTTTGAAATAAATTTCCTTTACTACTTCATTTATTTCAAAATACATTAACTTTTAGATTTATTCCTTTATTTGAGTTAAAACCCTTTTTAACTGAAAATACCAATTTTAAACTTCCAAAATTCCTTCTTTAGCTTTTAATTAAATTTAATCCTTACATTCAAAATAAATCCTTTATTCTTTAAATTTAATATCATTTTAGTTTAAAGTTAATATTTTCCTTGTTATTTCGAAATTCCCTTATTCCAATTTACTTGAATTATTTACTTAAAATTTACTCTTTTATTTCTTTCAAAATCCAATTCAATATATTTTGATAACTCCTTTTATTGAAATATTCAGTCCAACCATATCATCCAATATTTCAATCATCAATAATATCATCACAGGATATCAATATTCATAACACAGAATATCAAATAATCTAAATAATTTTGAGGAATCCAGTTGGATCCCTCCAACCTGTTTCCCTGCATCCACAAACGTTAGCACAATACCAATTCCACTTCAAAATGGAATATCGCGGTATATGGGATTTGTATAAATCATCCGCTATTATGCGGCGCATAGGGTCTCATCCGCTATATAAATGCGGGAATATCAACAACTCAAATATATACATATGCCAATATGTATATATTGCTATATACTACTATATATAGTATAACACATCAATCAATGCAACCATTCAATCAATTATTTAAATTTAACCATTTAAATTTAAATCTAACTGAGTGAGATTAACTCACCTTTGCTTTTTAATTTGCAGTCCAAACCAACCAGCATGTTTCCATGATTTTAAACCTTGTATAAACGTTACACAATTTATTAATATGACTTAATCGAACAATTTATTTTCCTTTTTATAATTTAATTATCTAAAAATCTAATGTGGCTTAATCACTTATTCTAAACAAATTCCCTATATCAAATATTATTAGTAACTAAAATAATTATATAAGTAAATTAAACAAATTAATTACCTAAATCAATTATTTTTAAACAAACTAGTAAATTGTATTTATCATCTTCTTCTAACTGCATATAAAATAATTTATATAGATTTTATAGAAATCTAATCTATATATAACTTTCAACAGTTCTGAAATTTCTATATATATATATTTTTCCAAACCTAGCTATACATAGTTCTGTCCTGCTTCCATATATATACTTTTCAGTTTAAACAAGCTGCTTAGAAAATATTCTTATGCATATATATATATATAAATTGGAAAACTACATATATCTTGCTGTACACATATATATAAGATTAAAACAGTTCAAAGTTTTTTTTTTTTTTATAAATCTTACTAATATATGAATTTATCTTCGTTGTAACAGCATTAACTAAATTAAGATTTACTAAAAATTTAAACTATTTTAAACAAATAAAATTACCTTCCTGCAACCTTCTCATTCCCATCTTACGCTTGCTCAGAAATCACCATCGATTTCGTGCTCGACTCGAAACTGCCTCGATCGACACCACGTCGATGTTGACAACGCCGCAAATCCAGAGTCGATCGTACCCTCCATCAACCCAGATACCGATTCCCAAACGTCGAACAAATCTCGCGACTCCCACTCCACGTCTCGACTTCCTCTCACGAACCAGTGCGTGCCTCAGATCAACCCAGCTTCGCTCCTACTGAAAGAAAACCCATGCCCTAGCTTCGCGTTCACGCTGTCGAACGAGCGCCTCCACCTGTCGAGTTCGCATCTGACTCGATTTCACTCGTCGCCTAATTCGCGCCTACCAGATCCTCAAATCAGCAGTAGAAAATATCGCGTAGGAGCAATGACGAGCCAACGATGGCTGATGGAACAGCCGAGTACGCAGCGTTGATTATTAAGAAGGCGTTGATTTATGGAACCCTAGTTTTCACGGGTTCAAGCATCACGACTTGGAGATTGCTATGGAACTGTGACTTTGAAGAGAACAGATTCCATTTGAATTAATTTGAGAATAGAGGGAGGTAAAGGGAAAACGAACGAAGGCAGCCTATTTTCTTTTCGAACGAGATAGCTTCAATTGAAAGGAACAACAGAGGGGGAGACGCGTGTTTATTAGGTAGGACACGTGTTAATGAACTGCCTTGCGTGTCTGCAGGCTTGCTATAGGTGTTGAGAAATGAAAGTAAAAAGCACTGATGGAAGATATATTGACCAGTTAAAATATTAAATTTCCGATTAAATTTCAATGCGTTTACATTCCGTACGATCACACGACAACTCCAAACACTACGAAAATTGAAATCCAATAATAATACAATATTACGGATCCAATGGAACTGGTTTCGTCGCATTCCGAGACTGTGCCTCGGACGGCTATTTTTAAATTCAATTTCAACGATATATTTTTAAAACTGAACAAAACTCTTTAAAATTCCATTTTAAAAGTTCTATCATCTTTAGTATTAACAATATAAATTTTCTGAACCTTTGAACTATTTTTAACAGGCTAAAAATCAAGATTCAATATTTTACCCAATCCCGATAATTAAATTTAATAATTAATTATCCAAATAAATACTGTATATTTAAAATTAAAGTTAAAATTTAACCTTCGAATATTTAAAATAAATTAAATATTCCCATTTCAAATATATAAAAATTCCGGGTCGTCACATTCCTCCCCCCTTAAAAGAATTTCGTCCCCGAAATTACCAGTTAAGAGAATGATTCAATCCACGTTAACTATTTTCCCAATTCTAACCGTTATAACAATACCCAAACAATCTTTTATTAATGATACTCTAATCATCTTTTAACTTCCCAAACTTATTCATAAGTTCAACTCATACCACCTACTTATCCATTCAAATTTAAATTTGAATTCAAATTTTAACTTATCAAAATTTCTCAAAATTTTTCTAACTCCCTAAATTTCCGAAAAATTTCGCCAGCGTCTCCTTTGCGCGGCTAGCTCGGTACTACTACAAAAATGGCTCTACGGCCTCCCAATCTCAAAAAGAAAATACAAAGCCAAGTGGCTGTATCAAAAACCCAATCAAATTTCATATAGAAATTCAAATACATACCTTTTTGTCGGGCCATTAAAATTTATCTTCTAAATCAAAAATCCCAATTTATCCATTGCTTTTATACACCTGTATATCCTACTAAGCAATAATATTCAATCACAATTCCAAAGTCATTTTATACTTTTCTTTACAAATTTTCAATATTTGCTTTACTTAAGCCCGTACGATGCACATATATCATTCGTACGTAATATCACATTCGATCGCTCAATCGATCACACAATCTCACTTCCGAACTAGTATCGTCCACCCGACTTCCTAGTGCGGACTCAGATCTGGTTCCTTGATCAGAAACCGTCATTCTCCTTGCATAGCCACAAACTATGATAGAGAATATCCAGAATCAATCAACAATCCATATCCAGGTTCGCCGTCGAAAATCGAGTGAAAAATTCCAACTCGGATCGATATATCTATCTCGAAATTCTGTGTTCGACATCTGGACCAAATAGCTATGCGAATAAAATAATATACGTACATCTTACGTATTAATTTCAATTGATTATCAGTTATATCAATTCTCTTTTATTCACATTCCTTTTTGATTGTTATCCCCTTATTCACAACTATCCCATTTCACAATTTCAGTTTTAGTCTTCATTCAACTATTCACTTAGTACATATATATATATATATATTTTCCCAAAATTACTAAGTATATTTCCACTACAAATTTCCTTAAGAATTTCATTCTTCAATTCTTAAGTTCAATATAAATTTTCTTATATTTATTTACTATTTCACCACCGAAGTGTATATATTCAAATTGAACTCCCAATTTCATATGAATTTCAATTTTCTACTTCAATTTACCACTTCATTTCAAATATAAATACTTATTCCACATTTTCATTCAGATTTTCATTTCTAAAAATTTTCTTAAATTCAATTCATCTCCAACTTCTGAATATTGAATTTTATTTAGCTCGAAAACAATCCAAGTTAATTCATTCAATAACTATTTCTTAACTTATTTAAACCACTTCTGTTGAGTTCAGTTTCCATTCAATATTTACTTAAGTCAATAACTTAAGTTTATTTTTCATTTAAAAATTAAGATTGCTCATCTTAGTCATTTCCATTTGATAATTACAATTTCATTTCTATTCATAAGTTTTAACTTACTTACTTAAGATCTAGGACTATTCATTTAAGTCCATTTCCATCTTCACATCAAATTTCAAATTATTACACTTAAGAACCTAAGAATATGAATTTCTTTACACAATTATAAGCATTTTACATTACCTTTATATCCAATTCAATTCGACTTCAACTTATTTATATTTAATTCAATTCCAATTCTCAATTTTATTTAACTTATCTTAAGTTAAATTCAAATATATTTTATTCACCTTCATATACTCGAATTAAATTTTAATTCTAGGATACAATTTTATACAAGTTTTACAATTCATTCACCTTCAAGTTCTCTGATTCTTTTATCTATCAACTTATATTACTCATTTAGTTAATTTCATCTCATAATTATAATCCCAGAATTTAACTTTCATTCCTTTCTTATTTCAATCAACTTCATTCTATACTTTATATTGTTGATTCATTTAAATTTCCACATTTAAATTTTAAATAGAATTTCCAGAATCCAATTGCTCGGTTTTTATTTCAAAACCATTTTGAATCCATAAATAACTCACACATCTGATATATCACATCAAATCCCAATTTCCAAAACAATCTGCTTTTATCAAACAATTTTCCCTTTGAATTTCAAAACCAACCCAGTTCACAATCATTTCCAATTTAAAACAGTTTGGTAGCAATTTCTCTTTGGAAACTCGAAAATAGACATCGATGATGCTGCAGTCATCACCGAAATTATTTTCCAGCGACCAAAAGAGAATTTAATGCTTTTATCACTTTAAAATTTTTCAAACATTTTTAAATCCCAAATCCCACCAGATTTCAATTCAATTTCAAAAATATTCATGAAATAATATCACTATTATTTCCCCAAAACCTTTAAAAATTATTTTTAAATCCAAAGGAATTTAAATCTTTCCCAAAACTTCAAATTCAAAAATCCATCCAATTTTTATATCCAAACATTACTCTGGAATTCTATCACATTTTATTCCAAGTTATAAGACACATTTACAATTTACATTTACAAATTTCATTTGTTTATGAATTTATCTCATTTGATTATAAATCACATTTGTAATTCACATTTGTATATAAAGTTTATCTCAATTTATAATCTCATTTGATCTATATTTCAATTTTCTACTCAATAATGAGACTAACTCATTATTGTCATTTTCTAACAACCAAGCATCCAAATATATAACTATAATAAATTTCGAATAATTATTTCTTTTATATACAAAATAATTTGGGCAAAATTATTTCATTCACCCTATTTAAAACAATATTGTGTCGAACTGTTCTATTCAAGTGTTTAGAAACCCTTTCGATACAGTTGTCCAGACTGTGCCGACGAAGGTTCATATGCCACTCAATAAATCAACCAACACAATATAAAACCATTTTATATTCACTAACAAATACGCGCTCATATCTATTAGTACTCTCAAAATTCCCAACAGAGCCAAGGTTATCGCCAACCTCGCTCTGATACCAAGTGTAACGGCCCGGGTTTTTCATACAAGAAAAACCGGACTATTTGTGCTAAAAGAAGAAGAGGTAGAAGAAGAAGAAACAGAAAACAACAGCAGAATCTCACATACGCAGCGGAATAAAATATAATATATATCAACAGATCTTTACACAAATCAAACTGTATCTGTATATATATATACATCCAAATACATCATCAGAGTACATCACATCAATATCATACAACTGGACAGTAATCATAACTTGTCCTCACAATCTGAATACACAGCGGAATATATAACTCAAATACGGAAGTACGTATCGCCATCCAGCTCCATAGCATCATTTCCTGTAATCTATAATACTCGGTCTGACCCGAGCATCATATAAAACAATACCCGAGTCAGTCTGGAAAACCAGCGTGAGAAAATCACACTCAATTGATTATTAAAGTTTCAAAAATCTTTTGAAATCAAAAAGCATCTCGTAAGACCACGCCACAAATAAACATGTCGGGTTTTTACCTTACGATAGCTAAAACACTTTTTATAAAATCCTCTGATATTATAATAGTGTCTATTCACAAATACTTATTAAAATAGCTGAAATTGTTACATTATTAAATTCCAGCATACTAGCCACAAAAGTGGGTAATACAAACAAATACCGTACAAGGCACGTAGGAAGAATGGATTTCCAACGAATGACTAGGCACTGGGGTACCACCTATCACAGTACGTGGCCTAGATCACAGTACCGAGGAGTACGCCCGCTCCCCTGCAACACAAGGCCGGAACCATCCCTTACTGGATGATCCCGAATAAAATCACCCCACGGTTGGGATCAGCAACCGCACCACTAAGCCGAAATAAAAAGGGACATCTAGACAGGGATGACCTTACCCTCCAGTGGGAGCTACCCACGAAGCCTTGCTGCATAACCCCTGATTTTCAGTCATTCCCGGTTGATGAGGTTCGAGGCTAAACGATACCTTTTAGAGAACATATCCCTTAGAATGCCCATCGTCCGCTGACGATGTTTCGCAAGCATTCGTCCATACCAGTCCGTCCCGGGTTTGAACGGAACCGAAGGCACTACTCCTACTACATCCATTTTGGAAATATCCTCAGGATTAGTAGCGACTAGCCCTTGTACTTCACTGCTCCATCTTCGACTTCGAACACGTTACCCGAAACGTACAAACCGAATCGAAGTGGTATTCGAGTCTCCAGACCTAGAATCCCGGTATACGGAAACTCGATCCCGGTCTCTTCGAAACGATCAGCGCATTGGCCAATATTGATAGTCGGTTATTTAACTATCAATTCACATCCATAGCAACCATCACACAATTAAATAATTTCCCACATTATTTATTTGCCCAAATATCTTTCCAAGATATATTTCCAATTTTCAAACTCCTTTTGAAAACAATTTCAAACAGTTTCCGCTTACGGAATATATTTCCAAATATTTATTTCCTCTGAAACACCAAGTACAAAACACTTAGATTTAAAATAAATCTTAAAACACTTTACTATAAATATACTTAATAATATTGAAATTTAAAAACTACTTTAATACCTTAACAAAATATATACTTAAGAAATATTTAAAATGAAACCACTTTACAAATATAAACTAAATTTCTCTTTTTAAAATATAATACCAAATCACTTTTATATAATTACTACAATAATATATTTTTGAAAATACTTACTTTAGAAATAATCAATTTTCTAAAACATGCTTTTTAAAACATACTTAAAACTTTTAACTTATTATTTAAAATTGCTTTGAAAACGTACTTGGCTATCCAGAGAAATACACTTCTCATTTCCATCTTTTAAAAATAAACCAACATTTATTTTTAAACCAAACCATATCTTTTTATAAATCCCCATCTTGAATTTATATTCAAATATCCACTGATATTTTATTTTACTTTATAAACCCAGTTTATATCTCCAAAATCTCACTTCTCTTTTAAAATTCCAATTTTAAACAACTAAATCAATTTCCAATTGATTTTCCAATTTAATTTACTTTACTTTGAAATAAATTTCCTTTACTACTTCATTTATTTCAAAATACATTAACTTTTAGATTTATTCCTTTATTTGAGTTAAAACCCTTTTTAACTGAAAATACCAATTTTAAACTTCCAAAATTCCTTCTTTAGCTTTTAATTAAATTTAATCCTTACATTCAAAATAAATCCTTTATTCTTTAAATTTAATATCATTTTAGTTTAAAGTTAATATTTTCCTTGTTATTTCGAAATTCCCTTATTCCAATTTACTTGAATTATTTACTTAAAATTTACTCTTTTATTTCTTTCAAAATCCAATTCAATATATTTTGATAACTCCTTTTATTGAAATATTCAGTCCAACCATATCATCCAATATTTCAATCATCAATAATATCATCACAGGATATCAATATTCATAACACAGAATATCAAATAATCTAAATAATTTTGAGGAATCCAGTTGGATCCCTCCAACCTGTTTCCCTGCATCCACAAACGTTAGCACAATACCAATTCCACTTCAAAATGGAATATCGCGGTATATGGGATTTGTATAAATCATCCGCTATTATGCGGCGCATAGGGTCTCATCCGCTATATAAATGCGGGAATATCAACAACTCAAATATATACATATGCCAATATGTATATATTGCTATATACTACTATATATAGTATAGCACATCAATCAATGCAACCATTCAATCAATTATTTAAATTTAACCATTTAAATTTAAATCTAACTGAGTGAGATTAACTCACCTTTGCTTTTTAATTTGCAGTCCAAACCAACCAGCATGTTTCCATGATTTTAAACCTTGTATAAACGTTACACAATTTATTAATATGACTTAATCGAACAATTTATTTTCCTTTTTATAATTTAATTATCTAAAAATCTAATGTGGCTTAATCACTTATTCTAAACAAATTCCCTATATCAAATATTATTAGTAACTAAAATAATTATATAAGTAAATTAAACAAATTAATTACCTAAATCAATTATTTTTAAACAAACTAGTAAATTGTATTTATCATCTTCTTCTAACTGCATATAAAATAATTTATATAGATTTTATAGAAATCTAATCTATATATAACTTTCAACAGTTCTGAAATTTCTATATATATATATTTTTCCAAACCTAGCTATACATAGTTCTGTCCTGCTTCCATATATATACTTTTCAGTTTAAACAAGCTGCTTAGAAAATATTCTTATGCATATATATATATAAATTGGAAAACTACATATATCTTGCTGTACACATATATATAAGATTAAAACAGTTCAAAGTTTTTTTTTTTATAAATCTTACTAATATATGAATTTATCTTCGTTGTAACAGCATTAACTAAATTAAGATTTACTAAAAATTTAAACTATTTTAAACAAATAAAATTACCTTCCTGCAACCTTCTCATTCCCATCTTACGCTTGCTCAGAAATCACCATCGATTTCGTGCTCGACTCGAAACTGCCTCGATCGACACCACGTCGATGTTGACAACGCCGCAAATCCAGAGTCGATCGTACCCTCCATCAACCCAGATACCGATTCCCAAACGTCGAACAAATCTCGCGACTCCCACTCCACGTCTCGACTTCCTCTCACGAACCTGCACATCCAAACCGCTATGTAGCTGAATTGAGAGAAGCTCAATGAAAGGAGAAAGGTAAGGGTGTAGACAAGTACCTCCACATCCAAACCGCCGAAGATTGACAACTAATGCATGGGCCTTGGCTCGGGCACCATAGTCGGTTCTATAAAGACATAGATCTGAGGGATGACGAGGAGGAGCCCAAAGAGACCAAGGCCGCACCAGCTGAGCTGATGATTGACATTCGAGTCAGCCACAACGACCAGTCACGGGTCCTAAAGATCGGATCGCAGCTCAACCATCGAATGATGAAAGAACTTGTTGGTTTACTCCGAGCGAATATTGAAGTGTTCGAATGGACTCATTCTAACATGTGTGGGATCTCACCTGCCATTGTGAGCCATGCATTGAATATCGACCCGAGGCATGTCCCGGTGAAACTAAAAAGGTGTGGCATGGATCCGGAGAGATATGCTGCCCTTAAGGAGGAGGTGGATAAGCTCAAAAGTAATGGGTTTATTCACGATGCCCTCAATCCTAAATGGATATCTAATCGTGTACTTGTGAGATAGGCGAATAGAAAGTGGCGGACATGCGTTGATTATTCAGACTTGAACAAGGTGTGTCCAAAAGACAGTTTTCTCCTTGCAAAGATCGACGAGCTGGTAGACTCAACCGTAAGGCACGAATTGATATCTTTCATGGATGCATGCTATGGATATAACAAAATTCCAATGCACAATTCCCAATCAAGAGCACACCAGCTTCATTATCAATGTCGGATTATATTTCTATGTGGTGATGTCATTTGGATTAAAGATTTCTAGAGTGACCTATCAACGTCTAGTCAACATAATGTTTAAAGATCAGATTGGAAAGACAATGGAGGTATAAATAGATGAAATGCTTGTGAAGTCACGACGATCTAGCGACCACATTAGAGACTTGGCAGAAATGTTTGATGTCCTCCGATATTACAAAATGAAGATCAATCCCTTGAAATGTTCTTTTGGCGTAGCATCAGGAAAGTTTTTGGGTTTCATCATCAATGCCTGTGGAATCGAAGCTAATCTTGAGAAGATTCATGCAATTCGCAAAATCTAAGCGCCAAACACCATCAAACAAGTACAGAGCCTAAATGGGAAATTTGTCGCCCTAAGTCGATTTATTTCCAGAGCTACCGATAGATGCATTCCTTTCTTTAATTTGATTAGAAGAGGGAAAAGGAATTTTGAATGGATGCAGGATTGTAAAGATGCATTTCAAGCTTTGGTGAACCACTAAGAGAGACCTCCCATCTTTCAAAGTCTGTGGATCACGAATAATTGTATATCTACATGGCGGTGTCCGTACATGCTATAAGTGCTGCACTGCTTCGTGAAGAGAATCAAATCTAGAGACTGGACTATTATGTTAGCAAGCGATTGACAGGAGCTGAAAGGAACTACCCGAAAATAGAAAAATTGACGTACTGCTTGTTGATTGCATCATGAAAGCTCCGCCCCTATTTTCAAGCTCATCCCATCAACGTTTACACCGATCAGCTGTTATAACAGGTCTTGCAACGACCTGAGAAACTAGAAGGTTACTCAAGTGGAACATCGAGTTGAGTCAATTTGACATTACTTACTTCCTTCGGAGATCCATCTAGGAACAGGCACTGGCAGACTTTATAGGTGAGTTCAATGCATAGGATGATCTCCCAGACAGTAGTGAAGTCCCTACCGTCTGATGGAAAATTTATACTGATGGTGCCTCCAATGATCGCTATTCTAGAGCCAAAATTGTACTAGTAACTCCGGGGGATCAATCAATTTGCTATGCCTTGAAGCTTGACTTCCCTACAACAAATAACAAAGTTAAGTATGAAGCTCCGATTGTTGGACTCAAACTTGCCAAAGAACTGGGAGTAAAATCTCTTGAAATCTTTTGTGATTCCCAATTGGTGGTTACCAAGTCAGAGGAGATTACCAGGCTAAGGGATAACAAATCGCTTCATAACTTATCCAAGTCCAAGAGCTATTAGCTAATTTTGAGTATTATGAAATCACGTAGGTTCCCCGAGATCAAAACAAAAAAGCCGACTCATTGGCAAAGTTTGTTAGCAGTGGGGATGCACAACAGATGGGCTTGGTTCCAGTCGAAGTATTAGACATTTCGAGTATAAACCGGATGGAAATTGACTAGGTTCTAGAGATGGAGCCTGAGAAGGAGTCATGGATGACTCCGATTAAAGACTATTTGATACAGGGAGTCCTTCCCGAACGAAAAAATGAAAGGCAACAAGTCCTTCGCGAAGCTTCATGGTATATCATTCAGGAAGGAGTCATGTGTAGAAAGGGTTTCTCTATCCCCCTGCCCTGGTGTATCACTCATGATGAAATAAAACAAGTCCTAAAGGAAGTTCATGAAGGAGAATGTGGCGATCACACTGGGAGGGAAAACCCTAGCAAAGAAAATACTCCATTATAGGTATTATTGGTCAACTGTCAACCGAGATGCTGCTGATTATGCTAAGCGATGCGACAAGTGCCAAATATATGCAAAAGTTCCTAGAGCTCCGCCGTTAGAAATCACACAAATGGTCAGTCCATGGTCGTTTATCATATGGGGCATAGATATTATAGGTTCCTTACCGATCTCAAAAGATGGTGCGAAGTACGCCATCATCGCGGTTAATTACTTCACCAAATGGACCGAAGCAGAACCTTTAGCCACGATCATGACAAAGAAAGTAATCAACTTCATCGTCTGGAACATCATTTGTCATTTTGGCCTTCCGCGAACTATAATAACTAATAATGGAACCCAATTCAATAGATTCGAATTCAAATACTTCTGCTGTCGGCATCATATTGAAAAGTGATTTAAGGCAGTTGCTCACCCTCAAGAAAATGGATAAGTTGAAGCTGTGAATAAAACCATAAAATCCATTCAGAAGAAGCATTTGGAAAAGTATAGAGGCAAGTGGGTGGATGAACTCCTAACAACATTATAGGCCTATAGAACCACCCACAAGTCCGCGACATGCCATACTCCATTCGCCCTTGCTTACGGCTCTGAAGCCGTTATTCCCGTTGAACTTGAAGTCCCTTCACATTGAGTGGCCTACTAAGTTCCCAGAGTGAATAAAGATCTCCTTTTAAAATCTCTAGACTTTATAGATAAGAAGCGCGAAGAAGCTGATTTAAGGGCAGCTGCACATCGACACCGAATCACCTGATACTACAACATTAAAGTCCGGCCCAGAATGTTTGAAATCGACGATCTAGTACTCAAACAAATTTTTCCAATCCTTTTACATATGAAACCGACATGGGAAGGAGCATATGTCATTGAATAGAGGCTTGGAGACGAAACCTTAAAGCTAGCAATTGTCGATGGTGTTACTCTTTCGAGAGCATGGAATAGCGAGTATCTACGATGTTATTTTACTTAGTTTGTTTTATTTATTCAGTTGTTATTTGTTTTTGAAATTTGATTTTGCATTTGAGTTTATAGATATGTGATAAGACAGTAGATTCTGTCATTTCTTTCTTTATTCAGCAATAAAGCTTTGAATTTTGCTTCATATCTGCGATCCGCTATTGCATTGCATATTAGTTGTGACATACTACCAACTAAATCCCACTATACAATGAAGTCAACATGACTTGATAGTGATTGTGGTTAGACCGATCACTTGTTGAATAGAACCCCATACTTGAGGGCAAGATAACTGAAAATTGAATTCGACAGTTTTCCAAACAACTCCAAATTTGCAAATCGGATTACAAACATTAACGGGTGCGAACGACTACCCATGGAATAACTCTTTTCCATAGAGCATGGATATGAGTATAAACGAATAAATAAGTGTGATTCGACCACTTACTACTTAACCAACTCTGACCTGAATTCGATAGGATGAGAACATAGTTGGTGAAGATGGAACTCGACCATCCACTAATTAATTCTGCCAATCCAAGATAGGGGCAGAAACATAATTGCTTAACCATTGTGTTCGACAGTGTATCATTAAGGCTCAAGCCTAAGATTTGAATATGACTCAAGGCTACGACCTTATGGAGGCCGTGAGATTGATGAATCAATTCAATATCCGAACCAAAGAGCAACAAATTACAAGTACATTGAATGGAAAATGTAATAGCTCGATCATTTAAGCAAATACACATTAGAGTTCCACAAAAGCAAGAGAACTTTTATTCATATTAAACTTGTAAGTTGCGGTACAAGTTTATCCAAAAAATGAGAATTATAAGTAGGGGGTCGTACCTGCACAAACACGGCCAACAAAAGAGAAAGAGCAGCGACATAAGCTATCTATACATTAAGCCAACCCGATGGCTACTTCTTGGACTTTTTATCCTTCCTCGGTTTCTTAGGGGTGGATCTGCTCGAACTACCACCCGACCCTCTGTTTGATCCTTTATCACCTCTACCTCTCCTTGAAGAGATATCTCTAAATACGGGGATCGAAGAGCATCATCCTTAGAAACATGAGGGATATCATCCCGAAAAATAACTCGCCTGGGGGAATGACTTGAAGCGGGATAAGATTTTGATGATTGGTGTCCACGTCAACTGGCTCAGCCTTAGCCTTTTTCTTCAACAACTCTTCCTTCCCAATGCGCTCCTTTAGACTGAGCTCATCAGTGGGATTAGAGGTGCCCATGATCATGACATCATCATCAATCGGGACTTCATGGTGCGAATCACTACCTTCCCTCAATAATGCATCCACTATGTGCTCATCAAATATGAAAGCCTCCTCTTCTGGAATGTCTTGAGTCATGGCTAAGGTTGTAAGCGCAACAGACTCTGTTGCGAGCACTTGAGGCCCCGGTTGGGATTCTTGAGGAGGTGGAACTGCAATTGGAAGAACTAAAGCTGAGGAAACATAGCTAAAAAGATTAGAAATATCAACTGAAGACACCCCAACTTTCTGAAAGATGGGAGATGTCAACGAGATACCTTCTTCAGTCTGGCTCCCGAGATGAGCTGGAGTACCTTTAGAACTTCGTTCCCGAATTGGAAAAAGCTCGCTGTGAATTTGGTTGGTTACTTCCTGTAATTCTTCACTTTATTTTCTTATATTCTATGAAGTAGTTCTATTCTATTTGGTTGGTTACAAAAACTGTGCTAAAATTCCATTTTCATGTTTTAATACTAAACAATGCTATAAACAATTATCCGAAACTGTAAGATATTTCTTTTATTATTTCTCTTACTTTTTGGATAATGCTAAATACAGTAGTTTCTCTATTTTACACTAATTCCCTTTTTCTTTCTTTTATTCTTGCAACTACGTTTATTGTTATCTTTTAAATATTAAACTACAGAAATATATTCTCTTTTCTAAACCAACCAATTAATCTATCACTTACTTCCAAATCAAGTTATTAGATTTTTCTTTAATTTATTACTTCCGTTTTAGCATAATTTACTGCAAACTTCTATTTTTCTCTTTTTATTTTAGCTTTTCTTATTTTACATCTAATTTCTGTAAATCTAGTGTTCTTCTATTTTAGTCCGTATCTGTGAATTCTTCTCTTTACTATTTTATTGGCGTAAAAAGGAATAAAAAAGAAACTAACATTTACAGGCTAAATTTCAACTTTTGAAATAGGTGTAAATAACTGTAAATTCCTAAATTTAGGCTTATGCGTTTCCCTAACTGTCAAGCCTAATATTATTCATATTTAGTGGATTACTATTTTCCTTTTTCTATATAAATAATAATTAAATATAAGCTCTCTTATACAATTTACAGTCCCAGCATACTAATTAACAGAATTAATTACTGAAATAAATACCGAATAAAATTATTTAACAGGAATCTAACGATAATATATCATAAACGTAAAAGATATATAATTAAATCCACTCACCTGTCTTCCTTAGCTTTTCTTGTGCTCAGCTTGGCTCCATGGTCTTCCTGTATCCCCTTCTATGGTGTCTAATATTTCTTTATTGAGAAATCTTCTCCATAGAAATATTTTCTTTTTAGGGTCCAGCTTCAGGCAATGAACCCATTTGAGAGAAAATCTGATTGTGAGAAAATAGCTAGGTCTAGGGTCCAATTTATAGTGGATTTTGGGGATCTTAGACCATTGGATTCTTGGATTGAATCTGAAGCCACCACGTCAATGGATCGTTTGGAGCCATCAGAAGCATCAACGTATGGCTCGAATCGAATAAAAATCGATTTTAATTGGTTCGGCACGTACTTGGACGAAACTACGTCTGGGTAGCAATGCGGGTCGACCCGAGGTTCGACCTGTGCTCTCTTGGGGTCGACCTGGCAGTCGACCTTGAGTGTTGTGGGTCGACCTATGGGTCGACCCATATTTATTTTATTTTATTTTATTTTTTCGTTTCTCTTGATTTTTGTTTCTTTCGTAATTTCTCCGTCTTAACTCGGATTTCGACAAGTTATATATGCAAATTGATCAAAAAATCGCCACGAACACAATGGTATAAGTTTCGAGGCCATATTCCGACAATTACGAAAATGTTTATTTTCACTATTCATCATTATTTGATTATTTAATTAACGAAAAATGCGGGGTGTTACATTCTCCCACCCTTTAGGAAATTTCGTCCCCGAAATTCGACAAGGGTAAAATTATGTAATTTCTCGCATCCATCACAACCATTTTGTGTACATCCAATTTTGTGACCATCCGTGTTCTTGTACAAAAGTGTCATTCAATACAAAATATATGCATGTGCATGAATTTCAAAGCGGTACCTCCTATATTAATGCTTTTCTTCTTTAAAAATTTATTTTTAAAATATAATGCACACATCCTAAATATACTTGCAATTTCTATATGAATGCAATCATCTGAAAGCTCAAAACGTTTTTCATCCAATTTCTCCCACACTTCTACATAATAGGGGTGTAGTTCAATGAATTTTTCATCCAAATCCTACCACACAATTTCTAATATTCGAATTTCAGAAAAATCTAATATTCCAAACTCGATTTCATATGTTAGAAAGAAGGTAGAAATCGGAAAAACTTCACATTTCTCCATTTTACTTTTGCGTACCTCTCTCTCCGTACTTGGAACTTATGTTGCCATCCAATAAAATTTCTATTTTCTTTCTCAAGCAGGGTTTACATAAGAAAGATTTTTCTTTTCAAACTTTTTCTCAAGCTTAATTTATGGGAAAGATGTATTTTTCTTTTGCAATTCTCATTTATTTCTATTGACGTCTCTGTTGCTTTCTTTAAATCTTATTGTTTTTCTTTTAGTTACCCTTTTCTGCTTTTACTCTTCTTATAATATAGTACTAAACACAACTATCATCTAGGGCAAGGAGGTCTAGGATCATGTCCACTCTGACACAGAAATGTCTTACTCTAGGAATCCAAGTAACTCATATGTTCCTTCTGCCGCCTATTACTTGTTACCAACTTACGCTGTGTTACTCATGACGAACAAGATCTATTCATCTCTTCTATTCCATGCTAAAATAGAAATAACTAAGTCCCATTCACTGCAATGGATCGGGATTTCAATCTATGCAGTCTCTATCTAAAAAGGCAAATAAGCTTGGGGAAATTTTCTCTTTACCTTTCATTTTTTCCCCAACTAAGGTCTACTTTTCCCAACCACGTGTGTCTTACTATCTTACTAATATCACTTCACTATTCTTCTATAGTCTAAACACATGAAGCAACATATCTAGGTTTTCACTAGTGTTCTATACACCTTACGGGAACTTTTATTATTACTACTAGGAGTAATTACTGCTATAGCCTTACACTTTTTTCATTACACTTAGGAAATGCTTCCTATCTATTCCATATTTAAAGTCCGGTTTGGTTTGGTATTTATCATTTTACTCCAAAAATTAAAGCTTTTAAATTTTTGAAATATCAAATCCTAAAATTCTTGCCTTGGAAAATGTTATTTTGAATTTTCTACTAAATTCAAAGTACTTGGTTACTTAAAAAAATTTCTTTCCAAAAACTTATTTACTTTTCCACCAAACCATTTTTCTTTAAAACATGTCTTGCTTGTTCTTAAAACATTTTTCTTTCTTTTATTTTCTTGACTAAAAAAAATGTCCTAACGTGTTTCAAAATATCTTCTTTTCATAAATTTTCAAATTTACTAAAACTGGAGTAGACAGGAACAATTATTTTATCAAAAATCTCCTAACTTTTCTACTCTTCCAATTACTTAACCTCGGAGGAGTTTCTAACTTACTACACTTAATGGTTTTATAACTTAATGTATTGGAATTACTTTCTCTTATGAGAAACCATAAACGCTAAAACCTTCTACGAATCCTTTAAAGGAGGATTTCATGTTTATGTGAAATTACAAGAAATTTATTTTACAATTTTTTCGAAATAGGCTATACAAAATATGGTGTTTTCCATACCTTGTACATCTCTTTCACGTATTTCTTATAACTTGTACAAAACATCTTTATTTGTGATTCATAGAAAATTATATCATTATTCATTTCATTCCAACAAATTAAAGTATGTTTACTTTATATTCACTTACATAAGATATTTCCTACTAAATTCATTAATTTAACGTACATTATTTTTCAAAAGAACTCATTTTCAAAACTACTTTAATATTTCCATAATTAAAAAATATTTTCATATACTTATTTAAATAATAAGTGTACATACACACCACTTTAGAAATTATCTCCAAAACTCATTTGGTCAAAATAGATGTTGCGTAAAACACCGTTACTACAACCCAAAAATTCTAATACACGGATTTAATTAAAATAAATATTAATAAATCTCATCTGCTATGTAAAAAAATTTCCTTTGGGAGTCACATACTATAATAATAGTGGCATAGTCTATGCTTCCTTTATTTTTACCGAAAACATCTATTACAACAATAAATGTTGTAACATATGTTTTCGATACTTAACACACTCTAGGTATTTATATTTAAAATCTTTGTTCACCTACAAGGAAACTAGCGAGCTATACATGCTCTATAATTCTTCAAAAAGAATTTCACTTTTAACAAAATTTACATCATATAAAAAACAATTTAAATTTCATACCATTTATATATATTTTTTCAAAACATTCCAATATTTATTTCCTCAAATATATTAACAATTATATTTTTCAACTTTTCAATTCTAAAAGTTTCATTTTATTGGGCTAGACATAAAGTGGATTTTCTTCTTACCAAAACCACTTCTTCCAAAATAAAAACGCTCTCCCTACCATCCTTTGGGAATTTCCCTACTTCCTATAACATATCGATACCAACTTTCTCTCAAAAGATGGCTTATTTGTATGCTATAAATTGGTAATAATATAGGGCTCAACATACTTGGGTCATTCCAAACCCAACAAGCAAACTATGCACAAATATACTTCTAAAATTTTCCATATGTTAAAATCTATAATTGGGGACTATTTGGATTTTAGTACATAATATATTTATATTTTATTCAAAAATACAAATACGTTCGCTCACTATCCACCTAGGAATCCTAAACCTAGGCTCCGATACCAAATGTAATAACCCGAATCCCAGTGAGTCCGGATTTTTTACAAAAATGCTAAAATCCAAGCGCACTGAAACCTGAGTTATGAATCTGGTATCCTGCAAAATAGGCAAAGATAAATATATCAGAACTCAGATAAATATCTGACGGTGGAACTGACTAAAATATAGTAGTAAGTAAATACTCACCAATAAAATAATACTTTCTAAACAAGTGTCTCAAAGCTGGAAAGTCTCTGCCATCTACCTAACCCGTAGGATGTTATGAGGAGGGGGTCAGAACTAAAGTTCTGGTGAATGGACAAGTTATACACTTTTAAGCTTAATTCTACATATACCATTTTATTTTCATTTACTATTATATTAGGTTTATTGGGTTTATAATACTCTCATCATGGTGCATGAATCAGGCCCATCTACTCCCTAGTAGATTAAAACCTAATAATTGATATATATATATAACACTATATGCCCAATGACCGCATCGGTCATAGGTACTACCTATAGTACCTTTTGTATTCTCCTCGCAAAGGACTCCATCGTCTTGCTCCTATAGCGTTCTGTGACTACATCTGTAAAGGACTGCCTCGTAAGGCCTATAATACAGATGTTCCATCGTCTACTATGAAAACGTAAAACTGCATCCGCACTAGCCTATACTAATCCCGGACATCCACAATGTACCAACCAGTGCGTACCTTGAGGACTATACGTAGTCGTTTTGTCTGCTCCCTGAATCCCACTTAACAAGGTCTACCTTGTACGGAACTCGGTCGGGGTTTTTCTATTTCTATAAAGGACTACCCTGTTAGGCCTACGATACAGATATTCTATTTGCTCTATCTCTTTTTTATGGTGGCTATGGCCCCACGCAGCCACCCCTCAACTAATCGAAAGACCTATAAAGAGCTAAGTGGTTGTGCCCTACTGCAAACAATCTAAACATCCAATTGACTGCGCCCCTCATCCAATGTCTCGATAGTGAAAGGTTCATTGGACTGTTGGTTTAACTCTAGTCTTTCCCGAACTCGCTTCTTGGTTTTGATGCTGGCCCGATATCCGCATGCGACTATCCTTTTGGGTCCTGCCCACTAAAACTTACTTGCAAGTACTGGGACATACGAATATCCTACTCCAAACATCAACCCCTTTTGACTGCCTACAGTGGTCCTGTCATGCAAAAAGCAGTCAAGGCATACTCTCTTGATGGAACACCTACATACCTGCCTCCGGGGGACTACACCGTTATGCCTACCCTAGAGGGCCATCCTAGAGTACCCACACGTCCCGTTGAAGTTTCGTACTTCCTCTAGCCCAAAATATCTAAGTTGGACATGCTCCTTCTGTGCGGAAATCTATGATGAACTGCTTCGTTAGGCTCTTCATCCTTTGGGCTGCTCCAAACGCATCTTACTATTTTATTAGACCCTACTTCTAATCTTTTATTATGCGTTTAGTTTACTTTTCTTATTCTGTTGGCTATTTATTTACCCTAATCAGCATAAGCTTGTCCCAGCCTCACCTAACTATTGTGAGACCATCAGTTCCTGACAGAAAGGGAATGTTGTTGGTATGGGCCACTTATATTATCTTGCTTATTAACTTAATCCAAGATCTAAGTTTATTAAAATAAGCCTCTTTTGTTCTTTCTACTTAATTATAACCTATGTTATAATTTTACTTGCAATTGTCACTACCGTATTCTTTTATAATTTATATATTATAAATATAATTACAAGCATCTCTTTTCTATTCTAGTCTGTCTTCTTTTATTATGATATTGAATTCTCTTTAATTCTCTTATTATATGACAATCTTGGCTTGGGACTACGTCCGACTGTCACAAATTTACTTATCATAATAACCGCTTTTCCTTTATTATATTGTCTATGCAGTAATTGCAGATCTAGGTATATTTCTTTTAATTGCTTCTACTCTTGTCTAATAATTAACTTGATTTCTTCTTTACTTCCTATAATTCTTCATTTGATTTTCTTATATTCTAGGAAGTAGTTCTATTCTATTTGGATGTTTACAAAAACTGTGCTAAAATTCCATTTTCATGTTTTAATACTAAACAATGCTATAAACAATAATCCGTAACTACAAGATATTTCTTTTATTATATCTCTTTCTTTTTGGATAATGCTAAATATAGTAGTTTCTCTATTTTACACTAATTCCCTTTTTCTTTCTTTTATTCTTGCAACTACGTTTATCGTTATCTTTTAAATATTAAACTATAGAAATGTATTCTCTTTTCTAAACCAACCAATTAATCTATCACTTACTTTCAAAACAAGTTATTAGATTTTTCTTTAATTTATTACTCCCATTTTAGCATAATTTACTACAAACTTCTATTTTTCTCTTTTTATTTCAGCTTTTCTTATTTTACATCTAATTTTTGTAAATCTAGGGTTCTTCTATTTTAGTCCGTATTTGCGAATTATTCTCTTTAATATTGTATTCGCATAAAAAGGAATAAAAAAGAAACTAACATTACAGGCTAAATTTCAACTTTTGAAATAGGTGTAAATAACTGTAAATTCCTTAATTTAGGCTTAGGCGTTTCTCTAACTGTCAAGGCTAATATTATTCATATTTAGTGGATTATTATTTTCTTTTTTCTATATAAATAATAATTAAATATAAGCTCTCTTATACAATTTACAGTCTCAGCATACTAATTAATAGAATTAATTACTGAAATAAATAAAGAATAAAATTATTTAACGGGAATCTAATGATAATATAGCATAAACGTAAAAGATATATAATTAAATCCACTCACCTGTCGTCCTTAGCTTTGCTTGTGCTTAGCTTGGCTCCATGGTCTTCCTATATCCACTTCTAAGGTGTCTAATATTTCTTTATTTAGAAGATTTTCTTCCTAGAAATATTTTCTTTTTAGGGTCCAGCTTCAGGTAATGAACCCATTTGGGAGAAAATCTTATTATGAGAAAATAGCTAGGCCTAAGGTCCAATTTATAATGGAGTTTGGGGATCTTAGAACGTTGGATTCTTGGATTGAATCTGAAGCCACCACGTCACAGGATCATTTGGAGCCATCAGATGCATCAACGTATGGCTCAGATCGAATAAAAATCGATTTTAATTGGTTCGGCACGTACCTGGACGAAACTACATCCTGGTAGTAACGTGGGTCGACCCTAGGGTCGACCTGTGCTCTCTCGGGGTCGACCTGGCGGTCGACCTTGAGTGTTGTAGGTCGACCTGTGGGTCGACCCATATTTATTTTATTTTTTCGTTTCTCTTAATTTTTGTTTCTTTTTTAATTTCTCCGTATTAACTCGGATTTCGACAAGTTATATATGCAAATTGATCAGAAAATCACCACGAACACAATGGTATAACTTTCGAGGCCATATTTTGACAATTATGAAATTTTTTATTTTCATCATTCATTGTTATTTAATTATTTAATTATCGAAAAATGTAGGGTGTTACATTCTCCCACCCTTTAGGAAATTTCGTCCTCGAAATTCGACAAGGGTAAAATTATGTAATTTCTCACATCAATCAAAACCATTTTGTGTACATCAAATTTTGTGACCATCCATGTTGTTGTACAAAAGTGTCATTCAATACAAAATATATGCATGTGCATGAATTTCTAAGCGGTACCTCCTATATGAATGCTTTTCTTCTTTAAATATTTATTTTTAAAATATGATGCACACATCCTAAATATATTTGCAATTTCTATATGAATGCAATCTTCTGTAAACTCAAAATGTTTTTCATCCAATTTCTCCCACACTCCTACAGAATAGGGGTGTAGTTCAACGAATTTTTCTTTCAAATCCTACCGCATAATTTTTAATATTCGAATTTCAGAAAAAAATAATATTACGAACTCGATTTCTTATGTTAGAAAGAAGGTAGAAATGAAAAAACTTCACATTTATCCATTTTACTTTTGCGTACCTCTCTCTCTCTCTCCGTACTTGGAACTTATGCCGCTATCCAATAAAATCTCTATTTTCTCTCTCAAGCACGGTTTACATAAGAAAGCTTTTTCTTTTCAAAATTTTTCTCAAGCTTAATTTATGGGAAAAATGTATTTTTCTTTTGCAATTCTCATTTATTTCTATTGACGTCTCTGTTGCTTTCTTTAAATCTTATTGTTTTTCTTTTAGTTACTTTTTTCTGCTTTTACTCTTCTTATAATATAGTAACTAAACACAGCTATCATCTAGGGCAAGGAGGTCTAGGATCATGTCCACTCTGACACAGAAATGTCCTACTCTAGGAATCCAAGTAACTCATATGCTCCTCCTACCGCCTATTACTTGTTACCAACTTACGATGTGTTACTCATGACGATCAAGATCTATTCATCTCTTCTATTCCATGCTCAAAAAGAAATAACTAAGTCTCATTCACTGCAATGGATCGGGATTTCAATCTATGCAGTCTCTATCTAAAAAGGCAACTAAGATTGGGGAAAATTTCTCTTTACCTTTCATTTTTTCCCCAACTAAGGTCTACTTTTCCCTACCACTTGTGTCTTACTATCTTACTAATATCACTTCACTATTCTTCTATAGTCTACACACATGAAGCAACATATCTAGGTTTTCACTAGTGTCCTATACACCTTACGGGAACTTTTATTATTACTACTAGGAGTAACTACTGCTATAGCCTTACACTTTTTTCATTACACCAAGGAAATGATCCTATCTACTCCATATTTAAAAGTCTGGTTTGGTTTGGTATTTATCATTTTACTTCAAAAATTAAAGCTTCTAAATTTTTGAAATATCAAATCCCAAAATTCTTACCTTTGAAAATGTTATTTTGAATTTTCCACTAAATTAAAAGGTACTTGGTTACTTAAATTTTTTTCTTTCCAAAAACTTATTTACTTTTCCACCAAACCATTTTTCTTTAAAACATGTCTTGCTTGTTCTTAAAACATTTTTCTTTTATTTTATTTTCTTGACTAAAAAAATGTCCTCACATGTTTCAAAATATCTTCTTTTCATAGATTTTCAAATTTACTAAAACAGGAGTAGACAAAAACAATTATTTTATCAAAAATCTCCTAACTTTTCTACTCTTCCAATTACTTAACCTCGAAGGAGTTTCTAACTTACTGCACTTAATGGTTTTATAACTTAATGTATTGGAGTTACTTTCTCTTATGAGAAACCACTAACACTGAAACCTTCAACGAATCCTTTAAAGGAGGATTTCATGTTTATGTAAAATTATAAGGAATTTATTTTATAATTTTTTCAAAATAGGCTATACAAAATATGGTGTTTTCCATACCTGGTACATCTCTTTCATGTATTCCTTATAACTTGTACAAAACATCTTTATATGTGATTCACAGAAAATTATATCATTATTCATTTCATTCCAATAGATTAAAGTATGTTTACTTTATATTCACTTACATAAGATATTTCCTACTAAATTCATTAATTTAACGTACATTATTTTTCAAAAGAACTCATTTTCAAAGCTGCTTTAATATTTTCATAATTAAAAAATATTTTCATATACTTATTTAAATAATAAGTGTACATACATACCACTTTAGAAATTATCTTCAAAACTCATTTGGGTCAAAACAGATGTTGTGTAAAACACCATTACTACAACCCAAAAATACTAATACATGGATTTAATTAAAATAAATATTAATAAATCTCATTTGCTATGTAAAAACATTTCCTTTGGGAGTCACCTACTATAATAATAGTGTCATAGTCTATGCTTCCTTTATTTTTACCGAAAACGTCTATTACAACAATAAATGTCGTAACCTATATTTTCGATACTTAACACGTAGGATGTTATGAGGAGGGGGTCAGAACTAAAGTTCTGGTGAATGGACAAATTATACACTTGTAAGCTTAATTCTACATATATCATTTTATTTTCATTTACTATTATATTAGATTTATTAGATTAATAATACTCTCACCTCGGTGCATGAATCGTGCCCATCTACTCCCTAGTAGATTAAACCTAATAACTGATATATATATATATATATATATAACTATATACCCAATGACCGCATCGGTCCTAGGTACTACCCATAGTACCTTCCGTATTCTCCTCGCAAAGGACTCCATCGTTTTTCTCCTATAGCGTTTTGTGGCTACATCTGTAAAGGACTGCCTCGTAAGGCCTACAATACAGATGTTCCGTCGTCTACTACAAAAACATAAAACTATATCCGCACTAGCCTTTACTAATGCTCGGACATCCACAATGTACCACCCAGTGCGTACCTTGAGGACTATACGTAGTCGTTCTGTATACTCCATGAATCTCGCTTAACAAGGTCTACCTTGTACGGAACTCGGTCAGGGATTTTCTATTTCTATAAAAGACTACCCTGTCAAGCCTACGATACAAATATTCTATTTTCTCCGTCTCTTTTCTTATGGTGGCTATGGCAACATGCAACCACCCCTTAACTAATCTAAAGACCTCTAAAGAGCGAAGTGGTCGGGCCCTACTGCAAACAATCTAAACATCCAATTGGCTGCTCCCCTCATCCATTGTCTCGATGGTGAAAAGTTCATTGGACTGTTGGTTTAACTCTAGTCTTTCCCGAACTCTCTTCTTAGTTTTGATGCTGGCCCGATATCCACATGTGACTATCCTTTTGGGTCCTGCCCACTAAAACTTACTTGCAAGTACTGGGACATACGAATATCCTACTCCAAACATCAACCCCTTTTGACTGCCTACAATGGTCCTGTCATGCAAAAAGCAGTCAAGGCATACTCTCTTGATGGAACACCCACATACCTTCCTCCGGGAGACTGCTCCGTTATGCCTACCCTAGAGAGCCATCCTAGAGTACCCACACATCCCTGTTGAAGTCTCGTACTTCCTCTAGCCCAAAATATCTAAGTTGGACATGCTCCTTCTGTGCTGAAATCTATGATGAACTGCTTCGTTAGGCTCTTCATCCTTTGGGCTGCTCCAAACACATCTTACTATTTTATTAGACCCTACGTCTAATCTTTTATTATGCGTTTAGTTTACTTTTCTTATTCTGTTGGCTATTTATTTACCCTAATCAGAATAAGCTTGTCCCAGCCTCACCTAACTATTGTGAGACCATCAGTTCCTGACTTAAAGGGAATGTTGTTGGTATGGGCCACTTCTATTATCTTGCTTATTAACTTAATCCAAGATCTAAGTTTATTAAAATAAGCCTCTTTTGTTCTTTCTACTTAATTATAACCTATGTTATAATTTTACTTGCAATTGTCACTACCGTATTCTTTTATAATCTATATAGTATAAATATAATTACAAGCATCTCTTTTCTATTCTAGTCTGTCTTCTTTTATTATGATATTGAATTCTCTTTAATTCTCTTATTATATGACAATCTTGGCTTAGGACTATGTCCGACTGTCACAAATTTACTTATCATAATAACTGCTTTGCCTTTATTCTATTGTCTATGCAGTAATTAAAGATCTAGGTATATTTCTTTTAATTGCTTCTAGTCTTGTCTAATAATTAACTTGATTTCTTCTTTACTTCCTGTAATTCTTCACTTTATTTTCTTATACTCTAGGAAGTAGTTCTATTCTATTTGGATGGTTACAAAAACTGTGCTAAAATTCCATTTTCATGTTGTAATATTAAACATTGCTATAAACAATAATTAGTAACTGCAAGATATTTCTTTTATTATTTCTCTTACTTTTTGGATAATGCTAAATATAGTAGTATCTTTATTTTACACTAATTCCCCTTTTCTTTCTTTTATTCTTGCAACTACGTTTATCGTTATCTTTTAAATATTAAACTATAGAAATATATTCTCTTTTCTAAACCAACCAATTAATCTATCACTTACTTTCAAATCAACTTATTATATTTCTCTTTAATTTATTACTCCCATTTTAGCATAATTTACTACAAACTTCTATTTTTCTCTTTTTATTTCATCTTTTCTTATTTTACATCTAATTTCTGTAAATCTAGTGTTCTTTTATTTTAGTCCGTATCTGCGAATTCTTCTCTTTACTATTTTATTCGCGTAAAAAGGAATAAAGTAGAAACTAACATTTACAGGCTTAATTTCAACTTTTGAAATAGGTGTAAATAACTGTAAATTCCTTAATTTAGGCTTACACGTTTCTCTAACTGTCAAGCTTAACATTATTCATATTTAGTGGATTACTATTTTCCTTTTTCTATATAAATAATAATTAAATATATTCTATCTTATACAATTTACAGTCTCAGCATACTAATTGATAGAATTAATTACTGAAATAAATACCGAATAAAATTATTTAACGGGAATCTAACGATAATATATCATAAACGTAAAAGATATATAATTAAATTCACTCACCTGTCGTCCTTAGCTTTGCTTGTGCTCAGCTTGGCTCCATGGTCTTCTTATATCCACTTCTAAGGTGTCTAATATTTCTTTATTGAGAAGATCTTCTCCCTAGAAATATTTTCTTTTTAGGGTCTAGTTTCAGGAAATGAACCCATTTGGGAAAAAATCTGATTATGAGATAATAGCTAGGCCTAGGGTCCAATTTATAGTGGAGTTTGGGGATCTTAGACCATTTGATTGTTGGATTGAATCTGAAGCCACCACGTCACATGATCATTTGGAGCCATCACATGCATCAACGTATGGCTCGGATCGAATAAAAATCGATTTTAATTGGTTCGGCACGTACCTGGACGAAACTACGTCCAGGTAGTAACGCGGGTCGACCCTAGGGTCAACCTGTGCTCTCTCGGGGTTGACCTGGCGGTCGACCTTGAGTGTTATGGGTCGACCTATGGGTCGACCCATTTTTATTTTATTTTTTCATTTCTCTTGATATTTGTTTCTTTTGTAATTTCTCTATATTAACTTGGATTTCGACAAGTTATATATGCAAATTGATCCGAAAATCGCCACGAACATAATGGTATAAGTTTCAAGGCCATATTCTGACAATTACGAAAATGTTTATTTTCATCATTCATTGTTATTTAATTATTTAATTATCGAAAAATGCAGGGTGTTACATTCTCCCACCCTTTAGGAAATTTGGTCCTCGAAATTCGACAAGGGTAAAATTATGTAATTTCTCGCATCAATCACAACCATTTTATGTACATCCAATTTTTTGACCATCCGTGTTGTTTTACAAAAGTGTAATTCGATACAAAATATATGCATGTGCATGAATTTCTAAGCGGTACCTCCTATATGAATGCTTTTCTTCTTTAAATATTTATTTTTAAAATATGATGCACACATCCTAAATATACTTGCAATTTCTATATGAATGCAATCTTCTAAAAGCTCAAAAAAAAATTCATCCAATTTCTCCCACACTCCTATAGAATAGGGGTGTAGTTCAATGAATTTTTCATCCAAATCCTACCACACTATTTTTAATATTCGAATTTCAGAAAAATCTAATATTCCGAACTCGATTTCTGGTAGAAAACGGAAAATCTTCACATTTCTCCATTTTACTTTTTTGCGTACCTCTCTCTTCGTACTTGGAACTTATGTTGTCATCCAATAAATTTTCTATTTTCTTTCTCAAGCACGGTTTACATAAGAAAGATTTTTCTTTTCAAACTTTTTCTCAAGCTTAATTTATGAGAAAGATGTATTTTTCTTTTGCAATTCTCATTTATTTCTATTGACGTCTCTATTGCTTTCTTTAAATCTTATTTTTTTTTCTTTTAGTTACCTTTTTTCTGCTTTTACTCTTCTTATAATATAGTAACTAAACACATCTATCATCTAGGGCAATGAGGTCTAGGATCATGTCCACTCTGGCACAGAAATGTCCTACTCTAGGAATCCAAGTAACTCATATGCTCCTTCTGCCACCTATTACTTGTTACCAACTTACGCTGTGTTACTCATGACGAACAAGATTTATTTATCATTTCTATTCCATGCTCAAAAAGGAATAACTAAGTCTCATTTACTCCAATGGATCGGGATTTCAATCTATGCAGTCTCTATCTAAAAAGGCAGACTTGGGGAAATTTTCTCTTTACCTTTCATTTTGTTCCCGACTAAGGTCTACTTTTCCCAACCACGTATGTCTTACTATCTTACTAATATCACTTTACTATTCTTCTATAGTCTACACACATGAAGCAACATTTCTAGGTTTTCACTAGTGTCCTATACACCTTACGGGAACCTTGAGTGTTGTGGGTCGACCTATGGGTCGACCCAATTTTTTTTTTCCGTTTCTTTTGATTTTTGTTTCTTTCGTAATTTCTCCGTATTAACTCGAATTTCGACAAGTTATATATGCAAATTAATCATAAAATCTCCACAAACACAATGATATAACTTTCGAGGCCATATTCTGACAATTACGAAAATGTTTATTTTCACCATTCATCGTTATTTGATTATTTAATTATCGAAAAATGCGGGGTGTTACACGGGGCAGATTAGTTGCAACATCGGGTGGCGTGGACTCGGAACCTTCACCCGCTTCATGTTGAGAGGCCTTAGCTGGCTCTTGCTGAAATACAAGTTGGGCCTCATGTAAAAATTTTGGTTCAACGCCCTGTAAGATCTCGCCTACAAACCTCGTCAGATCAAACTCCTCTGCATTGAGTGCCCTCTTCTCTTCAGCAAAAAGAAATTCCCAAGCATGCAAAAGCTGATAGGGATAATCAATTCAAAGCCATTCCAGGTTTCTATGCTTAAGAAAATTGGCGTTACAAAACAAGTAGCGGGTCAAGCTCATTCATTACTTCCTCTCTAGTTTTTTTCTTAGTGGCATCCACTTCACGCTGGACGAGGGCATCAATATTTTTAGCCTTCTCGACAGTCGCATCCCTTTTGATCCTGACATTCACTAACTCCTCGTAGGCATCCTGACTAATTGTTTGTGTCTCGTCTTTCTCCTCGGTTTCACGTTCAAGTTTCGCTTCAAGTTTAGCTATCATCTTTTCGGGTGTATCTCTTTTAAGTGTAAGTTGATGGTTTTGATGATGCAGCACTTGAACCTCATCCGGATGTCTGGCCTTCTCATCCTCCAAAACCTTAACGGTGGTCTCAGTTCTTCTCTCGGCCTCTGCCTAAGAGCTCCTTGAAGCTTCCAACTCGTTTGTTAAAGTTTCGATGATCCTCTTATCTTGGGCCTCTTAGCACTTTAACTTTTCAATCTCTACCGCTCATTCAAAAGATTCCTTAGACATTTTCTCGGTTGCTTTCATCCACTCATTATACTGCCTGTGGATATTAGTAACACAATCCATGGTAATTTTCTGAACCTTTTGGGGGGCCATTTTTAGATTAGGAGGGAAGAAAAACCCATCAAAGCACAAGTTCGGAAAGTCTTCCCTGTGTTGAGCCAGGTGAGTAGCTAGATCGATTTCATGCTCTTCAGCAATTGTTGCAATGTCAGCACTTTCTTTGCCCGACTTGTAGGGAGCAACATGCTTGCTATGACAACGGTGATTACTAAGTCGCTGAGAATGAGAAAGGACTAAAGGCTATGGAGGAACTGGAATAGAAGAAGGTCAACTGGGAGAATCAATAGGGGTGTCTCGATGATTTGTTTGCTTTTCAGAACCCTTCGGAGGAGGGAATCTAGATTTTGATCGATGCTTGTCATAAGCGGACCTGTATCTGTCACCTCTATCCTGACAATCTCGATCCCGACTGGAGCAATAGCTTGGATCATACTCATGACCACCGCCTTGACGATACAGGCCTGAACGTGAGCCCGAAGTTTGGTAGGCTAAGTCTTGGAGAGACTGGAACATATTCCTCTTCTTCACCATGGTTCCTACAAAGGAAAACAAGGAGTGAATAAACTTTAAATATTAAAGGGCACAAGATTAACGCAGTGCAATGTCGTGAAGTGTAAGTGTGTGCACGTATCCTTGTGTCCCCTACCCTTCGACAAACCAGATGTTGGAGCTTTGATCGCAGTAGTAACCTCTCCTTTAGTAGTAGATAGGATTTGTGCACCGCTTCTAGTAAGAGAGTCTGACCCACCGATGATCATATCAGTAAAGTGAAAAGTTTCAACGTTGTGTAGAATAGGCAAGTTAGATAATGAGTCAAGGGGTTTGCCTAAATGCTCAAACAGTTGAGAAGCGAACTAATCAGGAATAAATTGAGGAGTAGCAGATAGCTTGGGCTGATCGGAGAGACAACTCTTAGGAAATCGATAGACGAGTTTCTTTTCCTTTCCTTTCTCGAGAGCCGAGGGCGGTGGGGTCTGCCAGGATCCGACCACGACTCCAAGATTATACCCTTCGTTATCATGAACGGGATTGCCACCTTTATCTTTTTCAGTGTCTATATTAGTGACCTCCTGAGCTCCCATAACTGGGGGCATGACGTGATCAACCCGGTTGCCCCTTCGACGAACTACGACCCGCTGTCTTGCCATGGCAATTCGAGCAGTATTCACTAAGCCTATACTTCGGTCTTCTTCCATTAAATAGAAGGTGATGATCAGTAAGGAGGCACTCGGTATCTCTATCTTCTGACGGCACATCCTTACAAGTCGAGACCGCCTCCTCAAGATGTTTACTTTCGAGCTACGGGATAATGCCTTTAATAAATCAAAAAAAACTACTTAGTCTAGGATACAACCTAGATATAAGCATATGAATTAAAGTAAAGAATGACACTCACGACTTTCCAACCACTGTTGAGCGAACCCAAGCGAACAGCACACGAAGAACCATTCACTTTTGAAAGCGCTTAATTTATTCCAAGTATCAGTTAAGATTTTGTACTTCTTAACTGACTCCAGAATTATAAGCGAGAGATTCAATGTCCGTAGGTTGAAGGTGAATATGAAATCGAATGTCCTTGGCAGTTGTAGGGCGATATAAGAACTCCATAAACATCATTTAAATACAGTTGAGCAGGGTGTAATCGTTCGGATGTAGTTGCGCTGAGGCTATCTTCAAGTAATGTAGAACCTCTCGGATATATGAGCTAAACGGCGGAACGTATCCAGCCCAGCACATAAATTTGTTGCATGCTGTATACCCCTCCTGAGGCCTATGAACCTTATCGTCCTGTGATGGGACCAACACATCGTCAAATGAAATTCCATGTCTTTCACATATTCTATGAAGAGGGGCTTCGCTAAATTTTCAAGGCCACAAAATCCATAAGATCTTCCAAAAAGACTACATCCTCCAAAATGTCAGGAGAAGGCTAGATAATTTCTACTTGAAGAATAGGAACGGGGGAGAATAAGTCAAATGGTGGACCGGAGCTTTTCGGTTGCTCGGATTGATGACTGGGAGATGGACTGTCTGATACAGTGATAGAACTCGACTCGGCATCGGGACTGCTATGCTGATAAGATGGTGCAAAGGACATAGATGCAAGACGTTCTGAATGCCTGGAACCCATTGCTATTTAACTTAGTAAAAAGTAATTATTAGATGAAATAACATGTACCCCCGGTGCAGAGTGAGTGCTAGTGTTGTGTGGTGAAGTGCCATGCAATACACTGATAATTTATACAGAATTAAAGGCAGAAAAGATGACAAGACTTTGAAGTTTGACCGGTGTGACCATCATTACTGAACTTCTCAACCGATTGTCTACATTGTTAGGGAATGATTCAGCTTGAGCCTTAAGATCAATTTTCAGCAGGTTGAAAATTGACTTTTATGTTTATAGGCAGATGAGCTTCAAAATAATTGCCCAGGGCATTTGTCCATGTCATAGTTCTAATATCGTATATGTCATAGTATGCAGTTCAAGTCATATGCAAGTCGTATATGTTCACTCAAGTGTTCAAGGTCGAAGCCCATCTCAAAGTCCAAGTTCATATGATTGAATTTCATTTTAAAGTTCATTGTTGACAACTAATTGTTTTATCAAAGAATAGCCGATCATTCCAGAATGATCATTCATATATGATTGTTCCATAAGGATCTTCCATAATTATGCCAAGTGGTACACCATTCCTCCAACCAATCGTTCACTCCATTCCATCATCCGGTCATTCACTCTATTCCATCGTTTGATCGTTCACTTCAATTCTCCATCCGATCGTTCTAAAACAATCGTGTAATATCCAAATCATCACCATATGATCGATCACATGCTGCATTGTCCACAACCGACCATTCCAGTACCGATCGTCCCACACTTAGCTTCAATTCTCATCGCTAAAACATTCTTCAGTTCCATTATTTATGATCGGTTGAAAAATGATCGGTTGAATCTATGAAGCATCGTTCCATGCCAAGGCCACTTTTCCATCCAAGAACGATCGGCCAAATCTTTCTTTTCGACAACTCAACCACTTCACCATTACCAAAACGATCTGCTGGAGCCTCTCTTACTCCAACATGCTTCGAATCTATCAGCCTCATTGTCCTAATCGAACATCACAAGGTCAACAGACCGGAAATCTTGCTATCGAATCTGCATATAATCCAAAATCAACCTACCTATGTAAAAAATTCAAAGAGCAGGAGTGATTTGAGTTCGATTCCACACGAGGTCTGGAGCAATGAAGATGATAATGATGGGTGTGGAGAGAAGGATGCTTGACTGGGGATTAAATAAAGGAGGAGAGGTCTTTGATTTAGTGGATTGGATCGTGATTAGAATGATGAGGGAGAAGAGTCAAGTATTTCCTCTTTCTTTTGGTCTGAACGAAGACTATGCAAAAATGAGAAGTGAAGATGGAGCGGCTAAGTGAAAACTGTTTAATGAAGATGGACCAAACCTTTAAAACCCTTGAAGTTAGTCCATACGATCGTTTCTTATCGATCGTTTAATAACGATCGCTCTATATCATTGTATGACGATCGTTCATTCATTGATTCAGAACGATCAATTATTTTCTCACACCTAACAACGATCGGATGTGATCATTCTTAAAAAAAGAGGATCTTGACAATGACCTGTGAACATGTAATCGTGATCATGGGTTAAGTATGAATACGTATACGTGCTAGTATACGTACTGAAGATTCAATTTTTGAAATCGACAGAAACTGAATCCTCGCCTGAAATCAATCAGAGAAAAGTTTAAACCAGATTGCTGGAGCCTAAAAATCACTGGAAACCAAACAAGATGATCATCGACAAGCCATAACCTAGTATTTATACTATTGGAAATCAACCAATAGTCATGACAAACAGAAGGAGACACGACTCTCGGTAAAAAAGTGACTCAACGGAAGGATTGCGATTGTTCAGTAAACTGGATGGAATCCTTTTCGACCATTGAAATTTGCAACAACTCAAAGCACGTCATGTTCAAACAAGATGTACTTTAGGGGGAAAATGTTATCCGACTTTTTGGCTCGGCTATATCTGGATCAATCAGACGAGACAGACTCAATTGTCATAAGGATCGATGTATCAGATTAACGATCGTGAAGCCTAGAGATCGGGCCTAAATGATAATTTAAAGCATTAGCAAAGCAGAAGCTGAAGGCAAACTCAACAAAACACTTAAAGCATGGAGGTTCACTATTCCCTGAATATAGATCAAGTAGGATCCATATGCAATACTATGGATCATATCATATGGATTCCAAAGCTCAATTCAACGATGATCAATCGGTATCTCAAAATCTACAATTCCAACACACTTGAAACTTTTAGAGCATCAATATATTAGAGATAGGAGTCCCTAGGAATGATCGCATGTTCAGATGAACAAATTCGAATGAGCAGCACTGTTCGTTCATGAATGATCTTACAAATTCAGCCAAACGCACCAATTCGATGAAGATTGGTTGATATCTCACAAAATACAACTCAGAATGACACCAAACTTTAGGAGCATACATTAGAGATATAAGAGAGTCACCATGAATGGTTGCATCACCATTAGAGTCAAAACGAACGATCGGCACCGATCACTCCAAATTGAGAGTTCGAACTTGCAATCATTCTGGTGGGCCCCTACGGATTTGGAGAGTCTTCTGCTGAATTTCTAGCGAGATATTTCACCGTCTTCACCTCTAAATATAGACTTCCTTCTTCATTTAAAGAATCAAGATGATGCTTGTTGCTTTGGACTCCATTGTAATCAAGTGCTATTATCATTACTTCATTGTAATCAGACAAGTGATCAATAAAGCAAATTCTTCAAATTGGATGTAGGCACACAACGCCAAACCGTTATAAATCCTTGTGTCTTTGTTACTGCTTAATTATGATTGCTTATTTGCTTATTCCCTCTGTTTAATTTTGATTATTCTTCATTTATTTCTCTACTATTCTATTCTTGAGTGTTTGCGCCCACTTTTGGTGCAAACAGATACAAACTCCATATTTTAGCCACAAGGACAAATATTCTTCCAAAATTAGTCGTAAGGACAAACCGCAAAAATTACCAACCACCACTCCTCGCACCACCACTCGCTGCCATCACCTATATCACCAGCCTTGCCATCGCTCCCAACACCACCGCAATAACCAGAGTCTAAAATTTTAGTAGCAGGTTCGACACTGCTACTATGTATACTATATAGTATCAGTTTCCTTTTATAAAATAAAATGATACTAGGCAGTATCATTAATGTTATTATAAGATAAAATATACATATACTTCTACTTTTCCAATTTAAATTTACTCATTCATAATCACCATCAATACATATCCTACTATACATAAAGAAAAGGTGCATCATTAATTTTTTTTAAACAGATAAACTAATGTGAATATTAGGCTCAAGTCCCTAATAAGTTTCAAAATACACAAAAACCCTAGTAAAAAAAGGTATGTAAATTAGATCCCTAGAATTAAGTTATTAAGTAATTCCATACAGTTATGCAATTATTCACTGAATAATTGCAGACATTGATGCAATTATATCCAAAAGTTGCATAAATTTATGCAATTTTTTTGATGAATAATTGCGGAAATTTCCGCAATTTTTTTGGTGAATAATTGCTGAATTTTCCTCAATTTTTTAAAAAAATTACGGAAATTTCCGCAACTTTTTTGGTGAATAATTGTAGAAATTTTTGCAATATTTTGAAAAAATTGCGGAAATTACCGCAATTTTTCAATGAATAATTGCGGAAATGTTTGTAATTTTTTAATATAATTTCATAAATGTCTGCAATTATTCACTGAATAATTGCATAAGTGTATATTATTATTCAGTAACTTAATTTTAGTGACCTAATTTACAAACCATTTTTTACTGGAGTTTTTGTGTATTTTGAAACTTATTAGGGACCATTGCCAAACTGTCCCTAAACTAATACTGCACATTATCGTTTATATCTACTATCAAAAAACTTCTACTATCAAATGTGTATAAAACTGCTACTATCAAATGTGTATCTACCATTAAAAAACTGCTACTGTCAAATGTAAATAAAACTGCTACTATCAACTGTGTATAAAACTGCTACTATAAAACGGCTACTATAAAAATGTGTATAAAACTATTACTATCAAAATGTATATACAATATCATTTACTGCTACTATCATAAAACATAAAATGTGTATAAAACTGCTACTGTAATTCATAAATACTATTAAATGTGTATAAACTGCTACTACAATTCATAAATACTATTAAATGTGTATAAACTGTTACTACAAATTCATAAACTGCTGCTACAAACATAATAACTGTACACTTCATCTATAAAATGGAACATTTATTCTAAAAGTGTTAATAAAAATTCATAAACTGCTACTATAATTCGTAAGATGCTACTATAATTCATAAACTGCTACTGTAATTTATAAATACTATTAAATGTGTATAAAATGCTACTACAATTCAAAAAAACAACTACAATTCAGAAACTACTACTACAAGCATAATAAATATTTAATAATAAAATAAAATGATACTACAATTGTAATTTTTATTATAAATGGTATACAACAAACAATGTGGAACAAAATTGATACAATATAGTATTATTTTATTCTTATTTAATTCAATTAGAAATATTATTACAAAACTCATAAAATGCTACTATAAAATAGCATTGTAGTCTAAGATTACACACTCCACCAACAAAATTATATTAGAAATCAAAAAAATACTACTACAAATAAAAAAAAGTTAAATACTTCAAAACTAATACTATAGTTCATAAAACTAACACTATACAGTAGCACTGTCTTATATTATATTATATCGAAAAGTTTGTCAATCTAACTAAAAAGTTGAGAGTATGTCCTTGAAGCTAAAAAATTGATGAATTTTATCATTCATACTATTTTTCCTGCTTATTTAATTAGTTAATTATATTAATTAATTTAATGTTTATTTGAAAATATTATTATATGTTTATAACATTGACATAATGACATATAAATGTATAAGCATGTATATAACTATATATATATATATATATATATATATTCACACACGCATACATCCATATAGATATTGGGATTTATATCTATTGTGCATACATATGTGTTATACTTGCATATGCATATGATGAACTCATATGCATAACGGGAATATAAATTCCAAAGTATATACATGTATTTAAATATACCACAATACATGTACATAGTTTGTATACATGTATTAATATATATAGAATTTAACCGTGTGTGTATGCATGTAACATATATATATATATATGTGTGTGTGTGTGTGCGCGCGCGCGCGTGTGTGTGTGTGTGTGTATTCTCATATAAACTAAATTTAAATAAATGGTAATCGAAGAACAATTAATGAAGCAAATTTCAAATTTATCTCTTTAATAGGAAACATATAAACAGTGTATAAGAAAAATGGAAGGGATTTCCACCTTCCTCTCTTGTAAACTCCTAATCAAATTTAGATCCAAATCATATATTATAACTTGTGTACTCCATATTTATTCATAGCCTAAGATAAGTGATATAATATTAAATATTACAAAATTGCAACTTGCGTAAAATGATCAACAAGTATACATATACATGAAAAGATAAATATATCAATATACTATTATATACATATGTATTTATTTTTGATTATATATATATATATATCTGTGTGCGTATAAGATATAAATGAATTTCCATGTAGTTATAAATTGAGTTTATATATATATATAATCTAAAATATTTAACAGAATAAATTACAAATTTTTTCTTGGACTAATTGGACAACAAAATATCCTAATTTAAAAAACAAAAAAAAATCAAGGCATCAATTTTAGGTTCAATATCAACACACGTGTTAGATTATAACCAAAATAAATGATTATAGAGTGTGAGTGTGAGTGTGCGTGTGCGTGTGTATCATTCATTATTACACAAAATACATTTAAAGGGGTTAATGCCCGAATACATAAGACCAAAATAAATAGCTCAAATTTCATTGTTGTTTTCCTTTGTTTTTATTTTATTTATAAACAACAAATGTAACAAACCAAACTTTAATAATATACAGTGGAAATTTGAATATATGTTACATACATTACTTTGGGTCAGTGTGAATATGTATAAGTGTATAAAAAATATAGATTTACTATTGCAGTTTCAGCCTTCGTGACACCTTGATTTTGAATCGGCTCTTAGACTCCTTGAAGCACCATCAATCTTGCTAGAATCGAATGAACCATGTGGTTTTATTTAATTCCATATTATTTTGGGTGTTTTTTTTGCCATGAGGGGTGGATGAAGGAGATGGCGGCCATAAATGAGAGGAGAGGAAGAAAAATTAATCCCGAAATGAATATGAGAGTATCATTTTATGAAGAGAATAAAAACCTCTCTCATTCTCTCTTTATAACTTCCTCTTTTGGTTTTCAATTTACTCTACATCAATATCTAGATGATTCCCCCTTCTATGGTCGACCATGCACAGTCCATTTATGGACAACAATAAAAACCACAAAATCCATTATTTAATTATCGATATTTAAAGACCGTTTATATATATATATATATATATATATATATCAATATGTGTGCATATACCTTTTATTAACACATCCAAATAATCATTAATTATAAAGAAAATTTCTACGAGCTATCCCACGTACTAATAACACCCTAAATATTAATTATAATAATAAATAATATTTCTTAAATATTAATTAATTTACAACACTTTATAAACCAATTAAATCATGTGGTTTTTCAGATAATTCACAAATATGATTGCGAGACTTAGAAGTATGAATTCAGCCAATGATTAACATTGAATCAAATACTAATGTTCACACATCACATTAATCAGTGGTTTGATAGTTTGGCCGAATTTACCATTTACATATCTTTTCGATGAAATCATATTTTACATTACTTTAAGTGGTACTGATAGTGATAATAATTTATACACGTCATCTTCGCTAATACTATATCACTTTAGGATGCATGGAATCTAAACTCGAGTAATATCCACATTCAACATGATCAATCATCAAACAGTTGACCGTAATACTAACCTCATACTATCGAGTAGACGAATTCTTTATTGAATAGTGCTTCACTTCTAAAGCTTCAACTCAGAGCCAACTATAGTAGCTCAATGAGCATCACATCATTATTTAACTATAATCAAAGTGGAGTATCCATATAGAAGTTTTTTGGTATTCTCAAGTCAAGAGAACTGTAAAACATCGTCACACTAAAATTTCCTAATCGACATATTTATTATTAAAAAACAGGAAACCCTCGATTGAGTCATTCTACAGTTATCTAATAACCATAAGTATGTAACCCTTTAATGCCCCTGCATCCTTGTGTACTACACTACCCAACATTAGAAGAGCATTACATACTCTGCTCTAGGTAGATGTATCAATATCCTTTCTCGAACAACTTGAACATAAATATTTAAAACAAAATATTATTTTATACTATTATCAATTAATAATGATTGTAACTATTTGTAACACAATCACATAATATTATATTTAAAGATTTTTTTATTAATATACTTTAAATTCAATACTTAATTATTTATACCACGATATAACAAAGTGTATAAAAGAAAAAAACACCTTTATTATGAACAAGACTAATTATAGAATTAGACATATACATACATACATACGTACATATATATGAATATATATATATATATATAATTACATAATTTCCTCTCGGACATATAACTAACTCTCTCACACCTATCATCTACACACCAAAATAATATATATGGAAAAAGAAAGAAATATCCAAAGTCACTGGGACGAAGTGGAAGTTTGTGGAAAACTCAAAATACCGATATTGTAATAACTCTTAAAACCCATACAATTAAACCTGTGACTTTGAAACAACATACTTTGTATGCAACCATTAGTATAAGTAGGTAAGTATGGGGTTACCCTAATCATACATCACAATGCAGTCAAAGTCTAAACTACACATAGTCTCAATGTAGTGGACCTACACACTATTGATACTGGTACTAAAGCACAAGTTGCCGATAAGATAACATAAACAACCAATCAAGTGCAAAGTCATGCTTTGCTGTATGCACGTAAGTATACTATCCATAGAAATTGTAATTTCACTAACTTGAATAGCAATGTTAGTCTGGTAAATAGCTGCCGTTGTGGAGGCTAAATGGGGGAAAATATCATAAACAAGCGTAGGATCACGCCACATATCATCATATGAAAGTGACGAAAACCCATTTATTTCCACATTAATGTCGGTAATAATAAAAAAGTCTAAAGGTGTAATCCCAAGTTCCCCACGTGGAAAATGAAATGTACGAATAGTAGTTTATACCACAGAAGAGCAATAACAACAACTAACTGAACATCGCCTTTTATAACATTATGAATGTCTAAATGTTAAATTACATAACAAGTTAAGCCACATATACTATAGTGCACTGGACAAATATTTTTAGAGTTACGAGTAAATAAATAACCTAAAAAATGATGAAATCCAAGCTCATGCAGGAATTGAATTACTGTAAGGATATTTACCAAGTGATTGTGATGGTATTTCAAAGTGCCACCTAAGAACCATAAGAATGAATATTTAGTGACCATTTTAAGTAAATGAAATCTAACATATGTAACGATAGGAAAACATAGTCTAAATGTATTTGACAGCTAAAAAATACTTACAGCTAAACTGGTCTGCATGCTAACATACACTTCATCATTCGGAGTAATCAAAATAAGAAGGAACCTTCTATGCACTCAAATTAAGATCTTCAAAACCACTTAGCTTAGCAACTCTACAAAATCATGTTGCTTGTTGTACACCTCAACGGCCTCCATAACCCTTTTGTCCTTCACGACCGCATATGCTCTCTTCACAATCATCTTCTTCATTCCTTTTGGCTAAAGCTGCATTAAATAAACCTTCCAATCCATGTTCATATCCATAGGAATAATCTTAATTTCCACATAGCCGCCGGTAGCGCCGTCAACTTTGTTACTTCCACCATACATGATCTTTTTGCAAAAATTTAAACAATCTAGCCATTTCAAGATGCATGGATCACAAAAACAATGTTTATTTTGTTTAATTTTGATTGAATTATGATATTTGGGGTGGAAAAAGTTGAAAAGAGAGGTTTTTCTTTTGGGAAAATATTTTCAAGGAAAAATTTAAATGTTTTTTTAATAATATAGGATAACCCATTAATATTTTTCCCCAAGGAAAAAAAACGTTCAAATTTATGTTTGAGCCCTGTTGTGCTCTTTCTTATTTTTCGAGCTCGTTCTTCTTCTTCAAATTTGCATATTGAAAATTTAATTCTCTTCTTCATCCTTCTCTATTCTCATGCACAAATTTATTCCTCTTATTGATTTCGACACTTGTTTATATTCTCGTGCACGAATTTCTTCATCCTTCTTAACTCTCTTCTTCCTTTCTTTATCCTTCTTCAATGAAGTCTTTTTGAGTATTTTTTTTAACTATTGGTTTGAGTATCAGTTTTTACGTATCCGTTTTACTATCAGTAGGTATCATTTTTATACTGATTTATTATTTACTTCTATTTTTTGTGTATAAAAAAAATTATTGTATTAGAATAAAATAATAGTTTGAAGCAAACATTTTGTTATTAATGTTTTTTTGCAGTGGTGACAATATGTTTATCGTTCTTCTTATGCTAACGCTATAAATCATATTTCCAATTTTGATAAGCCTATTGTCATTGCTAGTGTTAAAGATGTTATTAAACCACCTAAGGAGAAACGTGGTGCTAGTTTCCATCAAACGCAAAGGAGGATTTGCATACTTTCAAAATAAGTAAAATAGATGTGGTGTATGTAAGCAACTTGGTCACCAGAAGTGTAATTGTCAAGCTTCTAAAAAGATATGATTTTTTTTTCATTTTAGTATGAATTTGTTGAGATTTATACTTAGTTGTTTGACTTTTTTTGGCCGTTTTTTTTAATTGAACCTGGTTATAAGAGTATAATGGTTTTAGCATATTTTTGACACTAATTTGGTGTTTGTAATTGAACTTGGTTATATAGTGTCGTCTGTAGTTTCATTTTCAATATTAGTTTTGTAGATAAAGAATTATCAGTTTTAATATTTATTTGTTTGTAGGTTATATAATGTCATTTGTATTTTCAGATTCAGTATTAGTTTTGTAGTATAGCCAGTATCGATTTTATTATTTATTTGTTTATATGTTATATAGTATAATTTATAGTTTCAATATCAGTTCTGTAGTGTAACCATTATCAATTTTATTATGTATTTGTTTGTAGTTTATATAGTATCAGTTGTACTTTCAATATGAGTTTTGCAATATAACCAGTATCAGTTTTATTATTTATTCGTATTCTTGATTAAGTCGGGTATTAGTTTTTGTAATATGATTATATCAGTTTGTAATGTCATTTTTTAGTGTATCTAGTTAGCTTTTGCATCCATATGTACTTGATTAGGTTGTAATATCATTTCATCATTTTGTGTTATCATCTTGTAATAGTTTTTTTAGATGTCAAGCTGTGCTTCCATGTAACTTTTGCATCAATACGTACTTGATTAGGTTTGGCATCCACTTAGCTTTTGCACTAATACATACCCAATTATGTTTGACATCCGTTTAACTTTTATATCCATATGTACCTGATTAGTTTTGGCATTCAGTTCGCTTTTGCATTCGAAGGTATGCACGGTAATATAATATATATTGAGTATAGATTGGTTTTCATCCATACTCGATTAGTTATGGCATTCGGTTAGCTTTTGCATCAATACGTACCCGATTAGGTTTGGCATCCAGTTAGCTTTTACAACCATATGTAATGGATTAGGTTTGACATCTGATTAGCTTTTGCATTCCATGGAATGCTCGATTAAACAATATATCTCAGGTATGGATTTCTTTTCATCTGTGTCTGATTAGGTTTGGCATTTGGTTAGCTTTTACATTAATATATACTCGATTAGCTTTGGCATCCAGTTAGTTTTTTCATCAATACATATTATTAGTTTTTGGTATCCGGTTAGCCTTTATGTTTGATGGTATGCTTAGTTATATAATATATCTCAGGTATAGATTGGTTTTCATTTTTACCCGATTAGGTTTTGCATCAGGTTAACATTTGCATCAATATGTACCCGATTAGGTTTGACATCCGGTTAGCTTTTGCACTAATACGTACCTAATTAGGTTTGACATTTGTTTAGCTTTTGCATCCATACATACCCGATTAGTTTTGGCATTCGATTAGCTTTTGCATTAATACATACACAATAAGATTTGGCATTCGACTAGTTTTTGCATCAATATATATCCGATTAGGTTTGGCATTCAGTTAGCTTTTGCAACAATACGTACCTAATTAGGTTTGGCATCCTTTTAGAATTTGCATTTGGTGGTATACTCGATTAAACAATATATCTCAGGTATAGATTGGTTTCCATTCATACTCAATTAATTGATGTATAGTACAATTTGTTTACATGTTGAATTTGCATTAATTGAAGCTTGGTGAGCAAGATGAGATGATCAACTCTGTTGTAAATAGCTAGAAGATATAGGTGGCATGGCAAGCGGTGAGTTATTACGTGCTGATGTTGGTTAGTTTATTCAATTTTAGTTTTTCGGTATTAATTTTTGCATACTATTAGTATCGGTTTCAAGTATTAAGATCGGTTTTGACATGACATTAGTATTAGTTTCAGGTATTATAAATTATGATATCGGTTTTTGCATGCTATCAATATCAGTTTCAAATATATAAAAAATATGATATCAGTTTTTGCATGCTATTAGTGTCAGTATAAGTTTAAGTATAAAAAAAATATGGTATTGGTTTTTGCATTCTATCAGTATCAGTATTAGTTTCAAGTAAGATAAAATATAGTATTAGTTCTTGCATACTATTAGTATCGATTTCAATTATAACAAAATATAGTATCAGTTTGAGGTATAAGAAATATGGTATCATTTTTTGCATAATATTAGTATCAGTTTTAGGTATTATCGGAAATAAAATATAGTCATAACATAGTATCACATGGGGGTAAAGTTAAACAAAGCTAATGTTTACAGCACAGAAATAAGATCATTGCTTTTACAACAAATTGACAAAATTTAGACAAGTGTTTATATCTGCATTAAAACAAAGCTAAATTCAATTAGTTCTAACACAACATCACAAATGTATATTAGTTAAACTGAACATCAAAGCAATTTTTACAACAAATTTACTTCTTTATATTTTCTTTTCTTCCAGTCTTGACATGAAATCGGATAAATTCCAACAGTGATTTTCTATCAACACTACAACAAAAATATCCTATTACAACGCCCATTTTACAACGGGCATTACCTGCCCGTTGTAAAAGAATGCTATTACAACGGTCCTTTCAAGCCCACTGTAATAGATACCCTATACAACGCCCTTTTTACAACGGACGATGTCTTCCCATTGTAATAGAATGCTATTACAACGATCCTTCCCGGCCCGTTGTAATAGATGCCAATTTTACAACATTCACAAAATGCCCATTGTAATAGATGCCGATTTTACAACGGTCACAAAATACCCATTGTAAGAGATACCAATTTTACAATGGTCATAAAGCCTGTTGTAATAGGTGTCAATTTTACAACGGTCAAAAATATGCTTATTGTAATAGGTGCCAATTTTATAACGGTCGTAAAATGCCCGTTGTAATCGATGCCAATTTTACAACGATCATAAAATGCCCGTTGTAATAAATGTCCATTGCCAATTTTCGATAATCAATAATTAATAATTACAATGCTTTCTTAAAATTAATATTTATTATTTATTAATATTTAATAATTAATCGTTAATAAAATTATATTAATCATAGGTTACTAATTATAATATTATATTACTAATTACTAATATTATATTATTTATTAATATTTAATAATTAATCGTTAATAATATTATATTAATCATTTATAACTTATAATAATTAATGATTATTAATAAATAATCACTAATTACTAATTATTAACCTTTTTATTTTACCAACTGTAATAGATGCTAATTTTCAACAACTCTTAACCGATCATTATTTTCTTCGATTATCTAATATCTTAGACGTCGTAGGAGGATAATAATCATTCAATAAGTAATTACAAATATTAATTAATTATTATTACTAGCTAATATTAATATTTATTATTCAATAACTAATAATTAATATATTAATTAATAATAATAATTAACAATGAATAATAAGAATTAATTTTTAATAAATAATTAAACAATAATTAATCAAAAATATTTATATAATGAATATATATATATGTAATAATCTTATATATAATCTCTACTATTAATAAAGAGTATTCAATGAATAGATTTGCACAGTGTTCTTTTGAAATTTCAAAAATACCATCATCCATCAACGGAACCTTACCATCAATTTACAACAGATAACAGCATCCACTCTTCGACCTTCTATCAATGAAATTTTGCTAACGATTTGTCACCAACACAATCAATAAAATTGCTTGAAATAAAAGTGTTGGGACTACCAAATGTTTTGCACTTATATCACATGTCCATCCATTGATTTTTTTATTAAATAAAAATTAAATATTTATAATCATTAGATGTATGTACGTGCGTTTTATACTAGTTAGAATAAATAAAATAATTATTTTATTTAGTGAATATAGAAATAAAATATTGATGAAATATTTTACGAAGTAGAAATTATTATAATTAATTTAGATATTAATTTGTAAATTTTAAGTTAGATGATCCATTAGCATATTTTTGTATACGGACGTTTTCAGGCTCGAACGAGGAGTTAATTGTCATTGAGTAAACGGTTTTATAAAAGAATTAAATAAAACTTTTTATTACTAAATAAAACTATTACCACCATCGAGCCCAAAGCTCATTATTCGTTTATTTAACCCAGCCTGACCCTTTCCTTACTCTCATTCTTCAGCCAAAATCAACTAAAACCCTAATTTCCTTTTTGCTCAAAATCATAGATTGAGCGAGCTAGAGTCGAGCAGGACTGCAAGTCGAGGCTAGGGTAGCTCGCGAGTGCTGATGGCGGGCGACAACAAAGCAGGTGGAGTGATGCGTGCAGGTTGATGGTGGGCGGCGACAAAGCAGGTGGAGTGATGCGTGTAGGTTGATGGTGGGCGGCGACAAAGCAGGTGGAGCGATGAGTGTTGATGGCCGCTCACAATTTTTTACCTTTTTTTCAGTTCTTAAAGCTAGAACCACGATGCTTTTCATCCGAATTCGAGCGCTCAACATTGAGTTGTCGATGACAAGGATCGAGAAAATCGATGGCGGGAACGAGCACTCTTTTTCCTCCAACTCAGTTAGGTTAGACATTCAAACTGTGTGTGTCCCTCTTCTTCCTCCAATTTGGTGATTTGTTGGGTTGGTTTGAAAATTTGGGGTTCGAGACTAAAAGGGATCAACTTTTCCCAGTAAATTTGGGCTAGCGCGTGGAAAACTTGCCCGAGACTCAAGCGTTCTATTGAGATATATATCTTATTTTTGTCTTAATTCTCTTTCATTGATCAATACAGTTTTAGTAAATTTTCCCCTCTATTAACGTGAATAAATTTCAAATTTTGATCAGCATCATTTGGAATTGAATGATGAAACTCTTTAATACTACGCAGCATCGGTCGATGCAATGATCTAGCAGTATTTTCTACATGAGATTTCTGACTTTCCAGATTATGAGTACTAAAATTTTACATTTAGATAAAGAGTTAAGCTTACGTCTGAAAGCTTTTTGTCGTCGCCTGTATTGGTTGTAGATTACTGGGTTTAGCCTTATTTTATATATATATATATATATATATATATATATATATATATATATGTTAAATTTGTTTTTAATTTAAAAATAGATTTTGCATTTTATTTTATGGTCCAATCATTTGCATGTAGTAAGTGCATATGCTAGGTTTGTATTTTGATAATTTGTGATTGATATGGATAAGTAACATTAGAAAAAAATGTTATGACTTTTGTGATTGTCAAAGTTATATGATTTATTTGTTGCTGGACTTGCCCTATAGAGTAATCCAGAAGGTGCAAAGTGCAAATGCATTTCAAATCTCCACCTTCTTGCATTTTGTAGTTAACAGCTGTAGTGGAGGCATCATCCAGTGAAATGGTGTTTATAATTCCATCCTTAGAGTACTTTCTCATATAGTATAAACTCTATACTGCATTTTGTAGTTAACAGCTGTAGTGGAGGCATCATCCAGTGAAATATTCTCAACTGTCGTGCAAAATAGGACTTATCGAATTTTTCTTTAAATGACCTAAAAATAAATTTTCAGAATAGTCATTTTATAAATAATGAAGATATAAACCGCTCTAAACAATGAGAGGCTTCTCCCCTGGATATTATTGTATCTATTCATCTGTTTATCATACTCTTGTTTTTGTTGTATAGGCTGCAATAACAGTTTTCCATTTTGTTAGCTCTAGTAGCCGGAGATGGTGGCTTGCCAGATTTAATTTACATAAATAGTTTTTATTATGCTAGAAGTTCGAACCGTGATTTGGCACCTCTAATTTTATTGTCTTAATATCCTTGTATACATTGTTTATGCCTGCATATGCTCTCTAAATAAAATATGTTCACTTGTATGCAACAGAGTTCATCAAGGTCTTTTAAAGATGCTTTGTTCAAGAGGCTGGCCAAATCAAGTGCAATTATGCTTATTGATTTCGATAGCAATAAAGACTGTAGTTAGTAGTTATGTTAGTTTAGGTTTATGAATGATGTGAATAGATAAATCTTTTTGTTATTTTGAAATATGAATTTCTTTTGCTATTTTTAGTAAATATGAATAAATATGGTTGTCATTACTATAATAATTTTATTTCAATTCAAATTAGTTTAAAATTTACACATGCATTGTAGTAGTTTTTTTTCTCGTTTGAATTTTTTTAACAATGGGCAAATACAGTTGCAAAAGACCCTTTTGCAACGGGCAAAAACAGTTGTAAAATGATTAATTGCAACGGGCAAAAACAATTGTAAAGGATCCTTTTACAACGGGCCAAAACCGTTGCAAAAGACCCCTATTACAATGGGCAAGAACCATTGTAAAATTCATCTACTCTATTACAACATTGCATAATACAACGGGTCTAGGCCCACTGCGAACCCCTATTACAATGGGCATTGCCCATTGTAAAAGGGGTATTTTGTTGTAGTGCAATATCTCTAACACAATTCTTGCTCTGGTTTGCAACATATGTTTAGGTTTTATCTTGATCAGAATTTGGCTTTTGTTCAGTGATATGGTAAATATCATGACATATATTTCACAGTCAACCCTGTTTAAAGTAAAATATATTGTTACCATCGGTGTGCACCACTAGTAGTATCATATATATAACAAATGTATAATATTGTATTTAAGGGATAATGGTGCAAACAGGTCATATGCTTTAAAATGATATAATTAACAGTTTTTGTATCAATGTTAGCATCAGTTTTAGTGCACGTAGGTATCAATTTTAAGATCCATGATAATTGTTTTATTTCTGTTTTAATTATATACAGTTTTAGTATCAATTTTTGCGTTTGTAGGTATCAGTTTTTGTGCCTGCAGATAGCAGTTTGTGTTTGTAGGTATTAGTTTTGATCCGAAGCAAATGTTTACTGAATGAAAGAAAATAGTTTGTGTATCGATCGATTCAATTGAATGTACTAGGCATAAAAGATGTATAATACTTTTTATAAAAGATCATAATGCAAACACATAACAAGTTCTAAATAATAAGTAACTATAATTTCAGTATTACTAGTAGTTTTAGTTCTTGTATCAATTTTGTTGTCAGTATGTATAATTTTTAATAGAAACAATAATATATTTAATACTAGTAACGAATTCATAAGATATCAAACATTTGAACATGATATATTGTAATATTATGCATTTCCATCTCTATACAGCATGGACCAATTTCAACCTATAAAGAATTCCATAATCTCCTTCCACGAAGTTGAAAATAACGGTACCTATGCAAACAATTATATAAAATAACTCTAGAAACAACAAAAATCACATGAATCTGAAGCACAGTGTCGACTTCCATTAACATAGGGAAGAAGCCAATCCATCATCTTCTTCTTAGCCACTCTCCTTCCACTCTTCCTTCTATCTTTATGACTGTTAATCTTCTCTTAGTTGACATGTCTTTAGCTGCGATTTCGTTATCGACGCTCCAGACATTTTCTTTCTTCTTTGACTGAGCTTTGGTTTTATTGTTGGTGTGAGGTTTGTCGGATAATTTGTATGAAATTGAAGAGATTTGATTAGGATTTTGGATTTGGGTTTGGGTGTAATTTAAAAATATTTAAGGAGGAAAGGTGCGAACTGGTTTAGGAGGAGTTAGGTCTGGAGTTGCATTTTAGAAATCGAAGAGAGAATTTGTTATTAAAGGAGAACGTCGAATGGAAGGAAATAGAAAGATAAGAGAAACGATTTATTTTGTAGTGGGCTTCACCCAGCTTGAAATCGCGTTAACTTGAGCATTCGTGCTTCGATTCGTGGCCGTTTTCATCGTTACCAAGCTATTCTCGACCTCTTCAATTTTTCATATTGTATCGTTAAAATTTAACAACTTTCACCATACACGATCATTTTTGCAAAAATGTTAAACAATCTAGCCATTTCAAGTAGCGTAGATATAAAAACAATGTTTATTTTGTTTAGTTTTGATTAAATTATGATATTTGGGGTGGAAAAATGGTGAGATGATTGTTTTTTTATTTTTGGATCTGAAGTGAAGAGCGAAGAATGATGCGGACGATAGAGATTAAAACAGTGAAGTAATCGTCGTTTTATATTCAAAATGAAAAAGACTTTGTCGTTTTAAATATAAAAGCCCGAAGTGTTAAAATGAATCTTTCTGCTGTTTTAGTCCGCTCCGAATTATTCGAAAAACTGGTTTGAAGGTTTATACTTATTCTCCTGGATTGGAGGCTCATTCATTTACTGAAGAATAATTAAAAAGTTGTAACCGAACAGAGCGGCTGTTGGCAAATGGTCTTAGATATTAACACCGACTTTTATATTTGGAATTCTATAACAAAATCTTTATATTTAAAATTTTAACATTAAACTTTTTATATTAGGATTTTCAATAACTAAAGTTTGATATTACGAATCTCAACGCTAATAACTTTTAAATTAGGAGTTTTAACGCAGTAATTCTTCTATATGGAATTCTGACACCTAAGCTTCTAATATCAGGAATTCAGTACAGAAATTATTATATTAGATCATTTTGAATCAAAGAAGTGAATAATGCTTTTTTGGACTTTCGGGTTACAAGTATAAAATACTTCTGTTGGGCATTATACATGTCCTAAAAAAAGAGCTCAAGTACAAGAAAACGAATAAAAAACTGCAGACCACAGAGAATTATTTGCAGCATATTAAAATGTTAATTGTTGCAACTTAAAGTGCTGTAGATCACATTCAAAGCAGTTGCTGGGAAACGATCATCAGAGTTTCAAAGCAGTTGCTGGGAAACGATCATCAGAGTTTCATGTACAACTAAAGTAAAGACGATAATACACAAAATTATACATCATTGACAAAATTATAGGGCTTCTGAATTACAGCCAATAATTATCTCCAGGAAGAAGACATACAGATGGATCGGTAATATTTGTAAACTGCTGATGGCCAAGCAATGCAGCCTCATTACCATTATAATAAGCAGTTACCTCATCGCCAAGAATATTAGCATCGTCCTCATTAAGAAAGTTATTCGCTACATCGTCAGTGCTTACATCAACATCTGAACAAAAGGAGCTCAAATCAGGTTGATCTTGATCCTGGAGTTGCTGCTGATAATCGCTAGATATCGCGACATTATCGTTTCCATTCCCATTCACATTCCCATCATCATTATTACAGGACTTGGCGTGACTGCGATAGAATGCAAGGTGCTGCTTAACAACGTCGAGTTCACTCATCAAACTCTGATATTGGGCATCAAGTTGAAGAATGATATGGTAGCAGCCACCGGCTCGATCTCTGGCACGGGCATCGGACTCGTACTTGACGGTCTTCATGGCATCGGAATGGAAAATGGGGTCCAGGCGTCTCAACATGGAGCGCATGTTGCCGACCCCGTAGAGGTCATGCGCGTTTGTGAATTGGTCATGACACTCGGCTGGGAAATGAGGGGCTAATTGGCAATCTTCCCCGCATCTATTGCGTTGATATCTGCAGGCAGCGCATGCTTTTCTTTTCAATGATCGAGAGCCACCAGTAGGAGGATGTGCTCCGGCTGAATTTTCCTCTACGCTCATTATTCATCAAGGGTTAACAAACAATGAGAATTTAAGAATTGCAGAAGACGTGAAAGCTGGGGTTAGTTGAAGGAGTTTTATACTGTTGATCTCCTATGGAATCGGTCAGTCTAGGCTAGGTTTATATTTTTTCATTAGCTGGATTATTTTTAGTTTAAATTTCAAACTGTGATCGTTATCTTTATCTATAAACCGAGTCAGACGTAAATAACATTAGAGCGCTTTGTAAGATTTCCGAGTCATGCCAAAACTCCAGTTTTGAATACTGAAAAGGACAATTTTTGATTTTAGGCTTTAGCAAATAACATATTTTGGTTTTAGGCTTCATAAAAAACTAATTGACAAAGCAGGCATTGTTTTGTTTTTAACTTGCGCAATTATGGAGTGCGCAAGTGTTAAATTTTTTTAACTATAATTTGCGCATTCCATAAATGCGCAAACTATATTTAATGCTTGAGCACTTATGGAGTACGCAAGCTTATTTTTGAACATCAAATAGACAGAGAACACAGATCAGAGTTCATTTATCAATATTTATACTTTCTTTCTCAAATCCTCCCCATTTCCCAATTCAATCTCATTTTTTTCCATATTCAAATCCACAGTCACTTTATTAACCAAATAGTTGCTAAACTATATATGAAGTCATCTTCTTCATCGTTACAAAACAAAGGTAATAATTCATGTTATGTAATTTTGCTATCGTTGATGTTGTTGAAAATGAAGAGTTATTGGTGGTGGTGGTGTTAATTATTAGACAATGATGTTGTTGTTGAATTAGTTGTTAGTTTTTGATGAACTAGGAAACCCTATTTTAGTAGTAGTAAATTAAAAACCATAATTGACACCTTAATTGTTTATTGTTTATTATAACGGTAGATATTAATGATTGGGAGATAGACGACGAAACATTGATGAAACATTTTGATGAGGTTGAAGGGAAAATCGAAGTTGCAAGTTCAAGTCATATTGACTTTGATGTCGATCATGTTTTGGAAACACAGTTCGAACCAGTACTGCGTAAATTTCATTCAGGATCATCAACCTTACACGCTCGTTTATGTGAAGTTGTTTCTACGGAAATGCCCGGTCATCAACATACAGTTGGCGGAAATTTGCTGACGCTTATACATCTTGTTGGTCCATCCATGCCAAGGGGACAACGACCATGTCCAAATTGTTATTACGGAGATATGTGTGTAGTGGTTATTTGCAGAAAAGAAAAGAATGCTGGACGAAGATTTTTCGGATGTAGTTCATACAACGAACATAGATTGAATCATCGTGAATATGATTGTTGCAATTATTTTAAATGGATTGATCAACCCCTGTGCGAAAGGGGACTTGAGTATGCCCATGAATTGCAAGTCGAAATAAGGCGTTTGAAAAGTGTGAATGAAGAACTAAGGACGAACAGTGGAAGACCTAGAATGTGGTAGATGTTTGGGACTTGGTTAAGTTGTCATATTTGGATTTTATGTTGAACCATTGTATTTGTATTATGTTGTTGCGAAAATGTTTCTATTTGTTGTAATCCATAATGTGTGCATGGTGGATAGTTTATTATGTTTTTGAAATTCATTTGATAGTGTTGACTTTAATGATGAAATATATTGGTTACGTTATTATATTGATTTGCTTGTTTGGGTTTTTTTTAAAGATTGAGTTGACTGCTTTTGGTTGAAGATTGCCTGCGGAAGCAAAATCTACTTAGAAAAAATAGGTAATAATTCATCAAATTGATGTTTATAGTTATGTCGGTGACCAAAAACTATGAATGTGGTATTGGAACTTATTTTGTAGATAATGTCAAAGGTTCCGACTATATTTTACTTTGATGGTGAATTGCTGGTTGATGATGAAGGTAAACCTAGATTTGTGGGCGGGAAGCGAAAAGGATCGACAATAAAAAATCATTGTAGTTTCGAAGAGCTTAAACAAAGGGCATTTGAAGTGACAAAAGCAAATCCTGTGATATATGATTTAATGGTGCATCCGCTATTGATTTGGAAGACGACGACGATTTGAACTCCACCTTTTCAGTTGGAATGAGAGTGATAGAAATCTACGTTGTGAGAGTGGAACATGAAAATGTGGTTGAAACACAAGCGGCAGTAATCTCTGTGGATGAGTATATGCACACCACATAGTTACAAGAAACACAATGTTCAGCGTATCCGTCGTATCTTTCAAGCCATCAAGGTGGAGAGTTTACAAACTTACTTCATAGGTACAGCGGAATGGCTGGAGTCTCTTCTAGTCAGGAACAACATATGATGCAGAACGCTATAAATCCAAATCAGTCGCAAGTGTTTGAAAAGTGAGTACTATTATACGTTGGCACTTGTATTTTGACTTACGTTAGTGCAAAATATATGACCTTTGTTTTTTGTATTCGTAGTATCGAAGATGCATTTACTGGTTGTGATGACGATGGTGTCGATGATCATGTTCTTACTCCACATGAGAGTTGTGGACAATTGGATAGCATGCAAGTAGCTTGTGCGGATGATGGGGATAGAACTTGGATCCATCAAATGGAAGTTAACAATGATGCAATCATATATGCAGACATTGAGGAGGCTGATGATGTAAATGCGGAAGAAGAACAAACCACATATGAAGAGACTCTAGCCGATGATTTATGCACGACATCAATGATGGTGAAATCAATAATGCAAAATTGTCAACAAGACGTGGAAGTTTTTGGAAGAGAATGTGCGGAGAAAGGTCCACGAGTTGGGTTAATTTTTGAAAGTAAGCATAAGTTTGTTGAACATTTATGTGAATGGGCGATTAAATGTTCAGTTTCGTTTCAAGTTCTGAAATCGCGTGCAAATCAATACACGGTCCGTTGTACTGTGGAAGAAACATGCCCTTGGCGAGTTCATGCAAGCCTTTCGGTGAGAAAAAATTCAAACTGGTGGAAGATAACTACATATGGCGGCGATCACACTTGTTTAAATGCAACCATAAACTCAAACCATCGACAGGCAACTGCTAAGTTTATATGCAGCAAAATACTTCCGTTGATTAAAGCTGAAACAAACATGACTGCAAGAACTGTTCAAGAGACAATGTCCAACATGTTTCATATTAAAGTGAGTTATTTTCGAGCCTGGCACGGACTGCAGAAAGCTGTTGCAATGATTTATGGCGATTGGGAATCGTCGTACGCGGAATTGCCGAAATATCTTAGAGCCCTACAACATACCAACCCCGGAACTGTATATGATGTTATTCGTAGTTGTGGTGTTTTTTATGGTACTTTTTGGGCTTTCGGACCTTCTATTCAAGGCTTCGACCATTGTCGACCCATATTGTCTATTGATGACACACATTTATACGGGAAGTATCTGGGTACATTACTAGTAGCAACTGGGGTGGATGCAAATCAAGGGCTATTTCCTTTAGCTTTTGCTATTGTACAAACAGAGTCGTGGCAAACGTGGAGTTGGCTTGTTCGTTGCATATGGAATTATATTCCATCCGTACGTACTAGATGTATCACCTTTATCTCGGATCGTATGAAAGGAATTCCACGTGCGCTTAGAGAAGATTGGCCAATTGAACATCATCATCGCTTTTGTATCCGTCATAATAAAGCAAATTTCAAGAAAGCGGGGTTTGGCACGGATGAGCTACAAAATTTATTACACGCATGTGCCACGGCATCGGAGGTCGTAAAATATAATGATCTTCGAAAACAGTTGAAGGATGTAAATTGAGATGCCGATGCGTGGATTGAAAGAAGTTTGAAAGACCAGGAATCAAGCTGGACTCTTTGTCACGACGGCGGAGTAAGATTCAATATGATGACGACCAACGTTTCCGAAAGCTTTAACGGTGTGCTCAAAGGAACTAGGAATTTACCTGTTAGATCATTGGTTGCACGTACGTTTCATCGACTGAACCATTACTTCGTCGAACGACGAACTCAAGGGGAAGAGTGGATGTCGCAGCTCGCACCTAGGTGGGAAGCATTAGCGCGGAGAAGAATGGAAGAATCGAGGCTCATGTCTATAGAGAGATATAGCTTCGTTGAATGGCAGGTGAAAGATGTGCATGTGTTTGATTATACGGTGAATATCGAAGATAATGTTGCCAAATGTTCGTGCAACATGCCAACATTAGATCATTTTCCGTGCTCCCATGTATTAGTGGCTTGTTCACGTGGTTCGGGTGGTGCTAATAGAGCGTATTTTGACTTAATCTCCACGTGGTACACGAAGGCTACGTATTCCGCAGCTTATGCTCCTTTATTCCACCCTGTACCGGATAGTCGACATTGGAACGTCTACGCTGGTCCAATTATACAACCGCCGCCTGTGCGCAGAAATTCAGGTCGTCCTCGGTCTACTCGAATAAAAGGTTTCATGGATCCGCCATCTTCATCCGGCCATAATAGATGTAGCAAATGTGGTTCTATTGGCCACAAGAAGAATACTTGTCTGCGTTGAATTGTAATAGAAGTAGAACGTCTATGTTACTGTACGCCTTGTTGAAACTTTTTCGGATGTTGTGGCATACTGTTGACTTTGTTATGTAATGGTGTTGTCATTCAAATGGTGTTTGCATGTTATATAGAATGTTGTTCAGACTTTTTGTGTGAAATTGTTTGATTTATGGTGTTGAAACAGCTCTCTGTCTCGAACAGGGACAAATACACGCTTGCGTATATATGGAATGCGCAAGCTGTATAGCTTGCGCATTCCAGAAATGCGCAAGCTATATGTAAGCGTAGAACTGGGTTATTTGCAGCGTTCCGCCTATGCTACAAAAGAGAAAATGTAGCATTTGCGGACTGCTGTAAATAACCCAAAAATGGCTTGTGCATATGTGGAATGCGCAAGCTATATTGACAATATAGCTTGCGCATTCCACATATGCGCAAGCTATTTTTTGGGTCAGTTCCAAACAGAGAGCCGCTCTGCCACACTGCAAAACCACAAATTGCAAAACTGAGAGCATACACACACCATTTCATTAACAATACCATCACAAAACAAAATAAATAACACGATCCAACTGACAATTGAAAATCATCCAAAAAAGGTTGAACAGGTCGTACAATAACATAGAAACATACAAGTCAACAACCCCTAACCTAACCCAACCAAAGAAACAACAACAATAAGACCAACGCCGTCAATCACGAATCCGTCTAAGCTCAAGTGGGGTGTCTCTTTTCTTTTTCTTCCGTTTGTACACGATGGGAGTCGATCCTTGGCCTTCTTCGAATGTTGGAGTGGGTGTCGGAAGCGGAATTTCTTGTTGTTGACTTGGCCCAAAAATGAGTTCTTCTTGTTGAATTTCCCACTGCGGCGGCTCTTGCGTATGCTCGTATGTCGACTGTCCAACATATCGAATTGTTGTTCTCCTTCATGCCAAACGGGCCATTCAGCGTGAGTTTCTCCGCCGGTGTATTGCTGCTCTACCTCAGGCCAAGCGGGCCATCCATTTGTAGTTTCGCCACCGGGATGTTGTGAAGCCCCCCCCTCTGCATGTGCCTCCTCCCATTGGCCTTGTCCACCCGCTACTGTGGTATGTGTCTCCTCTGTACAACGTGGTGGCTCTTCTACAATGTGCAACGGCTTGGCCGGCCTTCTTAGCTTGTTCCGACCCAAAATCTTGTCAAGTATTCGTCGTAGGTCAATGCACTTGCTTTTGACCTTGTCCGGCTCCATATGACTTTCTTCTATTTCGCCCACAACATCCAAAGCGCTATATATTCCGCTTACCTAAACCATAAATCATAACAATGCATCAATATGACATAAAAATTGAACTATACAAAATTTGAAATTACAACACTTACCACATCACATTCTAGAGGAGCACGGGGAGTGTACGCAACCAACTTCCTTTCCGACTTTTTAAGAATATAACGACGAGTAATTCGCCAATACCAATACTCGTACTCACTCAAAGGTGTCGGAGGCTCGCGTGCTCGTTCGGCACGATCAATTCTTGATTCCCAAATAGCAATACTTTCCTCCAAAAATGCCATCCAGCTAGTGGGTTCTGGGTCAAGGGGGACGGCAGGATCGGGAATGTGCTGATAATCAAAGGAAACTGTCTCATAACCCAATCGGGTGCATACAACTCAAAGTCTAAAAATAGAATCAGACGGCTCTTAGCAATCCAACCGGCGAACGAATACTCAATTTTCGGATGTCCAAATTTATACACTAATGAATACGGTTCCCATGTAACCGCATCATCCGCCAACAAATCCAACTCATTACGGTAAAACTGTACATTTCGTGGCGTTTCACGCCAACTCCTGGCACAGCTCCACCTAGCCCCGAATGGAAGATACATGTCTAAATCGGTAGGAATTCTAATAGACGGTCGTCCAATGGCAATATGCGACCATGACCATAGTTGCAACAACGTTGCAGAACCCCTTAAAACTTTTCGATGTTGCAAGGCAACGTTCGATAACTCACTATACAAATAGCAGAGAACAGCACTACCCCAAGAATGATAACCACAGTCAGACAAATCATCCAAAAAAGGTAAAATTTTCAAACTTAATCTCCCTTTCGAATGATCGGGAAATAATCGGCAACTCAAAAAATACAATATCACGGCACGAGTGCGGTGAAGTATATTTGAATCGGTCGCCCCTTTGGGTAGTGGTTCAGAAAATTCACTTTTAAACCAAGTCATTGATAAATCACTTTTAGACTTAACCACCTCTCTAGGCGGAAAAATACCAAGCATGTTATGAGCCAATTCGATGTAATCGATATCTAAATTTTGCAAACATATCGGGCGACCGTCTGCTTTAAGACCGAAAAGAAAATGCACATCTGCTAGAGTCACTGTCATCTCCCCGACTCTCTTATGAAACGTATTTGTTTCCAGCCTCCATCTATCGCATAAAGCGATAAGAAGGTGATGATCGAGCCGAATGTAGTCGATTTGCATAGCTTTCCAAAATCTGGAGATTCGTAGATTCGGCTCCAATCTTGGATCTTTATAATCGATCTCCTTGAGCTTGCTCGAATGATCGCATGTCTTCACAGTTTCAACACCCTGCAATATATAAACAAATTATAATTAGGACTTCATATTTGAATTCCCCGGTTTATCAATATCGAACATTTACCTCCATTAATGTATCGTTTTGGCTCCTATGGAGTTCTTGAAGATAGAGAACACTTCTATCTTCGGACCCAGGAGACAATTCTACAAACAACAACAACTGTTTATCAATATAAAAACTATGTACAAAGTTAGGGTTTTTGCTATATGAATACTTCAAATCCTTTTGCATTTTCAACAAAGAAACCAACAATGTGAGTACATTCACATCGACATCATCAACAATACCTCTTCCGCTAACAACAACAATCATTTCTAAAGTAGTATTCAAATTACAATCAAATTATAATTACCTCTAATCAACGTAGACGAAGAGCTTGCTTCCATTTTATGCGCAATCGAGTGTTTGTTTGAAGAAATAGATGAGGAACAATGTTTTTGACTTAATATATTTGGATTTGAAATGGGTTTGAAGTTGGAAATGGGAGGGTTTTAGGAAGAAAGGAGATAGGTTTGATAAATGAACTCAGATTCAGCTCTCTGTCTTTTTGATGCTCGAAAATGAGCTTGCGCATTCCATAATTACGCAAGCTTAAAACTATAGCTTGTGCAAATAAGGAATGCGCAAACTCTACGTATAAAAAAATTATACCTTGCGCATTCCATATTTGCGCAAGTACAAAACTAAACGAGGCATATTTTGGCAATTAGTTTTTGTAGAGGCTTATTTGTGTTATTTGTTTTTCTGGGGGGCCTTGATCAAAAAATTGTCCTGCTGAAAATTATGTCTTGGTTTTATTTCATGTTTCAACTATAAAGCGGGTTATTTTCTTGGTAAATTAGGTCATGTTAATCCACTTATATGCCCTCAAACTTTTTTCGGCAAAGCGGGTTATTTTCTTGGTAAAGCGGGTTACATTTCTACTTATATGCCTTCAAATTTTTTCAGCCGCATGTTAATCCACGTCAATTTTTGAATTTGAACCGCTTCTCCGTAGTAGAATTTTCTTTTACAACAAAGTATATTCCACATTTAAACCAAATTTTTTTTCTTTTGTTCTTGCGAAAATCTATTTAAGATCTCTAATCTAAACATTGAAATGAATTTAACTCTGAAATGAAGATGATTAAGAGCAAAGATGCAGCTGAGATTGAGAGTTTTCAGCATTATCAATCTCGTACTCTTTAAAGTTATATTGTGCCGTGAAAATGCTTAGGAAGACGATGCTGATTATACCAAACATAGTAGACAATATGATTTGAAAAAGGTATAATTGTTTTTTGTTAATGTGATTATATTTGATTGATTTTACGCAGTTATTATTCACATGTTAGTGCATTACGGATCTACAATTATGTTTTTCAATGTATCAATTAGTTAATTGTTCATATTATAGTGCGTCAGGGTTGCATTAGTTTGTGATAATTAATATGGTTGAATTTGTTCATATTTTAGTGCACTACAACAAAATAAGCATATTACAACTTTTTGTTCACAATGTTCGCTAGCTGACAGTTGTAATAAAAAAATTTAACTACTATTTTTGACTATTAGCTGTAATAAAGTTGTTTTTAACAATTGTTTGTATATTGTAGTTGTAACATGTCTTTTTAATAATTTTCTCTATCTAACTGTTGTAAACATTAATTTATAACAATCATTATTTATAACAATTTTTCTCATAGATTGTAAATGATCATGTAAGCACTTTCAAGAAAATATTGTTAACAACCCACGAAAATTTCGAGTTGACATAATAGTATTAATGACTATTAACAAATTGTTTATAAAATATAATTTATAATTATTTGTAATTAAAAACTTATTATAATTAGTAATCAATAATTTATAATAAAAATGTATAAATAATTGTTATGCTTTCAATATACTTTAGAACTGATTAATCATGAAACCCTAGATTTGAATAGATGACCTATGTTGATTTGATTGAGAAATCGGAGGAAAATAAACGAATTAGCGGAAGCCATATCTGAATTTATAGTTGCTAATTGAAAAGGTAAATTTGGTTTGGTTTTCCATATTGGCACAAGTCCTATATCTTGTATTAGATCTGAATCCATAGTTGTTGCTTTCATAAACTACCTAAGAGAAAGAGATATATCTAAAAGATAAGAGTTGGATCTGATCTTTTAAATTGACATAAACCCTAGATCTGAATCATTTTCATAGAATAGATTAGGAGAATAAATAGAGATTATGTAATTAGGGACTCTAACTCCTTATTTATAATGTTGGCATTTTCTAATTTGACCCTTCAACAAATTAGAATTGCCCGGGTATCTACACATTAATAACATGACAATTATACCTGTAAGCATTTAAACTTTAATTCATAATTTGATTATTTTAATTAGGTTTTATATCAAAATAGCATAACACATTTTATTTTATATATGTGGCCCACATGTTCGAATTTTCCAACAATCTGCTTGTGAGCCATATATGTAATAAACTTATAAATGTGTATAACTTTATGAGCTCCAAATTTGTTATTTATAGTATAATATTTTTGAAACAATCTCGACCATTAACTATGCTGGAAAAGAATCAAAGCGGCTTTCTTTACTTTTAGCATAACTAAACCCATTAATGGTCATATATACCAACACAATCAGATAACATAGATCAATCATGAATATGTAGCATGTAAATTACATAAGATGTGATCTACACATGTCTATTTCCAACTGGTCCTACTTCAGTGAGATCAAAACGTTCAATGTTTGAACAACCTAAAGTGCAAATAATACTTTATTACTTTATTTCTGATCAGAAAAAAGAACTTTATATGTGTCTGTAATCAAAGTATAGAACAATGTGTCATATGACAGTATCAAATACAAACTCTCTATGAACCAAAATATCCTTACATGAAAGCTATACCAATTGAGCAACATGCTCATGAAAGACATTGGATGATAATCCTTTTGTAAGTCGATCCGTCATAATGGAATTTGTCACAATATGCTCTATAATTACAATTTATTTTGCACTCTTCCCTTACTAAAAAATAATATGATGTTTATTGTCATGATATTACTTTAGTGGTCTTTTAATTCTTTTTTTTTAATATTCCATGACTTTGTGACAAAATTTTACAATCATTTTCCATTATTGGATGCCCCTTAATAGAAAATAAATAAATACTAGTTCCAAAATAGAGGAGGCTATAATTGCCTGTATGACAACTTTCCTCATATAGCTCCACCAAAAAAAATTATCATTATTACCTGTAGTGGATCTTTTATACTATTGGCATCTACAATATTTGGATCGTAATGCATTATGATCTCCAACCAATCCCATTTTTTATCAATGAACATATAATTTTTTATTCCTTAAAGATATCTTGTAACCATTTTGTTATTAATCATTGATTCACTTTCAATGTCAGTAAGATATCTGCCAAATAATACACCCAATATCCATAGTTGTATATGCTTTAGCATGCATTAGACTCCACAAAACAAATGCACGAGGAATCTTTTACATTTCTTTAGCTTCAAGGATGTTCTTATATTACTATATAAGACAATATTGGTCTATTTTGGCAAAAGATAATCAATTGATTCACAGTTTGTATACCGAATCTCCTTTTTTAAGCCTTATCTGTCTAGCCCTTTTATGATAATCCAAATATCACCCTATGAATAATAATAGTTTATTTGAATCCCTAATACAAAAGGGTAATCCATAAGTGGTTTTCTTAAGTTGTTTCATCAATGTCTCCATTGGGAAATACGACTTTAATATCCTTCTTATATTGCTTAAAATTGTAATCTACAACAAGTTTAAAAATAATTCTAAAGAGTCTTTCAGTAAAACCAAAGAGAAAGTCTCTTTAAAAATAAAACATTGTTTTCCTTTTAAGTATAGTCTTTTCTATAATGAGCCTTATACCTTTCCATATTACCCACTTGATCTTTTTTTGTTTTGAATAGTTATTCATAACCAATAATATTGTTACCTTAAGATGATGGAAAAGATCTCAAACTTTGTTGTCCTTATAGATTTACATTATATATTCATACCTTAAATCCATATTTCAAATTAGTACCTTGTATGGATTGATGTAAGTCCAAAAAATCATCTTCATCAATCCGAAATTTATCTTTATAGATAAAAACTACATAGTCATACGGAATAGTATTTCTTCCTTTTCAAGTGGATTTACTTGGTGACCTTGTACTTTGAGGTTGTTGAATTTGTTTTCTTCAAAAATAGTAACCTTATCTTGAAGAAAATTTGTTTAATATTGTCTTATTATGTTTTCTAATTTACTTCTTGTTAATGAATGAAACATATCATACACATTATTCGAAGAAGTAACTGTAGTTGAATCAAAGATAACAATTCTCTTTAAAGAAAATGATTCATACTATATTTCTCTCCCCAAACTCAACATTCTCAAAAACTGTTGCATTTCCCATCTTAATACCTTTCGTTAAGGGGGTTCATAAAACTATAACTTTTAAGTCGCTTATAATATCAATAAAGTATTTCCTATCTTTAGTGTCTCGATCTAGAATTATTTAGTAAGCTGAAACAAATAACCATATTAATCACCAAATCAAAATTTGAGACTTCATTATAAAAAGTATTTAACATAAGTAAATATATGTTATATTTTAAACATTAGGAGTTTTAATTTCAACAATGTTTGAATTTATTCATAAATTAATCTTATTATTTCTAAAGAAACAATAATAACCAAATTTGTTCATATTAGAATTAGAAAACCAAAATCTATCAAAATGACAGCATAACAAAAATACCAAATAAATTCAAACAATATAATTGAAATCTCAATAATAGCTTAAAAATATCCAGTATACTATAATTTATATAGTTGTATATCCCATTAAAGAAACAACTATAAATATATTTATATGTAATTTCTTTTCTTCTAGATCCTTACGACTTCTTTATCATTATTTATACATTTATTTATAATGTATGTTAAATGAGTACTTTCAATCTTACATGCTTCAACCTCTTTTTTCTTAACCAGATGCTAAATGAGTTCAATAAGAGGTCATTTTATTCTTAATTAATAATAATCTTAAAATTGTTATACTGTGAATAAAGAGAGTACCCAAAAAAAAAATTTAAGTGCATTAACTTTTGAGACAACCATTTTCCATATAGTACTCATTTATGTTTCCCTTACTTTGACTTTGTGGAATCCAGCAATATAAAGCGCGTTGTTCCCCTTATCATTTTTCACAAAAAAAAGCTTTTTAGTCTATAAAGAACTCTTTAATATTGATTATCCCAATGGATATCACATCCTTGAAAACTTCTAAGATATTGTACCTTATGATCCTTTGACTCTTGCTGTTTAAATTATCCCACCTCTGAATGCCCTTCCTAACATTATAAGACCATTCAACCATAATATAGGTGGATGTGACCCTTTTAATTGCAAGAGCTAGATCCTTGAAGTTAAGAACAAACAAAATGTTCTTTTAATAATCCTTAGAGTTATTCCCAAACAGGATGAGAATATTATTTAAATTGGCAGATACTTTAATCAAATTAGTTGAAAACTGAACAAAAATAAAGATTGACCGTATATGCTCATATTCAAATATCAGCCATATTAAATTCAAATAATTGGTAAGTCTCTTCTTAAGACACCTAGTATAACATTAATATCAAGTCCTCGGATAGTAATATTAACTGTAATTGGTACTCTTGTTGTAATGATCAAACACTGATAATAAATTTAGGTCAAATAATAATCTTTTTTTGGGCCGATTAGATAAAATGAGATAGAATATGAGATATGATAATAAAACACATGATAACAATAAAGTCTTACTGTGATAAGTATACATTAGAAAATCACGAAAGTCATACAAAATCTCAAGAATCTCATAGCATCGAAAAGAATATCATATTCTTTATTTAATTCACCAAGCCACAATAAATGACATACATATCAATGCCAACTGAAAAAGGCGGTGAAACATAAATTCCAGAAATCAATAATTAGAAATCCAGAAATCACAATAAAAGGATGGCCAATCCCATAAACTAAACACCGACTCACCTAGAAAGATACATCCCATGTAAAGTCTAGCATCGGTACACCTAGAAAGATGCACCCCATGCAAAGTCGAACATCGACGCACCTAGAAAGATACGACCCATGCTCTAGCATTGACGCACCTAGAAAGATACGCCCCATGCAATAATAAACATCGACGTATCTAGAAAGATACGACCCATGTAAAGTCTAACATCGATGCACCTAGAAAGATACACCCCATGCAAAGTCGAACATCGACGCACCTAAAAAGATACGACCCATGCATAGACGAACATCAACGCACCTAAATAGATACGCCCCATGCCCCGACTTATTGAGCTGATTGCTCCACGAAGTAAATAAACATCGACGCACCTAAATAGATACGACCCATGCAAGAAGTGAGACGAAGCTCAATAAAACGAGGAACAGTCCTCCACGTGGACAAAGAGACATCGCACATTGCTAGTCTAAACCATAAAATGATCGTCATCGATCATAAAGAAGTGTCGATTACACTAAGCTAGTAAATATAAGAGTTTAGCTTCATGTCCCATAACCACTTGCTTAACTCAAATATTTACAAACAGATTGTAGATCTCCACTCGAAAATTGTCACAAGAGTTTCACTCGAACAAGTCCATAAATTAACCGACGAAGTAAACGCAAGCGTTTCATACCACTTGTTTTGCTAAGCCGTTTAATTATATTTTCTCATACGAATGAGGTAAAGGTTTGTATATACTAGTAGATTGGAAAACAGTTTTATAAACGAGTTTGATATTGAAAATAGAGTTGAAATCGTTTTAATGAAAGGGTTTTGATATTTAATACTAGTATAGAAAACCTTTATATTTTGAAGTGACAAACCATAGAAGTGATTGTAGAAACAATCAATCATAAAAATTCACATTCGAAGACGTGGATAAAATCCAAAGAAATCAATCCCAAAACCATCAAAGTAGGAATTCTGTTGAATGTCTTTCAGATAAGATCCCCTACGCAGAGGGATACGGGGTACGACCCAGTTGGCAAAGAATCGATACTAAATCCATCAAAGTGGATATTCCAAAAATCCCAAAGAAAAGAAGTCATCAAAGTCTTAAGAAATGATAACAACAAATAGGAGACAACACGAATCGATTAAAGTTGGAAATTCAAACAAATAGACAATATAGGCAAAATTGGCAAAATAGGAGCAGGTCGGTCAACCGGACTCCCTGAGTCGGTTGACCGAACCAGAGACAGAAGTGTTCGGGTAGCAGGTCGGTCGACCGGACCCTGAGGTCGGTCGACCGGAGCCTGTAACCTGCACTTCCAAACAGAGGCAGGGAGATGCTAGAGTAGCAGGTCGGTCGACCGGACCCTGAGGTCGGTCGACCGGAGCTCCCATGCCAAATCAAATGAATGTCAATCCCTTGCGAAATGCAATAGGTCGAGCAACGGCACTAAGGGTTTACGTCCATCGACTACCCGGCCATATAAGCTCTTCGATTCATCACCAAAAACATGATCAAAACATCAAAGTTAGGATTTTCAAAGAATCGAACTCAAAACACTAAAAATTGGTCACCAAATCAATCCAAACCAAAAGCATTTGCACAAGAATAAGTGTTAGGAATTCATACCTAACAATCGAAGATAAATATAGTTTAAGATGTGAGATAAAAATCTCACCTTTAAACCCAAAACAATGAAGAAGAAGCTATAGAGCAAATGGTGAGAGCAATCGCACTTCAATTCCAACTCAACAACCTTGAATCAAGGATAAAAAAGAGAAACACTTCCTAAGTTAGGTTTAGGAATTTCTGAAATTGATAAGAGAATGAGTTGGAGAAGAAGAAGGAGATGCTTACCAATGGGTTCTCTTTGAATTTGGAGCTAGAACTTGGTTTGCAAATGGAAACTAGGGCTTGGGAATTCTAATTTCCCATTCCACTCACCATTGTTGCTCAAGAACTGAAATGAGGAGGAAGTGAGGGAGAATGGGGAGAAGTGGTTCAGATTTGGGGGTTTAGTTGGCAAAGGGGCTGAACCCAAACCCAAACCCAAAGTGCAAATGGTCAAATTTTTGACTAGCTCCAAACATATCAAAGCTTACACTCAAAAAGATCGCAAACGACATTTTGAACTCAATGGAGGTGGTCTCGAGTCCTAATTCGACTGTTTGCAAAAAGTAGCTTTTCAGACCAAAATCCGACGAACGACGAAATATTTAAATAAAATATTTAAATATAAAAATCGATAAATATGCGGGTTGTTACAAAAAACTTATAATTGTTACATATTTATCATTACACATGTGTAGGTGATTCGGCCAAATACTAGTCTTCCTTTGGGTCGGCTCATATCCGCATGAATAAATACACATAAATATCAAATATTGTTATGAATAACTGAAATAAGAGAGGACACTTTAGTGACATGTTATTTCAATTAATTCGCTTGGAATGTTGGATATTTAAAATTAGTTTGTGAAGTGACACTAAAAATATATTTGAAATTATTTCCTAGTGTATGTATAATATATTTCAAGTGCTATAAAACACTTCCAAAATTGCCTTAGGTCAATATGAGATTTGAAAATCTCAAAATTATAACTGTGGCATGACATGTTTTAATCATAGCTGTTATAATCTTTTACTTTAAGTATGTGGTTACATCTATGACATTCCCTAAATAAATATGATATAAGGCATCATAAATAAATGATATAACAAATATCACGGAATTAAATGCCACATAAAATTATACATAAATAACATAGTAAATGTTATACTAAGTAACATGAATGAATGTAGTAGCTATGATGAATTTTTGAATAGTAATATAACTATACAGAATGCTACTGTATCACTTTATCTTTAGTTTATTATTTGAATACTTAAATGAGGTCAGTAACCATGCATTTTGGGAAAATATGAAAACCGCTGCCCTTTATTTATTATAACCGAAGCTTGAAAGTGAAACATATTTCAACTAGAATAGGTCATACATATAAAATATCTATATCCATCAAACATAAATGCATCAAATAATAAACAATGTGTCTTTTCTTATTCCAAATACAAACATATTGCAGCATTAAATTTATCGCAACTGATACATTTAGTTCATTTATTGATAATAAGTTAATTAATTTATTACTATAACAACCACATTTAATGCATTTATGATAAAAATAAATGCAATTGACTGTTATGTGGTCCAAAATGTAAATTAGTGTCATGTTAAATTTTATTTCAATAATAAAATAAATATAAACACTTTAAAGGAGCATACTTTATTCCTAATTTTTTGAAATAACCAAAATACCTATATATATATATATATAACCATACCATTTATAAACATTAAAGAAAAGGACTATAAATATCAGATCTAAAGTATTCCTTAAAATTTATAGCTTATTTACAAAATATACAAGAACAAACATGTGGATGTTTTAATCAACATAAATTGTTTTCAAAATTTAGAGGAATTTAGATTATTTCCCAAAAAATTATTGATTTCAAAATTCTACCTTATTTCATAAATAAGATATAGATCATTTAGATCTATATTTCTACACCAAAACAGTTTCACAAATCAGCCTTTCAATTTACAATATATATAAAAAATTATACTAAACCAAATCCAAAATCAATACTAAAAAAAATCATTGATGCATAGATCAAGCAGACTTGAAATTTAAGTGGAATTTATTGACTTGTAAATGAAGTTTAAATCAAAACTTACTCATAATAAAAAAAATTCCCAACAAAATCAATGATGGGTGGCTCTGATACCACTTATTAGGATTTCAATATATTTTAGAATTGATTAATTATAAAACCTGAGATTTGAATTGGTGATCCATATTGATTTGATTAAGAAGAAATCATAGGAAAGAAAAACGAATTAGCGAAAGCCATACCTGAATTCATAGTTGTTAATTGGAAAAGTAAATTTGGTTTGGTTTTCCATATTGGGACAAGCCCTAGATCTTATATTAGGTCCGAATCCATAGTTGCTGCTTTCATAAACTGCTTAAGAGAAAGAGATAGATCTAAAAGATAACAGTTGGATCAGATCTTTCAAATTGACATAAACCCTATACTTGAACTATTTCCATAGAAGAGAGTAGGATAATAACAAGAGCTTATGTAATTTGGACCATAACCCCTTATTTGTAATATTGGCATTTTCTAATTTGGTCCTTCAACAAATTAGAATTGCCTTGGTATCTACACATTAATATTATGACAATTATACCTGTAAGCCTTTTAACTTTAATTCATAATTTGACCATTTTAATTAGGCTTTACAGCAAAATAGCATACCACATTTTATTTTGCATATGTGGCATACATGTTGAATTTTCAAACAATAATAACATATATTTAGTATTTAAATATTTATTATAATAAATAATTCATAAGCAATAATTTACAAATAATGATTAATAACTTTTAATCATTTATTATAATTAATGATTTATAGTTAATAATTTATAAATAATAAAAATTAATAATTGATATCTAATAATTCATAATTCAAAAATAATAATTTATACTAATATAATTATTAAATTACAAAATACTAATTGGTTTCATAAAATTCTACGTACGTTAATTAGTGAAAACTCAAATGATTACAAAAATTTGGAAAACTAATATTATCAAACACCATGAGACATATTGTTATTTATAGCATTAATAATGAGCATTTAATTAATTGATTAGTGACACTTAAAAGTATTTTAAAAAGAAAACATTTTAAGGGTTAGAAAATTTACTTATCTCGGTTTTATTTCCCCACTTCACAGTAATAATCCTTCTGAATCTGGCTGTCGTTCTCCACTAAAAAAATCCCTAATTTCTTAAAAATCTCCAAAACCTAAAAACAAAATCACTTTCTTTTCTACTCCAACCATGGAAAAACCACCCTCGTCCCTTCGTTCAACACATTCATCCTTCGCAATCATTCCTCCTCCGAAGAGTCCGTGTGTCACAATCGACCTATAATCTTAGGTATCACACTTAACGCTACCATTTAACGTCTCCAACAGGCAACAAGAATGTTATCATGTTATTAAACTACTCTTTATTAAAGAATACTACAGGCAATATCCTAAATTATTATTTACCAATTGTATCTATGGTTTCTCTAGTTATAATATTTTCTTATCATGTTGTTACTTTGGGTTTCATTAATTCCATTTATGCTTTTATTAAATTGCAGGAGGTTTCATAATTTACTACTTACCTGTTGTATTTTGTAATTTCCCCTAGTTATAATATTTCTAATTATATAATTACTAGGGTTCCAAGTAATCTAGATATAAATATGAGTATGTATTGTTGAATTATTAAATCAAAGTCATTAATAAAGATTATTTCTTCTTATCTCTCATCTTCTTCTTCTTTTCTACTTTATTTTTCTTTCTCCGATAATTTAACATATATTACGTGTACAAATGCATAGTTTCTCTTAAAATTTCAACTTTTATAAAGAATTTGAAGAATTGTAATCTGCCACGAAGCTTCCATTAAATTACCAATGTATATTTGGTTAAGATCGCCCGACTTGTTTGATAGGCATATGAAATTTCTTTACTATTATGTTAATAAGACTTAACTGTTACGTTTTTCCTTTTTTTTTTAATTTTATACGTTAGAACTAAAATTATAATGCGACTTTTGTCCGCACACTATGACAAACCTATAGTTTTATAATGAGCTTTTGGCATTGTTACAACATTGCTAATCTAATTAGCGATGCCAAAAACTCATAAAAAAATATATTCATCACTAAGAAGTTATGAATGTCATTTTTATGCCAATTTAGTGATGTCTTAACGATATCGGTAATTTTTTTGATACTATAGAGATGCCGACAGTCTAATGAAATGGAACCTATGCTTATATTGATGTTCAAGCTTTCAACGAAATCATGTAGGCTTATGATTTTAAAACTTGCGAAGACGTATTAAATTCCAGCCTACATGTCTGTCACATAAAAGTATATGTAAGAAACCATCCTATGGTAAGATATTTATCGTTTTGTTCTCCATATTTAATTATTCTCATTTTAGAAATAATAACTTGAAAATAATTCATTCAGGCTTGGTACTTCACATTGTTGAAACATTCGACATGCATAAATTAAAACTCTTTCATGAAGAAAATTGAAGATCAACAACGATAGTAATTCATTATCAAGCTAAACGTTGATTTTGATCAAAATCTTTAAATAGTTTTCTCACATACAAAATTCATGAATCAATACACACCACATATTTGAGTAGAAATCAATGGTTCACCAATATTTGACAACATTTCATTCTTGGTGCTCAATTCCAATACATTAACAAACATAACATCATTTCAATAAATAAGGTATCGTCATTAACATGGTAACAAATGGTTGTATCTATGACATAATTACTTACCCATTTGAGTTTCAATTACATTTCAAAAATTATTTTGCTCACATATTCAGTTTTACAGATGATATATATTGTTGTTGTTTTTGTAAATTCTTACCAAATAACCAATTGTTTTGATGAAATGACATAATAACGTGTTTTATTGTTATTAAAACTAAAGTTTTATATATTGTAATATCCTTAATTTTTGATAACATTATTTAGTAAATTTAATTAGATAAATTAAATAGAATAATGTTGATATAGCGATTGAGATTTAATTAAACCATATTTAGGGCCGTGCTTATTAATAAAGTAAATGGGCTTTAATTGGGTTATTAAACTAATTAAATTACACATAGGCATATTAGTAAAATAGCCTTCTTATCATACACAGCTATACACTTCTTACCCTTGCCTATTCACATTTCAATTCTCACCTTCACAAACGCAAATCAAAAACTAAAATATAGCCGACCATTAACAAGGAGAAAAATAGGAAAATCCAATCTAAAGTTAAGGATTAAAGCTAGGAAGGATTAGCCAAAAATATCTCAAAAATTCCTTATCATATCTAAGATGAATAATAATTTTATACCATCTCTATTTTATCCTATAATTATATGTTTTGGATTTATGATTAAATTCGTATTTATATTGATATGGATGATGATATGCTAGAACTATATTATGTTTGATTTATTTAATTCAATTACATATGAATTAGCACTATTTTAGGGTAAAACCGAGAGCTTATAATTTTAGAATGCCATGGAAAAATTTTAGGTTAAGTAAAACATGATTTTTGAGATGGTTTTAATTTTTAGAACTTTCTAAGCTATAGAGAATTTATTATGAATTTCTAAAGGAAAATATGATAATATTGGATTTAAAATTCACTTCTAGTATTTCAGGAAGAAATTAGGTATGAAATTTTAATACGTTCGATTACATGATAATATTGAGTTTCTGTGATTTTTGAGGATTTTTCCCAATTGATTTACTAAGGAAAATAAATTATTTCGAGGGAAGGACTTATTTGCAAATACTGGTTTTGTTAATGGAAGGGCTTAAACGTTACAATTTCTTCGATTTAGATCTGGTTAAATGCGGCGGTTATAATTGTAAAGTATTTGAAAAGTGATACAGCAACCAATCAAAGGTTTACACATAAGTAAGCGGTTATAAAGTAATTACTAAAAGTTGCCACATTTCAGCCTTTAACCTAGAAAATTAGGTTTTGCCTCAAATAGTAATACCTTTCGACTCCTTTACCTCCACACCATCTCAGTCGAAACAATCTCAGTCGAAACCCACATAGTCGAAACCAATGCACGTGGTATCAATGGTATTGGTATGAAGTGAATTGGTGGGTAGCGGAAGGTAGGGTGTCAAAAGCAATGCTTTCGTTAGGGTCGAAACCATATTCTGTTTCAAAAGCTAAGTTCTTGCTTTGTTTTACTTAAAGCTTTCGACATAGTCGAAAATATGCTTTCGAAAAGGTTTATACAAATAGCTTTCAGGGAAGGTTGCTTTATTATGTTGAAGTGTTAGCTTTCGAAGGGGTACCTTTCTCCTTAAATAAGAGCTTTCGAAAGGATTGGGTTCGACCAAGTCGAAACCCAACCGCAAATTTTCTTCTTTCAACTATATTGATGCCATCTATGATGTCGAAGGGTTCTCTTTGTTTTAACTTAAACTAAGCCTTTTTCCTAAATGCTTACGAAGGGTTGAGAGTTTCGAAGGTAATGGAGTCGAAACGGGGTTTCGACTCTATCCTTTGAAGTTTTAATTTAAAAGGTAGTTACTTTCGACTAGATGGTTCCAACACCATCAACCTTTTTTCCCAAAACAATTTTTATAATTGGTTTTGAAGGAGGTACTTACATATATAATCATTCTGACCCAAAGAACGTTTTTAAAGAGTAAACCCAATGCTTTCGAAAGGGTATTTTTATTTGTTTTGAAGCTATGTTTTAAAGAATGTTTTGATACCATCGAAAGGTACCATTAGTTTCGAAAGTGAATATTTAATAAGGATTTTGAAAGGTATGTTTATTATGTTTTGAAAAGAAGCATATGCTTTCGATGGAGGTCATCCAGAGGTTTTGAAGGTGATGTTTTAAAGTTTCAAAACAAATAACCCACTCTCACTTTTAAAAAGGAAATACCATGGCATAACTAAAGATTTTAGAAGTATTACTTCTTCATATACTTATTCACATTGTAATTAACCCATAATAGTACTTTGGGGAAGGGCAGAATAACCAGTAAGGTTGACCCAGTAGTGAATATAACTTAAGAAATGTTAAAATCTTAATTAAAGATATTGGCAAGGTCCAATAGGTTTATAGTCATCCCATGAAAACTATGATTTGATACTAGCAGGGGCCAGTAGGATTGTAGTCAGCCTATGAAAATTGTATCCGGATTAGGATATTGACAGTTAGTCAATGGGTTCCTAGTTAGCCCATGAAAGCTAGGATAATTGGAAAGATATTGAAGTTACCAATAGGTTCTTAGTGATCTCATGAAAACGATGAATTTGGACATATAATCCATAAACATTTAACAGGATAATAGTAACCCTAGAAACTATAATTGAGATAGATAGTCGGAATGAATGGGGATGGATAATCCAGATTTGATTTACTTGTTTTGCATATCATCATAATGTTTTTGAAATACTATGTTTTAACCATTGTGGATGCAGGGGCACGGTATATGGTTTTAAAAATGTTTTAGGATATTAGTGAGGGGAAAACCCGTTCTGCCAAGCGGCGTGGTCTCACTAGATATCTAAATGGTTTGAGATGGTAAATTATTATTCATACTAGGCTTTATGTCTGACTCGAAGTTTTTGTTTTTCCCTTAAACTCCTGGGTACTCAATTGGTTTTGAGTAGATTGAGAGTTAAGGATTCCAGGTGTTCTTTTAGATAAATAAAGCTTCCGAGGATGTGCAGGAGACAAGCTTGTTATTAGAGTTCTTTTATTTCTGCTGTGTGTTTGATTGTAAAGGCAAAACTATTTTAATGCCTTATTATATACTTTGATCATCCAAGGGTGCATCTTCATATGTCACTCTTGGCGTATTTTGTAATAATTATATGTTATCTAAATGTGGTCTGCGGACTGGGATTATGTAATCAATTTGGAATATTTTGAAATGGAATGTGGAATTTGTTTGCCGTTTAATTTTTTCCATATTTTTGTGTTTCTGTGTATCAAATATCGCCGTATTTGGTCATCGAGGATTAATAACTATGGATGGCTGCAGCATCCGTAGCTGTTAGTTTTGGGCCTCCAATTAAGGGGATGTTACAATTTGTTATCAAAGCATAGGTTTATGAAACTTTAAAAGAAACTTTAATCTAAAAGATTTTTCAAACATAATCCAATTAATCAGACAACATGATTGAAGTTTGGGTTAATGTTATAGTAACGTACTTGTATTTGATATATAGTTATATATAAATAAGTACTATTCCCTGCTCTCTTAGACCGTTCTTCTATATCTTACTAAGGCTTGTATGTAGATTTTTGAGAAAGGAGATATGGAAGCAGGAACCGAAAGAGGAAATCTAGGTGGAGGAAGCACCATAACTAATGGAAATGCTCGACCCACTACCAGGAGGAATTCGGGTTAACGGGCTAATGCTAGTAATCAAAATGCCCATGCCAATATGAGTGCTGGAAATCCACCAGTAGATATGGGGGCGATGTATCGGTTCTTTTTTGGGTTGATGCAAGCATGAGCTGCTGCTGGTGTTGCTGGAAATGTAGGAGGAGCTAATCCTGTGGCTCCAGTTGGGAATAATTATGCATGCTGAGTAGAGACTACACCAGTTTGGGTGGGAAGCCATTCTTGGGAACGGAGAGTGCCATAGATGTTCAAAATTGGTTGTTGCATTGTGAGCGTATATTTAGATTTGAGTCTGAATGATGGACAATATAGAAGGTTGACCTCTAGACAATTGCAGGGGTCAGCTCTACATTGGTGGAACTATAACATCCCACTTCTGGAGGCTCAGCAGTTAGTTTTGGGCCTCCAGAAGCGGGATGTTACAGGAACAGTGTCACTGCCGGAGTGCCGGAAGAGCAGTTAACTTGGGCTGATTTTAAAACGAGATTTGAGCATAAGTTTGTATTTGAGTTTGCTAAGTAAAAACTAATGAAGAAGTTTATGGATCTAGTTCAGGGAGAGATGTCGATAGTCGAGTATGCTTCTAAGTTTGAAGAGTTGTCTCGATATGGATATGCTACTATAGATACTGACATTAAAAGGAATGAGAAGTTCATTTGGTGATTGAGGCCCGAGCTTGCTAGAATGACCATGACACATGTCCATGATCCTTGTAATATAGTAGTGGAGATGGTCATTCACCATGAGGAGGAGTTACCTGCTGATTTTGCTAAAGAATGGCTGGTGGAAACTCAAGGTTCTCAAGGAAAAAAGAGGAAGTTCTTTAAAAAGAACCCAGAAGGGGGATATAGCTAAGAAGTCAAAGGCTGAGGTAGTTTGATATAAGTGTGATAAAAAGGGTCACTTTGCGAATGAATGCCGGTCAAGAAATGGGAAGAAAGCTACAAGTAAGAAGAATGTGAAGTGTTTCAACTATGATCAAGTTGGGCATTACAAGAATCAGTGTCCAGAGCCAGATAGGAAGGATAAAGGAAAAGTATTTGCTATAGGACCAGTTAGCCTACTGCAACTAATAAGGAAAGACTGTGATGGACGGTACGCTTTTGATTCAGAGTATTCCAGCTAGAGTACCTTTTGATATTGGTGCATCACATTCATTTATATCTCAGTGTTTGGTCGATAGATTATGTTTAGAACCTACCTACCTTGTTACTTCCTTAAGGGTTGCAAATCTAATAGGAGGGTATGCAACTCTAGGGTTGAGATGTGACCAGTTAGAGCTTGACTTGTTAGGTCATAAATTTGCATGTAGTTTGTATGTTATTGATTTCGTAGATATTGGAATCATTTTGGGTATGGATTGGTTGGGTAGGTATGAAGCTAGAATATTTTGCCATGATAGGGAAATATCACTAACACACCCTGATAGTTATAACTGAGTAATATTCTTAGTAGAGAGTACCGACTGGAGTGTTAATGCTTTACTTAATGCTATGGAGGTAGAAAATGAGTTAAGTCAGGTTCGAGAAACAAGAGAGTTTGCAGATATCTTTGAGCTAGTTACTGGACTACCACCGAAAAGAGCTGTTGAGTTTAGAATAGATCTTGTGCCAGGAGCTGAACCTGTAAGTAGACCACCTAGCAGGATGACACTGACTAAGATGAAAAAATTGAAGGTGCAGCTAGTGGATCTAGAAGGAAGGAGTTTTATTAGACCAAATAGTTTGCCTTGGTGAGCGGCCCGGTGTTCGTGAAGAAACCAGATGGGTCGTTAAGGATGTGTATCGACTATCGTTAGTTGAATGAAAGGACGATTAAGAATAAGTATTCTTTGCCAAGAATAGATGATCTGTATGATCAGTTGAGTGGAGCCAAAGTACTTTTCAAGTTAGACCTGGCGACAGATTTCCAACAGTTAAGAGTGGCGGAGGACAGTATTTCATTGACAACATTTTGAACTAGGTAAGGCTCATATGAGTGGTTGGCGATGACATTCGGATTAACGAATGCACCTGCTTCCTTCGTGGATTGGATGAACCGAGTCTTTCGAGAGCATTTGGATAGGTTTGTACTGGTGTTTATAGATGACATTCTAGTATACTCTAAGGATGAGAGAGAGCATAAAGTTCATCTTAGAGTGGTACTTGAGGCAGAATCAGCTAAAGGCGAACCAAGTGTCATTTCTAGAAGAAAGAGGTTAAATTTCTTGGTCATGTGGTTTCAGAGAAAGGATTGTCAGTCGATCTAGATAAGATCGAAGCAGTGAATAATTAGAAAAGACCAAAGACGGTGACTAAGATCAGGAGTTTTCTTGGACTTGCTGGCTACTGCCAGAGATTCATTAAGGATTTCTCGTAGATAGCGGCACCCTTATCTAAGCTAAGTAGGAAGAGGTGAAGTTTGTTTGGTCCGACAAGTGTGAGGAAGCATTCCTTAAGTTAAAGTATTTGTAGACCAATGCACCCGTGTTAGTAGTTCCAAACGAAAACCAAGGGTTGGTGGTATATACTAATGCATGTGGAACTAGATTGGGAGCACTATTGATACAGAATGGTAAAGTGATTGCCTACGCATCTAGACAGCTTAGACAGGATGAAGTTAGATATCCTACTCATGATTAGGAGTTGACAGCTGTGATCGCATTGAATATTTGGAGACATTATCTCTTAGGGGAGAGATTTGAGCTGTATACCGACCATAAATCTTTAAGATATTTATCTCCTAAAAGGAGTTGAATATGAGACAGCAGTGGTGGCTGGAATTTTTGGCTGCATATGATTTTGGTATAGAGTGTACACCAGGAAAAGGTAATATGGTAGCAGATGCTCTTAGTAGAAAACATCAGAATGTGGTGGTAGCTATGTTGGCAGAGTGGAAAGATTTAGAAGCTTTAGTCAGTTGTGATATGCAGTTAAGATCGAATGCCGATTCTAGTCAGAGTTCCGCTACGTTGTCTTGTTTGGAAGTTCGACCGGTATTGATTGAGAAAATTGCTTTTAAGCTGAAGGAGCATCCAGTGTTGGCTAAGAGAATCAGAAGGCTTGAGGTTGGAACTGAGATCGATGATCTAAAGGATTTTAGCTTTGACCAGAGAGGATGGTTGAGAATGAAGGGATGATTGTGTGTTCTGAATATTGAGGACTTGAGGAAAGAAGTTCTTGGAGAATGTCATCGATCCAAGTTTACAATTCATCCTGGAGGGACCAAGATGTATCAGGATATGAAGAGGAGTTTATATTGGGAAGGTATGAAGAGGGATGTTGGCTTGTGGGTTAGGCGGTGTGCAAATTGTCAACAAGTGAAAGCCGAACATCAAAAGCCGAGTGGGTTGCTTCAACCTTTAGAGATTTCAGTTTGGAAATGGGATTCGATATCCATGGATTGTATAGACGAGTTACCAAGGAAAAATATGGGTAATGAAAGTATATGGGTTATAATGGATAGATTGACCAAGAGTACCCATTTCATTTCAGTTAGGTCAACCAGGACGACATCTGTTTTAGCTAAGTTGTTCCTGAAAAACATAGTTAGAATCATGGAGTTCCTAGTAGTATAATTAGTGACAGAGAAGCTTTATTCACTATCGAATTCTGGAAGAATCTACAGGAGGTATTAGGTACCAAGCTTAATATGAGTACTGCATATCACCCAAAGACTAATGGGCAAACAGAGAGAGTCAATAAGGCACTCGAAGATTTATTAAGAGCTTATGTTTTAGAATTTGGTGGATCTTGGGAGGATCACCTACATTTATTCGAGTTTTCCTATAATAACAGTTATCAGCTTAGTATAGGAATGGCGCCGTTTGAAGCCTTGTATGGAGGGCCATGCAAATCAACCGCATGTTGGTTGAAAACTGGAGACAGATTCGTCTTAGGTCCAGATTTGGTTAGAGAGGCGTCAGAGAAGATTGAGTTGATTCGATAAAGGACGAAGGAAGCTCAGTCCAAACAAAAGAGTTATGCAGATGAGAGGCGTAAGGACTCAAAATTCTCAATTCGAGATAAGGTTTTCATTAAGGTATCACCAATGAAGGGTGTGTTTACGATTTGGAAAGTCAGGTAAGTTAGCCCCAAGATATTTAGGTCCATTCCAGATTATAGAGAGGATTGGAAAACTCGCATACAAAGTAGAGTTACCGAGAAGTATGGCAGGTGTCCATAATGTATTTCATGTGTCTCATCTTCGTAAATATGTGCATGATCCAGAGACTACTAATCCTTCGACAAGGTTGGAAGACATAGTAGTAGAGCCTAATTTGACTTTTGTTAGACAACCAGTTCGGGTTGTAGCTAGAGATGAGAAAAGATTAAGGAATAAGACAGTCAGGTTGGTGAAAGTTCAGTGGAGTGACAACGAGAAGGACTGTACTTGGGAGACAGAGGATTGGATTAGAGATACTTATCCTAATCTGCTTTGAGGGTATGTCTATATTAGATTTATATAAATAGTTGCTAGTCAGTTAGACCTATATGGTTGTTAGGAGTTGTTACATATGATTGCTATGTTTAGTATTTAGTCCATATTAAATTTCGAGGACGAAATTCTTTAAGTGGGGAGCCTGTAACATCCCTAATTTTTTATAACATTATACAGAAAATTTAATTAGATAAATTAAATAGAATAACAATGATAAGGGGATTGAGATTTGAATAAACCATATATAGGGTCGTGCTTATTAATAAAGTAAATGGGCATTAATTGGGTTATTAATCTAATTAAACTACACATGGGCATATTAGTAAAATAGCTCCCTTATCATACACGGCTATACATTTTTTACTTTTCCCTATTCATGTTTCATTCCTCATCTTCACAAACGCAAATCAAAAACTAAAATATAGCCGACCGTTAACAAGGATGAAAAGAGGAAAATCTAGTCTAAAGCTAAGGATCAAAGCTATGAAGGATTAATTAACAACAAATCTCAAATTCATTATCATATCTAAGGTGAATAATAATTTTATACCATCTCTATTTTATCTTATAATCATATGTTTTGGATTTATGATTAAATTCGTATTTATGATGATATGGATGATGATATGTTAGAACTATATTATGTTTGATTTATTTAATTCAATTACATATGAATTAGCACGGTTTTAAGGTAAAACTGAGAGTTTATAATTTTAGAATGCCATGGAAAAAATTTATATTAAGAAAAACATGGTTTTTGAGATGATTTTTAATTTTTAGAATTTTCTGAGCTATAGAGAATTTATTATGAATTTCTAAAGGAAAATATGATAATATTGGGTTTAAAATTCATTTCTAGTATTTCAGGAAGAAATTGGCTCTGAAATTTTAATACGTTTGATTACATGATAAAATTGAATTGCTGTGATTTTTGGGGATTTTTCCCAATTGATTTACTAGGGAAAATAAATTCTTTCAAGGGAAGGACTTATTTGCAAATACTGGTTTTGTTAATGGTAGGGCTTAAACGTTACAATTTCTCTGATTTAGATTTGGTTAAATGCGGCGGTTATAATTGTAAAGTATTTGAAAAGTTATACAACAGCTAATCAAAGGTTTACACATAAGTAAATGGTTATAAAGTAATTACTAAAAGTTGCCACATTTCAGCCTTTAAACTAGAAAAGTAGGTTTCACCTCAAATAGCAATACATTTCAACTCCGTTACCTTAGCACCATCTCAGTCGAAACCATCTCAGTCGAAACCATCTCAGTCGAAACCCACATAGTCGGAACTAATGCACATGGTATCAATGGTATTGATACGAAGTGGATTGGTGGTTAGTGGAAGGTAGAGTGTCCAAAGCAATGCTTTCATTAGGGTTGAAACCATATTCTATTTCAAAAGCTAAGCTCTTGCTTTGTTTTACTTAAAGCTTTCGACACAGTTCAAACATATGCTTTCGAAAAGGTTTATACAAATAGTTTTCGAGGAAGGTTACTTTATTATGTTAAAGTGTTAGCTTTCGAAGGGGTACCTTTCTCCTTAAATAAGAGGTTTCGAAAGGATTGGTTTCAACCAAGTCGAAACCCAGCTGCAAATTTTCTCCTTTCGACTGTATTGAAGCCATCTATGCCGTCGAAGGGTTCTCTTTGTTTGAACTTAAACTAAGCCTTTTTCCTGAATGCTTTCGAAGGGTTGGGGGTTTCAAAGGCAATGGAGTCGAAAGGGGTTTTCGACTCTATCTTCTGATGTTTTAATTTAAAAGGTAGTTGCTTTCAACTAGATGGTTCCGACACCATCAACATTTTTTCCTAAAATAATTTTTATTATTGGTTTCAAAAGAGGTACTTTCGTATATAAACTTTTTGACCCAAAGAATGTTTTTAAAGAGTAAACCCAATGCTTTCGAAAGGTTATTTTTATTTGTTTCGAAGCTATGTTTTAACGAATGTTTTGATACCATCGAAAGGTACCATTGGTTTCGAAAGTGAATATTTATCAAGGATTTCAAAAGGTATGTTTATTATGTTTTGAAAAGAAGCTTATGCTTTCGAAGGAGGTCATCCGAAAGTTTCAAAGGTGATGTTTTAAAGTTTTAAAACAAATAATCCACTCTCACTTTTAAAAAGGAAATACCATGGCATAACTAAAGATTTTAGAAGTATTACTTCTTCATATACTTATTCACATTGTAATTAACCCATAACAGTACTTCAAGAAAGGGCAGGATAACCAGTTAGGTTGATCCAGTAGTGAATATAATATAAGAAATGTTAAAATCTTAATTAAAGATATTGGCAAGGGCCAATAGGTTCATAGTCGGCCCATAAAAACTATGATTTGACACTACAAGGGGTCAGTAGGTTTGTAGTCAGCCCATGAAAACTATATCCGGATTAAGATATTGACAGTTGGTCAATAAGTTCCTAGTTAGCCTATGAAAACTAGGATAATAGAAAAGATACTAGAGTTACCAATAGGTTCTTAGTGATTCAATGAAAATTATGAATTTGGACAGATAGTCCATAAACATTGAACAGGTTAATAGTAACCGTAGAAACTATAATTGAGATAGATAGTCAGAATGCATGTGGATGGGTAACCCAAATTTGATTTACTTATTTTGCATATCATCATAATCTTTTTAATACTATGTTTAACCATTGTGGATGCAGGGGCACAGTATATGGTTTTATAAATGTTTTAGGATATTTGTAAGGGGAAAACACATTCTGCTAAGAGGCTTGGTCTCATTGGATATCTAAATGGTTTGAGATGGTAAATTATTATTCATACCAGGTTTTATGTCTGACTCAAAATTTTTGTTTTTCCCTTAAACTCTCGGGTACTCAATTGATTTTGAGTAGGTTGGGAGTTAAGGTTTCCAAGTGTTCTTTTAGACAAATAAAGCTTCCGAGGATGTGCAGGAGGCAAGCTTGTTATTAGAGTTCTTTCATTTCCGCTGTGTGTTTAATTGTAAAGGAAAAATTATTTTAGTGCCTTATTATATACTCTGATCATCCCAATGGAGCATCCTCGTATGTCACTCTTGGCGTATTTTGTAATAATTATACGTTATCTGAACATGGTCTGCGAACTGGGATTATGTAATCAATTTGGAATATTTTGAAATGGAACGTGGAATTTGTTTGCTGTTTAATTTTTTTCCATATTCTTGTGTTTATGTGCATCAATGTATCTAATATCGCTATATTTGGTCACCGAGAATTAATAATTAAGGATGACTACATCATCCGTGGCTGTTAGTTTTGGGCCTCCAAGTAGAGGGATGTTACATATATCCCAAATAGATAGATTCCATAAAGAAGTAGATATGGATCAATCAATGTCCTTCTAACAGACAAGTATAATTTCCAATCACATGAGGAAAAATCTTGTGCTAGTTTTGCATTAACAATGCTTTAGTCTGTTGTAGTGCAAAAGTACGAATTCAAGGGCAGTTACTATAAAAAAAATTACATTCATCATTTCCTTTGTAGGGTAAAGGGTTCGCTTAAAATTAAAAATTATCATGTAATATGTAGAAATCTGTTGAACTTAAAATAATTTCATTAGTTGTTTTCTAATGTGATGCATTTATTTTAACCCAACAAACCTGCATTATATTTATTTTTCTATCTCTCTTTCCCTAATTGTTTAAAAGTTTAAGCTCATACCTAATGAATATTCATTTCTATTTTTAATTGTACATCTTTAAAATAGTTGTGCCGATTTCCTAACATTTGCTAAATAAGCATCGGTAAGACTTTGAATATTATTATAACCTATGTATGTAATTTTTTTCACAGAACTGAGAGCTTTCCGTTAATTCTGGTACTTTTAGATAGTTTTTTGTAAGCACTCACTTTGCATAGTTGGATTTACATTATAGATCGGTCTTTTTATGAATAACTGTGTGCAAAGCATGAGTTTGCACTAGTTTTTAATTTAAATTCGACTCTTTATTCAAAAATTGCGGGCTTTCTTCTTGTCCCTTTTAATGTACACAGCCTTCATTAATTTATTCTCTTCACATAAAATATAGCTCTAGTTTACCGTGAATATTTTCTAGAGTAACGTACGAATATTGACTATTGATTTTGTTAGGTATATCGATTCAATATTAGTATGAATAACTGTAATTTTTTGTCTATATATTTATAATCAGGTCGATATAATATTTATAACTTAATAAGGTTATTACTTGTATAAGATGAAATTGTAATCATTTTTATAATGTTTCCTTTAGTATTATCATTAAAGCAGTAAAGATCACCCTAATAATTATGATAAGATAATTGAATAAAATCATCTCCATATTTCTCTTTGCTGTATTATTCTTTTATTGCATTTAAAAAAAGAAAAGTGTAAAGTAAGTACATGTAGTTAACTCTTTCCCTACCACTTTCTTAGAACACATGTATTTTTATAATAAGGAAGTCGTTGGTGAAATATTTCGTCACAACACCAAATATCTAGTAGGGCAATAATTTGGCCGATTACCCTATTAGTATTGAATCAACAAATTTAAGTAACATTAAATTTACCTTTAATGTAGTAATTATGCTGCGGTGAGCTTGCACAATTATGAGAAAGCATTTTAACTATTTTTTAAAAATGCTTAGGTTGATTTAAGTGCCAAATTTAGTGAAATGAAAGCAAAACAAAATCTGTTAAAAGTGGAAAGTAATAAGTGCGGTAAAGAAAAGGTCGCAAAAATTTACATGGTTCGGATTCCAAATAATCTTACGTCCACGGTTCAAATCATTTATTATCTTCTGATTTCATCGTACAATGCTTCTAATGGCAGAAAGAGTACAGTGTATAAGATAAGTTTTTTGAGAATTAATCAGAAGTCATTTTCTCTCCTATTGTACTTTTCTGTTTATAGTGGAAATTATCTCATGGATTGTTGATGTCACCTTTCTACATTCTTCCTCCACCATCTGATGTTGCCACGTGCCTTCTATCTTTTGATCGTTGTAACGTACACAAATTGTTTATATGGCCATAACAGAATTGTTTGTTGCTGGCAAGAAGATTTGATTTAAGTAGGATGATTTGAGTTTGAATCTTTTGGGGGGGTGTTTGGATGTTCCTAGGCGGTCTTCGTGGGATATGCCCCTTCTTCATGAGGAATGACGGAGTGATGTTTTGAGATGGCGGTGCAGTTTCTTACTGTGTAGCTAACTTCTGTACTTTGTATTTGAGCAAATTAAATGGATCATGAAATTCAACTTGGTTAAAGCAAAATATTTAAATTGGGTAAGACTGATCTGATTCGTTATCATAAAAAAGCTTTTTCAGAGGTGTATTGGATTGGTACCATGAAGGTCTATTTTCAAAGTGATGTACTTACATGACTTTAGCGTAGTTTTAGTTTGTTAAATTGCAATTTCAGTTCAGTTTAATTCGATTAACCTTTTTACAGGTTGTGGATCAATTTTGTCGGGTGTTTTATTTACATAGTCATTGCGATACGTTTTCTTAGTTTTGTGTTCATGGAAATGTTGCCTGCATGCACATTTTGTTATAGTTTATTTATGTTATGCATTTAGTTTTGCGTACTAGGCTATATCATGATGTGGTTTTATTATATGACAAAAATGGTATAAACGGCGACATACTATCTAGAGACGACTTATGGCCTAGGAGGGGATGGCACCATCTGAGGGTATGAATGCATGATCTGTGGTGAAGATGGTGGCGCGGTCTAATGTGGATTATGGGAAGCTTAAGTATTTGTTTTGCTTTGTGGTAGCGCAATTTTTATTTGTATTATTGTCTACTTTGTTTATCGTAACACGTTTCTTCTCTAAACCAGCATAGTTTGTTATGTGCTTCATGCTAATGTTTAGCGCAATTTTCCATATGAATATGTGGCATAAGTTTGCTTAAGGATCATGTTGTCTATTGGTTATTTTTTTGTAGTTATTTTAAATGTCTTAGATATACGCAATACATTTCATGGTACGCTTACTTGCTTTTTAAGGAGACTACTGCAGTATGGTTTTGAAAGATCTTTCAATCATGTTAACTTCATTTTACTGGACTTCGTACGTAGTGTCTTTAAGGGATCTGTCTAGTTCCTTGCCTATTTTAGGCCGTTTTATTATACCATGCAATTATTTTGTTAACTGGGCTGCGCACCATAAATTGTGATCGAAAATAGTGTAACCCTTATCCCCATGTCTACACTAATGCATATTGTTGTGGACTTGTAATTTACCTAACTTATTTTTCATACCATCTAATCAGTCAGTCGCTTCATATTTAATTCTTCTTATGAAATCACTATATGAGCGGCCATGTTTTGCGGCATTTCGGTTGTCAAGAGGCTTGCTTAGTTTTTCATGAAGATCTTTTCTATTATTTTATTATTATTATTTTTATATGGCTATGATCCACCAGGTCTTTTGAATTCTAGGGCTAGATTTTTTGAGCTAGCTTATACCCATTTCCTTTCTTTATTTCATTTTCACTCATTCAAGAATTAAAATAGAAAGAAAACCCTCAGTCGATTCGCGATTTCCATGCTTTTATCTTCTTTCCACATTTCTATCCCTATTAATCTGTAAGTTGTTCGTTGTGCTTCTCTCCTTCTCTCTTTTTTTGTTTTTTTGGTAGAGGTTTGCTCATTTAACATTCAATCTTTACATAGCTTGCTCAATTGTATGTATCTTTATTAGGTGAAATTTTCCACTTGTTTGGCTTCTTACTTACTTTAGACTGTATTTTAAACACGAATTCACTACTATCGCTTTCCTTGTGTTTAAAATTGATGTAAACTTTGTGAGTTGATTTAAATTTTCTCCTTTTCTTTTAGCTATCAATGGCCTTCGACGATTTCCCTGTTCATCGGGTCATAATTTGTCTTTTTAGAGCTAACCTCGGCTATTTATGAGGAAAGTCAGGTTGAGGGCATCTTGGTTAGGTTTGGAATTTGGAATTGATCTTTATGAATTTAGAATTCCTACACCCTCTGGTCGTAATCATCTGCCTGCAAAAGGATATTTCCATCACCTCGAAACATATTCGATGTGGCCTTTACCTCCCTTTACATCCCATTATTAAAGAGTGGTTGGTTAATGCTGGTCTATTCCCCATTCAGTTAGCTCCGATATCCTATCACCTCCTGGCATTTACCTACATTTTATACATCGAAAACTTAACTCCTCCCTCTTGTCGAGAACTGATCCTTTTATATATGATGCATAAGAGCCTAACTTCCGGATGTGTTGGGTTTTATTACACTCAAGCTACAAAATCTCCTTTTTCAATAACTTTGACAAGACTTATAGGTGGGCAGATCAATTCTTTTTTATTTTGAGCCAGGAAGACTTCATTTCCTCGTTTGGGGAACTGGGTATTGTCTTGTCCCCACTCTTTTTTTATTACAGCTCCTGAGATTTCTTTCTTTACATTGACTTAAATTTTCTTTCCCTTTTAGTTAATTTTCATGATTTTTTAAGGGTGAGCGAGAGTTATTTTTCATCTCGTAGGATAGTAATGCATAGTTATGATGTGGAGGTTCGTAAGTGTTTGAATGTCTTTACGGAAGACCTGTTGTGTTGTTATAATTTCATGTGTCCACATCATCATTTTTCTCCTTCTATATTTTCTATGCTTTTGAAGCGATTACACCGCACGATATATTTTAGTTATATACACTTTAATGTTTACGCTTTTTTCTTTATTCCAATTTATTTGTATGCTTATTTTATGTATTAAATACTTTGTTACCTCACTGCATAGGTACTATGTCGTGGTTGGCGGTCGCCTTTGCAAAAGGGACTTGAGAAGAAGAGAACTAAGGAGGATTTAGCGGCACTAAAAAGTGTTTGAAAGTAGTCGAGAATGGATCCCCTTCCCTCCTCTTCTGCTCTGACCCCTCTGGTCTCGGATCTTGATCCTATGGTATACGCGGTTTCATCTTCATCTTGATTCTTAGTAAATCTCGGAGAAGGTGATGTTTCTGATCTCTCAGAGCGGATGGGGCATTTTCTTATCGATGATGTTATGGCATTGGACCCTGCATTATTGCCTCTTCCCTCATCGCCTACTATGGCCATTTATTCTAACTATCGTCGAAGCCTTTTTCAAGTAAATTCATCAAAAACATTTGATTCACTCTCTTCACCTGTCATCTTCATCCATTTCTTTTTTTAAATAACTTTTCATGTGCTATAACATATATGTACTCAAGCTATGGCCCTTGGAATGGAACTGCACAAATAGCTTGAGTTCTCCGAATCAGAGTTAGTTATGGTTCAAAAAGAGTACATACAACTAATGTAGGATAATGCACGGTTCAAGAATGGCATTGCGTCTAAGGATAAGAAGGAAGCTAATATTAAATCAAAGTTTGAGGAAATTTCTAAAAAATTCAATAACCTGGATTTGCGTGCTTCTAAGGCTAAGAAAGAAGCTGGGAGTTTGAGAAGGGCGGTGAAAAGGCTAGAGAGGGTGCTTGCTAAGATGGTGAAATGGCTTGATCTATAGCTCTCAATGTCCTTTATTAGACTTATGCTAAAGTAAAAGAGCAGTTCTTCATGGATAGACTTGATGACGTTAACACAGGGGTTAATTTAGAGTTCTTAGAGGACCTTAAGTTGCTTAAAGGGTTTCTTGAATACTGGAGAGGCAAGTGGAAGAATGATTTACAGAGGGTTCCAAATTTCTCTTCGAAAGAAACGCGGGTGGAGAATGTGCCTGATGATAGTGATGCAAAGGAAGAGACGTCTAATGCTGGTGCGCTACCCAAGAATGCTTCTTTAGATTTCCCCATCAATGTAGAAGTAAATGTTTGACTATTCTAGTTCGAGGTCCTTTTGCTTTTCAGATCTTTACCATGCTTGTTTTGTCATGGTCATACAAGTGAACTTCCTATCTCAAAAATATGTTTGCACACTTATTTCTAAATATAATGACTTACAAATGAAGTTGCCTCCTACTTTTCTTTGTTTCGTCTCTTTTTATATGGCGTAGTAGCATATTTTGAATTAATATTCTTCTTTCCTTCCTTTCTAGGTAAGGAAAATGGGTGTTGAGAAACCCTTATTGTTAAAGTCTTATGTGGAAAATAATTTAGTTCAATATTTAAGGGAGTGTATAGAGCATCTTGACAAGTTGGCAAAGAGGAGATTGTCAATAAGAGTCACTTTTAAACGTAGAAGGGAAACTAAACTTCAAAAGCCTATTGCACGGCTAAGGAAAGAGTCTCAGAAGCTTTCGTTTAGAATCACACAAGTTATTCATGAAAGAAATGTGCTTTCTGACTTAGTGATGCACAAATGTGGTCGCTTATTAAAAAATTAAATGCTCCCTCTAGGGCATCCCTATTTATTATGGTTTGAAAATAGGCGTAGCCATGAGCGAGATTAGTGTTTCATCATGTATTTTTTGATCTTTAATTGGATAAGATGCTCTTCACTTATTGTATGTATTTATTTTATATTTGATTGTCTATAGACTTCTTACTTGATTATTTCACATTTATAGGTTGTGCCTATTTCTCCAATGGGGACTGCATCTATTGATCTTCATAAAGATATTATTCAGACCTACATTCTTTGTATGAGTTAGACTTCTTTAAAAAAATTCAAAAGTTATGCCACTCAAATTAGATTACTTGAGATAGCCAACACACATCTCCAAAAAGAGAGAACGTGCTATTGATGACACTCGTGAAGAGATGTGTACAGAATATAGGGAGCAAACACGACACTTGAGAAATTGAAACAAACTAACATTCGGCAACATGATTGCATCACTAAGAAGTATTTGAAAATAGAAGAACTAGAGAAGAAGCTTGATTTTGCTCGGGGTCTAACTGCTAACCTGGAAAATTTGTTAAAAGACATAGAGAGTTGTTACAGAGTCATCTATGAAGATGAGATCAAAATACTTAAGATAGAAAATGATGAATTGTCTCAACAGTTCGCTATCCAACTATCTAAGGAAGACGACTCTAACACTCTTCATTCTCAAGCAACTCCTGCCCCTTGTTTGAGTATGGTGAGGATGAGGCTTCTCAATGGAAGAAGCGATTTATGGCCTACTACCAAAATAAAGTTAATGATTTGAAAATTGCTTATGAAGAACGTGTGAAAGGTTCAACTGGTGGTGTGAAGGTAGAGAGACGCTCCTCCCCCAACATTTTGTTTGGCCTATTTACAAAGAAGACTAAAGAGACAAAAGCAGAGGTCTTGGATGATTTATGGCAGATTAATTATCTTGAAGATGAAAGGATTAAGAGGGCCCTTCACAATGTAAATGCTAGTCAATCGGTTTTAGCTACATAAATCAATGACCCCTATATACGGCTTTATAATTTATAATTTTAAATTTAATTATCGTACTACTGACTCATCTAAAAGACTCATCTAAGGGTTAACTAGCACACTCCTGATAAAAAAATTTCGTCTAACCATCTACTTTGAGGTCTGTGCATCTCCCATACGGATTCTATACTAGTACGAAATCAATCAGGGAATAACCCAAGTCTTTGCTACCGCTCTCTCGGGACAGCTGGTGGTCATGGCCTATATGTCAGATCTGCTACTAAAGATTTGTCCAAAAATGTTGACATAGCCCACGACCATCTAATGTTGACATCCCGTTTAAACTGATCTAAGTAAGTCAAGGAAAATGCACATTTCAGTTACTTAATTCGTCTTATTAGAAGTGAAGCAGACCCGATTTCCTTGAAAGTACTAGAACATTTAATACTTCAAATCTGAGGCGAACCCTTGATATATTTTCCTCCACCTACTAACAACACATATTCCTTCCCCACAGGACCTATGGTTGGAGATGTCTCACATCGGTAGTAAGTATACACAATTGCTGGTAGCTTCTAGGTGAAGGGCAGACTTTTGTTGTGTAAATCTACGGATCTCACATCCAAACCCACAGAACCAAACCAATTACCCAATGCCTAAGTGTTGGGCTAGGCCCATTAATTCACACTTGTTCTAAACGTATAGTTGAAGCTACATAATTTTCTACTATAAAAATTATATTGCCTTCTACGTATATATTTAATAGTACTAATACTGAATTGTTCACTACGTAATTATTCTTATTTTATACGCTTAGGCTTTGGTTCCACATTTCTTCTTATGTCTAATAAATGTCCTTTATCTGTAATATTGGTCATTAATGTCAAAATTGGACAATCTTTAATTACATTTATTTTCCCTTTTCAAAATCCATCTATTATGCCTATTTTATTTTTCTATGAATGCCATATTAAATTCTCTTATCAGTCCTTGTTTAGTTCCTTTAACTTATTATTAACTACAAATTTATTGCTTATTAAATTTGTAGAATTTTTCATAAATTTTGAAATTACTATTCCTTCATTTTTCAACATCCTAGTCCTATAATTAATATGTTGTTAATAACTAATACATATATCATCATAAATTAAGCTATATTTATTTATTTTTAATTGAAAAGTGCGGTTATACGTACATATATTCTTATTTCTAACTTTTAATTCCCAAACTAGAACATTTCTATGCTTATTTTAATCTATCAATGCTACGCTTTCAAAAAGGATTACTGTTATAGCTTTCCATAAATTAACCAAAAGTAAGGCATTGCTTCATTTCAAATTAGAAGGAATTATTTCCTTTTTTTATTGAAATGGACAGTGTAAACTACGAAGAATAATATCCATAATTTACACTTCTCTTTCTTTTTTGGTATATTTCTTATTAATTCAAACGACGCACTTTTATACATATTTTTGGAATTTGATAATTTATAGAAATTACATGAAAATAGATAATAATTAAATTATACCTCACTCCAAATAAATTAAAATATAAAATTCACACTCCAAGTCAATTAGGGCAACCTATTTTACAACTTAATTATAAATCTATAATAAACTTTACAACTTTACAAATATTCTACAAAAACAAATATTTGGGACTGAATTCAAATTTCCAGATTAGCTTGTACATAATATTCATATTCCATCTATATATTTTATTGAATATATAGGCTATAATCCTATACATTTGTTTTAAGCCTACAACTCATCTAATCTTATATATGCATAATAATTAAATAAAAATTCAATGAGATAAAGTTCAATGTTATAAATAAATCATGTAATATCCCACCCACCTTTCTAGCTTTTCAAATCTCCCAAATCCAAATCTATTCCTTTACTTAGAACATTTTCCATTCTAATCGAAAATAATATGTATAATATGGTATAGACATACTATTAGAATTATAGATCTAAAAAGAGATTTGGGATTAAGGGTAATATAGATTTATAATAATTTAATCTTACCTTTTTTCGTAGTATTGTTTCACTCCTTCTCTTCTTCTCTTTTATTTTCTGCCCTTCTCCAATTTGTTTGTGTGTGTGTGTGTGTATATATATTTATTTATTTATATTTATATTTATATATATAAATAATATTTTATAACTAATAGAAATGCTAGAGCTGGAAAAATTGGAGAGCTTCGCTGCTTAGACCAGAAAATATAAGAAGAGAAGTGAAGGTTAGGCCTGTATTTCATTCCAGTAAATTTCGACCAGGACGACTCCTATTTTGGAAAAGTTGTTCATGAAGAACATAGTTAGACTTCATGAAATTCCAAGTAGCATAGTCAGTGACAGAGATGCATTATTCACTAGCGAATTTTGGAAGAGTCTACAAGAGGTTTTGGGTACCGAGTCCAAGATGAGTACAGTTTATCACCCACAGACGGATAGTCCGACAGTCAGAGTCAACAAAGTACTCAAGGATTTATTAAGAGCTTGTGTGTTGGACTTTGGTGGATCTTGAGAGGACCAGTTACATTTGATTGAGTTTTCCTATAATAATTGTTATCGGACTAGCATAGGAATGACGCCTTTTAAAGCTTTGTATGGAAGGCCATGCAAATCACTGACATGTTGGTTAGATACTAGAGACGGATTAGTCTTAGATCTAGATTTGGTTAGAGAGGCGTCAGAAAAGATTGAGTTAATCCGAGGATGAATGAAGAAAGCTCAATCCAGACATAAGAGCTATGTAGATAAGAGACGTAAAGACTTAGAGTTCTCAGTGGGAGATAGGGTTTTCATTAAGGTATCACCGATGAAGGCTGTGGTATGCTTTGGGAAATCGTGAAAGTTGGTCCCAAGATATGTTGGACCATTCCAGATTTTAGAAAGGATTGGAAAGCTAGCGTACATAGTAGAGTTGGCGAGCAATTTGGCAGATGTCCATAATGTATTTCATATGTCTCATCTTTGCAAGTATGCACATGATCCAGAGGCTACTATTCCTCAGACAAAGTTGGAGGACTTGGTAGTAGATCCTGATTTGACTTTTGTTAAGCGACCAGTTCGGGTTGTAGCGAAGGATGAGAAAAGGTTGAGGACCAAGAAAATCAAGTTGGTGAAAGTTCAATGGAGCGAAAGCGAGAAGGACTGTACTTGGGAGACAGAGGATAAGATTCGATATACTTATCCAGATCTGCTTTGATGGTATGTCTATATTAGATTTATATTGATTAGTTGCTAGTCAGGTAGGCTAGTATGGATGTTAGGAGTTGTTCAGATGATTGCTATGTTTGCTTGTTAGTCCTTACTAAATTTCGAGAACGAAATTCTTTAAGGAAAGGTGAAACACCCCACACCCCTTAGTATACCCAAAAAAGCACACTAAAGGATATGGTGCATTATAGGTATAGCCAAAGCATCACAGAGACTAAGATTCACAAGACTAATAAATATAAACAGCGGAAACATTTAAATGGTAACTCATTATTCAAAAATAAAACTTCATAAATAAGTCTGAAAACCTCACATGTCTCAAATACCAAATACACATGTCTTATGAAAAATACGTCTCGGTCTCATAAAATCAGTACAATAAAATAATCATCACTCTCATTAGTACCAGTACATCAAAAACCAAATGAAAAGAAAACTGAAAAGAAGAAGAATACATGAAGAATGAGAAAGCTCTGCAAATGGTCTCCAAGAAATCTGAATCAACTATCCTTATGGGGGAAAAGGGGAAATAGAGGAGTGGGTCCGACTATAAGTCTGGTGAGTGAAAGCAACAACCGGTATTTTTAAGTAAGATAAAAATAATCGACTTAGCAACAGTTCTAGTATAAAAGGAAATAAAGGAAAGATAAAACTGGGATAAAATAATGTTTAACTATTTGCTTTGATTGTGATTGTTTGCACGTCTTAGATTGTTGTGACTAGGCTGAATCCTAATCCTATTTTAATTAGGCTGAATCCTAATTCTACCCATTGTTCGGCCTTCTATCTCCGTTGTGCCATTGTGAGCTAGTCCCATCCTGGGGATCCCACAACAAAAGACACATGTTTAGCGCTTGGAACACAGTAGCGATTTATCTACCCTAATCAATGTAGCACGCTCGGTCATCGCGGGTACACACTAACTGTCGCTCCCTATTTTGACCTCTTATATACCCCTAAGCAACATAAGCGTGCCCAGTCTCACCTAATCTGTTGTGAGATCATCGATTCTAGTTTGAAAGGGGTCCTGCCCAGCCTCACCTAAGTGTTTTATGAGACCATCAGTCCTAGTCTGAAAGGGGAATGCTGCCGTTATGGGTCCTAACAAACAAAATCTAGTTGCACCCCTTGCTTAAATCCCCTGATTTGAGCTTCTATCTATTAGCCCCTTAATTACCCTAGTTAGCATAAGCGTGTCCCAGCCTCACCTAACTATTGTGAGACCATCAGTCTTAGTCTGAAAGGGTCCTGCCTAGCCTCACCTAACTATTGTGAGACCATCAGTCCTAGTATGAAAGGGAATGCAGTTAGTACGGGCCATGTTTCTATCTTTGCTTATTAACTTAGTGTAAGTTTTAAAATAAGCCTCTTCTGTTATTTCTGCTTTATTTGCTTATTAACTTAATCTAAGTCTTTAAAATAAGTCTTTTCTGTTCTTTCTACTTAATTATAACCAACGTTATAATTGTTACTCTTCTGTTTTACCTTTTTAGTTATAACCACTGGTTATAAACATGCTTACAAATGTCTCAAATTTGCCCATTTTGGTCTATCTTCTTTTTATTACAGTATTTCTTATTTTACCTCTAATTTTTGTAAATTTAATGTTTTCTATTTTAATCCATATTTGCGAATTATTCTCTTTTTTAATATTCTTATATTTTATTTGCGCAAAAAGGAATAAAAAGAAACTAAAATTTACAAGAAAAATTCTAACGTAAAATAGATGTAAATAAATGCAAATAAGTGTAAATGACTAAATAAAATTTCTGAATAAAATAGACTGAAAAGAACTTTAAAAAATTAACTGTAAATAACTTATATAAAAATTGTCTCAAAATTGCAGAAAAACTACAACTATTGAGAACCCTATTATTTTAAATTACTTAAAAGTCTAAAATAACTATTAAACACTCACATGTGGTCCTTAGCTCTAGTCATTGGTCTTCCTTGATCCACTTCTAGAGCATAGAATAATTTTATCAAAAAGATTTCCTCCTTAGAAAAATTTTCAATTTAGGGTCCAACATTAGGCAATGAACCCAGATAGGAGAAAATCTGAATAAGAAAAATAGCTAGGCCTAGGGTTCTATTTATAGTGTCACTTAGGGATCTCAGACTATTGGATTTAAAGACTAAATCTAGGGCAACCATGTCATAGGCTCGCTGGGAACCATCGGATGGAAGCACGAACGCACAAGGTTGAAGAAAAATAGCAAAATGACGTGTTCGAACCAGGCTGCGTGAAAGAATAAAGGCGGGTCGACCTGGGTGTCAACCCATACATATGGAAGGTCGATCTACGCACATTAGGGGTCGACCTGACCTATATATATATATATATTCTTTTTGTTTTCTGAATTCTTGTTTAATTCATATCTCCTTCGGTTTAGCTCGGATTTTGACAAACTATATATGGAAATTGACTAGAAAATTACCACAGACATAATGGTGCGACTCCCGTGGTTCAATATGACAATTTCTCAAACTTATTTTATTACTTAATTAATTCATTAATTAATTATTATAGCTTAAATTTCGAGTTGTTACATTCTCCCCTCCTTAAAGGATTTCGTCCCCGAAATCTCTAAGGACAGAAGAATGAAATAAATATTTTCATCCAAATTCTACAACCATATACTCAACCACCATCCATTACATCCATCGCCTTAAGTTTCCTAATGCAATTTATGATATATATATATATATATGCAAATAGTATAGTGTCAATATCCCTAACCAATGCAAAAGATTAGGCGGCCTACTAATTCAATCGACCTCCTTTTTTTATGCAATCATGTCCGTGCCATGTATCCAAATGAATGCAAATTCCCTAATGACAACTGATAGTTCTATATGCGTGCTACAATCATCATCCAAATGCAACAATCATATGATAATCATCCATTTACAACAACCATGGAAAATAAAAATAAAATGCAAATACGCACACATCCATATGCATATGTTTTAGTGACCTAGTTAGGCTGATCCTTAAGAGATAATAGTGCCTAGTGTATATATATGCGTCCATTAGCATCCACTAGCAAACACTTGCAACCACTAGCGTCCATCATACATAACATGTTCTAGTACATTCAGTCCTCCCATCCATAGGTTGAATCCTAAGATCTACCCTCCCAAAGGATACTAGAGGAAAGAACTTATTCAAAACTAAAGATGGAAATAGAAAATTCAAGATGCACTATCAAGGAGATATGGATAAGAGATACGTATTTTCTCTTTAGCCTCCCACGTAGCGTCTTCAATGCTGTCTCCCCACTGCACCTTAACCAAAGGTACTTCCTTATTCCTAAGCTTCTTGATATCACGCCCAACGATCTTGGTAGGAATGCGATGAACTGATGATTCTCTCTCTACTTCAACTTCTTCAAGTTGGCTAGGTTCCACTACCTCTGCTGAATCGTGTAAGAACTTTCTCAAGTGCGAAACATGAAAAACATCATGAACTCCCGCGAGCCTCTCCGGTCCAATACGCCATCTTCCCTACCCTTTCCAGAATGGGAAATGGTCCTATGAATCTGGGAGCATGTTTCCCACTTGATCTAAATCTTACTACCTTTCTTAGCGGAGATACCTTAATGAAAACCAAGTCTCCTACCTCAACTCAATATCCCTTCTCCGCTTATCAGCATAAGATTTCTGCCTATCTTGAGCCATCTTCATTCTCCTTCTAATTAAATCAATCTTTTCCTACATCTCTCTAATCATGTCAGGACCAAGCAGCAATCTTTTTGCAGACTCCCACCAAAATGAAGGCGACTTGCACGGTTTTCCCTAAAAAGCTTCGAAAGGTGCCATCCCAATGCTAGCTTGAAAACTATTATTATAATCGATCTCCACTAAAGGAAGATGCTCCTCCCAAGTTCCTCCAAAATCAAGAATGTACGTCCTCAACAAATCCTCAAGAACTCTATTAACTCTCTTCGTTTGGTCATCCGTCTAGGGTTGATAGGCCATACTCAACCTAAGTTGCATCCCTAAAGCCTCTTGCAAGCTTCTCCAAAACTCGCTAGTAAAGATAGGGTCTCTATTGCTCACTATGCTAGAGGAAACTCCGTGAAGTTGGACTATCTCACGAACGTATAAGGATGCCAAATAAGGTGATGTCCTCTTACTCTTGACCGGAATGAAGTGGGCGCTCTTAGTCAAACGATCTACAATCACCCAAATATTTCCCTTTTCTTGATCGGGATAAACCATCTATGAAGTCCATCAAACCACTATCCCAATTCCATTCGGGTACATCCAATGGTTGAAGCAATCTGTCGGGCTTTTGCTGCTCCGCCTTAACTCTTTGGCACACAAGACACTTGGCTACAAACTCTGCCACATCCTTCTTCATGCTACTCCAATAAAACACTCTCTTCGTGTCCTTATACATCTTATCACCACCCGGATGAATAGTCATTCGAGAATGGTGTGCTTCTTCTAGAACTGCTCTCATCAAATCACTAGTGCGGGGGACACAAAGTCTTCCATCTCTCCTTAACCACCCTTTAATGTCTATGGAATAGTGTTGGAGATGTCTAGAGACCTCTCCTCTGCTAATCCTATTTAGAATATTCATAAGCTCTAAATCCTCTCGCTGCATCGAGCCAATCTGATCTATGAGGGTAGGCTTAACCTCAAGTGCTGCTAATAATCCAGGAGTAATGTCCGTAGAGGGCTTAAAATCAAAGGTGGAAATAAATTCTAGGCTTTTCCACTCCATGAACATTAGACTAAGGGTTTCTCTCTTCCTACTTAACGCATCCGCAACTACGTTTCCCTTTCCAGGGGTGTAGGCTATCTCAAAGTCATATGATGCCAAAAACTCCATCCAACGCTGCTGCCGCAAGTTTAAATCCTTTTGTGAGAAAAGGTCCTTTAATGATTTATGGTCAGTGAAAAGCTCAAACCTCTCTCCTAGCAAGTAATGTCTCCAAGACTTGAGCGTGAAAACAATAACAGCTAACTCTAAATTATGTGTAGGGTAGTTCTTCTCATGAGTTCTTAACTGTCTACTCCCATAACATACTACCCTCCCTTCTTGCATCAGTACTGCTCCAAGACCCGTCCCACATGCATCAATGTATACTGTAAACGGCTTAGCTCCGTTGGGTAAAACTAACACTGGCATACTAGTATGGGCTCTCTTTATCATCGTAAAGGAATCCTCACAATCTATGTCCCATATGAATGTCGTATTCTTCTTAGTGAGGCGAGTAAGCGATGCTGAAATCTTAGCGAAATCTCTGATAAACTTCCTATAATAGCCAGCCAAACCTAGGAAGCTTCTAACTTCGATAGCCTTCTTAGAGGCCTTCCAATATTGTACTGCTACTACCTTAGCGGGATCCACCGCTAGACCCTCTCTTGAGACTACGTGCCCCAAGAAACGCATTTCCTAACGCCAAAAGTGACCTTTCGAGAATTTTGCCTTCAATTGATGAATGGGAAGTGTTCGAAGAACCTCTTCTAGATGAATGGCATGCTCTTTCATACTCTTGGAAAACACCAAAATGTCTTCCACGAATACTACAACAAACTTATCTAGGACATCTCTAAAAACACGGCTCATCAAATCACGAAATAGGCTAGGGCATTGGTTAGTCCAAATGGCATAACCAACCACTCAAAGAATCCATCAGGTGTCCTAAATGTTGTCTTATCTATGCTATCGTCAGCGTCCTTAAGCAGATGAAATCCAGTGGCTAAGTCAAGTTGAGAAAATACTGAAGCGCCAACCAACTGATCGAAAAGATCATCTATCCTAGAAAGTGGGTAACAGTTCTTCTTCGTAAGCTTATTCAACTCTTTATAGTCTACGCAAAGTTGAAGGGAACCATCCGCCTTTGTAGCAAAGATGACTGGCGCTCCCCACTCAGATTTGCTCCGTCTGATGAAGCCTTTCTCTAATAGCTCACCAATCTGCTTACTTAACTCCTTCCTCTCCCTAGGAGCCATATGTCTCACGGGCAATGCTATTGGCTTAGCATTGTCATTCAGATAGATCCTAAAGTCGATCTCTCTCTTAGGGTGTAGTCCCCTAACTTCCTCGAAAATGTCTGGGAAATCTCTAGCGACTGAAACGGAATCTAACTCTCCTAGTAATGAATCAAGGAAATAAAGAAAGCTCAACATGACTGACCCCTATGGGTCGCAAGAAACCTCGAGAGTCCTACCGTTGCATCTCTCTAGTCTGACGACTCTCCTCTCGCAGTCTAATATCGCTCCATAAGTGGATAGTCAATCCATCCCCAAAATCATCCCATAACAATAAAATCCCAGTACATAGGCGTCACAATCAAACTCTATGTCTAGTATAAAAATTTTCAAACCCCTACAAATCATGGATAAATGTGCCGATCCTCCTATGGGGTTTGAAACTACTATAGGATCTACTACTAGAGAAATATCTAAGTGCAAACAATCAACCAAGGAAATAGAAATGAAAGAATGCAATGCTCCGGAGTCAAAAAGAGTCTGAATAGGAAAATCCGAAATAGATATCAAACCTTCTATAGAGACTTTCCTACCTCTATCTGGTACACTACTAGAAGGTGCTTCATTCAAAGCCTGTACCTGCACTGTAGGCGCGCCTGCTTTCTGCCCCATCCTTTGAGGATAAGCTCTACTAAGGTGTCCAGGCTGCCCACAATTGTAACACTTCCCCTTCATCGAGCCCTTCTTACAGTCCTTTGCGAAATGCTAAACCAATCCATAACTATGATATTTCCCGCCTTTCCTGATCCGCTTTTGAGGTCCTCCTTCTTTCCTCTTATCCTTATCCTTCTTATTCTTCCACCACTGCTTCTTAGAGTTTTCTGATTTTGGGACCTCCTTAACCTCTCCCTTTAGCTGCCCAAATGCAAGCTGAACTCTCCGTTGGTCCTTCAATCCTAACAGCCCAAATATCCGCTTCGTATCCCTTAGCCAAGTTCATGCCTCCACGAAATCCTCTATGCCGGAAAACGTTCTTCCTCCTAGGCTAGCGAAGTCCTTGCATAGCCTTGAAAAATTGGCTGCTGTAGGTGGATTTATAGGATCTTCACCCGTTGGTGCTATATTAGGCGATTGTCCTTGCACCTCTAGTACCGGAGCTCTATGGAACTAGTTAGCCATACTATGCAAAGAAAAGAAAACTTAGAATTGAAAGAATCGAAAGAAGGTTGAACTGGACTTTGAGGGGATTTTTATAAAAACTCTTTTACACTTGAAAACTATTTCTAAGAGTTTCTTTCTGAAAAATACTTTTAAATATGTTACTTTTGAAAAATACTTTATTTTTAAAACAAGTTTTTGGAATCCTGTAACTTTAGATTCTGATACCAAGTGAAACACCCCCACACCCCTTAGTATACCCAAAAAGGGCACACTAAAAGATATGGTGCGTCATAGGTATAGCTAAAGCATCATAGGACTAAGATTAACAAGACAAAGAAATATAATCAGTGGAAACATTTAAATGGTAACTCATTATTCAAAAATAAAACTTCATAAATGACTGAAAAACCTCACATGTCTCAAATACCAAATACACATGGCTTATGAAAAATACATCTCGGTCTCATAAAATCAGAGTACAATAAAATAATCATCCCTCTCATTAGTACCAGTACGTCAAAAACTAAATGAAAAGAAAATCGAAAAGAAGAAGAATACATGAAGAATGAGAAAGCTCTACAAATGGGTCTCCAAGAAATCTGAATCAACTATTCATGCCTCAGCTGGCCTATGGGGGGAAAAGGGAAATAGAGGAGTGGGTCAGACTATAAGTCTGGTGAGTGAAAGTAACTACTAGTATTTTTAAGCAAGATAAAGATAATAGACTTAGCAACAGTTCTAGTATAAAAGAAAATAAAGGAAAGATAAAACTGGGATAAAATACTGTTTAATTGTTTGCTTTGATTGTGATTGTTTACTTTGATTGTGATTGTTTTCACTAGTCTTAGATTGCTGCGATTAACTGAAATCCTAATCCTATTTTAATTAGGTTGAATCCTAATTCTACCCATTGATCGGCCTTCTATCTCCATTGTGCCACTGTGAGTTAGTCCCATCATGTGGGTCCCACGGTAAAAGACACATGTTTAGTGCTTGGAACGCAATAGCGATTTATTTGCCCTAATCAATGTCGCACGCTCGCTTATCGCCGGTACACACTAACTGTCGCTCCCTATTTTGACCTCTTATCTACCCTAATCAACATAAGCGTGCCCAGCCTCACCTGATCTGTTGTGAGACCATCAGTTCTAGTCCGTAAAGGGTCCTGCCCAGCCTCATCTAAGTGTTTTGTCAAACCATCAATCCTAGTTTGAAAGAGTAATGTTGCCGGTACAGGTCCTAACAAACAAAATCTAGTTGCGCCCCTTGCCCAAATCCCCTGATATGAGCTTCTCTCTATTGGCCCCTTAATTACCCTAGTTAGCATAAGTGTGTCCCAGCCTCACCTAACTATTGTGAGACCATCAGTCCTAATCTGAATGGGATTGTTGTTGGTACGGGCCCTATTTCTATCTTTGCTTATTAACTTAGTGTAAGTTTTAAAATAAGCCTCTTCTATTATTTCTGCTTTATTTTCTATTAACTTAATCTAAGTGTTTAAAATAAGCTTTTTCTATTCTTTCTGCTTAATTATAACGTACGTTATAATTGTTACTCTTCTGTTTTATCTTTTTAGTTATAACCACTAGTTATAAACATGCTTGCAAATGCCTCAAATTTGCCTATTTTGGTCTATCTTCTTTTTATTACAGTTTTTCTTATTTTACATCTAATTTCTGTAAATTTAATGTTTTCTATTTTAATCCATATTTGCGAATTATTCTCTTTTTTAATATTCTTATATTTTATTCATGCAAAAAGGAATAAAAAGAAACTAAAATTTACAAGCAAAATTCTAACGTAAAATAAATGCAAATAATAGTAAATAACTGTAAATAATTGTAAATAACTGAATAAAATAGCTGAATAAAAATAAATGAATAAAAAAGACTGAAAAGAACTTTAAAAAATTAACTGTAAATAACTTATATAAAAAGTGTCTCAAAATTGTAGAAAAACTATAACTATTGAGATCCCTATTATTTTAAATTACTTAAAAATCTAAAATAATTACTAAACACTCACATGTGGTCCTTAGCTCTAGTTCTTGGTCTTTCTTGATCCACTTCTAGAGCGTAGAATATTTTTATCTAAAATATTTCCTCCTTTGAAAATTTTTCTATTTAGGATCCAGCCTCAGGCAATGAACCTAGATAGGAGAAATCTGAATGAGAAAAATAGCTAGGCCTAGGGTTCTTTTTATAGTGTCACTTAGGGATCTCAGACCATTGGATTTGAAGATTAAATCTGATGCAACCATGTCATAGGCTCGCTGAGAACCGTCGGATGGAAGCACGAACGCACAGGATTGAAGAAAAATAGCAAAATGATGTGTTCGAACAAGGCTGCATGAAAGAATGAAGGCGGGTCGACCTGGGTGTCGACCCATTCATGTGGAAGATCGACCTATGCACATTAGGGGTCGACCTGACCTATATTTTTTTTCTTTTTTTTCTGTATTCTTGTTTAATTCATATCTCCTTCGTTTTAGCTCAGATTTTGTCAAATAATATATGGAAATTTACCAGAAAATTACCACAGACACAATCGTGCAACTCCCATAGCTCAATTCTAACAATTTCTCAAATTTATTTTATTATTTAATTAATTCGTTACTTAGTTTTTATAGTTTAAATTTCGGGTTGTTACAAAAGGAGCCTATAACTCCCCTAATTTTTGATAACATTATTCAGGAGATTTAATTAGAATAAATTAAATAGAATAATGTAGAGTGATAAGGAAATAGAGGTTGGTTAATTAATTTAATGGTCGTGCTATTTAAATTGAATGAGTTTAAAGGGTTAAGTGTTAGCTAATTAACATAAGTGCATGAGAGTAAATTGCCACCCAAGTTTCCCACTTTTATATTGTTATCCCCTTAGCCATACACGTTCATTTTATTAATCAAAATTAAAAACCTAAGAAAGCTAATAGGAGCCGGCCATTATCAAGACGGAAGAAAAGATAAATCAAATCTAAAGATTAGGATCAAGCTAGAGGAAATCAATCTCAAACAATCTCCAATTTTCTTATCCAAACTAAGGTGAATAATAATTGCTACATCTCTATTTTTGGTTTTATAATCATATAATTTCATATTTTAGGGTAAATTCATTTTTATCGTATATTGGATGATGGTATGCTTGATTTATAATTTGTCTAGATTAAACAATATTGTTTTAAAGGATATATGCACGGTTTTAGGGTAAAATCGAGATTAAATGATTTTTAAATGCCATGGAAAATTTTATGTTATAAGAAACATGATTTCGGAGTATGGTTTCAATTTTTATAATTTTCCAAGCCATGGAGAATTAGTATGAATTTTTGAAGGAAAATATGGTTATTTGGGTTTGTAATTTTATTTCAAAAATTATATTAAGAAATTGGGTCTGAAATTTTGATATGTTAGGCAACATGATTTAAGTGAATTTCTAGAATATTTAGGGCTTTTTACTGAGCGATTTAGTATGGAGATTAAATTATTTTGAAACGAGGACCTAAATGATTTTGCTTAATTACTTGGAAGGGATTATTTGTTAAATGCTAATTTGTTTTAAATCTGAGAAAATGCGGCAAATTTTAATAAAATAATTCAAAAGTTTAATGTAACCAATCATGTGTTTACAAGTGGGCAAGTTAGTACAAAAAGTTTACTTTATTTAGTAAAATCGGTCTTTAGCTCAGAAAAGTGGGTTCCGCCTTCTTTAGAAGGACCTTTCGACCCAGAGCTTCTGCCTACAACCTATTCGAACCCAACTAGGTTGAAACCAGTAAACCAATATATACGGTATCAGTTAGCTGGTATGTAGTGGATTGGAGAAAGGCGGAAGGTAAGATGTCGAAACCAAGTTTCCGAAGGGGTTGGATCCTTTGTTTTATTTTGTTTTAAAAGAAAAGCGCTTGCTTATTTACAAAGGGGTTTCGAAGTAGTTGAAACCAATGGTTTTGAAAAGTATTTCTAAAGAAGCTTTCGAAAGAGAGCTGCCGCCTTTGTTTTCAAGGAGTAGCTTCCGAAGAAGTTACTTAACTTTTATTTGAAGTTTTCAAAAGGAGTAGTTTAGACCAAGTCGAAATCCTTCTGTGCTTAGATTCCTTTCGATGGTATTGAAGACAACAATGCTGTCGAAAGGTACTGTTGTTTTTATAAAATATAAGCCGCTTCCTACTACTGTCGAAAAGGGTTAGGGGTTTCGAAGGCAATGGTTTCGAAAGGGGCTTCGAAGCCAACCTTCCATTGTTTTACCCAGATGTTTTGACACCATCGAGCTTCCCCAACACTTTCTAAAATAAAAATTGGATTTGAAAGAGAGGCTTTCGCTTATTTACACTTTGACCCAAAAAGATGTTTTAAACCTAATGATTTCGAAGGGGTACTTTCAATGTTTTCGGAGGGGTAACCTCCAATGGTTTTGGATGGTATACTTCCAATGGCTTCGAAAGGAAATGGTTTCGAAGGGCAACCTTCAAGGGTTTAGAAAGGGGTATTTTTGAATGGTCTCGAAGCTATGCTTCTATACTTATATGATAATATCCTAATATGGTTGAAAGGTTTTGAAAGAGCTGTTTTAAAGTATTCGAAAGGCAGGAGCCTAAGTTTTTGAAGATATATTTTAATGCTTTAGAAGGAGGTCATCCTATGAGGTCGAAAGCAAGGTTTCGAAGGCGTCGAAAGGCTTTTTAAACCTAAACTCATTTTTAAAAGAAAAACCCATGGCTAAATGAAGGATTTTTGAAAGGATTTCAAGTATGTAAATTTGAAGAAGTATTTCCTTGATAAAAGTATAGGTTAAAGGGATTAACCATGTTTTATACATAAATGTTTTCAAGGACCTTAAATCCACAGGAGTGGTATTTTTAAGTTGTTATGGTTGCTTCATCAAATATGAATATATTCACATGATAAAGAACCCATAACTGAATTTTAGGGATAAAGAGGTAGAAGAACCAGCTAGGTTAACCCAGTAGTGAATATAAATTTATTATACTCCTAAATGAGTAGATCTGCATCCAGAGTGTCAAGGAGACCAGAATATAGGATGCCTAAACTTTGAAGTTGTCCAGGAGATAGGTTTATAATAAGCCCATGAAAACTATGATTAGGAAGTTATTGGGGGTAACCAACATGTTCATAGTAAATCCATGAAAACTATGTATTAAGGATGGTTGCAAGGGCCAATTGGTTTGTAGTGAACCCAATAAAACTATATCCGGATTAAGTATTGACATCAGTCAAGAGGTTCCTAGTCAACCCATGAAAACTAGGATAAAAAAGACGTTAAGGGAGGTATCAGTAGGTTCCTAGTCAACCCATGAAAACTAGACTAAGAAAAGAGTTACTGGAGTAATCCATAGGTTTCTAGTCAACCCCTGAAAACTAGGATATAAGATGGGTTATTGAAATGACCAATGGGTTCAAGGGAACTCATGAATTAATTAAGTTAATTGGCAGGGGCCTATAGGTTCTTAGTGATCCCATGAAAAATCTAAAATAGGACAGGGTGTCAATGAATTAAAAAAAGGTTATTAGTAAACACATGAAAACTAATAGGTTAATATTAACCCTAGAAACTATATATATATATATATATCACAGGGAGTCAATTATACCAGGGATGGGAAATCCAAAATTTTTATGTATACATATCATTAAATATTTTTGAAATGCTATGTTTTTAACCATTGTGGATGTAGGAGCATGGTGAAAGTCTATATGAGTGGATCGTATAGGATATATGCAAGTATAAACAACTAACTATATAATATAGCTCGATAAACGATAGTAGCAAAGTAAATGAAAATAATCACACCGATATTTTATACTGGTTCGGACCTCCCGTCCTACGTCCAGTCCCGAAGCTCCTCTTTAGAATTTCCTTTCAACTAACCCTCACTTGACCCGGAGGAACAGGTTTACAATTGCAGAGTTACTTTGTCAAGAATGTGTTCTATAACATGGATGTTGACTATTGAGTACAAGTGCTTCCAATATATCTATCTAGAGAATATTTGAATGAGAAGTTCTGAATATATGGAAGAGTTAAATATAGGTAGTTGATTGCTTGTAGATCAGGAATAAATCAGAGTACAAGAGATAAGAGCGTAAGTGAGTAAGGTGAAATCTTCTCTTGAATTCCTGATGCTATTTATAGTGATGAAGAGTCTCTATGTGTAGTTGCCTTCATTAACAATCGTTGTATAGTTGCTCCTTTTGGTGATGAAGAGTTGCAGTGAAGAGGAGCGGATGTGTCTCTTTGGATGTGACAGTTGGTGTTTGAATTTACACAGTCGAGCCCATTTTCAGACATCTGGAAAGTAGCCTCAGACGTTTGGTTTTCATATATTTTTTTGTGTTTGGTAGCATTTCGGACGTCTGAGTTTATAATCCAAACGTCTGGTCTTTACTTCTGTTTTGTGTCTGGATGTATGTCAGACGTCTGAGTTCTAGATCAGACGTCTGGTTTCTTCTGAGATTGTGAACCAGAGGAATCATTCAGACGTCTGGATAGTGCACTCAGACGTTTGAAAGTGTGCATGTTGCTTTATCTTGTGCATGTCCCATTTCTTTTCAACTTCTACTGATTAGACGTCTTTTGATTCTTCTCTTGAGTGTTGTTTTAGTCTCTTTGGTGATGTTACTCTATCAACTACCTGTGATATAGATCTATATGTACATTCGATTTCCATTGTATAGTTGTTATCATTGAAACCATAGAATTGATTTCCTAACACACGGTATATGGTTTTAAAAAGGTTTTAAGATATTAGTGAGGGGAAAAGCTGTTCCGCTAAGCGGCATGGTCTCACTAGATATCTAAATGGATTGAGATGTTAGATTATTATTCATACTAGGCTTTATGTCTGACTCAAAGTTTTTGTTTTTCCCCTTAAACTCTCAAGTACTCAATCGATTTTGAGTAGTTTGAGATTTAAGATTTCCAGGTTCTCTTCTTAGATGAATAAAGCTTCCATAGGCATGTAGGAGGCAGTTAGTTATTTAGAGTTATCTTTTTCCGATGTGTATTTTGGATGTAAAGGCAAACTTATTAGCCTTATTATATACTCTGATCAACCAATGGGGCATCTTCATATGTCGCTCTTGGCATATGCATAATAATTATATATTTTTGAACATGGTTAACGTTTGTGGGATTATGTAATGAACATTAAATGTTTTGAATGGAATGTAGAAATGTGTTTTTAATTTGTTAAAATTTTCCCATATCCTTGTGATCTGTGTATCAATGTATCTAGCACCGCCGTATTTGGTCGCCGAGGATTAATAACTATGAATTACTGCAGCATCTGTAACCGTTAGTTTTGGGCCTCCAAGTAGGGGGATGTTATCGATCCTATGAAAACTATGAAATCGGGCATATAGTCCATAAACATTTAACAGGTTAACGGTAACCCTAGAAACTATAATTAAGACGTATAGCCAAAATGAACAAGGGATGGGTAATCCAGATTTGACATACTTGTTTTGGCATATATCATAATGTTTTGAAATACTATGTTTTAACCATTGTGGATGCAAGAGCATGGTATATGGTTTTATAAATGTTTTAGGATACTAGTGAGGGGAAAACCCGTTCCTCTTAGCGGCGTGATCTCTTTAGATATCTAAATTGTTTGAGAAGGTAGATTATTATTCATACCAGGCTTTATGTCTGACTTGAAGTTTTTATTTTCCCCTTAAACTCTCGGGTACTCAATTGATTTTGAGTAGGCTGAGGGTTAAGGTTTTAAGGTGTTCTTTTAGATGAATAAAGCATCCGGTGACGTGCAGGAGGCATGTTAGCTACTTAGAGTTCTTTTATTTCCGCTGTGTTTGGTTGTAAAGGCAAACTTGTTTTATTGCCATATTTTTACTCTGATCATCCAATGGGGCATCTTAATATGTCGCTCTTGGCGTATTTTGTAATAAGCATATTTTGTCTGAACATGGTCTGCGTATTGAGATTATGGAATGAATTTGAAATATTCTGAAATGGAATGTGGACTATGTTTGCTGTTTTAAAATTTTCCATATCCATGTGTTTCTATATATCAATGTATCTAACATTACCGTATTTAGTCGCCGAGGGTTAATAACTATGGATGACTGCGGCATCCGTAGCCATTAGTTTTGAGCCTCCAAGTAGGGGGATGTTACAATTGTTTAGGGTTCCTTAGAAAGTGTTGGGAAGTGGGTTAGGTTATGACTTTGGTCAAGGTTTGCGGAGGTTCGAGCCCTCCTTCTAGTGCCAAAATGTTGGTGAGATTTTTCATCTTATAATACCAAATTTCTAACACGGCAATAATATGATTGATTTGTATTAAACCAACAAATCTAAGTAATAATAAATTTGTCATTAATGTAGTAAATATGATGTAGTGTGATTACACAATTATGAAGAAGCACTTTAACTATTTGTTAAATGCATAAGCTGATTTGAGTGCCAAATTTAGCAAAATGAAAGTAAAACAGAATCTACAAAAAGCATAAATTAATAAGTGTTATAAAGTAAAGGATATGGAAGTTTACATGGTTTCAATTCCAAAAAATCCTATCTCCATGGATCAAATCCTTTACTATCTTCCTTCTTTCTCATACAAATGCTTTTAATGGCAAAAATAGTACAAATGTATAAGGTAAATTCTCAGAGAATTAATCAAAAGTCCCTTTCTCTGCTTTTCTGTTTATAGCAAAAATTCTCTCAAGGATTGTTGATGTCACCTTTCGACATCCCTCGTCCGCCATCTGATGTTTCCACATGCCTTATATATATAGATCACTGTAATGTACAAAGAATGTTGATGTAGCCATAAGTGGGAAATTTGCTATTGGCGGAAAGATTTGAATTTAAGCAGGATGATTGAGTTTGAATCTTTTGGCAGGAAGTTTGGATGTTCCAAGATGTTCTTCATGGATATTCCCCTTCTTCATGAGAAACGACGGAGTGTTGTTTTGAGATGGTAGTGCAATTTCTTGGTGTGTAGCTGACTTTTGTACTTTGTATTTGAGAAGTTTAAATGGATCAAGAAATGCAATGTGGTAAAAGCATAATAGTTAAATCAGGAAAGATTGATCTAATTCGTTATCGTACAATTTTTTTTTCAGAGGTGTATTAGCATGGCACCATGGATGCCTATTATCACGTGATGTCCTTACATGACTTTAGCATAGTTTTAGTTTGTTAAATTGCAATTTTGGTTTATGATAATTCAATTAACCTTTTCACTAAATGGATCAATTTTGTCAGGATTTTTATTTACGCAGTCATTACGATACATAGGCGCATTTATGTGTTTGTGGAAATGTAGAATGCCTGCACATTTTGTTATGGTTTATTTATGTTATGCAGTTAGTTTTGACCAGTAGGATGATATTATGATATAGTTTTATTATATGGTGAAAATGATTTTATAAACGACGACGTAGGATCTAGAGACGGCTTATGGCCTAGGAGGCGACGCACAGCCTAAGGGTATGATGGCGCTGTCTATAGTGAAGATGGTAGCGCGGTCTAATGTAGATTCCGAGAAGCTTAATTGTTGTGTTTGTTTTGTGGTGGGTCAATTCTTATTTATATTATTATCTTCTTTGTTTATCATAGTGCGTCTTTTCTCTATACCGGTGCACTTTGTTATGTGATTCGAGCTTATGTTCAATGCAATTTTCCATATGAATACGTGGCACAAGTTTACTTCAAGATTTCACTATATGTTAGTTATTGTATTGTAATTATTCTAAATGATTTAGATATATGCAGTACGTTTCATGGTATAGTCATTTGGTTTTTAAGGAGACTACTGCTTTATGGGTTTGGTAGATTTTTCAATCATGTTAGCTTCATTTTATCGGGCTTCAAGCGTAGTGTCTTTTGAGGGTATGTCTAGTGTGTTGCCTAATTTTTTGCCATTTCATTATACCATACAATTCTATTATTGACTGAACTATGCACTATACATCGTGATCGAAAATGGGTGTAACAGAAGCTTTCAAAGAAATTAAGTACTCACATATAAAGTTGAAATATATAATGCATTTCAAATATTGATTAAATACCGATTCTCTAATGGTATACCACTAAATAGAAAATAGATATAATTAATTGTTTCATTAAGTTGAATCTAAATTAATTAAACATGGTAATTAATTCTCTAGGTATTTTGAATTAAAATCAAATGGAACCAATAATTAATTCATTTATATTAGGTCCATTAATAGTCGTATGATGATATTATTCTATTTGATCTTTCCAATTTAAAGTTACTCATAAACATTATTAATATCAAATTATTTAATCTATAATTACCTATAAACATCTCCAAACAACAACAACAAGAATAATACAACACTACATTTCATGATAATTTAACTACGCTATTGAAAATCATATTAAAGCCTATGTTAATCAAGAAAGATAATATTAAATTTTATAGAGAGTATATTCAGTTTGCTAAAATTACACAAAACATTTTACAGATTAGTTATTTCATAGAAAACATATTAAAAGTAATCTTTTAACAAAATTTTAAGCTGCATGATAGAGCAGAACAAAAGGTATTACTTTTATACATGTAATTTTTACTAATTACATTATGTAACAATATCCTTTGACTATAATTTTAGTTCCAACATGATATTTTTCACTACTTAAGTTCGAGAATACCAAAAAGAAACAACTTTAGCTCTAATAGATTACACATTAAAATCGAAGACTACTTGATGCTTGGGAAATAATAAACTAATAATAACATGAAAAAAATGGAAAAAAAATTCATAATCGTAAAACTGAAGATTCAATATTCAACTCTATGTAAACAATAAAATAAAAATAGAATTTGACACAAACATATGAATAAGAAAATACTTTACCTACAATGAATCCTATTAAAGGAAGGACGATTCTATGTTATCCATCTTTTAATATATTCGATAAACTCCAGCAAAATTGATGAAGAAATCAAAATTTGTAGATATAACAATCATATAAAATCAGAAGTACATAAAATTACATGGATACAAAAGTCTAAGAAATGATATAGAGTTAAATATTTAGAAGAAAACAGAAAATTCAACCTTAAATTAAAAGAAAATATGATAACAAAATAACAATTGAACATTCAAATGAAACTCAATTGATCTAGTAAGTCAAGGTACTTTTGGAGGCTCCTCTGCTAAAGAAATAGGTGGAAACAAAATCACTACAAAGCATGAATAAAATCTCTAAAAATAATAAGGTGACTACAAATATGAAAAGCTATTGATGAATCAAATCAAATTCTATCCGAATAATTTTTTTAGAAATATTATTTAGAAATAATCCTATTTTAATTTGGTTTGAGAACTAAAGTTTTTGTTTTAATTCTATATATACAAAAAGAGGGAAAGAGATAGAATTATAAGAGATTATGGAGTGAGGAGAGAGAAGAAAATTACGATGATAAAAATCAATATTGAAATAAGGAAAAAAACCGACAATGTGGAGAAGATGAATAGAACATGGGTAGATTACAACGGAATTAAGAATACCTTGTAACATAAAATATGTGAAATAAAGAGCTAAAATTCTATAAATTAATGGTTTTATTCTCAAAAAGAATACTTATGGTCAAAGATTAAACTTTGATACATAAATAGACATATATTAATACATAGTAGATAGAATTGGTGGTATATAGAGTACATAAAATGGATGAAATGAATATACAGTTAAGGGAATGTAGAGTTTTTGGTATGTTTTAATTTGTTTGGCTTATAGAAGGCAGGTGACAATCCTAGTTTTAATGAGTGAAAAAGGACAAAATTTAAAATAATGTTTGGTTTAAAAGTGAGAATATATTTAGTACATAGTGAAAATAAACTTCCATGATTATGTTGAAGAGTAGGAAGAAGAAATATAAAAGTGAAATGTGTAGGATTTTTGTTTCAATTGAAGAAGGAATATATATATGCTGCTAATGTATAATGGCATTATTTTCAAATAAGGATGATATTAGATTCAAATTTCAATTAATATTCAAGGAGGAATATGAACTTTAATGTAAATTTTAAGGTAGAGTTGATAAAAGATTTTAGATGAGAATAAGGAAGAAAAGGAATAAATATTAACCCTATTTCGGACTTCAAATATAATAGAATGCATGATAAAAAATAATACAAATAGCCAAAGTTTATACTATTTATATTTAAATACAAATAATAGATAATAGATAAATGAATTGAATAAACAAAATAGGTAGAACAGATGAGACAGAATATTTGATTAAGGAAATGAAGAGATTTTGACATGTTTCAAATTAATTGATTTGTTTTGTTTATAAAGGGTGGATGACTACTTAGTTATGATGTGAAAATTAATTTAATCTATAAACATAAACTATCATAATTTTGCTAAAAATAAGAGAGGTGAAATTTCAACAGACAAATTTTCAAAAAAGGCTTGTTTTTCAAACTATTGGCATAAATATGCTACTTTGAAAACTAATTGCAAGTTTAGGCTAGTTTTGGCCAGCTCAGCGATGAGTTGGCCATTTCTTTAAAAAAATACGGGGCGCATTTGTGAAATGCGCCCCTTATAAATTACACTGGCGCATCTGCCAAATGCGCCAGTGTAATTTTTTCACCCAACTTGAAAACAAATTGCAAGCAGCAGTCAGTCATCTGTCTGAGAACATATTCGAGCCAGAAAACCCAATTTTCTAAAAATCCTTCAGTTCACCTCAAAATTCATCAAAATCTCCTCAAAATCACAAAGTATACAAGGATTGCTAATCGGATTACTTCTATCCGGTATTTGACATCAACTTGAAGGTATAAATCTAGTTTAAGCTCAAACCCTAGCTCAATTTTTAGGTATTTTTAGATTCTACTTTTCACAAATCTACTTACTCTCTCATTTGTATACTTTATTATGTCATTAGTATTTTTTTAGCAATTGATTGTTCAAAAATTACTTATGTTTTCCTTTTTAGAAGTACGTCAGATTTCATCCTAATTATTTGCTACTTTGATGGAAATTGACTATGAAAGAAAACAATACACCGATCTATGTTGGTGGTAAAAAAGGGTTCAAAGGTTAAAAAAATTTGCTTCTTTCATGAACTAAAAGAAACGGTGTATAGGGTTACAAAAATTGATTCACAAAAGTATGATGTAAAACTAGTAAGCAAGTGGATAACGGATTCTGGATCTTCTGCTATCGACGTAAATAATGATGAAGACGTCGATGCTATGTTTTCCGTTAATATGAAAGTGATTGAATTATTTGTAATAAAAGAGGAGTTGAGACATTTTGAAGAGGCAATTGCTACTAATTTGAACCAACATTCTACTCAAATTCTTGGTACTATTCCGAGTTATCCTTATCAGAGCAATCCAAGTCAAGTATTTCCTTCTTGTGTGAATACAAAGTAAGTAATTTGTTAAAGTATTTACATTTGAGTAGTTGAAATTTATAGTGTTTTGATCTCATACTCTTTTTTTTAGTTTTACGGTGCATTTGGGTGGTTCAAGTTCTAGACCATCAAATAATCAATTTTTACACTCCGTACCTTCAAATGCTAGAGAGGTTGATATCCCTTTCAACAATGATGATGGATGTCGTAGTTCACCACATATAGATAGCATGCAAGTTGCTTTAATGGATAATGATATGTCATGGATGGATAATATGGAAGTTAATAATGAAGCTCTTGAGTTTGAAATTGATCATGAGAAAGAAAATGAAAATAATGAAGCATCTTTGGTGGAAGAAGATGATGACGATAACGATGAACATATGGAATTTGAGATGCCTTTGAAAGATGATTTATGTAGTGCGAAAATTATGGCGGCATCATTGATTGAAAATGTTACTCCTACTAGAGACGTATTTACCTCAGAATGTGTCGACTCTGATTTTCAAGTGGGAATGCAATTTCAAACAAAGGAAATACTTATTCAGCAGTTAAGTGAGTGGTCCATCAAGAATTCTGTTTCTTTTAAACCTATAAAATCCCACAAAATAGAATGCACCGCAATTTGTAATGTTGATAAAATTGCCATTGGAGAATACATGCAATTGTCCCTAAAAAATCATTGATGGGGTGGTGGGAAATCAGAAAATATGATGGCAATCATACTTGTGTTAATCCGATTATTAATTCAAATCATAAACAAACTACAAGTAGATTTATTAATAATAAAATACTTTCTTTTATGAAATTGGATTTGAATGCCACTCCTTCTGCGATTCAAGTTTTAATGTCGGAAACTTTTTTTAATAAAATCAGCTACTTCAAGGCGTATAGAGCATTGCGTAAAGCACTTGAGAGAGTTTTTGGAGATTGGTAAACATCATATGCTGAGTTACCACAATATTTAGCTACTATTAAAAAAATCCGGGAATAGTTTTTAAAGTTGATATCGAAAGAATCACCAATGATAAAATTCTTTTTAAGAGCGCATTTTAGGCATTCAGTGCATCTATTGAGGGTTTTGTACATTGTCGACCGTTGATTTGCATTGATGGCACTCATCTATATGGCAAATATTAAGTGTATTGTATCTTCAAGTGTTTTGTATCTTCAAGTGTTTTGTATCTTAAATTGCATGATATTCACACTAGAACATTTTTTCCTTATAGAGTTAGAACCCGATCTCGTGAATTCAAATATTTTGTATCTTCAAAGTGAGCATCGAAGCAATAATAGGAACTTGATGCAGGTATTTTTTTCTAAACATCTTTGCCTACATTAAAATGTTTTTATATGGTTACTAATTCCACTTTTTTTCCTTTTGTTCATTTTTGAATGTGTAGAGTGATGAGCCACTTAAGTGTCATGATCATTCAAGCAAATTAAAATTCATCAAGTCTAATACTCCAAGAGTTCAACTTGCATTACAAAGAGCTGGATTCAGGGAAATATCTAGATTGGGCTTTTTCAAAATAGATCATGCACTAGTTACTTCATTGGTAGATAGATGGAGACCCGAGACATCAACCTTCCATTTTCCTACTGGTGAAATTACCATCACATTAGCAGATGTTAGTTGTCTTCTAGGTGTTTCAGTAGAAGGAAATCCTGTTACTATTAGACAGCTAAGTAATTATGAAGATATTTGTCAAGAGTGTTTAGGTGTGGTTCCACCTCGAAGTGAGATATGAGGTGCAACAGTTAAGTTGACATGGCTTCACGATATGTTAGTAGATAATCCATCACCGGATGCTTCAGATGTAGAAATTGAATATCATGTGAGATCTATTATTCTACATTTGTTATCTTGTCGTCTACTTACCGATCATTCTAAAGGACGACAAAACTTTTTTGGTTATTGTTTTTGCGAAATTTGGATGGGTGTGCACGATATTCTTGGGGCAGTTCTATATTGACAACATTATATAATGAGTTAACAAATGTTGCACTCATGAAATCCAAATCGAAAGCTGGTTGTCTCTCGCTTTTACAGGTATAATATGAATAGGTATATTTTTTATACGCTCATATGTAATATTTAATTCTAATGTATTCAAATTTTGATTGATTTTACAGCGTTGGTCATGGACACATCTTCCTATTGGTCGTCCAAATGTATCTTCATCCATACAGATCGACGGGACATTGCCTTATAGTGCAAGGTAGTTAATTTCCAACTACATTTACATGTGTGTATTTTTGTACTTATAAAAATCTAATTGTATAACTATTTATATAGGTGGTTTGGTTCAAGGAGTTGGGTTGAGTCTCCAAAGCAGGTGGCAACTTACTATCGCGACCAACTTGACATGTTAACAGATGAAGCTGTTATATGAAATCCATACATACATGATGTGCTAGTCGATCTTCCATAGATATGTCTAAGTGGGATGCATAGTTGGCTTTGTAAGACACATATCATATGCATGCGAGATGTAGAGATGTATAATCCTGATCGAGTGATGCGACAATTTGGTCTTCATCAATACATACCCGATCCATGCGAACCAAAGCCAGATTTGGAGTTCGCTATCATTCAGTGGACCGATAGACATACCTGTATCGTACACCAATAGTTTCCTACCATTCCTATTTCAAGATACATGACTTGGTATTGGTCGATTACTCGAAGATTCATTGTTGCAGATCGAACTTCTCAAGAATGAGCATACACCGCTCGTGCACCGCTTGAGCGAGATGTGGTAAATCTTCACATTATCATGATATTTTAGTTCGTTGGCTTGAATTGTTCGTTCACTTGAATTATGTTTCTAATTTTGAATAAATAATTACAACTTGTAGGTCGATGTACTAGAGATGGTAGGAAGAGGGTTGGACGATATCGGACATGGTAGAGTACCCGAATGAGAAGTCTAACCACGATGTCTTGATTTGAAGAAACTTATTGATACACTCCTTTTAGAAATAGATTAGCATGCCCAAGCCCTTCCGAACAAGATATGCGGACTAGAGAGCGAAGAACTAAAAGAAGGTAGGATACACACCAATCACAACCCACTGGATCTTCTCAACCTCCACCTACTCAAGACGATCCAACTCAATTATAAATATTACTTTTTTTAGTTTAATATTAGTTTGCTTTTGTAATCGAACTAGAACTTCTACTTTAATGCGAATGTAATCAAATTCTAATTATGTTATGCTTGAAATTGTTTAATGGTAGTTTTATTTATTGGCTTTAATGTGGATAAACGTTTGCTATTATTTAAGATTGTGCAATTGGATTTGGATTTTGTGCATGTGGATTTGGATTGATTAGTGAAGGTTGCTTGCTGTCCAGGTTTGGACCTCAGAATTACACTGGCGCATTTGGCAGATGCGCTAGTGTAATTTATAAGGGGCGCATTTCACAGATGTGCCCCATATTATTTTTAGAAAAAAATGGCCAGCTCATCGCTGAGCTGGCCAAAACTAGCCTAAACTTGCAATTAGTTTTCAAAGTAGCCTATTTACGCCAATAGTTTGAAAAACAAGCCTCTTTTGAAAATTTGTCCAATGTCAAAAGGAAAAGCATAAATCTTATGTTTTAAGAGAGATATTTTATAAATGAAGACAATCTCAAAATAAATTTTCAGTAAATATTTGTAGAGGAAGATGGACTTTAATGTAAAATTTGAGTTAGAATTTATGAAAATTATGCATTTGGGATGAGGTGTGTTGAACTTCTTACATAATTGAACAAATATAAGGTGTATGCTAGACTTTAACATAAAATGTTATGCGGAATTTATGGGAATAAAGCATTTAGGATGGGAATAAAGGAGGTGAAAGAAAAGTATTGACCATGTATTGAACTATAATAGCATATATATAAGAGAGTGAATTATGGAAATCGCTTTTCGTTTAATTATTTTCACATAATAGCTTTTTGTGCAGTATATAATTTTAAGATTTTTCAGACTATTTAATGAAATGATGATGATGACAACAATAATTCGTATGAGCAAGATGTATTCTAATTTTTAGAGTGTCTTTTGAATCTTTATTCAAAATAGTATACAAATAATATACAGTAGAATGGATAATACACCATAGATGAGAGAGAGAGTTTGAGATTAGAATATATATTGTTAGGAGAAAAATGTAAAATATTTTCTTAAAGAGAGATTAATATATGGATTGAAATTAGTATGGAGAGACAAAATGAAAAAGTCATGGATCCAATTTTCAAAATAAAACGATGGATATAATGGAAATGAATATACATAATGTATTGACGAGTCTTTACGACACGCGCTTCGCACGTGAATTGTTTATTGTATATGTATAAATTAGTCAAAAAATGATTTTTTTTTTATTTCCAAGTGATATTAAGAATTGTATATTTGTAAAGAAGTATTTTGAATTTTTAAAGGAAGTTTAATTTTTTTATCCTAGTTTTAGAAGCATTTTGAATTCGTAAAACATGTTTAATTGTTAGATCCTACTTTTAGGAGCATCTGAATTTGTAAAAGAAGTTTAATATTAGATCATATTTTTAAGTGATTAAGATTTGATAATATATGGAGGGACGTTTTTTGTAGTTCACGTTGGTACCAAAAAAATATGACACTAAAGCTATTGCAACTATTATTAAAGATATAATAGATAATAATTATAGGTATAATAAATAATAATATAATTGTAAAAACTTACCACATTGCATGAAATAATGATATAATAAGGAGAGGAACATAGAACTGAAAGGATAATACTTACTTTTAATAATAGATGATAAATGGATATGTAATAAATTAAGAACAAATAGGTTGATAAAAAATTGTTTGGGAGAATTAAATTATCTGGACATTTGGCAACATTTGAGATATTTCAAAAAACGAAAAATGAAAGGGCACACAAATTAAAACTCAGCTTTCATATAGTACCAGTGTGAACCCATGCTACGAACACGAGTTTCACCTTATAACTGCCTTATTATAGAATTTTTTAGATTTTTTAGATATATGAAGCTGATAATGCATTTTAATGAGTTGTTATTTTAAAATAGTTTTTTATTCAAAACTACTGGCAAACGAATGTAGATAACATAAATAATCTTGAAGCGTATAAAGTATAATTAATATTTCTAAATGGAAGTGATATCAATTTTAGATAGTTTTATCCTATGTTTAACATGTAAATTTCAATACATATACAATTTGGGTTGGAAACAGTGTTCTAAACCTAGAGTAGAGAAATTGGGCTCAAAGTAATGTTGTATTCATATTTGGTTTACAAAAATAAAATTTTAACATTTCAATTACTACACTTTATGACATTTCACAATAGTTTGTAAATTTGAGAAAATATTAAAATAGGATTGAAACATCATATTTTCTAATACGTATGGCGTAATATGTCATGAAAATTATAAGTAATTTATATTTTCCAGTCAAACTTTTAGAGTAGCCAAATTTATTTTCCTCCTATGCATTAAATAGTCATGTAAACATTATAACTAAAATAGTGTAATAACAATCATCTCTTGGACTAAATTAATACTACTATTCAATAATCTATTTGTATATACAAAAAATAATTTACATGTTATTTCATTGAAATAAAATTTAGATCAATTGGTGTAAATAGACTCATCAATGAAGCGAATTAATAATAATAAAATTATTATTATAGTAGATTTATTATAAATGTCTATATTATCAAGCAAAACAAAGTATTTTATAAACATGCACGTATATATATGTAGGAAGCCGGTATTTGGACATGAAATAAAAAAAATTGATGACATAATAGATTTGGACCGTTGGATATTTTGTTCTTATGTGGGAGGTGGAAATGAGAGGAAAATCCAATGGTGAAGATCCATTGTGTCACCAATTCTATCACTAACTTGTGTCCTAATAGGATTCCCTATACACACACATAGATAAGAAACAAATACTGAAATGAAAGGAAGAATGATATGTAGTAAAAATGTCATGCAAAACGCAAGAAGTGGCTAAAATTTATTTATTTATTAATGAACCAAAATTTATAGAAACCTCATATTACTCCTAATTAAATTATGCTTTATTCCATAAAGAGCAAAGTTAAAACTTCACTTATATCTGTTAGTAATATTTATTATTTGTCTGTAAATTCTTCAAAATAATTAACTGAATGGAAACATCTTTCATACCCCTCCTCCTTCAACAAATTGGTATTGCTTATTACCTAACCCAACATTAAGGCATGATTTTCATTTAAACGCTACCTCTTATTTTATAATTCAACACCTTCATCTTTTCTTTTTTTAGGTAATTAACCTTTATTTATTTTTATTCTTCACACGATATCATTGTTTGTAACATTGACCATGGGTTTTCTTCGAAGACCCATTCTAACATTAGAAGTAAATTCTCTTTGGATTATCAATTTATTGTCTATACTAATGCTTGTAATATTTTTTGTTTTTACATTTAAACTTCACAATATAGTATTTATAACATAATCGAAATGTTTTCCATATAAGATATATGTTGAAATCATGTTTTATTGTATATATTATACATAATATTTCATTTCAAGAATATACAAATATGTAAAATATAAAGTTGTATTAAAAATCACAAAGAATTTATCCTAATAATTAGACACACTTTAGTAGTGATTTCATATTTCATTTCAATTTTACCTGTTATACATTTCATAGAACGGTAGAAAATTCCATGGTATCATCTAATTTAACCATGTAAAATGTGAAGGAAATCAAATTCATAATCATATAAACTGAAGAGGAAAAAAACATAATTTTAGACATAGAACTTGAGACAAATATACGAAATTATATACTTAGAACACAAACAACAAATTCTACCTCTTATTAAATACATAATGGATAATAAGGGTCAAACTTGAGTTGAGCTCAGCCGATGCAGTAAACAGATGTTTTTTGAGGCTTTCAATCAGTCTATTTCATAAATCAAAGTAGATTTTGAGAATTTTCTATTATATAATTGAGATGAGTTTTCATTAATTGATAATTTAGTATTGATATGTTTTGTGAAATAATGAAAATTTTGTAAGGGGGTAAAAGAAAAACGTACACTAAATTAAGGGGGGTGATATTTTAACTCGAAAAAATGAAAAGTAAGATAAATATGTTAGGGAGATCAAACATATTACATAATATATATATATATATAATAAATAATTGATAATATGAGTAGGCTTGTCAAAGAATACCTAAAAACCCAAAATCCATAAACATCCTTATCCGAAAAGCGGATAAATATCGATATCTAAAAAAAGGATACAGATGTAGATACCAAGGCATCTACATCTAATAATTACATGTCCACCAAGATTATAGTTTATATTTTATGAATTTTAGTAAAATGAATGATAAGATATTGTTTTATTAAGTTAGTAGTTTATATTATATGCAATTAGTGCATATTAGTTGCTCAAAACTATTTATCATCATAATTTTTATTTATTTTTCACATTTTATAATCAATGGGATTGAAAATAATTATGGTAAACAAAATTATTTTTATTATGTCTCTAGATTTATCGATCATAGCTGATAGGATAATTATCCGACATCCGTTTGTATTCACGGATGCGGATATCTGACGTTTGAAAATTATCTTGGATGTGGATGCAGATATGGCACTATCCGCATCCAAAAGTTTTCATTGACAAACCTAAATATGAGTAATTAACAAATGTTATCAAAAATAAAAATGAACAAATAATGAACTACACTGTAACGAAGCGAATTTTGCCCGCTCGAAAATCGACATCCATACTTTACATCGTACTCGAATGTCGTAGATTCGACCGTCCAAATCCGAGTCGTCGGAGCTTATAACAACAGTTAAGTAAATAACACAGCGGAATAAAAGAATAATACATTGATATACAATATCTGATACAATAGAGTGATACAATGAATATCAATATACATCAGAGATATGATACAACAAATAGCAGCGGAAAGAAAATAGATAACACCAGCAGCGGATAATCTCCATCTTCAAAGCGCCAATCCAGATATAGCTTGAACTCCCAATAACGATGCACAAAGATAAGCAAGTGCAGTCCGATCCAAAGACTGAACTAGCTCCAGAAAAATCTACTAATCCTGACTATCTGAAAAACCCAACTCTAGACTGCTCGTGTAAAAAAATTTGAGCATCCAGAGTTTAGGAAAGAACAATAAACTCCGGATCAGTCATGGGACTGGTGTGAGCAACAAAAACAGTTTATCTTTAAAAAAAAAATAGCAAGAGAGTTTTAAAGTCAATTCACAATGCTTTTGGAAAATGAAACTACCATAAGACCTCCCACCACACACACAATGCAAACGCAGAATTGGAGGAGATTTCTTCTTATGATAGTCAAAGATGCTTACTACGCAAAAATCAAATCATTTTTGATATTATTATTAGTACATAGTGGAAAATATTTCGAAGTAGAATATAAATCTTAGCCAGCATAGGTACCATTATATTATGCCTGCTATAGCTGCCTCCTGAGGAGACAGGTTCTACAATTTGCAATCGTAAAGGGCTCGTATTGTTTCTTTGGATTTCCAACAAATGGTCAGGCCAAGGAACTTCCCATTGCCACATGGAAACGCCTCTGGATGGACGTCCCGAGAACCTAATCGGATCTTTGCCAACACAAGATCGGGTTACCTCTGCAAAAATAGGTAACTACTGACATAAGTATGCCATCTCCCGGTTGTAACAACCTTTAACCGGGACCCCGAGCAACAAATCACAAAGTAAGATATATATATACTTGCGACATCCACATAAGTAAGTATCTGGGCTCCATACCATGATACCACTTCTATCCAGAAGGAAATGAACATACCCTAAGGGGCGCTGCTCCCTATAACCTTGCTGCATCTTTCCTGTTTTGACCATTCCGGGTTGTGAGGTTCGACGAAGTCTCGTCCACAAAGCTACGCTTTGTCACAAAGCCATGCTTCGGGTCAAACAAATGATCAAAGTAATGATCACAAAGATAAATGATCAAACAAATGATCATATCACAAATGATCAAACAATGATCATTTCACAGCAACACTCAGCATGTCACATTACCAAATTGGGAATATATCGCTGATAAATTTCAACTACATAACCTCTGAGCTCGTACGTCTCAGAGAAGGGTGTTAAGCTAAGAGAATAAATTCTCCGCCACCAAACAGATATGTATTTGAAAGAAATCGACTTTATATCTCAAAGTGTAATGTCAGACATGTAACCATACAAGTCTGTTCCGGGTTCGAACAGAACCGAAGGCACTTCTTACGAAGCCCTTGCAATTCTGGGTATTCAGAATCCCGTCCGGACTTCCCATCACAAAGGGTGATAAAATCTCTATATCGGGGCCATTCGATGCAGAGACATTCGACGAGTTGTCCTTTCATTTTCGCAAATATCCGGTCTTCACCACCGGTCTTCAAATGCTATCCATATACGACGTATCACTATTCGGAATGGGTTATATGACACAAATGTCTTTTCCCGGCTAACCCGAATAATGAGCGCAATCTTTAAAAACATATGGATATTGGGATTGCAATTAAGTCACAACTTAAAGCCCAAAACCTTTCTTTTCAAATGGTTTAACAAATTACCATTTTTAATCCTTTAAATAAAAGATTAAATTCACAAGTTCACTTAATTTTCACAAAGATTCATTCACAGTTTTCAAAACAATTTCCGTTTCAATTGGATTAACTCGTTAAATCTTTAAATTAAAGATTTAACTTATAACTTTCAAAAACAATTTCATTTCAAAGGGTTTAAACAAATCACCATTTTAAATCTGTTAAAAATAAACAGATTCAATTCATGGCTTTCAAAACAATTTCATTTCAATTTAAAACTTGAAACTTCTCAACACAAATTGGAAGTTCATTACTTACGTGAAAGCTTTAATTATTTGAAACAAACAGTTTTTATTTTCAGAAAAATCCAATTATATTTACACGAGTTAAAACTTTTGAATTTAAATTCAAATTCCCAAATCAATACTTTTAAAATAATTCAACCCATATATAACTGGTATAACATCTTTAATTCCTAGTTTCAAATCTTAAGATTCAATTTCAAACTTGAATTCAAATTTAAATCCAATTATTTAAATTTTCAAAACTCGATTAAGTTATCAAAATAACTTTTATCTTTGAAATTCCATTTCAAAAGCTTTTCACTTTAAACCGAAGTTTCTAATTTCAAAATCAATTGAAATTAAAATTTCAATTTCAAAAACATCAAATTTAAATTATCTGTGACTTAACCGATTTCCACGTGAAATTCATATTTGTGTGTGTAAGAGTTTGGTCCAGGGGTTTTACTCAGTAGTGCAACATCAATCAATCATCACAGATATATCAATAAGCGGTATAATCGATAACGCTTATCTTCATTCACAGATTCAAAGATAAAATAAATTTATCAGTCACAAAGATTCACTATTATAATTCGATGTGGGTTTCGGATAACCAACTGGAATCCGACTCCCTGTCGCATCGAAATTCAAGTGCCGTTTTACGGGCCAAGGGTTTTCACATATATGCATAGTAATATATCATAGAAACAGAAATATCACAGATCACGACATAAATCAGGACGTATCACAAAGCATCATATATCAGGGATATCAAACAATTCATATCATTCAACAGAATCCAAACATTCATAAGTAAGGTCACGTCTTCAATAGCCATTTATAAGTAGGATTTATTAATTGTTTAATCCTAATCAATCAAATTTATTTCTAAGTAAATTTATTACTTATGAATTAATTAGCAAATTTTGATTTATTAATTTATAAATCATTTAATATACATTAATTTATTAAACACTTTAATCAATTATTCTCACTTTATCATATTTATTAAATTAACCTTTAAACCAATTCCATGATAAATTAACCCCTTAATTATTTTCATTAAGTAATTAACAATTTACAATTGATTATCTTAATTAATAAATCCAATTAATTATCAAAATTTATCACATAAATTTAATTACTTAATAATCTCTAGTCAATTATCTTCGTTTACTAATAACATTTCCTTTCATTTTTAATTAATCTCTAATTTCAACTATAAAGTAATTATCCTTAATTACTCTCCAATTTAATTACTTAATATTAATTATTCATCTTAATTAACATTTAAAAGTCTTCTTTAAACTTGAAAATCAATTTATTATTATTAACTACCTATCTTAATTTTTTATCAATTTAGTACTTAACTAAATGATTGCTGAATTTACATATCACTTTTAATTTGCTTAAACAAATTTAATCCAAAACAAGTTACCCCAAACTCTTTCTTTAAACCATAGCCTGTTTTCTGAAACTTGGCAACAGGCCTAGCAACCCGATCCCCTTTAACAACTTCCCCGAGCCCAAAAGCGAAAATCCTGCATTCGACTTCGAGTTTCACACTTCCCAGTTTCTTTGAGTAAATCCATAGTCTACTTCGATTCGAACTCGAGAAAAAAACGACGTCTCCCCCACTCATACTCTCGCTGATACGAAGGTCACCGCGTGCACGTGCACATCAACGTTGGCCAACTCCGGTCGCCACCACGACATCGTGCATATCGACACTCACTCCCAGATCACACTCCGATCGCTCGAACCGCTCCATCACCTTGAAATCGCGATTCGAGCTACTACGACCCAAAAATCTGAACGCAACCCATCGGAGAAACCACCCCACGCCAACGCTGCCGATCACCTGCACCCACGTCGGCCTACCCAGAGTAGCGTCACGACCTCCGCCACATTTTCCCCCACATGCTATTGGGTCCGGTCCCCTCACGGCGATGAACGAATCCAAATTTCCCACGTCTTCCCAGTTCAACCTTAAACCCTAGAAACGCTTCGTCCTCTCAATCCACAAAATAGAAAAATTATTTGACATTTTTCCTAAGTTCGTAAACCATTAAGCTAGCTTTAAAAACCAATTTCAAGGTTCAAAAATTCTTCGATTGTTAGGGATCGATTACAAAGCGTAATTTGTTCAAATACAACCTGCTCTTGGAATACTAAATAAAAAAATCATCATATTGATTTCAAAAATCCTACTTTCTAATGACAATTCAGGGTATATATCTGATTTGATAATTCATGAGATTCGAAATTCTTATATATTTGAATTTCCTCTGTAAACATCAAATTTCCAGGCTCTATATATCACTATACTACTTAAAACTATTTCTTTTATCATGACTCATGCATAAGTAAACTTGTTTGTTTTAAATTATAAGCTTAATAGTGATTAGTTGGAGATGTATTAAATTTTCTTGTTTATTTTCTACCATGTGACCTAAAAACAGAGAAGAATTATCAAGTTAAATATGCACAGTCATACATACTCGTATGCATAGATAATACAACAATATATATACATGCAAGCATTTGCTATTATAGAAATCTAACAAGTAACATGTCAGACATCATTTAGGATTAAAAATATCAAGGTGAAGTTTGCTCACTTGATATGGAAAAGGCAGAGACTTTTAAAACTTGATTTTCTTGAAAACTTGTATGCTTCTATTGTTTTTTGACTTCCAGAAATCTTTGTCTTCTTTAAAAACTGAAAACTTGACTGCTTGCATACTTTGTTATTTTCCAGAGAACAAAAAATGGCTTGCAACTTAAAACTGAAGCTCTAAAAACTGGAACTTGGAAAGCTTTTGAAAAAAGATTTGAAGATGATACTTTGAAATACTTTGATTTTCTTGAAAACTGAAATGTCTTGCTTTGTTTTCAAATGAACGAGAATGGAAAGGCTTTGATATAAAATAAAACATGCAGAGGCTAAGCTGTATTTGCTGGTACAAGATAATATATTTAGATCAGAGATTTTTTTTTTGTATGAAGGCTGAAATGGAAACATTGGGTACAAGTCATTTATTAGCAATGTCATACTTATCTTCTTTAATTTAATTCGTATAGTACTATATGTTATTTTGCCTCATTTCTTGCCTGCAAAGCTTCATTGGCTGGTGCAGATATTTCTTTTGCTTTGTATATCTAGTATATATCCTTTCCTTTTGCAGGTACATCTTGTATATATTTTTATTTTGTTTGACTTTCTACATCTTGCCTGCGAATCTAGACAGTGCTAGTACAAATATTTTTATTTAACTTTGTTTTGACTTGTTACTTAGAGATATAAGGTGATAGCTCAAACATATTACTTTACTTCCTGCATATACATAGGGCTATAGTTTGAATTATTAGCCTGCAACTACAAGTATAATACATTTTCTTTTTGTGATACAATAAGCAGTGATATCTACTAGCAAATGGAGGCTGAAGTGATGTTGTTTAATTGCCTTGTCTTGCATTTCGGCTGGCATATATTTTGCATTGTGTACTTTATGTTTAGAACTTTGCTTTGTCATTAAGTGTTGTTTGTATTTCCTTGCCCTCGGCTGAGATGATGATTCTTGTACATGCTTATGTCCTTCATGTATTTATCTTTTTTTTTTAAATCTCGTATGTACTTGCTAAGTTTCTTTATTCTTTTTCAAGTGTACAAAATAGTTTTATACTTCCTGTACAAGTATGAACATGTTTTCCCTTCTTCCTTATGTCCTACATCCTAGCATTGTAATCAAGTATGTCTAGTTTATTTACTTTCCAATGTAACAATTCTTACTTTAAGATGTTGTTTAAATTTAGTTATGTTTTACTTTATTTTCTTTATAATCTGTAAACACGCTATTTAATTTATATTTGAGTTGAGTATATTTGTTGTTTTAAATTCGTTACTGTGTTACTTTTATTTTTATTTTATAGTTCATCTTATTATATATATATCTATTTGAATTTGTCAAATTTATTCCTAGTTTAAATATTTATTGTTATCTTACTTTAATATTTATTATTATCATTTATTTACAATTTAAACACAAATCAAATATATATTATATTATTTCAAATTTAGTCAGATATGTTCAAATACAGATATATATATTCTCATATATACACATGTATATAATATTTTAATTTTAAATGATTTATACAAAATATACTTGAATTCGGGGAAACTCGCATCACCGCATTGATTATTTTCACAAATTTAATTCAAAAATTTATTTAGTTATCAATTTAAATAAAATTAAATTTCGGGGTCGTTACATACACTAATTCACATACTAAATCAATTTGATAGTTTCATTAATGTAAGATTGAAAATCAAATTTTTTACTATAATCATAGTTAGTATGTATGTAAATGAAATGATTAAAATAAAGGGTGCAATAATTGTCAGGCACCATTGTCCTAGTGGTTAGGCGCTCTGACTTTGATACCTGAGGTCATAGGTTCAAATCTTGCGTAGCACGTGATTCGAACCATTATACATATCTTGTAGTTTATTATATACTACATATGACTTGTAGTACAACTATGTACTACCACCAAGTACTCAATTTAAAAAAAGAGTATAATAGCATTGAACTAACTTATCTGACAAAAAGAAGATGTGAAGATAGAAAAAGAAGTAATTATGAGCATATTCAATTTGAGAAATATAATACAAAAACTGAAATTAACATAAGTAACGGGCCATTAATACAGACTCTCTATATTTAGTAACAATTAACGAGGATTTTTATATTGATGAATAAGACAGAATTATGGAAAACTGAAAACTAAACATACTAATTGCTAAGCAAGGTTTTTTTTAGTTTTAGGAAAAAAATCATAAATAAGAATAGCTTTTGATATTTAATCTATAAAGAAGTTGAGACGAGTTGCCGTTTATTGTTAAGTTAATAGCAATATGCTTTGAAAAAAATTAAAATGTTATAAGAGGTAAAAGAAAAAATGTGTATTAAATTAAGGTATATGCATTATCGAGATTGACGTAAAATAAGAAAGAAGATAAATGTCAAGGAGGTCGATTATTTTATATGTAGAATATATATATATATTATATATCTGTGTGTGTGTGTCTGTGTTTATACGTATATGCATGTGTATGTGTGTAATAGATAGATTATTCACAAAACGAATAGTTAACAAACATTATCACAAAATAAAAATGAACAAATGACAAACTAAAGTGATTCACATTCAAATAATACATCAATTTTAGGTTTTTATTGATTTAAAATTGAAAATCAAAATCAATCAAACCAATTATAAAAAATGCTTATAGTTAATCCATACGTAATGAAACTAAATTTGAGAAACAAAAGTATAATAATTATCGAATAGGAAAACTAAACATGTTATCGTTTATGTATTTTGAGTGGTTTGTTAAAATATAAATATACTTGAAGAGAGTTAAATGTAAAATAATTCTTGAACCAAGGAGACTCCAGAATATGAGCTGAGAGTGAATGAGAATAAAGATTGCAAATAGTCATATTGAATTTTTTTATACCGTAGATTCAATAAATTATTTCACCAACAAAAAAGTAACATTTAGTCATGTCAAAATTCCTCAATACCAAAGACTTTCAATGAAGTAATTCTTGAAAAAACATTTATAGGATTGAAGTTATGCACTTAGCCTTTTCAAATTCTATTAGTGAATCATTAAAAACATTTTCTTAAGGATTAGGACAGACAAAGGAGTGGGCATCCAACTTTGTAGTCAAATCAAGATTTTGATCGAATAAATTTAGGTACATAAAGAATTCACAAAACTTTGATAGTATTTGAGGTGACTAAATGTACATCAAATATTGATTATGTTAGATAACGACTGTAAATATTAAAATAGTTTCACACAATTAGAATATAGTACATAAGACATAAAATTCAATACTAAATCACTAAATTAGTTAAACATAATTAATAAATAAAAATGGATTTGCGATTCAACACAAATCAAGCATCATCCATTGTAGAATGGAATAAGGGTATTGAAGAAATATATACTTGTAAGTTGAGAAGATTGAAGCTAGGCTTTTAGATGATGATTGAAAGAAGAATCAATTTTATCTTCATCAAAGCCATGATTATAGAAAATAAAAATTAATACTAAACATTAAACTTAAGAGTAAGAAAGAAAGAGTTTATGTTTCATCATGGAAATAAGTAAAGAATAAATAGAGCGCTTGAATGCAAACTTTACCTTTAAATCAGTTAGAATCAAGAATTATAGATAAGGATGAAAGTGAAGAAAGAATATAAATGGTTACATATTGAAGTTTATATATAATAGAATTGATAGATATAATAGAACAGATAAGAATTTAACTTTTATATCTAAACAAAGGAAAGAGAAGTGAAAAAGACACGAATTAATAAGAGAGCTCGTAGAGATACTCAGCTTTAATAGTATAGTAAAGGTAATAGAACAGGTGAATCTTTCGTGTTATTTTTAATAAATATGGATGATTTTTCTTCTTATTACTAAAATATTGATTTCAACAGCAAAACGCTATTAAATCCATGGGTATTGAAACACCACACACCTCTTAATATACCCAAAAGGACACATTAAAAGGCGTGGTGCGTTGTAGGTATAACTAAAGCTAACAGAGACTAATATTCACAAAACAAAAATAGATAAAAACAGTGGAAACTTAGAATAATAACTTAATTAAAACAAAACTTCATAATTGCTTCATAAATAAGTCAAATACCACATACATGTCTAAAAATCCAATATGTCTCATGAAACAAAAACTCATAGTCTCAAAAATCAAAGTACATAATATCTCTCATAATAAGCCAGTACATAGAAAGAACAAAAGATGAAAATAAAAGAAATACATAGTAGAAATCTCCTCCAAGAAGACTCCAAGCAACAACAATCTATTGACTTCTCCCTTGATTGCCTATGGGAGAAAAAAGGGGAAAATAGAGGAGTGGGTCAGACTAAAAGTCTGAAGAATGATAGTAATTACTAGAGTCTTTAAGCAAAGTAAAAGTAATAGACTCTACAACAGTTTTAGTATATAAAGAAGAAACAAAGGAAATAAGAAAGAGATAAACTGGAAATAAATATGATTAACTATAAGATAGGTTAACTTTGATTGCTTGCACTTGTCCTTAATTTCTGCTTTGATTAGGCTGAATTCTTAATCCTGTAATTAGGATATAACCCTAATCCTACCCTTTTTGGTCGGCCTGCTACTCCATAGACCTTAATGCGGACCAGATGCTATATAACTCTCTACACAGCAGCCAATGGTATCTATGAAAGATGCACAAAGCAACCACTGTGGATCCGGACGACATATATAGCTCCCTACACAGAAGGAAATGGTGTCTACGAAAGACACCCATACTAAGCACTTGAAACTCATAGCGATTACTGAACACCCGAATGGAAGTCGCATGCGTAACTGCCACCATCCCCATGCTACCTTTTTCTCCACCTATTGGGTCTTCTTATTACCTTGAACTCCAGCATAATCGTGCCCCTCATCTCACTTCAGGCTAATGTGAGATCACCGTGTGTCCATAGAAACTATATGGGAAATACTGTTGGTACTGGCATGTCATCTAAACAATATCTAGTTGTGCACATTATCCAAATCCCCGGTGATTTGGACTTCTATTTGACCAATTACTTCCATTCTTAGCATAAGCGTCCCCTCATCTCGCTTCAGGCTAATGTGAGACCACATTTTGTCTAATAGGGAATTCTATTTGGTACAGGACCTACTTTCATCTTTGCTTATTAACTTAGATAAAATATTTAAATAAGCCTTTACAATTTATCTCTACTATCTTTGCTTATTAATTTATCTTAAGTCTTAAAAGCCTCATTCTGATCTATTTCTTATTTTAACTTACGTTATAATCATGCTTATTACTTAACCCAATGTCTAAGTGTGAAAATAAGCCTCTTTTATCTTTTACTCTTTTTAGTTATAATTCTAAGTTATAACTAGGCCAATCTTTTTAATTCAGTCCAATTAACGTCATAATTAGGCGTAATTTCAGTCCAATTCCATTTATATTACAGTCTTCGAAATTTACATTTTATATTCCATTATTTTAGTTTTCTTACAATTTAATCCATATTCGCGTTAATCATATTCTAATCCATACGCGAAGAAGAAGGAGGAATAAAAAAAAATGAAAATAGAAGAAAATCAAAAGCGTAGAAATAAGATGTAAATAAAGTATAAATAACAGTAAATAAACTAAAATACTGTAAATAAAATGTAAATAAACGGAAAAGCAATAATTAACAGAAATAAACTAAAATTACTGAAAAGAATAGCTGAAAGGAAATAGACTGAAAAATAATTCTAAAAACTGTAAATAAACTACTGAAAAGGCTATTCCAAAAATCGTAGTAAAACTACAACTATTGGAAACCCTATTATTTGAAATTACTTAAAGAAATATAAAATAATTACAATCACTCACCTCCGGTCCTAAGCTCTTCCTCTGGTCTTTCCGGATCCACTTGGAGTTGTAAAATAATTTAATTTATAACGATTTTCTCCTCTGGAAAAATTATTCCATTTAGGGTCCTTCCTAGAAAGGTGAACCCAATTGGTGAAAACATAGAATGAGAAAAAAGTGTTAGGTCTAGGGGTCTATTTATAGAGATAGAAGTGGATCTCGGACCGTTGGATTTGGAGATTGAATAGCATGCATTCACATCATAGGCTGAATAGGAGCCATGGGATGCAAAAATAGATAGACCGGATTGGTCAGAAGAATGCAAAACATGTCAGTTTGAGGCTCTGGAATGTTTGAACGAACGAACGTTCGTTCGTTCGTAAATAGCAGAGGCGGTTCGACCGGGCGGTCGACCGCTTGATGCCCAGGTCGACTGGTCGGTCAACCTGCATATATATATATCTTCATTTTCTGCTTATTTTGTTTATTTTATAACTTGGTCATATTAGCTCGGATTTTGACATTTTATATATGGAAATTGACCCAAAAAATACCACGGACACAATGGTGTAACTCCCGTGGCTTAATTCTAATAATTTCACAAAGTTATTTTATCATCTAATTAATTAATGAATTAATTATTATGGATTAAATCTTGGGTTGTTACAGGTATGCACTGTATCAATGCCTAACATTTTTTTTCAGTGTTTTAACAACGAGTAGAAACGGTTGTGGATGACTTATTGCAGTGGGCAATATCAGTTGTAAAAGGTCTATTAAAACAGGAAAAAACAATCGTAAAAAACTTTATTACAACGGGCACGTAGAACGGTCAAAAAAAGGTGTAAAAAGCTTCGAGCCTATTACAACTTCGCATATTCAAACTGTCGGCTAACCATTATTTTAGGTCTATTACAATTATCATTGCAAGTTGCAAAATGGGTATTTTGTTGTAGTGGGTATTTTTCATTATGATAATTATTTAATTGTTTTATTAATAGTTGTTATTAAAAAGGTTGTTCATTGGCTATAGATAATTGTATATATTTTTAAATTAAACTATATTTAGTAATTGTTTTTTAGTTACAAAATAATGTAATTTCATTTAGTTGCAATATTCAAAAAAATAGATACTGATAATTATTTCGTTCACGAAATGCAGTCAGAAGTTAAGTATTATTTTCCAATTATTACCTTCTTGATAATTTTAGTTTATTAGATGTTATTAGTGCATGTAATATATGCTGTTAAAAAATGCAGTTACAATATTCAAAAAAATTATAATTTGATCATTACTGCATTCACAAAATGCTGTCAAATTTTAAAGTTTCATTACTATTTTCTGAATGCATGATTCAATGTAGGTTGCATTGAGAAGATCTATAGAAGAAATTATCCGGGTGATGCATCAAGAAGCGGAGATGAAAACTGCTAGTTGAAATCTAGACAGAAGTGCTCCAACATAGCCAAATAGCGATATGATAATCTAGAGAGAATAAGTGGCCTGGTAGAAGTTGATGGTACAAACTAACACTTAGTGAATGACTGGCTTGAAAGGTCTGAAGCATTGATCTGACGCTAATTGGGTGGCATTGGTGTAATCTGAAGCATCAGGACAAGCTATAATTTCCCAAGGAATAAGTCGTGACCGACTTAACAAAGTTAAAGGCTTAAGTCGTGACCGACTTAACAAAGCTAAGGACATAAGTCGTGACCGACTTAACAAAGGTGAAGGCATAAGTCGTGACCGACTTAAGGGAGGCGAAGGCATAAGTCGTGACCAACTTAAGGAAGGAGCGATGAGTCGTCAACGACCTAGTGGGAATGTGCAAGCTAACGAGATACTGGAACGACCTAACATGTTTTTAGGTCGTGTACGACCTAACGAGTTGGAAGATAGGTCGCTGGAACGACTTACCGAGTTAACTTGTGTACGACCTAACGAGATAAGAAATAGGTCACTGGGACGAGCTAACAGGATGCTACGACCTAACAAGTCACGATCTATGATAGGTCGCAGGAAACAGGAACGACTTAAGATAAGTCGCTTGATGATCTGGGGAGATAAGTCGCACACTATAGGTCGCAAGGTCGCAAAGCTCTGGATGCCGTTGAATCTTATGCCGAGTTAATCTGAACCGCTGTTCTTAAGTCGCTACATATTTTTAGGTCGTTACCGACCTAAGTTAAGTCGCTGAAAATGGAAACCGTAGATTCTTATGCCGCCTTATTCTGGGCCGTTGATTCTTTAAGATGCGGAGGATGTTAAGTCGCTATGTACTGTGTTGTATTTCTTTAAGTCGTATGTCGTCTATTTGTAAGTCGTAAGTCATTCTGTACATAAGTCGTGAGTCGTGTTTGTTAAGTCGGCTGAGGCGGGTTGTGTTGTAAACTGTTAAGTCGTAAACGACTTATGGTAGGTCAGCTATTTTGATTCGTTTGTTATAAGTCGGAACCGACTTAGGAGTTGTGAATATTTTTGTACTGCGTGAGTTGTTGCCTATAAATAGGCCGAGTGTCACACTTGTATTTTTTTAGTTGATTTGAAATAAAATTCTTGTTTGATTGCTTTGTGCTTTCATTTAAATTGTTAGTTGAGTGTAATCTCCTATCTCCTCTTTCGGTTAATCGAGTGCGCTCGATTCAACGATTGTAGAAGCCGATTCGCGGAATCAAGTGCGCTTGATCAACGCTCGAAGAATTGAAGATCTTTGAACCCGGTATCGTGCGCGATCAATGAGTTCGGGATAGTTAGAATTTGGTATCTTTGGATCAATGAATTCGGGCATTTCAGTATTCATCAACTCACAGATTGTTACTTTCATCGATCTACATTGTTTTGTATTATCCGCTGCGTCAGTTTTTGGTATCAGAGCTTGTTCTAGCCAATCATAGCTAGATCGAGACTTGGAGCCCATTCATTTTGAAGTTTGAAGTGATTAGCCGAGTTTGAAGTGTTGAGCCGAGAGCAAGTTGAAGTTGTTCGACTTTGTATTGAAGTTTGGAGATCGGATCTTATCATTTGGAGAAGTTGTGTTCATCGTGTTCATCGCGAAGTTGCAACAAAGTGGGAGTTTTCGATCCATTTCATTTTGGATCAAAGTTCGAATTGTGTTTGAATTTTGAAGTGTTGAAGAGTTTGTAGAAGATTCAAAACATGCCACCACGAAGAGCTAACCGTCATCAAAATGTTGAAGATTTTTATAAGCGAGAAGATGCCGAGCAAATGGAGCAACGTATAAGTGACAAATTCAATGAGAAGTTGGATGAAGGCATTGGGAGATTAGAGAAGCTTATGACGGAGATGAATCAAAACCGGAGAAGGGTTTCACCCGAATCTAATCACGAGAGAAGTAGAGTTTCACCACATTCTAATCAAGGGAGAAGTAATGACAATGACCATAGAAGTGTGAGCCGAGACAGTTATAGAAATGTTGATGTCCGAGATCGTGTTCGGAGGAATGTAGATAGAAGGGATGGTGGTAGACGTGAAGGGAGTAGAGATGTTGGTGGTCAGAATCGACATCGATATGCATCTGATTTTGAAGAGGAGTATGATGGTGGTAGTATTCAAGGACGAGGTCAAGGAAGAAATTATTCAGAGTATGATCACAAGTGGGAATCAGGAATGAAGACGGAAATTCCAGAGTTCAAAGGAGGTATGCAAGCTGAAGAGTTTCTAGATTGGGTGGCTAATGTTGAGGAGATTTTTGATTTCAAAGAAGTTCCAGAACATCGTAGAGTGAAGTTGGTTGCTACAAGGTTGAGGGGTAGAGCTTTGGCATGGTGGCAGCAAACCAAACTTACACGAGAACGAATGGGGAAGTCGAAAGTTGAATCTTGGGAGAAAATGAAGAAATTGATGAAAGAAACGTTCTTACCTTACAATTATCAATCTTTGATGTATCAACGTTTGCAGAATTTGAGGCAGGGCACGAAGACTGTTAATGATTATGCAGACAAATTTTATCAGCTGATTGCAAGGAATGACATTATGGAAACGGAAGAGCAGCTGACATCTAGATTCATTGGGGGATTGAGAATGCAGATCCAGGATATGGTTAATATGTTCGATCCAAGATCTGTGGCAGAGGCACATCAGAAAGCGTTAGCTTGGGAGAAGCAGGGACGACGAGGAGGTGGTGTGTTTACTAATTCCAACAATCAAGTGAAGGGTGTGAGTGGGAGTACTTCAGCTTCTGCTAGTTGTACACCTAAGACCAATGGCTATGTGGATTTAGCAGGTAAAAAAGCTTCTGGTGCAATTAAATCAACATGTGCATCAAAGATACCTTATGCTCAATCTACAAGAAGCACCCAACTGAAGAGTACTATTAAGTATGCAATTTAAATCCTTTTGATATTGGTGTTTTTTTTTCTTTTTCTTAAACAAGAGTGAAATTGATTCTATTGTTTATGTCAGGTGTCATGGTAGTATTGCAGCGAAAAAGAGTGCTGTAAGGAATATTTTTCAAGAGAATCAAGCTGTAAAAAGGCAGAAGTTGGAATGCGGAAACTCTAGACATGTAGGGTTTCATTAATGAAAGTTAAAAGTTAGAATCCATCATTCTAAAATTTAGGGTTTTTTCCTTTGTAAAAGTTACTGATAACTTCAGACTTTTGCAACAAAAATTGATTTACTAGATACTTAATGTTAAGATAAGAACGTTGCCTCATAAATCAAAGCCAGATTTAGAAGTATTTGCTACTTCTCTTGGAGGTTGTCGTAGAGACTTGACTGCTTGAAAGGTTTGTGCAGTACATTGTTAGATAAAAGTATTACATTATTATTATTGTTGCTGTGTTCAAATTTTATTTTCAACAGGAACAAGTACTATTCTTATCAGCTGTAGAGATGGTTAATAAGTTTCTTTCAAAAACCAGAGAAACCGATTTCTCCCAAAAATCGACTTCACATGTGAGTCAAACAAACCTCGCTTTTTTGATTTAATTCAAGCATACTTTGGCTTACAAATACAGTAGTGGAAAAAGCAGCACACATAAACTTAGAAAATCTTAATAATATGATTGTGCTTACCACTCAAATTCAATTAGTTTGATCACAATTAATCAAAAGTGATAACACGAAGACGGTTAGAATTATTTTGTAATTCTCCTGATCGTTCCATAAATTACAGGAATAAGCAGAGTGGGTGATTTAGAACAAGCCAAAACTTAAACTTACAAGACCAATGGAATAATCCATTCATTTATATGAGTGGGATCAAAGATAAAAAGGGGTTGGATTTTGGTGTAAAAATTGGACAAAATATAATCAATTAACCATAATTTAACTAATATGACTTCAAAAATATTGTCACTAGATCGATGTTTGAGGAAGGTTGGTGGCCCTCAATGTAGTCAAGGCAGCTTTGCCACAGTATATTGCTCAGTGGTGGAGCATGCTACAAAGAGCGGTTGGCCACTGGCTTTCAAATTATCTGCATAACATGCATGTTTCTTGATTTCTTTGCTTTTTATTTCTTTTCTTTTTTAAACATTTACTCCATTGAATTTTTTCCAGGATCTACCACTAATATGGATAAGAAGTATAGCTAAATTAAGGATATCCATGAATAAATTACTCAAACAATCGACCGTTATAATCAACAAATTAAATCGCTATCTTGGTACTTGAAATTAGAAAAATGTTGGTTAAGTAACTTATTTATTCAAATAAGTTTTAATTATGCATCACTTTATAAAATGCAAGAATATATGCTTTTGCATCATTGTTGTTGAATTTGCATTTTCTATCAACTTAATTTTTTAATCAAAAAATAAGTTGCTTTAAATTCTAATTTGCTATCTTGGTATAACATTACCTTATCAACTTAGAAAGGACACATATCCATCTTCATATAGTGGGGAGCATGCATAGGCACTGATATAAGTCATTGGTTTGATACATGGAATCAGTTATTGTATGCAAGTCTTATCTAGTGGAAACAGCTTTGAAAATAATGAAAGAAGATAAGCTGCATAGTACATATTCATGCTTGTAGCAGAAAATAAGTTGTACAATCCAATCCCTGATTATATTGCCTTATCTAATATTCTATTTGACTGTACATTGGCATTAAATGCAAATCTGCACTTTCAGTCACAATCATAACCACCTGTAATATAAATAAAAGTAAAAGGAAGGCATAACATATTAAAATATGAATCTTACATAAAAAAATACATAAAGTTTCCTTAGCGAAAAGATAGGAAAGCAACTTGCCACATATTCCATACGATAATAAAATGGGTTATAGTCTACGTGTAGTTTGAATCTGTGGAATGCACTGATATTTTTGTTCTATTAGAGCTTTAAAAACTTATATGCAATTTTGTGAATATACAACCCCCAACATAAAGTTTAAAAAATCACTTTGAAGAATATATTATAGTATGAAGAATATATTATGTTCATAAAATTGTAAATTTCGCAATTCAAAGTTATTAAAATTATATCATTTTGAAAGGTGCAGTTAAATAAAGTAGTTCTTCTAGCTGTTAGAAGAAATAAAAATATTTATAAACAAAACAAATAAATAAAAGGAATACTTGGTACCTTAGTAATTAATAACCTGAAAAGTATAGTACCATTAAATCTACAAAAAATACAATAACAAATTTGAAACCCGTTGATTTAAAGTTCACTTTATTGCAGAAATCTACATTGAAGTTTAAATTAAAAAAAATCATGTTAACCTTATCATTTCCGAGTAATTTTGAAATCACTTATTTAAATTTAATTTTATTGGGAAAAACATCTCGGACAAAAGAACATCCTGTTATCCAAATTATTTGCTGAAATACATAGATTACGACAAGTATTAAAACATCGATAACAGCAATTTCATACCTGAACAGAAGATGTTCTGGATGATTTAAGTCAGCAATCAAGTAGAGGAAATAAAAGCATGGCAGCAAAAAACGATCAAGAAAGTAAGTGTTAAAGGAACATAGAAGTTGGAATACAAATGAAGCAAAAATAATGAAGCCGTAATACCTAATGTCGATTTGAATTGAATGTGGAGATACATGAATCTGAATACAGTGGTATGAATCTATGTGCCAATTAGAATGTGATAGTAAATTTTACGGAGTTGTAGCACATTTTTATTCTTCTGATGTATGTATATACACATAGTTCAATACCAAAATTTGATTTGTTGTATGACTGTGAGCTGGAAACTGTAATAAGACGCAGTACTTGCACGTATTATAGTCTATGGTATCAAGAGTTATGAATTCATGCATAATAATGTAATTTATGACAGTTGAAGTTATGAATATTGCTGATATTTATTAATTTTTTCTCAGGATCCATCTCACTGGCCATTAATTGATCCACTGCCTTCATATGGGTGAGGTAGGGAGCTACCTGGCCAAAGACATCAAAGCCTGATTTATGGATATAATTTCACAGATGTTGTGATTACAGGTATGATTTTTCTTGGTAAATAATGACAGTATCAGCTTGAAATTGAGATTAGAAGAAGATAACAAGAAGGGAATTAAAAACAAAATAACAGAAGTAACAATTCTTGACAGACTACATATCTTGATATCCCTGTGTTTATCCTGAGTATGTACTTAAGGTTAAATGTATACATAGAGTTTTTAAAGAGAAGCTTAAAAGCTGACACTCTTAGCAGTATCTTCTTTTCTCACTCTCAACACAGTGGTTGTGATAACCCGGATTTCTGGACGTCTGTTAATTGGGTAATTAATTGATTTTATTCATTGAAATATTAATTTTATAAGTCGAACAAACAAATTCTAACAATTAGAGTATTTGAATATATATATATATAGATTGAGTTGAAAATTTTAATAAATATTGAATTATAAAACCTCTGACTATTGATAGGTTTTATAGAGAAAATATATGAAGCTCCATTAATTTAAAAACGCCCATGAACATATACATATATATGTGTGTGTATATATACACACACACTTGGAAAAGAAACTATGGATTGGAGATTTGAAGACAAACCTCTCAAGATTGTTTAGAATAAAACTCTACCTTTATAATACTAAAGGTAATTATATGTATACATAATAGCTAGGAATATGCAAGCATAAGTATATACATATTAGATAGGGGAAATGCAAGCATGTATATGAAATAAGAACAACATATATGAATGAAAATACAAATAGGTACAGACTTTATGATGTTTGAAAATATATATAATTCAAGTTAAAATAGAAAATTTTCATATTACAAAGTATAAAGCTTGCAAAGGAAGGAACAAATCAAAAAAAAAATAGATTTGCACATGCCGTTATCTCTAGTACACCATCCTATATCATTTCAGCCGAAGTAAAGAAAGAAAAAAATATGAATTTGTACAAGCCTAATTAATGCTGGCCAAAATGTTATCACTTCAGCCACCAACGCAAGAAAAATCATTTGCCTATTGTACAAACAAAAGAAAATATCTCCTGTAAACTTCTTCTTATATACATCACACTCTTCATCATTTCGTCCATTCAGACTGTGTAAATCTGAAATAAGCTTCATCTCTAATTTAAATAAAACTTCAAGTTGAAACAACAATCTACATCAGTAAAAACCAAGGACCAAAATGAAGGCTTCAACATGCAGTTCTACAAGCCTGTGTTAACAAGAAAAAGAAGCTTTGTTATCTCTAGAAAACTTTGTGAGTAACTTCACAATCTAAATGGTTTAAATATTGTTCTGTTGCATGCTTATCTCTGAAATTTAATGTGATTGTGAGTATTCCAACCCAGTTTCTTCTTTCCTTTACACCAGTGAGTAAACTTCTTTCTAAAAAAGCTTAAACCTGTTTTTATTTGTGATGCATGTGATCATTTTTGAAATTATGATGTGAAGTATGTTTGCATAAATGAAGATATACCTGCACGTATACATATATATGAGGATTTATTTATATGCATATCCGTACATACATATATATACATCTCTTTTTGTTTTAACAGGCTCAAGAACACTAAAAAAATCATATTTCTTTATACAATCAGTTTTATGTTATGATTTTTAAATAAAATTTGTTTGTATTTACTTGATTCAATTTTTAAAAAATATCTGTAAGCAATAATAACAAGTAACAGTACATGAATCAAGAAAACACAGAGAAAATCATGTAACGCCAGAAATTCAAGTAGCTAGATTCCATGATTAAATTGTATAGACTGATTTGTATTGAAGAAAGATGATTTTTGATGTTAAAAACACGATTTTTACGTTTGGGAATGATGGAAATTGTCGAGATGAATGGTTTTGGCTTTTTCGTCAATTGCCGACGATCGGCGAAGGGAGGTGGGTCGAGATTGATGCTGGAGGTGGCTGGAAGGTTAGGTCACTTGGGAAAAAGGTGGAAGAATTTTCTGATGGCCGGAGTGGCCTGGTGGAGGCGAAGTAGGGTTAATCGAATGGGTTTGGTTGACGATGATTCTCGAGCTCGTACGACATCGATGGTAGACTAGAGGCGATCATACCAAGGGGGATAGGAGCGTGGTGTCGTGGCGGAGCTATGGTCGGAGTTGCGAGGTCTCTGGTGACCTTAGGCGGCGGGTCGAGTAGGATTTTGATGAACTGATTTGTTCCAGGTGGAAATCGAATTGCTTGATTTTGAGTTCCGGCGAGGTGGATGGTTCTGGGTGGTCGGGTGAGTCGGCGAGGTGGTCGGCGATGTGTTGATGGTCGGGGAGATGGTCGGAGATGCGTGGGACGTCGGTGCACGTGCACGAGGTATCAATGGTGTCTGGGTTGTGATGGTGATCGGGGAGAGCTCGGGGAAGTGATGTCCTGACCTGGGTTTGGTTTCGTGTAGCTCGCGAGTAGACTATCGTATTAATAGTTTTAAATTTAAAAACTAAACTAAGTTTTTAAAGAAAAGAGGAAGTTTTCGGGTGTGACTCAGGTTGGGTACTGGGTTGAACTCGAAGTGAATGTATTATAGTTTTAAATTTTAAATATATACTAAGATAAGAGTTTATCTTAAACTAATGAAGGTCCTGATTACTTAATGGATAATTAATCAATGTGGTTAATTAAGGGTTTATAAATTAATTAATATAAATAATTAATGGATAATTAATAAAGAAATTAAGGGATTGATAAATTAAGGTTAATTAATCAATGAAGTAATTATAGGATAACTAACTTATGTAGTTAATTAAGAATTAATGTAATTAATTATAGTTAATTATTTAATAGGAGTAGTTAAAGGTTAATTACTATAATTGTTTGAGAATAATTGAATTGTGTAATTAATTTAAGATGATTACATAATGTAATTGGAGAATGATTAATCGAGGTTGATTAAATCAAGATGAATAATTAAGGGGTAATTAATTAATTGGATATAATTAATTAATGTTAAATAAGCAAGATTTATAAGTAATAAAGTAATTAATTTAATTCATGGGTAGTTAATTAGATTAATCAGAAATGGTATGATTAATTTATCTTGCTTATTGATGATTGGATGATATTTGGATGCCTTGAATTATTTGTTATCCCTGATATGTGATTATAAAGCTTTGTGAAATGAAATGCTTTTGTAATACGATATGTTGGGTTGAATAGAGGTAATGTGGTTATCTATGATGAATTGCTGAGTAAAAGTGACATTCAGTATTCAAAATTTAATTCCGTGAATAACTTGGGTTAAGATGGCATTGGATTCGAAGAGACCGGAGTCGGGTATTAGATAATATCTGAAACCACTTCGATACTATATAGATTGATATGTGATGTCAATTGGCTGAAATGGAATAATGTGAACCTTTGAACTAAGTTAGAATACTTAGTATTTGAGTCGTGAAATAAGTGTCGAGCATAACAAGTAGTGAACTCGTAGTGAAGTACGAGTTACCCGGGTTTCCTTTTAAATTTGGACTTAGTATTCAAATTATATGGATTTACTCACGCTGGTTTCCAGCCTGACCCGGGTGTTACTTTGATGTAATGCTCCGGTCAGACCGAGTATTATAGGTTTTCAGGTAAGGACGTTCTGGAGCCAGGAGATGAGCTGGATGGCAGGAACGTATGGAGTGTTTCCGCTATGATATATTACTGTGTATCTGAGACATGTTGATTTTAACTGTCCTGTGTATGTATAAATGTGTAACTCTGATGTATTGATATAAATTAACAGATATAGTACTCTTTTGTATAACTGTTATTATTTGATATTATATTTCATCCGCTGCGAATGTGAGATTCTGTGACTTGTTTTCTGTTTCTTCTTCTATCTCTTTCTTATTTTCCTAACTATCTGGAATTTTCGGGATGAAAAATTCTGGGTCGTTACAGTTGGTATCAGAGCGAGGTTAAGCGAGAACCTTGGCTCTGGTAGGGGATACTCATTAAGTATAGGGTCAATAGTACCCTAGAATGAGTTGAGTGTTTATATATATATATATATATGAGAGCGTACTTGTTATTTTCATATATAAAGATTTTAAATGATTTTATGTAAGAATATATTTTGATATATATAAAGCAATATTTCTTACTAATAAACGTTAAAGTAATTGGTTGTTAAAAATTATTGGAATTAAAAAAAATGAGAATTAAGTGTTAATAGTGGTACAACCAAATTGTAATTGAATGATGATAAATTTGAAATGGATCCAAACTGAAATTAAAATCCTGAATTTGTAGAAATGTTTCAGAATAAAGATAATAATAAATTGGTTCCCAGATATGATAATCTGGGTTATTATCATAAATGGTTGTTGTGTTTAATAATAAATGTGTATTTAGGAGTAAGCAAAATGAAATGTTTTAGGGAAGTAAAACCTTTAGGTAAGTATGACTTATAAATTGGAATTGAAGATGATATAAATTGTGAAGTTTTAAATCTGGGCCCAGGATTTGAAAATTGTTTCAAATTGATAAAGAAATAATAAATAATGTTATTTAATATATTTAAATGGAAGGGTCCAATTTCAAAAAAGTTGTTGAAATTTTGTTTTGAACCAAAAGTGGTTTAATATTTAAAGATAACTTGGTGTGTAAAGGAAATAATATGTATAAGGAATATACGTAATATCAAAGATGGTTTGAAATGAACTCTAAATATTGAGTTTTAAATTTTGAATGAGATGTGAAAACCCAAGGTGATAAGTTTTTGAACTTATAGGATTATTAATGTAAACTTTAAATTTGAAATGGGTATTCAAGTTGGGTAAGGTTAGCTGGATTAAGAAAATATAATTTAACTTTGGGAAAGTTAAATAGGTTAACAAACAACCTGAATTGGAAATTTCAAGATGAAATTGAGATTTAACTTAAGGAAGTTAAATGATTGGTTTAAATGGAAATTTATGGGTGATCTCATATGGGTTTGAGATTTAGAAATTAAAATTGGTATTTGGATAAATTTGGATGTTTATTTAACCTGATATCATTCCATTATTATAAATAATATATGAACCTGAGAATTGGTTCTAAAAATGGATAATAAATTAGAATATGAAGATTAATTGTTTTTGAGTTTTGAAATATGTTAAATAAAGATAATTTGAAATGGAATTTTGAGAATTAGACTCAGAATTAAATTATTTAGAGATTTGGATTATTCCTTTAAAAATAAAGGTTAATTTGATTTAAGGGGTTAAATCAACTTTTGAAAATTTAACTCGAGTTTATATAATAATTCGAGGTGGTTTAAAATTGAGATTTAAATTGAATTAGTTCAAATTGAATTTAGTTTGAAATTAACTAGAATTGAAGATGGATAAGTATAAAATTCAAATGGAAAATTTGAATTGGCTTAATTTGAAATAAAATTGTAGATTGAATGAGTTCAAATTCAAATGGGAATTGGGATTAGTTCATATAGAAATTGAAGTAAATTCAATTTGAAATTAGTCTAAATTAATTAGAATAATTTGGAACTGTAGTTAAAGTGAATAAGTTTAAAATCAAATGGAATTTGATTTGAAATTGGAAAGAAATTATGGATAATTCAACTTGAATTGGGACTGGATCAATTTAATGGGAAATTGATTGAAATGGAGATTGGGAAGTTGAACAGTTTGACTATAGACTATTTTCAAAATAAATTGTTTTAATATAAATCTATTTTTCCAAACTATTTACTATACAGCTTTTAAACCTAAAACTATCTTAAGCTTGTTTTACAGTTACTTTTGGAACTATTTAACTATTTTCAACTGTTTTATAACTAATTACTATTTTACAACTATTTTGCAATTATTTTACTATTTTTCAATTATTTTATGATTACTTAACTGTTTTATAGCTATTTTACAAACTAATAATTATTTTTCAACTACTGCTATATTTTTAAATTTTTCAAGCTATTTTCTAAATATAAATTGGTCGGAGTTCAAACTGTTATTGATTAAATACCTAACTGAGATAAGAATTGAAGTGATAATCCAAATGGGGATTAAGGCAAAAGTGAATAAGTGAATAAAATCAAAGTGAATGTGAATAGAAAGAGAATTGATTTAATTGATAATCAATGAAAATAAATATGTAGGATGTACGTATATTATTCTATTCGCAGAGTGATTTGATCCAGATTCGAGCACAGAATTTCGAGATAATATTATCGATCCGAGTTGGGTTTTTCGCTCGATTTTCGACGGCGAAGCTGGATATGGATTTTTGATGGGTTCTGGATATTCTCTATCATAGGTGTGACTATGCAAGGAGAATGACGGTTTCTGATCAGGGAACCAAATCTGAGTCCGCACTAGGAAGTCGGGTAGACGATACTAGTTCGGAAGTGGAATTATGTGATCGAGTGAGCGATCAAATTGATATTGCGTACGAATGATATGTGGACATCGTACGGGTTTGAATAAAATTGATATTGAAATTTGTGGATAAGAACTGTAATATGGTTTTTGAAATAGAAGTAAATTTTGAGAAATATACAATAAATAAAAGTGAAAATGGAATATCTTTATGATTAAAATTTACTTTATCAAAGTAAATAATTTGGCAAATGACTTTATAAGTAATCTAATTTGAATATTTTATTTGGAATAAACAATGTTATATATCTTTATTATATATGGAAACTCCCTTAATTGAATCTATTGCCATAAGAGAAGGGTTTTGGAAATATTTAAAGAATAAAAAAAGAATTTATACAAGTATGAATTGAACCAAAGATTTTCCAAGATTATTATATATATGTATATATAAAAAGGATTTGTGAAAATGATTTTGTGGAAAGGTTTTTGGAACCTTTGAATTTTGGAAAGGCTTTTGATTTTTGGGTAAAACCAATATTGGAATTTGGAAAATCCTAATATGAGAATTATCGATTTTGAGAATCGATTTTGTGTAAAGGCATTTATATGAGATTCATACTAGGTGTATGATTTGGGAAATACTATATGTATAGTATAAAGTGTTTTGAGATTGGCTCTGGGGAAAAAGGCGCTCCCTTGAAATGAACTTCTCAGGATTGCCACAGGGTGGCACTGCCTTGAGCCTCTAAGGGGGAGGTTCTAAAGTTGATCCTGTGAGGAGTCAGGACAAAACTAGTTCCTAAGGATTATTTGTGTAGCGAAAGTCAATGGGCTGGTGCCTACAGAGGCATTTGGGTTATGCTGTGACGACAGTGTAACTCGATGTCACTGCGATCTACTGCAGACCATAGCGAAAGTCGTGTGAGCCGCTGAGAGCCAACAGTCTATGTTTGATTTTATATCGGTAGACTGCGACACTATGGTAACATAGCGAAAGTCGTGTGAGCCGCTGAGAGCCAATAGTCTACGTTTGATTTTATATCGGTAGACTGCGACCTATGTAAGAGTGGAGAAGTTTCATTTTGACAGCGAAAATCGTGTGTGCCGCTGAGAGCCAACAGTTACATGGACTTTTGCTGCGATGGCAACGTAACCCTGGAATGTAACTGCGATCTGTTATGGATTCCATGGCGTAATCGAGGGGCGTGGAGACCTACAGTTACATGGACTTTTACTGCGATGGCAACGTAACCCAGGATGTAACTGTGACCATGGATGGGGGTGATGATTTCCAAAGCATTCTCACCAAAGATATTTCCTCTATTTTCAAAAATGTTTTCGAAATTTTCAATAAAATTATTTTCCAAGTACTTTCACTGGGTGTTGAAATGGGTCTGCTGAGTACTTATAGATTTTCAGTCCTACGTCTGATCAACGTATGACCGAATTTCTATGAGAACATGGATGGACTTGTTGAGACATCAAGTTATAAAAAGTATTTTTGTATAAAACTATTTCCATAATATTATGTAGATTTTAAAGTGTTTTAAATTAATATAATAAAAAGGAGTAAAGAGTTAAAAATGTTTAAAGAATAATTTAACTAAAATATAAATTAAATTCTCGCTTCGTTCCTTTTCGAGGACGAAAATTCTTAAGGGGGGAGGAATGTGACAACCCGGATTTCTGGACGTCTGTTAATTGGGTAATTAATAGATTTTATTCATTGAAATATTAATTTTATAAGTCGAACAAACAAATTCTAATAATTAGAGTATCTGAATATATATAGATTGAGTTGAAAATTTTAATAAATATTGAATTATAAAACCTCTGACTATTGATAGGTTTTATAGAGAAAATATATGAAGCTCCATTAATTTAAAAACGCCCATGAACATATACATATATATGTATATGTATATATACACACACACACTTGGAAAAGAAACTATGGATTGGAGATTTGAAGACAAACCTCTCAAGATTGTTTAGAATAAAACTCTACCTTTATAATACTAAAGGTAATTATATGTATACATAATAGCTAGGAATATGCAAGCATAAGTATATACATATTAGATAGGGGAAATGCAAGCATATATATGAAATAACAACAACATATATGAATGAAAATACAAATAGGTACAGACTTTATGATGTTTGAAAATATATATACAAGTTAAAATAGAAAATTTTCATATTACAAAGTATAAAGCTTGCAAAGGAAGGAACAAATAAAAAAAATAGATTTGCACATGGCATTATCTCTAGTACACCATCCTATATCATTTCAGCTGAAGTAAAGAAAGAAAAAAATATGAATTTGTACAAGCCTAATTAATGCTGGCCAAAATGTTATCACTTCAGCCACCAACGCAAGAAAAATCATCTGCCTATTGTACAAACAAAAGAAAATATCTCCTGTAAACTTCTTCTTATATACATCACACTCTTCATCATTTCGTCCATTCAGACTGTGTAGATATGAAATAAGCTTCATCTCTAATTTAAATAAAGCTCCAAGTTGAAACAACAATCTACATCAGTAAAAACCAAGGACCAAATTGAAGGCTTCAACATGCAGTTCTACAAGCCTGTGTCAACAAGAAAAATAAGCTCTGTTATCTCTAGAAAACTTTGTGAGTAACTTCACAATCTAAATGGTTTAAATATTGTTCTGTTGCATGCTTATCTCTAAAATTTAATGTGATTGTGAGTATTCCAACCCAGTTTCTTCTTTCCTTTACACCAGTGAGTAAACTTCTTTCTAAAAAAGCTTAAACCTGTTTTTATTTGTGATGCATGTGATCATTTTTGAAATTATGATGTGAAGTATGTTTGCATAAATGAAGATATACCTGCACGTATACATATATATGAGGATTTATTTATATGCATATCCGTACATACATATATATACATCTCTTTTTGTTTTAACAGGCTCAAGAACACTAAAAAAATTCATATTTCTTTATACAATCAGTTTTATGTTATGATTTTTAAATAAAATTTGTTTGTATTTACTTGATTCAATTTTTAAAAAATATCTGTAAGCAATAATAACAAGTAACAGTACAAGAATCAAGAAAACACAGAGAAAATCATGTAATGCCAGAAAATCAAGTAGCTAGATTCCATGATTAAATTGTATAGACTGATTTGTATTGAAGAAAGATGATTTTTGATGATAAAATCACGATTTTTACGTTTGGGAATGATGGAAATTGTCGAGATGAATGGTTTTGGCTTTTTCGTCAATTGCCGACAATCGGCGAAGGGAGGTGGGTCGAGATTGATGCTGGAGGTGGCTGGAAGGTTGGGTCACTTGGGAAAAATGGTGGAAGAATTTTCTGATGGCCGGAGTGGCCTGGTGGAGGCGAAGTAGGGTTTTTCGAATGGGTTTGGTCGACGATGATTCTTGAGCTCGTACGACATCGATGGTAGACTAGAGGCGATCGAACCAAGGGGGATAGGAGCGTGGTGTCGTGGCGGAGCTATGGTCGGAGTTGCGAGGTCTCTGGTGACCTTAGGCGGCGGGTCGAGTAGGATTTTGATGAACTGATTTGTTCCAGGTGGAAATCGAATTTCTTGATTTTGAGTTCCGGCGAGGTGGATGGTTCTGGGTGGTCGGGTGAGTCGGCGAGGTGGTCGGCGATGTGTTGATGGTCGGGGAGATGGTCGGAGATGCGTGGGACGTCGGTGCACGTGCACGAGGTATCAATGGTGTCTGGGTTGTGATGGTGATCGGGGAGAGCTCGGGAAAGTGATGTCCTGACCTGGGTTTGGTTTCGTGTAGCTCGCGAGTAGACTATCGTATTAACAGTTTTAAATTTAAAAACTAAACTAAGTTTTTAAAGAAAAGAGGAAGTTTTCGGGTGTGACTCAGGTTGGGTACTGGGCTGAACTCGAAGTGAATGTATTATAGTTTTAAATTTTAAATATATACTAAGATAAGAGTTTATCTTAAACTAATGAAGGTCCTGATTACTTAATGGATAATTAATCAATGTGGTTAATTAAGGGTTTATAAATTAATTAATATAAATAATTAATGGATAATTAATAAAGAAATTAAGGGATTGATAAATTAAGGTTAATTAATCAATGAAGTAATTATAGGATAACTAACTTATGTAGTTAATTAAGAATTAATGTAATTAATTATAGTTAATTATTTAATAGGAGTAGTTAAAGGTTAATTACTATAATTGTTTGAGAATAATTGAATTGTGTAATTAATTTAAGATGATTACATAATGTAATTGGAGAATGATTAATCGAGGTTGATTAAATCAAGATGAATAATTAAGGGATAATTAATTAATTGAATATAATTAATTAATGTTAAATAAGCAAGATTTATAAGTAATAAAGTAATTAATTTAATTCATGGGTAGTTAATTAGATTAATCAGAAATGGTATGATTAATTTATCTTGCTTATTGATGATTGGATGATATTTGGATGCCTTGAATTATTTGTTATCCCTGATATGTGATTATAAAGCTTTGTGAAATGAAATGCTTTTGTAATATGATATGTTGGGTTGAACTGAGGTAATTTGGTTATCTATGATGAATTGCTGAGTAAAAGTGACATTCAGTATTCAAAATTTAATTCCGTGAATAACTTGGGTTAAGATGGCATTGGATTCGAAGAGACCGGAGTCGGGTATTAGATAATATCTGAAACCACTTCGATACTATATAGATTGATATGTGATGTCAATTGACTGAAATGGAATAATGTGAACCTTTGAACTAAGTTAGAATACTTAGTATTTGAGTCGTGAAATAAGTGTCGATCATAACAAGTAGTGAACTCGTAGTGAAGTACGAGTTACCCGGGTTTCCTTTTAAATTTGGACTTAGTATTTCAAATTATATGGATTTACTCACGCTGGTTTCCAGCCTGACCCGGGTGTTACTTTGATGTAATGCTCGGGTCAGACCAAGTATTATAGGTTTTCAGGTAAGGACGTTCTGGAGCTCAGGAGACGAGCTGGATGGCAGGAACGTATGGAGTGTTTCCGATGTGATATATTACTGTGTATTTGAGACATGTTGATTTTAACTGTCCTGTGTATGTATAAATGTGTAACTCTGATGTATTGATATAAATTAACAGATATAGTACTCTTTTGTATAACTGTTATTATTTGATATTATATTTCATCCGCTGCGAATGTGAGATTCTGTGACTTGTTTTCTGTTTCTTCTTCTATCACTTTCTTCTTTTCCTAACTATCTGGAATTTTCGGGATGGAAAATTCCGGGTCGTTACAGTGGTAAGCAAAAAATTTCCCTCTCATCAAGTTTGAATACTTGATGAATAATATCACTAATCTCATTTTTCTTGTAGCATGGTTATATCTAAATCTGTCTAATAGATTCTTCTCACTACAACAAAACCAACTTTCAACAGCATTTATTCTCAGCGTTTAAACATTAAAAGCAGTAAAACTTATTTCGTATAAGGGAAAATTTTACGTTCAAACGTTGAGAATACTGTTATGTTTTAAAGTCTATTATCTGTCGCTTCTCTCGCAACGCTTTTGCCAAAAAATTCATTTTCCCTCTTCTATCCAAACCGTCGCTTCCTCATCTCTCCCTCATTTCATTTTCCTTCATCTATAATTTCTTTTAAGTTCCCCTATTCTTCCATTTTCCTTTGGTGGAGTTAATCGTCACTGCCCTAATTCCTTGTTCATACTTTAGGTAGCCCTAATTCCCTGTATTTATGTATGTTTGTTCATTAATTTTTAGGTTTATTTCATTTGTTGATTTCGATTTTCATATTTCAGATACTCTGCTTTATGGATTTCCCTAAGTCAAAGTTTTTTCAATCATCAATTGTCGGAACGGCTTTCTAGAAAGTCGGTGAAATCGAGCTGCTAACAAAGTGTGATTTCCTTAGGTAGCTTCAGCTGCTTCAGTAGATGAAACAAAATATGTGTTTATTTTACTAAATAAATCTTAATGAGTTATCTGGTTACTAGTTCAGAAGCATGTTTACAGTTTGCTACACATCCTTTTTTTTTATTTTATAAAATATACCCCTTCCGATTTTCGTTTATGTTTTACGTCCCTTTTTTTCCACGTTCATGTTTAGTTTTTTACTCTTTCATATATCTAAATTCTGTTTTTGCTCAACAACTTCCAATATTTTGCTGAAAATTTCAACTTCTAATTTTCATGGAATTTAGGTGCCGACTTTTGTTATAGCTCGTTTTATTCGATCTTCAACTCTTCTCGTATGGATCTTGTGTCGTATCTCGTATAGATGTTGTGTGTATCATGTTCTAATAATAACTAATATGATACAATGATTTGTTGATGACCTGTACCATGGACTACTCTTATGTAGATTCCATCTACTTGCTAGTAATAGCTTTATTCAAAATGCTGGAGGAGCTTAGCTTGTTATTAGATACAGTTAGTTATAGGTGTTGGTTATCATTAATGTACCATTCATTACCAGTGCATCAAACATAATTTATTGTCTATCATTCCAGTGCATTTCATTGCATCATTAATGTGGTGGGCTGCTCATGTCTGCAGGTATTTGATGGACATGGTGGTACAGATACAGCATTTTTTTGTTAAGAGGAATATCCTCAAGTATATACTTGACGATGCTCAATTTCCTAATTCTGTGGATAAAGCCATAAAGAGTGCATTTGCAAGAGCCTTGACTCACGTTCCCTTGACCGTTCTTCTAGAACTACTGCGCTTACTGCCGTTATGTTTGGAAGGTTAGTTTTGACTTTTTGAGCTTACACTACAAGAAAACTGCTCTTTAATGGAAAAATAGTACAACGTTCATTATTTACGTGTAGTTGTTATTTTTTTCTTTCTCTAATTCCTTTATCGAACGCTGTCAGATGATTATTTTAGTAGGAAGATACGTAGGAACACTTCAATTTTTATAGGCCGCCCATTTCATAATTTAACTTGTGTGTTGAACCTATGCCGTATTAACTATTAACAAAAGTTGTGTCTTAGCATTCATTGCTGTTGATTTGATTTAGTTAAATGCAATAAGCATAATGACAGTGAAATATTTATAAAATTTTGTGTCGATACCTTTTTAGTCTGGAGAAGAATGTTTGAACTTATATTTACTTAAATGGATCTTATTGAACAAAGACGGAAGGAGCTGGTAGGTCATATGCCTATGAAAGTAGTGTACCCAGCTTTGCAAGATAAGGAACGGAGTACAGTCACTGGTAGAGGTCTAAAAAATACCAAGTGGAGTTATCATAATGGTGGTTCCTGGCCAGGTTGGTTTCCATTGTATTGTAATTTTTTGACTTGATTGTTTAAGAACTAGGATGTTATAGCATGAAGATTTCATTGTGGCATGTTACAAAATATTAGTCCAGATAATCCTTACCTCAACAAAACTTATACTAGATTCATGAAACATTTAAGATTTATAAAAGAAAAGCTCATGATTGTAACTTGTACCGGTAAACTGTGTACAGTTCTTCTATGAGCACTTGTAGCAACCTCTGTAAAAACAAACCGGCTACATATAGCAAGAAAAGCAATTGAGCTTGCAGAGTTCGTTTATTATTTTTTACTCTACTTCACTTGTAAATGCTACTTGATTTTATGGCATGTTGTATACTTTGTATTAGTCAACTGCCTAATGAAATAGTGTGATGAATATTTAGTGTTTGCATTATGAATCCGATTTAACTTTGTGTACACTTTTTTGATGAATTGATTCTCAAGCATTTCTTTTTCTTTACAAGTAGATAGATGATTGTGATGCAAAAAAAGGTTGCAACGAGTTATGGATCAAAGTTATTTTTGCTGCTAGAACTACTTTTTGGTTTTAACGTATGTACTACTTGCTTTTGTTTTGCTATTGCTACTTGTTCTATATTTTGTTTTTGAACTATTGATGACAAACTATTTATGTTTGGTGTAAGAATATTGTGTATTTTGATTATGAAATTTCATACGTTGGTTATCAAATATATGTCCAAAATGCGGTACTGGTACAATATGTTGATTTTGAAATGTGATATTGATAAAATATGCTAATTTTGAAATGTGGTATATATATACATTGTGGCGGATGTTTACTGAAATGGAATTAAAACATTCCACATCGTTTTTAAAACACTGTTAAAACATTCCACAATGTTTTTAAAACGCCGTTAAAACATTCCACAGCGTTTTAAAAATGTCGTTAAATTGTATCTAAGAACATAAAGCATGATTTATTGCAACAAGGAAACGCTGTAAATAAATATCACAGCATTGAAAAAAGGCTATAAAATCTTATCTTAGCACGAAACAAACGCTAAGAAAGATCTCTAACTGCATCCAACCAAACGTTGTTAAATGATTTCATGACACCAGGGAAACGCTGTTAAAAAGGACATTTAACAGCGTTTATTTCTTGTCATTGTATATCCCTGACATATAACTGCATGTCGATATACAGCGTATATAAAAACGCCGTTAATAGCTTTTATAGCATTTTTAAAACGCTGTTAAAGGTCTTGTTTGTTGTAGTGTTAATTACATCCATTAGTTAATTACCAATATATATTTCAAAATCGAGCCCGCTTCCAGTTCGCTGCTCCCTAGTTGTGACTTCGATGGCCAAAAGCCTTTCGCTCCTCTACGAAACGCCAAGCAACCACCACCAAACTCCTCCTCGTCGCTTCCTCTTTCCGCTCATACCCTCAAATGCCAACTTGATCCACTCCAGAAAATCGCAACTGGCCCTCCTCCACTCTGCCGTACAAGTCGCGACGAACTTCTTAACACCAAGCATCACCAGAACTTGCCCAACGAACCTCCTCTTCACGTGAAATACAACTCTAATCACTGCTAAACCCAACTTCATCTTGATTTGTCCCAAAATCGAAACCCTATCTCAATCGACAAACGCTTCCACTGTCGATCATAGACCATCTCGGTGTCGCACCCCTCAATCTCACCTTAGGCATAAATCCAGGCTTCGTTTATCTAAGCATCAAGCTTCTTTTCTTTCTTTTTATTTAATTTGATTTTAATTCTTTCCTTTTTTTAGCAATGTTTAAATAAGAGAGGGAGGATGGGAAAGAATGAGGCTTGGCTTGTGTACGGGAATGAGCAGAAGGGTATGGCTGATGTGAGTAAACATGGCTGTGTGGTTTATATATTATTTAAAAAATAATCCAAAATATCTAGCTATATAATTTCGACCCCCAATCGAGGCCTGCCGCTTGGCGTTCTATACGTTATACCCCTATTCTGAACGTATTGGAACTTGTTTCGGGACCTAATATGATCGTATGGAGAAGATAGCTTTTTGAACCCAATTATTATATTAAATTTTTAATATTAAATTCTACACGTTTTGATTTCTCACGACCAAACGATACGTCTGATTGCTACAAAATTTGACGGCATAATATAATTCACTATTACGGATCCAATGAAACAGGTTTCGTCGAAATCCAAGACTGTGCCCCAGATGGCTATTTTCACTCGTTAATTAAAACGAGTTATTTTCAAAATCGATTAAATCACTTTTAAATCAGATTTAAAAGTTTTATTATCTTCATTCTTATTAAATAGAGTTTAAATCAGCTTTGAAATTATTTTTATCCACATAAAAATCCAAGATTCAATTACTGAAACAATTTTCAATTATTAAATTCAACAATTAAATTATCCAGTAAATCTCTATATTTGAAATTCAAGTTATTAAACCTATAAAATTAACTTTTAAATATTTAAAATTAATTAAATATCCCAATTTCAAATGATTCAAAATTCTGGTTCATTACATTCTCCCCTCCTTAAAAGAATTTCATCCCCGAAATTACCAAGGTAGGAAAAATGCCTAAAACCCTTACTTTTATATATAACCAATTGGTTGAAATAACTTTCCCAAAACACTTTTAAGCCTTTATCTTTTCAAAAATCAATTTGTTGAAACCCTGTCGTTATTTTTACTAAGTTTCCAAATCCATCCATAGATTCCAACTATTATCATCCCATTCAATCATTTCAAGTTATAACTCAAAATCAAATTTTAGTTATTAAAAATTTTCTTCAAAATTTCTAACTCGTTAAATTTTCAGAAGATTTCGCCAGCGTCTCCTTTGCACAGCTTGATCGAAACAACTACAAATTGCCACTCAGGGCACAAACTAGCAAAAGAAAACCAAAGCCAAGTGGCTCAATCATAAAACCATCAAACCAGTTAACAATATAAACACGTACCTTTTTGTTAGGAAACCAAATTTTAATTATGAAATCAAGTGCATCAAATTAGCTCATGCTTTTATATACCTGCATCTTATTTATCCATTACATCCAAATATATAGTTCATAATCATTTGCAAATTTCAATCTCCAACATTTGCTTTACTAAAACCGTACGATGTACATATATCATCCATACGCACATCTCAATCTGATCACTCGCTCGATCACACAATTTCACTTCCGAACTAGTATCATTCACACGACCACTCTAGTGCGGACTCGGATCGGATTCCTTGATTATAAACCGTCATTCTCCTTGCATAAACATATCTATGATAGAGAATTCTAGAATCAATCCATATCCAGTGTTCGCCATCGAGAATCGAGTGAAAAATTCCAACTCGGATTGGTATAAATTATCTCGAAATTCTGTGCTCGAATCTGGATCAAACCATTATGCAAATAAAATAATATACGTACAACCCACGTATTTATTTCAGTTGATTCTTAGCTACACCAACTTCCTTGTATTCACCTTTATCCCGTTCTTATTCATTTTATCCACATTCAATTGATCTACATTCCATTATTAACAGTTATTATTCACATTCACCTATTTACTTAGTATATTTCTTTCAATACTAATTATCCTTTAAGAACTATTCCATTAAATTTTTATGTTTAACACCTTTCACTCTATACTATATCCATTTATGAATTATAAAATTCTACTTAAGTTTATGAACATTTCATTCAACTCTTCTCATGTTTATTACCACTTCACAACTTAAGTCATATTCGTTTTAAATCAAATCCAATTTTATTTAACTCAATTCCATTGTTCAATTCCAATATTTCAACCATATTCCAAAACCATATTTAACCCACTAATTTATTTAATTAGCTCATTTCATTAATTTATTTCAATCTCATCAAATTTATTTCAAAAATTATTTTATTTAACTTAATTTAAGTTAAATTTCATTTCAAATTTGTTTTTCTCAACATTCTTACTCAACAAATTAAAGCATTGTTTTAACTTACTAACTTTCAAAATTTATAAGTTATCAAACTTATTTTCTCATATTTCATAAAATACTTAATTGAAAATTCCCAAGTTTAAACACCTTGTTACTATTCATTTCAAATCATTTTGAAATAATATAGATATACATAATTTCGTTGGTGTACCAAATTATTCTTTTGGATTTTAAAATCAAAACTAATTTTACCAAATCAAAACTCCAATGGTAGTAATTCCTCTCTTGGAAACTCGAAAATGAACGTCGATAATGTTGCAGTCATCACCGAAATTATTTTCCAGTGACCGAAGTGAGTTCAGTGCTTTTATTCCTTTTAAAACCCTTTAAAAAAAATTCAAAAAAAAATTTCCAAATAATATCACTATTATTTTCCAAAACTTTGAAAAACCATTTCCAAAATTAACGGGATTTAAATTCACAAATTTCCATCTTTTAAACTCTTTTTACTTACAATTCATATTTATAATATACTTCAAGAATTTCATTTCCTTTCAATTTATAAATCACATTTATAAATCATATTTTTATATAATTCCATTTTGTTATATAAAATAATTCTATAATTGTTAATCTTGTTTACATTATAATAATAACACTTTTATCCGATCACAACAACAACAAATGATAATAATAAAATATTATCATTCTCTAACCACCAAACACACCATATACAACTATAATAAAATCTGAAAAATTATTCCTTTATATATATAATATAATCAAGGTAAAATTATTTCATTTACCCAATTTCAAAACAATACCATGTCAAGCTGCTCTTTTCAAGTGTTTAGAGATCCTTATCAATAACGTTAATTACTCGTATTGACCAGAATCCATAAGCCACTTAATAGATCAACCAACACAATATAAAACATTTTTGTATCACTAACAAATACGCGCTCATACATATATGTATATACACTCAACTTATTTTAGGGTTCTACTGACTCTATCTCTAATGAGTACCCCACCAAAGTCAAGGTTCTCGCTTAACCTTCAGCTCTGATACCAAATGTAATGGTCTAGGCATTTTAACCATCAACAGTGACTATCGGTACACTTTTCAACCATCCCAGCACTACCATGGCATTATACTGGTACCTCGAATCTGCTTTTATGGCCAGCCTCGTGACTGTAAGCACCTTGCAAACCAACCCATCAAGGCCTTATACTACCTCTCCGAGACATGAGGGGTAAGAGTCTCTTGTTCGCCACCAAACAGAAAGCAAGAACCCCCTATTATGTTAATTCAACCAACGGAAACAGATCTGATTCCGGTCTCTTCGAAACAACGTTCGATAATTTCCGGTAAACTCAACCCCGGTTCTTTAGGAAATAAACAGCCAAAGATAATATTGGAGATCACCTCCTAACCGTTAGTGGACGGATTTCTTTATCATCGTCCTAAAAGAATGAAACGAGATTTGTACGCACAGTACAGCATCATCGTAGATGACTGTGCCATATAACTCACATGTTTCTCCTAGATATTTCCAAAGTTAGGTTTAGGTCCATTATCGATAGTTGGTTAATTAACTAGACTAACAAACATTCAATCGGGGACTTATTTTATAGGAAAAACAAATATTGGTTCAGTATATTAGCAATCACTAGCCTCCTGTAATAACTCTTTATACATACAATTACTTTGTAAATTACTTCTACATAAACACTTTTAAAAGATATACTCGCAAATCCCTATATTTTTGTATTTAGAAATAGCCATATACTTATCCCAACGGTATATGTATATTCACAAAACTTAGAAAAGTTTTCTTTTTATTCGATTCTCAAATCGTTTATAATTCCCCTTACAATTCTCCAAACCCATTTATAAACTATTTTATAAATCTCTGAAAACCATCTATAATCCCTTTTTCTAAATTTGATCACTTACAAACTCCTTGTACATTTTAAAAATTATTTATAAACCCATTATAAATTCATAAACTATTTATAAAACTCCTATTATAAAGTCTATAAACCCGCTTCTAAATTTCGTTTATAAATATCTAACCATTTATAAACTCTTTCACCTTGCAAATAACCTTTCCTTAATTCTTCAATCCATTTTATAAATTTCTTTATAAAATTTAAGTCTTTCCACTTCATTCATGGGTCTCAGAAACATTTAAAAATCTTTTACTCCAAAACACCATTGTATAATGATTATTTACAATAAACATCATAAATAAATGGAATTTATTAATTTATAAACCATCGTAAAAATAATAATTAATAATTTCAAAATATGGTTTAAGAACAATAATAATTAATCTTTACCGTTTATATCAATAATAACAATTTATTTTAAAACCTTATTAATAATCCTTATTATCAATTCCAAACCATAATTATTCTTAAATAAATAACCTTATCGCATTTTGATAACTCTTTAAATCCATATTACTATAAACAATTAACTTCAAAAAGATTACCAATAAAATTAAATAACCTTAAATTAATGTTACCATAATTATTTAACTTTAAACCCATATTAATATAATTAAATACTTTTAAAACAATAATACTTTAATTAAACACCTTAAACAATATTACTATAATAAAATAACTTTAAAACAACATTAATATAATTAAATAACATTAAAATAATATTATTAAAATTAAATAGAAAATTCTTAAAACAAATATTTTTCGGAACCCAATTTCGGATTTAAAAATCGTTTCTCGTCTCCAAAAACCAATTTCAACTTGAACGGCAATTTACAGTATTTTTAAAAATACTAATTTGAGGCCAATAGCCACCCAACACTTAACCAATATCGATATTGATTTTCTATCGCTACTGGGTTTTATATTCAAACATATAACGGTGTTATAATCATAGCATCCACAAACATATTTATTATTCAATAATCCATATAAAAATATATTATTGAAAACCATTCAACACTAGTGAGGAATCCCATTGGATTCCTCCAACCTGCTACCCCCTGCATCACAGCTTACATATATAAGCACATATATATGTAAATAAAATCAGCAGTTATGAGGAATCTGGTTGAATCCCTCCGACCTGTTTTTCCTGCATCACAAACGTTGTATAATCATAAATATAAATCAACCACTTCGAGGCGAGATTCGTATACAAAGGTCAGCCGCTCTTACACGGGAACATAATATAGTCTCATTAACTCCAATAGGCGGGAATATATCAAACCAACTAATAAATATAATAATTCATCCAAACAACCATTCAACATTTTTATCAACTATAAATCATACTAGTTATCCAAAAAGGTGAGATTAACTCACATTGATTTTTAGTTGTTGCCGAGGCGTTTTGGTTTGGAAATAAAATCGAACGATGTCTGATTTTAGCCTAAATTTCAACTGTCTCCAAATTTGTCCAAATTAGTTTTATTGCGAAGCCTACGTCATTACGAGTGCAATGCAAAAATCCATGCTTCGATTGGACCTCGCATGAGAGAGTTATAATATTAATAAGTTATCGCCATTTAAATTAAAAATATAACTAAATTAATTACATCAATTAGTTAATTACCAATATTATTTTCAAAATTCCCTCTTCTTATCCATATCGAGCCCGCTTCTAGTTCGCTGCTCCCTGGCTGTGACTTCGATGGCTAAAAGCCCGTCGTTCCTCCACGAAACGCCATGCAACCACCACCAAACTCCTCCTCGTCGCTTCCTCTTTCCACCCATACCCTCAACTGCCAACTCGATCCACTCTCGAAAATCACGACTGGCCCTCCTCCACTCTACCGTACAAGTCGCGATGAACTCCTCAACACCGAGCATCACCAGAACTTGCCCAACGAACCTCCTCTTCACGTGAAATACAACTCTAATCACTGCCTAACCAAACTCCATCTCGATTTGTCCCAAAATCAAAACCCTAGCTCAATCGACAAACGCTTCCACTATCGATCATAGACCATCTCGGTGTCGCACCCCTCAATCTCAACTCAAGCATAGATCCAGGCTTCGTTTATCTAAGCATCAAGCTTCTTTTCTTTTTTTATTTAATTTGTTTTTGATTCTTTCCTTTCTCTGTTTAGCAATGTTTAAATAAGAGAGGGAGGAGGGGAAAGAACGAGGCGTGGCTTGTGTATGGGGATGAGCAGAAGAGTATGGCTGGTGTGAGTAAACATGGCTGTGTAGTCAAATCTAGATATATATATATATACATATATATTATTTAAAATCCAAAATATCTAGCTGTATAATTTCGACCCCCAATCGAGGCTTGCTACCTGGCGTTCTATATGTTATACCTCTATTCTGAATGTAGTGGAACTTATTTCGGGACCTAATTTGATCGTATGGAGAAGATAGCTTTTTGAACCCAATTATTATATTAAATTTTCAATATTAATTTCTACGCGCTTCGATTTCACGCGACCAAACGATACATCAAATTGCTATGAAATTTGATGGCGTAATATAATTCACTATTACGGATCCAATGAAATAGGTTTCGTCGAAATTCGAGACTGTACCCCGGAAGGCTATTTTCACTCGTTTATTAAAACGAGTTATTTTCAAAATCGATTAAATCACTTTTAAATCGGATTTAAAAGTTTTATTATCTTCATTCTTATTAAATAGAGTTTAAATAAGCTTTAAAAAAAATTTATCCAGATAAAAATTCAAGATTCAATTATTAAATTCAACAATTAAATTATCCAATAAATCGCTATGTTTGAAATTCAAGTTATTAAATCTATAAAATTAACTTTTAAATATTTAAAATTAATTAAATATCCCAATTTCAAATGATTGAAAACTATGGGTCGTTACATCAATGATAGAGTTTAGGAAGTTGAGAATGAAAGAGAGGATTTGAAGAAAAAGAATGAAGAGTTGGAAAAGGTATGAATGCATTTTTAAATTGTTTATATTTATTGTACTTTGGTAGTATTTGATAGAATGTTGTAATAGTTAAAATTTAGTTTATAAATTTTTAACTTTATATATTGAAATGCATTTATAATTGATGTTTTTAACAACCTAGGAATGATTTTTAACTAAATATGAAATTTGGTTTGAGCCGATTTTGAGTTATGTATTTAAAAAAGCATCTTACATATGCTTTTATAACTAATTGGGAATAACTAGGCATCGCACAGTGCAACTTATTTGAATATGAAATATAATTTTAACTTCATTTTAGTTATGCACTTAAAAATGCATTTTACATATGTTTTTATAATTAATTAATAATAATTAGGCATTTTATAGTGCATTTGAGTTGTGCAGCACATTTCATTCAAGTAGTGCATTTAGAGTTGCATGTGGGTGATACTGTTTTAACCGAATATGAAATTTTGTTAAAAGTGCATATGCAAAATGTAGTTGAAACTGCATATTATATGTAATTATAACTGATTTGATTAAAGTAATAACTACATATCATATTTACTTATAACTAATATGCAAATGAAATATATTTTTAACTACATTTGATTAATGAAGTTAAAAAGGCATTTAATATTTTTGACCGTTTTTGAGTTATACAGTGAAAAAGGTACCTTACATATGTTCTTACAACTGATTTGGAATAATTAGGCATCTTAAAGTGTATTTGATTTGAATGTGAAATATAGTTTTAACTACATTTTAGTTATACAATTAAAAAGGCATTTTACATATGTTCTTATAAATGATTAGGAATAGACAGATAACTTATAGTGTATTAAGTTATGCATCACATTTCATTTGATTTGTGCACTTATAACTATACGTGAGCGATATAGTTTTAATTGAATATGAATTTTTGTTAAAGCGCATATGTTAAATGCAGTTAAAACTGCATAAGATATGCAGTTATAACTAGTTTGATTTAAAAGTTATAACTACATATTAGATTTACATATTTTTAACTGCATTTTAGTTATGCAGTTAAAAATACATCTTACATATGCACTTATAACTGATTTGGAATAATTTTTTAATGCATAAGTTATATGCAAGTTTAGTTTGATATTAGTTTTAATAATTTAATATGTTTATAGTAATCTATATTTTAGGTATTAAATTTCATAATGTTAATTGACTTTGGATATTTGCAATTTATTTTTTCAAATAAGGGTTTTTAAAATATTAATGATAGATTAAAAGAAATTGAAAAGGAAAGAGATTGTTTAAACAATCTGATTCTGGATTTGAAGAGAAAGAACTAGAATTTGTAAAAGGTATGAATGTATTTTTAAATTGTTTATATTCATTGTTTATTAATTGTTTTTGAGTAGGATTAGAGGGAATTAGGCACGAGGACAAACTTTGAAAAACTTTAGGCTGAAGGGTACAAAGTTTCATTTTTGGGCTGAAGGACAAACCTTGAAAGAAAATTAGACTGAAGGACAATGCTACTTATAACTTGCGTTATATTCAGTTTTTACACTATACAAAATGCTAGTTATAACTAGCATTACATTCAGTTTTACACTGTACAAAATGCTAATTATATTTAGCATTGACTTTCAGCCTAATTTTTTCAAAGTTTGTCTTTCAGCCTAAAAATGAAACTTGTTGTCCTTCGGCCTAATTTTTTTTCAAAGTTTGTCCTTGTATCTATTTTCCACTTAAATTATTATAGAATTTTTTTGATAAAGGTCAAGAATTTTAGAAATAAAATATAGAAGTTATTGAAAGCTTGAGAATCAAAGAGAGAAATGAAAACAAAGAATGTAGAACTAGAGAAAGAGAATTTAATTGACAAAGAAAATGAGAATTTAAGTTTAAATTTCAGAATTTGAAATAAAAGAATGATGATTATGAGAAATAGATTTTGAGATTGAAAGGTGTTATTAATCAACTTAGAAAAGAAAATAAGTTGAAGGAAGAATTTGAAAGAATTAACACCATTAAAGAAGAAAAGGATAAAATGAAGAAAGGATAGGAGAATAATAAATATGAAATAATGATATCACCAAATTTTAAACTTGATATATCATCTGATGTGGTAGAAAATGTTGCAGAAAAAGAAAATTTGGATTCTGATGTTCTACAAAAGAAGTTGGAGAAAAAGAATACTTAAAGACACTCGCTTGTTAAATTGGTCAAATAACAGGAGAGAAAGAAAAAAAGTTAACCCAAATTATGAGTATAATGATAAACCTAAATGAAAAGAAAAATGATATGTGCGAAAAAAAGAAGTTTAAAAAACCTAAAGAAATAAAAGTAAATGAAATCTGATGAAAATATTGTTAGGAAGTTATAACAAAGAACAAAAAATTCTATGGCAAAGTTGTTGAAGAAAGTTTGAATTGAAATTCTTCCTACACATATGAAAAAAGTAATCGATGCTTATCTTTGCTTGGCTTGTTGTTTGTAGGTTCATTTATTTTAAGTTAACAATTATTATATTAATCTAACAAGCACCATTGTCCCAATGGTTAAGTGATTCGGGTTTGGTTCGAGAGGTCACAAGTTCGAAACTTGCGTAACGTGATTTGAATGTTTGTTGACATGTGATATGTTGTCCTAGTGACATGTTGTATATAAAGTACCATTTCAAAAAAAATTATATTAATCTTAATTTTTTAACTTAATTAAATGATCCAACAAAATTTGTAGTTGAATGGTGAAGTTTTAACTACATTTTAGTTATGCGGTTATTTATATCTATCTTTATGTTGTATAGGGAAATTGTTTGGCAAAGTGATGATTGTTTTCTTTCAATCGATGTAAATCAAGTGAAAGAGTTGCTAGATACCACTCAATATATTGATTGGGCAGTAAACATTTTCTTCGGTGTTTATTTTTTTTATAATCATATGATATCGTTTAACTTCTTGTATTTTTTATGTTATGATATGTCCATAAATGCATTTGGCTTATGTTTTTATGTTATTTTGATTTTCTCTTATAGTTGAATTTGGTTGATGCAGGTATATTTAATTATACGTTGCATTTGGATTATGCGATTATTTTGTGATTTTGTTTTAATGATGTCACAAGCACAATTGGTTATTTATATAATAAGATGCATTTGTATAATATAGTTAAATTTACTTACATTATTGCATGAAATTTGTTTTCTGTAGATTATTGATTGGTATGATAAATATCTTGAAAAAAGATATGATGGACATGTCTTTTTTAAAACTTACACAGTGGTATCTTATTTATGTTTAATTGGTTACTTTTTCTTATTTGTTACAAATATTAACTAATTTCTTTTTAATAGTATGGTGTTTTAAATAAAGAAAAAGATTATATTAAAACATATCTTAAAGATGTGTTTGAAGCTATTGATCCTTCAATTGAAATTCATAGTATGATTTTTCCTATTGTCAATGTTGGTTACTACACATTGTTTATTTATAATGCTGTTAGAAAAATTGGATATATATCAACTCATTAAAAGACCAGTCCATGGAATCCATGAAGAAATTAGTAATCAAGATTGTAAGTGTAATATAAATTGTTTTCTTTGATATGATCATGTTGTCTATGAAGTTCTTATTTATTTATTGTTTTTTAAGACTATCAGAACAAATAATTTTTAATTAAGTTAAATTAGAATTTTAATTACACAAGCGTAATGCAGTTAAATAAAAATAGTTAAGTCTACAGTTTATAATTTTCAAATTATATTTTTGTACTTTATAGGTGAACTTTTTTTGCAATTAAGTAAAAATGTGGTTAAAATTTTCACTGTTTTCAAGGCTAGAAGTACAAATACTTTTGAATTAAGATACCCCAGTTACATGACCTGTAAACTATATAGATTATAATATATAATTATTTTTATTTACTGCATTTCAAAAATATAATTAAAAAAATTTCAATTATCAATGTTAGAAGTATAGATAATTTTGAATTAATTAAAATTATTAGTCTAACGAAGTAAAGCCGGACTCTAAAGGTTATTATTTGGAGAAAAATATATTTAATGCAACTGTAATGCAGTTAAAATTTTAAATATTTACATGGCTAGAAGTATAAATACTTTTGAATTAAGACAGATTAATAATTTAACTGCATAATTTTAATGCAGTTAAACATGAACAATAAATTTCTAATCCCATAGTTTACAAATATATTTATTTACTGCATTTTATAGCGCAATTAAAATTTAACTATTTTTAAGGCTAGAAATATAAATTAAATTATTTATTTAGCTTTTAATGCACTTAAACCTAACTAGTAAACTTTATAGGTTAATTTACAAATGTATTTATTCACTGCAATTTATAATGCATTTAAAGTTTTAACTGTTGTTAAGGCACGAAGTATAAATATTTTTTAATTAAGTTAAATTATTTTATATAACTGCATAAGTTTAATGCAATTAAAAATGAACATATTTCTATCACTTAATATATCACAATTAAATACAATATCTTTTCTTATGTTTGTTGATTTAAAGATTTTTTATTGTACCTCTTATAAAAAGAAAGGCAAAGGAAAAGAAAATTTGTGCAGCCTAAAAAAGCAATATTTATTGAGTATGCAGTTTGTCTAGAGCAGAAAAATGGCTAATATATTGTTCAAATATTTTTTATATTTATCTTTTAATTGTTGTTTGTTATTATTATTTTTGACCATGGTAATGATTGTGCTTATATGTTATGAGATTCATGTTCCAAGATGTCAAACTTTGTGTAATTCCCAAAAGATATGTCACCGGATGATGTCACATTGGACATAAGTAGGTTGTTGTAAAAAATGCTATCGATTATCCAAGAAGTTGGAGCACTTCCAAAATTAGTAATGAGTCAGCTTTATTTTATAATTGAAGGAATGTAACATATTCTTACTTACTAATCAAGAAGTTGTTGTAGAAAATGCTAACTAATTATTCACGAACATGTGTTGGTATGAAACTTGCTAAAGTTGGTGTGTAGTTATGAATTATTTATCGACTGAAAAGTTTGGATAATTAAATAGTGTTTGAATTTTGTTATGGATTATGTCTTGGAGACAGTTCCATTTTTGATGTTTATAATTGATTATTAAATTGTTGTGTTTGTTGAAAGAATTTCTTTTTTTTTTGGAAATAGGTACTTTATTAACAAACCGGGAAAATCATATACTTCCATAATATGCCTCGTTAAAACCTCGCAACCCTCTAACCTAAATGGGTGCCTTGTCAGGAAAAAGAGTACATATTATATTCGTATATTAACAATACAATAGTACATGTTGCCACAAAAACCCTGTTGTCAAATAGATGGAGGAGTAAAAACAGAGAAAAAACACACTCAAAACCATCCATACGAGCAACAAGGATGGGCAAAAAAAAGAAAAACATCAAAAACAAAAGAAAAATAAACAAAAACAGACTGGCCATGTGGTACAAATACAATCACAAAATAGCAAACATCTTCAAGCTCACAAGGCAGCAATTAAAAATCATGAAAAGTCTTCAGTAGAGAGAGAACCAACTCCACTTTACTAATTCAACTTAGATCTAAAATAAAACTTCAATCTTCAACTCAATAATGGCAGAAATTACCACTCTCAAGAGCCAACGAAGCTGAGAATAGCTACTGGACAGACATAGAGAAGATACAGAGAGTTCAAGGTGGGTGCCAGTCCATCTGAAGTGCAGAAGCTATCCCAAAGTTCGACAAGATAAGCTCTACATTCTTACTAGTCTTCTTATAATCCAATCGAGACTTAATTAAGTAGATATAGTCTTGAATTATGAGTTTTTTTCTCAATTATGCTGGCATTTCAATATTTTTGAAAACTCTAGAATTCCTTTCACACCATATATGCCAGATCATGGTAGTAAAAGCTATACTCATAATTTGGTTATAAAGTAAACTATTTTGTTGTTGTTGACATAGGATTTCCAAAATTTGAGAAATTTTAGAAGTATTGTCGATGCTTATATTGAGTTTCTACGTGATATCTGGTAGAATATGTTGTAAGTAAATACAATTAAAGAAAAGATGATCCCTATCCTCATATTGAGTTAAACAGAAAGTGCACGATCTATTTATACCACTATTCCATCTGTATATTCTGTCTTTTGTGTTCAACCTATTTAGTATAGCTAATAGGGAACAAGTGGACATTTTAGAAGCACAAAAATGATTCCAAATAACACTATTCCAATTTAGTTCAGCATGTTTATATCTAATATGTTCCCAGACTGAATTCATACTAAACTGACCTTTATTGCTTGGCAACCAAAACCAGTAATCTTGATGCATTTGGTTGTGAATTTTGATGTTCTTAACAGTACTCTGGATTTGAGTAGGAACACAGTTTAGATTATTTTTCCAGTTATTATTAGAAATCAAACTTGACACTTTTTTACAGTTACCACTAGCAATATACATAGCATTGCGTCCAAATTTGTCAATTAATGAATAGTCATTTAGCCATGGGTCTGACCACAATTCAGTGCTATCACCATTGACAATTTTTCTATCAATCAATCCTTTACGCCATTGTCTAGCTTTGAGCAATAAATTCCATGTATAAGAAGCAATATTGTTCATATCAGCAGTCCATAAATTATTTTTACTGCAATATTTGCCATGCATCCACTGGGCCCATAAAGTGTCCCCATGAATGTATTCCCGAACCAACTTGATTGCGACTGTATCCTCTATTTTCCTAATGCCAAGGCCACCTTCTTGTTTGTTTTACACACATCATCCCAACACATTTTGTGCACTTTAGATTTCCATATGAAATTAGCACAAACAGAATTAATTATATTAGTCACAGATACAGGAATTTGGGATAATTGCATCCAAAATTGAATCAAAGGATGAATAACTGTTTTAACCAATTCAATTCGACCACTAATGTTGAGCAACTTGTTTTGCCAATGACTGATTTTTTATTAATTTTGTCTATAAGGGAACCAAAATCCCTAGTTTTAAGTTTGTTGTTAGACAACGGAATGCCTAAATAGGTAGCTGGAAGGCTGCCAATACAAATATTAAGAATATCATCTATTTGCTACTTATTATTGACCCCTTTACTAACAAACAAAGTGGATTTGCCTTCATTTATACTCAGCCCAGTGAAACAGTTCAGATTTTGGAAAATATGTCGAATACATTCTGCATTTATTTGGTAGCTTTGGCCATTATTAATATATCGTCCGCATAAAGTAAATGGGTAATGATAGGATCAATATTATAAATTGGGGTGATATTTCCTTTCATGTACTCCACATCAAGACATATAGTAAGGAATTCCATCACCATTGAAAATAGATATGGCGAGAGCGGGTCACCTTGTCATAAACCCCTCGAGTTTTCAATAAAACCATAAGGAGAATCATCAATGATCACCGAAAAAGTAGGCATCGAAATGCATTCATAAATGAGATTAGCAAATAAGGTAGGAAACCCCATGGATATCAACATGTGATGAATAAATTCTCTATTGATTTTATCATAAACTTTATGTAAATCAATTTTCAGGCAAAATTTGTTGAATTTTTCCTATTAAATCCTCTCACCATTTCATATGCAAGTAGAGAATTTTCCATGATTATTCACCCTAGGATGAAAGCATTTTGGTTATATGAAATGAGGTCATTCAGATAAGGTTTTAGTCGATTGCAAAGAAGGTTGGCTAAAATCTTATGAATGACATTACAAAGAGAAATAGGTCTGAAATCTTGTATTTCAACCGCATCGAGTTTTTTGGGAATCAAACAAATAAATGTATGATTAATTTCTCTAATAATATTTCTCGATCGGAGAATACTATTCATTGCATTCCAAATATCATTTTTAAGAAATTCCCAATGGATTTTGTAAAATTTTGAATTCATACCATCTAGTCCTGGGGAACTATTATCATTAATTTAGAAAATGGCAGATTTGATTTCCTCGAGTTGAAATGGTTTCCATAAATTTTCTCTTGCATTTTCAGATAGGATTTTCTTGCAAATAATGCCTGGAAATTGGACATTAGCCTGAGATGCACAAAATAAAGTAGAGAAGTAATTAATTGCTTCTTTTGCTAATTTTTCTGATGTTGAAGTCCATGAGCCATTAGGATTTAAAGAGAAATTACACTTATGACTAGGATTCCGAATATTAATTTTATTGTAAAAGAAACTTGTAGGTCTATCACCTTTAGTTAGCTAATTTAGCTTCATTTTTTGCTCAATCTCAATAGCCATTTTTCCATTATTGAATGGATCTGAGCATACTTCAGTGAATATTGCTCAATTAGTCTAGCATCTGAAGGGTTTTGAACAAGAAGCTTATATAATTCATTAGCCTCTTCTTTTGGTTGAGTAAGCCCAACTTGCATGTTCACTTTATTCTTAACCTAATTCTTTAACGCTGTTTTTACAGATTTTATCCTGCCTAATAGAATATGGAGGGGATTACCATGGAATTCCTACAATAGAGCATCACGAAGAGAAGAGGAATATCCGGGTTGCATATGCCAGGAGTTATTATATTTGAAAGGTATTCTTTTCCTTTTAATATCATTTATCGTAAGGTTAAAAAAAATAGGACTATGATCACTTATTGAATGATCGCCAAAATTAATACCACACTGCGAGAAAACATCCAACCATAGTGAGTTGATAAAAACATGATCTATTTATTATGTATAAATAAATTTTGACCTCCTCTCCAAATAAAGAAATTGCTAGTAAAACTAGGTTCCACCAGTTTAGAAGTCTTAATGCAGTCAATAAATCCCTTATCCCTATCGGAGTAAACTTGCCATTGTTAAGTCTCTCTTTAGATGAGAGAATAGAGTTAAAATCTCCCGCCACTATCCATGGAAGGTTAAAATATTTAGACTGTTCTTCAATATAATTCCATAGCTCTGCACGCTTAAATTCATCATTAGAAGCATAAATAGTCATGCACAGAATACTTACCCCACTCGCGTTATGTAGAATGCAAGAGATAAATTGATCGTTGGAGTGCAATAGAATACTGGACCATTTAAAAGTGTCCCACATAACTAATATTCTGCTTCTCTGGCCAGTAGAAACATTATAAGTGTATTTCCAGTTATTGTTGACTTTGTACATGAAATTTTCTATATTATCAGAAGATAACTTATTTTCTATGATGCCTAAGAAAGAAAATCTGTTAGATTTTAACAAATGTAAAATTTCCATTTGTTTAGACGAGGCATTCATGCCCCAGATGTTCCAAAAGAGGAACTCCATTTAAGTATTATTGTCTAAAGAGCTACTTTTCATCGGGGAAGTAGCAGCCCCTACTGACTTATGTTTCTTTGTCTTTTTGTTTTTGCCTTCCAGTTGAGACACTAACATACTCCATGCAGGATTTTCAATATGCATTATATCAGTAAAGTTGTAACAGAATATTATGACTGCATATTCAATAGTGTTTGATTTTTTTGTTATCTTTTAGTATTTTGTTGTTGATTGTATGATAAAATTAAGACTTCATATTGGAAAAGCAAATAGTTCGTTATAATTGCCTATGTTAGATGCAATTATAACCATCGCTCAAATGTACTTAAAATTGTATATGAGATGGAATTTTAGCTGCATCCAAAAATGCAATTTAAAATTGTATATGACAAGCAATGTTAATTTTATCCAAATGATGCTATTATAATAGATAATTCTTCATTGGAGCCAGAAGATTGAAATTAATTTTCTTAGTAGCATTTGTTTTTCTTAGAAGATGGAGATGAACAACATGGTATATATAATTCTACTATCAATATAAATATCGCCGCATAATAACAATGTAGTTATTTATTTTGTTACACAGTTTGGATGATTAATTGTTTTTAAACGCACTCGTATGATTTTTTTGTTTGCAAAAGGAAAGTCGGTATTTTGTATTAATTATGATAATGAAAAATTAATGATATATATTGTTATGGTAGTGTATTTTTCTAATTTTACTACTTCACTACTGATTGAAAAGGCGGACTTAGTTTAAACTAGTTAACTGTAATGCAATAATATATTTTTATGTGTTTGTACTAAAAATGGATGCTTAATTAATAAATAAGGAAGGGCGGTTTATTTTAATATAATTAAAACTAAATGAATTAATAATGAAAGGCAATTTCTTTCAATATAATTAAAATTAGACATTTTTGTCATAAAGGTCAACATTAAACTGGACACTTGTCAAAAAATATAGAATAAAGGAAAACATGTGTAAAAATGGATACTACTAATTTATGTATTCGATTAGTTTTAGCATTCGTTATGGGTAGAGATTTGCTTTGTAATGGTTTCCTAATGTATCTGATCAGGTCATGCTTCCGATTAGCTTTCGCATTCGTTGGTAAGCTCAATTAACCATTGTTCTAACTCGATTATTATCATATTTTTATTACATTTTGGTATAACTAAATGAATAAACAAAAAAGGGCAATTTCTTTCAACGCGATCAAAATTGGACATTACTGTCATAAAGACCAACATTAAACTAGACAGTTATAAAAAAAATAGACAATGAAGGGAAACATGTGTAGAAATGGATACTATTAGGTTGTGTATCCGATTAGCTTTTACATTCACTGCTAGTAGTGTACGCTAGACATTATTATTATAAAGATCAACATTAAACTAGACACTTATGACTAGCACCATTGTTCCAATGGTTAAGTGATTTGGCTTTGGTGCGAGAGGTCACAAGTTCGAAACTTGCGTAGCATGATTCGAACATTTATTGACATGTGATATGTTTTCACGGTGATTTGTTGTATATAAAGTATCATTTCAAAAAAAAAAATAGACACTTGTCAAAGAAATATTGAATGAAGGGAAACGTGTGTAAAAATGGACACTACTCGGTGTGTATTCGATTTGCTTTTATATTTATTATCGGTAGAGTAATTGCTTTGTAATGGTTTCTTTATTTACGCAATTAGGTCGTGCATCCAGTTAGCTTTTACATTCGTTGATAAGCTTAGTTAATCATTGTTCTGACTAGGCTATAGACCGGTCTCCATAATGTTTCTCAATTTTATCTCAAAAAAAGTTAAGTCAGCCAACCCATCCAAAACAATCCCGCTCCAAGTTGATGTGGGCTACAAACACACCAATGGTACATCTGCTTATGTCAGATCAAGATAACGTAAAGCCAACTCGTTTGACTACACCCAGTTCAAAATTGGTCAGTCTTTAACTTGGCTCTATCTCAACCTACATACGATTAGGCCCATATAACCCATCTCATCATCATATGATCAACTTGGCTTGTCCCCTTCAACCTTATCGATCTTTAACATTGTTCTTAGCAATCTTCGGCAATAAGCAACCGACCATTACTATGCATGAGAAGTGTAACAACCCTAGTTTTGGTGATTACCTGTAATATTAAATTATAACGATGGTTACAATTTAATATTGAAAAATAAAATAAATTGGAGGTATAAATTTGTTAAAATTGTTTATTCTAAATACACAATGAGTTTTTGGGAATAAATCGATTTAAGATTGTTTGGTTGAGAATTTATGTTGAATAAATTGTGAATATTGGGAATATGTTAATTTGAGGTTAATAAATTAGTTAAGTGATTTAAAACATTAGTTTGTTGAAAAAGATGTAAATTGTTGAAAATAAAGTTTTAAAAGCTTTATTTTGATAGTTTGGGAGAAAAATGATCATTTTGTGGTTTTAATTTGAGATAATGCAATAATTTTGTAAATTATTGCCAAACTTGATTTTTAATTATTTTAAATAAAGTGTTTGAATTTATTATGATGTATTTTATAAATATAAAGGTGGAATTTTGGTCATAAATAATATTTTGATGTAAAATGAAGTTAATATGGTTTGTGGTGTTTAATTTGAAAAGAAAATAATTTTTTTAATATTAAAAATGGTGTTTTATGTCATAAAAGGTGTAAGTTAGTTTATTTAAGTAAAAATAAGGTTTTAATGATAGAAATTAATTTTTATAGTAAAAATATCTTTTATTATGTTGTAAAACATTTTTAGTTGACATAAACAATTGTCGTATAAATTTTGTTTGGTTTAAATATGAGAAAATATGTGTAAATAATGGGAAAAAGAGAGAAAACATGTATTTTACTTAGTAAAATTTTCACTAAGTATGGTAATGGGCTAGTGGGTAGAGGTTTTGAAGTCCAAAACCCAAGTTCTAGAATGCTCGGGAGAAATTGAATGTAAGTTCTCTTGCTCAGTATATCATCTTCTCAAAACAAATATAGTAAAAAAACAAAAAGAAAACTATAGCTTCCTTTTAACAAATTAAAATCTTGCTTCTATCTTGCTGAAATAAGAGAGAAAATTTGCAAATCAAAGACAAATACAGGTAATCACAACCAAAATCTAAAGTTATATCATCAATTTTCTATTTTGAAAAGAGATTTATCTGTAACCATTATTTTTCTTGTTGCATGCTCTATCTCTTCTTTGTTTCAGGTCTGTAGAGCTCTTTTGAACCAGAAAGATATCAACTTGCCTCTTAAGCTTGTTCAAATCCTTGCCAAGGTGAGTTGTGCTCACAAATTCAAACTTAAACAAGGTTTGTTGGTTGAAATCTGATGAAAATCATTTGTTGTAAACAAAAATGTTTCTATTTAATAGTTTACAGTAAAAGTTGAGTTATAGTCCTTCTTCTTGTGCTTATATCTACCAATCCTTGTTATGAAATCATGCCGGATCTTCTTCAGATTGTTGTTTGAATGTTGTAGTTTGTGTATGCAAAAATTCATCTAGTAGATGCTTGAAAACTTTGCTCAAAATCAAGACGAACAAGGCAGAAAACTGCCTGTAACAATCGCATACCAGAGGTCGACCTAGCAACCTCAGGGGTCGACCTATAGGTCGACCCAGACATTGCATGGGTCGATCCTATGGTCGACCTAAGCAATGTAGAGATCGACCTATAGGTCGACCTGTACATTGAAATTTTGCCTACCTTGTTTTCTTCTTTGTGCAGCGTTTTGCTTCTTCATCCAATGACTTTTGCAACTTATTCTTATGCTATTTTGAGATGTTTTCAAAGGCTTTAACCTAGTAATAGGTAAGCCAATAATCTTGGTTGATCCATACTCCGGATTGACAAGTTTTCAAGATGATTTCATGTGTTGATTTTCAACGTTTCCTATGTTTTCTTTTGTTTTGAACACAAATTTTCTAAAAATGAATTTGAAATGATTTTATAATTAAAATGGCTTTGAAATAAATATTTTACAATATTTATAAATTATTTTTAAAGCTATTAAAAATATATATTTATTTTATTATAAAGATAATTCAAAAGAAAATGTTTTCAAATTGATTTCAAAAGTTGTTTTAAAACTAGTTTTCTTAAAGTGAATTATTTTCTATATAAAATACAAGCTTTTACACTTTTTCAAGAAGATGAGATTGAGAGCCATTCTTTGGCATATTTTGAGATTTATAGTCTCCTTTTTGGAGCTATTTGTGATGGCCTTATTTTGGCATCTATTTGAGATTTTCGATCTCCTACTTATAAGTTATAGATGATGAAGCCATTAAATTGGCTAATGTATATGCCCATGGTATAAGGTGAGTTATGAGATTTTTGAGATTTAATGATGTTGTTTTTCTAGTGTGGCGTTGACTAGCAGTTAGTAAACTGTTAAATGAGAACGTGTGGTATGGGACGCACTATTAACACTTTTCGAATTCCTACTTGATAGTTTGTGACACATTCACGATGTTACTGCCAGTACTAGACCCTCGGTTCATCACGATGTATTATGACTTCGGTCACCATGAGATGGGTACCTATATATATATATATATATATATATATATATATAAGTACTGGACACAAGGTTAACACGTGCAGCATTGCTTCGGCATGAATCAGGGATTTGGATCCAATCCGGGAATTTTCTGAGTTTTGAGTTTATTTATGATTTCACCATTTTCAAAATGACTATTATTTATATTCATAGCCTAGAGCTATATGAGATTTACATGTATATGGTGATTTCAGTTATGAGTTTTGAACTCTTAATCGAGCTCCACGAGTATGAGATTTCTAAGATTAATGTGGTTTCCTTCTGAGACTTTTAATAATTTTATCGGGATTTATATGTCAAGTAGCTTTTAAGAAGGATACTTTCATATTGAATAGATGTCATTTATGAGTTATTTCTTGAGATAACTTATGCATTCCATCACTTGAAATTTGAGTAGAATTATATTTATATCATTCCTTATTGATTAAAGGAATGTTTCCCTTATGAGACTTATATCCTATTTTTCATTGCTAATTACCTTGTTCAAGTTAGACTGACATGTGTATTTATTACTCGTCTCAGACCGAGTTGAAGGTTAGATTCTTGGCTTTGCTTAGCTGTTATCTATGGATCCACCCATCTACCTTTTTGGACTTGTTGCATAGTTCTTATGTAGTGTATTTTGTAGGGTGACTTGGCTATGTACTTATTCTTTTGGTGGGACTTGATGTATGTATATATTGCGGTTGTATCGTCAACCATATGTGACACTATGTATTGTACCTGATGTATGTATATATATACGTCTGCCCGTGCTTGCTGTTCTGTGATTTGTGTTACTATTTATATTGAGTTTTGTTCTGAATAGATCTTGTAGCCACTATAGTTTTGTATTAAGCATTTATTGAATATGTCGATCCACTTGAGAGAAAATTTAGAGCACCAAATCGACATATTTAATAGATGTTTAAGACAAAGCTATGGATGATCGCTCCTAACCAACCATATTCTCCGCATTAGCAGACAGTATTACTCAGCAATACTCTTTGTTAATGTGGGTCTCGGGGTGGGGCGTCACAAGAAGCTTCTTTTCAGTCTCGTTTCCTAGAAAAAGTGTATTACACGACAAAAAGTCCAACTAAGTATACCAACTGTTGTGACATGTCTAAAAAAACACACCCACTCCAATGCCATACTGCTTTTTCATGTGCTAGGCTTGCCTTCCTAAACCCTCTTTCTCCTCCTGTTGTTAATAGATGGAGGACTAACCGCTTGGGACTATTCTATATTAAAATATATACTTATCAAAAAACAATAAAGAGAAACATGTGTAGAAATGAACAATACTAGGTTGTGTATCTGATTAGCTTTTACGTTCATTACTAGTGGAGCAACTGCTTATGCTGATTTCTTAACGTATTCAATTTGGTTGTTCATCTAGTTAGCTTTTTCATTCGTTGGTAAGCTCAATTAACCATTATTCTAATTTGATAATTGTCATACTTTTATTACATTTTGGTATAACTAAATTAATAAATAAGGAATGTTTCTTCCAACAAAATTAAAACTCAACATTATTATCATAAATATCAACATAAACTAGACACTTGTCAAAGAAATATATAATAAAGGGAAATGTGTGTAGAAATGGCACTACTAGGTTGTGTATTCGATTAGCTTTTACATTCATTGCTGGTAAAGTAATTGTTTTGTAATGATTTCCAAATTTACCTAATTAGGTTGTGCATCCATTTAGCTTTTTTGTTCATTGTTAAGCTCAGTTAATCATTGTTCTAACCTGTTATAGACTGGTTTTTATACCGTTGCTCAATTTTCTCACAAATATGGCTAACACATCTAAAACTAACCCGATCCAAGTTGATACACGCAGCAAAAACACCAAAGATACATGTGCCCGACTCGGCTCATGATGGCATACATCTAACTTGTTTGACTAGGATAAGCTCAAAAGCAACCACTCTTTCGCTTGGCTCTATCTCAACCCACCTACGATTGGTCCCTTATGGCATGTCTCATCATCATACGAACGGCTCGGCTTTTCCCCTTCAACCATAGCAGTCTTCAACTTTATTCATAGTAATCTTTGGCAACAAGAAACCTACCATTATTGTGCATGAGGCGCTTCTTTTCGGCCTTATTTCCTGGAGAAAGTGTACTACACAACAAAAAGTACAACTGAGTATACCAACTACCGCGACATGTCTGACAAAAGCGCACCTACTCTTATGTCACACTGGTTTGCCTCATGCAAAGCTCACCTCCTTCAACCCACTTTTTCTTCCTACTATCAGTAGAATAGAGGACCAACCGCTCGGTATTGTTCTATAATAAACTAGACACATGTCAAAAAATAAACAATAAAGGGAAATGTGTGTAGAAATTGACAATACTAGGTTTTGTATCCGATTAGCTTTTACATTCATTTCTAGTAGAGTAATTTCTTCATAATGGTTTCTTGACGTACTTAATTGGATTGTTCATCCAATTAGATCACTTATTCATTAGTAAGTTCGATTAACTATTATTGTAATTTGATTATTATCGTATTTTTATTACAGTTTGTTATAACTAAATTAATAAATATGGAAGTGCAATTTCTTTAAACATAATTAAAACTAGACATTATTGTCATAATCATTAAACTAGACACTTGTCAAAGAAATACACAAAGAAGGTAAATGTATGTAAAAGAGGACCCGACTAGGTTATGTATTCAATTAGCTTTTACATTCATTGCTGGTAGAGTAATTGCTTTATAATGATGATTTCCTAATTTACCCAATTATGTCATGCATCCAATTAGCTTTTACATTCATTGATAAACTCAGTTAATCATTGTTCTAATCCGATTGTATATTGGTTTTCATACCGTCGCAAAATTTTCTCACAGGGAAAAGATATGCCGGCCAACACATCCAAAACTGACTCGGTCCAACTTGATCCACGCAGCAAACACACCAAAGATACATCTTTTCAGCTCGGTTCAAAACGACATGCAGCCAACTCGTTGACCAAGCTCGACTCAAAAGCGACTAATCTTTAGGTCTGCTCTATTTCAACTCGCTTATGGTTAGTCCCATATAGTCTATTTCATCGTCATACGAATGACTCGACTTATCCCTTTCAACCTTAGCAATTTTTAGCTTTGTTCATAGTAATCTTCAGCGATAAGTAATAGATTATTATTGTGCATGAGAAGCTTCTCTTCAGACTTGTTTCCTGGAAAAAATGTACTATAAGACAAATTGTACCACTACCACCGAGTATACAACTACTTGCGACATGTTTGACAAAAATGCACTCTCTCCTATCTCAAACCGCTTTGCATTGTACAAAGCTCGCCTTCCTTGGCATATTAGGATCATGCAATATACCATAGAGGGGAAGAATGGAGTATTTAAAATATTTTACGGATAAATATAAAATTAATGTGGACACGTATATGCGTAAAGTAAAGCATGCATAGATATACTCAGCTTTGGCCACTAACCCATTGGTGCTTATTTTTTGCCCCTAAAGTTACTACTAGAATTATATAATCAAACGCTTAAACACCTGTAAACTCGTACTCCCTGCTAACCTGAATAAACTAACCCTATATCTAGTAACCCTGCCTGAACTCAATACCCTAAGATCACAGTCCCTGAACTAACCCTATAGCTCAATCCTAGAAAATTCTAGAGTTCAAAGTCAAAAAAACAAAACAAGAAAAAAATCCAAAAAATGATATGAGTTTAGAAATTAATAAAGTATAGGGTCTTGGTGAAAACATAATCAATTTTTCTTTTATTTTTATCTTCACGAAGGAGACTCCTTTAATCCACATTTCTTCTTCATAAAACAAGGAGATATCTTCTCCTTTTAAAACAACTAGGATAGATGAATATAATTGATGAATATAATGGTGTGGGGCTGAATGTTAGAAATTTAGTGTGAATTTTGCATGACAGAACGAATAGGTAGAATCAACAACCATAATGCTAATATTTCAAATTTGCTAAATTAAAATAGGTATGAATAAATCTAACCAACAGCCATAAATAGTGTTTCACATTAGCTGATCCAGAAAACCACGGTGGTAGTTAATTCAAAACAATTATAATAAGGAGAAATATAAAATCAACATATTCAGTTATGTCACACAAAAAAGCACACATTTTTTAACCTTGTCCATATCTGGGAGATGAGTGCTTTGCTCATATCTGGGAGATGATTCCTTTTCTTAAAGGATATCTAAACTATAATACGCATCCCCATGGCCATGTTAATGTGACCATGAATAAGTTAATTAAAAATCATAAACTAATTTAATGGCATAAATTGTAGATCAATATAACAGTAATCACCATATCAATATTGTAGGCACGAGCTCAATTATTTACAATGTCATATTGGTTATTATAATCCAGTTACACATTGGTTATTGCAAATGCAAGGCAGAGTCTATATTAAAAAGCAAAGAAACAAATAAGCTAACCACACAAGAAACTCACGAGTGACATAGTATTATGTTTATAAACATTAACAATTTAAATAAGATAGATGGGCAACCATTGTCGGTACAACAACTGCAAAGACCGATAGAAGATGCATTTTATTGAAAGTAGAACCAAACTTAGGTAGTTTCGTATATTTTTCTTTCACAATGGTAGAGTTACAGACTAAGCACATAGATATAGACTGTTCAAACACAAATCAATAAATTAAGTTGGAGACATAAATAATTCAATACATGTAGAAAATGTAACATAACAACTGGTAAGCGAAGGCGAAAGTTATGCATAGAGATTAGGATATATTGTGAGCATGGTAGTTTGAATTTTTCAAGCTTGCTTCTTTTGTCCCTTGTCAAGAAATGGTGGTCTGTCACGTAGTTGAATTGTCTATGTTGCTTCATATTGTATGGATGTTATATAAAGGCATTGCACTGTCAAATAGACACCTCTCACACCTTCAATACAATGATTATACACAAATACTTTGGTTAATACCCATGTAGAATAAACTTTTATAACGGTGTAACTTTGAAAAACCCACTGATCGTTGTAATCAGTAGGAACCTAGTCTCATTTTTGTTGTTTCGGTGAACCAATTTAATCTCCATCGTTCACTTATCCCTTAGCCAAAAGATACATTAAACAGAGAATGAAAAATCATGGATGCAAAAGTATAAAACTTGTTAAACGCAAAAACTTATAAACATATAATGCAAATAAATTAAGGGAAACAAATTTTTTTTATTCAACACATTTATTTACGTTATGTCTATTTTCACAGACCCAGAACAAAATTTAAGCTAATATTATCTAAATTACACCTTGTAATGTACTGACATATAACTGGAAATAATGCAAATCGCAGAGAGGATAATGAAAATAGTTCAACCATCAAATCTAACTATGACAAAGGCTAATTTATCGGTTTTTATGATTCAATAAATTTATATTTGAGTCGCAAATTTTGAAGCTAATAATATGAGGGTAATGTTGGGTGTTTTATGATAGTTTTGTGAACATTTAAAAAAAATGATAGATTTGACTATTATGAAAATGGCAGTTTTATCCACTACTATGAAAACATCAGTTACACTCCCAAAGTATTCTCTTTATCTAAAATTTTTGTTATGATACTAATTCCTGAGTAAATACCACATATCCACACCTACTTAAGACTGAATATCCAAAAAACTTAAAATATGTCCACATTTGTGTCCCAAAAATATATAAATATTCGATACTAAAAAAACAGATAAGGAGGCCTCCGCATTTGAAAATTATCGTTCGGCTTTTGTCAGGACTATATTTTATATTATTTGTATTTTATTATAATGAAAGATAGGTAATTATTATTTTATTAAGTTGATAGTTTATATTATATGCATTTAAGGTATATTAATTGATCTGAACTGTTTATTATAATAATATTTGATAATTTTGCATACTATTATACTTAATGAAATTGAAAGAAAATTACGCTAAGCAAAAATTTTCTATTTATGTTTCTTGATTTACCGATCGTTAGCAGATATGATAATTATCTAATATTCATCTGAATCTGCGGATACAGATATCAAATTTCGAAAATGATTTTGGATGCAGAAGTGGATGCGGATATTACACTATCCACATCTGAAAATATCTATTGACGGGCCTACGCCTACTTATTTCAAATTGAATTGACAATGAATACATGCCATCTTATTAAGACCGAAAAGACATTTTTAGTAGGGCTGCCAATGAGTATCCAAAAAATCTGAAATCCATCAACATCCGTATCCAAAATATGAAATATTTATCTGACATCCGAAAAATGTGTACGAATGCGGATATGACCATATCCGCATTCGATAACTATCCATCCGGTTTTTATCAAGATTGTAGTTTTATTGTATTTTAGTCAATAAAATGGTTGTCCTTACTATTTTATCTAGGTAAAATAAATTAATACATATATAAAAATCAATATTTGCTGCTTAAAATTATTTTTTTTAACGTATTTATTATTTTTTATATTTTTAATATCGAAATGGAGTTAATAAATCAAAATTTTGTATTTATTTGTTTAGATTTATTGATTGAGAATTGGTTGAAAAATATCTGATATCTGTCCGCATTTGCGGATACGGATATCGGATATGACATTACCTGAATCTGTATCCGACCGTTTACAGGCCTAATTTTTAGTTCAATTTACTAAAAGAAAAAGGCTTTTCAAAATATATCTGGTCCTTCACCGTGCTTTGAATCAGTGCTGAACCTATCCTCCTGGAGCCTTTCCTTTTATGATCCTACCAATAATGTAAATTTGTCAACAGTTAGCTAACTTTGTTTTACTCATGTTGCTTGTTTCTTTAGTGAAAAGACAAATGGAATTGGTGCCATATACGAAAATAAGTATATAAAATGACAAAAAAGGGGAAATTTATTAAAGGGGGAAAAACATTCATTTCAGTTTAAAACATAAAATGAGTACTCAATTTCAAATCTGAAACATAAATAAACGCCATGAAGATGGTCATATACTCTGGGACGATATCGTGTGATGCACAAAAATCATAATATATGTTAAATAAGATAGGTTCTAAAATAAGAGAAAATATGTCAAGAGGATCAACTCCAAAAGCATTAATTGCTCAGATCTTATATGTCAAAGCAATAAAAAAAACTACATGAAGAAAAAAGTAGTTAGACAAAATCCATGCAATATCTTGGTAAAGCCTTGGCCTTCAATTTAAAATATAAATTTGTAATGACGAGATTATTGTAGAAATTGAAACCAAAGTTACAGATTCTGGGTGAAAATTTTGTCAAATAGAATAGTAAACGACTTACCTCCATAAAAAAATGGAAATTAGGGAGACATCCCTATCATACTTTCATATTGTAAAGCGGGTCATATTGTAAAGCGGGTCCTTGTCAGAGTTTCATTGTAAATTCGGTTTCTATTTTCTAGAAACAAAGAAAAATTATTGCTGAAATGTCAGCACTTTTATAAATAAGTGCTGATATTTCAGCAACTTTCCCTGTCAAAGTTTCATTGTAAATCCGGTCCTTATTTTCTAAAAACAAAAAAAAATATTGCTGAAATGTCAGCAACTTTTATAAATAAGTGCTGATATTTCAGCAACTTTCCCTGTCAAAGTTTCATTGTAAATCCAGTCCCTATTTTCTAAAAACAAAGAAAATTTATTGCTGAAATGTCAGCAACTTTTATAAATAAGTGCTGATATTTCAGCAACTTTCATACACTATGTTCACAGTGTACATAAATGTTGCTGAAATGTCAGCAACTTTTATAAATAAGTGCTGATATTTCAGCAACTTTCATACACCATGTTTACAGTGTACAGAAAAGTTGTGGAAATGTCAGCAACTTTTATAAAAAGTTGCATCATACTCTTCAATAATCGTGAATAAAAAACAGGGACCTGATTTATACTGAAATTTAGTGGAGGACTTTTCGTGTATTTTGAACCTTAATAAGGACCTAGGCCAAAAGTACCCTAAAAAACATACAGTAATAATTATTCGAAAGTAAAAGTTATTTTGTAAGGTACAAATATTCAATTAGAGAAGAAAGATAATGGTAACCACGAGGAAGTAATAAAGGTGACAGCTGTGGAGCAACAAGGTCTTACCTTAAAATTTTAGACTTTAGAGAGTCAATTGATGGAAAGATATGAAGCGATCATGTCGTATGCCATGAGATTTTTCTACGACTTGTTGATTCAGGTAGCAGGAAGAATTTATATTTCATTGAGTGAATCCGTGATTAAACATCACTACTAAATCGCGCACTTCAGCAAATACCTATCACCTTTCCGCACCGTCGGGCAAGCTAAATACCGACTGCAACCGTTTAGTGCAAATTTTAAAGGAAACACACAATTTCGAAAAATGCGCATTCTTTATGTATTGTTGGAAAACACACAATTTCGAAAAACGAAATTAACATAGAAAAGAGAAAACAAGTTTATTTGATTTTTCGTGTTTTGAGACATAACAAGAAGGCGGAAAACAATCCATCTCCTCAATTTTCTGTCTATCGTCGCAATGACTAAGAATTGTAAAAAATTTCTCTTATTTTCTTGTATTTTGTAGTGTGTGTTAAAAACACATAACACAAAACTCAAAACGAAACCAAACGTACCTTTAGGTTTTAGCGTTCGGATATGGTATAGAAGGGAGAAAATACAGAAATGTTAACTTACATGGGGACGTGGATGTTGAAGAACGGTTGGAAATTAGTACGATTTCAAAAATCGAAGGCCATTTTAGGTTATAGGGTTTGATTCGAGAGTGGTTGTTAAGGAATTGGGAAAAAAGTATGAGACGTGGGAAGAGGAAAAAAAAAGCGGTACAGGGCGGTATTTTTGTCTTTTATTTAAAGTAATGCTAGGAAAAAAATCGAAACGGAAACTAAGAATTCTATAATGCCACGTAGGAAGTTTCAATATTGTGCTTTTTAAGTTTAAGTAATACATTTGCTGCCTTAAAAATTTTTGCACTCCTCGAACAAAAGTAGTGCCTCAGAAAAATCTCTGCCTTAAAAACTTGTGCCGCCTGGAACTTCGATTGCTGGAGATCTACTTGATGCCAAAGAGATTTGCCACCGCCTGCAAATCACGGACGCCTGGGAATTGGTACCATCGCTGAAATATAAAAGTCGTTATCGTCAGCTAAACTTGCTTACGCCAGCGTCTGCGAATTAGATCTGTCAAAATATGACCCAACTCATTTACTCTGCTTATAAATGGGTTGGGTCAATCTACTTATGAATTTTATTAAATGGATTATGGTTTGTGTTTATCCATTTTTAAAAGGGTTATAAATGGGTAACTCGTTTATTAAAAACGTAAAATTTGAAAATATAAGAGTCCGTTTGGTTTCATTTTGTATTTTGAGTTTTGTGTTTTCAACTTGCACTAAGAAATAGCAAAAAATAAGAGAAGAAGATTTATAATTCTTAGCCATTGCGACGACCAACGGACAACGAAAGAGTTGGATTGTTCTCCGTGCTTTTGTTATCTCTCGAAACACGAAAAATAAAATAAACTTGTTTTCTGTTTTACATGTTAATTTCATTTTTCAAAATTGTTTGTTTTTCAACAATACATACGACAGACGCGCTTTTGTATAGACGAAAACACAAAACTAAAAACCACACGCCAAACGGGGCCTAAATTTTAAAGATAAGAATTTTGAATGCACGATATAGTTTTCCATGGAGACTGACAGTTGTACTTAAAAAATAATAGGCAACCGCCTCCTTATATTTAAACTCCGTCTAGTGCAGAAGCCGCTATTTTTTTGTATAGACTGTAATAACTTATTCATACTAACTTGGAATCAGACAGACTTCGACCGATTAGCTCACACCTAAATTACGGACAATATAAAACACTCAGATACTTCATCTTGTGAAAGCACACTGTAGTTCTCTATAGGGACTGACAGTTGTACTTAGAAAATAACAGGTTACCACATCCCCATATTTGAACTACGCCTAATGCAGAAGCCGCTATTTTTTTGCTCAGACTGCAATAACTTCTTCATACGAACTCGGAATTAGACGAGACTTCGACCGATTAGTTCCCACCTAGATTACAGACAATATGGAACACTCGGATACTTCAACTTGTGAACGCACAGTGTAGTTCTCCATGGGGACTGACAGTTGTACTTATAAAATAACAGGCTAACATATCCCCATATTTGAACTCCGCCTAGTGCAGAAGCCGCTATTTTTTTTGTTCAGACTGCAATAACTTCTTTATAATAACTCCGAATCATGCGAGATTTCGACCGATTAGCTCTCACCTAAATTACGGACAATATGAAACACTCAGATACTTCATCTTGTGAATGCACACTGTAGTTCTCCATGAAGACTGACAGTTGTACTTAGAAAATAACAGGCTACCACATCTCCATATTTGAATTTTGATGAAAATTAGAACTAAAATTTTAAATTTTTAAATTTTTATTTTTATCGAAATTCAAATTGTAAAAATTAGAATTAGAATTATTTCATATCTATTTGTTTTTCATTAGTCAAATCAAATTTAAATCTTTAAATGGATTAAATGGGTAACATGTTTATAAAATGAATTGGTCATAAATGGATAAAAAGAATGAGTCATAAATGGGTTGGATCAAACCTGACCCGACCGATAATCGTGCCCGGAGAGCTCGCATCACTTATGTTTGGAGATGTTGCTGCCGTTGGCGACTGGATATGGAACTCAGCTGGGTCTAAGATTGCTACTGTCGCCAGAAAATACCATGATGGGATATAGCTGTGTGAATCAGATATGGATTGCTCGCATTGCCAAAGCCATTTGCGTTGCTGTCTTGCTGACGATGTTGGAGAAGATCGCGGCTATGATTGACGACGCTTGACTGCTCTCGTCTGAAAAACTAAAATGCTTGTGTCCAGATTCTGGATTGAAAACGATGCTTGTTGCGATGAACTGCTGAGAAGAACATTGGCACCTGAGATATACTGTTGTAACTTGGAATTGTATTAAGATCTGCTGCTTTGTTGGTTTGTGAATGTGTTGAGTTTGAACATCAATCTGTTGAGATTAAGTCATGAAGGTAGTAGATAGGATTGATGTTCTAGGTTTAGTTGCAGTTGACAAAGCGACAGTTTGATGCAGTTGGATTTTTTTTTTTTTTCCGGTGATAAATGGAGGAGTTTTGTACCAAGAGGTGATGGTGATGCTTTGGCTCGTTGATGATGATGTTGAATACTTGTTGTGTATAAAGATGGTTTGATGCTGCCTTTTGATATGAACGGATTTCCATTGAGTTGTTGATGTGAAATTGAGTGATGAATTATTGTGAATCCGATGGATCTTACTTTTTATGTAAACTAGTGCGAACCCGTGCTTCGCACACGGATTTGATGTTAAAAACGTGTTAGTTATCTAATGCAAAGTTCGTACTGCTGGAAAGTCCTTGTATCCATATTTCAATGGTTGTTCTATTAAAAAGAAATGTACACTATTGTTGCAAAGTTATAAGTAAACAATTTTGTAGTTAATTGTAGCCTTTAATTATACCATATATTCTATAATTTCACTCTCCATTCTAAATGCTACGTCCTTTACTCCCTTGAAAATAGTGCTAGTTAATGTTAAAATTGATATGTGAATAACTATAATTTCTTGAATAAAGGTGTTAAAAATGCAGCATATTGGTAGTTATCTCCATTAATGGAACACATAACTGTTTATCAGGAATAACAAATGTTTTTCTGAAAAAAGTCAACAACTAATAAAGATATATGAAATAATAATAAATTGGTTGATGTTTTCACCATCTAAACACATAATACAGGATGATAAAATTTCAGAAGAAAATAGGAAAAGCATAATTTATTTATTACATACAGCTGAGGGCTTGAATATTTTTGATGAAATAAAGATGTAATGTTTCTAAGCAAAATTTGGCTGGTTGGATGTAGGAATGCAAATGATGGCTTGGTTATTGTCAGCTCAGTTTATAAGAACAGTCTGAAAGAATTGCAGGCGCTTGGAAATTCTTAATGTTATAAAGCGAGCTAGTAAGTAGAGGAATAGTGGCAAGGAACATCCCAAAATAGAATGAGAGCAGCAGTTTTGATTCAGTCTCGTTGCGTTTGCTTGTTCTTACATATTATTGCGGTAAAGGTTGTTAACCGATGTTGAATAGCATGCTGCAGGATAAAAATCGTATAAATAACTCTGAATGTAAACTGAATACAACACACATAATGGCATGTGTTCATGTATAATGTAGGAAAAGTGCATCGTCTGGAAGATAGCAGAATGTATTCAATATATTATTGCTCATAATGCTTTGTTTAAGTGTAGTTCTCATTGATGTTGTAAATTGAGTCACTCTTCACAAAGATTATATTGTTCAAGTAAGAACTAAATGAAGTATTTTCCTAGTTGTGTTAGTTTTACTATTTTGTGGGTGGGTGTAGAGTTTCGGTTGCAAGTGAGGATACATGGTCAGTCGGAGATGTGGGAACTGCTGCAGTTTTATTTATTGAAAATGATTCAATTGCCAATGAGGCATCAGGCTCTATTGCAAAATGAGGCAAATTCCCAAGTTGATACAGTGGCAATCGCCTCAGTTGAAACAGAGGCTAGTGCCTTACATAAAATAAAGGCAATTGAGGCATCTGCCTCAAATTTAGCTGACGTTATTTCCCTTAGTTTATCACTAAGGTTAGGTTCAAAGCTAAGCAATAAGATAGGTTCCATGTGATGCAATATTTTTGGTTAACAGTGATCTTACTTGTTCTGTTGCAGTTCAGATAACTTGGTTAATAATGATCTTAATGATTCTGGTTCTGAAAACAGCATATATTAATTGTATGCATTTAATTATGACTTTCTGAGGATGCGTAAAGAATTGGTGAAAGATGAGAAAGGAGCAGTAAACTATGTATTGAGTAAATTTTGGTAAACATGCAGGTTTGCATGCTATTTGTAGTATCCTTATGTCTACAAATTGAAAATGCGATATTAATCATTTGTTATGGAAGTAAATTCTGTTTCTATTTAATTAACGTGGAAAGAAATATACCTTCTTTGTTTCCTTCTTTTAATAATAAGACATTAATGGTGAATAAATTGTTAATTAAATTGGCTGGATATATCACATGATCTATATTTGTTCACATCAAACACGAATGAATCTGATAATAAATAGAAAGGATAAACTTTTCAATTTAAATTTGTAGAAATGATTGGTTCTAGTTTCCAACTAAAAGTGGAAAAAAAAAACTAATGTGCATATCAAAAAATTACAGAGTCAGAAAAAAATAGAAAAATTAAATTAAAATGAATAATACTTCTGATTTTATGAATTCTAGTTCTACAATATTAAGGTGGTATATAAAACATACGGCAAAAAAGGTGGCTACTTAGAGAATGAATTAAAGATAAACTCGAATTAAAGTAGATAAAACACTCTGATTTGGTTATCCATTAATAGATTTCAATTTAATTAAGCATGCCAAAATTATAGAAACTAAAAAAATCGAAGCAAATAAAATGCTAAACATATATTATCTTCTTTGATTGATTTCTCTTTATAAAGGCACGTAGGAAAAGAAAAAAAGCAAGTAACCTTTACAAAATCAATAGGAAGAGACACAAAATGATTTGGTTTTAATCTAAAAACCATGAGAATAACTCCCTTATAGATCACATGCAAAAATAAGCTGAGTATGTGAGCAACTGAACGATTTAGGTACTACTACCCTGAAGTAAAATTGAACCGTATTCTGGTAAAAGATAGACAGATGTACAATATATTGCAACTCTATAAGTGGTATAGAAATAAAGCACAGTAGATTATTACCATAAGTCTAAGTACTGTATGATAAAAAAACATAGATTCTAAGTATTGTGTTTAATGAGTAACATGCATATTAATAGTAAATATACTTAAGACTTCATGATTAGTAGAATATAACAAAGGGGTATTCATATCCAAACCCACATAATACTAATGATCTGTGGAATTAGTACTTCTGATTAAGAATCTCCATGAACAAAATAACTGACAGTGAATATGTTTACATGTGATCTAAATTTTTAACTCTCATAAAAAATTCATTATTTTGTAACAGTAACATTCTAAAAAGAACAGCAGTTTTATAAATGGCAATTGCAAGCTCGAAATGTTGATCTTCTAAATTGAAATAGTTATAAGTTTTGATGTATCCTCATATTTTATCATTTTAAGTTCATACTACGCACGTGCGTATGAAAATTCCGAATAGGCTTCTACTCTTTGGAAGAACTGAAACAAAAGCTTTCGTATTTGTCATTTTGAGAATAAATGTCACTTTGTACCTTCATTTATCCAATATCAATAATCAAGTTCGCATACAAACAATTTTTTTTTTGTCATATAACTTTGGCTCAAGCATTTTTTCACTTTCTTCATATTCTTTAATTTTTCAGAGTTTAAGATTTCCTAGAAATGTATGCATAAAAGAATTATTAATTCAACAGAAACTGCTAACAGGGTACATAAAATTATTAACGGAAGGACAAATACATACATTAGAGGCTGTATAAAATTAATAAGAGACGAAAAAATAAATTCAGTACAGTATTATCACCATGATTCAAAATGCCACAAAATTAAGTGAAGTTATTTTACCAAAAAAAATTGGGGTCGAAAACATCCTTTCAAATTGTAATTAAATTGATCGGTATTGCTATTAAATTTTAGGTTTAATGTATAATACCTTTCAGATCTAAAGATCCTGCATGACACTCTTCTACTTTGTTCTTTGAATGGTTGTTTGTAGAGCTTAAATTAGAGAAATTGATATAAAAGACACAGCAACCTTGCCTCTGCCTCTTGAGTATTAGCAAGGAAGATGAACTTATTCTTTAGAAATTATGGCTAAAAGGGTTAATAGAAGAAGCTTTGGTTTAATAGACCATGGTCAGATACTGGGAAAAAGATGGTAGGCATGTAACGTGAGTATTGTGAGGATGCATGTAATTTTTGGCCGCTTGATATCTATGGCCAGAATAAATCTAAGCCTTTCTTTATCTTTTGATAACCGACTGATCGGTTTTATTTTATAGATCTCAACTACTATCTTAGGTAAAGATTGGATAGATAATTTTCAGATGCGGATACTATCATATCTATATCCGCATCCTTTTTCGAATTTCGGATTTTTATTTTTATGTTTCGAATACGGATGCACATAGATTTCTGGGATTTCAGGCATTCATTGGCATCCCTAGTTTTAAACCTGATAAACCAATTGGATTCAACATTAAAAACTACTAAGGTAAAAATCTTAACTTTAATTTATATAATGAAGAACTAAACAAATAAATAAGGAAGTATTGTTGTCGCGCTAAATCTTAACCATACCTTACCAACCGGATATATTTTTTTAAGTCAAATATACATTAAATGGATGTTATTTTCATAATCTACCATATAATGTCAAATATGATTTCAGACAGTTAAAACTAACAAAGTATATATCAAAGTAAAAAATCATAGATCGTGTAAAAGAATGATAATCGTATACCACACACATTATTTTAATTAAGCCAACTTTGAGTAAGGCACTTAAATAGGGATTTAAGCATGCTAATTCTATCGGAACATAATCCCAATAACGGCATAAATCTGTGTCTTGTCAATTTTAGAGTAAGTTGAAAACAAATAAACATATAACCACACAAAACAAATTTAAATAAATCTGTAAATAAAGAAAATAAATTCAAATAAACAATAATTAAATATCTAAACTCGTATACTTACCTTTCTTGATTCTATTCTGATAGTCCTCCCACTCTTCCTTCCACCTTTCACTTCGTATTTTCTAATGAAATTGCTCCAAGTGCAAAAAAAGTCCAAACATACGTGTTCAAAATTAATAGGATTGAATGTATAGGGTTTAAAGAAATGAAAAACTAACCTCTGAGCTCATTTACTGAGCATATTCCCACAAAGATTCCCTTTCAGCTTGACGTTGCCTACACTGCCATTACTTTTTGTCGTTTCACATGCATCTTTCTTTATTTGTGGCAGTGACGTTATACCTTTCTGTTCATATTTGTATCATTCTGTTCATATATGGAAATAAAAAGTAGTGTAAAGAACCGAAGATATAAACATGAATTAGATAAACTCAATTCTAAGATGTAAAATCCACCACATGAAGATAAATTTTAACACAATCCATATTATAATTGAAATCTGAAAGCTTGCAACAATCAACGATCAAAATATGTATCAATTCAATACGATTAAACTAAAAATATGACCTACGAATAAATTGTACTAAAAATATGATCTAAAAATATGAATGATAACTTTTAGCAATTCATTTTATTGCATTCTTTCATATGAATTAACAAAAACAATGTCATTTTGTCTAGATAGTGTGATTTAAAAAAAGAAAAATCATGCATAACATATGGCATAAATACTTATTTTGGCAATAACATAAAACTCTTTGAATAAACAAATACTGTTAAGTAAAAACATGAAACCTGGATATCCTAAGTATGTTCGCATCTGCCACAGACGATTTGGATACATTATCATTTACCTTTAGAGACCTCTCCATAAACCATAGATGTTGTATTACGTCCACGGCTGTGTGCAAAAAAATAAATTTTTATTTTTCTTATTGCGCAACGATGTGCTAATTGTAAGTTATGAAAACTAAATTTATGTAAACTACATTCGTAGATTAACTAAAATAAGGGAAAAAATAGTGTTAAACTTGAACTAAACCATAAGCTTCTAACAAAGTTTGGCTCTCATATCATTCGCTATAGAAAAATATCGTTCTCAAATTAAACATACTCTAGGTAAATAAGCAGAATATTCTCAAATTAAACATGCTTTTCAAATACGATTGTTTTAATCTAATATGTTTTATTATGCACTGACAAAATAAGCTAGTAAAACAATTGTTTTAATCTACTATGATTTATTACGCACTGAAAAAATTAAAATAAAACGTATAAAAGAGGGAAAATGCAAAATTGAGAGGAGCGATACAATCAAAAGAAGTAAATTTGATTAGAACATAGGTGGATTACAAACTGCAGGTTGAAACAAAAATCAAACCGAAGAAAAGAAAATACGTAAAAGGAGAGGGCGGAATTACCTACTCACTACAATTTTGGGAGAACGGTCGACAGACCGAGGCGCTTGAAGTTCAGCCATTAAGATTTGGCTTTCCATCAGGAGGAAGCAGAATTTCATTATAATTTCATTAGGGTTTGGAGGATAAAAGAACGAAGCGGAGAGTTGGGTACGAACATGAAGAAATAAGAAACGCGACTGTTATTTCAGAGGGCTTGTACGCTCTTCAAATTGAACTGACAAATAATAGAATAATAGTATAAATAATATAATAATATAGACATAAATTTGATGACCGTTCAGTTGCCAAAGTTCAGGAGGACTGTGTGAGCTTGAAACTTAACTCAGTAATAATAATATAGTATAGATTATGATGAAAGAGTGATCTTCATGGAGAGGAAAGCACTCGTTATTTATTAAGAATAAAGCCAAAAGCCACCAATAAGTTTAACGAGTAATCAAATATAAGTAGCTTATACAGTAGATGATCATTACATAGATGATCCGCAAAAAATAAAAGATAAAAATAGAGTTATTAACCACAAGCTAATTACTACGAATATATGATTTTAATGACATAGAAAGCAACACCTGAACAGCTCTGAGATGAAATAAGCAACCAGCCGAAGTTGCTCGTATGGAGGGCGTGCACAGGAGGAGGCAAGACTGAGCTGGGTGTGCTGAAATAGGCAGGGCTGAGCACATGCAGCAATTGAATCTGGTGGAAAAGCGAGTGCGCTTCGACCCTGAAGTGAATGCTACGGGAGTTGCCAGCATGAAAGGCTAATAAATGTACCCTCAACTGAAATGGAGTACGTGGGTAATGTACATGGCGCAGTAATCAACCAGTATATGGATTATCTTAATTGGCATATGGATAATGTACATGGCGCAGCAACTGAAATGGAGTACGTGCATATGGATAATGAACGTGGATAATGTACATTGCCTGGGAATGGATTAACTTAGTATGTTCAAACTGTCACTATTTAATGCTTAACATCAGGTTGAATAGCATGAAATGCAATGATCAATCATTAGCCAAGATGGAGGCAAGGTGGACCAAAGACTCTGACTAGTATCTTTTGATAATTCGGCTGTAAAGAAAAGGTTGGGAATTCACTAGCTTTGCTTGTAACAGGTGGATGGTTTTGCCGCTAGCCTATCATGCATCAGAGAATTTATTTGGTGCAGTCAGGCTATGAACTGCCAACTAGAATCATGAATGAGAAGAAATGGTGCAGCAAGATTCCTCCCTGATTTTGATCAAAACTGAGCAGCAGTGGTATTGGTTGACTAGTACGGGCCACATCATCATCCGTGAACGTCTTCAAGATCTCTCCAACTTGAATGTTCACTAGGGGTAGCTATTCAAACAGAAATATGCCAATCAATAAAATATAAAATAGCCACAAAATTTTTATATGAATTATTGAATATTCTTCGATTTTGTTTATACCAAAGACCTCAACATGTAATAGAATATGAAATGTCTAACATATTTCTAGTAGATTTGCTATATTTAAATCTAAAATTAGTCCAATACTCATAAGGAGGGGATGAGATTATATTATTTATTAAGCACAAATATGTTCATAATAGTGTGTATTATGTTTTGGGATAATTGGCGTTCGTAGAATAGGTGAGAAGAAGTTTCAAGGGATGCATTATAAAAATAGCAAGGACTATGATTCTGGTTGTTAGTTAACTTGGAGTTTAATTTGTTAATCGTATTTAATTTATCGTGGAGAACAACCCACATGTGGATTTAAATTTTTTGGGGCATGTTCATTTTTCAAATAGGGCTGAAATAATTAAATATATTGGTATCGGAGAAGGATAAGAATTTATACATTGAATTAGCCGTGTAAGCTTTTCTTGTATCCCAACACCAAACTGTCTAATCTTATTGTTCATCTAGGGAAACATGATCAATGATATTAAACAGTTTCGTGTATTGGTTTAATATATTTCCAATCAGATTTGGTTTAACGAAATATTCCATTTAAAAGATTCGTGCGGTTTATAAATATCAATGACAAGGGCATTCTTATTATTTGAAGCTAAATAGAGATCTAAGAATTCGTATTTAAAAGTAATGGGTGAAGCCCAGCGATCGTTCCAAAAGGATGTTTTATTTCCAGAGTGTATTAATTTCAGTACCAATTTTAATTTGAATGTAAAGTTTAGAAATGCTCTTCCAGGAGAAGGAAACTAGATGGGCATTGGGTTTATAAAGGTTTATGGAGCCATTATAATAAAAATTACCAATTATTTCTTTCCAAATCGTATTATTGTCATCTAGGAATTTTCATATCCATTTACAAAGTAATGAAGTGTTTAACATTCTTAAATTAATAATACCTAACCTGCCTTGAGATTTGGGTTTGCAAATGATGTTCCAGTTTATTAGGCAATTTAAACTAGTGCAATTTAAATTTCCTTTTTATATAAATGAGTTTATATAAACTCCTAAAAGAGATATATTAGGTGTGTGAGAAAGTATGGGAAGAAATATTGAGATATTTGGATACTTGGTAGTATATTGTATGATTTGGTTTGAAAGGGAAATTTTGTATTTGATATCTTTAAGGTGATAAGATTTGCACTTTGTATAGTTCTTGTTAAACCATTCTTCACTTGAAAATCACTCTTTTGAACGGTTCATGATAAGTATTTCCCTTTTTGAACTTTGCTTTTCAAAGAGTTATGTACATATATATACAAGATACTCAGATCTGTTGAGATATACAAGTTAATCCAATTAAATCTCTTACCGAAGTTAGAATTCTATAAATAAACAATACTATACAAATACGTTAAATACAATATATGTTTGTATATATCAAAAAATAATTTTAATATCTTACAATATTTCCTTTTTTTGGAAGTAAAAATCGTACATTATTTTTACAGACAAAAAACAAATTTGTTTAATATGTGATATGTTGAAATCAAGCATGTAAGTGATAATGAACGACAAATTAATTGAAAATAAAAATTGTGCACTTTTGATATTTTGTCTGTATCATACTATATAAAAAATGATCAAATAAAAATTTACTTCTGTTAACATCAAACAAGAAATATACTCCACACGACCCTCGTTCTCTTCCTACCATCAGTAGAATGGAGGACCAAACGCTCGGAACTATTCTACATTAAACCAGACACTTGTCAAAAAAAATACAATGAAGAGAAATGTGTGTAGAAATGGACACTAATAGGTTGCGTATCCGATTAAATTTTACATTCATTGCTAGTAGAGTAATTGTATTATAATGATTTCTTAATGTACTCAATTAGTTTTTTCGTCCATTGGTAAGTTCGACCAACCATTGTTCTAATTTGATTATTGTCATATTTTTATTACGTTTTAGTATAACTAAATTAATAAATAAGGATGGGCATGTTCTATCAAAGTAATTAAACATTGACATTATTGTCATAAAGTTCAATATTAAACTAAACACCTGTCAAAGAGATATACAATGATAGCAAACGTGTGTGGCAATGGACACTAATAGGTTGTGTAGTTAACCATTTGTAACATCCCCCTACTTGGAGACCCGAAACTAACGGCTACGGATGTACAGTCATCCATAATTATTAATCCTCGGCGACCAAATACGGCGGTGTTAGATTCATTGATACACAAAAACACATGAATATGGAAACAATTTAAACTTCAAACCAAATTACATTCCATTCCAAAATATTTTCAATTCATTACATAATCCCAAATTCGCAAATCACGTTCGGGGAAAATATGTTTATTACAACATACACCCAGAGCGACATATAAAGATACCCACTGGGGTGGTCAGAGTATATACAGGCAATATAACAACTTTGTCATAATAATCAACACAGCGGAATCAAAGAAAGAGAACCCTGTCAATATTTCATCCAGATATCCTTTCTTGGTAACCCTAAATTATAACAACTAGTTTTCATGGGTTGACTAGGAACCTATTGGTAACCCCAATATCCTTTCTTCTTACCTTAGTTTTCATGGGTTGACTAGGAACCTATTGACCACTATCAATATTTCATCCATATATAGTTTTCAAGGGCTAACTACAAACCTACTAGCCCTGCCAGTATCCAATCATAGTTTTCATGGGCTTACCATGAACATGTCTATCTAACATCTTCCTTTACACATAGTTTTCATGGGCTAGCTACGAACCTGTCTATCTGACATCTTTCTTTATACATAGTTTTCATGGAACGTATTGGCCCCTGGCAATATCATACAGTTTTCATAGGCTTACTGTGAACCTATTGGCCCTTGCCAATATCTTTCCTTTATATTTTAGCATCCTATATTCTGGTCTTCCCGACCTCCTGGTTGCAATTCTACTCATTCGGGAGTTTATTCAATTTATATTCACTACTGAGTTAACTTAACTGGTTCTCCTACCCTTTTTCCCCAAAATGCAGTTATGGGTCCATTATAAAGTGAATATATCCATATTAGAAGAAGCAACATAACAATATAGTAATACCACTCCTATGGGTTTAAAATAAAACATGGTTAATCCCTTTAACCTATTTCTTTATCAAAGATAGCTTCTTCTTAAAACCGTTATAAAAACTACTTTAATATTGCCATGGGTTTTTCCTTTAAAAATAGAGTTTGGGTCATAAACCTTTCGATACCTTCAGAACTTCGCTTTCCACTTCATAGGATAACCTCCTTCGAAAGCTCTTAAAAACATTAGGCTCCTGCCTTATAATACTTTAAAAGCTACATTTTGAAACTTTTCGAATACATTAAAGTGTTAGCATTTAACTTTAGAAGCTTAGCTTCGAAACCATTTGAAAGTATCCCTTTCGACACTTATGGAAGTAACCATTTCGAAACCATTTAAAGTACCCATTTCGAAAGCATTGGGTTTATACTTAAAACATTATTTGGTTCAAAGTGAATTTAGGCGAAAGCATCTGTTTTGAAACCATCCTTTATCATTTATAAAACATTGGGGAAACATGATGGTGTCGGCACCATCTCTTTCGAAAGCATAAAACATTTGGGTAAAACATTGGAAGGTTACAGTCGAAACCCCTTTCGAAACCATCACCTTCAAAACCCCTAACCCCTTACGAAAGCTTTAGGAAGTGGCTTAAACTTTACAAAGCAAAATACCTTTCAATAGCATTGATATCTTCAATACCATCGGAAAGTTATAAAACGGCGGTAGGGTATCGACTAGGTCGGAACCCCTTCTTTTAATACATTCTTTCTTAAGTATGGAACCCAGTCAAAAGCACTTATAAAGTTATGGCAACCCTTTCGAAACCTCTTTAATTCCTCTTTCGAAACCAATTGCTTCGACACTGTCGAAGGCTTAAAACAAAACATTGGCAGGCGCTTTTCATTTTAAAAACAAACCAAGGTTTCGACCCCTTTAGAAGCTTTGCTTTCGACAGTCTACCTTCCACATATCTTCAATCCACCACGTACCATTATAGTGATACCTTGTGTATTGGTTTCAGCACAAGGATGGAGGTGGAAGCTACTGTGTCGAAAGGCACTTTCCTAAGTAGGCAAAACCACTTTTTTGAGCAAACCAGATTTAATTCTTGTTTATGTAAACTTTTCTCTAACTAACTTGCCACGTGTCAACACCAGATTGGTTGCCTTAACTTTTTCAAATTCTTTTCAAAAATTAACTGCCGCTAATCAGATCTAAACCATAGTTAAGTTAATCAAACAAGCACTTCCAATTTTTGCAAAGAAGTCCCTCTTCTAAAACAATTTATTTTGCATAGCAAATCACTTTGAACAAATACCCAAAAATTCCAGAAATTCACTTTAATCATGTTATTATCTAACATATCAAAATTTTAGACCCAAATTCTCCATATATTTTTCAAAATAAGTTATAAACCCAAATAAACATATTTTCCTTCGAAAATTGATAATAATCATTCCATAGCTTGGAAAATTCTCAAAATTGAAACCGAACTCCAAAATCATGTTTATCATAACATAAAATTTTCCCATGGCATTTAATCAACATTAGATCTCGGTTTTGACCTAAAACCATGCAAAAATATTTTAAACAACCTTGTTTAAATCAAGCATATCATCATCCAATATATCATAAAATGAATTTATCCCTTAAATCTAAAAATACATGATTTGAATCAAAATAGAGATGGGATTATTATTCACCTTGCTCTAGATAAGGAGATTGGATTGAGATTGATTCCCCTTAAGCTTGATTTTCTAGCTTTAATTTGATTTCCTCTTGATCTCTTAATGGCCGGCCGTTCCTCTATATTATTGTTTACGTTTTAAAATAACGTGAAAGAGAAGTAAGAAGGTGGGAACAACAATATATATGGGTCGAAGCTAGGGGCGGAAATTCCTAATATACCCATATGTGATCTAATTAACAAAAACCCCATTCTGTAGCCCATTAATTAGTTTAATAGGCATGGCCTTAATTAATTAATTAATTCAAGTCTCAATCCCCTTATCATTTAACATTTACATTATTCTATTTAATTTATCTAATTAAATCTCCTGAATAATGTTATCAAAAATTAGGGGTGTTACAGGCTCCCCTCCTCAAAGAATTTCGTCCTCGAAATTCAGTAAGGATTAATTATCAAACATATCGATCATCTTTAACGACTACTAACAACTATACTAGTCTACCTGACAAGGAAATATCTATATAAATCTGAGATAGACATACCCTCAAAGCATATCAGGATACGTATCTTGAATCCCATCTTCTGTCTCCCAAGTACAGTCCTTCTCGTTGTCGCTCCACTAAACTTTCACCAACTTGACTATCTTGCTCCTCAATCTTTTCTCATCTCTCGCAATAACCCGAACTGGTTATCTAACAAAAATCAAATCAGGCTCTACTACCAAGTCCTCCAACTTTGTCTGAGGAATGGTAGCCTCTGGATCATGCACGTACTTGCGAAGATGAGACACATGAAATACATTATGGACACCTACCATACTTCACGACAACTCAACTCTGTATGCGAGCTTTTCGATCCTTTTTATAATTTGGAATGGACCAGCATATCTCGGGGCTAACTTTCTCGACTTTTCAAACCGTTCACACCCTTCATCGGTGATACCTTAATGAAAACTCTGTCTCCCACCAAAAACTCTAGGTCTTTGCACCTCTTATCTGCGTAACTCTTCTGTCTATATTGAGCTTCCTTCATCCGTTCTCGGATTAACTCAATCTTCTCTGACACCTCCATTACCAAGTCTGGACCTAAGACCAATCTGTCTTCAGTCTCCAACTAACATGCAGGAGATTTGCATGGCCTTCCATACAAAACTTCAAAAGGCGTCATTCCTATACTAATCTGGTAACTGTTATTATAGGAAAACTCAATCAAATATAGGTGATCCTCACAAGATCCACCAAAGTCCAACACACAAGCTCTCAACATGTCCTCGAGCACCTTATTGACTCTCTCTGTCTGCCCATCCGTCTGTGTGTGATATGCGGTACTCATCTTGAGCTTCGTGACTAACACATCCTGTAGACTCTTCCAGAATTCTCTAGTGAATAAAGCATCTCTGTCGCTGACTATGCTACTAGGAACTCCATGAAGTCTAACTATGTCCTTCATGAACAATTTCGTTAAAACTGGTGTCGTCCTGGTCGACTTTACTGGAATGAATTGGGCATTCTTGGTCAACCTATCCATAATAACCCATATACTTTCATTTCCTCTCCTTAACCTTGACAACCCATCTATAAAATCCATGGATATCGAATCCATTTCCAAACTGGAATATCTAGAGGCTGAAGTAACCCGCTCGACTTCTGATGTTCGGCTTTCACTTGTTGGTTGTTTACACACTGCCTAACCGACAAGCCAACATCCCTCTTCATGCCTTCCCATAGAAGCTCAACTTCATATCTTGATACAACTTGGTCCCTCCAGGATGAATCGTGAACTTGGATCGATGACATTCCTCAAGAACATCTCTTCTCAAATTCTCCACATTTGGAACACATAATCGTCCCTTCTTTCTCAACCATCCTCACTAGTCAAGATAAATATCTTTCAAACATCGACCGCGGTTCTAATCTTAATCCTTCTGATCCTCTCAGCTAATAATGGATCCTCCCTCTGCTTAGAAGCAATTCTCTCGATCAACACTGGTCGAACTTCTAAACAGGACATCATGGCAGTACTCTGACTAGAACTAGGAGTCGATCTTAACTGCATGCCACAACTGGCCAAAGCTTCTAGATCTTTCCATTCTGCCAACATAGCCAACACCATATTTTGATGTCTTTCGTTGAGAGCATCTACTACTTTATTACCTTTCCCTGGGGTATGCTCTATACCAAAATCATAAGCAGCCGAAAATTCCAGCCACCTCTGTTGTTACATATTTAACTCCTTCTGAGAGAATAAGTATCTTAAAGACTTATGATTGGTGTATAACTTGAATCTCTCCCCCAAGAGATAATGCCTCCAAATCTTCAAGGCAAAAATCACCGCTGCCAACTCCAAATTATGAGTAGGGTATCTTACTTCGTACGGTCTAAGCTGCCTAAATGCATAATCAATGACTTATCCCTTCTACATCAGTGTATACTACCAACCCTTGGTTACCATCTGGAACTACTAATACTGGAGCATTGGTTAACAAATGCTTTAACTTAAGGAATGCTTCCTCACATTTTTCGGACTAAACAAACTTTACTTCCTTCCTGGTAAGCTTAGTCAAAGGCGCTGCTATCCGCGAGAAATCCTTGATGATCTCCAGTAATAGCCAACAAGTCCAAGAAAACTTCTAATCTCAATCACCGTCTTTGGTCTCTTCTAATTGTTCACAGCTTCGATCTTATCTGGATCGATTGACAATCATTTCTCTGAAACCACATGACCAAGAAACTTAACCTCTTTCTTCCAAAAATGACACTTGAAAAACTTCGCCTTTAGCTGATTCTGCCTTAGCATCTCTAGCACAACTCTAAGATGATCTTCATGATCTTTCTCATCCTTCGAGTATACCAAAATGTCATCTATAAACACCAACACAAATCTATCCAAAACTCTCAGAAGACTCGGTTCATCAAATCCACAAAGAAAGCAGGTGCATTCATCAACCCGAATGGAATCACTAACCACTCATACGAACCATATCTAGTCCGAAATGCAGTCAAAGGAATATTGTCCTCTGCCACTCTCAACTGATAGAACCCCGTCGCCAAATCCAACTGGGAAAACACTCTGGCTCCACTAAACTGATCAAATTGATCATCAATTCTCGGAAAAGGATACTTATTCTTTATCATCCTTTCGTTCAGCTTACAATAGTCGATATATATCCTCAACGACCCATCTGGTTTCTTCACGAATACCGCAGCCACTCCCCAAGGCGAACTGCTTGGTCTAATAAAATTCCTTCTTCCTAGATCCCCTGGCTGCACCTTGAGTTCCTTCATCTCTGTCGGTGCCATCCTGCTAGGTGGTCTACTCGCAGGTTCAGCTCCTGGTACAAGATCTATTCGAAACTTAGCAGCTTGTTTCGGTGGTAGTCCTGTGACTAGCTCAAACACATCTGCAATCTCTCTTACAATTCGAACCTGACTTAGCTCTTCTTCTGCTTCCATTGCAATAAACAAAGCACAACTACTATGGTCAAAATTCTCCTCTGAGAATATAATTCGGTTATGACTATTTGAGTGTCTCAAAGATATCCTCCCGTCCTGGCAGAATATCCTAGCCTCATACCTCCTCAACCAATCCATACCCAAAATGATTCCGAAATCTAAGAAATCGTAAACATACAAACTGCATGCAAACTTATGACCTAACAAATCAAGTTATAACTAGTCACATCTTATCCCCACAGTTGCATACCCTCCTATTGAATTCGTAACCCTTAAGAAAGTAACAAGGTATGTGGGTTCTAAGCATAACCTATCAACCAAACACTGAGATATAAATAAATGTGATGCACCAGTATCAAAAAGTATCCCAATTGATATACTCTGAATCAAAAACGTACCTTCCATCATAGTTTTTCCCTTATCGACTACAGTAGGCTTAGCTAATGTTCCAATGGCAAAAACTTTCCCCTTGTTCACCTTAGCTGGCTCTGGACACTGGTTCTTGTAGTGCCCCACTTGATCACAGTTAAAGCACTTTACATTCTTCTTGTTTGCAGCCTTCTTTCCCTTGCCCGACCGGCACTCATTTTCATAGTGACCCTTCTTGTCACATTTGTAGCAAACCAAATCAGCATTTGCCTACTTGTCAGCATCCCCTTTCTGGACTCCCTTCTTCTTAAAGAATTTCCTCTTCTTTCCCTGAGGACCCTAGGATTCAACGGGCTTATCTCTAGCTAAAATAGCAAGCATCTCTTCATGGCGAATGGCCATCTCCACCACCGCATTAGAAGGATCTCGGATATGGGTCATGGTCATCCTAGCAAGCTCAGGTCTTAATCCTCGAATGAACCTTTCATTCTTTCTGACATCAGAGTCAACCAAAGCATATCCTTATCGAGGCAGCTCATCAAACTTAGCAGCATACTCGACCATTAACATCTCTCCCTGAACTAGATCCATGAACTTCCTCATCAATGCAGACTTAGCAACTTCAGATAGAAACCTCTGCTCAAACCTTCTCTTGAAATCAGTCCATGTCAGCTCTTCCTCCGAAACTCCGGCAATAACACTATTCCATCAGTGAAGCGCTGCCCCTTGCAACTGTCTAGAGGCTAGCCTTCTCTTTTGCCCATCATCCAAACCTAAATCAGTACATATCCTTTCACAACTCAGTAGCCAATTCTCAACTTCAACAGCATCCTCCGTTCCAACAAACGGCTTTCCACCTAAACTGGTGTAGTCTTTACTTAGCTTAGCATAGTTATTCCTAATTTGAGCCACAGGTTAGCTCCTTCAACATTACCGGCAACTCCAGATTGCAAAAGATTGGATAACAACTGATATACCATCCCCGCATCTACTGGAGGATTTCCATCACCTATATTGGCTTCAGCATTTGGATTAGCATTAGCCTGTCGACCTTGATTGCTCCTGGTATTAGGTCGAGCATTTCCATAGGTTGTGGTGCTTCCTCCACCTAGATTTCCTCTTTCGTTTCCTGCTTCCATATCTCCTTTCTCGTAAATCTGCATACTAGCCTTAGTAAGATACAAAATAACGGTCTGAAAGAGAGGGGAATGCGTACTTATATATATATATATATATATGTGTGTGTGTGTGTGTGTGTGTGTGTGTGTGTATCAAATACAAGTATGTTACTATAGCGTTAACCCAAACCCCGATCATATTTTCAAATTCATTGAATTATGTTTGATAATCTTTTAGGTTTAACTTTCTTTTAAAGTTTCATAAACTTATGCTCTATACCAACTTGTAAAATCCCCATATTAGAGGCCCAAAACTAATGGCAACGGTTGCCGCAGTCATCCATAGTTATTAATCCTCGGCGACCAAATACGGTGGTGTTAGATTCATTGATACACAGAAACATATGAATATAGAAAAAAATTAAACTTCAAAACAAATTACATTCCTTCCAAAATATTTCCTATTCATTACATAATCCCAAATTCGCAAATCACGTTCTGGAAAAATATATTTATTACAACATACGCCCAGAGCGACATATGAAGATGCCTCCTGGGGTGGTCAGAGTATATACAGAGAATATAACAACTTTTCCATTACAATCAACACAGTAGAATCAAAAAAAGAGAACTCTAAATATCTATCATGCCTCCTGCACGTCTTCGGAAGCCTATTCATCTTAAGCGGTACCTGAAAACCTCAACTCTAAAACTACTCAAAATCAATTGAGTACCCGAGAGTTTAAAGGGAAAATATAAACTTCAAGTCAGACATGAAGCTTGGTATGAATAATAATCTAACATTTCAAATCATTTAGATATCAAGTGAGTCCATGCCGCTTAGCGGAACGGGTGTCCCCTTACTAGTATCTCAAACCCTTTTTATAAAACCATATACTATGCTCCTGCATCCACAATGGTTAAAACAATTCAAAACGGTATAATATGATGATATGCAAAACAAATGAATCAATTTTGGATTACCCATCCCCATTCATTTTAGACTATCTATCTCAAATATATTTTTAGGATTACTATTAGTTTTCATAGGCTGACTAATAACCGGTTAAATATTTATAGACTCCCTGTCCAATTACATAGTTTTCATGGGATCACTATGAACCTATTGGTAACTCCAATATTGCTCTTATCCTGGTTTTCATGGGTTGACTAGGAACCTAATTGTAACCCCAATATCCTTTCTTATTACCTTAGTTTTCATGGGTTGACTAGGAACCTATTGACCTCTATCAATATTTCATCTAGATATAGTTTTCAAGGGTTAAGTATAAACCTACTAGCCCTACCAGTATCCAATCATAGTTTTCATGGACTTACTATGAACCTGTCTATCTGACATCTTCCTTTACATATAGTTTTCATGGGCTAACTACGAACCTGTCTATCTGACATCTTTATTTACACATAATTTTCATGGGCTAACTATGGACCTATTGGCCCCTGGCAATATCACACAGTTTTCATAGGTTTACTATGAACCTATTGGCCCTTGCCAATATCTTTCCTTTATATTTTAGCATCCTATATTCTGGTCTTCCTAACCTTCTGGATGCAATTCTACACATTCATGAGTTTATTCAATTTATATTCACTACTGAGTTAACCTAACTGGCTCTCCAACCCTTTTTCCCCAAAATGCAGTTATGGGTCCATTATAAAGTGAATATATTCATATTAGAAGAAGCAACATAATAGTATAGCAATACCACTCCCGTGGGTTTAAAATAAAACATAATTGACCCTTTTTACCTATTTCTTTATCAAAGATAGCTTCTTCTTAAAACCATTATAAAAACTCCTTTAATATTGCCATGGTTTTTCTTTTAAAAATAGAGTTTGGATCATAAAACCTTTCGCTACCTTCAAAACTTAGCTTTCCACTTCATAGGATAACCTCCTTCGAAAGCTCTAAAAAATATTAGGCTCCTGCCTTATAATACTTTAAAAGCTACCTTTCTAAATCTTTCGAATATATTAAAGTGTTAGCATTTAACTTTAGAAGCTTGGCTTCAAAACTAGTTGAAAGTACCCCTTTCGACACTTATGGAAGTAACCCTTTCGAAACCATTGAAAGTACCCCTTTCGAAAGCATTGGGTTTATACTTAAAACATTATTTGGGTCAAAGTGAATATAGGCGAAAGCATATGTTTCGAAACCATCCTTTATCATTTATAAAACATTGGAGAAACATGATGGTGTTGGCACCATCTCTTTCGAAAGCATAAAATATCTGGGTAAAACATTGGAAGGTTGGAGTTGAAACCCCTTTCTAAACCATCACCTTCGAAATCCCTAACCCCTTTCGAAAACTTTAGGAAGTGGCTTAAACTTTACAAAACAAAATACCTTTCAACAACATTGATATCTTCAATACCATCGGAAAGTTATAAAACTGCGGTAGGGTATCGACTAGGTCGGAACCCCTTCTTTTAAAACATTCTTTCATAAGTATGGAACCCAATCTAAAGCACTTATAAAGTAATGGCAACCCTTTTGAAAGCTTTTTAAATCATCTTTCGAAACCAATTGCTTCGACACTATCGAAGGCTTAAAAAAAACATAGGTAGGCGCTTTTCATTTTAAAGAAAAAACCAAGGTTTCGACCCCTTCGGAAGCTTTGCTTTCGACACTCTACCTTCCGCCTATCTTCAATCCACTACGTACCATCATAGTGATACCTTGTGTATTGGTTTCGGCATAAGGATGGAGGCGGAAGCTACTGCGTCGAAAGGGACTTTCCTAAGTAGGCGGAACCACTTTTTTGAGCAAACCAGATTTATTCTTGTTTAAGTAAACTTTTCTCTAACTAACTTGCCACGTGTCAACACCAGATTGGATGTCTTAACTTTTTCAAAGTCTTTTCAAAAATTAACTACCGCTAATCAGATCTAAACCATTGTTAAGTTAATCAAACAAGCCCTTCCAATTATTGCAAAGAAGTCCCTCTTCTAAAACAATTTATTTTGCATAGCAAATCACTTTGGAAAAATCCCCAAAAATTCCAGAAATTCAGTTTAATCATGTTATCCAACATATCAAAATTTTAGACCAAACTCTATATATATATATTCCAAAATATAATATAAAACCAAATCACCATATTTTCCTTCGAAAATTCGTAATAATCTTTCCATGGCTTGGAAAATTCTCAAAATCAAAACCCAACTCCAAAATCATGTTTATCATAACATTAAAATTTTCCATGACATTTAATCAACATTAAATATCGGGTTTGACCTAAAACAGTGCAAAACTCTTTTAAAGAACCTTGTTTAAATCAGATAAATCTTAAATCAAGCATATCATCATCCAATATATCATAAAACGAATTTATCCCTTAAATCCGAAAATACATTATATAAACCAAAATAGAGATAGAATTATTATTCACCTTGCTCTGGATAAGGAGATTGGATTGAGATTGATTCCCCTTAAGCTTGATTTTCTAGCTTTAATTTGATTTTCTCTTGATCTCTTAATGGTCGACCGCTCCTCTATATTTTTGTTTACGTTTTAAAATGACGTGATGAGAAGTAAGAAGGTGGGAACGACAATATAGAAGGGTGGAAGCTAAGGGCATAAATTCCTATTATACCCTTATCTAATTAACCAAATCTCATTCTTTAGCCCATTAATTAGTTTAATAGGCACGTTCTTAATTAATTAATTCAAGCCTCAATCCCTTTATCACTTAACATTTACATTATTCTATTTAATTTATCTAATTAAATCTCCTGAATAATGTTATCAAAAATTAGGGATGTTACACCATCTTTTACATTCATTGCTGGTAGGGTAATTGCTTTGTAATGGTTTCCAAATTTTTCCAATTAAGTCGTGCATCTAGTTAGCTTTTACATTTGTTAATAAGCCCGATCAATTATTGTTTTAACTTGGTTATAGATTGATTTTCATACTGTTGCTCAATTTTCTCACAAGAGAAGATAAGTCGGCCGACACATCCAAAACTAGATTAGTCTAAGTTGATCCATGTAGTAAACACACCAAAGATGCATCTTTCAACTAAGTTCAAGATGACATACAACCAACTCATTTGACTAGGCTCAGCTCAAAAGGGACCTATCATTGGCTTGGCTCTATCTCATCCCACCTACAATTGGTCCCATATAGGTGGTTTGTCATTATACAAACGGCTCAATTTGTCCCCTTCAAGCTTAGCAATCTTTACCTTTTTACGTAGAAATCTTTGACAATAAGCAATTGACTCTTACTACGCCTAAGAAGCTTCTCTTCAACCTTGTTTCCCAAAAAAAAGTGTGCTACACAAGAAAAAGTACAACCGAGTATATCAACTACTGTGTCATGTCTAACAAAAGCGCACTCACTCCTATGTCATATTGCTTTGCCTTGTGCAAAGCTCGCCTCTCTCAGCCCTCTTTCTCTTCCCGCTGTCAGTAGAATGGAGGATCAACAGCTCAGGACTAATATACATTAAACTAGAAAGCTGTCAAAAAATTATACGATGAAGGGAAACATGTGCAGAAATGGACAACCCTAAGTTGCGTATTTGATTAGCTTTTACATTCATTGCTAGTAGAATAATTGCTCTATAATAGTCCCTTGATGTATTCAATTAGGTTCTTCGTTAAATTAGTTATTTCATTCGTTGGTAAGTTGGTTAACCATTATTCTAATTTGATTATTGTCACACTTTTATTAAATTTTGGAATAACTAAATTAATAAATAAGGAAGGGCAATTTCTTTTAACTTTATTAAAACTAGACATTATCACCATAATGCTAAAAATTAAACTAGACACTAGTCAAAGAAATATAAAAATGAAGGAAAACCCATACTAGAATGGACATTGCTAGGTTTTGTATTCAATTAGCTTTCACATTCATTACTGATTGAATAATTGCTCTGTTATGGTTTCATAATTTACCCAATTGGGTTATGCATCCAGTTAGCTTTTACATTCATTGAAAAGTTTGCTTAATCATTGGTCTAACTCAATTATAAACTAGTTTTCATACCGTTGCTTAATTTTCTCATAAGTTAAAGATAATTCGCCAACACACCCAAACTGGCCCAGTCTAAGTTGATCCATGCAGTAACATAACAAAGATATATCTTCCTAGCTAGGTTTGAGATTATATACAGTCAACTCTTTTAACTAGGCCTATCTCAAAAGCTACTAGTCTTTGAATAGGCTCTATATTAATCAACATATGATTGGTCCCATATAGCCGGTTTCATCATCTTATGAACAACTCGGTTTGTTCCCTTCAACCTTAGCAATCTTCATCTTTGTTCTTAACAATCTTTGATAATAAGTAGCCGACTATTACTGTGCATGAGAAGCTTCTCTATAGCCTTGTTTCCTTTTAAAAAAGTACTACAAGATAAAAAGTACAACTGAGTATACCAACTATTATGGCATGTATGACAAAAGTGCACCCACTTCTATGCCATGTCACTTTTCCCTATGCAAAGCTTGCCTTCCTCGACCTTCTTTCTCTTCTTGCTGTCTGTAGAATGGAGAATCAACCGCTTGGGACTGATCTACATTAAACTATCAACCTGTCAAAAAAATATACAATGAAGGGTGACATATGTAGAAATGGATACTACAAGGTTGTGTATCTGATTAGCTTTTACATTAATTGCCAGTAGAGTAATTGCTTTATAATGGTTTCTTGATGTACTCAATTAGGTTGTTTATCTAATTAGCTTTTACATTCGTTGGTAAGATCGATTAACCATTGTTCTAATTTGTTATTGTTTTGTATTTTTATTACACTTTGATATATAACTAAATTAACAAATAAAGAAGGACAATTTCTTTCAACATAATTAAAAATAGACATTATTTTCATAAAGATCAATGTTATACTGAAAGTTTGTCAAATAAATATAAAATGAAGGGGAACGTGTATAGAAATGGACACTACTAGGTTGTGTATTCGATTGCTTTTGCATTCATTGCTGATAGTGTAATTGCTTTTTAATGGTTTCGTAATTTACCCAATTAGATTGTGCATCAATTAGTTTTTACATTCACTGATAAGCTCGATTAATCATTATTCTAATTTGATTATTGATTGGTTACCATACTATTGCTCAATTTTCTCATAACTAATAGATAAGCCGGTTAACACATCCAAACTGGCCCAGTCTAAGTTGATCTACGCGGAAAACACAACAAAGATACATCTGTCCGACTCAGTTTGAGATGACATACAGCCAAATCGTTTGACTAGGTCCAACTCAAAAGCGAACAGTCTTTGGCCTAACTCAATCTCAACCCTCCTATGATTACTCCCATATATCCCATCTCATCATCATACGAACAGCTCGGCCTGTCCCTTCAACCATAAAAAAATTCAGCTCTGTTCTTAGCAATCTTTGGCAACAAGCAGTCGTCCATTATTATTCATAAGAAGCTTCACTTCAGCTTTATTTTCTTAAAAAAATTGTGCTACATGACAAAAAGCACAATTGAGTATACCAACTACTGTTGCAAGTCTAACAAAAGCACACCCAATCCTATGCCATGCCGTTGTGCCTTATGCAATGCCTACCTCTGTCGACCTTCTTTCTCTTCCCGTTGTTAGTAGAATGGAGGAATAACCGCTCGAGACTGATCTACATTATACTAGACACTTGTCAAAAAAATATACAATGAAGGGAAACGTGTGTAGAAATAGACACTACTAGGTTATGTATCTGATTAGCTTTTACATTCTTTGCCAGTAGAGTAATTGCTTCATAATGGTTTCTTGACATACCCAATTAGGTTGATTATCCAATTAGCTTTTTCATATATTGCAAGCTCGATTAACCATTGTTAAAATTTGTTTGTTGTCATATTTTTATTACATTTTGGTATAACTAAATTAATAAATAAGGAAGGGAAATTTCTTTCAACATAATTAAAACTAGACATTATTGTCATAAAGATAAACATTAAACTAGACGTTTGTCAATATACAATAAAGGGAAACATGTGTAGAAAGGATGCTACTAGGTTGTGTATTGGATTAGGTTTTACAGCCATTGCTGGTAGAGCAATTGCTTTGTAATGGTTTCCTAATTTACCTTATTAGATTGTGTATTCAATTAGTTTTCGCATTCATTGACAAGCTCGGTTAATCATTGTACTAATTCGGAAATCGTTGGTTTTCCATACTATTGCTCAGTTTTCTCATTGGTAAAAGATAAACTGACCAACTTGTGTAAAGAAATTTAGGCCATTTTAATGCTAAAAGTATAAATACTTTTGACATAAGTCAAACTATTTATTTACTACATTAGTCTAATGCAGTTAAATATAAACAATACTTTTAGCGTCGATATATTACAAATATATTTATTTACTACATTTTAATTGTAGTTAAAATTTTAACTATTTTAAGCCTAGAAGTATAATAATTCTTAATTAAGTCAAATTATTTTTTAAATTCATAAGTATGCTGCAGTTAAAAATAAAAAGTAAACTCGTAATGCTTATAATTATCAAATATATTTATTTACTTTTAGAAAGCAGCTAAATTTTTAACTAATTTTAATAGTAGAACTATGAATATAATCAATTTAAATTAATTATTTTAACTGCATAAATGTAATGCTGTTATAATTTATATTGATTTTAAGGACAGAAATATAAATACTTTTGAATTAAGACAAATTATTTATTTAACTGCATAAGCCTGAAGTAGTTAAACTGAACAATAAACTTTTAGAGTAGACATATAACAAATATATTTATTAGTTGTAATTTAAAATGTAGTTAAATTTTTAATTATTTTTAATGCTAGAATTATAAATAATTCTTAATTAGATTAAATTATGTATTTAACCGTATAAGTCAAATGTAGTTAAACGTAAACAATAGACATTAAAGCTTATAATTTCCTTATATATTTATTTACTGCATATATATGTAGTTAAAATTTTAACTGGTTTCAATAATAAAAGTAGAAAATTTTGAATTAATTACTTAGTTCCATAAGTTAATTGTAGTGAAATAGGTAACTTAAACTTTTAAAGTTGATAATCTACAAATATATTTAATTAGTGTATTTTTTAATCAAGTAAAAAATGTCAAGGTTTTTGAGATTCAGAGTATTCATTAATGTTTACTGTTTTAAACTATGTTAAATCAAAATTTTGACTATTTAAGTATAATGAAGTTAACCATAAACGGTAAAATTTTATTTTGCAGATTATTTTTTTAGCTAATTTTTAAGGCTAGAAACATAAATTAAGTTAAATTGTTTATTTAGCTGCATAAATATAATAAGTTAAACATGAATAGTAAACTCTAATATAATGATTTTAAACAATCATACCATGACAACTCAATGTTCATACATTTGCTAAATATGACAAAGCATTGATCCGATATAGTGATTTTGAACAATGTTTTTATTATAACATAATCTAAATATAACAAAATAATTATCTCAAACATTATATTGTCTCAAACATTATATTGCTAACATGTTCTTTTATTATGTCCATAACTTTGACATAAACCATATCGTCAGTTTCTTTTTGAAACTCTTTCAGCAATATTTAATCTGTGACATATGGATGGTTTACCGAGTTGTCTTTTGCATTCTGAAGGATGTAGAAAAATATGCTCTAGAAGTTTATTTATATTTTGTAAAATTAGAATTTGTTTGATGTTATGAGAATAAGCCAACTGATAGTAGAACGTCTTAAAGTAATCTTTGATGTAATCATAAACTGAAATATTCTGACTTAAAATAACCCTGATTTCATGATCACATGGGAAGTTGATAATGTGCTAGATGTTGCAAGGGCATGTACGGAAGCTAATATTTATAACTTTAACTTTTCCTTTGGTTGTTTGTACTTTGAAAACATAATTAGATGGCTTGTTCACTTTCTAACCCATGCTTCTATAAGTTGAACTTTTTTCTTTTGATTTTGGATGACGAATAATAATCTAGTCTTTTGTCTCTTCTCATTGATTTAGCAATAAAACCATTACTTTGTTTTGAATAACGTCCAAGGATGGATTGGCAAACTTCTTTAATATCTAACTGTTAAAACAATCTTCCCTAATTGATTTCATTTCTCCATACGGTTTCTAGAAAATGGAGCAGATGTCCAATATTTAGTAGGTAAATTTAAAAGAAATTTGGCAGCAATTTTTCCATCGATTATGTCTTGATAGCTTTATTGTATTCAGAAAAAGTTGGTGCATAAGCACATTCTATGAATAATCTTACTATCCTCCCTTTATTACGTAGACAACTTCCCAAAGAAGTTATTAAATTCTATTTCAAATGATATGTGTAATAGTTATGATAAGCATCTGGGAATTTTTTTGGAATAAACAACTTGATTCCATGATGTTTATCTCACATAGAATCATATCTTCTATTATCAGCAATAAGCATTGGACGAAGATGTCTTAAAAGATAATACCAATTATCTGGATTTTAATAAGAAACTATAACTGGAGCCAACACGAACATACCTAAAATACATATAAAAATGCTAGTAAAATCATATGTAAAAATAGAAAAACATATTTATAATTACATATATGTAATGCAGTTATTATTTCAATATACAGATGTGGTTACAAAATAATTATTTTGGTAATATTGTTGTAACCATGTAAAATTAATATTAAGAATTATTATTATTAATGTACAATTAATTAGTAAATATAAAAACATAATTAATTTAATTTTGTTTACCTTTGTTTCCACCTTTTGTTGATGTTGACATTAAACATCCTGAAGTTTTTACTTCCATGAGAGTAACATCGATAATAATAACGGGATGACAATATTTGAAACCAAATAAGCAGCCTCTAATCTAATAAAAACTTGGTCAAATCTTATACTTAATGGATTTCCTTCCAAAGAAGTTATGCTACCCGAATATGTTTTATTCATTAAAGTAATGTAATGTACTAAATGATGATATGATAAATCTGAAGTTCTATGCAGCTATTTAATTGCTAGAGCTTTTCCATTATAAGCATAATAATAGCTAAGAACAATCTTAAATTCAGAGTTACACTAGGAAACACCCTACTTCTATACCCATACCACCAAAAGAGTATTAAAAATATATTGTCTAGTAATACGAAGAATGAGACAATATGGGCAACACACATGAATATTCCCTTGGGCTAACACCGGTACATATCTCAAATAATATAATACTCACCGTAAATTTATACGGTCTCGGTACAAAGTAATAAACACGTATGTCACCAGGACAGAACAATACATAATCATAGAATATAAATAGAGTACAAAAAGCCAAAACGCAGCAAATAAAATAAAATATATAACATATACAAAGTTCTAGGGCTACAAAATGATAGTCTCTAGCCTACTATATACATACATCATCTAATACATCATAATATATAAATCAACGAGGTTACAAAATACATAGGGAATATATCATCCTATATGACTACTAGCCACCCAAAAACCAAGTGAATCCAGCTGCTTACTGTTTACCTGATCCTGCAATATCTCGGACTGATTCAAGTATTATAAATAACACATGAGTCAGATTATGTCTGAATATAATTCCAGGTGTTATAATGACAATAATAATATCCATGATAATGTAGGAAAATATATCACATAAGTGAAAATATTTCATGATATAGCCAAACCAAATCTTCAATCGTCAATCAACAACATAAGCAAAACATGGATGAAACAATCAAAATTCATAAACATAATATCAATCCATACATCCATAAAAATGTTATTTCCCTAATATAACTGAAATTATAATATCAATAGATAAGTATGGATAATACGGGGACTGACTACACTTTAGACGCATAATCTCTAGCATAGTCGTACTCAACGTCTCATAAAAATATAAATAGTATATGTCTATCTACCACACACAAATAAAAATCGCACAGGAAACTAATAACATGTCTGCTTGCTCCGAGAGCCACCCGTGTGTTTATCTGACCGTTGTGTTGTATTCATCAACGCGAGGACTCAACTCGATCATGATCTAGCACATGCCCCTGCGGTAACAAACTGCTGGTCTAAGTGATACAGGGGCGAACGCACACAACGATGGCACACAGCTATAAATGTAGGGTGTCATGGATTTGGGGCGCGACCTTGCAATCATGGTACTAGGGTGGATAGTAGCCTAATCTGGTTCACTCCCGTACCATAAGAGAAGTTGGACAAAGATAGACAGGCACACAGTATCTATACTCAATGGCCAACAAATAGCCCTACACATATGCTTATGTACGACTACAAGTATACATATCATTGCTCACCTCAGTGAACCTCTCGTCACACAAACTATCCCAGTATGAGTAACATTTACTTGTAGTGAATAACCAAACAAATATAACTACGGCATCTTATACCACCATGTGTTATTCGAATGTTTATTCAATGCTCATAAAATACAATCAATCCATACTATATTTCTATGCAAGTAGTCCAATGAATAACTAGAGAAATATTACCGAAATTCTCATATCAAATGGTATTATTACTTCGTTTATTAAAATTCATCGTTACCCATGCTCTACCATCCCTCTAGATCTCACGTTGATTGGTGCACAAAATTCGGATCGGTACCGATCCAATTGGATCGGATCGATACCGATGCAAATACTTTGCTCTAATCATTATGAAATTTTCAAGGCATCTTCCTTGCGTGCTCCAGAGCCTATCCTCCAAGTTTCGTATGATTCTGACGAACTTTGCTCTTGATATGCTTCGATCACTAATCTAAGTCCTAAACATGCGCAACACTAGCAAATGAATCAAGCATAGCAAGCAATTCAATCACAACAATGAATCAAACATAGCAAATCAATGAATTACATCCACTCACAATCATTCAAGTCATCCAATTCAATCAATGATCATAAACAAGCATAGATCTAATCTAAATCATAGAATTACATAGCCATATATACACAAATGACACTAGCTAATGATTTAATCCATATTACATGTTTTCATTAGGTTGATCTAGGCTTTCTAAATCTGAAATTACCTATGTCTAATCAATTTATAGTTTAATTTGACAATCCTAACTTATAATCGCCTAATTACAAAGTATTATCCATCATGGACTAGTGAGAGATCATAACCACTCACCAAACCAATCAAACCTTTGAAAATGAGAGGACCCGATTCAGACAGTAGAAAATTGGATGTAGATGTGATCCAATCGACGAGATCAAGCCCCTCGATGAAGATCTAGCCTCTAATTGAGATTAGGGATGATTTGGGATGAAATATATGCAAAGAATGGAGAATTAGAGAGGAGGTAGGTTTTTAGGCTGATATGAAATGAAAGACGAAGGTTTCAAATGGTCCCTCACACCTCATATTTATAGCCAAACTAGATTAGACTAATGGGCTTGCTAATTGACCCATTAATCTTCTTTTTAATTCTGGCCAACCGTTTACAAAATTTAAAACTGCTATAATTTCTTAACTAATTCGATTTTCCTATGTAACCACTCTACGGAATGGGAAACCACCATGCCGAAGCAATGAAACAGGTTAGAACATCTAATTCGGCTTTTATCAAAAGTTATGGTCGAAATAAGATCTCCAAGGGCAAAATAGTCATATAGAAATTCGAGAAAAATCATGGACATGTAAAACATCCCTAAGAATCATATTTCAAAATATTAGAATGATACGACCTCAAATGAATTAAATAGAATTATTTTATGATCCTTTGATACGTAAAATATAGGTCGTTACATTCTCCCCCTCCCCCCTCCCCCCCCCCGAAATTTCGCCCCAGAAATAACTAAACAAACATAAGTAATTAAGGTTATCCCGCACGTCTACCATCCATTAGCAACCATATAACAATCCAACTAAGCGGCCAAATTAATAATAACAAGCAAAACATATCCTAACATGCAGAACTCTAATAGTATAAGATATAGTGGTGCAAGTAGATACGACCTATGGGCCTTACCACTCAAAGAGTTCTGGTTTAGGATACTAGTGAGGGGAAAACCCGTTCCGCTAAGCGGCGTGGTCTCACTAGATATCTAAATGATTTGAGATGGTAGATTATTATCTATACCACGCTTTATGTCTGACTCAAAGTTTCTGTTTTCCTCTTAAACTCTTGGGTACTCAATTGATTTTGAGTAGTTTGAGAGTTGAGGTTTTCAGGTATCTAATTAGATGAATAAGCTTCCGGAGACATGCAGGAGGCATGATAGCTATTTAGAGTTCTTTTTATTTTGATTTCGTCGTGTTGTTGATGTAAAGGAAAAGTTGTTAAATTGCTTATATATACACTTTGATCGTCTAAGGGAGCATCTTCATATGTCGGTCTTGGCATATATTGTAATAAATATATTTTCTCTGAATGTGTTTAACGATTGTGGGATTATGTGGTGAATTTGAAATATTTTGAAATGGAATGTGGAACTTGTTTGATGTTTTAAATTTTTCCATATTCATGTGTTTCTATGTATCATTGTATTCAACATTACTATATTTGGTCGCCGAGGATTAATAACTATGGATGACTGCAGCATCCGTAGCTGTTAGTTTTGGCTCTCCAGGTAAGGGATGTTACAAGTTGGTATTAGAGCATAGGTTTATGAAAACTTAAAAGAAAAGTTAAACCTAAAAGCTTTTTGAAACATAATCTAATGAATCAGAAATATGATCGAGGTTTGGGATAACGCTATACTAACGTACTTGTATTTGATATATATATATATATATATATATATATATATATGTATGTATTCCCCTCTCTCTTAGACCATTCTTCTGTATCCTACTAAGGCTCGTATGCAGATTTACGAGAAAGAAGATATGGAAGCAGAAAACAAAAGAGGAAATCTCGATGGAGGAAGCACTACAACCAACGGAAATGCTCGACCTAATACCAAAAGGAACTAAGGTCGACAGGCTAATGCTAACTAAATTATTGATGCCAATGTGGGTGCTAGAAATCCACTAGTATATATGGGGCGATGTATCAGTTCTTCGTCAACATGATGCAAGCAGGAGCAGCTGCTGGAGTTACTGGAAATGTTGGAGGAGCTAATCCTGTAGTTCCAGTTGAGAATAATTATGCTAAGCTGAGCAGAGATCACAACAGTCTTAGTGGGAAACCGTTTTTGGGAATAGAGGATGCCATAGAGGTAGAGAATTGGTTGTTGCATTATGAGCGTATCTTTGCTGATTTGGGTTTAGATGATGAGCAAAAGAGAAGGTTAGCCTCTAGGCAGTTGCAAGGGTCAGCACTTCATTGGTGGAATAGTGTTACTGACTGGGTTCCAAAGGAGGAGTTGACTTAGGCAGATTTTAGAGGGAGATTTGAACAGAGGTTTTTATTTGAAGTTGTTAAGTCAGCATTGTCTAGGAAGTTCATGGATCTAGTGCAGGGAGAAATGTCAATAATCGAGTATGCTACTAAGTTTGATGAGCTATCCCGATATGGACATGCTACTATAGACACTGACATCAGGAGAAATAAGAGGTTCATTCGGGGATTAAGACCTGAGCTTGCTAGGGCGACCCTGACACATATCTGTGATCTTTGTAATGTGGTTGTGGAGATGGCAATCCGCCATGACGAGATGCTTACTGTTTTTGCTAGAGAGAAGCAAGTTGAAACCCAGAGTTCTTAGGGAAAGAAAATAAAGTTATTTAAGAAGAAGGGAGCCCAGAAGGGAGATGCTACCAAGAAGGCAAAAGCTGATTTAGTTTGCTACAAGTGTGACTAGAAGGATCGTTATGCAAATGAGTGCCGGTCAGGCAAGGGGAAGAAGGCTGCAGATAAGAAGAATGTGAAGTGCTTCAATTGTGACCAGGTTGGGCATTATAAGAACCAGTGTCCAGAGCTAGTCAGGGCGGACAAGGGAAAGGTTTTTGCTATTGGACCATCATTTGTTAAACCAACTACAGTTGAAAAGGGGAAGACTATGATGGAAGGTACGTTTTTGATTCAGAGTATACCAGGTAGGATACTATTTGATACCGGTGCATCACATTCATTTATATCCTAGTGTTTGGTCGATAGATTATGCTTAGAACCCACATACCCTATTACTTCCTTAAGGGTTGCGAATCCAATAGGAGGGTATGCAACTCTGGACATGAGATGTGACTAGTTAGAACTTGATTTGTTAGGTCATAATTTTGCATGCAGTTTGTATGTTTTTGATTTCGTAGATTTCGAAATCATTTTGGGTATGGAATGGTTGAGAAGGTACGAGGCTAGGATATTTTGCCAGGATGGGGAGATATCACTAAGACACCCTGATAGTCCTAACCGAATTATATTCTCAGTGGAGAATTCTAACCGGAGTAGTTGTGCTTTGTTAAGTACAATGGAAGTGGGAGAAGAGTTAATTCAGGTTCGAGTAGCAAGAGATTTTGCAGATGTCTTTGAGCCAGTCACAAGACTACCACTGAAACAAGCTATTGAGTTTCGGATAGATCTTGTGCCAAGAGCTGAACCTGTGAGTAGACCACCTAGTAGGATGACACCTACTGAAATGAAGAAATTGAAGGTGTAGCTAGTGGATCTTGAAGGAAGGAATTTTATTAGACCAAGTAGTTCGCCTTGGGAAGCGGCTGCGGTGTTCGTAAAGAAACCGGATGGGTCGTTGAGGATGTGCATCGACTATCATAAGTTGAACGAGAGGATGATCAAGAATAAGTATCTTTTGTTGAGAATTGATGATCTATTTGATCAATTGTGTGGAGCCAGAGTGTTTTCCCGGTTGGATTTGGCGACAGGCTTCCATCAGTTAAGAGTGGCAGAGGACGGTATTCCTTTGACAACATTTCGGACCAGTATAGTTCGTACGAGTGGTTAGTAATGCCATTCGAGTTAACGAATGCACCTGCTTTCTTTGTGGATTTGATGAACCGAGTCTTCCGAGAGTATTTGGATAGATTCGGGTTGGTGTTTATAGATGATATTTTGGTATACTCTAAGGATGAAAGAGAGCATGAAGATCATCTTAGAGTTGTGCTTGAGACGCTGAGGCAACATCAACTAAAGGCGAAGTTTTCCAAGTGTCATTTCTGGAAGAAAGAGGTTAAATTTCTTGGTCACGTAGTTTTAGAGAAGGGTTTGTCAGTCAATCTAGATAAGATCAAAGATGTTAATAATCGGAAGAGACCAGAGACGGTGACTGAGATTAGAAGTTTTCTTGGACTTGCTGGCTATTACTGGAGATTTATCAAGGATTTCTCGCGAACAGCAGTGCCTTTGACTAAGCTAATCAGGAAGGATGTGAAGTTTGTTTTGTCCGACAAATGCGAGGAAGCATTCCTTAAGTTGAAGCTTTTTTTTGACCAATGCACCTACGTTAGTAGTTCTAGATGGAAACCAAGGGTTGGTGGTGTATACCGATGCATGTGGAACAGGATTGGGAGCTGTGTTGATGCAGAAGGGTAAAGTGGTTGCCTACGCTTCACGACAGCTTAGACCGCAAGAAGTGAGATATCCTACTCATGACCTGGAGTTGGCTATGGTGGTCTTCGCATTGAAGATTTGGAGGCATTATCACTTAGAGGAGAGATTTGAGTTATACACTGATCATAAGTTTTTAAGATACTTATTCTCTCAGAAGGAGTTGAATATGAGACAGCAGAGATGGCTAGAATTTTTGGCTGCTTATGATTTTAGTATAGAGTATACACTAGGGAAATGTAATAGAGTAGCGGATGCTCTTAGCAGAAGACGACATAATGTGGTGTTAGCTATGTTGGCAAAATGGAAGGATTTAGAAGCTTTGACTACCTGCAACGTGCAGTTAAGATCGACTACTAGTTCTAGTCAGAGTACTGCCATGTTGTCCTGTTTAGAAGTTCGACCAGTGTTGATCGAGAGAATTGCTTCTAAGAAGAAGGAGGATCCATTATTAGCCGAGAAGATCAGAAGGCTTGAGGTTGGAATTGAGATCGAGGATCCAAAAGACTTTAATCTTGACCAGAAGGAATGGTTGAGAAAGAAGGGATGGTTGTGTGTTCCAAATGTTGAGAACTCGAGGAAAGAAGTTCTTGGAAAGTGTCATCGATCCAAGTTCACGATTCATCCTAGATGGACCAAGATGTATCTAGATATGAAGAGGAGCTTCTATTGGGAAGGTATAAAGAGGGATGTTGGCTTGTGGGTTAGGCAGTGTGCATACTGTCAACAAGTGAAAGTCGATGGGTTATAGTGGACAGATTGACCCATAAATGGGATTCGATATCCATGGATTTTATAGATAGGTTGCCAAGATCAAATAGGGAAATGAAAGTATATGGGTTATAGTGGACAGGTTGACCAAGATTGCCCATATCATTCCAGTTAAGTCAACTAGGACGACACTTGGTTTAGCTAAGTTGTTCATGAAGAACATAGTTAGACTACATAGAGTTCCTAGTAGCATGGTCAGTGACAGAGATGCTTTGTTCACTAGCGAATTCTGGAAGAGTCTACAGAATGTGTTAGGCACTAAGCTCAAGATGAGTACTGCATATCACCTCAGACGGATGGGCAGATGGAGAGAGTCAATAAAGTACTCGAGGATTTACTAAGAGCTTGTATATTCGATTTTGGTGGATCTTGGGAGGATCACCTACATTTGGTTGAGTTTTTCTATAATAATAGTTATCATACTAGTATAGGAATGGCGTCTTTTGAAGCTTTGTATGGAAGGCCATGCAAATCACCAGTATGTTGGTTGGAGACTGGAGACTGGAGACAGATTGGTCTTAGGTCCAGATTTGGTTAGGGAGGCATCAGAGAAGATTGAGTTGATCCAAGGAAGGATAAAGGAAGCTCAATCCAGACAGAAGAGTTATGCAGATAAGAGGCATAAATGCCTAAAGTTCTCAGTTGGAGATAAGGTTTTCATTAAGGTATTACCGATGAAGGGTGTGGTACGGTTGGAAAGTCAGGGAAACTGGCGCCGAGATATATTGGTCCATTCCAGATTATAGAGAGGATTGGAAAGCTCGCATATAGAGTAGAGTTGCCGAGCAGTATGGTAGGTGTCCATAATGTATTTCATGTGTCTCATCTTCGCAAGTATGTGCATGATCCAAAGACTATTATTCCTCCGACAAGGTTGGAAGATTTAGTAGTAGAGTCTAATTTGACTTTTGTTAGACAACTAGTTCGGGTTGCAGCGAGAGATGAGAAGATATTGAGGAACAAGACAGTCGAGTTGGTGAAAGTTCGATGGAGCGACAACAAGAAGAACTGTACTTGGGAGATGGAAGACAAGATTCGAGATACTTATCTTGATCTGCTCTGAGGGTATGTCTATATTAGCTTTATATAGATAATTGCTAGTCAGGTATACTAGTATGGTTGTTAGGAGTCGTTACAGATGATTGCTATGTTTAGTATTTAGTCCTTACTGAATTTCGAGGACGAAATTCTTTAAGGAGGGGAGCCTGTAACACCCCTAATTTTTGATAACATTATTCAGAAGATTTAATTAGATAAATTAAATAGAATAATGTAAATGTTAAGTGATAAGGGAATTGATTTTTGAATAAATAATAAGGAGGCCGTGCTTAACAAATTAAATGGGCTTAAGAATGGTCTATGAGTTAATTAATCTACATAAGGGTATATTGGGAAATAGCCACACATAACCTCTTACCCTTATATATTCTCGTTTCTTATAGTTTCATTTCTCATTCACGTCATTTTGCAAAAAAAAATACAAACGTAAGAAAAGAGGAGTCGGCCATTGTTAAGGAAGAGAAATTCTAATCAAGCTAAGGAATTAAAGAAGGGGAATAAATCTTTGTCTCAATCCAATCTCCTTATCTTAATCAAGGTGAATAATAATTTATACCATCTCTAATTTGTTTGATGAACATATGTTTTCGGATTTAAGATTAAATTCGTTTCTATGATGTTTTGGATGATGGTATGCTTGAATTATAATTTGTTTGATTTAAACAATATTGTTTAAGTGAGTATTTAATTATGCGGTTTTAGGGTAAAACCGAATGAAATTGACTTTTGAATGCCATGGAAAAAAATTATGTTATGTAAAGCATGATTTTAGAGTTGGGTTTCAATTTTGATAATTTTCCAAGTTATGGAAAGATTATTATGACTTTTCAAAGGAAAATATGATAAAATTGGGTTTTAATTTAATTTTGATTATTTTAGGGAGAAATTGGGTCTAGAATTTTTATATGTTAGATAACATGATTAAAGTAAATTTCTGTAATTTTTGAAGATTTTTCCTAAGTGATTTGCTATGGAAATTAAATTATTTTAGAAGAAAAACTTATTTGCAATATTGGTTTTGCTTAATGGAAGGGCTTATTTGCTAAGTTAACCTTGGTTTAGATCTGAAATTAAGCGGCAGTTATTTTGGTAAAGAATTTGAAATTTTGAGGCAACCAATCATATGTTTACATGTGGGCAGGTTAGTTAGATAGAATTTGCTTTAATTGGCATTAACCTGCTTTTACTCAGAAAAGCAGGTTCCGCCTCTATCGGAAGTGCCTTTCGACTCTAATGCTTCCGCTCCATCTCAGTCGAAACCAATACACAAGGTATCACTTAGATGGTACGTAGTGGATTGGAGAAAAGCGAAAGGCATGGTGTCGAAAGCATTGCTTTCGATAAGGTCGATACCTTTGTTTGTTTTAAAAAGTTAAGCGCCTGCCTTTGTTTTACTAAAGCTTTCAAGGTAGTCGAAACAAATGTTTTCGAAAGGAGTTTTCTAAATAGCTTTCTAAAGGGGTTGTCAACTGTTATGAATTTTTTGGAATCACTACACAATTAGATTTAGAAGAGAAAGTAGTGAAGAAAGCAAACAAAAAAAAGATTCCCCCAAAAACAAAAACTTTTATTGATTCAACTAAGAAAATACAAAAGAAACCTAAAATTGAGAAGAAATCTCAATCCGAACACCTTACAAAATACATTTTTTCCACACATCTTATGAACCCTAGACATGTCTATTTATAATAGACTTGACAAAATATCTTATTTAAGAAGCTATTGAATACCTCCATAAATCTTTATCAGGTAGATAATTTGTTGCCTTCTCTAATGCAATAAAAGAGACAACTAATCACCCTACCAAATACACAAAATCTCTAAAAGATGCAATTAATCACATTCCAAAATCTACTAGATCTATAAAATAGGCAATGAATATGAGTCATAATTCCACATAGGCTCAAATATCTCCAGGATCTACTTAAATATGAAATATCGTATCACCAAAATCTAACAATCTCCACCTTGATACAATATTCCATAAATGTCATCCAAGCTCCTCCTAAAACCTCGAACTCCAAACAATATATTCAAGGAAACAAATATCTCCACCACAAAGCTAAACCTCTCTCCAAACTATGCATGCCCGCCAATCGAACATGCACATTATCAACAGAACAAAATTGCTTATAATACCAAAAAGACTTCCAAGTAGGCTTTATGGTTTTCCGTTGTTGGCTCCACCTTGATTCAGACAGACTTGTCTCTCCAACTTCACATGTATAAGATTTTACAATTTTTAAGGTTTTTCCAAGCAATGAATAAATATTATTGTTTTTCCTCTTCGCGCGTAGCACCTCCCTATTACCCTTCAAAACCCTAGTTACTCCACCTCGAGTCGAGAAGTTACAACCTTTCCCTTCCAACTATCCAACAGAGACAAGATACCTTTTAATTTCTGGGATATGCCTAACCCCTGTAAGCATCACCAAACTTCCAGTATCCATCTTCAACCTGACAGAACCTATGCCTTGAATATGTATATCTCCACCATTAGCAGACTCCATCTTGCACGCTTCCTCCTTATAATCAGTGAATGCTTCCCTTTGATTGCAAATGTGGAAACATGCACCAGAATCTAGCACCCACTCTCCTCCCCTACTCATATCAACATAAAGAACATCATTGCAAATGCCAAAGTTTACCTCTTCATCACGGTCTACCTCTAGCTTATTTTTGTTTCCTTCTTGAGTTTTCATCCTCTCTTTATCTTCTCTTAATTTATTGCAAAATTTTAGCTGATGGCATGGTTTTTTGCAGTAATAGCAAATGAAGTCTCGATCCATATTTGGTTTGAATGAGCGTCTTTTTCTCTTTACAAGGTGGACCTCTGCCAATGGATTTGTAGTTTCCTTTCCTCCAGTGGCATTTCCTTCCGATGAATTTATCCTCTGCATCTCCTCATTAAGAAGGTTGCTCCACAGTCTCCATGGAAATAACATCACTATAATTTGAATTGTTCAACGCGACTGCTAGAATTTTCCAACTTTCAGGCAATGAGCTCATTAATATTAAAGCTTGAGTTTCATCATCAACTTTGAAACTTACCTCCGCTAATTGGTTCACAATTGCTTGAAAGTTGTTGAGATGTTCACTAATCGATTCGCCTTCCTTTAGTTTTAGATTGACCAACTTTCTCATAAGAAATGCCTTATTCGTCATAGAATTTTTTGCATAAATCCCTTCCAATTTCTTCCATATTCCAAAAGCAGAAGTTTTACAAGCAATGATATGGTACACAGAATTCACCATAAAACACTGAATTGTCGCAGCTGCCTTCCTATCCAAATATTCTCACTTTGCCTCAGTTATTCCATTTGGCTTTTCCCCTTTGGTTTCCAAGGGTTGGTGAAGATCATTAAGATAGAGATAATCTTCCATCTTCGCCTTCCACAACCCCCAGTTTCTTCCATTAAGCTTTTCAACGCTTATCTTCTCCATAGCCAAAGACTCTTCCAAAAATTTGTGTAGCTGGCTCTAATACCAACTATTAGGAATTTTTCGGAATCACTACATAATTAGATTTAGAAGAGAAAGTAGTAAAGAAAGCAAACCAAAAAAGATTCCCCCAAAAATAAATTTTTTTATTGATTCAATCAAGAAAATACAAAAGAAAGCTAAAATTGAGAAGAAATCTCAATCCCAAACACCCTATAAAATACACTTTTTCCACACATCTTATGAACCCTAGACATGTCTATTTATAATAGACATGGCAAAATATCTTATTTAAGAAGCTATTGAATACCTCCATAAATCTTTACTAGGTAGATAATTTGTTGTCTTCTCTAATGCAATAAAAGAGGCAACTAATCACTCTACCAAATATACAAAATCTCTAAAAAGATGTAATTAATCACATTCAAAATCTACAAGATCAATAAAATAGGCAATGAATTTGAGTCATAATTCCACATAGACTCAAATATCTCCAAGATCTACTTAAATATGAAATATTGTATCACCAAAATCTAACGGTCAACCTAAGTTTTAAAGTAGAGCTTTTGACCGAGACTCTTATTTATAAAAGAATGCTTTCGAAAATGATGGTTCCGACCTAGTCGAAACTCTGCTATTGATTCTATACCTTTCGAGTGTGTTGAAATCATCAATGCTTTTGAAGGTAGTTTTGTTTTAAACTTATACTAAGCTAATTCCTAAATGCTTTCGAAAGGGATCAAGGGTTTCGAAGGCAATGGCTTCGAAAGGGGGTTTCGATGCTATCCTTCGGTATTTTGCTTAAATGATTTGAAGCTTTCGAAAGGGATGACGCCATCAAATTTTCCCCAATACTTTTATATGATGTTTCGAATACTTTTGTTTATATTCACTTTTACCCAAATGATATTTTAAAATATAAATCCAATGGTTTCGAAAGAGGTACTTTCAATGATTTCGGAAGGGATACTTTCAAAGGTTTTGAAAGGGGTACTTTCAAGGGTTTCAAAAGAGGTATTTTCAATGGTTTCGAAACTGTGCTTCTAAGAGTTAATAAGTAATACTTTATTACATTCGAAGGGTTTCGAAAGAGAGGTTTTAAAGTATTTTGAAAGGTAGGGGCCTAAAGTTTTGAAAATAGATTTATATGCTTTCGAAGGAGGTTATCCAGTGAGGTCGAAAGCAAAGTTCTGAAGGTTTTGAAAGCCTTTGTTTTCAAAAAAAATTTCCTAATCTCGTTTAAAAGGAAAACCATGGCGTAAATAAATAAAGTATTTTGAAATGGAGTTTTTATAGAAGTTTTCTTTGATTAATAGGTTAGAATGATTGACCAAGTTATTATGTTTGCTTCTTCATATATGTATGTATTCACATTGTAATGGACCCATAATTGTATTTTGGGGAAGGGCAAAATAACCAGGTAGGTTGACCCAGTAGTGAATATAAATTAAGTTCACTCCTTAATGAGTAGAATTACATCCAGGAGGTCAGGAAGACCAGAATTTAGGATGCTAAAATATTAAAGGAAGATATTGGAAGGGGCCAATAGGTTCACAGTAAGCCCATGAAAACTATGTATAGGAAAAGATATTGGTAATGGCCAATAGGTTCATAGTAAGCCCATGAAAATTATGTATAAATGAAGATGTCGGGAAGACAGATTTATAGTTAGCCCATGAAAACTATGATTTGATATTGGCAGGGGCCAATAGGTTTGTATTTAGCCCATTAAAACAATATCTGAATTAAGATATTGACAAAAGTCAATAGGTTCCTAGTCAACCAATGAAAACTAGGATAAGAGAAAAGATATTAGAGTTACCAATAGGTTCAGGAAGAACCCATAAAACAGTAAAGATATTGGCAGGGGCCAATAGGTTCTTAGTGATCCCATGAAAACTATTCAATAGGACTGGGAGTCCATAAACATTTAACCGGTTATTGGTCAACCCATGAAAGCTATTAGGTTAATAGTAACCCTAGAAACTATAACTGAGATAGATAGTCAAAATGAAAGTGGGATGGGTAATCCAGAATTGATTCACTTATTTTGCATATCATTATATTTTTTTGAATTGTTTTAACCATTGTGGATGCAGGAGCACGGTATATGGTTTTATAAAGGTTTTAGGATACTAGTGAAGGGAAAACCCGTTCCGCTAAGCGGCATGGTCTCACTAGATATCTAAATGATTTGAGATGGTAGATTATTATTCATACCAGGCTTTATGTCTGACTTGAAGTTTATGTTTTCCACTTAAAATCTCGGGTACTCAATTGATTTTGAGTAGTTTAAGAGTTAAGGTTTTCAGGTACCTCATTAGATGAATAAGCTTCCGGAGACGTGCAGAAGGCATGATAGCTATCTAGAGTTCTCTTTTATTTTGATTCTGATGTGTTGTTGATGTAAAGGCAACGTTGTTAAATTGCCTATATGTATATACACTTTGATCATCCAAAAGGGCATCTTCATATGTTGCTCTTGGCATATATTGTAATAAATATATTTTCTCTGAACGTGGTTAATGATTGTGGGATTATGTGATGAATTTGATTTTTTTTGAAATGGAATGTGGAACTTGTTTGATGTTTTAATTTTTTTTTCCATATTCATGTGTTTCTATGTATTAATGTATCCACCATTATCATATTTTGTCGTCGAGGATTAATAACTATGGATGAATGTAGCATATGTAGCCGTTAGTTTTGGGCCTCCAAGTAGGGGATGTTACAAAGAAGCTAAAGCCCGGAGAGTTGTTCTTAAGGAGATCGCCAAATAGAAATATCGAAGTCACCCAAGCTGAAGACGTCTCCTAAAGACCCAACTGGGGGAGTCTCCTCGGTTGCTAGCGATGTGCTTATTTTTGCGGTTTTCTTCGGAGATTTGATGATTACTCATTTCGGATGAGGTGAGGCAGGAAGCTCAGTGCCTTTGGGAGACATCTCCCTCCAGACTAGCATCGTAGTCACTGCCGCCTCCCTTGATACTCTCCTTTTCTTCTTCTTCTCTTTCTTCTTCTTCTTCCTCTTCCCTCATCTCTTCTTTCCCTTCTCCCCTTCCCTTATTTTCACTTTCTTCCAGGATCGTTTGCATCCCAGCTCCTTCATCCTCTTATCTTGAAATTTCACCAATAGTAGGCTCTTCCATCGCCCTACCAATTGGTTTGCCAATGGTTGTCGTACTCGACAGACTTTTAACTTCCCTTTGAAGATTATCTTTTGAGCTACGGGAGATGGCTGAAGATCGAATAGGCATTCAGGAACTACTAGACGGTGTAGTTGCAGGAATAGTGGAGCATTTATGATGTAATAGACTGCACCGATGATGGTTTTAATTTGTTAGGAGATACACGGTGGTGCGATGTTGGAAGCCGACCCTTTTAAGAGCTTCCAGGGTATTAGCATGCTTGTCACTTGTGTCTCGAGCAGGAATATCTGCGAAATAATTGAATAATAATTTAAGCAATTGGACGGAAGGAATCCGAGTGCGAAAAGAGTGAAGAGAAAGGAAGCTTATTGCCAAAGAGCTAAGGCCTGTTAAAGCCATACGAGTATCAGAAGAAGTGCTCGTTCTTGAAGTACAAGCGTTTGCTATGAAGATTCTCTATGACTTTACATCGACACCAGGCCTTGATTAACATATAAGATAACGAGTCTTACCGATGCTTGGAACTTAGAATGTGGGTTAACTCCCTGAAGTTGGGTGATTACCGAAATCGGTTTAGAAATGACACGTATAAGGAACTCAAGAGGACATACCCGTTGGGACAAACTTGGGATAGAGCTAACCAAAGTTCTTGCAGAATCATACAAAGGAATGGATTAAAGGGTAGCATGGCACTGCCCAAGCACATATATCGGTTGCATGTCGTATAGCCCATCGAAGGGTTGTGTTCCCCTTGGATCTGTGTTGGAAGAAGCACATCGTCTTCAGCAATTCCATGTTGTTGGCAGATGTTTAAGAGCATTGTAGACGTAAGTATTATTGGCACCTGTTCAGGTAGGTCATCCAGGACTCTCAAACCGATATACTCGTTCAAAGGAGGAGGCAGGTTTTGCATAGGTCCTGCTTGAACCATCATCCCTTGTAACTCGGCAGTGATTGACCGCTTGGGTCTTGCATGTATGGTATGTGAAGCCTGAGCTGCAGAGGATTCAGCTTCAAGAGGAGTCTACGGCCCAACGTCGACAGGAAATCTTGGTGAGTGACGACTCATTTTGGATAGGAAAATTTGGCATTTAACACAAGAACATGGGAAGTGTAGTAACCAGATATCCCATGCAAGAAAATTATTCAAATATTGGAATATACTCAACGCGGTCATTCTTTGGAAAAAGAACCATCCTATGACATTCGACCAATGATATGAAATTGGTCAAATGTTGGTCCAAGCAAATTGAAAGACTTTGGTTGAACCCAAATGCACATTAAATCGGGCCCGAGCTCAACCTTGGGTGAATGTGAGGACTGCCTCGATCTAACACTTGTCAAGATCTTTCAAACCCATATCACCAACCACGGCGATCTAGAAAACATCACCGACGACAAAGTACATTACCAGATCAAGGCGGGGACCCAGCTTATTACGAGTGAATTTTGTTTTTGTCCTGAGGAGGTCGGTGGTGATCTCTTTTGTAGAGTTCGACGGCGATTGAGGTAAAGATCTAGAGGTGGAGGCACCTTCAAGAGGTCGGTGGCGATGTGGGAGGAGCAATGACGGTCGGCTTTCGACAAAGGAACGAAGTTTGCAAGGGTTTAGTAGAAGAAGGCTCGTTCATGAAACTAAGGAAATGAGGAGAAATGAGAAAATTTCTCTAAGTGCCCAATATAAATAGTGCTCGGTGATGAGGAAAAGGGTTGGTACCTATTTGAATTTTTGGACCAAAAATTGGAGAAAAGACAAGGGGAAAGAAGTGCATACTTAGCTAAGACATGAAACGATCTTTAGAGTGCAGATCTTGCCCATAACACGGAGAATGTAACCCCTATTGTATACGTAGTTGAACGGATATCCACGGGATGAAGGCAACGCTTTGAAGCAACTTTCAGATCACCTAATTAACATGGATGGATAATAACATGTGCTTGTCTTATTCTAGAGCACGCTTTATTCTCAATGAAAGCATACTCTGAGGCAAGCATTATCTGGCTTTTTGACCAAGCATGCTCTTGCTCGAATCTGACGTCGGGACGAAGACAAAATGATTTGGATTTGGAAACATGCCTAGGATAACTATAGGAGTAGACTCAAGAAGTTGCAAAGGAATTGAAGCTAAGGGGACCACTTGGTACCGAACACTTATACTCGGTACCGACCGCATCTTTGGCCTCCGGTGGGCCTCCAAAGCCATGATACATGGGAAGGGGGCTTGTTATTATCATCTTAAAGTGCATTTCTTAAGGAATAGGGGAACAACTCTAAGGATTTGCTTGAGGAAAGCAGACAAGTACAAGTGATATCAGAACCTCTCGAAAACAACATGATCTCAAAGGAAAAGTGTTCGGAACACTATTGATTGGGGGTAGAAGATTAAAAGAGGGAAGAAGGCATGGTTTCCACTCCAAAAATCAAGTCAATATCGACCACTTTTGGTCGTACTAACCAATTTTGGTCGTACCGACCAACTTTGGTCGTACCAAGTTGATTTTACAGCTAAGTGGGCCCAGTCTTCCCCTCCTACGCTCTTGAATTTGGATCAAGATCTGGACTTGGTATCTCATAGGCATTCGGCTCCACCGGACCATTTCTCTGTAAATACGGGCCCTATAGCAATTGGAGAAGGACTTTTGGCTCGTTATCTTCTTCGTCTTCTATCTCTCTTCCATTAAAGTCGCCAAGGAAGCTACTATTTGTTCTTCTAGGCTTTTAAATCAGTAAAACCATTATACTGGTAACTCTAAAATCCATAATCAATAAAATCTATAGTGGACGTAGGTCAGAGATTGCCGAACCACTTTAAAAACCTTATTTTTCTTAAATTTTTTCATATGTTCTCTACTAGATTTCTATATTTCTACAAGACTTTGGGTGATGTGCCACTTTTGGTATCAACGTATAGGTCGGAAATTAGGCTCGTTTTAGACTGGGTATTACTAAGAGACTCTCGTGTGAGTTGTTCCATAATTATCCAATATATATCAGTACATAACCGCTTGATGCCCCTGCTAGCCATGATCAATACACTGCCCAACATTTGGAGACCGTTACATACTCTAGTCTTAACGAATGAATTGATATCCTTTCTCAAAACATCATCACTATGAATATATATAAAATAACATGTTACTTTATACCATGATAATTTTCTCATGGTTACAACTCTGTATAATAATTATCACATAACATATTATTTAAAGAATTTCTAAATATATACTTTAAGTTAATTTATTATTTTATTTTATTAAAAATTATATTATAGAAATAAAATACTTTTAATACGAACAAGATTGGTCTTAGAGTTAAATATCTGTAACAGATTACATAATTACCTCTAGGGCATACCACTAACTCTTTGAATCTCCCACGTACACTTAGGATCAATTATGGAATTTTATTCCTTTGATATTAATTGGTGTTTTAAAGCCGATCGAGTTAGTCCCTTTATGATGAGTTTGCTATGTTAACATTAAGGGGGGAGAATGTAACACCCCATAAATTGAATGATAATTAATCAAAAAGAAATTAGTTAATAATCAGTAAAGCCAAAAATGGAATTTTCACAAACATCGAAATTTGGCTACGAAACTTGCTCTGTTGTGTTCATAGTGATTTTTTGATCAATTTTCATATATAAAGTTTTACGATCGAAGTTCAAACGGATAGTTTATAAACATTTGAAGATTTTGGATTATAAATAATTATATATATAACTAAGGAAACAAATATAATTAATTAACGTTAATGGATACTTAACGTCTAAGCAAAATTAACGTTAATCAATAGTAAACATATGGAAAGAAAACTGTATGAAATAACGTAAAAAGGAAATAGATGAACGTTTAACAAAACAACACAACATGTCGAGCCCTTATTGGGACCGTTCGATCATCGGTGGTAGACTACCGGCTGTGTATTGAACCTAAGGTGAAAGGGCTAGATTTAATATAATTTAATCTAACAAATGACATTGATTCGAACCCCTATAAATATGAGCCATGCCCCTTACTTTTCTTCTCATATTTTCTGAAGCAATTGCGAAGCTCTGCCATTTTCTTTTCTCCATAAATTCCAAAATCTATATAAACTATAATATATATGTATATATATAGTTTAGAATAGTGGAGAATAGTAGAGAAGAAGAACAAGGTTGAATCGAATCGTCAAAGCCAAGGTAAACTATAAATCTAAATTAAATTCAAATCTCTTCTTGGATCTAAATTTCTAATAAACATGTATATGCTTTCGATGCATATTTTGGTAGGAAGAAAGATAGTCAAACAACAATAACATGATTTAGATCTAGAGATTTAGAAGCTTAGAGGTGAGTGGAACATTATATATTTTTATATAATATGGGACTTATATCATTGTAAATCTATTCCTTGCATGCCTAAATGTAAATTTTGGAGCTGTGAGCTTAAATATAAATATGTAATGAATTTGAGAACTGTGCCTACATATTTTGTGAATTGTTAATTTTGATTAAATATTGTATATACTTGAATATAAAAAGTAATGGTAAAAGTTGTCCTTAAATTTATGAGACAATTCGTTAAGATATTGTATAATAATTCCAAGTTTGTTGGTTAAATGATATATTAATAAACATGAATTGGAAGGTGTTATAAATTGGATTGTGATTTAAGCAATAATTTCTTGGAATGAAGTGCATGGTAATGTAAATTTCCATAAATTATCCAGTTTTCAATTATGAATAAGAGTGTATCATTTGAAATAACAAAAAACATGTCTAAAAGAAAGAGATGTACAAAATAGGGATGTTTACCGTATTTTATACCATCTACTTCAATAATAATAGAACTAGATAAGTCCTTGTAATTCCAAACATAACACAAGTTCTTGTTTAGATAATTTATGGAAAATTACAGTGTTAACGTTTCCTTTTAGGAAAATGTAATTCCAACGCATTAAAATGCAGAAATCCTTAAGCATAAACCAAAGTATTGTAAGTACATATAATAACGATAATTTAATTGTAGATCTAATATATATGATTTAAGGTAAGTTAGAAAATAAAAATAGGTAATGAAATAAAAATAAAGTAATGGGGAATTAAGAAGTTGTAACAATCAAAGAAAGATAGTTAATAGATGAAAAAGAACGGCAATCTATATCTAATAGTGTTAAGTAGAAGTTAAGCAGTAAAAGATATTTAATGTATTAAATTAAGAGTAAGCGAGAAATGACATTAATGAAACAAGAAGTAAGCTATGTAAATATAATCGCATGTTAACAGTTGAACATAGGAGGCATAGTAATTAAATAAATTTATATAGCCTCAAGTATGCATTTATGATGGGTGTGAATTATTGAATCTAGTCAATTATTTAAATTAATTAAGAATGATGTAGTCATTAGTAAGGGTTGGAATGCAAGGTCAGTAATGTTGCATAATAGAAGTCTGCCTACCGAGAGGGGCTACCAGCGGTTGCGTTGTACATTGTACCAATGTTAAACATCTCCAACTATAAAGGGAATATATAAAAGTAGGATTCGCCTCAGTTGAAGTGTTAAAGGACCAAGTATGGTCTACTTCAATCTTTAGGAAGTATGTGTTAAGTAACCAAGTGGGCATTTTCTTGATTGCATTAGGCATCCAAATGAGATGGTGAGCGTAGGCTCGGCCCTATGTCAGCAAGGTTGGTATCATATATGTGAGGAGTAGGGCTATACATATAGGTCGAGAGCGTCATCAATCATGGAGTGGTCGGTAGAAAGACTCGGGTTACACCTATATGGACTCCGCCTCCTACTAGTGTAGATTATGTATGGGACATGCACCGCCTCATAGTTGTTTTCTAGCTTGTTTGTAGTTAGGATGCAAGACTATATAACCCCTAGATGAGCCTTTAAGGTTAGGTAGATTATGGATAAATAATTGTAATGCCGCTATTAAGAACTAACAGGAAGATCTTTGGTGTACGTGGGCAAATCGATTTAGACACAGATGGTGGGTATCTAGCGCGGTGTAGAGTTACGGATACTAGCAGGCAATGTGTCCTAGTCGATGGAGGGACCGTAGCACTTATATATATACATACACATAGATGTATGCACACGCACACATACATGGGTGTAGTTATTGTATACCTCGAGTAGGTGGGGCGTATCGCACGCGTACATGAAGTCGAGATGGCTAAGTTGAAATAATATACATAACACGTAATGGAAGACAATGAGCGTAAACTAGTGTTATGTATAAAGCATGTAATTTACTAGTCACCAGAGCGTTGTTCCATCCCCCTCTTCATTACAACCCACGGGATAGATTTAGAAGGACATGTATTGGTATAAGGCGAGAATGGTGGAAATATATATTTCCTTATGAATTCTCGGCACTGACAAGGGTACTAGATACCAGAGGTATTAGCCTTGGTCAATATTATATGTTTTATTATACTTTACTAGTCCGATTAAGTTTTTATCGATAATTCTCTGATATACTTTTGTTTATTTGCAGGATACCAACACCAACAGTTTATACTCTAGTGGACTTTGGTTTTAGATTGAGCTAAAATTTAGGCCCATTAAGGTATGGGTTTTATAAAAAAAATCAAATTTTGGTATTGTACTTGAAACATTCAGGATTTATGCATCGTACCATATGGCATAACCAACGCTCTTAATGGCTTTATTGACAATTGTGGAAATTCTATTCTCAACATTGATATAAACTCATAGTCTCTCTTCAATGTGCGAAAGTTCTTATTAGACATTATAACAAATCATGTCTATTTTGGCTTTGTTAAATTTTATTTTATCTTACATAATTAGTTTTATTTTCAGATTGTATCCAAATTCAATTTACTACCAATAATTTCTAAAAGAAAATCCCATCGCTGCAAAGTTGTTGTTTTTCAAAAAAACAAATGTTTCTTAGTGCAACGGAATATGCATTCATAAATATTTTATGAATTGTGTTTATATATATAACTGATTTGGTTTATAGTTTATGAAACTTATGCTCATAACATAAACTGGTCAATGAATATTGATCGGCCCCAAATTCCTTTGAGGTGATCCACAAAAGATCCCTCATGAACAAGTATTATGCGAAGTCACTCAACTCACGCGACCTGTCAACTGCTTAACATAGGATACATATGGTTTTCTTATAAACTCTTACTTATATGATCTTGCAAACCATGCTTTAGATGAAATTGATTTTAACCTCATGTACTTACTCTTAAGTACGCATGCTTACAAAAAGAAGTTGACTCAACTTCACTCATTATTAATCGCACTTTGTTCAACGAAGTCCGATTACTACTTATCGATGTACCATTATGTATCGAGGTATAACATTTAAGATTGAATCTTATTCATTTTTAGGTACATTTGTAACTCTTTCCCAATACACTCACTTATTCGATCAAATCGAAATCTTTTATTTCTCTACATGTAATGTTTTTTTATTTCTGTTTTATATTCAATGAACTTATCATAATATAATACTTGTGTAACAAATACATATGTTTTATTTCTATGATAATTCACCTATGAATTTAATGAAGAAAGTGGATTCGTTTTGATATCATTAGACCTTTAACTGTGTACTTCTCTATGTACCATTAGACTTGTGTAACCATGGTATACGTATAATATGCATGTACTCGTTCCTTAAACCTAAGTTGGGTTTCTTATAGTTCCACTTATATTTATACACTCATATTATATAGGTTTAATTTATTTATGACTATTTATAATTAAATTATATAATATTATAATGTAATTATTAATCAAATCACATTTAGTTATTATTTAATCAACTAATTAATTAAAATATTTTAAAAGTCAAAATTTTATTTTATTCATCCTAAATAAATTAAGATTAAGATCGATATCAACCATGACACTTATAGTTTTATAGATATACTAACATTATATGTGTATATTTTATTTTATTAATTAACATTTAATTAATCAATTTAATAATTAATTTCATTTAACTAAAACAATACCAGTTAATAAATTCGAAAATATTCATTTATAATTTACTTTTAACGATTTAATATATATTCAACTAGAACATTTATAGATATATATACATATGTCATGTTATATGTGTTTTATTTTAATTAATCAATATTTACTTATTTACTTAATATAATTAATTAAAATTTTAAATGATTTTGAAAATAGTATTTTATTTTCAAAAACAAAATTTTAAAATTATTTTATAACATTTATAGAATTTATTTTATATTTTAAATTTAATTTTTAAATTCAAAATACATATTTTAAATCTTCAAACTGAATTTTGAAAATTAGCCAAGGTCCATAATCAATTTAGGCCTTTATATCTGGGATAACCTTTGTGTGATAATCCGCACTTCCCGACATACCGATCCAAAGCCTAGGATGACTTTGGGACTCGCATCAGTGCCAATAAGTATGAGCTATCGGGTTTTAAACATGATAGAGTCTAAGAATATAAGGATAAATTCTAAGGAATTCTACATTTTCAGATCTCGCAATGGAAGGAATAAAAATATAAGTACTGAAATAGACATTTTGGAAAACAACCATCAACATACTTAATTTTATATACACTGTTTCCAAAATAAAATATGAATTTGATAGATATTTAATAAAATAAATAGCTACAAGAGGAACTACAAAGAATAGTGGAACTCCAACGCTTAGCTCCATTCTCCATGTATTATGCCAAATCAACTACTTTCCTATCGTTCTACGGTGGAGGGAAAATGAAATGAAAGGAGCATGTCGGACGAAAGTCCGGAGAATGAGCAACATCATTAATATATGTTGATCACATGCAATTGACTTCATTAATACTTTATGTGACTAGGATGTCCTACAAGTTTTTGTGGATTACTCGTTTCCTTTATTTAAGAGGTTTAGCTCAATACATACCGACACTAATGACTTGTGCAGGCTCATCATATGGTCGAACAACTACTCGAACCTTAAGACAACTAATGATTGGCTAATAGCTACTAGAACTATTCCACATAGGTGTCCCTACAATTTTCAACCATAGGACTATGTTCCCACAACTACGACTACATGTAACTATTTCAACATAGGTTTTCTTATAATTTTCACTATAGGACTACATTTCTCACACTACGACTGCACGTATCATAGTTACACATTAAGGAGGGCCTACAGTGTCGACTCGCTAAGGTGTCTCATCATCCTTGCATCTGTGTCCACCTCTCAATGGTAATGTGATGTCTCTTATTGCACCGCGTCGGGATCCATCAACAACACGGCATCATATCGCGTTACCACGAATACCAAGGAACTGCTATTGGTGTTTGGCCACACACTCCATTAGGCCCCATCATCAGTGTTGCGCATCCACCGTAGAACCTCCTACGAGTGCAGTTTGTGATAGAATCGCCCCAGTTGAATGTCGACCATACTAGATAAATAGTACCTATCCATTTCTGTATGTCCTAGTGTCGCCAACATAGGGAACTAACTTTCATACTATTTCCAACATATATATATATATATATATATATATATATATATGTACGTACGTATATATGTATAATATACACACTGCTATTTTATTTATAATTTGAGCCTTAGGCCGAGGTCCAGATTGTGCCCGATTTTCGGTAACCGGTCAACCACTTGCTCTTGGAGCGGTTGACCACTTGCTGTCGACCTACTCTAGTGAGTGATCGACCAGTCGTCATCGTTTACTGTTTTTAATTATGTATTATAATTTTTTTTTGTTTATTAACCCTCATCGTCCCTAAATCCAACTACAGTAAACTTGGATTATAATTTGGCATACAGTAACCCTAATTTTAGTTAAACATACTTGTCAATCTACAGTGTGTAATTGTCAAAACTTCATATTCAGTTTCGTAAATAGTGTTTTCAACTTGCATTAAATCAATTTAACACGAGCTTAGCATCAACAGGTTATATCAAATCTTATCAAATTTGATAAAAGGGTATATTCAAATTTATTTGTTTGTTAATTTACAGATTTACCTTAGTCGGATCTAGATTAGAAGAAAGGAATCATATTCATATAATCACTACTAAATTCCTAATTCAATTAAATAATGTATCCAATTCGATTTATAATAATTCTAGATCAAAATAGGATATAAAATTAATTACATGTAAATCAACTTATTAATCATGAACCACTCACCTTAAAAGGCTATCATCTCCCTAACACGCTTAGAATCTTTCCATTTTTGTAGTCGATAGAGCCCAAGTGGTCGACTGCTTGGTTTCGTGCGGTCGACCCCTAGGGTCGATCGGTCTAGTTTAAGCTATCAACCCATTCAAATTTACTTAATTTAAATTATTTCCTTCCTTATTTGTATTTTAATTGTTATTTTGGTTTTCGAATTTTCAAATGTAAATAACTTTTTTCATACTATGATTTCAATACAATACATATGAAAATTGTCAAAAAAATCACTATAAACACAAAGGTGCGGACTTCGTAGCCAAACTCATATGTTTGTGAAATGTCCATTTTTGCGGTTATTATATTTAAATTTAATTTTTTTATTAAAATTTTGGGGTTTTACGCTTTGGGCTTACATCAACCTTTGGGATAGTACGTTGACTACGTAGGATCGAGTACTTGATTATCCAAACCCAACCTTAGACGTAGAATAGGTGTATTTTAATCAATTGGCCCTAACATTGCTAATTTAGACCTCATAAACCGTTGGCCTCTGATAGCATTTAGGGATCCGTACCGAGTAGCAATGGGTTAAATGAGTGAGTTTCAATTGTTTTTTATACTTTCGGTTTTGGATCTTAGTTAAGCCTATGAAGTCTACTTGATTTTAGTCCAATATAAAATATTGTTATTTGAATAAAATTTTATTTTACTTTTTTCTAGGATTAAATTACAAATTTGATTTTGAATTTAAATTTAAATTTTAAATTCGTGTATATCCAAATAGACTCAGGTGTATAGTTATAGTGCATGTGTAACATGTAATAGTGTACATAGTCAATGTGTACGTTAATAGATGCTGGGATTTACGCTGCAACAAACACATTCACCCTTTATATGTACGTTGTCAAAACAATTTTAATATATATATATATAATGAAACTAAATCATTTTGACAAAGTGGATAATTTTAAAATTGAAAATTCTTTTCAAAATTTACTTAGTAAAACAGATAAAAAATATATATTATATATTGAAATAAAAATAAAATATCTTAATATTTTAAATAATGTACGATTTCCAAAAACATTCTTACACACACACACACACACATATATTTGTATATATAATTTTACACTAAAATAATCATTTATACATATATTTTATGTGTGTGTATCGTCTTACGATAAAATTTTTGTTAAATCCATGTGAAATAAAATAGAATATAAATTTATAAAAGTAAATTTGTTAATACACACACGTTATAAATATTTTCACCTTAAAACCATATACAAATTTATATTTATAAACTAATATAAAATTATGTTAAAAAAATTTTTTGTTGAAAAGGATTTGATACATGAACTAATTTAAAAAATTATTTTATAAGTATATCGATAAACATTTATTTATATTTATTCACATTTATATAAATTCAAACAAATTTAAATTCGTAAAATCAGTATTAATGTTTTAAACATAAAAATAATGTTCATAAAAGGCATACATTAAAAAAATCCTTTTACTTATTACTATTATACCAAAGATGTAATTAATTTAAGCACGTTGAATAACGAATATGTTACGCTAATTTAAACAATTAATATTTACGATATTATTCTTATCAATGTTGTTTACTATATTCCAACTGCACTGGACTCCTTTTTGAAGATACGTTCACGACTAATGGATCATGTCCCTTTGGGTACAAATATCAAAATATATTTTGATACTGTACTTGAAATCTATTTAGGATTTGTGCATCGTATCATACGCCAGAGCCAATTGTTTAATTGATTTACTGACAATGGATTAAATTATATTATTGGCATCGATATGAAACTCATAGTCCCTCTTCGGTGTGAGAGATTTCTTATTAGACATTCCAACGAATCGTGTCTATTTTGACTTGGTTAATTTCATTTCATCTTACGTAATCAGTTTTATCTTTAGATTATATCCAAATCCATTTTTACTACTAATAATTTCTTTAAAAAAATTCATTTGTTACGGAGCTAGTATTTCTCGAGACAACAATTATTTCCCGGTGCAATAAAATAGGCATTCATACACAATTTATGAATTGCATTTTTTTAATATATAACCGATTTGGTTTATAGTTTACAAAACTTATATTTATAACATAAATTAGTCAATCAAATTAATCGGTCCCAAACTCCTTTGGGGTGGTCCACACAAGATTTCTTATGAGCGAGTATCACGTGTAGTCTCTCGACTCACACAACATGTCAACTCCTTGACCTAGGATATGCAAGGGTTTCCTATAAACACTTATCTTCTATGTCCTCGTAACTATGCTTTAGATAAGATTAATTTTAAGCTTACACACTTACTCTTAACTATATGTGTTGACAGAAAAAAGTTAACTCAACCTCACTCATTTTCAATCGCACTTTGTTCAATAAAGTCTGATTGTACCATATTGAAATATCATTATGTATAATATGAGAGAGTGAATTTTGAGAATGAATCTTATTTGTTTTTAGGTACATTTTGAAATTCTTTTCCAATACACTCACTTATTCGATTAAATCGAAATATTATTTTTACTTCCATTTTATATTTAATGAACTTATCATAAATATACTACTTGTGTATTAAATACACATGTTTTATTTCTATGATGATTCATTTGTGAATTTAATGAAGCAAGCGAATCTGTGAATTATTGTACGTATACAAAGTTATCTCATATGAAATAAAGCTACCGTGAATGCCATTTATTTGCGATTAATTTGAAAGCTAACTCGTATGAAATAAAGCCACCCAAAAAGAGATTTGTTGTCTCATATGAGTGACTTTAATTAGCTTTTTCTTTCCACCTAATCATGTCATGTGTCAAAATAACATTTGTTTACATTCTTCTTTTCATATTCGCATAGAAAATTTTCAGAAAAAATAATAAACATAACTAATTTCTTTCTTTAATTAGCTTATTTCTTCCACCAATTTATTCATTAAAATTCCAATTTTTGTTAGAAAACTTTGGAAAATTCTAAGAAATCACAAGTCATGTTATCCATAATAACAAAGCTGAAATAATAATTTTTCCATTTATTATAACATCTTTTATACTGAAATTAATCACTTTCTACCTTTTGAAATCGTAGAAAATTCACATGAAATGAAAAGTTTATGAATTAAAAAAACACCTCTAAAAATATGTGATAATCACATATTAAAATTTCAAGTGACATGGATGTCTTTAATTTGAGTTTTAAAAATAAAAGACCTTTCTGCTCTCGCCACTTATACATATATTCCTATACGTAAATTCTAGTTTTGAAAAACTACAAACTCATATTATCATAAATACTTCACAAAGCATCTTTATCATCCGAAAATGAAAATTAAGGTATAACATGAAGAAGGTGTAATATTGCCCATCAAAATCTTTATGAAAAAAATGGGCTTCTTTTAATTGCTTTATCATCATTCAAATGGAGTACCTTGCCTTCTCCTTTATTTTTCATTGTTTTTGGAAGCCATTAAAGCTTCTATTTTTATGTTCTTCATACAAATGATTACCAAATGAATGAATGAAGATTTACCAACCCATTTAGCATACCCTATGTAACAACATCGCCTATTATTATACCAATTAAAAGTGGACATCACAAATGTATTAGATATTTCCAACCAAGATGTTACCGTGTTTAATGTATTAGCTAGTACATATTTAATTCACCAATTAAATATTTAAGCATACCATTTACACTTAATTATCAATTACCTATTTTGCTTTCGTAAGTATAAATTTAGTCACATCACCATCTTGATTGACACACCATTGCATACGACAATAATAATAAACGTAGCTCAAAGATGTAGTGTAGTTGATTAGTACATGCGATGCTCATGTGTAAGGTTGAGTGTTCAATTCTTATCATCTATATATCATTGTTGAATTAAAACAAACACCGAGAAAATAATATAAGTAAAAATACGGTGGTTCACTTATTTTATGAACTCTTGGTTCCTATGCAATCAATTATAGTAGTATAATCACAATAATCGGGTAGTAGATTCATACTACATGGTATTATGTAGGGCTGAATTAGTTCGAAATTACACCGCTTAACCGCATAAAAAACACCATTATGAACGCTTAAATTACAGTCAAATGGTTTCCGTATGACCAAAGGCGGTGCGGTTCTTCTCACCGTGGTAGTCGACAACAGAAATGGTGACAATTCTTACAACCGACGGCCAACCGTACCGCTTCAGTTCCACCGTCGCTTGAAAATTAGGGCTTTTCCTTGCCTGATCTGGGACCATTGATGTAAAGAAAATCAATCTCAGCCATTCAATCTACTTTATAAGTGTTATTTTGGAGAGAAGTAAATTCATTATCATATCTTTTACGTCTCCAGTCATTTTGCTAAATCCTTGCCGATCATGCTTAATCACTCATCATCTCACTCTAACCCATTTGAAGATCCTCTCACTCAAGTACAACCTGAAGTTAATGGTAAGTTTTTTAGTCTATTTGCTAGTTTCTTTTCAAAATACAACAATCTGACTTTGTACTAAGTTCTGAAGCAGCAATTTGTTTTATAAATTAAAGGGCCTTGTTGCTTCTTTTAATCCATAGTACCAATTTGGCAATTAATGAGTCACGGTTGCAATTTAATTCATGAATGTCATAATTTGATGAGTCTTGTTAATATTTATTCCCTTGAATACCAGTTCGTTGCAATTTTGGAAGAATCATTGCTTTAATTGCTGCATTTATCTAGTAATTTGGTCAGTTGGTTATTTTATTTACGATGTTTCTTTGATTACAGAAAGAAATATTCATTAAGTACAGATTGTTCTTTCATTCATCAAAATATAATGCCATTCATAAACATTGGTTGCTTTAATCACCGCATTCAATAAATATTTATTCCCTCAAATACTAATTCTTATTGCAGTTGATAGCAACTTAGCATTACTGAATAATTACTGCATTATTCAAAAATTTACAGTACTATATATTTAGCTATACCTTATACATTTGTAGTGTAATTCAACTACATTCACAAATATTTTTCTCCACATAATTTTTTTGCAGGAATTGATATTATTCAAAAACAAAATTCATCTATTCCTAATATGGAAGCCCTACCAGTGGTAAATCAAAATTGTAATTCTTCTTCGCAGGTAATTCCTAAACTAAAGTCCAGTAAAAAAACGTAAGTCTTGGGTGTGGGAACATGTCACCGAGTCTAAGGATGTCAATGGAAAACGAGTTGGCATTTGCAACACTTGTAAAACAATATTGCCAGCAAATAGTATGCATTATGGGACTACCACCATTGACGAGCATCTTAAACGTAAATGTAAAGAATGTCCGGTTTATCAAGGCGTTCTTAAAGGTCAGTCCATTATAACTCAAAAAAGTATAGGTGGTGCACTAATCCCTTATTCCTTTAGCCAAAAATGATGTGAAGAAAAATTAATTCGGTTTATTATTTAAGATGAAATGTCTTTTAGAATGGTGGAAGGAGTTGGTTTTAGACAGCTTTTATTGGAATTATGCCCTAAACTTAAAATACTAATAGGCAAAAAATTGCTTCTCTTGTATGGGAAATGTATTACATGGAAAAAGCTAAAATTATGAGTATAATAGGGAACAAAGAGTCAGTATTACACCAAATACTTGGACATCTGTACAAAATATCAACTACATGGTTGTCACGGCTCATTTTATGGACATTGAGTGGAAGTTACACAAAAGAGTAATTAATTTCAGTAAAATTACCAGTCATGTTGGTTTAGAGCTAGGTAAAAGCATAGAGACTTACTTGAGGGGTTGGGAAATAGAAAAGGTGTTATGTATTACAGTAGATAATGCTAGTTCAAATGAGCCGGCTATCGAGCATGTAAGGAAAATACTAGATGACATGAATGGGGTTATTCTCAATGGGAAATATATTCATATGAGATGTGCTTGTCATATTATCAACTTAATTGTTAAAGATGGCCTAAAAGATCTTCATAGTTCTATTGAAGCAATTCGAAATCGTGTTAAATACATTCACTCTTCTCCTTCACGATTAGAAAAATTTAGAGTGTATGCACATTTTTTGAAAATGGATCAAATGTCCAATATACCAATGGATGTATGTACTAGGTGGAATTCCACATATAAAATGTTAGATTGCGTAGAAAAATATCAAAAGGTGTTTGTTATGATGGAGGAAGATGATCTCCCTTTCATTAATTATTTTAATGAAAAAGAAAATAGGGAACGAAAGAGGGTTGGACCACCATATGTTGATGATTGGGTGAAAGCTAAAGCCTTTGTGCACATTTTATAAAAGTTTTATGAAGCCACGTTGTTGCTTAGTGTATCAAAAACTAGTACATCTTATCTTATTTTAAAAGTTGTGGCTGAATTATAGTGGGAGATTGACTTGAAGATTGAGGACTGTTCTAATCCTGTTTTACAAAATGTGGCGATGTCCATGAAAGAGAAGTTTAATAAATATTAGGGATATTTTGAATATGTCAATAAGATGATATACATTACTTGTCACATACCGAAATTTTCGACTTTCGAAAATTCGACATCGATACTCACTTTATCGACTGCCGAGCAATCGAGTGCCGGAAACTCCAATAGTGAGGGTTTAAGAAAAAGAAATAGAAGAAAAGATAGAAGAAAAAGAGAAGAAGAAGAGAAGAACAACAGAGAACAAGAGCAGAACAGAAAAACAATATCAGAATCTTACACATCGCAGCGGAATAATATACAATAGATAATTACTAGTCTTTTAAAACAAAGAACTATATCAGTTTATATATACATCAATCATCAGAGTCAATATACAACAATGGACAGTTATATAAACTTGTCCTCATACAGAATACACAGCGGAATAAATACTACCAGATACAAATACTACGCCTCGCCATCCAGCTTATCTCCAAAGCTCCAGAATATCCAGAATATCCTGATAACATAACTCTAGGCTGCCCGTGTGGAAATTGGTGGGCACCCAGAGTTTAGAAGGGAACAATAAACTCCGAGTCAGTCATGGTGACTGGTGTGAGATCGTAAAACAGTTATTCTTTTAAAAATAAACAGCAAGAATATTTTTTTTTTTAAGTCAATTCGCAATGCTTTTGGAAAATGAAACTACCATAAGACCTCCCACCACACACACAATGCAAACGCAGACTTGGAGGAGATTTCTTCTTATGATAGTCAAAGATGCTTACTACGCAAAAAATCAAATTCTTTTTGATATTATTATTAGTGCATAGTGGAAAACATTTCGAAAGTATAATATTAATCTTAGCCAACATACGACCAGTATCGTATGCCTACTATAGCTACTATGTTCAATAGCAGGTTACCGCCACATTCCATAGCAGGTAATACAACTAAAACCGTACACGTCACGTATTGTTTCTTTGGATTTCCAACAAATGGTCAGGCTAAGGAACTTCCTATCCACGATGGGTACGTCCCTGGAATAGACGACCCGAGAACCTAACCGGATCTCTGCCAACACAAGGCCGGGTTACCTCTGCAAAAATAGATAACTACTGACACGCGTATGCCATCCCCCGATCGTCACCGATCTTCCCGAGGATCCCCGATTCGCAACAAACCACATAGAAATAATAATGCAGTAACCACAGAGGTTAAGTATCTGGGCTCCATACCATGATACCACCTTTATCCAGAAGGAATGACATACACTAAGGGGCGCTACTCCCTAGAACCTTGCTGCATTCTTCCTGTTTCGACCATTTCCGGGGTGTGAGGCTCGACGAAGTCTCGTCCACAAAGCTACGCTTTCTCAAAAAGCCCTGCTTCGGGTCAAACAAAATGATCAACCTATGATCACAAAGATATAAGATCAAACAAATGATCATATCGCAAATGATCAAACACTGATCATTTCACAGCAACACTCAGTATGCCACGTTACCAAATTGGGATATATCGCTGATAAATTTCAACTACATAACCTCTGAGCTCGTACGTCTCAGAGAAGGGTGTTAAGCTAAGAGAATAAATTCTCCGCCACCAACAGAAATGTATTTGAAAGAAATCAGCTTTATATCTCAAATTGTAACGTCAGACACACAATCCATACAAGTCTGTTCCGGGATCAAACAGAACCGAAGGCACTTCTCACGAAGCCCTTGCAATTCCGGATAATTTTCAATCACGACAGGACTTCCCGTCACTAAGGGTGATAAAAACCTCTAAATCGAAGATCAGTCGATGTAGAGTAACTTGACGGTAATCCTTTTGTTTTCAAAAATATCCGGTCTTCAACACCGGTCTTCGAATGCGATTCATAACGACGTATCACATATTCGGAATGGGTTATACGACCCCATGGTCCTTTCCCGGCTAACCCGAATAGTGAGCGTTTATTTAAAAACAAGTGTGGCATTCAAATTCATCCAATCACAACAAAATACCTATCTAAAGGTAATTATTGATAGTCGGTTATTTAACTATCAATAAAGATGCGCAACATCATCAAATTCCAAATAATTTTCCAAATTATTTATTTCCCAAAAATATCTTTTCAAGATATAAAATTTCCACACTTCAAAAATAAATCGATATATATTTTTCTAATCAGTTTCCCTTTCCTTTATAAATTCCATAGTGAATTTATATTCCAAAATATCTACTTATATACGATTTCAAATCGTTTTCAATATTCAACTTCATTTTATCTTTACAAAGATAAATCTCAAAATGTTCATTTCATATTGGAAAAGCATTTCCATACTTATTTAATAATAAGTATTTCACAAACCTTTTAATTTCAACACTTGGAAAATATTCGATATACTTAAATCAATATTAAGTATATATTTCGTTCTTTAAGGAAATCATTTACTTTGACAGCATTTATTTGAGTCAAAACGAATGCTACGTAAAACATCGTTACGACGACTCAAAAATCACTAGTATAGGGATTCGAAATTAAAATAGATATATAAATCCCAATACTACATAAAAATATTTCCTTTCGGAAATCATTTACTATAACAACAGTGTTATAGTCTACCATTTCCTTCTTTCTCGAAAACGTCTATTTCAACAATAAATGTTGAAATCTATGATTTCGATATTTCTCACATTTTAAAACATCTTTAAAATGTTTAACTTCATTTCACAATATCGCTTTTCCAAAACTATCCATTTTACTTAACAATATATTCACTGTCCAAAATCGTGAATATAATCACTATCCAAATTTTTAACAATTTCTACACATTTAACTTAAAGGATAATTCGCTGTCCAAAATCACGAATATATCTCCTTTAATAACTTCAATGTTAAATTTATCAAATTCTATTGATTTCGAATTTATAAAACCATGTTTTATAAATCCCATTTCTATTTATAAAACTTCGATTTCTAAATTGTCCAATTCAACTTATATAACTCAATTATATACCGGAAGTTTATATTATAAGTTAAGAACTTATAATCCATTTATTTACAACATCTATTCATTTCTCATCTAAATGTCAAAATCCCATTTATAAGATAATTGCTTATAAATCTTTTTGTTTTACAAAATCTATCCATTTAATAACTTCACAATTTATGAATCTATAAATTTCAATTCACTTATGGAATCCATTTTTATTTGACTTTAACACTTAATAAAACTCATTTCAAAATTCCAATACTTTTAATTTATAAAAATATCAATTTTTATAAATCTTTTTATATGAATTGTTTAAAATACTTCAACAATTCCAATTTAAACTATTTCATAATCTTTATCAATTGTTTATTTCAAAAATAACATTTTTGTCGTATTTCACAAAAATCACAATTTTACTAACATTAAAATTTTAACATTTATTTATTTAAAATAAACCAATTCAAAAATTTCAATAAAACGTATATTTCTACAAATCACTTTACAAATCCTTTTAAAATCCAAAATCGTTATTTTTAGACTTTAAAATTTAACCCGATGATGCAACGCATCAATTAGTCCATCACAACGTCAGCATCATATATCAACATATGATAACAGAATATACATCAATCCTGTAAATAAATAACTACTGGTGAGGAATCCAGTTGGATCCCTCCAACCTGTTTCCCTGCATCCAAAGACGTCAGCACAATACCAATTCCGCTCCAGTACGGAATTATCGCGGTATATGGGTTTTTATAAATCCGCTTACTAACGGCGCAATAGGGTCTCATCCGCTATACGAGGCGGGAAATCATCAATCCAATATATACATATGCCAATATGTATATATTGCTATATATATAGATATATCCTATAATATCTAGTAGCACATTCAAATAGCAATCAAATCATCAATCAATAACTGTAAAACACAATTTTCCTTCGAGTGAGAAAATCTCACCTTAGCATTTATTTGCAACCCAATTTCCATTCTTCTTCCGTTTCCTCGACTTTAACCTTGTATAAAAAATTTATACAATCTATTAATATTTGAATAAATCAATCAATTTTCGTTTAAAATTATTTACTTAACCCCAAATTTTATTTTAACTAATTTTCTTTTCACTTATTATTTTTGTTATAAATTTGGTAACTAAATAATTGAAAGAAAACCATTAACCACAAACGCTACCTTAATAAATTATCTCCAAAATAAACTTACTGTTAATGTTTGATAACTAAATAAATAAACAGCTTACCTAAATTAAATTAAAGTTCACTTAATCTCATATTTTAAAATACTGAAATTTAAAAGCAAAACTGAATATATTTAACTCAAATTTTATATTTTTCTTTTCTAAATTTCTGTTTACATTTTTAACCGAAAACATATATACATTTTTAAGTTTGAAAAAGATTGTCTCCCTGACAAAATCGAACGAATGCAAATCGAAAAGAGAATTTACCTCTCTGCCGACCTACGCAATACTTCAATCGCCATCTCCAGACGAATCGAACGCGGCCACCACAGTGCGTCTCGCTTCACGAGATTCCAGTCGCTCGCGCCTACTGCCTTCACCAACCTCGACGAAACCATCGCAACCCCCAAACTCGCGAAACCCTAGACCACTCGCCTCGATTTCGATCCATCCAACCTCACGCACCTTCCTCCTGCCTCCGAGCATGCGCGCACACGCGTACGCGAATTCGAGAACTCCCTCTTCACCTGCTCGAGCTCGCGAACTTCCAGAGCTCCCCTTTATTTCCGCCTTAGCTTCGCAGTCGCGCGCGCCTCCATCGACGACCACAGCTACTCGCCTGACCAGCAACATCGCGAATCGCCCTAATCGCGAACTCGAATGGGTCCGACTCGAAGAGAGGGACGAGTTGGCTATTTGGTTTCTTTGAATTTCAGAATTGAACGAGGAACGAAGATGATTTGGTCGGCCACCATTTTGATTTCAAACGAAGACAGTTAAATTTTGAAATTAATAAGGGGTGCGACATTTTCTTCTTTTGAGTTAAATCTGGGAAGAGGAAGGAATGAATTCGATTTCTATTTGATAATGGGGACGGCCATTGATTTTTTTTATCTGAACGAGATTTTTAACTTTAAACGAAATGATTTCCTTTCGCGTATCTTAACAGAGAAGGAAGGGTAGACAAAAGAACGTGGTTAAGCAGAGAGTAGGTCGACGCGAATCAGAGAATAGGGTGGCTGATTATCTTAGTGTATAAATTTTTTTTTTTTAAATTAAATCGATTAATTATTGTCCAGACGTTTTTATCTCGTACGATCACACGACAACTCCAATCACTACAAAAATTGAAATCCGATAATAATACAATATTACGGATCCAATGGAACTGGTTTCGTCGAATTCCGAGACTGCGCCTCGGACGGCTATTCTTAAATATCGATTCGAACAATTAAATTCCAAACTGAACAGAACAGTTTCAAATTCAATTCTGAAAGTTCTATTACCTTCAGAATTATCAATACGAATCCTCTAAGTCTTCATATTATTTTTAATCAGCTTAAAACTGAAGATTCAAATTTTTATCCAGTTCAATAGATTAAATTTTAAAGTTTTAATCGCAAATTTTCAAAGTCATATCGGGAATTCAAATTAAATCACCATTCAAATATTTAAAATTAATTAAATATTTCCAATTTAAATTTGTTTAAAATTCTGGGTCGTTACATTACTCGTGTTTTAAATCCTAGATGGAAGCTTGACATTATTGAAACATGCTTTGAGTGCATTGGTTATGATGAAGCCAATATCTCTCATATTGTAAGTGAAACCAAAAGAACTTTGCTCTCTTTGTTTAATGAATATAAAGGGGTGGATAATAATGTATCTTCTTCATCGACCATTCAAATCCCTACAAGTTTGGAGAATATATCGTTTGGACTCTCTCCATTTGAATTGCAAGTCAAACGAAGAAGGGAGGCAATGGAGGTGGCGGATATCGCGAATGAAGTTGATAAGTATTTTTCTGATCCTTGTGAAAAAATTGATGGTGATTCTTTTGATCTATTGAATTGGTGGAATATTAACCAATCTTGGTATCCGATTCTTTCCAAAGTGGCTAAAGATGTACTATCAATCCCAAGCTCCACCGTAGTAAGTGAAAGTGCATTTAGCTTAGGGAGAAGAATAGTTGATCCCTTTAGAGCTTCACTTACTCCAAAAACAGTTGAAGCTCTAGTCTGTGCAAGTGATTGGATTAAAGCGGAAGATTTTAATTTTTACATAGAGCCAATGGACGATGAAATTCAATTATATAAAGAACTCGAGGCTCTTGAAATAAGTAAGAAATATCAATTTATATAATTATCTTAATATTGCTGACGATTATTAATGTGTTCTACTTGTGCAGATGTTATGCTCATGTCTATTTGATCTTGCATTAGGTACTTTGAAAGCGGCAGCTCCTACAAGCGCCGATCGAAATGCAAGTTAGTGCTTCGTGGGAGGTACTACTTTATAATTTGTTTTCTTCTTTAATAATTGTCATCTAATATTTATAAGTTATGATATATTAGACTTTTTTTGAAATGCTTTCATTTTTGCAACTCTCTGCTATATTTGCTCATTACAATAAATTCCATTTAATATCTATCTACTGCTTAAAGTTTGATGAATGCAGTGTTCCTGTTATTTATAATGTTAAAATGAAGGACTATAAACTTTTTACCACCTTCTTATACATTTGCTTTTATAGTAAATGATATTTAACTTTTGTTAGTGCCTAAATTTGATGAATGCGGCAATCCTCTTATTTGCAGTTACAAAATTGAGCAAATTATTTACTACCTTCTGTTGTATCTGCTATATATAAATGTCGTTTAATCATCAATAAATGTCACTTAATTTTAGTTAGTGCTTACAATCAATAGTCCTTTATTTAGAACGTTAAAATGTGAATAGTTTCCTGAATAATTAATTTAGTACAGACATTAAATCAGTTTTTCATGCATTCATTAGTACAATAAAGAAAATTATTCATTACCACAGAAGCTAGTCAGTTTTTACTTTCCAATGAAAAATTAACATAATGAACATTATTTCATCATTTAATAAAGTTACACAAATACTTCAATACATCACCACTTCATTACACTATGCTAGAAATCTATTAACAATCTTGTTTTTGGTAGTATTTTGGATTTTTGTTGCAACATGCATTTAGACTTATAAAGTCATGTGATGATAATGGCAAATTGCTGCTCTGTTACGCCGTATAGAGTCAGGCTCCGTTACAAGATAGTGTGCTCATGCTCTGTGCTCAGTGAAGTCTATGGAGTGCACTTCAAGTTTGCTCATGCTGTGCTGAGTTGAAGTTTGCTGCATCCACAACTCTGCATAGAAAGAAAATGAATTAATGCCATGTATAATGAAATGAGTAGGATTGCTTGTAAAAGTTGAAGCATAAACTCTTTAGTATAAATTAGTTTTTTTTTATGAAATATAGCCTATGCTTTTGTTAATGACTAATAAACCATTGAAATATTAAATGATTCACTTGCTGTAAGCTTTAATGCATTCATCATTTATTAGCATCTATTTAGTGAATTGTGCACATTAATTTTTTCTGAACCAATGTATTTTAGTAATTTGACTTGATTCTAAACTAAGGTACATTTATTTTATTTCTTGTTTCAACAAAAAAAATCTACATTGTGTCACAGCGGTTGAAACTCAACCATACCGCAATGAATGCAATGACAACCGTATCATTTAAAAGTTAACCGTTACCGATCGTTGATGACAACGGTTGACAAAATGATCTAACCATCAAAGAGTGGTATGGTAATGGTTGGCTTTATTGGCAGCGGTTGCCGCACCGTATACACCCCTAGATGCCATGAGTTTTGATTTTATCGGTTTGTTTGTTGAACAATTAATTTGGATTTAATTTTTTGTCTTCTGTTTCAAACTGAATCAACGTTCGAGAATGGAAAACCCGCACCTTATATGTATTATTATATATTTTTCCAATATTAAAGTGTCAACACGTGTTTGCATGTCAGGTTAACAACATGCATAATTGTTTTTATATGTTTGAAATTTGAAATTTGGTTTTAAAGCAGAAGATGAGCACATGGCCAATGTTTTGTAGTAATCACTATAACGCTACAAAATTCAAGGTCTTATTCACAATAAGTACAACTTTTCCTCCCCAAAATAACCCCACAACCAACTACTCACGTGCCTCGCACCTGCTTCGTTCTTATCCCATCACACGTTGCAGTTGACGCTTCAAATCCACTACTCACGATATCGGGAGTAAATCGTCATTTTCTGAAACAACCGTGTCTACTTTCGTAATTTTAAAACCATCCATATGTATTTAACCCAAAACCTACAAAAACCAACCAACTCTAAAAAAAAACACACCACAGAGAGAAGCAGAGAGGCCTACAACGCATCAGCAAATCATCTCCATTCACGCAGATCGCTAACGTGGCTGTATAATCTTCGTTCCCGCCTAAAAATCTATCCATGCTCGCATATCATCCGTCCGTTCTGAAATGGAGGAAATGATATCAATACCTACAACACCCCTATTTCTCCCTTCTTATATCGCCCTTTTTCCCCAATTCCAAATCAAATTACGCTGAAATATCAGAAACAAGGTATTATTAATGGAGTCTTCATCGATTTATGTTTCTGTTTAGCGAATTCTTATGATTTAATTTTTTTTGATTCTGTAGATGGGTAGAGCAAAGGCTGATGCATCGAAAAAAGGAGATTCGAAGTGAGTTCGTTACTATTTTAATTAATTTTGGGGATTTTTTTTAGATCTGTTTCGTTTCCGATTTCAGATCTAGGTTTTGATTTGTAATTTCTCTGATTATGCAGGGTCTCCGTGAAAAGGAAGGCGGCTGAAAAGCCAAAGAAGCAGCCGGTGAAAAAGGCCAAGGCTGAGAAGGATCCCAACAAGCCTAAAAGGCCCCCTAGCGCCTTCTTTGTTTTCATGTAATTTTCCTTTATCCTTGTTTTATTATGTTTTTTGATTGTTTGTCTTAGGGTTTTTGAATCTGTGAAATTTTAGGGAGGAATTTAGGAAGCAATTTAAAGCGGAGAATCCTGACAATAAGCAAGTTTCAGCTGTGAGTGGTTATGATTCATTTGTTTGGTATCTTGGTTGAATTTTAATTTCCGATTAGTTAGAACTCTTTGTTTGGTGAATTAGGTCGGTAAAGCAGCGGGCGAGAAGTGGAAATCTATGTCAGCTGCTGTGAGTTATATTTTTGACAGAGTAATCCGTATAATATTAGAAAATTTAATCTGTAGATCTAGAATTTTGATTTATTAATTTACAGGATAAAGCACCTTACGAGGCAAAGGCAGCGAAGAAGAAGACCGAGTATAACAAAACCATGGTCGCTTACAACAAAACTCTGGTATGAATACCGTGCTACTGAAGTTACATCACTCTACATCTTTTGTGCCTTTGTCAACTGAACGATTAACAATAAACTATTTGTGTTTAGTCTGATGGAGCAAGCAAAAAAGCTGTAGTTGAAAAGGAAGAGGAGGAGGAGGAATCTGATAAATCCAAATCCGAGGTTCATGACGAGGACGACGATGAAGATGATGAAAGTGGAGAGGTAATACTCTAAATTCAGAGGACAAATATATTTATCACTATTTATGGCTCAAAATTGTAATCCGTGTTTTCTTTTTCAGGAAGAGGAGGACGATGATTAAGTAAGAACGGCGACTTGACAACGATTTCTATCTCTGTTTTAGAAACATGGCTACATACTAGCCTTTGATCATGTCAATGAATGTACTTAACTTTGTTTTATGTATGTGAAATAGTTTGCTTTCGTAATAGATCCTGTTCTCTTAACCTAAATTGTTCTTTAGTAACTATGTTAGTTTTTGCAACTTATAAATATCGTGATATTTTGGAGAATGCCTTTGAATTGTTTAATCATGTAGTTGGATACCCATTATTTGCTGTGGTCAGATTTGCAGCGCGTGTCACGCAAAGGATGTAATTCGGTATAGATGTTTTGAAGTTTGCTTGTCATATTCGACGTTTTCTTCTCTTTTGTACATTTAATGGACTTGCAGTGAAGCTAAACCACACATAAAAAGAAGCATTGCGAATTAAGTGCAATTTTTTGTCTAATTTTTATTGGGCCGGCAGTGAAGTTATATACCACACGCATCAAAAGAAGCATTTTTGTACAATTTATTCGTTGGGTGTTGAATTATGATTTAGATGGGAATAATGTTTTTATACTTCATGTTGGAGCGGAACTAAAATGCGAATGGTCCCATTGCTATTTTGATTTGATTGGCCTGTACGATGCCCCTTCGTGATCATGTTTTATGTGCACGTTAAGCTGGCGATTTAATGTTAGTTTTTTTCTGCAAGGACCCGAGTGCATGTTTAAAGTGTGGAAGTATTACAGTAGTGGGTTCGACTGTCCCCGAAATTTATAATGGTGGGACTGTTGTAATCGTCTAATCATCTAAATGTACAAAAATGGTTTGCTTTGTTGTTTGAACATGGTTTGGGTGCGACTTAATATGCGCTATTGTGTTATGATTGTTTAGGTAATTGCATGAGTCGGTCAACAAGGGAGAGATTGACACGGTAGCAGTCCGTTGCTTCTACAACACAAGCAACTGACCCACTAGATTAAGGCACTAATTGTTTGTGTGGCTGGTCCGGTGTGTATGTTAACATACTGGTATTCAATGTTTGGATAAAATTTTATTTTCAAATAACAAACGTTTCATATTTGTCGAAAAGATCCTTTTCTTTTTATCATCTCTTCATCATCACGAACTTATCCCGAACTCATATCTTTTCAGTGAAATTGACTAGCAGGGATTATTACCGTAACTTGTAAACCAAATAGTTTGGAACTAGAAAACGATGCTCCCTGTACCTTTCCGATGTTTCAGAAACATCTGTTCTGTGATAAATATTTCTTCTTCTACTTATGATAGATATGTCAATGGATACTTTCAGATACAAATAGACTATATCTGTATCCGTATTCGCGGATACAAACGAATATCAGATAGTGGAAATTATATTGAAGGGCTTCTATTTTCAGGGTAATAAGTTTTAAGGACAACACTTTTAAATAATTAGTTTTAAGGACAATTTACAGGATAATGATAAATTCATTTATCTTTTTAAGTTATACAGGAAAATGATAAATCTTTTTATCATTATTTCTGTATAACTGAAAATGATAAATTCTTTTATCTTTTTCCTGTAAAATGTCCTTAAAACTAATTTTTTAGAAATAGTGTCCTTAAAACTTATTACCTGCACAAATAAGCCCTTGAAGTGAAAATCTCCTATCAGATATTTATTCTATCCGCCAACGATCAATTAATCGAGAAACATAAATGAAAATTTTAAGTTTAACATAAACTTTTTTCAATTCTATTGATTATTAAAGTGTTAAAAATAAATAAATATAACGGTAATAAATTTCGACAAAGTCAAAACAGCATATGGAAGGCAAACCCTTCGACAAGGTTGAATGGTTCACAACATGCAAGAAGACCTTTCGACAAAGTCGAAAGCAGGGAAGCAAAAGGGATGAACCAAGGAGCACAAGAGATGCATAACCTTTCGACATAGTCGAAGCCTCGAAGGGTTCATAACCTTTCGATGAGATCGAAAGGTTTAAGGCGACATATAAGAGGGAGACCTTTTGACTCAGACGAAAGGTGAGGCACGTCAAGGGGCCAACCTGCATCTATAAATAAGATCCAAGGGGTTCTGTATTGGAGGCCGAATCTTGAATATTGAATTCATCTTCTTTTCTCTACTTTCATAGTGATAATTGTACTTGGAAAAGCCCTAAATTGAATCGGGGAGAGAGCTCAATTTCTGGTAACTCAATTTGGATATGAATAAAATGGAGATTGCTTGTTCATGATGGATATTGATAATGAGGAGAATCATTAAGATCATTAGCTAGACTAATGATCAATTGCACATGATTTCAACCTGTTACTCATAATCTCTTTTGATCTATGCTACATATAAGATCGACTTAGACATTCCCCGTTAAGACACATCATCATTGAAATCCATACTTCATATGGGAAGATAAAGTGATGATGACGTGTTGCATATGCTGAATGCATGGTTATGGGAATAACTAAATTGATCTTATATAAGAAAAGTAAATGGGTTAAAGATATAATATTGGGACTACTTCGAAACTAGGAAAACCTTTCGACTTAGTCGAAAGGTTTACTTTCTAATAGAATCCTGAGTTATGTATCTTATAACCACTCGAGATGGACTGCATTCGAAGTAAATCTTCTCCTTTAAGCACTAGTAAACCCTTCGAATGGATTCCATAGAAAGAATTTAGACACCAAAGGGCTGAAAGCAATTAAGGTTGACAAATGAGTCATACATTTCCTTACAATAGCATCGAAAGGTCTCACATGTCACCTTTCGACACAATTAAAAAGAAATTAGGAGTCATCAACTGTAACTGCTTTCAACTCCTAGGGGAGATGGAACTCGACAAATTGCTGATTTCAGAAAGCTAAATGATCGTGAATTATATCAACCCAGTCGAAAGGTTGGAAAGGCCTTGGCACACCTTTCGACAAGGTCGAAAGGTTTGGCAACTTACTTATATTCCATCCTAGTTGAAAGGTTAGGGCGATCTTGTTAACAACCTTTCAACAAAGTCAAAAAGGGCTTAGCTATTTTCTTCTGCTCCAACCTAGTCGAAAGGTTGGAATGGTCTTGCTCTTTAACCTTTCGACAAGGTTGAAATATTTGCCAATCCGATATTTTATCAACCTGGTCGTAGGGTCGAAGTAGCCTCATTAACCTTTCAACAAGGTCGATAGGTATGACAATGCCTTATTCTTTTCATCCAAATCAATTTGGTTAAGACGTTTTATTCAAAGATACACTTTCTGAAGCAAGAATCATCTCAACCACATGGTTACATCCAAATAAAATTATCTTATCAAAGCATTGGAGGTGTTGACAAGATTTCTTGTTAACATTTTTGGCGCTAGAAGGAGAGCCTGAACCTCCGACCCTATCACTATGTATAGACTAATTATGGTTTGTTTCTCTTGCCTAGGAAAAATGAGATCAAAGCGCTTAAGTGGTCTTGAAGAGGGAGTAGTGTACACTTCCAACCTGGAGGAAAATATAGCTCCTACTTTCAACCTGGATGGGGTCCTTCCAGGGCATCGTCACCGGCACCACATGATGAAAATACGGAGAAAATCAAGCGCTTGGAGCAACAGTTACAGGAAATGCAGGATCTGTTGAAGATGGCTTTATCTCAAAGATCATCAAAAATTGCAAGGCAAACTCAAGGAGAAGAAGTAGTTTCTCCTAGAAGAAATTTGAAAACCAGTTCTAAGGAATGCAAAGATGAAGTAGACTTGACCTCCTCAACGAAGAAAGATCTCCCACAAGCAAAAGCTAATCATCAAGGGAGAATTCTTAACAAGTCATAAGAGCAGTCTGGCAGCTCAACTTCAAAAGAGTATTACCCGAAGCAGAATAATTATGACAATGTAGAAGCTTTCCTTAAAGATGTTGCTGAGAAGGCAATCGAGGACGTCATGAATTCAAAAGGGAAAAGAACCATGTATGTGAATGTAAATGACAATGAGAGGGCACCACCTTTCATCGACGAGATCATGGCAACAACAATACCTCCATTTGTCAAAATCCCGTATATGAACACGGGGATACGGATCCTGATGATCATCTTATGGCTTTTGACAGCCAGATGGACTTATACAATGCTTTTGGGGCAGTCAGATGCCGACTGTTCCCTGTTACTCTCCAAGGGGTGGCAGCCAAATGGTATATACAGTACAGAGAAAAAACCATCTACTCTTGGAAATAGTTTTCTTATGAATTCTCAGCTCAATTCTATATTTACAAGGATCCTACTATTGATTACACGGTCTTGGCAAACATAAAACAAATGCAGGGTGAATCTTTGGGAGACTATTTGAGAAGATTCAATATAGAAGCTTTGAAGGCTAAGGATATGAATGATCGTGATAAGCTCATAGTTGTCCATTGTGGCTTGATCAAAAATACCCCTTTCTGGAAGCAGCTCTTTGTCAATGGCTGCAAAGATCTATAGGACTTCCACTTTCAAGCAGATAAGTTCATCCGTATGGATGAGCTTTATTACGCCAAGAAGAAAACAGTTCCCAGGAAGGAAGGGGGAAGGTTTGGCCAGGACCGTGGCCACAAAAGGACCCGATGGGAAAAACCAGTTGCTAATGCAGTTGCTTTAAACAAGCCACTGTCTTACATATATGCTACAACTAAGGAAAAAGTCAACTTTCCAACCTCCTACAAAGCTAAGAATAATCCAGAGCAGAGGAAGGGAGGGGACTACTGCGCTTATCATAAAGCTAACGGCCATAAAATAGATGAATGCAGAGTTCTGGTCGGAATAATTCAAAAGCTGATCCGAGAAGGCCATCTTAAAGAATTTATTCAAGATCAGCACAAAGCCCAAAGAACTGAAAGTGCTCCCTAGAAGCGTCCGGGCAACGCTGTAAATGTTCTGGAAGATGGAGATCCCCTCAGCTTAAGCTAGCCAATTAACAGGATTGATGTAATCCACGGCGGGCCACATCCGGCAGGGAATAGTGAAGGTGCTCGAAGCAGATATATTAAAGAGGCCAAGGAGGGAATTTATCCTGTTCAAGAGGAGCCTCCAACGAAGAGTCCCCGACTCAATATTCAAATGCCAAATCTAGTGATCACACCGTAGGAGTTGCGCAAAGGAGTTCATCATCCACATAACGACCCTCTTATGATCACTGCTCAAATTGGGCTTTCTATCATCTCCAAGATTCTGGTTGATACAGGTAGTGCAGTTAATGTCATCTTCAAGCATGATTTTGATCAGATGAATATCCCAGAGCACAAATTGGAGCCGAGCACCGAGCCGATATTTGGGTTCAACAATAAGGGGTCAACTCCAATAGGGCAAATAAAGCTTCTAGTACAAATGGGGGTGCCTCCTACTTGCCGAACATTTGAAACCATCTTTGTGATAATTGACCAACCCTCCTACTACAACGCTTTCTTCGGCAGGCCAGCCCTGTATGAAATTGATGCATTTGGTTCGCCAAAGTACCTTACGGTGAAGTTCTTGACAAAGCGAGGCCGGGGGATTGTGCGGGGAGAACAATTCAGCTCCTGTGAAATGTACTTTGCCATGCTCGATCAATATAAAATGGAGTATTCTACTTATTTTGATTCTTCTACTGTTTTATAACCTTCGGATGATGGATTTTTACATCCAACGTTTGAAGCAAAGATTAATGATAAGAAGTCTAATAAGCGTATGTATCAAAAGTACATTTCTACAGGAAACAAGAGAAAGAGGGTTGACACTAATTCAGTAGAAGAAGGTCCAATAATCATAGAGTTTGATTGTCGGGTTGAGACATAGAGAATAAGGCCCATAGAGGACCCAGAGGAAACCCATATATATTATGAGGATGTTTCTAAAGTGGTTAAAGTGGGAAAAGATCTTGAGGATGAGTTAAAGAAAGATCTGATTCAGTTCCTCAAAAACAATAAGGATGTGTTTGCTTGGTCACATTCTGATATGGTGGGGTTGACCCGACCGTCATGTGTCACGTCCCTAACATCGACCCAGGAGCAACCCCCATAAAGCAAAGAAAGAGACAGTTGGATAAAGTTCGAACAGATGCTCTGAAAGAGGAAGTTGATAGGCTCCTTGAAAATGGTTTAATCCGGGAAGTATATTACCCCAAACGGTTAGCCAACCCAGTTCTGGTGAAAAAGTCAAATGAAAAGTGGAGAACATGTGTCGATTACACAGATTTAAACAAAGCATGCCCGAAGGACTATTTCCCGTTGCCACGAATAGATCAGTTAGTAGATGTAACGAGCTGACACAAGTTGTTATCTCTTATGGATGCTCATTCAGGGTACAATCAGATACCAATGTTCAAGCCAGATGAAGATCATACCAGCTTCATAACAGAGTGGGGAATTTATCGTTACAGAGCCATGCCATTTGGTTTAAAGAATGCTGGGGCCACTTATCAGGGATTGGTTAATCGAATGTTCAAAGAACAGATTAGCAAAAATATGGAGGTTTATGTTGATGACATCCTGGTAAAATCTAGCGAACTTAAAAACCATTTCAAAGATCTTGAGGAAATGTTCGAGACATTGCGGAGGTATCAGACGAAGTTAAATCCACAAAACTGCTCTTTTGGGGTTCATTCTGGAAAGTTCTTAGGCTACTTGATAAGTGCTCAAGGAATAGAGGCAAGTCCCGACCAAATTCAAGCTATAAGGAATATGGCCGAACCAAAAACTAGCAAGGAAGTGATGAGCTTAAATGGAAGAGTAGCTGCGCTAAGCAGGTTTATCTCCAAAGCTACTGATAAATGCATACCTTTCTTCGATGTAATTAAGAAAAGGAACTTTGAATGGGGAGAAGATTGCAGAAAAGCTTTCTTAGAATTGAAAAGCCATTTAGAGAAACCACCGATACTCTCAAGACCCGAGAGTGGGGAAACTTTGTATCTATATATGGTAGTATCGGAACACGCGGTCAGTTCAGTACTCATTCAAGAGGACAAAGGAGCACAACCCCCGGTATACCATGTAAGCAGGTGGTTGAAGGATGCAGAAGTTCGATACCCAGTTATAGAAAAATTAGCTTATTTCTTGATTCTTATAGCTCGAAAGCTCAGAGTGTATTTCCAAGCACATTCGATCAGGGTATTGACAAATTTTCCTCTTAAACAAGTTTTCAGTAAGCCTGAGACTTCAGGGAGATTGGTAAAATGGGGGATTGAACTCAGCTAATATGAAATAGAGTTTCAACCAAGGGCTGCAATCAAAAGCCAGGCCCTAACAGATTTTGTTAATGAATGCTCCAGCTTTATAAAGGAACAATCGGAAAAAGAGAAAGACCAGAAACCCATGTGGCAAATATTTATGGATGGGGCATCAAATGAGCAAGGTGCCAGAGCAGGATATGTAACTATAACCCCAGATGGACACCGATTGCACTATGCCATGAAATTGGGATTTCCCGCAACCAATAATGTGGCAGAATATGAGTCAATGGTAGCGGGACTAACTTTGGCATTAGAATTGAAAATCCCATGGACACAGATTTTCAGTGACTCATAGCTAATGGTCAATCAAGTGAAGCAAGTATACCAAACAAAGGACCCCAAGCTGTCTTTATATGTGAAGAAGATATTGCAAATGCTCGCCTTGTTTGAGGATTTTTGGGTAAATCAAGTTCCAAGGGCAGATAATGCACATAGCAAAATTGGCTAGCTCAAGGGGAGCCCCTGAAACACGAATTGTTCCCGTTGGATATCAGGAAAAGCCGAGCATTGAAAAAGAGACATCTGAATAAGGAAAAGAATTGCTGGTTATGACAAGATCTCAAACCAAGTCTCAGAGGAGAGAAGAAATAGAAAGTGGTAATGAGCTGACAAATGAAAGGATGGACCTACCCAGTCCAGATAGCACGTATGATGGCACATGGATGTCACCCATTGTTGAGTATTAGTTAAAGGGACATCACCAATCGATAAAGATGAAGCAAGAAAAATCAAGAGGCAGGCTCCAACCTTTATTATGATAGACGAAATCCTCTATAAAAAGGGATATACTCTACCTTATCTTCGTTGTGTGAGCATGAATAATGTGATGAGACTAATGGCTGAAGCACATGAGGGGTTGTGTGGTGATCATTCAAATGGAATAAAGCTTTCAAAGAGGGCAATGAGGCAAGGATTTTATTGGCCACACATGGTGAGCCAGGCAATAGACTATGTGAAAAGATGCGAGAAATGACAAAAGTTTTCGATAATACCCAGGTTGCCTCCAAGTCAATTAAATCCAATCACAAGTCCATGGCCCTTTGATGTTTGGGGAATAGATTTGATCGGTCCATTGCCAATTTCACAACACAATTATAAATCTGGAATATCTTTATACTTTACCAACTTCTTCAAATAAGTGTTTGGGACTGACTTCAACTTTCCAAATCAGGCTGTACATTCTGTTTCTATTTTACTCATATCCTAAAAAACTTAGTCTATCCCACCTAGGTCATGATCCGTATCTACTCCATAAAATTTTATAAAATCATAACTTTCATAAGAAATAAAATATCTTCATACAAATAAATTTATTTAAAAATAAGTATTTATTGCTTCATTTCTTGAAATACTTAAAACATGAAGTATCAAATTCAATATCTCCATCTTTAAAAATTTAAACTAATCAAAGATTCAAAATTCATTTGTTCCCAAATAGGAATAAAATAATATCCCTTTTCAAAACTTTCTTTATCAAAACCATTTCTCAAAAGTTAGACTTTCTAATTTATGGCATTTAAAAATTATCTTGGTAAAGGAACTTATGAAAAACTTTCATTTTCAATAACTTACTAAAATAAGGATTTAGTCCTTTTGGAAAATAAGAATTTTAACATAAAAGATTCAAGACTTGATTATCTTTCCAAAATAATATGTTAAACCGTTTTTGTTTTGGAGAGTTTTCTAGCTACAAGAATTATCATTTACAAGATAGTAAAATTTTCATAATCATCATTTCAAAATAATAGTTGTTTCCCTCTAAAGTATATAATAATGTTTATTACCTTATTACTCAAAATATACTCTTATTTGGTTAAATATATCTCATAACTTTGCTCAAAAACCCATAAAATCTCTTGCAACACTTTTTTTACCAAATCCAATATTATTATTCTTCAAATAACTTTTGTATTCAAATTAGGAAAAACATATAAAATTCTCATCTTTACATAAATGCTTCCCTTATAGAAAAAGATCTAACTTATTTATCAATCATCATTTAAATCCAATCAATGGTCAAAGGTTCCTTTTATAACTTTATAAGATAGAAAAATAGATGGAGTAGACAAAGGTAACTTCTATCTTATTCTATTACTCCTTTCAATATCTCATCTAACAGAATTCACAATTCTATTATTACCAAAATCCCAGCCATCATTCTCTTCATCACCTTATATGAGAATGCTCTCCTTTTTATACTATCAGACATTCCTTTCTTTCAATTTCTCTACCCGTAAATAGGTGTTATTTCTATCTATAAACCACTAAAAAGAGTCATAAAGAAAGAACTTTTAGGTTTATAAACAAGGAAAAATAGAAGAATTAAAGAACCAAAAATTGAAATCTTTTTAATCAAAATTTAAAGGTTGATAGATGAAAACTTTTCAAGCCATTAATTTACAATTAAAACCATCCACTACTTTGCCTTAAAGAAATTTATCGCTTTTAGAAATTGCATTATCTTTCCAAACTTTTCCAAAACTAATAGTGGTATATTTCCAAAGTTATCTAAAACCATAATTATATTTCAAAGAATTTCCAGGTTATACACCCTCAAAGAAGTTATAGAGGAAAGAACTTTCAAATTTATTGCATAGAAAATATAACATAGAAAAATGGAAGAATACAGAAACAAGGAAATTGAAAGCTTTTCTAATTCAATCAAATTTTAAATTGAGAAGTTAATAAACAGAATTTTTTTTTTCAACTTCTCAAGTCACCAAAATTTTTAATTTAAAATCATCTACCAAAATTTTTTCACCACCCTTTAAATTTACAACCTCTTTTCAAACATTTTACAAAACAAATGGTGGTATAATTTAAAAGTCATCTAAAATTATTTTTATCAAAAATTTCTAAATTATAAGATTTTCATTAAAAAATCTTTTGAAAGGCACTTTCAAAACTTTCAAGGGGTTTCCAAAGAAACCTTTTTATCAAATTATGTCACAAAAGGTAGGATTAAAATTTGTTCTTTCTTTTAAACCTTTGTACTCTACCCTTTAAAAATCTTATTTCCTCCTTATGGTGATAAATGTATTCCTTCTTATGGAAGTTTGCTCATTTCCTTACTTCCGTATTTTATTAATACATAACACCCTCATTTGTTACCTTCATAAATGTTAATTTGTCCGTATTAATTGTCAGCCTGATGGATGTTTCCTTATGGTCATTTCTTTCCTATCAACCTTTCCATCTACGGTCATCCATAGGGTCCACAATGATAAGGAAGACTAGGTCCTATCAAGGAGTCAATTACTATTCAGCTTCTATGGCGCTTCCATAAGTTGAGGTTATGTTCTCCCTAGTATGCTCCTAAAGATATGATCTCCGCTCCACGCATAATTGGAGTAGGAGTAGAAATTACATCTATTTATTTGTAACACCCCTAATTTTTGATAACATTATTCAGGAGATTTGATTAGAAAAATTAAATAGAATAATGTAAATAATTAGAGTAATATGAGGATTGAGATTTGAATAAATAATCAAGGACTGTGCTTAATTAAACAAATGGGCCTAACCATGGCTTATATGTTAATTAACTAAAATAAGGGTATAATAGGAAATAGTCGCACCCTTATATATTCACGGCTTTACCATCTATTCACGTTCATTTTCATTTCACAAAAAACGTAAACAAAGAAAAGAATAGCCTGCCATTGCTAAGGAAGAAAAGAGGAGAAAAATTAAATCAAAGTTAAGGATTTAAGCAAGGGGAATTAATCTCAATCAAATCTCAAAGTTCTTATCATAACCAAGGTGAATAATAATCTAAATCATCTCTATTTTATTTTATGATCATTTGTTTTTCGGGTTTACGATTTAATCCATTATTATGATGATTTTTGATTGATGATATGCTTGGATTTGGACACGTTGGATTCAAACAAAATATTTTGATAATTATTTTACACCGTTTTAAGGGTAATATCGATTACAGTGATTTTCGTATGCGATGAGAAACTTTTATGTTATGTAAAACATGATTTTAGAGATGAGTTTTAATTCTTTTAATTTTCCAAGCTATGGAAAATTTATTATGAATTTTCAAAGGAAAATATGAATAATTGGGTTTAGAAATTTATTTCAATTATTTAATGAAGAATTTGGGTCTGGACTTTTTATATGTTAGATAACTGAAAGTGAATTTCGATAATTTTTGGAGTTTTTTCCTAAGTAATTTACTATGGAAATAAAATTATTTTAGATGAAGGACTTAATTGTTTTAGTGGTTTTGCTTAATGGAAGGGCTTATTTGTTAAATAAATCCATGTTTAGATCTGAAATTATGTGGCAGTTATTTCTGAAAAGAATTTGAAAAGTTATGGTCACCAATAATTTTTTTACAAATAGGCAGATTAGTTATAAAGTATATGCTTTAATTGGCATTAAATCAGTCCATACCCATATAAGTTAGTTTTGCCTCTTTTAGAAGCACCTTTCGAACCATTACTTCCGCTTCAACCAAGTCGAAACCTACCAAAGCCGAATCCAATACACAAGGTATCACAATGATGGTACGTAGTGGATTGGAGAAAGGCAGAAGACATTGTATCGAAACCATTGCTTTCGATGGGGTCAAAACCTTTGCTTCGCTTTCCAAAGATAAGCACCTGCCTTGTTTCAAAAGAATGATTTCAACCAAGTCGAGACCTTTGCTTTCGAATCTATTTCCGTCTCTTTATCTAAGTGGAGCTTTTGAATGAGTTCCTTGTTTATAAATCAAATGCTTTCGAAAAGGGTGGTTTCGACCTAGTCGAGACCTTGGTACCAATCTTATGCCTTTCGAAGATATTAAAGTCATCAATGCTTTCGAAAGGTAGCTTTTGTTTTAAAATTGTATTAAACCACTTCCTAAAAGCTTTCAAAAGGGTGGTTTCGACCTAGTCGAGACCTTGGTACCAATCTTATGCCTTTCGAAGATATTAAAGTCATCAATGCTTTCGAAAGGTAGCTTTTGTTTTAAAATTGTATTAAACCACTTCCTAAAAGCTTTCAAAAGGGTTCAAGGGTTTTGAAGGCAATGGCTTCGAAAGGGGGTTTCGATGTTATCCTTCAATGTTTTACTTAATGTTTTGAAGCTTTCGAAAGGATGGTTCCGAACCCGTCAAGTTTTCCCCCAATCATTTTTAGTTAAAGGTAAATGGTTTCGAAAGGAGTGCTTCGTATATATTCACTTTGACCCAAAAGTTATTTTCAAAAATAAACCCAGTGGTTTCGAAAGGGGTACTTTCATCGGTTTCGATGCTATGCTTCTAAGAGTTAATAAATAATGCTTTAATTCTTTCGAAAGGTTTGAACCGAGGGTTTCGAAAGAGATGTTTTAAAGTGTTTCGAAAGGTATATGTTAGTGTTTTGAAAAGAAAATTTAAATGCTTTTGAAGGAGGTTATCCAAGGGTTTCGAAAGTAAAGTTTTAAGGGTTCGAAAGCCTTAGTATTCAAAACAAATAACTCAATCTCATTTTAAAGGAAAACCATGGCATAATAAAAGAGTTTTGAAATGATTTTAAGTATGGAGTTTTTGAAGAAGTTTTCCTTGATTAATAGGTTAAAGGGATTAACTAAGTTTTATATAAAATGATTTCAAGGATATTAAACCACATGTGTTGGTATTATTTTGTTATTATGTTTACTTCTTCATATATATATATATATATATATATATTCACATTGTAATAGACCCATAACTGTATTTTAGGGAAGGGCAGAATAACCAACTGGGTTGACCCAATAGTGAATATAAATTAAGTTAACTCCTGAATGTGTAGAATTAAATCCAGTAGGTCAGATAGAATAGAATGTAGGATGCCAGTATATTGACTAAAGAAGTTGTCGGGCAGACAGGTTCATAGTGAACCCATGAAAACTATGTTTAGGAAAAGTTATTGGCAGGGGCCAATAGGTTCATAGTAAACACATGAAAATTATGATTAGATTGAGTTATTGGCAGGGGCAAATAGGTTTGTAGAGAACCCATGAAAACTATATCTGGATTAAGTTATTGACAAATGCCAATAGGTTCCTAGTCAACACATGAAAACTAGGATAAGAGGGAAGTTATTGGAGATACCAATAGGCTCGAGGAGAACCCATAAAACAATGAAGTTATTGGTTGGGGCCAATAGGTTCCTAGTGATCCCATGAAAACTATGAAATCAGACAGGGAGTCCATAAGTATTGAACAAGTTATCAGTCATCCCATGAAAACTAATAGGTTAATAGTGACCCTAGAAACTTTAACCGAGACAGATAGTCAAGAATGAACGGGGATAGGTAATCCAGAATTGATTTACTTGTTTGCATATCATCATAATATTTTTGAATTGCTATGTTTTAACCATTGGGGATGCAGGAGCACAGTATATGGTTTTACAAAGTTTTGAATAAGATACTAGTGAGGAGAAACCCATTCCGCTAAGCGGCGTGGTCTCACTAGATTTCTAAATGGTTTGCGATGGTAGATTATTATTCATACCAGGCTTTATGTCTGACTCGAAGTTTATGTTTTCCTCTTAAACTCTTGGGTGCTCAATTGATTTTGAGTAGTTTGAGAGTTAAGGTTTTCAGGTACCTCTTTAGGCAAATAAGTTTCCGGAGACGTGCAAGAGGCATGATAGCTATTTAGAGTTCTTCTCTATTTTGATTCCACTATGTTTTGTTGTAAAGGAAAAGATGTTTAATTGCCTAGTTATATACTCTGATCATCCAAGGGGGCATCTTCATATGTCGCTCTTGGCGTATGTTATAATAATTATATTTTCTCTGAACGTGGTTCTCGTATTGGGTTTATGCAATGAACTTGAAATGCTTTGAAATGGAATGGGAAAGTTGTTTATTGATTAATTTGTTTTCCATATTCATGTGTTTCTGCTATATCAACGTATCTAACATTACCATATTTGGTCGCCGAGGATTAATAACTATGGATGACTGCAGCATCCGTAGCCTTCAGTTTTGAGCCTTCTAGTGGGGGATGTTAGAAGTTGGTATCAGAGCATAGGTTTATGAAACTTAAAAGAAATTTAAACCTAAAATATTTTCAAAACATAATCCAATGAATCAGAAAATAAGATCGGGGTTTGGGTTAACGCTATAGTAATGTATTTGTATTTGGTATATAGATTTATATATATATATATATAAGTACGTATTCCCCTCTCTCTTAGACCGTTCTTCTGTATCTTACTAAGGCTCGTATATAGATTTACGAGAAAGAAGATATGGAGGCAGGAAACGGAAGAGGAAATCTCAGTGGAGGAAGCATCACAACCAACATGAATGTTCGACCCATCAGGAGGAACCCGGGTCGACCAGCTAATGCTAACCAAAATGCAGATGCCAATGTTGGTGCGGGAAATCCACCAGTGGATATAGGGGTGATGTATCAGTTTTTTGTCAATATGATGCAAGTTGGAGCTGCTGCTGGTGTTGCTGGAAATGTTGGAGGTGCTAATCTTGTGGTTCCAGTTGGGAATAATTATGCTAAGTTGAGCAGAGACTACACTAGTCTTGGAGGGAAACCATTTATGGGAATGGAGGATGCCATAGAAGTGGAGAATTGGCTGTTGCATTGCGAGAGAATCTTTGCGGATTTGGGTTTGGATGATGAGAAAAAGAGGAGGTTGGCCTCTAGGCAGTTGCAAGGGGCAACGATTTATTGGTGGAATCGTGTTACTACCGGAGTTCCGAAGGAGGAGTTGACTTGGGCAGGTTTTAGAAGAAGATTTGAACAGAGGTTTTTATCTGAAGTTTCTAAGTCAGCGTTGATGATAAAGTTTATGGATTTGGTGCAGGGAGAGATGTCGGTAATTGAGTATGCTACTAAATTTGATGAGTTGTCTCGATATTGGTATGCTACTATAGACACCGTCATCAGGAGGAATGAGAGGTTCATTCGAGGATTAAGGCCTGAGATTACCAGGGCGACCCTGACACATATCCATGATCCTTGTAATTCAGTTGTGGCGATGGCAATCCGACATGAGGAGATGCTTGCTATTTGTGCTAGAGGAAAGCCGGTTGAAACCTAGGGCCCTTAGACAAAGAAGAGGAAGTTCTTTAAGAAGAAGGGAGCCCAGAAGAAAGAGGCTGCCAAGAAGGCAAATGCTGATTTAGTTTGCTTCAAGTATGACAAGAAAGGTCATTATGCTTATGAGTGTCGGTCAGGCGAGGGGAAGAAGGCTGTAGAAAAGAAAGGTGTGAAGTGCTTCAATTGTGACCAGGTTGAGCATTATAAGAACCAGTATACAGAGCCAGTCAGGGCGGACTAGGGAAAGGTTTTTGCTGTTGGACCATCATCAGCTAGACCAACTGCAGCTGAAAAAGGGAAGACTATGATGGAAGGCACGCTTTTGATTTAGAGTATACCAGTTAGGATACTATTTGATACCGGTGCATCACATTCATTTATATCTCAAAATTTGGTTGATAGGTTATGCTTAGAACCCACATACCTTGTTACTTCCTTAAGGATTGCGAATCCAATAGGAGGGTATGCAACTCTAGGGATGCGATGTGACCAGTTAGAATTAGACTTGTTAGGTCATAAGTTTGCATGCAGTCTGTATGTTTTTGATTTCATAGATTTCGAAATCATTTTGGGTATGGATTGGTTGAGTAAGTATGAGGCTAGGATATTTTGCTAGGATGGGGAGATATCACTAAGTACCCTGATAGTCATACCGAATCATATTCTCAGTGGAGAATTCTGACTGGAGTAGTTGTGCTTTGTTAAGCGCTATGGAAGTGGGAGAAGAGTTAAGTCAGATTCGAGTAGCAAGAGAGTTTGTAGATGTCTTTGAGTTGGCTACGGGACTACCATCGAAACGAGCTGTTGAGTTTCAGATAGATCTTGTGCCAGGAGCTGAATGTGTAAGTAGACCACCTAGCAGGATGCACCGACCGAGATGAAGGAATTGAATGTGCATCAAGTGGATCTAAAAAGAAGGAATTTTATTAGACCAAGCAGTTTACCTTGGGGAGCGGCCACAGTGTTCGTGAAGAAACCAGATGGGTCGTTCAGGATGTGTATCAATTATCGTAAGTTGAACGAGAGGACGATTAAGAATAAGTATCCTTTGCCAAGAATAGATGATCTATTTAATCAGTTGTGTGGAGCCAGAGTGTTTTTCCAGTTGGATTTGGCGACAGGTTTCCATCAGTTAAGAGTGGTAGAGGACAGTATTCCTTTAACAGCATTTCAGACTAGATATGGTTCGTATGAGTGGTTAGTAATGCCATTCGGGTTAACGAATGCACCTGCTTTCTTCGAGAATTTGATGAATTTAGTTTTCCGAGAGTATTTGGATAGGTTCGTGTTGGTGTTTGTAGATGACATTTTAGTAGTACTTGAGACGCTGAGGCAGCATCAGCTGAAGGCGAAGTTTTCCAAGTGTCATTTTTGGAAGAAATTGGTTAAATTTCTTGGTCACGTGGTTTTAGAGAAGGGCTTGTCAGTCGATCTAGATAAGATCGAAGCTGTTAATAATTGGAAGAGACCAGAGATGGTGACAGAGATTAGAAATTTTCTTGGACTTGCTGGATATTACCGGAGATTCATCAAGGATTTCTCATGGATAGAAGCGACTTTGACTAAGTTAACCAGAAAGGAAGTGAAATTTGTCTGATCTGACAAATTTGAGGAAGAATTCCTTAAGTTAAAGCATTTGTTGACCACCGCACCTGTGTTAGTAGTTCCAGACGAAAATCAAGGGTTGGTGGTGTATACTGATGCATGCGAAATTGGATTAGGAGCTGTGTTGATGCAGAAGCGTAAAGTGATTGCCTACGCTTCACGACAACTTAGATTGCATGAAGTGAGATATCCTACTTATGATTTGGAGTTGGCTGCGGTGATATTTGCATTGAAGATTTGGAGACATTATCTCTTAGGGTAGAGATTTGAGCTATACACAGATCATAAGTCAATAAGGCATTTATTTTCTTAGAAGGAGTTGAATATGAGACAACAGTAGAGTTTTTGGCTGCTTATGATTTTGGTATAGAGTATACACCCGAGAAAGGAAATAAGGTAGCGGATGACCTTAGTAGAAGACATCAGAATGTGGTGTTAGCTATGTTGGAAGAATGGAAAGATTTAGAAGCTTTGACTACTTGTAGTGTGCAGTTAAGATCGACTGCTAGTTCTAGTCAGAGTACCGCCATGTTGTCCTGTTTGGAAGTTCGACCAGTATTGACCGAAAGAATTGCTTCTAAGCAGAAGGAGGATCCATTATTAGCCAAGAAGATTAGAAGGCTTCAGGTTGGAACTGAGATTGATGATCTAAGGGATTTTAGTCTTGACCAGAGAGGATGGTTAAGAAAGAAGGGACGATTCTGTGTTCTGAATGTTGAGAACTTAAGGAAAGAAGTTCTTGGAGAATCTCATCGGTTCAAATTTACGATTCATCCTGGAGGTACCAAGATGCATCAAGATATGAAGAGGAGCTTCTACTAGAAGGTATGAAGATGGATGTTGGCTTGTGGGTTAGGTAGTGTGCAAACTGTCAACATGTGGAGGCCGAACATCAGAAGCCGAGTGGGTTGCTTCAACCTTTACAGATTCCAGTTTGGAAATATGATTCGATATACATGGATTTTATAGACGGGTTGCCAAGGTCAAATAGGAGAAATGAAAGTATATGGGTCATAGTGGACATATTGATCAAGAGTGCTCATTTCATTCCAGTTAAGTCAACTAGGACGGCACCTGTTTTAGCTAAGCTGTTCATGAAGAACATAGTTAGACTACATGGAATTCCTAGTAGCATAGTCAGTGACAGAGATGAGGTATTAGGTACCAAGCTAAAGATGAGTACTGCATATCACCCTCAGACGGATGAGCAGACAGAGAGAATTAATAAGGTGCTCGAGTATTTGTTAAGAGCTTGGGTATTGGACTTTGGTGGATCTTGGGAAGATCACCTACATCTGGTTGAGTTTTCCTATAATAATAGTTATCAGACTAGTATAGGAATGGTGCCTTTTGAAGCTTTGTATGGAAGGCCATGCAAATAACCAGCATGTTGGTTGGAGACTGGAGATAGATTATTCTTAGGTCCAGATCTGGTTAGAGAGGCGATAGAGAAGATTGAGTTGATCCAAGAAAGGATGAAGGAAGTTCAGTCCAAACGGAAAAGTTACGCAGATAAGAGGCGTAAAAACCTAGAATTCTCAGTTGGAGATAAGGTTTTCATTAAACTATCACCGATGAAGGGTGTGGTACGATTTGGAAAGTCAGGGAAACTGGCATCGAGATATGTTGGTCCGTTCCAGATTATAGAGAGGATTGCAAAGCTCGCATGTAGAGTAGAGTTGCCGAGTAGTATGGCAAGTGTCCATAATGTGTTTCATGTGTCTCATCTTCGCAAGTATGTACACGATTCAGAGACTAATATTCCTCCGATGGTGTTGGAAGATTTGATAGTAGAGCCCAATTTGACTTTTGTTAGTCAACTAGTTCGAGTTGTAGCGAGAGATGAGAAAAGATTGAGGAACAAGACCGTCAACTTGGTGAAAGTTCTGTGGAGCGACAACAAAAATGACTGTACTTGGGAGACATAAGACATGATTAGAGATACTTATCTTGATCTGCTTTGAGGGTATGTCTATATTAGATATATATAGATAGTTCCTAGTTAGTTAGGCTAGTATGGTTGTTAGGATTTGTTACAGATGATTGCTATGTTTAGGATTTAGTCCTTACTGAATTTCGAGGACGAAATTCTTTAAGGAGGGGTGCCTGTAACACCCCTAATTTTTGATAACATTATTCAGGAGATTTGATTAGATAAATTAAATAGAATAATGTAAAAAATTAGAGTGATAAGGGGATTGAGATTTGAATAAATAATCAAGGGCCGTGCTTAAATAAACAAATGGGCTTAACAATGGCTTGTATGTTAATTAACTAAAATAAGGGTATAATAGAAAATAGTCGCACCCTTATATATTCACGGCTTTATCATCCATTCACGTTCATTTTCATTTCACAAAAAAACATAAACAAAGAAAGGAATAGTCGACCATTGCTAAGGAAGAAAAGAGGAGAAAAATTAAATCAAAGCTAAGGATTTAAGCAAGGGGAATTAATCCCAATCAAATCTCAAAGTCCTTATCATAACCAAGGTGAATAATAATCTAAATCATCTCTATTTTGTTTTATGATCATTTGTTTTTCGGGTTTAAGATTAAATCCATTATTATGATGATTATTTGTTGATGATATGCTTGGATTTGGACATGTTGGATTCAAACAAAATAATTTGATAATTATTTTACATGGTTTTAAGGGTAAAACCGATTACAGTGATTTTCGTATGCCATGAGAAAATTTTATGTTATGTAAAACATGATTTTAGAGACAAGTTTTAATTCTTATAATTTTCCAAGCAATGGAAAATTTATTATGAATTTTCAAAGGAAAATATGAATAATTGGGTTTAGAAATTTATTTCGATTTTATGAAGAATTTGGTCTGGCATTTTTATTTGTTAGATAACATATTAAAACTGAATTTCTGTAATTTTTAGGGATTTTTCCTAAGTAATTTACTATGGAAATAAAATTATTTTAGATGAAGGACTTAATTGTTTTGGTGGTTTTGCTTAATGGAAGGGCTTATTTGTTAAATTAATCCACGTTTAGATATGAAATTATGTGGCAGTTATTTTGAAAAGAATTTGAAAAGTTATAGCCGCCAATCAAATGTTTACAAATAAGCAGGTTAGTTATAAAGTATTTGCTTTAATTGGCACTAAATCAGTCCTTACCCAGAGAAGTTGGTTCCGCCTCTTTCAGAAGCACCTTTTGACCCATTACTTCCGCTTCGACCAAGTCGAAACCTACCAAAGCCGAAACCAATACACAAGGTATCACAATGATGGTACGCAGTGGATTGGAGAAAGGCGGAAGACATGGTATCGAAAAAATTGCTTTCGATGAGGTCAAAACCTTTGCTTCGCTTTCCAAAGATAAGCACCTGCCTTGTTTTCAAAATAATGATTTCAACCAAGTCGAAACCTTTGCTTTCAAATCTGTTATCGCCTCTTTGTCTAAGTGGAGCTTTCGAATGAGTTCCTTGTTTATAAATCAAATGCTTTCGAAAAGGGTGTTTTCGACCTAGTCGAGATCTTGCTTCCAATCTTATGCCTTTCGAATATATTGAAGTCATCAATGCTTACGAAAGGAAGCTTTTGTTTTAAAATTGTATTTAACCACTTCCTAAAAGCTTTCAAAAGGGTTCAAGGGTTTCGAAGGCAATGGCTTCGAAAGGGGGTTTCGATGCTATCCTTCAATATTTTACTTAATGTTTTGAAGCTTTCGAAAGGATGGTTCCGAACCCGTCAAGTTTTCCCCCAATCATTTAGTTATAGGTAAATGGTTTCGAAAGGAGTGCTTTCGTATATATTCACTTTGACCCAAAAATTATTTTCAAAGATAAACCCACTGGTTTCGAAAGGGGCACTTTCATTGGTTTCAAAGCTATGCTTCTAAGAGTTAATAAGTAATGCTTTAATACTTTCGAAAGGTTTGAAATGAGGGTTTCGAAAGAGATGTTTTAAAGTGTTTCAAAAGGTATATGTTAGTGTTTTGAAAAGAAAATTTAAATGCTTTCGAAGGAGGTTATCCAAGGGTTTCGAAAGTAAAGTTTTAAGGGTTCGAAAGCCTTAGTTTTCAAAACAAATAACCCAATCTCATTTTAAAGGAAAACCATGGCATAATAAAAGAGTTTTGAAATGATTTTAAGTATGGAGTTTTTGAAGAAGCTTTCCTTATTCGTAGGAACTGGTAGCCAAATTAGCCGAGCAGATTTCCCCTATAGAATTTGGAACTAACCTCGTGTCATTGCAAATATTTATCATAAGAATATCTCACATCAATAAAAGTGTACACAACTGCCGATAGCATGAACGGCAGACTTCCGTCATGTAACTCTTTTGACCTCGAATCCCTATGACTTAGCCATAAATCAATTACTATATATATAACACATACTCATCTCACCGTTTCATAAATAAGGTCTTATAAGAAATCTTCCTTACTATGTCTTAAAATAATAATTAGGCTATATAAGAGTTTCCTCTTATTTTCACCTCAAAATCAATTTCCTTCCTAATGGGGGAAAATAAATGTAAATAAATGCCTAATTAATTATGTCATATACGCAATAGCTATATGCTAATTACATAAATAGAAATAAATAAATATTCGCGCTTAATAAGTTCTAAAAGCACGGATTTTATGCCCTAAAGCGTTAAATGTCAATTCTCTAACCAATTAGTATTACAGGCCCTTTTTCTTCAAATTTCCCAAGGTTTCATGGAATTCTAATGTCCAAAACAGGGAATAAATATTCATAATCAAAACTACAATAATAGACTTGTATATAAAATAGAAACCCAATTTATTACACCGATTCAATGGAATATCTTAAACAATAAGAATTGCAATCTAAAACGCATATTCTATTCAACTCCTCTTTTACAACGAAATAGACAAGAATAGGTGGTGTAAACTATGAATAGAATTCGTAATATAAACCCCTTACACAATTTGACCCAAAGAGGAAGGAGAAGTGGAATAGACTATGAAATTATCAAAAATTGCATAAACCAAACAAATTCCATCAAATTAACATAATAATTAAGGATCTTAACACAGAATTGACATTTCAAAATAAAAAGAAATTTTGGGGCATTTTATTTATCATATTTTCGAGATCCCAAAATCCCTAAGGCATATTCAAATCCAAAAGAAATACACTAAACAATTGCTGAAAAGAAATCTAAGGTTTCCACTCACAGATTAGCCTTAACTTTACTCAAATGGATTTGTAGCCTTCCGAACTCTTTTAGTATCTCTTCCTTTTGATACACACACATAATAGGGGAGAGGTATATATATTCATTAAATTCAGAATAATTTGAGAAGAATAGGATAAGAATATATTGAAGGATGAAATAAGTTGAATCCTTACCTGAATTTTCTACGGAGTTTCTAAATCTTATTAGAGAGATAGCAATGGGATAGTTTCGTCGTATTTCCCAAAATAATATGAATAAAAGTGGAGATGGTAGGTTCTATTTATAGGAGTTAAAACGCACAAGAACCGTAGGATGAAAGTAGGTAGGAAACAGTAAATCTGGAGCGCACAACTGAATAGAACATAACATAAAACCCTAGCCACCACTGGCAACTATTGTTGCCTAGCGGTCGACCGCCCTTGGGCAACCGCTACGGTTGACCGGTTGACCTATTCAGGTCAACCGCTCTTTTATTCAGGGGCGTTTATTTTTGTTTCTGTTGCCGTATTATTTTATTTCTTAATTAACTTTTTATCATTAAGCGTTAATTAAATGTTTACTTAGTCCCCAAGCTTTTTGAAATTTAAATCCTAAATTTAATTTCTCATTTGAATTTGAATTCAAACTAAATTAATTTAAATCTAAGAATGTAAAATGCTCATAACTTCTTTGTTTGAGCTCCGTTTTCTGCATATTATATGGAAACAGATCAGAATTTCACCACAAAAGCAACTGAATAAATTTCGTGCTCAAATTCATATTTTTTTATAAAATTCCCATATTCAACCTTGTCATATTTAATTCAATTTAATCCATTTAATTATGGTTCATTTTACGGGGTGGTACAGATCGGGTGTATAAGCATCTCTCCATTTTAGCACTATATCACCGATTTCCTAAAAAAATTTAAAAAAATCATAACCATCGGTAAAAAAAGTGGATATTAAATTAGTGGTTTTTTATATAAATGTAAAACACCTTAGATTGATCCGTCAAATAGTCATCGCCAACAAAAACAATGTTCTCTGTACATCCTAGTCTGCTTCAGCTTTGTTTCTTAACTTCTCCACTTGAAGTCTTTTCGGTTAATATCGTGTTTATTTTTGGCAGTCGCTGCATCAAGCATTTTAAAAGTCTTTTTACACGAGTTAAATCTATTAACAAATCTTCTGATAAACTTCGATTTTAGTCTTCTTATGATTTGCTGTAAACACATCCGAACATAATTTTGCGAATAGAGTAAATAGTTCGACATTCAACTAAAATGACTATTTTTTTTCTAGGATCAGCTGCAGCAGAAGCCATAGTGAGAAGAGTCAATGAAAAGTTTGAAGAAAGCGTAAAGTTGGAGTCCAAGTGTATAAGAGTACGAGAATCAAAGATTATGTCAGAGGTATTAGAAGGTACGTCCGACGTAACGCTTATGTCTTGCCCGGCCGCTCCATTTTAGAGCAGGCAAACGCTTCCAAGTAAACGTATTAGATACGTCGGAATAAGCCATTAAGTAAAACATAATGTCCGCTAATAGTTTTCCCATTAGCATTCTCTTTATCTATGAACGCACCCTCGATCGGTATTAATATTGGTCAAAAAATGAAGTTGTGTTTTTTTAGTTGAATGTGTGACGACCCACTATTTTTAACATTTAAAAATAATTATAATCGCCTATAAGCTATGCTTATAACTAATTTAAAATGTTAACGATAGTGTACCATGGGTATATAAAAATAAAAATCTTAAAACAATAATAAAAAAGGAAAACCTCATAGCAGAATTTAATGTCAATGTAAATACACACACATCATTTTAACAGTTATTACTTTTTCTCATACATTAATTAATATATGCATTTAAATACATCAATTATCAAAACAATAATTATGTAACCATGATATAAGAAAAATATCCTTATGTGAATATGATACATTTCAGACCGTTTTCCCACTTTTTGCTTTAACATGCAAGCTTATAAATACACATATATAATAAAGGGGAAAGGCGTCCAATTTCTATACACCCTGACCTCTAGGAAACAGATGGACGTTGCATAAAAAAAGACTATCTACACATTTCTTTTGGAGAATCAAGCCCACGTAGATTCGTTTTCCACTCTTCTTCTGCATCCAAACAACCATAACATTCATGCAACCATTGCGACCATCGCAACCAATGAACCATTGCAACCATCGCATCCAATGCAACCAATGCAAATAGTAGAAACAAAAAACAATATTTTTACTCATCCATCACAACAAATCATCATTCGGGGAAACGACAATAATAACATATATAGCCATTCAACATTCGCAACATACAATGTCAACCCCAATCATCAAATAAGAAAATAATAAAAATATAATATACTTACATTCACACTAACCATCAATTATAGTAACGCATCACTAATGTAAGTATAAATCATCAAATGTGTACTAATCATCTCATAATAGTTAACAAAACATCGATCATCAATTAACCACAATAAACTATCCATCATCTAGTAGTAATAAAGGTAAAATATCGCACACTCATCAAAATACGATACTGTCATCAAATATTAGATATATGTGATAATTACAATCAACAATTAATCACACATTCAACAGCTGTCCAAATAATATATTTGCATCCATTATTCTCTTATGTATAAATAATCTTATTATTTCTCATTATAAAATCCCCTTTATTTATTCATCCCAAAAACCATAATAATTCTTCGAAAACATTAATATACTTCAAATTCATTTTACTAAACTTTTATTTCTCCAAATACTTCGAACCGTCATATTTTATGTCAAACATAGTAATCTTCATCAAATCACATTGTAAAATGATATTATTATTATTATTATTATTATTATTATTTTACATCAAAAATGTAATATATATTAGAACCTTTAAATACTTTCCAAGATTAATTTATTACTATTTATTCCAAAAATATAATACGAGTGTTACGGCATGCGCTTCGTGCATGATGATGGCTTGTGCTTCGCGCATGAATTGTTCTTCTATAATTTATACACGATTAACACATTTAAAAGAAAATGATCTACAAAAATATTTAGCCATGTTTTTACGTTGAAATCATGTGTAGTTAATTTAAAATTTTATTTCTAAGTTGCAACATTTAATTTTTTGTTTGTTTGAATTTTATTTATATTATTAATTAATAAACAACAAATTTGTAAATGATGTTTATTTATTTAAATGATATTTATTTGTTAGATCCTATTTTTAAGCATAGAGAGATAGTTTGAATTCGTAAAGAAATTTAACTTTTTTAACTTAGTTTGAATAGTTCTAGCCTAGCCTAGAAATAATAGGCTAAATATAATAGGAATAACATCACCATTTGATTAGGATTTTACCAATTCTTTTTAGGTATTTGTACGTGGAATAATAGATAGTAATTAAATTATATATGAGTAAAGGGCATTTTGGGAAGTTCACAGTTGGACCAAAATATTGCGTTTTTATTCTAGCTATTAGTAAAGATTTTATTTTTAAATCATCGAAACTTCTTTTCATTCCTTTTTATCTCAATAATTATTTTATCCAAAATGAAAACATCTCTTTACTATTATTATTCAGAAAACACCTTTCTGTTTTATTTCTCAAACAATAATGATAACATTTTCTACCGTAAATACTGTAAAATCAATCATTTTACAGTTTACCAAAACAAAACTAATTTCAGTGAAATTCATATTGTTATTTAAAATCTCATTCTATTTTATAAACAATAATAGATTTCCAATTTTCAATTTAAAAATATAATTTTAGTTATTATTTATGAATTTCCCTATAAAATAATAATAACCTCTTTAAATTTCATACTTTAATCTTAGTGAAATTTATTAATCATTGTTTTTTATAGATACCATCCAAAATAGGTAAACAACCTTATTTATCATTTATTTATTTTATTTCCCCCAATTATCCATTTATTTTGAATTAATTATTTTTCAATTCAAATCACAAAATTTATTTTAATTAGACATCCAAAATACTACAATCAACAATAATTATCCATTCAAGGCACCATGCATCCAAATATTATAATAACCAAACAGTCATACATAGAACACACCATATATCATTAAATATTTTTTCCATCAATAGATATATATTTTATAGTTTAAAATTCAGTTAACTAGATTAAATAAACCATACTAACGCGCTTTCGCTAACATCATCCAAAATTAGCAAACCTAGTGCTACATAGTCCGGAATTCCTCCAAGAGTCCATCGAAAGAAACCGCGTGTGAATCAGTGTTTCTATGTTGAAGTTATTGAGGTTGGAAGATCTAGGGTTTAATTTGTAAATAAATAAAATCATATGGGCTAAGATGAAAAACCTACCTCCTTCCCTAGTTGTGCCCGATATCACCCCGCGTAACCCACTACCGAAAGCTTTGACCATCAAGTCTCCATGCTTCGGCTACCTAAGACAACACCGCCACCGCCAAGCCCTGACCCTCACCGCTATTGGTTGTGGAATTATTGATCTTAAGGCTTATTAAACACTAGAGGGAGGGTGAATAGTGTTTTCTAACTTATGTAAACCTTTTTAAATTTCTTTCAAAATTAATATTAAATCATAGATTATCAACACAGATGCAATCACAGATAAAAATAAAAAAATAAAGTAAAGTAGAGAGTTATAGAGATGACACAAAGGATTTTATACCGGTTTAGATTTCTCCTACATCCAGTCTCGTACAATTGCTTGTACAGATTTCTTTTCAAATATCAATCTTTAACCCAACAGAAGGCAAACCCAAATACAATCTCGATTTCAAGGCAATGAGACACACCCTCCTGAATTTTCGAGCTTAAGGTAGACTTACATGATTTGATCGGACTACATGCACACATATTAGATTTCTGGGCTACTAAGCACCCACTTGATTTGAACGGGCTACAAGCACACCCAAAGCAAATGCAAATAGAGTTGATAGTTTTTTCAAAGACAATTTCTTGAACTTTGGATACGATGGATCCTATAGCCTCTTGGACAACACTTTGATCTTTGAATTGAGAGAGAGAGAGATGTTTCCAAAATCGTAAGAAAGCAGTATTGAATTCTTTCAAGAGGAGGGAAGAAATTAAGTAATTAATTGTCAAAAAAATTCATTTGCACTCTCCTTTTTTTTTTGAATTCAGGTTCAAGCTTTCTATTACTATATTCAAAGTATATACATAAGTCATAATACAAGACCAAGACAAGGCAAAGCCAACTCTCAAAACAAAAGCAATACATGCCCTAGCTAAAACAAACAAAAATGCCAGCCCAAAGCCCATAAAAACAGAACCAAGTGCCAGAAGCTTCGAGACAAATCTCAAAGCAAATAAGGCAAACCTACACTACAAACTACTTCATTTACTTCCTATCTCTTCTCGAAGAAAAGAAAAAAGAAAAAACAACAATGGCGGCGACCGAGAAAAGAATTCTCAACTACTTCCAGATCATATCTTCTTCCTAAGAAACCGAGGAGATGAACATCAGCAACAACTCGGAAGACATCAGCCAACAAAATCTTCGGTCCAACCAGAATGGAACAAGGCAGGTATTAGATCTGACAAAACTATCTAAGAATAAATAACTCAAAGCTTCGTACTAAACTTCTTTCGAGACCAGGTCAAGAATACGAAGAACTCGGAACAGCCTACAAATTGCTAGGAAACTCGTCTTCAACTTCCAGATCTAAGATGCAACCAGCACTTCCTCAAGAAGAACAGAGAAGAAATTAGCAAGATAAATCACTACTAACCGAAAAGATGCTTCTTTTCACTTTAAAATAGTTAATTCTATGAATCTTCTTCCAGAGAATTCGAAGTATCAAGACTGAGATTCTCAAGTCTCAAGCTAAATATTCTTAAGAGTCCAGGACGAGACTGCAAACACTCGGATCAACCTGCAAATCTGCATTCTTTAAAACTAATTCAATATTTATTGTTATTTGTAAATTAAATGTAATTAAGTGAGAGGAGGAGAGAAACATTGTAAATAATACAGGTACATGAAAACCTGGAGCCAAGGATCATTGAAATAGGAGGAGGCGGAGGGATAATACTTATGATAAAGCAGAAAAACCCCCAATTCAGCGTTGGGAGGTATATCCCCATTTCAATGCTATTGTTTCATTAAAGTCAATGATATTCTTGAAATGTTTAGATTTAGCCATTCTAATATTCATAGTCTGGAAAATATTGGTACAAATCTGCGACCTATCCATAAATCGATTCTGAAAAATCCTGTCGTTCCTTTCTTTCCAAATATGCCAAACACAGACAGAAAGAGATAGTTGAAACAAGTCTGAATAGAGACTTTTTGAGCTAGATAAAGAAACAATTTTTTGTAAATCATCTTTCAAAGAAAAAGAAAAAAAACCTTTCGGCAATTTGAAAAATTTCTTACAGCTCCACAGCCAAACATTTTCTGTAAAATTACATTGAAAAAATAGGTGGTCTATATTTTCAATGTGATTATTACAAAAGACGCAGTTTAGGTCCACGACTATCTTTTTCTGTAGTAATCTTTCTTTTGTCAAAAGATAGTCATTAATGGCTTTGAAAAGGCATACCGCCATCTTAGGAACGTGAATATTGTTCCAGACCAAAGACGCCCAGTCCTTAATTTCAAAACTAGATCGAACCGAATTCCAAACTTTTTTAAACTGATACATACCATCCTTAGAACGCTTCCAAGACCAGAAATCCCTCTCCCTGTTCTTGTGAATCTTGACACGTTCAATTTCTGCATGAATTTGGAATAAGAAACTATACGAATCCCACTTCCACTTGCCATTACTTAAGATCTTACTGAGAGGCAAATTTTCTGTACCAGTTCTGAAAGCTGTGTCTCTCCCAATACGTTCCATTATAGAACTTCCATTTAACCATGGATCAAACCAAAGAGAAGTAGTTTTACCATCTGCAATGTTAAGAGAAAGGCAATTCAAAGCTTCGTGTCTATTTTTTAAAATAAATTTCCACACTCCCGAATCGTCCGATCGTTGGTTAATTTCCCAAAAACTTTTAAGACCAATATATTTACAATGTATTAGTTCCGCCCAAATGCCTTCTAAATTGATTACTTTCCATATTAGTTTGATATATAGAGCTTTGTTCATCTCTTCTAGATTTCTCAATCCCATTCCTCCTTCTTCTTTTTGCCTACACAAAACCTTCCAAGGAATCTTGCTGCTACGACTTTTCCAAAGAAAATTCAGAATCAAATGTTTAATTTTTTGAAATGTAGAAACTGGGAGGCAAAACCATTGCATCCAGAATTGAATGATGGGGTAAATGGTAGATTTAGTAAGTTCAAGTCTCCCAGCAAAGCTCAACATTCTTGTTTCCCATCTATCGATCCTAACCTTGATCTTCTCTATTAAAAGAGAACAATCCTTATCCCTCAGGTTAGCACTAGACAGAGGGATACCCAGATACCTTATTGGGAGATCCGATTGCTGTATATTGAGGATCGTACTAATATCTTTACAGCAATCCACCCCTTTCCCAAAGAAAACGTTAGATTTCTCGTAGCTTAGCTCCAAGCCAGTAACCTTCTTCATGGTCTTAAAAACATCACTAATAGCAATAGCATTTTGAGCATTGGCTTTAGTAAAAACAATAATGTCGTCAGCGTAAATAAGGTGAGTCAATTTATTGTCAAAGTCTGTAATTGGAGAGATAAGACCAGCCCTGACTTTTTCATCCATCAGTTGAGTAAAAAATTCCATAACCAGGGTAAACAGTATAGGGGAAAGCGGGTCTCCTTGTCTAAGCCCGTTAGAACTCTTGAAAAAACCGTGCGCTTCTCCATTAGCAATAATAGAAAACATGGGAGCCTTAATTAAATTTTCGATAATTCTCACCCATTTATCTGGAAAACCCAAGCTTATTAGCATATGTATGACAAAAGATCGATTTATCGAATCATATGCTTTCTTTAAATCAACTTTAATACACATATATTTATTGTCCTTTCTACCATGTCCTCTGATAATTTCATGAGCAAACAAAATACCGTCCCCTATTGATCTACCATTAATAAAAGCCGTCTGATTTGGGGACACCAACTTATCTAAAAGAACACCCAGTCTGTTACACAGGATTTTGGTGAAAACCTTATATAAGGTATTACAACAAGCAATGGGTCTAAAATCTTGGATACACGTGGAATGGTCTTTTTTTGGAATCAAGTGTATGAACGTATGGTTCCACTCATTGATAATAAGACCCTTTTGAAAAATATCATTCAAAGCTTTGAAAATTAAGTCTTTCGAAAGATTCCAGTGAGTTTTAAAAAACAGCGAGTTAAAACCGTCCGGACCTGGAGAGGTAGAATCTTTAATATCCCACAAAGCAAATCTAATTTCTTCCAAAGATATACCATCGTTCAAAAAATTAGCTCCGTAATCAGAAATAATCGATTTACAGATAACCTCTGGGAACTGATCACATAATGGAAGGTTCAAAAAATTTGCACTCTCCTTTATATAGTAAATAAATAGATGTGTCCATTCATGAAGAGTTGCGGCGAACAGACACTTCATTTCAAAATTTGAAAAATTAGTTGGTGGCATGTATATCGATATATCCAAAGCAAGTATGTCGACATATGCTTGTATATTTTGAAAACTATTTTCTTTTAAATTGTTTTGAAAATCCTATACTTTATAAAATAGTTTGAACATAGTTTATAAATATTTTGAACTTTTAAAAACTTCGTAAAATATTTTGAAATATATTTTGGTTAAAATTATAAAAGATTAAAGAATTGAAGATAGAGATCAAAGATTATTATCAAGGACTTTAACAATATATGCTATGACTCTATACACTAAATTATAATCTTGAAATATTCATATCTTGGTCTTTGAATTCATGAGTTTTCATGTTTATCTCTTGAGTCTTTGTACCGTACAGTCTTTGATTCAACATCTGTGTAATATTCTACACTATATACTATATAACTTTGTAAAACATTAGTATCTATATTTTATATGATTGTATAAGATTGTTATCAAGGTTGTTATCATCAAAATCAATAACCGAGGTATTAACAATCTCCCCGTTTTTGATGATGACAACCATTAAATATAAAATATATAATTCCCTCTGAATTACATAACTCCTCCTAAATATATGTGTATATTTTATATTCTTCTCTCGCATTGTCATCAACAAAAAATGGATGAAAAATTAAAATTCCCTCTAAATAAAATACTTAGAAACTATAGAGTTAAAAATCAATAATTAAGGATTAAAATAATCGAAGCGTACTAAACATGATTTAATATGATATGATGTTTAATATATGGAGACTTTAAATAAGATAAGACTATCTTTATTTATTTAAAATCAAACCATACAAATCCAATTATCAATCCAAGTATACATTCTTAAAAAAACCAAACCAAATCAAAACCTGATAATACAAACAATCCAAACCTAAACAAGCTAAACTTAAACTTGCGAATTAACATGTCATTTTGATTATGGGAGACTTATGGCTGGGGCAAAAGTGATTATGTAGACAAAAGTTTCTTATTTGTTCCATAAGATTTCCATCACGATCGAAGCATACATCTCCTACACATTTGACTTTATCGTCATCTTCAGCAACATCTTCCTCCTCTTCCTCGTCTTCTTCTTCTTCCACTTTATCACTCATAGGGTTGTGAATGAAAAAATTAGGATTTTCTTCTTCGATTACTATTGGATTTGTTGCATTATCTAATAGATGCTTCTGTAGATTTTGAAGGAAGCGTCCTTACTTTTCTTGTTCCTTTAAGAGGCGTAGTTGAACAACTTCTATTTCTGAAAGCATGTTGAAGACATGCTTTAGATCATCCTCAACTTTGATGACTTTGGCCATGGCGGTGGTTTAGAAGTGGCCTAGAGTGGTGGTTTCGAAGTTAAAGGGGGTGGTCTTTTCTCTTGGTCACTTGGAACTTGAGGAATCAATTTATTTTATTTTATTTGGAATTTACAGAAAGAAGAAGAGAGAGAAATGAGAAAGATTTCGAAGTTTGGTGGTTCGATGAAAAACAGTTAGAAACCTGCAGTATATGTCGACATATAGGTAGATTGTGTGTCGATATATGTGGGTTAATTTTGACATTTTTTTAAATTTATAATTTATATGCTATTATATTTATATTTTAGAGAAAGAACATATTCCTAACTCTCTTCTATGTTTAATAAAAGATGTTTGAGTTAATGATTTTGTTAATATATCGACCATTTGATTTTCAGTATTTATAAATTCAAGTGAAATGACTCCTTTATTTACAGCATCTCTCAAAAATGATGTCTTATGTCTATATGTTGGTCCTAGCATGGTGTGCTAGGTTTTTAGATTGATTTATTGCACTAGTGTTGTCACAGTATATTGGTGATCTAGAGAAATTTAAACCAAAATCTTTTAAAGTTTGCTGCATATAGATAACCCGTGAACAGGCTAATGCAACGGGGATATATTATGCTTTTGTTATAGATAGAGACATAGAATTTTGCTTTTTGCTATAGTAGGAACAAGAGAGTGCCTTAAAATGTAATAAGTTCCACTTGTACTTTTTAGATCTGAATTGTATCCAGCATAATCAGCATTACTGTAGGAAATTAAATCGAAAAAATCTTCTTTTGGATAAAAAACCCATAATCTAGTGTGTTGTTTACATATCTTAGTATTTTTTATGGATTTTAGGTGAGTTTCCTTAGTTTGAGATTGATATCTTGCACTGATACAAATACTATGCATTATATCAAGTCTACTGGTAGTTATATAGAGTAAGGAACACATCATACCTCTATATAGTTTTTGATCTACATCTTTTGAGTTTACTTTCTTATTTAATTTCTCATTAGTTGCCATAGAAGTTGGCTTACCACTAGTATTTGACATACCAAATTTCTTAATTAGATCCTTAGCATATTTTTCTTATCTTAAAAAAATACCGTTACTTAATTGTCTTGTTTGTAATCCTAAAAAGAAAGTTAGTTCTCCCATATTACTCATTTCAAATTCTTTAGTCATTATATCAGAAAATTCTTTATTTAATTATTCATTTGTTGATTCAAAAATTATATCATCTACATATATCTGTATAAGTTGAATATCATTATTATTTCTTTTAATAAACAAAGTACTATTCTACTTTTCCCATTTCAAAGTAAGATTGTAATACATAGGTGTTAACTCTATCATACCATGCTCTAGGAGCATGTTTTAAACCATATAAAGCTTTCTTTAATTTATAAACAAGATTGGAAAGTTCTTCATCTTCAAAAAGTGAGGGTTCTTCTACATAAACCTCTTCTTTGATAAAACCATTTATGGCACTTTTGACATCCATTTGAAATAATTTAAACTTATTATGATTTGCAAAAGCGAGTAAAATTCTAATAGTCTCTAATCTATCTACATGAGCAAAAGTTTCATCAAAATCAATACCTTATTCCTGACTATAACCTTGAGCAACTAAATAAGCTTTATTTCTAACGACTTCTCCTTGTTCATTCATTTTATTTCTATAAACCCACTTAGTTCCTATTACAGATTTATTTTCAGGCCTTGGGACTAACTCCCAAACATCATTTCTGGCAAACTGATTCAGTTCCTCTTGCATAGCAAGAATTGATGATTCATCTAATAACGCTTCCTTTGGACTTTTAGGTTTGTTGGTTGAGATAAAAACTACATTACTCATTTTTTTAATTGATTTCTTATTTTTACAACAGACTCTATATTTCCTAGAATATTTTCTATAGGACGATCATTTAAAAACTTAGTTCTTTTATTTGGATATGCATTGTCTGAATTACCATTATTTTCATCATTAGTGATTTCATTATTTGTAATTTCATTATTAATATCTTCTTCTTCATAAAAATTTGTATTAATGATTTTAAAATTTTCATCAAATGAAACATGTAATGCCTCTTCAATGGTGTTAGTTCTGGTGCTAAAAACTCTATAAGCATTACTTCTGTTTGAATATCCAATAAAAATATCTGTATCTGATTTAGCATCAAATTTATCTAAATTATCTTTTTTATTTAATATAAAACATTTACTACCAAAAACTCTAAAATAAGACACTTCAAGATTTTTATTATAAAATAATTCATAAGGAGTTTTCTTATCAAAGGTTTTACTAATATTCTATTTAAAATATAACATGTTGTAGCAACTGCTTCAACCCAAAATCTTTTAGGTAAATTACGATCATTCAACACCGTTCTAGCACATTCTTATATAGTTCTATTTCTACGTTCTACTACTCCATTTTGTTGAAGTATTATTGGAAATGAAAAGTTATGTGTAATCCCTTTCTTATTACAAATTTTTTCAAAATTTTCATTTTCGAACTCTCCTCCATGATCGCTCCTAATCATTTTAATTTAGTAGACATTTGATTCTGAATTCTTTTAGTAAAAATTTTAAACATTTCAAAGGAATCAATTTTAAGTTTTAAGAATATTGTCCACGTATATCTAGAAAAATCATCTACAATTTCGAAGACATATCTATTATGATTTATTGATTGTATTTGCGAAGGTCCGATGTGAAGAAGTTCAAAAGGATAAGAAGTACAAATCATATCTTTTGATTTAAAAGAACTTTTACGAAGTTTTCCCAGTTGACATGCATTACATAAGTTGTTGACATTGAAACTTATTTTAGGGAGACCCCTCATAAGTTCATATCTAGCAACTTTAGATAGGTGTTTAAAATTCAAATGACCAAATCTTTTGTGCGAAATCCAAGGGTCACTAGATTCAGCCAAAAGACCCAGATTGTCATTAGACATTTTCATACTTAAAATATGAATGTTACGCTTCGTAATACCTTCAAAGATAATGTTTGACTCATTATCTTCGATGTGACAATTATCCTTTTCAAACTTAATTTTAAAACATTTATCATGCAATTGGCTAATACTAAGCAAGTTATGTTTTAGAGTTCTAACTAGCAAAACATTAGAAATAATAGGAGTTTATAGTTACCAACATTGCCGATGCCAATCACATATCCTTTTGAGTTGTCCTCGAAGTTAACCGATCTACCATTTTTATAAATATTATCTTTCAAGAGTTCTGGATTTCCAATCAGGTATCTTGATCACCCATTGTCCAATATCCATTTGTCCTTTTTGATTCGTGATGAATGAATATCAAGTGTCCGTTCACCATTAGCCATATAACAATCTTGTTCCCAATACCTTTAAAACATATCAAGCGACTTTTCAAAATAATTAGTTTCTATTTACTTCAAAGTAGTATATTGCTTCCATAAAATTGTTTTTCTATAAAAGTGTGAAAAGAAGTACTAACAAAATTATTACAAGCCATTTATACTTTTCAAAAATCAAATTATGAGTTTTTGAAAAGCTAGTGCTTTGATACCAAATATGGGTTGCGGAATTATGGATCTTAAGGCTTATTAAACATTAGAAGGGGAGGTGAATAGTGTTTTCTAACTTATGTAAATCCTTTTAAATTTCTTTCAAGATTACTATTAAATCACTGATTATCAACATAGAAATATACCAATAATCAATCACAGATGCAATCATAGATAAAAATAAAAACAATAAAGTAGAAATTTTGAGAGATGACACCAGAGATTTTATACTGATTCAGATTTCTCTTACATCAAGTCCTGTACAATTGTTTGTACAGATTTATGTTTAAATACCAATCTTTAACTAGGCAGAAGGCAAACCTAAATACAATCTCGATTTCGAGGCTACGAGACATGCCCTTCTGAATTTCCAAGGTCAGGGTAGACTCACTTGATTTGACCGGGCTACAAGCACACACGCTAGATTTTCGGGCTATTAAGCACACCCACTTGATTTGAACGGGCTACAAGCATACCCAAAGCAAATACAAATAGAGTTGATAGTTTTTCCAAAGACAATTTTTTGAACTTTGAATACCATAGATCCTATAGCCTCTTGGACAGAACTTTGACTTTTGAATTGAGAGAGATGTTTCCAAGACAGTAAGAAAGTAATATTGAATCAATACCATGAAGTATGAATTGATTCTATGTGATTTTGAAGAGAATAGAGTATATTTTTCAATGGAGTTTTCAAGAGTGTAAGAGGAGGGAAGAAAGTAAGTAATTGGTTGTCAAAAAATTCGTTTGCACTCTCCTTCATATAGTAAATGAACAGATGTGTTCGTTCGTAAAGAGTTGCGACGAATAGACACTTCATTTCAAATTTTTAAAAACCAATTAGCGCATGTGTGTTACCATATTCAAAGCATGTATGTCGACATATCCAAAGCATGTATGTCAACATATGCTTGTATATTTTAAAAACTATTTTCTTTTAAATTGTTTTGAAAATTCTATACTTTGTAAAATAGTTTGAATATAGTTTATAAACATTTTGAAGTTTAAAAAACTTTTGTAGAATATTTTGAAATATACTTTGAAATTTATTTTGGTTAGAAATCTAAAAGATTATAAAATTGGAGATAGAGATCAAAAATGGCTATCAAGGACTTTAAAAATATATGCTATTACTTATACGCTAAATTATATTCTAAAAATCTTCATATCTTGGTCTTTGTACTCTAAGTCTTCATGTTTGCCTCTTGAGTCTTTATATTGTATAGTCTTCGATTCAACACCTGTGTAATATTATGCACTATAGTAATATTATGCACTATAAACTATATAACTTGGTATAACATTAGTATCTATATTTTATATAATTGTATAAGGTTGTTATCAAGGTTGTTACCATCAAAATCAATAACTGAGGTATTAACAGCCCCGCCTATCACTTCGTTGGCGTCCAACAAAATTATGATTATATTATATTATGATCAATAAGTTTATGAATTCAATGCTGTTTATTCAAATTTGCAGCTTTAGTTATGGTTACTTTTAGTTTTGTGAAATCAAGTGAATAATCACCGTAGACATTCAAATATAATCCGGTAAGTCCAATTGTTTTTTATTGGTTTATGGTATGATTTTAGCAATTTGATAATTTTGTATTAAAATTCATTATCGAATTTTTTTACAATTGTATTTTCTTTTCTGTCATCTACTTAAATGGATCGTTAAATTTATTATTTGTGTCATATTAACCACTTTTAACTATTGTGCATTTATATTTGTATTATCCGGTTATAACTAAAGATATATCTTGGTTGTAATAGTTGTATTTAAATTTTAATTACTCGTAAATTTTTTGTTTTTTACTTTTTATATTAATACTTTGTATTTTTGGCGTTTATAATAGAAATTTTGATAATCATATTTAATACTATTTGTTGATAAATTACTAATTATTTTGGTCTATTATAAGAATGCCATATGCGCTTAAGCATGAAATATATTTAATACATAAGTTACTTTTTCTTACCATAGATACCATTTGATATTATATAGAATTGAGTTTTTCCTTAAAGTTTTTTCGTTCTTTGTTTGATAATTTTGGTTGTATTTCCTATTTTTTAATTTTGTTATCGATTTTTTATTCAAATCTTCATTTCCATTCCTTTTTTCCAATAGGGTTGATTTTTCATCAATTCCATATTGGTTGGTTCGATGAAGGTAGAGATAAAAAGTATTGGTGCTCATAAATAGTATGACCATTAGGATTCATTGTAATTAATTATAATTTAATTGATTTATTTAATAATAAATACATTTGCCCACTTTTACTGTAATAAATTCATGTATTTCATAGTAAATACAAATATTATATTTATCTATAATATGTAAAATTTTCAACTTTTTGACATTGGTATTTTGTTCACCCTGATTTTGAGAATAAATTTTCTAGCTTATTTATTTCACATAGTTTCCATTGCAACATTCTTATCTCCACCATCCCACTTCCTGCATCCATTATTCTTATTTAATCCAATTGAGTTCTCTTCCCATTCTATAACACCCCCATCTTTATATCATACTACCCAAAAGTATTACTGAGGTATACTGTCAGGTAATACGAAGAATGAGGCGATATAGCATACACACATGGATATTCTATTGGAATAACATCGGTACATATTAAAACATTGAATAAATAACTTACCTATACATACACAGTATCATCACAAAGTAATAAACATGTGTGTCTCCAGGATAGAACAATACATAATATACAATATATAAACAGAGAACACAGAGTCAAAATTACAATGATAATATATAATACATAAATATAATGGTATGTCCAATATACAACTCCAGAATATACGTACATGAAATTATACAATACATGACTGATATGCAAAATATAACATCCTAGCCATCTTGATGCAAAATATAAAAGCCAGTCTCATAGTCCTTGTACCTAAATGTCTCGAGTGGACCCGAGTATTATATAAATAATACACAAGTCGGACTATATCTAAATCATAGGATTAACAAATGTATGTGAAATAGTATACACTAAGGATAATAATGTGATAACACAACGTATCAGTTTAGGTCAATGATTATAATGTATTATAGTATAAATAAATGTAAAGAGAAAGACGTATGCATGGTTTATAATTACAACTTAAAGGGTCATCGAAATACCTCATACCATAAGTATCACCAAAACCATGTATAAAGATGTCATCACCCATATAAAACAAATCAATAGAAATAAAGAATACTATATTCAATGAGTGAATCGTCCATCCAATACAACATCATCATATAAAATGAAATCATCAAGTGAATCGGGCTAACACAAAAATGCTCTAATATAATATCATAAAATCACATGATCCATAATAATGTGAGATAGCCCGTTAAATAATCCAAACGATATCCAATATTATACAAATCACAAAGATAATCTATCACAATCAAAAACTTAATCAATAACAAAGGCTATGTCTAGAATCAAACCAGAAAGGTATGGATATATGAGGACTAACTACACTTTAGACTCATCCAGTCTCTAGTATAGCCAACTTGTGACAACCCACCTTTCTGACTCCTAGGAACGACACTTAATACATCCATAGTATTCATGTGTCGTTGCCCAAGCGTCCGAAAGGCAAGTTGTCTTGGGTAAAAATAAAGAACAGAACAAGGCAGAATAGATAAACCTCACAGCAGTATGGTTACATATAATATAAAATGATATAGTACAAAAGGTTTACTCCTTATATGGATTTATCAAAGTTATGCAAAAGTACTACATCTAATAGATTTTCAGCTATACATTCTGACTTGTTAAATTTAGATACATAATACACCTACATAAACATACAGTGGAAATAAATAATTAGACAACTAAGGAGTCGCCTACTCGGTCATCATCTTCAAAGAGCTCCAAAGAAAACCTGTTATTCTCGGACTACCCAAATATAATTGAGTACCCGAGAGTATAGAAAAATAAACAACTCGGGTCAGACAAAACGTCTGGTATGAGTAAAACTATGAAACAAATGGGGTGTATTTAAACAATAATATATGGAACCACGCCGCTAATGCGGAATGAGTTTTCTCCCACATTAACAACAACAAAACATAAAAAAAATGGAAATGAACAATAGGGAACAAATCCAAATATAGATGATGGGTACAATTAGTATAACATTCAGACTTGAAAGAATGAAAATAGTCTAAATAAAAAAGTCCAAACTGGATAGAATGGATAAAATAAGACAACAGTCCAAACTCGATAGAATGGACTAAACAAGATAACTATCCAGACTCGGTAGAATGGACAAAACAAATAATTGAACACCACGAAGAGTGGTTGACTCTTCCCATTGTAATTAAAGAAAACAGATTCAAAGGTTCGAATCAAATAAGAAAAGGAAAATTTCTCACAATGACTAGGAAGGTGCACCCCCCTTGGAATACACCTCAAGTAATATACTCCCAAGAAGCTTATTTACTCTGTGACACTTCTCGGGACCCTCCAAGCCGGACCCTGCCAGACCTTACCGAGAATTCGAATATTTCACATCTAAATCTTAACCGTTTTTCATGTGACGGTACACAAAAATCTAGATGAGATGTGAAAATACCCTAATCAGAGCAACCCCACATAGCTTGGCCCCCTCTCGCGCTTTTGGTTTAGTCATTTCCGATAGAGGATAACAAAGCTCAATGGAGCAACATCGTCTTAGAATGACGATAATAAAGAAGCTGAAGTATCCGATAGCCGAGAAACCAACTATCGGGGAAATAAAAACGATCATATATGGAAATTAAGTCTTGTATACATATCACCACTCATTGAATTCAAACTTGTACTATTTCTTGGTTAACAATAATACCGGACAAGTCAAGGTAGTGTTACATCAAAGTCATGTCTCATGACTATTCTTAACTTTCAAAATAGAAACAAGTCTACTTCTTCGACGCTTAGTGCTAAGTACACAAGTAAATTGTTTCCATATAATTGATATCGCTTTACGAAAATTAATTTTTATTTCCATAAACAAATCAATATTTTTCATTTAAAAACCGAATTCGTGCTTGGCTTCACATCACAAGTATTAGCTTGAAAACACTTTGTTAGAAAAGTTCACAAACCATTCTTTTCAAATATACTGGAAAGCTTTTGAAAACGGATATGAAAAGTACCATTCGGTATCAACCATGGATCGCAGCTTAGGCAATGGTTACGTCGCTATCCCAGCGAAAACATTGTAAACTGTAGGCAATCCCTGCCCCTCAAATTACACCATAAAAATCTATCATTATTGAATGGTTAATTAACTATAAAACATCTTTATTACATTGATCAATTAACTATAAACTTCATCCCATAATTTGATTATTGAACTTCAAAGATGCTTAAATACTAAAAAGGATAAACCACCTTTAAACCTTATTAATTCAATTAATTAGTAAAATATAATTAATTAAATTAATAAATTAATAATTTCTTATCATTATTTAAAAGTGATAAATTGATTAATATTTTATTTAAGGAAAGATTAATTAAGGTTAAATAGATTTGATTTACTTTTAAAAGTCATTAATTAAAAAGGTTTATTACAATTTAAAACATCATTAGTTAATTGGTTAATTAACTTTAAAACATTATTATTAAATGATTAATTAACCTTAAACATTCTTAAATAAAATGATTAAGTAATTTTAAAACATCATTAGCTAAGTAATTAGTTAAATTTAAACATGTCATTAACTAAGTAATTAGTTAACCTTAATCCTTATCAATTAAACAATTAATTAATTAGTCATTATTAAAATGACTAATTGCTTTTTGAAAACACCATTTACCAAAAACTTGCTTAACTTGTAAAACAATTCCCAGCATGAAGATGAAACCAAATGGTTCGATAAGAAGCGATTTTCCGAAAGTGCCGATATAACGACTATCGCTATACGGGTAGTTCAGCAAACAAGTTTATGATATTATCAACACATCCAAACATCACATAGCAATGGCTTAAAAATACATACATCAAGCATTCATAGGCAATAAATATGAACATGAATACAGTTTAATAGCTTTAGTTTGAGGGTAGGGTTTTACTTACTAACTAGCTTGCCAACTAACATTTACTAACTTAACTAACTTAACTTAACATAATTGCGTCCATCGCAACATATGCATGTCCAAACCAAACATGAACAAATTCACATCATATCCAAACCAAGCAAGCAATATATAACATAATACAACTAAAGAAAATATTTCACAAAAAGGTTAAGGGTTTTACTCACATTGAAGCTTTCCAAACTCTCACTATATTAGGTTATGCCCTAGCACTTCCATTCCTAAGCAAAAGATAGAGTCTTGGACCCTTACTGTCCTAGGTAGGCCTATCCTTGCAAGAAGAAGGAAGCGAAACTTATTTTCTGTCATGTGGAGTGACTTGTATAGTTATTTAATTCTCCAAAATTTAGACAGAAAATAGGTCAACATTTCCTCAAATTTTGGACATGTTGCACTCGGATTTTGGAAAGTGGTAAAGAGGAAAACTTTAGGAAATTATTTTCTCTATAATATAAAAAAAAGAATCACTCAATTTGGATCTGTTTTGAGGGAGATATGGTCAAAAGAATAAGGACCGTTTTCGGACTCGAAATTCTAGGTCAGAAACCACTCTGTAAAGAATCAAGAATTTAACATAACCATGCATAAAATTTGAGAAAGTGGTCAACATGAAAGTTGTAGCCACTGAAATTTTACACGATCTAAAAAAACAAAATTTTGATTTGGTGAAGCATGGAGTATGTTATGGCCAAAGCAAGTTGGACGGAAATAGAGAATATTAAGTGGATTTTCCAACAAGTTTTACAAAAGGATTTTTTTTCTTTTAAAAGAGAAGCCATTAGAGCTTCTTTAAGAAGCTTAAGGAAGTTTTGTAAACATGAAAAGGAAATGATAAAGTAAGAAATGAATTAGAAAAACTAACTTTATACGAAAGCAATGCTTCCAAGGGAAGCTTCTTTATTTTATTAATTTTCTTAGCATATGCTGGAAGCTTCCTTTATTTAATTTATTTATTAGCTTACATAGAAAGCTTCCTTATTATATTATACTTAGAGGCTTATATTGGAAGCCAAGAAAGCATACTTGAGAGCTTTAGGAATTTGAAAAGGAAATGGGAACGAGAAAGTGAAAAGAGATTAGGAAAACTAGTTTCATAAGCACACAAAGCTTCTAGAAGAAGCTATTCAAAATAGGCTTCCAAGTGAAGCCAAACCAAGTTTATAAAACAAAGCTTCCTTGAGAAGATATTATTAAGAGAACAAGGCTTCTAAGAAAAGCTATCTAAGTAAAGTAAAGTGTATAAAAAGTGTTATGACCTTTCTGATAAATTTTAACCGACGTGAAATCGAAAATTCGAAAAACGAATTTCCAGTCACATTTTTTATTTTACATTGAACTAAATATTTTTGTGAACTAAATTTGAAAATTATTTTACCATCATTATTTATTATTTAAGAGATTTTTATTTCAGTTATAAACCTATTATTTGAATATTTAAAATTAAATAAATATTCATAAATCAATGTGGTGAAATTTCGGGTCGTTACACAGCTCATAATAGGAACGAGACATATATGCCAATCCACTACATACACATACCCTGAACCAAATGGGAAACTAATGGCTGCCTACCGCTAAGCCTGCACTAGGAACCCAGGTCTAATCACCTACCGTAGAGTAACCATCTATTCATACAGTCTTCAGTTACCTCGATGGACATCGTGACCTCATCCACCATCAGATCATCTATGCGGAGCCCTGGTCACGACCTTGCTTTGGCCCTAATGGTATCAGACTACTAGGCTATGCGACACAAAGGGCTATAGCCAACAACCCATATACTACTAGCAATACTATAATGCATATCGAAGGTACATATAACTACGGTGTCGCGGATCTGGGGTGCGACCCCACGATAAGGCTGCTAGGGTGGATACTCGCCAATCCGGTTCACCCTTGAAAAATAAAGAAAGCTGGACACAATGTGGATGGTCATAAAGTACTCATACCCTATAGCTATGCATATCTCTAATAGTAAACCGACATGCATCTCTCATAAGCTAACATCCAACAATACGATACCCCTTACAGAGTATCACGCATACACACGAGTGTAATCCATGTTTGAGTGACATCTACTTATGAAGAATAATCAAACAAATAACATAACGGCGTCCCATGCCACCACATGTTATTCAAACAATTATTCAATGCTCAGAAACTACACTCAACCTACACTAGATATATCTATATAACAAGTCCGGTGAATAACCAGAATAATGTTACCGAATGTCTCATACCAGGCGGTACCACTAATCCGTTTATTAAAATTTCTCGTCACACAGAAATGAAATTCCGCAAATCAAATAAAAGTGTGTCATTGCCATATCATCTTAAAAATATATCACAAATCAATATCAATGGTGAATCATTCATAATATCGAGATTAATGTCAAAACGAGAAATTCGAAAATAAAGAAATCATACATAAAATCCAAATTTTAATACAAACGTGAAGTAATAATAAAGTTCAATAAAATATTTCATTAAAAAATTAAATTAAATATTCAAATATTTATATAAAACATTCAAATCAATTTATAGATAAAATTTCCTTTATAATAAAAATCTCTTAAAACAATATTATTATTTCAAAATATATTTTATAAAATAACTATAGCTATGTGAGTGTGTATTACAATTTTCCTTTATAACATATTCAAATTTATAATATATTATAACACTGATTCAAAAAGAGTTTTATAAGCAAAAGAAATCTAAATTTATGTTTTTAATTAAAAAATATTTACAAATTTGAATATATCTAGATTATTTATAATTTAATAAAATATTAATAAAATACTTTTAATAAGATTTTAAAACTCTTAAATAATTTCTCTAAGCTTTCCAAACATTCATTAAAACAAGCAATAAATAAATATCTATATAAATATAATTATGGAGTAAAATTACTGCACAAACATATCAACAAACAACGATATAAAAATGCATGACCCGAGTCGAGTTCCATCAAACTACGATATAAAAATGCATGACCCGAGTCGAGTTCCATCAAACTTCGGCCAGACATAAAATTAACATGCATTAACATATAAATAAATATTTATTTCAATTAGCAACAGACAGATTTCCATATGTAAATTGACACTTCCAACTCAATATTGACTGATTACAAAACCATCACCTAACAATCAATCAATCCAATATCCAAACCAAGCTATTTAGCAAGCAATTCAATCGATATATGAGATAAATATAAATACATATAACTTGCAATGAATATAGACATAGTTGTGAGGTTCAACTCACCTTGATTTCAAAGCAAAATTCCAACCACTTCTTCATTTCCCTCACTGAACTAGCCCTTCTTCTCCATTACTTGTTCAGCGGTGCTCCATCACCTGGTTCATTACATATGAAAGTTGTACCGAGCATCACAACGTCGCCTCATTCAATATCAACGTCACCTGGTCGAGAAATGACTTCAGTCGCATGCCTCAATCAATCACTTCGCCAACGCGCGACCTCGCCTTTGACCGTTGCTCATCCAAACATCGCACGTTGCCTGCCTTTGCGAGGTTCAAATCGCGACCATCAAATTGCAGCTGCACGCTCTAAATTGGCCTCTGCCACATCGCAATTGCCATTCGCCCCCCACCAGCATCGATCGCCATTGCCAGGAACTTTCGTGACATTGTTATTATTTTTTCTACATGCGGTGATTTTGCGATTAGATCTCCCGTGAAAATCTGGGTAGATTTGTTTTGAAGGCTTCCGCTTGAATTGAGAAGAATGGAGCAATTTCTAGAAATAAACTTAAATGGGCTGGACTAGATTTTTGGGCTCATATTAATTTAATTTATTCACATTTCTTTACTTTACTTTTAAACGATCATTCTATCAATTTGTAAATTTACCACTCCAATTTAAATTGAATTATACTTATTAGTTATTCTATTCAATTTAAAACATTTTATTCCCTTTCAATAATTCGAAAAGGATTTATTATTTAATTTAAATTATTAGAATAAAGTTTTTTTATTAAAAATTAATTAGCATTTAATTAAATAACTAAAATTTATTTGCAAAATATTAGTTATCAAATTACAAAATCGAACAATTTAATTCTATTTGAATTAATTTTTATTTAAATTTATTTATTAATACGGGCTAGACAAAAGGGTTGTTACAAATTCCCCCTTATGAAAATTATGTCCTCGCAATTTCTTATAGAGACGTCAAACAACTCATGCTCTGACTTTTCTCGAATTCAACACTCGTCTATCAAACTCAACTACACAACCCTTTATGTGACTCTTCTTCCAATTCTCTTATCGTATGCTACAATTTAAATAGATTCAATTCACGACTTTCTATTCTACACATACGATAAGATTTTGTGAAAATTTTCTAAGTGTCCAAAATTCTGAAAAATTTCGACAAAGTATACTTTGTACAGAAAGAGTTTTGAAAAATCACAATATGATAAAACAGATATACGTCGATCAAAACAGGGTCGGGAACAATATACATATACAAATCTTGCCACATGGCATATATTTCACAATATTTCACCCTTTTAAGTAAAACGTACATTTTTTTAGCAATTTTAATGCGACCTTATTAAAATTTAAAGCGAGCATAAGTATGCAAACGCCAAAAAACCTTCATGTACCTATCTCAACTCAAATAAGTAATATTAGTCGCATATGAAGCTATATAAGAAAAAAGCATTTATTTTATAAAGGAAACATCACATTCAATTTATTTATTTATTAATTATTATTATTATTATTTTCCAATAATAGCCATTAATTTTTCAAACTTGCACATATTTCCAATTTACAAAACACAATATCATACGCACAAAATATCAAACCGAACCACACTTCATGTATATTAATATACATAAGTGTAAAATATAGTTTAGAAGTCTCAATATAGCTGAAGAAACAGGAAGAAAGTAGCAAGATCAAAACAAGTAAAGAAATGATTATGAATGCCCATTGATATGTAAATTCAATAATGGAGACGCTATTTATATATGGTTCTTCATTTCTAGTCTATCACACCCTTTCGTTCCATACAATTATATATATGTTCGTCTACATTGATACATGCATGCATATATGTATTTATATGTGTCCCTATGCACATTTGTTTTAGATAGGCTGGGCTCATGGCCTAGCCCGATCTGGGCTGTGCACTACTCCTTGGTCGGACTCGGGTCCGGCCAGGCTTATAGCAGCACATTGCTACTGTGTTGGCAGCAGCTTTCCACTATTGCCCTGCGGTAGCAGGGGCTGCTGCCCTACAACAGTGGCCGGACCTTACGGACGGCGTAACCCGTCACCTCTTCTACCCTCCGGTGCAACCCATCTCCCCTTCAGTTTCCAATGCGCTTCCTTCTCTCTCTCTCTATAATCCTTAATATTGATTTGTCTTTGAATTAAAAGAGACTTGTTGTACACTACACATCTACTTGGCACATAAATATGAAAAAAATTAAGTTATCTTAGATTACCAGTACTTAGTAAAGTAAAATACTTATCTACTATATGACACCCTTAAGTAATAATAACCCATCAGAGTAGTCTATATCATATATATGTAACCACATGTACGAAACCTTCCAGGTCATTCCTGACTCTCCTTATCCCATTTTATCTCTACAAGACAAACAATGGCATTAACTCTTAAAACTGCAAGTAATCATTTCCTATTGCATCATTATTTATTAAACTCAAATCTAATTTGAGGCGATGTAACCCGCATTCAATATACAATTAGACCAAGTTCTCTTTGAAACAGTATCTTCTTATACTATGACTAAGATTTCAAAGATAATAGTTTCATCACAAGCATACTTATATTTCTGTTGTTAAATAATAAATACCTTGAAAAGATCAATAATGGATGCATCACAATTTACACAACATTAGCAACTAATACAGACTTTAGGCATGCATTCTTACATCTTTTCTTACCTTCATATATTTTCTTTTCAAAGTATAGCTTCAAATGTTTTCTTTAAAATATAATTTCCCTTTCAAACCATTTTTCTCAAAAAATATTACTTAAAATTTTTCCTCAAATTATATACCTTTCAAAACATTATACATTATTATTTATTTATTTTATTTATTAATCAAAGGATTGTTCCAAATCATTATATTCTCTTTCCAAATATTATTTTCTTTTCAATTTATAGCATCGCATTGTCTCGTTCTAACGTTTAGGAATCCATATTGATAACGTTGGCCATGCGCATTGATCAGAATTCTTAAAGTACTTGATAAACAAATTAACACCAACATAAACTACTAAAATAATTTAGAAAGCTTTATTCATTGGTATAGTCAATTTGAACAATTGAAAATCTAACCAGCAAATAGCTCGCAATTAATTTCTTTTATCAACCGTTCATCCAAATGAATATTGACATATGGTTCTTCCAATCTGTATATTTCAACATCATATGCTGGGTCTGTGAAATCATATGCAATCAGGCAAAAACATGACAAGGAATAAAAATTTAAGACGTGTCAATTCTCCTTTACATTATAAATTTAAATTGCATCGAAGGCACTTGTAATCCAAAACAAAATCTAATTTTATGTTTATAAGTGACTTGAACGTAGAAGGTATGATACTGTTTGAAATAAACTTGATTTTTTTAATCTAGATTTTTCCATATAGGAAATATCCAGAATCCAGAATATATAGAATAATGTATTTGAAGTTATATGAGAGAATATTTAGGAGATATTTATGGACTAATATATTTGAAATCGTAAGAGAGAAATTTTAGAAGATATTTATAGAAAACCATTAGATTGAGATAATCTCTACCGTTTACTTATGATGTGAACTCCTATAAATAGAGGTGGATTCAATCATTTTGGATGTAAGAAAAAAGTAAGAAAAATGTAGTAAGAAAAAATATATGAACTTTTGTAATAAATTTTAGTAATAAAGTTTTTCTCCTTAAAAAAAGTCGTTTTTTCTTCTCCAACCTCTTATCTATCTTCTTCTAAAATAAAATCTATTTGCTATTGAAGAAAACTTTCAACAAAGTGGTATCGGAGCTTGAAGATCCTCCTAAAACGATGGCAAATAGCGGCTTTCCCTTACAAGTCGCAATGCTCACTAAGACCAATTATGATAATTGGAGTTTAAGGATGATGGCTCTCCTTGGAGCACACGACGTATGAGAGATAGTCGAGAAAGACTACACCAAATAAGAGAATGAAAATAGTCTATCTCAAACTCAAAGGAATAGTTTGAGAGACTCAAGAACGAGAGACAAGAAGGCTCTCTATCTAATTTATCAAGCATTGGATGACGATACTTTTGAGAAAGTTTCGGGATCAAAGTCAGCCAAAGAAGCATGGAAAAAGCTTCGAACATCTTACAAAGAAGACGATCAAGTCAAAAAGGTACGTCTTCAAACTTTAAGAGGAGAGTTTGAAACTTTGCATATGAAAGAAGGTGAGCTTGTCTATGATTACTTCTCAAGAGCTTTAACGGTTGCTAGTAACCTAAAAAGAAACAGTGAGAAGTTAAATGATGTAAGAATTATGGAGAAGATTCTTAGATCATTAGATCCATAGTTCGAACATATTGTCACCATCATCGAAGAGACAAAAAATTTAGAAGCCATGGAAATAGAGGAACTTCTCGATTCATTGCAAGCTTATAAAGAAAAGAAAACGAAGAAGGAAGAGATTGTGGAGCAAGTACTCAAGACACGAATTGATTCAAATAAGGAAGAAAGCAATCGAAGTCAACAAAGATGAGGTTGTGGTCAAGAACGAGGATGAAGTTATGGATATGGATACGTATGAGGTTGGAGACCCAATAACGACAACAACAATGACAACAACAACCAAAGAGGAGAAAGATCAACAAGAGGTCGTGGAAGAGGAAATTCAAAGTCAAGGCATGACTAGTCATGCGTCAAATGCTGCAATTGTGAAATTTTTGGACATTATGCTTTTGAATGTAGAGCTCCTAGCAATAATAAAATTGAAGAGAAGACCAATTACGTTGAAGAAAAAAGTCAAGAAGATGGTACATTGCTGCTGGCTTACAAGGAAAATAAAGTTGAGTTAATTTCCAAAGGATTATGGGTGATTTTCGAGAACGATTATGAATGGCCGAATGATTTGAAGAGCATGTCGCAAATTGACAAGAAAGCATTTGCGAAATTACGATGGAATGACCATCATGCTCATGTTGTGATAAGTGAGTACATTGATGAAGTGGCTTATGATCATATACTTGGAGAAGGTTCCACAGAAGATTCGTGGAATTTGTTGAAAGAAGTATATAGAAAAATGATATAACGATAATAGAAGAAGACAATCTGATTGACGAGAAAGAGGAAAAGACAAATGGAGAGAAAGAGAAAGATGCAGAAAATTGCTGAAATTTAAGGAGATAGAGGAGGAAAAATTAAAAGAAGGAAAAAATGTGTAGAAGATGAAAAAGAAGAAGTTGAAGAAAACAAAGTAAGCGAAAATGACGTTGATGATGAAAAGTATGAAAGTAGAGGAGTTGACAATGAAGAAGACGTGAATCAGCGAGATGAAATTGAAGAGCTTAGAGGAGATTTAAAATATGAGCAAAAATATGAAGAAATAGAAACAGAGAATGTTAAGGGAATAGAGATATAAATGTTCAAAGAGGAAGCCAATGAAGCGATGAATTCCGTCATCATGAAAATAAAGAGATGAGCAAAGCCTATATAATTTTGAACAAAACTAATTTTCAAGTAATGTTTTCTGAAATGACATGCAAAAGTGAAATTTGGAAAGCATACATAGTAACTGGATTTGTTAAAAACCACAAGAGGGAAGTTATGAAAGAATATAAAGATAAAATATACGACTGATTCAAAATTTATGGTACTGAAACAAGACGGATGTTAGAACGCTCACTTTATGAAAAATTCTATTGTGATGAAGAAGGACGAAATGAAAGAAGTAAAACAAGAATCCATGAACTTGCATTGAAGATCTCGACTTTTGGTAAGAAGGAAGCAATGAAGAAAGTTTGGATAATATCTCTAATCCTATCGAAGCACGTTAAATACAAAGATTTCAAGCATTACTTGGTACTACAAAATCAAGTTTACAGGGGGGTGTTGGAAATAAACTTGATTTTGTTAATCTAGATTTTTCCATATAGGAAATATCTAGAATCTAGAATATATAGAATAGTGTATTTGTATTTGAAGTTGTATGAGAGAATATTTTGGAGATATTTATAGACTAATATATTTGAAATTGTAAGAGAGAATTTTAGGAGATATTTATAGAGAACCATTAGATTGAGATAATCTCCACCGTTTATTTGTGACGTGAACTCCTATATATAGAGGTGGATTCACTCATTTTGGATGTAAGAAAAAAGTGAGAAAAGTGTAGTAAGAAAAAAATATGAACTTTTGTAATAAATTTTAGTAATAAAGTTTTTCTCCTTAAAAAAATCATTTTTTCTTCTCCAACCTCTTATCCATCTTCTTCTAAAATCAAATTTATTTGCTATTGAAGAAAACTTCCAACAGATACAACATGTGTATTGTAAAATCATGTAACCAATCTAACTACTAGCCATATTATTTAAACACGATGCTGAGGATGCATGCTTTTATGTTAGTTTTGGTATTTGCATATGATAAGAAAAGGGAAGTAAATTGAAATTAAGGAACATGAAAAATGATGTACTAGCAGTAAGAAATAGGAACGAACAATTTAAGTTGAAGAAAATAATAATAAACATCCATATAAAACGTCATAAGAATGTAATGAATTTGTTTACAAGTTTGAAATATATGATTTACGATCAGATTAATAGGAAATTGTAGGAGTTCATGAATAAAATCACCTGTTTAAGAGAGAAACAAGGCAGGATTAACAATTGAGTCTCTTATTCCTACCAATAAGTCCTACATTTTGCATCTGCTTCTCTTCTTCCCCTTTTCTCTATTAATTTGTTTTCATTTTATAAGTCTTTTTATCTGGTCAATTTCAATTCAAGGCTCATTTAATAAATCTTATATGTTTATTTATCAAGTATACGCCATTAAACTGCCAACCTATCCACTTAGCGTAGCTACACTACATCAGTAGCCACATCATGACCTAAAATTAACAACACACTCACCCCCCGCTACCAATAATATTATTTCAAACTAGAAATAATTCTAACTTAAACTTCATTGATTCCAGACTGCATTTCAATTTATAATAACTAAAAACTTTTCTTTCTTACAAACTAAAATTGCTAAATAACTTGAATAAAATACTAATATACAACTTTTTTCTTCCAAACTACGCTATTATTATATTATTATTATTATATATTTATTGTTATTATTATTATTTTTAATCTCAAACATCACTAAAATATTATTTTCAAAACATTAATTACTTCACAAATATAATTTGCAACATTTCCAAAATCTTTATATATATATATATATTCTTTTTATTTATTTATAAGCACACAACTAAACACTCATCAATCAAAACAAATACTCGAATGCATTCAGCGGAAAACTATCTACCGATTTCCACTATGCAACTCTGGTCGCTACTTGGTTAGGCTATCTCATTCGAAGCCAAACAGAGGTCCATTCACCATCAATACCGGCACTACCTGCCGGACTAACAACTTCCACCTTCACAATTTCCATCAATTCTCCGCATCTCATGCAGAGACCTACATTCATAAAAAGTAGAAGAAATATATTATGTAATAAGAAAAAATACAAATACGTCCCTAGGTGATTACCTCAGTAATCATCGTATACTCCTAAAATATCACTTAGATATAAACAATAATCTACCACACACCCACGGACTCTAATTCACATCTAAGGTCAAGACTCATGTCTCTTACACATAATGTATTGTTCTGAACCTGCTCTGATACCAACTGTAATACCCTGTGCAGTTAAAGCGCTCGGCATATTCAATGCGGCAAAGGTGCAAAAAGTCATAGCGGGGATACAGCGAGGATATAGCGGGATATAGCGGATGACTCTAAAATAACATATAAAACTCGTACTTAATGTTTTTATAAATATATAAATGGTAACTAAATGAAAAATTAACATTCAATTGAATTATAATTAAGTCATAAATAATTTTAAATAAAAACATGTACGAATATACTGTAAATAAACGTAAAATTGTTATATAACATAGTTGAATTCAGTAGAATATTAGAGTATTTTCATTTCTGAGAACATATTAAAATTCAATTAAATAAATTAATTTCATAATTTTTATAATGTATAAATGTCATTTTTCAATTCATTTCTTTTAAAAAAGATATAGCGGAAATTGCAGAATATAGCGGGAATCACAGAATATAGCGGAAATAGCGGGGCTTAAAGCGGAAAGGCTATATTTGGGGCTATATGGAAATATCATAGCGGCAGAAATCCGCTACGAGATATAGCAGGGTTATAGCGGGGCATTAACTGCACAGGTAATACCCTTACCTCTATACTCATACCACCCAAGAGTATTATCGAGCGATACTGTCAGGTAATACGAAGAATGAGGCGATATGGGGTACACACATGAATATTCCCCTAGGCACACACTGGTACGTATTAATATTAGAACTAGGCTAGCCCGCAGCTAAAGTTATGAGTGAATTTCAAAATAATTTTACCCTATTAGATCTTTATTAGGCCTACAAAGTCTAACTTATTTAGAACATTTCTAAATTTAATTTAAATAAAATCATATAGTTCATTTAAATTTATAAATTGTTGGTAAAAATTTATTTAATTTATTTCAACTTATATGTAAATATACATAGGTATGATATACATATGTATATGTGTGTGTACGTGTAACATGATATTCTGTGAAGGGTATAACATGTTCATATATAGATGTTGTAATTTACATCGCAACATACACGTTAGCTCATCTTATATATATTGTATGTTGTCCAAATATATGTATGTATTTATAGTTATTATACATATATATTTATATATCCAAGTGAAAATTATATATTTATATTATGAAAATATCATATGGATATATATATATATGTACATAAAATATTAAATAAACATATATATATATAATATGTATATATAAGATATGATTTTACTTAATTTTTTTAATTATTTACATATATATGTATTAAAGTAATAATTATATACATATATAGATATGTATATGTAAATATAAATACAATAATTAAAGTGTAAATATGAGTTAGAATAATTTATAAATTATAAAATAAAAATTAGAAATCATCATCATCATCATTATTTTTATAAAACATTCCAGATCATATATACAGCATATCTGAATATAAATATAATTTTTTAAATTAATATATACATATTATGAATTAATTATTTAATTAACAATAAGTAAATAATAAAAAATATTTTTATAATAGATATTTTGAATTTTAAACTATCGGCAGATCAGGAATAGTATTATATAGGTTGTGAAATTTCTTCAAAATTTTACAAGTTAAAATAATACCTTTTTATTAATTAAATAATTTTCGGTCGAATTTTAAAAATATAAAAAACGGTTTAAAAATTCTGATTTTTTGGCCAAGAGAATATGTGATAACAAATTAATTTAAAATAAAATAAAATTGAACTTTCAAAACATAATTAATTCTGTATGAATTTATTAATTCATGCAAAGATTGAATAATATTAAAATATATTAAATAATTTTTAAAAATTTATTACTAAAAATCGTAATTAATATAAATATACATTTGAAAATTATTAGATCGATTATTTATGCAACATAGTTATATGGTTTAATAAATGTCATATAAATAAATTAGTTTTTTTGACAAAGATTTTATGGTCCGAGGACCATACATGCATACTATATATATATATATATATATATATATATATATATATATATATATATATTCAACCACTAAGGCTTGGCCGATAGCCTAACGATTTTTAAGGTGGACCGTCCACCTACAACATAATAATGCATAAGTATCGGGCACACACGTCACAATAACTAAAGATTACACATATAGGTACCCAAACAAAAACTAGACAATACAAGCACAGGTGCACAAATACGACAATTCCAAAAGAAAGAGAATATATACCAACTTCCACAAACTGCAGAGGTAGAACAAAACTACCTTAATTTCCCACTAGAACCAAAACAAGTCAACTAGTTTCGAAAGAAGAAGATTTCCAGGCTCATGATGCAAAGATTATAACCGACGAATTTACATGAATAACTGATTGCCAGAAATACCATAGAGATCTAGTAGACAGATCAATAGAAATTGAAATGCATGACAAAACCATCAAGAATCATTAACCGGATTGCCCATGAAGCACAACAAACTCCACCAAGAAAGACTCACATTGGCTACACCAGACAATCCCCATGGAGCAAGATGATGGAGCTGAAAAGAAGCAGGGTGATAGCAACCAGAGGTTACAGTAGCAAAATAATGCTAATCAACTACTAGAAGAAAGGTATCGACCAAGAAAGCGTTCCATTAATAAAACAACATATTTCACAAACCAATCATTTTGCGACAAAACCAAGAACCTACCAACAATTTCCAAACAGATTTCACTCCAAAACAGACTAATAGCCACTAAACTGTCAAAACTCTCAGTGCAGAGTAAGCAACGATAGTATTGTAAAGTAGTAATGCCAAAATGATGACATAGAATTGAGAAAAACAACAGAAAGAAGAAAGATCTACCGTAGTCAACTAGATATCTCAAACACCCTGTGTCCCAACCTTAGAAAAGCGGAAAGAACCTCAACTAAGAAAAGGAAAGACACTGAAGCACGAATTGTTGCTTCAATCAAAGACCGCAATCTCACAGAACAATTTTAGGTTATTTAAGCAAAGTGTAAGGGAGATTCGGGCCAGAACCAACAGAACCCACATAGCAGGGCAATTCACAAAAACTAATAATAATAAGCTCTCACAACAATAAGAAAAGCAAATGAGGATGGGGAACGAAGGAAACGAGCGAGGGGAAAGAAAAGCGGGTTGGATCTGGAATGAGGAAAGTAAGGCGGATGAAGGAAGGAGAAGGACAACCCTAGTTCCCATTGAAATAAGAGTTTAATGTTAGGTTTGTTCATATAAATAAATTAGTTGATATATTAATCTATGTATATATTAATTAATGAAATATAAATAATTAAAATATAATGATATTGGTTGTGTGTATCAAATCCTTGAAAAAAAAATTGTTTTTTTATTTGATAAACATATACACATAACCAATCAATATATGTGATAATAAAAATATCTGTATGAATCTCACTTAACTTACAATTCAATAATAATGGTATATATATATATATATATATATATATATATATATATATTTGAATAATATAGAGTAATACAGAGAATATGCATCATATATAAAACTAAATACTTACCTAAACTAATGCTTTTAAGTGCACCTTGTAATGATGAGTTCCCTTCCTCTTGAAAACTTCCCGATTCGTCAGATTTCTAGTCTTTGAATGGAAAACCCTTTGCAATCAAATAGCTATTGATTTGAACTAATTTAATTTCAGATTTGATGGGGTTGTAGAGAGGTATGGTTCATCTATGATATGGATAGAGGAGGCAGCCAAAAAAATTCACTAGAAACTTAAGGTTATGATTCCTTTTATAGTGGTTGGATCAGAGAGAAATGTCGATCACATCACTTACCTTTTCTCACCAGATCTTAGCCATCCATGACATACTCTAATACTCTATTACTCTATTTTGGTCGCCCCCTATATCACATAGTTGCTGTCGAATTTTGCCTCTAACATCATGGTCCATTTAAGCCTAAATAAATATGTTTAATTAAACCCAATTTATTTTCTATATCGATATCTCATATCGATCGATATATTTATAACTATTATAAATATATACAACATTATTTATTCCTCAAATCATATTCAAATTTTACAATTAATATTTCATAAATATTAATTAATTTATACTAATTATAAACTAATTAAATCATTTGGTCTAAAGAGAATTCATCATTTCGGTTGTGTGACACGTGGGTGTAAATTCAGTCAGCGATTAACATCAAACTATTCGAATGTTAATGTTCATACGCCATTTAGCAAGTGGTGTGACATTTTGGCCAAACTAATTGCTTACTTTGTTTTAGTAAAATCCAATTTTAGTTTAATAAGCGTTACCCAGTTGTGACATTTATTTACACCAATTCTCTTTGTCAAAACTATATCACTTTGGACTTATGGAATTAGGTAATGGTCAAAATTCCAATATCGTCCATATTCAAATCTATAGTCGAAACACAAAGTCCATGGTTCAATAATAACAATTATTATTAATCGAAATGCTCTGGCTAAAGACTTTGACTTTGGGTTGACTTTAGTTGACCGTGATACTAACCCCGTATAACTAAGGTTACAAAACCTCTCTTGAATAGTGCTTCACTTCCAATACTTCCACTCGACTAACTATAGTCATTCGATGGAACGCCATGCCATGATTTGACTATAATCACAGCCGAGCTTTCATAATGAAGATCCACAATATTCTCAAGCCGGGATAATTGTGTAAATAAGCCACATCGATAATTTCTGTTTGACCTTAGTTATATTAACCAACAGAAAATTAGTGAGTCATTCCATAGTTATCTAACAACTATCAGTACGTAACCTCTAGGTGCCTCCAACAGCCATGAGTTATATGCTGCCTAATATATGGAGAGCATTGCGTACTCTAGTCTCAACGGATACATCGATATTTAGTCTCAATGCATCTTGACTAGGAACATTAAAAATAGTATATTTATACTTATTGTGATAAATTACTCACGGTTATAACACTTTGTAACTACTATCACAAAACATACCATTTATGGATTTTCTATAAATATACTTTTAATTAAATTAATTAATTAATATAACCACATTATATCAAGTATACAACAGAAAGAAAATACCTTTGATTTCGAACAAAATGTATGATCGATTTCACCCTAGAGGAGGGGGTGAATAGGGTGATACTGTTAATTATAAAAATTTAATGCGGAAATATGTAAAATAATTGCAGCACTGATAATAGCAGAACAGATAATAGCAGAAATATTAAAAGCAGAAATAGAACAACACAGATTTACTTAGCTTCGGCAAAACCCTGCCTGCGTGCTGCCCCCAAGGTTTCTACTAAAAATTAAGTAGTCAGATGCTTACACACGTAAACTCACAACACCCGCTATCGACTAATCTAACTCTACGCTCAAAACCCTGCCATAACTCAGCCACTGAGTTGCGAATTCTCGAACTACACCACCGTAGTTCGTCCCCTAGTCACACGACTAGAATTTAATAACAGTTTAAAAGTAAATTACAAAATAGAAAGAAAATTCAAAACAAAATCCCTAATTTACAAATTAAGCCCAAAATAAATACTAAAGGAAACCGGCCCAAAACAAAAAGGCTGTAAAAAGAATTCCCCCTTTTCTTTATATTTTCGTGTAAAAACTTTGGTCGTCCTTTGTTGCTTTGAAAATGGCTGCTTCGTTCCTCTTGAGAAAATTAGGACTTTTGTAAATTTGAAGACGCTGACTTCGTTGATCGATCAAGTAGATGTTTCGCGTTCCTTGCTTTGTCGATCGATAGTCTCTTTGATTTGCACATGGCTGCTTCAATTCGTCGAGTTTGATATGGATAAATCTAATATGTGATTTTCTTTGTTACTCTCATTGATATGCTTTGAACTCGATTGCGATTCGAGTTATTGATTTGAAACTATGCTCTGTGATATTGTTTTAACTGGAATGATTTAGTAGCCGATGATGAGATTGGGTTTTATAAGGTTGAAACCCCTAAATTAACGTTTGTATTTTTTGAGTTGAATTTTTCAATTAATTTTGCTTTGCCATTCGATTTTTGATCGACCGATGGTGATGATATTGAATTGTTCAATTCGTATATTTTTCCGATGTCCTTTCTTGATTACCACGGCTTGTTTGGTTTTTGAGTTTTCGTTCATACGTGTTCTCATCTGGCATTGATTCTGACTTGTTCGAACTTTGCTATTACCTTGGCCAGCACGGCTTTGACTTTGTTATTTAAAATTTGACATGTTTAGATTGAAATTCGCTTTGAATTTGTTCATATGTGTTTTACCTCTGACTGAATTCGGCCTTGACTTTGTTAAAACTTGTCTTTTGTTCGAACTGCATCACTTTTATCTCTGTCTTGACTTTGTTACTGCAACTGGTATTCCAATCTTATTCTTTACTGCATATATGTATACAAGCGTATTCATGTATAGTCTATTGACTCTGGTTGTGTTGCTTGTTCTTGTGTCTGATCATATGTGTTTGTCGGTGCATATGTGCTTGGTTCTCTGGTCTGTATCATTTGAAACTGTACTGGTCTTGTTGCATTTCATGTGAGCTTCAAGTGCTCCTTTGTGTAGTCTTGCATTCCACTCTGTTGCAGTCATGCCTTTGATTGCTCTGCTGTTTCACTTGATCTGGTTTCTGATTGAATGCTTGTGTGGTTTGATCTTGTTTTCATGTCCTTGCATATTTCATGTTGAGTTGCAGTCATGCCTTCATTTTGCTTGTTGAGTTGCTGTTTGCACTACTTCAAGTTTCATATCCATTGAAGGTCTGGTGTAGTTATTTCTGGTTCGGTCTTGTAAAGTTTCTGACCATATGCATATGCTGTTTTGAACATGGCCATTGTATTTGATCCTGCACTAGTTTGCTTGCAAGTATATATGTATACATGTGTGTTCACACATGTATATATATATATATATATATATGTATGTATGTATATGTATGTTAGTTTGTGCAGTTTCTTCCAGTCTTTGTTGTTTGCTGTTCTTCATGTATACTTGAATCTGGTCTTGGCCATTTGATTCATGTGCATAGCATATATATAAGTGTGTTTATTATGTAGCCTGCTTGGAGCTTGTTGTCAAGTTGGGTTGCTCTCACCAGTTCATTATTTTCTTGTGTACAGCCCTGGTGCAATTTTGACAATTGGTTCATTTTGTTCTTGTGATTATTTGAGTCTGATTCCACTGGCTTCATGTGTAGTTTGTATATTTTTGGTTTCACTTGAATTTTTATATTGCTTTGACTCCACTGTCGAGTATGTTCTCAATGTGTACACATTTTTGCACTTGTTAGCATGGTCTGGTTTTGGATTCTTGTTGCATGAGAATTTGTACTCGACAATTTTGTGATGCTTTTGTATTGCACCTGAGTTGAATCCAGCCTCAGCTCGGGTTTGACCTTGTGCTCACCTGTCTTTGTAGTTTTATCAAGTGTATATCGGTGTGCATGGCCTTGTGGCATGTACAGTGATACACCGTGCGTGTCACAAGTTGTTCGTGTATGATGAATTCAAAATAATGATGACGAACAACCCAAATAATCGAGGCAAATAATATTTTCAAAAACACATTTTATTTTACACTGCAAAAATATTTCTTTTTCAATTTTACTGCGTTAGTGTTTATTTTGCAGATAACTCAGATGCTGGATTCAGGTTGGAGCAAAGTCGAAGATAAAATATGAGTGAATCAATGATATGTAGTGAGGTGCTAATGTAAATTGAAATGTATTGTAATTGAAATTTTGTATATATAGTGAGAGCACAAATTTTGTACTATTCAAAAATTGTAATAAAATATTTGGTTGAATAAAATATATGTTTGAATTTAAATTCTGTGTTATTTATTTTATTCAGCAAATATTTATTTAATTATGTGAAAATAAAATAGTACAATAACAAATACATTTAAATGAATATATATATGTTTATTATCATCAAACAAAAATCATATACTTGCATATTCAACATTCTCCCCCTTTTGATGATAACAATCATATATTTAAGATTTTGAATTTATTAAATGTATTTGGTCATTGAAGAACTCTATTTGCTCCCCCTATTTGAATGCTCTCTTTCTACAACAAAACTCCCCCTTCATTTATGCATGAAAATAAATAAAAATATGCAAATGAACCTAGATGCAAATAAAAAATACACAATAAAATATCTGACCTTTATTTGCCAAAATCTTAACTTTTCTCTCCCCCTTTTGTTATCAGCAAAAGAGTAATAGTGTTAGAAAAATAGAGATAAAGTGATAGACATTAATACCCTATTAATACCTAATCGAGTATAAATATTAAATTTCAATAAAAAAATCAAACAAAAATCATAAATACTCTGTTAGGCGCATATTCCACTCTAAAATGATAGGGCTGATGTCGGTAATAAAACCATATAGTTGTGTCAATTTCTGGTATATTAATATCAGGAATTTGAATATCTACTAACCATGCATAACCGTTAGGACTTTTAAACGAGATTAGTAGTATTCCCAATTTTTTTTAAAAACAAAAAACGAATTTCAAGTATCTTCTAACCACGTATAACCGTGAGGACTTTTAAATGGGATTAGAATCAACTCGTCTATTTAATAACCAATTTTGATATGTGTTACATACATGCATAACCGCGAGGACTTTTAAATGAGCATTAAAGCACATACACAAATGTTCCTAGTAATTCACCCATGCATAACCGTGAGGACTTTTAAATGAGAGTGAATACTTTGGATGTTTTTATTAAAAAATAAAATAAAATAAAAACGAATGATTTCCCATTTAAAATACCACATATTGGCATACTATATTGGGTTTTGATGAGTGATGGTCGATAGAAATATGATAAAAATAGAGATGGTCATGAAATTTTTACCAACAAAAGATTTTATAACTCTTGTTTGAATTTTTAAGGAAATTTACTAAATATACTTTCTCAAGTTATAATATATGATCAATATCAACACTCATCACTTTTTCAATCACTATTTATCTTTTTGATAATCAGTAGGGAGTCAGATTAGTTAATATAGTTATTTAAGATCCAATCCAATAATAATTATAAAATCAAATTTTCTAAAATGACTATTCTGAAACAAGGTCAACAAAAACTATTTTCTGGAAGGGGTTTTATAAGAAAAATGTCTGCTAATTGAAATTAGTTGAAATGAAAAATATGCAGGTATTTTCTTGGAAAACGATGCAACTACTGAATGTCTCAACATAAATCACGTTCCACTAGTAATTTTTCTATCAACTAGATTACCAGTGTAATCTGCATCCAAATTTTCTTTTGACTCAAGATTATCATTAGTTGGATGTCATAGACCAAACCGTGATGTGTGCTACAAATATATCCACGTGTATCTAAAATAATCATCAACCAATAAGACACCATCATTAGTCCAAACAAATCTATATGAACTAGTTCAAAGACTTTAGAGATACATGTAGTGTTCTCGGCATAAAAAGATAATTGGCCAACAATTATTCATAAATCATAATCATAATCTACATTCATTATCACATAACTGGCTGATTTAATTTAGATTATGGTGCAGATTTTCACATTTAATAAATCGTTCAAAATAAATATACCGTTACCTATTTTACCTTTACGATAATTTTTCGTTGTTGCCATTGTGATTCTGCCACCTTTGTACTAGGCTAAGGAACTTTTATTTGACGCCCGTCGTGTGCCTGGAACAGCCAAAATCCAGGTAACACAATTGTTGTTCCTTAGCCTGCCACTCCACCTATACGGAAGAAGATTTTTGTAACCTGTTTGTTTTTAAAGGTCCATGGTTGTTAGTGGCAACAGATTTTGAAAAATAAGTTTGTGTAGACCCAAGACAATTTATATTTGTTCCTTTTGGCACCCAGATTTATTTGACTCTAAGGGATTTTATATTCGTGCCTTTTGGAACCCAAATTGGTATGGTTTTGTGTGTGTATATATTTTGACAATTATTCTTGCCATGTCCAATATTTCCACACTTTACGTATTTGGTTATCACACTTTTCCCCTTAATAGTATTATTAGTCGTTTGTTCATATTTTGACACTTTTGCAAATCCAAATCCTTTCCTTTTATTCTCGAAGAGTTGATTTTCAAAGAGCATATTAAATGATTTATCTCTAGTGTAAAATTTCCGAGTAATCAATTATTAACTTTGGATTTTAAAAGTTTATTTTCATTTATTAGCTTCGAACAAAAACTAATGGTACTATCTCTCTTTTCAAAATTCTTCATTTTCAAGTCCATATTTTCATTTTTAAGCTCTCTAATTTTAGTCTCAATTTCTAGCCTCTCAGTTTCAAAGAGTTGGAGTTTTTTAAATTCAATTTTTTCAAAATCCTTGATTTTTTCAATCTCCTTTTCAAACTTGTGATTTAATTGAATAATTTCAGATTTGCTCAAAATCATGTTTTCTTTTTCAAGGGTTTTGAAATTTTCGTTGACTTCATTTAATTCCTTTTCAAAGATCACACATTTAGAACTTTCTGATTTCTTAAAACTATCCAACTCTTTTTGCAAAATGTTATTTTTACAAATTAACTCAGTTTTATTTTTCTCCCAAATTAAAATTTCATTTTCTAACTTTTGAAAGTTTTCTTAAAAACAGGCAAATTCTTTTTCATAGTCCAAACACCTTTTGCAATTAGAATTTTATTTTTCTTAATATTTTTAAGCTCATTTTCCAAATCATTATTTTTCTGATGTAGTTTAGCTTGTTCCCTTTTTAACTTATTATTTTGCATCTTAAGAGATTCATTATTTTCAATTGATTTTTGGCACAAGAGAACTAAATTATGAAATGAAAGATCACTTATCTCATCGGCTATTGAATCTTCATCACTGCTGTCAAATCTTGTCAAGCACGTTTCTTCCACTGAGTCGATTGTAGGGGATTTCTCACCGTTGTTGACTTTTGCATCATATATTGCATCAAACGCATTCCAGATTTCCTGTGCACTTTCACAATGAGAGATATAGTTAAAATTATTTCGATTAATACGAGAATATAGTATATGCATAGCAAGAGCATTAATCGAAGTATTTTTCTCGTCTACTATATCACACCCATTTTCAATTATATCCCAACATTTAAAACTAACAGATTTTAAATACAATTCCATTTTTAATTTCTAATTTAAAAAATCCATTCCATCAAAAAAAGGAGGAATAATACTGGTCTGACTCTCGCTAGATTTGCAACTAGGGTTAGACATCCTTGCTATTAACCTGCTTTGATACCACTTGTAGGATCGATTTCACCCTAGAGGGAGGGTGAATAGGGTGATACTATTAATTATAAAAATTTAATGCGGAAATATATAAAATAATTGCAGCACAGATAATAGCAGAAATATTAAAAGCAGAAATAGAACAACACAGATTTACCCAGCTTTGGCAAAACCCTGCCTACATGATGGCCCCAAGGTTTCTACTAGAAATTAAGAAGTCGGACGCTTACACACGTAAACTCGCGACACCCTCTATCGACTAACCTAACTCTACGCTCAAAACCCTGCCACAACTCAGCCACTGAGTTGCGAATTCTCGAACTACACCACCGTAGTTCGTCCCCTAGTCACACGGCTAGAATTAAATAATGGTTTAAAAGTAAATTACAAAATAAAAAGCAAATACAAAACAAAAACCCTAATTTACAAATTAAGCCCAAAATAAATACTAAAGGAAACCGGCCCAAAACAAAAAGGCTGTAAAAAGAATTCCCCCTTTTCCTTTAATTTTCGTGTAAAAACTTTGGTCGTTCTTTGTTGCTTTGAAAATGGCTGCTTTGTTCCTCTTGAGAAAATTAGGGCTTTTGTAAATTTGAAGACGCTGACTTCGTTGATCGATCAAGTAGATGTTTCGTGTTCCTTGCTTTATCGATCGATCGTCTCTTTGATTTGCACACGGCTGCTTCAATTCGTCGAGTTCGATATGGATAAATCTGATATGTCATTTTCTTTGTTACTCTCGTTGATATGCTTTGAACTCGATTGTGATTCGAGTTATTGATTTGAAACTATGCTCTATGACATTGTTTTAACTCAAATGATTTAGTAGCTGATGGTGAGATTGAGTTTTATAGGGTTGAAAACCCTAAATTAACGTTCGTATTTTTTTGAGTTGAATTCTTCAATTAATTTTGCTCTGCCGTTCGATTTTTGATCGACCGATGGTGATGATATTGACTTGTTCAATTCATATAGTTTCCTGATGTCCTTGCTTGATTACCACGGCTTGTTTGGTTTTTGATTTTTTGTTCATACGTGTTCTCATCTGGCTTTGATTATGACTTGTTCGAACTTTGCTATTACCTTGGCCACCACGGCTTTGACTTTGTTATTAAAATTTGACATGTTCAGATTGAAATTCGCTTTGAATTTGTTCATCTGTGTTTTACCTCATACTAAATTCGGTCTTGACTTTGTTAAAACTTGACTCTTGTTCGAACTGCATCACTTTTATCTCTGTCTTGACTTTGCTACTGCAACTGGTATTGTAGTATTATTCTTTACCGCATATATGTATACAAGCGTATTCATGTATAGTCTGTTGAGTCTGGTTGTGTTGCTTGTTCTTGTGTCTGATCATATGTGTTTGTCGGTGCATATATGCTTGGTTCTTTGGTCTGTATCACTTGAAACTGTATTGGTCTTGTTGCATTACATGTGAGCTTCAAGTGCTCCTTTGTGTAGTCTTGCATTCCACTCTGTTGCAGTCATGCCTCTAATTGCTCTGCTGTTTCACTTGATCTGGTTTCTGATTGAATGCTTGTGTGGTTTGATCTTGTTTTCATGTCCTTGCATATTTCATGTTGAGTTGCAGTCATGCCTTCATTTTGCTTGTTGATTTGATGTTTGCACTACTTCAAGTTTCATATCCATTGAAGGTCTGGTGTAGTTATTTCTGGTTCGGTCTTGTAAAGTTTCTGACCATATGCATATGTTGTTTTGAACATGGCCATTGTATTTGATCCTGCACTTGATTACTTGCATGTATATATGTATACATGTGTGTTCACATATGTATATATGTATGTTAGCTTGTGTAGTTTCTTCCAGTCTTTGTTGTTTTCTGTTCTTCATGTATACTTGAATCTGGTCTTCACCATTTGATTCATGTGCATAGCATATATATAAGTGTGTTCATTATGTAGTCTGCTTGGAGCTTGTTGTCAAGTTGGGTTGCTCTGACCAGTTCATTGTTTTCTTGTGTACTGCCCTGGTGCAATTTTGACAATTTTTTCATTTTGTTCTTGTGATTATTTGAGTATGATTCCACTGGTTTCATGTGTAGTTTGTATATTTCTGGTTTCACTTGAATTTTATATTGCTTTGACTCCACTGTCGAGTTTGTTCTCATTGTGTACACATTTGTGCACTTGTTAGCATTGTCTGGTTTTGGATTCTTGTTGCATGAGAATTTGTACTCGACAATTTTGTGATGCTTTTGTATTGTACCTGAGTTGAATCCAGCCTCGGCTCGGGTTTGACCTTGTGCTCACCTGTCCCTATAGTTTTATCAAGTGTATATTGGTGTGCACGGCCTTGTGGCATGTACAGTGATACACCGTGCATGTCACAAGTTGTTCGTGTATGATGAATTCAAAATATGATGACGAACAACCCAAATAACTGAGGCAAAAAATATTTTCAAAAACACATTTTATTTTACATTGCAAAAATATTTCTTTTTCAATTTTACTGCGTTAGTGTTTATTTTGCAGATAACTCAAATGCTGGATTCAGGCTGGAGCAAAGTCGAAGATAAAATACGAGTGAATCGGTGATATGTAGTGAGGTGCTAATGTAAATTGAAATGTATTGTAATTGAAATTTTGTATATATAGCGAGAGCACAAATTTCGTACTATTCAAAAATAATAATAAAATATTTTTTTGAATAAAATATATGTTTAAATTTAAATTCTGTGTTATTTATTTTATTCAGCAAATATTTATTTAATTATGTGAAAATAAAATAGTACAATAACAAATACATTTAAATGAATATATATATATATATGTTTATTATCATCAAACAAAAATCATATACTTGCATATTCAACACAAAATTGATTATTGAGTTAGATATATGTAACAAATTACATAATTGCCTCAGGGCATACGCCTAATTCTATCAATCTCCCACTTTCACCTGGTGTCAATTATGGAATCTTATTCCAACTTCTCTAATTGGTTTCCTCAAGACCAATCGGGTTAGTCCCTCATTGAATAGATATGCTATTATGTTTCAGTTATCTACTTTGTCAATCAACTCTCTCCGACGCTGATAAACTACCTTTTATCATGTGGAACAGTTTGAAGTATGTCTCTCAACTTCCTTTGAGCACTAAGTTCTTCTATGAACTATATGGTGACATTATTATCATATAACAATTAGTGGGATTCTCAACATTTGGAATCACCTTTGGCTTGGTTATAAATTTGTGCATTTATATTTATATACATATCTTTATTGCTGCTCTATTCAAAGCAATGTACTTAGCTTTTTCCATTGAATCAACTACAGTCTTTATTTGGAACATTTCCAACTAAAAGATTCTTAACTTGAATTTATTATTGACATATCATACTCAATATCACTTATGAAACTTTGAGTCTGAACACTTCTTCATTAGGAGTTCGTTGTTTTTGTAAACGATTCTCTAGTATTTCATAAATACATGTGAACACTCTAAACTATCACTCAGTGATATCAATTTGGATTTAATATTTGCTTCATGTGTCAAATACATGAACAAATCACGATATCATAGACAACATAACATGTATGATAATTCTTATTGTCATGCATAAGGAATCCATCTTACATGTTCCCTATTAAACATTTTAATGGGTGTCCTTGTATATCGTTTGGGACATTCCCTATATCTTTTATACTTACTATAAAAGATATCATTTACAAATCCAACATTGAGTATTAAACTAACTAAGGCTGATTTTAACATAATACCATTGTTAAAATCAACAATGTGTCGTTCACTTGAAGTTTAGAAATATCAATGTACCTTTTAACATTCTTTCTTATAAGCACATGCTTCCTCTGCATTTTTATTGACAATCAAATTATTTGATATTTCTATCAAAAAACTTGTTCAATTTTGATGCTTGTCGAATGATACTTTCATATCTGTGCTTGGATCATATCCAAGCACTCACAAACCCAAATATTGCTCCTACTGACTTCGAGACACTTTCGTTGTTATGTGCAAACAGTCTGTTCTAAATCATTATTTAGAATTTTTCATTTTAGCACATATGTACCAAATCAAAAAGTCTTACAAAGCAATAATTTTGTTAGTAATCCGAAATAACTTGATCATGTTGAATGATGAATCTATTATGCTAATTTAAACGTTTGAAATTTAAGAGATTATTCTTATCAAACATTACTCATTTAATTCCATCTAATTTAGTCTTGCTCATAAAGACACAGTCGTGGTCGATGGATCACATCCCTTCGGTTACGACTACCAAAATCATATTTTGATAACATACTTGGAATTCATTTTTGGATCTTCGCATCATTCCATATTATAGAGTCAACTCTCTTAATGGTTTACTTAAACAACCGAGGATTATATATTTTGATATTGATAAGAAACTCATAGTTTCTCTTCGATATGAGGAATACTTATTGGATAAACTAATGCGATGTGTTTGTTTTGGTTAGTTGATTTCATTTCATCTTAGGTAATCAATTTTATCATTGGATCGTATCTAATTTTATTTACAACCAATAATTTTTTTCAAAGAAATTTCTTCACTATGAAGTTGGTATTTCTTGAAACAACAATTGTTTCTTAATGCAATGGAATATGTATTCATAAACACTTTATGAATTGCCTTTTATTTAAAATCGATTTAGTTTTAGTTTACAAAACTAATGTTCAAAACATAAATATGTCATCCAATGATAGTCCATTCCAAAATCCTTTTGGGAAGATTCTTACAAGATCCCTTATGAATAATTATTATATGCAGACTTTTACTCGCACAACCCGCCAACTTCTTGAATTAGGATATGTTGGGATTTCTTATAAACCCATATCTCGTATGATTTTGTAAACTATTATTTAGGTGAAATAATATAAACCTCGTGTACTACTCTTAAGTACATGCTCTTAAAGAAAGAAATTTAACTCAACTTAATTCATAATTAATCGTACTCTGTTCAACAAAGTTCGATTACTCCTTATTGATTCATTATTATGTATCACATTGAGGAGTGACTTTTGGGATTGAATCTTTATTCATTTTTAGGTAAATTTAGAACTCTTTCCAATATACTCACCCATTCGATCAAACCAAATCATTTCTATTGCTTGTTGTTTTATTTTCTTCCATTTTATACTCTATGAGTTTACCATAGACATACTACATGTGTATCAAATATACATGTCCATGTCGGTGATAACTCATAGGTGAATATAACAAAGTATGTGGAACCATTTTAGTATTAATAGACTTACAATTGCATACATCCATATGTATAAATTTGAAGAGTTCACCGACTCCTATGATGCTCCCACTAAATAGGTGCATAGCCCCTAATTGTTTGAGATATAATTAACCAGTATCATATGATTCATAATCATATGGTAAAAATTATTTTTCATAACAAGAGCTTAGTCTATGATTTCAAATAATTGTTAATAATTTTAGATACTTCTGTATTTTCTAGTGCATCACTTTTGTTAGGAAAACAAATAACATATTAAGTTTTATTCTATAACGAATATTTATAATATTCACATTGAAATATAATTACTTCTATTTTTCAATCAACACCCAAAAATAGTCATTATTTCATAAATAATTTCAGGTGTGTTTTACGAAAACAATTTTCATAATTTGATGCAATCAATCAGTGCTATATGGCATGCTCCTACTATATCCGCCATTACTATAATAGCCTACTAAATTTGAAGGTCCATCATTCACTTAATATAGATTATTCATTCCATATACTGTAACTATATTACAGCGGAGTGTTCTTTGATCAAATATCTTGAACTCAAAGAAATAAATCGCATAGGAAATAATTTTCTATACGAAAATACATTTTGGAATAGAAATCATATTTCTTATTCCAATATTAAGTATCAATTATTATTACAATTCTCATTTCCGATGTTTCTTTATGAAGCAGAATTGACCATTCACTCTCTTCATTCCAAATGTACCTTAAATCACATCTACCCTTGTACATTCATTTTTTCTTTCGAAATGGCCAAATCATTCAAAAGAAAACCCTTACTATAACATCATAACTAACTCTTTACAAAGATACATTTGATCGTCCTTAACATTTAAGGTTATCAAATATGATGCACCTTACGTACGCTAATCAAACTGGCATTTAGTTATCAAATTCTTAAATTTATCTTGGTCTTGTGTTACATTTAATACAGTATGGTCTTCTACTTTAATCAATCAAATTGAATACTCAATCTTATAGTACTATTTATTTAGTTGTTTCGAATAAACTAATTTCATTGAAGTATCATACATTACAAACTTTGACCGGTCCTCATATAACATTTATATGCGATAGTATACGGATCAAATATCGATAGTCTCATATTGCTTTTAGATTTTGAAACTCATAAAATGCAATACACGGTCTTGACCAAATAAATAAACGAGCGACCAAATTACGAACGTATTTAGTAGTTGTAAAACCAGATGATTGAATGGGTACTGAAACATTAACATGCAAGAAGCATTTATTTGTAAGTATTTGTTATATTCTATTTGTCAATCTTCAATTCAAATCATTTGTATATCTTAATTAATAAACGTTTTATCAACCGTATTAAATGCACAAATTTATCATTCTAGATTATTATAACATTATATAGCATATGTTCTTACAATATTAGAAAGGTTAAATGTTATCATTTCTGAAATCACGGTATACGTACAATACGTATGTATTTATTCCTTAAGTCTGTTTAGGGTTTCCTTAATGTTCCATATTTAGTTTACACATTCATATTATATAATTTTTATTATTACATAACTTCTATATTTCATAATACCTATATGACAGTCATATATATAATATTATATTAGTTAAATCTTATTTAATTAATTATTTAATTAGATAATGAATTTTATATTATTTTAATATAACATTTATATTAAATATTTATTACATATTATAACCTTTATAGTATTACACATATATCTTATATATATATATGTGTATATTTATTTAACTAATTAACTTTTAATTAATTTACTTAATCAATCAACCTTTAATTAATTAACTTTTAGTTAATTTATTTAATTAAACAATTTTACTTAAATTATATTAATTTCAAAATTCAATTCATATACATATATGTATACTTATGTTATTTTAAACATTTTAAATAATCATAGCATATATCATAATATATAATGCATGCACATATATTTTATTAATTAACATATTTAATTAATTTATTTTATTAATCCAATTAATAAATTTTAAATTTTCGAAATTAATACATATATTTTAAATATTTTATTATATTATAACTATTATAATATATTTATATCTTATTTCAAATTTAAATTTTAAATCTTTTAGTTTTTCAAAACTTTTTGAAAATTAGCCCAAGGCCCAATCCAAATTTAGGCCTTTTCTATTAGGGACAACTTTTGGACTGTGAGCTTAATAGTTAATCCTAAAATGACAAATTTAGACCGCATAAGCTATTGGACTCTGGTACCATTGTTGGAACTGGGCCAACCCACAGTGAAAGTTATGGGTGAATTTCAAAACAATTTTACCTATTGGAACTTTATTGGACCTACAAAGTCTAATTTATCTGGAACATTTCTAAATTTAATTTAAATAAAATCATATATTTTATTTAAATTTATAAATTTTTGATAGAAATTTATTTAATTTATTTCAACTTATATACAAATATACATATGATCATATACATATGTATATGTATGTGCATGTGTAACATGATTTTCCATGAAGGGTATAACATGCTCGTATATAGATGCTGTGATTTACATCGCAACGGACACGTTAGCTCATCCTATATGTATTATATATTGTCCAAATATGTTTATAATTTATAATATATATATATATATCCAAGTGATAATTATATATATTTATATTATGAAAATATCATATATATATATAAATAAAATATTATAATATTAAATATTAAATAAAACACACATATATATAATATGTATATATATAAGATATGATTTTACATAATTTTTTTAATTATTTACATATATATGTAATAAAGTAACATAATCATATATATATAAATATAATAATTAAAGTATAAATATGAGTTAGGATAGTTCATAAATTATAAAATTAAAAGAAATATTATTATTATTATTATTTTTATAAAACATTCCAGATCATATATACATTAAATCTGAATATAAATATAATTTGTTTATATTAATATATACATGTTATGAATTAATTGGTTAATTAACAATAAGTAATATAATATATGTATATAATAGATATTTCAAATTCTAAACTTTCAAAAATCAGGAATAGTATTATATAGGTTGTTTCAAAATAATATTTTTTATTAATTAAATGTTTTTCAGTCGAATTTTAAATGATTTTGAAAAAGTTTAAAAATTAGTTTAAAAATTCTGATTTTTTGACCCACAACATATGTGATAACAATTTAATTTTAGAAAATTTAAAATTGAATTTTTGAAACATAATTTATTTTGTCTGAATTTATTAATTCGTGTAAAGATTAAATAATATTAAAATATATTAAATAATTTTCTCAAAATTATTTTCGGTTACTAAAAATCAGAATTAATATAAATATACATTTGAAAATTATTAGATCAATTGTTTATGCAACATAGTTATACGGTTTAATACATGTCATACAAATAAATTTGTTAATATATTAGTCTATGTATATATTAATTAATTGTAACGACCCGGGATTTTGGATATTTGGAATTGGAATATTTAAGTGATTTTGAATATTTAAAAGTAAATTTTTAACTTTAATTTCAAATATAACCATTTATTGGGTAATTAAATTATTGAATTAAATAATTGGAAATTGGGTAAATTGCTGAATCGGGAATTTTAAGCTTGTTAAAAATAATTTAAAGGCTTATAAAATTTATATTAATAATACTGAAGGTAATGGAACTTTTAAAATTGAATTTAAAAGTGATTTCTTCAGTTTTGAAAATATATCGTTTAAATTGACATTTAAAAATAGCCTATCGAGGCACAGTCTCGGAATTCGACGAAACTAGTTACATTGAATCCGTAATAGTGTATTGTTATCGGATTTCAAATTTCGGAACGATTGAATTTATCGTTTGGCCGTACGGGTCACTACAAGAAAAACCATTTATAGTTGCAAAAATCGATGGCGTTTTATTGTAAATGCAACAAAAAGTAGATTACCAAATAATATAAACGTGACAAAAAATAATTCACGTTTCCCGCTTCTAAAAAAAAGAGTCCACGCGAACTAAATAAACGTAACCTATCATTTTACTCTCGTACTTAACAAAATTCTCGTCCCTAATTTGCTTTCTTCTTCAAAAAAAAATTCCCCTTTTAATCGTGTTAAATTTTCATCGCACTCAAGTATCATCGTCAACTCCGTCGTTTCCCCCTTACTCAACATCGAGTCGCGGCAGCCAGCAGATCTAGGTATATTTAGGTATGAATCTTTTAAATTGATTAGGTATATTTAGGTATGAATCTTTTAAATCGACTTTGTGATTCTATTTGGATTTTATATGAATTTGAATGCATCTTATTTTCATATTTTTTCCTAAACTATTACTGAAATGGTTGATTTAACCCTAATTGCAATGATCTGTTGGGATATCTGCTTTGATTTCTTTGAGTATATGAATGTTCTGTTGAAGTGGTTCAGTGAATCAATGGTTGCTTGCTGAGAGGAGGTTGAGGTTGCGTGTTTTGGGAATTTGGTGGGTTCAAGTAGCATTGATGGAGGTCGCGGGTTTGTTTGCGATTGGGTATTGGCTGGCTCGATGGTTGAGAGTGGTAAATGTTGGAGCATAAATAGTCTTTTGTGGAGTGGCAGGCACTGGAAATATGTCAGTTGTGTGGATGTGAGGTAGTGAAGAGGAGGCGGTGAAGTTGACTGTTGGTTTGGTAAGAGGAAACTGTTGGTTTGTACATTCTGAGGCTTTGAATTTATATGCAGTAATTCTATAATTTGCTAGACTTAGGCTTTGAATTCATGCATGGATTAATTATAAATACATGTAAATCTGAGGTTAAATGCAAAATATAAGTGTAAAATTTATATTTTTGGAAAAGTATTCTTTGCCTTTGTCTACTAAACCACCATGGTTATATGCAGTAGTGCTACAAGTATTTGTACTTCAACGTCTAGTTATTTTCTTGATTACAACAGATAACTAATTTATACGTCAAAGATTAGAAACTTATTTGCCTTCAAATGTCGATAATGGAAAAAGGCTGGGTTTTTTTAAACAGGTGATAAAACCATGATTAACTTAATATGTATTTTGAGAATTAGAACATATAATCTAATACTAAAGCTCACTTTTTTTTTTTACTTTTTTCATAGAACTAGTATAGAATACCGACAAGGAGCAATGAATTTTGTGCATGCTGCAAAGAGGAATGTAAGAAGTGTAGAAAAAATTTTATGCCCTTGTAAGGATTGTCGGAATCTTAGTCGTCATGATGACCAAATCATCGTTGAACATTTAATTATAAAAGGAATGGATCCTAAATACATTGACGGTGTATGGTTTAACCATGGTGAAGAGATAAATGTAGAGAATAAAACAAATACGTTTGACGTATATGAACTATTCAAGATGATTCACTATGAAGATGAAGATTTTTTGAATCAAGATTTTTTTGATGATGATAAAGACGATGTTGATTCTCGAAGAAAAGAGGATGAGTTAGTCAAGAACTTGGAAGATGCAGAAACTCCATTATATCCTGGTTGCACAGATCACACAAAATTATCTGCCATCACCGTCTTGTATAATCTTAAATGCGAGACTGGCTTGTCCGATAGTGGTTTTGATAAGCTTTTAGCTGTGCAACATCTATTTCTGCCGAAGGATAACGTGCTTCCCAAAACCTTATATGAAGTCAAGAAATTTCTTAAAGCATTCGACATGGGTTTTGAAAAGATACATGCTTGTGAGAATGATTGTTGCCTTTTCAGAAAAGAATACAAAAATTTAGAAAGTTGTCCAAAATGTGGTTCCTCGAGATGGAAGAAAAATCAAGATACTGAAGAGGTTATACAAGGTGTTCCAGTTAAAGTATTGAGATATTTCCCAATCATTCCGAGGTTTAGACGAATGTATAGATCTCAAAAGATGGCTGAAGAATTAAGATGGCATTTTAATAATAAAAGTAACGATGGAAAAATGCGTCATCCCGTGGATTCTATGACATGGAAAATGGTGGATGAAAAGTATAAATCTTTTTCATCTGATCCACGCAATCTTAGGCTTGGTCTTGCTACAGATGGATTCAATCCATTTTCCATGTTGAGTTCGAAATAGAGTCGTTGGCCGGTAATGCTTGTGACATACAATCTCTCGCCTATGTTGTGTATGAAGAAAGAAAATATTATGTTAACTTTACTTATTCCAGGCCCGAAGCAACCCGGGAATGATATTGATGTATATTTGGCGCCTTTGGTGGAAGACTTGCATCACTTGTGGTCTAATGGAGTTACTGCTTATGATGCATTTAGTAAAACTTTATTTAAACTGAATGCAATTTTGTTATGGACGATTAATGATTTTCCGGCTTATGGAAATCTTGCTGGATGTCGTGTGAAAGGGCAAAAAGCTTGCCCATTATGTGGTGTCAATACCCATTCTCGTTGGTTGAAACATAGTCGAAAGTTCGCCTACATGGGTCATAGAAGATTTCTACCTCCTTCAGATTCACGGACGAAACAAAAGGCATTGTTTGATAATACCATAGAGACAGATGGTGCTCCTAGAATGCTTTCTGGGGGAAACATCTATGCATTATTGAAGGATTATCCAAATGATTTTGGAAAAGGAATAGAGGAGAAAAGTAAGAAGAGAAAGCATGTCTATGATAAAGAAGATGAATATGATGATACTAACAGTTCTACAGAAGTAGAGCTATCAAGGTGGAAAAAATGGTCAATTTTCTTTGATTTGCCTTATTGGGAGGTTAGTGGTTAATTTATTTATTTTTCATTGTTTTAATACAAGAAAAACCCAATAATGCATTATTGTTTTGGTTTTCATAGGAACTTCCATTACGTCACAATTTAGATGTGATGCATGTGGAGAAGAACATTGGTGAAAGCCTATTGGGCACAATGTTGCATGGAAATAAATCCAAAGATGGAACCAACTGTAGAAAGGATTTAGAGGATTGGGGAATTCGAAGTGAGCTTCATACACAACCTCGTGGGAATAAAACATATCTTCCACCGGCTCCATATATGTTGTCAAAATCCGAGAGAAAAATATTTTGTAAAAGATTGTATGATTTCAAAGGACCGGATGGCTACTGTTCAAATTTAAAAAATCGGATTTTGTTGTCGGATTGCAAAATTAGTGGATTGAAGTCACATGATTACCATGTATTAATGCAACATTTATTGCCAGTAGCATCGAGAGGGTTCATGGCAAAGAAGGCAAGAAAAGCGATAATTCGCTTATGTTCTTTTTTCAACAAATTATGTCAACGTGTTCTTGATAGAGAGAAGGTATAACAAATCAATGTTGAAATTATTGACGTTTTATGTGAGCTTGAAATTTTTTTTCCACCATCTTTCTTTGATATAATGATACATTTATCCATTCATCTTGGAAAAGAAGCACAAATGTGTGGACCTATTCATTTTCGATGGATGTACCCATTCGAAAGATATATGAAGACACTCAAAGATTATGTCAGAAACTATGCACGACTAGAGGGATGTATTGCAGAATCGTATCTTGCAACAGAATGCATGTTGTTTTTCAATGAATTTTTGAAGAAATCAGGACATATAGAGGAGAAAGGAGCTCGAAATGAAGATTATGAAAGTAGTAGAATATTAGAGGGACGTCCAATTTCAGTATCGAAGACAATTAAATTGCCAGTTAATGAGAAAGAAAGTGCTCATTTAGCTGTGTTAATGAATATGGCCGTGGTGGAACCGTTTATAGAGTAAGTTTATGTTATATTGTTTTAAATATTTTGATGTGTTCGCAATGATATATATAACTTATAATCAATTGTTCAATACTAGTTTGCATTTGGAGGAATTAGAAAATTCAGACCAACGCATGACAAAAAATGCGACCTTACTTTGGGAAACACATACAAAAAGTTTTGTCGATTGGATTAAAAGGAAGGTTAGTTAGATTTCAAATATATTCTCATTCAACTATCAATATTACTATATAAACTTACATGCTAAATGAAATTTGTTGTAGATACCTATTACCTCCAAGGATCATAATGACATGTTAAAATGGATTGCTTATGGTCCGAAGGATGATGCCATGTCTTTCATAGGATATATCATCAACGAGCAACGTTTTCATGTAAAAGATTTAGGGAGAGAAACTCAGAATTGTGGGGTGACTTTTGATGCAACTACTATGTGTAGAGCAAGTGCTAAAGATATGTCCCAAGTGGTTGATGTGGTCACTTATTATGGAATATTGACGGATATAATTTTATTAGATTATCATTTGTTTTATATTCCAGTTTTCAAGTGTCGTTGGACGTATAAAGGAAATGGAGTAAAAGTTAATGATGATGGGTTCACTCTTGTTAATTTACATCAAGCATCATTTTCACGAGACCCATACATACTTGCATCTCAAGCAAAACAAGTATTTTATTCAAGAGAGAACGATGTTTCTAATTGGTACGTTGTAATGAAAGCACCATCTCAAGGGGAATGGCTAGAAAGACCGAAGACATGGTAAGTTAATTAACTATAGAATTATTTAACATTATTTTATACCTGTCAGTTTATTAATTTAATGTTATTCTATTTTTAGAAAAAAGAAAGTGTAGATCCATCGTCCATAAGTAGAGCTGATGTGTGGATTAGATCTCACATTAAAAAAATGGTGAACCAGTGAACATGGAAGCTGCGAATACTATTGTAAAATTGTTTTTAATTTTATTGGTATATTTTTTTTGAAACTATGATATTTTTACCATTGTACATTATCTATGTGTATTTATTTATATAGGAGGAGATCAAAAAATATGGTAGCCTATCCCAATCCGGCTCGACACAGACTGATATTGGAAAAGATGCTCTTGTACATGTACTAGGACAAGATAAACCGGGACGGTTAAGGGCATTAGGTAGGGGTTGCACTTTAACCAAGCTAGCTTTGGCCCAGTCCAAAGATAAACAAGTGTCTCGGTGTCGAGAGGAAATAGCAGAATTGAAGGGAATGATATAGACTCTGATGGACCAGAAGGTAAATTTTTGGAAATTAATTTATATTCGTAAAATATTAATTTATATTCGTACTTCGCTGCAGGTTAAAGAAAGTTCGAGAAGGAACTCACCTGATTCGGTAAAAATAATATTATATTACTCAATAAATGAAATTTATATTTTAATTTTTTAATCCAGTAATTGATTTAATTTTCGGTTGATTAATTGTAGAGCGACGACGAAGTATGTTTGCTGTTGAATTGGGATGGAACCTCTGGAGTTGTTGCCCATGGGAGGCTGTTGTCCATGGACCCAGATGACGTTGTCAATGGCATTCGTCTTAGACCAAATGCTAGGAGCGTTGTTATAGATTCAGTGGATAAAGTAGATACTTATTTATGGAGGCCTACACCTGAAATGGCAGTCTTAGTAGACGCTAAGAATAAGGTAGTTGCTTGGCCATCGGTTTGCATCAAGGTCCCACTGCGAACACGGTTGAACTGTAGTGCAGCCAGTACGGTAATTTTTTTCACGTTAAGTATATTAGTGTAATATGCTGCGAGCTTATTGATGTCTAAAATGCAGCGAGCACACCCCCCATCTGAATAAAAATTTAACACATATTCGTTGTTTTTGTATAGCATACTAAAGTCTTGAATTTCATTTCTCATTTTTAGAGTACCAGCATCATCGAAGACACTTGCAAGATTTACGGTTGGACTGAGGGTGAAGATGTAGTTGCCGAAGGAAGAATCCACGCCACTGATCCAAAATATACTGTTAATGGTATTCCACTCGTTCCGTCTGCTGTTGTGATTTGGGTGGACAAAGTAGTAAATAAAGATGCTTATTTGTGGCGACCCGCGGTTGGTAGGAAAGTAGCATGGCCAAGATCAAAAGTAGAAGCTGATCAAGAAAAACTAGATGAGAGTCGTGATGATACTGAAAATGTTGTGAATTCTCCCATGAAATCCGCACATATGGTCATGAATAAATTGCAAAATGTAAGTATTAATTTTCAAATTTGAAGAAGTTAACTGTGTATGAAAGTTTATTTAATGTGCATGTATACATTGTGCATAATAATCTCTTTTCTTTCAACCGATTGCAACCATGCAAAAGGATGCCAAATGCCAGTTGATCGATTTGGGTGGAGCAGACGTAGTGGCTGAAGGAAGTATTGCATCAACTGATCCGATAACGATGGTCCATTGTCGTCCATTGGGACATAATGCTATAAAAGTTTGGATTGAACTGGTGATAGTTCCAGATGCAGAGATATGGAGACCAACATCGGGTCTGACGTGCATGGATGATTGCTTTGGCGTTCCCATAGCTTGGCCAATGGAAAAAATCATTATTAAGTCAAAATGAAAGGTATACAATTTTTTTTATATATACATTAGGAATGCTAGCAGCTAAAGTGCAGATAGATTTTTGGTAAAATGATAAAAGTACATAAGTAGGGGTGTTATATTCGAATTGTGATTGAATGATTGTGATTGGTGGTTCAGGTTCAGGGGAGGGAAAATAATTGATGGTGAGGAGTTATGTATGGATTGTGGTGGAATGTTAGTGATGCAATTTGTAGGAGATGCAATATGGGATTGATGAGAGTTTGGGTGAGCGTGTTTGTGTGGTTGGATGTTTTCAGGTGGATTTTGTTTCAGGCAAGCTGGTCGTTTGTGGAGGTGGATTTCGTTTCAGGAAGGAGTGTATTAGAAGGTGGGGCGGTGCAGGTGCTTTGTTTGGTGATGAAGTTCAGGCTAAGGCAGTACAGTGATAGTGTAGGAAGAAGTGGCAAGGTAGTTGAGTGTTGTGGTAGTGCAGAGAAGTGGTCGATTGTCGTCCATATGTTTTGTTTCAGTACATTGCTTATTTAAGCAGTTTTAAGTTCAGGTTTTTTTTCTCACTCTTTTGTTCTGTTCTTTGTTGACAGTTAGTTCAGGTTTGTAAGACATCAGCAATGACAGGTAGTTCAGGTTTTTATGGTGGTTCAGGTTTTGCTCGGTACTTTGGTTATTTCAGACGTTTATTTCAGATGTATATGTACGGTTATGACACTTATGGTAGTTTGGTTATAACACTTATGGTAGTTTGGTTGTGTATGTGTACGGGTAGCTTTTTGTCGACACCTATGTATGTGGATGTATGAATGTCTATGTATCTTTTGGATCTTCAATGCGTATACGTATTTTGTAGTTGTTTAATATATTGTGTTCAAAAGTGTATGTGCTTGCGTATTCTGTTATTATATAATTGGATGCTAGATCAGGGGTAAATCTGGAGTAGCAGGTGGAGGGAAACAAACGCTACTGGATATTATTTATTTTGGTAGCGTTAAAATGTCGCTACAAAAGAGTGATTAAAAACTCAAGTACATTTATGCTGGCGTTTATTAAGCGCTATAAAAAATGTATATAACGCCATGAAAAGGTAACGTAGAAGAGAAAACCCTTTCAGTGGCGTTAAACAGGCGCTACAAAAAATTTAGACAACGCCATAAAAAAGTATCATGGAGGAGAAAACCTTTTCAGTGGCGGTAAATAGGCGCTACAAAAAAAGAATTCTATGGCGTTATAAAAACGCTATCAAAAAAACAAATTTGGTGGCGTTTAAAAAAGTGCAACTAATACTCGAGGATTTTTAGTGGCATGTTTTCTCGTAACGATTATCGGAAAGCCACTAAAAATACGTAGTGGTGGTTTTTGGGCGCTACAAAAAATCAGTTTTCTTGTAGTGGGTTGTAACGCGCTGCAATTTATATCGAAAATTTAATATAATAATTGGGTCCAAAAAGCTATCTTCTTCATACGATCGAATTAGGACTCGAAACCTTTTCCATTGCGTTCGAAATAGGGGTATAACATTATAAACGCCTAGCAGCACGCCTCGATAGGATGTTAAAATTTCAAGCTATGGTTTCGAGACGATTTAAATATATATATATATATATATATATATTCTTAACCTTTCAAAATATGTATTCCCATCAGACCTTTTTTCTTTCATCTCATGGTCACTGTAGCAAGTATATTCAAGCACGCAAAACACTTTAACACGCAACAGTTATAGCTCTGTTCTTTTAAAATTCGCCTTTACAGTTCGAAGCCGCTCATTTTAAAATTCCTCCTCTCCTTTGAACAATTCGAATCGAATTCAAAAAAAAGGGAGGCCGGGAGAGGAAGCAATATTCGCTGCTTTACATTTCACTCCACGTTGTCTGCCTCGTCTTCCCTTGGGTCCGTCGCTTAACAGAGGGATGGAATCAAGTTCCTCAATTCGAAATTAAGCATAGCTCCATCACTTACCAATATTCCCAAAAATTTCGTAATCCACTTTGATTCCTAGTGTTGATGCTCGAACGATTTGCGGCAAATGATAAAGGGAGGTGGGTGCGAGTCGAAGGCAATTGCTGGGGGGGAGGGAAGTGGCAAATCTCATTCACACGTGAGGAGCAGGGCGAAGTCCTTCTCGGCTATCGCGTTGGTGATTGCTTATGTTAGGTTTCACGCGCGTGTAGATGGAAATAGCGGCGGCAAGATGATGCGTCTCGAGCTTGATGCGGTAGGCGTGGCCGAAGGGTTGGTTGCAGAAGGTATAGGGTAATTTTATCTTTAATTGAATATAATATATGTACACATCTAGGTTAGTAAAACAAAGAAAAAAAAGAATTTTCTTTTTTTTGACAGTAAGGTAACATTTTGTTTTTGGCTATTTACTATAAATAAAAAGAAAAGGATAATATTAATTAATTAGTAAGCTTACATGTTGATTTAAAATATTAGGATATATATTTATATCATATCATAAATCGAATATTTACAAATTTGTAAAATTGTTTATGCGAGGTTTAAAAATTGTGAAATCAAGTCGAGATTGAAGTGGATTACAAATTAAAAATCAAAGGCGAGAATCTCTCACTCATTTGGATTACCGTTTAAATTTAAATGCTTAAATTTAAATTCTTGGATGTTGATTGGATTGATAGATGTATAACTATCTGTTGGATGATTACATATATATAGTAGTATATATATTAGTATTGGAGTGATTGATATTCCCGCATTATCTAGCGGATGAGACCCTATGCGCCTCGCATAATAACGGATGACCCTATATACCGCGATATCCCCCTCGAAGTGGGATTGGTATTTTATATTATGCTAACATTTGTGGATGCAGGGAAACAGGTTGGAGGGATCCAACTAGATTCCTCAAAAATGTTGAATTTATTTTCATTTTAGTGATATATGAAATGTTGAGTAACCTATGATAGATTATGTTGAAAAATTAATTTATTGGATGCTAATATATTGCTGGATATATTGGGGCATTTTAAAAATATAAATATTGAATTTTTAAAGGGAAATAAAAAAGGGCAATTTTAAAGTAGGAGATTTATAGTAAAGTTGGATAAATTTAAAAGTAATGAATTTGAGAAAAATGAATGGTTTGATTTTAAAATTGTACATGATAATTTCTAAATATGGAAAGATAGAGATTTTGGAATATTTGAATAAAAGCATTTAATCATGGGGCTTAAGCGATTTGTTTAAGTATAAAATTATTTATTTTAAAATCCAAGATTTAAAATAGATTTGAGAAAAGAAAAGAGGGAATTTGAGAAGAAATAAAATATGGGATAAATGTCCCAGATTTAAATAAAGATTTTTAAATCATAAAAAGGAAGTGGAATTAGTGGATTTTGGAATGTATTGGGAAATTTATTTAAAAATGGAGTTTAATCTTGAAAATCGATTTAAAATCGACTTAAGTATTTTATGATGGTTATAAAAGGAAAATGAGACTATGGAATTTATAAACTGGGTTTATAAAGTGAGGTAATTATCAGTGGTAATTTGAAATTATAAATTCACGGTGGAAATTTATAAGGAGATGAGAAATCGTTTTAAAAATAAATGGAAGTTTATTTTTAAGTATGGAAAAGGAAATTTACGGAGTTGGAACGTAAATTTAAACTGGAGATAAATCGAGAAGGATTTTTAAATGATTAGACTGGCTTTATTGAAGTGGAAAATGTGCTTTTCTGAAAAGTTAAGTTACTTCTAAAGGAAAGATTTTAAAGTATTAATTGGAAATTTTAAAAGCGTTTTAAAGGATTGTTTCAGAAAATTTATTATTTAGTTATTCAAAAATTGTCTAAGTATTTATGAATTAAGTTAATTATAGTAGTTAATTATTTTTAGAGGGTTAAAGTGGTATTATGATTTAAAGGAAAATTATTAAATATTTATACTTTATATTATAGTTTTATTTTAAAAAGTAGTTTTTGGCTGAAGTTTTACTTGGAAAATTATTATAGAATTTCATAACTATTATTTTGAATAAATTAATCTAAGCAACTTTATTTTAAGTATATATTTTTGGATAAAGTGATTTAATTTGTTTAAATCTAATTAAATAAGACTTGATGTTTTACAGTGGAAATAAAATATTTGGATGAATGAGTTTATTTGATAGTTAAATAACCGACTATCAAAATCTGGACCCGAATATAACTTTGGAAATATCTAGAAGAAGTGCGAGAATTATATGGTACAGTTACCGTTCGAGGTGCTATACTGTACGTATAAACTCGTTCGTTCTTCTAGGACGTTTATAAGGAAACCGGTCCACTAACAGTTAGGAGGTGATCTCCGATCTGATTTTCGTCTGTTTATTTCCTAGAGAACCGGGGTTGAGTTTACCGGAAATAGCGAAAGTTGTTTCGAAGAGACCGGGATCGGATTTGTGATCCGAAAACTACTTCGATCCAATGAGTACATTTTCGAAAGGAAGACAAGAGCTTGGAGTTGAAGATGGAGCAGTGAAGTGCAAGGGCTAAGCGCTACTAATCCTGAGGGTGATTCCAAAATGGATGTGGTAGTAGTAGTGCCTTCGGTTCCGTTCGGACCGGGAACAGATTTGTATGGATGAATGCTATCAGTACATCGTCATTGGAGGACGGTGAGCATTCTAAGTGAATGTGTGCTAAAAAGGTAATCGTAGCCTCAAGCCTCATTAACCGGGAATGGCTAAAACATGGGAGGTGCAGCATGGGTAGCTTCCAAGTAGGGTAAGGTCATCCCTATCTAGAGTCCCTTTTTATTTCGGCTGTGTGGGCGGTTGCTGATCCTAACCGCGGGGTGATCTTATTCGGGCTATCTAGTAAGGGGTTGTCCGGTCTTTTGTTGCAGGGGATCGGGAGTGGTCCTCGGTACGCTGACCTAGGCCAGGTAGTAGGACGAGCGGTACCCCAGTAGCCCTACCATTGTATGGAATCCATTCTCCAATAAGCGCCGTACGGTTTTGATTGTGCCCAACTATGCTGGAACGTGAGATGCAAGTATTTCAGCTATTTGAATAAGTATTTGTACTTAGACACTATTATAACATCATAGGATTTTGATATAAAATGTTTTGGTTATCGTAAGGTAAAAACCCGACATGTTTATTTGTGGCGTGGTCTTACGAGATACCTTTGATTTTCAAAGGATTTTGAAAACTTTAATAATTCAATTGAGTGTGTTTCTCACGCTGGTTTTCCAGACTGACTCGGGTGTAATTTTATTATAATGCTCGGGTCAGACCGAGTATTACAGATTCAGGATATGATGCTATGGAGCTCAGGAGACGAGCTGGATGGCGAGACGTATCACACGTACTTGATGTGTATTCCGCTGTGTAGTGTAAGCTGTATAGTCAGCTTGTGTGAGGACAGGTTATTATAACTGTCCAGTATTGTGTTATTGATTGTGTTGTACTCTGATGATGTAATGTATAAAAACAGTTATAGTTTCTTTTGTATAAAGATTTTTTGTTATCTATCATATATTGTTCCGCTGCGATTGTGAGATTCTGGTGTTATTTTCTATTTTCTTCTTCTACCTCTTTCTTCTTTTCCCTAACGATCTGGTATTTCCAGCATTCGATTGTTCATCATGTAATACGATGAACGTATTGATGTCGATTTTTGGGCGTCGAAAAAACCGGGTCGTGACATTAATAAAATATAAATAACTAAAATATAATGAAATTGGCCGTGTGTATCAGATCCTTGAAAACAAATATTTTTTTATTTGATAATTATATACATATAACCAATCAATATATGTGACAACAACAATACCTATAGGAATCCCACATAACTAACAATTAAATAATAACGGTATATATATATATATGTGTGTGTGTGTGTGTGTCTACACACACACACACTTGAATACTATAGAGTTATATAGAGAATATGCATCATATATAAAAATAAATACTTATCTAAACTAATGCCCTTAAATAACCTTGTAATGATGAGTTCCCTTCCTTTTGAAAACTTCCTGATTCGTCAGATTGCTAGCCTTTGAATCACAAACCTTTTCTATCAAATAGCTATTGATTTGAACTGATTTGATTTGAGATTTGATGAGGTGTAGAGAGGTATGGTGCGGCCATGGTATGGATAGAGAGGCTGCCGAAAAAGTTACTAGAAAGTTGGTGTTATGATTCCTTTTATAGTGGTTGAATCTGAGAGAAAAGTGGATCACATCACTTACCTTTTCTGATCAGATCTTAGCCATCCATCACATACTCTAATACTCTATTTTGGTCGCCCCCTATATCACATAGTTGCTGCTAAATTTTGCCTCTAACATTATGGGCTAACAACCCATTTAAGCCTAAATAAATATATTTAATTAAGTCCAATTTAATTTCTTGATATCTTATATTGATCGATATATTTGTAACTATTATAAATATATACAACAATATTTAATATTTCTTAAATATTAATTAATTTATACCGATTATAAACTAATTAAATAGTTTGTTCTAAAGAGAATTCATCATTTCGATTGTGTGACTCGTGGGTGTAAATTCGGTCAGCGATTAACATCGAACTATTCGAATGTTAACGTTCACACGTCACTTAGCAAGTGGTGTGACATTTTGCCAATTTTATCGCTTACGTAGTTTCGGTAAAATCCAATTTTAGTTTAATAAGCGTTACCGGTTGTGACATTTATTTACACCAATTCTCTTCGTTAAACCTATATCACTTTGGACTTCTGGAATTTGGTTATGGTCAAAATTCCAATATCATCTATATTCAACTATACAATCCAAACACAAAGCCCTTGGTTCAATAATAAAAATTATTATTAACCGAAATGCTCTGACTAAAGACTTTGATTTTAAGTTGACTTGAGTTGACCGTGATACTAACCCCATATAACTGAGGTGACGAATCCTTGAATTATGCTTCTTCCAATACTTTACTCGACCCAACTATAGTCACTCAATAAAATGCCATGCTATGATTTGACTATAATCAAAGCAGAGCTTTCATAGTGAAGATCCACGGTATTCTCAAGTCGAGAGAACTGTGTAAATCAGTCACATGATATTTTTTGTTTGACATCGGTTATATTAACCAATAAAAAACTATCGAGTGAGTCGTTCCATAGTTATCTAATAACTATCAGTATGTAACATCTAGGTGCCCCCAGCAGACATGAGTACACTATCCAACATTTGGAAAACGTTACATACTCTAGTCTCAAAGGAACATTGATATTCAGTTTTGATGTATCTTGACTAGGAACATTTAAAATGGTATATTTATTTTTATTGTGATAAATTACGTACGATTACAACACTTGTAACTACTATCACAAAACATACAACTTGTGGATTTTCTATTAAATATACTTTTAGTTAAATTAATTAATTAATATAACCACATTATGTCAAGTATATAATAGAAAGAAAATACCTTTGATGTCGAACAAGATTGGTTATTGAGTTAGATATATGTAATAAATTACATAATTGCCCCTATGGCATACCCCTAACTCTTTCAATTAAAACATCCAATAAATAACTCACATATTCGTACACTATATGGGCACAAAGCAATAAACACATATGACCCCAGGATAGAACAATATGTAATATACAATGTATAAACAGAGCACAAAGAGTCAGAATCGCAACGATAATATATAATACTTAAATATATAGTGGTATGTCCAATATACAACTCCAGAATATACATACATGAAATTATATAGTACACGCCTGATATACAAAATATTGCATCCTTGTCTCCTCTATGCCCAACATAAAAGCCAGTCTCACCATCCTTGTACCTGAAATATCTCGGATTGACCCAAGTATTATATAAATAACACATGGGTTAGACTATCTAAATCGTAGGATTAATTAGTATAGGTGAAACAGTATATACTAAGGATATTAATGCGATAACACAACATATCAGTTCATGTCAATGATTACAATGTATTAAAGTATAAATAAATATAAAGAGAGATGTATGCATGGTTTATAATTACAACTTAAAGGGTCACCGAAGTACCTCATAGCATAAATATCACCAAAACCATGCACAAAGATGTCATTACCAATAAAAAATCAATAGAAATAAAAATACTGTATTCAATTGGTTAATCATCCATGCAATACAACATCATCATATAAAAAGAAATCATCAAGTGAATCGGGCTGACACAACAGTGCCCTAATATAATATCATAAAATCACATAATCCATAGATAATGTGAGATAGCCCGTCAAATCATCCGAACGATATCCAATGTTATAAAAATCACAAACATAATCCATCATAATCCAAATCATAATCAATTACAAAGGTTATCTCTAGAATATCAAACCAGAAGAGCATGGATATATGGGGACTGACTACAATTTAGACTCATCCAGTCTCTAGTATAACCAACTCATCATAGGAACGAGACATATATGCCAATCCATTACACACATGCCCTGAACCAGGCGGTTGACTAATGGTCGCCTACCACTAAGCTTGCTCCAAGAACCCAGGTCTACTCGCCTACCGTGGAGTAACCGTTTATTTCTACAGTCTTCAGTTACCTCAACGGACATCATGACCCCATTCCTCCATCGACTCATCTACGTGTAGCCCGGTCATGACCCTGCTTTGCTCCTAATGGTAACAAACTACAGGCCTATGCGACATAAGGAGCTATAGGCAACAATCCATATACTACTAATAATACTGTGATGCGCATAAAAGGGACATATAACTATGGTGTCATGGATCTGGGGCACGATCTCATGATAAGGCCGCCAGTGTGGACACTGGCCAATCCGGTTCACTCCCAAAAAATAAAAGAAGCTGGAGACAAAGTGGAAGGTTATATAGTAATCATACCTTATAGCTATGCATATCTCTAATAGTAGGCCAACATGCGGCTTTTATAAGCCAGCATCCAACAATACGATACTCCTCACCGAGTATCACACATACACATGAGTGTAACCCTATTTGAGTGACATTTATTTACAAAGAATAATCAAACAAATAACATAACGACGTCCCATATAACCGTATGTTATTTGAATAATCATTTAATGCTCATAAACTACACTAAACCCATACCACATATCTCTGTATGACAAGTGCGTTGAATAACTGGAAAAGTGTTATCGAAAGTCCCATAACAAATGGTATCACTAATCAGTTTATTCAATTTTCTCGTCATACAGAAATGAAATTTCACAAATCAAATAAAAGGATGTCATCAATATATCATCTTAAAAATATATCACAAATCAATGTCGATGGTGAATCATTCATGATATCGAGATTACTGTCAAAATGAGAAATCTGAAAATAAAGAAATCATAACAAAATCCTCGTTTTAATACAAACATGAAATAATAATATAGTTCAATAAAATATTTCATTAAATAATTAAATTAAATATTCAAATATTTATATAAAACATTCAAATCAATTTATAAGAATTTCTTTCATAATAAAAATCACTTAAAACAATAATATTATTTCCTTAATATATTTTATAAAATAGCTACATATGTATTACATTTTTCTTTATAACATATTCAAATTTATAATATATTATAATACTAATTTAAAAGGAGTTTGTAACCAAAAGAAATCTATATTTATATTTTTAATTAAAAAATATTTACAAATTTAAACGTTTCTAGATTATTTATAATTTAGTAAAATATTCATAAAATAATTTTAATAAGATTTTGAAACTCTTAAATAATTTCTCTAAGCTTTTCAAACATTCATTAAAATAAGCAATAAATAAATATCTATATAAATATAATTATGGAGTAAAATTACTGTACAAACATATCAATAAATAACGATATAAATATCGCATAACCCGAGTCGAGTTCTATTGAACTCTAATCGGACATAAAATTAACATGCATCGACATATAAATAAATATTTATTTTAGTTCGCAAACAGATAGAATTCCATTTGTAAATTGACACTTCCAACTTAGTATTGACTGATTACAAGACCAACACCCAACAATCAATCAATCCAGTTTCCAAACCAAACTATTCAACAAGCAAATCAATCAATATACGAGATAAATATAAATATATACAACTTGCAATGAATATAGACATAGTTGTGAGGTTCAACTCACCTTGATTTCAAAGCAAACTCCAACTTGTCCTTCATTGTCCCAATGAACTAGCCTTTCTTCTCCATTACTTGTTCAACGGTGCTCCATCACCTAGGAAAGTTGTACCGAGCACCATAGCATCGCCTCATACAATGATAACGTCACTTGATCGAGAAACGACTTTAGTTGCACCCCTCAATCAACCACTTAGCCTATGCATGACCCTACCTCTGACCGTTGCCCATCCAAACATTGCATGTCGCCTGCCTTTATGAGGTTTATATCGTGACCATCAAATTGCACCTGCATTTTCTAAATTGGCCTCTACCACATCACAATTGCCATTTACCCCCACCTTCATCGATCGCCATTGCCAGGAACATTCGTGACATTATTATTATCTTTTCTATGTGCGTGATTTTGAGATCAGGGTTCCCGTGAAAATGTGGGTATGGGTTTATTTTAAAGGCTTCCGCTTGAATTGAGAAGAATAGAGCAATTTCTAGAAATATACTTAAATGTGCCGGGCTTGATTTGTGGGTTCGTATTAATTTAATTTAATCACTTTTCTTTACTTTACTTTTAAATGATCATTCTATCAATTTGTAAATTTATTACTTCAATTTAAATTGACTTATACAAATTAATTATTCTATTCAATTTAAAACATTTTATTCCATTTCAATAATTCGAAAGGATTTATTAATTTAATTTAACTTATTAGAACAAAGACTTTTATTAATTATTAATTATTAATTAGCATTTAATTAAATAACTAAAATTTATTTTCAATACGTTCTTGGAAAAATTATATACATTAAATGTCCATGTGGTCTTAGACGGTCTCCTTTTTTTATGTAGATTTTGACATTGTTCTCCTTAATCGATCCAGTATTTTAATACTTTTCTATTATGTTATTTAATAAAATATGAAATGTTCATATGAAAAACTCATTCTTTGTTGTCATCAAAGTCCTGATGATCATATCTAATAATGAGTTCTTTTGGTTGTGAAGTTTGTTAAATAACCATAAATTATAGATATAGTCGTCCACAATGGTTATATGTGAACTACTTTTGAATACGAAGGATCATACCAAATATTGTTACCATGCAATAAATATAAGTAATTTTTTTAAATTTGGATTAATTTAAACCAAAGTAATCTCATAATTAAATAATTACTTTAAGAAGAGAATCAGTTACATACTTCTTTTTTTGAACGTACTCAGGAGAACCCGAGGGACCGTTAAACTCTTAAAGGGAATCAATTACATACTAAGTCTCTTTTACTAATAAATTATAAAATTAAAATGTAGTCAATTAATTATTCTTATTTATTTTCTTTTATCAATAAGATATCAAATGCATAATAACCTAAGAAGCTTCTATTGTTCTATAAAACCTATAGCATGTAAAGTTGAACTATTTCTTCTTCCTCTCATTTTATAACAAATTCCATTTTCATACTTTTTTCCATTAGTAAGGCTATAAATTTGGGTTCCTTCATTTATTTTGCATGGTGTTAACCAGGTTTTTAACCAAGCCATACAGATTGGTGCCAAGCCAAACTGATTGGCATCAAGCCAAACAGATTGGCGTCAAGCCAAATAGGTTAGTGCCAAGCAAACAGATCGACGCCAAGCCAAACAGAAGTCAACAGAAGTTAGAATGTGTAACATCCTATAAAATCAACCATAAATAAATTGGATAAATTAAAATAAATAAGATAGGGATAAAAATAGAAATTTTTAAAAAGTAAGAATTTGACTGTAAAAGTTATGCCTTTGCATTCATGGTGGAATTATGATCAATTTCCATACATAATATGTTGAAAACGGAGCTCAAACGGAAAAGTTATGGATATTTGAAGTTTCTGGATTGAAATTTTTTTAAATAGAATTCAAAAACAATTAAATAATTCTAAAATTTGAAGTTTGAAAGTTAATAGCAAATAGTAGATAAACTTGGAGGTCAAGTAAACATTAAAATTAACGTCAACGTTAAATGTTAATTGAGGAATTAAATAAAAATAACAATGGCAAAAAGTTTACGTTCTTAAAATAAAAGGAGAGGTTGACCCCTTGACCTCTATCGGCCGACCACAGTGGTCGACCGCTCCTTATCAGATGGTGGCTAGGGTTTGTAATTTTGGACGTTTCAGATTTAATTATTTAAATCCGATGGTTCTGGTGCTTTCTCACCATTATAAATAAGACCCTATGCCCCTCACTTTTATTTACAAATATTTTGGGAACACTAGCAAAGCTCTGTCAGTTCATCTCTTCTAAGATTCAGAAAACTCCATTAGGGTTTCAAGTAAGGAACCATATATATCTATTTTTGTTTGTTTTTTATTGTCTCAATTTCTTTTCCTCCAAACCTTTAATTTTATGAATCTAACATATATACAAATCTCTTGCTATATATATGCATCAAAAAGAAGAGACCTGATATGAGATTGTCAAAGGTGTGTCAAATCCGAAGTAGACAAAGCTAAGGTTATACTGTGTGTAGAAGTATTAGCTTTTCTATTTTAGTAGTTGATTAGTATAGTCTTGGTTGAATATGCCTTGGGAAGTTTTGGTTTGCGAAAACATCATATTATAAACCCTCAAAACTCCTTCAATGCAAAATGCCAATTCTATGTTGGAATCTCAATTGTTTATATTAAAATAATGGGAATTGCATAGATTTGGCAGTTTTTATAATTTTACCTTCTATTCCACTCCTTATTCCTTTTCTTTGATTTGATTAAAGGATTTTGGTTAAGAAATAGTGTGTAATGTAACGACCCCACCACTATGCCCAGTTTAGCAAAGAACATTACAAGTAATGTCGTCTGCTAATCTGGAGAATACAGCTGGTTAAGGGCGATCGAATGTGAATATATCTTTATACTAGCATTGACACGTCTTATTTACCTTTTTGAGTATCTGAACTAAAAATTTGACATGTGCAGTATTAATACGAAGTAATAAACATGCCGATTAAAAATATTCAGAACAATATATAATATAGATGATTCAGAATCAGAATCATAGACCATAACGGAATAATATACATCAGATATATGATAGAATTTTCAGTCTATAAAATATCATTACTAGACCCACATAAATATATACATCATATCCAAAATGTTGTATTAGGTACAAAGTCACTACTAAATAATATATGTGACATATACTCCTAACTGTCAATATATACAAGTATAAAGTAAACTAAACCGGTCAAAATAGTCTACTTCAATGCTAGCCAAAATCCAAAAGTCACCTGTAGAGTCTCGACCTGACCCGAGTATTATAAAATAAATGGGTCAGACTATATCTAGAAAGGCGAGATGATACTGATATCATAAATATATGACTTAAAATAATAAGCCATAATAAAAATATGCCAGAACAAATGATTATAATAGGGTATATTAAATAAAATCACCATTTCAAAATTCCATATCAAGTCTCAAATAGACTATTAAAAATAGGATGATAACAAATTCAAAATTCTTCAGAGCCCAAAAGATACTAAATATCTATCCCAAAATCTCTGAAGAAATGATCCTCACTAAGGAAATAATAATGGTAGTTAACTATCGGTGTGATACAGTGCGACACTGGGCATAACTAAAATAAATAAACCCCGCCACATAGCGCAGTAGTCTAACGAAAAGAAATGGACTACCAGGTAAAAACCTCGACTCCTAACGAAAAGAAATAGGTAGCCGTGTTTATGACAAAACTATGTGAATTTACCTAACGAAAATAAATAGGTAAACATTTTCCAGTTGTGAAATAAACTGATAGGGCTGTAATATAACATCTGTCTAAACAACAAAAAGGACAGCTATGGTATACCAGAACAGACCTAACCCCAAGAAATAGGTCCGCCTACCCAAATCTAAAAATGAATCGACTCTCAGGTGGATGAAAAATGAGCCATAATCTCTCGGGGTCGGTCTTAAATACGAACACCCCAAGATGATACAATTCTAAGTGTTAATTACTGCCACTCCAGTAATCACAAGAATTTAGCTAACTGTCCCATACCAGAAAGTAAATTCAAGTATTTACTAAAAGCTAGCAATTTTCACTCAAATTCTATTTAACAAATTATAATGATAACCAAAAGAATTGTACAAAGTGTCACATACTACCCGACAATTCAATTGTTTATTAAAATTCTTTGTTTCATAGAAAATCACGAAATTCATTAGAAATTCAATTCAAACTTGCATAAAAATAGCCAAAAGCTAAATACAAAAAAAGCTAACAATAGTTTATAGGTTGAAAGTAATTAATATAATTTTATGATAGAGAAAATGATTCCTAAAATATTTTACTTATAATTCAATTTTATTTCAAATATATATATATATATATATAACTTCATAAACCCTTTAAAACCATAAACTATTTGTAAACTTAAAATCTTAGTTAAATTTATTTTAAAACAAAGCTTTGCTTTTCATAATTGACAACTTACTTTATTTTGCAAATCTATTTAAATATATACACATACAAATAAAGATATAATTTTCCAAAGGCTTTCAAACCCTTTCTAAAGTCATTTAAACAGCTTTTATATCTAAAATTATTTGAAATTAAATTTATTACTTTCATAACCATTTTTCTAAAATAATACCATATCTTATCTTTTGCCTCTAAAGCATTTCCAAAATTTTAATATACTTATAATAGTAAATTTTAAATAGATTTTATGAATATATATTACTTACCTTAAAAAGCTTTGAATAAAATTTTTAAATTAAGGAATAAGTTAATAATATAATATAATTTAACTATTTTCTACTATCAAAATTCCAACAAGAAAATCCACCCTAGAGCCAACATCGCTCTATAAAATACAATTCCATAATACAGAATTATTTAACGATCCGAGTTGCTTTCTTACAACTCCGGTCAAGCAACAATAAAGGTATTATCATCCATCAATCAAAACATTCAATGATCAAGGAATTTATAATTACTTGCAACTTTCAACGATCGAAAATTTAAATTCTATATTTAAATACATAATTTAACAAATTCATCCATCAAACCAATTGAATCAATAGCAAGCAATTCAATCGTTCACTACCAATTATTATCTCAATCCATAATCACACAAGCATGCAAATGGAATTTAATTACTTTTAAATGTAGATGTGAGTTAAATATATTAACTCACCTTAACGTTGCGAAGTAGATTTCTACCCGTCGTCGTAGGTTTGTGCCTCCGCCATGCCTCGTAATCTCATCACAGCAGTTTCCATACCTACCTAAAGTCACTCTGCCCTAGAAATCGCACAACCATCCCTTGAACGTCCTCCATCTTCCGTTGTTAGCTCGCAGCTCCCCTCAGCCTCGAATCGCACGTGCGCTCCAGCCCCATGCCCAAGGCCACACGTGTCATTCATTTGCTGAACTCGACCACGCCTCTCTTCCTCTCAAAATTGATGCGCGCCTCAAGCCTGCATCCGCCTCATCGAAGTCGCGTTGGCCGCCTTCCTAATTCAACATTGTCATCCTCCAAGTCGCGATGCCTACACGTCGCGCGACGCTCTACGTCGCGATACCCAGCACCATGTCATCGTCGTTCAACGCTGGCTAGGCCGTGACTTCCAGACGACTTCGATTTGTTTTTTTCTTTCGGTTGATTTTCGAATTAGGTTTGGGGATTTTGGGGTAAAAAGAAAAGAACGGGTATTTTTTTGAACGAACCTGATGAATGCGGCTAATCCAAATAAAAAATGTGGTATGGTGTCCTTACATGGCTTGGTTTCCATCGTTTAATAACACTTAACTTCCTTTTCTTTTTATTTGCACTAGAACCCTACATTTTTTTAATTCAAACACCAACCATCCTTTTAAGTTCTAATTAATTCTATTATTCATTTATTTAATAATCAATTTTAATTCAATTTAGATTGATTTACCCTTCGTTCCACCAAATATAATTTGGTAATTGCACAATTCCATTCAACCCAACATTATTTCACTCTATTTAATTATTAAATAAATTAATACAAATGGATCTTATTTTCAATCACCCATTGCATTGATGTAAAATAAATTTCTCTTTCTCCAACTATTTCAATGATATAAAATTTATTTACATTTCAAAATATTTGATATCCATTAAAATAATTTATTTGAATTTCAATTTATAATCTTAAATGGAATTTATTACCAATTAAATTTTATTATAACAAATCCTTTATTAAATTGATTTTAATTGAATAATAATTAATCCCAAATAATAATTATCAAAAAATTTTGAATTCAAACACTTCTATTTTAATTAAACTATTTTAATATCACGGCTTCAAAATAGGGTTGTTACACACCTTCCCCTTTATGAAAATTGCGTCTTCGCAATTTCTTATAGGAAGACATCATACACAACCAATTTATAACTTCCATTTGAATTCTACAATCAAATTGAGATTCATACAATCCTCATAGCGGTGAACATTAAAATCACTTATCGTATGTTATACATTTAAATAGGCTTATTTATTGGTTTCTATTTCTTTGCATACAAAATTTATTTAAAAAAATTCGAAGTGTTAGAATTTCTAAAAAAAATCGGCAGAGTCTTCTTTGTACGGAGAGCCATTTGTAGTTTCAAAATTATAATATATATGATATACATCGACCACATGGTCGAAAACACAATATCCATTAATATTTCTAATACTTTGTGTTTAATTTGAAATCGTACCTTTATTTTAGCATTTAAAGCAAGTTATCTTACTATTTTACGAGCAAAAGCAAGTTAAAGTTGTCACACAATCACGCTAGGCCTTTTGGAGCACCTATACATAGCTCAACTTCAAAATTAGTCACATATAAAAAGATAAAATATGCAAAATCGGCAACAAAAAGAAAAGATTTTTTTTAAAACTATGGCCTTGAACCTTGGACAATATATCTAAATTTTAAAGCTTTATCAACTATACCGACTACCAAGCTCCAATCTGAAACTATGGCATATTTTAGTTTATAGCTTCTGCAAATTTAGACTAATAAATTTTCAAAGCCCTCTAAAATCATTGAAATCCTGAGGCCCAAATGGCATTATTTTTTCCAAACACACAAGGAATCCACCCAAATAAAGTAGCCCGAAACCACTATTTTTTTAAGAGTTCTATCATTTTATCACTTAAATAATTTTGTTTTCCTACTCAATCCAAAATGATCATTTAAAAGAACATACAAAATCCCCCAAATGCGGGATTATATAAAACATAAAACATGAATTCACTCATAGAATAAAAATCGTGGAAAACCACATGGAATGAAAATTTGGTTTTGGAATTTAATAAAAAAAATAGATTAAAAACAAGTTTGAAAACACTTGGAAGTATAGAAAGATTTCAGGAATTTGGAAACTGCTATGATGATTACAAATTGAAATTTATTTCTATATTTTCTGGCTTACAAAAATACTAATGATGAACCGAAAGAAGAAGAAAAACCTTTGATTTGCCAAAGTTAATATGACAATATCACACTCCATATTCAATAATTTCACAGTTCTTTCAAACATATTAAAAGAAATCATTTCAATTCTTCAATCCATTACTGGTTATCAATCAATATACCTATTAGAAACTAAATAAAGCAAATCTAATTTCGATTTAAATTTCATGGGAGGTAAGTCCTAAAGGAGAAGTAGCCCATGCAATTTCTAAATGAGTCCACCCAATAATGACATCCTATCATGGCATATACACAAAAGAAGCTCACACTCCTAAAAAATTAGATAATAACATAGAAGAAGTACATTATACAATTGATTATCTATTAAGTAACTAAATATCTAATGGACATTAACTTCATGTATAGAATGCACTGCAGGTGATTGATCCATAGAACAAGATCCAATCATTTCACCACTAATATAAAAGAGAGCAATCAAACCAAACATAGTAAGCAACTTCAGTGTGTGACCTTAATGTAGGTGATAAGCTGTGCAGTTTAATGTCAGTTGCATCTAATTTTTATGTTGTCTTGCTTCTTCTTGCTATTAATCTGTAGTCACTCCTTATGTTTGTATTTTGTTCTAAAATGAAGTTAAAATAATGCTATAAGAGTTGATATCAAATAAAAGGGATACTATGGTTTCAGTTGCAAGTAATTTTTTTCCCCGTTAATATTTTTTTAGGTGGAACATCTACATTAATGGCAGCATAAATTAAATAAGGCATCTAATTTTATGTTTCAAACAAATAATAAAATGATGTGCTAAAAACGGGGTAAAGAGACTGGTAACATAGGACAGTTTTGTGTTGAGATGATTAAATTTCAGTATCGTTTGATGATGCTGAAATAGAGCAAAGAGAAATGCATGGTTTTACCATGTGGACACCTATGATGGTTGATTTCATTCTAACAAATTATAAAAGAAAAACAAGTATCCAAAGTCTATAACTTCATTTTATTTGATATACCCGATGTGAAAAGTTGTCGGTTTGTGCAAATGGTTATGTAATGGGCTGCCGATGAAAGACTACAGTTTGAGTTTAATTGTATCTTCTAAGTTTTGATATATATATTTTCATACACAATCGTGTGCCAGGTTTACCAATGAAAACCTTCCATCTGCATTGGATATTAATCTAATAGCTTCTGTTTTATTTTTCGAACATTTCCTCGTATGTTTTTTTTTCAAAATATCAAACTTACACCATTTCATTCATTTCATCATTTTTTTTTTCAAAACCACACATTTTATTTCGTCTTAAATCTTCTATTTGAAAAACTAAAGTTGCAAAAATTCGAGTTCTCATTAACTAATCAAACTAATAAAGTTGAAAATAATTTAGTTTTCTTTTACATATACCTATCCTTTTTTCCAAAGATAATTAAATAATTATATATTTTTTCCAAAGAATTTTGGATCCTTTTAGAATAACCCATTTTATTCAATTTTTTTTAATCTTCCTTCGAGAAACTGGAAGTTGCAAAATTTGAGTTCCATTAGACTTGCAATGTTGAAAATAAATTAATTCTCCATTTTCATATACTCATTCTTCATCCATAAATAAATAAATAAATATAGTGTATATATTATTATTTTTTCCTACGAATTTTATTTCATTGAATGATTTCCAACATCTTCGTTTATAAAATAGGTTGCATTTTTTTTCCAGAGAAATTTATCTCCTTCTCAAACCAATTCTATTTTATATCTTACATATATTTATATTCTTACTAAATATTATTACTACAACATTTTATTGCCCAAAACACTGTGTCTGAATTTCTCGTCCTTGTGTTTAGGAACCCCTATCGATAACGTTGATCAGGCGCATTGACCAGAATTCTTAAAGCACTCAACGGGCAATTTAACACAATAATAAATTTCTATATGATATACATATATCTTTTAATACTTTGTGCCTTTACTAAATATTTACTTGTCTATAATAAACATAATTAAGTTCCATATATATGTATATCTAATATCAAAAGATTATAATTCAAATAGATGTTTGCTTTTATTAAATTCTTTCAATCAATCTTCATGTTATCATAGTATTAATAATTTACTGATAATAAGTCTACAGCGAACACATTCATTAATATATATCTCAAGCAAACATCAAATTTTTAATTCATCTTAATTATAATCACACGTATGAATTAACATTTCGTATATATTTAAATTTTCACTATTTCTTGTAGTAACTATACTTCTGAAGACACCGCAAGTTCTTATAATTATTATTGAGCAAGTTTCAACTCTCAATTTTGATTTCTACTCAATATTAATTTTTCACAATCACTTACAATTTTATAACAACCAAGTATCCATTAACCAATCAATTTTTTTAACTTATTTTGTTTATTAAGTATGTTTTAAAATTCCAAATTTAATATTTGCTTTCATAGAAGTTCTTCCTATCCACTTCAAAATTTAAATAAAATAATTCTTAACAAGTTTTAATTCCACCGTGCATCTTGGTATTTATTTGGTTGTACCAATAATTACAATTTCATTTTATATAAAACAAAGCTTTCAATTTCCTTTACGGTAACCACACAAATGAAGATATCGTAATGTTTAATAATTAATATTGAGCAGGTTATAAATTTTCAGATGAAAATTCCTACTCAATACTAATTCAACAATTATTTAGAATTTTCAAAACAATCAAACATCCATTGATGCAAACCACATACATTTCAATCAAACAAAGAAACAATTGACTTCAGGGGAAAGCTATTTTCCAGCTTCCGCTGCGCACTCTGATCACAAAAAACCAGCACACAACAATATTCAATTCTAAACTATATAAGTTCTCATTTATGCTATTCATTAAATCTCTCTCTTTACAGAAGTGAGTTTCAAATTTAGTAAACTTACATAACATATATAGTATTATTAAAAACCTTTCAAATACATCCCAATGATTACTCCTAATAATCATTATATTCCTAATAGTTAATTAAATTACTAACTACTACTACACACCTAAGGAACGAGACTCTAGGTCATCTAGGTCTAGATCTCAACTCTGTGTAATTTATATTCTATAACGTTCTGAATCCAGCTCTGATACCAAGCTGTAACGACCTCACCGCTATGCCAGTTTAGCAAAGAACATTACAAGTAATGTCGTCTGCTAATCCGGAGAATACGGTTGGTTAAGGGCGATCGAATGTGAATATATCTTTATACTAACACTAACATGTTTTATTTACCTTTTTGAGTATCTAAACTGAAAATTTGACGTGTGCAGTATTAATACGAAGTAATAAACATGACGATTAAAAATATTCAGAACAATATATAATATAGATGATTCAGAATCAAAATCATAGATCATAACAGAATAATATACATCAGATATATGATAGAATTTTCAGTTTATAAAATATCAGTATAAGACCCACGTAAATATATACATCATATCCAAAATGTTGTATCAGGTACAAAGTGACTACTAAATAATATATGTGGCATATACTCCAAACTGTTAATATATACAAGTATGAAGTAAATTAAACCGGTTAAAAGCCTACTTCAATCCTAGCCCAAAATCCAAAAGTCAACTAGTCCCTGTACCTGTAGAGTCTCGACCTGACCCGAGTATTATAAAATAAACGGGTCAGACTATATCTAATAGAAAGGTGAGATGATACTGATATCATAAATATATGACTTAAAATAATAAGCCATAAAAAGTATATGCTAGAACAAATGATAATAATAAGACATATTAAATAAAATCACCATTTCAAAATTCCATATCAAGTCTCAAATAAACTATTAAAAATACGGTGATAACAAATTCAAAATTCTTCAAAGCCCAAAAGATACTAATTATCTATCCCAAAATCGCTGAAGAAATGATCCTCACTAAGGAAATAATAATGGTAGTCAACTATCAGTGTGATACAGTGCGACATGGGGCCTAACTAGAATAAATAAACCCCGCCACATAGCGCAGTAGTCAAACGAAAAGAAATGGACTACCAGGTAAAAACCCCGACTCCTAACGAAAAGAAATAGGTAGCCGTGTTTATGACAAAACTATGTGAATTTACCTAACGAAAATAAATAGGTAAACATTGTCCAGCTGTGAAATAAACTGATAGAGCTGTAATATAACATCTGTCTAAACAACAAAAAGGACAACTATGTTATACCAGAACAAACCTAACCCCAAGAAATAGGTCTGCCTACCCACGTCTAAAAATGAATCGACCCCCAGGTCGATGAAAAATGAGTCATAGTCTCTCGGGGATCTATCGGTCTTAAATAAAATCCGAACACCCCAAGATAATACATTTCTAAGTGTTAATTACTATCACTCCAGTAATCACAAGAATTTAGCTAACTGTCCCATACTAGAAAGTAAATTCAAGTATTTACTAAGCGCTAGTAATTTTCACTCAAATTCTATTTAACAAATTATAATGATAACCAAAAGAATTGTACAAAGTGTCCCATACCACCCGACAATTCAATCGTGTATTAAAAATTTTTGTTTCATAGGAAATCACGAAATTCATCAGAAATTCAATTCAAACTTGCATAAAAATAGCCAAAAGCTAAATAAAATAAAAGCCAACAATGGTTTACAGGTTGAAAGTAATTAATATAATTTTATGATGATATACAAAATGATTCCTAAAATATATTACTTATAATTCACTTTTATTTCAAATATATATATATATATATATATATATATAGATATATAAAACTTCATAAACCCTTTAAAACCATAAACTATTTGTAAACTTAAAATCTTAGTTAAATTTATTTTAAAATAAAGCTTTACTTTTCATAATTAACAACTTACTTTATTTTGCAAATCTATTTAAATATATACACATACAAATAAAGATATAATTGTCCAAAGGCTTTCAAACTTTTTCTAAAGTCATTTAACCAGCTTTTATATCTAAAATTATTTGAAATTAAATTTATTACTTTCATAACCATTTTTCTAAAATAATACCATATCCTATCTTTTGCCTCTAAAGCATTTCCAAAATTTTAATATACTTATAATAGTAATTTTTAAAAAGATTTCATGAATAAATATTACTTATCTTAAAAGCTTTGAATAAAAATTTTAAATTAAGAAATAAGTTAATAATATAATATAATTTAACTATTTTCTACTAACTAAATTCCAACAAGAAAATCCATTAAAAATACATCTTTTAATCCAACATCGCTCTATAAAATATAATTCCATAATACAGAATTATTTAACGATCCGAGTTGCTTTCCGACAACTCCGGTCAAACAACAATAAATGTACTATCATCCACCAATCAAAACATTCTATGATCAAGGAATTTATAATTACTTGCAACTTTCAACGATCGAAAAATTAAATTCTATATTTAAATACACAATTCAATAAATTCATCCATCAAACCAATTGAATCAATAACAAGCAATTCAACCATTCACTACCAATTATTATCTCAATCCATAATCACACAAGCATGCTAATGGAATTTAATTACTTTTAAATATAGATGTGAGTTAAATATACCAACTCACCTTAACGTTGCGAAGTAGATTGCCACCCGTCATCGCAGGTTTGTGTCTCCGCCATGCCCCGCATTCTCATAACAGCAGTTGCCATACCTACCTAAAGTCACTCTGCCCTAGAAATCGCACAACCATCCCTTGAACGTCCTCCATCTTCCGTTGTTATCTCGCAACTCCCCTCAGCCTCGAATCACGCGCGTGCTCCAGCCCCATGCCCAAGGCTGCACGTTTCATTCATTCGCTGAACTCGACCATGCCTCTCTTCCTCTCGAAATTGATGCGCGCCTCATGCCAGCATCCGCCTCATCGAAGTCCCGCTGGCCGCCTTCCTAATTCAACGTCGTCAGCCTCCATGTCGCGATGCTTACACATCGCGCGACGCTCTAGGTCGCGATACCCAGTACCATGTCATCATCGTTCAACACTAGCTAGGCCGTGACTTCCAAGCGACTTCGATTTGTTTTGTTTTCTCTCAGTTGATTTTCGAATTAGGTTTGAGGATTTTTGGGAAAAAAGAAAAGAACGGGTTTTTTTTGGACGGACATGATGAATGCAGCTAATCCAATATGGTGTCCTTACATGGCTTGGGTTTCCATCGTTTAATAACACTTAACTTCCTTTTCTTTCTATTTGCAATAGAACCATACATTTTTTTAATTCAAACACCAACCATCCTTTTAAGTTCTAATCAATTCGATTATTCATTTATTTAATAATCAATTTCAATTTAATTTAGATTGATTAACCATTCGTTCCACCAAATATAATTTGGTAATTGCACAATTCCATTCAACCCAACATTATTTCGCTATATTTAATTATTAAATAAATTAATACAAATAAATCTTATTTTCAATCACCCATTGCATTGATGTAAAATAAATTTCTCTTTCTCCAACTATTTCAGTAATATGAAATTTATTTACATTTTAAAATATTTGATATCCATTAAAATAATGTGTTTGAATTTTAATTTATAATCTTAAACGGAATTTATTAGTAATTAAATTTTGTTATAACAAATCCTTTATTAAATTGACTTTAATTGAATAATAATTTAATCCCAAATAATAATTATCAAAAAAATTTGAATTTAAACACTTCATTTTAATTAAACTAGTTCAATATTACGGCTTCAAAATAGGGTTGTTACATGTAAGGTACGAATTTTATTCGTAGTTTGCACTACTTATTCCTATGAATTAATAAGAATTCTTTTGTTTATTTTTATGTGAAAAAGGAGTTGAATAGAATGTAAAAATTGGAATTGTATGTTTCTACTATCAAAATATTCCATTATTTTGATGTAATAAATTGAGTTTAGATTTTAGTTGTACCAAAGTCTATTTATTGGAAATTTTGGATATGAATATCGGAAATTTGGTGTTGTTGATAATGTGGAATAAGACTTGTTTAATTGTTTAAAGAGTTGACATTTAAATGCTAGTTTAGGGCGTATATTTCGCACGCTTAGTAAATGCTAGGCATGTGTGAGGTAATTAATGTTAAAAGGCGTGACAAGAAAGATATCTTATAAGGCCTTGATTATGGAAACGGTGAGATATGTGATCATATATGTAGAGTGTATAAAGATCATGACTAAGTTATAGGGATGCGAGATCAATCAAAAGCACATTGAAGTCTGCTCAGCTAATCTGGCTACCGGTAGTGCGACTCTGGGGCTGATGTAAGACTTCACCTATAATAAATAGCTATGAGGACGCGAGGTTAGTCCCAAATTCTGTAGGCTAAATCAGCCCAGCTAATCTGACTACCAGTACTTATGAATGGTCGGACTAATATCAGACACCACCGTCGTTTATAGGTCATTATACAAAGGAATTTCTTTAGAGATTGAAGGTATTAATTGGTTGTGTGAGGGCCCACCTCTTCTCAATGTAGAAAGTAGTAAATGTTGGGGATTATGGGTTAGGCATAGTAGAGGATATCTTGGGAAAGGGCCCGCTTCAATAGGAAGTATTAAGTGGCTGAAGAAATTCCATGCAATGTCAACTAGATAGTTACCAGTGAGGAGTTCGCCTTGGGATTATAGGTAGTAAATGACGTGGACCTACCTTAATTAAGGTATTAAAATGGTCGGAGCTTGTCGAACTCCCACAAAAGGTATTAAGTGACTTGAGTACTATCTCGTACAATGATAGGACATTATGGATGATATATATGAGTTATTAAGATGATAGCAAGTTAACCAAGGGCTTATATTTGGAAAGCCTTTATTTAAGTTTGAGAAAAACCTTTGGGCTTATATTTGGAAAGATTTATGTTGTAGGTAGAAATGTAAGATATATTCCTATTTAAATTATACTACCCAAGTACTTATGTAGTAAGGCTCGAGATTTTTATTCATTAGACATACGTTGTTTCGACTTCCTCCTCATTACAACACAGGTTAGGAAGGGCGATGTTAAAGGCAGAGACGTTGATGGTGCTTGTAGCAGTAGACTATTTGTTTACTCGTTATTTTCAGCAGTTTTTGATGTACTCATGAAATAAAAACAAGATTGAAATTTTGGAATATTGCAATTTTGTACGAATATTGTTGGGTTTTGACATTATGGATATTTTATTATGGCTTTGAATGACATTTTGAAATTTGAATGAAATTGGTACTGTTGGTATTATTATATTTTATCCTTCCACGGTGATATTCTGAATGCGTAGATATATAGCTCTGTATTGTTCTTTATACCAACAATAGCCAAATTTGAGATGGTTCTAGGTTTCGATGGGCCTTTTCTGGATCAGAATTTAGGCTTATTTCAGGGAGGGTTGTTGCATTTGATATTAGAGCCTAGGTTACCCGATCAATGGGGAAAAGTATACGTATGAGTGGAGTACTTCTTATTTTTGAAAAGTGTTTTTCAAAAACCCTACTTATATAAATATATATACTTATTTTGCAGATACAACCAACTCTATAAACTCCAACTATAAAGATAGTTGCAACTATATTCCGAAAGGAAGGGCAAAGTGACTATGAGTTGGAAAAATAAATAGAGTTAAATTTATACTCCTGCCCCGATTATCCATAGGGCGAAGGTCATGTCGTAAGCAGTGGACTAAGAAGAGCATGACCACGACATATGGATGTACCCCAGAAGTTGTTTGGTGCTTGATTCCTTTGGTGACCTAGACTTCCTTATAATTGTGGACCCTATAACTGTAATAAATAATAGGGATAGGAAATGTGGATGGATAAGATTGTATCTCCAAAATTAATAAGGCAATAAATGGGGAGTTACAAGAATTTAATGAGGATATAAATGGAATAATTAAGGAAATTATTAGGGTAGTTATGGGGAGATAAGGAAAAGGGAAATTTTTAATAGGTAGAAAAATGTCTTTAGGAAACGTCCGTTAAAATAATAACCATTTAGTACAGACAAAGTGACATTAATAGAAATTATAAATAAAATGGTAACAATTATAAGGCAGAATGTTGCAAACAACCGGAAGTAAGGAATGGAACAAGATATAAAGAAGGAGTAGAGCAAGTTCTCATAAGAAGATAATTAGATTTTTATGGTGATTGAATAGGGAAGAAGAAAGTTCAAAAGAAAGGACAATTAAGGTCAATTTCTAGATCTAACCTCATGCGAAAGAATTTGATAAATTGTTTTTTTTCAGAAATTCCTTGAAATGTTTTGAATGGGCTTTTTCAAAGGATTATTAAATGAAGATCTTATGTATCATAAGTTGAAATTCTTTTTTTTTGAAAGAAAAGTTATTTTAGTCGGCTTTGGAAATATGTTATCAATTGTTTTGTGAAAAGTTTGGAAAAAGGATGTAATTTTAACAGTGGTGGAACATTTTAAAAACAAAATGGTGGGTGATTTTATAAAAAGAAATTTGTTGACCGGAAGAGTTGAAAAAAGGGGGGGGGTTTCATTTGTGAATTTCTTAGTTTAAAATTTGTTGAATTAGAAAGTTTTCGATTGTTGGATTCTTCATTTTCTTTGAGATAAAAATAAAGCATAGGTTGGACTTGATAATTTTTCTTCAATTTTATAAATTTGGAAGCTCCTTTTTTGAAAAATTCTTTCTAAAGAGGGGAATAAATGAAAATGGAACTTAACTAAATTAAGGAATAGAGAATATAAAGATAATAACAACAAGGATAATAGGAATATTTCCGTATAAGGAGAATACGGAGAATAATAGCTGAAATAGGAGCCAATTAGTTTGGAGAAATATAAATAGAGGCAGTATTGGTGGATTTGGATAGAAATAGCCTTAGGAATTTATTTAAAATAGGATCAGTAATCTAGCTAGAAATTAATAGGATATATGTTATTCTTGTCTACTCCACTTTTCATTGTTTAAAGTTATACAAGATGTTTTTGAATTTTTTTGAATGGTTACTCAGTATAATGATTGAGTTTTTGGATGTTATAGGTTAAAAATCCTACTTTCAAAAGAAGCAAGCCTTTGTTATAAGAAGTAATTAAAAAAAAGAAACATTTCGTAGTTCCTTTTTGAAAACAAAGCAATTTTTTTGAATGTTATGAATGAAATGTCCAACTTTTAAAATAGTAAATCTTGGATGTAAAAACTATTTGAGAGGGAAAATTATTTTACTCCTTTTTGGAAACTAAGCAATTTTAAAAATTGACAAAAAGGGTTTTCAAGTTTATATTTTTAAAGATAAAGTTTTCAGGCAAGGTACTTTATAATTGTAAAATTTTAGTTTTAAACAATAACGAGAACTGAACCAAATTTTTATATGGAGTAGATAAGGCTCGCTACTTAGGTAAGGTAGTGTAAAGGTTTTAAGATATGAATAAAATAGAAATAATATTTACAACCTGATCGGAAAATTTGAAATTAGTCCCAAATGTTTAGTTGTAGAACATTGGTAAAGTTGTGAAGATATTCTAGATTTATAATTAGGTTGTAAGTTAGGTTGCCCTAGTTGACTTGGAATGTAAATTTCTATGTTTTGATTTATTTGGAGCGGTTTCCGTGTAACTTCTATAAATTTTCCAATTCCAAAATATGTATAAAAGTGCAGCGTTTGAATTAATAAGGAATATACCAAAGAGGGAATGTAAGACATGGATATTCTTTTTCATAGTTTAAACTGTCTATTTCAAATAAAATAAAATAATTACTTATAATTTCAAACGAAGCAAAATTCTCGCTTTGGTTAATTTAGGGAAAATTATATTAGTAACCCTTTTTAGAAGGATAGCTTTGATAAATTAAAATATAGAAAGCAATATTTTAGTTTAGGGATTAACATATAGACAGTACGACCGCGCTTAACGTGTGCGCGCGCGCGCATGTAACATAGTTTACGATTAGATACGAATTAGTAGTAATTAATGGATTATTTGTGGACATTAGTTACAAATTTAACGGGCAATAAATTGTATGAGCGTTGAAAGGAATTAAAAGGGGATTGGTTAGGGAAATATTATATGGCATTTATAGAAGAGTTGAATCAGAGTAATAGACGGATTTTTAAATTTGTAAAAGATTAAAGAGACTTAGATGAGGATTAATTAAAGATGGTCCAATTTTGACAATAATGATCAATTATTCTGGGTATATTAACTAAAGTAGTGGTGGACTCGCATTTATTAGAAACTAAGAAGGATGATTAAGGAAGATGGGGAATTAAGTGGAATGACATATTATGAATATCCATCTTGATTTAGTATGGATGTTAGGACTTCAACACTTACATTAGTTGATGATAAATGGCAACTTTTAGTAAAAATTTCTTTTAGAATTTTTGGATTATAATCGCTAGTTGTCTCCTTTATATACCCTAATTTTATCAATGTGTTGGTTTTTGGATGGGATCACACTACCTGATATACATACATACATACATACATACATACATACATACATACATACATACATACATACATACATATATATATATATATCAGTGTGTGTGTGTTGAGAAGCAACATAAAAAGAAAATTTTATATGGATACTTAACTAGCAATAAACTATGGGTAAGATTGGAAGTTAATGAAGAAATTAGGTTAAATAACCGAAAATAAAATAATGCTTTAATCTTAGAAACTTTAGGATTTCAAAAAAAAATTAGCTTGTAGAATGTCACCATTCAAGAAAGAGATAGAGTGAACAGGGATGTGAAGGGAATTTTCTGTTGGACAAGGTCGAAGAAGAAGGTAGCAGAATTTTCCGTTAGGAGCAATAAGGCTGCAGCGTCTTTAGCACAGATTCATATCAAGAAGGTGATTAGACTTCATGGAATTCCAGTTAGCATTGTCAGTGATAGGAGCCCATTATTTACTAGTGAATTTTGAAGGAGTTTACAAATAGCTTTAGGAGCTTCATTGAGCCTTAGCACCACTTACCACCCGCAGATCGACGGACAAACTTAAAGAGCGAATAGGGTCTTAGAGGATTTGTTGAAGAGCTTGAATCATGGAGTTTGGAGGTTATTGGGAGCAGCACAGACCTTTAGTAAAATTTACATATAATAATAGTCACCAATAGACATTTGGTATGACACCCTTCAAAGCGTTTTGTGGGAGGCCATGCAAATTCCTAAATTATTGGTGGGAAACCACCGACAAAATTCTACTCGGACCAGATTTAATTTGTGAGACTTCAGAAAGACATAGTTGATTAGGCAGCGTATGAGGATCGTAAGATTTGAAAGGTTAGAAAAGTTGGCACCAAGATTTTTTTGGCCTTCCCTAATTTTGAGAAAAATAAGAAACTTGCGTATTGTGTGGAGTTACCGGATAAATTGGTCGGAGTCCATGACGTTTTTCATGTTTCACATTTGAGAAAATGCCTTCATAGCACAACCATTATAGTAGAACCTAATCAATTGGGTGATACTGAGACAGAGCCAATAGCATCATGTACCATCGCACGCATTATGGAGCACAAAACTAGGAAGTACCGCAAAAAGGAAATTAGGTTGGTTCGAGTATAATTGGGAGAAAATTCAACGAAAAGCATGAAAATTTCTCATCCTGAGCTCTTCACTAATAAACTTTCCTCTCGGGAATTAGATTTTAGTTGCATCATGGCTTTTGTATTGATAAGAGATGGTTGCTACACTTTTCACGATCACTTTGCACTCATGTAGAAATTTTCATGCATATTTAGGGTGTTTTGCATACATACTTATATGTCACACTCACAAACTCACGCTAGGATTGAGCTCATTTACAGTATATCTGCAATACATAATCACATTTTTATGGATGAGTAGATAACTTGGTTGTATAGCATGGATGTTTAGTATATGTTACGTTGTTCGCCCCTTGGAAAATATTTCGAGGATGAAATCCTTTTTCAGGAGGAAGATTGTAACATCCCATAAAATTAACCAGAAATAAATTAGATAAATAAAATAAGATAGGATAGGATAAAAATGAAAATTCTACAAAAGTTGGTATTTGACCGCGAAAGTTTTCAAATGGAAAGGTTATGGACATTTGAAGTTTTCAGATTCAAAATAATTTAAATAGAATTCAAATTAAAATAATTAAATAATTCACATATTTGAAATTTGAAAGTTAATAGCAGATAGTAGATAAACTTAGGGGTTAAGTCAAAGTTAAAATTAATGTTAAATTTAAATGTTAATTGAGGAAATAAATAAAAATAACAACGGTTAAAAGTTTATGCTCTTGAAGTAGAAGGAGAGGTCGACCCCATGAACTCTACTGGTCGACCCCTAATGGTCGATTGGTGGCATAGGGGCGGTCGATGGCTCCTTATCAGGTAGCGGCTAGGGTTTGTAATTTTAGATGTTTCAGATTTAATTATTTAAATCTGATGGTTCTGGTGCTTTCTCGCTACTATAAATAAGAACCTAGACCCTCGCTTTTATTCATATATATTTTAGGAACACTAGTGAAGCTCTATCAGTTCATCTCTTCTAAGATTCAGAAAACTCCATTAGGGTTTCAGATGAGGAATCATATATATCTATCTTTTATTATTATTTATTTTCTTTACTTCTTCTCCTCCAAACCTTTAATTTTTTTGAATCTGATGTATATACAAATCACTTGTTGCATATACGTATCAAAAAGCAGAGGTTTGACAAGAAATTGTCAAAGGCTTGTCAAATCCAAAGGAGGCAAAGCTAAGGCTATATTGTGAGTGGAAATCTTAGGCTTTCTATTTTAGTAGTTAATTAGTGTATTTTGGGTTTGAATATGCCTTGGAGAGTTTTAATTTGTGAAAACATCATATTATAAATCCCTAAAACTCCTTCAATGCGAAATGTCAATTCAACGTTGGAATCTCAATTGTTTATATTACAAATCATAGTATTGGTGACTTGTAATCTTAAATTCGCTATAAACAACAATCAATAAAAACTACAAAGTGGACGTACACCAAAGATTGTCGAACAACTATAAAAATCTTGTTTCTCCCTTTTTATTTCTTTTCTTTACAATACTATTTGCCAGATCTAGGTCTTACGGGTTTTCTATAACTCAATCTTGGGTGTTGATCCATTTTTAGAGTCAATATTTTGATGCTTTCACTAAGAATTGAACTTGGACTTAGATCCAGCTCTTTTCTTTGAATTGGATAGATCTAGAATTTAGATCTAGAAAATCTGCTTGAAGAATTATTAACAAAAAGCCATGGCACCTAGCAGATCCAATAGGTCCTCATGAGTAGTAGCTGGTGGTGATGAAGCAAACACTCACCAAACAGAAGTTAATAATGGAAACACGATACCAGAATCCTCTTCTCAACAGGAGGTAATTATCAGAGGAGAGCTTAAGTCGGCCCCTAACCTTCCGAATACCATGATGTCCCGGCAATGTCGGTAAGGTCAAACAGCCACGACGATGGGAAAATCGACCCCAAACCTTCTGGAATTCGGCGTTGCCTAAAGATAGGCGACGTCAAGAAGGAACTACCTTCCCTTCCTCGGGCGTTGCCTAAAGATAGGCGACGTCGAGAAGGAACCACCTTCCCTTCCTCGGGCGTTGCCCAAAGATTGACAGCGATAGGGAGGAAAATCGTTAACCCCCAAGAATCTGCCATTGCCTGAAGATAGGCGATGATAGGGGAAAGAAGCACCTAGTCCTCAAGAATACATCGCTGCCTAGAGATATACGGTGACAAGGAGACATGATAGCAAAATCTACCTTCTAGAATTCGTTACTGCAAGGAGATTGGCGACAGCGAGAAAATTCTAAAAACCAAACCAGGAATCGATCAGATAATTCGGTCTCAGCCTTTAGGAATTTGTCATCTCCAAAGTCTGGCGACGACGAGAAGGATTGATAACCTACTTAAGGACCAACCAGATCATTTGGTCCTAACTTGCAGGAATATGTCATCGCTAGAAGATTGGTGATGCCAAGGAGAAATCTCTAGAATGGGACCATCGATACACTGGCTTTCAAAGATAGAAGCAAGAGCTCAATCGAATCTTCAGCCCTACCTTCTAGAATCTGACATTGCTTGAAGATTAACAACATTAGAAAGGAACCGTCTTCTAACATTCAGGGATCTAACATCACCCAAAGACAGGCAACGTCGGGACAGCGTAATCGTAAAATCTTCAAGAATCTGATGTTGCCCGGAAATTGACAATGTCAGAAAGAAGTATTCACTTTTGAGCCAATCAAATCAGTCGACTCTAACCTATAGATATCAAATTCTGCCCAAAGATAGGCAACATCAAGGATGACTCTTTAGAATTAAACCACCGACGTGCTAGTCTTCGAAGATAGAAATTGGTGCATGACCAGATTGTTGCCAAGAGATAGGTAGTGTCAAAAAGGTAATTATCAAAATCGAGCAATTAAACCGCCAGTTCCCAAAGACAGGGACTAGCGTGCATATTGGATTCTAGAGACCGCAAGAAAGTGGAATCATGGACGACTCCCACAAAGGACTATTTGCTTAAAGAAATTCTCCCGAGAGGCAAAAATGAGCGGAAAAAACTTCCTCGGAAAACATCACGGTTTGTGGTACAAGACGGAGCGCTATAGGAGAGAACTCTCTACCCTCTGCTTTGGCATGCAACCAAGGATGAAGCTAGGAGGATCCTCATGCTAGATTATGAGGGCAGTTGTGGTGATAATACCGGGGGCAGACATTGGCAAAGAAGGTGATTCACTATGAATATTTATGACTGACGATAAATTGGAATGCAATTGACAACACCAAACAGTGCGACCGGTTCCAGAGATTTGCGAAAATCCTGAGAGCCCCATGATGAAACTTTAGAAAACGATCAGCTTGTGGCCATTTGCAATTTGGGAAATAAACATTATCAGAGTGCAACCGGTGATAAAGAGAGGAGCAAAATAAGCTATCATTGCAGTCGACTACTAGTGGCGAAGCAGAACTGTTCACCATAATCGCGACGAAAAAGGAAAATAGACTAGTGGAAGCAATGAACAAAAAGGTCTCGAAACCAAGAGGAACCTCTTGGTACTAAAAGGCTCGGAATTAAGTCACCGATATGATAGTTGCCAGAGAGAAACTGACGCACGATTTGGCTTCAAGCCACAACCTTCAGGAATATGACGTTGCTCGAAGATTGATGACATTGGGAAGGTGTAATCATTAACCTTCAGGAATGCTATTGTTCCCTAAAATTAGGCAACTTCAAGGAAGGAAAATCGAAATCGAATAATTCATGTGCTAGTTTACGGAGATTGAAACTAAGGCCTAACCAGATTCCAACGGTCGCATCGGCGACCAAGCAGAACATGCTCGGTCAAGGATATGCAATGATAATCATTGAAAATCGAAAAAAAGTATTACTGGACTTTCCTGATCCAAGACCCGGATTATGGAAGCGCGATCGGTCTGAGGGAAATCGAATAATTTATCCTACATATTCAACTCACATGATCGCCCGAACTCACAACAGAGAAACTCTGAGGATTCAATTCACAACAAAAACGCATGAATGAGGAGTAAATATTACACATAATGTTCCCCAATGTTAGGGAGCAAGGTAGAACTTGGACTATGTGCAATGAAAGTTGGCCAAGGGAAACTCAACCTGAATCACTAGGGACTTGTCATTGCCTATAGATAGGCAACATCAGGAAGGTATAAACACACAGGGGTTGATCGGATGGTTTAACCCCAACTTGCAGGAATCGACTGTTGCCTAGAAGTAGGTAACATCAAGAAGGATGCTCGGAATTGAACGATCCACTCGCTAGTATTTGGAGATCGAAACAAGTGCACGACTGAACTTTTGCAACAATGCTAGCGGCTAAGCAGGACATGCTTGGTCGAGAATAAGCAAGATCAATCGTGGAAAATCTAAGGCATTTATTGTTGGACTTTCCCGGTCCAGGATTAGGATAGGGAAAACATGCTTAGATATGGGGCATTTGGATAATTTCCCCATAATATTTAGCTACTGTTAGTGCCCAGAGATAGACATTTTGAAAGAAGATAGGTTCCACCAACAGGATTTAGTTCATGGCAAAGATCAAACAAAGAGAGGATGAACATCCCAGCCGCTGCTCCAAGATAGTCAGGAGTGGCACAAAACTGGGATTCTTCACGACTAATAGTTGGTCAAAAGGAACATGACATATTTAAAGCGAAAACAATACGGGTTATACAACCAAAAGGAAGACCGATAGGACATATTACAGGAGATTCCTACTTGCTCTTCCCTTTTCGTCTAAGACCCATAAGGCCATGTACTCATTTAAAGGAGGAGGCGGATTTAGTAACATCTCTGTAAAAGTAACTATGCCCCGTAATCCAGTCATGATCGATTGTCCAGGCATAATAGGAATAGAAGGTGAAGCCTAAGCATTGGAGGACCCAGCTTCAGGAGGAGTAGATGTACCATCTGACAGGGACGCGGAAGATGATCTTAAGGCTATTTAACACTAGAGGGGGGGTGAATAGTGTTTTAAGAATTTCTTTAAAACTTCTTTAATTTAAATTGATTTAACTAACTTAATGCAAATACACAATCACAGATCAAATCACAGAATCACAAACAGATGTAAATATAAATAAAAAGCAAGTAAAGGAAAGAACACACCAGGAATTTTATACTGGTTCGGTGTTACCCTACATCCAGTCCCGCACAACTCGTACGGCTTTCTATTCAATAATAATCTAGATTACAATCCCTCGATTCCAAGGCGACGAGGTACACCCTCCAGATTCTCAGGTCTTTGGGTAGAACCACTTGATTCACAGGACACAAGTTCACCCGATCGATTTCCAAGGACACGATCACACCTTTATAACCCTAAACAAGTTTCTTTGAGTACAAATGTATCTATAACTCTGATAAGCACTGAGATTCTTTGAAGAGAGTGGCAGAGAATCAAACTAGAGATATTCTGGTTTGATTCACTTAAGATTTCGGCAGAATATGGATAGGATGATTAGAAAATAAGATAAGAGAATAAAGAGGAGAGAAAATAAAGAAAGTAGTTCCTGGAAAACGTTCATAACAGTCTCTATTTATAGAGAATGAATGGATGTGTCCATTTGAAGAGATTTAAACGAATAGACACTTCTTTTGAAAACAACCTTTGCTATAACGGGAAGCATGTCGACATGACAAGTAAAGAGGATGTCGACATGGTCTAGTAAAAATGATGATTTGCTTTTCTTTGAAAATGATGATTTAAAACATATGCAACTTTATTCAAATGGACTCTTTGTATTTGTATAAGGTATTTAGAAGTAGAAATACTTATGAATATATATATGTATATATACTAAAATATATTTTAAAATCAAGGTAAATAAACTAAAGTAAATATAATATTAAAATAGATTTTGAGGCTAAAATATCAAGGACAGTTTTGAAATCAAAATATAACAAAATGATAAATATGATTTTGAGGCTAAAACATTTTTGGAAATACGAACGAAGGTTTTTTCTTTTGAAAAGGAATATTTGAAAATCATTTTATGAAACAAGAGATAATTTTGAAAATTATTTTGAATCAAAATTAGTGGATAACAAAATAGGGCTACTATCCGTTCCACTAGATATTTCGTGAGTTCCATCTCACTAGGGTTCCATCCCTTTAACAAGAACGAAGTGGATTCCATTCCACGAGTAAATTGGATAAAAAAGAATGATAGTGCTTTCAAGGAGTTTTAACAAATATCTAACCTAACTATATTATTTGTCTTGAACTCTTGAATATCTTGAATCTCATGAGTCTTCAATCTTGAACTCTTGATCTTTGTCTTCTTTACTGTACAGTCTTCTTTTGTTGATACCTGCATATAGATTTCCTGCACATATATATTTTATAATACTTCTATAGTTGTTGTCATCAAAACCTACTATCCTATGGACTAACATTCTCCCCCTTTTTGATGATGACAACCTTTGTTTATAAAATATTTATATTCTCCTTATAACTCCCCCTAAATCTAATAACTCCCCCTTAATCTATGCCTAACTAACCTATTTTATACTGACTAACCTATTTTATACTGACTAACCTATTTTATACTTCTCCCCCTTTGTCATCAACAAAAAAATGACATTAACTCCCTCTAAATCTATGATATTTAATGATAGTTTTATCATTAATAATACTGAAACTAGATATAACAATGCTAAATATTGTATACTCAGAATGATATATATGAGTAATATAAGAATGAGAATAATACGTGTAACCACAGATTATTTTATTCATTTCAATATTACTATATACATGACTATTAAATAAAAAGAAAATGCATACAATAAATAGACAAATCAATCAACCATAAGCACACCTATTTATGTCTTATTACATAATCAATATAGTAAGTTATCATAAATCAACCATGTTTTAAAACCAAATCAAGTATTTCAAATCAAATCAATTTTTAAACCAAATCAAACAAGTTAAATGTTACGTGGAACTTCAACCCATCCCTCTTTTCCAAAGATGGGATCCGCTTTGATTACTTCCCAATCTTCATCGTCCTGGAGCAATGTCTTTGGTGGATTTACTTGGAAATCCTCTTTGTTGAGAGCTGAGATCATCCATCGTAGTGCATCGAAATGCCTTTCTTGTTCCTTTATCATCTGCATTTGACTCAGTTCTAAGTGCCTCTGATTTCGTAGAATAAAAGTAAGAATGTCTTTGAAGGATTTGAGAGTCTCTTCAAGATTATCACTTAGATTTGAAGAGGATGAAGCCATTTTGACGATAAGTACGAAGGAAATAAGTAGATAAGAGTAGAGAGAAGTTATGAGAAGTTTTCTGGAAGAAAATAGGACTTAAATAGACAGGAAAGTCGTTTGAAATGAATAGACATAAGGAGTTATTTTGAATTTCAAATTGAAATGTCCATTCAGAATATGACCAGTATATGTCGACATGACCTCTATACAGTATGTCGACATACATAGCAGATTTTGCACATCTTATTTTTTGAATTTTCAGTGTATATACATATGATTTATATATATATATTACTTGATATAAATAAGAGTGACAGTAAGATAAACAGAGAATAAGCTTCATTTCATACTAGAACAGAGAAGTACATGAATCTCATAGAGAAAACATAAAGATACAACTTTCAATATACCAAATTTCATTGATATACAAAAAGTAAACTCTAGAAACTAGTAGATGAGGATGAAGATGATGAGATATTAAGCTTCTTGTTGACTTTGGAGAAGAACTTGTTCATAGTATTGGACATTTTGTCCAATTTTTTGTTTACGGAGTGTTTGGGAGCTTTTTGATTTTTTACAATTACTCGTTGATTGTGAAGGAGAATCTTGTTTGATGGTCGTGTGGGAAAATCAATACTCTCTAAGGAAGTTTCTTCACTTTCTTCCTCTTCTTCTTCCTCACCTTCTTCTTCTTCACCTTCTTCTTCCTCCTCTTCCTCTTCTTCGTCTTCCTCCTCATCTTCTTGCATTTCCTCATACCCCAATCGTGCTTCTTTTTCCGTTAGTGTTTCGTATGGTTGAAACACGTGCGGAATTTTCATAAGTGAAATAGTGGAATGATTAAAAACCTTTCTTGGAAAGAATTCTTCACCTCTCATATCCACTCCAAAGTAATTAAAAATTCTAGTGAGGTATATTCCATGATATAATGCATTCTCTCCTGAATCCAAGTTTTTGTGACGAAATTCATCCAAGATAACTTGTGCCCAATTAATATCATAATTTCCAAAAATTGCAAAAAGAGCCTTACACACTTTTTGAGTCGGGTTATTGTAATTTCCCGATCTCGGAGTAATAGTGCGTTGAAGGAGAAGATTAACAATACGAGCTTTTGGTCGAAAAAATTTATTTTTGAAATCCATTTCTTCCTCAAAAATATTGTGAAAAGTTTCACGATCGGTTTCCTCGATTTCAAAAGAAGAAAGATTGGAACCAGTACTTTTACACTCAAGTATGGTTCCTAAAACATCGGTATCCAAAACAATTTGTGTCCCCTTGACACTACTCCACACTTCATCATCCCTTCCATTATAAAAACCACGATTTAAATTTGCATAAAACATTTTGACAAGGTTTGGATAGCAAACAAAATCATTTTGGTTATTGTCAACCAAGCTTAGAATACCATTGTTTTGAAAGAGAGCATCAATTTCATAAGAAGCGAAGTCATTAAAAATAGCAAAACTACCCGAATGAACTTTTCCATAAGTTGCATAATTAATGTATGCAAGTATGGCATCTCTATTATTGTAGAGATGATCTTTGGTGGCTTTTGACAGCCTCATTCCGACTACGTTGCTAGTGGATGCCATTTTTGAAGAGATAAGAGTGTTTGAAGATAAAAGTTGATTTGAATTTGAATTGAAGATGGAGATAAGTGTTGATAGAAGATAGATATAAAGAGGTTGAATAGGTGGATTCTCTGGTCAAAGAGTCATAACTATTCAGAACATAGGAGTTAGTGAAAAGGTGGAGGGAAATTTGAATTTTGAATTCAAATTTAGAAATCTGATTTGCTACAGGTATGTCGACATTACCAATAAGTGCCATGTCGACATGCACATCAGATTTTGCAAAAATGATTTCAAACATGTACAAGATTTATATATATATATATACTTATATATATTATGACTATTGTCTGAATATATTTTGAAAATATATTATACAGAAAATATATAAAAATAATATTTTATAAATTTTTAAAAGATATTTGAAAAATTTTAAGTTAATAAAATTAATTATATACTTAATTAATAAACTATTCTAAGCAACCAATTTTCAACCAATTAAAATAGTAAACGTGTACCTTGTTTGAGTTCCATATCATCCTGATTATCTGAATTCTGAGTTGTCATAAAACACATATTTGCCAATTCTGTTTTCTGTTCATCATCACTTGAGGACGTATCTGAATCATCCAGTGTTGCTGCAAATGCTTTCTTTCTTTTCTTTGAATATTCTTTGTTTGATTGAGGAGTTTGCTTTTCTTGATGTGGACAGTCTCTTTGATAATGACCAAACTCATTGCAATTGAAGCATTTGATGTTGTTGAGTGATTCAGTGTTATTTCCAAAACTTTTTCTCTTGTGATTATTCATTTTTCTATATTTCAAGAATTTTCGAAAGTTTCTTGTCATGAAGGCTATTTCTTCATCATCATCACTAGAGTCTGATTCACCAGTTAGTGCATTAAAGGCAATGGACCTTTTTTCTGATGACTTATTCTCCCTTCTTTCCTGAATTTGAACTTCATATGACATCAGATTTCCAATTAATTCATCAATCTTTAAGGTACTGATGTTATTTGCTTCTTCAATCGCCAATGTCTTCAGATCCCATTCTGGAGTGAGTGAATTCAGAATTTTCCTGACTTGATCTTCTTCGGAGATTGCTTTTCCCAGAGATACTAGTGAATGAACAATATCCTGAAAACGACTATACATATCTGGAATAGATTCACTAGGCAACATCTTAAATAATTGAAATTGATTAGTAAGAATAGAAATTTTGGTCTGTTTAACTTTGCTTGTTCCTTCATGAGTAACTTGCAGAGTTTTCCAGATTTCATATGCAGTTTTACAAACAGATACCCTATTAAATTCATTTCTATCTAGTGAACAAAATAAAATATTCATGGCTTTTGAATTGTTTTGAGCCACTTCTCTTTGAACGGTCGTCCATTGAGCAAAATCAGTTGTGGGCTCAGTGTATTCAGTTTGTGTCATATTCCATGTTTCTAAACTAATGGATTGTAAATATATCTTCATTCTACATGCCCAATATGCATAGTTACTGCCATTGAAAAGTGGTGGTCTGGCAGTGGACTGACCCTCTACAAATGAACTAGAAATACCAGTGTTGGTAGCCATTGTTACTTTTCAAAAATCAGGTTATGAATACTTTGAAAAACTTGCTCTGATACCAAATGACAGGGACGCGGAAGATGATCTTAAGGCTATTTAACACTAGAGGGGGGGTGAATAGTGTTTTAAGAATTTCTTTAAAACTTCTTTAATTTAAATTGATTTAACTAACTTAATGCAAATACACAATCACAGATCAAATCACAGAATCACAAACAGATGTAAATATAAATAAAAAGCAAGTAAAGGAAAGAACACACCAGGAATTTTATACTGGTTCGGTGTTACCCTACATCCAGTCCCGCACAACTCGTACGGCTTTCTATTCAATAATAATCTAGATTACAATCCCTCGATTCCAAGGCGACGAGGTACACCCTCCAGATTCTCAGGTCTTTGGGTAGAACCACTTGATTCACAGGACACAAGTTCACCCGATCGATTTCCAAGGACACGATCACACCTTTATAACCCTAAACAAGTTTCTTTGAGTACAAATGTATCTATAACTCTGATAAGCACTGAGATTCTTTGAAGAGAGTGGCAGAGAATCAAACTAGAGATATTCTGGTTTGATTCACTTAAGATTTCGGCAGAATATGGATAGGATGATTAGAAAATAAGATAAGAGAATAAAGAGGAGAGAAAATAAAGAAAGTAGTTCCTGGAAAACGTTCATAACAGTCTCTATTTATAGAGAATGAATGGATGTGTCCATTTGAAGAGATTTAAACGAATAGACACTTCTTTTGAAAACAACCTTTGCTATAACGGGAAGCATGTCGACATGACAAGTAAAGAGGATGTCGACATGGTCTAGTAAAAATGATGATTTGCTTTTCTTTGAAAATGATGATTTAAAACATATGCAACTTTATTCAAATGGACTCTTTGTATTTGTATAAGGTATTTAGAAGTAGAAATACTTATGAATATATATATGTATATATACTAAAATATATTTTAAAATCAAGGTAAATAAACTAAAGTAAATATAATATTAAAATAGATTTTGAGGCTAAAATATCAAGGACAGTTTTGAAATCAAAATATAACAAAATGATAAATATGATTTTGAGGCTAAAACATTTTTGGAAATACGAACGAAGGTTTTTTTCTTTTGAAAAGGAATATTTGAAAATCATTTTATGAAACAAGAGATAATTTTGAAAATTATTTTGAATCAAAATTAGTGGATAACAAAATAGGGCTACTATCCGTTCCACTAGATATTTCGTGAGTTCCATCTCACTAGGGTTCCATCCCTTTAACAAGAACGAAGTGGATTCCATTCCACGAGTAAATTGGATAAAAAAGAATGATAGTGCTTTCAAGGAGTTTTAACAAATATCTAACCTAACTATATTATTTGTCTTGAACTCTTGAATATCTTGAATCTCATGAGTCTTCAATCTTGAACTCTTGATCTTTGTCTTCTTTACTGTACAGTCTTCTTTTGTTGATACCTGCATATAGATTTCCTGCACATATATATTTTATAATACTTCTATAGTTGTTGTCATCAAAACCTACTATCCTATGGACTAACACCATCATCGGACTTAAAGCGAGGTGATCGATGAGTCATTCTAGATAAGGAAACTTGAAGTTGAACACAATCAGCTTCTCTTTTTTAGGAACACGAGGAGTGCAGCAATAGGAAAAGCATAGCAATGGAATCATCCAACACGACCGTTCCTAGAGCGAGCCATCTTATTGAGGTTCAAGCAGCAATATAAGAAAAGCCATGCATTGATAGGAGTTAGTTGAAGATGGAGGGTCGAGCGTATCTCTAAAGCAGCATGAACATGAACTAGGACACGCTTGAGATCCACCATAGGTCAATCGCAACCCAAACTCCAACTATCTCCCACCTGGAAGCAATCGACCGCACCACCATCATCGCTACACCAATCGCCATTCCTCCGACCTTAAATGAATGTCACTCAATGGTAGGGGCCAAAAGCTCTCGGGGAAAATAGAAAAGAAAAATGAAAAAAATTCACAGCAAAGAGGGAGCTTGTTCGTCTAACGGATGGAATGATCTCCGAAGCATAGATCTGATCTCCAAAGTGTATATCAAGTCCTTAGCACGAGGAATGGAATTCTACCTATATAAAGCAGTTAAAAGAATACCAACCAAATAGAATTCTGCCTATATAAAGCAGTTAAAAGAATACCAACCGAATGCATAGTCTTTGTCTTAATCCAGAATGATCAACCAAAATCAAGAATAGAGTATTAGAGCTTATCTTGATCCAGCGCTTTGCTTTTAACGAAAGCATACTCTGGGGGCAAGTTTTAACCTCATTTTAAACCAAGCTAAATAGATTGGTGCCAAGCCAAATAGATTGGCGCCAAGTTAAATAGATTAGCACCATGCCAAACAGATCGGCGTCAAACCAAACAGAAGTCAATGGAAATTAGAACGTCAACACGAAAATGAAATGACTCAAAAACTTGGAAGTACACTTAGAAGGAATAGAGAAACAACTGTAAGAAATTTCAAGGGAAATGGAATTAAGGGTATAACCCGATACTGACTCATTTAGATCGGTGAAGAGTTGTTTTTCCTCTTCATCCTGCCTCCCAAACTCCATATAGTATACTAAGAAGAAGTACATAAACAACTGGGAGAATTTATGTGACTAAGGAGATAACTCGGTAAAGAGCCATTTGGGTCTGTGAAGAGTTTTTTTTGGTTTGTGGCCTCCATGCTCACTCGTACAACCTTGGGCTAGCTTCTAGACTTCACTACAAGCGGGCTTATGAACCTGTTCACATATTTCTCTATAAATACTAGCTTTATGGCAAGCAAAACAAGATCAGATCTTGGATCTGATTCTTTGCTGGCACAGACTTTATCATTTCCTTATCTCCTACCTCCCTCACAATTGTCACTTAGGCAGCCACTCTTAGCAGTCTAGGTCATAGAACCTGTCAAACCCTAGTACTGGTGACTTGTAACCTTAAATTCTCTGTAAACAACAATCAATAAAAACTATAAAGTGGGCATAGACCAGAGATTGCCGAACAACAATAATAATCTTGTGTCTCCCTTTTTATTTCTTTTATTTTCAATACCATCTGGTATATATAAGTCTTACAAATTCCCTACAACTAAATATTGTGTGTTGATCCATTTCTGACGTCAACACATAGGTTTATTAATTTATCAATACAAAGATACAAATAAACTTAAATTTTAACATATAATCAAATAAAGGTCGAGATTTATTCCATTCTCAAACATACAAGTATATAATAAAATCAGGTTGGAAGAAAAATATTATATCTAAAGTAAAATAATATATTCAAATAATAAATTTCAGACTTTATTTTCAGGAAAAGTATAAATGTATATGCAACGCTTTAGTTCTTCCTTCGATATATAATTTGAAATTTTGGTTAAAAATTTAATTTTAAATATGTGTTTAAAAACTTATTTATTTCCAAATGCTTTATGAATTCAAAATCCATCTAAACTTTTTCTTTTTTTTTGTAAATTTTATCATTGTCCTTCTTAATCTATCTAAACATCTGATATTTTTCTATTGTGTTATTTAATAGAATATAAAATTTCTATAGCTAATGCACATCCAGGGATATCATTAAAGTCTTGGTAATCTTATGTAACAATGAGGTAAATATTTATGATTTTTCATGAAATTCTTTTTTTTTAATTTTTCATAGTTTGAATATGTTTATAGATAATTATAAATTAGACACTATTATTCATGATGTTTCTAAGTGAACTATTTTAATTAAGAAGGATCATTTCAAATATAATTACCATACAATAAAAAATGAAATAATTGCTTTTAATTTTGACCAATTCGAATTCAAACTAAAAAAATTAATTCAATTTAATGGGAGAATTACATGTTTGTTCTCTTTGATGCTAAGCAGTTGTAGAATCAATATGTAATTAGTTAACTTATTTTGTTTGTCAACACAATTTTAATGCACAACTGAATATAATACGATTCCTTCTTTCTTCTTAGTATATTGAACTTTAATCATGGTTATGTATTATAGCCTTACAATACAAGTACAAATACCTTGAATTTTAAAATACTAAACCATTTCATACCGTTAAGTAAAAGAAGGAAATTTAGAGTTAAAAAGGAGATTGAAAGACTTGAAAAGTCTTGTTAACTGACTTTGTATTTGTTGTTGATACTCTCCCGCAAGTTGGGCGTCTTAACGGTCAACTTGTTCTGAAGAAAAGCATGACATTGAGTACTCGATCCTTTTATTAGTATATCTGCAAGTTGATCTTTAGTAGACATGAACTGAACATCTAATTGCTTATGCGCTACTCTTTCATGCATAAAATGATAATCTACCTACATATGTTTGGTGCGAGAGTGGAACGCCGGATTGATAGTGAGATATGTTACCCCCAGATTATCACACTATAATGTTGGAATATTAGTGTGAACACCTAGTTTCTGAAGAAGAGATTCGATTCATTTGAGTTCTGCTGTAGTTGTAGCGAAAGCACGGTACTCACTCTTTGTACTAGATTTAGACACATTAGTTTGCTTTCATGCACTCTTAGATATAAGGTTGCTTCCGAAAAAAAATACAAAAGTCACTGGTATATCAAAGAAAATCAAGATAACCAGCCCAATCGGCATCGGAGTATGCACATAAATTTAGTGTTGGAGTAGCTCTTAAGGAAATCCAAAACTCAGTAGTGGTTTTATGATATAGTATGGTGCTTTTGACGGCATCCGACTGATCTCGCAAATCTTGCATAAATTGGCATAAACGGTTAACAACAAACGATATATCAAGACATGTAAATGTGACATATTTTAGTGTACAACTTCACTACGATATAACATGGGATCAACGACTTGTTTACCACCATGAATTAATAGATTGTTCTTAGTGTCAAGTTGAGTAGAGACTAGAAGAGCATAAACCATCTTGGTATATTCTAATATATCATTGATATACTTTGTTTGAGACCCAAAAAAAAACAATAGAGGTTTGTATAAATACCAAAGAAATAGTTCAAAGGTTCAAGGTCCTTGATTGTAAAAGAAGAGTTCAACGATCTAATAAGTGAGTGAATACATGCATCAAAGGAGCTTGTGATAATGATGCCATTAACATACACCAAAACATAAATGAAAAAAATGATCATGTCGAATGAACAAGAAGCAATATACACGATAAATTTGAAAGCCCAAATGAAGAAGATGAGAGCTAAGTCAGTGATACCATGTTCATGGTGCTTGCTTGAGGCCATACAATGATTTGTGTAGCCGACAAACAAAAGACAAATGTTGCTTGTCAATAAATCTAGGTGGATGATGCATATAAACCTCTTCTTGAAGAAAACCATAAAGGAATGCATTTTGAACATCACGTTGCCGAATCGGTCATCCTTTAGAGAGAGTAATAGTAAGCATTGTGTGTATGGTGCAGAATTTGACAACTGAACTAAATGTTTCATTGAAGTCAATGTTTGATTGCTAATGAAACCCTTTAGTCACCAACCAAGCTTTATAACGCCCTATAGAACCACCCACTTTTCTTTTGATTCGATATATCCATTTGCAGCCCACAACATTAATTCCTTGTTTTGGAGGACCTAGGGTCCATGTTCCGTTGCGAAGTAGTGCATTGATCTCAATGTCCATAGCTTGCCACCATTCTTTATGTTTGAGAGCTTAAGTGTAACAGCTTGGTTCTTGGAGATGGAGATTAGACATTGAATGTTTGGTTGTTGTGTAAATCTTAGGCATGAGTATGCCATCTTTCGAACATATTTTAATGGGGGTGTGTTGGCACTATATCCTTTGTTGGGGTTGGTGCTAGTTGTGAAGATTTAGTTTGCGGTGATGAAGGAACCAATGAAGATGTTGTATATGCTGGTGGTATTGAGGTAGTTGAAGCATGTGAATTTGGTTCTGGACAAAAAAACTCCGGTAGACATATTTGGAGAAGGAGGGAACTAGGAAAATTTGTAGTAGAAAAAGTTGAAACTGGTGGCAGCATAAGCATAGGGGGAGGACTAAAGATGATGAGGATATTAGTGGATCTGAAGGTGCCATCACGGTGTGTATTAATAGTATCTACAAAAGAGATTTTGCCCTTTACAAAAGACACATGTTATGGGATGTATAAATGATTCGTTGGGATGTGAAAGCAAAGATAACTCTTGTACGGTGAATGATATCCAATAAATACAAAGGTAACGACCTTTGTGCTATTTTGTGTTTAACATATCGTTTTAAATGAGGATAGCATAGACAACCAAAGAGTTGTAACATACCATAGTCAGTAATGGTACCAAACAAAACATGAAAATGTGATTTATTTTATGTAACCGAAGAGGGCAATCTATTTAATAAATAACATGCGGTTTGAAAAGCTTCAACCCAATATCATTCAGAATATACATTGAGAGAGAAGGGCAGTGCCAGTTTCCCGAATGCGTCGATGACATCTCTCAACTAGTCTATTTTGTTCGTTGGTGTGTGTGCAAGCAAATATATGATAAACACCATTTGCTTCAAGAAAAGTTGTGAATCTTCGATATTTGGTACCATTACCAGATTGATTTTTATTTATTTTTGCGTTGAGTAAGTTTTCAATCTTGTTTTTGAAATTGATAAATACATCAAATGCTTCAGAAGTTTTGATATGGAGGAAATATCCAAACAAAACGACCGAATGCATCCATTAATAGTAAATAATAACAGAACCCATCTTTAGATATGATAGGTGAAGGTCCCCATAAATCAGAAACTATCAGATGCAAAGGAGATGAACAAGTAGTTAGACTATCATGGAATTAAAGTTTTAGACTTTTACTTACATGACATGAATTGCAATAATTGATTTCATTACTACTAATTGGAAGGGATTTCACAGTTCTAAACATAGGTTGTCCTAATTGATGATGCCAAACATCCAGCGTAAACTTATTCGGCAAAAAGGCTGAAGAAACAGAATTAGAAAGATCATGAACATTGGTGAAATAGTAAAGACATCTTTAGTCACCCCGTGCAATACAGTTGTCCCCATACGATGATTCTTGACAAGAAAATAAGTCGGATGAAATTAAAAACAAACATAATTTTCGGTAGAGAATTGAGAAACAAAAAGTAAGTTTGCTTTAAGTGAAGGAACATAATGAACTGGACTCATAACAAATGTAAGAGAGCTTGAATGATAGATGGTCTTATCACTATTAGTTATATGAAGGCTGGAACCATTACTTACATAAACTTGGTCGGGTTTATCATAAGGGCTGTGCATATGTAGAGTTTTGAAGATCCCCGGTTACACGAGTAGAGGCGCCTCTGTCTGGTATCCACTAATAACCATGATGGGAATTTGAGTGAACAACATAGGTTATATTTGAGTGTAGTTGTTGTGTAGGGTTTTGACTTTGTTGTGGAGGTCTATAGTCTTGAGTAGCGAAGATTTGATCAAACTGATGCCAACATCATTGAGCTCTATGGTTTCTTTTACCACATATTTGGCATGGTCTTTGTAATGAAGTATTAAGGCGACGATTTACATTTGATCGACCACCATTACCACGTCTGCCTTAACCGAAACGCCCTCCACATCCATGAGAGAATTGATTGGTGGTGGTTATGTTGATAGTAGGCTGAGGGGAAAGTGAAGCTTGTTGTGCTTGAATGCACATTTCAAACGCTTGGAGATGTGCCTGAAAATCATCCATGAGTAAGAGATATTATCAATAGTGGCAGATAAGGTGGTTACTATTAGATCATAAGTTGATTCCAATCCCATAATGAGGTGTTGAAACATTGGATCTGGTATCGCTTGCTCGGAGGCAGCGAGGAGATCAGTAATGGAACGAGCATGAACCAAATATTCAACATTGTCTTTGTCTCCTTTGCGCATAAGTCGTAGCTCGTTTTGGAGCTGCATGGTACGTGCTTGAGATTTGGATACACATAGTTTTTCTATGGTTGTCCAAACTTCTTGTGAAGTCTTATACTGAGCAACATTAGCTAGGAAAGGTTCGGATAGAGAGGAGAGAAGTTGTTGCCAAGCGTCATACTCAAGGTCAAAGGAACCATCGGCTTTGGTGGTCGGCGTGAGATATGGATAGCTGCCATCAACGTGTTTTATTAGTTTATAGCCACATAGAAGAGGGAGGAACTGAGCATGCCAAAACACATCGTTTGTGCTGTCAAGCTTCATCGAAACTATATGGTGGATGTTAGTGGTGGGGATGGAAGAAAGGGAGGAGGAAGACATTTAAAAAAAAAATAAGGTATCATTACTGATTTAATACCACGAAGATAATATGATTCCTTGTCTCTTCTTATTTTATTGAACTTTAATCATGGCTATATATAGCGTTACAACACAAGGACCGATAGCTTGAATTTTAAAATACAAAACCAAATCAAATATTTAAGTAAAAGAAGGAAATCTAGAGTAAATAAAGGAGATTGTAAGACTTGACAAAGTCTTGTTAACTGACTTTGTATTCGCCGTTGGTAATATTCTATTTTCCTTTGAACATGCTAAATTTTGTATTATTTAATTACTATGGTGGTATGATTATTTAAGTAAAGGCAAGAGTTATTTGGTTATTCACGAAACTAGACAATAATGTCCTCGATTGGTAGCTTGGCGTTGGAGATAATGAAGAGGTGCAAGGATTGATTTCCAATGACAACATTAAATCACATTTGCTATTTACCCAAAGCGTGGGGATTTTATGGTGCATTATGTCAAGAGTTGATGAAACCCTATTCAAAAAGGCTACACAATTTTTATGGTTTACATATATGTCCCATGTTATATTATGCTATATGAATTAAAAATATAATTTTTTCAGGAAATATTTTTCTAGTTCAATTAGTATCGGATCGTATTAAATAGTGTACCAATGCAATTGTTAGAATATTGTTTTCAATCAAATTTGAAACCTTATTTATTTCTTAGCGTTATTTCTTTATGACATACACGGAACACTATTATCATATCAAATAGGAACATATTTGAATTTATATTCTATATAAGGTGAACCCATGTTGAACATATGCCTTGCATAATCAATAGGCATGTTCAGTAATGTAATGCTTATTAAGTAAGGAATAATTTGTAGTTGACGGCCGTGCTTTTTTTTTTTTGCATAAATCCATTATTTTCTAAAAAGATTGTTATAATTTGCATGCTTCATAATTACTTGAGCATGTTTTTTAATAAATGTTTGTCAATGGTATTTCAAATAAAACTAATCTAAATAAACTGAGTCCATAAACATACGTTATTATTTTCATATAATCATTAATCAAAAAATGTATAGGTAAACAAATTATGTGACGAACCTCTTGCGCGTACCATGGGTTCACATTAGTTTTATCAGCAGATTAATAGATTAATTAACTTTATCAAACATAATAATAAATGAAGTAGCACATATATTGCATGCGTAAGTGTCAAGTGAACATCGATGGTTAAAAACAAATGTATTTTTGATTAACCCAAGAATCAAATGGCTTGCATTTTTTAAATTGTTGTTTTTTCTGTTGTCGTTTAACATGACAACAACAATATATCAATTGTTTATTAGATATCGTTCGCCACCTTGAAATGCCACGTTATCGTTCACAACGTGTCGGCCGCGTCGGATGCATCCGACGTCGCAACGATTCATTTCCCCCAAATAGACCTTTGCACCGAAAAGGGGGAATAGATACGTTGGGATCGGACGCGTCCTTCATTTGCCCTCCCCCAAACGGATCCTTTTTCTTCTTCATCTCTTTACCTATTTATGCCCTCCATCCTCATCTCTAACTCCGTACCTCCAATACAAAAATTTAAGAATTTCTACACCCCAATCTTTACACACACACACACACACAATGTTGTGTATATTTTGTTTCCATAACATATATTTTTTTATAAGTTTTTGCTATATTTTGTAAATTTCAATTTTTAGAATGTTACGCGGATTGTCTGCTTCTACTTCCTTTCAGTCTATCGCCTTATGGACGCCTGAAAGACTTTCAGCTTTCATAGACTTGTGCGTGGAGTTTTTCACCTGAAAGAAAGAATTATGTTAGTTCGTTTTATGCATCAATGACAAGCGCTTTAAACGACATAATGAATCTTAACTGGTCGGAGACACAAATCAAGAACAAATGAGACAATCTGAAGTGTACATGGATTGACCGGGACAGACTACTACAGTTGGAAGGAGGAGTTTGAGATCCGAAGAAAGATTACATTGACGGTCCAGAAGAGTGGTGAAATACGACTACACGAAGATACAAAAGATTCAAAAAACATTATGTATTCAGGTTCAGACAGTTGGATGAACGTTTTAAAGGCTGCAGAGGTAAGGGGTATGCAGATATCCGATAGCTCTTAACTCACTTACTCAGCCTTTTACCGTTGCCGATACGGAATATTACTCTAATTGGGTAGCCAGTGACAACGACCCTCCTTCAGTTACTAAGCCGGCTAGACGCAGTGGCATGCCGAATATGGCAGTACAAGTAGACATGAAGCAGGAAGGTCAATTGTGAATATTGATCGTTTTAACAATGCTGTGCAACATTTTTATGGTTTACTGGTTTCTATTACACTTGTTCAGCGTTGGAAGCTTATGCTAATTTCTCACAACCAAGCTACAAACTTGGATAATGTAAAAACTAAAAAGTAGCGGGATTTATAATTTATGAGTTGAATTTGTTGTGCATCTTGTCGTTAGTTTTAGTTTGTTTTTTTTAATGTTTTTTATGTTTGAATTTGAAAATGTTTTAGTTTATTTTAATGAAATTACACAATTTATTTTTTGTTATTTGTAATTATTAAACATGTGGTACACAGCAAAAACAAACGAATGCTGCTACAGTGATCGAAACCTGTAACTAAGATTGCGCGGATCAAACGATAAAGGGCGGAAATCAGGGGGCCTCTGCAAATCTAAAGGTTAATATGGCTTCCGCATAAAATAACAAACAAAAATTCGGTCATAGTAGCATTTTGGAAAACAAATAATTAATTAAAATTACATTTCAAATATTCCTCCGAATAGCCATTTTCGCATTGTCAAACTCGTTACCCTCGGTAACTTCCCCTCCCATGCGCCCGGCTCAAACATCCCGTTTCTCATAGAACCCATTAAGTTATGGATCCAATAGCCTATAAGAACAGTCATTGCCACCGACTTTCTTCCTGTCGGAGTGCTTTTGTTATAGTCATACCCGCACATCAAATCTCAATTTATAGACATCCCAAGAATTCGAAAATTCCAAAACACCCAAATTACCTGTAATTCAAACCCTAATTTTAATCCATGGGATTCGAAAACGAAGCCAGTTCATCCTCACACACGATCCTGTTGCCGACCAGCAATGTCGACCCGATCCTCATATCAAAACCCCGCCTCTCGTCGCAGCCCAAGACATTCGCCAACGTCTTCATAGCTATCGTCGGTGCCGGGGTTTTAGGCCTCCCTTACACCTTCAAGCGCACTGGATGGGTCGCCGGCGTTATTACCCTACTTGTCGTCGGTGGATTGACTCATTATAGTATGCTGCTGCTTGTTCGTACTAGGAGAAAGTTAGAGGTGGATCATGGCTTTACCAAGATTGGTTCACTTGGAGATCTTGGTTTCGCCGTTGTGGGTCCAGTGGGTCGGACGGCTGTTGATGTTATGATTGTTCTTACTCAGGCTGGATTTTGTGTTGGGTATGTTTTTTATTTGAATCTGTTATTTGATTGATTGGGATTAATTACACTGTTTATGATGATTTGCATGTTTAGAACTTAGAAGTATGGATAGCTGTTTGTATGACTCTATGTGATTGATTTGAATTTATTCTTTTTATTATTCAAAGATGTTAGATTGGGCCGAAAATAGTTTTCAGCAATAGATATTTATGGCAAATTTTGTAGAATCGTCTGGAACCTCAGAGCAAACAAAAAAAAATCATTTTTTGTCATAGGAATTGTCAATTTCTTCAACAACTAGCATTGCATGTTTTATTATTAAAACAATTTGCAGTTCTCTCTTGGTAATTGAGCAAAAAGGTAATTGGGTTGTCAATAATTGACAATAATCGACACTTAGATTATTCAAGAAATTAGTTGAAGTACACAAATAAAATGTGAAACAATGAGCGGAGTCCATGCAGTTATAAATACCACTTGAACAGATATGTTGTGTTTCGCCACTTTTGGCATGCTTTTAAAATAATGAATTAGGAAATGATAGTTTAGTTGACAAATTCACAACTATATTGGCAAATGGATGCTCCCATTAGGACCGTTGCAAAAAATACTAATTTTGCTACATGTTTTATAAGTATAAAGTCTTGTATGAATGCATGGTTAAATGTTTAGTGCTTTATTCTTCTAGTAGAGATCACACCATCTATTCCATCAGCCTGCATCTTTATTTCTCATGCTAAATTTAACGAACAAATACTAATTACTGAAATAAGCAAGTTTGAAAGATAAAATCAAATTCATCCGACAGTGCTTTTTTTTATTTTTTATTCTACAGGAACTATTGAAAACGTTTGTTCAATACTATGATAGGAATAAAGCAGTTATGCATTTTTTTTTAAAAACTATTGACCTTGTACATTTCAAATGATTTTTAATATATATTTTTTTCATGTTTTTTTAAGCATCCATCATCAATGAAGTAAATAATATCCTAATTCGTAGTTGTATGGTGGTCATCTTTGTCTATTATTTTATATATATGAAAAAGTGGTCCTCAAAGTAAAGAGAACACTCATGAGTGCTCTACTTGACTACAATATCACTTTTGTTATCAAAAATGAAGAAGAAGAGAGCACTCGTAACAAACATAGTCAATATTGGACTAAAATGTGAAGATCATCACAATGAAGATCAATTTAAATGATAGCTCTAACTAATGGGTAGCCTTGGTTTGTAATAAATGGTTATGTTTTCGTATCATTTCATTTTCTTAGTATTTGTGTTAGCTTATAAATTGTAAGCACATTTTATCCATAATTTGTTATTTGATATATCAATAAATGCTAGTTATTATGTTTATGTTTAAATTGCTTTTATTTAATAGCAAGGTAGTTAAGGCGCTAAGGCATAAAAAAGGCGCTAAGCTTGCGCCTTGGGCTTTTTTTGCCCCTTGAGCCTTTTTGTGCGTCTTTTATACAACTTTGTGATTTTTTCCGCTTAAAGAACTGCACTATAAACTAACATTAAAAACGCTAATTTTAGCATTAAAACATGTTTTTAAACAATCCTTTTTTGCAAATAAGAAAGCACTAGCTACTAAATACGAAGTCACAAATGATAACCTTGACCAAAACGATGTCAAATTCAAGTCTATGACACCGAAAATATAGAAATTACACCAAAAAACCAGAAAACATAAAGATGTTCAAGTTCAAGTGTTCAACACAACACTTGAAATTTAATTTAACTTCTAATCACTAATGTCCAATTTTAATTGAACTAAAACTTTACTCAAAATAAATTAACTAAAATTAACATTACCCAAACTTTAAATTAAAATTAGTGAAACTTTATATTAAAATTAACTAACCTTTAAATTCAAATTCAAATTAACTAAATTTAAAATTAAATTAGCATTAACTAAACTTTAAATTAAAATTAAATTAATACTAACATTAAACTTAAAATTAACTAAACTTTAAATTCAAATTCAAATTAACTAAAATAAAAATCAAAATTAAAATAACATTAACTAATCTTTAAACTAAAATTAACTAAACTTTAAATTAAATTTAAGTTAAAGTTAAACTAATTACTTTAGATCACTAACTTAAATTTAACTTAATTAAAAAGTTTAAATCTAACTTAAATTTTTATTTAAATTAACTTTAACTTTTAAACACTAATTACTTTTCAAATACTAACTTAAATTTTACTTAACTTAGTTAAATACATAAAAGGGAAAAAAATAGTATCTAAGTTGAGAAGATGAGAAAGAGGGAGCAACAAGCGTGACGACACTGGGTATGAGTTTGCGGCGACGGTGGTGGCTTGAAGGTCGATTCGTGGTAGAGTTTTTTTTACTGCCGTCGAAGTTGAAGTCACTTAATTTTCGATTTAATTTAGGGTGAGAAAAACCCTAATTTAGGCATGCTTTTTAGGCGTCTTGGGGCTTCATCGCCTAGTAAAAGGCGCGTTTTTTGGACGCCTTGAATAGCTCGAGCGTCTCAACTTTCAAAAAGGCGTAAGTGTTGCGCCTAAGCCTTTCTGCATCTTAGGCGTGCCTAGGTGCACGCCTTATTAACACTGTTTAATAATAGAATAATATTTCTTATATTTGGATGTTAAGTGTTATGCAAAGGTCAAATATAAGTGCACATTAAATTAGATGTGGCTCAGGAAACCTATGCTATGGGGTTGGCCCGAGGTGGAATTCGCTTTGATATGGCCTTAGTTTAAATCTTCAGAACAAATAAATTGTCTAAATAATATTCATTTGATACAATTTAATTTAGCTTTCAGCTTGCTGCTGTGTAATTTTTTTGGTTCTGAGGGGTGCATGACATTCACTAATCCAAAGTTCCAATTCTTGAAACGTTTCAAAGGGTTAAAGAAACAAAACAAAATTTCTGAATAAATCTTATTTGATAGTATTTTTGATAGATTATGCCGTCTCATATTGAATCTCGCTGCAAATCCTGTGTTGAAATTATGTATCTTGAATTTTAAAACAAACAAAATGTTTCAGGGCTAGCGGACCAGTTATAATCATATCTATTGCTCAATAGATGGCCATTTTTCAAACGGCTGATATCCAGGCACGCAACACTTATTAAATTTATTTTGTTTGCTTATAAAGTTTGTTTATGAATTCTTCTGAATGGACTGCATTTTGTAGGTTTGCAGTTCTTGTTTATTTACTTCATCGAGTATAACATGCTTAATTTAAGGAACTGTTAGATAAGGGGGTGAACGATAAGGGAACATTGTAAGCAAAAAAGACTTTTTATGGGGATAAATATTGATTTTGTACCTGTTTTAGTGTAGAATATTATTTTCCTTCTTCCAAAAATGCCCTTATCACTTTCTTTCTCATATATTTTTTAATAACAGAACCTTCCTTCTCTCATTTTCCATATCATTAAAAATTTATTAATTATAAGATTTTCAATTAAAAATCCATTTGTATCATTTTCAATCTTAATTGAGATAATGTAAATATGTAGATTGATGTGGGCTCTCCTTCCTGATCTTCAATTTCTAAATATATTTTGGGGTTTAGAGATGAAGAGATAGAATCAATGATTTTGGTGGGATATCAAATTATGTGGAAGAAGAGAGAAGTAGATAACTGTGGAAGTACAACTTTAGTAATTTTGATTTAATTTCATAAGGAAAGAGTTATTTATTTGATTTTCCTTCAAACAAAAATTATTTAATTAAGAAATTACCTTTTTTGGCTTCCTTTGTCCAGAACACTTCTCCTTTAACATTTCTCTTAATTTAAATGCATCTTAAAATGTAAGTGTACTTTTTTTAAGAATAAGAGTGATACTTTATTCAAGCGGAACACTCATTTTGATGTTTCAAGAATTTGAATTCACGACCTTTAGAATCTCTGAGAGCTGGTGGTCGTTGAAAATATAACCGGTACGTGAATAGATGATTTATATTTTGTATTGCAAATAAGCTAAGAATCACAATAATGTTTTCTTTGATGTTTGTAGTCGGATTACTATTTGAATTTCGTATAGAGGTTGATTTAAACTGTTTATCTGTATTATTGATATCTTATGATTGGCTATTTAGTTGTACTAATGCGAACCCGTGCTTTACACACGGTTATCCGTACAAAGATTGATCCAGAATGTAGATCCAACTAAGCAAAGAGTGAGTACTCAATTATGTGAAAAATCACATTTATAGTCCATACTAATATTCATATTCTTGTTGATGCTTGTACAATAAATGTTAGAAAATTGACGCAATTATTTTGAAGATGTAAAATTGAAAGTGTAAAAGCATATTTTTGATAAATATGAGCTTAAACTTTTAGAAAATTGGGGAGAGAGAAAAAAGTAACCATAGTGGATGTTTGTCAGTTTAAAACAAACACATCATACTATAAAACAACAAATGAAATCATTTTTAAGTTCTGTCATCCGGCTTTTTGGCCCGGCTATATCTAGACTGACTGGACAAATTAGACTAGACGATTATCGAGGAAGACAGTCCGAAGAGATGATTATTAGGCTCAGAGATCAAGCGCAGACAATGATATGAAGCGAAGATCAACCGAGGCCAACGAATAAACTCTCCATAATATTCTAAGTATGGAATAATGCATCCCCTAAGCGGGGGTTCAGGCCTATCCCTTGATTCCCTTTCCTTAGGAGATTGGTACATATCCTCAATTAATGTCCCAAACTTAGTATATACCGAGTGACAAGGAAGGCCCCATGAGACTACATTCCAAATTTCAAGTCATTTGGAGTTCGTATGCTCAAGTTATAGGCAAATTACTTCACCTATCAAAATGGATCAGTATAAAAAGGGATCGTCCATATTCAGCTTTCACCACATAATGCAACAATGATCGGTCAATAACTCAAAATCTACAGATGCCATCAACATGAAACTTGGAATATAAGCTAATTAGGACATGTGGAACACCCCATAGGGATCACATGACATTTGGAGCAAGTTAGAGGGGTCGGTATCTATCCCTCTAGAGGGATTGGTAGAAATCAAAATTCAAGCAACACTACTTTACGGCAAATACGATATCTCACAAACCGTACGTCAGAATTGCACGAAATTTGGGGAGTAAGTAGCTAACATCATGGGGCATCCTTCATAGGGATCGCATCCCATTTGGATGCATTTATAGGGGTCGGTACCGACCCCTATTGTGGGCCCCGATGGGCCTGCAAATTTTTGGGTTGCCTCGTCTTGGTCTTCTGAATCTTCCGCCAAAATTTCGGTCCGATTCATGCACGTCTTCCTCTATAAATACAGCAGACACAGCGTCAGAAAATGGGACTGCTTTCTCCGTCGAAGCTCTGCCATTTTTATTCTTCACTTTTGTACTAATGGATTCCAGTCGATCCAAACACTCTTGTAATGATAATCGAGTGGAATAGCAATAAAAATATGAAGTGGACATAGGCCAAGATTGTCGAACCACTATAAAAATCTATGTGTTCATTCACTTTTTCTGCTTTGTTTTCAATTCCATTCTTTGTTTAATCTCCATGAGATTCTATGAGTGTTGATGCCTATTTCTGACGTCAACAAGTTCAATAGGTTACTACATATTATGTAAGAATTTTTAATGTTAATCGAAACCTTTATCCATACGAAGACAACTTGAATTCGGATTTCAGTGTTGCAACTCACTAAAACATTGTTAACACAATACCCACACAAGCTTTTTCTTCATATGATTGGTAGTTTGGCTTGTCTGTTAGAAGGACGTTGGTTGGTTAGATTTACCCATATCTATTTCTTTATGCAATCTATTTAGTTGAGATATATAAAACTTTTAGCTTAATAATAATAAAGCATGTTATTATGTCATTTCATCAATTTTTTTGTTATTTGATAAGATTTTACATATACAACAACTAAATATATCCTACCTTAAAGAGCTACGATAAATTTTGAAATGCAATTAAAACTCAAACTGGCAGTTAACTATGTCATACACACACATTATCATTTGTTACCTTGTTAATGAAGATACCTTATTTTTTGGAATAACATCATGTTTGTTAATATATCGAAATTGAGTACCTTGGAGAATGAAGTGATGTTAAGTATTGGTGAATCATTGATTTGTACCCAAATATGTTGTGCATATCGATTCATGAATTTTGTAGGTGATAAAAGTCTTAACTGGTTTTGATAAAAATCAATGTTAGCTTATAATGAATTACTGTTTTTCTTGATCTTCAATTTCTTTCATCAAAGAGCTTTAATTTGCACATATCGGATCCTTCAACCACGCGAAGTCCCAAACCTGAAAGAATTATTTCAAATTTATTATTTCAGAATATGAACAATTAGCCACGGAGAGCAGAATTATGAATATTCTATCCTATAATGGTTTCATACATGTACTTTTATACAACAGACATTTTGGGTGGAATTTAATACATCTTCCCAAATATTAAACTCATAAACCCGCATTATTTCATGGAAAATTTGAACATCGATGTAAGCATAGGTTCTAGTGCGTTAGAATGTCTTGCTTCTCTATAGTATCAAAAAATTTAATGGTATCACTAAGGCATCACTAAATTGGCATCATTAATTTTTTAGTGAAGATCATTTTTTAGTAGGAGCTTTTGGCGTTACTAATTAGATTAGCAACGCCATAACGATGCCAAAAACTCATTAGAAAATTGCAAATTTGTAGTAATGTACAAACCAATAATCATATTACACTTTCAATTCTAACATACAAAATTAAAAAAAGGAATGCCCATAACTAGGCCTGTCAACGGGCAGGCGGGTTCGGTTCGGGTATCTTAAAACCCGGACCTAAGCCCGATTACAATAATCAAAACCCGAGCCTGGTTCGAACCTGCATGGTTATTTCCAAACTAATACTCTAGTTCGGCCCATCGGGCTTTTCAAGCCCGCTGGGTAATACCCGTACGGAACTCATAATATATATGTTAAAAATTATACTTTAAACTTGCAATTTTTGTAAAATTTATACACAAACAATGTTAACATACAAATTAGATGGTGATGTAGCCAAATTCACAAGAAAAGTAACCAAAAACATCTATATGAAAACAAACAAAATGACAAATAAATAACATAAATACTCATGTTTTGATATAATGGAAAACTAATAATCGGGTCAGATCGAAACCAAACTGGGTTTTGATAAACCATACCCGGTCCTAATAGTAACCGGGTCGGGTCTGGGTAGTTAGGATAAAAACCGTATCCGTATTAACATGACGAGTTTGGACCGGACTCGGGTCAAAACCCACACCATTGATAGACCTATCCATAACAGTTGATAGTATTATTAGCATAATCGTAAAGCAATTTTATATACCTGTCAAACAAATCGGGTGATTCTAACCGAACATGCGTTGATAATTTAATGAAAGCCTTATGGTAGGTTACCAATCTTCACTTGTTAAGGCTAAAATGGCCGGTCGTCATTGTTCGATTTTCCTAGGCTTGCGTAGGAAAAAGAAGCTGATTCGGCGGAACAAGGTAACCGATTCGGCATCACAGGATAATCAGAATCACTTTGCGGTATGTTTTTTCAAAGGAATCCTAAGGCGAATTCTCCATCCACGAAATCACAGGGAGCCTTGTCCCAGACAATTGAAGTGCTTTCGTATCAAAAGTGAAATTCTAAGAGAAACCTTGCATTTATATGTGTACTACATTCTTATTTCAATGCTAAATATTTCGAATAATCTTTTAATCTTGTTATTAAAGAATTTGATGGATCAAAACCATTTAAGATTGAAACCTGCAAGCAACAATTATTGCATCCAAATATGTTAGGAAGTCATGAATGCTAATAATGAGAAAAAATATGTAAATAAAAGAATGACACATTACAAACTAAAGTCACGACTAATAATAGATAGAAGTTTATGCGAAAAGATATTTGAATGTGTGAAAGAACCATCAGCATAACTTTTGCTTTATTAACTTCATACGTGGATGAAAAATATAAAGAGAATAATTGTTATAAAAGTTGTTATCATGAAGAAGTTGATTAAAACATTTAAATCAAACTAAGAGCTAATTCAAAAAAAGAGAGCAAACAATAATAATATTTTAAGCATCCTCATCGAAAGAGTTAGGTTGTAAAAGCAATACTGCTTATTAAAAGTAAAAATGATTATAATAAAGAGATTATCTCTTGTTTTTAATTACTAATAATGTGCTGACCCTGTAGTTGCGTATAGATAAGTTTTTGTCTTCCTTGTTCTACTTGCATTTTTTCGCTAGCGTATATTACTTTTATAGTATCATATATCCTATAACTATGATATTGTAGTAAAAACATTATAATCAACAAAGTGAACTTTTGCTATATAATTGTACCCTCAATCAAAATTGTAAGCAGAACCATAGAACTTAAATATGGTTGGATTGTTAAATTGGAAAATATTTTTAACATAAAATGAAGCATTAATATTAAACACCCTCTTGACATCCAATATCAACCTCCACCAGAATACAATCAATATAAGCATCAATTGTTCCACCCATGACATAAATCGATATTGAATAACTCCAAAAATGATCAAGTTTCTTTTTCTTTCTGTCTTTGCATAATGTCTATTAGAGGTAAGTTTAATATTATAAAATTTCTACTACTCATGTACCTCTTTTTCTAGCCAACAATCTATAGTTGGATTGTTTTGATGCTTCTGCTGTCAATCATTGCATTCATTGTCCTAAATTATCAGAAAAAGACATGATGTTGAGATGAATATATTTTTGCAATTTCAAAAAAGAATGACAAAGTAAAAAATATTATGTATCGCTAAAATTTGTAAGCTTATTCGCCAATTAATAAGCATCTGCCTATACCTAGTATTTGGTAGACATAGTTCATCTAAAATAATAGTCAAATCAAAAATATTCAAACCATTTGTAAAAATAGAGATAACAAAAGTGAAAGAATAAGGAGTAACAAAAAGAGCACCATTGTTTCAAACTCCAAGTTTGTAACACATGTTCCAAAACATAATTCATGTAACTCAGTAATAGATTATGCTTTGAAGAATTTGATGCTTCTGCTGCCAATCATTGCATTCATTGTCCTAAATTATCAGAAAAAGACATGATGTTGAGATGAATATATTTTTGCAATTTCAAAAAAGAATGACAAAGTAAAAAATATTATGTATCGCTAAAATTTGTAAGCTTATTCGCCAATTAATAAGCATCTGCCTATACCTAGTATTTGGTAGACATAGTTCATCTAAAATAATAGTCAAATCAAAAATATTCAAACCATTTGTAAAAATAGAGATAACAAAAGTGAAAGAATAAGGAGTAACAAAAAGAGCACCGTTGTTTCAAACTCCAAGTTTGTAACACATGTTCCAAAACATAATTCATGTAACTCAGTAATAGATTATGCTTTGAAGAATACCCGTTGTTCATAAATTGTAAACATCATAGTTAAAAGTTATCGATCACACAACGTCATTTTGAAAGTGCGGCACTAATGACATAAAATTTGCATTAATGAGTCAAATAACATCTGTTTAATTCAATTTATGTAATGAATGATATGCCTCATAAAGATATGAAACTAAAACTTCATATCGGTAAAATAAAATGAAATATTTCTAAATTAAACACACAATGACAGTTCAACAAACATGTAATTGCATTTACAACATAAAGAAGAAACATGAAAAAATTCCAATAGATCTACGAATAGAAATTAAAATTAGTTGGAGGTGATAATTTTCAAATCTCTATCAATCAACAAAAAAGAAAAAAAAAGAATAAAGCTATCGGGTAGGGGTGTATATCGGACGGACCGGACCGAACATTTTGGTGTTCAAACTCGAACTCGATCATGAGTCGGACAAGCTCATGTCCGACTGGATAAAATTCGAACAAATATTTTCTTGTTCAAACTCGGTCCGACAAGTAACTGAACATTCCGTGTCCGGTCCAATAAGCTCGCCCGTAGAGTCGAACAAGTAACGGACCAGGTCGGACAAAATGCAGACATGCATGGAACCATACTTTATATGAATTAATATGAATCATGATATATGAGAACTATATTCTCATGCAAAAATGTGAACGTAATAATCAAAAAAGGCAAGATGACCAAGGCATGGACATAAAACAAAGGCGAAAATTGGCGGTATAGTTTGATCAATTTTTTAATAAAACAGAAAACATCAACACAAAAACATACAAATGAATAAGTGAAAACCTCGTCATTACCATACTTAATAAATATTATACTTCCAAGACCTGATAGGAGTACATAATAATTTCATAGGACATGGTAACAAAACTATCAGCTTGCTTCCAACCTTAAGCAGTTTAGCAACTTTGGCATTATATATAATTATAAAGAGTCTTTTGCAAATAACAGCCATTATTCCTAGAAGCAAGCAACAACAAATGGCTTTCATGCATATCCCATTATCTCCAAAATAATCATCTCACCTGGACAAATAAGTAGCTCATGTTAAATTCATCAACAAGGATCTAATTGTGTGGACTACTTTATATAGGTGTTACAGTGTATGAATAAACAACCTGGTACACTACTTTTCTTTTAAAAAAAATATTATGTCCTTTAATGAGCTGGAATCAACCAGTAAATATATTCATGTGCACAACTCAGGTTATGACAATGGTAAACTCATGTACAGACAGTAAACTCAAGTAAAGAAGCAAATCATAAGAATACAATTACTTTATGGTTAGCATAAGAAGAATAATAATACATATGTACATGTAATGGAGATAAGGTCCTTACAATCACATTTTTTATGACTAACTTTAGAAGGACAATGTTAATATTATAAACTGATGCATGGAGTTCTAACAACAAGCATAAATACATGGACTACTTTACATGATGGACTTATCAGATGTTATGAGAAAATTTTGGTCATTCATGTGTATTCCTGTTCTAAAACTTAATTATATATAAATACAACAGACATCAAAACTAAGGTTCTAAAAAAACTTACCCCTAACTTATCAATAATTTTATCCAAGCTATTCAAAATTGATTGATTCCATATCATTCTCACAAGGTTCAACATGAAAATAATTGCAGGACAAAACTAATCACAAACATTAGTATAATAAGAGATCTAAAAAATACTACACATAATGGATATCAAATTTAAAGTTAAATATACATCCTTGACTTTGAAGAAAATGTTCTTAAGGTTGAAATTACATACACATAACTTATAACTAGGATTTAGGAGTTTTCATTCAAGTATATAAGTCTGCATACATAAAGTATATAATATAAACTTATGTTAAAGTCAAGGAATATGAAGCAATATGTACAACATTCAAAATGTGCTATGTGCATACAAGCAGGTTACTGTAAAAATAATTGATTAAATTTAATATTATTTAATGAAATATTATGCATGGAAATGTATAAAATTCTAACCTCCAAACTCTTCAAAGCATACTTAGAACGCAACCAATCTCCATTACAAATTAAAGCTTCTACTGTTTCAGGTTTGAGAGAACTTCTATACTGATCCAAAACTCTACCACCGACACTAAATGCAAATTCAGAAGCAACACTGCTAATAGGAATGGATAGTATATCTCTAGCCATTATTGACAAGATTTTATACTTAGAAGCATTTATTTTCCACCATTCTAGTACATTAAAAGAATCTTCCAAGTCATCAAATTTATGACGATTTTCTTTCAAATATAACTCTAGTTCAGATTATATAGTCTCAACTACATCTGATTCCTCAGCCCATGTTTCAAACTCAGTCCTACCTTTTGTCTTTTTTCTTTTTGAAGTACTTCCTTTTCTTAGCTTAGAAGTGTTATCAGTTGCAGCAGAAGCATATTCAAAATATAATTCATCCAAAGAAATCATAACAAGTTTTATATGTTGTTCGGATTCAGATTTAGGGTAAATCTTAGGAAAACAAAACTCTATAAGCTTCATTTTGTATCTTGGATCTAAAACTGCAGCAATAGATAACAGCAAATTGCAATCTCCCCAGTACTTGTCAAATTTGTTCTTCATTTTATCTACCATTCCTTTCATGAAAAATGACCCTTCATATTCTAATAACTTCTCAGTTAAAGTCTGCTTAATTTTCCAAAGTTCTGGAAGGAACAGGTTAGAAGTTGGATAAGTTGCATCTGAAAATATATTTGATGCTTCATTAAAGACCTCTAAAATCTTACATATAGAGTCTGCTCTCTCCCAGTCTAATGTTGATGGCAACCAAATGTAAGATGGATCTCTTTCTTGATACATAGAAAAGACCTTTTTAAATTGTAAAGCACACTCTAGCATTGCATAAGTCGAGTTCCAACGGGTAGGAACATCAAGTATTAAACGTTTAGATAAGGGAAGCTGCAATTGTTTAACAATATCTGCAAATTTATGTAGGCGTTGAGGTGACATTTTAAAGTATTTCACACTTTCACGAATATTTTGAATCACTTCTTTGATCTCATTTAATCCATCTTGCAGAATTAAATTCAACACATGCGCACAACACCGAACATGAAAAAACTTACCCTTGAAATAAAGTTTTCCTTTCAAAGCAAAGTTTTCTCTCAAATTTCTCACAGCAACATCATTTGAAGCTGCGTTATCAAGTGTAATTGTAGATATCTTATTCTCAATACCCCAATCTAAAAGGCAAGAAAATATTGCATCGGCAATCGCAAGTCCGGTGTGAGGTGGTGGCAAAGTAGCAAAATTCAAAATACGCTTCTGTAATTTCCATTCAGAGTCAATAAAATGACAAGTTAAGCACATATAGCCTATTGTTTGGTTTGATGTCCATAGATCAGAAGTTAAACTTACTCTACTAACACCTTTTAAAACCTCCTTTAACTTTTTTTTTTCAGATTCATGCAATTTCATACAATCATTTTTAATTGTTATTCGCGACACCTTCTCAAGCTCAGGATTTAATACTTGACAAAATAATAAAAAACTCATGTTCAACCATCCTAAAAGGGTATTCATGCACAGTAATCATTGTAGCAAGAACTTCTCTTACTTTTTCTTTGTCATATTTATGGATAGCTAGTTGGCCAATCAGCCCAGTATCAGAAGCTTTTTCTTTAAAAAAGTCTCTGCCTAACAATCTTTGTTGATTTTCTTTAGCATTACGAATACTACATTTATTTAGATGTCTCTTAAATGTAGTTGTGCATCCATCTGTAGTTCTAGTTAACTTTTTATCACAATGAATGCACTTAGCAAATAATTTAACCTTACCATCTTTACCTTCTTCTTTAATCTTCTCAAACTCCAACCAAACATGAGACCTCTTTTTTCTAGACTGCTTTTCATCTCCACCAACAACATCATCAACGGCTTTAGCACTAGCAGTAGTTCCATCGGCAGTTTCAATAACATTTTCATTACCAACATCATTTGCTAATCTCTTCTCTTTTGTATTTTCATCTTCTCCATTGAGGATAAGCTCAGCTTGATTATGATCACCAACTACTGGTTCTTGATATTTTTCATCATTTATCAAATCTTCCAAAGCTAGAGGAATAATAAAAGGCAAGGGAGTCAGGATAAATAAAATTAAGAAATACATCGTTGAATCATTTTTATATTGCAAGTACACATAAGCAAGTTTTTATCCATAATCATAATAAGGTGAATGATTAAATGAAAATCAAATTTGGCAATAATTGACATATATAACCACACTGGATCAAATAGTAGGAATGTTAGAATTATAAATAAGTTAAAAAGGCAATTGGTTTTTGGTATAATATTTGTCAAAAAATTATCAACCAAAAATGTAAAGAAAACAAAATGACTAAGTAAATCCATTTTTGGAATGATACCCCGCAGTTTTAAGCAAGATTCAATTCTTACAGCAGTTTCCATTGCATATTCACACGACAAGATTGGACTAATACAAGAAAGCTAACAACTAATTATGTAAATCCAATTAGAATTTGAATGATAATAATGTGAACATGTCTATTTGTATATTTAAAATGATCATCAGGAAGAGGAAATAATATCATTCACTGATTGCTAGCTACTTGCTGGAACAATAAACAAAGCATAATAAAATATTGAAAATCACAAATTGGGTAAAGCTAATATCAGATTCCTTAAATGAACAATAAAAATCAAATAATTCTTGAAATAAACCCTAAATGAATCACATACTCATACGGTTTCATTAATAGAAACTTGTTTAACAAAACCGAAAAACTCACTTTGTGATTTTGAAGAAGCCATGGCAAAAGTCTGAAGGAGCAAGAGAAAAGTTTAACCATATATCTATTGCCGATGACAGAAATTGTACCATCGATTTGATGATATATATTATTCTCTAATATTTTGTACTTAGATCTAAACATCTTAATTCAAAAGATTCTATAGAAAATCGAGATTGAGAAAACCAAAGGGTTAAAGGGTTTGTATGGAGAAATTAAACGTTGTTTGATTTATCCAAGAGAAATAATAAGGGAAAGATATCTGTTCAGGTTGCAATTTAAAGGAAAGTCAATAAAAGTAATTTATTATCATTAATCCTGTGGTATAATTGTTATTTACTGCTGCATAAGGAAACCACAGGACATAAAAGTTTCACCAACCCCAAGTCCTAACGAATGCCATAACATTATTACATTATGTTCACGGACAATATTCGATCGGACGACCATGTATTCGAGCTCGGGTCCGTAATTTTAATCGGATTAGAATTGATGTTCAAACCCGACCCATTTCCTAAACGGACCGTACATCGGTCGAGCAATTTTTCGAGTCGGACCAATTCGGACAACGGACTGTTCGATCCGATTTACAGCCCTACTATCAGGTATATAATTTAATAGTTAGAGATCATAAACTGTAAAACTAAAATAACATTTAGAAAGAAAAAGCTACACAAACTATTAGCAAAATCATTATTCGGATATAAAATTGTGTGGATTAGATTCAGATCATCCAAATCTTCTATTACTTTCAACTTTCCATTGTTTAATTTAGGAGGTGAATTCTTGAGACTAAAGAATAAAAATTGACAGAAGAGTAACAATCAGCATTATAAATTTAAATTAAGGTATCTCATAAGAAAAAAATACGTTTAACAATCAATTATAAATTCAGAACAACTTCAAAGACCTCCCCCAATTTTTAAATCGATCGATTTCGGCCATTGCCCTAATCCCATCCACCATCGTCCTCGTTCGTCTCTCTACTCCCCTTTACCCATCGCGATTGTCCTCCCCTACTCTCTTCTTTCATCCGCCTTTCGCTCGTCTAAGGATGGCCAAGAACAGAAAATCGAAGCAACGTTTTGCCGTATCGATTGAGCATTGAGCGTTTGCCAGCAGATTTGGCTGCATCTTTGCGGTACCTTCTCCAACGCCTTATGGCTCCCGCTCCGAAGCGTGACGAAGCTATGAGCTCCGTGTGTTACGGATGCTCCAGCTGACGTTGCTACTTCTATGAATGTTGCTACAACGAATGTTCAATTAGGCAATGATTCAACACCTGACATTCTGTTAATATCAGTTGTTCCAATTGTTAGTTTGGGTACACTAACAACCATGCCTTTCAATTCTGAAGTTGCAGGGGACGTTTTTAAGAATCATGTGAAGGCAGTTGCTCGTGATGTTGTTGGATCTCCGATCTATTACTTTTCTACTGTTACCGCTGCTCATAATAACTTGCTTAACAATGTGTCGTCGAACCCAATATCCCAATCAACTCCAGTTGGAATTTAGGGTCTTCAAAACTAAATACTGCAGGGCCTTAAACTACTGTTCCAGGTGCCGCTAACCCGATCTCTTGGTCTTCCTTATTCGCCAATAAACCACGTAATGCTGGAGTTTACACTCCGAGGCTTTTTGATCTTAAGACAGTTAATGGAATCAATATCCCTCCTCCTGTTGTTGATGCGGGAATTTTTTTCTGGCGGGAGCAACTTGTTGGTTTCTTCCTGGATGATAACCCTTCATTTGTTGTGAAATCCAATTTAAGAATGTTTTGGAGATTGAAAGGGAAGATTAACATGCGGTTTTATAGTTCTATGTTCTATTTCGCTTTACCATACCCTGAGGATAGACTTCACATTCTTGAAGCCGAGCCCGTTATTATTCTAGGAAAGCCATTATTTGTTACCAAATGGAGCCTCTCGGGTGTCACTGTTACGTGAACAGGTACTCTCTAGTCCTGTTTGGGTCCATTTCTCGAACATCCCTTCTATTTTTTAATCTATGGTTGGTATTGATTGGTGTGTTGGTGTGTTTTGATGAGACGACGATGAGAAGAGGCAGATTAGGTTATGCAAAAGCTTTGATTGAGGTAAAACCTGATAGATTTTTAGCATCGGTATTACCGGTTGAACCGACTTCTAGCCTTGTTGCTTTGGTAGATGTTGGATATAAGTGGAAACCACCGATATGCATAAATTGTAGATCTTTGATCATCTTGTCGCTTCTTGCAAGAATTCCCCTACTATTTCATTGCCTTACGTCGAGGAAATTGTTGTAAAGTGTCTATCCCTTAGAAGGTCCCTCTTTCAAAAGTTGTTTAACAAGAAAACTTATCAACACCCCAAAGTTGATGTAATAGGGAAAAATAATCCTTTTGGTCTCTTTTGGATTATTGGAGAGAGCTAGGATATGAATGTCTTCCTTTAGATCACCTTTCGAATCAGACTTTATTATGAAATTTCTTTCTTATTGCCCTTTCGAAAGGTTTAAGTTTCCTTGTTTTTGATCTTTCGAACTGGATAAAATAGCTCGACTTTCCTTTAGAAATAGTCCTTTCGAAGTAGTTGCGGTAGCTTAATGGACGGCTCTAAAATTCAAGGTTATGATCAGCTTTGAATGGATTCGACCTGGTCGAAAGCTGGAATCTTAAATAAATTGGGTCTGAATCGGAAACTAAAGTAAAACTGGCCTGGGTTTAGGTTTCGATCCACTTGAAAGTAGAAATCCAATGATAGGAGGCCTGGAGTTGATAAGTGGAATTACTTGAAAATGCAGGGGTTTCGACCAAGTCGGAAGGTGTCTTTCGATGGGGTCGATACCTAGAAAGCAGAGTTAAGATCTAATAAAAGCTTTCGAAATGACTAAGTAATTAAGAATATTGAAGACTTCCCTTTGGCAACTCAACAAAGCCTTTATTGATCAACTTTCCCCACTTCAATTTACAAATTAGGGTTTACATCTTTGTAGAATTAAGTAAATACAAGTGTAGATTGACTGAGTTTGGATCTCCCAAACCAGACCCCTTGGGTCTTATTTATAGATGCGGGTCGGTACCTTTCGACCCAGTGCTTTCGACCTGGTCGAAATGTGCTTCAGATGCCTTCCGACTCCTTCGGCACTTGCGCTTCCCTCTGCAATGCTTTCAAATGGACTCGAATGCCTCCGCCTTCATCGAAAGGGGTGGTTGCACCTTTTCTTCTTTATGTCGCTTTATATGATCTTTCGACTCTGTCGATGGGTTGTTTCCAGGGGCTTCGAAGATGTTGAACCGGTGATGGTTTCGATGCTGGTTGTAGCTTCTAAACATATGCTTGCGACTTGACGCGGAACCTTCCCTAGATATCAATGGCTTCGACCGGTTCGAAGGCTTGGTTTGGCTTTCGAAAGGGTTGTTTCGATCATGATGTGCTTTTGGGTGATTTGAATGAAGGCGAAACCTTTGGTTTCGAAAGGTTTGGCGTGTATATGAAAGGTTGTTATGCATTGTCTTCGAAAGCTGCTTCCTTAACTCCTTCGAAAGGTCTTCATGTCTGCGGAAGCACCTGTTTCGAAAGGTGTTTATTGAAGCGGAATCGTGCTTTCGATCCTTTCGACCTCTTCGAAAGGTTTTGATACTTTTAATCTTTGGCTGTTGCATTCCTTCGAAAGGTCTTGCTAGTGCTTTTCTCTCTTGTTCTTCTTTGCCTTCTATTCAATAGGGTTTCAACATGGTTGAAAGGATATTTGGTGGTAACATTTCCCCCCCTCCTTCGCGAAGGGATGCTTTTGACTTTTCAAGTCAATCATCTTGAAACCTTCAATGTTTCCCGCCTTTCCATATTCCCACGTGAATCTGAGCCGTTCATTTAAATTTGATATGGCGGTCATACAAATTATTTAGTTTACAAAATGAAATACTATACTCGATTGTTATACAAATTTAACAATTCTCTAATCTCAATTATACATTTAATATAGGGGCATTTCACCAGAAGGACAAACTTTGCAGTCCAATTAGTTTCTAGGATACACATTCAAAGAAATTACTTTCAAGGCCAAAGTTAGCAGAATAATTACTTTCAAGGACAAAGTCAGCAGTCCAATTACTTTCAAGGACATAATTTCATAGGTTTTTAGGCCCTAGAAACTAATTATTTTACGTTTTGTTCTTGAAAGTAATTATTTCAGTTGTGTGTCCTAGAAACTAATTCCACTTGCTAAAGAGGTCCTTGTGGCTAATTTCCATTTTAATATACAAGGTCCAAATTCCTAAATGGGATAAACTAAAAGTCCAAATGTTTATCTCCTTGCTAGCACAACCATTCAAGGTCAACCTGTTCTGTACTTGAAAAGTCTCGACCTGACCCGAGCAAAATAACACCCGGGTCAGACTATCTCTAAATATCCAATAGGGTGAGAACAAGATATAGTACAAGAACAAATAACATATAAGTAAATACAGATGTTCAGGATTGAATTCACAGAACAAAACACAGTATCTCTAAGCATGCAACTACCAATGATTAACTCAGTACAGGGTTATAAGTTTTCATCACAAACACGAACTACTCACTAAACACAAAATAGTAGAATTAACTTAACATCCATCACAAGACACAAGAATATATATATATACTTTTATTTCACGAACACAGAACAACCACAAAATCCAAATATCCAGAATCCAAGAGATCTTAATCCAAACCGATCATAATGATCGTCCAAAACAATCGCAATGATTGTACTCAAAACCCGTGACAAACAAACAGACAAATTGGTATCACTCGAACCGATCCGATACCAATGATCGTACTCAGATCGGGAACACAGAATCACATAATGATCTCAAGGATAGTCCATACCGATCAAGGTGATCGTAGAAACCATGACTCGATAATTCCACATTTATTTAATATTATTAAATTATTATGTTTGAAAAGAAATTCAGGAATAAACTTCTTAAGGATCTAGCAGCCACTTGCCGCACACCAAAAGAGAGTAAACTCTAAAGTGCCAAATACTATCATCTTCAGTAATCACTAGAATTTAACCAATACGTCCTATACCATATGATGAAATTCAAGTATTTACTAAAAGCTAGTAAATATCACTTATTACGAATACGACTGGAAAACCTGAACCATATTCTCCTAAAGATATAGCAACCACTTGTCGCACACCAGAAGAGAATACAACTCTAAAGTGTTAAATACTTTTCCAAATACAATCACAAGAATTTAACCAAGGCATCCCATACTATCCGGTGAAATTCGAGTATTCGTTAATAGGCTATTAAATTCCACTCAAATATTCTATTCAATGAGTTGTACCATATTCGACGAAGAGTTATTCAAAAGCATTTAAACCAATCGATGACACTAAGTCGATTATTAGTACTCCTCAAATTATAGAATTAAGGTTCTCAAAACATTTATTTAATTTGTCACTTATTAAAATTTTCCATTCTTCCAAATTGTTTCAAAAGTATTTATTTTACAAAACAAGAATTTTCATATTCCAAAACCACATTGATTCCTTAAATTCCATATGGATATAAGGTTATACACCATATTCCAAAAGCTACTTATGAAGTATTCATTTATTCATGCATCCTCCATTTCCAAAACCAAATTAGTATTATAATTAATTAGTTAAAAAAAATCTCTTACACTAGTATTTCTCAAAAACCAAAATTTCAAATCCATAAAATCATCTTTATTATTTATTTACTAGAATATACTACATTTATATAAAACAACTTAAGTTTCTGCTCCCAAATCACATATTAAATAAGTCCATTTATCGTGATAAAACCATTATATTAGTAATACCTAATATTCATATAAAACTTTGTAAAAATCATTTATAAAAGGAGTAATATTGTTTGGAAAACAAGTTGGAATCCATATTATTTTAATACACTAATTTATATTTTTTTTAAACCCATACGTATATAAATGTCATAGCAAAACTCAATATAAATTAAATCCATAGACTTAATGAATTTAAACTCAGGAATTACACTTGAAAGATTAACTAGAAGCCAACAAAACCAAGCACTAAAATCTCCGAACAAACAACAAAACACTTTTTCACTAAACAACTAAATTCTGATTTTCAGTTTTGAAGTGCAATTTAGACCAATTAAATCTCAAAATTTTCAAAAACTTAAAACACAAAAGTTGTTCCTTAGAGTCTCAGCTTTCCAGCACAAAAAAGTTTGGTCAATTTGGATTTAAGGGTAAAAAGTTATGGCTATTTTAATTTCGGATTTTAACACAACAAATACAAAAGACAGAGCAACATTATTTGATTCTAACTCAATTTAGACCACTTAAACTTAGAATTTTCAAAAACTTAAAACACAAAAGTTGTTCCTTAAAGTCTCAGCTTTCCAACACAAAAAGGTTTGACCAATTTGGATTTACAGATAAAAAGTTATAGCTATTTTACTATCAGGTATCGACACTGAAAATTTGATATGACTGTGCTATAACCTTTGTTTCAAACTTAATTTAGACCCATTTAAATTCAGTATTTCGAAAAATGATCAAAAGAAAAGTTGTAGCTTATTGAAATATCTTTCTAGCACGAAAAGATTGAACAAATTCGAATAATTTTACATCAAGATATCAATGTTTTACTACAGTGATTTTCCTAAGAAATTTTCAGCTATCGATTTGTATATTTCACATTTTCACTAACATAATCAATCTTTCTTTTAGACCTCATGTGTGATGGTTTAGTTATATTCTCATTTCTAACATTCATCAAAGTCAATATAACCACAACAACAAGTACATAAATAATCACATCCATATATGCAAGCAATAAACTTGTATTTATACATCTAAAGATTAAAATAGAAATAGTTGTGAGATTACTCACCTTTCTTCCTTAGCTTGTTACAACCATTCTTATCGACCTTGCATTCAATTTCAAAAAAAACCTAACAATTTGTCTCAAAACAAAGGAAGAATAGTAACAATCAAAACCTACCAGATACAGAAAATCAACTTGTCTAAATAATGAATTAGAGTTAAGAGAATTTACTTTTGATTTTCTCTTAATTTTCTGGAATTTATTGGATTTTAAAACTTTGATTTTGAGAGAACTAGGTTTTAGAAAATAAGATGAAGAAGAGGTTCTGTTTACTGTAAGAGAAAAAAAATGAACGTGATGTTCATTGTCTAAATGCAGAAGAAAGAAATCCACTTATTCTTAAGTGGGCTGAAATCATCCTAAGCCCAAACCCATTAGTTAATTAGAACAATAAAATACTTACACATTTTCTCATTTTCTATCTTATTAAAACACTAATAACTAATTCAATTCAACATAGAAAAATTCAAGTTAATATACTAAAATTAAGTTCATCGCCTGATCTTCAAGATTAATTAATAAAACATAATTTTTAATAATTTATAAACCTATATTTTCCTCACTGAAAACATAGAATTTTGCATTTTCTATAATATGACAACTCAACAAATAAACAAATTTTAACTTTAAAAGTCCACATTTTCTTATTAAATAAAATTACACCATATCTAGAAAATTGTAACACGTTATTTAACAAGTCTTAAAACAATAACTTAACATCAATGAATTCCATATTTTGCTTTTCCAATTATTATTTAAATAAAACACTTAATGTTCAAATCTACTTCAATAAATGAGAAATCCAATTTCTCATTAAAATTACAAGTTTAAATCTTTATTAAATTTAAACTAACACCGAAAAATCAGGGTTGTTACAAACTCTCCCCTAAAAGAAAATCGCGTCTTCCTCTTCTCTTCTTTCATTTATCTGCAAACGAGATGTTAATCCGCCTTTTGGCAAGGCAACATACATGCAGATTCAACCCAATTGACTGCATGGTTATCGAGGCTGGAATATTATGGTTTCGATTTGAATGGACGATCAATCACAGACAATAAACATGAATATGTAGCTGGGATTCGGCATAGTCGATGGACAAAAAGCGCGGAATACTTGGAATATGGGTTTCGACAAAAGTAAACTAATATGTGGACGCGATAGTCCTCCTGCCGGAGAGTGGGACTACAGTAGATATCCACCGGTTATTACTCCAGAAGGAGTCGATATTCCTTTTGACTCGACAGTTACTCTCTCTGCTAATTCATTAAATAAAGCTAGAAATGTAGTTTCTCAACTTTAGATGTAAAGTAAATATCCAATTGTACTCTTTTAGTTTTATTGTTAACTGAGTTGTAATCTTTTATCGCAGTAATAAAGAAATTGTTTATTTTGGTTCTAACTTCATTCTTTTTTCTTTTTATTTAAATAGAAATTACAGTTATCCGCAGCGCCACTTTCATTAGACTCAGCATCTCGCTTTATTAATCTTAAGGATAAGCTGTTAGCGGAACTTGAAAAGAGTAAACTTCTCGAAGATACTTTACTTGCTCGTTTTCACAGCAATGCCGAAGCTTTAAGATGACACAAAAGATTCTTACTTCAGAAAACTATTGTTAGAAATCTTAAGGATCAAATTGCCAATTTAGAAGCAGATGTTAACAGTAAGAATGAAATGATTTCTGCTCTGAAGCGTCAAGTTAATTCGAATCCTTCAATTGACTTCGATCATAAAATGTCAGAACTTTTCCAACAGGTAAGTGATTTGGAGAAATATCTCGAATATTGATTTACCAGTCTCTCATGCTACTCCCTTTGCTGCTAAATTTACAAGATCTACTTCCCTTGCCGTTCAGAAATTTTCCACTACGACTAATCCTCCCCCTGGCTTAGACGAGAAGGTAGTGGGCCAATGGTGCAGGAAAGTTAAATTCGAAATGATGAAATATTTTGACGAACAACAGAAGGTTAAATACTCACAGCGCATAAACGAATATCCTGCTAGAATTTAAGAACACAAACGCGATAACTGTCTCCTTTTAAAGCGCATTGCTGAATTGGAAAGAGAGAATAAGACCCTTAGAGGCACAAATAAAGCTTTCAATCGCGCTCTGAAAAGTAATATTGATGCGATTGATGATGCGGACATGATGATGAAGAAAGAGAAAAAACTCAAAGAAGTTCTTTGTATCGCTATCCGTCACATCATAGATCCTGTAATCGCTGAGAACTTGAACAAGGCTGTCCAAGATTTATGAAAAATTCATATCTATGAAATGTATATATTTGCTCTATACACTTGTAAATAGTTTCAGAAGTTATATAAATCATGTAAATTTTGTAAATATCACATGGTTTGTGATCCTTTCCTGTAATGTTATTTCTGAAACATTTGTTTGATAGTTCATACCATAGTTTCTGTATTTGCTTGATCTTTCATTCTTCTTTACTGTTCTGATTTCCCTGAAAAGTGTGAAGCAAACAATATTTCTGATTGTTAGCTTTAAATTGATGTATAAGTTCGTGCATATCATTCGCAAAGATTAACAAATCATCATGTTAATCATATGGTAATAAATGAAAAGTAGTTATATTTGGTTAAACGTTGAAACCCATCTTCGATCATAATAAGAAATAACGAAGACTTTAACTTTAACCCATATTGCTGGAATATTTGAAACCGGTTGGTAGGAAGTCTTATCCTCAAGCAGGGGTATAAATGTCTTTAGAGAACCATCATCTGGAGATAGTTGATAGTGACTTAAATATGATCAAGTTATAGAAATTCAGAAGTCATTATCTGAAAATTTGTAGTAGAAATCCAATAACCCATATTCGGGTATTAATGAATGAAATTTGAAAGTTTAAAATTCCGAAATCCAGATTCGGGTATTAACGGATGATAACCAGAAATTCATAATAACGATCTTCCTGTTAGAAGTCTTCGACCCAGATTCGGGCATTAGTGGTGGATAATCATAAATCCATAATAGAAATCTCAAGCCCAGATTAGGCAATTAAAGTGAAGTTAAGTAATAGTATTGAAATCCAGATTCAGGTATGAAGAATTGAGAAATCTGTAACCCATATTTGAGTATTAATAGATGAAGTTCAGAAATGAGAGACCCGAAACCCATATTCGGGTAATGAGCGAAGTTCTGTTCTACTTCTTAGATTCTGTCTTCTTTGACATGTATAAATCTCTTTAGGCCTTGTATGAAGTTGTGGTTTGATTGGCTGCTTCTCGAGTTTGGAGATCCTAGTCCTCTATTTGATACGTCACTTCTCGGACTTGGACATCTTAGTTCGATATTTGATGAGCCTCTTCTAGGGCTTGGACGTCTTAGTCCTTTGTAGATGTGCCACTTCTCGGGCTTGGACGTCTTAGTCCTTTGTAGATGTGCCACTTCTCGGGCTTGGACATCTTAGTCCGTTATTGTCTAGTGCTCTTGGTTAGCTCATTCTTAGAGGCTGGAACTAAAGACTTACCTAACCTCCCTCCAGGAGGCGCCTTGACCAGACCGGAGGCACGACCAAGGGCTTGTCGATGCTCTAACTTGGCCATAGTGTGGCGCGGATAAAGGCTTACACTCCTCCCTTTAGGAGGTGCCCTGTCCTGGCCATGGCGTGACGTGGACATGTGCTTGTCGATGCTTTAACCTGGCCATAGCATGGCGTGGATAAAGGCTTACAGCCCTTCCTCCAGGAGGTGCCTTGACCTGACCAGAGACGCGACCAAGGGATTGTCGATGCTTTAACCTGACCATAGCGTGGCGCGGTTAAAGGCTTACACTCCTCCCTCAAGGAGGTGCTCTGCCTTGGCCAACTCGGCGCGGACAGGGGTTTTGACCGTTTAAGGTAATGTCCAAATAAGATGAGCATTTCACTCCCAACCATGTAGATTCTCTTTAAAGAAAAATAGCTTTTTATTGATCTCATTCAGTATATCTATACAAACTCATTGATTTTGCCTTGACGGTAAAAATTGATTATCATCCCTTCCAAGGCTCTGCAGTGATTAGTTTTATGACCATTCATCATATGGTAATGACAATAGGATCTCCTAGATTCCTTTCATATTTTGGTATCCTCTTTTGTGATGGCCAGTAGTTGAGGTCATCCTTTGTTAGCAATTAGACATTTTCTATGGATGTTGTTAGATTGCACTCTTTAGGAAGTCTTGACTTGAAACTTGTTTCTTGAGGATGGCTTTTAAATCTTTTATTACCGGGCTTTGGAGCTTCCTCTTTAATAACTGGTTTTCTCTTTAAATCTCTTTGAGGTTCCGGTGTAGGTATTATCCCGCTTGTGATTTGACCACATTTGTGTGCAAGGCGTTGTAATCTGTCATTATTCCTTCTTCAAAGATTGTGCCTTTGGTATAGTGTTGAATTGTTTTTCTCATTTGATCAAATAAATTGTCGCTTTCCTTTTTTTTCCCATAAAGCAAAGATTGGGGTGTGATCAACATGAAAAGACTGTTTAAGCTCCATTTAAGTGGATCATAGGCTTCAACTTTCTTTTTTCTTATGATTCTTAAAGCCTTCATCCTTAACAGTTGTTCTTCCTGGATTATCATTAGCTGCCTCTAGGGAGAATCCAATTAAGTGGTTCAGAAGATCCCTGCTCAGATCTTTTAACTTTTCCAGCCATGATGAAGTTAGATCAAAAGTAGATAAGCTTGAAATAGGATTTGGTTAGAGATAAGTGGTGTTGGATGTTCAATAGAGTCGGAGGTTCGAACGCTTTTTCTAACGTCAAAATGTTAACAAGAAAACTTGTCAATACCCCAAAGTTGATGTAATAGAGAAGAATAATCCTTTTGGTCTCTTTTGGATTATTGGAGAGAGCTAGGATATGAATGTCTTCCTTTAGATCACCTTTCGAATTCGACTTTATTATGAAATTTCCTTCTTATTGCCCTTTCGACTCAGTCGAAAGGTTTAAGTTTTTTTGTTTTTGATCTTTCGAACTAAATAAAATAGCTTGACTTTCCCTTCGAAATAGTCCTTTCGAAGCAGTTGCGGTAGCTTAATGGACGGTTCTAAAATTCAAGGTTATGATCAACTTTGAATGGTTTTGACCTGGTCGAAAGATGGAATCTTAAATGAATTGGGTATGAATCGGGAACTAAAGGTAAAACTTGCCTGGGTTTAGGTTTCGATCCACTTGAAGGTAGAAGTCCAATGACAGGAGGCTTGGAGTTGATAAATGGAATTACCTGAAAATGCAGGAGCTTCGACCAAGACGGAAGGTGTCTTTCGATTGGGTCGATACCTGAAAAACAGAGTTAGATCTAATAAAAGCTTTCGAAATGACCAAGTAATTAAGAATATTGAAGACTTCCCTTTCGCAACTCAACAAAGCCTTTATTGCTCAACTTTTCCCAATTCAATTTACAAATTAGGGTTTACAACTTTGTAGAATTAAGAAAATACAAGTGTAGATTGACTGAGTTAGGATCCCTCAAACCAGACCCCTTGGGTGTTATTTATAGATGCAGGTCGACATCTTTCGACCCAATGCTTTCGATCTAGTCGAAAGGTGGCTTCAGATGCCTTCTGACTCCTTCGGCATTTGCGCTTCTCTCTACAATGCTTTCGAATGAGGTCGAATGCCTCCGTCTTGATCGAAAGGGGTGGTTGCGCATTCTCTTTTTTATGTCGCTTTGTATGAGCTTTCGACTCCGTCGATGGGTTGTTTTCGGGGGCTTCGAAGATGTTGAACTGGTGATGGTTTCGATGCTGTTTGTAGCTTCCAAACATATGCTTGCGACTTGACGCGGAACCTTCCCTGGGTATCAGTGGCTTCGACATATTCGAACGGTTTGGTTTTTGAAAGGGTTGTTCCGATCATGGTGTGCTTCTGGGTGATTTGAATGAAGGTGAAACCTTTTGTTTTGAAAGGTTTGGCGCGCATATGAAAGGTTGTTATGCATTGTCTTCAAAAGCTGCTTCTTTAACTCCTTCGAAAGGTCTTCATGCCCGCGGAAGCACCTGATTCGAAAGTGTTTATTAAAGCGGAAGCGTGCTTTCGACCCATTCGAAAGGTTTTGATACTTCTAATATTTGGCTGTTGCATCTCTTCGACACCCTTGAATGGTCTTGCCGATGCTTTTCTTTCTTGTTCTTCTTTGTCTTCTATTCAATAGAGTTTCGACATGGTCGAAATGATATTTGGTGGTAACAAAAGTGATGAAACGTGTTCGGGTTTCCAAACACTCGTCCCCTCCTACCCATGTAAGTGCTGCCCCTGCACATGTTCCACCTAGCTCTAGCACAAGCTCTATCGCCGATCACTTTATTTGGTACTCGGAAGAGAAGACTTGGGTCCATGAAGTGATGCAATTTCGCTATTCCCCATTGACTGACACATACTTTAAGTTCGTTTCTGAACGGGAAGGCGAGCGTAGTTCCGTGTTTTATCACATTTCTGGTGATTCCCTTATCCTGTACGTGGATGGAAAATATGAAGAACATGATAGTGAGATTTTAAAAGACGAAACTTGGGACAGACGATACATATTCGACAAGGATTCAGAGGTGTTCGATTCCAAAATTGCATTACTATTTAATGAGTATGTAATTAATGTTATTGTTACCGGCTCGTCTGACGACGAGTATGAATCCTCCTTTGCGCAGGAAGATTAGTATGTATTTTTCTGTTGTTGCTGGGGCGTCTGTACCCCACTCCTGTTTTTACATTCATGTTAGCAGAAGATCACTTAAAAACCAGCTTTGTAACTGCTGAGGCGTTTTTGTCTCATACCTGTAACATTCTTGTGAAGTGATACGGTCACTATAAAATTGGCTTGCATGTGCAAATAATAACACTTTGTTTAGCCCGTCAAATATAAATTTAGAGCATTAAGTGTAAAATGAACATACCATTACAAATCAGATAAGTAGAAGAAAAATGATGGGTTGGTTTTTTCCTATATATTCTTGAAGAAGTGAGGATGAAGAGAACAACTTTAGATTCTTAGGATGTATAGGGCATCATAATAATTGACGGTTTGAAAATGGAGTTTATGCCGGCATTAAAATGGTCAATAGTAGCTGCTTCATATTAAGTACGTAGGAAAATGGGGTGAGGACATGTAGGCAAAAAACTATAGTGAAGGAATAAGAATCGGAAAAATAAGAGTTAGGAGGATTAGGACAAGAAGGGTTCATATGAATTTTGGTGAATGACGTTGGAAAAAGCAGTTTGCGTTCTTCCAATCCATGATGTAAAAAGAGAAATAATAGAACAAATGAAAACATTTGGACTGTGATAGTGACATAAAACGAAATGGAAGAATAAGAAGTGGAGAAGGCACGAAGCAATGAGATTGCTCACAGAGATACTCAGTTTTAATAGTAAAGTTGGATGAAAAATAATAAGGTAATATGTATTGAAGTGAACGATTTGTTTACTCATAACATACTCATCTCATTAATCTCACTAGAGATATTGTCCAGTACAGAAGTTCATAGATTGGAACACTTTATCCATTATGAGTTTCGGTTATCATATCTATAATTTTAACTTTAAAGTGAAAAAGAAGCTATCATTGGATTTTACTTATAACCAATCATTTGAAAAGCTCTAAAGCTTACACTGGTTTGCAATTGTCTCTTTGGAGACATTTGGATAGCTCAACTTAAGATTGATTGTTGCTCTTGTTACATGCTTTTGCAATTTCAGTAGGCAGAATGTATACTACTCAAGTTGCTCCTAGTACATCCATCCGAAACAAATACTTTGCAACGTAGTTGCAGTGAACTCTAAGGCTATAACTATGCAACGAAACATAGTAATATTGCTATTGCTGGAACTATGCAACTGCAACAAGAAGTTCACGAGATACCTGACATAAAATGTACACAAATATGTGTTAAAATTTCAGTATCTGCTGCCTTCATTTAAAATATATGTTATCTTGTTTAAATACTGAAAACCTCTAATTTTATAACCAACAGATTCTAGAATGGATGATACATGAAACTTGGTTTACCCATGTTATAACATGAAGATCAGCTGACAAAGTAGATAAATACTGGTGTTTTGTTAGTCAATTTCTTGAGAAGTAGGCTAATGTAGTAAGCATCAGCTAAAGGGAAGTTGCATTCATGGAAATTGTTAAAAACCATCTACCAATTTAACTACTTCTTTTTTTTGTTTTTTCGTATTTTACAGGTACCTTATATTTATGTCTAACACTCTCGCTCACTTGACCAAGATCGGGCCTATAGGAAACCTTAAACCAAAATCAGTTTACGTCCTAGCCATGTTCCCTTTTCAGCTCGGTTTGAATTCAATCAAGAGCTTAACACATCTTGCCCCTTTGAGTATCTTCGCCGACATAGTCGATATTGGTGCTATGGGTGTAGTTATGGGCGAAGAAGTTAGCATTTATATGGAGAAACAAGTACCTTTACAAACTTTCACTAGCTATTCGGTTCTTCTGTACGGAATTGGTGTTGCTGTATACTGCTTTGAAGGAATTGGAATGGTTATTCCATTAGAGAAAGAAGCAGAAGAGAAAGATAAGTTCGGCTTAACTTTAGGAATATCCATGGCTATAATATCAGTTACTTATGCTCTCTTTGGTGCACTAGGCTACTTTGCATTCGGTGAAGACACTAAAGATATTATAAGCACCAATTTCGGCAGTGGATTAGTAACTATAATAGTTCAATTGGGTCTTTGCATCAATCTTTTCTTTACGATGCCTATAATGATGCATCCTGTGAATGAAGTAGCGGAGCGCTGGTTTTCTGATAAGAAGTACTGTATTTGGTTGAGGTGGGGTTTGATTGCGATTGTGAGTTTGGTGGCGACTTTAGTGCCTAATTTTACGGATTTTTTGTCGCTTGTTGGAAGCAGTGTTTGCATTTTGCTAGGGCTTGTGCTTCCTGCTTTGTTTCATTTGAAGGCGTTCGGGTCGGAGTTGAGTTGGCTTGTTGTGTCCTTTGATGTTGGTCTTGTCATCATTGGGCTTGTGCTTGCTGTTTCTGGGACGTGGACTTCCTTGCATGAGATTTTTTCTTCAAGGATGTGAGTTTAGTTATATAGAGCAAAGGTCTCCTTTTTCTATCTGGGAAGAGCCTGTCATAAGTCTGCTGTGACTAGGATGCGTAGAATTGAAATATCAAGATTTTATAAACTCGATGCTGCAGATAGAAAAGTTGGAGTTTTACATGTATTTTTGTATGGTTATGTTGATCATAATAATGTAGGGTTTGAAGTGTTGTAAGGGTATATACTATACTTCAAATGCTATTGGAGGGAGAATTTTGTTATTTAACCATGTTTCTGTCGCACCATGTTAATATGTCTTCACGTATTGAATTATGACTGAGCTTATATATATTGAAGAATTATACCATACTACCCTGAAATTAAGTATTTTTTGTGCATATTTTAAAACCTTGTTCTAGTTGTGTTCCTCAAATCCTCAAATCAGGTGTTTTGCATGCGTACAGCTACATCTAAATCCTTGAATTTTAATAAATATTATTATTCATTTTTGTTAAATTAATATTGAATGGTTAAGAGCATGTTTGCCGATGGTCTGTGCATTTAAAGCCTTGAAATTCTGTTACATTGTTTAGCATTCTTCAAGTGCTAACTCCTTAAAGCTCAGTTTTGTAGCATTCACTTTAACATTTCTAGTATGAAAAATAATTTGATTGGTTCTTTTCTGAGCAAATTAAGGGTATATGTCTAGTCTAATTTCAAGATACAAGGCTTCAACATAACGTTCAACAATATTTCTATTCTCTAAGCCTAAGTCTCATCAGTGTGGACTGAGAAATTCTTGGGTGTGTTATAGAGAATGAACAATATTTTCTTTTTCTACACAAATGATGTTAAATTAAAAATAAATACAATTCGAAAACTTGATTTTATTTCAAATATAGCTTTTCACATCTGTACAGTTTCCTTTATATCCTTGCTTTGTCTCCACTATAACATGTTCCAGTTTCATCGCTATAAAACCACTAAACACTTTGTAACAACCCTATATTTTTGCAATTATTTTTAAATTATTTTTAAATTATTTTAAATTAAATGTTATGTCAATATTTTATTTTTAAAACATTTTAGAAGTATAGTTATAATTTTTCCAAAGTTAATTTTATTTTTGTTTGCAATTTTTAATCTAGTTTCAATATTATAAACTATTTTCTTTATTTACTTTTATTTTCTTTTTATTTTTCCTATGAATAATTATTTATTTTCATTTTCACTTTATTTTGTTTGTCTTTTATTTTTATTTACTGATTTTTATTTGTTTATATTGAATTAAAAAGAAAGTGGAAATTTGAAGAGACTAAAGCTTTAAAACTTTTGACTTTTCACTTTCTAGACCTTTCAATTTCTTGGCCGTTCAAAACTTTGCTTAGCCGTGAGTTTTTATTTTCTATTCCACGTGAAAAAACTTCTCACTTCATCACAAAGTTCGGCCATAAACATTTCTGAAAATATTTGGTAATGGCTTCTTCATTTTCTACCTTTTTCTCTTCATTTTCTATTAAAATTTTCCATTGTTTTGCTTGGCTTCTTCATAGCTTTGCTCGGCCATCCCCTCCACCATCTTCACCGACCATCACCACCACCATCTTCCCTTCACCATCCACGGCACACCCTCTTCCTCCTCTGACCAGTTCAGACCGTGACACCCTATGATGCAAAACACCACAAAAACAATGTCAAACTCCAAAACAATGTACATAGCCGAGCCCATAGTTCACCACTCCTTCATTTTTGACTTCGGCCACCCCCATAGCCACCACCACCAGCACGTAACCATCACCCTAGCCTTGTTTCAGATCTGATCAGACCTGTAGCAGCCCATGGCCGAGCCCCATAGATCCATGGCCGAGCCTAAAAGATGAACCAAACTCCACTTTTGCCTTGTCTATTTGCCTTCCTTGCTTTGTAACTCCTACCCCTTTGTATTCCACTTTGTAACCATGCCATATTGATACAAACCCGAGCCTTTTCAACCTGAAATCATATTGTGGCCGAGCCTATAACATGTGTAGTCGAGCAAAAGTTGTTGGTGAACAAGCAAATATGGTTAAAAGATTGGTTATGCCTCTTGTCTAATTCTATTTCCATTTTGTTCCAATAATTTTGGTATTGTATTTGTATATTTATACTATTGCTTTGTTTTGTTGTTGAATACAAGATTAACATCTTGGCCATCTCTCCACTCAAATCAAGTCGTTCTATCGTGCTTTCTGGATTTTCATTTGTGTGTTTTATTTGCAAACTCCAGCGTAAAAAGGTGAGTATTCACACATGACATATATACTTATATATTTGTGAAGTGACAACAAGTGAATGTGTAGAAATTATTATATCATGTTATACCTGCTTGTGATGTAAATTATATGATGTTAAACCCTGTTATTAACTTGTCACATCATCTGCTATGTTATATTTTATTATACTGTTTATTTATTTCTGTTAAATCACATTGCAAGTTCCCTGTAGAATAGAATCACTATGGGTTAAAATGATACATACTCGAACGGACTTTAGAATAGGGAAAGATCGTTATGGGCTGAAATGATAAGCCTGAGCGATTTTTATTTATTTTTATTTACTTGGGATTGCGGGTTTGAAATGATAAAACCCGGATTTTCTTTGTAAATTACGGATTGAAATGATATATTATCCGTATCACTTGACTTAGGGTAGAAAATATTATACAGACACGTGGTTATTTTATATATTTTTCTGGAAAATTTTAAGTATTTTAAAATGTAAAAATATGATAATTTAATTTAAATGGAATTTGAAATGATTTAATAAAGTGATAATGATTTTTCTATGTATTAAAAATGTTAAATAAATGAATGGAAAAATTGTAATTTGAAACATAACTTAAGTTGGAAATTTTGATTTGATTTTTTTTATGGAAGTTTAAGTTAATTAAATAAGAATGGAAATTAAGTTTTATTTGTGAAAATGGAAATTTAAATTTAAGTGTTAAAGTAAATTATTAAAAATGAAAGAATGGGAAATTGGTACACTTGAATTTAATAAGTGAAACTTTGAAAAATTTGATTTTTATTATAAAATTATTCTTTATAAAAACCATAAGTAAAGGTATGTAAATGAATATTTTTGATGTGAAAAAATATGATTTTTATAAGTTAAAATGATTTAAATTGAAGTTTATTTGTGGCTGGAATTTATTTAAAATATGGAAATTCTCTTAGAACACTTCAGGAATGCTATCGTTTCTAAAAATGAACTTAAAACTGAACTAATAGAATCTGCAGCACTTTGTAAGTGCTGTAGTTACAGAACTAAATTTGAACCTGAAACTAATGAAAGAGGTAGGGCTGTAAATTTTGTACGAGTGTCCGATGTCCGTTCATGTCCGTAACCGAAATACGTCCGTCCGAGTCTGTTCGATTTTCATTTAGGACACGAGCTAGGACAAGATAATTTATACGAGAAAAAATATTGTCCGGTCCGAGTTCGTTCGAATTCGTCCGAATTTCTTATAGTTTAGTATATCTGATGGAAATTCTATTAAACAACATAAAATTTGATGTAAATAGCATTGTCCGTCCGTGTCCGTTTGGGTCCGTGTCCGAAAAATGTATGTACGAGTCCGTCCGATTTCATTTAGGACACGAGCTAGGACAACAAAAATTTTACGAACATAAATCCCGTCCGATCCATGTCCGGTCCGATTTTATTTAGGACATAAACTGAACACACCTCCGTCCGGTCCGGTCCGACCGATTTACACCCCTAGAAAGAGGTATTGTAGCACTTGTTAAGTGCTGCAGTTGGCTGAAATGAGATTTTTGAATATAATTGAACTACTGCAGCAGTTTTGTAAACGCTGTCTTTGCTGAATTGAACTAAAATTTTAAATTGAACTCTGAACTATTACAACAGTTTATAAATGCTGTCTTTTCTGAATTTAACTTGTTTTCAAATGAAACTGAACTACTACAGCAGTTTATAAATGCTGTCTTTGCTGAATTGAATTGTTTTCAAATATAACTTACCGCAGCACTTTCTAAATGCTGTGAAAGCTAGAATTTTAATGTTTTAATGTATTTAAGTGAACAAATGAACTCAGAAAAGGCTAAATTCTTGGGAATTTAATATTTGATTTAAAGGTATAATGACATTACTTTTAAATGGTTTAAATGAAGTATTTTGATTTGAAAAATAAACTATTTTGAAATTTATAACCACGAGTTATAATAACGATTGGTTGTTAAAGAGACCGGGATCAGATATGGACATACTCTCTGTCGATACCGAAAACCACTTTAACAACTGTGTACGCGGTGGAGTTTCCAGAATGAAGTAAGATGGTGGCGACGATCCTAAAGGTATATACGTGGACCCAACTCCCGTGAGTTAGCATAAGGTGGCTAAAACAAGAGCGATTCTCGGGCCAATGAGGTAGCACCTCTGATCGGACACACTTCTTCGATACCATTCTATTACTTTTGTGATTGATTGGGTGCACCCCTTGATTTGGGAGTGTTGTTCGAGGTGGGCGGTAATGGCTGCTATGCGTTTCTACCAGCCCGGATGCGTAATTGGTATATCTACCTTGGCATTGCCTTGTTGTGCCGTGTCACCTACCATAGCGAGCTTTACTACGAGTTGTGATTTCTCCTGTAGCCTGTGGAGTATCGAGGGTAGCCCCCATTCTGGGAGTATGTTAATATTGGATAGACTACTGGGACTATTACGTGTTAAGGTGGAAAATGTAAAGCCTTAATGCTATTTAAAAGTATGTTTATTTTATTATTAGACATTATTATAATAGCGAATATTACTACATAGTAGATAGTTTAACGGATCCTTAAAGAATGGACGATCTCAAGCATTCTTTAAGTTACTTGTTCCTCTTATTACAGTTCACTTGAGTTGGTTTACATCGTATAAGTATGTATGTCCTGACTCGAGTGTTTGTGTTTTATTTACGCTCGGGTCAGCCTGAGTATTCACAGCTTTGGACTTCACTTTCTGGAGCTAGGAATCGTTGGATATTCTGCTTATCTAGTTGCTATTTATTTCCGTTCAGTATTTCTATGACATATGTATTTGGGATTTCTACTGTACTTGTTTCAGAACTGTATTTGTTTTCAGACTATGTATTTTGTATTTGCTTTTGAGACTCTGTATTGTAGTGGCTTCATGAACCACTATTTATTTTATTTTCCGCTGCGAGTTATTCTGATATTTCTGTGTCTGTGATTCTGTGAATGATTTTATTTGCTCCAAATTTTATTACAATCTATTATTTTGCATTATTCAAGTCTGACATGCGTGGATTATTGTCGATTTGAATGGTCCAAAATAGTGGGTCCTTACACACTTTAATTGCACAATACATGGAAACATGTAGTTTGGGAACAAGAGATTCAGCCTCTTTTTGTTCTAGCATAAAATGTACACGTTATTCAAAATATTTTTTGTGCTTTAGTTCTTCAAATGATCAATCAAACTAACATATATAAGGTAATTTCTCGTACTATAGTAATGCAAAATAAGACAGTGAAGTCAAAAGAGGACAAAAATTTAGGTAGTGGTAAGCTTAAAAATAAAATTTGTGGTTTGTATTTTTAATATATATGCCCATTCACGAGAAGTTAGAAAATCCTAATAATTCTAACAAAAAAGAGAGAAGGTGATAGAAAATAGTTTTTGATATTCATCAGAAGGTGGAAAATATGAATAAAATCATTTTCAACTCATCTCCGATGTATTTTAAATTATATGTTGAAATCACAAAACTTGTTTCCGAATCAAAAGCCACGTTGTGTTTTCGAATGTCTAATTCTGAAAAATATACATCTTATAGTATATTGCATACATTTGTCCAATTTTTCCTTCTCTTTTTTTATTTTTATTTTTTTTATTGTTCTTTTGTTGCATTTACTTTCAAGTTGGATATATTTGAGATTTCTTCCTTCTGTCTTCCCAACCTACCCCGTGTCTTCTATTTTGTATAAAATTTGTTCCTTATTCAATTCAAATCATTGTGCTCTTCTGATGCATTTCTGGAGAGCCCAAATTTTTGGATATAGTATTCATCTAACATGGTTAATTAGTAAACTTACTTTCTTGAACATCTGTTGTTAGCATAACTTTTAACTACACTAACAACTCAACACCCATAAGTTTGCTTCTAGGTATAAAGCAAAAAGTCACAGAGTTTAAAGATAAAACTCGAGATGGTAAAACCAATGGCCAGTAGAAAAGTAAAGTTAAAAATAGAAAAAAAGTATGAAAATTTGTAATGGTTCAGGATTAGCACTCTATTACTTTTATTGATCAATCAAAGGTTGGCAAAACTGAGAATTGGATTGACATACAGTTTTAGTCCCTCTTACAACTCTTAGGTAGGAAATTTAAATGATGAGTTATCTTGGAAGAGTTTTGTTGCAGCAGTATTGCATGAATCATTCCGTGATGGTGGATCCTCTATTTATAGTTGTTGAAGATGTCATGGATTGATGACGTGGCTATTTGAAGTTCTTTGATTGAATCCCTTTTGTAATCTGATTAACTGAGGCTTTTGGCCTATATTTCAACCCTGTTTTTGCAATTGAAGAAATGAGTGGCCATCTTGTTGGTTCACGTGGAAGGCTCGAAGGGACTTTCGGGCCTTGAATCCATTTATATACTTATTGATTTGAAGATGCAATAAGCTTATATCTTAACAGGTTTCGACATTTGTTGTTGTTGGTCTTGAGTATTGACATTTCACATAGAGATGTAATAAGCTAAATCATATTTATGTAGAGCCACATTGGTTATATTTCATATTGAGCCACATGGATTTTAGGCATTATTATTATTTAAGTTTACAATAAAAGCATTTATAGAATACATGAAATTATTATCAAGGACAAAATTTTTCAGCGTTTTTGCCTCAAGGACAGGCCTTCAATATTTTATCCTGAAGGACAACTTTCTTTAGGTATCAGTTTTTAGTCATTGATAGTATCAGTTTGTAGTTATCGGTAGCAGTTTTTAGGTATCAGTCTTTAGCTTGGTAGCAGTTTTGTTGTCCTTATGAATAATTTTGGAAAATATTTGTCCTTATGAATAATTTTTAGAAGAATGTTTGTCCTTATGGTAAAAATATTGAGGTTGTGTCCTTGAGGCAAATAATATACAAATCTTTGTCCTTTAAATTAATTCCCCTATAGAATAATGGGTTTGGAAATAGCTGGAGTGAGTACAAATCTTGGCATTTAAAGGTGCGATCGATTTAGTTGCAACTTTTAATGTCAAAAGCATGTATTATCATTATAAAATTATGATTTAATGCATGTCTACCCAAAGTTTACTTCATATGAATGATCTGAGGAATGAGTATGAAGTGAATTTTGGTGGAAGAGATGTGTAAAGATTTGTACTAAGATAATAATATCATTTACTTCAAGTATATCAAGAGTCATCTCGAAAGTGTGAAATATTCGTTGATATTTGATATTTGCATTACTGTGTTTTTGTGTCCTTAACCGAGAAGCTTTCTGTGGTGACCTCCGTTGAGGAGCCTTAGAGGCGCGCACACACATATATATATATACATATATACATATATACATACATACATATACATACATACATACATACATACATACATACATACATACATACATACATACATATATATATATATATATATATATATATATATAGCTGGTGCAATGTCGCTTACTCTAGCTTCTAGCTTCGCTTTAGAAATGGGTGATGATCTAAGCTGACCCAACATGGGGGAATTACTTCTAGGGATACTATACTGTACTTGATGCTGCAGATGGAAAAGTTGGAGTTTTACCTGTATTTTTGTATGGTTATGTTGATAATATTAATGTAATGTTTGAAGCGTTGTAAGGTATATTATACTTCAAATGCTATTGGAGGGAGAATTTTTGTTATTTAACTATGTTTCCATCGCACCATGTGGTCTTCACGTATTGAATTATGATTGAGCTTATACGTATTGAAGAATTATACCATATTATCCTGAAATTAAGTAATTTTTTGTGCATATTTTAAAACCTTGTCTACTTGTGTTCCTCAATCTTCAAATTAGATGTTTTGTATGTGTACAACTACACCTAAATCTTTGAATGTCAATAAATATTATTATTCATCTTTATTAAATGAATATTGAATGGTTGAGATCATGTTTGCACATGGTCTATGCAATTAAAGCCTTGATATTCTGTTACGTCGTTTAACATTCTTCAACTGCTACACTATAATAATTTAGCATAATTAAATTCTTGTGAAGCTCCGTCTTTACCTCTAAACTCGTCTAAATCATAGTTTTGTAGCATTCACTATATATTTCTAGTATGAAAAATAATTTGATATGCTCTCCTTTAACTAACGAGCAAATTGAGTGTGTATGTCTAGTTTAATTTCAAGATCTAAGCGTTCAACATGATGTCGAACAATTTTTCTGCTATCTAAGCCTCAGTCTCAATAACATGGACCAAAAGATTTTTGGGTTTCGTTATACTAGAATGAGTAATATTTTTGTTTTCTACCCAAATGATATTTAACAAATAATAAATACATTTTGAAAACTTGATTTTATCTCAAATATAGCTTTATACATCTATGCAGTTTCCTTCTATATCCTTGCTTTATCTCCACGACAACCTTTTGCAATCCCAATGCTATAAAGTTGCCATGCATTTTTGTTACTCAAATTTCTCGCAAGTATGATTAAGCCAAATAGCACATTAAGACACGGTCCAGACCCAAATCAGCTAGCATTCGACCAAGCCGGGCTTTAGATTGGTCCATGTTCAACCTGGCTACATCTCAGCAAGTTCCAATAAGACCGACACGAATGGGTCGGCCTGGGTTCCTAACTTCCCTTCAGACATAGCCCAACCTAATCCAAGCTGACCCATCATATCTAAGCTCAGCCCATTAATGTCGGTCCACCCTCAACCTGACCACAAGCCGCTCATCTACTCAACAACAATCTAGGTCCATGGTCGGTTGGATCAACTCAAGATGGCTTTAACAACCAACTCATCAGAGAAGGCCCAGCTCAAGCGCGACCCATCTTTGACCGGCTTCATCACAGCCCGTCTTGGATCGGTCCAAGGCAGCTTGTCTTGTCATCCCACAACCGGCCGGCACATACCTTACAACTTGGTCCTTAGCAACATTCAGCTTTTCTCGATAAGCACCAGCAACAGGCGACCGACCATCACAACCCAGAAGAAGCTACTCATCTGCCTAGACATGCTAAAGTAAACAGAAATTTATACAACTAGTTACGTTGGGTATTGTAGTAATTCTGCGAAAGGATCCCCACGCCACCATCATGATATGCACGTTAAATGCAATGCACATGCTTGGTACAAAGGGGCAATTGGCATACTTCTCAACCACATATTCCACATCACCTTTACAGCTGTCTCCCATCAGCCCATGCGACCAGACCAATGAACAAGCATGTCTTCTGCCAATTTTGTCGCGCAATTTGAACCATTCATTATCTATATCTTCCACTATAAACACCCCATATCATTAAACTTCAAAGATGTTCATTTCTTGTTATTCTCTCACAGCACAAAAACATTCTCATAGCAAACTAAAGCCCTAAGCTATTAAGGTTATCAACTTTTTGGTTAAGTGTTTTATTTCTTATCATCTCCTTTTAATTCCTTGTAATTATAAGAGAGAAACATAGTAAGAGATCTTCATAGTGAACGTAAGCAATCTTTGCATATCTTTGTGTCATTTACTTTAATTTGCTTATTTTCTCCTCATTTTACATTTTTAAGCTTAGTGTTAACAAGTAACCTTTTCCTTCACAAACACATTAGTCTAATTCCGAAGTTGGATAATTTATTAGTCAACATTTTGGCGCTAAAAGAAGAGACTCCCCTAAAAGCTCTCACCTTTCTTCACCTTTTCTTCTCTACACACTCTTTTCACGTTTCACCATGTCAAATCCTAATGCTGAGAATGAACTCATTAACTCTAATGACCATGAAACTAATGGTAACTCGATTGCCAGTGCTACCAGTTCCATCCTTGGGCTCAACCATGACATGTGGCGAAGTGTGCTCCAAAGCTTGATCGACATGAGAACTCTAGCCCGTAAGGTAAATGAATCGAGGAGGAGGTTGGACGCCTAGTCAATTGTGAACTTTGTCCCACCACCACCTTAAGTTGCTGAATCGACTCCTCTCCAACCTGTTTCCCCAATGCATATGACTCATGAACACCATCGAGGCTTGGGGTATGGTGGTGCTTGAAACCCTAGTCGTGGATGTTCATGTCCATCCAAGAAGGAGCCAAGTCATGTTACTGACATTGATCTAGAGATAGTTGAACACAGGGAACCAAGGCATCGCCACGCTCCTTCAACAGAATGGCAGTCATCTTTTGAAGACCTTCGACGGCAAACAGATCTCGAGACTTGAGGTTTGAGAATCTCAACGGTGGTGCCCATGCCATCGGTTAATTTTGGGGTATTAATGTGATGTTTTCATAAACAAAATTCCCTCAAGGCATATATTAAATTCAAGCTATACTATAAAATTACTAAAATAAGAAAAACTAAGATTTCCACTTACAAAAGGATTTTAGCTCTTCCTCTTGGATTTATTTACGTCAGCTTTAAATCTCTTTCTAGATCTCTTCCTTTGAAAATATACAACCGTGGGTGGTATATAGATTAGATTCAAAATTTTAGGGATTGAAGGAGAATAGAACTAGAAATTGAATAATAAACACCTAAAATTTCTTACCTAAAACCCTAAAGAATATCTAAATCTTGAGAAAGAAAGAAACTAATAGAGCTCCGCTACGTTCCTAAATAATCTATGAATAAAAATGAGGGAGCTAGGCTCCTATTTATAGTGGTTAGAAAGTACAGGAACTATCAGATTTAAGTTAATTTAAAATAATAAAATCCAGACCATTCTCGTTGTTAAAAACCCTAGCCTCCACTACGATCACCGGTCGACCGAACCAACCTAGGTGATTGACCGGCCCAAGGCAGGCGGTCGACAGGCAGTGTTATTTCGGGAACGTCTCGTGTGCCATTTAATTATTTATTTTATTCCTTAGTTTATATCTAATGCTTTTATTTTAAATGTTTGCTTAACCTTCAAGTCTAACTACCGTTAATTTTTGAATTTCAAACTTTAGAATTAATTATTTATTTTGAATTCCATTTAAATTAATTTAAATCCGAAAACTTCAAACATTAATAATTTTTTCGTTTGAGCTCTAATTTCAAAACTTTATATATGAAAATTGATCGGAAAATCACCATGAATGCAGCGAAATAATTTTTGTGGCAAAATTTTGACAATTACAAAATTCCATTTTACCCTTATTATCTTTTCTTCTTAATTAATTTCCTATTAATTTTTACGGAATGTTACATTAACATGATATTTTATAATATCTCATATCGATATTTGATCAATACGTACCCGATATCGATATTAACTACTTAGCCCGTTGAGCCAAGAAACCTTAGGATTGAGCTAGGATGCCTGTTGTAATAAAGGTTGGGATGACAGGGATCCCATCTCCTTAGCCACTCCCAAAAAACAAAAGAGCTCATCACATCATAGAATTAGCAAATCACCTCCCATTGGCAGGCAGGGACATCCCACATAATAGTTTATACTCTCTCAATGCCCTTAGACTCATTTGTGAGAGATAGGGGTAAACTCAATCCCTTGACTCAAGCACAAATGCTTGTCCAACCGAGGAAGTCATAGAATGCATGATTTACGCTCTAGAACAATTTGACTTGGAAGCTAGCTCAGATCCTGATGATCGCCCGCTCGATCCCTACATGAAGGATTTAAACATTGAAGGCGGGTTGGCTACTTCACTAGAATTGATATCCATAGATGATGCTAACCCTTAGAAAAGTTATTCAGATTGGCCCAAAACTTAGCTTGAAAGTTAAATACAAGCTGGTCAATTCCTATAGCAAAGCAAAGATGTTTTTGCCTAAGGGCGTACTGGCATGATTGGCATTGATCCAAGATCATTTGCTATGCACGTAACATTGATTCCAAAGCCACCCAGTACGTCAAAACTGTCAAGCACTCAATCTAGACAGGTACCAAGCTCTTAAATAAGAGGCAGAGAAGTTGTTAGCCAATGACTTTATTCGTAAGGTAGAATATCCGATCTGAATAGCTAACCCAATGCTGGTTAGAAAACCAAATGGATCTTGGGGAACATGCATCGACTTCTCCGACCTCAGCAAAACATTATTGAAGACAAATTTCTGTTGCCTCACATGAATTAGCTAGTAGATGCGACCAGTGGACATGAGCTCCTCACTTTTATGGATGTCTATTCTTGGTATAATTCCATTTCCATGCATGGCTCAAACCAAAAGCACACCTCCTTCATAATAAATATCGGCTTGTATTATTGTCGCGTTATGTCATTTGGTCACAAAATGCAAGCGCCACCTATCAGCATCTCATCAACCGTATGTTCTCTGAATAGATCGGCCATTCCATAGAAGTGTAAGAGGATGGCATGCTGGTAAAGTTTGAAAAAGAAGGAGACATGCACTGAACATGAATGAGACTTCCAGTGTATTGTACTATTTTAGTAAAACATGAAGTTAAACCCAAAGAAATGCCCCTTTGCCATCCGTCCGGTAAATTCCTCAGCTATGCTGTGAGCACCAAGGGTATTAAGGAAAACCTTGACAACATCCAATCCATCCAAGATTGTAAGTCCCTAGAATAGTGAAGCATGTACAAAGCCTAAATAGGATGGTTAAAACTTTGAGTTTATTCATTTCTAAATCAACCGACCAATGTATGCCCTTCTTTGAACTCATCAAGAAGGGAAAGTCGTTTACTTGGAACGACAAGTGCACCAAAGCATTTAAAGAACTAAAACGGCACTTAGCAACACCTTCGTACTATCCATACCCATAGGCGGGGAGGATCTGTACCTTTACCTTATAGTGTTTGACCATGCAATCAACACTGCATTGATAAGAGAAGATGAGAAGGTTCAATGGTTGATCTATTAGGTCAGCAAAGGTTGTTAGGCCCTGAAAAAAGATACAACTGAAGATGATCACTTTTATCTACTCATGGAAACTCGAAAATTCCGTCTGTATTTTCAGGCTCATCCCACCAAAGTCCTGAACAACCAATCGCTGAAGTAAATCCTCAACAGGCCCGATATGGCGAGTAGACTACTGAAGTGGTCTGCGAGCTTGGGCAGCATAACACCTTATTCCGGCCTTGCACTTCAATCAAACGTCAAGTCGTCGCAAATTTCATTACGGAGTGCTCAAGCTAGGACAACAACGAAGAAGAATCTGTCACTAGTAGGCAAGCTAGGTGAATGTATGTGGATGATCCATCAAATGAGAAAGTGGTAGGGACTGACATGGTCCTTGTCACTCCCGAAGGAAGAGAACCGTGTTTTGCGGTCGACCTCGCTTTCAAGGCGACCAATAATGAAGAAGAGTATGAAACTATCATAGCCGATCTCGGGATGGAAAAAGAGTTACACCTGGATTCCATCCATGTATTCAACAAATCGTCACTTGTCTTCAAACAAATCGGTGAGTGCGTTCAAATTAAAGGTAAGACACAGGCTTTGTATGTTGCCGAAGCCAAGTGGATAATCAGCATGTTTTCCGATTTCAAGCAGAGAAGAAACCCAGAGAGCACAATGCTAAGGCTTACCAACTAGTCAGGGAAGCAAGCAACCTAGACGAAGTCACTCATTGAGCCCACTTAGAGATTCGAAACATCCCTTGTTATGAGTCTGAAGCAACAACAATGGAATCGCGCCGTCTATAGACAATTGGATGGCGCCCCTTATCAAGTACTTGATAAGTAAGGAACTTCTTACCAACCGCCTAACAACCAAGAAGATTCTTTACCATGCTCTATACTAAGATATCGTAGATAGGTAGTTCTAGAAGAAGGGGTACTCCACACCACTTCAGTAGTGCGTGTTTGAAGATGAAGCCGGCCAAATCCTGAAGGAGCTGCACGAAGGGCTTTGTGGGGATCACGCAGGTTGCCAAGCCTAGCAAAAAAGGCGGCCTTGCAAGGCCACTATTGGCATACTATAATCAAAGATTCTATTGACTGTGTCAAGAAGTGTGACCGGCGTTAATGGTTCATCAAGATTCCTAGAGCCTCTCCCACCATCCTTACGCTTATTCATTCCCCATTGTCGTTTGACACGTAGGGAATTGACTTGATAAGCAAGCTGCCTAATGCTGGGGTATAATCATGTTATAGTCAACATCGACTACTTCACCAAACATGTTAAGGTCAAGCCCCTCATTGCAGTCACCACCCCCAAGGTCTTGAATTTCATCATAAAGAATATCATTTGTCATTTCAGCCTACTAAAGAAGGTTATCGCTGACAACGTCACTTAGTTCGAGAGAAACCTCTTTTAAGAGTTCTACGCGAACAGGATTGAGAAATGCTACTCTTCCATTGCCTATCCTCAAGAACATGGACAAGTTATGGCCATCAATAAAACCATCAAGTCAATAATCAAGAAATGCCTCACAAAAGCTATAGGGAACTGGACCGTAGAACCACCGCTTATTCTTTAGTCCAATTGCGCTTCTAGCCATATTTCAACTGGCCATACTCCTTTCTCGCTTTTTGATGGGTATGAAGCCATGCTGCCTATAGAGTTCGTCATCCCCTCACCTTGGCATCTTACCTTCAAGTTGAGAAAAATAACGAGCTAATCAGGCTCGAACTCGACACTATAGAAGAACGAAGACTGGAAGTTGAACTCTGCACGAAAGCCTATAAAAGGAAGATAGCCAAGCATTACAACTCAAGTGTAAAGCTTTGGAAATTCATTGTCGGTGATATAGTTCTATGCAAAGTGTTCACAAATACAAAGAACCTAGCTGAAGGAGTGCTTGGTCCGAATTGGGAGGGACCGTGTGTTATAAGCACCATTTTACAAATGGTGCTTATCGCCTCCCTCACTCGGACGTAACCTACGTTCCATGCACTTGGAACACCATGCACCTCTGGGTCTATCATATATGAGAACAAGCCACAATCATAAGGCTATGTAATATTTTTTTTATGAAGAATACATTTAAGTCTTTAGAGCCAACTTTTTTCAATATATCCACCAAGGCTATTCAGTGAGGGTGAGTTATTATGTGCTCACTCCCTTACCTGGGGAGTACCGACCTCTACTGCCAAAGACTACACGAGCCATTCATAGCTCCCCTCCTTGCCGGTTGATTATCCAATGAGGGTGAATTATCGTGCATTCACTTCCTTGCTTGGGGCTATCAAACTGGCCATGTGTCACCCGAGAGAACCTTCGACCCCACGCTCAGGTTCATGCCGAGAACGCTTGCCACCTCTATAAGCTATCCAATGAGGATGAGTTATTATGTGCTCAATACCTTGTTTTGGGACTATCGACCTCTACTACCAAGGACTATGCGAGCCTCAGCTCCCTTCCTTGCTGGCTGGTTTTCTACGGGGTTAAATTACCATGCATTCACTTCCTTGTTTCGGGACTGCCAGGCTATCCATCAAGATTGAATTATCATGCATTCACTCCTTACTTAGGGACTTCCTACTTACCCCGTGAGTTTAGGTGAGACGTCACTCCCTTTGTGCTTGGGTGCATCGACGAGTTGGGATGCGACTGTAATGGTCCTGTGGGGACTTCCCACTTAGCCCATGAATTTGGGTGAGACGTCACTCCCTTTGTGCTTGGGTGCATCGATGAGTTAGGACATGGCCGTAATGGTCCCATATCCCTTGCCCATGATGTCGCCTGTCTCTTTTGTGCGGGATAAGGGCACTATTGTCAAGAATGGCGCTGTTACCTCGAGTGATGCTAAATTTTGGCATCCGTAGTGCACTCATGTAAAAATAAGTCAGTCTCAATATTAACTGGCGGTGTGTCACCCAGGAGAACCTTAGAGCCACTCAGTGCTCAAGCTCATGCTGGGATCGCATGATACTCAATCCTTCCGCGTGTCACCTAGGATAACCTTTGAACCACTCACTGCTTAGGTTCATGCGGAGACTACCCACTACTCTATCAACTGGTGCCATGTTATCCAGGTGAACCTTTGAGCCACTCGATGCTCAGGTTCGTGTTGAGACCGCATGCCTTTCAATCCTACAGTATGTCACTCAGAAAAACATTTGAGCCACTCAGTACTCAGGTTCATGCCGAGACCGTCCACAACTCTATCAACTGGCCCCATGTCATACAAGAGAATCCCGAGCCACTCGATGCTCTAGTTCATGCTGGGGTGTAACAACCTTGATTTCTGCGCCGTATAAATAAATAAATTTAATTATAATAAGATTGTTCGAATTTGATAATTAATAATTTGAAAATAAATTTTAGTAAATTAAATTCTATTTAATAAACGATTTAGATTTAATAAATTAAATTAAATTAATAAACTCTTTTCGAATAATTTATAGTAATTGAATAAATTGCTTTAATTGAAATATAATATACGAATAGTGTGAGAATCAATTTATATTAGATAGAAATTTAGTACAAGGATTAAAATTTAAATTCAAATACAATGAAAATTTATTAAAAAAACAAATTGAATGAAAACAAAACCAAGCCCGTTCTTTTCTCCTCTTTGTTTCTAGAATACTCTTTCTACTTCATTATTCAAGCCCCAAAACTCAACCCTCTTTATCCCTCTCATCCCTAGCTTCTTACTCCCCCCAAAACCAATTCACTCTACTAGGAAAAAAGAAAAATGCAGCAATGGTAGGAGGAAATCGCATCGACATTAGGAGCATGCAAGCATAGATGCATCACTAGTTATGCTGGAAGTGAGGACGCACAACATAGAAGGAGCAGACATGGATGTATGCTCAGGTCGCGATCGGGGAGAGGAGCGACGGTGGTAGCGACGTCGGGTGGATGGTGGAACTATGCAACTTAGTGAAGGTGGATGACTAGTGACGTGAAGGTGAAGTTGGGGTGCGACAGTTGTGGACAGCGACCATGCGAGGTTGCTGGTGGCTCTGGGCAGAGTCTGGTGTTGAGATGTAGGGCTTGGCTATGTTAGAAGGTGGTGTAATAGGCGTTAGAGGTGCCCGTGTAGATCGGTTTTAGCCGTTTGGTGACAGTGCAACGAAGCTTAAATTTAGATTAGCTGGGAATATCAGTGAGTAAATTCATTTTACTCACAACTATCATCTAATTTTATGCATATTGTGTTTGATTGATATTGCTTTAATTGTGCTATTATATTGGATGGTGGATTGTGCTTAATTATATTATTTGAGTGAGTTAATTTTGATAACTCACCGAATAAGATCTAGATCCTATTTTCCATATTTTGTCGACTATTTGGTGATATGTGTTTATTAATATAGATTGAATTGGTTGAAATTGAATTGCATTATTTAATCGATCATTATTGTGATGGGTCGCATATTTTTGATTGATTGTTGTTGTGATGAGATCACACTAGTAATTGACCAGAAGGGGATGAATAAATTGAAATAGAAGATTTTGAAGAAAATGAAATATTTTTGGGAATAAATAATAAATTTCCAAATGGTTTTTATTTGAAATGGAAATATTATCCATGGTAGAAAATTATTTAAGTAAATTGTTTTGAGTATTCTTTGAATAGAACTTGTTTGGAAAACAATGAATTTTTGGGATTTGATTAAATAAGTTAAATTTTAGAATATTTTTATTTTTATTCACTTACCGTTGATTATAAAATATTAAAGGGTAGTTATGTAACGATATTTGGAATTGTTATTTTTAAAAGTATTCAGTTAATTTTATTTTGAATTTAATTAATTTGGAAGTTAGTAAATAATATTTGAAGAAATAATAAGTTGAATGTAATTTATTTATCGAATGGAAATTATAATTTATTGGAGTTTTTATAAATATGACTGTGAATTTTTGAATGTAATAAATTATTATGTTAGATCATTAAATTATTTTAGGAATATATCATATAAGGTAGATTTTTAAATTTTTTGGTTTAAAGGATATCTTGAATTATAAATCTTATTTAATATTAATATATTTTAAACTATTAAAGAAGATTTTTTTTAAATGCATGAATTGTTTTTAGGAAGTGTTTTCAAGTAATTTGGAAGTGAATTGTAATTTATAGGTTTCCTTGTAATGGAATAATGGATTTGCAACTATTTGTCTTGAAATAGAATATGGAATTTGAGGAATGATTCTAATTTTATAAATTGATTTTCTTTCAATTGAGAATTTATACTTGGAATTGTTTTGAAGATTTTGGAAAAACGTATTTTAATACCCCTTCCAGATCAATAAATAATAGAATTATATACTTTGATTGATTTATATTTCTATGCAATGTGGAATTAGAATATATGGAGTTATGTACCATCTGATATGAGACTTTCGTTAATATTTCTCCGGTTATTCTTTGGACTTTTTATACAGAATAGTTACATGATGATGAGTGCAATTTACGAGCATTGAGTAAACGAGCAAATAACACCAGGTGGTACGAGACATCTGAGATGATATTTGTTCGATTACTTTTTGTAAGTAGATGACACTCTAACAGGATCGAGTATATGGGGTATTATATTTTTGGTGATGCAGGCTGAGAGCGTACAGGTTGAGAGCCATAAAAGCATCTATTTGTTGTGTATACTCTTATTATACATCAGGAGTAAATCAGATTGGCTTGTACCCATCCTAGTGGCCTAATTGCGGGGTCGCTCTTCGAATCCGTGACACACCTATTGATGTATATGGCTGAGAGCCACTGCCCCTGTGTCACTTAGGCCAATAATCTATTACCATTAGGGACACTTGTAGGGTTGTGACCAATGCATATCGTAGTCTTGCACTTGATGGATATTGGATCGCGATGGCCATCATGGTAACTACGACTGTAGGAGTAGCGTTGAGAGCATGTGAGGAAGGCTCCCAAAGCAGGCTGAGAGCTGTCAGTATCCCTTTTGGTAATTTTCGATAAGATGGCATGAGATGCTATAGATGCCTACTTATTCACCTATATGAGATGTTTTGTTTACGACTAAGATTCAATTGATTATTTTTTGAGACCAATACCGAAGTAGATATTTATGATGCTTAGAGAACATAGGATCGAGAGTTCCAATGTTTATCCACAATACCGAGAGTTGAGTGGATTAGTAGAGGTCTGAGAGAACATATGATTGTTCCATTGACTACGATCCAAGTCGATTACTATGAGATTGAAGGTCTAGATGATTATTATATGGTTATCGATCTCTTGGATTATTTATGAGACCGAGAATCTATGTAGTTGTGTAACTCCATACACATCGATTATACAAGCTATCGAGGATAACTAGAGATACTGAGAGCATGGAGTTGGACCCTGTACCTATTTTTACATGATTATCTGAGGGACGACCTTGGCTACCGAGGGTATGCCATATTTATATTTCATGTATATTTGATTTGAGAGATTATTATATGTTATATATATTGAGTAAGACGGACCCTGGGTATGTCTATTTTACAATTATTTGAGAGGTAATCTAGGGCATTGCTGAGAGCATGTCTTGTATTGTTGTTGAGTTTTATACCTGATGATAGTTAGATTATGTTTGTATCACCCACTTGATTATATGCTGTTTGGCGTGTCGATTGACTTTGCTTGGAAATGGTTTATCTTTTGTGTGCATGGTTTTGAGATATGTTGATACTTGGGATATGCACGTGCTACTTGTGTTGCACTTGTTTATACCATATCAAATGTAATTTCATATTGACATCTATATTTTAGACATAGTTTGACCCGTGTGCTATTTACATAATACTAGAGTTAGTCCGTGACATTTTAGTTTCAGGGACAGATGGCCAATATGTGGATGCTGAGCATAGATGGTGATAACATATTTGTATATTATTATATATATTTTTAGCTACATGTGTTCGTGAGTGGTTGAGATGTATATATATTGGACATGTTATGTATATTTTTGATGTTAGTGAGTATTTGACTATTTTTGTAAACCTACTTGGACTCGTGTATATTTATTATTATATGTGTTATCACTGTGTTCTCAGTGATTTATTTTATATCGTGTATTGTTCTATCCTAAAGGCACACATATTTATTGCTTTGTGTCAATACTGTGTATGTATATATGAGTTATGATTTTTGAGATACATACCAGTGTTAGCCCAAGGGAATATTCACGTATGTACCCCCAAACAGCCTCATTCTTCATATTATCTGATAATATTGCCCAGTAATACTCTTGGATAGTATGAGTATAGAGGTGGGGTGTTACATAGGGCCTCCTTTCTTTATGGGACAACAAGCAGTCCTGGCAACTCTATGCTCGCCTTGATTCTCAATCACGACCGGTATCTATTGCATGCGCTCGTGTCCGATCTCACATGCTAGCTAGACTCCATATACAAACAAGTCTTACACAAATAACTAAGTGGACGGTTCCCATGATCGGGTCACTCTTATCGCCTATCTCATTACTATATAGTTGTTTTATCCATCTTATGAAAATGTTTAAGTGCATGCATATAGGGACTATATCAGCTACTCAAAGCATGCTACCCTACAAGCTACGCACAGACAAACAAGGATAGTAATGCAGTAAATCAATTAGACAAATTTCCCAACAATAAAAATTTCATTCACCAACAAAATGTGGGGCACAGAGCCATGCCGCTAGGCATACAAAAGGTGAAAGAAAAATATTTACACAACCAGCTCCTTTAGAGCACAGGCTAAGGAATCTAGTTGCTCCTTAGTGAAGACAGCCGACACGGCGACCCCGTCCTCTCTCATCTCAGTAGTCACCTCCTCCTAGGCTTGGGCAAAGGCCTCAGTATTGTATTTTCTAATAGAGATCGTGAAGTGGGTGTTTCCCTTGAATAAGGTCTTTATCAAGTTCCTTGGCTGGTTGGCCTACTTGCCCTCCTCTTCCATTTTAGTGACCTCCACATCCGTATTTGTTTGCAATCCTGCCATGTGCTTACCTTAGTAAGCCCATGACTCATCTGCCTCCTTCCCGGCCTTATCCAAGCTCTCCCTGAGGTCTGTCGTGATCTTCTCCACTCTTACACTCACTTTATTTGCTTTCTCTCTAACTTTAACCGCCTCCTTCGCTCCCTTTTTGATCACCTCCATCGCCTCCTTTTCCTTGTTAGCCTTAGTCTCTACACCATCAGGGCATCAACCTTGGCCTATAGGCTCTTCTTTTAGTTTCTCCACCACATCCTGAATGCAGATGCAGTGGTAAGTGGACTGAATAGCTAGTTAGAATAATAACAAAGTAAAAAACTAGGAATTCCAGGTTGGTGACTTACTAACAAGGTGTCCCGAATCTAGACATTTACCACGCACTCTAAGGAATGTCGGCTTCGGCCAATCCGAGCGTGATGGGGGTACGAGAGGACCTCCATGGACATGAGTTAGAAAGCCATCAGCGGGAATTCTAGGTCCTTAGTATCCATGTTATAGGAGATGTCCAGAGATACCTGCCCTAGTGGCATAGCTCCTCCTTAGCAGGCAGTCCCTCCATGTTATAAATGTGAAGGAAATTGAAGTAAGGTGTAGCGACTTTAGTAGCCAAAGATAGGATGACCACATCTCTCTTCCTTTTCTTTCTACCAGTGGAATACTGGAGCAATTGCACATGGATGGTAGCTACATGGATGACCTGCTGGCTGATCTCAAGTGCCTTGGGTGCAGTGGACGCATTTGTCATGATGTTCTAAACGATGTCCTCATCATTATCAAGAGCATCAATACTTAGCTTGTAACGAGACGGATTTTGCCCGCTCGAAAATCAACATCCGTACTTCACATTGTACTAGAATGCCGCAGATTCGACCGTTCAAATCCGATTCGCCGGAGCTATAACACAATTAAGTATAACAACACAGTGGAAGAAAAAGAATAATACATTGATATACAATATCTGATACAACAGAGTGATACAATGAATATCAATATACATCAGAGATATGATACAACAAATAGCAGCGGAAAAGAAAAAGAATAACATCAACAGCGGATAGAATATCTCCAATAGAATGCTCCAATCCATAGCTAGCGGAAAGCAAGGTCAGTCGTCCAAGGACTGACTAGCTCCAGATAATCTACTAAACCTAAATATCTGAAAAACCCAACTCTAGACTGCTCGTGTAGAAAATTATGAGCACCCAGAGTTTAGGAAGAGAACAATAAACTCCGAGTCAGTCATGGGACTGGTGTGAGCAACAAAAACAGTTTATTTTTAAACAAACAACAAAAGGATTTTAAACATTGAAACCCGCAATGCTTTTGGAAAATGAAACTACCATAAGACCTCCCGCCACACACACAATGCAAACGCAGAATTGGAGGAGATTTCTTCTTATGATAGTCAAACATGCTTACTACGCAAATCATTGGATTATTATTATTAGTGCATAGTGCAGAAAACATTTCGAAAGTATAATATTAATCTTAGCCAACATACGACCAGTATCGTATGCCTACTATAGCTACTATGTTCAACAGCAGGTTACCGCCACATTCCATAGCAGGTAATACAACTAAAACCGTACAGGGTTCGTATTGTTTCTTTGGATTTTCCAACAAATGGTCAGGCTAAGGACCTTCCTATTTCACGTAGGAAACGCCTCTGGCTGGACGCTCCGAGAGACAAACTGCTCTCTGCTAACAAGGCCGGATTACCCCTGTAACAGGTAACTCACGAATATGCCATCCCCCGGTCCTTTGGGACCTTTATCCGAGCGCTCGTAACCATCATCACACATAATAAGTGTATCCACATGAGTAAGTATCAGGGCTCCATACCATAATACCACCCTTTTCCAGAAGGAAATGACATACCCTAAAGGGCGCGACCCTCATAACCTTGCCGCAACGATCCTGTTTCGAACATTTTCGGGTTGTGAGGCTCTGATGAAGTCTCGTCCACAAAGCTACGCTTTGGCACAAAGCCACGCTTTGGGTCAATAGATGATCAACCTATGATCACAAAGATAAATGATCAAACAAATGATCATATCACAAATGATCAAACACTGATCATCACACAGCATCACTCAGCATGTCACATTACCAAATTGGGAATATATCGCTGATAAATTTCAACTACATAACCTCTGAGCTCGTACGTCTCAGAGAAGGGTGTTAAGCTAAGAGAATAAATTCTCTACCACCAACAGAAATGTATTTGAAAGAAATCAGCTTTATATCTCAAATTGTAACGTCAGACACACAATCCATACAAGTCTGTTCCGGGATCGAACAGAACCGAAGGCACTTCTTACGAAGCCCTTGCAATTCCGGGTAATTTCCAATCACGTCCGGACTTCCCGTCACAAAAGAGTGATATAAATCTCTATACCGGAGCAACTCAGTGCAGAGACATTCGACAGGTTGTCCTTTCATTTTCGAAAAATATCCGGTCTTCACCACTGGTCTTCAAATGTCATCCATATACGACGTATCACTATTCGGAATGGGTTATGTGACACAAAGGTCCTCTCCCGGCTAAACCGAATAGTGAGCGCAATATTTTTAAAAATATACGGATATTGGGATTTCAATTAAGTCACAACTTAAACCCAAACTTTCTTTTCAAATGGTTTAACAAATTACCATTCTAATCTTTTTTAAACAAAAAGATTTAATTCACAAAATTCACTTAATTTCACAAAGATTCATTCACAGATTTTCCAAATCGATTTCCATTTCAATTTAATTAATTCGTTGAATCTTTAAATCAAAGATTTAACAAATAGCTTTCAAAACAATTTCACTTCGAATGGTTTAACAAAACATCATTTTAAATCTGTTAAAAGTAACCAGATTTAATTCATAGATTTCGAAAAGAATTCATTTATAACTTGGAAAACCATTTTTCAATTTAATCTTGAAATTCCTTTACCTAAATTGGAATTTCATTTCTTATCTAAAAGCTTTTATTCTTTGAAAACAAACAGTTTTCATTTTGGAAATCTGATTCATTTATACGAGTCAAGGTTCTTAGTTTAAATTCAAATTCCCAACTTATACTTTTAAAATGGTTTAATTCATACAAACACATTTATATCATCTTTAATCCCTAGTTTCAAATCATAGGATTCAATTTCAACTTGAATTCAAATTTAAATCAAATTATTTAAATTTTCAAAACTCGATTAAGTTATTCAAAATAACTTTTATCTTTGAAATTCTGTTTCAAAAGCTTTTCACTTTAAACCCAAATTTCCAATTTCAAAATAAATTGAAATTAAAATTTGAATTTCAAAAACATCAGATTTAAATTATCTGTGACTTAACCGATTTCCACGTGAAATCCATATTTGTGTGTGTAAAAGTGTAGTCAAGGGGTTTTACACAATAGTGCAACACAAAGAATCATCACATATCAAAATACAGAAATATAGTTGATAAGCGATATAACTATAACGCTCATCGTACAGATCATAGATATATATCACAGATAATAAATTACATCACAGATTAATTTATCACAGACCACAACATAAATCAGGGTATATCACAAATCATCACATATCAGGGATATCAAACAATCAAGTCATTCAATAGAATCTAAACATTCACAAATGAATTTATTAATCAACTGATTAATTTAAATCAGATGTATCAATTTATTAATCCAGGTTAATTATCGTAATTTAATTACGTCAATCAATAAACTAATTTCAAAATTAATTAACCTCTTAATTTATTTAAAATTAATTACCCACATCACACCATTTATAAATCATTTCTACTAATTGTATTCTAGTAATTATCATTTATTACTTCCTTAAGTAAATATCTCCATTTATTCAACTAAGTAATTACACTTATCCAATTATCAATTGATTTTCTTAAATTAATTAGACTAAATTAATTAATCAAAATATCCCAAAAATCAATTAAAATAAGTGATCAATTTCTAATTACTTTCATTAGTATTTAAACAATTTATAATTGATTATTTAAATTAATAAGTCATCCCTTAATTACCTTATAAATTAAGTCATTTTATTTACCTTAATTATCTCTAAGGTAACCCATTTCTTTATTAATGTCTTAATTAACATCAACATATATATATTTTTAAAACATTTACTTTTGAACTTACAATTTAGTTCAAATTTGAATTTAAGTTTAAATCAAATTATTTACATTTCAGCTTTAAAGATAAATTAATTTATTTAACTTACAAATTTAAGTTAAACTAGTTTATTAACTTTTCATCCAATTTTACTTTTAAAATTTCATTTTTAAAATTCAAAATTTAAAATGAAATACCAGTTTATCCTTAATAAAGTTTACCCCTAAATTATTAAAATTTGAAACTTTTAATTTATACTTCCTACTTAATAAATAAATCATCATCTATCAAAAAGAAGAATTCCAGAAATTTCTCTATCTAAGTTATTAAAGCTTTAAAACTGGAAATATAAAAATTCCCCAGGTAACCCGAGTGTTTCCCCGAGCTGAACCCCCACGAACTCGAGCTCTACTTCGAGTTTTCCAGAAATTGACCCGAGTGACCCAGAATTTTACGTTTTTAAAATTTCTCTAAGTATATTTTCTTCGCATCAGGATCTTACTTCGAGTCCTCTGCCCTGCTGCTTCGAGTAAACATCTCGAATGACTCGAGTCTTCCCCCTCAATACCCAACAACACCAGAATGCACAGCAGACATTAACGTGCACGTGCACAGGTGATTGGATCGCCTCCGATCATCACTACGTCAATGAGCAAGTCGTCGATCGACCCTAGACCATCCTCCAACCACTCGAGCTCCGCCATCACCTCGAATTTGAAATTTGAGTTCGAGCTCGAGCCTGGAACCCATGAACTGGAAACACCCTCAACCCTAAAACCACCCCGTACATCCTCCTCCGACCATCAGAGGTCGTGAATTTCTGACCGAAGCTTCTCCAATAACCCACGAACTCTTCCCCTCTGGTGCGATCGCCTCAATCGTCCTAGTCTTATCGCAGTGATCTCGACAGTGCCGTGAATCAAAATGACCCCTAAAACCCTACAACGATGATCTGCAGCCACCACGGTGAGCTAATAATTCACCTACTATTTTTGTCAACATCGTCAAACCCCAAGCTCACTTCAGCATTGATCCCGAGGCCCCAAAGTTCACCGATCGTCTGAAAATACTCAAAACCCATTCTCTGTTCATCTCGCTATATCTCGTCATTCACAAGCTTAAAAATCTTGAATTTTATTTTAAAAATCGTAGTTTTCCAAGTCGAACTCGATGATGTAGATGAATCAATAAATTATGAGATTCGAGTTTATCATGTTTATGAAATTTTTTTCACTGTATATTTACATTTTCAGATAAACTTAATTTAATTCTTCTCAAAAGTATTTTTAAGGCCTAGATCTTGATTAAACAAACAAGTTTCGTTCATATCCTAAAGCCTAACATGGATTAGAGAAAAAGAATTCGATTTTATTTTTTAAAACAGGTTTGAAAACATACTAACTAGGAACAGAGCCATTTGCTTTGTACCCAGACATGCACTCATCCATATCTACATATATACATGCCTATTTGTATTCATTCAGATATTCCATCACCACACAAAATCAAACATTTATCATAGCATCACAATGTATCAACAAAATTAGGCTTTAAAGAGAAGGTTGCTCACCTGTCTTTTTCCAGAAAAGAAGGACAGAGAAAGAACAAAAAAGCTTGGAAATTTTCAAGTTGAAACCTTTCTCTGATCTCTAGTTTGAATTTGTTTTAAATTTTCAAATTTGCTTTATTTCCAAGCTGTAGACTTTACTCTTGAACTTTGAATTACTTGAAGTCTGATGATTTGCAAATTTGAAGCTGAATTTGGTCATTGAAAACCTTGCCTTGGGAATGCTTTTAAATCTTTTATTATTTTCCTGAAGCTTGATATGTTTTACTTTGTTTGTTTTAGAGGAGATGATATACTTTAGTTTTTTTTTTCTTCACAGTTTTTAACTGGACGAAACTAAATGAGGAAGGTTGAGATATAAAGAAGATTATAGGGTAATATTTTGTACAAGTTATATTGTTCGTTTGTACAATGCACATCAGAGATGTATTTTCTTTCTTTTGCTTGGTGGCTGCTATAATTTTTTTTATAGTGTACTAAGGAGAAGGCATTTAATGCAATGGTCCTTTATGTTTCATGTTGATATTTCTTTTACTAGTTCTTGCCTAGCATATTAAACTTTACAGGCGTACTTTGCTTGCCTGGTTTGCTTCGAGATTATGGTGACTGACATGATATGGTATTAAATGCATAAGCTTGTACATAGATATTTATAAGTTTTATATTTATATATTTTTTTTTCTAACAAAATCATAAATTCTAATATTTATTATTATAATTTAACTTTAACCCGATTATTTACAATTTAAATTCAAATCAAATATACACATATATATTATATCAAATTTGCTCATGTATGCTCAAATACATGTATATTCACATATATATAATATTTTTAAATTTAAATGATTTATACAAAATATATTCGAAGATCGGGGAAACTCGCATCACTTTATAATAAATTTTACACTTTTAATTCAAAAATTCATTCAATTATCAATTTAAATAAATTAAAATTTCGAGGTCGTTACATAGTTTGGCGGCCACTGCAACAAAAAAAGAACAAGAGTTAGTCAAAATGCAAAGTAAAAGAAAGACAAGTGCAAGTAAACTACCACTTATATCAGCTTGGCCTTGCTTTTGGATAAGAGGCGAGCGTGATAAGGTCAAACCGCCTACACTAGTTTTATCGATCCCAGTATGAGGTTCATCCGGAAGCATAACTTCATATCCGGGATACAAAGGGTCATATGTAAGAATTTGCTTGGAGGAGGGACCTGCATCCCTATCGACACCCAACTCTTATAACCCTCCCCCAACATTGGTTTTCTCAGAGCTCGCCTTAGTATCCTAGTCAATAAGCAATGTCTTACACCAAGGGACTGGGACATCAACTAACTATTGTGGGTCATATTCTTCTATTTATGGTAATGACACTACATCACTCAACTTATCAATATCAACTTTTATCAGTCTCTAGGCTCCTCACCCATGATAATGTCATCATATCCCCTTTCAGCGTCAGTGATCGAGCTGCCATATTGTCCTAAAATTTGATCTAGGAGTAATCTTGCTTTGCCTTAGCAGCCTTCTATGTCAGTTTCTTTATTGGTGTAGCTCTCTCCGTAACCATTGTTTGTACCCTCCTCATTAGATCGACTCGATGGAGGTTAGTTCACTAGGACCTTCGAATCTTGGACCTGGTTGTCGGTCGCATTTATCCGATCAACGTAGTTGCTAAGTGTCCCATTGTCGAAAAAGTCAATAGAAGCCTCTATCAATGGGCAAGTTAAGTAAAGGAAAGCAAGTCTATGAGATAAAGGTAAAAGAGAGCAAGAACTTACTAGGGGTATGGAACTCGAGGTGTCGTAGCACATGATTGATCCCAAAAAGGAAAAATAGTACTTGCCCATCCAGCCTGAGGAGACTTTTCTCAAGATGCACATTAAAATAACGGGCTTGGTGATGGCATGAAAGTAGAATTAAGTGCTTATGGGATAACCAACCTCTTTCTACAAATGAAAAACCATGTAAACTAGTTCAGAAGTTGGTTCTGAAAGATGGAGCTTGGTGTAAGCAACATAGAGCCCGCATAGAAACCGGTAGCTATTGGGTGTAAGCCGACCGAGGGATGGATTGTAGGCATTCAGAATAGAGACAAAGTAGGGGTGGAGAGCTAACATGACTCCCACCTTGAAGTAGCTCAAAGAGAAGGAAAAGAAGCTAGAAGGAGTGTGGTTAGGATGGTCAATAGTTGTGGGATATCTAACCATCTCGATATCGCACCCATGGCTAGCTAGACTCTTGGCTAAGTTAACTTTCCCCTCCGCCAGCTCAGACGCTTTGAGGCTAGCAACCCTGGCCAAAGAAGACCCAGAGGCTGCCATCTGAAACACACATAACCTGATTAAAGAATAACCCTATGGCAAAGTCTAGCAAAGCTTGGGGCAAGTCCTCTAGTAAAAGATGGGACAACCGAACCTATTGCATGCCCTAGCCAGACACCCCATGACGACCAACTAATGGCGACCAACTAATGGCTTAAACGACCCTTAAAAGCTAAGTTGCAGGCCTAATGGCCCATACACATTACCCATCTTTTTTACTTAAAGCATATGGCTAGGGAATTGGGCCTAGTTCTACCGCCCATTACCAATGTTATTGCTAATATTACTATCGAAAATTATAGTCCCACTGTGGAGTTTTCCAACGACGATGGCCACTACTGACGTGATAGCGATGGTTGGTTGACGTCTAAAGATGGCCAAAAAAGTGCAGATTGCAACCAAAGAATCACATAAAAGAAACAACAAATTAAATCATTACAAAAACATAGTAAAAAACAGAACTGCGAAAGCTCAAAGCTTTTTAATGGCCATGGCTTTCAAGGCAGCGAAGAAGAAGGAGAAGAGCTTATTGTTTTTAGAAGAAAATTTTACAAGTCGAAGGTTTTTGAAAGCTTTCATGGTAGAAAAATTTATATTACTTTGATAAAGAGTGGAAGGGGAGGAGGTGAAGCCTATTTATAGTACTTACCCATTTATCACAATCGTTTGATTCGAAGAGTCATCAAACTTTGACCGTATGGTGTAATCAATGCTCTTGTCACTTCAACCACGTTGAAAACATGTGCACTCCTGCAACATATGGAAAGTGAATCACCTCGGCTAATAGCATGCCACCATGTATGGCACACATTAAATTCATAGCACTTGAGGGGAAAATGTATCTCAAATTTCCCTCAAATATGATTTAAGCCGACCAGCACATAAGGCCCGATCCAAACCAAGATTAGCTAGCACTCAACGGAGCTAGGTTCAGACCAGCCCATGTTTAACTTGACTCCATCTCAGCAAGTCCAAACAAGGAAGTCACGAATGGGTGGATATGGTTCCTAGCCAGACTGGCCTGACACAAGGCTACTCAGCCAGCCCATCAGACATAGCCCGACCCAATTCAAGTTGGCCTAACATATCTAAGCCTAGCATGCCCTCAACTTGGCCTCAAGCCAGCTCATCTACTCAACAATAATTCAGGTCAACGACCGCTCGTTTAAACTCAAGACAACTTCAATAGCCAACTCGGTAGACAAGCCTAACTCAAGCGCAACCTTTATTTAAGCCAGCTTCACCATAGCCTGCCTTCAACCGATCATAGGTAGCACATCTTTTCATCTCACAACCAGCCTTGCACATCCCATACAACTCGGTCCGTAGCATCATTCAGCTTTCTAAGGCAAGCATCAGCTATAAGAGATCGACCAACATAGCCGGAAGAAGCAACTCATTCACCTTGCCATCTAGACATGCAAAAGTAAACGGTAATTGGTACAATCAGTTGCACTAGGTACTATAGCAAGTCTGCCAAAAGCATGCCTACTCAAGTAGCACATGCCTAGTACGAAAGGATGATTGGCATACTTCTCAGCCATGCATTTCACACCACCTTTACAGTTGTCTCCCATCAGCCCATGCGACCAGATCAATGGTCAGGTTGATAGAGTTAGGAGTATGCCTTATAAGCAATTATGTAATTTTTTTACATATTTCTAACTCAATAACAATTCTTGTTCGAAAATAAAGTGTTTTCTTTCAAATATATACATGATATAATATGTTATATTAATTAATTAATTTAATTAAAAGTATATTTAATAGAAAATCCATAAATGGTATGTTTTTTGATAGTACTTACAAAGCATTGTAATGGTGAGTAATTTATCATAATGAAAACAAATATATCATTTTAAATGTTCCTAGTCAAGATGCTTTGAGATTGGGTATCGATGTATCCGTTGAGACTAGAGTACATTAACGCTCTCCAAATGTTGGGTAGTGTATTACTCATGACCGTTAGGGGCACCTATGGGTTACATACTGATAGTTATTAGATAACTATTGAATGACTCACTTGATAGTTTTCTGTTGGTTAATATAACTAAGGTCAAATAGAAAATATCGATGTGACTGATTTACACAGTTCTCTCAACTTGAGAATACTATCAATCTTCAATATGAAAGCTATACTTTAATTATAGTCAAATCGTGGCATGGTGTCGACCGAGTGACTATAGTTGGGTCGAGTGGAAGTATTGGAAGTGAAGCACTATTCAAGAGAGGATTCATCACCTTAGTTATGTAGGGTTAGTATCAGGTCAACTCAAGTCGAGTCAAAGTCAAAGTCTCTGGCTAGAGCAGTTCGGTTAATAATAATTGTTATTATTGAATCAAGGACTTTGTGTTTAGACTATAGATTTGAATATGGACGATACTGGAATTTTGACCATTATCAAACTCCATAAGTCTAAAGTTATATAGTTTTGTCGAAGAGAATTGTGTAAATAAAAGTCGCAACAGGGTAACGCTTAATATAGTAAAATTGGATTTTACCGAAATGAAGTAAGCGATAATTTGGCCAAAATGTCACATCGCCTGCTAAGCTACATGTGAACGTTAATATTCGAATAGTTCGATATTAATTGTTGACCAAATTTATGCCTAACAAGTCACACGACCGAAACGACGAATTATCCTTTGACCAAACGATTTAATTAATTTCTAATTTTTATAAATTAATTAAATTAAGTAATATTTATGAAATATTAATTATAAAATTTGATTTTGATTTGATGAACAAATGTTATTAAATATATTTATAATAGTTATAAATATATTAATCGATATGCGATATCGATACTTGTTTAAAATTGGATTTGAATGCAAAATAATTTGTTTGGGCTTTAAATGGGTTTGAGGCCCATATGATGGAGGGTTGGTTTGGGTATGGCAGGGGAGGGTAGGTGTGGCCATATGATGGCTTGTTGGTGGGCTAGATTGATATAGATAAGGTATGGAGAATAGGTGAAGGTCTAGATCCTAACTTCTCTCCCTTTCTTCTTTATATAAACATATCAACCCACACCTATTAGGGACTTTGGCTTGTCTCAAAAACTTCTTATTTCTAGCCAAAATCAACCTCCTCCATCATCCATTAATTCAAGCTCATATTAAATCAAATCGGGCTTTATTTGATAGCCTATGGTCAATGATTCAATGACTAGTACTCTATTGAATAAGAAACCGTTTCAAGGGGTAGATATCATCATTTCAAGATGTACTTCAAGGCATTAGGAATGACGTATATTTTTTATTATAATTCAATTATTTATGCTTAATTATTATGTTTTATTATATACATGTATTTTAAATTGTTAGTTAGGTGACGATTTTGATATGCATTGATATTGTCACAAAGTTGTTTGGTTGTATGTATATATAAATTAAAAAAGTGTTTTATTATTATCTAATATGTCTTAGGAAAACATGACTCTGTAATTAAAAAACATTCTTTTATTTTATTAAATTAACATATAATATTTAAATACATATATATAGTTTATTATTATTACAAGATCATACTTTAATCAAATGTGATCATATAATTTTATATGTAAAGTATTAGGATTGTGATAATTTTTCGCAATTGCTAAATATTTGTATGTATATATTTATTATTATTTAAGTCAATTTATTACATAAATCAATTATATTAATTCAAATATATTAAGAAAATTATATTTTATTTTTATAAAATAGTTTTAACAGTAAAGAAAGTCTCAAAAGGTAAAAATAAAAAAAAACCATTTTTTAATTTTTAAATTAATTTTCATATTATATCCAAAAATAGAAAAATCATTTTAAAATTAATCTTAAACCAAAAAATTATGAATATTATTTTCAAAGCATAAAATATCTTTTAGGATTTACTAGAAATTTAAAATTTAAAATTTATTTTTAATTAATGTTTTAATATTTTTTGCGAATGTTTTTATATATATATATTAAAATAAAAAAAATTGATTTGCATAGCCGTGCACAAGACATAGTCTATTATATTTGTCAAAAATGTTTTTAAGTATTTTATTAATATAAAAGCACATATATTTTGTTATGCATGTATTTATATATAACTATTTATCATAGAAAATTATTAATATATTTATACATATATATGTGTATTACTCAAGGATTTTAATAAATTTTTTTATAAACATTTATAAATAATTTCTTTAAATTTAAATAAGTTTATTATGTAATATGTATATACAATATTAATATTTTATTTATATAATTATGTGTGTGTGTATATATTTACTTGTACTTATATAAAATTATTTAAGCAAAACTATAATAGTATACATTCATACATATGAATATTTGGACAGTATATTTGCATATTAGATGAACTTACATGTTCGTTGTGATGTAAATCCCTACATCTATACACGAGCATGTTATACCTTGTATAGATTGATGTGATACACATGCACACACATACGCACAGATATAAGTATATGTATATGATACACACATATGTATACCATGACACAAATTAAATAAAACCATATCAATTTATGAATTTAAATTAAATAAAAGATTTTATTTAAATAAAATTTAGAAATGTACTAAATAAACTAGACTTTATAGGCGCAATAAAGATCCAACAAGGGATTTTTTTTTGAAATTCACCCATAACTTTCGCTGTAGGCTGACCTAGTTCAAACAATGCTATCAGAGCCAATAGCCTATGCGGTCTAAATTAGCCATGTTAAGGTCAACTAATTAAGTTCACAACCTAGATAGTAGGGTATCTAGAAATGTAGTGTCAAAGGATTAGGTTTGGGTAATCAAATACTCTGCCCTACTTTAACAACCCGCACTTTAATGATCCCAAATTTTGATGAGAATCGAAACCTAAGTCCATCAAAGCACATATCATTGGATTTGGTACCTGCAAAGCATTCTTAGAGAGTGATAAAATCTAAACTTAGAGCGGAAAGAGTAATATGATGTAAATACTGACTATGGCTACTAACTTGAGATCAATGGTATCCCTAGGATATCAAGTTGCCACATCAACATCGAGCATGAGAGAAAAGAAAACTTCTCCAAAAATCAATCAAATCCAGCTCCAATGGCATGTTCCTCTAAATCTATCCTGTTGGTTGTAATGAGGAGGGGGCCAGAACAACATTCTGGTGACTTTTTAAAATCTATACAGTGTCCATAACATAAATTCATACCGATTGGTTTCCATTTAATTGTTATGTCGACTATTTTAAGGTTAACTAAATTAACCTAATATTGGATACACGATATTCCTACCTAGCATGATACACCTACCTACCCTTCTAAAGATATAAAATACTGACGTAAGTCTATCATCCACTTAATACTTCCAAAATATAAAGCGGGCTCCTAGCATCATCATCGTCGGTCTATTGGTCCTAGCTACATAGACTTTTGACCACTATTTATGGCCTTAATAATACATAATAGTCATATTACTAACACTACGCCATAAATGGACTTCTGCAACACAAAAAAATGTCGGGTCAGGCCCAAAAAATGTTGCCATAGGTCTATGGCAACACTTTTCGGGTGATGCAATTTTTGCCGTTGCCTTAGACCTCAAAGGCAACATTTTGACTATCTAAGGCAACATAAGTAATATTGTTGCAATAGAACCCTATTTGGGTCTATAGCAACATCCATAGGTGTCTGTAGCAACATTCCAAAATGTTGTTATAGATATTAACTTTCTGAATTTGTGGGGCCCACAATGTAGAGCATATTTGATTTTTTAATAGAAATAAATATTTATTTAATAAAATGTTATTGCACAGAATTTGATATTCAAACAGTAATTTATTTAAACATTTGAAATAGTACAAATTCTCGACTCCACTATTTTACAATTCAATGATATATAACACTGATATTCACATATATAGATATTCCTCGCTACATCACTCAGTTCACTCATTACATATGCAGTTTCTATTTATACAGACACCGACACTGACAAATATATGACGAGCTGAGTGCTGAGCCGAAGGCGAGCCGAGTAGCGGGTCCGGGCGCAGCGCCGGCGGGGGTCCGGGGCCCCGCAGTCCCGGCGGGCCCGGTTAGGTCGAACAAGTGGGCACCGCCCGATTCATCCGATTTCGGAAGATCGAGCCTTCTTTGAAACCTGTCTTCAAGCTCATGCACTCATACACTCATGCACATTTGATTTGACTCTGCCTTCAAGCTTGTATCCAGCTGTCCAGTCTTCAATACCTATCACATATAATTCAAAAGCAGTAATCTGGAAAATAATATTTAACTCGAAAAGAAAATGAAAATATTTTGGTATATTATTTGCCTCGGGTATTTGGGTTGTTTATTTTCATATTTTTTCTGACAGGGACCAAATATTTGCACGGACAAGTGCAAGTTCATACTCAAGTGCAAGTTCTACTCAAGTGCAGCCAGATATGTAGACAAGCCAAAAAAAATGGACACGGCACAAGGTCAAACCCGAGTCATCGACTGGATTCAACTCAGGGCCAAGCAACCAACAAAACAAACAAGAACCAGGTTCAGCAAAATGTAGACAAGCCAGTGCAAGAAACACAGTAGTACACATAGGCAGCCCATCAAGCAAAAACAGTGAATGCATCAGGCATGTACAAGAGAAACATAGGCAGTAATATGATATACAGAGGACTTGGAGCATCAGTTCATGTTAAAGAACAAGGTTAGCATGGTACCAGTTCAGTCCAGACCAAGCAAAACCAACAAAACTCAACACACATATGTTTGTATATATTGTGGAAATCAAAACTCAATGTTCAGATTAGTCAACAGTTTTAGAAAACCAAAGATCACTTTCAAAGTTCTGATTTTCAAAAATGTAGAAGTTTTCAAGTGAAGCAGTTTTCAAGAGGACAGCAGAATACAAATACTTCAAGTTATGGTTTAACAAATGCAACAAGGTAAAAAGGTATGTGAACAAGTTTAACAAAGGTTCAAGTTCTGGTTTAACAAATGCAACAGAAAGGAGCTAACATGCTCAGATCAGAAATCAAAAACAAGCCAGTGAACCAAAATCCAACATACCAAATAATATCACATCGCAATTCATCATCGACAAAGCAAAATCAAGCCAGTGAACCAAAATCCAACATACCAATACATCATCGCAATCCAACATACCAGATTTCTCAAAGTCCAACAGAAAGATTAAACTCGAGATTATAGGAAATAAAGCCTATAAATAAATCCCAATTCATCATTGGCAAAAGCGTGCGAGTGTAACCAAAATCGAGAATAATCAAGTAAACCAGAAGGCAGAAAACATACCAAATAATATCACATCGCACCCGACGACGAAGTCAAAGCAATTCGAGCAATCAATCAAGGAGAACGAAGGAGCAAGCTACCAGGAACGTTTCTCACACTAGATTCGATCAATCAGAGCATCAAAGCAACTGGAATCTCATGCCCTAGTTTTCACAGAGAGGAACGAGAAAGAAAAATCACGTGCCCTAATTTTCACACAGAGAGGAACGAGAAAGAAAAGTAAAGCGGGAAATGGAAATTGCTAAGGTGTGGATTGATGGTGTGGATTGATGGTTGAGATTTTGTTTTAAATGATGGTGTGGATCGCTGAGGTGTAAAACTTTATTAATTTTTTTAATTTGAATATATTTATAGCTACTGCAACATTTTGCTGATATCTATGCTAACACATTGAAGTGAATGTTGCAATAGACAAAAATTAGCATAGCTATCGTTACATTGTAGCTAGCAACACCTTGTAATTTCGTTGCAATAGGCCATCTATGGCGTAGTGTAATGAATATATCGTCATTAAAGTCTTAGCCATGCGAGAGATAGTACCCAAGCCACTTAATACCTTATTAATAAGGACAGACGGTCTCCTAACCATTTAATACCTATATTCTAGGTAGGCCTTTGACATTTAATACCTAACCCCAAAGGCGGACTCCTCATTAGTACTATCTAGCTAACATCGTTTGGAATCTCACTAGGACATTTAATACTTTTTTATAGGAGGAGGCAGACCTAATATTAGTTACTTAATACCTCAAACCTGAAGCAGACCCTTCCTGAGATATCCACTACTGCTCCTAACCGATAATTCATACCTTTTAATACTTTTTAATTAGGAAGGAGGCAGGCCCTCAAACAACCATTTAATACCTCTAATGCCTAAGCAGGTCCTATCATTCCTATAGTCGTTTCCCATAGGTCCTATGATTGGTGATGTCCTACACCTGTAATAAGTGTACACAACAGCTTGTAGCCTCTAATTGAAGGGAAGACTTCCGTTATGTCACTTTACTAACCTCGCATCCCAATATTCTAAGCTCAATTAAGTTATCCTATGGATCCTATGGTTAAAGATGTCTCACATCAATAGGAAGTGTACAAAACTACTGGTAGCCTCAAAGTGAAGGGCAGACTTCTATTGTGTAGCTCTACTAACCTCGCATCCCAACCTACAAAGTCTAATTAACTATTTTAAGCTTTACTAATCTAAGCCATATTATCCTAGGCTTTATTATTACTAAGCTTATCATCCTAAGTTGGATATTGGACTTAACTTACTAACCTCTTTTTATTTATTTAAGGCTATATAAATTACCTTAAATATTCAGCTTCCCATAAATCGCCTTTTTATCTATTTCTCCATAAAAGTCAACTTGTCCATAAGAAAAGATTATCTTCGTAAGGACATTTCCTAAGACATCTATATGGATTTACAAATTTCCAGTTAGTAACCTTTTCTAACTATTTCATAGTTATTAACCAAACTTCTTTATTTATCAGTCCCATTAATCTATTTATCCTATCAATTATTTATAACTTCCAAATTCATTCCACATTTATTGCCCATTAATTGGAGTTACAACCTTTCCAAACTTTCTTTCCTAATTCCTATTCGCAAATTAACGTTATTACTATGTATAACTAATATTGTAAGCAAGCGTTATGCACAAATCGTCATATTTATTAGTGCATATAAATACGTATAAATACCTAATTCTATAAAATATATTCTAGTCATAAATATTTAATTAGAATATTCTTTTCCATATTTAATTTGCTCAAATTACATTTTTAGGAAGATTCTCTATTGTGGTTTCTGTAAATTAGAATTTAAAACAAAAGATTGAGAATAAAAGAAAAGATTGCCTCATTTGAAATTATAAGGAATGATTATTTTATTTTTATTGAAATAGACAGTGTAAACTATGGAGAATAAATCTATACTTTACACATCTCTTCCTTTTCATTTGCATATATTCCTTGTTAAATCAAACTCTGCACTTTCTATGCAATTTGGAAACAATTTTTTTAATAAAAATCAAGCGGACGTTCTTCTCACAAATTAAACTATGAAAAATCTCCAATTCGACATAATTAGGGTAATAATCGAAATCATACTAATAATCTACAACCCAATTTCAGATTTGAAGTAAATTTTATATCTAATCAATATTCATACCTATAACTTTTGGGACTGATTTTAAGATTACGGTGTAACAATATTCCTGTCAGATCCCCTAAGAATATGCAGGTGTTGTTTATTACATTCAAATTTTAGCTTACAACTCACATATGTTTATTCATTTGGGCATAAAAATCAAACGTATGCCAACGATAGATTCAAAATCATAAACAATATATAAATTTCCCACCCACCTTCCAAAAACGTTCCAAATCTTTAGATCTGAAGTAAAACCTTTAATTGAACTCCATTTCCTTCTTATTCCAAGAAATATGTATAGAAAGGGTATATACATATATTAGAATTACATATCTAAGAATAGATTTAAGGTTGAAGGGAAATATACACACACACACACATATATATATATAGACACACATGTACTACCTCATTATCGCATAGTATTGATTCGCTTCTCTTCTTCTCTTATTTGATTTTTATTCTTCTCCAATTGCATATATATAAATATAAATATTATATTTTGTAATTTATAAAATAGTGGAGAAGAAAAAATGGTAGAGCTTCACTGTTGCTTTCAGAAAAATATGAGAAGAGAAGAGAGAATTAGGCCTGAATTTATAGGCACTCGAATCAACCACATCCGTTAGATTAAAATATATAAAACCCAAACCATTTGGCTAAGGCAAACCCTAGCCACCATGGTCCTAATCGGTCGACCGCTTCATGGCACCGATTGACTGCCACATGTCAACCGGTCGCAATGAACGTGTCGACCTACGGGTCTCGGAAATTAATATATAAACGTTAATTTTTCTAATCTAATTATTTCCATTCCGAATCCGATAATCGTCCGTAACTTCTTCAATTGGACTCCGACCGAAAAAATCATATGAAAGTTGCTCAGAATTTTGCCACGAACACAATGGTGCAAATTTTATAGTCAAATTCCATCGTTTGCACAAATTCCATTTTTGAAGCCTAGTTAATTAATTAAATAACTAATGCTAAATTTATGAGGTGTTACACCTACCTGACTACCAGCTTGGTTTGAACAAATATGTGAGCCCAAATGTTACCCCTAATAGAAAAGGCCCAATTTGAATTAGGCCTTGGGCTGATTTTCAAAATTGTTTGAAAACTAAAAATATAAGATTTTAAATTTAAAATAAAATATAAACATATTATAAATGTTATATTATAAAAAAAAAATTCAAAATGTTTGGAAATTAATATAAATTAACTTCAAAATTTATAAAATTTATTAATGAGGTTAATAAAATAAGTTAATTAATTAATATATGCAAGTGTTATATATTATGATACATGTTATGTTATTTTAAAATTTTAAAATAACATGAGTATACATGTACGTATACGACATGAATTTCAAAATTAATATAATTTAATTGAAATTGTTTAATTAAATAGATTAATTAAAAGGCTAATTAATTAAATGATATGCATGTGTATTAGATATACGTGTTATACTATAAAGGTTATAGTATATAATAATTATTAAATATAAATGTTATATTAAATTAATTAAAGAGTTAATTAATTAAAATTAATTAAATAAGATTTAATTAAAATAATGTTAGACATAAAACTATTGTATAAGTTAATTAAAATATAAAAGTTATACAATAAAAGAACTTATATAATATAAATGTATAAACTAAAGGTGGAACAATAAAGAAACCCTAAATAGACTTTAGGAATAAATGCATACATATATGTACCTATACCATAATTTCAGATGTGTTCGATACTTGAATCACGGGGGTGTTTTATAAGAAATACATTATCCCATAAGTCGATATCACTCAATATAATATATTAAAGATTTCGAATCTTCAATATAATGTTGTCCTCTACCATACATATATATTAATAAATTATTTACATACTCCTTAGTTGTTGAGAAAACTCAAGCTAGGGATGTTATGTGTAGCATCATTAATATATTCAATATATAAGGTAAGATAACTATAAGTATTTGTTGAGCAAAGTCAAGGTACATATACTAAAGCCATTGTGATATGGTAGGTATGAGTGAATAATTTTGATTCGATTTAGTGAGCAAACTCAAGGTTGAAGTGAAATTAGGACAAGGTACCGTGGGTTAGGAGTTGTATACGATACAACCGATAAGAAGTTATTCATCGTCCATGAAGCTATTACTTATTGAGCAAACTCAAGGTCAGAATTCTAAGACAGACGAGTCCTAACACTCACTAGTGAAGAAAGACTTCTATGTTTTGGCTTAGGGTTTGGTGAAACATAAAGGACTAGTGGGAGCCTTATTGAAATGATAACATTTAACCTTTCTAGTATTATAAGAACATATGCTATATAATGTTATAATAATCTACATTCATAAATTTGTGCATTTAACACGATTGATAAAATGTTTATCAATTAAGATATACAAATAAACTTAATTGAAGATTGACAAATAGAAATGTAACATATGCTTATGAATAAATTCTTTTTGCATTTTAATGTTTCAATACCCATGCAAATATCTAATTTTGCAGGTACTAAATATATTCACAATTAGTTGCTTATATGTTTATTTGGTCAAGACCGCATATTGCATTTAATGAGTTTCAGACTCTAAAAGCAATACAATACTATAGATATTTGGTCCATGTACTATCACATATAAGTGTTATATGGGGAACGATCATAGTTCTTAAATTACAATACTTTGATAAAGTTAGTTCATTCAAAACAAACAAACAAACCATACTATGAGATAAAGTGTTCAATTTGATTGATTACAATAAATACCATATTGTGTTAAATGTAATACCAAACCAAAACTGCAAAATATATCTAAGAACTCAATCGTTGAAATGTCTGTTTAATCAGTTTACGGAAGGTGCATCTATTTAATGTCCTTAAATGGTAAGAATGATCAAATGCATTTTTGTAAAGATTCGTTATGATATTGCAGTAAGGATTTTCTTTTGAATGGTTTGACCATTTAGAAAGGAAAACAAATGTATAAGAGTAAATGTGATTTAAGGTACAGTTGGGATGAAGTGAGTGAGTGTTCACTTCTGCTTTATAAAGAAACATCAGAAACGAGAATTGTAATAATATTTATATGATACTTAACATTGGAATAATAAATATGTTTTTTATTCTGAAATGTATTTTCATATAGAAAATTATTTTCTATGAGATTTATTACTACGAGTTCAAGATATTTGATCAAAGAACTCTCCACTGTAAACTAGTTGCAGTATATGAAATAAATAGTCTATATTAAGTGGATGACGGACCTCTATATTTGGCACACTATTATAGTAATGCGAAAATGGTGGGAGCATGCTATATAAACTTATAAATTACATCTAGTTATGAAAATTATTTTCGTAAAATGTACCGCACATTATTTCTGAAATTATATCTGTTCTTCAGTGGTGACTAAAGAATAGACAGTTTTATTTCAATGTGAATATTATGAATATCATTAGAAAATAAAACTATAGCGTGGTATTTGTTTTCATGACAAAAGTGATGCATTGGAAAATATAGAAGTATATAATATTATTTACAATTATTTTGGAATTATAGACTAAACCGTTGAAAAATAATTTTTATTATATGATTATGAATCACATGATACTAGTTAATTATATCTCAAATAATTAAATTCTATGCCCCAATTTAGTGGGAGCATCATAAGAGTTAATGAACTCTTCGGATTGATACATATAGATGTATGCAATCATAAGTCAATTAATACCAAAATGGTTCCACGTACTTCGTCATATTCACCGATGAGTTATCATAAACATGGACATTTGTATTTGATATATGTGTATAAGTCTATAATAAACTCATAGAATAAAAAATAGAAGTAAATAAAATAACATGCGAGAGAAATGATTTGATTTGATCAAATAGGTGTGTATATTGGAAAGAGTTCCAAATGTACCTAAAGATGAATAAGGATTCAACCTCAGAAGCTACTCCTCCCTATGATACATAATGATGTATCGATAGCGAGTAATCAAAATTTGGTGGATAAAGTATGATTGAAGTTGAGTTAAAATTCTTTCTATAAGGTGTGTAATTAAGAGTAGTACATGATGTTAAAATTAATGGCATCCAAAGAATAGTTTACAAACCATATAAGATAAGGGTTTATAAGAAACCCCTACATATCCTTGGCCAAGGAGTAGGCAGGTTGTGCAAGTCGAAAGACTGGACATAATAATTGTACATAAGAGATCTTGTATTAATCGTCCCAAGAGAATTTTAGGAACGATGGTCATTAGATGACTAATTTATGCTTTGAACATAAATATATTGTAAACTAATGTAAAATCAGTTTTATATAAGGCAATTCATAAGTTTATGAATGCACGTTCCATTGCACTGAGAAACAACCGTTGTTTCAAGAAATACCAACTTCGTAATGAAGGAATTTCTTTAAGACAATATGGATATAAAATGGATTTGGGTACGATCCAAAGATAAAACCGATTACAAGGGATGAAATGAAATTGACTGAACCTAAATGAACACAAATACATTAGAATGTCTAATGAGTATTCTTGTACATTAAAGAGAAACTATGGGTTTCTTGTTAATGTCAAGAATAAATACTCCTTGTTTGTTTAAATAAACCATTAAGAGTATTGACTCTATGATATGGTACGATGCGAAAATCTGAAATAGATTCCTAGTACATTATCAAATATGATTTTGATAGTTGTATCTGAAAGGATATGATCCTTTTAGCCTCAAATGCATCTATAAGAGAAAGACAAATGCAGTTGGAATATAGTGAGCCACATTGATAAGAATAATACCGTAAATTTCAATTGTTCAAATTAGCATAATAGATTCACCATAAGATGCGCTTAAGTGGGTTTGGATCATAATCACAAAATTATCACCTATTATGACTCTATTTTTTGGTATGTATGTGTTGAAACAGAAAAATCTAAAAAATGATTTAGAGTAAACTGTTTACACATAATAACCAAAGTGTCTTGAAGTCGGTGGGAGCGATATTGTGTTTGTGATTATTTGGATATGATCTAAACATAGATACAAAAGTATTGTTTGACAAGCATCAAAATTAAGCAAGTGTTTTGATAGAAATATCAAATAGTTTGGTTATCAATAAAAATGCAGAGGAAGCATGTGCGCATAAGAAAGAAAGTTAAAAGGTACATAGATATTTCTATGTCAGAAGTAAACTACACACTGATAATTTTATAATGTACTTGTGTTAAAATCAGTTTTAGTTGCTTCAATACTCAATGTTGGATTTGTAATGATGTCTTTTATAGTTAGGTACAAAAGATATTGGGAATATCCCAAAATGATATACAAGGACACCTTATTAAAATGTTTAATACGGAACATGTAAGATGGATTCCTTATGCATTGGAAATATGAATTATCATACTTGTTATGTTGTCTATGATATCATGATTTTTTTATGTATTTGATACATGAGGCAAATATCAAATCCAAATTGATATCACTAAATGGTAGTTTGGAGTGTTCTCATGTATTTATGAAATACTAGAGAACTGTTTACAAAACAATAAACTCCTTATGAAGTAGTGTTCAGACTCAAACTTATAAGTGATATGCGTGTAACATGCAAATAATAAATTCAAGTTAAGAATCTTTAAGTTGAAAATTTTCCAAAGGAAAGACCGTAGATGATTCAATGAAAAAGGCTTAGTACATCGCCTTGAATAGCGTCGCAGTAAAGACAATGTATATAAATATAAATGCACAAATTTATAACTGAGCTAAGGGTGATTCCAAATGTTAGAATTCCATAACATTTTTATGTGATAGCAATGTCGTGGTATAGTGCATAACAGAACTTAGAGCTCATTGGAAGTCGAGAGACATACTTTGAATTGTTCCACATGATAAAAATAGTTTATCAGCGTTGAAGTGAGTTGATTGATAGAGTAAAAAATTGAAGCATAATAGCATACCCGTTCACTAAAGGTCTGACCCAATTGGGTTTAAGGAAACCGATTGGAGAAGTTGGAATAAGATTCCATAGTTGACCTCAAGTGCAATTGGAAGATTGATAGAGTTAGGTGTATGTCTTAGGGGCAATTATGTAATTTTTTTACATATTTCTAACTCGATGACCAATCTTGTTTGAAGTAAAAGGTGTTTTCTTTCTATTATATACTTGATACAATGTGTTATATTAATTAATTAATTTAATTAAAATTATATTTAATAGAAAATCCATAAATGGTATGTTTTGCGATAGTAGCTACAAAATGTTGTAACCGATAGCAATTTATCATAATGAAAACAAATATACCATTTTAAATGGTCAAGATGTATCGAGACTGGATATCAATGTACAGGAAATTATTGTCAAGGACAAAATTTCTCAGCGTTTTTGCCTCAAGGACAGGCCTTCAATCCTGAAGGACAACTTTCTTTAGGTATCAGTTTTTAGTCATTGATAGCAGTTTTTAGGTATCAGTTTGTAGTTACCGGTAGCAGTTTTTAGGTATCAGTTTTAGCTTGGTAGTAGTTTTGTTGTCCTTATGAATAATTTTGGAAAATGTTTTTCCTTATGAATAAATTTTAGGAGAATGTTTGTCCTTGTGGTAAAAATATTGAGGTTGTGTCCTTGAGTCAAAAAATATACAAATCTTTGTCCTTTAAATTAATTCCCCCATCAATGTATCCGTTGAGACTAGAGTATATAACACTCTCTAAATGTTGGGCAGTGTATTACTCATGACTACTGGGGGCACCTAGGACAAACTTTGCAGTCCAATTAATTTCTAGAACACGCATCTAAAATAATTACTTTCAAGGCCAAAGTCAGCAGAATAATTACTTTCAAGGACAAAGTCAGCTGTCCAATTACTTTCAAGGACATAATTTCATAGGTTTTTAGGCCCTAGAAACTAATTATTTTGCGTATTGTCCTTAAAAGTAATTATTTTAGTTGTGTATCCTAGAAATTAATTTCACTTGCTAAAGAGGCCCTTGTGGCTAATTCCCACTATTGTATAATTATGGAATGACTCACTCGATAATTTTCTGTTGTTTAATATAACTAAGTTCAAACAATAAATATCGATGTGGTTGATTTACACAGTTCACTTGACTTGAGAATAATGTCAATTTTTACTATGAAAGCTTCGCTTTAATTATAGTCAAATCATGGCACGACGTCCATCGAGTGACTATAGTAGGGTCGAGTAGAAGTATTGAAAGTGAAGCACTATTCAAAATACGGTTCGTCCTCTCAATTATATAGGGTTAGTATCACAATCAACTCAACCCAAATCAAAGTCAAAGTCTCTGGTTGGAGTTGTTCAGTTAATAATAGATGTTATTATTGAACTAAGTACTTTATGTTTGGACTATAGAGTTGAATATGGACGATATTGGAATTTTGACCATTACCAAATTCCATAAGTCTAAAGTGATATAGTTTTAATAAAGAGCATTGATGTAAATAAAAGTCACAACAGTTAATGCTTGGTAAAGTAAAATTGGATTTAAGTGAAACCAAGTCAGCGATAAATTTGGTCAAAATGTCACCACCTGCTAAGTGACATGTGAACATTAATATTTAAATAGTTCGATATTAATTGCTTACTAAATATGCACCTAACGAGTCACACAACCAAATGATGAGTTCTTCTTTGACCAAACGATTTAATTAATTTGTAATTATTATAAATTAATTAAATTAATTAATGTTTATGAAATATTAATTATAAAATTTGACTTTGATTTGATGAACAAATATAATTAAATATATATAAATGTATTAATTGATATGCGATTTGATACGCGTTTAGATTGCTTTTAAATGTAAAATAATTTGTTTAGGATTTAAATGGGTTTGAGGCCCATATAATGGCTGGTTGGTTTGGCTATGATAGGGGAGGGTAGGTGCGGCCATATAATGGCTTGTTGATGGGCTTGATTGATATAGATTAGGTAGGGATAATAGGTAAAGGTTTAGATCTTAACTTCTATCCCTTTCTTCCTCTATATAAACATCTCAACACACATCTATTAGGGACTTTGGCTTACCTCCAAACCTTTTTATTTCTGGCCGAAATTAACCTCCTCCATCCTCCATTAATTCAAGTTCAAATCAAATCGAGTTCTATTCGATAGTTGGTGGTCAACGGTTCAAGGATTAGCATTCTGGTGAATCAGAATCTATTTCAAGGGATATATATCATCATTTCAAAGTGTACTTTAAGGCATTGGGAATGATGTACGTTTTTGGTTATAGTTCAGTTATTTATGCACAATGATTGTCTTTTATCATATACATATATTTTAAATTGCTAGTTAGGTGACGATTTTAATATGCAATCATATTGTCACAAAGTTATTTGGTTATATGTAAATATAAATTGAAAAAGTGTTTATTATTATCTAATATGTCTTAGATTAGCATGGCCGTGTAATTAGAAAAACATTTTTTTATTTTATTAAATTAATATATATGTATATATATACTTTATAATTAATTACAACATCATACTTTAATCAAATGCAATGATATAATTTTATACGTAAAGTATTAGGGTTGTGATAATTTTCGGCAATTATAAAATATTTTTATACATATTTATTATTATTAAAATTTTATTTACATTAAATTTTTACATAAATCAATTATGTTAATTCAAATATATAATTAAAATTATATTTTATACTTCATAAAATAACTTTAGTAGTAAAAAAAATTTCCAAAAATAAAAGTAAAAAAATCTTTTTTATTTTGTAAATTAATTTTCATATTATAGCCGAAAATAGAAAATTTATTTTAGACCAAAAAATTATGAAAAATATGTTTAAAGCATAAAATATCTTTTAGGACTTATTGGAAATTTAAAATTAGAAATAAAAATTAGAAATTTATTTTTTAATTAATGTTTTTATTTTTTTACATGGATATTTAAAGAAATAAATATATATTAAAATAAATAAATATTTACAAATCCATGCGCAAGACTTAGCCTATTATATTTATCAAAAATATTTTTAAGTATTTTATTAATAAAATTATATATTATTATGAATATATTTATATATATTTAAAATAAAAAATTATTAATATATACATACTTATATATATATATATATATGCATATTACTCAAGGTTTGTTATAAATTTGTTTTATAAGAATTTATAAATAATTTCTTTTTATTTAAATAAGTCTATTATATAATATGTATATGCAATATCAATATTTTATTTGTATAATTATATAATATATATATATATATATTTATACGTATATAAAATTATTTATCCGCTATTTGAGAGGATAACAGTGAGGCTTAACTGCTGGACCACTGGGAAGTTGAGTCAAGCTGGAAGGCTTACTTTAATCAAATCTGTCATTTTTGCAATGCAAGTTTATTGGGCTAGAACATATGTGCTACCCTTTAAGTTAATGCAAATGATTAGAAGTGCATTTATGCGCTTTTTGTGGACGGGAAGGACAACAGGAAAGTACATTTCCCCTATCAGGTTTAGCATAGTTGAACAACCCATGAACAAAGGAGGACTTGGTATCATCAACATAAAGCAGTGGAATATGGCGGAATTTGCAAAACACATTGACACCTACATCAACAGTACTGATAGCTTATGGGCAGAATGGTCTCGACAAAATGTAGTAAAACGAAAGAGTTTTTGGAATATGACAAAGCCACAGAACCTCAGTTGGACGTGGCAGTGTATTTTCAAGATAAAGGAGGAAGTTCTCCCTCTCAGCCAAATGAATACTAACACTACAAACAATGTGAGTTTCTGGGATGATCCGTGGCTCGAAAAAGGGATGATACTGAGGAGACAACTTGAGTACAATGAAATCATGCAGACAGGCATTCACCATGCAGCGAAGGTTAGGGATGTTCTTTTTACTATACAAAGTACTTTTACGTTTTCTTCCAATCAGAGAATACAGTTTGTATGGAATATGATCAGAAGCTTTTCGCCCCTCTCCTCCACCTCAGATAAGCTTGTTTGGGGTGAGCACAAAACTAAGTATAAAATTGGTAATGTTTATGAATATATGATGAAGAACACTGATAAGCCTAAATGGAAATGGAGTAAGAGAACATGGAGTAGGGATAATAGTATGAGAGAGAACTTAGTACTATGGAAAGTGCTAAATCGTGCTATCCTAACTAAAGAAAAGCTAGCGATCATTGGTATGACTATTGATGTTTTGTGTACTTTCTACCACGATCAGGTGGAAACAGCTGAGCATTTGTTTTTTGAATGTACTGATATTAAACAGGTTTGGTCTTCGGTTATGGCAAGGCTAGGTAGATTTAATATTTCACATGACAATCAGAATGAGTGGAACATAATTCATGCAAAAACAGGTCACAAGAAATATGATGGGAGAATATTTCTCACTGTTCTGAAGAGTTTTATTGCAGCGGTTTGGAGAGAACGCAATACTCGGGTATTTGATAACAGCAACGAGAAAACTGAACTTATGTTCCAGAAATGGGTAATACATGAGATCAGAATCTCTCTGGGATTGCTTCCTTTTGCCTTCGATCCAGGCATTTACCAAGCGTTCTGAGTCATTCCTTTGTGTTTTATTCTTCTTTCTTTTTCTTCTTTTAGCATCCAGTTTTTTTTGTAGCACTTAGTTCTCCTTTGTTTTCTTTGAGCTTTGCTCATTGTTGTTTCTGTTGTAATTCTTTTGGTGCTGCAATAAAATGGTCGGGGACCATCCAACCCCGTCGGCCTTGCCAAAAAAAATTATTTGAGCAGAACTATAATATATGTTTGAACCAAAATTGGTACAAACACCGAGAAAATTAATTAGTAGAGATTAAATGAAGAAAGGAAATGAAAAATAGAGGAAATCAGCCAAAAAACAAGCGCATACAAATATACAGTGATTCGACAATCTTGGCCTACGTAGCTTGAATGATTTTATTGCTTTTGCACTTGTTTTTTGTGATTAGAAGAGAGTGGGATCAGAATAGATCCTTGAATACATGAGAGTAATGGTGTAATGGCCATGTAAAGATCCTTAGAATGAACCATCCCTTCTGTATTTATGGGGGTAGGAGACCAAATATCTCGCCAATTGTTAGCGCCAAAATTGGTCACTAACCCCCAAATCCAGATGAAAGCACCAAATACCAATCACAGCTCAGAGATAGAATGTATGTAGAGAGTAATAATGTGAAGAACAGTTAAAACTGAAATGAAAGCAGTAAAGAACAACAGATTTTATAGTGGTTCGGCTAACTCCGGCCTACGTCCACTCCAGAAGTTTGCTTTTTATTGCTGTAATAATCGATTACAGTTACAAAATGGCAGAGTTGCCTTAGCCTTAGAAAAGAGAAAGTAAGAGAGCAGAAAGAAGATCCCCTTTGACTGTGCCCCTGCCTCTCTATTTATAGACAAAGATGGGTTGGACTTCCCTGGTGGGCCTGGTAGCCGAGTACCTCAGCCCAAATGGAGTGGTCTCCATATGCCGAACCATAGATGCCGAACGCTGAATGCCGAACAAGGTGTGAATGTCGAACGATCTCCTCATGCCGAACGTTGGGAGGTGCGAGGTACCGAGGTATCGAGGTATGGAGGTGCGAGGTACCATGATATGGAGGTGTGAGGTACCAAGATATGGAGGTGCGAGGTACCAAGATATGGAGGTGCGAGGTGCAATGCCGAGCGAGGTGAGGTATGCTGAACGACCCATCCAATGCCGAACGCTCCCTGATGCCGAGCGCTCCATCCAATGCCGAACGATCCTTAGTGTCGAACCTCCATCATGCCTAACGTCTCCAGATGCCGAACGATCCATCCAATGCCGAACGTCTCTAGATGTCGGACGATCCATCCAATGCCGAACGTCTCCAGATGTCGGACGATCCATCCAATGCCGAACGTCTCCAGATGCCGAACGATCCATCCAATGCCGAACGTCTCCAGATGCCGAACGATCCATCCAATGCCGAACGTCTCCAGATGCCGAACGATCCATCCAATGCCGAACGCTACTGAATGACGAGTGCTCCTGGAATGTCAAACCACTCATGTATGTTGAATGCTCTATGCATGCCGAGTACTCTTGAATGCTATTCGAACGTGAATAGTGAATGCCAGACGAACCATTTGTGCCGAACCTCCACCATGCCGAACCATGCTTAATGCCGAACCATGTTTCCTAGACCTAAATTATAGTTGATTCATCTTTATCCAATCATATTTCCATCTCCCAAGCACATTGCATCATTCATCCATCCAGTTGACTGTATCCATCGTACCCTAGCCTCGACGAACATGCAGTTGATTAAGTTAAACCCGTCTGTCCGCGACCTTGCCAAAAGGCGGGTTAACACTTGTCCCCCAAAACATGCCTTGCTTTGAAAGGTGTGTTTTGAATAGCCTCAAGTCCAGTATCCAAAGTCCATGTTTCATCCATATCCAATAGCCAATAACCGAATCCAGGACCTCTCCGGGTCGATATCCAAATCCATAACCTCTCTGGGCTCTTGCCAAGCGCAATCCACACCTGATGACCGTGGTCCAGTGTCCCTGGACGTTAAGCTAACCTCTCTGGGTTCTTGCCAAGCGCAATCCACACCCGACGACCGTGGCCCAGTGTCCCTGGGCGTTGAGCTAACCTCTTCGGGTTCTTACCAAGCGCAATCCACACTTGACGACCGTGGTCCAATGTCCCTAGACGCAAGTAATGCCGTGGCTTAAGTCCTAAGCCGAATCCTGGTCGCTCCGGACCCTTGCCGAGCATAGTCCATACTCGACGACCTTTAAGCCAAAATCCAAAGAAAATCCAATCAAAATCCAATCCGAAAAACAAACATTCAAACCAGAAAAACGAGAAAAATAGGGAGTTCAAACCAAACTCCAAAATCAAACCAGAAAAAGCAAATGCCCAAGTTAAAGGAAAAAACAGATTTCACAAACCCGGGCGTTTCGGTAAGCCATCATCTCAGAGCATGCCTGAGGGTTATCTCCGACCCCGTACATGAGTAAGTGATTCAACCGTTTGCCCGGAGTTTGTTACTTATTCCAAACCATCAAGATTAGTTGATGACCAATCGGTCACCATTCCTGGGCCTCGCGCCCTTGTCGTTCAAGGTAGGCGGAGGCTGTTCATGTTCCACCGCCGCATTCCGAGTTCCGACATACTGTCGCAACTGACCATACCTTATATGCTCCTCGATTATATCCTTTAGATGTCGGCAGCTGTTAGTATCATGCCCGTCCAGGTCATGAAAGAGACAGTGCCTTCCTGATGCCCTTTCACGTTCTGTGGGTTCCCTCCTTGATGGCCTTCGATAGGGAAGACGATCTCGAGTATCTAAGAAAATCCGCTCCAACGTTGCGTTCAATCCTGTGTAAGTGGAGAACTTTGGTTCTCCCCAGCGCTTCCTTTTCCCTTTATCCTTGTCCCCACCTGAGCTTTCGCCGAGTAATCTTCCATCCTTAGTCATGTTTACTTCCTGTGACCTCATGTCCAAACATGCATCCTCTTGTCGCAGAAATCTTTCAGCTTCATGAAAGAATTCCCCAATATCCAACGGTGGGTCCCGTACCGACGATACTTTGAACTCCGAATTATCTCTGACTCCTGATACCGCAGCCATCAGAACCATGGATGGATCTGGCCGATCCACCGAAGCAACTGCTGCATTAAATCGAGTTAAGAATGTCTTGAGCGATTCATCTGCCCCCTGTTTGACTGATGTTAGTGTCATCACGTTCTTTGGCCTTTTTATGTGAACTCGAAATTGACTTAAGAACTTGTCCACCAGTTCTGTCCATGTTCCAATGGATCCATCCTCCAGCTGTCTGAACCACATAGCAGCAATTTCAGTCAAGTACAGGGGGAAACATCGGGCCATAACCTCCTCCGTTGCCCCCAGCACTTCCATATGCCTAGTGTACCTCATCAAGTGGTCGGTGGGATCCGTCTTCCCGTTGTATACTTCCAGAGTGGGTAGTTTGAAATCGGACGGATTCCTAGCTGTCCTGATGTTCCGGGTAAACGGACTTTTGTTAACTCCCTCTGAATCCCTGTTTGTTAGACCTCCGCAAATAGTCCGCCTGATAATGTCAGCCAATCCAGTGTTTCCAACTAATCCAGACTGCCCCCCAAGTCCCCGAGGAAATTCTGGCACATATTCTTCATCACGTACTCCTGTATTCCTATCGACGCCAGGCCGCGTAGCGTCATCCGGTATCCCTCCATGAACTGGTCCAGCATTCCCTGGTGGTGTGCCCCCGAGTCTAGGTCCATCTAGATTGTTAGCTGTTTGTTGATTGGGAGCTGCCTCCTGTTGAATCACTCCATCTGTCCGCTGGTTGAGTCCCTCTGGTCCAGTTCCACGAACTTGAGCTCCTGCAGTTCTTGGTTGTTCAAATTGCCTGAGAAGAGCCTGCATCATATCCTCTTGCCGTTTCATCATCTGCTCTTGCATAGAATTCATCATCACTTGCATCTCGTCCCGAGTTATGTAGATGGATGCATGACCCTCTCCAGCTCCAGAAGATGCCGCTTGACTTCCTTCCTGATTGCTCCTTTCCACTGCTTGCCTCTTCGTTGGTGGTCTTGCCATTGCTTTCTAAGATCCAAGTTCCTAACTCCAAAATTCCTGAGTGTTTCAGTTCTCAGTGAAAGCACCAAAGTGTTAGCGCCAAAATTGGTCACTAACCCCCAAATCCAGATGAAAGCACCAAATACCAATCACAGCTCAGAGATAGAATGTATGTAGAGAGTAATAATGTGAAGAACAGTTAAAACTGAAATGAAAGCAGTAAAGAACAACAGATTTTATAGTGGTTCGGCTAACTCCGGCCTACGTCCACTCCAGAAGTTTGCTTTTTATTGCTGTAATAATCGATTACAGTTACAAAATGGCAGAGTTGCCTTAGCCTTAGAAAAGAGAAAGTAAGAGAGCAGAAAGAAGATCCCCTTTGACTGTGCCCCTGCCTCTCTATTTATAGACAAAGATGGGTTGGACTTCCCTGGTGGGCCTGGTAGCCGAGTACCTCAGCCCAAATGGAGTGGTCTCCATATGCCGAACCATAGATGCCGAACGCTGAATGCCGAACAAGGTGTGAATGTCGAACGATCTCCTCATGCCGAACGTTGGGAGGTGCGAGGTACCGAGGTATCGAGGTATGGAGGTGCGAGGTACCATGATATGGAGGTGTGAGGTACCAAGATATGGAGGTGCGAGGTACCAAGATATGGAGGTGCGAGGTGCAATGCCGAGCGAGGTGAGGTATGCCGAACGACCCATCCAATGCCGAACGCTCCCTGATGCCGAGCGCTCCATCCAATGCCGAACGATCCTTAGTGTCGAACCTCCATCATGCCTAACGTCTCCAGATGCCGAACGATCCATCCAATGCCGAACGTCTCTAGATGTCGGACGATCCATCCAATGCCGAACGTCTCCAGATGTCGGACGATCCATCCAATGCCGAACGTCTCCAGATGCCGAACGATCCATCCAATGCCGAACATCTCCAGATGCCGAACGATCCATCCAATGCCGAACGCTACTGAATGACGAGTGCTCCTGGAATGCCGAACCACTCATGTATGTTGAATGCTCTATGCATGCCGAGTACTCTTGAATGCTATTCGAACGTGAATAGTGAATGCCAGACGAACCATTTGTGCCGAACCTCCACCATGCCGAACCATGCTTAATGCCGAACCATGTTTCCTAGACCCAAATTATAGTTGATTCATCTTTATCCAATCATATTTCCATCTCCCAAGCACATTGCATCATTCATCCATCCAGTTGACTGTATCCATCGTACCCTAGCCTCGACGAACATGCAGTTGATTAAGTTAAACCCGTCTGTCCGCGACCTTGCCAAAAGGCGGGTTAACACCAATATTTCTCCTACAGAACCTCGCAGCCAAGACCAAGTCTCCTAGAAAATCTCAACTCCATATCACCTACAGTTGGGGATCGGTACCAATCCCTATAGGGGATCGGTACTAGTCCCTATATATGCAGTATATGGTCTTGCAATTTCTTGTGTTGGCTCATTTTGTTGTTGGCTTCAGGATTCCAATGTTGTTTTGCACAGCCGCCTAGTTGTTTTTTGGTCGAAGAGATGAATCTACAGTTGGCTGTATTGCTGCTTTAGACTGCATATGTAGATTGCCAATACAATGCATGGGAATTCTGGAACAACACTTGAATCCGGCTCTACGTGGATAGAGAAGAGTGCTATATGAGTGGAGGCCACTTTAGGTAGACCCCTAGGGATCGGTACCGATCCTGTATGTAGGGTGGAATACCGATCCATACTTAGTGTATTCCAGGATATTGCACTTCTAAGCTTGTTTGACCATCGTCTCGTGGTCTTGTCTGTACTTGGTTCCTAGACCCTAGGATCATCTCTTTGGTCTGCTTGCCTTGACAATCGTCGGGTCTGGCTTATCTAACCAGTCTGAATATAGCCGGGCCAAAAGACTGGATAACACTTACCCTCCAAAGTACTTCTCATTTCGAACGTGATGTGCTTTGAATTAAGACAAGTTAGAATCACTGTGACCACTCTGTGTTCCGAATGGTCACTATCCTTTCTATGAATCATTTTTGTGGAATGTTATGTCCATAGTGGTCCATTGCGACATTCCATCAAATTTGACACTATAAGTACCGGAGTACAATCTCTTGATAATTGGTCGCGCTCGGTTCCATTGAGCTAACTAATTGAGTTGGTAGATTTCGATCATCCAAACTGATTTCTTTTTTGAAAATTCTAGGTAAAATTCCAATTCTATCGATTCTAGAAATCGAATGTTAAAGTTGCACGCTCGCTCACAAGTTCACACACGCACTGTTGTCATTAGCTTCCAAGATCATTCATATGCATATAGACCGTTACCAACTTCCCTTGAGTGATAGTCACAAGTCCATCATTTTTCATTCATTATTTTATTTTTATTTTTTAAGTATATGATATCAATCCCCAAAGGGGGGATTGGTACCGATCCTACGCTTGCACATATTTCCATTTTGGACTCGAGAATATTGGGCCGCACAAGGCAATTAGCCTTTCCTCTTCACTTTTTCATTATATTGCACCGAACCTCATCGCTCCTTCAGTTGCCATTATCAAACCTCCTTCCAACGCCTTAGCCTCCACCACCCTCAGCGTCCAATCATTACTCGAGCGCCAGCCGGGGAATCTGCACTCTACTTCCTTCCACGCTCTCCTATTACAACTCCAATCTAAAAGAGGGTCGAATGCCAAGATCTCAAAATCTGATTTGGCTTGATTTAGATTTCAATAGCATATATGTGGGTTTTAGACTTTAGATAGATGGCGAATTGGAGTGTGGTGGAGAGGAGTTCGACTTGGGAAGTGCTTCGCGTTGGTGGACCTAGGTTTGAGATTGGCTATTGGAGGTGGAATGGTTGGAATCATATAGGGGTAAAGTCCTTTAGGTATGGGATCGATGCCAGTCGTATACTTAGGTGGATTTTCTGATTCGCCTTATGCTCCTACATATGACCTTGGACTTGAACACTTGGACATGTATGCACATGTATGCTCATACGAACCTAAATTTAGATGTATACATTTGCCTTGACTATAAATAACTTTCTTCTTCATGTTGATAGTTGATCCCTGAACTTGGACAAAATCTCTATGCTTAACCATCGACGTGAAAGCTAGTTAGGATGGTCAGCTATTACGGTCACTTCGGTCGAACTCCCAAATCACATCATCACTATTGTATAATTCTATATTATTCAACACTGCACTACACACACCTCACTAAATTACACTTAGCACGAGGGGACATGTTAATCCATATAACTATGACTATCTGTTGAGTTTAATAGCTATGGGTTCCAGGCGCTTCGAGCATTTAACTGCAATGACTGGTGATCAAGCCTCTGCATATGCTGAATTATATGCTGAATTGCTCAGCAACACTTTCTGCTCGACACACTCCAGGTGAACAATCGGAACAGCCTAAAAGCACACACCGTGCACCAGGGAATTTTCCAAATCCGAAAGCAGATAATAATGTCGTGCCAGCTCCTGATACACTTGAGGATGCCGAGTTCTTAAAAGACCCAACAAACTCGACTGCTTTGAAAGTTAACAAGGCATTTCTTTGTCGAATATGCATTAAGCATGGAATCCCATATAATGACATGTTGGTCCCATCTTATGACCAAAGGCTCATCTTCCTCCAGAAGGGTATATTGCTTGTAACATATATGTATGACTAGTTATGGTTTTGCCACCATTTAATCCATTCATCCGTCGAATGCTCCATTTTATGAGACTTGCTCCAGCTCAACTGCATCCGAACAGCTACGCATTTCTCCAGAGCATATACATGATTTTCCTTGAATTATTAAATCATGAGACAATCAAAGAAGATCTCCAATTTATCTATAGCTTTAAGTGACAAAAAGGAAGTCTATCGTTTCTTTATATTGAGCCAGTCAACGGTTGTCTAGTTGTGATTGGTGCTTGGAATCTTAGCTATTTTAAAAGCGAATGGTTTTACATGCGCTATCAACCCATGTTTGCACAACAGTGGTTAGTAGGATGTACGTGCTTTTCCAAACCATAGTGTGAAAGCTTTAGTTAAGTCGTATTCTAATTAACACAATTTTTGAATTGTGCAGATGTTCCCTTGAGACCCTGTGGTGATGTTTACCAAACCGCCATTACAACACTCAGAATTGTTTTAAAGGAAGATAGGGAATCAGGTCCTTTATTACTGACGAGCGTCTCTTGGTCTTCAACTTGTTAGAAGAGGGTTGAAGCACCGACCATACCGGGCACGATGATGAAGTGGTAGTAGGTGGCCGTATTCAGCCACAAGTTGGTCACTTTGACCCTAATGTACCCCCAGTCCCTAGCCAGGAAGTCGAGGAGGCTCAGGGCACAATCGAGGAAGACAATAGGTGGTGGTAATGAGGCTAGCAATAATGTCGTACATTAAAGTCATGAACTAGTGGCTATGCAGTTTTCAAATGAGCAACCACTTGCTTCCAGGAGGAAGCTTGTTGTTAAGCTTCGTAAAGGGTAAATTTCAAAGGTATCTCCTCTACTCCGAAGGGGGCCTCCGGTGGCACTCCGGCTCATGTAGAGCTCCAGACTGAAGAAGGTATCTCCTTGACTTCTCATATATTTCAGGGAGTTGATGTGTCATCGATCAACGTCACTAACCTCTCTTTTCATGTCTCTGTAGCTTCAGAGCAGCCTGCAATCGTCTCGCTTCCTCCTAAAGATTCCCGACTGGGGCAACAAGTGCCTATGATAGAGTCGGTAATTATTACATCTTCGACAACAATCCCTAGTGCTTCGACTGAAGAGACTCCTGGCCTTGACAAGCGGGTGATTGATGCTCTACTGGATGAAGAAACTGATAAGACCCAAGGTGCTTAGATTGATGTGGATGTGATCATCACCAAGGTTTTTGAGTCTTCATTGGTCCACACCATGGCCGGACTTAAGCAGAAACTTGGGATGGATATCCTCCTTGCCACACATATCAAGAAAGAGAGGTTGGAAGTCATTCCTCCTCCTTTATCCATTGCTTTGCCCGAGCAGACCATTTACACTACAGTCTATATTCCTCCATCCGGGAGTGCTCAGAGCGTACCTATAGGATCTCACAGAGTACCCCAGCCTCCATTTCTCCACCTGAAAGTGCTTAAAGTGTGCATATCGGTTCATAATAGAGTACTCCAGTCAAAGGCAAAGGAAGTGGGGGAAGAAAAAGAAAACAGCTGGAAGGATCTAGCATGCCTTCTTCTATGGAGAAGAAAGAGAGGAAAGAAAGAAAGAAGAGGCTCAAGAAGTGATTGTCTGTTTTCTTTGTAATTTCTAATTGTATAGCAGTACTTAGGCTTTTCTAGTTCCCTGATTTTGTTTTGTTTAGCCGGTGTAATGTGGGTTCAGCCCCCGTTTTTGCCTTTTGTTTCTAGTGTTGATAGGACTTGTACCTAACTTGTAAATTTCATGTGAATAATAATTTTTTTGGCTACGTCAATTATTTATTTGGATTTTCCTAAATACTTAAGAAATACGCTTTCCATTCAATGTACTTGCAGTCTATCTGGTTCAACGATTATTTATTAGACTAAGTCCTTAGCCCATTTCATAGTGCACCGACCTTTCATCATCCAAACGAACATAAGGTAACCACTGAAATGCTAAACGCTGGGTGTTAGTTAGGGTTAGTTACTTAAGATTAGTGACTTAAGTATCCTTTTCCATGATAATAATTTTCGGTCGCACCGAACTTTGGGGTGCTGGTTTAAATCAACCACTTAGGGTTGTAGTCCTCACATCCTCATCCAAGATGTCTACAACCAATCATGCCAAACTCTGGGCATCGATTAAAGGCTTGTAAGTTAAGTCCCACCTTACTTCAGTTATGGATTTTCCATTTTTCCTACTTCGGGCAAGAGGTTAAGAGTTGGACAGTTTATCACATTCACTTCGGTTTATCCTCCTGTCCATAATCCAAAGGCAGAATTTTGTGTATGGACAGTCATATCATGTTCGGTTTAGTTTATACTCCTGCCCTCAATCCAAAGGCAAGAGTTAGCGTACGAATGACCATATCTATTACTTATGCCCTCAATCTGAAGGCAAGAGTTGGTTTGCAGGTAGTCATGTCACATCCGATTTGGGTTTATACTCTTGCCCCCAGTCTGAGAACAAGAGTTGGCTAATGGACGATCGGGTCATGTTCGTTTAGTTTATACTCCAGACCCCAATCCGAAGGCAAGAGTTGGCATGCAGACAATCATGTCATGTACAGCTTAAGTTTATACTCCTACCCTCAATTCGAAGGCAAGAGTTAGTTGGCATCAATCTCTAGACACCAAAAGAAACTTCACGGGCCCAATCATTGGCCTCAGAAGTTTGATCGGCACCTATCTCCATGTACCTACACACCTGCATTAATCATATGCAAATTCACTCGAGTCGGTCAAGTCATAACTCTTAAGTAATGGAGAGACATATTTTCGAGCAGGTAAAGCCTTTTATTTCATAAAGATGGAAAATGACAGAATCTGCCTTATTACATGGCTCTAGCCAATTATTTACAAGTCTTTTTGTAAATGAAATAGCATCGTAGGTGCTCCTATTCCATGCCCTCGAGAGTGAGATTCCATCCACAGTTGCCAACTTGAAAGTGCCATCTACAAGTTTTTCCTCTATTGCATACAGACCTTCCCAACTCTAGCCCAAGCTCTTAGGGCTAGAGAAGATTCATTTGAGGACTAAATCGCCAATTTCAAAGGTTTGACTCTTGACTTTGGTATTGTAATATCGAGCGACTTGGTGTCTGTGTGCAGCTGCTCTTAACTCAGCTTTGGTCCGCTTCTCATCGATCATATCAAGGGACTCTAGAAGGAGCTTCTCATTCGTCCGTGGAGTGTAATGCGTCACTCGATGAGAATGTACTTCCAGTTCGACTGGAATCATAGCCTCCGATCCATAGGCCAAGGCGAATGGGAGTCACTATTCGTTGACTTGTGGGTGGTTCGATAAGCCCAAAGTGTTAATAGAAGTTCATCGATCCGCTTACCCTTGGCCTTCTTCGATCGCTTCTTAAGAATGGACTTGATAATTATGTTTACAACTTCGACCTATCCATTCGCCTGAGGGTGTGCTACCATTTGACATCTCTTCTCTATGCGATGTCAATGATAGAAATCATTGAACCCCGTGCTATCAAATTGGGTCCCATTATCGGTAATGATTGCCTATGGAACTCCAAGGCGACAGATAATATTTCGAACTACAAAGTTGATCACTTTTTTCATGGTAACAGTAGTCAATGGCTCTGGCTCAGCCCATTTGGTAAAATAATAAACCGCCATAATGGTGTGCTTTGCACCACATTTAGATATCGGCAGAACACCGATGATATCAATGCCTTAAAATACAAACGACCAAGGACTGACCATTTAAGCAATTTTTGTCGGCGGAGCTCTTGGAATTTTAGCAAATTTTTGGCACTTATCACACCTCTGGGTATAATCAGCTACATCTCGATTGACGGTTGGCTAGAAATATCCATATTGCAGAATCTTCTTCACTAAGATTTAACCCCAGTGTGGTCGCCACAAGCCGCTTCGTGAACTTCTCTTAGGAATTGTCTGCCTCGTCGTGAGCGAGACACCGAAGCATGGGGATAGAGAAACCCTTCCTGTACAGGCCTTCTTGCATGATGTATCTCGAAGCTTAGTGAAGGATTTTTCGTCATTCATTCCTTCTCTCTGGAAGGATTCCTCTATGCAAATAATTCTGAATCACAGTCATCCTTGACTCCCTTTCAGGTTCAAATCCAATCAACATCCATCTGGTCGATGCTCGAAGATGAAAGTACTTCCACCGAAACCAAGCTCATGAACTGCGCATCTCCAGAACTAGCCAACTTAGCAAATGAATCAGCCTTTTCATTATGAGCCAATGAATTGGCCTTTTCATTATAGTCTCTGGGAATATATGCTATCTTATAGTATTTAAAGTTGTCAAGCAGCTCAAGGACCCAATTTAGATAAGGAGCTAACCTTGCTCCCTTTTCTGATACTCTTTCCGAATCTAGCATACCGCTCGCTAAGAGTCGTAGAAAATGTGCAAAGTCTTTATTCCCAGTTCCTTGGCGATTTTGAATCCTGCAGTTAAGGCCTCGTATTTAGCTTCGTCGTTTATCATCGGAAATTTGAGTTTTATGGCATAACTGATCGGGTATTCTTTAGGAGCGACAAGTACGACTCCATCACCGGAACACCGATCATTAAATGCACCATCTGTGTACATCTTTCATCCAACTTCTTTTTCTCCACTGCTCTTCGGAGGATTATTTCGTGTTCAACTATGAAATCCACTAGGGCCTGACCCTGGATTGCTCTCCGAGAGTGATAGGTGAATCATATTGACTTAATTCAATGTTCCATTTCAACAACCTTCCAGAAGTCTTAGGTCGTTGTAAGACTTTTCATAAAGGCTGATCAGTGAGGACATTGATCGGATGAGCCTGGAAATGGGGGTGGAGTTTTCTGGAAGCAATCAACAGGTAGTAAGTGAGCTTTTCCAGTCTCGGATAATTTCTTTCTGCTCCTGTCAACCGCTTGCTAATATAGTAGACTGGTCATTGAATACGAGATTCCTCACATATAAGTAGGGATATAAATGGGGCGGGTAATATGCTGGGAACGCATCATCCACCCTCATCCCCGCTACCCATTTATGCTCCCCATCCCCGCCCCATCCTCGTTTAATACCCAGCGGATTCGGGTAGGGAAATACCCATCGGTTATAAGGAACCCGTTGGGTACCCATTAAGGTAAGATGAAAAAAGTAATAAATAAAAATAAATGGCAAAACAAAAGTTCTAAATTTAAATCAAACAAATATTAATTATACTTCATATTCTCTAAAAGATAAAAGATAGGCCTTTAAGTTTGAAACAAAAAACATAACCAACCACATAGTCATAATTTCATAACTCTTAATAATTTAAAAGGTAGAGAAATCATAAGCAGCAAAATGAAACTAAAATAGTCACGGTGACAAAGTCTTCAAAAAAAGTCTTCACACTTGAAATCCACAATGACCACCAGTTCACCACTATCATTTGATCTTCATGATTTAAGCATCAAAATTCACAAAACTTTGACCCTACACTATCAAAGAAAAAGAAAGTCAAGAATACTAATTGTTAGTAAATAAGGAAAAAAATACAAATAAACATCTTACTGCTTTATTATCTGCTATGTCTTCAAAGAATGTTTGATATTTTTCTTCATCTGAATGTGTATCTAGAAAGAAATAAATGTAAGCATCATTAGAAATAACTTTATGTGTAAAAAAGAAAATGAAATTACAAGAGAATTAGTTCAAAAAATCATACCAAATTTGTCATTCCATAAACAATTTTGTGCCCATACTAAGCTTCCAATGTATAAGAATGAATCTTATTACGATGAGGAGTCACTATCTTCCACCAGTACTAAAAGCAGACTCAGAAACAACTGTAGACATCGGTATAGCTAAAATATCTCTAGCAACTTGCTGTAAAGCATGGTACCTGAGACAATTTTTCTTCCACCATGCTAAAATATCAAATTCTCAATTTCTTGGCAAAACAACTTCCTCTAAGTAAAAATCTAGCTCAGACTTGCAAGTATCCACAGTTGATATGCTGCTCACAAATAAATCATAACCAGCCAAAAATTCTACAGATTCATCAATATCCATATCAACTTTAGAACTATGCAATGAGGAATCAAAAGGAGTTTCTTTACCACTACTTGGTTTGTATTCTTTCACCAAATCATAACTCAACTTTTTGATTCGCTCAATTTGAGTTGGTGAATCATCACCATAAATTTGGGGAAAGTAGTATTCAATCAACTTCATCTTAAACCTTAGATCTAAAATAGTTGCTATGGCTATAATTCCATGTATGATAGACTAATATTGGTCAAAATTTTCAATCATATTTACAACCATCATCTTAATCTCCACATATGATGATCTAAGGCACTCCCTTAGCTGCAATCGAATTTCAAAAATTTTAGGGAAAAAAATATTAGCAGTGGGATATTTGGTCCCAGAAAACATCTCAGTCACATTGTAAAACAACTTCAACTTGTCACACATCAATTTTGCTAGAGGCCAATCTTGATCACTAGGTGCTTTTTGTGTTAGACGATTAAAGACATCCTTTTACACAGTGGCACTCATAAGCATCAAATAAGTAGAATTCCACCTAGTTTTACAATCAAGAACTAACTTTCTCTTACTTGGAAAAGATAATCCATCCTTAGCCTCCTCAAAATTTTCCACTCCTTTAGGTGTTGTACTCCAATAAACTACACTATCACGAATAGTTTCTGTCCCATCTTGAATTGCACCTAATCCTTGTTGAATAATCAAATTCAAGAAATGAGCAGAACATTTCATATAAAGTAATTCCCGTTTCAGTAGTAAATTATCATTTCTCAACTTTTCTTTCATCTTATACATTATGGAAATATTAAGACTACAGTTATCTAAAGCCAAAGTAGATAACTTACAATCAATGGACCATGCAACCAAACACTCCATCAATTCTTTTGTTAGTGTTTTAGCAATATGAGGAGCAAACACATATATAAACCTATAATTATGAGAAAGAGTCTAATTAGTATACAAATAATCAGTTATAAATCAAAATTCAAATTCTTTTAAGAAAGACTAGTAAGTTACCTTATTATTTGACTACGCAAAATCCATGAATCCTTGATATTGTGTGCAATTACCATCATATACCCTCTTTTCTAATTAGTGGTTGCCCACATATCAGTTGTGGCTGCAATTCTACCTTGATTGGTACTTGGTACTATCTTTAGCTTTGCCTTCTCACTCTCATATATCTTTATGATATCACTCCTAATGGTAGGTCGAGATACATGCTCGAATAATGGTTGAATCGAGTTAACAAAACTTCTAAATCTAATAGGTTCCACCATATTAAGTGAATACTCATGCAAAATGATCATTTTAGCAAGTTCTTCCTTTGAAAATTATTGATCAAATGTTTGAGAGCCAAGTGTTGTAGTTCCATCTTTTTTCTTAATAGGATTCAGATGGATTGTTTCATATCTTGATGCTTTTAAAGAGAACATATCTTGAAATGTTCATGCAAGTGTGTAGTCCCATTTCTGTTTGCTCCGCTTAATTTCTTCTCACAGTAGTTGCAAATAGCCTTATCAACTCTATTGACCTTTGTCTACTTAAAGTGAAGCCAAACAACAGAGGTTTGTCTTTTATTTTTTGTTTCACCACCAATCTCACAGTTTATAATTGGTGGTGGTACACTGGTATTAGATCGTGGAACAAAAGGATTGAGCTCTGCAGCTGGGGATGGTGTGGATTCATTATTTTGTCCAATTGTAGATGGAACATCATCTGTTGTAACTTGTGGAGAACTTTCAATCTCACTCATTATTGGACTACAAAGTACAAACACCGAATAAAATATTAATAAATCATTTTACAAATTTAATATATAAATAATACAACTACTGACATCCTTACTAAGTGACAGGGAGAACCAGAGAAGAGCACGGTGACGACGTCAGAGTTGCTGAGAAGAAGAATAGCCGATGGCTGTTTTTTACCGAGTGACTATTCTATTTCTCTACGTTCGTATGATATATATATAATATGTACGTATTTTTCTTTTTATATAAAAAAAAATAAGAAAACCCAATAGACATAAAGTATGAAAGGGTACTATTATTAAAGAGCATTTAATACGTAATAAAGGAAGATGAATGGTCAATAGAATCAATACTCAGCTTTATAAACAAAAACAATATATACCGTGATAAGATATGAGGCGAATAGTATCATCCCCGTACCCGACTTAGCCCCATTTCAAGTATTGAAATCATCCCCCACTATCGCCCCATTACCCGCCAAGTCAGGAAATCCTCGCTCGATTAGGGGCAGGTCCCCGTGGGTACCCATCTCCATGGATTAAATTTCCATCCCTACATACAAGTGCGGCACTTAGGGCATGCACCAACACTGCCAGGTATAGGAACAAATTCTCATCATTCACCGGTTTTAAGAGAATGGGAGGTCTCTCTAAGTGATTCACCAGAGCCTAGAATGCATCTTTGTAGTCTTGATTCCACTTGAAGTTTCTCTTCCCTTTCTTGATCACTTCGATGAAGGGGATGCACTTATTAGTGGCTTTGGAGATGAACCAACTCAGGACAACGACCTTTCCATTTTAGTTTTGGACCTCCTTGATCATCTTTGAGGCTTCGATCTCTCTCAAAGCCTTGATCCTTTATGGATTGGCCTCCATCCCATGGGAGTTGACAATGAAGCCAAAGAACTTTTCCGATGTAACGTCGAAAGAGCATTTCGAAGGATTGAGCTTCATCCCATATTGACACCAAACATCTCTGCCAAATCATTAACATGGTCTCTAGAACTCCATAACTTCACAAGGATGTCATCCATGTAAACTTCTTTCGATCGTTCAATCTGGTCTTTAAACATCTGGTTCACGAGTCTCTGGTAAGTCGCTTTTGCATTCTTTAATCCGAATGGAATGATCAGATAGCTAAGAGTCGAAGGTTGGTAACGAAGCTGGTGTGTTCCTGATCCGAGACATGCATTGGGATTTGATTGTATCCAATCCATTAATGAAAGTAGCTCATGTCCAACGGTCGAATCCACCAGTCGATTTATCCTTGGAAGCAGGAAGCTATCTTTCGGGCATGCCTTATTCAAGTCTAAATAGTTAATGCATGCCCTCCACTTTCCGTTTTATTTTTTCACTGAGACACGAATTCATACCCAATCTAGGTATAAGGCATCACAGATGAAGCCATTGTCCTTGATGAAATTCACTTCTTCTTTGAGTGGAGCAAATCTCTTCGGACCCAGTTGCGACATTCTTGTTTTAAAGGAATGCATTTAGGGTTGATGTTTAATGCATGGCTCGCTATCCCGGGCGATATCCCACATATATCCAAGTGTGTCTAAGCAAACACATCCAGTTTCACCTAAAGAAATCCAACCAATTCCTTCATCACACTAGCACCGAGCTGAGATCCAACCTTATGGACTTTGTTTGAATCATCCTCGCTGACTGGAACAATGATCGTCAACTCGGTTGGAGCTGCTTGTCCACCTTCTGGCTCTTTTCGTTGGTCCATATCATCGTAGAGCTGACTAGTCTGACCAAGCCGGGGCTGTAGTTGCTATGCATCCAAAGCCTTTATGCAAAGGGCCCCCTCTATATTCTTTCCTTTCTCCTTTCGCCTTGCCTCCTTTAGCTCGACTATGTAACATTCGCAGCCAACCACCTGATGTTCATGCATAATTCCCACTCCATTGTCTATAGGGAACTTCATAGTTAAACACCCGGGAGCGATGGGCGCTCTAAATTTAGCTAGGGTTGATCAGCCCAAAAATGCTTTATAAGTCGAATATATATCCAACACCAAAAAAGGCATGACCCGCACTCCCGGGCGGTGGCCCTCACTAAGCATCACCGATAATTCAATAAATCCTGTGATTTCAATATCTTTCCCATTGAACCCCTGTATTCGAGACCTACAAGGCTCCAAATTTTTTATCATCAACATCATTTGATCATGAGCTTTCTTTAATAGGTTATTGACTGAACTCTCACAGTCAACAAGTACCTTCCGTATAATAGCAGGACCAATTGTAGCTAAAATCAGGAGTGGGTCGATCGTCGGAGCTTCTACTCCGTCAGCATATCTATTTCGGAATACAATATCATCTATCATGGTTTGAGATTGTTTCGTCGGTGCTCCATCCTTAACAGCATAACAGCTTTCATTCTCAGCATGTTTTATAGCTCCAATGTATCTATCCATTTCCGCAAAGCTTTTATCGGCAGAAAGGGCCCACCAATGACCGTGTTAGTCACGAAACATCTTTCTGGGTGCCTAGGTGGATTAACACCAAGCAGGGCTTGCCCCTGCTGGGGAGATGTCCTAGAGTGTTAGTAGTTCTTTACCCGCCATCCTACGTGGCTTTCACATACTGCTACAATTTCTTTTTTCTAATTAGATCTTTAATCATGTCACCCAAGTGCCCGCACTCATTGGTATTATGACCGTGAGTCTCAAGATATCTGCAAAACTTGCCCAACTTCCTTTCCTTCTCGGTTGACTCCCTAGGAACCGACTTCCTATACGGTTCAGTATTATAAGTAGCCATATAGATGTTCTCTATCTAGTTGTTCAGTTCAGTGTAATTGTCATACATAGGAGTCTGGAAACGATTCCGATTATCTAGCTTACCTTTCTTGGCCCCATCATTGTTCTATTTTCGACCTTCATTCTGATTTCCCACCTTTATGTTTACATCCATAGAATTTTCTCCAGTTTGCTTTATAGCGACATTACTTTGTATTACCTCATCTGAATTTCCAACAACAGTCCTTTATGGACGCTTACGAGCATCCTCTCGACGTAAATATTTGTTGGCTTTCCTGTAAAAAGCCTCCATTGTTGATGTTGCTTCCTTTCCAACTAGTCTCCGAAATCCAAGTCAGGATGAACTGCCCTCCACAGTGCCATTAGTACCATGTCTTGCTTATGATATGTTACTTCTGTTACAGCCGTGTGGAACCAATTCAAAAAGTCCCCCACTCTCCTTCGTCTTGATAAATGTTGGATAGTGACATTATATGCTTCGGACGTGAAGCGTGTAAGCAGAACTGCTCCATGAACTTTTGCGACAGCTCAGCGAAAGATGATATGGACTTCGGCGGAAGCCGAGTGAACCACACTGTAGACACACCCTCTAGGAAAATTGGGAAACAATGACACGTCACAGCATCTGAAGCTTTGGCTGAATCCATGTGCCATTCATATCTCAATAAGTGTTGCTAGGATCTACTGTTCCTCTATACAACAACATCGTTGGCATATTAAATCTCTGGGGATATTTTATGCGAAGAATGTCCTCTATGAACGGGTTCCGACTTGCATTGGTACCCCATTCATCATTGGTTCTAAATTAGTTTTCAATCACCAATCTCTTAACCATATCTTCCAAATAGTTCGAGTTAACAGGTTCAACTGAATAGCGGTAATTGAGTGCTATACCCAGTGATCAGCTCGACGAATGCTCTCAAGAAGTTATTCGGTACCAAGGCTCCATAAACTTCGGAGGATCCACTAGTCAAGCAGTCCCCTCCGTTTGATTTCCGTGAGATGTATTGTCATTAGCAGTCCGAAACTCCACATTTTAAACATCAGTAGCACTTCCAGAGAGCAAATCCATGCCGTCTTCAAACTGTTGAGCGCCGGGCCCACTATAAGAGGGTTTAGTATCGATCCTTCCTTGGGAGTCAGTACTAATCCCTAAACTTATGCCTGGGTCGGCGCTTTTCCCTGGTGTGATCTTCCAATAGGATTCTGGGACCACTTCTACCTTCTATCCATACGCCTTTTCTCGGATGAAGAAAAACTCTCTGACTCTGAGTTGGAATCCCTTCTACTCCATCTGCGGCTGTTTTGAGCCAGTTATTTAGTAGCCTCAAGCTCTGCTGCATCGTTTGATCCATCTCCCGTTGACTAGCTTGGAATCTGTCTTCCATCTACTTCGTCATCCTATCTATCTCCACTTTGGTCACGACATCAGTTGGAGTTTTGATCTCCGTTTGCTCCAACTAGCTACCTTCATTTCTATGTTGGGGACTCTGATTCTCAGCAATCGCTGGGGGTAGCTTAGGTTGTGCTAGTGCATGTTTGATTCCTTGGTGGGGATATGGCAGAAATCTTCTAGTAGATCTTTGGAAATCTGAGTTGTAGAATTAAAAGGTAGGGAAATTGGATCTATTTCTTAGATATGGGAAAATCCAATAGTAGATGATGGATCCAAAAGGCCAGAGATTGTCATTCTCAGTGAAATCACCAAAATGTTTGAACCAGAATTGGTATAAACACTCAGAAAAGTAAGTGGTAGAGATTAAATGAAGAAAGTAAATGAAAAATAGAGGAAATCAGCCAGAAAAAAACACACAAGTATTTATAGTGGTTCGACAATCTTGGCCTACGTCCACTTGAATGATTTTATTGCTTTTGCACTTGTTTTTTGTGATTACAAGAGAGCGGGATCAAAATAGATCCTTGAATACAAGAGTGTAAGGGTGTAGTGGCAATGTAAAGATCTTTAGAATGAATCATGCTTCCTGTATTTATAGGGGTATACTACCAAATATCTCGCTAATATTTCTCCTGCAGAACCTTCCGCCAAGACCAAGTCTCCAGAAAATCTTAACTCCATATCACCTATGGTTGGGGAACGGTACCGATCCCTATATATGTAGTATAGGGTCTTGCGATTTCTTGTGTTGGTTCGTCTTGTTGTTGGCTTCAGGATTCCAAGGTTGTTTTGCATAGTCGCCTAGATGTTTTTTGGCCAAAATATGGATCTACAGAAGGCTGAATTACTGCTTTAGACTGCATATGTAGATTGCTAATAAAACGTAAGGGAATTATGGAACAACACTTGAATTAGGCTCTATATAGATAAAGAAGAGTGCCATAGGAGTAGGGGCCACTTTGGGTGTACCCCTAGGGATCAGTACCGATCCCGTATGCAGGGTGGAATACCAATCCGTACTTAGCGTATTCCAGGGTATTGCACTTCTAAGCATGTTCGACCATCGTCTCATGGTCTTGTCTGTACTTGGTTCCTGGACCCTGGGATCATCTCTCAGAGCTGCTTGCCTTGACAACCATCGGGTTTGACTTATCCATGTAGTCTGAATATAGCCGGGCCAGAAAGCTGGATAACAACACACACACACACACATGTATATTTATAATGTTTACGTATAAATAATGGTATATTTATACTTACATATATTTGAACAATAAATCAGCATATTGGATGAGCTAACATGTTCATTGCGATGTAAATCCCAACATATATACACGGACATGTTATACCTTGCACAGATTGATATGATACACATGCACACACACATATATGTGTATATAACACACACACACACACACATATATATATATATATATATATATATTTGTGTGTGCGTGTTATAACATAAATAATACTATATCAATTTATGAATTTAAATAAAATTTAGAAATGTTCTAAGTGAACTAGATTTCATAGGACAAATACATATCCAATAAGGGAATTTCATTTTGAAATGTTCCAAAAAAGGTCTCCTGCAGTTTTACTACGCAATCTCAACCATCCATCATCTATATCTATTACTATATATAACCTAGCTCATGCAATTTCGAAGGACTTGATTTCTTGTTATTCTCCTGCAATACAAAAATATTCTCACAAAAAATTAAAGCCCCAAGCTATTAGGATTAGCAACTTTTTTGTCTTAAGTGTTATATTTCTTATTATTCTCTTGTAATTTCTTATAATTGTAAGTGAGAAACATAGCAAGAGCGAAAGAGATTAACAAGATCGTAGTATGTTTTGCAATTAGAATACACTCAACCCAGAATATGTAAATCTAAAATAAAATAGCAAAGGAATTTAAATCTTACTATTTTGAAGTGAAAACGTCTTTAAGTAGAAGCGTTAATACTATTCTTCAATGGTTTTACTTGGATCTGATGATGGAGACCATTTTGTGTTTTCTTTTCCTTTCTCCTTTTGTAAATTATTAGACTTAAAAAATGTTTAAGAAATGACCCCTTAATACAAAATGGAAAGAAAAATGTTTTTAATTTTGGAATATTATAAGTCCAAATAGAAAGGGGTTTATATATATTCTAAGGCAACCTTTGGGACCAGTATAATTATTAAAAACAATCTGAATTTTTCTATCAAAAATTTAGACGCCTTTTCACTAATTCTTTAAATGAAATTGGCACATAATAATAACATAGGCGACATAATAAATAAAACTAACGTTCTCCCGCTTAGCTGTAATGTTATAATATAATAAAGTACGCATTCAAAATTGACCAATATAGTTTTCATTAATCCTAAACTTGTTCAGCTAGAAATACCAAACCAAACTCATGTAATAAGAATAACAAATTTTGTTATTTGATCCCTATTAATTATAACATTGGTAATCTTTCCAACTGGTTAATAATATTCATTCAGTCCTCATAAGAAATTTGCTTAGATTAAATAAAATTATGTGGATCATATTAAGCAGATTTATAAATTCAAAGTCAATACATAATTAAAGACTTAGTACATAGCATTATATATATAGTTTGCAACATCAAAATTATAATACATTAACTAAACCCATGCCAGTAACATGGTCTTTGTAAAGAGTGAGTGAAAGTGCTTTTGTTAGAGAATCAGCTAACATTGCTCTATGTTGTATCATAATTGTAACGACCCGCAATCCCGCACGCTTCAAGTTGACAACAAACCACACATGTCCAATCCAAATGGAACGAAAAGGCGAATAGTTAGGGGAAAGAAAGAAGAAAGAAGAAGAAAGAGAAGAGAGAAGAGAGAAAGAAAACCAAACAACATAGAATCTCACAACTCAGTGGAACAACATATAATATAATGTAAATGATCTTTACAAAGAGAAACTGTAATATACATACATCCATCAGAGTACAACAACAAATCACTAATCATCAGCCTGGACAGTTATAACAATCTATCCTTACAAATGCCAATAATTAAAATAACCAATGTAGTGGAAAATAAATATATACATGAATACGACTTGGAGACCTCCAACTTGTCTTCGGAAGCTTCAAAGCTTCCAAACCGAATCTGTAAATATACTCGATCTGACCCTAGTACTGGAAGTAAATAATACCCGGATCAGTCTAGTAAACCAGCATGAGAAAAACACATCTCAATTGGATTTTAAAGTTATAAAAACCTTTCAAAACCAAGGTATCTCATAAGACCACCTGGCATATAAACATGGACCAGTTTTTACCTTACATTAACCAAAATATTTCATATCAAATCCTCTGATATTATAATAGTGTCTAGGATACAAATACGTATTAATCATAGCTAAAATTGTTACATTATTAAATTCCAGCATAACCGGTTTACAATTAAAACCGTAAAGGCTCGTATTAAAGAATCGATTCCATACAATGACAAGGTAAGGGACTTCCTTACGACAGTACATCTCTAGGAAAATGCACCGAGGCACCAACAGATGGTCCTCTACCAACATAGAACCTGCCTACCATTACCATGGATAGTACCGAATATCCCATCACCCCGGTCATTCTCGACCTATCCGTGGCCACAAGCCTACACAACATACCCAATATATAGAGGGTAATCTAGAAAGGTGATAACCATATTCTAATGGGAGCGACCCATATAGCCTTACCGCATCTACCCCATTTTTGTCATTCCCGATGTGTGAGGCCTAACGTAATGTATTACCTTTCATAAAGCAACAAATCCCACTTTGAATGCCACATTTCCATTTCCAACAACTCACTAATTGATTTCCACATAAGTAAAATCTCTGAGCTCGTACGTCTCAGAGAAGGGTGTTAAGTGCAATTGGGGTTAACTCCTACACCACCAAACAGATGTCCATTTGTAAAAACCAAAGTATGTGGTTCTTAGAAATGCAATGTCAGACATTCATCCGTACAAGTTGTCCAGGAATAGGATAAACCAAAGGCACTTTCCTACTACATCCTATCAGGAATCATCCCTAGGATAAGTAGCAAGCAGTCCTTGCATCGAAGATTTTTCAAAATGAAGCACTACTTCCACCATATATATATAATATGGAATCGCAGGGCTAGTGGCAAGCAGCCCTACATCACGAAGATCTCCATCTTCAAATATATTCATCTTAAACAATCTACACTTTTGAACGCATACGTTGGTCTGAAGTTGTTTTCGGATAAATCCAATCCCGGTCTCTCCAGACCAATAATCGATAAGAGGCCCTCAACCACATATGGAAACCAAGTCTTATAGACTAATCATATTTCCAACTCTCAACTTACTATCCGTCGGCCAAGAAGGAAGCTAAGTAGATTGGAGTACCATAGTCACTCTACTCTACTGAACTCATCATTCTTAATACCAAATGATAATCAAGCCTACTCAGTTGGCCTCGTACTAAGTGCACGACTATCAGTTCCTACATCAAGTCAAGGAACCAAAAATGGCTAAAAAACAATCTAGCACACTTGCAGTCACTAGGCCTGTTTAATTAATCTTGAATCACTTTCCTAATATTTATCTTAAAATATCATTAAAAATATTGTTCTCAAAACCATTTTAATCTTTCAATGGAAAACATTTCCATATAATTATTTCAATGGTATAGGTGTACTCACAAACCATTATGTTTTCAACACTTCGAAAATATCTCCATATACCTAAATCCGTAATAAGTATGTTTACAAATTTTTTGAGGAAAGCTTCATATTTTCCAAAACACATTTTATTGGGTCAAAACAAATGTTGCGTAAAACATCGTTAGGACAACTATAAACAATAGTATAGGGATTCGACTATTTGTATTTATATAAATCCTGTATACTATATAAAACACTTTCTCTCGGAAATCACTTACTGTAACAACAGTTATAGTATGTGCCTTCCTTGCTTTCTCGAAAACAGCTATCACAATAGTAAATGTTGATATCGATGTCTTCATCCCTTAGTACATTTTAAATCACCTTTAAAAACCATTTAACTATCATGAAGCTTCTTTTAACCCATATATTGAATGATTTAACCTACATGCCATATGCTCCTTGCCTTTTGTAACAAACCCTTCAGGTTGTTTCATAAAAACTTCTTCATGCAAGTTACTATTTTGAAAAGCAGTTTTCACAATCCATTTGATGTAGTTCTAAATCATAATGAGCTGTGTGCCAAAAAAATGCTTAATGAATCTTTCTTTGAGACGAGAGAAAATGTATTATCAAAATATACACCTTCTTGTTGTGTAAAACCTTTAGCGACTAGTCTGGACTTAAATAGTTCAATGTTACCTTTGGAGTTAGTTTTGTTTTATTGACCCATTTACAACCTACTGGTTTGAGCCTGATAGGTAACTCAACATGATCCCAAACTTCGAGTAGGAAAAGGACCATATATCGGTATGAATAATTTCTAATGGTCTCCCACTTCGAGTAGCTCCTTTCTTATTACCCTTGACAAATTTTCCTTTAACACATTTTATGCAGTTGTCGAAATCAGAAAAATCTAATGCTGAGAGAATTTCATTTCTAATGAGACATTGCATTCTATCTTTTGAAATATGACCCATCCTGTGATGCCATAATTTGGAAGAACTCCTGACATCACGATTTCCCTTAACTCCACATTTATGATTAACAGTAGTAATATTCATAGATAACAGAGATTCAGAGAAGGAAGAATTCAAATATAATTTACATATAATAATCTAGAACTAACAAACTTAGAGTTTTGATGTAGCTACAACTTATTATTTCCAAACTTAAATGTAAAACCACATGCATCAAGTCTTGAAATAGAAGTTAAATTCCTAATCACAATAGGAATATAAACTGTATCATGTAAATCAAGAATAAAGTCACTCTTCAAAAACAAACGAAAAGTACCAATAGCCTCGACTTCAGTCTCTAATCCATTAGCAGCTTTAAATTTCGTTTATCCCCTTTGGAACATCCTCACGGAATGGAATCCCTGCAATGAGTTTGTAATATGCACAAAGGCACCAATGTCAACCCACCATATATTTTCGGGAACATCAACTAAAAATATTTCAAAAATCATGAAATTTAGATCATTACCCTTTTTAGCGAGCTAATATTTAAACTTCACACGGTCTTCCTCATGTGTCCACACTTCTTTCAATAATGACACTTAGGAGCATGCATGAGTTTTATACCAAATATCTAGTCTTGTTAACACTAGTGGCCATATTCACCTTATTTTTTCCTTTACCATTGTCCCTATTTTTTGGTTTTGGACTTTAAACACACAGTCAGGTTCCTCAGCCTTAATCCTTTCTTCTTCTTCAGCACACATATCAATTAATTCGCTCATTTTCCATTTTTCTTTCTGCATATTATAATTGATCTTGACATGACCAAATTTTGTAGGAAGAGAAGTCATAATGAAATGAATTTAAAAACCCTGAAAAATTTCCATACCCATGGCATTTAATTTCATGGCCATATCATTCACCATCATGATACGTTCACCTACACCACTTTTTCCATTATACTTGGTAGCAAGCATTTTCATTATGGGAGTACATGCATTAGCCTTAGAATTACTTTTAAACTGCTCTTCAATATAAGCCAAATACTTTTTTGCAGTGAAAATATTATTTGCATCATCCTTATCAAGAATACCTCCTCTTATAGTTGCCGTAATAGTACTTTTTTCAATCACGAGGGACATGCGGTTTGACCGCTTCCATTTTGCAAAATTAGCCTTTCCATCATTAGTACTTGTTACTAGAATAGTAGGTTTATCTATTCGCGATGTCTAATCAAAATCCATAACACCAAGACAAATCTCAATTTGCTCTTTCCGAGTCGAAAAATTAGTTCCGTTCAATGGTACTATTCCATAAATTTGAGCATGAACATTATTCAATACTGCATTAGATTCGTAAAAAATGAAATGCTTATTATTATCAACTATAAATGCACAAATAACATAACAACATTAAATCAACTGTATATAGAGAACTAATAGTAATTATATTGAAATAAATAATAAAATGCTAAATTATATTTCAATCCTATCATAACAGTTGGTTACATAAAATTCAATTCATATTACTGTTGGGCAGAAAAAAATTGAATTGTTAAAATAAATAAATTCACTTAATAAATCATAATGGCAATTAAAGTTAGTAAAATTACCATTCTTAATCTATTAAATACAAAACATAATGTCATGAAAATTAATTGGTATCACCTTGGAAAAAAAACAAATTGAATCATTATAACAAATAAATTCACTTAATAAATCATAATGATAGTTAAAGTTGGTAAAATTGTTGTTCATAATTTATTAAATATAAAAACGTAATTTTGTGATAATAAATTTGTTGCCACCATTGGGCAGAAACAATCTGAACCATTAAAACAAATAAATTCATTTTATACATCATAATGATAATTAAAGTTGGTAAAATTACCGTTCATAGTTTATTAAATATAAAAGGTAATTTCATGAAAATCAATTTGTATCACCATTGAACAGAAACAAACTAAACCATTAAAACAATTAAATTCACTTAATGAGTCATAATGACAATTAAGGCTGGTAAAATTACTGTTCATAATTTATTAAATGTAAAACCTAATTGTGACTTTCAATCACAAAATTCATTTTAATAAAGTGGCAGTTGCAATTCAAAGTTGATAGAAATTGATAGCAACCAATTATTAAAAATAATGTTATATTGTTTAAATTATTTGTAAAAAAAATACAATAAACCATAGAGAATAATAATAGACTCAAAATGCAACATATATAGACATATCAAAACCCTTGGTCGTGATCTAGTTTGGACCAAAATTTCACACAAACTTAGTTGAATTAGATCCAATATATCAAAAGGACAGTGACCACGTGATTCATGACATGATGCCTTTTGGTTAAAGGTCTTCAACATTGCATGTCTATGAAAAATACATTGGTTAACATCTATGCGCATACATAATAGAGAAAAAAATTCTTCTTTTAAATCTTTCGTTCAAAATTATAAGCAAATATTTATATATAAATTAGTCGAATCTGTATAGCTTTTATACAAACCACTGAAAATTAATTTCGTAAAAAAATGCATCTTATATGAATTTGCGATTGCTTTGATACCAAATGAAAGAGATTTATAAGATCATAATATGTTTTGCAGTTAGAACACAATTAATCCAGAATTAGTAAATCCAAAATAAAATATCAAATGAATTTAAATCTTACAGTTCTTAAGTGAAGACATCTTTAGGCGGAAGCGTTAATACTAATATTCAATGGTTTTTCTCAGATCTGATGATGGAGATCCTTTTACGTTATTTTCTCTCTTTCCTTTTGTAAAAATTATTGAACTTAAAAAACTGTTTTAGAAATGATCTCTTAAAAACAGAATGAGCAGATAAATGTTTTTAATTTTGAAATATCAAAAGTCAAAATAGACAAGGGGTCTGTATATATTCTGAGACAACCTTTGAGACCGGTATAATTATTAATAACAATTTGAATTTTTCCGTCAAAAATCGAGATGTCTTTTCATGAATTCTTTAAATGAAATTGGTGTACAATAATAACATATGTCACATAATAAATAAAACTAACAACAAGATCTTTATAATAGACGTATGCAAACTTAGCCGAATCAGTCTATATTCTTGTGTCATAATGAGAGGTTGTCAACCTATTTCCTTTGATCTTTCTAAAAAAGAGGAAGTTTGTCTATTAAATAGGGAAAACTCATGTTATGCACATGGAATTTGGTTTATATCATCAATGAACTTTATAATTTTACATTTCCCGGCGTGTAATCACTATATTAATCATATATCACAACCCTTGTTATGTAACCACATGAACTTGTAGTTTGTCTGGGAATTTTCTATATCTTGAGATGATGGGGATGTGAAAAAGTATCATAAAACTATTGTTAATTTTTTCTTCTAATGGTTAATTGAGTTAATGAAATTCAATCCTAAGATCTCTAGATACATTATCCAAAGATATGTCAGTGTCCCAAACAAAGTAGACTTAAATTACACACAGTGACACAAATACATTACATACATATTTTAGAAATGTTCACAAAAGATGGGATGCATAGATTCACTATGTACACTTTGCTCTAATTAGCTAAAAAAAATATGATTCATACCGAAGAAGAACAACAAAAAAGTACAACATTAAACGTTTACTTCAAATGCCTGTAGAAATATTCAAACTAGACAATTATTAGACAAAAGTGGAAATAATATCTTACTAAACGGTACCTACGTTTTGGCTTCATTCTTGTACATTATTCGGATATGCAGAATTGTAGCATAATCCTTATTTGGGTGGACAATTATATATGTATATATATATATATATATTTATATCCTTTTTTGGTTTTTTTCTTGATTATTGTGGAGAACCTTGAAAACTCATATAGGATTCATTGCCTGTATTTTTCTTTTTTCATATAATTGCATTTCGGAAAAAAAATGATAATAAATAGCAATCGTACTGCATTTGCAATTTCTTGACTTCACTTACTTTATTCACTTAGTCCAGCTCCTCTCAGTGTTGCATGTTGGAAAATTTCAATATGTGGGCCACATATGTAAAATAAATGTGTCGTGCTATTTTGGTGTAAAGCCTAATTAAAGTGATCGAATTATGAATTAAAGTTAAAAGGCTTATAGGTATAATTATCATGGTATTAATGTGTAGATACTGGGGCAATTCTATTTTGTTGAAGGGCCAAATAAGAAAATGCCAACATTATAAATAAGGGGTTATGGTCCCCAAATTACATAAGCTCCAGTTATTCTCCTAATCTCTTCTATGGAAATAATTTAGATCTAGGGTTTATGTCAATTTGGAAGATCAGATCCAACTCTTATCTTTTAGATCTAGCTCTTTCTCTTAATTAGTTTATGAAAGTAGCAACTATGAATTCAGATCTAATATAAGGTCTAGGGTTTGTGTCAACGATGGAAAACCAAACCAAATTTACTTTTCCAACAGCAACTATGAATTCAGGTATGGCTTCCGCTAACCCATTTACTCCTCTATTTCTTTTCAATTAAATCAATATGGGCCACCTATTCAGATCTAGGGTTTCATGATTAATCTATCCTAAAGTATATTGAAATCCTAACAAGTGGTATCAGAGCCACCCATCATTGATTTCATTGGAATTTTTTTTAATTACGAGTAATTGAACTTCTTTTTAGAAGTCCTGTAATAATCTTACTTAAGTTTCAGATCTGCTTGATCTATGCATCAAGAACTTTTTGATGATGATTTTGGAATTGGTTTATATCAATTATTTATGGTAAATTAAAAGGCTAATTTATGAAATTATTTTGGTGTAGAAAGATAGATAGATCTAAATGATCTATATGTTATTTATGAAATGGGATAGAATTTTAAAATCATCAAATTATGAGAAATAATCTAACATCCTCTAAATTTTGAAAAACAATTTATATTGGTTAAAGCATTCACATGTTTATTATTGTATATTTTATAAATAAGTTGTGAATTTTTTTTAAGGTGAGGAATGTTTTGGATCTGATATGTATAGTCATTTTCTTTAATGTTTATAAATGGTATAAAAAGATATGTATAATTTGTAACCATTTATGCAAGAAATATAGAACTGATTCTATGATTATTTTACCTTACTTAACTTTTGATTAAGTAATTTGGATATTTATATATGGTATGTGTTATTTTAGAAATTTTAGTTAATTAAAAAAAATAAAAAATAAAATAAAGTATGCTTCTTTAAAGGTTTATGTTTATGTTTATTATTGAAATAAATTTTAACATGACATAAATTTATACGTTGGACCACATAACGGTCAACTGCATTTAATTTTATCATAAATGCATTAAATGTGGTTGTTATGGTAATAAATTAATCCACATAACGGTCAATTGCATTTATTTTTTATCATAAATGCATGAAATGTAGTAGTTATGGTAATAAATTAATTAACTTATTATCATAAATGCACTAAATGTGTCAGTTATAATAAATTTAAAGATGCAGCATGTTTGTATTTGGAATAAGAAAAGGCATATGGTTTATTATTGGGTGCATTTATGTTTAACAGTTACATATATTTTATATGTTTAACCCATGCTTGTTGGAAACATGTTTCACTTTCGTGCTTTGGTTAGCATAAAATAAAAGGAGCAGTAGTTTTCATATTTTGCCAAAATGCATGGTTACTGACCTTAATTAAGTATTCAAATAATAAACTAAAGATAAAGTGATACACTAGCATTCTATATAGCTATATTATGGTTCAGATGTACATTATAGCTATTGCATGTTATTTAGTATGATTGTTACTATGTCATTTATGTATAATTTTATATGGCATTTAATTCTGGCGTTCATCTGTGACATTTGTTATGTGATTTATTTATGATATCTTGTATCATACTTATTTATAAAATGTCATGAATGTAACCACATACTTAAAGTAAAAGACTATAACAGCTATGATTAAACCATGTTGTGCCACAATTATAATTTTGTGATTTTCAAGTGTCATATAGACTTACAATGCTTTTGGGAGTATTTATAGCACTTGAAATATTGTACATACACTAAGAAATAAATTCAAAATATTTTTTGGTGTCTCTTTGCGAAGTAATTGTAAATATATTACATTCTAAGTGAGCTAATTGAAATAACATGTCACCAAAGTGACCTCTTTTATTTTAGTTGTTCATGAAAATGTTTGATATTTGTGTGTATTTATTCATGCGGATGTTAGCTAGCCCAAAGGAAGACTAATATTTGGGCGAATAACTTACACATGTGTGGTGATAAATATGTGATAATTATAAGGTTTTACAAGTGAATAACTAATCGGCCCAAAGGAAGATTGTTATTTGACTTGAATTTATTATCAATGTTTGATCATTACAACAAGAGTACCACTTACAGTTAATATTACTGTCCAAAGACTTGGTATTAATGTTGTGCTAGGTATCTTGAGAAGAGACTTACCAATTATTTGAATTTACTATGGCTGATATTGGATATGAGCATATACGGTCAATCCTTAATTTTTGTTCATTTGTCAACTAATTTGACTAAAGTGTCTGCCAATTTTAACGTACTCATCTTATTTAGGACTAACTCTAAGGATTATTAAGAGAACATGTTGTTTGTACTTAACTTCATGGATCTAGCTCTTGCGATTAGAATGCTCTTATAATATCATGAGGAACATTCAAAGGTGAGACAATTCAAAAAAAAGAAAGAGTCAAAAGATCATAAAGTAAAATATTTCAGAAGCTTTCAATGATGTGGTATCCGTAGGGATAACCAATTTTAAGGAGTTTTTTTATTGAGAATGAAAAGTGTAACGACCCGCCATTTTGGACCATTCGCATCCATTATAAGTGTATAGGTAGACACTCATGCCGGAGTTGAATTGCTCAAAATACCGCGTTGTTAATTTAAATTTGGCAAAACTGAACATATACAGTAAATAATAATCACAGATCACAGACACAGAGTAATAAGTGCAGCGGAAATAAAAGAGATAGTAGTTCATGAAGCTACTATATGAATATATAAAATACATCAGAGTTTACAACAGAAGAGTAATACGATACATCAGAGTTAAACTAGATACAACGGAAGAGTAACAGATACAAATCAGAATACATCACTGGAATCATCGAATATCTGAAAGCTGGATAGATAGCTGGATCTCCAAGCGAAGCTCCAACTCCAAAGGTGAGTCCCGAAAGCTGAACTACTCAGTCTGACCCGAGCGTAAAGCAAAACACAAAACACTCGAGTCAGGATTAACATTCTCATATTAATAAATCCAACTCAAGTGAAATAGCAATTGAAATACAAGTAACTCAAAGGATGTTTGGAATAACCATCCTTTAAGGATCCGTTAAACTATCTACTATGTAGTAATGTACGATAAGTAGATAATGTCTATCAGTAATATAAAGATATCAAAATAGCGTTAAGTCATGGCCCATTCCACCCTTAACACATTTTTATTCCCAAAAGCATATACAAGACCGTAGTTTCCCCAAAACCGGAAGTCACCAGAGGGCAATCCATATACTAAAGGTACAAATCAAAATCGTAGTGGGCGCGCATAAATGGAATAAAAGTATGACAAGGCACATGAGGCAATACCCAAGGTAGTGATACTACCGTTCGCCTGATCCGGACTGGTGAGAACGCAACGCCGCAGCGCCCGCAACACCGTGAAACAACACTCCCAAAATCAAGGGTGCACCAATCGACAACAAGTATAAGTAGTTCGAAGAAGTGTGTCCACTTGAGGTAGCAAATCCTCCATTGGCCCGGCACAGCTCCTGTTTTAGTCATTTCCAATTTGACACAAGTGTCAAGGCTATCCATTATCGTTCTCTTTCTTCAGTCATCACGTACATCATTCCAACCACTTCATTCTGGATCATCACTCCGCATATAGTTATTAAAGTGGTTTTCGGTTTAGATAGAGAGTATATCCATAACCGAATTCTGGTCTCTTTAATAACTTTCATAATTATTACACCGATTGGCCGTTTAATAAATTTCAAAACCAAATCAATTTTAATTTCAAATAGAATTTGTAAACCAACATTTCATTTGTCTTTCTAAATCAATTTCCAATAATTTACGTTTCAAAACTTTCCAATTTCAATTTCAACATTTCTATATTCAATTTCAAAGTTTCAATTAAAACAATCCAAATATTTGTTGCATTTCGTATATAAGTTTCATTCCGAAATCATTTAAATAAATTTAATTTAACTTTCAAATCAATTTAAACTCATTTATCGATTTTATTCAATATTCGTTAAATTACTTTATCATTCAAAACAATTTCAATTAAATTTTCAATTCATTAAATCAAAATCTTACAATTTTGAATTAAATTAAATTCATCAAATCAATTCTTTCAATTACAAGTCTTACATTAATTCCAAAATATCACATTTTCATTTCTTGTTAAAGAAATCCAATTTCACTTATTTACTTACTTAAATAATTTTCCAAAACTTAATTAATAAAGAAAACTCAATTTCAATTATTTACGAAGTAAAATTCACTTATTCAAAATTCAATTTAAGTTAATCATTAAATAATTCAATCTTATTTAATTATTAAATAATTCAAAACTTAATTATTAAATAATTTCAAAATTTTATAATTTCAAACTTAATTATAATTTCAAACTTAATTATTAAATCATTTCAAACTATCAATCATTTCTCAAATTAAACAACATTCTTTCATCAATTACATTGTTAATATTTTGTTTCAGATTATTAAATATTAACATTTTCCTTTCATTAAAATTCAAATTTCAACTTCATTTCAAAACCATATTATTTATTCAAATAAAATCTTCATTTTATTTTAAATCAAATTATTGGCCAATCGGGTTTTTTATTTAATTCTCTATATCCAAGGTCAAAGTTCGATTTGGGTATTTATCATTTCAACCCGATTCCAATTCAATTCAAATCCAAAGCATAACAAAGGGAACTTGCAGTGTGATAACTGGGATGGTGTCAAAGTAAATAAACAAGCAATAACAACAACAATAACAATCCAATAATCAATTCAAATAATCCTGAAATAACCGTATTAATTCGCATTGTTATTTGTACGAATTAATATAATTATTTCTAGAATCTACACTATCATTTCATGTAGATTAAAGATTATTACATTACGGTTTTCACTTGTCATTCAATTTCAAATTTTTACACTACAACAATTAATCCAATATACGTCGATGGTTCAAAGTGTAATTATCACTATTCTACATGCCAATTAATTTAACAATTCAAAGGGGTCATATTCAACTATTCAAATTTAACATATAAATCAGTTTTAAAATTTGTTAACTATCCTATATCCATTTCAATTTCGCATACTATTTATCATTTATCACTAACAATTTAACGTCCAATATAAACATCAAACAATCAATCATTTAACAACCAAACTGGATTATCATTGCATATATAACAAATAATGGTGTCAGATGTCACAGGTGAACTGATACAGGTAATAACAATGTAAATATCAAACAACAGCATATTTCAATTGTCGTTTCAATTGAAATCAAATTTAATAAATAAAAGAACGTTAATCGTGAGTGATTGCTCACCTTCCGAGGCTAGAGAGGATAGATACTGAAATTACGTTACGAAATGCACGCACGACTTCCAAAGCTAAGTGAGATGGCACGAACTCGACGACAGAAATAAGTCTGAAAATGACGAAGACGAATCAAAATTTGGATTTACTTAACTGAAACTGGATGCACCCATATTATGATATAACTTTTCTCAAAAAAAAAAATCAATTTGGAAACACATGTTTAAAATAAACCTTATATATATATAAATATATCATAAATTAAAATCTATGTCCAAATAAAATACCCATTAATAAAATATAAATAAAGTATAATATAATATAGTATTCATATATAAACAAGCTAACAGGCACACACAAGTATATATGACTAACGCCTAAAATTTCATATATAAATATACACAACGTCCTTTCGACTAAAACAAAATAACATACATATAAAACAACTTTGAGTATTAATAAAGTTTAAGGATCAATACTTATAAATTCATATGTATAACTGATTGACAGCTAATATATCTAACTTACATATGCAGACCGCAAACCTATAACACATTGCTACTTAATATGCAAGCTGAGACAGCACTATTAACAGAATATATATATATATATATATATATATATAACTTATATAAACATACATCATAACAACCTTTATTTTATAAACTGGTAGAAGTCCGAATACATACAATTATATAACTTTCGCATAGGATATCTTAAGTCACTAATTATAAGCTCATATGTTTCCTTTTAAAATTTCCAAACAAATGTTTAAACATAGTATACAAATTTAGAGTGATCACTTTATCTATCAAAATACTTACATAAATTGAAATAAATACTTAAAGATATATCAATACTTAAATTAAGACACGTAAAACATTTTAAATCACTATTAAATTTTTCTTTACATATATATATATATATATATATATATATATATATATAGTTTTCAACACAACCTTAACAGTCAGATTTTTTTACTAACTTAAACCTAACATAACTACAAGTTAATATACAAGTCAGATGCGTGAACAACACACCACTCCTTTCTCTCACTAATAATTTTTTTCTTTTTTCCCGTACATGCAGCCTGTTTGCTGCCAAAAAAAATATGCAAGAAATATGAATATAGCCAAATGCAGACTCAAGCCTATGCGATTTCCAACATGAATGAACTTGAATATATGCTACACACGCATATATGCTGCTGCCAACACATAAATGGCATGAATGATCAAGAACGAACATGAATATATGAATATACACCGCCGAGCAAATACATGTACACTGCATAAACACGTACAACTTATATATGCACCCATTATAAATATATTTAAAAAAGTAAATAAATCTTAGATGATGAAGTTTCTCAAAACACACTAAAGCTTCCAGGAGATAAAATGTTGGTGATGGCACAGACCAACTGCTAAGATGCTAGATTTATCAAAGCTATGAATATGTATACTTAAACTTTGCATAAACCACTTATAATATATAGATATATAAGTAAATTGGAAAGATAGTATAATAATATATATAAACAACTGTACAGCTCGCATAACTGATGCATCAAAATATTTACGTACTTCAATTTATATACAAACACATGAATTTATATAAGCTCAAAAAAATATTTATATAGTACCTACAGAAAGAAAGGAATGTCTCTACTGTTTGTCAAAGGATGAGCTCGCGTGAGGGACGAGGCGAGTTGTGGTTGGGTGGCCGTGAGCGAACTGGGCTGCTATGCTTGCGCGCCAGATTGAAGCACGGCACTGACTCGAATACGGCGGCGAAGGAGACGAAGTTCGCCAGCTCGGGTTCGTCTTCGGATGGAGATGCTGGTCATGGCGGAAGCATGTGGAGTGGGATGGGTGGAGCGAAGTTCACTGATGTATGGGAGAGGAAAGATTTTCAAGCTAATAGTCTTCAATATAAACAGAAGTGGAAATGAACCATTCCAAATGAAAGCAACGTAAAAAATATATTCAAAATCATTGGAATAGGAAAAAGTTAAACAGTTGAATTCAAGGAATGATAATGGCCATTGGCTATTTGAACGGTGGAAAGAATGAATGGACAAGAATTCAAACTTTAAATTTTTATCATTTCGAAGCTGTAAATATTATTTTGAAGTCCGAAACGTCATTCCTATTTCCAAGCTACAACTACCACCCCCAACCACTCAAATGAATGCACTGCAGCCAAATTTATTTTCAAATTTTAAATGGGTACAGGCTGTTTAGTTTGGCTGAATACAGTTTAACCGGTACGCTCGAAATGGTTAAATTAACGCAACGGTTTACGTCGGACTCCGATTTTCACAAATGAATATACCGTTTTGACCAGCGCGACGAGACGATCAAAACGGTATACAGATATCAGTGTTATGATTGAATTATCAAAATTCGAATTTTTTTACCAGCGGAAAATGCAGCAAAAACGCAGAAAAATAAGATCGACGGAGCCAAAGATGTCCGAATTTGGAAAAACGACCAACCGACATCTTGCTCAAAAGATGGTTTAGAATTTTTCTATGTAAAAATATTTTGGTTTTGAAAATATTTTATTTTCAACGCTTTTTAACTGATTGAATTGAAGTGAATTTACGCGCGAAATAAACTTTCATATTTTCGGACGAAAATTTACCAGTTGCTATGTTTAATTAGACGTATTCCAAATATTAAATTTTATTTCAAAATTTTATCGTTTAAAATTTTCACAAAATTTCAACTAATTACGTTATTAAAACAGTTGAAATTTTCGGGTCGTTACACTCTCCCCCACTCAAAACTTTTCGTCCCCGAAAAGGAACGAGGTAGGAGAATAGAAACAACCAGAAAGAAAAACAGATTTGAAATACAAAATAACAATTAATTTAAACCATATAAATTTAAATTTAAATTAATTGATATTCAATAATTGATTTAATCCATTTGATTTCACTAAAATCAATCTCAACTATTTCTAAATTCATTATCTTACTATTTCTAAAACCATAAATTTTGAATTGTCTTTTATTATAATCATATTTTCTTCAAAAATTTAAATTCTTCTTTATTCCAATTTATTGTTAAATTTGTTCTACTTAATATATCTTATTACATATATTTAAAACATATAGATTAAATTAAACCATATAAATTAATTTAAAACTTAAAAGTTTCGATTTAAATTAATTTACATCTATTAATTTCTTTTAAATTCAAGGTATTTCCATATGTTGATAAAATTTCAATTTATTAATTCTTTCAAACAAATTTATTTCATTATTAACTGAGTTTACTTATTATTCTATCCAACTCTATTAACATCTTTATAATCAAAATTTAGTGTATAACGTTTATTATAAACACTCAAATTTTATTTATAAATTCAATTTATCTTATATATTACCCAATTACATATTCAACTTTTGAATGATTTAGGCAAGTTGTATTAGAATGCAGTTGAACAATATACAAATAAAATTTTCCCAATTCAATTATTCTAGTTTAAATATTTATCCAAAATTTTGGTTTTATTTATAATTAAAATCATCCTTTAACAAAATTTAAGAATTAGATTTCCGATTAACTTTAAACAATTTAGAGATATATATAATATATTTATATCAGTCAAATTAAATTTTAAATTAAGATACTTATATATATATATGTAAATCAAAATATACTGAAGAAATTCAAATCAAAATAATTTTTTTTTCTCAAAACAAAACCGTAGCAAAGCTACAAAATGGTTTCTCCACTTCGAAACTCGAAAATGAATGTCGATGATGCGGCCGCCATCACCGAAATTATTTTCCAGCGACAAAGAGAAGAGCACTGATTTCAACATTTTAAAATTCTTTGAAAACAGTTTCTATTTGAAAACACGTTCAATAATATACATTTTAACAATTTAAAAACCAAAGCTTGAAATTTTAGGAATTTAAATTCTCAAATTCTTACTTTAAATTCATTTAAATTTCTAATAAATCTATAAACCAACTTTTATAATTTCATTTTTTTTATGTTGGAATAATCAATGATTTACAAAATAAATAGTGAAAAATCAAATATTACTTTTCTGACAACCAATTCAATTAACAATTCAATTTCAGCCAATTTATACTTGTGTATATAATCATACAAGGTTATTTTATTTACCAAATTTTGAAAATACTATTGTGTTAGTTTGCTCTGTTCAAGTGTTTTGGAAATCCTATCGATAGCGTTGATCAGACGAATCGATCGGAAACCCAAATCAACATCAACAACTCAAACAACACAGTATATATTAAAACATTTAGATATTAGTTTACAAATACATTTCTTTGCTCGACGATACAGGAATGAATTTTCAAAATAAGGATAGGGTCTCAATTTGATAGACTCAAATCAAAGAGAAATTTGATTCGAAGATACGTTCGGAACAGGAGATAAGATAATTATATTAACAGAATCGGGAGACGAGTAAGCTTATTTAATATACGTGCAACCTTAACTGAGTCGTCCGTAACTTCAAGAATAAGATCGATGCTGAATTCCGAGGTAAATCAACACTCGATCTCAAGAGATGGAATTTAGGTATAGCATGGAATAGATAGCATCATAAACCAAGGATACAGAAATCTCCGGTAAATCGATGCCTATTATAAAGGAGTTTTGCTCCTTTACGAATCATTCGAATATTGGCGAGACCGCCGATCTATTATAGATATCATTCAAAATGGAGTTTTGAGGTGCTCCAGAATTGAAAGAAGATGAATAGTGAAGGACACGAATGAATTTCGGAACCAAGGGGAACGTTCCAAAATTCAAAGGAATTGAGTCGAAGGAAGAGATTGAAACTCGAATGAGAGTGATTCAGTAAATACATTTACCCTATATGTTAAGTTTTGCCTAGAGCTACCAAAGCTCTGATACCAACTGTAACGACCCGCCATTTTGGACCATTCGCATCCATTATAAGTGTATAGGTAGACACTCATGCCGGAGTTGAATTGCTCAAAATACCGCGTTGTTAATTTAAATTTGGCAAAACTGAACATATACAGTAAATAATAATCACAGATCACAGACACAGAGTAATAAGTGCAGCGGAAATAAAAGAGATAGTAGTTCATGAAGCTACTATATGAATATATAAAATACATCAGAGTTTACAACAGAAGAGTAATACGATACATCAGAGTTAAACTAGATACAACGGAAGAGTAACAGATACAAATCAGAATACATCACTGGAATCATCGAATATCTGAAAGCTGGATAGAAAGCTGGATCTCCAAGCGAAGCTCCAACTCCAAAGGTGAGTCCCGAAAGCTGAACTACTCAGTCTGACCCGAGCGTAAAGCAAAACACAAAACACTCGAGTCAGGATTAACATTCTCATATTAATAAATCCAACTCAAGTGAAATAGCAATTGAAATACAAGTAACTCAAAGGATGTTTGGAATAACCATCCTTTAAGGATCCGTTAAACTATCTACTATGTAGTAATGTACGATAAGTAGATAATGTCTATCAGTAATATAAAGATATCAAAATAGCGTTAAGTCATGGCCCATTCCACCCTTAACACATTTTTATTCCCAAAAGCATATACAAGACCGTAGTTTCCCCAAAACCGGAAGTCACCAGAGGGCAATCCATATACTAAAGGTACAAATCAAAATCGTAGTGGGCGCGCATAAATGGAATACAAGTATGACAAGGCACATGAGGCAATACCCAAGGTAGTGATACTACCGTTCGCCTGATCCGGACTGGTGAGAACGCAACGCCGCAGCGCCCGCAACACCATGAAACAACACTCCCAAAATCAAGGGTGCACCAATCGACAACAAGTATAAGTAGTTCGAAGAAGTGTGTCCACTTGAGGTAGCAAATCCTCCATTGGCCCGGCACAGCTCCTGTTTTAGTCATTTCCAATTTGACACAAGTGTCAAGGCTATCCATTATCGTTCTCTTTCTTCAGTCATCACGTACATCATTCCAACCACTTCATTCTGGATCATCACTCCGCGTATAGTTATTAAAGTGGTTTTCGGTTTAGATAGAGAGTATATCCATAACCGAATTCCGGTCTCTTTAATAACTTTCGTAATTATTACACCGATTGGCCGTTTAATAAATTTCAAAACCAAATCAATTTTAATTTCAAATAGAATTTGTAAACCAACATTTCATTTGTCTTTCTAAATCAATTTCCAATAATTTACGTTTCAAAACTTTCCAATTTCAATTTCAACATTTCTATATTCAATTTCAAAGTTTCAATTAAAACAATCCAAATATTTGTTGCATTTCGTATATAAGTTTCATTCCGAAATCATTTAAATAAATTTAATTTAACTTTCAAATCAATTTAAACTCATTTATCGATTTTATTCAATATTCGTTAAATTACTTTATCATTCAAAACAATTTCAATTAAATTTTCAATTCATTAAATCAATTCTTAAGTTCAACTTCATTAAATCAAAATCTTACAATTTTGAATTAAATTAAATTCGTCAAATCAATTCTTTCAATTACAAGTTTTACATTAATTCCAAAAATATCACATTTTCATTTCTTGTTAAAGAAATCCAATTTCACTTATTTACTTACTTAAATAATTTTCCAAAACTTAATTAATAAAGAAAACTCAATTTCAATTATTTACGAAGTAAAATTCACTTATTCAAAATTCAATTTAATTTAATCATTAAATAATTCAATCTTATTTAATTATTAAATAATTCAAAACTTAATTATTAAATAATTTCAAAATTTTATAATTTCAAACTTAATTATAATTTCAAACTTAATTATTAAATCATTTCAAACTATCAATCATTTCTCAAATTAAACAACATTCTTTCATCAATTACATTGTTAATATTTTGTTTCAGATTATTAAATATTAACATTTTCCTTTCATTAAAATTCAAATTTCAACTTCATTTCAAAACCATATTATTTATTCAAATAAAATCTTCATTTTATTTTAAATCAAATTATTGGCCAATCGGGTTTTTTATTTAATTCTCTATATCCAAGGTCAAAGTTCAATTTGGGTATTTATCATTTCAACCCGATTCCAATTCAATTCAAATCCAAAGCATAACAAAGGGAACTTGCAGTGTGATAACTGGGATGGTGTCAAAGTAAATAAACAAGCAATAACAACAACAATAACAATCCAATAATCAATTCAAATAATCCCGAAATAACCGTATTAATTCGCATTGTTATTTGTACGAATTAATATAATTATTTCTAGAATCTACACTATCATTTCATGTAGATTAAAGATTATTACATTACGGTTTTCACTTGTCATTCAATTTCAAATTTTTACACTACAACAATTAATCCAATATACGTCGATGGTTCAAAGTGTAATTATCACTATTCTACATGTCAATTAATTTAACAATTCAAAGGGGTCATATTCAACTATTCAAATTTAACATATAAATCAGTTTTAAAATTTGTTAACTATCCTATATCCATTTCAATTTCGCATACTATTTATCATTTATCACTAACAATTTAACGTCCAATATAAACATCAAACAATCAATCATTTAACAACCAAACTGGATTATCATTGCATATATAACAGATAATGGTGTCAGATGTCACAGGTGAACTGATACAGGTAATAACAGTGTAAATATCAAACAACAGCATATTTCAATTGTCATTTCAATTGAAATCAAATTTAATAAATAAAAGAACGTTAATCGTGAGTGATTGCTCACCTTCCGAGGCTAGAGAGGATATATACTGAAATTACGTTACGAAATGCACGCACGACTTCCAAAGCTAAGTGAGATGGCACGAACTCGACGACAGAAATAAGTCTGAAAATGACGAAGACGAATCAAAATTTGGATTTACTTAACTGAAACTGGATGCACCCATATTATGATATAACTTTTCTCAAAAAAAAAAAATCAATTTGGAAACACATGTTTAAAATAAACCTTATATATATATAAATATATCATAAATTAAAATCTATGTCCAAATAAAATACCCATTAATAAAATATAAATAAAGTATAATATAATATAGTATTCATATATAAACAAGCTAACAGGCACACACAAGTATATATGACTAACGCCTAAAATTTCATATATAAATATACACAACGTCCTTTCGGCTAAAACAAAATAACATACATATAAAACAACTTTGAGTATTAATAAAGTTTAAGGATCAATACTTATAAATTCATATGTATAACTGATTGACAGCTAATATATCTAACTTACATATGCAGACCGCAAACCTATAACACATTGCTACTTAATATGCAAGCTGAGACAGCACTATTAACAGAATATATATATAACTTATATAAACATACATCATAACAACCTTTATTTTATAAACTGGTAGAAGTCCGAATACATACAATTATATAACTTTCGCATAGGATATCTTAAGTCACTAATTATAAGCTCATATGTTTCCTTTTAAAATTTCCAAACAAATGTTTAAACATAGTATACAAATTTAGAGTGATCACTTTATCTATCAAAATACTTACATAAATTGAAATAAATACTTAAAGATATATCAATACTTAAATTAAGACACGTAAAACATTTTAAATCACTATTAAATTTTTCTTTACATATATATATATATATATAGTTTTCAACACAACCTTAACAGTCAGATTTTTTTACTAACTTAAACCTAACATAACTACAAGTTAATATACAAGTCAGATGCGTGAACAACACACCACTCCTTTCTCTCACTAATAATTTTTTTCTTTTTTCCCGTACATGCAGCCTGTTTGCTGCCAAAAAAAAATGCAAGAAATATGAATATAGCCAAATGCAGACTCAAGCCTATGCGATTTCCAACATGAATGAACTTGAATATATGCTACACACGCATATATGCTGCTGCCAACACATAAATGGCATGAATGATCAAGAACGAACATGGATATATGAATATACACCGCCGAGCAAATACATGTACACTGCATAAACACGTACAACTTATATATGCGCCCATTATAAATATATTTAAAAAAGTAAATAAATCTTAGATGATGAAGTTTCTCAAAACACACTAAAGCTTCCAGGAGATAAAATGTTGGTGATGGCACAGACCAACTGCTAAGATGCTAGATTTATCAAAGCTATGAATATGTATACTTAAACTTTGCATAAACCACTTATAATATATAGATATATAAGTAAATTGGAAATATAGTATAATAATATATATAAACAACTGTACAGCTCGCATAACTGATGCATCAAAATATATACGTACTTCAATTTATATACAAACACATGAATTTATATAAGCTCAAAAAAATATTTATATAGTACCTATAGAAAGAAAGGAATGTCTCTACTGTTTGTCAAAGGATGAGCTCGCGTGAGGGACGAGGCGAGTTGTGGTTGGGTGGCCGTGAGCGAACTGGGCTGCTATGCTTGCGTGTCAGATTGAAGCACGGCACTGACTCGAATACGGCGGCGAAGGAGACGAAGTTCGCCAGCTCGGGTTCGTCTTCGGATGGAGATGCTGGTCATGGCGGAAGCATGTGGAGTGGGATGGGTGGAGCGAAGTTCACTGATGTATGGGAGAGGAAAGATTTTCAAGCTAATAGTCTTCAATATAAACAGAAGTGGAAATGAACCATTCCAAATGAAAGCAACGTAAAAAATATATTCAAAATCATTGGAATAGGAAAAAGTTAAACAGTTGAATTCAAGGAATGATAATGACCATTGGCTATTTGAACGGTGGAAAGAATGAATGGACAAGAATTCAAACTTTAAATTTTTATCATTTCGAAGCTGTAAATATTATTTTGAAGTCCGAAACGTCATTCCTATTTCCAAGCTACAACTACCACCCCCAACCACTCAAATGAATGCACTGCAGCCAAATTTATTTTCAAATTTTAAATGGGTACAGGCTGTTTAGTTTGGCTGAATACAATTTAACCGGTACGCTCGAAATGGTTAAATTAACGCAACGGTTTACGTCGGACTCCGATTTTCACAAATGAATATACCGTTTTGACCAGCGCGACGAGACGATCAAAACGATATACAGATATCAGTGTTATGATTGAATTATCAAAATTCGAATTTTTTTACCAGCGGAAAATGCAGCAAAAACGCAGAAAAATAAGATCGACGGAGCCAAAGATGTCCGAATTTGGAAAAACGACCAATTGACATCTTGCTCAAAAGATGGTTTAGAATTTTTCTATGTAAAATTATTTTGGTTTTAAAAACATTTTATTTTCAACGCTTTTTGACTGATTGAATTGAAGTGAATTTACGCGCGAAATAAACTTTTATATTTTCGGACGAAAATTTACCAGTTGCTATGTTTAATTAGACGTATTCCAAATATTAAATTTTATTTCAAAATTTTATCGTTTAAAATTTTCACAAAATTTCAACTAATTACGTTATTAAAACAGTTGAAATTTTCGGGTCGTTACAAAAAGTGTTTCCTTAAGGTAAGATAGAAAGTACCTATTTATCGTACACTGTACATAAATGTATAAATAAAGATAAAGAAGTTACTAAGGATCTATAAGAAAAGAAATAACATATAAATATATTTATAATTGTTTCTTTAATAAGATATACAGATATATAAAGAAAAGTTTACTAGATTTTTTTTTGGATATTATTGAGATTTCAGCAATATTGTTTGGATTTATTTGATATTTTTTTGTTATGCTGTCATTTAGATAGATTCCAGTTTTATATTTCTAATATGAACAAATTGGGTTATTACTGTTCATTTAGAAATAATAAGATTGATTTATGAATAAATTCAAACATTGTTGGAATTAAAGCTCTTAATGTTTAAAATATAGCTTATATATATATGTATATCTACTTATGCTAAATACGTTTTATAATGAAGTCTTAAATTTTGATTCGGTGATTAATATGAATATGTTTTAGATTACTAAATAATTGTAGATTGTGGCACCGAAGATGGAAAAAGTTTGTTAGTATTCTAAGCGACTTAAAAAGAAACTACAAGTTTTATAAACCCACACCAAGAAAAAAATTATAAGATGGGAAATGCTATAATTTTTGAGGATGTTGAGTTTGGGGGGAGAAATAAAGTACGGATCATTGTTTTTAAGGAGAATCATTATCTTCGATTCAACTACAATTACTTCTTCGGATAATGTATAAGATTTGTTTCCTTTCATTAACAAGAAGTAAATTAAGAACCATAATGAGGCAATGCTAAATGAAATTTTAAGATATATATCATTGTCTTTAAGGAGAATCATTATCTTTGATTCAACTACAGTTACTTTTTTGGATAATGTATATGACTTATTTCCTTTCATTAAAAGGAAGTAAATTAAGAACCATAATAAGACAATGTCAAACAAAATTTTCTTCAAATTAAGGTTATTGTTTTAAGAAAATAGACTCAACAACCTCAAAGTGAAAGGTCACTAAGGAAATCCACTTAAAAAGGAAGAAATACTATTCTGGATGACTATGTAGTATTTTTTCATAAAGATAAATATTGGATTGGTGAATATGATTCTTTGGCTTACATTAATCCATACAAGGTACTAATTTGAAATGTGGATTTAAGGTATGAATATATAATGTAAATCTATATATAAAGACAACAAAGTTTGTGATCTTTCCCATCACCTTATGATAATAAGATCATTGGTTATGAGTAACTGTTCAAAACAAAAAGGGATCAAGTGGGTAATGTGAAAATGTATAAGGCTTATTATAGAAAAGACTAGACTCAAAAGGGAAACAATGTTTTATTTTAAAAAGACATTCTCTTTGGTTTTACTGAAAGACTCTTTAGAATTATTTTGAAACTTGTCATAGATTATGATTTTAAGCAATATTAGAAGGATATTAAAGTCGTGTTTCTCAATGGAGACATTGATGAAACAACTTAATAAAACCACTTATGGATTACCCTTATGTATTAGGGATTCAAATACACCATTATTATTCATGGGGTGCTATTTGGAGTATCACAAAAGGGCTGGGTGGATAAGGCTTTAAATAAAAAAAAGGTTTGGTATGCAAACTGCAAATCAATTCTCTTTTGCGAAAATAGACAAATGTTGTCTTATATAGTAATATAAGAACATCCTTGAAGCTAAAGAAATGCAAAAGATTCCTCATGCATTTGCGGTGTGGAGTCTAGTGCATGCTAAAGCATATACACATATGGATATTGCGTGTATTATTTGGCAGATATCTTACTGACACTAAAAGTGAATTAATTGTTAGTAACCAAAATGGTTACGAGATATCTTTAAGAAACAAAGGATTATATGCTCAAGACGGATTGGTTGGAGATCATAAGGCATTACAGTCCGACTATTTTGGATGCCAAGAGTACAAAAGATCCACTTCAGATAACAATAATATTATTGTTGTTCTTGTTATTTTTTTTGTTGGATGAAGCTATATAAGGAAAGTTGTCATACAGATACTTATAGCCTTCTTTGCTATTTTCCGTTATAGAGCATCCAACGATGGAAAATAATTGTATAATTTTGTCATAAAGTAATGGACTATTGAATAAAGAAATTGAAAGATTATTAAAGTAATATTGTAACAATAAACAACATATTATTTTCCAGTAAGGGGAGAGTGCAAAATAGATTGTAATTCACTACAACAAAAGAGGCATATTACAACGGTGGAACACAGTTGTAAAAGATATATTACAACGGTGGAACCACAGTCGTATTTTAAGAAGTTGTAAAAGACTATCAAATTTTTACAACTGTGTTCTTTAGTTGCATATAACCGTTGTGATATTGTATATTACAACTGTTTCTTACCCTTGCAAATAACCATTTTACAACTGTTATTCACAGTTGCAAAAAACATGATTCACAGTAGATACATTTATGGAAAGCAACTGCTACCAACAATTGCAATTCATCTTCCGACAACTGCTATTAATCATAAATTTCACAACATAATTAAAACCGATATTTCACTAATAATAACTACAATCGTTAACATTACTTGAAACAACACGAACCATTCACATTTAATAAAAGCTAAAACAATTCAATTTTACACCATTTTTGAGTTCATGATTCTATTACAGAACATAACCAAATCCATAACATACGTCAATATAAATACAGATACGTACTAATCAAAAGAGATCAATTCCCCATGCCAAGCAACAATCCTTCCAACCGCTTGTCCAACAGTACAGACGTATGAAGTAGGCCTATATGCATTAGCTTAAGAATCCAGTTGAGTGCAATCTAGTTGAGTGCTTAAGAATCCAGTTGAGTCCAATAGTACAGACGTATGATGCAATATGAATTAGCATATGAGTGCAATCTAGTTGAGTGCTTTCAAGCATAAGATCCTGCAATGTATACTCAGATGGTAACTGAATTATAATCAAGAGCTATTTATAACAGCAATATTCATATAATTAAGCCGAAAGGATGTCAAAGAGGCAACTTGCATTGAACAAGAATATTAGAATACATACCAATCAACAAAAACATGTATGCCTATTTGTCTAAATGTAAATCCTTTCAAAGCTTTTCCAAAATCTAAAAAAAAACAGGAACAAAAATTCACCTGGCCAACATAGAGAGTGGAGACTGAATATACTGCATAGCATCATAAGTTGCCAACCCTGCCATCATGAAACAGCTAGGTCAATTGATACAAGGAGAAAACTTAAATGGCTGTATTGTTTAAATGACTTCATTCATTTGATTATCCAAACATGCCAAAATAAACAACAGCTACAGATATGAACAATTTTATAGTCATTCTTTATTTTATGTTTATTATTATTACACACATATATTTATAATACCACATAAGTAAATATCACATTTTGTATGTACTATATAAATATAAATATATTATATATGTTCAATTATAAATTAGTGAAGCTTACATGCACATGTGGATGTACACAAATACCAAAAAAGTTGATAATACCAAAATCCCAGTAAGATATAATACATTACCAAGATTTGGAATAGTGAAATAATAGAATTGCACAATAAAAACAAAGGTAACGCACAATATACTTTGAAACTGAACATGAGCAGAGAAAGAAAGAAGAGCAAGTACAGATATAAGGACTCAGCTAACTAAAGACAAGACCAGGGTGGTCAAGTGCAGAACCAGGTGAGAAAATTGCCTGACATACGAGTCAGCAAACTGAAGGTGAGAAAATACAGTTCATGTTTCCAGCTTTTGAAGGTGAGAAAATACATACGAGTCAGCAAACTGAACCTCTGAAACCATTCTATTCAGTGCATGTTTCCAGCTTTTGATATGGTCGATATTCCTTTTTCCAATATGTTCATCGCTTAGCGAATGAAACTTTGAATTATAACGCTCTCTCAATAGTCATTTTAAAGGGGACATGATTCCACATCCCCATGATTCCATTACTGGTTACTTCGTGATTTGTTCAAAGAGCAATTTTGAAGTGATGGAAACATTGTTTGTTATCACCTAACCGTATTTCATCTCGCAATAAAAAATAAAGGTAATACAAATGATAAAACTGCATTATAATCTTGAATGCGCCCTGCCCATATTTATTTATCAATTCTAAAAACAATTAACCACTTGCATTGCTTGATCAGACAATTGAGACAAGTACCATGTCAATCTCTAGTTTTGATAAATTAATCCCTGGGATCATCTCAAGAATATGCGTACAACACTTAAGCAATGTAATGAAGCATGACCAAAGCAAAGCCTTTTGATTTTTATACTTATATATATTTATTTAGATTTGGTTATTCAAATTGGATCTTAATTTTCCACTGTGACCTACTGCTTGATACATTAAATTGAATATTATTATGCTGTTCACTATTCACTGAAAACTAAAGTACATTCACATATCCATACATGAAAGTTCATTGAACTGTACAGTTCTTTCATTCATTTTTTTTCTACATGCCATTGTAGATTGCATCAACCAAAAAACAAGATAAACAATCTTCATGCACTATAAATCATCATGAAGATCATACATGTAGATAACACGTGCCTTTAGCTGTTCTCGGAGCAATAAACATATGTTTTGGCAATAGGAAACACCCTTATAGTTATTTGTGACATCATATTTATTGTTGAACTACCTTCAAAATGCAGTCAGATCTAATAATTTTAAGGAACGTTTTGTTTAGCTTTTTTTGTCAGATAAATGGTCAACCATTCATTTATTTTAATTGCCAAAATTTTCAGAAATAACATTTGTATAAGTTTATGAATTCTTGAGAAACTACTGTATAGGATAAATATGTTTATGTGGTTCAAATGTTAAATGCCATTTTGCAGTGGTGGGTGAACTCCTAATGCTGATATCAATTTGACTAATGCCTTTCATCAAAAAAAGATTAGTTGACAACATAAATTTGTGGATTTATCAAACCTTCACCACCATGCTGAATCCAATGAGAAGCTCGTGCATCCAAGTTCCTCACTTCGATTTCGCATGTACAACTCCCTCAGATCTAAGCGATTTCTACAATTGAGTTGGGTCCGCGCAATGAGACAGGAAGGCTCGTGTGGAGATTTGGGTGGATCTGGCGATGGAGATCAAGCTTGAGACCGAGAAGACCGGGTGCGATGGCCAATTGGGAAGAAAGGTTGAATTAGGGTTTCTGAAAAGGGAGGGCTATTGGTAGAATGTGGAGGCGCGAAGGATAAGTGTTTTTTGGGAGGAAGGCGGAAATAAGGGCATGTAGGGGAAAAATTTAGTTTGGAACCAAAAATATTTGGATTAGAGCCAAAATATTTGCATTAGTGGAGCCAAAAATTTCAGATTGTAGGGAAAAAGAACATGTATGTGTTAAAGAAGATATTATATAAAAAACCTCTAAATGCATATGGAAGTAATAATTTTCAGCGTAATGTTTATGAAAATAAGTTAAGCCACTATTACAACTAGTAAAAAAAGAGCCGTTGAAAATAAGTTTATACAACTTTATGAAAAAATCATGATTATTAGTTATTAATTATCAAAAGTTAATTACTAAATATTAAATATTATTCTTAATTTTTATTTCTTAATATTAATATTAATTATTATGTCTTAATTATTAATTATTAATATTCGTTATTCGTTATTAAAATTAATTCATATTTATTAATTATTAATTATTTAATGATAATTATTACTTGTTATTCATTAATTAATAATTAGTGATTATTAATATTAATTATTTCATATTTTCAAATTAATTATTAATTACTATTATTTAATAGTAACTATTAATTATTACTAAATTTTTATTAATTATTTGATTATTAATTATAGGTATTATTATTTAATTATAATTATCAATTAATTATTACAACATGCAAAGGAAAAAGGTTGTAACATGCATTTATTACAACTAGTAAAAAAGAAGAGTTATTAAAAGTAGACATCTATTACAATTGGCAAACGAAAAAGGTTGTAATAGGGATCCATTGCAACTTGCAAAATAAAAAAGTTATCAAAAATAGGCATATATTACAACTGGCAAAAAAGGAAGGTTGTAATAGACATCTATTACAACTGGCAAAATAAAAGAGTTGTTGGAAATAAGTTTATTACAACTTTCTGAAAAAAAGAGTTGTAAAAAACGTTTATTACAACTGGCATTTCAAGACAGTTGTAAAAATACAGTTGTAATAGGGTCTTTTTGTTGTAGTGATTCATAGAGCATACCATGACAAACTCCAATATGGCGGATCCGCTTACAAAAGAATTATCACCCAAGGTCTTTCATGAGCATCTTGCTCAATCGGTGTAACTTTTATGTAAGAATATTTTTGTTCAGGAGGAGTTTGTATTTGGTACTATCATATGACACATTGCTCTATACTTTGGTTACAGATACATATCAAGTTCTTTTTGTGATCAGAAATAAAGTAATAAAGTTTTTTTTGCACTCTAGGTTGTTCAAATATTGAACGTTTTGATCTCACTAAAGTAGGACCAGTTGGAAATAGACATGTATAGATCACATCTCATGTAATTTCCATGCTACGCATCCATGATTGATCTATGTCATTTGATTGTGTTGGTATATGTGACCATTGATTGGTTTAGTTACACTAAATGTAACGAAAGCCACTTTGATCCTTTATCAGCATAGTTAATGGACGAGATTGTTTCAGAAACACCTTATGTTATAAATAGCAAATTTTGGAGCTCATAAAGTTAAACACATTTATAAGGTTATTACATATATGGCCCAAAGGGGAGATTGTTGGAAAATTTCAATATGTGGGCCACATATGTAAAATAAATGTGTCGTGCTATTTTGGTGTAAAGCCTAATTAAAGTGATCAAATTATGAATTAAAGTTAAAAGGCTTATAAGTATAATTGTCATGGTATTAATGTGTAGATACTGGGGCAATTCTATTTTGTTGAAGGGCCAAATTAGAAAATGCCAACATTATAAATAAAGGGTTATGGTCCCCAAATTACATAAGCTCCAGTTATTCTCCTAATCTCTTCTATGGAAATAATTCAGATCTAGGGTTTATGTCAATTTGGAAGATCAGATCCAACTCTTATCTTTTAGATCTATCTCTTTCTCTTAATCAGTTTATGAAAGTAGCAACTATGAATTCAGATCTAATATAAGGTCTAGGGTTTGTGTCAACGATGGAAAACCAAACCAAATTTACTTTTCCAACAGCAACTATGAATTCAGGTATGGCTTCCGCTAATCCATTTACTCCTTTATTTTTTTTCAATTAAATCAATATGGGCCACCTATTCTGATCTAGGGTTTCATGATTAATCTATCCTAAAGTATATTGAAATCCTAACATTGCAAGCTGTGATATCTCGCAATTTTATTTTATCAACCATATTCGTTCTTCTTCTTCTTTTCCATATCACTCAGTACAACTCCATTATTATAATAATGATACTTTATAAGTCTACGAGCTTATACTGTCTTTATCATGCCTCGCACTTCACCAATCAAATTATTATTCCCAACTTCTTAATTAAAAGAAACCATAATTATTGTTTCTTCAAAGCTATCAAAAAGTTATATATCCATGAGTAAGTAAATTTAATTATAACATAAGCAAAAAAAATCCAGTCATGTCATAATCACTGAACAACATGCATCCAATAGCAATGACTAATTTAAATGAGAGAATGCATAACAGTGTATGAGACTGCATGCTTTACTGGTTATAACTAAGCAACGGATCAAGAGTTTTACTGAATTTTTTATAGAAACCAATGCTACCAATTTCATGTATATTCAAAGACATACCCCTAGAAGAATCTATTAAAATTTTAAAATTATTCATCGAACATGTGGAGAAAGCTCTTATTGTACAATAATCTGGAGATATTTACTGTGGTTAGTATTTATGATTGATCAATAGGTTTGAATTACACGTATGTGTATGTGCAATATATGATTATATTTATGTACCATGACCTCACGTCGTGCACATGGTGTTAGTCTACTGGTATTAGTCATTTCTATTTTAAGGAAGCCATGATTATTTCAGACTTATTTTGAATAAAATCATTTCAGCTAATTATAACATGCCAATTTAAGGCAAAAATTTCTACCATGGTCCATTGATCACCATAATTAACTTTACATTTAAGAACAATTGGTAGAAATTTTACTTAACTAATGAAAAGATATAGTTGATAACAACAATTGCAACATTGAATACATGGAAGAAAAGAAGGAAAAAAAATCTTCCATTACCTAAAATTTAGGCTTTCTAAAGATCATTAGTTGTAATTTAAAGACTATAACTTCAGTTTACATACATCAGGAACATAACCTTCTATTTAAAGGAAGGTTGAACTCAAATCTAGAATAGGCAAACCTCAAGCATAGGAGCCAACAACTAAGTGCAGCAATTGCTAATAGGTTTATTAGGTAGAGACAGCCATCCCTAAACTTTCTATGTGTGCAAAATGTTGCTGAACAACCTGCCATGGACTCATCCAAAAACACATTCTAAATCCTCCAACACAAACATTGATGTACTTACTATAAAAGATCATTAACTATAAATCATTTAATAATTATGAATAATGGAAAACGACAATATAAGAAAGTGAGCACCCTATTGATAAATTGAATTGAGAAACGGGTTACAACGTGTGAAGTAAAAGCATCAATTCCTCTAGATTATTAGGACCCTAGTTGAGAAGTTTTTCCATATTAAACGTCAGGGACCACAAAAGTAACTAAATTTTTATAGTTTATCCACAGAAGTTTTCAGCATTATGATTGATTATTTTTTAACTATAGACTTAATCTGGAAAATTTATGTCCGATTTCTTCGATCTAGCAAAGAGACAATGCTCGTAATCTGCAAAGTAATAGAGATCCTTCAAGGTACGTCGATGACGCTTTCCTTAAGGCGTTATCTGTCATCACCACTTGTTTTAATAAACGAATGAATGTTGTGAATTAAGGCAAATCATCTCTCAAGATGTAATAGAGCCAAGATGATTAATCCCTTCAATAGATTGTAATAGCACTATCAAAATTTATTCAAACTACAGTCTGAATTGACTGTAATGACAAGAATATTGAGTTTGTGATATGCAGTAGCACAAACCCGAAATAATATAGATTAAAATAAGAGAGGAGAAGGGAAAAAGATCTAAAATAATATAGGAAAAAGTTAATCTAGGACACTTTCCCAGCGCTTCTATATATAGCCGCGAAAATGTGCCTTTTCATTTTTGAGAAGTTGTGTTTCCCGCCAAAATGGTGCGTCCTTTTCTTTTGTTTGAATTCAAATGTCCTGCCATTGTAATAGTTGTATCTCCCGCCATTTTCTTCTATTTAAATTTGAATTCCGGGCTTACTAACGGGTTTAGATCTGACCCGTTTTAACTAAATTAGTTCTGCCTAAAAGTATAATTCAGATCCAATCCTGGCCTGGTCGGTTGGATAGCAGGGGTGATGCTCATGTGGTGATTATGCATGGTTTCCCTTCTTACAAAAGAGCAAGTATTGGATGCCCAAGAAAATGTCCAACCTTCTCTTGAACCTATATTTAAGTAATTATAGTCTCTTGTATTTTATGATGTGGGGCTATTCTCAATCCCACATTCTTCATCCTCTTTCTTTTCTCCTCATCTAAAACAAATAACTCATACAAACATTTTATAAAAAATTCCACTAACAATCCTCCACTAATTTTTAATAAAATTGCTTTTGTCGTACGTTGTAGGAAAACTTGTGCATAAGCATAGATGTCTTGTGGACTTGAATCTATACATAGTGATAACCTATCAGAGCACGTCCGGATGGAGTGGATGATTAGACATTGAACCATCTATCTTATGCGACATACCAAATATGTTTCACACACTTGTTTTTCTTTCCTTCAGATAGTTTATAAGCTGACACGTGGATTGGCCTTGTGTCTATATCATGGTTTCATGAAATGCCCTTAGAGACTTAAGCCACAGTCTCGCAGAAGGCGGCATGCCTTCGTGCATTCATATAGGTAAGTTTATTGCAAGTGGCCTATAACTATACACTTCAACAGTACTTCAGTTATAAACCTATTAAGCACTAAATAGTATAACCTCCACATATCACTATATGTACCAAGCGCTCTTCTTAGAATAGATATAATATTGGTTGTTCAGACTAATATTATAGTGCTTTAAATCACATCATATAATGTACTTTTGCTCACTGAACTCAAGATGATGAATTTTATTATGTTGAGTTGAGTTTCCATCATAGGTGATTTCTATGCTGGCTTTAAACTCATTCATTTTGATATTTTCAACACCAAATCTCTTGTAAGTTCTTTTGTAAGTGGATCAGCAAAGTTTTTGACTTGATCTCACAAAATCTATGGTAATTACTCCATCAGTAAGCATTTGCCTCACTACACTGTGCCTGAAGCCAATATGTCTAGGTTTTCCATTATATACCTGATTATATGCACTTGATAGTTACTTGACTATCACAATGCACAAATATTAGAGGCATTGATTTTGGCCATACATGAATTTCTAATAGCAAATTTCTTAACCATTCTACTTTTTTACTGTAAGAAGCCAGTGCTATAAATTCAGCAGCCATGGTAGAATCTGCAATACAAGTTTGTTTATCTGAAGCATATGATATCGCTCCCCCATCAAGAGTGATTATCCATCCACTAGTTGATTTATCATTATCCTTTCTTCCAGTGTTCCAACTAACATCGAATATTCTTCTATTACAATTGAATACCCACTGTACAGTATACCATAATCCATGGTTCCTTTTAGATATTTTAAAATTCTTTATACAAAATGGCTACGGTTACAAATATATCTACTCATTTTGCCAACAGCGTAGGTAATATTAGGTCTTGTGTATGTCATGGCATAAATTAGACTATCAATAACTTTAGCATTTTCTTGTTGATCTTTTGATATATTAACATTAGAATATAGTTGCATAATTGGGTCAAATGAAGTAGTTACAAGTTTACAATCAAATTGATTAAACCTTTTTAGAATCTTCTTTGTGTAATGAGACTGGTAATGACCTACCCTTCTGCTGTTTTTATAATTTTTATTCCTAAAATCACTTCAGCTCCCTCATATCTTTCTTGTCAAAACATGAATATAGAAATCTTTTCGTTTCTTCAATTTTCGAGGTATCAGTCCCAAATATCAACATATTATCAACAAAAAGGCATATAATTACACCTTACCGGCATGAAATTTGCTATAGACACATTTGTCTAATTCGCAAATCCTAAAACCATTTAATACTATGGTTTTATCAAAATTCTCATGCCACAATTTTGGTGATTTTTTAAGACCGTAAAGTAATTTAACAAGTTTACATACTTTACGTTCTTGTCCAAGCACCACAAAACCTTTTGGTTGAGACATATATATCTTCTTATCAACTTCTCTATTTAAGAATGTAGTCTTGACGTCCATTTGATGAATTTCTGCTTTATAAACACAACACCAGAACTGTCATTTTGTAACGGTTATAACCGTTGGTAATCTGTTTTATCATATAATGACTTTGTAACAAATCAAGCCTACGAAAATATTTGATTTCAAAATGCAAAAAATTTCTTACCAATTACATCATTCTTCATCTTGCAATTTCTTTATGGCTAAAGAATAATAACGTGTTTCCGGTTCTTTTAAACTTGCAGTTGCTTCCTCCCCAATCCTCTCCAACAATCTCACACTACTCTCTGCTTCCATATCAAACACAGCAATTCTCCGTTCAACATTCTTGTTCAAAGCAACAAATCCTGAAAACATTGCAGTCTGTTTCAGTTCAGAAAACGATTTCAATAGAAAATCCGCTGCATAAAAATGGGTTCTTTCATTCATTTTTTCTTATATTTTCAATTTATCCTTAACAAATCATCATGACAGTAAGATTTCTAATGTTTTCCATTTCTTTCCCTAATTGTGAGTGAATGCAGCAATTTTTCCATGTTGAGATCATGACAGAATTGCTGAATAATAGATGTATAATTAATATTACAACTGTACATGACTGTTGTATTTTGCATTCATACATGATAAATTTGATGTTATTATGCTCTATTAAAAATATTCATCTACATCTACATTTAATATGCTTTTCTTCAACTACAATTCCAAACTAAACTTCTACAACTATTGGTTGACTTCAAGAATTTTAAACTTGGACCACAGATTAAACAATGTGCCTTTACAATATTTTCCATCACTGTCCCGGTTTCTTTCATAATGTACCTTATTTACTTTGTTAACTTTTGAAATTAATAGCCAATATCTACAACCGAATAATATCCAACAACGTAGATTAACAATTCATGACTAATGTTGGTTTAATTTATTAATTAAACTTTATGGCAGGGTCCACTAATCTCAACCATTGATTATTAATTGTGATTTGAGGGGTTATGTAATTAAAAACCAAATCAAGTAAATATAAACTATAAATGGATGAAGATATTAAAATAAAAATATAACGAATGATATTGAAAAAAATAATAGAATATTTTTGTATTCATGTTTGTTAATGTTAAGATAGAAAACAAAAACACTTAAAAATTGTAAAAGGCTGAGAAATAAAAATTAAATATTTTCAAAAATATACAAGACTTAGAATACTGGTTTGAAGAAGCAGCAGGTAAATATTATCATAGGTACACTTTTCGTAAGTTGGAAGGCAGGTAAATATTATCATATCCAACCTTAGACAGACTCCTGAACAAAACATTACTATTGACCTAATCATGAAAATGGAAACAAGCAGCAAATTCAGTTATAAAATATACTGGCAATGAATGCAATTAATTGGTTTATACATCAGCAAATTCATTGCCAGCAAAAGTCAACATGAAAATGGCATTCAAAGTAAGTGGTTATAAAATACACCTGACAGTGGATGCAATTTGGTTTGATTGGTTTTGAATAAAAATGGCATGATGTTTAGATCTCTCTACCGTAAGGCAAACATTTTCTAGTACTCACGTTGTTAGGTATGGACACATGTTAATTTTGCTCCAATCTTTTTTTTAGTGTTATTCATTCATTTTAGGTTCATCTTTATATTTCCAAATTAATAAACAAAAGTAACAAAATAAATATGTTGGTTCATGATAATGGCTTGATATTAAAAGAAAAGACCTTATAAGCCGCCCTTCGGTTTTGGAACCAACACTTGATCTTATCATCACTCAGTGCTAGTGCTGCTCCTATTTATTCTCGATCACTTGCATCTAGATGAGGGTTCCCATAGAAGAACCTACATAAAGCACAGATAGAAAAACCATAAATATACGGGCCTTATAAATATAAGCAATTAGAACTTCCTGTTGATTAAAATGAAGAAATAGTGGAGCATCTCTTTAACTTAGTTTGCATCAACAAATAGCACCACACCTGATACAATCATCTGATATCACTGCTACTTCAACACCAAAGCCATGGAAGCTCAAATTCAAAGCATCATTGCAAGGCATTTAATCCAAACATCGACATAGAATAACGCGTCTCAACATCTTAGTTCCTAGGCATGCTAACTGAGGAGTAATTGCAAAGGCATGAAGCAAAAAATATTCACACTTCAGCGGTACTACCAAATTGAGAGGATGTATTATTGATGAGAGGTTTCTGTTTTGTTGATCAAGCCTAACCTGACACCCACAAATCTCCACCCGAGTCACCCATCCCTACACACGGACCCAACAAGATCGTGAAAGCATTTGCCTTTGGGGCGTTCGGCATTGGTTGCAATTTTTGGCAGAGGTGATTTTTTCAATTTCGATGAGGTGCGGTATTTGGATTAGTTTAGGGATTTGGTTGAAGGAGTTTAGATCTGGAGGAGCAAACATGTTTTGATTTCATAGGAGGAAGAAAAGGAAAATAGCACTGGTGTTGTCAGGAGAAGCTAGTATAAAATAAGGTGGAGGCGGTTATAAATAGCACCGGTGCCTGAAAGATTGAAGAGGTAGTGACTGTTACCCTAGACGAGGTGATGGCGGGGGTTATAGGCAATGGCGATTACCAGCAGATCTTAGATGCAACCTCATATTGACTGACCAAATCGACGTTCTTCAAGCAACGTTAGATCTGTGGTAGATTTGGCCGCAAAAGACTTAGGGCTTAGATTCGTGGACATGGCGGCAACCCTAGATTGAAAGCATGATGGAGGAAGCTTCAAGTGTTAGAATTGCGATAGGTAAGAATATGGAGGGAACGACAATTCTGCCCACTATACTTTCACGTAATTACGAAATTACCTAGATTTACCACGGTAATAACCGTTATAATTGATTGCAACGGGAATATCTGTTAATAATTTATAACGGTAATAACCGTTACAAATTAAAGGGAAAAAAGTGTTACAAAATGGCATGTTTGGTGTAGTGAAATAGATGCTAATGCAATCAATGTCATAATTATTGAAATTCTAGGTACAAGTGCATAGGTATCAGAATAATCTATTCCTTCCTTTTACGAAAATCACTTAGCATATAATCTTGCCTCAAAATTTTTTACCGTACCATCTGCTCTTTAATTTCTTCTTAAATATCCATGTAACAACCCGCACCTCCTGGGCCTGAATTTTCGCTAAATCAAAAATTCAAGTCCGTCAAAGTATGGATCGTTGATTGGTATCCTGCAAATAAATAAATAAATGCATATCAGAGCACTATTGATATAATTCACAGAGGAATAGTAAAATATAATAAATCATATAGTTACTGACTAAGATTGACACTCTCAATGTCTAGTGTCCTTGTTAGTGTTGAGCATGCATAAGGAAACCTGTCCTTCCACTATTCCCACCTTGCACTAGTATCTGTCTCTCTACAGCTATCCTATGGATTACAATGAGTAGAGGGTCATAACAATATCCTGGTGACTGGTAAATTATGCATTTTATACATAACGCTAGTTTATCCCGATTATCTTCCATCACACATTATGTCTATTTTACTTAATCATCTCGAGTCCATGTACGCATATGATATGCCCCATCTATCCGAAGTAGACCATAACCACGTATGTGTGTATATAATATAAGTACCACAGTCCCCCTTTGGGCTAAGATATTATCTCTGCTACTATCCATAACCCAATACCTAGTCAGGATCCATCATCAACGCAATATCACGTCCTCATCGTCGTGCATACCAAGGAATTTCCGTAGTGCCTAATAACGACGTCATAATAGTTTAGCTATATTTTATCTCGCCTTGGGTATTTACTTACTTGGCTGCTTCTTATTATTGATCCAGCTCCATGGACTACGAAGGACTCGGCTCCTCGGACTACCCCACTTGTTTTAAAAGACCTTTAAGGGTTAGTTATCTTTGCCCCTAACAAACATTTAGCAAACAACTATAGTGGTGCATGACCTAAACGTGACCAATATTAGTAGGAGGTGTAGCCCGTTTAGGTGTAATCCTCGTCTTTCCTACTGATCGCTCATGACCGATGATGTTCTCAAACTATGTACAACTCCTACCCTCTAATATGGTACCTACACACTGGTGCAGCACCGATTCTTGCTCATCTCCCAATTAGATTGCCTAATGCAATCAAGACAATACCCCTACTAAAAAAGATTAAAGCAGACCCTATTGGGGGTATCTCTTCACCTATACATAAGCGTATATAATTTAATAAGTCCTACAGCTGGATATGTCCCACACTAGTTGTAACGACCCGAATTTTCGACCCTCAAATGTGAACAATAAATACATTCATGGTATTCTTGTGCCGCACACCCAAGTGCCAGAAAGACAGATATTTAAGGTAAAATAAAAAATAGAATAGAACAAGAAAGAAAAAACACAACATCAAAATCTCATAGCAGAATGATAATATACAATATAAAAAGAATAGTACAACGAGTTACTCCGAATAAAGAAATTTCGGAGTAACAAAACCAAAGTACTATCATCAGCCTAGATAGTTATAACTGCCTGCCTTGTAATGCTGATATATATATATATATACACATACATAATATAGTGCAATAGAAATAGAAATAGATAGATAACAGAAGCCTCCAACTCGTCTCCTGCACTCTGAAGCATCCACAGTAAAACTTTCTTAACTTAGCCTACTCGAAAGAGTACGTGAGGAATTTAGGGAAAACAAAAACCATGTATCAGACATAAGTATGTTATGAGAAAACTCAAGATACATTAATGCATGCAACAATAACAAATGAGACCATATGAATTCCCGTAATGGTTTTTCCCTCAAAAAAAACCAACCATTCATTAAGTTAATATAGTGATATAATAGGTAATATCTTGGGTGTGGAATATAAATCATCTCAAATAGCTATGATGCTTACATTAATTACACCACAACAATATTAGAAGTACATCTAAAACAGCTAAGGTATGCATGCTTAATGAATTTTCCATGGAGATCCCTTCGGTCAACCCGAATCCAATCTCTCGCACAAGGGTCATAAACTACCTTCGAGAGTCGTATAACTCTAAATAAAATACACCATTAAGGTAAACATAACTGGTCCATGTCTAAACATGTGATCCTGAATATCATCAACTTCCGATAACAACATATCGATAAGCATACTCTAGATGTGGAGTTGATAATACCCTATCGTGGGTTAGCAAAACCCCAAGCCATGCTCCTACTCTGTTTTCTGCCATTTTCGATGTCGAGGTCTCATTCAACATTTCTCACACGAGTCTTCATCACTCGAACAGAACACGAATCACTCCATGGATTCCTGCATAAGGCGTCCAATGAATGTAATCATTGACTTCTCCCTTGGAATTAACTTAGGATAAATAGTTCAACCTTATAACATTTCTGTTCACAACTGCTTCCAAAACATAGAACTCGTATACTAGTTTTAAAGTGGTATTTGGTAAGTAAAACACTTACCAACCTCGGTCCCTTCAAGGCTAATTCGATGAATTTCCAATAAACTCAATTCCGGTTCTCTCAGAAGTAAATGATCTATAAAAAAAGGAGTCCTCCCTGGAGGATCTCTTACATATAAGTTCTTAAAGCTAGACGCGTTGCATACCAATAATCCTCCCAGATGGTTCCTTAATGGGTATGAAACCAGGAAGCTTTTAGACACTTCTTAAATTTATATTAGGTCAAGTTGGATAGTCGACTAATGAACTATCTAGTCAAAATAATTGCTTATGCAAATCAATGTTCGTATACTTAAGACATTTCAGACATTGTCGACTTTTACTATCCTTCGGTCAAGGCCGAAGCCATGTAAGTTAGAGCATTGATTGCATATCAAAGCTTTGCCTAGACACTTCATTTTTGACTCTCACGGATAAACAAGTTTACCTCATCGACTTTTAGTGTTAAGTATAGTATTAATAACTTCCATAAATGAGCAAGTAATCAACACAATTAACACATTTTCAACATTTCTAACTTAACTATTCCTCAGTCAAGAGTGAAGCCAGTAGGTTAGAGCTCAAGTGCTTCTATTCATACTTAAGTATCAATCTTAACTCTCACAAATAGATAAGCCTACTTCGTCGCTTTTAGCGTTAAACATAATAAATTACTTTTGAAATAAGTAAGTAAACAACAAGATTAACACGTTTTCCACATTCCAACTTAACTATTCCTCGGTCATAAGGGAAGTCACAGGCTAGAGCACTATTACTTTTATCCCTACTAGAATGTCAATCTTAACTCTCACAAATAGAGAAGTCTACCTCATTGGCTTTTAGTGTTAAGCATAGTTATTTACTTTTCAAACAAGTAAACAAAATATGATTTAGTCAACAAGAAATTCCTAACCACTTTTTAAATCATTTATTTATACTTTTAAAATACTTATAATAAGTTTTAAAAAAATTTCTCAAAATATTGCTTTAAGATAATGAGTTTATAAAACACTTTGAAACTTTGGAAAACCATATTTTCTCTATATTTTAAAAGTAAACCCTTTTTAAAAAAAATTCATAACTAATTCTTAAAAATACTTAAGAATATCAAAAAACTTTTAAAATACTCTAATATGGGCTAGTAAACACTTGTAAAAAGAATGTAATAAAATACTGAAATTTAAATAATTTTTAAACATTTAAAGTCCAAAGCAAAGGCTAAAATGGGGCAGTTTTGCATAAGTGTAAGTTTGGCCACTTTTCGATATGTTAGTTAACTTTTTAATATTCAAAAATTTTATGGCAACAAGAATACATATAAAAAATCATAAATATGGCAAGAAACCCTTAAGAATCTCTGTACAAAGTTCCAGAGAAATTGCCGAACACAAGACAATTCCTAAGTGCAAGTATAGTGACTACCACTATAAGAGCACTTCCAAATCTAAGTCCAATTCAATCCTATGTTCAACTACAACCTATGTTCTTTGTTTCAAGGCTATGCTACAAGTCGATAAGTCCATTCAAGTCCATAGATATTGATTACATATGCCATTTTCTTTCGAAGTAAGAATTGAAAGAATATTACAAACATATATCAGTACCCATTCAATCACAAAGAAAAAATCAATCACAAGCAAATACACACAATATATTTTCATTTAAGGAGGTGATGTAACATCTCCAATTTTGAGGCTTGTAACTAAGTGCTACGGATGATACAACCATCCATAGTTATTAATTTCCAATGATAAAATGCATATATGTTAATCATTTTGATAATACCAGAAACCCATGAATATGGAAATTCAACACAATTTTTAAAATAATTTTTCTCATATCATTTCACAATAAGGTTTCAATTTCATCATGTAATCCCAATTTGCAAACCACGTTCAGAGAAAATATAATTATTACAACATATTCCAAGAGCGACATATGAAGATGCACTCTTGGATGATCAGAGTCAAATATCTGGGATCTAATACAACTTGCCATTACAAAACAAAAGAAGAATCAAAATACAGCAAAAAATAGATATAGATCTCCTACTAACTTGATTGCCTCTTTCACATCTCCGAAACCTATTCGTCTAAAGAGAACCCGAAAACACTTACTCTCAATTCGCTCAAATGAGTACCTGAAAGTTTAAGGGGAAAACAAAAACTTCGGGTCAGACAAAAAGTCTGGTGTGACCCCATCACAAACCAATAGATATCTAGTGAAACCATGTTGCTGTGCGGAATAGGCATCCCCTCACTAGTACCCAATTAAACATCTTAACCATATATTATACTCCTGCATCCACAATGTTTATAACAAAATAATATGATTGTGTATAAACATGTCACGTGTACCAGATTACCTATCCCCCATTTATTAGACTATAAATCTAAGTTCTTATTGACTACCCATCTTATATTCATATGGACTACCCATCCCATATTCTATTTTACTTAAACTAATATGGACCATCCATCTCACATTTTATCATTTAAACTGATGCGGACTATCCATCTCACATCTCATAGTTTTCCTAGGATGACTACGAACCATTAAATTAACCAATTTGAGACTATCCATCTTTGGCATGATGCAGCCTATCCATCATACATCCCATAGTTTTCCTAGGATGACCATGAACCCATGGTCATTTAATTCATGTTATCCAAATGTTCCTATTTATCCCATGTTACCCATATGGTTAACTTTACTCCATTCTACCCACATGTTCAATACTAATCCATGCTATCCACATGTATAACTTATTTCTATTGGTGTCCCCAATTTAGTTATTTCCCCTTAGTTATTTAAATTTCATGGTGACATACAATGGTAACCCCCAAAAGATTTCATGTCAAACTCACTAAGATATATCTTAGTGTCCATAAGGTTCGAAGTTAAAATTTTGTAACAAATGGCTCTCCATCGTTTATAAACTCGATACGCATTAACGTCGACATCCATCTTATGTCGATGTAAAAGCATAAGACTTTTCGACCATTAAAACTTGAAGACTAAACACGCAGCATCATGAGCCTCGATGACAATAATGTCGTCGACTCTCATGATACATAGGCATTCTGCCTATAAGAAACTCGAAGACTAGTTAAAATCGACATGAGGTAGGCTCGACAATAGGTTAAAAGCGGGATAGGGTAAACTCGATGGCAAGTCAAAAGCGGCGTTGCTAGGCTCGACAACAAGTTGAAAGTGCCATGGGGTAGGATCGATGACCATCTAGGTCTTCGAGGCCCAAAGCGTGGAGTCACTTATAAAACATGCGACATTAATGTTATAAAGGTTGGTGAGTATAAACATCGCCATGTCGAGGCCTATCCCTTTTTCTCTTTGTTACTTTGGCATCAACGAGACTCAAAACAAATCTGCTGCATGCCAAACTCAATGACATCATGGGGCATGTTTTGTTCCATGTCATGAAACTAGGATGAGGAGATATGGCATGACATAGCCAATATCGACATGGTATAACTGTAATTAACTTAACAACTGCTAAATTACTATAAAAAGATTTACACATCACCAAACCTTTATAGTTAGTCAAAAGCTTATTGGCTAGCAAAACTTTATTGATTTTTTTTACTGAAAAACTGCCACATTCAATTTCCAAGCTCCAAAACATAATTTCAAATAATTAACTAATAACCATAATTAATTAAACTTTTATATGCTTATTCAAGCATAAATAATGCTTTGTAATTCAAAATTACATGGAAAAAATCCCAAAATTTCATAGAAATTAGAGAATACCTTTCTCTACATCATATAAAATTTCGGAGCCCAAAACCTCATTTAATTATTTAAAATGATTAAAACCCATAATTAAGCCATTTCCTCCATAGGAAATTCATAAACTAATTTCTATAATTTGAAAAATTAAGAAATTAGAAACCTATCTCCAAAATAATATTTTCCTTAACATATCAAAATTTCAAATCATTTAGAGGACAAGGACTTCATATTCAACCCCAAAACCAAATTAAACCATTTCTAACAAATTCCAAAAATTCCCATCAACTATTATTCTATCCAAACAATGATTATTAGATCATTACTTGACCAATCAAACACATAAGATTCAAGTATTAACAATATCCGAATCAAAACACAGCTTTAAGAGATGATAAGTGTTATTATTCACATTGGTTTGATAATGGATTGAGATTTGAATATTGCTTAATCTTCCTATCTTTCCTCCTTGAATATCTACTTCAATTCGTGACTTAGGTTTTGACTAATGGCTGACCTTGCTTGAGCTCCTCAATCATTTTATTTATGAAAACATGAATAGAATGGAATAAGAGTTTATGGGTTATAAGATCTATTGATTCCTATTTTACCCTTTCCCTATTCAAATATGTGCATAAGTTATAGAACAAGCTTGTAGATTTATTTGGTTAAGGCACGACCTTAATTATTTTCAAATCTCAATTCTCTTATCACTCTAATCATCACATTATTCTATTTAATATATCGAATTAAACCTTCTAAATAATGTTAATTAAAATTAGGGGTGTTACAGGCTCCCTTCCTTAAAGAATTTCATCCTCGAAATTCAGTAAGGACTATAAAATAAGCATAACAAACATGCAACCAAAGCTAGTATATCCTACTAGCCATAAAATCTATATACAACAAATATAGAACATATCCTCACAACAGTGCATGATAAGTATCCATAATCATGTCCTCTGTCTTCCAATTAAGTCTTTCTTGTTGTCGTCGCACTGAACTTTCACCAACTCGACTGTCTTGTTCCTTAACTTCTTCTCATCTCTCGCTACAACCTGAACTAGTTGCCTAACAAAAGTTGGATCCAGTTCTAATATTAAATCCTCCAATGCAGTCGGAGTAATAGTAGTCTCTGGATCATGCACATACTTCCGAAGATGAGAAATAAGAAAAATGTTATGGACACATCCCAAACTGCTCGGTAACTCTACTCGATATGCGAGCTTTTTGATCCTCTCTATAATTGGGAACTATCCAAAATATCTTGATGCCAGTTTGCCTCACTTTTCAAAACATACCACACCCTTCTTCGATGATACTTTAACGAAAATCTTATCTCCAACTGAGAACTCTAGATCCTTACGCCTTCTGTCCGCATAACTTTTCAGTCTAGACTGAGCTTCTATCATCCTATCTCGGATTAACTTAATTTTCTCTGTTCGTTCTCTCACCAGATCTGGACCTAAGACTAACATGTCTCTAGTTTCCAACCAACATGTTAGTGACTTGCACGACCTTCCATACAAAGCTTTGAAAGATGTCATTCCTATACTAGTCTGATAACTATTATTATAGGAAAACTCAACCAAGTGTCGGTGGTCTTCCCAGGATCCACCAAAATCTAATACGCAAGCTCTCAAAAAATCCTCGAGTACCTTATTGACTCTCTCTGTCTACCCATCTGTCTGAGGGTGATAAGTGGTACTCATCTTAAGCTTGGTACCTAACACTTCTTGTAGACTCTTCTAGAACTCACTAGTAAATAATGTATCTCTGTCACTGATTATACTACTAGGAATCCAATGCAGTCTAACTATGTTGTTCATAAATAACTTAGCCAAAACAAGTGCTGTCCTGATTGACTTAACGGGAATGAAATGGGCACTCTGGGTCAACATGTCCACTATGACCCATATACTCTCATTTCCTCGATTTGACCTCGATAACCGATCAATAAAGTCCATGGATATCGAATCCCATTTCCAAACTAGTATATCTAAAGGCTAAGCAACCCACTCGGCTTTTGATGTTCTGCTTTTACTTGCTGGTAATTCGAACATTGCTTTACCCATAAGCCAACATCCCTTTTCATACCTTCCTAGAAGAAACTCCTCTACATATCCTGATACATCTTGGTTCCTCCAGGATGAATCATAAACTTCCATCGATGACATTCCCTAAGAACTTCTTTTCTTAGGGTCCCAACATTCGAAACACACAATCGTCCCTTCTTTCTCAACTATCCCTTCTGGTCAAGGCTAAAGTATCTCAAATCATCAATCTCAATTCCAATCTCAAGTCTTCTAATCTTCTCGACCAATAATGGATCATCTTTCTGCTTAGAAGCAATCCTTTTGATCAAAACTGATTGAACTTTCAAACAGGATATCATGGCAGTATTCTGACTAGAACTAGTGTTGATCCTAACTACACACTACATATAGTCAATGCCCCAAGATCCTTACATTCTGCCAACATAGCTAACACTACATTCTAACGTTTTCTGACCTTATTTCCTTTTCCTGGTGTATAATCTATACCGAAGTCATAAGCTGTTAAAAACTCCATCCACATCTACTATCTCATATTCAACTCCTTCTGAGAGAATAAATACCTTAAAGACTTATGATCCGTGTATAACTCAAATCTTTCTCCTAAAAGTTAATGTCTCCACACTTTCAATGTGAAGATCACCGCTGCAACTCTAAATCATGGATCAGATATCTTATTTCATGCGGTTTGAGCTGTCGAGAAGCATAGGAAATTATCGTGCCCTTCTGCATCAACACAGCTCCTAATCTAGTCCCACATGCATCTTTATATACTACTAACCCTTGATTGCCGTCTGGCACAACTAACAGAGGCCCATTGGTCAATAAATGCTTTAACTTAAGGAATGCTTCTTCGCGTCCGTCAGACCGAACAAACGTAATGTCCTTTCTGGTTAGCTGAGTCAGGGGTGCTGCTATCCGCAAAAAATCCCCTTTAAATCTCCGGTAATATCCAGCCAATCCAAGAAAACTTATTATTTCGGTCAATGTCTGGGGTCCCTTCCAACTATTAACTGCTTCAGTCTTAGTTGGATCAACTGACAACCCTTCCCCTGACACTACATGGCCAAGAAAGTTTACTTCTTTCTTTCAGAAATGACACTTCAAAAACTTCGCTTTCAGCTGATGCTGTCTCAGTGCCTTTAACACTATTCTAAGATGAACCCCATGCTCTCTTTCATCCTTAGAATATATCAAAATGTCATCTATAAACACTAACATGAACCTGTTCAAGTGCTCTTGGAAAATCCGGTTCGTCAAATCTATAAAGAAAGCTGACGCATTAGTTAACCCGAATGGCATTACTAACCATTCATATGAACCATATCTCGTTCGAAACGCTATCAAAGGAATACCGTCCTCCTCCACCCTTAGTTGATGAAACCCTATAGCAAAATCCAACAGGAAAAACACTCTGGCTCCACTCAACTGATCGAATAAGTCATCGATTCTCGACAAAGGATACCTATTCTTAATAGTCTTCTCATTCTACTTATGATAGTCGATACACAACCTTAACAACCCGTCCAATTTCTCTACGAACACCGCGGTCACTCCCCAAAGCGAACTGCTTGGTCTGATAAAGTTCTTTCCTTCTAAGTCTACTAGCTACACCTTTAACTCCTTCATCTCGGTATGTGTCATCCTAGTAGATGGTCTACTAACGGGTTTTACTCTTAGCACAAAATCTATTTGAAACTCGATAGCTCGTTTTGGTGGTAATCCTATGACCGACTCAAAAGCATTTACAAATTCTCTTGCTACCAAAACTCAATTCAACTCTTCTTTTGCTTCCGTAGCATTCATTCAAGCACAAATTCCTAGACTCGAATTCTCATTTGAGTATACTATTCGGTCACTACTAGGATGTCTCAATGATATTTCCCTATCCTGGAAAAATATCCCGGCGTCATATATATCTAACCAATCCATACCCAATATGATCCCGAAGACTACAAAATCAAAGACATACAAATTGCATGCAAACTTATGACCTAACAAATCAAGTTCTAACTGGTCACATCTCATCCCCAGAGTTGCATACCTTCATACTGTATTTGCAACCCTTAAGGAAGTAACAAGGTATGATGGTTCTAAGCATAATTTATCTACCAAATACTGAGATATAAATGAATGTGATGCACCGGTATCAAATAGTATCCTAATCGGTATACTATGGATCAAAAGCGTATCTTCCATCATAGATTTTTCCTTCTCAGTTGTTGTTGGTCTAGAGGACGATGGTTGCAAAGCATAGACTTTACCCTTCTTAGCTTGGCTACTTTTGGACACTTGTTCTTGTAATGCCCCAATTGGTCGCAGTTAACGCACTTTACATTCTGCTTCCCCACAACCACCTTTTCATCACTCGAGTGACACTCATTAGCATAGTGCCCCTTCTTATCACACTTATAACAGATAATATTTTCCTTCCTCTTCTTAGCTTCTCCTCCTTTCTAAGCACCCTTCTTCTTAAAGAATTTTCTTTTCTTGTTCCAGGATTCCTGAGTCTCTATTGACTTCTCCTTCCCAAAGGTAGAAAGCATTTCTTCATTTCTAATCGCTATCTCTAATACTGCATTTGATGGATCTCAAAGATGTGGTATGGTTGCCCTAGCAATTTCCGACCTTAACCCCTGGATAAACTTCTCGTTCCTCTTAATGATAGTGTCTACAGTGGCATATCCATAGTAAGGCAGCTCATCAAACCTCGTAGAATACTTCAACACTGACATCTCCCCTTGCTCCAAATCCATAAATTTCTTGAGCAAAGCAGACTTAGCTACCTCAAACAAAAATCTCTCTTTAAATCTCCTTCGGAAATTTTCCCAAGTTAACTCTTCCTTTGGCACACCCACGATAACTTATTCCACTAGAACAATGTAACGACTCAGAATTTGACCACTTTAAAATATTCCATTTACAGTGATTATAAATATAAAATATAAAAGGTTTTATGATTTAAACAATATTAGATAGGATTTGGAAATAGAAATATACATAAAAATAGCAACATTTGCTTATATCGACAAAAGTGACAAAATCCTGATTTTATAAAAGTAAGTTTAAATGGTTTAATAAATTATTTTAATTGATTTATGAGTGCTTATATTTTTAAATAATATTATACAAATTTATTATTAAATTTGGTTTACATAAATAAATAGTTTAACTAAAACGTCAAAATTTGACCGTAAAACGTTTTGTCGTAATTCAACGTTTTGTTCAAAATAAGTTGTCGCAACGTTGTTGCACCTTTGTTAATTTATTTTAACATATATATTACACATTTTAATAACTAAACATGTTTGATTTTACTAATTATGATTAGGAGACTTCTAGAACATCATTAAGAAAAGTAAGTAAGTTTAAAAAAAGTCAAAAGTAAACATCAAATCAAAATCACATTAAAATCCAACAAAATAATTACTTTTCTTTTTAATCTTTAAGTGACTAAGACATAAAGTAAGAAGTGAAGGAATGATGTTAAGGGTTGAAAAAATATACCTTACTTTAGTTTGAAGTAATGATATTTTGGTAATTTGATAAGAGGTTAAATTTGTAAAATTCTATTCCTTACTTTTTCTATAAATACCCACCTTCTTCTCTCATTTCATACACACTTCTTCTTTCTCTTTTCTCAAGCTTCTTCATCTTCTTCCTCTCCTCTTTAATGGCTTCTAAGCCATAGAAAAAAATTAGAAAGAAATAATATTAAAATATTTACAAAATATTCAAAAGAAATCTATGTTCATTCTCTTCAAATCAAACCCATCTTTTTTTTCCATATTTTACCTCTTCTTCTCTCGGCCATAACTTCTTCAAAACAGAATCAAAACGCAAAATTATTTTCTCAACTCATGTATTTTTCCAGTGGCTACAACTTTCTTGTTGACCACTTTGTCTCAATATAAACTTAAATATATCAAAAATCCACTTCTTTCTAGTGCATTCTATGGCCCAGTTTTTGAGACAGAGAATAGCCCATTTTGTTTTGATCATAACTGATCCAAATTAAAAAATTCTTTTTTCAGATCATACAAAATTCCAGTGGCTACAACTTTCATGTTGAGCACTTTTCCCAGTTTTAAGGTTTGCTATACCTGAAACTCATTCTTTGAAGTGTATTTTCGGGCTTCATTTTTGTCAATCCGACAATACCTATTCTTCATTTTATCATATCTCCCTCAAAACTACTTGGATTCAAATGATTCATTTTCTCAAATTCAAGAGAATATAATTTGCAACATCTTTTTAGTTAACAACTTTTCTAAATTTTGAGATTTAGAGGGCCTAAAATCAGATACAAGATAACATATTTTTCGGATCAAAATCTTGGGAATTCAAGTTCAAAGCTCCACTACTTCTTCTCTATACTTTCGGCCAACCTCCATCTCAAGTCTTGACCAAGCACTAGGAAGGAGGAAATCGGGCTTCTATTGATTTGGTTTCCAAACATGGTAGGAAGTATGAGTTAGATCTTAATTTCCTTGCCTTAAAGTTTGACGGAGTGGAATCCAAAGTGAGTTATTTCTTCCTTTAAGTTCGTTAAAATCATTGCTAAAGGAACTTTAAGTATTAAGTGTTGTTTGAAAACCCTTGTTGAATGCTTGTTTACTTTGTTTGCTAAAAATGGTTTTATTTCCTTATTTGACTATTTGGATGGTTAATTAATTATTTCAAAATTTAAAAGTTAAATACTTAATGGGGTATGTGGAAACGACTGGTACACGTGTTTCGTCTGTGAGATCCAAGGAGACTTGGACGAGGGACGGAACATGTCGAAGGGAAAGCCCGGATGCTCCAAAATAAATATCAAATCGTTTTAACTCAAGATAAAATAAAATGTGTTATAAATATTTGATAGAATGAAGCGTTGATTTATCATTTATCGTTATGTTTATTTTGTTGATTGATTATTTGGTTGTTTAGATTGCGCTCGACCAGTTTATGAGCATTGATTATTATTTATTGGTTGTTGACTTTGCTCAACCAGTTTATGAGCAATTATTTATCTATATGCATGGGCTGGGTAGAAACAATTATAGGCTAACACCTTGTGATTTATTTCACGATTTGACTATAAGGTGTTTAGCGGTAATATTTGGTTCACTTCAATTTAATGAATTGTTTTGAAAATTGGTTTTCAAATGGAAATGTTATGAAATGTTTTCCCTTTAAAAGAAATAGAAATGCTTGGTAATGAATATTTCGATGTTATATTATATAAAAGTGAAGTAGATAAGAATGGTTTTATAAAATGTTTTATAAAATGAAAAGAATTTCGAGGACTAAACCCGATGGTTTTAAGATGATTTTTAAACGGATTTGGGAAATGAAAATTATTATAGATTTGAAAGTACCTGTGAATATTAGTGTGAAATGATTTACTGCTTCGGGATATAAAATGATTTGTTATGTCACCGATGATTCGGGTAACCCGTAACTAAAAAGTGGGCATATGTTTTTGGTATAGTCTGGTCTTGGAATAGAAGGATGTACTTATTTATCGATTGTATGAAGGCTGGGACCCAATTTCCTTGTTATTGGGAGAAACCTCCCGATCTGGTTGCATATGGTTTGATATGTTTTTATTACAGTATTTGGGGTTTCCAAATAAACTTTTCAAAAGTGATTTGATTTAAGATCCCGAAGTAAAGTATAATTTTAATATAAAAGATATATATATCTCAAAAGTTTTAAAATAAGAATTCGAGAATAAAGTCCAAAGAGATAATTTCGGTAAAGGTAATTAGATTTGAAAATATAAAATTGAAGATTAAGCATAAGTGGGTAGTTTTAGGAATTGCATATTGTTTGTTGCATCGTAGGCTTCATGAGTCCTATTTGTGGCAGGAGAACTACGTTGGCTTGATCCTGTATCTAATTAGGTACCCAATTAGATAGGGGTATCTAATTGGGTACCCAATTAGATAGGGGTACGTAGGCAGTCACAAGTGGCAGTGATGCAGCCCCTACAATAATATAACCCTTTCATGTTTATCTGTTATTGGTTTTTTTATCTTGTGTTATTGTATCTTTCCTGCTTACTATTTTATTCCGAATTTGCATTGTTTATTGAGTTCGTAGGTAAGGATAGTGCTGTCTCTCTCATCAGAGTTGTGCAGTGGTAGATTTATAGTCATTGTATTTGGTATGTATTAAAGCACACTTTGTAGAATTAATAAATAAATTAATTACTCTGATAAGTTGTATAATTAAAATTGTATCCTATACATTTAGTAATGTTGAATATTTATCAAATATGGTGTATTAAGTTGGTAGTAACAGACGGATTTTTCGGCAATTTTAACTAGTCCGAAAATCCGGGTCGTCACAAACAATGTTGCACCTTGCAATTTCCTCGAAGCCAATCTTCTCTTCCTCTTATCGTCCAAACCAAGATCAGCGAAAAATCTTTCTCAATGCAAAAGCCAATTTTCCACTTCTATAGCATCTTCAGTCTCCAGAAAAGGATTCCCACCCAAACTGGTATAATCTCGACTCAGTTTGGCATAGTTATTGCCAACTGGCGTCATGGGATTTGCTCCTCCCGCATTCACAGCATTTCCTCTAGCTACTCCTGCAACCGCTCCAGCTTGCATCAAGTTAACAAATAACCAATACATCATTCCCATATCTACTGGTGGGGTTCCAACACCTACGTTGGCATTTGCATTTTGATTAGCATTTGCCTGTCGACCCTGGTTCCTTTTGGTATTACGTCGAGCATTTCCATTAGTTGTAGTGTTTCCTCCACCTAGATTCAATCTTCCGTTTCCTACTTCCATACCTTTCTTTCTCGTAAATCAGCATATGAGCTTTTATAAGATACAGAAGAACGGCCTAAGAGATTGCGTTATCCCAACTCTAATTTTATTCTTTGATTCATTGGTTTATGTTTTCAAAATCTTTTAGGTTTAAATTCCTTTTAAGTTTACATATCGATGCTTTGATACCATACTGTAATATCCCCCATTTTGAGGCCCAAAACTAAGTGCTACGGAGGTTGCGGTCATCCATAGTTATTAATTTCCGGTGACAAAGTGCGGCTATGTTAATCATTTTGATAATACCAGAAACACATGAATATGGAAATTCAACACAGTTATTAAAATAAATTTTCTCATCTCATTTCACAATAAGATTTCAATTTCATTATGTAATCCCAATTTGCAAACCAAGTTCAATGAAAATATAATTATTACAACATATTCCAAGAGCGATATATGAAAATGCTCTCTTGGATGATCAGAGTCAAATATCTGGCATTTAATACAACTTGCCATTACAACACAAATGTAGAATCAAAATACAATGGAAAACAAATATATAGCTCCTACTAGCTAGATTGCCTCCTGCAAATCTCCGGAAGCTTATTCGTCTAAAAAGAACTTGAAAACCCTTACTCTTAATCTACTCAAATGAGTACCTGAGAGATTAAGGGGAAAACAAAAACTTCAGGTTAGACAAAAAGTCTGGTGTTAATAATAATCTACCATCACAAACCAATAGATATCCAGTGATACCACACCGATGTACAGAATGGGTTTTTCCTCACTTGTATCCAATTAAATATCTTAACCATATACTATGTTCCTTCATCCACAATGGTTATAACAGAATAATATGATAGTGCATAAACTTGTCTTATGTACCGAATTACCCATCTCCTTTTATTAGACTACCCGTCAAAGTTCTTATTGACTACCCGTCTTATATTCATGTGTGAAAAGGGTGTATGGATCGTACTTATATGGAGATAACAACAATAGTGTGGAATTATAGCAATAGCAAAGTAAAAACTTGCACACCAGGATTTTTATACTGGTTCGAACTTCTCGTTCTACGTCCAGTCCCAGACTCCTTCTGGAATTTCACTAATCAAAAACCCTCACTTCACCCGAAGGAATAGGTTAACAACACACCCGAACAGCCGAACGGGGACCTGAGCAACAGAACAGGATTTCGTGCCTCAACAGCAGAAGAGGACTTCTCAGTGCCTGAACAGCCGAACAGGACTTCAATAATACAACAAAAGTTTCTGACTTCTTGTGTTCTAGCAATAACACGAATGAGTCAATAAAGTACAGACTTCCTATAATCTTCTCCTTGTAGAAATGTATATTTATAATCTTGAAGAATTATGGAAGAATAAGTGTGATTTGAATATGGAATTGTTTTCACACAAGAGTTAGAATCAAAGAGAATAAGAAAGATATAAAACAAGAGATTAAGATTAATTAAATTGTGATTCTAACATGTATTTATAAAGAGTCAAAGGTTGCAATTATTCGCGAAAAGTTTCTATGAAGAGATATAGTCATATCTCTTAATTAAGAGTTGTATCCCTTCGCGAATGAAAGTAACCCTTCAGAAAAATATAGCCGTTATAGAAAAACAGCCGTCTGAAAATAATTTTTAGCCAGCTGAAATTCATCAAATTACGACCAGAAAGGAAATAGGCAATTTTTGCCTCAAAACAGCCGGCTGCTTATAAACAGACAGCCGTCTGTTTATTGTGGTATACAAAATTTTTGACTTTAGAAACAGCCGTCTGTTTGTGTCCAAACAGCCGTCTGTTTCTGGTCATTTTTGTATATCTTGCCTATATGAGTTATAAATATATTCATATCATATCAAGGAGAGATTTCAACATATGTATAAACTCTAGACGCATACAAAACCATACAAATACTCTTCTTCAAGAATCTTGAATCTTCATATAATTCCTGCAATAAATGGTTAGTGTATAGAAGAATATAAAAATATATAGTTGTTGACGTCAAAATATAGTATATATGGAATATCATATAGAATGATATTCCAACATTCTCCCCCTTTTTGACGATGACAACTATATACAATAATCTCTATATATTTACTCCCCCTGAATATAAACTCCCCCTGCAAAAAAGAGTTAGTGCTTATATATACGAATATTTTCTCCCCCTTTGGCATCGCCAAAAAGACATGTATAAAACGATAATAACCAACATATGCATAGATATTACCATAGATATATTACATGCCATAGAGTATCATAACTACCATCACAAGACAAATAGACCAAGAGTAGCAAAAAATATTACAAACCACATAGTTTAACCATAAATCCATAATATAGTAAGATAGGGTAGGATAAATACTAAAAGAGGGAACTATAACTCCTCGGAGGTATCAGCAACTTCCTTGTCTCCATTGTTGCCGGAGCTTGAGGTCCATTGAAAAGGTTCCGGTTCAAAAGTTTGAGAAGAGGAGGCTCCGGAACAACCCAAACGCTCCCAAATCTTATTAAGAAAGCCGCGAATAGAGTTGAAACGTTTTCGGTCTTCTTCTCGTGTTTGATCATGCGCGCTCTCAGTTTGGCTTGGTTTTGAGAAATAATAGCATAAGCATTACGAGAAGTAGATTCCGGAGGGACAATCTCAATTTTGTCGCTATCATCATCCTCTTCTTCTTCCTCATGACCAATATGTTGTTGTTGTTGACGGGGTTGAGGACGGTTTTGTTCTCGATTAGCAACCCATTGTTGAAAAGTGATGTGAGACAAATTTTGAGGACGTTTACTCAAACCCATAAGACCCAGAGTTCTAGCCCCAAGTTCTGAAATAGTGGAAAATTCAGAATCCGGAGTAGGAACACCATAAGCACTAAGAATTCTCATGATGTAAGAGCCATAATGAATTGTCTTATATTTACGGCGTTTGCTAACATCCATAAACCCTTCCAAGATGTATCGACCCCAATTAATATTTTGTCGAGAGTAAATTGCATAAAGTGCTTGGAAATTAAGTTTGCGCACATCTTGATAACTTCCCGTGCGTGGTGTGACTGATCGGATTAAGGCACGGTGAAGAATGCGAGCTTGAGGTCGTAAATTGCTTGATTGTAAAATATCAATATCATCACTAAGGAAAAGATGAGAAACTTCATCCCTATCATTCAAATCAAGACTAACATCAACTTGTTCAATTTCTGTTCCAACGGATGGACATTGTAAAATTTCACCCAATCGTGCTAACGGAAGATAAATCTTAACACCACATACCCAAGTCCGTATGCAATCAACGGTATTATGGGGTGTATGGTGATCAAGACCAAGGTTAGCATAGAATAATTTAACCAAAAGATGGTTAATTTTCATATTATTGTGAGTGTGATTTAAAAGAGAAAATAACCCGTTGGTGGTAGCCGTTTCTTGAAAGAAGTAGGGAGCAAATTCTTCATATTTCACAAAGGCTCCGGGAAAGATGTTTGATCGATTCATTTCAGCGAATCGATTCCGTGCTTGTTCGTTCCAGAGCCAATGATCGACGTTTAGAGGAGCGGATGAAGAAGATGATGCTTTCGCTCTTTTCCTTGGAGCCATGGATGATGGATCTTGGAGTTTTTATGTTGTTGGAGCGGAAGAGTAAGGAATAATATGAAGTTAGAAAGGTCAAAATGGGAGTTATAAGGGAGAAAAGTCGGAATTGAATTGAAAAGGCGTGAGGAAAGTTGTGCCAAAAATTTGAAATTTGAATTTCAGAACTAAAACAGCCGTCTGTTTGAATCGAAACAGCCTTCTGTTTTGTTGAAATTTTAAAAAGAGCCAAAATAGTTCATTTTGGGCTAAAAACAGCCGTCTGTTTCTGAGTGGAGAAATATTCCCACGACAATAAACAGCCGACTGATTTATCAGAAACAGCCGTCTGTTTTTCTAATTTTTGCACAGTTCTGAGAGAAAACATGCCAAACAACTTATTTGAAGATTACATCCATATATGTATATATATAAAAAACTTATTTCCTCGAAGGAGTTTTAACTGGAGTCTTCGGAGATTTTTGGTTTTCTGAATGATCTTTAATATATGGTCGTAGAGGAGACCATATATTTTCTCTTGTCATAGTAGAAGGAGATTTTGGAGGTGGTTAAAGAGAACGAGCTATGATAATGTTGTTTCATTCTAAGTGAAGCAAGAAACACTCATAGCTCAAGTGGCTATAACATCATATTTTAGCCAAAAATTAAACTATAACTCGTTATAGGAAATTATTCCTAATTTGCATCGTAGTTTAATAAAAGAATTTTCAAGAAGCAGTTTTGTAAAAATATCAGCTAACTGATTTTTAGAGGAAACAAAATCTAAATTAATTAATCCTTTTTCAATATTATCACGAAGAAAGTGATGACGAATGTCAATATGCTTTGTTCGTGAATGGTTGACAGGATTTTTGGATAGATTAATAGCACTTGAGTTATCACAATAAATAGTTGAATTAGATAAATTAATATTGAAATCTCTAAGTGTTTGTTGCATGTAGATTACTTGAGCACAAGCCAGAGCAGCAGAAATATATTCTGCTTCACACGTAGAGAGTGGAACGCAATTTTGTTTCTTACTAAACCAAGATACTAGTGATTTTCCAATGAAGTGGCACGTACCACTAGTACTTTTTCTATCCGTTCGTGATCCACCAAAATCAACATCACTATATGATACTAATTCAAACGGACATTCTTTCGGATAGAATAAACCGAAATCTTTGGTGTTAGTGAGATATCGTAATATTCGTTTAACTGCTCTTAAGTGTGATTCCTTTGGATTGGACTGGAATCTAGCACACAAGCAAACACTCATCATTATGTCGGGATGACTTGCAGTTAAATATAGTAATGATCCAATCATACTTCGATATAATTTCTGGTCTACACTTTTGCCATTTTCATCTTTATCAAGATGGGTTGTTGTACTCATAGGAGTTGGTTTGGCAGAAGTATTTTCCATTCCGAAGCGTTTGATTAGATTATTACAATATTTTTCTTGATTAATAAATATACCATTTGGTAATTGCTTAATCTATAGACCAAGAAAGTATGATAATTCTCCCATATGGGACATTTCAAATTCCTTAGTCATAATATCCGAGAAATCCTGACATAATTTTTCGTTGGTGGAACCAAATATGATATCATCAACGTAGATTTGAACTATTAAAATATCCCTTTTTGAATGTTTAATGAATAATGTTTGATCAACCTTTCCAGTTTGAAATCCCGAAGAGATTAGATAGCTCTTAAGACGTTCGTACCAAGCACATGGTGCTTGTTTTAAACCATATAGAGCCTTCTTAAGTCTATATACATGATTGGGATATTTTTCATGAGCAAACAGGGGAGGTTGTTCAACATACACATTTTCTTTAATATATCCATTCAGAAAGGCACTTTTAACGTCCATCTGATAAAGTTTGAAATTATGAAAACACGCATAGGCCAGTAATATTCGAATTGCTTCTAGTCTTGCTACAGGAGCGAATGTCTCTTCATAGTCGATACCTTCTTCCTGATTGTATCCTTGAGCCACCAATCTTGCTTTATTTCTAGTGATATTTCCTTGTTCGTCCGCCTTGTTTTTGTAAACCCATTTTGTTCCAATAACAGTTTGATTACTTGGTCTAGGAACTAATTCCCAAACTTCATTGCGTTCAAACTGATTTAGTTCTTCTTGCATTGCAATGATCCAGTATTTGTCGGTAGAAGCTTCCTTTGGGTTCTTTGGCTCGATAGTAGATATGAATGCTACGTGGCCCATTTGATTTAATTGATTCCTAGTTCGAACGTTTGAATTAATTTCTCCAATAATGTTTTGAACAGGATGATCCCGTAAAATATGTGGTGGAGATTTTAATTCATTTTGAATATTATTGTTCTCACTAGGATTATCAATTTCGTTTTCATTTATTTCAAAATTTTCAGATTCTGTATTTATGATGTTATCATCATCATCATTATTTATACTTGTTATTTGTTGAAAATTTTCATCAAACGATACATGTAGAGTTTCCTCAACAGTATTTGTTCTTTTATTAAACACTCGATAGGCCTTGCTTCGATCCGAATATCCTAGGAAGAAACCTTCGTCAGATTTCGCATCAAATTTGCCAAGCTGATCTTTAGTGTTTAATATAAAACATTTTGAACCAAAAACTTTGAAATAGGATATGTTTGGTTTTCTGCCATTAAAGAGTTCATACGGAGTATTCTTAGTGAGAGGTCGAATGGAAACCCTGTTTAAAACATAACAGGCAGTTGCTACGGCTTCTGCCCAGAAATGTTTTGGAAGTGTGCTTCCATTTAACAAAGTTCTTGCACATTCCTATAAAGTTCTATTCTTTCGTTCTACAACTCCATTTTGTTGTGGAGTTCTAGGAAACGAGAAATTATGAGAAATTCCTTTCTTTTTACAGAATTGTTCAAAAGCTTCGTTTTCGAACTCTCCTCCATGATCACTCCGAATATTCTTAATTTTTAATCCCTTCAAGTTTTGGATTCTCTTGACGAAAATTTTAAAGTGATCAAAAGTATCACTTTTATTTTTCATAAAAATTGTCCAAGTATATCTAGAAAAATCATCGACAATTACAAACACATATTTGTTATGATTTATGGATTGCACTTGTGTTGGTCCAAATAGATCCATATGAAGTAACTCAAGTGGTTGTAATGTCGAAATGACCTTTTTAGATTTAAATGATGATTTTGTTAACTTACCTAATTGACAAGCATCACAAATATGATCTACTTTAAAGTTCATTTTTGGTAACCCCTTTACTAAGTTATTTTTAGATAACTTATTAATGGATTTGAAGTTAATATGACAGAATCGTTTGTGCCATAGCCAAGGATCATTTTCATTAGCTATTAAGCACAAATCTGAATTATGATTGACTTTCATATTCAGAACATATATATTTCTGTCTCTATTACCTTCAAATATGAGATTTCCATTGTGATCTAAAATTCTACACCTATCTTCGGAAAAAGAGATTTTGAATCCTTTGTCACACAATTGGCTAATACTTAACAAATTGTGCTTCAGGTTTTTAACAAGTAAAACATTAGAGATGAGAGGTGTATTAGAGTTACCGAAGTTGCTCACATCGCCTTTGCCGATGATATAACCTTTGGAATTATCTCCAAATGTGACTGAGCTTTCATTTGCGTAGGTAATATTTGTCAGCATACTTTTATCTCCAGTCATATGTTTAGAGCAACCACTGTCTAGAATCCACTTTCCTCTCTTTTTAAGTGGGACCTGCAAAAAATAGAAATAAGAACATTGGTACCCACCTTTTTATAGGGTCCTAAGAGTTAGGTCTTAGGAAACCAAACCCATTCGGGTACGGTATTCCCTTTGTAAATATAATTCTGACTTTTATGAACAGTTTCCAAAAAGGATTTTATATATTTATTCCTAATCAAACTATTGTTTGTTTTAGGAACCCATATTTTTATGGTTTTAGATGTCTGTATCCTTTTTGGTTTATCTATAGAAGCTTTCAACTCTTGATTCCTTTTAGATTGAGCCAATGTGGATTTTGATTTAACAAACTGTCTCCAATTATTTTGAGGAGCTATTTGTTTCTTAATATATCCTAGTCCCTTTTTACTGGTAGAAGGCTGAGAGTTTTCAATTATCTTAGATAAATTTTCTCTCCCCTTATTAAAATTAGAGATATTTTTAGAAATATCTTCTAATTTAGCCTTTAATCCAGTATTTTCCAACTCAATCAGTTTGACTTTAGATTTTAGCTCATGATTTTCAGAAGACAAAGCATCGTTCTTTTCTTTTTGAGTTTCAATTTCTTGACTCAAGAAAGTTAATTGAGAATCATTATTAGAAGATGAAAGTTGGATTTTCTCTAATTCCTCTTCTAATATTTTCTTCTCACCTTTAAGCATATCTCTTTCGAATTCTGCTTTGTTCTTTTGTTCAACAGCTTCTTTATACTTTTTCTTGAGATTTTTCATAGTACTAACTAATTCAGTATTAATTTCAACCATATCATCGAAGGTAAAATTTGGTACCTCATTTTCAGTAGCCATGAAGCATACATTGGCTTGTTCATTTTCGCTTTCACTGCTACTATCAGAAGATGAAGAGTCTGAATCATCCCAAGTGACAGAGAATGCTTTCTTCTCGATCTTGTCCTTCTTAAACTTATTGTATTTCGATTCTTCTGGTCTGGATAATCTTTTTGCATGTGTCCTTTCTTGTGACAGTTGAAGCATTCTAGAACTGATGAAGATGGTTTATTAAAGTTCCTTTTTCCATTGTTTCTATTTCCCTTTTTGTATTTGAGAACCTTTTTGAAATTTTTAGCAATAAATGCTAAATCTTCATCATCTGATTCTGATTCATCTTTTTCAGCATGGAAGGCTATATTCTTCCTGTCTTGAGTTTGAACTCGTTTTGCCTGCAGATTGACTTCATATGACATTAGATTTCCTATTAATTCTTCTGGCTTCATTTCTGAAATATCGTTAGCTTCTTCAATCGCCAAAACTTTTCTTTCCCATTCGTTAGTTAGAGAGTTTAGGATTTTTGAGACAACATCTGCATCTGAATATGTTACACCAAGTCCGATCAAGGCATGATGGATATCTTGAAATCTAGAGTACATATCATTTATGGACTCGTCTTGCTTCATTCTGAAATTTTGGAACTGATTTTTGAGCATAGATATCTTGCTTTGCTTGACTTTGATTGTTCCTTCATGAGTTGTTTTTAGTGTTTTCCATATTTGATATGCAGTGGTGCATATGCTAACACGATTGAACTCATTTCTATCTAGAGCACAAAACAACATGTTCATAGCCTTGGCATTTAGGGTAGCTTCTGCTTTTTGGGCTGTCGACCAATTAGTATATTCAGTGGTTGGTGCAGTGTATTCGGCTTGTGTGATATTCCAAGCATCAAAACCATTAGCCTGCATATAAATACGCATTCGTGTCGCCCAATAGTTATAATTTAATCCATTGAAGAATGGAGGTCGTCCAGTGGCTTGTCCTTCTACAATGCCAGAGTTAGTGACAGTGACAGGATTTGGAATAGCGTTGTTATCCGTGTTGGCCATATAAGCAGATTATCAAATAACTGTGTAACGATTATTAAATTCCTGCTCTGATACCAAATGAAAAGGGTGTATGGATCGTACTTATATGGAGATAACAACAATAGTGCGGAATTATAGCAATAGCAAAGTAAAAACTTGCACACCAGGATTTTTATACTGGTTCGAACTTCCCGTTCTACGTCCAGTCCCAGACTCCTTCTGGAATTTCACTAATCAAAAACCCTCACTTCACCCGGAGGAATAGGTTAACAACACACCCGAACAGCCGAACGGGGACCTGAGCAACAGAACAGGATTTCGTGCCTCAACAGCAGAAGAGGACTTCTCAGTGCCTGAACAGCCGAACAGGACTTCAATAATACAACAAAAGTTTCTGACTTCTTGTGTTCTAGCAATAACACGAATGAGTCAATAAAGTACAGACTTCCTATAATCTTCTCCTTGTAGAAATGTATATTTATAATCTTGAAGAATTATGGAAGAATAAGTGTGATTTGAATATGGAATTGTTTTCACACAAGAGTTAGAATCAGAGAGAATAAGAAAGATATAAAACAAGAGATTAAGATTAATTAAATTGTGATTCTAACATGTATTTATAAAGAGTCAAAGGTTGCAATTATTCGCGAAAAGTTTCTATGAAGAGATATAGTCATATCTCTTAATTAAGAGTTGTATCCCTTCGCGAATGAAAGTAACCCTTCAGAAAAATATAGCCGTTATAGAAAAACAGCCGTCTGAAAATAATTTTTAGCCAGCTGAAATTCATCAAATTACGACCAGAAAGGAAATAGGCAATTTTTGCCTCAAAACAGCCGGCTGCTTATAAACAGACAGCCGTCTTTTTATTGTGGTATACAAAATTTTTGACTTTAGAAACAGCCGCCTGTTTGTGTCCAAACAGCCGTCTGTTTCTGGTCATTTTTTTATATCTTGCCTATATGAGTTATAAATATATTCATATCATATCAAGGAGAGATTTCAACATATGTATAAACTCTAGACGCATACAAAACCATACAAATACTCTTCTTCAAGAATCTTGAATCTTCATATAATTCCTGCAATAAATGGTTAGTGTATAGAAGAATATAAAAATATATAGTTGTTGACGTCAAAATATAGTATATATGGAATATCATATAGAATGAGATTCCAACAATGTGGACTACCCATCCCACATTTTATTTTACTTAAACTAATGTGGACTATCTATCTCACATTTTATCATTCAAACCGATGCAGACTATCCATCTCAAATCTCATAGTTTTCCTAAGATTGCTATGAACCCTTAATTTAACCAACTAGAAACTATCCATCTTCGGCATGATGCAGACTATCCATCATACATCCCATAGTTTTCATAGGATGAATATTAACCTATCACTTGGCCATTTAATTCATGTTATCCACATGTTTATATTTATTCCATGTTACCCACATGTTTAACTTTACTCCATGCTACCCACATGTTCAACATTAATCCATTCCATCCACATGTATAATTTATTTCTATTGGTGTCTCCCAATTAAGTTATTTCTCCTTAGTTATTTAAATTTCACGGTGACATACATTAGTAACCCCTAAAAGATTTCATCTTAAACTCATTAAGATATACCTTAGTGTCCCTAAGGTTCGAAGTTAAATTTTTTGCAACAAATGGCTGAGTACTTACCTAAAGAAACATTATGCAAAATATGATCAAATCCCGCCATTTATAACTCAATACGCATTAATGTCGACATTCATCTCATGTCGACGTAAAAGCATACCGCTTTCCGCTAATTAAAACGCAAAAACTAAACATGTGACATCATGAGCCTCGATGACAATAATGTTATCGACTCTCATGATACATAGGCTATCCGCCTATAAGAAACTTGAAGACTAGTTAAAATCGGCATGAGGTAGGTTCGATAGTAGGTTATAATTGGCATAGGGTAAACTCGATGACAAGTCAAAAGCGGGCTAGCTAGGCTCGATAACAAATTGAAAGTGGCATTGGCTAGGCTCGATGACCATCTGTGTCTTCAAGGCCCAAAGCTCGGAGTCACTTATAAAATAGTGCGACATCAATGTTATAAAGGTTGGCTAGTATAAACAACGACATCGCCATGTCGAGGCTTATCCGTTTTTCTTTTTGTTACTTTTGTCTCAACGAGGCTCAAAATCAATGCCAAACTCGTTGACATCATGCAACATTATTTTGTTCCGCGTCAATGACACTGGGATGAGGAGATATGGCTCAGCATAGCCGATAACGACATGGTAAAATTGTAATTAACTTAAAAACTGCCAAATTGCTACAAAAAGGAAAGATATTGCTTTTCACCAAACCTTTACAATTTGTCAGAAGTTTATTGGCTAGCAAAACTTTATCAATTTTCTTTACCGAAAAACTATCGCTCCCTATTTTCGAGATCCAAAACATTATTTCAAATAGTTAACTAATAATCATAATTAATTAAAATTTTATATGCTTATTATGGCATAAATAATTCTTCATAATTCAAAATTACAAAGGAAAAATCCCAAAACTTCAAAGAAATTAGAGAATACCTTTCTCTATATCATATAAAATTTCGGAGCTCAAAACCTCATTTAATTATTTAAAATGGTTAAAACCCATAATTAAGCTATTTCCTCCATAGGAAATTCATAAAATAATTTCTATAATTCAGAAAATTATGAAATTAAAAATCCATCTCCAAAATAATGTTTTCCTTAACATATCAAAATTATAAATCATTTGGAGGATAAAACATTGGATTTAACCCCAAAACCGAAATAAACCATTTCTAACAAAGTTCCAAAAATCCTATTAACCATTTTTATATCCAAATAATGATTATTAGATCAGAATTTGGCCAATCAAACTCATAAGATTTGAGTATTATCCATTACTGAATATAAACAAAGATTTAAGAGATGATAAGTGTTATTATTCACCTTGGTTTGATAATGGATTGAGATTTGAATATTGCTTAGTCTTCCTAGCTTTCCTCCTTGAATTTCTACTTGAATTCGTGACTTAGGTTGTGGTTAATTGTCGGCCTTGCTTGAGATCTTTGATTGTTTTGATTTATGAAAACATGAATAGAATGGAATAAGGGTTTAGGGGTTATAAGATCTATCTATTCCTATTTTACCCTTTTCCTATTCAAATTGGTGTTTAAGTTATAAAAAAAGCTTATAGATTTATATGGTTAAGGCACAACCCTAATTATTTTCAAATCTCAATTCTCTTATCACTTTAATCATCGCTATTCTATTTAATTTATCTAATTAAATCTTCTGAATAATGTTAATTAAAATTAGGGGTACTGCATGTGAGTTAGCTCACCCTTAAGCAAGTGAACAAGCAAGTCTAAGCAACCACTTCCAACCTCTTCCTTGCAAACACTAACTTTCTACCTCTTCCTTACCTTTTCAATTGATTTTAATGCAATATTGCCTTCCTTTTGCTCACGGCCTATGATGATGGAGTGAGATGTGCTTTGATTTTTCCAAGTCCAAGATGGAAGAAGGTGTTGTGATGTTTTCCTAAGGCTTGTGGGAAAGTTTGAGTTGATTTGGAGTTGTTTTGAAATTATTTTCTTTAGGAAATTTTATGAAGAGAAAGAGAAAAGAGTGATAACTTTTTGTGTAAAAATTAAGAAATGGATTCAAGGGGTATGTCCCTCCATTTATAGGCTTCACAAGTTGTTCTTTAACCTTTCTCTCACCCTCCCCCCATCATGCCATGGAAGACTCACCCCTCCACATGCCCATCACTTCTTATTTACACCTCTTATCTTTAGTAAATGACTTAACTACCCCTTTCATTCAAGTATCTCTTATCCATTTGAAGCTTCTAGAATGTTCTACTTGCTTTATGAAGCAAAGTGTGTTAGTTAGTTTCTAAGTCTTCATATGTCCATTAACTTAGTACAAAAGAGTTCAAATAACTTATATCAATCAGAAAACTGTTTATCGATAAATCGATTTTCAGTCATATTATCGATTTTCTCCGAAAAATATATTTTATAAACAAATTTTTAAAACAAGTTTTTTTATCATTATTCATTAATTAAAATACGCTTAACAAGATTATAAAATCACATTTATAATTTGTAACTATATTTCAAAATGTTACGATATTCGAAGACAAAGCATTCGATTTTATGGGTCACTACATCAGCATGACTTATACACAACTGGTACTAGCCCCTTGCGGTATGACTTATACACAACTACTACTAGCCCCTTGCGCTGGGCAGACTTATGTTGTGTAACATTACTGACCTTGCATTTCAACCCATTCTAATGACTATGTCATTCTCATCCACTTAAGTTATTTACTAACTTTAATATTCACACCCATCATAAACGCATACTTGAGGCTACGTGTGTGTGTATCTGTGTGTGTATATGTATATATTTTAAAAGGCTAGCGGGCTTTTATCCTGGTTCACTACCAGTTTATTAAATAAAATATTAAAGTCATTACATGGAAATACAAGAAAGGTGTACTGACCTGGAATTTCGGACAATTCGTATTTAAATATCTAAATTATTTAAATATTTGGATCTTGGGTTAAATGTTACAAAAATGATTTAATAATTATTTTAACCCCTTTTTAAATCATAAGTAATAATGGCAAACTTATTTTGGAAAAAAATTTACAAAAATAAATACTTTGAAAAAATATCGATAATGTGATCGAAAACCATTTTATCGATAAACGGCTTTTTTCTTAACGAAAGTTGTTCAAACTTTTGGTGCATGAATAATTAATCATTATGGAGATAATTAACAACCAAAAATATTTCTATGTATATGGCTAACTGAATGTGATGATGCCATACATGATGTAATGGAATATATTTAGGAAATGAACTTAAAAGGAAAGTCTTAACTCTTAAGAATTGGTAAAGGAGAAGTGATGGAAGGTGATCTTTACATGACATGAAAGAAGGGTGTGGACAAGTTTATGCTGCACCATTTGAAGTCCATATAAGGAGGGGCACACCCTTGTTAAATAATCACTATTTCATATAGCTTGAAATGAAGTATGAGAAGTAAAAATGGTGAAAGTGCTTAAGCACTAATCCATTAATTATTCTCTAGCTTTTCCAAGTTTTAACCAAATCATCTTCAGTCTCTTCTAAAATTTGGCTACAAGCTTAAAATATCATGGGACCATGATTATAAAGTAAAATTGGAAGAAGGTGATAGGAAGAGGGAGATCTTAGAGGGAGCCGTGAGCATAGGAGGAGGAGGGAATGTGTTGCTTTGGTTCGAAAGCGCTCAAGGTTGGATCATTGGGCTTTTTGTGATAGTGGAAGGTGGTTCTTTGTTCTTGTCGCTTTGAGCTTGGGTTTGGCATGGATCTAAGTGATTTATCTAACTATCTTATAAGTATATATTGTGTATATATATGTAATGTGCAAAGTATAAAAATTAATGTGACATTAACTAAATAAAGTTATAAACTTTGGACCCTTTTTGCTTTTGGAAGCAAATGACAAATTTATATTGTATAACATCACTTCTATTACCCTCTTAAACATGTGGTGTAACCTTGACTTAATGTTTAAATGGTTGTTTAACTTGGATGTTAAATTGAAGTAAGTTTGAAAGTGTTTGAAACGAGAATAGTCATTTTAAGTGCACTTTCAAGTCCCTTGTTTTCGAGAATTTTTATAAATAAATGGGAAGATATTCTTAGGGATTTATTTCCATGGTTTTTAATTACTATAATGGAAGTACTTACTATAAAATTTTCAGATCTAAAATCTTTTGTTTAAGTGGTTAAAACTAGTCACAAAGATCGTGCTTTTCAATGTGTTCTTTAACAAGGACTTTTAACAGCATTTATAAATGCTGTAGTAAGATGCTTATGGTTTTATGTGTTCAAAAATGATATTTAAATTTGGTATTCTTCTCTAATATTTTTAGATATATTTTCTAACATATTTTAAAATTTAAAGTTGGTTTGAAGTTTAAATATATTTTTAGTAATTGTATATGTATTTTCAAAGTAAAGAGGTTTTATAATATAAAACACGTTTTTGATCAAATTACAAATTAGTTATTTTCAAGTAATATTTTTCATAGATATTTAAAACCTATTTACAAGTATTTTTAAAGTATATATAAGTTTTGAAAAAGATAATCGGCTAGGCTTAACACTAAAAGCCGATGAGATAGACTTTTTTATTTCTAAGAGTTAAGATTGATGTTAAGTATGGATATGAGCAATAGAGCTCCAACATATTGGGCTTCCCTCTTAAACGGGGAACAATTATGTTGGAATGTCGAAAACATGTTAATCTTTTTGTTTACTTACTTGTTTAAAAGGTAATTAACTTTGGTTAAAGCTAAAAGCCGATGAAGTAGGCTTATCTATTTGTGAGAGCTAAGATTGATGTCGAGTAAGGATGGAGCAATATAGCTCTAACCAACCGGGCTTCCCTCTTGCATGAGGAATAGTTAAATTAGGAATGTCAAAAAGGGTTAATCTTTTTGTTTGTTACTTGTTTATAGAAATCATTAATACCATACTTAACACTAAAAGCCGACGAGTAAACTTGTCTATTTGTAAGATTCAAGAATGAAGTGTCTAAGCAAGGCTTTGATGCAACTAGTGCTCTAGCTTACCTATCTTCACTCTTGAATGAGGAATGCTTAGTTTGAAATGTCAGAAATGAGTTAAGTATATGAACATTGATTTGTATAAGCAATTGTTTTAACTGGATAGTCGATTAGTCGACCATCGAACTTAACCAAATATTATCCTAGATCTTTAAAAGAATGTTTTTAAAGATGATATAAGTATGAAATAGTTTTTGGTTTGTTGTGACAATGTGTTAATAACATTCGTCTTTAACCTTTTTTATTTATTATACTTATGAATGTAAATAGATCTTTAAAAGAATATTTTAAAGATAAGCATAAGTGAAATGGTTTTGGTTTGTAGTGACAATTTTAAATAACATTAGTCTTAAACCTTGTTGAATGGATTTGTGAAAGTACTTAGATACTTAAAATGGATATTTTGAAGGAAATATGAGTAAGTAATCTTTTGGAAAAAGATAGAAAAGCAAAGGTTTAAAGTAAGAAATCTTGTAAATGATTTGTGAATATACTTATGCCATTTCAGATAAGTATATGAATACGTTTTGAAGTACTGAAAAGAGTGCAAATGAATAGTAGAAATTGATAAACGATGTTTTATTAGATAAAAGAAGTTTTACTAATAAAAGAGGTTTTAATTAATGAAAGATTAATTAAACAAAAAGGGGATTAAAAGTCATGTATGTGACTTGATCGTGCTTCGTGTGACTTGATTGTGCTTGTATATTTACTCGTTTATGGAAAGCATTTAGTCGTATACTTAGCAATAAAAGTCGGTGAAATAGGCTTGTCTATCTATGGGAATTAAGACTGATGTTCATGTAGGGATATGGGCAATAGAGCTCTAACCTATCGGCTTCACTCTTGATTGAGGGATAGTGTGAGAAAATATTGGAAATGTGATAATTATATAAGACTTGGTCTCGATATGAGATGTCCTCATTATTGTTGAATATGACCAAATTCGTCAACTCAATCTTGGAGAGACCGGGATCGGTAAGTGTTTTACTTATCGAAAACCACTTCAAGGCTGAGACAGATGTTCTATACTTGGAAGCGGATCTGTTCGAGATGGTGGAATCCATGTGTGGTTTCGAGATCTGTTAGAGATGTGAGAATCCAATTGGGGATTCATGTTCTGTGCGATTAATAAAGACTCATGTGAAAGATGCCGAATGTAATCTCGACATCGAAAATGACTAAAAACAGAGCAAGCCTTACAACTTGGGGTTTAGCTGACCCACGTCAGGGTATTATTAACTCTATATCTAGAGATACTAATCAACTATTGGCCGGTGGGAGTTGATGATATTTGGTTCACGTTGTTCATGTTTATGTTTGGATGATGGGTCGCTTGTGTTTACCGAAAGGTTATATTTTATCTAGAGATATACGTCGCTAGGAGATACTTTCTAACCCTTGTGCAGGAGGTTGGATCCGGCTCCGCTGGAGAGGTCTCCACAGAAAAACATTTATGCAAATGTTCATTATCGGTTTTGATTGTACACTCTAATATGTTGTTGAATGTAACCAATGTAACCATTCAAGCTATGTTATAATATTTATATTCTACATCCTAAACATTATCTAATATATCACCTTATGTATTTATTATATGGTGGTTCTTTTAAGAGGATAACTGTTATAGAATTCCATGCGGTCTCAAAACTAATGTTATATGCTGTACGCATAATTTTTGAGTTTCTTATACTAGACTAATGTGTAACATGTGACTTTTGTTTTCGCTAAATTCCTCATGTGCTCTTTTGAGTAGTCTGAGTAAGGCAGGTTTTAGTTGATGTTCTTTGGAGCTCAAGAAGATGAGTTGGATGTTTCATTTATCGTAGTATTCTTATTTCTGAGCATTACTCTTTGATGTATCAGCATTGTGAGGACAGTAGTTATAACTATCCAAGCCGATGATAGTACTTAGGTTTTGTAACTCCGAAATTTTGTATCGGAGTAACCCTTTGTACCGTCTTTTGATATTATATTTATTATCCTGTTGTGAGATTCTGATATTGTGTTATCTTCTTTCTTGTTTTATTTCATTTTCTTTTTATTTTACCCTAACGTTTCACTTTTTCGACACTTGAGTGCTCGGCACGTGAATACCATGGATGTGTTATTGTAGACATTTGGGGATCGAAAAGTTGGGACGTTACACTCAGTATCAAAGCTGAAGTTTAAGCGAGAACCTTGGCTTTAGTGGGGTATGACTCATTAAGAGATAGGGTAATATAATGCCCTAGCATGAGTCGAGTGTATGATACATATGAGAGCGTATTTGTAATTGTTATAAACATATACCTTAATGGTAATTATAACTACGAAAATTAAAGATCTTATATAAGATAACTTATATAAGTGAATTGTCAAAATACAGTTCAACTAATGTAGAGACTAGTGATGTTTATCTATTATCCCTCATTAATATTTTTAGCCATGCTTGGCCAGTTTATGAGCATTGACTATCATTTGTTGATTGTTGTTCTATGCTTGACCAGTTTATGAGCAGTTTTTCCTTTCCACCGCATGGCTTGGGAAGATAGTATCTGTAGATGCATTAAAATGAACACCTTATGAATTTAGTTTTACAGTTTGACCATAAGGAATTCTTTAATAATGTTGGGCTAGAAGTTAACTCTTATAAAAGTTGAATTTAATAAAAGATGTTTGTTATAATTTAAAGGAGAGATAAGTTATTTTGGAAATAAACATGTGTGAAAGGATTTTATATAAGAAAGTATGGTTTATAAAACATGATTTATAAACAAGAAGGATTTAAATTTTATTTTGAGAACTTAAATCTCGGTGTCTTTGAAGATGTTTTCAAGATTTTAAAGAAAATGATAATAGTATTATTTAAAAATAAGTGTTTAGGAAATTGGTTTAAGGGATTGAGATCATGGTACTTAGTAATATTTATGAAATATTTAATATCGTTTTTAAATGATTTTTGGTTAAGTCCAAAAGGCATGAATTGGATGTACTGAACTCACTCCTGTTGTTTAAAAATAGTTCTAGTAATCATTTCAACATCATCAACATTCATTTTTGAGTTTCTAAGTGGGGGATGTTACAAGGTTGTTTTAGTAATACATATTTCAGTTTGATTCCAAAAGTATGATTTGTTACACAAAAGATATATGTATATACTATTATTTTAATATGATTTGAAATAGAACCCTGTATTAAGTTTTAAAGTTTTCTTTGGAAAGAAATTTAGTACGGATATTTACGTAGAAAAGTTTTATATGTATGTTATATAGTGTACCCGTGTGGTAGTGGCATAGCCTGGAATAAATGATGAAACCTTTTTATGTTTTCCCTCTTTGGGTAAAATGTGTTTGATAAATTATTGAAATTTGTTAAGTTATTTTATGGATACATGTAGCCTATGCATTAGGATTTTATGGTATGTGCATCATATTATCATATGTTGTTTGGTAGTTTTATTTGTTAAAATGAAATGGGATTTTCGACGATTTTGGATAGTCGGAAGCTTCTAAATCGTTATAGAACTTTAAGCTAAATGTTTTGTGAAAATATAACAATTGAGTTTCTATAACACTTGAATGGAGAAAGGTAGTAAGTTAAAAACAAGTTTCAAATTGGTTAAACATGCTTGTTAAGTAAAACAAAATATGATGTTTTGTATATACTCTTAGGATGTCATAGAGTATTATATGAACATGAACTTAAGTTATAATTTTTTATAAACTTGAAGTTATGTTTTATGGAATGTTTCATAAATGATTTTAGTATTATGACATACTATTAATGTAAATTAAAGTGGTAAAATGTATTGGTATAGTTAAGAAACCAATAGGATAAATATGTAAGTTGTACGTAGATTGTTTTATTCGCATGACTTTTCTTAATCCATAATTCGACTACATGATTTTGAGGTGATTTGCACTGGTCCAAACAAGGATTTTTCACTCGATTCTTAACGGTGAACACTTGATACATATTTTTGATATGATCTCGAAGTTTTCTACCATAGTATATGGCTATATAAGAAGAACGAAGATTTCTAATCAAGGAACCTAATCGAAGTCCACACTAGAGAGATCAAGTGATCTATACTAATTGTGAAATGAAATTTATGTGACCGAGCAAACATTCGGATTTGAAATTGCATACGATCATCCATTTACATCGTATGGACTTTAATATATTTTTATGCTAAGTTCTGTTGACTCATGAAGAGTTTAGGCGATGAATCTTTAATTTTTTATAAGGTATTATGAATCGTCGACTAATTAATTACTTGAGACTGTTAAGTGTACGGTACGCTTAGTAGGTCGCTTATCAGCCTTGTGCGATGAGAGGATTTTGAACTTGGGCAAACAATAAGTTTTGTTTTCTAAGTGATTTTGAATAATATTAAGTATTTCTATGAGATTTTTCCTTCGGTTGTTCATGTTGGAATTTCGAGGATGAAATATTCTAAGTAGGGGAGAATGTAATAACCCGAATTTTTGGACACTTCGTATTTAAATATCTGAATTATTCAAATAACCGAATCTTGGATTAAATGTTATTAAATTGGTTTAATAAGCTTTTTAACCCTCTTTTAAATAATAAGTAATGATGGTAAACTTATTTTAGAAAAATGTTTAGAAAAATAAATACTTTGAAAAAATATCGATAATGTGACCGAAAATCATTTTATCGATAAACAACTTTTTTCTCAACGAAAGTTGTTAAATGTTTTTGTGCATGTCTAACTAATCATTATTGAGATAATTAGCAACTAAAAATATTTTCATGTATATAACTAACTAAATGTGATGATGTTATACATGATGTAATGGAAGATATTTAGGAAATGAGCTTAAAAGGAAAGTCTTAACTCTTAAGAAATGATAGAGGAGAAGTGATGAAAGGTGATCCTTACATGGCATGAAAAAGGGTGAGAACATGCTTATGCTACACCATTTGAAGTCTGTATAAAGAGGAGCACACCCTTGTTAAATAATCATTAATTCATAGAGCTTGAAATAAAGTATGAGAATCAAAATGGTGGAAGTGCTTAAGCACTAATCCACTAATTCTTCTCTAACCTTTTCAAGTCTTGACCAAATCATCTCCAATATCTTCTAAAATTTGGCTATAGGCAGAAGACATCACGGGAACCATAATTAGCAAGCAAAAAGTGGGAGAAGGTGAGAGAAAGAGGGCAATCTTGGAGGGGCCGTGAGGAGAGGAGGAGGGAAGGTGTTGCATTGGTTTGAAAGTGCTAAAGGTTGGACCATTAGGTTTTTGGTGATGGTAGGAGAGTTCTTTGTTCATGTAGCTTTATGCTTGGGTTTGGCATGGATCTAAGCGAGTTATCTCACTATCTTATAAGTATATATTGTGTGTGTATATGTTATGTGCAAAGTATAAAAGTTAAAGTGACATTAACTAAGTAAAGTTATAAACTTTGGACCCCTCTTACTGTTGAAAGCAAATGACAATTTTATACTATATAACATCACTTCTAATACCCTCTTAAACATGTGGTGTATCCTTGACTTAATGCTTAAATGGTTGTTTAACTTGTGTTTTAAAATTGAAGTAAGTTTGAATGTGTTTGAAGCAAGAATAGTCGTTATAAGTGCACTTCTGAATCCCTTGTTTTCGGGAATTTTTATAAGTAAATGGGAAGATATTCTTAGTGGTTTGTTTCCATGGTTTTTAAGTACCGTAATGCTAATACTTACTATAAAAGTTATAAGTCTTAAGTCATTTATTTAAGTGGTTAAAACTAGTCACAAAGATCGTGCATTTCAATTGTTCTTTAGCAAGGATTTTTAACAGCATTTACAAATGATGTAGTAAGTCATTTATGGTTCTATATGTTCAAAAATGATATTTAAATTTGGTATTCTTCTATAATCTTTTTAGAGATGTTTTCTAATAGATTTTAAAGTTATTTTGATGTTTAAATATATTTTAAATAATTATATATGTATTTTCAAAGTCAAAAGGTTTTATAATATAAAATATGTTTTTGATCAAATTATAAATTAGTTATTTTCAAGTAATATTTTACACAGATATTTAAAATCTATTAATAAATATTTTTAAAGTATATATAAGTTTTAAAAAAGGTAATTGACTAGGCTTAACACTAAAAGCCGACGAGGTAGACTTCTCTATTTCTGAGAGTTAAGATTAATGTCGAGTAGGGATATGAGCAATAGAGCTCTAACTTACTGGGCTTCCCTCTTGAATGAGGAATAGTTAAGTTGGAATGTCAAAAACATATTATTGTTGTTTACTTACTTATTTAAAAGGTAATTAACTTTGCTTAACGCTAAAAGCCGATAAAGCAGACTTATTTATTTGTGAGAGTTAAGATTGATGTCGGGTAAGGACGAAGCAGTAGAGCTATAACCTACCCGGCTTCCCTCTTAAACGAGGAATAGTTAAGTTGAGAATGTCAGAAATGAGTTAATCATGTTGTTTGTTACCATTTTATGGAAATTATTAACACTATACTTAACACTGGAAGTTGACGAGTAAATTTGTCCATTTGTGAGATTAAGGCTTTGATGTAACCTGTGCTCTAACTTACATGGATTCATTCTTGAACGAGGAATGGTTAAGTTGAAATGTTGGAAACGAGTTATGTATACGAACATTGATTTGTATAACCAATTGTTTTAACTGGACAGTGATTAGTCGACTACCGAACTTAACCAAATATTATCTTAGATCTTTAAAAGAATATTTTTAAAAATAATATCAGTATGGAATGGTTTTGGGTTTGTTGTGACAATGTGTTAATAACATTTGTCTTTAACCCTTTTTTATTATACTTATGAATATATAGATCTTTAAAAGAATGTTTTAAAGATAAGCATAAGTGAAATGGTTTCAGTTCCTAGTGACAACGTTTAAATAAAATTAGTCTTAAACCTTTTTAAATGGATATGTGAAAGTACTTAGATCCTTAAAATGGATATTTTGATGGAATTATAAGTAAGGAATCCTTTGGAAAAAGATAGGAAAAACAAAGGTCTAAAGTAAGAAATCTTGTTAATGATTTGTGAATATACTTAGACCATTTAAGATAAGTATATGAATACGTTTTGAATTAATGAAAAGAGTACAAATGAATAGTAGAAATTGATAAGCAATGTTTTATTAGATAAAAGGATTTTTACTAATAAACGAGGTTTTAATAATAAAAGACTAATTAAACAAAAAGGGGATCATAAGTCATGTATGTGACTTGATCGTGGTTTGTGTGACTTGATCGTGCTTTGTTTGTTTACTCGTTTATGGAAAGCATTTAGTTGTATACTTAACACTAAATGCCAATGAAGTAGGCTTGTCTATCTGTGAGAATTAAGACTGATGTTTATGTAGGGTATGAGCAAGAGAGATCTAACCTACCGGCTGCACTCTTGATTAAGGGATTGTGTGAGATGAAAATATTGAAAATGTGATAAGTATACGAGACATGGTTTCCATATGCGATCATCCTCATTATTGTTGAATATGATCAGATTCGTCGATTTAGTCTTGGAGAGACCGGGATCAGTAAGTGCTTTACTTATCGAAAGCCAATTCAAGGCTTAGATACATATTCTATTTCTTGGAAGTGGATCTGTTCGAGATGCTAAAATCCATGTGTGGTTTCGAGATCTGTTCAAGATGTGGGAATCCAATTAGGGATTCATGTTCTGTGCAAGTAATGAAGATTCATGTAAAAGATGCCGAATGTAACCTCGACATTGAAAATGACTAGAAATAAAGCAGGCCTCACAACTTGGGATTTAGCTGACGCACGTTAGGGTATTATATACTCCATATCTAGCGATACTTATTGATTGTTGGCCTGTGGAAGTTGATGATATTTGGTTCATGTTGTTCATATTTATATTCGGACGATGGGCTGCTTGTGTTTACCTAAAAGGTATATTTTATCTGGAGATATACATTGCTCGAAGGTACTTTCTGACCCTTTTGCAGGAGATTGGATCCGGCTCCACTGGAGAGATCTTAAGGAAAAACCTTTGTACGAACTTTTATTATCGGTTTTGATTGTACAGTCTAATATGTTGTTGAATGTGACTAAGTAATCATTCCAACTATGTTATAATATTTATATTCTACACCTTAGACATTATCTAATATATCACCTTATATACTTATTAGACGGTGGTTTTTTTGAGGGAATAACTGTTAAGGCAATCTATGCGGTCTCAAAAGTAATATTATAAGTTGTACACATATTTTTTAAGTTTTTCATACCAGACTTATATCTGACACGTGGCTTTTGTTTTTCCTAAATTCCTCGTGTGCTCTTTCAAGTAGTCTAAGAGAGGCAGATTTTCGTTGATGTTCATTGGAGCTTGAGAAGATGAGCTGGATGTTTCACTTATCGTAGTATTCTTATTTCTGCTGCATTACTAGTTGATGTATCAGTGTTGTGAGGACAGTAGTTATAACTTTCCAAGCTAATGATAGTACTTAGGTTTTGTAACTTCAAAATTTTTGTATCGAAGTAACCCTTTGTACTATTCTTTTGATATTATATATTATCATTTCGCTCTGAGATTCTAATATTATGTTCTCTTCTTTCTTGTTCTATTTCATTTTCTTTTTATTTTACCCTAACTTTTCGCCTTTCGACACTTGAGTGATCGGCACATGAATACCGTTGATATATTAGTGTCGGCATTCGAGGGTTGAAAAGTCAGAGTGTTATAAAAGAAAATACAATAAAAATAAAATAGTAGAAGGCATGTGGCAAGAATACTATATGCAACATAAGGGAAACACTGCTAATAAATAACAAAATTTTCTTCTTTATTAATGCAAGCAAGATTTCTGGCATGAATAATCGATAGTTTAATCTTATGAAGATAGCTGCATCAGTCAATATAAGAGGATTGAAAATTTTGTTCTTTCTCTCGTACCATATCTCAACCGCGAATTTTTTGAGTATCAATATGATCATCCTATTATGAACATCCTTGTATCTTTTTGATTCAAAAATTGTAAACCATTCAATATCTGATCCTCTATGGGCATGGGAGTAGTTAAATTTGTTCAGTAGCATTACCTATAGATTATGAATATAAGAACATTCAGAGTAAAGATGGGATTTTGTTTAAATGTTAGACTGGGAAAGGACGCATCACCTATTAGTGAGAAAATCCATTGATTGGAGTTTGTCTCTAGTGAGAAGTGCATTATTAATTATTTTCCATAAATGAAAGTTACCCTTGGCAGTTCCATATCTATTCCATACCCTTTTTCTCCAAGGATCAATATAGGGATTAGAAATGCTAATCAAGGCATTGTAAGCCTCACTGGTTGAATGTTGTTTGTTTATGTGAGTCCAAGACAAGACTTCTAAATGCATATCATATTTAAGGTTCATAAGTGAATTCCATAATTGCCTAACATTTGTGCAACTTGTATAAGGCAGAATTATTCGACCATATTGAATGTAATCAAAGGCCAAAGCTTTATTAGGAATGCTAGTTGTCATTTTTTCATTATAATTGAGGATATTGTTCAGAATAAGACCACGTTTAGCATATGGAGTGTGTTGAATTTATGCAATTCATATATTTGTTTGATGTGAAGATTCGGTAGAGCTATGCATTGGAAAGCATTGGAGTTGGTTGGAGGAAGAAGATTGTCAGAAGAGGTGAAGTTACTGCAACCTGAAACTTCCTGCAGACGTCTGACCTACCCAGGTCAGACGTCTGACCCTGCTTAAGAATGTTTCCCGAAACATTCTGCAGACGTCTGACCCCCCCTGGTCAGACATCTGAGGCGACGAAAGTTTTTCTACCAGTTCCGAATTCTGAAGGGCAATTTTGTAAATTCCGGAGCTTGGTTCTCTAAACTGATGGTGCAGATTCTTTTGACGTGGCTAGATGATCTAGATCATTTAGGTCACCTATATATTATCTCCTAATCATCTTCCAAATTAAGAGATTAGGTTTTAATCAGATTTCCAATAATTGTAATTAATAGAAACCCTAACGAAATCAAATTGGGGGTTTTCTATTTTGAGTGCTCTATTATTAATCTCTTCAATTGAGTAATTGATTAGAGAGAGTCTCCACCTATTGTATCTCTCTAATCATTGTATTGGCTTGTAATCTCTGGTGATAATAATAAAAGGGTTATTGGGTCTCCGTGGACGTAGGATCTTCATATCCGAACCACGTTAAATCTTCTGTGTCTCTTGTTTTTCATATTGTTGATTGTGTTCTCATAATTGATATTTTAAGTTGCATTGGTATTCAAATAGACAATACTAGGTCTTGATTTGAAATCGCTTCCGCAGCGCACCGTGGTGTTGAATTGTTATCAATCGTCAATTTTACACTACAGTTTGGTATCAGAGCTGGTGTTATTGTTCCGTTTGGATATTAATGGCTACTTCAAGTAAATCTATTGGTAGATCTGGGGTCAATTATGGACTTACTTGTTTTGATGGGAAGGGAGACTTTGAAACTTGGAAGATGAAGATGAAGACCGTGGAGCTATTTTCAGACAGTCAGAGTGCAATTCATCTTGTTCATAATCAGGCTTATAGTTCACGAACGAAGCACATTGATGTTAGAGGTTTCTTCCTTATGCTGGAGGAAGAACGGAGTAAGATCAAGTTGTTGAAAGTGAATACTTCAGATAACCCCTCAGATATGATGACGAAGCCACTTCCCAAGGATAAGTTTGAGCATTGCTCAAACTTGATTCATTTGATTCCAGCTGCTTAGGCGCCATTGGGCGCGAGATCCAATAACCCCTATGATACTTTGTTGATGAGACATACATATATTGAATCGAGGTGGAGTGTTGAATTTATGCGATTCATATATGTGTTTGATGTGAAGATTCAGTAGAGTTATGCATTGGAAAGCATTGGAGTTGGTTGGAGGAAGAAGATTGTCAGAAGATGTGAAGTTACTACAACCTGAAATTTCCTGCAGACGTCTGACCTACCCAGGTCAGACGTCTGACCCTGCTTCAGAATGTTTCCCGAAACATTCTGCAGACGTCTGATCCCCCCTGGTCAGACGTCTGAGGCGACGAAAGTTTTTCTACCAGTTCCGAATTCTGAAGGACAATTTTGTAAATTCCGGAGCTTGGTTCTCTAAACTGATGGTGCAGATTCTTTTGACGTGGCTGGATGATCTAGATCATTTAGGTCACCTATATATTGTCTCCTAATCATCTTCCAAATTAAGAGATTAGGTTTTAATCAGATTTCCAATAATTGTAATTAATAGAAACCCTAACGAAATCAAATTGGGGGTTTTCTATTTTGAGTGCTCTATTATTAATCTCTTCAATCGAGTAATTGATTAGAGAGAGTCTCCGCCTATTGTATCTCTCTAATCATTGTATTGGCTTGTAATCTCTGGTGATAATAATAAAAGGGTTATTGGGTCTCCGTGGACGTAGGATCTTCATATCCGAACCATGTTAAATCTTCTGTGTCTCTTGTTTTTTATATTGTTGATTGTGTTCTCATAATTGATATTTTAAGTTGCATTGGTATTCAAATAGACAATACTAGGTCTTGATTTGAAATCACTTCCACAGCGCACCGTGGTGTTGAATTGTTATCAATCGTCAATTTTACACTACAGAGTGTGCCATAAGAGATTAGTTTGAGAGTTTGCATCATTATATATAATGAGAGGGAGGATTGTGGGTCTTAAATTTAGCAAGCTTCTCCTGAGCCAACTAGTGGTCAATGGAGTGTCCATGGTCCAAAATCTCTTGTTCTTTAGCTGGTATATGAGCATCCAGAGGACCCATACCGAGGATTTGTCAGTGATCAAGGTATGTAAATGTTTTGAAGCAGCAGCCATGTTCCATGTTCTCAGATTGATTATACCCAGTCCACCATGAGATTTTGGGATGGCAATTTTTGTATGAAATTGATATGGGCTTTCTAGAGTAGTAGTCACCATGCCAAAGAAAGTGGTTGAAATCTTTGCTTAGATTAGACATGAGTTTTTTGGAAGTATATGAAAGTACACGTGTAGTACTAAGGATCGTGTAATATGGTATGTTAATGCGGAAACTAGTAATAACAGTAAAGTACAATTTAAAGTAAGCACACCAGGAATTTTTATACTGGTTCGAACTTCCCGTTCTACGTCCAGTCCCAGAATACCCTCTGGATTTAAACTAACCCCTCACTTAACACGGAGGAATAGGAATACGACACCTGAGCAGCCGAACATGAATTTTTTCCGCCTCAACAGCCGAAGAGGACTTCAACTTAATACAAATAGTTTGTTGACGAATGTGTTCTGAATAACACTGATTGTCTTTTGATAGTACAGCTTTCCTATGATCAAATCCTCAAGAGTATATATGTGTGTGAAGATTTAGAAGGAAGATAATCATGTAGAATCGAAGTATATGAATAAATTCAAGGATTCTAGTGATATTAAATAAGAATAAATGCTTTTATTTGCAGAAATGAATAGAGATTAGATTTCAGAAATATAAACAAGAATCGGTGATTGTAGAAGTGAATTGAATATGCTTATATAGTTGTAGAAGAGTTGTAATCTTTCATGAAGAGTTTTAGTTAACAGTTGTGTCCATACCTCTTGAAATAGAGGACATTCCTCTTCATGAAATGATCGCGTCTCTTCAGAAAACTAGCCGTTTTTCTCTGGTCGGTCGACCGGAAAACCTGGCCGGTCAGCTGAGTTTAAAACGTATACAAAATAGAAAGTCACTGTGCACATGATACAGGGTCGGTCGACCGAGGATCCTGGTCGGTCGGCCGACCTGGTGTTATATGCACAGTGAACATAGTTTTTGCTATAAAATGTTTTGTGTGCGTGTGTGACTATTTGAGGAATGATTTTAACATTGTTCTAAGACTCAAATAAAATAAAATATCCATACTAATCTCTGGATTGTAAGATTATCTCCTTTGTAGTGCACGGTATGCACTTATTCTCTTTTTGTCGCTTTCATATAGTATTCTCGTCGTATGATCTCTGAAGCTTGTGTCATGAATCAAAACTCATGAATCAACATTCTCCTCCTTTTTGATTGATGACAATACTTATGTGACGAAGTAATATTGACATATATATTATAGTTCTCCCCCTGAATATATGGCGACTTTTCTGCAAAAATTTGTTAGTTTGCATACATTTCTCCCCCTTTGTCATCGACAAAAAGGAATACTTATAACAGATTAAAGTAATGCAAAACATTTAAATTTACATGGTACATTCTTGAGCTTAATTAGAAATAATTTAAAGATGTTTGCATAGAACATAACAAAACAATTAATTAAAAAACAAATAAAGTACAAGAAATTCTTGAAAGTAAAAAAAATACTACAATTACTCCTCATCATCGTCGGTATCCCACTGTTCTGGATGAAGATTTTCATCGAGAGGAGCCGGTTCCTTACCCCGTCTTTGAGTGGTAGGTGCGGGAGTTGCCGATGTGCTGGAACTTGTGTTCTCGGATGTAGACCAAGAGAAATTTAGTGCTGGTCTTTTTCCAGGAGCAACAAATGAAGCACCGGCTTCAGAAGAGCATGATAAGGCATCCCATAAATTTACGAAGAAGCCTTTGATCTTCTTGAAACGTCCATCAATTTTTCGAAGGCGAGAATCCAAAGCTAGTTGATTTTGGGCCAAAATATCAATGGCAGCCGCTGTGCTAGTACCGGGAGGTGGTCTTTGGATAGATGTCTGACGAGTTATACGTTCTGTAGAGTGAGTGGATGGTTGAGGTGTAGAATAGCTGCGACGTAGTTGTTCTCGTGGAATGGTACGCCATTGCTGAAAGGTGGTGATTTGGGATGGTGCATCGGGTAACTTCATTAATTTTATTGTTCGTGAGTCAAAGGTACGAACTTTGGATGTTTCGGATTCTGGAGCATGGGTGACAAAATTATTAATCAACCGCATTATGTATTCTCCATAATAAATATGGAGCATTTTCCCTTGGTTGAACGTAAGGAATTCATCCATGAGAAGTTGTGTCCAATTTACCCGAATATTTCCACACATAGCATATAACGCTTTGAAGTTTTCGGGATATACTAAGTGGTATGACCCTCCTCGTGGAACAATAGACTTCATCATGAATCGATGAAAAAGTCGTGCTTTAGGTCAGAGAGATGAAGTTTACCTTAAATCAGTAGCATCATCTTCAAAGAATAGATGACTTAGGCGATCACGAGTTGATGTATTACAGTCTACATCATGTAAAGATATTCCACCCGGTCGAGCATTTAAAATATGATTCATTCGATCAATGGAGAGAAAAATCGAAGTGCCACAAACCGATGTCCAAACACAATTTTCAGTGTTTCTTGGTGGATTTACAAGATTGAGATTTGCTAGGAATAACTTTACCATTATATGATTAATTTTCAAGTTGTTTTTCCTATGGTCAAGAAAAGCATCAAGACCACTTTCAAGTGCGGCATTTTCAACACCGTAGGCGATAAAATCAGGATAACTTACAAAAGACTCCTCAAAGATTTTTGCATCTTGAAGCCTTATCCATCTTTCTAAAGCTTTTTCACTTACTAGCCAAGAAGCAATTTGAGAGTCTACAGGAGTTGAGGAAGATTGGCCAGCAGTAGTCTTAGATCTCTTCTTGGGAGCCATTTTTCTTTGAAGAATTTGAAGAAATTTAGGAAGGTAGTAATGGGGGCTAGGGTTAAAATCTGTTGTGGGAGAGTAAAGTGAAGAGGTGAGATAAAAAGGTGAATGGTTGGGTTAAAATATGTAGGCAATTTCAGCAGAAAAATTTCGTTCGGTCGGCTGAAATCCCTGGGTCGGTCGACCGAGTTGAGGTTCAGAATAGTGCTGAAACTTCCGGGAAGAACTTCGGTCGACTGGTGCAGGGTATTCGGTTGACTGAGTTAAAAAATGTTATAATGTCATTCTGGAAACAAATTCGGCTGACCGAGACAGGTTGTTCGGTCGACCGACTTGTAAGAAATCTGTTTTTAAAAACCTCTCGGGACAGCTTCGGTTGACCGATTCAGATTTTTCGGTCGACCGAGGCATGTGAACAGACTAGTTTATGCTGTCTTTCAAACAAGAATTATAGAAGTATAATTATATTATTACATTATATATATCTATACATCTTATTCAAAATAATAACATATATATAGTAAATTATAGCCATGGTGCATCAGCATCGACGTTCCCATGAATTTGGAGATGGAACGTTTTCTACCGGTGACCATATTGGAGCTATTGGAGATTGAACATGGTTAGAAGGAGATGGAGTTCTGTAAGAAGGTTCAGCAACATCATCCTTCTTAGATGAACAAAATTTCATGGCAATCTTTTCAAGGAAGCTTAAACGTCTTGCCGTGACTTTCTGTTCGTAACAAAATTTCATCTGTTGTTGTTGGTAGTGATGAATTTCATCAATCTTTTGTTTGGTTGATGGAGATACTACCATTTCCTTTTTCCCTTTCTTTTTATCAGGTGTATAACCTGTATGGGAGTCTTCCCATGGTTTCCACCTGTGTCGGGGGTCATTATCTGGAGAGGGAAATTCTAAAATACGATTAGGCATTGGAAAAGTAGGTTGGGGACCATTTTCAGTGATGCGATCAGAATAGTCGTCGTCCGGGGATGTATAAGAAAGATGAGAATTTTCAGAATTGTAGACATCATTGTTAGAAGACATTTTTGTTTCAAGTTTTTGTTTTGTAAGTAGATTTTTTGTATCTTATGTTCTATTCAATAAACATATGTATGTATATATAACCATTTATTTCTAAAAAAATAGTGGTTTAAAATCAAATTTTGGTTTTAATCACAGAACTTTTTAAACAAAAACTGTTTGTAAATGAATGACATACAATGCTTTACAGTCAAAAATAGTATATTTTGAAATTAAGTTTTAATGGTACAAATTAGAAACAGAGCTGGAACAAGAAACACCCATAGCTCAAGTGGCTATACTACAACTTCTAGCATATAAGTCAGAAGTCATGAGTTTGAGTGCCGCTTTGGTCAGAAATAAAATAATTTTTGTTTTTCCATATTTTTGCATATTTTTATTCATAAGTCTTTAAACGACATTATACCTAAATCACGTCTTAGTTTTATAAAAGTATTCTCATTTAGTGGTTTAGTAAAAATGTCAGCTATTTGATTTTCAGTGTTGATAAATTCTAGATTAATTAATCCTTTTTCCAAACAATCACGAAGAAAATGATGTCGAATATCAATGTGTTTTGTTCGTGAGTGATTGACCGGATTTTTAGAAAGATTTATTGCACTGGTATTATCACAATAAATTATTGATTTTTCAAGATGACAATTAAAATCTTGTAATGTCTGTTGCATATATACGACTTGTGCACATGCCAAAGCAGTAGATATATATTCTGCTTCACATGTTGATAAAGAAACACAGTTTTGTTTCTTACTAAACCAAGAAACTAAGGAACGTCCAATGAAGTGACACGTTCCGCTCGTACTTTTTCGATCCGTCCGACTTCCTCCAAAATCAGCATCACTATAGGAAACTAATTCGAAAGGACATTCTTTTGGATAAAATAGTCCAAAATCTTTGGTTTTAGTTAGATATCGAATAATGCGTTTAACTGCTCTCATATGTGATTCTTTGGGATTTGCTTGAAATCGAGCACACAAACAGACACTCATCATAATATCGGGGCGACTCGCTGTTAAATAGAGTAAAGAACCTATCATACTACGATATAACTTTTGATCAACACTTTTGCCATCTTCATCTCTATCGAGATGAACCGTTGTACTCATGGGAGTTGGTTTGGCAGCAGTGTTTTCAAGACCAAAACGTTTGATTAAATTATAGCAATATTTCTCTTGATTAATAAAAATTCCATTTTCAATTTGTTTAATTTGTAATCCAAGAAAATATGACAATTCTCCCATATGAGACATTTCAAATTCATTTGTCATTATAGTTGAAAATTCTTGACATAATTTTTCATTTGTCGAGCCGAAAATAATATCGTCAACATATATTTGAATTATTAAAATATCTTTATTAGTTTTCTTAATAAAAAGTGTTTGATCTACTTTACCGATTTCAAAACCAGATTCTAATAAATAACCTTTAAGACGATCATACCAAGCACGTGGTGCTTGTTTTAAACCGTATAACGCCTTTTTAAGTTTATATACATGATCTGGAAATTTTTCATGATTGAACAAAGGTGGTTGTTCAACAAAAACATTTTCTTTTATGAATCCATTTAAAAATGCACTTTTAACATCCATTTGATATAGTTTAAAATTATGAAAACACGCATAAGCTAATAGTATTCGTATTGCTTCAAGTCGGGCGACTGGAGCAAACGTCTCTTCGTAATCAATACCTTCTTCTTGATTATATCCTTGTGCAACTAATCTAGCTTTATTCCTTGTTATATTTCCTAGTTCATCTGCTTTATTTTTGAAAACCCATTTAGTACCGATGACTGATTGGTCACTGGGTCTAGGAACGAGTTCCCAAACTTCGTTTCGTTCGAATTGATTTAATTCTTCTTGCATGCCAAGTATCCAGTAGTCATCAGTTGAAGCTTCTTTTATATTCTTAGGTTCTATGTTAGAAAGAAAAGCTACATGACCAACTTGATTTAATTGATGTCTGGTTTTAACATTCGTATTAACTTCTCCAATTATATTTTGCACAGGATGATCCCTTAAAATTCTAGGTGGAGATTTTATTATATTAGACGTCACGTTTGTATTGGTTTCATGAATATCAAAATTTTCATTTGCATTATTATTTTCATTCTGAGTAGATTCATCATCAGAATCAATAGTAACACTTGGATTTATATTTTTAAAATTTTCATTGAAAGAAACATGTAAACTTTCTTCAATAATTTGAGTTCGTTTATTATAAATTTGATAAGACTTGCTTCGTTCCGAATATCCAACGAATATACCTTCATCGGATTTTGGATCGAATTTACCTAGTTGATCTTTAGTATTTAAAATAAAACATTTCGAACCAAAAACTTTTAGATATGAAATATTTGGTTTTCTTCCATTTAGAAGTTCATATGGTGTATTTTTAGTTAATGGACGAATAGAAACGCGATTTAGTACGTAACAAGCAGTGGCTACAGCTTCTGCCCAAAAATGTTTCGATAAAGTTGTTCCATTTAGTAAAGTTCTTGCACATTCTTGTAACGTTCTATTTTTCCTTTCTACAACTCCATTTTGTTGTGGTGTTCTAGGAAAAGAGAAATTATGGTTAATACCTTTCTTGTTACAAAATTGTTCAAAAACTTCATTTTCAAATTCGCCTCCATGATCACTTCTTATATTTTTAATCTTCAATGTTTTAATATTTTGAATTCTTTTAACAAAAACTTTAAAATTATCAAAAGTATCACTTTTATTTTTCAAAAAGAAAATCCAAGTATATCTAGAGAAATCGTCTACAATAACAAAAACATATCTATTATGGTTAATAGATTGTACTTGAGTTGGACCAAAAAGATCCATGTGTAAAAGTTCAAGTGGTTGTTCTGTAGATATTACTTTCTTTGATTTAAAAGAAGATTTTGTTAATTTTCCTAATTTACATGCATCACAAAATATGTTAGTTTCGAATTTTATATTGGGTAATCCTTTAACTAATTTATTTTTTGCAAGTTTGTTGATGGTATTAAAATTTATGTGACAAAATCTTTTGTGCCAAAGACAAGAATCATTTTCTTTAGCTAATAGACACAAATTTGAATCATTATTAACATTCATATTTAGGATATAAATATTTTTATCTCTATTTCCTTCGAAAAATGATGTTGTGATTTTTATCAAAAATGTTACATTTATTTTTTGAAAAAGTTATATTAAAACCTTTATCGCATGTTGACTAATACTTAATAAATTATGTTTTAAATTTTTAACTAATAAAACATCAGTAATGAGAGGTAAATTAGATGTACCGTTGCTATTAACATTGCCTTTGCCGATGATATATCCTTTTGAGTTATCTCCAAAGGTGACTGCTCCTCCATTTGAGTATATAATGTTTGATAACATTTCTTTGTTTCCAGTCATGTGTTTTGAGCAACCGCTATCTAAAATCCATTTTCCTCTCTTCTTATGTGGTACATCGTCTGATGAAGCCATGAAGCATACATTTGCTTGTTCATTATCACTTTCGCTCTCTGATGAGGATGATGAGTCAGTGTCGTCCCAAGTGACTGAAAAAGCTTTTCGTTTAGTTTTGTCCTTCTTGAAATTATTCTTTTTACGATCTGGACAATCTTTCTTCATGTGTCCTTTCTTATGACATTCATAACATTCCATTGTTGAAGATGATGGTTTGCTGCTATTGGAATTGTTGTTGGAATTATTTTTGTTTCCCTTGAATTTGTTTCTGTTGAATTTCAAAAACTTTTTGAAATTTTTAGCGATCATGGCCATATCTTCATTATCTGAGTCGGAATCATCTTTTTCTGCTTAGAATGCTACATTTTTCTTTTCTTGTGCTCCATTTCGTTTTGCCTGCAAATTTACTTCGTAGGACATTAAATTACCTATCAACTCTTCTGGTTTTAATGTTGACAAATCAGTTGCTTCTTCAATAGCTAGGACTTTTCGTTCCCATTCATCCGTTAAAGAATTCAATATTTTTGTGACAACATCAAAATCAGTAAACTTTTGTTCTAGTGATAATAAAGCATGATAAATATCCTGAAATCTAGAGTACATGTCATTTATAGATTCATTTAGCCTCATTTTAAAATTTTCAAATTGATGTTTCAACATAGAAATTTTGCTCAATTTAACTTTGTTCTTTCCTTCATGTGAAACTTTAAGAGTTCTCCAAATCTCATAACCGGAAGTGCACATACTAATTCTATTGAATTCATTTCTATCTAATGCACAAAATAAAATATTCATTGCTTTTGCATTTGAAGTAGCATCTAGTTTTTGTGTGTTACTCCAAGTTGAGTATTCTCCAGTAGGAGTTGTATACTCTCTTTGTATAATATTCCAGATATCAAATCCACTTGATTGCATATAGATTCTCATTCTAGTTGACCAATAATTGTAATTTATACCATTGAAAAGTGGAGGTCGTGAAGTCGATTGACCTTTTGTGAAACTAGAATTAGTGTGAGTGTTAACATCATTAATTTGTGTGGTTGCCATATTACTAAAAGTAAATATCGAATAACTTTGTGATGGTTATAGGATGACCTTGCTCTGATACCAAATGAAAGTACACGTGTAGTACTAAGGATCGTGTAATATGGTATGTTAATGCGGAAACTAGTAATAACAGTAAAGTACAATTTAAAGTAAGCACACCAGGAATTTTTATACTGGTTCGAACTTCCCGTTCTACGTCCAGTCCCAGAATACCCTCTGGATTTAAACTAAACCCCTCACTTAACCCGGAGGAATAGGTATACGACACCTGAGTAGCCGAACAGGAATTTTTTCCGCCTCAACAGCCGAAGAGAACTTCAACTTAATACAAATAGTTTGTTGACGAATGTGTTCTGAATAACACTGATTGTCTTTTGATAGTACAGCTTTCCTATAATCAAATCCTCAAGAGTATATATGTGTGAAGATTTAGAAGGAAGATAATCACGTAGAATCGAAGTATATGAATAAATTCAAGGATTCTAGTGATATTAAATAAGAATAAATGCTTTTATTTGCAGAAATGAATAGAGATTAGATTTCAGAAATATAAACAAGAATCAGTGATTGTAGAAGTGAATTGAATATGTTTATATAGTTGTAGAAGAGTTGTAATCTTTCATGAAGAGTTTTAGTTAATAGTTGTGTCCATACCTCTTGAAATAGAGGACATTCCTCTTCATGAAATGATCGCGTCTCTTCAGAAAACTAGCCGTTTTTCTCTGGTCGGTCGACCGGAAAACCTGGCCGGTCAGCTGAGTTTAAAACGTATACAAAACAGAAAGTCACTGTGAACATGATACAGGGTCGGTCGACCGAGGATCCTGGTCGGTCGGCCGACCTGGTGTTATATGCACAGTGAACATAGTTTTTGCTATAAAATGTTTTGTGTGCGTGTGTGACTATTTGAGGAATGATTTTAACATTGTTCTAAGACTCAAATAAAATAAAATATCCATACTAATCTCTGGATTGTAAGATTATCTCCTTTGTAGTGCACGGTATGCACTTATTCTCTTTTTGTCGCTTTCATATAGTATTCTCGTCGTATGATCTCTGAAGCTTGTGTCATGAATCAAAACTCATGAATCAACAGTATAAAGCTCCTGGAGTAGTATGAGAGCATAACAGTTCCAATGGAGGAAATAGTTTTCAATCTACTAGCTTAAGATAGGAGGTGAATTTGCCATGAAGTGAGTTTGGATATTATGGTTTAAAAGAGAGGAACGCATTGATTAGTAGTAATTCTATATGATGTAAGAGGAATGCCAAGGTAAGCAAAGTTAGGAGGCATAATGGCAAGTTTAGAGAGATGTATCAGTTCAACATATTAACTATTGTTGAGGTCTACATATATAGTATTAGACTTTGAATAATTTATGGCAAGGCTATTACATTGATGAAAAGTGGTGAGAGAGCTTTTGATGGTGGAAATGGTTTGAGAATTAAGCTTGGAGAATACTAATAGATCATCAGCTAACATCATGCAACATATATCTGATCCCTACACTTTGGATGAATTTTTAAAGTTTTCAAATGAATTTGTTTTTGTAACAGGCAAGTAGGAGCTCCATAATAATGATAAAAAAATTGGCAAACATGGTATCACCTTGCCCGATCCCATGTGAGAAAGTGAAATAACCTTCTGGAGTGCTATTGATTATTATAAAAAAGTTGGCAGTAGATATACAAGTGAATATCCATGCAATGAATGGCTTTGAAAATTTTATTTTAGTCATATATAATAGCAACCAGGGATAACCAGCAAACATAATCAAAGGCTATTTTAATATCCAACATCATCATGCATCTTGGTGATATGTTCTTAGAATTGTATCCCTTTAGAAGCTCATATGTCAAAAGAATGTTGTGAAGAATATCTCTCTTAGACAAGTAGGCAACCTAGTTATGGGAGATGATTCTTGATAGCACATGCCTAATTCTATTTGCTATTATTTTTGTTATCACTTTGTAAATAACAGTGAAGCAATCAATATGTATATAATGTGAACCTGAAGTAGGTTTGTCTATTTTGGGTATCATGGCAAGGTTGGTTGAGTTGATTCCCTTAAGCAGTTTATTAGTGGTGAAAAAGTGGCGAATGGCTTTGATAAAGGATGAACTAATAATAGACAATGTTTGAGTGAAGAAAAATGAATTGAATCCATCTGATCCACCCATGCTTATGGAATTTAATCCAAATAGAGCATCCTTGATTTCAATATCAGTGATACCAGATATTAGAGATAGGGCTTCAAGTTGAGTGATAGTGGGAAGAGAAGCTTCATGTATTTTGTCAAGCATGATGGTCTCGGAACATTATGGGTTGAAACATCCAGTGAAGTAATTAAACATTACATTGTTAAGGTCAACAAGGTCAGAGTGTGAAATTCCATGAAGGTCAGATATAAACATTATCCTTAATTTATTGTTCTTGATTTTGAGATAGGAGTGAAAGAATTCAAAATTTCTATCTCCATCAAAAAAGAAGTTTTTTCCAAGCTTCTGTTTTATTACCTGCAACTCATTATGTAAATAGTTAATTAACTCATTTTTCATACCATGTTCAATCTCTGAGAGAGATATGTCTTCAGAGGAAGTGAGTGTTTTCGATTGAATAATCTCAAGCTCCTATCTAATGGTTGTTGATTTCTGTGCACCTTTTCCAAATTCAATTTTCACCCATGTCCTCAAACTATTTTTGGTATTCATTATTTGAGCTTGTAGCTTGTACATGGGGTTTCCATGAGCACTAATGGATGATTCCTATGAAACAATATTTAAAAAGGAAGGGTGTTAAGTCTAGAAGTTAAAAAATTTAAATAACGGAAACCTTTTTATAATGTCCTCTTTCCATGTAAGGATTTGGGAGGTATGATCAGAGATACTAGGGTTTGAAATTAAGACATTAAGAGAAGGCCAATGGGAAAGAGCAGTAAGGTTAAAAAAGCTGTGATTAAGTTTGTAGAAGGTCCTTCTACTACTATGCTTTTAGTTATTCCATGTGTACAGAGGACCAGTGAAAGAAGTATTATGTAGCTCAAAGAGTTGGAGGGTAGTATCTAAAGGGGAAATGTCATAGATTGGGAGAAGTGTACCACCAGATTTGTGTGAAGAGATGCTCATGCAGTTGAAATCACCTAGGCATAACCAAGGGATTGAGGAGGATTAAAGAGTGGGAATTATGTCTAGATGGACTTATCTTGGGATAACTTGGTTGTAGGCGTAGATGAAGGTAGTTTGGAAATTTTGAAAGGAGGGGATGTGTGTAATATTAAGATGAATGAATTAAGAGTGTTTGGAGGCAGATGAAATAAGATAAATGACAGGGTTCCACGTTACAATTATTCTACCATATAGAGCTTCTAAGATATTGTTAACATAATACCAATTGTTGTTGATATGATCACATGCTTTTTTGTCAGAAGGAACTGAATTTTTTTCTAGGATACCAAATTTGATAAAGGTTGATTGGGTCTTTTATTTCATTTTGTTTGATTATTGAATGTGCTCCCTTAATATTCCAAACTGCTATGGTTTCAAGCATAATTTTTTGAGTTTTTGTACTTAGCAGAAGTAGTCAGCTTTCTAGATCTAGTGGAATTGTTATAAATTCATCATTGTTTTTTTCACTTGCGCTGTTAAGTGGTTGTTTAGTCCCACGGTCCTTTACATTGTCATAGTTTAATTGATTTTGAGTTTTATTCTTTTTCTTCTTCTTTTTCTTATTGACTGATATAATTATGTCTTGTTCATCATCATTAATGGATAATGTTGTGCCTTCTAGAAGAGACTGGTCCACATTGTTTGTATTCTTGGTAGTGTTCATATGGATGAGGTCAGGATTAGCGGTTAGGTCAATAGAGGAGGATGTATTAGCAAGACTAGGGATGAAAGAGGTTATTGGATTAAACAGTGGATCAAAGGAGAGATTATTGGAGAAAAGGATTTTTGAAATATAAGAAGGAAGTGTGATATGGTTATAAAGGATTTATTAGGAGTATGATTAGGTAATGTATCTTTAGAAGTGTCATTAATATGTAAGGGTTTTAAGGAGAGTGGCAGAGATGGATTTAAAAGTGTGATATTAGAAATGTTTACATTGATGTGGTTGGTAGAAATAGGATTGCGAGTAGTCATGTTTGTGGGACTAGTAGGAGGTATAATGTTGTCGGTTTGATCCTCAGAAATGTGGAGGGCGAGAAACTATTTGAAGTGGTAATGAACTGACTGGATTGGGTTAGAGGATGAGATGAGGACTAGGATTTATCTAAATCGATGTGCATGTGAACATGCACAGAAGCATATGTAGGATTAGAAGAAAGGATAATATTGGGGGTGAGATGAGCATTGTTTTTTTCATGGGATATTTTATCAATATTATGCATTTGAACTGATTTCATGCAATTAGCTAATTGCATACAGTGTTAAATTTTGGTGATACAAAATCACAAATAGAAGGAAACAAATATGCAAAAGGGAAAGTAATCACGTTTGTTCATTATGGAAATGCATTAATAATTGGATTGCATTTGAATGAGATGGCAAGGAAATTTATGCATGCGCATGTTATGGAATAATATATATGCAAAAGATATGCATATTATTTCTTTCTTCGTAATTGCATTGCTTTGGGATTATTTTCTTCCATCTTTGGAACGAGTGAATTACTTGCTATATTTGCGTGATTTGTTACCGTTGTAATTTGCCTCCATTATCTTCTTACCATATTTTGGTAATTTGATTGATGACTCACATGAATTTATATTGGCTATATATTGAGGGTAGACTTCACTATAAACCCATCCTGGTATTCAGCCAGTGATCTCCAGATAGAGTGTCTCTTTTATTGTTATCCCTAATTGGGGCTTTGGTATGTAAACTCTTATCTTGTAATCTCTTGTAATTCTCTCAAGTGTAATAAAATCTCTCTCCTTTGGACTGGACGTACACTATCTAGATGATAGTGGAACCAGTATAAATATTGTGTGTCTTCTTTTTTTATAGTTATTTACTATTTATTTGGAGTATAGAATAATTGCTGCTAGATTAAGTGATGTTCAAATTGGCAAATCTAGATCCTGTTTATTGTTTTTCTGCATTTGTGCAATTTCTGCACAACAGATTGGTATCAGAGCAAGGCGATTTGTTCAGATTTGTGCATCAATGGCTTCTAGAAAGAGCGGTAGATCTGGTGGTGATTATGCTATTACTCATTTGGATGGAAAAAGGAGATTTTGTGCAATATGGAGTAGAGGAGATTATGTTGAGAGAGAAGAGTGTTCCAGTCTTAGAAATTTGATGATAAGGAGTTTATTGTGTTGAAGAGACATCTGGATTTGGGAAGTTGTATCTGCTTTATGGCTCGATGTTGATGTGAGAGTCTTATGTTGATTTCCATGGGAAATTTGTTGTTTGGCAGATAAGGTATGTGGAAGGAGAGAGATTTTTCTTGTATACAGAGATTTGGATCAGCCTTGTTATGTCTGTTGGCTTTTTGTTTTCTAGCTCTGTATTTGATTGGTGATTGAGAGAATTTTTTGGCCTTGGTGGCTTTGAGATTATTTTGATATCAATCTTCTTTTGATTTTGGATATTGGCAACATTTTGTTGGTGGGCGGGGACATAGTCTGAGCTCGTTAGCAAGGTGTGATGGGGGGTGGCCTTGCCGGAACCCATTGGGTAAGTATTCATTTTTGGTATCCATCTCGTTAAGAGATTTTGGTTTAAGGTGAAGTTTGATTTTAAGAGTTTTATGTTGAAAAGAGAATTTGACTCGAGGTGGAGTGTTGGAAATACGCGATTTTGCATCAAGGTGGAGTGTTAAATTTTGGTGATACAAAATCACAAATAGAAGGAAACAAATATGCAAAAGGGAAAGTAATCACGTTTGTTCATTATGGAAATGCATTAATAATTGGATTGCATTTGAATGAGATGGCAAGGAAATTTATGCATGCGCACGTTATGGAATAATATATATGCAAAAGATATGCATATTATTTCTTTTTTTATAATCGCATTGCTTTGGGATTATTTTCTTCCATCTTTGGAACGAGTGAATTACTTGCTATGTTTGCGTGATTTGTTACTGTTGTAATTTTCCTCCATTATCTTCTTACCATATTTTGGTAATTTGATTGATGACTCACATGAATTTATATTGGCTATATATTAAGGGTAGACTTTACTGTAAACCCATCCTAGTATTCAGCCAGTGATCTCCAGATAGAGTGTCTCTTTTTGTTATCCCTAATTGGGGCTTTGGTATGTAAACTCTTATCTTGTAATCTCTTGTAATTCTCTCATGTGGAATAAAATATCTCTCCTTTGGACTGGACGTACACTATCTAGATGATAGTGGAACCAGTATAAATATTGTGTGTCTTCCTTTTTTTTATATAGTTATTTACTATTTATTTGGAGTATAGAATAATTGCTGCTAGATTAAGTGATGTTCAAATTGGCAAATCTAGATCCTGTTTATTGTTTTTTCGCATTTGTGCAATTTTCGCACAACATACAGTTGTTCAACCCATTGAGCATTTCTGTTGGATGCTTGCCTAGAACAGAGTGAGATGGTTGACCATGTTCAAGCCCTTGGTAATACCCACATCCAAGTTATCTCTATTCCAATCATTTGCATTATTGGTTGTCTCATTCAAATGAACAACTTTCCTTTTCTCCCATCTCCTTTTAATGTATTTCTTGTGTTCATGAACTTCATTACTGATAACCTGTTTCTTCATGGATTCATCATTTCTAGAGACTAGGACATCATTCTCATTTATGCATTCAACAGACTTATGACCAAAACACTTGCAAACTATACATATCATGAGCTTCCAGTCATACTCAATCACCACTCTTGAATCATACATAATATATAATCAGGTAATTCTCTTTTAGGATTGAATTCCACTAAGCATTTAGCACACTTAAATCTACTTAGTTTCTTAGTGGCTTTGTTAAAACATATCAGTTTGCCAACATGACAAGCTAGCCAATTAATTCAAGTTAGAGCCCATGTAATCAATGGAATGTTGTACAACTGTATCCATATAGGAATAGTTTGAACAACTGAGTGAACGTTGTAGAAATTTGGCTGCCATGAAGATATTATGAACTTCTTTCCTCTGATAAACATTGGATCAGATTTCAGGATTTTTGTTCTATCTTCATCCTAAGAAAACTCAAAGTAGAAGTTATTTCCACTCGTTTTAACTTTGTAATTACCTTTTAGCTTCTATGCTCTCTGTATGTGATTGTGAGCAGCAGAATAAGATAGGTTTCCATCAAGAAAGAACCCCACGAGATGCTCTTTCTAGTAGCTAATCCATGCTGTCATCATAGAATCTAGAACTTGTAAATCGTTTCCTTTGTAATCCATGTCATAATCAATAGGGATGAAACAACAATCATTTTTGGGTTTAGAACTATAAACAGAGGATCGGGTTTTAAAAGGAGAGGAGAAGTAAGGAGGAGTAGAAACAGAGGTTGATGGGAGTGAAGGAACTGGGAAACATGGAAGAGGATCAAGTGATTTAATGATAGGAAGGGTTTCATGGGTGATGATGGGTTGTGACTGGACGAGGTCAGAGTTAATGATCAAAGGAGAGGTGGTCAGGTCATCGAGAAGTGATGGGGTTGATGGATGGATGGAACAGTGGATGGAAGGAATGGTGCGAGCAGGTTAGAGGATAGTGAGGTTGTTTTGAGAATTGAGGTAGATTCACTTTTGACTGTCGTTCTAGTGAAATTTATGTTTATATTCTTACTCCCATCAACCTCTATTTCTACTTGAGGAATTTTCACTTTTGAGGAATTGAGGTATATTTACATTCATTCTTAGTTGTTAAATTGTTTCACCTCCATTGTTCACTACCAATAACATTTCTTTACTTCTTTATGCGTTTGCATCTTATTTAATTTAAGACCATTTGCTATTTCCATCTTGTCTCTATTTCATTCAAATATCTCTTATCCATTATTATTATTTAGTAAATGGCTAAACTACCCCTTTCATTCAAATATCTCTTATCCATTAGAAGCTCCTAGAGTGTTCCACTTGCTTCATGAAGCAAAGCGTATTAATTAATTTCTAATGTCTTCATATGTTCATTAGTTCTGTATAAAGAGTTCAAACAACTTATATCGATAAAAAAGCTGTTTATCTATAAACCGATTTTTTGTTACATTATCAATTTTTCTTCGAAGAGTATATTGTTGTAAACTAATTTTTGAAAACAAGTTTCTTATCATTATTCATTAACTAAAAGATGTTTAATAAGTTTATAATTCTACATTTATAATACTTGACTATATTTCAAAATGTTATGATATTCAAAGACAAATTATTCAAATTTATGGGTTGCTACATCAGCATAATGTATACACAGCTGCATGTAGCCCCTTGCGATGGACAAACTTCTGTTGTGTAACACTACTGACCTCGCACTCCAACCCATTATAATGACTATGTCATTCTTACCCACTTAAGTTATTTACTAACTTTAATAATTCACACCCGTCATAAACACATACCCGAGGCTATGTATATATGTGTGTGTGTGTTCATTCATTCTTACTTGTTTAATTATTATGCCTTGACTGTTAGCTATTAATAACATTTTTTTACTTCTCCATACATTTACATCTTATTTAATTTAAGGTAATTTACCATTTTATTTTAAAAGATCAAAATATCATTTTCCATTTCCTTTTTAATGTATTTTTCTTTCTATTTCTTTTTAACATTTACTACCCTCCCTTGTTTAATAAACTTACCATACTCTTTTAATTTTTAAGTTATTACTTGCCTACCTTTTCATTGTTATTATTATTTATTTTCCATCTTGTCTCTATTGCATATATTTATATCTTGATTTTTATAATTTAACCCTTATTATTGTGACCCTTCAATTCTTTAATTCATACTTAGGGATTTCTACATTTTAATGCATTGGAACTATATCCCCCTCAAAAGGAAAGGTTACCATTGTAAATCTTTATATCTTATCCAAAAGAAAATTTGTGTTACATTTGGAATTACAATTTTCGAAATAGACGGTACAAAATACGGTAAAATATCCGTATTTTATACATCTCTTTCTTTTAGGTGTATTCCTTGTTATTTTAAACGATATACTTTTATTTATGAATTTCAACTTGATAACCTATAGAAATTTACATTGCAACACACTACATTCCAGTGAATTAAAATATTACTTAAATCCTCATAATTTAATGTAATAACTTCTAATTTGCATTTACTTGCATAAATTGATTAATCAACAAATATGAAATTATAATATAATCTATCAATTCAAGAATGGCTGCTACCTATTACTTTCCAGCTTCACATACATACAATATATAATTAAAATTATCAATACTAGAATATATAGGCAAAGTTTATATATTTATTACACGCATACAATTTTAGCCTACAACTCCAATTTATTTTTTTAGTCATCTAGGAATAGATTTACAACGATATAAATCTAATATATTATAAAAATATATAATTTCTCACTCACTTTTTTAGCTTTCCAAATCTCCAGATCTAATCCCTGTTATTCTAGTTTGACTTTCTTTTCTCCCTATTTGGATATATACATCGTAGGCGTACAAATATGCATATTTCAGAAACCTAAATTAGAAAAGAGATTTGAAATTGATTATATTTTAGATCGCATTTACAATTTACCTTAGCTTTGGCAATTTGATTTGACCTTATTCTTCTTCTTAACCATCCTCCATGATTCTCCAAATTGTATATACGTATAAACTATAACTATTTTTAAGAATTTAGAATTTGGAGGAGAAAAGAAAATGGCAGAGCTCTGGCATCGTTCCAAAAATTTGAATTTAGAAGTGAGGGCTTAGGTTTGGATTTATAGGGGTTCAAATCAATGCTAGCCATCTGATTGATGTATATTGAATCTGGGCCGTTCGACCACATCGAAATTGTCAAATTGAGAGGTCGACTGGTCGACCCCTATCGATCAACCGGTACGATATGGGGGTCGACCTGTCATATTTGTTAACGACAATTTATTTACCGTGTTTAATTTATTTAACTTGTTTTAGTTTTCTTCCGCCTAAAAATATTTAATTCCATGTTAACATTTCTTTGCCCCTAAGCAATTGTTAAGACTAAATAATTTCCATCAATTGTTTTAGTTTCCTTAAATACATATATATATTTATTTTCGACTTGATTTATTCTAACGTTAATAACATTTTTGATTGACTTCCGATCGGAAAACTTTATATAAGAAAATTGATTAGAAAGTCGCCACGAATCCAATAGTGCAAGTTTATAGTCAAATTCTGATGTTTAAATACTAATTATTAGTTAATTTCTTTTTAATTAATTATCGTTGAAATTATGGGGTGTTACATTTATAACGACCTGTATTTTACATATCGGAGGATCGCAAAATATTTTTAATTTATTCGTAAGAGGTCGTGTGATTCTATAATTTTGGGATACGAATCTTCGAGGCATTTTACATAACTATGACTTTTTAAGAATTTCTATATGACTATTTTGGCCCTGAAAACCTTGTTTGGGCTATAACCTTTGATATGAGTCGAATTAGAGTCTCAAACCAGTTCCATTGCTTTAAGATGATGGTTTTTCATTTCATAGAGTGGTTATAATAGAAAAACGGACTTACGGTTGGAAAGTTATTGCTGTTTTAAGTTTTAAAAGCTGCTAGTCAGAATTAGTGTGTAATTAATTCAGCCTATTAGTTGTCTTGTTAACCCACCTTTTGCCAAGGCAGAAGACAGATGGATTTAACCAAACAGACTTCACGATTATCAAGGCCAGTAGCGAAGAGCGACGATTGTGAGGTCCAAAAATCAGTGTAGGAAATGATATGAAGCAACGATCAATCGAGACAAAAAGATATAATCTCCATAATATTCTAAGTATGGATTAGTACCTTCCCCAGGCAGGGAATCGGTGCCTATCTCTTCCCCTAGAGGATCGATAGATGTCCTCAATTTTTATCCCAAACTGGGTTAGACTGGTATAAAGTGACAAGGAAGGCCTCACGAGGCTACATTTCAAATCTCAAGTTGTTTAGAGTTTGTATGCGCAAGTTGTGGGCAAATTACTTCACCTAAGAAAGGGATCGTATAAAAACGGAACGGTATAAAAGGGATCGGCATATTTCAGCCAAGTAAGTACAACTCGATGGAAAACAATCAATATCTCAAAGTCCATAAGTCCAATGCGTATAAAAATTTATGAGCAAGATGTGGGGACCCTAGGGAGTCTACCCGAGGGATCGCACATCAAATAGAGCAAATTGGAGGGATCGACCCTCTTCCCTCCATAGGGATCGGCTATATTCAGCCTTCACAACATACTACAACAAAGATTGATCAATAACTCGAGTTCTACTAATCCAATTGGCATGAAACTTGGAGGCTAAGCATAGGGATCACATGGCATTTGGAGGAGTTTAGAGGGATCGGCCTCTAACCCTCAACATGAATCGGCTCTCTTCCCTCTTAGGGATCGACTGAACCCAACTTTATAGCAGAGATCGATTAATATCTCAACAGCTACACATCCAATTGACATGAAACTTAAAGCATAAGCTTACTACAACATGTGGTACATCCCATAGGGATCTCATTCCAATCGAAGAAAGTTGGAGAGATCGACATAACTCCCTTTGGAGGGATCGGTAGAAATCAAAATTCACACACACTACTTTACGGAAAATGTGATATCTCACAAACCGTACGTCAGAATTGCACCAAATTTGAGAAACCAGTAGCTAACATCATGAGGCACCCCTCATAGGGATTGCAGCCCATTTGGATGCACTAATAGGGATCGGTACTTATCTTAGAAATTTTTGGATGGCCCCGTCTTAGTCTCCCGAACCTTCTGCTAAAATTTCAGTCCGATCCATGCACGTCTTACCCTATAAATACAGCAGGCATGACATCAGAAAAGGGATCTTTAGCATCTTCTTTCTGCTTCTCTTTGTCTTCAACTTAGGCTACACTCTGCCAACCTGATTCTTGGATTTCAGATTGTAACTGCAAATAAACTATAGTGTAATAAAAAGGATTATTACTCCGTAACTGCAAATAAACTATAGTGTAATAAAAAGGATTATTCCGGAGTAAATGTAGGCCAAAGTTAGCCGAACCACTTTAAATCTTGTCTCTTTGCTTTCATTTTTAGTTTGTTTATTCTTCATATTATATTCACTACATAAGATACCGTTTTGGATCTGTGATTGGATATTGGTGCTTTCATACAACTGGGTGTTGGTGGCCAATTTTGACACCAACATTTTGTCGCTTTCACTGAGTAAACTAGCCCCCGTGGATTTGGAATTCGGATTCAGAGTTTGGAATGGACTTAGAGCTTGGATTTAAACAATGTTGAAGCAATCTACAAGGAGACTGGTAGCGGATATGAGCCATCATGAAGGGAGTCAGGAGGTGTCCTCAGGAGCTGGAACTAATCAAAGTTCCGCCTATATCACTAGGGAGGAGATGGAAACAACAGTGAATGTTATGCAGGAGCGGATGCTGAAAAGTCAGGAAGAGATGACGCAGGATTTACTCCGACAGATTGTACAAGCTAGAGCACATAATCAAGGGAGTAAAGTAGCAAGAGCTAATGACAACTTAGATCAAGGTGTTGAAGCAGCAAAAATCACTGGAAATCAGAACCGGGATCGTGAAAATGGAGCAGTGGACAAAGAAATGGAACATAGCAGCCGAGGACAGTTTCTGGCCATCTTTGAGGGATCATCACAGATCCCTCCAAAGGGATCAGCACAGATCCCTAAAGGCTAGAGGACATGCCCCCAGGTTTGGTAGATCACGATGTTGGAGGACCTGTAATCAATAACATGGAGCTTGGTGTGAATTGGAATTTGAATGCTCGACTAGAGGAATACGTTCTAGAATTCCCTCGTAGATTGATTGGACATGATGATTGGAGACTACTACTGGAAGACAATGACAGGTTCGTAGAGATGATCAGGCGAGCTATGCGTGGAGGATTAGTGAACAAGGACCTAGAGGATGTATATTGAAGTCCATTCACTCCTAATATCAAGAATGCTAGGAATCCAACAGAATTCAGACTACCAACATTGGAAGCTTATAACGGAAAGTCGGATCCAACTATGCATATGATGAGGTATGTACGACACATGGAAGTTGGGGGCACCGGAAGAAGTCCTAACACAATGCTTTTTGTTGTACTTAACAGATGTAGCTGCGCCATGGTTCAGGCATTTGGAGAGCGATTCTCTTAGCACATGGACGGAATTGGTTGCAAGATTTATGAATTAGTTTTGAGTTCACATTACGAGACCTAAGAATGTGATGACATTGACATTTGTAAAGCAGTGGGAAGGAGAATCACTTAAGAATTTTTTAACCAAGTTCAATGCGGCATTTGTTTCGGTGGACCGACAGATCCATCGATGTTTTTGATGACGGTGTTGTTAGGAGTTATAGATAATTCAAATTTTAAAATATTACTGATACGGGATCCACCGATGGATCTCGAGGAATTATACCATGAAGCAGAAAGGTTTCTAAGACAAGAAGATACGAAAGCTTATAAAGAGGCAACGGAAGTTGCACTGGGTGGAGAACCGCTCGGTGAAAGCTCAAGAAAGGACAAGGGTAAACGAAACATGGATAGTAGCTTCGATGGAAAAAAGTGATAGAAGGGAGAACCTAAATTCTCTTCTTTCTTGGAATTGAATGTAACCCTAGAACGGATATATCTGGATACTCGAGGACTCCTTCTGTACCGAAGGTCGACAAGGAGGGAACTTGCCGAAAGTGAAAGGACATCAGGAAAGCGCTGCCTATTCCATGAGCTGGATGGACATAATACAAATGACTGTAGGAATTTGAAGGATATCATTGAGAAAAACATGAGGAATGGTCAGTTACAACAATAAGTGAGGACTCGGGCTGCGACGGTGGAACAGGAGCGGCCACCGTCCACCTCGAATGAAAATGGCATTGGATCATGGCATCATCTTCAACTTGTCATCAATTGTTCGGGATGGCATGGAATAAGTAACAAACTCCATAGTAGGACGGCTAAGTCACTTACACATGTACGAGATCGAGGACGGGCCCTAAGCATGCTCTGAGATAATGACAAATCGTTGTGCTCGGGTTTGTGAAATTTGTTTTTTCCTTCTTGTTTGCTTCGAACTCTTTTTTTTCTACTTTTTATTTGAACTCTGGTTTATTGGTTGTACGGACTCTTATTTTATATTTTGGCAAATGGACTTAGGAATGCTTAAATTTGGATCAATGTAATAGGTCGCGATTTTGGTCTTATCTGGAGAGACGGGATAACAATCGCAGGATGCAGGGGTCTTTTCGTCAGACGAACATGATGAAACGAATCCATGCATCATGAATTAAGTCCTCATTGGTATCAAGGCCGAAGAATAAAACCTAACAAGGTCGTCAGGTATGACTATGCCCGACAAGGGGTAGGTCGCTTCGCTCGAACACGATGGATCGATGTACTTAGGTCGTTGAGTATGGATTGTGCTCGGCAAGAATCTAGAGAGATCAAAGTCGTCAAGTATGGACTATGCTTGGAAAGGGGTAGGTCACTTCACTCGAATGCGATGGATCAGCCTACCCAGGTCGTCGAGTATGGATTGTGGTTGGCAACGATCCGGTGAGATCGAGGATTTGGATTAGGAGAACAACCCGGAGAGGTCATGAATTTGGATATCAGTTTCGAATAGCAATGGATTTGGCTTTGGATGGATGCAGATTCAGATAAAACGATCCAGAGAGACCATGGATTTGGATTGGATTCTAAATTGGAAAATACGGCTATCAATGGGTTATAGATTTCAGATTTTGGATTTATGGAAATTCAAAACAAACCTTCTTATGGCAAGGCATGTTTTGGGGGCAAAGTGTTAACCCAACTTTTTCTAAGGCAGTAGACATGCGGATTTAACCAAATGGACTTCACGATTATCAAGGCCGGTAGCTATGAGCGATGATTGTAAGGTCCAGAAATCAAGTGCAAGTAATGATATGAGGCAACAATCAACTGAGACCAAAAGATAGAATCTCTAGAATATTCATAGTACGGATTAGTACCTCGCCCAGCTAGGGGATCAGTGCTTATCCTACCCCCTAGGTGATCGGTACATGTCCTCAATTTTTGTCAAAACTGGGAGGGACCAATATAAAGTGACAAGGAAGGCCCCATGAGGCTATATTTCAAATCTCAAATCGTTTGGAATTTGTGTGTGCAAGTTATGGGCAAGTTACTTCACCTAAGAAAAGGATCGTATAAAAAGTGATTGGTATAAAAGGAATGGCATATTTCAGTCAAGCAAGTACAACTCAATGGAAAACAATCAATATCTCAAAGTACATAAGTCCAATGCATATAAAAATCTGTGAACAAGATGTCGGGACACTATGGAGTCTACCTTAGGGATCGCACATCAAATAAAGCAAGTTGGAGGGATCGGCCCTCTTCCCTCCATAGAGATCAGCTATAATCAGCCTTCACAACATATTGCAACAAAGATTAATCAATAACTCGAGTTCTACTAATCCAATTTTCATGAAACTTGAGGGCTAAGCATAATATAGCATGAAAAAGCTCCCCTGGAGATCGCATGGCATTTGGAGTAGTTTGGAGGGATTGGCCTCTATCCGTCAGTAGGGATCGGCCCTCTTCCCTCTTAAGGATCGGCTGAACCCAACTTTATAGCAAAGATCGATCAATATCTCAACATCAACGCATCTAATTGACATGAAACTTAAAGAACAAGCTTACTACAACATGTGGAATACCCCCTAGGGATCTTATTTCAATCCGAGGAAGCTGGAGGGATCGACATAACTCCATTTGGAAGGATTGGTAGAAATCAGAATTCAAGCAACACTACTTCACGGAAAATACGTTATCTCACAAACCAGACGTCAGAATTGCACGAAATTTGGGAAACAGGTAGCTAACATCATGGGGTACTCTACAAATGGATTGTAGCCTATTTGGACACATAATAGGGATCAGTATCGATCCATATTGTGAGCCTTGATGGGCCTGGAAATTTTTGGATGGCCTCGTCTTGGTCTCTAGAACCTTCTGCCAAAATTTCAGTTCGACCCATGCACGTCTTCCCCTATAAATACAACATGCATGGTATTAGAAAAGTGATCTTCAGCATCTTCTTTTTGCTTCTCTTTATCTTCAACCTAGGCTATACTCTGCCAATTTGATCTTGGATTTCGGATTGTAACTGTAAACAAACTATAATATAATAAAAAGGATTATTCTGGAATGGACGTAGGCCGGATTTAGCCAAACCACTACAAAACTAGTCTCTTTTTACTTGCTTTCATTTTTAATTTGTTTGTTCTTCATATTATATTCCCTACATAAGATACTATCTGGGATCTGTGACTGGATATTGGTGCTTTCATACAACTGGGTGGTGGTGGTCAATTTTGATGCCAACATGGCCCATTAGTCTAATTAGAGATTACTATAGATAAGGGCTGTAAAAGTCAAATTAAAACTTTTCCCTCTCATTCCAAATCAGGTCTACACCCTAGTTAACCCTAGATTCATCCTAATTCATCCAAATTGTTCTCTAAATCTAGCTAGATTGTGGATTAGAGATTAGATCCTCTATTAAAAGCTAGAGATCCTTGATGTGCTTGATTTGGAGTACTTTTCATCGTTGTTCGGATTAGATCTACACAAAAATTGGTTGAATTTGGTAATTGGTGAGTGGTCTATGACTTCTCACTAACCTATACTTGTTTATGTGTTAGAATTATAGGTTTTAACATGAGTTTGATCTTAAAACCCTTGAACATGTTAAGATATGTTTGTACCTTAATTTGATAAGTTCTAGAATCGTTTAGTAATTCAACACACTCATGTTAATATGTTCATTATTGCTTAGATTTGGACTAGAAATTGCTTGATTGCTATAATTCTATGTACTGTTCATTTGATTGATTGTAAGGCATGTATGAATGGATGTAATTACTATGGCGCTTTGCTTGTATGTTGTGTTTTGATGTTGTTTGTTAGTGTTTTGGATGCATAGGAAGATAGGCTGGTGGATTGGGTTTGTCGGAAGTAGACAAAACTTAGAGGAGAGGCTCTGGAGCATACTAGGAGCCTACACTATGAGTCACACTTTGGAAGGAGTTAAGTGCTAGAGTCAGCAGCGAGTCATCTTAATGAGTCGATGACGAGTTACAGTGGTGATAACTATGAGTTGGTCACTGGCATGGTTGGGTAGAGCATGGCTAGATGAGATGTTCTATAGCAAGATATTTGAAAATTTTGGCTAAGTGATGAGTTGGGGCCGCGTTATCTCTAGAACTAGAAGGTGGAGCTTTAGATAGGGCCGAGTTATCAAGGAGGGATGAGTCGGGGTCTAAAGCACTTAAAGAAGAGTATTAGAGGCATGAAAAGGATAGTAGCCAATAATTGGCTAAGTGTATAACTCGATGCCGAGTTATCTCGATGAGTGGGTACCCAATTATCATACTGCATGGGATGGATGTGAAATTTTCAAGGCAGGTAAAGGATGCTTTGTAGGGCGTGCTGGAGGTGTTGGCTCGTTCGTATTAGGTTGAATGACGATGTAACAACATGATGAAAAGTTAGAATCTTCAGATGTTGACTTGTGTTGGAAGTAGGTTCCGAAGATGGCGGCTCGTAAAGGAGTAAGCTGTAGGATGGGGGGATGTGGATGGGTTCCTCGTGAATAATGGAAACTAGATTGAGCAAGAAGGGCTCAGTATCCAAATGGAGCAGAGGTGGGCTCGAAAGTATGTGCTAAGGAATCGTTGATGCTCAGAGTGTTTTCTATTGTACTCAAAGCATGGGTACTAGAAGTGGTGATGCCCTGGATTGGTAGCAAGGATCCGTATATCCTGGACTTATGGCTTTGGCTCTAGTGAGCTTTAGGTTGCGAGATATGTATCTAACTTTGGGGTGCGAGATACGAGATTACAACGGAGAACCGGGATTTCCATTAGTCCTTGGCAGCAAGGAGTCCATACGAGTTATTATATATTCAGAGCATATGGATGAGTGACAGTAAGTCTTTTTAGATAGATGTTATGGTTGCTTTTCTTTAGTGGGCTATCACTCGGAGATAACATTGGGAGTAGGTACTGGAGATTGGGATATTTGGACATCCACCATGGTATTCTGTATTGTACCTTTACAATATTATAGAGTAGCATATTATACTGTTACATGCTAACTCTTTAGTTGCAAGGACAGGTCAGGCATGGTTCATGTACTCTTGTTCCTTACCATATTTACCTGTATAGTATTTTGAGATTTATTTACCACTCACACCAGAATGTTCATTGACCCAAGGTTTTATGATTTGCTTCTTATTATCTTGGGTACTCTTAAATGAATTGACTAGAAACAGGTCTAGGTAATGCAGTAGCTATTTGGAGGATGAGCTGGATGGAGCTATCTTGTATTATATACGTATGGATTCTACGCTTATTCCACTGTGCAACACTGGGGAGCCTTAGCAGTGACTTCTTATACTTATATTTGGGATAGTTATTGAGCTTCTTTCCATTGTATAAACTCTATGACATTTAATATATGACTCGGAGGATCTGTACTCTGATGATTTGATTACATGGTTATTATTGTCTCTTCTGTTATATCTGTGATATTATATTTTATCCATGCGTTGTGAGATATAACAGGTTATATATATGCTATGTTTCTTATTATTCACTCTAATGATCATCCTATATCGAACATGCATGACTGCAGCGCACTATTTAACTATTATCTGTGCCGGTGGTATAAGGAGGTCGTCACAACATTCTTCCCCGCTTAAGTGAATTTCGTTCTTGAAATTCCGTAAGGATAAAATCACATAACATAACATACAACTATTCTAAACTAAATAACCAATTAGTGTGCGGCCAATTTTGCAATCAACTGTGTACTGGTGCATGGTGTATCACAACATATATGATATGCATAATGAGCAATTTTAAATCAGCACCTCCTATATTAATGTATCTTTTTAAAACAATTTTGAAAATATGATGCAAACAACCCATATATATACTGGCAGTTTTATATGTATACAAAATTTGAAAATCATAATCTTTGTTTTGCATCCGAATTTCCCACACTTTCATGATTAAAAGTATAGTTCAACCAATTTTTCATCCAATCCCTACCATCCAAAATCTAAGCACACCATTGCTAACATCCAAGTTTCAGAAAGATCCAGTTTTCTAAACCTATATTCTTATACGAGGAAATGGTTTAGATAGAAAATTTCATATTCCGTCCTTATTTTATGTACTCTTTTTCACAGTATCTTGGAACCTTCTCTTTTGCCCCAAATTCTCTTCCAACTTTTCCAAGTGTAGTCCGCATAAGTAAATTTTTATTTTAAATCTTTAAATTGTAAACTAGAATTATTTTAAAAATCGGTTTTGTTCACCTATCGACAAAGCATGGGGAAATAGATTCCATATTTGAGACGGGTTTTTAAATTATCACTAACTAAATCTTATTCTAATGTCACTTCTGTCGCAAAATAAAAAATTTATTTACCAAGCCATCAATTTCTTCCCCTACTAAGTGTGTGGCATTTCCATAATAATTTTTTTTATCCTTCTCCATTTAAAATCTTTTTTGACTTAATTTCGAAATACTTGGAAAAAACTCTTAAAAATTTATAATTTCACCACCATTTTCAAAACTTTTCATAAATTTACTTTAACTTTAAAATTATGCATTTTGAACAAAAATTTCAAAAGTATGTGTGTACTCAAAACAATTTGTGCCACATCCTACGTAGTTAATTTAGTCAACAGTTTAACGTCCATAGTGGACTTTATCCTACCACGCGGTAAATTTTCAATTTTTTCCTTTATCTTAAACTACAAACCAGCACATGAGTTTATTTATAAATTTGAGGTTTTAAAGCACATGGACACTGACTTATGGCTTCGCAACAAACTTTCACTATTCTTTGCTTGCCAAAATTATCTTCCCAAAACTTTAAGGCTTTTGGGACTTAACTTTACTTTTCCTTTAGTAACTAATTTAATAAATTCCCTAATTTATTCTATGAACTTTCAGCCTTTTATTTATTTATTTATTTATTTTGCATTAGTTAAGTGCCTACATGAAATTTTCTTACTTGCACAGTTTTCCGATTAATACAACGATCCCCTCAAAAATAAATTTCCAAAAGGAATATTTATTAAGATATTGTACGCGTTTTGTGAAAAAAAACTAATGCTTACAATCTAAACCTCAAAGAAACAATTGATAAAATCTGCCTTTCAACAACAACTGACCTTAAAGATCTTATGGCCCTATCACCTCTTAATTAGATGGGCCTTTCTAACGTGCCATCCTTCTGCAACCTGCATATCTTAAATTTCCTTTATGGCTTCTGATGGATAAGGTTTATCCATTACCACACCTAGTTATGGAATGACTATGCATCCCCACACTATAGCGGGTACAAAATACAAACTTTTGCACCTTTTGAATAGCTCAATGGAAATTGGCTTGACAGAATAACCTTTCCACTCTTTATTTTGCCTTCCTTAACTTTGAGTCTACCAATGTCCTCTATGTGTGTTTCTTATCTCATTAACCTCTACTACAATCTTATTTTAATCCAAAACTCTTGGTAGTACCCTCAAATCTTGGTGTTTACTCCCTTTTCCCTTAATCCTTGGTACGAGCATACAATAGAAATAATAGAAGTGTGTTTTAATACCATTTATCATTCCTCCGTGGATTCTTCTTATGGAATGCACACATGTCTAACAAAATATCCCTAGGTTCTTACCAGTATTCTTTACACTCTATGGGGATTCCTTATTACTACTCTATGAGTTGTCATTGCTATCTTCTTCATAGGCTTATCTTTTACCCCGTCTTACCTAGGTGGTCATTCCTATCTACTCCTTGTTTAAAATTTTAGTTTGGTCTTCGCTATGTTTTTTTCAATAATTTAAACTTACAAATTTTGAAGTATTGAATCCCAAAAACTTTTATCTTTAAAAGTAAAACTTAGAATTTTTTTATTAAATTTAAAAATAACATAGTGTCTTAATTTTTAAAACTATAATTTAGGATTTTATTTTTGAATTTAGCTTATTCACACAGTTCAAAAGAAAATGTTAGCATTTTAATCTTTAAAATGTTTCTTTTCTTTTTCTTCAAATCAACTTTTTCCTTTTAAAGACTTTTTTGCAACATTTCAAAATTTTGGTCATTTAATTCTAAATGTTTAATTAATTTTAAATATTTAAATTATAGGATTTTTGGAATTAAATAAGTTGAATTCAAATAAGTTAATTAGTTGACATTTGAATTATGAAATAAATATTAATTGAATGGATTTTATAATCTTATTTAACTTCATTTAATTTATAATAATATTGATGAATTCAAATTGTAAATTTATTTACAAAAATAATTGGATCAAAAATATAAAACGATATTTAAATTTGAGTAATTACCATTCTAGGGAACTCTCTCGGATTTTAACGAAACAAGTGCTATTAGATCCGAAATAATAAATGGTTGTACGCTGTCAAGTTTCGTAACGATCAGATGTACCGTTTGGTTGTGTGAACTCGAAATGAATTGCAATTAATTTAAAATATAATTTGATTTAAAAAGCTAACTTCTATATGCTTTGGAATTAGGTCCCGGAATTGTTCCATTGGATTCGAAATAGGGGTATTTATTATAGAATGCCAGTCGGCACGCTTTGACTGGAGCTCGAGATTTTTGGATATGAAATGTCGAATATTTTCAAATAAAATAATAGAAAATCACATAATTTTAAATCCAATCCACATTCAAACACCATACCCGGTCAATTCTTACCCCATACCTTCCACCTTATCACCATATCTCACTTCTATTTTATATTTGCTTGTAAACAAGAAAATGAAGCTTTTCAAAACTTTAAAAATCAAAATCTAATTTAGTTTCTCAACTAAAAATCCTCAAATTTGATTCAATAGATTCGCATGGTGAAAAGCTTCTCGTCCATGGTCTTGGAGTTGCGTGTGATCATCTTTTGCAGTGCTTGATTTAAGAGCAATCAACCTAGTGTTGGTTTTTATCGGAGTTTGGGTCTGTTTTAGGTGATTCGAAGATCGCCATCGTATTGTTTTTGTCGAAGAGCATCACCTTGCCAAGTTTCGTCACTTTCGATCGAGGTTTAGGGGCCCCATTGATTGGGGCTGCTGCCAGGTCGATCGGAGAAAAGGGGTGCAGAGGTGTCGAAGTGGTGGTAGTCGAGTCAATTTCCTCAAGAGCAGCTCGATGGCGAAGACGGATTTGAATTTCATCAAACGAATCTCCATATCACTACAAAATCATGCACATTTGGATGGGTCATTATTGTGGGCAGTGCACATTTAAATTTTGGGGAAGAAGATTGTTTAGTTTGGGGTTAGTTAATTAAGAAATGTAATTAGTAATTAATTATATTATTTAATTTCCGAAACTTATAAATCGAATAAATCTTGCATACGAGGTCGGATTTGAATGTCGTTCATTGCAGTACACTCATTTGGACATTGTCTTCCCAATGGAGTTGGCTTGATTTGAGTTAGAGCTAGTGGAATTTTTGGCTAAAATCGAACGCCAGTTCGGTTTTAGTTCAAAACAAAATGTTTCGGCGAAAACTGAAAATCAATATGAGTTTTACTCACATTCCATTTTACTACATCATATCTGCGATGCTATAAACTATTATTGATTGCTTGGATGTTAGTTAAATTGTTTGATTGACTGTTTGGTTGAATTTTCGTTTGGAAAATGGATGACATATTAATTTGATTGTTATGAACCCATATGATTATACATATTATCTGTAACCATTGTTTTGCAAGGAAAATTTGTATAGTGACCCTGAGGGGTTTCTCACCAATAATTATTTATTTACATCATTATGCTATTATATTGATGTTTAACTGAAATAAATTTTGATATTCCATTTAAATTGTTTAAATGCCTTATAATGACTTTCGCTATACCATCGTTTATTGACTTTCGTCCCCAAAACTGTGTCGTTTTAAACTTGAGCTTGTGTTTTCACTGAACAAAATTTTAAAATTCATTATTATTTTTGATTAATGGTAATTTAAAGTAACTAATCATTTCAGCTAATGATTTTGAAATTAATTAACCAATTTAATTAATGATGTTTAAAATTGGTTTATCTTTTGATTTAAAGGGGATTGGATTTAATTAATCGTTTTAGCTGATGATTATATGAGTTTAATTAATTATTTTAATTAATGATAATGGAGTTTAATCATTTATTTTAATAAATAATATTTGAAATTAATAATCATTTTAATTAATGATATTTAAAAGTAATTAATCATTTTAATTAATGATATTTGATTGTAATTAATCATTCTAATTTCTGATATTTGAATGTAATAAATCATTTTAATTAATGATGTTTGAAATTTATTAATCCATTTGATTAATAAGATTTGGATTTAATTAAGTCATTTTAATTAATGATTTTAGATTTTAATTAATCATTTTAATTAATGATTGTTTTAAATTTAATTAATTGTTTTAACTAAAAATTTTTGAAATTTAATTAATCATTTAATTGATGATGGTTTATAGTTGATTTATCATTGTAATAAACGATGTTTTAATATATCAGTTTAACTAATAATGTTTAAATCTAATTAATCCAATTAATTTATGATTTTTTGAACTTAATTATTTGTTTTTAATTAATGGTATTTAAAGATTTTTAATCATTTTAATTAATGATGTTTGAGATGAATTATTCACTTTAATTAATGATTATTTGAATTTAATAAATCTTTTTACTTAATGATATTTAAAGTAAATTAATTTAATAAAAGTGATTAAAAGTAAATTAACTAATTTGATGAAGTGCTCTAAAGTTAATAAACTGATTTAATAAAGGTTTAAAGTAAAATTACTGATGATATAAAAGTGTTTGGAAATAATTAATTATTTTTATTAAAGATAACGGATTTGTTTACTTGAAAGAGATTATAAATGTGATTAATTATCTTTCGGGATAATTAATATTGTTTTAAATCTAGAAAAGTATTTAAATTATTTTATTTTCTTTTAGAATAAAAAATGTTGTTTTAAATTTACAAATGATGGTTTTAAATTTACAAATGATGGTTTTAAATGTGAAAATCCTTTAAAAGGAATTATTTATAAATAAAGCTAAGTGTAAATTGTTTGGGTTTATAGTAAATGATGTTTTAATGATAATTTTTTTAACCCTTGTTTTTAATACACTTAGTATTATAAATTTCTCTTTTAAAAGATCAATCTAAAGAAAAATTTTAAAGTGTTTTTACTAATATTATAATGTGAAAATCAAGCACAAGTAAGGATCAAATGTTTTTAACTGTTTGATTCATTTCATTTGTGGTGAGTGTATGTAATTTAATTCTCATACACAAATTACGTAGATATTCTCAATAGTTGATTTCTCAACTAACAATTTCTATTTTGCTATCTTCTTTATTTTTCATTATTCTAAGACTATGTTTTGCTCCATTGAGCTTTGTTATCCTCTATCGTAAATGACTAAAACCAAAGCGCGGATAAGAGGGGTGCACCTCCAAGTCATTGTTGTGCTTCTTCATTCTATGATGATTTACCACTCATATTGAGTATTGGTATACAACATTGGAAAAACTAAAACCAAAGCGCGAGAGGGAGCCAAGCCATGTGGGTCGCACCTACCGGGGTATGTTTTATCTATCTAGAGTGGTGTCGACATGCGTGCATTGATGTGAAATATTCGGATTCTCATGTGAAGTGGGGTCCAGCTTGGAAGTTCCTGAGAGTGACGCTTGTGCCCTCAAGTATATTTTATCTAGATTGTACTTTCGTTGAAGGGGGATCAACCTCCTAGTTATGTTGGATAAATTCATTTTCCTTATTTTATTCGAACCTTTTAATCTTTTTTTCTTTAATTGCAATGGGAAGAGTCAACCACTCTTCTCGGTGTTGAATTATTGGTTTTGTCTATTCCATCAAGTTTGGACCGTTATCCAGTTTTATCTCTCTAGTTTGGATTTCATTCATATTATTACCATTCTTTCAAGTCTGGTTTTTAGTACTACTTATGCCCATTCTTCTTTGGATTTGTTTCATGTTGTTTATCTCTACTCTTTCCTGTATGGATGTTATTCTTGTGAGGTAAAAACCCGCTCCGCGTTAGCAGCGTGGTCTTACAGAACTTTTGTTCCCCATTATTTGAGTTATCTCATACTGGTATTTCTAGACTGATCCAGGTGTTATTTTATTATAATGCTCAGGCCAAATCGAGTATTTTCCTAGGTTTTCTTTGGTGTTAAGGAGAACTTGGAGAGGAGCTGGAGGTTCACCCATCGTAGTGTTTTATTTTCCGCTGTATTATATATTATCCATATGTAACAACCCTGTTGTTAATTACCTAATTAATTTTAAATTGTGATTTGTGAGAATTAAATTATGAAATTAAATTTAGTTCTGAGAATAGTTGATTTGATCTATCTTAATTAATCTTAAGATAAAATAGAGAATTTTATTAGTTGTAATTTCCAAATTAAAATGGATTGGGGATTTAATAAATTGGAAATTCAATGAATATCTTTTTGGAAACTCGATTCTTATAATTTATAATATAAGACTAAGTTTGGGAAAATGCTGTAAATTTAATTAAGTGATAATTTGGGATTTATTGTTTAAAATGAGAATTTAAATTAATAATTTATTTTTAATAGGATAATGAGAAATACATAAATTTCTTTTAAGCTTTGAAATTACATAATTTGGATTTATCAAGTGATTAGGAAATTATTATTTGATTTATAGAGAAGAAGGGGTTTTAAGTGAAATTATAGTATGAGATGTAGAGTTAAAAAGGGATTTGCACTTCCATTTAAATGGGCTTAAAAATTTCAACCCATATCCAATTCTAAGCAAAGAAGAGAATACTCTTCTCATTATTTTTTTTCTAAAATTCTATACGTTCAAAACATAAGAGAGCAGACTAGGGTTAGTTCCTTCTTCCTAGTATAATCAAAATGTTCCTCAGTAAATTAGAAAGAAAATAATGGAAAAATCAAATGAAATCAAGGTATGTAATCTAGGCTCTAGTCTCTCATCCTAATCGATTAATTTTAGTTTTAATTCAAGCCTTGAATTCATTTGTGCTTTCTTCTTCTACTAAGGTCTAGGGTTTCGAAATTCAATCAGAAACTGAAATGGAACATTTTAGCCAATCTATTATGGAATTAAGGTGAGTTGAACCTCACAAGATTTATCCCTAAATTTCTTATAGCATGCCTTTGATTTTCTTGGAATGATTGTGAGTTTCTTTGGATGAGATTTGGGAATGCTTGCTAATTACTTTATTGAGAATACAATTAGAACACTGATCTTAATTTCCTACCATACTTTAGTTTTCTCTTATTATTTCAGTGATACAAATGCATGCAATGTGTGAAATTGGATGTGTAGATGATTGCTGAAAATATATTAGGAATGCGCTGAAGTAAAACAGTGACAACTTTTACGTTTCAGAGCCATTTAGGGTCATTCTTTTCAGGTTAGAAATTAGATTCAATGAGAAATAATTTCTCTTTTGGTTACTTTTTGAGATTTTTCATTTAATTGACCTGAAATAGAATTGAAAGTAAGAGTACAATTCTGTCTTCAACAAAATTTTCTTAGTTTGAATCTGAAATTGATTTGGCCATATCATTTTCGTTTCTGATCGGAATTCAATAATTTTAGATGTTTTAGAAAGCATAGATTTTGTGCTATTAGTTTTATGTTTTGATTTGTAAAATTATAAAGTTAAAATGGTCTAAATCGCACTTTTTTCGTTGTCCTGAGAATAAACGACAGGGATATTGAATTTTTAATCTAAAAATTGTTTTGATCATAACTTTTGAACTGTAAGTCCAAATTTGGTTACTATTTTCTTGTTTGAAAGCATAGACTTTTACCTAAAACTTTCATGTTTTGAATTTTACAAAATTTTGAGATTTATATAGTCAAAATCATATTTCCTTTTCGCTGCCCTGAGAATAAACGACAGCGACAATGAATTTCAAACCTGAGAATTATTTTGGCCATAACTTTTTAACCGTAAATCCAAATTGTGAAACAAAAATTCTGGTGGAAATCTGAGACTTTAAGGAACAACTTTCATGGTGTAAATTTTCGAAAATTCTGAGGAAAAATGGGTCGAAATGGTGTTTCAAAACTAAAATTCTATTGTGACCTATGATTTGTTGCTATGTTTGTGATGTTGTTTAAATGTGTTTTAAATGTTTGGTTGTGATCGTTTTGTTATATATATTTCCATTGGTTTGTTAAGTTATAAATTGTGTTTAGAGATGATATGAAAATCAAACCTTATGGAACTATTGGTCGTTACAACCTTGTGATATGTAATAGTGAATTTCTTGTGCTTTATGGACTTTGAATCATTTTTGATTCAAAGCTTTGGAAATTTATAAATTTAAATCTACCTATTTTGCAAATGTATATAAGTGCTTTGTTTTGTATACAAATAATTTCGCAAAGAGAGTTTATTAAAGTTCTAAATATCAAACATGTTTTCTAAAGTAGTCTATTTACTTTTATAAATGATTTTATGGATTTAGAATTCCAAATTTTGGAAATATAAGTGTACGAGGTTTTAACTAATTATTAGAATACTGGTTTTGAAAATGGATTTATGGATTCACAAATAAATGAATACTATTATAAGTGGCTTTTGAAATATGGTGTGTAAACATTATAACCTTATGGAATTTAAAGAATCAATGTGATTTTGGAAAATGGAAAATCTTGTTTTGTAAAATAAATACTCTTGGAACAATTTGGAATAACGGAATATTTTGATAAGTGACAAATTAAGTAAATGTTTTTAGAACCTTAATTCTATAATTTGGGGAGTACTAATAACTGACTTAGTGTCATCGATTGGTTTAAATGCTTTCGAATAAGACTTCGTCGAATATGGTATAACTCATTAAATAGAATGTTTGAGTGGAACTTACTACCCATTAGCGAATACTCTTTCATTGGGTAGCATGGGATGCCTTGGTTAAATTCTTATGATTGCTATTAGGAAGTATTTTACACTTTAGAGTTGTATTCTCTTCTGGTGTGCAACAAGTGGTTGCTAGATCCTTAAGAGAATGTAGTTCAGGTTTTCCAGTGGTATCCGTAATAAGTGATATTTACTAGCTTTTAGTATATCTTTGGATTTCACCATACGGTATGGGACGTATTAGTTAAATTCTAGTGATTACCAAAGGTGATAGTATTTGGCACTTTAGAGTTTATTCTCTTTTGGTGTGCGACAAGTGGCTACTAGATCCTTAAGAAGTTTATTCCTGGATTTCTTTTCAAACATAATAATATTAAATAAATGTAGATTTATCGTGTCATGGTTTCTACGATCAGCTTGATAGTTATGGACTATCCTTAAGATCATTTTGTGATTCTGTGTTCCCGGTCTGAGTACGATCCTTGGTATCGGATCGGTTGGAGTGATACCAATTTGTTTGTTTGTTCGCCTTGGGTTTTGAGTACAATTATTGAGATTGTTTTGGACTACCATTACAACCTGTTTGGATTAAGATCTCTTGGATTCTGGATGTTTGGATTCTGTGACTATTCTGTGTTCGTGAAATAAATATATATTCTTCTGTCTTGTGTTAGTGAAATAAATATACATTCTTATGTCTTGTGTTAGTGAAATAAGTATATATTATTTTGTCTTGTGTTAGTGAAATAAATATATATTCTTGTGTCTTGTGTTGGTGAAATAAATATATGTTCTTTTGTCTTGTGTTTAGTGACTAATATGTGTTGGTGACTTAAATATATAACCATGTGCCTTGTGATGAACTCTAAGTTAAATTAATTTCCGTGACTTGTTATTTCATGGATATCTGTATTTACTTATATGTTGATTGTTCTTGTGTTATATCTTGTTCTCACCCTATTGGATATTTAGAGATAGTCTGACTCGGGTGTTATTTTGCTCGGGTCAGGCCGAGACTTTTCAGGTTACAGGATAGGTTAACCTTTGAATAGTTATGCTAGCAAGAAGATAAACATTTGGCTTTTAGTTTATCCTATTTAGGAATTTGGACCTTGTATGTAAAATGTATAATTGAGATTAGAGAATTGTAAAACTTGTATATTATGTGAGTTTAGTGTTTTATTTTGTAGACTCACAGTTTGTATATGTATATGAGATTATTATTCTGCTATGATCTGTGACTAATGCTTATATGATATATTGTTTTGATTTTGAAAATTCGGTATGTCTATTACTTTGTATTAATACTGTACACGTCAAATTTCAGTTTAGATATTAAGTAAAAAGGTATAAATGGCATGTCAATTTTAGTATAATGATATATTCACATTCGATCGTCCTTAACAAGCCGTATTCTCCAAATTAGCAGATGACATTATTTGTAATGTTCTTTGCTAATATGTGTATCGTGGTGGGGTCGTTACACCATATCAATAATTGTAAGGTCATGATTTTATAATTGTCCAACTGATAAGGATTGTTTTTGACTCTGATATACTCTGTATTTTCTTGGAGTGGCAGTTTTTACTGTTCTTATTATATTATACGTTGATGATTCCGCTGTGAGATTCTGATTTTCTTCGTTTTCTGTTATTTTCTTTTTATTTACCCCAACAATCTGCCCTTTTGTCAGTTGGAAGCTCGACATTTGAACATAGTGATAGTATTAGTTGTCGACTTTCGATTGTCTAAAAGGCGGGTTGTTATAGCCTCGTATCAAATCGTAAGGTTGAGCGAGAACCTTGGCTTTAGTAGGGTTTGGCTCATTGGAGATAGGGTAAGCGACATCCTAGAATGAGTTTGAGAGTATTATATATACAAGAGTGTATTTATGAATGTTATAAAAACATTTTATGTTAATTGGTCTACTGAGTTGTTTATGAATTCTGAACGAGACCTGTGACACCTGGTATCGATAGGGATTGTTAAGCACTCGAACAAGGCCAACAAACATGATATTGAATTTTTAAAAATTTGTCAAATGAAATATTTTGCCTAGGATTATATTTTATATGTAAAGGAATAATTTTCAAAATTTTATATAATTATTGAGTGTGTTTGTTTTAAATATGGTAATATTTATCACTATCATTATTGTTCGTTCAGTTAAGCTTAATTAAATTAGGAGCATTGACTGTTGTTTGTTAGTTTTAAAATTGTGCTCGGTTTATTTAGGAGCATTTATCGCTTTGATTTAAAATGAACCCCTTGTGAATTAAGTTTCACAATTTGACTATAAAGTGTTCGAAGAAAATGTTAAGTTAAAATTTACCTTTTAATAATGGTAAGTTAAGGATTAAACTCTAATAAAAGTTGTTTAATATAATTTAAATTGCAGGATAAGACATTTAGAGAATAAATATTTGAGAAAATTATATTATAATAAAGTAGAGCTCTTATCATATGAAATGATTTTTATATAAAGGAAATTTTGTATGAATTTACTTTATAAAATGTGTTTAAAAAAAATTCGAATTAAAATCCTAGAATTTTTTAAAATAATTTCAAGAGGATTTTGAGAAAAGTAATAGTAGTATTTTTTTGGACGTATTTAAAAGTAAAAATATTTAGGGAGGCAAAATATTAAACGGAATGCATTTTCTTTGGGATAATTCGGAGGAAATCATCTCGGTTAGTTTTGTGGTAATCTGAATAATCTTCTAAGTGACGATCGGATGTTTGCTTAGACGAACGTTATAAAGTACTTAGTAAATTATTCTCTTCATCATTGTGCAATCGAAATGAGTTCAAACCTGAATGAACCCAAAAATGAGTTTTAATAAATAAATCGTTTGAAGTTATTTCATGTAAAAATATATGTAGTAAGATTCCAAAGATGAGTTTTTGAAAAAAAAACGGGTATTTAATTTTTAAGTTCCCTTAAAGGGAATTGGGTTCATAATAAAAAGTATTTCTGATAAGAGATTGTTTGATAAATGAGATTTTACCTTTAGATAAATAGGGATAATTTAACATAGGTTTAAATTAGGTTAAATTGGATAAGGAGGTTTTGATAAACATTGTTTTATTAAAACCGTATAATTATTTAAAACATCTAAGTAGTGTAAACTATTTGCAGTCTTTGGGTCAACCCATAAAACATCATTCATTTTAACACTCTAGGTTAAAGAGGTTAATAGGTTGACTCAGTTTTAAGGAACCATAATTTGATTTGATCCCCATCTAGATCTTTGAAAAAGTAAGATGAAATTTGTATTTGTATGAGCTCTTAGGATATAGAGGAGTATTATACAAATAAATAAAATAAAGTAAGTTTTTATTTTGAGGTTTTATAAAGAAATATCTTTATAAAATATTTTTTAAACTTAGGTGAAAATTTGTGAAATAATTCATAAATAATTTTAGTATTGAATAAAATAATAAACGCAAATTTCAGTGATTCAGAAAATTGGTAATGTTAAGAAACCAATATTTTTAGAGTATAACTTTTAATTTTGTCCGTATGAATTTAGATAATCTTCTAGGTAATAACCAAAAGCCTTCAAGCAAAAATGGTATGCTTAGCGAATTATCTATATTTTTGTTCAATCGAGAAAGTTTTTAACCTAAGTCAAGATTTGTTTGTTGTTAATTTGACATTTTGAAACAAAGTTAATTGGTAGGTTTTCCCATATGGGATTTGATTGATTTAATTGAATTTAATTGATTGATTGTGTGATTTTATATACCATTGTTTATAAAATTTAAATTTATAGACAAAGGATTTTGAATGGTTGTTATTAGGACCTAAATTCTAGAGATTTTGAAAAGGGAGTTTTTTTATAAAAAAAATTGGGATAGAAATAACCTTTATTCACTCTAGTTGTTGTTTTTGTAGGAACCGGAATACCACTAGATGCTCTATGTTGTTTTGATTCTAGAGTTTCACCATACTTTATTAGGAGGAACTCCTCCTTGTCATTTTGATTGTTGATCTTTGATTTAATTCCTATTTGAGAAATTTGAAAATAATTTTTTGAATTTGGAAACCCGGGAATTAAGATCTAAATTTATCATTCGAAAATATTGGATGCATATTATTTATTACAGAATACTCTCTGTATTGTTGTTGCATATGGTTGGTGATATTGTTGTGCATTGCATATAGCTTTATTTTATACTATAGTTGCATGTAGATTTATATCATGCTGATTTTTGCATGTAGAGTTACATCATATTGCTTTTGTTAGTCTGATTCTCTTTTGGATTATGTAAGTATAAGTAAGCAAGAGATTTCCACTTGATTTCTCATGCACTTGCATTTGCATCAAGATAATAAACCGCTTGAAAAATTATAAATCAAAAGCAAAAAGGTATGTAGTAGATTTAGAAATTTAAATTAGTCGATGATTTTATGTCCCAATTATGGGAAGCCACTTGGCTTTTATTTTATTTGGTTGGTTTAGAGCATATAAAGGCAATTTGTAGTTGTTCCGATCTAGCCGCGCAAAGGAGACACTGCCGAAATTTTCTATAAAATTTTGAGATTTAATTAATAAGTTTAATAACTCATTTTAGTTAATAGTTTTAAACTTAAGGGTTTAGAAACATTTTCTTCTTTGGGAATTTCGGGGACGGAATTCTTTTAAGGTGGGAGAATGTAACATCCCGAAATTTTGGTCATTTAATCCGAGATGTTTAATTAATTTTAAATATTTAAATTATAGGATTTTTGGAATTTAATATGTTGAATTCAAATAAGTTAATTATTTAATGTTTGAGTTGTGAATTAAATATTAATTGAATGGATTTAACAATCTTATTTAATTCCGTTTAATTTATAAATAATATTGATGAATTAAAATTGTAAATTTATTTACAAAAAAATTGGATCGAAAATATAAAATGATATTTAAATTTGTGAAATTATCATTCCAGGGCACCGTCTTGGATTTTGACTAAACCAGTGCTATTAGATCCGGAATAATAAATGGTTGTACGCTATCGAGTTTCATAACGTTCAGACGTACCGTTTAGTCGTGTGAACTTGAAATGCATTGCGATTAATTTCAAATACAATTTGATTTAAATAAATAACCTGCGTATAGTTGTTAATTAGATCCTGGAACTAGTTCTATTACATTCGAAATAGGGGTATTCAGTATAGAACGCTAGTCGGCACGCTTCGATTGGAGTTCGAGATTTTTGGATATGAAATGTCAAATAGTTTTGAATAAAATAATAGAAAATCAAACCTTTTTAAATCCAACCCATATTCAAACACCATACCCAGTCAATTCAAACCTCATACCCTCCACGTTATCACCATATCCGTCTTCTATTTTATACTTGCCTGGAAACAAGAAAATGAAGCTTTTCAAAACTTTAAAAATCAAAACCCAATTTAGTATCTCAACTAAAAATCCTCAAATTTGATTCAATAGATTCGCATGGTGATAAGCTTCTCGTCTATAGTCTTGGAGTTATGTGCGATCATCTTTTGCAGTGCTCGATTTAAGAGCAGTCGACCTAGGATTGGTTTTTATCGGAGTTTGGATCGATTTTAGGTTATTGGCAGATCGCCATCGTATTGCTTTTGTCGAGGAGCACCCTCGCTAAGTTTCATCACTTTCGATCGAGGCTTGAGGGCTATGTTGATTGGGGCTACTGCCAGGTCAGTCAGAGGAAGGGGTGCAGAGGTGTCGAAGTGGTAGTAGTCAAGTCTAGTTCGTCAAGAGTAGCTCGATGGCAAAGACAGATTTGAATTTCATCAAGTGGATCTCCATATCACTGCAAAATCGTGCACGTTTGGATGGGTTCATTGTTCTCGACTGTGCAAGTTTAAATGTTGGGGAAGAAGATTGTTTAGTTTGGGGTTAATTAATTAAGAAATTTAATTAGTAACTAATTATATTATTTAATTTCTGAAACTTATAAATCGAACAGCTTTTGCATAGGAGGTCGGATTCGAATGTTGTTTGTTGTGTTGCACTCGTTTGTACATTATCTTCCCAATGGAGTTGGTTTGGTTTGATTTGGAGCTAGTGGAACTTTTGGCCAAAATCGAACACTCTTTCGGTGTTAGTTCAAAATGGAACGTTTCGGCGAGAACCGAAAATCAATGTGAGTTTAACTCACATTCCATTTTACTATATCATATCTGCAATACTATAAACTATTATTGATTGCTTTGATTTTAATTAATTGTTTGATTGATTGTTTGGTTGAATTTCCGTTTGGAAAATGGATGACATATTAATTTGATTGTTATGACCCGTATGGTTACACATACCGTCGTTTATTGACTTTCATCCTCAAAACCGTGTCGTATGTTTTTAAACTTGAGCTTGTGTTTTCGTTAAATAGAATTTTAAAATTCATAAATCATTTTTGATTAATGATAATTTAAAGTAATTGATCATTTTAACTAATGATTTTGAAATTAATTAACCAATTTAATTAATGATGTTTAAAATTGGTTTATCTTTTGATTTAAAGGAGATTGGATTTAATTAATCATTTAACTGATGATTATTTAAGTTTATTTTATTATTTTAATTAATGATAATGGAGTTTAAATAATTATTTTAATTAATGATATTTAAAATTATAATCATTTTAATTAATGATATTTAAAGGTAATTAATCATTTTAATTAATGAAATTTGATTTTACTTAATCATAATAATTTCTGATATTTTAATGTAATTAACCATTTTAATTAATGATGTTTGAAATTTATTAATCTATTTGATTAATGAGATTTGGATTTAATTAAGTCATTTTAATTGATGATCTTAATTAATAAATGTTTTAAATTTAATTAATTATTTTAATTAAAGGTTTTTGAAATTTAATTAATCATATAATTGATGATGGTTTATAGTTGATTTATCATTGTAACAAACTATGTTTTAATTTATCATTTTAACTAATGATATTTGAATTTAATTAATCCAATTAATTTATAATTATTTGAACTTAATTAATTGTTTTTAATTAATGGTATTTAAAGTTTATTAATCATTTTAATTAATGATGTTTGAGATGAACTATTCATTTTAATTAATAATTTTCGAATTTAATAAATCTTTTTACTTTATGATAATTAAAGTAAATTAATTTAATAAAAGTGATTAAAAGTAACTTAACTAATTTGATGAAAATGTTTTAAAGTTAATAAACTGATTTAAAAAAGGTTTAAAGTTAATTTATTGATGATATAACAGTGTTTAGAAGTAATTAGTTATTTTATTAAAGATAACAGATTTATTTATTTGAAAGAGACTATAAATGTGATTAATTATCTTTCGGATAATTAATATTGTTTTAAATTGTAAAGGTAAGTAAATTGTTTTATTTTCTTTTAGGATAATAAATATTGTTTTAAATTTACAAATGATGGTTTGAAATGAGAAAATCCTTTAAAAGGAATTATTTAGAAATAAAGCTAAGTGTAAATTGTTTAGGTTTATAGTAAACAATGTTTTAATGACATTTGTTTTTTACCCTTGTTTATAATACACTTAATATTATAAATTATCTTTTAAAAGGTCAATTTAAAGAACATTTTTAAAGTGTTTTTACTAATATTGAAATGTGAAAATCAAGCACAAGTAAGGATCAAATGTTTTTAAACGTTTGATTCATTTCATTTATGGTAAGTGTATGTAATTTAATTCTCATACACATATCACATAGTTATTCCAAATAGTTGATTTCTCGACTATCAATTTCGATTCTACTATCTTTTTTATTTTTCGTCATTCTAAGACGATGTTTTGCAACGTGGAGCTTTGTTATCCTTTATCGAAAATGACTAAAACCAAAGCACGGATAAGGGGGTTGCACCCTTCAAGTCATTATTGTGCATCGTCATTTTAAGATGATTTATCGCTCGTATTGAGCATTAGTATTCAACACTGAAAAAACTAAAACCAAAGCACGAGAGGGAGCCAAGCCATGTGGGTCGCACCCATCAAGGTTTGTTCACATCTATCTAGAGAGGTGTTGGCAAACATACATTGATATGAAATATTCAGATGCTTATGTGAAGCGGGGTCCAGCTCGGAAGTTCCTGAGAGTAATCCGTGTGCTCTCAATTATATTTTATCTAGCGGTATACTTTTGTTGAAGGGGGAACACCCACCTAATTATGTTGGATAAATTCATTTTCCTTATTTGAACCGAACCTTTGAATCTGTTTTTCTTTAATTGCAATAGGAAAAGTCTACCACTCTTCGCGGTGTTGAATTATTGGTTTTTTCCATTCCATCAAGTTTGGACCGTTATCCTGTTTTATCCATTCTGTCTAGTTTGGATTTCGTTCAGATTATTACCATTCCTTCAAGTCTGGTTTTTAATACTATTTATGCCCATTCTTATTTGGATTTGATTTATGTTGTTTATCTCTACTCTTTCCTGTATGGATTTTATTCTTGTGAGGTAGAAACCCGTTCCGCGTTAGTGACTTGGTCTCATAGAACTTTTATATGTTCCCTATTATTTGAGTTATTTCGCACTGGTATTTCCTGATTGGTCTGGGTGTTATTTTATTATAATGCTCGGGTCAGACCGAGTATTTTCCTAGGTTGTCTTTAGTGTTATGAAGACCTTTGAAAGGAGTTGGAGGTTCACCAATCGTAGTGTTTTATTTTCCGCTGTATTATATAGTATCCATATCAGCAATTGTAAGGTCAGGATTTTGTAATTGTCCAGCTGATATGGTTTGTTTTTAACTCTGATATACTCAGTATTTTTTTGGAGTGACGGTTTTTACTGTCCTTATTATATTGTATGCTATTGATTCCGCTGTGTGATTCTGATTTTCTCCATTCTCTATTTTTTTTCTTTTTATTTACCCTAACAATCTGCCCTTTTGTCGATTGGATGCTCGACATTTGAACACAGTGGTTGTATTAGGTGTCGACTTTTGATGGTCCAAATGGAGGGTTGATACATTTTTCAACTTTTATTTCTTAAAATTGGGATTTTAACTCAAACCATATATTAAATTTTGCTTTAAAACTCAATTCTTATACCAAACCATTTCTTTAAAAGTATACTTTACAATATTTCGAAAACTTCTTTTATAATTTTAAATAATAAAAATTGGAGTAGATAAGGACACTTTCATCTTATTATTTTCCTATTAATCATTCTATCTTCACTTCCAATGCTTGGTGGAGTCTCTAATGTCATGTGAAAGGGACATTTTACAAGACGAATGCAATAAATGCGCACAACAATGGGAAATATCCAATTTTCTTTATTTTGCCTTTAATTTTCTATGTTTCTTCTAATTAGATTACCAGCATTGTTTTTAATATAAGCTCTTAAGTTATTTCTAATTGCTAATATTATTTTATATAAATTTCTAATAATATTACTATTATTTAACTTTCTTCTACCTAAACTACTCTTATTTAAATTGCTTTTCTTATACATCTTTTCATCTTAATTAATTGTCTTCTTATTGAACCATTGCAGTGCGTTCACCTACTGCTTTTATTTTCAGAATCTATTCTTCTTTTCCGTACTATTTACCCCATTTAAAACTTGTACCACAATTCTATTGTCTACCTTAAAAAGAATTTTACAACTTAAAATTTTCCATTTTAGAAAAATCAATAAGCTAACACACACTCTATACTATTTTTTTTCCAAACCAAATAACTTCTATTTTTATAAAACCCTTTTACTAAAATTTCCAGTTTAACTAATTTTGAATCTCTACTAAAGCTTTTTATTTAAATAAAATTTTTACTTTTATATTTCCTTGAAAATTTACTATTTTCTGACTTTTTGAAAATTGGTGTTTTTCTACCTTCAAATAATTATTTTAGAAAATCATTTCAAATATATTATTTACATATACCATTCCACCGTTTAAACTAAATTCTGCCAAATAGGGTCAGACTTAAAGTGGATTTTTATTTGCCTCTTCTTTTAGACCTTTCTTCTCCAACTTACTTATTGACTTATCTTCTTCCAAAAGATTAAAACCCAGCTATCATCATTGAGTAACCGCTACACAATCCTTCGGGAACTTAATTAATTCTTGTTTACAGATATCTATAACATGTAGACCCTTACTTTCCCCTTGTCGAGACCTATTGTACATCATCAATCGGCAATCCTATGGGGATCTACATCCATTAGGCTATCGAGGCCCAACTAGGGAGTCATGTACTATCCAGCTTTAGCGACCTTCCATATGTTGCACTCATGCTCTTCTTAAGTCAACGCCTTTCTCATACAACCTATTTCCCATAGGGTAATCGAGGTAGGTGTATAATCTTCAACTTCTTCCATTACTCCGACTCATAATTGACTTATCTATCTTTTAGTGTATAGATGAAACTACTTTATAGTCGGAATTATAGGATTTGGCTTATAATATATTAATATTTTTAGGCAAAATACAAATACGTTCACTCAACATTTTCTAATTTTAAAGATCAATTAACCTAAGCATTGATACCAAATATAGCAATCTACATCCTAGCGAGCCTAGATTTTCGCAAAATTGTAAATTCAAGCCCACCAAAGTATGGATCATTGGTTGGTATCCTGTAAACAAATAAATAAATGCATATCAGAGCCCTATCAATATAACTTACAATGGAATAGTAAAATATAATAAATCATATAGTTACTGACCAAGATTGACATTCCCAATGTCTAATGTCCTTTTCAGTGTCGAGCATGTATAAGGAAACCTATCCTTCCACTGTTTGTACATGTCCTCTTGAAACTATCCTATGGGTTGTAATGAGGAGAGGGTTAGGACAATGTTCTAATGACTGGTAAATTATACATTCCACATATAACACTAGTTTATGTTGATTGTCTTCTGCTGCATGTTATGACCTTTTATTTTACTTAGCCGTCTCGACTCTATATACGCGTACGATATGCCCCATCTACCCAAACAGACCATAACCACGTTTATATATTTGTGTGTGTAATATAAGTACCACAGTCCCCCTTTGGACCAAGATACTATCCCCGCTAGTATCAATAACCCAGCACCTCGTCAGGATACATCATCAACGCTACCAAGGAACTCTCGTAGTACCTACTAACGGGGTTACAATAATTTAGCCATATTCTATCTCACTTTAGAGATTTACTTACTTGTCTGCTTCTTATTATGGACTCAACTCCATGGACTATGGAGGATTCAGCCCCTTAGACTACCTCACTCGTTTTGAAAGTCCTTTAAGGGTTAACTAGCCTTACCCCTAACAAACAAACTAGCAAACAACTATGGAGGTGCATGACCTAAATGTAACCTACACTAGTAGAAGGTGTAGCCCGTTTAGGCGTAAACCTCGTCTTTCCCACTGACCGCTCAAGATCAATGACATTCTCGACCTATGTACAACTCCTACTCCCTAATTTTGTACCAACACACTGACATATCGCTGATTCTTGCTCGCCGTTCCATTTTTAGTACCTAATGCAATCAAGGTAACACCCCTACTAAAAAAGATTGAAGCAGACCCTATTGGGGTACCCCTTCACCTATATGCAAGAATATAAATTCCATAGGTCCTACAGTTCGAAATATCCCACATCAGTATAATATATACACAACTATTGGTAGCCCCTTGCGGTGGGTAGACTTCTGTTGTGTCACACTACCGACCTCACATTCAACACATTCTAATGAGTATATCATCCTTATCCACTTAAGCTATTTACTAACTTTAATAATTCACACCCATCATCAATGAATGCCTGAGGCAACGTTTGTGTGATATATATATATATTTATGTATTTATATTCATTCTTACTTGTTTAATTATTATGCCTCCACTGTTCACTATAAATTACATTTCTTTATTTCTTTATGCGTTTACATCTTATTTAATTTATTAAAAGATCTAATTATCTTTTCCATTTATTTCCATTTCCTTTTTATTGTACTTCTCTTTCTATTCCTTTTTAACATTTACCACCCTTCCTTGCTTAACAAACTTTCCATACACTTTTTATTTTTAAGTTACTACTTGTCTACATTTTCATTGTTATCATTATTTAGTTTCCATCTTGTCTCTATTTCATATATTTATATCTTTATTTTTATAATTTAACCCTTATCGTTTCCAAACTTCAATTCTTTAATTCATACTTAGAGATTTCTTCATTTTGATCATTGGAACTACAGCTCCCTCAAAAGGAAAGGCTAACATTAATCACTATATCTTATCCAAAAAGGGAATTTGTGTGACATTTAAAATTACGAGGAATTACACTTTGTAGTTGTCGAAATAGACAGTACCAAATATGGTAAAATATCCTTAGTCTACACATCTCTTTCTTTTAGACGTATTCCTTGTTATTTCAAACGAGTTTATTTATGAATTTAAACTCAATAACCTATAGAAATTTACACTGCAACACACAACATTCCAATGAATTAAAGTAGTACCTAAATCCCTTTATTTATTATGATAATTTCTAATTTGCATTTACTTTCAAAAACCGATTTATCAACAAATCTAGAATTATAATATAACCTATCAAATTAGAGACTATTGCTGCCCAGTACTTTCCAAATTCCCATACATACAATATATTTATCAATCCTAGAATATGTAGGCAGGGTTTATAGGTTAATTACATGCATAAAATTTTAACTTACAACTCCAATTTACATTTTTAGGCATCAGGAATAGATTTACAATGATGTAAATCTAATATTATATAAAAATATATAATTTCCTACTCACCTTTTAAGCTTTCCAAATCTCCAGATCTAATCTCAGTTATTCTAGTTTGACTCCCTTTTCTCCCTATTTGGATATATACACCGTAATCGTACACGTATATTTCAGAAATTAAGATTAGAAAAGAGATTTGGAATTGATTTATATTTTAGATCTGGATTTACAATTTAACTTGGCTTTGGCGATTTGATTTGACCCTATTCTTTTTCTCAATCATCCTCTACGGTTCTCCAATTGTGTATATATATATAAATTATAACTATTTTAAGAATATAGAATTTGAAGGAGAAGAGAAAATTGCAGAGCACCGACATCGCTTCGAAAATATGAGTTTAGAAGTGAGAGTTTAAGTCTGTATTTATATCGGTCTAAATATATGCCAACCGTTAGAATGGAGTATATTGAATCCGCGTAGTTCGGCCATGTCGAAATTGTCAAATTGAGAGGTCGACCGGTTGACCGCCGACCCCTACGGATCGTCCGCTGTTGGTCGACTGGTCCTATTTGTTAACCGCAATTTATTTATGGTGTTTAATTTATTTAATTTTTTTTGTTTTCTTCCACCTAAGACGATTTATTTCCATATTAATATTTCTTTACCCCTAAGCAATTGTTAACGTTAATTAATTTCTGTTAATTACTTTATGTTTCCAGAATTACATATATATTTATTTCTTACTCGAATTATTCAATCAATAACTTTTTCGTTTGAACTCCAATCGAAAAACATTATATATGAAAATTGATCAAAAAACCCAATAGTGCAATTTTCATAGCCAAATTCTAATGTTTGAAAAAGTTCTATTTTTTTACGTTGCTAATTTTTAATTAATTTTTTTAACTAGTTATCGTTGAAATTACGGGGTGTTACAATCCACTTACATCCTATTGGTTTAGAACCAGGAGGTAAGTCTACTAGTTTCCATGTTTGATTTCCCATAATAGAATCCATTTTATCATTTATGACTTCTTGCTAAAAGGATGAATCCTATGATTTGATGGCCTTAATATATATTAAAGGATTGGAATCCATGTTTGTAGAAGGCATGGCTTGATGTTTAATACTATCTATTAATCCTTCAACCAAATTTCAACGCAGATTAAACCTCCACCCATGGCCCAAGTTTAGTATATATATTAGTATGACTGTCAACGATATGGGTTCCGGACGGAGCCTGGCCCGAACCCATCCTATTAATGCGGTTAAGGGTTTTGCCTTAACTACCCAGGCCAGACCCGATTACTAATATGGTTGGATATGGTTTTATCATTTTCTATATCAAAACATGAGTGTGTATGTTATTTGTTTACCATTTTATTTGTTTGCATGTAGATGTTTTTGCATACTTTTGTTGTGAACATGGCCACATCAGTGCCCAATTTGTATGTTAACATTGTCTGTGTACAAATTTTATAAAAATTACAAGTTTAAAGTATAGTTTTAACATAAATATTATGAGTTTAACATAAAAATTACAAAATCAGTACCCGATGGCTTGGGCTCGGGTACTGATTTTGAAATACACTGCAAGTTCGGGCCGGGCTTGGGTTATGATTATTGTAATCAAGCTCGGGTCCAGGTTTTAAGATACCCAGACCAAACCTGACTCGTTGGCAAGCCTATATATTTGTACATATTATAAAAGTATGGAAAGTTGGTTCTTTATTCCTTGACTTTTGAATACTATGGGACAGAGGTAAGCGTGTATGCGAACAATTAGGCCTTAACACTATTTATTCTATGAATTTGATATTCAGTATGAGGCGTTTGATCGCGAGGGTGTGCTAAGCACACGAAACTAACAAGAGGTTCCTTAGTGTATGTGACACTGTTAGTGGATGCCTGGTAAGGCGCATGGTCTGGAACTAACGGGAGATTCCTTAGTGCATATGATAATTAGGACGTAAAACTGTTGGTGGATGCCCGATACAGTGCAATAAGTGGTGTTACTATTGAGTTCTTGGACACAGATGCTTAAGTGGGCCCTAACTCATCTTTAACGTGAGCCAGCATTATGGGATCCTCTCAATGTATAAGTACGACACGTGTAGTTGTTATTTGGGTAATGCAGTCCCAAGATTGATATTTTGTGCAATCTTATGTTGTGAATAGTCCCATAGATTATTAGTTCGATCCACTATTGATCAGTTGTCTGATCCATTATTGATCAGTTGTTCGATTTGTTGTTCGACCCTTAAGTATAAACTTCCACAAGATGTTTGGGTGTAGATGTATTTGGACTTATATTCCTTAGGTTAACGTGATCAACCCTAGTAAGTAATTCAAAAGCATAAGTAGGACAACCTAAGCCATGTATATTATAAATAAAGTCAACTACATGTGATCATCATATATTAATAATATAAAATTCATTCATCATACTTTTGTCTGACCTATTAATTTTCTTCCCTTTCCCCACCACAGGAGCACAGGCTAGTAGCTGAATTGCCCGAACACAATACATGGAGGAAGGAGCTAGCACTGAAGATATGTTATTCATTTTAGTTACTCTCAATGTATTATTTATCATATTTTATTTCAGTTGGACCTTATGTTGTTATTTTGGGAACTTTGTATATGGACTACACAATATTGAGACTACTATTTGAGATGTTTATTTTCAGTATTTATATCTTATTTCCTTCCACTGTGAGATTTTAAAATGTAGAATGCTTTAAATCTTACCTTATTCTCTGCACCTTATAATGTTTTAAACCAATGGCTCATACTTCTTTGCACAACGGGAGTTTGAAAGTCACTTTAGGCTTTGAATTAGTGTGTCAGAAGGTGCTGGTTGTCGCAATTGGTATCAGAGCCAATTTCAGGATTCTTTAGGAATTAGGCATGTATAAGGGAGCGTATTTGTAATTTTATATTATACACACACACACACAAAAGCCACACCCTATACATTTTGACTTATAAGATAGTTGTTGGCTTGTCCCTTAGATAAGCAAACAATTGTGAGTTAGGATAAATGTTAAGATTTTGTAGCTTGGGGTAGAAATAAATAATTTACGTTTATTATAATTTATTCTATAAAGAAATGCTAGTGGAGGTTTCTTATACCAACTAGCAATAGTGAGTAAATTATGGATTTAAGGGTAAGTAGAAGAAGAGTAGTACCATTGGACCTATATAATAGAAGTGTGATGTTGATAAGGCGTAATGGAGACATAAAAGAAAGGTTTCGCAAACATAGTGTAAGTCTCCCTAGTTAAAGTGGAAGCCCTATTCTTATATTAAAAATAGTTGCAAAAACTCCAATTGACTTAAATTCATAGCCGGAGTGTTCATTTATTAGAGTTAGACACTATATTGAAGATAAATTGGACTTAACCATTTTAAAAGTATAGAAAATAAAACTCTATGCACTTAAGGCATTATTAGATGTAGTTGGGAATGTGTAAATTATGTTACTTTCATCTACTTCAATCTAAGTGACAAACCATTGGAAATGTTTTCTAAAAAAGTTAGAAATAATATATATCTGATGTTTTTAAAGTAAAATAATTCAGTTTATGATTTAATATGTAATGATCAAATAAACTATATGAAAATTTATTTAAAAAGTGGAATTAAAAGAATTTATTAAATGCACATATTTAGACAATATACAATACATATAGGATGAGATAACATGTCTGTTGCGATGTAAATCCCACCATCTATAAATGGGCATGTTATACCTTTCATGAAATATCATGTTGCACATGCACACACATACACATAGGTATATGATACATATGTATAGTTATATACAAATTGAAAATAAATTTCTATCAACAACTTATAAATTTTAATGAAATACATGATTTTATTTAAATTAAATTTAGAAATGTTCTAAATAAATTAGACTTCATAGGCCCAATAAAGATCATATAGTGTAATTTTTTTTGAAATTCATCCATAACTTCCGCTGCGGGCTGTCCTAGTTTCAACAATGGTATCATAGCCTAATAGCCTATGCGGTCCAAATTAGTCATGTTATGGTTAACCATTAAGCTCAAAGCCTAAAGTTATCCCTAATAGAAAAGGCCCAAACTTGAATTGGGCATTGGGCTAATTTTCAAAATTGTTTGAAAACTAAAATATAAGATTTTAAATTTAAAAGTTAAATTTAAAATAAGTTATAAATATATTATAAAAGTTATAATGTAATAAAATTTCCAAAATGTTTGAAAAAATATATATTAATTTTGAAAATTTTAAAATTTGTCAATTAGATTAATAGAATAATTAATCAAACAATTCAGTTAATAAAGTTATATACGCATGTATTATATATTATGATATATGTTATGATATTTTAAAATGTTTAAAATAACATAGGTATATATGCATGCATACGAATTAAAATTTGACATTAATGTAATTTAATTAAATTTGTTTAATTAAATTAATTAATTAAATAAATAAATTAAAGTTTAAGTAATTAAATTAATTAGTTAAAGGTTAATTAATTAAATGAATATACACATATATAAGATATATGGTTAATACTATAAAGGTTATATTATGTAATAAATATTTATTATAAACGTTAAATAAAAATAATAAAAAATTAATTAAAATGTTAATTAATTAAATAAAATTTAATTAATATAATATTATACATAAGACTATTATATAAGTAGTATGAAATATAAAAGTTATATAATAATAAAACTTATATGATATGAATGTATAAACTAAAGGTGGAACATTAAAGAAACCCTAAATAGACATAAGGAATAAACACATCTGCAAATGTACGTATACTATGATTTCTGATGTGTCCGAAACTTAAATCACGAGAGTATTTCATAAGAAATACATTATTCCTTAAGTCGATATCACTAAATATAATATATTGAAGATTATGAACCTTAAAAATAATGTTTTCCTCTATCATATATATATATATTAATAAATTAATTGCATACTTCATAGTTATTGAGCAAGCTCAAGATAGGGATGTTATGTGTAGTACTATTAATATATTGAATATACGAGGTGAGATAACTATATGTATTTGTTGAGCAAACTCAAGGTATGTATACTATACTTTGGCTATCGCAATATGGTAGGTACGAGTGATTAATCTCTTTCGATTTGTTGAGCAAACTTAAGGTCGAAATGAGATTAGGACAAGGAAATAAGGGTTAGGAGTTCTACATGATACAACCGATAGGAAGTTATTCATCGTTTATAGGGCTATGACATGTAGAGAAAACTCAAGATCAGAATCCCAAGACAAACGAGTCTTAACGCCCACTTATGAAGCCGAAAGATTTCTATGTTTCATCTAAGAGTTTGGAGAAACATAAAAGACTAATGGAAGCCTTATTAGAAAAATGAAATGATAACATTTAACCATTCTAATATTGTAAGGACATATGCTATATAATGTTATAATAATCTACATCGATAAATTTGTGCATTCAATATGATTGATAAACATTTACCAATTAAGATATACAAATGAACTGAATTGAAAATTGACAAATAGAAATATGGCATATACTTACTATTAAATGATTATTTCATGTTAACGTTTCAACAACCATGCAAGCACCTGTTTTACACCTACTATACGTTCATAATTTGGTCACTTACATGTTTATTTAGTCGAGGCCGTGTATTGCATTATAGGAGTTTCGAACTCTAAAAGCAATACAAGACTATGAATATCTGATCCATATACTATCGCATATAAATGTTATATAGGGAACGGTCACACTTCGTAATTTACGGTACTTCGATGACATTTGAAAATAAGCCAATAAACAGTACTGTGAGACAAGTATTCAATATGATGGATTACAAAAGGATCATATTGTGTTGACAGTAATGCTAGACCAAAACTACAAGAAAGATCTAAGAACTCGATCGTTGAAATGCCATTTGATCAGTTTACGCAAACTGCAACATATTTGATGTTCTTAAAAGTTAATGATCCTCGAATGCGTTTTGTAAAGAGTTCGTTATGATACTATCTAAGGGTATTCTTTTTGAATGGTTTGCCAATTTGAAAAGAAAATAAATGTATAAGAGTAGATGTAATTTAAGGTATAGTTTGTATGAGGAGAGTGAATAGTCATTTCCGCTTCATAAAGAAACATCGGAAATGAGAATTGTAATAATAGTAATTGATACTTAAAAATAGAATAAGAAATTAATTTCTATTCTGAAATGTTTTTTCATATATATAATTGTTTGAGGACATTAGTTTAAAGGAAAAGGTTTAATAAAAATTTATTTTAACGGACGTTAAAATACAACTTCCGTCTCAAGGACAAGTGTGAAAAATTTCACGATCGTTCCTTCTTTTTTAGTCTGTTTTCCTCTGTAAACAAAATTTCTTCTCCATCAAGCAATGGCATTCCAAAACCAAATCAATTTTCTTCCTCAAGCTGATTTACAAGCGCAATCAGCTTCCGAAGCTAAGTCAATGGACGTAAATCCACAAATTTCAACAAATCCAAAACAAATAAACGATGAAACTGGAATTTCAAAAAGTAGGGTTTCAACTGCAATGCGTACAGATATAAAGAGAAGACGAAAAAATAATCCATCCACGGCTGTTGATTCGCCTGATGTTGAACAACAAACAAAGAGAACGATAAAATCTAGGGCAGCAAAAACTGTAAAAGAAGACGACATGAAGAGACAATAGCTTTGTGATCAAATTGTCAGTAGAAAAAGAAAGACAAAGGTATAACATTTGATTTATTTTTATTCAAAATAATATTTCAGTATTTATTAGACAGTAAATGATAATTAGATCGATAGTTATTGAATGATACTTCAATACATCATTTGATTTATTGCATGCATCATATTGAAGTATTAGATGATGATGAACATAGCATTCAGTCTTTGACAAAAGACAGACTATAATAAAATGCATAGTTATAGAATGATAGACAAATATAGCATTGAAAAAAATGATAGAAAAACATTGCATTATAGAATGATAGTTGAATATATCACTGTATTTACTGTATGTATAATGATGCAATGATAAGTGAAAATAGCATTTCCATATTCGATATACGGCAGACAATAATTAAATAGATAGTTATTGAATGATAGTTCAATATATAATTTCATTTGTATACACAATATTGAAATATGAGATGATAGATGAACATAGCATTCAGTTTTTGATGGTTGATAAACAACAATAAAATGCATCGTTATAGAATGATAGACAAATATAGCATTGGATAGAATGATAGACAAACATAGCATTGGGTCTTTAAACTGTAGGAGCATAAATTGAAAAAGAGTAACGATAGACAAATATAGCATTGGATAGAATGATAGACAAACATAGCATTGGGTCTTTAAACTGTAGGAGCATAAATTGAAAAAGAGTAACGATAGACAAATATAGCATTGGATAGAATGATAGACAAACATAGCACTGGGTCTTTAAACTGTAGGAGCATACATTGAAAAAGAGTAATGATAGACAAATATAGCATTGGATAGAATGATAGACAAACATAGCACTGGGTCTTTAAACTGTAGGAGCATACATTGAAAAAGAGTAATGATAGACAAATATAGCATTGGATAGAATGATAGACAAACATAGCACTGGGTCTTTAAACTGTAGGAGCATACATTGAAAAAGAGTAATGATAGACAAATATAGCATTGGATAGAATGATAGACAAACATAGCACTGGGTCTTTAAACTGTAGGAGCATACATTGAAAAAGAGTAATGATAGACAAATATAGCATTTCTACAAATAATGATAGATGAATATAGCACTAGAAAATTGTGCATTCATGGTTGAGAAATAAGATTATAGTTTGTTAAATACTGAATTATTCGTTCATAATTTTTTGTACAGGAATCAAAAGGCAAAAGATCAAAGAAAGCAAAAAAAACAGAAGGGAACAAATCAAAGAAATTATCTCAGGAAAAAATTCAATATAGATGCAGCTTGCTTCCGATGATAAAAATTTTCTGGAAAATTAAGGAAAAAGGAGGTTATCTTGTTGATCAACTGAATTATTTAAAACAAACACCTTTTGAAAAATTTATGCTTGTGTTTTTCAAAGAAATTTTATCCATAGCTGCTTTTACAAAATCATCAAAAACCTTAGATGATATCATAGAAACATTTTCTATCACTGACGAAGCTTTTAAAGTGGGGAATGTTTTTTTAAAGATCAAACCTGAAGATATTTCAATTCTCTTTAGCTTACCTTTGTCTGGAATTAATATTTTTCCATTACTAAAATGAGTTTACAAATACTTCCAGACAATTGTAAGGATTTTGTACTAAGAAATTTTGGAACAGTAGAGCACATAACAAAGGATCTTACAGTTTCAAAAATAAATAATGTACTAGAAACACAACAATTTCAAAATGAAACTGATTTTCCAAAACTGATTATTATTCTTGCAATGATAACCTTCTTCTTTCCCAACAACCAAAGATACTTACCATGGGGATATATTCCTTATATTATTGATCACAATAGAATGAACTCGTTATCTTGGCCAGTTTCAATTCATCATTCATTGATTAGAGCTTTGATGGCTTTCAAAACAAAGCCAAGAAACATGCCAGGTTGTTCCATGCTCCCAATTGTAAGTACAACATTCTAACTTTATGTTAATACATCTATGTCTATAAATTAAATTATATACATTATATATTTTAACAAGTAATATTTTATTTGTAGTTTTTCCTATGTGAGCATGTCAATTTGATATCTCCATTAGCAACATACTGTTCTACTTTACCTAGATTTGGGAGGTGGAATATAGGAAGCTTGAAAAAAGTCATTTCAAGAGAAGCTTTGATAAACATGGACAAAAGAAAGGTATTATTTCTCACACAAGTACAAGAAATGTATACTGATAGATAGATATATCATAACATAATGTATATTAACAGTTTTCATTTTGTTATTATACAGTCATAATTTAAATGATAGTTACATATATCATTTCTGCACAAATACAATTTTCTATAGTTGCAACTAAAAAATGATAGTCAGATATAGCATCACATGAAAAATGAAAATTATAAATAAAATTACTTCATTCATTGTATCTTAGCTCAGTCATTACTATTTATGTTATTACGTAGATTTTTGTTGAAATAAGAAACCCGACTGAAGATGAAAAAGCACTTCTTCAACAAAAAAACCAACAAAAATTTGTTCAGATGGATACAAATGAGAATATTATAATACAAAAAGTAGAAAACTTGGAAGAGACATCAAAAAAGCAAGTTGACTCAATGAAACAGTACATTGAAGATTTGGAAAATAAATTAAAGAAGAGTGAAAAAGAATTAGAAATGGAGAGACAAAAAAGAATAAAAGCAGAAGGCACTATCATACAGTTGAGAAAAGAAATCAAAATGTTGAAATCAAAACCAAGAGAAGATATAGAAGCACCACCATTTGATCTGAATATAACCCAGGAAATAAAAAAGATGCAGGAAGATAAAAAACAACAGCATCAGAAGGAACCTTCAAAGGAAACAGAAAAATCCCCGACAGTGAATGAAAGAACACAGAAAAAACCAAGCTTTTTAGTTTTGAGGGTTAAAAAGTGCCAACGGAGGAATAAAATTGATCCCAATTGCCAGTATGAAATTGTTCACAGAAAAACAAAGAAAAATGCTGACAATGAAGTCCAAAAGGAACAACCTGAAACTGAAGAAGGTCAAAAAAATATATAAGTGAACAGAAACAAGAAGAACAAAATGAAGAATCTGATTATGAAGAGGAATCTAAAACTGAAACAGATGAGGAAGCCGCTACAATTGAAAATGAAGAAATAATTGATGTTGATGGATACTCGCCAACAACTAAAGCTTACAAGAGTAAAGATATAACAAAAAGCAGTATTCTAAAATTATTGAATGAAGAATAGCAAAACAAAATTCTTACTTTCTTCAAATTTAATGAAAATGAGAAGTAAGATTTCTGATATTTTTTCTTTCATTATATTTGTAATTAAATAAAACTGAAAAAAAACCAACTTGTCAATTATTGATTTTCAATTACAGCACTGTAGCATATCAAAAAGATGAAGGGAACAAAGGAGGAGTCACGATAGTGAAATCTATGCTGGAAGCTGTTCTATTTGAGGGGGTTACAGATGGACAAGTATGCATCAACTCAAAATTATGATAGTAAAAAAATGTATATAAATGTATAAAATGAAAAATGATAGGTAAACCTAGCATTCAACTTTCAAAGTGCATATAAATGAATTGAATGAGAGAGTGACAACTAAAAGCAACATTACTATTTGTAAAATGCAGATAACTGTATAGGATAGGAGAATGATTGTTACAACTAGCATTCATAATTTTTTAAGTGCATATAAATGTAAAAGATGAGAGAATGATAGTTAAAACTAGCATTCGAAGTTTCTAACTGCATATAAATGTATTAAATAAAAGAACGGTATTTAAAAGTAACATTGGTATTTGTAAAGATCATATAAATATGTCGAATGTCAAAGATGATTGTTTAAACTATCATTTGCATTTTTCAGTGCATACAATGAAGTAAACATGTAAATGATAGTGAATACTAGCATAAATATTCCTGGTTCAAAAACAAAATATCCCATAAAACTTACAACCTTTTTTGTTTTCTTAGACAGATTATTGATTGGTTTTACTACAATCAGGAGATGTATGAACACAGTTACTACTTCACTACAATGATGATGGTAAGTATAAGCTTTTCATTATAAATGTTAAAAAATAATACAAAGTATTCTAATGCATATGAATGTGCAGAATGCTATAGCACATGATCAGCAAACTGTGATCAAAGACATAGTCATACCGGCAATAGATGTCATTGTCAAAGATGAATTTACAGAGAAAATTTTCTTCCCTCTACATTACACAAACCATTGGAGCTTGTTGATGCTAAACTATGAAACAATGCAGTGGAGTCATTATGATTCAACAAAACCAAAAACTAGATCAACAAGGACTTCAAACCCCAGCTATAACCAAGCCATCATTCTTGTAAGAAAAGTATAATTTTTATATCAGTCTAACATTAATATACAGCACTAATTTTTCTTCTTGCAGAAAGACAAAATTGAATTAATGTTCAAGAAGAAATGGGCAGAGGTAGGAATACTGAACAAAGAATTTCACAAACCTAAAGTGTTGCAGCCAAAAAGCTCACCACAGGATTGTGATTCATAAGTAACTAATTCCATTTCTTCTCTTGTCATTGTAGTTTGTATATTCATCCAACTTTTGTTATTCTTTTTTAAATTACAGCTGACTACATCTAATGATCAAAATGATAGTTAAACCTACAACTGAAAATTTTAAAATGCATAAAATTGTGAAAATGAAAAAAACGACAGTTCAAACTATCATTTATATGTATTCAGTGCTTATGAATTTATCAAATATCGAAAATGATTATTTACACTAGCATACATATTTTTAAATTTTTTTGGACTAGACTAAACATGCAAAACAATAACAAAATATCATTTGTATTTTTAAATTGCACTAGAATGCATTAAATATGCAAAAATGATAGTTAAAACTAGCATTGCTAATTGACAGTTCATTGAACTGCATCTATTGAACAAAAAGATTATGTATAAAATGTACATTACAAACACAGCAATGGTGTCTTTATGAATGCATTGATTAATAGTGTGATAAAAATATAAAGCTATATTTTAGAATTCTAGTGTAAAGAATGCTATTTTATTTTAGCATTAGCTTATACTGTAATATTAACTAATATTTCCATATCTGAAACAAGCTTGATTGTGCATTCTTTGTCATGGCAAACTTGAAAAAACTGGACAAAGATGAGATGCTAGAAAAATATTCAAATGAAATGCTTAGAAATCTAAGAGCTGCAGTGGTGCTTGACATACTCAATGATCCACAATATAGTTGGTCAATGCAGAAATACTGATACAAATATTCTACATAAGAATAGCCATTGCATTTTAACTTCTTTGAACTTTAGAATTATTTGAACAGAAACACTTCTACTAATTAAACTAAGATGGAGTCTGAGATGGAGTCTGAGATGGAGTCTGAAATGGAGTCTGAGATGGAGTCTGATATGGAGTCTGAGATGAAGTCTGATAGAGAGTCTGAGATAGAGTCTTATTTGTTATACAACACTTGTATTTTGTTCTCAGTGCATAAACTGCTCAGATGTATTTGAACTTCTCGATTTGAATTTGACTTGATTATAATTGTCTGTATTCAGTACATGAACTACAATGTATAAACTAAAGATATATTCAACTGTCATTTTTATGTGTTTTCTAATGCTTTTACTGTATTTCTGAAGTGGTAAATAATCATTTACACTGAAATGCTAGATAAAACTAGCATTATGCGAAAATACATTTCTTGGTAATTGAACTGTGATGAATAATGCATGGATTTATCCATATATCATTTATATATGATTTCCAATGTATGAACTCTGTTTCAAGGGTCATGACTACTGTTTACACTATAACTTGCTTTTAACTGAAATGCTAGATACAACTAGCATTCAACTGTACATCATCATAATGTCAATTAATCACAAAACCACTTATGTAATCTCATTAGCCAATCATATAAATAGTATATCATCATCATCAGATACCTCATTCTTGCACAATAGCATTACTTAGTTCTATACAATAACAGATTATGGGTTTCAATGTTGAAATTGTATTTCATGTGAAATGTATACTGATTACAATGAAATGCTAGTTACAACTAGCATTGGACTAAAATGATAAGTACATCTAACATTGAATAGAAATGTTAATACTGAAGTGCAGAGCTAATACAGTTCTTCAATTCATATTATATATTTTGCAATATGATTAAATAATAGATTCCTAAAAAAATCAACAACAAAAGGAAAATATAAGAACATCAGATATTTCAACTTAAAACAAAATAACCAAAATAGTTCACATTTTATTTTCTAATGAATTCACAAAGTATGACTTCATTCTTCTATAAGCTTTAGCAGCTTTACAGTTATAAAACTATTCTATTACACTAACAAAACACATTTTATTTTCTTAACTTTTTGAAGAAGCAAGGCAATTCCTTTTGTTATGGCCAACTACATTACACAGGCTACATCTGTTTCTTTTACTTTGAGAATATCCAAATCCACCACGCCTCTTTGTAGATGGTCTCCCTGCACCACGAACTTCTTTAGGAGGCCTAATCAAAACATCATTTTCAGCAGCAACTGGTTTATCAAAATCTGGAATTGGATTGATAGCATTAGCATACGAAGATCTGAAAGCATTAACAGTAAAATATTCCTCCACAAAATCATAAACTGATAATCTAGACTTGTTAATGCACTTAATTGCATGCGCACATGGAATACTAGTAACTCTCTATTGATTACAACTGCATAAACAATTTTTAAGATCAACAACCTGTGACTTAGGTGATTTAACTTCAAACACAAATTCCGAGGACTTATAAACATCCAAGGTTTTAAATATCGGATTTCGGTCACGTTTCGTCTCGAGATTTTTACACAAGTTATCTCGTATCGGGAGAGATCTCAGACGAGACGAGTACGTATCGGGTGTACATCTTGGATTGACATCTCGGATCTTATAATGCATCTCGGGAATATCTCGGATGTACTTATGTGTTTAAAATTGATGTGTCAAAAATTTATTTAACGATTATAACTTTCTTATTAAAAATAAAAATGGTAACATACTTGATTTACATGAACAAAGAAATATTTTTAGAAGAGTAGTAGCTTGATTGACTTAATTGATTTGGTAATGAATCTAATGATTGAATAATATCCTTTTATTTGAACGTAATAAAGAAGTGAAACCTTTCGCTATGACTCATTAAGATAAAAAGTAAAGAATATGTTCAAGAAGTTGGTAAATTATAATTGGATTGAGTAGTTTCTTTTGAATCAATATGAAAATAAAAATTATTATGGAAAATAAGAAAAATGTATAACTTCGGGTGAGATCTCGGATTGAGATTTTGATCCATATATCGGGTGAGATTTGAATATCTCGGACGAGATGAGTGTCGAGGGAGATATGGAGGAGATTTGATGTCTCGTCTCGTTTAAGTGTGAAAATGAGATCTCGGGCGAGATCTCGGGTGAGATCTCGGGCGAGATATAGGAGATTTAAAACCTTGTAAACATCCCAACCAAAGCCATCATCTACTAACTTTGACAAACGTTCCTCCATAACAGGACAAAGATTTGTTGTCCACAAACAACATTCCTCTCTTCGTCTCGCCATTTGCTCCATAACTTTTACTCGAATACCATCCAAACAAGAAGTTATAGGCATAACTCTATCTTCCAAAATCCATGAGTTGAAACTTTCTGCGACATTTGAAGAATATTCACCATAACGCTTTCCTTGAAAAAACAAATCTGCCCAATGGTCAAACGGTTTATCTCTAAGAAAATTTTCTGCAGATGTACCCCCAATATCCTCAAATTTAGAAAGATATCGCTCAAAATCATACATATTAGAGGCTTTAGCACAAAGTTTGAACAACTCCACAATAGATGAATCACCTTTAGCTGACTTGACAACAGTACCAATATTTTGTTCCATATGAAGCAAACAATAGCTATTATATGAAGAAGGGAATATTTTCGGAACACCTAAAATGAGACCCCATTGACGATCAGACATAAAAACTAAAGACCGATCTTCATTAAGCATTCCTTTCAAATGTGATAAAAACCAAGACCAATTAGATTCATTTTTATGTGAAACAATACCCATAGCAAGAGGAAAGAAACCTACAAAATAAACAATTAATGACAGTTGAGTAGTAAGAAACATGAATTATAGTAAACATCAAAACCTGTATTAAATGTTAATAATTTCTATTATACACAATTAAATTAGGTTCAAATGATATATCAATATAGCATATGTTATTTTAAAAGTCTTCCAGTTACTGCTGCATAAAATTTTAGTTCTTGTTTTTACATTTCTACTATAAAACATTTCTACTGTAACCAGCTCAATCATTAAACAAAATGAAGAAACAATTCTAGTGTAAACATGGATGTAGTAAAAATTATGTACAATTTTGAACAATGATAGTTTAATATATCATTACCAGAAAAATAAATAAGTAAGTAAAACAAAAGTAAAATGAAACTCATACCCTGGTTACCATTTTTACAAGTAGCAGCTAAGAAAACACCTGGTCTTCCCTTCAAAGCAGCAGCATCTAAAAATATTAGTGGCCGACAGTGTTTAAATCCAAGTAGACAAGCACTAAAACCAATACAAACTCTCTCAAACTGATTAGTTAAAGCATTAACTTCCATGGCCACGTAACTACCAGGATTATACTTCTGCAACGCCTCCAAATACCAATTTAAATCGTTATATGACATAGCATTATCCCCATATATTTCTTTTAAAGCCAACTGTTTTTCGCTATAAGCATAATAATATGACAGATTAAAATTGTACTCTCGTCTAAATTCGTTCATAATATCCTTTGGCTTCTTTATAGGAGCATCTTGAATTTGATCAACAATCAAAGATTTAACAAATCTACTTGAAATATTAACTTTATTAACATCTCTAAGACCGGCTCCACACGAATGATGAAAATTGTACGTTCTAATAAAAAACCGAGAGAGTAGACCAGGATCCGAAGAAGCATTAAGATAAAACTTACAACCATCCTTCAACCAAGAGCAATTAACTGAAATTCTATCAGGAGATTTTCTTACAAAAATCAAATCATAACCATTTTTAATTTGATATGCCATTAAAAACTCCCGAAAATCCTCAGCTCCATTAAAACAAAAACCAAGAAAATCCATAATAGTTTTTTGAGAACCTTTCTTCAACATATCTTTCAAGTAGTAAGAAGAATCAGCATGTGAATAACTATTAGCACCAGAATTACTACCAATTGAAGTACTTTGAACACTTGCATAGCCTAATCCACAGCCAGCATTATCAGCTTCCATACCACAAACATTTTCCTTAACAGTGAACTTAAAATATTCACGCTTCTTGAAAATTAGAAAACACAAAATACTAATCAAATCTGAATCGGTATCAATGATTATATTCTTATTCTCGAGAACATAAGATATCTCAGTACAAAATGGACTAAGATGTGGCCAAACTTCATAGATTTCAGTCTTAACAGCAAACAAAGAAGAGCCTGTCGTAAGTCGAGTAGAATAACAATTCTCATTATGTTCAAAAATAACTAGCAAACTATTTGCTTCATCATTGTAGATATCAGTACTGCAAAAGAAATTAAAAAACCAGTTAAAAATGCTAAATTAACATAGAATAACAGATGGATATCAAATTAACTGCTAAAATGAAAGAAATATAAATGACATGAAAAAGCATATAATAAATGAACATAGGACAGTCAAATTAAAAAAAATTATGAATACAACAACAAAGAATGCTATATAAATATAGCATAACGCAACAAACTACCTAAAAATTCAGTACAATGATAGATGAACATTAAAATTGTAAAACAATAAACTGTGCCGAATAAAAATAACAGTACAAAATAAAATCTTACTTTGCCATTTAAACAAATCTAAAATAGGTACCCAAATCTGAAAGAAGACAAAACTGTGCAACCTACAGAAACAAAAATATACTTAATAATCGAAAATTATTAGATCAAAGGAAGATAAGAATAAGATCGAAACAAATAAGAGCAACATACCTGAATGTAAGAAAATTGTTTAATAACGATCCAGAGGACGATGAAGATCAACGATAGAGAAACACGATGAAGGTCGATAGATAATAGAGAAGATCGAACATAAAAATAAAGAAACACGCGTCGTTGAATTGAAGATCGATGAACTAAGATCGGTAATATCAGAATTAGATCAAGTAGAAATGAAGAAGCAAAATTTAAATTGTACAGAAGTTTGTCCTTGGAACTAAAATAAAAAGCCCGCATCCTTTAAACGAAAAAAAAAAATTCCGCGTCCGTAGGCCCAAAAAGAGAAGTAAAAACTTCCTCCAGCCCATTTTCCTATAATTGTTTTATATGAGATTTATTTTTTTGAATCCAAGATATTTGATCAAAGAACTTTTCATTGTAAACTAGTTGTAGTATATGATATAAATAAATCTATATTAAGTGAATGATGGACCTCCGAATTCAGTATGTTATTATAGTAATGGTAGAAATAGTGGGACCATGCTGTATAGCACTTATTGAATGCATCATTTATGAAATAATAACTATTTTTCGGTGCCGACTGAAAAACAGACAGTTATGTTCAGTGTGAATATTATGAATATTCATAATGAAATAAAACTACAATATGCTATTTGTTTTCATAATAAAAGTGGTGCACTAGAAAATACAGAAGTATCTAAAAGTATTTAGATTTACAATTATTTTGGATTTATATACTAAGCCATAGTTTTGAGAAATAATTTTATTATATGATTATGAATCATATGATATTGGTTAATTATATCTTAAACAATTAAGGGTTATGCACTCATTTAGTAGGAGCATCATAAGTGTCGATGAACTCTTTGGATTGATACATATAGATATATGTAATCGTAACTCTATAAATTCCAAAACAGATCTATGTACTTTGTTATATTCATCGATGAGTTATCAACGACATGGACATGTGTATTTGATACATATGTAGTATGTCTAAGATAGACTCAAATATAACATGCAACAAAAATGATTCGATTTGATCGAATGGGTGAGTATATTGAAATGAGTTCCAAACGTACCTAAAATTGAATAAAGATTCAATCTCAAAAGTCACTCCTCCATGTGATACATAATGATGTACTGATAAGGAGTGATCAAAATTTGTTGGACAAAGTATGACTAATTGTTAGTGAAGTTGAGTTAATTTCTTTCTGTAAGGTCGTGTACTTAAGAGTAGTACACGAGGTTAATATTATTTCACCTAAATAATAGTTCATAAAATCATACAAGATAAGGGTTTATAAAAAATCTCAACATATTCTAGGCCAAAGAGTTGGCAGGTTGTTTGCATGTTGTGTGAGTCGAAAGTCTACACGTAATAATTGTTTGTGAGGGACTTGTATGAATCTCCATAGAAGGAGTTTGGAAAGGACTGTTATTGGATGACATATTTATGTTTTGACCATAAGTTTTATAAACGAAAACTAAATCAGTCTTAAATAAAAGGCAATTCATAAAGCGTTTATGCATACATGTTTCATTGCATTGAGTAGCAATTGTTGTTTCAAGAAACACCTACTCCATAGTGAAGAAATTCCTTTAAGAAATTATTGGTAGTAAAATGGAATTGGATACAATCTAACGATAAAACCGATTACATTAGATGAAATGAAATTAACTAACCTAAATGAACACATCCCATTAGAATATCTAATAAGTATTCTCGCACACTGAAGTGAAACTACGAGTTTCTTATCAACGTGAAAAACATATTATCCTCGGTTGTTTGAATAAACCATTAAGAGTGTTGACTCTATGATATGGTATGATATGTAGATATGAAATAAATTCCTAATAAATTATCAAAATATGATTTTGGTTGATGTACTCGAAAGGGATATGATTCATTTGTCGTGATTGTATCTTCAAGAGCAAGACTAATACAGTTGGAATATAATGAGCAATATTGATAAGAACAACTTCGCAAATTTCAATTATTGAAATTAGTGTAATAGATTTGATATTCAACGTGCTCAAGTTTATCAGATTTACTCGCAAAATTATCACTTAGTATGACCTAATGTTTGGTACGTACGTATTGAAACATAAAATTCTAAATAATGATTTAGAGAAAGCTATTTACACATAATAACCAAAATGTCTCGAAGTCAGTGGAAGCAATATTGAGTTTGTGAATCTTTGGATATGATCCAGGAAATGATAGAAAGTATCATTATGTAAGCATCAAAATTGAACAAATATTTTGATAGAAATATCAAATAGTTTGATTATCCATCAAAATGCAGAGGAAGTGTGTGTTCATAAGAAAGAACGTTAAAAGGTACATTGATATTTTTAGACTATAATTAAACAACATGTTGCTGATTTTAACGATGTACTTTTATTAAATTCATCCTTAGTTGTCTTAATACTCAACATTGGGTTGTAAATGATGACTTTTATAGTGAGTATAAAAGATATTGGGAATGTCCCAAATTGATATGGAATGACATCTTAATTGTTTAATACGGAACATCTAAGATGAATTCCTTATGCGTGGAAATACAAATTATCATACATGTAACGTAATCTATGATATCGTGATTTGTTCATGTATTTGATACACTAAGCAAATATTATATCGAAATTGATATCATCGAATGATAGTTTAGAGTATTCTCATGTATTTATGAAATACTAGAGAATTGTTTGCAGAAACAATGAACACCTTTTGAAGAACTGTTCAGACTCAAAGTTTCATAAGTGATACTGAGTATGATATGTCAATAATAAATTCAAGTTATGGATATTCAAATTGGAAATGTTACAAATGATAGACTGGCTAATTCAATGAAAAAGTGTAACAACCCTGGTATGGAAATTACCTGCTAATATTAAATTATAATGGTAATTATAATTTAATATTGTGAATTAAATAAAAATTGGAGATTTTGAATTGTTTATTTGGAATAAACAATGAATTTTGGAATTAAAAATGAGAAAATAAAAATTCCACACTTTATTTTATTTGATTAGAGTGATAACAAATGGAAAATGACTTTATTTGTGAGAAAATGCAATAATTACATTATTATTGCCCGTTTGCTTCTTTTAATAATTTTTAAAAGAAGTAATTGATTCGTAAACGTAGTTTAATTAAATAAAAAGGTGAATTTTTTAAAAATATTTTATGGCTATAAATTATGTTTGGAAATGGTTTAAAATATTTTTCTAAGTGAGAAAAGTATTTTGTTGAATTTTAGAAGTTAAAACAACGTTTTATCTATTTATTTGAGTAAATAGTGTATTTTTGTAAAATAAAGGATTTTAATAATAAAAATGTTTTAAAAATATAAATTTATCTTTTTATATGGTAGAAAATGTTTTATTTCATAAGTATACAAACTTTAATATTTTTCTTAGGTAAAACTTGAAAGAAAAGTGCCTTTTGTTTTGTGTAAATGTGATATATGTACATATTTTTAGTTAAGTTTTAAGTTCTCTTAAGCCATTTTATTTTCTTTTGATTTGGGTCCTTTGGCCCATTAGTCTTAGCCTGTAAATGAAGAAGTGAGAAAAAGGAATACCGGTACGTTCACTTTTCTCAACTTCATCTTCCTCTTCCACCTAAGAAACAAAACATAGTAAATCACTTAACCAAATTTCTCAATCCAAGCCAATTTCTCCATAAAACTCAAGCAAATTAAAGTCTTTTACAATCTAGAGAATAAATAAAGGTAATCTAACTCTAAATCACTTAATTTCATCAAAAATCTCTAATTTGTGAAATGGTTCTCTAATTACAGTAAAATTTCCTTTGCATGTTATTTATATCTTCTTTACAGGTTCTTAGAAGCTATTTCTCAAGCCAAAGCTTCCTACTTGGTGCTAAAATCCAAGTTTTTGCATCTAAACAGCGAGGTGAGTTGTAATACTCACAAATCCTAGCTGAGCCAAGCTCAAAATTGCAAGAAACTGTAAAAATTTAGCTTCAGTTTGTATATTTCTATTGTTGTTTTTCTCTGTTCAAAATCAGTTTCATGTTGCTACTTTGAAAGCCTGTAACTTTTGATTCCGGCAACAAAATGCTAACAGATTTCTTTCATTTGGTAGATTGCATGTTTATCTATGTCCCTGCAAAATTTGGTTGAAAAATATTGTCATTTGAGTGTTGAAATCTGCTCTTAAACTGGCATGAAAACCCTGAAATCGACCTGGAACGAATTGCGTGAGGAAGTTCGACCCTTCTTCTATCTGGGTCGACATGCAGGTCGACCCAGAGACCTCTAAGGTCGAACGGCCAGTCGACCATAGTGGGGGCACGGTCGACCCCCAGGTCGACCTCTAGGTCGATCTGGGTACAGGCATTTGCCTGCTTTGTTTTGCTCTTTTGTTTTGAGTTTTTCATCCCGTTTCACTTCATTTTCTTATTATATTTTGTAATGTTTTTAACCGTTTTTGAAGGCCATAATGTCTACCAATAGACTAGCCAAATTTTGGAGAATTTAAAACTGAAATTTTGAATAGTTTTGAATTAAATTTGAATTTAAATTCAAATATCGGTTTGAGTGATTTTCTTCGTTTTTCTTCGTTTTCGAGCACGGATTTCTTCAAACTGTTTTGAAATAATTTTTAAAATTAATGGGCATTTTAAATAATTATTATATGATATTTTTAAAGTATTTTAAAATATAAAATCTATTTATTCTCTATAATAAGGGAATTTTCAAATACAGTTTTCAAAATTGATTTCAAAAAATGGTTTTTAAATCTTGTTTTCCAAAGTAAATTATTTTTATATATAAAATACACGTTTTTGCACTATTCGAGTGCATGAGAAGGAGAATTAAACTGTTTGGTAAAACACGTGGTATGAGACACGTGCGTTTATCTTATCGGTTAATTCCTGACTTGTCCGTTTGATCGTTTTGACCTTCGAGTCGAATTTACCGATGCGATGAGGTAAACTTTTTACTACTTTAAGTGTGAAATTTACTAGCAGTTAGTAAACTGTTTAGTGCGAACGTGTGGTATGGGACGCACGTTAACACCATTCAAGTTCCTATCCGAGAGTTTGTGACACATTTGCCACTATGACGTATTGCCAGTACTGGACCTTCGGGTCATTGCCATTGCGACGTATTTGTCTTTGAGACATTTGCAATTGCAGCGTTTGCCATTGCAACGTATTTGCCATTGCGACGTATTTGTCATTATGACGTATTTTCCTTCGGGCGAGGTACCTATTTTTAGAGATCAGTACTTGGCAGGCTTGGGCCAAAAGCACGTGCAAAACTTTTGAGATGATTTCATTGATTATTGTGATTTCCTTAGTATATCGCCTTTTTCATGGTTTTCCATTCGAGTCATTTTATATATATATATGGAGATTACCTTATGGGAATTTGAGTTTCCTACACTGGCGTTATTTGAGATTTGCCTTTTGGTGTATTATTTGGGATTTGCCTATTGGCGTTATTATACGAGATTTGCCTTTTGGCGTTTATTTGGGATTATATTCTCCTATGTTGGAGATTTATATTTGATTGCCTTATGGCATATTTTGAGATGGGGATTTCTTTGAGTTTCTTTTAAGTTTGCCGATATAGCGAGTTTGGAATTTCTCTTCTTTGGAGTTATGTTTTCTCCTAAACCATATTTTATGTTTTGTGATACACCGATGAGATGAGGCGTGCTTTTATTAAGAGATTTGTTATAAAGTTTTATCGCCTTTGAGTTGAATTCAAATTTAGTGATATCCTTATATCACTTGAAATTACTATACCTACTTAGTTATGCCATGTGAAGTAACCATATACTCTTGAATTATTCCTTCTCACTTGAGAAGATTATCACCTTGCCTTATGCTTATGTTATCGATTATCCTCTTAAACTGATTTGTTTAGCTAGACTGACCCATGTATTTTATACTCGAGTCAGACCGAAGTGTTTCAGGTTAGGTACCCTTTGGACTTAGCCTATTCTACTTCCGCATGGACTTTTCTGCTAGCTTTTTGTTGTAGCTTTTGTGTAGTCCTTTTGTTGCTACTCTGATATATATATATATATATTCTTTTGACTCGTGTTTGTATTATGGTCGTCATACCACATATGTGATGTATCATTTTGTATACTTTGTAATGTATCGGTATATGTGTGTGTGTATATGATTATCTGCTGTTCTGTGATGTGTTTTGCATTTGAGTTGTTGTATTTTGTTCTGATAAATCCTATAGCCACATATGGCTTTGTATTAAGTATTTATTGGATATGTCGATCCACTTGAGTTAGACAAAAAAATGGAGCAGTTATCGACGTATTCAATAGATATTTAAGACGAGGCTATAGATGGTCGCTCCTAAACAGCCACATTCTTCACATTAGCAGACAGTATTACCCAGTAATACTCTTTGTTAATGTGGGTCTCAGGGTGGGGTGTCACAGCTTGGTATCAGAGCTGAGTTCAGAACAAAATATGATAAACACATAACATAACATATATTACGGTACATCAAAGTATAGTATAAGTGTTACATTTCCCTTAATCATCGTGTCATTAACCTTTTCGAGTCCTTTGGGGTAGGTATAAGTTGGGAATACGTCTAGGAATGCATTTTAATTCCGTAGTATTCCACAATTAAATTAATAATATATTATCCCATGAATAATCTTTATTGTGATTGTTCTATTCGAGTTCTCTTCGGTACGGGTGTTTGACGCTCATCTGTATCAAAGGAATTTTCTGATGACGTTGAATGTTTCTTGTCTTGATCTTCTTTGAGGATCGTGAATCCTATTGAGGTGATCCGCAATATTTGGATTATTGTGTGAGAATATTGAGATTGTTCTTTGTAGTTTCTCTTTCCGTGCAAATCTACACATTAGTCATTACCTTGGGTTTAACGTGATTTGGGGATGGATTGGCTTGCTTGTTATCAAGCCCAATCCTATGTTTTTGAAAGGATCCTATATTTAGGCATCCAAATTCGGCTAATTAGTTGTCCCTTGTCCTTCGGAATGTTGATGATAATTCTGAAGTATCTTTATTTTCTCTTGAGTTTCAAGATGATGATGATGTATCTTGATTTCCAATCGTTTTTGATTTTGTTGATGCGTGTGAGTCTATTTCGGGTTTGTCACCCAATCGGGCAATTGAGTTTTGTATTGACCTCATTCCTGATTCTTAGCTTGTTAGTCATCCTCCCATGAGGATGTCCACAAACGAAATGAGGAACTTAAAAGAAATTGATGGAGCTTGAAGCCAAGCCATTTTTTCAGCCCAGTTCTTTACCGTGGGGTGCCACGGTCACCTTTGTTAAAAAATCTGGTGGGACTCTTAGGCTTTGCATCCACTTTCGCAAGCTTAACGAGTTAACCATTTAGAACAAGTATCCATTGCCTAGGATGATGACGTGTCCGATCAATTGAGTGGTGCTGGTATCATTCCTCAGTTTAACCTTGCACCGGTTTTCATTAACTACGAGTTGTGGAGGATAGCGTTCATCTTATGAGGAATGCGGATTACAGATCTTAAGGCTAGGAATTACACTAGAGGGGGGGGTGAATAGTGTTTTTAAGAAATTACTAAATCTTTTTGAGTTTATGTTAAATTGAACACAAATGTATGCAATATTCAGACACAGATATAATCACAGATGCAGAAATAAAGTAAATGCATAAAGGAAAGAACACACCGGATTTTATACTGGTTCGGGGTTACCCTACATCCAGTCCCGCACAACTAAGTACGGATTTCCTTTCAAAAGCAATTCAACAATTACAACCCTCGATTTCAAGGCTACGAGGTACACCCTCCAGAATCACAATCCTCTGGGTAGAGATACTTGATTTCCGGGGCAACAAGTTCACCCAATTGATTTCCAAGGCTACAATCAAACCTTTTCTCGCTTGATTGATTTCCAAGGCTACAATCACACCTTTTCTCGCTTGATAGATTACAAAGAAGCCTATAACTCTGAATAGCCCTTGGATCTTGTTGAGATAGTGATAGAGAATCAAACCAGAGATTATCTAGTAAGATTCAATGTTGATTTCGGCAGAGTAAGGATATGATTTTGATTAAGAAAATGTGGAAGAAGAAGAGAAGTGAAAAACCAGAAAAACTGATGTGAAATTCGTTGAAACTAACCCCTATTTATAGAAGAACAACAGTCATGTCCATTCGTGAAAGGTTATGGCGAATAGACACTTCTTTTGAAATTTGAATTTTGAATTTTAACTGACACTATGTCGACATGGTCACCATGGGTATGTCGACATCCCAAAGCAATTTTTGATGATTTTATTTTGTTTGAAAATAATCTTTATCTTATATTAAAACTATTTTAAACTTTACAAATATACTTGACTATAGATAAAATACATGGATAAATATAGAGAATAATATATATAAAATTTTACTATAATTTTATATTTAAATCCAAATATAAATATATTATAATTAAAAGATAGTTTAAAACAACCGAAGTTTAAAAACTAGAATATTTAAGGCTAAAAAATATTAAAAACAATTTTGAAAATCATTCTGAAGTAGTTTTGAAAATCATTTTGAAGTAGTATTGCACACTTCTTCCAGCAGAATATCTCATCATGACAGGACTCGAGAACTTGTACAAAACCAGGATGTTCGTGGGTTTGTAAGCCACTTGTCATAGGTTTGTAAGTTACTTGTCGTGGGTTTGTAAGCCACTAAAAAGATAGAAATGTGTTCCATCCTAAAAGAAAAATGGAGTGAATATTTCAGTGCTATTGTGAAGTTTTAACATAATTCTAGACTCAATACTTATCTTGAAATATTGAACTCTTGATTATCTTGATACTCATGAGTCTTCAATCTTGATATCTTGAATCTCTATACTGTACAGTCTTCATTCTTGGTACCTGCATGGTTAAATCCTGCATATACATATATAACAAAATTATAATGTTAGTATATATATTTTATAATCTTATTCTAAGGCTGTTGTCATCAAAACCATCAACTCATGGACTAACAATCTCCCCTTTTTTGATGATGACAACCTTTGTTTATAAAATATTACTTCTATCCTATTGACTCCCCCTAAATCTAATAACCCCCCCTTAATCTATGCCTAACTCTCCTATTTTATATTTCTCCCCCTTTTCATCAACAAAAACAAACAAACTCTAAACTATACAACTCCCCCTCATTCTTGTACTCAAGTACCTGCATTAATAAACTATATAATAGAGTATATAAGAAATAACTATACTTATAGACATGATATTCAATCAACGATTATAAATATATTAATGTATATTTATACAATCATCAAACCACACCAATGTATAAATCAAATCAATCAAAACAATCAATTTCAGTCAAAACAATCAATTCAAACAAAGTAATAAAGCAAACAAATTAAACGTTACGGGGAACTTCCACCCATCCTTCTTCTCCGAAAATAGGGTCTGCTTTGATGGTATCCCAATTTTCATTGTCATTTGTGAGAGAGACAGGAGGATGTGCTTCGTTATCATCCTTGTGCAGGGAAGAAATCATCCAACGAATTGCACCGAGATGCCTTTCTTGCTCCTTGATCATCTGCATTTGACTCAACTCTAAGTGTCGCTGGTTACGAAGAATGAACGAGAGAATATTCTTGAATGAATTAAGAGTTTCTTCAAGATTCTCGGATAAGTTATGAATTGGATTAGCCATTTTTGAAGTTGAGAGAAGAATAAGAGATAGAATAGATAAGAAATAATATTCAGTAATGATTTCTGGAAGAAATGGGTATTTATAGGTGTAGAAATTCGTTTGAAATGAATAGACATATGGTAGTTATTCAAATATCAAATTCAAAATGAATTGTCATTTCTGACCAGTATATGTCGACATGGTCAAGGGGGGTATGTCGACATACTACAGTGAATTTTGATGGTAATTTTGACTTTGTGAATAATTGTGTATATATATAAATTTATATAATATACGGATTTCCTTTCAAAAGCAATTCAACAATTACAACCTCTCCGAACTAAGAATCTATATATATAATAATACTTTTAATAGAACATATATAAGAACACACATTATTTATTAATTATATATTTGTTTATATTTACATTTTTCGTAGAGATCGTAAAAAAAACAACAAATAGAAAAGAAAGAGAAGAAACTAATGTGAGTCTTTGAACATAGGAGATCTATGAACCGAACAATTTGGATAGTGGAAACAGAAATTTCCATGTTGTTTGACAAGATTTCCATCTTTGTCAAAGCACACTTCGCCAACGCAAACGACTTTGTCGTTATCTTCCGCAATCTCTTCTTCCATGGGTTCTTCTTCTTCTTCACTTTCCTCTTGATCATGATCTCCTGAAGAGTCGTCGTGAATCATGATTATCCATAAGAAATTTTTGCAAATTCCTAAGCATTTTGCCTTGCCTCTCTTGTTCTTTAGCCATTCGAAGTTGCATCACTTGGATTTCAGTCATTAACTGAAGGGTATCTTTCAGAGAATCCTCTATTTTCGTTACATGAGCGAGCGTTGATTGTTGACACGGACCAGAAGTAGGCGATGGGAACAAAAAGGTTGGTTTTAAGTTTGATTTGGAAGAGGAGGCCATTGATAAATTGATCTCAGAAGGAAGAACAGAAAGAAAACAGAGAGAATGAAGAAAATTTCGAAATAGAAGAAATTTATAACCACTTATTTGAATTTTGGTGGGAATTTTTTAAAAAAAAACTAAAAACGTTATATGTCGACATGGGTCTAGGGGGGATGTCGACATCATTCTTGAATTTTTGCCTTTTTAATTTATTTTGAATGTATTTTTTAATTATACTTGTTATTTATATTTTATATTTCAGTTAATGAACAAATACCTAATTCTCTTCTTAATTTAGTAAATGTAGATTCATTTAAGGGTTTTGTTAAGATATTAAAAATTTGATTTTCAGAATTGATATAGTCGAGAGTAATTACTTCTCTACTTATATTATCTCTGAGAAAATGGTGTCTGATATCAATATGTTTAGTTCGAGCATGTTGAGCAGTATTTTTGGATAAATTTATTGCACTAGTATTATCACAATAATTGGTGATTTTGAGATATTTAAACCAAAATCTTTTAAAGTTTGTTGCATATATATTACTTGAGAACAAGCCAAAGCAGCAGAAATATACTCTGCTTCAGTTGTTGATAGAGAAACTATGTTTTGCTTTTTACTAAACCAGGAAATCAGAGAATGCCCTAAAAAGTGACAAGTTCCACTTGTCCTTTTTCGGTCTGATTTACAACCAGCATAATCAGCATCACAGTAAGATATTAAATCAAATGAATCATTTTCAGGATAAAATAAACCATAACCAAAGGTGTGTTTAACATATCTTATAATACGTTTTACAGCTTTTAAGTGAGTTTCTTTAGGTTGGGATTGATACCTTGCACAGAGACAGACACTATGCATGATATCAGGTCTACTTGCAGTGATATAGAGTAGTGATCCAATCATTCCTCTATATAATTTTTGATCTACATCTTTCGAGAGATCTTCTTTACTAAGGTACTCATTGGTTGCCATGGGAGTGGGTTTTCCACTCTCAGTATTCAAACCAAATTTACTAACTAGGTCTTTAGCATATTTTTCTTGACTAATAAAGATACCATTGTCTACTTGTTTTATTTGTAATCCTAAAAAGAAGTTTAATTCACCCATATGACTCATCTCAAACTCTTTTTTCATTATTTCAGAAAATTCTTTATTCATTTCAAAATTAGTTGATCCAAAAATGATATCATCTACGTAGACTTGTACTAGTTGAATATCATTTTTATTTCTTTTAATAAAAAGAGTATTATCTACTTTACCTATTTCAAAATTTGATTGTAACAAGTAAGATCTTAGTCTATCATACCAGGCTCTAGGAGCTTGCTTTAGACCGTATAGAGCTTTCTTAAGTTTGTAAACATGATTTGGAAATTTATCATTTTCAAAAAGTGGTGGTTGTTTAACAAATACTTCTTCTTTTACAAAACCATTTAAAAATGCACTTTTAACATCCATTTGAAATAATTTGAAATTATTATGATTTGCGAAAGCAAGTAGAATCCTAATAGCTTCTAATCTTGCTACGGGGGCAAAAGTTTCATCAAAATCTATTCCTTCTTCTTGACAATAACCTTGAGCGACTTACCGGGCTTTATTTCTAACAACCTCTCCTTGTTCATTCATTTTATTTTATAAACCCATTTAGTTCCAATTATTGTTTTATTTTCAGGTCTAGGAACAAGTTCCCAAACATCATTTCTAGTAAATTGATTTAATTCTTCTTGCATAGCCAAAATCCATGAATCATCAGTTGATGCTTCTTTTGGATTTTTGGGTTCAATAGTTGATATAAAAGCTACATTACTCATTTGACTTAGTTGGTTTCTAGTTTTAACAATAGACTGCATATCTCCAAGTATATTTTCTATAGGATGATCTTTTAAAAGTTTAATCCTTTTATTATGATGATTTAATTCATTATTAGTTTCAGTTGACTCTTGGTTTTGAATGATTAAATCCTCTTCATCATTTATTTCTTCAAATTTTTTGAAATTTTCATCAAATGAAACATGCATTGTTTCTTCGATGGTATTAGTTCATAAATTAAATACTCTGTATGCTTTACTTCTATTAGAGTATCCGATAAAGATACCTTTGTCGGATTTAGGATCAAATTTATCTAACTTATCTTTTGTATTTAAAATAAAACATTTACTTCCAAAAATTCTAAAATAAGATACCTTAGGTTTCTTTGAGAAAATAAGTTCATAAGATGTCTTATCAGTTAAAGGTCTAATTAAAATTCTATTTAAAATATAACAGGCGGTAGCAACTGCTTCTGCCCAAAAGTACTTTGGTAAACTACTATCAGAAAGCATAGTTCTCGCACACTCTTGAATCGTCCTATTTTTACGTTCTACTACCCCGTTTTGTTGTGGAGTTCTTGGAAATGAAAAATTATGAATTATTCCCTTTTTATTGTAGAATTCTTCATACTTTTCATTTTCAAATTCACCACCGTGATCACTACGGATGGTTATAATTTTTTGAGAAAATTGATTTTGAACCCTTTTTGAAAAATTCTTAAAACATTTAAAAGTATCACTTTTATGTTTCAAAAATATTGTCCATGTAAATCTAGAATAATCATATACAATTACAAAACCATATTTACTGTGATTTAATGACTGAATTTGAGATGGACCAAATAAATCAAGATGAAGTAATTCAAGAGGTTTTGAAGTTGAAATCATATCTTTTAATTTAAAGGAACTTTTTCTAAGTTTTCCTAGTTGACATGCATCACATAGACTATCTACTTTAAAATTCATTTTAGGGAGGCCTCTTACTAGATCATGTTTTGACAGTCTAGATAAGAGTTTGAAAATCAAATGTCCAAATCTCTTATGCCAAATCCAAGGGTCACTTGTATTTGCCAATAGACACAAGTTATCATTTGAAATTTTCATACTAAGAATATAAATATTCTTTTTCCTAATTCCTTCAAATATTATGGTTGAATTATTATCTTCAATGTGACACTTATCTTTTTCAGATTTAATTTTATATCCTTTATCGCATAGTTGACTTATACTTAGCAGATTGTGTTTCAGATTCTTAACTAGCAAAACATTAGTAATAATAGGAGTTTCAAAGTTACCGACTTTGCTGATGCCGATCACATAACCTTTTGAATTGTCTCCAAAGTTAACCAGTCCTCCGTCTTTGTATAGTATATCATTTAACATATCTGAATTTCCAATCATGTGTCTAGAACATCCACTATCGAGTATCCATTTGTTTTTTTTTGATCTACATAGTTTGTTTGTTCTGGATTGATTCCTCAATTCCCATAAAGCATGATTCCTGCACATCAAATAATCTTAGTAGACAACTTGTATTTGAATATTGATTATATGAAGACTCAAGAGACAATGATGATCTGAATATTTCTAAACATGCATTAACAAATTTCTTAAACATAGCCATTAAAAAAAGAAACTTTTTCAAAAATCAGATTATGAAACTTTTGAAAACCTGGATATGATACCAAATGTCAGGAAAGCGAATTACGGATCTTAAGGCTAGGAATAACACTAGAGGGGGGGGTGAATAGTGTTTTTAAGAAATTACTAAATCTTTTTGAGTTTATGTTAAATTGAACACAAATGTATGCAATATTCATACATAGATATAATCACAGATGCTGAAATAAAGTAAATGCAATAAAGGTGAGGAATGCGGATTACGGATCTTAAGGCTAGATAACAGAAAGGAAATTCAATTTCATTGCATAATAGGATAATACAATGATTAAACATAAAGAACTACATAAACACTCAAATTAAAACAAACTTAAACTAATTCGATATGATATGAAGATATTGAACTAGTTAGAGGATGATGAAGATGAAGATAATCCAAGTTTCTTGCTAATTTTGGAGAAAAACTTGTTCACCTTGGATGATATTTTGTCCAATTTCTTACTAATGGATCTTTTAAGAACCCGTTGATTCTCAACAATAACCTTTTGGTTTTTGAGAAGGGTTTTGTTGGTAGGATTGGAGGGATATTCAATACTTTCTAGGGATGTTTCTCCTTCTTCTTCTTCTTCTATTTCCATTTCATCCCCTTCTTCTTCTTCTTCTTCTTCTATTTCTTCGTGAGCCAAGCGCTCTTCCTTTTCGGTAAGAGTTTCATAAGGTTGAAAAACATATGGGATTTTCATGAGAGAAATATTTGAGATATTAAAAACTTTTCTTGAAATAAATTCTTCTCCTTTGAAATTTACTTCAAAATAGTTGAAAATCCGAGTAAGGTAAATTCCATGATATAAAGTGTTTTCTCCCATTTCAAAATTTTTAGGACGAAGTTCATCCAAAATAACTTGCGCCCAATTAATATCATAATTTCCGAAAATAGCAAAAAGTGCTTTGCACACTTTTGAAGTAGGATTGTTAAAATTTCCCGATCTTGGGGTCAAAGTATGTTGTAAAAGAAGATTGACAATTCTTGCTTTAGGATGAAAGTTTCGGTTTTTAAATTCAAAGTTTTCATCTCCTTCAAAAATATGATGAAATGTCTCACGATCATGTTCATCGATTTGAAAACTAGAAAGATCCATTCCCGTGCTTTTGCAATTGAGAATGGTACCCAAAAGATCACAATTCAAAACAATTCTAGTGTCTTTGACACTACTCCAAATTTCATTATCATTTCCTTCATAAAATTCTCGATTGAGATTTGCACAGAAAATTTTAACAAGATTTGGATGACAAACAAAATCATTTTGAGAAGAATCAACAAGACTAAGAATTTGATTGTTTGCAAAAAGAGAATCCACTTCATAAGAAGCAAAATCTTGAAAAATAGCAAACTTTCCGGGATGGACTTTTCCATAATTAGCATAATTGATGTATGCTTTTATTGCCTCCGGATTATTGAGGAGTCGCTTTTTCAAGTTTCTGGAAAGTCTCATGGTGGAGAGGTTGCTTGTGGAAGACATTAAAGTAGAGAGTAGAGAGCTTGAAGTTTTGAAGAGAGAGTTTGAATTTGAAAATGAAAGTGAAAAGTTGTGATAAAAGATAGTGAATAAATAGATTTTTGAAAGACATGTTCTCTGGTCAAAAGATGCCTTTTCAGAGTATTGAATGAAGTGAAAAGATGGAGGGAATCTCAACCATTTGAATTCAAATTTTGAATTTCAAAATTTGTACCCATGTCGACATCATGGTAGGGACCATGTCGACATGTGCCTGTGAATTTCTAAAGTTTATTTTTACTAAGTTTTCTAATATATATATATACTTATTATTTTAATGTATATATATATATATGGAGTATTCTTATAGTATATTCCAGAAAATATTATTATATTAAAAATAATAATAATAATAATAAAATAATAATAAAATTATAATAATAAGAAATAAAAAATAAATTTAAAATTCAATCAATACACCAATTCAAAATCAATCAATCAAGTAATCAATCATCTAATTCTAAGCATGCAATTTCAATCAATTGTATTGTAAATGTGTACCATTTTCTGAATCCGTTTCCTTGAATTTGTTGAAGTCGTGAACTGCCGTGAAACACAAATTTGGGTTATCTGTCTTCTGATCATCATCACTTGAGGACGAGTCTGAGTCATCTAGAGTAGCAGTAAATGCACGCTTCCGTTTCTTTACTAAATCATTGTTTATAGGAGGATTCTGCCTTTCTGGATACAGACAGTCTCTTTTGATATGGTCTGGTTCATCACAGTTGAAACATTTGACATTGTTTGGCACTACATTCTGATTTCTAGAATTCTTATAGTTGTTTCTCTTGAGATTATTCATCTTTCTGTATTTCAGAAATTTCCGAAAATTCCTGGTCATAAATGCTATCTCTTCATCATTATCACTGTTTGAGTCTGATCTGTCGGTTAATGCATTGAATGCCATTGATTTCTTTTCAGATGCTTTGCTTTCTCTTCTCCCAATCATTTGAAGTTCAAACGACATTAGATTTCCAATCAATTCTTCTATCTTTAAAATACTGATGTCATTTGCCTCTTCAATTGCACGTGTCTTTTGATCCCACTCTGGAGTGAGAGAATTTAGAATTTTTCTGACTTGATCTTCTTCCGAAAATTCCTTTCCCAAAGATATTAAAGAATGCACAATATCTTGAAATCGACTATACATATCTGAAATAGACTCATTAGTATTCATTTTAAATAACTGAAACTGATTTGTGAGCATGGAAATTTTGGCCTGTTTAACTTTGCTTGTTCCTTCGTGAGTCACTTGAAAAGTTTTCCAGATTTCATATGCAGACTTACAAACTGACACTCTATTAAATTCATTTCTTTCAAGTGAACAAAACAGAATATTCATTGCTTTAGAATTATTTTGTGCAACAGTCTTTTGCTCAGTAGTCCACTGTGCAAAATTAGTTGTGGGTTCAGAATATTCAGTTTGTATGATATTCCAAGTATCTAATCCTATAGATTGTAAATATATTTTCATCCTACATGCCCAATATGCATAGTTACTGCCATTAAAATGTGGTGGTCTGGCAGTAGACTGACCTTCTACAAATGAACTAGTGACAGGAATACTAGTGTTAATAACAGTACCAGTGTTGGTATCCATTTTGAAAACTTTTCAAAAATCAGATTATGAAACTTTTGAATACCTGGCTCTGATACCAAATGTGAGGAATGCGGATTACGGATCTTAAGGCTAGGAATAACACTAGAGGGGGGTGAATAGTGTTTTTAAGAAATTACTAAATCTTTTTGAGTTTATGTTAAATTGAAAAATGTATGCAATATTCAGACACAGATATAATCACAGATGCAGAAATAAAGTAAATGCAGTAAAGGAAAGAACACACCGGATTTTATACTGGTTCGGGGTTACCCTACATCCAGTCCCACACAACTAAGTACGGATTTCCTTTCAAAAGCAATTCAACAATTACAACCCTCGATTTCAAGGCTACGAGGTACACCCTCCAGAATCACAATCCTCTGGGTAGAGATACTTGATTTCCGGGGCAACAAGTTCACCCAATTGATTTCCAAGGCTACAATCAAACCTTTTCTCGCTTGATTGATTTCCAAGGCTACAATCACACCTTTTCTCGCTTGATAGATTACAAAGAAGCCTATAACTCTGAATAGCCCTTGGATCTTGTTGAGATAGTGATAGAGAATCAAACCAGAGATTATCTAGTTAGATTCAATGTTGATTTCGGCAGAGTAAGGATATGATTTTGATTAAGAAAATGTGGAAGAAGAAGAGAAGTGAAAAACAAAAAAAACTGATGTGAAATTCGTTGAAACTAACGTCTATTTATAAAAGAACAACAGTCATGTCCATTCGTGAAAGGTTATGGCGAATAGACACTTCTTTTGAAATTTGAATTTTGAATTTTAACCGACACTATGTCGACATTGTAACGACCCGTATTTTTACGGATCGACAAGTTCGTCAAAATCTGGAATTTTAGCATTTTCAAGTCATTTCAGATTTTTAGGCAGATTTGTCTAAGTCCTAGGTCGTGAACGACCTAAGAGCTAAGTCGTGACCGAGTTAAGGAATTCGGCGAGTTAGGAGTTGAGTTGTAGTAGCTTAAGTCGTAGGTAGTGGATGACTTAAGGGGTAGGTCGGCGACGACTTAAGGAAGCTGGGGTAATAGTGAATGACCTAAGTGATAAGTCGTGACCGACTTATAGGATTGGCGACCTAAGATAGGTTGTGGGCTTCTGGGTGAGTTAGCGACCTAAGGGGGATAGGTCGGCAACGACTTAAGGAGTTAGGAAATAGGTAGTTTAGCGACCTAGGGCATAGTTAGGTCGGTAGACGACCTAAGGAGATAAGTCGTAGCTGGGTTAAGTTAGCAGGTCGAAGTTAACTCGGCAAGTGTTAAGTCGGAGGCCCTGTTTTGTGTTGAGTTAGGTCGTAGGCGACCTAAGATAGTTAGGTCGCGAGTTTGCTAAGTCATAAGTCGTAGCCTCGTTAGGTCGTAAGTTGTAGGGCTTTGGTAGGTCGCTTGGGTGCGCAGTTGTGCTAAGTCGCATTCTCCTAAGCCTTAGGTCGTAGAGGCGCAAGCGATAGGTCGCTGAGGAGTTTGTTGTAGCATTGTTAGGTCGCTGGGTTTTGTTAAGTCGTAGGGGCTTAGGTCGTAAGTCGGAAGCGACTTATGGAGATAGCCAAATTTCGACTTGAGGAATTTCTGCTATAAATAGGATGGGTTTTTCTCACTTTTTGGGATCCGGATTTTGAAGCGACGAAGTGCTGCCATTTTGAGAGCTCGACTTCTACACTTCTTCACTTCTTTTCTCCACTCTAATCTAGTGCTTCCATCCATCCAAATTGAAGATCAAGATTGAAGATTCAAGAGCTTAGATTGAAGATCTTCATCTTTTCAAGAGAGATTTCTTCGTTTGAAGCGGATTCGTGATAGATCAAGCTTGATCCTTCGCTATCCAGATCTGAAGCGTGTAGATTTGTGGTTGTTTAGGTGATTTGGTGAGTGGTGATTATCTCTCACACGGATCCAAAGGAGTATATCAGATTGTTGGCTCGATTTGGTGTTAAAATAGTGATTTCCATGCATTTTCTTCATCTTCAGTGTAGATCCATATAGATCCATTGTTCATGATGATGTTACATCCATTTTATCATATGTTAACCTATGCAAGTTCATTCATCAAGTTTGTAGAGATATAATTCATGTTTTCATGCTTGTTGGACTTTCTACTCTTTAATTACGAAAATGCCATTATTGTTATAATTGTCTACTTAGATCTTAATTGAATGCTTGATTGCTTGGATTGATGTTTGATTTGATTGGTTGTTATGAATTAGATGATTGATGGTTTGATTTAGACCGAAGACGATTCAAAAGCTAAGGGAAAGGCTCTTGAATTGGGAAAGCTGCTTGTGGCATATGTAGCGGGATGATGAAGCTCTTATGCGTAGATTTGATGATGTGATGTTGAGATGAGGCTTTGTGAGGATGTGATGAAGCGAGGCAATCATGTGATGAAGACTTGGTCTAATCCAGACGGGATCATCCCAAGCATGTTGATAACTCGGTGATATGATTCGAGTTGAGGATAATGGATGGATATGAGAATAGTCGTCGAGGAGGATGACTAGGAGGCTTGGATAGCATCGTTGTTGAAGGTTCTAGCATGCTCTAAGCAAGAGTACGTTTGGGCAGATTCGATGGTCCTAACGGCCAACTGTTGATGGTCGAGTACTCTGGGCAGATTCGATAGTCCTAGGCACGGGCTGCGACGACGTGCGAGAGTTATGTCTAGAATCGGGGTTTCCATTAGCCCTTGACGAACGGCTGAAAGAATGTGCCGGTCATTCAATTAACGGTGATATCGAAGCAATGATAACAGTGATAGCCAGAGTCATGGATGTTTGGTTGTATCATCATTCGGACTCAAGAGCGGTATTTTCTGGGTGCTTATCTGATTTAGGCCTTTGTACTTGGAAAACATCGCCCTTGACTCGAATGATTATTACTTTACTTTAAATTGTATGCTCTGCTGTGTTTCTTCTGCTTAGTGTGTGTTTGGGGGCTATCACTGTAGAAAGAGGTGGAGTGGGAGGGTTGTATTCCTATTCCTTTTCCTTTATGCTCTTTTGGTATGTTGTTAGTTAATTTACTGCTCACTAAGACTGTTGTCTGACTCAAGGCTTTATGTTTTAATTCTTATTCCTTGTGCTGTTCATCCATTTTTGGGAAGGGCAGACTAGGTAGCAGGTGACAGGTGCTGTTCTCTTCTCACGATGCTGATATCGAAGACGAGCTGGAGGGTTGCATATTATCTTCTTATTATATGTACTGGATGTTCCGCTGTTTTGTATTCTCTGAGTGTTATGTAGTGAGGCTTGATGTATTGACTATTTGGATGCTTGTATTCAACTATTATGGAGTTTTATATGATGTCATTTTGTTCTGTAAAGCTTCACTATACATATGTTCTGTTGTATTTTGCCCATGCGCTGTGAGTAATACGATAGATTCTATTGTTTTAATCTACCCTGACAATCGTCCATGGTCGCCTGGCACACTTTACAGCGCACTATCCCTAGATTCGGTGCAGGGGTCATGGGCGGTCGTCACATTTGGTATCAGAGCGAGGTTAATCGATTTTATCCAACGCTCACTGACGTAACTACGTATGAGAGACGTAATTGTATTTTGATGGATGAATACTATATATAATATAGTAACTTAGTAGAGTTTGAGTCCTTTATGCAGTTGTTTCTCCAGATGTTCTAATCATTCCTTTTTATAGATATTGAGAATGAGTCGAAGAGGGAGACCAGCTGCTAGGGAAGGTCGTGCTACTGAAGAGACTGCTGATTATGCAGCCATGTTCGAAGCTATGATGACTTCGATCATGAGAAGGATACCAGTTCCGGGGGCAGCAGTAGATGTTGGAGTTCAAGTCCAAACTCCGAAACCAGTGGATTTTGCTAAGTTGTGCAAGGATTATACTGCTCTTGGAGGGAAGGTTTTCTTGGGAACGGAATCAACTATTGAAGTCCAGAGATGGATCGATGCTTGTAGAAGGATCTTTGGTGATTTGGGAATTGATGATGCAACTAAGAGGAAGTTGGCATCAAGGCAGCTTCAAGGGAGAGCCTCTGATTGGTGGAACTCTATTACCATCAATACTGCGGAGGAAGAGATTACTTGGGAGCAATTCCAAGCTAGATTTGAAGCTAAGTTCATTTCTACAGCTCAGAAGTCTGTTCTGTTCAAGAGGTTTGTGGAGCTCAAGCAAGGAGGGAGATCAGTTCTTGAGTATGTTTCTGAGTTTGAAGCTTTGTCCAAATATGCTCGGTCATATATTGAATCTGCCTATCAGAAGAATGAGAAGTTTGTGACCGGCTTGGATAGTTATCTTGGGAGACAGTTGGTGGATCATTTGGACGATTCATTTGAGAAGCTGGTGGAGAAAGCTCTTAGGCATGAGAGTCTGTTTCCTAAGGAAGGATCTGTTGTTGCTGTGACCAGGGAAGAGTCTAAACCCCAGCAGGGTGGAAACAAGAAGAGGAAGCAGCAGCAGCAGAAGGGTAAGGATGGCCAGAAGAAGCCGAAAGGCGAGGTGACTTGCTACAATTGTCAGCAGAAGGGCCATTTCTCGAAGGATTGTAAGAATCTGAAGGTGCCGATGAAGTGTCACAACTGTGACAAGCCAGGGCATTTCAGGAAGAATTGTCCAGAACCGAGGAGGGACAAGCAGATTGTGCAAGCTTATGCTTTGGGAGCTGTTCCGTCGCCTTCGAAAGCTCCTACTGCTGAAGAGAAAGGAAAGAGTGTGGTTGTTCAAGGTACTCTTTTCCTATGTGGTGTTCCAGTTAGAGTTTTGTTTGATACTGGAGCGTCGCATTCGTTTGTTTGTAATGAACTCGTAGGCCGGTTAGATTTGAAGCCAGATATTGTTGATAGGCCATTGATTGTGACTAATCCAGTTGGGGGTTCGTCTTGTTTGTGTATGTTATGCCGTGGTCTAGTTGTATCGAGTCATGGTTGCTCTTTTGTTTGTGATTGCTTTGTTCTGAACTTTGTGGGGTTCGGAATTATTTTGGGTATGGACTGGCTTAGGAAGTATGCGGCTAAGGTTGATTGCGAGAGGTTGGAAGTGACAGTCGAGAATGTGGAGGGGCGAAAGGTTGTAATACGATGTAAGCATGAGGAAGGCATCTTCATGAGCTTCATGTATTCGCTGGTTGTTCCACGGGAGGGACTGTCATCGGTGCCAATCGCTAATGGATTCGAGGATGTCTTTGACGAAGTCAAAGGGTTGCCGCCGCATAGAGAGATCGAGTTTCGTATAGATCTAGTTGAAGGAGCCAGACCTGTTGTGATGCCTCTTAGGCGGATGGCGCCTAGGGAACATCATGAGTTGAAGGTGCAAGTTGATGATCTTTTGTAGAAAGGATTCATTCGGTGTAGTGTGTCCGAATGGGGTGCACCAGTTGTGTTTGCAACCAAGGCAGATGGATCGTTGAGATTGTGTGTGGATTATCGTGAACTGAATAAGGTGACTAAGAAGAACAAGTATCCATTGCCGAGGATAGATGACTTGTTTGATCAGCTTCACGAAGCTAAGGTGTTTTCCCAGATGGATTTGGCAACAGGATTTCACCAGTTGAGAGTAGCTAAGGATAGTGTGCCGAAGACTGCTTTCAGGACACCATCCGGTTTCTTTGAGTGGCTGGTAATGCCGTTTGGATTGACTAACGCGCCAGCATATTTTGTGGATCTTATGAATAGAGTGTTCAGAGATCAGTTGAACAAGTTCGTACTTGTGTTCGTGGATGATATTCTGATTTATTCCAGAACGAAAGAAGAGCACAAGACGGACTTGCGTATTGTTTTGGAAATCTTGCGGAAACATCAGCCGAAGGCTAAGTTTTCGAAGTGTCACTTCTGGAAGAGTGAAGTGAGGTTCTTAGGCCTTGTGATTTCTGGAAATGGGATAGCGGTTGATCCCGCTAAGGTGGCAGCAATCCAGGATTGGGTTAGACCTAAGAATGCATCTGATGTGAGAAGTTTTCTTGGATTAGCAGGATATTATCAACGGTTTATCAAAGACTTCTCCAAGATAGCTGCACCGTTAACAGGATTGACGAAGAAGAACCAAGTGTTCAGTTGGGATGCTAAGTGTGAGCAAGCTTTCGTAATCCTGAAAGAGAGATTGACAAGTGCTCATGTTTTGACTATTCCAAGTGGGAATGATGAGATGGTGGTTTACACCGACGCATGTGGTACTGGACTTGGAGCAGTGCTGATGTAGAGGGATAAAGTTGTTGCGTATGCAAGTCGACAACTGAAGCCGCATGAAAGGAATTACCCGACTCATGATTTGGAGTTAGCGGCGATTGTATTTGCTCTGAAGATGTGGAGACATTATCTGTTGGGAGTTCGATTCGAGTTGTTTACGGATCATAAGTCGTTGAAGTATCTTTTCTCCCAAAAGGATTTGAATCTTCGGCAGCAACGTTGGCTAGAGTTTTTGGCATCATATGATTTTGGTATAGCTTATACTCCGGGAAAAGGTAACGCAGTGGCAGATGCGTTAAGTCGAAGACATGCAGGATTGGGAGCCATGTTTTCAGAATGGAAGAGTCTCGAGTATTTAGCTGGATTTGACTTCAGGCCTAGATGTGAATTGGAACCTGAGATGTTGGCAAACTTATCGATAAGACCTTCTCTTGTGGAAAGGATTGGCGAGAGCCAAAAGCGAGACGATAAGCTTGTCAGGATTATCCGTGATTTGGAATCTGGATTGGATCCAGAAAAGGATAAAGGATTCGAGGTCGATCGAGAGGGTTGGCTTCGAAAGCAAAGACGACTAGTTGTTCCCGATATAGATGAATTGAGGAGTGAAGTTCTGAAGGAAAGTCATCACTCGAAGTTGACAATTCATCCAGGTGGAAATAAGATGTATCGGGATATGAAGAGAACCTACTACTGGGAAGGCATGAAGAAGGATGTTGGAAATTTCATTTCCAAGTGTATGAACTGCCAGTTGGTAAAAGCCGAGCAGAAGAAGCCTAGTGGATTGCTTCAGCCATTAGAAGTTCCTACATGGAAGTGGGAACAAGTGTCGATGGATTTTATCGATGGATTGCCTAGAACCAGAACGGGAAATGAAGGGATTTGGGTCATTGTAGATCGTCTGACTAAGAGTGCAAGATTCATTCCTGTTCGATCGACTAGGACTGCATCAAAGTTGGCTGAGTTGTATGTTAAGTGGATAGTTCGATTCCATGGTATTCCGAAGAGTATAGTGAGCGATCGATACCCATTGTTCACTAGTGGATTTTGGAAGAGCTTCCAGGAAGTTTTGGGAATCGAGTTGTGTTTGAGTACAGCTTATCACCCTCAAACAGATGGTCAGACCGAGAGAGTCAACCGAGTTTTGGAAGATCTCCTCAGAGCTTGTGTTTTGGATTTCGGAGGATCATGGGAAGATCACCTTCATTTGGTGGAGTTTGTGTACAACAACAGTTACCAGTCAAGCATTGGTATGGCACCGTATGAGGCATTGTATGGAAGACCGTGTAACTCTCCGACATGTTGGTTGGAAACTGGAGAAAAGCTGATACTTGGGCCAGAGATGATTCGGCAGACTTCAGATTGTATAGAGATCATTCGACAAAGAATGAAGGCAGCCCAAGACCGTCAGAAGAGTTATGCTGATAAGCGTCGAAAGGATTTGGAATTCGACGTAGGAGATATGGTTTTTGTAAAGATTTCTCCACTGAAGAATGTTATTCGATTCGGGAAGAAAGGAAAATTGACTCCGAGATTTGTTGGACCATTCCCGATCATCGAGCGAATTGGAAAGCTCGCCTATAGGTTGGAGTTACCTGAGAAGATGTCGGGTGTGCACAATGTTTTTCATGTATCATATCTACGGAAGTATGTGCACGACTCGAATACAGTGGTTTCTGCTGATAGCTGTGAAGATTTCGAAGTTGATCCTGTTGGTAGAAGACCTCGTAAGCCGCTTCGTGTTGTTGAAACTGACACGAAACAGCTCAGGAGGAAGGTAGTTAAGTTGCTCAAGATACAATGGAGTGATGATGATAACGACTGTACGTGGGAGGTGGAAGAGAGGATGAAGGCAGCTCATCCTGAACTCTTCAAGGTATGGCCCTAAGGTGTCGTGTCATCTCGCGATATTGTAACTTGTTCTAATTTTAGAATTCTGTACGCTAAGTTAGAATTGGATGCATGGTTTGTTGATTGCTATGGATGGTAGGCGTACAGAATAGTTTTTGATTGCTTGGAATTTCGGGGGCGAAATTCCTAAGGGGGAGAGAATGTAACGACCCGTATTTTTACGGATCGACAAGTTCGTCAAAATCTGGAATTTTAGCATTTTCAAGTCATTTCAGATTTTTAGGCAGATTTGTCTAAGTCCTAGGTCGTGAACGACCTAAGAGCTAAGTCGTGACCGAGTTAAGGAATTCGGCGAGTTAGGAGTTGAGTCGTAGTAGCTTAAGTCGTAGGTAGTGGATGACTTAAGGGGTAGGTCGGCGACGACTTAAGGAAGCTGGGGTAATAGTGAATGACCTAAGTGATAAGTCGTGACCGACTTATAGGATTGGAGACCTAAGATAGGTTGTGGGCTTCTGGGTGAGTTAGCGACCTAAGGGGGATAGGTCGGCAACGACTTAAGGAGTTAGGAAATAGGTAGTTTAGCGACCTAGGGCATAGTTAGGTCGGTAGACGACCTAAGGAGATAAGTCGTAGCTGGGTTAAGTTAGCAGGTCGAAGTTAACTCGGCAAGTGTTAAGTCGGAGGCCCTGTTTTGTGTTGAGTTAGGTCGTAGGCGACCTAAGATAGTTAGGTCGCGAGTTTGCTAAGTCATAAGTCGTAGCCTCGTTAGGTCGTAAGTTGTAGGGCTTTGGTAGGTCGCTTGGGTGCGCAGTTGTGCTAAGTCGCATTCTCCTAAGCCTTAGGTCGTAGAGGCGCAAGCGATAGGTCGCTGAGGAGTTTGTTGTAGCATTGTTAGGTCGCTGGGTTTTGTTAAGTCGTAGGGGCTTAGGTCGTAAGTCGGAAGCGACTTATGGAGATAGCCAAATTTCGACTTGAGGAATTTCTGCTATAAATAGGATGGGTTTTTCTCACTTTTTGGGATCCGGATTTTGAAGCGACGAAGTGCTGTCATTTTGAGAGCTCGACTTCTACACTTCTTCACTTCTTTTCTCCACTCTAATCTAGTGCTTCCATCCATCCAAATCGAAGATCAAGATTGAAGATTCAAGAGCTTAGATTGAAGATCTTCATCTTTTCAAGAGAGATTTCTTCGTTTGAAGCGGATTCGTGATAGATCAAGCTTGATCCTTCGCTGTCCAGATCTGAAGCGTGTAGATTTGTGGTTGTTTAGGTGATTTGGTGAGTGGTGATTATCTCTCACACGGATCCAAAGGAGTATATCGGATTGTTGGCTCGATTTGGTGTTAAAATAGTGATTTCCATGCATTTTCTTCATCTTAAGTGTAGATCCATATAGATCCATTGTTCATGATGATGTTACATCCATTTTATCATATGTTAACCTATGCAAGTTCATTCATCAAGTTTGTAGAGATATAATTCATGTTTTCATGCTTGTTGGACTTTCAACTCTTTAATTACGAAAATGCCATTATTGTTATAATTGTCTACTTAGATCTTAATTGAATGCTTGATTGCTTGGATTGATGTTTGATTTGATTGATTGTTATGAATTAGATGATTGATGGTTTGATTTAGACCGAAGACGATTCAAAAGCTAAGGGAAAGGCTCTTGAATTGGGAAAGCTGCTTGTGGCATATGTAGCGGGATGATGAAGCTCTTATGCGTAGATTTGATGATGTGATGTTGAGATGAGGCTTTGTGAGGATGTGATGAAGCGAGGCAATCATGTGATGAAGACTTGGTCTAATCCAGACGGGATCATCCCAAGCATGTTGATAACTCGGTGATATGATTCGAGTTGAGGATAATGGATGGATATGAGAATAGTAGTCGAGGAGGATGACTAGGAGGCTTGGATAGCATCGTTGTTGAAGGTTCTAGCATGCTCTAAGCAAGAGTACGTTTGGGCAGATTCGATAGTCCCAACGGCCAACTGTTGATGGTCGAGTACTCTGGGCAGATTCGATAGTCCTAGGCACGGGCTGCGACGACGTGCGGGAGTTATGTCTAGAACCAGGGTTTCCATTAGCCCTTGACGGACGGCTGAAAGAATGTGCCGGTCATTCAATTAACGGTGATATCGAAGCAATGATAACAGTGATAGCCAGAGTCATGGATGTTTGGTTGTATCATCATTCGGACTCAAGAGCGGTATTTTTTAGGTGCTTATCTGATTTAGGCCTTGGTACTTGGAAAACATCGCCCTTGACTCGAATGATTATTACTTTACTTTAAATTGTATGCTCTGCTGTGTTTCTTCTGCTTAGTGTGTGTATGGGGGCTATCACTGTAGAAAGAGGTGGAGTGGGAGGGTTGTATTCCTATTCCTTTTCCTTTATGCTCTTTTGGTATGTTGTTAGTTAATTTACTGCTCACTAAGACTGTTGTCTGACTCAAGGCTTTATGTTTTAATTCTTATTGCCTTGGGCTGTTCGTCCATTTTTGTGACAGGTGTTGTTCTCTTCTCACGATGCTGATATCGAAGACGAGCTGGAGGGTTGCATATTATCTTCTTATTATATGTACTGGATGTTCCGCTGTTTTGTATTCTCTGAGTGTTATGTAGTGAGGCTTGATGTATTGGCTATTTGGATGCTTGTATTCAACTATTATGGAGTTTTATATGATGTCATTTTGTTCTGTAAAGCTTCACTATACATATGTTCTATTGTATTTTGCCCATGCGCTGTGAGTAATACGATAGATTCTGTTGTTTTAATCTACCCTGACAATCGTCCATGGTCGCCTGGCACACTTTACAGCGCACTATCCCTAGATTCGGTGCAGGGGTCATGGGCGGTCGTCACAGACATGGTCACCATGGGTATGCCCACATCCCAAAGCAATTTTTGATGATTTGATTTTGTTTGAAAATAATCTTTATCTTATATTAAAACTATTTTAAACTTTACAAATATACTTGACTATAGATAAAATACATGGATAAATATAGAGAATAATATATATATAATTTTACTATAATTTTATATTTAAATCTAAATATAAATATATTATAATTAAAAGATAGTTTAAAACAACCGAAGTTTAAAAACAAGAATATTTAAGGCTAAAACATTTTAAAAAACAATTTTGAAAATCATTCTGAAGTAGTTTTGAAAATCATTTTGAAGTAGTTTTGCAAGCTTCTTCCTGCAAAATATCTCATCATGACAGGACTCGAGAACTTGTACAAAACCAGGATGTTCGTGGGTTTGTAAGCCACTTGTCGTAGGTTTGTAAGCTACTTGTCGTGGGTTTGTAAGCCACTAAAAAGGTAGAAATGGGTTCCGTCCCAAAAGAAAAATGGAGTGAAGATTTCAGTGCTATTGCGAAGTTTTAACATAATTTTAGACTCAATACTTGTCTTAAAATCTTGAACTCTTGATTATCTTGATACTCATGAGTCTTCAATCTTGATATCTTGAATCTCTATACTGTACAGTCTTCATTCTTGGTACCTGCATGGTTAAATCCTACATATACATATATATTTAAACTATAATGTTAGTATATATATTTTATAATATTATTCTAAGGTTGTTGTCATCAAAACCATCAACTCATGGACTAACACCTCTTACCGCATTCTGCACTCGTTATAAATATTATGAGTGGCTCGTTATACTGTTCGGTTTGACGAACAGTCCAACTTATTTCATCAGTCCTGTGAATCGAGTATTCTGGGAATATCTCGATGAACTCTCCTTGTATTCTTTGATAATGATTGTAAGCAGCGATAATTTAAATTGTAAATCTTTTTAATAGATGATATACTTATGAGTCTAAAATGGATTCTTTTTATTGGGGTAAGCAAAGAATATTTTATAAAAATTATACGAGAGACATGTTTATCATTTAAAAATGATTTTGTGTTGGGTTGTCCATCGAGCGCTTTAAGAATTCTGGTCGATGCGCCTGATCAACGTTATCGGTAGGAATTTCCTAAACATTATGATGAGACAGTCAAACACGGTAAATTGAGTTTTAATACGTAAAGTTTGGAAATAATTAATCTGGTGGAGTATTAATTTTATTTTAAATGTTTAATGAAGCCATTGAACCAAAGTGAGTGTTGGATGAGTGGTGAGGAGTTTTGATCATTTGATCAACTCTGCAGCCAATCGATGGGGTCATTCACTATAAATCAATGGCGAGGCAATACCCTTATATTATTTGAAATTTGAGAAATTGAATATGGTAATTTGGGTAAGTAAAGTGAATAATTCTAATTAAGGGGATGTCTTAATTAGAAGAAAATACCATTTGATGCTTTGATTAATAAAATGATGTATTTAAGGTAAAAGAATACTTTGGTTTGAAAATTAAAATATTAATTGAATATTTTAGTACAAGTTATTAATGATGACTATAAAATTTGTTTCAGCACTTATTTATTTGAGCAATAGTAGAGATAGATATAAAACTATGCTAATTTTAAACTTTTAGCATGAAGTGTGAGCAAGTTTTGTTTTAAATTTTGGTTGTATTAAAAATTGATTGGTGTGAATTTGTAAAATTCTTTTGAATACGAGTTTGAATTGATTATCAACTTTAATTAGTTTTATGTTGATAATTAGATGGAAATTTAATTTTGTGACAAATGAAAATGTGAATTTGAATTGTTTTTGATAAATGAACAATTCATGTAGTATAATCATTTTAATTCTGAGAATAACTTTAAAAAAAATTATATATATATATCCCAAAATTTATCTTATGGATAATCAATAATCATTTCTTGATAATGAAAGAGATTAGTTATCTCTTCCAAAATGAATTTTCAAGTTAATTGTTTTAAAGTTAGATTTTGGAAAGTAATGAAAATATTTCCACTTAATGAAATGTTTTTATGATGATTACATAAAGTTGATTATAATTTTGTATGTCTTAGCTTTCCGGGGAAAACGAAATTCATTTAATAATTTTTTTAGCAAAAAGCTTGTTTGAAAATGTAGTTTGAGATTAAAATGGTTTGGGAAAATTTCAAATTTTAAATTGATTTAAAAGCTAAAATTTTGTTTGGAAATGTGCTGTACTAAAACAGCGATAATTTAAGATATATAACTCCAAATGAGCTCAATCTTTTTGTAAATGAAAGAGCTTTCAGTAAGCTATAACTTTCCTTTTACCACTTTGGAAGATTTTGAATATAATTTAGTTTTAAATAGGTTTGAAAGTGGATAGGCATTTCTGCCCTATTACAAAATTCTCTAAGATTTAAGCTGAAAGTAAATTTAACATTACTTTCAAACCATAAATCCAATTTTAATGATCTTTATTTTGCTGGAAAACATAGACTTAGTAGAACAACTTTCAAATTATTAAAGTTTTCAGATTTTGTGGTTTGCTATGTCAAAACTTGTCTTCTTTACAGCAGGTCTTAAATGAAATTGATCTATTTCCCTTAATAGTTAAGTGTAGTACTTCTTATTTATGAGCATGAACTATTATCATCTATTTGAGTTAAGTACATGTGAAAGAGGATAGTTGGAATGGAGCAAAAAGAATATATATAAGTTTCTGCAAACTCGCTTTAAAATGCTAAAAAGGAAGGTATGTTTTCAGATTAATTTTTTAAAGTGTTAAATGATGATATATATTGTGTTTACGACCTAATGTTCAATGTATATTATATAAATCATCTTTGTAATATTGTGTACGGCCCTCCATACAAAGGAGACTCCATCGATTTTTCCGAAAATTTCTAACACTTAGAAAATTTGAGAAACACATGTGAAAATATATGTTACCAATTAAAATTTATGGAAGAATTAGAGGATAGACAACTGAAAAATTTTATTTACTCTAAATAAAGAGTAGTGAGTTTAAATTAAGAATCTAAGTAAGAAGCTTTAGAAATTTTCAAATGTTGAAAATTAAGAATTCAATTATTTTCAAGATAATGGGTTTGTGAACTTTAAGAATATTTGTTTAGTAAAAGAAGTATAATAATCTATTCCTTGAGTTTATTTTGCCTTTGTGCAATTATTTTATGACTTGCATTTATGCAATCGTATGAGTTTGGTGGTATTGGGAGAAACCACCTACCTTGTATTGGGTTTTCTTTCTGTAATAGTTGTCAATCTAGTATCAGAATGACTCCCTTCGTAGTGTTATACGGAAAGTTGTATCGACGGTCATCTTGTGGGTTGGAGTCCGGGATAAAGTTGTGACTAAATCCCAACTCTGTTTGTGAAACTTTTGAGGAATCGATCTCACCTGATTTGTCTATTTCGAAACCTCATGTTTGTGTTTTCCTTCGATGGTGAGAGGCCTTCGAAATGACGATGTTCTACTCATAAAATTCAATGGTCCGTTAATCCTACCGCTTATACTTGAGAAACCATAGAATTTATTGAGCTATCTTATCCGAGTTTTCTGTTATCTTGTGTTGAGGGTGAGAAATTTAAACTCTAGCTTATCTATCTTCCTTTGCTTGATGAAATGAATCGTGTTAAATACAGCTCTTCTCTGGAAATTGTGAGGACACAATTTTGTTAAGGGGGGAGTTTGTAACAACCCTGGTTTGGAGATTTCCTGCTAATATTAAATTATAATGGTAATTATAATTTAATATTGTGAATTAAATAAAAATTGGAGATTTTAATTTGTTTATTTGGAATAAACAATGAATTTTGGAATTAAAAATGAGAAAATAAAAATTCCAAACTTTATTTTATTTGGTTAGAGTGATAATAAATGGAAAATGACTTTATTTTTGAGAAAATGCAATAATTACATTAATTATTGCCCATTTGCTTCTTTTAATAATTTTTAAAAGAAGTAATTGATTCTTAAAGGCAGTTTAATTAAATAAAAAAGTGGAAATTGGTTTAAAAATATGTTATGGCTATAAATTATGTTTGGAAATGGTTTAAAATATTTTTCTAAGTGAGAAAAGTATTTTTGTTGAATTTTAGAAGTTAAAAACAATGTTTTATCTATTTATTTGAGTAAATAGTGTATTTTTGTAAAATAAAGGATTTTAATAATAAAAACGTTTTAAAAATATAAATTTACCTTTTTATATGGTAGAAAATGTTTATTTTATATGTATACAAACTTACCTATTTTTCTTATGTAAAACTTGAGAGAAAAGTGTTTTTTGTTTTGTGTATATGTGATATATGTACACATTTTTAGTTAAGTGTTAAGTAATTATCTTAAGCCATTTTATTTTCTTTTGATTTGGGTCCTTTGGCCCATTAGTCTTAGCCTATAAATGAAGAAGTGAGAAAAAGGAATACCAGTACGTTCACTTTTCTCAACTTCATCTTCCTCTTTCACCTGAGAAACAAAACACAATAAACCACTCAACCAAATTTCTCAATCCAAGCCAATTTCTCCATAAAATCCAAGCAAATTAAAGTCTCTTACAATCTAGAGAATAAAACAAAGGTAATCTAACTCCAAATCACTTAATTTCATCAAAAATCTCTGATTTGTGAAATGGTTCTCTAATTACAGTAAAATTTCCTTTGCATGTTATTTCTATCTTCTGTACAGGTTCTTAGAAGCTATTTCTCAAGCCAAAGCTTCCTACTTGCTGCTAAAATCTAAGTTTTTGCATCTAAACAGCAGGGAGAGTTGTAATACTCACAAATCCTAGCTGAGTCAAGCTCAAAATTGCAAGAAACTGCAAAAATTTAGATTCAGTTCGTATATTTCTATTGTTGTTTTTCTCTGTTCAAAATCAGTTTCATATTGCTACTTTGAAAGCCTGTAACTTTTGATTCCGGCAACTAAATGCTACTAGATTTATTTCATTTGGTATATTGCATGTTGATCTATGTCCCTGCAAAATTTGGTTGAAAAATATTGTCGTGTGAGTGTTGAAATCTGCTCTGAAACTTGCATGAAAACCCTGAAATCGACCTGGAACGAATCGTGTGAGGAAGGTCGACCCTTCCTCTCTCTGGGTTGACATGCAGGTCGACCTAGAGACCACTAAGGTCGACCGTCCAGTCGACCATAGTGGGGGCATGGTCGATCTCCAGGTCGACCTCTAGGTCGACCTGGATACAGGCATTTGCCTGCTTTGTTTTGCTCTTTTGTTTTGAGTTTTTTAGCCCGTTTCACTTCATTTTCTTATTATATTTTGTGATGTTTTTAACCGTTTTTGAAGGCCATGATGTCTATCAATGGACTAGCCAAATTTTGGAGTATTTGAAATTTTGAATTGTTTTGAATTAAATTTGAATTTAAATTCGAATATCGGTTTGAGTGATTTTCTTCGTTTTTCTTCGTTTTCGAGCATGGATTTCTCCAAACTGTTTTGAAATAATTTTTAAAATTAATGGGCATTTTAAATAATTATTAGATGATATTTTAAAAGTATTTTCAAATATAAAATCTATTTATTCTCTATAATAAGGGAATTTTCAAATACAGTTTTCAAAATTGATTTCGAAAAATGGGTTTTAAAGCTTGTTTTCCAAAGTAAATTATTTTTATATATAAAATACACGTTTTTGCACTATTCAAGCGAATTAAAAGGAGAATTAAAAGGTTTGGTAAAACACGTGGTATGGGACACGTGCGTTTATCTTATCGGTTAATTCCTGACTTGTCTGTTTGATCGTTTTGACCTTCAGGTCGAGTTTGCCGATGAGATGAGGTATACTTTTTACTGCTTTGAGTGTGAAATTTACTAGCGGTTAGTAAACCGTTTAGTGCAAACGTGTGGTATGGGACGCATGTTAACACTGTTAGGGTTCCTATCCGAGAGTTTGTGACACATTTGCCATTGCGACGTATTGCCAGTACTGGACCTTTGGGTCATTGCCATTGTGGCATTTGCCATTACGACGTATTTGTCTTCGAGACGTTTGCCATTGCGGCATTTGCCATTGCAGCATATTTGCCATTGTGGCATATTTGCCATTGTGGCATATTTGTCATTGTGACATATTTGCCTTCAGGGGAGGTACCTATTTTTAGAGATCAGTACTTGGTAGGCTTCGGCCAAAAGCACGTGCAAAACTTTTGAGATGATTTTATTGATTATTGTGATTTCCCTGATATATCGCCTTTTCATGGTTGGCCATTCGAGCCGTTATATATATATATATATGTGTGTGTGTATATATATATATATGGCGATTACCTTATGGGAATTTGAGTTGCCTACAATGGCGTTATTTGAGATTTGCCTTTTGGCGTATTATTTGGGATTTGCCTATTGGCATTATTATATGAGATTTGCCTTTTGGCGTTTATTTGGGATTATAGTCTCCTCTGTTGGAGATTTATATTTGATTGCCTTATGGCGTATTTTGAGATGGGGATTTCTTTGAGTTGCTTTTAAGTTTGTCGATATGGCGGGTTTGGGATTTCTCCTCTTTGGAGTTATGTTTTCTCCTAAACCATATTTGATGTTTTGTGATACGCCGATGAGATGAGGCGTGCTTTTATTATGAGATTTGTTATAAAGTTTATCGCCTTTGAGTTGCATTCATATTTAGTGATATCCTTATATCACTTGAAATTACTATACCTACTTAGTTATGCCATGTGAAGTAACCATATACTCTTGAATTATTCCTTCTCACTTGAGAAGATTATCACCTTGCCTTATGCTTATGTTATTGATTATCCTCTTAAACTGATTTGTTTAGCTAGACTGACCCGTGTATTTTATACTCGGGTCAGACCGAGGTGTTTCAGGTTAGGTACCCTTTGGACTTTGCCTATTCTGCTTTCGCACGGACTTTTCTGCTAGCTTTTTGTTGTAGCTTTTGTATAGTCCTTTTGTTGCTACTCTGATATGTATATTCTTTTGACTCGTGTTTGTATTGTGGTCTTCATACCACATATGTGATGTATCATTTTGTATACTTTGTTATGTATCGGTATATGTGTGTATATATATGATTATCTGATGTTCTGTAATGTGTTTTGCATTTGACTTGTATTTTATTCTGATAGATCCTATAGCCACGTATGGCTTTGTATTAAGTATTTATTGGATATGTCGATCTACTTGAGTTAGAAAAAAATGTAGCAGTTATCGACGTATTCAATAGATATTTAAGACAAGGCTATAGATGTTCGCTCCTAAACAGCCCTATTCTCCACATTAGCAGACGGTATTACCCAGTAATACTCTTTTTTAATGTGGGTCTCGGGGTGAGGCATCACAAAAAGGCTAAGTATATTGCCTTGAATAGCACCGTAATAAAAACGATGTATATAAATATGAATGCAAAAGTTTATAACCAAGCTGAAGAAGATTCCAAATATTGAGAATCCCATAATATTGCTATACAATAACAATGTTATAATACTATTGATAATAGAACTTAAAGCTCACTGGAAGTCGAGAGACATACTCCTAATCGTTCCACATGATAAAGGTGGTTTATCAGCATCAGAGAGAGTTGATTAACAAAGTAAATAATTGAAACATAATAGCACATCCGTTCATAGAGGGACTGACCCAATTGTTTTTGAGAAATACAATTGGAAAAGTTGGAATAAGATTCCATAAGTGACAGCAAGTTCAAGTGGAAGATTGATAAAGTTGGGTGTATGCCCTAGGGGCAATTATGTAATTTGTTACAATATATAACTCGATAATCAATCTTGTTCGAACTAAAAGGTGTTTCTTTCTATTATATACTTGGTATAATGTGTTATATTAATTAATTAATTTAATTTAAAGTATATTTAATAGAAAATCAATAAATGATATGTTTTGTGGTAGTAGTTACAAAGTGTTAAAACTGTGAGTAATTTATCACAACGAAAACAAATATATACCATTTGAAATATTCCTAGTCAAGATGCATCAAGACTGGATATCGATGTGTCTATTGAGACTATAGTGCATAACGCTCTCTAAATTTTAGGCGGTATATTACTCATAGCTGTTGAGGGAACCTAAAGGTCATGTACTGGTTGTTATTAGATAACTATGAAACGACTCACTTGATAGTTTTATGTTGGTTAATTTAACTAAGGTCAAACAGAAAATATCAATGTAACCGATTTACAATGTTCTAACGACTTGAGAATACTGTGGATCTTCAATATTAAAGCTTTGCTTTGGTTATAGTCAAATCATGGCATGACATTCAATCGTGTGACTATAGTTGGGTCAACTAGAAGTATTATAAGTGAACCACTATTCAAGAGCGGATTCGTCTCCTCAGTTATATGGGGTTGGTATCATGGTCAACTCAAATCAAAGTCTCTGACCAGAGCATTTCAGTTAATAATAAGTGTTATTATTGAACCAAGTACGTTGTGTTTGGACTTTAGAGTTGAATACGGATGGTATTGGAATTTTGACCATTACCAATTCCATAAGTCCAAAGTGAGATATTTTTGACGAAGAGAATTAGTGTAAATAAATGTCACAACCTGGTAATGCTTAATAAAGTGAAATCGGATTTTACTGAAACTAAGTGATAAAGTTGGCCAAAATGTCACACCACCTGCAAATTGACACATGAATGTTAACATTTGAATAGTTCGATGTTAATCACTCACTGAATTTACACCTGATGAGTCACACAACCAGAATGATGAATTCTCTTCAGGCCAAACGATTTAATTTGTTTATAATTATTGTAAATTTATTAAATTAATTAATGTTTATGAAATATTAATTATAAAGCTTTGAATATGATTTGAGGAATAAATATTACTATATATATTTATAATAGTTATGAATATATGGATCGATATGCGTTATCGATAAGCAATTAAATTAGATTTAATTAATAATATTTATTTGGGCTTAAAATAGGATTAAAGCCCATGAAAGGGGCTAGAAATTTTGACTAAAATGTGGGCAATATAAACCATAAGATGGTGCAACAAAGGCTTGGAGATGGAGGGCTAAGATGGAAGAGAATTGGTAAAAGATAATGTAGGATATTGTTCCTAAAATATCTCCAACTTCTCCTCCATACAAGCATCTCTATCCTCAATCTTTAAGAGAATTTTTGGCTACCTCCTCTCTCCATTTTGTTGTTGAATTATACATCTTAACGCTCCAACACAAATCAAATCAATTAAAATCAATAACTATTCGATAACAAAGGGACTGCGATTCAATGACTAGAAATTTGACGAATCAGGAAGGTTTCAAGTGGAAGGGAACTCATCATTACAAGTTGTACTTAAGGGCATTAGTATAGATAAGTAATTAGTTTTATATATGATGTATATTCTCTGTATATGTAACACCCCGCATTTTTATATAATTAAATAAAATCAATTGAATTAACATAATTGCAAAACAGAATATAAATGTCAAATATATGCATTTAAGAATTAAGAGGTTACATAGATTTATGCAAGCAATGAGTGTGTGATTAATTGACGCATCAATCAATTAAAAGGGGAATTAATTAAGAGACATAGAGGCATCAATTAGTCAAAGAATATGTCACTTTTATAACATTAATTAATTAAGGGATCTTCTAATAAAAGGAAATGTATGTAGAGAATAAATTAAACGATAACATACATATATTAATTTATAATTGACACAATCAATTAATTAAGTAATTAATTAAAGGCATTAAGTAAGCGTCAATTAATAAAAGAGGGAAACTTATATGTCAATTAATAGGGTAATGAATTGGCGGTTTAAATATATACAACTAATAAATGTGTGATTGAGTGACGCATAGGAATTAATTTGGATATCGATTAAAATGGGAAAACGTGTCAATTAATTAATTGGCAATCAGTTGAGCGTTTTAAAAAGGGTGTCAATTAATCAAAGAATATGCCCTTGTTACATTAGCTAATAATGTAAATTAATTAGCTAGAAGAAAACGCCAGTTGTAGGATTATTTGTTTCCATGTTAAAAAGAAAAAAAAGAATTGGAATGCGTACAAAAATCAAACGGAGTAATTAAGTTTATGATGAAGGTAAGTTAATAAGAATAAATCAAAAAGTATAACTTTTATATACAATCAATTAATAGAGGTATTAATTGACGTGTTCAAATAGGTAAGAAATTATAACGTATAAGAATCAATTAATATTAGATATATATATATATATGATCTAATTAATTGGGTAATTAATGAGAGAATCTTATTTAGAAGGAAACGTGAATTAATAGGGTCGTATAATAAAGGAATAAATGAATAATATTGGAGAATTTTACGTTATGAGCTAACATAAACAAATCAATAATTGATGGTGAGGATTGTTTTAGGGTTAATCGGATGGTTCATAGTTGTTTGCTACACCTATAAATTGAAAGTAGCTTAACCCTAGCCCACACTATTTTCTCTGAATCAGCTGTTGTTATTTACACCAAACTCCTCTTCTCTTCTCCCTCTTCCTTTCTCCTTTATCAAACAAATCTTTCCCCAAACAAAAATAAAATTTAGTAAGGATATACATACAAGCAAATCAGAGAATTGCGCAAACAAATCAAGGAATTTATAGCGAATTAAAAAGGGGGAAAAGCGGAGAAAAGCGTAGCAAATTAAAAGGGATAGAGATTGAAGCTAAGGACGACATGTGAATGGATTTAATTATATTCTTTTACGTTTATAATATATTTTCATTGAATTTCCGTTAGATAATTTATTCCAGTAATTAATTCTATTAGTTATGCAAACACTGTAAATTTATTTCTATGTAACTAGGCTTGACAACTAGAAAAGGCATAGTCCAAAAAGTAAGAAATTTACAATTATTTACATCTATTTTAAAAGTCATAATTTAGCCTTAATACCGGTTCCTTTTATTCCCTTTTTACGTGAATAATATAGTTAGAAAGAGAATTCACGGTTATGGATTAAAATATTAGACTTTATAAAAGTAAATGTAAAATAAAAAAATTGGAAAATTTGAATAAAATTAGACAAGTGGAATTCTGCAATAAATTATGCTGAACGAAAACAATAAATTTATCTGATAATTTAATTTTGGGAGTAAGTAATAGACCAATTGGTTGGTTTAGAAACTAGAATACATTTCTATAATTTAGTAATTAAAAGATAACGATAAATGTAACTGCAAGAATAAAAAGAAAGAAAAAGGGAACTAGTGTAAAATAGAGGGACCATTGTATTTTACACTACCCCAAAATAATAAAAGAAATATCTTGCAGCTACGAATTATTGTCTATAGTATTATTTAGTATTAAATTATGGAAATAGTATAGCTTTCACAACCAACCAAATAAAATAGAATTACTTCCTAGAATAAAAGAAAATAAAGTAGAGTATGAAATGAATCAAATGAATTATTAGATAAGAAATTAAGGCTGTGAACAATAAACGAACCTAGGTCTGCATTTACCGCGTAGACTACATAAAAAGACAGTTATTATGATAAGTTAATTATATAATAAAAGAGAATTAAAAAGAATTCTATATCATAATAAAAGAAGACAGACTAGAACAGAAAAGAAACACTTGTAATTTTATACAGATTTTAAAAGAAATAATAGTAACAATTACAAGTATAATTATAACATAATTTATGATTAAGTAAACGAATAGAAAGGCTTATTTGGTAACTTAGAATAAATAAGCAATGATAGCAAAGATAAATAGTAAAAGCTTATTTAGATTTCTATTAAATTAATAAGCAAATAGAACAAAATATGCTTCTTTAATAAACATAAGACTTAAATTAAGTTAATAAGCAAGAAGTGGCAATACCAATAGCATTCCCTATTAGATCAATGGTGGTCTCACAATAGCTAGAAGCGAGATGAGAGCAAGAATATGCTAATTAGGGTAAATAAGTAGCCAACAGAATAAGAAAAGTAAACTAAACGTAAATTAAAAGATTAGACTTAGGGTCTAATAAAAGAATTGAGATGCGTTGGAGCAGCCCAAAGGATGAAGCGCCTAACGAAGCAGTTCATCACGGATTTCAAAAATGGAGAAGCACGTCCAACTTATTATTTTTGGGCTTCAAGGAAGTACGAGACTTCAACGGGATGTGAGGATACTCTAGGATGGCCCTCTGGGTAGGCCTAACGAAGCTTCACCCCGGAGGCAGGTCTATAGGTGTTCCATCAAGAGAGTATGCCTTGACTGCATTTGCATTATAGGCCTAACGAAGAAGACCTTTGTAGGCAGTTAGAAGGGCTTGGTGTTCGGAGTATGGTATTTGTATGTCCAGTACTTGCAAGTAAGTTTAAGGATAGTCGCATGCGGATATTGGCTAGCATCAAGACCAAGAGCAATTTTGGGAAAGACTAGAGTTAAACCAACAGGCCAATGATTCTTTCACTATCGAGACATTCAATGGGGGGCACCGCCAATTGGATGTTAGATTGTTTGCAGTAGGGCATAGCCACTTAACTCTTTAGATGTCTTTCGATTTAGTTGAGGTGTGGCTGCGTGGGGCCGTAGCCACGACGAGAAAAGAGACTGATCAATTATAATATTTGTATTGTAGGCCTAACGAAGCAGTCCTTTATAGATATAGAAAATCCCCGACTGAATTCCGTACAAGGTAGACTTTGTTGACGGGATTCAGGTAGTAGACAGAACAATTACGTAGTCCTAAATGTACGCACTGGGTGGTACATTGTGGATGTCTGAGCACTGACATAGACTAGTGCGAACGCAATTTACGTTTTCATAGTAAGTAGTGGAGCATCTGTATTGTAGGCCTTACAAGGCAGTCCTTTATAGATGTAGCTACGGAACGCTCGCGGAGCAAGACGATGGAGTATCTGTATTGTAGGCCTTACGAAGAAGTCCTTTATAGATATAGGTACGGAGCAAGATGATGGAGCCCTTTCTGAGGAGGATACAGAAGGTACCATGGGTGGTACCTAGGACCAATATGGTCATTGGGCATATAGCTACATATATGTATACATTAGTTATTAGGTTTTAATCTACAATGGAGTAGATGGACATGGTTCACAAACAGAGGCGAGAGCATTGTAAACCTAATAAACCTAATATAACAGTAAATGGAAATAAAATGGTATATTTAGAATTAAGCTTAGAAGTGTATAATTTATCCATTCACCAAAACTTTAGTTCTGACCCCCTCCTCATGACACCTTACAGGTTAAGTTGATGGCAGAGACTTCCCAGCTGTAAGACACTTGTTTAGAGAGTGTTATTATATTGGTGAGTATTTACTTACTATTATATTTTAGTCAATCCCGCTGTGAGATAAATTATTGAGCTTTGATGTATTTGTCTTTGCCTATTTGCAAGATACCAGATACCTAACTCGGGCTTCAGTAAGCTTGGTTTTTAGCATTTTTGCGAAAAATCTAGACCACTAGAATTCGGGTTGTTACATTTGGTATCAGAGCCTAGGTTTAGGGTTCCTAGGTAGGTAGTGAGTGAACTTATTTGTATTTTTGAATAAAATATAAATATATTATGTACTAAAATCCAAATAGTCCCCACCCATAGATTTTAACATGTGGAAAGTTTTTAGAAGTATATTTGTGCATGTTTGCTAGTATGGTTTGGGATGACCCAAGTATGTTGAATCTATGTTAATTACCGATTTATAGCTTACAAATAAGCCATGTTTTGAGAGAAGATTGGTATCCATATGTTATAGGAAGTGGAGAAGTTCCCTAGGGATAGTAAGGAGAGTGTTTTTATTTTGAAAGAAATAAGAGGTTTTAGTAAGAAGAAAATCCACTTTATGTCTAGCCCAATAAAATGAAACTTTTGGAATTGAAAAGTTGAAAAATATAATTGTTAATATATTTGAGGAAGTAAATATTGGGTTTTTGAAAAAAAATGTGGTATGAAATTTAAATTGGTTTTTATATAATGTAAATTTTGTTAAAAGTCAAATTCTTTTTGAAGAATTATAGAGCGTGTATAGCTCGCTAGTTTCCTTGTAGGTGAACAAAAATTTTAAATATAAAAACCTAGAGTGTGTTAAGTATCGAAAACATAGGTTACAACATTTATTGTTGTAATAGATGTTTTCGGTAAAAATAAAGGAAGCATAGACTATGACACTATTGTTATAGTAGGTGACTCTCGAAGGAAATGTTTTTAACATAGAATATGAGATTTATTAATATTTATTTTAATTGAATCCATAAACTAGAATTTTTGGGTTGTAGTAACGGTGTTTTACGCAACATCTGTTTTGACCCAAATGAGTTTTGGAGATAATTTCTAAAGTGGTTTGTATGTACACTTATTATTTAAATAAGTATATGAAAATATTTTCTAGTTATAAAGCAGTTTTGAAAAAGAGTTCTTTTGGAAAAAATAATGTATGATAAATTAATGAATTTAGTAGGAAATATCTTATCTAAGTGAATATAGAGTAAACATACTTTAATCTATTGGAATGAAATGAATAATGATATAATTTTCTATGAATCATAAGTAAAGATGTTTTGTGCAAGTTATAAAGAATACGTGAAAGAGATGTACAAGGTATGGAAAGCACCATATTTTGTATAGCCTATTTCAATAAAATATAAAATAAATTTGTTATAATTTCACATAAACATGAAATCCTCCTCTAAAGGGTTTGTAGAAGGTTTTAGCGTTAAGGGTTTCTCATAAGAGAAAGTAATTCCGATAAATTAAGGTATAAAACCATTAAGTGTAGTAAGTTAGAAACTCCTTCAAGGTTAAGTAATCGGAAGAGTAGGAAAGTTAAGAGATTTTTGATAAAATAATTGTTCTTCTCTACTCCAGTTTTAGTAAATTTGAAAATCTATGAAAAAAAAGGATATTTTGAAAACATGTGAGGACATTTTTTTAAGTCAAGAAAAAAAAGAGAAAGATGGTTTAGTGGAAAAGTAAATAAGTTTTTGAAAAGATAAAATTTTAAGTAAGCCAGTACCTTTGAATTTAACAGAAAATGTCAAAATAACACTTTCAAAGGCAAGAATTTTAGGATTTGACGTTTCAGAAATTTAGAAGCTTTAATTTTTGAAGTAAAATTATAAATACCAAACCGAACCAGACTTAAATAGGAGTAGATAAGAATCATTTCCTAGGTGTAACGGGAAAAGTACAAGGCTATAATAGTAATTATTCCTAGTAGTAATAATAAAAGTTCCCGTAAGGCGTATAGGACACTAGTGAAAACCTAGAAATGTTGCTTCACATGTGTAGACTATAGAAGAATAGTGAAGTGATATTAGTAAGATAGTAAGACACGCGTGGTGGGAAAAGTAGACCTTAGTTGGGAAAAAATGAAGAGTGAAGAGAAAATTTCCCCAAGCTTAGTTGCATTTTTAATAGTGGCTGCATAGATTGAAACCTTTATCCATTGCAGTAAATGAGACTTAGTTATTCCTTTTTGAGCATGGAATAGAAGAGATGAATAGATCTTCTTTGTCATGATTAATACAGCGTATGTTGGTAACAAGTAATAGGCGGTAGGAGGAGCATATGAGTTACTAGGATTCCTAGAGTAGGACCTTTCTGTGTCGAAGTGGACATGGTCCTCGACCTCCTTGCCCTGGATGATAGCTGTGTTTAGTTGCTGTATAAAAAAAAGTAAAAGTAGAATAAGATAACTAAAAGGAAAATAACAAATTTAAAGAAAGCGATAAAAAAATCAACGGAAAAATTTAAAAAGAGATATTTTCTTATGTAAACTGTGCTTGGGGAAGTAAATAATTCCTTTTAGAATAGTAGCCTAAATCCTAAGTACGGAGGAAGATGTGCGCAAAAGAAATCGGAGAAATATGAAGGTTTTTCCGTTTTCTACCTTCTTTCTGACATAAGAGATCGAATTCAGAAAATTAGATTTTTCTGAAATTCGAATATTTAAACTTGTATGGTAGGGTTTGGATGCATAATTCGTTGAACTACACCCCTTTTCAATAGGAGTGTGGGAAAAATTGGATGAAAAGTGTTTTAAATTTTCAAAAGATTGCATTCATATAGAAATTGCAAGTATATTTAGGATGTGGCACCATATTTTAAAAATAAATTTTTAAAGAAGCAAAGCATTCATATAGGAAGTACCGCTTAGAAATTCATTTACATGCATATATTTTGTATTGAATAACACTTTTGCACAAGAGCATGGGTGGTCGAAAAATTGGATGTACACAAAATGGATGTGATTGATGCGAGGAATTACATAATTTTACCCTTGTCGAATTTCGAGGATGAAATTTCCTAAAGGTGGGAGAATGTAATACCTCGCATTTTTATATAATTAAATAAAATCAATTGAATTAAAATAATTGCAAAACAGAATATAAATGTTAAATATATGCATTTAAGAATTAAGAGGTTACATAGATTTATGCAAGCAATGAGTGTGTGATTGATTGACACATCAATCAATTAAAATGGGAATTAATTAAGAGACATAGATGCGTCAATTAGTCAGAAAATATATCACTTTTATAACATTAATTAATTAAGGGATCTTCTAATAAAGGGAAATGTATGTGGGGAATAAATTAAATGACAACATACATATATTAATTTATAATTGACGCAATCAATTAATTAAGTAATTAATTAAAGACATTAAGTAATTAATTAAAGACATTAAGTAAGCGTCAATTAATAAAAGTGGAAAACTTATATGTCAATTAATTGGGTAATGAATTGGCGGTTTAAATATATACAACTAATAAATGTGTGATTGAGTGACGCATAGGAATTAATTTGGATATCGATTAAAATGGGAAAACGTGACAATTAATTAATTAACAATCAGTTGAGCATTTTAAAAAGGGTGTCAATTAATCAAAGAATATGCCATTGTTACAATAGCTAATAACGTAAATTAATTAGCTAGAAGAAAACGGCAGTTATAGGATTATTTGTTTCCAAGTTAAAAAGAAAAAAAAAGAATTGGAATGCGTACAAAAATCAAACGAAGTAATTAAGTTTATGATGAAGGTAAGTTAATAAGAATAAATCAAAAAGTATAACTTTTATATACAATCAATTAATAGAGGTATTAATTGACGTGTTCAAATAGTAAGAAATTATAACATATAAGAATCAATTAATATTAGATATATATATATATATATGATCTAATTAATTGGGTAATTAATGGGAGAATCTTATTTAGAAGGAAACGTGAATTAATAGGGTCGTATAACAAAGGAATAAATGAATAACATTGGAGAATTATACTTTATAAGCTAACGTAAACAAATCAATGAATGATGGTGAAGATTGTTTTTAGGGTTAATCGGATGGTTCATAGTTGTTCACTACACCTATAAATTGAACGTAGCTTAACCCTAACCCACACTATTTTCTCTGAATCAGCTGCTGTCATTTATAGCAAACTCCTCTTCTCTTCTCCCTCTTCCTTTCTCCTTTATCAATCAAATCTTTCCCGAAACAAAAAATAAAATTAAGCAAGGATAGACATACAAGCAAATCAGAGAATTGCGCAAAAAAATCGGAGAATTTACAGCGAATTAAAAAGGGGGAAAAGCGGAGAAAAGCGTAGCAAATTAAAAGGGATAGAGATTGAAGCTAAGGACGATATGTGAGTGGATTTATTATATTCTTTTACGTTCATAATATATATTATCGTTGAATTTCTGTTAGATAATTTATTCCAGTAATTAATTCTATTAGTTATGCGAACACTATAAATTTTATTTATATTTAATTAGGCTTGACGGGCGTAGGCCTATAAGAAATTTACAGTTATTTACATCTATTTTAAAAGTCATAATTTAGCCTTAATACTGGTTCCTTTTATTCCCTTTTTACGTGAATAATATAGTTAGAAAGTGAATTCGTGGTTATGGATTAAAATACTAGGCTTTATAGAAGTAGATGTAAAATAAGGAAATTGGAAAATTGGAATAAAATTAGAAAAGTGGAATTCTGCAATAAATTATGCTGAACGGAAACAATAAATTTATCTGATAATTTAATTTGGGGAGTAAGTAATAGACTAATTGGTTGGTTTAGAAACTAGAATATATTTCTATAATTTAATAATTAAAAGATAACGATAAACGTAACTGCAAGAATAAAAAGAAAGAAAAAGGGAACTAGTGTAAAATAGAGGGACCACTGTATTTTACACTAGCCCAAAATAATAAAAGAAATATCTTGCAGCTACGAATTATTGTCTATAGTTTTATTTAGTATTAAATTATGGAAATAGTATAGCTTTCACAACCAACCAAATAAAATAGAATTACTTCCTAGAATAAAAGAAAATAAAGTAGAGTATGAAATGAATCAAATGAATTATTAGATAAGAAATTAAGGCTATGAATAATAAATGAACCTAGGTCTGCATTTACTGCACATGCTATATAAAAAGACAGTTATTATGATAAGTTAATTATATAATAAAAGAGAATTAAAAATAATTCTGTATCATAATAAAAGAAGACAGACTAGAACAAAAAAGAAACGCTTGTAATTATATACAGATTTAAAAAAATAGTAACAATTACAAGTATAATTATAACATAAGTTATGATTAAGTAAAAGAATAGAAAGGCTTATTTGGGAACTTAGAATAAATAAGCAATGATAGTTAATATAAATAGTAAAAGCTTATTTTAGATTTCTATTAATTTAATAAGCAAATAGAACAAAATATGCTTATTTAATAAACTTAAGACTTAAATTAAGTTAATAAGCAAGAAGTGGCAATACCAATAGCATTTCCTATTAGATCAATGGTGGTCGCACAATGCCAGAAGCGAGACGAGAGCAAGAATATGCTAATTAGGGTAAATAAGTAGCCAACAAAATAAGAAAAGTAAACTAAACGCAAATTAAAAGATTAGACTTAGGGTCTAATAAAAGAATTGAGATGCGTTTGGAGCAGCCTAAAGGATGAAACGCCTAACGAAGCAGTTCATCACGGATTTCAAAAATGGAGAAGCACGTCCAAATTAGTATTTTTGGGCTTCAAGGAAGTACGAGACTTCAACGAGATGTGAGGATACTCTAGGATGGCCCTTTGGGTAGGCCTAACGAAGCTGCACCCCCGGAGGCAGGCCTATAGGTGTTCCATCAAGAGAGCATGCCTTGACTGCATTTGTATTGTAGGCCTAGCGATGCAGACCTTTGTAGGCAGTCAGAAGGGCTTGGTGTTCGAAGTAGGGTATTCGTATGTCCAGTACTTGCAAGTAAGTTTAAGGATAGTCGCATGCGGATATCGGCCAGCATCAAGACCAAGAGCGATTTCGGGAAAGACTAGAGTTAAACCAACATGCCAATTATTCTTTCACTATAAAGACATTGGATGGGGGGCGCCGCCAATTGGATATTAGATTGTTTGCATTAGGGCACGGCTAATTAACTCTTTAGTGGTCTTTCGATTTAGTTGAGGGGTGGCTGCGTGGGGCCATAGCCACGACGAGAAAAGAGACAAACTGACTAGAATATCTGTATTGTAGGCCTAACGAAGCAGTCCTTTACAGATATAGAAAATCCCTGACTGAATTCTGTACAAGGTAGACCTTGTTGGCGGGATTCAGATAGTAGACAAAATGATTACGTAGTCCTCAATGTACGCACTGGGTGGTACATTGTGGATGTCCGAGCACTAGCATAGACTAGTGTGGACGTGATTTACGTTTTCATAGTAAGTAGTGGAGCATCTGTATTGTAGGCCTTATGAAGAAGTCCTTTACAGATGTAGCTACGGAACGCTCGCGTAGCAAAATGATGGAGTATCTGTATTGTAGGCCTTACGAAGCAGTCCTTTACAGAGATAGCTACGGAGCAAGACGATGGAGCCCTTTTCGAGGAGGATACGGAAGGTACCATGGGTGGTACCTAGGACCAATATGGTCATTGGACATATAGCTACATATATGTATACATTAGTTATTAGGTTTTAATCTACTATGGAGTAGATAGGCACGGTTCAAGAACAAAGGAGAGAGTATTGCAAACCTAATAAACCTAATATAACAATCACCAGAACTTTAGTTCTGACCCCCTCCTCATAACACCCTATAGGTTAAGTAGATGGCAGAGACTTTCCTGCTGTAAGACACTTGTTTAGATAGTGTTATTATATTGGTGATTATTTACTTACTATTATATTTTAGTCAATCTCACTGTAAGATAAATTATTGAGCTCTGATTGTCTTTGCCTATTTGTAGGATACTAGATACCCAACTCAGGCTTCAATGGGCTTGGTTTTTATCATTTTTGCGAAAAATATGGACCACTGGAATTCGGGTTGTTACAGTATAACTCTATATTGTTCATATACACACACTGTTATTACTGAATTGTTAGTTATATGAGATTACTATAGGTATTATTACTGTTACATATATTGATTGGTTATATGTATAGAAAATCATTTTTTATAATAGATATGTTACACATAACCAAATTTAATTCATTTCATTTATTATTATTTTGTTAAATTTATTTATACATATATTAATATATTAATTCATTTATTTATATGACTAACACTAAACTATATAACCATATCATACAAAAAATTGAACTAATATTTTTCAAACGTATATTTATATCAATTATAATTTTTTAGTAACTATAGATAATTTTTTAGATAATTATTTAATATTTTTTGTATTGTTTAATCATTATACGAATTAAAAATTGATATAATAAATTATGTTTCGAAAATTAGATCTTAAATTTTTTTAAAGTTATTTTGTCATTTTAGAAGCTTTTGGTCAAAAAACTAGATTTTTCAACTGGTTTTAATATTTTGAATTTTTTTTTAAATTCGTTCAAATGTAATTAATTAATAAAAATAATAATTTGACTTGGAAAAACCTCAAATTTTTTCATAAGCTATAAAGTATGATTCCAGGTTTTTTCAAAATTTAAAATTCAATATATATATATATGTTATATATTTTCTATCATTTATTTATTATTGTTTAACTAATTAATTCATAAAATTTATATATTAATATAATAAAATAAAAACTGTATCTGTTGTGTATTCCATCTAGAACATTTAAAAAAAGGAGATTTTTTCAATTTTGTAATTTATATATATAACCATTCTAAATCATATTTACATTTAAATAACATATATATATATATATATTCTATACGGATAAATATGTTACTTTATACATACACACACAGATATATATATAATAATTTTTTTTACATATAACTATATCTATGATATTTTCTCATAATGTACATATATACACAGTCTTGGTTTTATATATAATAAGCATAAATATATACATATATTTTGACAACATAAAATACATATAGGATGAGCTAATTTGTATGTTGCGATGTAAATCCTAGCATCTATATACGGGCATACTATACCTTTTACGGAATATCATGTTACACATTCACACACATACCCATATGCATATGATACATACGTATATTTATGTACAAATTGAATAAATTAAATAAATTTCTATCAACAATTTTTAAATTAAAATGAAATATGTGATTTTATTTAAATTAAATTTAGAAATGTTCTAGATAAATTAGACTTCATAAGCCCAATAAAGATCCTATAGAGGAAATTTTTTGAAATTCAGCAATAATTTCAACTGCCGGCTGGCCCAGTTCTAACAAACCACTTATACCCTCTAATCGACCGCTACCATTCGACCGCTAGGGCTTCCAGGTCGACCGATGGCAAAACAAAAATTAGGGTTTCAGCACGTTTCAATTATCGATCGTTTGTATACTTAATTTGTAACAACCCACATATTTATAGATTGCATATTTAAATATTTTATTTAAATATTAAAATCGTTCGTCGGATTATAGTCCAAAAAGCTACTTTCTACAAACGGTCGAATTGGGACTCAAGACCACTTCCATTGAGTTCAAAATGTCTTTTGCGATCTTTTTTAGTATAAGCTTCGATATGTTTGGAGTAAGTCGAATTTGGCTACTTTTTCTATTGGGATTTGGGTTTGGGTTCAACCCAATGTTCTATCTTTATACCCTAGTTCAGCCTTTCCTCTCCATTCACTCATCTTCATTTCTAAAACTCAAGCTTCAACTGAAAATGGGGAAAGAGAAAAAGAATTAGGAAAGTTCCAAGCCCTAGTTCCTCTTGCAAACTCGAATCCTTGCTCCAAAATCAAAGAGAAACTATCGGTAAGCCTCCTCTTCATCTTCCCCAACTCTTTCTTCCTTCTATTTCAGAAATTCCTAAGCCTAAATTTGGGAAATGATTGTTTTGATCTAGATTGAAGCTGATAGAGTTGAAGTGGAGAACGGTTGGTCTTCTCTTTGCAATTGAGCTTCTTCTTCTTTGTTTTTGAGTTAAAAAGGTGTGTTTTTGGAACTCACATCTAAGTCTATCGTTTTGCTGTGGTTGGGTATGAATTCCTAACCCCTATTCATGTTCATTGCTTTTGTTTTGGATTGGTTTGTTCTGATATGTTTTGGCCACTTTGGCCTAGGCAAATTGTTGCCCAGACCAGGTGACCAGACGTCTGGAGGCCAAGCTCAGACATCTGGTTTAGACCTGGAGCAAAAATAGATGCACGTAGGAAAATAAAGAAAATGGCAGAAACCAATTTCAGACGTCTGGTATGTTGGATCAGACGTCTGGTATGTTGGATCAGAGGTCTGGGAGGTTTTTCTGGAATCGTCTGTTATGTTGGATCAGACGTCTGGTATGTTGGATCAGACGTTTGGGAGGTTTTTCTGGAATCGTCTGGTATGTTGGATCAGACGTCTGGGAGGTTTTTCTGGAATTGTCTGGTATGTTGGATCAAACGTCTGGTATGTTGGACCAGATGTCTGAAACTGTTCACTTTGCCTATTTTTGGCTGTTTTGAGTGGATTTTCCATTGTTTAATCGATTTGTGTTGATCCAATTAGTTGTTATTGCATTCTTTGACTTCGATGATTCTTTTTAGATTTCGTACACGGGTTTTTATAAATGATCTCTTCAAATCGTATTAAAAGCTCGCTTCTCCAAATTATAAATTCTATTTAAAACACACACACAATTTCACACTCCGAGCGAAGTGGGAGGAGAATTAAATGATTAGATAAAACGCGTGCAATGAACACGTGCGTTCATCTTTTCAGTTAATTCCCAATCTATTCGTTTGAACGTTTTGACCTTTGGGTTTGGTTTACCGATGAGATGAGGTAAACTTTGTACTGCTTTGAGTGTGAAATTGACTAACGGATAGTAAACCGTTTAGTGCGAATGGGTGGTTATGGGACTCACGTTAACACTTTTCGGGTTCCTTTCTGAGAGTTTGTGACATATATTCGCCTATGGGATAGTGTCTTCGGACTGTCTCCCTTGGGTTATTTACCTTTGGGATAGTGTCTTCAGACTGTCTCCCTTGGGTTATTTGCCTTTAGGATAGTGTCTACGGACTGTCTCCTTTTGGCTTGTGCTTTTTGTATCGCTTTCGGAGTGGTTACTTCACCACCGCTCGAGAGATATTGGGTTGTTGCTTTTTATAGCGCTTTCGGAGTGGTTCCTTCACCACCGCTCGAGAGATATTGGAGTGGTTTCTTCACCACCGCTCTAGAGATATTGGAGTGGTTTCTTCACCACCGCTCAAGAGATATTTGGGTTTGTTGCAGTCGGAATTTTCTGTTGTTTCTTTGATACGTATATCCCCTAGGTATCGCCCTTCGGTGTTGGTCTTTTGAGCCACACGATGTATAGCGGGTACCTTGTGGAACCTGTATTACCTTCATTGGTAATTGTTATTTGCCTTTGGCTTGATTTGGGATATTGGTATCCTTTGTTTATTTGAGTTGCCGATGATATTAGGCTTGTTTTGTTATGATTCATCTTATGTTAGATGATTGAATTATCTCCTTTAGAGATAATTGTTATACTATATGATCTTGTAGGTTCATTATCGTTCAGTTTATCTAACTGATTTGTTTAGCTAGACTGACCCGTGTATTTTATACTCGGGTCAGACCGAGATGTTTCAGGTTACGTGCTTTTGGACTTAGCCTCTTTTGCTTCCGCATGGACTATTCCGCTAGCTCCTTTTTGTCTTAGCTTTTTGTTTAGTCCTTATCTGTTGTAACTCTGATATGTATTCTTATGAACTCGTCTGTATTTTGTGGTTTTCTATACCACTTGTCATATATCATTTTGTGTACTATGTTATGTATCTGAATATGTGTAACTGTTGATCTTCTGTTCTGTGATGTGTATTACATTTGAGTTGTTATATTTGTTCTGATAGATCCTTCAGCCACCTATGGCTTTGTGTTAAGTATTTATTGGATATGTCGGTCCACTTGAGAAAAATAGATATATGCTACCTTGTCGACGTATTCAGTAGGTAATTAAGGCAAGGCTATAGATGGTCGCTCCTAACCAGCTCTATTCTCCGCATTAGCAGACGGTGTTACCTAGTAATACTCTTTGCTAATATGGGTCTCGGAGTGGGGCGTCACAGCTTGGTATCAAAGCCAGGTTCAGAACAAAATATGATAAACACAGAACAGAAGCACATATTAAGGTACATCAAAGTGTAACAAGTGTTACAAATCATTGAATCATCTTGCCTCTATTCCTTCCATGCCTTTGGGGTAGATAGAATTTTGGGATTACGTCTAGGAATGCATTTTTATTCCGTAGTATCCCATAATTGAATTAATGATATCTGCCTTTTGAATAATCTTTTCTCATCTTATCTTTCAGCTTATGGCTGGAAGAGCCAGAGGACGACGCTCGGATGCTGGGCAATCTAGTTGCTCGCATCCGGACGGCGTTTATATGTCTGCCGATCAGTTTTTGGAGTTGTTTAGGAGCACTCAACCTCCAGCTCCTATTCGTGCATCTCCTCCGCGCAAGTCTGCCTCTGCATGTCTGTGTAGTGATTTCTCTCATCTTGGTGGAAAGCCATTCAAAGGCTCCGAGTCCGTTCTTGAGGTCCATGCTTGGATTCGCACATGCGAACGTATCTTCTCTCGCATGGATCTTTCTGACCAAGATCGAGTTCTTGTAACTTCTAGCTTATTGCAAGAGCGTGCCCTTGATTGGTACGAGCTTCTTATAGCCGAACTTGATGAGTCTGTTCTTTCTTGGACTCAGTTTCGGGAACGATTCGAACTCAAATTCGTTCCTGAATCTGAGAAAGTTTTATTGGCCCGTCGCTTCCTTGAGTTGAAGCAAGGGAAGTCCTCCGTCTTTGAATATGTTACATCCTTCGAGGCCTTATCTAAGTATGGTCTTGAATTCATTAGCACTTCTTATAAGAAGAATTTGAAGTTTGTCTCTGGTCTTAAGAAATATCTTAAGAAATCTTTGATGCTTGAGCTTAAGCTTTCTTTTGAGGAGTAGGTTGATTCTGCACTTCATCTCGAAGCCATCGAGAGGGAGTGCGATAGTGGTGATGATGTTGAGGTTCACGAGAACCCCAACAAAAAGCAGTTTCCATCGGATAAGCGGGAAATTTTCCCTTCCAAGAAGAAAAAGCCCGTTGAATCTGATTCTCAGTCTCAATCTGCTGGAACACCTTCCATTCGGAAGTGTTTCAATTGTGGTTCTCCTGATCATATAATTCGAGCTTGTCCTAAGCCTCTCTTCTGCCGCTACTGCAAGAAGGAAGGCCATCGTAGTTCCACTTGTCCTATTGCTCCGAAGAATCCTCTATCTGGCAAGCCAAGGATAGCAGATGCTTCTGGAGGTTCTTCTCAGGGATAAGGTACGTCTCCATCTATTTTTGCAGATTTCTATTTTTCCTTTACGATTTCGATTCTAATTTGATGGCGTCATTTTATTCTTTAAGCCCTCATGATGAGGAAAGTGTTATTTTCTCATTCTTGCATTTTGAGAATTTTCTGGTATTTTTGGTCTTGTCTTAGGATTATCACCTAAGCAATCTTTTGTGAGGTATTAAGGTCTTTTTAGCTCGACCTTGACACCGGGTTTGATTTGGCTACGAGTTGCGGAAGTTAGCACTCCACTTACCGCATTCCACACTCGTTGTAATTCTTATGAATGATTTGTTATGTCATTCAGTTTGTCTAGCTCATTTCATCCATTTTATGAATCGAGTATTCTACGAATATCTCGATGACTCCATTTTTGTATTTATTGTTTTTGGATGGAAATTAGCAATTTAAAATTTTGCAAATCTTTTTCATAAGATTTATTTATAAGTATAACTGGATTTTTTTTGTTCTTAAAACAAACAAAGAGAATTCTTAAAAGTTTTTAGAAACATGTTTAAGAAGATGGTTTTGTGATTGTATTGCCCATTGAGTGCTTTAAGAATTCTGGTCGATGCGCTTGATCAACGTTATCGATAGGAATTTCCTAAACGCTTTGATGAGACAATCAGACACAGTGAATTGATTTAGAATAAGAAAATTTTTCTAGAAGAAAAAATGATTCCATAAAGATAATTGTAAATTTTGAAGTTTAACTTTTCGAGAAAGAAGATTATTTTCTTAGGGTTCCCGAAGGGAACCAAGACCTTATCTTTTGTATCAATGCTAATCGTGTTGGTTTGGAATGTTTATTTTCTCATAAGCAACTTAGTGTTGGCTCGAGTTCCTTGCGTCTTATGAGCTTGATGTTCTTTTATTCCCGAAGGAGGGATCGTGTTGCCAATGCACTTAGTTGTAAGCAACAAGTGATTGTTTCTTTGTTGGTGTCCGAATGGAATGATCTTTTTACCATGTTCATCGGACATTTCATTGTGTTTCATTTTGTTGAGCTTTGGTTCATTTGACGTATTGTTTGTACCACGTCGGTGTGCCGAATTAATTGAGCTTAGGAATTCAAGGGATTCTCTGAGCAAACAAGTTCGGGCTTATCCTTTCGTGCACTTTATGGCAAACTTTTTATTTCTGACATCCTTTTGTGTTGGTATGCTTTTATGGTTGTTACTCTTTATTTTCTTCTTAAGAATTGCGAGGACGCAATTTCTTTAAGGAGGGGAGTCTGTAACAACCCGCATATTTATCGATTGCATATTTAAATATTTTATTTAAATATTAAAATCGTTCGTCGGATTATAGTCCAAAAAGCTACTTTCTACAAACGGTCGAATTGGGACTCAAGACCACTTCCATTGAGTTCAAAATGTCGTTTGCGATCTTTTTTAGTATAAGCTTCGATATGTTTGGAGTAAGTCGAATTTGGCTACTTTTTCTATTGGGATTTGGGTTTGGGTTCAACCCAATGTTCTATCTTTATACCCTAGTTCAGCCCCCTCCTCTCCATTCACTCATCTTCATTTTTAAAACTCAAGCTTCAACTGAAAATGGGGAAAGAGAAAAAGAATTAGGAAAGTTCCAAGCCCTAGTTCCTCTTGCAAACTCGAATCCTTGCTCCAAAATCAAAGAGAAACTATCGGTAAGCCTCCTCTTCATCTTCCCCAACTCTTTCTTCCTTCTATTTCAGAAATTCCTAAGCCTAAATTTGGGAAATGATTGTTTTGATCTAGATTGAAGCTGGTAAAGTTGAAGTGGAGAACGGTTGGTCTTCTCTTTGCAATTGAGCTCCTTCTTCTTTGTTTTTGAGTTAAAAAGGTGAGTTTTTGGAACTCACATCTAAGTCTATCGTTTTGCTGTGGTTGGGTATGAATTCCTAACCCCTATTCATGTTCATTGCTTTTGTTTTGGATTGGTTTGTTCCGATATGTTTTGGCCACTTTGGCCTAGGCAAATTGTTGCCCAGACCAGGTGACCATACGTCTGGAGGCCAAGCTCAGACGTCTGGTTTAGACCTGGAGCAAAAATAGATGCACGTAGGAAAATAAAGAAAATGGCAGAAACCAATTTCAGACGTCTGGTATGTTGGATCAGACGTCTAGTATGTTGGATCAGACGTCTGGGAGGTTTTTCTGGAATCGTCTGGTATGTTGGATCAGACGTCTGGTATGTTGGATCAGACGTCTGGGAGGTTTTTCTGGAATCATCTGGTATGTTGGATCAGACGTCTGGTATGTTGGATCAGACGTCTGGGAGGTTTTTCTGGAATTGCCTGGTATGTTGGATCAGACGTCTGGTATGTTGGACCAGACGTCTAAAACTGTTCACTTTGCTTATTTTTGGCTGTTTTGAGTGGATTTTCCATTGTTTAATCGATTCGTGTTGATCCAATTAGTTGTTATTGCATTCTTTGACTTCGATGATTCTTTTTAGATTTCGTACACGGGTTTTTTATAAACGATCTCTTCAAATCGTATTAAAAGCTCGCTTCTCCAAATTATAAATTCTATTTAAAACACACACACAATTTTGCACTCCGAGCGAAGTGGGAGGAGAATTAAATGATTAGATAAAACGCGCGCAATGAACACGTGCGTTCATCTTTTCAGTTAATTCCCAATCTATTCGTTTGAACGTTTTGACCTTTGGGTTTGGTTTACCGATGAGATGAGGTAAACTTTGTACTGCTTTGAGTGTGAAATTGACTAACGGATAGTAAACCGTTTAGTGCGAACGGGTGGTTATGGGACTCACGTTAACACTTTTCGGGTTCCTTTCTGAGAGTTTGTGACACATATTCGCCTATGGGATAGTGTCTTCGGACTGTCTCCCTTGGGTTATTTACCTTTGGGATAGTGTCTTCGGACTGTCTCCCTTGGGTTATTTGCCTTTAGGATAGTGTCTACGGACTGTCTCCTTTTGGCTTGTGCTTTTTGTATCGCTTTCGGAGTGGTTACTTCACTACCGCTCGAGAGATATTGGGTTGTTGCTTTTTATAGCGCTTTCGGAGTGGTTCCTTCACCACCGCTCGAGAGATATTGGAGTGGTTTCTTCACCACCGCTCTAGAGATATTGGAGTGGTTTCTTCACCACCGCTCAAGAGATATTTGGGTTTGTTGCAGTCGGAATTTTCTATTGTTTCTTTGATACGTATATCCCCTAGGTATCGCCCTTCGGTGTTGGTCTTTTGAGCCACACGATGTATAGCGGGTACCTTGTGGAACCTGTATTACCTTCATTGGTAATTGTTATTTGCCTTTGGCTTGATTTGGGATATTAGTATCCTTTATTTATTTGAGTTGCCGATGATATGAGGCTTGTTTTGTTATGATTCATCTTATGTTAGATGATTGAATTATCTCCTTTAGAGATAATTGTTATACTATATGATCTTGTAGGTTCATTATCGTTCAGTTTATCTAACTGATTTGTTTAGCTAGACTGACCCGTGTATTTTATACTCGGGTCAGACCGAGATGTTTCAGGTTAGGTGCTTTTGGACTTAGCCTCTTTTGCTTCCGCATGGACTATTCCGCTAGCTCCTTTTCGTCTTTGCTTTTTGTTTAGTCCTTATCTGTTGTAACTCTGATATGTATTCTTGTGAACTCGTCTGTATTTTGTGGTTTTCTATACCAATTGTCATGTATCATTTTGTATACTATGTTATGTATCTGAATATGTGTAACTGTTGATCTTCTGTTCTGTGATGTGTATTACATTTGAGTTGTTATATTTGTTCTGATAGATCCTTCAGCCACCTATGGCTTTGTGTTAAGTATTTATTGGATATGTCGGTCCACTTGAGAAAAATAGATATATGCTACCTTGTCGACGTATTCAGTAGGTAATTAAGGCACGGCTATAGATGGTCGCTCCTAACCAGCTCTATTCTCCGCATTAGCAGACGGTGTTACCTAGTAATACTCTTTGCTAATATGGGTCTCAGAGTGGGGCGTCACAGTAATTCATGTCGTTTGCAATGTTTAATTAATCATAATTTACAAGTGACCAATTTCTTATCAAGTTGCAATTTAATTTTAAGGTTCATGAAGGGTTTGCAAATTTGATGATAAAATAAATATCTAGGAAAGTAATTAGATTAACAACTTACTATATTTCAAATTCTATATTTTTAGGTTCGAATCTAGGTTTTAACATTTATATTCAAATTTAGCATTTTCAATTCAGGGTTTCTAACATCCTAACCAATTAAAATAGTTTAAAATTAGCTGCAATAGTCAATTTATCAAGTTCGTGCCCACTCACTTTAGATCCAAGTTCTAACTTCGTTCTCATATGAGATCTGCACTCTTTGGCTCGCCCTCTCCTAAATCTAATTTACTTGTAATCTTCTTCTTTGATTTTTAATTTATTTTTGAATGAAGGTTTATAAGTGGAGTGAAGAATTTTTAGCAGAGTTTTGGTAAACTGGCTAATAGTTGTGATGAACTAGAGTTTAGGTTAGGTGTATATTTATAGGTGATTTGCATTAATTCTTAGGTAATCAAAAAAGAAAGAAGATGAGTTCTTCTTTCTTTTATCACTTAGGACCGTTGATTAATCCTAGGCACATCTTTGTTTTCATACTATACACTAATTAATTTCTTTGTCCCTAAGTAAAAACATATTGATAGTGGTTTACCGTTAACATCAATTAGTTTTATTTATTTCCTTTTACTATGCTAAATAAAATCTTTTCCCTATCCTCATTTATATAATTCTAATCAATTTATTAATTAATTTATACACACACATTTACATCTTGATAGTGATTAAGAAATTTACTTTTCATTTTCAATACTTAAGTAGTATTTATCTTTCCATATGCACGCTATTACATTTCCTCTATTTAATGTCATTAATGGGCGTTTATTCAAATTAGCCAACACTATTCATATTTTACACTTTTATTATTATTGAATATTCTCTTGTCATTTATTTATTGGTGAAACTTAAGTGGAGATTTATTTCTATAAAAATCATCCCTCTATTCTTGTTCTTTTACCTATACATATATATAAACTCTTTCCCTTGTTAATGTAACGATCACATTGTCTTAACTAGTGCTACTAGTTACGATTTAAGTTAGTCATTCAAAAATTATAATCATAATTAATATCCTTAGTTGATATTACACACACACACACACACATTATTAACCTTTGTAGAGAACTCTGAATTTCTATTCAAACGTGTAAATATATGTATTAATTAAGGCCATATCCTTCAGAAATAAAGAAATAATTCTTTCTTTCTTTTTAAATAAAGATTCATTCCCTATTTTGTTATCTTCATTTGTATAACATTGCATTTATTTTTATTCTTCTTAAACATATCATTGTATCTCTGTTCTAACTTAAGCTATTTATGTTTAGTAATAAATCCCATTATCAATTAATGTCTTATCTATACACTTCTCTTAAGATAACCTTTTACTTATATATATATATATATATATGTATATATATCAAACACATAATTTTAGACACATCCTTTTAATTCCAAAATATATAACTTTTATTAAATGCCTTCTTTTAATATATATTTTGTTACGCTATCTTTCTTTAAAGTAATCTTTTACTTTTGTACATACATTGTTATTACTACTTTTCATACATATAAAAGTAGATGTATTATTTTTCTTTTTAAAGTATTTTGCTACTCTCTTTTTAACACATGTACGCATATTAATTACAGCAATAAATTCTATAAAAGGGTAATTAATGCCCTTTCTCTTGGCGTTAAATATCTTATTCTCATTTATTAATGTTCATTGACAAAATTGTACTATATATAAATATATTAATATATTATTTCTTGTTTTCATTTTTTAGTATGTTCGACCTATTAAGTACAACAGTAATTAATGTTTTTCCTTTGAAGCATTTTTACATTTGTGTGCATAAATACATTTCCTTCTTTTTTTTTAAATGCACACTCATCATTATATCTTCTCTATTTTCTTTACTTCTCTTAGACTAATTCATACATATTCAACTTATTGTTGACCAAATAAGTTTTCTTTATTCTTATATTATCTCTTAAACTTAATTTTGAAATAAGCGCAGAAAACAAAATACGTGCTATGGTATTCTTCATACTTTATCCGTTCCCTGCAACTTATATAAGAATCTAGGCTAGGAAAATCTACTTTATATAATGGAAAAGTCAGTATCGCCAAACCCCTTCATTCATAGAAATTTACTATTTTGTCCTTTTAATAGAAACTACGTTTTTACCCTTATTAATATTTTAATTTATTATTAAAATTTCCGGGGTTTTACAACCACCAGACCAAAGTTTGGATGACATAAGTAGGAATCTCTTTACTACTAACATCTGAAATGTGAGGTATCCTCCGGATTTCAAGCTTCCACGCTGGAAATGTACGATGGGTAAATGGATCCAACAGTTCATCTAATGAGATACGTTCGACATATGGAGGTATTGGGTGCTTCTGAGGAGGTGAGGGGCGGTGCTTTCCATTATATCTGACTTATTTAGCAGCGATACCGTTTGGATAACAAGAGAATGTGTCCATAAGCACATGGACTGACTTGGTGAATAAGTTTTTGAGCTAGTTCAAAATTCATATCTCTAGATCAAAGAAAGTGATGATGCTATAAAGCGTAAAGCAAAGTCCCGGAGAGACCTTGAGAAGCTGTTTAACTAGGTTCAACATGCAACCATCGCTGTCAACAAGCCAGATCCATCGATAATCTTAATGGTGGTAGTGTCTGGAGTCGCGAGCAAGACCGACTTCAAAATTGCATTGGAAATGTATCCATCGATGGATCTCATAGAGTTTTATCATGAAGCTAAGTGATATCTGTGACAAGAGGATATTGAGGCTAATGATGCTAACAATAATGTTGTGGATGTTGGAGGACTACCTGGAGTAGGATATGGAAAAGACAAAGGGAAACAAAAAGCTGATAATGAGTTTGGAGAACCGAAACAGGAAATGAGGTAATTGAAGTTCTCTTCTTATATTAATATAACCGAAACCTCGGAGAGGATATACCTAGATACTAGGGGTAGATCCTCTACCGAAAGCTAGCTAATAGAGAACCCCGTGACCGGGAGAGAATGTCTGGAAACTTTTACATCTTTCATGAGCTGGACGGACATGAAACGAGCGAGTGCCGACACCATCTGATAGAAGAACTGGTTAGGAGTAACCAGCTACAACAGTACGTAAAGAACAGAACTATGATGGTGCAGCTGGGGTAGCCACCATCTGCAGCGAACGCATCAAGGAACGACTAGAGATCTCGATTGAGGATGGTAATACCATGATCGGGATGGACATAATTCAGGTTCATTTCTCGCACTTTTCTTTCCGTTTTAAGACAATAACTAATCTTGGATCGCTTACATGTGTACGAGATCTTGATTGATCTTTAGGAACGCTCTGATTTGGATGTTCGAGATGAATAGATAGGATAATAATAACCTTAGACTGCTTACATGTGTATGGGATCTCGATTGCTCTCTAAGCATGCTCTGTGTTGGATGTCTGAGGTGGATAATTAGTATTTTGTTTGCTTTGATTTGAATATTTGATTTTCGAAATCCACTTTCACGTGATGAATGATACTGATCGTTGTAGCCCCATCCCTAGAGACAGGTGGTGGCCGCAAGAAGTAAGTCCCCTTATCGGAGAGTAAGTGGATGGACTTGCTTGTCATTGAGTCCCCCCGCTAGAGAGCAAGTAGATTGGGCTCAACAAGGATCTAGAGAGATCAAAAGTAAGTCCCCTCACCGGAGAGTGAGCGGATGTGACGACCCGCAAATCCATACCCTCTGAATCGACAATAAACTACACATGTCCGACCTAAAAAGCACATACTGACGGAAAGTCAGGTGAAAGAAAAGAAGAGAGAAGAAGAGAAGAGAAGAAAGAGAGAAGATAGAACCAAGCAGAACAATACAGAATCTCACATCGCAGCGGAAAACATATAATATCATATCAACGATCTTTACAAAACAGAAACTGTATATACATACATCAATCAGAGTTCAAAAATCAATCAATAGTTATACGCCTAGACAGTTATAATAACCCGTCCTCACAATTGCTGACAATATACAACAACTAAGCACAGCGGATAATCAAGCAGAACAGATACGTGTATACGAGAATGAAGATCTCCAGCTCTCTTGATGAAGCTCCAATAGCACCAATCTGAACCTATAAGTATACTCGGTCTGACCCGAGCATTGAAAGGGAAGAACGCCCGGATCAGTCTGGTAAACCAGCGTGAGAAACACACTCAACTGAATTTATTAGATTGCCAAAACTTTTCCTTTATCAAAACAAAAGTATCTCGTAAGACAAGTCCACACATAAACACGGACATGTTTTTACCTTACGATAAGTAAAACATTTCTTTTATATCAAATCCTCTTATATTATACTAGTGTCTATTATATACAAATAATATTAATCATAGTCGAAATGGTAACCCATATAGCATTTCGATGATATTCATTACGCCTTTACAAACAAAATCGCAGCTTGTAGTGGAGTTTGGATTTCCATACAAATGGCCAGGTGAAGGGACTACCTTCCGAAGGGGTACACCTCTAGATGGATGTCCCAAGAAACCATCACAAAGTTTCTCTACCAACACAAGACCGGCCCACCTCTATAACAAGATGGTACCGAATATGTCATCCTTCGGTCGTTACCGACCTTTACCGAGGGCCCTCTAGCATACAAACCACAATAATCAGATACACGACGTCATAACATGTAAAGATATATCTAGAATAGGATGATCATATCCTACTTGGGAGCGACCCACTTAGCCTTGCCGCATCTAACCCTGTTTTGGTCATTTCCTGTTGATGAGGCCTGAGGTAACGATTACCTTTCACATATCACAATCACATCACTTTGAATGCCACACGGCCATTTCCATTGAATACTAATTGCCTTCCACAAAAATACAACCATTGAGCTCGTATGTCTCAAGGAGGGTGTTAAGCTAAGAGAAGTTGCCTTCTCCGCCACCACTGATGTACGTTTGTCAAAACCAATGTATGTAATCTGTAGAAATGCAATGTCAGACAAACATACATACAAGTTGGCCAGGAATATATCACAATATCTGTAAACATCCATACATCAAAATCATCACAAATCACATCATAACAGAATATATCACAATATCTGTAAACATTATACGAATTAATATAAATCAATTTACAATTTTATTTTTATTTTCAAACCCTAGCTTCATCTGGCCGTGCGTTTTCAACTTGAAATCCTTGCCGCTCGTTTTGCTTCTCCTTCCCCAGGCTTTCATATGCAAATGAACCCATATTAGCCACTATCTTGCTTGAATTTTCGTGACCCACTCCATCACTTTGACGACGATCGGAGACTTCCACCCAAATGCCTTCGGAGAGAGCTACCCACGGCCAGAGGCCGGTCGAACTCAGCCCACCTTCACTTCGAAAAGTGCACATGAACGCCGCGTGTTTGAATGATAATTGCCAATGATCCGTGGCTCGAAATTCGATCGTAGCCGTTGATATCCTAGATCTCGTCGCCCTCTTCAACTTTGTAGTTGGAGATTTCTCGAAATAATGCGTAGATTTGAAGAAAAACGAGGAGGAAGAGGATGCATTTCTGGCCGTGTATTTCATTAGTGGCGGCTGGCCCTAACTTGGCTAGGGCTTTTAGTGTGTGAGTGTATATATATGTATATATTTTGCTATTCAAAAACCCTTTTCACACTTGATATTTTTCCCGATCTCAAAACGAAGCGTGCCATCTAGCGTTTATAATGTTTTACCTTTATTCTGAACACAATGGAATATATATCGGGAACCAATTCGATCATATTTGGAAGGTAGGTTTTTGAATCGACTTATTTAAATTAAAATTTTACTTAAACAAATTTCTACGCTTTTCAGCTTCGTACGGACAAACCGTAAATCCGATTGAAACGAAATTTGAAATCTTACAATAATATAACATTACGGATCCAATGAAACTAGTTTCGCCGAAATCCGAGACTGTTTAAAAATGGTCATTTTCACTCGTCAATTAAATATTAAAATATTCAATTTCTACAAATTAACTTTTAAATCAATTTTAAAAGTTCTCTAACATCATTCTAATTCAAATATAATTTAATACAACTTTACAAATCATTTTTATTCATATTAATTTCAATATTCAATTATTTACACAATTTCAAATAATTAAATTAACCATTTAATTATCCAATTAAATCCTTATATTCCAAATATAAATTATTCAACTTATAAAATTTACTTGTGAATATTTAAAATCAATTAAATATACCAATTTCAAATGACTAAAATTCTAGGTTGTTACATTCTCCCTTACTTAAAAGAATTTCGTCCTCGAAATTACCAAGTAAGAAAAAGTTACAAAATCCATTAACTTTTCAAAACAAATCGTTCAATTTAGATTTACCAAAATTATTTAACCTTTTAACATTTCGAAAATCCATTAGTTAAACTTCTTATAAAAACTTTTCTATGATTTCAAATCATACTTATGGTTATCTTTTAAAAACCAACTAATACCGTTTAACTTTAACTAAATATGAAAATTTAGTTTTCACAAATCTTTCCAAAATTCTCAAAAAATTTCTAACGCCTCAAATTTTCAAAAAATTTCGCCATAGTCTCCTTTGCACGGTTCGATCGTAGTAGGATCACAACATATATATATATATATCACAAATATACATCTCATCTTCGAGGATGAGGCATCCCGTAGGGAAAAAAGTGTAAAAGTACGATATGTCGTGATATGCACCTTATATATTATTAGCGAGCATATACGACTAATATAGCGCGAAAGCGAGCTCCATATGCGAAGCAAGCGCCATTCGCACCTACTAAACACTCAACAAAAAATGAGAAACATGTATATATGAAATAATATCAATATACAACATATACCAATACAACAACTACATATGCCAATAAAGCAAATGCAATCAAAAGCAACAAATCCAGCCATCAAACAACTATCATCTAACTAACATCCAACAACTATCCAATCAATCCATAACCAAATCAATATACATTCACTTCTCATTAATATTCATTGAATTGGTTTTTGATTCGTTAACATTGGATTTTACTAATCATTCATTCATTCATATTCAATTAGTTTACATGCACTAATTTACATTCAAGTTAGTTTACTTCCAATTCAAATCAAATTCAATTCTATTTAAATTTACTTAACTTCCAAATTAAATTCAATTACTTAGCTTTCAATTTTATTAATTCAACTTCATTAACACTTAATGAATCTCTATACAATCAACTAACAACCATCTAATTAACCAATGTATAACCAATATAACCAAATCAATTTACTTTACATTCAACATTCATTTTTACTTCGTTTACCTTCAATTTGGTTTAACTCATTTAATTTCAATTGGTTTAATATTCAATTCCCAATTTCATTAGCTTTTAATGAATTAACACTTACATTCAATTGATTAACATTCAATCCATATTTTATTTACTAATTTATTTCATTAGTTCAATTCATTCATTCATTATTTCAATTGCTAATTCATTTTGCATTTCAAGTTGAATTTCATTTTATAACTCAAATTCTTATTCATTAATTACTTCATTTCATTAACTTCTTATTATTCAACTTTACTTTGCATATTCATTTTATTTATCAAAATCAACTTGATTCAATCATTACTTAAGTTATATTTCATTCAATTCTCACTTGCATTTACTTTCACTATACAACTTAAGTTCACTACTAATTCAATTCAAATTCTATTTTGTTTAACCTTTTTACTTAAGTCAAATTTCATATCACTTATTCAAATTCAGATTTTGTTTTGCTTAACAAAATTGTTTAACCATTTTAACAATTGGTTTTACTTATATTTCTCATTTTATAAGTTATACAACTTATTTATTTAAACTTTCAAATTCATGTTATAATCACTTGCTATCTTAAGTTTTAAATTCCATTTCAATAACTCAGCTAATCCAGTTAAAATTCAATTCACTTTATTTAACTTTCCTAAGATTAAATTTCAAATCATATATTTATTATGCTAACTCAAATTTATTTAACTTTACCAAAGTTAAACTTTATTATCTCATATTATAAGTCCAAAAATCATTTTAATATTTATCAATTTCAACTTGGATTTTAAATTCAAATTTTTTATCAAAACAAAATTTCAATTTCAATTTACTATTGGTAGCAAATCTATCACATAGAAACTCGAAAATGATACTGATGATGCTGCAGTCATCACGCTTATTATTTCCCAGCAACGGTAGTGAATTCAGTGCTTTATATTCTTTCAAAAATTAATCCTTATATTTATAAATCACATTTACAAATCTTTACTTATATAATTCCACTATTTTACTTCACTTAAAAAAGATTCATTCCAAATTCATTTATCTTACGTAGATTTATAACAATATAACATCTTTAACTTTGAAAAACAACTTTCAAAATCAACAAAGATTCAAATTTTCGAATTCTTAGTTTAAATTCATTTCTTATATATAAGATTATTTTACAATTGTAAATCATTTTAATTATAATTTCATACTTTATAATTCATTTGCTTATACAATTTATTCTTTTACAATTGTTGTTTTCATTTAGATTATTCAAACAACTTTTATTAACTTATATATATTCAAACAACTTTTATTAACTTATATATATTCTCAAAAAAATTGTTTCCTTTAGATATAAAATATAATCAAGGTAAAATTAATTCATTTACCCAATTTAAAATGATACTATGTCGACTTGCCTCGTTTAAGCATTTGGAAATCCCTATCGATAATATGGCGTCCCACATACCAACCCGAATTCACAAAAAAATCAACGGATAAGTAAACACAATATAAAACATTTTATATCACTCACAAATACGCGCTCATATATATACTACACTCATACTCAATCTAGGGTGCTACTGTCCCTATCTATACTGAGTACACATCAAAGCCAAGGAATATACGAAATCTAAGCTCTGATACCAAATGTGATGACCCGCAAATCCGTACCCTCTGAATCGACAATAAACCACACATGTCTGACCCAAAAAGCACAGACTGACGGAAAGTCAGGAGAAAGAAAAGAAGAGAGAAGAAGAGAGAAGAAGAGAAGAGAAGAAAGAGAGAAGATAGAACCAAACAAAAAAATACAGAATCTCACATCACAGCGGAAAACATATAATGTCATATCAATGATCTTTACAAAATAGAAACTGTATATACATACATCAATCAGAGTTCAAAAATCAATCAATAGTTATCAGCCTAGACAGTTATAATAACCAGTCCTCACAATTGCTGACAATATACAACAACTAAGCACAGCGGATAATCAAGCAAAACAGATACGTGTATATGAGAATGAAGATCTCCAGCTCTCATGCTGATGCTCCAATAGCACCAATCTGAACCTGTAAATATACTCGGTCTGACCCGAGCATTGAAAGGGAAGAACGCCCGGATCAGTCTGGTAAACCAACGTGAGAAACACACTCAACTGAATTTATTAGATTACCAAAACGTTTCCTTTATCAAAACAAAAGTATCTCATAAGACAAGTCCACACATAAACACGGACATGTTTTTACCTTACGATAACTAAAACATTTCTTTTATTGTCAAATCCTCTTATATTATACTAGTGTCTATTATATACAAATAATATTAATCATAGTCGAAATAGTTACCCATATAGCATTTGGAGGCTATTCATTACGCCTTTACAAACAAAATCGTAGCTCGTAGTGGAGTTTGGATTTCCATACAAATGACCAGGTGAAGGGACTACCTTCCGAAGGGGTACACCTCTAGATGGATGTCCCGAGAAACCATCACAAAGTTTCTCTACCAACACAAGACTGGCCCACCTCTATAACAAGATGGTACCGAATATGTCATCCTCCGGTCGTTACCGACCTTTACTGAGGGCCCTCTAGCATACAAACCACAATAATCAGATACATGACATCATAGCGTGTAAAGATATATCTAGAAGAGGATGATCATATCCTACTTGGGAGCGACCCACTTAGCCTTGCCGCATCTAACCCTGTTGTGGTCATTTCTGGTTGATGAGGCCTTAGGTAACGATTACCTTTCACATATCACAACCACATCACTTTGAATGCCACACGTCCATTTCCGTTGACTACTAATTGTCTTCCACAAAAATACAACCCTTGAGCTCGTACGTCTCAAGAAGGGTGTTAAGCTAAGAGAAGTTGCCTTCTCCGCCACCACTGATGTACGTTTGTCAAAACCAATGTATGTAATCTGTAGAAATGCAATGTCAGACAAACATCCATACAAGTTGGCCAGGAATAGGACAAACCAAAGGTACTTTCCTACCACATCCTGTCGGGAAATCCCTAGGATTAGTAGCGAATGTCCTCGCATTGGATATTTCATAATGAAGAGACCACTGCTACTGGATGTATATTGGGATTTTAACCCCAAACGATCAACAAGCAGTCCCCCACTATGAAACTCCGAAAATATCAATATCATCACAAGCACCCTGCACAATTTTCGCATATACGTTGGTCCGAAGTGGTTTTCAAATAAATCTGATCCCGCTCTCTTCGCACCAACAACGCAAAAGCGTTTCTCAACCTCACACAGAAACTAAGTCTCATAGACTTGTCACGTCTCCAACTTTCAACTTGCTATCCTTCGGGCCAAGAAGGAAGCTCGATAGATTGGAGTAATACTCCGCACTATACAAAACCACATCCTTAACACAAACGATAATCAAGCCTACACAGAAGGCAACGTACTAAGTGTACGACTAAATAGTTCCCACATCAAGTCGAGGAACTAAAATTCGGCCAAGTTTGATAGTCGGTTATTTAACTATCAAAGCAAACAAACAAATATTTAACACCATATTCAATCACTAGGCCCTTTAATTAATCTTTTATTTATTTAAATCACTTGCCAACTATTCACTTCAAATTATCTTTAAAAAGGATATATTCTCAAAACCATTTCAATATTGGAAAACATTTCCATATACTTATTTAATAATTAAGTAATTCACAAATCAATTTATTTTCAACACTTAGAAAATATTACATATACTTAAATCACGATTAAGTATATATTTTTATTCTTTAAGGAAAACATTCTCTTTAAACACATTTATTTGGGTCAAAACGAATGTTGCGTAAAACATCATTATGACAACCTAAAATCATTAGTATAGGGGTTCGAAAATAAGATTCGAAAATAAGATAGATGTATAAATCCTAAATACTATACAAAAACATTTTCTTTCGAAAATCATTTACTATAACAACAGTGTTATAGTCCATCATTTCCTTACTTCTCGCAAACGTCTATTTCAACAATGGATGTTGAAATCTATGGTTTCGATACTTAACACATTTAAAACATCTTGAAAACATTTAGCTTCATTTAAAATACTACTTCCAAAATGTTTATTTAATTTAAAATATTATTCACTGTCCAAAATCGTGAATACCATTCATTTACCAAATCCAATATTTCTACACATTTATTAAAGGATAATCCACTGTCCAAAATCGTGAATATATTTCCTTTAAATAAACTTCATATTTGACTTATCAAATTCAATTTATTTCAGATTTATAAAATAATGTTTATAAATTCCATTTATATATTATAAAACTTCCACTTATAACATTCCTTTATTAACTAATTCCGTTTAAATCTCATTTATATACCAAAAACCCAAATTATAAGTAAATTACTTATAGTTTTCTTATTTATAAAATCCATTCATTTTATAACTTCATAAATTCACAAATCTTATTACTTATAAAATTCACTTATAACTTTGTTTTAACATTTACAAAGGTCCTTTATAATTTCATCACTTTTGATTTATAAAATATCAATTTTATAAATCTTATATATAAGCCATTTTTAATAAGTCAAATATCTCCATTTAAACTATTTTACCAAATAATCAACTTTATATTTCCAAAAACCACATTCTGATTATATTTCACAAAATCCATAATTTTTATAACAATAAAAATTATAATATTTATTTATTTAAAATAAATTCCATTTACTTAACACTTCAAAATTCAACAAAACATATATTTTCAAAATCACTTTTAAAAAATCCTTTTAAATTCGAAATCATCACTTAAACATTTTTAAAATTCCGAAATAGGCCCAATGCTCCAACAGCATAAAATACATCAATCACGGCATCCAAATCATCACATATCACATCATAACAGAATATATCACAATATCTGTAAATAAATCAACAGTGGTGAGGAATCCAGTTGGATCCCTCCAACCTGTCATCTGCAATAAATATACATATTAGAAATATGTATACAATGTCTGCTTTAAGGCAGACGCGCGTACAAAGGGTCATCCTCTCATTCACGGGAACATATAGGGTCTCATCTGCTCCAATAGGCAGGTATATATCCAAATACCAATCAATATATATACAATATATCATATATCATATATCATCCAAACAACCATCAATCAACATAAATAATATTTATTCTCACTTATATAAAAATATCAGTGAGTCAGAAAGAGTGAGTTTTACTCACATTGCGTCCAATAGCAGTTGTAGTGTTTTATTCCGAATAACATTAAACAGGCGTTTAATTTTATCCAAAATTTACACTAGCTCCAATCAACTCCAAACAAGATCTAAAATGTAGTGCTCGTCAATACGGACCCAATGCAATCCGTTTCGTGCGAAACAGACCTCGTATGAGAAAGTTATGTTGTTTTAAACATTATACGAATTAATATAAATCAATTTACAATTTTATTTTTATTTTCAAACCCTAGCTTCATCTGGCTGTGCGTTTTCAACTTGAAATCCTGGCCGCTCGTTTTGCTTCTCCTTCCCCAGGCTTTCGTATGCAAATGAACCCATATTAGCCGCCATCTTGCTTGAATTTTCGCGACCCACTCCATCACTTTGACGACGATCGGAGACTTCCAACCAAATGCCCTCGATGAGAGCTACCTAATGCCAGAGGCCGGTCGAACTCGGCCCCACCTTCACTTCGAAAAGCGTGCACGAACACAGTGTGTTTGAATGAGAATTGCCAATGGTCCGTGGCTCGAAATTCGATCGTAGCCGTTGATATCCTAGATCTCGTCACCCTCTTCAACTTTGTAGTTGGAGATTTCTTGAAATAATGTGTAGATTTGAAGAAAAACAAGGAGGAAGAGGATGCATTTCTGGCCGTGTATTTCATTAGTGGCGGCTGGCCCTAACTTGGCTAGGGTTTTGAGCGTGTGAGTGTATATATATGTATATATTTTACTATTCAAAAACTCTTTTCACACTTGATATTTTTCCCGATCTCAAAACAAAGCGTGCCGTCTGGCGTGTATAATGTTTTACCCTTATTCCGAACACAATGGAATATATATCGGGAGCCAATTCGATCGTATTTGGAAGATAGGTTTTCGAATCAACTTATTTAAATTAAAATTTTACTTAAACAAATTTCTACGCTTTTTAGCTTCGTACGGACAAACCGTAATTCCGATTGACACGAAATTTGAAATCTTACAATAATATAACATTACGGATCCAATGAAACTAGTTTTGCCAAAATCCAAGACTGATTGAAAAATGGTCATTTTCACTCGTCAATTAAATATTAAAATATCCAATTTCTACAAATTAACTTTTAAATCAATTTTAAAAGTTCTCTAACATCATTCTTATTCAAATATAATTTAATACAACTTTACAAATCATTTTTATTCACATTAATTTCAATATTCAATTATTTACACAATTTCCAATAATTAAATTAACCATTTAATTATTCAATTATATCCTTATATTCCAAATTTAAGTTATTCAACTTATAAAATTTACTTGTGAATATTTAAAATCAATTAAATATACCAATTTCAAATGACTGAATTTCTGGGTCGTTACAGCGGATGGGCTTGCTTGGTCATTGAGTCCCCTCGTCGGAGAGTGAGGGGATTGAACTTAGCAAGGATCCGAAGAGATTGAACCCTAGATTGGATGACAAACGATCCACAGAGATCAAGCCCTTGATTGGATGACAATGATCCGGAGAGATTGAATCTCAGATTGGATGTTGAACGATCTGGAGAGATCATATCTTAGATTGGAAGATAAGCGATCCGGAGAGATCAAATCCTAGATTGGATGTTAAACGGTTCGGAAAGATCAAGCCCTAGAATAGATGTTGGTTTGATAAAAGCAGCTAAACGCTTTGTAATTGAAACAAGATGGATAAATCCTAGATAAACATGAGTTGATTTTCATATACAAGATGATACCTCTGGATAAGAGACAAGATTGATCATGATTCATGGTAGACACTTAAACAAGGACTGGAGTTCAACGCTATAGTAGGACTAGAACAACCTTTGGTTTGCAAAAGAATCCGAGGGAATTAGATGATTCACTAAGATCGAGACTAATGGATGGCCAGAGAGCTCAACTATCGAATATTGACTACTGTTGAAACTTGTTTTTGAACAAAGCAAACCTTACATTCGAAAGGCGTACTTTGCAGGGCAAGTGTTAACCTATTTTTTAACTATGCAGATTCCAAATCAGAATTAGAAGGCCAAAATGAAGACAAGATGAATTACAAACTTGGAATCATGATTAGAAGGACAGGAGAATGAACTCAAAAATTTTGAAGTGATAAATAGGCTAAATAGACCACTTGGTACCGAGAGGTATTTTCTTGTATTTTGACCTTCAACAACTCCATATATGTAACAACCTGCACCTTAATGAGCTCGAATTTCGGCAAAATCGAAACCCAAATCCATTAGGGTATGGACTTTTGGTTTTGGTAACCTGTAATAACATAAGTATATCGAAGATTAATCAAATAAAACTTATAACGAAAAGAAACGATAACAATAGCAAATACCAATCGAGACTACGACTTCAGAATCAACCGCGTCCCGTGGACATCCAAAAGCCTCACTAATATTGAGCATGAAAAGGAATAACCCTCCATCAACCATTCCGTCGGTGCCAATGGCATGTTCCTTTAAATCTATCTTATGGGATGTAATGAGAAAGGGTTGGAACAATGTTCTGGTGATTGGAAAAGTTACATACATTACACATAACATAAACTTATACTAATTTGGCTTCTATTTGGTGTTATGTCTATTTTAATTAATTAATTCATGTGCATGTATGATATGCTTATCCTTACCCAAGGCATAACTACATATATACATATACCAATATACATATGTATATAATTCTAAGCATTTCACTATTTAAAGATTCCCGACCACTTAATACTTTTTAACTAGGAAAAGAGGTAGACTCAACGGCCATTTAATACCCCAATCCCGAAGCAGGTCAGCTTCTGATACTAAATGTAATAGTCACCCAAAATCAATCGATCCTAGAGACCGCTTAAAACCCACACACATCTTACTAATAATTTAACTGTCGTGCATTTATCGCTCCTTCAGCTATATCGTTAGTTCCCTCTATAAGCCCAAAGGATATTCCAGTCTGGAATTCTAACACACTATCATCTACGATGCGAGAGAGAGTACCCCAAACCACTTACTACTCTTCCACTAGGCATTAGGCAGACTTTGATCATTTAAGACCTATAAAATAGGCAGATCCTCGTCATTTAAGACCTAATCCCAAGGCGGGTCCCTATATTGTCCTCTCTAACTGATATCGTAAGAAATCATATTAGGTCACTTAATACTTCATTTAAGAAAGAGGCAGACCCTACCATGGCTACTTAATACCTCGAACCCAAAGCGGACCTCTCCTAAGGATTTCACCTATCGTATCTATAAAGCAACTTATGACCCATTTCCCAACCGTGATATCTCGGATTAATCTGAATATTCATAGGAACTGTAACCAGATTGACATGGCAGATTTATCTTATAGAATTGGGAAAAACCTCGCATACACTAGAGTTATTTACTATATGCGATGTCCCACATTAGTCCACAAAGCCACACCACTGGTAGCCAGATTCAACTAGGCAGACTTCCATATAGCTTTGGACTAACCTTGGATTCCTATAACTTAGTCATACCTTATATGTATACTACTTATATACATATATCATCCTACACATTTAGTAGTTAAGGTCATATAAAGTAATCCCTTATTATGCCTTTAATTAGAAATTAACACTATCATTAATTATTTTACCTAAGCGATTTACACAATTCAGTACGTATCTCTTTTTATTCTATATAACATACACACTTTTATTCTTTTTTTATCTCCTCATAATTACTTTATTAAATTTTATTAATTAATTAAACTAAATTGGTTGTGACTATTTAAATTCTTATAACTCATATTCCATCCATTGCACCTTGAATGCTTATTTAATTTTGGAGTTGCAACCATTCAGCTATTTAAATTCTTATAACTTCTATTCCATTATTTGCACATTGAATGTCTATTCAACCTTCCTTCCTTTATTTTCGATTATTACCATTTATTGTACGTTTTATTTTAGATTTCTAATTCCTTTTTAACGCGGGTATTTATACGCATTTTTGTTATATTAAGAAAGATTTCCTTTTTGGGTTTAGCATAGTTATACATGTTTTATGCATTTATTTTCTTTAATTCACTTTTATATTTTTAGTTACATTTATCTTTAACTAGGATATTTTTTCGTAGTCTAATATGTGAGAACCTTCTTTTTTAAAATATTTTCCGTTATACTTTTCCATAGGTTTACCTATATAAGTGATTTGTGTTGTTTGAAATTACAAGTACTTATTAAACTCCCTTTTTATTTTGAAGTAGACGGCGTAAACTACGGAGTGAAATTCCGTTCCTTAGGCATCTCTTTCTTTTTCTTTCTAGTTATATTCCTTATCAAATTAAACACCACACTTTTCAATATAAATAAAAGATTAGACAAATTTATGAAATTTGAACGGATTGTATACTTAACATATCAAAATACAAAAACTTTCTTATTTCAATGAAATTAGAACAACACAATTCATATTAGCACCATTCAATATAAATATAGACCTGAAATAAATTTTACAACAAACCAACTGGTAGATCTAAAACAATTCACATTTAATTTATATTCAACAACTAACAACTTGGAAAAATTATACAGATCTAGGTGTAATTAACATTTCCATTCAATCTTCTCTAATTTAGAAAATATGTAGCCAGTGCCTTGTACATTAAATTTATGTCCACAACTCTAGATCTTTCAATTAGGCATAATAATCAAAACAAATCCAACGAGGTAAATTATCATGTTATGAATAATTTACAAAAATTTCCCACTGATAGTTTTAGGCTTTCCAAACTTCCAGATCTGAGTCTAATTTTTTTGGTTCAACCGCTTTCCCTTTTCAATTCAAGACATATGTATAGAAAGGAATATACATAATATTAGAATCATAAGATCTAGGAAGAGAATTGGGATTTAAGGGGAAAATATAGATTTATCAACTTGAGATTTCCCTTGTTATTGCATAATGCTAATTTGTACGTTCTTCTCTTCTTCTTTTCTTATTTCTTGATTCTCTAAAATCTGTATATCTACATCCTGTTTTGATTTAGAAAAGAACGTTGATGAGAGAAAATAGAAGAGCTTCGCTGCCTATATCAGAAAATATAAGAAGAGGAGGAGGGTTTGGATGTGTATTTATAGATGTTAGAATGAATCGTATGCGTTGGATTTAAAAATATAATATCCAAGCCATTGGCCGAGGTTCAACCTTAGCCTTTTGGGCTCCACCCGGTTGACCGTCGGTCGACCGCCTCTCTTCAAGAGTTGACCAATGGGGTCCACTATTTATTACCAATTTTCCTTTATAATTCTTTTCGTTTCGATTTCTTTAAACGGGTGTAATTTCTTCGTTTGAACTTCGTTCGTGAAACTGAAACTATGAAAGTTGCTCAGAAAACCATCACGAATGCGGTAGCGCAAGTTTCATGGCTAAATTCCACTGTTTGCACAAAATTCATTTTTTGCGCTAACTAATACATTCTTCCTCCTTTAAAGAATTTCGTTCCTAAAATTACACCAATGATCAAATGATGGTCATTGCTCATAATTTTTCCTAGACTCGACCAATTAATTTACAACCAACTTTGCAACAAACGTACATAATTGCATAGTGTATCACAACCATACAAAACATGTATGCACGGTGACTCTAAATTGGGCCCTCCTATATAAATGTATTTCTTTTGAAAACATTTTTGATAATATGATGCAAACAATATATACATATACTGATAGTTTTATATGTATGCAGAATTTGAAAAATCTTTTTCACCAATAATCTCAGGCTCCTACGTATAAAAGCATGGTGCAACCAATTTTGCATCCAATTCCTACCATCCAAGAATCTGATGCGTCAAAATTTCACTTTCTAAATGTTACTCCTACGTTAGAAAAAGAAATTTAGGTGAATAATCCTACGTTCTTACAACTCTATAAGTTATCAATTCTCGTTGTACGATGGAAATTCCCTCGCCGCCCTAGATTCCTCCAAATATTTCCATATACAAACCACATACAGAGGCTTATTTCCAAGCTCTAAAATGGATTTGAATCCCAAAATGGATTCTTGTACGTCATAGATAAGGTATTGAAATAAAATTTCCAAGGCTAAAATAGCTTTTTCCTTATTCTCATTTGTATTTTATCACAGCGTTGACCCTAATGCACCACTAAATTCACATTTATTAATTTATTTACTTTCCCTATGCTTAGCATGCAACATTCAAAATTAGAAATTCCATAAAAATCTCTTTTACTTTTCAAATCTATATGTCACTTGAAGAATCAATTTCCAAAAATATTTAGACGCAAGTTTTTCCTGAAATCAATTTGAACAGAAGTTCCCAAAAACTATATAAGAGCAAAAAATAGTTCAAAAGCTATAGCTTTTTTTTCAAGCAATTTTAAAATACTTGCCGTTTAAAATTTTGAATGGTTTAGGCCACATTTCAGCATAGCCGGAAGTTAGTTATGTATTAACGCATAAATTCCACTCTAACACTTCATATTTAACCTATATCTTTGAAACTTAACATTTTTAAAATGTCAGTATTTTTATTATATTATTATGACAACTCACAAAGAAATTTGTAAATTTTATCTTTTTAAGGAACGGTAAATGTAACGACCCGCTATTTTGGACCATTCGCATCCATTATAAGTGTATAGGTAGACACTCATGCCGGAATTGAATTGCTCAAAATACCACGTTGTTAATTTAAATTTGGAAAAACTGAACATATACAGTAAATAAATATAATCACAGATCACAGACACAGAGTAATAAATGCAGCGGAAATAAAAGAGATAGTAGTTCATGAAGCTACTATATAAATGTATAAGTTACATCAGAGTTAAACCAGATACAACGGAAGAGTAATACGATACATCAGATACAAATCAGAATACATCACTGGAATCATCGAATATTGAAAGCAGAATAGATGGCTGGATCTTCAAGCAAAGCTCCAACTTCAAAGGTGAGTCTCGAATACTGGTACACTCAGTCTGACCCGAGCGTAAAGCAAAAACACAAGACACTCGAGTCAGGATTAATATTCTTATATCAATAAATCCAACTCAAGTGAAATAGCAATTGAAATACAAGTAACTCAAAGGATGTTTGGAATAACCATCCTTTAAGGATCCGTTAAACTATCTACTATGTAGTAGTGTACGATAAGTAGGTAATGCCTACCAGTAATATAAAATATCAAAATAGTGTTAAGTCATGGCCCATTCCACCCTTAACACATTTTTATTCCCAAGAGCATATACAAGACCGTAGTTTCCCCAAAACCGGAAGTCACCAGAGGGCAATCCATATACTAAAGGTACAAAACAAATCGTAGTGGTCGCGTATAGGGATACAAGTATGACAAGGCACATGAGGCAATACCCAAGGTAGTGAAACTACCGTTTGCCTAATCCGGACTGGTGAGAACGCATCGGTGCAGCGACCGCAACACCGCGAAACAACACTCCCAATATCAAGGGTGCACCAATCGACAACAAGTAATGAGTAGTACGAAGAAGTGTGTTCGCTTGAGGTAGCTGACCTCCATTTGGCCCGGCACGGCTCCTGTTTTAGTCATTTCCAATTTGACACAAGGGTCAAGGCTATCCATTATCATTCTCTTTCTTCAGTCATCACGTACATCATTCCAACCACTTCATTTTGGATCACACTCCGCGTATAGTTATTAAAGTGGGTTTCGGTTTAGACAGAGAGTATGTCCATAACCGATTCCGGTCTCTTTAATAACTTTCGTAATTATTACACCGATTGGTTGTTTATATATTTCGAAACCAAATCAATTACAATTTCAATTAGAATTTGTAAACCAACATTTCATTCCTCTTTCGAAATCAATTTCCAAAATTTACGTTTCAAAACTTCCAAATTCATAATTTCAAAATCTTATAATTCAATTTCAATCTTTATTTAAAACAATTCAAATATCAATTTAAATTCGTATATAAGATTCATTCCGAAATCATTTAAATTAATTTAATTTAACATTTAAATCAATTTAAATTCATTTATCGATTTCATTCAATATTCATTAAGTAAATTTGCCATTCGAAACAATTTCTATTAAATTTCCAATTCATTAAATCCATTATTTAAATTCAACTTCCTTATATCAAAACTTACAAATTGAATTAAAATAAATTCATCAAATCAAATTCTTTAAATTTCAAGGCTTACATTAATTTCAATAAATCGCATTTTATTTCTTGTTAAAGAAATTCAATTTCACTTATTTACTTACTTAAATAATTTTCCAAAACTTAATTAATAAAGAAAACTCAATTTCGATTATTTACGAAGTAAAATTCACTTATTCAAAAGTTCAATTTTACTTATTAAAGAATTCAATTCAATTTAATCATTAAATAATTCAATCTTATTTAATTATTAAATAGTTCAAAACTTAATTATTAAATAGTTTCAAAGTTTAATAATTTCAAACTTAATTATAATTTCAAACTTAATTATTAAATCATTTCAAAGTTTAATAATTTCAAACTTAATTATAATTTCAAACTTAATTATTAAATCATTTCTCAAATTAAACAACATTCTTTTATCAATTACATTGTTAATATTTTGTTTCATATTATTAAATATCAACATTTTCCTTTCATTAAAATTCAAATTTCAACTTCATTTCAAAACCATATTATTTATTCAAATAAAATCTTCGTTTATTTTTAAATCAAATTATTGACCAATCGGGTTTTATTTAATTCTCTATCCTAGGTCAAAGTTCAATTTGGGTATTTATCATTTCAACCCGATTCCAATTCAATTCAAAACCATAGCATAACAAAGGGAACTTGCAGTGTGATAACTGGGATGGTGTCAAAGTAAATAAACAAGCAATAACAACAATCAATATCAATCCAATAATCAATTCAAATAATCCCGATATAACCGTATTAATTCGCATTGTTATTTGTACGAATTAATATAATTATCTCTAGAATCTACACTATCATTTCATGTAGATTAAAGATTATTACACTAATATTTATACGGTTCTTCAATTGTCATTCGATTTCAATTTTAACACTACAACAATTAATCAAATATACATTCAATGGTTCAAAGTGTAATTATCACTATTCTACATGTCAATTAATTTAACAATTAAAAGGGGTCATATTCAACTAATCAAATTTAACATATAAATCAGTTTTAAAATCGTTAACTATCCTATATCCATTTCAATTTGGCATACTATTTATCATTTAACACTAACAATTTAACGTCCAATATAAACATCAACAATCAATCAATTATCAGCCAAACTGTATTATCATTGCATAAATAATTAACAGATAATGGTGTCAGATGTCACAGGTGAACTGATACAAGTAATAGCATATATAACAGTGTAATTAACTAACAACAGTAAATTTCAATTGCGTTTCAATTGAAATCAAATTTAATAAATAAAAGAACGTTAATCGTGAGTGATTGCTCACTTTCCAAGGCAAGAGATGAACGAGAAGATGACACGAATATGCACACTGATACGGACCCTGACTTGAGTTACAAATCCAAGCAAAGCAAATCGACATGAATTTACGATCAAAGCTGATAACAGAAATCGATGGAACACATTAGAACGAGATCGACGAATAAACTGTTATAAGTGAACACATATATATAATTATATAAAATATATATAAAATCATATTTATATTCATGCATATTTTAAATTAAATATATATAGATAGATATATAGTTTTAAATCAGTGTTTCAGTTTAAAACACACCAAAAAAAAAACAAACATATATACAACTCACATATGTGTATACTTTAAACACAAATAGATACTGACCTATATTCATATATATCATCACATATATTACTAATATAAAGCTTTAAATATCACTAATCTTGATATAAATATACATATATACCATTGTAAACATATAAAAGACTATAACTTAAACAGTATTTATATATGGTAAAACTATGAACAAAACTGCAAAATAACAATATAAAGTTATACTTACATATGCGGCTTTGAACTTTTATGTAAACATAGATATACTTCTTTCATAAAACAACAGCCATAACATTGGTACCAAAACCACTTATATCATAAACTATAATATAAGCTTCATATATACATAAACAGGAGAATAATACATGAAACTAATTTTTTTAGTACCGAGTCTTGCATGCAAACACATACTATTTATTACATACATATAAAAGCTGTATACATTCTATACTAAACAGTACTTTATACCTAAACAATATTTATAAGGCACATGTATGCTTGTTTACATTATAACATAATTTCTTAACATATTACATACTTATAATTTCTAAAGTATCAACACTTATACAATATTTATTATAACATATGTATAAATCAGTATAATCCCTAAAACAATACGTACACATATACTAAAATATGAACAAACAGTTATTTGCATACAAACTGTTATGTTTATACGTTAATATCGAGCAGTTACATAAACTAACCTTCACAACATATAGTACTGAATTATATCCTTCATAACAGTATACATTTTAAAGCAAAATACAACTATATGTAAGCTAATACAACAATATTTATTATTATATGCCTCTTATAACAGAAAATGACACATTCATATTTTATGAAAAAGGAAAGGAAAACATATGTAACGTGTTCAAACCTCTACAGACACATACTTCTTTAACAATATGCACATACCAGGCCTTACCAACCATGTATACATAAGGTTATAGATATAAATTTTAACAAAACTATAACACATAATATATATATATATACTATTTCGTATAGCAGAACTCAAAAGGGTATAATATATAAAACTCATATACAATATATACTGTAAAATACAGATTGTAAACATATATTTAATATATACATATATATAACTAATACAGGTAAACTATCATATAAAAGTATATAAACTAACACACATAACATATATAGTAAGTCATGAGGAGAGGCTACCTGAATGGAATGGTGACAGGAAACGAAAGGCCGAGCAGAAGATGGGAGAGAGAGTGAAAAGCTCGGATTTTGGGCTTCAGGAGTTTGCGTGCTTCGATGGAGGTGGGTGGATGTGGTGGTTCGGCCTGTAGTGGGAGATGAGCAAGGTGATGTGGTTACGACCAGGTTGATGGAGAGAGAGGGATGAGGTGGCGTTTGGTTGTCAGGGTGGTGATGTGGGTTTTGTTGCTGTGATAGGAAGTGTTTGGATGCCGTGGTGCTAGGGTGTAGGCTACGGTCAAAGTGGAGGAGGCAGAGATGGAAGAAGACGTGGTGGAGGGCAAAGATGGGTCACGGGTGGCAACTGTCAGCGTTTGTGAGCGGCACATGCTGGTAGGCGAGAAGATAGTGGGCTCGATCGGTGATGCCTGTCGGGGCTGTGGGCGGAGGCTTGGGTTCAAGGGACGAGGCGGAAGAGAGGGAGAGAGGCAGCAGGCTCAACAATTTATGTGCTTCTCATATTTTTTTTTAGAGGAAGCATGGCCGTGATGGGAAGAAAGTTAATTAGCAGACAAGTTTTTCGTGAAGAAGGGATGAGAGTTTGAGTGAGAAGAGCAAAGGCACAGTAAATGAGAAAATGCAGCAACCAAAGAACGTTTGGACCAGTGAAAAGCAACAGTCACATCCGATAAAACCAAGAAATAATTAATTTCTAGCCGTTGACAGCTGTTTGCATTGAACATTGAATACATGAAAAGTCACAAATCCAACGGGCACAAAACTGGTACCCATACGGCACTGTTTTCTTTGTTTCCGTCGTGTACCGGGCCTCAAAATGCAAAAGTGAATATACCGTAGAGATTAGCACGACGAGACGATCAAAACGGTATACAGATATCAGTGGTATGATTGAATTATAAATTTTCAAATTTTTCTACTGGCGGAAAATGCAAGAAAAACGTAGAAAAATAAGATCGACGGAGCCAAAGAAGTCCGAATTTGGAAAAACGAAAAATGACGTCTTGCTCAGAAGATGGTTCAGAATTTTTCTATATAAAAATATTTAGGTTTCGAAAACATTTTATTTTCATCGCTTTTTAACTGATTAAATTGAAGTGAATTTACGCACGAAATAAACTTTCATATTTTCGGACGAAAATTTACCAGTTGCTATGTTTAACTAGATGCATTCCAATATTAAATTTTTATTTCAAATTTTTATTTTTAAAATTCCACAAAATTTCAATTAATAACGTTATTAAAACCAGTTAAATTTCCGGGTCGTTACAGTAAAAATGAACTGTAATTCCACAGTAACCTTTGTTGCCCTTCACTTGTTAAAATTCGCCTTTCTAACAACCTTCCAGCTTACATTGCATTTACCGTTTGTTAAGTGTCCTTATGAGATTTTTTCTATTTACACTGTTTCTTCCCACAATAAAAATAAGAGTGGTCTACATATCTAAAAACAACAGTAAAATAAATAAATAAATAGAAAAACATCTCATAACATATCGTACGTGTCTTTTTATACGAAGAGAACCAATAGTTACAACCCAACAGACCCTAAGAAAAGAAAGGGGCAAATACTGGAAGGAAATTATAACACAACTCTATTAAAACTAAAAACATGACCTATGAACTATAGGGTGACCTCGATCCTCTATGGGAGCTAGACCCATAATAACGGGTCATTAATGTCAAAATTGACGGCCTTTAATCAACCCTTATTTTACTCTCTTCCAATCTGTTACCAGTTTCAAAATTCACTTATTATGAGTATTCAATTCTTTCATAAATACCATATAAGATTCCTTAATCAGTCTCATATCTAATTCCTTTTTATTCTTATTAATTACAAATTTATTGCCCATTAAATCTGTAATTAATGTCCACATCCTAGTCCTATAATCACTACACTATTTATACTTTATATGAATACAGTTATTAATTACACTATTTATATATTTCTAGTTATTAATTACTTAACTAGAACATTCACCACACCAGAAAAGGCATTTTGTAGCGTTGAAAAAATGTTACCAAAACTTGTAGTGGCATTTCGGTAGACACAACGACATAACATGCAACTAAAAGTCTGAAATTTTTTGTAGCATTGTAGAAAACGCATCTAAAACTTGACATATTGTAGGACTTCAAAAATGCTTAAAAATGTTTCAGACTTTTAGTAGCATGTCATATCACAGCGTTTACTGAAATGCTACTAAAAGTTCTGAGCGTTTTTTCGTCGCTACGAAAATCATATCACAACCGTTTACATTTATTTTCGTAGCTTTATAAACACTGGTAAAATTTATTAACTATTTTGCAGCATACTATCCATGCAACTGTTTCCTGTTAGTGGCTTGTATCATTTTCTACCACACTCGCATAATAGTCTTATTAAAATCAGCAATCAATAACATAATCATCGTATTCAAATCAGCAATCAATCAATCAATCACATAATCATCATATTCAAACAATTGAAAAACATGTTAATTTCTTAATCAAATATGATATCCATAACCATTTCGATAATAGTTTTTCGACAAAATGAGCAAATTCATATAAACTCCATAACCATTCATAAACAAGTTTACACAACAAGTATTAACAAAATGTTATAATATGTATAACAATTAAAGCCATATTCATTACTTGATTACCCACAGTTCTTTGCTGCATCGGGTCTTTACTCCTAAAAAGCTAATTACATGTAGACAGGTTTAACAATCAACAAATGATTATGAAATTGTTTTGCATATTTAAAATATATTAAACATCCTTAGTTAAACTTTTATTAAATTTAAATAATTTTTATAAAACTTAGTTAATTTAGTTATATTATAAAACTTGGTTAATTTTTATAACAAACTTATTTAATTTTTAAAAACTTATTAACCTAGTTAAATTTGAATAAAACTTAATTAATTTGTACAAATTTATTTAATTTTTATAAAACTTAGTTAAATTATGTTAAACTCGGTTAAGTTTTAAAATTTTGTTTAATTTTTATAAAAATTAGTTTAATTGTTATAAAAATTGGTTAACTTATTATCAAACTTAATTAATTTTATCAAACTTAGTTTTATTATTATTATTATAAATTTGTTAATTTTTAAACTTAGTTATTATTATTATTATCAAACTGTAATTGTTACCTGGCACCTTGGCCCGGCTACAAAACGGAGGCTGTAGAGTTATAATTGAATGTAAGCGAGCGTAACATCAAGGATTGGTACACTTTGAGTCATAATAGCGATTATTCTTAGTCGGCCTCGATGAATAGGGGTCGATGTGTGATGGATGATGGGTCGGTACTTGGAATGCGGTTCGGCTGTTCTCGGTCGGTTATTCTCGATCGGTTATGTGCACTAGGTTGAGTCAGCAACAATGGTTTGGTCAAAGTAGGTCGGCTATAATGAAAGACTACATTGGAGTCGGCCTTGATGTGATCGGCATGTTTAGGAGGTTCAGTTTGGATGGTTCGGCCTTGGAGAGGTCAGATCATGTGGATCGGCTGTAAGTGGTTCAGCTTATGTGGGCCGGCATGTATCATTCGGTCATGATAGAAAAGTTAAGGTGGGTCGGCCAGATATGGTTCGGCCTTAATGGATCGGCACATATGGATCGTCGGCATACCTGGTTCGGTGCACAACAAGGGAGTTAGCATATTTTTAGGGTCTACAGCAAGGTGATGCGATCGGCATTGTTTTGCTTTGAGATACACCACAAGTTGCTCCGGGTCCCTTGAGAGCTTGCTTTGAGTCAGCTACGAGACGACCCCGGTTCGGCCATAGAAGGTCGGTAATACGTGGTTCGGCCAAAGTGGTTCGGCATTGCCTGGGTTGGTCAATTTGAATTGACGCTTGTGGGCCGAGCTACTTTGGTCATGGGCCTGCACAGTGGAACCAGCCTATCTTCGTCTATAAATAGAGGGGAAGGGGTCATAGTTGAAGGGACCTTTTTTGAGAACTCCAGGGATACTCTGCCACTTTCTATACTCACTTCTTTTCTGTTAAAATTTATACTCATATTGTTTGATTACATATTGTATCTATACTCAAGTGATTGGAAAAGTAATGAAGATTATATTCAAAGTGGACGTAGGCAATTATGCTGAACCACTCTAAATCTGGTGTTCTTGTTTTTGTTATTCATTTTGCATTCAACTGTGTTACTTCTCTGCTTTAATTTACTTTCTTCATTAATCTCTCTACACAATTCAATTCAAGGGTGTTAGTGACCAATTTTGGTGCTAACAGTAATATTTCAAGTTTTCCAATGTACCCCAAATAATACTCCCATAAGTAAATATTAAACTGCATATATGAAACTATCAAAAGCAAGTTTGACTGCACATATAAAGAAGCTTACTAGACTATATAAGATGTACATATAAAGAAGCAACCCGTGTGAAGATTTAGTGTACTCCAGATGAATCTCAGCAGTCCTAGAAGCATGAATTCTTTTGCTGCTAGAGTGATATCAGCAACATGGCCTGTAGAGAAACTGCCCACTTCATTGAATCTCAGTATTCCTAGAAGCAACATTGATTTAGTACCAGTAATGCAAGAACACAATTGTAGAGCAGACTGGTTTGGGAATGGTGATTATTATTACAGATAGATATTTCAATTAGTAATCAACAGGCCGTTGTAGACCACTTGTAGCGATTTACAATTTGATTGTAATAATGGAAGCGACTGTAGTCAATGTAAAATCTACGTCATTAGGCAGAAATAAACAATAAAGGTTGGGTTAACTAATAAGTTGGCAAACTAAATTTTGAATTTAGCTAACAAAGGCTTTGTTAAAGCAAGTACTGGACCTGAAACCAAGGTCGATGAATATGAGTCCAGGATTGAATGTAAACTAGTCACCAACCGTTGGCAAACTTAACAATCAATTATGTTCCAAGATTAAATGAGTATTGTCAACAAACTTTACATATTAGAATTTATACTTTAGACACAATACTTTCTGCGTCAGATATGTCTGACGATGAGGTTATATTGTAAAAATTATCTTGAAATGAAAAATGATATAAGACCAAATGCCATATTAAATAGAAAATTTAACCTATAGCTAGTTGAGAAAACTACTTCTGAATTGGAATTTACATGCTAATCTGGCTCCAATTGTCGAACAAAAGAGGATCTACCAATATCAGTGCTATAGAATAGAACCTAAGAATGCAGAAAAAAGCACTAACTCAGGTAAAACAACTCATATAGTACAATTATTTTATAGCATATTTATGTAACGACCCGTAATTTTTCGATAATTAACATATTGAATGTAATAAAATTTTGTAATTTAATATTGGAAGAAATAAAAATTTATGATTTATTAATGAGAATAATAACCAGAATGAAATGTAACAATGTTAATTTGAATTAATTATTTTAATGTAATTCCAATTTATTGAAATGATTGAAAGGTTATAAGTGGTTATAAATTGTAAATAAGGAAATAGATTAAATGTTATATTAATTTGTGAAATAATGTGTAGTAAATTGTAATTGGATAAAATCAGTGTTGTGTAAGTAGGTATAACATTTGTTTGTGGATAATAAACTAGTAAATGTGATTAAATCAAGTAAAAGGTGACAATTGTTATTTGTTACCTATTTATTTAATTTGTTGAAATTAAATTGGAAATAAATTGCAATAAATGTAACTAAATATTACGTTAATGTAAATTTAGATGATAATTGTAGAATATTAGTGTAATAAGATGTAAACCAATGTTAACTATGTCCATAGGGTAGTGATTGATTGAATAAAAAGATTTGAAATCAAATTAAACCATTTTATTGGAATTTAATTATAATTAATTGGATTTATTTGATTGTATGGTTTTGGTTGCAAGTGACTGTTGTATGTTGTGTTGGTTTGTTTGCTATTGATTGAAACAACTTAAACATTTCTCTTTTACGTAATTCTAACCTCTTTTGGATTATATAAGTCAAATACAGGTTTATGGAAGCAATAACTACCGCTTTTGGTTTCATAAATAAGCGTTGTTTGCCCGACAAATAGGTACGTTTTCATATTACGGTTTTATAGCGATATTATATTGTTTTCAGGTGGTCTGGGATATTTTATTTTGAAATACGTGATATATATTGTTATTATTGATATTATTATTTCTCCCAGACCTCTCCGTACAAAGGAGACTCTGCCGAAATTTTTCATGAATTTTGGTCATAGAAATTTTTGTTAAAATGGAAATGTTTTCAAACTTTTATTAACTTGAATATAAAAGGATTTAATTATTTATAAATTGATATATTTTATTTAAATTATTTAATTATGTAAATTGATTTTTATAAATTTAATATTTTGAATAAGAGATATTAATTCCTAAATTCCTTCTTTTTTCTTTTCGAGGACGAAAAGTTTTGAGTGGGAGAGAGTGTAACGACCCGTAATTTTCCGATAATTAAAATATTGAATTTAATAAAATTTTGTAATTTAATATTGAAAGAAATAAAAATTTGTGATTTATTAATGAGAATAATAACCAGAATGAAATGTAACAATGTTAATTTGAGTTAATTGTTAATTATTTTAATGTGATTCCAATTTATTGAAATGATTGAAAGGTTATAAGTGGTTATAAATTGTAAATAAGGAAATAGATTAAACGTTATATTTATTTGTGAAATAATGTGTAATAAATTGTAATTGGATAAAATCAGCATTGTGTAAGTAGGTATAACATTTGTTTGTAGACGATAAACTTGTAAATGTGATTAAATCAAGTAAAAGGTGACAATTGTTATTTGTTACCTATTTACTTAATTTGTTGAAATTAAATTAGAAATAAATTGCAAAATATGAAATTAAATATTACGTTAATGTAAATTTATATGATAATTGTAGAATAGTCGTGTAATAAGATGTAAACCAATGTTAACTATGTCCATAAGGTAGTGATTGATTGAATAAAAAGATTTGAAATCAAATTAAACAAATTATTGGAATTTAATTATAATTAATTAGATTTATTTACAATTGAAACTGAACACTGTAATTAGTGTAATATTTAACAGTGAATTGACATGTAAATTTGTTTTAAATTATTGTAAAAGGTCTAAGTAATGGAAATGATAAAATTTGTTAATTATAAAATTGGAATTGAAAAAGTGATTTAATTCATTTAATAATAATTTATTTAATTAATGTGAAAATAGCCATTTTGGCCACTCTCTTGGATTTCGACGAAATTAGTTTCATCGGATCCATAACAGTGAATTATTGTAGGATTTTAAGTTTTGTAGCGATCAGACTTGTCGTTTGATCGTACGGTCTTGAAACGCGCAGAAATCAATTTAATTGAAATCAATTTCAAATAAGCTGATTTTAAAGCTAACTTTTTCATACGATGGAATTAGGACTTGAAATCTATTCCATTGAGTTTAAAAATATCAAAAACATCTATTTTGATATATGGATGACCCACTTTCGTTTCGGAGGCAGAACGGGCTTTTCGGGTCACTATTGTTGTTCGTACCAATTCGATACGTGTTCATTTTCTTATTGAGCCTTGTCCATATATATATAGACCTTTTTAAACCCTACTGGCCTTTTATTTCTTATTTCTGTACGTATCTGTCTATTCCATCTATCAGTTCCTTCTTCTTTCCAATGGCTGCATATCCAAACCCAAATTCAATTTCAAAACCAAATCCAAAAATCAAACTCCTCAAACTATGTCATATTATATACTGTTTCGAAGCTCTCGACGAGCGTAACCCAGATCTGCAATTTGTTTTTGTGTTTGAATTAGCGTTTGACCAGAAATTAAGGATGAACCTCGGTCGTTCATTTCTAAGGTTTACGATCCAACGGTGGACCGTCGACCGTTTGACGATCAAAGGGTATGAGCTTGTAGATGTCGCCGAGCTGAGTGCATCCATGATACTCGTTCACGTCATAGTCGCCTTGAGATTGCCAAAAAGATGGATTAGGGTTCGAGCAAACTAGCGGCGGCGGAGGACATTGGCTGAGGCGGAGAAGGTGTGGAGGCTAGGGTAGGGTCGGTCGGAGTCGCTCGTCTCAGTGGTGGTCGTGGATCATACTACAGTGGCGTGTGGAGGCGGAAAAAATTTGTGGAAGAGGTGGCTGCATGCATGTGTTCTGAGTCGCGTACGAGATGATGCGGCTAGGGTTCGCGAACGATAGTGCCGTGTATTTTCTTCTTTTATTATTTTATTTATATTACATTATAAATCGATATCTTCTAACGATCATAAATTTTACGTAGGAGTTCGGATTTATGCGTGGTTTGTTCCGCTGGGATCGTATTGAAATTCCAGACATTTTGGCACTGATTTAGATGAATTCTGAGACAGTTCAATTTTGGGTCTTATTCTGGATTTCAAATTGATTTGAAATCAAAAGTGAGTGTTTTAACTCACTCACAATTACTAAATTATCTTATGTTAGTTAAATTAAATTTATGATGTGATTAGAAATTGATTGGTTGATGTTTAGTATATTTAAATTGTCATGCCAGTTAAATCTGACTTTTATTGATTATTATTGCCATTTAATTTAATATTAAATTTTAATTCGTCAGTTTAGACTTGTTATTGATAATCAGCTAGCTATTGATGTTTATTGGTTGATTTGGATGATGATTTTGATGGATGTTTGGTTGTTGATATTGGATGATTGGATGTTATATTTTATATTGTTGTAATACTGCAAGTTCCCTATGGGTTGAAATGATATATACCCGAACGATCTATAGATTATGGAAAAATCGTTATGGGTTGAAATGATAAACCCAAGCGATTTTATGGATTTTGAATTTTATTTGGGATTGCGGGTTGAAATGATATATACCCGTAAATTTAAATTTATTGCGGATTGAAATGATAAATATTCGTACCACTTGACCATAGAGTAGAAAATTATATACGAACACCGGATTGGTTAAATTAAATGACTTTTAAATCTTTAAATTTTGTTTCAGTTAAATGATATTTTGAAATAGAATTGGATTTATAAAAGCTGAATTACTTTCGAAAATCCAAGCGTTAACGTTGAAATTGGAATTGATTGAATGAATTGTTTAAAGGATTTAAATTGGAATTTCAAGGTTGAATTGTCAAATATAAATGAATTTTATCGAATTTGAAATATTGAAAAATGTTGAATATAACTTTGAAAGGTATTTAAATTGAAGTGGTTTAAATCGATAATTCAAACCTGGATTTGAAATTGATATTGATTAAATGGTTTTAAATGAGAATTTGAATTGAAAGACAAAAATCAGTTGTGGATTTGAAAGCTGGACATGGTCCAGATGTGTTGAAATAAAAGAAATAGTTAAATTTGATATTAATTTCAATTATTATAATTAATATAAACTGTTTTAAAATATATTACTTTCAAATCCTAATTATTAAGATTTTCAAACTATTAAACTAATTTAAGCTATTTTGAACTATTTGAACTATTTTAATCAATTTAAACTAATTTAATTTAATTTAATCTATTTAATAAATTTAATCTACTTTAACCTAACTAACCCATTTTAAATTATTTTAAATCTATTTAATGTATTTTAAATCTATTTAATCTATTTTAAATCTATTTAATCTATTTTAAAACTATTTAATCTATTTAAATCTATTTTAAAACTATTTAATATAATTTAAATCTATTTAATCTAATTTAAATATATTTAATCTATCTTAAATATAATTTAAACTACCTTAAATCCACCTAAACTATTTTAATATATTTTAAGCTATAAAAAAACTATTTTTATTCTATTTTAACTATCTAAAAATCCATTTCAACCATTTTAATCTATTTTAAACTATTAAACTATTATCAATTTATTTTAACCTATTAAAAATTCAAACTGGGTAAAATAGGATGATTTATATTAAATGAACAAGGTTAAGCGATATTATAACAAAAGTTAGATTTAAATGACATATTTAATTAAAATGATGATTTTGAAATGAGAATTTAACCTATTTGCTTGATATGATTTCGAAAGTGAATATAATTTCAAAGGTGATATGGTTTCAAAAATATGATATTTTGATATCAATTATGAAACGGTTTTGGAAATTTAAAAGAACCATCCGATGTGAAATAAAAGTTTGGTTGTTAAGGAGACCTGGATCAGATATTGTCATACTCTCTGCCAATACTGAAAACCACTTTAATAACTGTGTACGTGGTGGAGATTCCAGAATGAAGTAGGATGGTTTGGCGAACGATTCTATATGAGGTATTTACATAGCCCTGACTCCCATGAGTCAGCTTAGATGTGAATAAAACAAGAGCCATGCCCGGCCAAGTGAGGTCGCACCTCCGATCGGACATGCTTCTTCGATACCATATTATGACTTTGTGATTGATTTGGTGGCCACCCCTCGATTTTGATTATGAGAGTGTGTTTCGAGGTGGGCGGTAATAGCTGTTATGCGTTACCACCAGTCCGGATCCGCAAATGGTAGAATCCTACCCTGGCATTGCCTCGAATGCCGTGTTCACATGCCTTATCACGCCTTCTACAATTTTGGTTTATACCATACCTATAGAGTAACCTCTGATTGCCCTTCAGTTTATGGAGGAATTAAAATACTGTATAGACTATGGGAATATATATAAAATGTGTTAATGGGGATATGGGTAACGCCTTAATGCTATTTTAATACTTTACTGTATACATATTATAATAGCGTATTGTACTACATAGTAGATAGTTTGATGGATCCTTAGGAGATGGTAATTCCAAACATCTCTTAAGTTATTGCACTCACGTTAGACACTGGATAGGAGATGTCAAACCCCGTAAACATCTCCGACGCCGTCACACTCATATTTATTTACTGTTGATTTAACTTACATAAGATCTTTTAGTTCTGGCTCGAGTGTATTGTCTTTTCAATTCGCTCGGGTCAGTCTGAGCTTCTCAGTGTATCGAAGACTGCTTTTCTGGAGGACGAAGACGAAAATCAAGTACTATTACTATTTATTTTATTCATACTACTGCACCATGTTATTCCGCTGCATTGTTATTTATTTCTGTTGTATGTAACTCTGATTCAGTATTGTAAAAGTATAATCAAAATGTTATTTGTAAACAGCTTCATGAACCGTTTATTTGATTACTATATTTTGTCATTCCGCAGTGAGATTCTGTGTTTGTTTTTCTTTCTTTTACTGCTTTTTCTTATTTACCCCATAACAATCCTCCCTTTAGAATGGTTTTAGTCTGATGTGTCTGGTTTATCGTCGATTTAAACCGTCCAAAAAGGCGGGTCGTTACAATTTACATCTATATAGAATGCATGATATAGAGAGAGCATGGCTAATGGGTATGAAATAAAATTTTATGTTTGTAATCATGCTAATATGGTTTGATTGATTCTATTGTTCTATAGTAATATACATTTCATAGAAAGTCAAGAGATGAGAACTAAATTAAGAATTTGAGATATTTATGGGACTTAATTTCAACGATTGTTAATTAATTACGTTTAAACAAATTTTATAATGCAAAGACAGTTAGTCAATTACTTTATAAAAATTCCTACAAAACTATAACTAGTCAATCATCATTTAGGCTTAAGACTATAGTAGGACATCGGCTGTACTTGATTAACTATAGAAAGCATTTATAGTCATTTACCAAGCTGGTTATTAAATCAAATATAAGTTTAACAGTCAGTCAATGTATTTAAGTAGTAGTTCCACAAACTTACTTTGAAGTAGTTTGTACCGCTAACCTTTTGATATACTTGCATATGCAAAAGAATAGCTACTACAACTGAGGTACCTTTCATGTAGAAAGAACATGAATTGATCTGAAAGGTAATTTAGATAGTGGAAAATAGGCATAAGGACAAACACTTCAAAAATAAGGGCTTTTAATACCACTAATACATAGCGTTTCCGCATTTGCTCCTTTCAACGCTATGCAAATTATGGTTTCTAACGCTGAGATAAATTTGGTATGTATGCTCAACGCTATTCGAAAACGCGGGAAATGAATTATTTCGTACGGGAAAAAAAAGAACCCTATTTGCTTCGTTGCCGCCTCCTTCAGAAAACACAATCTCCAAATTTTCATAGCCTGTGTCAATATCTCCAAATGAATCATTTCCTCCTTCAACAACCTATCCCCAAATTTTGTGCGAATCGCTAGCCTCTGTCGTCAACTGTCAACTTCTGAATTGCGAATCGCTAGCCTTTGTCGCCAACACCCGATCCCTAAACGCAGCTTCTGTTTGGAACCCTTAAACTCTGTCTGGAATCGCTAGCCTCTGCCTAGAGCCCTAAATCTACACCTCTTCTATTTGAACTGCCGTGAGAGGTACCGCAACATTTATTAATATTTTTTTCGTTGCTCGTTCGATCGTATATGTAGTAATTTGGGTCGACGCTAGGAATTGACCAAACAAGGTTCGACAGATTGTTCATATCCTGAAGTTAAGGTATTGATTATGGTATTGATTTCCATAATTTAAATTACTAACAGTAATGATTTTGATTTTGAAGTTGAGAAATTTGTGAAAAAAAACAATATTCAGTATTAGAGTAACTAGAAAAAAATGAAGAATTTTGTGATGAGTGTTGTATGGAGTATGTTGGATGATGAATGTTGCCTAAATAGACAGCAAATCAAACCTAAACTTGATGTGGTACTTATTTACTTCGTGCATTATATTTTCTTTTTAATATTGTGGTTGAATTATCTTATTACTACATAGCATCAAGTCATGAGGAAATTTAATCTAGAGGAAATTTAATCTAACTGAATTATGATTAGACGACTTTGATGATCGTTGAAGATTATTTTATGAGGCTGAACTTAAACTGTGAGGAAAGGTTGAACTTAGTTTATTTTTTTGAATGATTACTAACAATTAAAGAGTAAGTACCAACTGAAATTATATGTATATATTTAAGTTTAGGTAAGCACAACTATAAGGTCAAAATACATAGATTGTTAATGTCAATACCGGTTTAACACGGTTCATCAGATTAAACAAAAATGATAACTTGCATTATTAAATACAATTTTAACTTTATAAATCATTTTTTCCCTAATCCTATTTTTGATTTTTGATTGATGGCAGACTGTCTTATATATGGCAGAACTTGTGTAGTTGGAAGTGGTTCATTTAGTGTCGTGTTTCAAGTAAACTAAACTTATTCTCAACACTGATCACATTAACATCTTTATTATTTAAACCAAGTTGACGTCATTCCATATATTTTTGTACGATATTTAAATTTGAACTTGTTCAGGCTAAGTGGTTTGAGACTTCAGAAATACTAGCCATCAAGGAAGTGTTACAAGACGAGAGATATAAAAACAAAGAACTGCAGATAATGCATTTAATCTTCATTGCGTTTCAGTGCTTTAATAAAATGCATTATACTCAACTTTACCACCTTTCAAACACTTTGAACCAATTTGCATAACTGCCCATTCCATAAACTTTTGCTTCTCAAGCTTGTACTAAGCAAGCTCGTACTTAAAATTTCTTTTTCAATTCAAAAAAATAAAAATAAAAATCATACTTATCTACATAGTATTTTCATATTTTTTCCTTTTGTATACCTGAAGTTACTGATTAATCTTCAATAAACAAACAAAAAACTAATAGCACGTTGAACTTGAAAACGATACCTGCACCTGTTTTGTCATGGATAAAAATGACTTTCCTAAAAGGTAAAATAATTGAAAACAAGTTAGGAATAAACTAGAAGTAACATGATTATTGACAAATTTATTTTAAATGTATATCAACTGTTTTTTGATAATAAGTGATATAGAGGAGCAAAACAAATTGCTTTACCTGGCAAAACAATCGCCAATTACTATTTTTTATAGCTGCTTTAAATTAGTATCTAAATTTGTTGTTTAAACAAGCCAAATCTTTAAATTAGTATCTCAAATTTTCCACTGTCAGAAGACTACAGAGGTTTGAAAATGACGACATTAAAACTTCTCTAAGTAAAGAAAACAAACCTTACCTATACTAATACCGGTTGTCATGTTGTAATAACAAATCTTTGCAGCACAATGAGTTAACACACAATCAAAGTGTTTGGGTGTTGTACAATAATTTGCATTAAATCAGTAATGGGACGATTTTCAGCTTAAAACACATACTTTTTATTCACATCACTAAACGATTCGGGCATCGGTTCACTCATGACTAATGCCAGTTTCATGCACTGTATTAATGATTGGTGACATTGTTGTATAAGTTGAAAAAATTATTGTTAATGGCGCAAGCCAAGTATCAGGAGAGGGGTAATGCATAGACATTACTCCGGTGCTACAAAATAGCGCCGTTGTAATGACAAATTTTTTGGAAACAGTTTGGTGCTAATGTTGTATATTGTTTTGACATTGTTGTATATTTGTATCCATGCACCTTATAGTACTCAAGTTTTCCATATGAATTCTATTCTTTTTTGGGTTACATAGTTTCAGCAGGATGGTAACAATACATAAATACAACCTGTAGATGTTTCATTTTGCTAATAAACTTCTACATGTCAGTTAGGCTTCAATTTCCCTTTAACCTTAGATATTTAAATTAACTGATGTAGAGTTTTCCCGAAATTCACATTTTGTTTTTTCTCCAAAAAAACGTTGTTGCATCTAAGTGTTTTGCCCATGTTTACTCGAGAGTACATAGGTTTTGTTTGTATGCATTTAGAGATCCATGACTCCTTTGAGGAAGTAAGCCATGTTGGGGAAGATTGCCAAGAAATCAATATGGATGTTGATGAGTATGTTGAGGATGTTTCTTTTGTTAGAGAAGATTGTGAAGGCATACTTGAGTAGTCTTGAAATGGGTCCTTATATTTTCCTTATAAATCTTCCTTTTTTTGTTGAGGAAGATTGCCAAGAAATGTGTCCTTATATTTTCCTTATAAATCTTCCTTTTTTTGTTGTTTTTTCCAACACTTGTTTAAGAACTTGCTTGTTTAAAGCTTAACTCACACATCACAAGAATGCATATTCTTCTATTTTGTTGCATGAATGTTTTACTGCCTAATTGAATGTTTAAAGCATGGTTTCATTTGTCATAGTTTGTCTTCTTACAACAACATCCAAGTTGTTTGTTTCCATTGTCCTAGTTACTATGTCATTTGCTTTTTCTTTAATGTCTTTACCTACATAGAACTATGAATTTTCTACATATAAAACGATTTGCCACTATTAAGAAGCCATGTCATGTAAATCTGACCATCAATTAATCATAAATCTAACAAACTAAGAAAGAAAGACTGGAGCATATTTTGATTTCTTTCCTCGGTTTCCTTTTAATTATCAATAATTATTATTGAAATATTTTATCGAGCTATTTCATGCAAAGGATGTCATAATTTGCAAAACTTACAATAGTTTTTCTTATCCATTGAGACAGACATCTTAAGACCATTAATTAAATTTTATTTGACAATAAGGATGCTAAAAAATATATACATTGAGATAGAATTTTTTTCTTCCAAATGAAGAAGCTAGAGAATCAGAACTGATTTCATGTGTGTCACTTTCATAAGAGGCAAAGCCACATCTTTAGCTCTAGATATAACCATTGAGTTAATAGTTATTCAATGACCAAACTCTTTGTAGCTGATAAAATAGTTATAACAATCTATATATATATATATATGTATGAAGTATATATGTTTACTAGGGGACATAATTCCAGCTTGACAATGTATACATTCCAGCTTGCAAAACAAACAAAGAAAAAAAAGAAACAAGCTGCCATTAAAACTCTGTAGGAACTAAAGGTTGCCAGTAGATCAAAAACAAAAAGAAAGGCAGGGTGTTTTCTTTTCAAAGCTGTGAGTAAAACTAATTTTCTTTCTTTACTTACTAGAAGCCTGATGCATCTATATACTTGCAGTTTTAAATAAAACCTCTGATTTGTCAAGTGTCCATATGCTAGTAGTGTTTATGCTCATATATGAATGTATATCATGTTGTATAAACTGTAAAACCCCAAAAAAAAGCCTATACTTCATTTTTTGTTATGCTCTGTTATTTGAGAAAACTGATATGCTCAACTTCAAAAACCTTTACCTCTCAATCTAGTTAGTTTTAGGTGATGTTTTCAAAAGAAATTGTTTTCGAACATTGTTTGTTTTAAAAAAAATTCATTAAACATTATCAAGTATTGAAGAAGAAAACATATTTTATAGTAAGAAGCCCAAAAAGGGAATACTGTGGCAAACATGAATACTGCAGGTTGTATGAATACTGTATCAAACAATAATTCATTAATACATATTGTGAATAAGTGAACTATGCATATTGTATGTATTAAATAGGAAAAGATAACATTCTGTTGTTAACCAATGCAAATTCTTTTTCTTGCTTGATTTATAGTCAAAATTCAAAGAAAAATTATATCTTTGTACTAACTACAGGATATGGCAAAGAAGAGGAAGATTACTCGCAAACAAAAACAAGCCAAGAAACCAAAAGAAGCAAATATTGAATCCAACGAGCAACCAAAACCAAATTTAGAAACCAATGAGAAACATGAAGCAAATTTAGAAACTAATGAGCAACATGAAGTCAATTTAGAAACCAATAAGCAAGGAATTGAAGCATGTACAGGCAATATGATGCAAGTTGAAGAAAATATTGAAAACGAATTTGAAATTGGAAATGATGCGATGGAAAATGAGACTGATATTCAACACACAGATGAAAGTACGATTCAAAAGAAAAAAGCTAGAGGCCAAACTAGAATGAAAAGACTTCCTTCGGATCGTGTGTCTCGGATTAACGTTGAATTTAATGACAATGTTGTACCAATAGGAGAAGGTTCTATAAAACTATCTTCGTACTTAGGACCGCTCGTACGGGAGCATGTTCCATTCACGATTGATGATTGGCGAAATATTGGCGATGATTTAAAACATGTGTTGTGGAGATCCATTCAGGTATCACTATACTAAGTACTGCTTATTAAAACTGAACAGTTGCATGAATCATTTGATATTCATATACAAGTTATCTCCCATCATAAACCCACAGTCAAGAGATGGAAAATAATAAAATTTAAATCAAATATCCATTCTTAAATTGATAAGCAAGTTTATATGATTCTTAAATTTGATATCCATTCTTAAATTGATTCTTAAATTTGATATTCATATACAAGTCACCAGTAAATTTTATATGAACTGGTAGAAATGTGGTAAAACCGAACCCCATTATGCTTAATATGCATCCAACTGTTTCAGTGCCATTATATTTTTTAGTCCAACCTATATTTAACTCAGGTTTATAAATTGAAAATTCAAGTATATAATGTAAACCATGATGACTTAACAGACAAAATAATCCTAGATGTGTTGAATAGTGGCATGCATACAATTACAATCATTTGTCATTACATCTGATTTATAGGATTTAAATATAATTGTTATTTTTATACTACAAATGATCAATAAAAAACATGAACGATTTCATGATATGCTTACTCATTAACACATGCCAAAAATTTAAAAAAACAACAACTTTTACAACAAGTAATGTTGCATTAAGTCAATTTAGTTCACGATATTTATCTTACTATTTTATTTTCCCATACTCTAATTGTACTTTTTCCCATAATTTCAGATATGAGTTTTCATACTTCTAAAAAATGCTATTTAGAATTTGCTAGAGCATAAAGGTGAGGCACTAATATCGACTTTTTCTTTTGTACCAAACTTTAGAAAGTCTAAGTTCCAATTTTTAAAACTACATCTTTTACTATAATATTCTTGCCAACTACTCTTCATGAGCTCTAAATCTTGACCTAGAAAATGTGATGAAGACCCATAATTTAACAATTTGTGGGAGAAATATATCGATTAATCTGTAAGGCAAGGGCCAAGGCAATGCAAAATAATCTGAAGAAGAAATAGAAAATAGTACCCATAGTTTTAGATTATGGATCGGGTGAACTGATTTGCAAGTTTTACTGTATACATTAAACATGTTGTAATATAATGAAACAGATTATTGGTTGAATGTGTTTAATGATATTAATATTACTATCATTCAATGTATATATAAAATGTACTGATTACAATTCGTTTTGCATTTTGCAGGCTAGATTTAAACTGGATGAGGAGTGGCAGAAAGCGCCTATTTTTCAACAAATGGGATGCATATGGTGGGCTTCAAAAAGCAGGTTCGTTAGGCAAATACTGGAAGCGAAGAACATGGAGGAAAGAATTAAGCTCAAACCTAGTAATGTCGAAAATATGAAGGACTGGAGGGATTTTCTAAGAAAGAAAACAAACTCAAAGTTTAAGGTAAATAAATACCAAATTCAATTGTATTACATAATAATTATAATTATTCAGTGTATTATATCTTTTCATCTTAGGCACAAAAGCGATCAATTCAAAGCTATTAGAAGTTTTCAAGTGCCACATACAATAAGTCGCAAAGGAATGGCTCGATTAGCGGAAGATATGGTGAGAAAGAACAACTAGTTTAATTTGTGTAACATATTATGATTATGTATTTAATACAACCACATTCACTTTATCTATCATTCTTAACATAGAAACAGGAGAGTGGTGGCCACATCTCCATTCCTAGAAGTCAAATTTGGATTAAATCCTGCACTCGAAATAATGGCGAAGCAGTTAATACATATGTTCTAGAGACTATTGTAAGACACCGCAATATTGATAAAAATTGTATAGTATTGTCTTTCTATCCGTTATTGGCATTCTATCTATTACTTATATGTGAATAACGTTAACTTTTGTAGGAAAAGGTTAAAAAAATTGAAAGTGAATCAAACTCAACCAATAGTTCTTTGAGAGAAGATGCTCTCTCCCAAGTGTTGGGTCAGGATAAACCTGGACGACTACGAGAAATGGGAAGAGGTGCAAACTATACCAAGTTCTTGCTCTCACAAGCTAAAGATGATAGAATTTCACAATTGGAAGAGGAGGTTCGCATGCTAAAGAAAAATCTGGTATATAACATATCAATCTTTACTTGTTATTCTACTTGTGTGGTAATATTAGAGATATTGTTCGATTTTTTATTCATATGGTTTTTTAATCCATCGTCCACACTTGATTTTTTAGGTTACTGCATGTCAAAGAGAAGAATCAATGCCTCGGGTAAACATCGAATATTAGCATATGCATAATTTCATGTTTGCTTATGTGTGCATATGATACTTTGCTATTAAACATCAAATACATTATCATTGTGATATTATCTAAAAATTAATTTTAATATAGTATTTAACTTAAGACGCTTCTAATTAATTGCAGAGCAATGGAAATACATTTGATAAATGTGATTTATTGGATTGGAGCAGAACCGATGAAATAGTTGTTGAAGGAAGAGTCGTGTCAAGTGATCCAAATGAGCTTGTACATAGAATTCCTCTAGGACCAAATGCAAAGATAGTTTTGATTGAGTTTCCAAGGAAATTGGATGCTTTTTTATGGAGAGCCGTGTTTCATACGATACATATTGGAGAGGCTGCCGGTATGTTAGTAGCATGGCCTGCCGATAAAGTTATTTTGCATAAGCTAGATCAAATCGACAACACGGTAAATTAAATATCACTTTATTTATAATTTTTATTTCAAAATACAACTATTAATTTCATAAATACATATTTTTTTTGGAATAGACTAAAAGTAGCAGAACAGAGCCTTCATGCAAGCTATATGATTGGGTTGGAGGTGAAGAAGTAGTTGCTGAAGGACGCTTGTACTCTAGCGATCCAAACCAGCTTGTGAATGGCGTTCCTATTGGACCATCAGCTATGGTAGTTTCTATTGATAATCCAAACAACCCCAAGGCCTTTTTATGGAAACCAAGAAATTATATGATATATGTTGGAGATGCCGTTGGTAATAAAGTTGCTGGGCCAAAATCAAAAGTAGTTGTCGAGAAAGCTAAAGCACCATCATTTGTTTCTAATAGTGGCAACGTAACATCTCATACGGTAATATGTTTAAACATAATTATAGCAACTTGTTATCAAATTTATTAATATATATATATATATTTATTAAAACCATCACTTTTCTTTTTCTTGTTTGATAGAGTGGAAGGCAAGCCCCCAAAAGCAAATGCAGGCTGATTGATGTTGGTGGAACAGCAACAATAGTTGTCGAAGGGGTTGTGGCTTCAAACGATCCAACTGAAATGGTCCATTTTGTTCAACTTGGAAGAGACGCCGTTAAAGTTTGGGTAGTGAATGCTACAGTTCTCGATGCAGTTCTGTGGAGACCATCTTCTGATCTTGTCTGCATTGAAGATGTTGTAGGCTCTACAGTGGCATGGCCAACCTCAAAAGTTGTGATAGAATCAAGTTCTAGTAAGTATAATTTTTTCATACATATATACAAAATTTCAAAATGTATTCATATTTAATTGTATGATTTAATTCTTGACATTATACGGTTTTCTTTTATATAGGTAACCATTGTTAAAGTTTGTTGACTGATCAGAAGAAAAGAAAGCTTCACAACTGCACTTTAGGTAAATATACGAATAATACATCATGCATAAAAGTCATTTTATGTTTTTCATTTGATATGCATATTTTGGTTCTTATCAAAGTGTAGCACTGTGGTCAGATATACGAATATGTAAATATACGAATATGTGAAGTTTGATGGTCTGGGTGGTTTGCAGTGGGAAGTGGTCAGAAGTGTAGCACTGTTTGGTTTGTGTGTGATGAGGCAGGCGGGTATATATGGTTTGTGCAATGTAATGAAGTTGAAGTTTTTATGCAAATGTGGAATGTGGAAGGTTGATTGAATGTGTATTTGAAGTTATTGTAGGAGGTGTGTAAATGAAGTTGCGGGAGGTGTATTTGATGGCTGTGGTAGATGAACAGCAGGGTGCTCTGGTTAAGGTAGTACTCTGGTAGTTTTCTGATGTGTCTGAAGTGGAGGGTTGTTGAAATGTATGGTAGGGTCGGTAGTATTTTGGCTTGGTTTATCGCAGAGAGGTTTTGTAATTGTGGTTGGTGTTGAAGCACTGTGGAAGTTGATGGTTGGTAGAAGGATATGACAGTAAAGATGGTAGCGTGAAAGGTAGGACTGGTATATGTGTATCAATGTGAAGGATGATAGCAGATTGATGTTATAGGATGTTGGAGAATATGTTGTGAACAGAGGTGGGCAAATGAAATTGCAACCGGGAAGTGAAGAGTATTGCACAGAGTTGATGGTCACTGGTTGTTTGTGGATGGCAGAGTGGTGATGTTGCACTGATGTGGTCACAGTTTTGGACAGTGGTGGTAGATTGCACAGTCAGGGTGATGGTAGTTCTACTATTTTTGCACAGCAGAGGGGTGACTGTTTGTGACAGTTGCAGTTGCAGAAGTGTTGAAATGGGATGCATGTGGATGATGGTTGTGTTGTGATGTCTGGATTGTCAAATTTAATGTAGTGAAGTATTGAAGGAGGATGAAGTGAAGTGGCCAGGCAATAGTTCTCTGGAGGATTGTCGAACTTGATGTGCATAGTGGAGATTGGCGGTTGCTATGTTTTGCAGTGAAGAGTATGAAGGCGATTGGCTGTGATGGTTGTCGGGGCGGAGGTAGGGATGTTTCAGTAGTGAAGTACTGACTGTTTTGAGTTGCTGTAGCTATGGAGTTATTGTAAACTAAGTGAAGCAATGTGATGGTATTTGAGTTGCTGTAGCTATGGAGAAATGATGCAGTGGGATGGTGCAGCAGTTTCGTGCACTGTATCGTGCACTATGATGAAGCAAGGTGGGAGCGGTTTTGTGATGCAAGAGGATGACCATTGGAGATGGTGTGGCAGTTTTTGTAGGCTGGGTGGACTGTGCTTGGATGTAGTCAGGGGAAGAAATAGAGGCGAGGTTGTGAGTTATTTAGAATGAGAATGTGAAATGTAAAAAAGAAATGTGAAATGTGTATTTTTCATAAAAACTTAAACTTCATTACAATGCACAATGAAGTTTTTGTTTTTTGGAGAATGGCAGTTTTGTTGGTTTGGTGGGTGGTTTGCAGTAATTGGTGTGCAAGTTGTATGGAAAACAGGGTGATTATGACAAGTTTGTATGGGATGAAGTATTTTGGAGGCAGCAGTGTGGTTGTAGTGTTGATGAAATATGGGATGATGAAGTAGTTGGTTTGGATTTGGAAGTTGATTAGTGGGAGTTAAGTTGGAGATTTGCAGTGGTAAGTTGAGAAATGTTTGTGGGAAGAGGCAGTGAGCAAGGTTGAATGCTGCAGTTGTAACAATGAGGCAGTGATTATGAAAATGTAGAAGTATGGTGATGGTATTGATCGATGTTTGTAGATTATGAAAGTGTAGAAGTAAGTTGATTAGTGATTAGGAAGGCTGCAGACAAGTGAGGAGCAGTTCTGGTTGTAGAGTTGGAAGTGGTCAGAGGACAGTTAGCAAGGTTAGGTGAACTTGCAGTTGTGGATCAGTGATGAAATGGCGGGGCTGTCGGGTAGATTTGGTTGAAGTAGTTGAATTGAAATGTAGGAAGTTTTGAGTGTTGTAGTGATGGTCTTGCAGTCGAGTGGTCAGTCTTTGGAGATGTTGTTGTTGGTGGTTTTGAGAGGGAGATGGTGGTTAAGCTGCAGGCAAGAAGCAGTGAAGTTTGTGAGTAGTAGGATAGTAGTTGTCGGCATGGATGGTTGAGATGATAGTATTGTGGTGGTTGTGTATGACGTTGCAGGTGTATAGCTTGATGATACAGGGAAGAGGTTGGTGCAATGTAATGGGGGAGGAAGTTGATTGTCAATAGCAGTTGATCTTGTTGGTGGAAGAAGGTGAAGTGTAAGTGGAGACAGTGGTAGTAGTGGTGGTGAGTGTCAGTTCAGAAGGTGGCAGTGTGTTTGAATGTAGAAGAGGAAGTGGCCAATGCAATATTCAGTTGACAGCAGTTTTGAAAAGTATGGCAGTGGTTAGCGAAAATGCTAACAATCCTAACATGCATATTGTGTGTGTATTTAAAAAGAAAAGAGGTGATCTTGGTATTAATTCCAGGAATAGGTCCTGGCTGTCTAGTGATTTTACCTCCAAGCTCTTTGGTAACTAAATCAACAGCTTCAGCACTTTTATACTTTGTCTACTTTGTCATTTAATGCAGGAACTTGGTTAACACTGAAGCAACCTGGAGCAATGTTTAGATCCTTGCAAGAATCTTCTGTAGCAGCCATTTCTGTATCATCGTCTCCATAACTGAGTATTTGTGTCCATTTGTTAGACTATTTTGAGCTATTATCATGTGACCATGTCTTGTAGTATTTGTGTTCATTTGTTAGACTATTTTGAACTATTATCATGCAACCATGTCTTTTAGTATTTGAAATATTAGCAGAATTATTTGAAACTTTTCCACTGGTTTGTTTGTGTGTTTCCAAATTAGAATTCACTGCAACATTATCATTGTTACATATAGTTGTTGTCATCTTCTCGATTTGTTATTTTTGGGATCTACATTTTAATATATATATATATATATCTGTGTGTGTGTAATGTGTATACATATATCTATCTGTGTGCATATATATATATATATATATATATGTATATGTATATGTAATATAATAAAATGAAAATTGAAACAAATGCTGAAAATTAATATTATATAGAATAGCATTTGAAAAACGCTATTGATTCATAAAACGCTATCGCAACTCTATATGAGATGTAAGATTTTTCCATCAAAAACGCTATAATAGAATCAAAAATGCTATAGTAGAAAATAAAAACGCTATGCAAGCATGACAAGAAATGCTATCGGAAAACATTGTAGCGCTATAACATGGTTTGATGAAACGCTATAAAATGTGCTCAAAAACGCTATAGAAGTTAAATGAAGGATTATAATTCCCTATAGCGTTTAAGTTTAATAATAGTGAAAAAACGCTATTGTAGGTTGCAAACGCTATGACCTTTTGTAAACGCTATTAGATATTATAGCGTTTTCCTTCCTGCTATGTAATGCTGCCGGCCTACCATAGCTTGTGGTTTCACGGCGTTCTCTGAAACGCTATGGTAGCCTATTATAGCGTTTTTCAAACGCTATGAAACCCATAAACTGTTGTAGTGAAACTTTGAAAAAAAATAGGCTGAAGGACAACAAGTTTCGTTTTTAGGCTGAAGGACAAACTTTGAAAAAAATTAGGTTGAAGGACAATGCTAAATATAGTTAGCATTTTGTACAGTGTAAAACTGAATATAATGCTAGTTATAATAGCATTTTCTATACTGTAAAAACTGAATATAATGCTAGTTATAACTAGCATTGTCTTTCAGACTAATTTTCTTTCAAAGTTTGTCCTTCAGCCCAAAATAGAAACTTGGTGTCGTTCAACCTAAATTTTTTCCAAAGTCTGTCCTTGTGCCTAATTCCCTCATTTAGATAAATAATACTTGGTCAAAACAATAACTTAATTTCATGTGGTAGATCCGCAGATTGTATTAAACAGATGAAAGTTATATGATTACCATTCAACATGTTGCTCAACCACATGGCCGTTAGCTGTCTCCTCTTTTAGATAAGTGTTTGTTAAGAACCTATATGAAGACAAGTAATAGTATTCAAAACTATTTCATTTGTGCTGAAAAGTATCTTTGGTTCAGCAGGTAATTACTTGGTAAACAAAATGAAATTATCACAAAGGATTAATTGGTAAACTGTCAAGTAAATAACTAATTTATTTAAGGGAAAAAATATACGTAATCTAGTACTTGCCATATGCCAACCTTTACTTTCTGTGTCTTTCATTTCTTTTCCAAATTAACATTTCAAAACTCAACCAATCCCAAAAATCCAAATTTGCTCAGGAACTATCTAACCAATAACGTCGCCTAGTTATTTTTAGATCTGGGATAGATTTAAATCCATTAACTCAAACTTAAGCTATATAAACTCTTTGTCAAATTATCGAGGGGCCATGGCATCCACTGGCCAATGGCCAACAGTAAGCAACATGGCATTGTTTTCAAAAACCAACTGTAATCATCTGTTTCTGCTTTAATGTAAGTGTTAGTTAACTAGAAATTTGTACATACAAACGTTCCCTACAAACTATTATTGTTATTGGGATAGTCGGGATTTTCACTATCCTAAATATATATGAAAATATATCTTGGTCAACTACTTTTAATTTTTCAAATGCATAACCTTCCGGGATTAAATATGACACTTGAGAACATAAACAAAATGCATTGTATCCACATGAATTATTTCAAATTTGCATTAAATAATTTTTTTGGTCAATGTGTTTGAAGACTTATGGTAGCCATGACTAGCAAAAAAGGGTCAAATGAAGAGAATAGATGATGTATTTTAACATCCACAGCAAAAATCATGGCATAAGATTAATATGCTGAAATGTTTGAGTTATTACAGAGTTTTATTGCAGATAATGACAATGTAAAAAGTAGAAATTAGCATTAGAAAATAAATAAATATATTAACTCGTTTGACCAAATAATGGAGTGATGTCAAATAACAAAGTATATTATGATAATCGATAATGTTGTAAGTTACATGCCAATAGTTTTCATTTAGTCCACTTTGGTCTGAATCACTTATAAACTTTCAATGACAAATGATATAAATAGTCATAATATAAAACTATTTTCACTCTAAATATCTCTTCTAGCATTCAACTTCATACAAAACATCACAAATCATCGTGTTTCCTAGTATTCCTTCACATAATCAAATTCATCATTGTTGAACCTATTCACATAAAAAGCGTTGTATTTGATTGTTTTCATGGTTACAATCATTCTTAGATAAAAAGTTGGGTCAATTTCGTACAAAATCTAGCTTAACATGAATCTATTTCATCAATGGTTCCTGCATTAACTAATTTTTTAACGGTGGAATCCACGGTTCAATGTTTCACTAAAAATACCATAACTTGTTCTTGTTGACACTATATATCTTGTATTGCTATTTGACAAACTGCATAGAATAATAATGAAGAAAAATGAACTTATTACCTTCGAATTGTTGAAGAAAATGTAAATGAGTACAACTTTTTTGTAGTGAGATGATATTTTTGTATAGAACACATGTGGTCCTGTTTTTAAGCAATATATAAGGAATGTTAACATTTATAGGAATTCTTCATATTCACTTAGAAATAAAATATCATTATACAATATTTGGATGTTCATACATTAATTTGGCCTTTATAAAGATCTAAAGGACACATAATTTTAATTTAGAAGGTGAAAAGTAAGAAGGTGTTTGGCAATAGTTCATCAATAATAAAATAATCTATAAGTTGTTTTTGTTATTTTAAGTGTTTGATAACTTGTGCCAGAATAGATCATTATATATACTTGGTCGAAAATTATATCGATGTGACCATACAAAACTCAAGCTATATAATTATTGTAGGTCACCGGGATTTTGGAAAACCATACTATACAAAGCCATGTATTAAGTACCCGAGATATTATAACATAAGTTAATTATCAGTTTATCGAATACTTTTAAAATTATTGTGTATGGACCTGGATCATGTCATTTACTAACACAGTAAACTTAATCGTAAAATTTGGAAAAATTACTTTACTTTTCTAAAGTGTTAGCATAGTTAATTATATTTAACTAAGATACATCTATACTCAACAACATCAATAGACTAAAAGCTACAGGTTTGACTAATATGTAATTTGCCTAAGAATATGTTTTTTTAGATTGTATACTCGAATTTGATCTCAAAGACATGGAAAAAATAAGCACCGAGTACTACATTATAATTCAGAATCAACGTCAACTTTCTTTACCATATAGGCAACTAAACCATCGAAGTTAATTGTTAGTATATAAAGTTGATTTATCAATCACATGTTATTGCTAACAAAATAGCATGAATCTCATAACCAACCTCAAAATTTGCATCAAAAAATAATGAAGTGATTATAAAACCCACATAGAAAGCCAAATATATGATGTAAAGCATAACATGATCCTATAACAAAGGTTTATACCTTCTATTCCCCGGCTGCAGATATAAGTCATCAATAATTTCTACTCATGCATGTAAAGATATCTGAAATTATTTTGTTAAGCATGTGCTCGCACACATAGATATACATGGAGAGTGAGTGACAATTAAATTTGTCTTCGATAACAAATCTAATATAAAAATTCATGATTTTTACCTTATTTAGACAATCTGATTAAGTATAAATGCAAGAGAATTACTTAATCAATATAATTTATGTAAAAATGCTGATTATTATTCTTACTACATAGTCGCCATTACAAAAAGATAAAAGATGAAACCACATGAATATCGAATTCTGAACATAAACATACATCACTGTAAATACTCAAATGGTTAGTGCATCTACTAGCTAAACAAAATCAGAAAAAAGAGGACAAGCATTTCATGACAACATATAAGATCATACTTTGGATTATACCAAATAATCCTTGTCCTAAAATACTGAACTAAAATATTAGATCAAGATTCAATGGTAGCCAACAGTAATGATTCATCCATAATCTTCCCACATTCTTAATCTATATTTAACAATATCCTCCAATATTTTCTCCATATCAAGGTGATTTGTTGGCTTAAACTATTGTTTCATGTCCTACACATTTCCCACTAAAAACTACTAGTATAAATCGAGCATATGCATCTAATAGCTAAATGTATTTACTTTTTATTTAATTACTTAAACAAAAAAGGATGAGAAAGACAATATCTATGAAAAAGGAAGATGAAAGTAGTGGCATAGGATACAAAAATGAACCTTTGAAGAGAAGTGAAATTATACTTTGGAAATCCAGCAAAAACGTAATATTATATGATTTTTGATGTACTGCACTCAAATGCAATGTCCTTGGTTTCTAAAATTCAGTAAAAAATGAAAATAGAACATCTAAGTCAATTTTTTACCCAAAAATTCATTATTCAACAAAATTTAATTGAATATACAAATCCTCCACCTTGTTGCTTTTCTCAATGTCATTTCACTACTATTGTCATTTCACCTTATCTCCACCTTAATCTAGCAGTGGATGGCATGGATAACATATAACATTTACAACATAAGTGAAAAGAAAGTCCTATCACTAAGTACAAAAGTATAAACCAATAAAAAATATCAACTAAAATTTCGTTTTCAATAGTTAATATAACCAACCCCATTAATCAGTAATATCTAAAAATTATTGCGTTCTAATCTAGTTTTGTTAGATCTTCAACCAAAGCCAATTTCTTCAACAAATAAGTAAAAAAAATTATATCAGTTCTCTGTTTTTTCTTCTCGTCAAGTCAAGAAAAAGTTGAGTTGTATTTCTCTTAACACAAGTGAAGAAATATATTCATTTTCTACACAATTTCTTTTTCTGGCCTGTTGTTATCAAATTTAAAAAGAATAAAGTGATCAATTTTCAATTACTTTTAGTATAAATATAACAACAATAATATCTAAATATCTATCTAGGAAGTTTCTGCCTACATAAACTGATAAAAACCTAAACATCTTGCTTATATTTGTGCATTCAAAATTATGTAATTCATTTCACATTCTAAATACCAATCTACCTTTGAGTGCTGAGATATATATATTAAGTAACAATTCACATGTACAAGTAAAGCATATAACATCACTTTTTTTGCTATAAGCTTAAAAATGATATATCATAAAATGAATATAAGTCGTTGCAGTCACACGGAGAAAAACTCTTTCGTTGTTCAGTTTTTCTCAAACTTTACAACTACTTAAAACTGCATTTTTTATGTTTGGTAGTTTTAGCATAGTTTAAGTTTCCAAATTTTTCCAAAACTTGGGGTTATTAGTTTTAATACCATTACCAACTTAATGATGAACACTTGGTTCATTACTACAACTGCAGTAATAAGTATTCAAGTCCTGATCAATTAGTCTATCTAGGGAAACTTGATTTATATAAACTTTTTAAGTTATTTTTTACTTCTTTGGATTACTTTTTAAAATTTATTGTGATAAAAATCGGGTCTTAAACGTTGAAAATTATGATTTCTCGTCATAACTATAATCCAGAGTTTTAGTGAAACATTAAAATCAGACTCTTATTCAGATATAGAGTTTTCTATATATCGAAATCTTACGGTAACTACTAAAAATGTGCACTTCTAGTGTTTACGGTGCTAATCATGTAAACAAAGAATTCATACAGAACAAATTATATACACTTTAAGAAATAAACATGGTACAAAAATTAAAATCCCTTAGCCAAATTAAGGTTTTGTGTTACCTCAATTGGTAGATTCAAGCTTAAGGAAGAAAATGACAACAAATCGAAGGAATATTTAATCGACGAAGTGGAGGGGAGCAGATCGATGAAGTGGCATGATGGGAGCATAAGCGAGAGGATGGTAGAAATGTAACAATAGAGAAAATTTTGCTGAAATAGAGAGAAACGTAATAATGGAGGGAAAGAGATGGGAAAAACGTGATGACTTTTTAGCAATTGGCGGGGAAGACAACAATTTGGCAGCCTTAACATAAAACAAAAACAAGTAAAAATAAAGGTAAAAATAATAGTGGTTGCATTTACACTACAAATGCTACCAATAAGTGCAAGTAAAGGTGGGTTTTCTTATAGTGATTCCTTCCCATACATTATTTTATCAGAGTATCTTTCCAAATAGGATTACCATTACAAATTTCTATAAATAAAACACAAGTGATATTTTTTGCTTTGTTTGAAATTACAAAAGATTATTTCATTTTCCTTTTATTGAAATAGATAGTGTAAACTATGGAAAAGAATATCCATATTTTATACATCTCTTTCCATTTTTGGTATATTCCTTGTCAATTCAAACACCGCACTTTTATGCATTTAAGGAATTAGGTAATTTATGGAAGTTACACGGAGTCTGCTTTCAATAAATCAAAATATGAAAATTTACATTCTAAGGACAACCTAACTTATAACCCAATTATAGATATTGAATACTTTAGCAACTTTACCAACGTCCTATGGATAAATGCTTGGGATAGCATGCGACATTTGAAATTCAAACTTATAAAAGAATTTCCTCACATCAAAAGAAAATCCTTAAACATACTTTCAAAAAGAATTTCAAATTTTGTAAAAACAATTTAGAGAATTGAGTTCCCAAAAGCATCTAGACATCATATTTTGTTTTATTCCATATGTCTATTCTATTTTTATTAAACATTTGGACAAAACCTTCCAAAATATTTAAATTCAACTTTCCACAATTTTCAAAACATTTACCACATTATTCTTAACCCTAAATTCAAAGGTTCTAAAATTGCTTAGTAAAGTAGTTCCCCTTCTCAAATACTTTTATCTCAAAGAATTTTTTTAAAGTAGGGCCTTTAACCCAAAACATCAAAAACTAACTTATTAAACCAAACTATCAAAATCTCAAAAAGGATTTTTTTTAATCCTAAAAAGAAGCAAAATGATTTTTATTTTTTCAAAAACTTTCTACATCAAAGGTTTATTCCCTTAAAAGTTGGTCTTTTAATTCAGGACATCCAAAAAATCATTTATAGCCCTATACAATAAAAAGTGAAGTAGACAAGGTAAACTCCTATCCCAACGATTTCCTATCTCATTCTTATTATTTTTCTCCTACATTATCTCTAACTGGATTACTAATCCTATTTTATAAGTTCCTAATGCTATTTCTATCCAAATCTCCTAATATTGCTTCTGTTTATATTTCTCCAACCTAAGTGTCTTCTACATCATTTCATTTTTTTTAAAGTTCCATTCACATTCTGAAAAGAAGAATTTTAAAAGAACTTCCAAATTTAAAAATTAGGAAAAATCATCAAGTCCAACTTACGCTCCATTTTACATTTATTTTAAAAAAGAAAAATCCCTTTATCAGAAATCTTTAAACTGAAAACCTTTTAACCCAACAAACTTTTAGACTAAAAGTTCCGAAAATGAAAAACCATTTTTACAAAAAACCTCTTAATCAGAACTGTTGGTTACACAACTTCTTTTTAAGTTATGATTTACCAACTTTTTCTTACCTTTTCAAAACACAACTTCTTAATAAATCTTTTAAAAAATCCATTCAAAACACTTCAAGGAAGTTTCCAAAAATCATTTTATCAAATTCTTTAACATGAGGTTGGATTTTAGAAATTGTCTTTATTGTCTTCTCTATTAAGTTTTCTTCTTCTATCATCCCTTACTTTCGGATGTATAAAACTATACTACTCATAGTATTTAATTACTACCGAACATACTTATTTACTATTTCTATAAATGTTGATTGTCTAAAATAAATGTTTATTATTCTAATAGGACAATTTCGAAAGACATTTATTTATTCATCCCACTTTTCCTATTACTTTTTTACTTCTCCATAATTACCCTAATATTCTCTTTAATTAGTCCTTTTATATCCTTATTAAATTATTGTAACTTCCAATTTATTACACACTTATTGTTCTATAAATTTTAGAGTTACAACCTTTTCCATTCATATTCCTTACTTTATTTTTCCCTAACCCATAGTCGTCTCGCTCATCCTTTCGAATTATGGTCACAACACCCCTAAGGAATTTATAAAATTTGGCGTATATTAAGATAGAAAGATTATGGATATGCTCTCTCAGTATATCCTAATCCTTATGATCGACTAAACCTAGGCCCTGATATAGAATATAACAACCCGCACCTCAATAGGCTCGAATTTTGACAAAATCGAAACCCAAGTCCATTAGGGTACGGACTATTGGTTTTGGTAACCTATAGTAAACATAAGTATACCAGAGATTGATTAATAAAACTCACAGTGGAAAGAAAGGATAATAAGGTCAAATACCAATCGAGGGTACAACTTTAGAATCAACCGCATCCCAAAGACATCCATAAGCCTCACCAATATCGAGCATGAAAAATAATAACCCTCCATCAACCGTTCCGTCAGTGCCATTGACATGTTTCTCTAAATCTATCATGTGGGTTGTAATGAGGAGGGGGTCAGAACAATGTTCTGGTGATTGAAAAAGTTACATACATTACACATAACATAAACTTATACTGATTTGGCTTCTATTTAATGTTATGTCTGTTATTTAATTAATTAATACATGTGCACGTATGTTATACTTATCCTTACCTAAGGCGCAACTACATATATACATATACCTATATACGTATGTATGTAATTCTAAGCATTTCACTACCTAAATATTCTCGACCATTTAATACTTCTTAACTAGGAAAAGAGGCAGACCCAATGGCCATTTAATACCCCAATCCCGAAGCTGGTCAGCTTCTGATACCAAATGTAACGATCACCCTAAATCAATCAGTCATAGAGACTTCTTAACTCCCACATACAACTTACTAATAATTTAACTATCGTGCATCTACTGCTCTTTCAGCTTATTATTCGTTCCCTCTATAAGCCCAAGGCTATTCCAGTCCATAATTCTAATGCACTATCCTTTACGATGTGAAAGAGTGTACCACAAACTACTTACTACCTCTTCTACTAGGCATTGGAAGGCTTTGATCATTCAAGACCTGTTAACCCACTTTTTGGCAAGGTCGAGATATCAAGGAATTAGCAAAAAATCAATGATTACTTGTTCCGAATATTAGTTGTATACCGTAGGTTCACTATGGACATCGATGAATTTTGTCCAAGTCCAAATCAAGTTAGAATTGATATGACACGACGATCAAAGAGGAGGAAGCCAAAGTTGCAAGTTTCAAGTCAATCGGACTTCATATGCTCAAGTTATGATCGATACAAATTTCAGGAATCAACCTCGCTCGGGTGTCGCTTAGCACACCTCACCCGGGTGTCGCTTGACACACCTCACTCAAATGACGTTCGGCACAACTGCTTTGTTCGGCATATAAGGAACGTTCGGCATCCATGAACGTTCGGCTATTCTACGATTCGACACGAATGGGTCAACTGGTATTTAAGGTCGTTCGGCATGCAGAGCGTCCGGCCTCACTCCAATGCCGTCCGGCACACCTCACCCTAATGTCGTTCGGCATACCTCCACTCTAATGTCGTTCGGCATACCTCCACTCCAAGACCATTCGGCATACCTCCACTCCAATGTCGTTCGGCACACCTCACTCTAATGTCGTTCGGCATACCTCCACTCCAAGACCGTTCGGCACACCTCACCCCAGTATCGTTCGGCATCTGGAGACGTTCGGCATGATGGAGGTTCGGCACTAAGGATCGCTCGACATTGCACCTCGCACCTCCATACCTCAGTACCTCGCACCTCCATACCTCAGTACCTCGCACCTCCATACCTCGGTACCTCGCACCTCCCAACGTTCGGCATTCAGCGTTCGGCATCCATGGTTCGGCATATGGAGACCACTCCATTTGGGCTGAGGAACTCGGCTACCAGGCCCACCAGGGAAGTCCAACCCATCTTTGTCTATAAATAGAGAGGCAGGGGCACAGTAAAAGGGGATCCTCTCTCCTACTCTCTAACTTTCTATTTCCTAAGGCTAAGGCTATCCTACCAGTTTGTAACTGTAATTGATTCGAACATCAATAAAAAGGAAATTTCTAGAGTGGACGTAGGCCGGAGTCAGCCGAACCACTATAAATTCTTTGTCTTTACTGCTTTCATTTTAATTTCTGTTATTCTTCATATTAACATCCTCTACATACATTCTATCTGTGAGCGGTGATTGTTATTTGGTGCTTTCATTTGTATTTGGGGGTTAGTGACCAATTTTGGCGCTAACACTTTGGTGCTTTCACTGAGAATTGAACTCAGGGAATTTTGGAGCTAGGAACTTGGATTCTAGAAAGCAATGGCCAGGCCATCAACTAGGAAGCAAGCGATAGGAAGGAGCAATCTGGAAGGGAGTCAAGAAGCTTCCTCTGGAGCTGGAGAGGGCCGAGCCTCGATCTACATCACTCGAAACGAGATGGAGGCAATGATGGACTCGATTCACGAAAGATTGATGAAGAGCCAACAAGAAGCGATGCAGAGCTTCTTTGAACAGATGAGAACAGCCGGAGCACAGAACTTAGGACCGACTGCAGTTGCTGCCGATATGGGGCAGGAGACTAGAGCTACAGAGAACGCTGAAGGTCGGAACCAAGAACAGAATGCAGTGCCCGAAGGCAATCAACAAGGGCTTGGGGGCAGACCCTCAGGATCTGACATTGGAAGACCCACGGACGGAGCTCAGCAGGCTAGAGCTAACGCCATCATTAATGAACCACATGAAGAATATTACCCAGAATACCCTTCGAGACCTGGGGGACAGGATAGAGGCATGTTGAGGGGACAACCCCTTGATGGAGATGAAAGGATGGCTGGATTAGTGCGGCGAATAATGAGAGGAGGATTGTCAAGCGGAGGCTTAGAGGATGTCAGTCGGAGCCCGTTCACTTCGAATATCAGGAATGCGAGGAATCCTCCAAAGTTCAAGTTACCCACGCTGGATACTTATGATGGAAAGTCAGACCCGACCATGCACGTTACCAGATACATCAGGCATATGGAAGTGCTGGGGGCATCCGAGGAAGTGATGGCATGATGCTTCCCTTTATTTTTATCAGATTTGGCTGCGCTTTGGTTCAGACAACTAGAGACTGGATCAATCAGGACATGGGGTGAGCTAGTGGAATGCTTCATGAGACAGTTTAGGGTCCATGTGACGCGACCCAAGAGTGTGATGACTTTAGCCTCGATAAAGCAAAGGACCGGAGAGTCCATAAAAGATTTTCTATTGCGATTCAATGCAACGGTGGCTTCTGTAGATCGCCCGGATCCATCAATGATTTTGATGGCGGCAGTAGCAGGAATTGCAGAAGGCACCGAATTCAAAGATTCTCTGACCAGAGACCCACCGCAAGATCTAGGAGAGTTTTATCATGAAGCTGAAAAATTCATTCGACTAGAGGAATCACGAGCCGAGAGGCAGGAAATAAACACTACACGAAGCGAAGGAACCGCAGGAGGACAGTCTGGAGCAGACAAAGGAAAGAGAAAGCAGGACGATGCACAGGACGGTCCTGATAAACGGAAGAAATTCTGGGAACCCAGATTCAGGCAATACACCGGTTTGACGGCAAGCCTGAAACGAATTTACACTGAGACTCGGGGGCAGCTCCCTTATCGAAAGCCGCCGAGAAGAGATCCCACAGAGCGGGAACGCAGAACTGGAAAATATTGCCTATTCCATGAGCTGGATGGGCACACGACCGATGAATGCCGCCACCTAAAGGATGAGGTGGAAGAACATGCCAGGAGTGGTAGATTGCCACAATATGTCAGAGAACCGACAGCAGCGGTAAGGCCTGAACAGCCACCGCCTCCACGTAACAGGAACGATCTAGGATCGGGATCACGACTCGTCATCAACTGATCATGATGGCAAGGGCCAAGTTCAAGATATGAACTCTGGTCAATCACTTTTCTTAGATTTGCTTTCAAAATAAAACGGCTATTCCACTCACTCATGTATGGGAACCAGAGAGATCCCTAGGCATGCTCTGAGATGGTATAGACCGTTCAGCCCGGAGAGGCGTTGTTTAGTTTTTCCCTGATGTTTGAGATTGAACATCTAGGGTCTGAATTTAATAAATAAACTTGAATTTCCTGAATAAGCCTTTGACCGGAGAGTTAAAGGACGAATATTACGTACTGATACAAAATGATGATCGCTTTATGACCTTACCCGGAGAGACGGGGTCCGGAGTGCAAGAAGTGAGTCGCTTCGCCGAAAAGCGACAGGATCGACTCACTTGAGCGCTGTTTCCCCCTTCACCGGAGAGTGACGGGATGGGATCTAGCAAGAGCCCGGAGAGGCTATGATCGGCTTAAAGATTTTGGCCATGACATCGCTTAATGTTCAAAAACGCTGAACCGGAGTGCAAGAAGTGAGTCGCTTCGCCGGAGAGCGACAGAATCGACTTGCTTAAGCGCTGTTTCCCCTTCACCGAAGAGTGACAGGATGGGATCCAGCAAGGGCCCGGAGAGGCTATGATCGGCCGACGATTTAGGCCAAGATATCGCTTAATGTTCAGACACACTGAACCAGAGTGCAAGAAGTGAGTCGCTTTGCCGAAAAGCGACAGGATCGGCTCACTCAACGTTGTTTCCCCTTCACCGGAGAGTGACAGGATGGGATCCAGCAAGAGCCCGAAGAGGCTATGATCGGTTTAGAACAACCAAGACATCGCTATATGCCCTAACTGGGGCCGGAGTGCAAGGGATAGAAAGCAACGCCGGAGTGCAACATGATCTTTCTATTCAATCGTTAAGTCTGGAATGGACTTAGCAAGGGTCCGGAGTGACCATCGATAGTTCAGAGAGGCTATAGAATTTGGTTACTGACTTTCGTAAGTGGAAGTAGATACTGATTCGGCTTCGAACAGCCATAAATCTGATTGAAAATACTAAAGAAATAAATAGAACATAAGCTCACTGCATTCGATCTGAAGATATTCAAAACACGCCTTTTACCAAAAGGCATGTTTTGGGGGGGCAAAGTGTTAACCCACTTTTTGGCAAGGTCGAGATATCAAGGAATTAGCAAAAAATCAATGATTACTTGTTTCGAATATTAGTTGTATACCGCAGGTTCACTATGGACATCGATGAATTTTGTCCAAGTCCAAATCAAGTTAGAATTGATATGACACGACGATCAAAGAGGAGGAAGCCAAAGTTGCAAGTTTCAAGTCAATCAGACTTCATATGCTCAAGTTATGATCGATACAAATTTCAGGAATCAACCTCGCTCGGGTGTCGCTTAGCACACCTCACCCGGGTGTCGCTTGACACACCTCACTCAAATGACGTTCGGCACAACTGCTTTGTTCGGCATATAAGGAACGTTCGGCATCCATGAACGTTCGGCTATTCTACGATTCGACACGAATGGGTCAACTGGTATTTAAGGTCGTTCGGCATGTAGAGCGTCCGGCCTCACTCCAATGCTGTCCGGCACACCTCACCCTAATGTCGTTCGGCATACCTCCACTCTAATGTCGTTCGGCATACCTCCACTCCAAGACCATTCGGCATACCTCCACTCCAATGCCGTTCGGCACACCTCACTCTAATGTCGTTCGGCATACCTCCACTCCAAGACCGTTCGGCACACCTCACCCCAGTATCGTTCGGCATCTGGAGACGTTCGGCATGATGGAGGTTCGGCACTAAGGATCGCTCGGCATTGCACCTCGCACCTCCATACCTCAGTACCTCGCACCTCCATACCTCAGTACCTCGCACCTCCAAACCTCGGTACCTCGCACCTCCCAACGTTCGGCATTCAGCGTTCGGCATCCATGGTTCGGCATATGGAGACCACTCCATTTGGGCTGAGGAACTCGGCTACCAGGCCCACCAGGGAAGTCCAACCCATCTTTGTCTATAAATAGAGAGGCAGGGGCACAGTAAAAGGGGATCCTCTCTCCTACTCTCTAACTTTCTATTTCCTAAGGCTACGGCTATCCTACCAGTTTGTAACTGTAATTGATTCGAACATCAATAATAAGGAAATTTCTAGAGTGGACGTAGGCCGGAGTCAGCCGAACCACTATAAATTCTTTGTCTTTACTGCTTTCATTTTAATTTCTGTTATTCTTCATATTAACATCCTCTACATACATTCTATCTGTGAGCGGTGATTGTTATTTGGTGCTTTCATTTGCATTTGGGGGTTAGTGACCAATTTTGGCGCTAACAAGACCTATAAAATAGGCAGATCCTCGTCATTTAAAACCTAACCTTAAGGTGGGTTCCTACGTGGTCCTCCCTAACTGACATCGTAAGAAATCCTATTAGGTCACCTGATACTTCATTTAAGAAAGAGGCGGACCCTACCATGGCCATTTAATACCTTAAACCTGAAGCAGACCTCTCCTAAGGATTTCACCTATAGTATCCATAACACAAATTACGACCCATAACCCAACCGTGGTATCTTAGATTAATCCGACTACTTGTTGGAACTAGTAGGCAGATTGACTGAGCAGATTTATCCTATAGGATTGGGACTAACCTCACGTCCACTAAAGTTATTTATTATAGGCGATGTCCCACATTATTTCGTAAAGCCACACCGCCGGTAGCCATATTCAACTGGGTAGACTTCGATGTAGCTTTGGACTAACCTCGCATCCCTATAACTTAGTCATACCTTATATGTATACTACCTATATACATATATCATCCTACACGTTTAATAGTTGAAGCCATATAAGGTAATTCTTTATTACATCTCTAATTAGGAATTAACTTCTTCATTAATTATTTTCCCAAGGGATTTACACTATTCACTAAGTATCTCCTTTAATTCTATTTGACTTGAGCACTCTTATTCTTTCTTTATCTCCTCATAATTACTTTATTAAGTTTCATTAATTAATTTCACTAAATTGGTTGTGATTACTTAAATTCTCATAATTCATATTTCATTCATGCACCTTCAATGCTTATTTATTTCTAGACTTACAGTCTTTCAGCTATTTAAATTTTCATAACTTCTATTCCATTATTTGCACATTGAATGTCTATTCAACTTCCTTTATTTCAACTCTTACCATTTATTGTACGTTTTATTTAAGATTTCTAATTTCATTGCAACGTGGGTATACGCATTTTTGTTGTATTAATAATGATTTCCTTTTTGGGTTTAGTGCATTTATACATGTTTTATGCATTTATTTTCTTTTATTTCTCTTTTATCTTTCTAGTTACATTCATCCTTAACTAGGATATTTCTTAGTAGTCTAATCTGTGAGAACCTTCCTTTTTAAAATGTTTTCCATTATATACTTTTTCATAGATTTACCTAAATAAGTGGTTCGCATTATTTGAAATTACAAGGAATTATCAAACTTCCTTTGTATTTTGAAATAGATGGCACAAACTACAGAATGAAATTCTATACCTTACACATCTCTTTCTTTTTCTTTCTAATTATATTCCTTATCAAATCAAACACTACACTTTTCAATATAAATAAAAGATTAGATAAATCTGTGGAATTTGAATGGATTACATACTCAACAGGTTAAATACAGAAACTTTCTCATTTCAATGAAAGTAGAATAATTTAATTCATATTAACACCCTTCAATACAACTATAGACCTAAAATAAATTTTACAAAAAACCAATTGGTAGATCTAAAACAATTCCACATTCGATTCATATTCAACTACCAACAACTTGGAACAAATTTATGGATCTGAGTGTAATTAACATTTATATTTAGTCTTCTCTAATTTACTCTAGATCTTTCAATGAGGCATAATAATCAAACAAAATCCAATGAGATAAACTATCATGTTATAAATAATTATATAAATTTCTCACTCCAAGTTTTATGCTTTCCAAACTTCCAAATCTGAATCTGATTTTTCCAGTTCAACCACTTTTCCTTTTCAATTCAAGACATATGTATAAAAAGGAATATACACAATATTAGAGTCATGGATCTGGGAAGAGAATTGGAATTTATGGGAAAAATATAGATTTATTAATTTGAGATTTACCTTGTTATTGCGCAACGCTTTTTTGTATGTTCTTCTCTTTTTTATTTTTTATTTCCTGATTCTGTCACATCTGTATATTCACAATCTATTTTGTTTAAGAAACAAACTAAATGAGAAAAAAATGGAAGAGCTTCGTTGCTGGCATTACAAAATATGAGAAGGGGAGGAGAGTTTGGACGTGAATTTATAGATGCTGGAATGAATCGTATGCGTTGGATTTAAAATATAAAATCCGGGCCGCCGGTGCAGTTTCAACCTCAGCCTTTTGGGCTTCAACCGGTCGACCGCCCCTCTTTAGGGGTCAACCGGTGGGGTCCATTATTTATTACTAATTTTTATTTTTAATTATTTTCGTTTCGATTTCTTTAAATGTGCATAACTTTTTCGTTTGAACTCCTTTCGCGAAACTTCAAATGTGAAAGTTGCCTAGAAAATCATCATGAACGTAATGATGCAAGTTTTGTGGTTAAATTCTATTGTTTGCTTAAATTTCATTTTTGGCACCTAAATAATTAATTACTTAAGTGACGTAAATTTACGAGATGTTAAAATATACACGCTACTCCAACTACTTATAGAGCATTGCTTTTTCCAAAAGATAGACAAGCAACACTAAGGATTTTGGAGAAGAAAGCAAAGAAAGCAGAATAGAACAAGTGATATTAAGTGAATCATCCGAAAGAGCTTAATCTTCAAGGAAAAGAGTTCAAATTTTCATCAAATTAAAGATAGAAAGACAAAGCAAGAAAGAAAGTTAAGTTTTCACGAGCAAAAGTCTCTCGGTACTGAGAGAAACCTCTCGGTACCGAGAGGTCTTCTTTGATGTTAGAGCCGGCGTGCTCTTGTGGGCCTTGGGCTTACATCTGGACTCTGTACTTTATGGACTTTTGAGACTACTGGCAAGTTTCTCTATACATACCAACCCTACTGCAAATAAAGGAGGATCTTCTTCTTCTCTCAGACTTTGGGATCCGGACTCTGCTTATTCTTCACTCCCATCTTCTCCCTTAAATACTCTAGAAACTTCACTGTAAATCTAAGATCCGCTAGATTGTGGTTGAATCTGATATAACTAGTTGTAATCCAGAGAGAAAAAACCTAATAACAAAGATTAAAGTGGAGTGAGCCAGAGATTGCATCGAACCACTATAAAAATTGTGACTTCTTTACTACTTTTATTTTTATTTTACTAGAACTAGTGCTTTAAATCAACTTTGGGGTGTTTGTGTCATTTTTGGTGCAAACAATCCTCGTCAACCCATGCCATTGCCCGAAGTCTCTCTAAACTTTGCTTGGGTCAAATATCGAACTGGAATCCTTGTTTGGCTCCAACTACCGAACACACCCCTTGCCTATGTGCCTAACCAACCCAACCACTGGACCGAAGTTAACGCTCATTTTCTTTTCCTTTGCCCGAAGTCCCCACCGAATAAACTAAGTGTCAAGAAACTCACTACCGGATAGAAACCTTCAAACCTTCTCCATGTTTTATCCATTTTGCAGTTGAACCAACCATACTCCGTACACACTACCCACCAAACCAAATTTCTGCAGCATTCTAACGCCTTCAAATTTCACACCAATTCGATCGCTTCACTCACTACTTCGACTCACACAAAACATAAATGCAATGATATAATTCTAAACACCTAAAAATTAATCCATCGAAGTTCGCTCTACGTCTACAAACCTATCAATATGAGTTTATTCTTACTTCCTACTTGCTCCTATGAGCATTCCAACCATCCACCATGTACAATCTAACATTCAAACAAGGAAACAATACATGTCATGAAAATTAACATCAAAAAACATCCATAGCATATTCAAACATTCATATTAACATCTAAGCATCATAACAACATGATTAAATAACTTTAAATCATTTCAAATTCGTTTTTACTCCAGGTTAATATTTGAAACATCATTAAATCACATTTTGAACATTAAAAATAAAACCTCCATAAACATATATGGGATATTTAAGATGATAAATCACTAACTAATAACCCAAAAATCTATGAAAAGCACGCAAATCGAGGTAGATCGAAATGGGCAGCAAATATCAATTAAAAATCATATTTTATGTTTGAAAACATTTTTAATTTTTTTTACCAACAACTACAGCAATGTGAGAGAATAGAATCACTCACTTAGAATGTAGAATCAACAAACATCACCAAATAAGAGTAGATTCATCAAAACAAAAATAGATCTGAATTTGGTCAGCAACTACGTGCTTTTCAAGGCATAAATTTTGAAATCAAAAGCTTCCCCTTGCTAATCTCCGTGCTAATCATTTCTTAATTAATTGATTTAGGCTAGTTTAATGAAGAAAATGAAGGAGTTTGGTAGATCTAGGTCTAGTGGAGGTTAGGAGATATATATAGATAATTATATGCGATTAGTGGCTATTATGGAGGCTGCTCTTAACCCTAAGTTCTAAATCATTAGAAGGCCAATGACAGCCTGAGATAATCATCTACTAATCTGCATAAAAACTGTGCAAACTTAAAAAACAACCATATATTCTAAACTGTAAGCCTAAAAACCTACTATGATTAATATTTAGGCTAGTTTAACGCTACCCTATCAAGGTGCGGCCGACGTTCAACCGCTAATGGTGGTGCCCTTGATCAATATTGGGGTGGCACCCTTAACATTGCACTTTAATAATTATGATGAATATTTTGATATGAATATGGTTGAATAACCGTACATTGAAATGACCATTTGACTAATATCCATTCAAATCTTGACCCTTAATTATTTGAAGCAACTGTTAATTAACCTGTGATTTTCAAGCGGTATTTTTTTTTCCAGCGTATTGTTGAATAATATAGAAAATAGATGAAACATAAGTTTTCATGAACGTTGTAAATGAATTAAGATTTGGAAAACATCCAAACCACCGATTTAATGGATTTGGAAAACAACCAAATTTATGGTTGTAACTAGTTTTGTATTCATTGTTAAAGATAATATACTGTTATCATATTGCTACAGCATTTTCATCTTGTATTGTTTCCTGTTAGTTAGTTAGTACACATGTATATAAATACCTGTAATTCGAACTATTCTGTTAATGATTGAATCATCCTCATTCTCTCTCTAAATAATTCTTTTACACTTTCATGGTATCGGAGCTGAATCGCCCAACGGCATTTAAGATTCAGATCCAGATTCAATCATTCAAATTCATCATGTCTTAAATTCAATCCCACCTCTTTCTTCACTTAACGAAACTCAGATCCACTTCAGATCTAACTTGAATCAATGGCACAAGATGATGAGGCAAGTTCAAGAGGAGGATCAACCAACATTGAAAACACTACAGCAGATCAGGTATCAAAGACATTCGAGAAATCGCTAAAAGCAATTATCAACCCACAGACTCAACTAATCACCATAACCCTAGATGAAAACAATTTCCTCTTATGGAAATTTCAAATCGAGATGGCAATCAAGGGATATGGTCTTCAGAAGTTTATAGATCCAGCAACAATCAAACCACAACAATTTACAACTGGTCAAGGAGGGCAGTTAATTCCGAATAATGAATTTGTGATATATTCCAGGCAAGATAGTCTACTCTGTGCGTGGATCTTGTCATCAATCAATCCCAACCTCTTATCATCAGTGATTGGTTGTAAAACATCTTTAGAAGTGTGGAGTGCTATTCATCAAAATTTCAATTCACAAGCAAGCGCGAGAATAATGAGCTACAAGAGACAGCTACAAAATATCAGGAAGGATAACATGAGCATCAGAGAATACCTAAGCAAGATCAAAAATCTGTGTGATCTATTGGAGTCCTCTGGACACAAAGTAAATGAAATAGAGCATGTCATGAATATTCTCAATGGTTTGAGTGATGAATTTGAAGCAGTTGTTGCAGTGATAACCTCAAAAGAAACAACTCCTTCAGTACAATATGTGAGCTCAGTGCTCCTTGCACATGAAGGAAGACTGGAGCAGAAGAACAACACATCATCATAATTATCTATTAATTTTGCAGGCAACACAAAGAGTAAAAATACACAAACCAATCTCAGATCCAAATTCCACAAAGCAATCATCAAGAAACACAACGCAGCAGGGGAGGTCCATCATTTGAAAGAGGAAGAGCAACAAATAGAGGAAGAGGAAGATTATTTAACAATCGTCCAAAATGTCAAATATGTGGCAGAATTGGTCATACGGCAGTTCGTTGCAATTTCAGATTTGAATCAAACTATTGTGGCAATCAACAAGCCTCTCCTAATCAAGGGATGTCCAGATCTGCTCCATACAATGTTAACTTGAGTCAAATATAAGGTGCTGCCAGAGCCAATGTAAAGAATTCAAGCCACCAGACTGATGGCCAAAACACTTTGACAAAGGACACTGACATACAAAATGATGCATGGTTCCCAGACTCTGGAGCTACACATCACGTTACCAACAACCTTCAGAATTTGAATCTTGGAAGTGCAGCATATAGAGGTAAACACTCCATTCATATGGGAAATGGTACACCTCTTAATATATCACATGTTGGTTATACACATTTTTTATCTCTAGAAACAGAAACAGAACATTATTATTAAGAAATTTACTAAGAGTTCCCCAAATCAAAAAGAACTTGATTAGTGTCTCTCAATTTGCATATGATAATCAAGTATTCTTTGAATTTCACCCAAATGTATGTCTTATCAAGGATAAATTGAATGGGGAAGTTCTGCTGCAAGGAGAACTGCATAATGGCCTCTACAAATTCAATCTTCAAACTGGAGAGAAAGTTGACAATAATAAGGCGTGTTGCAATACTGCCAAAGTAACATGTTGTAGTAGTGCCAATAAGACATGTTGTAATACTGAATATAGTGATAAAGAAGTTGAGTATGAGGTATGGCAAAGAAAACTTGGCCATCCATGTAAGAGTAATGAAAATTGTTTTGAATAAAAAGAAGATATTGCATTTAAATAATGTGAGAACACACTTATGCAGTCAATGCCAATTAGGCAAGAACCATAAGTTACCATTCAATCAGTCACAAACCACATATAGTAAACCATTAGAACTGATTGAATGTGACTTATGGTGTCCTGCACCATTGAATTCTGATTATGGTTATAAATACTGTGTTGCCTTTGTTGATGCATATACGAGATACATGTGGATTTATTTCCTAAGGCTGAAATCAGAAGCATCAGAGGCAGTAAGACAATTCATCACACAAGCAGAAAGACAATTCGAGAGGAAGCTCAAAGTGTTTCAAACAGATGGGGGATCAGAATTCAAGCCACTCAAGGGTTTTTTCAATGAAAGAGGAATAGTTCATAGATACACATGTCCACATACTTCTCAGCAAAATGGAATTGTAGAGAGGAAGCATCGGCATATAGTGGAGATGGGATTAACACTTATGGCACAAGGATCCTTACCATTGAAATTCTGGCCTGAAGCCTTCTCCACTGCAGTGTGCTTAATCAACTATCTTCCTACCAAAACTCTAAAGGATATCAGTCCACATGAAGTACTACATGGCACAAAACCAGATTATCAGAGGCTAAAAGTGTTTGGTTGTTTATGCTTCCCATTGCTAAGACTATACAACAAACACAAACTTGATTTCAGGTCCAGTCACTACACCAAATACTGAGATTTGCAACTAACCATCCGCGCATTTGGCAACGGATAATAACCGTTGCCATTTAGCAACGGTTAATAACCGTCTTGGTTCAGTTAGCAACGGGTTTTTCTTGTTGCTAATTGGGAACGGTTATTAACCGTAGCTTCTTTGGAGACAAATGATGGCGGTGAATTTCATCCTTTCACGCCATAATTTTTGGCGCGCTTCGTTCCAATTAGCAACGGTTTTCAACCGTGGCTAATTAGCAATGGTTATTAACCGTCCCAATCTTTTAGCCGGCCCAGTGGCAAGCCCACCAAGCCCCTGGGATGGGGCAACCAACTGAGCAGGGCAACACCCAAAATCTGTTTTACTTCACGGTTACAGCTCAACAGCAATCTCCATGTTGGCGATCTGCTCGAACCCAAAAAAACTAGGGTTTCAAAAATCAACGCTTTCTAAATAATCATCGCTGCATACTCGGCTATTCCATCAGCCATCGTCGGCTCAAGCTTGCCTCCTACGCGATATTTTCTACTGCTGATTTGAAGTCCTGCTACAGTCTCTATACTGCCACTGCTAATTAAGTATGCGAATTTCTTGTTTTGAGTTGTTTAATTTTCTAAAATTGAGTCGCCCTTTTACTGCTTTAGATTTCATTAACCTTGAAAACGCCTGAAGCTAATAACTTATTAGTATTTAGTTATAAACAAGTAGTTTTCTGTAAATAATCGTTTAGGAATTGAAATTTGAAAGCTGAAGCTAAAAAACTAATAATTATTTAGGAACTGATACTTACATTGATGTACTATTTTTCCTACAGTGTGTGTATGTCTACCCGCAAACATTTAGTTCATTTTTTCTGCAACTTGAAAAGATCCCCTTCTGCCTTTTTTACTATTTCCACTGAACCATGTGTAAACCAGACCATCAACTGCACAACCAAAATGGTCGTGAAGGTCATTTCTACTTACCATGTCTTCATATGTCACTCCTCAGAATTGAAGTGAACTCAAAATATATCAACTGCAGATGTTATACCGTTAAAAAAAAGGGTCTACCATATATAGGTCGAAAATTAGAAAAATAGGGTGAACACGGAACCAATAAAGCTAGCCGCTTTTTTCCTACCTCTATCTCGACTCATATAATGGTTTCTCATATCATAGACAACTTAGAATAATATCCATACATGTAATAGGTTCACCATATGTAATGATTTCTCATGATTTATACTGTGCTTAAATTATGTTTAACCTTGCTTGCGCACAACACAAAAATTCAAGCTTCACATATAATAAACTTCAACTAGTCAAATTAATAGCACCACATTGATTTGTCAGAATTGAATAAACGACTAAGCTAAAAATTACATTATTAAAAATCCACATGCAGATGATTGGCAATTGCTTATTGTACAGTAGAAATCACAAAATCGTAAACAAATTGAAAATTTACTACAACATACCATACCTGCAAATCGATCGAGCAATCAAAAGCTTGCTATAAGTTTAGACGGGTTGCTTACCGTCATTACGCTTGCATTTTATGGAAGAATAAAGCTGAAATTTTGGGGGAGGCACTAAAATGACCTACTTCCTCCAGTTCTGAAATTTTGGTTGATTAAAGAAAAAAATGACAAATATCTACTACTCTTCAATAGTTTGCCAAAGTAGAGATGCACCTTCTAATCTGAACCATTAGAATACATCAATGCTCGAATATGGTCATCATTCGGGACGTAAGAGTCACGCTATGATTACTCAAGAAATGGTATGTGTCATTGAATTGGTGCATCACATTGCATATACCGTTAGTTCCAAATATAATTTTAGGTCATTGTATGCAGGTCGATTCAAGTAGTCAGGGAACAGAAGTATCACGTCTTCAAGTATGGGAGAAAACGCATAAGAAAAAAGATGGCAGCACGTCAGATGCGACATCTTCCTACTTTGTAAGTTAAACAAATAACAACGCCTCTAAATTAAATTTTCATTATTAATATATATGTATTTACTTTTTAGGACAAAATTGAAAAAGAAAAGGAAACGACGGGTGGTGGTGATGAAGCCGTCTTTATATCAGTGTTTGGTAAAGATGTAAAGGGCAGGAGCCGAAGTATTGGGACCAATATAGCTCCTAGCCAAGTTAAGAGTGCTGCCATTCCATGCAAACGGCTCAAACAGGCCCAAGGAATATATGAGCAGCGACTGCAAAATGTGGAGCAAAAATTGATGAAGCTGGACAATATGGATGATAAACTAGAGCGTCTTCTCAGCATAGCCCAAGATAATCGTCAAGTAGGCAGTGAAATCGCATATTCTCAGTTTGCCACTCCGAACAATCAGTTAATCGACCAAAGATGTGAAATCCTGAACTTCGAGGACGAAGTAATTGCAACAGGTACTATTTTATTAAAATTTGAAGAAAATAATATGTTGCAAAGTCAGTGAATGCTTAACTTCGTGAACGGGAGAGTGTGCTGCATTTTCTTGCACGTATAAGCAAATTTATAACTTGCTGCCACATGTTTAATACATAGTGAACCGTCACAATTTTGCTGAGTTATATCTCAACACATTTTTATATTTTTCATTTAACATAGCTGAACAATAGTGAGGCTGTTAGTCAAGAAATAATGGCTGATATTGTTTAAACTTCTGCACCCTTTTAAATTGAGTTGCTAGCTGTTGTAGAGTAAAGACAGGTGAGTTTGAAACTCACGCATTTAATATATATGTTGCCTGGTTGCCAAAAAAATTCTCTATAATTCACTTCTGGCATTAAACCCAAGTCATTATTAGGCAAATTTGGGTCTAGTTCATATGCTATGAAACTTGGGCCTTCGCTGCATGTTTGTGAAATGGTTTTGGGTAGCATGAGTTTTGTTTTTTGTTAGTTCTGTAAATGTGATTCCATATATTCACTCCAAAAATGCTTATATAACAGGTACTATATGTCAAGATTCCACAGCATTAGTAATTCATGGAAAAGCAGTACCACCCACATATGAAAAAGTGTTGTTGGACAAAATTTTATTGCCGGATGAGCTAACCGCCAAAATATGTCGACAATTTACCGAGACCTTTGGGGATGTTGGAGTCGGAGGTTATGTGAGCCATCAAAAGGGTTTGATACGATATCTTTAGTCGGAGGTATTGATATTTCTGACTTGTTCTTTGCATATATTGCTGATTTTCTTTTGTTTGCCTGTACACAATCGTACACACAGTCATGCATACATAAATACAAGCATGCAAGCACCTTTCACAATTTACATTCAAGACTTATCACATGCAAAATAGATATATCAAGTTTTAAGAATTTATAAGGGTGGTTTGCTCACCTGGATAGTTTGACAGAGAGGAAAGAGAACCTGAAAAAGATTTCAAAATCTGGAAATTGAGGCTTGATCAAATTTTCTTTATCCTAACCGTTGTTTGCTTTGAATTGCTTTATACTTGTAGTCTTGGCTTTAGTTGGATGTATATATATATGCCTTGTACTTGTAGTCTTGGCTCTAGTTAGATGTGCAGTTTGCTTTATTACTGCCTGGTCTGTCGTAGATGTATACTTGTAGTTTCTTTTACTGGTCTGCCTTTGATCTTGTTTACAGTCTGGCATAGTATCCATATGCATTTGGTCCAACCATTTTGTTCTTGTATATCATGTGATGGTTAGTTTGCATCAGTTATTTATGCATTTCAGTATAGTTGCATTCTTGTGCTTTGTCTCTGCATTCACTTCAGATATACTGACTTTTGTTTTCATCCCCTGGTTGCTTGGTACATTTCTGTAGCTCCACTGATGGTCTATATTGTGTTGAACTTCAAGTCTGCACTGCAAATCATTTTGCCTCGAGTTTGTACTGTCTGGTTGAGGTTCTGATCATATGTAGAATCAGGTAGATGCTTTTTGTTTTTGAAGTGGAATATTCTTTCCAGATTTATGAAGTTGAACTGCCTCTGAATTTAATCTTCGAGTTGCACATGAACCAGGTTGAACATTGAAGTCTGAAAACTGGAATGCTTTGCCCTGTAATGAACCATGTAGACTTCACTGCTTGCAAAACAATGTAGTGTAATTAATGAAATCTTTGTACTGTAGTGTAATAAACAATGCAGTGTAATAAGTATGATATTCCGGCACGGTAGCATTCTGTTTGCAAAACAATGAGTGTAATTATAAGTTTGATAATAATTTTATATGTATGGTATATGTGCGATATGTTTATAGTGCTTGTGTACCAATATTTTGATATATATTGATATTCTGGTATATATACTAAAATATACGCAGTAGTGAGTTACAGATGTGATTTTCTAGGAGCAGGAGCAAACACTATGTGCAACGGTTGTTAACCGTTGCTTTATGTGTGACTTTGGGCATAAAGCAACGGTTTTAAACCGTTTTTTACTGGACATAAAGCAACGGTTTATACCCGTTGCTTATTATCCATAAAGCAACGGTTTATACCCGTTGCATTTTTCCCAATTTGCAACGGTTAATACCCGTTGCCTTTGATCCAATTTGCAACGGTTTATACCCGTTGCCTTTTCCAAAATTTGCAACGGTTTATACCCGTTGCCTTTTGGACATAAAGCAACGGTTTTCTCCCGTCGCTAAATTCAACCACTCCTGTAATGAAGACGGTTTTTACCCGTTGCTTTTAGACATAACAACGGTTTATACCCGTTGTTAATATCTTATAATGGTGTAGTGAGTCCTTATACGTTCATTGGTTATGTGGCAAATCAGAAGGGCTACAAGTGCTTAACACAAGAAGGGAAGATCATAGTGTCAAGGCATGTAACGTTTAATGAGAAGATCTTTTCATTTACTAACAACAAGGTGAAATGTACAATAAAAGTGACAAATGCGCAGAAATCAATACCACCCATTCCACTATATCAAATAAGAGACGAGTTACACCATGTATCAGAAGCAAGAGAGAAAGAAGGTGATGTCCATGATCAATCAGAATCAAGCAATACACTATTTAATGATGAGAGGTATTGTAATCAAAACACTGAAGAGGAAGAAAGTAGAGACATTAACGACACACATCAATCACCACCACAAGGAGACAATTCAGCCAGAAGTACCAATCAAGCTCAAGAGGAAACTTCAATCAAAAATGAAGCACAATAGCAAGGACATCATATGATGACAAGGGGGAAAAGTGGTATTTTCAAACCGAAGGTATACAAAATTCAAGGCACACGGCAGGAACCAGTAAACTACGAACAAGCAGTAAAACATGCTAAATGGAGAGCAACTATGGAAGAGGAATATAAGGCACTGATAAACAATGACATATGGAAACTGGTAACCCTACCAAGGAACAAAAACACGATAGGATGTCGATGGACATATAAGCTGAAGTACAATGCTGATGGGACCATAGACAAGCACAAAGCTAGGCTCGTAGCGAAAGGATATACACAACAACCAGGTTTCGACTTTGGAGAGACATTCTCACCTGTGGTTAAACCTACTACAATTAGAGTAATACTTACCATTGCTCTATACAACAAATGGCCAGTCAAGCAATTGGATGTACATAATGCCTTCTTAAATGGGGAGCTAGAGGAAGAAGTGTACATGGAGCAACCCAAAGGTTTTGAAGACAAAAGTAAGTATCAAATGGTATGCAAATTGAATAAAGCATTATATGGGTTAAAGCAAGCGCCTAGAGTTTGGTTCGAGAAACTTAAAAGCACATTGATGACACTTGGGTTCAGTTCAACAAAGTCAGACGGTTCATTATTCATCAGAAAGAACAACACCAACATTATGTACATTCTTGTTTACGTAGATGATTTCATTATGACAGGGAATGATGTAACTGAGATAAGGCAGCTCACATGTTATCTCAATGAACAATTCAAGCTGAAGGAGCTGGGTGATCTTAACTTCTTCTTGGGAATTGAAGTAAGGAGAACTGAAGATGGTGGATTTCATCTCAATCAAACCAATTATATCCAGAATGTATTAAAGAGAGCAAGGATGGACAAGGCAAAAGCATCTATTACACCTATGACTACAAACCTGCAACTGACCAAAAATTCTGGAGATCCCATAGATGATCCTCATCATTATAGGAGTATAGCTGGAGCTTTGCAATACATCACCATTACAAGACCAGAGATATCGTTCAGCGTAAATAAAATTTGCCAATTTATGCAAAATCCAATGAGTGAACACTGGAAAACAATGAAGAAAATTCTCAGATACCTGGCAGGAACTATGAACTATGGCTTGAAACTTTACTCACTTGAAAATCTGAATGTAAGTGCATTTGCCGATGCTGATTGGGCAGCAGACATGGATGATAGGAGATCTGTCAGTGGCTATTGTGTGTATCTTGGAAAGAATATTGTGTCGTGGTGTTCAAAGAAGCAAACGACAGTGTCAAGATCGTCCACTGAAGCAGAATATCGTAGTGTTGCATCTGTAGTTTCAGAAATTATGTGGCTCAAATCCTTACTTTCTGAAGTTCTTGGTCGTATGATTGGACCAGCGACAGTGTGGTGTGACAACTCCAGTGCGGTGCTTCTGGCAGCAAATCTCATTCTTCATTCAAGGACAAAGCATATAGAACTGGATCTTTACTTTGTGAGAGAACAAGTTGCTAAAGGAGATATTTGCATTAATCACATTCCAGCACTGTATCAGAAAGCAGACATTCTAACCAAGTCTTTATCATCAACTCGTTTTTTAAAGTTGAGAGAGGAATTGAATGTAGAAGAAATGGAGAAGAAGAAGTGTAACGACCCGTAAATTTCAACTGTTTTAATAACGTAATTAGTTGAAATTTTGCGAAATTTTAAAACGATAAAATTTTGAAATAAAATTTAATTTTTGGAATGCATTTAGTTAAACATAGCAACTGGTAAATTTTCGTCCGAAAATATGAAAGTTATTTCGTGCGTAAATTTACTTCAATTTAATCAGTTAAAAAGCGATGAAAATAAAATGTTTCCGAAACCTAAATATTTTTACATAGAAAAATTCTAAAACATCTTCTGAGCAAGATTTCAGTTTGTCGTTTTTCCAAATTCGGACATCTTTGGCTCCGTCGATCTTATTTTTCAGCGTTTTTCTTGCATTTTCCGCTATTAGAAAATCCGAATTTTTATAATTCAATCATACCACTGATATCTATATACCGTTGTGTCCGCCTCGTCGCGCTGATCAAAACGGTATATTTGTTTGTGTCAATCGGAGTCCGGCGTCGCAAGTTATAAATTGGTTAACGGAGTACAAACTGGTCCGTTACGCCACACAAACCGGTACCCTACTCTTTCCCGCTGAGAATTCAAAAGGCCTTGTCCCTTCAGAAACCCAATAGTCATCACTGTACAGAATCATCATTGCATTGACATGGGGACTCTAAACCTCTCTGTATATTTGCTACCTCTGCCTTCTTTTATTCCTCTGCATTAATTAGTTCTCACTTCACACTCAAACTTCTCTTGTACGTGTCCTTCTCCCTCCTCTTCATAATCCTTTTGTTTTATTTTTGTTTACTCCCTCCAGAAAAATGAAACCCACTACCTTTCACCACCTGATCCATTTCCCCAACCCCATGCACGTCCTCCACCCACTCTGCACCCACCACCGCATCACCCTCCGCCTCTCCACATCTCAGCTCCCCTCCGCCCCACTACCGGCCACCCCATGCAGCCACGTCCACCTCGCCCCGCCACCAGCCCACCCCACTGCCACCTCCGCCTGCACGCCCATCACCCCACACCAGTCCCCTCCTCCGCCCGTCCCACTCCCCTCCGCCAGGCCCTCTGCCACCCGCGCCCTCCGCCCCAGCCCCTGTCGAGACCCCAACCTTCACAGCCCAAGCCCGGCACCCACGTCCGCCGAGCCACGCGCGTCCAGCCCCTCCGCCTCCCTGACGACGACTGTACACTCCAAGTCTTCCACCTCAAGCTCCACCGCCTAATGTCGGCACAACATCTCCATCAACAGCCCTTTCGTTTGCAATTTGTAAGTAAATATATATATATATATATATATATATATATTTATATAAATGGGGTATATAATTTCAATATTTTGGTTTGCAACTTTTATATGTGTTTGGTATGTTCATTCGCATAAGTATATAGTGTAGAGCTTGTTGTACATATGTACATGCTGTTGTATATTGTATATAATTATTTGTATATGATGTTGTATCCTAAGCCAAAAATAAAGTAAGATATATATTGGGTTTAGTGTTTGATCCATTTTTGTTTTACAGTATATATATTACATTATAGAAGCAGTATATTCATTTTTTTTAAAAGTATTGTATACATTATATATATAGGTCGGTTCTTGCATAAATGTAAGTTATATTAGTTTAAAACGGGTAGTTTGTATGTTACGTGGGAATGGGTTGTACAGGTTTATAAATGATATTGTATATATACGTTACATGCTATAGGGAAGTTGTTTGTTATATATATATATATATTAAGTATGAATTATAAGTTGATTTTATTTTTAAAAAGAAGTCAAAGTTACCTAGTTTATGCCTGTCAAATTTCATCCAAATCCGACATCGTTTGATTAGTGGTCGAGGATCTGGAAGTTAGACCCAGACAGCTATTCTTTTGTACTTAGAAATTATTTTACACTGCTGCAAACACGACCTGAGTTCATGTTTGACGCATCATATCTCTTCTGTCTTACATCGGAATGGGTTGATTTTATTTTTAAAAAGAAGTCAAAGTTACCTAGTTTATGCCTGTCAAATTTCAGCCAAATCCGACATCGTTTGATTTGTGGTCGAGGATCTGGAAGTTAGACCCAGACAGCTATTCTTTTGTACTTAGAAATTATTTTACACTGCTGCAAACACGACCGGAGTTCATGTTTGACGCATCGTATCTCTTCTGTCTTACGTCGGAATGGGTTGATTTTATTTTTAAAAAGAAGCAAAAGTTACCTAGTTTATGCCTGTCAAATTTCATCCAAATCCGACTTCGTTTGATTAGTGGTCGAGGATCTGGAAGTTAGACTCAGACAGCTGTTCTTTTGTACTTAGAAATTATTTTACACTGCTGCAAACATGGCCTGAGTCTATGTTCGTGACATCATAACTTTTCTCGTCTCTTGTCCAAAACAAGTGAATCTATTGCAGTTTGAAATACAAGTTTTGATCTTTATTCATACCAAATTTCAGACCATTTCGATCTCGGTAGCACATAGAATTATATTGTTAAACTTTGACGCATGACATGTTTTATTTGTTGCTATGTTGAATGTTTTGATTTGATTTCATCGATTTCTGTTATCAGCTTTGATCGTTAAATTCGTGCCGATTTGTTTTGCTTGGATTCGTAACTCAATCTCTATGTCCGTATCAGTGTGCGTATCTGTGTCATCTTCTCGTGCATCTCTAGCCTCGAAAGGTGAGCATCACTCACGATTAACGTTCTTATATTTATTAAATTTGATTTCAATTGAAACGACAATTGAAATATGCTGCTGTTAGTTATTTATATTGCTATATCTATGCCATCATCTGTATCTGTTCACCTGTGACACCTGACATCATTATCTGTTATTTTTATTGATATATATATATATATATGCCATCATCTGTATCTGTTCACCTGTGACATCTGACACCCTTATCTGTTATTTATACTGATGATATATGCCTGTTACCGTTGTTATATTATTATCATATCTGTTATCACTCTGCAAGTTCCCTGTTAGTATAGAATCACTATGGGTTGAAATGATACATACCCGAACGGACTTTAGAATAGGAGAAAATCGTTATGGGTTGAAATGATAAACCCAAGCGATTTTCAAATTAAATTGAATTTGGGATTTCGGGTTGAAAAGATATATACCCGAATATATTTTAAATTGCGGATTGAAATGATAAATATCCGTATCACTTGACCATAGGATAGAAAATTATATACAGACACCGTTGGTCTATATATAAATGTTTTTGAAAAACATTTCTACGGTTTTGAAAGAAATATATGGTTTTAATAAATAATGATTTTAAAGATTCATTAAAGTTGATTTAATAAAGTTGATTTGAATAAATATGAAATATGTTCAAGTATTTATGTAAAATTTATATTTTTAAATATAGAATTTATAATGTTTCAGGTTGAAAGATAAATTTGAATTGATTTGGAATTCTTAATTATTTAAGAATTATACTTAAGTAAGTTGATTTGAAATCTATTAAATTTGAAATTTTAAGATATGTTTAATAACTTGAATTAATTAAGAAGTGGCTTAATGAATATTTCAAACTTATATAAATTTAAATGGGATATTTTGTCTATATAAATTTGTAAATTGAAGTTGTATTTTGATGTATTGAAATGATTAAAGAAATATCTTAGAAACAAAATGTAATGAAATTAAATTGAGATATAAATGGAATTATCAAACTTAGTTTTGAAATGTCGAATATTTAAACTTGAAATATATGGAAATTGAAATGGTTTATTTATGGTTCAAATAGGCATTTGAAATCGATAATTTGTAAGGGTTTATTTAGAAACTAAATTGAATTGAAATTGATGATTTGAGATTTAATTAAATTTTAATTTTGGAATTCGAGTTTATGTAAATTGATTTGTGAATATCTAAACTGTTTAAGAGGAAAGTGCTAGGATTTCAAAGTGTTATGAATTTCAAGTTTTGATTTCCAAAGTGTTATGATTTTAAAAGACTTATGATTTCGAAAGCAATATAACTTTAGAAAGTAATATGATTTTGAAAATGGATTTATTTGAAGGAAAAGTGATATCGTATTTATATGGTTTTGAAATGGCAATGATATGTCGGTTTTGAAATATAACTATTTTGAAATTTTATTAAATGATCATCTGTGTAATAATACGTAGTTATTAAAGAGACCGGGATCGGATATGGACATACTCTCTGTCGATACCGAAAACCACTTTAATAACTAACATACGCAGAGTGTTGATCCAGAACGAAGTGGATGGTTTTGATGAACGCGTTGACTGAAGAAAGAGAACGATTTTGGATGACCCCTGACATGACTAAAACAGGAGCCGCGCCAGGCCATTGAGGTTCGCCACCTCTAGCGGACACACTTCTTCGTTACCATATCTATTACTTTGGTGATTCGATTTGGGTGCACCCCTCGATTTGGGAGTGTTGTTTCGCGGTGTTGGGGTAGTAGCTGCTATGCCCAACATCAGTCCGGATCACGCAACTACTAGTATCCTAGTTGGTATTGCCTCATGTGCCTTGTCATACTGATTATCCTATTCGCGACCACTACGTTTTGTTTTGTACCTTTAGTATATGGATTGCCCTCTGGTGACTTCCGGTTTTGGGGAAACTACGGTCTTGTATATGCTCTTGGGAATAAAAATGTGTTAAGGGTGGAATGGGCCATGACTTAACGCTATTTTGATACCGTACTTTACTGATTAGACATTATCTACTTAGCGTACACTATTACATAGTAGATAGTTTAACGGATCCTTAGAGGATGGTTATCCCAAACATCCTTTGAGTTACTTGTATTTCAATTGCTATTTCACTTGAGTTGGATTTATTAATATAAGAATGTTAATCCTGACTCGAGTGTCTTGTGTTTTGCTTTACGCTCGGGTCAGACTGAGTATACCAGTATTCGAGACTCACCTTTGGAGTTGGAGCTTCGCTTGGAGATCCAGCTATCTATCCAGCTTTCAGTTATTCAGTTGATTCCAGTGATGTATTCAGATCTTGTATTTGACTATTGTATTGAGATATCTATGTATTAGAGACCTCTGTTGTATCTTGTTTAACTCTGTTATATATAAATAGTAGCTTCATGAACTACTATTCTTTTGTTTCCGCTGCATTATTGTTATATTACTCTATGTCTGTGATCTGTGATTATTTATTTATTGTATATGCTAAGTTTTGCCAATTTAAATTAACAACGCGGTATTTTGAGCAATTCAACACCGGCATGAGTGTCTACCTATACACTTATAATGGATGCGAATGGTCCAAAATATCGGGTCGTTACAGTTGGTATCAGAGCTTTGGTAGCTCTAGGCAAAACTTAACATATAGGGTAAATGTATTTACAGAATCACTCTCATTCGAGTTTCAATCTCTTCCTTTTGACTCGATTCCTTCAAAATTTTGGGACATTCCCTACGGTTCCAAAATCCATTCGTGTCCCTCACTGTTCGTCTTCTTTCGATTCTGGAGCATCCCAAAACTCCACTTTGAATGACCTTTATAATGAATCGGCGATCTCGCCAAACTTCGAATGATTTGTAAAGGGGTGAAACTCCTTTACAATAGACGTTGATTTACCGGAGATTTCTGTATCCTCGGTTTACGATGCTATCTATCTCCTACTATACCTGAATTCTATTTCTTGAGATCGAAGGTCGATTTACCGCGGAATTCTACACCAATCTTATTTTTGAAGTCACGGTCGACCCAGTTAAGGTTGCCCGCGATTTATATAAACTTATCCATCGCCTTATTTTGTTATTTAATTATCTCGTCTTTGTTTCAAACCTATCTTCGAATCGAAATTCTCTTTGATTTGAGTCTATCAAAAATTTGAATCTCTATCCTTGCTTTGAAATCCATTATTGTATCTTTAAGTAAGGAAGTGTATTTGTAAATTAATTGTAAATGTTTTATATTGTGTTGTTTGAGTTGTTGATGTTGATTTGGGTTTTCGATCGATTCTCCTGATCAACGCTATCGATAGGATTTCCAAAACACTTGAGCAGAGCAAACGGACACAATATCGTTTTCAAATTTGGTAAATAAAATAAAGTTTTGTATGAATATATTATGAAACTAAATTGTTAATAAATTTGTTGTCAGAAATAATAATATTTGATTTTCATTTTGTTTTGTAAACCATTGACTATTGCATGATATAAATAAATGAATTTATAAACTTGGTTATAAATTGATTGGAATTTGAAATGAATTTAAAATTAGAATTTGAGAATTTAATTTCCGACAATTTCGAACTATGGTTTTAAAGTTTTAAATGTATATTATTTAAAGTATTTTCGAATAAATGATTTTCAAAAAATTTTAAATGTTTAAATCAGTACTCTTCTCTTTTGTCGCTGGAAAATAATTTCGGTGATGACGGCCGCATCATCGACGTTCATTTTCGAGTTTCGAAGTGGAGAAACCATTCTGTAGCTTTGCTACGGTTTGGTTTTGGGGAGAAAAAAATATATTTTAATTTGAATTTCTTCAGTATATTTTGATTTACATATATATAGGTACCTTATTTTAAAATTTAATTTGATTTGATATATATAATATATTTAATTTAATTTGATTTGATATAAATATATTATATATATTTCTAAATTGTTTAAAGCAAATCGGAAATCTAATTCTTAAATTTTGTTAAAGGATGATTTTAATTATAAATAAAACCAAAATTTGGAATAAATATTTAAACTTGAATAATTGAATTGGGAAAATTTTGTTTGTATATTGTTCAACTGCATTCTAATACAACTTACCTAAATCACACAGAAGTTGAATATGTAATTGGATAATATATAAGATAAATTGAATTTATAAATAAAATTGGAGTGTTTATGATAAATGTTATACACTAAATTTTGATTATAAAGATGATAATAGAGTAAGATAGGATAATAAGTAAACTCAGTTAATAATGAAATAAATTTGTTTTGAAAGAATTAATAAATTTGTTTTGAAAGAATTAATAAATTGAAATTTGATCAACATATGAAAATACCTTGAATTTAAAAGAAATTAATAGATGTAAATTAATTTAAATCGAAACTTTTATGTTTTAAATTAATTTATAAGGGTTAAATATATGTGAGTAGATATATTAAGTAGAATAAATTTAACAGTAATTGGAATAAAGAAGAATTTAAAATTGTTGAAGAAAATATGATTATAATAAAAGACTATTCAAATTATGGTTTTAGAAATTGTAAATTGAAGAAAATGGGGTAATAAGATAATGAATTTAGAAATAGTTGAGATTGATTTTAGTGAAATCAAATGGATTAAATCAATTATTGAATATCAATTAATTTAAATTTGAATTTATATGGTTTAAATTAATTGTTATTTGTATTTCAAATCTGTTTTTCTTTCTGGTTGTTTCTATTCTCCTACCTCGTTCCTTTTCGGGGACGAAAAGTTTTGAGTGGGGGAGAGTGTAACGACCCGTAAATTTCAACTGTTTTATTAACGTAATTAGTTGAAATTTTGCGAAATTTTAAAACGATAAAATTTTGAAATAAAATTTAATTTTTGGAATGCATTTAGTTAAACATAGCAACTGGTAAATTTTCGTCCGAAAATATGAAAGTTATTTCGCGCGTAAATTTACTTCAATTTAATCAGTTAAAAAGCGATGAAAATAAAATGTTTTCGAAACCTAAATATTTTTAAATAGAAAAATTCTAAATCATCTTCTGAGCAAGATTTCAGTTTGTCGTTTTTCCAAATTCGGACATCTTTGACTCCGTCGATCTTATTTTTCAGCGTTTTTCTTGCATTTTCCGCTATTAGAAAATCCGAATTTTTATAATTCAATCATACCACTGATATCTATATACCGTTGTGTCCGCCTCGTCGCGCTGATCAAAACGGTATATTTGTTTGTGTCAATCGGAGTCCGGCGTCGCAAGTTATAAATTGGTTAACGGAGTACAAACTAGTCCGTTACGCCACACAAACCGGTACCCTACTCTTTCCCGCTGAGAATTCAAAAGGCCTTGTCCCTTCAGAAACCCAATAGCCATCACTGTACAGAATCATCATTGCATTGGCATGGGGACTCTAAACCTCTCTGTATATTTGCTACCTCTGCCTTCTTTTATTCCTCTGCATTAATTAGTTCTCACTTCACACTCAAACTTCTCTTGTACGTGTCCTTCTCCCTCCTCTTCATAATCCTTTTGTTTTATTTTTGTTTACTCCCTCCAGAAAAATGAAACCCACTACCTTTCACCACCTGATCCATTTCCCCAACCCCATGCACGTCCTCCACCCACTCTGCACCCACCACCGCATCACCCTCCGCCTCTCCACATCTCAGCTCCCCTCCGCCCCACTACCGGCCACCCCATGCAGCCACGTCCACCTCGCCCCGCCACCAGCCCACCCCACTGCCACCTCCGCCTGCACGCCCATCACCCCACCCCAGTCCCCTCCTCCGCCCGTCCCACTCCCCTCCGCCAGGCCCTCTGCCACCCGCGCCCTCCGCCCCAGCCCCTGCCGAGACCCCAACCTTCACAGCCCAAGCCCGGCACCCACGTCCGCCGAGCCACGCGCGTCCAGCCCCTCCGCCTCCCTGACGACGACTGTACACTCCAAGTCTTCCACCTCAAGCTCCACCGCCTAATGTCGGCATAACATCTCCATCAACAGCTCTTTCGTTTGCAATTTGTAAGTATATATATATATATATATATATAAATGGGGTATATAATTTCAATATTTTGGTTTGCAACTTTTATATGTGTTTGGTATGTTCATTCGCATAAGTATATAGTGTAGAGCTTGTTGTACATATTTACATGCTGTTGTATATTGTATATAATTATTTGTATATGATGTTGTATCCTAAGCCAAAAATAAAGTAAGATATATATTGGGTTTAGTGTTTGATCCATTTTTGTTTTACAGTATATATATTACATTATAGAAGCAGTATATTCATTTTTTTTAAAAGTATTGTATACATTATATATATAGGTCGGTTCTTGCATAAATGTAAGTTATATTAGTTTAAAACGGGTAGTTTGTATGTTACGTGGGAATGGGTTGTACAGGTTTATAAATGATATTGTATATATACGTTACATGCTATAGGGAAGTTGTTTGTTATATATATATATATATTAAGTATGAATTATAAGTTGATTTTATTTTTAAAAAGAAGTCAAAGTTACCTAGTTTATGCCTGTCAAATTTCATCCAAATCCGACATCGTTTGATTAGTGGTCGAGGATCTGAAAGTTAGACCCAGACAGCTATTCTTTTGTACTTAGAAATTATTTTACACTGCTGCAAACACGACCTGAGTTCATGTTTGATGCATCATATCTCTTCTGTCTTACATCGGAATGGGTTGATTTTATTTTTAAAAAGAAGTCAAAGTTACCTAGTTTATGCCTGTCAAATTTCAGCCAAATCCGACATCGTTTGATTTGTGGTCGAGGATCTGGAAATTAGACCCAGACAGCTATTCTTTTGTACTTAGAAATTATTTTACACTGCTGCAAACACGACCGGAGTTCATGTTTGACGCATCGTATCTCTTCTGTCTTACGTCGGAATGGGTTGATTTTATTTTTAAAAAGAAGTAAAAGTTACCTAGTTTATGCCTGTCAAATTTCATCCAAATCCGACATCGTTTGATTAGTGGTCGAGGATCTGGAAGTTAGACTCAGACAGCTGTTCTTTTGTACTTAGAAATTATTTTACACTGCTGCAAACATGGCCTGAGTCTATGTTCGTGACATCATAACCTTTCTCGTCTCTTGTCCAAAACAAGTGAATCTATTGCAGTTTGAAATACAAGTTTTGATCTTTATTCATACCAAATTTCAGACCATTTCGATCTCGGTAGCACATAGAATTATATTGTTAAACTTTGACGCATGACATGTTTTATTTGTTGCTATGTTGAATGTTTTGATTTGATTTCATCGATTTCTGTTATCAGCTTTGATCGTTGAATTCGTGCCGATTTGTTTTGCTTGGATTCGTAACTCAATCTCTATGTCCGTATCAGTGTGCGTATCTGTGTCATCTTCTCGTGCATCTCTAGCCTCGAAAGGTGAGCATCACTCACGATTAACGTTCTTATATTTATTAAATTTGATTTCAATTGAAACGACAATTGAAATATGCTGCTGTTAGTTATTTATATTGCTATATCTATGCCATCATCTGTATCTGTTCACCTGTGACACCTGACATCATTATCTGTTATTTTTATTGATATATATATATATATATGCCATCATCTGTATCTGTTCACCTGTGACATCTGACACCCTTATCTGTTATTTATACTGATGATATATGCCTGTTACCGTTGTTATATTATTATCATATCTGTTATCACTCTGCAAGTTCCCTGTTAGTATAGAATCACTATGGGTTGAAATGATACATACCCGAACGGACTTTAGAATAGGAGAAAATCGTTATGGGTTGAAATGATAAACCCAAGCGATTTTCAAATTAAATTGAATTTGGGATTTCGGGTTGAAAAGATATATACCCGAATATATTTTAAATTGCGGATTGAAATGATAAATATCCGTATCACTTGACCATAGGATAGAAAATTATATACAGACACCGTTGGTCTATATATAAATGTTTTTGAAAAACATTTCTACGGTTTTGAAAGAAATATATGGTTTTAATAAATAATGATTTTAAAGATTCATTAAAGTTGATTTAATAAAGTTGATTTGAATAAATATGAAATATGTTCAAGTATTTATGTAAAATTTATATTTTTAAATATAGAATTTATAATGTTTCAGGTTGAAAGATAAATTTGAATTGATTTGGAATTCTTAATTATTTAAGAATTATACTTAAGTAAGTTGATTTGAAATCTATTAAATTTGAAATTTTAAGATATGTTTAATAACTTGAATTAATTAAGAAGTGGCTTAATGAATATTTCAAACTTATATAAATTTAAATGGGATATTTTGTCTATATAAATTTGTAAATTGAAGTTGTATTTTGATGTATTGAAATGATTAAAGAAATATCTTAGAAACAAAATGTAATGAAATTAAATTGAGATATAAATGGAATTATCAAACTTAGTTTTGAAATGTCGAATATTTAAACTTGAAATATATGGAAATTGAAATGGTTTATTTATGGTTCAAATAGGCATTTGAAATCGATAATTTGTAAGGGTTTATTTAGAAACTAAATTGAATTGAAATTGATGATTTGAGATTTAATTAAATTTTAATTTTGGAATTCGAGTTTATGTAAATTGATTTGTGAATATCTAAACTGTTTAAGAGGAAAGTGCTAGGATTTCAAAGTGTTATGAATTTCAAGTTTTGATTTCCAAAGTGTTATGATTTTAAAAGACTTATGATTTCGAAAGCAATATAACTTTAGAAAGTAATATGATTTTGAAAATGGATTTATTTGAAGGAAAAGTGATATCGTATTTATATGGTTTTGAAATGGCAATGATATGTCGGTTTTGAAATATAACTATTTTGAAATTTTATTAAATGATCATCGGTGTAATAATACGTAGTTATTAAAGAGACCGGGATCGGATATGAACATACTCTCTGTCGATACCGAAAACCACTTTAATAACTAACATACGCGGAGTGTTGATCCAGAACGAAGTGGATGGTTTTGATGAACGCGTTGACTGAAGAAAGAGAACGATTTTGGATGACCCCTGACATGACTAAAACAGGAGCCGCGCCGGGCCATTGAGGTTCGCCACCTCTAGCGGACACACTTCTTCGTTACCATATCTATTACTTTGGTGATTCGATTTGGGTGCACCCCTCGATTTGGGAGTGTTGTTTCGCGGTGTTGGGGTAGTAGCTGCTATGCCCAACATCAGTCCGGATCACGCAACTACTAGTATCCTAGTTGGTATTGCCTCATGTACCTTGTCATACTGATTATCCTATTCGCGACCACTACGTTTTGTTTTGTACCTTTAGTATATGGATTGCCCTCTGGTGACTTCCGGTTTTGGGGAAACTACGGTCTTGTATATGCTCTTGGGAATAAAAATGTGTTAAGGGTGGAATGGGCCATGACTTAACGCTATTTTGATACCGTACTTTACTGATTAGACATTATCTACTTAGCGTACACTATTACATAGTAGATAGTTTAACGGATCCTTAGAGGATGGTTATCCCAAACATCCTTTGAGTTACTTGTATTTCAATTGCTATTTCACTTGAGTTGGATTTATTAATATAAGAATGTTAATCCTGACTCGAGTGTCTTGTGTTTTGCTTTACGCTCGGGTCAGACTGAGTATACCAGTATTCGAGACTCACCTTTGGAGTTGGAGCTTCGCTTGGAGATCCAGCTATCTATCCAGCTTTCAGTTATTCAGTTGATTCCAGTGATGTATTCAGATCTTGTATTTGACTATTGTATTGAGATATCTATGTATTAGAGACCTCTGTTGTATCTTGTTTAACTCTGTTATATATAAATAGTAGCTTCATGAACTACTATTCTTTTGTTTCCGCTGCATTATTGTTATATTACTCTATGTCTGTGATCTGTGATTATTTATTTATTGTATATGCTAAGTTTTGCCAATTTAAATTAACAACGCGGTATTTTGAGCAATTCAACACCGGCATGAGTGTCTACCTATACACTTATAATGGATGCGAATGGTCCAAAATATCGGGTCGTTACAGTTGGTATCAGAGCTTTGGTAGCTCTAGGCAAAACTTAACATATAGGGTAAATGTATTTACAGAATCACTCTCATTCGAGTTTCAATCTCTTCCTTTTGACTCGATTCCTTCAAAATTTTGGGACATTCCCTACGGTTCCAAAATCCATTCGTGTCCCTCACTGTTCGTCTTCTTTCGATTCTGGAGCATCCCAAAACTCCACTTTGAATGACCTTTATAATGAATCGGCGATCTCGCCAAACTTCGAATGATTTGTAAAGGGGTGAAACTCCTTTACAATAGACGTTGATTTACCGGAGATTTCTGTATCCTCGGTTTACGATGTTATCTATCTCCTACTATACCTGAATTCTATTTCTTGAGATCGAAGGTCGATTTACCGCGGAATTCTACACCAATCTTATTTTTGAAGTCACGGTCGACCCGGTTAAGGTTGCCCGCGATTTATATAAACTTATCCATCGCCTTATTTTGTTATTTAATTATCTCGTCTTTGTTTCAAACCTATCTTCGAATCGAAATTCTCTTTGATTTGAGTCTATCAAAAATTTGAATCTCTATCCTTGCTTTGAAATCCATTATTGTATCTTTAAGTAAGGAAGTGTATTTGTAAATTAATTGTAAATGTTTTATATTGTGTTGTTTGAGTTGTTGATGTTGATTTGGGTTTTCGATCGATTCTACTGATCAACGCTATCGATAGGATTTCCAAAACACTTGAGCAGAGCAAACGGACACAATATCGTTTTCAAATTTGGTAAATAAAATAAAGTTTTGTATGAATATATTATGAAACTAAATTGTTAATAAATTTGTTGTCAGAAATAATAATATTTGATTTTCATTTTGTTTTGTAAACCATTGACTATTGCATGATATAAATAAATGAATTTATAAACTTGGTTATAAATTGATTGGAATTTGAAATGAATTTAAAATTAGAATTTGAGAATTTAATTTCCGACAATTTCGAACTATGGTTTTAAAGTTTTAAATGTATATTATTTAAAGTATTTTCGAATAAATGATTTTCAAAAAATTTTAAATGTTTAAATCAGTACTCTTCTCTTTTGTCGCTGGAAAATAATTTCGGTGATGACGGCCGCATCATCGACGTTCATTTTCGAGTTTCGAAGTGGAGAAACCATTCTGTAGCTTTGCTACGGTTTGGTTTTGGGGAGAAAAAAATATATTTTAATTTGAATTTCTTCAGTATATTTTGATTTACATATATATAGGTACCTTATTTTAAAATTTAATTTGATTTGATATATATAATATATTTAATTTAATTTGATTTGATATAAATATATTATATATATTTCTAAATTGTTTAAAGCAAATCGGAAATCTAATTCTTAAATTTTGTTAAAGGATGATTTTAATTATAAATAAAACCAAAATTTGGAATAAATATTTAAACTTGAATAATTGAATTGGGAAAATTTTGTTTGTATATTGTTCAACTGCATTCTAATACAACTTACCTAAATCACACAGAAGTTGAATATGTAATTGGATAATATATAAGATAAATTGAATTTATAAATAAAATTGGAGTGTTTATGATAAATGTTATACACTAAATTTTGATTATAAAGATGATAATAGAGTAAGATAGGATAATAAGTAAACTCAGTTAATAATGAAATAAATTTGTTTTGAAAGAATTAATAAATTGAAATTTGATCAACATATGAAAATACCTTGAATTTAAAAGAAATTAATAGATGTAAATTAATTTAAATCGAAACTTTTATGTTTTAAATTAATTTATATGGGTTAAATATATGTGAGTAGATATATTAAGTAGAATAAATTTAACAGTAATTGGAATAAAGAAGAATTTAAAATTGTTGAAGAAAATATGATTATAATAAAAGACTATTCAAATTATGGTTTTAGAAATTGTAAATTGAAGAAAATGGGGTAATAAGATAATGAATTTAGAAATAGTTGAGATTGATTTTAGTGAAATCAAATGGATTAAATCAATTATTGAATATCAATTAATTTAAATTTGAATTTATATGGTTTAAATTAATTGTTATTTGTATTTCAAATCTGTTTTTCTTTCTGGTTGTTTCTATTCTCCTACCTCGTTCCTTTTCGGGGACGAAAAGTTTTGAGTGGGGGAGAGTGTAACGACCCGTAAATTTCAACTGTTTTAATAACGTAATTAGTTGAAATTTTGCGAAATTTTAAAACGATAAAATTTTGAAATAAAATTTAATTTTTGGAATGCATTTAGTTAAACATAGCAACTGGTAAATTTTCGTCCGAAAATATGAAAGTTATTTCGCGCGTAAATTTACTTCAATTTAATCAGTTAAAATGCGATGAAAATAAAATGTTTTCGAAACCTAAATATTTTTACATAGAAAAATTCTAAACCATCTTCTGAGCAAGATTTCAGTTTGTCGTTTTTCCAAATTCGGACATCTTTGGCTCCGTCGATCTTATTTTTCAGCGTTTTTCTTGCATTTTCCGCTATTAGAAAATCCGAATTTTTATAATTCAATCATACCACTGATATCTATATACCGTTGTGTCCGCCTTGTCGCGCTGATCAAAACGGTATATTTGTTTGTGTCAATCGGAGTCCGGCGTCGCAAGTTATAAATTGGTTAACGGAGTACAAACTAGTCCGTTACGCCACACAAACCGGTACCCTACTCTTTCCCGCTGAGAATTCAAAAGGCCTTGTCCCTTCAGAAACCCAATAGCCATCACTGTACAGAATCATCATTGCATTGGCATGGGGACTCTAAACCTCTCTGTATATTTGCTACCTCTGCCTTCTTTTATTCCTCTGCATTAATTAGTTCTCACTTCACACTCAAACTTCTCTTGTACGTGTCCTTCTCCCTCCTCTTCATAATCCTTTTGTTTTATTTTTGTTTACTCCCTCCAGAAAAATGAAACCCACTACCTTTCACCACCTGATCCATTTCCCCAACCCCATGCACGTCCTCCACCCACTCTGCACCCACCACCGCATCACCCTCCGCCTCTCCACATCTCAGCTCCCCTCCGCCCCACTACCGGCCACCCCATGCAGCCACGTCCACCTCGCCCCGCCACCAGCCCACCCCACTGCCACCTCCGCCTGCACGCCCATCACCCCAACCCAGTCCCCTCCTCCGCCCGTCCCACTCCCCTCCGCCAGGCCCTCTGCCACCCGCGCCCTCCGCCCCAGCCCCTGCCGAGACCCCAACCTTCACAGCCCAAGCCCGGCACCCACGTCCGCCGAGCCACGCGCGTCCAGCCCCTCCGCCTCCCTGACGACGACTGTACACTCCAAGTCTTCCACCTCAAGCTCCACCGCCTAATGTCGGCACAACATCTCCATCAACAGCCCTTTCGTTTGCAATTTGTAAGTAAATATATATATATATATATATATATATATATTTATATAAATGGGGTATATAATTTCAATATTTTGGTTTGCAACTTTTATATGTGTTTGGTATGTTCATTCGCATAAGTATATAGTGTAGAGCTTGTTGTACATATTTACATGCTGTTGTATATTGTATATAATTATTTGTATATGATGTTGTATCCTAAGCCAAAAATAAAGTAAGATATATATTGGGTTTAGTGTTTGATCCATTTTTGTTTTACAGTATATATATTACATTATAGAAGCAGTATATTCATTTTTTTAAAAAGTATTGTATACATTATATATATAGGTCGGTTCTTGCATAAATGTAAGTTATATTAGTTTAAAACGGGTAGTTTGTATGTTACGTGGGAATGGGTTGTACAGGTTTATAAATGATATTGTATATATACGTTACATGCTATAGGGAAGTTGTTTGTTATATATATATATATATATATATATTAAGTATGAATTATAAGTTGATTTTATTTTTAAAAAGAAGTAAAAGTTACCTAGTTTATGCCTGTCAAATTTCATCCAAATCCGACATCGTTTGATTAGTGGTCGAGGATCTGGAAGTTAGACCCAGACAGCTATTCTTTTGTACTTAGAAATTATTTTACACTGCTGCAAACACGACCTGAGTTCATGTTTGACGCATCATATCTCTTCTGTCTTACATCGGAATGGGTTGATTTTATTTTAAAAAAGAAGTCAAAGTTACCTAGTTTATGCCTGTCAAATTTAAGCCAAATCCGACATCGTTTGATTTGTGGTCGAGGATCTGGAAGTTAGACCCAGACAACTATTCTTTTGTACTTAGAAATTATTTTACACTGCTGCAAACACGACCGGAGTTCATGTTTGACGCATCGTATCTTTTCTGTCTTACGTCGGAATGGGTTGATTTTATTTTTATAAAGAAGTAAAAGTTACCTAGTTTATGCCTGTCAAATTTCATCCAAATCTGACATCGTTTGATTAGTGGTCGAGGATCTGGAAGTTAGACTCAGACAGCTGTTCTTTTGTACTTAGAAATTATTTTACACTGCTGCAAACATGGCCTGAGTCTATGTTCGTGACATCATAACTTTTCTCGTCTCTTGTCCAAAACAAGTGAATCTATTGCAGTTTGAAATACAAGTTTTGATCTTTTTTCATACCAAATTTCAGACCATTTCGATCTCGGTAGCACATAGAATTATATTGTTAAACTTTGACGCATGACATGTTTTATTTGTTGCTATGTTGAATGTTTTGATTTGATTTCATCGATTTCTGTTATCAGCTTTGATCGTTGAATTCGTGCCGATTTGTTTTGCTTGGATTCGTAACTCAATCTCTATGTCCGTATCAGTGTGCGTATCTGTGTCATCTTCTCGTGCATCTCTAGCCTCGAAAGGTGAGCATCACTCACGATTAACGTTCTTATATTTATTAAATTTGATTTCAATTGAAACGACAATTGAAATATGCTGCTGTTAGTTATTTATATTGCTATATCTATGCCATCATCTGTATCTGTTCACCTGTGACACCTGACATCATTATCTGTTATTTTTATTGATATATATATATATATATATATATGTCATCATCTGTATCTGTTCACCTGTGACATCTGACACCCTTATCTGTTATTTATACTGATGATATATGCCTGTTACCGTTGTTATATTATTATCATATCTGTTATCACTCTGCAAGTTCCCTGTTAGTATAGAATCACTATGGGTTGAAATGATACATACCCGAACGGACTTTAGAATAGGAGAAAATCGTTATGGGTTGAAATGATAAACCCAAGCGATTTTCAAATTAAATTGAATTTGGGATTTCGGGTTGAAAAGATATATACCCGAATATATTTTAAATTGCGGATTGAAATGATAAATATCCGTATCACTTGACCATAGGATAGAAAATTATATACAGACACCGTTGGTCTATATATAAATGTTTTTGAAAAACATTTCTACGGTTTTGAAAGAAATATATGGTTTTAATAAATAATGATTTTAAAAATTCATTAAAGTTGATTTAATAAAGTTGATTTGAATAAATATGAAATATGTTCAAGTATTTATGTAAAATTTATATTTTTAAATATAGAATTTATAATGTTTCAGGTTGAAAGATAAATTTGAATTGATTTGGAATTCTTAATTATTTAAGAATTATACTTAAGTAAGTTGATTTGAAATCTATTAAATTTGAAATTTTAAGATATGTTTAATAACTTGAATTAATTAAGAAGTGGCTTAATGAATATTTCAAACTTATATAAATTTAAATGGGATATTTTGTCTATATAAATTTGTAAATTGAAGTTGTATTTTGATGTATTGAAATGATTAAAGAAATATCTTAGAAACAAAATGTAATGAAATTAAATTGAGATATAAATGGAATTATCAAACTTAGTTTTGAAATGTCGAATATTTAAACTTGAAATATATGGAAATTGAAATGGTTTATTTATGGTTCAAATAGGCATTTGAAATCGATAATTTGTAAGGGTTTATTTAGAAACTAAATTGAATTGAAATTGATGATTTGAGATTTAATTAAATTTTAATTTTGGAATTCGAGTTTATGTAAATTGATTTGTGAATATCTAAACTGTTTAAGAGGAAAGTGCTAGGATTTCAAAGTGTTATGAATTTCAAGTTTTGATTTCCAAAGTGTTATGATTTTAAAAGACTTATGATTTCGAAAGCAATATAACTTTAGAAAGTAATATGATTTTGAAAATGGATTTATTTGAAGGAAAAGTGATATCGTATTTATATGGTTTTGAAATGGCAATGATATGTCGGTTTTGAAATATAACTATTTTGAAATTTTATTAAATGATCATCGGTGCAATAATACGTAGTTATTAAAGAGACCGGGATCGGATATGAACATACTCTCTGTCGATACCGAAAACCACTTTAATAACTAACATACGCGGAGTGTTGATCCAGAACGAAGTGGATGGTTTTGATGAACGCGTTGACTGAAGAAAGAGAACGATTTTGGATGACCCCTGACATGACTAAAACAGGAGCCGCGCCGGGCCATTGAGGTTCGCCACCTCTAGCGGACACACTTCTTCGTTACCATATCTATTACTTTGGTGATTCGATTTGGGTGCACCCCTCGATTTGGGAGTGTTGTTTCGCGGTGTTGGGGTAGTATCTGCTATGCCCAACATCAGTCCGGATCACGCAACTACTAGTATCCTAGTTGGTATTGCCTCATGTACCTTGTCATACTGATTATCCTATTCGCGACCACTACGTTTTGTTTTGTACCTTTAGTATATGGATTGCCCTCTGGTGACTTCCGGTTTTGGGGAAACTACGGTCTTGTATATGCTCTTGGGAATAAAAATGTGTTAAGGGTGGAATGGACCATGACTTAACGCTATTTTGATACCGTATTTTACTGATTAGACATTATCTACTTAGCGTACACTATTACATAGTAGATAGTTTAACGGATCCTTAGAGGATGGTTATCCCAAACATCCTTTGAGTTACTTGTATTTCAATTGCTATTTCACTTGAGTTGGATTTATTAATATAAGAATGTTAATCCTGACTCGAGTGTCTTGTGTTTTGCTTTATGCTCGGGTCAGACTGAGTATACCAGTATTCGAGACTCACCTTTGGAGTTGGAGCTTCGCTTGGAGATCCAGCTATCTATCCAGCTTTCAGTTATTCAGTTGATTCCAGTGATGTATTCAGATCTTGTATTTGACTATTGTATTGAGATATCTATGTATTAGAGACCTCTGTTGTATCTTGTTTAACTCTGTTATATATAAATAGTAGCTTCATGAACTACTATTCTTTTGTTTCCGCTGCATTATTGTTATATTACTCTGTGTCTGTGATCTGTGATTATTTATTTATTGTATATGCTAAGTTTTGCCAATTTAAATTAACAACGCGGTATTTTGAGCAATTCAACACCGGCATGAGTGTCTACCTATACACTTATAATGGATGCGAATGGTCCAAAATATCGGGTCGTTACAAGAAGGCAGAGGGAGAGAGGGCTTGAATTGAGGAAGAGTGTTAAAGATAATATACTGTTATCACATTGCTACAGCATTTTCATCTTGTATTGTTTCCTGTTGGTTAGTTAGTACACATGTATATAAATACCTGTAATTCGAACTATTCTGTTAATGATTGAATCGTCCTCATTCTCTCTCTAAATAATTCTTTTACACTTTCATTCATTCAGAACAATGTTTTAAAGAACTCAAAAGTAAATGTTTTCTCAATCCTTATAAAAATGAAGTTGTTCCAAATGGCGGAAAGTGGGGGTGTGTTGGGATGACACATAAACGCGGAGCATAAGCAATAAATATTTCTCCACAATACTCATGGGTAACAATATTCTCCACAACACGCATGAATCATGTGAACGTTTAATTATATTAAGGAAGATGTGTACACAAAAGAAGGATTCTGGAAGTTACTTTATGCATGGTGTGCATGTAAAGTTAAGGTTCTTCACATGCTTTATATCCAGTAGAAAACTAAGATGAATATACCTTTCTTCACAGATTTCAATAATTCATGTTGTGAAAACTACTGCATCAGACTTGTTTATGATTCATTTCCTAAAGTGATCATCTGATTGTAAATTTTCTTATACATGATAACAAAACAAAGAACAAAGTCTGTTCCGTGTATTTTTGCATGTGCCTTAAGAGAGTCCAACCATCATTTAGTAAAATCACACTGATATGCCCAGATTGATATACAGATAAACTGGCATATAAATCATTACATACCATTTGGAAGAAAGATTGACAGAAATACGGGTCTGAAGTGAAATGCCAAGATATTTATGATATACATTCACATTTATAAACGACTTACAGAGTTTATTAGAATCAAATGAGTTGGTAAGAACTCATACAAATTGGTTATATCCAATGGTGGAAGTTAGTATTAAACCTGAAACAAAGACCATTTCTCCTTAAAAAACATAAAGGATTGGTCTTTTTTCTATATGTCCTGTATACAACTTAGTTGTCATTTCATCAATTTCATCCAAACTGTGACCATTTCAAATAAATATTGAAAGCTAGTCATCCCTCAAATTACCTTCAGAGTTTATGGCCTCCAAAAAACTAGTAGAATCCAAGCAATCCATCATGCTAAACAACTCATCATCAACTCCTTCATGTTTTGTTTCCAATAGTGAGGTGAATTCTTCAAAATGTGTATTGATGTTCCCATTCAACAAGTTATCATCATGCCTAAAAGTATTATTCATGTCATCCTCTGTTGTATTTTGTTGAACGTACTCCGAATGAAACATTTTTGCACCTTGCAGATCAAATGGTTCCATATCCTTTGTCCATTCTAGTGCAAGCACATCCACCTGCATCATTCAACAGAAATATTACATGAATAAATGTAATATTATTAGCTGGAAATGAAATGTTTGTAGTGTAGCTTGTTATTTCGGTATCAATTTTGTTAAGCAACTTAACTTATATGAGCCACTAACTATCAGTATATTTCATTTATTTTTTCTTCTTATCTTCAGTGTTTTCCACAAAATTTATGTTAAATTTTGCAAAAAGATGATTTTCCTTGCAGCAAATGAATAAGAAACAATTTTGCATCTAGTTAAATCGATATTCTCAATAGAAACTTCGTTCTAAATTATACCTCAGATGGCACATAAGGAAAACAGCTGGAACTATCTTGAAAAGGAGAAACATTAGCATCAAATGCATCTTCGTCTAGGAACTGCATCCACTTTCCTTCTACACAATTCATAGGTTTTTGGATTATCCGCGAGGAGTTTGATTCATACTGTAATGAATAGCTATTTGATTTTTCTGCTATGATAACAGGCCCCGGTGCATTTCTCTTACATACGCGGCACAAAGCATACACATCCTAGAAAAAACATTACTTGTTACATTAAAGACATAATGTAAAATTTATGCCAAAAGACATTATCTGGTCAAAGCATCGAAAAACATCGATGTTAGTCTTAAATGCTAATAGTTAAGAAAGGACATTTGATAGAATTTCTCCAACATGGTAGTTTACCTGTAAACCGGAGCTGGGGGTTTCACACTCGCTTTCATCAAGTTGATACTCATGCATTATCCAATCCGTTCTTGAGCCGTGGGGTGCTCTTCCTCTGTAGTAAACTAGCGTTTTCTTTGTACCAATGCTTCTTTTTTGGGAATACACTTTTCTATCCTTACCGGTAGCCTTCCAATACCCAGCTTGTGTTGCCCGGTTTGTTCTTGACCCATTGGGGTACTTTCGGTCTCTAGGACTGAAGAAGAACCACTCTAAATCTTTACTTGGCAAGAACGATTTTTCTGCATCAATATATTTATTTAGTTTCTATATACTCTTGATTACAAGATAACATGTGTTGGAATACTGTTAGGTTTGGAACGCTTCTTCTAACAAAATTGGATAATTATTACAAACTGCAAACCAATAGTAGATGTGTGCAGATTATTTATTTATTTATTTTTATTTTTTTGGGGATTAATTTGCTATACTTACAAACTTAATTCTTTACCAAGATGTTTCAGACATAAACTAGCATATGTGATTGGTTATCCATTAACTTTTTGTTTTGTTTTGACAAACAATGTAAAATATAGATATAATATGATACAATAAGTAAAATAAATTCAAGATATATATCTAGTTTACCTGGTAATTCCCATGGCTCACACTTATAGAGGTCTACTTCTTGAATTACTTCCAACTCAATTTTTCTCCTGTTGATCTTCCTTTTAAGATAATATGCAACAAGCTCTTCATCCGTAGGATGAAACCTGAAACCAGGAGGTAGGCTCATTGTTGCCATTTATACACACAAAGAAATCGAAAATTGAGGCTAGTATATTTTGTGTATTTGTAGAAAAGTCGCTAGCCTCAATTTTCAATATCAATGGCAAGAATAGGTAATGAAGATCGTCAACAAACAGTGCAGATGACCTTATATATAATGGTTGATATACGAACTTCGATTCTCACTTTATTCTTTTCTTTTTCAAGCTTTTTATAGATATCCCAAGCTTGTTATCTTTGTCTTTCCCTGCAACCACATGGCATTTTTGGGTTTGTTTAGAGCTCGTGTCTATGAATGTGTCCCACAAGCCAGTGTGGGTTCACTGTCTTTTTTAAGAATGGTGGCGGCATTGACAGTTACAAGAGCCACGTTCATACATGCAATGCTTTATTAAACTTCAGGTATAATATCATAATGATATTATGTAATATGTGTTTATATTCACAGCTAGTTTTACAAAAGAAACTAATAGGGTATTTGCCATGATATAATCAAGTTAATTTTACATTGTAATTAACATACACTATCCTTTACGAAATTTTGTCATCCTATCACAAAATGTGTCTAAGAGCTGAAACAGATTGCAAGTATCAGTCGCCCAATCTCATGGCCAAAGCACATGATCAGAGACATAATTATATAATCACTTAGTTTCTTAATCTATATATGATATTATATTAATGAAACTGTAAGATAATTAAGGTACATTACTATATACCAGAAAGGGTTTGGAGGGAATTCAATTCTTTAACAGTAATACAAAAACTAAGGGAATAATAATATGGAATTTTGGAAGGTATTGGGATTGATCCTTGAGTGCTTACATTGTAATGATGGATGGCTTTTGAAAGCAGCAAGAAGAAATTCTTTGCTATAAAAAAACAATAAAAGTTTATTTCTGGATCAAAAGTTAATTAAATACCATCAAAAGAGTATGAACTAACTTATTCAAAGATTAATTAAAGTTGATAATATGAAATGAATCAAGGAATAATCAATGAGAACCGAAAGCATGAAATTGCCAACTCAACCCTTTTAACTTTCAGATTTTATTTAAATGTGTTAAATAGATTAAAGTATGATAAGGTACACATGACTCTGAGTTCATCCTTCAATGATGATTAAATGGTTATAATTCAAATATTTTTTTGCCACAGCCAAGCACTCTAAGTGTTTGTTTTAATTTGGTGACGCAGCTTCAATTGGTCTCTTTATAAAAGTGAGAGAAACCACTTATAGTATTGCGGATGACACGACTGTTAGCATTTTTAGAAAACTACTTAGTTATTCATAAAACCAATTGATCGATGGTAATAGTAGTCTTTTTTTATACATACATAATATTATTTTAGTTATTCCTCAATGTGGTACTTTTTTTTTTAATTATTTTCATCATTGATGTTAGATGTGTTATTAAGTACACAAATGAAATGACATATACATAACGTTATAATTGTGCAATACAATATTATAGTCAAATACAAAGGAAGGTAAATAGATCTGCAACAACAATACTGGTTCGCAAACCTGAACTATGACTAAGAAGTTATGGATATTTAAAGTTAAGAAGGTAATATGGATTGCAGGCTTAAATCAGCTTTAAGCTCAAGGTTGACTACCATGAAATTTTGGATGTCAATTGGTCTTGATTTTCCTACATGGACCGAGAATGAAGACACCTCGCTTTGTCATTTTGTGTAATGACCGATCTTCAATGGAAACGCACAGTTGCTCATTGTTTTTGGAGTTTTTGGCTATTAGACTTCATTCTCTACATTGATTATTTACCTAATTTCTAATTCTTTCGTTAGGGTTAGCTTTTGCTGGTTTAATTAACTAGTCTCCATTTTTACAAGTGATAATTGGTACTTCTATCCCAAAATCAAATAGAAACCCTAGAGAAATTTGAGATATTTTTGCTGAATATTCTCTTATTTGATAGTCTCTTGTGTTAAGACTAATTTACTGATAAGATTGTTTTATTTTTGCAACTCAGACTAATTTACTGATAAGATTGTTTTATTTTTGCAACTCAATAATCTTGTGTTAGTTATCATCTTTTGTAAATGATTATTTGGTGAAAGTGAACTTAAGTGAACTGTTGGATCCGTCGAAGATGTAGGCCAGTTTGATCAAATCACATGAAATTCTTCTACGTTGCTTTTATACCGATTAATTCATCTTTTTTCTTCTCTGTTGATATTGTTATTACCCTTGAATGATATTGATATACACTACAAAAGAAGCACTGTTTAGCGACGACTAATAGCCATTGGCGGTCGTCGCTAGCCGTCGCTAAAAGCCGTTGCAAACTCTCGTTGCAACTAAAGAAAGCGACGACCTTAGCGACGGTTCCGTTGTTCTTTTTGCAACGGCTAAGTGTTCACGTGGAAACAACCGTTGTGGTTGTTGGTTTCCCGGGTTGTTGATGCAAACCGTTGCAAAGCGTTGCAATATGGCCGTTGCAATGATGGAATATATTTGCTGCCACATTGCAGCACCTTCAACCCTCAATCTCAATCAATCCAAATAATATAATTCTATCATTACACACATATAATATCATTTCATCATACCATATAATCAATATCAACACAACCAAATCATCAAATATTGCATATTCCAACATATATTCACAAAATCATATAAGAAAATCAACACAACCAAATATGAAAATCCACCAACTAAACCACATAACTAAATTAAACGACCAGTACATATCAAGTGCCAAAGCATCAATCACAACAACCAAAGTACCAAATCCGCCAAAACACTAAGTATCAATCACAACATCCAAAGTACCGAATGTCAAACCCATCATAATATGTACACACACACACACACACACACACATATATATATATATATAAAGCGTACCCATCAAAACAAACTAACTAAGCATCATCATCATCATCATCAGCAGCACCTGCACCTCCTTCCTCGGGCATTGACCCATGCTTCTGATAGAAGGCAGCAATACGCTCATCTATCTACATCGCCAACTGACTCTTCCGCCAATCATTGAGCTCATCCAATTGTGTTTGCATCCAAGCAATCTCTTTCTCATCTATGGATCTCCTATATGCCCTTTGGAAATTAAGAGTCTGTGAAATAATTCAAGTGAATAAGGAGTTCATGGCATACAATAACAATAAGAAAACTCAAGTTATTGGTAATAAACTCAAGTGAATAAGAAGTTCATGGCATACAGGTTTCTACTGTGTAAACGTTGAGTACATACCATATTGCCGAAACTGTAATGCCTGTTTCCACTTGCCGGTTCAATGATTGAATTCCATATCCGATTAGACTCATCAACCGTAAGCGACTCTCATCCACTCGCTTGTATCGCTCGTGCATGCTCTGCTTTATATCTCTCCTACAATTACGAATAGATATTTGACACAATTGCTATACAATTTACTTATTTACTTGAAATAAACGAATATGAAATATTTTCATTATAGAAATAAACATATTTACCATTACAAAAGCAGCCTTGTCGTTCGACCAATCATATGAAACATTCTCATCCTTATCTGTATGCTCCACTGCATGTGTGACTCTGAAAGCCTCAGCCGTTGTAGGCTCCCTTTCATACTTTGCCCACTGAATATATACAAGAATAGATTATATTGACAATTTGCATGAGTATATACAAGAATAGATTATATATAAGAATAGAATATATGGTAAAGAGACACTAGTAAACATTTTCGTCAACATTTTCGTTCCCATCACCACCTTGGTCAAAGGTAGGAAACATTGATCGTGCAACATCTTGCACCATGTTTTCTATAGGATTGGTCATAGTATTATCGTCCTCTAACACTACAGGATTAGGTGTAGGTTGAACAAGTTCTCCATGACGATCCCATAAGTAATAATTCGGCACAAAACCAAATTTGTATAAATGTAGTTCTACTACATCTGGTTTCCAATCCTTTAGATGTTTGCACTTACTACACGGACAACGAATATCTACGTTATTTCGATTATTAGATTGAGCAAATCTAATAAATACGTGTACACCGTTACATAAACGTTCTTTTATTGATCCTTTCATACCTTTTCGAGGTTCATACATCCAACTACGATCGAGAAAATAATCGAACATATTTCCTGATTTGTAAAATGTAGGTTAGAAGATTGAATAACACACTTCATATTAAAGTTTTGTAAAAAATCATATATAACCCTTTACTATTTTAACAAATTCAAATAAATACTGCATTCAAATTTTCAATTCTTAAATTTATTGTTTTTTTACTTTGACGGCCGGTTATCCTACTTCCCATTAACAGTAACGTAATCATATTTTATAAATCATTTCAGGTTAAACGATTCTAAAAAATTTCGACAGCACTTCCCTTTTTTCCCTGTATCGTTCACAAATGTGTGTACACGGGGAAAAAAGGAAGTGCCATCAAAATTTTCTGAACCGTTTAAACTGAAATGATTTATAAAATATGATTACTTTATTGTGTTTGTAACTTGTGCAAATACTAGGACAAATCCAACAAATGTTGTATCAGATGAATATAGATGTCCGTTCTGTGGAAAAACGAATATCCATATAACGATCATATACAACACTTGTCAGAAGGGGCCAAAAATTCTCTAAGGGGTTCACATAAATAAAGCACAAATTAAAAAATATTAATATTGAAGTATTAGTGGTTTGTAGTGAAATAATGATCTTAATTTTTTTTAGTAATGTAGCCAAATAGAATTCGTTTAATTATGAATCAAAATCCATGGGAACTATCAGTAACTCGGAAAATATGCCTTATCTTACAAATGGGAACTATGAGTTACTATTTTAACAACTATAAAAACTATTTGTAATTCATTTAACTATTTAAATATTTATTAATTAAATCTAAAATTTTAAAACGTATTTTAACTTTTGTTTAACTACATAAATTTTAATTAACGATTTTGTGAACTAAATAAGTAGTTAGCACTTACAACAGTATAACAAACATTCTCGTAAACTTATCAATAAACATATTATTCAATAATCATGGACTATTTTTTGGATTTTAAATTAGCCATAATTTTTAACAACATAGTAAACAATAAATTCACTAATTAATACCACCAAATCAACACTAATTATCATCACCTAATACGCAATAATCACCATTTTCAAACACATAATCAACTAATTTTCTAAATTAGGTTTACCATTATATACCCAATTCAAATAATAAACTATATATCATAAACTAATAACATATGTTCATCAATTCCAAACCCCTAAATCATCCAATTCCAAATCCCTAAATCATCAACTAATTTAATTTAAACCTAAATTAAACAAAGATAATGGAAAATAGGAGATACTGGCAAGTTTGGAGAGGTTGAAATTAGAGACAGAAGGTTGCGACGGCTCCTGGTGGCAGAGGGCGGCGGCTCGTTGCGGGGGGCGGCGGATTTGAGTGGATTTGGGGAGAGGAAAATGAAATGTTTTCTCTCGGGTAGCAGGTTTGTATAACGCGATAAGTGACGGCTAGCAACGGCCGCTTTTTTTAGCCGTTGCTATCCGTCGCTAGGCTATGTCGCTTTCTGAAGCCTTTCTAGTAGTGATATAACCGAAAATATTAGATCTTGACATATTTTAAGGAAAATTCCTATACTTTAGAGTCGAAGCGGAATTTTTCTAGTTGACTTGCTTGGAGAGTGTTTACAAGTATAAATAATCACGGAGTCATTAGATTTGATGGTAAAGAAGATTTTGATACATGAAACCTAAAGAGGGAGAAGACGCCGAAAAAAGATAAAACTTTCAAAATAGTTTTCGAGCTTTGGAAAATTGTTGGCAAGACAGATATTAGCAAATTTTGTTTAAAGGACAAACTTGCATAGATTTTTAGTCTCTAAACCACCTACTTTAAAATTTAGTCACAATGATAAACCTACCTCCTATATCATCTCCAAATCAAAACACTTGTTCTCTCTTTCATCAAGCAACATCGTAGCAATCACCACACAACCACTGTCATCACTCCCCACATTGTCGCCATTTGCATCGCCACCCCGTGCCACTAGCATTTGCACCACTAACTGTTGTCATCCTCAAGTCGTTGTCTCTGCCAACTAAACGCTAGAAGCCTAGTTTTTCCAAGTTTGACTGCATCCCGTTATCTTAACACTTTTCATGCCACTAGCTTCACTTTCTCACCGTGAAACTATTCCTCGCATCCTCTTAATCCACTTCTTTACCAATGATCATTGACAGCAACAAAGTGCTAACATGTACGAAATGATATTATACGGTATCATTTTGTGAACACACAAACAAAACAACAAGTACAAAGTGCTACTATGCAGTAGTATGGTAGTAAAAAATTATGCACATCAAGTAAAAGCCTAAAAAAATATAAAAGCTTAGCATCGGATGCAAAAATCTACTATATAGTAGAATTCTAAAGTTATAAACAACAAATAAAATTATGATATATAAACAAGAAAATAAATATGATGCCAAAGGTTTAATAAAAATGAATTTACAAATGAAAACATTATAGTAAGCTTGCAAATAAAGGCAACTAAATGATAGAAGAAACAAAATTAAGTGGCAAAAATCTACATAAACACAAACATATAGTGTAGAGTAAAATGCTACTCCATGGTATTAATTTTAACATGAATTGCAACATTCAATTTTCCGATTCACATAGTGCTACTATAGCATTACCACATAAAATGTTGCTACAAGGTAGCTTAAAATATTAAATGTGATATTCGATGGTTTTTAATTTACATAATGTAACAGCAAATGTCAGTAAAACATAAAATGAAACTACGTGGTAGAATTTGAACATGAAATGATATATACGATATTTCATTCGCATAATGCTACTATACGTAGCACAAAAACGCGATGTGTTACATAAGAGTAAAGTATGATGATATTTAAAACTAATTGTTGACATGATACATGTAACGACCCAGAATTTCTGTCATTTGAAATTCGTACATTTAATTGATTTTAAATATTAACAAGTAAAATTTGTAAGTTGAATAACTTATATTTCGAATATAGAGATTTAATTGTTTAATTAAATCGATAATTTAATATTTGAAATTTCAGAAATAATTGATAATTGAATTAAATGTGTATAAAAATGATTTATAAAGTTATATTAAATCATATTGGAGTTATAATGATGTTTGTAAACTTTTAAAATTGAATTAAAAGTTAATTTGTGAAAATTGAATATTTTAATATTTAATTGACTAGTAAAAATAATCATTTTTCAAATAGTCTCGGATTTCGACGAAACTAGTTTCATCGGATCCGTAATGTGATATTATTGTAAGTTTCAAATTTCGTGTCAGTCGGATTTACGGTTTGTCTGGGGCAAGCCAAAACGCATAGAAATCGTTTTAATCGATTTAAATTTAATTTGATCGTTTATTTCCGTAACTCTCACATACGATTGAATTAGCTCCCGAAACATGTTCCATTGTGTCTGGAACGTGGGTAAAACCCTAGAAACGTCAGCCGGCACGCTTCGTTTGGAGTTCGGAAAATTTCGGATGAATAGTGTTTTGGCAATTTTCTATAAAAGGACGTTATAATATCACTTTTTCATCAAAGAAACCCTAGCTAGGGCTGGCCGCCAGTTTAACGTTCAATGGCCAGAAAAGCACGACCCGTCTTCCCTCAATTGCTTCCAATCCGTGAACAATTAAGCGAAATGTTCAACTACAAAATGAAAGAGCACTCCGAGATCTCGTGATCCAACGGTCGAGATTGGAAATGGCGCGACGTGGAGAGAGCTAGAAGGCCGTGTTCATCATTGAGTCGTGCATGCATTTTGATGCGCAGGGGCAACCGATCTTCGCCTCGTCGTAGCCGAAGGTGGCATGTGTAGGGGACTTCGACGTGAGGTGCTCCGATCGACTTCAAGTGGATCGTGGTGGCCACGATAATTCGCCAAAGGATGGCGGCAATGGGTTTCGTTCAAACTGTAGGCGCATGGAAGAAGAAGCAAACGTGTGCGGCCGTGATCTTCTCAATTCAAAAAGAACGGCTCTGATTGATTCTAGGTTAAAAATAAAAGAAAATAGTATTTATATTATAATTCGTACAATGTTTAAAACGCTATAACTTTTTGATACGAGGTCGAAAATTGACGAAACGAATTGTGTCGGGTTCGTTTTAACGAGCACTACGCAATGGAGCTGGATTGGGATTGATTGGAGCTAGTGATAATTTTGAGTAAAATTAAACGAGTGTTTAATTTTATTCGAAATAAAATACTGCAACCGTTATTGGAAGCAAGGTGAGAACTTCTCACTCAATCGAATTTGTTTCGATTTAAATTTAAAATAGTTAAATTTAAAATTGCTTGATTGTGTGAGTGGATGATGATTGTTATTGATTGTATTGAATAGACCCTATACGCCGCATATTAAGCGGAGGTTATTATATTAAAAACATATACCGTGATATTCCACCGTGAAGTGGAATTGGTATTATCTATGTATTTGGAGTTGATTTCCCGCATTATATAGCGGATGAGACCCTATTGCGCTGCATAATAGCGGATAATATTTTATAAATCCCATATACCGCGATATTCCACCTCAAAGTGGAATTGGTATTGTGCTAACATCTGTGGATGCAGGGAAACAAGTTGGAGGGATCCAACTGGTTTCCTCAAACATTTGAATTTATTTCAATGTTGTGTGTTGATTATTTATAATCTTCGTGTGATTATATTTGTGAATTGGAATTGTTAAAGGCTATAATTTAGCCGAATATATTTTTGGTATCGTTGGATACCAGAAATAAATAAAATTGGATTTTCGAAATTCAAGTTGAAAATTTATCGAAAAATTTATTTTTGAGAATTGGATAAATTTAAAAGGATTTTTAAAAAGATAAAGTTTTATTTTTGAATCATATTGAATTAAATTTCAAATTACGGGAAAAAGGGCTTAGTAAAGGGATTTTTAATAATATTATTTATAAGTTGAAGAATTTATTTAAAATTTGGATTTTTAAATAGATATGAAGAGATAAAGAAATTAATTTTAAAAAGGAAATGATTTTGTAAATTCATTGGAAATTTATAAGGATATGTGGTGCTTTGTGATATATCCTGATTTGTGTTGTGATCTGTAATTTGTTTATCTGTGATATATATATATATATATATATCTGTGATCTGTGAATAAAAGATAAGCGTTATAGTTTATACCGCTTATCAATTATATTGTTATATTTGATCTGTGATGGTTGAATGTGTTGCACTATTGTGTTAAACCTGTGGACTACACAATACACACACAAATGTGGATTTCACATGGAAATCAGTTAAGTCACAGATTTTTATCAATTTTGAAAAAATTGAATTCTTGAATCCAAAATAGTTTTGGGATTGGAAGTTTTTGAAAATGAGTTTCAGAAATAAAAGTTATTTTAAATAACTTAATAAAATTGAAATTTGAATCATTTGACTTAAATTTTGAATTCAATATTTTGAAATTGAATTCAATGAATTGGGAACTATGGTCTAAAAGATTTTGCAAATATAAAAGGTGTTTATATGGGTTTTTTACCATTAAAAAATATGGTTTTGGAAATTTAAATTTATATTCAAGTTTTATACTTGGATGGCTTTAACCTGTGTAATTGTAACCAGTTTTTCCCAAAATGAAAACTATCTGTTTTCAAATAATAATAGCTTTCATAAAGTGAAAAGATTTCCAATTTGTATCGAAACATTCAAGTTGAAATTAAATTGTAAATAGTTTGAGAAAAACTATGAATTAACCTTTGTGACGATGATTAAATCTTGTTTTGAAATAAAAGAGTATTTCAAATGGTGTATCTTGTATATTATAAAGACTTGAATTGTGAATAGATTTGAAAGCTATAAATTTAATCTTAATTTAAAGATTTAATGGGTTAATCCAATTGAAATGGAAATTGATTTGGAAATCTGTGAATGAATCTTTGTGAAACTGGGTAAACTTTGTAAAGTAAATCTTTTTGTTTAAAGATTTAAAATGGTAATTTGTTTAAACCATTTAAAGGAAAGGATTTGGGTAATAAGTTGTGACTTAATTGAAATCCCTATATCCATATGTTTTAAATATTTTGCTCACTATTCGGTTTAGCCGGGAAAGGACCTTTGTGTCATATAACCCATTCCGAATAAGTGATATGACGATATGGATAACATTTGAAGACCGGTGGTGAAGACCGGGTATTTGTGAAAACAATAGGATGACCTATCGATTGTCTCAGCACCGTTAGCTACGGTATAGAGATTTCCTTTGTGATGGGAAGTTCGATCGGGATTGTGAATACTCGAATTGCAAGGGCTTCTTCGGAAGTGCCTTCGGTTCTGTTCGAACCCGTAACAGAATTGTATGGTTGTATGTCTGACATTACATTTTGAGATATAAAGCTTATTTCTTTCAAATACATTTCTGTTGGTGGCGGAGAATTTATTCTCTTAGCTTAACACCCTTCTCTGAGACGTACGAGCTCATAGGTTATGTAGTTGAAAGTTATCAGTAATATACTCCCAATTTGGTAGTGTGGCATGCTGAGTGTTGCAGTGTGATGATTATTTATTGATCATTTGTTGATCAAAGCGTGGCTTTGTGAAAAAGCGTAGCTTTGTGGGCGAGACTTCGTCAGACCTCACACCCCAGAAATGGTCGAAACAGGAATGATACGGCAAGGTTATGAGGGTCGCGCCCTTTAGGGTATGTCATTTCCTTCTGGAAAAGGGTGGTATCATGGTATGGAGCCCAGATACTTACTCATGTGGACACACTATATTTATTACTGTGTGATGTTGGTCATCGAGCGCTCGGATAAAGGTCCCAAAGGACCGGGGGGTGGCATATTCGTGTAGTAGTTACCTAGTGTAAGAGGTAACCCGGCCTTGTGTTGGCAGAGAGCAGGTTGACTCTCGGGACGTCCCGCCAGAGGCATACCCATTGGCAATAGGAAGTTTCTTAGCCTGACCATTTGTTGGAAATCCAATTCCCAATACGAATCTTGTACGGTTGTAGTTGTAGAACCTGCTATTTAACATAGCAGCTATAGTAGGCATAATATAATGGTACCTATGCTGGCTAAGATTAATATTATACTTTCAAAATGTTTTCTGCACTATGCACTAATAATAATATCAAATGATTTTGCGTAGTAAGCATGTTTAACTATCATAAGGAGAAATCTCCTCCAATTCTGCGTTTGCATTGTGTGTGTGGCGGGAGGCCTTATGGTAGTTTCATTTTCCAAAAGCATTGCGGATGTCTTTTACTTCCTTTGTTGTTGTTTTAAAGATAAATAACTGTTTTAGTTCTCACACCAGTCCCATGACTGACCTGGAGTTTATTGTTCCCTTCCTAAACTCCGGGTACCCATAATTTTCCACACGGGCAGCCTAGAGTCTGGTTATCAGGTCATTCTGGATTCAGGAGATGCTGTGGAGCTCAGTGTATGATATTATTTATTCCGCTGTGTATTCTGTATGTGGACAAATTTGTATAACTGTCCATTGATGTATTGTGTTGTATATTGACTCTAATGATGTGATGTAATGTATAAACTGATATAGTTCTTTGATTTAAAGATTATTCATTTATCTATTATATGTTGTTCCGCTGCGATATGTGAGATTCTGATATTGTTCTGTTGTTTCTTCTTTCTTTCTGTCTTCTCCTACCTCTTCTTTTTAACCATAACAATTTGGTTTTCTAGCATTCGATTGCTCGGCAGTTGATACGGTGGACGTATTAAATGTCGATTTTCGGAAGTCGAAAATTCCAGAACGTTACATATGGTATCAGAGCATTTGGTTAAGCGACAACCTTGGCTCTGTTGGGAATTACTCATTAGAGATAGAGTCAGTAGTACTCTAGAATGAGTGTGAGTGTAATAATAGATACGAGCGCATATTTGTTAGTGAATATTAAAATGTTTTATACTATGTTTGCTTATCCGTTGAGCTGTTTGTGAATTCTGGTCGGTATGTGGGACGCCATATTATCGATAGGGGTTTTCTAAACACTTAAACGAGACAAGTCGACATAGTATCATTTTAAATTGGGTAAATGAAATAATTTTACTTCGATTATATTTTGTATATAAAGGAAATAATTTTTTCAGAATGATTAAAGTGTATATAAATTGATTGTTTGGTTGTTGAAAATGTGAATATATATAAATTAATGAAAGTTGTTTGAATAATCTAAATAAAAGCAACAATTGTATAAGTATATAATTATAATTAAAATGATTTACAATTGTGAAATAATCTTGTATAAGTAAAGTAAAATAGTGAAATTATATGAGGAAAAGGATTTATAAATGTGATTTATAAATAAAAGGAAATTTTAAAAGAATATTAAGCACTGAATTCACTACTGTTACTGGGAAATAATAAGGGTGATGACTGCAGCATCATCAATATCATTTTCGAGTTTCTGTGTGATGGATTTGCTACCATAATAAATTGAAAATTGAAATGTTGTTGTGATAAACAAATTTGAAATAAAAAAAATCCAAGTTGTAATTGATAATTATAAGTGAAATAGTTTTATACTTATAATATGATTTGAAAGTTTAAATATATAAGTTGTATAACTTATAGAATGTGTAAAGGTAAGTGAAACCAATTATTAAAGTGGTTAAACAATTTTGTTAAGCAAAATGAGATATGAATTTGAATAAGTGATGAAATTTGACTTTGGTGAAAATTAAATAGAATTTACTTTAGAATTGGAATCTGAATTGGATTTATAATTGGAAATTTAAGTTAAGTTAAACAAATGATGTTTAATTGGAATATAACTTAAGTGATGTTGAATGAAGTTGGTTTTGATATCAAAGTAAATTAATAAAGTGAATTAATGAAATGAAGTAATGAAGGTGAACTTGAATTATATAAAGGAAATTCAACTTTATTTGTAAAATGAATTAGCAATTGAATTAACAAATGAATTGAATGTTAATCAATCTAATGTAAATAAATTGATATGGAATAATGAATGTAAGTGTTAATTCATTTAAAGCTAATTGAATAATTGAAAGAAAGTCAATTTAATATTAAACCAAATTGAATGCAAACGTAGTGAATTAAATAAATTTGGTTGTGTTGAATATACATTGGTTGTTAGATGATTGTTAGTTGATTGTATAGAAATTTATATGTAATTGAATTAATCAAATGTAAAGCTAACGTATGAAAGCTATGTAATTGAATCCAAATCGAAAGTGAACCAACTTGAATTTCAATTAGTGAATGTAAACTAATTGAAAATGAATAATTGAATGTCGTTGTATATAAATTGGTTGTAAACAATTACAAGTGATGTCGAAATCATATAAGTTGCTTATAAACCTTGTTTAGTATGCATTTCTTTTAATATGCATATGTTATAGTTGTTTAAAAGAGTAAATTGTTAATAACTTTATATATATGTCACTTACATGTTTAAATTGAGTAAGTACAGGTGTCGGGGCTGCCGTTTGGCGGGATTTGGTTGCGCAAAATGCTTAATAAATAACTGCTTTGCTTAAAAATGCTAAAAAGGTACGCCTACGCAATAAAAATAGAAAATATGAACTGTTTTTCTGTTTTTCCGACCGTGTGGGTCGATGTATATATATTTATGTCTATTATGATCCTACTACGATTGAACCGCGCAAAGGAGGTTATGGCGAAATTTTCTGAAAATTTTAGGGCGTTAGAAAATTTTGAAAAAATTTGGAAAATTTTGTTAACGGAAAATTGATTTTCAAATTGTAATAAAACGTAGGAATTGAATTAGAAAATGGAAACCATTGTTTGGGTCGAGGTTAAAGGTTTTGGAAAAAGTGAATATAAAATTTTCACGAAATGGATTTTTTTGAAAAGTTAATGAATTTGGGGCATTTTTCTTACTTTGCAATTTTGAGGACGAAATTCTTTTAAGGGGGGAAGATTGTAACGACCCAGAATTTCTGTCATTTGAAATTCGTATATTTAATTGATTTTAAATATTAACAAGTGAAATTTGTAAGTTGAATAACTTATATTTCGAATATAGAGATTTAATTGTTTAATTAAATCAATAATTTAATATTTGAAATTTCAGAAATAGTTGATAATTGAATTAAATGTGTATAAAAATGATTTATAAAGTTATATTAAATCATATTGGAGTTAGAATGATGTTGGTAAACTTTTAAAATTGAATTAAAAGTTAATTTGTGAAAATTGAATATTTTAATATTTAATTGACTAGTAAAAATAGTCATTTTTCAAACAGTCTCGGATTTCGACGAAACCAGTTTCATCTGATCCATAATGTGAAATTATTGTAAGGTTTCAAATTTCATGTTAATCGGATTTACGGTTTGTCCGAGGCAAGACAAAACGCATAGAAATCGTTTTAATCGATTTAAATTTACTTTGCTCGTTTATTTCTGTAACTCTCACATACGATCGAATTAGCTCCCGAAACATGTTCCATTGTGTCCGGAACGCAGGTAAAACCCTAGAAACGTTAGCCGACACGCTTCGTTTGGAGTTCGGAAAATTTCGGATGAATAGTGTTTTGGCAATTTTCTATAAAAGGACGTTATAATTTCACTTTTCGATCAAAGAAACCCTAGCTAGGGCTGGCCGCTAGTTTAACATTCAATGGCCAGAAAAGCACGATCCGTCTTCCCTCAATTGCTTCCAATCCGTGAACAATTATGCGAAATGTTCAACTACAAAATGAAAGAGCACTCCGAGATCTCGAGATCCAACGGTTGAGATTGGAAATGGCACGACGTGGAGAGAGCTAGAAGGCCGCGTTCATCATTAAGTCGTGCATGCATTTCGATGTGCAGGGGAAACCGAGCTTCGCCTCATCGTAGCCGAAGGTGGCATGTGTAGGGAGCTTCGACGTGAGGTGCTCCGATCAACTTCAAGTGGATCGTGGTGGCCACGATAATTCGCCAAAGGATGGCGGCAATGGGTTTCGTTCAAACTGTAGGCGCGTTGAAGAAGAAGCAAACATGCGCGGCCGTGATCTTCTCAGTTCAAAATGAACGGCTCTGATTGATTCTAGGTTAAAAATAAAAAGAAAATAGTAAATTTATTTATATTATAATTCATACAATGTTTAAAACGCTATAACTTTTTGATACAAGGTCAAAAATTGACGAAACGAATTGCGTCGGGTTCGTTTTAACAAGCACTACGCAATGGAGCTGGATTGGGATTGATTGGAGCTAGTAATAATTTTGAGTAAAATTAAAAGCGTGTTTAATTTTATTCGAAATAAAATACTGTAACCGTTATCGGAAGCAAGGTGAGAACTTCTCACTCAATCGAATTTGTTTCGATTTAAATTTTAAATAGTTAAATTTAAAATTGCTTGATTGTGTGATGGGATGATGATTGTTATTGATTGTATTGAATAGACCCTATACGCCGCATATTAAGCGGAGGTTATTATATTAAAAACATATACCGCGATATTCCACCGTGAAGTGGAATTGGTATTATCTATGTATTTGGAGTTGATTTCCCGCATTATATAGCGGATTAGACCCTATTGCGCCGCATAATAGCGGATAATATTTTATATATCCCATATACCGCGATATTCCACCTCAAAGTGGAATTGGTATTGTGCTAACATCTATGGATGTAGGGAAACAGGTTGGATGGATCAAACTGGATTCCTCAATCATTTGAATTTATTTCAATGTTGTGTGTTGATTATTTATAATCTCCGTGTGATTATATTTGTGAATTGGAATTGTTGAAGGCTATAATTTAGCCGAATATATTTTTGGTATCGTTGGATACCAGAAATAAATAAAATTGGATTTTCGAAATTCAAGTTGAAAATTTATCGAAAAATTTATTTTTGAGAATTGGATAAATTTAAAAGGAGTTTTAAAAAGATAAAGTTTTATTTTTGAACCATATTGAATTAAATTTCAAATTATGGGAAAAGGGCTTAGGAAAGGGATTTTTAATAATATTATTTATAAGTTGAAGAATTTATTTAAAATTTGGATTTTTAAATATATTTGAAGAGATAAAGAAATTTATTTTAAAAAGGAAATGATTTTGTAAATTCATTAGAAATTTATAAGGATATGTGGTGCTTTGTGATATATATCGTGATTTGTGTTGTGATCTGTAATTTGTTTATCTGTGATATATATATATATATCTGTGATCTGTGAATAAAAGATAAGCGTTATAGTTTATACCGCTTATCAATTATATTGTTATATTTGATCTGTGATGGTTGAATGTGTTGCACTATTGTGTTAAACCCATGGACTACACAATACACACACAAATGTGGATTTCACGTGGAAATCAGTTAAGTCACAGATTTTTATCAATTTTGAAAAAATTGAATTCTTGAATCCAAAATAGTTTTGGGATTGGAATTGGAAGTTTTTGAAAATGAGTTTCAAAAATAAAAGTTATTTTAAATAACTTAATAAAATTGAAATTTGAATCATTTGATTAAAATTTTGAATTCAATATTTTGAAATTGAATTCAATGAATTGGGAACTATGGTCTAAAAGATTTTGCAAATATAAAAGGTGTTTATATGGGTTTTTAACCATTAAAAAATATGGTTTTGGAAATTTAAATTTATATTCAAGTTTTATACTTGGATGGCTTTAACCTGTGTAATTGTAACAAGTTTTTCCCAAAATGAAAACTATCTATTTTCAAATAATAATAGCTTTCATAAAGTGAAAAGATTTCCAATTTGTATCGAAACATTTCAAGTTGAAATGAAATTGTAAATAGTTTGAGAAAAGCTATGAATTAACCTTTGTGACGATGATTAAATCTTGTTTTGAAATAAAAGAGTATTTCAAATGGTGTATCTTGTATATTATAAAAGACTTAAATTGTGAATAGTTTTGAAAGCTATAAATTAAATCTTAATTTAAAGATTTAATGGGTTAATCCAACTGAAATGGAAATTGATTTGGAAACCTGTGAATGAATCTTTGTGAAACTGGGTAAACTTTGTGAAGTAAATCTTTTTGTTTAAAGATTTAAAATGGTAATTTGTTTAAACCATTTAAAGGAAAGGATTTGGGTAATAAGTTGTGACTTAATTGAAATCCCTATATCCATATGTTTTAAATATTGTGCTCACTATTCGGTTTAGCCGGGAAAGGACCTTTGTGTCATATAACCCATTCCGAATAAGTGATATGACGATATGGATAACATTTGAAGACCGGTGGTGAAGACCGGGTATTTTTGAAAACGATAGGATGACCTATCGATTGTCTCTGCACCGTTAGCTACGGTATAGAGATTTCCTTTGTGATGGGAAGTTCGATCGGGATTGTGAATACCCGGATTGCAAGGGCATCTTCGAAAGTGCCTTTGGTTCTGTTCGAACCCGGAACATACTTGTATGGTTGTATGTCTGACATTACATTTTGAGATATAAAGCTGATTTCTTTCAAATACATTTCTGTTGGTGGCGGAGAATTTATTCTCTTAGCTTAACACCCTTCTCTGAGACGTACGAGCTCAGAGGTTATGTAGTTGAAAGTTATCAGTAATATACTCCCAATTTGGTAGTGTGGCATGCTGAGTGTTGCTGTGTGATGATTATTTATTGATCATTTGTTGATCAAAGCGTGGCTTTGTGAAAAAGCGTAGCTTTGTGGATGAGACTACGTCAGACCTCATGCCCCGAAAATGGTCGAAACAGGAATGATGCGGCAAGGTTATGAGGGTCGCGCCCTTTAGGGTATGTCATTTCCTTCTGGAAAAGGGTGGTATCATGGTATGGAGTCCAGATACTTACTCATGTGGACACACTATATTTATTACTGTGTGATGTTGGTTATCGAGCGCTCGGATAAAGGTCCCAAAGGACCGGGGGGTGGCATATTCGTGTAGTAGTTACCTAGTGTAAGAGGTAACCCGGCCTTGTGTTGGCAAAGAGCAGGTTGACTCTCGGGACGTCCCGCCAGAGGCGTACCCATTGGCAGTAGGAAGTTCCTTAGCCTGACCATTTGTTGGAAATCCAATTTCTAATACGAATCTTGTACGGTTTTAGTTGTAGAACCTGCTATTTAACATAGCAGCTATAGTAGGCATAATATAATGGTACCTATGCTGGCTAAGATTAATATTATACTTTCAAAATGTTTTCTGCACTATGCACTAATAATAATATTGAATGATTTTGCGTAGTAAGCATGTGTGACTATCATAAGGAGAAATCTCCTCCAATTCTGTGTTTGCATTGTGTGTGTGTGGCGGGAGGCCTTATGGTAGTTTCATTTTCCAAAAGCATTGCAGATGTCTTTTACTTCCTTTGTTGTTGTTTTAAAGATAAATAACTGTTTTAGTTCTCACACCAGTCCCATGACTGACCTGGAGTTTATTGTTCCCTTCCTAAACTCTGGGTGCCCATAATTTTCCACACGGGCAGCCTAGAGTCGGGTTATCAGGTCATTCTGGATTCAGGAGATGCTGTGGAGCTTAGTGACGAGCTGGATGGCGAGGCGTATCACTTGTACATGATATTATTTATTCCGTTGTGTATTCTATATGAGGACAAGTTTGTATAACTGTCCATTGATGTATTGTGTTGTATATTGACTCTGATGATGTGATGTAATGTATAAACTGATATAGTTCTTTGATTTAAAGATTATTCATTTATCTATTATATGTTGTTCCACTGCGATATGTGAGATTCTGATATTGTTCTGTTGTTTCTTCTTTCTTTCTTTCTGTCTTCTCCTACCTCTTCTTTTTAACCATAACAATTCGGTTTTCCGGCATTTGATTGCTTGGCAGTTGATATAGTGGACGTATTAATGTCGATTTTTGGAAGTCGGAAATTCCGGAACGTTACAATACATAAATAAACATTGTAAAACTACTATAAATATTGAAAAGAGATTAAATGATACATTAAATATGAAATAGTGTATTCAATATTTTAATTCGCATGATAATATTATATATGACATAGCAATATGAGATACTATAAAATAAGATATCGCAATGTCATGTAAAATTAAATTTTGAAATGATACATAAATTAGCATTATGAATGTTACAAAAAAATCAAAAATTTACATAATGTTTGATTACATGAATTCGTCGTACTACTCAAATATCGTAAAAAATACATATCTATGATTGGAAAATAATATATATAACCCCAGCTCCACAAATAAAATATGATAGTGTTAGGAGGTATGCTCTAGGGGCAATTTTGTAATTTCATTCTATAATTATATACACTTTAACTCTTTTGGATAATCTTGTTTGAAATAAAATTATGCTTTTTGATTTTATTTTATTGTGTTTCGCTATGATATATATGGTGTTATGAGCACATTAAAAACATACAAACAAAAATTCCTTGGAAAAGTGTTTAGTCGATTGCAGTTGCGAATTTACCATGAGTATTGATTCTAACTATTAAAACAATTATTCTTAGTCACTCCTAGTCAATGTACATTGAGAAATGTGTATTAATGTACACATCGAGACTAGTGTACGCTATGCTCTTCATAGTAAAAATAATGAACTAATCATGGCAGTTGGAGGTAACAGAATGTTACATATGTGTAATTGTATAGAAAAATTACTAACTAGACTCACCGAGAGTCCTTTATAGGTAGGTTCATGCATTTAAGTCAAATAGAGGGTCCACATGACGATGTGTAGCAGTCTCTTGACTTGAGGGTAATTTTGACGCCAAAGATGGCACCAACGCCCAAATATCATATGAAAGCACCAATTCTAATAAAATAAAGGAAAAATTAGAAAATGAGATATAATTTTTATAGTGGTTCGGCGAATTCTCCGACCTACATTCACTTTAATCTATGTTATTAGTCGTTTGCTCTCCGGATTACAACTAATTTTATCAGATCTGATCACAATCTAATGGATCTCAGATTTACAATGGAGTTTCTACAATGTATTTGGGAGAGGAGATAAGAGTGAATAAAATGTAGAGTGTACATCCCCTCTTTAGTTGCTACAGGGATGATATTTATAGAGGAACTCATCGGTAGACCCAGGAGCACACGTAGAATAAAGCCCAGATGCATGTCCAAGTGTATAGGAGGGAACACCGACACAATCTTTAACAAAAACCTCACGATACCAAGAGATTCCTCTTGGTACTGAGTGCTTGTTTTGGTGAAAACTTCTTGTTTTCACCTGCTTAGCTTTTCTATCCTCGATTTAATGCATTTCAAACTCTTCTTCATGAAGATCTAGTTCCTTCTGATGGTTTGCATGATATCGCTTGTCTTTTCTTGGTTTCTTTGCTTTCTTCTTATCAATCCTTAAGGTTGTTTGTCTATTCTTCGAGAAAAGCACTTGATGATGTTTACTCGACATAGTGCTTGAAGTACAAGAGGTCCAGGAGATGTAAATTGTAAGAAAAAGCTCTCGGTACCGAGAGGTCCAAGTTCAATACTTCGTAAAATTTCTTGAGTAACTTCTTTTGGTTCTTCTGATCATGTTTCTGAGTTTTTAAGTTGTTTCTGTCTTCATTCTAACCTTCTAATTCCAGTTGAAATCCGCTTGGTTAGAAAGTCGATTAACACTTACCCCCCAAAGTACGCCTTATGAATGTAAGGTGTGATTTTCTCAAGAACAGGTTTCAGTAGTAGTCAATCTTTAGTAGTTGAGCCCTCCGGCCATCCATCAATCCCAAACTTGGTGAATCATCTGTTCCTTCCGGTTCACCTGCAAATCAAAGGTCATTCTAGACCATTATTTCTAAGGACTCTAGTCTTGCCTATGTATTAGTCGTATATCATAATCTGACCATTTCCATTAGGAGTTATCATATCATATATCAAAATCGTCCCATGGTCGTCTGAGATAATCTATTTTAGCATAATCACAAGGCGTTCAAATCCTAAGGTCAAGTCAACATCCATTCCAGCGTCCGATCTCTCTGTATCATTTAACATCTAAACTAGGGTTCCATCAAATCTAGGGCATCATCCAATCTAGCCTCTCATCCAATCTGGGATGCGACCTCTCCAGATTGTTCTACATCTAATTTGGGGTTCGATCTCTTCGGATCATTTGTCATCTAATCTAGGGTTTGATCTCTTCCGATCGCTTATCATCCAATCTAGGGTTTGATCTCTTCGAATCCTTATTGAGTCCAAACCGCTTGCTCTTCAGCAATGTGACTCAACGACAAGCATGTCCATCCACTTACTCTCCGATAACGGACTTACTTTTGATCTCTCCGGGTCCTTACTGAGCCCAATTCGCTCGCTTTCTATAACGATCGGCTATTTCAACCACCGAATGTCGACATTAATACATCCACAGTATTCACGTGTTGAGCACCCAAGTGCCGGGGAGATGAATTGTCAGGGTAAAAGAAAACAAAAACAAAATAGAGCAAGAAAGAAGAGAACACAATATCAGAATCTCACATGCGAAATGATAATATATAATATCTCAAAAGGTCTTTATCAAAAAGAAAACCTTTATATACATACATCAATCAGAGAAAACTAACATATCATCAGCTTGGACAATTATAACAACTCGTCCTCACAAATGTCGATGATACAGTCAAGTAATGTAGTAGAAAGTAAGTACGGTAAGAAATCATCAAGCTCCACTCCAAGACCTCCAATGAGCCATGGCTAAATCTGGAAACATACTCGAGCTAACCCAAGCATTAAGAAAATAACACTCGAATCAGTCTAGTAAACTAGCGTGAGAAACTCAAATTATATAGATTTATTATATCTTAAAACCGTTCAAAATAAGGGTATCTCATAAGACCACGGCGCCAATAAACATGGATGGATTTTTACCTTACGATAATCAAACCATTTCTATTATAAATCCAGTGATAATATAATAATGTCTAAGGTGTGAAATATAAATAATCACATAGCTGCGATGCAAGTGAGTGTACATCACAACAATAATAGGTATACAATCACAACCACTAAGGCATGTTCGTTAATTATATAGGATTTCCACATAGATCTCTTCAGGAAAGCTGAATTACTATAAAAGGATCAGAGATATCCTTCCAAAGCTTCATCCATCTCTAGTGAATGTGCCATAGGAAAACCATAGCTGGTCTTGCTAAGACCTGATGCTTCGCTCCCACATGCATATCCCAATAAGTATCTATAGAAATAGAGTCGCATGCACCCGATGGGTTTGCCAACCCTACTGGCTATGTCTCATATATCTGGTTTTAGTCATACCCGCTGATGAGGCAACATCCGACATTCCAGCCTACGAGTCACCACTTGAACATATCTTCCATCCAAGCTACGGCTCATATAGATCACGGAACCACACATGGAGTCCCATATCTCAATAGATCTCAGAACCACACATGGATTCCTCAATAGATCCCGAAATCACACATGGATTCCCATACCTCAACCGGTCTTGGAATCACACATGGATTCCCATATCCTGAATAGATCACAAACAGCAAGATGTATTTAAGCATCTCAGACAGATCTCGAATCTCCACATAGATTACAGCATCACTAAGCAATCATGAAGCCGTCATAAAGCCATCACGAAGCAATCACAAACCTCTTCCAAAGCATAGAAAATGTATATTATTTTGGAGTGGTTACGGTTTCAAGTCATCTCATATAAGTACACTTACTCGCTTACTGGGTGTTCCAAAACAAATCGATCGATTTTTCAAAAATCTCAACCTTGGTTCTATGGGAAATACACGGAAAATACATAAGATCGGAGATGACCTCCAAACCATTTAAGTAGATGGATTTTCTTAACATTTGTCTTAGAAGAGCAAAACGAGTTTATACGTAGAGTATGGCATCACCGAAGATAACCGTACCATATAATTCCCACATTTCTTCTAGATATTTCCAAAGTATATTTGGTCAAATCAAATAATAATAAGAATAATCGCATACGAGAAACTAGTTCCCGTATACTGTCCATAAGTAGTAACACACAAAGCACGATCGAAACAAACAAGCACGATCAAGTCATATAAATGACTTCTAATCCCTTTTTTAATTAATCTTCCTTTATTAATTAAAATCCTCTTTTATTAGTAAAACTCATCTGACTAAATAAACTCTTTTATAAATGAAACCTCATTTGTTAATTAAACTCCACTATTTAATTAAAACATTACTATTCACTTTCACCACATTTCAACACTTCCCAAAAGTACTCAAATACATATGTCAAATGGTATAAGTATATTCACAAATCATTAATAAGATTTCTTACTTTAAACCTTTGCTTTTCCTATACCTCAAAAAAATTTACATACTTATCTCAAATGGTATAAGTATATTCACAAATCATTAACAAGATTTCTTATTTTAACCTTCGCTTTTTATATCTTTTTTCAAAAAAGATTCCTTACTTATAATTTATATCTTTTAAAGATTGCTTCCTTTTAAAGATCTAAGTTCGTATTCGATTAAGATCGAGCGACCAATCGATTATCTAGTCAAAAACCATTATTTATACAAATCAAGATCGTATACATAACTCGTTTCCAACATTTCCAACTTAACTATTCCTCGTTCAAGAGGGAAGCCTAGTAGGTTAGAGCTTTATTGTTCCATCCCTACTCGACATCAATCTTTAACTCTCAAAAATAGATAAACCTACTTCGTTGGTTTTTAGTGTTAAGAAAAGTTAATTACCTTTTTTAAAAAAGGTAAGTAAACAACAAGATTAACACATTTCTGACATTTCAACTTACACTATTCCTCGTTCAAGAGTGAATCCAGGTACGTTTGGGCACTGATTGCTCAAAGCCTTTCCTGGATACTTCATTCTTGAATCCCACAGACAAACAAGTTTACTCGTCGGCTTTTAGTGTTAAGCCTAGTCAATCACCTTTGTCAAAACTTATATATATAAAATAATACTTAGGAAATACTTTTAAATAGGTTTAAATATCTATGTAAAATATTACTTGAAAATAACTAATTTAGAAGTTTGATTAAAAACATGTTTCAAATTTTGCAGCACTTTACTTTCAAAATTCGTAAATAATCATTAAAACTATATTTAAATTTCTACTCTTTTTTTCATACTCAAATACATTTTATAAGGACTTCTATAAAAATATTTTATAAAGAAAAGAATTTAGAAACCATTTAAATCATGAAAAACTAGATAAAACATCGTATTTTAAACACTTAAAACCATAAGTGACTTGCTACAGTATTTATAAATGTTGTTAAAAGTCCATGTTAAAACAACATTGGAAAGCACCATCTTTGAGACTAGTTTTAACCACTTAGACAAATGAATTAAGATTTGAAATTTTTGTAATAAGTACTACTCTTAGGGTACTTTAAAACCATGGAACGAAATCCCTAAGAATATTCTTCCATTTATTTATAAAAAATCCTGAAAACAAGGGATTCCGAAGATTATTCTCTAAGATTATTCTCGTTTCAAGCACTTTCAAACTTACTTCAAGTAACACACAAGTAAAACAACCATTTAAACAATAATTTAGAGCCAAACCACATGTTTAAGAGGATAATAGAAGTTGAATACAAAATTATCATTTGCGTTCAAAAGCAAGATGGGTCCAAAGTTTATAACTTTACTTAGTTAATGTCACTTTAACTTTATAATTCAAACGTAACATATATATACACAATATATGCTTAAGAGATAGTGAGATAACTCACTTAGACCCATGCCGAACCCATGCACAAAGCCACAAGAACTAAAGGACCACCTCCTTCCATCAACACAAGCCTAATGTTCCAACCTTTAGCACTTTCAAACCAAAGCCAACACCTTCCTCCTCCTCCTCCATGCTCATGGCCCATCCAAGTTCCTTCTCTTCCTTTCACCTCCTCCTACTTCTTACTTGCTAATCATGCTTCCCAGGATGTCTTAGGCCCAAAGCCAAAGTTTAAAAGAGATTATAGAAGATTTGGTTAACTTTTGAAAAAGTTAGAGAGTAATTAATGGATTAATGCTTAAGCACTTCCACCATTTCAACCCTCCTAGTTCATCTCAAGCCTAGGAATTTATTTGTGATTATTAAGTAAACCCCTCCCCTCTATTTATTGGCTTCAAATGGTGAAGCATAAGCTTGCTCTCAAACCCTGGAAGGCTTACCTCCCATCACATCTTCTTTATCATATGCTTAACATTTAAGCATTTTAATTTATGCACACTTCTCCTTTATGTCACTTCTCATTTAGGCTAATTACCATTATACCCTCACCATGATATTATATCTTATCCATTAGAACATTCTAGAACCTTCCAAGCTCAATGAAGAGGGGTGTGTGTTAATTAGTTGCTAATGTGTTCATTTTATCATTAGCTTAAGAGTTAAATATTTCCTTATTTGCTCATTTTCCTTTTTTGCTCATTTTTAAAATATCTTATGACATCATTGCATTTAGTTAGCCAAAAACATGAAAATATTTTTAGTTTCTAATTACCTCCTTAGTGATTAATTAGATATGCACAAAAAATACGAACAACTTTTGTTCAGAAAAAGTTATTTATTGATAAACGTTTTTTGATTACATTATCGATATTTTTCCAAAAAAATATTTTTATAAATATTTATTCAAAACAAGTTTACCGTCATTACTTATAATTTAAAAGGGGGTTAAGAAGCTTATTAAATCATTTTAATAACGTTTAATCCAAGATTCAAATATTTAAATACGAAGTGTCAGAAATTCCGGGTCGTTACATTCTCCCCCGCTTAGAATATATTGCCCTCGAAATTTCGACACAAGCAACCAAAGAAATAATCACACATCGATACTTACAGTATCCTAATTACTAGCAACCAAAACTCCTGGTTTGTCCAGGTACAGAAACCCTCATCGCACAAGGTTGATAGTCGATCTACTAAGTGTACCTTATGCTCAATAGTCTCAGGTATTACTCAGTCGATCACTCATGCTACCCCAGGCAGCTTGAAGTGTCATTCCCCAAACCCTCCACAAGCCAAAATACATAGCACACAAATATTTTTAAAGCTCGTACGATATACATATACCATCTGTATGCAATATCAAATCCAACACTTCCGAACTAGTATAGATCACTTGACCTCTCTAGTGCAGACTCCGATCTGGTTCCTTGATTAGAAACATCTGTTTTTCTTACATAGCCATATACTATGATAGAAAACATTAGGATCGTACCAAAAATCCATATCAAGTGTCCACCGTCGAGAATCGAGTGAAAAATCCTAACTCGGACCGGTGTGAATCACCCCCAAAATACATGTGCTCAAATCCTAGATCAAAAAAATACCAAGCAAATAAGATGATCTACGTACAACTTATGTACTCTATTTAATTGGTTTCTTTAATTACCAATTATTTTCCATTTTACTTCACATTCAATTCATCAACATTCGTTATCACTTAGTATTTCTTACTTAATACTAAAACCACTTATGAACCATTTCATAAAATTTACTTCAAGTTATTAAGCATTATATAACTTAAGTTCATACTCGTATGATACTCCACTACATCCTTGGAGTATATACAAAAACATCCGGTTCATTTTACTTAACATGGATATTCAATCAATTTAAAACTTGTTTAAATTCTACTATCTTCTAAGTTCAAGTGTTAGATAAACTCATCTTTATATCTTCACAAAACACTTAGCTTCAAATTTGTTTTTATACAAGTTCCGAAGTTTCGACTGTCCAAAATCATCGAAAATTCCATTTCATATCAACAAATGAAAATTACTGATCAACGGATCAAACAGGATGCACAACCAAACTTACCCTAATGCATCGGATACATGCATCCATAAAATATCTTAATCGAAAACTCAAGAACTAAACACCCGATCTTATTTTAAATCATTTTTAAATATATATACTTATAACTTTGGTGTACTAAATCATACTTTCGGGATTAAAATCAAAATTTGTTTATCAAATCACTTTGTAGAAAATTACTACAGTAGCATCCCCCAATTTGAAACTTGAAAATAAATGTTAACGATGCTGCAGTTATGACTGGAATCATTTTCCAGCGACAGAAGTGAGTTTAGTACATCCAAACAATGTCTTTCAAACTTAACCAAAATTATTTTCAAAATGGTATCAAATACTTCATAAATATTACTAGGTACTATGGTATTAATTCCAAAGACCAATTCCTAAATATTTGCTTCTAAATTGTAATACTAGTAATGTTTTCCAAAATCTTAGAAATCAATTTCTAAATCATCGGGATTTAAGTTCTCAATCCTTTCTCTATTTATAAACTATATTTATAAACCATACTTATATAAGTCACTTTCTTATATAAAACTATTACATAAGTGTTTGCCTTGTTCAGATTAAAATAACCAACTCTTATTAAACTTAAATTTTAACCCAACATTATCATCGAACGCCTTATCGTCAAACCGTGAAACTTAATTCACAAGATGTTCATTTCAATGTTCCCACAAGTGATTATCTACCCAACCCATGCAGTGAAAAGGTAAAATTGCTCATAAACTTGTTGAGCACAATAAATCAAATAACAAATGATAATAATAGAATATTGTCATTTTCTAACAAACAAAAATATCATGAATAACTACATCGATTTATGAAAATTATCCTTTTATATATAAAGTACAATTCCAGGTAAAATTATTCCATTTACTAATTTCAGAAACAATATTGTATCGATTTGCCCTATCCAAGTGTTTAGAGATCCTTTTCAATAAGGATAGCAACTCGTATTGATCATAATCCATAAGCCACTCTGCAAACCCATCAACACAATACAAAACATTTTTATAATAATTACATATACGCACTCTCATATATATGCACTCAACTCATAATAAGTCATTCCATTACCCTATCTCTCAATGAGTTATACCCCTAAACAAAGGTTCTCGCTTAACCTTCAGCTCTGATACCAAGTGTAACGATCTACCTTTTCGACTCCCGAATGTCGACATCAATACATCCATGGTATTCATGTGTCGAGTACCGAAAAAACAAATTGTTAGGGTAAAAGAAAAAGGAAAAGAAATAGAACAAGAAAGAAGAGAACCCAATACCAGAATCTCACATGCGGAACGATAATATATAATATCTCAAAATTTCTTTAACAAAAAGAAACTTTTTTATATATACATCAATTAGAGAAAACAAACCTATCATCAGCATGGACAGTTATAACAACCTGTCCTCACAAATGCTGATAGATACAATCAAGTAATGCAGTGGAAAGTAAGTATGGTTAGAAATCATCCAGCTCCTCTCCAAGAGCTCCAATGAACCACAACTAAATCTAGAAACATACTCGAGCTGACCTGAGCATTAAAAAAATAACACCCGGATCAGTCTGGTAAACCAGCGTGAGAAACTCAAATCATATAGATTTATTATATCTTAAAACCGTTCAAAATAATAGTATCTCGTAAGACCATGCCGCCAATAAACACGGATGAGTTTTTACCTTATGATAACCAAACCATTACTATTATAAAATCCAGTGATAATATAATAATATCTAAGGCGTGAAATATAAATAATCACATTACTACGATGCAAGTGAGTGTAAATCACAACAATAATAGGTTTATAATCACAACCGCTAAGGCACATTCATTAATTGTGTAGGATTTCCATGTAGATCTCTTTGAGGAAGCCGAATCCGAACTACTGCACAAGGATTAGAGATATCCTTCCAAAGTTTCATACATTCCTAGTGAATGTACCATAAGAAAACCATAGATGATCTACCTAAGACCTGATGCATCGCTCTCGCATGCAGATCCGAATAAGTATCTATAGAAATAAAGTCGCATGCACCCTATAGGTTTGCCAACTCTACTGGTTATATCTTCTATCTCTAGTTTGAGTCATACCCACTGATGAGGCGACATCCAACATTCTAGCCCCTGAGTCACCACTCGAACAGATCTTCCACACGAGCTCCAGCTCGAACAGATTATAGAACCACACATGGATTCCCATATCTCAACAGATCTTGGAACCACACATGGATTCCTTAATAGATCCCGGAATCACACATGGTTTCCCATACCTCAACAGCTCTTGGAATACACATGGATTACCATATCCTAAATAGATCACGAACAACTACATGTGTTTGAGCATCTCAAACAAATCTCGAATCTCCACATAAATTGCAGCATCACAAAGCAATTACCAACCAATCAGGAATCCATCATGAAGTAATCGCAAATTTCTTACAAAGCATAGAACACGTATATGGTTTTGGAGTGGTTACGGTTTCAAGTTATCTCATATAAGTACACTCCCCCACTTACCGGGTGCTCCAAAACCAATCGATCGATTTCCCGAGAATCTCAAACCGGTTCTAAGGGAAATACGCAGACAATACACAAGATTAGAGATCACCTCCTAACCTTTTAAGCAGATGGATTTCCTTATCATTCGTCTTATAAGAGCAAAACGAATTTATACGTACAGTATGACGTCACCGGAGATAACTATATCATATAATTCCCACGTTTCTTCTAGATATTTCCAGAGTATATTTGTCCAAATCAAATAATAACGAGAATAATCACATATGAGAAACTAGTTCCCGTATACTGTCCATAAGCAGTAATACACAAAGCATGATCGAAGCAAACAAGCACGATCAAGTCATATAAATGGCTTCTAATCCCCTTTTTAATTGATCTTCCTTTATTAATTAAAATCCACTTTTTTAGTAAATTCATCTTACTAAATAAACTCTTTTATAAATGAAACCCCATTTTTTAATTAAACTCCACTATTTAATTAAAGCATTACTATTAATTTTCCACACATTTCAACACTTCCCAAAAGTATTTATATACTTATGTCAAATGGTATAAGTATATTCACAAATCATTAACAAGATTTCTTACTTTAAACCTTTGCTTTTCCTATACCTCAAAATATTTATATACTTATCTCAGATGGTATAAGTATATTCACCAATCATTAACAAGGTTTCTTACACTATGAGAAAAAACGAATCAGACGACAGATATGCTCCGTTGTCTGATTGCATACCTATTTGTCGTTAAATCCCATGATGTTTCATTGCACATCAGACCACAAATATGCCCCGTCGTCTAATATGCACTAACAACAGCAAAACAACTAAATCATATGTTGCCTGATGTTATAGTATCATTTTTAGAATTTCCTATTAGGCAACATATAAATATTGACTGATATGATTTGTTCATAGAATGAAATAAATGAATCGCAATTTTATTTAAATAAATATATTTTTTCAAATCAAATTCAAATACATTACAACTTTCACCACTCTACTTAGATTTTCAAATACATTACAACTTTCACTATCACTCTTATATATACAACAATTCTCTACACTCATATATAATGTTTTTTTACTCACACTCACTCACACTCACTCGAATTTGTTTTTGATATGTTGATCTTGATTTACTTACTCCAGCCAGTGTACAGTTATCTCCTATACCTGTCAAATAAACAACAACACAATAACCTTGAAAAAGAAACGAACCTAAATTGCAAAAATAAAATTGAATTTGATTAAATATTGCCTCAGTTTATGAGTTTGTTTTTTTATTTTCATTTTTAGACAGGGATACATATACATATGTGCATGGAAAACTTATTATATGCATAGTGTATTGCTGTGAATATCACAAGGTCATGCATCGGTTAAATCTCATGGACAGCAAACCAAACATGAGCATAACCAGAAACAGACTTAAGGCACATTCACATGAAAAACAAAATGAGGTTCAGCCAAGTAAGCATTCCATAGTCACACATATATACATACATACATATGTATGCTTATATATACATGGATATGAACCAAGACGGCATAACAAGTATTAGTTTCAGGCAGTAAATTACCACCAACATTCAGTTTCAGGCATCAAACCATAGAATAAGGGACAGTATCAGTTTTATTCCAGGCAGCAAAGCAAAGTACAAGTATAGATCAATCACCAACATTCACACATATATACATACATATGTATGTATGTATGTATGTATGTATGTATGTATGTACATACATGGATGATATTGGAATCAAAGTGCACTACAACAAGATCAACTCAAAATGGTTCAGGTCAAAGCAACAAGGAGAAGCAAGTGACAGTGTATATGGAAACATAGTAGCAGATAAACAAGGGACATATGAAAACATAGGAAAACATATGAAAACATTAATGTGTATATGAAAACATACATACAAACTAATAAGGGACAGTTTCGAATAGGAGCAGCAAGACTCAAGTGCCAGTGCACATAGGAGCAGCTCATGGCAACTCAAAACAAGATCAACTTAAAATGGTTCATACAAGTATATATGGACATGGTTCATACAAGTATACCAATTAAAATAAGGTGGTGCCATAAACATTCACATGTATATACATAAATATGTATGTATACACATGAATACATGGACATGGTAGCAACTTCGAACTCCAAGAAGCACTAATGCAACAACAAGCATGAATCAAACCAAGGACTAAAGTAAAAGTAACGACAATGGTTCAGGACAAACAAGTATATACAAGCACGTACAAGTATATACAAGTAAATCCTAAGCAAGCAAAGCCAAAGTGCACAAACATGGATGAACCAACAACCAACATAAGCATCAAAGTTCAAGGAAAATCGAAAATTCACTTGTGTAAAGCTCAAAATGGTTCAAGCTTAAACTAGCTCAAAGCAATTCAACAAATGGTTTAATTCAAAATAGTGCAAGCAATTCAAAATGGTTCAGCTCAAAGCAAACCAGTTCAAGCTCAAAATGGTTCACAAACAAATTAAACAAAACAAATTAAAACAAGGCAATGCCACAAATAGAAAGTGCCACTAATTAGAACAAGGCAGTGCCATAGACATTCACACAAATATACATACATACATATGTATGTATGTATGTATGTATGTACATGGAAGTTAAAACCATCGAGAACAAAATAAGTATAAGGTAGGGACAAGTGTACACATGAACTCAAGTGTACACTAACTCGGACATGAACTCAAGTGTACACATGAACTCAGACATGGCAATGCAAGTGGAACTCAAGTGTACATATGAACTCAGACATGGTAATGCAATTGGAACTCAAGTGTACACATGAACTTGTTTATACATATATACACATATGTATATACATGTATATATGTACATAGTGAGTAGAAAGGCAACAAATATATCACTCAGTGCCAAGCAGCAGGCAAAACATTTCATTTCAGTTCAAAGAAAACACTAACAGATAAGTTAAAGAATCACAAGTGTAAGGGGCAACAAAACAAGCAAGGAGCTACCAGCAAAATAATGAAGTGATTAAAGTCGAACTTAACTTCCCGAAATCAAACAATGAAATTGTAAGGTGCAAGAATCAAATGAACAAGAATCAAAAGGACATTCACACACACACACACACATATATATATATATACATATACATATGTATGTATGTATGTATATACATGGAAGTTCGAAACATCCACTAACTCGGACATGAACTGATAAAGCAGCAACCAAAGTTTTCAACATCATAACACATATATCTCAAAACATATATGTACATATACACACATATATCTCAAAATAGAAATCTAAAAACACACATATCTCAAAACACATGAACTTAAGTGCAATTGAAACATGGTATACACATATATATACACATATATGTACATATATACTCATGAACTCAAGTGGAACTCAAGTGAATCTCAACCAGGAAATACATGGAGTTCAAGATAATGCACAATGCCTTTTTCAAATCAGCATCAAAGAAAATCAATATCAAAAACTCATATAAGCAGGGGGCAATTAGAAACCAGAAAACAAGATCAAGTGCAGAAATCAGAAAATCAGATAATACTAACATCAATTAGATTTCAAAACCAGTAATAAATCAAACAAACCAACAAGTATACCGGTATTAAGAAAATATAGGGTTTTAATCCCTATAAATAACCCAAAATCATCATTGGCATACCTGTTTTTAACACACATCATCAAACTTCGAGAACGCAACAAATCAAAAAGAGGAAAAAATCATACCGAGTAGTTGACTTCAGTTATCATTAACTCATGAAAACAAGCGATTATGAAACCCTAATTTTTGAAGGCAACTCGAAGATAAAAGGAGCGACCTGAAACAAGCATTTGGAAGAAACCCTAATTCATTAACCCACGTTTTGAGAGAGAGAGAGTATCGGGTTCTAAAATTGAGAGGGAGAAGCAAGCGTTCTGAGAGGAATGAAGGTGGCCACGAATTAGAACGCCATTCTTTTCTTTTACAAAAAAAAAAGAATTGAGAGAGGGAACGAGATGGAATGAAGGCTGCCACGAAATAATGTAGTGAATATTGAGAGGAAAACCCAAATTATCATAAGGAACCAAAACCAAATTTTGATAACTTAAATCAAACGACAGATAAAATGTTGTCTGAATAACAAGCATGTTTATAAAGATTTCACGGGCTATTCAGACAACAAATGAAAGTTTCAGGGGCTCTTCAGACAATAGATGTTTATTTCATGTGTTGTGTGAAAAAGTGGGATGATAGAAAATCTACATTATGTTGTGTGATCACTATTGTCTATTTCACTTTGTGGCATAGTGTTACTTTAAACTTTTAATTTCCTATGTTTTTCAAAAAAGATTCCTTACTTATAATTTCCTTCAAAATATCCATTTTAAGGATCCAAGTACTTTCACAAATCCATTCAAATGGTTTAAGACTAATGTTATTCAAACATTGTCACTACAAACCCAAAAACCATTTCTCTTATGTTTATCTTTAAAACATTATTAAAGATCTATTTACGTTCATAAGTATAATAAAAAAAGGGTAAAGACGAATGATATTAACATATTGTCACAACAAACCCAAAACCATTTCACTTATGCTTATCTTTAAAACATTCTTTTAAAGATCTATTTACATCCCTAATTGTAATCAAAAAGGGTTAAAGATGAATGCAATTAACACATTGTCACAACAAAACCCAAACCATTTTCCTACTTGTTACTATCTTTACAAACCTTTTTTTAAAAGATCTAAGTTCGTATTCGGTTAAGATCGATAATCGACTAATCGATTATCTAGTCAAAAACCATTGTTTATACAAATCAAGATCGTATACTTAACTCGTTTTCGACATTCCCGACTTAACTTTTTCTCATTCAAGAGGGAAGCCTGGTAGGTTAGAGCTTTATTGTTCCGTCCCTACTCGACATCAATCTTTAACTCTCAGAAATAGATAAACCTACTTCGTCGGCTTTTAGTGTTAAGTAAAGTTAATTACCTTTTCTAAAAAAGTAAGTAAACAACAAGATTAACACGTTTCCGACATTTCAACTTACACTATTTCTCGTTCAAGAGTGAAGCCAGATAATTTTAGGCACTGCTTGCTCCAAGCCTTGCCTAGACACCTCATTCTTGAATCTCACAAACAAACAAGTTTACTCGTCGGCTTTTAGTGTTAAGCCTAATCAATCACCTGTGTTAAAACTTATATATATAAAATAATACTTTATAAATACTTTTACATAGGTTTTATATATCTATATAAAATATTACTTGAAAATAACTAATTTAGAAGTTTGATTAAAAACATGTTTCATATTTTGCAGCACTTTACTTTCAAAATTCGTAAATAATCATTAAAACTATATTTAAACTTCTACTCTTTTTTTCATACTCAAATACATTTTATAAGAACTTACACAAAAAGATTTTATGAAGAAAAGAATTTAGAGACCATTTAAATCATGATAAACTAGCCAAAACGTCGTATTTTAAACACTTAAAACCATAAGCGACTTACTAAGCATTTATAAGTGCTATTAAAAGTCCTTCTTAAAACAATATTGAAAAGCACCGTTTTGAGACTAGTTTTAACCACTTAAACAAATGATTTAAAAATTGAAAATTTTATAATAAGTACTACTCTTAGGGTACTTAGAAATCCCGAAGAATATCCTTCCATTTGTTTATAAAAATTCCCAAAAAAGGGATTCCGAAGTGCACTTATAATGACTATTCTCGTTTCAAACACACTCAAGCTTACTTCAATCTAACTCACAAGTTAAACAACCATTTAAACAATAAGTCATGGCCATGCCACATGTTTAAGAGGGTATTAGAAGTGATGTTATACAATATAAAGTTATCATTTGCTTTCAAAATCAAGATGGGTCCAAAGTTTATAACTTAGTTAATGTCACTTTAACTTTATAATTCAAACGTAACATATATATACACAATATATGCTTAAGAGATAGTCAGATAACTCACTTAGACCCATGCCGAACCCATGCACAAAGCCACAAGAACTAAAGGACCATTTCCTTCCATCAACACAAGCCTAATGGTCCAACCTTTAGCACTTCCAAACCAAAGCCAACACCTTTCTCCTCCTCCTCCATGCTCATGGCCCATCCAAGCTCCCCCTCTTCCTCTCATCTCCTCCCACTTCTTACTTGCTAATAATGATTTCCATGATGTCTTAGGCCCAAAGCCAAAGTTTAAAGGAGATTAGAGAAGATTTGGTTAACTTTTGAAAAAGTTAGAGAGTAATTAGTGGATTAAGGCTTAAGCACTTCCACCATTTTCAACCCTCCTACTTCATCTCAAGCATAGAAATTTATTTGTTATTATTAAGTGAACCCCTCACCTCTATTTATAGGTTTAAAATGGTGAAGCATAAGCTTGCGCTCACCCCCTTGGAAGGCTTAGCTCCCATCACATCTTATTTATCATATGCTTAACACTTAAGCATTTCAATTCATGCACACTTCTCCTTTATGTCACTTCTCCTTTAGGCTAATTGCCATTATACCCTCACCATGATATTATATCTTATCCATTAGAACATTCTAGAACTTTCCAAGCTCAATGAAGAGGTGTGTGTGTTAATTAGTTGCTAATGTGTTTATTTGATCATTAGCTTAAGAGTTAAATGTTTCCTTATTTGCTCATTTTCCTTTTTTGCTCATTTTTAAAATATCTTATGACATCATCACATTTAGATAGCCAAAAATATGAAAATATTTTTAGTTTCTAATTACCTCCTTAGTGATTAATTAGATATGCACAAAAAATACGAACAACTTTTGTTCAGAAAAAGATGTTTATCGATAAACGTTTTTCGATTACATTATCGATATTTTTCCAAATTTTTTTTACATTTATTCAAAACAAGTTTACCATCATTACTTATGATTTAAAAGGGGATTAAGAAGCTTATTAAATCATTTTGATAATATTTAATCGGAGATTCAAATATTTAAATTATTCAGATATTTAAATACGACGTGTCCAAAATTCCGGGTCATTACATTCTCCCCCACTTAGAATATTTCGTCCTCAAATTCCAACACGAGCAACCCAAGAAACGATCACACATCGATAGTTACAGTATCCTAATTACTAGCAACCAAAACTCCTGGTTCGCCCAGGTTCAAAAAACCCTCATCGCACAAGGATGACAATCGATCTACTAAGTGTACCTTACGCTCAACAGTCTCAGGTTTTACTCATTTGATTACTCATGCTACCCCAAACCCTACACAAGCCAACATATATAGCACACAAACATTTATAAATCCCATATGATATACATATACCATCCGTACGCAATATCAAATCCGATCACTTACTCGATCATATAAATTTCACTTCCGAACTATTATAGGTCACTTGACCTCTCTAGTGCTGACTTCGATCCGGTTCCTTGAGTAGGAACATTCGTCTTCCTTATTTAGCCATATACTATGATAGAAAACATCATGATCATATCAAAAATCTGTATCAAGTGTCCACCATCTAGAATCAAGTGAAAAATCCTAAATTGGACCGGTGTGAATCACCCTGAAATCCATGTGCTTGAATCTTAGATCAAATAAAGGCCAAGCAAATAAGATGATCTACATACAACTTATGTACTCTATTCAATTGGTTTCTTTAATTACTAATTATTTTCCATTTTAACTCACATTCAATTCATCAACATTCGTTATCACTTAGTATTTCTTACTTAATACTAAAACCACTTATGAACCATTTCATAAAATTTACTTCAAGTTATTAAGCATTATATAACTTAAGTTCATACTCGTATAATACTCCACTACATCCTCGAAGTATATACAAAAACATCCAGTTCATTTTACTTAACATGGATATTCAATCAATTTAAAACTTGTTTAAATTCTACTATCTTCTAAGTTCAAGTGTTATATAAACTCATCTTTATATCTTCACAAAACACCTGGCTTCAAATTTGTTTTTATACAAATTCCGAAGTTTCAACTGTCCAAAATCGTCGAAAATTCCATTTTATATCAACAAGTGAAAATTACCGATCAATAGATCAAACAAGATCCGATATTAGTTCAAATCATTTTTAAATATATATACTTATAACTTTGGTGTACCAAATCATACTTCCGGGATTTAAATCAAATCTGTTTTATCAAATCACTTTGTGGAAAATTGCTACTGTAGCAATTCTACTTTGAAACTTAAAAATAAACGCTAACGATGCCGCAGTCATCACCAGAATCATTTTCCAGTGACAAAAGTGAGTTCAGTACATCCAAACCATGTCTTCCGGACTTAACCAAAATCATTTTCAAAATGATATCAAATACTTCATAAATATTACTAAGTACCATGATATAAATTCCAAATACCAATTCCCAAATATTTACTTCCAAATAATACTAGTATTATTTTCCAAAATCTTCGAAAATTAATTTCTGAAACATTGGGATTTAATTTCTGAAATTCTCAGTTTAAATCCTTCTATTTATTGACTATGTTTATAAACCATACTTATATAATTCACTTTCTTATATAAAACTATTACATATGTGTTACCTTGTTCAGATTAAAATAACCCACTCTTGTTAAAATTAAATTTTAACCCAACATTATCACCAAACGCCTTATCATCAAACTATGAAAGTTAATTCATAAGGTGTTCGTTTCAATGTTTCCACAAGTTATTATCTATCCAACCCATGCAGTAAAAAGGTAAAACTCCTCATAAACTGGTTGAGCACAACAAATGATAATAATAGAATATTACTATTTCCTAACAAACAAACACATCGTGAATAACTATATCGATTTATGAAAATTATCATTTTATATATAAAATATAATCCTAGGTAAAATTATTCATTTACCAATTTCAGAAATAATATTGTGTAGATTTGCCCTATCCAAGTGTTTAGAGATCCTTGTCAATAATGATAGCAACTCGTATTGATCAGAATCCATAAGCCACTGAACAAACCAATCAACACAATACAAAACATTTATATAACAATAACATATACACACTCTCATATATGTACACTCAACTCATAACAAGGCATTCCATTACCCTATCTTTCAATGAGTTATACCCCCCAAAGCCAGGGATACCGCTTAACCTTCAGGTTTGATACCAAGTTTAATGATCCGTCTTTTGGACCTTCGAATGTTGACATTAATATATCCATGGTATTCACGTACCAAGCACCCAAGTGTCGGAAAGACGAATTGGTAGGGTAAAAGAAAAGAAAAGGAAAAGGATATATAATAAGAAAGAAGAGAACACAATACCAGAATATCACATGTAGAACGATAATATATAATATCTGTTATCCAGCCTTTTGGCTCGGATATATCTGGATGGATCACGCGAGACAAACTCAATTGTCATCATGATCGATACATCAGATTAACAATCTTGAAGTATAGAAATTAGACACATACAATAATATGAAGCAATACCAAAGCGGAAGCTGAATGCGAACTCAATAGAAAACTCAAAGAATGAAAACTCACTACTCCTGAAAGATGGATCAGGTACGATCCATATTCATCACTATGCATCGTATCAGATCGATTCTACAACTCAACTCAATGGTGATCGATCGATATTGCAAAATCTACAAATCCATCACACATGAAACTTTGGGAACAACAATATACCGAAGGAAGGAGCCCCAAAAATCGATGCATGCCTAGATGAGCAAAAATGAATGATCGACATACATCATTCATGATTGATCGGATTGTTTCAGCCAAAATGATTCAACTCAATGAAGATCGGTCAATATCTCACTAATACAAGTCAGAATGACACCAAACTTTGGGAGCTTGGACTAGAGGCATGGGGGAGCTCAAAGAAACGATTGCACGTGCATTGGAGCACAAATGAACGATCGGTACCGATCGTTCCGGCAATCTAGATGTGACCCGCGATCATTTGTGTAAGCCCCTATGGATCTAGAGATTCTTGTGGCCAATTTCTAGCCCGATCCATGCACATCTTTCCCTATAAATACACCGGCCATTCCCCATAAAGAGGATTCTTCTTTCCGTTGATAAGGCTTCGCCATTTTTATTTTTCATTCTTGTGCTAATGGATCCCTACTGATCCAAACTTTCTTGTAATCATAATCAAGTGCAAGATTAATAAAAATATAAAGTGGACATAGGCCAAGATTGTCGAACCACTATAAAAGTTTGTGTATTCATTTACTCTCTTTGCTATGTTTTAATTTTATTCATCATTTAATCTCTACGAGATTCTATTGGGTGTTGATGCCCATTTTTGGTGTCAACAATATCTCAAAAGGTCTTTACCAAAAAGAAAACCTTTATATACATACATCAATATGAGAAAACTAATCTATCATCAGTCTGGACAGTTATAACAACCTATCCTCACAAATGCTGATGGATACATCAAGTAATGCAGTGGAAAGTAAGTACGGTTAGAAATCATCCAACTCCTCTCCAAGAGCTCCAATGAACCACAGCTAAATCTGAAAACATACTCGAGCTGACCCGAGCATTAAGAAAATAACATCTGAATTAGTCTGATAAACCAGCGTGAGAAACTCAAATCATACAGATTTATTATATCTTAAAATCGTTCAAAATAAGAGTATCACGTAAGACCACGTCGTTAATAATCACGGATGGGTTTTTACCTTACGATAACCAAACCATTTCTATTATAAAATCCAGTGATGATATAATAATGTCTAAGGTTTGAAATATAAACAATCACATAGCTACTATGCAAGTGAGTGTACATCACAACAATAATAGGTATACAATCACAACCGCTAAGGCACGTTCGTTAATTGTGTAGGATTTCCATGTAGACTTCTTCGGGGAAGCCGAATCCGAACTACTGCACAAGGATCAGAGATATCCTACCAAAGCTTCATACATCTCTAGTGAATGTACTATAAGAAAACTATAACATCCCTTATCTGGAGGCCCGAAGCTAAGCACTACAAATGCTATAGCCATCCATAGTATTAACTTCTGGTGACCAAATACGGAAATGTTAATGGTATCCAAAATATCAGAAGCACATGAATATGAAACAAAATCACAGATTTAAAAAACAACTTTTCAAATTAGATTTCACAAAACATGTTTCATATTCCATTACATAATCCCAATCGTATCCCAGGTTTAGATCAAATATAAATATTACAAAATACTCCAAGTACAAGATACGAAGCTGCCCACTTGGATGACCAGAGTACTATATAGACATAATTGTCTTAAATACAACACAGTGGAATCAAACAAAATAAAATAGCAAATCCTAAAGAGCTATCCGTCAGCCACATGCTCGTCTTCGGAAGCTTTATTCGGCAACCTACTAAAACCTATAAATCCTTAATCCTCAGCCTAATCAAATTAATTTTGAGCACCCGAGAGTTTAAAGGGAAAACATAAACTTCGAGTCGGACATAAAGGTTGGTGTGAATAATACTAAAAATCTCGGTTATTTGATATTAAGTGTGACCACGCTCTTAGCGAGGGTTTCCCCTCACTAATATCATTTTAAAACATATCTTTTGCAAATCATAACCCTGCAACCAAAACTGGTTAAAACTATAAGCATTATCATGTAAACATACATATCAGGTAACAAAAGGAGTATCTGTCCGAACACTACAGTTTTGTTTAGCTAACTACTAACCTTTGGTTGACTAGGGCCCACCAGACAATACAGAAAATAATCTAACATCTGTTATATACTCCTTTTTGGATGGTCTGTCCCTAACATACTTTCTCCAGGTCAATTAATCCTAATGGTTTTGCGGGCTCACTAATAACCTACCTCTGTACAAATATATTCCTTTCCGTGCGTAACATCATTTTAGTCTTACCTATGACAAAGTCCTACACATTGGAATTTTGGACTAAATTAGCTAGAGGCTAATAGCTAATGTATAGGGCGCGACCCTATACTAGTCCCATCTGGTATACAAATATCCGAGTCATTTTACTTAGGGTAATCTTCCCTTAAATTTTTCTTAGAAATCTTTTCATGTCAATTTGATTTAAAACCTTTAAATCAAACTTAAAGAAGGAAAATATACTCTATGCTTTACTCAAAATCATCTAGCCATGTTATATATACAAAAGTCAAATCTTTGTTGATGAAAGCATTTAAACCTTTGAAAGTACCCTTTCGAATCCATTGAAAGTACCCCTTTCAAAACCAAGTAAACCCTTTTCTTTCACCTAGAAGGCTAGGCCGAAAGGCCAAAACTTCCTTTCGAAACCATTCATACAGACCTTTCAAAACCATTGAAAAACCTTTCCTTCGAAAGCTATAAAACCTTAGACATCCCATCTTTAAAACACTTAAACATTTCCTTTCGAAAACATTGGAAAACCTTTCCTTTCAAACCTTTCTAAACCATTGGGGAACTACCCCGTCGAAACCTTCATTAAGACCTTTCGAAAGTATTAAAACATCAGACCTTTCGCAGGCCTTTGGGTTCAAGTAAAACATGTGGAAAACCTTTCTAAACCATTTAAAACTATCTCCTTCAAAACCTTTGTGTTCTACCTTTAACCGAGCAAAAGAATCATAAAACATTTAAGTCGAAAGCACTTTTTCGAAAGCAATTCCCAAGTAAAGAAGTGGTGGTGTCGAAACCAACCCTTCTGAAAGCATTAGAGAAGTGGCTTGGGTTTAAAAACAAAGTCACCCTTTCAAAACCACTGACTTCGAAATGTAGAAAAGCGGCAGCTAGGGGTTTCGACCCTGTTTGAAAGCATTTACTTAAAACAAAGGCGCAACCCATTTCGAAACCATTCCTTAAATCAATTTGACCTATTCGGAAGCCAACCAAGTCAGAAGCATATCCTTCGAAAGTAAAGCAGACACATTTTCATTTGAAAGAAAAGTTGAGCTTCGACCCATTCAGAACCCCTGATTTCAACCCAATACATTCCACCTATATCCAATTCGCGGTGCACCAAGGCTTTGATGCCATGCACATTGGTTTCGATGGTGATGGAGGCAGAGCTACTAAGTCAGAACCCCTTGTAATCGAAAGGGAGTGCGGATTAAGGATCTTAAGGCTAATTTAACACTAGAGGGGGGTGAATCGTGTTTAATGGATTCTAAGACTTATATGGACTAACTTAAAAATTATGATATAAACAAATGCAGAACTTAATCACAGAACAATCACAGAATCAAACACAGATGCAGAAAGTAAATAAAAAGCAGTAAAAGGAAAGAACACACCCGATTTTATACTGGTTCGGAGTTGCCCTACGTCCAGTCCTGTACCAAGGCAAACACCTCGTACAGATTTTTGTTATACCAATGTCGAGATTACAATCCTCAATTTCTAAAGGCCTTGAGGTACCCTCCTGTCTTCGAGTCTGGGGCAAACTCTCTTGATTTACGGGACACAAGATCACCCAATTGATTTCCAGGCACAACCACACCTTATAGAGAGACTCGATAAAATTTTGATTACAAATTGATCCTATAACTCTGAATAGCACTTTGACCTTCGAGAGAGGGCAGAGAATCAAACAAGAATGAGATTCTAATTTGATTCACTTGAGAATTCGACAGTATTTCGGATCTTAAAAATACGAAAATTTTAGAATATGGTTTTGTGGAGAAGGAGTGAAGAAAATAGTTAGTTAAAAAATTCGTTTGTGAAGGCTATTTATAGACCAGTAACGGTCATAACCATTCGTGAAGAGATTTAAAAGAATAGACACTTCTTTTGAAAATTGAAACTTTTGAATTTAACGGCCACCATGTCGACATGGGGTATCCCATGATGTCGACATCCCTTAGTTAAAAACAATGTAAAATTTGTTTTGAAAATGGTATTGAAAGGAAAACAAGATGAAATGATTCTAGAGTAAAATAAACTAATTTTCCTATGTTTTAAATAAAGAAGAGTAGAAAAATATATTTTTAGAATATATATATAAATTTGATTTTAAATCTCAAGTATATATATATTATAAAAGAATATTTAAAATCAGAAGATAGTTTTAAAAACAAACGAAGTTTAAAACAAGAGTTTATTTAAAAACAAAAACAAAGAATATTTTAAGGCTAAAACATCTTTTTGAAAATCATTTGAAAAGATAATTTTTAAGGCTAAAACATTTTGAAAAGAGTTTTGAAGATCATTTTGAAAAACCATTTTGAAGTAGTTTTGCAAGCTTCTTCCTGCAGAATATTTCATCACATCAGGACTCGAGTACTTGTACAAAACCAGGATGTTCATGGGTTTGTAAGCCACTTGTCATAGGTTTGTAAGCTACTTGTCATGGGTTTGTAAGCCACTAAGAAGGTAGAAATGGGTTCCATCCCAAATGAAAGTTGGAATGAAGATTTCCATGCTATTACGAAGTTTTAACAAAACTAGACACTTATCTTGAAATCTTGATCTTGATACTCATGAGTCTTCAAACTTGATTTCTTCATTCTTGATCTTTATACTGTATAGTCTTCAATAATCAGTACCTGGCTTATACATATCCTGCATAATAACATTCATATATATCTAGACAATAGTGTTAGTATATAAGTTATAATAAAATAAGTTACAAAGGTTGTTGTCATCAAAACCACTATCTCCAGTTCCTAACAATCTCCCCCTTTTTGATGATGACAACCTTATAAAATATACTTACCACTTCGACCATACCATAACTCCCCCTTACACCAACAACTCCCCCTTACTCCAAGCCTACTATTTTATATAACTTCTCCCCCTTTGTCATCAACAAAAATAACCTATAAACCTTGAACTTAATAGAAAATGAGATAAACAAACATATGACATAAGAATAATAACAATGTATGAGTGAATTATGGCATCCTAAGTTAAATGGAATTCAAAATTTTATACACCAAAGATTGTTTTTAGAAGAACATTAATTAAGATAACACTTATATACAAATTAACAAACCAATATACAATCAAGAAAGAGAAAAACAAAAAACAAAAAACGTTAACGAGGACCCTTAACTATTGGTGATTTATGGACCGAACAATTTGGATAGTGGAGACAAAAGTTTCCATGTTGTTCGACCAAGTTCCCATTAGCGTCAAAAAGGACCTCTCCAACACAAATCATGCCATCGTCTTCGTCCATATGAACATCCAGATTCGGCAGAGGATGTTCTTCTTCTTGATCCTCTTGTGGTTCTTCTAGAGGCTCTTCTTCTTCAGAATCCATGGCTTGTGATGATTCTTCGATGACAATAAGATTGGCATGGTTATCCATAAGGAATTTTTGTAAATTCCTAAGGATTCTGCCTTGCCTATCTTGTTCTCTAGCCATTCGCAGTTGACTTACTTGAATTTACATCATCATTTGAAGCAAATCTTTCATCTTCTCTTGTAATTTGATGACTCGTACATGTGGGAACGTTGAAAAGGGCCAGAACGAGGAGAAGTGGGTGAAGAACGTTCATTATTAGAAGAGGAAGCCATTAATTTACCGTTTTAGAAGTTTATTACAGAGAATAGAATAGAGAAAAGGAGTAAAAGTCGAAATATATAAATATATAACCAAATAACTAATTTTAGAGGGAAATTTAAATTTGAAAATCTCGGCATGTATGTCGACATAGGGGGATGGGTCATGTCGACATGCCCAGTTCAATTTTTGAGAAATTTTTATTTATATTAATTATTAACTATTCTTGTATTATTTATAATTTATATTTTAGTTAATGAACATATACCTAATTCTCTTCTAAATTTAGTAAAGTTTTGTTCATTTAATGGTTTGGTTAATATATCAGCAATTTGTTTTTCAGTATTAATATATTCAAGAGTTATGACTTCTTTACTTATATTATCTCTAAGAGAATTATGTCTAATATCAATATGTTTAGTTATAGCATGATGAGTTGGATTTTTAGATAGGTTTATTGCACTAGTATTATCACAATAAATTGGTGATTTAGTTATAGTTAATCCAAAATCTTTTAAAGTTTGTTGCATATATATAACTTGAGAACAAGCCAAAGCAGCAGATATATATTCTGCTTCAGTTGTTGACAAGGATATAGTGTTTTGCTTCTTACTAAACCAGGAAACCAGAGAATGTCCTAGAAAGTGACAAGTTCCACTTGTACTTTTTCGGTCTAATTTACAACCAGCGTAATCAGCATCACAATATGAAATTAAATCAAATACATCATTTTTTGGGTAAAATAAACCATAATCTAAAGTATGTTTTACATATCTTAAAATTCTTTTAACAGCTTTTAAGTGAGTTTCTTTAGGTTGAGATTGGTATCTTGCATAGAGACAGACACTATGCATGATGTCAGGACGACTTGCTGTTTTATAAAGCAGCGAACCAATCATTCCCCTATATAATTTTTGATCAACATCTTTTGATTTATCTTCTTTACTTAAAGCTACATTAGTTGTCATTGAAGTTGGTTTCCCACTAGAAGTGGTCAATCCAAATTCATTAATTAAATCCTTAGCATATTTTTCTTGACTAATGAAAATTCCTTTATCTAATTGTTTGATTTGAAGTCCTAAGAAGAAACTTAGTTCTCCCATATGACTCATTTCAAATTCTTTAGTCATTATATCTGAGAATTCTTTATTCATTGTGTTATTAGTTGACCCAAATATTATATCATCTACATATATTTGTACTAATTGAATATCATTTTTGTTTCTTTTAATAAAATGAGTTGTATCTATTTTACCAATTTCAAAACCAGATTGTAGTAAATAAGATCTTAGTCTTTCATACCAGGCTCTAGGAGCTTGTTTCAGACCATATATAAAGCTTTCTTTAATTTATATACATGATTTGGAAATTTATTATCTTCAAAAAGTGGAGGTTGTTCAACATAAACATCCTCTTTTACAAAACCATTTAGAAAAGCACTTTTAACATCCATTTGATATAACTTGAAATTATTGTAGTTTGCGAAAGCAAGTAGAATCCTGATGGCTTCTAGTCTTGCTACGGGTGCAAAGGTTTCGTCATAATCAATTCCTTCTTCTTGACAATAACCTTGAGTGACTAAACGAGCTTTATTTCTCACGACCTCACCAAGTTCATTCATTTTATATTTATAAACAATACTTTTATCCTCAGGTCTAGGAACAAGTTTCCAAACATCATTTCCGATGAACTGTTTCAATTCTTCTTGCATAGCAAGAATCCATGAATCATCAAATGATGCTCCTTTGGATTTTTAGGTTCAATAGTAGATATAAAAGTTACATTACTCATACTATTTAGTTGATTTCTTGTTTTAAGTATAGATTCAATATTTCCTAGTATATTTTCTACAGGATGATCTTTTAATAGCCTAATTCTATTATTAGGTTGAATGATTTCACAATTAGTTTCATTAGGTTCATTATTTAAAGTTACAAAATCTTCTTCATCTTCTATTTCTACAGTATCTTTAAAATTTTCATCAAAAGATACATGCATTGTTTTTTCAATAGTGTTATTTCTTAAATTATAAACTCTAAATGCTTTGCTTCTATTAGAATATCCGATAAAGATACCTTTGTCGGATTTAGGTTTAAATTTATCTAAATTATCTTTTGTATTAAGAATAAAACACTTACTACCAAAAACTTTAAAATAAGCTACTATGGGTTTCTTATTGTAAAGTAATTCATATGGTGTTTTATTAGTTAATGGTCTAATTAAAATCCGATTTAATATATAATAAGTTGTAGTGACTGCTTCAGTCCAAAAGTTTTTAGGTAAGTTACTATCAGAAAGCATTGTTCTAGCACACTCTTGAATCGTTCTATTCTTACGTTCTACCACTCCGTTTTGTTGTGGAGTTCTTGGAAAATAGAAATTATGAGTAATTCCTTTTTTATTACAGAAATTCTCAAAATTTTCATTTTCAAATTCTCCACCGTGATCACTACGAATAGTTTTTATTTTTAAAGAAAGTTGATTTTGAATTCTTTTAGCAAAATTCTTAAATAATTCAAAAGCATCAATTTTAAGTTTAAGAAAAATTGGCCAAGTATATCTAGAATAATCATCTACAATTACAAAAACATATTTATTGTGATTAATTGATTGAACTTGAGATGCACCAAATAAATCTAAATGAAGTAATTCTAGAGGTTTATAAGTAGAAATCATATCTTTTAATTTAAATGAACTTTTCTTAAGTTTTCCTAATTGGCAAGCATCACATATACTATCTACTTTAAAGTTTAACTTGGGAAGACCACTAACTAAGTCAAGTTTTGATAACCTAGATAACAGTTTAAAATTTAAATGACCAAATCTTTTATGCCAAATCAAAGGGTTACTTGTATTAGCCAAAAGACATAAGTTATCATTTGAAACTTTCATACTAAGGATGTAAATGTTTTTCTTCCTAATTCCTTCAAAGATAATATTTGACTTATTATCTTCGATGTGACTTATCTTTTCCAAATTTAATTTTAAATCATTTATCACATAGTTGACTTATACTAAGCAAATTATGTTTTAAATTCCTAACTAGCAAAACATCAGAAATAAGAGGAGTTTTAGAATTACCGACATTGCCGATGCCAATCACATATCCTTTTGAGTTATCTCCAAAGTTAACAAATCCACCATCTTGATATATAATTTCATTGAGTATCTCGGGATTTCCAGACATATACCTTGAACAGCCACTATCAAGTATCCATTTATCTTTCTCAATTTGCACAGTTTGTCCATTGGTTGTTGATTCTTCAAAAGCCATGTAACATGTCTGTTCCTGCATAACAAACCAATTCGGTAAATAACTTGATTTTTCATAAAAACTATATGCAGACTTATGATACTTTGATGAAATGCATAAATTCAAACTAGTATTAACAAAATTTTATAAATATGCCATTTTTAACTTTTCAAGTTTCAGATTATGAATACTATGAAAACCTATGCTCTGATACCAATTGAAAGGGAATGCGGATTAAGGATCTTAAGGCTAATTTAACACTAGAGGTGGGTGAATAGTGTTTAATGGATTCTAAGACTTATATGGACTAATTCAAAAATTATGATATAAACAAATGCAGAACTTAATCACAGAACAATCATAGAATCAAACACAGATGCAGAAAGTAAATAAAAAGCAATAAAAGGAAAGAACACACTGGATTTTATACTGGTTCGGAGTTACCCTACGTCTAGTCCTGCACCAAGGAAAACACCTCGTATAGATTTTTATTATTCCAATGTCGAGATTACAATCCTAAATTTCTAAAGGCCTTGAGGTACCCTCCTGTCTTCGATTCTAGGGCAAACTCTCTTGATTTACGGGACACAAGATCACCCAATTGATTTCCAGGCACAACCACACCTTATAGAGAGACTCGATAAACTTTTGATTACAAATTGATCCTATAACTCTGAATAGCATTTTGATCTTCGAGAGAGGGCAGAGAATCAAACAAGAATGAGATTCTAATTTGATTCACTTGAGAATTCGGCAGAATTTCGACACGATCTTAAAAATATGAAAATTTTAGAATATGGTTTTGTAGAGAAGAAGGAGTGAAGAAAAGAAGAAAATAGTTAGTTAAAAAATTCGTTTGTGAAGGCTATTTATAGACCAGTAACGGTCATAACCATTCGTGAAGAGATTTAAACGAATAGACACTTCTTTTGAAAATTGAAACTTTTGAATTTAGCGGCCACCATGTCGACATGGGGTATCCCATGATGTCGACATCCCTTAGTTAAAAACAATGTAATATTTGTTTTGAAAATGGTATTGAAAGGAAAACAAGATGAAATGATTCTGAAGTAAAATAAACTAATTTTCCTATGTTTTAAACTAAAGAAGAGTAGAAAAATATATTTTTAGAATGTATATATAAATTTGATTTTAAATTTCAAGTATATATATTATAAAAGAATATTTAAAAATCAGAAGGTAGTTTTAAAAACAAATGAAGTTTAAAACAAGAGTTTATTTAAAAACAAAAACAAAGAATATTTTAAGGCTAAAACATCTTTTTGAAAATCATTTGAAAAGATAATTTTTAAGACTAAAACATTTTGAAAATCAGTTTTGAAAATCATTTTGAAAAACCATTTTGAAGTAGTTTTGCAAGCTTCATCCTGCAGAATATTTCATCACATCAGGACTCGAGAACTTGTACAAAACCTGGATGTTCGTGGGTTTGTAAGCCACTTGTCGTAGGTTTGTAAGCTACTTGTTGTGGGTTTGTAAGCCACCAAGAAGGTAGAAATGGGTTCCATCCCAAATGAAATTTGGAATGAAGATTTCCATTCTATTATGAAGTTTTAACAAAACTAGACACTTATCTTGAAATCTTGATGTTGATACTCATGATTCTTCAAACTTGATTTCTTCATTCTTGATGTTTATACTATACAGTCTTCAATAATCAGTACCTACCTTATATGTATCCTGCATAATAACATTCATATATATCTAGAAAATAGTGTTAGTATATAAGTTATAATAAAATAAGTTACAAAGGTTGTTGTCATCAAAACCACTATCTCCAGTTCCTAACAGTAACATCCCCCTACTTGGAGGCTCAAAATTGACGATTATGGATGCTGCACTTATCCATAGTTGTTGATCCTTGGCGACCAAATACGACAATGTTAGATACATTGGTACACAGGAAACACATGAATATGGAAAATTTAAAAACAGCAAACAAAGTCCACATTCCATTTCAAAATATTTCAAATCAATTACATAATCCCAGAGCGCAGACCACGTTCTGACAAAATATACTTATTACAAAATATGCCAAGAGTGACATATCCCTTGGATGATCAAAGTATATAACATGGCAACAAAACAAGTTTTCCTCTACAATGAAACACAATGGAAATAAAAGAACTCTAATTAGCTATCATGCCTCCTTTACGTCACCGAAAGCTTTATTCATCTAAAAGATCACCTGAAAACTCTAAACCTCAAACTACTCGAAATTAATTGAGCACCCGAGAGTTTAAGGGGAAAACAAAAACTTCAAGTCAGACATAATTCCTGGTATGAATAATAATCTACCATCTTAAATCATTTAGATATCTAGTGAAACCACGCCGCTTAGCGGAATGGGTTTTCCCTTCACTAGTATCTTAAAACCTTTATAAAACCATATACCGTGCTCCTGCATCCACAATGGTTAAAACAAGTCAAAATAATATGATGATATGCAAACAAGTAATTTAATTCTGGATTACCCATCCCCATTCATTTTGACTATCTGTCTCAATTATAGTTTCTAGGGTTACTATTAACCTATTAAATGTTTATGGACTTTCTATCCAATTTTCATAGTTTTCATGGGATCACTAGGAACCTATTGGTAACTCCAATATCTTTTCTATTATCCTAGTTTTCATGGGCTAACTAGGAACCTATTGACTAACTGTCAATATCTTAATCCAGATATAGTTTTCATGGGCTATCTATAAACTTATTGGCCCCTGCCAATATCAAATCATAGTTTTCATGGGCTGACTATGAACCTATTGGCTGCTGCCAATATCTTTCCATTTACACACTTTTCATGGGCTTATTGTGAACCTATTGGCCGCTGCCAATATCTTTCCATTTACACACTTTTCATGGGCTTATTGTGAACCTATTGGCCCTTGCCAATATCTTTAATTAAGATTTTAACATTTCATATGTTATATTCACTACTGGGTCAACCTAGCTGGTTAGTTTTCCCTTCCCAAAAGTACCGTTATGGGTTAATTACAACGTGAATAAATATATGAAGAAGTAATGGTCTCAAAATTTTTTATTTATGCCATGATATTTCCTTTTAAAATGACAATGGGTTATTTGTTTTGAAACCTTAAAACATTAAGTTCGAAAGCACTGGATGACCTCCTTCGAAAGCATAGAAAACCTCTTTTCAAAACTCTAAGTATATACCTTTCGAAGCTCTATAAATCAATCCTTTCGAAACCAAATCGTACCTTTCGAATGTGTCAAAACCTTGCTTAATAATCTTTAGGAAAATAGCTTCAAAACTAATGAAAGTACCCCTTTCGAAAACATTGGGTTTTACTCTTTAAAAAAATCTTTTGGGTCAAAGTGGTTATATATGAAAGTATCTCTTTTGAAACCCTTATAGAATTGTTTGGGGAAAAGTAGATGGTGTCGGAACCACCTATTCGAAAGCTCAAAACCTTTAAGTTAAAACTTCAAAGGGTAGCGTCGAAACCCCCTTTCAACCCCATTGCCTTCGGAATCCTCAACCCCTTTTGAAAGCATTTAGGATGTGGCTTAGCTTAGGTTAAAACAGAGATTACCCTTCGAAAGCATTGATGGCTTCAATACACTCGAAAGGGAAAATAGCGACCGGGTTTCAACTTGGTCGAAACCATTACTTTCGAAAGCACTTATTCAAAAACAAAAGGAACTCATTCGAAAGCTAATACTTTAAACATAATACGGCAACCTTCTACGAAAGCTATTTATAAAATCCTTTCGAAAACATGGGTTTCGATTGCGTCGAATTCTTTAGGTAAAACAAAACAGTAACTTAACATTTGAAAACATAACTAAGGTTTCGACCCCATCGGAAGAATTGCTTTCGACACCATAGCTTCCGTCTTTCCTCCAATCCACTGCGTACTATCTAAGTGATACCTTGTGTATTGATTTTGACTAGGTGGGTTTCGGCTGGGTTGGTTTCGACTGAGTTGGGACGGATGCAATGGAGTCGAAATGTATTACTAAAGGAGGCGGAACACTCTTTTCTGATTAAAGGTTGAAATCATGCTTATTTTTAGTAATTGCTTTAACTAACCTGCCTATGTGTAATCTTTTAATTGGTTTCCTTAAAAAAATTCAAATACTTTACAAAATAACTGCCGCATTTATCAGATCGAAATCAAATAAAAATTAACATTTAAGCCCTTCCATTAAGCAAAACCAATATTGCAAATAAGTCATTCTTTTAAAATAATTTATTTTCCATAGCAAATAAATTAGGAAAAATCCCCAAAAATCACATAAATTAAATTTCATCATGTTATCTAACATATTAAGATTTGAGATCCAATTTCTTAATAAAATAATCGAAATAAATTTTAAACCCTAATATATCATATTTTCCTTTAAAAATTCATAATAAATTCTCCATAGCTTGGAATATTTTGAAAGTTTAAACCCATCTCTAAAATCATGTTTTACCTAACATATAATTTTTCCATGGCATTCTAAATTCAATAACAACCGGTTTTGCTCTAAAACCGTGCAAATTCTTATGTAAGTGAATTGGTTTAAATCGAGCATATTATAATTCAAGCATATCGTTATCCAAAACATCATAAAAATGAATTTGACCTTAAATCCAAAAACATATGATTATAAAAACAAAATAGAGATGGAATCAATTATTATTCACCTTAGATATGGTAAGGAATTGAGATTTGTTGTTGATTAATCCTTCCTAGCTTTGATCCTTAGCTTTAGATTGAATTTTCCTCTTTTTCTCCTTGTTAATGGCCGACTCTATTTTAAAATTTAATTTGTGTTTGTGGAAAATGAGATATGAAACATGAATGGGCAATTACAAAGGTGTATAGCCGTGTATAATGAAGTGGCTATTTACTAATATGCCCGAGTGTAAATTAATTAGCTTATAAACCAATTTAAGCCCATCTATTTTATTATTAAGCACATCCCAATATATGATTTATTCAAATCTCAATCCTCTTAACATCATTATTCTATTTAATTTATCTAGGTAAATTTCCTGAATAATGTTATCAAAAATTAGGATGTTACAGGCTCCCCCTTAAGAAATTTCGTCCTCGAAATTCAGTAATGACTAAATACTAAACATAGCAATCATCTGTAATAGCTCCTAACAAACATACTAGCCTATCTGACTAGTAACTATCTATATAACTCTAATATAGACATACCCTCAAAGTAGTTTAGGATAAGTATCTCTAATCATGTCCTCTGTCTCCCAAGTATAGTCTTTCTCGTTGTCGCTTCACTTAACTTTTACCAACCTAACTGTCTTATTCCTCAATCTTTTCTCATCCCTCGCTACAACCCGAACTGGTTGTCTAACAAAAGTCAAATTAGGCTCTACTATCAAGTCCTACAACGTTGATGGAGGAATAGCAGTCTCTGGATCATGTACATACTTGTGAAGATGAGACACATGAAATACATTATGGACACCTGCCACACTGCCCGGTAATTTTACTCTGTATGCGAGCTTCCCAATCCTATGTATAATTTGGAATTGTCCAACATATCTCGGGGCTAACTTCCCTGACTTTCTAAATCGTACCACACCCTTCATCGGTGACACCTTGATAAAAACTTTATCTCCAACTGAGAACTCTAGGTCTTTACATCTCTTATCTGCATAACTCTTCTATCTGGATTGAGCTTCCTTCATCCTTTCTTGGATTAACTCAATCTTCTCTGACGCCTCCCTAACCAAACCTGGAGCTAAGACTAATCTAACTCCAGTCTCCAACCAACATACTGGTGATTTGCATGGCCTTCCATAAAAAGCTTCAAAAGGCGTCATCCCTATACTAGTCTGTTTAACTATTCTTATAGGAAAACTCAACCAAATGTAGGTGTTCTTCCAAAGATCCACCAAAGTCCAGTACACAAGCTCTTAGCAAATCCTCGAGTACCTTATTGACTCTCTCTGTCTGCCCATCTATCTGAGGGTGATATGTAGTACTCATTTTATGCTTGGTACCCAATACTTCCTATAGACTCTTCCACAATTCACTAGTAAACAAAGCATCTCGGTCACTGACTATACTATTAGGAACTCCATGTAGTCTAACTATGTTCTTCATGAACAAATTAGCCAAAATAGGTGTCGTCCTGGTTGACTTAATGGGAATGAAATAGGCACTTTTGGTCAACCTGTCCACTAACCCATACACTTTAATTACCTCTATTTGACCTTGGCAACCCGTTTATAAAATCCATGGATATCGAATCCCATTTCCAAACTGGAATCTCTAAAGATTGAAGTAACCCACTCGGCTTTTGATGTTCAGCTTTCACTTGTTGACAGTTTGCACACTGCCTAACCAACAAGCCACCATCCTTCTTCATACCTTCCCAATAGAAGCTCCTCTTCATATCTTGATACATCTTAGTCCCTCCAGGATGAATTGTAAACTTGGATCGATGACATTCTCCAAGAACTTCTTTCCTCAAGTCCTCCACATTCGGAACACACAATCTTCCCTTCTTTCTCAACCATCCTTTTTGGTCAAGACTAAAGTCCTTTAGATCATCGATCTCATCTCCAATCTCGAGCCTTTTAATTCTCTCGGCTAACACTAGATCCTATATTTTCTTAAAAGCAATCCTTTCGATCGACACTGGTCGAACTTCTAAATAGGACAACATGGCGATATTCTGACTAGAACTAGCAGTCGATCTTAATGACACACCACAACTGGCCAAAGCTTCTAAATCCTTCCACTTTGCCAACATAGCTAATACTACATTCTGATGTCTTCGGCTTAGAGCATCAGTTACCTTATTACCTTTCCCTAGTGTATACTCTATACCAAAATCATAAGCAGCCAGAAACTCGAATAAATACCGCAAAGACTTATGGTCAGTGTATAGCTCCAATCTCTCCCCTAAGAGATAATGCCTCCAAATATTCAATGCGAAGATTACCGCATCCAACTCCAAATCACGAGTGGGATATCTCACTTCATGTGCTCTAAGCTGTCGTGAAGTGTAGGTAATCACTTACCCTTTTGCATCAACACGGCTCCCAATCCAATTCCACATGCATCAGTATACACCACCAACCCTTGGTTTTCGTCTGGAACTACCAACACTGGTGCATTGATCAACAAATGCTTTAACTTAAGGAATGCTTCCTCACATTGGTCGGACCAAACAAAATTAACCTACTTCTTGGTTAGCTTAGTCAAAGGCACTGCCATTCGCAAGAAGCCCTTGATGAATCTTCGGTAATAGCCAGCAAATCCAAGAAAACTTATAATCTTAGTCACTGTCTCTGGTCTCTTCCAATTATTCACAGCTTCGATCTTATCTGGATCGGTTGACAAGCCTTTCTCTAAAATACATCACCAAGAAACTTAACCTCTTTCTTCTAAAAATGACACTTGGTAAACTTCGCCTTCAGCTGATTCTGCCTCAGCGTCTCGAGCACCACCCCAAGATGAACTTCTTCCTCCCTTTCATCCTTAGAGTATACTAAAATGTCATCTATAAACACCAGAATAAACCTATCCAAGTATTCTCGGAAAACTCGGTTCATCGTATCCACGAAGAAAGTAGGTGCATTCGTTAATCCAAATTACATCACCAACCACTCATAAGAACCATACCTAGTTTGAAATGTTGTCAAAGGAATATTGTCCTCTGTCACTCTTAACTGATGGAATCCTGTCGCCAAATCCAACTGGGAAAACGCTCTGGCTCCACTCAGCTGGTCAAACAGACCATCAATTCTCGGCAAAGGATACTTATTCTTTATCGTCCTTTCGTTCAACTTACGATAGTCGATACACATCCTCAAAGACCCATCTGGTTTATTCACGAAAACCGCAGTCGCTCCCCAAGGCGAACTGCTTGGCCTGATAAAATTCCTTCCTTCAAGATTGACAGCTGCACCTTCAATTCTCTCATCTCAGTCGGTGTCATTCTACTAGGTGATCTACTAACAGGTTCAGCTCTGGGCACAAGATCTATACGAAACTCAACTGCTTGTTTCGGTGGTAGTCCTATGACTGGCTCAAAGACATTTGCAAACTCTCTTACTACTCGAACCTGACTTAACTCTTCTCCTACTTCCATGGCACTTAACAAGGTGCTAACACTTCAGTCAAAATTCTCTACTGAGAATTTCACTCGGTTATGACTATCAGGATGTCTTAGTGATATCTCCCTATCCTGGCAAAACATTCTAGCTTCATGCTTACCCAACCAATCCATACGAAAGATGATTCCAAAATCTACAAAATTAAAAACATACAAACTACATGCAAACTTATGACCTAACAAATCCAGTTCTAACTGGTCACATCTCAACCCTAGAGTTGCATACCCTCCTATTGGATTCACAACCCTTAAGGAAGTAACATGGTAGGTGGGTTCTATGCATAATCTATCAACCAAACACTAAGATATAAATGAATGTGATGCACCGGTATCGAAATGTATTCTAATTGGTATACCCTGTATCAAAAACATACCTTCCATTACAGTCTTCCCTTTATCAACTACAGTAGGCCTAGCTGGTCCAATAGCAAAAACCTTTCCTATGTCCTCCCTAACTGGCTCCGGACACTGATTCTTGTAATGACCAACTTGATCACAGTTGAAGCACTTCACATTCTTCTCGTCTGCAGTCTTCTTCCCATTACCTGACGGGCACTCATTCGCATAATGACCCTTCGTGTCACACTTAAAGCAAACTAACTCAGCCTTGGCAGTATCTCCCTTTTGGGCTCCCTTCTTCTTAAAGAACTTTCTCTTCTTCCTTTGAGAACCCTGAACTTCCACTGGCTTCTCTCTAGCACAATTAGCAAGCATCTCCTCATGGTGAATGGCCATCTCCACAACTAAATTACTAGGATCGTGAAGATGTGGTAGGGTCACCGTAGCAATCTCGGGCCTTAGTCCCCTAATGAACCTCTCGTTCCTTCTGATGTCAGTATCTATAATATTATGTCCATAATGGGACAACTACTTAAAATTTGTGGTATACTCAACAACCAACATCTCTCTCTGCTCCAGATCCATAAACTTCCTCATCAGCTCTGACTTAGCAAACTCAAACACAAACTTCTGCTCAAATCTCCTTCTAAACTCAGCCCAAGTCAACTGTTCTTCTGGAACTCCGGCAGTTACACTATTCCGAACTCCGGTAGTTACACTATTCCACTAGTGAAGCGCTGACCCTTGCAACTGTCTAGAGGCCAACCTTCTATTTTTCCTATCATTCAGACCCAAATTAGTAAATATACGCTCACAATGCAATAACCAATTCACAACTTCTATGGCACTCTCCGTCCCCAAGAATGGCTTCCCAACCAAACTGGTGTAGACTCTATTCAACAAGGCATAATTATTCCCGACGAGATCCACAAGATTAGCTCCTCCTACATTTCCAGCCACTCCAGTAGCATCTCCTACTTGCATTAAACCGACGAAGAACCGATACACCGCCCCTATATCTACTGGTGGATTTCCAACACCCACATTCGCATCAGCATTTTGATTATTAGCATTTGTCGATCGACCCGGGTTGCTCCTGGTAGTGGGTCGAGCATTTCCATTAGTTGTGGTGCTTCCTCCGTCGAGATTTCCTCTTCCGTTTCCTACTTCCATATCTCATTTCTCGTAAATTTGCATACGAGCCTTAGTAAGATACAGAAGAACGGTCTAAGAGAGCGAGAAATATGTACTTATAATAACTATGTATCAAATACAAGTATGTTACTATAAAGTTAACCCAAAACCCAATCTTGTTTTCTGATTCATTGGATTATGTTTGAAAAATCTTTTAGGTTTAAGTTTCTTTTAAAGTTTCATAACCTATGCTCTGATACCAACTTGTAACATCCTCCTGCTTTGAGATCCAAAATTAACGGCTACGGATGCTGTAGTCATCCATAGTTATTAATCCTCGGCGACCAAATACGACAATGTTAGATACATTGATACACAGAAACACATGAAAATGGAAAATTTTAAAACAGCAAACAAAGTCAACATTCCATTTCAAAATATTTCAAATCATTACATAATCCCAAAGCGCAGACCACGTTTAGACTTTAGACAAAATATACTTATTACAAAATATGCCTAGGGCGACATATGAAGATGCCCCCTTGGATGATCAGAGTATATAATATGGCAACAAAACAAGTTTGCCTCTACAACCTAACACAGCGGAAATAAAAGAACTCTAGTTAGCTATCATGCCTCCTACATGTCACCGAAAGCTTTATTCATCTAAAAGAACACCTGAAAACCCTAAACCTCAAACTACTTAAAATCAATTAGTACCTAAGAGTTTAAGGGAAAAACAAAAACTTCAAGTTAGACATAAAGGCTGGTAAGAATAATAATCTACCATCTCAAATCATTTAGATATCTAGTGAGACCACACAGCTTAGTATAATGGGTTTCCCCTTCACTAGTATCTTACGACCTTTATAAAACCATACACTGTGCTCCTGCATCCATAGTGGTTAAAAAAGTCAAAATAATATGATAATATGCAAACAAGTAAGTTAATTTTGGATTACCCATTCCCATTCATTCTAACTATCTATCTCAATTATAGTTTCTAGGTTTACTATTAACCTATTAAATGTTTATGGAATATCTATCCAATTTTCATAGTTTTCATTGGATCACTAAGAACCTATTGGTAACTCCAATATCTTTTCCATTATCCTAGTTTTAATGGACTAACTAGGAACCTATTGACTAACTGTCAATATCTTAATCCGGATATAGTTTTCATGGGCTAACTATAAACCTATTGGCCCATGCCAATATCAAATCATAGTTTTCATGGGCTGACTATGAACCTATTGGCCCCTGCCTATATCTTTCCCTTTACAAAGTTTTCATGGGCTTACTGTGAACCTGTTGGCCCTCGCTAATATCTTTAATTAAGATTTTAACATTTCATGTGTTATATTCACTACTGGGTCAACCTAGCTAGTTATTCTGCCCTTCTCCAAAGTACCGTTATGGGTTAATTACAATGTGAATAAATATATGAAGAAGTAATACTCTCAAAAATCTTTATTTATGCCATGGTATTTCCTTTTAAAATGAGAATGATTTATTTGTTTTGAAACCGTAAAACATCACTTTCGAAACCAATGGATGACCTCCTTCGAAAGCATAGAAAACCTCTTTTCAAAACTCTAAGTATATACCTTTCGAAGCTCGATAAATCAATCCTTTCGAAACCAAATCGTACCTTTCGAATGTGTCAAAACCTTGCTTAATAATCTTTAGATAAATAACTTCGAAACTAGTGAAAGTACCTCTTTCAAAAACATTGGATTTTACTCTTTAAAAACATCTTTTGGGTCAAAGTGGTTATATACAAAAGCATCTCTTTCAAACCCTTATAGAATTGTTTGTGGAAAAGTAGATAGTGTCAGAACCACCTATTCGAAAGCTCAAAACCTTTAAGTTAAAACTTCGAAAGGTAGCGTCGAAACCCCCTTTCGACCTCATTGCCTTCGGAACCCTCAATCCCTTTTGAAAGCATTTAGGAAGTGGCTTAGATTTTGTTAAAACAGAGATAACCCTTCGAAAGCATTGATAGCTTCAATACACTCGGAAGGGAAAATAGTGGGCGGGTTTCGACTTGGTCGAACCATTACTTTCGAAAGCACTTATTCAAAAATTAAATGGAACTCATTCGAAAGCTAATACTTTAAACATAATACGGCAACCTTCTTCGAAAGCTATTTATAAACTTCTTTCAAAAACATGGGTATGAAAACATCGAATTCTTTAGGTAAAAAAAATAGGCACTTAACATTTGTAAACAAAACTAAGGTTTCGAACTCATCAGAAGAATTGCTTTCGACACCACATCTTCCGCCTTACCTCTAATCCACTACATACCATCTAAGTGATACCTTGTGTATTGGTTTCGACTAGGTTGGTTTCAGCTGGGTTGGTTTCGACTGAGTTAGGACGGATGCAATTAATGGAGTTGAAAGGTATTACTAATGGAGGCGGAACACTCTTTTCTGATTAAAGGCTGAAATCATGCTCATTTTTAGTAATTGCTTTAACTAACCTGCCTATGTGTAATCTTTTAATTGGTTGCCTTAAAAATTTTCAAATACTTTACAAAATAACTACCGCATTTATCAGATCTAAATCAAAGAAAAATTAACGTTTAAGCCCTTCCATTAAGCAAAACCAATGTTGCAAATCAGTCCTTCTTTTAAAATAATTTATTTCCATAGCAAATCAATTAGGAAAAATCCTCAAAAATAATAGAAATCCAATTTCATCATATTATCTAACATATTAAAATTTCAGACCCAATTTCTTCTTGAAATAATCGAAATAAATTTTAATCCCAAATATATCATATTTTCCTTTAGAAATTCACAATAAATTTCCATAGCTTGAAATATTATAAAAATTTAAACCCATCTCTAAAATCATCTTTTACCTAACATATAATTTTTCCATGGCATTCTAAATTTAATAACAATCGGTTTTGCTCTAAAGCCGTGCAAATTCTTATGTAAGTGAATTGGTTTAAATCCAGCATGTTATAATTCAAGCATATCGTCATCCAAAACATCATAAAATGAATTTGACCTTAAATCCAAAAATATATGATTATAAAAATGAAATAGAGATGGAATGAATTATTTTTCACCTTAGATATGATAAGGAATTTGAGATTTGTTGTTGATTAATCCTTCCTAGCTTTGACCCTTAGCTTTAGATTGAATTTTCCTCTTTTCCTCCTTGTTAATGGCCGGCTCTATTTTAATATTGATTTGCGTTTGTGGAAAATGAGAAATGAAACGTGAATGGGCAATTACAAAGGTGTGTAGCGGTGTATAATGAAGTGGCTATTTACTAATATGCCCAGGTGTAAATTGATTAGCTTATAAACCAATTTAAGACCATCTATTTTATTATTAAGCACGGCCCTATATATGATTTATTCAAATCTCAATTCCCTTATCATCATTATTCTATTTAATTTATCTAATAATATTTTCTGAATAATGTTATCAAAAATTAGGGATGTTACACCCCTGGTGCCAAAAGTGGCGAAACAGGTAAAAAGCCTGTTTAAACTGAATTTTATCTTTTTAAAGTAATCTTTTCAACTAACCTACCTTGTTTGTTAAAATATGATTAGTTGCTAATTTATTTTCTAAAATTACTGCCAATATTTCAGAAATAAAAATTTAATTAATTTAGAAAATACCCCTTCTCCTTTTATAAATATATAAAACATTTAAGTTCCATACCTAAAATAATTCTATTTATATTTTAAAACACTCAGGAACATTCTATAAAAATTCCAGAAAATCATTTTTTAATGTGTTTTCTTACATATATTAATTTCAGACCCAAAACATAAATAATTTAGCCGTAAATTATTTTAAACCCAAATAATCAATTTCCTCACTAGAAAACTAATATTAAATCCACATTAATTCAAAAAATTATGAAAATTGAAACTCATCACTAAAATGTCATTTTTGATCTAAATCTAAAATTGCAAGGCATTTGGATGTCATTTAATAGGGTTTTCACATTAAAACATATCATAAAACTTATATGAATAAGAATAATTCGTGAACAAGCATATATAAACATTTAATTATTCAAAACATGGCATAATCTTGCAAAATAAATCGGGTTTAATCTTAAAACCAAAAGCAATAGAAAATATGAGATGTAGTCATTATTCACCTTAGCTTTGAGATAAGGGGTTTGAAATTTGAATGGATTTGATTTGATTAATCTTCTTCCTTTAGTTTTTCTTCCTCTTGTTCTTGCTAATGGTGGTCGACCTTAATATTTAATTTTTGCAAATGAATGAACATGTGAAATGAATTCCTAAGGGTTTAGGGTATTAGAATACTCTTATTCCAACTTTGCCCCTCACCTATTTCCTTTGCCTATTTTATTGTAGTTCATTTTAGTTCATTTATTCTCTTAGGCACGACTACCCCTTAGTTTAATCACAAATCTCAATCCTCTAATCATTTTAAATTATTGCATTTAATTTACCTAATTAAATGTTCTTAATAATGTTACTAAAGATATGGGGTGTTACAGTCTCCCCTCCTTAAAGAATTTCTTTCTTGAAATTATGATAAGTTACCCAACAAATCCATCAAAAAGGTAAAAAAATATCGTCAAACAAATCAGGATAAGTGTCTCTAATCCTGATCTCAATTTCCCAAGTATAGTCTCTCTCATCGCCGCTCCACTGGACTTTAACTAATCTAACTGTCTTGTTCCTCAACTTCTTCTCATCTCTCGCTACTATACGATCTGGCTTTCTAACTATAGTCAAGTCTGGTTCTTCTACCAAGTCCTCTAACACAATCGATGTTATAGTAGACTCCGGATCTCTAACACACTTCCTCAAATGAGAAACATGGAAAACATCATGGACTCCTGCCAAACTATTCGGTAACTCTACTCTATACGTGATTTTCCCGATTCTCTCTACAATACGAAATGGTCCTATGAATCTCGGTGCCAACTTCCCTGATTTCTCGAATCTAATCACACCCTTCATTGGTGATACCTTAACGAAAACATGATCTCCAGCAGAGAACTCTAAGTCTTTCCGTCTGTTATCTACATAACTCTTCTGCCTAGAATAAGCTTCCTTCATTCTTTCCCGAATCAACTCAATCTTCTCTAACCAAATCTGGACCAAGAACCAACCTATCCCTGGTCTCAACAAACATGGAATTTGGATGGCCTTCCATACAAAGCTTCAAACGGTGCCATCCCTATAATAGTCTGGTAACTATTATTATACGAAACTCGACTAAGTGTAGATGGTCATAGCATGATCCTCCAAAATCTAACACACGAGCTCTTAACAGATCCTTCAAGGCTTTGTTAACTCTTTTTGTTCGTCCATCGGTCTGTGGAGGGTAAGCGGTACTCATCTTGAGCTTGGTTCCTAAAATCTCCTGTAAAATCTTCCAGAACTTGCTAGTGAACAAGGAATCTCTATAACTTACTATACTACTAGGAATTCCATGAAGTCTAACTATATTCTTCATAAATAACTTAGCCAGAAGAGGTGCCGTCCTAGTTGACCTAGCTCCGCTATGACCCATATACTTTCATATCCTCTGTTTCACCTTGGCAACCCATCTATGAAATCCATAGAAATAGAATCCCACTTCCATACTGGAATATCTAATGGCTGAAGCAACCCACTTGGCTTCTGATGTGCGGCTTTTACCTGTTGGAAGTTCTGACACTGCTTCACCCATAAACCTACATCCCTCTTCATACCTTCTTAGAAGAAACTTTTCTTCATGTCCTGATACATCTTAGTTCCTCCTGGATGAATAGTGAACTTCAAATGATGGCATTCCTCCAAAACTTCCTTCCTTATGTCTCCCACACTCAGAACACATAACCTACCTTTCTTTCTTAACCACCCATTCTGGTCAAGACTAAAATCCTTCAAATCATCGCTCTCCGTTCCTTCCTTTAACTTTTTGATCCATTCAACCAATACTGGATCCTCCTCTTGCTTAGAAGCAATCTTTTTGATCATCACCGGTCGAACTTATAAACATGACAACATAACAGATTCTCCTCTATACCCAACTTTAGATCTCCACTACACTCTGCAAGTCGATAACGTTTCCAAATCTTTCCACTCTGCTATCATTGCCAACACTGCATTTTGATGCTTTCTACTAAGCCCATCTGCAACCTTATTACCTTTCCCTAGTGTGTATTCAATTCCAAAATCATAAGAAGTAATAAACTCTAATCATCTCTGCGGTCTTATATTCAGCTCCTTCTGAGAAAGAAAATACTTCAACGACTTACGATCCATATATAGCTTAAATCTCTCTCCCAAAAAGTAATGTCTCAACACCTTCAATGCAAAAATCACCGCAGCTAACTCCAAATCATGCGTTGGATATCTAACCTCATGTGGTCTAAGCTGTCGAGAAGCATAGGCAATCACTTTACCTCTCTGCATTAACACGGCTCCTAATCCAGTCCCACATGCATCTATATATACTACCAAATCCTGGTTCCCTTCTAGAATAACTAATACAGGTGCATGGGTCAGTAAGTATTTCAACTTTTGGAATGCTTCCTCACACTTATCGGTCCAAACAAACTTCACATCCTTTCACATTAGCTTGGTCATCGGTGTGGCTATCCGTGAAAAATCGTTAACGAACCTTCTATAATACCTAGCTAATCCAAGAAAACTCTTTATCTCAATCACTGCCTCGGGTCTCTTCCAATTATTCACCGGTTCAATCTTAGTTGGATCCACTAACAATCCTTTCTTTGAGAATACATGACCAAGAAACTTCACTTCCTTTTTCCAGAAATGACACTTCGAAAACTTTGCCTTCAACTGATTCTGCCTCAACGTCTCAAGCACAATTCTAAGATGAACTTCATATTCCCTTTCATCCTTAGAGTATATCAAAATATTTTCTATAAGTACCAATATGAACCTATGCAAGTTCTCTCGAAAAATTCGTTCATCAAATCTACAAAGAATGTTGGCGCATTGTTTGTTCGAACGGCATCACTAACTATTCGTACGATCCATATCTGGTCCTAAATGTCGTCAAAGGAATACTATCCTCTGCTACTCTAAGCTGATGGAAACCGGTTGCTAAATCCAACTGAGAATATACCTTGGCTCTACTCAACTGATCGAATAAATCGTCAATTTTAGGTAATGGATATCGATTCTTTATCGTCTTCTCATTCGACTTACATTAATCGATACATAACATCAACGATCCATTCGGCTTCTTAGCAAACACTGCGGCCTCCCCCCATGGTGAACTACTTGGCCTAATAAAATTCCTGCCTTCCAAATCCACCAACTGCACCTTCAGCTCTCTCGTCTCTGTAGGTGTCATCCTACATGGCGGCCTACTCACCGATTCTGCTCCAGGCACCAAATCTATCTGAAATTCAATGGCTCGTTTCGGTGATAATGCTACTACAGGCTTGAAGACATCCGTGAATTCTCTGACCATGACAACTCGATTCAACTCATCCTCTAACTCCACAACACCCAACAAAGCATTCACCTCACAACTAGGGTTTTCTATAGTATATACAATCCGATCACTACAACCAGAATGTCGAAGCGATATTTTTCTATCATGGAAAAATATCCTACCATCATACTTAACCAATCCATATCCAAAATAATTCCAAACCCTACAAAGTCAAACACATGCAAACTGCAAACAAGGTATGACCTAACAAATCAAACTCTAGGTGGTCACATTTCATCCCAAGTGTAACATACTCTCCTATCGGATTTGCCACCCTTAAGAAAGTAATAAGGTACGTGGGTTCTAGGTTAAGCTTATCTACCAAACAATGAGATATAAAAGAATGCGATGCACCAATATCAAACAGAACGCTAACAGACATACCATGGATCTGAAGTGTACCTCCCAACACTGCCTTCCCTTTTTCATGTGTTGTTGGTCCTGATGTAGCTGGCTCCAATGCAAATATTTGCCCCTTCCCTCCTTAGCAGGCTCTTTGCATTGATTATTATAGTGACCAATCTGATCGCAGTTGAAGCATCTGATATTCTTCTTCCCGATTACTTCCTTCGCCTTACTAGTACGACGCTCATAGTGAAATGCCCTTTCTTATCGCACTTGAAGGAAACAACCTCCGACTTTCCTTTCTTTGCGGACTACCTTTCCGAGCACCCCTCTTATGAAAGAACTTCCTTTTCTGGCTCTGCCCTAGCTGGACCTCCTTTGCCTTGTTCTTCTCCAGAGAAGCAAGCATCTCCTCATGTCTTAAAGCCATCTCCACCACAACATCACAAGGATCCCTAATATGTGGTAATGTAGCCCTTGCCAACTCAGGCTTCAACCCCCTTATGAACTTCTCGTTCCTCTTAATCATGGTATCCACAGTGGCGTATCCATACCTAGCCAACTCCTCAAACCTTCTAGAATACTCCAACACAATCATCTCCCCCCGCTCCTACTCAGCAAACATTTTGAGCATGGTAGACCTTGCCATCATAGACATGAACCTTTCTTTGAATCTTCTCTTAAACTCAGCCTATGTCATCGTCTCTTCATTCACTCCAACCATCACACTATTCCACCAAAATAAAGCTGCTCCCTGAAGCTATCTCGAAGCAAGCCTCCTCTACTGCTTATAATTGAGCTCCAAGTCAGCAAAGATTCTCTCACAATGCTTCAACCAGTTCTCTGCCTCAATAGCATCTTCAGTTCCAATAAATGGCTTCCCTCCAAGCCTAACATAATCTTTGCTCAAGATAGCATAATTGTTGACCACTGGGCTTCTTGAACTCCTACTCTAGCATTTACTTCAACCACTCCAGCAGCAATTCCAACTTGCATCATGTTCACATAAAACTGATACATAGCTCCCATATCCACTTGTGGAACCCCAGCACCAACATTTCCAGCTTGTGCCTAACCTTGGTTCCTTCTAGTATTCGGTCTGGCATTTTCATTTATGGTGGTACTTCCCCCATGATTCACTCTTCCACTTCTAGCATCCAAATCTATATTCAAACCGCATGAGATACAGAAGAATAGCCTAAGAGATATAGGAGAATAGAGATATAGTGTATACTTATATATGACAAATACAAGTACGTTACTATAGCGTTATCCCATACCCCGATCTTATTTCTAATTCCTTAGGATTATGTTTTCAAAAATCATTTTTAGTTTAAAGTTTTTCATAAACCTCGCTCTAATACCAAGTTGTAACATCCCCTATCTGGAGGCCCGAAGCTAAGCACTACAGATGCTGTAGTCATCCATAGTATTAACTTTCGGTGACCAAATACGGTAATGTTAATGGTATCCATAATATCAGAAGCACATGAATATGAAACAAAATCACAGATTTCAAAAACAACTTTTCAGATTACAATTCACAAAACATGTTTCATATTCCATTTAATAATCCCAATCGTTTCCCAAGTTCAGATCAAATATAACTATTACAAAATCGCCAAGAGCGATATATGAAGGTGCCCCTTTGGATGACCAAAGTACTATATAGACATAACCGTCTTAAATACAACACAGTGGAATCAAACAAAATAAAACAGAAACTCCTAAATAGCTATCCGTCAGCCACCTACTCGTCTTCGAAAGCTTTATTCACCATCTACTAAAACCTGTAAATCCTTAACCCTCAACCTACTCAAATTAATTTTGAGCACCTTAGAGTTTAAGGGGAAAACATAAACTTCGGGTCAGACATAAAGCCTGGTGTGAATAATAAACATCTCGGTTATTTGATATTAAGTGAGACTACGTCGCTTAGCGGAACTCACTAATATCATTTTAAAACTTATCTTTCGCAAATCTTAATCCCGCAAACAAAACTGGTTAAAACTGTAAAGCATTATCATTTGAACATACATTTCAGGTAACAAATGGACTAACTATCTGAACACTATAGTTTTTTTAGTTAACTACTAACCTTTGGCTGACTCAGGCCTATCAGACAATATAACAAATAATCTAACATCTGTTAGATACTCTTCTTCTGGATGGTGTGTCCCTAACTTAATTTCTCAAGGTCAACCGGTCCTAATGGTTTTGAGGGCTCACTAATAACCTACCCCTGTACAAATATATTCCTTTCTGTATGTAACATCATTTTAGTCTTACTTGTGACATAGACCTACACACTGGAATTTTGGACTAAATTAGCTAGGGGCTAATAGCTAGGGTATAGGGCATGACCCTATACCAGTCCCATCTGGTATACAAATATCCGAGTCATTTTACTTAGGGTAATCTTCCCTTAAATTTTCCTTGGAAATCTTTTCATCTCAAATTGGTTTAAAACCTTTAAATCAAACTTAAACAAGGAAAATATACTCTATGCTTTACTCAAAATTACCTTGCCATGTTATATGTACTTTACTCAAATCTTTGTTGATGAAAGCAATTAAACCTTTGAAAGTACTCCTTTCGAATCCATTGAAAGTACCCCTTTCGAAACCAAGTTAACCCCTTTCTTTCATCTAGGCCGAAAGCCAAAACATTCCTTTCAAAACCATTCATATAAACCTTTCAAACCATTGAAAAACCTTTCCTTCGAAGCTATAAAACCTAAGACATCCCAACTTTAAAACAGTTAAACATTGCCTTTCGAAAACATTGGAAATCCTTTCCTTTCAAACCTTTCAAAACCATTGGGGAACTACCCCTTCGAAACCTTCATTAAAACCTTTCTAAAGTATTAAAACATCAAACCTTTCGAAGGCCTTTGGGTTTAAGTAAAACATATGGAAAACCTTTCGGAACCATTTAAAACTATCTCCTTCGAAACCTTTGGGTTCTACCTTCAACCGAACAAAAGGGACATGAAATATTTAAGTCAAAGCACTATTTCGAAAACAATTCCTAAGTAAAGAAGTGGTAGAGTCAAAACAAACCCTTCCGAAAGCATTGGAGAAGTGGCTTGGGTTTAAAAACAAAGTCACCCTTTCGGAACCATTAACTTCAAAAGGTAGAAAAGCGGCAGCTAGGGGTTTCGACGCCCTTCGAAAGCATTTACTTAAAACAAAGGAGCAACCCATTTCGAAACCATTCCTTAAATCAATTTGACCTAGTTGGAAGCCAACCAAGTCGGAAGCATATCCTTCGAAAGCTAAGCAAGCACGTTTTCATTTGAAAGCAAAGTAGTGCTTCGACCCCTTTGGAACCCCTGGTTTTGACCCAATACCTTCCTCCTATATCCAATTCGCTACGCACCAATGCTTTGATGCCATGCACATTGGTTTCGATGGTGATGGAGGCGGAGCTACTAAGTCGGAACCCCTGGTTTCGAAAGTGGCCAAACAGATAAAAAGCCTATTTAAACTGAATTTTATCTTTTTAAAGTAATCTTTTCAACTAACCTGCCTTGTTTGTTAAAATATGATTGGTTGCTAATTTCTTTTCTAAAATTACTGCCAATATTTCAGAAATAAACAATTTAATTAATTTACAAAATACTCCTTCTCCTTTTATAAATATATAAAACATTTAATTCCTATACCTTAAATAATTTTATTTATCCATTAAAACACTTAGGAACATTCTACAAAAATTCTAGAAAATCATTTTTAATATGTAATCTAGCATATATTAATTTCAGACCTAAAACATTAATAGTTTAGCCGTAAATTATTTTAAACCTAAATAATCAATTTCCTCACTAGAAAATTAATATTAAATCCACATTAATTCAGATAATTATGAAAATTGAAACCCGTCTCTGAAATGTCATTTCTAATCTAAATCTAAAATCGCAAGGCATTTAGATGTCATTTAATAGGGTTTTCACATTAAAACATTTCATAAAACCTATATGAATAAGCATAATTCATCAACAAGCATTATAAACATTTAATCATTCAAAACATGGCATAATCTTTCAAAATAAATCGGGTTTAACCTTAAAACCGAAAGAAATAGAAAATATGAGATGTAGTCATTATTCACCTTAGCTTTGAGATTAAGGAGTTTGAGATTTGAATGGATATGATTTGATTAATCTTCTTCCATAGCTTTTCTTCCTCTTGTTCTTGCTAACGGTTGCCGGCCTTAATATTTAATTTTTTCAAATGAATGAACGTGTGAAATGAATTCCTAAGGGTTTAGGGTATTAGAATACTCTTATTCCAAATTTGCCCCTCACCTATTTCCTTTGCCTATTTTATTGTAGTTCATTTTAGTTCATTTACTCTCTTAGGCACGGCTACCCATAGTTTAATCACAAATCTTAATCCCTTAATCATTTTATATTATTTCATTTAATTTACCTAATTAAATGTTCCTACTAATGTTACTAAAAATACGTGGTGTTAAAAAAACCATAGCTGGCCTTGCTAAGACCTGATGCATCACTCCTGCATGCATATCCCAATAAGTATCTATAGAAATAGAGTCGCATGCATCCAATGGGTTTGCCAAACCCTACTGGCTATGTCTCATATCTTTGGTTTTAGTCATATCCGCTGATGTGGCTACATCCGGCATTCTAGCCCATGAGTCACCACTTGAGCAGATCTTCCATAAGAGCTCCAGCTCGAACAGATCATGGAACCACATATGGATTACCATATCTCAACAGATCTTGGAACCACATATGTATTCCTCAACAGATCTCGAAATCACACATGGATTCCCATACCTCAATAGGTCTTGAAATCACACGTGGATTCCAATGTCCTGAATAGATCACGAACAACTACATGTATTTGAGCATCTCAAACACATCTCGAATCTTCATATTGATTCCAGCATCACAAAGCAATCACGAACCAATCACGAAGCCATCAAGAAGCAATCACGAACCTCTTCCAAAGCATAGAACACGTATATGGTTTTGGAGTGGCTACGGTTTCAAGTCATCGCATATAAATACACTTCCCCTCTTATCGGGTGCTCCAAAACCAATCGATCGATTTTCCTGGAATCTCAACCTCGGTTTTGTGAGAAATACACAGACAATACATAAGATCGGAGATCACCTCCTAACCTTTTAAGCAGACAAATTTCCTTATCATTCATCCTAGAAGAGCAAAATGAGTTTATACGTATAGTATGACATCACCGAAGATAACTGTACCATATAATTCCCGTGTTTCTTCTAGATATTTGCAGAGTATATTTGGCCAAATCAAATAATAATGAAAATAATCGCAAACGGGAAACTAGTTCCTATATATTATCCATAGGCAGTAACACACAAAACACGATCGAAACAAACAAGCACGATCAAGTTATATAAATGACTTCTAATCCTTTTTTATTAATCTTCCTTTATTAATTAAAATCCTCTTTTATTAGTAAAACTCATCTTACTAAATAAACTCTTTTATAAATGAAACCCTATTTGTTAATTAAACTCCACTATTTAATTAAAACATTACTATTCATTTTCCACACATTTCAACATTTCCCAAAAGTATTCATATACTTATGTCAAATGGTATAAGTATATTCACATATCATTAGCAAGATTTCTTACTTTAAAACTTTGCTTTTCCTATACCTCAAAGGTATTTGTACACTAATCTTAAATGGTATAAGTATATTCACAAATCATTAACAAGATTTCTTACTTTTAAACCTTTTCTTTTTCTATCTTTTTCTATCTTTTTCAAAAAAGATTCCTTATAATTTCCTTCAAAATATCCATTTTAAGGATCTAAGTTCTTTCATAAATCCATTCAAAAGGTTTAAGACTAATGTTATTCAAACATTGTCACTACAAACCCAAAACCATTTCGCTTATGCTTATCTTTAAAACATTATTAAAGGTCTATTTACATTCATAAGTATAATAAAAAAGGTTAAAACGAATGTTATTAACACATTTTCATAACAAACCAAAACCATTTCACTTATGCTTATCTTTAGAACATTCTTTTAAAGATCTATTTACATCCCTAAGTGCAATAAAAAAGGGTTAAAGACGAATGCAATAATACGTTGACACAATAAACCCAATCCATTTTCCTACTTGTTACTATCTTTACAAAGCTTTGTTTTAAAGATCTAGGTTCATATTCGGTTAATATCGATAATCGACTAATCAAATATCTAGTCAAAAACCATTGTTTATACAAATCAAGATTGTAGACTTAACTCATTTTCGACGTTCCCGAACCTGTGCCGCAGCGCAGTGCCCCACATTCTGGACTCAGAACTCAACTTAAAGATGGTGGATTCTATCTACTCCCCTTATATCCTATGACTGAACGAGGCACAGGGGATCAAGCGGCTGCTACTGAATTGCCGCCAAGGAATGCTACTCAAACAATACCCCTAGAGGTTGGAGAACTAAGGTGATATGACACGAACTAGGATCGCTTACCGGATCAAGCTTCTAGAATCGATTATGCCATCTCAAAGTATGGCTATCCATCATCGAAGTCATCACTTCCCATCATGGAACACCCAACGTCGAGTCACAAGTGATCGTTGTCAAAAATCATCAAAAATCGTCGAAATCATTGAAACGGTCGTCGAAAAACTCACTTCAGGGTTGACCCAAGGTCTGACCTGAAGTAATCACTCATGTGACTCGAAGCAGACTCTAGATGTCCCGACTCGAAGTCCAACTCAGGTAATCACCCATTTGACTCGAAGCAAACCCGGTAATTTTTTGCCCAGGGTCATACTCGGGTAAAACCAAGATTTTCTCCAAGCAAAAGTCCAAATGACTCCAAGCACCGTTCTTCACCGACCCTGCACTTCAAATTCTACGACTCCAAGTAAACTAGGTGCTGACTCCAAGCAAATGGCATATTTTCTAGGGTCGAATCCTAAGTAAATTACCAGTGATCGGACAACCCCAATCCATCTTCTTTTACTCAAAACTCGAGTATATGGACTCCAAGCGGCTTGAAATTTGAAATGTAGCCGTATGGGTCCTTCCTTGTCACCCCATATCGACCTTACCCAGTTTGAAAAAAAAATTGGGATCATCACCGACCCATGACCCCATTCTAACTAATTTGCCGACCAACCGGCGTTTCCACCCATTCAAATGTCAGACAATCATGCATACATCATTCACAAGCATTACGAATAGCCATAACTTGAAAACAGACCGGAATAATGATGATTGGAGCATCTCCCCTAATCGAAACCCATTCATTGGAGCCGTTCAGCATGCGGGGTATCCAAGGAGATTTAACATGCCGACCTTGCCGGCGTACTCTAGAAATACGGACCCCCGACAGCATCTCATGAAATATGAGTGGTACATGGATTCCACTAGAGCAACAGACACCATCAAATGAAGATGCTTTCCTATATTCCTTGAAGGAGCAGCGATCATATGGTTTAAGCGATTATCGCCCAAGTTCATCTCCTTATTCGACCAATTGGCTTAGAAGTTTGGCAAGCAATTCAAAATTCACATGACTCGCCCTAAGGATGCGATGTCATTATCCAACCTATTCCAAGTGCCAGGCGAGCCGCTTAAATATTTCTTGTAGAGATTCAACGTCGCTGCCACTGAAGTGAGCAATCCTAGCGAGGATATCAAACCGATGGCATTGATAAGGGGAATCGACCCAAAGTTGGATTTCGGCGACTGGTTAGCTGGAGAGCCTCCTACGACCTTAGACTGCTTTTATTAAAAAGCGAACCAGTGCCTACACAAGGAGGAGGTGAGACATCTAGATAGAATAACAATGCAAGTCCGTTGATCAAAGGAATTCAAAGCGAGGGCCACAATGATGATGCCTTAGATGAGAACTTGGATTCTTTGAGGCGACCCAGAATCCCAAGAAACATTTATTTGGAGACTCACGACTCAGAGTTGTACATGAAACCAGCCCTAAGAGAACCCACTGAAACCAAGGAGAAGTCTGGGAAGTATTGCATACTTCACAATACAGACGATCGTAACATTGGCGATTGCAAACACCTCTGAGATGTGATCGGAGAGCTGATCCAGAAAGGAAAGCTTTTACAGTATCTGCAAGCCCCATAGGATGGTGGGTAGGCAACGTCCGACCCTTACTAATAACGACTTTCGATTAACAATTGGATCGCTGACGGTCGACTTCCAACTGAGAAGGGCTGGGGAAAAGTGAAATAGTAAGCACACGATGCTGCTTCACTTATCAATAAGATTTATTTCAATTACAGTTATGTTCTGAACTACAAACAATTTGACTTAAACTACTTCCATACGATGAAGATGACCAAGTACTTAGAGTTGGGTGCCAACCAACCTCTACGGACCATGATCAGATCTTTGGAGTATCATTAAGAAAACATGAATCAACCGCACACCAGCTGCCGTATGCCACCGACTTGAGGGCAACGACTCGAAACGGAAAGTGGGTGTGACTTGACCATCCACTTCCTACTCTATGCTTCAAATCTGACAGAACATATATGCCTTACTCAGAGCCCAACATGGTCAAACTCCAACACATAATGGACGTGACTGATCATCCACCCATCAACCTCCGCACCTAACCTGGAAGGCCAAAAGAAAGACTTGGTGTAGAACTGACCTAACCATCCACTCCCTAGCTCGCACTTGAAGTTCACCAAAGTACTTATGCTTCTCTCGAAGCTTAGCAAAACCAGGATCCGACTAAAGTGGACGTGATTCGACCATCCACACTTCAACTCCTGCCCTGGATCTAGGGGTAGTTCAGAAGCTCGACTTAAAGTTGGCATGATTGACTATCTACTCATCAACCACGGTCGTCGACATGAGGACATGACTACTGATTGAGGTGAATATGATTTGACCATTCACCCAACAGCTCTCTCCCTCGACTTACCAGGAGGAGTACGAAGCAAAATGGATGTGACCTGACCATCCAACCCAAGCATGGATGTGATTCGACCATCCATCTCCTACTCCCTTCCTTGACTTGACAAGAGGAGCTTCAACCACCAAGTGGACACGAATCGACTATCCACTTGCCAAGTTCTATCCTCGATGCTGGGGATAGATTTCCATTCCACGAATGAACGTGATTCAACCATTCATTCGACAACTCTTACCTCAACTTGATAGATGGAGTATAAACCAAAAACGGGTGCGACTAACCACCCATCATATAACTCTAGTTCCCAGAGTGCATACCAGAGTATAAACACCAAAAGATGGATGCGGTTCGATCGTCCATCGATCAACTCTAGTTCCCAGAGTTCGGACTAGAGTATAAATAAAAAAGATGGATGTGGTTCGACCATCCACCAACCAACTCCAGTCATCAAAGCATGGTCAGGAGTATAAATACAATAAAAGTGGACACAGCTCGACCAACCACTCTCTAACTCTTCCCTCTGGCTTGCGGGCAAAGACACAACTCAAAGTGGATGCGGTCCGACCATCCTCTCCCCTTCTCGAGCATGGTGTTCATCAAAACACTCATCTCACTCCCAAGGCTCGGCAGAAGCAAGATCTAAATGAAAGTGGACGTAGTACGACTGTCCATGCATCAACTCCTACCCCGGATGCAAGGGGCAATTTGAGAGCCCAAGTTTAAATTGGATATGACCTAACCATCCACTAATCAAGTCCTTCCCACGATTTGATGTGAAGAAATCCAAGTAAGAGTGAACGTGATACGACCGACCACTCTTCGACTTCCATCCCTGACTTACGGGTAGAAGAAATGACTAAGGAAAATGTGGTTTGGCCATTTTCTAGAATAATTGTAGTTCCCAGAGTGTGGACTAGAGTATAAACATCAAACGGGTGTGATTAACCATCCATCGACCCCATAGTGCGAATAAGAGTATAGAACAACGAATGAATGCGATTCGACCATTCATTCGCCAACTCTGACCTGAACTCAACATGAAGAAAATAAACTCGCTACGGATGGAATTCGACCATCCACGAACTAACTCAACTAACCCAAGATTAAGGGCAAGAGTATGAACACTTAACCGTTGAATATGACGGCATAACATTATAGTTCTGGCTTGGTGTTCTCTATAACTTAAGGCAACAAATACAAGGAGGCCTTGATATTGAACCAATCGGAATGACATCTGAAGTTATAGGAGACCGATTATATCATACGTTTGGATCGACAGGAAATATCAATACGAACTCTCTATATCGTGCCACTAGATTGACGGTAAATATCAATCCACACCAACCACAAATAGAGGTGAACCGAACATCCATCGAATAACTCTGGTCGCCACAGCGTGGATAGGAGAATAAACCATGAATGAGTGTGACATGACCATTCATTCTTCATCACTCTACTTCGATCCTTTCAGGAGGAGTATAAAACCAAATGGGCATGAATTGATGGCTCCTGAGCTAACTTTATCCCTTAATCCGACTAAAGAACATAAATTGAAATGGATGTGATTGACCTTCCAACTTCGACCGAATGCAACACGACCGTTCAATCGCTAGCTTTGACCATGATTCAACTAGAAGAGCAGTTTTGAACGGACATGACTTGACCATCTGCTCATGATCTTTGCCCTTGGTTTGACAGTTGGAGCATCAGTCATAGACTAGATGTGACTTTACCATCTATTCTTCAGGTCCTCACCTAGAGTATGGAGATATTTGCACCCAAAGTGGACATGATTGACCGTCCAGTACTTAACTTATGCTCGAAATTTGATGGAGCATCGAGGTCTTGCCTCGAAGAAGAAAAAAAAGAATACAATCAAGAATAGGCATGACACAGCCTTCCATCAACTAATTCGATACCACGGTTCGACGGGAAAGAATACAAGGCTAAAGCAGACATGATTTTCCTATCCACTTATTAACATCCACCTAAAACTTATGGGGGCATGAACGAGAATCAAGATGAATGTAACTCGACCATCATCATTCAACTCTCAGTCTTTGGAGTTTAGGCAGGAGAATAAACACAACTAGGACAAACTTGATCGTCCATGCACAACATCTATCGACCTGAGACTGGGGGCAGAAGTGTGATCATCCAAAAGCTAACTGCGACAGCTTAATACTGTGACTCATGCCTAGTGTCTACAACGACTCAAGGCTACGAACGAAAGGATGCTTGAAGATAGAATCATCAAATCGATGCCCAGGCTCATAGGCAACTGACCATCATTCTGACCCTAACAACGAGCAACGGACCGCGAGTACATTGAATAGAAAGCGCATTACTCGAATACATAAGAAGATTCAAAATCAAAGTAAAGGTCAACTATTTAGCCGCATACAACACAAGGCTAAACTCTACTCGGCATTTGATTCAACGTTCCTTGAAGCCTGATCTTCAACCGTTGTAGATAATTGCTAAAAGCGTCTAGAACCCATCATTATCAGACTCAACATCTCATGATGAGGTCTGAAAATTCGACCAGAGTGATCGTCATCATTGACGTCCTAATCAAGTTTTACATTGATTGTTACCCGAAATAGTTACATTCAAATTCGGAGATTGGTTAGACCTGAACAAGGCGAACTCAATAGACAGCTTTCCATTTCCAAGGATCGACTAGCTAGTAGACCTAACCATTGAACATGAACTACTTTCATTCATGCAGGTGTGCTCCAGATACAATAAGATCCTGGTACACATTCCCAACCTAAAGCGCACCAGTTTCATTACCAATCTGAGATTATATTACCGTGTTTCCAAAGATTGGATCGGCCAGTCAATGGAAGTATATATGGTTGATATGCTCATGAGATCATGACGATTAAACGAGTAAATCGATGAATTGGTGGAGATGTTCAGTTTCTCAAAAAATACGAAATAAACTCAATCCCTTGAAATGCTATTTTGGCATTGCATCGGGGAAATTCTTTGGTGTCATCGTCAATTCTTGCGGAATTGAAGCCAATCTCAAGAAGATTTAGGGAATCGGAGACATCCACGTACCAAAGAAAATCAAGCAAGTACAAAGCCTAAATGGGAAGGTCGCCGCCCTAAGTCGATTCATCTTAAGACCACCAACAAGTATATTCTCTTCTTCGAATTAATCAGAAGAGGGAAGAGAAACTCTGAATGGACGTAGGACTGTGTTGACACGTTTCAAGCTATGGTAGATCACTTAGAGAGACCTCCTATCCTATCCAAGCCACTGGATCACGAAGATTTATACATCTATTTAGCCGTGTCAGTACACGCCGTAAGCACCAAACTGTTACGCGAAGAGAATTAGATCCAGAGACTGGTATATTATGTAAAAAAGTAGTTGGAAATTGTTGAGAGAAACTACTCAAAGGTGGAAAAGTTCGCGTACTGCCTATTGATTACATCATGAAAGCTCCGCCTTTACTTCTAGGATCAACCCATTAACATCTATGCTGATCAGTCGTTATCACAGACTCAAGTGGAACATAGAATTGAACCAATTTAACATCACTTATCTCCCTCAAAGTGCTATCCAGGGGCAGGCATAGGCAGGCTTCATAGCCGAATTCACTGTACAATACAAATCCCTAGAGAGCATTGTAGCATCGACCATCCGATGGAAAACGTACATGGATGGAGCATTCAACGATCGATGTTCTAACGCCGGAGTCATGTTAGTGTCTCCTAAGGAACGATAGATCTAATATGCCCTGAAAATTGACTTCCCTGCAATGAATAATGAAGTTAAATACGAAGCCTTGATTGTCGGTCTCAAACTTGCTAGAGGACTGGGAGTAAAATCTTTACAAATCTTTTTCGATTCCTAGCTAGTAGTATGTCAAGTCAAGGGAGATTATCAAGCTAAGGGGCAACAACTTACTCCCTACCTTGGTTGGGCCCCAGAAGCTACTAGCCGACTTCGAGTATCACATCATTATCCAAATCCCTTGAGAACAAAATGAGAGAGCCAATTCACTAGCCAAGCTGGCCAATTCAGGGGATACATAGCAAATGGGCTTATTCCCAGTTGAAGTATTTAACACTCGAAGCATTGATCAGATGGAGATTAACTGGATCTTAGAGATGGAGCCAGAAAAGAAGTCACGAATGATTCCTATCAAAGACTACCTACAACGGGGAATCTTTCCCGAATGAAGGAACGAGAAATGGTAGATCCTCCACAAAGCTTCGTGCTACATCATCTAGGAAGGAATCATATACAAGAAGGGTTTCTCCATTCCTCTGCTTCGGTGTATCGCCCATGACGAGTTCAAATGAGTATTGAGGGAAGTCCTACACCAAAAATCATTTTCGATGAAACACCATTCCTCTTTCCATTAATACCCAACCATGTCTAAAACTGATCGCAACCGCCCCTCATAGCCACATCCAGAAATAGAAAGGGGATCTGTTTATAAAAGGTGCAAATGATTGATTTACATTCCACCAAATTGGTGATGACCCATGGGCATATGAACGCATCCAGGAACCAATGACAAGGACGTGTACAAGGACGTGCACGTGTGCATCCTAAAAATTCGATTTCTTGAAACCAATGGAAATTGAATTCTCACCTAGAGTTATTAGATAAGGAACCATATCAGATAACCGAGGCCAACTAGATCAATGGAACCGGGTTTAGATAGCAATTGACAAATTACAATCCAGAATTTATACTATCGGATATCGACCAAGCGTCAAAACGATCAAAGAGAGATACGACACTTTGGGAAGATAATTCAAAGGAAGGATAGCGATTATTCAAAAAACGGGATGGATTTTTTCCAGTGACTCTAACTTATTTCGATTCAAAGCATGTCATGTTTGAAACAAGACGTACTTTGGCGGGCAAATATTATCTGGCCTTTTGGCCTGGCTATATCTGGATCGATCAGGCGAGACAGACTAAATTGTCATCAGGATCGTTGCATCAGATTAACGATCATGAAGTCCAAAAATCAAACACATACGATAATATGAAGCAAAAGCAAAGTGGAAGCTGAAGGCGAACTTAATAGAACACTCAAAGCTTGAAAACTCACTACTCTCGCATGATGGATTGGGTACGATGCATAGTGATCACTATGGATCATATCATATTGATTCTATAGCTCAACTCGACGGTGATCGATCGATATCGCAAAATCCACAAATCCATCACACATGAAACTTTGGGAACAACAATATATTGAAGGAAGGAGCACTCAAAATCGATTGCATTCCTAGATGAGAAAAAATGAATGATCAGCATACATTGTTCATGATCGATCGGATCGTTTCAGCCAAAATGATTCAACTTAATGAAGATCGGTCAATATCTCACTAACATGAAGTCGGAATGATAATAAACTTTGGGAGCGTGAACTAGAGGCATGGGGGTGCTCACATAAATGATAGCATGTGCATTGGACCATAAATGAATGATCGGTACCGATCGTTCCAACAATTGAGATGGGACCCGTGATAATTCATTTGGGCCCCTACCGAACTAGAGATTCTTCTAGTGAATTTTCAGCCCGATCCATGCACATCTTCCCCTATAAATACACCGACTATTCTCCATAAAGAGGTTCCTTCTTTCCCCTGCCAAGGCTCCGCCATTTTTATTTATCATTCTTGTACTAATGGAACCCAACTGATCCAAACTTTCTTGTAATCATAATCAAGTGCAAGATTAATAAAAATATAAAGTGGACGTAGGCCAAGATTATCAAACCACTATAAAAATCTGTGTGTTCATTTACTTTCTTTACTATATTTTAATTTCATTCATCATTTAATCTCTACGAGATTCTATTGGGTGTTGATGCCCATTTTTGGCGTCAACAATATCTAAAATGGTCTTTACCAAAAAGAAAACCTTTATATACATACATCAATAAGAGAAAACTAACCTATCATCAGCCTGGATAATTATAATAACTTGTCCTCACAAATATTAATGGATACAATCAAGTAATGCAGTGAAAAGTAAGTATGGTTAGAAATCATCCATCTCCTCTCCAAGAACTCCAATGAACCATAGCTAAGTCTGAAAACATACTCGAGCTGGCCTGAGCATTAAGAAAATAACACCTGGATCAGTCAGGTAAACCAGTGTGAGAAACTCAAATCATATAGATTTATTATATCTTAAGGTCGTTCAAAATAAGAGTATGACATAAGACCATGCCGCCAATAAACACGAATGGGTTTTTACCTTACAATAACCAAACCATTTTTATTATAAAATCCAGTGATAATATAATAATGTCTAAGGTGTGAAATATAAATTATCACATAGCTGCAATGCAAGTGAGTGTAGATCACAACAATTATAGATATGTAATCACAACTGCAAAGGCACGTTCATTAATTATGTAGGATTTCACGTAGATCTCTTCGGGGAAGCCGAATTCGAACTACTGCACAATGATTAGAGATATCCTTCCAAAGCTTTGTACATCTCTAGTGAATGTACCATAGGAGACCTTGTCTTGCTAAGACCTCTGATGCATCGCTCTCATATGCATATCCCAATAAGTACCTATAGAAATAGAGTCCCATGCACCCAATGGGTTTGCCAACCCTACTGGCTATGTCTCCTATCTTTGGTTTTAGTCATACCCACTGATGAGGCTAGGTCCGACATTCCAGCCCACGTGTCACCACTCGAATAGATCTTCCATACGATCTCTAGCTCAAACGGATCACAAAACCACAAATGGATTCCCATATCTCAACTTATCTCGGAACCATACATGGATTCCTCAATAGATCCCGGAATCACACATGGATTCCCTTACCTCAACAGGTCTCGGAATCACACACGGATTCCCATATCCTGAATAGATCACGAATAGCTACATGTTTTTAGCATCTCAAACAGATCTCGACTCTCCATATAGATTCCAGCATCACAAAGCAATCATGGACCAACACTCAACAAAAAAGACCTTTTGCAGCGTTTTAAAAATGCTGCTATACTCATTAGCAGCGTTTCGAAGAACGCTATTTAATGTCATGCTCCAATAGAGTCTGGAGATACCGCAACGTTTTCAGAAATGTTGCTAAAAAAGGATACTGAAGCTTTTATAAAACGCTGCTGTTAATTATGTGTGCAGTGTTTCTAAAACGTTGCCAACTCATTTAGCAGCGTTTTATAGAATGTAGACTAAAACCATGCTTCATTAGGACCAGTCCTATAACGGCATTTTTGAAACGCTGCAAAAGGAATTATAGCAGCAAATTAAATGATAGTTTTAACAGTTGCAGCATTTCCATTTTGTTGCGGCTTGTTTCTCTTCAACATTTTGCAGCACTTCCGTAACGTTGCGTTATATTAATGGTTTTCCTACATTTAACAACTATTGCAGCAGTTTTAAACCAGTTGTAATAGCCATGAAAAATGTATTCAAAAATAAAATGCTTAATTCAAAAAATACCAATAGATATAATCTGATAATATAAGCAGTTATAAAGATTAAACATAATCAAAGCTACCTTAATTTCATACACACAAAAATTTAGTCATATACAATATTTCATGAGCAATGTTTTAAACAAAAATGTTAGCAACATAATCTAATAAAAAGAGCTTGCTAAAAGGGAAAATAAACCATGTAAAGTCCAAGCCCGTCTTCTTCAAGAGTCCAATATGCCTATAAGGAAAAAATTCAATTAGAAAGCGATAGAAGAGAGCAAATATGGATTTATTTAGAATAAAATATAGCAAGTTCAAGTTAATTTGACATAGATGCATGCAATGCTATTCTATTTCATCTCATTATATTTCGATGTTTCTATCAAAATTTAGAAGGAACTAAAACTCTTGTTGTTAGCAGTCAAATATAGAACTGCTTATCATTTTTAGCAGGCAAATCTCATTATATGTATTTCAAATAAGAACTGGCAGTCAAGTAATTTTATCAAAATAAAAAACATGCGTTAGACTACCAATTTAAGAAGAATAATTAAAATAGGAACTGAAAAAATAAATTTATAAGCAAGTTGAAGTCACTAGTTTAGGAGTTAGTTTCTCAGCTGATTTTGTAGCTGCAGGATGAGGAAATGTTAGGGTTCAGGCAAAGGATAGAGTGTGCTAGATTATGATTGATAAAATTCTTATATGACTGGAAATTCTTATTGAAATTTCCAAATTCCTTAAAAAGCTGGTCAAAATGGGCTTGTAGTAGAGGACACCTTCCATCAAAGAATAATTACTTAACTGAAATAAGACGAATGTATTAAAACTTCAATTCAGTTTTCTCTGATGATAAAGCATATGACGATGATATGTAAATGTGTGTAGCTATATTGAAACATATACGTGTACCATCATATAAGATAATTCCAAGTGCAAATACTCTCTGAAACAAGTGTGAATGATACCACAAATCTTGGTAAGACGGGGAAAAATGTTTTCATATTCCTTCACTCAACACTTTGAAGAAGGCCACAGTCAAAATATGTAGATGATGTCAATAAAGAGGCTCAAGGTTTCTTACTTAAAAATGAATCCGAGTACATGTAATTTGAGTTTACCAAGAAGAGCTTAGTGGCACTGACGAACGAATACATGCTAGTATTTTTTAAGGTCCAAGATACGTTATTTAGAAAGTAGTAGCCATAGTAACCAAACATAGGGAACAGATTCTACAATGAAGATTTTTAATTATTAATTGGAAAAGAAGACAATGGCCCAATGCTTACTTAATTCTACAATGAAGTTTGTTAATGACAATGGCCCAATGCTTGATAAATTAATTTTAATTAAAACCAGTTTATCAGTTTTCACCAGCACTTTTACTTCTTCTGTTTTTTTAACCCGGATTGAATTTGAACTTTGTGTCTTTATGTTTCCAAGTGTTAGTTTGTACCCGAATCTGCAACGTATATGTCTTGAACTACTTTTGTTCTTTTACGCCTTCAAAGGTGCTTTATCTAAGCAAATAGTAATCTCTAATCATTAAAGAATACTAATATCCCATATACAATTGATTATTTACGGCTGCGTAGTAGTAATACTTAACTGCATAAACACTAAGTTATACATGTGTGTCTATAGCCACTCTATAAACACTTTAAACATAACTATCTATAAAATTGTTTGTATTAATTTATTTCTTAAAGTTATAATTGGTATTGCAAATATGTTTTATAAGTTAATGAACTGTGGATGCATTGACTTGCTATATGTTATCTTCTTCCATAATATTTTAGTATGTTAATAGTATTGTGCCTATTTATTTTATGACTGATGTAGTTGGTTAGTCTCTTCAAAATTATCTGCATTTTCTATGAGTTTGGATTTACAAAGGTTGTTTTCACACCCATTATGGTTCAAAATTATCCACAGTTCTATTTGCAACTATGATTGCCTACATTTCATCTATGAAATTTAGCTATAAAATAAGATTTGTACTCAAACCACATATATGTATTCATATGTATCATGTCTACACATGTTTCAACTATATCCCACTAATGCACTACTGCTTTGTAATATTAAACTTCGGTACGTTATATCTTTTAGAAACTATTGGTACTACTATTTTTACAATTAACCGATGAGACAATATTACAGTAAAACATAGGCAATGTATACTGTACGCCTTGTAACGATTCAACTAAATGCCTGCACCTTATAAATCAAACATCAAAACCAACAACCGCCCATGTGGAAAGTACGGATTCCAACCTAGTTTATCATACAATTAGGAGTAGAAAAAATTATAAACTAAAATAATGAAGTGGTAAAAGTAGTAAGCTAAAGATAATGTTGAACATTCTATATTATAGTTATCCAGACCAGACAGTGACTTGAACCGTGGTCTATGTCTAAGGTTTTACATACTAATGCCATTAAAATTATACTTTTATACCTCAAGATTTTATTTCATTAATTGATTACTTTAATTATGCTTATTTAAAAGATACCAGAACATGTTTAATTTGAGGCAAGCAGAGGCCCCAGTTTTGAACTGAGGCAATTTCCTACATCTCTTGTGTTGATCCAAAACTATTCATGTAGTATATATAATGGACTAGTCTGATATTTATATAGTTGTTGTGCCAGTCAGAACTCAAAGTCCAGATTTGATCAAGAATTAAGAAGCATGAAAGATGCAAGATAATAGTTTTCATCAATTAGTATTGGTTTATAATTAGTGAATTACTATCCATATCCTTGATCAAGTGAAGTGTTCATAAACATGCAGTAACAACTTAACAATTATCTAGGGGCTCGTAGTGTTGATTTACGTCAAAAGATCAGCGGTGCTGCATATAGCAGTAGTAGTATAGACAACAGAGTATTGAAATAGGAGATGAGGGTAAGCTAGTTCATACCTTTAAACTTTATTATTAGTAGATAGTAAATAGAGTGAAATAAGTGTTAATATATAATCAGCATGTTATAAAGTAGGTAGGAGAGGTAAAGAGATTGATAAGGCAAAAGAAAAATTAGGAGTGGAAGTTCTGATATAATATATATAGTGAAGTGAAGTATAAATAGTGATAAACTGTGAATGGATAGAGAATAATACCACAGTAGGTAACATAGAAATCTCAAAAAGCGAATGGATAGGAAAAAAACTGTATTTAAAGTCAAATATGGAAGGAGATACCCAAACCATTGTAGAGACCAATCCGTTCACATCTTCGATTTATTCGTTTCTCTTTCAAAATCGCTGTAGATAACCAAATTGCTGTAGAGACCAACTGTATTTAAAAACAAAAACTATAAATAAAATTTTGAATGTAAAAGTAGTAGTTTAGGAACATGCGACTGAAGTAAAATAAACGAATTAGGATGAAAAAATTCCTTTTGTTATACTATATAATCGATATCTGCATCATACTCAATAAACAATATTGAATATAAATGGACCGTTGTTATCATCAAATAAAGTCATCAATTTACAAAAGTAATAATCTTAGTTACAGATCTGGATTATGGAAATATATTAAAGATGACGTTAATGAAATCAGATAGCCACTGCGAACGACCCCTCTCTGAGACGAAAAGGGAGAACCGGACTGCGAAGAACTCCGCCGCCTAAAGAAAGACATTTGTAATACATGTCATATGCATATTATTTTATTATGGCAGAACATACCATTCAATTATGAGTAAACATATCAAGATTTAACATCAATAATCACAAATAAATACAAAAAAGTGTAACATCAATACTCCCATAAATTACCCTCTTTCAGCATGTGTACTATTAAATCAATCCTCGTCGTTTTCTGATTCAGACTCGGTCTCGCACTTAATATTGTTTTCATCTGTGGTCTCAAATGCTTCTACTAATACATTTGATTCATTATTTAAAGGTCCAAAATCGGTTTGATCATATGTTATTGTAATTTCGTCATTTTCCTCGATATGTGCTTGTTACGCTTGTTCGTTTAGAATATTCTTTTCATTAAACATAAATCTTGCCTTCGTTTTAAAAACTGACGACTAATCTGCTTTATCTCTTTTTAGAGATGGATAAGGAGCATAATAAACTTGTAATGCTTGTTTTGCTAGTATAAACGGACCGTACTTATGATAACGTGATATATGCTTTATTTCAATAATACTATATTTTTGGTGCATGTTAATTCCAGAACTGGAACATTACTGAACCAGTTGCATCTAAACAAATAAACTTTTTCCGAAGGTCTGGTGAAATATGTTAATTGCAAAACCCGAGTTAACACGCCGTAAAAATCATTTATGTGATCATTTGGATCATCACTACCTTTACCATATACACCGGTATTGTTAGTTAATTTTTCAACCCATATTCTTTAGTGTTGAATTTGTATCTATTGAAAAAAAATATTGGATATATCTTGACTTTACTTTTTGGTCCTATCGCAAGATGTTTCAACCCTTCATCGACCACACAATTTACCGGATCATATACGTGGTTCGAAAACCAAGTATCAAAATTTTTGCCGATATCGCCGCTTGAATGCTGTGATTCGTAAATACTGCATATATAGATAATATATTGCATTATAATGAATACACACATGTATTATTCAAGTAAATAATTTAGATGTGTTATCTAATAATACCTAACAAATGGCGCAACTTCTGCACAGTTAAGAAGAACATATGTGTGCGCTACATGGTAATCTCTGTCGTCTAATCATATTTCCACACATCTTCCAGCATGGCGTCCCTGCTGTCAAATAATAGTCCATGGCAGAGAAGCGAACATACGAAAATTCTTTTTTTTTTAAATGTCGTATGTTTCAACACCTTCATACCACAATGTTTTCAACTCTTCAATCAACGGTTGTAAATATACGTCGATTTCTTGTGTCGGATTATCAGGGTCGAGGATGACAATAGTGAGAAACATATACAGAGTTTTCATACACATCCACGGAGGTAAATTGTAAGGTGTAACAGTTATAGGACAAGATGAATATTTTGAACCAAATTGAGAGAACGGTGAAAATCCATTTGTACATAAATCAAGTCTAACATTACGGTTCTCCGCTACGAAAGCGGGGTATGTCTTATCAAAATTTCCATGCTTCTCCATCAGATGGGTGTGTTAACGTGCCTTCTTCCCGTGTTCTCGTACAGTGTCATCTCATATGATGCGCGGTTACATAAGATGCATATAACCTTTGAAGCCTAGGAGTGATGGGTAAGTAATGCATACGCTTGTACGGAATTTTCTTTCCTTTTTTTCTTGGTTTGTATCTTTCCTGATTACCTATTTTACAATTCCTTAGTTGATGTCTTCTTTCCAAAACAACATGCAACGATTTAAACTTGTATCTATTTTTTATACGGAAAAACAAAATAAAACATAAGTTTTTTCACTTCATAATGATTTTCGCACATTAAATTATCGGGTGGCATATGCCGTTTTGCAGCTTGTACTATAGATGTAAAACCGGCTTTTGTGAAGTTGTATTTTGATTTCATCGCAATGTATTTTGCAGTTACTTATAGTTGAGTACCGCTTGTACAATCATCCCAAAGGAGTTTCTTAGCAGCATCTAATAAATCATAAAAAAAAATTGCTTCAATACTTGGTTCTTCCATTAACATCGTTACCATCAACTTCAGCAGTAGGGAACATTGAACGTGCTGCATCTTCAACCATGTCTTCTATGAGATTCGTCGGAACAATTTCAGTATCCACCTCCTCCACTGAATGTGCGAGATTATGTGCTATAAGTTCTCCATGACGATCCCACACAAAATAATTCTGCACAAAACCATATTGACGCAAATGAACTATTATCATATCCGGTATCAAATGCTTCAATAATTTGCACTTACTACATGGATAACGAATTTCATCGTTCCCGTTATTACTTAAAGCGAATTCAATAAGGACGTGTATACCATTTTGAAAATGTTCATTTATTGAGCCTCCAATTTTTCTTCTTTGTTGGTACATCCAGCTCCGATTGATAAAATAATTGACCAATTTTCCTACTGTAAAACATTAAAACGTATTAATCATTTACTTGTTGACATTTTATTTTTCAATTAAATCATACATTTAAATTTTACAAATATATATTCTATTTAATTTTATTTTCAAACGGATTTACACAAATTATTATATGAATATAATCTACAATTTTTAGGTTATTGTTTTACACTTTGATAGTTGGTCATTCGACTTTTCATTACAAACACAATAGTAATTATATTTTGCATCATTTCATTTTAAACGATTAAACAAAATTTGGGCAGCACTTTTCCATTGTTCCATGTATCGTACACATATGCGTGTACACAGGGAACAAAAAGAAAGTGTTGTCGAAATTTTGTGAACCGTTTAAAATGAAATGATTTGCAAAATATAATTACTTTATTGTGTTTGTAATTTGTCCAATACATGGAAAAATCCGACAGATATTGTATCGGATGAATATAAATGTCCATTCTTTGATAAATACGAACATCCATACAACGATCATATACAATACTTGTCAGACGGGGCCAAAACTCTCTAAGGGATTTATAAAAGAAAGTCGTATTATACAACAATTTTTACAATAATTTATTTACATTTAAAGAAACGCATACACTAAATCTTCGTTTTCGTCATCTTGAAAACGCATACACTAAATCATGAGTATTGACTCTAATTAATCTAAATTAGCCCTAATGCGCGTATGCACTAATTAAGTGTAACGACCTTGAATTTCCGACCCAATCTAATTTTTTTAAATCAATTTTTAGTATAAATTTGAATTTTATATACGTTCTCAGTTAACGTCCAAACTTCTAATATAAGACACGTATAGTTAGTTATGGATGTGGGAAAAGTTTCGCCGTAAAATATCGAAGTAAAATTCATTCACATTTTATTGCATGTTAGTTCATTTTGAAGTGCGTAATTTTCATCTTCCAAATCTAGATATTTTACACAGTAATGTTGTAGAAAAATATCTGATCGAGACGTCACATTCCGTTTCGCCTAAATTCGTCATCGTCTGCTCCATTTAAATTGTTCTGTCGAATGAACAATTTAATCGGCGTAAAACTTTGAGTTTGATAGAACTGTCGTATCGTCAATATCTATGTACTGTTGTGAGCGCCTCGTTGCGCCGATCAGAATGGTATATTCATTCGTACAGATCGGAGTTCGGCGTAAATCGTCGCCTTAATTTAATCGTCCAAATGAACCGGTTAAATGAATATGCAGTCCATTTCAGCCCACTTCAATTCACCTGATTGTACCCATTAATTCTGAATTAAAACACAATCTATTCCAGCCCAAATGTGTCAGCCCATTTGCATTCAAAACTTTTAAAAAAAATCTTTGGCTAAATTTAATTAAAAATGGTGGTTGGCATCTGATTTAATGAGCATAAAAAATGTAACAACGGCGGATTTATGGCATAGAAAATAGGGAACATTTTTCGTAACTCTCACAAAATAATATTCACTGTCTGATGGTTATTGACCATTGGTATACCTCGCTGCAATATAAACATTTCGTTGTTTCTTTTCACTAGCCTCGTTTCTTCAATTTGCTACATGTAACAAAACATATCTCTCTGACCTCTCTCTCTCTCCTCTTCTCTTTTTATATTTGTTTCTCCTCTCTGCCATGTTTTCAAAGAAAAAGAATTCAACCCCTTGCCTGTGCCTTTCCACTCCCGCCTTCGCCACCTTCCCCTCGACTGCGTCGCCACACACCTCACCATGCCGCTCACCTACCCCTCGACTTCACCCTTTGACACCGTAGCTCCATCACCTGAGACCGATGACCACAACAGACCATCACCTGCGCCACCCCACACCCCACTGCGTGCACCGCCCAAACCCCCGACATCGATGCCCTCCACCCGTGATCCTTCAAACCTGAAACCCAAAAAGCCTCACCCCTCCATTTAAACTCGCGTGCATCATACCGCCTCTCGCTGTTAGCCACCCCATCGATCGACTGTGCCACCATCCCCTGCTGCCAGTTGCCGCCCAAAACCCGAGACAACCCAGTCCCAAACGCCGTGCCTTCCTCCCATTGACCCGAGTCGAGCCTAGGATTATATTATACATACTTATTTTTTTTTTAAATAGTTTATACTTTGTTTTTTTTAAAAGGAAATGTTTCCTGTTTACAAACAACCGAGCACTGCACATGATTTCATGAAGATCCATAGTTTGCTGTTGCATACATATATACAGTGTGTATATCTGTTGATAGTATGTTGTAAAAGGGGTAGTAACAGTTTTGTTCTTCTTTGATTTTGTACAGCAACTGTCTGAAGTTATTCCTCTTGCAACAGCACCCTCTCATAGCTCTCTTCTCTCTTTATTGATCGGTAAGAATATGGATATATATGTTTATGTATATAAATGAATGTTATATTGGAAGTTGACGCGATATTATTTTTCTGTCAATGGTTGAAGCCTGTTTGTTTGTTCATGCTAGTGTTGTGTTCGAGTCAAGTCTATTCGTGCGTCGTCGATCAAATTCTCTTTAACCACTAAAGGTGAATAAATTTCACGACTTATATTATTATACAATGATAATCAAGTTTGGTTGATGATATTGGTGATTGTTTGATGCTAATATTGAACGTTAAATTGTTAACACATGAAGTGATAAATAATGTACACCTGAACTAGACGCATGGTAGTTAACATTTTAAAATTTGACATGTATATACTTGAATTTGATCAAATTAAAATCCGCATAACATAACCTTTGAAATGCCTAATTTAGTCGACGAGTAGAAAATATAGTTAGCGACCCTTTGAAACAATATGAACCAATTTCATATCGGGTAAATTTTGATGAAGTATGGACTTGAATTAAGTAGATAACAAGTGTAGAATCGCATGAAATAATAGCGTAATTTACATAAAAAAATCTTTAATCTACATGAAATGATAGTGTAGATTCTAGAAATAATTGTGTTACTTTACATGAAATAATAATGTAAAATTAATATGATTATTTCGGGATTATTTAAATTAATTATTGTGTTGTTGTTGATTGTTGTTAATGCTTGTTTATTTACTTTGACACCATCCCAGTTATCACACTGCAAGTTCCCTTTACTATGTCTCTGATTTTTAGATTGAAATGGAATCAGGTTGAAATGATAAATACCCAAATAAATCACTTGACCTAGGATAGAGAATTAAATAAGAAACCCGATTAGTCAAACGATTTGATTTCAAGGAAAAATGAATGGGTTCAATTAAAATTTGAAATTATACTGTAATTCAAGAGTTAAAGGTTTGATGAATTGAAACAAATGTTTAAACAAATATTTAATGAAAGTTAAGTTGTTTAAATTTAATAAATGGTTAAATTGAGTTTGAAACTTTATTTAATAACAAAACAAATTTGAAACTTATTCACTTTAGGAATATAACTTGTGTTTATCTAATTGAACAAGTAAATAAGTGAAACTAAATTTCTTTAATAAGAAATAAATGTGATTTATTTAAATGAATTGAATATAACTTGTGATTTAAAGAACTTAATTTGGCGAATTCAATTGAATTCAATTAAATTCAATTTGTGAGTTTTGGATATAATTTAGGTCAACTTAAGTGAATGATTAAATCAATTAGAAATTAAATTGAATTTGATTTAAATGTTAAATTTACTTAATTTAAATGATTATGAAATGGAATTCATATATAAAATGAAATCAATATTTGAATTGTTTTAAATTGAATTGGAATTAAGTGGTGAAACCAAATAGAAATATTAAGTTGGAAATTAGGAACTTTGAAGTTTGAATTATGGTAATGTATATTGAAAGTCGATGGAATGTTGACTTTCGAAGTCTAAGTGAAATTGATCTTGATTTTTAAAAAATCATTAAATGACCAATCGGCGTAACAATTACGTAGTTATTATAGAGTCCGGGATCGATTGGGGACATACTCTCTGTCTAAACCGAATACCACTTTAATAACTATTATACACGGAGTGTGATCCAGAATAAAGTGGTTGGAAGGATGTACGTTGATGATTGAAGAAAGAGAACGATAATGGATGGCCTTGACACTAGTGTCAAATTGGAAATGACTTAAACAGGAGCCGTGCCGGGCCAATGAGGTTAGCTACCTCTAGCGAACACACTTCTTCGTAAACTACTCATTACTTGTTTTTGATTGGTGCACACCCTTGAATTTGGAGTGTTGTTTCGCGGTGTTGCGATCGTTGCAGCGATGCGTTCTCACCGGTCCGGATCAGGCAAACGGCAGTTTCACTACTGTGGGTATTGCCTCATGTGCCTTGTCATACTTGAATCCCTATGCGCGACCACTATGATTTGTTTTGTATTATACCTATGGAGTACTCCCTGATAGCCCACTAGTTTACGGTGGAGTTTACAGTGCTGTATAGACTATGCTGCTATATAAATGTGTTAAGCGGAATAATGATAACGCCTTAACACTATTTTGATACTTTATATTACTGTTAGACATTATCTACCCAGCGTACAATACTATATATAGATAGTTTAACGGATCCTGCAAGATGTTCATTCCATTCATCTTTGAGTTATTGTTTTTTCAAAATTTGTGCCATATTATCTTGTATAAGAATATATGTCCTGACTCGAGTGTTTGTTTGTGCTTATGCTCAGGTCAATCTGAGGATTTCTGTTGCCGTGCTGCTTGGGAATTGAAGACTTTGAAGACTATCATTTATCTTTATCAGTATTGCTTTATTCTATTATGATACTTGTATCGAACATCTATGTATTTCTATTTCACCATTTGCTTGAGACATTGTTGTATTTTTCTAGTAGCTTCATGAACTACCATTATGACATTATTATAATTCCGTTGCGTTATTCTGTTATATTGTATTTGTCTGTGATTCTATGATGATTCTCATTTATATACACATACTCCATTAATGATCCGTGTTTTGTATTATTTAAGTTGACATGTGTGGATTATTGTCAACTTAAATGGTCCAAATATACGGGTTATTACATTTGGTATCACAGCTTTTGGTTCTCGAAAACCTTAGCATGTGGAGTTGTAAAGCTCATTAGAGATAAGGTAACAATACCCTAGAATGAGGAGAATCATTTCAGAATCTATATCCTTTTGATTCCATCCTCATTGAATTCGTTTGATTAGAATTTCCTTAAGTTCTATAAATTTCTGTTTTGATTCTGAATCGCTTTTGGTATTCCAGGATGAGTACCAGAAGGAACACTAGAGGTGGGGGTAGAGGAAATGCTCCCGCACCACGTGTCCCAGCTCCAGCAGTCAAGTTCTCTACTCTTAGCAAAGGGTACACCCATGGTGGCATCAAATTTTCTGGATCCGAGAGTATCATTGGAGTGCAACAATGGCCGAAGAGCCTGGAAAGGATCTTCACTGGTCTTGAGATTACTGATGCGCAGAAGCGTCAATTGGCAGCTTCAGGATGCGGCACAGGATTGGTGGGAGTTAGTAACCTCCCGTACTGACGAGGAAACTATCACCTAGGCCCAGTTTAGGTAAAATCTAACTGAAATTTCATCCAAATAATTCCTTATATCTCTTCAAATTTTGACTCATCTTTGTCTTGCTTGTGAATAGGGATTCTTTTTCGGCTCAGTGGATACCAGCGGCCGGGAAGGCTCAGCTCTACTGATCATTTATGGACCTCAAGCAGAGTAACATGACTTTCTCTGAGTATGAAAGGAAGTTTAACGAACTCTCCATGTTCGGACCTAGCTTGATTGATACACCACTTCTAAAAAACGAGAAATTTATTCATGGAGCACGTCCAGAGTATTATGATCTCCTCACCGCTCATGTCCATGGCACTTTCACCGAGCTGATGGATTATGCACTTAGATATGAGGGAAAGCCGAGGGGTGCATTAGTCACCAAGACACCAGTTGCTCAGCTATCCCTGGTCAAACTGGAAAGAGGAAGCCGAATTTTGAGCAGCAAAGGAAGAACTAGCAGAAGACAACCGGGCTTGGCTATTCTCAGAAGAAGCCCATTGACTTATCCTCCATCACCTGTTTCAAGTGCGACCAGAAGGGTCACTATACCAACAGTTGTCCAACATCTGCCAGTGCCACCATTCCTCCACCTCAGGATACCAGGAACAACCTCTGTCATGTCTGTTTGCAGCCTGGCCATTTCAAAAAGGATTGTCCCTTGTATCAAAAGGGCAAGACATCTGGGGTCTTTTCCATGACTTCTTCCACCCGTGCTCCGCCTACTCTACCTGCTCCTAGTGATACCCAAGGTACATTACAGGGCATTTTTATGTTGCATGCTTTGTCTGTTAGAGTTCTATTTGATACTGGAGCAACACATAGTTTTATATCTATTGACTTGTGCAATAAACTTGAATTGGAACCCGTTCTTGCCTCAACTTTCTTGTGTGTATCTAATCCTATCGGAGGACCCGCTAGCCTCAAAAGGGTCTGCAGAGCTGTCACGCTTATGTATGATATGCATCGTTTCACTTGGGATTTCTATGTCCTTGGATTCGAGGCATTCGATATCCTATTAGGTGTCGATTGGCTACGAAAGTTCGAAGCCGTTGTCTCTTGCAAAGCTCGAATCGTCTCTCGAATTGATGACAAGAGTAAACCTTTAGTTATTGAAGGTAAATCGCCTCAGGAGTGTGCTGGAAGTTTTATATTCTCTCTTGACTCTCATCCTAATGATGTAAGCTCTACCCCGATTGTTCAGCTCTTTTCTGGTGTGTTTGGAGAAGTCAATTCTCTACCACCTCAGCGGAAAATCGAATTCCGCATTGATCTTATTCCAGGTGCTCGACCCGTAGTTCTCCCTCATAGAAGAATGGCTCCTAAAGAGAAGGCAGAATTGAATGCTCAGATTGAAGATTTATTTGCTAAAGGCTTGATTAGGCGAAGTCATTCAGAATGGGGAGATGCAGTTGTATTCGTCACAAAGTCAGATGGTTCTCTCAAAATGTGTGTAGACTATAGAGAGCTAAACAAGCTCACACACAAGAACAGATATCCAATGCCCCGCATTAATGATTTATTCGACCAGCTCTATGGAGCTAAAGTTTTCTCTCAGCTCGATCTTGCTACCGGTTTCCACCAACTCAGAATTGCTGAGGAGAGTATTCCTAAAACAGCGTTCTGTACTGATAATGGTTTCTTTGAATGGCTGGTTATGCCGTTCGGCCTAACTAATGCTCCAGCTTATTTCGTCGATTTGATGGATAGAGTTTTCCATGATGTTCTTAACAAGTTTGTTCTTGTTTTCATCGATGATATTCTCGTCTTCTCTAAAGATGAGAAAGAGCATAAGTCACATTTGGCTTTTGTTCTTGAAACTCTTCGTAGTCATCAGCTTAAAGCCAAGTTCTCGAAATGCCACTTTTGGAGAGATGAAGTTCGATTTCTTGGCCATATTGTTTCGAAGAATGGGATTTCGGTTGATCCAGCAAAGATTGCCGTAATAAATGTAAGTTCTATACTTATTCATCATTCTCTATTCGAACATCTTATCTCTTCTAAACTCCAGTCCTTTGAATTTACAGGATTGGAGAACTCCTAAAACTCCTACAGATGTTCATAGTTTCTTGGGCTTAGCCGGCTATTATCGTAGATTCATAGAAAATTTTGCTTGGATTGCAGCACCTCTCACCACACTGACCAGGAAGGATGTCAAATTTAACTGGAATGAAAAGTGCGAATCAGCTTTCAATGAGATGAAGCGAAAGTTGACTTCTGCCCCAGTTCTTACAGTTATTGACGGAAGCGAAGGTTTGACCATCTATACTGATGCTTGCCGTGATGGATTAGGTGCAGTTTCAATGCAGACTGGAAAGGTTATTGCTTATGCAGGCCGACAGTTAAAGACCCATGAAGCAAATTATGCAATCCACGATCTAGAACTTCTTGCGGTTGTATTTGCTTTGAAGCTATGGAGGCATCATCTTTTGGGGACTAAATTCGAATTATTTACAGACCATAAGTCGTTGAGATATATTTTCTCACAGAAGGATTTGAACAAGAGACAAGTCCAATGGCTCGAATTCTTAGCTGCATATGACCTCAACATCAACTACACTCCAGGGAAAGCAAACATCGTAGCTGACGCTTTGAGCACAAACAAAGCAATGATATGTTGTAATCTTGTAGAAGGAATGTTATTTTAGCTCGTTGTCTCCCCAGCTCTTATGGATCGCATCATAGCTAAGAAATATGAGGACACCTTGCTCTATCATATCAAGGAAATAGTTCTCGGTGGAGTCGGGAATGTTGATAGTAAAATGGGTGCACAAATAGATAGTAATGGAGTTTTGAGGATCGACAACCGAATTTGTGTTCCAAATGTTGACGGTTTAAGACAGGAAGTACTGAGAGAAAGCCATAAATCCTCGCTTTCATTTCATCCAGGAGTCACAAAGATGTATCAGAATATAAAGAGGTTATATTGGTGGAGTGGGACGAAGTGTGATATTTTTACCTATGTTAGTAAATGTACAACCTGTCAACAAGTTAAGGCCGATCATAGGAGGACGGCAGGATTGCTTTAACCTCTAGAGATTCCAAGTTGGAAGCGTAATAATTACGTAGTTATTAAAGAGTCCGGGATCGGTTAGGGACATACTCTCTGTCTAAACCGAATACCACTTTAATAACTATTATACGCCGAGTGTGATCCAGAATGAAGTGGTTGGAAGGATGTACGTTGATGATTGAAGAAAGAGAACGATAATGGATGGCCTTGACACTAGTGTCAAATTGGAAATGACTTAAACAGGGGTCGTGCCGGGCCAATGAGGTTAGCTACCTCTAGCGAACACACTTCTTCGTAAACTACTCATTACTTGTTTTTGATTGGTGCGCACCCTTAAATTTGGAGTGTTGTTTCGCGGTGTTGCGATCGTTGCGGCGATGCGTTCTCACAATTCCGGATCAGGCAAACGGCAGTTTCACTACCTTGGGTATTGCCTCATGTGCCTTGTCATACTTGAATCCTTATGCGCGACCACTACGATTTGTTTTGTATTATACCTATGGAGTACTCCCTGATAGCCCACTAGTTTACGGTGGAGTTTACAGTGCTGTATAGACTATGATGCTATATAAATGTGTTAAGGGGAATAATGATAACGCCTTAACACTATTTTGATACTTTATATTACTGTTAGACATTATCTACCTAGCGTACACTACTATATATAGATAGTTTAACGGATCCTCCAAGATGTTCATTCCATTCATCTTCGAGTTATTGTTTTTTCAAAATTTGTGCCATATTATCTTGTATAAGAATATATGTCCTGATTTGAGTGTTTGTTTGTGCTTATGCTCGGGTCAGACTGAGGATTTCTGTTGCCATGCTGCTTGGGAGTTGAAGACTTTGAAGACTATCATTTATCTTTATCAGTATTGCTCTATTCTATTATGATACTTGTATCGAACATTTATGTATTTCTATTTCACCATTTGCTTGAGACATTGTTGTATTTATCTAGTAGCTTCATGAACTACTATTATGACATTGTTATAATTCTGCTGCGTTATTCTGTTATATTGTATTTGTCTGTGATTCTGTGATGATTCCCATTTATATACACGTACTTCATTAATGATCCGTGTTTTGTATTATTTAAGTTGGCATTAACGAACTACTATTATGTGTGTATTTGCCTGGAGCCCGTATATACGATAATTTCCGACAGCTAACGACGACCGCCGAGGCAGTTCTACGTCGGTTTGCGATGGTTTGCGACGGCTATTTTATTTACGAAAACGCCATGAAGATCGACAGCCGTCGTTAGTCGTCGAAAACTGCCGTCGACAGCCGTCAGAAGGCTCCGTCGCTATTTACCGTTGTTCTAGTAGTATAGCACAATGTTTTTAATTGTTGTAGTAGGATGTTCTTAACATTGATATGTGCCTCAATGAAGGACACAGAATAGTTGAAGAATTGCTCCTCAAGCAAGCTATTGCGTGTCAGTAGGCCTATCTGTTACTTGCATGCCATAATAGTCTCCACTTATTTTGTTTGTATTAACTGGGTATCATACTTAAAAAAATTAACATGTTTACTACAAAATACATATAAACAAGGTTGGTACGATCATTGATGTAGGATGAACTGTGATTGTGAAGACGGTGCTTATGACAATTCGTGACATATGTGAAGTATATCAAAACAGCCTTGGAATAGATGAACAATATCAACTTCATAAAAGGTGCCATGTCTAATTTAGTGAAACGAGCCTAGCTCATGAGACGGCGAAAGTAAGGCCCTCTTAAACTGTCTCCTAAGAATATTGCCTTGAATTTGACTCTTATCGAATGGTAGTTGAACTTTATATTCTGACAACAAGCTGAGTTATATTATTTTTAAAATTGGTGCATGTTATTGGCACGTTATATTTTTTGACATGGCATGTCATTGTTTCGTTATATTACTTAATGAGTTTTCTTCGCAATTATGATTTTCTACTGTAAATTTCCCCGTCCAGTTTAAAATAGCCAACAGCAACCATGTTTTGAATATTGTCTGAGGTGCGGACCAAATAAAGCACGAACATGCCAGTACCAAAAGCAGCGAGTGACAGTTTCTTTAACTGCATCAAATTTTACACACGTTTTACAAATTTACCGCATGACCTACGTACAGTTATGATACCTGCAACAATATGACAAGCAACGACAATTGAAAGCAACATTGTTCGTTACATTTGCATCACAAAAACTTGAAATGCACATACGCATGCTATATTCTACTATCTACCAGAAGTGTTATTTACCGAATAATTGGCTTTTTAGTTTGATGTTGTAATAATGTCATTTACCTGACAGAGAATTTATAATGAAAACCTTAACATATCTTTGCTTGACTGTTTTTGTTCGGAGGCTATTTACAAAACTTATTTCTGTCTATTCTTGACATGATTTCGAGATAATTTACAACGATTCGAACAAGAATTTTTCACTCTATTCTTAACGGTGAACACTTGATACAGATTCTTGATATGATTCTGAAGTTTTCTACGATAGTATATGGTTATGCAAGGAAAACAGAAGTTTCTGATCAAGGAACCTGATCGGAGTCTGCACTAGGTAAGTCGAGTGATCCATACTAGTTTGTAAGAGAAGTTTATGTGATCGAGCAAGTGATTGGAGTTGATATTACGTACGGATAACATATGTACATCATACAAACTTTAATGTAGTTTTATGCATCTTACATTAGAAATGCAAGTTACATGGTCTCAGATGACGTGTTGATGTGTGATGATTGCTATATATGATTTAGGGTGCGTAGATTCATAATATATGATTGATGAGTTGTTATATTGTTTCATTTGTCGTTTTTAACTTTCTTTCGGGTTGTGTAAGTGAAATTCAGGTATTTGGCAAGCAAAGCTTGCCAGTTGCTTTTGGTTTCATGAGTAAAATTTGATTGTCTGACAATTTGTACGTGTTTATGCTTAACGGATGTGTTTGCTATGTGTCATACACACTCCATAAAGTATATCATAAGTATGAATTATTATTATGTTGTCCTCAGATATGAGCTTATATTGATATTGTGATTTCTTCGGACCTAGCCACACAAAGGAGGTGTTGTCGAAATTTTCCGTAACATATGGGACTTTAAAAGCTAATTAACTCATTTTAATTAATTGATTTTGAAAGTCTTAAGGATGAGAGTGCATTTTCTTCATTTGGGAATTTCGAAGATGAAATGTTTTTAATGGGAGAAATGTAACGACCTGCAATTTTTAACGTTTCGAATCGAAATATTTAGTTTATTTAAATATTAAAATTTGATTTAAATTTTATAAATAGTAAGAAAATAAAATTGTTATTAAAACGGCTCAATTTTTAGTGACGTATTTTTCATAATTTTTAATTTTTTTCATAAATAGGAATTTTTCATAATTTTTAATTTTTCATAATAAAATAATTTTTCATAATTTTCCATAAATAGGAATTTTCCATAATTTTTAATTTGAAAAATATTTAAATTATCGTTTGATGTATTTTTTCAGCAAACATTGGTATTTTTAAAATTTTGTAGAATAAGATTACCAGTGCATTTATTGTTATTTTTTGATCGTATCACATTGTTGTGCACGATTATATTTTTGTTTATGTCGTTCGCGGTTCGTACACGAACGAAATACTATGCATCGAAGTTTCGAAAATTATAGAATAAACAAAACACCACACACAAGACTATTCTCCATTTCATTTTCCACTTTCTCTCTTTACTTTTCATTCTCCCTCCATTTATAGTAAACGAAATTAAACATCCACCTTCATAAATCAAAATCAAATGCCTTGGTCCACGATAATTAAAACCGTCAGATTCTTTGAACTCAGAGGAGTGAGGGCTTCAAATCCATACCACCTTTTTCATATACGGTCGCGGTTGGTCGAGGTAGATGTGAGAGATCGAAACTAGGGTTTTGGTTGGTTGGCGATAGAGGCGAAGTTTGGTGGATTGGAGTGTATGGTTGTGTTTCTAGTGTAATGGAGCTTCGGCGTTGGAATTTTGGTGAGCTAACTCACCTTTGGATGAATACTGTATGATATTATAGTAGATATAAATTAATTTTTGCATGCTTGAACAATTTATTTGTTTGGTTTGGCTGAATTCCCGCTTTAAAAAACTATTACATTTAAAATGAACTGTAGGGAATTTTGTAGAGGAATCCGGATTCCTCACCACGGTTGATTTTCATTTAAGTTGTATACTTATTATATAAATTGTTGAATGTCAAAGTTTGGTAGTTTGGCTATATTGGATGTGAGAATTGATATTTGTTAAAAGTTGAGCTCTTTTAGTCGTAGAACTATGGAAGCACTTGTTAAGTGCTATGGTAGCTCTGAGTCTTATTATAGTATTTTGAAATACTACGGTTAGTTTTTTTGATTTGAAATTAGTTTTGATTCGGAAAATGATTTTAAATGAGGTTTTTGGGAATTTCTATGACATTTATTCAAAAACATTTTTTTGAACTTCTCTATTTCGCTTCAACCTTTTTATTTGCCTTTTCTACCATATATGGAAAATTTTAGAAGTATTTGGAGAAGTATTTAGTTTATAGAAAAGTTAATAAAATGTTTATTATGAAGGAAAAAGGAGAATTTATCTTTTATAATTTAGTGATTATGTTTTAAAAGAAGATAGAAATATTTTGGAATAAATATTTATGAAACACTTTATGAAATTGTTGTATAGAATGATGGATTTATTTATGGTATTTTATAAATAAAAGTATAGATTTATAAATAGGGTTTTATAAAAGGGGTATGACATCATTTTGATAAATTATAAAATAAATCACATTTGTGAATTTATAGTGATATATGGAATGATTGTTTTATGAAAAATATTTAGGCCATTCTTGAAACCGAAGATTGGTAAAAAGTATATGATATTTAAATTTGGGGATTTATAAAAGAAGTTTTATTAATATAATAGAGATTTATAAAGGAGTTTTATAGATAAATTTGGAGATTTATAAAACAAGTTTTGTAAATAGAAAAGAGATTTATAAATAAAGTCGTAAATTTAAAAGATGAAAAGGAATTATATAAAAGGAAATGAGATTTAGTTTCTATAAATGATCATTTTAAATTATGGTGGTATGAAAAGTCTTTTTTCCATACTTAACACCAAATTCTGAGGTAGAGAAACTCGTCCATATCCTGAGAATTAAGAATGTATGTCGAGACAAGGATAGTTGTCTAACTTGTCCGACTTCATTGTTAATTGAGGGATAGCACAAGTTTGAAATCAGGAAGTGCTAGAAAGTATGTTTGGTCTAATTTTCATACAATCTATTTACTTACACCAAAAGTGTTTTGCCTTTATTGTTATATATGTTTTAAATGACATTTGTTTTAACCCAAATTAGTATGGTTTTGGAAGCAAAATCTCTCTAAAGATTTTGTGAATATACTTATACCGTTAAGATAAGTATATAAATACTTTTCTAAGTATTGAAAGTGTAATGTTTTGTGAATATACTTATAGCGTTGAGGTAAGTACATAAACACTTATCTAAGTATTGAAAGTGAAATGGTTTGTGAATAAACTTATACTATCGATATAAGTATATGAATAATTTCAAGTATTGAAAAGAGTAGAGAGGGTTTGTGAATATATCTTTGAAAAATGTATTTTAATACGAATATTTGAAAAGAGATTTTAATTAATGAAAGGATTAATTAAAGAGGCTCAGTAGTTGCTTATGTGCTTAACCATGGTTGATTTCCATGTGGAATTAAATCACTGATTTGATTGTTTGCTTGGTAGTTAAATAACCGACTGTCAAATCTTGGTCAATTTTGAATCTATTAATTGTTGGTTTGGAGAGACTGGGATCGGGTATGTTATTCGAAAACCACTTCGAACCGACATAAGCATTCAAAGTGGAGACATCTTGAAGATGATCAAAGACGGAGTTTTTTGAAATGCAAGGGCTACTTGTTATTAATCCTAAGAACGTAGAAGTAGTGCCTTTGGTTTTTCCATATCCCGAACAACTTGTATGGATGATGCTGGCATTGCATTATCACTTGGAGGGTAGTGTTAGCATTCCGAGTGGGATGTGCTAAAATGGTAAAACGTACCCTCAACGCTCATACCCGGTAATGACTAAAATAAGGGATATGCTTCAGGGCTATGTGGTTCGCTGGTATTAGCTATGGTCATTACCTGTATTTAGATCTATATTCTCATATTATGTATGTTGGTGGCCACGGAAATGGTTTTTCAGGGATAACCAGAGTGATGACATATTCGGTACTATCCAGTAAGGGGTAGATCGGTCCTGATTCATAAGGGGTCCCGGTGAGGCCCTCGGTACATTTTCTTTAGAGATGTACTATGGCAGGCAGTACCCCAGTAGCCTTGTCAGTGTATGGAATCATTTCTCCAATACGTTCCTTACGGAGTTAGTTGTATACTAGTTATGTAGTTGAATATAATTAATGTAATCATTCCGACTATGATTCAATATTTATTTAAACCCTAGATATTATTATAATATCACTGTATTTTCTATTTAAAATGGTTTGGTTATCATAAGGTAAAACTCATCCGTGTTTATGTGCAGTGTGTTCTTACGAGATACCTTTATTTTTTTAAAGGTTTTGTAACATTCAAAATCAATTTGATTTGTGTTTCTCATGCTAGTTTACCAGACTTGTCCGGGCGTTACTTTCTTATAATGCTCGGGTCAGCCCGAGTATATTTTAGATTTAGCTATGGATGCTTTGGAGCTTCAGGAGACGAGCTGGATGCCTCCAAGACGTATTCACACATCTTTTATTTTCGCTGAATTTTCTGTTATGTATTTATCAACATTTGTGAGGGTAGATTGTTATAATTGTCTAGGCCGATGATAGGTCAGTTTACTTTGATTGATGTACGCATATTGCAGTTTTCTTTTGTAAAGATCATGTGTATATTATATATTACCCATCACAATGTGAGATTTTATTCTGTCTTTTCTTTTCTTTCACCTCAACAATCTAGCTTCCGCCACTTGGATGCTCGACACATGAATACCGTGGATGTATTAGTTTTGACTTTTGAGGGTCGAAAAGACTGGTCGTTCCAACCACAACCCCCTTTGGACCAAGATACTATCCCCGCTAGTATCCATAACCCAGAACCTTGTCATGATCCACCATTAATGAATTGTCACGTCCTCGTCATCGCACATACCAAGACACTCCCGCGGTGCCTGATAACAGCGTGATAATAGTTTAGTCGTATTCTATCTCAGCTTGGAGATTTACTTACTTGTCTGCTTCTTGTTGTGGACTCAGCTCCACGAACTATAGAGGACTCCTCGGATTACCCCACTCGTTTTGAAAGAAGGGTTGTCCAGCCTTCTCCCTAACAAACAAACTAGCAAATAATTGTGGTGGTGCATGACCCAAACGTGACCTACACCAGTAGGAGGTGTAGCCCGTTTAGGTGTAACCCTCATCTTTCCACCAATCGCTCAAAACCGACGATGTTCTTGACCTACGTGCAGCTGCTACTCCCTAATATGGTACCAAACACACTGACGTAGCACCGAGCCTTGCTCACTATCCCATTTAGATTGTCTAATGCAATCAACGGAATACCCTTCCTAAAATATTGAAACAGACCCTATTAAATATTGAAGCAGACCCTATTGCGGTATTCCTTCACCTATATGTGAGCATACATAATTTCACGTGTCCTACGGTTGGATATGTCTCATAGAAGATGTATACACATTTACTGGTAATCCCTTGGGGTGGGCATACTTCTGTTGTGTAACACTGCTGACCTCGCATTCCAACACATTTTAATGACAACCATTCTTATCTAAGTTATTAGCTAACTTTAATAATTCACACCTGTCATAAACGCATACTTGAGACTATATATGTGTATACACACACAACCACTTATATTCATACTTGTTTAATTGTTACGCCTTCATTGTTCAACTGTTAATAATATTCTTTTACTTCATTTCATGCATTTACTTTTTATTCCATTAATATTAATTTAGTGTCATTTATCACTTTTTTAGAAGATCCAAATATCTTTTCCAATTTACTTCCATTTCTTTTTATTGATCTTTTCCTTCTATTTCTTTTTAACATTTATTACCCTTCCTTGTTTAATGAACTTTCCATACTCTTTTTATTTTTAAATTACTACTTACCTACCCCTTTCATCGTTATTATTTGATTTCTGTCTTGCTTATATTGCATATATATATTAGTTCTTCTCTTAAAGCGTTATTATTGTCACATTTACAGTTCTTTAATTAATCCTTAGAGATTTATGCATTTTAACGCATTGGAACTACACCTACCTAAAAAAGAAAAGTTAATAGTGTTAATTTCTATATCTTATCCAAAAAGGAAAAGTTAATAGTGTGAATTTCTATATCTTATCCAAAAAGGAAATTTATGTTACATTTGGAATTACAATGAATTATCTTTTTCATAGTTATTGAATTAGATGGTACAAAATACGGTAACTATCCCTACTTTATACATTTCTTTCTTTATGTATATTCGTTTTTATTTCAAAGGATACACTTTTTTATTTATAAAACTAGATAATCTATAGAAATTTACATTGCGACCGCCTACATTCCAATGAATTAAGATACTACTTAAATCCTTACAAGTTTATTGTGATAACTCTAATTTGCATTTTACTTGCATAAGTCATTTAAATCTACAAATCTGGAATTATCAAATAATTTGTCAAATTCAGATACTACTACTACCCAATACTATTTAAATCCACATACATGCAATATATAATTCAAGCTATCACTCACGGAATATGTAGGTAGTGTTAATAAATTCATTACACGCATACAAATTTAGCCTACAACTCCAATTTACATTTTAGGCATACGGGAATAGATTTACAATGTGTTTACACCAAAAGTTGTCACAAACACCCAATAGATTTTATGTAGAGAAATAAAGTGAAGAAATAAAATTAAAACAAAGGAAATGAGCAGAAAACAAGAACACGCATATTTATAGTGGTTCGACGTTGATTGCCTACGTCCACTTTGATGAAATTGCTTTATTAATCACTTGTTTTTCTAAGAATAGGGGGGATTGGATCAGATTGATCCTTGATTACAATGGTATGCTAGTAAAACCGCAGCATAAAGATCCCTAAAATGAACAATGAACTCTGTATTTATAAGGGTAGATGGCCGAATTTCCTCTTTAAATTTCGCCGGCACAATCTCATGATGTAGGTGTGGTCACCCAAAAAGTTTCACGACCCAATTCCCAATATTGGGGGATCGGTACCGATCGATCCTTGGAGCCACATGGCGTCGCACGATCGATCATGTGGGTCCCCCTCCATGTTAGCTTCATGTTTCTAAAGTTGTCTCAATGTTTTTGGAGATATTAATCGATTCTCGTTGAGTTTAACTGTTGGTTGATGTTGTTCACGACCATTGTGATACGATCTGATCCTCTGCCTAGGAGAAGGGATAGGTACCGATCCCTTGCCTAGGGGAGGTTCTAATCCATACTTAGAATATTCTGGAGAGTCTATCTCTTGGTCTCGCTTGATCATTGCTTTATACCATTGTCTGTGCTTGATCTCGGGACTCCATGATCACCTCTCTAGGCTGCTTGCCTTGTCTATCATCGAGTCTAATTTGTTCGATCAGTCTGGATATAACCGGGTCAAAAGGTCAGATAACACTTCCCCCCAAAGAGTGTCTTGTTTCAAACATGACTTGTTTTGAATCGAAGCAAATTAGAGTTGCCGAAAAGGATTCCATTCATTTTTCTGAACAATCGTTATCCTTTCCTTGTATCGTCTTTCTGACGAGTCATATCTCTCTCTGTTTGTTGCGATGCTTGGTTGATACTAGTTAGTATAAATCCATGATGTAAACCTCAGTCTTTGTCTACACTCGATTCCATTGAGCTGGTTGATTGAGTTAGTAGGTCTCGGCTATCTGTAGTGACTTCTTTTCTGAGAAATCTAGGTTAGAATTCAATTTCTGTCGATTCGAGCAATCGAATGTTTGGTATACACACGTGCATGTTCATGTACACACTTTGTTAATGGCTCCGGAACACGTTTACAACTTATGGGTCATTTCCAATTCTTTGTAGTTCAAATGCCATTGCATTGCAAATTTTTTCTTTTTAATTCCTTCTTTAGCATCGACAAGTGATCGGTATGAATCCCCTAGGTGAGGAATCTGATCTGATCCCTTTAACCATGTGGACTTAATCAAACTTCGAGTCCAAAGAGGAGCGGGCTACACCAGTATATAAGCTAATCACTTAGCTTTCATTCTCTTCACTTGCTTATTTATACAAACGAAACGACCCGATCCTCCTTCTCTCCTTGCTTCTGCCATTGACGAACCCAAGCCTGATAATTTTAACAATCCTCTTAACTTCTCCTTTGATTCGACGCTTCTTCATCCTCCATAAGCTCGCCATTGTCTCTGATTAAATTCTAACATCCAACCTTTACCGATTTGATCCCAAATCGTTCATACCCGAACCCTCAATTCATTCTAAACAACTTCAAGCTTCTTTCCTTCAATCGAGTCACATCTCCTTATATAGATGGGTTTTTGTATACGATTTAAGAATGGGATTCTATGATGAGACGAGGGAGTTGAACATGTTGACGGTTGTGAACCTAGGGTTCGGTATTGGACTGGAGAGAAACGAAGGGAAATAGCGGCTAAGCAAGGGATCGATGTTCACATGAGGAAGATGAAGTGGAATGAGGGATCGATTAGTAAGGAGGGATTAGTTATGGGCATTTGGAGTTTGAAATGGCACATGGGAACGCTGCCTAGGCGAGGGATCAGGTATGATAGAGGGACTTAGCCATTTTCAGCAATTGAACTTGAATTTGAACACATACACATGATTGTATATTTGGACTTTGAAACGAACGCACATGACTTCAAATTTGAACATGAAACACTCGAACTTTGGAATAGGACTTGAACATGATTCGAGTACTTGGACTTTTGAACAAACGCATAGGAAATGCACCAGAACGCTTGGAATAATGCACAGGAACTTGAATTTGAATATGTATACATGTGCTTGTATAAATTCGCCTGCTTTCGTGAACTTGATTGAAAATATCATACTTCAGTATGCTGATAATTGATCCTGAAGCTTATATAAAATCCACAACCATCGACGTGAAAGATGATTGGGACAGTCAGCGCGACAGTCACTTTGGTCGATTCATAGAGTTTCGTCATAGCTGTCATTTTAATTCTGAATTGCTTATCATTGTATCACACAACGTTGCACCACACCGCACTAGTTTACACTTAGCACATGGGGACATGTTAATTTTTCTAACAATGACTATCTACTAAGTTTGATGGTTATGAGTTCCAGATGCTCAAAGTGTTTAGCTGCTATGGCTACTGAACAGACTACTTCACATGACAGTACCGATGCTGAATCAAGCTCCACAACAACCTTTGCTCGACATACTCCATGCCATCAATCAGAACAGCCCGAAAGTTCTCAACAAGTGCCTGAAATTCCTGTGAATCTAGAAGCAGAAGATAAAATAAACTAGCTCTTGACACTTTAGAAGATGCTATATTTTTAGAAGATTCGGAAGATTCCTTGGCTTCGAGAGTCAATGAGGCTTCTCTCCATAGACATTGCATCAAGCATGGGATCCCGTATGAGGATGTATGAGTCTCGTCTCATAATGACAGAGCTCACTTACCTCTAAAAGAATACACTGCCTGTAACAGGTATATGTGTTGGGCAAAATGCATTCCACCTTTCAATCCATTCATCCAGAAGATGTTACATCATTTGAGATTGGCTCCAGCCCAGCTGCATCCAAATAGCTATGCATTTCTACATTGCACATATATGATATTTCTTGAATTCTTATATCGTGAACCGACCCCGAAGGATATCAGATTCATATTCGATTTCAAGCGACGAAAGGGGAGCCTCTCGTATACATTTCTTGAATCTATCAGTAATTACCAGGTCATGACTGGTGCTTGGAATAAGCTAAGTGCTTTCAAGAATTATGTGTGTTTCCCGCCTGGTTTCACGGGACAATGGCTGGAAGGACGTAAGTGTCGTCTCGAATTTATCGTGTATGCTTTTATCCAAGTCATACCTTAAACTAAGTAGTTTTTTGAATCTTACAAGTAGCTATCCACGTCCTATCGGTGACAGGTATTCAGAGGCGGTCTTCAAGCTTAAGAATATATCACCGAAAGATTGAGATGTTAGATCCTTTATTACCAATAAGAGTCTCTTTGCCTTAGGCTTGTTAAAAAAGTGTCGTAGCAGTGGGTTAACAGGGAATGCCGATGAAGAAGTGAGAGGAAGAAGAGGCATTTCTTGGCAGGCAGGTGGCGATGTTAGTCCTATTGTGCCTGCAGTCGAGGAGGCTTAGGATATCGCCGAAAAGACGAAATAAGGGGCGATGCTAATGAGCTCAGTCGTGACGACGTAGGTTCAAGCCATGAGCCTGCAGTCAGATCCTCCTAAGACACACAGCTTCCCGCCTCAAAGAAGAGAAAAAGAAAGAGGCTAGTTTATAAGCTTCACATAGGACAAGTCGCCAAGCAACCCAAGGCAACCACTGCTACCATAGATCAATCTACTTCTTTGCCTTAAGAAAATTTATTTGAGAGACTATCAATCATCCCAATACTAGAAGATGCTAGGAGTTATGATTTTGCTAATATGAGCCTTGGAGGGTCCAATTCTCCTATTCGAATAAGTGCTGACATTCCTCGAACTAGCATGGGAGAGATTACTCCAGCTAGCAAAGCTTCAGTACCTGGTCTGTTGGGGGCTCATTAGGACACTCACAATCACATGCACTGCACCACACGACACCTATCCATCTTTGTTTTATTCGCAGAATATATCAAAGACCCAGTCTTCTCGTCACAATAGTGCCGATCCACACCCCACCGTCTATGGTAGTAGCAAATCATTACCTCACGCCCCTATTTCGGCTACACTACCCGAGCAACATTCGGGCTCTTTCGGCATCCGACGATCTTCTGAACACCTGTCTGGCGTAGGAAATCTTGATACATCATCTCATAGACATGACACACGAACCCTCTCAGATCCAACTGCTCTTGATGCCACTGCTGCAAAAAAGATGGCCGAGCTTAAGGCCACATTTCCTAAGTTATGCTTTGATGGGTTCAAATTTGTTCCTACTATGCATCTGATTCCTCCAAAGGCCAAGGACACAGTGCTCTCTTATGTTAATGATGTCTATGTCCAGCATGACATAACTCTTTATGCGACCGGGAGGATTTTGAAGTGCTAATTGAAAAGAATCACAAGATCGATTGCTTAACTCTTGAAGTGATTCATGATAAAAACATTATCAAACACTTAGATGAAGGAAGGTGCTGAATACAAAGCTGGCCAATGCTGAGAAAAGAGCCAATGAATCTTCTAAAGCAGTTGAATGTTTGATGGACGTGCATCATGTTGAACTGGACATCGTTGTTCGCCGTAGTGGCACTTTAGCCTTTAAGAAGGATGTTTTGAAGAAGTAAAAGGATGCGCTGAAAAAAGATAATGACGCCTTGACCCTCCGTATTTGATAGCTCGAGGAGGAGCTTGAGAAGGAAAAACAAGAGAAACTTATGGCTCGACCGAAGTCCCAAAGATATTGGGAGGAAACTGTCATGGCTCGTCCGACCAAGAATGAAGCTGATAAACAACTTGTGCAAATAGAGACCCTCAAAGAGGAAGCTAGGGAGGCTGGTCGGAAATAGAAATAAAGGATGACTTTAATCCACTACTGATATATTACAATGCAAGCGTCCTCAAGAATAGCTACCTTCGCTTCTTTGGAGAGGGGTACCCTAAGTCGCTAATCGAAGCTTGGGACTATATTGTTGAGCTGAAGAAGAAATCCCTTGGTGGCGCTGATGTTGATGAAGAGCGGCTTATGCGTGAAATCTTGCGCAATGAAGAGCCTGACGAACTCAAGGCTGCTTGACTTAGTTTACTCCATGACCCAACGATCACTGAAAAGGGGAAGGATGGTGATGAAGTCTCCGGGTCTTGCTCTCAAGGCCCTCTCATAAGTCAAGCAACTGGTGCCTCGGCTTCTCATGACCTTGAAAAGGAGATAGGCTACGATCCAGATCATCCTGAAATCCTCAAGTCTTTTAGGCTATCTTCGGTTCTTGAAGGCAGCACTCCAGCTTCGATCGAAGGCCAATCCAGCGAAGGTATATCTCTCACTTCCTCGACGTTCGAGAAGGTTTACATCTTGGGCACCAAAGTCACAGGCTTACCCATTGAACCTTATGAAATCGTAGATCTGTTTGCATCTGTACATGCTCTTGGCGGTGAAGCTGTCATGGGATAGCAAGCACTGATCATAAGGTCTACAACAGTCGCCACTTCACAGACGGTCCTAACCGTCCAATCCATTAAGACTCCCGGTTTGGATGCTGAAGTCACAGAGGCTTTGAATGAAGAAAAGACTGATGATCAATAGGCCTAGGACGAAACAAATGATGTCATGGTGACTCATGCCTCTAAGCACACAGACAAGCATAGCTTAAAGGAGCGCATTGAGAAGGAAGAGCTGGACAAGCAAGTCAAAAGGAAGCATGTCGAGGTAAATGTCACTCATTCCAAATCATAATACCGGCGGTATCGTCCCTAAAAAGGTCGACCCTTCCATATGTGAGAAATGCGGATTACAAATCTTAAGGCTAAAATTAACACTAGAGGAGGGGTTAATAGTGTTTTAAGGAATTACTAATTCTTTTTTAGTTTATATTAATTTGAACACAAATGTATGCAATATTCAGACACAGATATGATAACAGAATCAAACACAGATGTAGATATAAAGTACAAGCAATAAAGGAAAGAACACACCGGATTTTATACTGGTTCGGAGTTACCCTACATCCAGTCCCGCAACACAAGTACGGATTTCCTTTCAAAATCAATTCTTACAATTACACCCTCAATTTCAAGGCCACGAGGTACACCGCTCCAGATTCACAATCCTTTGGGTAGAGATACTTGATTTTACGGGCAACAAGTTCACCCGATTGATTTTCCAAGCTACAATCACACATTTTCTCGCTCGATTGAATACAAAGAAGTCTATAACTCTTCATAGCACTGGGATCTTATTGAGATAGTGATAGAGAATCAAACCAGAGATGATCTAGTTAGATTCAATGGTGATTTCGGCAGAGTAATGGTAAAAATGTATATAAAGAAATGTGGAAGAAGAAGAGGAGTGAAATCAGAGAAAATATGAATGTAAATTCGTTTAAAACAGCCCCTATTTATAGTAGAACAATAGCCATGTCCATTCGTGAAAGGATATGACGAATAGACATTTCCTTTGAAATTCAAACTTTTGAAATAAACTGTCACCTTGTCGACAAGGGGTCCATGGGGTTGTCGACAAGCCTAAGTTATTTTTGGTAATTTGTTTTTCTTTGAAAATAACTTCTATCTTGTATTAAAACTATTTTAAACTTTATAAATATACTTAACTATAGTTAAAATACATAAATAAGTATAGAGAATAATATTTTGGTATATATAAAATTTTACTATAATTTTATATTTAAATTTTAGTATAAATATTAAAAGTTAAATATATTATAATTAAAAATAGTTTAAAACCAAGGATAATTTGATATTGAAAATAAAGATTATTTTGAGGCTAAAAGTATTTTAAAACCAAGATAGATTTTTTTGATTTAAAAAGGAAGATTTTGAAATCATTTTGAAAACAAGATATAATTTTGTAAAACATTTGAATAAAAGTTAGTGGATACAAAACAATGTTCCACTAGATTTTTCGTAGGTTCCATCCTACTTAGGGTTCCATCCCTTTAACGGGCTCGAAGTGGATTCCATTCCACGAATAAAATGGATTTTAAGATGTCAGTGCTTTTGTAGGAGTTTTAACAAAATTCCTAACTAAATTACTTATCTTGAAATCTTGAACTCTTGATAATCTTGATACTCATGAGTCTTGAATCTTGATATCTTCGATCTTGAGTTCATCAGTTCTTGAATCTCTATACTGTACAGTCTTCATTCTTTGGTACCTGTATATATATCCTGCATATACATATATATCTAAACAATAATGTTAGTATTTATATTTTATAATCTTATTCTAAGGTTGTTGTCATTAAAACCAACTTCTCAGGGACTAACAATCTCCCCCTTTTTGATGATGACAACCTTTGTTTATAAAATATTACTTCTATCCTAATAACTCCCCCTAAAACTAATAACTCCCCCTTAATCTATGCCTAACTATCCTATTTTATACTTCTCCCCCTTTGTCATCAACAAAAACTAACTCCAAACTATATAACCCCCCCTTATTCTTGTACTAAAGTACCTGCATTAATAAAATATATAATGGAGTATATAATAGATAGATTAAGAGATAATTATACTGATAGACATGATAACTAATCAAAGATCATATAAATATCAATGTGTATTTATAAATATTATGTTTTGCACACCAATTATCAATCCACACCAAACAAAATCAAATCAATCCAAGCAATCAATTCAAATCAAACAAAGCAATCAAATAAAATCAAACATTATAAGGAACTTCCACCCATCCTTCTTCTCCAAATATAGGGTCTGCTTTAATGGCATCCCAATTTTCATTGTCATTGGTGAGAGAGACTAGAGGATGTGCTTCATTATCATCTTTGTGCAGGGAGTAAATCATCCATCTAATCGCATCGAAATGCTTTTCTTGTTCCTTGATCATTTGCATTTGACTCAACTCTAAGTGTCGCTGATTACAGAGAATGAAAGAAAGAATATTCTTGAAAGAATTAAGGGTTTCTTCAAGATTCTCGGTCAAACTATGAATTGGATCGGCCATATTTGAGTTTGTGAGAAGAAATATAGATAGAGCAGATAAGAAATGATTTTGAGTGATGAATTCTAGAAGAAATATGTATTTATAGGTGTAGAAATTCGTTTGAAATGAATAGACACAAGGTAGTTAGTCAAATTTCAAATTTAAAATGAAAAGTCATTTCTGACCAGTACTTGTCGACAGGGTCTCTGGGGGGTTGTCGACAGGGGTCAGTTAATTTTGATGACTCATTTTGATTTTGTGAATAATTGTATATATATATATATAATAACATTTATTCTGGAGATAAGATAGGCTAGATAACAGAAAAGTAATTCAATTTCATTTCATAATAGAACGATACAATGATTAAACATTAAGAACTATACGAACATTCAAATCAAAACAAACTAAAACCAATACAACATGACATGAAAAGGTAGAACTAGTTAGAGGATGATGAAGATGAAGATAATCCAAGCTTCTTGCTTACTTTGGAGAAAAACTTGTTCATCTTGGATGACATTTTATCCAATTTCTTACTAACGGACCGTTTAAGAGTCCGTTGATTCTCAACAATGGTCTTTTGATTTTTGAGTAGGGTTTTGTTGGTTGGATTAGAGGGATAGTCAATACTTTCCAAGGATGTTTCACCTTCTTCTTCTTCTTCTATTTCCATTTCATCCCCTTCTTCTTCTTTTTCCTCCTCTTCCGTCTCCTCATGAGCCAAACGCTCTTCCTTTTCGGCCAGGGTCTCATATGGTTGAAAAACATATGGAATTTTCATAAGAGAAATGTTTGAGTGATTAAAAACTTCTATTGAAACAAATTCTTCTCTTTTGAAATTCACTCCAAAATAATTAAAAATCCGAGTGAGATAGATTCCATGATACAAAGTGTTTTCACCCACTTCAAAAATTTTGGGACGAAGTTCATCCAAAATAACTTGTGCTCAATTAATATCATAATTTCCAAAAATAGCAAAAAGTGCTTTGCAAACTTTTGAAGTTGGATTGTTAAAACTCCCCGATCTTGGGGTCAAAGTATGTTGTAAAAGAAGATTAACAATTCTTGCTTTTGGTCGAAAGTTTCGATTTATGAATTCAAAGTTATCATCTCCTTCGAAAATGTGATGAAATGTCTCATGATCATTTTCATCGATATTAAAACTATAAAGATCCATTCCCATGCTCTTGGAATTGAGAATGGTACCCAAAACATCACAATTTAAAATGATTCTAGTGCCTTTGACACTACTCCAAATTTCATCATCATTTCCATTATAAAATCCATGGTTGAGATTTGCATAGAAAATTTTAACAAGATTTGGATAACAAACAAAGTCATTTTGTGAAGCATCAACAAGACTAAGAACTTGGTTGTTTGCAAAAAGAGAATCGATTTCATAAGTAGAGAAATCTTGAAATAAAGCAAACTTTCCGAGATGGACTTTTCCATAGTTAGCATAGTTGATATATGCTTTTATAGCATCCGGATTATTGAAAATTTGCTCTTTTATATTTTTGGAAAGTCTCGTTGTGGAAGGGTTGCTTGAAGAGGCCATTAGAGTAGAGAGTAGAGAGCTTGATATTTTGAAATAAGAGTTTGAATTTGAAAATGAAAGTGAAAAGTTGTGATAAAAGATAGTAAATAAATAGATTCTCAAGGGACAGGTTCTCTGGTCAAAAGGTGACTTTTCAGAGACTTGAATGAAGTGAAAAGATGGAGGGAAATTCAAACATTTGAATTCAAATTTGAATTTCAAATTTCTATACCCTTGTCGACAACGTGGGGGGGCCCTTGTCGACAGGTGTCTCTGAATTTTCATGATTTATTTCTCTTAAGTATTCTAATTTATATATGTATATATTATTTTTAATGTCTATATAGTATCTGGAATATTACTAGAATTATAGTATATTCCAAAAAATATTATGATACTATTTAAAAATAAAAATAATAGTAAAATAATAGTAAAAATATAATAAAATAAAAAAAAATTAAAATTCAAATGACACACCAATTCAAAATCAACCAATCAAACATCAAATCCTAAGCATGCAATTTCAACCAATGTATTGTAAACGTGTACCTTTTTCTGAGTCCGTTTCTATGAATTCGTCGAAGTCATGAACTGCCGTGAAACACATATTTGAATTATCTGTCTTATGATCATCATCGCTTGAGGACGAGTCTGAGTCATCTAGAGTAGCGGTAAATGCACGTTTTCGTTTCTTTGCGGAATCATTGTTTATAGGAAGATTTTGCTTATCTGGATGCGGACAGTCTCTTTTGATATGGCCTGGTTCCTCACAATTGAAACATTTGATATAGTTTGGCACTACATTCTGATTACCAGAGTTCTTATAGTTGTTTCTCTTGAGATTATTCATCTTTCTGTATTTCAAGAATTTTCGAAAGTTCTTGGCCATAAAGGCTATCTCTTCATCATTATCGCTGTTTGAGTCTGATCCATCGGTCAATGCATTAAATGCAATTGATTTCTTTTCAGATGCTTTGCTTTCTCTTCTCCCAAGCATTTGGACTTCAAACGACATTAGATTTCCAATTAATTCTTCTATCTTTAAGGTACTAATGTCATTTGCCTCTTCGATCGCAAGTGTCTTTTGATCCCATTCTGGAGTAAGAGAATTTAAGATTTTTCTGACTTGATCTTCTTCCGAAAATACCTTTCCCAAGGATATTAGAGAATGCACAATATCCTAAAATCTACTATACATATCTGGAATAGACTCATTAGGATTCATTTTAAATAATTGAAACTGATTTGTGAGCATGGAAATTTTGGTCTGTTTAACTTTGCTTGTTCCTTCATGAGTAACTTTGCAAAGTTTTCCAGATTTCATATGCAGACTTACAAACTGACACTCTATTAAATTCATTCCTATCAAGTGAACAAAACAGAATATTCATAGCTTTAGAGTTATTTTGTGCGATGGTCTTTTGCTCAGCAGTCCACTGTGCAAAACCAGTTGTGGGTTCAAAATATTCAGTCTGTGTGATATTCCAAGTGTCTAGTCCTACAGATTGTAAATATATTTTCATCTTATATGCCCAATATGCATAGTTACTGCCATTAAAAAGTGATGGTCTGACAGTAGACTGACCTTCTACAAATGAACTAGTGACAGAGGTAATAGAACCAGTGTTGGTAGTAGTAACAGTACTAGTGTTGGTAGCCATTTTGAAATTTTTTTCAAAATTCAGATTATGAAACTTTGAAAACCTTGCTCTGATACCAAATGTGAGAAATGCGGATTACAGATCTTAAGGCTAGAATTAACACTAGAGTGGGGGTGAATAGTGTTTTAAGGAATAACTAATTCTTTTTGAGTTTATATTAATTTGAACATAAATGTATGCAATATTCAGACACAAATATGATAACAGAATCAAACACAGATGCAGATATAAAGTAAAAGCAATAAAGGAAAGAACACACCGGATTTTATACTGGTTCGGAGTTACCCTACATCCAGTCCCGCAACACAAGTACGGATTTCCTTTCAAAATCAATTCTTACAATTACACCCTCGATTTCAAGGCCATGAGGTACACCGCTCCAGATTCACAATCCTCTGGGTAGAGATACTTGATTTTACGGGAAACAAGTTCACCCGATTGATTTTCCAGGCTACAATAACACCTTTTCTCGCTCGATTGAATACAAAGAAGTCTATAACTATAAATAGCACTGGGATCTTGTTGAGATAGTGATAGAGAATCAAACCAGAGATGATCTAGTTAGATTCAATGGTGATTTCGGCAGAGTAATGGTAAAAATGTATATAAAGAAATGTGGAAGAAGAAGAGGAGTGAAATCAGAGAAAATATGAATGTAAATTCATTTAAAACAACCCCTATTTATAGTAGAACAACAGCCATATCCATTCGTGAAAGGATACGACGAATAGATACTTCCTTTGAAACTCAAACTTTTGAAATAAACTGTCACCTTGTCGACAAGGGATCCTTGGGGTTGTCGACAAGCCTAAGTTATTTTTGGTAATTTGTTTTTCATTGAAAATAACTTCTATCTTGTATTAAAACTATTTTAAACTTTATAAATATACTTAACTATAGTTAAAATACATAAATAAGTATAGAGAATAATATTTTGGTATATATAAAATTTTACTATAATTTTATATTTAAATTTAAGTATAAATATTAAAAGTTAAATATATTATAATTAAAAGATAGTTTAAAACCAAGGATAATTTGATATTGAAAATAAAGATTATTTTGAGGCTAAAAATATTTTAGAACCAGGATAGATGTTTTTGATTTAAAAAGGAAAATTTTGAAATCATTTTGAAAACAAGATATAATTTTGTAAAACATTTGAATAAAAGTTAGTGGATACAAAACAATGTTCCACTAGATTTTTCGTAGGTTCCATCCTACTTAGGGTTCCATCCCTTTAACGGGATCGAAGTGGATTCCATTCCACGAATAAAATTGATTTTAAGATGTCAGTGCTTTTCTAGGAGTTTTAACAAAATTCCTAACTAAATTACTTATCTTGAAATCTTGAACTCTTGATAATCTTAATACTCTGAGTCTTGAATCTTGATATCTTCGATCTTGAGTTCATCAGTTCTTAAATCTCTATACTGTACAGTCTTCATTCTTTGGTACCTATATATATATCCTGCATATACATATATATCTAAACAATAATGTTAGTATTTATATTTTATAATCTTATTCTAAGGTTGTTGTCATCAAAACCAACTTCTTAGGGACTAACACCATATCCCAAAGTGAGACTGCTTCCGTTTCTCTCTCTAAAAGCATTTCACCTAACGGTGGCAAGGGTGGAGGAAGGTCGAAGAGGAAAGGCAAGTGTGAGAGCTCCAACGAGTCTACCTTGAAGAAGCCGAAGAAATAGCCATCGACTCGACTTAGGTTATGTATATAGGTAGCTAGTTTTTTTTTGTTGGTCGTGATTGTGCGGGTACGACCTACTTTTGGTTTCTAGTCTTTGAAATAAACTTGGACCTAGCTTCCCAAGCCTTTTACTTGTGAATAAAAACATCTTTCATTTTATTCTAGTTTTTTTGTGTGAATTCATTCAAGTGTTCTAGCTATTACGTTTTCCATTCAATGTACTTGTAATTCATCGCTCGTTGTTTCAGGTATCGACCTGATAAATCTATCTCAAAGCATCTTCTCGATCATGGCCTTGAATGCATCAAACAATCGGCATAAGCCGAAGTGTTACAGTGTCGTATTCAATGATTAAGTGATTAAACTCCTACGCCCAGTCTCGAGTTGGCAGAATTAATCCATGGATGGTCACATTCCATCCATTACAAGTTTATACTCCCTCTGTCGGGTTCAGGTCAGAGTCGAAAAATGAGTGGCCGAATCACACTCATTCGTTTGTTTATACTCTTTTCTACACTATGGGGATCAGAGTTAGTCGATGGGCGATTAAACACACCCGATTGGTGTTTATACTCCAGCCCACACTCTGGGACTGGAGTTATTCTGACAAATGGTCGAATCATATTTTTTATGGTTAATTCCTTTGTCCCCAGGTCAAGGGCAAAAGTCGAAGAGTGGTTGGTCATACCACGTCCACTTCTACTTTATACTCCTGCCGAATCGCAATATGGAAATTAGCTAACATATGGTCGAGTTACATTTGCTCTATGTTTTTGATGTAGTACATACCTTGATTGGCGAAGTAGTCGAACAGCCTAACGAAGCTCGGCAACGACAAAACTCCACCGCAATACCATTCCGACCTAACTCCTCACGACCTACCAATCACCACGACATAACTCCAGCTCCAATCGTTCCCGACCTAAAACTAATCCGACCTAATTCTTCACCACAAGCTAAGCCCTATGTCGTTGATGACTTCCGAACTAAGCAACCATATGTCGTTAACGACTTACGACCTAAACCCTTGTCACTGGAACCACGCAACAATCTCCGACCTAACGATAGCTCGCAGTCACTTTCCGACCTATCCCTAAGTCGCCACCGCGACGTAACCCTTCCCCGACTTAAATCTGCCGATTCCAGTCATTCGTCCCTCTCTCCCCTAAATCACATGCCGCCATCTTATGTCGCGTGCCGCCTTCCATAAGTCGCGAACGAGTTTTTTTTTAGATCGCAAATTAATTTGATAAGTCGGAGATGCTGGGATAAGTCGCGAGATTTGATAAATGGAGATGCTGGGATAAGTCGCGAGACTTGATAAGTCGGAAGAAGAAGTGATAACTCGTGAAGTACTGTTGATAAGTCGTGAAATACTTTAAGTCGCGAGATGATTTTTAAGTCGTGAAGTACTGTTGATAAGTCGTTATACATTGGTGTGTAAGGTGTTGTAATTTTTCTTAAGTGTGTGTTTTGTTGTAACCCTATAAATAGGGATGTTGGTCATTTGTAAATGGTTGTTGATTTTGAAATAAAAATTTCCTTTGTTAGCTTTGTGCTTTCATCCAATTGGTAGTCGAGTGTAATCTCCTATCTCCTCTTTCGGAATTCAAGTGCGCTTGAATCAACGATCGTAGAAGCCGATTCACGGAATCTAGTGCGCTAGATCAACGTGCGAAGAATCGTAGATCTTTGAACCCGGTATCGTGCGCGATCAACGAGTTCGGGATAGCTAGAATTCGGTATCTTTGGATCAACGAATTCGGGCATTTCAGTATCTTCCAATCCATCGATCGCTACTTTCATCGTATCATCAATTTTTGTATTCCGCCGCTGCGTCATTTGGTATTAAAGCTAGAACGCAAGGAGTTTGCGTAGATTTTTGGTGTTGTGCGAGATTTACATCATTTGGAGAAGTGGGTTATCGAGATTTGTTCGTTTGGAGATTTTTGAAGTTTCCAACAAGTGGGTAGTTTTGATTTGAAGATTTTTAGATCGAAGTGAAGTTTTTGTTGGAATTTGTTGAAGAGTGATCATGCCTCCGAGAAGAGCTAACCGTTATCGCAACATTGATGCTTTGTATGGGACAGAAGAGGCCGATGAGATGGAGCAAAGAATTAACGACAATTTTAATGAGAAGATTAATGAAGGGATTGGTCGATTAGAGAGAATGATGTTGGAGATGAGTCAAAATCAGAGAAGGGTATCACCTGAATCGAGCCATGGGAGAAGTAGAGCTTCACCACATTCAAATCGAGAGAGAAGTGTCGATAGTGATCATAGAAGCGTGGATCGAGATTGTGATAGAAATGTTGATGATCGAAGTCGGGATAGAAATGTGACTGATCGAGATCGGAGGAATGTAGATCGTAGGAATGTTGGTGGAAGAAATGGTGGTGGTAGAGATGTTGTTGGTCAGGATCGACATCGATATACGTCGGATTGTGAAGAAGAGTATGATGGTGGTAGTGTTCATGGACGAGGACGTGGAAAAGGAAGAAATCAGTCAGAGTACGATCACAAGTGGGAATCTGGTATGAAGACTGAAATTCCAGAATTCAAAGGTGGTATGCAAGCTGAGGAGTTTTTGGATTGGGTGGCTAATGTTGAAGAAATTTTTGATTTCAAAGAAGTTCCCGAACATCGTAGAGTAAAGTTGGTTGCTACAAGGTTGAGGGGTAGAGCTTTGGCATGGTGGCAGCAAACCAAACTTACACGTGAACGAATGGGGAAGTCAAAAGTTGAATCTTAGGAGAAGATGAAGAAATTGATGAAAGCAACGTTCTTACCTTACAATTATTAGTCACTGATGTATCAACGTTTGCAGAATTTGAGGCAGGGCACAAAAACTGTTAATGATTATGCGGATGAGTTTTACCAGCTTATTGCGAGGAATGATATTATGGAAACGGAAGAGCAGCTGACATCTAGATTCATTGGGGGATTGATAATGCAGATTCAGGATATGGTTAATATGTTCGATCCAAGATCTGTGGCAGAGGCACCTCAGAAAGCGTTGGCTTGGGAGAAGCAGGCACGACGAGGAGGTGGTGTGTTTACTAATTCCAACAATCAAGTGAAGGGTGTTAGTGGAAGTTCTAATGTTTCTAAACCTATCAGTAAACCAGTGGTGAAGGAGGCTGAGAAGGCAAAGGTTAGTAACGGTTTCAAATGTTACAATTGTCAGGAGTTGGGTCATAAAAGCAATGAGTGTCCAAAGCCAAAGAAGAGAGCAATGATTGCTGAGGTTGAGGATGAGGAGGCTGAAGTTTCTAATCAATTACCAGTTGAGGAGGAAGAATTGTTGTCTGGAGATGATGGTTATACATTAATGATGAGGAGGAATTGCTTAACACCGAAGCAGGAGGAAGAGACTAGCTGGTTGAGGAGTAACATCTTTCAATCAACGTGCACTATCTTGGGAAGGGTTTGCAAATTTGTTATTGATGCTGGAAGCTGTGATAACATTATCTCTACAGAAGCTGTAAAGAAGTTATCATTGAAGACAGAGAAGCACCCAAAACCGTATAAGTTAGCTTGGTTAAGGAAAGGTAGGGAGGTGAAAGTTAGTCGAAGGACTTGTGTTAATTTTTCAATTGGGAAGAAATACAAGGACGAAATTTGGTGTGATGTTGTGGACATGGACGTATGCCATTTGTTGTTGGGGAGACCGTGGCAATATGATAGGGTGGTGCAACATGATGGGCGTACCAACAGTTACAGTTTTGTGTTTGAAGGCACGAAGATTACTCTCGTTCCCAAGAAGCGTCAATAGGAAGAAAACAAACTGGAGGAGATTGAAGAGCTGAAAACTTTATTATCTTTGAAGGAGTTTGTTAAGGAGGTTGAGGAAGAGCCGGAAGTATATTTGTTGATTGGGCGAGAGAGCAGCAAAGAGGTTGAAATTCCAGAAGAAGCGAAGCCAGTTTTGAATGAATTTGAGGATGTATTTCCAGAAGAGTTACCGAAGGAGTTACCGCCACTAAGAGACATTCAACATCAAATTGATCTTGTTCCGGGAGCAATGCTGCCACATAGACCACATTATCGAATGAGTCCAAAAGAGCATGAGGAGTTGCGAAGGCAGGTGGAAGAATTGCTTGAACAGGGGCATGTGCAGGAGAGTTTAAGTCCTTGTGTTGTACCATCTTTGTTAGTACCGAAGAAGGACGGGACGTGGAGAATGTGCACTGACAGTCGAGAATTAAATAAGATTAATGTGAGATATAGATTTCCAATGCCGAGGTTGGATGACTTGCTAGATCAAATAAGCGGAGCTACTATCTTTTCGAAGATTGATTTGAAGAGCGGATATCATCAAATTCGTATCAGGCCAGGTGATGAGTGGAAGACTGCTTTTAAAACCAGGGAGGGTCTATACGAATGGTTGGTAATGCCATTTGGTTTATCAAATGCGCCAAGTACATTTATGCGAGTGATGAATCAAATTTTTAGACCATTTATTGGAAAATTTGTGGTGGTATATTTCGATGATATTCTGATATATAATGGAAATCCAGAGGAACATTTGAATCATCTGAGAGAAGTGCTGATGGTACTGCGACAAGAACAATTTTATGCTGCGACGAAGAAATGCGTGTTAATGACGCATAGTGTTTTATTTTTGGGGTATATTGTATCGGATGGAGGAATACAGGTTGACCAAAGTAAAATCGAAGCGATTAGAGATTGGCCACAACCCAAGACAATAACAGAAGTTCGAAGTTTCCACGGGTTGGCTTCATTCTATCGAAGATTTATTCCACACTTTAGTAGTGTGATGGCGCCTTTTACTGATTGTATGAAGGGCAAACAGTTTTCATGGACGGAGGAAGCAGGAGTTGCTTTTGAACGAATCAAGGAGTTGTTGACGACAGCACCAATTCTAGCATTACCTGATTTTCAGTTGTTGTTTGAGCTACACACTGATGCGTCAAAGGTTGGAATTGGAGGGGTGTTGAGTCAGAGGGGACGTCCTATTGCATTTTTCAGTGAGAAGCTATCGCGTGCAAAGATGAGATATAGTACATATGATGTGGAATTTTATGTTGTTGTGCAAGCTATTAAACACTGGAGACACTATCTATTTCAGAAAGAGTTTGTTCTTTACACTGACCATGAGGCGTTGAAACATTTACAAGGGCAAGACAAGATTTCAGCAAGACATGCATCATGGGTTGCATATCTGCAACAGTTTACGTTTGTTGTGAAACACAAATCGGGAGTGACGAATCATGTTGCGGATGCATTAAGTAGAAGAAATCATGTATTGACTACAATGAAGGTCGAAGTGACAGGGCTTGATGTGCTACCAGAGTTATTTGTTGAAGATCCTTACTTTGTGAAGTTTGTAGATAAAGTGAAGAAAGGAGAGACGGATGAGTTTGTGATGGTAGATGGTTTTCTGTTCAAGGGAAATCGATTATGTATACCGGATTGCAGTTTACGATTGAAGATTGTGAAGGAATTGCATGAGGAAGGTCATGTGGGTAGAGACCGTACATTACAGCTGATTTCTCAATCTTATTTTTGGCCATCAATGAGGAAAGAAGTGGAAAGGTTTGTGGAACGATGTCATATCTGTCAGGTTTCGAAAGGAACTGTGACTAATGCTGGATTATATATGCAGTTACCTGTACCAACTAAGCCTTGGGTTGATGTGAGTATGGATTTTGTTTTGGGTTTGCCTCGAACTCAAAGGGGAAACGATTTCATTTATGTGGTGGTTGACCGATTTTCGAAAATGGCACATTTTATTGCTTGTAAAAAGACGATGGATGTTGTTCATGTGGCTCAGTCGTTTTTCAAAGAAATCAATCGACTTCATGGATTGCCTGAATCGATTGTTTCAGACAGGGATACTAGATTTTTAAGTCATTTTTGGCTGAGTTTGTGGAAGATGGTGGGAACGAAGCTAAATTTCAGCAGTGCTTATCATCCACAGACAGATGGACAAACTGAAGTTGTGAACAGATCCCTGGGAAACTTGTTGCGATGTCTTGTACAGGATAATTTGAAAAGTTGGGACTCAAAGTTGTGTCAGGCAGAGTTTGCTCATAATCATGCTGTTAACCGAAGCGCTGGATACAGTTCATTTCAAGTTGTATATTCAAACTTGCCAAAGGGGCCGTTGGATTTAACGGTAGTACCACAACCAAAAAGAGTGATTAAACGGGCATCAGATTTCATTGATGAGTTGAAAGATTGTCATAGAATCGTTCAAGAACGTTTGGAGAAGACGAATGAGAAATATAAACGAGCTGCAGATAAAAAGAGAAGAAGTGTGGAGTTCAACAAAGGTGATTGGGTGTATGCTGTGTTAACAAAAGATCGTTTTCCAGTGGGTGCTTATAACAAATTGAAAGCCCGAAAGATTGGTCCAGTAGAAATTATAAAACGGATCAATGAAAATGCTTATAAGTTGAAGCTGCCTGAGGATGTTTACACTTCTGACGTGTTTAATGTTAAACATCTTATACCTTATTCTGGAGATGAACAATCCAATGGGGAGGAACTTTTAAATTCGAGGACGAATTTCTCTCAACCTGGGGAGGATGATGCAGTACATACCTTGATTGGCGAAGTAGTCGAACGACCTAACGAAGCTCGGCAACGACATAACTCCACCGCAATACCATTCCGACCTAACTCCTCACGACCTACCAATCACCACGACATAACTCCAGCTCCAATCGTTCCCGACCTAAAACTAATCCAACCTAATTCTTCACCGCAAGCTAAGCCCTATGTCGTTGACGACTTCCGACCTAAGAAACCATATGTCGTTAACGACTTACGACCTAAACCCTTGTCACTGGAACCACGCAACAATCTCCGACCTAACGATAGCTCGCAGTCACTTTCCGACATATCCCTAAGTCGCCACCGCGACTTAAACCCTTCCCCGACTTAAATCTGCCGATTCCAGTCATTCGTCCCTCTCTCCCCTAAATCACATGCCGCCATCTTATGTCGCGTGCCGCCTTCCATAAGTCGCGAACGATTTTTTTTTAGATCGCAAATTAATTTGATAAGTCGGAGATGCTGGGATAAGTCGCGAGATTTGATAAATGGAGATGCTGGGATAAGTCGCGAGACTTGATAAGTCGGAAGAAGAAGTGATAACTCGTGAAGTACTGTTGATAAGTCGCGAAATACTTTAAGTCGCGAGATGATTTTTAAGTCGTGAAGTACTGTTGATAAGTCGTTATACATTGGTGTGTAAGGTGTTGTAATTTTTCTTAAGTGTGTGTTTTGTTGTAACCCTATAAATAGGGATGTTGGTCATCTGTAAATGGTTGTTGATTTTGAAATAAAAATTTCCTTTGTTAGCTTTGTGCTTTCATCCAATTGGTAGTCGAGTGTAATCTCCTATCTCCTCTTTCGGAATTCAAGTGCGCTTGAATCAACGATCGTAGAAGCCGATTCACGGAATCTAGTGCGCTAGATCAACGTGCGAAGAATCGCAGATCTTTGAACCCGGTATCGTGCGCGATCAACGAGTTCAGGATAGCTAGAATTCGGTATCTTCGGATCAACGAATTCGGGCATTTCAGTATCTTCCAATCCATCGATCGCTACTTTCATCGTATCATCAATTTTTGTATTCCGCCGCTGCGTCAGTTTTAAACTCGACCCATCGAATCGTAGGCAAGAATTAATGGATAAACGGTTGAGTCGCGTTCATCATTGGTTAATTCGATTATGCACCCAAGAACTTGGTTGGCACCAAACCCCAGGTTCTCGTTGGTTTATATTTATGCATACGTAGATGTAAGTTGGTCGCATATCACAACCATTATACTACGCACAAGCAATTCACATATATGGAAACAACTTCAAGTTCTATTGTCAATTGAAAGAGAAAGCAATAGAGTCTGCCTTATTACATGGCTTCAAACTAAAATGCAGAAGCAAATTCTAAATGGAATACAAATGAATGAAACAAAATTAAGTGACGTAGCATCTTAAATGCTCATTATTCAACACTCTAGGGAGTGTAATGCCATCGACAGTCGTTAGCTTGAAAGTTCCATCTCCAAGCTTTTGATTGATGACATACGGTCCTTCCCATCTCGGACCCATGTTGGTGGGGCTAGGAAAGATCTATTTCAGAACAAGATCGCCAATTTTGAAGGTCCTAGCTCGGACTGTAGAATTATAGCATTGGGCGACTCGATGTCGGTGTGCAGCTGCCCTCAAGTCAGCTTCTTCGCACTTCTCATCGATCATGTATAGAGATTCCAAAAGGAGATCTCTGTTTGTTCTGGGGTTATAGTAAGTCACTCGATGAGAAAGGACATCAAATTCTATAGGAATCACGACTTTAAAGCTGTAGGCAAGGGCAACAGAGTGTGGCCAGTCGTGGACTTGTGGGTGGTTCTGTATTCCTATAGTACTGATGGGAGTTCATCAACCCACTTTCCTTTGGCCTTTTCCAAATGCTTCTTTAGAATGGACTTTATGATTTTTTAACAGTTTCGACTTTTCCATTAGCTTGAGGGTGAGCAACTATCGCAAATCTTTTCTCAATACGACGCTAGCGGTAGAATTGAATTTAGCACCAATCGAACTGGGTCCTGTTGTCAATTATGATTGTTTGGAGGAGACCAAAATGACGGATTATGTTTCGAACAACAAAGATGATTGCTTTCTTCATAATGATCGTGGCCAAAGGTTCAGCTTCAGCTCATTTTGTAAAGTAATCAACTGCTACGATAACGTACTTTGCGCCACCTTTGGAAATCGGCAAGGAGGCGATGATGTCAATACCCCAAGAAGCGAACGGCCATGGACTGGCCATCTGAGTAATCTCTGTCGGTGGGGCTCTCAGAATCTTTGAGAACACCTAGCACTTGTCACATCATCTAGCATAATCTGCTGCGTCTCGACTGAAGTTGGCCAGTAATAACCATAGTGAAGTATCTTCTTCGCCAAGGTTTGCTCCCCGATGTGATCGCCACATTCTCTTTTATGGACTTCTCTTAATGCTTGATTGATTTCATCGTTGGCGATACAACCAAGTAGGGGAATAGAAAAACCTTTTCTATACATGACTCCTTCTTGAAGGATGTAACGTGAAGCTTTACGGAGGACTTGTTATTTTTCATTCCACCGTTCAAGAAGGATTCCCCTCCACAAACAATCTTTTGTTGGAGTCATCCATTACTCCTTCTTGGGCTCCGCCTCCAAGATGCAATCAATCTCCATCTGGTCAATGCTCAAAGCGTTAAGTACTTCAACTGGGAGCAGGTCCATTTGCCATACATCCCCAAAATTGGCCAGTTTCGCCAGTGAGTTGGCTTTCTCATTCTGTTCTCTAGGGATGTGTGTGATAGTGTAATGCTCAAGATTAGTTAATAGCTCTTGGACCCGGTTGAGGTAAATAGCAAGTTGCGCTCCCTTGGCCTGATATTCTCCTTTGACTTGGCACCCGACTAGTTGGGAATCATAGAAAATTTGCAAAGCTTGTACTCCCAACTTATTAGCAAGCCCGATGATCAAGGCTTCATATTCAACTTCGTTATTTATCATAGGGAAGTTGATTTATGGGCATAGCAGATTGAGCGTTCCTTAGGAGTGACTAGTATGACTCAGGCACTAGAACATCGATCGTTAGATGCTCCATCCGTGTGCATCTTCCGTTGGGTGGCAGGTTCTTCACTGCTCTTAAGAAAGTCACATTGTGTAGTGAATTCGACTATGAAGTCCACCAACACCTGTCCCTGGATGGCTCTCCATGGGAGATAAATGATATCGAACTGGCTCAATTTGATGTTCCATTTCAATAACCTTCCAGACGTCTTAGGTTGCTATAGGACCCGTCGTAATGGTTGGTCGGCGAAGACATTAATGGGGTAAGCCTGAAAATAAGGGCGGAGCTTCCTTGACACAATCAATAGGCAGTATGCGAGCTTCTCCAATTTTAGACAATTTATTTCAGCACCTGTCAATTGCTTGCTAACATAGTATACTGGCCTCTGGATCCGATTCTCTTCGTGTAGCGGCTCGACACTTATGCCATGTACCGACACCGCTAAATAGATGTACAAGTTTTCATGATCCAGTGGCCTGGATAAGATGGGTGGTCTCTCTAAGTAGTGTACCAGAGCTTGAAACACGTCAACACAATCATGCGTCCATGCGAAGTTCCTCCTCCCTCTTCTGATCAAGTCGAAGAAGGGAATGCACTTATCAATGGCTCTGGAGATGAATCGATCCAGGGCGATGACCTTCCCATTTAGGCTTTGCACCTGCTTAATCGTCTTTGGTGTTTGGATATCTCTTATTGCCCGAATCTTCTTGGGATTTGCCTCAATTCCACAAGAGTTAATGATGAAACCCAAGAACTTCCCTAACGCAAGGCCAAAAGAGCATTTCAAGGGGTTGAGTTTCATTCCATATTTTCGAAAAATACTGAAAACCTCCGCCAAATCATCGATGTGGTCATTTGATTGCCGTGACTTCACGAGCATGTCATCCACATATACTTCCATTGATTGTCTGATCCGATTACCAAACATTTGGTTGACCGGTCTTAGATAAGCAGCTTCAGCGTTCTTCAAACCAAAGGGCATCACAATGCAGCAATATAGCCCCGGACCGGTAATGAAGCTGGTGTGTTCCTGGTCTGGGAAGTGCATTGGGATCTTGTTGTATCCGGAGTATCCATCCATAATTGAAAGAATTTCATGTCCAACGGTCGAGTCTACCAGCTGGTCGATCCTTGGAAGTGGAAAGCTATCCTTCGGGCATGCTTTGTTCAAGTCTGAGTACTCAACGCATGTCCTCCGCTTTCCATTAGCCTTTCTCACAAGTACAAGATTAGATACCCATTTTAGGTAGAGGACGTCATGGATAAACCCGTTGTTCTTGAGTTTATCCACCTCCTCCTTAAGTGCAACAGATCTCTCCAGATCCTTGCTCTGTCGTTTTTGTTTCATCGGGACAAGCCTTGGGTTGATATCAATGCAGGGTTCGCAATAATCGGCGAGATCCCACACATGTCAGAATTGGTCCAAGTGGACACATCAGGATTTTCTCGGAGAGAGCCAGCCAATTCCTTCATCATCATTGCACTGAGCTATGATCTGATCTTCAAGACCCATGATGGGTTGTCGTGGTTGACCGTGATGTCAATCGTTAGCTCAGCGGGTGCAGCCTTAGGTTCTTTAGGCTCCTCTTCCTTATCTCTCAGATCTATATCATTATAGAACTGACTGTGGTGCCCGAGCCAAGCAAAGACATTGATTGCTAGTCTTCGTTAATTTTGATGTAGAGTGGTTTCTCTACATCCTTTCCTTTTTCTTTCCACTGAGCATCCCTCAACTTAGCAACATAGCAGGCACGGCCAGTAGCCTGATCTCCATGAATAATTCCCACACCATTCTCTATTGGGAATTTGAGTGTTAAGAACCAAGGGGCGATAACTGCCCTGAATTCAGCAACGTCTGGTCGGCCTACGAAAGTGTTGTACAGAGAGTTCACATCCATCAGAACAAACGGAAGCACCCGCACTCTCCTACAGTTGCCGTCTCCCAACTCCACCGGTAGCTTGACGTAGCCTATTGCTTCAGTAGAAACATCATTAAAGCCATGAATACGGGCTTTTCATGGTTTCAAGTCTTTGGCCTCTCGTAACATCTAGTCGTAGGCCTTCTTAAAAATGATATTAACTGAGCTTTCACAGTCGATCAAAATATTTGTCACCAAGGCAGGGCTGACCATGGCCAAGATTGCCATTGGGTCAATCGTAGGGGCTTCCACCCTGTCTACATCCCTACTTCAAAACATGATATCGTCATTCATGGTTCTCTACTGCTTTACCAGAGCACCGTCCTTCGCGTTCGAGCAGTATTCAACACCAACATGTCTTATAGCGATCACGTAATGCTCCATCTCATTCCATCTTTTATCAGCTAGATGTGGTCCTCTAACAATAGTGTTAATGACTAACCTTCCTTCTAGCCGTTTAGGTTCCTCAGCACTAGGCGGGGCTTGTCCTCTATTGGGGTCGGATGTCCCTTGCCCACCATCTTGTGGGGTTTTAATGAACTGTTGCAATTTTCTTTCATGAATCAACTTTTCAATGACATCATGAAGGTGGTGACACTCATCCATGGTATGACCATAACTTTCATGGAATCTACATTACTTCCCTGTTTGTTTCCGATTCTCCTTTGGTTCTCTCGGAGGTGGTTTTCTATACTGCATAGTATCACAAGTTGATAGATAAATGTTCTCTAATGACGCGTTCAACGGTGTATAGGTGCCAAATGTCGGGATCCTTGGCTTCCCTCTCCCAGAATGCCATCTTCGATCACGGTTTTTATCACCACCTCTCTTTTGCTAATTTTCTTTGTTTTGAATATTGACTTCAACTTTTTTGAAACTATCTCCAGACTGTTTCACCACCACATTACTTTATACTGCCTCGATGCTCTGGCCTGTAATATCTCTCTTCCTGGACCGCTTTGCTTCCTTCTTCCTCAGGTACTGAGCTGCCTTTGCAAAGGAATGGTCTAACATAGAAGGAGGGTTTCCCGCCAACCAGTCACTAAACTCAGAATTAAGGTCGACTCCCCTAATCAGTGCCATCAGTATAGCATCATCATTCGGATTACTGACTTCTGTAATAGCCGTATTAAATTCCAGATAATCTTTCGACGACTCCACCGGTGCCTGGATCAAGTTGCAGAGGGACATGACATCTTTGGGGCGAGTTGTGTGCATGCGGAACTACTCCATGAACTTCTTCGATAACTCATCAAATGAAGAAATTGACCACGACGGTAATTTGGTGAACCACATGGTCGCAACCCCTTCCAGAAAAATGGGAAAACTTCTGCACTTGACTACATCAGTAGCTCGTGCGGAATCCTTATGCCACTCGTACTTCAGAAGATGCTGCCTGGGGTCGGATTTTCCTGCATAGGCAGGCATCCTAGGCATATTAAACCTCCGTTGATACACTACATGTAAGATGTTATCAGTGAAGGGAGTATGACTTCTGGAGAGTCTCCAATCATCATTGGTCAGACCTTGACTTTCTTTCACAAGCTGTCTCACTATAGCCGTTAGGTCCGGGGTCTGGAGAGCTCTAGATGGTGGTCGTGTTCCACATCACGTGAATGGCCTGGTCCATGCCTTCAGGCAGCACCACATTGCCTTGGCTCAACGTGATCTTCATGTACCTCCTGAGCAGTAGCTCTATCATTCTCTCTCAGCTAAGTTTGAACCACATTTGCCTGAGCTCCAATGCCTTGGTTGATCGTGGCGCGTCCAGAGTTAGCTCCTCCACCTACCTGAAGACTGCCCCTGAATTTGAAGGTTCAGTGTCGATCCCCCTAGGGGGTTCGGTACTAATCCATGTCATTTGACAATAGTCGAACGCGTAATTCCCCCGTGATGTTCTAGCATCATATGCATCCATCTTGCGTCGTCTGCTCCTGTGACAGTCATCAGATGAAGATGAGCTTTCTGATCTTGAGTATGGAGTAAGCTCTCTCCTTGTCTTCCCACGTTGGTCTTTCAACTGGTTCATAAGGTTAATATAGGCCTGGATTTGCTGATTGAGTTACTGACGGCTATCAAGTAGTTCCTTCATCAGGACTTCAAAGTCGGCTTTGGTGATGTAAGCAGGAGGATTTGGGACATCAGCAGCTGCCATTTGTAAATTCTGGTCAACCTGTTGAATGCTGGTATCTTCATCGCCTTCAACAACACGAGAAATAGTAGACTTTTCTCTGGCCATGGCTAATAGCTTCCTTTTAGATCTTCTTTAAATTTGAATAGAAACCAAAACTTATCAATAGAAATCTGGATTTATCTCACGGATATGAGAATCCACTAGTAGATGATGAGATCCAATCAAGCTGAGAATTTCTTCTCAGTGAAAGCACCAAAATGTTTGCACCAAAAGTTGGCACATACACACCTAATAGATTTTATGTAGAGAAATAAAGTGAAGAACTAAAATTAAAACAGAGGAAACAATCAGAAAACAAGAACATGCAGATTTATAGTGGTTCAACGTTGATTGCCTACGTCCACTTTGATGAAATTGCTTTATTAATCACTCATTTTTCAGAGTACATGGGGGATAGGATTGATCCTTGATTGCAATGGAGTACAAGTAAAACAACAACGTAAAAATCCCTAAAATAAATAATGAACTCTGTATTTATAGGGGTAGATGACTGAATATCCTCTTAAATTTTTGTCGGCAAAATCTCATGATGTAGATGAGGTTACCCAAAAAATTTCACGGCCCAATTCCTAATATTGGGCAATCGGTACAGATCGGTCCTAGGATCCACTTAGTGTCGCGCTATCGATCATATGGGTCCCCCTCCATGCTAGCTTCATGTTTCCAAAGTTGTCTTCAAGTTTTTGGAGATACCGATTGATTCCCGTTGAGCTGAATTGTTGGTTGATGTTGTTCATGACCATTGTGATATGATTTGATCCCCTGCCTAGGGGAAGGGATAGGTATCGATCCTTTGCCTAGAGGAGGCACTAATCCATACTAAGAATATTTCGAAGATTCTATCTCTTGGTCTCGCTTGATCGTTGCTTCATACCATTGTCTGTGCCTAATCTCTGGACTCCATGATCACCCCTCTGGGGTGCTTTTCTTATCTATCATAGAGTTTAATTTGTCCGATCAGTCTGTATATAACCAGGTCAAAAGGCCGGAAAACACAACGTTATATATCCAACAGTATATAAAAATATATAATTTTCTCACCTACCTTTTTAGCATTCCAAGTCTCCAGATCTAATACCTATTACTCCAGTTTGACTGTCCTTTCTCTTCCTATCGGAATACATATACCGCAAGCATACACATACATTTTAGAAATTTGGATATGAGAAGAGATTTGAATTAAACTTAGCTTTGGATTTAGATTTACCTTTTCTTCGCAGAATTGATTCACTGCTTATTCTTCTTCTGTTTTATATTTCGCTATTCTCCACACATATTTTTATATAATATACTATTTTATAATTTTTATACTTCCTAGAATTTCTAGAGAAAAGAAAATGGCAGAGCTTTGCTCCTTTATTTAGAAAATATGAGATGAAAAGTGAGTGGTTGGACCTGTATTTATAGGAGCATGAATCAATTCCATCTTATTCGTATATATGTTAATTAATGTACGTTGTTTTCCTTAATTCTTTTTTCGTTTATTTCATATCATTTTTGTTCTAATCCGGTTAACGTTAACCTAGCTTACACATTAAGTATTTGCTAACGTTAATTAACGTTATTTTATTACCATTTATTTCCTGATTTTCTTTCAACGCTAACGTTCTCATTTATTAACGTTTGTTTTAATGTTAATTAATTCTCCTTTATTTATTTCAGTTTTAGTGCTGATTTAATTTGATTTAATGCTGATCTTCTTTGATTACTTCCTTCTAATCTCTGATTTGATTAGATTTAACATAGCCAATTACTTAAGTTATAAGATTTACATCTAATGTTTACATTAACGTAAATTATTAATGCTTATTTACTTCCACGTCCAATTTATTTAATTATATGCTTTCTTAATTAGATTTAATTTGATTAAGCACCGTTAATTAACATTTATTTTTAATGTTAACATTTATATTTAATGCCCATTTTATTGTTAAGTTATTAGCATTCACTTCCTTAATTGGTTTTGAATTCATTCTGATCCGAAACTTCAAACGTTAATAACTTTTTTGTTTTGAACTCCGATCGTAAAACTTCATATATGAAAATTGTTCGGAAAATAGCCACAAACCCAATTATGTAAGTTTCGTAGCCAAATTTTGACGTTTACAAGAACTATTTTTTTGGTCTTTAATAATTACTTATTGATTAATTTTTCTTTTATTTTACGGGATGTTACATTCTCCCTCCTTAAAAACATTTCATCCCCAAAAGTCCTCAAGGATTGAATCATGTAACATACAACGCAAGCAATCAAATCAATTTGTGTACAATTAATTTTACAACCAATAGTATAAAAGTGCACGGTGTATCACAATATATATGATATGTATTTAAAATATACTAAATCGGTGCCTCCTATATGAATGCATTCTTTAATTATTATTTTTGAAAATATAGTGCAAGCAACTTATATGTAGTAGCAATTCTATATGTATGCAATTTTTGAAAATCAAAATCTTCATTTTTGCATCCAAGTTTTCCCACAGTTATACGAATAGAAGCATGATTCAATCAATTGTGCATCTGATAAATACCATCCAATACCTAGCACACAAGTTTCTAACATCCAAAATTTTGAAAAATCCAATTTTCTAAGCCTATTTTCTTTATGTCGAAAATGGGTTTAGATGAAAAACCTCATATTTTCATCCTTCTCTTGTGTACCCATTTCACCATGCCTTGGAACCTTCTCTTTTGTCCCCATTTCGTTTCCAATTTTTTCAAGTACAGTCCGCATAAGCAAATTTACTTTTAAAATTTTAAAATTGTAAAACAAATTTATTTTAAAATCAGTTTTATTCACCTACCAACATGTTATGGAGAATTAGATTTCATATCTAAAAAAGCTTTCCCCACGTCACTAACCATATCTTAGTTTACTATCCCTTCTACTGCATAGTAAAATTCATACTTACTAACCCGTTACCTTTTCCCTAGCTAAACATATGGCATTTCAAAAATCAATTTTTTTTCCTTTTTCTGCTCAAATTCTTTTTAAATTACTTAAAATATTTGGAAAAAATTTAAAATTTTAGAAACTTATATTTATTATTATTTTTTCCAAAATTTTCAAAAAAGTATTTTATTTTTCAAAACCAAGAATTTTGAACAAAACTTTCTATACTATATATTTTTTTCTAAATAAATTATCTCATATCCTACGTAGTCGGGATTTAGTCAATAGTTTGACGTCCGTAGTGGACACTATCCTACCATGCGGTAAATTTTAAATTTTCAAAAACATTTTCTTTTATCTTTAATTAACAACTAGCGCACAAGTTCATTTATAGATTTTTCCTTTTAAGACGTTGGGATAGTGACCCGTGGCTCCGTAATAATCTTTCGCTGTTCTTTGCTTGCTAAAATTTATCTCCATAAAAATTCTAAGATTTTGGGACTTAAACTTTAATTTTTTTAGTAGCTAATAAATTTCCTAATTTATTTATAAACTTCCAGCCTTTTGTTTATTTATTTTGCATTAGTTAAGTTTCTACGTGAGATTTCCCTACTTGCACAGTTTTCAAATTAATATAGTGGTCTATCCAAAAAAACAAATTTTCAAAAGGAACATTTTTCATGATATCGTACACGTTTTGTACAACAGAAACAATTAATGCTTACAACCCAAACCTAAAAGGAACAATTTCTGGAAGCTGCCCTTCAACATCAACTGATATTTATGATGTTGTGGCCCTCATCACCCTACTTAAATTAAATGGACCTTCCTAATGTGACATCCTTCTGTAACCCACTTATCTTAACTTTACATTATGGCTTCTGATGAATAAGGCCTATCCATTACTTCCATTACCACACCCAATTATGGAATAAACTATGCATCCCCACACTATAGTGAGTAAGAAACACAACTATGCACATTTAGAATGACTCATTGGAAAATTGGTTTGGCAAATAACTTTCCACTCTCTACCTTCCCTTCCTTAACTTTGAGTCTACCAATGTCCACTATGTGTTTTTTCCATCTCATTCCCCTCTGTTACCATCTTCTTTTGATCCAAATCACTTGATAGTACTCTCCAATCTTGATATTTACTTTCTTTATCCTTGATCTTTCATGGGAGCATACTCTAGAACTCGCAGAAATGTACTTCGATACAATTCATCATTCCTTTCTAGGTTCTTCTTGTGGCTTGCACACATATCTAATAATACATTTATAGGTTCTCACCAATATTCATTACACTCTGTAGGGATTCCTTATTGCTACTCTACGAGCAGCCATCGCTATCTTTTTTATAGCCTTACCTTTTATCCTGTCTTACCTAGGCATTCATCCCTATCTACTCCATATTAAAATTTTGGTTCGGTTTTCACCATTGTTTTTAATAATTAGAACTTCAAAATTTCAAAGCGCTTAATCCCAAAACTATTATTTTTAAAAGTACCGATTTAGAAACTTTTTATTAAATTCAAGGAAAATAACTTGGTGTCCTAACTTTTAAAACTATAATTTAGAATTTTTGAATTAAGTTTATTCATTAAGTCCAAAAGAATACGTTAGCAATTTAATTTTTAAAAAGTTCCTTTCCTTTTCCTTTAAATCATCCATTTCTTTTAAAGCCCTTTTTCAACAACAAAGATTTTTGCTTTAAAAATTGCGATTTTTCACTCTAACTATTAAGTTTTGTACTCCAAAAACTCAATTTTTATACCAAACCATTTCTTTAAAAATACATTTTAAAATGTCTCCAAACCATCTTTTACAATTTTAAATAATAAAAACTAGAGTAAGGACACTTCCATCATATTATTTCCTATTACTCATTCTATCTCCACTTCCAATCCTTGGTGGAGTCTCTAATACATGTGAGGGGGACTTTTTAAGAGATACGTGCAATCAATGCGCACTACCAAGGAAAATATCCATTTTCCCTTACCTTGCCTCTAATTAGATTACTAGTATTATTTTTAATATAATATCTTAATATTATTTCTAATTACTAACATTATTTTATACATAAATTTCCAATAATGTCCACTAGTTAACTTTCTTCTACCTAAACTGCTCTTATTTAAGTTTCTCTATTTATATAGCTTTCCTCTCAATGTACTGTCTTCTTTGTTGAACTATTGTAGTGCATTCGCCTACTGCTTTATTTTCGAGTTCTAATCTTCTTTCTTAGTTCTATTTACCCCATTTTAACCGTGTATCACTTCCTATTGCCCACCTCTGAAAAGAATTTTACAACTTAATTTTTTTCTTCCATCTCAAAAAAAAATCAACGAGCTTAAATGCTCTACCATAATTTTTTTCAAAGGAATTAACTTTTTATAAAACTCATTTACTTAAATTTTCAGTTTAACTAATTTTAATTTATACTAAAACCTTTTATTTTAATATAACATAGATATTTTATTTTTTATATTTTTTTTTGAAAATTTAATATTTACTTACTTTACGAAATAAAGTTTCTCTACCTTTAAATAATTCCTTTGAAAATCATTCCAAACATATTATTTATATATTTTTCTCCAACTTTATATTAAAATCATTTCAACTTTTATACTAAATTCTTTCATATGTAGTCAGACTCAGAGTGGATTTTTATTTGTCTCTTCTTTTGGACTTTTCTTCTCTTATATTAATTTCCGACTTATCTTTTTTTTGAAATATTAAAATCCGGCTACCATCTTAGAGTGACTACTATATGCCTTCCTTTAGGAACTTATATAATTCTTGCTTTCAGATATCTGTAATATATAAACTCTTAATTTCCTCTTATATGGATCTAATGTACATCATCAATCGATAATCCTACGGGGATCTTCATCCATTGGGCTATCAGGGGCCTAATTAGGGAGTCACGTACTATCCAACTTCAGGGACCTTCCATATGCTGCACTCATGCACTTCTTAAGTCAACGCACTTCCATTCGACCTATCTCCCATGGGATAATCGGGGTAGGTGTATTTCTTCAACTTAATCCATTGTTCTGACTCATAGTCGACTTATCCTTCTTTTTAAAGTATGCTTACAACTACTCTATAGTTTGAATTGATAGGATTTGGCGTATAATATATTTATAATTATAGGAAAAATAAAAATACGTTCACCCATCGGTTCCTAATTCTTAAGATCGACTAAACCTAAGCTCTGATACCAAATGCAACAACCCACACCCCAATAGGCCTGAATTTTTGCTAAATTGAAAACCTAAGTCACCAAAGTACGGTCGTTGGTTTGGTATCCTACAAATAAAAAATAAATGCATATCAGAGCACTATCGAAAAAACTCACAATGGAATAGTAAGGATAATAAATCATATAGTTACCGACCAAGATTTACACTTCCGATATCCAGTGTCCTTGTCAGTATCGAGCATGCATAAGGAAAGCTGTCCTTCCTCTGTTCCAGCCTTGCACCATTTTCTGTCTCTCTAAAGCCATCATGTAGGTTGTAATGAGAATGAGGTCAGAACAATGTTCTGTTGACTGGTAAATTATACATTTTACACATAACACTAGTTTATGTCGATTGCCTTCCATCACATGTCATGTCTTTTTATTTCTACTTAGTCGTCTCGACTCCTCTTATGCATACGATATGCCCTATCTACCCGAAGTAGACAATAACTACATACATATATGTATGTATGTGTGTGTATATATATATATATAAGTTCCACGGTCCCCCTTTGTACCAAGATATTATCCCCACTAGTATCCATAAACCAACACCTCATCGGGATCCATCATCAATGCAGTATAACGTCCTCGTCGTCATGCATACCAAGGAACTCACGTAGTGCCTAATAACGACATCATAATAGTTTAGCTATATTCTATCTCGCCTTAGGGATTTGCTTACTTTTTTGCTTCCTACTGTGGACTCGGCTCCACGGACTATAGAGGACTCAGCTCCTTGGACTATCCCACTTGTTTTGAAGACCTCACTTAAGGGTTATCTATCCTTGCCCCTAATATACAAACTAGCAAACAATTATGGTCGTGCATGACCCAAACATGACCTATACTAGCAAGAGGTGTAGCCCATTTAGGTGTAACCCTCATCTTTCCATTAAACGCTCAGGACCAATGACGTTCTCGACCTATGTGCAGCTCCTAGTCTTTAATATGGTACCAAACATACTTGCATAGTGTTGAGCCTTGCTCACCATCCCATTTAGATTGCCTAATGCAATCAAGATAATACTCCTCCTAAAAGATTGAAGCAAACCCTACTGACGTATTCCTTCGGCTATACGTGAGCGTATATAATTCCATGGTACAGTTGGATATGTCCCACATCAGTATAATATATACACAACTGCTGGTAGCCCCTTGTGGTGAGCAGACTTCTGTTGTGTAATAATACTGACCTCACATTCCAACCCATTTTAGTGACTATGTTATTCTTATCTATCTAAGTTATTAGCTAACTTTAATAATTTACACCCGTTATAAACACATACTAGATGCTACACACACACACACACATATATATATATATATATATATATATATATATATTTATACTTGGTTAATCACTAAGCCTACATTGTTCAACTGTTAATAATAGTCTTTTACATCATTTCATGCGTTTACTCTTGTTCCATTAGTATTAATTTAATCTCATTTATCGATTTTATTAAAAGATCTAAATATCTTTTCCACTTTACTTCTAGTTCTTTTTATTGAACTTTTCCTTCTATTTCTTTTTAACATTTACTACCTTCCCTTGTTTAATGAACTTTTCATACTCCTTTATTTTTAAATTACTACTTGCCTACCCCTTTCATCGTTATTATTTGATTTCTGTCTTGCTTATATTGCATATATATTAATTCTTCTCTTAAACCGTTAGTATTATCACATTTACAGTTCTTTAATTAATCCATAGGGACTTATTCATTTTAATGCATTGCAGCTACATCTCCCTAAAAAGGAAAGGTTAACAATGTGAATTTCTATATCTTATCCAGAAAGGAAATTTGTGTTATGTTTGGAATTATAATGAATTATTTATAGTTATTGAAATAGACAGTACAAAATATGATAATTATCCCTAGTTTATACATCTATTTCTTTTAGGCATATTCCTTGTTATTTCAAACGATACGCTTCATTTATGAAAGTTGATAATTTATAGAAACTAGTGTGAACTCGTGCTACGCACACGGTGGTTATCATATTATATGTTTAAATCAAAGCATTTTGCGATAAGGGGAACAAAAATTGAAATTGTCTTGGGCAACCCAACTTTATGGACCGGCCCTGACTACAGATGGAAGACATGTACACCTACAGATAGTTTGATTTCGTAGTAAATAATATCTCAATTAAGGAAATAGTAATACTGATACTAACACGTGACAACGAAGACAACATAATCGGGTTGATCAGTAACAGTATTAGTAAACATGCATCGATGATCGATTTGGTAGTAAGAAATTTACCAATTAGTAAATGAAATACACTTATATAATTAAAATGAAAACCTTTATTGTTGTTTCTTTCAATATTTATTGTCTTGAATGTTATTACCCTATTAATGGATAATCAGGTACTACCATAATAAGTTAATACCATAATGTAATGAAAATCACTTTATGCGCAAAAAACAAAAACTTATATAAAGTAATTTAATATACTATACTGCATTTAAACTTAATACCAGAAAACATAAACAGTAAGAAGTTTGAAAATCGGAACATGTATAGAAAAAGCTTAAAGAAAACTCACTGCTCTATACATAGGAAAACATGTAAGAAAAGCTATTTTGAAGAATTTAAATATAATAACGCGTTATTAAAAATTCATTATGAAAAATACAGATCCATAATTGTTGCTACACTAATAATGCACATTCATCTATGTCAGTAATTGATGAATTTAAAAATAATCTCATTAAAATGCTACCCGTGCTTCGCATACGGTCTATTAAAATTATTTTGATTCCTAACATATCATGACCATTTGCAATATAAAAGATGGTTTGTATTTATGTTATATATCTATACCAATGCGATAAAAATGATACCAAAAGTTGTGCAAATAAAATTTAATAAGATACAAAGATCATGGATCCATGCATTTGTATCATATAAGGAAAATGAAAAATAAAGAAAATCGTTCATTTATCTTTAGTGCACTTTTGACAGAAGGAACTATGGCAGAAGAAAAAAGTGAAGCGCACCGGACAGTTTTGACAATATTAGAAGTTGTCAAATATGCAGTATTAGCAATATCAATTTAGCAAAATATTATTAATACATATAGTTTTAACTATTTCAGGAAGACTGTCAAACAATTCCAGGGTTACAAATGTGAAAATTTTGACATGAAATTTCTACATCACATTTAATAGAATTTGCATCAGCGTAGAACATGAAATTTCTACATCATAATTATAACAATCTCATAAACCCAATTATAAATATTTTAAACCAGAGTTACATGTTTCGTTTTTCATTGCATGGAACTTAAAGTATCGTTAGTTTTGAATCCACTTTCAGAACTTTAGTTGCAACATTTTCCACCCCACTTTCAATGCTTTCTTTCCTTCTCTCTCCAGTAACGTTGTTGTATCAGTGGTAGTACCATCAAGTAGAAGGAATGCAATTCTAGAAAAGCAAAAACAGCATACGGTCAGTCACACAAAGCATAATATGAATATGAAACGGTGGAAACGGAACCAATAACTATAACGGTACACAGATGGTAGCTGATAAATAACAATATAATATAAAATTAATTCACTATGATGGTAGGAAGTTATTGTTCAATCCATGAAAAATTTAAAGTAAACATCAATCCATTAAGCATGAGTATAAAAGCAAATGTTAGAAAGGGAAAAGGATGCCAAAATTAGCAAAAATAAAATAAAAATGATGATGGTGATGGTGATGGAAAAGAAAAAGTTGCTTTCAGCGCATTGTTTTCTGTTCCGGCATCTTATTTCATTTAAAGATGGCTATAGTGGAGAGAGTGTGTACAAATTAAAATAAAGATACTGGAAAGGAAATACTTATTAAACATGTATAATTACAAATGCATTCTAGAAATTTGAGTGTATAGTTTTGGTTTTGATCGTCCGAGCAAGTAAACAAACTGCGAAATTTTTTAAAACCAAACAATAAAATCAATTTGATATTTTTTTACTAAATAAGAGTGAAGTCAAGGCCATTTTCCCATAGTTGAAAGAAAAACTGAACTTTTTAATCAATCATATATATCTTTGATTTTTTTGGATAATTTAAAGAAAGATCAACTTATGGATTCAAATAACAATTAGATTTCAACATTCAGTCGAAAATTTATAAGGCCATTTGGTCGAATTAATATTGAAGGGGATAGAAAAAAAAGCATAGTCTACTCAAACGGTGATAGTACGTTTTTATAGTGGAACCACAAATTAAAAAATATAATTGGATACAATAGGTAACATTCAGCTGTTAATCTATAAGGATGGAAGTTTTCTACCACGTGATGAGTAAAATGTTAATAAGCTCCCACTTTTTTAATGCAACATTTATAAAAATGTCATGAAGCAGGCAATACTTATGGTAATAGAGCATATTCATTATACGACTATATATAAAATAAATTGGATAAGACGCTCTTATTGATTAAACTGAAAAGATTCTATGATTGAAAGTTATAATCGTAATAGTTTTAAAGACGTACACTATTAAATCAGTTGTTGGATGAATGAAAATAGAAACAAATTTCACATTGTCTACCAACTTTGAAAATTATATATAGAAGAAGATCGATGTCTTATTTTGCTAGTAGATCCAATCCAGGCACAGAAGGAAAGAAACAATGAGAAAAAACAAATTAATTTGAGTGTATTGTTTAATAAAGTATCAAAACTAACTACCTAATTTTTCAAAACCAAACAATACAATCAATAATATTTTCTTTTTAAATATAATAACTCTGTTATGCGAGCAATCATACCTCGTTATCCAAGAATTGCAAGTTGAATCCAAAAACATCGTTGGTTCTGAAGTTGATGGAGTCCCACATCTTACCTACACGTACTCGTACAATTGCACCAACTGTTCAAGTCTACAGGAGTTGAGTGGTGCATGTTCACCATCCATTGTTCAATACATAGCATCAGATAAGAAGATGGTAGTAAGTAATTACTTTCAAGGACAAAGTCAGCAAAATAATTACTTTCAAAGACAAAGTCAGCAGTCCAATTACTTTCAAGGACATAATTTCATAGGTTTTTAGGCCCTAAAAACTAATTATTTTACGTTTTGTCCTTGAGAGTAATTATTTCAGTTGTGTGTCTTAGAAACTAATTCCACTTGCTAAAGAGGCCCTTGTGGCTAATTTCCACTAACTTATATGTATTGGTCATGATATTAAGGGAAACAAACATCAGGGAAAAGCATACTTGATACAAAGTAATATAGGGAAGGTGACCTTTTGAGTGAGGACCTATGTTATCAAGTAAGTTGCGTATTTAAATACAAATGATGTAGTAGTAACATGTGACTTTTGGTAATCCAACCCGTGCAGTTAAATTCGGGCTAAAGAGATCAAAAACCATTAATAGTCTAAATTAAATGCACGGTAAGGAGAGTCTAAGTTAACCCTCAACATTCCAACCTTGAAAATTAACATGATTTTAACAGTGTTATTATTTCAAAAGAATAGTCAATTTAATACAATTAGGCAGCTTGCAGCTGATGATGAGTCACTGGTTTTATGGTATTAGTTAATGGTATAAAATAGGTTTACTATATTATTTATTAAGGAATTTTTAGTGGTATTTTAACTGTTTAGGATTTTTATAGCTAGGAAAACATAACTGTCTATATGTAATTAAATGTTGAAAACGGCTATCTTTAAAAGTTGCACATATATTTTATGCGTGTAAAAAGGAACTAAAAAGGGAAAGGTTGTAGAAACAACATCAAAATCATTATATATTTGTATGTGGGATGAATAAATTCATTATATATGTTGATAAAATACGTTGTTTATATTACTCTAGTTCATGATGAAAACACACACACCTTACAACTACAACAATTTCATGCACATTATGTATTTTGTGACAGATAGGTATTGGTATCCATGTACACAACATTAATCATAACACAGATAACTATGTGTGTGTATGTGTATAATAAGGAAAATAATATTCATAAATATTGGAAGCATATTGAGTAAGCTTTATTGAATTAGAACATCGATTAAATAATCGCACATGATTAAACCTTCAACCATGGTTTGCTTTATAACAAATACCACAGCTAGTAATGTATTGAAATCTAAATGCTATTCTCTAAAATTTGAATCTTGATTCCCTACATTAACTAAATGAACAATGTATGTGATACCAGTTCACAAAAATTTATGCAAAGGTTCTGCTCTTCATTTGTGGTTATAATATAAAATACAAAATTTGGTCAGTTATACCTTTGCTTGTTATCCTGGTCTACATTCGTGTCATATATCGAATTTTTCATTTTCTTGCATTTGTTTGTTTTCCTCTCTTTTAAACATAGTATCAATGTTGCTTTTATAAAGTTGAAACCTAGGAGTGGAATATCTAATATGATGGCATTTCATTCCAATTGTTCGTTATGCGAAACAGGAATTGTATTTGGTAACCATTTCCCAGTTCTCATTTCATCTATACCATCCAATTATGGATTAGATTAACCAAACACATAATATGAAATTTTGTTTGATAAATATAATAAACCATAAACCAACACCAAACATAACAAAGGAAAAAAATTATTGTACGTACAAAATAAGTTATGAAAAAGATACGTACTTTTTGCATTCAACCTTCGCTTACATCCCCCTTGTTGACATTTTGAACATCATAGGCATGGTTACTTTTCTTCTGATTTTTTTCTTCACTGTTTGTTGCCAATGAGATGCCATTAAAATCTGCAGTTGTTCATTAACATAAAAAGGCAAACAAATAAAATAAATTACATGGTATATAAGAATCAAAGATGAATATCTCTAACTATTTTGAACTTCAAATGTTTGCGGAGGCATTAAATTTTCATCAATTATAGTGGTATTAATAAAGACGTGGCGTCTTTTATCCATATCAGCGCATGGCCTTCATAGCTCTGTGTTTACATCAAATAGCGAAGTGTAATAAATTTGTTTTTAACTAAAACCTACCTATGTAACTAACATATAACTCAAAACATCAAAATTTACACATAACTGATGAATATTGGTTCATTTTGTAAGCTAACTGAGTATACCCCATGCCTTTTTATCATTGTTTGTAACCCTATTTCGGAAATGGTAGCAGCTAAACTTATTTACCATGGATTTCATGTGAAATAGATATTTTTCAGAAGAAAATAGTGTGGGTAAATTTGATTGAATGAGTGTTCATTATTGATATATTCCTAATGTGATGGAATAATACATTTCCAATAGTGAGAAAATGGCTAAAAATTCCACATGTATGGATATAAACAGCACTTGTTGATGATAGCTACAAAAAAAAAAATCAGGCGTTGTACAATGCTTATTTCTAATCATGAAGGTTAAGCCATACCAATGTCTAAGCGTTAATCAAATGCGTGTGATGTTACAACTAAGTGGATGAGATATCTATGATGGATGGATAAGATTGGTTAGTAGGCTATGATATTTTAGTTGATTCATCATGCCTGTTACTTATTTTATCACGGCATCGATGATTACATATAAAGTAGGTAGAAAGGAAGCAACCCATTTAAGAATAATTTGTCATAAATGTGTTTTACTTCAACATCTTTGAGGTTGGAAGTAAGATTTGAGCATATTTAATTTTTGTAAAACAAAGTGGCTCAGAAAAGGAAAGCAGTGAAATAAGAAAGCATCCATAACACTGTCTTATATGTTATGGAGAAAAAGGAATCAACTTGGGAACAAAAATCATACATTGCTTACAAAAAAGGGAAGGCAGGTAGAAGAGAATTTTCCAATATATGTTTTCTATTTTGGTTATGCATAAGAATTTTGTGCAGAAACTATTAGGAAATGATGAAATCCAATCCTTCAACCACAATTATAATGGCTTCAGATTTATGGGAAATTATAAGGCAAGAATTAAAATTATATTTTTCTAAATTACTCCCTATATATATTAATAAAAGCTTTCCAAAACATCCAAAACAAAAACAAAAACTGGGAGACTTATAAATATGGGAAAGCTAAATGTTTTGGTTGGTCTTTGATTAAAAAAATTATATTTTAGGAAAAAATATTAACAATTTTTAGGGGAGAAATTATGTCATAATTTTTTGAGAACTTACTGTTATAAAATATAACCAAGTACATGCATGAGTAGATCTACAGAATAGACTTGAATTGAATGTAGATTTTAAAAAAATCTGATTTCCACAGGATCAATATAACCTTAATTACTAAAATATCATACGTGGTCGTAGTACATTCAATTAATAATTTTTTTTATAGTATGTAATCATAGTTTGCAATGGGACACAAATATTCAAAAAAATCATTGAGCTAGCTCTACTGATTAAAATGCAATGAATCACTCCAACCATAAACACAGGGTGTTAGAAGTTCTTATAAAATTTATTTATGCAATTATCAAAGCAAATAACACCAAAAAATATAGTAGTAGAAGTTTGCAACTTCTTTGAACAAAGTATTATAAAGGGAAGCAGGATACAAATTCAAAAGAGTGCACTGAATTTTTTATACCTTTGTATAAGCATTGATTTCAGAGCTCAAACATTGATCAGTAGAATGAATTAAAGAGTCATGCTTGCCTTATCACGTGAGAGTTATATTTTGATCCTAAACTCAAACATGGATATGAAAGGGATTAGTAAACATGCTGATTTAAACCTGAATATATCATGGGGATTCTTATGCCTGTGGATTACAAAGGACCCAAAATTAGACTTTAACCCAATATTTTTACTTGCATTGTATCACAACTTCCACAAATATGTTAATAATTAACATTTTATAGGCCGAAAAGAAGTGACAATGTAACAGCCTAGAATATTACCTGCATCCTCCCTCGAAATAAGTTATGTTGTATCGCATTGTTTATGTGCACTAAGATTTGATAACCTGCTCTTTTACCAATAAAATAAGCAACTTTCATTATTTTCACATCTCCTTCCCTTCCGCTAGTATTACACTTTGTCAAATTGCTTTATATGGTATATATGCACAACATAAGAACCGACAAACATTCAGATAGCGGTAAATACTGTCTGTGGTCCAGCAAGCTCGACCGCCCTGCTCTGCTTGCTCTTCCAGTGGTAGCAACTCAGCCAAGTATGGGCTTGCTTCTCCCTTTTGTTGACCTTGTTCTCTAACCTATTGGATAGTTTAAGCAACAAAACGATGAATTTTTTTAGCATTACTCAATTCATGTTAGTAAAATGCAGCCATGTCATAATATGAATTACAAATAAAAAGTCAAATATACAGGTAACAATTACCTTTGCCCATCCTTGTTCAACGATTAATTTTGCAACATTCTTATCACCAAGAAAAACAGAGCCAAACTCCCTTCCTATTGATGGAACGGTATATTCTACTCTGATAGTAACATCCTACAAAAAGAATTAAACCAAAAAAGATCAATATCATCTTTGCACTCAAAATATCAATTGTATAGCATGAAAATTAAATTCAAAAAAAAAGAGACCTTTCCAATGCAGAGTTGCCTTAGGTACTCTCTGCTCTCCCATGCAAAAGGCTCATCAACTCCACCACGACGTGCCTGTCATGTAACAGTATAAGTAGGATGTACTATAAAATTGAAGACAAATGTTATACAAGTAGCAGTTTGTGCCTATACAGTAAATAAATGGAAGAAAATGCAAGGATAAGAGGCCTTTGGTTCAAGGATGCTCAGATACCAATTTTAGTGACACCACGGTTTGGAAGAAAAAAACAAAGTCTATTGTCATCTGCCATCTATAAATGTGTTGTGAATATTTGTAAGTTTCGGCACAAAGCATGGTAAATATATGTAGAGAGAATGCTATCAAAAATAGTTTGTTGTAAAAAAAATATACATTTCTCGATGCATTTTCTACAATTATTGCATAACTATAAATATAATTTAAAAATTCAAATTGTCAAGTTGAACGTCGAGAGATATATAGAGTATCATGCATTTTGTTAGTATTTAAACTATATAATCTTTTCAACTATGCCAAAGAATAGCATGATAAGAATCCTTTTGTACCAGTCTTGGAGCGATAATGGAGGACAAAGTGATGGTTGTTTCAGGCGGAATTTCTGATTTAGAGATTGCCATTATCACCAAGCAATCTCCCGAGGGAACAGCCTTCACTTTCCCCCTGAGCCACCCTGTTACTCCTTGTGTTGACGCCATTATCTGCTGACAGTAGAACTTGGAATAAGTATGCAATTTTAAGTTTCAATGTACTAAATTAAGAAAACATGTTTCAAAATGAATGCTTAGTTAAGCTTTAAATTATGTACTCATAGATTAGCCTAACTAATTAAAATGAATATGATTTTACTTAAATAAGTATGCAATTTTAAGCTTTGAATGTTGTGAAATTATGTACCTATCGACTAAATAAATATATTGGTAGTAAATTGCTAGAATTAATTATTCCATTCAGCCAACAACATGATATTTTCCCGATATAATACTGAAATCTGAACGCTAAAATTGTTCATTTCATCGAACAAATGGAATGAACATTTCATGCAAAAACAAAAATTGTACAATCAACAATATTTCACAAATGAATGCTCCAATAATCTCGATCACCGTCAAAAACATAAATCACATGTGGTCTACCCATGAAATTCAGATTCAAAAATCATTCTACATTCTTTCCAAAATCAATCCAGATCTACAAAGTTCAACATCATAAAAGATCAGGTAAGATAACGTAAACAATCCACAGACAATGACGATAACAGAAGCCAAACAATCAATCAACAAACGTATGCAGATCAGATTAAAACATAGGAAACCTTAATAGATCTACCTCGATTTAAAACAGATCTAAAAATTCATCACCTCCAAGCTCGAACAAATCGAAACTCGATCTCAGGTAGCTTCTATCTCAGCCGCAGATGCCAGAAATTCTTGAATTCAATCTAATTAGATAACAGAAGATGAACAAAAACGAAAAAAAAGCAACAATTTGAATCTGAGAAGCCCTAGAAAAACAAACTCAATCTGGCAGAACCGCCTCGGATATCATATCATTTTCTGTATACGCAAAGGAGGAAGTAGATTGTGCAGAGGTTTGGAGCTGCAGGGAAACGATTGTTATCAGAGGAAAAGCCGACTTCGATATATTAGCAAAGGAGGACGTTGATATTTAGGGTTTGGAGGATAAAAGAACGAAGCGAAGAGTTGGGTACGAACAGGAAGAAATAAGAAACGCGACTGTTGATTTCAGAGGGCTTGTACGCTCTTCAAATTGAACTGAGAAATAATATATAATAATAGTATAAATAATATAATAATATTGACATAAATTTGGTGACTGTTCAGTTGCCAAAATTCAAGGGGGCTTATGTGCTCTTAAAATTGAACTCACTAATAATATAATAGTATAGATTTACATTGCAACTACCTACATTCTAATGAATTAAGATACTATGTAAATCCCGACAATTTTATTGTGATAACTCTAATTTGCATTTTACTTGCATAAGTCATTTAAATCAACAAAATGGAACTATCACATAATTTATCAAATTCATAGACTACCACTATCCAATACTTTCTAGATCCACATACATGTAATATATAATTCAATTTATCAATCATAAAATATGTAGGCAGGGTTTATAAATTCATTACTTGTATACAATTTTAGCCTACAAATCCAATTTACATTTTAGGCATACATGTATAGATTTACAACAATATAAATCCAATATTATATAAAAATATATAATTTTCCCATTTACCTTTTTAGCTTTTCAAATCTCCATATCAAAATCCTATTACTCCAGTTTGACTCCCCTTTTTCTTCCTATCGAAATACATACACCGCAAGCGTACACATGCATTTTAGAAATTTAGATTTTAGAAGAGATTTGGATTAAATTTATATTTAACTTTTCTTCGTATAAATGATTCACCTCTTATTCTTCTTCTCTTTTATTTTTCGTTATTCTCCACATATATATTTATATAATATATTATTTTATAGTTTCTATATTTTCTAGAATTTGTGGAGAAAAGAAAATAGCGGAACTTCACTCCTTGATTCAGAAAATATGAGAAAAGTGAGGGGTTAGGCTTGTATTTATAGGCGTACGAATCGATTCCATCTTATTTGTATATACGTTAAGCGTTTATGTTAATTAATGTACGTTGTTTTCTTTAGTTCCTTTTTTCGTTTATTTCATACCATTTTTGTTCTAATCCGGTTAACGGTAACCTTGCTTATACCTTAAGTATCCATTAACGTTAATTAACATCAATTTATTACCATTTATTTCTTGATTTTCTTTCCTTCAACTTTAACGTTCTTATTTATTAACGTTTGTTTTAAGGTTGGTTAATTCTCATTTATTTATTTCCTTTTCGGCGCTAATTTAATTTTTTTAACGCAGATCTTCTTTGATTAGTTCCTTCTTATCTCTTAATTAATTAGATTTAACATAGCCAATTACTTAAACGATAAGATTTACATCTAATGTTTACATTAACGTAGATTATTAGTACTTATTTACTTCAATGTCCAATTTATTTACTTATACGCTTTCTTAATTAGATTTAATTTGATTGAGCGCTATTATTAACATTTATTTTTAACGTTAATATTTATACCTAATGCCCATTTTAAGTCAAGCTATTAACATTTACTTCCTTGATTGGTTTTGAATTATTTTCAATTCGAAAACTTCAAAGGTTAATAACTTTTTTGTTTGAACTTCGATCGTAAAACTTTATATATGAAAATTAATCAGAAAACTACCGCAAACCCGACGATCTAAATTTCATAGCCAAATTTCGAAATTTACAAAAATTCTATTTTGTGGCTTTAATAATTACTTATTAATTAATTTTCCTTTTATTTTACGAGGTGTTACACTATTCTTACAAATTTTTCGCCATTCAGACTAGTACTATTTTTCTTCTACACCCCGTGAATAACTTTGAGATAGTGAATTACATTCAACCAACATATAAGTGTAACTACTCAACTTACATTCCAACTCATACATACGTCAATAATATCATTATCTAATGTGCTTGCCCATTCTTTACACATATAATATTTCGCAAACCACATGATAATCAATACAATCCATATCAACAAATCAATATACCACATTCATTCTTATGTATTTCCAATACATTCCTTATGATTAAACATTTACAAATACTCATTCAATTCTGATTCTCATCTCAAAAATTCTGACTCGAATTCATTCATCAAACCCTAACCCAACTATTATCATTTAACAGGAATATATAACATATTTTGTGATCATATAACATAAAGAGTAAATCCCACTCACCGGTTAAAAAGGAAATCCTATGATGAAGCCAACCCACTCTTAAAGCTTCTTTATATCAGGAATCTATACTCAATTTGAACCAAATTGCCATTTTGATTATACAGATTTGTAGAGATCTCCTTAACTGAATTTAGTATAATTTAAAGTTGATGTATGAGGAAGTTATGAAGAAAATATAACTTTTCCCTTTTGAGAAGAAGAATAGGAAATGAAAAAACAATGAGAGGGGTTCATTTCAGATATTATAAAGATCGAATTCTGATACCATTTTGCGCCTTGCTCATCTTTTCATCTCTACTTATTCTATTATCCAATTTTAAAAAAATTATATGTTTTTATATGTAAACAACATTATTAATGCAATGGAATATGTCAAAAGTCCTAATTCCTTTAAAATTCACCTTTTAAATCATTTTGTAGTAAAATAATTTGAATTCAATTAAACTGATTAATTACCTTCATTATTAAGTGTCACAAATACGAGTTGTTAAAGATACATACTAATGTGTGTAGTCTCATGTCTATAGTTACCAATGGAAATTCCATCTACTTTGTTATCTTCACTAATGACTTTTTGAGATATTGATTTGTGTATCTTATGACACATAAATAAGAGGTTTGTGAAAATTTGAAGGAATACAAAAACGAAGTTGAAAGTCAAGCGGATGATAAAATTAAAATACTTCAAGTAGATCAATGTGGTGAATATAATGGGTATTAACTCCAAGATTACCTAAAAGAGAATGGGGTTCTCTCTTAAGTGATTCCTCCATATAGTCATCAACACAATTATGTTTCATAGCGGAGAAATTAAACATTGTCAAACATGGTTTGGCCTATGATGAGTAAGGCCGAATTTCCACTTTCTTCATAATGGTATGCACTCAAAACCATAGTGTATGTGTTTAATTTGGTGCCATCCAAATTCATGCCTAAGACTCCAAATGAGTTATGGATCGAGAGAAACACCAATTTAAGTACCTTAAGATATGATAATATATGGCTTACAATTAAAGCATAAGCCCATTAGACTTGAGACAAGATTGTTTTTATGTAAGTTTATAGGCCATCTTAAAGGTTTGGATCGATGCACGTTCTATAATACTAAGGATATAAAAGTTTTTTTTCAAGACATGCCACCTTCCTGGAAACTAAATATTAGGATAGCAAATCGACACTCATATAAGAAACACAACCTATTATAAGGTCAAGTAGGGAATCTCATGCACCAAATAGTTACTATAGGTTTCTCATTAATGACACAAAAGAGGATTGTGTCATTCAAAATGATGATCCCTTAGTACTGACAAGCCTTAGAGAGTGAACACTCTATCCATAGGGTTGATTCTATGAAAATCGATATGGATTCCATGTATACAAACAAAGTATGGACTTTACAAGATTTACCTGAAAGAATAAACTCATTGGTAGCAAATGGATCTTCAAAATGATAATCGGTGCGTATGGAAAGGTAGGGACCTATAAGGGAAGTTTAGTGGTAAAAGGTTTCCATCAGATTCAATGGGTTAACTATGGAAAAATGTTTACCCTCGTGGCCTTGCTCAAAACTATTAGGATAATGCTCGCCGTTGCAACATACTATGAAATATGGTAGAAGGGCATGAAATTTTTTTTATAAATGGAAATTTAGAAGAAACCATTTTCATGACTTAGCCTAAGGATTTAAAATCGGTAGGTGTACTAGTAAGGCATGAGCTTTTAAGGTTAACTTATGGTCTTATATAAGCATCCTGTAGTTGAAAAAATATGCTGAAAAGGTAATCAAGCAGTTTGGTGTAGTCAAAACTTGGAGGAAGTGTGTATATAGGAAAGAAGAAAAAGGTTTTAGAACATTTTTAGTCTTATATTTGCATGACTTATTGCTAATCAATTTTGACGTACTAATGGTATAATTAGTAAAAGGTAGGGTATATTAGAATTTCTAGATGAAATATCTAGTTGATGCATCCTACTAGGTATAGTGACCTATAAAGATATACCAAAGAGGATGTTGGGTTTCTCCTAATCTATGTATGCATACACCATACATAGAAGGTTTAGCCGAAATTTTTTCAAGTGCCCTAACGTTCCATTTAGGTATGGAATTGTTCTTTTAAGAATGGTGTCCCCATCTAACGATGAAGTGAGGGAGAGAGGATATGCAAAGGATTCCTTATGCTTTAGTGATATGATCCATCATGTACTATATAATATGTATAATACCCAATGTTGCTTTGCATTAAGTTTAGTTAGTCAATACCAATCCTATTTAGGCAAGAATTATTGGATGGTCGTTAAGTATTTTCTTAAATTTTTACAAAATACTTAATATTTATTTCTAATGTATGGTAACAATGAGCTCCTTATGATGTGGTACTCGGACTCTAGTTTTCAAAGTAACATAGATGATAGCAAATTAGTCTTGAATTGAGTGTCGCACTCAATGGAGAGGATGTTAGTCGATTAAGTTCCTAATAAGAAGTTGTGGTAGATTCGAGGATGGAAGCTGGATATGTTGCTTTTAACTATACTACAAAAGATGTAGCATGGATGTAGAAATTCATTTAAGAGTTAGGAGTGCTTCCATTCATTGAAGCTTAAAGACCCATGCAGTGTGACAATAATGAAGTAATACATATTGCTAAGGAATCTAGAGATCATAAGGGATTGAGGTACATTCTCTACAAGTTCACATGATAAGACATTTTATCAGCAACGAAGGCATCATGATCAAAAGAGTAGATGCAGAATATAATATCACAGATTCATTAACGACCTTAATTGGTTCAATCTATGCAGATTGGTTAAAGTTATGGACATGAGAAACCATAACTGGCCTCAAGTTGAAGGAGGATATTAGTAGAGTTATGAGGTATGCCCTAACGACAATTATTTGATTATATAAATGTATACCCTTAAATCTTGTAGATAACTTATTTGAAATAAAATTATGTTTTTTTGGTTCATTTCTATCATGTGTTGTAATATATATACATATATATATATATATTCATAGGAAATATTATGAGCATGTTAAGAACATACAAAAAGAAATTTCTAGGAAAATTATTTGGTCGTTGCATTTGACATTGAGTTTGTAACCATGAGTATTGGATCAAACTATTAGAAATGTTTATCCAACATTACTATCAATGTATATTGAGAAAGGGATATTAATGTACATGTTGAGATTAGTGTATGTAAAACTTTCAATGAGATGGATGGAGAATCACTCATGACCATTGGGGGTTCTAAAAGTTTATGTATAAGTAACTGTTTGGAACAATTACATAATACTCATTGAAAGTCCTCAATAGGTTAAAGTATCTAATTCAAATAAATGGTCTCACATGAGGATGTGTAGTATTCTTTTAACTCGAGGATATTTTTGACCTTTTACATGAACACCTTACTTAGATTATGGTGTTTGGAACACGATTCTAGTGTTTTGATGATGATGACCATATGACAATGTTACTAATGATATTATTGAGTTATTTAAGGTGCAATAGAAATGATAAAGAAGTTGAGTTATCATGGCGATCGATAGGAGTTCAATAAAGGTAAATGTATAAAAAAAATCAAAATAAATCAAACAGAGACATTTACGATAGAGAATAAGCACTCAAAGACATCTAATGGTGTTGACAAATCTACTAGAACTTAACAATGTTGATGAAATACTCGAAGACGAACAAACTAGTATAAAAGTCAAGTATTTCATTTATCAAGTTCTATTAGTCAAAATTTGCTAAAAAATTAAAAAGTCTCTGAATCAACATTCCAACATCATACAATATTTTTTAGAAATTTTTAGGATTTTCCTAAGTGTCGGTGACTTAGAAAATCAAAATTAAAATAATATTTTAAAAACATAAAATAAAACATTTTTGGACCATGCATGTTAACCTATAACATTTACATAAGTCGACCAATGTGTTATACATATCGACCTATGTAACTGCAATGGTTGACATGTAGAAACCATTTGGTTGCAAGTTTTGAAAATTTTCATGCTGACTTCAGACCTGCATTGATCTGCCCTGAAGCTCCATGCCTCCAGATCCGGAGTTGCATCTCCTTCCCGTGCCTATGCCAAAATCTTAGCGACTAACTCGGTCCTACTTCATGCTTAACCCAGAGTTGGTAGTGATTTCCTCAAAGTAAAGAATTAGTTTTCCTAAATAATAATTGATTGAAATGCGGTAACTTTTGGTGATGTCTCTTCACTTGACTCCTCTTCCTCTTCGACCACGAATAGCTTCACTTCATTTTTCACAATTGTAACCATTAAAACACATCCCTATATCAACTATGAATACTCTCAGTCACTCCAAGGAAAAAAAACAATAGTTCTCTCTCCACTTTTATCTCTTTGAGTCTAATAATATTGCTCTATACATTCACTACTTTAAAATATTTATATAGCAGTCATTTAAAATCACTTCTATAATACTTTTTAATTCAATTTGAAGATATATTGTGTAGATTATAGGACCTTTGTACTGCAACTGGCAATATCTATATTCAAGATACAAAGTTTGTTGTTATTATTCTACCAAAACTTTGTTGGTTAAAGTCATGTTTGGCTGTCCAACCATCGTTGGTGTAATCTTGTTCTTTCAAGATAAGAGAGGGTTATTGGTAGTGGAAATCCAAACGAGGCTTCTTAGATTGGAAGTAGGACCAGATTGTCGAACTGGTATAAAAAATGCAATATAACTTTTATATTTACTTTGTTTAATCACTTTACTGAATTATTTACTTAACTGCTTAGATAATTGTACTATTGATATTCTACTTAAGTTAGCTGAGTTATTTAAACCATATTCAAGCCATATATAAACTTTTATTTGTATCAAAGTGTTATCGCTATTAAAATGTAACATATTTTTTGTAGTACATTTAATATGGAAACTAGTATCTTCGCATCTTTCTTAGAAGGACAATATATTGCTAGATGACCCCTACTTATGGTACTAACTATCGATATTGGGCCAATAAGATAAGAATATATATATGTAAGCTAATAGTTATAATATTTGGAAAGTTACACAAACCAAAAATGTTAACCCACTACTGATTATGAAACTTGGTCTATAGATAAAAAAAATAAAGTTGATAATAACACCAAAGATAATATTTTATAATGTGCTTTAGATAAAAACGAGTTTAACAGAGTTAGTGTTTGTAGTTTTGCTTACGAAATTTGCATAACTCTAAAAGTTACGGATAAAGGCCCTAACAAAGTTAAAAAACAAAGGTTTCAACTCTTAAAAATCACTTTCAATGCTTTAAAATGCAAAGTAATGAAACTTTCTCTGATATGTATTCTCGTTTACAAGATATTACTTATGCACTAAAGGGCTAGGAGAGAAAATTTTAGAATTTGATATAGTTCCACCTTCAATCTCCTTAACGATAAGTGGTAAGAAAAGTTTTGGCAATCGAAGAAGTCAATGATCTTTCCAAACTCAAAGCATAGGAGTTTAATAGGAAAATTGATGCCATATGAAGTTAACATGCAAGCGAACAAGGTATAAGCTTAAGAGAAGAAATCCATAAGATTTCTAGCTAAAAAGGAGCCTGGTTTTGATATAGATGAGCTTGCATAATTGGCAAAAATACGAATAAATTTGTCAAATATCACAAAAGAAATAGCAATAACAACAACACATCTACATTGAAGTGCTATGCATGCGATAAAAGTGGTCGTATTATAAAGAATTGTCTAACGCAAAAAAGGAAAATCAAATATCACAAGGACCCATTAAAAAGAAGCAAGTTTATCAAGTTACTTGAGATGAATCTGATTCTTCTTCATTAGGTAACAAGAGTGAAGATAAGGAAACTAATAATTATTTTATGGCATGTGATGATGAGATATGCAATGTTTTTTAATATAATGAATTAGTACAAATAAATTCTAGGTCGGTATACAAATGTAAAGCCACTAAAAGGATCAAAAGGATTTAATTGAAAACGTAAATAAATTTAAATTAGAAGTAGCTATGTTAAAAGATGAAAAAAATAATTCCTGAAGATTGCAAAAATCACAAAATTATTGTGATAACTTAAACACTCAATCTACTATGATATATGATGATGCATATAAAATGAGTATCTTAAATTATCACAATAAGTTTGGATTTATAATCATCAAAACTGTTGCTAGAAAACATAGTTAAAAACTTAGAAAACAAGGTTAGTGAGTTATCCAGACTTAGTTATAAAAATAAAACAACATCTTTATACACTAGTTTCAGAAGCCATTACGCATTACTATCTACAAATTTTATAAAGCCTAACAAGAATCAGTACAAACCGGATAATAGGAGGATTATTAGAGTTTAGTTACTAAAAACAAATAATAGTTTGATTAGAAACAAGTAAACATATAAATTTGATACCGAGTTCGTAAAAATATCAATTTTATTTTCAAAGATTCTACCCCTTATGGGCATGTTTGCCTTTGACATAACTCCCATATACCTAACGTTGGACGTGGGTACTAATATAGAGATATCTATATTTGTGTGTACTCAATAAAAGAAACTGGATAACTGAATTGCATATGCGATAAGAAATCGGTATGGATATATCACTAGGAAAGGAGCGTCGTTAACGTTAGTGTATCTAACTTATTTTATATAAAACTCCTACTTGCAGATTTACATGTAGAAAGATAAATATTCTTTATAAAAATATTGAGCTAAAATAATGAATACCTTGAAATATTTGAAAATCATATTTTGAAATTGATTTATTTTAATGAAATAAATATTTTATTATCAAATTTGTGAAATTTCATTTGAAATATTTGGTATTATTCAATATGTATTTCTAATTCTTGAAGTTTATTTCTCATATAAGATCTGAGATGAGAAGTTAGAATTTGATAAAGAGTTGATTTTTCTTCATAAATATTGTCTTTTTAAAACTAAGAAATGTAAAGAGAAATTCATTCAAATTGTATGTCAAAGCCCTTGGTTTATATAAAACGAATTAATTTAAAATATAAAAATATGAAAACCTATGTGATATTATCCTTGAATTTTTTATTTAACATACTGCAAGTATATATTTTTAATTGAATTTGTGTTTTGATAATAATTGAGAATTTGCAAAAATGATTTTTTATCTCTATTACAATAAATAATTCTACAAAAAGAGAAATATATTAAAGATCTATGTATATATCCAAAAAAATAGACCTTTTGTTGATGACAAAGGGGAAGGAAAATGTATAAAAAAATTGAGCAAATCAATAGAGGAGTACATAGATACAAGTGGAGTAACAATTTAAGTGGATTCTTTTATTATATAAGTTGTATGGTTGTCATCATAAAAAAAGGATAGAATGTTAGAAACAAGATTCTAGTGCTTTGATGATATTTGATAATAACCATATAACAATGCTACTAATAATTTTATTGAGTTATTTTAGGTCCGTGAGCAATGATATAGAAGTTGAGTTATGATGGCGACCGATAAGAGTTCAATAAATCTGAATATATCAAAAATATCAAAATGAATATAACAGATGCATTTATGATGGATAATAAGCATTCAAAAGCATCTAATAGAGTTGAAAATTTTATTAGAATACAACAAAATTGAAGAAATACTGGAATATAAACAAACTGGTATAAATGTTAAGTATTTATTTATCGAGTTTTATCATGTTCTATTAGTCTGGGTTTGTTAGAAACCCATAAATGATCACTGAATCATTCCAAATTATGACACAACATACCTAACATCATAGAATATTTTTCATAAAATTTCTAAAATTTTCTAAATGTTGTAATGGAATAAAAAACAAAATCAAAACAAGAATTAAAAAATAAAAAATAAAACTTTTTGGGACACACATGATTTTCCTTTAGACTACATAGATCGACCTGTGTATTACACAAGTCGACCTATGTAAATGCAAGAGGTCGACATGATAAACCATGTAGTCGTGAGCTTTTGAAAATTTTCATGCTGACTTCAGGTCTCTTGTTCATCCACCTTTAAGCTCCACGCCGCCAGTCCCAAAGTCGCATCTCCTTCCCATGCCTAGGCCAAAAACCCTAGCGCTTGGCTCGGTTATAACCCAAAATTAGCCATGATTTTCCCAAAGCAATGAAGGAGTTGTCCCGAACATGAATTTTCTAAAACTTAGTAACTTTTGGTCGTGTCTCTTCACTTAGCCCGTCTTTTATTCAAACAAAAATTATTTCCCTTAATTTTTTTATAGTTGTAACCATTCAAAAACATACCTAGATCAACTATAAATACTCTCAACACTCCAGGGTAAAAACAACAAGTCTCTCTCTCTTTTTATCTCTCAGATTCTGATAATTTTTCTATGTACATTCATTGTTTGCAAAATTCTATATAAATCATTTCAAATCATTTCTCTAGCTCTTGTTTATTTAATTCGGAGATATACATTTAGGTTGTAGGACCTTTGTACTGCAATTGGCAATATCATGATTCAAGATACAAAGTGTGTTGTTACTATTCCACTGAAATATTATTGGAAAAAGTCGTGTTCAACTGTTTAGGAATTGGTGTTGTAATCCCATTCCTTCAAGAGAAGGGAGGATTGTTTGAAGTGGAAATCCAGATAGGAGTTTTGAGATAAGAACTAGGACTAGGTGTCCAAACCAATATAAAATCCGCAGTGCACTTTTTATTTACTTTCATATGGAAGTGCATTCGTAATTGGTTTAAGTTATGATGATTTTTTGGTACGCGTTGAAGTTTAAGAAATGAGCAACAATCAAGAAAGGATTATCTCCTTTAATAGATTGGGTTAGTGTCACTGTAATGCCTAATAGGAAGTCAACTCAAAGTCAAAATCTCTAGTCATAATGATTTTGGTTAACTAATATAAGATATCATATCCAACAAAGTGAATTTAGTGCAACGAACCAGATTTTCCACCCTCAAAAATCGACACTAATACATCCTCGGTATTCACATGCCACAAATCCAAGTGCTAGAAAGCCCGATTTTTAGAGAAAAATGAAAATAAAGACAAAAATCAATCTCACACAAATGGAATAACATATATTATTTCAACAATAATCTTTGCAGTGGAAAATTTTGAATACAATATCAGAGTCTAACCTAGATTCAGCCTGGATAGCTATAAATCCTCCGTCCTTACAAATGCTGAAAAATAAAAACAAATGCAATAGATGCAGCGGATAATAGAATACGTCCATACGTAGATGAAGATTTCAAGCTCTCCCCTGGAAACTCCAAGCGTCTTCAACTAAACCTGAAACTACTTGAATCTGACCCGAGTATTAAAAATATCCATATCCGGCTTGATAAACCAGCATGAAAAACTCGAATCATAAACATATGATGGAGTCATAGATGGTATTAAACAAAACCTTTGAAAATAAGTGTATTTCATAAGACCACGGTGCTCATAAATACAGACGGGTTTTTACCTTACGATACACAAAATACTTTATATGGAAAATCACTTTGATATTATTATTAATGACATCGGTTTGAAAACACTTTCAAATAAATATATATACAAAGAAAGTATCAATACTTAGACTATGGTAATATATCCGGACTAGGTCAACGGAATATGCCGGATGAAATATATGATACCAAAAGGGGTAGCTGAAATGTTTGCAAAGCATTACAGTTATTTTGGGAATACAACCAAAATCGTAAAGCTCGTATTGGAATTGGATTTCCAATATGATAGGGAATTAGTGGCCTTTTCCTTCGATCCACGCATAGCAACCATAATTCTCGGTAGCCTTATCACTTTTCTCAAGCTAGCTATTTGGAACAGCACTTGCTACACTACCAATATCCGGTAGCCTTATCACTTTTCACAAGCTAGCTACTATATTAAAATAAATGGGGCAATAAATGCCTTGAGGATCTAGAATCCACTAGACTCCTCCATACTCATACAACCGATAGCCTGGAATATATGTCCTGGAGACCACATAATTACCCGTATCATTACCAGGATGTGAGGCTTGAGAGGCTACGCTCATACTTTCCACAAAGCCAAGATTTTCTTTTCAAAAAGCCACGCTTTGCCTTTCCCATAACAGGTTCCACTTTGAAGGCCATATTGCCATTCCATAATCACACAACTGATTTCTACAAACATATAGCTTCTGAGCTCGTATGTCTCAGGAAAGGGTGTTAAGCTAAGAGAAGTTTCCTTCTCCGGCACCAATCAAACAATACATTGATGGAGATCAATTAATATGATTAAAAATGCATTGTCAGACACTTCCATATAAATTCGTTCTGGGACTGAAGGAAACTGAAGGTACTCCTCCTATCCCATCTTTTAGGACGAGTAGCGAGTAGTCCTTACATTAGGGAGATTTCAAAACATGATAGGACCACTGCTATAATAAATATCTCTATATTGGGAGCGACCCAGAGAATGTCAACAGGCGGTCCTCCGCTATGAAGATCTTTGGTCTTTAATACAATGAGGATTTCAGAATGCAGACATCACTGCCATTTAAATATATTGTAGGGTAAACCCTTAGGACTCGTGACAACAATCCCTACATTCTAAAGATCTCTGGTCTTCAATAATCATCCTCTTCAACGTGTCTTCATTTCCGAACGTATACATTGGTTCGAAGTGGCTTTCAGATAGGAGTTACCAAAATCTGACCCTGGTTCCTCCAAAGTCGATTACAAAAGATGTTAAGTTCATATGTGATTATCACACAACATTCAATTAATTAACCTTTTTATTTAAATCAAATTTCTCATATAGATATACTCATTAAGTCGTTCTTTTATCTTTTTCTGAGTATATGGAATCATTAAGCCTCGTTTATCAAATCATTTGGTTAATTTGAAAACCTTTTTAATCTTGGAATAATTCCAAATAATTTCACTTTTTACTAGGAAAACATTTCAAATTATTTACTTAATTCTTTAACAAAGATTTCCATTTCAAATCATAACTTTTAAATGGGTCAAAAACAATGTTATTTAAGACATCATTTACTATAAACCCAAACCAATTAATATTGAGTAAAGGAATCCATAAAAATTATACCAACTTATATTCAATAATAATTTCCATATTCAGCAAGTACTATGGGAAGAATAATGGTGAAATCACCTTTTAAATTCCACGAATAGTACAAGTTCCCTCCTTGAAATTTAACACCAAGTATAAGAAGATTATCTCTATACAACCCAAGTTGTAATTAATTAAAGGGGGAATTAATTTAAAGGACAAAGATTTGTATATTTTTTGCCACAAGGACACAACCTCAATATTTTTACCATAAGGACAAACATTCTCCTAAAAATTATTCATAAGGACAAATATTTTCCAAAATTATTCATAAGGACAATAAAACTGCTACCAAGTTAAAACTGATACCTAAAAACTGCTACCGATAACTACAAACTGATACCTAAAAACTGCTATCAATGACTAAAAACTGATACCTAAAGAAAGTTGTCCTTCAGGATAAAATATTGATGGCCTGTCCTTGAGGCAAAAACGCTGAAATTTTTTGTCCTTGACAATAATTTCCTGTTAATTAAATTTGTAAGTTTGAATCTTTTATACTTAACTCGTTTCCGACATTTTGACCTTATCCATTCCTCACCTGGGATAAGGTTAGGTGAGCCAGGGCACTAGTTTCTTTTGAAAATCTCATTGGTTGAAGCACTTCCATCCAGATCTCAAAAATAAAAAAATCAAGTGTACTCGTTGGCTTATTAGAGTCAAGATTAAAACACTTACCTATAATAGCTTTTCCTTAATCATTCATTTACCACTTTTGAAATCACTTATAAAATCCTCACTTAAAATACTTTATTATTCATTTAAAAACATTTATAAAAGATTTGGAAAAGAATCGTTATGTTTAAAACCATATTTCAAAAGTTATTGAAACTGTTGTAAAAAGTCCTGTGAAAAATGCTGCAAACATTGTATTAAAACTTCTTTGATCAAAACAACATTTTTATTTCACATATGTTCATTTTCCCAACTCAAACCATTTATAAAACACTTTAAATGATTTATAAGATTTATTCCATATTTTTAAACATTTAATTTTTTTTTAAACATTTGCTACTTTGGTCACCGAACTGCCAAAGAGCGATTTTATCGAAAACTTGATTTACTCATATTTTAAAATCTATTAAATGAAATCTCGATATTTTTCTTTTGTTTGAAAACTATAGCCATAAGAGTTCAGAAAATTCTTATTGCAAAGAACTTTGATTTCATCCTATAGAAGGATTTAACTTTTACGGCGCGAAATCGCGAACTGCCGTTACGTGACGCGCCTATTTTTGACTCCAAATTCATTATTTGTCAAAACTTCTCCGAATTGAATTTTAATGTTTATAAAACATTTACAAACCGTTTTCAAAAATTTAAACCAATATTTTCCATATTAAATCTCTTTTTCACTTTTAAATCTTTTCATAATATTATATTATTATAATATTCATTCTCAACCTTTTATATTCTTAAAACCATTAAGAGGCTAAATAACTTCATATACACATCCATATGGATTTATTTTTCATGGAATAACTATGGTTTTCTTTTCATCATTCATCAACCATATTAACATCCATATAATCAATCAAGTAATCATCCCAACATTTAAATTTATAATTTAAACATTTATATAATTACTTTCTAAATCGTGTACTCACAATCACAAATGCTCCCTCCTTCCTAAGCTCCAGAAAATCCTGCAGAGCTTCCGCGACACTTCGAACTTTCTCCTATCTTCTTGGAATGAAACTGGTGGCACTCCTTTTCTTTTTCTTGATCTGGAGCTTCCCAGACATGCTTCCTCCTTCCAATTGGGTACGGGCTTGGCTTGGTGAAGTGGCTGCTCTCGGCTTTGAGTGGAATAGTGTAGGCCGTGAGTTATAGGTGGGAAGAGAGGTGGTTTGCACTTGATTTTTGAAGTGGATTGATATCCTATACTTGCTTAAAAAATTTCCTCTTCTACTCTTGACATCTACCATTAATTTCTTAGGATAAGATTCCATTAGAGAAGCTTGGAAAAGAGATAACAAGAAGGAGAATGGTGTGTAGAAATGTGAAGGAATGCATGGTATTTATAAGAAAAAAGTGTGAAAAAATATCTAAATGTGCATGGACCAAAACACCCTTTGCCTACCCCCCTCTTTCACATCACCGTATACATTACACCCTACCCTCCATGTGGTACCACGTGCCACCATCACTACATCACTTCCTAGCATGTGCATTTGTCTTTTGGATGCTTAAAGAGTAAGTAAATGGAAAATATCTTAGATATCTTTAACTTTATGTATATATAAATGTATAAATGTGTTATGTGTATATATATACATATATATATATGGATGTATGTATGTTTTAGGGTGTGTGTTACTATGTTATATATGTGTTCAAGTCTATAAACAATGTTATACAACTTATATACGTCAAACCATTACATATTCTAATACCGATTCCCCATCATAGTTTCACTTATTAGTTAATATACATTTATTTGTAAACAAAGTTTGAAAATAAATTTCTAATCATTTTAATTAATAAAAATGATGTCATTTGAATTATAAAATCATATAAATCAATATTAATAATTATTTACAAAAATTGCTATTATACCGATAAAGCGATATATCAATTTTCCTTATATTTTTCAATTCAAATAATCTATATAAAACTATTATAAATGATTTATTATCACTTTATAACTATTTAAAATGAATTTTTATCATTTAAAACAATTATTAGAATAAATAACTAAATATAATGGTATCATTGATGACATCATAAATACATTAAATTTCCAAAAATAAAATAAATAATTTTATTTCATATTTTTGTTCAATTATAAAAATAAGTATTTGTATCCAGCTCCGTGCGTGGTGTTTGACGATTATAGAGCTGTTTATCGATAAAACATTTTTCAGTCATTTTATCGCTATTTTTCCAAAGTATATATTTTTGTAAATACTTATTACGATTATTATTTATTGTTCAAAACACCATAATCTATGTTAAAAAAATTATATTTGAATATTTTAAAAATAAATATAATTTATCAAATTGATAAATTTGCAAGTCGTTACATTTAGAATATGGATTTCATAATTAACTACAAACAATATTATAATATTGGCATAGACCAAAGCTCTAGATGTCTTAAAGTCATTGTCTATACATAATATTATTGCTTAAGGGTGCTTATGTAAACAGAATAGAAATAGATTTCACCCAGATGAACTCTTGCTTGATACCATACCTCAACAAAGTCCAGACAAGCTTTAATAATTAAGTTGTTTATATAATACTGAAGACCGGCTTCATACTTGAGAGTCCAAAGGAATTTTCAAAGTATTCTTAAATGATATAGTTATAATTAATAAATGTTATAAATTATTTTAAATGGATACGTTAATATGAATATTCTATTAATATATACTTATGAATAAGTATTAATTTATTTAATAAATAATTGTTCTATATTTATTTGAATTATTTGGACCTTAAAATAATGTATTTGTTTAAATTATATATATTATATTAAGTGTGAAATCATTTTTAAATGTTAAAAATAAATATGTGGCTATATATATTATGGGAAATAATGTTTTAATATGATCAAATGACAAAAAAGCATGCTCCATATTTTAAGACGATATTTCAGATATTGTATCTCTCTTCTCTTTATAAATATAGCCCCGCTCTTTCTTTATTTCTTAACAACAAACTTCTATGTTGCCTCCATTGCAAAATTAGGTAAGAAAAGCGACTTCTCTCCTAAGATCAAAGGAGGTTTTCAAGAAGGAAGCATCGGGAATTCACCATGACAACTGAAGGTAGGTAACTAAAAAAAAATTATATATAATACACACATATACTAAGTTATGGAAAAATAAGAAAATAATTAATGTTTTTGAAAATAATTATACACACACACACATATTTGCATATAAAAAATGTACATGAACATATATTTACATTTTATACAAAATTAAACACACACAAACACACATCACACACACACACACACACCCATATATACAACATATGCATAAATTTTACTTTCAAACTATTGCTAATAATTTATTTTAAAACAACAAAATTACCTATGCAAGAAAAATTAGTTTTGAGTTTGAATTTTGACATTTATATAAACATATATTAAATCTAATATTAGTTCATAAATACATACATATACACATGTATATATTTGTTTAAATATGTATACATCCCAATATAGTATAATGGCGATAAATCCCAAACCATAAATGTGTATACTTGCATACACACATAGATATATATATACGTATGTATGCGTGCATGCATACTAATATATATACATACATACATATGTGTATATATATATATATGTTCATTGTTATTTTATAGACATAGAACATATGATGTTCTACTTATAGTATAAACATCAATAAATTAACTAATTTTAACTAACCAAATAAACTACAGAAATTTGAATTAAATAATGTACACATCTTTTATCAAAATACAACTAAATATTATATATAATTTAATACTTTAGGGTTCATTTATAATAGCACATGTTCAAATCCTTGTGCATAAATAAATAAATAAATTTTGGATTTTTAAATTATGTTCCCCACTCACACTTAAATCTAATTCAACAAAAAAACCAATTAAAATGGAGCTATAATAAAAATCAAACTATAGAACGACACCAGATAGTAGCATTATAGATTATTATCTTCTTCCACAATTTGATGCTTCTCCACCATAACCACCATTGCAATACCTATCTTGAATACTTAGCCGGTCACTTCCATGCTCTCTCCATTACTATATCTCTATAACTTTTAAATCACCATCGCCATATCCATTTCCAAATGCCTAGTTGCTCTCATCAAGCCATCTTCACTACTAGAGCCACAAACACTAGAATCTCGTGTTGCATTCTTAAACCTTATTCTCCTCTATAAATCACATCAACTAAAAACTCTATGTTTTATCTCAATAGGAGCAAGAAAATAAATTAGGCCTAGAAATTCAGTTTTTGGGTTTTTAGAGGATGTCATTGAATAATTTATCCTAGGTAAAAAAAAGTCGATGCCCTTAATTAACGCCACAAATTGTTCGAAGTTTGTCCTATAAATAAGTTGCACGATAGATGTTGAACTGGAAGAGATGAAGGAGGAAGCCCATACCTCTTTTTTGTTTTACCTTTCATATGAGGTTTTGAGAGAGTTCTCTCATATGAAAAGGTAAAGAAACTATGGGATAGGCTTGTTAAAGCTTAACAATATGATTTGATGATGAACCATATTATTCTAAAGCAACAACTATACTTTCATGATGAATCCCATGATTACACATTAAAAGCATATGGAACACTCCACATATTGGTTATGAATTTTAAGGAAATGTATGTTGATAATGGCGATGAGACATAAGCGATCATATTCTTAATTCATTAGCATTGGAGTATACGACATTTGTAAATTAATCAATTAATGGAAGAAGTTCATTTAGTTTATCCTATGTGAAGGATAACTTGAATAATATGGTGTTGAGAGCTTAGCAAGTCAAAGTGTTGACAGTGTTGTAGAGAGCTTGGTCATTCATGGTAAAGATTAGAACATAACGCACCATGATGAAGCAAGTTGAACAGTTTAATCATGGTCAAGGGGTCCTATTAGTTATATTATGTATTTTTTTAATTATATAATGTTTAACCACATATAAACACACACACACACTGATACACACATATAAACACACGCGCACACACAAATATATATACACACACACACACACACAAGAATGTTAATTGTAACAAAGCTAGTGATTGTAATTATATTAATAAATTATTACTGCAAAATTAGTATCAAATATTATTTTGAACAAACCAACAAATTTTAGTCATGTGTCAAATATGTTTACTTCTTAGTTAATTAGTAAATTAACTAAGTTGCCATTTGTAATTACATTCATTTATTATTTATATCTAACCAATACCAAATATAACATCAAATAAAGCAAAAAAATTAATCAACAATTATCATCGTGTAATATATGAAAACGGTAAAGATGGATGATATGACTTATTCAACATAGTGATTAAATAATAAGTTCAATCAATCCAATTCAGAACATCGCCATCTTAAACAACTACATTTTCGTAATACAAGGTATTATGATTATTAATTTTAGTGTGTGTATGCAATAATTCTTGCAACATTAAAAAAAATATACATTAATTTAATAAATTAAATCCTACTTTTGTAATTTCTATAAATTGTTATTGGATTCTATTCAAATATACACATATACACACATATATCAGTCCTAAATAAATAGATGTTGATATATTATTAAAAGACAAGTTATAACTGTAATCTACCAGTTAATCCAATTTTAATGCAAGATCTATTATAATAACAATGGATAAACAGTTGCATAATTATTAATCAAGATTAAACATTTCAAAAACCAAGCACGAACATTTTTATAAATTACGAATACATAATTTTATAAATACAACTTAAAGGAAATATAAATTACTTATCTCGAAATCCAATTCATCTTCTGAATAAATATAAAATTTAAATTCATTTACAAGATTCTTGCTAGTTGATCCTGCCAGTAGCAATAATGTAGAACTAGGAGTGTCTCATCTTTGAGAACTTCTTCAAGATTATAAGTTTTATTTTAATTATTTGGAAATGAAGAAAGGAAAATGTTGGGTAGGTTTTGTTATTCTATACCTTCAACCATGGCTTAGGACACGATATACATACGTACATACGTACATACGTACATACGTACATACGTACATACATACATACATACATATATATATGCACGCACGCGTTATAACAACCCCCAATCTACGATGCTCAGATACGCACTTATAACTAGCACCGAGATCGTGAATGCCATTGATGGCAGATCGTTTTCAGGTAAAATATACAGCAGATCACAAGGCTATCTATAGACTTTTAGAAACTCACGACATTAGGAATAAAATATAATACTGAAAATATCATGATCCTAGATAAATAAAACAAACTATAGCTTATAATCTCTAGTTATATAATGCCTATTGATACTGCCAAATTAAATAGTCTAAATGCCTACATCACATCTCCAAAATCACCACCACTCCTCTCTACCTATCTATCAGAGTAAAAAAAATGAGAAATTGATAGAGGGGGTAAGATATAAGTCTAGTGAGTGAAAGGCAACGTATAAGTGTAATACTAATAAGCTAGTAAAAAACACTAATGCTCGAAAACCATACCTTAACCCATGTCACATGCACCCAACAAGTTTTCTAAACATATATAATACTCTATGGATAATAGTGATATCATGTGTTAAGACTACACCAAAATGCTAACTAATACCCTAGTGTGTCAGGCTCTAAACTACTTGATGATCATGAACCAAACACTACTTGGCCCACTACTCTAATGCCCAATATAGCCCAAACATAAACATGAATCTTAATTTGGCCAATTACCATGTGTACCACTATTAGGAATTATGCTCCCAACTCATGGACCTAAACTATAAGTATCACTATTGGAATAAAACTCCAACCCACATGTCGTTATATGCAAGACTATTGTGATAAGGTCTAACTCACATGTCGAAACACAATACTAAGATAAAGGTCTAACTCGCATGCTGAACTGTATGTGACACTATTGGGATAAAGCCACATCTCGTAATTGATATACTATATGCAACACTATTGGGATAGAGCCCCAACTCACATGCTACCCGAATGCAACACAATTGGGATAAAGCCCTAACTCACATGCTAAACTGTATGCATTACCGTTAGGTTAACTACCAAACTCGTGTGTCGAATAACATCTATATAACCGAGGCTAGTTTATTCATATGTATACCGAAATGCCTAAATGGAACCTATTAGTACATACACATAAACAAACCTACCAAATAAGGAATTCTTCCTAAACTCTCTTAGAACTGAGCAAATTAAAGACCAAATGTTCCATGACTGACCATGATCACAATGCTGCGAACCGTATGTAAATCCATTATCATATGTGTTATAAGGGTTAGAAGATCAAGGGCATTTTAGTAATTTATTAATTAATTAAATAATCAATCTTCTCCCTTCATCACCACAAACCTGCAACCCAACCAGGCCACCACTTCTCTTCACCACTGCCATCGCCAAGGACTGCACGTCTCGCATGCTACTCACTGCATGAACTCCAACCGCCGTTAAAACTACTGCCTGCGCCGCCCTTCAAAGCCAGATATGCTTCGTCGTGCCACCGAGTACCGTGATCAGAAACCAACATGAAACACTACTTAAACTCCTATAAGCGATGGAACCCTCCCATTGTTCTATCGTCTCTATTTCATTGTTGAATCTTAATGGATGGTTCATGTTTATCGAACTTCCATCATATTTTTTGTCAACTATTAACCCAATCCATGGACGAACACCATTAGTAGATTCTTGTCATCGAGCACTACATTTTTATATATAACATATGGAATATGGGATAGTTTTTCATTTTACATTTTTGTTTAAGAAGATATTAACTTGTGTCTAATTACAATAAAATACTGTTTTTAATTAACTAGCCATGACATACTACGTAATAATCATGAACAAGTACAAATTGGTATGATTACTAATAAATCTTATCTTAATTCATCACTAATAACCTAATATAAGATCATAAAGAGTGAATACTACAACTTATCAGTATATACACAAATATAAAGAATCCCACTCACCTTTTATTCGCGTTTATCTTCATTAGTTTGTTGAAATATCATCTCCTTCTCCACTGCCTAAACTTTTCTCACCTTTAAAACTCTAAATTTGGTGATGGTTTTTATCTCTTTATGTAGTTCTCTTCGTACTGATAGTTTCATATATAAATTTGTTTATTTTGGATTTGATTTAGGAAATTATGATTAATTAAGGGATAAGGGTTTTCTAAGTGGAGATTATGTTTGTAGAACAAAAGAGATAGAGTTAAGGTATTGTTCATAGATTGAAAACAATAGTAATAGGTCTTAAATTTGAAAATAATATTTGCATAAATGCCATTGGAACCAATTTTTGCATTTTGACCCATTTAATCTAATTCAACGAGTTATATATGTTTTCTAACTAGAAATGGCATTCCAGACGCAATGTGATGGGCCTTGAAGCCCAATTCCAACTCCTACAAAAAAATTATAATTTTCTCTTTCATGTACAATTACAATTTTACCCTTACTAATTATTTATTTACTTATTGAAAAAATTTGTAGTGTTACATTCTCCTCACTTAAAAGAATTCCATCCATAAAATTTCAATAGAGGGACAATGCAACTCACTCTCTAATGTACAAACATACAAAAACAAACATAATTACATCCACCTAGCATCCATCATACAAACACAAGCAAAATCACAACCAAGAGTATAAAATATGTATGACAAAAATAAAAAATTATATGGTGTTAGATAAATGAAATGCAACTAAACCTACCTCCTATATGGAAACATATGTAATGAAAACCAAGAATGTATGCAAACATCATAATATATGCATATGTATTTCTACATGTATGAGCATCCATGCATCCATATGCAACAACCATATTGAAAAGCAAATAAATAACCATGCAATAAGGATATTTGTACAACTAATCCTAGCATCCATACATCTGTGCCAATGTAAACTAGTTAGCTAAAGCAACCATGCAAACATGCAAGCAACCAAAAATGCAAACTAAAAGGAAACGTATTGGAAGAGAACTTATGATAGAAAACTCAGATTCTCTCTTCGAGTTCCCAAGTACTCACATCCAAACCTTCTCCTTACTTACTTGGACTGACTTTGTTTATTTATTCCTAAGTCATCGGACATCAAGCTTTAAGATGGAAGTATACCTATAGGGTATTTTAGACTCTGCCTTTATCTCTACCTCAAAATAATGACAACGCTCTACATAACTGCTAAAGAATTATCATATGTTAGCAAATGTGATATATATAAAATACGTGTGAATGCCAGCCAACTTGTAAAAGAGCCCAATTTAGGGCGTGTTGACTTCCCTACTCTTTATAAAATTAGGAAAGCCCCAACAATAGGTGGTGCTAAATTCCCCATATAACATATCTCAATAGCATGTCCTTTATCAACACCATGTCATCCACTGCGAGCTCTCAGTGCATGCCTATCCTATGTAGCTTACATTCCATTACGCATCACTTCAACTTTCACCAGGTTGTCTATTACAATATAATGTCCGAGTATTAAAATAACCTCACTACTGGCATAACTCAATATATGTGGACGATCATAACTAATAAAGTCTATATGCTCCATTAATCCCATTGAACATGCCCACTAACGAGTAGCCTTGGTGTACATGTGTCTTCCAATCCACCTGCGATTGCATGCAATAATTAAATGCATATATGTAACATAAAATAACTGCAATAGTATATCCATAACTCTAATAAGTATGCATGTCCATAATACTATACTTACTACTAGACATTCACGCATAAAAGTGGCATCCTTTATGACATACCTTACTAAGCTCTTATTTAAGTCCATAGGCACGACAACACGATAATGGATTGCGTCTCCCCACTAGGTGGACTAATATTTAGGATTCTTAGGTAAACTCCATACTCCACCACCATTTAATTTACATACATCACAAATGAATGATGTTTTGATTTCAGTGAACTAGTGTTACTCCAACTAAACAACTAAAATACAAAAAAACTAAACATAACTAACAACAAACCTAGTAAGTCCAAAATAAAAAAGATTATAAGATGTAACTTTGTATTAACCTAAAGTTCGATATAACAACCACTATAATAAACCATTTGACTAAATTGTGCATTTTTCCAGTGCGTTAGGCACTGGAAATAGGTTCTGCATACACAAGTCACTGCTTTGAAATATTGATGTAACGACCCCGAATTTTCGACCCTCGAAAATCAACACTAATATGTTCACTATATTGCATGCCGAGAAATCAAATGTCGGAAAACCCGATTGTTAAGGAAAAGAAAAAGAAAGAAGGAAGAAGAGAGAAAGAAAACTAACAACATAGAATCTCACAGCAGAACGAAAAATCTATAATATACAACAATCTTTACACAAAGAAGAAATGTAATATACTTACATCAAACAAAGTGCACTAACCTATTTCAGCCCGGACAGTTATAATAGCCTGTCCTCATAATTGCTGATAAATGCAACCATTACACAGCACAACGGAATATAATGAAATACATAGATACATCTTGGGCCTCCAGCTCATCTCCTGAAGCTCCAAAGCGTCCAAACTAAATCTGTAATATGCTTGGTTTGACCTGAGCATTATAATAAAATAACACCCGAGTCAATCTGTTAAACTAGCATGAGAAAAACACGCCTCAAATGAATTTTAAAGTAACAAAACCTTTTGAAATAAAGATATCTCGTAAGACCATGCCATGCATAAACATAGATGGTTTTTTACCTTATGATAACCAGAACAATTTCTATAGAAAATCCATTGATATTATAATAATGTCTAGGGGTCAAAGTAAAATATGAATATAGCTGAAATGCTTGCATCTCACGTTTCAGCATAGCTGGTCACACCTAAGTCTGTACGGCGCTTATTGGAGAATATATTCCATACGATGACTGGGCTACTGGGGTACCGCCCATACGATGCATCTCTAGATAAAATAACCCTGAGGTCGAACCTATCGACCCCTGCCAACACAGAACTGGCCTACCCCTTACTGGATAGTACCGAATATGATCACCCCTCCGTTAATGGAACCCAAGCATACAATTGAGAGATAATATTGACTCTACATAGGGATGATCATACCCTACTTGGGAGCCACCCACTTATCCCTACCGCATCTCCCATTTTTTAGTCATTCCCGGTTGACGAGGCTTGAGGCTACATCTTACGTTTTATATAGCACTTCCCACTTGAAACGCTAACACTACCCTTTTGGCAACCATGCAATACTAGCATTCATCCATACAAGTTCATTCTGGGACTGAACGAAACGCTTAAGAGCTCCATCTTCAATTCCATCATCTTCAAGATGTCTTCACTACGAAACGCTTAAGTTGGATCGAAGTGGTTTCAGATAACATATCTGATCTCGGTCTCTTCGAAACAACATTCGATAGTTTCCGGTAAACTCAATCCCGGTTTTTTTAGGAAATAAACAGTCAAAGATAAGAGTGGAGATCACCTTCTAACCGTTAGTGGACGGATTTCCTTATCATTTGTCCTAGGAGAATGAAACGAGATTTATATGCACAGTACAACATCATCGGAGATGAATGTGCCATATAACTCACGTGTTTCTCCTAGATATTTCCAAAGTTACATTTTGGGTCCATATTTAATAGTTAGTTATTTAACTATCAACAAACACACATCCAAATTATGGATTTATTTCAAAAGAAAAAACCACCATTGGTTAAGCACATAAGTAACCACTAGCCTCCTTGATTAATCTTTTCATTAATTAATATCACTTTGTAATAATTGTATAAAAACACCTTCATAATGATATACCCACAAATTCCTATATTTTCAATACTTAGAAAATATCCATATACTTATCTCAATGGTATAAGTATATCCACAAAACGGAGGAAGATTTCCCTTTATATACACTCTAAAACCATTTATAAACTCCTTTATAAATCTCTAAATCATTCATAAACTATTTATAATCCTTAAAACCATTTATAAATATTTCTAAATCATTTCTTAAGTCATTTATAAACCCTTTATAAGTCCATGCAACTATTTATAAAGCTCTTCTTATAAATCTATAAACCCGTTTATAAAATCCCTTTATAAATATCTAATCATTTACAAAACTCTCTTTATACATTATAAACAATTTCTCTTTAAATCTCCAAAACATTTTGTTTTCCTTTTTACCAAATTCTAAAACCATTTATAAACTTCTTTCCATACATTGTAAATAATCTTTCCTTAAGCCTCCAAACCATTTTATAAAACTCTTCTTATAAACCCAAGTTCGTCACAAAACTCTATTTATAAATCTCGAACATTTATAAATAAATAATAATCATTTACTTCAAACACTATTATATAATAATAGTTATTTCTAATAAACCTTATAAATAAATAAATAATAAATATTTACCTTTAAATATCTTAAATAATAATTAATAATTTCAAAGACATTACTAATAAAACGCTAATAATTAATTTTTCAACGTTATTATAAATAATAATAATTAATTTCTAAAATAGTATTAATAAATCATTATTATTTATTTCAAGCCATATTTATTATTTAATATAATTAACTTTCCAAAATATTAGAACATTGATAAATATCTTTTAAACAACACTAGATATAAATAAATAACTTTAAAACAAGATTAAATATAAATAAAAATCTTTAAAACAATATTAAATATAAATAATTAATATTTTAAAACAGCGTTAAATATAATAAATAAAATTTTAAAACAATGTTAAATATAAATAAATCACTTAGTAAAAAATAGGTAAATAGATTGGAGTAAGATAGAAATTAAATCTTTTAAAACAAAATATTCCCAAAACCCAATTTCGGATTTAAAATCATTTTCGGTCTCAAAACCAATTCCAATTTAAATCGCAATTTATAGTATTTTTAAAATACTAATTTGAGGCCAATAGCTATCAAACGCTTAATCAATATCGATATTGATTTCTATCACTACATGGCTTAAGTTTTGAACATATAACAATGTCAAACATTCATGTTGATATTTAATGATTCATATAACATGAATATTATTGAAATTAAAATTAACAATGGCAAGGAATCCTGTTGGATCCCTCCAATATGTTCCCCTGCATCATATATATTACGGGTCATCTACTATTAGGCAGGTATATATATAAAAGGTTGTCCACTCCAAGGGCGGGAATAAATCCAAACCAACTGATAAAATAGTAAATCATCCAAACATCCAATCAACAATTTTTATCAACTATATAGCATTTTTGGTTAACCAAAAAGGTGAGTTTAACTCATCGAAATTTCTGTTGTCGCCAAGGCATTCTGGTTTGGAACTAAAATCGAACGACATCCGATTTTAGCCCAAATTTCAACGACTCCAAATCTAACCAAACTAGTTCCATCGTGAAGCCTCCATCGTTACGAGCGCAGCGCAATAAACCATGTCTCGATTGGACCTCGTATAAACAAGATATTCATTTTATTAGCTATCTAATTTTAAATTGCAAATCAAATAAACTAATTATATAAAATTTACCTTAATTACAATCCTTAATCCTTCTCCCTCACTTTTGTAATTCCCGCTTCTTCTCCTTTCCAGTTATAGTAGCCTCCACCATGATCGTGAACTTCCACCCATCCTATCTCCTCCCACCATCGACGAAAACACTCCCCGACTTTGCCAAACACCTCCTCGCCAAAATCTCCATCACTTAGTCACCACCATGGATAACCTGAACTACCCCTTGAAATCATGACTCTCTGCTCCCCAATGTATGACCGTACATGTCGCGGTCACCATCCCATAGCCGCACATCACAGGAATCAACCCATAGCTGCCATTTCACGTAAGAGGAACAGTTCCATAGTCCATCCCATCAATCGAAACCCCAACACCTTGATTTATCAAACCCTAGTTCAATTATCCACTAAAACTCCACTGCCATTACAAATGCAACCCAACCTCTCCATCGAACACCCTCTAACTCATCTCAATATGACGATCTCGCCGTAAGCAACACAAAGATCAAGCCTTTTTAATTTAAAGAATTTTATCCAATTTGTTTTTGATTTTAATTTAAACTAGATCTACATTTTTTTGCTTTGAAAACGTACTGGAGGAAATTTATGGAACAGTGTTTTGTTTGATAAGAGGAAGTTGTGGCTGAGAAGCTAAGTGTGTGTATATATATAAGGTGGTTTTATCGGCATCTCCACCGCTGTTTCCCCTTCCGCATATGAACTCCGATTGACAAAATAAAAATTCGGTTGCGCTCAGAACATTGTGGCGATTCCAAATCAATAATAATATACATTGGTTATTGGATTCTGAAAAATCACAAAAACACTGCTATTTGACGATGAAACGTCAAACAAACAATTTAAATATTTTCCAAATTAAAAATTAAGAAAAAATCAAATAAATTAAATAAAAAATACGCTAACAAAAACCGAGTCGTAAAAGTAATAATTTATTTTTTGATAATTTATTTGAACCGTTATTACTGCATTTGAATTTACAATTGAATTCACTGCTATTGTTAATTAACCTAAAATGAGTTAAATAAAGTTGTTTAATCTATTGAATTGATATTCAATTCAAAATCCAATTATGTAAAACGCTATTCAAAAATAAATTCACCAATTCAAACATTTAAATTAATCGCTGTATTTGAATTCAAATTATTAACTTAAGTTTAATCACTATAATTGGATTGTTAATTAACTTTTTAAATCAACAATTAAATATTTAAATTCATTAAATAATTTCAAAATCAATGACAAAATTTTCGAGTTTATACAATTGACTTAATAAGACAGCTTTTCAATCCAAAGGATGATTGAAAAGAACCGATCTCACGTTTTATTTTCTTACAAATCAACAAATATTGCCTTCGTTAATCGCCTCCTTAGTACATGTAGGTTATGGCATTTATTTCATGCCTTGAAATCGTAAAATACTTAATACTTCTTAAAAATATATTAACTCCACATACTTATGAAGTCATGTAAAATAACATACGGCTAGGGTACCTCTGTGTCATTATTGTACTTTAACAATACTTAACACATAATTGCTTGATGGCATCTTCTTTAACATAGAATCCTCATTGACTCACTTCCAAAGTATAATAGATAAGACAACCCAATATTGAATGGTGTCTCACCACACTGACTAATAAGTATACGCGGAGCGCCTCCATAAACTCTATGAACTTCATATAAGAACATTGGAAAATGGATCAATGTCCTAACATAGTGAACATAACATTGAGCACTTTTCATATTCAACTACTTATAAGTAATATCAAGAACACACCCTAATGGTATGCACCTAAATGTTAAAACTATGACCCAAATGAAAATGATTTTCACTCTTTGTGTGCTCTATACATAATCATAACTCAAGGGAAATACTTGCAGTTGTAACGAAGACCCAAGTGTATCATAGCACAACAATAGAACAAGAGCATCCATTACGAAACAATTACCAATACATGGGCGTACCATAAACCAAAACAGTCATATGTCTCGTAATGCTAAACAATAAGTATATTAATGACACTCTCCATAAACAAGTATAGTTGTCCTCTATAGTTGGCTGTCTCATGCAACAAATTTTCTATTATTAAACCTTTTAGAGATCTTCACACTCTACCACGCTCTCATGATACACAACGTCTTATGCGAGTATATGCTAGCCCTTAACATAAACTTATTATCATTTTTCTTAACGTATCTTCTCTATGGATTTATGGAAAAATATTTTAGCGTACGCTTGTCTTCCTTTAGAATTAAATAAGTTTTACTTAACCACATCTTTCAACTCGCTTGTGCTATGCTCCGACAACACAAACCATAATTGGTAAAATGACACAAAATGGAGTTTACTCTTTATTAGTATGAAAAAAAAATTCAATTTGGTACTCTATCCTTCAACTAAAATGTCAATTGAAAAGATCACCAAATATCAATGCTAATTTTTCCTTTACCCTAAATCTTCTACTGCTTCACAAATCCATATTGTTCAATACTAGCAATTCCTTAACACACTGGCATATTGACTATTCTAGCTAGTTCACCATTATCAATTCAAACTTTATAGGCTATGTAATTATTTTCTAAGTCCAATCAGATTTCAAGTGAAAATATCAATATCTTTTTTTAATTTTGTTATTCAATCAAAATCTTTCATTTCCAATCTTATTCTTCACAAAACTAGCAAGCTTCGAAAACAATGTTTTTTCTTTGTTAACATTAACAATCATTTGATTCTGACAAAAATCATAACACTTTTTTTTCAAGTTAAATTCATTAAATTCTACTATTTAATTAAATTTAATAAAGTTTTAATTTAAACATTTCATACTAAATCATTTCATAGAAAATCATATACTAATTTATTTTCTTCAAAAATATTAAACATCTAATGTTTCCAAAAAAATTCAAAAATATCTCAAATAGTTTAACACTTAATTGGAGTATATGAAAGCAATCTAATCTACACAACCTTAACATCATCATGCAATTTAATAATGCTTCAAGAGCATGAGGTTTTTGCTCCTCTCCTACAAAAATGGTTATCTCGGGTCCCACCTCCTATACAGTATCCAACTCCAGTGTAGGAACACTTTAGATACTCAACTCAAGACAAATAGAGTTTCTACAACTCTTTCTAATATAACAATAGGACTTCCAATTTTATTGAGAAGTCTTACTCTAAATTTGTGGAGTCCTTCCTTTATGCCTCCACTAAGCCTTATCAACATCACACTTATTTTCTATAAACTGAAGGACACTACTCTTTTTTTCATTCATCCTTAGGCCTGCAGTTTACTCACTACTGCTAGGTGGTACTAGGACCACCTATTAGCAATTCTTTATGGGGTTAATTAAAATATATATGGTGGATTTATTTTTCACCTCAAACTATCATAATCTTAATATTATTTAACTCATAGTACTTTATTTATGTAAGGGACAAGCCAACATCTACCTTTACAAGTTAAAATATATGGGATGTCACATGTGTGTCTATATATATATATATACACATATAATCGAAAACTACAAATATGTTCCCTCATATGCCCTAATTTAGTTGAAATTGTTTACCTAACCTTCGATACCAAATGTAATAACTAGCCAACTATAATGGCCTAATCCATGCCTAAAAGTGGAACTAACATTGCGAATGCAGTTGGAGACAGATCATTTTGAGGTAAAATATACAATATATCATGAAGCTATCTATGGAAGTCTACACTTATTGAAACTCAGGGTAGAAGGAATAAAAATAATACTAAAAATAATATTCAAAATAAATAAAACAAACTGTAACTAATAATCTCTAGTTACATAATGTCTAATAAACAGTGTCTAATGAAATAGTCTAAATGTTTGAAAAATATCTTATAAATAAATAGTAGATATCAAGTAGATAAATAAATGTGTGTCTTTGTCACATCATTACATCTCTAAAATCACCACTAGTCCTCTTTGTCCACCTATCAAAGTAAAAAGGAAAAAATGATAAAGGGGGTTAAGCATGAGTATGGTGAGTGAAAGACATCATATAAGCATATAATATCGATAAGAAAGTAAAATAACATTTAAGCTTGAAAACAATACATTAGCATGAGTCATCAGCATTCAATAAGTTAGCTAAACATAGTATAATACTCTGGGAATAATAGCGGCATCATGTGTTGAGGCTACACCAAAATACTAACTAATGCCCTCGTGACCTAGTGCATCAAGTTCTAATCTACTTGACGATTATGAACCAAGCACTACTTGGCTCACTACTCTAATTCCCAATATTTCCCAAATGGAAACACAAACCTCCATTTAATTAATTACCAAGTGTGCCACTATTAGGAACCATATTTCTAACTCATTGATCCAAACTATAGGCATCACTATTGGAATAAAACTCCAACTTGCGTGCCACCACACACAACACTATTGGGATAAGGCCTAACTTGCATATCAAAACGTACGTGACACCATTGGGATAAAGCTCCAACTCCCATGTCGAACCCTATTGGACACTATCAGGAAAAAGCCCCAACTCGTTGTTGCCAAACCATATGCAACGCTATTGGGATAGTGCCCTAACTTGCATTCTAACCTGAATGCAACACTATTAAGATAGAGCCTCAACTCATGTGCCAACCCGAATGTTATGCTATTGGGATCAATCCCCGCATCACTTCCAAAACATGTGCATCATTATTGCCATAAAGCCCCAACTCGAATGCTAAATAAAACTTGTACGATCGAGGACTAATTTCCTCATATGTGTATCAAAATGTTTAAATGAATCCTATTACATATACACATAGCAGACCTACCAAATAAGGATTTTATCCCAAACTATCTCAAAACTGATCATATAACATACCAAATGTTCCTCGTATCACCTTGATCACAATGCCACGAATCACACGGGAATCCAACATCATATGCGAATGTTATAAGGGTTAGAAGATCAAGGGAATTTTAGCAATTTGTTTATTAACTAAATCATTAATTCTCTTCTTTCAATATCACGAACCCTCTACCCAACCCATCTACCACTTCCCTTTGTCACTGCCACGCCAAGGACTATGCCACCCTGATTCAACACCACCAACGGACTGCTCGTATCGTGGGCTACCCAACACTACCCTCCGCATCAACTCCAGCCGCCTCTATAACTATCACCATTGCACTTCAAAGCCAGATTCATGCCATCATGCCCCCAATTTCCATGATCAAAGACTAGGGTAAAACCCTACTCAACTCCTCTATGCAATGGCACCGTATGATTGTCCTATCATTGCCATTTCATCATTGAATCTTAACAGATGGTCCATATTTATCAAACTTATGGTGTGTTTTCATGTCAATCCATTAACTCGTAGATAGAAGACACCACTGGTGGATTCATGTTATTGAGCACTACAATTTTGATTTATAATATGTTGAATTTGGGACACGTTTACATTTTACACTTTTTGATTAAGAAGAGATTAACATGTGTTTAATTACAATAAAAAGTACTTTTTTTAATTAATTGGCTATGGCATATGATCATGAATTAATCATCGCATCAGATCTTTTATTCTACTAAGATACAATAACCTATTGAAGACTATTAGTGCATCATTTTGTAATCGTTATAACTAACTACAAGTATGTAACCAATCAATTCCCACAATTATATTGAAGGTTGGACATCGATTGATACTTTTGTCAGCTGCAATGAAAGAAACATTAGAGAACAAATTATCATTTATTAATAAATGTAGGAAACTCAGGATAGACATAAGTGACTGTTCGAAGAGATAAAGATTTAGATTCATCTATATCTAACTTGGTGTTTATTAAGATTTATCCTTCTAATATTGTTGCTTGATTGGAAAAAAAGGAAAGTTAGGATTGAAATTTGTATAATTCTTTCATATAATTGAACGTCTTCCATGTATTGCACCTTTGGAAGTGTTTTCTTGACTTAGGCATAGTGGTTAGACTACGAATTAGAAAACTTTGAATTAAACCAAAAGTACCTAGACCTAAAATGCATGTTCACATATTTGGTGAAGGAACAAACCAACTTAGACCAAAGGAAGTAAAGCTAATTAAGTTTAATGGAATAAGGACATGATAACTGTAATTAGATGGAAGAAATCATTTGCTCTATGTATTCAGAGCTTTTTCCTATATGATTATTGTTGTTTTTCTTATTCGTTATGTTAGTGTATGTGGTATGGTTAATATATGATATTTTATTGTATATACTTTCACATATGCTTGTTTTCGTTGCTTGGTTACATATTCTGTAATTACTCACTTTTTTAACTCCTAAATGTCTACACTAATATGTCCATGGTATTCTTGTGTTGAACATCCAAGTGCCGGAAAGACAAGTTGTTGGGGTAAAATGAAAATAAAAAGAAACAAAACAAGGAAGAGGGAACATAATGTTAGAATCTCATAGTGGGATGATAACCTATGATATCAAAAGACAGTACAAACCGTCACTCTAAGATACAAAGCATTTCAGATTTACAATTCTAAATACTATCATAAGCATGGATAATTATAACAACATGCCTACACAAATGTTGATATATACATAATAGTAATGCAGTGGAAATAAGAATACTATGGTAGGTGAAACAGCCAGCTCATTTACACGAGCTCCAAGAATATCCAGCTATAACCCATCTTTCTCAAATTGCTCAAAAGAGCACAGAGGAATTAAGGAAAACAAAAACCACATGTCAGACGTAAGGCTGGTGTGAGAAACTCAAGAAATATGTGTACATTATATAATAGTACATTTTGAGACTGTTGTAACGGTTATTCGCTCAAAAGAGCCAAACCATCAAATAAGTACATATTGCGATATAATAGATAATGTCTATGGTGGATAATATAAATAAAAAAATAGCTATTAGTGCTTATATTAATCACACCACAATAATATTGAAGTACAATCAAAATGCTAAGGTACGTTCACACATGGATTTTCTGTGGAGATCTCTCCGGTCAAGTCAAATCCAATCTCCTACAAAAGGGTCAGAAAATACCTCCAAGCATCGCATATCTCTACATAAAATATACCTCTAGGTAAACATAGCTGGTCCATGCTCGAATACGTGATCCCAAATATCATCTACTCCCATGCGCAACATCGATAAACATACTCTAGATATGAAGTTGACGCATCCCGTCGTTGGTTAGCAAAACCCCAAACTATAAGGCCTACTCTATTTTATGTCATTTCTAATGTCGAGGATACAATCGGCCTCTCTCACACGAGTCTTCATCACTCGAATAGAACATGAATCCCCAAATAAATTCTAGCCTCTCGAATAGATCACAAACCTCTACTTGGATTTTAGCATCTCGAACAGATCTTGAATCTCTACATAGATTCTAGCATAAGTTGACCAATGAATGCTAACGCTGACCTCTACATTGGACTTAACCTCAAAATAGACTGTTCAACTTTATAGAATTCCACTTCACAATCGCTTCTAAAACATAGAACCTGTGTACTAGTTTTGAAATGGTATTCGATAAGTAAAACATTTACCAATCCCGGACTGTTCATAACTAAATAGAAGAATTTCCGGTTAACTCAATTCCGGTTCTTTTAGAAGTAAGAGAACAATATATAAAGAGCAGTCCTCCCTTTGGGATCTTATTTATATTAGTTCTTAATGGTAGAGATGTTTCATACTAATGCTCCTTCCCGAGGGTTCTCAAATTATATGAACCGTGAAGCTTTTAGATATTTCCTAAGTTAATTTGGTCAATTTCAACAATAATGTGAAAGATTTCATATGGAAACAAAGTCTCGTATACTTATCATGCTTATGAACTTCTAGACTTATACTATCCCTTGGTTAAGAGTGAAGCCATGAAAGTTAGAGCACTAGTTGCATCAAATCCATGCCTACACACTTCATTCTCAACTCTCATAGATAGACAAGTCTACTTAGTTAGCTTTTAGTGCTAAGTGCAGGACTAAATACTTTCCATAAACATGTAAACACATAAAGCACAATTAAGTCACATAAGAGACTTTTAATCCCCATTTTATTCAATTAATTACTTTATTAATTAAAACTCCATTTTTTCTACTTTTATTTAAAATACCTTTATAAAAGATATATACATGTAATCACTTTTTCTGTATTCATTTGTACTCTTTTCAATACTTAGAAAGTACTCATCTACTCATCCCAAATGGCATAAGTATATTCACAAATCTTTTAACAAGATTTCTTACTTTAAACCTTTGTTTTTTTTAATCTTTTTCCAAAAGATTACATACTTGTTATTACCTTTAAAATATCTATTTAAAAGGTCTAATCACATTCATAAATTTATTCAAAAAGGTTTAAGACTAATGTTACTTAAATAATGTCACTACAAACCTAAAACCATTTCACTTATGCTTATCTTTAAAATATTCTTTTCAAAGATCTATTTACATTCATAAGTATAATCAAAAGGGGTTAAAGACAAATGTTGTTAACACATTATCACAACAAACCCAAAACCACTTCATACTTGTTATTATCTTTGAAACATCCTTTTAAAGATCTAGGCATATTTACATTTATTAAACAAGGTAATATATTTGTTAATAACTTCACAAAACCATTTATTATAACATAAGTTTTATAATCCAAAACTATCTCTTATCCTTTATAAAATACTTAACTTACCTTTCCAAACTTTTATATATGAATGCTTTAAAAATACTTATAAATAGGTTTTAAATATCTATATAAATACTACTTGAAAATAAATAATTTATAATTTGACGAAAATCAATAAAAAAGAACATGTTTTATATTATAAAACTCCTTTACTTTCAAAATTCATAAATAAATATGAAAAATATATTTAAACTTCGAACCAACTTTAAAATACTACAAAATATGTTAGAAAACATCCTTAAAAGATTAGGGAACAATACCAAATTTAAATATCATTTTTAGACACTTAAAACCTCAAACAACTTACAACAACATTTATAAATGCTGTTGAAAGTCTTGTACAAAGAATAATGTAGAAAAGCATGAACTTTGCAACCAATTTTCACCACTTAAACAAATGATTTAAGACTTAAAGTTTTTATTGTAAGTGTAACAACCCAACTCGAAATGTTTCTAATTTTCAACCCAGAAAAGGTCCATCGAACCTTAGACCCGTTCCAAAGCTGATTGTTGGTTGGTAAAATTGAAACAAAGAAAAATACATAAAGATACGCATCTACACATTTAGAATCTCACAGCGGAAGGTTAAAATATAATATCAGAAATTGTACACATTTAATTAAAAATTAAAATGCCAGAAACATAAAGTAGAAAGCCACATAACAACGTCAAATATCCGCAGTATAATGTCACAAAATACATCAAGTCTAAATGGGTACATCGGAAATATAAAAAAAAAGTAGATAGATATTTAGCTGCCACAAGTTTCTGTCTTCGCCAGCATCTCTGGAATCTGCATCATCTTCTCTAACCTATATTGTAATGAGGAGGCAGTTAGAACAACAATGTCTAGTGAATAAAAATCTCGAGCCTTTCTATATTAGTACTTGGACGGTATAATTTAAATAAGAATATGTCTTATGCATCCTAGCTATATTCTATATAAATTTCTCCATCTGTAAGTCCAACTCTATAACCTACACCCTTTCCAATCCAACTCACTAACCCATCCTCAACTGTAGGCTAAAGGCCATTCCATGTCCCAAGCATCTACTATTAATAATGTCCTAACAATAAGACCATTTAATACCTCAATTTAGGTAGGTCCCCATCATTTTCTACCTTCCCAAGATGGACTCGTCTTCGATACTATCTAGCCGACATTGCACGGAATCTCATCAGGCCATATAATACTTCTTTATGAGGGAGGCAGACCCTATAATAGCTACTTAATACATCAAACCCGAAGCAGACCATTCCTAAGATATCCTCTATCATGCCTAACTACTAACCTGATCATCTAATACTTCGTAAATAGGGAGGAGGTGGGCCCTCCATAGGTACTTATTATAGGCGATGTTTTACATTAGCCCCAAAGTCATATTGATGGTAGCCAGATTAGCTAGGCAGACTTTTATGTGCTTTTGACTGACCTCACATACCTATAACTTAGTCATAATCTACTCTCACTTAATATACTATCATACACCTCACCACATTCCTTATTAATGCCTTATAAGGAAAGCTTCTTATTTCTACTTTAATAATATTATTATCCATAATTATTTCACTTCTTTCCTAAGAGGGATTTAATACTAATTAATAACTTATTTACTGTCCAATTAACACGATATTAATTATACGTTATTTATACACTAATATGTATATATAGCTATGTGCCTAAAATATTTCTAAGCATACGAAGATTATGCTCTATGCTAATCGTTTGAATGTCAAAATTTTAAATGTATATAAGTCTAATTTCATATCAACAAACATACCATATAACCAACGTTCTTAATTCAACAACAGACTTGTATAAAAATAGAATTCATACTAAACTTATTTTATACTAGAATAATAGAATCACCATAAATGGAATTTGCAATCAAATCTTTTTATGCTCTATTCAACTAATACCTATAAGAATGAAAAAGGGAATTTTCATTTAAATTACGGAAACAGGCAGTGTAAACTACGAATAAATAGAATCCATACCTTACACATTATTTTCTAACTTATTTCTTATCAAAAACCCTTAATCAGATCCACAGAAAAAGATGAATGCAAAACATTAAAATCGCAATAACTTACAATTCCACTATTTTAATATAGAATAATTGAGATTCTAACTTAAGAACTGATATTTCGCTTTTAGGGGAATTTTGGGGTTTTAGTATGATATTTTTATAAACAAAATTTCCCAAGGCATATATCAAATCCAAGTTATATTATACAATTACTAAAATAAAAAAACTAAGATTTCCACTCATAAAAGTCCTTAGCTCTTCCGTCTTTGGATTTGTTTACCCCCGCTTCAATCTCATACAGATCTCTCCTGAAATCCTAAAGAATTTCACGAATCTTTGAAGAGAGAGACTGACATAGCTTCACTTAGTTCCTAAAATAATTTGTGAATAAAGTGAGGGGGATGGACTCTTTTTTATAGTGGTTAGAAATCTCCAAAACCGTCATATTTAATTCAGTTTAAAATAATAAAATCTAAACCGTTCAGGGTCTACGTTAACCCTAACCGCCACAACAACACCGTTCTACTGCTCCTACCTAGGCGGTCGACCGACCTAAGGTAGACGGTCGACCGATAGTGTTTTTTCGGGAACGTTTTCGTGTGTCGTTTAATTATTTATTTTATTCCTTACTTAATTTATAAAGTTAACGTTTACTTATCCTCCAAGTCTAACTACGTTAATTTTTGAATTTCAAACTTTGACATTAATTATTTGTCTAAATTTGAATTACATTTAAATTAATTTGAATCCTAAAACTTCAAACATCAATAACTTTTTCATTTGAACTCCAATTTCAAAACTTTGTGTATGAAAATTGTTCAGAAAATCACCCGGAACGCAACGGAACAACTTCCATGGTCAAACTCTGACATTTATAAAATTTCCATTTTTAGCCTTATCTTATTTAATTAATTAATTCTTTATTAATTTTTTATGGGGTGGTACAGTAAGTACTACCCTTAGGGTGCTAAAAAACATGGAAAGAAACCCCTAGGGATATCTTTCAAAATTTTCCTAAAACAAGATATATTCATATTATATTTATTACAACATTTTTACTCTAAATTTAACCATTTGGTTTAACCAGTTCTAAAATCATTTAAAATTTTATTTTTTTAAAGTAACTAATACATACCTAATAATCTTTTTAAATGCAAAGAAACTCCAAAGGATATTTCTTCAAATTAATTACAAAAATTCCCAAAAACAAGGTATATCAAAGTGCTCATATAACGACCTTCTTCTCGCTGTAACTTTTTGCAACTTTGTTTCACAAGTTAATAAATAATGTAAACTTCCCTATTTTTCCATTAATAAGTACACTTACAGTACTTATTAAAAATGCAAAGAATCCCCTAGGATGTCTTTCAAAGTTGACTTCAAAAATTACCGAACACAAGGCATTTTCAAAGTGCATTCATGGGGACCTTTTCGCTACTAACTTTCATAATTTTTTCCACAATTTCTATAGCTTTCCAAACCATTTTTTTACAATCCCATACACTAAAATATGTGTAGAGAACAACCAAATAAAATTATCCTAAGTTAAGTTCATAAATCCTTCATTTACACAAGTTAAAGTTAAGGGATATCAAAGTGAACTTATAGCGATTATTCTCGCTTCAAATACTTTCAAACATACTTCAATTCAACACACAAGCCAACCAAACATGTAAACACAAAGTCTAGGCCATGCTAGATGTTGTGGAAGGTAATAAGAGTGATATTATATAATATAAAGTTGTCATTTGCTTTCAAAAGCAATAAGAGTCCAAAATTATAACTTTACTAAGTTAATGTCACTTTAACTTTATATGTGTACACACACACACAATATATACATACAAAATAGTGAGATAAATCACCAAAATCTAATCTTACAATAAGCTCAAGTACACAAGAATCAAAGAACCAGTTCCTACCATCATCAAACTCCTAAATACACAACCTTTAGCTCCAAAATCACAACGCCATGCTCCCCTCCTCTAAAATAGCTCACGGCCTAAGATGGAAAACACATCCCTACTTCACTATTAAACTTTTCACTTTATATCCATGTTTCATATGGTGTTCTAAGGTGTTGTTGAAAGTTTGGTGGAGTTTGGAAGAGATTTGAGTTAACTAGTGAAAGAGTAGTGAAGAATAAAGTGGATTTCTGTTAATCCACTTCCACTAATTTTGATTTTTTTTTCATTTGAAGCTTTTGAATATTATGAAGTGTTTAAGCACCCTAAGACCTCCTTTGGCCAGCCAAGAGATCCCTCCATTTGCCTTGCATGCTTTTTATTTTACACCTCATTTTCCTTAACAAATTACCCTTTTACCCTTACATACAAAATATCTTCTATAACCTCATGCATGACATCATCAATATTTTATTTTCTATTAATGATAAAATATTTATATTTCATATTACTAATTTCCTAAGTACTTTAGTGTATGTAAAAAAAAGTTTTTAACAACTTCTGTCAAGTAAAAAGGCTGTTTATCGGTAAAACGATTTTCAATCACATTATCGATATTTCTTCGAAGTAACTATTTTTGGAAACAGTTTTCCAAAACAATTTTAATATCATTAGTTAATAAAAAGGGGGTTAACGAGATTATTAAATCAATTTAATTATATTAAATCTAAGATCAAATATTTAAATAATTCAGATAATTAAATACAAAGTGTTCTAATTTCCGGATCGTTACATATTCCTTGTGATAGAATTTCTAAAGCGAAGTTCCAAAGATGGAGGAATGTAAAAAAATCTTAGGTTAACACATATTATGTTAGGATATTTAAACATCAAATATTGAGTAAATTAATTACAACGTAATTTATGAACCATTAGGAATTGGAACTTGATGTTCACTTCATTGTATAAAACGTTATGAACCAGTGAAAATGGTATATAAAAGTATAGTATCCAAAGTAAGGAATATGGACATTTGAAAGTAATAAATAATGCAGAAGATGCATACCATCTTTGGGCCTTTTCCCACTATCTTAAAATTTTATTATGATTACGGAAGGTTATTATTGGGGGCTGATTAGGCCTAGTGAATACAAGTAACTCAATATCTAGAGCTATCAAGCTCACAATATACATCTAAGTCATGCCCCCATCGCTTCTCATTCTAGCCACTCTACTATCACAATGTAACACTGCTCGGTGATGTGACATCCATTCACCAATATCTGTCTATACCTTGAGAGAACATGTATGTACGCATCACAAAGATATTTGACACTACATATAACTAGTTTCAAAATTTGGCAAATCATGGATAGATAGGATGATCCCCAAACAAGATTCGACACTATTATAGAATCAAACATAATGTGAGTCTCTAACTGCAAACAATCTACTAAGCCACTAGATATAAAGGTATGAGATGCCCCGGTATCGAATAAAGAATAAACCAAGAAATCAAATATAAATAATATAACTTTAATGATCTTATTCCCTTTATCAGTTGCTACTGATGTATTGCTAGAACATAGAACCACCATAACTTCATAAGCTTGCATGACTGGTCAGTTTCTCCTAAAGTTGGGCATTTGTGCTTCATATGTCCGAATTGGTTGCAATTGTAGCACTTTATCTTTTGTATACCTGATATGATTCTATGCTAGGTGGCCTTTCTTACTGCATTTCTTACGTATCAACTTTTGCCTTCTGAATTTCCCTTTTACCTCCTAATTCTTTACACTTCTCTATTTGGTTCCCACTATTGTCTTCCTTAATTCCATCTATGGAAGTCCACTAAAGTTTCATATGTAGCTCCCATAGGAATATGACTAAGAGCCAAATCCTGATGTGGTTGTCTCAGTCCTTTTTACAAACTTTAAAACTGCCTTTACTGGATTGTTCACTAGTTCGAATCCAAACTTAGCTAATTTGTTAAATTAATTCACATACTCTTTTGCAGATATGTCTCCTTGCAAATGTACAAAATTCTCTAATTAAAATCCTTATTCAGCTATAGAGAATAACTTCGCATCAGAACGCCTTTTGAAATCACCTTAAGTTATTTCCTCTTCGTTAGTTTCAGCTACCACAATATCCCACCAATTTAAAGCCTCTCCTTGCAAGTGCCAAGAAGCAAGCTTCCTCCTAATAGCATTATCCAAACCCAACATACCAAGGATCACCTCACATGTTCATAGATACACCTTTGTATCCATAAAAGATTCAGTCCTCACATTCGGTTTTCCAACTATGCACAAAAATCTCTACATACCTTAGCAAAGTCCATAACAGGTGCACTAACAAGGATTATTCCTTGTGTCTATTGCACAGGCACATCCGAGTTGGTATTAGTTTGTGCTTTAGCTTGGAGATACCTATGGAACACAAGTGGAAAGTTCATGCTAGGTACCACTGAGGTTGCATCCCTTGTACTCGCTCCACTATTGTTATCCATCTCAACTATTTATAAATGAGATTCATTAGCAACATCCCAAGGTAGTAGATATAACTGGTAAATAAAGTGGTGTGTGCATATGTACTTTATTTTCCTACTTATATATATATATATAAGTACACTCTCTCAATACGTTCTTTACTTATAGGAATCTGGTAACTTAGGCTTTAATACCAAATGTAATAACCTGCCATTCATTACCTTTTAATCCTACGTCCCAACCGATGCCCAGATTCCCAACGTAACAAAATGGTGGATTGTTAGGGTAAAATATAATACAATAGTACACAAGCTATCTACTTTCAACTACATTCTTAAAACTCATAGTGGAAGGGAATAAAATATAGGGATGTTTTCCAAACACCCTTTAAAATTTTAAAAAGTCACTTCCACCCTTTCTCAAGAACCGGTTTCAAGAAACATCCCTATTAAAGTTTCCAGCAAAAATTTGCATTTTAAATTGTACATATTTGTATTTAGAATTGAAAATATTTGCAGTTCTAACTGTAAATTTTTGTAAACTGAAAATTTGTAGTCTACACTACAAGTATACACATTCCACACTTTAAATATTTGTTCCACACCGAAAATATTTATTTTACAAATATATGCATTTTAAACTGCATATATATGCATGTTAAACTGCATATATATGCATTTTAAATTGCAAATATATTCGGTTATTACCGCAAATATGTGCAGTTTAAAATGCATTTCATTGGAAACATTGATAGGGGTGTTTCATAAAACATTATTTTGAGTGGAGTTTTTCCAGATATTAAATTTGAAAATAAGCGGCAAATCCTAATTTTCGCTAAAATATAATATTATGTAAAAGAACTATCTGAATAAACTAAAAATAATCTTAAGAAATATTACGTCTAAAACCAAAAATAACACTTTATGGTATGCAGTTCAACAAAGTTATACAATTTTGGAATAGTAGATAACTAGATAGGTTATATAAATAGTATTTCCCCATAGGGTCTCCATTGTTATTTATTCAACTCATGGGCTTCCTAGACCTTATCAACATATTATAAATAGGTATAAAACAGAGATATGGAGATGGTTAAACACAAGCCCAGTGAGTGAGAATATATCTCTAGGTATGCGATACAACATTATAATAATAAAAATTTATATACTACTTCAATCTTTGATATTATAGGGTTATGTTCATCAATATCAATTTAGTCTATCATTCATAGCATTTTAATAGTATCATTCCTATAACCGTAATCACATAACTCAAACCATTATTCAATATTGATACGCTCTATAATATTAACGTACCCCAATTCTGCTGATATGATTTACAATATTAACATACCCTTGTAGATTTACTTTACAATTGATGCACTTTATAATATTAAAGCATCTTGATCATGGTGATGTGCTTTACAATATTAACATACCCTTGCAGCTTTACTTTACAATTTGTGTGCTTTACAATATTAATGCACCATGATCCTGCTGATATGCTTTACAATATTAACATACCCTCACAACTTTACTTTCCTGTTTGATAAGCTTTACAATAATAACGTACCCTAATCCTACTTATATGCTTTACAAATCAGCATACCCTCGTAGCTTAACTTGGCTATTGATAAGCTTTAAAATAGTAACATACCTTATTTTTGTTGATGTGCTTTACTCCAAGTTACTTGTACATATACCAATTCAAACAATCATCAATAAGTGTATTACCTTATACATACACATTACTCAATGTCATAAATTGCTAACTAAATGAGTTAAAGCGTCCCTAACCATTCATATCGGCCCATAAGGGTCCAGGTTCAACTTGCACTTTCTACGGATGTTCAGACATCTCGCTAGCTAATTCAAACATCTGAATTTATCTCAGACATTTGAGTTTACATTCAAACATCTAATCACCTAATCTTCATGATTTCAAATGATTTCATATTCAAACGCCTGAATAATTTTTTCGGATGTTTGAATACAAAGTTCAGAGATTTGTAGTAAGCCTAAAATCAACATGATTCGTAATGTTTTTCTTAATTAAATTTCAAACGCCTAACTATTTAACTGAAATGCATAAACTAATTTTTTAAATGACTGAACCATATAATCAAATGTTTGAAATAGGTGAAATTTGTATTGTTTCTTTTCTATTTAATATATGAAATTTCTAATGCTTGGGTTTTATTCTCTAACGTTCGATTTACTGGTATAATGTGTTTTCCCATTTGTCTTGAGTTTTTCACTATCTTTTTACATCCTATTTCATTTGGACTTTATATCTCTTATTATCATTATATGACCAGTTTACTGCATTTGTATAGTTGTTATATTTGTCTATTTCATTTATTTGCAATCTATTAGTCATAATTATATTGATTTCAACATAATCTCCTTTATCATTATTGAAATTCCACCACGTTTCCAAAATGATAGATATACTTCATTATATTCGTACCATTTTCAGATTCTTACACTATTCTATTCTATTTTATAGGGGTGTTTAATTGTATTACTATATTTATTCATCTTCTTCTTCCTTTATCGATAAAGGTCTTATTTGAACATTAATGGTCGAATATCATTTCTAAACCTAACATCAGTTGCCAGTGTTTTAGTTCAATACATATTCATAATTAATTCATACTAACTACGGGCATAGTCCAACATAGGCTATAAAGAAGAAATTTGAAGCATATATGATATTATATAACAATGTAAATAGATTCCCACTCACAAATTAACCGAGTTAGCCCAAAATCCATTTGGATTCTTCTTCTCTACTCTGAATTTGCTCTAATCTCTGAACTCTATAGAAATGCCTTAATTTTAATATCTTCTTATTGCACTCTTTGATCAAAACCCTTTAGAATGAAATTTGATTAAAACTGATGGAGATTTGGTTGAGTAATTTTAGATCAAGGAATTAGGTTTGGGTTTTGTTTTGTTTTGAGGAGAGAAGATGAATGAAGAAACGAATGTATGTTCCTATCTGAGATGGGGAAAGGTTATTATTATCCTATTTGGTAATAATGGGCTATTAAACCTAACAAGCCCATTCTAAATAAAAGCATTCTTTTATTTATAGTTCTAAATCCATGTGTTTGTTTTAAGGTTCTTATAATGAAACTTGGCCAGAAAAATATAGTATATACAATAGTGCAAGTTTCGTCGCCTAATTTATTCAATTATAATAATTCCTATTTTTTGTTTTAGTAAAATTGCCATTTTACCCTTCATCTATTATTTATTTTATTATTAATTTATGGGTGTCACAGGTACCATGAATAATGTTTATGTGCATCAAATAATATATAATTTTAATGAAATGATTAAAATTTAAACTTTTACATTTGATTTTTAACTTATTATAATTTATAAAAAAATAAATTTAATTTAAAATAACTTTATTTCAATTTTCATAATCATGTCATGAGTATTATTTGCTTTATAACTAATATAGGGATATATAAGTATTTATTACACTAATGTCTAATATTTAGAGGCACATATGAAAAATAAGTAGACATATAAATTCTCATATAAATATATATTGGTAAATATACATATATACATATATATGTTTATTTTTACATAAATATACATATAAAAATAAATGTATATTATTTTTGACCAAATCATATTACGGTATAATTATTTAGTGTATATATATAATTTGAAATACAAACACAAACACATACACACAAAAAACACACACACATATATATGTATATATATATATTAAATAAAAAAGTCCTAAATTATTGAATAACACACACACACATATTGTACAACATGATTTTAGCCTTATGTACATCTTCCATATGTTATATACGTATTTTATTTTTAGAACATATTGAATATAATATTTTAATTTTTCTTAAAAAGTGGATCTTATATTATTTAGTAAAAACAATTATATCTGGTGTATACACACACATTTATAATAAATAAATCTTTTATATTATTTTTACTTACTAGAAATAATATTTATCAAAAAATGGTTACTAAAAATACAAAAATAATTTTATCTCTATACATAAATTAATTTAAAGTGAATATAGAAAATATATGTAATAATATAATTATTAAATTTAATAGGATATTATACAATAAGCCATTTCCTCTTTTAGTTTTTATATTTATTTTATGAATTTAAAATTATATATATACACAAATTTTATTAATTAACACATTCATATACATATAAACGTAAATAAAATATGATTAAAATTAATGATTTATAAATTGTTTCAATGGCCAAATATGTATACATGTACGTATATGTATATATATATATATATATATTCATAATGTTATATTTGACTTTAAAATAGATTAAAATATGTTCATGTTTGTAAAACAAATTATAAATATAGTTGACAAACTTAAATTTTGTTTTTTAATTTATTATAGAAAAAATTAGTTCTAGAAACAATATATAATATATTTAAAATAATTTAAAATAAAGATTATACTTAAATAAGCTCGTCGACCGATTACACATTGCACTGCATGTCTCCACTTCGAAGCACCTTCTTCCCTTCCTAGTTTAGTTTGCAAGGCCAACTTGGAGTTTCGACTACGGATGATGAGAATTTCCAACAATTATTTATCTCAAAATGAATGATATGCCTCTTATATAGGGAGAGATTAAGATGGGTGACTTATCTCTTGATCCTTAAATTACTCAACAAGATAACAATCAAGTGACTAAGTAAATAATTTTATCTCTTATTATTTTAACAACGTTTTCTCTCTTAAAAATCCATTATAAGGTTAACCCATGTATGTGTAACTATTACACATAATTTTCATTTTATTTAATTGCATTTTTCATAATTTAAATTATTATTCTGGCCTATTTAATTAATTATTTATATAATATTTTTATATTTGATTAAATTATTTTATGGCCCAATATTCGATTAAATTATTTTATGGCCCTCTAATAATAAATAAATTAATATAAAATTTCATTAAATTTTCTTTGTAATTATTTGTAACATATTTAAAATTCGTACGAATGCCAGCAGCATGGATGTGTGACTCCCAAGTATAAACTCAGCCCTCAATAATATTCAAACAGTTTAGATATTAGAGCTTGTTATGGACTTTGCTAAAGCATAATAGTAGGGGTGAGTTCAATTGCTTAAAAATTATATAGGTGAAGTCCTATTTCTAATCATTTAAGCTATACCCTTAAGTTATATATATTGTGCACGTTTTCTCTTCATCATCACGATATCACTAGAATATCTACTTCTCAGTCTATAATCATAAACTTTAACAATTTCTACTTTTTAGTTGTGAAATACAACTTTAAAATTCCTATATTCATTCTCAAAACATTCATCGATTAGCCGATTTATTGGATAAAGATTTTGATTTTAAGTTGAATACCACATATAGTGATAGTAACATTCTACATCGTAGGAGACAAATCCTACCTTGAATAGTTTTTCACTTCAAATTATTCAACTTAAATCCTATAATGGCCATAACAAGTTCATCGTTGCCATATGATTAACCATGGTCAAATTATAGTTTATACATTTAAGTCCACGGTTTTCTCAAGTCGAAATACTACTACGCATCCTTAGGTAAGATCTTCTACTTTTCCTTAGATGTAATTAACCCATAGAAGACTCTTGGTGATCCATTTTGTTATTGTTCCAATTTCCAAACAACAACAAGTATGTATCCCCCTGGTTCCACCAATGGTTATGAATAATTCACCATCCATCATACGAAGAACATTACATACACAGATGTATTAACATTCCATTCACAAAACATCTTGATTAGACTGTTAAGAATAAGTATTTATTAACACGATTCAATACCCTTGATTACAAACATATTTGCAACTACAATCAATTATATAGTTTTCCTAAGGATTTTATACTTGTATATATTTAATGTATTTGAAACATTACTTATATCATAATATAAAAATATACAATGTAATTTAAAACAGCAAGATTACTTTATTTCAAACAAGATCTATTGCAAAATTTTAGTTATATAATTAAATTACTCAATTACCCACAGGGCACACATGTAACTCTATCAAGTTAGACAAGTCAACAACAAGTAGGCCACCAGGCATGCTTTCACTTATTGATATTGATGGCTGAATAACATGTAGATCGTTGGACTCCAAGATCATCCTCATTATCATAAGTCTGAAAGAATTATAAGTTTTTTCCCAGTCGAGTGATGTGCACACTATGGTTTCCTTATATGTTGTGTTTGTTATTAGTTGATGGTTGGTACCTTAGAACAAGTCACTTGTTAGAGTATCATACTTCTATATACTTCTTGTTATCTCATAGTAGTAGTTTAGCATATCTATGTGTGCATAGGGTGGTATTGTTGGAACTGGGCCAACCTACACCGGAAGTTATGGGTGAATTTCAAAGTTTTTTTTTCTATTGGATCTTTATTGGGCCTATGAATTCTGATTCATTTAGCACTTTTCTAAAATTTAATTTTATATACTTTTTTTTAATCCAAATTTATATATTATATAGTGTTATTTAATATATATATATATATATATCTGTATGTGTGTGCGTGTATCATATACACATATATGTGTCTGTGCATGTGTAACATATCAACCCGTGCAAGGTATAACATGCTTGTGTATATATGTTAGGATTTACATCGCAACGGACACGTTAGCTCATTCAATATACAAGTATATGTTGTCCAAATATATGATGTATATAAACTATTATTTTATATATATCTGTGTGTGTGTTAAGTTAGTTTAAATAATTATATATATAAATATGTATGTATAATATATTTAGAAAATATAAATAAATTTTTGTATATATATCATCTTATAAATAAAATATTAATATTATGTATATACACATATTATCATAATATATAGATTTAGATATATAATTTATTTTAGATAAAAAAGTACATAATTATATTTTATAAGCTGTGAATAATATATGTATACATACATATATATAATAAAATATATTTTTTAATATAATATACACATAAAAACATATATATATATATATATATATTAATAAAATAATTTTTATTATTTCTAGGTCAACCGTAAACCTAAAAAATTTATTATTATTATTATTATTTAATTTATTATTAATTTTTAATTAAACATTCATTTAAAATTAATAAAAATTAATTTTGAAACTTTTATTTCAAAATTTAAAATTCAAAAAAATCCTAGCTGATATTTTATGGTTTGAAAATTTTGTCCATATTTTTTTCAGCTTGAATTTATTTTATAGTAATTAATTTAATTAAATATTTGTTCAAGATTAATAAAATATTAATAAAAAATAATTTGTTAATTAAATTTTAAAATTTTAGAAAATCCTAATTGATATTTTATGGTTTGAAAAATATTTCCACATTTTTTTTCCTCAAATTTATTTTATAATAATTTATTTATTTTTGGCTATTTTATATAATTAATTTTTAAAAATAGGAAATATTATTTTTTATTTTTTATTTTTTGTCCGAAATCTTATTTAGTACAAATAGAATTTTATAAAATTTTCATAGCATTTTCGAATTAATATAATTTATTAATGAACTAAATTGATTTAAAAATATTAAATAATAACAAAATATTAAAATAATTACTTTTTCTACCAAAAACTAATATTACTATGTTACGTTATGAATAAAATTATATGATTAATTTTAATCATGATATGATCTTATAACTAATATAAACTATATATATAATACATATATAAATTTAATAAAATAAATTAATTTTTTCATGTAGCTACACTGACCTGACATATGCGATAAAATAAAATCCTTTTTTTATTATTAAATATTATTATATACATGCATATAACTAAACTAATTTATGACACCATTGCTTGCATATCAGAATCATCACCTAACTAACATTATAATATACGTATACATATATGATAAAATATTGTACTAATAATTATTACCTTAATCCCAAAGCCTTGAAGTACGCCTTGAAAAGACAAACTTTCCCCTTGAAACTCTTTCTGGTTCAGCAGATTGCTAGTCCTTAAACCGTTCACCTTTAGCTATCGAATAGTGATCATATCTGACTTGATATGAGCTTTAGTGATGGAGGGCTTAAAGAAAATTTTTAGCCATCAAGCTATGGTGGAGGAGACAAAAAAATTTCTAATCAAATTAGTTAAGATTTGCTTATATGGAGGATGTGAAGGAGGAAAAGGTGGATCTCATCTCATACCAATTCTCCTTCAATCTGAGCTATCCAAAGTCAAGCTTATCTAACACAAAATGAGATCCCCCTACCCTTTGTTTACAGCCAAAATTAACAGCCCCTATGATGAGCCTTAAACCAATTTAATCCCATATAGAAATATTACACAATTAAATCCAATTTAATCGATTCTCGATATCGTATATCGATTGATATATTTATAACTATTATATGTATATTTCGCAATATTTATTTCTCAAATCATAGTCAAATTTCATAATTAATATTTCAAAAATATTAATTAATTTAATTAATTTATAACAATTACAGACTAACTAAATCATTTGGTCAAAAGAGAATTCATCTTTTAGGTTGTGTGACTCGTTAGGTGTAAATTTGGTCAGCGATTAATACCAAACTTTTGAATATTAATGTTCATACATCACTTAGTAGCTAGTGTGACATTTTGGCTAAATTTATCGCTTACTTGGTTTCGGTAAAATCTAATTTTACTTTATTAAGCATTACTCGGTTGTGACTTTTATTTACACCAATTCTCTTCATCAAAACTATATCACTATGGACTTATGGAATTTGATAATAGTCAAATTCCAATATCATCCATATTTAACTCCGTCACAAATTGTTTCAAGTAGGGCTAACACATTATGGAAGGAACAGACAAGTAATCCCATGTATTTATGATTGGTTAATCCACTAAGCACGATTCCTCCAATATGTTGACAAGGATCGTAATGGTGTGGTTGGAGACTACAAACTGCATACATGAAGAAAGAGATGATTTAACCGGTCTTACAAATGCTAGTGAAGAAAAGTAATCTAAACTCCATAGGTATTCCAAGTTAGTGTGCGATGTTGTGTTGAGTGATCAAAGTCATGAGTTCGTGAGGCATCTAGATAATGCAATGTGTATGTCTCATATTATGCATTGCAGGTTCGGTTTGTACTTTCTCATAATTAAGGAACTGTTAAAAGAACTATTATTCTAGATAAAGGAAATAAAAAATCAATATTTTTATTTTTGTTGAAAAAATTGTTGAGGGAAGAATCAAATTAGCAATTCTCCTTATAGATAAAAATGGAAATTACCTAATTAACTTATATTTTTAGTTAATTATTTCTCTCTAATCACATCTTATTCTACGTACAAAATTCATCTACCTTTCCTTCTTCCTTTGTTCATTCTAAACCTTAACTCTTAATACTTGTACTTAAGAAAAAAGTCTATAGCCATGTAGGAAAATACTCGTACGTGCATTTTTTTGTTATAGGAATCATCAATTTCAGTTTAGGAATCAAGGTATTTGAAAATTTCAAAATTGATCAATGAGTTTAAGAAAGAATAGAGAGGAGATGCAAGAACAATGAGTTTGCACAAAGAAAAAGGTGGAGAATGGATACCTTCGTCTGAGAAAGAATAGGAGGTTGAGGAGGTCGACGGTTTGGGACGAGGTCGTGCTTGGAATTTGAACAAAAAATGAATGAGATAGAGATTGGGAGTAGAGAGAATGAGAGGGTAAGGATGGAAAATAATATAATATTTTTGTAGAAAAAATAGGTTTTTTCCTATAAATTTTATATTTTTTTAAATGTCCCCCTTATAATTTATGTCTCCCCTTTCATAATTCCCCAGAATTAAACAGTAAAGTTTGGCCCTTTGTATATTGAAGAAATTGTAGTACAACTTTCATTTGTGTTGGATGAAGTGAGTTGACAGTGTTAGGCAATGTTGCATAGTGATGATATTACGTAAAATTGTACTAAAAATTAGGGTTGTCAAAAATGCAACTAGCCCATTACCCAATGCAATTAAATGCTTATATTTACGTGGGTTTCTTGGGTTGAACCATTAAACCCAATTAATTTATTTGGTTTACATGGTTTTAACCATTAAACCTATTATTTCGTTTAACCCGGCTGATTTCGTATGACAAAAAACTAGGCTTTCTCAATTCCTCTTCGTCCTCCCTGATTCTTCCTCTAGTTAACCCAATTATACATCTCATATGGCGATTCTTCCTAAGGTTTCTACTTGATCATTTTTTGGTTAGTCAATGCCTATTCTCTCTTAGCTCACTGTCCTCTCGAAATTTCTTGCCCTAATCGATGCCTTCTAAATAGATTCTAAGCGAATTTACAAGTGATGATCTTTCTAACCATTTGTTGTTTTGATTTTGATTTTAGGTTAAATTGTTGGTTATTGTTTAAAAATACAATAGTAATATGGTTTTTCTTTTCCTAAAAAATAGCGACTATGTTGCATCATCAACTGATAAGCACCTCAAAAATATTGGATCTGGGTCTGCATTTCTTCTTATTCGCATTTTTTGTAATTGATTTCTACTGTTACACTTTTGTATAATGTCATTTAATATATTAAAGTTTAAAATTTAATGTTAGGACCAAGAAACGAATAATATTCTTAGACACTTTACACTTGGTAGGTGTGTTTGTGTAACATCCCCCATTTCGAGGCTGAAACTAAGCGTTACGGATGCTGCAGTCATCTATAGTATTAATTCTCGATGACAAAATGAGATCAGTTAATTATATCTATAACATCGGGAGCATATGAATATGAAAATTTAAAAAACATGTTTCATTAATAACTTTCACATTCACTACATAATCACATTGATCTCACATTCAGAGAAAATATAATCATTACAATTATATTCCAAGAGCGAGATATGAAGATGCCCCCATGGATGATCAGAGTCTAACTACTCGACAATTATAAATTTTGTCGTTACATCCATTAAAACAAAGAATAAACTTCAAACAACACAGCGAAAATAAACTCCTAATTTTAGCTTGCCTCATGCACGTCTCCGTAAGCTTATTCGTCTAACTGATGTTTGAACCAAAAATGGCACAAACACCCAATAGATTGAGTAGAGAATAAACAGTGAAGAAAATAAATGAAAAATGAGCAAGGAAAGAACAAACAACGTTTATAATGGTTCGGCTAAACATAGCCTACGTCCACTTAGTGTTTATTGCTTAGATCATTGGATTACAAGTAGTTAATCTTATGGATCGTATAAATCTTTGGGTGGTTACATAAATTAGAGTAGAGAAAGCAAGAGCTAAAAAAATCCTAAAAATGAGCTATTCCCCTCTATTTATGGACGTAGGAAGCCTAAAATCCCGCCTCCATGATCTCCACCTCGTTTTTCATGCCATAGACCAATTCTCTAGGAAAATAGGTGGACACCTCAGCATATTACGTGGATGGTACCGATCCATGGGCTTGGATTGGTACCGGTCCGTAAGATGGCCAAAATGGTTGTTTTGAACTCTTTGTGTTGGCTTGATTTGTGGTTAGCTTCGTGATTCCATATTTGTTCGCACCATCATTAGCTCATTTTTGAGTCTAAATGATGGATCTATGTAAGATTGGAGTTGCTTATTCAAGTGCTCATGGAGATTGATAGATAATTGCATAGGATCGACAAAATAACACTTGAAATAGGCTTCTAGCATCAAGTAGAGTAGATAGGAAGTAATTGGGCCCCATTGGTTGAAGAAACATGGATTGGTACCGATCAAGGAGGTTGGATCGGTACCGATCCAACAAATGTTGGATCTAGCACTTTGGGTTGTTGTGGTATTCTAGGTTTTGCCTCCTGACTCTGTTTGTGACTAGTTTCTGAACTCTTTGGCTATCTCTCTAAGCCCTCTTCCTTGATAGTTTCGAAGTTTGATTCATCCAGTCTATCTGAATATTTCCTGGTCAAAAGGCTAGATAACACTTGCCCCCAAAGTACATCTCGTCTATAACATGATGTGCTTCGAATCAAGATAAGTCAGGGTTGCTATAAAGGACTCCACTCTATGCTTTGAATCAAGATAAGTCAGGGTTGTTGTAAAGGACTCCACTCTGTGCTTTAAATGTTCGTTATACTTTCTGCAGATCCTTCCTATGAAGAGTTATGTCTATAGCTATTCGTCGCGATGCTTTACCAACGTCTGGTACTATAAATCCAGAGTATGTTCTCATGGTCTATCATCCAAACTCTGTAATTTTTAACTGATTTATTTCATGGACTTTCCAAGTTGAATCTGATTTTCTTTGACTCTAGTCGTCCGGGTTGAATATGCACACACACATATACATGTGCGCGTTCTTGAGTAATTTTTAATATGCACATCGATGGACATGCATGCACCATTGTCATCATTACTTTAAAAAAAAGAGTTAAGACTCGGTACTAATCAAATTCCTTGGATCGGTACCGATCCAAGAATTGGGAGAAAAGTCTCATATTTCTCTTTCCTTGAGACTCGGCCTTATTAGGTTATATAACCCGATTCCTTTACCCTTCTCCTTACTTTATTTGCTCCGATCCAAAAGCTTAAGTTCTGCCATTAAAAGAACTTTATCTTCCCAATTGAACTCTGCCTCCATTTGATCCTAGGTCCACCACATCCTGACATTTGCCTAAGCACGACACCGTTTGTCTTGCCTTGCTCCAATCGAACCGACCCAACACTTGAATCTCTGTTTCACAATTGAATCTGATCTAAATCTCAAGCCCTAAAACACATAGAATTGGGTAGGTGGGTGGTGTCGGACATGGACGTGGACAGGGTCGCTATTGACGGTCATGATTTGGAATTGAAGACAAGAGGGAGGAAGAGGACGAGATTTCTCCAAGGGGTTGGTTTGGCATAAATCCAACCCTTGGGTGAATTTCATAAAGTCCAAATTCACATGTGAGATTTGCTTTTGTGGACGAGTGATTTGTATCGAACTCCTTCTTAGTCTCAAAGCATTTTTAAAGAATGGTCAACAACGCAAAGCTCGTCGGGATGGTCAGCGGTGACGGTCACTTCGGGCGATGCCCAAACTCTTAAAATGAAAAGTTATATAATATCGAAAATCTACACTGCACAATACTGTACGACACCGCATTAGATCTCACTTTAGCACGGGAGGTACAGTTTATGATTAATCTGATGTTGATTATTTGTTGAGTATTTATAGAAATGAAGCACAGACAATTTCCAAGCGTCTAGCCCCTCAAGCTGCATGTTCATCTACTTCCAAATATGCCAAATCTAATAACGAGTCAAGCTCGACTATGGTTCGACTTGCATAACAAACTCTAGCACAACCCATACCTCTAGTTGAAAATCCCCCTCATCCTGAGATTCCTCAAATACCTGCAGAAGGCCTTGAAGTAAAAATAGAAGCTGCTCCCGACACTCTCGAGGATGCTATCATTTTAGATGATCCCGTCGATTCCATTGCTTCAATAAAAGAAGAGGGGTTATTCCGAAGAATCAATGATAAACACAGGATTCCACTTGAGGACATACTAGTCCCTTCCCATTGCCAAAGAGCTCACAATCCCCCATAGAGTTATACTGCTTGCAACAGATATATGTGCCTAGTGAGATGCGTTTCGCTATTCAACCAGTTTATTCGTCGAGTCCTAAACATCATGAGGTTAGCTCCGATGCAACTACATCTAAATAGCTATGCCATCCTCCATGGTACGTATATTGTCTTTGATTAACATTGCACCGAGTGCCCAGTGAAGAGGAGATTCAGTATATATAGCTTCAAAAGCCGAAAAGGAAGCCCTTCTCTGACCTATCTAGAACCAACCAAAAGCTGCAGAATCATTACTAGTACATGGACCAAGTGGAGCTATTTCAAGAGTGAATGGTTCTACATCTGTTGTCTACTCATATTTGCTTAAAGATGGCTATCTGGATGTAAGTTATACTTCATTTGTTTGCTGTGAATTCTCTTTGTGAATTTACAAGTTTAACTCATATTCTTTCTTTCATTCAGATGTTCTGGTGCGGCTTTTGTAGATGCCGTCGTAGTTCTTATGGCGCTTCCAAAGGGGGATAGAGATATTAGAGTTCTTCTGTTCAATGAGAATATCCTTGCACACAACTTGCTAGAAGCGGGCCGTAACATTGGTCTAGTCCAAGTGGCTTCTGATGACGATGGTAATGATGATACGATAATAACTCTCCTGTAGGTGGCAGTGTAAATCCTGACGTGCCCCTAGTCCCAAGTCTTGGGGTAGAAGTTGAAAGAGAGCAAGAACATGCCAAAGAAGGCAAAATTATAGGTGAAGGTGGCAGAACTGGTCACGATGATGCTAATGCGGTCGCGAGTCTTTGGCTAAATAACCCAAAGATGACCAACAGTCTGCTCTAAAGAAGAGACTAGTTGTGAAGATTTCCAAAGTGCAGACTTCTACACAGCCTCCACCGGTCACAACTATGGAGAAAACTCCCTATCTTCCCTCAGCAGATACATTCGCTAACTTAGGGCCAATTCCTACGGAGTTTGGCTCCTTTATTATTGGGAACATGAGCCTAGAGGGTCTCGACTCTCCCCTTTTCTTCGATAATGACATCATTCCTACTAGTGTGGGAGAGGTCACTATTATGAGCACAACTCCAGAACATGGTCCGTCGGGGGGACACTAAGACACTCGTGCACACATGCACTTCATTGCACTTGACTCACATCCCTTCTAGTCGAACTAATTCATTCTTGTGTCATTTCCAGGATCCATGGAGAGGAAGAAGTATATATTTAAATCCATGGAGGGAAACATATCTCGACCACATAGGCATCGTCTTAGCATGTACCATCAAGGCAGTGGTCAAGATTCTGAATCTAGCCATCGGTCTAGCCACGACAGGGGCAGTCGAGATAGAGGTTTTTATGACAGAGATTATCCATCGTGGGACTCTGCTTCCAGACATCGTTCCAGGTTAAGATCACCTCCACCTACAGGCTTAGACAAACATTCTGACTGCCACGATAGCTTTCAATCTGGCGATGTTTCTCGTGCACCCCCTCTAGATTCCATTCCTGTGTAGCATATGGGACCATCCCATTCCAGTCAATCTTCTAACCGCAGGCACCATAAGGGCAATTATAAGGCCACTCATCACACAGTTGGTAAGAAACCTGATGCAGCATGGAAGTAGATCTGAACCAGCGGTCAAATCTATCCAGAATCCAATCACGAATTGTGGAAGAATGAATCAATGAAACAAGATAAATTGATGAATTGATGATACCCAAATGCCCAAATCCGTTGATCTCTCGAGATTCCGGATTCTAGCTGTCTTCAACACGTTGATCGTGCACGATACCGCGTTAGAAGATCTACGATTCTTCAACGTTGATCTCGCGCACGAGATTCCGTGAATCGACTTCAAAATCGTTGATTCGAGCGCACTCGAATATCCGAAGATGGAGAAAGGAGATCACACTCAACTTCCAATTTTAATGGAGGCACAAAGCTCTCAACAAATTTTATTCAAAATTCAACTCCATTACAAATGACTATACACCCCTATTTAAAGGGAAAGTACAACACCACACAACTCAACACAATTACAACACGACTTAACAAACAAACGACTTCACAACATTCGACTTAACAACATGCAACATAACAACATACGACTTTGGCATAGCAATCGGCGACATAAAGGAAGCGACTTAAGGAAGTAATGACATAGCAATCAGCGCCCTAGCAATCAACGACATAAGGATTCTGGAGCTCGCGACCTACTGGAAGCGACATAAGAACTTCGCGACCTACTAGAATTCGCGACATAAGGAAGGCGACTTTGGAAATCTGGAGCGACTTAAGAAGCTTCGACCTACTGGAAGCGACATAAGGATTCGCGACATGGGATTCTGCTCACGACCTAGGCTGGAAGCGACCTAAGTTATGTCGTTCGCGACCTAGGCTGGAGCGACCTAGGGTTTCGCCGCGACTTAAGGTAGCGCGATTCAAGGAAGAGCGTTTTAAGGTATGTGCTGCATCATCCTCCCCTGGTTGAAAAGAATTCGACCCGAATTCACACTTTTTCCTTCTTCGTGACGCTGTCTTCCATTCATTACCTGGTCTGATGCGGCTCTGGTGATAACCACTCTTGATATTGATCTTGTTTTGACCCTTTGAAGATGTGGCTCGACATACGGAACGCATGGCATAAAGCAGATGTGGCATTAGGCAGGCGGCATAAGGAAGTGATATGAGGGAAATGATATCGTGATGCTGGTGCCAATAGGAAGGTGTGATATATAACCAAAACGTGACGAAAATGCGAGACGATATAAGGAAGTTTAAAATCGCGGAGCGACTTAGGAAGTTACGACTGAAGAAGTGTGATGACTCATGCCCAGATTCTTGTCTTTCCTTATCTCGTTCAGGTGTATCATCATTTAGAATCTTCCCTTGATGTGTTGCAACAATTTTCCCTTATTGAAATGAATTCCCACTCGCTTCTTCTTTGACATGTTTATTTTCATGAAACGGTTCCAAGCAGTTGACGTTGACAACGTCAACAGTGCGGACATGATCAGGAAACTCCAACTGACAATCATTCTCTTCCTCCTGTCTTTTCAACTCTTCCTGTTCTTTCAGATTCACAAGATCATACGATCCCCTCAGTAAAATAGCATCTGGTACTAGTTCAGTTTGATGCTGAATGTCCTATAGTGGTGGTAACTCTTCGGGTAATTCCTCAGGATATTCAACTTCAGACTCATCGAATTCTGATCCAACTTCCTTAAAAACCTCAAGATCTTTACTCGTTCCTTGCCCGGTCAACACAAACAATTCATTACTATTTTTTATCTTTTCAACAGACTCTTCCAAAAATACAAGACTAGTTTCTTCAGGTAGTTCCTCAGAAATCTCATCTTCAAACTCTTCAAATACTTCAACCTCTTTCGGATTCTCAAAATCAGAACTTTCTCCAGATTCAATCAACATTGATAATTCATCACTATCTTTCATTTTATTGACGAACTCTTTCAAAGATAATAAACTATCTGATTCTGCCTTTTCTTCTGTTTCACTTTCACTTTGTTCAGGCTTTTCGGAAACTAAGGAATTTACACTTGGCTGGCTCTCATCCATAAGCTCAGGTGTTAAGCAAGAATCCTCCATCATCAAGTTATTTCCCTTAACTCCGAACACAATTCCTTCTTCCATACTATCGACATCAATCTTTGGCGGTGAAGAGTAATCAACTTCTACATTCACATACTTTGACGTTGAAAAAAATCCCATCAACAAATTACATTCATCGTTCTCTAACTCGACCTCTTCATCTTCGTTGTCAAACTTTGGTGGTAATTCTTCGAACGATTCCGTAGGACCGACCTCTTCAAACTCTTCCAACATTGGTTTAACCTCCTCAGGAGTTTTAAGCTCTTCACTTGCCTCATACCTGACCAATGATTCAGCACTACCTTCCGCTTCTTCAACACTTTCGCTGAAAGATAATGGACTAGTCGGTTCCTCTTCCTTTTCTGGCTCGCTTTCAGTAGAATCATCCACATCCTCGTTTTCACATTCTTCTACAACTAAGGTTTTCTTCTTGGACTCCGTACATTCAATACTTCTATGGTCAGACTCCTGTTAATGATAGCGCTTAATTCGGTCATCAATATTTGTCTTAGTGATTCCATGTACAACTGGTTCGTTGACTCTCTTAGAAACATTTATATTGCAATTAACATCTTTATTCTGATTGCTGGGGCTTGTAACCACACCCTTTCCTCGACTCCCTTGACTCAACTTCTGCAACTGTTGGTTCATACGAGCTTGATAATTGTAGGGTAAGAAATTTTCCTTCATCTTCCTTTTCATCTTATCCCACGTGACAACTTTGGATTTCCTTATTCTCTCTCTGGTTGATTTAGTTTGTTGCCACCAATTCATAGCTCTTCCTCTCAGTCTTGTAGCAACTAACTTAACTTGACGATCTTCAGACACGTTGTTGAGTTTAAAAATCTTTTCAACCTTTGATAACCAATCAAAGAATTCCTCTGCTTGTAGACCACCTTGGAATTCTGGAAATTCTGTGTCCATCCTTGACTCCCGTGTATGACCATTCTCTTCAACATTCCTATATCAATTTTGCCCTTGACCTGGATACCGAAAGTGAACACTATCACCATAACAATCTTCTTCAAAATTAGATGAGCTTCGATGTCGATTCTGAACATTGACTCTTCTATGACTATGCACGTCCTCTCTACTTCTTCTTTCCTCTACTCGAAATCTTTCATAATCACAATATGGCTCATGCTCGTAACCACGATAAGCTCTTCTTTCTTCATTCTGATAATCATGATTGTCTCGAAATCCACGATCTCGATTTATCGATAAGGATGGTTCTCTCCTTTCTCTATCATAATGTGGTGACACTCTCATTTGATTTCGATTCATGTCAGACATCATTCTCTCTACTCTCTCGAACCCCTTATTGAACCTTTCATCGATACGTTGTCCCATCTGTTCAGCATCTTCTCTCCCTTACAAATCTGCAACATTATGATGACGGTTAACACGTCTCGGAGGCATGATCAAATCTTCAACAAATTCAAACACAAACTTCACTTTGATCCAAAAAATCTCGAATCAGAACTCCCCAAATTGTTTGAAATCTCACGAACACCCAAATGAACAAACAACTCAATTCGAACTCCAAAAACTTCAAATCTCGAAACTTCACACCAAACGAACTTGGAAAAGTTCATCTCCTTGCTCTGATACCAAAATGACGCAGCACGGTAGTATATCTGAACTAGCGGTCAAATCTATCCAGAATCCAATCACGAATTGCGGAAGAATGAATCGATGAAACAAGATAAATTGATGAATTGATGATACCCAAATGCCCAAATCCGTTGATCTCTCGAGATTCCGAATTCTAGCTATCTTCAACACGTTGATCGCGCACGATACCGCATTAGAAGATCTACGATTCTTCGACGTTGATCTCGCACATAAGATTCCGTGAATCAGCTTCAAAATCGTTGATTCGAGCGCAGTCGAATATCCGAAGATGGAGAAAGGAGATCACACTCAACTTCTAATTTTAATGGAGGCACAAAGCTCTCAACAAATTTTATTCAAAATTCAACTCCATTACAAATGACCACACACCCCTATTTATAGAGAAAGTACAACACCACACAACTCAACACAATTACAACACGACTTAACAAACAAACGACTTCACAACATTCGACTTAACAACATGCGATATAACAACATACGACTTTGGCATAGCAATCAGCGACATAAAGGAAGCGACTTAAGGAAGTAACGACATAGCAATCAGCGACATAAGGATTCTGGAGCTCGCGACCTACTGGAAGCGACATAAGAACTTCGCGACCTACTGGAATTCGCGACATATGGAAGGCGACTTTGGAAATCTGGAGCGACTTAAGAAGCTTCGACCTACTGGAAGCGACATAAGGATTCGCGACATGGGATTCTGCTTGCGACCTAGGCTGGAAGCGACCTAAGTTATGTCGTTTGCGACCTAGGCTGGAACGACCTAGGGTTTCGCCGTGACTTAAGGTAGCGCGATTCAAGGAAGGGCGTTTTAAGGTATGCGCTGCATCAAAACCGCTCCAAGCTATGATCGTCCCCATGGAGCAAAAACTAGCTGTTGATGCTCGAATGGTTGAGCCGAAGGAACAATTCTCGAATATATACTCTGATGAACTTATGTTTATGCCCAATCTAAAGGACATTTCGCTAGGGGTAAAGGAAACGACGACCACTTTTGTATTAGATGGTTATGATTAATATAATGAATGGAAGCGGATAACTGTGAAATCTATGCTGTCTCGAGGGAAAGGAAGCTCGAAATCGAAAATATAAAACTTCTAGAGGCGTTAGATAAAAGGATCATTGCTAATCTTGATGCCGAAGTTGAAAACTTGAGAAAATCACAAGATGAAATCGAGAAAAGGCCACGGATGCTACCAAAGCACTAGAAAATGAGAGGACCAAGCATTGCAATGAGATGGAAACTGCACACCATCGAAATTGTGACTTAGTGCTAAAAAGAGATGCCCTGACCACAAAAGTAAGCAAGCTATCATCCAAGCTTGAGAGCGAGACAAAGGAAAAGAACAATGCTCTCCAAGAAGCTCAGGAGTATTGCGAAGAGCTGGTTACCGCTCGTGGGGAATGGGACAAGGCAATTGAACACACTAGAGACGTGGATGCGCTTGTCAAGAGGCAGGTTGAAGTCATAGATAAGCGGGTGATTGAAAAGTTCGAACTAATGCTCAATAAGTACAATGCTAACGTACTCAAATTTTACAACTTAGAGTGGTTCGACCGTGATTAACCCAGAGTTCTTGCCCTTGCTTGGAAACAAGTCGTCTAGGAAGAAAAGGAATTTCTGAAAGGTGGTGAGATGGATCTGGCACAGCTTGAGAAGGAGATCTTAATAGGGGATAAGCTCAAGGTGCTGATAGAGGGCCGGCAAAAAGACTTAGGCGAAGGCTCCGAATCATCGCCCTAAGATGTCACTACTGGAGACACCTTTGGACCCAAAACTGCTCATGATTCATCTTCAATCCCGGGATATAATCTAGATCAACCCCAAATGCGAAAATCCACCATCCTTTCTCTTATCTTAGAAGGGAATTTCGACGGCACTCCAGCCTACACTAGATCCGAAACTAAAGAAGGTATCTCGTTAACCTCACTTGTATTTCAAAGAGTCCATATGGCATCGATTGATTTCGCTAATCTCTCTTTTTATATCTCTCAAGTTTCAGGTCATCCCCAGGCCGTCCCACTTCCCGGCAAAGGTCTCCAGTCGGGACAACAAGCATCTACAACAGAAACGAAGACTGTGACTATTTCAATGACAGTCCCAAGTATCTCGACTGGTGAGACTCCTGGGCCTTATGAGCGAATGATAGATGCTCTACAGGGTAAAGGGACCGGTGAGCTTCAGGGAGCTCGAACCGATGATGATGTTGTTATCACTACGTCCTCTGAGCCCCTATGGGGTCCCACCATGAGTACGGTTGAGAGGGAACTTTTCCTAGCCAAAGAGATCGAGTTAGAGAAGATAGAGACCTTTTCTGTCCCTCTATCCATAGCTTTTCCCGATCAGACTATCTTTGTTCCTATCACTCTTCCTCTTCCCAAGAGCTCCATGCTGGATCATCGCAAAGCACTCCGTCTAAGGGTTCAGGAAGAGGCGGAAGAAAACCTGATCAAGTGACACTTCCCTGTGGGGAAGAGAAGAAAAAGTCCAAGAAGCCAAAGCATAAGAAGTGATTATTAGTTTGTTTTGTTTTGGTTGTATAGTTAGCCACTTTCTAGCTTTCTATTTTTTTTTATTCCCTCCGGTGTTGTGCAAATTCGGCATACACTTTTGCTCTTCAGTTTAGACTTAAATAAAACATGTACTTCTCCTTCCAAGTTCTATTTTAAATGTGAATAACAAAGACTTTTTTTTGTTCGATCTTAGTTGGAATTTGTTATAAGTATTTAAGAAATGCGCTTTCCATTATATGTACCCGCGATCCATCTCATTTCATAGTCATTGTTGGATTAAGTCATTAGTCCATTCCATGCTATGCTGGCCTTTTCTCATTCTATTGAACGCAAAGAAATCGTTAAAATGCCAAAGTCTGGGCATTGATTGAGGCAAACCATTTAGTATAACGGTTTAGTTATCCTTTTCCAGGATAGTGACATCCGATCGTGCCAAGCTCCGAGCATCGGTTTGAGCTAACTACTTAAGATTGTAGTTTGAACATCCTCATCCAGGATGTTTTACTTTCAATCATGCCTAACTCTGGGTGTTGATCAAAGTTTATAGATAAGATCCCATACACTGGACATGGATCTTTCATCTTGCCTACTCCAGGCAAGGTATTAGTGATTGGATGATCATGTCACATCCATTTTGGTTTATATTCTTGTCCTCGCATCAAGGGTACGAGTTAGCCGATGGACGTTCAAATCACGTCCTTTTAGGTTTATACTCCTGCCCCCACATCAAGGACAAGAGTTAGCTGTTAGACAATCAAATCATGTCCTATTTGGTTTATACTTTTGCTCCAACATCAAGGACAAGAATTAACTGATGGACCGTCAAATCACATCCTATTTGGTTTATACTCCTACCCCCACATCAAGAAAAAGAGCTAGTTGGAAGAAGGTCAAATTACATCCTGTTTGGTTTATACTCATGCCCCCACATCAAGGGCAAGAGTTAATTAGCATCCATCTCTGGGCACCAAGAATGGTTGAACTTCGAGGTTCCGATTATGGGCCGTAAAAGCTTTGTAGACACCTAACTCCGAGTGGCTGCATACCTGCATTATACACATGTAGATTCATTCAAGTCGGTCATATTTCACAACTCTTAAGCTATGTAAAGATAGAGACACAGATCCAGAAAGCCATTTCATTTATTGAAGATGGGAATGACAAGCTATGTCTTATTACATGGATTTATAAATTTATTTCTAAGTGAAATAGTGTCATAAGTGCTTGCTATTCCACACCCTCGAGAGTGAGATCTCGTCAACCGTTGCTAGTCTGAAAGTGCCATCTACAAGCTTTTTCTCTATTGCATATGGACCTTTCCATGTCAGAACCAAGTTTCTAAGGCCTAGGAAGATTTGTTTGAGAACCAGGCTGCCAATCTCAAAGGTCTGATTCCTAACCTTGGCGTTGTAATATCGGGTGACTCGGTTTCGATGCGCAGATGCTCCCAAGTTAGCTTTATTGTGTTTATCAACGATCATATCAAGAGATTCCAACAAGAGTTGTTCATTCGTCCATGGATTATAGTGAATCGCTCGATGAGAAGGTACTTACAGTTTAACTGCAATCATAACCTCTAATCCGTTGGTAAGGCGAATGAAGAATGGCCAATCACTGACTTATGGGTTGTTCGATTAGCCCAAAGTGCTAATGGAAGTTCATCAACCCACTTGCCTTTAGCCTTTTCCAATCACTTCTTGAGAAAGGACTTGAAAATCTTGTTTACAACTTCAACTTGTCCATTCGCTTGGGGGTGTGCCGCCGCAACAAATCTCTTTTTTATGTAATGTTGGCGGTAGAAATCCTTAAACTCAGTGCTGTCGAATTCGATTCTGTTATCGGTAATGATTGGTTGTGGAACTCCAAAACAACAGATGATATTTAAGACCACGAATTTGATTACTTTCTTTGTGGTAACTGTAGCTAATGGCTCCCCGTCAACCTGTTTGATGAAGTAATCAACTGCAACGATGGCATACTTTGCACCATCTTTAGATATCGACAATACACCGATGATATCAATTCCCCAGACTGCAAACGATCAGGGACCGAACATTTGAGTAATTTCCATCGGCAGGGCTCTTGGAATCTTAGCAAACCTCTGGCACTTGCCACATCTTCTAGTATAATCAGTTACGTCTCGGTTGACGACCAGAAGTACCCATAGCGGAGAATCTTCTTCGCAAGAGTTTGCCCCCTAGTATGATCGCCACAAGCCCCATCATGCACTTCCCTTAGGACTCATTTGGTTTTGATGTTGGTGAAACACCATAGCTGTGGGACTGATAATCCTTTCCTGTAAAGCGCTCCTTGCTAAAAGATGTATCTTAAAACTTGGCGAAGGAGCCTTTATCGTTCGCTCTTCCTGTAAACCATGACTCCTTCTCATCCTCAAACTCCAAGATCCAATCGACATCCATATGGTCGATGCTCAGAGTTGACAATACTTCCACCAGAACTAGGCTCATGAGCTGCGTATCTCCTGAACTGGCTGGCTGGGCCAATGAGTCAGACTTCGCATTTTCCTCTTTGGGAATATGCGTTATTGTGTAATATTCAATGTCACTGAGCAGCTCAAGGGTCCAGTTTGGACAAGGATCCAGCCTCACTCCTTTCACCAGAAACTCCTTCCTGACTTGACACACCACCAGCTGGGAGTCGCAAAAGATGTGTAAAGTTTTAACACCTAGTTACTTGGCAATTTTGATCCCGCAATCAATGCTTCGTACCTCGCTTCGTTGTTTGTTGCAGGAAAGTCGAGTCTCAGGGCATAACAGATTGAATGTTCCTCGGGAGTGACAAGTACAACTTTAGCATCGGAACAACGTTCGTTTGATGCACCATCCGTGTACTCTTTCACCTAGTATTCTGCTCACCACTGCTCTCTAGAGTATCGTCTCGTGCAGTGAATTCAACTATGAAATCCGCCAAAGTTTGACCTTGGATAGCTCACTGAGGGTGATAGGTCATCATATTGGCTCGATTCAATGTTTCATTTCAATAGCCTTCCAAAAGTCTCAGGTCATTGCAAGGCTTGTCATAAAGGCTGGTCGGAAAGAACTTTGATCGGATGAGCCTGAAAGTAGGGGTGGAGCTTCCTTGAAGCGATCAACGGGTAATATGCAAGCTTTTCCAGCTTTGGGTAATTTCTTTCTACTCTTGTCAACCGTTTACTAATGTAATAGACCGGCAGTTGGATGCGGAATTCCTCTCGAATGAGTGCGACACTCAGCACATGCACCGACACTGCCAGATATATAAACAAGTCCTCATCATCCACTGGCTTTAAGAAAACGAGGGGTCTCTCCAAGTGCCACCTAAGCTTGGAACGCATCTTTACACTTCTATTTCCAAGCAAAATTCCTTTTTCCTTTCTGAATCAAGTCAAAGAAAGGGATGCATTTGTCGGTGGCTCTGGAGATGAATTGACTCAAGGCTTGCGACCTTCCCGTTCAAGCTCCGAACCTCCTTGATTGTCTTCGAGGCCTCAACGTTTCTCAAGGCCTGGATCTTTTTCAAATTAGCTTTGTTCCCACTGGAGTTCACAATGAAGCCTAGCAACGTCGAATGAGCATTTCAAAGGGTTTAGCTTCATCCTGTATTTTCAAAGAACGTTAAACATCTCTGCCAGATTGTTGATGTGGTTTCTTGAATGCCTTGACTTCACGAGCATGTCATCCACATAGACTTTAATCGAACGCCCAATCTAGTCTCTGAACATCCAATTAACCTACCTTTAGTAAGTTGCTCCAGCATTCTTTAATCCAAAAGGCATGACCAGATAACAATAAAGTCCCATGCTGATGATAAAACTGGTGTGTTCCTAGTCTGGGTCGTGCATTGGAATCTGATTGTATCCGAAGTATGCGTCCATGAATGAAAGCAGTTCATGCCCGGCTGTTGAATCCACCTGTTGATCAATCCTCGGAAGTAGGAAACTATCCTTCGGGCACGCCTTATCCAGATCAGAATAATCAACTCATGTCTTCCACCTCCTATTTGAGTTTTTCACCAAGACCAGATTTGATACCCATTCTGAATATAAGGCATCATGAATTAAGCCATTGTTCTTCAGCTTCTCCACTTGTTCTTTGAATGCAGCGGATCTCTCCGGTCCCAGGCTGCAGCGCTTCTATTTCACAGGAACGCATTTTGGATTTATTTCAATGCATGGTTCACTATCTCCGGTGAGATTCCACACATATCAGAGTGCACCTAGGCGAATACATTCAGGTTCGCCTAGAGAAAACCAACCAACCCCTTTATCGTTCTCACGTCGAGCTGTGAACCGACCTTCAGGACCTGTGTCGGGTCATCCTGACTAACTGGAATGTTGATCGTTAACTCGACAGGAGCTGCTCTTCCACCTTCTAGCTCTTTCCACGGATCCATGTCCTAATGGAACAGACTATGCTGCCCAAGCCAGGGATTCACTACACCAAATACTGAGATTTGCAACTAACCATCCGCGCATTTGGCAACGGTTATTAACCGTTGCCATTTAGAAACGGTTAATCACCGTCTTGGTTCAGTTAGCAACGGTTTTTTATCGTTGCTAATTGGGAACGGTTATTAACCGTAGCTTCTTTGGAGACAAATGATGGCGGTGAATTTCATCCTTTCGCGCCATAATTTTTGGCGCGCTTCGTTCCAACTAGCAACGGTTTTCAACCGTGGCTAATTAACAACGGTTTGTAACCGTCGTAAATGTTGTAGCATATGATGGCGCTAATTTTGTGCCAAATATTCGCTGGGAGCCAAAAAGAATTGGCCCGTCACTTTTCCTTCCCTCCTTTCCTTTGATATTCGTTTCGTCCTCTTTCAACGAAAAGAAAACCTAAATAAAAAAAACCCCAATTCCACCAATTCGATTTGCTTCAACCCGCTCATCTTTCCATCTAATCGTGAAATCATCTTCCATCCAACCGCGAACCCATCTTTCCACCTAATTGTGTCCAGCTGCGAACTCATCTTCCTTCCAGCCGCACCAGTTCTTCCTTCATTCAACGCCAATCAGTGGCCCTCTCAGATCTATGTTCGGAGAAGTATTACAACGTGAATTTATCGAATACCAACTCCAGGTTGGGTACTCATTTTTAATTATTTGATTTCTATTTTAAATTTGATTTTGTTTCATACTTGTATTATAAAATCTAATTTGAAATCTTAATTATCTCAGATTTGTGTATCTTTGATATTTTGTTCCTCGAGTTTCATTGGCATAATCGAAGAGAGCGCATAACTGCCTGGTAAGCTTTGTTTTGTAATAATACTTGTTGTCAATTGAAATGGAAACTCTGTGTACATGTATTTGCGGTGCATTGTTATATCACAGTACTTATGTGTAGAATTAAAAGAACCTTTAACTTCATACGTTGCTCGGCTAAGTCTTGAAGAACCTGGTTCAAATTTAACGTGAATATCTTCATGGTGATAAGATAAACTTTTAACTATGTACCAAGGATTTTCTGATTCTTCTCGGCCAAAAATTTGCCACCTTTTGCTTGTTCCATGTCGCTGAAAAGAGATTTAGGACGAATGTTACAGTCACCTTGAAAATTGACTTATCACAACTTAGTTAAAAGATTGTCAAATGCAATGATAACAAATTAATCTGTAATCCACACATGATTAATAGAAATCAGTAAATTATTTGGAAAACAAGCATGTGTGTTTCTACTCAGTGCTTTATATGTATTATTGACGACTGGCTGTCTGTACACGGTGAATCCATTCGTTTCTATGGTTGAATAATAGGAAAAGATTACATGCTTATATTTGTAGTTTAGAATAATAAAGAAAGGGATGCAACACAAGTTGAGGAACAGTTTATTCCCTATAATGCTTGCTTATGGGTTTGTTTAGTGTTACCATATAAGCTGTCATTTGAGTTCCATCATTATCTTCATCTTTTAGGATTGATGTTTCATTAAGTTTTTAGGGATTGATTATAGTCAATATCTACTACTCTATAACAGTTTGCCAAAGTAGAGATGCACCTTCTAATCTGAACCATCAGAATACATATTTGATGTTTTAAGTGTACAATGTTAGAGAACCAAGAAACAATTGGTTATGCAAAGGATGATCTTTTTACATTTATATATGATTTGTTTTACAAATTGTACAATGTGAGATAATCTAACACGTCCCCGTACATGTGGTGTATCATCAGCCAAACATTGCAACATGGAAGAGAAGTAGTGTTGTAGTGTGCATTCTCATATTTACTAAAGCCTAAATGTTGTACTGTACTGCATGCTAGTTAGACATAGCTGCTTATAGTGATTGCTAGGGTATAAGTTGATGCAATGAATTTTGTTTTACTAAATATGAGACCATATTCAGTAAGTGGATAAAATTGTTGTTAATGGCGCAAGCCAAGTATCAGGAGAGGGGTAATGCATAGACATTACTCTGGTGCTACAAAATGGCGCCGTTGTAATGACAAATTTTTTGGAAACAGTTTGATGCTAATGTAATGGCAAAAATTTATGTGTGTATCGTACTAATTGGGTTTAATGGGTGGTAAAATAATTTGGTTATGATGTAGGGGAGGGGACGAAATGGTAGGGGACTGGAATGTTTGGTAGGGAACTGGAGTGGTTACTAGAGTGTTTACTGGTGGTTGGAGTGGTTGATACTGGTGGTTTGTGGTAGAGTTGGTGAATAGGAAGTGGGAGGCAGTTTGTAATGCTGGAGTTCATTGCAGAATGTGGAGTTAGAGAGGTTGGTCGGGATAGTTGAATTATGCTGACAGTGTTATGGTTGTGATTTGGTTTGAAGAGGAAATGAAATGTGTAGTGATTGGTTTGAATAGGAAATATGGAAATGTTGTTGGAGTGCAGGCAGGTTTGTAGTTTGTGTTTGATGGCTTACTGGTACCAAGGGAACCAGGTTGGAAGTGTAAATGGTGGATGAAAGGGAAGTTGAAGGCTGCGGAGCAGTCAGAAGAAGACTGTTACAGTTTTTATGATGTGATGTGAATGTGCAGTTGACAAGGGATTGGTTTTGAAGCAGACAATAAAAGGAATTACAGTTGTTAGAATGCATATAATTGATTTAAAAGTTATAACAGTTAGAATGCATATAATTAACTCGTTTAATCAATGTTGGATTACCAGCAGAAACACTCGCCGCATTCGCAGACATCTCTTTTGCCTGAGTACTGAGTAGAACCAAACCTGTACTTGGCTTATTTATGATAACGAGGCTATGTGCAATATCCTTTTGTTTTCATATATTCTAGGTTAAATCAATCATAGATTAAGCATACATAATGTACACCTACCGATGAGGTAATAACTTAAAGGTATACTGCAATATAGCTTTTGTTGGATATTAATGGTGCAAAATTGGTACATACTATTAACATCAAGCAATATTTATTCAAAAAACCATTATAAAATGTTTGGATTTAACTTGATAGGTGTGTGCACGTACAAACTTTAAAGATTATGGATTTAACAATACCCGAATGAGATAATTAAGAAAAATAGTAGAATCAAATGCATTCGGAGGAGGTGGACATTTAAGGTTAGATATGTCCGAGCAACTTGTTCATATTACTTGATTTCTGGCTCGGTACAAACGGTGCAACATTGGACAAAAACCCAAAAATAGTGTAGTACTTAAGTGTAGTACTTGACCAAGCTAATGGTGTATGTTGTTGACAGGCAATAGGCAGTAGGGGGTGTGATGTAGTACTTAAGTGTGGATGAGATGAAAACAGAGAAAATGAGGAAGTGCTGTAGTGCGTAGGAGTGTGGTTGTGAGTGGAAGTGTATAGCAGAGGGGATGGGATGAAGTTGAAAGGCAGTTTTTTTTGTTAGTGTTGTTATAGTTGTTTAAATGTTTGCTGCCACTTTTACTTGTGCATTATTATTGCTTACACAGGAATTTCGTTGCTCTATTAACTGAACTTGACCAAGCTAAAATTCACTGTATGATTTGAGTTTAAAACCTGTTTTTACTTTTGCGCAGGAATTGGATAGAATACTGTATGCACCACAACATGAGGCAAAGAAATATCAGCTTCGGCTAACCTGCTCAGCATCCTTTTAATGTGTTTATTATATGTAGACTTCACTGCTTGCAAAACAATGTAGTATAATTAATGAAATCTTTGTAGTGTAGTGTAATAAACAATGCAGTGTAATAAGTATGATATTCCGGCACGGTAGCATTATGTTTGCAAAACAATAGTGTAATTATAAGTTTGATAATTTTATATGTATGGTATATGTGCGATATGTTTATAGTGCTTGTGTACCAATATTTTGATATTCTGGCATATTTTGATATATATTGATATTCTGGTATATATACTGAGATATGCGTGTAACGCAGTAGTGAGTTACAGATGTGATTTTGTAGGAGCAGGAGCAAACACTATGTGCAACGGGTGTTAACCGTTGCTTTATGTGTGACTTTGGGCATAAAGCAACGGTTTTTAACCTTTTTTACTGGACATAAAGCAACATTTTTTGGCCATAAAGCAACGCTTGCACCCGTTGCTTTTTGGACAGAAAGCAACGGTTTATATCCGTTGTTTTTTGCCCATTAAGCAACGGTTCGTAACCGTTGCCTTTTGTACATTAAGCAACGGTTTATACCCGTTGCCTTTGGCCCAATTTGCAACGGTTTATACCCATTGCCTTTGGCCCAATTTGCAACGGTTAATACCCGTTGTCTTTGGCCCAGTTTGCAACGGTTAATACCCGTTGTCTTTGGCCCAGTTTGCAACGGTTTATACCCGTTGCCTTTGTCCCAATTTGCAACGGTTTATACCCGTTGCCTTTTGGACATAAAGCAACGGTTTTCTCCCGTCGCTAAATTCAACCACTCCTGTGTTGAAGACGGTTTTTACCCGTTGCTTTTGGACTTAACAACGGTTTTTACCCGTTGTTAATAGCTTATAATGGTGTAGTGATTAGGCATTGGCTGCTATGCGTCCAAAGTCTTAATGCATAGAGTCCACTCTACACCTTTTCCTTTCTCTCTTCGCCTCGCCTCCTTTAGCTCGGTGACATAACATTCGTGGCCTAGCCCCTGATCTCTCTGGACTATTTCCACACCGTATTCTATAGGAAACTTCATTGTCAAGCACCAACGAGCTATAGCCATTCTGAGTTCAGCCAGGTTCGGTCGGCCCATAAATGCATTGTAAGCATAGTAAATGTCTAACACCACAAAAAGCACAACCCACACTCGCTTGCGGTCGCCCACTCTAAGTACTACCAGTAGTTCCACATAACTAACTAGCTCCGTAGCTGTCCGAATAAATCCCTGGATCTAAGATTTACACGGTTTCAAGTCCTTGCCCTTCAGAAGCATCAGGTTTTAGGTCTTCTTAAATAGAATGTTGATCAAACCCACAGTCAACCAGCACCTCCCATACAATTGCAGGGCTGATCATGGCCATAATAACCGACGGGTCAATCATCGGGGCTTCCACCCCTTCAGCATCTCTATTTCATAAAACAATATCGTCGGACATGGTTCTGAACTGTTTTGCTTGAGCTCCATCCTCTACAGCGGAGCAGCTTTCATTCTCCGTGTGTTTCAGTGCACCAACATACCTATCCATCTCGTTTAAACTTTTATTGGCTGGATGTGGTCCACCAATGATTGTTTTAATTAATAAATGCTTCTCAAGCCGCCTAGGCACCTCACCACTAGCACCAGCTTGCCCCCGCTGGAATGTCAACCCAAGGGGGTTATAGTTTCATTGCTTGCCATCTTGCGGGGCTTTCATAAATTGTTGCAATTTCTTCTTCTGAATCAGCTCCTCAATCATATCATGCAAGTGCCTGCATTCATTGGTATTATGATCGTGGGTCTCGTGAAACCTACAGAACTTGCCAGATCTCTTCTCCTTCTCAGTTGACTCCCTCGGAGCTTGCTTTCTGTACCGCTCAATACTTTGAGTTTCCATATAGATATTCTCGATTGAGTTATTCAACTCAGCATAATTAACATACTTAGGAATACTAGGACGATTCCTTTTATCAGGCTTTTGCCTTCTGGCCCCATTGTCATTCTGTTTCTGACCACCACTTGTTGCCAACGTTCACATCTACATTCTTGAACCTCCCTCCAGACTATTTTACAACAATGTTGCTCTGTATCACTTCAGCTAAACTCCCAGCCTCACCTCTTCGGGGATGATTATGTGCCTCCTCCAAATGCAGGAACTGGTTAGCCTTTCTATAGAAAATATCAATCATCTATGCGGGTTTCATTTCCAACCACTTCCTGTAATCAGTCTTGATATGAATCCCCCTAATCAATGCCATCAATACTATATCATCATTGGGATTTGTTACTTCCTCCATAGCTGTATGGAACTGGTTCAAGTAATCATTTAATGACTCTCCTACTCCCTAGAAGAGGTTTGATAATGACATCACATCTTTCGGACGTGAAGTGTGTAAACGAAATTGCTTTAGAAATTTTCACGATAGCTCAGCGAAAGATAATATGGATCGTGGTGGGAGGCGAGTGAACCACATCGTTGCTACCCCTTCTAGGAAAATTGGAAAGCAACAACATCTTATGGCATCAAAGGCTCTAGTAGAGTCCATATGCCATTCGTATTTCATCAAGTGCTGCCTTGGATCTATCTTTCCGTGATACAACAATATCACTGGCATTACAAACCTCAGTGAATACTTCACGCGTAGAATGTTTTTCATAAACGGATTCTAATTAGGAGAGGTACCCCACTCATCATTGCTTCTGAATCGATTTTCACTTACAAGTCTCATGACCATATCTTCCAAGTGCTCTGGGTCCATAGGTTCGATTGAATGGCGGTAATCAAGGTTTGCCTCAAGTATTCAACTCGACGAATGCTCTCAGGTAGGCTCTCGATACCTAGACTCTCCAGATTCCAGGAGATCCATTTATCCAGCAGTCCCCCCTGTTTGATTCTCGTGCATTGTATCATTAGCAGTAGCTCGATATTGTAGATTCTGATCATCAATAGCATGTCTAGAGGTCACATTCATGCACCATCTATAAGAAGAGGTCTAGCTTCATAAGTTGGATTGGTACCGATCCACTAACTCGAGCCATTGTCTCATCCCTTGATTTGAGGTCCTAGCTGTGTTTTGCGTCTTCTTCTAATTCCTATCCCTCCGTCTTTGCTCGGATGATGAGGAGCTTTTAGATTCTAAACTTGAATGGTCTACGTCCCTCCTGCTCCTCCTACGATTGTTCTATGTTAGTTCATTCCACGGCCTCAAGTTCTATTGTCTCTACCAGTTCATCTCATTATGAGTCTCCTGGAATCCATCATCCATCTGCTTCATCATACGACCCATCTCCATTCTGGTAACGACTTCAGTTGGATTCTGGATCTTAGCTTGTTCTGGTTGGGTAAATTCATCCACATAGTGAGTGTCTTGGTTCTCAGCATCATTAGTAGCTCTGGAAGTTGTAGCATGTTCCCTTCTTGATGGGGCCTGATGAATAACTTCTCCTACATTTTGAAAATCCGAATAGTAGAATGTAAGGTTGGAAAATTAGATATATCTTTTGGACCTAAGAAGTTCAATAGTAGATGATGGATCTAAGTAGCATGATAATATCCTTCTCAGTGAAAGCACCAAAGTGTTTGAATCGAAAATGGCACAAACACCCAAAAGGTTGAGTAGAGAATAAAAAGTGAAAAAAATAAAAGAAAAATGAGTAAGGAAAGAACACACATCATTTATAGTAGTTTGGCTAATCTTGGCCTACGTCCACTTAGTAATTTTATTGCTTAGATCACTGGATTACAAGCAGTTATTCTTATGGATTGGTATAAATCCGTAGGTGGTTACAAGAAATTAAAGCAGAGAAAGCAAGGGCCAAAAAGATCCCTAAAAATAAGCAATGTCCCTCTATTTATAGACATAAGAAGCCTAATACCTCGCTCCCATGATCTCCACCTCGTTTTCTATGCCATAGACCAATTCTCTAGGAAAATAGGTGGATACCTCAGCAAAATACGTGGATCAGTACCAATCCATTGGCTTGGATCGGTACCGGTCCGTAAGATGGCCAAAATGGTTGTTTTAAACTCTTTGTATTGACTTGATTAGTGGTTAGCTTCGTGATTTCATACTTATTTGCACCATTATTATTGTTTCTGAGTCCAAATGATGGGTCTATGGAAGATTGGAGTTGCTTATTCAAATGCTCATGGAGATGACAGAGAATTGCATAGGACCGACAAAATAACACTTAAAATAGGCTTCTAGCATCAAGTAGAGTAGATAGGTAGAAGTTGGGCTCCATTGGTTGAAGAAACATGGGTCAGTACTGATCCAGGAGGTTGGATCGGTACCGATCCAACACATGTTGGATCTAGCACTTTGGGTTCTTATGGTATTCTGGTTTTTACCTCCTAGCTCTGTTTGCGCTTGGTTTATGGACTCTTGGGCTATCTCTCCGGGCTCTCTGCCTTGATATTTCCAAGTTTGATTCATCTAGTCTATCTGAATATTGCCTAGTCAAAAGGTTGGATAACACCTGAAAACCCTACTCTCGATCTACTCAAACGAGTACCCGGGAGTTTAAGGAAAAAAACAAAAACTTCGGGTCAGACAAAAAATCTGGTGTGAACAATAGTATACCATCTCGAACCAAAATATATATTTAGTGAGACCATGCCGTAGAATGGAACGGGTTTTCCTCTCATTAGTATCTTATCAAATATTTCAATCCGAACATAAATCATGCACCTACAACTACAATGGTTGAAATAAAACATGATTGATCATATGCATGTAATATGGGTAAATGTGACTGGTCTGTCATTATAGGGTTATGCCTTCCCAAAGTTTACCCGTCCCATAAAATTGACTGTCTGTCTCAAATTATATTTTTCCTGGGGTCACTATGAATCTATTAGTTTTCACAGGCCAACCAATAACCTTTCAAGCTGACTCGGGCCAAAACATAACCAGGTGTTTTAAAATCTCCAAATACGGTTAGGAGTAAATCCAATTAAACAATACAATAAGCATATAGAACAATGCGTTCCTTTCTGTATGTACACATCTTTTAGATTCACTACTGACAAAGCCATATGCACTGGAATCGCAAACCATTACCAACCGGGGATAACGGTTGAAGCATAGGGTGCGACCCTACATCTATCTGATCTCCTGGATGCAATTCTACTCACTCAGGAGTTTAGTCTGACCATACTCACTACTGGAACAACCTAACCGGTAAATTTGTTCCTACTCCCAAGATGCAATTTTGGGTAATGAAAATGTGAGTATGAAAAATGATAAAATATGCAAATTTAACTGATCAAATGATGAAAAGAACATATAATACCATTCATTACAATATGTTCAATCAATAGTCATATCCATAACAAAATTACTTAGGTTTAAGTAATATTTTCCCTTGGAAAAATTCATATACAATTAAGCTAAAACACTATTTTATCTCCTTGAAAACATTTATCTTTAGTATTGATAAACCACTTGAAATCATTCTTAAAACAAGGAAACCATAGCCCAAATACTTAGCTAAAATCTTGTGCCAAAGCATTTTCATCTTTACATAGCCTTTAAAACATTTGCTATCAAAACAGGGATATCAAGCATCTAGAAAACATGGCTATTGAGCCTTTAAAGTATGGCTTTTAAGTTTTTAAAACATGTAGCTATATAGCCGCTAAAATATATAGATCATGTCGAATATCTATAAAACATGGGCTATTGAGCCCCTAAAATTATACATCTTTATATGGATTTTAAAACACTTGATATCAAAACAGAGTTGTCGAGCCATTGGAAAACAAGGGTTATAGAGTTTGTAAAACATGCAGTTGATTAGCAGCTAAAGTATAGATGTCGAATATCTATAAAACATGGGCCGTCGAGCCTCTAAATCATATAGGCTTTCGATTTCTTAAAAATATGAGGATGCTTAATCTTTAAAACAAAAGGTAGATTTCGAGTCTCTATACCATGAGGTTGTCGAGCCTCTTCAACTCATCAGATATCAGACCCCTAATAATACCAAGTATCGAGTCTTTATAAAGGTGGATACATCACATATCTATTGAATAACTATCACATGCATCAACCCTTGTCAAGTCCCTATAAGAGTGGATAAGTCATATAACCATTCAGTAGCTATTGCATGCATCAACCCTTGTCAAGTTTCTACAATTAGAGGTATCGAGTCACCATGCTATAGTGTCGATGACACTTCTGTAAATAAGTAATAAACAGATTTATTTCCTTTTAAAGTTAAAACTTTTCACTAACTCATGCCTCGTGTCAAATTGTTATTGGATAACAAACTACTTCTCATAATCTTTTCAGAAATCACTGGTAGGTCAGGTTCTACCTTCTCAATCACCTTAAAAAAACCTTGTAATTAATATTATTAACTTGTATCAATTAAGACATTTCTAGAGCAATAAATTCACAGAAAATCATAACAATTATGAAAAAATCCCCAAAAACCACTAAAAATCCAAATTTTCATCTTCTTCCATATAAAAAAATTTTGGGACCAAAATATTAATTTAATTGTTTTTAATAATTAAAAACCCGAAAATATACACATTTTCCTTTTAAGAAATTCCTAAAATATTCATATAGACTTGGAAAATTATGAAATTAAAATCCCATCTTCAAAATAATGTTTTACACAACATATTCAAATTTCAAGTCAATAGGAGTTTAAAATATTTGGTTTCGCCTTTAAAACCCATTAGAATAATTCCATAAAATTCTAATAAATCATCATTCAATCCAATAATGATATAATCGATCCAAACATGACATATTATCACAACAAATTCAGACATCAATCATAAATTTGAAAAAGAGCATAGCAAATGAGATGGTAACTATTATTCACCTTAGATTGGATAAGAGAGATTGAGATTTGATGTAGATTAATTTTCCTAAGCTTTCCGCTATGAATTCCATAGATTTCTTCATATTTTCCCCTTGGTAATGGCCCGCCTCTATTTAGTTTGTTTTAGTTTTAGAAAATGAAATGAGAACGAATGAGTGAGCAAGGTTAACAAATCTCATTCTCCTTATCACCTCACATTATTATATTTAACTTATCTAAATAAATTTTCTGAATAATGTTAAACAAAAATTAAGGGTGTTACAATTTGTTTGCATAATGATCCAGATCTCTCCATGTTGTTGCAACCAATGTTGCTTGCTTTAGATTTCCTTTAAAATTGTTGTTTTTGTTACCACTAATTAAGATACATGTCCTTGTTGAACCATAATCAATTTTATTTAAGTGCATTTATTGGATATGTATACTCAATGTATGCTGATTTAGTAAATAAAATTAATTCCTCCCACTTTGCTTATTTATAAAGGAAATTTTGTTCTTAATAATTACAATTTATTTGGTTTTATGTTCAATTATTTGTTGGCTACAATTAATATTAGAGATAACTATCAATGCAAGCTCAGTTTTTAAATGTTTGTTTTCTACCTATAATTATTCAGTTTTAACCAAATTTGGATACAATCTCATTTTCGATCTTTATTCATTTAAGTAATTTAAATGTAACATTTTTTAGCACAATAATTATTTGTCTATTCATTTAAAAAGAAAAAAGCAAAGCTCAATAAAATATACATATCTGTCTCTATAGTCTTAACTAATAAAAATGTATTTTTCCAATCAGTGCACAATAGGTTTTTGGTAACTGGTTCAACAGATTCAAATTATTTTAAATGCACGTAAGCATTGATAAACGATTCCGGGTACTAAAAAAGTATTATTCTAACAATTGCAATAAACAGAATGTTGGGCTCATATATATATGTTGTACACTTTACTCAAGTATCCGTCTTTACTCAAGTAGCTGAATTACACCCAAAGATTTTTGAAATAAAGTGATTACATGTCATAGCCAAATGGTTGTACAAACACAAATGATCGTAGAAAAATATAAATCAATAATTGAAAAAAAGAGAGTAAAGGACATCAACTGGGTTTTTGAATAAGCCTAGGTTTTTGGGTAAACAATACTGTCATTAGTATTGTTATTGTGTGGCTTGAATTTCATACATGATTCCTAAACTATTATCATAAAGAAAATCCTTCAATAAATTGAATAATAATTCAAACTTAAACTTCAACCATGTTCACAAAGTCAATAACACCATGCTTTGCTAATTGGAATGCAAAAAATAAGGGCTTTGTTAATTTTTCTTGAAACACCATAATATATAATTCTTTGTGGGGATGGTCACCTTATAAATCGTTGATAATAACAAATATACAAAAATTTCCTTAAAACTTTAAGATGTTTGGCCTTTAAGAAGCTGTACATTTTGTTATGTAAGAAAGACGTTTTTTTAAAATGGATAAAAAAGGGCCAAAGCCCACAAAGTTAAAAACGGGTAATAACCCGAAACAGCACCGACTCTAAAAACCCGTTCAAACCCTATAAACATCACTGGGGCATTACAGCGCCTCCAAAACACATTATCTAACAAAAGAAACAAAAATGGCGAACCACAGCAAGCAGAACAATCAAAAAATCCATGAAACAGAAGCTTCATGGAGGCTTCCACTCCTTCGTAGCTTTAGATTGAAGCTCTTTAGACTTTGGAACAGGGCAAAAATGGCATTGAGAAGCTATTTTTGTCTTCGTTTCCATGGAGCTAGTCGCTTTACTTTCAGAAGTATCCTCAAACTCTAGATCTGAGGAGATCTTAGCGGTATTAGCCAAATTTAAAATTTTCGAAAGCGACCCAGAGCTGGAAGATCTAGCTTTATCTACCAGGAGGTACGTATCTTGATTCGCCTTTGATTTTGTCATTGGAATCTCAGGTAGAGTATCACTAGAGGAATCAAGAGTAGAACAATGAGTAGAGCTGGATTCCCCTCTGACCTAGTCAGATAAGTGGTAGATCTGGTTATTTAGCTTGCTTAAATAAAAGGAATCTCCTAATCTTTGATCTTTGATATTCAGGAGAAACTTGCTATCATGATCCATACGAATGCATCTCCTCCTGCTAGAATCAGGTATGAAATAATTTGAATTAGCATATGATACGGTATTAAAACTGGAATTGTTATTAATAATAGCCTTGTTACTTCCCTTGCATGTTTTGAGATGAAATTCAGGAGGATTGACTTCAGTGATCTTGTCTACAGCATTCTCAGTTGGCAGTTTATTGTTCTGGAGTGAGTTGCTAGAGCAGTAGCCTGCTCGATCACTGTATCTCTCTTCAGATAAGTGTTTGTTGAAATACTCGTTAATATCTCTTGAGTGATGAGTATTGGACACATGATTGATATTAACTGTCAGTTGCCTATCTTTGTCCATGCTCAGATAATTGCCTATCTGATCCTGTATACTTTGTGTGCGGTAGCTTCCGCCCCTATTAGGTAAGAGGTAACAATTATTAGGGCTCAGATAATTGTTATTATTAGAAAATAATAAATTATCTTTAATCATACTTCCCTTATAATTGCAGGAGTGATCCCTATAGTGTTGGTAGAAGTGGCCGCCACCAGTGTTGACTAGATTGGAAGTGGGATTAACATGACACCAAGGCTTTTCCATCCAATGATTGCCATTGTGATGAGGAAGTCCCACCTTAGGGGAATCAGAAGTGATTTTCCCATTCTATAAGAAAGATTCTAAATTCTCTTCATGCTTATCCATGTGCCAGTTTTTATGAATTGGATTTTCTGAAAAATTGCTTTGATTTCTATGTTTATTGAGAAGAATCTGGCAATCTATTTCAATTTTCTTCCAAAGTAGTATGCTTTCTGTTTCTGTTTGAGAGTGAAGTCTTTGATTTCTTTCTTTACAAATGTGAAAAATTATTGCAGTGAGCATAATACTAGCTTTTTTGAATTCCTTGGATTTATCTTTGAAGTTTTGTTGGATATAGTTGATGTTTACTCTGATGTTTTGAACTGCCTGATTTTGATTAATCTTGAGCTTTGTTTTGGCAATAAACCATATATGTTTTGAATAAGTACAATCAAAAAACAAGTGGTTGATGCTCTCATTTTCCTCTCGGCATAGAAGGCATAAAGTATCCCCCTTATTATTCCATTTTAAGCATCTATCCCTAGTAGGAAGCCTGTTAATAACTGCAAAATAGGCACAATGGGACATTTTAGGGCAATTTGATTTATTCCAAATAACAGTGTGCCAATCCACTTCTGTTTCATGACCCTTTATAAACTCCAAAGTTTTTTTAAAGGAGAAAGAACCTTTTTTGGATGTTTTCCAATCCCACTTATCTTTTGGAAGATTAGGGTCTATTGTGATTTGATTAATGGCTGAATTGAAGATAGAAGTAGCTGGATGACTAAATGAATTCCACCTATTATTTTGGATAATGATACTAACCTTTCCATTGATTTCTCCAAATAAATATAAGTTGTTCCAACCTACATGACTAACTAGTGTTTTACCAAAGATCCAAGGATCGAACCACAAACTAGCCTGGTTTCCATTTTTAAATTTTCTTTCATAAAGCTTAATTCCAGTATCCCTACTACTGAGAATATTTTTCCAGACAAAAGAGTGATGTTTTTCAATTACAGTTGTCCAAAATTTTTTATTTTTAAGATACCTTGCTTTCATCCACTTAGCCCATAATGAGTTACCATTAACAAACTTCCAAAATAATTTGAGTTTACACACTTCTCTTAACTCATTAATGTCCCTCAGACCCAAACCACCTACCTTCTTAGATAAACAAATTTTTTCCCATGCAATTTGTGATGTTTGCCTTTCCAGATGAAGTTAGCACAAATTTTTTCAATTTTATGAATTGCTTTTACTGGGATATTGTGAGCTTGAACCCAATACATGATGATTGCGATGATGACAGTTTTAGTTAGCTTAATTCTACCAGCTATAGACAGAAATTTACTAGCCCACCCTTCAAATCTATTTTGGATGATATCTAGTAATCTTGTGCAGTCTCTGTCATTAATTTGGTTGACACTAAGAGGGAGACCCAAATACTTAATAGGCAGAGTGCCTTCCTTGAATTTTAGAATATTTAAAATGTCCATTTTATTGGTGCAGCCTTTGCTAAAATAAATTGTGCTTTTGAAATCATTGACTTTTAACCCAGCATGCTCTTCTAATTTGTCAAAAATATTTGCAATAGATCTCGCACTTTGTGAATCTGCATTCAAAAAGATAAGCAAATCATCAGCATATAGTAAATGTGTAATACACGGATTTATTCTATTGATTGGTTTGATATTTCCTTTTATCATCTCAAATTCCATAAGAATTGAGAAATATTCCATAGCAATAGTAAATAAATAGGAAGAAAGTGGGTCTCCTTGTCTAATTCCCCTATTGCTATGTATAAACCCATTAGGAGAACCTTGAACCAAAATAGAATAAGAGACATTGTTAATACATTCAAGGATAAGATCACAGAATTTATTGCAAAAACCCATTTGTTTCATCATGTAAATAATGAAATGCTTATTTATTTTGTCAAAAGCTTTATGTAAATCAATTTTAACACACATGAGATTTTTATTATTATTATTAAAGTTTCTTATTAACTCATGCGAAAGCAAGGTGTTTTCAACAATTAATCTACCAGGAATGAAAGCACTCTGGTTTTCAAAAATAAGATATTTCAAAAATATTTTTAGCCTATTACATAAAATATTAGAAATAATTTTGTATATGAAATTATAGCAGGCAATAGGCCTATATTCTTCTAAACTGTTGGGAATTTGAACCTTTGGGACCAATGTAATAAAAGTATGATTCAAATTTTTTAATAATTTACCAGTCCTAAAGAATTCAGTGATAGAATCAAATAGGGTTGATTTGATTTCATCCCAGTGAGTTTTATACAATCTGGCACCAAAGCCATCAGGACCTGAACTTTTATCATTATTAGAATTAAAAATGATGTTTTTAATTTCCTCCAGTCTGATAGGAGCTAAAAGAATATCTTTGCTGTTTTCATTAACTTTAAATTTAGGCTCAATATTAGGGAATGAATTAGGATAAAGATTGGTATTATATAAATTAGTAAAATAATTGATGGCATCTTTTCTAATACAGGCCATGTCATTGGTGACATTACCCTTGACATCAATAATTTTACCAATATCATTCCTATGCTTCCTACTAGACATTTTAGCATAAAAAAATTTACTATATTCATCACCATGAATTAACCAGTCTATTTTAGCTTTCTGCCTTAAATTAATAGACTGCACATGAAGGGACTTGACCAGTTGATTTTGGGCTAGAAAAAAGTTGTTGACCTTATTTATGTCTGAGCAATCCTTGTCTAACTCATTTTGTCTAAGCTCACATTCATCCCTAATGGATTTGACATCATTTTTATTTCTGTTTTTATTCCAGATTTTAAGATTTTCTTTAGTAATATGAAGAAGTTTATTGAATTTGAATTGGGTAGTGCCAACAACTTTTGTGTTTAAGCAGTTTTTAATTAAGTCTTTATAACCATCCTCATAAACCCAACCATTAACAAATCTGAAAGGAATGTTGTTTCTAAGATTATTATTATGACTTAAATAAATTTGAATAGGAGTATGATCACTAGAAGCCTGGGGAAGAGTAAGACATTTGAAATCTTTGAAAAATTTAGTAAAAGCATGATTAAGAAGAATTCTAGCTAATTTACAATGGATATTTCTGAATTTTCCACATTTCCAAGTAAAAGAATTTCCAAAAATAGTTTGTTCAAATAAACCAGTTTTAATAAGAAAGTTATGTAACATTTCAAGTTTTTTAAAAGGAATAGGGTTCCCTCCCCTTTTCTCAAAACCATGTAAGACAGTATTGAAATCTCCCATAACTATCTAAGGAAGTTTCATATTTGAGTTAATTTGTTCAAGACTATTACAAAGAGATAATCTTTCAGTTTCTCTGTTAGAAGCATAAACAAAAGTAATTTCTAATTGAAAACCTCTTTTGTTTACACATTTACAGTGAATAAACTAGAAATTGATAAAATATTGAAAAATATCCCAAATATTAGGATCCCAAATAACCATTATTCTACAATTTCCCCCATTTGATTATTATTAATAGATTTCCAACTATGAAAATTTTTAGTCTGAAAATCAGCAATTTTTGAATTGTCTAACTTATGTTCAAGCAATCCAACTATACTGGGTTTAAAAGACATGAGGAGATTAGAAAAGTCTAATTTCCTTCCTGGAGAGTTTAGCCCTCTAACATTCCATGTGATAATCGACATAAAAATAATAATATTATTAAAAAGGATACTTAAAGGATACACAGGAAAACAGCTATGCACTGTAGCTGCTTTCTTCCACTAGAGTCTCCAACCTCTTTCCCTTTTTCTTATATGATGTTTTGCTAATAGCTTTGAGCTGCTCTTTCCATTTTAAATTTTTTGAGATGTAATTTCTTTTGAAGTCACTATCATCAATATCTTCTGTGATATCTTCAGTGACAATATCCTTGATGCTTTTCATTTTGCCTCTTCTTTTTTCCATTTTAACTTTCTTGTTCTTCCTTGTTATTGAAGAGGAGTTTGCCACACAATTGATTGCCTTTTGTAGACTGATTTCTGAATTTTGATTTTTAATATGAGAGGAAAGGTGAGTTGCAACATGGTTAATATTTGGGTTTTCAGGAGGTTCCCTGCTGAGAATAGCATGAATAAATGAACCATCCTCTATGTTCATGTCTGCTGATTCTGAGATATTTTCCTTGGATTGGGTTATTGCAATTTTACTGTTTGAATTTGTTTCAAAAATATTTTCTGAAGTGCACTTTGTGATTTCGATATTCTTTTCTCCCAAACACTCTGATAAATTGCCTTCTTGAACAGCCATTTCTTGTGTTGATTCTCGAACAATAGATGAATCATTGTGATCGTTATTCTTTTCATTCAAGGAAACACCGATGAATCCATCATTTATTAATGCATCTCCATTTTCCTTTGTGTGACTGCTTTCAACTTCAGATATTTCTTGATTTTTTTGTTTCTCCTTCCAGACCATTTTGGTTACACAGTTGTCTATGGTATGCCCAAAACAACAACATGATTTGCATCTAGGAGGAATCCATTCATATTCTATGCTTTGAATTAAATTTTCACCATCATGCATTGAAATAGAGGCTTCATTTGGTAAATCAGAGTTTGCTTGAATTTCCACCAATACTCTAGCAAAGGAAAGTCTTGTTTCTCTAGTTGTGTGTTCATCTAATTTAATAGGAGTTCCCACAATGCTAGCTATTACACTCAGTATTTCTTTATCCCATAGACTAAGATTCAATTCCGGGAGTCTAATCCATATTGGCATAGTAGAAAGCAAATCTTTATCAAGATTGATTTTATTATTCCATTTTTTCATAACAATGAGTTTTCCATTTAAAAAATGAGGACCTCCATTAATAGCTTTTTCGCAATCTGTTGCATTCGCAAATCTAATTATGAAAAACCCATTGTTACGAGTAAAAATATCAAAATTACCAGTGGGAGAATACGATTTTGCAATTACAGCCTTGAAGTAATGATAGGCAGGTTTGTTGCCAAAAACATAAGCAATAACTGAATGGCACCACTTATTTTCTGCCCTTCTGCTGACCTCTGCATTCACAACTACTATTTTCTTATCATTGATTGAGAGAGGAGCAACATATTTGAGATCAGCTTCAGAGTTTGATCCTCCTTTTTTTTATCAAATCAGCCCAAGAAGAAGCTTTATTCAGGTTAGAAATGAATTGAGAATCAGTTTTGTTTCTTGGATGATTTCTTGAAATTTTCATTTGTGATTCCGTGTTCAAACCAGTCTGAGATGGGTTTTCAACATATTTTGAAAATTTTCTTGGGTTCTCCGTGATTCTTGAATTGAGATAATCTCTGTTAGTATTTCTGAAGATCTGTTTTGAATGATTTGAGTTTCCCTTATTCAGGCTCAATTGGTTTGAACCGATTCCTGGTCGAAGCTTTTGATTCACACTTCTGCTTTTTCTGGGCTGAACAATTTGAAATCCCTCTACATCAAATTCAGGAGTGATTTTTGAGGAAACAAGTTGTGAATGCAGATTTGGATCCGGTGGAGGAGGAGAAAGAGATGAGGAAGAAGGAGAAGACCCCCAATCTGATCAAGGCAAAAGATTGGATTGTCTTTGAGATTTGTATATTCCGCCATTTTCTTGATTTTACATGAGAGAATTTTTTGTTATTATAATTTAAGAAAGACTTTTGAATTGCAGTGGGAATCTTAACGACTACCTACTTAAAAAAAAAGTGTGATAATCTAACAGTGTATAATATTGGGTCAAACTTATATATATGCAGTATAATTAATCCTGGTATATAATTGTTATTAAGCAAGAGTAAAAGTAACCATGGAGTATAATATTCTTTTTGTTGACAGGAACATACTGCTACTTTAGCTCTGAATTATAGTGAGAAGTTTCTGAGATCACTTCCAGTTAGTTCCTGTTGAAAAAAACCAAAGTTGTAAAAGGTTGTATTTTGTCATGTTTTAGTAAATGTTGCATTAGATGTTACAATTCGTGAATGATATGTTGCGGTTTTTGTGTTATTCAATCCATTTTATGCAATTTTTTGCTGCGTTTTTTTCTGTAGTTTTCTAAATTATTTTGCAGTTTTTTGCTGCATTCTTATTTTTTAGCATCAGATTTTGACGTATTTGAAGCTTTTGGGCGCAATTTTCATTTTTGAACAGTGGCTTTTAACATATCTTGGTAGTTTATTCCAGCGGTTTTCTTTAAACAAAATGTCGACTGAATAATTTGAATTGGGTCTACCCGTTAAACTATCGGATTGGGTTGGATTGGCTCATTTAATAAATTGGTCTAATGGATTGGATTTGTTATTCTTCTAAATGGACCGGATAATTTCCACCCAACCCATTTATAACTCAACCCAACCCAACTCATTTGACGACCCTAACTAAAACATAGGAATTGTGGTCTACCGAGTTGGAAATTCTATCACATGTTTTATGTTAGTAACTTTGAAAAAGATTTATCTTCTTATAAACCAAGATGAGATTGAGCCAACACACAAGAGAGGTTAGTACTTTTTTTTTCAAACGCAATTAGTTTTTTCTAGTGATTACGGACATCAAGGTGTATAATATTAGTCACTTGCCATGCCAGTGTGCCAATAATACTCATGTGATCATCAGTGACGATTTTATCCAAATCACTTTGGTTAAGTAATTAATAATAAAAGCCTGGATATGAACCATAGGTTGTGATACTAGTACGACCGAGGGCAGCTAATACAAACAACCACAGGAACCTAAAACCCTTGTTTAATCCAACAAAAGTAGCTATATGACGAAGGCAATACATAAACTCCAATGCTTAACTCGATGCCTATCACAGCTTCTACTTTGGTTCCACCAACAAATCTTGTTCCTTCATGCCTATATATAAACAAGTAAACCAAATAACCGCATTAACCAACTCAATTTGAATAAAATGTCTGCTGAAGAAGTGAAGGTATTGGATTTCTGGGTCAGCCCATTCGCAATGAGAGTGAAAATTGCACTTAACATAAAAGGAGTAGAATATGAGTCCCAAGAGGAAGATCTGTTGGGTGGTAAGAGTGAACTGTTGTTGAAGTCAAACCCGATTTACAAAAAAGTTCCTGTTTTGTTGCATAACGGCAAAGCGGTTTGTGAGTCCGGGGTCATTGTTAGTTACATTGAGGAGCAATGGCCGACTCCTGCATTGCTTCCACCCTGTGCTTATGGCAAATCTCAAGCTTGGTTCTGGTCTGATTATGCTGATACGAAGGTAATTAATTGTTTTTTACATATCCTAACAGGTGGTAGAATATATTTTTTCTTTGGTCTAAGCAGTAACTTAATGAACAAAAACATTTGGTTTGATTTTTATGTCACTAGAAGAAATTATCTTCTATCATATGAAGTTTACCCACAAAACTAAAGTAGGATTGTTCTGTTTGTTTCAGAACCATCAAATAATACAATCCAGTATGTTTGAAAATATTAATGCATTTTAGCACTGTTAAATCTGTTAAAATGTACCAGTGCTGGTAAAACAGAACGAAAATTTCAGTGGTTATATTATATATAATGATTCAATGGTTCTAAAACAACCAAATCTTCTCGACTTTGATTTTGAACTAGGGAAGTTTTCATGTCTACATGTACAAATAAGGGTTTAGATTGACAGCTAAAAAAATTGCATTTGGCACAGTTAATATAGTGGATTCTGTATAAGTAGGAGTATATCATTTTACCATTATTAATTAATTCTGTAATAACCTAATATGAAATTTTGGATTATTAATACATAATTTTGGATTATTAATTCTATTTTCTATTAATTCTATTAAGTGTTTTCCTCTCAATGGTTCTATTGTCAAACTAATTAGGAGAGCACAAGTGCTCAAATTAAGTTAATTGCTTCAACTAACAAAGATATTTCAGTTATGGGAAGCCGGTGGCAAAATATGGCGCAGCGTAGGAGAAGAACAGGAAGAAGCAAAGAAAGGCTTCTTCGAAGTGGTGAAGACGCTAGAAGAAACTCTAGGTGATAAAGAATTTTTCAGTGGACACAGTTTCGGATTCACTGACATATTCATAATATCACTAACGTCTTGGTTTCCTGGATATGAGCTTTTTGGTAATTTCAAGGTGGAAGACGAGTGCCCGAAGTTCAGTGCTTGGATGAAAAGGTGCGGCGAGGTTGAGAGTGTTGCAAAAGTGCTGCCTGCCCCCAGTAAAGTGTGTGAGTTTGTTGGTATGTTCAGAAAGATGAATGGTATTGAGTAAAGGGATAAGTGAGCGTTGTGTTGTGTTGTGAATTTGTGAATTGAATTGGTGTGTGCTTGAAGATGATCTTTGCATTTTTCACTCTCTTGTCTGAGAGGTTAGGCAAAGATGAGAATAAAGTTTGTATTTTGCTTTCTTTTTTTTTACTATCAAAAATAATGGTGGATTATGCATTTTATTTTGATTGTACAAGCTTGTATTCTGATTTATTAAGGAGATATCCAGTTTATATTAAGAAATACTGTAACTAGTTAACAGTGTTTATTGCATGAATTCCATTAGATTTTGTGTATTTCAGGCTTTCAGCATCTTAATGGTCGTTTTTCCAGTTGTGTTAGATTACTCTGATGGAGATATCACTAATTACAAAGTCAAACTGTGATCACTTTTGTTGAGTTGTACAAACAAGAAATACCAACAGTATGGAAAATTTTAGTCTTTAAGTAGCACATTATTTTGTTCAAGTTGAAGGCTAAACTTTTGGCAGATATTAATCTCAACTCTTCTGCATAAATACTTTGACAACTGATAAGATGAGCAGTAGAGAAAAATGAAAAACTGTATTATTTGCTCATGTCGGTTGATTACAGTGAGGAGTCTATTTTATACAGTAAGTTGAGCTGTCATAGAAAGTAAAAACTAATACATGGACCTATTCTATACATTGCAATCTATTTATTATGTACCGTACACTCTAACATTCCCCCTTCAAGATGGACTTGGTTGAGAAGACACAAGACCAATCTTGGAAGAAAGAAAATGATGCTGTTCGGCTCCAAGTGGCTTTGTCATTATATCTGCTAGCTGCAAACCTGATCTGACATAATACAAATCAATGAGACCTTCTTCCACTCTTTCTCTGATGTAGTGACAATCTGATTTCAGGTGTTTCGTTCTTTCATGATAAATGGGATTTTCTGCAATATGTTGTGCTGCTTTGTTATCACAGTACATTGGTATTGGTTTAGGAATCTGAACTTGCAAATCAGCCAATAAACCATCTAACCATACAACTTCACTGGCACTATAACTCATGCTTCTATACTCTGCTTCACATGAGCTTTTCGAAACTGTTTTCTGTTTCTTGGTTTTCCAAGAAATGAGAGAATCACCAAGAAACATGCAGTACCCTGTTAAAGATCTTGCTGTAAACATGCAATTTCCCCAGTCAGCATCACAGTATGCACCCAACTTCAGAGAATTATTTGCTGGATAAAACAGACCATAGTTGATAGTGCCCTTCAAATACTTCAAAATATGAATTGCTGCTGAAAAATGAGGAGCTCTAGGACAAGATAGAAACTGACTAAGCTGTTGAACAGCATAAGAAATGTCAGGTCTCGTCATATTCAAATAAAGAAGTTTACCAACAATGCTTCTAAAAATTTCAGGATCAGACAATATTTGTCCTTCATCAGTGCTGAATTTCAAACCCTTAGGGAGAGGAAAACCAACAATGCCACAATTTTCCAAATTTGTATCTCTTAACAAGTCCAAAATATACTTTCTTTGGTTTAGTAAAATCCCATCCTTTGATCTGGATACCTCAATACCCAGGAAATATTTAAGCTGATCCAAATCTTTGATTGTAAAAGCTTTGTGTAAAACTTGTTTCAATTCACAAATCAGCTGCACATTTGATCCCGTGATCAACAAATCATCCACATATGCTACAACAATAGTGAAATCATCTCCTTGCTGCTTTGTGAACATAGAATAATCTTGTTTAGACTGCACAAAACCAAATTGAAGAAGCAGCTTGCATAGTTCATAATTCCATTGCCTGGAAGCTTGTCTTAACCCATACAAAGACCTTTTAAGTTTACAAACCATACCTGGTTTTGCATTATATCCGGGAGGTGGTAACATGTAAACCTCTTCATCAATGTATCCATGAAGAAAAGCATTGTTAATATCACATTGATGCAATTCCCAGTTCTGTGCAGCAGCAAGAGCAATTACAGTTCTTACAGTTGTAAACTTGGCAACTGGACTGAATGTATGTTTGAAATCCTTGTCTTTTATTTGTTTGTCACCTCGAGCAACTAACCTAGCTTTACATCTCTCAATGGTTCCATCAGGTTTAAACTTGATTTTGTAAACCCATTTACAAGCAATTGCTTGTTTACCAGGTGGTAACACAGTCATCTCCCAAGTTTGATTTTCTTCCAAAGCAGCAACCTCTTTATTCATTGCTTCAACCCATTTCAAGTCATCTTTTGCTTGGTTGTAAGAGTTTGGTTCATGAGTGGATAACATTTTGGCTAGATTAACTAAGGATTCTTTATCAAGATGAGATAAACTACTTTCAGTATACACACTGAAAGCAGCAGATTCTGATGATTCAGATGCAGTTTTAGAAGTATAAGGGTGTTTTATAGGAAGAGTAACAACAAAATCTTTGAATTTATTGGGAAGAGAAGTGTCCCTATTAGACTTTCTTAGAGGAACATGAACTGGATCAGGTAAGGGAATAGAAGAAGAAGGAATATTTGTAGGGGAATTATTAGAAGATATGTGAGGTGGAATATTTGTAGTGTGAGGAGGAGAAGTAACATTTGTAATAGGAGAAAAAAAGTTTGTTTGAGAAGAAGTATCATTTGTAATAGAAGGAGAAGATAATGAAGAATTATCAGAAGATAAAGGATTGTACTGTTTCCCATCATCAGAAATAACAACAGGTTGGACTAAAGGAAGAGAATTTGGAAGAGAAGAAGAATCAACTTCTCTAAAAGGAAACTTATCCTCTTTAAATAAAACATCTCTACTCAAAATGATTTTATGACTATCCAAATCAAACAACTTGTATCCTTTTTGTGCATAAGGGTATCCAACCAAAATACACCTTGTTGACTTAGGAGCAAATTTATCCCTTGTTTTTATTTCAGGATAACAAAGGCAGCCAATGACTTTCAAATGATCATAATCAGGTTGCCTTCCCATTAACATTTCAAAAGGAGTTTTCCACATTAGGACAGAACTAGGCATTAGATTCACAAGGTATGTTGCAGACAACAAACAATCTCCCCAAAACTTTGTAGGCAAACCAGCATGAAGTTTTATAGCCCTAGCAGTTTCTACAAGATGTCTATGCTTTCTCTCAACCCTCCCATTCTGTTGAGGGTTTCCAGGAATAGTTCTCTGATGTACTATCCCTTTTTGAGCAAACAAATTATGACAAGACTCTTGGATGATCTCAGTCCCATTATCACTCCTAATGACCTTAACTTTTGTCCTGAACTGTGTTTCAACATAGACTAGGAAAGCACTAATCACACTATATACTTGATGTTTGTTCTGAATTAAGTGAGTCCAAGTAGTTCTAGTATGATCATCTAAAATTGTCAAGAAATATCTAGCACCAGAATAACAAGCAACTTTATACGGACCCCACAAATCCATATGAACAAGATCAAATTTATGCATAGCATGAGATACTGATAATGCAAATGGCAACTTATGATGTTTAGCAAACACACAAACTTCACAATGAAATCCATCTTTATTATCATCAGAATGTTTACAACATAGATGCATCATTTTTCCAGTTGAAACATGACCTAACCTAGCATGAAGAATATCAAAACTAGGAACACTAACACTAGAATTTGCAACATGCTTATTTTCAGACAAAACATCATGAGAAACATTAGAAATTGAAACAATATTGGAAGATAGTTCATTGAATCTATACAATCCAGCATGTCTTGTACCAGTGGCCTTGATATGTTTAGTTATAGGGTCCTGAAAGAAACAAAATTTTTGTTGAAATAAAGCAACAAGGTTATTATGATCAAGCAATCTGCCAACAGAAAGCAAATTGTGTTTGAATTGAGGAACAAACAAGACATTTTTGAGGTGTATTTGTGGAGTTATAGGAACTGTTCCAATTATTGACACTATCTTACAAGATCCATCAGGAAGACCAACTTTAATAGGATTTTTAAGAGTTTGTGTGAAGCTAAACATTCTAAGATGAGATGCCATATGATCAGATGCACCAGTATCTATTATCCAAGATTTTTTATGCATAAAATGATTATCAACTTTTGCATTTGAAGTAATTATACCTGCAAAGTTAACTGCATTCGGATGAGCACAAGAAGTATTGTTATTGTTGTTCATCATCTTCAAAATCTCCTGGTAAATAGCCGAAACCATATTTGGATCAATATTTTTTGAAGTAGAACCAGATGTACCAGAAATAGAAGAATTTTGCTTATTGCAATCTCCAAAATCAAGAGGATCATTCAAAGTACCATCTCCAGAACCAACCTCATGCACATTTGCTGCCATCTTCTTCCCTTTGTTACCAAGATACCAATCAGGATACCCGATCAACTTGAAACATTGATCAATTGTGTGACCTTTAGCCTTGCAATGATCACATATTCTATCTCCTTTGTCAGCCTTAAGCTTCTTAAAATCCTTCTTAACAACGCCAACTCCATGTTTAAAGCCTCCTTTACTAGTCATCAAAGCACTGGCTTCAGTAGAAGAATCAATAGAGAGACTGTTCTGTTTCTCAATTTGTTGCAACATATAATAAGCTTTGTTTGGAGTAGGTAAAGGATCAAGACTTAAAATATTTGTTTTAACAGTATCATATGCCCTATTTAGACCAGCCAACAACTGTATCAATTTTAACCTTTGATCTGCCTCAATAATTTTCTTGAGAATGCCACAACTACATGATTTGAGCGCCCCACATGTGCAGTCAGGATAACCTTCAAGAACTTGAAGTTCATCCCAAACTCGTTTCATCTTGCCGTAATAATCACTAATTGAACTATTGTTTTGCTGAATCGAAGTAAGAGTGCGATGCAATTCAAAAAGCTGAGGAACATTTGAAGTACCATACCTCTCTTTAATCTCAGACCAAAGATGCTGTGAGGAATTGACAAACACAAAATCTTGTGCAATCGTCTTCTCCATTGAATTACTGAGCCATGACATCACCAAGTAATCATTGCGAATCCATTTATGATAATCGGGAGATGCTTCATCTGGCTTTTTTAAGGTTCCATCAACAAATCCGAATTTGTTTCTTGCGATTAACGCCATTTTCACACTTCGACTCCAGTTGATGTAGTTGCTGCCATCAAAGGTGTAATTCGTCAGTGATTGAAGTGGCAAATCACTTCCAGTAAGATAATAAGGATCGTTGAAATTGATTCCATTGTTGATGTTGTTCTGATTAGATGAAGAACCCTCAGAAATAAATTCAGGCATCTTGCTCTGATACCATGATAAGATGAGCAGTAGAGAAAAATGAAAAACTGTATTATTTGCTCATGTCGGTTGATTACAGTGAGGAGTCTATTTTATACAGTAAGTTGAGCTGTCATAGAAAGTAAAAACTAATACATGGACCTATTCTATACATTGCAATCTATTTATTATGTACCGTACACTCTAACAACAACCGTGGGCGGAACCAATACCAAATGCAGGTGATGTACTACCGTGAGTGATGTCAACTACAATGGAGCTTGTTGTGGTTGGGGGGGGTTGGGGGGGGGAGGGGGTGGGTGGGGGTGGGGGGTTGTGGTGGTTGGTGGTTTGGTGGAGTGAAGACCATTAGGATTTTGATGATCGAAACTCTAGTCTATGCAGAGTAAAAATAAATACACTGATCCAAAATCACTAATAACGAGACCAATAAAACTAACAAACAAATAATTAAGAATAGAAACAAAAATGGGTGAAATTAACAAATTGGACACAACTTTCCTCTTCTGCTTTAATGTAAGACGATACAAACGATGTACAATTATACGGAGATCTCATAATGTGGAGGAAGTAAGTATCTAATCTATAATTACAAAAGAATTTAATTCGATATAAAAAAAATACTAATTTTGTACATATTTTTAAATTGATTTTCCGTAGGATATTTTTTAAACCAAGGAATCATTTAAGTAAGCCTTGGTGAATCTGAACCTGAACCAAACCAACCGTTAGACTGTGATGAAGTGAAATGAGGCATTGCTTTATTGTCTGAAAATTATGTGACATGGCGGAATCGAACCCTCCCGTATGTTATTCTGATGCTCTATCACTTGACCATCATAACGAGTTGTTTTTCTGTAGACTTTTACTGCAATTTATAGTGAACAATTGATTATAGAAGAAAAAACCTGAACTATCCTTTAAAAAAGATAAATACGTTGACAATTGTGGGCGGAACTAACAGCGAATGCTGACCATGATGCAGTGCCATGGGAGATGTCCACTACACCGGGGGCGAGAGTTGAGACCCTTAGAATTTTTTGATGGTCTCTAATCTATGCAGAATAAAAATAAACACATTGATCCATGATCATTGATTACGAGACCAATAAAACTAACAAATGAATAATTAGGAATAGAAATAAAAATAGAGAAAATTAACAAATCGGACATAGCTTTCCTCTTGTGCTTTAATTTAAAGAGATATAAGTGAGATACAATTAAATAAAGATCGGATAATGTGAAGGAATTAAATATATAATCACCAACTACAAGAGAATTTAATTCGATCTAAAAAATACTAATTTTGTAGATGTTTGTAAACTGATTTCCCATAAGAGTTTTTTTTTAAAACCCAAGAACCATTTAAGTAAGCTTAGGTGTACCTGATCCAAACCAATAGTTAGACTCCGATGAGGTGAAATGAAGCATTGCTTTATTGTCTAAAAATTATGTGACATGGTGGGATCGAAATCTCTAATATGTTAGTTCAATGCTCTGCATGACCATCCTAACGGGTTGTTTTTCTGTAAGCTTTATTCGAATACTTCGTATTTAAATATCTGAATTATTTAAATATTTGAATCTTGGATTTAATATGTTATGATTGATTTTAATAACCTTGTAAATCTCTTTCAATTAATAAATGATGACGGTAGGCTTGTTTTTGAAATATATTCAAAAGAATAAATATTTCGAAGAAATATCAATAATGTGACCGAACATCGTTTTATCGATAAACGACCTTTTACTCGATATAAGTTTTTCAAACTTTTTGGCTAGCTTAGAATATTAATGTGTAATTAATTAGCAACTAAAAATATTTTGCACTAATTGTGATTAGTGGGGTAGGATGATGTCATAGGGTAGAAGATATTTGTGGAAGATATTTCCTAAGGGGTGTGAGGTGGAAAGTAAAGCACATGGAATGAAGTATGCATGGTGAACTTCCAAGGAGGTTTGGAGGTGATAGTAACCTTATGTTAACATCTAGTTAATCACTTCATATGTTTCGTAAATCACTTTTTACAATTAAAAAGATCGAAAGCATAAGCTTTTCACTCTCTTCCTCTTCACATTTAAATTCCTAAACAACGCAAATCAATGCCAAACTTCACCAAACTCAAGCTATAGGCCCATTACAACATAACAACAAGGAAAAACATCATAAAACTTGAAGAAAAGGAGCACAAGGGGGAGATCCTTATATGGCCATGAGCAATAAAGGTAGAGGGGACGTGGTCAAGTGCTAAAGCGAAACAAAAGTGAAGTCTTTGGCTTAAGGAAATGGTCTTGTAGTCTTAGTGGCTTGTGCTAAGTTGTAGGCATGATTTCAAGTGAGTTGACTAAACATTGAAAAGTTAATAATGTGTATATATATGTTGTGTGCAAATATAAAGTTTATTAACTAAGTAAATTTACAACTTTGGACTCCTCTTGCTTTTGAAAGCAAATGAAAACTCTATATTATATATCATCACTTCTATTACCCTCTACAACATGTAACATGGCCTTGATTTTGTGTTTACATGTTTGGTTTGGTTATATGTGGCATTGAAGTGTGTTTGAAAGTGTTTGAAGCCAAAAAGATCGCTATAAGTGCACTTCAATAATCCCTTGTGTTTAACTTTTGTAAAATGGTTATATGTGAATATATTGTGAAAGAATATATCTTGGTTATCAGTGTATGGGACAGTGAGGAAATGGTTGGAAAATTATAGAAATGATAGAGCAAAGTGTAAAAGTTAGAAGTGAAATAGTAGCTATAAGTGCACTTTGAAATAGCTTGTTTTTAAGAATTTTTAATATGATTTTGAAAATATCCTTAGGGGTTTCTTAGCATAATTATTAAGTAATATAAGTAAAGTACTTACTATAGAAAGATTGAACTTTAAATCGATTAATCGCCAGTTGAAAACTGATCAAACATTTAGGGCATTAAAACCGGTTTTGTGGTAAAAACATGAAACTGCAACACTTTTTCAACTGCACACTTTCTGGACGTTTTAGAACTTTTGATAGCAGTTATGTTATATGCTATTGTTTGCTATTTGAGACTTCAAAATGGTTAAAAATGATATATAAATAAAGTATTTCTCCAATATCTTTTTAGGAATGTTTAACAACGTTAATTAGAATATTTTAACAATATTTTAAAGTTAAAATATATTTTTATAATAATTATTAATGAATTTTTAAAGTAAAGGGTTCTAAAATGTTGGACAATCTGCCTCTCATTATCCGACGTATTAGCTCAGCCATTCTTTCATTCTCATTCAAAAGTGGTTTTTAATCCATATTCCCAACCTACTCATCGACTCCGCGGGAGTATTCCGGAAGGTACTCTTCATGACGTGCATCTGCATTCCGATCCGCACCAAATTCCATAGCACCAACCACTGACCCGCCATGAACCGATCCAGCCAGACTCGGGGGCATGCCCCCAAGTCCTAAGCGATCAAAGCCGATCTCTATGGGGGGATCGGTGCCGATCCCTCCATGTTTATTGGGGGCTACCTCCGGCTGCTTCGTTCTATTCCTCTGTTTGTTAGCTTCATTTCCCTGTCCCTAGTTATGATTTTTTGCAGCTCCCGTTGTTTGAACTCCTTAATCCACATTTCCAGCTACTCCTGCCACTCTAGCATGTCCAATTTTCCTAATGAAATTCTGCATCATCTCCTCTTGCCTCTTCATCATCCACTCCTACATAGCATCCATTATAGTCTCCATCTCGTTCCGTGTGATGTAGATGGAGGGTTGCTTAGCTCCAGCTCCTGAGGAAGCCTCCTGACTTCCTCTATGGTGACTCCTATCATGGGTGCTTTACTTGTAGATTGCCTGACCATTGATCCAAATCCAAGCTCCAAATCATTTCCAAATCTGCGAGTGCAAGTAACCTGGCACTGATACCAAAATGTTTGCACCAAAATTGGTCATAAACACTCAATTAATATGACAAAACCACAAATTTAATGTCCAAACCCAAACAGAGTGATGTAGAGAAATAAAAATGAAGAAAATAAAATTAAAATGGTAAGATAATATGTGGAGACACAGAGTTATAGTGATTCGGTGTACTTCGGTCTACGTCCACTCCAAAAGTTTTTCCATTTATTGATTTATACTGGATATTACAGTTACAATCTCTAAAATCCAAGAATAAGAATGGCAGAATGTAGCCTAGGTAGAAGAAGAAGAGAGCTAGAAGGAGGAAGCTCCCCTGCAATGAGCCAATGATCCTATATTTATAGGTGAAGACATGCAAATATCCAGTCGAAAATTCACATGCAGAAGACTGAAGCCAAGACGGGCCGATTCAGAAAGTTTGGGGCCCACTTGGGCCTTCCCTAGGGATCGGCATCGATTGATGGTGAGGGCCACGTGGAAAGATGTGATTGGTTGTGGTGGTCTCCCTCCACTTCTTCTTCGTGTTTCCATAGTTGTTCGCCTGATTCCTCCGGTGTTTGTTGAGTTGTTGAGCGATCATCGTTGAGTTAAACTGCCACTCCGAGTGATCCATAACCATAGTGATCTGATCCAATTTATTCCTAACCATATTGATCTGATCCCCTGCCTAGGGGAAGTTCCAATCCATACTTAGCTAATTTTGGGATGTCGTTCGCCTGAACCCTCTTGCCTATCATCCATAGCTTTGCTTATAAATGATCTCTGAACCTGATAATCATCTCTTCGGGTTTCCTGCCTTGATGATCGCAAATCCATTTAGCCAACTCCATGGTATCATGACCTTACCAAAAGGCGGAATTACAACAAGATATGAATCATTTCCTATGGGCTAGAAATATGCCTTTAAAGAAGTTAGTTCCTGTTGCTTTTAGAAGAGTTGAAAAACCTTTGTGTTATAGAGGATTGTGAATTAGTAGATTAGACATGTGGAACCTGGCTACTTTTAAGAAATAATTTGATAATTTTGTCAATAATAAAAACTCTATCTGGCTTAGGTGGGATAAGAAGCATCGTCTAGGACATAAGCACTTCTGGACTATGAGCATGCTACTTAATAGCAGATGGATCTGGAGAGGTATATTGAGGCCTAGATATATGATGCTTCCTCATATTCAGATTTTCACTCATGAGCATGGAAAAGCTAAATTTTGGCAAGACCCTTGGGCTAGAAAGGATCTTATTCTCTCTAATATCCTTTCTTACACTCAAAGAGAGAAAACAGGTATCCCCTTAGAAGCCTTTGCTTTTGATTATATCCACAAAGGTATTGTTTCCCTACCTTACTCTAGCAATGCTAACATTAGAAGCCTGTGGGGATCTCTACAACAGGCTAAATTTCAGGCAAGTTTTGTTAAGAAATACATTTGGCCTGGTACTTCTTCTACTCATTCTGTTGCCAAGGTATATAGTTTATTGACACTTAATAATACTAGATGATATATCTGGAGTAGAATGATTTGGAACATGCATAGCCCTGAAAAATTAAATTTTTTGATGTGGAAGGTAATGAATAATGGTTTACACCCATTCAATAACCTTAACAATATAGAGTGCTTGTATGAAATATTTGTGTATTCTATAAGGACAGGGAAGATAATATTCTGCATTTATTTCTCAATTACATGGTGGTGCATGAATTATGGGAGAAGAATCTCAGTAAGTGAGGTCTACATTACCCTAAATAGGATAGCAAGTTGGAATGGAATTATATTTTTAAGGCTTTAGAGTGGAAAAGTGAATCTGCTATCATCTTGCTCATTGTCCTGAAAATCTTTATTAGTGAGATTTGGAAGGAAAGGAATGATAGTGTTTTTAATGGGAAATTCCAAAGCAATGGAAATATTTGTAAGAAATTATATTATGAAGTGAGGTTTGGGTTGCTGAATGCAAGATATGGGTTTGCTCCTTCCAACTTGGAAGTGTGGGTCTGATTTCTTACTTTATGTTATCTTGATTGTATTGTTTGTTTGTTTTCTTTCTTTATCTTTTTTACATTGCTCATGATAGTGTTATCTTTGTGCTTTCTTTGTTTGAATGGGGTTTGGCATGTTATTCCCTATTTTTGTAATTTTATCGTGAGCAATAAATTAAAAAGGGCCCAATCAACCCTGTTAGCTTTGCTAAAAAAAGATTGAATTAAAGGGGATTATAAGTCACTTGTGAGACTTAATCGTGCTTTCTGTATTCACTCGTTTATGGAAAATTTTTGCTCATATACTTAGCACTAAAAGCCGATAAAGTAGACTTGTTCTATCTGTAAGAGTTTATAATGAGGTGTCAAGATGGTGCTTTGTTGTAATCAATGCTCTAACCAACCTGGCTTCACTCTTGACCAAGGAATAGCATAAGTTGAGAAGGTCTAAAACTGTAATAAGTATACGGGACCTGATTTCCATATGCGATCATTTTCATTGTTATCAAATTTACCAAAATTAACTTAGGAAGTATATAAAAGCTTCGCAGCTTCATACGATTTGAGATCTCTCAGGGAGGACTTACTAGTATGAAACATCCCTTGCTTTATGAATGTATATGTACGAGATTTCTCCTTAATATCATTCGCATACTTCTAGAAAGAACCAGAATTGAGTTAACCGAAAATTCACCGATTTAGTTTCGAAGGGTCCGAGATTGAATAAGTATACTTATGTATTACTTACTGAAAACCACTTCAATACTGATATATGAAATCTACGTTTTGGCAGCAGTTGTGAAGTGGAATATTATAGAGTAAAACTGTTTATCCTAAGGTTAAGTCCAAGGGAGAGGTAAATATTAACATTTTAGATAAATTATATAGAGTTGACTTGTCTATCCTAAGGTTAAGTCCAAGGGAGAGGTCAATATTAGCATTCGTCGGACGACTTATGCTGGAATCTATAGAGAGATTCAAGATCTGTTCGAGTGATGAAGACTCGTGTGTTGAGATGTTGAATGTAACTTTACTATTAATAATGATAGAAAACATAGTATGATGCATAACCAGTGGGTTTGGCTAACCCAAAGGTGCATCAACTCCAAATATCTAGAGATTTTTTCAATTAAGGCGCGCGTGAGTTGATGGTATTCAATATCATGTGTTCGAACATGGACCGGTTATATTTACCTTTCATGACGTATTTTATCTGGAGATATGCGTGGTTTCGGAAGGTACTTTCTGACCCTTTTCAAAAGGCCTATCTCGATGTACTAAGTGCTCCTTCCAATGGAAATCCATAAGTGAATGCACCTTAGTAGTTTAGTTGTACTTTTAATATTATTGTGGTGTAAGATGCAAGCAGCACGGCTATTTTCTAATTTATATTCTACACCCTATACACTATATGTTATATCGCCTTATTTACTTATTAGATGATTTTTTTTCCTTTGAGAGGAAACCATTACGGTGATTTGAACGGTCTTAAAAGATACTATTAAATCTGTATATGTTTCTTGAGTTTCTCCCACCAAACCTATGTCTGACTCATGGTTTTACCTTTCTCTTAATTCCTTGAGTGCTCTTTTGGGAAATTTGAGAACTATAAGTTTTCATTGATACTTTTTGGAGCTTCAAGAGACAAGATGGATGCTTCCATTTGCCCACAATAATCTTTTATTTTTGTTGCATTACTAGTATGTATATACCAGCAATTGTAAGGATATGCTATTATAACTATCCATGTTGATGATAGTACTTAGGTTGTAACTCTAAAATGCTATGTATCTTAGAATAGCACTTTGTACTATCTTTTAATATCATATATAATCATTTTACTGTGAGATTCATATGTTTTGTCCTCTTCTTCCTTGTTCGTTTTCTTTTTCTTTATTTTACCATAACAATCTGTCTTTTTGGTACTTAGGTGATCAGCATGTGAATACCATGGATATATTAGTGTCGACATTTTAGGGTCGAAAATGTGGGTTGTTACAGAATTTCACCATTAACAATCCTCACTTTACCCGAAGGAACAGGTTTAAAATTGCCTGAATAAACAAAAAGGATTTCAACCTTAAAGCAAAAAGCTTTACTTTCTGACTTCATTGTGTTCTTAACAATATGAATAAGTCGTTCCTTAGTACACCCTTTGTAACATCCCGTATTTAGAGGCCAAAAGCTAAGCGCTACAAATGCTGCAGTCATCCAGAGTATTAACTTCTGGTGACAAAATACGGTAATGCTAATGGTATCCATAATATCAGAAGCACTTGAATATAAACAAAATCACAGATTTAAAAGATACGTTTTACTGATTACATTTCAAAATAATAATTAATATCAAAGTTACATAATCCCATATCGTTTCCTAGATAGTGATCAAATATATCAATTACAAAATACGCCAAGAGCGACATATGACGATGCCCACTTTGTTGATCAAAGTGAATATAGTCATATCTGACTTAATATACACAGCGGAATCAAAGCAAAATAAACTATAACTCCTAATTAGCTATCCGTCAACCACCTGCCCGTCTCTGGAAGCTTTATTCGCCAAAACTAAAACCTATAAACCTCAACCCTCAGCCTACTCAAATCAATTTTGAGCACCCGAGAGTTTAAGGGGAAACAAAAACTTCGAGTCAGACATAAAGCCTGGTGTGAATAATACTATTACATCTCGGATATTTTATGTTAAGTGAGTCCACGCCGCTTAGCGAAACGGGTTTCCCCTTACTAACATCCTTTTAAAATATATCTTTTGCGAATCTTTTCCTGCAACCAAAACTGGTTAAAATTTGTAAGGCATCATAATGTAAACATACATATCAGGTAACAAATGGACTATCTGTCCGAACAATATAGTTTTGTTTGGCTAACGATTAACCTTTGGCTGACTCGGGCCTCCCAAACAATATATCAAAAAATTTCTAATATCTGTTAGACACTCCTCTTCTTGACGGTCTGCCCTTAACTATCAGTTAAATTCTTCTCTTCTGGACCATCTGTCCCTAACTTAGCATCTCCCAGGGTCACCTGATCCTAATGGTTTTGCGGGCTCACCAATAACCTATCTGTATACAAACATATATTCCTTTCTACGTGTAATCATAATTTTAGTCTTACCCGTGACAAAGCCCTACACACTGTAATTATGGACAAAATCAACTGGGGCTAATAGCTAATGTATAGGGTGCGACCCTATACTAGTCAGATCTGGTATTCTAATATCTGAGTCATTTTACATAGGGATCCCTTCCAAAAAAATTCTTGAAAACCTTTTCAAAATGATTTAAAACCTTTAAATCAAACTCAAACAAGGAAAATATATATTCTATGCTTTACTCAAATTCACCTTGCCATGTTATATATATACTTTATTTTAATTTTTAATTGATGAAAACATTTAAATCTTTGAAAGTCCCCCTTTCAAAAGTATTGAAAGTACCTCTTTCTAAACCAAGTAAAACCATTCATTTAATCTAGGCCGAAAGGCCAAAACCTTCCTTTCGAAACCATTCTCAAAACCCTTTCGAAACCATTGGATATCCTTCCTTTAGAAAGCTTTAAAAAGCCTTAAACATCTTTCTTTTAAAACCTTTAAACATTGCCTTTCGAAACCTTAGGAAAACTTTTCCTTTTAATCCTTTCGAAACAACCAAAAAAACCTTCCTTTTCGACTCCTTTGAAACCATTGGAAAACCTTTCTTCAAAACCTTTCGAAATCATTGGGGAACCACCCCTTCAAAACCTTCATTTAAAACCCTTTCGAAAGCATTAAAACACTATACCTTTCGAAAGCCTTTGGGTTCAATTTAAAGAATGTGGAAACCTTTCGAAACCATTCAAAAATTTACTCCTTCGAAACCTTTGAAAACCATTTCGGTGGAAACCATTTGGATTATGCCTTCAAGTATAGCAAAAGGATCGAAAACCCATTAGAGTCGAAAGCATTCCTTTTAAAATCGTTCCTAAGTAAAGAAGTGATGGTGTCAAAACCATCCCTTCGAAAGCATTGGAGAAGTGGCCAAATTTAAAAAGCAAAACAAAGTAACTCCTTCGAAACCATCTGGGTCAAAAGGAAGAAAGCGGCAGCCAAAAGGTTTCGACTTAGTCAAAAGCGGTCATTTAAAACAAAAGCGCAACCCAATCGAAACCATTTCTATAAACCCATTTAACCTAGTCGAAAGCTAACCAAGGCGAAAGCTACTTAGTCGAAAGCAAACAGGCACATTATTATTTAAAAGCAAAGTACTGCCTCAACCCCTTCAGAACCCCTGGTTTCGACCCTATACCTTCCGCCTATATCCAATTCACTACATATCAGTTAACTAATACCATGTGCATTGGTTTCGATAGAGATGAAGGCAAAGGTAAGGAGGCAAAACCTAGTGCTGAAAGCATCGAAACGGTGAAAAACATGCAGATTAGTCTGTTTTAAACTATTTCTTTGTACCTAATCTGCCTTGTTTGTCAAATTGTGATTGGTTGCAAGTTTCTCGTTTCTAAAAGTACTGATGACTTTCCAGAATTAAAAATTTGAATTTATTTACAAAAATCCCCTTCTCCTTTTATAAATATATACAATATTTAAGTCCCATACCTTAAATAATTTTATATATCCATCAAAACACTTACGAAAATTGTACAAAAATTCCAAAAAATCTCTTTTAATATGTTTTCCAACGTATAAAAATTTCAGACCTAAACCTTTTATTATTTAACCGTAAATAATTTATAACCCAAATTAACATTTTCTTTACTAGAAAATTCATATAATATCTACATAAATTCAAAAAATTCTGAAAATTGAAACCCATCTCTAAAATATTATTTGTGGTCTATACAAAAATAAACAAGGCATTTAGATGTCATTTACTAGGGTTTTTACCTTAAAACATATCATAAAATCAATATGAACATGAATAAATTATCAACAAGTATATATAATCATTACATCATTCTAAAACATGGAAAAACATTGCAAATAGGTTCGGATATCATCTTAAAACCAAAAACAATATGAGATGTAAACATTATTCACCTTAGCTTTAGAGATTAAGGATGTGAGATTTGAATGAATTTGATGTTGACTAAGCTTCCCCTTTGTCTTTCTTTCTCTTGCTCTTGTTAATGGTGGCCGACCTTAAGCTTCTAAAATTTTGATAAATGAAAATGAACGTGTATGGGTTACACGACCAAGTTTTAGGGATATAGGAATGGCATCTTTCCTATTTTACCGCTCCTATATTTCATTTTAACTCTTATTTTAATTCATTATTTAAATGGCACGGCTACCCCTTAATTAAAATCGAATCTCAATCCCCTAATCGACACATTACTTTATTTAATTTAGCTAATTAAATATACTAAATAATGTTATCAAAAACATATGGTGTTATAGACTCCCCTCCTCAAAGAATTTCATCCTCGAAATTACGATAAATTACAAAACAAATCAATCGAAGACGTAAAACATACCATAAAACAAGTTAGGATAAGTGTCTCTAATCCTACTCTCAGTCTCCCACGTATAATTTCTCTCATCGTCACTCCACTGGACTTTCACTAATCTGACTGTCTTGTTTCTGAAACTCTTCTCATCTCTCGCAACTATATCAACTGGCTTTCTAACTATGGTTAAGTCCGGTTCTACTACTAAATCCTCTAACACTGTCGGTGCTATATTAGTCTCCGGGTTTCTAACACACTTTCTAAGATGAGAAACATGGAAAACATTGTGGACACCTACCAAACTGCTCGGCAACTCAACTCTATATGCGAGTTTCCCGATCCTCTCAACAATAGGAAAAGGTCCAACGAACCTCGGTACCAACTTCCCTGATCTTCCAAATCTGATCACACCATTCATCGATGACACCTTAAAAATACCTGATCTCCGACGGAGAACTCTAAGTCTTTCCTTTTGCTATCTGCATAACTCTTCTGCCTAGACTAGGCCTCCTTTATTCTAGCTCGAATGATCTCAATCTTTTATGTAGCTTCTCTAACTAAATCTGGACCAAGAACCAACCAATCCCCGGTCTCTAACCAACAAACGAGAGATTTGCCTGGCCTTCTATATAAAGCTTCAAATGGTGCCATCCCAATACTAGTTTGATAACTGTTGTTATACAAGAACTCGACTAAATGCAGATGGTCTTCCCATGATCCCCCGAAATCTAGTACACAAGCTCTTAACAAATCCTCCAAGATCTTGTTAACTCTTTCCGTTTGTCCATTTGTCTGCGGATGGTAAGCGGTACTCATCTTGAGCTTGCTTCCCAAAACCTCCTGTAGACTTTTCCAGAACTCACTAGTGAACAAGGAATCTCTATCACTAACAGTACTACTTGGAATTCCGTGTAGTCTAACCACATTCCTCATGAATAACTTCACCAAAACAAGGGTCATTCTGGTTGACTTAACTGGAATGAAATGGGCACTCTTGGTCAATCTATCCACAATGACCCATATACTTTCATTTCCTCTGTTTGACCTTGGCAACCAGTCAATAAAATCCATAGAAATAGAATCCCACTTCCATACTGGAATATCCAATGGTTGAAGCAATCCACTTGGCTTCTAGTGTTCGGCTTTTACCTACTGGTAGTTCAAACACTGCTTCATCCATAAGCCCACATCTCGCTTCATACCTTCCAAGAAGAAACTTCTCTTCATATCTTGATACATCTTAGTTCCTCCTGGATGAATAGTGAACTTCGAACGTTGGCATTCCTTTAAAATTTCTTTCCTTATGTTTCCTACACTCGGAACACAAAATCTCTCTTTCTTTCTCAACCATCCATTTTGGTCAAGACTGAAATCTGTCAAGTCATCGCTCTTGGTTCCATCTCTTAACTTCCTGATCCGTTCTACTAATATCTGATCTCCCTCCTGTTTAGAAGCAATCCTTTCGATCATTACTGGTCGAACTTCCAAACAATATAACACTACGGTTTCTCCGCTAGACCCAGCCTCAGATCTCCACTGCACTCTGCAATCTGCCAATGCTTCCAAATCTTTCCACTCAGCAATCATTGCTAATACTGCATTCTGATGTTTCCTGTTAAGTGCATCTGCAACCTTATTGCCTTTCCCCGGTGTATACTCAATCCTAAAATCATAAGCAACGATAAATACTAACCACCTCTGTTGTCTCATGTTCAGCTCTTTTTGAGAGAACAAATACTTCAACGACTTATAATCTGTATATAACTCAAACCTCTCTCCCAAAAGGTAATGCCTCCACACCTTCAACGCAAAAATCACTGCAGCTAATTCCAAATCATGTGTCGGATATCTGACCTCATGTGGTCTAAGCTGTCTAGAAGCATAGGCAATCACTTTACCTCTCTGCATCAGCACATCTCCTAATCCTATTCCACACGCATCCGTATAAACCACCAAATCCTGATTCCCTTCCGGAATAATCAACACACGTGCATGGGTCAGTAAGTGTTTCAAACTCTGGAATGCTTCCTCACACTTATCGGTCCACACAAACCTCACATTATTTCTTGTTAGCTTGGTCATCGGTGCTGCTATCCGTGAAAAATCCTTCCAACTGTTTACCACTTCAATCTTAGTCGGATCTACTAATAACCGTTTCTCTGAGACTACATGACCAAGAAACTTCACTTCCTTCTTCCAGAAATAACACTTCAAAAACTTCGCCTTTAACTAATGCTGCCTCAACGTCTCAAGCACCACTCTAAGATGAACTTCATGCTCTCCTTCATCCTTAGAGTATATTAAGATATCATCTATGAAAACCAATATGAACCTATCAAAGTGCTCTTGGAAAACTCGGTTCATCAAATCCACAAAGAATGCTGGCGCATTAGTCAATCCTAACGGCATAACTGACCATTCGTACGATCCATATCTGGTCTTAAACGCCATCAAAGGTATACTATCCTCTACTACTCTGAGCTGGTGGAAACCTATTGTCAAATCTAACTTATAAAATACCTTGACTCCACTCAACTGGTCGAAAAAATAGTCAATTCTCGGCAATGGATATCAATTCTTTATCCTCTTCTCATTCAACTTACGATAATCGATACATAGCCTTAACGATCTGTTTGGCTTCTTAGCAAATAATGCAGCTACTCCCCAAGGCAAATTACTCGGGCTGATAAAACTCTTGCCTTCCAAATCCACCAACTGCACCTTTAACTCCCTCTATGTAGGGGTCATCCTGTTTGGCGGCCTACTCACTGGTTCTACTCCCGGAACCAAATCTATCTGAAACTCAATGGCTCGTTTTTGTGGCAATCCTACTATAGGCTCAAAAACATCTATGAATTCTCTAACCACGAAAACTCAATTCAGCTAATTTTCCAATTCTGTAACACCCAATAATGCATTCACCTCACCACTAGAACCTTCTACGGTATAAACAATTATGTCGCTACAATCAGGGTGTCTAAGAGATATTTTCCTATCCTGGCAAAATATCATAGCATCGTACTCACTTAACCATTCCATCCCAAGAATAATCCCAAACCCCACAAAATCAAGCACATGCAAACGTCAAACAAAAGTATGACCTAACAAGTCAAACTTTAACTGGTCACATCTCATCCCTAGAGTTGCATACCCACTTCGCAACCTGTAAGGAAGTAACTAAATATGTGGGTTCTAGGTTAAGCTTATCTACTAAACATCTAGATATAAAAGAATGCAATGCACCAGTATCAAATAGAACCTTAACAGACATACCATGAATCTGAAGCGTACCTCCCAAAACTGCCTTTCCCTTCTCCTGAGCTGTCGGCTTCGAAGTAGCAAGCTCCAATGCATATACCTTGCTCTTTCCATCCTTAGCGGGCTCCTTACATTGATTCTTCTAGTGGCCTATCTGATCGCAGTTGAAGCATCTGATGTTCTTCTTCCCGGTCACTTCTTTCGTCTTCCCAGTACAACACTCATTGGCAAAATGACCCTTCTTGTCGCACTTAAAACAGACAATCTCAGACTTTCCCTTCTTGGCTGCTCCACCCTTCTAAGCGCACTTCTTGTGGAAGAACTTCCTCTTTTGGCCTTGCCCTGCCTGGACCCCTTTCACCTTACTCTTTTCCTGACATGCAAGCATCTCCTCGTGCCTCAAAGCTATCTTCACAACCATATCACAAGGATCTCTAATATGCGATAAAGTAGCCCTGGCCAACTCAGGCTTCAATCCCCTAATAAACTTGTCATTCCTCTTCATCACTGTATCAACAGTGGTATAACCATATCTAGCCAACTCTTCAAACCTGCTGGCATACTCCAGAATAGTCATCTCTCCATGTTCTAGCTCAACAAACTTCCGGATCAAAACAGACTGCGCCATCACCGACATGAACCTCTCCTGGAACCTCCTTTTAAACTCTGCCCATGTCATAGTATCCTCATCCACTGCCATAGTCATACTATTCTACCAAAATAAAGCTACTCCCTGAAGCTGTCTAGAAGAAAGCCTCCTCTTCTGCTCATCATTGAGCCCCAAGTCTACAAAAATCCTTTCATAGTGCAATAACTAGTTTTCCACCTTGATAGCATCCTCGGTTCCAATAAATGGCTTCCCTCCAAGCTGAGTATAATCTCCACTCAACTTAGCATAATTATTAACTACCGAAACTTATGCCCCTGCAGCATCATTTCCTATCACTCTAGCTGCAATTCCAGCTTGCATCATATTCACGAAAAACTGATACATAGCTTCCATTCCAACTTGCGAGACTCCAGCACCTACATTCTCTGCTTGTGCCTGACCTTGGGTCCTCCTCGCATTAGGTCTGGCATTCCCATCAGTACCCTCCCCTCCTGGGTTAACTCTTCCTCTTCTACCATCCATATATGTATTCAAACCTCATGAGATACAAAAAAATAACCAAACAAAGATAGGAGACTAGAGATAAAGCGTATACTTATATATAGCAAATACAAGTACGTTACTACACCATTATTCCATACCCCAATCTTACTGTAATTCCTTAGGATTATGTTTTAAAAATCCTTTTTAGTTTAAAGTTTTTCATAAACCAATGCTCTGGTACCAAGTATAACATCCCGTATCTGGAGGCTAGAATCTAAGCACTACAGATGCTGTAGTCATCCATAGTATTAACTTCTGGTGACAAAATACGGTAATGCTAATGGTATCCGTAATATCAGAAGCACTTGAATATGAAAAATATCATAGATTTAAAAGATATGTTTTACTGATTACATTTCAAAATAATAATTCATATCTAAGTTACATAATCCCATATCATTTCCCAGATGTGATCAAATATATCAATTACAAAATACGCCAAGAGCGACATATGACGATGCCCTTTTGGTTGATCAGAGTCAATATAGTCATATCTGACTTAATATACACAGCATAATCAAAGCAAAATAAACTATAACTCCTAATTAGCTATCCGTCAGCCACATGCCCATCTCCGGAAGCTTTATTCGCCAAAACTAAAACCTATAAACCTCAACACTCAGCCTACTCAAATCAATTTTGGGCACCCGAGAGTTTAAGGGGAAACAAAAACTTTGAGTCAGACATAAAGCCTAGTGTGAATAATATTATTACATCTCGGATACTTTATGTTAAGTGAGACCACGCCGCTTAGCGGAACGGGTTTCCCCTTGCTAAAATCCTTTTAAAACATATCTTTTGCAAATCTTTTCCTGCAACCAAAACTGATTAAAATTTGTAAAGCATCATTATGTAAACATACATATCAGCTAACAAATGGACTATCTATCCGAACAATATAGTTTTGTTTGGCTAACTATTAACCTTTGGCTGTCTCGGGCCTACCAGATAATATATCAAAATTTATCTAACATCTGTTAGACACTCCTCTTCTCGACGGTTTGTCCTTAACTATCTGTTAAATACTTCTCTTCTGGACCATCTGTCCCTAACTTAACATCTCCCAGGGTCACTTGATGCTAATGGTTTTGCGGGCTCACCAATAACCTATCTGTATACAAACATATATTCCTTTCTATGTGTAATCATAATTTTAGTCTTACCTGTGACAAAGCCCTACACACTAGAATTTTGGACAAAATTAGCTGCGGCTAATAGTTAATGTATAGGGCGCGACCCTATACTAGTCCCATCCGGTATTCTAATATTTGAGCCATTTTACTTAGGGATCCCTCCCCAAAATTTTCCTGGAAAACCTTTTCAAAATGATTTAAAACCTTTAAATCAAACTCAAACAAGGAAAATATATATTCTATGCTTTACTCAAATTCACCTTGCCATGTTATATATATATACTTTACTTTAATTTTAGTTGATGAAAACATTTAAATCTTTGAAAGTCCCCTTTTCGAATCTGTTGAAAGTACCTCTTTCTAAACCAAGTAAAACCCTTTATTTAATCTAGGCCGAAAGGCCAAAACCTTCCTTTCGAAACCACTAGATATCCTTCCTTTCGAATGCTTTAAAACCCTTAAATGTCTTTCTTTTAAAACAAAAGTGCAACCCAATCGAAACCATTTCTTTAAACCCATTTGACCAAGTCGAAAGCTAACCAAGTCGAAAGCTACTTAGTCGAAAACAAGCATGCACATTTTCATTTAAAAGCAAAGTAGTGCCTCAACCCATTTGGAACCCCTGGTTTCGACCCTATACCTTTCGCTTATATCCAATTCACTACGTACCAGTTAACTGTTACCATGTGCATTAGTTTGGATAGAGATGGAGACGAAGGTAAGGAGGCGGAACCTGGTGCCAAAAGCATCGAAATGGTGAAAAACATGTTGATTAGTCCTTTTTAAACTATTTCTTTGTACCTAACATGCCTTGTTTATCAAATTGTGATTGGTTGCAAGTTTCTCTTTTCTAAAAGTACTGCTGACTTTCCAAAATTAACAATTTGAATTTATTTACAAATAGCCCCTTCTCCTTTTATAAATATATAAAACATTTAAGTCCCATACCTTAAAATAATTTTATATATCCATCAAAACACTTAGGAAAATTCTACAAAAATTCCAGAAAATCTCTTTTAATATGTTTTCCAACGTATAAAATTTCAGACCCAAACCTTTTATTATTTAATCGTAAATAATTTATAATCCGAATTAACATTTTCGTTACTAGAAAGTTCAAATAATATCCACATAAATTCAAAAAATTATGAAAATTGAAACCATCCTCTAAAATATTATTTCTGTTCTATACAAAAATTCGCAAGGCATTTAGATGTCATTTACTAGGGTTTTTACCTTAAAAAATATCATAAAATCAATATGAACATGAATAAAATCATCAACATATATATACAATCATTCCATCATTCTAAAACATGGCAAAACATTGTAAATAGGTTTAGATATCATCTTAAAACCAAAAACAATATGAGATGTAAACATTATTCACCTTAGCTTTAAAGATTAAGGATGTGAGATTTGAATGAATTTGATGTTGATTAAGCTTCCCCTTTGTCTTTCTTTCTCTTGCTCTTGTTAATGGTGGCCGACCTTAAGCTTCTAAAATTTTGATAAATGAAAATGAACGTGTATGCGTTACACGGCCAAGTTTTAGGGATATAGGAATGGCCTCTTTCCTATTTTACCCCTCCTCTATTTCATTTTAACTCTAAATTTAATTCATTATTTAAATGGAACGGCTACCCCTTAATTAAAATCAAATCTCAATCCTGTAATCAACACATTATTTTATTTAATTTAGCTAATTAAATATCCTAAATAATGTTATCAAAAACATGGGGTGTTAAACCCTTCTTATAATATCCATCGATGGTTTTAGAGTTGAACATGCAGTGCTATAGGAAGTAGAGTATAGATTGATTTCCTTTTTGATTTCAAATAATAGTAAATAGTAAAAAGTTGAGAGCAAGAGAATTATTTTAAATCAAGAAATGAAATATGTCTATATTTATAGTGGTGAAGTGATATGTTAAAGAGTAGTGATTATTTAAGAAATCATAACTCTTTAATATAGATGCTTCCTTTCAGAAAGATGATGTTCCTTCAGAAATATAGTTGTTAATCTTTCTCAAATGTCTAAGTTAGATGAACAGACGTCTCGTTTGTTATTTTCAAAAACATTTAAACTAGGTCAGGCATTTGAAATATTTGGGCCAAACGTCTGACTCTAAACAAAAAAGAATAAGTTCATTTTAGACCATATTTGAACGTTTGGAAAACATAGTAAGACGTCTAAGTTGTTTATTTAAAAAACTTGGTTTTGTTGGGTCAGACATCTGAATTTATTGATCATACATTTGATACCCTCATCAGACGTTTGGTCGATTCATTTAGATGTCTGACCTACTTCAAAAGAATAAAATGTAAAATACTTCAGATGTTTGAATATATAGATCAAATGTTTGAATTTTTACAGGATTTGATCCCAAGAGTTTTAAGGCTAAATTTGAATTTTTAGATGACTGGATTATTAAATCAGACATCTAGACCCTTTAAAAATTTTTGATCTTTATATACTCAGACATCTGAAATAAAATCTTAGACGTTTGAGTGCTATCAATTTTGAAAATCTAAAATTTGACTTGTATAATATGATTTTCAATTGATTTAAAATATTTTAAGTACGTGTAACCATTAGAGGATATTGTGCATCATATTCTAGATTTACCATGATGACAGTTTTTGACAATTTGGTCTTCAAAGTCTTGATTGCAGTTGCTGGTCGATTATGTTTTGGAAATATCCTAATAGAGAAAAAGTTGTGCAATATATATAGTTGTATTATTAAAACTTCAGAAAGGCAGGATTCAACATTCTCCCCCATTTTGGTGATAACAACTATGTACATTTATGATATGAAATACTCCCCTATTAATGTTCCTAATATTTTTCTCCCCCTTTGTCACTATCAAAAATGTCAAAAAGGCACAAAAAAGGTAAGTAAGAAATATTTTCACATTCAACTTATACTACAACATATTGATCATCACACAACATATTAAAAGAAAAAAATACAAATTTTTTCACAACAACAAATGATAACAAAATACCACATGTTTTCACAAGTTGTTACAACATACTAAAATATAAACATAAAAGAAGTCCAACACCAAAACAAACATAAATTGTTCATCAATTTACGGTAACAAAACATTGAAATATACCACCATTCATCGAAGCTAACACAAATTCCAACACTTCAAGAAAGTAATATCACCTAGTACACAAGACCAAGATAGATGCAGAAAACCAAGCAAACTTCATGCAATACCACCGTGCAAACTCCCAATGATCGTTACACATATAAGATAATATAAATATGAAGTGAAAAAATAGAAATTTATAATTTGAAAACAACGTGAATATGAGATGACTTAAGTAATGAATTTTTTTTACCTTTACTCCAAACCACTAAGCAGTGATAACTCCTTATCACCCTAATCACTCTCCGTCTCATATTCACTTCAACTTTCCTCACTGACTTCTTTTGATGGTTGGTCAATGGATGGTCTGACACTTTGATGTGGTGGAGGAGGAGGTGATGGCGGTGAAGGAGTAGGAGATGTTGACCTCGATTTGCCTGATAATTTCTCTAAATTTTGCATAAGAAATTTTTAATTCCTGATAGCTCCTTTTCGATAGTTTTCGTTTTTGAGTTACTTTTAGAAAGATATTTCTTTAGAATTTTTTGATTCTAAGACAAAATGTCTTGGGGTTTATGTAGCTGCGTTATTTCAAAAGTAATTATGTTAGAAGTGAGAACCTTAATGGATCCAATACTATCATCTCTTCTGGTTTCTTCCTTATTAGATTCTTTTCCACCACCTTCCTCGTGAATTTCTAATTCTTTCCCTTTTGAAGTAGCAGCAGTTGACGAGGTTTGTTGTTGCAAGCATTGAAGATATTCATCGTAGGAGATATACGATGGAACATTTGCTGGAAGTTTCATAAGCCAAAAAAAATTCTTACTCGCATAAGTAATAATGTCTGCATCATCAAGCACTAGAGGAACCTTTTCGAATATCATAAGACGATTTATGTAAGGTGCGTTGAATATTGTTTTTTGAGTGCTTAAAAAATGACAATATCTCATCTTGAAGAAATTTAGCCTAATTTACTTCAATATTTCCAACAATGGCATATAATACCTTAATACCTTGTAGTAAATTTGTTCGTGACTACCAGTGTAAGGAATAAAAGTGTTGATATCATTTATTCCAATAGACGAGGTCTAGGATGCAAATCCTTAGAAATTCCCTTAGTAACTTGATTTTCCCACAAGTAATGACCAATTTCATTTCTCTTACGATGTTCGGTATCAACATCTTTTAATTCAATTCCCTTATAACTAATTTCTAAATTTTGGACAATATGATTATAGTGAAGTTTTATAACTTTGCAATAAACACTAGTCTATAAGTAATACTCATCATTATATATTTGGACAACTTTTTCTCCCATATTTGCATGGAAATGTCTATTGGCTAGAGTGTTAAGTTGGACATTGTTAGATCTATAATCAATTAGAGAAGTAATACGAGCTTTATCGGTTAAAGCATGTAGATTATAACTAAGAAAATTGTCTACTTATAAAAGACACCATTAAAGAGCTTTATTTTGGTCAACATTTTATACCTTCTCATACTTTTAGAATCATGATGAAGCCAAGCCACCAATTGCTCTTGTGTGACGAATGAAGGTTGATTAGAAGAAGATTCTCTGATTTTTCTCTTCCTAGAACATTTCAGTTTTGGAGGATATTTTTGGTGCCATTGAAGTTATTTTTAAGGTTTTCAAAAATTTTGGGTGAAAATAAATAATTTGAAAGGAGAGGAAGGTTGGTTAAAACTGAAAATATGTGAAGTTAGTGGGTGCTTGGCTCAAAGTTCGAAGTAATAAATTCAAAAATATACCAAAAAACAGTTCTAGAAACCGTCAGAAGTTTGAACATATCTCAGACGTCTGAATAGATATGGTCAGACTTCTATTTTTCAATATAAAAAATATATATGAGTACTTAAAAATTTTAAAAATAAATTTATAGATACAAACACACACACACACACACACATATATATATATATCTGTGTGTGTGTGTGTGTGTGTGCGCGCGCGCACAATAAAGCTATTTCATTGACCAAATGACTTCTCCGGTCATGATATCTGAAGGGAGTCGTTAGATCAGATTCGGGTAGAGGTAATCTCTATAGACTATATATTTCCAAGGATCTAGATTAACAAAACAATTAATGCTACTGTTATTCTTCATTTGAGTATATCCACAGAATGCAGATAACATTCGTGCACTGATATTCAAATTTTCACCTTGCCTTCTTTGTTCTGACCCAATCCTTCTTTGCTCTAAAATAATAGCATCATGCAGCCATTTTAACATGTATTTTTAGTTTTATCATATTTTTCATAATGCTTAATCAAATATATCTAAGGTGATTGCATATTTAATTCTCTTTCCTTTAGGGGAGTAATCGTCTGATTCTTCCAAGGACGAAGATGAAGTGGTTATGCAAATTGAAGAAGATGAACTTTGCTTACAACACATTTTGTAGAGTATGTTAAAGTGTAGAAGAGTTTTGACTATATATAAGATTATAGGCTAGATAAATATAGCTTCTTTTCTAGAGAATGTTTGTTGTTATTTTATATTTAATATAAAACGAATTATTAAATAAACCAGTTATTTTTAGTTTATTCAAAGAATTTCATTTTGTGGACAAATTCCTAATCTTCTTCTCAAATTTATAAAAATATTTTAATTAAGTGGCTCAGAGAAAATATCAGCTTCTTGATTTTTTTTGTATTAATGAATTCTAATTTAACTATATTTTTCTCAACATTGCCTCAAAAGAAATGATGTGGAATATCTATATATTTTGTACGAGAATGATCAATATGATTTTTTGATAAATTAATAGTGCTTGTATTGTCACAATATATTGTGGGTTTTTAAGAAGAATTCCAAACTCCTAAAGCGTTTGTTGCATATATCTGACTTGTGCACATGCCGCTGTAGAGATATATTCTGCTTCACACTTTGAAAGTGAAACAGAACCCTACTTTTACTAAACGCTGATACCGGAGATGACCAATAAAGGGACTTGGGCCAATTGTACTTTTACGATCCGTTTTACATCCATTAAAATCTGCCTCAATATAACATGAGTTCAAATGGACATTCTTTTGGGTATAAAAGTCCATAATCTCTTCTAGTGGTTAATTACTGCAAAATTCATTTTACTACTCATAAGTATGATTCTTTTTGGGACTTGTTCAGAATCGTGCACACAAACATACGCTCATCATTATATCGGATCGGTTAGTCATTATATAATAGAGAACCGATCATACTTATATATAATTTTTGGTCAACTTATTTGTCATTGTCATCTTTTTCAAGATGAATACTCATGTTTATCAATGTTGGCTTACTAGAAACTTTATCCATTTCAAATCTTTTTAATAAATCATTACAATATTTTTCTTGATAAATAAAAATTTCTTTATTTAATTGCTTAATTTATAAGCCAAGAAAATAATTCAGCTCATCTATGTGGGACATTTCAAATTCCTTTTTCATAATATTTGAAAATTCGTTGCATAAATTTTCATTTGTAGAACCAAAAATAATTATTTACATATATTTATACTATTAAAATATCGTTATCTTGCTTTTTAATAAGTAAAGTAGAATCAACTTTACCAATTTTAAAATCGAATTCCTAAAGGTAATTTTTTTTAATTGATCATACCAAGCACTTGATGCTTATTTAAGACCGTAAAGTGCTTTCTTAAGTTTAAAAATATGATTTGGAAATTTTTATTGCTAAAAAAGAAGTAATTGGTCTACAAAACATTTTCCTTTATAAATCCATTTAAAATGCACTTTTAACATCCATTTAAAAAGTTTAAAATTATGGTGACATGCAAAAGCTAAAAGAGTTCTAATAGCTCTGGTACATAATGAAATTCTATATAGGATCTAGTATAATATGAATAATAGCTAAATATCGATAAATCAACAAATAAACAGACAAATAGAGTAAAATAAAGATATAATCACACCATAATTTTTATATTGGTTCGGACCTTCCATCATATGTCTAGTCCCTAAGCTCCATCTAGGAATTTCTCTACTAGCCATCCTCATTTCACCCGGAGGAACAAATTTATAATTGCATGAACAACCTCGCAAGACTTTAACCAACTTTAAAGCAAAAAACTTTACTTTTCGACTTCAATGTTTTCTTAACAACATGAATAAGTCACTCTTCTATAAATCCTTCCTATAATATCCTTCGATGGTTTTAGAGTTGAACATGCAGTGCTACATGAAGTAGAGAATAGATTGATTGCCTTTTTTATTTTAAATAATAGTAAATAGTAAGAGATTTAATTTAAATTAAGGAATGAAATAGGTCTATATTTATAGTGGTGAAGAGATCTGTTAACGAGTAGTGATTATTCAATAAATTGCAACTCGTCAAAAGACGCTTCCTTTCAGAAAGACGATGTTTGTTCAAAAATATAGCCGTTAATCTTTCTCAAACATCTGAGTTAGAAGAACAGATGTCTGGTTTGTTATTTTTTTTAAACCAGGTCAAATTTGAACTATTTGGGTTAGACGTCTGACTCTAAATAGAAAAGAATAGATTCATTTTAGACCATATTCAAACGTTTAAAAAACATAGTAAGACGTCTGAGTTGTTTATTTAAAAACTTGATTTTGCAGGGTTAGATGTTTGAATGTATCGATCAAACATCTGATACCCTTATCAAACTTCAGGTCGATTCATTTAGACATTTGATCAACTTCAAAAAAATAAAATTTAAAACACTTCAGACATCTGAATTTTACAAGGTTTGTTCCCTAGAGTTTTAAGGCTAAATTTGAATTTTTCAGACGTCTCGATTATTAAATTAGACGTCTGGACCCATTAAAAATTTATGATCTTTATATACTCAAGCGTCTGAAATAACAACTCAGACGTCTGAGTTTTATCAGTTATGAAAATCTAAAATTTCGCTTGTATTATACGAATTTTAATTACTTTAAAATATTTTAAGTATGTCACCATCAAAAAGATATTGTTCATCATATTCTAGACTTACTATGACAATAATACTTGAAAATTTGGTCTTTAATGTCTTGATTGCAGCAGCTAGTTGTCAATATTTTGGAAATATCCCACAAGAGATAAAGTTGTGCAATATATATATGGTTGTGTCATCAAATTTAATGACCCAAATTTTGACTAACATTATTTAAAACATTTAATTAGATAAATTAAATCAAATAATGTAGATAGTTAAGGGATTGAGATTTGTTAATTAAGAAGGAGTCGTGCCTTAATGAGTGTATTTGTAAAATAGAATTAAAAATAAGCAAGTAGGAGGAATATGGTAAGGGTAAAGTGGGAATAGCCTTTGTTCTTATACCTCAAACCCTTCTATTCTTCATTCCTCGTTCATTTTAACTTTCACAAACAAAACTAAAACCCTAAAGGACTCGACCGACCATATTAAAGAGTATTCAAGGAGAAGAAAAGCTAGGATTCAACTTGAAAGCTTAAGCAAATCAATTTAAAGGCAAATCTCAACCTTCTTAACACAAAACCAAGGTGAATAATTACTCTACATCTCACTTTTGATAATGATTTCGGTTTCAAGTTAGATTTGAATTATTATTGCAAGTATCATGCCATGTTTTGATATATTAAATGGATAGATATGCTTGTTGATGGTTTATATGTTTAATATGGATTTTATGATATGTTTAGATTAGAAAATATACCAAATGACACCCAAATTATTTTCATTTTTGATATATGGTCAAAAATATTATTTTAGAAGTGGGTTTAAAGTTTCATAATTTTCTAAGTAATTAAGGATTTATTATGAATTTTCCATGAGGGAAAATAGTGAATTTCGGATTTAAATTTTTTAAGGCAATTAAATAATGTTTTCGAGTCTGAAATGTTAGAAAATATATTTAATGTGAATTATCATGATTTTGTGGATTTTTCCTAAGTGATTAACTATGATTTATAAATTATTTAATTTAGAAGACTTAAATATTTTAAATGTTTTATCAAGGAGAAGGGTTTAAGTGTTAAATTATTTTCAAATGTTCCAATAAGGAGTCGGTAGTAATTTTGATAAAGGGGAAGGAAAACATTTCCTAAGCCAGTAAGATTTTGACATATATGAATGGTAGGTGAAAAGTGTTTTCTTAAATAAGCAAAAATGCATTTTTTATTTGAATTACATCTTCGCCACTACCCTTGCTAGCTTCCGACGTCCTACACACCCGCCTCTAACCCATCCCCACTCATTCGGTACCAATATACATGGTATCAAGCTATTGGTACGAAATGTATTGGATTTATGCGGAAGGTAGCAATGGTGTCGAAGGTATGATGCGTAAGGGGTGAAGTTGACTTTGATTTAATACCTTCGAAAGGGTTGCCGCTTTTGAACCCCTTTGGTACCCTAGCCACCGCATTAAACCTTTCGCCTTAGTAAGAGGCCGCTTTTTATAACTCTTTAAACCAATGAGTTCAGAGGATAGGGTTTCGAATCAATACCCTTCCGCAACCATTGAAGACGCTTTTCTTTTAACTTATACATGCGAAAGGGTAGGTGCCGCTACCATACTATTTGACATGGTTAAAGCCGCTTTTTTAAACCCAAGTATACATGCAGAAGTGTGTCATTGTCACCCTAAATGTTTCGAAAGAATAGCTTTCGCATAAATCCCCTTAAGGGATATGTATTTTGTTTTGATTTCATTTCTAAAAGAATACCTTTAATTGGTTTCGAAGCTATGCTTCCATATTTCTTTACTTGAACCTAAAGCTTTCGAAAGGAATATTTTAATGGTTTCGAAAGAGGATGTCTACGGTTTTAAGTCATGATTTCGAAAGGTAAATTTTGGCTTTTTAGCCTAATGATTTCAAGTTAAAGTATTTAACTTGATTCGAAAGGGATGCTTTCAATGATTTCGAAAGGGATTGTTTAAGGTTTTAAACAAAGTTTTCGAAGGTATTGTTTTGGCTTTATAGCCTAATGTTTTCTAAGTTAAAAAGGGCTTTAACTTATTTTAAAGGGATAGATAACCCTATTGATTCTAAGTTTTCATCAACATTGTTTTGTAAAGCATATATCATGGCATGAATATTTTGAGTAAAGCAAAAGATATATTTTCCTTGTTTAAGTATGATTTAAAAAGGGTTAAATCAATTTGAAAAAAAAATTCAAGGAAAATTGCACAGGGTAGTCAACCCTAAGTATATGACTCAAGTATTAGAAGACCAGATGGGACTGGTGTGGGGTCGCGCCCTATACATTAGCTAGTATGCCCTATCTAATATAAGTCCAAAATTCCAGTGTGTAGGGCTTTGTCATAGGTATGACTAAAATGTTGTTACACATAGAAAGGAATACACAGAGTAGAGATAGGTTGTTAGTGAGCCTACAATACCATTAGGATCAGTTGGCCCTAGGAGAAGTAAGTTAAGGACAGATCGCCCAATATTATTTCTAACAGAAGTTAGAATATTTATTATGTCTGGTAGGCCCAAGTCTTCCAGTAGTTAATAGTCAGCCTTATAAAACTATAATGTTCGGACAGATAGTCCATTAATTACCCGATTTATATGCATATATGTTATTGCTATTGTTGATATGGTCAGTTTGATTGTAGGATTTTGATTTGCAAAAGATATGATTTTAAAAGGGTATTAGTGAGAGAAAACTTATTCCGCTAAGCGGCGTGGTCTCACTTATTATCAGTAAACCAAGATGTAATAGAATTATTCATACTAGGATTTATGTCTAACTCGAAGTTTATGTTTTCCCCTTAAACTCTCGGGTGCTCAAAAATTAATTTGAGTAGATTGAGACATTTTAGGTTTAGTAGGTTGGATGAATAAACTTCCGAAGACATGCAAGAGGCAAAGCTAGATATTTAGGAGTTATTTAGTATTATTTCCGTTTTGATGTATTTATAGCTAATATGTCTATCTACCTAGTGCTCTGATCATCCAAGGGGGCATCTTTATATAATGCTCTTGGCATAATTTGTAATAATTATATTTGATCAAAATCTTGGAATCGTTTTGAGATTAGGTAATTGAATATGGAATATTTATTTGAAATGTAATCAGAAAAGCTGTTTTGAAATCTTTGTTGATTTTATTTCATATTCATATGCTTTCGATATTATGGATACCATTAACATTACCGTATTTTGTCATTAAAAATTAATATTATAGATGACTGAATCAACTGTAGCGCTTAGCTTCGGGCATCAAAATAGGGGATGTTACAACTTGGTAGCAGAACATAGGTTTATGAAACCTTAAAAGAAATTTTAAACTTAAAATGATTTTTAAAAATATAATCCTAAAGAATTAGGGAAAAGTTTGGGGTATGGGATAACGTTATAGTAACATGCTTGTATTTTTTATATATAAGAATACGCCTTATCTCTATTCTCCAATCTCTCTTAGGCTATTCTTACATATCTTACAAAGACTCGAATGCAGATTTAAAGAAAGTAAGACATGGATGTTATGAATGAAAGAGTTAACCTTGGGGAAGGAAGAACCACAACTAATGGAAATGCCAGACCAAACACTAGAAGGAATCCAGGTCTGGCACAAACTGCTAATGTGGGTGTTGGAGCGCTGCAATTTGATATGGGAGCTATGTATCAGTTCTTCATCAACAGGATGCAAGCTAGAGTGTTGTGGGATTAGTTGGAGGAAATGTTGGAGAAGGAAATCATGAAGCTCCAGTGGTTAACAACTATGTAGTGCTGAGTAGGGATTGCGCTAGGCTTGGAGGGAAGCCGTTTATCGGGACTGAGGACGCAATTGAAGTGGAGAAGTGGTTGCTTCATTGTGAAAGGATTTTTACTTATTTAGGACTCAACGATGAGCAGAAAAGGAGATTGGCATCCAGAAGTTGCAAGGAACAGCACTGTACTGGTGGAACAGTGTTATTATAGGAGTAGCTGAAGAGGCTATGACTTGGGAAGAATTCAGAAGGAGGTTTAAGGAAAGATTCATGTCGGAGATCGCCAAGTTAACTTTGGTCAAGAATTTTGCTGAGTTAGTGCAGGGAGACATGCCGGTGCTTGAGTATGCTACTAGATTTGAGGAATTATCGAGATACGGATATGCTACAGTTGATACGGTTATCAAAAGGAATGAGAAGTTCATCTATGAATTAAGACCCAAGCTTGCTAAAGAAAATTCACCATATATTAGGGATTTGTGCGATATAGTTATTGAGATGGCTTTCAGGAATAAGGAGATGCTCACTTCCTTTAATGGTAACAAAGTAGTGGAAACTCAAGGTGGAAAGAACCAAAAGAGAAAGCTTTTCTATAAGAAGGGAGCCCAGAAGAGTGGAGCAACCAAGAAAGGAATGACAGAAGTTATCTGCTACAATTGTAATAAGAAAGGGCATTTCGCTAATGAATGTCGCTCAGGAGATGGAAAGAAAGTGATCGGGAAGAAGAATATCAAATGCTTCAACTGTGTACAGATTGGACTTTATAAGAACGAGTGCAAGAAACCAGCCAAGGATGGAAAGGGCAAAGTGTTTGCATTGGAATCAGCTACCTAAGGACCAACAACAAGGGAGAAAGGAAAAACTGTGCTGGGAGAACGCTTTTGATTTATGAAGTGTAAGTTAGAGGTTTATTTAATACTAGTGTATCACATTCTTTTATATATCCTTATTTTGTAAACAAGCTTAACCTAGAACCTTCATTCCTAGTTACATCCTTAAGGGTTGCGAATCCGATAGGAGGGTATGCGACTCTTGGGATGAGATGTGACCACTTAGAGTTTGAATTGTTAGGTCATATATTTTGCTTGCAATTTGCATGTGTTTGATTTCATAAGTTCCAGAATTATTTTGGGTATAGATTATTTAAGTAAGTATGATGCTAGGATATTTTGCTTTGATAGGAAAATATCACTTAGACACCCTAGTTGTAGTGATCGGATTATATACACTAGAAAACCCGAATTTAGATTCTTGCGCTCAGTTGGGTATTATGGAGGAAGAAGACGAGTTAAATCGAGTTTTCGTTATTAGAGAATTCGTAGATGTCTTTGAGCCAGTCATAGGACTACCAACGAAGCGGGCCATTGAGTTTCGGATAGATCTTGTGCCAGGAGCAGAACCTGTAAGTAGACCACCTAGTAGGATGACACCTACTGAGATGAAGGAGCTAAAGGTGCAGTTGGTAGATTTAGAAGGTAAGAATTTTATTAGGCCAAGCAGTTCGCCTTGGGGAGAAGCCACAGTGTTTGCAAGGAAGCTGGATGGATCGTTAAGGTTGTGTATTGATTATCGTAAACCGAATGAGAACATGATAAAGAACCAATATCCATTACCTAGGATTGACGATTTGTTCGACCAGTTGAGTGGAGCCAAAGTATTCTCTCAATTGGATTTGGCTATAGGGTTCCATCGACTTAGAGTGGTAGAGAACAGTATTCCTTTGATAGCGTTTAAGACCAGATATGGATCATACGAATGGTTAGTGATGCCGTTTGGACTAACTAATGCACCGACATTCTTCGTGGACTTGATAAACAGAATCTTCCAAGAGCATCTGGATAGATTTGTATTAGTATTCATAGATGACATATTAATATATTCCAAAGATGAAAGAGATTATGAAGTTCATCTTAGGATTGTGCTCGAGACACTGAGGCAGCATCAGTTGAAGGCAAAGTTTTCGAAGTGCCACTTTTGGAAGAAAGAAGTTAAGTTTCTTGGTCACGTGGTTTCAAAGAAAGGTTGTCAGTAGATCCGGCTAAGATCACGGCAGTGAATAATTGGAAGAGACCCGAGACAGTGACTGAGATAAAGTGTTTTCTTGGGTTAGTTGGCTATTACCAAAGATTCATTAAGGGTTTCTCGTAGATAGCCGCACCGATGATTAAGCTAACTTGAAAAGATGTGAAGTTTGTTTGGACGAATAAGTGTGAGGAGGCATTCCATAAAATGAAACATTTATTGACTAATGCACCCGTGTTAGTTGTTCCAGAGGGGAATCAGGACTTAGTGGTATACAGGATGCATGCGGAATAGGATTAGGAGCTGTGCTAATGTAGAGAGGTAAAGTGATTGCCTATGCTTCTCGTCAGCTCGGACCGCATGAAGTTAAATATCCAACTCATGATTTGGAATTAGCTGCGGTAATTTTCGCATTGAAGGTGTGGAGACATTACCTTTTGGTAGAAAGATTCGAGTTGTTTACAGATCATAAGTCACTAAGATATTTATTCTCTCAGAAGGAGTTGAATATGAGAAAACAGAGATGGTTAGAATTCATAGCTGCATACGACTTTGGTATTGAGTATGCACAAGGAAAAGGAAATAAGGTTGCAGATGCACTTAGCAGAAAACATCAGAATGCAGCATTGGCAATGATAGCTGAATGGAAAGATTTAGAAGCATTTACTACATGCGGAGTATAATGGAGATCTGAGGCTAGTTCTAGTCGAGAAACCGCCATGTTATCGTGTTTAGAAGTTCGACCGGTGATGATCAAAAGGATTGCTTCTAAGCAGGGAGAAGACCCATTATTAGCCGAACGAATAAGAAAGTTAAGGAATGGAATAGAGAGCGATGATTTGAAAGATTTCAATCTTGACCAGAATGGGTAGTTGAGGAAGAAAGGACAACTATGCGTTTCAAATGTGGGGAACACTAGGAAGGAAGTTCTTAGAGAATGCCATCGTTCGAAGTTCACAATTCATCCAGGAGGAACTAAGGTGTATCAGGGTATGAAAAAGTGTTTCTTCTAGAAAGGATGAAGAGAGATGTAGGTCTATGGGTGAAGCAATGTTTGAACTGTAAATACGTAAAGGCCAAACATCAAAAATCAAGTGGATTACTTCAACCTTTGGATGTTCTAGCCTGGAAATGGGATTCTATCTCAATGGATTTCATAGATGGATTGCTAAGGTTGAATAGAGGAAATGAAAGTATCTGGGTTATATTGGACAGACTGACTAAGAGTGCATACTTTATGTTGGATCTTATGTTTTGATTAATGGCAAGAAATTCAATCGACATGAATATTCATGAATCTACGACAAAGAACTACGAAGACTAGACTCAACAATATAAAGTATGGTTCATATATATATGTTGTTTAGAGTCAAAGTCCAGTTTTAGCTATGTTATAATCTCTCCTTAAGTAGTTCACAAACATACACATTTTCGAAACATTCTATAAAAGTAATAAAAGTTTTATTTTAAAAAATAAAATAAAATAATAACAATAATAATACATGAAGCAATACTTGAACTTGGGTCATTGGTAAATTCATATTTTAAATGAAAAATCAACTTATCAAAAAATGCATGGTGCAGGGCTCGAACCCGGATCACTAGTTTAGAAGGCAAGTACTACAACCAAATGAGCTATGATAATTTTGGTTTATGAATAGAATTAAGTCGACTGAACAAGGTCATTCAGTCGACTGAACCTATGCATGTGCATATATATTTTAAATTACTCTTAGTCGACTAAATATTCAAAGACCCGACTTTACGAATTATTCAGTCGACTGAATATGAATATTTTTGCACTATTTTTTCTCTGTTTTAATTCAGTCGACTTACAAATAATATTCAGTTGACTAAATATATTCTAACTGCATTTTTTCAAATTTCCTCAAGAGACACCTCCCTTCAGCGAAGAGGAATCTTTTCAGGAAAAGTTGCAACGATTTCTTTCAACGGAACTTTTATCTAGGAGTTTCAACTCTATAATCTCTATATATGCATACTCAATTCAAGATTAAATTAACAATTCTAATTCTATTTTCATACTTTCTTGAATTCTGAGTTTCTTGCTTTATTGTTTGAATATTTTAGTAATCATGTATTTATTTCTCTAATTCTAAAGCAATCTAATCTTCCTTATCTTCACGTACACACAAATATATTTATTTTACTTGAGGAGAAGATTATAGGAAGGGTGTACATTATTGACTTATCAGTGCTATTCAAGAGCATACTCAGTCAGAAACAACTTTACTATTTGTATTGGAAGTCCTATTCGGTTGCTCAGGCGGTAGAAGTCCTATTCGGTTGTCTAGACGGTAGAAGTCATGTTCGGTTGCTCAAGCGGTGTAATACCTGTTCCTCTGGGTTAAGAGAGGGTTGATAGTTAAATTCCAGAAGGAGTCTGGAACTGGACGTAGGACGGGAGTTCGAACTAGTATAAAAATCCCTGGTGTCATTTACTTTACTATTTACTTTTTATATTCATATTCGCATCATCAGATAACTTAGTTTATATCGCACTACCACTGCATTTACATTGTTTAAAACTGTTGGCCATTTCGATCCTATAGCATAGTCACTTTCACTTTATACCCGTTAAGTCGACCTAAATAGCACCAGATTTAGCTAAGTTATTCATGAAGAATATAGTTAGACTACATGTAATTCCTAGTAGTATAGTAAATGATAGAGATTCCTTATTCACTAGTGAGTTATGAAAGAGTCTACAGGATACTTTAGATACCAAGCTCAATATAAGTACTGCTTGCTACACACAGACAGATGTGCAACGAAGAGAGTTAACAAAGTCTTGGAGGATTTGTTAAGATCTTGTGTGCTAGATTTCGGAGGATCATGGGAAGACCATCTACACTTAGTCGAGTTTTCATATAACAACAGTTATCAGACTAGTATAGGGATGGCATCGTTTGAAGCTTTGTATGGAAGGCCATTCAAATCTCCAGTTTGTTGGTTAGAGACCGGGATAGGTAATTCTTGGTCTAGATTTGGTTAAAGAAGCTGTAGAAAAGATTGAGTTAATTCACACTAGAATAAAGGAAGCTCACTCTAGGCATAAGAGTTATGCTGATAAGAGACAGAAAGACTTAGAGTTCTCAGTTGGAGATCATGTTTTTGTCAAAGTATCGCCGATGAATGGAGTGATCAGATTTGGAAAATCAGGAAAATTGGCACCAAGATTCGTTGGACCATTTCCTATGATAGAAAGGATCGGGAAACTCGCGTATAAAGTAGAGTTACCGAATAGTTTGGCAGGAGTCCACAATATTTTCCATATTTCTCATCTAAGGAAGTGTATTCGAGATCCAGAGACTACTACTACACCGACTGTGTTAGAGGATCTAGTAGTGGAACCAGATATGACTATAATTAGAAAAAAAGTTCATATAGTTACGAGAGATGAGAAAAGATTAAGGAACAAGACAGTCAGATTAGTCAAAGTCCAGTGGAGTGATGACGAGAGAGACTGTACTTGGGAAACCGAGAGCAGGATTAGAGACACTTATCCTGACTTGTTTGATGGTATGTTTTACCTTTATGTTTGATTGTTGTGGGTAGCTTATCATAATTTCCAGGACGAAATTCTTTAAGGAAGGGAGTCTGTAATGACCCTAATTTTGATTAACATTACTTAGAACATTTAATAGGATAAATTAAATTAAATAATATAGATAGTTAAGGGATTGAGATTTTTTAATTAAGAAGGACCCGTGTCTTAATGAACGTATTAGTAAAACAGAATTAAAAATAAGTAAGTAGGAGGAATATGGTAAGGGTAGAATGGTAATAGCCTTTATTCCTATACACTAAACCCTTATATTCTTCATTCCTCATTCATTTAACTTTCACAAACAAAACAAAAACCCTAATGAACTCGGCCGGCCATCGTTAAGAGGATTCAAGGAGAGGAAAAGCTAGGATTCAAGTAGAAAGCATAGTCAAATCAATCTAAAGGAAAATCTCAACCATCTTAACACAAAGCCAAGGTGAATAATTAGTCTACATCTCACTTTTGATAATGATTTCGGTTTCAAGTTAGATCCGAATTATTTTTGCAAGTATCATGCCATGTTTTGATATATTAAATGGATACGTATGCTTGTTGATGATTTATATAGTTTAATATGGATTTTATGATATGTTTAGATTAGAAATCTATCAAATGACATCTAAATGATTTGCGATTTTGATATATGGTCAAAAATATTGTTTTAGAAGTTGGTTTCAAGTTTCATAATTTTCTAAGTAATTATGGATTTATTATGAATTTTCCAAGAGAGAAAATAGTGAATTTCGGATTTAAATTGTTTAAGGAATTAAATAATGTTTTAGGATCGGAAATTTATATATGTTAGAAAACATATTTAATGTGAATTATCATGATTTTAAGGATTTTTCCTAAGTGATTAACTATGATTTATAAATTATTTAAGTTAGAGGACTTAAATATTTTAAATGTTTTATCGAGGAGAAGGGTTTAAGCGTTAAATTATTTTCAAATGTTCCAATAAGGAGTCGACAGTAATTTTGATAAAGGAGAAGGAAAAAGTTTCCTAAGCCAATAAGATTTTAACATATATGAATGGTAGGTGAAAAGTGTTTTCTTTAATAAGCAAAAATATAGTATTTATTTAAATTACATCTTCACCACTACCCTTGCTAGCTTCCGACGCCCTACACACCAGCCTCTAACCCTTCCGCACTCATTCGGTACCAATATACATGGTATCAAGCTATTAGTACGAAGTGTATTAGACTTATGCGGAAGGTAGTAATGGCGTCGAAGGTATGCATGTGTAAGGGGTGAAGTTGACTTTTGATTTAAGACCTTTGAAAGGGTTGCCACTTTTGAACCCCTTCGATACTCTAGTTGCTGCATTAAAACCTTTTGCCTTAGTAAGAGGCTGCCTTTTAGAACTCTTTAAACCAATGAGTTCAGAGGGTAGGGTGTCGAATCAATACCCTTCCACAACCATTGAAGCCGCTTTTCTTTTAATATACATGCGAAAGGGTGGGTGCCGCAACTATACCTTTCGACATGGTTGAAGCCGCTTGTTTAAACCCAAGTATACATGTGGAAGTGTGTCATTATCATCCTAAATGTGTCGAAAGAATAGTTTCGCATATATCCCCTTAAGGGCTATGTATTTTACTTTGTTTTCAAACTATGGTTTCAAAAGGAATACCTATAATTGTTTTCGAAGCTATGCTTCTATATTTCTCTACTTGAACCCAATGCTTTCAAAAGGAATATTTTAATGGTTTCGAAAGAGGATGTCCATGGTTTTAAATCATGATTTCGAAAGGTAAATTTTGACCTTTCACCCTAATGTTTTCAAGGTTAAAGTAGTTAACTTGATTTGAAAGGCTTTCAATGAATTCGAAAGGGATTGTTTAATATTTTAAACAAAGGTTTCGAAGGTATTGTTTTGGCTTTATAGCCTAATGTTTTCTAAGTTTACAAGTGCTTTAACTTATTTTAAAAGGATAAATAACCCTATTGATTTTAATTTTTCATCAACATTGTTTTGTAAAGCATATATCATGGCATGAATATTTTGAGTAAAGAAAATGATATATTTTCCTTATTTAAGTTTGATTTAAAAAGGCTTAGATCAATTTGAAAGAAATGTTTTCAAGGAAAATTGAACAGGGTGGTCAACCCTAAGTATATGAATCAGATATTAGAAGACCGGATGGGACTGGTATGGGGTCACGCCTTATACTTTAGCTAGTAGCCTCTAGCTAATATAAGCCCCAAAATTCCAGTTTGTAGGGCTTTGTCACATGTATGACTAAAATGATGTTACACATAGAAAGGAATAAACAGAGTATAGATAGGTTATTGGTGAACCCGCAAAACCATCAGGATCAGTTGAACATAGGAGAAGTAAGTTGAGGATAGACGGTTCAGTATTGTCTCTAACAGAAGTTAGAATATTTATTATGTCCGATAAGCCCGAGTCAACCAGCGGTTAATAGCCGGCCTGATAAAACTATAATGTTCAGACGGATAGTCCATTAATTACCTGATTTATAAGCATATATGTTGTCTATTGTTGATAAAATCAATTTAATTGCAGGATTTTGATTTGCAAAAGATATGATTTTAAAAGGGTATTAGTGACGGGAAACCCATTCTACTAAGCGGTGTGGTCTCACTTAATATTAGTAAACCAAGATGTAATAGAATTATTCACACCAGGCTTTATGTCACACTCGAAGTTTATGTTTTCCCATTTCACTCTTGGGTGCTCAAATTTTAATTTGGGTAGATTGAGAGTTAAGGACCTTTTAGGTTTAGTAGGTTGGACGAATAAGCTTCCGAAGACGTGCAGAAAGAAAAGCTTGCTATGTAGGAGTTATGTAACGACCCCGAATTTTATATAAATTTAAAATTGATAATTTATTGAATTTTTGAATAAAAATTGTAAAATAACTTGATAAATTGATGCGAGTTTCCTCGATCACCAATAATTTTGTATAAATCATTTAAATTTAAAATTTATGGGTTATGTTAAAAATAAATTATAGTTAAGTGAAATATAAAATAAAACATATCTTATCAATAATTAACTTAAGTATTTGGTAGTTATGTTGTGAATAAAATAAATAAATATGTAAAATACATATCTTAGTCAAGTGATATATTAATGCACATTTATAAGTAATAAATAAATAAGCTTTTAAACAAGACAAACTATATATATATATATATATATGTGCTCACAAATTTAAAGGCCAGGCTGCACCTTTTTGTAAAAGCAAAATACATAAATGAACTTAAGAAAAGTATAGAGTACATAGTCTTTAGGAACTCATATATGTACCTGCCGTGAAGCATGGTATAAGAAACATAACATGTGTATATGCAGGATGTACTAAATAGATTTAAAAAGCTAGAAATGATATTTGTAAACATAAAAGGACCAAGGCATTAAATGCCATATCTCTAGCAAAAATCGAAATCACCTCAGCCACCTTGCTAAAGAAAAAATCTCTGATAAAATTTGTACTAGAGTATACAACCTGTATAATATTTTCCCTACATATATTTTCTTGTTCCTGTTCGTTTTCAAAATCTAGCTTTCTAGAGAAAAAATAAACAAAGACAAGTATATTTCACTAAGGCTAAAACTCAACTACTACAACTTAATCTTCTCAACCAAGCTAGTAAGAAGATCAAAGGGGGGGGTCAAGCTGACAGTTTTTCAAAACTGAGTGTTCTCTGTTCTAAAGCTTGTTTCAGGTGAGCAACTTCAAATTTTTCTAAAACCAGCTTTTCTTTTTTTCATTGCCTGTGAATCTGTGAGCTAATTTTAAACCTATAACTTTGTGTTGTGATTAATGTTTGAGGTATGTTCATATGAATATACAATATGTATGCTAGTATGTATATGAACCTGTATTGATCTGTGCGTGGCTGAATATATATAAGGATATGCCTCTGTTTAGTAACAGATTAACAAATTCAAGAAGAAAATTCATATCTTAAAATATAAAAAGATTTAGGTAATGATCCTTACATGAAATTTGGCTGTATTTACCAGATTCAAGTTTTTAAAACATTTGGAAGTATAAATATCAAACAACATTACAGGAATCAAGGGAATACAGTGAAAATAAACAAATATCAGAAAAATCAATGGATAAAATTTTATATTTTGAATGTATAACTTGTTTCAAACTTGAAAATCATGAATTTTAATCATAGTTTCTAGTTTTTTTATATTTAGAACTTTGAGAAATTGTAGGTTGAACAGAAAGTGGTTATCGACCAATTTCAGGCGGTCGGAGGCACTAGCGAGGTCGGGCTTTTCTGAGATGATGGAGGAATGTACGGAGGTTGTGGGAAAAATAGTGAGGTGGTTGGAAGTTCATCACGGCGGCGACGGGAAGAGTTTGAAACCTGGAAACCTAATTTTGATTGTGGGTTTTGTTTGAACTCGTGCGTTGTGAGGGTGGCCTCGGAGGTGATCGGGCTAGTTCACGATGGAACGTGGGTCGGTGGAGCGGCTCTAGGTTGATGGCCATGATCACTGGTGATCGGGATCACCGATGGCAAGGCAATTTGTAGAATCAGTTTCGAATACCTGGGAGGTCGAACAGCTCGTTTTCGGTAGAGATTTTGTACTGATGAATTAATGTTTGGATTGGGTTGCTGCATCAAAACGTGATGTGTCAGAGGGTTCACCAGAGATCAGAGGGGCTCCGATGAAGTGTGCACGTGCACGCGTGCGTTTTGAATGTCAGGTGGTCGTTGTGATTTGGAGGAGAAGGTTTGAACTCGAAGGTGGCTTCGGGAAGATGATGATTTGGCCCGGGTAGTTCTCTATTATGGTCTGGGTTGTTTGTTAACATAACAGGTTTTCAGAAAAAATATGAAAGAGTTTTCAAAGGGAAAGGTTAAGGTTGAACATTTTTAAGTTGTTTTGGGGAAGAAGGGTTGTCTCAGGAATGTTTTGTGGTCGACTCGAAGATGAACTCGAGTATTTGGGAGGGGAACTCGAGTTAGAGCTCGGGTTGATTTTGAAGGGAAAGAAGAAGAAAGCTGGGGATTTGGAGATGATAACTAGGGTATTTGCTCGAGTAAACTAGGGGTTTGTCTCGAGTTGCTTTAAAAAAAATTGATATAAAAAAACAGTTTTTGTAACGACCCGCCATTCATTCCACAGAATGACGCGTCATTAATAAGAAAGAAAGAGGTAGAAAATAGAAAAGAAGAGAAGAAAGAAGAAACAACAACAACGATCTCACAGCGGAACGAATAAATTATATTAATAACATAAAGAAACTATTACATAGTATACAACACTTATCAGAGTTTACACAACTATACAACACATACTAGACAGTTATAAACATCTGTCTAGATATTACAACTCAAATACAATACAAGACTCTAACACAGATATCAACACAGCGGAATACTATATCTACGAATGCCGAAGCCTCCTGCTCCATTGCTCCTCCACAATTCGTCAAAGCTAAACCTGAATCCCTTGGCTACTCGTAAAAATTTGAGTACCCAAGAGTTTATAAAACAGAAATAAACAACTTGGGTCAGACATGGGTCTGGTGTGAGTAACAGGTTAAACTTGTTTAACTTTGAAACCATTTGGAAAGAAAAAGTATCTCGTAAGACTTCCCGCACATAAACACGGAAAAGTTTTTACCTTACGATAACCAAAACATTTGATAGGAAATTCGATTGTATTATAATAGGGTCTAGGGTTTTCAAATAAATATGAAATAGCCGAAATTGTTACATTATTAAATTCCAGCATACATAAGTATACAATCAAGTCCGTTATCACTTATTGGAATTTGGATTTCCATACAATGGCAGAGCTACCGGGGTACCGCTCATCACAGTACGGGGCCTAGATCACCGTACCGAGGATCACTCCCAATCCCCTGCAACACAAAGCCGGAACCATCCCTTACTGGATAATCCCGAATAAAATCACCCCACAGATGGCCGTCGCCAACTGCACCACTAAGCCGAAATAAAAGGAACTTCTCTAGACAGGGATGACCTTACTCTCAGTGGGTGCTACCCACGAAGCCTTGCTGCACCTCCCCTGTTTTAGCCATTTCCGGTTTGATGAGGCTTGAGGTCACGATTTACCTTTAAATCAGAACATCACTTAGAATGCTCATCGTCCACCTGACGATGTTTTGAAAGCATTCGATCCATACAAGTTCGTTCCGAGTTCGAACGAAACCGAAGGCATTATCTCGTTACACTCGTGTTGGAATCACCCTCAGAGTTAACGACAATAACCCTTGCACTTTGAATCTTCATCTTCACTTGAGATTCACGACCTATCGTTAATTTGGATCGATGTGGTATTCGGGTCTCCAGACCTGGAATTCCGGTATACGGAAACCCGATCCCGGTCTCATCGAAATCCAAAACGTATCTTTTAAGGCCAAGTTGTTTTAAGGTTAAAACAATTCATTTCAGTTATCTATACTACAGGGATAGATAATTCACAACAGATAATCTACATTATCACAAACAGACAATTCATATTATCATTTCAATTTAACCAAAGCATCCATATCATAGATCAGCACATCTCTTATCAGAGATAACAACAATGCAAAGCATTCTATATTATTCATCCATCCCTAAGTAATGATTTATATCATCTCTAATTAATTTAAAATGAATTAAATTAATTACCTCATTTTATAAATCCTTCTTACTTAATCATTAATTAAACCAATTAATTAATCATTACTCTAAGTATCTATCTTAATTAATCATTCCTGATTAATTACCATTTAATTACTTTAAGTAATTAATACTTAATTAATCTCACAAATTAATTATCTTAAACCATTTCAGTAATTAATCCTTAATTACTTCATCTATTAATTAACTATACTTAATTACATTAATCCTCAATTAACTATAATTAATTAATTACTTTAATCACTTATTATTTATTAATTAATCTTAATTAATCAATTCTTAATTACATCATTAATTATATTAATTAATGATCCTTAATTACTCTTAATTAATTATCTTATTTAAATTAATTACATCTAATAATTAATTAGTCACATTTATTAATCACCTTTGATTAATCTCATCTAGTAATTAACTACCCTTAATTACTCTTCCATAAATTAATTACTCATTAATTAATTATCTTTTAATTAATCCCTTGATTAATTATTTAAAGTAATTAACTCAAATTACTTTCATTATATCATCCTTAGTTAATTACATCCACTAATTAACTTTAATTACTTTCCTAAGTAATTACACTTTCACTAATTACATTTAATAATTATACTTATCACATAACCAAGTGATTATCTTAAATTAATTAAATTAATTAATTTAACTTATCAAATTATTTAATTAATTACCTTAAGTAATTAATTACCTTAATTACTTCCATTAAGTAATTATACTTAACCAATTTCCATAAATGATTATTATTAATTTATTAATCAAATTGATTACCAAAATTAATCTCATTAATTAATTATTTATTTATCCCTAATTAATGATCCCTCATTAATTATTTAACAATTCTTTAATTACTTCTTTAGGTAATTAATCTTTAATCAATTATTTATTAAAACAACTTGATAAACTCTTATTTATCAATTAATTAATTAAATTATCAATTATTCTTTAACTACCTTATTAATTTAATTACTCCTATATAATTAAATCTTAATTACTTTCTGACTAAAGTATTAACCTTTAACTACTTTAGTTATTATTAACAAAAGTCTTTAAAACGTTTTACTTTAAAATCTTTCTTTTAATTCATTTTAAATTAAAAGATTTAAATAGATTACAATTTAACTTTAACCAATATTTAAATCAAATATACAAAATCTTTTTAAATCAAATGTTAAGAACACTTAACATTTATAAGATTTTAAACCAATTTATTTGAATTCAAAATCTTTTTTTTTTTTTTAAATATACTTTTAACAATTTAAATTTTAAAACATCATAAATTTTATCAACCTATTTATTTCAAACAAGGATAAAAATTTTAAATTGAATCCATACTTCCAAATTTGCTTTAAAACTTTGTTTAAAATTTCAGTTTCCAAAATTTTAAACCAAATTTAAAAGTTAAAACAAACAGGCTTAAGGCCTGTACCAACTCAAATTACCCGAGCCTACCACTAAATGCTTCGAGTAAAAACTGGAAACCCTCGAGTTCCCTTCGAGTTTCCCTTCCCTTGTTATTTTAAAACTTTGTCAAGTTAAAAAAAATTATAAACAGTTTAGCCCACGCGAGTCTTCCCGAGCCATCACCCAGTTTTCACGAGGATGTCTTCGAGTCAAACATCACTTGCTCGAGAACATCTTCTTCCTCTAAACTCAAATCTTCCAGATATTCGAAACATCCATGTGCATGTGCACAAGCGAAATGCTTGCCCTCGATCACCGCCGATGATCTTCTCCAGTCAACATTCACCTTCGTATCCAAATTCGACCACCAAAACTTCAACATCAATTCGTATTCGGAAACGAGTATCTCATCGCCATGAAGAACAGGAAACCAAAGCCTGGAAATCACTCGAATTCATCTCTCCGATCGCCTGAGCGTCTGAACGTTTGGCCGCGACTTCGACTTCGTCCCCACTTCAATTTCCCAAAATCTGGTGAAGCTCGATCCACCAGAGCTCCCTTGATCACCAAAACCTCGACCATGCCCAAAATTAGGTCTACAGATAATCTCGATCAATTCCCATCGCCACAGTCGTCTATCATTACTTCTACTATTTTTTCCGACCTCACCCATCATCCAACTATCTCCAATGAGAACCACTTCTCCGAAAATCAACTAGATCATCAGAGATCACCCAGAATGCAAATTCTGGTCAAACCCAATCTGCTCCTAATATACCCCTCTAAAAATTGTGATTTCACTTTCAAAATTCATGTTTTAGGATAGGGTTTTAGATTATATGCCTGTCTTGATGAATTCAGATACTTAAATTTTCACCTAATTTAAACATGCACTGTATTTTCTAGTTCCTAGAGACATTTCTGTTTTATTTTAACTTAATAAAACTTTAAACTCTAATCTATGATACACCAAACATGTTTGTTCGAATTCTAAATCCTATCAGAGATTATATCAAAAGGATTTAAATTTTGATCATGACTTTAACTTCTAAAAGAAGAGCAGATAAGATCAGGGTATAATAATAGGCATGCATCTATACATCCATATACATACATAGAAATTCAATCATATACATATATTCAATACTCATTTTATCCTAGAATTTCACATGCAAACAGATACCTATGTACTAAAATTTTAAGAAAACTATTACTCACCAATTTAAAATGAAGAACAGAGCCCTCTTTGAAACTGCTTTAAACTTTAAAACTGAAGTGCTTTTGAAACTTTTAAAACTCGATTTAAAAACTTGAATGCTGGCTTTATTTCGGAAGGATTGCAGTTGCATGCAGAGATGCCTTGTTTGACATGCCTCCAGATTTGAAAAGAATTTGTAGTCTTTTGTTTCCAGATTGAAAATGCATTACAGGTCTGGGTTTTGAAAGTGATTTGCATGTTTGATGAAGAAGCATTTTAGAGGATATTGATTACAGATTTGTTTTGATTCCAGATTTGAAGAAAATGCAACCTTTTTGTTTTCAGATTGAAGAGAGGTTACAGGTTTTAAAGAAATGCAGGTTGAAGGCTTGATTATTGAAAATGAGTTACAGGTTATTTGAGATTATGGTTTGAGGATTACTGATTTTATTTGAGAACATTTCGGTTGAGAATTTGTTTGAGAATTTTGTTTTATTGAAAGAAATCTTGTTTCAGATTTTGTTTTGAGTATTCTTGTTACAGGCTGAAATCTCTTTAATTTTGAAAAAGAATTAGAAAAGAAAATGTAGATAAGAACATATGTATATATAAGTAAAAATGATATATTCAAATAAAAGAAAAACAAAAACTCAAAACTTGACGTTTGTCATTACATTGGTTTATTAATGTACACATGTTATTTTAAAGCTTTAGGAATTTACACATGTCTTTTTAGTTAGTTTATATTTATTTTAAATATAGATAAAAGCTTTTTCTTTATTTTCTTAAACACTTATTACTTATCTATTTATATATATAAAGATAACTTTTTTTTAAAGAACTAACCAATTATACTTATAAATAAAAGCTTATACATATATATTTAAAATCTAAAACTATTTAAATATTACCTCTTTTGAATTTCAAATTCAAATTCAAATTATATTCTTAAAATCCAATTTAAAGTAAATTTAAAACAACACATCCAATTTGAAAATAACAATCTTATTTTATTAAGGTCTTTTTATTATAAAAACAACACTCTATTAATATTGTTTGAAATTAACATATTTATCAATTTTAAAATAATTTATAAAGGAGATTATAAATTACTACTATTTATTAAATGAATTAACATATCATATTTATATATATATATATATATATTCAATTCAAATCTTATTATCAAAAATTATCAATCAATTTAATTATTTAAACAGATTATTAAATTGATATTGCCTTAAATTTCCGGGATATTACATTCCTTCCCCCTTAAAATAATTTCGTCCCCGAAATTTAAAACAAAGGTAATTTAATAATCTATTTAAATCACAACCATAAATTATCATCCATATGCTAACACCCATAGCAAACAATTCACTCAATCAAACAATTTTAATTATCCAGACAAAATTTTGGATAAAAATTTCCCCGAGTTTCCCCAAGTATATATATACCGGGATACTTGCTTAACAGAATCCAACAATCAACACTACTAAACTATAGAGCTTCTACTCATCTAGATCTATAGAACTAAACAAGATATCAGACTACAGATGAGTCTGACTTAACAACCAGATCTTCCAGAACTGCTGGTTCCAAAACCAGAGATAGATTAAACAAGTACTCCCTCAGAGATACGTAAAATATATTGAATTCCAGTTATCCAAACTGACAATTCAATCCAGTAGATCAAACTCTTACACAAATCAGAACACAGAAGAGATCCAAAATAACTCGGAGCTAACTTCCCAGACTTACCCAATCTGATAACTCCCGTTCACAAGAGGAAACTTCAACAACAACGAAGTCTCTAACTTCGAATTCCAAATTCCTCCATCTTTTATCCACAAAATCCTTCAAACGATCTTGGACTTCCTACAAATCCTTCCTGATCAGTTCAACTTTCGCCGATACTTCTAGAAACAAACTAGACTAAGAATAACTCCACACAATGATCTTCTCAAGATCAACCCAATCCAAAACAAAACTCTACTTCTCAAACATCAGAAGATTCCAAACTAACTTCTCCTATCTGGAAAAGACGAACAGGAGCACTCGCCAAAACTGTTCCTGCTGCACCACTCTGATCTGGAGTAGAATGAAAATGCTGATGATGAACACAAGCACAGACTGGACAACTCATTCCAGAAAATATCGGATAACTCAAAAGAATACTCAAACTATCGCAAGTCACTTTTGCGATCCACCCAGCCAAAATCCAAATAAAACTGTTCTCTCTTTACCAATCAGAACAGCTCACACTTGACTATCCTATCCATCGAAGAAATGGATCCTCTCTACTGCTTCTGAACTTCACCTTCAGAAAAACTGCTTAGCCAGAAAAACTTCTGCCGAAAACAGAACACTCCGAGCTACACTACTGCCACAGATGCCACAGACTTCTCAATCCAAGGTTCTTCGAGAAATTCGGACTTCAAACAGAACAAAAACATCTTGCTGAACTCAGCCTCGACACCGAAGCAGACACACTTCATTAACTTGTTCCAAAGAAAACATCTTCGGGAACATCCATAGTCACTGCATCTCATCACGCAGCTACTTCTTCCAGAAGTATCAAGATACCATCACTCGCTTCTGTCCAACCGACAGCTCCAACTTTACTCATCCAAACTACAAAGATAAACTCCGAACCATAACAGTTTCCTTCGAAGATCGATGAAATCCTTTACCACAGTAAAGTTTACTTGAGACGGTATTAGGTTTACAGTCTCGACAAATACACTTCCAACCTCAACACTCAGATTCCTAATCTTAGATGATAAATTATTATCATCTCAACCAATCATTATAAATACCATATACTTTTAAAATGATACTTTTTATATATAGAAAATATATCTAGGTAAAATTATTTCACCTCCCCTTTTTAAAACAATATTGTGTCCGTTGGCCTGGTCTAAGTGTTTAGAGATCCCTATCAATAACGGTAGCTACTCGTATTGACCAGAATCCATATACCACTTAACCGATCAATTAACACAATATAAAATCATTTTATATAACTAACAAATACGCGCTCTCGTATATATATATACATACACTCAGACTAAAATAGGTCGCTACAGATCCTATCTCTAATGAACAACCCTTCCGAACCTAGGTATTCACTTAACCTAGTTCTCTGATGTTCACTTAACCAAAAGCTTAGGCATTCGCTCAACCTAAGCTCTGATACCAACTGTAACGACCCGCCATTCATTCCACAGAATGACGCGTCATTAATAAGAAAGAAAGAGGTAGAAAATAGAAAAGAAGAGAAGAAAGAAGAAACAACAACAACGATCTCACAGCGGAACGAATAAATTATATTAATAACATAAAGAAACTATTACATAGTATACAACACTTATCAGAGTTTACACAACTATACAACACATACTAGACAGTTATAAACATCTGTCTAGATATTACAACTCAAATACAATACAAGACTCTAACACAGATATCAACACAGCGGAATACTATATCTACGAATGCCGAAGCCTCCTGCTCCATTGCTCCTCCACAATTCGTCAAAGCTAAACCTGAATCCCTTGGCTACTCGTAAAAATTTGAGTACCCAAGTTGTTTATTTCTGTTTTATAAACTCTTGGGTACTCAAATTTTTACGAGTAGCCAAGGGATTCAGGTTTAGCTTTGACGAATTGTGGAGGAGCAATGGAGCAGGAGGCTTCGGCATTCGTAGATATAGTATTCCGCTGTGTTGATATCTGTGTTAGAGTCTTGTATTGTATTTGAGTTGTAATATCTAGACAGATGTTTATAACTGTCTAGTATGTGTTGTATAGTTGTGTAAACTCTGATAAGTGTTGTATACTATGTAATAGTTTCTTTATGTTATTAATATAATTTATTCGTTCCGCTGTGAGATCGTTGTTGTTGTTTCTTCTTTCTTCTCTTCTTTTCTATTTTCTACCTCTTTCTTTCTTATTAATGACGCGTCATTCTGTGGAATGAATGGCGGGTCGTTACAGTTCAATCAATTCTAACTATCTAGACTAAATTCTAGTTAAAATTCTAGTTAAAATAATCCTGGCTCTGTCTTTGGAAAATAAAAAAAAAATAATAAAAAAATAAAATAAAAAATAAAAAATAATAAAAAAAATAATAAAAAATAAATATAAAAATAAAAAAAAAAAATATTATAAGATATATATAAAATTATAATAAAAATAATATAATATAAATAAAAAATAAAATAAATAAGAAATTGTTAATAAATAAAAAAAAATAAAAAAATAATTTGTATTAAATAAAAAAAAATAAAAATAAAAATAAAAAATAAAAAATAAATAATATATAAAAAATATATATATATATAAGTATAAAAGAAATAAAAAAAATTAATATATAAAAATATAAATATAAAAAAATATATAAAAAAATATATTAAAATATAATATAATAAAAATATAATAAAATAAAAATAATATAAAATAAAAAATAAGAAAAATAAAAATTAGAATAATGATAAATAATAAATATATATAATTAGAAAAAAAATAAAATAAAATAATAAATATAAAAATAAATATTAAGATAGATTTTGATATAATATAGATATAAATATATTTATAAATAAAAAAAAATATAATTTAAAAAATATAAAAAATATTATAAGATAAGAATAAATAATAATAAGATATAAATTTTTTTTTTTATATATTTTAATTTTATATTATAATATTTATTATTATTTATATACTATATTTTAATTCTTTTTTATTTTATATATTATTTAAATATATATATACCAACTGTGACGACCCGCCACTCATTCCACAGAATGACGCATCGTCAATAAGAAAGAAGGGGTAGAAAATAGAAAAGAAGAGAAGAAAGAAACAACAACAACTATCTCACAGCGGAAAGAATAAATTATATTAATAACATAAACTATTACATAGTATACAACACTTATCAGAGTTTACACAACTACAACACACACTAGACAGTTATAAACATCTGTCTATATATTACAACTCAAATACAATACAAGACTCTAACACAGATATCAACACAGCGGAATACTATATCTACGAACGCCGAAGCCTCCTGCTCCATTGCTCCTCCACAATTCGTCAAAGCTAAACCTGAATCTCTTGGCTACTCGTAAAAATTTGAGTACCCAAGAGTTTATAAAACAGAAATAAACAACTTGGGTCAGACATGGGTCTGGTGTGAGTAACAGGTTAAACTTGTTTAACTTTGAAACCATTTGGAAAGAAAAAGTATCTCGTAAGACTTCCCGCACATAAACACGGAAAAGTTTTTACCTTACGATAACCAAAACATTTGATAGGAAATTCGATTGTATTATAATAGGGTCTAGGGTTTTCAAATAAATATGAAATAGCCGAAATTGTTACATTATTAAATTCCAGCATACATAAGTATACAATCAAGTCCGTTATCACTTATTGGAATTTGGATTTCCATACAATGGCAGAGCTACCGGGGTACCGCTCATCACAGTACGGGGCCTAGATCACCGTACCGAGGATCACTCCCAATCCCCTGCAACACAAAGCCGAAACCATCCCTTACTGGATAATCCCGAATAAAATCACCCCATTTTACCAATATCGATTTCAGATTTCCAAAACTCCTTATTTATTCTTTAATTAACTTTAATCCTTAATTCCAAAAATAACTTATTTTATTCTTCAAATAATATCACTTAAGTATAAAATTTATTATCCCTTGTAAATTCAAAATCCCCTTATTTCATATTTGTTAAAATTCCAAATCACTTTATTTTTATTTCAATTCGTTATAAATTTTATCCCAATTCCTCGAATTATTTTACTTAACTCTTTATTCTTTTATTTCTTTCAAAATCCAATTCAATATATTTTTATAACTCCTTTTTATTGAAATATTCAATCCAACCATATCATCCAATATTTCAATCATCAATAAAATCATCACAGGATATCAATATTCATAGAACAGAATACTCAAAACAAAATCTGAAACAAGCTGGGATGAAATAAAATAGTAATGGATGGCAAAACAAAAGCAAAGGTGAGTTAATATTTATTCAATTAAATAACAATTTCATATTCTTTAAAATCCATTCATATTAAAATAAATAATACATTATACTTATTATCTGAAATTAACATATTTGATATTTAAATAATTTATATAAGAGATTATATTATCAAGTGATATTTAAAAAGAAATAAAACAAACCTTACATGTCAAATCTTATTTATTTAAACTTAAGTAAAAATATCTTAAACTAATTAAAGTATTTTAAAGAATATGAAATTGTTATTTAATTGAATAAATATATATATATATACAATATTTTAAACTCGTTTTTAAAATGCTAATTTAAAAGCTTTTGTATTTATTCCTATTAAATAAATATTCTTCCAAATTTCTATAAACAAATTTCTTTAAAGAGAATAATATAAAACAAACCTTATTTTTAAATAAAAACTTTTATTCATATATTTTAAATCCATACTATATTATTATTTTTATTTTAAGATATATATATATATATTTCTTTAAATTCAATTCTTAAACCAAATTCAAATGTAATTTAAAAATCCAATTTAAAATCAACTCAACAAACATCTTCCTCAAATAACCTGTAATGCACTTCTTTTCAAATCTGAAAGCCTGTAACTCGTTCTTCAAATCTGCATTTCTTTAAGCCTGAATATTCTTCCTCAAACCATAATCTCAAAACAAACCAGTTAACTCATTTTCCAAATCAAAGTATTTAGCCTGCCATTCATTTTCATCATCAAACCTGGAGCATGCAAAGTATTTTCTTCCTGGAAATCCAGCAGTCCATCTCTGCTCCAATCTGAGATAAATCTAGCAAGCTAACAGGAAATTTAAACAACAAGCATTCCAGTTTCTTTAACAAGAAATTCAAATATTTAAAGATCAAAAGGCATCTCAGTTTAAAAAGATTCAAAAAGCTTTTCACAATGGTGCTCTGTTCTCTGCTTCATGTCTGGTGAGTAAACATTCTTTAAAAACAGTTTATTTTTGATTTAACTCTAATGCATGAGGTAATAATTGGTTTGGTATGAAAGTTATTCATCTTGAATTTATTTAAATTGATATATATGTTGAGTGATCATGTCTGTTTATATATATATCCCGTTCTCTGTTTTAACAAGTGACTAAACTCTTTTGAAGCTCTGATACCAACTGTAATAACCCGACTTTTTCTCCATAGAAAGTCGGATCATTATGAAGAAAGAAAGGGTAGAAAATAGAAAAGAAGAGAAGAAAGAAAGAAACAACAACAACGATCTCACAGCGGAACGAATAAATTATATTAATAACATAAACTATTACATAGTATACAACACTTTACAGAGTTACACAGCATATACATCACTTACTAGATAGTTATAAACATCTGTCTAGACATTACAACTCAATACACTACAGAGATACAGACACAATATTGTTTTAAAGAGGTAAATGAAATAATTTTACCCAGAAATAATTTCTATATAAAAAGTATCATTTTAAATATATATATATATATTTCTACCTATTTGTTGGGTTACCTGTTCGGGTTTTCCAATATAAGTTATAAAGGTAGATAAGGTGGTAGTGTGTATAACACAATTACCAATAGTTAGAATTTGAGGTTAATTAATGGAAATGATTTGAGGTATCTTGTGCGGGAATTATCCAGTAAGGGATGTTCCGGCCTTGTGTTGCAGGGGATTGGGAGTGATCCTCGGTACGGTGATCTAGGCCACGTACTGTGATGGGCGGTACCCCAGTAGCCCTGCCATTGTATGGAATCCAAAATCCAATAAGTGCCAACGGACTTGATTGTATAACCCACTTTGTGGCTAGTATGTTGGAATTTAATAATGTAACAATTTCAGCTATTTCATATTTATTTGAAAACCCTAGACCCTATTATAATACAATCGAATTTCCTATCAAATGTTTTGGTTAGCGTAAGGTAAAAACTTACCCATGTTTATGTGTGGGAAGTCTTACGTGATACCTTTTCTTTCAAAAGGTTTTGAAGTTAAGCAAGTTTAACCTGTTACTCACACCAGACCCATGTCTGACCCAAGTTGTTTATTTCTGTTTTATAAACTCTTGGGTACTCAAATTTTTACGAGTAGCCAAGGGATTCAGGTTTAGCTTTGACGAATTGTGGAGGAGCAATGGAGCAGGAGGCTTCAGCGTTGTAGATATATATAGTAGTTCCGCTGTGTCTGTATCTCTGTAGTGTATTGAGTTGTAATGTCTAGACAGATGTTTATAACTGTCTAGTAAGTGATGTATATGCTGTGTAACTCTGTAAAGTGTTGTATACTATGTAATAGTTTATGTTATTAATATAATTTATTCGTTCCGCTGTGAGATCGTTGTTGTTGTTTCTTTCTTTCTTCTCTTCTTTTCTATTTTCTACCCTTTCTTTCTTCATAATGATCCGACTTTCTATGGAGAAAAAGTCGGGTTATTACAGTCTTTCATTAATTACTTCCAAAAAGTAATTATTCTTTTTAATTAATTACATTTAGTAATTACACCTTAATTACTTATACTAAGTAATTCACTTAATTAATTATATTAATTAATTATATTAAGTAATTAACACTTAATCAAATTCAAAGTTTATCCTTAATTAATTACCTTAATTAATTAACTTAATTTAATTACCTAAATTAATTACTTCTTAATCACTAGTTAATGTTCCATTATTAACTACCTACTAATTACTTACTCTAAGTAATATCTTTAATTAATCTCATCTTTAATTAATTATACTAATAAATTTTATTAATATTAAATATTTTAATTAATTCAATAATTAATTATCCTTAATTAATCATAACTTAAATAATTTAAAGACAAATTCATTATCTTTATTCAAAACTTAGTTATATCTTTATACTTCCATTTGAAAACTTTTTGCAAATCAATATATAATAGAAGATATAAAATTTTATTTAAACAAAATAAATCTTAGAAATTATGAAATTTATTCAAACTTTGGAACATCATATTCACTGCGTCTTATCACACAGCTACTATTACCTGAGGTATCAAGGTACCATCACTCGCTTCTGTTCAACCGACAGATCCAACCTTACTCATCCAAACTTCAAAGATAAACTCCGAACCATTACAGTTTCCTTCGGAGATCGATGAAATCCTTTACCATAGCAAAGCTTACTCGAGACGGTATTAGGTCTACAGTCTCGACAGATACACTTCCAACCTCAACACTCAAATTCTACCTATTTGTTGGGTTACCTGTTCGGGTTTTCCAATATAAGTTATAAAGGTAGATAAGGTGGTAGTGTGTATAACACAATTACCAATAGTTAGAATTTGAGTGTTGAGGTTGGAAGTGTATCTGTCGAGACTGTAGACCTAATACCGTCTCGAGTAAGCTTTGCTATGGTAAAGGATTTCATCGATCTCCGAAGGAAACTGTAATGGTTCGGAGTTTATCTTTGAAGTTTGGATGAGTAAGGTTGGATCTGTCGGTTGAACAGAAGCGAGTGATGGTACCTTAATACCTCAGGTAATAGTAGCTGTGTGATAAGACGCAGTGAATATGAATTTATAAACTCTTGGGTACTCAAATTTTTACGAGTAGCCAAGGGATTCAGGTTTAGCTTTGACGAATTGTGGAGGAGCAATGGAGCAGGAGGCTTCGGCATTCGTAGATATAGTATTCCGCTGTGTTGATATCTGTGTTAGAGTCTTGTATTGTATTTGAGTTGTAATATCTAGACAGATGTTTATAACTGTCTAGTATGTGTTGTATAGTTGTGTAAACTCTGATAAGTGTTGTATACTATGTAAAAGTTTCTTTATGTTATTAATATAATTTATTCGTTCCGCTGTGAGATCGTTGTTGTTGTTTCTTCTTTCTTCTCTTCTTTTCTATTTTCTACCTCTTTCTTTCTTATTAATGACGCGTCATTCTGTGGAATGAATGGCGGGTCGTTACAGTTTTTAACCTTTAAAACAAAATCAAGTTTATTTAAAACAATTTTGTTAAACCCGGTTCTTTTGTAAATAGTGAATGTTCAAAGGGAACTTAAGAATGTTGAATTAAGTGAGGGTTTAAGATAATGTGATTTATTAAAGTGATTAATAAAGATAAAATAGTTATCTTTTAGTTAACTAAGATCTTAAGTTATTAATGATTTATTAATTAATAAGTAAATAAAGGATAATTACTTAAAGAAAAATTAATTAATTAATAATTAATTAAAGGATGATTTATTACTTAGAAATAATTACTTAAATGAAGGTAATTAGGGATGGATAATTATTGATTTAAGATTGATTAATCAAGTAAATAAAGGATAATTAATTTAAGGAATCATTAATTAATGTGATTAATTAATTGAATGTAAATTTGTTAAGATAATTAATTAAAGAATTAATTGATAATTAAAGATAAATTGATTTATTATTAAAGGTTAATTAATTTAAAATGGTTTATAATTAATTAATGTTAATTAATCAAGATTAGTAGTTTATTCATAAGTAATTAATCTGATTTAAATCAATTAGATAATTAAATTAATTTTACTTATGAATATTTGGATTCTATTGGATGATTTGATTGGTTTGATATCCCTAATTTGTGATGCTTTGTGATACATCCTGATTTATGTTGTGATCTGTAATTTACTTACCTGTGATATATATCTATGATCTGTGAATGAACGATAAGCGGGATAGTTAATACCGCTTATCAAACTATATTTCTGTATTCTGATTTGTGATGATTGTATGATGTTGCACTACTGTGTAAAACCCTTGGACTACACCTTTACACACACAAATATGGATTTCACGTGGAAATCGGTTAAGTCACAGATAATTTAAATTTGATGTTTTTGAAATTGAAATTTTAATTTCAATTGATTTTGAAATTGGAAATTTGGATTTAAAGTTAAAAGCTTTTGAAATAGAATTTCAAAAATAAAAGTTATTTTGAATAACTTGATTAAGTTTTGAAAATTTAAACAATTTGATTTAAATTTGAATTCAAGTTTGAAATTGAATTCTATGATTTGAAACTAGGGATTGAAGATGCTGTATAAGTTATATATGGGTTGAACCATTTTAAAGATATTGATTTGGGAATTTGAATTTGAATTTAAATTCAAAAGTTTTCACTCATGTAAATAAAATTGGATTTTTCTGAAAAGAAAACTATTTGTTTTCAAATGATTAAAGCTTTCAAATAAGAAGTGAATTTCCAAATTGTGTTGAAAGGTTTCAAGTTTAAAATAAAATTTAAATGTTTTGAAAACTGTGAAATGAGTCTTTGATTCAAAGACCGAATGAGTTAATCCAACTTGAAATAAAAACTGGTTTGAAAGGTTATGAATGAATCTTTAGAAACGAGTTTTGAAAGCTATAAGTTAAATCTTGACTTAAAGATTTAACGAGTTAATTCAATTAAAATGGAAATTGTTTTGAAATATATGAATGGATCTTTGTGAATGGGGTTAACTTTGTGAATTGAATCTTTTTGTTTAAAGATTTTAAAATGGTAATTTGTTAAACCATTCGAATGAAAAGTTTTGGGTTTTAAGCTGTGACTTAATTGAAATCCCATATCCATATGTTTTAAATATTTCGCTCACTATTCGGGTTAGCCGAGAAAGGACCTTTGGGTCATACAACCCATTCCGAATATGTGATACGACGTATATGGATAGCATTTTCTATATTACAGCATGATAGGGGGTTCTCGCTTCGCGGTTTGGTGGCGAACGGGAGACTCTTACCCCTACATGTCCCTGAGAGGGATGGGTTGGTTAGGCAGAGGCCGTGAGAATCGAGAGGCTGGCCGTAAAAGTAAATGCGAGGTGCCAGTGTAAGCCACGGTGGGACTGGGATGGTTGCAAAGCCTACCGGTGGCCGCCGACAGTTCGTCGAGTTACTCTACATCGGCTGATCTCCGGTATAGAGGTTTTATCACCCTTAGTGACGGGAAGTCCGGATGTGATTGGAAATTATCCGGAATTGCAAGGGCTTCTTAAGAAGTGCCTTCGGTTCTGTTCGAACCCGGAACAGACTTGTATGGTTACATGTCTGACATTACACTTTGAGATATAAAGCAGATTTCTTTCAAATACATTTTTGTTTGGTGGCGGAGAATTTATTCTCTTAGCTTAACACCCTTCTCTGAGACGCACGAGCTCAGAGGTTATGTAGTTGAAGTTATCAGCGATATATTCCCAATTTGGTAATGTGGCATGCTGAGTGTTGCTGTGTGATGATCATTGTTTGATCATTTGTGATATGATCATTTGTTTGATCATTTATCTAGGTGATCATTTCTTTGATCATCTGTTGACCCAAAGCATGGCTTTGTGACAAAGCATAGCTTTGTGGACGAGACTTCGTCGAACCTCACAACCCGGAAATGGTCGAAACAGGAATGATGCGGCAAGGTTTCAGGGGTAGCTTCCCTAGGGTATGACCATTCCTTCTGGAAAAGGGTAGTATCATGGTATGGAGCCCAGATACTTACTCATGTGGATACACTTTATTTATGATGTGTGATGTTGGATACCGAGCGCTCGGATAAAGGTCCCAAAGGACCGGGGGTGGCATATCTGATGTAACAACCCGTAAAATTTCAACTGTTCAAATAACGGTATTAGTTGAAATTTTGTGGAAATTTTAAACGATAAAATTTTGAAATAAAAATTTAATATTTGGAATACGTCTAGTTAAACATAGCAACCGGTAAATTTTCGTCCGAAAATATGAAAGTTTATTTCGCGCGTAAATTCACTTCAATTCAATCAGTTAAAAAGTAATGAAAATAAAATGTTTTCGAAACATAAATATTTTTACATAGAAAAATTCTAAACCATCTTCTGAGCAAGATGTCAGTTTGTCGTTTTTCCAAATTCGGACATCTTTGGCTCCGTCGTTCTTATTTTCTGCAAATAGCAGTATTCTGGTACCGATATCAATTTTTATCGGATGATCGTACCACTGATATCTATATATCGTTTTGACCGTCTCGTCGTGCTGATCTCTACGGTATATTCGATTGTTAATTTTGGAGTCCGGTACGCGGTGAATCGATGAAACGGTCAACCGTATCGGTTCCGAAATTTTGGCTTTTGAATTTCCGTGACCTTTCACTCATCTAATTCGTGGCTTTTGGCTTTTGGCTTTTGAATCTTCAATCATTGTTGGTGATAACTCCTGAATTTAATTCGTGGCTTTACACTTTTCCACTTGTTTTGGTTATAAAGTTGTTTGGCCTTTCATCTTTAATTTGTATTCCCACGGTTCATATATTTCTCACGTACATTTATTCACATTTATTGTTGGAGCCATCATCATTTTTACCACCAAAACAATGCATTTATCCATCTTCTTTTCAATTTGCAAACTTCATTTCCACTGCCCTCCTCTGTCACATTTTCTTCTCATAGCCGAAAATAAAACCCATCACAACATGCTTCTTCTTCATGCCGTCCGCCTCCTCCTCCTCACTTCGGCCATCACCGCTCACAACACCGACTGAGCATGCCCACAGCCGCGTTTTCCCTTCTCGCCTACGTGCTCCTCTCCGCTACAATCAACCGATCACTCCAAGGCAGCCTCTGCCTCCCTCCTATCAAACCGAAGCTGTCCCCTCCACTCGCCTCGTCAGAGCACCACCCTCGGCCTTGAACCACTGCCGATCGAGCACCACAAGCCGCACCTTCTCCCAGTCTCGCCGAACACCCACTGCCTCCCCTCGCCTCCTTCTTTTCCCCGCTTTGTCAACCACCTCCGCCTTTCCTCGAACGCCTTCCCCTCTCTCTCACTTTTCCCGACCACCACCGAGCAGTGCTTCTCCAACGTCGGCCTTCATCCACCGTAGCCCATCTTTGTAGCCTCCTGCTTTTCTTAAAATTTAATGTAAGTCGTTCATTTGGTTTAAAGATATATTCATAATTTTTGAGATAAGTGTTTATTAATAATGTATTGGTTTTAAACTTGCTGTTAAAGGTGAGAGAAGATTATTTTGTATATGTATATATTACATACGTTATTGTTTTATTATTGAGTAGTGTAGCATGTCAGCTTGTGAACAAATATATATAAATCTAGGTTCATAAAGTTTATATATGTATCTGACTATGTATACGATTTAGACGTTTACAAAATTTTATTTACAGTTATCAAGTCGTCTACTGTTAGTTGTATATATATGTAGTATAATAATTCATATATTTTAGTTGCATTGATTCTGGCATATTATATTTGCCTGCATATAGGATTTTCCATAATTGATTTAATTAGGTGTTTCAGTATATAGCGGTTTAAGAATGGACACGAGTTGAGTTTAATAAGTAAATTTGAATCCGAGTCTATTTTATGTTATGTACATTGATTTTTTTTTAAGTATTGATTTTATATAAGGTAACCTATCATACTTGAAGTGGTGTGTGGTAAAGCAATGTTATATATTTTATAAAGTATATAAGTTGTATTTTTTTTTATATTCTTATTTAATTTCAAGGTACGCATATACTTGTTTTCGTATAACTATTTACAAACCATCAAGTTTTACAGGGTATGTTATATGAATGTTATAATTTCAGTGTTATCTCATATATGATAAATATCATCTCTTGGCATGCATAAGTTGAAAACTGTATATAGTATAAAAGATAGGTCAGTTTATCTTCTAGTTATATATATGCGTTTACAGTAAATATTGATGTGTTATAATAGACGTTTATAGTAATAATGACTTGAAAAAAAATATGTTTCTTATGTGCTTATTTTAAACAATGATTTTTTTAAAATACATATATATTTTAAATTTAAAATAGGTTTGAATTTAGAATATGTTGTAAATATATATATATATATATATATATGTATGTATGTATGTATGTAAGTTCCCTTATACCAATTTTACCCATCAATCGAATTCTGATTTGATTACGTCTATTCCTATGGATCAGCTCTGTTCGTCAATTCGTGCCAGTCTACTTCGCTTTGCAATTCGTGCTTGAATTCGTAGCTCATTCCATGTGTCGAATCATCTCTAGCCTCGAAAGGTGAGCACTCACTCACGATTAACGTTCTTTTATTTATTAAATTTAATTTCAATTGAAACGACAATTGGAATGTGCTGCTGCTAGATATTTACACTGTTATTACCTGTATCAGTTCACCTGTGACATTTGACACCATTATCTGTTATATATATGAAATGATAATCCAGTTTGGTTGTTAATTGATTGATTGTTAATGTTATATTGGACGTTAAATTTTGAATGTTAAAAGATAAATAGTATGCAATTGAAATTGATATAGGATAATTAAATGTAAAAATTTGATTAACTGACATTTGTATAATATGACCCCTTTAACTGTTGAATTTATTGACACGTAGGATTTGTTTAATTACATTTTGAACCATTGAATGTATGTTGTTAAATTGATGATGGATGAAATTGTAATAGATGACAAGTGAAAACTGTAATGTAATAATCTTTAATCTACATGAAATGATAGTGTAGATTCTAGAAATAATTATATTAATTCGTACAAATAACAATGCGAATTAATACGGTTATTTCGGGATTATTTGAATTGATTATTGGATTGATATTGGTTGTTGTTATTGATTGTTTATTTACTTTGACACCATCCCAGTTATCACACTGCAAGTTCCCTTTGCTATGCTATGATTTTGAATTGAATTGGAATCGGGTTGAAATGATAAATACCCAAAAAAAAAAAATTGAACTTGACCTAGGATAGGAAATTAAATAAAACCCGATTTGTCAATAATTTGATTTAAAATAAAACGAAGATTTGATTTGAATAAATAAAAATGGTTTTGAAATGAAGTTGGAATTTGGATTTTTATGAAAGGAAAATGTTAATATTTAATAATATGAAACAAAATACTAACAATGTAATTGATGAAAGAATGTTGTTTAATTTGAGAAATGATTGAATTAAGTTTGAAATGATTTAATAATTAAGTTTGAAATTATAATTAAGTTGAAATTATTAAACTTTGAAATTATTTAATAATTAAGTTTGAATTATTTAATAATTAAATAAGATTGAATTATTTAATAATTAAATAAGATTGAATTATTTAATAATTAAATAAGATTGAATTATTTAATGATTAAATTAAATTGAATTTTTGAATGATTGAATTTTACTTCGTAATAATTGAAATTGAGTTTCTTTATTAATTAAGTTTTGGAAAATTATTTAAGAAAGTAAATAAGTGAAATTGAATTTCTTTAACAAGAAATGAAATGTGATCCTTTTGAAATTAATGTAAGACTTGTAATTGAAAGAATTGATTTGACGAATTTAGTTTAATTCAAATTGTAAGTTTTGAAATAAGGAAGTTGAATTTTAAATAATTGATTTAATGAATTGAAAATCTGATAGAAATTGTTTTGAATGATAAGGTAACTTAACGAATATTGAATGATATCGGTAAATGAATTTAAATTGATTTGAATGTTAAAATAAATTGATTTAAATGATTTCGAGATGAAACTTATATACGAACTTGAATCAATATTTGAATGGTTTTAAATAGATATTGAAATTGAATTATAAGATTTTGAAATGGTAATTATGAAGTTTTGAAACGGAAATTATGGAAATTGATTTTTGAAAGTCAAATGAAATGTTGATTTACGAATTGAAACTGAAATTGGAATTGATTTGGTTTTGAAATAAATAAACGACCAATCGGTGAAATAATTTCGAAGGTTATTAAAGAGACCGGAATTCGGTTATGGATATACTCTCTATCTAAACCGAAAACCACTTTAATAAACTATACGCGGAGTGATGATCCAGAATGAAGTGGTTGGAATGATGTACGTGTTGACTGAAGAAAGAGAACGATAATGGATAGCCTTGACACTTGTGTCAAATTGGAAATGACTAAAACAGGAGCTGTGCCGGGCCAATGGAGGATTGATACCTCAAGTGGACACACTTCTTCGAACTACTTATACTTGTTGTCGATTGGTGCACCCTTGATTTTGGGAGTGTTGTTTCACGGTGTTGCGGGCGCTGCGGCGTTGCGTTCTCACCAGTCCGGATCAGGCAAACGGTAGTATCACTACCTTGGGTATAGCCTCATGTGCCTTGTCATACTTGTATTCCATTTATGCGCGACCACTACGAATTTGTTTTGTACCTTGAGTATATGGATTGCCCTCTGGTGACTTCCGGTTTTGGGGAAACTACGGTCTTGTATATGCTTTTGGGAATAAAAATGTGTTAAGGGTGGAATGGGCCATGACTTAACGCTATTTTGATATCTTTTTATATTACTGATAGACATTATCTACATATCGTACACTATTACATAGTAGATAGTTTAACGGATCCTTAAAGGATGGTCATTCCAAACATCCTTTGAGTTACTTGTATTTCAATTGCTATTTCACTTGAGTTGGATTTATTAATATAAGAATGTTAATCCTGACTCGAGTGTCTTGTGTTTTTGCTTTACGCTCGGGTCAGACTGAGTGGTTCAGCTTTCGAGACTCACCTTTTGAGTTGGAGCTTCGCTTGGAGATCCAGCTATCTATCCAGCTTTCAGATATTCGATGATTCCAGTGATGTATTTTGATTTGTATCTGATGTATCGTATTACTCTTCTGTTGTAAACTCTGATGTATTTTATATATTCATATAGTAGCTTCATGAACTACTATCTCTTTTATTTCCGCTGCACTTATTACTCTGTGTCTGTGTTCTGTGATTATTTATTTACTGTATATGTTCAGTTTTGCCAAATTTAAATTAACAACGCGGTATTTTGAGCAATTCAACTCCGGCATGAGTGTCTACCTATACACTTATAATGGATACGAATGGTACAAAATTCTGGGTCGTTACATCTGAGGTTTTGTATATTCCCCGGGAAGGGGGGTAGCCGGCCTTGTTTGGCAGAGAGCAGGTTGTTTCTCGGAGCGTCTAGCCAGAGGCGTTCTTTCGTGGCATAGGAAGTTCCTTAGCCTGACCATTTGTTGGAAATCCATCTTCCAAATACGAACTTTGTACGGTATTAGTTGTAGAACCTGCCATTTACGTACGGTGGTCACCACTGTTTAGATGGTAGCTATAGTAGGCATACGATACTGGTCGTATGTTGGCTAAGATTGATATTCTACTTTCGAAATGTTTTCTACACTATGCACTAATAATAATATCAAAAATGATTTGATTTTTTGCGTAGTAAGCATCTTTGACTATCATAAGAAGAAATCTCCTCCAATTCTGCATTTGCATCGTGTGTGTGGCGGGTGGTCTTATGGTAGTTTCATTTTCTAAAAGCATTGCGAATTGACTTTAAAATTCTCTGGTAATTGTTTTAAAGATAAACTGTTTTTGTTGCTCACACCAGTCCCATGACTGATCCGGAGTTTATTGTTTCTATCCTAAACTCTGGATGCTCAAAATTTTTCTACACGAGCAGTCTAGAGTTGGGGTTTCTCAGATATTCAGGTTGAGTAGATTATCTGGAGCTAGTCAGTCCTTGGACGACTGACCTTGCTTTCCGCTAGCTATGGATTGGAGCATTCTATTGGAGATATCCTATCTGCTGTTGGTGTTATCTATTTTCTTTCCGCTGTTATTTCTTGTATCATATCTCTGATGTATATTGATATTCATTGTATCACTCTATTGTATCAGATATTGTATATCAATGTATTATTCGTTTTTTTCCGCTGTGTTGTTTACTTAATGTTGTTATAAGCTCCGACGACTCGGATTTGAACGGTCGAATCTACGGCATTCGAGTACGATGTAAAGTATGGATGTCGATTTTCGAGCGCGAAAAATCCGCTTCGTTACATTTGGTATCAGAGCTAAGGTTGAACTTTAGCTCGGGAGTATAACACATTAAGTAGCTCATTAGAGATAGGGTGAAGTATACCCTAGAATGAGTAATCTCTAAGATATCTGTCTGAACGCCTCAGTAAATTCTCTTACTATCCACAGATAGTGAGTATGAGTGTAAGAAGAGGATGAGATAGGGGACAGGAGAATACGACTATCATTGGTCAATACTCTGTAACAATAATGGAAGCAATCTTTTCTCTATCAATCTATTTTGTTCGTCATCTCTTCTCAATTCTTCGATAGTTTCTGGTAGACCCAGGAAGAAGAAATTCGATATATTTGATATGGGACGTAAACTCCGGATGGACCAAAATTGTTTGTTTGGATAAATTGGTTGCTTTGTTTTCTATGGTCGATAGGTATACTTTGGTTCTAAACTGAAAGTTTTGAAATCGTATCCATATATCTATCTATTCTTTGGGTCCTAATATATTCTACGAATGGTTAGTTATCCTTTCGAACTAACCGATGCCATTGTATATTTCGTAGATCTAGATAACCCGAGTATCTTGTGAAGTGTCAAACAGATTCGTTCTTGTATCTATTATTGATATTCTGATTTGGTAAGCCAAATGCAGAATAGATGTTCAGTTTGATTTGATGAAACATTCTTCATATATCTTCGTGTCTCCTTAACAATTTCGAGGACGAAATTCTTTTAAGGGGGGAAGTCTGTAATGACCCCGAATTTTATATAAATTGAAAATTGATAATTTATTGAATTTTTGAATAAAAATTGTAAAATAACTTGATAAATTGATGCGAGTTTCCTCGATCACCAATAATTTTGTATAAATCATTTAAATTTAAAATTTATGGGTTATGTTAAAAATAAATTATAGTTAAGTGAAATATAAAATAAAACATATCTTATCAATAATTAACTTAAGTATTTGGTAGTTATGTTGTGAATAAAAAAAATAAATATCTAAAATACATAGCTTAGTCAAGTGATATATTAATGCACATTTATAAGTAATAAATAAATAAGCTTTTAAACAAGACAAACTATATATATATATATGTGCTCACAAATTTAAAGGCCAGGCTGCACCTTTTTGTAAAAGCAAAATACATAAATGAACTTAAGAAAAGTATAGAGTACATAGTCTTTAGGAACTCATATATGTACCTGCCGTGAAGCATGGTATAAGAAACATAACATGTGTATATGCAGCATGTACTAAATAGATTTAAAAAGCTAGAAATGATATTTGTAAACATAAAAGGACCAAGGCATTAAATGCCATATCTCTAGCAAAAATCAAAATCACCTCAGCCACCTTGCTAAAGAAAAAATCTCTGATAAAATTTGAACTAGAGTATACAACCTGTATAATATTTTCCATGCATATATTTTCTTGTTCCTGTTCATTTTCAAAATCTAGCTTTCCAGAGAAAAAATAAACAAAGACAAGTATATTTCACTAAGGCTAAAACTCAACTACTACAACTTAATCTTCTCAACCAAGCTAGTAAGAAGATCAAAGGGGGGGGGTCAAGCTGACAGTTTTTCAAAACTGAGTGTTCTCTGTTCTAAAGCTTGTTTCAGGTGAGCAACTTCAAATTTTTCTAAAACCAGCTTTTCTTTTTTTCATTGCCTGTGAATCTATGAGCTAATTTTAAACCTATAACTTTGTGTTGTGATTAATGTTTGAGGTATGTTCATATGAATATACAATGTGTATGCTAGTATGTATATGAACCTGTATTGATCTGTGCGTGGCTGAATATATATAAGGATATGCCTCTGTTTAGTAACAGATTAACAAATTCAAGAAGAAAATTCATATCTTAAAATATAAAAAGATTTAGGTAATGATCCTTACATGAAATTTGGCTGTATTTACCAGATTCAAGTTTTTAAAACATTTGGAAGTATAAATATCAAACAACATTACAGGAATCAAGGGAATACAGTGAAAATAAACAAATATCAGAAAAATCAATGGATAAAATTTTATATTTTGAATGTATAACTTGTTTCAAACTTGAAAATCATGAATTTTAATCATAGTTTCTAGTTTTTTTATATTTAGAACTTTGAGAAATTGTAGGTTGAACAGAAAGTGGTTTTCGACCAATTTCAGGCGGTCGGAGGCACTAGCGAGGTCGGGCTTTTCTGAGATGATGGAGGAATGTACGGAGGTTGTGGGAAAAATAGTGAGGTGGTTGGAAGTTCATCACGGCGGCGACGGGAAGAGTTTGAAACCTGGAAACCTAATTTTGATTGTGGGTTTTGTTTGAACTCGTGCGTTGTGAGGGTGGCCTCGGAGGTGATCGGGCTAGTTCACGATGGAACGTGGGTCGGTGGAGCGGCTCTAGGTGGATGGCCATGATCACTGGTGATCGGGATCACCGATGGGAAGGCAATTTGTAGAATCAGTTTCGAATACTTGGGAGGTCGAACAGCTCGTTTTCGGTCGAGATTTTGTACTGATGAATTAATGTTTGGATTGGGTTGCTGCATCAAAACGTGATGTGTCAGAGGGTTCACCAGAGATCGGAGGGGCTCCAACGAAGTGTGCACGTGCACGCGTGCGTTTTGAATGTCAAGTGGTCGTTGTGATTTGGAGGAGAAGGTTTGAACTCGAAGGTGGCTTCGGGAAGATGATGATTTGGCCCGGGTAGTTCTCTATTATGGTCTGGGTTGTTTGTTAACATAACAGGTTTTCAGAAAAAAATATGAAAGAGTTTTCAAAGGAAAAGGTTAAGGTTGAACATTTTTAAGTTGTTTTGGGGAAGAAGGGTTGTCTCGGGAATGTTTTATGGTCGACTCGAAGATGAACTCGAGTATTTGGGAGGGGAACTCGAGTTAGAGCTCGGGTTGATTTCGAAGGGAAAGAAGAAGAAAGCTGGGGATTTGGAGATGATAACTAGGGTATTTGCTCGAGTAAACTAGGGGTTTGTCTCGAGTTGCTTTAAAAAAAAAATTGATATAAAAAAACAGTTTTTAACCTTTAAAACAAAATCAAGTTTATTTAAAACAATTTTGTTAAACCCAGTTCTTTTGTAAATAGTGAATGTTCAAAGGGAACTTAAGAATGTTGAATTAAGTGAGGGTTTAAGATAATGTGATTTATTAAAGTGATTAATAAAGGTAAAATAGTTATCTTTTAGTTAATTAAGATCTTAAGTTATTAATGATTTATTAATTAATAAGTAAATAAAGGATAATTACTTAAAGAAAAATTACTTAATTAATAATTAATTAAAGGATGATTTATTACTTAGAAATAATTACTTAAATGAAGGTAATTAGGGATGGATAATTATTGATTTAAGATTGATTAATCAAGTAAATAAAGGATAATTAATTTATGGAATCATTAATTAATGTGATTAATTAATTGAAGGTAAATTTGTTAAGATAATTAATTAAAGAATTAATTGATAATTAAAGGTAAATTGATTTATTATTAAAGGTTAATTAATTTAAAATGGTTTATAATTAATTAATGTTAATTAATCAAGATTAGTAGTTTATTCATAAGTAATTAATCTGATTTAAATCAATTAGATAATTAAATTAATTTTACTTATGAATATTTGGATTCTATTGGATGATTTGATTGGTTTGATATCCCTAATTTGTGATGCTTTGTGATACATCCTGATTTATGTTGTGATCTGTAATTTACTTACCTGTGATATATATATCTGTGATCTGTGAATGAACGATAAGCGGGATAGTGAATACCGCTTATCAAACTATATTTCTGTATTCTGATCTGTGATGATTGTATGATGTTGCACTACTGTGTAAAACCCTTGGACTACACCTTTACACACACAAATATGGATTTCACGTGGAAATCGGTTAAGTCACAGATAATTTAAATATGATGTTTTTGAAATTGAAATTTTAATTTCAATTGATATTGAAATTGAAAATTTGGATTTAAAGTGAAAAGCTTTTGAAATAGAATTTCAAAAATAAAAGTTATTTTGAATAACTTGATTAAGTTTTGAAAATTTAAACAATTTGATTTAAATTTGAATTCAAGTTTGAAATTGAATTCTATGATTTGAAACTAGGGATTGAAGATGCTGTATAAGTTATATATGGGTTGAACCATTTTAAAGATATTGATTTGGGAATTTGAATTTAAATTCAAAGGTTTTCACTCGTGTAAATAAAATTGGATTTTTCTGAAAAGAAAACTATTTGTTTTCAAATGATTAAAGCTTTCAAATAAGAAGTGAATTTCCAAATTGTGTTGAAAGGTTTCAAGTTTAAAATAAAATTTAAATGTTTTGAAAACTGTGAAATGAGTCTTTGATTCAAAGACCGAATGAGTTAATCCAACTCGAAATAAAAATTGTTTTGAAAGGTTATGAATGAATCTTTAAAAACGAGTTTTGAAAGCTATAAGTTAAATCTTGACTTAAAGATTTAACGAGTTAATTCAATTAAAATGGAAATTGTTTTGAAATATATGAATGGATCTTTGTGAATGGGGTTAACTTTGTGAATTGAATCTTTTTGTTTAAAGATTTTAAAATGGTAATTTGTTAAACCATTCGAATGAAATGTTTTGGGTTTTAAGCTGTGACTTAATTGAAATCCCATATCCATATGTTTTAAATATTTCGCTCACTATTCGGGTTAGCCGGGAAAGGACCTTTGAGTCATACAACCCATTCCGAATATGTGATACGACGTATATGGATAGCATTTTCTATATTACAGCATGATAGGGGGTTCTCGCTTCGCGGTTTGGTGGCGAACGGGAGACTCTTACCCCTACATGTCCCTGAGAGGGATGGGTTGGTTAGGCAGAGGCCGTGAGAATCGAGAGGCTGGCCGTAAAAGTAAATGCGAGGTGCCAGTGTAAGCCACGGTGGGACTGGGATGGTTGCAAAGCCTACCGGTGGCCGTCGACGGTCCGTCGAGTTACTCTACATCGGCTGATCTCCGGTATAGAGGTTTTATCACCCTTAGTGACGGGAAGTCCGGACGTGATTGGAAATTATCCGGAATTGCAAGGGCTTCGTAAGAAGTGCCTTCGGTTCTGTTCGAACCCGGAACAGACTTGTATGGTTACATGTCTGACATTACACTTTGAGATATAAAGCAGATTTCTTTCAAATACATTTCTGTTTGGTGGCGGAGAATTTATTCTCTTAGCTTAACACCCTTCTCTGAGACGCACGAGCTCAGAGGTTATGTAGTTGAAGTTATCAGCGGTATATTCCCAATTTGGTAATGTGGCATGCTGAGTGTTGCTGTGTGATGATCATTGTTTGATCATTTGTGATATGATCATTTGTTTGATCATTTATCTAGGTGATCATTTCTTTGATCATCTGTTGACCCAAAGCATGGCTTTGTGACAAAGCATAGCTTTGTGGACGAGACTTCGTCGAACCTCACAACCCGGAAATGGTCGAAACAGGAATGATGCGGCAAGGTTTTAGGGGTAGCTTCCCTAGGGTATGACCATTCCTTCTGGAAAAGGGTAGTATCATGGTATGGAGCCCAGATACTTACTCATGTGGATACACTTTATTTATGATGTGTGATGTTGGATACCAAGCGCTCGGATAAAGGTCCCAAAGGACCTGGGGTGGCATATCTGAGGTTTTTTATATTCCCCGGGAAGGGGGGTAGCCGGCCTTGTTTGGCAGAGAGCAGGTTGTCTCTCGGAGCGTCCAACCAGAGGCGTTCTTTCGTGGCATAGGAAGTTCCTTAGCCTGACCATTTGTTGGAAATCCACCTTCCAAATACGAACTTTGTACGGTATTAGTTGTAGAACCTGCCATTTACGTACGGTGGTCACCACTGTTTAGATGGTAGCTATAGTAGGCATACGATACTGGTCGTATGTTGGCTAAGATTGATATTCTACTTTCGAAATGTTTTCTACACTATGCACTAAAAATAATATCAAAAATGATTTGATTTTTTGCGTAGTAAGCATCTTTGACTATCATAAGAAGAAATCTCCTCCAATTCTGCGTTTGCATTGTGTGTGTGGCGGGAGGTCTTATGGTAGTTTCATTTTCTAAAAGCATTGCGAATTGACTTTAAAATTCTTTGGTAATTGTTTTATAGATAAACTGTTTTTGTTGCTCACACCAGTCCCATGACTGATCCGGAGTTTATTGTTTCTTTCCTAAACTCTGGATGCTCAAAATTTTTCTACACGAGCAGTTTAGAGTTGGGGTTTCTCAGATATTCCGGTTGAGTAGATTATCTGGAGCTAGTCAGTCCTTGGACGACTGACCTTGCTTTCCGCTAGCTATGGATTAGAGCATTCTTGTGACGCCCCACCTCTATACCGACGCTAGCCAAGAACACTACGGAGTAATGCCGTCAACTAGCACGGAGAATAAGGCTGTTGAGGAGCGACCATTTGTATAATTGCTTTGTGCGAGTACCGATATGCCAGATAAAAATATAACTTTTCATCTCAAGAGGAAATCCGACATACCGATACAAACTCAAAGCTATCACATAGTGGCTATATATAATCTTCGAAAACAAATATAGAAATAAACGTAACACAAATCAGTCACAGGCAATTCATATCACAAAGGCGGAAATAGATATGAATATAACACATGAAAGTGTACATCAGAGTAGTGGTCAAATAAGATCCACAATAACACGAAAGAATAGATACAAGTGCTAGCCAAAAGAATATGTATACATCAAGGAGTCTAATCTCAAATGTATACAACAAAAACTACTAAACTAGAGTAGTTAGCCAAAAGTCAGATGATGGTTCCAGATAGGAAGTCATGAAGAAGCACCTGTAAAATCTCAGTCTGACCCGAGTATTATTTAAGAAGAAAATAATAAACGGATCAGTCTAGCTATAATTATTAGATAAAATGAGATAGAATATGAGATATGATAATAAAACATATGATAACAAAAAGATGTCATACTATGATAAGTATACATTAGAAAATCACGAAAGTCATACAAAATCTCAAGAATCTCATAGCATCAAAAAGAATATCATATTCTTTATTTAATTCACCAAGCCACAATAAATGACATACATATCAATGCCAACTGAAAAAGGTGGTGAAATATAAATTCCAGAAATCACAACGAGAAATCCAGAAATCACAAGAAAAGAGGATGGCCAATCCTATAAAAATGAGCCGGAGCTCCTCCTGACAGGGTATAGTCCCCCATTGCAGACTTTGAGCCGAAGCTCCTCCTGATGAGCCGAAACTCCTCCTGATGAGCCGAAGCTCCTCCTGATGAGCCGAAGCTCCTCCTGACAGGGTATAGTCCCCCCCTGTGTAGTTAAAGCACTCGGTAGATTCAAAGCGGTGGTGGTGCAAAAAGTCATAGCGGGGATACAGCGAGGATATAGCGGGATATAGCGGATGACTCTAAAATAGCATATAAAACTCGTACTTAATGTTCTTACAAATATATAAATGGTAATTAAATGAAAATTTATCATTCAATTGAATTATAAATAATACATAAATAATTTTAAATAAAAACATGTGCGAATATACTTTAAATAAACGTAAAACTGTTATATAACATAATTGAATTTAGTAGAGTATTAGAGTATTTTCATTTCTAAAAATATATTAAAAATTAAATCAAATAAATTAGTTTCATAATTTTTATAATGTATAAATGCAATTTTTCAATTCATTTTATTAAAGAAGATATAGCGGAAATAGCGGAATATAGCGGGAATAACGGGATATAGCAGAAATAGCGGGGCTTAAAGCGGAAAGGCTATATTTTGGGGCTATATGGAAAAATCGTAGCGGTAGAAATCCGCTATGAGATATAGCGGGGTTGTAGCGGGGTAATAGCGGGACATTAACCACACAGAGTCCCCCATTGCAGACTTTGAGCCGAAGCTCCTCCTGGTGAGCCGAAGCTCCTCCTGACAGGGTATAGTCCCCCATTGCGGACTTTGAGCCGAAGCTCCTCCTGGTGAGCCGAAGCTCAATAAAAAGAAATATAGTCCTTCACACGGACAAAGAGACATCGCACATTGCTAGTCTAAATCACAAGAATGATCGTCATGATCATTAGGAAGTGTCGATTACACTAAGCTAGTAAATATAAGAGTTTAGCTTCATGTCCCATAACCACTTGCTTAACTCAAATATTTACGAACAGATTGTAGATTTGCACTAGAAAATTGTCACAAGAGTTTCAATCAAACAAGTCCATAAATTAACCGACGAAGTAAACGCAAGCGTTTCATACCACTTGTTTTGCTAAGCCGTTTAATTATATTTTCTCATACGAATGAAGTAAAGGTTTGTATATACTAATAGATTGGAAAATGGTTTTATAAACGAGTTTGATATTGAAAATAGAGTTGAAATCGTTTTGATGAAAGAGTTTTGATATTTACTACTAGTATTGAAACCTTTATATTTTTAAAGTGACAAGTCACAAAACGATTGTTGAAACGAATCGAATCACATAAATTCACGTTCGAAGACGTGAGAAAAATCAAAAGAAATCAATCCCAAAAACCATCATCGTAGAAATTCTGTTGAATGTTTTTCGGATAAGATCCCCTATGAAGGGGGGTACGGGGTTCGACCTGCCCGGTTAGGTCGCGGGGGTCCAGGGGGCAGCGCCCCCGGCAAGGTGCGGGGCAGCGCCCCATCAAAACGGCACGACCTAGTGAAGACAAAATGAGGTCTAACGACCTAAGGGGGATAGGGTCGAGCGACCTAACGAGGTACCATCCCGAAAGAGGATTCATCAAAGTCTTAAGAAATGATAACAACAAATAGGAGACAACATGAATCGATTAAAGTTGGAAATTCAAACAAAATAGGCAATATAGGCATAATTGGCAAATAGGAGCAGGTCGGTCAACCGGACTCCCTAAGTCGGTTGACCGGACCAGAGACAGAAGTGCTCGGGTAGCAGGTCGGTCGACCGGACCCTGAGGTCGGTCGACCGGAGCCTGTAACCTGCACTTCCAAACAGAGGCAGGGAAGTGCCTGGGAAGTAGGTCGGTCGACCGGACCCTGAGTTCGGTCGACCGGAGCCTGTTGCCAGCACTCCCATGCCTATTTTATGAATGCCAATCCCTTCCAAATTTCAATCGGTTGAGCAACGACACTAAGGGTTTATGCCAATCGACTACCCGGCCATATACGCTCTTCGATTCATCACCAAAACCATGATCAAAACATCCAAGTTAGGATTTTCAAAGAATTGAACTCAAAACACTAAAAATTGGAATATTCACCAAATCAATCCTGCACAAGAATAAGTGTTGGGAATTCATACCTAACAATCGAAGATAAATATAGATTAAGATGTGAGATAGAAATCTCACCTTTTCTCAAAAACAATGAAGAAGGAGCTTGAAAGCAAAGGGAGAATCAACCACTCTTCAACACAACCCAAATGAGCTTGAATCTATGCTCAAAAGAGAAATATTTCCTAAATTAGGTTTAGGGAATTTTTGAAATTGAATGGAGAAGGAGTTGGAGAAGATGAAGGGAAGGCTTACCAAAGCTTCTTCTTGAATTTGGAAGTAGGAGCTTGAATTTGCAATGGAACTAGGGCTTAGGAATTTCCATTTCCAATTTTTTCCCCCATTATTCTCTTGAGCTTGAGAGAGTTAGGAAATGAGGAATGAATGAAGAGAAGTGGAGAGGGGCTGGGTTGATATAACCAGAATTGGGCAAATGGGCTGAACCCAAACCCAAAGCCCTATGTGAAAAAGTAGCAAAATTCTACTAACTCCAAACATATCGAAGCTTATACTCAAAAAGGTCGCAAACGGCATTACGAACTCACTGGAAGTGGTCTCGAGTCCCAATTTGACTGTATGCAAAAAGTAGCTTTTCGGACTATAATCCGACGAACGATGTTATATTCAAATAAAATATTTAAATATAAAATCGATAAATATGCGGGTTGTTACAATTCTATTAGAGATATCATATCCGCTGCTGGTGTTATCTATTTTCTTTCCGCTGCTATTTCTTGTATCATATCTCTGATGTATATTGATATTCATTGTATCACTCTGTTGTATCAGATATTGTATCAGATATTGTATATCAATGTATTATTCGTTTTTTTCCGCTGTGTTGTTTACTTAATGTTGTTATAAGCTCCGGCGACTCGGATTTGAACGGTCGAATCTACGGCATTCGAGTACGATGTAAAGTATGGATGTCGATTTTCGAGCGCGAAAAATCCGCTTCGTTACAAGATCTTCCGGGGAGGAGAACAAAAAGAAAAACATGGAATCAACCAGCTTGACACGAAGATCACCACGAAGCTTCCAGGCCTTACGACAAACCGCAGCCGCATCAGGCAGGCGATGATTAGGGTCTAGAAAGAAACCAACCAAGTATTCAGACCAATAGTCCACACCGGCTTGCATTACAATCGGAGGAGGAATCATCACTCCATTATCCTCAACAATATCAAAATCAATCGGTTTATAAACACCCGCATTATGGGGCAGCGATGTAAAGAGTGATGACCAAGATTTCGAACAAGCCTTAGACGGAGCAGCAGAAAGCTCCACATCAACGGGATTAACAATAGGGGTTGCTTGGAGGGAGACAATCGAACTTTTATCATTAAGACTGGGAACACATTCTACATAGGCAAAACAACGAGCAACTGAGGAGCAATGTACATGAGTCGTACAAACGGTAGCATCATCAGGCGAAACACGGCCCAACAAACCATTCGCTGCACTAACAACAACAGAGAGACCAAACTCTGAGACAATAGACTGCTCACCAACAAATACAGGAATGCAGTCATTACCAGCCGAAGGTTTCAAAACCATAGATATCTTACTTGCGCAGGCAGCCTGGGAAGGAGGCAAGGCGTGCAGGGGAGGAAATTCTAAGTCAGATAGTAATGAAGGCATAGATCGAGAAGGCAAATCTAGCACAGTCTTCCCAGATCTGGAAGAAGAAGGCGTTTGGGAAGGAGCATGGAGAATGGGATGAGAATCAGGCATGACGGCGACAGCTGGGAAAGAAACACGAAAAAACTAATTTGGGAAGAAAAAGGGGCAGGACGAGGACGCCATTTTGATATATTAGTGAATGTATGTTATAATTAATTAAATTTTAATTAATTATTTAATTAAATTAAATTAATTATATTAAATAAATATATATTAAATTTTTAAATTTATTATTTATTTTCTTAGAATAATTTCAAAATTTTGAATTTATTTTACACTATTTAGAAAATTTTCTATTATATTTTAAACTTAACTTTTAAATTTAAATTATATTTCCAAATTTTCAAATCTTAAATTGAAAATTAGCCCAAGGCCCAGAAAACTCTAGGCCTTAAATCTGGGCCAACTTTTTGGAGTTACTCCACCCATTGTGTCAGGCTAGTAGCCAAGAAGGAGAGAATACTTAATTATTCAATATCCAACCTAGACACTTATCAGATAAGTAGGTTTTCTTAGTTGACCGTAAATACCAACTAATTATAATGCATAGACTATTTAGGAATGATACCATTGAAGGAACCCGGTCGGTTCGCAGCGGGTGAAATGGATGAATTTCAAAAAATTCTGTTTGGACCTTAATGGGCCTTGAAGTTTATTAACCAGCATTAGATCCAGTCTAATTATTAAATAAAATTATATTTTATTTAAAATTATTTCATATTTATCAACTAATCATATTAATTAATTTATTTAAATGATTATTTAAGTACGTGTATAATTATAAGCATGATAACATAGAGATATATAAGCATGCGTATAACTATACGCACAGACACATACATATTGATATTGGGATTTATATCCATTGTATATACATATACATTATATTTACATATGCATGTGAAAAATTCTCATGGATATCGAGGAATATAAATGCCTAAGTGTGTGCATGTTTGTTTAACTATACTACAATATATGTATATGGTTTGTATAAACATATTAATAGTACTATATATTTATAGTTTAGAAATATATACATGTAATATATGAATTGCCGCTTATGTGTGTATATAGGAGCGTGTGTGCACGCGCACGCATGTTCGAAACAAATCTTTATAGTTTAGAGAAAATATATACAAACACAGATGAGGGCTTGATGTGTTAAGGTGAAAAGGAAATTAGTAAATACTGGATCTAGATCTAATCAAATGATGGTCCAAATTGAAAGAGGAGATGATAATATATTAAAATAATTCCACATTTCTCTTTTTAAAGTTTCCTATTAAATGTAGATCTAATCTTTACAGGAAAGATAATTATAGAGTTATCCATAATCAAATTTTTAAATACATATAAACAAATCATCTTTATAAAATTGTCATAATTAAGATTGCAATCAGAATTGATTAATCAAAACATTCCATAATTGCGGGTGTGTGTGTGTGTATCAATCTGTATGTGTGTATGACTATGTATGTATATATACATGTTATAATTCAAAATTAATTAAAATTTAAACTTCGAATATATTTGATTGAACAATGAAAAGATAAAATTATTTTGTTTGAAATCAGAATCGAGTTAACCAAATAACATGATTCAAGATGTTTCACTATTTCAATAACGTAAAGATGCTAGTGTAAAATCAAAATATTTGACTATAGAAAGCATTATTTTAAATAAATCAAATTTATTGAATATACATATGTATATGCATATTTTATTGCAACAAAAATAAATATACATCAACAATCTATTTCTCTTAAATATTATATCCTTAATACTTCCTCTTTTGGTTCTCAATTAACTCTAGATATAGTACCTAGGCGATTCCTTTGCCTCTATGGTGGATCATGCATGGCACATTTATGGATAAAAAAAATCATGAAATCCATTAAATAATTATGACATTTAAAGCATGTTCAAATGTATATCGATACTGTATATCGATATGTTTCTATATAGCTTTTATATACACATCCAAATTATTATTTACAGAACATCAAATAAAATGAATAATTAATAATCCTTAAATAATCATTTATTAATCAATTTATAACACTTTATAAAATAGTTAAACTGTATGGTTTTTTTCGAAGAATTTACAAATGCGATTGTAAGACTTAGAGATGTGAATTCACATCGCTTAATATTGAACAATACAATATTAATGTTCACATGTCACCTTAGCTAGTGGTGTGATATTTTGTTCGAATTCATCGCTTACATATCTTTTCAATGAAACCCAATTTCACATTTTCGTAAGCAGTACCTTTTAGTAACGTTTATTTACAAATGTTCTCCTCATCAAAATTATACCATCTGAGGATATATGAAATTTTGTATTGGTTAAAATTTCAATATTATCCACATTCAACTATGTTAGTCAAAATACAAAGTCCTCGGATTAGTAATAACATTTATTATTAATATTACTACTCCGGTTAGAGATTTTGACTTTGTATTGACTACAGTTGACCGTGATTCTAGCCTTATACAACTAAGGAGATGAATTCACTAGTGAATAGTGCTTCACTGCCAATACTTCAACTCAGACCCAGCTATAGTCGCTCAATGGATCGACATACCATGATTTAACTATAATCAAAGTAGAGTATTCACATTGAAGTTCCACAATATTCTCAAGTCTATGGAATTGTGTGACATCGTCACATTGAGATTTCCTAATTGACCTAGTTGTTACCAATCAACAGGACACTTTCGGATGAGTCATTCCATAGTTACCCAATAACTGTGAGCATGTAATCCGTTGGTGTCCCTAGCAACCATGCATAATACACTGTCTAATATTTTAAGAGCGCTACGCACTCTAGTTTCAATGGATTTACCGATATCCTTTCTCAAAACATATTGACCAGGAATATTTAAAACAAAATATCATTTTATTTGCGACTAATTACTCATGATTACAGGTATTTGCATCTACAACAATATTATATTTTATTTAAAGATTTTCTTATTTATATACTTTAAATTCATTATATCACAATAAAACAAAGTATATAAAAGAAAAAACACTGTCATTACGAACAAGATTGACTATAGAGTTAGACGTATGTACCAAATTATATAATTTCCCCATGGCCATACGACTAACGCTTTCAGGTAACTGCTTCCATCTTTGCACCTATGACTCATCTGCTCTTGGGGGAATGGGCAGATCACAGATGAAAGAACCAGGCCATAATGTGAGTGGTCATGCCATTAGTTCACCAATGCCTCAATATGCTCTTATGACAGCGGGAAATACACCATGTATGCATGAATCAGAACCACTCCTGGGTGGTCGCACCATTTATGCATTAATTCCACCAAGAAAGGGTTGCCCATAGGCAACGCTTACCTTCTGGTGCATTGTTAACCATGGTTGTTGAACTTGCATGGTTTCATCGGTAGTATCCAATAGATTCTTAAATGAAAATCTTTTTATTTAATACGTAATGATTGCAGGTGGTGGTCTCCTTATAAATGCGGCTTACAAACGTATTTGAAATAGCCTCATAATTCTAGCTTACACAAGTGTTTAAACATAATAAGCTCTAAGGTGCTCTGAATTTCAGGTCTAGAGCTGTTGGTGTTGTTTGGGTGAGCGAGGCAGTAAGCTATATTGGTTAGGCAATATTGACCACATAAAGCCCATCCTAGTTAGATCCAAGAAACTCATAGGCCAGGTTCTTTGTGTTAGCAAGACTCATCACAAGACAAGGTCTCCCACTATGAAGTTTATTTTCTTAGCTTTGGAGATATAACACTTCACGACCTTTTTTTGTTGCACTCAATTCAAATCTCGGCTTCCATTCTCAGCTCGTCCAAGGCATCGAGGCTTAACTGCAATGGATCTTCTGTCTACTTAGAATTGTGGGTGAGGAACCTTGGTGAGGAGACATCCACCTCTACTAGAAACATTATATCTTACCCATAGGTTAGAAAAAAAGGTAATACCCTACTAATGTCCAAGCAGAGGTCCTGTATGACTATAGGACGAACGGGGAATTTTGCCAAAGTTTCCTTTAGCCTTGTTAGGCATTGTTTTATTTACTTCCTCCACTTGTCTATTTACTTGAGGGTTGGTGATGGAGGAGAAGCATTTCTCAATCCTATTTCTCTTACAAAACTCAAGGAACTAACAGTCAAACCGGGTGTCATTCTCCGTAATGATTTTCTTTAGGAGACCAAAACGGCAGATGATATATTTGATGACAAAGTTGAGGATCTTGGGCATGGTGACTGTAACATCACCCACTTCAACTCTTGAAAATGAATGTCGATGATGCTATAGTCATCACCCGAATTATTTACTGGCAACATAAGTGAGTTCTGTTTATATGAATAATAATTTAAGTAAACAGAGTAGCTAAAATTCACACTACATAGAATTTACTTTAATATTCATTGTATATTATTTTTTACATGTCTAATCCCCAAAGTTGTGCCTATATAGAGGTCAAATTATAATATAAAAGTAACATAGTAGAGAGTTAGGTTAACATATGATGATGCTCCTGCACTCTTAAAACGGCGGAAATAAACATTCTTCATTAGCTAGCAAAGCCTCGTGCTACGTCTCAATGCATCCTTCGACTCCTAAAATGAACCTACCTAATCCACAAACTCAACCTACTCAAATGAGTAACCATGAGTTTAAGAGGAAAACAATAATAAAAACACTGGTCAGACATAAAGTCCAGTGTGAATAATGCCTTATCCAAAACATAATATGTTGTGAGACCACGTTGCTATATGCAGAATGAGTTTTCCTCTCACTAGTATATAAATCTATCATAAAAGCAATTAATAACAAAGTATAAGTTAAAATACCATATGGAACATCTACCTATCGCAAGTACCCTACCCACATTCTAGTTTCCAAGCGCTCTCTCTACATTACTCGTTTCTGAAATGTGCAGTTCACTTTAGCGTAGTTCATTTCCTTAGTTTATGTTGTAAAGATTCGGCCACATGAAGCCATGATTAATTCAATATACGTTGCGAAGAACCAACCCCATGCAGTTCCATTCCATTATTTTTTTATTTATACCACAAGGTATCCACCACATGCGGTTTCACTTTACTTTAATTTAAGCTACAAAAAACAGCCACATGTAGCCACCCTTTATCTTATTTAATTAGGATGCACCCCGTGCTTCGCACATAGGTTATTATTGGGTTCGTTATTAACTCACTTTTGGTTAGTAGGTTTATGGCATCAGTCACATTGAATGGATGTATTGGTTTATGCATATTAAATTTTATCGCATGAATAAATATCATTACATTGTTGTACATAGTAGAAATAACATGTATTTGTGAGAGGTGAAGCATGGAACAATACATAAATTACAAGTGAATTCTTACACAATGGAGTGGATAAATTTTAGGCATGCCAAAGTGAATAGCTCGACAGTTTAAGAACAACTTATGAAAAAGCAATAAATGATAATATACAACCCAAACAAAGACATAAAGTGGTTATGCTTATCAACGGACACTTCTAGATGCGGATATTATCATATCCGCATCCAAATTCATTTTCAGATATCAAATACCTGTATTCGCGAATACATACGGATATCAAATATTTATACGCTCCACTCTTAATTAATAAAGCCAAAAAATAAATGAAATTTTTTGGCCCATCGTAAAATCATTTCAGGAATAATGCTAATATAATACAAAAAAAATAGGAAATACAATTATAATAATCACTTTTAAACAACAAATATTCATTTATACATGCATAATATGAATTATTACCATGATAAAGTGTTAGATGTCAATCATTTTATGTTGTAAAACATACATAATCTCAGTTATTGTCATAATAAAAGTCAGGCAGATAAGTTTTGGATGCGAATATAATCGTATCTATACCATTTTTTAGATATTTTAATTTTTCGGATACGGATATGGATGGATTTTGGATTTTTCAGCTACATATTGACAAACCTATAAGTGGTGGATGGTTTGCTATTGGAAAATGGTAAATGATCAAGCTTCTTTATAGCATAGTTCCCTATATTCTTAGCACTTATGAAAGTAAAGATATTTGTGACTTCTATATCTTTCTGATAAAAACAACATATATGTCATATAAGTGAAGAAGTGAGTTTGCTGAATATGGAAGTATTTCTACATCGGTATTATTGGTAAACTTCTGGTGGTTTGTGTGAAAGGTGCATGTGTTTGCATTGATACACCTGGTGGTGATTCGTGCAAAATTATTTTAGTGCTCCACTGAGAATTCCAATATAAGAATAACTTCAAAAACCTCATATACTACTAACATTATATACCTAGCTTTATCTAAGTTACAAAACGTCTAAAGTATTAAAAATATTTTAAAGACAAATTAATCCAAAACATATATTATGGAAGAAACATAGACAATTGTGCCCATCACAATGATTTATACATTACTTCATGGTACTATACCAATTATATAAATACAGTCTATACATAATATTTAAATACATTCCTAATGGCAAACTGAAATCAAAAGAAAAAAACAGCATTTATTAAAATCAATACTTTTATAGATGTTTATACACACATAATTTACATAATAGAATACAACATATAAAAACTTCAGCAAGTACACATTTATATATTTCAACTAACAATTACTCTATACCTCACACTCCCTTAATAATATTCAAATGGTAAACATATACTAGATGAAACCATATACAGATTGATAAATACACACACTGACACACAAACACACACACACACATATATATATATATAAAAGTAGGTGTCAACCTGTGTAAGCGGTCTAGAAGATGACCAACATTATGCATATTTACATTCGAGTCCGCTGATAACATATATAGTGCATAAATTTTTATTGTTTTTTTTGAAAAAACAATGAATTCACCTCTTACAACCAGTAGAAGAACTTAGTCTGAAATATATTTTCTAGACAAATCATTAAATGATATAGAAGTAAAACTAAACATTATATGATAGATTTATATAACTTACCTTAGTTATATTATAAATTGCTTCACAAGCATAAAATTGAACTCCATTGTGTTAATCATGGAACGAGTTAAGTATAGGCGGAACAATTTCCTAAAAGATATCAGAAAGAAACATGATCCTATACAAACTAAAAACATAACCATGAATTAAAACTGTTTGAGAAAATTTATTAATTCATTGTCAAAAGAGAATTAAATTAATTAGAATATTATAATAAGAGCAAAACTACCAGTCAATAAAATTAATTTGATGAGAATATTTTGGTACCGATTATGTTTCCACTACTATTTATACTGTATTAAAAACTACCGGTCGGAGAATATAGGATGTGTTGACATATGATTTTGAAATGAATTTCTTAAGATAGTGATTGATACATAAGTAGTTTGCTGATAGATCAAACTGCTTATAATTTTGTAAATATAAAACTGCAAAATTAGATCCATTTCAAGTAGAGATATATGTACTCATATGTATCATTTGTGGTTGTATAATGTTCATGTTGGAAACAATGGCGAACTTTGGCTAAGTCGTGGACTACGTCACTCTCTTGAAGACGTTTCGGCGATCTGATATGTAGTGCAAAGCAGTTCGGATCAATCGCCGCCGCCTCTAGGATAAAACAGCCTCTCTCAATATTTTGTGGTATCGATTTGTTTGCACGTACGAACCGATTCTGGTTGCACTCAAAAAAATTTGCTCTAATTTTAAGATAAAATGATTTTGAATCGAATGTAGTTCTTTCTGTTTCGTCCTCTTATCAGTTAAGAAGACGGAATAGTAAAAAGAACGTTACTGGTTGGGGAACGTGATCTCGAAAAACGGATCTGAGAAAATAACGGGTCAAAATAATGAACGTTATGTAACGTTCTCTAATACGGTCTGATTTGACCGTTCCAGCCCGGTCAAAAAAAGGTTAGGAAATTTGCACCAAAATATAAGTGTTACACCACCCGAACCCGAACCCGAGCCCGAGCCCGAGTTGGTCGGTCGGCGCGCGCGCGTGTGTGGTGGTCAAGCATGGTCTCCCTCCTCAAAAAAGAGCATCATTGGGTGCCCAAAGGGCCCAACTTAGCTTCAAAGAATCAAGTATAAATACTTGATTCTTTCATATAGTCCTACAATGTGGGACTATTCACATATAGGAGCCATCCATTCACTTAGTCAATTTTTTAATAATTCACTTATTTGAAACATTTTCCAACAATCCCCCACTTGAATTTTAAAAAAATTTCGAGCAATTTCTGAAAAAACATAAGATTGTGCATAAACGAAGGTATCTTTCGACTTGAACCTTTGCATAGTGGATAAGATTCAGGTTTTACTAGAGTGACACGTAGTCTTGAACTCTATTCCTGACATCAGACCACACACAATCTTTCTAGAGTGCAATCAAGTAAGCCCGTGCATTTATGGCCATGCACGTCCATCCCCGTTTAGTGAATGCTCTAGGAGTTTTGCCCAAAACTCCATAGGAAACGGCCAAATTTCCACATTCACACAGGTGAGTCTATCAAGAGTACTCCTGAAGGTAGGTACTCCACTCCAAAAGGAGTATAGATCTCATTAAGAGTTTCTATTAACTCAACCTCTAATCACTTCAGGAATATACGCTTCTATATATATGAAAAATGGCATATTCAACTCATATCACTACACAACTTGTTCTTACCCATTGAACCTAGTTCTTGGGATCTCCAGTCATTAGGTCTGGTTACCATTGTGCATGACTCAACAATCTAAGGGCAATAGTCCCATTTTTCTAGAAGTTGTAAAGAATTTCTCTCTGGCCAGTCCTTTCGTCAAAGGATCTGCCAAATTCTCCTCACTGCGTATGTGATCCACTCTAACAGCTCCTGAAGAGAGTAGCTCTCTAACAGTGCCGTGCTTACGACGTATTTGTCGTCTCTTACCATTATAATAACGGTTCTGTACTTTTGCAATAGCCGCGGTACTGTCACAATGGATCAACACAGCTGGTATCGGTTTTTCCCATAAGGGAATCTCAACTAGCAGATTTCTTAAATACTCTGCTTCTTCACTAGCCGTAGCTAGTGCTATCATCTCAGACTCTATAGTAGACTGAGCCAAAATAGTCTGTTTCTTGGATTTCCAAGAAACAGCTCCTCTAGCAATGCTAAATATATAGCCACTGGTTGCTTTTGAATCATCAGATAAAGTATTCCAGTCTGCATTGGTGTAACCTTCAAGGACAGCTGGAACCTTTTCATAATGTAACCCAATGTTCATGGTTCGTTTTAGGTATCTCATGACCCTCTCAATAGCATGCCAATGCTCTATACCAGGTCTACTAGTAAACCTGCATAATAATCCCACGACATGGGCAATGTCGGGTCTAGTACAATCAGTGGCATACCTAAGGCTGCCAACGATGCTTGCATAATCAGACTGTCTTACACCTTCACCAGTGTTCTTGAATAGCTTTACACTAGGATCATATGGTGTACATGCAGGTTTACCGTCAAAGTAATTGTATTTCTTTAAGATCTTCTCAATATAATGGGATTGATCCAAAGAAAGTCCCTTATCAGACCTAGTAATCTTAATACCAAGGATTACACTTGCTTCACCTAGATCTTTCATATCAAAATTGGCACTTAACAAAGATTTAACGGTGTTTATGGCATGAATGTTTGATCCAAAAATAAGTAGATCATCTACATACAAACATATTATAGTGCAAATGTCATTTTCAGATTTATAATAAATGCATTTGTCACTTTCATTAACTTTGAAACCATTTGAGATTATTAAGTTATCAAATTTTTCATGCCATTGCTTAGGTGCTTGTTTTAAACCATATAATGATTTATCTAATTTGCAAACTTTATGTTCTTGACCATGAATAACAAAACCTTCCGGTTGGTCCATATAAATTTCTACTTCTAATTCACCATTTAAAAAAGCAGTTTTAACATCCATTTGGTGTATAATTAAATTATGAATAGATGCTAATGAAATTAGTACTCGAATGGATGTGATTCTAGTTACAGGTGAAAAAGTGTCAAAAAAGTCTACATTTTCTCTTTGCCTAAAACCTTTAGCTACCAAACGGGCTTTACATTTATCAACTGTGCCATCAGGTTTTAGTTTCTTTTTAAGTACCCATTTACAGCCTATAGACTTACAACCAGGTGGTAAATCTACTAAGTGCCAAGTCTTATTGGATTCCAAGGAATCCATCTCATCATTTATAGCCTCTTGCCAAAAATCGGCACCTAATGAAGATAAGGCTTCTTGGAGGTTTGTGGGATCCTCCTCTATAGTAAAAGTGCAAAAATCCGAGCCAAAGTCTTTATCAACTCTTGCTCTTTTACTTCTTCTAGGTTTGATTTTAGAAGATTCATTAAGTTCTATTCCAATAGGCACGATGTTATTTGACGTGCCCCCACTATTCCTTAATTTAAAAGGAAACTTAGTTTCATAAAAATCAGCATCATTAGATTCTACTATATTATGTGTATTCATGTTATAAAATCTATATGCTTTGCTGTTGACAGCATAGCTAATAAATACACATTCATATGCTCTACTTGCTAATTTTATTCTCTTAGGGTCAGGTATACGAACATATGCCAAACATCCCCAAGTTCTAAAGTAAGATACATTTGGTTTATAATTTCTTAAAATTTCAAAAGGTGAAATCTTACTTTTTGATTTAGAGATTCTATTCAATACATAGCATACAGTCAATAAAATATCCCCCCACCAATGTTTTGCTGCACCTGAATTTAATAAAATAGCTACAACTAATTCGGTAAAGGTAATATTCTTTCTTTCGGCTTTACCGTTCATTTCAGGTGAATAAGGTGCAGTTCTCTCATGAATTATACCATGCAATTTATAAAAATCAAGAAAAGGACTAGACTCATATTATGTTCCTCTATCACTACGAAGTCTTTTAATTTTCTTATTAGATTGATTCTCGAGTTCAGTTTTAAATAATTTGAACATATCAAATGCATCACTTTTATTTTTCATAAGATATACATAAGTGAAATCAGAGCCATCATCAATGAAAGTGATAAAGTAACGGTGTCCATGTCTAGTCAAAGTGCCATCAAGCTCACATATGTCAGAATGAATTAAATCTAAGAGTTCAGAAATTCTATCAACTGATTTATGGGGTTTCTTAGTGATTTTTGCTTGACTACAATGTTCACACTTATCAAAGTCAGTTTGTGACATTTTAGAAATTAAATCTAAGGTGCTCATATTATGAATAATACGTTTATTTACATGACATAATCTAGAGTGCCAGATATTAAAATCACATAACATATAAGCAAAACTGGTTACTTTATTAGATTCAACATTAAGTTTAAACATACCCTCACAAGCATAACCCTTCCCTACAAACATCCCCTTATAAGTCAAAGTGTACAAATCAACCCTTATAACTTGAGTAAAACCCGCCTTATTAAGGAGAAATCCAGAAACCAGATTCTTTCTCATCTCTGGAGTATGCATCACATCTTTCAGAAGAACTGTCTTTCCAGAGGTAAAATTTAATTCCACATTTCCAATGCCAGCAACTGTAGTGGTGTGAGAATCTCCCAACAACACTTTCTTATCATCAGCAGCCGTATATGTACTGAACATAGCACGATCGTAGCAGACATGGTGGGATGCACCAGTGTCTACCCACTAACCCTCTGATCCACCAACTAGATGAATCTCAGATATCATAGCCGTAAGAGGCTCCTCAGCCAGGTTAGCCTGCGGTGCAGGGCCTGGTTTGTTCCTACACTTGCGTGCCATATGACTTGGTTTTCCACAGTTGTAACACAGAAACAACTGTGCAGAATCATTCTTTTGGGTCGGTTTCTGTTGTCCCTTTTGGTTCCCTTGTGAGTTCCAATTCTGTTTGTTGCGGTTGCGGTTCTGATTCTTAAAGTTTTTCGGATTCGGTTTCAGAACCGCGGGCTTGGACCTTTTATTGTTGTTGTTTGTGACAACAAGCACTTCCTCTTTTTGGTCCTGCTTACGAGCCTCCTCCTCAATATGGAGGCGAGTTATCAAGCTTTCTAAGGAGAATTCCTTAGTCTTGTGCCTAAGCACATTCTTAAAATCTTTCCAATCTGGGGGCAGTTTATCAATAATAACAGCAACTTGAAACTGTTCATCCAAACCCATACCTTCGGAGATGATCTCATGAGCAATTTTCTGAAGCTCATGAGACTGCATCTCTACTGACCTGTCATCTGTCATCTGGTATTTCAGGTAGCGGCTGAGTGCATATTTCTTCGCTCCAGCCTCTTTTGTATCATACTTCTTTTGCAGCGCTTTCCAGATTTCTTTGGCTGTCTTGTCTGAGTTGTAGTAGTCATAGAGGTCATCACTGAGGCCGTTGAGTATGAAGTTCCTGCACAGGTAGTCTTGCTTTGTCCAGTTCTGCAATTAGGTCGATTTTTCTGTCCAGGCTCACATAAGATCTGTGTCAGCTTCGTCTGGCCTATCCGGAAGCTGTGGTCTGTCAGTTGTCAGTGCATCCACAACCTTTCTCATGGTCAGAAAAAATTCCATCTTTTGTCTCCAGCGTTTGAAATGGAGGCCTTCGAACCTGAAAGGCGTAGCAGAGACCATTGGAACCTGGAAGAACGAAGTGGGAGCAGCGGCATCTAGATCTACAGCGGAAGTCATTGTTGGTGGCGACGTCTTCAAATTGTTGGAAACAATGGCGAACTTCGGCTGAGTCGTGGACTACGTCACTCTCTTGAAGACGTTTCGGCGATCTGCTATGTAGTACAAAGCAGTTCGGATCAATCGCCGCCGCCTCTAGAATAAAACAGCCTCTCTCAATATTTTGTGGTATCGATTCGTTTGCATGTACGAATCGATTCTGGTTGCACTCAAAAAAATTTACTCTGATTTTAAGATAAAACGATTTTGAATCGAATGTAGTTCTTTCTGTTTTGTCCTCTTATCAGTTAAGAAGACGGAATAGTAAAAAGAACGTTACTGGTTGGGGAACGTGGTCTCGAAAAACGGAAAATAATGAACGTTATGTAACGTTCTCTAATACGGTCTGATTTGACCGTTCCAGCCCGGTCAAAAAATAGTTAGGAAATTTGCACCAAAAATATAAGTGTTACACCACTACAAACCCGAACCTGGGTCGGGTCGGTCGGCGCGCGCGCGTGTGGTGGTCAAGCATGGTCTCCCCCTCACAAAAGAGCATCATTGGGTGCCAAAATGGCCTAACTTAGCTTCAAAGAATCAAGTATAAATACTTGATTCTTTCATATAGTCCTACAATGTGGGACTATTCACATATAGGAGCCATCCATTCACTTAGTCAATTTTTTAATAATTCACTTATTTGAAACATTTTCCAACAGTTCATATTCTAGTCCTAGGTTACTTTATTTGTTGATCAACATTTTTTCTCATAAACTTAAATTTGATAACTCCTGCAGTAAATATCTTGAGGCTGTTAAGAATTTTGAATTCTGATATCTCTTTTTCTTTTTGCATGTCATGATAATGTCCCTTCTCATGAAAAGAAAAATGTATAAGTTTGAGTGAGATGTTTTGTTTTATTATATTAGACATCATAACTTGAAAAAACTATTCAATATATACTAAGTGGATGATTATATATTGCTTCAGAAGTTGGAAGTTGATGTTCTGACAACTATTCTAGTTATAGTGGGATGAAACCTAGTGCCCACACAAATTTGTACGTGTAACTTACAAGTTGGTTAGGATGAGACAAACTAGACAAATTACTGAGTAATGAAGCAAATGTAGTTTATGTCCAGTAACTACTTTCTATATATATTATAGTTGTTGAATAATAGAAGTTGTGGAGGCTTTCAATGGTCTCTAACAGCATCTTCAATGCAAATAGGATGTGAGTTAATTAAATCCTATGTGTCAAGGGATAAATCACAATGTTAACTCAATGTAATTTCTAAAAATTAAACATCACATTAAAAACAAGAAAACTACTCCAATGCAAATGTATTTATTGAGAAGAAATTGACTATGTGTTCCAATCAAAATTTAAATAAATAAAAATAATAGATAAAAAATTACTCCATTATCAATATTTTTTACCTCACATTGTGAAGTGCAATGTCTAAAACTAGACATTGCACTAGACAATGTCTAATAATTTTTTTGCCAAGTCATCATAATATTAACATTGGCATTGAAGATGAAAATTTGAACTAAATTAAATGTTGATGATATGTAATTAACATTACATCAAAATAGTTCATAGGTTGGAGATGCTCTAATAGCGAATTAGGTTAATTTTCAGTTTATACTTATATCTGTATGATTAAGAAATAAGTTGACATAAGAAGCAAATGTTCTTAAAAAAATTAATCATATGTTGTTGAATAACAAAAGTTACGGAGGTTCTCAATTATCTATAATTGCAGTAAAAAAGGTCGCTCTCCTATGAACTTTTAAGTTCTTTTATATGTAACAAAGTAAGCATCGAAGAGAAAATTGGTTTATACGTTCCTAAAAAATTTATGACTTCATTTAATAGAAGTCTTCTTAGCAACATGTCTATACATTTTATCGTTCATACTCAATCATAGTTCCAATAAATGCCTAAAGTTTCTCTTCAAACATGTTCCAGTGACATTCCATAAATTTTCTCTTTTAACATGTTCTTTTTGCGATAAATTTGCACTGTCTATTTTACTTGATAGATTGCTTGATCGTTTTAATGGAAATCATCAGATTTCACTTCTCCTCATTGACTAATCAAGTAGTACTCTCAATTTGATGTTTATGACTCCTGCAGATGTTCAAACTGTATGTCCAATATTCATTTCTTCCCATTAGAACCTCCATAACTCCATAATATTCCCTTATTTCATATCTCTTATCCAATTAAATGTCCAATATTCAGATAAATAAACCAATCAAACATATTCGACAAAGACATCATTCTACACTCTTTATGCAACTACATAGACAAAAGCTAGAAAAGTAATTTATCATTCAATTACTTACACTGTTATAGTGGCCATATCTTGCTTTGGTTTTACACTACAGAAGCTTTTGATGATGGAAATAAGGAAGGCGATTTACTAAAACTTTGCTCGTAAATACCAAAATATTCCCTTCAAATAATTATAATTAGCAGAAAAATCTGATTATCAAGAAACTTAGATAATGTGAGTTTCTATTGCAATTGAAGTGCACCTTTAAACGTACATTTTATATACACAAAGCAGACATAAGAACAATCATGCGAATTAAATTTATACCTTACACTCATGAACATTCTAATATTAATCCGCTACATCCATGTATGTACTGTAACAAAATAATAGTAAACTGTTAATATGTGTTAAGCAAGTTTTTAATCCATCAAAATTCGGTAGGAGTTAGTACATTCAAACTATACCAGAATTCGAGATTCAATCAAAACAACCAAGCGAATAAGTCAATAGGACTCAAGGAAAACCAGCCAATAAAATACTAAGTAGATGGATCGCTAGCGTTCTATGACCCATGGATCGCTAGCGATTCGTAGGAAAGCATCATGAGTTGACCAAACCTCTTGCATCATGATTCATTACCATTTCTATGCATGCTTGCCAAGTTTCATAGCATGCCAAATAATCTAGCCCGAGAATTGAAGACCCATCCGATTCAAGCTGTTTGGCTAAAAGAAGCTAACATAAAATGTACCTAAAGAACTCATACGGAGTCGGGTTGTCTTAAAATTTTGGGAGAACACTTAGAAGACATAAAAGAAGGCTCACAGAAAAAATGGGGTCATTTGAAAGTTGTTTGATGGATCGCTAGCGACCTAACTAGATGGATCGTTAATGATTCATGTAGATTGGGCCCCACCACCTAAAATTTTTAGGGTAGGTCCTAAACACCCTCTATAGTGTATCTATAAAGTTTCGTCTAATTTTATTAAGTTTTGAGCGAGTTGTGGATGACTCTTCTGGACCAAATGACCCATGAAGACGGATGATCAAACAAACTCCAAACGACTTGATATTTGGACAAGACATTCAAAAAGATGAAAGGAAGGCAACCCAAAAGGGTAGACTTAAAATAGTTTAATGGCATGGATCACTAGCGATCCATCATCCATGGATCGCTAGCGATCCATCATGTTAGCTCGGGTCGCCTTGAGTTTTTGTTTACTTCTTCCTAGCACTAAGTAGAGGCTTCTGACAAATCGGCCTTGGCCCAACTGCTCTCCTACCCCTATAAATACAATCCTACCTGCAACATAAAGAGGATCTTCTAGACAGGCTGCTGGAACTCTGTAGAGATTATTCTTCACTCTTCTTCTCCCACATAACAATCATCTAGGAGTTTACTATGATTCTCCAGTGAACTCTTGCACTTGTGACTTATTCTAATCTCATCAACTTGTAATCGAGTTCAACTTGTAATAACATTCCGTCGATAAGAAAGTTTATAAAGTGGATGTAGGCTTCGTTAACAGCCGAACCACCATAAAATTCTTCTTGTCTCTTTATTATTTCTGCTATTTTTACATTTATTTTTTATATTATTGCTCTGTAAGAACGGAGCTAATGCTTTCACACTCAATCTATGGTGTTGATCCATTTTTTGGGTTAACAATATGCCCATAAAATTAAGGTAATTTTAGATGTAGCTTTCTTTTAAATTTATTTATTTGACTTATTTAAGCTACTATATTTTACTTCAACCTTGTGGTAATCTATGAAATTGTTTCGTACGATGTATTGAATGTACACCAAACACAAGTTGGTTGAAATGGTACGGTTATATCAATTCATAACATCGTTTGTTTTCCTAACATTCTTTTACTTAAAACAAAATTACATTAAAAAGTAAAAGTACTTCTGTATTCTATCATTATTGAGTAAAACAGACATCAGACTTTTACTATTCATTACCATAATTGAGAACCTATATTATCAAGATTTGGATTTCATGACTTCTTTTTTTGTGATGTAAGACCACTTAGCAAGATTGAGTATAAATAACAAACATTAGTAACCAAGTGAACTAAAAAAGAAAGCAGCCAAGCCTTTGTAAATTTTGAAAATATGTTCAGTGTTCTAGTCCAAATAAATCTTTAGCATTCGTTAAAATAACTTCTAATAAAGAATGGAAAAATGAGAAGTCCACTCAAAGCGATTGTCAAACAATCTAGGTTGGCTTCAAATCTCATTACTATAAAAATATCAAGATAATATCACTTGCATATGCAGACTATGACATCTATACTATATTATTATTAGTGAGTTGAATTTCAAGCTCACATAGGTCTCCTTGAAATTTGGCAACTGAACAGTCGCATTTTTAATTTCTTTATATTCCAAACTTTAAAATGTGATAACTTTTTCTACATTGATTGGATTTAAGAATCGTTTTCACTATTAAATCTCAAATTTAATTTGCTTTCCAATGATATCCATTGTTGATAGCTAAAAATAAATTTTTTTAAATCATAATTTTATATAGCAGCTTTAATTGCACAATTATTTTGTGTCACCGCTGTGTACCGCGTTTCTGTAACAGCATTATTATGATGATCATAAACATTACATGGTAGTTTTTACCTAGATTATTATAATGTATTTATTATCTTTTAACATATTTGAAAGGAATATTTTTTGTGAATTATACAATTATGGTTGCCTTTGAATATTGTAACTACATTATGTAATAAAGTAATAATCATGATTGTGTTTGATAGTATTCAAACTTAGTGCAATTATAATTTAACCCCATCAAAAAATGGTGTAATAATTTATAGGCAGTTTTTGAATTAATTTAACTACGTTAGCATTTTTTTATTGCATTTACTATTGATGATTTTGACTATATTTGATAATTTTATTCAATTTTAAAATAGTTATAAATTAATGAAATTAAGAAAATGCAATTATAATTTATCAGCAAGTTTTGGGTAAATTTAACTATATTTGAAGATTTTTAACCACATTTATGTGATGAAGTAATAAATTTGGCTACATTTCAGGAATTTATTCAATCTTAATACAATTAAAATTTAACTACATTAATAAAATGCAGTTATAATTTAATGACAATTTTGAATTATGCATGGTAGAAATTGAATATTTCAGCTATATTTATGTGATGCAGTAATAATTTTGGTTGTACACGATGATTTATTCGAGCTTACTGTAGTTAAAATTTAAATGCATTAAGCAAAAGCGGTTATTATTTTGCAGTATTTTTGGAATTAAGCAATTATTGTTTTTGAATATTTTAACTGCATTTGTGTGATGCAATACTAATTTAGCTGTAGTAATAATTTTGTTTGATGTTAACGATAGTTATTTAACCGCATTATGAAAATATAATTGAAAAATGAATTTTGATTTTTGATAGCTTGAGATGATTAAATAATGACTTCACATAATTAATGCTTGATTCAACCGTGCAGCTCAGCGTTTAATACATTGCTTCCAGGTTTGATGACATAATTTGGCTAAGTTTACTCAATTTCGTTTACAATTACGATGATCAATAATACAATAAGCATATAAGTTGTTGTATTCGGGGTTAAGGTAGATGCGCAGTTTAAGTGCTGGGTCAAAACATGTGTTGTAGTGAGAATAATGTTGATAACCACCTAAAAGAGTTTATTTTTTATTTTTTGCAGTAAATTCTAAAATCACTTGCACCACCACCGTCGAAAAACTTCTAGAAAACAATTGATGAATGTATCTTTGTATAGATGATTATGTAGTCATAGTTTGATTATTAGATATAGTTAATAGGTCAGATGAGCAGTGAGAGAATTTAGTAATAATAATGCATCAATGAAACTTTTTCCTTTTTTGGCTGCAGGTACAAATACCTTCAATGGTTAAAATAATTGACTGATGTAATGCATCTATTAAGGCCAAGAAAACATCACCTATTTGCGCTCAAGCCAATATCATACACGCGTTGCTAGCAGTTATTTCTGAGGCTAAAAAATGAATGGACTTCTCACAATTGTTCTCTTCTGTATGTTTTGGATATTTTCAAATATTGGTTACTGCGACCAGCTATATGCCGTGTTTTGTACCGTGCATCGACATAGATCAGATTCGGTGAACAATAGTAATTTATATTGGAACCCATGTTATTTTCTTATTGCATCATCATTTCTATTTCAATTGAATCTTCTGTTTTACTACTTTTCCCCCGTACTACATTTGTTGCTTTTTTCTTTTTTCTTTTGCTCCCTTTTTTCAGCTGTTGACAAATACTTTTCCTGACTGTTTACAAATTTCATCCTATTACTATATTTCTCCCCATTGCAAAAAACTTTTGTTACTCTTATTTAATTGAATCGAACTGCACTGTGTCTTTGTGTCTGCAGTTCACAGTGAATACTTCAACTATATCTATGCACATTGAAGCAGCTGTGTAATTGCAAAAGCAACAACATTGGCATTATATGCCACAGTGAATATATCTATGCATTAGCGGATAAATTTTTAACACATTATCCTCTAAATAGTCTGTGAACTTTAACATATTCACTTTAATTGTTTTGTTCGATTTTAATTGTGATTATCATAACCAAATATATCTATGTATTCTTTATCCTACCAAATTGTTATTCATGATGTAACACTATCGTTCAACAATGTTTTTTCATTACCACCGTATTAAATTTCTTATACATTTGGATATGACCTATGCAACAACAATATTTTTTCAACATCCGTGTGCGAAGCACGGGTTCGCACTAGTAAAACTTATATTATCAAATTTTGGTGTAAGACTGTTTATGTTATTTTTCATCAATGTAAGAACACTCATCAAAACCAATTAAAAACTGGACATTTAGTAGATACAAAAATAATCAATTACATAACCATACCAAGCTTAAGGCAAATGGTTAACTTAATCAAAAGTAGAAATGAACAAAAATATGTATTCCAGCAAATGTGCTTTGACTTACATGTATGAATTATACTACAAGTGATTTTCTATTTGAAATTAAGATGGAAATATGGCAAGTGTGTCTTTATTCAAATGTATATGAACATTGAATCCTAACATTTATTCCACATAAGTTATATTTCATTAACTGTTAATATTTATACCACATAATTTATAATACTACTAACATTAAGTAGATATGACATTAGAAATACCAATACCTTCAGGTTTTAGAAACTAATTCTTGTCATTTAAACTAAACCAAAAGTAAAAGGGAAGAACAAATCATTGTTTTTGCAAATTAACTTCCCTTACTAATGAAAATTATAATTCTAAGCAATCTTCTATTTGACATAAAGAAATACAAAAAGAATATCTTCTTTCAGAATTCGAATGTACATAGACGTTAAATCCTAACATTTATACCGCATAAACTGTAACACTTACCAAATAACTTATAGTAACCTACCGACTAATATGACATTAGAATTCCATGCTATCTTAACATTTTAGACAGTAAATCTTTCCAATTAACTTTCTGTTACATTAATAACATCCATACATTTTATATCAAATATTGTAGACCTATAATTGTAGGATTCCATATATATAATACGATATCACTTGAACCAAATAATTTTTTTAAGACAGCAGTATTATAAACACCCGAAGGTTTCTGATGCAACAGCGGATAACTGAAAATGTATGATGCGGTGAAAGTAGCAATCGATGGTGTAGAAGATACCGAATGGCCCAAATCCGTTGATCCAAAGATACCGGATTCTAACTATCTTCGTCACGTTGATCGCGCACGATACCATGAAGGAAGATCTACGATTCTTCATACGTTGATCTAACAAACTAGATACCGTGAATCGGCTTCAACAGTCGTTGATTCGAGCACACTCGAATACCGAAAGTGGAGATAGGAGATCACACTCAACTACCAATTGAAGAAGTGGCACAAAGCACACAAACAAATTTTATTCAAAATCAACTAAACTATTACAAATGACACTACCCAGCTATTTATAGAGGTTACAACTCAACACGACTCAAAATATTACAACACTTAGGTCGGCACCGACCTAACACTTGCGACCTACGACTTAAAGAAAAATACAAACACATTACAACACAATATCGACGACATACGACTTAACATATTTACAATACAACATATACGAGTTACAAACATAACGACTTAAGTATACAACCCACACAACATTAGCTTCAGTGACATAAGAAGAATCAGCTTCCGGAACATCTTGTGCGACCTATAGGATGAGCGATCTAAGGAACTGAACGACCTAGTCTTGAGCGACCTAAGATTGATGCGGTTTAAGCCCTTGAGCGACCTATAGGATGAGCGACCTAAGGAGCTGAGCGACCTAGTCTTGAGTGACCTATAGGATGAGCAACCTAAGGAGCTGAGCGACCTATCATGAAATGATATTGGTGAACGACCTAGTATAGGTCATAGCTTGTTCGTACGTTCTGAGCGACCTAATATTCCTTGCATATGTGAGCGACCTAGCATAGGTCGTAGTCTTTTAGGTCGTGACTTTTTAGGTCGCAGCTTGTAGATAGAGTTAGGTCGCAACTCCTTATCTCGTGACTCGTTAGGTCGTTGGCGACCTAAGTTAGGTCGTTGGGTTTCGTTTGAGCGACCTAAGTCTTCACGCGACCTAGGAATTAACTGGTTAGGTCGTAACTCATTTAGGTCGTTGTTTGTTAGCTCGCTTGGCGACTTGTCATAGGTCGCTGACCTGCTCTTTCTCACATCATTCTCCCCCCTGTTAGGTCGTACGCGACTTATCGTCTTCTTAGGTCGTTCGCGACCTAAGGCTTGTGGCTCGTTAGGTTGTGAACGACTCAAGAATTGGATAGGTCGCTCGCGACCTATCTCTTCACCATTCTGGGCTGCATCATCCTCTCCCTGTTGGAAGAAATTCATCCTCGAATTTAACAGTTCTTCGTCTTCGATACTCTGATCCTCGTGAATTGGAACCAAGTGTTTGATATTGTTAATATTACCCATAGGACGATGATCCGGCAAGCTCATCTTACAATCATAAATTGTCTCCATAATTCCCAAACGACTTATTCCTCCAGCATCTAGTATATTGTGCGTACCAACAAGAAATTGTTCAACCATCAAGTAGTTAGATTCGTTGCCACTTTGTGTCTTCATCAAATTCAATACAGAGTCCATATTTTTGTCTACCCATGATCTAGTATGTATAAGTAATGATTTACATGATCCTGACTTCGTCGCGGTCTCTTTTGAAACTTGATAACTCTGACTATTCTGAACAAACATTTCAACCCCTTTTCTTATTGACGGTCCCAAACAAAACGTCGTAACCAACTGCATGGTAAGATCACTGTCCACGTGTCTTTCTACACGCACATCTTTGATAAATTTTATTGGCCAACTGCGATTAGGAGTATTCAATTGCCTTCTTTTGAAAAGAAACCCATCAACCAATCTTCTCAACTCTACCTGCTCTGTCGGACACATATGGTTACGTGGTATATATGGTACAATAGCACTTGACATTGGATTAACATGATGTACGTTCCCTTGTGCCACTAATTCCTTGGACAACTCTGCAGGAACTACAACTTCACGTTCATTCACCATTGACTTAACTTCCTCAGGAGTCTCGAGATCTCTACTGGTTTCATTTCCGTTCAACATAAACACTTCCGCTCTACCCTTCACTTCTTTAATAAACTCTCCTATAGATAATAGAATAATCGAATCCACCTCCTTCATCAACAAATTACCCTCTTCATCTTCTGACTTATTTTCTTCACCCTCATCCTACTTTGCTGACTGTGAACTTTCAACCTCATGTTCATCAGGTTTCGTTGGTTGAAAATAAACAACTTCATCTCCGTCTAACTTTGGTGATTGAAAACTGTCGACTTCAACTTCCACATCAACAAATTCCTTTAAAGACAACAAAGTCTTTAGCTCCTCTATTTCCTCTAATTTGTTTTCATTCTGTTGACGCCTTTTAGGAACCTAAATGATTTGTGTATCCTCGAACATAAAACTGTAACTGTTTGCTCGTCCATTATGTTGCACAGCTCTATCGTATTGCCATGGTCTTCCCAACAACAGATGGCATACATCCATGTCAACCATATCACACCAAATTTCGTCTTTGTATTTCTTCCCAATGGAAAAATTAACACAAGCTCTTCGATTAACCTTCACCTCCCCTCCTTTCCGCAACCAAGCTAATTTATAGGGAGTTGGATGTTTCTCGGTTTTCAATGACAGCTTCTTTACAGCTTCTGAAGAAATAATGTTGTCACAACTTCCTACATCAATGACGAATTTGCGAACCCTTCCCAAGATAGTGCATGTTGATTGAAAGATGTTACTCCTTAACCAACTTGAATCATCCTCTTGTTTTGGTGTCAAACAAGATCTCCTCAACAACAAATTACAACCCTCATCTCCTGTCAATAATTCTTCTTCTTCAACCGGTAATGAATTGACACCATCTACCTTTGTACCTTCATACTCAATTTCCGCAATCATTGCTCGCTTCTTGGGCTTTGGACATTCATTGCTTTTATGGCCCAACTCTTGACAATTAAAACATTTGAAATGACTATTGACCTTTGCTTTGTTGACTTCATTCACAATTGACTTACTGACGACTTTAGAAACATCTGCACTATTACTAACATCCTTGTTCTGATTGTTGGAATTCATAAACACTCCACCACCTCTCCTTCCTTGTTTCTCCCAAGCAAGTGCTTTCTGATGTGCTTCGGCGACAGATCTTGGATCAAACATATTCACCATGTCTTGAATTTGCGTTCGCAACCCGCCAACATACCTAGCTGTTAGCTGCTCCTCTGTTTCCATAATATCATTCCTCGCAATCAATTGGTAAAAATCATCTGCATACTCATTCACTGATCTTGCCCCTTGTCTTAGGTTCTGCAAGCATTGATACATAAGAGATTGATAGTTGTGCGGCAGGAATGTAGCTTTCATCAACTTTTTCATTTTCTCCCAAGTGACAATTTTAGATTTTCCCATTTTCTCCCGTGTAAGTTTAGTCTGCTGCCACCACGCCATAGCTCTCCCTCTTAATCTCGTAGCAACCAACTTCACTCTTCGATCCGCGGGAACGTCTTTGAAGTCAAAAATTTCCTCAACATTTGAAACCCAATCCAGAAATTCCTCCGTTACCATTCCACCCTTGAATTCTGGAAGTTCGGTTTTCATCCCCGACTCCCATCGGCGATCATCCTCAACATCCCGATATGCATTTCGTGCTAGGTATTGATCTCGAGAATGAACACTACGTCTACCACCATCTTCATCAAAAACATATGTACTTCGATAACGATCTCGACCACCCTTATTTCTATGATCTCGCATATCTCTTCCACTTTGGCTGTCATCATCACGGTATGGTTCATGTTCAAACTCACGTGGAGTTCTTCTCTCTTCATCTCTATACTCGTGATGTTCTCTTCTCAATGAAACTGAAGATTCTCTTCTTCCTCGATAAGCGTGTGGCGACACCCTCCTCGCTTCCATAACCGATGGTGAAACTCTGTTTCCTCCATGGTTCGAGATTGGCGACCTTCTTCTTTGATTGGTTCATGTCCATCATCAATTTCTCTAACCTCCCAATACATTCATCCAACTTCTCATTGAATTTGTTACTAATGCGTTGTTCCATTTGTTCGGCATCCTCTCGCTTATACAAATCTTCAACATTTTGATGACGATTAGCTCTTCTCGGCGGCATTGTCAAATGAAACAAACTTCAACTCTCGGCCTTGAACTTCAAATATGATGCACGGCTCAACTTCTAGTTCTCGGCTCTAAACTTCAAAATCTTCAATAGAATTGGCTCCAAGACTCGGCTTAGCTATGATTGGCTAAGTCTAGCTCTGATACCAAATGATGCAGCGGCGGATACCTGAAAATGTATGATGCGGTGAAAGTAGCAATCGATGGTGTAGAAGATACCGAATGGCCCAAATCCGTTGATCCAAAGATACCGGATTCTAGCTATCTTCGTCACGTTGATCGCGCACGATACCGTGAAGGAAGATCTACGATTCTTCGTACATTGATCTAGCACACTAGATACCGTGAATCGGCTTCAGCAGTCGTTGATTCGAGCGCACTCGAATACCGAAAGTGGAGATAGAAGATCACACTCAACTACCAATTGAAGAAGTGGCACAAAACACACAAACAAATTTTATTCAAAATCAACTAAACTATTACAAATGACACTACCCTGCTATTTATAGAGGTTACAACTCAACACGACTCAAAATATTACAACACTTAGGTCGGCACCGACCTAACACTTGCGACCTACGACTTAAAGAAAAATACAAACACATTACAACACAGTATCGACGACATACGACTTAACATATTTACAATACAACATATACGAGTTACAAACATAACGACTTAAGTATACAACCCACACAACATTAGCTTCAGTGACATAAGAAGAATCAGCTTCCGGAACATCTTGTGCGACCTATAGGATGAGCGATCTAAGGAACTGAACGACCTAGTCTTGAGCGACCTAAGATTGATGCGGTTTAAGCCCTTGAGCGACCTATAGGATGAGCGACCTAAGGAGCTGAGCGACCTAAGGAGCTGAGCGACCTAGTCTTGAGCGACCTAAAATTGATGCGGTTTAAGCCCTTGAGCAACCTATAGGATGAGCGACCTAAGGAGCTGAGCGACCTATCATGAAATGATATTGGTGAACGACCTAGTATAGGTCGTAGCTCATTCGTACGTTCTGAGTGACCTAATATTCCTTGCATATGTGAGCGACCTAGCATAGGTCGTAGTCTTTTAGGTCGTGACTTTTTAGGTCGCAGCTTGTAGATAGAGTTAGGTCGCAACTCCTTATCCCGTGACTCGTTAGGTCGTTGGCGACCTAAGTTAGGTCGTTGGGTTTCGTTTGAGCGACCTAAGTCTTCACGCGACCTAAGAATTAACTGGTTAGGTCGTAACTCGTTTAGGTCGTTGTTTGTTAGCTCGCTTGGCGACTTGTCATAGGTCGCTGACCTGCTCTTTCTCACATCATTCTCCTCCCTGTTAGGTCGTACGCGACTTATCGTCTTCTTAGGTCGTTCGCGACCTAAGACTTGTGGCTCGTTAGGTTGTGAACGACTCAAGAATTGGATAGGTCGCTCGCGACCTATCTCTTCACCATTCTGGGCTGCATCAGTTTCAATTACAATTCCACGACTGTTCTCTGTTTTATTTTGAATTCACAAAACAATACACACTGTTTGCACCAAAAGTTGGAAAACACCTGAATAGATTGAAGTAGAGAATAAAATGGAGAAATTAAAAGGAAAATGAGATAAAACAACACATAACAATTTATAGTGGTTCGACTAAACTTTGGTGTACATCCACTTGGACTTTGTTAATGTTTTTGAGAATTTACAGATCAAGATTTTACAACTCGATAGCAATCCAGTAGAGTAATAGAGTAGAATCCTAAAATTTAGGATACAAAAAATGATCCTGAAACAGTGCCTCTCTCCTTCTATTTATAGACGTAGATCAGTGATATAGGCTCCGAAATTGGCTACTCACGTTCTCCACATTTAGGAAGAGGTTTTGGAAGAAGTTCGTGGCCACATTCACAAGGTATTGGTTAGCTCGGTATCGAGTTATGCTCCACAAACTGGTGTCAATCTATGACTTGTTCCAAATTTGGACTTACGGCTTTGATCTCTTGTTTGCTTTGATGAAAAGCACATGACCAATTCCTCTTTGCTTCGAGTCTTACTTCATGGAGGTTTATTTTTTGATCACCCTTGAATTGTTTGTACTGGCTCATGTTTAAGGATCGATACCAAGTTGTCTTGCACAAATCGGCATCGAGATGGCATTTTGTGTCATCGTTCGGTGGAATTTCTGTAGACTACCCGGTTATCTTAGAAGATGGTTGATCTTCCTTGATTTTCTATTGCGTTTCCATATCATTCTTCGAGCATTGGCTGAATTCTAACTTCCCAAGTCATAGTTTTTGATTTCTGGCTTTCTATCCGATCACTCGATGGTTCTGACTTGTGTAGTAATTGGCCCGGTTCAAAGGCAAGACAATACTTGCCCCCTAAAGTATGCCTCGTTGTAAACAAGGTATGCTTTGGATCAAGACAAGTCATCAATTTTAAATTCTACTTTGACTTGATTTCCCTGATTTCGAGTTGTTCATTGCAGATAAATACATCTTCTCCGGATCATCACGTCATCTTGAGCGGCTTTTGGATTCATACGATTTGTTAGCATAAAAGTTGGAGCTTGTAGTTTGAGTTTGTTTTTGGAACTTTAGAGACTCTAGATGTACTTTTTTTTAGATTGGTCAAGTAGAGTTCTAACATCCACAGTTTTCATTCCCTTGCATCATGAATCCCACTTTCTATATATATTTTTTTAATCACGGATTGGTACCAAATGTGGCTTATGGTTCAGTACCGAGGTTTAGCATATTTCTCTGGTCGATTCAATAGTTGAACATACTAAGCTCTCTTCCTTCTTTTTACTTATTCATTTCTCTTCTCAACAGTTTTCTAACTTAAGCCACCCATTGCCGAACTTTACCGTTGCTCTTAATTTACTACATAATGACCACCACCTCCCTATAACACCGTCATTGCCGTTCCTAACTGCCTCCAAAGCCCACCGCCTTTGGATTTGACATAGATGAGCATAATCATTAATTCAATTTGAATTGATCCTTATTTCCTAGGAACATCAAACTACAACCTCTCCAGTTGACTGAGGTAGGTGGCAATGTTGCTCTTGGTGGCTCATCGACGATCGAAGCCGACGATCGACCCTTAACCACCTTTGATCGCAACCTAAAATTCACTTTTTCTCTTACATGAATCAATGATGATCTGAGATTGAGGAAAATATTTTGAAAATTTTAATACAACACAATGGTCAACCTTGTACTTAGTACATTTAGGGGAAACTCAAAACATGCTCAAGGATTTTCAAGGGAAAACTCGAGTTTTTCCTTAGGCTTGGTTGCGTTCTATTTTTCCTAGGTCAGCTTCAAGTCTTACCCGGGCTTGGCTTAAGTTTTCCAAATGGCTGTATAATTTTAAGTATTTTCAATGAAAAGTTCTATAAATCAAATAGGAACGGAAGAGTGGTGTTCCAAGGCGATTTTGACCGTAAGTTGATCGATAATCGTGGTTCATTGGGACGTTTTTAGATAATGGTCACATTGAATGTGCTCTAGCATTCGAACAGACTTTCTACCACTGTTTTAACCTGGCACTTCACTCTGGTATCCCTACAAAGAGAAATTACATGGTTCTTCGAAAAATGGCTCTATTATCGTAAATTGTATGATAACTATAAAATATGACGCATGGTTCCATTGCGCAACGGTTCTCATTTGCCAACATGAGTAAGTTATCTGCACAAAGTGTTTGCTTTCACCATGCTCTTGGACGTCGATCACATACTGCATAGATTATATAGTGCATCATTATCCCTTGTCAATGTATAAGATCTGGTCGATCAACACACATTGACATCCGGTGGCCTTATGCATGGGTCATACAGGGTTTTACTTCAGCATAGGAATTACAAAAATTTCTACCTGACCTTGTTCATATGTGAAATTTTCAGTAGCCATGGATCGCAGATGCTCCTCGCTTATCTCAACTATGGCTATAAGTCCATTTACATCAAATATAATTCAATTAGCGATAGATTTAGACTCCGGCTCAACATCTATATTACTATCTACTTTATCCTCTTTTCAGCCTCATCCACCTCGTCGCCCAGTGAGGCAATCTCTAGAAATTATTCCCATTGTAATGATGGGTGAAGACTTCGCTAAAATTTCCCCTGATGTTGATCTTGGGGATGTTATCATTCTTGATAATGCACTAGATTCCCCAGCATCTGGACTTAATAGGGAAGTTGTCTTAAGAATTTGCGATAGGCACAGCATTTTTATTTAAGACATTCTTATTTCTGAGCCTCATTAATGAGCTCACAATCCACCCTAAGGTTATACCGCATGCAACTGGTACATGTGCTTATCTAGATGAGTTCCACCAATCAATCACTTTATTCGAATCGTGCTCCAGTATATAAGGCTTGCCCCTGTTCAGTTTCATCCAAATAGCCATGCCTCGTTAAATAGCATGTACATGATCTTTCTACAGCATGTGGGCAAGTGACACTTGAAGAGATTTAGTACTTGTATGCTTTCAAAACACATAAGGAAAGTCTCTCTCTCTTGTCTATTTGGAGCACTCTTCAGGCCGTCGGGTCATTCAAGGGCTTTTCAATAAACTCAGCGACTTCAAGGAGGAATATTTCTTCGTGTAGTGTTCCCCTGGATTTGCTTAGAAATGGCTATCTAGATGTAAGATTTTCCACCATATGTGATTCATGAGATGCTAACTCAGCCGAATTACCAATCTCATTATTTTATGAATTTCAAGATGTCCTAAGAAGGCCTAGTAGCTCGGCTTGGTTAGCGCCCTTCATCGCCTGCTGGCTATTCCTACCAAAGAACGGGAAATGAAGTATCTACTGATTGATGAGAGAATATGGTAGTTTAAACTTATGGATCCTAACCAAAACATGGGCATCGCATCCATTGTTTATTAGAAAGCCTAGCATGCTATTGGGGTTGAAGAAAATGTAGATGTTCCCTCCATTCAAGGTTCCTAAGTCAATTTAGAGGAGAATATGGGAGGAAATAGAGATGTGGGCAACACCGAGGAAGGTGTTGATGGTAATGATGAAGGGGTAGCTCTCGACCACGAGTCTTTTGGTGGAATGGGTGGTGATAATAAGGTCTCACTCATTCCTTAACAACGAAAATAGAAGATTATTTCATCCAGCACATCTTCGCAGCTACCACCAGCTTCCACAGTAGAAGAGACACCAACCCCTCCATCTGTGTGTGTGTCTATATATATGGTTCGCTTAGGAGTACACCTGATGAAATAACTTCTTTCGGTCTTGGCAACATTAGCATTAGTGACATTTATTCTCCCTATTTCCTCCCAACTAATGTGCCCACAAATAGTGCAGGGGAGATAACCCATGTAAGCAAGCTGCAAGGCCGCGGTCCATGGAGGAAGTAGGCCGCCTCAACACTACACCACACTACATATTTACACTATACATGTTATCTCTCTATCTTACTAGTATTAAATATCTACACTTTGTTTTCAGATTCCACGTATTGCCAACATCTTTTCGATGAGATCAGGAGTTGTGGAGGTGCGTACAAGAGCTTGGTATATAAGGTCATCATCGTAAATCATCTCATGAATTAAACTTGAGTAGGCATTAAAGGAGGGACTACAAAAGGCAAGATAGAGATTATAGGCACCGTGATAAGTGCCATGGAGGATTTGATAGGACTTCGCCTCCTCGACGTAGATCTCGCTCTCTGTTACTACAAAGTATGGATAGGCATTAGATGAGGGCTGACCCTATCCCTTATATTCAATTTCCAACTGTTCCAACTTCAGCCCCACCAGCAACACAACCGATAGTGTCCTCTCATATGCCTCGAAAATATGAATGGCCATCTGGGTTGGTTTCCTCTGACACTTCCAAGCGGAGGCTCGGTAAAGACCAACTTCTTGTTACCATTATGACAATAGAGACTGAAGCCGTCTCAAGTCTATGTTTGACTTGCATAAAAATGGCCTTCCCAAAGATTTTTTCAGTTATGTGGTATTCGTCCCCCGTCTGAAAGATATTCCTCAAAATATTAGGCCTAAGGTCCCAGCTTATGTGGTTGACATATAAGTCTAATATTATAAGTGGAAGAGGATAGCAGAGGCTATCTTTGAAGTATCTTATGCGAGAAAGGTCTTCAAGGGAAGGAGCATATTGAAAAAGGCAACAAATTCATTGTCGACAATCTTGATAAAAAGTTGAAGAGCTTAGGGATTCATTAGGTGAAACCAACAGAAATTTGGAGGAAAAAATCAAGTCCTTCGATGATAAAACTTCGAATCGGTAGTGGCAAGTTGAAACTGCACACCACAAGAACGATAATCTTACACTGGAGATGGAGAAGCTTTTGAAGGCTGTGGATAAACAGGCCTTAGAAATTAAGAAGTTGAAAGAGGCACATATAATCTCAAAAGAGATAAGAAAATCCATAAAATGCTAAAGATAGCAAGCCTCATATCATCGGCATCTCATAAAACATCAAATATGGTTTAGGGGAAAACCTTAACCCGCCAAATCGGCAAACCCTAAACATGCATAAAGAGATCCCATCTCAAACACGCCATAAGGAAAATATATCTCCAAAGAGGAGAATAAAATCTTTTAAATGGTAAAAAGAAACTTTATAAAGCACTAATCGACGTATTTAATAGATATTTAAGACAAGAATATAGATGGTCGCTCCTAACCAGCCCTATTCTCCGCATTAGCACACAATATTACCTAGTAATACTTTTTGTTAATGTGAATCTCAGGGTAGGGCGTCACAGCTTGGTAATAACGAACCACTCACAAGACTCATAACTAATATAGGATTCTTAAGCTGAGAAGAAGGAGAAAGATGATGCTCTTACCTAGACATAGAAATATTACAATGAGATACTAGATGCCCGACAGGCAAAAGATGAAGTTGAAGCTCGGGCAAATACAGCCGATGAGTGGGCCAAGGCAGTTGTAAATCAATTAAATCTGAAATTAAGCCTACCCTCATACGATTCTATGCGAACATTGTCAAATTTGGGAATTTGGAGTGGTTAGATTGGGGGTATCCTCGGGCTTTGGCTTAGGAAAAAATCTTGGAGCAGAAACAAGAGCATTCCAATGGGGCCAAGATTGACGAAGAGGAGTTAAAGCTTGACCTCTTGGAGGATGAAGATATAAGGATGGACGAGGCCGATAGACTCCTTCTAACATCTAGGTTGTTCCTTGAGCTAGTGTGTCTTTTGGGGTCAGCTCGAAAATAGCTCTAAAGTTTTGGGTAAGAATTCCAGTTCTATTCCTAAAGGACCCACGATAGTGACTTCAATGCGAATGGCAGGTGCATCTAGTGCTACTACCTCTTTCACATCTGGGCTACCAACCACTAAGTTTGTTATTCCTTCTCTTTATTCTACGATAACTTCTACCGTTGAAGCAACTTCTGGAGCTTCAGCTGCTCTGACGTTCTCGTTGGATGTTTATTATAATCCTGAAAAGCCCGAAGTTATATTGGAACTGAATTACCTTCTAAATTGTCCATCTTATCTCCTATCATGAAGGGATGTTATGTCGGTACTCCGTCTCATATGACATCTACATCTCCTAGAGGTATATTATTAACCTTCCATGTATTTAAGATGGCTTACAAGGCACTGATTGATGTCTCTAATATCTACTTTTTTAATTTTCAAATTTTAAGTCAATCCGCACTTGTCCCCTTGCCTGAAGTAGACTTGTCATCGGGCATACAAGTTGTAGAGATCAAATCAGTCATTGTGTCTACCGCTATCTCAATTACAGCCTCTTTAGTGGGTCCTACTTTGGGTCTCAATGATGAAATAATCCATGCTTTGGATGAAGAGGCCACAGGCAATACCCATGTAACACGGGGGACGAAGATATTGTCATTACCGAGGCCACTGAGCATTAATCCCGTCCTTCGATGTAGGAGGAGAAGAAGTCGCAAACTATAAAGATTAGAAACATTAAGAAGGAAAAAATGGATGACATTCCTCCACTCCTATCAGTTTCACTGCCTATACTGCCTATTTTAATTCCCGTTACTGCTCATGCCTTTGGTAGCATCCAAACCAAAGTTCCCAAATCTCTGAGGAGTGACTACGATTGGAATGCCAACCCCAAAGGCTATCTATTTAAGGGGGGTAAACGGGGATAACATGGCAAGTGGCATGCTGCACATTCTTCTAGGGAGAAAAAGAGGAAAAAGAAAAGTACGAACGTCTAGTTGCCGTTTTTATTTTGTATCGCTTATTTGTTTGTTTAATTTTTGATCCATGTTCATAGGATATTGTTGTGAGGATACAACATTCGCTTTTGTCATTGAAGCTTGTCAATAATGAATAAAATAGTTTTCCTTTGAAACCTTTGTTTCACTTGCATATGTGTTTAGCTTTTATGTTAATTGCAATAGTTTTTGGTCCTAAGTAATGTCATCATCCATCGTATCCATGCACAAGCGGACGATTCCTCACAATTACTTAGCTAACCTAGCAGCTTGCATAACCTATCTCTAGTCAGGTTATGTTTGACTAACGATAAGGTTGGGTATTTATATCACTCCCTATCTTCGAGGAGTAGCATTTTGGATATCTATCTCTAGACACCACACTCGATCCTGCCTATCTTTGGACATTGATCGCGATTGTTCACCTTAAGTGGCAGTTTTAATGCCTAACTTCGGACGTCCGAGCCCGATCTTGCCTAACTCTCGGTGTTGATAGTTTTTATGTGGAAGGCTCATTATTCTGCTAGGTCCTACCTTTAGGACCTGAAGGGTAAGACGCCTATCTTTGGGAATCGCTACTAGACCTTTCCAATCTCCGGGCAATGGTCTTAAACCTTACCTATCTCCGAGAAAAGGTTAAATGATATATGTGTAGGGCACATCGTCGCGATTAGCCCAAGTGTGTTTATACTCCTTTGTTTCGATCGACGATTGAAGAAGTACATTGGCATCCGTCTTTGGATACCAGAAATGATTATACTCTTGTGTCCCATTCAGGAAGGGAGAGTCTATTGGCACCTATCTCCTGTACTTGTATACCTTTATTTTCAAAACGTAGAACATTTAACTTTGTTATTATCTGTAGCATAATGTTAGGCTAATGAGAACATAGTTCAATCGATCCCCAAAGCCAATTCATTTTATATTCACAAGAATAGCAGACTTTGCCTTGTTACATTAGAGCCTAATTAAGTATTTATAAAGACACAATCAAGCAAAATAGCATCGCATGTGTTTGCTATTCCACGCCATCAGAACTGAGATTTCGTCAATAGTTTCCAGCTTGAATGTTCCATCTCCAAGCTTGTGTTCAATGGCATACGGACCTTCCTAGTTTTGGCCCATGTTCACTTGACTAGGAAAGATCCAATTAAGAATGAGATTAATGATCTTGAAGGTCCATTTCCTTAACTTTGCGTTGAATTGCCGAGCTACTCACTTCTGGTGAGCAACAACCTTTAAATCAGCTTCTACTTACTTCTCATTGAACATATCGAGGGACTAGAGCAGAATTTCCTCGTTTTCCTTAGTATCATAATGAATCTTATGATTGGAAAGAACCTCCAATTCAATTGGAATCATGGCCTCTGATCCATAAGCAAATATGAATGAAGTATGGTCGATCATAGACTTGTGGGTCATGTGGTAAGCCCAAAGTGCTAGAGGTAATTCATCGACCCACTTGCACTTGGCTTTTTTCAAACGCTTCTTCAAGATGGACATGATAATTTTATTCAATGCCTCCACCTATCCATTTGACTGTGGATGTGCTACCATTGCAAATCTTTTCTAGATCTAGTACTTGTTGCAAAAACTCTTGAATTCGGCACTGTCGAATTGGGTTCCATTATCGAAAATAATTGTTTGGGGAATCCAATTTGGCAGATAATGATCTTTACCATGAACTGATTACTTTCTTCGTTGTGATCGTGGCAAGCTATTCAGCTTCAGCCCATTTCACAAATTAGTCAACTGGTATAATGGCATATTTCGCTCAATTTTCGACATTAGTAGCACATTAATGATGTCAATTCCCTCAAACTTCAACTGGCCAAGGACTGACCATGTACGTGATCTTTGTGGATGGGGCTCTAGGAATCTTTGCAAATCTTTGGCATCTATCACACCTCCTGATATAATTAGCCACGTCCCGGTTGATTATTAGCTAAAATTTTCCATAACGAAGAATCTTTCTTATTAAATTCTATCCCTAGTGTGGTCACTACTGGCTCCTTTATGCACATCCGTAAGGATCCTTTTAGCTTCTTCATTGGCGACACGTCGCAGTAGGGGAGCTGAAAATCCTATCCTATATAGTGCTCCCTATTGAAGGATAAATCATGGCACTTTGTTTAGGAGTTTTCTTCATTTATTCCTTCCACTCACGAGAGTTCCTTTCAGGAAGTACTTCTTGACCAGAGTCATCCATGATTCCTTCTCAACCTCGGCCTCCAAGATTTAATCGATGTCCATCTGGTTGAAGCTCGGAGCCAATAATACCTCCACTAGAACCAAACCCATGAGTTTACTTACCCAGAGATAGCCAATTTGACTAATGATCAATCTTTGTGTTATTTTCCCTGGGAGTGTGCGTTATTGTATAGTATTCGATGTTATTCAACAGTTCCAGAGTCTTGGTAAAGTAAGGGGCTAGTCTCATTCCCTTAGCTTAAAACACTTTCTTCACCGGGCAGACCACCAACTGAGAGTCACTATAGATGTGCAATGCTTGGACTTCGAATTCCTTTGCTATCTTAAGAACCACGATGAGTGCTTCGTATTCGGCTTTATTGTTCGTTATAGGGAACTCAAGTTCTAAGGTATAACAGATTGATCGTTCCTCGGGAGTTACCAAGATTACCCCTGCCCCTAAGCAATGTTCATTAGATGCTCCGTCCATATATAATTCCATTGAGTGCTCTACTCCATGCCTTCTTCTTTTTCTTCATCCCATGTGGTAAATTCGATAATGAAATTAACCAGTGCCTATCCTCCGATCGCCCCAATGAGATGATAGGATATATCATACTGACTTAATTCAATAATCCACTTCAACACCTTCCCAAAGTCTTGGGTTGGTGTAGCATCTATCTTAAGTATTGATTGGTCAATACTTAATTGAATAAGTCTGAAAGTAGGGACATAGCTTCCTTGATGTGATCAATGAACAGTAGGATAGCTTTCCTAATTTCAAGTAATCTCTTTCCGCCCTATTGAATCACTTGCTAATATAATGCACTGGCCTTTGGATCCTAGCTTCTTCACTTACTAGGGCAACACTTAATGCATAAACATATACAGCCAAGTAAACAAATAATTCTTCCCCGTTCAAAGGCTTTGATAGAATAAGTGGTCTCTCCATATGATAATGTAGGGCATGGAAAGCATCTTTACACCTTGCGTCCAGACAAACTTCCCCTTCTTTTTTTGAGGGCATCAAAGAATGTCACACACTTATATGTAGATTTTGAGATAAATCAGCTCAATGCAGCTACCTTTCCATCCAAGCTTTGCTTTTCCCTTCTTGTTTCCAAGGCTTTAACACCTCTTAGTGCCTTAATCTGCCTCGGATTGGCTTTTATGCCTCTTGAGTTTACTATAAAACCCAAAAAATTTCCTAATGCGACTCCAAATTAACATTTCAGTGGATTGGGCTTCATTCCATATCTTCGGAGCACATCAAATATCTTTAATAGATCTCCTAAATGGTTCATAGATCGATGCAACTTAATCAACATATCATGCATATAAGCCTTTAACATGCATCTGATTTGATTCTTGAATATCGAATTTACCAATCTCTGATAGGTTGCTCCTGCATTTTTTTAGACCAAATGGCATGACATGACAGCAATACGGTCCTAGGTTAGTAATGAAGCTGATGTGTTCTTGATCTGGAATGTGCATTGGTATTTGATTGTAGCTAAATAAGCATTCATGAACGATAGCAATCCGTATCCGAATGTCGATACCACTTGTCGGTAGATCTTTGGTAGTGGGAAGCTATTTTTAAGCATGCTTTATTCAAATCCGAATAGCCGATGCATGTCCGACATTTTTTGTTAGGCTTCTTGATTAACACTAGATTGGATACCCATTCAGGGTATAGAGTATTGTGAATATCCACCATTCGGGGTATAGAGCATTTCTATTGGCTTTTAGCATATCCACTTCTTTCTTCAATTCAACGGATCGCTGCCGACCTAGGCTGCACCATTTCTACTTCACAGGAGAACATTTAGGGTTCACATTCAAAGTATGGAATGCTATCTCTGGCGATATTCCACACATATCAGAATGTGTCTAGTTAAACACATCTAGGTTTGCCCAGAGGAACCTTGCCAACTCCTACTTCATCTTTATACTATGTTGAGATCCGATCTTCAGGACTTGGGTAGGATCATCCTGATTGATCGAGATGTTGATCATTAATTCAGTCGGATCCAAAGATTTTTGGAATTTACTATGCCGACCGAGCCAAAGCTTAGGCGGTGGTTACTATGGATCAATCGACTTGACACATAGTGTTTTCTATATGTCCTTTCCCTTTTTACGATGCATTGCCTCTCTAAGTTCTGCAACTTAGTATTCAAGTCCAATGCTCCAGTCACCTTGGATGACCCTTACCACGTTTTCCATGGTAAATTTCATTGTTAAGCACAATAGGGCTAGTGCCACCTAAAAGCTGACAAGGGTCGGTCAGCCCAAGATGGCGTTATATGCAGAAAATATATCCATCACCACTAACGTTATAACCCGCACTTTCTTATGGTTACCTTCACCTAACTCCACTGGAAAGTCAGTGCACCCAATGGGCTCTATAGCCTCTCTAGTAAATCCCTGAATGTGGACTTACATAGCTTTAGATCCTAACCATCCATCATCACATGATCATAGGTTTTCTTAAACAAAATATTAACAAAGCTCCCAAATTCGATGAGAACTTTCTTTATAGTAGTTGGCCTAATCATTGTCATTATCACCAAAGGGTCAAGCATTGGCGCTTCTACCTTGTCAACATTGCGATTCATGAACACAATATCATCTATCATCATTCTCGGTTGCTTTGTCGGAGCTCCATCTTTGATGGTAAAGCAGGTTTCTTGAACAATATGTCTCAGGGAACTCCCATACCTTTCCATCTTATTCTAGCTCCTCTCAACCAGATGAGGTCCACCATTGATCTTATTAATAATAACTCTTCTTCCAAGCTACCTAGGTTCGTCCTCACTAGGCCCAGCCAGGCCATGTTAAAGCAACAACCCCTGAGGTTGAGCATTTTCTTGCCCGCCATCTACGGGGCTTTCACATACTGCTGAAGTTTCCTTTTTCTGATTAAGTCTCTGATTGCATCCTGCGAATGTCTACATTCATTAGTGTTATGACCATGTAGTTTGTGGAAGTGTCGGTACTTCCCAAACATTTTTTCATTCTCCATTGAATCCCTCCGAGCCGGCTTCTTACAGTTTTCAGTGCTTTACATCTCAAGGTAAATATTCTTAATAGTATCATTTAGCGAGATGTAATCTTTATGCTTTAGGAATCTCAAATGCTTCTTGAAGTCCGGTTTGCTACCTCCATTACCCTGATTACCTCTATCTTGATTGTTATTCTTATTTCCAACATTAATAGCAACAGTCTTGGAACTTTCATCGGTTTGTTTTACAATAACATTACTTTGAACTACCTTAGTCGATATCCTTCCAACAACCATTCAAGTAGCTGTATCTGCCTCCTCCAAGTATAGATATCGGATCGCTTTTCTATAGAATTCTTCCACGGTTGGTGGAGATTTCATCTTCAATCTACCAAAATCTATTTCTGGTGAATCCCTTCGATCAAAGTCATCAATGCAATGTCCTCCTTCGCATTGCTTACCTTAGTCACAATTGTATTAAACCAACTTAAGAAATCATTTGGGGACTCTCTAGAATTCTGAAAAAGTTAGACAAAGACATTACATCTTTCGGACGGTTAGCATGCGAGAACTTCTCTACAAATCTTCTAGCTAGTTGGTCAAATGAGGATATGGACCTTAGCGGACGCCGAGTGAACCGCATCATAGCTACACCCTCCAAAAATATTGGAAAACATCTACATCTAATAGCATCGGTAGCCTTAGCTGTGTCCATATGCCATTCGGACTTCAATAAATGCTTTCTCGGATCAATTGTTCCGTTATAGGATGACATCATAGGAATAGTGAAGTTTTTGGGATACTCCTCCCTCGATATTTCCTTAGTGAATGGGTTCTTGTTAAGGGAAGAACCCCGGTCATCATTACTCTTATGTTGGTTCTCATTCACCAACTTCCTCAACATATGAGAATAAAACTCTAGTTCAATCGGATCGGTTGAACGACGATCATCGTGGCTTGCTCTGAGTGTTTTGCTCCATAAACAGGCTCGATTAGTTCCATGATATCTAGGTTCTCGTATCTCTGGGAGAACCATTCGTTCAGTCAATCAAATTCTATGATTTCTATATGATGGATCAGCATCAACCGTCTGAATCCTAGTATTCTAATCACCAACAACATGGCCATCACCATCACCAACATCATCTTGCAAGCTAAACAAAACTTCATCATTCACAACTCGATTGTAGGGATCGGTACTGATCTATAGAGAGGGTTTGGTACCGAGTTGTGCCCTACCGACCTGGGTCTTGCCTATTCTAAAATTCGAAGTTTCAGTTTCCTTTCTCTTTATTATTTGCTTTCCCTCTCTATGGTTTATGCCTGATAAAGATGAACTATTTTCTTCTGATTCAGATGGTGATATTTCCTTCCTAATTCTTCTACGGCCTTGAGATAGATGGGTCACTAAATCCAGATTTTTCTTTCATCTGCTTCAACATAGTGTTCTGGCTCTCAAGCATCTGATTGTTTATCTCTCTTGTAACACCTCATAAAATTTAATAAGAAATTGAATAATTAAAATAAGGTCAAAAATGGAAATTGCGTAAATGTCGAAATTTGGCCATGGAAGTTGCACCATTGTGTTTATGGTGATTTTTGATCAATTTACATATATAATATGTTGAAATCAGATGAAGAAGTTATGGACTTTTGAAGTTTTCGAATTTAAAATAATTCAAATGAGTTTAAATACAAAATTTAAGTATATAAATTTGAATTTGAAACTCAACATGAGGAGTTTAAGAGATTAGCCTGATTAACATTAACGTGTAATTAATTAAGGAATTAAAATTAATTAAGTATGAAATAAATAAATAAACGAAAATAAAATAAAACGTCTAATAATGAAGGGGAGCGGTCAAACACTCGACCATGACCAATCGACAAACGACTAGGGTTTTGGCTATTTTGACATTTTCGATTTTTCTATTTTTGATCCATCGGTTCTGGTTACTTCTTACCTCTATAAATAAACTGGTAGACCCTCTACTTTTCCCCCTAAAAATTCTGTAGCAATGGTGAAGCTCTGTCGAATTCTTTCCCCTTAGGTTTTCAGAAATAATAAACTTTAAGTAATTAAAATCTCTAATCTCTAATTTAAATTAATCCTTCTCCTCTTTATATTCTAATTTCTGAAATCGAATCTATATATATCTATATATATATATAATCTATTTGTTATATATTCAAAAAAGGGAAGATCTAATAAAGAATTAGTAGCGGTAAAAATCAGATCTAATCTTCTTCTTCATCTTTAGATTCCAAAATCAATTAGCAGTTTTAGAGAAAGATCAGAAAGGGAATTAGGCGGGATGGTATCAAATCTAGTTAGAAGGTAAACAATTCTCTATGAGTGGAAATATAAAGTTTTTCATCTTTTTGTAATTGAATAGTATTTATTTAAATTTGATGTATGCCTTGGGAAATTTTGATAAACAAAAACATAACATCTAAAACCCTCAGAATTTCCTTAAATAAATATCAATCATTGAATTGGAATTTCAATTATTTTGTATAAATATCAAGTTCGTATAGTTATGTTATTTTGGAATATTGTGCTATAGAGGCTTTATGTAAACATATTGTATTATTTAACATGTTATGTTTCTGAAATGGTTTTCTTTATGAAATAGGTACTTTTTTCTGATATTATATTTTATCCATTCTGATGTAAGATTTTAAAAGTATAGATAGATAGTCATGTGCACTGTGTATTGTGTATTTTTTATCAACTTAACAACTTGCCTTGAGATGGGCCTAAGGTTCGACGGGCTTTTATTTAGTCGACATTAAGTCCGTTTCGGGGTTAGTTACTACACTTGGTATCAGAACTTATGTTACCTGATCAGTGGGGATAAGTATATGTATGAGTGACATAATTGTTATTTTTGAAAGTATTTTTCAAAAACCCTACTATATATAAATATTTATATGTATACTTAATATGAATTTACTCTATAAATTACAACTATAGAATAGTTGTGACCATATTCTTAAAGGATGGGCGAGGCGACTATGGGTTGGAAAAATAAACAGAGTAAGGATTGTGCAATGGAGGTCATATCGTAAGGAATGTAGATGGAAAAGGTTGTAACTCTAAAATTAAATAGGATGATAAATGTGAAATAATAAGGAGTTACAAGAATTTAATAAGGATATAAATGGACTTATTAAAAAGATTATTAGGTTAATTATAAAGAAGTAAAGAAGTTTTAATAGGAAAGTTTGATGAATAAATTAATGTCCTTAGAAATTGTCCGGTTAGAATAATAATCATTTATTACGGACAATCTACATTTATAGATAGTAAATAAGCATGTTGGGTAGTAATCAAATGTTAATCAATATAGTTGTAAACATCCAAAAATAAGGATGATTGAAGAAGAAATCAAACAAAGAGGACAATTAAAGTTAATTTTTAAAATTCAACCCCATGTGAAAGAAGAATTTGATAAAAATGCTTTTTGGAAACATCCTTAAGATGTTTTGAATAATTTTTCAAAGGATTTATTGAGAAGTTGTTATTTTGGAAGAAAAATGAGAAATTCATAAGTTAGAAATTTTGTTAAGGCAAAAGTTTGTGAACGAAAATTTTCAAGTAAAAAGGGTTTTTCATTTTTGAAGCTCTTAGTTTAAAACTTTGGTTGGGTCAAAAAAAATTTGGTTTAAAGATTTTCGATAAAGGGATTTTTCTTTTTTGAAATAAATTTCAAATAGAGCGTAGGTTAGACTTGATGATTCTTCCTATTCATAAATTTGGAAGTTCTTTCAAAAATTCTTCTTTTTAAAATAGAAATGGAACTTGATTGAAAAGATATAGAAGCCATTTAAGTAGAAAAAATATAAACATAGGCATTATCAGGAGATTTGAATCGGAATAGCGTTAGGAACTTATAAAATAGGATTATTAATTTAGTTAGAGATAATGTAGGAAAGAAACGATGAGAAGGGATAGGAAAGTGTTGGGAAAGGAGTTTACCTTGTCTACTCCACTTTTCTTGTTTAAGGTTTTAAAAGATGTTTTTTGATGTTCCAAATTAGAAGACTAAATGTTAAAGGAATAAGTCCTTGATGTTGAAAGTTTTTGAGAAAGGGGGAAATTATTTTACTTCTTTTGGGACAAAGCAATCCTTTTTGAAATCTTGATAGTTTGGTTTAATAATTGAGTTTTTGAATGTTTTGGGTTAAGGACCCTACTTTAAAGAAGTAAGGCTTTGAGGTAAAAGTACTTAAAAAGGGAAATTATTTTACTAAGCAATTTTAGAACCTTTAAATTTGGTGTTAAGAATAAAGCAGTAAATATTTCGAAAATTGGTAAACGTCGGGTTCAATTATTTTGGGAAAGTTTTGACCAAATGTTTAATAAAAATGGAATAGACATATGGAATAAAATAAAATATGGTGTTTATATGTTTTTAAGAATTCAATTCCCCAAGTTATTTTTGGAAGTTGAAAATTCTTTTAAAAAGTATGCTTAAAAGTTTTCTATTGAGATGTGGAAATTCTTTTGCAAGTTTGAATTTCAAATGTCGCATACTAGCGTAATGTGGATTTCTAAGTTTATATTCTATGGAGTAGATATGGATTACTATCTAGGAAAGAAAGGTTAAAGGTTTCAGGATATGAATAAAATAAGAATAGTATGTACAACCAGATCTGAAAATTTGAAATCAATCCTAAGCATTTATACGTAGAATGTTGGTAAAGTTGTTAGGGTATTCTAGAGATCTATAATTGGGTTGTAAGTTAGGTTACCCTTGGAACGTTAATTTCCATATTCTGATTTATTAGGAGCAGGCTCCGTGTAATTTCCATAAATTACCTAATTCCTTAAATGCATAAAAGTGCGGCGTTTGAATTGACAAGGGATATACCAAAAAGGGAAAGAGATGTGTAAGAGATGGATAATCTTTTCCATACTTTACACTGTCTATTTCAGTAAAAGAAAATGAAATAATCGCTTGTAATTTCAAACAAAGCAAAAAATATCACTTGTGATTAGTTTATGGAAATTTTTAAAGTAATCCTATTAGGAAGGATGACTCTGATAAAATAAAATATAGAAAGGAATGTTCTAGTTTAATGATTAATTATTAGAAATAAGAAATATATAAATGCGTAATTTACAACAGTATTCGTATTAATTATAAATAGCATAGTAATTATAGGACCAGGATTGATGGATATTGACATAGATTTAATGGGCAATAAATTTGTAATTGATAGAAAAAAAGGGAATTAAATAAGGGACTGATTAAGTAATCTAATATAGTATTTATGGAGGAATTGAATGCTCATAATAAGTAACATTTGAAACTGGTAATAGACTGAAATGGGTTAAATAAAGATTGATTAGAGATTTTCGATTTTGATATTAATGACCGGTTATTATGGGTAATGAATATTTATTAGAACTAAGAAGGGAATGAAGGAAGGTGGATGGTGGTAGAATGACATTCTAGGAATGTACATCCTAAATGGGTAAGAAGCATTAGAACCCCAACATCAGTAACACCGATTGATGTTTAATGGAAGCTTCCATAAAAATTTCTTTTAAGGTTTTGGGTTATAATTGCTAGTTGTCTCATTTAGGAAAAATGTTCGATATGATACAAGACATCTTCTTGTTTTATCACTATATTAGTTTTATGGATGGGATTAGACTACTAAATAAATGTATAAATTGAGGAACATCGTAAATAATGAAATTTCAGGAGGATTCTTAACTAGTGATAAACCAAAGATAAGACTAGAAGTTAGTAAGGAAATTAGATTAAAATGCTTCAAACCCAAAACTTGTAGACTATCACCATTCACCTGAATGTGATAGGTTGTATAGGGATATGAAGAGAATTTTCTAATTGGTCAAGGATGAAGAGAGAGAGTCGCTGAATTTGTTTTCAGATATTTAACGTGCCAAAGGATTAAAGATAAGCAAGGCAAGCCCGGAGCGTTGTCATTACCATTGGAGATTCTCCTTGGAAATAGGAGCATATATCGATGGACTTTATAGATGGGTTGCCAAGAGGCAATGATGTTATTTAGATTATAGTAAATTGGTTCATTTTATTCCCGTTAGGGGTAGTAGGATTACAGCATCTCTAGTACAGATTTATGTCAAGGAAGTGGAGAGACTACATAGAGTTCCAGTTGGCATTCTTGCGATAGAGACCCTGTGTTCGCTAGCGAATTTGGAAGAGTTTGCAATCGGTTGTGGGAACGACTTTGAATTTTAAAAGGATTTGTTGAAAGCTTGCATCATGGATTTTTTGGAGGACCTTAGAGAAGTTAGAGGTGTTTAGGCAGTGAATGAAGACCACATAGGACTGTTAGAAGTCATATATGTTAGTAGCTTAGGTTTTGGTTTTGATGATAACAACTATATGGCATTATATAAAATATAATATACTAATGTTTTATCAAGATATATATAGTATATATTGCACGATATTAGATAGATATTGATTAAGGAAACTGTACAGTATCAAAATGCTGATATATCAAGATGCTGATATCAAGAGTAGATTCAAGATGATGATAATTGAAGACTCATGAGTATTGAAGAGTTTAAGATTTCAGGATATTCCAGATAAGTTATAGAGTCATAGAATTTATGTTAAAACCTTGATATCACTTTCATGATCTCTCTCGCCTTCTCTAATTTTGTTTTAAATTGTTTTTCAAATATTCTGGATTTAAAATAGTCTTTCAAAATGATTTTCAGTCTCTTACTTACAAAGATATTATTTTATTATGTTTAAGTTTTTATATATATTGAATTTTTGTTTGTATTTTAATAAGTTATAATTATATCGATTTATATATATATTATTGATTACTCTTGTTAAATCTTTCAAAATTATTTTATAAAGTTTTATTAAGTTATATTTTGATTAAAATGTGCATAAACTATATTTAAATGATTCTACAAAGTATCAAATTATTTTACAAAGCAATGGATTTTCAAAATAATATTTTTAAAGTATTTTTCAAAATACATGTTTGCACCAAAAATGGTCACAAACCCCAAGTGCTGTGAAAGCACCAGTGTATGAATACAAATCAGCAATATTCAAACACAAATATCAGATCTAAGCAAGCAACAAACAACAATCCAGAAATAATGAACAGTGACACGCAATTTATAGTGGTTCGGCTATCTCCGGCCTACGTCCACTTCAAGGATTTTTATCTTTTATTGATGTTCTTCGCTGATTACAGATGATTACAGCAAATACAATGAATGAATCTGAATATGATAGCAATGGAAAGGAGTAGAGTTGAATCCGGCAGAGTCTGGACGTTGAATGGCCAAAAGATCCCTTTTTTCTGGTGATCCTGGGGCTCTATTTATAGGCATAGGAGGCTCAGATCTCGCCTAAACTTTGGGAGACTTCTTCTGCCACGTGAGTGGGCCCACGCGACCGGTCCCACCAAGTTTCAACTCAATCTGTGATCGATTCGAATCAACTTCGTATCGATCAGGAAATGTTCCAATTGAGCTGAAACTTGGCAGGTGTGCTCTTTACCTTGCATGGAAGCTACTCTGAAAATTTCGTTGCATTTGGATCAGGGATTTGTGAGATATGATCGATACGAGATCAAGGCTCCATATGCGCTGCCCGGTTCGAATCCATGAATTCGTATCGATGACTTCGCATCGATACAGCACGTGGTTTTGCAGTGGCGTAGCGCGCATCCCTCGGGTTGATCCACCATTTACTCCGAGTCGACCGCGTCTCCCCTTAACTTCGCCTTACTCGTATCAGAGACGTTGCCCGAATCCATCGATGCCAGCTGGATACGAAGACTAATGGATACGAAATCAAGGCTTCCCGATGGACTCGATCAAGCCTCCTTTCTTTTGATACGAACTAAGACTTATGGGTATGAAACCGACCGATTCGAAGCAAGGTGCACCAATGGATGCGAAGCAGCGTAGATTGATCGAGTCGAACGTCATGGATTCGAACATGCGGACACGAGAACATCTGATGGATTCGACCTACGCAAACATAATGGATACGAAATCTGATCGATTCGAACGGTCTTTGATGGATACGAACAGCGCACTTTATCTAACTTGTATCGATCATATCTCGTTCATATGAACTCCGATTTACCTGAAACTTGGAGCACTGGCTTTCATGGCTTTGCTTGTCATGTCTTGTCAATTACGGTCCGATCCGGACTCGGGCAAAATTCATCGATATCCATGATCATCCTGCAATGCATATTTAATATTCATGGCTGATTAATATTGACTTCAGTTAATTTTTGGGTATCCCAGATTTGCCAAAAAGTGGGATAACACTTTGCCCCCCAAAAAATGCCTTTTGGTAAAAGGTGTGTTTTGATTAGTCTCAATTCGAATGCAGTAAGCTCAGGTTTTATTCAAATCTTATGATATTTTCAATCGAGTTCATGGCCGTTCGAAGCCAAAGCGTTATCAATTTCTGCCAGTGGAAGTTAAGAATGAAATTCTACAGTCTCTCCGGACTGTTGACGATCGCTCCGGACCCTTGCGAAGCACATTCTAGACTTAGCGGTTGAATAGAAAGATCCTATTGCACTCCGGCGTTGCTTTCTATTCCTTGCACTCTGGCCCCAGTTAGGACGTGAAGCGATGTCTTGGCCGTTCTGGGCCGTTCGTAGCCTCTCCGGGCTCCTGCTGGATCCCATCTTGTCACTCTCTGGTGAAGGGGAAACAACGTTAAGTGGGTCGATCCTGTCGCTCTCCGGCGAAGCGACCCACTTCTTGCACTCCGGTTCAGTGTATCTGAACATTAAGCGATGTCTTGACCTGAATCGTCGGCCGATCATAGCCTATCCGGGCTCTTATCGAATCCTAATCGAATCACTCTCCGGTGAACAGGAAACGATGCTTAAGTGAGTCGATCTTGTCGCTCTCTGGCGAAGCAACTCACTTCTTGCACTCCGGACCCCGCCTCTCTGGGTAGGATCATAAAGCGATCATTTTTATATTGATATTTAATGTTTATCCTTTAACTCTCCGGTCAAAGGTTTATTTCAAGAAATTCAAATTTATTTATTAAATTTAGGTCCTAGATGTTCAATCTCAAACACCAGGAAATCTAGACATTGCCTCTCCGGGCAGATCGGTCTATCTCCATCTCAGAGCATGCCTAGGGATCTCTCCGGTTCCCGTACATGAGTAAGTGGGATAGCCGTTTATTCTAAAAGCAAATCTAATGAAATTATTTGGCCGAAGTCCAAATCTCGAACTTGGCCCTTGCCATCTTAATCAGTTGATGATGAGTCGTGATCCCGATCCAGGATCGTTTCTGTTAGGGGGAGGCGGTAGTTGTTCAGGCCTTACCTCCGTTGCTCGTTCTCTGACATATTGTGGCAGTTTACCACTCCTGGCATATTCTTCCACCTCATCCTTCAGGTGGCGACATTCGTCGGTTGCGTGCCCATCCAGCTCATGGAAGAGGCAATATTTTCCGGTTCTACGCTCCCGCTCTGTGGGATCTCTCCTGGGTGGTTTTCGATAGGGGAGTTGCCCCCGAGTTTCAGTGTAAATCCTTTCTAGGCTTGCCGTCAAATCTGTTTATTGCCTGAATCTAGGCTCTCGGAATTTCTTCCGTTTATCAGGACCATCATGTGCGTCATCCTGCTTTCTCTTTCCTTTGTCTGCCCTGGACGGTTCCGTGGCGGTTCCTTCGCCTTGTGCAGCATTTACTTCCTGCCTCTCGGCTCGCGATTCTTCTAATCGAATGAATTTCTCGGCTTCATGGTAAAATTCTCCAAGATCTTGTGGTGGATCTCTTGTCAACGAATCTTTGAATTCAGTGCCTTCTCCAACTCCTGCCACCGCCGCCATCAAAATCATCGATGGATCCGGGCGATCTACCGAAGCCACCATTGCATTGAATCGCAGCAGAAAACCTTTTATGGACTCTCCGGTCCTTTGCTTTATCGAAGCTAAAGTCATCACACTCTTGGGTCTTGTAACATGGACCCTAAATTGTTCCATGAAGCAATCTACAAGCTCGCCCCATGTCCTGATCGATCCAGTCTTTAATTGCCTGAACCAAAGTGCAGCCAAGTCTGACAAAAATAAAGGGAAACATCGTGCCATCACTTCCTCGGATGCTCCCAGTATTTCCATGTGTCTAATGTATCTGGTAATGTGCATGGTCGGATCCGACTTCCCGTCATACGGATTCAGCGTCGACAGTTTGAACTTTGGAGGGTTCCTTGCATTCCTGATATTTGGAGTGAACGGACTCCGACTGACTTCCTCCAATCCTTCGCTGGACAATCCTCCTCTCATGAGTTGTCGCACTAATCCAGCCATCTTTTCATCTCCATCCTGGGGTTGCCCTCTTGGTCTTGAAGGGTATTCTGGTACGTATTCTTCATGTGGCCCGTTAGCATCAGCATTGGCCCTAGCTTGTTGAGCTCCGTCTGTCGGCCTTCCAGCATCGGATCCCGAGGGTCTGCCCCCGAGTCCTTGTCGATTGTCCTCAGGATCTGCATTCTGTCCTTCATCAGGTTCCGCAATCCTAGCTCCTTGTTCCACATTCATAGCCGCTGTAGTTGGTCCTAGGCTCTGCATCCCTGCAGCTCTCATCTGTTCAAAGAAATTCTGCAGCATCTCTTGTTGACTTTTCATCATTCTTTCGTGCATCAGATTGGTCATGGTCTCCATTTCGTCTCTAGTGATGTAGATCGAAGCTGGTTCTTCTCCAGCACCAGAGGATGCCTCTTGACTTCCTCCTTGATGGCTTCTCTCGGCTCTTTGTCTTCTACTTGTTTGTCGAGTCATTGTCTTCAAATCTTCGAGTTTTCAAATCTGAACTTCGAATCTGGTGTAGCGGGTGCTAGTTGTTCTCAGTGAAAGCACCAAAGTGTTTGCACCAAAAATGGTCACAAACCCCAAGTGTTGTGAAAGCACCAGTGTATGAATACAAATCAGCAATATTCAAACACAAATATCAGATCTAAGCAAGCAACAAACAACAATCCAGAAATAATGAACAGTGACACGCAATTTATAGTGGTTCGGCTATCTCCGGCCTACGTCCACTTCAAGGATTTTTATCTTTTATTGATGTTCTTCGCTGATTACAGATGAATACAGCAAATACAATGAATGAATCTGAATATGATAGCAATGGAAAGGAGTAGAGTTGAATCCGGCAGAGTCTGGACATTGAATGGCCAAAAGATCCCTTTTTTCTGGTGATCCTGGGGCTCTATTTATAGGCGTAGGAGGCTCAGATCTCGCCTAAACTTTGGGAGACTTCTTCTGCCATGTGAGTGGGCCCACGCGACCGGTCCCACCAAGTTTCAACTCAATCTGTGATCGATTCGAATCAACTTCGTATCGATCAGGAAATGTTCCAATTGAGCTGAAACTTGGCAGGTGTGCTCTTTACCTTGCATGGAAGCTACTCTGAAAATTTCGTTGCATTTGGATCAGGGATTTGTGAGATATGATCGATACGAGATCAAGGCTCCATATGCGCTGCCCGGTTCGAATCCATGAATTCGTATCGATGACTTCGCATCGATACAGCACGTGGTTTTGCAGTGGCGTAGCGCGCATCCCTCGGGTTGATCCACCATTTACTCCGAGTCGACCGCGTCTCCCCTTAACTTCGCCTTACTCGTATCAGAGACATTGCCCGAATCCATCGATGCCAGCTGGATACGAAGACTAATGGATACGAAATCAAGGCTTCCCGATGGACTCGATCAAGCCTCCTTTCTTTCGATACGAACTAAGACTTATGGGTACGAAACCGACCGATTCGAAGCAAGGTGCACCAATGGATGCGAAGCAGCGCGGATTGATCGAGTCGAACGTCATGGATTCGAACATGCGGACACGAGAACACCTGATGGATTCGACCTACGCAAACATAATGGATACGAAATCTGATCGATTCGAACGGTCTTTGATGGATACGAACAGCGCACTTTATCTAACTTGTATCGATCATATCTCGTTCATATGAACTCCGATTTACCTGAAACTTGGAGCACTGGCTTTCATGGCTTTGCTTGTCATGTCTTGTCAATTACGGTCCGATCCGGACTCGGGCAAAATTCATCGATATCCATGATCATCCTGCAATGCATATTTAATATTCATGGCTGATTAATATTGACTTCAGTTAATTTTTGGGTATCCCAGCTTTGCCAAAAAGTGGGATAACAATACAAAGGGATATGTCGACAAAGTGGTCGTAAAACCCAAAATTCAAATTTGAATGGAAGTGTCTTTTCGTCGTATCTTTTCACGAATGGACATGGCCATTGTTTCCCTATAATACCAGACTTCCAAACGAATTTTTAACAACTAATTTATTATTCTTCTCTCCTCTTTTTACTCTCTTGATTTCTAAATCAAATTTTATCCAAAATCTGCCAAAATTCAGCCAGAATCAAATTCAATCATTATTAGTTTGATTCTCCTTCATCTACTCTCTGATTTCTCTCATCTCTCTGACTCAAATCAAGATCAAAGTGCTATTCAAGGGTTATAGGATCAATTATAATCAAGATCGATGATCTGAGTCTGTAAACTCTATCAAATCATACTCTTATACTTTGTGGCGTGCTTGGTATCCTTGAAATCTAAGTAGATGTGGTTGTAGCATGTAAAATCAATTGGGTGTGCTTAGTATCCCGTAAATCTAGTGGGTGTGCTTATAGCCTGGAAATCAAGTGACTCTACCCAGAGGTCAGGATTCTAGAGGGTGTGTCTCGTAGCCTTAAAATCGAGATTGTATTTGAATTTACTAGTTGAAAAGAAATCAGTATAAGGAATTGTGCGGGACTGGATGTAGGATAACTCCGAACTAGTATAAAATCTTGGTGTATTCTTTCCTTTTAACTTTTACTGCATTTACTTTTATCAGTACTTTGATTCTGTGATTGTTTCTGTGATTGTTAATTACATCATTCCAAGTAAAATCTTAAAGAATTTGAAAATTATTCATATAATCCAGTAAATACTATTCACCCTCCTCTAGTATTAATTTAGCCTTAAGATCTCTATTTCACTAACTCACATTTGGTATCAGAGCATTGGTTTTCAAAGTATTCAAAATTTGATTTTTGAAATAGTTTCAATGGCAATTTTTGATAATATTTTTATCACTATTTTCAAAAAGATAATTTGCAAAATCATCATAATGTTGTTTCATAAATTTGCATCTATTCATTACAAAAAGTCACGTGATCTTTTGAAAAGGTATAAATTACAATAATAGATGTGCTACATGGCTTTTGATGAACAAACACTTGATGATCAAACAATACAGATCAAAAAGGACAAATGGATATTGGATAGTGGATGTTCAAGACATGATTGGAAATTTGGAGATTTTGAAAGATGTAGTTTACAAAGATGGTGGATCTATAAATTTTGGAGACAACTCTAAGGGGTATATGATCGACATCGGTAATTTCGGTAATTCTAAAACTCCTATTATTTCTAACGTTCTATTAGTTAGGAATTTAAAGCATAATCTCTTGAGTGTTGGTCAATTGTGTGATAAGGGTTTCAAAATTAAATTCGTAAAAGATAAATGTCAATGTCATATTGAAGATAATGAGTCAAACATTATGTAACGACCCAGAATTTCAGTCATTTGAAATTCAGATATTTAATTAATTTTTAATATTCCCAAGTAAAATTTTATAAGCTGGATAACTTATATTTGAAATATAGTGATTTAATTGTATAATTAAATTGTTAATTTAATATTTGAAATTGCTGAAATAATTGGAATTTGAATTTAATGTGAATTAAAATGATTTATAAAGTTGGATTAAATTCTATTTGAATTAGAATGATGATAGAGAACTTTTAAAATTGAATCAAAAGTAAATTTGTAGAAATTGAATATTTTAATATTTAACTGACGAGTGAAAATAGCCATTTTTCATATAGTCTCGGATTTCGATGAAACTAGTTTCATTAGATCCGTAATGTTATATTATTGTAGGATTTCAAATTTCGTGTCAATTGGATTTACGGTTTGTCCGGGGCAAGCTATAACACGTAGAAATCTAATTTAGTAAATTTTAAATTTAAATAATTCGATTCGAAAACCTATCTTCCAAATACGATCGAATTGGCTCCCGATATATATTCCATTGTATTCGGAATAGGGGTAAAACATTATAAACGCAAGGCGACACGCTTCGTTTCGAGTTCGAAAAATTTTCGGGTGAATAGTGTAACAAAATTTTCTATAAAAGGACGTTATAATTTCTATTTTTCACTCAGAAAACCCTAGCTAGGGCTAGCCGCCGGTTATATTTCAATGGCCATAATCGTTCGATTTTTCTTTCCTTAATCTCTCTCGATCCATAAACAATTAGCCAAAATGTTCAACAACAAAGTTGAAGAGGTTGGAGAGATCTTTACATCCATACGGTTATGATCTGGAATTGCACGAGATTGGAGGAGATTTTGGCCCGCGTTCGTCCTTGGTTGTGCACGTTTTTCCATGCGACAAGGGAGGCCGAGCTTTAAGGCTTTTGGGGCGGGGGTAGAGCTCGGCTTTGGCTTCGAAGCGGTAGTGGTTGATCGGGCTACAACGTGAAGATGGTGGAGTATAATTTGATGAAGCGTCGGAGGCTAGTGGGTTTGCTCGACCTGGTTTCAAACGAGAAGAAGGAAGATGATTCACGCGGCCAGATTCTCTTCGAGGAGATCGAACGGCTAAGGTTAAACGTAGGGTTTTAAAAATAAAAAGAAATTGAAATTTATATATATTTTAATTCGTATAAACTTCTAAAATGCATAGCTTTGTCATACGAGGTCCGTTTTTGACGAAAAAAATTGCATTGGGTCTGTATTGGCGAGCACTACATTTTAGAGCTTGTTTGGAGTTGATTGGAGCTAGTGTAAATTTTGGGTAAAATTAAACGGTTGTTTAATTTTATTCGGAATAAAACACTACAACTGCTATTGGAAGCAATGTGAGTACAACTCACTCTTTCAGACTCACTGATATTTTTATATAAGTGAGAATAAATATTATTTATGAGACCCTATACGTTCCCGTGTATGAGCGGATGACCCTTTGTACGCGCGTCTGCCTCGGAGCGGACATTGTACATATATTTCTAATATGTGTATTTGTTGCAAGTGACAAGTTGGAGGGATCCAATTGGATTCCTCACCACTATTGATTTATTTACAGATATTGTGATATATGATGTATTCATCTATTATATGATGTTGTGGTTGATGTGATTGATGCATTTAGTGTTGTTGCAACATTGGGCCTATTTTTGGTAATTTAAAGATGATTAAGTGATGATTTCGAATTAAAAAGGATTTTAAGTATGATTTTGGAGTTATATAAGCTTTAATAACGATTTGTAAATTATTAAAAGAATTGGTTTAATTAAATTGAGATTTTGGACTTACTATAAATGGTTTATATAAAAGATTTATAAAATTGAATTTTTATAAATCAGAATAATGGAATTTTAGTGGAGTTTTTATAAGTGTTAAAATGAAGTTGTAATTGAATTTTATAAATGAATAAGATTTATAATTTGTGAAGTTATAAAATGAATGGATTTGGTAAGATAAATAATTTAAAAGTAATTAACTTATAAATTGGATTTTTGCATGTAAATGAGATATAAGTAAAATTTTGTAATTAAAGGGATTTTATAAGTTGAAGTTTTTATAGAATATAAATGGAATTAATAAACACGGTTTTATAAATTCGAATTCAATTGAATTTGATAAATTAAATATAGAAGTTTATTAAAGGAGATATATTCATGATTTTGGACAGTGAATTATCCTTTAATAATATGTAGAAATATTGGATTTGGTAAACGAATTATATTCACGATTTTGGACGGTGAATAATAATTTAAATAAAATGGATATTTTTGGGAAGTGATTTTGTAACTGAAGTTAAATGATTGAAGATGTTTTTAAAACGTGTTAAGTATTGAAACCTTTGATTTCAACATTCATTGTTGAAATAGACGTTTTCGAGAAATAAGAAAATGATGGACTATAACATTGTTGTTATAGCGAATGATTTTCGAAAGGAAATGTTTTGTATAGTATACGGGATTTATATATCTATCTAATTTTTGAATCCCTATACTAGTGATTTTGGGTTGTCGTAACGATGTTTTATGCAACATTCGTTTTGACCCATATAAATGTGTTTAATAAGTATGTTTTCCTTAAAGAATTAAATGTATACTTAATCCTGATTTAAGTATATGCAATATTTTCTAAGTGTTGAAAATAAAGAGATTTATGAATCACTTATTATTCAATAAGTATATGGAAATGTTTTCCAATATAGAAATGTTGAAATGGTTTTGGAATTATATCTTTTTAAAGATAATTTGGAGTGAATATTTGGCAAGTGATTTAAATAAATAAAAGATTAATTAAAAGGGCCTAGTGATTGTATATGGTGCTAAATATTTGTTTGTTTTCTTTGATAGTTAAATAACCGACTATCAAATTTGACCATTTTAGTTCCTCGACTTGATGTGGGAATTATTTTGTCGTACACTTAGTACGTAGCCTTCTATGTAGGCTTGATTATCATTTGTGTTGAGGATGTTGATTCGTTAGTGCGGAGTATTACTCCAATCTATCGAGCTTCCTTCTTGGCCCGAAGGACAGCAAGTTGAAAGTTGGAGACTTGATAAGTCTATAAGACTTAGTTTCTGTGTGAGGTTGAGAAACGCTTTTGCGTTGTTGGTGCGAAGAGAACGGGATCAGATTTATCTGAAAACAACTTTGTACCAACGTATATGCGACGATTGTGCAGGTTGCTTATGATGATATTGATATTCCTGCCTATTGGACAGTATGTGGTAGGAAAGTGCCTTCGGTTTGTCCTGTTCCTGGACAACTTGTATGAATGTTTGTCTGACATTGCATTTCTAAAGATTACGTTCATTGGTTTTTTCAAACGTACGTCTGTTTGGTGGCGGAGAAGGCAACTTCTCTTAGCTTAACACCCTTCCCTGAGACATACGAGCCCAAGGGTTGTATTTTTGTGGAAGGCAATTAGTAGTCCACGGAAATGTCCATGTGGCATTCATAGTGATGTGATTGTGATTTGTGAAAGGTAATCGTTACCTTAGGCCTTATCAACCGGAAATGACCAAAACAGGGTTAGATGCAGCATGGCTAAGTGGGTCACTCCCAAGTAGGATATGATCATCCTCTTCTAGATATATCTTTATACGCTATGACGTCGTGTATCTTATTATTGTGGTTTGTATGCTATGAGGGCCCTCGGTAAAGGTCGGTAACGACCGGAGGATGATATATTTGGTACCATCTAGTTATAGAGGTGGGCCGGTCTTGTGTTGGTAGAGGATCCTTTGTGATGGTCCTCGGTACATTTCTCTAGAAATGTACTGCTGGAAGGTAGTCCCTTCACCTGGTCATTTGTATGGAAATCCAAACTCCACTACGTACCTGCCATTTTGATTATATTACCCAATTGGGCTATATGCTGGAATTTAATCAATGTAACAATTTCAGCTATGATTAATATTATTGTATACTAGACACTAGTATAATATCAGATGATTTGAGATGAGATGTTTTAGTTACCGTAAGGCAAAAACATGTCCATGTTTATTTATGGGCGTGTCTTACGAGATACTTTTGTTTTGAAAACTAAGGAAAAGTTTTGGTAAATTAATAAATTCAGTTGGGTGTGTTTCTCACGCTGGTTTACCAGACTAATTTGGGCATTCTTCCCTTTCAATGCTCGGGTCAGACCGAGTATATTTACAAGTTTAGATTTGGTGCTTTTGGAGCTTCAGCAAGAGAGCTGGAGATCTTAATTCTAGTATACTCGTACATGTTTTGCTTGATTATCTGCATTGTGCTTAGTTGTTTATATTGTCGGCAATTGTGAGGACAGGTTATTATAACTGTCCATGCTGATAATTAGTGATTGATTATTGACTCTGATTGATGTATGTATATACAGTTTCTATTTTGTAAAGATCATTGATATGATATTATATGTTATCCACTGCGATGTGAGATTATGTATTGTTCTGTTTGGTTCTATCTTCTCTTTTTCTTCTCTTCTCTTCTTCTCTCTTCTTTTCTTTCTCGTGACTTTCCATGAGTCTGTGCTTTTTGGGTCGGACATGTGTGGTTTATTTTCGATTCAAAAGGTACGGATTTATCGGTCGTCACATTTGGTATCGGGGCTTAGATTTTGTATATTCCTAAGCTTTGTTGTGTACTCAGTATAAATAGGGATAGTAGCACCTTAGATTGAGTTGAGTGTATTATATATATGAGCGCGTATTTGTTGGTGATATAAAATGTTTTATATTGTGTTTACTTATCCGTTGAGCTGTTTGTGAATTCTGGTCCGTATGTGGGATGCCATATTATCGATAGGGATTTCTAAACACTTAAACGAGGCAAGTCGACATAGTATCATTTTAAATTGGGTAAATGAAATAATTTTACCTTGATTATATTTATATGTAAAGGAAATGATTTTTCAGAAATATTATAGTGTATATAAATGAATTGTTTGGTTGTTGAAAATGTAAATATATATAAGTTAATAAAAGATGTTTGAATAATCCAAATAAAAACAACAATGGTAAAAGAATAAATTATTTAAGCAAATGAATTATAAGTATGGAAATATAATTAATATGATTTACAATTGTGAAATAATCTTATATAAGTGAAGTAAAATAGTGGAATTGTATAAGTAAAGATTTATAAATGTGATTTATAAATATAAAAGGATTTTAAAAGAATATAAAGCACTGAATTCACTACTGTTGCTGGGAAATAATAAGGGTGATGACTGCAGCATCATTAATATCATTTTCGAGTTTCTATGTGATAGGTTTGCTACCAATAGTAAATTGAAATTTAAGTTTTGTTGTGATAAACAAAGTTAAATTTAAAATCCAAGTTGAAATTGATGAATATAAGTGAAATGAGTTTTGGACTTATAATATGAAATAATAAATTTGAGTTAGTATAAAAGATATATGATTTGAAATTATAAAATGAGTTTGGTGAATGGAAGTGAACTTAGGTAGATGTTCATGGAAGTTTAAATAAATAAATAAGTTATATAACTTATAAAATGAGGAAATGTAAGTAAAACCAATTTTTAAAATGGTTAGACAATTTTGGTAAGCAAAACAAAATCTGAATTTAAATAAGTGATATGAATTTGACTTACGTAAAAGTCAAATAAAATAGAATTTGAATTAAAATTAGAAGTGAACTTAAGTTGTATAGTGAAAGTAATGTTGAATGAAGTTGATTTTGGATAAATAAAATGAAACATAACTTAAGTAAAGTTGAATAATATAAAGTCAAATTTGATATCAAAATGAATTAATTAAATGAATTGAACTTGAGTTATATATAACAAAATTCAACTTTAGTGGTAAAATGAATTAGCAATTGAATAATTGAATGAAAGTCAACTGAATATCAACTAATTGGAATTAAAAGTGTTGAACCAAATTGAATGTAAATGAAGCAAATTAAATTAATTTGGTTATGTTAAATATGCATTGGTTGTTAGATGGATGTTAGTTGATTGTATAGAAATTCATATGAAATTGAATTAATGAAATTGAAAGCTAATGTAACGACCCGTAAATTTCAACTGTTTTAATAACGTAATTAGTTGAAATTTTGTGAAATTTTAAACGATAAAATTTTGAAATATAAATTTGATATTTGGAATGCGTTTAGTTAAACATAGCAACTGGTAAATTTTCGTCCGAAAATATGAAAGTTTATTTCGCGCGTAAATTTACTTCAATTTAATCAGTTAAAAAGCGATGAAAATAAAATGTTTCCGAAACCTAAATATTTTTACATAGAAAAATTCTAAACCATCTTCTGAGCAAGATGTCAGTTTGTCGTTTTTCCAAATTCGGACATCTTTGGCTCCGTCGATCTTATTTTTCAGCATTTTTCTTGCATTTTCCACTATAAAAAAATTCAAATTTTTATAATTAAATCGTATCGCTGATATTTGTGTACCATTCGGTTCGTCTCGTCGTGCTGATCTCTATGGTATACTCACTTTTGCGTTTCGGTGTCCGGTCTATGGTGGACCCACAGAACCGTTCACCGTATCGGTATCCGTTTGAATCCCTCTCTGTTCCATGACCATTTGAATTCTAAAATTCAACGGTCATCTACCTTGAATTCATGCTTTCCCTTTACTACCATTAAAATTTATTTTCCTTTTCAAGATTTTTTTTTTGGGACTTCACACTATATCTCTGTTCCATTATTCTCCCTGCCTTTTGCATTATGTTCCACCACATCTCCACTTCTTTCCATTTCCACTTACGCCTACATTTTTCTGTGGCCTCATTTTTTTTTTCAAAAGTTTCTTCATCTCTCCACTCTCCACACCTGTGGCCGAAGCCCAATCCTCCAACCAAGTAGCCTCACGCCTCGTTCCCCACATCCTAGCACCTCCGCTGAAAATGAAGACAACCACAAACCCCTTCCTGGGGCCGAGAAGCCTGCCTCGCCCAAACAACCAAGCACCCACATCACCTCCCTGTCTACAAAGCCGATCCCCCTATCTCCGACCAAACTCCATCAGCGGCCCACCACCCACGCCATAAATCAGTACCAAGGACCGCATCGCTTGCCTCCCGTCATCGATCCCCTACTCAACCCTTGTTTCTTACTTAACTGCCCTGCCTCCCTCGGTTCCCGTCACCACCTACCTATCCGCTATCCTCACGCTCCTTTCCCAAACCCCACCCTCTCCTTCCCTCTCATTGCCGTGCCTCCGCCTGCACGTGAACCCGCACACAACTGCCGGCCTCCGTTCATCCCATGCTCACGTGTACACTGCCCCTCTCCCTTAGCATCGTCTCGCGCCACGGAAACAGCAGCTCCAACCGAACCCATCAAACAACCACAACCCACTTCATCGTCCTCGCCTCCCTTTAGCAGTTCCTCTTCCCTCCATTCGCAAGCCGAGGCCACCATGTGGCCGAGCCTTCCATCAACCGGCCGAAGCCTACCCAACCAGTTCGCCATACTTCCCTTCTCGCCATGGCCACCCCGTGCTCCGCCTGGCCTCATCTCCAAGCACCAACTTTTCTCCGAAGCCTCTGTTACCTTGCCGTGATCTAGGCGCAGTCCATTTATACAATTAAGTAAGTGGTTATTAAGCAGCTTATATATTTTAAACCCGTACTACTGTTTTATAAATATTATGTTAAGTGTGGTTTTAAATTATGATGTATATGCAATACTTATATATATATATTCTGATCTTATATTAATAGGGACATGATTTAGAAATTTTAAAATCTAGTTATATATATATACAAGTATACATTAGTTATGGTTTTCAAATTTATATATGGAGACTTTGCTATATGTGTTTTAAATTTAAACGATGGTTTTATAATATAAAATATATATACCAGTTATTTGTTTAAGATATAATAAGCCATTTGATTTGTACTATGCTGTATGTTTGTAAGTGTGAAGGTACATATATGTCATATTTTATAGTTCGGTCTGTTATATGGAAAGTATCTAAATCTATATATATCTAATACGAGATTTTACACTTTTGATTCTAAAGTATGTATAACGGTTTGTTAGTATATATATAACTGTTTTGGTATACTTTTACGTATTCAGTTTATTTTAGTTCTATATACATATTATAATAAACTGTTTATAGTATAGGTTCTATTTTAAAGGAGGCATTATAAATATAATTGCAGTAGTATGTGTATTTATAGTCTAAAATATATTATGCTATAATGGGTATTTGTAACGACCCGAGATTTTAGGCCATTCGCGTCCATTATAAGTGTATAGGTAGACACTCATGCCGGAGTTGAATTGCTCAAAATACCGCGTTGTTAATTTAAATTTGGCAAAACTGAACATATACAGTAAATAGATATAATCACAGATCACAGACACAGAGTAATAAGTGCAGCGGAAATAAAAGAGATAGTAGTTCATGAAGCTACTATATGAATATATAAAATACATCAGAGTTTACAACAGAAGAGTAATATGATACATCAGAGTTAAACCAAATACAACGGAAGAGTAACACGATACATCAGATACAAATCAGAATGCATCACTGGAATCATCGAATACTGAAAGCAGAATAGATGGCTGGATCTTCAAGCAAAGCTCCAACTCCAAAGGTGAGTCTCGAAAGCTGAACTACTCAGTCTGACCCGAGCGTAAAGCAAAATACAAAACACTCGAGTCAGGATTAACATTCTTATATTAATAAATCCAACTCAAGTGAAATAGCAATTGAAATACAAGTAACTCAAAGGATGTTTGGAATAACCATCCTTTAAGGATCCGTTAAACTATCTACTAGGTAGTAATGTACGCTAAGTAGATAATGTCTATCAGTAATATAAAGATATCCAAATAGGGTTAAGCAGGGCCCATACACCTCTTAACCTGTTTATTCCCAAAAGCATATACAAGACCGTAGTTTCCCCAAAACCGGAAGTCACCAGAGGGCAATCCATATACTAAAGGTACAAATCAAAATCGTAGTGGTCGCGAATAGGATAATCAGTATGACAAGGTACATGAGGCGATACCAACTAGGATACTAGTAGTTGCCTGATCCGGACTGATGTTGGGCATAGCAGCTACTACCCCAACACCGCGAACAACACTCCCATAATCGAGGGGTGCACCCAAATCGAATCACAAAGTAATAGATATGGTATCGAAGAAGTGTGTCCGCTAGAGATGGCGATCCTCAATGGCCCGGCGCGGCTCCTGTTTTAGTCATGTCAAGGGTCATCCAAAATCGTTCTCTTTCTTCAGTCAACACGTTCATCAAAACCATCCACTTCGTTCTGGATCAACACTCCGCGTTCAGTTATTAAAGTGGTTTCGGTTCAGATAGAGAGTATATCCATTACCGATCCCGGTCTCTTTAATAACTTTCGTAATTATTACACCGATTGGTCGTTTATATATTTCAAAAACCAAATCAATTTCAATTTCAATGTCAATTTGTAAACCAACATTTCATTTGTCTTTCAAAAAAACAATTTCCAAAATTTACGTTTCAAAACTTCAATTTACCATTTCAAAACCTTATAATTCAATTTCAAATTTCTATTTAAACAATTCAAATATTGATTCAAATTCGTATATAAGTTTCATTTTGAAATCATCTAAATTAATTTGGTTTAACATTTAAATCAATTTAAATTCATTTATCGATCTCATTCGATATTCATTTAGTAAATTTTCCATTTAAAACAATTTCTATTAAATTTCCAATTCATTAAATCCATTATTTAAATTCAACTTCCTTATTTCAAAACTTACAATTTGAATTAAATTAAATTCATCAAATCAAATTCTTCAAATTACAAGTCTTGCATTAATTTCAATAAATCACATTTTATTTCTTGTTAAAGAAAATTCATTTCACTTATTTACTTTCTTAAATAATTTTCAAAACTTAATTAATAAGGAAAACTCAATTTCAATTATTTACGAAGTACAATTCACTTATTCAAAAATTCAATTTAATTTAATCATTAAATAATTCAATCTTATTTAATTATTAAATAATTCAAACTTAATTATTAAATAATTTAAAAGTTTAATAATTTCAAACTTAATTTTAATTTCAAACTTAATTCAATAATTTCTCAAATTAAACAACATTCTTTCATCAATTACATTTTTATCTTTTGTTTCAGATTATTAAATATTCACATTTAATTTCATTTAAAATTCAATTTCCAATTTCATTTCAAAATCATATTATTTATTCAGATAAAATCTTCGTTTTATTTTTAAATCAAATTTTTGACCAATCGGGTTTTATTTAATTCTCTATATCCTAGGTCAAAGTTCAATTTGGGTATTTATCATTTCAACCCGATTCCAATTTAATTAAAAATCAAAGCATAAAAGGGAACTTGCGGTGTGATAACTGGGATGGTGTCAAAGTAAATAAACAAGCAATAACAACAACCAATATCAATCCAATAATCAATTTCAAATAATCCCGAAATAACCGTATTAATTCGCATTGTTATTTGTACGAATTAATATAATTATTTCTAGAATCTACACTATCATTTCATGTAGATTAAAGATTATTACATTACGGTTTTCACTTGTCATCTATTACAATTTCATACATCATCAATTTTACAATATACATTCAGTGGTTCAAAATGTAATTAAACAAATCCTACGTGTCAATAAATTTAACAGTTAAAGGGGTCATATTATACAAATGTCAGTTAATCAAATTTAACATTTAATTATCCTATATCAAATTCAATTTCATACTATTTATCAGTTTAACATTAACAATTTTAACGTCCAATATAAACATCAACAATCAATCAACTATCAGCCAAACTGTATTATCATTGCATAAATATTTAACAGATAATGGTGTCAGATGTCACAGGTGAACTGATACAGTAATAACAGTGTAAATAACTAACAGCAGCAATATTTCAATTGTCGTTTCAATTGAAATCAAATCTAATAAATAAAAGAACGTTAATCGTGAGTGAGTGCTCACCTTTCGAGGCTAGAGAAGTTTGACAACAGAACAAGCTACGAATTCTGATACAAAGCTAGATGGACGCGATTCGGTGGAGGAAATAGACACGACGGATAAAGCTGATACATAAAATAGATGAAATCAAATCAAAATTGGATCGATGACGATAATTGATGTAAGCGAACTTTTATATATATCATATTCTACATCCAAACACAATAAAAAAATATATTTTTTCTTCAAAAGTCATTGTTTACCTTAAAATCGTATTAGAAATAAATTCTCATATTGTATTCAAAAATAGACATGCAATGAAGTCCATGGTTTACAAAATGTTTTCAAACAATATTAGACAAAACATCTATACATAAGCTTTGTATAAAATTTTACGTATTATAAACCATATCAAGTTTCTATACATATGAACTAGCCTACATAAACTACCGAAATTGAAGTCATAAATACATATACATATAGCCACTAGGAAAATTTTAAAATAATATTCAATTTTAAACTAAAACGTATTTAAAACTATCCTATCATACTTTATCAAATAAAATCTCATGTAAACTTTTAAATATATAAAATATAAGTCCTATGTAAAACCAGACTATGGAACATATGCAGCCTACATATTTTTAACAAATGTATAAAACTAAACAGACTTAAATGACCTATTACATAAACAACTATATGTACAAATCTTTTTTTTTATGCAACAGGCTAAAGCCGCTAAACCTATCCATATTATAATCACATGTGTACATAAAATAATTATATAACTAATATACGTACGTAACCAATAGAATACATACATATACATAACCTATAAATAAACTATTATAAGTACACACTTGCCAAAACATATTGATACATACTTTATAATATAATGTATATAAAACTGAAGTATAACACTGACATCCTATATCTGAATATGCAAATATACCCACGCAACTGTTATATAATATACTTACATATATGTAAACAAATCTATAACACATATTTATTAAAATATAACATAACAGAACTTCAACAGAAAATATATGATAATGTATATGTAAAGCATATATATATTTATACCCTGAAAGAAACGGAAAAAAAAAGGAGCTCGGCTATCATGTGAGTGGCCGTGGCAGAGGGGTGATGGCTGCACGTCGACGGGGCGTCTGAGCACTAGGTGTGGAGATGCGAGTTAGAGGGAGGCTCGACTGGTGGGGATGGTTTCACGAGATGTGGAGATTGCTCACGGTTGTCAGATCTGAGGTGTTGAGGATGGTTGGAAGCGGGACGGTGGGCTGAGTGATGGTGAGGTGCTGTCAGGCGAGGGGAATGGATGGGCGCATGGAGTTGCGTGCACGTGTGGGCTGTGCTTGTAGTGGCCTGTCGTCGAGAGGGGTGGTCGGCGGCAAAGGGAAGGACAGAGGCTGACGCGGGACGTGGTGGCTGGGTGGTAGGGGATGGGCCGGTGTTGGCTAGGCAAACTGCAGTTCGGGCGGCGGATCTCGTCGAGGTTGATGGGCTTCGGGTAGTCGAAGTTTGATGGCGGAAGGCAGATTGTAGAAGGCGTGAAGGCGAGGCTGTCGAGTGGGTTTCGCGTGATGGTGTCTCGGCGCGGAATGAGGTGGAGGAGGAAGAGGGCACGGCGGCTAAGGGAAAGGTGGGAGGACCGGCATGAGAGAGTGGCTTTGTTTGGTGATAGGTTTTAGAAGAATTAAGGGAAGAAGAGAGATATTATACTTACGTTTCCAAAGCATGAGCAAGCTTCCAGGAACATGAGTAGGTAGGGAAAAAGTAGGCTCCAGACAGAACAGTGGTTGCATAGCCAAAACAATATAATACGAAAGCTTTTAATAGAGTTGTATATATTTTTCTCTTAAAGCAAGAACAGAAGAAGGGAAAGCAAACGAAAAATAGAAAGGGCAGAAGAAATTTGCAGGGAAACTAATATAATTTGAACCGTCAGGAATAGCAACAATTTGATATTAATAATGGAAAAACAAGACCAGTGAACAGTTGCGAACAGAAAATAAATTTAGCGTTGGAAATAGAGAAAGTCAGTAAGCTTGAATTCAGGCTAATAATAATAGCTAATGACAGTTCAATTTCAACCCGTGGAAAATTCAAATGGTCACAGAATCGAAACTGCAGACCGTTTCCTCGGTTACTCCGACGTACCAGACTCCGAAATATACAAAAGAATATACTACGGAGATCAGCACGACGAGACGATCAAAATGGTATACGGATATCAGTGGTACGATCATCCGATAAAAATCAATATCGGTACCAAAATGCTGCTATTTTGCAGAAAATAAGAACGACGGAGCCAAAGATGTCCGAATTTGGAAAAACGACAAACTGAAATCTTGCTCAGAAGATGATTTAGAATTTTTCTATGTAAAAATATTTAGGTTTCGGAAACATTTTATTTTCATTACTTTTTAACTGATTAAATTGAAGTGAATTTACGCGCGAAATAAATTTTCGTATTTTCGGACGAAAATTTACCAGTTGCTATGTTTAACTAGACGTATTCCAAATATCAAATTTAAATTTCAAAATTTTATCGTTTTAAAATTTCACAAAATTTCAACTAATTACGCTATTAAAACAGTTGAAATTTACGGGTCGTTACATTCTCCCCCACTCAAAACTTTTCGTCCCCGAAAAGGAACGAGGTAGGAGAATAGAAATAACCAGAAAGAAAAATAGATTTGAAATACAAAATAACAATTAATTTAAACCATATAAATTCAAATTTAAATTAATTGATATTCAATAATTGATTTAATCCATTTGATTTCACCAAAATCAATCTCAACTATTTCTAAATTCATTATCTTATTATCCAATTATCTTCAATTTACAGTTTCTAAAACCATAAATTTAAATAGTCTTTTATTATAATTATAAATTTTTTCAGCAATTTAAATTCTTCTTTATTCCAAATTACTGTTAAGTTTATTCTACTTAATATATTTGATCACATATATTTAGCCCATATAAATTAATTTAACCCATAAAAGTTCCAATTTAAATAAATTTATATTCACTAACTGCCTTTAAATTCAAGGTATTTTCATAAGTTGATCTAATTTCAATTTATTAATTAACCCTAACAAAATTTATTTTTCAATTATCTTATTATTCTATTTATCTCTATTAACATTTTATAATTAAAATTTAAGTGTACAACATTTATTATAACCACTCAAATTTTATTTATAAATTCAATTTATATTATATATTATCCAATTACATATTCAACTTCTGAATGATTTAGGTAAGTTGTATTAGAATGCAGTTGAACAATATACAAATAAAAATTTTCCCAATTCAACTATTCAAGTTTAATTATTTATTCCAAATTTGGTTTTATTTATAATTAAAATCATCCTTTAACAAAATTTAAGAATTAAATTTCCGATTAACTTTAAACAATTAAGAGATATATATATATATTTATATCAAATTAAATTAAAATTTTTAAAATAAGGTACTCATACATATATATAAATCAAATTATACTGAAGAAATTCAAATCAAAATAATTTTTTCAAAACAAACCGTAGCAAAGCTACAGAATAGTATCTCCACTTCGAAACTCGAAAATGAACGTCGATGATGCGGCCGCCATCACCGAAATTATTTTCCAGCGACAAAGAGAAGAGTACTGATTTCAAAATTTTAAAAATCTTTGAAAACGATTCCTATTTGAAAATACTTTAAATAATATACATTAAGATTTTAAAACCAAGTTCGAAATCACCGGAAACTAAATTCTCAAATTTCTGAATTAAATTTATTTCAAATTCCAAATCAATTTATAAACCGTATTTATAAATTTATTTAGAACAATAAATGATAATCAAATATTATCATTTCAAACAACCAATTTAAATAACTTATTAAATTCCAGAAAATTTTACTTATTAAATTCCAGAAAATTTTAACTTATATTTTTACAATATAATCAACAAATTTATATCATTTACCAAATTTGAAAATAATATTGTGTCAGTTTGCTCTGTTCAAGTGTTTTGGAAATCCTATCGATAGCGTTGATCAGACGAATCGATCGGAAACCCAAATCAACATCAACAACTCAAACAACACAATATATTTTAAAACATTTTTATATAAATTTACAAATACACTTCTTTGCTCGACGATACAGGGATGAATTTTCAAAATAAGGATAGGGTTTCAAATTTTATGGACTCAAGTTAAAGAGAATTCTGATTTAAATACAAGTTCGAAAGAAAAGATAAGATGATTCAATTGACAGAATCGGGTTGGATAAGCTTATTTAATTTACGGGCAATCTTAACCGGATCGTCCGTAACTTCAAGAATAAGATCAATGTAGAAATTTGAGGCAAATCGACATTCGATCTCAAGAAATAAAATTCAGGTATAGCAGGAGATAGATAGCATCGTAAACCGAGGATACAGAAATCTCCGGTAAATCGATGCCTATTATAAAGGAGTTTACTCCTTTACGAATTATTCGAAGATTGGCGAGACTGCCGATCTATTATAGATATCATTCAAAATGGAGTTGTGGGGTGCTCCAGAATTGAAAGAAGATGAATTGTGAAGGACGCGAAATAAATTTCGGAACCGAGGGGAACGTTCCAAAATTCAAAGGAATCGAGTCAAAAGGAAGAGATTGAAACTCGAATGAGAGTGATTCCGTAAATACATTTACCCTATATGTTGAGTTTTGCCTAGAGCTACCAAAGCTCTGATACCAACTATAACGACCCGAGATTTTAGGCCATTCGCGTCCATTATAAGTGTATAGGTAGACACTCATGCCGGAGTTGAATTGCTCAAAATACCGCGTTGTTAATTTAAATTTGGCAAAACTGAACATATACAGTAAATAGATATAATCACAGATCACAGACACAGAGTAATAAGTGCAGCGGAAATAAAAGAGATAGTAGTTCATGAAGCTACTATATGAATATATAAAATACATCATAGTTTACAACAGAAGAGTAATATGATACATCAGAGTTAAACCAAATACAACGGAAGAGTAACACGATACATCAGATACAAATCAGAATGCATCACTGGAATCATCGAATACTGAAAGCAGAATAGATGGCTGGATCTTCAAGCAAAGCTCCAACTCCAAAGGTGAGTCTCGAAAGCTGAACTACTCAGTCTGACCCGAGCGTAAAGCAAAATACAAAACACTCGAGTCAGGATTAACATTCTTATATTAATAAATCCAACTCAAGTGAAATAGCAATTGAAATACAAGTAACTCAAAGGATGTTTGGAATAACCATCCTTTAAGGATCCGTTAAACTATCTACTAGGTAGTAATGTACGCTAAGTAGATAATGTCTATCAGTAATATAAAGATATCCAAATAGGGTTAAGCAGGGCCCATACACCTCTTAACCTGTTTATTCCCAAAAGCATATACAAGACCGTAGTTTCCCCAAAACCGGAAGTCACCAGAGGGCAATCCATATACTAAAGGTACAAATCAAAATCGTAGTGGTCGCGAATAGGATAATCAGTATGACAAGGTACATGAGGCGATACCAACTAGGATACTAGTAGTTGCCTGATCCGGACTGATGTTGGGCATAGCAGCTACTACCCCAACACCGCGAACAACACTCCCATAATCGAGGGGTGCACCCAAATCGAATCACAAAGTAATAGATATGGTATCGAAGAAGTGTGTCCGCTAGAGATGGCGATCCTCAATGGCCCGGCGCGGCTCCTGTTTTAGTCATGTCAAGGGTCATCCAAAATCGTTCTCTTTCTTCAGTCAACACGTTCATCAAAACCATCCACTTCGTTCTGGATCAACACTCCGCGTTCAGTTATTAAAGTGGTTTCGGTTCAGATAGAGAGTATATCCATTACCGATCCCGGTCTCTTTAATAACTTTCGTAATTATTACACCGATTGGTCGTTTATATATTTCAAAAACCAAATCAATTTCAATTTCAATGTCAATTTGTAAACCAACATTTCATTTGTCTTTCAAAAAAACAATTTCCAAAATTTACGTTTCAAAACTTCAATTTACCATTTCAAAACCTTATAATTCAATTTCAAATTTCTATTTAAACAATTCAAATATTGATTCAAATTCGTATATAAGTTTCATTTTGAAATCATCTAAATTAATTTGGTTTAACATTTAAATCAATTTAAATTCATTTATCGATCTCATTCGATATTCATTTAGTAAATTTTCCATTTAAAACAATTTCTATTAAATTTCCAATTCATTAAATCCATTATTTAAATTCAACTTCCTTATTTCAAAACTTACAATTTGAATTAAATTAAATTCATCAAATCAAATTCTTCAAATTACAAGTCTTGCATTAATTTCAATAAATCACATTTTATTTCTTGTTAAAGAAAATTCATTTCACTTATTTACTTTCTTAAATAATTTTCAAAACTTAATTAATAAGGAAAACTCAATTTCAATTATTTACGAAGTACAATTCACTTATTCAAAAATTCAATTTAATTTAATCATTAAATAATTCAATCTTATTTAATTATTAAATAATTCAAACTTAATTATTAAATAATTTAAAAGTTTAATAATTTCAAACTTAATTTTAATTTCAAACTTAATTCAATAATTTCTCAAATTAAACAACATTCTTTCATCAATTACATTTTTATCTTTTGTTTCAGATTATTAAATATTCACATTTAATTTCATTTAAAATTCAATTTCCAATTTCATTTCAAAATCATATTATTTATTCAGATAAAATCTTCGTTTTATTTTTAAATCAAATTTTTGACCAATCGGGTTTTATTTAATTCTCTATATCCTAGGTCAAAGTTCAATTTGGGTATTTATCATTTCAACCCGATTCCAATTTAATTAAAAATCAAAGCATAAAAGGGAACTTGCAGTGTGATAACTGGGATGGTGTCAAAGTAAATAAACAAGCAATAACAACAACCAATATCAATCCAATAATCAATTTCAAATAATCCCGAAATAACCGTATTAATTCGCATTGTTATTTGTACGAATTAATATAATTATTTCTAGAATCTACACTATCATTTCATGTAGATTAAAGATTATTACATTACGGTTTTCACTTGTCATCTATTACAATTTCATACATCATCAATTTTACAATATACATTCAGTGGTTCAAAATGTAATTAAACAAATCCTACGTGTCAATAAATTTAACAGTTAAAGGGGTCATATTATACAAATGTCAGTTAATCAAATTTAACATTTAATTATCCTATATCAAATTCAATTTCATACTATTTATCAGTTTAACATTAACAATTTTAACGTCCAATATAAACATCAACAATCAATCAACTATCAGCCAAACTGTATTATCATTGCATAAATATTTAACAGATAATGGTGTCAGATGTCACAGGTGAACTGATACAGTAATAACAGTGTAAATAACTAACAGCAGCAATATTTCAATTGTCGTTTCAATTGAAATCAAATCTAATAAATAAAAGAACGTTAATCGTGAGTGAGTGCTCACCTTTCGAGGCTAGAGAAGTTTGACAACAGAACAAGCTACGAATTCTGATACAAAGCTAGATGGACGCGATTCGGTGGAGGAAATAGACACGACGGATAAAGCTGATACATAAAATAGATGAAATCAAATCAAAATTGGATCGATGACGATAATTGATGTAAGCGAACTTTTATATATATCATATTCTACATCCAAACACAATAAAAAAAAATATTTTTTCTTCAAAAGTCATTGTTTACCTTAAAATCGTATTAGAAATAAATTCTCATATTGTATTCAAAAATAGACATGCAATGAAGTCCATGGTTTACAAAATGTTTTCAAACAATATTAGACAAAACATCTATACATAAGCTTTGTATAAAATTTTACGTATTATAAACCATATCAAGTTTCTATACATATGAACTAGCCTACATAAACTACCGAAATTGAAGTCATAAATACATATACATATAGCCACTAGGAAAATTTTAAAATAATATTCAATTTTAAACTAAAACGTATTTAAAACTATCCTATCATACTTTATCAAATAAAATCTCATGTAAACTTTTAAATATATAAAATATAAGTCCTATGTAAAACCAGACTATGGAACATATGCAGCCTACATATTTTTAACAAATGTATAAAACTAAACAGACTTAAATGACCTATTACATAAACAACTATATGTACAAATCTTTTTTTTTATGCAACAGGCTAAAGCCGCTAAACCTATCCATATTATAATCACATGTGTACATAAAATAATTATATAACTAATATACGTACGTAACCAATAGAATACATACATATACATAACCTATAAATAAACTATTATAAGTACACACTTGCCAAAACATATTGATACATACTTTATAATATAATGTATATAAAACTGAAGTATAACACTGACATCCTATATCTGAATATGCAAATATACCCACGCAACTGTTATATAATATACTTACATATATGTAAACAAATCTATAACACATATTTATTAAAATATAACATAACAGAACTTCAACAGAAAATATATGATAATGTATATGTAAAGCATATATATATTTATACCCTGAAAGAAACGGAAAAAAAAAGGAGCTCGGCTATCATGTGAGTGGCCGTGGCAGAGGGGTGATGGCTGCACGTCGACGGGGCGTCTGAGCACTAGGTGTGGAGATGCGAGTTAGAGGGAGGCTCGACTGGTGGGGATGGTTTCACGAGATGTGGAGATTGCTCACGGTTGTCAGATCTGAGGTGTTGAGGATGGTTGGAAGCGGGACGGTGGGCTGAGTGATGGTGAGGTGCTGTCAGGCGAGGGGAATGGATGGGCGCATGGAGTTGCGTGCACGTGTGGGCTGTGCTTGTAGTGGCCTGTCGTCGAGAGGGGTGGTCGGCGGCAAAGGGAAGGACAGAGGCTGACGCGGGACGTGGTGGCTGGGTGGTAGGGGATGGGCCGGTGTTGGCTAGGCAAACTGCAGTTCGGGCGGCGGATCTCGTCGAGGTTGATGGGCTTCGGGTAGTCGAAGTTTGATGGCGGAAGGCAGATTGTAGAAGGCGTGAAGGCGAGGCTGTCGAGTGGGTTTCGCGTGATGGTGTCTCGGCGCGGAATGAGGTGGAGGAGGAAGAGGGCACGGCGGCTAAGGGAAAGGTGGGAGGACCGGCATGAGAGAGTGGCTTTGTTTGGTGATAGGTTTTAGAAGAATTAAGGGAAGAAGAGAGATATTATACTTACGTTTCCAAAGCATGAGCAAGCTTCCAGGAACATGAGTAGGTAGGGAAAAAGTAGGCTCCAGACAGAACAGTGGTTGCATAGCCAAAACAATATAATACGAAAGCTTTTAATAGAGTTGTATATATTTTTCTCTTAAAGCAAGAACAGAAGAAGGGAAAGCAAACGAAAAATAGAAAGGGCAGAAGAAATTTGCAGGGAAACTAATATAATTTGAACCGTCAGGAATAGCAACAATTTGATATTAATAATGGAAAAACAAGACCAGTGAACAGTTGCGAACAGAAAATAAATTTAGCGTTGGAAATAGAGAAAGTCAGTAAGCTTGAATTCAGGCTAATAATAATAGCTAATGACAGTTCAATTTCAACCCGTGGAAAATTCAAATGGTCACAGAATCGAAACTGCAGACCGTTTCCTCGGTTACTCCGACGTACCAGACTCCGAAATATACAAAAGAATATACTACGGAGATCAGCACGACGAGACGATCAAAATGGTATACGGATATCAGTGGTACGATCATCCGATAAAAATCGATATCGGTACCAAAATGCTGCTATTTTGCAGAAAATAAGAACGACGGAGCCAAAGATGTCCGAATTTGGAAAAACGACAAACTGAAATCTTGCTCAGAAGATGATTTAGAATTTTTCTATGTAAAAATATTTAGGTTTCGGAAACATTTTATTTTCATTACTTTTTAACTGATTAAATTGAAGTGAATTTACGCGCGAAATAAATTTTCGTATTTTCGGACGAAAATTTACCAGTTGCTATGTTTAACTAGACGTATTCCAAATATCAAATTTAAATTTCAAAATTTTATCGTTTTAAAATTTCACAAAATTTCAACTAATTACGCTATTAAAACAGTTGAAATTTACGGGTCGTTACAGTATTTTGATCGATCAAAATATATAGATGTTGTCTTAGTAATCTGAGTTGCAAGTATAAGGATATAACGAGTATTATCTGTTGTGTATATAAGTATAATGTGCTAGCTATATATGTATATTTTAAAGAAAAACCTGCAATCTATCTAGGTATTTGATTTATATATGTTACGAATTCTGTTTGTATATATATAGTATATTTTAATGTGGTTAAAATGTTAAGTTTATGGTGTTACAGTAAGTTTTATATAGTATATATATGTAGGTGTGCGTTGGTTTATAAAAGTAAGTATATATTCATTATTTTATTTTTTACTATGCATATACGTTGTTTTATATGTGTTTTGTTATATTCAAAGTAATATGTGTTTAATTTAATATTGATTCCGTGGAAAATGATAATAATAGTAATATATATAGCATTGCTGTTCTTTCAAAATTTATTTTGATTCGTTTCTCATCGATTCTTATCTATCAGCATTGTCCGCCGAACTCGAATCCATCTTGCTTTGCTTCGAAATTCGTGCTTGGATCCGTAACTCGTCTCATTTCGTTCATCTCTCTCTAGCCTCGAAAGGTGAGCACTCACTCACGATTAACGTTCTTTTATTTATTAAATTTGATTTCAATTGAAACGACAATTGAAATATGCTGATGTTAGTTAATTACACTGTTATATATGCTATTACCTGTATCAGTTCACTTATGACATCTGACACCATTATCTGCTATTTATACAATGATAATCCAGTTTAGTTGATAAATGATTGATTGTTGATGTTTATATTAGACGTTAAATTGTTAATGTTAAAGTGATAAATATTATGCAATTGAATTTGACGTAGAATAGTTAAAAATTTGAACCGACATATGTGTGGAATTTGGTTAGTTAAATTTGCTTAATGTGACCCCTTAAATGTTTAATCATTTGACACGTAGAAAATAGTGTTACCTACACCTTGAACCATCAATTGTATGTTGTTTAAACTGATGATGCATGAAATTGAAATAGATGACAAGTGAAAAACCGTAATGCAATAATCTTTAATCTACATGAAATGATAGTGTAGATTCTAGAAATAATTATATTAATTTACACAAACAACAATGTGAATTAATACGATTATTTTGGGATTATTTGAATTGATTATTGGATTGATATTGGTTGTTGTTATTGCTTGTTTATTTACTTTGACACCATCCCAGTTATCACACTGCAAGTTCCCTTTGCTATGTTTTGATTTTGAATTGAATTGGAATCGGGTTGAAATGATAAATACCCAAATTAAACTTTGACCTAGGATAGAGAATTAAATAAAACCCGATTGGTCAATAATTTGATTTAAAACTAAAACGAAGATTTTATTTGAATAAATAATATGGTTTTGAAATGAAGTTGAAATTTGAATTTTTAATGAAAGGAAAATGTTAATGTTTAATAATCTGAAACAAAATATTAACAAATGTAATTGTTGAAAGAACGTCATTAAATTTGAGAAATGATTGAATTAAGTTCGAAATGATTTAATAAGTAAGTTTGAAATTATTAAACTTTGAAATTATTTAAATAATTAAGTTTTGAATTCTTTAATAATTAAATAAGATTGAATTATTTAATAATTAAATTGAATTGAATTCTTTAATGAGTGAAATTGAACTTTGAATAAGTGAAATTTAACTTCTTGAATAAGTGAAAGTAAGTTTCTTTATTAATTGAGTTTCGAAATCGTAACTAAGTAGATAAATCAGTGAAATTGAATTTCTTTAATAAGAAATAAAAATGTGATTTATTGAAACAAATGTAAGACTTGTAATTTAAAGAATTTGATTTGATGAATTTAATTTAATTCAATTTGCAAGTTTTGATATAATGAAGTTGAATTTTAATATTGGATTTAATGAATTGGAAATTTACTAGAAAATATTTTGAATGGCAAATTTACTTAATGAATATTGAATGAAATCGATAAATGAATTTAAATTGATTTAAATGTTAAATTAAATTAATTTAAATGGTTTCGGAATGAAACTTGTATCCGAACTTGAATCGATATTTGAATTGTTTTAAAAAGAAATTGAAATTGAATTATAAGATTTTGAAATTATGAATTTGGAAGTTTGAAATGTAAATTATGGAAATTGTTTTGGAAAGACAAAGAAAATGTTGATTTACAAATTCTAATTGAAATTGAAATTGATTTGGTTTTGAAATAAATAAACGACCAATCGGTGTAATAATTACGGAAGTTATTAAAGAGACCGGAATCGGTTAGGGATATACTCACTGTCTAAACCGAAAACCACTTTAATAACTATACGTGGAGTATGATCCAGAATGAAGTGGTTGGAATGATGTACGTGATGACTGAAGAAAGAGAACGATAATGGATGACCTTGACACTTGTGTCAAATTGGAAATGACTAAAACAGGAGCCGTGCCGGGCCAAATGGGGGCTAGCTACCTCGAGCGAACACACTTCTTCGAACTACTCATTACTTGTTGTCGATTGGTGCACTCTTGATTTTGGGAGGGTTGTTTCGCGGTATTGCGATCGCTGCGGCGATGCGTTCTCACCAGTCCGGATCAGGCAAACGGTAGTTTCACTACCTTGGGTATTGCCTCATGTGCCTTATCATACTTGTATCCCTATACGCGACCACTACGATTTGTTTTGCGTTATACCTATGGAGTACTCCCAGATAGCCCACTAGTTTACGGTGGAGTTTACAGTGCTGTATAGACTATGATGCTTATAAAAATGTGTTAAGGGGGATTATGGTAACGTCTTAACACTATTTTGATACTTTATATTACTGATAGACATTATCTACTTATCGTACACTACTACATAGTAGATAGTTTAACGGATCCTCAAAGGATGGTTATTCCAAACATCCTTTGAGTTACTTGTATTTCAATTGCTATTTCACTTGAGTTGGATTTATTGATATAAGAATGTTAATCCTGACTCGAGTGTTTTGTGTTTTGCTTTACGCTCGGGTCAGACTGAGTGTGCCAGTATTCGAGACTCACCTTTGAAGTTGGAGCTTTGCTTGAAGATCCAGCCATCTATTCTGCTTTCAGATATCCAGTTGATTCCAGTGATGTATTCTGATTTGTATCTGATGTATCGTATTACTCTTCCGTTGTATCTGGTTTAACTCTGATGTAATTTATATATTTATATAGTAGCTTCATGAACTACTATCTCTTTTATTTCCGCTGCAATTATTACTCTGTGTCTGTGATCTGTGATTATTTTATTTATTGTATATGTTCAGTTTTGCCAATTTAAATTAACAATTCGGTATTTTGAATTATTCAAGTCCGACATGTGCGGATGCGAATGGTCCAAAATACTGGGTCGTTACAGGTGGTATCAGAGCTTTGGTAGCTCTAGGCAAAACTTAGCATATAGGGTAAATGTATTTACAGAATCACTCTCATTCGAGTTTCAATCTCTTCCTTTGATTCAATTTCTTTGAATTTTGGAACGTTTCCCTCGGTTCCGAAATTCATTCGTGTCATTCACTATTCGTCTTCTTTCAATTCTGGAGCACCCCATAACTCCATTTTGAATGATATCTGTAATAGATCGGCGGTCTCGCCAATCTTCGAATGATTCGTAAAAGAGCAAAACTCCTTTATAATAGGCATTGATTTACCGGAGATTTCTGTATCCTCGGTTTACGATGCTATCTATTACCTGCTATACCTGAATTCCATCTCTTGAGATCGAATGTAGATTTGCCTTGAAATTCTGCATCGATCTTATTCTTGAAGTCACGGTCGACCCGGTTAAGGTTGCCCGCGATTTATATAAACTTATACATCTTTCTATCTTGTTATTTAATTATTTTATCTTTGTTTCGAATCTATCTTCGAATCAAAATTCTCTTTAATTTGAGTCCATCAAATTTTAATTTCTATCCTTGCTTTGAAATCTATTATTGTATCGTCGAGCGAGGAAGTGTATTTGTAAATTTATATTTAAAATGTTTTAAAATATATTGTGTTGTTTGAGTTGTTGATGTTGATTTGGATTTTCGATCGATTCGTCTGATCAACGCTATCGATAGGATTTCCAAAACACTTGAACAGAACAAACTGACACAATATTGTTTTCAAAATTTGGTAAATAAAATAATCTTGTAAAATTATATTATAAATTTTATGAAATTGAATTGTTAACTGAATTGGTTGTCAAAAAGGTAATATTGGATTTTCACTATTTGTTTTGTAAATCATTGATTATTCCAACATAAAAATAAATGGAATTATAAAAGTTGGTTTATAGAATTATTTAGAAATATAAATGAATTTAAAATTTAGAATTTGAGAATTTAATTTTCAGTGATTTCAAGCTTTGGTTTTTAAATTTTTAAATGTATATTATTGAAGGTATTTTCAAATAGAAATCGTTTTCAAAGAATTTTAAAAATGTTGAAATCAGTGCTCTTCTCTTTGTCGCTGGAAAATAATCTCGGTGATGGCGGCCGCATCATCGACATTCATTTTCGAGTTTCGAAGTGGAGAAACCATTCTGTAACTTTGCTACGGTTTTGTTTTGGAAAAATATTTTGATTTGAATTTCTTAAGTATGACTTGATTATATATATATATGGGTATATTATTTTAAATTTAATTTGATTTAATATATATAATATATACATAATTATTTCTAAAGAGTTTGAAATTAAACGAAAATTAAATTCTTAAAATCATGTTAAAGATGTTTTCAATTATAAATAAAGCTAAATTTTGGATAAATATGTAAACTTGAAACAATTGAATTTGAAAATTTATTTGTATAATACTCAACTTCATTTCAATATAACTTACCAAAATTATTCAGAAGTTAATATGTAATTGGATAATATATAAGATAAATTGAAATTATAAATAAAATTTGAGTGTTTATAATAAATGTTATACACTGAATTTTGATTATAAAGATGTTAATAGAGTTAGATAAGATAATAAGTAAACTCAGTTAATAATGAAATAAATTTGTTTTGAAAGAATTAATAAATTTGTTTTGAAAGAATTAATAAATTGAAATTTGATTAACATATGAAAATACCTGTAATTTAAAAGAAATTAATAGATGTAAATTAATTTAAATCGAAACTTTTATGTTTTAAATTAATTTATATGAGTTAAATATATTTGAGTAGATATATTAAGTAGAATAAATTTGACAGTAATTTGGAATAAAGAAGAATTTAAAATTGTTGAAGAAAATATGATTATAATAAAAGACTATTCAAATTTATGGTTTTAAAAATTGTAAATTGAAGAAATGAGATATGTAACGACCCGTAAATTTTAACTATTTTAATAACGTAATTAGTTGAAATTTTGTGAAATTTTAAACGATAAAATTTTGAAATATAAACTTGATATTTGGAATGCGTCTAATTAAACATAGCAACCGGTAAATTTTCGTCCGAAAATATGAAAATTTATTTCGCGCGTAAATTTACTTCAATTTAATCAGTTAAAAGCGATGAAAATAAAATGTTTTTGAAACCTAAATATTTTTACATAGAAAAATTCTAAACCATCTTCTGAGTGAGACGTCATACTTCGTTTCTCTAAATTTGGACTTCTATTGCTCCGTTTATCTTATTTCTGACGTTTTAGCAGCATTTTCGGTTCCGATATCGACGTTTGACTGGATGTTCGTACCACTGATATATGTATACCGTTTTGATCGTCTTGTCGTGCTGATCTCCACGGTATCTTCATTCGTGTATTTCGAAGTCGGAACACGATCGAATCAGTGCATCAATCGATTGTACTGGTTCCGTATTTTGAGTTTTGATTTTCTTGTGTCTTTTGGTTTGTCTATCAGAATACAAATAACCTCTAACCTTTTTTAAATTCCAAGAATTTAACTTACCCGACCCTTGCTATTTCCACCTTTTCACTTTTCGTTGGTTCAGTTTCCATTTCATTCTAGCTTTGTATAAAAAAGAAGAAATTTACTTTATTTCGCTTTAAACTATTCATCATTTTTCTCGTATGCATCTTCCATATTCCCAGAGTCCTTTCATTGCCGAAAAACCCACACTCACATCCGCCTTTCACCATCACCTCCGCTACCCACGCAACTGCCAAGACCCATCATTGCTCCCGCCTCTACTATCCTCCTCTACCGCTCAAAGGCACAGTCACCAGCGTCTCCTCCCTCGACACTCGAGTTTCCTCCACCTCCGCCTAACCTAGCTCGGGAAACCCATCCCTTCTTTTTGCAACTCACACAAGCTCTTCCGATGCTACCCCACCATCCATCATCACGTTAAGCTTCAAGCTCGAGCTACCCACCATTCCACAGCCCAGTTCACCACGATCTCGACCTCAATCGCAAGCATCCCTTATGGCCGACCTTCCTACCCCTCTTCATTGCCGAGCTTCCCAGGCCGAAGCCACCATGCTTCCTCCACCAATTCGTGCTCCGCCTACTTCTCATCAATTACCAAACGCCACCTCTTCGTCCCTGCTGATGCTCTGGCCGAAGACCCCCTAGCCTTCTTCTTTTAAGGTAAATGTATGTATATATGTATATATATATTATAGGATAAGTAGAGTTATATATATATAAATAAAAAGAAACTTTTGTAACTTGTATGCTAGTTTTACGTGTTCAGGTTTCTGTGTTAATTGTATATTTTAAGATATGATAGTACATATATTTATATGTAAAGTTTATACAAGTTTTCGAAAACTGTAATTTATACAAGTTATGTGTTAGCTACAGTTTATATAGAGTTTATATAATAGTATATATATTATATAATTGAAGGATATAAAATATGTTTTACAGTTTATAAAGGTTGTAAAGTTTGTAGATTTTATCGGCTGTCAGTTGTTATATGTTTCATACATTGTTTATATAAGGTATAATCTATTTGGTTATATAAAAGTTGTTTGTTCTGGTCCCAAAGTATACATATTAATACGTATAGCTGTCCTTAAGGTATGGCTATAGTGTGGTTATGTGTTAGTTATATACATACTATACAGTTCGTATATATAGGCTTTGAAGCCGTATATACATACAAATTTCCAATCTGGGAGCTATTTTGATTCCTTGCCTCATATTTTTCTTTATATATATTTCTTATATAAAGGACTGCTTACATATGCGGTGTATATATTTTTTTGATTCATTTGTTTATATATATACTTCCAGTTGATAGGCATATTTAATTATATATATATATATATAGATTGGATATAGAGGTAGCCCACGTCAGTGGTATCTATGTATATTAGTTTATAAGAATCGTGATCTGTTTGCTATTGAATATAAGTTTTAGTGTATAAATATTCAATTAGCAGTTTCGTTTTTATTGTAGTGATATACTTGGATGGTTGTTCGTATATATGTATTTTAAGTTTATATCCATCCTGTTTTATATATATTGTTTATAAAAGTTTCATATATATTATATAGGTTTTTTTGTCTCTTTTAAATTTCCAAATAATAGCATATAAATGATTTTGGATATGTAAACTGATTTGAAATAAAATATATATAATTTAAATTGAATATTGGTTTAAGAAAATAATATATCTATTGTTTCGATTCTATCAACATCGACCCAGTTCTGATTTGATTCCATCTATTTCTTATCTATCAGTTGTCCGTCGAATTCGTACCAATCTAGCTTGCTTCATAATTCGTGCTTGGGATTGCAACTCAATTTTGTGTCATATTTTGTATTCTCTAGCCTCGAAAGGTGAGCAATCACTCACGATTAACGTTCTTTTATTAAATATGATTTCAATTGAAACGACAATTGAAATATACTGCTATTAGTTAATTACCCTGTTATATATGCTATTGCCTGTATCAGTTCACCTGTGACATTTGACACCATTATCTGTTAATTATTTATGTGATGATAATACAGTTTGGCTGATAATTGATTGATTGTTGATGTTTATATTGGACGTTAAATTGTTAGTGTTAAATGATAAATAGTATGCAAAATTGAAATGGATATAGGATAGTTAACAATTTTAAAACTGATGTTAAATTTGATTAGTGAATATGACCCCTTTAATTGTTAAATTAATTGACATATAGAATAGCGATAATTACACTTTGAACCATCGACGTATATTGGATTAATTGTTGTAGTGTAAAAATTGAAATTGAATGACAAGTGAAAACCGTAATGTAATAATCTTTAATCTACATGAAATGATAGTGTAGATTCTAGAGATAATTATATTAATTCGTACAAATAACAATGCCAATTAATACGATTATTTCGGGATTATTGAATTGATTATTTGATTGTTATTGACTGTTGTTATTGCTTGTTTATTTACTTTGATACCATCCCAGTTATCACACTGCAAGTTCACTTTGTTATGCTTTGATTTTAAATTGAATTGGAATCGGGTTGAAATGATAAATACCCAAATGAACTTGACCTAGGATAGAAAATTAAATAAAACCCGATTGGTCAATAATTTGATTAAAAAATAAAACGAAGATTTTATTTGAATCAATAATATGGTTTTGAAATGAAGTTGAAATTTGAATTTTAATGAAAGGAAAATGTTAATATTTAAAAATCTGAAACAAAATATTAACGATGTAATTGATGAAAGAATGTTGTTTAATTTGACAAATGATTGAATTTAAGTTTGAAATGATTTAATAATTAAGTTTGAAATTATAATTAAGTTTGAAATTATAATTAAGTTTGAAATTATTAAACTTTGAAATTATTTAATAATTAAGTTTTGAATTATTTAATAATTAAATAAGATTGAATTATTTAATGATTAAATTGGATTGGATTTCTTAATAAGAAAAATTGAACTTTTGAATAAGTGAATTTTACTTCGTAAATAATTGAAATTGAGTTTTCTTTATTAATTAAGTTTTTGGAAAATTATTTAAGTAAGTAAATAAGTGAAATTGAATTTCTTTAACAAGAAATAAAATGTGGTTTATTGAATTAATGTTAGACTTGAAATTTAAAGAATTTGATTTGATGAATTTAATTTAATTCAATTTGTAAGTTTTGATATAAGGAAGTTGAACTTAAGTAATTGATTGAATGAATTGGGAATTTAATAGAAATTGTTTTTAAATGACAAATTTACTTAATGAATATTGAATAAATTCGATCAATGGATTTAAATTGTTTTGAATGTTAAATTAAATTAATTTAAATGATTTCGAAATGAAACTTATACACGAACTTGAATCAATATTTGAATTGTTTAAAGGAAATTGAAATTGAAGTATAAGACCTTGAAAGGGTAATTTGGATGTTTTGAAACGTAAATTATTGGAAATTGATTTGGAAAGACAAATGAAATGTTGGTTTATAAATCCTAATTGGAATTGAATTTGATTTGGTTTTGAAATTTATTAAACGACCAATCGATGTAATAATCATGGAAGTTATTAAAGAGACCGGAATCGGTTATAGACATACTCTCTGTCTAAACCGAAACCACTTTAATAACTATAACGCGGAGTGATGATCCAGAATGAAGTGGTTGGATTGATGTACGTGATGACTGAAGAAAGAGAACGATGATGGATAGCCTTGACACTTGTGTCAAATTGGAAATGACTAAAACAGGAGCCATGCCGGGCCAATGGAGGATTAGCTACCTCAAGTGAACACACTTCTTCGAACTACTCATTACTTGTTATCGATTGGTGCACCCTTGATTTTGGGAGTGTTGTTTCACGGTGTTGCGGGCGCTGTGGCGTTGCGTTCTCACCAGTCCGGATCAGGCGAACGGTAGTGTCACTACCTTGGGTATTGCCTCATGTGCCTTGTCATACTTGTATCCCTTTATTCGCGACCACTACGATTTTGGTTTGTACCTTTAGTATATGGATTGCCCTCTGGTGACTTCCGGTTTTGGGGAAACTACGGTCTTGTATATGCTTTTCGGAATAAAAATGTGTTAAGGGTGGAATGGGCCATGACTTAACACTATTTTGATATCTTATATTACTGATAGACATTATCTACTTATCGTACACTACTACCTAGTAGATAGTTTAACGGATCCTTAAAGGATGGTTATTCCAAACATCCTTTGAGTTACTTGTATTTCAATTGCTATTTCACTTAAGTTGGATTTATTGATATAAGAATGTTAATCCTGACTCGAGTGTCTTGTGTTTTTGCTTTACGCTCGGGTCAGACTGAGTGTACCAGTATTCGAGACTCACCTTTGGAGTTGGAGCTTTGCTTGAAGATCTAGCCATCTATTCTGTTTTCAGTATTCGAAGATTCCAGTGATGTATTCTGATTTGTATCTGATGTATCATATTACTCTTCTGTTGTAAACTCTGATGTATCTTATACATTTATATAGTAGCTTCATGAACTACTATTTCTTTTATTTCCGCTGCATTTATTACTCTGTGTCTGTGATCTGTGATTATTTTATTTACTGTATATGTTCAATTTTGCCAAATTTAAATTAACAACGCGGTATTTTGAGCAATTCAACTCCGGCATGAGTGTCTACCTATACACTTATAATGGATGCGAATGGTCCAAAATATCGGGTCGTTACAGTTGGTATCAGAGATTTGGTAGCTCTAGGCAATACTTAACATATAGGGTAAATGTATCTACAGAATCACTCTCATTCGAGTTTCAATCTCTTCCTTTGACTCGATCCCTTTGAATTTTGGAACGTTCCCTGCGGTTCCAAAAATTCATTCGTGTCCCTCACTATTCGTCTTCTTTCAATTATAGAGCACCCCATAACTCCATTTTGAATGATCTTTATAATAGATCGGCGGTCTCGTCAAACTTCGAATGATTTGTAAAGGGGTGAAACTCCTTTACAATTGGCATTGATTTACCGGAGATTTCTGTATCCTCGGTTTACGATGCTATCTATTCCCTGCTATACCTGAATTCTATTTCTTGAGATCGAATGTCGATTTGCTTCAAAATTCTGCATCGATCTTATTCTTGAAGTCACGGTCAAACCAGTTAAGGTTGCCCGCGATTTATATAAAATTATCCATCGCCCTATTTTGTTATTTAATTATCTTATCTTTGTTTCAAAACAATCTTCGAATCAAAATTCTCTTTGATTTGAATCGATCAAATTTGAATCTCTATCCTTGCTTTGGAATCCATTCCTGTATCGTCGAGCGAGGAAGTGTATTTGTAAATTAATGTTAAAAAAAGTTTTAATATACATTGTGTTGTTTGAGTTGTTGATGTTGATTTGGGTTTTCGATCGATTCGTCTGATCAACGCTATCGATAGGATTTCCAAAACACTTGAACAGAGCAAATTGACACAATATTGTCTTCAAATTGGGTAGATAAAATAAAAGTTTTGTATGATTATATTATATATAAATATAAGTTTTCTGAAATTAAATTGTTAATGAAATTGTTGTTCGAAATGATAAAAAAAAATTGATTTTCATTTCTTGTTTTGTAAACCATTGACTATTGCATAATATAAATAAATGAATTTATAAACTTGGTTATAAATTGATTGGAATTTGAAATGAATTAAATTCAGAAATTTGAGAATTTATTAGTTTCCGGTGATTTCGAACTTTGGGTTTTAAAATTTTAATGTATATTATTTAAAGTATTTTCAAATAGGAACCGTTTCCAAAGAATTTTAAAATGTTGAAACCAGTGCTCTTCTCTTTGTCACTGGAAAATAATTTCGGTGATGGCGGCCGCATTATCGACATTCATTTTCGAGTTTCGAAGTGGAGAGACCATTTGTAGCTTTGCTACGGTTTTTTTTTGGAAAAATATCTTTGATTTGAAATTCTTAAGTATGACTTGATTTATATATATATATGGGTATATTATTTTAAATTTAAATTGATTTAATATATATAATATATACATAATTATTTCTAAAGGGTTTGAAATTAAACGGAAATTTAATTCTTAAAAATCATGTTAAAGGATGTTTTCAATTATAAATAAAGCTAAATTTTGGATAAGTATTTAAACTTGAAATAATTGAATTTAAAATTTTTATTTGTATAGTACTAAATTTCATTTCAATATAACTTACCTAAATTATTCAGAAGTTAAAATGTAATTGGATAATGTACAATAAAAATGTCTTTATAAATAAAATTTGAGTGTTTATAATAAATGTTATACTTTAAATTTTGATTATAAAGATGTTAATAGAGTTAGATAGGATAATAAGTAAAACTCTGTTAATAATGAAATAAATTTGTTTTGAAAGAATTAATAAATTGGAATTTGATCAACTTATGAAAATACATTGAATTTAAAAGCAATTAGTGAATATAAATTAATTTAAATCGAAACTTTTATGGTTTAAATTAATTTATGTGGGTTAAATATATGTGATAAGATATATTAAGTAGAATAAAGTTAACAATAATTTGGAATAAAGAAGAATTTAAAATTGTTGAAAAAAATATGATTATAATAAAAGACTATTCAAATTTATGGTTTTAGAAATTGTAAATTAAAAAAAATGGGATAATAAGATAATGAATTTAGAAATGGTTGAGATTGATTTTAGTGAAATCAAATGGTAAATCAATTATTGAATATCAATTAATTTAAATTTGAATTTATATGGTTTAAATTAATTGTTATTTTGTATTTCAAATCTGTTTTCTTTCTGGTTGTTTCTATTCTCCTACCTCGTTCCTTTTCGGGGACGAAAAGTTTTGAGTGGGGGAGAGTGTAACGACCCGTAAATTTTAACTATTTTAATAACGTAATTAGTTGAAATTTTGTGAAATTTTAAACGATAAAATTTTGAAATATAAACTTGATATTTGGAATGCGTCTAATTAAACATAGCAACCGGTAAATTTTCGTCCGAAAATATGAAAATTTATTTCGCGCGTAAATTTACTTCAATTTAATCAGTTAAAAGCGATGAAAATAAAATGTTTTTGGAACCTAAATATTTTTACATAGAAAAATTCTAAACCATCTTCTGAGTGAGACGTCATACTTCGTTTCTCTAAATTTGGACTTCTATTGCTCCGTTTATCTTATTTCTGACGTTTTAGCAGCATTTTCGGTTCCGATATCGACGTTTGACTGGATGTTCGTACCACTGATATATGTATACCGTTTTGATCGTCTTGTCGTGCTAATCTCCACGGTATCTTCATTCATGTATTTCGAAGTCGGAACACGATCAAATCAGTGCATCAATCGGTTGTACTGGTTCCGTATTTTGAGTTTTGATTTTCTTGTGTCTTTTGGTTTGTCTATCAAAATACAAATAACCTCTAACCTTTTTTCAATTCCAAGAATTTAACTTACCCGACCCTTGCTATTTCCACCTTTTCACTTTTCGTTGGTTCAGTTTCCATTTCATTCTAGCTTTGTATAAAAAAAAAGAAATTTACTTTATTTCGCTTTAAACTGTTCATCATTTTTCTCTATGCATCTTCCATATTCCCAGAGTCCTTTCATTGCCGAAAAACCCACACTCACATCCGCCTTTCACCATCACCTCCGCTACCCACGCAACTGCCAAGACCCATCATTGCTCCCGCCTCTACTATCCTCCTCTACCGCTCAAAGGCACAGTCACCAGCGTCTCCTCCCTCGACACCCGAGTTTCCTCCACCTCCGCCTAACCCAGCTCGGGAAACCCATCCCCTTCTTTTTGCAACTCACGCAAGCTCTTCCGATGCTACCCCACCATCCATCATCACGTTAAGCTTCAAGCTCGAGCTACCCACCTTTCCACAGCCCAGTTCGCCACGATCTCAACCTCAATCGCAAGCATCCCTTCTGGCCGACCTTCCTACCCCTCTTCATTGCCGAGCTTCCCAGGCCAAAGCCACCATGCTTCCTCCACAAATTCGTGCTCCGCCTACTTCTCATCAATTACCAAACGCCACCTCTTCGTCCCTGCTGATGCTCTGGCCGAAGACCCCCTAGCCTTCTTCTTTTAAGGTAAATGTATGTATATATGTATATATATATTATAGGATAAGTAGAGTTATATATATATAAATAAAAAGAAACTTTTGTAACTTGTATGCTAGTTTTACGTGTTCAGGTTTCTGTGTTAATTGTATATTTTAAGATATGATAGTACATATATTTATATGTAAAGTTTATACAAGTTTTCGAAAACTGTAATTTATACAAGTTATGTGTTAGCTACAGTTTATATAGAGTTTATATAATAGTATATATATTATATAATTGAAGGATATAAAATATGTTTTACAGTTTATAAAGGTTGTAAAGTTTGTAGATTTTATCGGCTGTCAGTTGTTATATGTTTCATACATTGTTTATATAAGGTATAATCTATTTGGTTATATAAAAGTTGTTTGTTCTGGTCCCAAAGTATACATATTAATACGTATAGCTGTCCTTAAGGTATGGCTATAGTGTGGTTATGTGTTAGTTATATACATACTATACAGTTCGTATATATAGGCTTTGAAGCCGTATATACATACAAATTTCCAATCTGGGAGCTATTTTGATTCCTTGCCTCATATTTTTCTTTATATATATTTCTTATATAAAGGACTGCTTACATATGCGGTGTATATTTTTTTTTGATTCATTTGTTTATATATATACTTCCAGTTGATAGGCATATTTAATTTTATATATATATATATATAGATTGGATATAGAGGTAGCCCACGTCAGTGGTATCTATGTATATTAGTTTATAAGAATCGTGATCTGTTTGCTATTGAATATAAGTTTTAGTGTATAAATATTCAATTAGCAGTTTCGTTTTTATTGTAGTGATATACTTGGATGGTTGTTCGTATATATGTATTTTAAGTTTATATCCATCCTGTTTTATATATATTGTTTATAAAAGTTTCATATATATTATATAGGTTTTTTTTGTCTCTTTTAAATTTCCAAATAATAGCATATAAATGATTTTGGATATGTAAAATGATTTGAAATAAAATATATATAATTTAAATTGAATATTGGTTTAAGAAAATAATATATCTATTGTTTCGATTCTATCAACATCGACCCAGTTCTGATTTGATTCCATCTATTTCTTATCTATCAGTTGTCCGTCGAATTCGTACCAATCTAGCTTGCTTCAGAATTCATGCTTGGGATTGCAACTCAATTTTGTGTCATATTTTGTATTCTCTAGCCTCGAAAGGTGAGCAATCACTCACGATTAACGTTCTTTTATTAAATCTGATTTCAATTGAAACGACAATTGAAATATACTGCTATTAGTTAATTACCCTGTTATATATGCTATTGCCTGTATCAGTTCACCTGTGACATTTGACACCATTATCTGTTAATTATTTATGTGATGATAATACAGTTTGGCTGATAATTGATTGATTGTTGATGTTTATATTGGACGTTAAATTGTTAGTGTTAAATGATAAATAGTATGCAAAATTGAAATGGATATAGGATAGTTAACAATTTTAAAACTGATGTTAAATTTGATTAGTGAATATGACCCCTTTAATTGTTAAATTAATTGACATATAGAATAGCGATAATTACACTTTGAACCATCGATGTATATTGGATTAATTGTTGTAGTGTAAATATTGAAATTGAATGACAAGTGAAAACCGTAATGTAATAATCTTTAATCTACATGAAATGATAGTGTAGATTCTAGAGATAATTATATTAATTCGTACAAATAACAATGCAAATTAATACGATTATTTCGGGATTATTGAATTGATTATTTGATTGTTATTGACTGTTGTTATTGCTTGTTTATTTACTTTGATACCATCCCAGTTATCACACTGCAAGTTCCTTTTGTTATGCTTTGATTTTAAATTGAATTGGAATCGGGTTGAAATGATAAATACCCAAATGAACTTGACCTAGGATAGAAAATTAAATAAAACCCGATTGGTCAATAATTTGATTAAAAAATAAAACGAAGATTTTATTTGAATCAATAATATGGTTTTGAAATGAAGTTGAAATTTGAATTTTAATGAAAGGAAAATGTTAATATTTAAAAATCTGAAACAAAATATTAACGATGTAATTGATGAAAGAATGTGGTTTAATTTGACAAATGATTGAATTTAAGTTTGAAATGATTTAATAATTAAGTTTGAAATTATAATTAAGTTTGAAATTATTAAACTTTGAAATTATTTAATAATTAAGTTTTGAATTATTTAATAATTAAATAAGATTGAATTATTTAATGATTAAATTGGATTGGATTTCTTAATAAGAAAAATTGAACTTTTGAATAAGTGAATTTTACTTCGTAAATAATTGAAATTGAGTTTTCTTTATTAATTAAGTTTTTGGAAAATTATTTAAGTAAGTAAATAAGTGAAATTGAATTTCTTTAACAAGAAATAAAATGTGGTTTATTGAATTAATGTAAGACTTGAAATTTAAAGAGTTTGATTTGATGAATTTAATTTAATTCAATTTGTAAGTTTTGATATAAGGAAGTTGAACTTAAGTAATTGATTAAATGAATTGGGAATTTAATAGAAATTGTTTTTAAATGACAAATTTACTTAATGAATATTGAATAAATTCGATCAATGGATTTAAATTGTTTTGAATGTTAAATTAAATTAATTTAAATGATTTCGAAATGAAACTTATACACGAACTTGAATCAATATTTGAATTGTTTAAAGGAAATTGAAATTGAAGTATAAGACCTTGAAAGGGTAATTTGGATGTTTTGAAACGTAAATTATTGGAAATTGATTTGGAAAGACAAATGAAATGTTGGTTTATAAATCCTAATTGGAATTGAATTTGATTTGGTTTTGAAATTTATTAAACGACCAATCGGTGTAATAATCACGGAAGTTATTAAAGAGACCGGAATCGGTTATAGACATACTCTCTGTCTAAACCGAAACAACTTTAATAACTATAACGCGGAGTGATGATCCAGAATGAAGTGGTTGGATTGATGTACGTGATGACTGAAGAAAAAGAATGATGATGGATAGCCTTGACACTTGTGTCAAATTGGAAATGACTAAAACAGGAGCCGTGCCGGGCCAATGGAGGATTAGCTACCTCAAGTGAACACACTTCTTCGAACTACTCATTACTTGTTGTCGATTGGTGCACCCTTGATTTTGGGAGTGTTGTTTCACGGTGTTGCGGGCGCTGCGGCGTTGCGTTCTCACCAGTCCGGATCAGGCGAACGGTAGTGTCACTACCTTGGGTATTGCCTCATGTGCCTTGTCATACTTGTATCCCTTTATTCGCGACCACTACGATTTTGGTTTGTACCTTTAGTATATGGATTGCCCTCTGGTGACTTCCGGTTTTGGGGAAACTACAGTCTTGTATATGCTTTTGGGAATAAAAATGTGTTAAGGGTGGAATGGGCCATGACTTAACACTATTTTGATATCTTATATTACTGATAGACATTATCTACTTATCGTACACTACTACCTAGTAGATAGTTTAACGGATCCTTAAAGGATGGTTATTCCAAACATCCTTTGAGTTACTTGTATTTCAATTGCTATTTCACTTGAGTTGGATTTATTGATATAAGAATGTTAATCCTGACTCGAGTGTCTTGTGTTTTTGCTTTACGCTCGGGTCAGACTGAGTGTACCTGTATTCGAGACTCACCTTTGGAGTTGGAGCTTTGCTTGAAGATCCAGCCATCTATTCTGTTTTCAGTATTCGAAGATTCCAGTGATGTATTCTGATTTGTATCTGATGTATCATATTACTCTTCTGTTGTAAACTCTGATGTATCTTATACATTTATATAGTAGCTTCATGAACTACTATTTCTTTTATTTCCGCTGCATTTATTACTCTGTGTCTGTGATCTGTGATTATTTTATTTACTGTATATGTTCAGTTTTGCCAAATTTAAATTAACAACGCGGTATTTTGAGCAATTCAACTCCGGCATGAGTGTCTACCTATACACTTATAATGGATGCGAATGGTCCAAAATATCGGGTCGTTACAAGATAATAAGATAATGAATTTAGAAATAGTTGAGATTGATTTTAGTGAAATCAAATGGATTAAATCAATTATTGAATATCAATTAATTTAAATTTGAATTTATATGGTTTAAATTAATTTTTATTTTGTATTTCAAATCTGTTTTCTTTCTGGTTGTTTCTATTCACCTACCTCGTTCCTTTTCGGGGACGAAAAGTTTTGAGTGGGGGAGAGTGTAATGACCCGTAAATTTCAACTGTTTTAATAACGTAATTAGTTGAAATTTTGTGAAATTTTAAACGATAAAATTTTGAAATATAAATTTGATATTTGGAATGCGTTTAGTTAAACATAGCAACTGGTAAATTTTCGTCCGAAAATATGAAAGTTTATTTCGCGCGTAAATTTACTTCAATTTAATCAGTTAAAAAGCGATGAAAATAAAATATTTTTACATAGAAAAATTCTAAACCATCTTCTGAGCAAGATGTCAGTTTGTCGTTTTTCCAAATTCGGATATCTTTGGCTCCATCGATCTTATTTTTCAGCATTTGTCTTGCATTTTCCGCTATAAAAAAATTCGAATTTTTATAATTAAATCGTATCGCTGATATTTGTAACAGCCCGATATTTTAAATGAAATTTTAATTTAAAAATAAAACATTTCGAAATATTGATTTGAAATTTTAAAGTGTAATATCTAGCATAAAACGAAAAAAATTAAAGCGTTACATTTCGTTACGTTTTGTCCGTTCTTAACTTTACATTAGAATCAAATTTTATTAATGATGATAATAACTATTTTAAATTCGGTTTAAAAAGATACGTTATATTTTTAAGAAACCGTTAACATTTTTTTTTAAATAAAAGAAATAAAGAATTGTACGTTACTTTGGGCGTTTTATAATCTCTTGTTGGTTTCCCTTGTTAAAATTGATTTTTGGATGCATTGGCAATTCAAGTTCAGCCGTTCAAAATCGTTCACGCGAGAAAGTATTCGTTCCCTTGGCCTCCCATGCGTTTCACATATTTAATATAATTAATAGCCTTAAATTCTTTACCGTTCCAAGCAATAAGACCTGCCCTCTCAGTCACGTTTCATTACAAATTCCCTGACTGCAAAAATTCTTTTGCTTCTATCAAATTTACAGAACCTTCTTCCAAGGTATGGCTTCATAGTCTTGCATTTGTTTTATTTTGTTTTTCCCTGTTGCTGTTCGCTCATCCCCAAGCCAAACTCATGCTATTCTCCACCGTCAGCCTACCCCACCACCCCGAACCCATCAACCACCACCATGAGACCAACCGATCACCAAGACAAACCCCAGCCTGCCACCACGTCATCATCACTCACCATGGCTCCAGCTCCTCTACAACCCCAGTTCGTCACCACCTCCACCCCAACGCCGTGACACCACCACCGAACACACGTCTCCACCATCACGTCTCAGGCAACCCGAGACCAGCTCCAAGTCGAGACCACCCCCATCCCGTGCCTCCTCCATGAACCCACTGCCTCCACGCTATACCCAGTCGCCACCTTCGTCTGATCGAACCCAGCCACGCCTGCCACCACCACGGCACGATCCCCACGCCGGACCCCTGACATCTCCAGGCCGAGACCAGCCCATGCCCCAACCCGAGCAACACCAGCCGAGAACGAACCCCTGACATCCCACGACAAAACCCAGCCCCAACCATTCGTCAGATCCGAGCCTCTGCCTTGTTTTCTTTTGTCTACTTCTTTCCACTATTTTGTTTTGAAAAAAAATGAATAAGCATATGATCGCCCTTTGTTTTGGTGGTACTTTTATTTATCTTGCCTCTGACTTTGGAAAAGAGGAATGAGAAAAGTTGTTTCGTCCTTGTATCTGATAATATAGTTTCCAGAGTTTTGTTTAAAGTTATAAATCTGTTTTGCCTCTGACATTTGTTTTGAGAAAAGAATGAAAAATGCGTGTTTTGTCACTTTGAAAATTCTAAAGTTGTAATCAAATTTTAAAAGTGGTCGGGCTAAATTGTTGTCGATTTTCTACTTGTTCCTTTTCGTTTGATGGCTTCATTGGAAATGGTTATTCGTGCATGCTTTGATTTGTCTATTTATTCGTTTTATCTTATTGTGCTTTTGGTTTGAATCTAGTTGGCGCATCCGCTAACAACTGATCGTGCTATTCGCGTGCTTCCGTTAGGCATCGTATTTCTTTTCTTCGGATCTCCAGCTCCGTAGAGGTGAGTAACTCTCACACGAATATTCATACTTATATAATTGTGAAACGACCGCAACTGAATGTGTAGAAATAAATAAATAAATAAATGATGTTATAATTACCTGTGATTTATTTATAGCTGATGTTAATTGTTAAAACTGCATATCGTATCATCTGTTATATCTGTTCTTATTTTACTGTTATTCTATTCTGTTAAATCACACTGCAAGTTCCCTGTAGAATAGAATCACTATGGGTTGAAATGATACATACCCGAACGGACTTTAGAATAAGGGAAGGTCGTTATGGGCTGAAATGATAGGCCTGAATGATTTTCAATTAAATTTTATTTACTTGGGATTGCGGGTTTGAAATGATAAAACCCGGATTTTTCTTTGTAAATTACGGATTGAAATGATATAGTATCTGTATCACTTGAATTAGGCTAGAAAATATTATACAGACCCGTGGTTATTTTTATGTATTTTCTGAATATTTTTAAATAATTTAAAAATTGTAATAATATTTAATTTGATTTAAACCGAATTTTTAAATGATTTATTTAAAATAGAAATGATTTTTCTATGTGATAAATATAAATAAATGGAGGAATATTGATTTTAAAACGAAACTTAAATTTTGAAATTTTGATAAAAAGAAAGATGGAAACTTAAGTTAATTTAATTGAAAATGAAATTTAGTTTTAAATTGGTGGAAAAATGAAGTTTAAGTTTAAGTGTTGAAATGAATGTAATAAGCAAATTGGTAAGTTTTGGTTTTAACTTGTAAAATTTCTTTTGAAATAAAATTAGTTAAAGGATTGAAATGAACATTTTAATGTATGATTTTATAAGTTTTAACTAGGTAGAATCCGTAGCACTTGTTAAGTGTTGTGGATTGTATAAGTGAACCAAAAGACTAAAATGAACTAAGGCTATGATAGTACTTGGTAAGTGCTGTTGTAGCAGAAACTAAAATTGAACCTGAACTAATAAAGGGCTACTGTAGCACTTGTTAAGGACTGCAGTAGGCTGAAATATGATTTTTGTTTTAAAACTGAATTGTTATAGTAGTTTATAAATGTTGTTTTGTTGAATAAAATTGTTTTCAAATATAACTTACCGTCGCATTTTTTTTATGCCGTGAAAGCTGAAAATTTCAACGTTATTGTTTTAAGTGAATAAGTGAACTCCGGAAGGGTTAGATTTTTAGAAATTTAATATTTGATTTTTAAAAGAATAATGTCTTGGTTTTTAAATGATTTAATTCGAAGTATATTTGATAAATTGTTTTTAAATCTATAACCACGGGTTATAATAACGATTGGTTGGCAAAGAGACCGGGATCGGATATGGACATACTCTCTGTCGATACCGAAAACCACTTTGACAACCGTGTACGCGGTGGAGATTCCAGAATGAAGTAGGATGGTGGCGACGTCCTTAAGGTATTACGTGGACCCAACTCCCGTGAGTTGGCATAAGGTGGCTAAAACAGGAGCGATCTCGGACCAGTGAGGTAGCACCTCTTCTCGGACACATTTCTTCGATATTATACTCTTACTTGTGATTTGACTAGATGGCCATCCTCCGATTTGGGAATGTTGTTCGAGGTGGAACGGTAGTGGCTGCTATGCGTATCCATCAGTCCGTGTGCGTAATTGGTATATCTACCCTGGCATTGCCTAGTTGTGCCGTGTCACCTACCATATCGAGCTTTACTACGATTATGATTTTAAGATCCGACCGCGTTAAGGTTCTCCATCCCCTTAACGCTATTTTCCGATATGATTATACTTTACTTATGTAGACACTATTATAATAGCGAATGTTACTACATAGTAGATAGTTTAACGGATCCTTAGAGGATGGGCGGTCCCAAGCATCTTCTAAGTTACTTGTACCTTTACTACAGTTCATTTGAGTTGGTTTACATTGTATAAGTATGTATATCCTGACTCGAGTGTTATGTTTTATTTTACGCTCGGGTCAGCCTGAGTTTTCATAGCTTTGGATTCAATTTTCTGGAGCTCGGAATCACTGGAGATTCTGCCTATCTAGTTATCTTCCTATTTCAGTTTCAGTTGTCTTATTTCAGCTTTTGTTTTAGAGACTTGTGTATTTGGGATTTCTATTGTACTTGTTTCAGAACTGTATTGGGTTTCAGACTATGTATTTTGTATTTGATTTTAGACTATGTATTTAGTGGCTTCATGAACCACTATGGTATTTTTAAATTCCGCTGCGAGTTATTCTGATATTTCTGTGTCTGTGATTCTGTGAATGATTTTATTTGCTCCAAAATTTATTACAATCTGTTATTTTGCATTATTCAAGTCTGCCATGTGTGGATTATTGTCGATTTGAATGGTCCAAAATAGTGGGTTGTTACATTTGGTATCAGAGCCAGGTTTAGGCAAACCTTAGCCTTTGGAGCAAAAACTCATTAGAGATAGGGTAGAAATACCCTAGAATGAGTGAAATCAAACTCAGAATCATTTCCTTGTGAGTGAACGTATTTTCAAAGTATAAAATGATTTTAAATGATTTTTCAAATAATTTTTCAAAGATTATTTTGATATAAAGTTTTCTTGTTTTAAGAAGAAATTTTCTAAACTTCCTTCTTTCTGTATCTACCTTGTTAGGAATTTTGTTATTAGGATTCACCTAAGTGACCTTATCGTATTTTATCTTAACTTATCTTTGTCTTCTCTATACCTTGTCCTAAATTTATTCTTGATATTTCCAGGATGAATCGTGGAAATGCTAGAGGTAGGGGTCGTGGTATTGCCCCAGTTCCTCCACCTGTTGCACCCATTAAGTTTACAGTTCTTTGCAAAGAATTCTCTCAGCTCGGTGGCACTAAGTTCACCGGTTCAGAGAGTATCATCGAAGCCCAGCAATGGCTAAGAAGTTTGGAAAGAATCTTGACTGGTTTAGAGATCACTGATGCCCAGAAGCATCAGTTAGCAGCATGGCAGCTGCAAGAGTCAGCCCTAGATTGGTGGGAGTCTGTTACGACTCGCACTAACGAAGGTGATCTTTCGTGGGAGCAGTTCAGGTATCCTTTGTGTTAACTTGAATTTTTCCCTTCCTTTCTTTTCGAATCTATCTTAAGTTCGATTTGTATCTTCTTTCAGGGAGGCTTTTGTGACAAAATGGATGCCCGAAGCCGGGAAATCTCAGCTTTACCGTGAATTCATGGACCTCAAGCAGGGTACCATGTCCTTCTCAGAGTATGAACGGAAGTTCAATGAACTTTCCAAATTCAGTCCTGGTCTTATCGACACTCAGCTAAAAAAGAATGAGAAGTTCATTTCTAGAGCTCGCCCAGAGTTCTACGATCGCCTTATTTCACATGTTCATGGCACATTTACTGAGCTCATGGATATGGCTATTCGCTATGAGAACCCTACCTCCAAGGGTCCTGCTGCTTCTGGTACTCATGTCTCACAATCTTCCTCTGCAAATTCCAAGAAGAGAAAGCCCAACTTCCACCAGCAGAAGAAGAATTGGATCAAACATGCGGGCTTGGGATCTTCAGCATCTGCTCCTTCCCAGAGACATCCTATTGATCTTTCCTCCATTACTTGCTTCAAATGTGACCAGAAGGGACACTATGCCAATAGTTGCCCTAATCCGTCTGTTGCTGCTGTTCCTCCACCCCAGGTTACCAGGAACGATCTTTGTCATGTTTGTCTTCAGCCAGGTCATTTTAAGAAGGACTGTCCTTTATATCAGAAGGGAAGGCCATCTGGCGTATTTGCTGTCACATCTGCTTCATCACCTGCTCCTGCACCTACTCCTGCTCCTAGCGATAGTCAAGGTACTCTTCAAGGCACCTTTACTTTATTTCATCATCCCGTTCGTGTTTTATTTGATACTGGGGCTTCGCATAGTTTTATTTCTGATGACCTGTGTAATAAGTTTGAACATCTCCTTTCTCCTGAGTATGCTTCTGTTCCTCTATGTGTTTCTAATCCTATTGGTGGTCCCGCCAATCTTAATAAGATTTGTAAACATGTGAAACTCCTCCATTCCGATCATAGTTTTAGTGGCGATTTCTATATCCTTGGTTTCGATGCTTTTGATTTGTTGCTAGGAAGTGATTGGCTTGATGGACACGATGCCCGTATCTCGTGTAAATCCCGAATTGTTTCTCTTAAGGATGATCGAGAAAATTCTTTGCTTATTCAGGGCCGTATGCCTCATGATTATGCTGGTAGCTTTATCTTTTCTCTAGATGCTTCTATTGATGATCTTCAGTCGACCCGTGTAGTTAATCACTACCCAGATGTATTTGGTGAAGTTACTGCTTTACCTCCCAAGCGGGAAATTGATTTCCGCATTGATCTCATTCCTGGAGCTCGACCTATAGTTCTTCCTCCTAGAAGAATGGCACCCCGCGAGAAGGTTGAGTTAAGGAAACAAATTGAAGACCTATCTTCCAAGGGTCTGATCAGACCTAGTTTTTCTGAATGGGGAGCTGCGGTGGTCTTCGTCACCAAATCCGATGGTTCTCTTCGGATGTGTGTTGATTATAGGGAGTTGAACAAACTCACTATGAAAAATAGATATCCAATGCCTCGCATCAATGACATGTTTGATCAGCTTTATGGTGCTACTGTTTTCTCTCAGCTTGATCTTGCCACAGGTTTTCACCAACTCAGAGTTGCCGAGGAAAGTATTCCTAAGACTGCTTTCCGTACTGAGAATGGATTCTTCGAATGGTTAGTCATGCCTTTTGGTTTGACTAATGCTCCCGCTTTCTTTGTTGACTTGATGAATCGTGTATTCCGTGATGTGCTAAATCAATTTGTTCTAGTCTTTGTGGATGATATCCTCATTTTCTCTAAGTCTGAAGAAGAACATGAGTCACATTTGAAATCTGTTCTTGAGACTCTTCGAAAGCATCAGTTAAAAGCTAAATTTTCCAAATGCCATTTCTGGAAGGATGAAGTCCGATTTCTCGGGCATATTGTTTCTAGTAATGGAGTTTCAGTTGATCCAGTCAAGATCGCTGCGATCAATGTAAGTTCTCCTTTCTTTCTCTTTCATTGTTTCATTTCAATTTACTCTATCTTTTCTATTATCCTTCTTTTCCCTATTCTGTGCAGGATTGGGAAACTCCTAAGACTCCTACTGACATCCGTAGTTTTCTGGGCCTCGCCGGTTATTACCGGAGATTCATTGAGAATTTCGCTCGGATTGCTGCACCTCTCACTGCTTTAACTCGGAAGAATGCTAAGTTTATTTGGAATAGTAAGTGTGAAGCCGCGTTCAATGAGTTAAAAGACAAGCTTACTTCCGCACCTGTTCTTACCGTCCCTAATGGAGATGAGGGATTAACGGTATACACTGATGCTTGTCGAGAAGGTTTGGGAGCTGTTCTGATGCAGGATGGTAGAGTGATTGCTTATGCTAGTAGACAGTTGAAGACTCATGAAGTAAATTATGCTGCCCATGATCTAGAGTTGCTTGCAGTTGTTTTCACTTTGAAGCTTTGGAGACATCATCTGTTGGGTACCAAGTTCGAGCTTTTCACAGATCATCAGTCTTTGAGGTATATTTTCTCTCAGAAGGATTTGAATCAGAGACAAGTTAGGTGGTTAGAGTTTCTTGCTTCTTATGACCTCGACATCAACTATACACCGGGAAAGGCTAATGTAGTGGCGGATGCTTTGAGTAGGAAGAAAGCTTTGTTGTGTCAGATTGTTGTTTCTTCGCCTCTTGTGGATCGCATTATGGCTAGACAGGATGAAGATCATATGCTTAGATTGATTAAGGAGAGTGTTCGAAGTAGAGTGGGAGGTAGTAGTCTTGATGGTAATGGAGCTCAGATTGACGATAAGGGTGTATTGAGGATTAATAATAGGATTTGTGTCCCGAATGTTGATGGATTGAGACAGGAGTTACTTCGGGAGAATCATCAGTCCAGATTTTCTATTCATCCAGGCGTGACCAAGATGTATCAGGATATGAAGAAGTTATACTGGTGGAAGGGTATGAAGCGAGATATTTCCATTTTCGTCAATAGGTGTGCGACTTGTCAGCAAGTCAAGGCAGATCATCAGAAGACTCCTGGTTTATTGCAGCCTCTTGAGATTCCCAATTGGAAGTGGGAACAAGTTTCTATGGATTTCATTGATGGTTTACCGAGGACTAGGAAGGGTAACGAGAGTATCTGGGTTATTGTGGATAGATTGACCAAATCAGCTCATTTCATTCCGGTCAAGTCTACCCGTTCAGCTTCTAGTTTGTCTGAGATTTACATGAGGGAGATTGTTCGTCTCCACGGTGTTCCTCTCAGTATCGTTTGTGATCGTGATCCTATCTTTACTAGTAGGTTTTGGAAAGCCTTTCAGGATTCTTTGGGTACTCATCTAAATCTGAGCACTGCTTACCACCCACAGACCGACGGTCAAACGGAAAGGGTGAATCAGATTTTAGAAGATCTTCTTCGTGCTTGTGTGCTTGATTATGGAGGATCTTGGGAAGATCATCTCCATCTTGTCAAATTCACTTATAACAATAGTTATCAGGCCAGTATTGAGACTTCTCCATTTTCTGCTCTTTACGGACGACATTGTAGATCTCCTTCTTGTTGGATTGAATCCGGTAATCGTTTGGTTCTTGGTCCTGAGATGGTTTTGGAAGCTTCAGAGAGAGTTGAAGAGATTAAGAGGAAGATGAGGATTGCTCAGGATAGACAGAAGAAGTACGCCGATCGTCGAAGACGGAGTTTAGAGTTTGCTGTTGGTGATTTGGTTTTCCTTAAGGTCTCTCCCTTAAGGAATGTTATTCGTTTTGGTCGTAGAGGAAAGCTATCTCCTAGATTTGTTGGTCCTTTCCGCATTTTGGAAAGAATTGGTTCTCTTGCTTATCGTCTGGATTTACCCGAGAAATTTTCTGGAATACACAACGTCTTTCATGTTTCTCATCTTCGTCGCTATCTGCATGATCCATCTCTTATTATTCAGCCTTCTGCCCTTGATAGTTTGGATATCGAGCCAAATCTGACTGTTGAGAGGAAGCCACTTCGTATCGTCGATCGAGGTACGAAGCAGCTAAGAAGAAAATCTGTCAACCTGGTCAAAGTGCAGTGGAGCACTGATGAACGGGATTGCACCTGGGAGACGGAGGAGAGCATTCGTGCTTCGAATCCGGAATTGTTTATTTCAGGTACTTTTGCTATTCTATCTTATCTTTCTTTGTTTCCTTTCTTCGTTCCTTTTCGAGGACGAAAAGCTTTGAGTGGGGGAGAGTGTAACAGCCCGATATTTTAAACGAAATTTTAATTTAAAAATAAAACATTTCGAAATATTGATTTGAAATTTTAAAGTGTAATATCTAGCATAAAACGAAAAAAATTAAAGCGTTACATTTCGTTACGTTTTGTCCGTTCTTAACTTTACATTAGAATCAAATTTTATTAATGATGATAATAACTATTTTAAATTCGGTTTAAAAAGATACGTTATATTTTTAAGAAACCGTTAACATTTTTTTTTAAATAAAAGAAATAAAGAATTGTACGTTACTTTGGGCGTTTTATAATCTCTTGTTGGTTTCCCTTGTTAAAATTGATTTTTGGATGCATTGGCAATTCAAGTTCAGCCGTTCAAAATCGTTCACGCGAGAAAGTATTTGTTCCCTTGGCCTCCCATGCGTTTCACATATTTAATATAATTAATAGCCTTAAATTCTTTACCGTTCCAAGCAATAAGACCTGCCCTCTCAGTCACGTTTCATTACAAATTCCCTGACTGCAAAAATTCTTTTGCTTCTATCAAATTTACAGAACCTTCTTCCAAGGTATGGCTTCATAGTCTTGCATTTGTTTTATTTTGTTTTTCCCTGTTGCTGTTCGCTCATCCCCAAGCCAAACTCATGCTATTCTCCACCGTCAGCCTACCCCACCACCCCGAACCCATCAACCACCACCATGAGACCAACCGATCACCAAGACAAACCCCAGCCTGCCACCACGTCATCATCACTCACCACGGCTCCAGCTCCTCTACAACCCCAGTTCGTCACCACTTCCACCCCAACGCCGTGACACCACCACCGAACACACATCTCCACCATCACGTCTCAGGCAACCCGAGACCAGCTCCAAGTCGAGACCACCCCATCCCGTGCCTCCTCCACGAAACCACTGCCTCCATGCTATACCCAGTCGCCACCTTCGTCTGATCGAACCCAGCCACGCCTGCCACCACCACGGCACGATCCCCACGCCGAACCCCTGACATCTCCAGGCCGAGACCAGCCCATGCCCCAACCCGAGCAACACCAGCCGAGAACGAACCCCTGACATCCCACGACCAAACCCAGCCCCAACCATTCGTCAGATCCGAGCCTCTGCCTTGTTTTCTTTTGTCTACTTCTTTCCACTATTTTGTTTTGAAAAAAAAAATGAATAAGCATATGATCGCCCTTTGTTTTGGTGGTACTTTTGTTTATCTTGCCTCTGACTTTGGAAAAGAGGAATGAGAAAAGTTGTTTCGTCCTTGTATCTGATAATATAGTTTCCAGAGTTTTGTTTAAAGTTATAAATCTGTTTTGCCTCTGACATTTGTTTTGAGAAAAGAATGAAAAATGCGTGTTTTATCACTTTGAAAATTCTAAAGTTGTAATCAAATTTTAAAAGTGGTCGGGCTAAATTGTTGTCGATTTTCTACTTGTTCCTTTTCGTTTGACGGCTTCATTGGAAATGGTTATTCGTGCATGCTTTGATTTGTCTATTTATTCGTTTTATCTTATTGTGCTTTTGGTTTGAATCTAGTTGGCGCATCCGCTAACAACTGATCGTGCTATTCGCGTGCTTCCGTTAGGCATCGTATTTCTTTTCTTCGGATCTCCAGCTCCGTAGAGGTGAGTAACTCTCACACGAATATTCATACTTATATAATTGTGAAACGACCGCAACTGAATGTGTAGAAATAAATAAATGATGTTATAATTACCTGTGATTTATTTATAGCTGATGTTAATTGTTAAAACTGCATATCGTATCATCTGTTATATCTGTTCTTATTTTACTGTTATTCTATTCTGTTAAATCACACTGCAAGTTCCCTGTAGAATAGAATCACTATGGGTTGAAATGATACATACCCGAACGGACTTTAGAATAAGGGAAGGTCGTTATGGGCTGAAATGATAGGCCTGAATGATTTTCAATTAAATTTTATTTACTTGGGATTGCGGGTTTGAAATGATAAAACCCGGATTTTTCTTTGTAAATTACGGATTGAAATGATATAGTATCTGTATCACTTGAATTAGGCTAGAAAATATTATACAGACCCGTGGTTATTTTTATGTATTTTCTGAATATTTTTAAATAATTTAAAAATTGTAATAATATTTAATTTGATTTAAACCGAATTTTTAAATGATTTATTTAAAATAGAAATGATTTTTCTATGTGATAAATATAAATAAATGGAGGAATATTGATTTTAAAACGAAACTTAAATTTTGAAATTTTGATAAAAAGAAAGATGGAAACTTAAGTTAATTTAATTGAAAATGAAATTTAGTTTTAAATTGGTGGAAAAATGAAGTTTAAGTTTAAGTGTTGAAATGAATGTAATAAGCAAATTGGTAAGTTTTGGTTTTAACTTGTAAAATTTCTTTTGAAATAAAATTAGTTAAAGGATTGAAATGAACATTTTAATGTATGATTTTATAAGTTTTAACTAGGTAGAATCCGTAGCACTTGTTAAGTGTTGTGGATTGTATAAGTGAACCAAAAGACTAAAATGAACTAAGGCTATGATAGTACTTGGTAAGTGCTGTTGTAGCAGAAACTAAAATTGAACCTGAACTAATAAAGGGCTACTGTAGCACTTGTTAAGGACTGCAGTAGGCTGAAATATGATTTTTGTTTTAAAACTGAATTGTTATAGTAGTTTATAAATGTTGTTTTGTTGAATAAAATTGTTTTCAAATATAACTTACCGTCGCATTTTTTTTATGCCGTGAAAGCTGAAAATTTCAACGTTATTGTTTTAAGTGAATAAGTGAACTCCGGAAGGGTTAGATTTTTAGAAATTTAATATTTGATTTTTAAAAGAATAATGTCTTGGTTTTTAAATGATTTAATTCGAAGTATATTTGATAAATTGTTTTTAAATCTATAACCACGGGTTATAATAACGATTGGTTGGCAAAGAGACCGGGATCGGATATGGACATACTCTCTGTCGATACCGAAAACCACTTTGACAACCGTGTACGCGGTGGAGATTCCAGAATGAAGTAGGATGGTGGCGACGTCCTTAAGGTATTACGTGGACCCAACTCCCGTGAGTTGGCATAAGGTGGCTAAAACAGGAGCGATCTCGGACCACTGAGGTAGCACCTCTTCTCGGACACATTTCTTCGATATTATACTCTTACTTGTGATTTGACTAGATGGCCATCCTCCGATTTGGGAATGTTGTTCGAGGTGGAACGGTAGTGGCTGCTATGCGTATCCATCAGTCCGTGTGCATAATTGGTATATCTACCCTGGCATTGCCTAGTTGTGCCGTGTCACCTACCATATCGAGCTTTACTACGATTATGATTTTAAGATCCGACCGCGTTAAGGTTCTCCATCCCCTTAACGCTATTTTCCGATATGATTATACTTTACTTATGTAGACACTATTATAATAGCGAATATTACTACATAGTAGATAGTTTAACGGATCCTTAGAGGATGGGCGGTCCCAAGCATCTTCTAAGTTACTTGTACCTTTACTACAGTTCATTTGAGTTGGTTTACATTGTATAAGTATGTATATCCTGACTCGAGTGTTATGTTTTATTTTACGCTCGGGTCAGCCTGAGTTTTCACAGCTTTGGATTCACTTTTCTGGAGCTCGGAATCACTGGAGATTCTGCCTATCTAGTTATCTTCCTATTTCAGTTTCAGTTGTCTTATTTCAGCTTTTGTTTTAGAGACTTGTGTATTTGGGATTTCTACTGTACTTGTTTCAGAACTGTATTGGGTTTCAGACTATGTATTTTGTATTTGATTTTAGACTATGTATTTAGTGGCTTCATGAACCACTATGGTATTTTTAAATTCCGCTGCGAGTTATTCTGATATTTCTGTGTCTGTGATTCTGTGAATGATTTTATTTGCTCCAAAATTTATTACAATCTGTTATTTTGCATTATTCAAGTCTGCCATGTGTGGATTATTTTCGATTTGAATGGTCCAAAATAGTGGGTCGTTACAATATTTGTGTACCGTTCGGTTCATCTCGTCGTGCTGATCTCTGTGGTATACTCACTTCTGCGTTTCGGTGTCCGGTCCACGGCGAACCCACAGAACCGTTCACCGTATCGGTATCAGTTTAAATCCCTCTCTGTTCCATGACCATTTGAATTCTAAAATTCAACGGTCATCTGCCTTGAATTCATGCTTTCCCTTTACTACCATTAAAATTTATTTTCCTTTTCAAGATTTTTTTTTTGGGACTTCACACTATATCTCTGTTCCATTATTCTCTCTGCCTTTTGCATTCTGTTCCACCACATCTCCACTTCCTTCCATTTCCACTTACGCCTGCATTTTTCTGTGGCCTCATTTTTTTTCAAAAGTTTCTTCATCTCTCCACTCTCCACACCTGTGGCCAAAGCCCAATCCTCCAACCAAGCAACCTCACGCCTCGTTCCCCACATCCTAGCACCTCCGCTGAAAATGAAGACAACCACAAACCCCTTCCTGGGGCCGAGAAGCCTGCCTCGCCCAAACAACCAAGCACCCACATCACCTCCCTGTCTACAAAGCTGATCCCCCTATCTCCGACCAAACTCCATCAGTGGCCCACCACCCACGCCATAAATCAGTACCAAGGACCGCACCGCTTGCCTCCCGTCATCGATCCCCTACTCAACCCTTGTTTCTTACTTAACCGCCCTGCCTCCCTCGGTTCCCGTCACCGCCTACCTATCCGCTATCCTCACGCTCCTTTCCCAAACCCCACCCTCTCCTTCCCTCTCCTTGCCGTGCCTCCGCCTGCACGTGAACCCGCACACAACTGCCGGCCTCCGTTCATCCCATGCTCACGTGTACACTGCCCCTCTCCCTTAGCACTGTCTCGCGCCACGGAAACAGCAGCTCCAACCGAACCCACCAAACAACCATAGCCCACTTCATCGTCCTCGCCTCCCTTCAGCAGTGCCTCTTCCCTCCATTCGCAAGCCGAGGCCACCACGTGGCCGAGCCTTCCATCAACCGGCCGAAGCCTACCCAACCAGTTCGCCATACTTCCCTTCTCGCCATGGCCACCCCGTGCTCCGCCTGGCCTCATCTCCAAGCACCAACTTTTCTCCGAAGCCTCTGTTACCTTGCCGTGATCTAGGCGCAGTCCATTTATACAATTAAGTAAGTGGTTATTAAGCAGCTTATATATTTTAAACCCGTACTACTGTTTTATAAATATTATGTTAAGTGTGGTTTTAAATTATGATGTATATGCAATACTTATATATATATATTCTGATCTTATATTAATAGGGACATGGTTTAGAAATTTTAAAATCTAGTTATATATATATACAAGTATACATTAGTTATGGTTTTCAAATTTATATATGGAGACTTTGCTATATGTGTTTTAAATTTAAACGATGGTTTTATAATATAAAATATATATACCAGTTATTTGTTTAAGATATAATAAGCCATTTGATTTGTACTATGCTGTATGTTTGTAAGTGTGAAGGTACATATATGTCATATTTTATAGTTCGGTCTGTTATATGGAAAGTATCTAAATCTATATATATCTAATACGAGATTTTACACTTTTGATTCTAAAGTATGTATAACAGTTTGTTAGTATATATATAACTGTTTTGGTATACTTTTACGTATTCAGTTTATTTTAGTTCTATATACATATTATAATAAACTGTTTATAGTATAGGGTCTATTTTAAAGGAGGCATTATAAATATAATTGCAGTAGTATGTGTATTTATAGTCTGAAATATATTATGCTATAATGGGTATTTTGATCGATCAAAATATATAGATGTTGTTATGTTATCTTAGTAATCTGAGTTGCAAGTATAAGGATATAACGAGTATTATCTGTTGTGTATATAAGTATAATGTGCTAGCTATATATGTATATTTTAAAGAAAAACCTGCAATCTATCTGGGTATTTGATTTATATATGTTACGAATTCTGTTTGTATATATATAGTATATTTTAATGTGGTTAAAATGTTAAGTTTATGGTGTTACAGTAAGTTTTATATAGTATATATATGTAGGTGTGCGGTTGTTTATAAAAGTAAGTATATATTCATTATTTTATTTTTTACTATGCATATACGTTGTTTTATATGTGTTTTGTTATATTCAAAGTAATATGTGTTTAATTTAATATTGATTCCGTGGAAAATGATAATAATAGTAATATATATAGCATTGCTGTTCTTTCAAAATTTATTTTGATTCGTTTCTCATCGATTCTTATCTATCAGCATTGTCCGCCGAACTCGAATCCATCTTGCTTTGCTTCGAAATTCGTGCTTGGATCCGTAACTCGTCTCATTTCATTCATCTCTCTCTAGCCTCGAAAGGTGAGCACTCACTCACGATTAACGTTCTTTTATTTATTAAATTTGATTTCAATTGAAACGACAATTGAAATATGCTGATGTTAGTTAATTACACTGTTATATATGTTATTACCTGTATCAGTTCACCTATGACATCTGACACCATTATCTGCTATTTATACAATGATAATCCAGTTTAGTTGATAAATGATTGATTGTTGATGTTTATATTAGACGTTAAATTGTTAATGTTAAAGTGATAAATATTATGCAATTGAATTTGACATAGAATAGTTAAAAATTTGAACCGACATATGTGTGGAATTTGGTTAGTTAAATTTGCTTAATATGACCCCTTAAATGTTTAATCATTTGACACGTAGAAAATAGTGTTACCTACACCTTGAACCATCAATTGTATGTTGTTTAAACTGATGATGCATGAAATTGAAATAGATGACAAGTGAAAAACCGTAATGCAATAACCTTTAATCTACATGAAATGATAGTGTAGATTCTAGAAATAATTATATTAATTTACACAAACAACAATGTGAATTAATACGATTATTTTGGGATTATTTGAATTGATTATTGGATTGATATTGGTTGTTGTTATTGCTTGTTTATTTACTTTGACACCATCCCAGTTATCACACTGCAAGTTCCCTTTGCTATGTTTTGATTTTGAATTGAATTGGAATCGGGTTGAAATGATAAATACCCAAATTAAACTTTGACCTAGGATAGAGAATTAAATAAAACCCGATTGGTCAATAATTTGATTTAAAACTAAAACGAAGATTTTATTTGAATAAATAATATGGTTTTGAAATGAAGTTGAAATTTGAATTTTTAATGAAAGGAAAATGTTAATGTTTAATAATCTGAAACAAAATATTAACAAATGTAATTGTTGAAAGAACGTCGTTAAATTTGAGAAATGATTGAATTAAGTTCGAAATGATTTAATAAGTAAGTTTGAAATTATTAAACTTTGAAATTATTTAAATAATTAAGTTTTGAATTCTTTAATAATTAAATAAGATTGAATTATTTAATAATTAAATTGAATTGAATTCTTTAATGAGTGAAATTGAACTTTGGATAAGTGAAATTTAACTTCTTGAATAAGTGAAAGTAAGTTTCTTTATTAATTGAGTTTCGAAATCGTAACTAAGTAGATAAATCAGTGAAATTGAATTTCTTTAATAAGAAATAAAAATGTGATTTATTGAAACAAATGTAAGACTTGTAATTTAAAGAATTTGATTTGATGAATTTAATTTAATTCAATTTGCAAGTTTTGATATAATGAAGTTGAATTTTAATATTGGATTTAATGAATTGGAAATTTACTAGAAAATATTTTGAATGGCAAATTTACTTAATGAATATTGAATGAAATCGATAAATGAATTTAAATTGATTTAAATGTTAAATTAAATTAATTTAAATGGTTTCGGAATGAAACTTGTATCCGAACTTGAATCGATATTTGAATTGTTTTAAAAAGAAATTGAAATTGAATTATAAGATTTTGAAATTATGAATTTGGAAGTTTGAAATGTAAATTATGGAAATTGTTTTGGAAAGACAAAGAAAATGTTGATTTACAAATTCTAATTGAAATTGAAATTGATTTGGTTTTGAAATAAATAAACGACCAATCGGTGTAATAATTACGGAATTTATTAAAGAGACCGGAATCGGTTAGGGACATACTCACTATCTAAACCGAAAACCACTTTAATAACTATACGCGGAGTGTGATCCAGAATGAAGTGGTTGGAATGATGTACGTGATGACTGAAGAAAGAGAACGATAATGGATGATATAACGCCCCACCTCTATGCTCATAATAACAAAGAGTATTAAAAGAAATACTGTCTATTATTACGAAGAATAAGGCTGGATAGGAGCGACCATCCGTAATTGGCCTTACACTAATATTGGTTATCTCGATAGGAGTGGTATATACTTTTTCTTTTTCGTCTTATTTATTTACTCCCATCGACACACCCAATTATCAGTATAAAACAAACTACGATGGTTCATAATAGTTTAGGACATTAGATATAACGATAACACAGATAATATAAATGCGGAACATAGATAAAAACAAAAGTCTCAGATATATATAACTGATGTCAGTTAATACATAGTTGACACTATACATATGATACAACTATAACTGTCGACTCTAGAAGTTATATATACAAGTACATTATCGACTAATATACATGAATACATATCGTTCTATACAATGACACGACTACTACAAATGACACTGACAGCTTCAGACGATGTGAAAAGTCTTTGTAACGATCCGCAAAATTTAATGGTTTTAAAGTATATTTAACTGGAAATTTGTGAAATTTTAAACAATAAAATTTGAAAATAAAAATTTATTATTTGGAATACGTCTATTTTAATATAGCAACTGGTAAATTTTCATCTCATAATATTGAAGTTTATTTTCCTGTGAAATTTTATTTCAATTTAAACCGGTTAATAACAGTGAATTTAAAAGTTTTCCGAAACCAGAATATGTCAACAGGAGAAAATTTCTTCAAATCATTCTGAATCAGACTGCGAAGTTCGTTTTTCCAAATTTGGACTTCTACTGCTCCGTATATCTTAATTATGGCCAAATAGCAGCATTTCTGGTACCGATTATCGACTTTTGATCGGATAATCGTACCACTGATATCTGTATACCATTTGGATCGTCTTGTCGCGCTGATCACTGCGGTATATTTATTTCTATGTTTTGAGATCCGTTACGCGACGGAAACAATAAAACGGCGCGTCATAACGGTACCATAAAGTGTGACCTTTAGCTTGCTTTCCAAATTTTGAACGTCCATGCCAAACAATCTAATAAATTGCTATAAATCGTATTACCTGAAGTTGATACGTGGCACCCATCCTTTTATTAATTGCCTGCGTTCACATTGGGTCGCTTCGGTTTCTTTACTATTCATGATCATATATATAACGTTATATATTTATTTCATCCTGTAACTTGCCTATTCACTCTCCATATTGCCCGAACATTGTGTGTCACCTCTGCCCCTTTCCTCTCCCATCCTCCATCGATCTTCACTCTGGCCTCCGCCGTGCCTTCTCACCGACCACCGTGCCCAGATAACAGCCCGCATATGCCAAGCAAAAAAACCAACGTCTTCAACAACCCTCCCCTGTTGCTCCTTCTTCCCTCACAGCTCGCCTTCCCCTCGGTTCACCGCCAACCCGAACGCCTTTCTTCCTCTTTCCCATCACTGCACGCAGATCTACAACCCATCACCACCTCGCCAAGCGTCGGCTCTAGACTACCACAGCCCGTGCTTCCTCCTATTTCCTCCACCTGTGCAACCGAGACCGAGCCTCCAACCTTCCTCCGATGACAGCCTACCCGCGTCCTTCACTTTCCTCCTCCATAGATCTCGGCCGAAGCCATGCACAACCAATCTTCTCGTTTTCCACCACCGTGGTTCCATTAGCCTTACCGTGCCTTCCCTTTGGACGGTCCAGGTGTATATGCCCTTTTCCTTTTTGCTATATTATCAAAGCTTGCTGCAGTTTTAAGGGTAGGTATATACGAAGTGTCTTAAGTTATGTATTATATCTGTTTTGCTGGAACTTTATATATATTTACAAAATATATGCGCGTATGGTGTTATACATGTGTCGAGTAGAATTAATAAGTATGTCGTAACTTGTGCTGTATAGAGTATATAGGAAGTTATATAAAGGACTATATACCATATAGTAACTAAAGGTACGTGTTGAAATGCTTGTTGCTGACATAAGTCCTCTGTTTATTTAAATTAATTATTATTTATATGATCTATTAGGCTATATTAGCTATATACTGAGACTTTGAGTTATTTACAGAATATATTTCTTTTGTTTTATTTATGATTATCTTTTGATTCTTATATATATACGTTTTCTTTTATATATATTATTTTCAGTCTGTATACGTATGTCTTATTCAGGTTACAGTATATATTAGTGTTTCTATATGTTATTATATTATATTATATTATATTATACAGAAGTATGTTTGTGATTTTATATTTATGGTGATAAGTTTATATATATAAGTTATAATCGGTTATAGAGAAGATTGTGTACTTTGCTGTCTACCTAAGAAAAAGGGTTAACTTAAATAGTTAAGTATGTCATGTTTGGTTATAAAGCTGCTAATGCACTTACGTCCCCTAATCTACTAGAACTTAGTAACAGTTGGCTATCAGAATTGTTAATATTTGAATGTATAGGTTAGTAGATTTAACTTCAAGCATGTTTAGATCGATCAAAGCAAGCAAAACTATAGTTGCCTTAAAGGTGTATATAGTTATATGTATTGGAATAAAGCAAGTTGTTTGATTTTTAAATGTAATATATATATATATATATTGTGACTTTGTAGCTTACATATATAAGCTTATGTATGTATTAAATATTGATTTTGGAAGTTTATAGTATTTTTAGTGTATTTGTCTAAAATTAAAATATTGAAATAATATATATATATATATTATATTAGTAATGTATATATTTTTAGGTTATATCAAAACTAATTCGTTTATTCATCGATTCCCATATCAGCTTCGCTCGCCAAATTCGCGTTCAATCTTGCTTTTCTTTGGGATTCGTGCCTGGATTTGTAACTCATCTCATTCTCCTTCGTCTCTAACCTCGAAAGGTGAGCAAATCACTCACGATTAACATTCTTGTATTTATTAAATTTGATTTCAATTGAAACAACAATTGAAATATGATGTTGTAGTTATTTAAATTGTTATATATGCTATTATCTGTATATGTTCACCTGTGACATCTGACATCAGTATCTAGTATTTATATGCCTGTTATTACTATTATCTGTATATGTTCACCTATGACATCTGACACCAGTATCTGTTATTTATATTGATGATATGCCTGTTGTTATATTTATATTAACTGTTATCACTCTGCAAGTTCCCTGTTAGTATAGAATTCACTATGGGTTGAAATGATACATACCCGAACAGACTTTAGAGTAGGAGAAAATCGTTATGGGTTGAAATGATAAACCCAAGCGATTTTCATTTGAATTGAAATTAGGACTACGGGTCGAAACGATATCTACCCGTATATATTTAAATTTCGGATTGAAATGATAAATATCCGTATCACTTAACCATATGATGAATATATATACAAACACCGTTGGTCCATATATATATAAATATTTTGAAATTGAATTCTATGGTTTTGGAAAGAAATATTTGGTTTTAACAAATGTTGATTTTAAAAAAAAATTATATATAAATGGTAATGATATATATAGATTTAATAATGATATTTAATTTAATTAAGATGGATTTAATACATATATTATGTTAAGTATAAAATTTATATTTCAAAATAGAATTTGGTAAAAATTTGAATAAGTTAAGGTTGAGAAGGTAATTTGAATTTAGTAAAGAATTTTATTTAATTAAACCAATTTAAACTTATTGGAATTGGGATTTAAGATATGATTTATAACTTGAGTTTGATTTAAATAATTTAATGAATATTTCTTGTTTAAAAAAAAAATTTAAGGAAATATTTAGAAGAAAACGAAATTTAAAGCTAGTTAAATGATATTGAATTTATTAAGTGAATATTCCCTGATTTAATAATAATAATAAAGTTAAATCAAGATCTATATGAAACTGTTAATTTGAACTTTGAAAATGTTGAATAGTAAAGCTTTGAAATATATTGAAAATTTAAATGGTATATTTAGAATTGAATTGAATTAATGAATTGAGCTTTGAATAAATTTGAATTTGAAATTTGAGTTAAATTGAATCGATTTGTGAGACTTAAGGAAATTGTAAATGCTTTACCTTATAAATTATTTAATCTATATATACTATTTTGGAAATAGATATATTTGAAATGAAATGATATTTGGTTTTGAAGTATAACTAAATTTGAAATGACCACGGTGTTGTAGTGTATATTTCCACCTTGTAGATAGTTCCACGGATACTTAGAGGATGGTTATCCCAAACATCCTTTAAGTTACCTGTATTTCAGTTGATATTTCACTTGAGTTGGATTTATTAGTATAAGAATGTTAATCCTGACTCGAGTGTTTTGTATTTTGCTTTACGCTCGGGTCAGACCGAGTGATACAGCATTTGAGACTCATCCTTGGAGTTTGGAGCTTCCTTTGGAGATCCAACTATCACCTCAGCTTTCAGCTCTCCTAGTTGATTTGTCCAGAGAAGTCATCTTTTCGTACTGAAGACTTCATTGTATTTGAGATATTCTGTTGTATTTTATTTCTAACTCTGATGTTTATATAGTAGCTTCATGAACTACTATTTTATCTATTCCGCTGCGTATTATTGTATTACTCTGTGTCTGTGATTCTGTGATTGATTTATTTACTGCATATGCTGAGTTTTGCCAAATTTAAATTAACAATCTGATATTTTGAATTATTCAAGTCAGACATGTGTGGATTTATTGTCGATTTGAATGGTCCAAAATAGCGGGTCGTTACAGTTGGTATCAGAGCTTTGGCTCTAGGCGAAACTTAGCATATATTGTAAATTTATTTACAGAAGCACTTTCGTTCGAGTTTAATCTCTTCCTTTTGACTCGATTTCCTTTGAACTTTGGAACGTTCCCTACGGTTCCAAAATTCATTCTTGTCTCTCTCTATTTGTAATCTTTTGATTTTGGAGTATCCCATAACTCCACTTCGAATGGTCTCTATAAGAATAGGCGATCTCGCCAATCTTTGAATGATTTGTAAAGGGGTGGAACTCCTTTACAATTGGCATTGATTCACCGGAGATTTATATATCCCTCAGTTTTGATGTTGCCATCTCTTGTTATGCCGAATTCTATCTCTGGCGATCGAATGTCGATTTGCCTTAGATTTCCGCATCGATTATATTCTTGAAGTCACGGTTGACCCGGTTAAGGTCGCCCGCGATTTATATAAGTGTATCCATCTACTGTTTTGTAATTAATTATCTCATCTTCGTTCGAGCCTATCTTCGAATCAAAATCCTATTTGATTAGGGTCCCTCTAAGTTGAATTTCTATCTTTGTTTCGAAATCCATTCTTGAACCATCCTTTGAAAAATCAGGCTTGTTTATATTTTAGAAATTGTTTTATATATCGAAATTATTATATTCTATATATAAAAGTGAAATGTTTTCGATAAAGATTATAAACCCTTTAAAATAAGAATTTGAGGTTTCGAAAGGATTTGTAATTTTGAAAAATTATATAAGAAATTGAGTTATATAAAAATGATTTATAACTGAAGGATTTTAAAAATGTGAAATTCGAGAATTGAACTCTGGTATTTTGAAATTGGTTTTAAGATTTTGAAATATATAATAATAATATGATTTAAAAGTATTTTCCAAATAAAAATGTTTCCAATGATTTTAATGAGTTTCGAATGATTTCGAAGAAATTCCAAAAGAAATTTGAGAAAATAGAAGTCCAGAACTCACTTATGTCGCTGGAAAATAATTTCGGTGATGAGTGCACGCATCATCGACATTGATTTTCGAGTTTCAGAGTGAGGGATAGGCCACTCTAGTAGCATTGCCATGCGAGTGATTTTGCGAAACCAATTTTGATTTCAAATTCCGAAGAAAGATTTGATATTCGAAAGATATATGTATATATATATATTTGAAATGATTTGAAGTAAGCCGGTGTTCAGTTCTCGTGTTTCGAATTTGATATAAACCTATCTTTCGAAATTGATTTACTGATTCGTTGTTGATTTCCAACTCTTGAATTTTAAAATGATTTCTTCAACTATTTTGAAGGTTCGAGCACTTCCAAATCAAGGTTAACTTCTCAAAGCTAAGAAATTTTGAAGGGTATAAAATATATAAGTTTGGTATGTATGTTAAAGTATGTAGTAATATGGTTTAAATAAGTTGAAACTGTTTTGTTAAGTAAATGAATAAGGCAAATTTTAAATTCTTCTAATATGAAATTTAGATTTGAAATGTTTTGAAAAGAATTTGGTCTTCAAAATATTTTGAATAAAAATGTTTTAACTTAGTAACATCTTTATGAAACTATATATTTAACAAGTTGGAATAAATATATAAGTTGTACGTATGCTGTTTTATTCGCATAATTATTTTGATCCAAGTTTGAGTACACAAGTTCAAGGTGAATTACACCATTTCGTGTTAGGATTTTTCATTCGATTCTTGATGGCGAATATTTGATATGGATGTTGGGCTTGATTCTAGAATTCTCTATCATAGTATATGGCTATGCAAGGAGACTGATGGCTTCTAGTCGAGAAACCATATCGAAGTCCGCATTAGGGAAGTCGAATGGACAATACTAGTTTGAAAACGAACTTGTGTGATCGAGTGAGCGATCAAATGTGATTCTGCGAAATGATGACGTATGTACATCTTATATTCTAATATCATTGATATATTTTGATGCTGAAATTGAAAGCTGTCATGTTAGAATATCTTCGTTTACTAAAAGAAAATTTCCAATTTAAATTACAAAGATATATAACCCATAAAAGCAAAGATATTCAAATCCCATATGGCTCTTCATACAGCGAAATTTATTTTGAAAATTTTGATCCTTATATAAGATAGACCTTACGTAAGTATAAGATGGTTTTGAAGACATTTGATTTTGGAAATGAATTGGTTGACTTAAATTATATTGATTTGGAAATTTGGATTTATTTTCTAAATCTATTATTTTGGAAACTTTGAAACTAAAGATATTTAATTTGAGAAGAAATAATTTGGTGAAATTGTATATGATTTTGAAATTGAACTGATATTGAAACAAATTGAAATTTGAGAACCTTATGTTACTAAACACTTGATTTGGGAGTTGTCGAACTTATATAAAATTGATTTGTATGAGTATGAAATTGATTCGAAAACTATGGATTTGAAAAGGGTACTCAATTTGAAAGTGAAATCTTATATAATTGAAGTCTATATAAGTATGATTTGATATACTATTGATTTTGGAAAGTAATTGATTTGTAAATTAAATCTTATATATAATGGATTTTATATAAGTACGATATTTGAAAGTGATTTGAAAAGGTACTATATGATACATATTTTCGAAGTAAAGATATGGAAAGTGCCTTCTGCTTGATATCCGATTTGTGGCCACATCTTGGATTCATTCTATCGATATTATTTTCTCTGATTTTGGTTTTCCGGATATGATACTCGAGTGTCCTTCGAATTCCATGGCGTTACCCATGGTCTTATGTTTCTCTCGTGACTGCATAGCGCAACTGCCTGGCTGAGTCTTGCCTAGGGGTACGGATTGTTTCCTGGGGGATCCAGGCGTAACCATTGTGTATCCTGCAATCTATGTAGGTCGCGAATAGTAGCGCAAATGCTTGGCTGAGTCTTGCCTAGGGGTACGGATTGTTTCCTGGGGGATCCAGGCGTAACCATTGTGTATCCTGCATTCTACTAGTCATCATGGCGTAACTCGCAGGGCTGAGAAAGCCTACGGATATGGATTGTTTCCTGGGGGACCCAGGCGTAACCATTGTGTATCTGCGAACCATGGTTAGACAAAGGTTTTGTTCGTTTTGTTGTTTGGATTGTACTTTCCATATCTATTTTTAAAAGTTTTTCCAGTATTTTCACTGGGTGTTGAAACAAGTCTACTAAGTACCTGGAGAATTCTAGTTTTGCGCCTGATCAACGCACTACCAGAGTCTACAGGAACAAGGATAAACTTGTTGAAACATCGAGTTATAAAAGTATTTTCGAAAGGAAATTTGTTTCGACTATAAAGGTATTTTATTATAAAGGTATTTCCAACAAAGAAATTTTGAATTAATATTTGAAATTGAAATTCTTATAGTTTGAATTAATTATTCGTGCCCGATACTATTCCTTGAATCTACCTTATCTGCTCAGCTTTATTTAATCATCTATATTCTGCTTTTCCAAATCCTCTTTCTTCTCCTTGTTGACTATATCCTTTTTAAGTATTGTTTATTTATATACTATATGGGTTAATATATATATAAAAAAAATAGTGTTATAAATAGAAAATTTTAGTGTTAAATATTTTAGAAGTTATTAATTAAATACAACATGTTTAAAGAAATGATTATTGATTTATTAATAATGTTGAAAAGTATCTTGGGATAAATTAATAAATTTATGAATTATGGATTTAATAGCTTCTTTGTAATTATAAGTGATAATGTAAATAATTGTTTTCAAATAGTTTTCATATATCTATAAAGTTGTTATTTAAGCATATAAATGGTAATTGTGAAGGAAGCAAGAAATTTTGCAAATGGGTCTTGAAAAGGGTTTTAAAGTATATAAGACAATTGAATTGCAAATGAAGTTTTCAAATTTAAGTAAAATTTATATAGTTCAAATTAATTGTTTAATCTTGACTTTCAATCTGTTTTTATTTCTGGTTGTTCTATTCTCCTACCACCTTCCTTTTCGGGGACGAAAAGTTTTGAGTGGGGGAGAGTGTAACGATCCGCAAAATTTAATGGTTTTAAAGTATATTTAACTGGAAATTTGTGAAATTTTAAACAATAAAATTTGAAAATAAAAATTTATTATTTGGAATACGTCTATTTTAATATAGCAACTGGTAAATTTTCATCTCATAATATTGAAGTTTATTTTCCTGTGAAATTTTATTTCAATTTAAACCGGTTAATAACAGTGAATTTAAAAGTTTTCCGAAACCAGAATATGTCAACAGGAGAAAATTTCTTCAAATCATTCTGAATCAGACTGCGAAGTTCGTTTTTCCAAATTTGGACTTCTACTGCTCCGTATATCTTAATTATGGCCAAATAGCAGCATTTCTGGTACCGATTATCGACTTTTGATCGGATAATCGTACCACTGATATCTGTATACCATTTGGATCGTCTTGTCGCGCTGATCACTGCGGTATATTTATTTCTATGTTTTGAGATCCGTTACGCGACGGAAACAATAAAACGGCGCGTCATAACGGTACCATAAAGTGTGACCTTTAGCTTGCTTTCCAAATTTTGAACGTCCATGCCAAACAATCTAATAAATTGCTATAAATCGTATTACCTGAAGTTGATACGTGGCACCCATCCTTTTATTAATTGCCTGCGTTCACATTGGGTCGCTTCGGTTTCTTTACTATTCATGATCATATATATAACGTTATATATTTATTTCATCCTGTAACTTGCCTATTCACTCTCCATATTGCCCGAACATTGTGTGTCACCTCTGCCCCTTTCCTCTCCCATCCTCCATCGATCTTCACTCTGGCCTCCGCCGTGCCTTCTCACCGACCACCGTGCCCAGATAACAGCCCGCATATGCCAAGCAAAAAAACCAACGTCTTCAACAACCCTCCCCTGTTGCTCCTTCTTCCCTCACAGCTCGCCTTCCCCTCGGTTCACCGCCAACCCGAACGCCTTTCTTCCTCTTTCCCATCACTGCACGCAGATCTACAACCCATCACCACCTCGCCAAGCGTCGGCTCTAGACTACCACAGCCCGTGCTTCCTCCTATTTCCTCCACCTGTGCAACCGAGACCGAGCCTCCAACCTTCCTCCGATGACAGCCTACCCGCGTCCTTCACTTTCCTCCTCCATAGATCTCGGCCGAAGCCATGCACAACCAATCTTCTCGTTTTCCACCACCGTGGTTCCATTAGCCTTACCGTGCCTTCCCTTTGGACGGTCCAGGTGTATATGCCCTTTTCCTTTTTGCTATATTATCAAAGCTTGCTGCAGTTTTAAGGGTAGGTATATACGAAGTGTCTTAAGTTATGTATTATATCTGTTTTGCTGGAACTTTATATATATTTACAAAATATATGCGCGTATGGTGTTATACATGTGTCGAGTAGAATTAATAAGTATGTCGTAACTTGTGCTGTATAGAGTATATAGGAAGTTATATAAAGGACTATATACCATATAGTAACTAAAGGTACGTGTTGAAATGCTTGTTGCTGACATAAGTCCTCTGTTTATTTAAATTAATTATTATTTATATGATCTATTAGGCTATATTAGCTATATACTGAGACTTTGAGTTATTTACAGAATATATTTCTTTTGTTTTATTTATGATTATCTTTTGATTCTTATATATATACGTTTTCTTTTATATATATTATTTTCAGTCTGTATACGTATGTCTTATTCAGGTTACAGTATATATTAGTGTTTCTATATGTTATTATATTATATTATATTATATTATACAGAAGTATGTTTGTGATTTTATATTTATGGTGATAAGTTTATATATATAAGTTATAATCGGTTATAGAGAAGATTGTGTACTTTGCTGTCTACCTAAGAAAAAGGGTTAACTTAAATAGTTAAGTATGTCATGTTTGGTTATAAAGCTGCTAATGCACTTACGTCCCCTAATCTACTAGAACTTAGTAACAGTTGGCTATCAGAATTGTTAATATTTGAATGTATAGGTTAGTAGATTTAACTTCAAGCATGTTTAGATCGATCAAAGCAAGCAAAACTATAGTTGCCTTAAAGGTGTATATAGTTATATGTATTGGAATAAAGCAAGTTGTTTGATTTTTAAATGTAATATATATATATATATATTGTGACTTTGTAGCTTACATATATAAGCTTATGTATGTATTAAATATTGATTTTGGAAGTTTATAGTATTTTTAGTGTATTTGTCTAAAATTAAAATATTGAAATAATATATATATATATTACATTAGTAATGTATATATTTTTAGGTTATATCAAAACTAATTCGTTTATTCATCGATTCCCATATCAGCTTCGCTCGCCAAATTCGCGTTCAATCTTGCTTTTCTTTGGGATTCGTGCCTGGATTTGTAACTCATCTCATTCTCCTTCGTCTCTAACCTCGAAAGGTGAGCAAATCACTCACGATTAACATTCTTGTATTTATTAAATTTGATTTCAATTGAAACGACAATTGAAATATGATGTTGTAGTTATTTAAATTGTTATATATGCTATTATCTGTATATGTTCACCTGTGACATCTGACATCAGTATCTAGTATTTATATGCCTGTTATTACTATTATCTGTATATGTTCACCTATGACATCTGACACCAGTATCTGTTATTTATATTGATGATATGCCTGTTGTTATATTTATATTAACTGTTATCACTCTGCAAGTTCCCTGTTAGTATAGAATTCACTATGGGTTGAAATGATACATACCCGAACAGACTTTAGAGTAGGAGAAAATCGTTATGGGTTGAAATGATAAACCCAAGCGATTTTCATTTGAATTGAAATTAGGACTACGGGTCGAAACGATATCTACCCGTATATATTTAAATTTCGGATTGAAATGATAAATATCCGTATCACTTAACCATATGATGAATATATATACAAACACCGTTGGTCCATATATATATAAATATTTTGAAATTGAATTCTATGGTTTTGGAAAGAAATATTTGGTTTTAACAAATGTTGATTTTAAAAAAAAATTATATATAAATGGTAATGATATATATAGATTTAATAATGATATTTAATTTAATTAAGATGGATTTAATACATATATTATGTTAAGTATAAAATTTATATTTCAAAATAGAATTTGGTAAAAATTTGAATAAGTTAAGGTTGAGAAGGTAATTTGAATTTAGTAAAGAATTTTATTTAATTAAACCAATTTAAACTTATTGGAATTGGGATTTAAGATATGATTTATAACTTGAGTTTGATTTAAATAATTTAATGAATATTTCTTGTTTAAAAAAAAAATTTAAGGAAATATTTAGAAGAAAACGAAATTTAAAGCTAGTTAAATGATATTGAATTTATTAAGTGAATATTCCCTGATTTAATAATAATAATAAAGTTAAATCAAGATCTATATGAAACTGTTAATTTGAACTTTGAAAATGTTGAATAGTAAAGCTTTGAAATATATTGAAAATTTAAATGGTATATTTAGAATTGAATTGAATTAATGAATTGAGCTTTGAATAAATTTGAATTTGAAATTTGAGTTAAATTGAATCGATTTGTGAGACTTAAGGAAATTGTAAATGCTTTACCTTATAAATTATTTAATCTATATATACTATTTTGGAAATAGATATATTTGAAATGAAATGATATTTGGTTTTGAAGTATAACTAAATTTGAAATGACCACGGTGTTGTAGTGTATATTTCCACCTTGTAGATAGTTCCACGGATACTTAGAGGATGGTTATCCCAAACATCCTTTAAGTTACCTGTATTTCAGTTGATATTTCACTTGAGTTGGATTTATTAGTATAAGAATGTTAATCCTGACTCGAGTGTTTTGTATTTTGCTTTACGCTCGGGTCAGACCGAGTGATACAGCATTTGAGACTCATCCTTGGAGTTTGGAGCTTCCTTTGGAGATCCAACTATCACCTCAGCTTTCAGCTCTCCTAGTTGATTTGTCCAGAGAAGTCATCTTTTCGTACTGAAGACTTCATTGTATTTGAGATATTCTGTTGTATTTTATTTCTAACTCTGATGTTTATATAGTAGCTTCATGAACTACTATTTTATCTATTCCGCTGCGTATTATTGTATTACTCTGTGTCTGTGATTCTGTGATTGATTTATTTACTGCATATGCTGAGTTTTGCCAAATTTAAATTAACAATCTGATATTTTGAATTATTCAAGTCAGACATGTGTGGATTTATTGTCGATTTGAATGGTCCAAAATAGCGGGTCGTTACAGTCTTCATATCCTGAACAGCAACTCAAAGAAGAAAATCTACAACCTGAAATACTCGGGTCTGACCCGAGTATTACATTCAAAAGAAAATAATACCCAGGTCAGTCTAATTCAAACCAGTTTATTAGTGCATAGAGGCAATAATAATTTTAATAGACGATAGTCACAATAATTCCCGTCTATCCGATTCTTTAAACAAAGAAACCGGATAACGGTCAATATAACACTTAACAGTGTTTAACAAAAATCAGCAGATTTAAATCATCAACAGAGATGAATAAACAATTTACCAAATCGACTAAATCAATTTAAAACTGTCAAATCTGATAGGGCTGCAGTACACGCACGCGTGTACTGCCTCGCCACTATCGTAGGAGATACACAAAAGCTCAGTGAAAATCACAACGATCGCAAGGTCAAACCCCGAAATCGGGTTCAACTCAAGTTAATATGAAAACCAATCTAAGTGCACCAATGCCATGTCAACAAAACGAATAAATACAACTAATTCAAGTGCATGGCAACAATTGAAATCAACATATATGATTTAAAGCGTTGCAACATAAAGAAGAATAAGCGCACTGTACAGCTATAGCAACTACGCATATAGTTCCAAGTGCAGACAGTAAGGTAATATGAAGACACTACATCATGAGTCCATATGAATACTGACTCGAAGCATGCCTATGGTCAGGCAACGTGAAAGACAAAGCAATGCATAGGCATTCAACTAACAACCAAGGCCAGAGCAGAGTACATGTACAAAAGTGATGACTACATTAACTCAACTCGGTACGACATCAAGAATCACAATTCAAGTGAACAGTAGATGGTACAAGACTGAACCAAATGAATTGCAACCAGTGATCAAAGCATGAGACAGACAATTAATACAGAGCACTTTCAAACAGTCAGGACTAAAGAGGAGCCAAAGTCACATTGATATGCTCAAAGACACATGCACAAAACTCGGTGAATTTAAAGACCAGAATCAAGGGAGACCAAGCACAAACTCCATTGAGATACAACGGTAAGAAGAATCAAACTTAACAATGCCCAAAAACATTTCAAGACTTACACTTCAAAATATGCAGTCTCAAACCAAACAGAAGTAAGGATACCTCACGAAACAAATGGTGCAGCAGGCCTTAATCATATAAAAATGTGCACCACAAAACTGAATGCAAAACTAAGTCAAGCAGTGAACACTTGAACTTTAGCGGCAGTACGACAAGGTCAACCTACGGCTACATACCCCATACCAGATCCAACATGTTAACATCAAAACTGTACTCGGTAAAATGTACAGAGAATGGTAAAAGCTCACGGGTTCTAGTATACTCAAGTGCAACTGAAATTAGACTCGACTAAACCAACAACAAGGTCATCAAATACAACATTCGAAGACCAATTGACCGGAGTAGTGAAACAGCAGGTAAAGTCGAACGAGGATAAAATGCTAACAGAGCCGATGAACAATATGGTCGAAGTTACACCAAACCAAAGTCGAGTTCAATGTGGCTACAACCAAGTGGAGTTCAGTTTACAAACCAACCAAAAACAGATGGCCAGACCAGCTAAGAAGTAGTCTGCATACCGAAGTCGATTTCTCAAGTAGTTTGACAAAGAACAGGATTCATAGTATAGCCGAAATCATGGGACAAGTCAGTGAAGTGGTAAAAAGGTTCTCACAAAAATCAATTACCAGATGGTTACAACATAGGACAGTGAAGAATCAGAGTCTAAGTCGATAATTTTAAAAACCAAGTCCAGGCCGAAGTCAATGTGGAACAAGTCAAATTCAAATCAAAGCAGTATTATCGAGTAAGAGATTCAAAGTCGTGGAAAACAAGCCAAAATATACGAGAATACGCGCATAAGAATTAGTCGCAATAATCTCAAGCATCAAAACAACATCATATTCGAAGTTAACAACCAATTGATATCAATAAAGTCCAATATCAGTTTCGAACAAAACAAAGGAAGTTGCAAAGCATTTAACAGTTGAAGCAAGTTCGACCGTATTCAACATAAAATCCACGAAAACCAAACAGTGCCATAAAACCCAGCTAATCAAGGAGTCGAGTCAAGTCTCAGTTCAAAACCGTCTGAATAAAACATCAGAGAAACCAACGACATCCCAATGAAATCAAATGACCGAAGTAATGCACTGAAGTTAGAATTAGGATGTGAGTGAAACCACTCACCTTTTCCATCGGAGCACGAATGATCTACCGGCGACGTCATTCGATCGACGAATTGAGGATGGCGCCTTCGATTTTTAAACGCGCCCATTTCTTTAAAAAGGGGATGACGAGAACTTGCCGCCCTAAATTGCCGCAGCCCTAATTTGAGACGAACGAACAAGAAATTTCGTGGCCGCCATTATCGCTTTTTCGTTTATTTGTATAGGGTTCGAGTGAGTGACAAAATGAAAGGGGGTCAGGTTAGATATCATCACGGCATCAAAAGTAAATGGCCCAAGTTTCAAAGCCCCCAACTCTTAATGAATTGTAAAATAATTCACAACAGATTTTCAAATGAATTTAACTTGATTCGAATCTGCACTAGCAATTAAAAATGGTTTAATCGCCACTTATAAACTGACGCGAAAAAACCCGGGTTGTTACAGACTCCCCTCCTTAAAGAAATTGCGTCCACGCAATCATAGGGAATAAATGGAAAAAGGTAACAACCAAAAGAGCATGGCAAAGTCGAATGTAAAAGCAAAGCAAGTGTCAGCGAGGAAGTATTAGATAAGAAATCGAAAGGTTCGACTGCTTCAAATCAAAAGAATCAACATCGTGGGGATCAGGGATCAAATTCAAACGATTAACAAAAGCAAGAATATCGAGTTCCAGCAACTAAAAGAGAAGCAAAACAGAGCAGAAACCCCATACAGAGCACGAATTGAATGTGAGTAAATCAAATTACTCACCTGAATTGCCAGAGAAAAAGACGAAGCTCAAATTTCAAAAATCGCAAATATTCAATCATTAAAAGCGATAATTGAATTTTCAAATCGCAAATATTTACTTATCTCAAACGATAATCAGAAAACAAATCAAATATCTGATTATCTCAAACGATAGTCAGAAAACAAATATTCAATTATCAAAAACGATAATCAAATTTCTCAAATCAACCAATATTCGATTATCACAAGCGATAATCAAATTTCTCAAATCAACAAATATTTAATTATCTAAAGCGATAATTAAATCTCAAAATAGAAAATATTTAATTTCCTCAGGCGATAATTAAATTTTAAATCAACAACTATTTAATTATCTCAGGCGATAATTAAATCTCAAATCAATAAATATTTAATTATCTCGAGCGATAATTAAATCTCAAAATAGCAATTATTTAATTATCAAGAGCGATAATTAAAAACAACAAATATCCGATTATCAAAGACGATAATCAAATTTCTCAAATCACAAATATTCGATTATCACAAGCAATAATCAAATTTCAAATTCAACAAATATTCGATTATCAAAAGCGATAATCAAATTTCAAATTCAACAAATATTCGATTATCAAGAGCGATAATCAAATTTCAAATTCAACAAATATTTAATCATCCCAAGCGATAATAAAATCTTAAATTAACAAATATTTAATTATCCAAAGCGATAATTAAATTCGAAATCGGCAAATATTTAATTATCTAAAGCGATAATTAAAACAACAAATCAACAATTATTTAATTATCTCAGGCGATAATTAAATCTAAATTCGACAAATATTTAATTATCTAAAGCGATAATTAAATTCGAAATCAGCAAATATTTAATTATCTAAAGCGATAATTAAATCCCAAAGCAATAAATATTTAATTATCTAAAGCGATAATTAAATCTCAATCAGCAAATATTGAATTATCTAAAGTGATAATTCGAAACAACAATTATCCGATTATCAAAAACGATAATCAGAACTCATATCAACAAATATCTAATTATCACAAGCGATAATTAGAAACAGCAAATATCCGATTATCAAAAATGATAATCAGAACTCATATCAACAAATATCTAATTATCACAAGCGATAATTAGAAACAACAAATATCCGATTATCAAAAACGATAATCAGAACTCATATCAACAAATATCTAATTATCACAAGCGATAATTAGAAATAACAAATATCCGATTATCAAAAACGATAATCAGAACTCATATCAACAAATATCTAATTATCACAAGCGATAATTAGAAACAACAAATATCCGATTATCAAAAACGATAATCAGAACTCATATCAACAAATATCCAATTACCTGCAGATAATTGGAAACAACAAATATCTAGAAATCAATTAAGAAGACTAGAAAATCAACATAAAAGCTTGGATCGATCCCATCAGATGGCGAGTTTTTAATTCGCCGCACGTGCAACAACATATGGCCGAAGCCTACCAAGTACTCAACATAATTTTTGGCGCCCAACAAATGACCCGAAGGTCCAACATATGACCCGAAGGTCTAGTACTGGTATTTGACCCGAAGGTCCATCATATGACCCGAAGGTCCATCATAGTGGCTCGAAAGCACACGAAAGCATCAAAATATTTCAATTAACGAGTCCGGAATTAACCGAAATAGCAAACGCACATGTCCCATACCACGTGTTTTACTAAATCGTTTGATTCTCTTCATCGTTTCCTTGAAAGTGCAAAATTGTGTATTTTGTAAAAATACACTTTACATTCTCAAACGGACAAGTCCGGAATTAAGCGAATCAGTAAAAGAAAGGGGTCATAGTCCTTGATTTTGCTGAAACGTTTAAATCGCTTCCTCATTCTTTTGAAATCGCAAACTGTAAAATTTTTGAAAATAATTTTATTTTTTTTTGTAAAAATAACAATTCGCATTCTCAACTGAACAAGTCCGGAGTTAAGCGAAACAGTAAAAGAAAGGGGTCATAATCCTCGATTTTGCTGAATCGTTTAAGTCGCTTTCTCATCCTTTTGAAAACGCAAACCGTTAAAAATTTATAAAACAATTTTCATTTTTAAACGAGTTTCCAATCACGTGATTAAAGCAGCAATATTAGTAACAATTTCGATAAGGAAATTGTACTTCTCAAAATACCGTAAAAACGGTCACAAATCAGTATTGCGGAATAACCGCTTGAAAATCCACTTTTAAAATTTGACGGTTACTGAAGCCAAAGCGACAGTAATTTTAAAACGTCAAAATCACATCAAAACAATTTACATCTAAATGTAATATCAGAGAATTTTCATTCATCAAAATGCCACAAAACACCGTACTTCCAAAATATAGCATTGGTGTAAAATTCCGTTGTAAAAACAACGGCAACAAAATACGTTTCATAACCAAGCATCGGTTCAACGTAAAATAAATGCAATAACGTGCAATTTAAATTTTTGCACGTACTACAAAATGGACAAAGAATCATTCAAATGTATCTTCAATGAAGATAATTCAAAACAGCAAAAATCTAATCACTAGATGATTAGTACAAAAGAAAGCCAGCGGAAATTTCAACAAAAATCACATATCTGCAATTTCTTCGAATCCTCAATTTGGATTCGAAGTTCTCAAAGAAATAAAATAATTACAGCTATGTGAACAACAAATGAAATTCATATCAATTTCGTATTTTGATTTTTAAATCAAAAAGATTATCAGTTGTACTCAGCGAAGACAGTTTCACTGTTTCCGCTGTGCACTCTGATAAACAGAACACAAATCAATCAAATCATCAGAACACAATTTCACTATTATTTTTAAATAAAGTTATTTAAAAATTTCATCAAAATTTCAAAACTTTAGTTTTGACTCAAATCACAGATAAAACATCGACCAATAGTTGTAACATATGTTCCATCCAAGTTATGTTTTATATTATGTCCATAAACCCCAAGCTCTGATACCAACTATAACGCCCCACCTCTATGCTCATAATAACAAAGAGTATTAAAAGAAATACTGTCTATTATTACAAAGAATAAGGCTGGATAGGAGCGACCATCCGTAATTGGCCTTACACTAATATTGGTTATCTCGATAGGAGTGGTATATACTTTTTCTTTTTCGTCTTATTTATTTACTCCCATCGACACACCCAATTATCAGTATAAAACAAACTACGATGGTTCATAATAGTTTAGGACATTAGATATAACGATAACACAGATAATATAAATGCGGAACACAGATAAAAACAAAAGTCTCAGATATATATAACTGATGTCAGTTAATACATAGTTGACACTATACATATGATACAACTATAACTGTCGACTCTAGAAGTTATATATACAAGTACATTATCGACTAATATACATGAATACATATCGTTCTATACAATGACACGACTACTACAAAATGACACTGACAGCTTCAGACGATGTGAAAAGTCTTCATATCCTGAACAACAACTCAAAGAAGAAAATCTACAACCTGAAATACTCGGGTCTGACCCGAGTATTACATTCAAAAGAAAATAATACCCAGGTCAGTCTAATTCAAACCAGTTTATTAGTGCATAGAGGCAATAATAATTTTAATAGATGATAGTCACAATAATTCCCATCTATCCGATTCTTTAAACAAAGAAACCGGATAACGGTCAATATAACACTTAACAGTGTTTAACAAAAATCAACAGATTTAAATCATCAACAGAGATGAATAAACAATTTACCAAATCGACTAAATCAATTTAAAACTGTCAAATCTGATAGGGCTGCAGTACACGCACGCGTGTACTGCCTCGCCACTATCGTAGGAGATACACAAAAGCTCAGTGAAAATCACAACGATCGCAAGGTCAAACCCCGAAATCGGGTTCAACTCAAGTTAATATGAAAACCAATCTAAGTGCACCAATGCCATGTCAACAAAACGAATAAATACAACTAATTCAAGTGCATGGCAACAATTGAAATCAACATATATGATTTAAAGCGTTGCAACATAAAGAAGAATAAGCGCACTGTACAGCTATAGCAACTACGCATATAGTTCCAAGTGCAGACAGTAAGGTAATATGAAGACACTGCATCATGAGTCCATATGAATACTGACTCGAAGCATGCCTATGGTCAGGCAACGTGAAAGACAAAGCAATGCATAGGCATTCAACTAACAACCAAGGCCAGAGCAGAGTACATGTACAAAAGTGATGACTATATTAACTCAACTCGGTACGACATCAAGAATCACAATTCAAGTGAACAGTAGATGGTACAAGACTGAACCAAATGAATTGCAACCAGTGATCAAAGCATGAGACAGACAATTAATACAGAGCACTTTCAAACAGTCAGGACTAAAGAGGAGCCAAAGTCACATTGATATGCTCAAAGACACATGCACAAAACTCGGTGAATTTAAAGACCAGAATCAAGGGAGACCAAGCACAAACTCCATTGAGATACAACGGTAAGAAGAATCAAACTTAACAATGCCCAAAAACATTTCAAGACTTACACTTCAAAATATGCAGTCTCAAACCAAACAGAAGTAAGGATACCTCACGAAACAAATGGTGCAGCAGGCCTTAATCATATAAAAATGTGCACCACAAAACTGAATGCAAAACTAAGTCAAGCAGTGAACACTTGAACTTTAGCGGCAGTACGACAAGGTCAACCTACGGCTACATACCCCATACCAGATCCAACATGTTAACATCAAAACTGTACTCGGTAAAATGTACAGAGAATGGTAAAAGCTCACGGGTTCTAGTATACTCAAGTGCAACTGAAATTAGACTCGACTAAACCAACAACAAGGTCATCAAATACAACATTCGAAGACCAATTGACCGGAGTAGTGAAACAGCAGGTAAAGTCGAACGAGGATAAAATGCTAACAGAGCCGATGAACAATATGGTCGAAGTTACACCAAACCAAAGTCGAGTTCAATGTGGCTACAACCAAGTGGAGTATAGTTTACAAACCAACCAAAAACAGATGGCCAGACCAGCTAAGAAGTAGTCTGCATACCGAAGTCGATTTCTCAAGTAGTTTGACAAAGAACGGGATTCATAGTATAGCCGAAATCATGGGACAAGTCAGTGAAGTGGTAAAAAGGTTCTCACAAAAATCAATTACCAGATGGTTACAACATAGGACAGTGAAGAATCAGAGTCTAAGTCGAGAATTTTAAAAACCAAGTCCAGGCCGAAGTCAATGTGGAACAAGTCAAATTCAAATCAAAGCAGTATTATCGAGTAAGAGATTCAAAGCCGTGGAAAACAAGCCAAAATATACGAGAATACGCGCATAAGAATTAGTCGCAATAATCTCAAGCATCAAAACAACATCATATTCGAAGTTAACAACCAATTGATATCAATAAAGTCCAATATCAGTTTCGAACAAAACAAAGGAAGTTGCAAAGCATTTAACAGTTGAAACAAGTTCGACCGTATTCAACATAAAATCCACGAAAACCAAACAGTGCCATAAAACCCAGCTAATCAAGGAGTCGAGTCAAGTCTCAGTTCAAAACCGTCTGAATAAAACATCAGAGAAACCAATGACATCCCAATGAAATCAAATGACCGAAGTAATGCACTGAAGTTAGAATTAGGATGTGAGTGAAACCACTCACCTTTTCCATCGGAGCACGAATGATCTACCGGCGACGTCATTCGATCGACGAATTGAGGATGGCGCCTTCGATTTTTAAACGCGCCCATTTCTTTAAAAAGGGGATGACGAGAACTTGCCGCCCTAAATTGCCGCAGCCCTAATTTGAGACGAACGAACAAGAAATTTCGTGGCCGCCATTATCGCTTTTTCGTTTATTTGTATAGGGTTCGAGTGAGTGACAAAATGAAAGGGGGTCAGGTTAGATATCATCACGGCATCAAAAGTAAATGGCCCAAGTTTCAAAGCCCCCAACTCTTAATGAATTGTAAAATAATTCACAACAGATTTTCAAATGAATTTAACTTGATTCGAATCTGCACTAGCAATTAAAAATGGTTTAATCGCCACTTATAAACTGACGCGAAAAAACCCGGGTTGTTACAGATGACCTTGACACTTGTGTCAAATTGGAAATGACTAAAATAGGAGCCGTGCCGGGCCAAATGGGGGCTAGCTACCTCGAGCGAACACACTTCTTCGAACTACTCATTACTTGTTGTCGATTGGTGCACCCTTGATTTTGGGAGTGTTGTTTCGCGGTGTTGCGATCGCTGCGGCGATGCGTTCTCACCAGTCCGGATCAGGCAAACGGTAGTTTCACTACCTTGGGTATTGCCTCATGTGCCTTATCATACTTGTATCCCTATACGCGACCACTACGATTTGTTTTGCGTTATACCTATGGAGTACTCCCTGATAGCCCACTAGTTTACGGTGGAGTTTACAGTGCTGTATAGACTATGATGCTTATAAAAATGTGTTAAGGGGGATAATGGTAACGTCTTAACACTATTTTGATACTTTATATTACTGATAGACATTATCTACTTATCGTACAGTACTACATAGTAGATAGTTTAACGGATCCTTAAAGGATGGTTATTCCAAACATCCTTTGAGTTACTTGTATTTCAATTGCTATTTCACTTGAGTTGGATTTATTGATATAAGAATGTTAATCCTGACTCGAGTGTTTTGTGTTTTGCTTTACGCTCGGGTCAGACTGAGTGTGCCAGTATTCGAGACTCACCTTTGAAGTTGGAGCTTTGCTTGAAGATCCAGCCATCTATTCTGCTTTCAGATATCCAGTTGATTCCAGTGATGTATTCTGATTTGTATCTGATGTATCGTATTACTCTTCCGTTGTATCTGGTTTAACTCTGATGTAATTTATATATTTATATAGTAGCTTCATGAACTACTATCTCTTTTATTTCTGTTGCAATTATTACTCTGTGTCTGTGATCTGTGATTATTTTATTTACTGTATATGTTCAGTTTTGCCAATTTAAATTAACAATTCGGTATTTTGAATTATTCAAGTCCGACAAGTGCGGATGCGAATGGTCCAAAATACTGGGTCGTTACAGCTAAAGTAATTGAATTCAAATTGGAAGTGAAGTAAATTTAAATAGAATTGAATTTGATTTGAATTGAAAGAAAACTAACTTGAATGTTAATTAGTGAATGTAAACTAATTGAATACGAATGAATGAATATTAGCAAAATTCAATGTTAATTAATCAAATGTGATTAAATTGAAAATCAATTCAAGGAATATTAATGAGAAGTGAATGTATATTGATTTGGTTATGGATTGATTTGATAGATATTGGTTTGTTGGATGATAGTTGTTTGATGGTTAGATTTGTTGCTTTGATTGCATTTGCTATATTGGCATATATAGTTGTTGTATTGGTATATGTTGTATATTGATATTACTTTCATATATACATGTTTCTTATTGTTGATTGAGTTTAGTAGGTGCGGATGGCGCTTGCTTCACATTTGGAGCTTGCTTTCGCGCTATATTAGCCGTATATGCTCGCTAATAATATATAAGGTACATATCTCGGATTACATATCGTACTTTTATACTTTTTTCCCTACGGGATGCCTCATCCTCGAAGATGAGATGTATATTTGTGATATATATATGTTGTGATCCAACTACGATCGAACCGCGCAAAGGAGACGCTGGCGAACTTTTTTGAAAATTTAAGGTGTTAAAATTTTTTTGAGAGAGTGGGAAAAATTATTTTTGATAACTATAATTTTGATTATTGAGTTATAAAGTTAAACGATATAGTTGGTTTTGAAAAGATAATCTAAGTATAGATTTGAAAACTTAGTAAAGTTTTTGTAAGAAGTTTAACTAAATGATTTTGGAAAAGTTAAAATGTTTAAATGAATTTGATATCAAATTTGAATGAATTGTTTTGAAAAGTTAATGGATTTTGTGACTTTTTCTTACTTGGTAATTTCGAGGACGAAATTCTTTTAAGTAGGGGAGAATGTAACGACCCAGAATTTCAGTCATTTGAAATTCGGATATTTAATTAATTTTAAATATTCCCAAGTAAAATTTTATAAGCTGGATAACTTATATTTGAAATATAGTGATTTAATTGTATAATTAAATTGTTAATTTAATATTTGAAATTGCTGAAATAATTAGAATTTGAATTTAATGTGAATTAAAATGATTTATAAAGTTGGATTAAATTCTCTTTGAATTAGAATGATGATAGAGAACTTTTAAAATTGAATTAAAAGTAAATTTGTAGAAATTGAATATTTTAATATTTAATTGACGAGTGAAAATAGCCATTTTTCATACAATCTCGGATTTCGATGAAACTAGTTTCATTGGATCCATAATGTTATATTATTGTAGGATTTCAAATTTCGTATCAATCGGATTTACGGTTTGTCCGGGGCAAGCTAAAACACGTAGAAATCTGTTTAAGTAAATTTTAAATTTAAATAATTCGATTCGAAAACCTATCTTCCAAATACGATCGAATTGGCTCCCGATATATATTCCATTGTGTTCGGAATAGGGGTAAAACATTATAAATGCCAGGTGGCATGCTTCATTTCGAGTTCGAAAATTTTTTGGGTGAATAGTGTCACAAATTTTTCTATAAAAGGACATTATAATTTCTATTTTTCACTCAGAAAACCCTAGCTAGGGCTAGCCGCCGGTTATATTTCAATGGCCATAATCGTTCAATTTTTCTTCCCTTAATCTCTCTTGATCCATGAACAATTAGCGAAAATGTTCAACAACAAATTTGAAGAGGTTGGAGAGATCATTACATCCATACGGTTATGATCTGGAATTGCGCGAGATTGGAGGAGAATTTGGCATGTGTTCGTCCTTGGTGGCGCACATTTTGCCATGCGACAAGGGAGGCCGAGCTTCAAGGCCTTTGGGGCGGTGGTAGAGCTCGGCTTTGGCTTCGAAGCGGCAGTGGTTGATCGGGCTACAACGTGAAGATGGTGGAGTATAATTTGATGAAGCGTCGGGGGCTAGTGGGTTTGCTCGACTTGGTTTCAAACGAGAAGAAGGAAGATGATTCATGCGGACAGATTCTCATCAAGCAGATCGAACGGCTATGGTTAAACGTAGGGTTTTAAAAATAAAAAGAAATTGAAATTTGTATATATTTTAATTCGTATAAACTTCTAAAATGCATAGCTTTTTCATACGAGGTCCGTTTTTGACGAAACAAATTACATTGGGTCTGTATTGACGAGATCTACATTTTAGAGCTTGTTTGGAGTTGGTTGGAGCTAGTCTAAATTTTGGGTAAAATTAAATGGTCGTTTAATTTTATTCGGAATAAAATACTGCAACTGCTATTGGAAGCAATATGAGTACAACTCACTCTTTCTGACTCGCTGATATTTTTATATAAGTGAGAATAAATATTATTTATGATGATTGATGATTGTTTGGATATATTATCTATATATTGATTAGTATTTGGATATATTCCTGCCTATTGGAGCAGATGAGACCCTATACGTTCCCGTGTATGAGCGGATGACCCTTTGTACGCGCGTCTGCCTCGAAGCGGACATTGTACATATACTCCTAATATGTATATTTGTTGCAGGTGACAGGTTGGAGGGATCCAACTGGATTCCTCACCACTATTGATTTATTTACAGATATTGTGATATATGTTGTATTCATCTGATATATGATGTGATTGATGTATTTAGTGTTGTTGCAGCATTGGGCCTATTTTTGGTAATTTAAAAATGATTAAGTGATGATTTAGAATTAAAAAGGATTTTAAGTATAAGCTTTAATAACGATTTGTTAATTATTAAAAGAATTGGTTTAATTAAATTGAGATTTTGGACTTACTATAAATGGTTTATATATAAGATTTATAAAATTGAATTTTTATAAATAAGAATAATGAAATTTTAATGGAGGTTTTATAAGTGTTAAAATGAAGTTGTAATTGAATCTTATAAATGAATAAGATTTATAATTTTTGAAGTTATAAAATGAATAGATTTGGTAAGATAAATAATTTATATGTAATTAACTTATAAATTGGATTTTTGAATGTAAATGAGACATAAGTAGAATTTTGTAATTAAAGGGATTTTATAAGTTGAAGTTTTATAGAATATAAATGGAATTTATAAACACTGTTTTATAAATCCGAATTCAATTGAATTTGATAAATTAAATATAGAAGGTTATTAAAAGAGATATATTCACAATTTTGGACAGTGAATTATCCTTTAATAATATGTAGAAATATTGGATTTGGTAAACGAATTATACTCACGATTTTGGACAGTGAATAATCATTTAAATAAAATGGATATTTTTGGGAAGTGATTTTGTAATTGAAGTTAAATGATTTGAAGATGTTTTTAAAACGTGTTAAGTATCGAAACCTTAGATTTCAACATTCATTGTTGAAATAGACGTTTTCGAGAAATAAGGAAATGATGGACTATAACACTGTTGTTATAGCGAATGATTTTCGAAAGGAAATGTTTTGTATAGTATACGGGATCTATATATCTATCTTATTTTCGAATCCCTATACTAGTGATTTTGGGTTGTCATAACGATGTTTTACGCAACATTCGTTCTGACCCAAATAAATGTGTTTAATAAGTATGTTTTCCTTAAAGAATTAAATATATACTTAATCTTAATTTAAGTATATGCAATATTTTCTAAGTGTTGAAAATAAAGAGATTTGTGAATCACTTATTATTCAATAAGTATATGGAAATGTTTTCCAATATAGAACTGTTGAAATGGTTTTGGAATTATATCTTTTTAAAGATAATTTGGAGTGAATATTTGGCAAGTGATTTAAATAAGTAAAAGATTAATTAAAAGGGCCTAGTGATTGTATATGGTGCTAAATATTTGTTTGTTTGCTTTGATAGTTAAATAACCGACTATCAAATTTGACCATTTTAGTTCCTCGACTTGATGTGGGAATTATTTAGTCATACACATAGTACGTAGCCTTCTATGTAGGCTTGATTATCGTTTGTGTTGAGGATGTTGATTCGTTAGTGGGGAGTATTACTCCAATCTATCGAGCTTCCTTCTTGGCCCGAAGGATAGCAAGTTGAAAGTTGGAGACGTGATAAGTCTATGAGACTTAGTTTCTATGTGAGGTTGAGAAACGCTTTTGCGTTGTTGGTGCGAAGAGACCGGGATCATATTTATCTGAAAACAACTTCGGACCAACGTGTATGTGACGATTCTGAAGGTTGCTTATGATGATATTGATATTCCGGATTTTCATAGCGGGGGACTGCTTGTTGATCATTTGGGGTTAAAATCCCAATATACATCCAGTAGCAGTAGTCTCTTCGTTATGAAATATCCAATGCAAGGACTATTCGCTACTAATCCTAGGGATTTCCCGACAGGATGTGGTAGGAAAGTGCCTTCGGTTTGTCCTGTTCCTGGACTACTTGTATGAATGTTTGTCTGAGATTGCATTTCTAAAGATTACGTACATTGGTTTTTATAAATGTTCATCTGTTTGGTGGCGGAGAAGGCAACTTCTCTTAGCTTAACACCCTTCCTTGAGACGTACGAGCTCAAGGGTTGTATTTTTGTGGAAGGCAATTAGTAGTCCACAGAAATGGCCGTGTGGCATTCATAGTAATGTGATTGTGATTTGTGAAAGGTAATTGTTACTTTAGGCCTCATCAACCGGAAATGACCAAAACAGGGTTAGATGCAGCAAGGCTAATTGGATCGCTCCTAAGTAGGATATGATCATCCTCTTCTAGATATATCTTTATACGATATGACGTCATGTATATGATTATTGTGGTTTGTATGCTATGAGGGCCCTCGGTAAAGGTCGGTAACGACCGGAGGATGATATATTCGGTACCATCTAGTTATAGAGGTGGGCCGGTCTTGTGTTTGGTAGAGTATCCTTTGTGATGGTCCTCGGTACATTCCTATAGAAATGTACTGTCGAAAGGTAGTCCCTTCACCTGGTCATTTGTATGGAAATCCAAACTCCACTATGTACCTGCCATTTTGATTGTATTACCCATTTGGGCTATATGCTGGAATTTAATCAATGTAACAATTTCGGCTATGATTAATATTATTTGTATACTAGACACTTGTATAATATCAAATGATTTGAGATGAGATGTTTTAGTTACCGTAAGGTAAAAACATGTCTGTGTTTATTTGTGGGCATGTCTTATGAGATACTTTTGTTTTGAAAACTAAGGAAAAGTTTTGGTAAATTAATAAATTCAGTTGAGTGTGTTTCTCATAAAGTTTTGGGTAAGAATTCCAGTTCTATTCCTAAAGGACCCACGATAGTGACTTCAATGCGAATGGCAGGTGCATCTAGTGTTACTACCTCTTTCACATCTGGGCTACCAACCACTAAGTTTGTTATTCCTTCTCTTTATTCTACAATAACTTCTACCGTTGAAGCAACTTCTGGAGCTTCAGCTGCTCTGACGTTCTCGTTGGATGTTTATTATAATCCTGAAAAGCCCAAAGTTATATTGGAACTGAATTACCTTCTAAATTGTCCATCTTATCTCCTATCATGAAGGGATGTTCTGTCGGTACTCCGTCTCATATGACATCTACATCTCCTAGAGGTATATTATTAACCTTCCATGTATTTAAGATGGCTTACAAGGCACTGATTGATGTCTCTAATATCTACTTTTTTAATTTTCAAATTTTAAGTCAATCCGCACTTGTCCCCTTGCCTGAAGTAGACTTGTCATCGGGCATACAAGTTGCAGAGATCAAATCAGTCATTGTGTCTACCGCTATCTCAATTACAACCTATTTAGTGGGTCCTACTTTGGGTCTCAATGATGAAATAATCCATGCTTTGGATGAAGAGGCCACAGGCAATACCCATGTAACACGGGGGACGAAGATATTGTCATTACCAAGGCCACTGAGCATTAATCCCGTCCTTCGATGTAGGAGGAGAAGAAGTCGCAAACTATAAAGATTAGAAACATTGAGAAGGAAAAAATGGATGACATTCCTCCACTCCTATCAGTTTCACTGCCTATACTGCCTATTTTAATTCCCGTTACTGCTCATGCCTTTGGTAGCATCCAAACCAAAGTTCCCAAATCTCTGAGGAGTGACTACGATTGGAATGCCAACCCCAAAGGCTATCTATTTAAGGGGGGTAAACGGGGATAACATGGCAAGTGGCATGCTACACATTCTTCTAGGGAGAAAAAGAGGAAGAAGAAAAGTACGAACGTCTAGTTTCCGTTTTTATTTTGTATCGCTTATTTGTTTGTTTAATTTTTGATCCTTGTTCATAGGATATTGTTGTGAGGATACAACATTCGCTTTTGTCATTGAAGCTTGTCAATAATGAATAAAATAGTTTTCCTTTGAAACCTTTGTTTCACTTGCCTATGTGTTTAGCTTTTATGTTAATTGCAATAGTTTTTGGTCCTAATTAATGTCATCATCCATCGTATCCATGCACATGCGGACGATTCCTCACAATTACTTAGCTAACCTAGCAGCTTGCATAACCTATCTCTAGTCAGGTTATGTTTGACTAACGATAAGGTTGGGTATTTATATCACTCCCTATCTTCGAGGAGTAGCATTTTGGATATCTATCTCTGGACACCACACTCGATCCTGCCTATCTTTGGACATTGATCGCGGTTGTTCACCTTAAAGTGGCAGTTTTAATGCCTAACTTTGGACGTCCGAGCCCGATCTTGCCTAACTCTCGGTGTTGATAGTTTTTATGTGGAAGGCTCATTATCCTGCTAGGTCCTATCTTTAGGACCTGAAGGGTAAGACGCCTATCTTTGGGAATCGCTACTAGACCTTGCCAATCTCCGGGCAATGGTCTTAAACCTTACCTATCTCCGAGAAAAGGTCAAATGATATATGTGTAGGGCACATTGTCGCGATTAGCCCAAGTGTGTTTATACTCCTTCGTTTCGATCGACGATTGAAGAAGTACATTGGCATCCGTCTTTGGATACCAGAAATGATTATACTCTTGTGTCCCATTCAGGAAGGGAGAGTCTATTGGAACCTATCTCCTGTACTTTTATACCTTTATTTTCAAAACGTAGAACATTTAACTTTGTTATTATCTGTAGCATAATGTTAGGCTAATGAGAACATAGTTCAATCGATCCCCAAAGCCAATTCATTTTATATTCACAAGAATAGTAGACTTTGCCTTGTTACATTAGAGCCTAATTAAGTATTTATAAAGACACAATCAAGCAAAACAGCATCGCATGTATTTGCTATTCCACGCCATCAGAACTGAGATTTCGTCAATAGTTTCCAGCTTGAATGTTCCATCTCCAAGCTTGTGTTCAATGGCATACGGACCTTCCTAGTTTGGGCCCATGTTCACTTGACTAGGAAAGATCCAATTAAGAATGAGATTAATGATCTTGAAGGTCCATTTCCTTAACTTTGCGTTGAATTGCCGAGCTACTCACTTCTGGTGAGCAACAACCTTTAAATCAGCTTCTACTTACTTCTCATTGAACATATCGAGGGACTAGAGCAGAATTTCCTCGTTTGCCTTTGTATCATAATGAATCTTATGATTGGAAAGAACCTCCAATTCAATTGGAATCATGGCCTCTGATCCATAAGCAAATATGAATGAAGTATGGTCGATCATAGACTTGTGGGTCATGTGGTAAGCCCAAAGTGCTAGAGGTAATTCATCGACCCACTTGCACTTGGCTTTTTTCAAACGCTTCTTCAAGATGGACATGATAATTTTATTCAATGCCTCCACCTATCCATTTGACTGTGGATGTGCTACCATTGCAAATCTTTTCTAGATCTAGTACTTGTTGCAAAAACTCTTGAATTCGGCACTGTCGAATTGGGTTCCATTATTGAAAATGATTGTTTGGGGAATCCAATTTGGCAGATAATGATCTTTACCATGAACTGATTACTTTCTTCGTTGTGATCGTGGCAAGCTATTCAGCTTCAGCCCATTTCACAAATTAGTCAACTGGTATAATGACATATTTCGCTCAATTTTCGACATTAGTAGCACATTAATGATGTCAATTCCCTCAAACTTCAACTGGACAAGGACTGACCATGTACGTGATCTTTGTGGATGGGGCTCTAGGAATCTTTGCAAATCTTTGGCATCTATCACACCTCCTGATATAATTAGCCACGTCCCAGTTGATTATTAGCTAAAATTTTCCATAACGAAGAATCTTTCTTGTTAAATTCTATCCCTAGTGTGGTCACTACTAGCTCCTTTATGCACATCCGTAAGGATCCTTTTAGCTTCTTCATTGGCGACACGCCGCAGTAGGGGAGCTGAAAATCCTATCCTATATAGTGCTCCCTATTGAAGGATAAATCATGGCACTTTGTTTAGGAGTTTTCTTCATTTATTCCTTCCACTCACGAGAGTTCCTTTCAGTAAGTACTTCTTGACCAGAGTCATCCATGATTCCTTCTCAACCTCGGCCTCCAAGATTTAATCGATGTCCATCTGGTTGAAGCTCGAAGCCAATAATACCTCCACTAGAACCAAACCCATGAGTTTACTTACCCAGAGATAGCCAATTTGACTAATGAATCAATCTTTGTGTTATTTTCCCTGGGAGTGTGCGTTATTGTATAGTATTCGATGTTATTCAACAGTTCCAGAGTCTTGGTAAAGTAAGGGGCTAGTCTCATTCCCTTAGCTTAAAACACTTTCTTCACCGGGCAGACCACCAACTGAGAGTCACTATAGATGTGCAATGCTTGGACTTCGAATTCCTTTGCTATCTTAAGAACCACGATGAGTGCTTCGTATTCGGCTTCATTGTTCGTTATAGGGAACTCAAGTTCTAAGGTATAACAGATTGATCGTTCCTCGGGAGTTACCAAGATTACCCCTGCCCCTAAGCAATGTTCATTAGATGCTCCGTTCATATATAACTTCCATTGAGTGCTCTACTCCATGCCTTCTTCTTTTTCTTCATCCCATGTGGTAAATTCGATAATGAAATTAACCAGTGCATATCCTCCGATCGCCCCAATGAGATGATAGGATATATCATACTGACTTAATTCAATAATCCACTTCAACACCTTCCCAAAGTCTTGGGTTGGTGTAGCATCTATCTTAAGTATTGATTGGTCAATACTTAATTGAATAAGCCTGAAAGTAGGGACATAGCTTCCTTGATGCGATCAACGAACAGTAGGATAGCTTTTCTAATTTCAAGTAATCTCTTTCCGCCCTATTGAATCACTTGCTAATATAATGCACTGGCCTTTGGATCCTAGCTTCTTCACTTACTAGGGCAACACTTAATGCATAAACATATACTGCCAAGTAAACAAATAATTCTTCCCCTTTCAAAGGCTTTGATAGAATGAGTGTTCTCTCCATATGATAATGTAGGGCATGGAAAGCATCTTTACACCTTGCGTCCAGACAAACTTCCCCTTCTTTTTTTGAGCGCATCAAAGAATGTCACACACTTATATGTAGATTTTGAGATAAATCAGCTCCATGCAGCTACCTTTCCATCCAAGCTTTGATTTTCCCTTCTTGTTTCCAAGGCTTTAACACCTCTTAGTGCCTTAATTTGCCTCGGATTGGCTTTTATGCCTCTTGAGTTTACTATGAAACCCAAAAAATTTCCTAATGCGACTCCAAATTAACATTTCAGTGGATTGGGCTTCATTCCATATCTTCGGAGCACATCAAATATCTTTAATTGATCTCCTAAATGGTTCATAGATTGATGCAACTTAATCAACATATCATGCATATAAGCCTTTAACATGCATCTGATTTGATTCTTGAATATCAAATTTACCAATCTCTGATAGGTTGCTCCTGCATTTTTTAGACCAAATGGCATGACATGACAGCAATACGGTCCTAGGTTAGTAATGAAGCTGATGTGTTCTTGATCTGGAATGTGCATTGGTATTTGATTGTAGCTAAATAAGCATTCATGAACGATAGCAATCCGTATCTGAATGTCGATACCACTTGTCGGTAGATCTTTGGTAGTGGGAAGCTATTTTTAAGCATGCTTTATTCAAATCCGAATAGCCGATGCATGTCCGACATTTTTTGTTAGGCTTCTTGATTAACACTAGATTGGATACCCATTCAGGGTATAGAGTATTGTGAATATCCACCATTCGGGGTATAGAGCATTTCTATTGGCTTTTAGCATATCCACTTCTTTCTTCAATTCAACGGATCGCTGCCGACCTAGGCTGCACCATTTCTACTTCACAGGAGAACATTTAGGGTTCACATTCAAAGTATGGAATGCTATCTCTGGCGATATTCCACACATATCAGAATGTGTCTAGTTAAACACATCTAGGTTTGCCCAGAGGAACCTTGCCAACTCCTACTTCATCTTTATACTATGTTGAGATTCGATCTTCAGGACTTGGGTAGGATCATCCTGATTGATCGAGATGTTGATCATTAATTCAGTCGGATCCAAAGATTTTTGGAATTTACTATGCCGACCGAGCCAAAGCTTAGGCGGTGGTTACTATGGATCAATCGACTTGACACATAGTGTTTTCTATATGTCCTTTCCCTTTTTACGATGCATTGCCTCTCTAAGTTCTGCAACTTAGTATTCAAGTCCAATGCTCCGGTCACCTTGGATGACCCTTACCACGTTTTCCATGGTAAATTTCATTGTTAAGCACAATAGGGCTAGAGTGCCACCTAAAAGCTGACAAGGGTCGGTCAGCCCAAGATGGCGTTATATGCAGAAAATATATCCATCACCACTAACGTTATAACCCGCACTTTCTTATGGTTACCTTCACCTAACTCCACTGGAAAGTCAGTGCACCCAATGGGCTCTATAGCCTCTCTAGTAAATCCCTGAATGTGGACTTACATAGCTTTAGATCCTAACCATCCATCATCACACGATCATAGGTTTTCTTAAACAAAATATTAACAAAGCTCCCAAATTCGATGAGAACTTTCTTTATAGTAGTTGGCCCAATCATTGTCATTATAAAAAATCACCAAAGGGTCAAGCATTGGTGCTTCTACCTTGTCAACATTGCGATTCATGAACACAATATCATCTATCATCATTCTCGGTTGCTTTGTCGGAGCTCCATCTTTGATGGTAAAGCAGGTTTCTTGAACAATATGTCTTAGGGAACCCCTATACCTTTCCATCTTATTCTAGCTCCTCTCAACCAGATGAGGTCCACCATTGATCGTATTAATAATAAGTCTTCTTCCAAGCTACCTAGGTTCGTCCTCACTAGGCCCAGCCAGGCCATGTTAAAGCAACAACCCCTGAGGTTGAGCATTTTCTTGCCCACCATCTACGGGGCTTTCACATACTGCTGAAGTTTCCTTTTTCTGATTAAGTCTCTAATTGCATCCTGCGAATGTCTACATTCATTAGTGTTATGACCGTGCACTACGCCATAGATGACCTTCTGCAACATTTTTGCAAGGTGTTGCCAGCTAAAATGTTGCGACAGCTATAAAATTTTGGTCCTACTGCAACGTTGTATTTTTGGTGTTACCTTAGCCATAAAAATGTGTTGCTCTAGCTAAACAAGTGTAACACGATGCAACATTTTTATATAGTGTTGCCATAGATATATTCTAATTAAAAAAATTAAAAAAAATTTACACCTCAGCGATCCACACCACCATTTAAAACAAAATCTCAACCGTCGATTCACACCATCGATCCACACCTTACCAATTTCCATTTCCCACTTTACTTTTCACTCACCCGCTTTCGTTTCTCACCCCCAATTTTCCAATCCCTAATTTTTATTCGGCCGACTTTAAAAAAATGACGCCGCTCCTCCTTGTTTCTTCAATCTGGAGAATAACTGGCTTTGCTTTTATCCCCTGTCGGCCATATCAATTTCCGTTATTTTCTTTCGCCTCGCGCCAGTTTTCCTCACTACTTTCGGATTTGCGATTTTGTTCAGGTTTTTGGCGATTCTGGTGATTCGAGGTAAGGTTGTGGGATTGCGATGGTTCAGGGAGTTGCTGATTTGGTCGCAATTTCGTGGTTGGGGCCTGATGTCAGAGTGGTAGGGGGTAGTCTAATTGGTTTCGGTGAAAACTAGGGCACGCGATTCTAGTTGCTTTGATGCTCTGATTGATCGAATCTAGTGTGAGAAACGTTCCTGGTAGCTTGCTCCTTCGTTCTCCTTGATTGATTGCTCGAATTGCTTTGACTTTGTCGTCGGGTGCGATGTGATATTATTTGGTATGTTTTCTGCCTTTTGGTTTACTTGAATATTCTCGATTTTGGTTACACTCGCACGCTTTTGCCGATGATGAATTAGGATTTATTTATAGGCTTTATTTCCTATAATCTCGAGTTTAATTTTTCTGTTGGACTTTGAGAAATCTGGTATGTTGGATTGCGATGATGAATTTGTATGTTGAATTTTGGTTCACTGGCTTAATTTTGCTTTGCTGATGATGAATTGCGATGTGATATTATTTGGTATGTTGGATTTTGGTTCACTGGCTTGTTTTTTATTTCTGATCTGAGCTTGTTAGCTCCTTTCTGCTGCATTTTTTAAACCAGAACTTGAACCTTTGTTAAACTTGTTCACATACCTTTGTACCTTGTTGCATTTGTTAAACCAGAACTTGAAGTATTTGTATTCTGCTGTCCTCTTGAAAACTGCTTCACTTGAAAACTTCTGCATTTTTGAAAATCAAAACTTTGAAAGTGATCTTTGGTTTTCTAAAACTGTTGACTAATCTGAACATTGAGTTTTGATTTCCACGATATATACAAACATATGTGTGTTGAGCTTTGTTGGTTTTGCTTGGTCTGGACTGAACTGGTACCATGCTAACCTTGTTCTTTAACATGAACTGATGCTCCAAGTCCTCTATATATCATATTACTGCTTATGTTTCTCTTGTACATGCCTGATGCATTCACTGTTTTTGCTTGATGGGCTGCCTATGTGTACTGCTGTGTTTTTTGCACTGGCTTGTCTATATTTTGCTGAACCTGGTTCTTGTTTGTTTTGTTGGTTGCTTGGCCCTGAGTTGAATCCAGTCGATGACTCGGGTTTGACCTTGTGCCGTGTCCATTTTTTTGGCTTGTCTACATATCTGGCTGCACTTGAGTATGAACTTGCACTTGAGTAGTTGCACTTGAGTAGTTTCTTGTACCAAGCCTTATGATGAATGTATGTTCATCCATGTACATGCATTTCTTGGTCATGTTATGTTGCTTGTTGTGTTGAGTACTACTTTGTGCACTTGGCTTCTCCTTTGTGCATTTTTGCCTAAACTATTGCTTGCTGTCTTCCATACTGCCTTGTATCCATGTGTTGCATTCGTGTTTGGCTTATGCACTTATGAAAAGAAACAACCCAAATACCTGAGGCAAATAATATAACAAAAATATTTTCATTTTCTGTTCGAGTTAAATATTATTTTCCAGATTACTGCTTTTGAATTATATGTGACAGGTATTGAAGACTGGACAACTGGATACAAGCTTGAAGACAGAGTCAAATCAAATGTGCATGAGCTTGAAGACAGGTTTCAAAGAAGGCTCGATCTTCCGAAATCCCCACCGGGACTGCGGGGCCCTGGACCCCCGCCGGCGCTGCGCCCGGACCCGCTACTCGGCTCGCCTTCGGCTCGGCACTCGGCTCGTCATATATTTGTCAGTGTCGATGTCTGTATAAATTGAAACTGCATATGTAATGAGTGAACTGAGTGATGTAGTGAGGAATATCTGTATATGTGAATATCGGTGTTATATATCATTGAATTGTAAAATAGTGGAGTCAGGAATTTGTACTATTTCAAATGTTGAAATAAAATATTTATTTAAATAAATTATTGTTTGAATATCAAATTCTGTGCAAATAGCATTTTATTAAATAAATATTTATTTCTATTAAAAAATCAAATATGCTCTACATTGTGGGCCCCACAAATTCAGAAAATGAATATCTATAGCAACATTTTTGAATGTTGCTACAGGCACCTATGGGTGTTGCCATAGACCCAAATAAGGTTCTATTGCAACAATATTACTTATGTTGCTTTAGATAGTCAAAATGTTGCCTTTGAGGTCTAAGGCAACGGCAAAAATTGCATCTCCCTAAAAGTGTTGCCATAGACCTATGGCAACATTTTTCGGGCCTGAGCCAACATTTTTTTTGTGTTGCAGAAGGTCATTTATGGCGTAGTGGTGCAGTTTGTGGAAGTGTCGGTACTTCCCAAACATTTTTTCATTCTCCATTGAATCCCTCCGAGCCGGCTTCTTACAGTTTTCAGTGCTTTACATCTCAAGGTAAATATTCTTAATAGTATCATTTAGCGAGATGTAATCTTTATGCTTTAGGAATCTCAAATGCTTCTTGAAGTCTGGTTTGCTACCTCCATTACCCTGATTACCTCTATCTTGATTGTTATTCTTATTTCCAACATTAATAGCAACAGTCTTGGAACTTTCATCGGTTTGTTTTACAATAACATTACTTTGAACTACCTTAGTCGATATCCTTCCAACAACCATTCAAGTAGCCGTATCTGCCTCCTCCAAGTATAGATATCGGATCGCTTTTCTATAGAATTCTTCCACGGTTGGTGGAGATTTCATCTTCAATCTACCAAAATCTATTTCTGGTGAATCCCTTCGATCAAAGTCATCAATGCAATGTCCTCCTTTGCATTGCTTACCTTAGTCACAATTGTATTAAACCAACTTAAGAAATCATTTGGGGACTCTCTAGAATTCTGAAAAAGCTAGACAAAGACATTACATCTTTCGGACGGTTAGCATGCGAGAACTTCTCTACAAATCTTCTAGCTAGTTGGTCAAATGAGGATATGGACCTTAGCGGACGCCGAGTGAACCGCATCATAGATACACCCTCCAAAAATATTGGAAAACATCTACATCTAATAGCATCGGTAGCCTTAGCTGTGTCCATATGCCATTCGGACTTCAATAAATGCTTTCTCGGATCAATTGTTCCGTTATAGGATGACATCATAGGAATAGTGAAGTTTTTGGGATACTCCTCCCTCGATATTTCCTTAGTGAATGGGTTCTTGTTAAGGGAAGAACCCCGGTCATCATTACTCTTATGTTGGTTCTCATTCACCAACTTCCTCAACATATGAGAATAAAACTCTAGTTCAATCGGATCGGTTGAACGACGATCATCGTGGCTTGCTCTGAGTGTTTTGCTCCATAAACAGGCTCGATTAGTTCCATGATATCTAGGTTCTCGTATCTCTGGGAGAACCATTCGTTCAGTCAATCAAATTCTATGATTTCTATATGATGGATCAGCATCAACCGTCTCAATCCTAGTATTCTAATCACCAACAACATGGCCATCACCATCACCAACATCATCTTGCAAGCTAAACAAAACTTCATCATTCACAACTCGATTGTAGGGATCGGTACTGATCTATAGAGAGGGTTCGGTACCGAGTTGTGCCCTACCGACCTGGGTCTTGCCTATTCTAAAATTCGAAGTTTCAGTTTCCTTTCTCTTTATTATTTGCTTTCCCTCTCTATGGTTTATGCCTGATAAAGATTGTAACGACCCATAAATTTTAATAATTTTTATAACGTAATTAATTGAATTTTTGTGAAATTTTAAATAATAAAAAATTTTGAAATAAAAATATAGTATTTGAGATACGTATTTAAAAACATAGCAAATGGTAAATTTTCACCTGATAATATTGAAGTTTATATTTTTGGTATAATTTTATTCAAACTCAAATCAGTTAATAATTGACGGTAATAAAATGTTTTCCAAACTTGAATATTTTTATACAGTAAATTTATAAATCTTCTTTTGAGTGAGATGTCATCTTTCGTTTTCCAAATTTGGACTTATACTGCTCCGTTTATCTTAATTCTGGCAAAATAGCAGCATTTCTGGTACCGATTATCGACTTTCGATCGGATGATCGTACCACTAGTATCTGTATACCGTTTTGATCGTCACGTCGTGCTGATCTCTACGGTATATTTATTTCTATATTTTGAGGTCTGGTATGCGACGGAAACAATAAGCTGTTCGTTGTAACGGTACCTTGAAACTGGTACTTTATTTCTTCTTGCGGTTTCAAAAAATTTGAAACGTGATGTCCAATCTAGCTATTAATTTAATTGCTTTAATTGTTTTCAGAATCAATTGTGTAGCTGTTACTTTTCCTACCGTTCAAATTATTGTTGCTTTTAATAAATTTTCCAATCCACGTTCAAGCGTTCCTATTCCTAGCTAATAAATTTAGAAATCAGGGCCTATTACTTAATTATGGCATACGATTCAAAGCATTGGCTTTATTATTCAGCTCAATTTCGACCGTTGCTCTTTTATTATTTATTTCCTCTCCTTTTCTCCGGTTCACATGCCAATATCTCGTACAAATACGTGTTCATCATTTTTCCATTCTTTCTACCTGCTCCCTTCATGTTCACTTGCTCTTCCCCATGGCCTTGCGCCTAACTCTTTCACCACCTTTTACCACAAAACCACTCACGAAAGAGCTCCCCAACCCGGCCTCACTCCGCCTCATCTCTGAAACCCTGAAGCCGCCATCCTTTTGCATGAGACCAACAAGCTCCACCATTCTCCTCTCCTCTGTGACAACAGCCAAGTACCCGTCCACCTCTTCCTCTAAGCACCTCGCCTCCGCATGAACGGCTTCGGGCCAGAGAAACCATCTCGCCCCTCTCTCCATTCTCTAGCCTCCCTCCTCCTCATACTTCGCCCATCGGCCGACCCAATCACGGCGAGCAGCCTCTGGCCACCACCCTTCGAGCTTTGCCTCCTCTTTGTTAGCCGAATGCATGTTATGTATAGGTGAGTTTGGATATATTTGTGTAGTAGCCTATGTATGATTACAGTAAGATATAAAGTTTTAATGTTAAATTTATAAAGGTTTATTTTTATGCCAGCTTGTTTTGTACTTTTGGTCTGCATATAGTATAGTTAGAGGTGTAGTATATTATATTATATATATTGTATAATGAATAGCAGTATACATAGTTATTTATGAGATCAGGATTAAGTATACATATAGTTTATATAAGATATCTATTTTGGTTTGGTATGTTCCAGTGCAAAGTTTCATCATAGTTTATTTTTTTGGTTTAAAGTACAAGTATTTGCATTTATATGTATTTTTCAAAACATATAAATACAGTAGTAACGTGGAGCGGTTACTTATATTATATGATATAGTTGTTATAATAGGTTATATATATATTTTATATGTGAACTGTAAACCTGTTTGTAAGTAAGTAATGCTAAGTATTGTATATTATAAACTATATGTTTTAAAAACCCGTTTTATATATATATTCGTTAATATATATACTATTGAGCTTCGTAATATGCAGATGGTTTCAGCTGAGTTTAGTTATATATAGCAGTTTGTTATATTATGGGATACCAGTTGTCTTAGGTTATACTTCGTATAATATATATTTATATATATAGTGAGATTTGTTTATAATGCGGTTATAAAGTTTTTCCATCGTTAAAAATGATATTAATATATATATATATATATATATATATATGTTTTTTTGTCTTAAAATTAGGAATGATTTTGTAAGAGAATATGGATTCCTATGTCATACGTTTAATATTGATTTCCCAATATATTTTCGGATATTGATTTTTGATTTTATGTGTACAAAAAGATTTTTAATGTGTACATATTTTACAGTTTAATGAGTATGTATATAAGTACTTGTTTAATTTAAATGTATGTGAATTTAGTGTATGATCATGTATATATATACGCATAGTATATAGTTATATATATATATATAGGCTCACTTACATCAATTATCTTCATCGATCCTGTTTTAATTTGATTTCGTCAATCCCAAACTTTCAGCTTTGTCATCAAATGCGTGCCATTTTGCTTTGCTTCGAAGTTCGTGTTTGGATTCATAACTCCTCTCATTATCGTTCTTCTCTAGCCTCGAAAGGTAAGCAATCACTCACGATTAATGTTCTTGTATTTATTAAATTCGATTTCAATTGAAACGACAATTGAAATACATTGCTGTAGTTATTTAAATTGTTATATATGCTATTATCTGTAACTGTTCACCTGCAGGATATGACACCATATCCAGTTGTTTATATTATATTATTATTGATGATATATGCCTGTTGTTGTATTTTATATTATCTGTTATCACTCTGCAAGTTCCCTGTTAGTATAGATTTCACTATGGGTTGAAATGATACATACCCGAACGAACTTTAGAATAGGAGAAAATCGTTATGGGTTGAAATGATAGACCCAAGCGATTTTCAATTGATTTGAATTTGGGATTACGAGTTGAAATGATATCTACCCGTATATATTTAGATTTCGGATTGAAATGATAAATATCCGTATCACTTAACCATATGATAGATATATATACAGACACCGTTGGTCCATATATATAAATATTTTGAAAATAAATTCTACGGATTTGGGAAGAAATATATGGTTTTAAATAAAAGTTGATTTTTAAATTATTGCATAAATAGTAATGATATATATAGATTAAATAATGATATTTAATTTAATTAAGATGGATTTAATACATATAATATGTTTAAGTATTAAATTTATGTTTCAAAATAGATTTCAGTAATAATTTGAATAAGTTAAGGTTAGGAAGATAATTTGAAGTTAGTTGAAATTGATTCAATAAAGAATTTTATTTAATTAAACCGATTAGAAACTTATTGAAATTGAGATGTAAGATATGATTTATAACTTGGGTTTGATTTATAAGTAATTTAATGAATATTTCTTGTTTAAATAAAGTTTAAGAAAATATTTAGTAAAATGTGATTTAAGGCTAGTAAATGATATTGAATCTATTAAGTGAATATTCCCTGATTAAATAATAATGAAGTTAAATCAAGAGGTATATGAAACTGTTAAATCTAACTTTGAAAATGTTGAATATTAAAGCTTTGAAATATATTGAAAAATAAATGGTATATTTAGAACTGAATTAAATTGATGAATTGAGCTTTGAATAAATTTGAATCTGGAATTTGAAGTTGATTTGAATCGATTTGCGAGACTTGAGGAAATTTTAAATACTTTACTTTTAAATCATTTAATATATATATACTATTTGGAAAATAGATATATTTGAAATGAAATGATATGTGGGTTTTGAAGTATAAATTAAATTGAAATGACCACGGTGTTATAATGTATATTTCCATCTTGTAGATAGTTCTGAAGATCCTTAAAGGATGGTTATCCCAAACATCCTTTAAGTCACTTGTATTTCAGTTGATATTTCACTTGAGTTGGATTTATTTATATAAGAATGTTAATCCTAACTCGAGTGTTTTGTGTTTTGCTTTACGCTCGGGTCAGACCGAGTGATACAGCATTTGAGACTCACCCTTGGAGTTTGGAGCTTCCTTTGGAGATCCAACTATCGCCTCAGCTTTCAGCTCTTCTAGTTGATTTGTCCAGAGAAGTCATCTGTTGTACTGAAGACTTCACTATATTCGAGATATTCTGTTGTATTTTATTTGTAACTCTGATGTTTATATAGTAGCTTCATGAACTACTATTTTATCTATTCCGCTGCGTATTATTGTATTACTCTGTGTCTGTGATTCTGTGACTGATGTATTTACTATATATGCTGAGTTTTGCCAAATTTTTATTACAATCTGTTATTTTGAACTATTCAAGTCAGACATGTGTGGATTTATTGTCGATTTGAATGGTCCAAAATAACGGGCCGTTACAGTTGGTATTAGAGCCAGGTTCTAGGCCAAACTTAGCATATATTGTAAATTTATTTACAGAATCACTTTCGTTTGAGTTTAATCTCTTCCTTTTGACTCGATTTCCTTTGAACTTTGGAACGTTCCCTACGGTTCCAAAATTCATTCTTGTCTCTCCCTATTTATATTCCTTTGATTCTGGAGTATCCCATAACTCCACTTCGAATGATCTCTATCAGAATATGATCCCACCAATCTTTGAATGATTTGTGAAGGGGTGAAACTCCTTCACAATTGGCATTGATTCACCGGAGATTTCTATATCTTTGGTTTAGATGCCGCTATCTCTTGCGATCGAATGGTGATTTTTCTTGGAATTCTGCATCGATCTTGTTCCTGAAGTCACGGTTGACCCTAGGGTCATCCGCGATTTATATAAGTATATTCATCTTCTATTTTGAAATTTAATTATCTCATCTTCGTTCGAGCTTATCTTCGAATCATAATTCTATTTGATTAAGAGTTCCTCTAAATTTGAATCTCTATCTTTGTTCGAAATCCATTCTTAAAACTTCCTTTGAAAATCGGGTTTGTTTGTATTCTAGAAATTGTTTTATAAACCGAAATTATTATTTGATAAGTATGATTATATTCTATATATAAAAGTGAAATGTTTTCGATAAAGATTATATACCCTTTTTAAAATGAGAATTTGAGGTTTCGAAAGGATTTGTAACTTTGAAAAAAAAATTATATAAGAAATTTGATCTATCTAAAAATGATTTATAACTGAAGGATTTTAAATTTGAAATTCGAGAATTGAACTCCGGTATTTTGAAATTGGTTTTAAGATTTTGAAATATATAATAATAATATGATTTAAAAGTATTTTCCGAATAAGAGGTTTCAAATAATTTTAATGAGTTTCGAATGATTTCAAAGAAATTTCAAAAGAAGTTTGAGAAAATAGAAGTCCAGAACTCACTTATGTCGCTGGAAAATAATTTCGGTGATGAGTGCACGCATCATCGACATTGATTTTCGAGTTTCAGAGTGGGGGATAGGCCACTTTAGTAGCATTGCTACGCGAGTGATTTTTTTTGCGAAACCGATTTTGATTTCAAATTCCAAAGTATGATTTGATATTCGAAAGATATATGTATATGTATTTGAAATGATTTGAAATGAGCCGGTGTTCAGTCCTCGAGTTTTGGATTTGATATAACCCTATCTATTAAAATTGATTTACTGATTTGTTGCTGATTTCCAACTCTTGAATTTGAAAATGATTTCTTCAACTATTTCGAAGGTTCGAGCACCTCCAAATCAAGGTTAACTTTTCAAAGCTGAGAAATTTTAAGAAGTATAAAGTATATAAGTTCGGTATGTATGTTTAAAGTATGTAGTAATATGATTTAAATAAGCTGAAACTGTTTTGTTAAGTAAATGAATAAGGCAATTTTAAAATTTTCTAATATTAAATTAAGATTTGAAATGTTTTGAAAAGAATTTGGTCTTCAAAATATTTTGAATAAAGTTTAGTTACATGTTTAACTTAGTAACATCTTTATGAAACTATATATTTAACAAGTTGGAATAAATATATAAGTTGTACGTATGCTGTTTTATTCGCATAATTAATTTGATCCAGGTTTGAGTACACAAGTTCGAGGTGAATTACACCATTTCGTGTTAGGATTTTTCATTTGATTCTCGATGGCGAATATTCGATATGGATTTTGGGCTTGACTCTAGAATTCTCTATCATAGTATATAGCTATGCAAGGAGACTGATGGCTTCTAGTCGAGAAACCATATCGAAATCCGCATTAGGGAAGTCGAATGGACAACACTAGTTCGAAAGCGAACTTGTGTGATCGAGCGAGCGATCAAATTTGATTTTGCGAAATGATGACGTATGTACATCTTATATTCTAATATCAGGGATATATTTTGACGCTGAAATTGAAAGCTGTCGGGTTAGAATATCTTTGCTTACTAAAATAAAATTTCCAATTTAAATTACAAAGATATATAACCCATAAAAGCAAAGATAATCGATCCCATATAGCTCTTCGTACAACGAAATTTATTTTTGAAATTTTGATCCTGATATAAGATGGACCTTATGTAAATATAAGATGATTTTGAAAACCATTGATTTTGGAAATGAATTGTTTGACTTAATGATATTGATTTAGAAATTTGGATTTATTTTCCAAATTTATTATTTTGGAAACTTTGGAACTGAAGATATTTAATTTGAGAAGAAATAATTTTGGTGGAATTGTATATGATTTTGAAACTGAACTGATATTGAAACAAAATTGAATTTGAGAACCTTATTTTTTTCTAAATACCTGATTTGGAAGTTATCGAACTTATATAAAAAAATTTTTTGTATAAGTATAATGTTGATTCGAAAACTATGGATTTGAAAAGGTACTCAATTTGGAAAGTGAAATCTTATATAATTGAAGTCTATATAAGTATGATTTGATATACTTTTGATTTTGGAAAAGTATTTGATTTGAAAATTTAATCTTATATATAATGGATTTTATATAAGTACGATATTTGAAAGTGATTTGAAAAGGTACTATATGATACATATTTTCGAAGTAAAGATATGGAAAGTGCCTTCTGCTTGATATCCGATTTGTGGCCACATCTTGGATTCATTCTATCGATATTTCTCTGATTTTTGGTTTTCCGGATATGATACTCGAGTGTCCTTCGAATTCCATGGCGTTACCCATGGTCTTACGATCGTGACTGCATAGCGCAACTGCCTGGCTGAGTCTTGCCTAGGGGTACGGATTGTTTCCTGGGGGATCCAGGCGTAACCATTGTGTATCCTGCAATCTGTGTAGGTCGCGAATAGTAGCGCAAATGCTTGGCTGAGTCTTGCCTGGGGGTACGGATTGTTTCCTGGGGGATCCAGGCGTAACCATTGTGTATCCTGCATTCTACTAGTCATCATGGCGTAACTCGCAGGGCTGAGAAAGCTTACGGATATGGATTGTTTCCTGGGGGAACCAGGCGTAACCATTGTGTATCTGCGAACCATGGTTAGATAAAGGTTTTGTTTGTTTTTGTTTGGATTGTACTTTCCATATCTGTTTTTAAAAGTTTTTCCAGTATTTTCACTGGGTGTTGAAACAGGTCTACTAAGTACCTGGAGAATTCTAGTTTTGCGCTTGATCAACGCACTACCAGAGTCTACAGGAACAAGGATAAACTTGTTGAAACATCGAGTTATAAAATATTTTATTATAAAGGTATTTTCAACAAAGAAATTTTGTATTAATGTTTGAAATTCTTATGGTTTGAATTAATTATTCGTGCCGATGCTATTCTTTTGAATCTGCCTTATCTGTTCAGCTTTATTTATTCATCTATATTCTGTTTTTCCAAATCCTCCTTTTTTTCCTTGTTGACTATATCCTTTTTTAAAATGGTTTATTTATATACTACATGGTTTAATAGAAATTTTAGTGTTATAAATATTTTAGAAGTTATTAATTAAATAAAACATATTTAAAGTAAATGATTATTGATCTATTAATAATATTGGAAAAGTATCTTGAATTTTTTTTCTTTTATGAATTATGGATTTAATGTTTTCCATAGCTTCTTTGTAAAAGGAAGTAATAATGTAAATAATTGTTTTCAAATAGTTTACATATATTTAAAAAGGTGTTATTTAAACCTATAAATGATACTTATAAAGGAAACAAGAAATTTTACAAATGGGTTTTGAAAAGTATGAATATTTCAGGTAAAATTTATATAGTTTCAAATTAATTGTTTAATCTTAACTTTCAATCTATTTTTCTTTCTAGTTGTTTCTATTCTTCTACCTTTTTTCTTTTCGAGGACGAAAAGTTTTGAGTGGGGGAGAGTGTAACGACCCGTAAATTTTAATAATTTTTATAACGTAATTAATTGAATTTTTGTGAAATTTTAAATAATAAAAAATTTTGAAATAAAAATATAGTATTTGAGATACGTATTTAAAAACATAGCAAATGGTAAATTTTCACCTGATAATATTGAAGTTTATATTTTTGGTATAATTTTATTCAAACTCAAATCAGTTAATAATTGACGGTAATAAAATGTTTTCCAAACTTGAATATTTTTATACAGTAAATTTATAAATCTTCTTCTGAGTGAGATGTCATCTTTAGTTTTCCAAATTTGGACTTATACTGCTCCGTTTAACTTAATTCTGGCAAAATAGCAGCATTTCTGGTACCGATTATCGACTTTCGATCGGATGATCGTACCACTAGTATCTGTATACCGTTTTGATCGTCACGTCGTGCTAATCTCTATGGTATATTTATTTCTATATTTTGAGGTCTGGTATGCGACGGAAACAATAAGCTGTTCGTTGTAACGGTACCCTGAAACTGGTACTTTATTTCTTCTTGCGGTTTCAAAAAATTTGAAACGTGATGTCCAATCTAGCTATTAATTTAATTGCTTTAATTGTTTTCAGAATCAATTGTGTAGCTGTTACTTTTCCTACCATTCAAATTATTGTTGCTTTTAATAAATTTTCCAATCCACGTTCAAGCGTTCCTATTCCTAGCTAATAAATTTAGAAATCAGGGTCTATTACTTAATTATGGCATACGATTCAAAGCATTGGCTTTATTATTCAGCTCAATTTCGACCGTTGCTCTTTTATTATTTATTTCCTCTCCTTTTCTCCGGTTCACATGCCAATATCTCGTACAAATACGTGTTCATCATTTTTCCATTCTTTCTACCTGCTCCCTTCATGTTCACTTGCTCTTCCCCATGGCCTTGCGCCTAACTCTTTCACCACCTTTAACCACAAAACCACTCACGCAAGAGCTCCCCAACCCGGCCTCACTCCGCCTCATCTCTGAAACCCTGAAGTCGCCATCCTTTCGCATGAGACCAACAAGCTCCACCATTCACCTCTCCTCTGTGACAACAGCCAAGTACCCGTCCGCCTCTTCCTCTAAGCACCTCGCCTCCGCATGAACGGCTTCGGGCCAGAGAAACCGTCTCGTCCCTCTCTCCATTCTCTAGCCTCCCTCCTCCTCATACTTCGCCCATCGGCCGACCCAATCACGGCGAGCAGCCTCTGGCCACCACCCTTCGAGCTTTGCCTCCTCTTCGTTAGCCGAATGCATGTTATGTATAGGTGAGTTTGGATATATTTGTGTAGTAGCCTATGTATGATTACAGTAAGATATAAAGTTTTAATGTTAAATTTATAAAGGTTTATTTTTATGCCAGCTTGTTTTGTACTTTTGGTCTGCATATAGTATAGTTAGAGGTGTAGTATATTATATTATATATATTGTATAATGAATAGCAGTATACATAGTTATTTATGAGATCAGGATTAAGTATACATATAGTTTATATAAGATATCTATTTTGGTTTGGTATGTTCCAGTGCAAAGTTTCATCATAGTTTATTTTTTTGGTTTAAAGTACAAGTATTTGCATTTATATGTATTTTTCAAAACATATAAATACAGTAGTAACGTGGAGCGGTTACTTATATTATATGATATAGCTGTTATAATAGGTTATTATATATATATTTTATATGTGAACTGTAAACCTGTTTGTAAGTAAGTAATGCTAAGTATTGTATATTATAAACTATATGTTTTAAAAACCCGTTTTATATATATTTTCGTTAATATATATACTGTTGAGCTTCGTAATATGCAGATGGTTTCAGCTGAGTTTAGTTATATATAGCAGTTTGTTATATTATGGGATACCAGTTGTCTTAGGTTATACTTCGTATAATATATATTTATATATATATATATAGTGAGATTTGTTTATAATGCGGTTATAAAGTTTTTCCATCGTTAAAAATGATATTAATATATATATATATATATATGTTTTTTTTGTCTTAAAATTAGGAATGATTTTGTAAGAGAATATGGATTCCTATGTCATACGTTTAATATTGATTTCCCAATATATTTTCGGATATTGATTTTTGATTTTATGTGTACAAAAAGATTTTTAATGTGTACATATTTTACAGTTTAATGAGTATGTATATAAGTACTTGTTTAATTTAAATGTATGTGAATTTAGTGTATGATCATGTATATATATACGCATAGTATATAGTTATATATATATATATAGGCTCACTTACATCAATTATCTTCATCGATCCTATTTTAATTTGATTTCGTCAATCCCAAACTTTCAGCTTTGTCATCAAATGCGTGCCATTTTGCTTTGCTTCGAAGTTCGTGTTTGGATTCGTAACTCCTCTCATTATCGTTCTTCTTTAGCCTCGAAAGGTGAGCAATCACTCACGATTAATGTTCTTGTATTTATTAAATTCGATTTCAATTGAAACGACAATTGAAATACATTGCGGTAGTTATTTAAATTGTTATATATGCTATTATCTGTAACTGTTCACCTGCAGGATATGACACCATATCCAGTTGTTTATATTATATTATTATTGATGATATATGCCTGTTGTTGTATTTTATATTATCTGTTATCACTCTGCAAGTTCCCTGTTAGTATAGATTTCACTATGGGTTGAAATGATACATACCCGAACGGACTTTAGAATAGGAGAAAATCGTTATGGGTTGAAATGATAGACCCAAGCGATTTTCAATTGATTTGAATTTGGGATTACGGGTTGAAATGATATCTACCCGTATATATTTAGATTTCGGATTGAAATGATAAATATCCGTATCACTTAACCATATGATAGATATATATACAGACACCGTTGGTCCATATATATAAATATTTTGAAAATAAATTCTACGGATTTGGGAAGAAATATATGGTTTTAAATAAAAGTTGATTTTTAAATTATTGCATAAATAGTAATGATATATATAGATTAAATAATGATATTTAATTTAATTAAGATGGATTTAATACATATAATATGTTTAAGTATTAAATTTATGTTTCAAAATAGATTTCAGTAATAATTTGAATAAGTTAAGGTTAGGAAGATAATTTGAAGTTAGTTGAAATTGATTCAATAAAGAATTTTATTTAATTAAACCGATTAGAAACTTATTGAAATTGAGATGTAAGATATGATTTATAACTTGGGTTTGATTTATAAGTAATTTAATGAATATTTCTTGTTTAAATAAAGTTTAAGAAAATATTTAGTAAAATGTGATTTAAGGCTAGTAAATGATATTGAATCTATTAAGTGAATATTCCTTGATTAAATAATAATGAAGTTAAATCAAGAGGTATATGAAACTGTTAAATCTAACTTTGAAAATGTTGAATATTAAAGCTTTGAAATATATTGAAAAATAAATGGTATATTTAGAACTGAATTAAATTGATGAATTGAGCTTTGAATAAATTTGAATCTGGAATTTGAAGTTGATTTGAATCGATTTGCGAGACTTGAGGAAATTTTAAATACTTTACTTTTAAATCATTTAATATATATATATTATTTGGAAAATAGATATATTTGAAATGAAATGATATGTGGGTTTTGAAGTATAAATTAAATTGAAATGACCACGGTGTTATAATGTATATTTCCATCTTGTAGATAGTTCTGAAGATCCTTAAAGGATGGTTATCCCAAACATCCTTTAAGTTACTTGTATTTCAGTTGATATTTCACTTGAGTTGGATTTATTTATATAAGAATGTTAATCCTGATTCGAGTGTTTTGTGTTTTGCTTTACGCTCGGGTCAGACCGAGTGATACAGCATTTGAGACTCACCCTTGGGGTTTGGAGCTTCCTTTGGAGATCCAACTATCGCCTCAGCTTTCAGCTCTTCTAGTTGATTTGTCCAGAGAATTCATCTGTTGTACTGAAGACTTCACTATATTCGAGATATTCTGTTGTATTTTATTTGTAACTCTGATGTTTATATAGTAGCTTCATAAACTACTATTTTATCTATTCCGCTGCGTATTATTGTATTACTCTGTGTCTGTGATTCTGTGACTGATGTATTTACTGTATATGCTGAGTTTTGCCAAATTTTTATTACAATCTGTTATTTTGAACTATTCAAGTCAGACATGTGTGGATTTATTGTCGATTTGAATGGTCCAAAATACCGGGTCGTTACAAAGATGAACTATTTTCTTCTGATTCAGATGGTGATATTTCCTTCCTAATTCTTCTACGGCCTTGAGATAGATGGGTCACTAAATCCAGATTTTTCTTTCATCTGCTTCAACATAGTGTTCTGGCTCTCAAGCATCTGATTGTTTATCTCTCTTGTAACACCTCATAAAATTTAATAAGAAATTGAATAATTAAAATAAGGTCAAAAATGGAAATTGCGTAAATGTCGAAATTTGGCCATGGAAGTTGCACCATTGTGTTTATGGTGATTTTTGATCAATTTACATATATAATATGTTGAAATCAGATGAAGAAGTTATGGACTTTTGAAGTTTTTGAATTTAAAATAATTCAAATGAGTTTAAATACAAAATTTAAGTATATAAATTTGAATTTGAAACTCAACATGAGGAGTTTAAGGGATAAGCCTGGTTAACATTAACGTGTAATTAATTAAGGAATTAAAATTAATTAAGTATGAAATAAATAAATAAACGAAAATAAAATAAAACGTCTAATAATGAAGGGGAGCGGTCAAACACTCGACCATGACCAATCGACAAACGACTAGGGTTTTGGCTATTTTGACATTTTCGATTTTTCTATTTTTGATCCACCGATTCTGGTTACTTCTTACCTCTATAAATAAACTGGTAGACCCTCTACTTTTCCCCCTAAAAATTCTGTAGCAATGGTGAAGCTCTGTCGAATTCTTTCCCCTTAGGTTTTCAGAAATAGTAAACTTTAAGTAATTAAAATCTCTAATCTCTAATTTAAATTAATCCTTCTCCTCTTTATATTCTAATTTCTGAAATCGAATCTATATATATCTATATATATATATAATCTATTTGTTATATATTTAAAAAAGGGAAGATCTAACAAAGAATTAGTAGCGGTAAAAATCAGATCTAATCTTCTTCTTCATCTTTAGATTCCAAAATCAATTAGCAGTTTTAGAGGAAGATCAAAAAGGGAATTAGGCGGGATGGTATCAAATCTAGTTAGAAGGCAAACAATTCTCTCTGAGTGGAAATATAAAGTTTTTCATCTTTTTGTAATTGAATAGTATTTATTTAAATTTGATGTATGCCTTAGGAAATTTTGATAAACAAAAACATAACATCTAAAACCCTCAGAATTTCTCTAAATAAATATCAATCATTGAATTGGAATTTCAATTATTTTGTATAAATATCAAGTTCGGATAGTTATGTTATTTTGGAATATTGTGCTATAGAGGCTTTATGTAAACATATTGTATTATTTAATATGTTATGTTTCTGAAATGGTTTTCTTTATGAAATAGGTACTTTTTTCTGATATTATATTTTATCCATTCTGATGTAAGATTTTAAAAGTATAGATAGATAGTCATGTGCACTGTGTATTGTGTATTTTTTATCAACTTAACAACTCGCCTTGAGATGAGCCTAAGGTTCGACGGGCTTTTATTTAGTCGACATTAGGTCCGTTTCGGGGTTAGTTACTACACTTGGTATCAGAACTTATGTTACCTGATCAGTGGGGATAAGTATATGTATGAGTGACATAATTGTTATTTTTGAAAGTATTTTTCAGAAACCCTACTATATATAAATATTTATATGTATACTTAATTTGAATTTACTCTATAAATTACAACTATAGAATAGTTGTGACCATATTCTTAAAGGATGGGCGAGGCGACTATGGGTTGGAAAAATAAACAGAGTAAGGATTGTGCAATGGAGGTCATATCGTAAGGAATGTAGATGGAAAAGGTTGTAACTCTAAAATTAAATAGGATGATAAATGTGAAATAATAAGTAGTTACAAGAATTTAATAAGGATATAAATGGACTTATTAAAAAGATTATTAGGTTAATTATAAAGAAGTAAAGAAGTTTTAATAGGAAAGTTTGATGAATAAATTAATGTCCTTAGAAATTGTCCGGTTAGAATAATAATCATTTATTACGGACAATCTACATTTATAGATAGTAAATAAGCATGTTGGGTAGTAATCAAATGTTAATCAATATAGTTGTAAACATCCGAAAATAAGGATGATTGAAGAAGAAATCCAACAAAGAGGACAATTAAAGTTAATTTCTAAAATTCAACCCCATGTGAAAGAAGAATTTGATAAAAATGCTTTTTGGAAACATCCTTAAGATGTTTTGAATTAGTTTTTCCAAGGATTTATTGAGAAGTTGTTATTTTGGAAGAAAAATGAGAAATTCATAAGTTAGAAATTTTGTTAAGGCAAAAGTTTGTGAACGAAAATTTTCAAGTAAAAAGGGTTTTTCATTTTTGAAGCTCTTAGTTTAAAACTTTGGTTGGGTCAAAAAAAATTTGGTTTAAAGATTTTCGATAAAGGGATTTTTCTTTTTTGAAATAAATTTCAAATAGAGCGTAGGTTAGACTTGATGATTCTTCCTATTCATAAATTTGGAAGTTCTTTCAAAAGTTATTCTTTTTAAAATAGAAATGGAACTTGATTGAAAAGATATAGAAGCCATTTAAGTAGAAAAAACATAAACATAGGCATTATCAGGAGATTTGAATCGGAATAGCGTTAGGAACTTATAAAATAGGATTATTAATTTAGTTAGAGATAATGTAGGAAAGAAACGATGAGAAGGGATAGGAAAGTGTTGGGAAAGGAGTTTACCTTGTCTACTCCACTTTTCTTGTTTAAGATTTTAAAAGATGTTTTTTGATGTTCCAAATTAAAAGACTAAATTTTAAAGGAATAAGTCCTTGATGTTGAAAGTTTTTGAGAAAGGGGGAAATTATTTTACTTCTTTTTGGGACAAAGCAATCCTTTTTGAAATCTTGATAGTTTGGTTTAATAATTGAGTTTTTGAATGTTTTGGGTTAAGGACCCTACTTTAAAGAAGTAAGGCTTTGAGGTAAAAGTACTTAAAAAGGGAAATTATTTTACTAAGCAATTTTAGAACCTTTAAATTTGGTGTTAAGAATAAAGCAGTAAATATTTCGAAAATTGGTAAACGTCGGGTTCAATTATTTTGGGAAAGTTTTGACCAAATGTTTAATAAAAATGGAATAGACATATGGAATAAAATAAAATATGGTGTTTATATGTTTTTAAGAATTCAATTCCCCAAGTTATTTTTGGAAGTTGAAAATTCTTTTAAAAAGTATGCTTAAAAGTTTTCTATTGAGATGTGGAAATTCTTTTGCAAGTTTGAATTTCAAATGTCGCATACTAGCATAATGTGGATTTCTAAGTTTATATTCTATGGAGTAGATATGGATTACTATCTAGGAAAGAAAGGTTAAAGGTTTCGGGATATGAATAAAATAAGAATGGTATGTACAACCAGATCTGAAAATTTGAAATCAGTCCTAAGCATTTATACGTAGAATGTTGGTAAAGTTGTTAGGGTATTCTAGAGATCTATAATTGGGTTGTAAGTTAGGTTACCCTTGGAACGTTAATTTCCATATTCTGATTTATTAGGAGCAGGCTCCGTGTAATTTCCATAAATTACCTAATTCCTTAAATGCATAAAAGTGCGGCATTTGAATTGACAAGGGATATACCAAAAAGGGAAAGAGATGTGTAAGAGATGGATAATCTTTTCCATACTTTACACTGTCTATTTCAGTAAAAGAAAATGAAATAATCGCTTGTAATTTCAAACAAAGCAAAAAATATCACTTGTGATTAGTTTATGGAAATTTTTAAAGTAATCCTATTAGGAAGGATGACTCTGATAAAATAAAATATAGAAAGGAATGTTCTAGTTTAATGATTAATTATTAGAAATAAGAAATATATAAATGCATAATTTACAACAGTATTCGTATTAATTATAAATAGCATAGTAATTATAGGACCAGGATTGATGGATATTGACATAGATTTAATGGGCAATAAATTTGTAATTGATAGAAAAAAAGGGAATTAAATAAGGGACTGATTAAGTAATCTGATATAGTATTTATGGAGGAATTGAATGCTCATAATAAGTAACATTTGAAACTGGTAATAGACTGAAATGGGTTAAATAAAGATTGATTAGAGATTTTCGATTTTGACATTAATGACCGGTTATTATGGGTAATGAATATTTATTAGAACTAAGAAGGGAATGAAGGATGGTGGATGGTGGTAGAATGACATTCTAGGAATGTACATCCTAAATGGGTAAGAAGCATTAGAACCCCAACATCAGTAACACCGATTGATGTTTAATGGCAGCTTCCATAAAAATTTCTTTTAAGGTTTTGGGTTATAATCGCTAGTTGTCTCATTTAGGAAAAATGTTCGATATGATACAAGACATCTTCTTGTTTTATCACTATATTAGTTTTATGGATGGGATTAGACTGCTAAATAAATGTATAAATTGAGGAACGTCGTAAATAATGAAATTTCATGAGGATTCTTAACTAGTGATAAACCAAAGATAAGACTAGAAGTTAGTAAGGAAATTAGATTAAAATGCTTCAAACCCAAAACTTGTAGACTATCACCATTCACCTGAATGTGATAGGTTGTATAGGGATATGAAGAGAATTTTCTAATTGGTCAAGGATGAAGAGAGAGTCGCTGAATTTGTTTTCAGATATTTAACGTGCCAAAGGATTAAAGATAAGTAAGGCAAGCCCGGAGCGTTGTCATTACCATTGGAGATTCTCCTTGGAAATAGGAGCATATATCAATGGACTTTATAGATGGGTTGCCAAGAGGCAATGATGTTATTTAGATTATAGTAAATTGGTTCATTTTATTCCCGTTAGGGGTAGTAGGATTACAGCATCTCTAGTATAGATTTATGTCAAGGAAGTGGAGAGACTACATAGAGTTCCAGTTGGCATTCTTGCAATAGAGACCTTGTGTTCGCTAGCGAATTTGGAAGAGTTCGCAATCGGTTGTGGGAACGACTTTGAATTTTAAAAGGATTTGTTGAAAGCTTGCATCATGGATTTTTTGGAGGACCTTAGAGAAGTTAGAGGTGTTTAGGTAGTGAATGAAGACCACATAGGACTGTTAGAAGTCCTATATGTTAGTAGCTTAGGTTTTGGTTTTGATGATAACAACTATATGGAACTATATAAAATATAATATACTAATGTTTTATCAAGATATATATAGTATATATTGCACGATATTAGATAGATATTGATTAAGGAAACTGTACAGTATCAAAATGTTGATATATCAAGATGCTGTTATCAAGAGTAGATTCAAGATGATGATAATTGAAGACTCATGAGTATTGAAGAGTTTAAAATTTCAGGATATTCCAGATAAGTTATAGAGTCATAGAATTTATGTTAAAACCTTGATATCACTTTCATGATCTCTCTCGCCTTCTCTAATTTTATTTTAAATTATTTTTCAAATATTCTGGATTTAAAATAGTCTTTTCAAAATGATTTTCAGTCTCTTACTTACAAAGATATTATTTTATTATGTTTAAGTTTATATATATATTGAATTTTTGTTTGTATTTTAATAAGTTATAATTATATCGATTTATATATATATATTATTGATTACTCTTGTTAAATCTTTCAAAATTATTTTATAAAGTTTTATTAAGTTATATTTTGATTAAAATGTGCATAAACTATATTTAAATGATTCTACAAAGTATCAAATTATTTTACAAAGCAACGGATTTTCAAAATAATATTTTTAAAGTATTTTTCAAAATACAAAGGGATATGTCGACAAAGTGGTCGTAAAACCCAAAATTCAAATTTGAATGGAAGTGTCTTTTCATCGTATCTTTTCACGAATGGACATGGCCATTGTTTTCCTATAATACCAGACTTCCAAACGAATTTTTAACAACTAATTTCTTATTCTTCTCTCCTCTTTTTACTCTCTTGATTTCTAAATCAAATTTTATCCAAAATCTGCCAAAATTCAGCCAGAATCAAATTCAATCATTATTAGTTTGATTCTCCTTCATCTACTTTCTGATTTCTCTCATCTCTCTGACTCAAATCAAGATCAAAGTGCTATTCAAGGGTTATAGGATCAATTATAATCAAGATAGATGATCTGAGTCTGTAAACTCTATCAAATCATACTCTTATACTTTGTGGCGTGCTTGGTATCCTTGAAATCTAAGTAGATGTGGTTGTAGCATGTAAAATCAATTGGGTGTGCTTAGTAGCCCGTAAATCTAGTGGGTGTGCTTATAGCTTGGAAATCAAGTGACTCTACCCAGAGGTCGGGATTCTGGAGGGTGTGTCTCGTAGCCTTAAAATCGAGATTGTATTTGCATTTACTAGTTGAAAAAAAATCAGTGTAAGGAATTGTGCGGGACTGGATGTAGGATAACTCCGAACTAGTATAAAATCTTGGTGTATTCTTTCCTTTTAACTTTTAATGCATTTACTTTTATCAGTACTTTGATTCTGTGATTGTTTCTGTGATTGTTAATTACATCATTCCAAGTAAAATCTTAAAGAATTTGAAAATTATTCATATAATCCAGTAAATACTATTCACCCTCCTCTAGTATTAATTTAGCCTTAAGATCTCTATTTCACTAACTCACATTTGGTATCAGAGCATTGGTTTTCAAAGTATTCAAAATTTGATTTTTGAAATAGTTTCAATGGCAATTTTTGATAATATTTTTATCACTATTTTCAAAAAGATAATTTGCAAAATCATCATAATGTTGTTTCATAAATTTGCATCTATTCATTACAAAAAGTCACGTGATCTTTTGAAAAAGTATAAATTACAATAATAGATGTGCTACATGGCTTTTGATGAACAAACACTTGATGATCAAACAATACAGATCAAAAAGGACAAATGGATATTGGATAGTGGATGTTCAAGACATGATTGGAAATTTGGAGATTTTGAAAGATATAGTTTACAAAGAAGGTGGATCTATAAATTTTGGAGACAACTCTAAGGGATATGTGATTGACATCGGTAATTTCGGTAATTCTAAAACTCCTATTATTTCTAACGTTCTATTAGTTAGGAATTTAAAGCATAATCTCTTGAGTGTTGGTCAATTGTGTGATAAGGGTTTCAAAATTAAATTCGTAAAAGATAAATGTAAATGTCATATTGAAGATAATGAGTCAAACATTATGTAACGACCCAGAATTTCAGTCATTTGAAATTCAGATATTTAATTAATTTTAAATATTCCCAAGTAAAATTTTATAAGCTGGATAACTTATATTTGAAATATAGTGATTTAATTGTATAATTAAATTGTTAATTTAAGATTTGAAATTGCCGAAATAATTGGAATTTGAATTTAATGTGAATTAAAATGATTTATAAAGTTGGATTAAATTCTATTTGAATTAGAATGATGATAGAGAACTTTTAAAATTGAATCAAAAGTAAATTTGTAGAAATTGAATATTTTAATATTTAATTGACGAGTGAAAATAGCCATTTTTCATATAGTCTCGGATTTCGACGAATCTAGTTTCATTAGATCCGTAATGTTATATTATTGTAGGATTTCAAATTTCATGTCAATCGGATTTACGGTTTGTCCGGGGCAAGCTAAAACACGTAGAAATCTAATTTAGTAAATTTTAAATTTAAATAATTCGATTCGAAAACCTATCTTCCAAATACGATCGAATTGGCTCCCGATATATATTCCATTGTATTCGGAATAGGGGTAAAACATTATAAATGCAAGGCGACACGCTTCGTTTCGAGTTCGAAAAATTTTCGGGTGAATAGTGTAACAAAATTTTCTATAAAAGGACGTTATAATTTCTATTTTTCACTCAGAAAACCCTAGCTAGGGCTAGCCGCCAGTTATATTTCAATGGCCATAATCGTTCGATTTTTCTTTCCTTAATCTCTCTCGATCCATAAACAATTAGCCAAAATGTTCAACAACAAAGTTGAAGAGGTTGGAGAGATCTTTACATCCATACGGTTATGATCTGGAATTGCACGAGATTGGAGAAGATTTTGGCCCACGTTCGTCCTTGGTTGTGCACGTTTTTCCATGCGACAAGGGAGGCCGAGCTTTAAGGCTTTTGGGGCGGGGGTAGAGCTCGGCTTTGGCTTCGAAGCGGCAGTGGTTGATCGGGCTACAACGTGAAGATGGTGGAGTATAATTTGATGAAACGTCGTAGGCTAGTGGGTTTGCTCGACCTGGTTTCAAACGAGAAGAAGGAAGATGATTCACGCGGCCAGATTCTCTTCGAGGAGATCGAACGGCTAAGGTTAAACGTAGGGTTTTAAAAATAAAAAGAAATTGAAATTTATATATATTTTAATTCGTATAAACTTCTAAAATGCATAGCTTTGTCATACGAGGTCCGTTTTTGACGAAAAAAATTGCATTGGGTCTGTATTGGCGAGCACTACATTTTAGAGCTTGTTTGGAGTTGATTGGAGCTAGTGTAAATTTTGGGTAAAATTAAACGGTTGTTTAATTTTATTCGGAATAAAACACTACAACTGCTATTGGAAGCAATGTGAGTACAACTCACTCTTTCAGACTCACTGATATTTTTATGTAAGTGAGAATAAATATTATTTATGATGATTGATGATTGGTTGGATATATTATCTATATATTGATTGGTATTTCGATATATTCCTGCCTATTGGAGCAGATGAGACCCTATACGTTCCCGTGTATGAGCGGATGACCCTTTGTACACGCGTCTGCCTCGAAGCGGACATTGTACATATATTTCTAATATGTGTATTTGTTGCAAGTGACAAGTTGGAGGGATCCAATTGGATTCCTCACCACTGTTGATTTATTTACAGATATTGTGATATATGATGTATTCATCTATTATATGATGTTGTGGTTAATGTGATTGATGCATTTAGTGTTGTTGCAACATTGGGCCTATTTTTGGTAATTTAAAGATGATTAAGTGATGATTTCGAATTAAAAAGGATTTTAAGTATGATTTTGGAGTTATATAAGCTTTAATAACGATTTGTAAATTATTAAAAGAATTGGTTTAATTAAATTGAGATTTTGGACTTACTATAAATGGTTTATATAAAAGATTTATAAAATTGAATTTTTATAAATCAGAATAATGGAATTTTAGTGGAGTTTTTATAAGTGTTAAAATGAAGTTGTAATTGAATTTTATAAATGAATAAGATTTATAATTTGTGAAGTTATAAAATGAATGGATTTGGTAAGATAAATAATTTATAAGTAATTAACTTATAAATTGGATTTTTGCATGTAAATGAGATATAAGTAAAATTTTGTAATTAAAGGGATTTTATAAGTTGAAGTTTTTATAGAATATAAATGGAATTAATAAACACGGTTTTATAAATTCGAATTCAATTGAATTTGATAAATTAAATATAGAAGTTTATTAAAGGAGATATATTCATGATTTTGGACAGTGAATTATCCTTTAATAATATGTAGAAATATTGGATTTGGTAAACGAATTATATTCACGATTTTGGACGGTGAATAATAATTTAAATAAAATGGATATTTTTGGGAAGTGATTTTGTAACTGAAGTTAAATGATTGAAGATGTTTTTAAAACGTGTTAAGTATTAAAACCTTAGATTTCAACATTCATTGTTGAAATAGACGTTTTCGAGAAATAAGAAAATGATGGACTATAACACTGTTGTTATAGCGAATGATTTTCGAAAGGAAATATTTTGTATAGTATACGGGATTTATATATCTATCTAATTTTTGAATCCCTATACTAGTGATTTTGGGTTGTCGTAACGATGTTTTATGCAACATTCGTTTTGACCCATATAAATGTGTTTAATAAGTATGTTTTCCTTAAAGAATTAAATATATACTTAATCCTGATTTAAGTATATGCAATATTTTCTAAGTGTTGAAAATAAAGAGATTTATGAATCACTTATTATTCAATAAGTATATGGAAATGTTTTCCAATATAGAAATGTTGAAATGGTTTTGGAATTATATCTTTTTAAAGATAATTTGGAGTGAATATTTGGCAAGTGATTTAAATAAATAAAAGATTAATTAAAAGGGCCTAGTGATTGTATATGGTTCTAAATATTTGTTTGTTTTCTTTGATAGTTAAATAACCGACTATCAAATTTGACCATTTTAGTTCCTCAACTTGATGTGGGAATTATTTAGTCGTACACTTAGTACGTAGCCTTCTATGTAGGCTTGATTATCGTTTGTGTTGAGGATGTTGATTCGTTAGTGCGGAGTATTACTCCAATCTATCGAGCTTCCTTCTTGGCCCGAAGGATAGCAAGTTGAAAGTTGGAGACTTGATAAGTCTATGAGACTTAGTTTCTGTGTGAGGTTGAGAAACGCTTTTGCGTTGTTGGTGCGAAGAGAACGGGATTAGATTTATCTGAAAACAACTTTGTACCAACGTATATGCGACGATTGTGCAGGTTGCTTATGATGATATTGATATTCCGGATTTTCATAGTGGGGGACTGCTTGTTGATCATTTGGGGTTAAAATCCCAATATACATCCAGTAGTAGTAGTCTCTTTGTTATGAAATATTCAATGCAAGGACTATTCGCTACTAATCCTAGGGATTTCCCGACAGTATGTGGTAGGAAAGTGCCATCGGTTTGTCCTATTCCTGGACAACTTGTATGAATGTTTGTCTGACATTGCATTTCTAAAGATTACGTTCATTGGTTTTTACAAACGTACGTCTGTTTGGTGGCGGAGAAGGCAACTTCTCTTAGCTTAACACCCTTCCCTGAGACGTACGAGCCCAAGGGTTGTATTTTTGTGGAAGGCAATTAGTAGTCCACGGAAATGGCCATGTGGCATTCATAGTGATGTGATTGTGATTTGTTAAAGGTAATCGTTACCTTAGGCCTCATCAACCGGAAATGACCAAAATAGGGTTAGATGCAGCATGGCTAAGTGGGTCGCTCCCAAGTAGGATATGATCATCCTCTTCTAGATATATCTTTATACGCTATGACGTCGTGTATCTGATTATTGTGGTTTGTATGCTATGAGGGCCCTCGGTAAAGGTCGGTAACGACCGGAGGATGATATATTCGGTACCATCTAGTTATAGAGGTGGGCCGGTCTTGTGTTGGTAGAGGATCCTTTGTGATGGTCCTCGGTACATTCCTCTAGAAATGTACTGTCGGAAGGTAGTCCCTTCACCTGGTCATTTGTATGGAAATCCAAACTCCACTACGTACCTGCCATTTTGATTGTATTACCCATTTGGGCTATATGCTGGAATTTAATCAATGTAACAATTTCGGCTATGATTAATATTATTTGTATACTAGACACTTGTATAATATCAGATGATTTGAGATGAGATGTTTTAGTTACCGTAAGGTAAAAACATGTCCGTGTTTATTTGTGGGCATGTCTTACGAGATACTTTTGTTTTGAAAACTAAGGAAAAGTTTTGGTAAATTAATAAATTCAGTTGAGTGTGTTTCTCATGCTGGTTTGCCAAACCGATCCGGGCGTTCTTCCTTTTCAATGCTCGGGTCAGACCGAGTATATTTACAGGTTTAGCTTTGGTGCTTTTGGAGCTTCAGCAGGAGAGCTGGAGATCTTCATTCTCGTATACTCGCACATGTTTTGCTTGATTATCTGAATTGTGCTTATTTGTTTATATTATCGGCAATTGTGAGGACAGGTTATTATAACTGTCCAGGCTGATAATTAGTGATTGATTGTTAACTCTGGTTGATGTATGTATATACAGTTTCTGTTTTGTAAAGATCATTAATATGATATTATATATTTTCCTCTACGATGTGAGATTCTGTATTGTTCTGTTTGGTTCTATCTTCTCTCTCTCTTCTTCTCTCTTCTTTTCTTTCTCCTGACTTTCCGTCAGTCTGTGCTTTTTGGGTCAGACATGTGTGGTTTATTATCGATTCAAAGGGTACGGATTTGCCGGTCATCACACATTATCTTTGAAGGCATTATTAGGAAATGAAATATCTATATATTAAGTATGAAAATATCAAATGATAACTTGTGTATTTTGGCTCTATCAAGTGACCCTTGGATTTGGCATAAAAGATTTGGTCATTTGAATTTCAAACTAATATATAAAATTGCTAAAAATGATCTAGTTAGAGGTCTTCCTAAAATTAATTTTAAAGTTAATAATTTATGCGATGCATGTCGATTAGGAAAACTTAGAAAAAATTATTTTAAATAAAAAAATTTAATTCTACTTCTCAACCCCTTGAACTTCTTCACTTAGACCTTTTCGGTTTCTCACAGATACAATCTACAAATTACAATAGATATGTATTTGTAATCGTAGATGATTATTTAGGTTTACCTAGACGGTTTTCTTGAAACTTAAATGTGATGCTTTTGAAATGTTTAAAATCTTTGTTAAACGAATTCAAAATCAAATGACTAGTAGAATTAAAACTATTTGGGGTGATCACAATGGAGAATTTGAAAATGAAAATTATGAGAATCTATGTAATAAGAATGGAATAACGCATAAATTTTCATTTCCAAGAACACCACAACAAAATGGAGTGGTAGAACGTAAAAATAGGACGATTCAATAGTGCGCTAGAACTAAGCTAAATGATAGTAATTTACTTAACAAAAATTTAGGCTGAACCAGTTGGTAGCACATGCTATATATTAAATAGAATTTAAATAGGACCATTAACTAAGAAAACACCATATGAATTATTCTATAATAAAAAGCCTAAAGTATCATACTTTAGAATTTTTGGTAGTAAATGTATTATTCTAAATACTAAAGATAATTTGGATAAATATGATGCTAAATCCAATAAATGAATCTTTATTGGATATTCAAATAGAAGTAAAGCTTATAGAGTTTTCAATGCTAGAACTAATACTATTGAAGATACATTGCATGTCTCATTTGGTGAAAATTTTAAAGTTTATAATCCAATATTGATGAAGAAGAAAACAATGATATTCCGAACGAAATTAGTAATAATGAGATTATCGAAAACAAAAATAATAATAATTCAAAAAATTCACATCCAAATAAAAGAACAAAATACTTGAAAGATCATCCTATAGAAAATATATTTGGAAATATTGAATCTATTGTTAAAACTAGAAATTAGCTAAATAAATGAGCAACGTTGCTTTTATTTCAACTATTGAACCTAAAAATCCAAAGGAAGCATCAACTGACGATTAATGGATTCTTGTTATGCAAGAGGAATTGAATCAATTTACAAGAAATCATGTATGGGAATTAGTCCCAAGACCTGAGGATAAATCCATAATAGGAACTAAATGGGTATACATAAACAAAATGAATGAGCAAGGAAAGGTTATAAGAAATAAAGCTCGATTAGTTGCACAAGATTACTATCAAGAAGAAGGAATAGATTTTGATGAAACCTTTGCACCCGTAGCAAGATTAGAAGCTGTACGAATTTTACTTGCTTTTGCTAACCATAATAATTTTAAGTTATATCAAATGGATGTTAAAAGTGCATTTTTAAATGGTTTTATTAAAGAAGATGTATATGTATAACAACCCCCACTTTTTGAAGATGCAAAACTACCTAATCATGTTTACAAATTAAAGAAGGCTTTATATGGTCTGAAACAGGCTCCAAGGGCTTGGTGTGACAGACTTAAATCCTGTCTATTACAATCGAATTTTGAAATAGGCAAAGTAGGTAGTACACTTTTTATTAAAAGAGATAAAAATGATATTCAGATAATACAAACATATGTAGATGATATCATTTTTGGATCTACCAACGATAAACTAAATAAAGAATTCTCAGAAATAATTACTAAGGAATTTGAAATGAGTCATATGGGGGAACTAAATTATTTCTAGGATTGCAAATAAAACAACTAAGAAATGGAATTTTTATTAGTTGAGCCAAATATTCTAAAGGTTTAGTTAAGAAATTTGGTATGTCAAATACCAGTGGTAAACCAACTCCTATGGAAACTAATGAAAAATTAAATAAAGAAGAAGATTCAAAAGATGTAGATCAAAAATTATATAGAGGAATGGTTGGATCACTACTCGATATAACTACTAGTAGACCTAATATAATACATGGTGTTTGTCTCTATGCAAGATATCAATCTCAACGTAAAGAAACTCATTTAAAATCTGTAAAACGAATTTTGAGATCTGTAAACAACACATTAGACTATGGTCTCTTTTACTCAAAAGAAGACTCCCTTAATTAATTTCATATAGTGGTGCTAACTATGCTGGTTGCAAATCAAACCGAAAAAGTATAAGTGGAACTTGTCACTTTTTGGGACACTCTCTGATTTCCTGGTTTAGTAAGAAGTAAAACTCTGTATCTCTATCTATGAAAGAAGCAGAATATATTTTAGCAGCATTAGCATGTTCACAGGTTATCTATATGCAACAAACATTAAAAGATTTTGGTTTAAATTTTACTAAATCACCAATATACTATGATAATACAAGTGCAATCCCCTGTCAAAAAATCCAACTCATCATGCTAAAACTAAACATATTAATATAAGACACCATTTTCTAAGATAGTGTAAACAAAGAAATAATATCGCTTGAATTTATAAACACTGAAAATCAAATAGCTGATATAAATTTGTTCTTTATCAAAAATATAGAAATAATAAAGTAAAAATTACAAAATATAAAGAAAACCAAAATAATCAAACTAATAATATGTATGTCGCCATACCTATGTCGACATATAATTGTAATTTCTGATTTTTAAATTTCTCTCTAAAATTCAAATGGGTGGTTATATAATAACCAAGTTTCAACTTTTCTCTTCACTTTTCTGTAATCTTTCTATTTTAAACTTCTGAAACAAATAAACCATGGTCTCCTCTAATCCCAAACGTTCTAGAGAAGAGAATTCATCGTTTTCCTTCTCTTCTCCTACCCCAGGCCCTTCCAAAACACTACTATGGCCAAGATCACTAAAATAGAGGGTGAAATGAAGAATATTTTGAAAATGCTCACTGAAATTCAAGTGGTGCAACTTCGTATGACCAAAGAATAAGAGAAGTAAAGCAGAATTCTTCGCAATTTGCAAAAAATATATATTGGATAATCCTACAAATCCAATAGTTATTAAAGATGATTTTGCAAATTTGGCTATTCATAACCCCATTTAAGGCAGCGATGACGAGGAAGAAGAGGAAGAACATGTTAGAACTACCATTCCTTAATTTCGATGACAACAACTATACAATCATACACATACAATATATATTCCATCTACTTGCAAGAAAAAGCTTTCAGAATCCAACTTGAAGACGACTAATGAGGAGAAAAATCATCAGTATTAGAAAATCTAATATAGTGTGTTAGTGTCATAGATATATAGCTTGTAAAATCTCCTTTAGTAGATTTCAAACATTGCACAACTAAAGTTTTTCAATCTTCATATAGCACACAAACTGAAATGTAAAATAACATATGTCAGACGCCTGACATTATATATCAAACATCTGAGCATAGCCTCTAATTTTACATCAAGCATATACATCAGACGTCTGTTAATAACACTCGGACATCTGACTCTGGCCACTGTTAAAAAAATATATAAAAGGTCAGACGTCTAAACATATGGACAGACGTCTGAGCTGAGCAACGGCCATATACAATGAAAGGTCGCCTGCTTCATTCTAACGGTTGCTTCCATAACTCTTCATCGCATCTCTTCCTTCTCAATAATTGCAACCTTTAGATTGAAATAGAAAACTCTAATGGATAATACTCTTCACAAAAACTCTTCATCATCTATATATATGTAAAGATTTTAAGAATCAATTTACTTGAATTTTTCTAAATCTCACATCTATATTCTTTGCATATTCTGATTTCTAAAAGTAAATCATATCAGTCTTTAACACTTCCTAAAAGTAGAGCTTCACATACACATACTACTCAAAGGAGATAATAGGAAGATTTGTATTGTGCAGTCAAAATCAGTGTTTTCAAGAACACATACTTGTCTTAGAAAGAACTTTTGTATCAAGCCTATTCCCCTGGGCAAAGCAAGGGTTATTTACTAGTTAAATCTGAAGAGGAGCTTCGGGACTGGACGTAGGAGGGGGGGTCCAAACCAGTATAAAAACTATGGTGTGATTGTTTCTTACTATTATTTATTTTACTCTGTTAGTCATAGGATAGCTTTTTATTACACTTGCATATTAGATATAAATACACGATCCATACACTCTTTCATTTGGTATCAGAGCATGGTTATCTCAATTCACATTAACACGTGATTGAAACATATTTAGTATGGCAAGTACATTTCAAGAAGGACAATCAACTGCACGTCCACCACTATTCAGTGGATCAAATAATGCTTACTGGTCTACACGAATGCGTAATTTTATGGAAGCAAATGGTTTAGAAATTTGGCAAGCAACACAAGTTAAATATGTAGCACCAGAAACAGATATAAACACTTGGACAGATGCTCAAATGAACACAGCAACAAACAATGCTAAAGCTATGAATGTTTTGTTCTGTTTACTTGACAAAAATGAATTCTCACGTGTCATGTTGTGCACTACCGCATAATATATATGGCGTACACTACAAATCACTCATGAAGGCACTAATAAAATTAAATAAACAAAGATTTCCATTTTACAAAATCAGTTTTCTTTATTTAAAATGAAAGAAAACGAATCTGGTGGTGATATGTATGCTAGATTTCATACTATACAACATGATCTCATGGCACTTGGAGTCAAATTCACATATTTGGATTTAGTTACATGTGTTTTAAATTCCTTAACAAATGAATGGGAATGAAAAGTGTTTGCCATTGAAGAGGCAAATGACTTATCTCAACTAAAAGTTGAAGAATTGATAGGAAATTTGATGTCGTAGGAAGCAAATTTGCAGGCAAGAAAAGAACAAATCAATGAAAAGAAAAATATAGCCTTTCAAGCTAGTGATAATAATTCAGACTTAGATGAAGATGAAATCGTATTTATTGCCAAAAATTACAACAAAATCAAGAAATATAAGAATCTATCTATTCAAAATGACTTATTATTATGTGAAATAAGAAAAGTTAAACTAGAAAATGATGAAATTAGAAAAGAAAATGTTGTATTAAAGAACGATGCAAAAGCATTAAAATCCAAAATTTCTCGTCTTAATGAAAAGTTAGATAAGGTTACTAACAATGTTTCGAAATTCAATAAAGGAAAGCAGAACTTGGATAACTTGATCAATATTTCTAAACCATTTAGAAATCGCAATGGAATAGGATTTAAGAAATCTTCAAAACATAAAAACTATAGCTCACTATATAATAGGTTCAGGAAGTCAGATATTATAGAAAAGATGCCTAACACCAAAATAATTAAAATATGGATTCTGAAATCCAATAACAAACTAATTAGACAAAAACACATAGATAACTATCTGAAAAATGTTGTTCATAATAAAAATTACTTTTTTAAAGGTCCCAATCCCTCTTGGGTATGGCAACCTTCACTTTCTAACACTTAGGACTCTAACAAAGGAAGTGGGTACCAATTAAACTGTTTTTATCTTACAGGTACCCAAAGAAAAATCAAATAATAAGGAGAAATGGATACTCGTGTAACAACCCGGGGTTTTTGCATCGATTTAATATCGTCATTTAACAATTAGTCTGCTAGTTAATTGCTCATTTGAGTTTTTAATCGGTTGAAATCCTTTTGAGAAATGGTTAAAAGTTATGTGGGCTTTAAATAAATATACCTTTTTATTTTAATTGGACCATTTGTTTGATGAAGTGATAATACTCACCCCCGTTTTCCCTTTTTATTGGCATTCATTCGTCCCGTTCTTCCTTTTCATTTTTCATTTCCATTCGTAACCCTAAATCATACGAAGGAAAATTAGAATGGCAGCCTCGTTCAAATTAGGGCATGCTCGTTCTTGTTCGTTCCCCTTTAAAATTTGGGGCTTCTGATCGTTCGCCTCTGGAGATGCTTGCGGCTGCTAGGATGAGTTCGTCTTTGCTTCAAAAGTTTGTTGCTTTCGTCGATTGTTTGGCTGCTCGAAAGAGGTGAGTAAATCTATACTCACATCTAATTCAGGTCTTCATTTCATGATTTGGGTTTGAATCCCTGGTTTTTCGTTCGTATATATTTGTTGAAATCATCATCTATTCATCTAGGCCGTATGATTTTGTATAGATGCTTGAGTTTTGAAATCTGACTTAGTTGATTCCTTCTTCACCGTGGTTTTGACTTTGGTCAGTTTCTTTGAATTGTTAGCATTGATTTCGAAACTATTTCACTGCTCGGCCCACTTTGAATTGAAACTGCAGTTCTATCATTTCTGTAGCATGCATGGCTTCGGCAATGGCCTAGTTGATTTTAAATTTGACTTTTTATGGGCTTTGAGGATTGACTTCGGGTATTTGACATTCATCCCCGTAGTATACTTGACTTGTTTGATTTCTGCTTGCTGTTTGATTTTGTAAATTTTTGTCGGTCGTGCACTGTCACCTGTTTCTGCATATATGTGCATATATACATATGTTTGTGTGTATGCATATATGGGTGGATTGACTTGAATTGCAGTGTCTTTGACTTGAAACTGCAAACTTGAAACTGCTATTTGCAAAGATGTTCGTGTACATGCTTATTGTATCCCTGTACTTCTTGTATATGATATAACCTCTGTTGTCTGCATCGTCGATTTGTAATTGCAAGTTTTGTTTTTGACATTGCCTGCACACATTTGTAGTTGAAGTTTCCATGAGGGTGTAGCTTCGAGTTTGAACTGCTGTTTTGAATTCTTTGGCATTGTTGCATCCATTCTCCACTTTGATATTGCAGCCTTCATGTTGTAACAGTATCATGTTTGAGATAGTTTGCATTTCAGTTGCGTCAGTTGCCTTCATGTACATGTATATCTGTTGTTGCATGAGGTAGGGTTGTACTGTCCACTTCATTTCACCGTTGCATTCATGTGTATGTTAGCCTCTGATTTGTTGTGCACTGACTTGAGTTCGAGCCTTGTTCATGTCGATGTTTACACTGCTACACTGTATATGTACATTTGTTTCTATTTGAGTTTGCACTGTCCAGTTTCATGTAGTTGTTACTGGTGCCCCAATTGGTTCGATCTATAGCTTATATTTAATTTGAGATCCTGGACTTTTGTTGTTTGAATTCGTTCACTTGATGTTTTCTGAATTGTTTCTCGGATTTCATGGATTTCTGATGGTGATCTCACTGTGACTTTAGTTACACCTTGCTTTGAATTTGGCCAAGAATAATGCTTTGAATTTTCTAGCAGTTTGTTTACTTTGTAGTTGCACATATGTGGCAGAAATGTTGCAATTTCTGGGTTGTGTTCACTGGTCTCTCTGGTGCACTTTGTTGTACCTGTTTGCAACTATAGTTTCATTGTGGCATTCGATCTTCATGTGCACTGATCATCACTTTTGCACTTTGGTCTGATTTGTGACTTTGTTGTCTGAATTTGCTCGAATGCATTTGGTTGCTTGATGATGTAACGACCCCGAAATTTTAAATTTATTTAAATTAATAATTAAATGAAAATTTTGAATTAAATTGAGTAATAAATAAATTTTTGAATAAAAATTGTAAAATTAATAGATAAATTGGAGCGAGTTTCCCCGAATCCCTATGATTTGGTATAAATTGTTTAATTTTATAAATAATAATAATAATAAATAATTTTGAATTTATTATTGATGGTTTAATAAATATATATAGTAATATATGAAATAGCTTGTTTACAAGTTATAGAGAATACAAATTTAAACAACATATTAAAGTAAGAATTGTTACATTGTAAAGTAAATAAAACAAAAAGGAATAAACAACACATGACAAAAATTTAACAACAAAGTTTCAACTTTAAAATGATGCAAGTAAACAAAACAAAAGAAAAAAAAATACAACTTACCAGCCGAATGAGAAGAGGCAAAACAAAGTACAAAACAAGACTTAGTACTTGTAAGAATTAAAGTAAGATTGTATGTAAACTAAGATGGAGGCACGAGCAATAAATGTTGTCTACCCTTCAGCATGGAAAAGATCACTTCAGCATGCTTAGCATTGTACCAGCAAAGAATACAAGCCTGTAAATTTTCTTTTCGTTCATCAAACCATACATCACCCTGTACCAAGTTATATCCCTGTGCATTCCTTTTCTATACATCAGCCTCTTCATCTCAGTTTCTTCCATCAAACTAAGTTAAAATCTGAAGTAAATAAAACTCAAAACCAAAACAAATTTAAATCAATGGCAACAATCAACTTCGAAGATCAGAGATCAAAAGCAGGGAATTCAAACTGCCATTTCAAACCTGTTTCAAACAGAAAGCTCTATTTCTTTTTCTTAAAATCAAAGGTGAGCAACTCCTATTTTTAGATGCTTAACTTGTTTTGATTTCCTGATGCTTGTGAGTAACATTTAAATTAAAAAGTTTAAGTATTTGAGTAAACAAAAGCTTTTAAAACTAAAGTCTTGAATTGTTTAATGTATGGGTGAATCTGTGAGTAACAATTTTTGTTAAAAACTACTTAAGTGTATGATGGTTGCATGCTTACATCAGGGTATAGATATGTTTATGTGATTTCTTGAGTGATTGTTTATGTGTACATGATTATATATCTGTAGCCTCTCTGTTTTGTTTTCAAGCTTCAGTTTTAAGTTTTAAAACTCATATCTCTTGATTTGGTCTATGATAGGGTTTAAGATTCAAACAAAATTTGTATGTTTTATCCTAGTGTAGTTCTTAAAATTTTATTTAAGTTGAATTAAAGTTTAAATATTGCTGGAATCTTATAAACAACAAGCAAACTTAAATAGTGGGCAAATTCAAACATTTTAAAACATTGATTCAGGATCTCAGGTTGAATTACTATCCAGTAACATGATTTTTAAAACAAATATCATTATTTTTAATAGTGTATTTAAGGTGCAGTTTTGGGTAAAACGAAAATGGGTTTTCGTCGATTTTTGGGTGATCTAGTACACTAGAATGTTTGGGGTTCTCTGCGGTGATGGAGCAGTGAAAGGAGAGGCCGGGAAAAATAGTGAATGGCGTTGTAGTTCGTCGTGGAGGAAACGGCGACGAAATCTATTTTTTAAACCTAGTTTTAGTGGTGATTACATTTTGGTCTAGATCGAATGCCATAGGGCATCGAGTGTAACCGGAGTTTGGGATTTCGTAGAGGGGATGTAGATGAGGTTGTAGCTGGAGTCGTTGGCGTTCCGATGATCGACATTGGGAGGATGGAGCGTTGATAGGTTCGAGGTGATGTTGCTCGAGTTGTTCCAGGGTTGGGAAATTTTACTCGATTTTGATTCGAGTTGCTGTGGGGGATTTGGGTGGTCGTGGTGTCATCTGGAGATGATCGGCGATGGAATGAAGCGCTGGGAGATGGCCGGAGATGGCCAGAGCCACGGTGCACGTGCACCGTGCCGTTGAAATGTTGGGTTTGTTTTGTTGGGTGCAGAGTTTTTGAACTGGGAAAAAACTCGAGTCGTTCGAGTGCGTGACTCGAAGCAGAGACGAGGAATCTCGGGGTAGCGTAGTGGGGAGTGCTCGTATGCTACAGGTCGACTGTAAATGGTTTGCGTGGGATTGTTTTCTCGTGAGATACTCGGGTGAAACGTGAACAGACTCGAAGCAGGAAGGTTAAAAATCGAAGCAGGCTGGGTTAAGTCTAGAGGCAGAAGAATGGTTCCAGTTTTTAAATAAATTTGATTTTCCAGGTTAAATTCTAGTTCAAAAATTTAACAAGTTGATGTGATTAATACAAGTTGATTTGGGAAAATTACTTTTGAAATTAATCAAAGGATTAATAAATGAATAATTATGGGATAATTAATTTATTTAGGAGAGTTAATTACTGATGTTATTAATCCAGGATGATTAATAATTGTTTAATTTAAAGATTAAATTACTTAAAGTAATGAAGTAGTTTAATTTACAAATTAATGATATGATTTTAAATTGTTTAATTAAGCAATAATTAATAATAGATGATTAATTAAGAATAAATGAAGTTAATTATATTTAATTAATAAATGAAGTAATTAAATATTAATTACTATAAATGATTAGAAGATTGATTGATTAATTAAGATTGATTTATTTATTAAGGATTAAAGGTTAATTAATAGATGATAAAGAATAATTAATTAAAATAGATCGTAATTAATTAACCGGGATTAGTAATTTTCATAAGTAATCGAAACTGATTTGGATTACTCAACCAATTAACTGATCTTACGTATAGATGTTTGATATTTTATTACATGCTATGTGATGGATTGATATATCAGTTATGTGATGCGATGCTATGTTATGTTTTGTGCTTAGCTGTGATTTCTGTTTTCTGTGATATATTACTATGTGGATGTGAAAACCCCTTGACCCGTAAAACGACACTTGAATTTCGATGCGACAGGGAGTCGGATTCCAGTTGGTTATCCGAAACCCACATCGAATTATAATTGTGAATCTTTGTGACTGATAAATTTATTTTATCTATGAATCTGTGAATGAAGATAAGCGTTATCGATTATACCGCTTATCGATATATCTGTGATGATTGATGTTGCACTATTGTGTGTAAAACCCCTGGACTACACCTTTACACACACAAATATGGATTTCACGTGGAAATCGATTAAGTCACAGATAATTTAAATTTGATGTTTGTTTTTGAAATTGAAATTTTAATTTCAATTGATTTTGAAAATTGAAAATCTGGGGTTTTAAAATGAAAAGCTTTTGAAATGGAATCTCAAAGATAAAAGTTATTTTGAATAACTTAATCGAGTTTGAAAATTTAAATAATTTGATTTAAATTTGAATTCAAGTTTGAAATTGAATCCTATGATTTGAAACTAGGGATTAAAGATGATATAAAGGTGTTTGTATGAATTTAACCATTTTAAAAGTATAAGTTGGGAATTTGGATTTAACCCAAGGATTTCAACTAGTATGAATGAATCAGATTTCCAAAGTAAAAACTGTTGTTTTTAAATGGTAAAAGCTTTCAGATAAGAAATGAAATTCCAGTTAATTAAAGGAATTTCAAGTAAATTGAAAATTGGATTTTCCAAGTTATGAATTGTTTTGAAAGCTATGAATCAAATCTGTTATTTTTAACAGATTTAAAATGATGTTTTGTTTAAACCATTTGAAATGGAATTGTTTTGAAAGCTATTAGTTAAATCTTTGATTTAAAGATTTAACGAATTAATTAAACTGAAATGGAAATCGATTTGGAAAATCTGTGAAGGAATCTTTGTGAAATTAAGTGAACTTTGTGAATTGAATCTTTTTGTTTAAAAAGATTAAAATGGTAATTTGTTAAACCATTTGAAAAGAAAGTTTGGGTTTAAATTGTGACTTAATTGAAATCCCAATATCCATATGTTTTCGAATATTACGCTCACTATTCGGGTTAGCCGGGAAAGGACCTTTGGGTCGTATAACTCATTCCGAATAGTGATACGTCGTATATGGATAGCATTTGAAGACCGGTGTTGAAGACCGGATATTTTCGAAAATGAAAGGACAACCTGTCGAATGTCTCTGCACTGAGTCGCGCCGGTATAGAGATTTATATCACTCTTTTTGTGACGGGAAGTCCGGACGTGATTGAAAGTTATTCGGAATTGCAAGGGCTTCGTGAGAAGTGCCTTCGGTTCTGTTCGAACCCGGAACAGACTTGTATGGTTACATGTCTGACATTACACTTTGAGATATAAAGCCGATTTCTTTCAAATACATATCTGTTTGGTGGTGGAGAATTTATTCACTTAGCTTAACACCCTTCTCTGAGACGTACGAGCTCAGAGGTTATGTAGTTGAAATTTATCAGCGATATATCCCAATTTGGTAATGTGGCATGCTGAGTGTTGCTGTGTGATGATCAGTGTTTGATCATTTGTGATATGATCATTTGTTTGATCATTTATCTTTGTGATCATAGGTTGATCATCTGTTGACCCAAAGCGTGGCTTTTTTTGAAAAAGCGTAGCTTTGTGGACGAGACTTCGTCGAGCCTCACAACCCGGTAATGGTCGAAACAGGAATCGTGCGGCAAGGTTTTCAGGGGTAGCTCCCCTAGGGTATGACCATTCCTTCTGGAAAAGGGTAGTATCATGGTATGGAGCCCAGGTACTTACTCATGTGGACACACTTTATTTATGACGTGTGATGTTGGATTCGAGGTGCCTCGGTTAAAGGTCCCAAAGGACCGGGGGTGGCATATCTGAGGTTTCTTTTATCCCTTGGGAAAAGGGGAAGCCGGCCTTGTTTGGCAGAGAACGGTGTGGTTCTCGGAACGTCCCGCCAGAGGCGTTTCTTTCGTGGAATAGGAAGTTCCTTAGCCTGACCATTTGTTGGAAATCCATCTTCCAAATACGAACTTTGTACGGTATTAGTTGTAGAACCTGCCATCTACTTATGGTGGCGCCCCACTGTTTGGATGGTAGCTATAGTAGGCATAGTTCGAAATGTCTATGCTGGCTAAGATTGATATTCTACTTTCGAAAATGTTTTCTACACTATGCACTAATAATAATATCAAAAATGATTTGATTTTGCGTAGTAAGCATCTTTGACTATCATAAGAAGAAATCTCCTCCAATTCTGCGTTTGCATTGTGTGTGTGGTGGGAGGTCTTATGGTAGTTTCATTTTCCAAAAGCATTACGAATTGACTTTAAAATTCTCTGCTATTTGTTTTTAAAGATAAACTGTTTTTGTTGCTCACACCAGTCCCATTGTCACGACCCGCCACTCCAGAGCTTAGGTATTCGCTCAACCTACTGCTCTGATACCAAATGTGACGACCCGCCATTCATTCCACAGAATGACGCATCGCTGATAAGAAAGAAAGGGATAGAAAGAGAAAAGAAGAGAAGAAAGAAAGAAACAACAACAGAATCTAAACAGCGGAACGAATAAATTATATTAATAACATAAACTATTACATAGTATCATTTACAACAACTATCAGAGTTACACAACATATACAACACATACTAGACAGTTATAAACACCTGTCTAGTTTCTACAATACAAGATACAACACAGATAACAAATGACTCAGAGATCAACACAGCGGAATACTATATCTACGAACGCCGAAGCCTCCTGCTCCATTGCTCCTCCAGAATATTCGTCAAAGCAAACCTGACTCCCTTGGCTACTCGTAAAAATTTGAGTACCCAAGAGTTTATATAAAACAGAAATAAACACTTGGGTCAGACATGGGTCTGGTGTGAGTAAACGGTTTAAACTTGCTTAAGTTCAAAACCTTTGAAATCAAAAGGTATCACGTAAGACTTCCCACACATAAACATGGGTAAGTTTTTACCTTACGCTAACCAAAACATTTGATAGGAAATTCGATTGTATTATAATAGGTCTAGGATTTTCAAGTAAAATACAGAAATAGCTGGAATGCTTACATCTCACGTTCCAACATAGTTGGGCACAACTAACACGTACGGCACTTATTGGATTTTGGATTCCATACAATGGCAGGGCTACTGGGGTACCGCCCGTCACAGTACGTGGCCTAGATCACCGTACCGAGGAGTACGCCCGCTCCCCTGCAACACAAAGCCGGAACCATCCCTTACTGGATAATTCCGAATAAAATCACCCCACGGTTGTGTACTGCAACCGTACCACTAAGTCGAAATAGAAAGGGACATCTAGACAGGGATGACCTTACTCTCAGTGGGCGCTACCCACGAAGCCTTGCTGCACCTCCCCTGTTTTAGCCATTCCCGGTTGATGAGGCTTGAGGTCACGATTACCTTTAATCAGAACACATCACTTAAAATGCTCATCGTCCACCTGACGATGTGCTGAAAGCATTCAATCCATACAAGTTCGTTCCGGGTTCGAACGAAACCGAAGGCATTATCTCGTTACACTCGTTTTGGAATCACCCTCAGAGTTAACGACAATAACCCTTGCACTCTGAATCTTCATCTTCACTTGAGATTCACGACCTATCGTTAATTTGGATCGATGTGGTATTCGGGTCTCCAGACCTGGAAATCCGGTATACGGAAACCCGATCCCGGTCTCATCGAAATCCAAAACGTATCTTTTAAGGCCAAGTTGTTTAGAGGTTTAAACAATTCAATTCAATTTAATACTTGAATTCACATAGCATTAACATAGATAAATATCACACATTTATCACAGATATATCCAATATCATATCACAGAATATCATAGTATATCATCCAATAGATATCAACCAAATCAGACATTCTACTCAACCATCATTCATAAGCAACCATTTATTAATCTCTATTATAATTAATTTAATCAACTTAAATTAAATTAATTACTTAAGAATTAATTCCTAACCTTGCTTAAATCAACTATTAATTAATTACAATCCAGTTAATTAATTAATCATTAAATATTAATCACTCTTGATTAATTATTACATAAAGTAATTATCCTTTAATTAATTTTACAAATTAATTATCCTTAATCATTTATAGTAATTAACCTTTAATTACTCTCATTAACTACAAAAATTAATGATCCTTAATTAATTACATTAATTAATTAATTAATTAATTAACCTTTAATTAATTACATTATTCCTTAATTAATTAATTACATTAATTAATCATGCATTAAATAATTACTTCCATTAATCAACCTTAAATAATCATAAACAGTAATTAACTATTCTTAATTACTTCTTATTTGTTTTATAAATCTTTTTATAAATCCTTTGATTAATTACACAATTTAATTAATCCTTAATTACTTTTTACTAAGTAATTATTCTTTTAAATTACTTTCCATTAAGAAATTTCTCTTATCTCAATTACATCTAGTAGTTCATTTATCAATTACTTACTCTAAGTAATTTCACTTATTAAATCTTATTAAGTAATCATACTTAATTAATTACCAAGTGACTATCTTTAATTAATTAACAAATTAATTAACTTAAATTAATCACATTCATTTCATAAATAATAATTAAGTAATTCATCCTTAATTACCCTTTAAACAAATTAATTAATCCTTGATTAATTATTCTTTAACTATTAATTAATAAACCTTAATTATTAATCAATATCTTTTAATACAAAGTAATCAATCCTTAATTACTTTTATTTTTAATTAATTAAACTTAATTAACTAATTAATTACCTCTTAATTATTAATTAATAAAACTTAATTATTAATTAACAATCTTAATTACAAATTAATTAATCCATAATTATCTATTAATCAATCTTTAATGACAATTAATTAATCCTTTATTAACAGTTAATTAATCCTTAATTAACTTTAATTAATCCTTGTCAATTAAATTAATTAATTAAACTTAAATTAATTTAACTCATTAAAAATTCTTAATTAACCTTAAGATAAATATTATCATTTTTAAAGCATTTGATCTTAATAATTAACTCACTTAATTAAAATCATTAATTAAGTTAGAATAAATAATCATTGATTACTTATCCTTAATTATTTATTAACAATTCTTAATTACAAGTGAATAAAACACTTGAAAACTTAATTGTTAATTTACTCATCCTTAACCATTCTAATTTAATTTAATAAATCATTCTTTATTCATTCCATTATTATCAAACTTAAATTAAGTTTTAAGACAAACCATTTCCTTATTAATTACCTTATTTTCAAATTAATTTGAAAATAACTTAAGGATTTAACTTAATATTTTTAAGTAAATTAATCATACAATTAAGTTTTATTCAAAACATTTATTACTAAGAAATGGATTTACAAGAAAATAATTTACTTGCCTATTTAAAATTTAAAATCTTACCTTTTATCAAATTTTAACAACACTGATTTAAATATTTACTTTGGATCAACCTAGCTGTACTTGAAATAAAACAAATACATCTGCATCTTCTTTTTAACAGGGTTTAGTTTTTAAATTTTTAAAAACTGTTTTAGACTTAACAGTTCACTTCAAAATCTCGTACAACTCTATAAAACCCGAGCCACTGTTCAAAATTCTCGAGTACAAACCCGAGAATTTTGCGAACTCCCTTTACTTCGAGCAAATCACGAAACAACCCCGTGTATTACCCAAGACTTCATCTTCTTCTTCGATTCCCAAAACTTCACAGATAAAAGGAGATACTTGTACACGTGCACAAGTGAACGCTGCCACTCCGACCAAAATTCTGACCATCATCCAGTCGTGATTCTTCCTCTCGACCACCACGTCAACTCCATTTATCGAGCAATGTCGAAAATCAAAATAGAACCATCTCGATCACTTCCTGGAACAACATCCTACCCAATAACCACCTCGACCAATCATCTCTGACCACCAGAACCCCCTCGACTTCTACCAAAGCTTCGTCTCCGACCCATACTTCCATCCCCCCAGGTGCGATAGCCTCTAGTTCATCCATGACATCGAAAAAGGTCGCGATTTCAACCATGCCCCAAACCATTGCTAAACCCTAAAACTCCATCGATTGATCACCACGACGAATAATAAATTCATCCACTATTTTTCCCATCATCTACAGCCTCCAACCTACCTTCGACATCAATCACGATGAACACAGCCCCATCGTTTGTCTGAAAATGACGAAAATGACATCTCCGTTCATCTTACAATTTCTCCACCATTTCTATCTTAAAATTCTTGAATTCTTTTTCTAAATTCATCATTTGTAATTACTAAACAGATTTTAGAATCAAAGTTTAAAATTAGCATTTTCGAAATTTACCCATTTCATTTAGTTCTACTGTAAACTTTATATTTTGGGTTAAATGTCTATTACATATCATTGAATCTATTTTTAAAACCTAAAATATATAGTTAGAAACCTTTTTCATTAACACTACCTAGACTAAAATCAAACAGATGTAAAGATATGAATTTTCCTAAAAATTTTGAAGCCTGTATTGATATAAAAACAGAGATATATAGGTATACAGACCTGCATATAATTATTCCTACCTATTTATAAACATGCAAAACAATTTCACTCAAACATTCAAGTACATCTCATATTATACTACTGGAATCAAGAGATATATATATATGGTACAAGGTCTTATAAAAGAAGATATTACTCAATAGAAGATAACAGAGCAACTATAAATGGAACCAGGCATACATACTTCAATACTCACATACAAACAGTATACACACATGAACATGCAAATATATTTCATTCAGAAATCATTCAAAAGCAATTTAATTTCATGTTGACTTTTGAAAAAGATGTTTACTCACCAATCTAATGTTGAACAGAGAAGTAATAGACTGGAAGCTCTAGAAAAATTGAAATGCTTGTTTTAAAAACTTGAAAATCTTGGCCTCTGGTTGTAAGCTTTGAAGACTTTGCATTTTGATTTCTTTAAAACTGAAAGCTTTTGAAAACTTGCTGTGGCCTCAGATTTTATTGCATGCAAATCTTGAAAATTGATTACAGATTTGAAGAACATGGTTACAGGTCTTAGGATAATTGATTTCAGGTTTTAGTTTACAGGCTTGATCCTTAATTTTGGTTTTACCGGGCATAATTTTGATTAGAGGAAGGTTCTGGTTTGAAGAAGAATAAATGGTTTCAGGCTGTAAATTTGAGAATTAAACTTTTTGAAGATGAATTCAGGTTTGAGATGAATTTCAGTTTGGATTCTTGAGTTGGAAATGATTCGGTTTGAAATGTTTTTCAGTTTGATTTTAGCATTTGAACTGAAATGTGAGAATTAAAACAAGAAAAAGGGAAGAGAGGAGGATATAGTTTTATAAAGATTTGTTTTTAAAAATTAAAGAAAATAAAAATAAACTTATGACACTTGTCTTCTACATTGTTTAATGATCTTACACATATTACTAACATGTTTAGAAATTTAACACTTGTCCTTAATCTTTTTATATTATTTTTAAAAAGATTTTAAAAGCTTTTATATGTATTTCCTAAATAGATAAATACATATCTTTTTAAATAAATGCTTTTCTATATTATAAATAAATGAAACCTTTAAAAGAAAATAAAATAAAACTCATTTATATCCTAATAAAATCATATACAATGTATTTCATTCATTTTTAAGTGTAAAAATATCTTTTGTATTTATTTACTATTAAATAAATACTTTCTAAATTTATATACAAAATCTCTTTAAGGAAGACAAAAATAAAACAAAAGCCTTATTTTAAATAAAAGTCTTGTTCGTATATTCTTATACCCAAATATATTAAAACAATACTTATTAATTTTAGAAATGATAAATCTATTAAAAATCAAATTTATAAAATAACATAATTTAAACAATTATTCTTATTACAAATCAATCTATACCATAATTAAAACATCTTATTATTATATTATTTGGTTATTTATATTAATATTATCAATTTAAATAATTTAAATTTAGAGATTATCACATTTTAAATTCCTCGAAATCCCGGGATATTACACCCATGACTGATCCGGAGTTTATTGTTTCTTTCCTAAACTCTGGGTGCTCATAATTTTCTACACGAGCAGTCTAGAGTTGGGTTTTTCAGATATTCAGATTCAGTAGATTATCTGGAGCTAGTTCAGTCTTTGGATCGGACTGCACTTGCTTATCTTTGTGCCTCGTTATTGGGAGTTCGAGCTATTTATGGATTGGCGCTTTGAAGATGGAGATTATCCGTTGCTGATGTTATCGTTTTCTTTTCCGCTGCTATTTGTTGTATCATATCTCTGATGTATATAGGTATTCATTGTATCACTCTGTTGTATCAGATATTGTATGTCAATGTATTATTCATTTATTCCGCTGTGTTATTTACTTAATGTTGTTATAAGCTCCGGCGACTCGGATTTGAACGGTCGAATCTATGGCATTCGAGTACGATGTAAAGTATGGATGTCGATTTTCGAGCGCGAAAATCCGGAACGTTACAGATGGCATATGTATTTCGACTGGGTAGCTTGTCACTGTGTTGCACTTGCTTGATCCAGTTTGGTAGTTGCATACTTGTTGTGCACTTTTCATATCCTTCCTTGGTACTATTGCAGTGTATATATATGAGTTTGATTTCTATTTATGTTGTGCACTGAGCATTGCTTTGGGTTTAAATTGCCTGACCACTTTGATTGTCTTTGTGGTCTGGTTCCTTCATTTAGTTGTACCTAACTCATTACTGTTTTGTTGCATTCATTGGCGACTGTAGTTCGTTCTGTATGCAGACTTACCCTTGTTGGTTAGCGTTGCACTGATGCAATTGGATTTGTTTTTCTAATACACTTGAGTTGAATCCAGCTTGTAGCTTGGAATTGACCTTATGCTCATTTGTGACTTTCATTGAACTTTCGTGTATTTCATCGTGGTGGTGGCGAGGCAGTACACGCGTGTGTGTACTGCAGCCACACCGATTTGTCATTTTAAGTGACATTTCAATTGGTTGAATTGTTTTGTGGGTTCAATTCAATATTCGGAAATTGTATTCTGATTTGGTTTGATTTGATCATTTTGCGATTTTCTTATTATCTATTGATAATTAGATTCTGAGTTTCCAATTATTTATTTAATAATTGGATTTTGTTGTTAATTGCTGTTTAAGCAATTCTGTTGTTTTCTAAATTATCTTCATTGATAATCTTTTTTATTTATCTTGTGGATGGTTTTGAAATTGCTAATTTGTTGTTTAACACTGTTTAGTGTTATATCTGCCGTTATCCGATTTTCTTATCGCGGAGTTGGATATACGAGATTTCTATGACCGTCGTCTATTTGCTATTTAATTATTATTGCTTCTGTGAATTAATAGCTGAGTTTGAATTAGACTAACCCGTGTATTATTTTCTTTTGAATTTAATACTCGGGTCAGATCTGAGTTATTTCAGGTTGTAGATATCTTGCTTTGGGTTGCTGTTTGAGCTATGAAGACTTTTCATATCTTTTGGAGTAGTCATGTCATAGTATAGGTTTATATGTATTCATGTATATTAGTCGATAATGTACTTGTATATATAACTTCTAGAGTCGATAGTTGTAGTTGTATCATATGTATTGTGTCAAATGTATTGTAACTGACATCAGTTATATATATATATATATATGAGACTTTCGTTATCTGTGTTCCGCATTTTATTATCTGTGTTATTATTATATACCAGTATGTTAGGCACGTCCGTTGGACGTGTGCAAAGAAAACTAAAAACTACTTTTCTTTTGTTGTGAAATAATAGTTATATGCAAAGATAGTTCTTAACACAAATAAATATATGGTCTAACTTCTTATTGTTGTGAAATAGTATGCACAAATACACACAAAACACATTGCTATATTTTCGAGTATCAATTTTGTTTTTGTGTAAATACCGCATGTGCAGATTACATTCATAACTTGACATAAAAGCATGAACAAAAATTATTTGACTTATATCAAATTTTATGGATATTTGTAGACATATATATAGCTATTTTGATATGAGTTCTCAAACTCATTCTTCTATTTACTTCGTATTAATTTATTTGTATTATGGGTGGCACAAATGACAATATCAAATATGAGGAAGGCTTTTTTTAGGATAATGAAAATATCATCATTGGGTGAACAGGTTCTCTATTATACATTACTCATAGTCTAAATGTATCATGACTTTCAGCAGAGCCCGTTTTGTTTAGCTTATTGTTGCTAATATATCATTCAATTTCTGATATAGTTTTTATTTAAATTAAATAAAATTTTACATTGATGCACATATATTAGCCTTCACATGATAGGAGATCAGAGTTGAGTGGGAAAAAAAACTAAAGCCAATTTTGGCCATATACATCATTTTTCGTGTATTACATATCCATGACCGAGGAATTTGATTCCATACACTAACTTTTAAGTTTGTCTATGCTAAGTACTCCACAAAAATTCAAAGTTTATAGCATCCAAGTTAACATTTTTTAACATATGGGATACTGCAATCAGTAGAAATTGCTTATGAAAATGAATGAATAAGCCAAAAATTCGATAGCACTTACCATTCTAGGGCTTCAATGTGGAACTCTCTTATGCATTGCAACATACTTCTCTTGAATACAGAAATCGCAAATGGCAATACTCTTGCCCATTTAGTGTCGATTACATTTGATTTTCCGATCTTTTTATCAACGTGACTGAAATTTAGTTTATCCAATCTTTAGGTTAATGTTAGTATTGAATTACAGAATCTAGCGAATCCAACTGCCCTTCTTTTGAGCTCTGTACCGATTCTCCGACAGTTGAAATTAAGGGATAAAGTTGATCTCGTCCAAAATGCAATACTCATATTGCTGATGGTAAGTGTAGAATTGGTGAACTTGGTAGGCACTACAACAACTACTGATTTTACCAAAGCAGTCATCAACAACCTTCAAATTTTTTTCCGAGTATATTAATTCATTGGTTGCCACCACAGTTTTGAGATGCTAAAGAAAAGGCGAATAAACGACTACAAATCATATTTATAATTTATCAATTTTTGCTTGCTATTGTTATAATTAGCATTTGGCTACACAATCATGTGAGTTTGTACCTAACTGTAAACTGGCTGCAGTTGTATAGCCGTTTCTACTATTGTTTGCATTGTTTTCTTTTACTTGTATTGCGCTGTCAGTGCTGAAATATGATATGTAATAAGGTTCTATTTTTCTAATCATGATACATTCATGTTGGAAATATAAACACATTTGTTGATTGATTGTTGATTACAGGTATCATTTTCAAGGTTTTTAATTGCCAATAACATTAAACATTTTTGCATGTTTATAAGTATGCATGCTTGGTTAAGATTTTTTAATTTAATTACTTTATGGTTTAACATGTCTGTTAATTACGCAGGATGCGCCCACTTTCATACTGGATTTAATATGGGTGTATTTATGTTACTGCTCTGAACCCGTATTTTGCTTCTGTTTGTTACTATCATTCAATTTACATGTCATTTCTTGCTAGCCAGTTTAAGGGAAATGAATTACATATCATTTCACTTTGAGCAATAATTTTTCTAAAATATCATTTCTTGGTAATTAGTTATATTGTCGTATCCTATGTAGTAAGTAGGTTTCAAATATATTGGCATACCAACTATCAAATTAATCCATTAAAATAACTCAGTTATGTATACTGCAAAATCAAAACTCTATTGTTAGTTTTATCCGAACAAACTAAGGTTATATTGTAGTGTTGTTGAACCAAAGTTTATTATTATGTTTGTAAAATTTTATTTCTTATGTTAAATATAATTTTTTAAACATGGATCATAATCAGAAAACAAAGCTTTTAGTATTATATAATAAATGAAAGTATTGGTAGCACACTTGAATTTTTGCTTGCAAAACATAGTAAACAAAAGTTTGAAAGAATCTTTAGCTTCAAGCGTTCATTTGACAACAACATCATCTGAGAAAGTATATGCTGACGTTACAGGTTACATTTCTCACAATAAATAAACAGAGTACATAGCTAAATGAGTTTCTATTTAGCCACATAATTATTACACATTTACATGAGTATATCACCATGAAAAACCATATTACCTAAAAATAATTCCAAAGTGTCTCATTTTGATATACTTAGAAGATGCCACCTTGAAATTGCCAATTATCTAAATTTTAAGTAATCATTACAGCAAGGAACGCCAAAGTCACATGTAACTTCATAATTCCAAACCTCTTCAAAACCCATCTCTTTATGCCTTGTTCTATGCTTATGCATCTGATTAGTTTCTTTTATCTAAAGCATCCACGTATTTAACTCTGTAGTAGCAATTTCGCCATTTTCTATGCAGTAAATTAACGACACCTGCCTTGCAAATAATATACCAATTAAACATATCCTAAGTATATGAGTGAGCTCAAGCTTATTAGTGCAAATCTAGATAATATATTTCTCTCATTCGATATTTACGCAAAAACCAAATTGATATCCAAAAATTTGGCAATGAGATTTGTATGTATTTGTTCGTACTATTTCACAATAAAAAGAAGTTAACTCACATATTTATTTTTGTCTTATATTATCTCCGCATACTGTCATTATTTCACGATAAATAAATTAGCTCCCAATTTTCTTTGCACACTGCCAAAATTAGCTCCCAGTTTTCTAAAACACCATTTAACCAATCTAGAAAAAGTTAGTGATTCTAAAACTAAAATTACCTCTCATAATAAAAAGACAAAATTCCAGTCTGATACTCAAAGACCTACAAAAATGTAGGCATTGCCGAATCAAATTGTGTTTGTAGTGGATTACTCCGCCCTCCATTACCCGACAATTTCGTGAAATAAGGCAAACCAAAATCGGTCATCGTCGTGTATATCAAGTGGTTTTAGCATGTCACAATCTCGTATCGGCATTTTATGTCAAAACTAATAGCTCGAAATGTAGTAGAAATAGCTGAAAAATATGCAATTGAAACAAAAGAAAAAGGGATTTATTCTATGGGGAACGTGGGCCGAGGATTTACAAAGTATCCTTAGTTCTTGCTGCAAATATTAATAAATGAATATGGTTCATTCTAACATTCACAAACAATATAGAAGAAAAACTGAAAACACGTACCACATCACATGTTCACACTTAGTCTATAAACTTATAAAGTGCCTGTCAAAATAAATAAGCACTAAAGAAACCAAATATTTTATACCTGTAAGTCTATAACAACATAGACAGAGCATTTGGAGAACTGACAGGCACTAACATGGAAATAGCCTTCGTCCTATTAGTAGTACAGCCCCTGAAACCACTAATGTCTCTAAAAATCCTCTTTTGTTGCAAGCTCCTATCACTTCAACCTGTGGTTGGTGCTCTTCACACCACCTGGTGCAATTGTAGCTCTATTGGCTTAGCTTTGTGCACCTACCATTTCTTTTAACCTATCAAGTAGGAGCACTGTTATCAACTCATACTTTTACTCCATTGAACAACTTGATCTTTTATAAAGGACGTATAATATATCATTAACAAAGAATTTATTTTTTTAATCGAACCCTTTTGCTTAATTTGAACTGCATAGTCTTTTATTAATATCATGAAGTGAACATTGTATGGTTTTCTATACATGTGCTTGATCAAACAATAATGAAAAAACAAATAAGTTTATGTGTTAATTTAAGACTACTATGACCCAATGGAACCGATAATTGCCGAGTTTAATTTAACGTAACATGGAAGTATTTTCAATTAGATACATCTTTTAGAACCATACAATTATATGTATGTATGTATATTGCATTTCTACTATGTCAAATAACATATGAATTAACAGTAAAAGTAATTAAGCAGCTTTCCAAAGCTTAAACATCTAGCTGATAGTGGCACTCTCGATGCGAGCAACACCAACAATTACGTACAACAACAACCCAATATGATAGTTAATCCCTCCACAATCTAACAACCATTATGCGCATACTAACTTAAAACAAAATTCCTTTTCCACTAAACAAAATTCTATGCGTGAATCAAAATTATCGGAAGTCGGATCCTCTTCCAGTCTACTTGAAGCAATTGAATGAAATATTGAAATTTCATGATGAGGAAATAGTTTAGACAAAAAAATTATAAAAATTCAAAACCGTACCTTAATTTTAAAGGAGTCAAAATGAAATGAGAAACCGATTGATAGAATAAATCAAAGAGCCGAGAAGAAGAAGCACCGCGGCCACTGGTGATGCTCACATGTATACCGCCATATATTTGAAGAAGTATTCAACCTAAAGCTCATTGAAATTAACCGGAGTTTGCCTAAGTTAGTTGGTTCTCTGCAAATCAATAAAAAATCAAATAAAACTTAACCAAAACACAATTACCTATTAGCTATCGAGTCGTGTGTCTCTAAATCAAAAACTTGAATTTGCAAACAAAACCATTCTGTAGTTTCTTCTCGGCTACCCAGTTTCTCCATTTGGGTTTTTGTTATTACGGACAAAAGAAGCCAATTAAGGTGGAGATGGGGGAGTGGGATCGGAGGCGTCCTATGTGATTTCGAAGAAAGAGTAGACAATGATGTGGTTGGGAGAGGATACGTGTACTGCAGTTAGAGCAAACAGATAAAAACGTGGAAAACTGCACTGACACAAATACCCTTAGTACCTAGTATAATTTTTAGAGGGCGATATGGACATTTCAAAAGCTTCAAACGGAGGTATCCTCGTTATATATAGATATTGTCCTAAACTATTATGAACCATCATAGTTTGTTTTATATTGGAATTGGGTATGTCGATGGGAGTAAATAAATAAGAGATGTAAAATGAAAAATATATACCACTCTTATCGAGGTAACTAATACTAGTGTAAGGCCAACTACGGATGGCTGCTCCTATCCAACCTTATTCTTCGTAATAACAGACAGTATTTCTTTTAATACTCTTTGTTATTGTAAGCATAAAGGTGGGGCGTCACAGTTGGTATCAGAGCTTGGGATTTATGGACATAATATAAAACATAACTTAGATGGAACATGTGTTACAACTATTGGTCGATATTTTTATTTGTGCTTTGAGTCAAAACTAAAGTTTTGAAATTATGATGAAATTTTTAAATATCTTTATTTAAAAATAAAAGTGAAACTGTGTTTTGATGATTTGATTGATTTGTGTTCTGTTTATCAGAGTGCGCAGCGGAAATAGTGAAACTGTCTTCGCTGAATACAGCTGATAATCTTTTTGATTTAAAAATCAAAATATGAAATTGAAATAAATTTCATTTGTTGTTAACATAGCTGGATTTATTTTGTTTCTTCGAAAATTTCGAATCCGATTTGAGGATTCGAAGCGATTGTAGTTATGTGATTTTTGTTGAGATTTTTGCTGGTTTTCTTTTATGCTAATCATATATTGATTAGATTTTGTTGTTTTGAATTATCTTCATTGAAGATACATTCGAATGATTTTTTGTTCATTTTGCAGTACGTGCAAATTTGAGTTGCACGTTACTGCATTGTTTTTACGTTGAACCGATGTTTGGTTTAAACGTATTATTGTTGCTGTTATTTTTATAACGGGATTTTTACACTAGTGCTATATTTTTGAAGCACGGTGTTTTGTTGACAATTTTAATGAATGAAAATTCACTGGTGTTACATTTTGATGTAAATTATTTTGATGAGATTTTGACGTTTAAAAATTACTGTCGCTTTGGCTTCAGTAACCGTCAAATTTTAAAAGTGGATTTTCAAGCGGTTATTCCGCAATGCTGATTGGTGATCCGTTTTTACGGTATTTTGAGAAGTACAATTTCCTTATCGAAATTGTTACTGATGTTGTTGCTTTAATCACGTGATTGGAAAATCGTTTTAAAATGAAAATTGTTTTATAAATTTTTTAACAGTTTGCGCTTTCAAAAGAATGAGGAAGCGACTTAAACGATTCAGCAAAATTGAGGACTATGACCCCTTTCTTTTACTGATTCGCTTAACTCCGGACTTGTCCTGTTGAGAATGTGAATTGTTATTTTTATAAAATAAATAAAATTGTTTTCAGGAATTTTACAGTTTTCGCTTTCAAAGAATGAGGAAGCGATTTAAACGTTTCAGCAAAATCGAGGACTGTGACCCCTTTCTTTTACTGATTCGCTTAATTCCGGACTTGTCCGTTTGAGAATGTAAAATGTATTTTTATAAAATACACAATTTTTCACTTTCAAGGAAACAATGAAGAGGATCAAACGATTTAGTAAAACACGTTGTATGGGACATGTGCATTTGCTATTTCGGTTAATTCCTGTAACGACCCGGAATTTTCGAACCTGAAAATTCCAGATAGTTAGGAGAAAAAGAAAAGAGATAGAAGAAAGAAACAGAAAGAAGAAAGAAGAACAGAAAACACAACATCTCACATTCGCAGCGGATTAAATATAATAACAAATAATAGCATTTATACAAAGAAAACCTGTATTTGTTAATTACATTTTTATACATCAGAGTTACAGCATTCACAAATATACTAGACAGTTAGAATTAACATGTCTCGGACAACTATAATATATCACAGCGGAATACACTCCATACGTTCCTGCCATCCAGCTCGCCTCCTGAGCTCCAGAACGTCCTTACCTGGAAATCTGTAATACTCGGTCTGACCCGAGCATTACATCAAAGTAACACCCGGGTCAGGCTGGAAACCAGCGTGAGTAAACCCATCTAACAAGAAATTCCAATCTACAGAACTTATTTAAAACCCGGGGTAACTCGTACATTATTACAAGTAAACAACTTATATAGTCAACACTTATTTTCACAAACAATATCTAAGTATCCAACTTATTTTAAATGGTCCATTTTATCCTAAACCAGCCTATTGGTTTCACATGTCATTCTATAAAGAATTTTAGATGATTTCAAATCGAAGTGGTTTCGGGTATTTACTGATAACCGACTCCTGTCTCTTCGAATCCAATGTCATCTTAACCCAAATTATTCAAATGAAATACAATTCAAACCTTTAAATACATGATGTCATTTTTTTTAGCAATTCATCAACGATAGATAACCATACTATCATTGTCTATCCAATCATATCATATCCGAAAACATTCCATATCAGAGGTATCAACCAATTCAAGACATTTACATCATTCAATCATTCATAAACAAGATTGATTACTTCCAAAATTAATTTAATTTATCTCTAATTAAATCAATTACTAGTCTTTAATTACTTAGATTACTTACTTAACATTTATTAATTGCAAACTGATTAATTAATCATCCTTTAATTATCATCTTAATTAACCACCCTTGATTAATTATCCTTCAATTATATTATGTAATTAACTCTAAATTAATTACACAAATTAATTAACCTTTCCCATTCACATTAATCACATTAATTACTTACCTTGATTAATCAACCCTTTTATTAATTACACTAATTAATTAATTCTCAATTACTTCCCTTAAATAACTTAACTTTAATTACTTTCATCAAGTAATTATCTAATTAATTAACCTCTAATTATAAATTAGTTAATCTTATTTCTTAATTAATTAATCTAGTAATTATCCATTAATTACTCACTAAGTAATTACACTTCATTAATTACATTAAGTAATTATACTTAACCATCCTTAAGTAATTCTCTATAATTAACTAAACTTAATTAATTAACTAAAATTAACCACATTAACTTAATTAATTATGCTGAGTAATTGATTCCTTTAAATTACTTCATCAAGTAATTACCTTTAATAATTCTTTTAATTAAGTAATTAACCTCTTAATAACTTATTACTTAATTATTCCTTAATTAATTTATCTTGATTTATTTATCCTCAATTTAAGAAATCAATTACACTTAACTAATTACACAAATTAATTTATCTTAATTAAATTACTTATCTTACCTAAATTTTTTTTTAAATTACTACACTGAGTAATCATTTTAGTTTTAAACCTAAAAATTAAAATGCTGGAAACAAATCTTTTCTGGGCAATCAACAAATTTCCGGGATAGACTCGAGACAACCCTCGTGCAGACTCGAAGCAACCAAAAACAAAACCTTCCCGCTTCGACACTCCGAGTCGAACACGTGAAAAAAATCACGAAACACTCCAGGTCAACATCTCCTTTCCCAAACCCATACATTCTGATGCACGCGATGTCACCGTGTACGTGCACGGCAACCCCAGCCTTCTCCGATCATCATTCAGGCCTTCAACAAGTCGACGTCGAACTCGACTTCTTCCTCAACCACCCAGAAATGAAGATCGAATCGAAAAACGAAATCGAGCTAATCGCCTTCCACCTGGAACAAACAGTTCATCCAAGAACCTCCTCGAACCGCCGCCTCGATTCACCAGAACCCTCGAAACCCTGACCATAGCTTCACCGAAGAACCACGCTCCGATTCTCCCTCCTCCGAACCACTCCGGTCAACCCACGACGTCGAATTCACTTCGTCAACCCTCTCGACTCAAATAGGTTGCTAAACCCTACATCGTCATCGTCCGGTCACCACGACGATAAAAAAAATTCAACCACCATTTTCTTGTGATCTCCATACTCCCCTTTACCTCCAGCATGAACCCCGACCACTCTAACCTCACCGATCGACAGAAAACGTTCGAAACCCATAATACGTTCATCTCTTGATTTCTCATGATTTACAACATTAAAAATTAAGATTTTATTGTTAAAAATCCTAGATTTCATAAACAAAATCGATTATATACTTGATTCTTGAAATCCTTCAAGTCGAATATTTGAGATGATTTAAAATCCTACTATTCTTCTTCCTTTTTATTAAAACAAACTTTAGATTTAACTTGAAATTATTTTTAAAAGATAAAACATGATTATACAAACACGTTTTGCTTAGATCTTTAGATCTAACAATAATCAGAGAAGGAGAATTTGAATTTTTTTTAAACAGGTTTGAAAACCTGTAACCAAACAGAGGCCTGATATCAGACATGCACAGTCATCTCTGCATATATATAGACATGCATGCCTATTTAACAACTATATAAACATTTTTCATAGCATACATCAAGTATTTATCACATGCAAATCAAGGTATAAACAGTTTTAAGATTTTATAAAGGGTAGTTTACTCACATTTTTAATGTTTGAACGGAGAACAGAGAATAGTTTTGAAATCTGGAAACTATAACTTGATTTTGAAACTGCAGGCTTGATCTACTTTGATTAAGTTGAATTTTGAACTTGAAGCTTTGCTTGCTTTAGCTTAGTTGAAACTTGAAAGAGTTGAATTTCCTTAGCTTGATAAACTTGAAGATGCTTCAGGTTGTAATTGCAAAGATGATCGTAGTTGAATTTGATTCTACTGGTTTCTCTTTTTTTTTTAGTTTCCAGGTTATTTTTTTGAAGTGAAAAGAAAAAATGAGAACCTGGTTTATCTTTAGCATATGTTACTTAAAATTTAAATTAAGGAAAATAAAGTTTTTGCCACTTGTATCTTTCTCTAAGATAACACTTGTTTGATTTTTAAGAGTAATACTTACATTTGTTTTAATGCATGCTTCATAATTTTACAAATGTCAAGATAATTTAACTATTATATTTATATCACAAATTCATGTATCATCCCTACATATGTTTATATCCTTGCCTCTAAATTATTTATAAATTATGTCTTGTGTACTTTAAATTTTATACTTATAGTTTTAAAAGATATACACATATCAAAGCTTTATATTTATATACATATATACTAACTATATCTATTTCCAAGTATATAAAAGAAAAGGTATTTTTAAATCTTTAATTAAATCTCACCTTACATATTTATAGACCAATCTTACACATATATATGTATAGAATTTTTAAAAATTTGTTTAAAGTTGATTCTACGTATATATATTTTATACCAGCTTTGAAAAGATAAATTTTGCCAAATAAATATTTATAAAAGAAGATCATTAAACAAATATTATCAAATGAATATTTATCTAGATATTTATAAGTCAGTATTTATTATAGTTCGAATTCATCTATATACATATCCAGATATATTCTAATTATCAGAATTTCATTTATTAATCCAAATAAAATCAATATTTTTATTAATTAAACCAGTTAATTATCTATTAACAGATGTTCAAAAATCCGGGTTATCACATTCCTCCCCCCTTAGAATCTTTTCGTCCCCGAAAAGGAACAAAGCAAGAATTTTATTACAATGTTGATTATCAGTTAAATTATTCCTTAGACATCTTAATTCTTAACTCTTTTTATTTAAAATTTTCAGAACATTTTAAAAATTTACATAATATTATCAAAATAGTTTTTATAAATTTTTTTATATATATAACTCGATGTCTCAACTAGTCCATCCTTGTTCTCACAGAAATTCGGTCATACGTTGATTAGGCGTAAGACTGAAAATCTATAAGTTCTTAGCAGACCCGTTTTCAACACCCAGTGAAAATACTTGGAAAATAATTTATGAAAACTTTATAAAAATATAGAAAACAGTTTTAAAAATAGAGGAAATATCTTTGATGAGAATGCTCTGGAAATCATCACCCCCATCCATGGTCACAGTTACATCACGGGTTACGTTGCCATCGCAGCAAAAGTCCATGTAACTGATTACACCATGGAACCCACAACAGATCGCAGTTACATTCCAGGGTTACGTTGCCATCGCAGCAAAAGTCCATGTAACTGTTGGCTCTCAGTGGCACACACGATTTCGCTGTCAAAATGAAACTTCTCCCACATAGGTCGCAGTCTACCGATATAAAATCAAACGCAGACTGTTGGCTCTCAGCGGCACAAACGACTTTTGCTATGTTACCATAGTGTCACAGTCTACCGATATAAAATCAAACGTAGACAGTTGGCTCTCAGCGGCACACATGACTTTCGCTATGGTCTGTAGTAGATCGCAGTGACATTGAGTTAAATTGTTGTCACAGCATAACTCAAATGCCTCTGTGGGCACCAGCCCCTCGACTTTCGCTACACAAATAATCCTCAGGAACTAGTTTTGTCCGGACTCCTCACAGGATCAACTTTAGAATCCCCCCTTGGGGTTCAAGGCAGTACCACCCAGTGGTACTCCTGAGAAGTTCATTTCAAGGAAGCGCCTTTTTCCCAGAGCTATTCTCAAAACACTTTATACTATATACTTATAGTATCTTCAAATCATACCCTTTATGATTTATATCAAAATATCCTTTACACAAAATCGATTACCAAAATCGATAATTCTCAAACTAGGCTTTCCAAATTCCCAAAATTGATTTTTCCAAAAATCAAAAAGCCTTTTTAGAAATCCATAGGTTCCCAAAACCTTTTCCAAAATCATTCCCATAAAATCCTTTATATATATATAATATATATAACTTTTAAAAATCTTTGGATCATTTCAAACTTGTATAAAACTTCTTTTATACTTCAAATATTTCAAAACTCTTTTCTTCTAGCAATGGATTCAACAAGGGAATATTTATCTTATATAACAAAGATATATAACTTTGTTTATTCCAAATCAAATATTCAAATTTGATTACTCTTTTATAAAGTTATTAACCATATCACCTTTCTATAAAATGAGTTCTAATCACAGAAATATTCAACTCCCATTTTATTTCATAATATATTTCACAAAATATACTTTTCATTTCAAAAACCATTTTACAGTTTTTATCCACAAAATTTCAATATCAATTTCATTCAAACCCGTACGATGTACACATATCATTCGTACGCTATATAAATTTGATCGCTCACTCGATCACATAATTTCTTTTCCGAACTAGTATCGTCCACCCGACTCTCTAGTGCGGACTCAGATCTGGTTTCTTGATCAGAAACCGTCATTCCCCTTGCATAGTCATAGCTATGATAGAGAATATCCAGAACCAATCAAAAATCCATATCCAGGTTCGCCGTCGAAAATCGAGCGAAAAATCCCAACTCGGATCGATAATATTATTTCGAAATTCTGTGTTCGAATCTGGATCAAATTACTATGCGAATAGAATAATATACGTATATCCTACGTATTTATCTTTATTGGTTATTAGCCAAATCAATTTTCTTTTCTAATCACATTTCCTTTAATTCATTCACTTATTCTCAATTGCCTTCCATTTCTAATTGAGTTATTATTTCAATTACAAACAGTTTGAACTCTGACCTATTTAAATTTTTAAAAATAGCTTGAAAAAAGTTTAAAATAGATAAGTAGTTGAAAAATAGTTATTAGTTTGTAAAATAGCTGTAAAATAGTTAAGTAGGTATAAAATAGTTAAATAGTTTCAAAATAATTGTAAAATAAGTATAAGATAGTTTGGGGTTTAAGAAGAAAGATTATATAGTAAATAGTTTGGAAAATAGGTTTATATTAAAATAATTTACTTTGAAAATAGTCCAGAGTCAAACTGTTCAATTTCCCATCAATTCAATTTAAATTTCTACTTCCATTTAAATTGACTCAATACTTCAATTTCCATTGAATTTAATTCAATCCCAATTCAAGTTGAATTAATCTTAATTCCTTTCCAAATTCAAATCAAATTCCATTTGATTTTAAACATATTCACTTTAATTACAATTTCAAATTATTCAAACTAATTTCAAATTGAATCCACTTAAATTTCAAATCATTTCAATTTCTTTATGAATTAATCCCAATTCCCATTTGAATTTTGAACTCATTCAATCTTCAATTTTTATTTTAAATTAATCCATTTCAAATTTTCCATTTGAATTTTAAACTTATTTATCTTAAATCACAATTCCCATTTATTCAAATCAAATTCAGTTTGAACTAATTCAATTTAAATCTCAATTTTAAACTATCTCGAATTATATAAATTCGAGTTAAAATTGATTTAATTCCTTAAATCACAATTCCTTTACTTTTAAATTAACTCAACCTTTATTTTTTTATTTTAACAAATTAAATCTTTAAACCTTTTAATTCTGAATTCAAATTTCAAAATTCCATTTTAAAATTATCTTTACTTAACTTATTACAAAGTTCAAATAAGAATTCAAAAACAATTTAATCTTCAGATTCTAATTTATTATCCATTTTCAATTTCCAGATTTCAAACCCATTTTGAGATTACTCGTAACTCCCATTTAAAATCAACTATTTAACTTCCCAAGTTAAATTTAAATTGCATCTTGAAATTTCCAATTCAAGTTATTTATTCAAACTTATTTAACTTCCTCCAAGTTAAATTAAATTTACTTAATCTGGTCAACTTTACACAATTTGAATTCCCATTCAAATTTTAAACTTCAGATTAATAAGTTTTCCCTTTTTAAGTTTAAAAACTTACTTCACTTTGGGTTTCACATCACATTCCAATTTAAAACTCAACACTAAGTGTTTATTTCAAATCATCATAGGTATTATGTATATTCCTCATATATACATTTTCTTTACACACCAAGTTATACTTTAAAATTTTAAACCACCTTTGGTTTTAATTCAAAACAAACTTCTTTTAAACAATTTCAAGTTTTCTGGACTTAGATTTAAAAACTTCACAATTTTAAATTATCTTCAATTCCAATTGGATTTTTTATTTCAGTTTGGATCCATTTCAACTTATCTTCATTCAATTTCAATTTGGTTGTATTACTATTATCACTTAATTTAATTCCAATATTTTAACAACCAATTACCTTAATATTTATTAGAAAGAAATATCATTTTATATATCAAAATATATTCTTATATAAAATCATTTAAAATCCTTATATAAGAAAATAACAATTACGCTCTCATATATATATATATATATATATATATATACACACTCAACTCGTTCTAGGGTACCATTGACCCTATTCTTTAACGAGTAATCCCAACAGAGCCAAGGTTCTCGCTTAACCTTCTGCTCTGATACCAAATGTAACGACTCGGAATTTTCGGGTTCGAAAATTCCGGGTCGTTACAATTCCGGACTCGTTAATTGAAACATCTGCTGTTTTTATGATTCTGATGATTTTGTGTGCTTTCGAGCCACTATGTTGGACCTTCGGGTCATTTGTTGGGCTTTCGGGCCACTCTGAGGACCTTCGGGTCAAATACCCGTACTAGGCCTTCGGGTCACTCTGCGAACCTTTGGGTCATTTGTTGGGCGCCAAAATTATGTTGAGTACTTGGTAGACTTCGACCATTTGTTGATGCACGTGCGGCGAACTAAAAACTCGCCATCTGATGGGATCGATCCAACCTTTTATGTTGATTTTCTAGAGTATCTTAATTGATTTCTAGATATTTGTTGTTTCTAATTATCTGCAGGTAATTAGATATCTGATGTTATGAAATTTAATTATCGTATCGGTAATTAAATATTTGCTGTTATGAAATTTAATTATCGTATCGATAATTAGATATTTGTTGTTTCTGATTATCGTTTTTGATAATCGGATATTTGTTGTTTCTGATTATCGTTTTTGATAATCGGATATTTGTTGTTTCTGATTCTCGTTTTTGATAATCGGATATTTGTTGTTTCTAATTATCGTTTTTGATAATCGGATATTTGTTGTTTCTTATTATCGTTTTTGATAATCGAATATTTGTTGTTTCTGATTATCGTTTGTGATAATTAGATATTTGTTGATTTGTGATTTCTGATTATCGCTGTGATAATTAGATATTTGTTGATTTGTGATTTCTGATTATCGTTTTTAATAATCGGATATTTGTTGTTTCTGATTATAGTTTTTGATAATCGGATATTTGTTGTTTCTGATTATCGTTTTTGATAATCAGATATTTGTTGATTTGTGATTTCTGATTATCGCTGTGATAATTAGATATTTGTTGATTTGTGATTTCTGATTATCACTGTCATAATTAGATATTTGTCGATTTGTGATTTCTGATTATCGTTTTTGATAATTGGATATTTGTTGTTTCTAATTATCGTTTGTGATAATTAGATATTTGTTGATTTGAGATTTCTGATTATCGTTTTTGATAATTAGATATTTGATGTTTTCTGATTATCGTTTTTGATAATTAGATATTTGTTGATTTGAGATTTTTGATTATCGTTTTTGATAATTAGATATTTGTTGATTTGTGATTTCTGATTATCATTTTGTTAATTAGATAATTGTGTTTTCTAATTATCGTTTTGATAATTGGACATTTGCTAGTTTTGCTGATTATGAGATTTTCTAGTCTCTAATTGATTCTAGAGTATGCTAATTTTATTGAATTGCTATTTTCTATCTATCTCTGTTGATAGTTAGAGTTTGCTGATTATGAAGTTTGTGTTTTCTAGTTAATTGTTGGATAACTAGATATTTGCGGTTTTGCAAATTGTGATTTGTGCTTTCTAATCATCTTTGTTGATAATTAAATTTTGCTGTTTTCTAATTATCGTATCGTTAATTAGATATTGTTGTTTTGTGATTTCTGTATTTCTGATTATCTAATTGGTAATTGAATATTACTGATAATTGTGTTTATCTAGTTTAGTTGTTTTCTGATTATCTATTGATAGTTAGATTTTGTTGAGAATTTGTGAATCTCTTTTATGAAATTGAAAGATTTCTTTGGTGTATGTGTTCTCGATCTTTATTTTTCTAGCTTAACCAGTTTATGTTAGAAAAATAAGTGTTAAAGACAACTTTAATTATGAAAATTGCGGGGACGCAATTTTTATAAGGAGGGGAGTCTGTAACAACCCGGGGTTTTTGCATCCATTTAATATCGTCATTTAACGATTAGTCTGCTAGTTAATTGCTCATTTGAGTTTTTAATCAGTTGAAATCCTCTTGAGAAATGGTTAAAAGTTATGTGGGCTTTAAATAAATATACCTTTTTATATTAATTGGCCCATTTGTTTGATGAAGTGATAATACTCACCCCCGTTTTCCCTTTTTATTAGCATTCATTCGTCCTGTTCTTCCTTTTCATTTTTCATTTCCATTCGTAACCCTAAATCATACGAAGGAAAATTAGAATGGCGGCCTGGTTCAAATTAGGACATGCTTGTTATCGTTCGTTCCCCTTCAAAATTTGGGGCTTCTGATCGTTCGCCTCTGGAGATGCTTGCGGCTGCTAGGATGAGTTCGTCTTTGCTTCGAAAGTTTGTTGCTTTGGTCGATTGTTTGGCTGCTCGAAAGAGGTGAGTAAATCTATACTCATATCTAATTCAGGTCTTCATTTCGTGATTTGGGTTTGAATCCCTGGTTTTTCGTTCGTATATATTTGTTGAAATCGTCATCTATTCATCTAGGCCGTATGATTTTGTATAGATGCTTGGGTTTTGAAATCTGACTTAGTTGATTCCTTGTTCACCGTGGTTTTGACTTTGATCAGTTTCTTTGAATTATTAGCATTGATTTCGAAACTATTTCACTGCTCGGCCCACTTTGAATTGAAACTGCAGTTCTATCATTTCTGTAGCATGCATGACTTCGGCAATGGCCTAGTTGATTTTGAATTTGACTTTTTATGGGCTTTGAGGATTGACTTCGGGTATTTGATATTCATCCCCGTAGTATACTTGACTTGTTCAATTTCTGCTTGCTGTTTGATTTTGTAAATTTTTGTCGATCGTGCACTGTCACCTGTTTCTGCATATATATGCATATATACATATGTTTGTGTGTATGCATATATGGGTGGATTGACTTGAATTGCAGTGTCTTTGACTTGAAACTGCAAACTTGAAACTGCTATTTGCAAAGATGTTCGTGTACATGCTTATTGTATCCCTGTACTTCCTGTATATGATATCACCTCTGTTGTCTGCATCGTCGATTTGTAATTGCAAGTTTTGTTTTTGACATTGCCTGCACACATTTGTAGTTGAAGTTTCCATGAGGGTGTAGCTTCGAGTTTGAACTGCTGTTTTGAATTCTCTGGCATTGTTGCATCCATTCTCCACTTTGATATTGCAGCCTTCATGTTGTAACTGTATCATGTTTGAGATAGTTTGCATTTCAGTTGCGTCATTTGCCTTCATGTACATGTATATCTGTTGTTTCATGAGGCAGGGTTGTACTGTCCACTTCATTTCACCGTTGCATTCATGTGTATGTTAGCCTCTGATTTGTTGTGCACTGACTTGAGTTCGAGCCTTGTTCATGTCGATGTTTACACTGCTACACTGTATATGTACATTTGTTTCTATTTGAGTTTGCACTGTCCAGTTTCATGTAGTTGTTACTGGTGCCCCAATTGGTTCGATCTATAGCTTATATTTAATTTGAGATCCTGGACTTTTGTTGTTTGAATTCGTTCACTTGATGTTTTCTGAATTGTTTCTCGGATTTCATGGATTTCTGATGGTGATCTCACTGTGACTTTAGTTACACCTTGCTTTGAATTTGGCCAAGAATAATGCTTTGAATTTTCTAGCAGTTTGTTTACTTTGTAGTTGCACATATGTGGCAGAAATGTTGCAATTTCTGGGTTGTGTTCACTGGTCTCTCTGGTGCACTTTGTTGTACCTGTTTGCAACTATAGTTTCATTGTGGCATTCGATCTTCATGTGCACTGATCATCACTTTTGCACTTTGGTCTGATTTGTGACTTTGTTGTCTGCATTTGCTCGAATGCATTTGGTTGCTTGATGGCATATGTATTTCGACTGGGTAGCTTGTCACTGTGTTGCACTTGCTTGATCCAGTTTGGTAGTTTCATACTTGTTGTGCACTTTTCATATCCTTCCCTTGGTACTATTGCAGTGTATATATATGAGTTTGATTTATATTTATGTTGTGCACTGAGCATTGCTTTGGGTTTAAATTGCCTGACTACTTTGATTGTCTTTGTGGTCTGGTTCCTTCATTTAGTTGTACCTAACTCATTACTGTTTTGTTGCATTCATTGGCGACTGCAGTTCGTTCTGTATGCAGACTTACCCTTGTTGGTTAGCGTTGCACTGATGCAATTGGATTTGTTTTTCTAATACACTTGAGTTGAATCCAGCTTGTAGCTTGGAATTGACCTTATGCTCGTTTGTGACTTTCATTGAACTTTCGTGTATTTCATCGTGGTGGTGGCGAGGCAGTACACGCGTGTGTGTACTGCAGCCACACCGATTTGTCATTTTAAGTGACATTTCAATTGGTTGAATTATTTTGTGGGTTCAATTCAATATTCGGAAATTGTATTCTGATTTGGTTTGATTTGATCATTTTGCGATTTTCTTATTATCTATTGATAATTAGATTCTGAGTTTCCAATTATTTATTTAATAATTGGATTTTGTTGTTAATTGCTGTTTAAGCAATTCTGTTGTTTTCTAAATTATCTTCATTGATAATCTTTTTTATTTATCTTGTGGATGGTTTTGAAATTGCTAATTTGTTGTTTAACATTGTTTAGTGTTATATCTGCCGTTATCCGATTTTCTTATCTAGGAGTTGGATATACGAGATTTCTGTGACTATCGTCTATTTGCTATTTAATTATTATTGCTTCTGTGCATTAATAACTGAGTTTGAATTAGACTGACCCGTGTATTATTTTCTTTTGAATTTAATACTCGGGTCATACCCGAGTTATTTCAGGTTGTAGATATCTTGCTTTGGGTTGCTGTTTGAGCTATGAAGACTTTTCATATCTTTTGGAGTAGTCGTGTCATAGTATAGGTTGATATGTATTCATGTATATTAGTCGATAGTGTACTTGTATATATAACTTCCAGAGTCGACAGTTGTAGTTGTATCATATGTATTGTGTCAAATGTATTGTAACTTACATCAGTTATATATATATATAAGACTTTTGTTATCTGTGTTCTGCATTTTATTATCTGTGTTATTATTATATATATTGTCCTAAACTATTATGAACCATCGTAGTTTGTTTTATACTGGAATTGGGTATGTCGATGGGAGTAAATAAATAAGAGATGTAAAATGAAAAATATATACCACTCCTATCGAGGTAACCAATACTAGTGTAAGGCCAACTATGGATGGCCGCTCTTATCCAGCCTTATTCTTCGTAATAACAGACAGTATTTCTTTTAATACTGTTTGTTATTGTGAGCATAGAGGTGGGGCATCACAACTCGATAGCGGATGCTCCAAATATATGACTGGAAATGCACAAATGTTATCAAATATAACATACAAAGATGGTGGCACTTTAACTTTCGGAGATAATTCAAAAGGATTTGTCATTGGAATTGGAGATGTCATCAATGTTGGTATGTCCACTTCACCTGTTATTACAAATGTTCTTCTAGTTAAACATTTAAAACATTAGTCAACTTTGTGACAAAGGATTTAAAATTGATTTTGAAAAGAATAAATGCAACATATTTGATCAAAATAAAAATCTGATTTTCGAAGGATTAAGGAAAAGAAACATCTATGTCTTAAATATGAAATTTAATAACTCGAGTGATTTATGTTTGACCGCAGATTTTAATGACTCATGGATATGACACAAACGATTATGTCACATAAACTTCAAGTCTTTAAACGAACTAGCTAAACAAAATTTGGTTAGAGGTCTCCCTAAAATAAATTATAAAGTTAAACATTTATGTGATGCATGTCAATATGGCAAATTGAAAACGAGTTCTTTTAAATCTAAAAAGGAAATTTCAACCAAACAACCCTTAGAATTATTACATCTTGATTTATTTGGACCTACTCAAATACGATCAATAAACCATAACAAATATGTATTTGTTATTGTAGATGATTTTTCACGATATACATGGACACTATTCCTAAAACATAAAAGTGATACTTTTGAAATGTTTAAAATTTTTGCAAAAAAAATTAAAAAATTTATGAATCTTAAAATAAAAAGTATAAGAAGTGATCACGGAGGTGAATCTGAAAACGAAATTTTTGAAAATTTTTGTAACAAAAAGGGAACTATACATAATTTCTCATTTCCACGAACACCACAACATAATGAAGTTGTGGAAAGAAAAAATCGTACACTCCAAGAATGTGCACGAACTATGCTTAACAGTAGTAATCTACCAAAAACCTTTTAGGCAGAAGCTGTAGCTGCTGCTTGTTATGTATTAAATCACGTCACATTACGTCCTTTAACTAAGAATACTTGTTATGAAATGTTTTTTGGTAAAAAAACCCAAAGTATCGTATTTTCGAATATTTGGTTCTAAATGTTTTATACTAAATACTAAAGATAATCTTGGAAATTTTGATTCAAAAGCCGACGAAGGAATCTTTATTGGATACTCAGATCATATCAAAACCTTTAGAATATTTAATAAACGTACTAGTACTATAGAAGAAAGTTTACATGTATCCTTTGACGAAAACTTTTCCATTAATAAAAACAGTGATAATAATGAAATTTTAATAAAGCCTTCTGAAAATAACACAATTATACAACCTTGTTTATAAAAAGAAATTATAATGATATTTTAGTTGTTCAAATATATGTAGATGACATAATTTTGGATCAACTAATGAAAATCTATGTAACGAATTTGTAGATATTATGAAAAATGAATTTGAAATGTCACATATGGGAGAATTAAATTTTTTCTTAAGATTGCATATTAAACAATTAGAAAATGGTATTTTTATAAATCAAGGAAAATATTGTCATAATTTGTTAAAACGTTTTGGAATGGAGAAAACATCAAGTAAACCAACCCCCATAAGCATAACTACCCATTTAGATAAAGATGAAAACGGAAAGGATTTTGATCAAAAATTATATTGAAGTATAATAGGATCACTATTATACTTAACGGCTAGTAAACCTGATATCATGATGAGTGTGTGTCTGTGTGCAAGATTTTAAGCACAACCTAAAGATTCACACTATCGGGAAGTCAAATGTACTTTGCGTTACTTAACTGGCACTACAAATTACGGTCTTTTCTATCCTAAAGATAGATCTTTTGAACTTGTATCCTATAGCGAAGCAGATTTTGGCGATTAGAAAAAACGATAGGAAAAGTACAAGTGACACCTGTCACTTTATCGGTCAGTCTCTAGTCTCATGGTTTAGTAAAAAACAGAATTGTGTATCACTTTCAACTTGTGAAGCAGAATATATTGCTGCCGCTTTAGCTTGCGCACAAGTAATATATATGCAACAAACCCTTAATGATTTTGGAAAAATTATAAACAAATCTCCAATTTTTTGTGATAACATTAGTGCAATAAACCTATCTAAAAGTCCAATAAATCATTCTCAAACTAAACATATATATATTTGTCATCATTTTTTAAGAGATAATGTCGAAAAAGAAATAATAACTCTATAATTTGTAAATACCAAAAATCAAATAGCTGATATTTTTACAAAACCCCTAAGCGAACAAAATTTTATTAAGTTAAGACGTGAACTTGGTATTGTATCGTTACACGATTTATAATATATTTTCTTCTAACAGTTATATATATATATTACCTTACATTTCTTCTACTGGCTGAAATTTTCTAATATTTTTAACCACTTATTTTTTTCTCTAACAACCAATGTCTTATGGCTGACATTCTTTAACAACTAATAACTCTTACAAAAGTAAATAAAATTTTATATATATGAGAACCTTATCTGAATTTTATCCAAAAATTTTACATAATCAAAGAAACAAATTTCAAAACTAGTATATCAAAAATGTCTTCGGATCATGATTCTACATATTCCGCAATCGACTACACCTCACCCTCTTCTGGAAGCACTTATACCTCTTCATCTAAAGTCACGCCTAAATCATCTCCATCACTTAACATCATTCCGTCGCCAACTTACCATACTGGCTTCTCTCCAAAAGGAAAGAAAGCCAAACATGGAATTGACTTTGAATCAGCCTCTCTCTCCAACAAAGTTGACGATATCCATCATTATCAATAGGAAATGATAGGAGTTCAGAGAGAGATTTATTATGAACAATGCCGTCAAGGTGCTCTTCTTAAATTTCTTGAAAAATGTATCCTCGCCATTTGTGGTCATTCACCTACGAAAGATTGTCTACATCAGCGGTCACCTCGTGTACGAGAGACTCCTTCCAAAGCTCACAAGATCACTCCATGAAGGTTATGGAAAGAAGGGACATCTAATAAAGAACATAGTCTTGTATGTCCTTACTGGTCACCACTTCCGCCGTCAAACGAGCACACCAAGGTTGAACCAAATTCTTGGGAGAAACAAAACAATTATTCTCCTAACTCCCCAGCTAACAACTGAAGAAGAACCCATATCAGACGGTTAATATATACATATATATTATATTAATATGTTTACAATCATTTGTATTTACTTCATTTTAAATAAATATTAATATATAAAAATTCACAGAAGCAAAAATAAAATTTTCTTTCGATCAGATGTCTGAAAATAAATGTCAGGCGTCTAAACAGTTGCACGGGAATCTATTTTTCCTAAGCTCGGACGTCTACCATAATTTCATACGTCTAAAAAAAATAAAACCAATATTTTTCCTTCAGCACAAACATCTGTATGAAAAGCCAAACGTCTGTTCGCACTCTCTAGAAGTAAAAACTACTAACAGTTTCAGCACAGATGTCTAAATAGAAAGTAAAACGTCTATTCAAACCCTCTGCAAAATAAAACACCAATCTGCTTCAGCGCAGACGTCTGAAGTAATAGTCAGACGTCTGTCTCGGCGCACTGGAATCATCCTATTTTCAACGACAGACGTCTGTACTTATTCTCAGACGTCTGATTTTCTTCTCTGCCTACAAACATTTTCCCGCTCAGACATCTGTCCCCCCATACCAGACGTCTGAATGCAAATTCTACCCCACCTTTTCACCATCCTATAAATTATCTTTTACACTTTCCTTCATTTTCACTGTTCATTTTAAAAACCCTCAGCAAACCCTAAAACCCCAATTCAATTTCCTCTCAAATTACAAAATCAATGGCCCTTAAAACTAAGAATCCGATTCTGAAATGTAACAAAGCTTCCACGGGCCAAAGCTCACAGCCGCCCTCTCAATAATTTGTCACCGGCTGCCATATTGAGCAGTGGATTATGGAGAAAGAGCATGGAAAACAAAGGCTACAAGAATTAGAGAAGAATCCCTTCCACACTGGACCATTATACCCTAATCGCCGTCTCATCCACTACGATGCGATGGATCTGCTTGAGGATGCTCAACTCTACCACTTGGTCAATTTCAAAGACAATGCTATGAAAATTAACCAACTTGCGTTATTTCTATTTTTAATCAATCTTTGTTTATTAACTCTTTGGAATCCCTCTGATGAGGATAACTGGATCTGGACTAGTTTTAATGGTCATTTGATAAAACTCAATGTTGAAATGATTGGGAAAATCCTTAATTGCTCTTATGATGGAATTCCGTTACAACAAGTTCCTGATAAACAGTATGCCCCCAGAGATGTTGTTACTCGTCTTATTTGGGATGACAACTTCCAAAAATTAAAACCATCTAATTTCCATCCACGAGCACGACTTCTTAAACAAATGCTCATAAACACTGTCATCCCTAGATTAGGAAGTCACGAACAGGTCTACGATGATGATCATAAGGCTTTATATGCTATTTTTGGTCAAATTAAAGTAAATTGGGCACAATACATTTTTGACCAAATCAAAAGTTTTTGGACACCAACTCGTCGTAGAATTGTTTATGCTCCCTACATCATGAGAATACTACAGTCATTAGGAATTCCTTCATATCTCTCCCAATATGAAGAAATATCTGTAAAACTAGTGGCATTAGATTTCTCTCCTTAATGCATCTCCCAGAAACACTGCCGAACATAATTCCCTTTTCCCAATATCAACTCCTCAACAACAACAACAACAACAAGCACCTACAACTCGGCCTTCCCAAACCCCAAAGCTTCAGCGTCTACAGAGTATTACTCTGATTCTGAAATACAGGAAGGCAGGATTGCAGCAGGTCCAACAGAGAACTATCGAGATATTGCACTACAAAACCAATGTCTTCTCTCCTTAAACAAATAGGTGCTAGATAAAAAGATGTCACATTTGGAACAGTCTTTTTCTACTTGTATAACCAAAGTAGAAAAAACGTTAGATAAGGTCGTTTCAACTTTAGGAAAGGTTCTCCAAAAGGTTCGCGGTCATTCTTCCTCTCGCTCTTCGTCTTCTCCGTCCCTTACACCATCACCACCAGCGTTTCACTCAAGCCCATCTTCCAAAGCAGGGCCTTCACAAGATCCACCACAGCACTCTCGTCATGGCAAAGCCTATATTTGTCTTGATACTGAAGAGAGTGAGGGTTTATCATTTCCCTCAGAAGATCCTCAAGCTCATCAAGCCCCTAGGACTATAGCTACTACACATCATTCTAAGCTCTATCTATTCAGGAAGACGAGGAATATGCTGACTAGTCTCATTGGAATCAAGGTACATATAATGAGGACCCATCAAGCTTCTGGGGATATTATCACTATGAGTAAGATTTTCTTTGTGAATCCGGTAGTATTTATTTATGTATTGTTATTTTGCTTTGTTCTAAAAACTATGTGCTTGTATAACCGACTGATACTTCTCTGAGATTATCTATGGACTTATATTTTTTCATATTTTACTCCATCTATATGTCTTTTTGATAATGTCAAAGGGGGAGAAATATCATACTGCATGTATATAGGGGAGGAATCACATTCAGGGGGAGTTATATGTTTAGTTGATAAAGCGATTGTATAGTTGTCATCATTAAAAAGGGGAAGAATGTTAGAACTACTATTCCTTGACTTTGATGACAACAATTATACAATAATATACATACAATATATATTCCATATACTTGCAGGAAAAAGCTTTCAGAAGTCAACTTGAAGACGACTAACAAGGAGAACAATCATCAGTAATAGAAAAGCTAATATAGTGTGTTAGTGTCATAGATATATAGCTTGTAAAATCTCCTTTAGTAGATTTCAAACATTGCACGACCAAAGTTTTTCAATCTTCATATAGCACACAAACTGAAATGCAAAATAACATATGTCAGATGACTGATGTTATATATTAGACGTCTGAACATAGCCTCTTATTTTAAATCAAGTATATACATCGGACGTTTGTCAAAAACGCTCAGACATATGACCCTGGCCACTGTTAAAAATATATATAAAAGGTCAGATGTCTGAACGTATGGACAAACGTCTGAGCTGAGCAATGGCCATATACAATGAGAAGTCACCTACTTCATTTTAACGGTTGCTTCCATAACTCTTCACCGCATCTCTTCCTTCTCAATAATTGCAACCTTTAGATTGAAACTGAAAACTCTAATGGATATTACTCTTCACAAAAACTCTTCATCATCTATATATATATATGTAAAGATTTTAAGAATCAATTTACTTGAATTGTTCTAAATCTCACATCTATATTCTTTGCATATTCTTATTTCTAAAAGCAAATCATACCAGTCTTTATCACTTCCTAAAAGCAGAGCTTCACATACACATACTACTCAAAGGAGATTATAGGAAGATTTGTATTGTGTAGTCAAAATAAATGTTTCCCAGAACACATACTTGTCTTAGAAAGAACTTTTGTATCAAGCCTATTCCTCCGGGCAAAGCGAGGGTTGTTTACTAGTTAAAGCCAAAGAGGAGCTTCGGGATTGGACGTAGGACGGGAGGTCCGGACCAATATAAAAACTCTGGTGTGATTATTTCTTTACTATTATTTATTTTATTCTGTTAGTCATTGGATAGCTTTTTTATTACACTTGGATATTAGATAAAATACATGATCCATACACTCTTCCAGAACACATGGAAGAAGATGATGAAGTCTGATGCGTTGGAGAAGTATGTTTCAATCGAGATGGAAATCTCGTCGAACAAAAAGGGAACTTTCTCCTTCATTATCCTCATTGTCTAATTCACAAATCCCCATTCATTAGAAATTCATTTTAGATAATATTTGATTTTCTTTGATTACTTTGAATGTGTGGTACATGTGTTCGATTTGATTTGACAAGTTTACTTCAAACCTATATGTATAGTTTAAGATTTGATTGGATTGTGATTACTTTGTATTGTGATATTGAATGAATATATAGTTTGGTATGGTTACTATTAATGATTTGTGTTATCACTCATCATTTCTTATATATCATTCTTATCATTATTACTATAAATATCTTAGTTAGGATAAGTTTTAGTTAGTTAGTTTTTGTTGATGAAAAAGGGGGAGAAATATATAAAATCTAGGCCTAGATTAAGGGGGTGTTATATTACATTTTATATTATGAGTTGTCATCATCAAAAAGGGGTAGACTGTTTGTGCCTTATGTCTTGGTTTTTATGATAACATCTATAGGACATTATATAAAATATAATATAATAATGTTTTACCAAGATATATTTAGTATATAGTGCAGGATATTAGATAGGTACAGACACAACAGATACTAATGCTTCTGTAATATGGAAGAATATCATGAAGTCCAGAGAATTCCTGAAACCTTTGATTGAAAGGAGAACAGCGAATGGTAACACAACTGATCTTTGGAGAGACCCATGGCTTAATGGGAAAAGCCTAATTGATAGGCTGGGAATGGAAAGCTTCTCAGATTATGGTTTACCAAGCTGTGATGTTTCTAGTATAATGGAAGGAGGTGCTTGGAATTGTGAAAAACAAATTGTTACAAGGAATTATGCACAGGAAATTCAAAGCATTCCCATATATACAGGAAAAGGGTGTGATGAATGGAGCATGAAACAATCAAAAACAGGTAAATTTCAATTCAGTAAAGTAATGGAGGAGGTCAGAACGAAGCACCAAAAAGTGGAGTGGTATAGTTTTATCTGGAGTAAATCAATTACACCTAAAATGACTCATACTACATACAAAGCCATACTGGGCAGACTTCCCACAAAAGATCGATTAAAAAACTGGGGGATTATAGATGATAACACATGCGGTTTATGTAATGAACAGATGGAAAGTCATGAACACTTATTTTTTGAATGTGCTTTCACTAAGATTATTTGGGTTCAGCAGAAAGAGAAGTGTACAGGATCGACTGATATTAAAACTATAAAAGAGGAAATTTGCTACCTGAACAATGGGAGAAACAGTGCGAACCTTCTGCAAGAAATATTCAAAATTTGCTTCGCAGCAACCATTTGGAACATCTGGCATGAGAGGAATAACAGGGCTTTTAACGGGAAAGAAGCAAACTTTCAATCAGTAAATGCTCAAATTGACCGAGATGTGAAACTGATGATTATTAGAATCAACAGGAAGATACTTACCAGCCTAACGGGACAAGAAAAATCACTACTGGAGAAGTGGAAGTGGAAGGTTGATGACGAAGGAGTTCTATCAGAGATTCGGGAGCCGCCATGATTGCTTGAGCCTGAGAGAAGTAGGTTAGAATTGGGAAAGTTTTGAGCTTTGTTTATTTCGCGATATTGATTATTTTAAGCTGGAGTTACACTATTTGTAAACTGTCGGGCTTTGTCCTGTTTATGCTGAAATAAAATTTAACCAATTTTCAAAAAAAAAAAAAGGATAGTAGATAGGTATTGATTAGAAGACTATATAGTATCAAGATGCTGATATATCAAAATGATGATGTCAAGAGCAGATTCAAGATGATGATAATTGAAGACTCATGAGATCAAAGATTTCAAGATATTCCAGATAATTTATGGAGTCATAGAATTTATGTTAAAACCTTGATAGCACTTTCCCGATCTCTCTCGCCTTCTCTAATTTTGTTTTAAATTATTTTTCAAATATTTTAGTTTAAAAATAATCTTTTAAAAATTATTTTCAATCTCTTACTTATAAAGATATTATTTTAGTACTTTTAGTTTATATATATATATATATTTAATTTTTGTTTATATTTTAACAAATTATAATTATATTGATTTTTATATATATTATTGACTACTCTTATTAAATCTTTCAAAATTATTTTATACAGTTTTATTAAGTTATATTTGGATTAAAATGTCTATAAACTATATTTAAATGATTCTACAAAGTATTAATTTTTTTACAAAGCAACGATTTTTCAAAATAATATTTTCAAAGTGTTTGTCAAAATACAAAGGGATATTTCGACATATACTGTCCATGTATGTCGACAAAGTGGCCGTAAAATCCAAAATTCAAATTTGAATGGAAGTGTCTTTTCGTCGTATCCTTTTGCGAATGGACATGACCGTTGTTTCCTTATAATACCATACTTCCAAACGAATTTTTAACAACTAATTCCTTATTCTTCTCTCCTATTTTTACTCTCTTGATTTCTAAATCAATTTTTATCCAAACTCTGCCAAAATTCAACCAGAATTAAATTCAATCATTACTTGTTTGATTTTCCTTTATCTACTATCTGATTTCTCTCATCTCTCTCACTTAAAGCAAGATCAAAGTGCTATTCAAGATTTATATGATCAATTGTAATCAAAATTGAAGATCTAAGTCTGTAAAACCTATCAAATCATACTCTTATACATTATGGTGTGCTTGGTATCCCTGAAATCTAAGTAGGTGTGATTGTAGAATGTAAAATCAATTAGGTGTTCTCCATAGCTCGTAAATCTTGTGGGTGTGCTTATAGCCCTGAAATCAAGTGACTATACCCAGAGGTTAGGATTCTGAAGGGTGTGTCTTGTAGCATTGAAATTGAGATTGTATTTACATTTACTAGTTGAAATGAAATCCATACAAGGAATTGTGCGGGACTGGATGTAGAGTAACTCTGGACCAGTATAAAATCCTAGTATGTTCTTTCCTTTTTTACTTTTACTACATTTACTTTTATTAGTACTTTGATTCTATGATTTTTCTATAATTGTTAATTACATCATTCCAAGTAAAATCTTACAGAATTTGAAACATATACATATTATGCATTAATCACTATTCACCCCCCTTGTAACGACCCTGAAATTCCGACCCAATTTTAAAAATTTTAGAACCATTTTTTTTATATAAAATGTGAAACTTACATAAGATTTCAATCAACGTCCAAACTTTGTTTCTAAATTGCGCCTAGATGATTGTAGATATGGGTAAAGTTTCGTCGGAAAATACCACAGTAAATTTCATGCGCGTTTTACTGCACACCAGTTCATTTTAAAACGTGGAAAATTTCATCTTCCGAACCTAAATATTTTTACATAGAAAAATTCTAAATCATTTTCTGACAAAGGCGTCATTTTTCGTTTTTCAAAATTCGGATATCTTTAGCTCCGTCGATCTTATTCTTCGGTGTTTTGCTGCATTCCCCGGAATAGGAATTTCAAATATTCACAAACGATTTCCGTTACCGTTCAAACTTCACATTTGGAATGCGCCTAGATAGACATAGGCATATGCCAAATTTCGTTGAAAAATATTGTAGTAAATTTCGCTCGTCAAATTTACATATTAGTTTTAATTTTATGTGTAAATTTTCTATCGTCCGAACTCAAATATTTTTCACAATGTTGCATAAGAAAAATATTCTGATCATAACGGTGCATTTCATTTCGTCAAATTCCGCTTTTAATTGCTCGTTAAATTGTCGCTCGAGAAAATGGTTCAATAAGATTGACCACTTCGCAAACAATGTCAAACCATCAACATCTTTATACCGTTGTGTCCGCCTCGTCGCGCTGATCAAAACGGTATATTTGTTTGTTTCAATCGAAGTTCGGCGTTGCAAGCTATTAATTGGTTGACGGAGTACAAACTGGTCCGTTACGCCACACAAACCGGTACCCTACTTTTCCCGCTCAGAATTCAAATGGCCCTTGTCCATTCAGAAACCCAATAGCCACTGTGACAAATCATCATTTCATTTGCATGGGGACTCTAAGTTTCTCTGTATAAATCTGCTACCCTCTCCCTTCATTATTCCTCTACTGTCATTTATTACTCAGCTCATTTTCTTGCTTCTTTCTGATACGTAACTCTTCTTCTCCTCTGCATATTTTATTTTCTTCTTTAAACTCACCCTTCCCAACTCCAAAATGAAACTCTTCCCTCCCATGCTTCATGCATTGCACGTCCCCAGACCTGAACCCCATCCCCCTGCACTACGTCCCCACCACCCTCCCCGTCCCTAGCAGCCTCCGCCCACCTGTCCGTCCCCACCACCCTCCCCGTCCCAGCAGCCTCCGCCCACTTACCGTCCCTACCACCCTGCCCGTCCCCTCCGCCCACCTGCCCGACCGCTTAGCCCACGGCCTCAACCACTGCCGCCCCAGCCCGCACCTGCCCGGCCTCCACCAGCCCGTCCCCGCGCCCCATGCCAGCCCACCCTCCACCCAGACCCGCGCCCTCCTCCCCATGTCAGCCCGTCACCACCCAGCACCGGCCCAGTCCACCTCCGCCCAGCCACCAGCCACCTGCCCCGGCAACCCGCTCCCCACTTCCCAGCCTCCGCCTGCACACACAAACCACCCAGCCCCAGCCTCCGCCTGCACGCACAGCCCTCCGCGCCCAGCCCTCCGCGCCACACCCTCCGCCAGCACCCGCCACACCCGCGCCACCCCAGCCCAGCTGCACCCCGCCGTCCCCAGTCCAGCCCGCTCCAACCCCGCTCCGCCCAGCCGCTCCGCCGTCACCATTGCGCCTCGTAGTGGCCGAAATCCTGCTCTGTGCACATCAGTCCTATATATATATCAGCAGATATATATATAAATGTTATATTATATAACAGTATATGCTTAGAACTGTTAAATATATGTCTGAAATAGTTGCTCACATACAGTCTGTTGCTATGTTGTTTCAGCTCCTGCTTTTGATCCGGAAGTATAAGTATTTCCACCCCGCTTGTTGAATCTATCGTGCTTCGTCATTGGTATGATTTTATATATATATTCAATCGATATATATACTGCAATAAACAAATTATTGATTAATTGTTGTTTGTTTGCAGTTGTGTTCATTTTGCATCGTGCCTATTAGGGTCTATTTTACCTATTTTTCTTCGTGTCGCGCCATCTTCTCTAACCACGCAAGGTGAATATTTTATTCACGACTCAATCTATTATGCTATGATAATCAAGTGATAATTGTTGTTAATATTAAATTTGGATATTAAATTGTTGGTTGTTAAAATTTGGTTGAAATAAACTGTTAAGTTCTAAAAATTTGACGCCATGTATTGTTTAAGTTGATTAAACATGTTGAACTGTAATATGATGTTATTTAGGGTAAATAAATAGTGACATTAAAATTGATAAGTACGATTGATGTAGAAATTTGATAACGGACACTAAGTAAAAATCATAATGTGATAATCTTTAATTCGTAGGATTCTAGGAATAATTGTATTAATTTGCATAATGACAAATGTGAGTTAATATGATTATTTCGGGATTATTTGAATAAATTGTTAAATTGTTATGTATGGTTGCTATTGCTTGTTTATTTACTTTGACACCATCCCAGTTATCACACTGCAAGTTCCCTTTGCTATGCTTTATATTGAATGATATCGGGTTGAAATGATAAATACTCACTTAAACAACTTGGCCTAGGATAGACAATTAAAAATAAGAAACCCGATTGGTCAACAAAATTATTTTGAAATTGAAATCTATTTGAAATTAAGGAATGAACTTAATAATTTGTTTGGAAATCAAGTAACGATTTAATGGATTTAATTGAAATAAATTAATGGATTTAATTGAAATAAATTAATGGATTAATTGGAATAATTAATGGATTTAATGGAAACGGATTAATAAATCTATTTAATTGAAGAAAAATGAATTGGCGAATTTGATTGAAATAAGATTTAAAACAAGTGAGTTTTAAATTTTAATAATTTAATTTATTAGATTGGTAGATTTAGATTTAAACTGAGTTTTAAATTAAATAGATTTGAACTTGTCATAAATAATAATTTAGATTTAGAAAATTTTGACTTAAAATGGAATACGAAACTAACTGAAGTCTTATGGATTTAATTTAGGAATAATTTAAATGTAAAATGATTTTAAATTTAAGGAAATTGATTTAATCAAATTTATGATTATATTTAATGTAACGATGAATGTAAATATGAATTGAGATAAATAGAATTTGATTTAACGATTCGAACTTAATTGACCGGTAAAATTCGAATTAATTGATTTTGAACTAAATTTAATAAGTGAGTTATTAAATTTAACTTGAATACTTAATTATATTGTTAATTCAAATGTTTGAACTACAGATTTCATTTGGAAATATGATTTTAAAAATCCGAAATAAATTGAATCGTGAAATGTCAAAATTTGGAAGTCAAATTTGCACCTTGACTTTTGGACTTTGATTTGTTTAAACGTTAAGTTAACCGACCATTGGGTAATAAATACGTAGTTATTAAAGAGACCGGGATCAGATATGGACATACTCTCTGTCGATACCGAAAACCACTTTAATAACTATTACACGCGAAGTGTTGATCCAGAATGAAGTGGATGGTTTGGTGAACGCGTTGACTGAAGAAAGAGAACGATATTGGACGACCCCTGACATGACTAAAACAGGAGCCGCGCCGGGCCATTGAGGTTCGCCACCTCTAGCGGACGCACTTCTTCGATACCATATCTATTACTTTTGTGATTCGATTTGGGTGCACCCCTTTGATTTGGGAGTGTTGTTCGCAGTGTTGAGGTAGTAGCTGCTATGCTCAACATCAGTCCGGATCACGCAACTACTAGTATCCTAGTTGGTATCGCCTCATGTACCTTGTTATACTGATTATCCTATTCGCGACCACTACGTTTTGGTTTGTACCTTTAGTATATGGATTGCCCTCTGGTGACTTCCGGTTTTGGGGAAACTACGGTTTTGTATATGCTCTTGGGAATAAAATGTGTTAAGGGGATTATGGTAACGCCTTAACACTATTTTAATATCGTACTTTACTGATTAGACATTATCTATCTATCGTATCCTATTGTATATATAGATAGTTTATCGGATCCTTGGAGATGTTATTTTATCCATCTTTAAGTTATGAACTATTCCCTTGCACTTGATTTTATTGTATAAGATTTTGAGTCCTGACTCGAGTGTTTCTTTTGTATATGCTCGGGTCTGTCTGAAGCTATCCAGTTGCTGATCAAGGTTGGTTGAAGATGCTGAAGGCTTAGCATTTATCTTTATCAGTCTATTTTCTATTCCTGTATTGATGTCCTAGTCTGTTGGACATTTTTGGTATTTGTCACTTGATGTTAAGACATTGTTGTATATTATATAGTGGCTTCATGAACTGCTATTATGACGATGTATTTTCCGCTGCATTATTCTGTGACTGTGATGTTGTATTGATTCTCATTTACATTTATGTATTTATAATCCCATAATGATTCGTGTTTTGTATTATTTAAGTTGACATGTGTGGATTATTGTCAATTTAAATGGTACAAATATACGGGTTGTTACAGTTGGTATCAGAGCTTCGGTTTCCCTAAAAACCTTAGTTTGGGATTATATATAAACTCATTAGAGATAGGGTAGCAATACCCTAGAATGAGGAGAATCGATTCAATATCCAAATCCTTTCATTTCAAACTTCTTTGATTCGTTGATTAGACTTTCCTTAAAAATTCTATGATTTTCTATCCTTAGGCTTTAACAAACTCTTTGGTATTTCAGGATGGGTACCAGAGGAAACCATAGGGGAGGAAGGGGCCATGGTCCTGCCCAGGCTGCACCTGTCGCTCCAGCTCCTGTCAAATTCACCATTCTTAGTAAGGAGTATTCACAGCTGGGAGGTATTAAGTTTTCTGGATCCGAGAACATTATTGAGGCTCAGCAATGGCTTAAAGGCTTAGAGAAGATATTTTTTGGTTTAGAGATCACTAATGCTCAGAAGCGTCAGCTTGCTGCTTGGCAACTTCAGGATGTCGCGCAAGATTGGTGGGAATCAGTTACTTCTCGTATCGAGGAGAACACCATCACTTGGGCCCAGTTTAGGTATAAAATTATTTGGATTTCGTAGTCTAAATTCTTCTTTTAATCGTTGGAATGTTATTCATCTAGTCTATCTTTTGATTAGGGATACTTTCTCGGCACAATGGATGCCCGCTGCTGGGAAAACCCAACTTTATAGAGCTTTTATGGATCTTAAGCAGAGCAGTATGACTTTTTCTGAGTACGAGAGGAAATTCAACGAACTCTCCAAGTTCGGCCCGGGATTGATTGATACACCCCTTCTAAAGAACGAGAAGTTCATTTTGGGAGCTAGACCAGAGTATTATTACTTGCTTACTGGCCACACTCACTGCACCTTCACAGAGCATGTTGACTATGCTCTTAGATATGAGGCAAAGCCTAGGGGACCTACTGCCAAGGCTACTCCTACTCAGCCCTCCTCTAGCCAGCTCGGGAAGAGGAAGATGAACTTTGATCAACAAAAGAAAGCTTGGCAGAAGACTACAGGATTGGGATATGCTCAGAAAAGCCCAATCGACCTTGCTAATATCACTTGCTTCAAATGCGATAAGAAGGGCCATTATGCTAATAGTTGTCCATCTACCGGAGCTGCTGTTCCACCACCTTCTACGACTAGGAAAGATTTATGCTATGTCTGCCTCCAGCCGGGTCATTTCAAGAAAGACTGCCCACTATACAAGCGTGGCACACCATTTGGAGTTTTTGTCATCACCACTCCTACACCGCCTGCTCAGGATGACCAAGGTACCTTACGAAGTACTTTTTCATTACATGATTTACCTGTTAGGGTATTATTCGATACTGGTGCTTCTCATAGCTTCATATCTATTGATCTTTGCAAGAAGCTCAACTTAGAACCTACTCTTGCTACTACTTCCTTATGCGTCTCCAACCCTATTGGAGGACTTGCCAACCTCAGCAGAATTTGTAAAGAGGTTGTGCTCTTGTATGGGAGATATCGATTCACTTGGGATTTTTATGTACTTGGCTTCGCAGCATTTGACATCTTGTTAGGTGCTGATTGGTTGAGGAAATTCGATGTTGTTATTTCTTGCAAGGCCCGTTCTGTTTCTCTAGTCAATGACAAGGGCCTACCGCTTGTCATTGAATGCAAATCACCACAGAAATATGCCGGAAGCTTCATATTCTCTCTTGATGCTCACCCGGATGATCTTAGTACTACCCCTATTGTTCAGAAATTTCCCGATGTATTTGGAGAGGTCAACTCCCTACCACCTAAACGAGAAATCGATTTCTGTATTGACCTTATTCCTGGAGCTACTCCCGTAGTTCTCCCTCATAGAAGGATGGCTCCTAAAGAAAAAGTTGAACTTAAAACTCAAATTGATGATCTATTTGCTAGAGGTTTGATTAGGAGAAGTTGTTCTGAATGGGGCGCCGTAGTGGTATTTGTCACCAAATCAGATGGATCTCTTCGCATGTGTGTTGATTACAGGGAACTGAACAAACGCACTCTCAAGAACCGCTATCCGATGCCTCGCATCAATGATTTATTCGATCAGCTCCATGGAGCTAAAGTTTTCTCCCAACTTGATCTTGCCACTGGGTTCCACCAACTCCGAGTAGCAGAAGATAGTATTCATAAAACAGCTTTCCATACCGAAAATGGATTCTATGAATGGTTGGTTATGCCATTCGGTTTGACCAACGCACCTGCTTATTTCGTCGACTTAATGAATCGAGTCTTCCGCGATGTTCTTAACAAGTTTGTTCTTGTTTTCATTGATGATATTCTCGTCTTCTCCAAAGACAAGAAGGAGCATGAGACACATCTTGCTTATGTTCTGGAAACTCTCCGAAATCATCAACTTAAGGCCAAATTCTCTAAATGCCACTTCTGGCGAGACGAAGTTAGATTCCTGGGCCACGTAGTTTCTGAAATGGGATTTCGGTCGATCCAGCTAAGATCGTCGTAATCAATGTAAGTTCTATCCTATTCGCTATTTCTATTCAATTCCTCTTATCCCTTTCTAATTTGAAATTTATCTACAGGATTGGGAGACTCCCAAAACTCCTACTGATATCCGTAGCTTCTTGGGCTTGGCCGGCTATTATCGTAGATTTATTGAGCACTTTGCCCGAATTTCTGCCCCACTCACTGCTTTAACCCGAAAGGATGTCAAGTTTATTTGGAGTGAGAAGTGTGAATTAGCTTTTAATAAGTTGAAGTGTAAGTTAACTTCAGCTCCAGTTCTTGCGGTAATCGATGGAAGTGAAGGATTAACTGTCTATACAGATGCTTGCCGAGAAGGTTTAGGCGCTGTTCTTATGCAAAACGGAAAGGTTATTGCTTATGCTGGCCGCCAGTTGAAGATCCATGAAGTAAACTATGCAACTGATGATCTAGAGCTTCTTGTAGTTGTATTTACTTTGAAACTGTGGAGACATCATCTTTTGGGAATTAAATTTGAATTATTCACTGATCATAAGTCCTTGAGATATATCTTTTCTCAGAAGGATTTGAACCAAAGACAAGTTCGATGGCTTGAATTCTTAGCTGCATATGATCTCGATATCAATTATACTCCTGGGAAAGCAAATGTTGTAGCTGATGCTTTGAGCCGTAGCAAAGCATTGTCATGTTGTAATCTTGTAGAAGGCATGCTCTTTCAGCTTGTTATCTCCCCATCTCTTGTGGATCGCATCAAAGACAAGCAATATGAGGACACCTTGCTCTATCGCATGAAGGAATTAGTTCTTGGTAGAGTTGGAAATGCCGACAGTAAAGTGGGAGCACAGATAGATAGTAATGGAGTTCTGAGGATTGACAATCGTATTTGCGTTCCTAATGTTGATGGATTGAGACAAGAAGTGCTTAGAGAAAACCATCGGTCATCACTTTCATTTCATCCTGGTGTCACTAAGATGTACCAAAATATGAAGCGTTTATATTGGTGGAGTGGGATGAAGAGGGATATTTCTATATATGTCAGTAGATGCACCACTTGCCAACAAGTTAAGGCCGATCACCAGAAGACGGCAGGATTACTTCAACCCCTAGAGATTCCGTGTTGGAAATGGGATCAGATTTCTATGGACTTCATTGATGGATTACCGAGGACAAAGAAAAGGTAATGAGAGTATATGGGTGATTGTTGATAGGTTGACAAAATCTTCTCACTTTATTCCTGTTAAGACCACTCGTACTGCTTTGAGTTTGGCCGAGATATATATGAGAGAGATTGTTAGACTTCATGGAGTTCCATCTAGTATTGTGTGCGATAGAGACCCTTTATTCACTAGTAAATTCTGGAAGGCATTTCAGGACGTCTTGGGCACTAAACTAAATCTGAGCATAGCTTATCATCCTCAAACAGATGGCCAAACTGAAAGGGTGAATCAGATTTTAGAGGATCTGCTCCGAGCCTGCATTATTGATTTCGGGGGATCTTGGGAAGACCATCTCCATTTGGTTGAATTCACTTATAATAACAGTTATCAGGTAAATCAAAATTTTCAAATTGAATAAGTAAATTTGAATTGAAATTTAACCACCTTATATTCAGGCAAGTATCGATATGGCACCGTTCGAAGCTTTATATGGACGGCCATGCAAATCGCCAGCTTGTTGGATTGAGCCTGGTGATCGATTAATTCTTGACCCAGATATGATTATAGAAGCATCCGAGAAGGTTAATGAGATCAGAAGAAAGATGAAGACCGCACAGGATAGACAGAAGAGCTATGCTGATAGGCGTAGAAGAGATTTAGAATTCCTAGTTGGGGATAAGGTATTCCTTAAGGTATCATCCTTGAAGAATGTTATTAGATTTGGTCGTAGAGGGAAGCTCGCTCCTAGATTTGTTGGACCATTCACTATCACTGAGAGAATTGGTACACTAGCTTACAGAGTTGCACTACCAGAGAAGTTTGAGGGCGTGCACAACGTCTTCCATGTTTCACATCTTCGAAAAGTTGTACACGATCCATCCTTGACCATCCCTATTGCTCAGTTAGAAGAGGTTGATATTGAGCCGGATTTGACTATAGAGAGGAGACCACTTCGTATTGTTGATAGGGACACAAAGCAACTTAGAAGGAAGTCGGTTAGCCTAGTCAAAGTCCAATGGAGTCCCGATGATCGTGATTGCACTTGGGAAACCGAGGAGAATATCCGGGATTCTAATCCAGAATTGTTTGTTGAAGGTAAATTCCATTCTATACTCTTTACTATATTCAATAATATATTCTGAATCCATTGTATCTCTGTTATCTGTTCTTCCACTCGTTACTTTGTTCCTTTTCGAGGACGAAAAGTCTTGAGTAGGGGAGAATGTAACGACCCTGAAATTCCGACCCAATTTTAAAAATTTTAGAACCATTTTTTTTATATAAAATGTGAAACTTACATAAGATTTCAATCAACGTCCAAACTTTGTTTCTAAATTGCGCCTAGATGATTGTAGATATGGGTAAAGTTTCGTCGGAAAATACCACAGTAAATTTCGTGCGCGTTTTACTGCACACCAGTTCATTTTAAAACGTGGAAAATTTCATCTTCCGAACCTAAATATTTTTACATAGAAAAATTCTAAATCATTTTCTGACAAAGGCGTCATTTTTCGTTTTTTAAAATTCGGATATCTTTAGCTCCGTCGATCTTATTCTTCGGTGTTTTGCTGCATTCCCCGGAATAGGAATTTCAAATATTCACAAACGATTTCCGTTACCGTACAAACTTCACATTTGGAATGCGTCTAGATAGACATAGGCGTACGCCAAATTTCGTCGAAAAATATTATAGTAAATTTCGCTCGTCAAATTTACATATTAGTTTTAATTTTATGTGTAAATTTTCTATCGTCCGAACTCAAATATTTTTCACAATGTTGCATAAGAAAAATATTCTGATCATAACGGCGCATTTCGTTTCGTCAAATTCCGCTTTTAATTGCTCGTTAAAGTGTCGCTCGAGAAAATGGTTCAATAAGATTGACCACTTCGCAAACAACGTCAAACCATCAACATCTTTATACCGTTGTGTCTGCCTCGTCGCGCTGATCAAAACGGTATATTTGTTTGTGTCAATCGAAGTTCGGCGTTGCAAGCTATTAATTGGTTGACGGAGTACAAACTGGTCTGTTACGCCACACAAACCGGTACCCTACTTTTCCCGCTCAGAATTCAAATGGCCCTTGTCCATTCAGAAACCCAATAGCCATTGTGACAAATCATCATTTCATTTGCACGGGGACTCTAAGTTTCTCTGTATAAATCTGATACCCTCTCCCTTCATTATTCCTCTGCTGTCATTTATTACTCAGCTCATTTTCTTGCTTCTCTCTGATACGTAACTCTTCTTCTCCTCTGCATATTTTATTTTCTTCTTTAAACCCACCCTTCCCAACTCCAAAATGAAACTCTTCCCTCCCATGCTTCATGCATTGCACGTCCCCAGACCTGAACCCCATCCCCCTGCACTCCGTCCCCACCACCCTCCCCGTCCCCAGCAGCCTCCGCCCACCTGTCCGTCCCCACCACCCTCCCCGTCCCAGCAGCCTCCGCCCACCTGCCGTCCCCACCACCCTGCCCGTCCCCTCCGCCCACCTGCCCGCCCGCTTAGCCCACGGCCTCAGCCCCTGCCGCCCCAGCCCGCACCTGCCCGGCCTCCACCAGCCCGTCCCCGCGCCCCATGCCAGCCCACCCTCCGCCCAGACCCGCGCCCTCCTCCCCATGCCAGCCCGTCACCACCCAGCACCTGCCCAGTCCACCTCCGCCCAGCCACCTACCCCGGCAACCCGCTCCCCACTTCCCAGCCCCCGCGACCTCCGCCCCAGCCTCCGCCTGCACACACAAACCACCCAGCCTCAACCTCCGCCTGCACGCACAGCCCTCCGCACCCAGCCCTCCGCGCCACGCTCCACACCCTCCGCCAGCACCCGCCACACCCGCGCCACCCCAGCCCAACTGCACCCCGTCGTCCCCAGTCCAGCCTGCTCCAACCCCGCTCCACCCAACCGCTCCGCCGTCACCATTGCGCCTCGCAGTGGCCGAAATCCTGCTCTGTGCACATCAGTCCTATATATATATCGGTATATATATATATATATAAATGTTATATTATATAACAGTATATGCTTAGAACTGTTAAATATATGTCTGAAATAGTTGCTCACATACAGTCTGTTGCTATGTTGTTTCAGCTCCTGCTTTTGATCCGGAAGTATAAGTATTTCCACCCCGCTTGTTGAATCTATCGTGCTTCATCGTTGGTATGATTTTATATATATATTCTATCGATATATATACTGCAATAAACAAATTATTGATTAATTGTTGTTTGTTTGCAGTTGTGTTCATTTTGCGTCGTGCCTATTAGGGTCTATTTTACCTATTTTTCTTCGTGTCGCGCCATCTTCTCTAACCACGCAAGGTGAATATTTTATTCATGACTCAATCTATTATGCTATGATAATCAAGTGATAATTGTTGTTAATATTAAATTTGGATATTAAATTGTTGGTTGTTAAAATTTGGTTGAAATAAACTGTTAAGTTCTAAAATTTGATGCCATGTATTGTTTAAGTTGATTAAACATGTTGAACTGTAATATGATGTTATTTAGGGTAAATAAATAGTGACATTAAAATTGATAAGTACGATTGATGTAGAAATTTGATAACGGACACCAAGTAAAAATCATAATGTGATAATCTTTAATCCGTAGGATTCTAGGAATAATTGTATTAATTTGCATAATGACAAATGTGAGTTAATATGATTATTTCGGGATTATTTGAATAAATTGTTAAATTGTTATGTATGGTTGCTATTGCTTGTTTATTTACTTTGACACCATCCCAGTTATCACACTGCAAGTTCCCTTTGCTATGCTTTATATTGAATGATATCGGGTTGAAATGATAAATACCCACTTAAACAACTTGGCCTAGTATAGACAATTAAAAATAAGAAACCCGATTGGTCAACAAAATTATTTTGAAATTGAAATCTATTTGAAATTAAGGAATGAACTTAATAATTTGTTTGGAAATCAAGTAACGATTTAATGGATTTAATTGAAATAAATTAATGGATTTAATTGAAATAAATTAATGGATTAATTGGAATAATTAATGGATTTAATGGAAACGGATTAATAAATCTATTTAATTGAAGAAAAATGAATTGGCGAATTTGATTGAAATAAGATTTAAAACAAGTGAGTTTTAAATTTTAATAATTTAATTTATTAGATTGGTAGATTTAGATTTAAACTGAGTTTTAAATTAAATAGATTTGAACTTGTCATAAATAATAATTTAGATTTAGAAAATTTTGACTTAAAATGGAATACGAAACTAACTGAAGTCTTATGGATTTAATTTAGGAATAATTTAAATGTAAAATGATTTTAAATTTAAGGAAATTGATTTAATCAAATTTATGATTATATTTAATGTAACGATGAATGTAAATATGAATTGAGATAAATAGAATTTGATTTAACGATTCGAACTTAATTGACCGGTAAAATTCGAATTAATTGATTTTGAACTAAATTTAATAAGTGAGTTATTAAATTTAACTTGAATACTTAATTATATTGTTAATTCAAATGTTTGAACTACAGATTTCATTTGGAAATATGATTTTAAAAATCCGAAATAAATTGAATCGTGAAATGTCAAAATTTGGAAGTCAAATTTGCACCTTGACTTTTGGACTTTGATTTGTTTAAACGTTAAGTTAACCGACAATTGGGTAATAAATACATAGTTATTAAAGAGACCGGGATCGGATATGGACATACTCTCTGTCGATACCGAAAACCACTTTAATAACTATTACACGCGAAGTGTTGATCCAGAATGAAGTGGATGGTTTGGTGAACGCGTTGACTGAAGAAAGAGAACGATATTGGACGACCCCTGACATGACTAAAACAGGAGCCGCGTCGGGCCATTGAGGTTCGCCACCTCTAGCGGACGCACTTCTTCGATATCATATCTATTACTTTTGTGATTCGATTGGGTGCACCCCTTTGATTTGGGAGTGTTGTTCGCGGTGTTGAGGTAGTAGCTGCTATGCTCAACATCAGTCCGGATCACGCAACTACTAGTATCCTAGTTGGTATTGCCTCATGTACCTTGTCATACTGATTATCCTATTCGCGACCACTACGTTTTGGTTTGTACCTTTAGTATATGGATTGCCCTCTGGTGACTTCCGGTTTTGGGGAAACTACGGTTTTGTATATGCTCTTGGGAATAAAATGTGTTAAGGGGATTATGGTAACGCCTTAACACTATTTTAATATCGTACTTTACTGATTAGACATTATCTATCTATCGTATCCTATTGTATATATAGATAGTTTATCGGATCCTTGGAGATGTTATTTTATCCATCTTTAAGTTATGAACTATTCCCTTGCACTTGATTTTATTGTATAAGATTTTGAGTCCTGACTCGAGTGTTTCTTTTGTATATGCTCGGGTCTGTCTGAAGCTATCCAGTTGCTGATCAAGGTTGGTTGAAGATGCTGAAGGCTTAGCATTTATCTTTATCAGTCTATTTTCTATTCCTGTATTGATGTCCTAGTCTGTTGGACATTTTTGGCATTTGTCACTTGATGTTAAGACATTGTTGTATATTATATAATGGCTTCATGAACTGCTATTATGACGATGTATTTTCCGCTGCATTATTCTGTGACTGTTCTGTGACTGTGATGTTGTATTGATTCTCATTTACATTTATGTATTTATAATCCCATAATGATTCGTGTTTTGTATTATTTAAGTTGACATGTGTGGATTATTGTCAATTTAAATGGTACAAATATACGGGTTGTTACACCCCTAGTGTTAATTTAGCCTTAAGATCCCTATTCTGCTGACTCACACTATACTCATAGGAAAAGACATGAATTGGTGTTTTTAGTTGGGGATATGGTATTCGTTAAGGTTTCCCTTCTTAGAAAGGCTATGAAGTTTGGTACATTAGGGAAGTTGGTGCCTAGGTTCATTGGGTCTTTCTTGATTTTAGAGAGGATACGGAAGCTTGCTTATTGAGTGGAGCTTTCAGACTAGTTAGTAAGAGTTCATGACATCTCTCATATTCCACACTTGAGGAAATGTCTGCATGACATTTCCTCTGTAATAGAGCTTGATCAGTTAATTAATGTTGAAACAGAGTCCATCGCCCCTTCCCTTCCTCTATTACCACATGCATTATGGGGCACGATATTAAGAGGCACCATAACAAAGGTATTAGGTTAGTTTGACTTCAATAAGGAGGTAACCCAGCAGAAAGCACATGGGAAACCAAAGAAAAGGTGAATAGTTCTCATCCCGAGCATTTCACCGGTAAACTTTTCTCTCTAAAAGTATAGGTATTTGGTTGCCAAACTTTTTACTATCATTTTTGCACTCATATAGAACTTTACGTATATTTAGGATGTTTGCGTACATGTCTATATGTCACGCTCTTGCATTCATGCTAGGATTGAGCTCGCCTATAGTATATTGCATACATAATCATATTGCATTTTTGATTGAGTAAATGGTTGTGTAGATTATTATAAATAAATTGGTTGTATAACATGGTTGTTAAGTGCGTGTTACACTATCTTCCCTTGATGATTTCAAGGGAGAAATCATTTTTAAAGGGGATAGTGAAACACCCCATAAAATTTAATAAGAAATTAAATAATTAAAATAAAGTTAAAAATGAAAATTTTGTAAATGTCAGAATTTGACCACGGAAGTTGCATCATTGCATCCGTGGCAATTTTTTTGATCAATTTCCATATATAATATATTGAAATCAAGGTTTAAACGAAGAAGTTATGGAGGTTTGAAGTTTTTGAATTTAAAAATAATTCAAACGAGTTTAAATTTAAAATTTAAGTATTTTAATTTGAATCTGAATCTGAAAGTTAATATGAGGTGTTTAAGGGTTAAGCCAAATTAACATTAACATGTAATTAATTAAGGAATTAATAATAAATTAAGTATGAAATAAATAAATAAGTAAACGGAAACGAAAGAAAGCGTCCAAGAATCAAGGAGATCGGCCAACCCCTCGACCACGATCGGTTGACAGCTAGTGGTCGACCAGTGGATGGTGGCGATCGATCGCTACCTACCAGTGGCATCTTGGGTTTTGGCTATTTTGATGTTTCGGATTTTTCTATTTTTATTCCGACGGTTCTGGTTACTTCTTAATCTCTATAAATAGACCCCTAGAACCCCCACTTTTCCAATAAAAATTCTATAGCAATGGCGAATCTTGGTCAAATTCTTTCCCCTTAGGTTTTCAGAAATAGTAAACATTCTTGAAAGTAATTCTAGTCTCTAATTTAAATTAATCATTCTCCTCTCTATCTTCAAATTTCTGAAATCTAATCTGCATATACAATCTATTTGTTGTATATTCAAAACGGGGAAGATCTAATAGAGAATTAGGAACGATATAAATCATATCTCATCTTCTTCTTCTTTAGATTCTGGAATCAGTTAGGATTTTCAAAGGGAGATATGAAAGGGAATTAGGCAGGGTAGAATCAAATCCAATCAGGAAGTAACCAATTATCTTAGAGTGAAAATATCAAGTTTTGCACATTTTTGTAATTGAATAGTATTTATTTGGATTTGATTATGCCTTGGGAAATTTTGGTAAATGAAAACATAACATCTAAAACCCTTAGAGTTTTCCTATATAAATGTCAATATTTGAATATGTGGAATTTCAATTATTTTGTATTAATATAGTGGAATCAGATTTGTGTTGGGATTTAAGCAATTTATAATCTATCCCACTTCTTCTCTTTCGATTTTTCTTGCAGTGTTAAAAGATTCTAAAAATAGGTAATGTTAGCAATGGTGTGCAAAGTATGATTTTTGATAATTTGTAGTTTGTACCACCTATTTCTATAAATTAAAATAAACATGAATCCTTTTTACACTCCAATGTGGTAATTGCAAAAGTTTGATACAATATAAAAGGTTTAAATTGTAAAGTTTGTTTCTTGAATAGAGAAGTTGATTCTATTATATTAATATGAGATAAGTTTGGTATTATTCCTTTTGTTTATAAGTCAAGTTGTTGACTAAGGATATTAGTTATTCTTTTGTTTGGAGTATGGGACATGTATGAGTTTTAACAATAAAATTAATAAGTGTTTTCTTTGCGTGTGACAGGAAATATTTTATTCAAATCTCATGCATATATATATATATATATATATATATATATTATTAACGCATTTATTATTAAAATAATAATAACATAATAATTATAGTGTATTGAACATATTGATTAAAATTAATAGGGTAGTAAATAACATTAATTTCTTTGGAAGATAATTAACGTAAATTAGGGAATTAATCTCTAATTAGAGGTGTAACAAGGGGTTACCTTTTATGGCCTTAATTATTAATCATGTAGAATGGTATATGTATATAATTTGTATACATATAAAGTATGGCTAAGTTATATGGATGCGAGATCAGTCCAAAGTTACATGGAAGTCTGCCCAGTTAAATCAGACTACTAGTGTTGTAGCTTTGCCGACTGATGTGAGACACTGTCTATAATAAATAACCCCATTGGACACGAGGTTAGTCCCAATCCTGTCGGGTAAATCTACCCGGTCAATTTGGCTACATTACCTATGAATAGTCGGATTAATCTGAGATGTCACGGTTAGGTTATGGGTCATAAGTTATGCTATTGATATGGTAGGTGAAATATTTAGAAGGGTCCTGCTTCGAGTTAGAGGTATTAAATGGATTTGGTAGGGTCCGCCTCTTTCTTAGGAGAAGTATTAAGTGACCCTATGGGATTTCTTACCATGTAAGTTAGTGAGAACAATGTAGGGACCCACCTTGGGTTAGGTCTTAAATGCCGGGACCTACCTATTTTATAGGTTTTAAATGGTAAAATTCTGCGTATGTTCCCAAGAAAGAGGTACTAAATGGTTTAGAGGTTCTTGCTCTCGCGTTAATAACGATAGTTGCGTTAGAATTTGGAAATGGGTTAGGTATTAAGTGACGGGGACTTGCCTATTTTATAAGTATTAAATGGTTAGAGTCTGCCTAATCTCAAATAAAGGGTATTTATTGGTTTGGGTGCTTTCTCTTGCATTATTGGTGTTAGTCACGTGTGAGTTTTGCAATTGGACTAGAAAGGTCTTTGGACTTACAGTTAAAGTTTTTAGGATGGTACAGTTTTAAATACGTAAGACACATTTCTTATCTAAGTAATACTACCTAAGTACAATTATGTAAAACTTGAGATTTTTATTTCAACAGACATTTGTTGTTCTGACTCACTCCTCATTACAACACAGATTAGAGGAGGTAATGTCGATTTAGGAGACAAAGGTGGAGATGAAGACTTTTGGCAGTTATCTATCTATTTATGCATTTTAAATATTTTTATTGTACCCGGTTCAGACAGTTATGTTATTTTGGAATGTCGTGCTATGGTGGCTTTATGTAAACATGTTGTAATATTTAACATGTTCTGTTTCTGAATTGGTTTTCTTTATGAAATGGATACTTGTTTCTGATATTATATTTTATCTATTCCACTGTGAGATTCTGAAAGTATGGATAGATAGCTCTATGTACTATGTATTGTGTATTTTTATCTACTTAACAACTCGCCTGGAGATGGGCCGAAGGTTCAATGGGATTTTGTTTGGTCGAAATTAGGTCCTTTTTGGGGGCGGGTTGTAACATCTTTCATCATCAATCCTAGTGACTGCCCTGACGCACTCTGAATTTCAATAGTTCCAGGCTGATTGGTTTCTTCTCCATGCTGGGAGTAATCATTATCAACATCATTAGTGGGCTTGGAGGTAGTATATTTTCCATAGTGTTCCTCAGTGCCCATTATGTTGGTAGATCCTATGATAAACTTTTTGGGAAATTTAAATAATCACGGACCTTTAAAGCAGAAACTATAAATCTGCTTTATAGACTATAGTAATCCAAAGGTTGAAGATAGATCCAAACAGTGAGAAATTCAAGTTCTCTCAGTGAAAGTGCAAAATGTTTGCGTCAAAAGTTGGACAAACTCCCAAATAGATTCATGTAGAGAATAAAATGTAGAAATTGAAAGGAAAACAAGATAAAATAAGACACAGTAATTTATAGTGGTTCAGCTAAACTCTAGCCTACCACTTGAACTTTGTTAATGGTTTTTGCGATTTTACAAATCGAGATTTTACAACTCGATTCTTACAACTCAGTAGGAATCCAACAGAGTGACAAAGTAGAATCGCAAACTTCAGAATACAGAAAAAAGGATACCGAGATAGTGCCCCTCTCCTCATATTTATAGATGTAGACCAATGAAATAGGCTCTAAAATTGGCTACCCATGTTCTCCACATTTACAAGGTGGTTCTAAAAGAAGACCATGGCCACGTTCATAAGTCGTGGGTCAGCTCAGTACCGAGTTGGGCTTCATAATTAGGTGCCGATTTGTGACTTGTTCCAAATTTGGATTATGACTTTGATCTCTTATTTTCTTTGATGGAAAACACATGGGCAATCCCTTTATGCTTCGAGTCTTGCTTCATGGTTGTTTATTCTATGATCACCCTTGAATTGTTTGTACTGGCTTGTGTTTAGGGATTGGTAACAAGTTGTCTAGCACAACTCAGCATCGAATTGGCACTTGATGTCAACTTTCAATGGAATTTCCGTGGCCTACCTGGTTCCCTTAGAAGATGTTTCACCTTTCTTGACTAGCCAGCGAGTTTCCATGTCATTCTCCGATCTTTGGTTGAATTTTGACTTCCCAATTCAAAGTTTTTTGGATTTCTAGCTTTCTATCCAATCACTCAATGGTCCAACTTGTTTAGATATGGCTCGGTTCAAAGGCAATATAAAACACACTTAGCCAAGAAGAAATTTCATGGTACAAAAGTAGAATGATGTAGATTTGTATGGTTTGTCATACATTTGAATTGTTTCACAATGTATAATTATTTTCCCACAACTATAAAGTAAAAACAAACTACATGCATAACTATCCTTAGGATAAGGCATAAGGGGAGCTGAATCATAGATAGAAATGAACAAAAATCTATGCTACTGTGAATCTTCTAATTATGATATTCTTACATGTATAAAACATAGTTCCCGATAATTTCTATTTTAAATAAAGCTATAAACATGGCAAGGTACATAATTTTTGAAATGAGCATAAAGATAGAAAAAGGTATAAACCTTTAAAATTTTCTCAAATTTAACATGTACGATGAGGGGAAAACACAAACAACAAAAAAATAATAAAATGAAAGCATTATACTTATTGTTTTAGCATGCGGTAAAACAAAGAAAAATTTGGTGGTTTGAACACACCAAATTACAATATTCATGGTAAACTAATTTTGGGTACAAAAATTTATCATAAGGGTAACGAAGTCTATCATACCATGAGAGAGATAAATACATTTATCAACTTTGATCCATTTCGTTAATTTATGTTTATAGGCATCATTTTCTAAATCATAATAATTTATCTTTAAAGTTTAGATTCATGTTTATTAATGGACGATCGAAACTTCAATTGTGGAACAAAATTATATGTCAATTACTATACTGTGCTACTCAGATGGCTATAAAAGTCATCGTGACTACATAACATCCTACATTCACCTAGAAATGTGAGAAATATTGAAACGTCAAATAAAATCCATGAAAATGTGATGAGGAAGAGAAGAAATAGTACAAAAAGCAATAGCATACAACATGTACTTAAAACAATATAAATACACTAAAAATATAATATCTCTAAATGGAAAGCATGAAAATACTTCTTTATGCACAAAAATAATTTGATTCAAACCAGAAAAGGTTTAAAAAACTCACAAGTGAATGTCATATACCAAAGTCTGTTCAAACCTCAATGCTGATGACTGACCAATTTCAATCTCCAAAGAAGTAGATAGAACTATGAATGCATCAGCATGGTAGACGAAAAGTAGGGTTGGCCGATAAACTAATTTTGCAACATTAAGGTTGGACCGAAGTGAAAGGAGGGGTTACGCGAACTACAAAACATATCAAATCTCTCTAAAATCATCATCGTTGATGATATGTTGTGTGGGTCGATACTCTTTGTAACCTACTTGAACAGTAGGGTTTTCCCAGCCAATGGCATTTTTTTCATCCAAGGATGATATCTTCTGTTGCTCAAAGATGTTTACAACCAAGTTTAAAATTAGAGTTTGCGGGATTGTTGGAAATTGTGAAGTCTATGTTTCGGTTTTCTTATGCAAAAATTGGCAATTTGCGAAGAAGTAAAGAAATCAAAAGAGTGATGGAAAAAATTGGTGTTAATTACAATTAAACAAATTGGCAGCGATTTGAACTTTTGTTATAGAAGAAACGTGGTTTTGAGCATCCAGTATTCGATTAAACAAAAATAAGTAAGATGTCCCACTATTTAGTATTCTAAAATACTTCGTGGCGGGTAGACCACGTCAATGATATTGAGACCCGGTTTTCTAATTTAAGTAATAGATTTATACTGTGAAGAATCAAACTCATGTAGTTTCATTTCATTTTGTTTAATTTATACCTCAAATATTCATCCACATGTGATACTTCTTTATTTCAACTTAAACTACAAAGATACAACGACATGTAGTTCATATTACTTTGGCACTTCAAAGAAATAGCCACGTTCAGTTCTACATTTGGACAGCCCATGTCCTTTAGAAGTTGAATGTCTCTCCTTACCTTCCTAAGGTGTTCATTTAGGTGAGTGTCCAACTCAGTGTTAATAATACTTTCGAACTCTAACCCTAGCGCAGGATCTTTTCCTACTTAGTTAATTTAAACTCCCCGATCTCTTCCTGATTATCATACATTGGGTTTGGGTTTCATTCTGTCTTGGCCCAGTACAACCCTGCCCCTACTTATACGACGGCACAATACTTCCTTTAGCTCCCTCAGCTCCCCAAGCTAACCTAAATATTATATATTAGGTTTCTACTTACTCATATTATGGTACAGTACTTACATGCCTCCCTCTAGATTTAGCGCAACATATGTTACTTATACTTTTAGTTTATAGGACCTTATTTCCCTGGCGTGGTTTTAATTTACACCATCCAGTTTTAGGCCTTTGCCTATGTTATGTCTATTAACATAACACTCCTTCATTCAGTACCAACCTTCCCTCGAAGGTCTATGAGTTCCCTTGGAAATTCATTACCCCTGCCCTAAACACTCAGTTATCTTCTCAACTCTCATGCAATTCTCACTCTACATTAAACAAACTCTAACACACATGTCACCGCCTTTACACATGTCTCCATCTGATATGTTCATACTCGACTTTTAGTTATTAATGGTGTCATTTCTTTAACTTCACAGCATTTTTGTGGATCTTGTCCCTATCTATTTAATGCTTATTTTCCAACGTATTATTAGATTTTATGTGCGGTTAACCTTTGGCTAGTGCAATTTCCCTCCGGTAGATATTTGTTTTTAGCTTAGAAGCCCTTGTAAAATTTCCAGAAAATTCCATGCATAATTCCTTAATGTATTTTACCTTTTTATTTCTATTTCCAGGACATTTCCTTATATTTTTACTAGGTATTTTCCTCCAAAAATTTATAGCAAAATTGGTTTGACTTTGAAATTCTTCAAACTAGGAACCATTTTAAATCTTGATTAAAACGTCATGTTAAATTTTAAGAGCATTTCAAAAACATTAGAGTAAGGAAATATATTTAAACATTCCATGTTCATCAATATTTCCCCAAAACATTCATTAAAACATTATTTTCCTTATTCAAACACTATCCATATGAAATCCACCGTACTAAGTCAAAACTGAAATCAAACATCTAGAAAATGATAACATTAAAAAGGCTTAGCATTACCCACCAAGATCTTTGAAATATCTTGTTTAATCTTCTTAATCAATCGTTGAAATATATGGTCTATAACAGTACAATACTTAGCCAATATGTGCTAAGCTAAACAAATAACTCTGGATAGGTCATCTTGACCTTATCCTCTATTTCCCATGTGTAGTCCTCCTAATCCACACTCCATTGAACACATACTGGCTTCACTACCTTGTTTTGAAGCAACATCTCATTCGGATCCACTATTCGAATCGGCCTCCTCATGTAGGTCATATTTGGCTCTATGACCAAGTCTTTTACTTCCCTTTGATTCATGACTGCACCTGAACCTCTAATACACTTCCGCAAATATGATATGTGAAACACATTATGGAACCCTCTAAAAGCACTTGGCAGTTCAACCCTATAAGAAACCATTCCAACCTTCCATATAAGCGGAAATGGTCCTACATATCTAAATGCTAACTTCCCAGCCTTCCCAAAGTGCATCACTCCATGCATTGGAGAAACTTTTACGAACACTTGCTTGCCTTCTGCGAACTCCATTTCCTTCCTTCTTGTGTTAGCATAACTCTTTTTCTTAGACTATGTCGTCTTCACCCTAGTTTGGATATGCTCTACTTTCATAATAGCATCCTTAACCACATCTGGTCCTAACATGAGCCTATCCCCCACCTCTAACCAACACGTTAATGACTTACATGGCCGTCCATACAACGCTTCAAATAGGGCCATCAAAATACCGCTTCGGAAGTTGTTGTTGTATAAAAACTCTACTAAGTATAAATGATCTTCCCAAGGTCCCCCAAAATTTAATATATGGGCTCTCGGCGGATCTTCTAGAATCCTATTGACCCTTTCGATCTACACATCCATCTATGGATGGTAAATAGTACTCATACACAACTCTGATCCTAAAGAACTCTACAAACTATGCCAAAACTCACTAGAAAACAGTGGATCTCGGTCACTAATAATACTACAGAGCATTCTATGCAATCTCACTCCTGCCTTAATATGAATCTTAGCCAACTTTGGCACACTTCCTGTGGCTTTAACTAGAATGAAATGGGCACACTTAGTTAGTCTATCAACTATGACCTATATACTTTCACTCCCTGCTATAGACCTTGGTAATCCATCAATGAAGTCCATAGACACCAAATCTTTTTTCCAAATTGGAACCCCCAAAGGCTGCAAAAGCCCACTTGGCTTTTGATGCTCTGGCTTGACTTGCCGGCATGTAAGACATCTTACCACATACTCTCCAACATCCTTCTTCATTCTTTCTTAGAAGAAACAACTCTTCATATCTTGATACATCTTAGTATCCCCTGGGTGAATGGTGAACTTCGAATGATGACATTTGTTCAACACTTCTTTCCACTGTCCTTCTATACTCATGACATACAACCTTCCATTCCACTGCAGTCTACCTTCTCTATCAACACTGAACCCCTTCAGCTCTGCTACCTCCTTTCCAGACTCTAAGCTCCTCATTCTATCTGCGCATATCTGGTCCCTCTTCTATAGTTCTATAATTTTCTCTTGTGCTGCTCGAGATTGCATTAGACCAAAATTGCATGTTACATGCAACCAATGTCTCTAGGACATTCCAATGCTCCATCATAGCCAAAACACAATTCTTCTATATTCATCTTAAGGCATCGACTACTTTATTTCCTTTTCCTCGGGTATACAATATCCCAAAATCATAAGATGTTAGAAATTCTAACTACCTCTGGTGCCTCTTGTTCAACTCCCTCTGAAAGAACAAATATCTTAAGAATTTATGGTCAGTATATAGCTCGAATCTCTCGCCTAAGAGATAAGGACTCCAAATCTTTAATGCAAATATGATGGCCACTAATTCTAAGTTATAAGTAAGTAATCATGGGGTCGCAACTGCCTAGATGCATAAGCTATTATTTTTCCCCTCTATATTAACACTTCTCCTAACCACGAGCCCAATGCAACGGTCATATAATCATTCACTTTTAGTCATGCTAGCACAAGAGCATTCATCCATCGATTCTTCAATTCCTGGAATGTTGCCTCACACTCCTTCATCCGAACAAACTTCTCGTTCTTCAAAGTTAGTTTCTTCGTTGATGCGGCTGCATGAGAGAAATCCTTAATGAATCTCCAATAGTTACTAGCCAAGACTAAGAACTGTGCACCTTAGTCACAATTTCAGGTCTCCTCCACCCATTTACTATGTCGACCTTAGAAGGATCTACTGCTAAACCTTCTTTCGAAATAACACTGCTTAGGAACTTCACTTTCATTCTCTAAAAATGGCACTTAGAAAGTTTTGCTTTCAACTTGTACCGTCTCAACATTTTCAACACAGGCCTTAAGTGAACAGTGTGCTCCTCCTTATCCTATGAGTATGCTAAGATGACACCTATGAACATCAACACATATCTATCCTGCTGGTTTCGGAAAATTTTATTCATTAAGTCCACAAAGGATGCAGGTGCATTGGTTAGTCCAAACGGCATAACTTGCCACTCATATGAACAATACCTTGTTTTGAATACAGTCAAAGGAATGCTTTCCTCCACAACTCATAGCCGATGGAACCCGGAAGCCAAGTATAGCTGCGAAAACATCTTAGCTCCATTCAACCGATCAAATAAGTCATCAATTCTAGGTAAGGGATATCTATTCTTCATCATTTTTTCATTCAACTTCTGATAGTATATGCATAGTCTCAAAGACCCATCGGACTTCTTCACAAATGTTGTCGCAACTCCCAAAGGTGAGCTACTTAGCCTTACGAAGCTCTTACCTTCCATCTCATTCAGAGACATTCTGCAAGAGGGTCGACTAAATGTTCGGCTCTTGGTAGAAACTCTATACAAAACTCCACTACACTCGGGAATGGCAACCTAAAACCGATTCAAATACATTAGGAAAGTCCTTCACATAGAGTGATCCGCTTCCTCTGAAGATCCTCCTCTGAAGCTAAAGCAAACAAAACACTTCTACGCCCAGCTTTGAATTCTTTCCAAACTATAATACCTTTTCGTTTCGGCCTGGGTGACTCAAAGTAACTATCCTCTCTGCACAGTATAATTTAGCATAGTACTTCTATAACCAAACCATCCATAAAATAATCCAAAACCTATGAAGTCAAACACATCGAAATCATCCAAAAACATACACCCATCCAACTCTACTTCTAGGTTAGTGCTTCTCAACCCGAGAGTGGCATATCCCCTTATAGAATTTACCATACATGTGGAAGTGACTAAATAGGTAACCCTGGCCCAAGTCTATCAACTAAATGTTTAGCAATAAATGAGTGTGTAGCACTAGTATCAAATTGTACTCTAACTGAAATACAAGAAACCAAAGTCATACCTTATAAGATCTTCCCTTTGACAGTCTCTAATGCAAATGGTCTTTCCCTTGGTCCTTCCAAAGCATAAACTTATGCTTTAAACTCTAGAAAGTCCTTCTTCAGATGACCCATGCTGTCGCACTTGAGGCCTTTCACCCTTCCAAAGTATTTTGGTACTGGACACTTTGACGCATAGTGCTCCTTATGTCCACAGTTAAAACAAACAACCTCTGCATAGCAGCTTCTCCAACCCTTCCCATTGGCATGCCTTTCTTGCCTTTGGTATACGAGGTAAACTTCTTCTACATTTCCCAAGGTTTCATTTATATTATCCTCTATTCCAGGTACATCCTATCATACTTTTGGGCCATGTCAACTACAAATTCAAATGGGGATGCTAAGTAAGTCATTACCTTATGATCAAGGCCCTACTTCAATCTCCAAATGAACTTCTCATTTTTCTTTTTTGGAGTATAATGATCTCCCTATAGTACTTAGCCAATGAGTTAAACTTTTGGATGTAACCCTCCATTGTGAGGTCTCCCTATTTTAGGGAAATGAACTTTCGTAGTAGTACATTCTATTGGGTCTCTGATATGAACTAAGCCTCAAACCTCTCTTTAAACTGCACTAGGTAATATCCTCCTCCAAGGTCTTTTCAATTACTATCTCCCACCAGTCCAGCATAGCTTCTTGCTACTGCCTTGATACTAGCCTCCTCTTATGTGCATCATTCGACCCTAAGTCTCCAAATATGCGCTCACGGATTCTCAGCCAATTTAATCTTCAACTGTAGGCTCCTTCCCCATAAATATCTTCCCTCCTAAGTTCCTAGTCTTAGTTCATTTTTGGTAAGTCTCTTGGCTCAATAGCCTTTGGCATGGCTTCCCTCACACCCGCAGCATAAACTATTTAAACAAGTCATTCACATCCATGCCAGCCACATTATCGAGCTAAGCAGCTTCAGCCCTAACTTCCCTTGGTACTGCGCCTTTATTCCTTCTACTGGTCTTCATATTCTCAGTTTTCCTACTTGCATTTTTCAACAACCCTCACCTCCCGACACACCGATCCAAAGCCTAATATGACCTAGCATACGTCATGCCGCAAAATGCGAGCAGTTGGGTTTTTAAAACATCACAGAGCATAAGTACATGGGTGGAGTTCTAAGACATTCTACACTTTCAAATCTCCTAGCGAAAAGAATTAAAATATAAGTATACAAAATAGATATATAAAAAACAATTTCCAAAATACTTGTTTTATATATACACTGTTCTCAAAGTACAATATAAACTTTACAGATATTTAATATGATAGATCCTACTAGAGAAACGGTGAATAATATGAGAACTCCAACGTGAAGCTTCTTTCTCGTCGTACTATGTCCAATCATCTGCTAGTGTTTCATCTTATGGTGGAGCAAAATGGAAAGAAGGGGGTGGGTCAGACAAAGGTCTAGCGAATAAGAACACGACTAATAAGATGATTAAGTGCAATTGACCTTAAATCTACTCTAAGTGATATAGAGTGTAATCTAGTGTCTGTGAACTCTTAAGGTCCAATACTAAAGGATTCTTATCTAACACAATGGGTCAAAACTACTAATCGAACCTCATACTAATGATCGGTCAAATCAGGACCTACTCTCCCGTCACAACTACCATCACACTACGGCCGTAGAGGGAGAACAACGTAATGCAAACTCGCCCCAACCTAACTCTGTAATGCAAAATTCATCACCCAAACTAACTCTAAAATGCAAAATACATCGGCCCAAATCTAATACCAATATTGCGAAATGAAATTCGCCCTAACCATTTTAATAGGGAACCAAATTTCCTTATACTCTCATGCGTGCAACTTAGCCCAAATTAGTTCAACAAACCAGTTCAGTAATTACATAATTTCCCATTAAAGTACATAATGTTTATCCATTAAATTTGGGCCTTATGCTAAGGTTCGATTTGCCAAATTTTAACTTGGATGTCTACCCGAGACATCCCCAGGTCGACCGCTACCGGACGACCTAGGCTATTTCAGGGTCGACCATACACTTGTAAATTGTTAGGGTTTTAATGGCTTTTAAATTAGAGATTAATATTGTAACACCCCATATTTTTATAACATTATTTAGAATAATTAATTGGGTAAATAAAATAAAATAATGTGAAGATTAAAAGGTTGAGATTTGATTAACAAAGGGTAGCCGTGTCATGTTAGTGTGTTAATTAAAATGAAATAACCTAAGTTAATGTGTTAGGATATGAGAAGGGAAATATGGGAAATAGGTAAGGTTTATACCCAAAACTCTTAGGAATGTAACTCACGTTCATTTTCATTTTACCCAAACTAAAATTTACTAAGGTCGGCCACCATTATTATTCTCAAGAAGAAGATTAAAGCTAGGATTCAAGGGAAGGGAAACAATCAAATAAATCAACATCAAATCTCATATCTGTAATCTCAAATCTAAGGTGAATAATTACTACATCCCAATTTCTTTTAGTTTTCGGTTTTAAGATTAGACCCGAAATGATTTTGCAAGTATATGTCATGTTTTGATGATTAAAATTATATATATATATATATATTGTTGATAGATTATATATGTTCATGTTAGTTTTATGATATGTTTATTTGTTCAATAAATTTATTCAGTTAACCCTAATTTTCCAATTAACCCTAATCAACATTTTTAATTATCAATTTCAAATTAAATCAGGGTTTAAAACATAGGGTTCACAATTTAGCATGTCCAATTTACCCAATTTCACCATCCAATTTTAGTTTAATTTCTAGAGTTTAGGGTTTAGCCAATTCAATTTCAACTCAATAGGTTAATATGGGTGTCAACAATTCTAATCACTTAAAAAGGTTCAAAAATAATTTTATTAACCAAATTATTAAATATGTGCCCACTCACCTTTAGCTTAAGCTTTAGATCTGAGAAAACTGGCCTCCAGTTAATAGCTCTCCTCTAGATTTCCATAGTGTCATCCTTGATTACTTGCTTTCCTCTTTAATTTTGCTTTAGATTTGATTTGGATTTTCATTTGGGTTGGTTTTGATTTTAGGGTTTGAAAGATTAGAGTTTCAGTAGAAAATTTGGTAGCATCAGGTTACCAAATGACTAATCAAAATTTTAGGCTTTAGACTAGAGGTTAATTTGTAGGGTTAGCTTAGACTCTAGGGCCACTGGATCAACACAGTTAGCCATCCATACCACCCATCTATTACTTCACAAGCAAGCAGTTAGCCATACATTTGTTCGATCATGGAGCGATAACCACCCGATTTTTAAGGTGTCAGGTCGAACTCCCTTAGGTCAGGTCGACCATCATCAGTCGACCTAGCCCAAGCATGGGTCTACTAGAACCTTTTTAATTTTAATATATATTTTTAATTCTTTTTTATCGTTCTGTCACTTGTAACTCTCTCATAATAATCCATATTACAACAAGTTATATAAGAAAATCATCCGAAAAATTGCTACGAACACAATGGTGCATGTTTCGAAGCTAAATTCAAGTGTTTGTAAAAAAATTCCATTTGAGTCCTTGTTTTAACTAAATTTACTTTTCTTATTAATTTCTGTTTAAATCTCTATTAAATTTTTGTTCAAATTTACATAAATTTTTGGGTGTTACCTTTTCTCCTCCTATTGTAACTTATCTACTTCTCAAATCCATCTTGCTTTTTCTGTTACATTCTTCATTAGAAACGGAAAGACCGAGAGTGGAACAACAATAGAAGTGTAGATATGTCTTAATTTTATATCTATACAACAAAATATAAGTATGTTATATATAATAGTGTATACCCTCCCCTAGTGTTCATTTTATTCTAAGTACCATTCCCATTCCCTTAGCTCTGTATTACTTAGGTGTCCCCTAACCTATACTCCAATACCAAATTGTAACATCCCCCACTTTAAAACATGAAAATGAATGCTGATGATGCTGGAGTCATCGTCCAAATTATTTTCTGGTGACATAAGTGAGTTTTGTTTATATGAATAATAGTCTAAGTAAACAGAATAGCTAAAAATTCACATCATATAGAATTTTGTTTAATATTCATTACATATACTTTTTTCTAGATTTCATTCCCAAAGTCATGCTTATGTAGGGGTCAAATTATAATATAAAAATAACATAATAAATGTGATGCCCGCCCTACACTACCGATACCCAATATAATTAAATAGTGCGATGTTGCAGTACCTAGCCGATGTAGTGCGATCATCAAGGATTAAACGAAAAAACAACTCACGGAACCTATCATATATCTCATAGCATTTGGAATAAAATATAATATACATCACAGATATAAAACAGGAGAGATAGTAATAACTAAGTGAACCAAACATTAGAATACAGATCCATTGAGTTACACAATAGAGTAAAAGAGGTTATAAAACAGGAATAAACTCAAATACCTATCTTATAGCCATAGTAATAAGCAAACACTGTTAAGGCTTCACAATGTTTCACAATAGAATAAGCATAGAAATCCATATATATAATATGAGATAGCTCCATCCAGCTCATCCTTTATACAGCTACTGTGTTGCACCTAGACCTACTACCTAGTTTACTCATTTAAGAGTACCCAAGGTAATAAGAAGCAAAACATAAAACCTCGGGTCTAACAACAGTCTAGTGTGAGCAATAAATGAATCTCAAAATACTATATAAGTCGACATAGTAAGGAACAAGGGTATACCAACCATACCTGACATATCCCTGCAACAAAAGAGTTAGCACATAATAAACATAATATGCTACTCTACGAATATCATAGAGGTATACAAAAAACTAAGTATGATGAAGGGTGTCCAAGTATCCCAATCCCCAATACCTATCTCCAGTGACATCCTTAGAGTGATAGACTACGGAAGAAAACAATCAAAGCAACCATAGCATCCATTAAACAATCCTCACTATCACTAAATGTTCCCTAGATATATGATAACTTGTATGTCCTTTCCCCTATCAGGGACTAATGGAAATCCTATTTTTCAATGTACTCGCCTTAATCCTAAAGCTGGTACTAGACCCAAAACAACCAGTCTAAGATATATGGATCCAAACAACCGACCCGGGTTAACCAAATAATGTATCCATGAGCATCTAATACCCCTGCTTTTTGAGTATCAATGATCCCTTATCACGTGCATCCGAGCCCTTTCCTTGCTCCACCTAGCTTCCATTGTTCTCAAGGAACCATTCCACGTTCCTTCAGTCCACGATAGAACCATTCAACTATCTATCCATGGGTCACCCTTCCTAGAACCCACCCTTTGTGGATAACATTCTCACAACTCCTTTTAACATCGAGCCACCCTCATCAAAACCTAATTCCGTTCACCGTCGAGTTACCTTCATCGAATTTCTGAAGTAATCGTCGTGCTATTGTATCGCTATCAAAGCCCATGCGAGCAAACAAACAGCTTCAGCATGACCTGCAAAGCCTAAGCTTCCCCTTCTATAAGTTTTACCTTGATTCCATAAAAACAGACCTCTAAGTACTGACCCGACCTCTCGGTACTGACCAGACCTCTCGGTATTGACCAGACCTCTCAATACCGAATTTTATACTCAGCCAATTCTTGACTAAGTTCTTTCCCTTTATTCCAGTGCTCCATCTTATAAGTGCTTGGACCCCAACCGCTCCTCTCAAAAGCTCTTAATGCTAACTCCAAAAACTCTAGTTTCCAAGCCCTTCAAAGCTCTCGATACCAACTCAAACACTTAGCCAAATTCTTGCATTTGGCCTTCACTCGTCACTCCTAGACCCCAACCTAAAGAACCATCATCCATTGAGACAATTTTCATTGCACAAAAGCTCTCGTACCAACACAACCTCTCGGTTTGACTCCTATACTTTGCTCCAATCTCGATACGACTTGAATCCTTAGCTCCTTCCATGCTCCAGAACCCTTCCTCCATGTTTCATCCGATTCCGACCAACTTTGCCTTTGATTTGCCAATTCAACCACCTCTTTCCTAACTACCTAAAAGCATTAGCAAACCATATCAAAGCACAATATACAAACATGAAATATCATACATATACATCCATTCATACATGCAATCCGTAAGAAAATGATAATCAAGTTCTCATCTAAATCTAAATTTTACACTAGCATTTGAATATGAACAAAAAGGGGTTGCAAAACCATTTGAAATCCACTTTAAAACCTTTAAATTTTGACCATAAACATATGTTGAAATGTATTTAGAACTATAAAATAGTTTAGGGTCAAAATCATGTTAAAAACATCATTTTTAACTATACAAACATACATAATAGAGGGAAAGGTCAAGAACCACTCACCAAATACTTAAAATACCGATTTCTCCCCTTAGATCTGAAGTGGATAACAAACGGGAGGAATGAAAATTAGCCAAAATGATAATCTCAAGTTCATCCATGCAAATTATCCCTCTAATTATAACTTATGCTATAATTATTAATGAAAAGATAGGATTTTTGATGAAATTAGGGTTAATTGAGGTTTAGAGCTATTCTATGGAAGATAGAAATGACTCGGATCAGTTCCTACTGCCTTCCTTAAGCTTAGCGCTATTTTCTAGATAGATTTGTGGGCCTAAGTATGGGCTTGGTTAATTATCCACTGATACAAGCCAGTAGCAGACAAAACTTAAAATAGCTTTAACTTTCAAATGGTAAGTCCGTTTTTCTATTATGACCACTCTACGGAATGAAAAATCATCATCCTAAAGCAATGGAACTGGTTTGAGACCCCAAATCAGCTCTTATCAAAATTTATAGTCCATATAAGAATTTTTATGGTCAAAATGGTAACATAGAAATTCGGCAAAAATCACAGATGTGAAAATTGTCCCTAAGAGTCACTTCCCAAAATTTTAAAATCATATGACCTCATATGAATAAAAATATATTATACAATCCTTCGATAAGTAAAATACAGGTCTCTCCCCCTTTAGGAATTTCGCCCCCAAAATCCCCTAATAAGTCCAAGAATAGTCAAACATAGTTACCACACATGCCTAACAATCATATGTGACCATCATACATATCAAACAAGTAGTCATGAAACCAATAGTTTAGGTAGGCCTATCCTAGAATGCGAGATAGTAAACTACCCAATATGATATCCAAGGTGAAAGTAAATACAATAAACAGTAGGCCTTACCATGTAAAGAGCTCCAGATATGTTGCCCTCATGCTCTCCTCGGTTTCTCACATGCAATCACCTTTGCTTTTGCCCCATTGAACCTTCACTAACTCTATTGTCTTCCTCCTAAGAAGTTTCGTATCACGTCCGACAATACGAACCAGCCTACGAGGTCTTGAAGCTTCTGGTCCAATATCGATATCATTAAGTTGATCTGGTGCAATCGTCATGCCTGAGTCACGCATGAACTTTTGCAGATGAGAAACATGGAAGATGTCATGCACGCCCGCCATTTTGTAAGGTAGGTCGACCCTATATGCTAGGTTCCCAATCCTCTCTGCTATCGAAAAAGGACTTACAAATATCAAAGCCAACTTCCCTTTACTATCAGATATAATAAAATTATTCAAAGAAAAAATATTCAAAAAGGTTCTCGGTCACTCACAACGCCCTTCGACACACCATGGAATCATACAACCCATTTCACATACAACTTGGTTAGTTTAGCTTCCATTCTGCTTGAATTGATGGGTATAAACCTAGCACTCTTGGTCAATCAATCGACTATGACCAAAATGTTGTCATACCCTGCTCGAGTTCTCGGCATTCCATCAATGAAATCCATCGATACTTCCTCCCACTTCCAGTCGGTAACTTCAAGAGGCTGTAACAACCCACTTGGCTTTTTTTGCTCTGCCTTCGCCAACTGGCAGTTCATACACTTCGAGATGAATGTACCGACATCCTTCTTCATCCCCTCCCAATAATAGGTCTGCTTCATATCATGGTACATCTTATTATCATCGGGATGTATAGTAAACCTAGAATGGTGGCACTCTCGTAGCACCTCATCTCAAAATCCATCAACATTGAGGACAAACAGTCTCCCATCCTTATGGAGCCAACCTTCTCGGTTAAGTCTGTATCGCTTCATATCTTCATAATCTACTCCTCCTATTTTCACCATGATCTCTGCTAGTCTAGCATCTCGTCTTTGACTAGGACCGATCTGCTCTACCAAAGTAGGTATGATCATAAAATTTGTTAACGGTATGGCTATCTTCGAGAAGTCTTTGATAAAGCATCTATAATATCCTACCAATCCTAGGAAACTCCTCGCATCAGTAGTATTCTTGGGCTGCTTCCAAACCTAAACCACTGCCACCTTCGAAGAATCGGCCGCAATACCCTACTCAAAGACGACATAAGCCAAGAATCTCACTTCTCTCCTCTGGAAGTGACACTTTGGAAACTTCGCTTTCAACCTATTCTTCCTCAACACTTCAAGCACAATCCTCAAGTGCATATCGTGATCCTCCTTTGTCTTAGAATAGATCAGAATATCATCCACGAACACAAGTATGAACTTGTTTAGCTGATCCCTGAAGACACGGTTCATGAGATCAAAAAAGTATGCCATGCATTGGTTAGCCCGAACGGCATAACCAACCATTCATAGAAACCAGATGGCGTACAAAATGCGGTGACAGACACACTCTCCTTCGCTACTCTCGGCTGGTGAAATTCTATCTCCAAATTCAATTAGAAGAACACCTTTGCACCCTAGAGCTGATCGAACAAGTCGCCAATACATGGGAGTTGATACTTGTTCTTCTTCGTTACCTTATTCAGCTCACGATAATCTACACACAATCTTAGAGAGCCATCCACCTTAGTGGCAAATACTACAGGTGCACCCTACTCAGATATACTCTTACAAATGATCCTCTCTTCAATAGGTCATTTACGTGCACCTCCAACTCCTTTTGCTCTATGGGTACCATACACCTCAAAGGTATAACTATCAGTTTGGCATCTTTCACTAAGTCTATACGAAACTCAATCTCTCGATGCGGCGATAATCTGGTCACCTCCTCAAACACATTTGGATACTCTTTAACGATGGGCACAGATAATAACCTATCCTGTGGAACCTCGAGTGAATATAGAAAGCTAACCATAACCTCATCCTCCGGTTGGCACCTAATCACTATCGTCCGCCCCTCCACAACCCCGATCATCACCAATAGCTTCTCATAAATAAAAGAGCATCCATGACTCGATATAACCAAACCACGACAAACCATATGTAGGCTACTTCTTTTGGAATTGCTATGCTCACATCGAGCATCCTTAAACTAGGAACCCATTTATAAAATCTTAATTAAAATCTCATATTAAAATTTTAGGGCATTTCAAAACATTAGAGTAAGGAAATACATCTAAACATTCCATGTTCATCTGTATTTTCCCAAGATATTCACTAAAACATTATTTGCCTCATTTAAATACTATCTCATATGAACTCCATGTAATAAGTCAAAACCAAAATAAAAAAACATTAAGAAAATGGTAACATAAAAAGGGCTTTTTATTACTCACCCAAATTGAAATATCTTGTTTAATCTTCTTAATCCTTCGTTAGCTTGCATTTTCTTCCTTTATTTTTTCCTTATTTGCTCCTTTTAGGTCACCACTATTAATGTTCATCTTAAGATTTTATTTTATTTTTAGTTGAATGGAATGAAGGAACATTAAAAGTCATGCTTTTTATCCTACAATAATTTGGGCTTCGGCCGTCATGCCCTTTTTCATTAATTCATTACCCACTTCCTTGTATTATCTGTCTTTTATAGGATTTTAAGCTCATCTTAAATCTTTAATTAATTAATTACTTATCAATTACATGGTGTCACACTAACCCAGTTAAGGAGTTCTACTTCGCCCGTTTGGTGAAGTAATCGATGGAGATTATTGTATAGTTGTATCATCCCTTCGCATTTAGGAGCTTCCCAATCAGGTTGCTCCAAATGTGTTGAATGACCATGGGGATGTCATTGAATTTAATAGGTGAAGGAAGCTCAATAGATCTTAGTGAACTTTTGACAGCGGTCACACTTTTTGACATTATCCATGGAGCATTTTATCATGATTGGCCAATAATACCCTTGCCTAGAAGCCCACTTTGCTAAGCTTTGCCCTCGGCATGTTCTTCGCAGAATCCTTCATGTACCTCTTCAATGACTTCTTGGCTTCAACTTGAGTGATGCAATGTTAGAGCAGGTTGGAGTAGCCTCTCCAGTATAACTTTTTCCATATTATGTAGCTAGTTGCTTGGTAAAAAATATTTCTAGCTACCTTAAGTTCACTGTGCAGCTCTCTGCTTATTAAGTATCTCTAGAGTGGAGTATCCCAGCAACTTTGTTGTTCGTTTCTTATTTTCATGGTCGTTCCCCTTATTTGATGCACAAGGAGCTTTGAATTTCCAATGGGACCCAATGTTGATCTCCATCATATTTCTTACCATCTTAGCTAGCTGGTCGACCTTGTTATTCTTCTCCATAGGTATTTGTTTAAGCTTGAAGTTAGAGAAGGTGTTGATAAATTTCTTAACCTCAAAACATATAGGGCCAATGTTTTGCCCTTCACTTGAAACTATCATTGATTGGGTTGACTAAATTTGGATTAACTCAATTATGGGCCTTTTAACCATTCATAAGCAACCAGGATAACTTCATACTCAGCTTTATTACTAAATTCTTTAAAGTCTAATCTTGTAGAAAAGCAATTTCATGTTTGTCAATGGTGACAAGGACCATGTCGTTCCCAACCCCCTTTCATTGGATACCCCTTTAATATAAAATTGCCAAAAGCCTTGTTCGGTGGGTGTCTCTTCTTCACCATGTCTAGGATAGAGCATCCATAATGAAGTCATCCAATGCTTGGACTTTAATAGAGGTGCGGGTGCAGAAAGTGATGTTGTGATAGTCGAGTTCCACTGCCTACTTTAGGAGATGATCTACTTTAGGTGACGGTGGGTATGGAAATATGGGTGGAGTTTGCGAGCATAAATAAGCAAGCAGTATGCCAATTTCTCCAACCAAGCATATCTCATTTCTAGGCCCTACGACCTTTTTCTGACATGGTAGATTGGTCATTGTATGTGTTCTTCCTCTCTTACTAAGGCAACGCTAATCGTGTGGTTGAGGTAGAAGTCTTCCTCATCCATCGAATTTGAGAGAATTGGAGGCGTTGCCAGATGATGTTCCAATTTCTCTAATGGTTTGGTGCATTCATCTGTCAATGTGAAGGACTTTCCCTTCTTGATTATGTCAAATAAAGTAATGCACATGTCCAACACCCAAGAGATGAAATGGTTGAGAGCTGCGACCATCTCATTCAGGCGTTGGATTTGTTTGACAGTACGATGGATCTACATAACTTATATAGCTTGGATTTTATCGAGGTTGGCCCATATATCTTAAGAATTTCCAAAGTGAACAACAAAGGAGAACTTCTTTAGGTTTAGTTTCATATTATACTTGGAGAGGTTGCCAAAGATCTCGACAAGTTTTTGTATATGCCACCCCTACCTACCCACCATGCTTTCTCAAACTTCACTAACATGCAATAAACATATACTTCCATCAACTTCCAGATTTTCTCCACAAACATCGTGTTTACGAACTTTCAATAAGCCCTTCACCATTTTCAAAGATCGAAGGGCATGACTTTGTAGTAGTATAGTCTCACACTACTAATGAGGAAGTTATGTTGTCGGTCAGTCCATGCATAGTAATCAAACTATAACTCGAATAGGTATAAATAAATGTTAACAACTCATGTCCACCGGTTGAATCCATGAGCTGATTAGTGCAAAACAAAGGGAAGCTACCTTTTGGCCAGGCTTTATTAACATACGAGAATTCAATGCATGTTCTCTAGGTTCCATTGGGTTTTCGATCCATCATAGGGTTGGCCACCCATACTGCATATTCGGATTCTTTAATGAAACCATTGTTGAGGAGATTCTTTACCACTTCTTTTGGTGCTTCGTACCATTCGAGCTTGAGTGGTCTCACTCTTTTGGTGGACAAGATAAGCTTTCGGTCGATTTTAATAGCATGGTATATAACGAAGGGATTTGTGTCGATTATATATGCATTCCCCTAAGCAAACATGGATGTGCGTGAAGTCTATCAACTATGTCCTCTTTGTTTGATCCAATTTTGTATCGATCTGGATGGATTGACTTGAGTCATCCCTTTCTAGGATGACTTTTTCAAGATTTGTAGTCAAGATTCCAACTGGGTTGATGTCGCCCATGTAAGGGTCCAATTGGCTATCATTCACTACACCAAAACTGAGGATTCCCAACGAGTATAACCAATGCAAGCAATTTCAGTAACACTTACAATTGTTGCTTTAGGGGCATGGGCATTTATTTCCAACACTTATAAGCTTTGGAAGATATTTCTTTCCAACGGTTATAAGCGTTGGAAGATATTTTTTCCAATGGTTATAAGTAATAATAATATGATATTTACAACAGATATAAGTGTTAGAAATAACAAACTAGTAACATAAGTAAATGTTGGTAATTTCAATATTCCAACATTAATAACCGTTGCAATAACTAATATGGTACGCATGATTATAAAGTAGATTATATTTAATATGAAATCGAAAATAATATTATCTCAATTTAGAAAATTATAACTCAATCAATATCAATAAACAGCATCCATAATCATGGTAACAAAATAGAGTATCAATTAACAAAAGACAAGTTCAATACATAATTAAGTTATTAAATTCAATACATAATTAACCAATTCCATAATAATATCAAATTTGAATAACAAAAAGCAAGACATAGTTCATAGTTAAATTCTACAAATACTGAATACAAAACTCCGGCCATTTAACGAAGCCTCCATCTGTAAATTCACATAGCTTATACATTCCATTTTAAGGACCATCATAAATTGGTGCTTCCGGTTCAAGAATATCAGCCACCCAAGTAACTTTCTCTACATTCTATATCACCTTCCTAAAATGACAAGTAGTTTGTGTTCCAAAATAACCTTTAGCTACATCCATCTCTAAATCTTGTGACAATAGCACTATATAGTTTTTTCTCCTTTGTACATGAATGAATATCATTATATGAGACAGTTGGAGTGGTAACTAGATTATTGTTCATATGAAATCTTTGATTACAGAACTGATGCCTTGGAGAGGTTTTGCTGCTATAGATATTGAATACCGAACAAAACATATCCAAAATTACAAAACTATACCAATTTTACATAGTATTTTCTTACTCTTGTGACGGTACTTAGTTCTGTAGAATAATACGCCCACTTTCCTTGCAAATCCCTTTTTATCATTATGTTCTTGGAAACAATTCAAGTAATATCATATTAGGCTTTACAAGTATTACAGTCGTTGTTATTATATAATATATTATGCAGCTTAACAAAAATGCTAGGTAAAAAGTTATTAACCAATTAAATATAGGAAACTAACTATGGTTATTAAACAATTAAACACACAAAACAAACTATATGAAGGAAAATAATTTAAAATGATAAATGTTAAACTTGAACACATGAAGCAATATTGTCAAAGGGGCATTCTTGTATATATTCAGTAATTACGATCAATAATAGTACTGATTGTAAAACTATAAACTGTAAATTTGTAAACTACAATTAAATAAAAAGGCCTGGATCAGTAATCAAATGATTACTAAAAATTACTGCTTCTTTATAATGGTAGCTTCATTACACATTATTATTTAGTCCTTGCTGTTGTTTAATTCATAAATCTTCCCTGCCTACTTTTTTTACTAGGCTTATTTACAGTCATTCTAGATTCATGCTCATTGTACAATCAGAGGGTGCTGTAAACTTACGGTATATTCATTACATCCAACATCATCTACTACTTATGGCAACATGATTGTTTTGATAAATCCATTATTATTACGGTAATCTATGTGGCCTGATGAACATTTTAATGTTGCAATCAAAACACTTACATATATTTCCGCGACACATGGTAGTACTTCTTTAGATTTTCTTTTATGTCCAACCTTCCAAACCAACGTTCGTGAAGTATTTTTTTTCTAGGTTTCTAAAACCTACAAGAAAGATCAAAGTTAATAACACATAATGCTTTATAATCAACGACTATTTATGAAATATATTTTCAATACCATTTCATCGTGCACTTTATGGTAAGGTTTTCTTCCTAGAGTATGAGTGATCAGACATTTTGCTTTGTTTTTGGCCTTTTTTATACATTACACCATCTTTTCATTAGTGTATTCAATATCAAGAAACTTTTCCCACCACACTTTATCTATATACTTTGGACATCTACCAATAACAACACGTTTAGGAATCATAGTTCCATCAACCACTCAAACAACTTTCTCTACATTCGATATCACCTTCCTATAAAAAGTCTCGAACGCCTTGCTTATATTCTTCGATAGTTCTATGTGGACTTTTAATCCAATCTCTTGAACTTAGATTGGACACAAAATAAGAGGTTTACCCCCTTTGAGCTTTTAAAGAAAAATACTATTCGTAATTAAAATAATTTAAGCGTAAACAAAAGTAAATTGACACAATACGGTTTATATTTAGAAATTCTTTAACTTAACTCGGTAAAAAACTGAGTTTGAACTTAAAGTGAGAGTTTTAACTTAGTTTTTAACTAAGAAAACTCAGTTAAAATATGATTTTTTAACTCAGTTAGAAACTAAGTTAAAAACTCAGTGTTTAACTTAATTAGTTTAACAACCGAGTATGAAAACTCAGTTTTTAGCTGAGTTTAAAAAATCAGCTTTTAACAGTTAAAACAAAGTTTAGCTCGGTTTAAAACTAAGTTTAACTTGGTTTGAAAACCTTGTTAACTAAGTTTAACTTGGTTTTTAACTGAACTAGTTTGAAAACCAAGTTAAACTCGGTTTTTAAAAACTGAGTTATAAACTTGGTTTTTAAACCGATTTTGTAAATTCAGTTAAAACTAAATTTAAACTCATTTTAAAAACTAAGTTAGAACTCAGTTCTTCTAACTTAGTTTTTTGACTAAGCTAATACTCTATTTTTATCTGAGTTAAAAAATTCAGTTATAATAATAAAAACCAATACCAAAAATTAATCAAAGTTCCTAAGTAAGAACTATATTTATAAACTGGTATAGTGTATTGCAAGAATGAGAAACATCAAATGGAGACAATAAATTTCTTCCTGCTTAAGTTATATGTACTTTCAAAGATTAGTTCCTTCTTAAGAGGACATAACTTATTTAAATTTTAAGACTTCATATAGTGAACCTGATATTTAGTGGAGAGTGTTGTTAAGTGACTAAGTCAAGTGGCCTATAAATTAAAATAATATAAGAGACATTAGGAAACATACAAATACCGGATGAATTCATATATTGTTGACTAAAGTAATGATTTTGTCACAAAGAAACGTTATACAAAAGTATCATTCAAGCTAGTGTAGGTTTAAGGTTGATAAATATACATTCATTCAATGTAAGTCATACAAACAATTTGGTGGTTAAATTACAAACCTAGCGATCATGAACCGTTTTGAGCAACTCCTCCTGATACTTATAGATGGGTAGAAATTTTTTATCATCCTAAGCATATAGCCAAGAATTACATATTAACTAAATTGTAGTAAAATAATTATAAGAAAAATATATAATTCTAAAAGTAATAATATGATAACAATTTGATATTCTTCCCATGCTTCTTGGTCTACAAATGGGTTCATCTTCTCCAGCAATAGTCACTAGATGAATTAAAATCTATATAGCATAGTTATTATAACTAGAATATCGTGTTATTTATAGAAAATTTCATTTGGTTCAACAAAAGATTGCAAGCTCACTACTAAAACTGTGTACCTGTATCATTATGCACCAGTAAAAAACTCTTCACTTGATTTACTCCTCCATCTTGATCATAAGCCTCAGGAACCTTATAATGCAAAAATTAAAATGGTGTAAGTAATAATAGATAACATGGATGTGGGTGGGTTACAATGTAAATTAGCAGGAAAGAAAGTGCAGTGGTTAGCAATAGAATATCAATGATCATTATGGAAATGTACTTTGGACGTTTAGGTTTTACCATATCCAAGCATACAAATAACATACCTTATAGCAATCCAAAAGCTAGATCATGGCAGTAAATAATAGCAAACATAAAACATAGTGAGATAGGCCTGTTTTTAGAAAACTAGCTCAGAGCTTGCCATCACTAAAGGAAAAAATATAAGATTACAGTGAAGCAAAAATGGGAAATTTTGAATCCCTCTACTAATAACTAATTCAGTTAGTAATACTAGAAGGAAATTCATCTCCTTAACTAACTTAATACTAGCAGTGAGATACAAATAGTATGAATACAATTTATGGAAATATTTTTGCATCAAAGGTTAAGGATATAAGTTAAATAACCACATTGTTTTCAACTTTCTCCTGATGTTTGTATGCAAGCTCATAGATCACTTTTTTCAACCTGCAAAAGAAGATTATGGAGTTTCAACAGCAACCCTTACATTTAGACAAGAGCAGAAAAACCCTCATATTTAGATGAATGAGAGAAAAGTATTCATGGGTATAGTAGTGCTTTCTAGTCTACAAATGTAAGAGCATAAAAGAAAACACTGGAACGGTAGCATCGTTTGGTTTAGGAAATCTGTAAAACAAGAGAAAAGTATTCATAGGCCGATAGCTTGTTTATCTTCAGATCTTATAACCAAAATAAATTTATCATCTTAAACTAATCTTGTTTACAAATAATAAGACCTACACTTATTTGAAAATCAAAATCACGAATTATAATTTTTATTCAGAGAATAACAACTTTGATTAGTCGGTAATTAAATGAAATCCATAGAAAAAAGAATAAATATGCTTATGAGATTGCAGGATTTTGTGTTTTGTTAATTCTTAGCCACTTTAAAAAGTAAGTTAGTACTCTTATTGGGATTTAATATAACAGTATACCCAAAGAAAAATTGACGGTTTCAAAAATATATGGTAAATCCTCCTATTGTTCCCTAATTGAAACCATTTCCTAAAGCAAGAATTGTTTGCATTATTTGCTATTTCAAGAAATTCTTTACCTTCTGAGATATACCATTAATCCTCTGTAAATTAGCATGTAGGGTCTCCACCTAAATAGAAATTTTATGTTATATGTGACATGGTAAATAAAAATAAATGGACAATATAAAGGCATGTTGAATAGTAAGCATTGATTATCAAGGCTTGCTAGCAAAAGGAGCTCTGTATTTCCAAATGTAATTCTGATTTCAATTGCTCAGCATCTAAACCAATTAATATTAGCATTAATAAAAAAATTCCACTCAATCACCTTATTTACTGATTCATATACAATTATTTATGGTTAACCAATCAAATAACAACTTAAATCAGCAATTTTGTACATAGTTGCACATATATTTGAGAGCTTAATTTTTGGGTATAGACCTTCGAAGAGGATGGATTTGCAATTGAGTCTGAAGGAGTGGCATTCGAAATCATCGCGGTTGCGGATGGATTCACGGTTGCTTCGAATCTAAGAGGATCGAGGTAGTTGCGAGAGCGGAGTCGCATGGTTGCAAGTAGAGTCATTTGGTCTGAGATGCTCGAGGCGGAGTCGGTGGAGGTGGAGTCGCGGGTGGAGGCGCATAGGGGGAAAAATCATTGCGATATCCATTTTTTTAGTAGCCGCAAGAAAAAGCATAAGCATGGAGAAGTTGGGAACTAGGGCTGGGATGAAAAGAATACTCATTTACTTTTTTGCCCCTTTCACATTTCACTTAATTTCAATTTAACCATATTTTCCAACGCATATATGTGTTAGCAATAAAAAAATTATAAATATGTATTTTCAGTCGCACATTTTTAGCTTACCAATGGTTATTGTTGCGATTAATCTACAACACAAATAGGTGTTGGCAATTGAAAAAAATAAATGTTAAAAAATAGCTGTTATGGTGTAGTGATTGTCACTTCTGGCATTAATCTTTAGTTCGCACTGGTCCAATGCATAGACCATATGCTCTATGAAATTCTCCATCGGGATAGATGTCTATGCGCAAGTGTTGGGTTCTATCCTCCCTCGACTCTCACACATGAGTCCTCCAGCATTGAGAGGGAGTGTGTTGTTGTATCACTTATTTCCACTTTCCAATGGAGGTGGATTTAATCTCCATGTGCAATGAGTTCTCCTATCCTGGCTTGGCTAGCCAGGGAGACCTGGTCTTCAATGTCTTTGGCCCCACACAATGGAAGAGTTACTGGGATCTCACATTCGCTTAGTTGGTGATGGGTCTACTTCAATTTGACTAAGGTTTTCGATGTAGACTAGAATGTTGGTCTGCTCTTGCATCCTCTCGGAGTTGTTGGTTTAACTAGGTTCGGCAAAAGTAGGAACCTCGAGGGGTTCTTACACTTTCTTAATTGCTTCAATTTGATTGATGTCCCCAACAAAAGCAGGAGCTTCCGAAAGTACTCATACTCTTTCGGGTGGAGTTGATGTGTTTGGATTGACCTCGACATGGGCAAGGTCAATTAAGAGCCCTTGTTTCCTCTCGGGGTGGCCTTCATTAAGAGTTACCAACTTTTGTTGGAGCATGAATATGGCTTGTTGAACAAAGATATGATAGTAGTATCTGGTGGCTCGCTGATTACTTCAAATGCAACTGATTCCTCCCTTAATGAGGAATTTTAATACAAGTTGTTGGTATGTAATGACTATGTCTATATCATCCAAAGCAAGCATACTTATAAGGATGTTGCAGGCGGATTGGCAATCCACCACAATAAAATCTCACTGTATTTTGGCAGAGTAGGTTTCCTCGTCAAAGGTGACCTCATGTGAAGTCGACCCCAAAGGAATAATCCCAATTTCGACGAAGTCATGGATGGGGCAGGCTATAGTGAATAAGGCTAGATTATGGAAGAATCATCTAGTCAAATAAATTTTTGAACATGACGTTCATAGAGCATCCCTCGTCAATGAAGACCCAAGGCAACTTGGTATATTTGATGTGGATGGAGATGGCCATGGGGTTGTGATGCATGTAACCAATGCCTCTTATGCCTTCTACTATGAAGATGATGTTGGTTTCATCTTCCTCCTCTTTCAAAACCTTCAAGGTATAGAGCTCCAATGATATGCTTAGGTTGTGGGGGTGATCTCCCTCATGTATTAGGTTTGGGACCCTCCATTGCTTCCAACCACATATGGGTCGTATATACAAGATCTTTGTGTTAATTGCAGCAACATTGTTTCCATGCACTTATTAAGTTGGGGTGGGCCTTTGATCTCCCCATTGTCTGGCATATTGCACAAGTATACCATCACAGATCAACTATCTTGTATTTAAGCGACAAAACTCACTTTTGGTGGGACTGTTAGTTGGTGGAACTCACATTATTTGCCCATTACTATAGGGATCCTTCTTTGTCCCAAAGCAGGTGAAAGGAAGCATATGGTACAAGGCATGGTCCCTCCTAACAAGATAAAAGGTTACCATATTGCGATTTAAAAAGACATAGTTTGCATACGGCCTTGCCTTAAATTAGGGGAAGCGTTTTTTGTTGTGCTCTTTACAGCTATTTCTTCTTTGACTTCCCTCGCAACGTGAATTGTGTTTATCACCTTGCTTATCCTCCTTACCATTATCGAACAAGTTGAGCTCCTCCAATCTCATGATGTCATTGCCCTTTTAATGAAATATATTAAAGATATGGCATGTTGTTTTTGTAATTATTTCTACATCTTGGAGCGGTACCTCACCCTAGAGCAAAGGGTGACTACTAAGTTGTTATTTTTGCATTCCTGATGCGTGTTAACTCCTTGTCGAATAAATTCACATAGGAGTAAAGCGATTTGGCTGGTCCTTATTGTATGTTACAAAGCTCACTAGAAATCATTGTTCATGTTCAAGAGGAGAAGAAGTGAGTTTTGAAGTAGGTGCATAACTGGGCCTAAGAGTGATGCTACCTAGTTATAGGTGTAAGAACCAGCGGGAGACCGGTCCATCAGAGAGGAGGTAAACAAGAGGCATTTGGTGTTACTAGAGAGTAGATCGGCTCTAGTGACCAAGTTAAAGGTCATGATATGTTCAAACGAGTCGGTGCCCCTATCATGCTTTTCAATGGGAGGCAAAGCATACCTTAGATGAATGTAGGTGCTCAATATTTCCTTTGAGAATGGTTCCCTATTCTCATCGTTAGAGAAACCATCGCCGCCTTGGTTTTTGGTTTGTATTCTGAGCACCCAAGCAACGACATTTCTTCTCTTAGACCTACGTTTGCCCCTTGCTGGTGGTGTGTGACCCTCGTTGGGGAGGCGATCCTTTTATTCCTTATAAGAGAAGGAGATCTTTAATGTAGATAGGGAGATACTTATTGGATCTGGGTTCTACACAGTCTAAATTAGTAACTTTAAGGCCAACTAATAAAGCCTACTTATCTGATAGGTGTCTAAATAGTAGTTTCTAGGCTTGGGATAGTATAATCAAGTATTCTCCCATCGTTGCCTATTGGCCTGGCCCAATGGATGGAGTAAGTCCAAAAGGTTGGCCCAATTGTAAAAGTCCAAATTGATTTGGAGCTTGGGCAAGTTTTCAAAATTCAGTTTGAAAATTTAGAATATATTTTAAATTTAAAAGAAAATTTCAAAATATAAAATAAATTATATAATAGTTATAATATATTTAGAAAAATTATTTAGAAAAAAAATTAGTATCTTCAAAAATTATTTAATACTTAATTAATTGGATTAATTGAATAAATAATTAAATAAAATTTAATTAATTAAAATAAAAATATATACTTATTATATATATAATTATAAACATTATAGTTGATTATATATATATATATATATCTTAAATTGTCTAAGGTAAATCAAATTAATAATTTTAAATTTTAAAATCATTTTAATTAAATAAAATATTTATTTGATAAATAAATAAATTAAATGTTAATTAATAAAGACACATATATAATGATATATGTATATAAAAATATAAATGTATAGCTAATATTCATCTTAAATTGTTTAGGATAAATAAAATAAAATTTTGAATTTAAAACTATTTAATTAAATATGACTTAATTAATAATATAAATATGAATATTATATAAGTTAATTAAATTATAAATATATATAAATGAACAAAACTTAAATAAGATAAATGTATGGTATAAATGGAACTGCAGGAAAACCAACTTAGATTTTAGGAATAAATACATATGTATTATATATATACACCTTGATTTCAGATGTGTTTGACACTTGAATCACGAGGATATTTCATATGAAATACATTATTCCCTAAATCGATATCACTCCAATAAATGCATATATTAAAGATTATAAATCGTTAATATATAAAATTGTCCTCTACCATTTATATATTAAATATTACTTGCGTACTCTTTGAAAGTCTGTAGGACCGTGTAATATGGATATATGATAATACAGAGTATAGTGATGATAGTAATACTGTAAATAGTGCGGAATATAAAAGCAGTATAGTAAAATGATACCATATTTTTATACTGGTTCGGAGCATCGTCCTACGTCCAGTCCCAGACTCCCTTCTGGAATTTAACTAACAACAATATCCTCACTTAACCCCGAGGAACAGGTCTATACAACCCCTGAGCAGCCGAACAGGGACCTGAGCAGCATAACAGGATTTTTGCCTCAGCAGCCCAAGAGGAATTCACACGCCTGAGCAGCATAACAGGACTTCACTAATACAAAAGAATATCTAACACTGTGTCCTTAAAAACACTGATTTGTCCCTGATAGTACAAACTTCCTATAATCAAATCCTCAAGTGTATGAAGTGTATGTGAGGATATGAAGAGAAGGTAATGCTAAGAATATAAGATTATGAAAGTTTATTTGAAGATTCAAAGCAATAAAATGCTTGTTTGTTGTTTGAATGTAAGTATGAGAGCACAAGAAGAGTATAAGAAAGTTAGAATGATTCTCGGTGAATGTGAATTGTTTGGGAACATGTATTTATAGTAGTTAGAGAGTTGCTGCCATTGGTGAATTGTTCTGGCCAAAAGAAGCGTCCATTTCTGTTCAGAGAAGGATCGCAACCTTTCGTAGAATGGAAATGTCTTTTCAAAAATATGGCAGTTGGTTTACGTCAGTCGACTGGTGGATTTGGGTCAGTCGACTGACTATGCAACAATTTTAAAAAATAAGCAGTGCATACTCGTGTATGTACACCAGTCAGTCGACTGGTTGTTTATAGCCAGTCGACTGTCTGTGTGTATTTGCACTGGTAGTTCTGTTTTGTTTTAAAAAATGAGAACAATGAAGTGCGAACTACTTGAGGAAAGATTTTAACAAGTTTCTAAGACTCGAACATAAGTAATAATTAGTGAAAACATAGATTCAATGTCTCGATATCACCATAGTCCTTTGATTGTCTCTTTTTGTTGAGATTGATCGTGCATTCTCTTTTTGTTCTAAATTGCTTTGTCATGAATCAAAACTAGTGATTCAACATTCTCCCCCTTTTTGATTGATGACAACCTGTATATAATAATCCTAGAGAACATATATATAAATAAAACTCCCTCTGAAAATGTGACACTTCTTGTACCTGCAACAAAATGGTTAGTACATATTTTTTTTTCTCTCCCCCTTTGTCATCGACAAAAAGGAGACATATCATAATAATTTCAATACTAAGTGCAGAAAGAAGATTCATAGTGAGACTAATTTGTACAAGTCTCAAAGATAAACAATAAACAAACAAACATTCAAATGTTCAAACTTAAGGATAAGAATTCCAATAAGCAGATAACAATAGTACCTACCAAACTTGTCAGCTAACCAACAAAAAGAAAACTCATTCATCAAGATCCCAATTATACTCTCCTTCTGGTGCAAGCTCTTTTTCGGGTCTAGAAGTGCCTTGAGCACCACTGCTGTAACGACCCAAAATTTCTGATATTTGAAATTCGAATATTTAATTAATTTTTAAATATTAATAAGTGAATTAATAAGTCGAATAATTTATTTTTCGAATAATTGGATTTAATTGGATAATTAAATCGAAAATTTAATAGTGAAATTCCAGAAATAATTGGAAATTGGGTTTAATGTGATTAAAAATGATTTATAAAGTTATATTAAATCATATTGAAGTTATAGTGATGTTATAGAACTTTTAAAATTGAATTTAAAGTTAAATTGTGAAAATTGAATATTTTAATATTTAATCGACTAGTGAAATTAGCCATTTTTCGAACAGTCTCAGAATTGGACGAAACTAGTTCCATTGGGTCTGTAATAGTTTGTTATTATCGGATTTCAATTTTCGTAGCAATCGGAGTTGTCGTTTGACCATGGCAGTTCCAAACGCATCGAAATTGTTTTAATATTAATTTGGCGAGTTAAAAATAGTCATTTTTCAAAAAGTCTCGGATTTCGACAAAACCAGTTTCATCGGATCCGTAATGTGATATTATTGTATGGTTTCAAATTTCGTGTCAATCGGATGTACCGTTTGTCCGGGGCAAGCCAAAACGCATCGAAATCGATTTAAATCGGTTTAATTTAAAATCGATCGTTTAATTCCATAACTCGCACAGATGATCGAATTAGCTCCCGAAACACATTCCATTGTGTCCGGAACGTGGGGTAAACCTTACGAACGCCAGGCGGCACGTGTGATTTGGAGATCGTTTGAAAAAGTCGTTTTAAAATAAATTTAATATCATTTATATACGTATATATATACACGTTAACAATTGCAAAACCCTAATTCATTTCTTCAGCCGCCACCCTCATGATTCAATGGCCAGAAAACAATCGATTTCCTTCCTCAATCTCTTCCAATCTACAAACAATTAGCAACTACTTTCAAGTAACAAATCGTAGAGCTTCGCGATGCCTTTCAATCCATACGGTAATGATCGTCTGTTGCGCGATGTGTAGAGTGCTAACTGCTAGGGGCCCACGTTCGTCCACTCTTTTGGCGCGTTTTTCTAGGCGTTTAGGCCACCGAGTCATGCATGGTTCTGGCTGGAGGTAGCTTCGTCGATGGGCTTTGGAATGATGGTATTCGATCATCTCCAGATGGCATGGGGTGGTCGCGATAAATCGATAGCAAGCGGCGGCCGATGGGTCTCGTGCTCACGCATATACCTGGGGATGGAGGAAGATGGCAGCGGTCCAGATCCAAGCAACATGAAATCGACGGCTAGATGGTGTGGGTTTGAAAAAGAAATTGTATATTAATTTGTATTTAAAATTGTATAAACTTTGAAATGCTGTAATTTGTTCATACGAGGTCGAAAAATTACAAAACCAGTTGCGTTAGAATCGTATTGACGAGCACTACGCAATGGAACTGAATTGGAAGCGATCAGAGTCAGTGAAAATTTTGAGTGAAATTAAACGTCCGTTTAATTTTATTCAAAATAAAAGCTGGAACGGAATTGAAAGCAAAGGTGAGAACTCCTCACTCAATCGAATGTTTTGTTTCGATTTAAATTTTAAATAGTTGAGATTTAAAATTGTTGATAGTGCTGATTGTGATGATTGAATGATGATTGCTATTTATTATGGTAAATAGACATTATATGTCGTTAGTAAGCGGAGGTTATTTATTAAAAACATATACCGCGATAATTTCACATTGAAGTGGAATTGGTATTATATATGTATATAGCAATATATATTGGAATATGTATATATTGGAGTTGATTTCCTGCATTATATAGCGGATGAGACCCTATTGCGCCGCATAATAGCGGATAATATTTATAAATCCCATATACCGTGATAATTTCACTGTGAAGTGAAATTGGTATTGTGCTAACATCTGTGGATGCAGGGAAACAGGTTGGAGGGATCCGACTGGATTCCTCACCGTAGTGATTTATTTACAGATATTGTGATATATTCTGTTATCATATGATGATATATGATGTTTGGATGCTGTGATTGACTATTTGGTGTTGTTGCATCATCGGATCCATTTTTGAAGTTTAAGATAACGATTTTGATTTTAAAGGGATTTTTAAAGTGATTTTTGAAAGTATATGTTTTATAGAATTGGTTTATTTAAATTGAGATTTTGGAATAATTATAAACGGTTTATATAAAAGATTTATAAAGTTGATATTTATAAATTGAAGATATTAGAATTATAAAACGAGTTTTATAAGTATTAGAATGAAGTATAAATGGATTACACAAGGGAATAAAATTTATAGATTTATAAATTGTGAAGTTATGAAATGAATAGATTTTGTAAAATAAAGGATTTATAAATAATTAACTTATAAATCGGATTTTGGGTATAAAGTTGAGTTATAAATTGAATGGATTTAAAAAAAGGGGTTTTATAATCGAAGCTTTTATAAATACATATGTGAATTTATAAACATTGTTTTATAATTCCGAAACCAATTGAATTTGATAAATTAAACATAGAAGTTTAATAAAGGGAAATATATTCGTGATTTTGGACAGCGAATTATCCTTTAATTTAAAATGTTATAATAATAAGAGTTTGGTTGGGAATTTTATCCATGATTTTGGACAGTGGATAATCTTTTAAGTAAAATGTGTAGAAACATTAAATGTGTTAACGAAGTATATTCACGATTTTGGACAGTGAATATATTATTAAATAAAATGGATATGTTTTGGAGAAGTGATATTACGAAATGAAGTAATTGTTTTAAAAAGATGTTTTAAAACGTGTTAAGTATCGAAAACATAGATTTCAACATTTATTGTTGAAATAGACGTTTCGAGGAATAAGGAAATGGTGGACTATAACACTGTTGTTATAGTAAATGGTTTCCGAAAGGAAATTTTTTATATAGTATTGGGATTCATATATCTATCTTAATTTTGAATCCTTATACTAGTGATTTGAGTTGTCGTAACAATGTTTTATGTAACATTCGTTTTGACTCAAATAAAATTTGTGAAAGAGAATGATTTCCTTAAAGAATGAAATATATATACTTAATTGGATTTAAGTATATTGAATATTTGCAAATGTTGAAAATAAATGGATTTGTGAATTACCTATTATTAAATAGGTATGGAAATGTTTTTCCAATATGAAGTGAAATGTTTTGAGACTATAACGCTTATATAAAATGTGTTAAGGGGGATAATGGTAACGCCTTAACACTATTTTGATATCTTTATATTACTGTTAGGCATTATCTACTTATCGTACACTACTACATAGTAGATAGTTTAACGGATCCTTAAAGGATGGTTATTCCAAACATCCTTTGAGTTACTTGTATTTCAGTTGCTATTTCACTTGAGTTGGATTTATTGATATAAGAATGTTAATCCTAACTCGAGTGTTTTGTGTTTTGCTTTACGCTCGGGTTAGACTGAGTGTACCAGTATTCGAGACTCACCTTTGGAGTTGGAGCTTCGCTTGGAGATCCAGCTATCTATCCAGCTTTCAGATATTCAGTTGATTCCAATGATGTATTCTGATATTGTATTTGATTATTGTTTTCAAGACATCTGTTGTACCTTATGTAACTCTGATATGTATATAGTAGCTTCATGAACTACTATCTTTTGTTTCCGCTGCATTTATTACTCTGTATCTGTGATCTGTGATTATTTATTTACTGTATATGTTCAGTTTTGCCAAATTTAAATTAACAACGCGGTATTTTGAATTATTCAAGTCCGACATGTGCGGATGTGAATGGTCCAAAATAGCGGGTTGTTACAGGTGGTATCAGAGCTTTGGTAGCTCAAGGCAAAACTCAGCATATAGGGTAAATGTATTTATAGAATCACTCTCATTCGAGTTTCAATCGCTTCCTTTGACTCAATTCCTTTGAATTTTGGAACGTTCCCCTCGGTTCTGAAATTCATTCGTGTCCTTCACTATTCGTCTTCTTTCAATTCTGGAGCACCCCATAACTCCATTTTGAATGATATCTATAATAGATCGGCGGTCTCGCCAATCTTCAAATGATTCATAAAGGAGCAAAACTCCTTTACAATAGGATTGATTTACCGGAGATTTCTGTATCCTCGGTTTACGATGCTATCTATCTCCTGCTATACCTGAATTCTATTTCCTGAGATCGAATGTCGATTTACCTCGGAATTCCACATCGATCTTATTTTTGAAGTCACGGTCGACCCAGTTAAGGTTGCCCGTGATTTATATAAACTTATCCATCGCCTTATTTTGTTATTTAATTATCTCGTCTATGTTTCAAACCTATCTTCGAATCAAAATTCTCTTTGATTTGAGTCTACCAAAAATTTGAATCTCTATCCTTGCTTTGAAATCCATTATTGTATCGTTAAGTGAGGTAGTGTATTTGTAAAAATATTTTAAAATGTTTTAATATACATTGTGTTGTTTGAGTTGTTGATGTTGATTTGGGTTTTCGATCAATTCGTCTGATCAACGCTATTGATAGAATTTCCAAAACGCTTGAACAGAGTAAACTGACACAATATTATATTTAAGTTTGGTAAATGAAATAAATTTTGAATAATTATATTATATATATAAGTATGATTTTCTGAATTTTGATAGTTAATTGAATTGTTTGTTAATAAATAATATTGGATTTTAAATATGTCACCTAAACCATTGGCTTTTGTCTCATATATAAATAATTGAAATAAAAACATGGTTTATAAGTTATTTGAAAATTATAACGAATTTAAATCAAGAAACTGAGAATTTAAATTTTTGGTGATTTCAAACTTTGATTTGAAAGTTTAAAAGTGTATAGTATTTAAGATATTTTCAAATAGAAATCATTCCAAAGAATTTTTAAAAATTTTGAAATCAGTGCTCTTCCCTTTGTCGTTGGAAAATAATTTCGATGATGGCGGCCGCATCATCGACATTCATTTTCGAGTTTCGAAGTGGAGATACTATTATGTAGCTTTGCTACAGTTTTGTTTTGAAAAATATTTTGATTTGAATTTCTTCAGTATAATTTGATTTATATATATATAGGTATCTTATTTTAAAATTTAATTTGATTTGATATAAATATATTATATATATCTCTAAATTGTTTAAAGTTAATCGGAAATCTAATTCTTAAATTTTGTTAAAGGATGATTTTAATTATAAATAAAACCAAAATTTGGAATAAATATTTAAACTTGAATAATTGAATTGGGAAAAATTTTATTTGTATATTGTTCAACTGCATTCTAATACAACTTACCTAAATCATTCAAGAGTTGAATATGTAATTGGATAATATATATAATATAAATTGAATTTATAAATAAAATGTGAGTGGTTATAACAAATGTTATACACTTAAATTTTAATTATAAAATATTAATAGAGATAAATAGAATAATAAGATAATTGAAAAATAAATTTTATTTTGAAGGTTAATTAATAAATTGAAATTAGATCAACTTATGGAAATACCTTGAATTTAAAATCAATTAATGAATATAAATTAATTTAAATTGAAATTTATAGGGTTTAAATTAATTTATATGGTTTAAATATATGTAATAAGATATATTAAGTGGAATAAACTTAATAAGAATTTGGAATAAAGAAGAATTTAAATTGCTGAAAAAATATGATTATAATAAAAGACTATTCAAATTTATGGTTTTAGAAATTGTAAATTGAAGATAATTGGATAATAAGATAATGAATTTAGAAATAGTTGAGATTGATTTTAGTGAAATCAAATGGATTAAATCAATTATTGAATATCAATTAATTAAAATTTGAATTTATATGGTTTAAATTAATTGTTATTTTGTATTTCAAATCTGTTTTCTTTCTGGTTGTTTCTATTCTCCTACCTCGTTCCTTTTCGGGGACGAAAAGTTTTGAGTGGGGGAGAGTGTAACGACCCGTAAAATTTAACTGTTTTAATAACGTAATTAGTCGAAATTTTGTGAAATTTTAAACGATAAAATTTTGAAATAATTTTTTTTATTTGGAATGCGTCTAATTAAACATAGCAAAATGTAAATTTTCGTCAGAAAATATGAAAGTTTAGTTCGTGTGTAAATTTACTTCAACTTAATCAGTCAAAAAGCGATGAAAATAAAATATTTTCGAAACCTAAATATTTTACATAGAAAAATTCTAAACCATCTTCTGAGCAAACGCTATTTTTCGTTTTTCAAAATTCGGACATCTTTAGCTCCGTCGATCTTATTTTCTTACGTTTTTCTCGCATTTTTCGCTAGTATAAAAATTTCGAATTTTTATAATTCAATCGTACCACTGATATCCATATACCGTTTTGATCGTCTTATCGTGCTGATCTCAGCGGTATATTTACTTCTTTGTTTTGAAGTCCGATACGCCATGGAAAACGCGAAACAGTCATGTATATCGGTGCCGGCTTCGTGTCTTTTTGGTTTCCTGTGGCTATTCAATTTCCAACCGTGTATAGTAAATGGCCACTAGCAATAAATATTTATTGAATTCATCAAATGACTATTGATATATTCACTATTTTGGTTTTTTATATCTTGGTTTAATAGCTGTGTCTATCTCTCTTCTCTCTGCCATTTCCATTTGTTTAAAAAGAAGGGTACATATATTTTGGCATATATTTTGGCATGTGAGCCTGTACATCATTTTGCATTTTGCATGTAAGCCTAAACTAGCTACTTTATCTTGAGTTTTGTAGTGCTCGTGCTTCCCTTCTTCCATGCTTTTTCCTCTGTCTCCATCTCACCTTTTCCATGGCTGCCATCTGACACACCCTAGATCCGAACATCCACCTCATCCTCTGCTCGTTCCGCTCCCAAAGTCACCAGACTCGGCCGAGCACGCCGCGTCTTCTTCCTCCAAGATCTGAGCCTCCTCCCAATCATTTCGAGACCGAGTAACCTCTGTCAATTCGCGCCGTTCCCTGACTTCGCCTTGTGCTTCTCTTCCACGCCTACAAGCCGCAGCCTCGTGCCCCACTCAACCATCGGTGCCAGCAACCACCATCTTCTCCGCCACTTTCTTTTCCCATCACCGACAGCCTTTCCGCCTCTTCTCCCCTGTCCACTCATCGTCATCCCTCCGACCAACAAGCCACCGAGACCCTATCCCACCTCCGCGTGAACTGCCATGTCCATCACCCCTTCAACCTTCGCAGCCTCTTCGCCCATCGGTCTACCACCTGACAACACCCCGAGCAAATCTCCGACTTCCTTCCACCTCCGTGCGCGTGTGCAGCCTCCCCTGACCGAAACATCACCTCTCTGCATCTCCGCCATAGCAGTACCCTATCCTCCTCCCCTCTGACCGACCATCCTCCAAAGCAACGCAGCCGCATCTTATATATGTAAGCTATATATATATCTTTTTTTATTTAAGTTATATGATTAGTTGTATGTATAATATATATAGCTATTCTTCCAAGTTTACAGTATATATTAGCATATACATATATATTAGTTTTTATATATATACTGAGTTTGGTTTTGAATATATATGTTAGTATTATATATTTATGTAATATGTTAGTCATATACGGATGTTACTGCAGTGTAGATATGTATATATATTATAAAGGTATAAATAGTTGTATGGTGAGTCTGCATATATTTGAGTTAAATAACATCAGTATATATTTATAACATATAAGTGATCTCATATAAAGGTATGTGTAATATATATATATATATATATATGGAGTATGTTGTGTTAACCTGTCATTTTATATTTGCAGTTAAATATATATAAGCCTTCAAACATTTTTAGTTTTTAAAGAGGCATTGTTCTCAGAAGATAGTTGGCTTTTAGTATATGTTTCCAAACTTAAGATATATATTTTCAAAAAAATGAGAAGCTTCCTATATTTGGATCTTGAGTATATATATTAAGGCATCCAAATGTATATGCATCATTTCAAGTGTATCTTATTTTCAGTAAAACCGAGCTCCGAATACAACTGAGTTTTCGAATATGAGTTTCAACCTTGTTTGGTTTTGTACTTTTAAATCTAGGCTCGCTTGCTATTTCAGGTGGTATAGTATATTATTATGTGTTGTACGTGTGTGTGTGTGTATACACATGTCGATTTAGAAATAATGTGTATATATGTTTGTTTCTAATGTGTGTGAGTCTGTGTAAGCTTATATATCAATTTGTATATATGAATATACATAGGTTTGGGTTTTCTAATTTGTATTGATCCCAGAGGAAAAATGTGTACAGGTAATTTGATTTTAGTTAATGGATTAAGAAATAATGATTTTTAAATATACATATATTTTGATTTCAATTTATATGTTTAAAATTTAAAATTTGAAAAATTTATATGTATTTAAATTCAATATTTGGTTTAAGGAAAAATTTTAATATAATATACATCTCGTTAAATTTTTATCAAATCAAATTTTGATTTGTTCTCATCGATTTCTGTTATCAGCGTTGATCGTCGAATTCGTGCCATCTAGCTTTACTTCGAGAGTCGTGCCTTGCCCTTGTCTAGCCAACGTCCAATTTGGTCGCAGCATCTTTTGATTTGCTCATGTCCGGATCAGTGTGCGTATCCGTGTCATCTTCGGTATTCTCTAGCCTTGAAAGGTGAGCAATCACTCACGATTAACGTTCTTTTATTTATTAAATTTGATTTCAATTGAAACGACAATTGAAATATGCGGCTGTTAGATATTTACACCATTATTACCTATATCAGTTCACCTTTGACATCTGACACCATTATCTGTTATATATGCAATGATAATCCAGTTTGGTTGTTAAATGATTGATTGTTTGATGTTTACAATTGGACGTTAAATTGTTAAAGTTGTAAGTGATAAATAATTTGAAATTGAAATTGACGTAGGATAGTTAGATTTGATATATGTGTTAATTTGATTTGATGACATTTGCTTAATATGACCCCTTAAATGTTTAATTACTTGACACGTAGTAAAATAGTTAATTACCCTTGAACCATTTGAATTTATGTTGTATTAATCGATGAAGTATGAAATTGAATAATTGATGTCAAGTGTAGAATTACATAGAATAATTAGTGTAATAATCTTTAATCTACATGAAATGATAGTGTAGATTCTAGAAATAATTATATTAATTTGCACAAACAACAATGTGAATTAATATGATTATTTCAGGATTATTTGGATTGATTATTGGATGGTTATTGATTATTGTTATTGCTTGTTTATTTACTTTGACACCATCCCAGTTATCACGCTGCAAGTTCCCTTTGCTATGTTTTGATTTGTGAATTGAATTGGAATCGAGTTGAAATGATAAATACCCAAATTAAACTTTGACCTAGGATAGAGAATTAAATAAAACCTAATTGGTCAATAAATTGATTTTTTAAAAAAAATAAAGATTTTATTTGAATAAATAATGAGGTTTTGAAATGAAGTTTGAAATTATTTAATAATTAAGTTTGAAATTATTTAATAATTAAGTTTTTGAAATTATTTAATAATTAAATAAGATTGAATTATTTAATAATTAAATGAAATTGAATTCTTGATATGTGAAATTGAACTTCGTAATAAGTGGAATTGAACTTCTTTAATAAGTAAAGTTGAGTTATGAAATAATTAAGTTTTGAAATTTGTAATTAAGTAAATAAATAAATGAAAGTGGATTTCTTTAGCAAGAAATAAAAATGTGATTTATTAAAATTAATGTAATACTTGAAATTTAAAGAAATTGTTTTGACGAATTTAATTTAATTCAAAATTGTAAGTTTTGATTTAATGAAGTTGAACTTAAGTAATTGATTTAATGAATTGGAAATTAAATAGAAATTTTTTTGAATGAAAAATTTACTTAATGAATACTGAATAAAATCGATCAATGAAGTTAAATTGATTTGAAGGTTAAATTAAATTAATTTAAATGATTTGGAATGAAACTTATTTACGAACTTGAATTGATGTTTGAATTGTTTTAAATAAAATTTGAAATTGAATTATAAGATTTTGAAATGGAAATTTGGAAGTTTGAAACGTAAATTACGGAGATTGTTTAGAAAGACAAATGAAATGTTAATTTACAAATTCAAATTCAAATTGTAATTGATTTGGTTTTGAAATATATTAATCGACCAATCGGTGTTATAATTACGAAGGTTATTAAAGGAACCGGAATCGGTTAGGGACATACTCACTGTCTAAACCGAAAACCACTTTAATAACTATACGCGGAGTATGATCCAGAACGAAGTGGTTGGATTGACGAACGCGATGACTGAAGAAAGAGAAAGATAATGGATAGCCTTGACACTTGTGTCAAATTGGAAATGACTAAAACAGGAGCCGTGCCGGGCCAAATGGGGGTTAGCTACCTCGAGCGAACACACTTCTTCGAAAACTACTCATTACTTGTTGTCGATTGGTGCACCCTTGATTTTGGGAGTGTTGTTTCGCGGTGTTGCGATCGCTGAGGCGATGCGTTCTCACTAGTCCGGATCAGGCAAACGGTAGTTTCACTACCTTGGGTATTGCCTCATGTGCCTTGTCATACTTGTATCCATATATACGCGACCACTACGATTTGTTTTGTGTTATACCTATGGAGTACTCCCCGATATCCCACTAGTTTACGGTGGAGTTTACAGTGCTGTATAGACTATAACGCTTATATAAAATGTGTTAAGGGGGATAATGGTAACGCCTTAACACTATTTTGATATCTTATATTACTGTTAGGCATTATCTACTTATCGTACACTACTACATAGTAGATAGTTTAACGGATCCTTAAAGGATGGTTATTCCAAACATCCTTTGAGTTACTTGTATTTTAGTTGTTATTTCACTTGAGTTGGATTTATTGATATAAGAATGTTAATCCTGACTCGAGTGTTTTGCTTTACGCTCGGGTTAGACTGAGTGTACCAGTATTCGAGACTCACCTTTGGAGTTGGAGCTTCGCTTGGAGATCCAACTATCTATCCAGCTTTTAGATATTCAGTTGATTCCAATGATGTATTCTGATATTGTATTTGATTATTGTTTTCAAGACATCTGTTGTACCTTATGTAACTCTGATATGTATATAGTAGCTTCATGAACTACTATCTTTTGTTTCCACTGCATTTATTACTCTGTATCTGTGATCTATGATTATTTATTTACTGTATATGTTCAGTTTTGCCAAATTTAAATTAACAACGCGGTATTTTGAATTATTCAAGTCCGACATGTTCGGATGCGAATGGTCCAAAATAGCGGGTTGTTACAGCCCGCGTTCGTCCACTCTTTTGGCGTGTTTTTCTAGGCGTTTAGGCCACCGAGTCATGCACGGTTCTGGCTGGAGGTAGCTTCGTCGATGGGCTTTGGAATGATGGTATTCGATCATCCCCAGATGGCATGGAGTGGTCGCGATAAATCGATAGCAAGCGGCGGTCGATGGGTCTCATGCTCACGCATATACCTGGGGATAGAGGAAGATGGCAGCGGTCTAGATCCAAGCAACATGAAATCGACGGCTAGATGGTGTGGGTTTGAAAAAGAAATTGTATATTAATTTGTATTTAAAATTGTATAAACTTTGAAATGTTGTAATTTGTTCATACAAGGTCGAAAAATTACAAAACCAGTTGCGTTGGAATCGTATTGACGAGCACTACGCAATGGAACTGAATTGGAAGCGATCGGAGTCAGTGAAAATTTTGAGTGAAATTAAACGTCCGTTTAATTTTATTCGAAACAAAAGCTGGAACGGAATTGAAAGCAAAGGTGAGAACTCCTCACTCAATCGAATGTTTTGTTTCGATTTAAATTTTAAATAGTTGAGATTTAAAATTGTTGATAGTGCTGATTGTGATGATTGAATGATGATTGTTATTTATTGTGGTAAATAGACATTATACGCCGTTAGTAAGCGGAGGTTATTTATTAAAAACATATACCGCGATAATTTCACATTGAAGTGGAATTGGTATTATATATGTATATAGCAATATATATATATTGGAATATGTATATATTGGAGTTGATTTCCACATTATATAGCGGATGAGACCCTATTGTGCCGCATAATAGCGGATAATATTTATAAATCCCATATACCGCGATAATTTCACTGTGAAGTGAAATTGGTATTGTGCTAACATCTGTGGATGCAGGGAAACAGGTTGGAGGGATCCGACTGGATTCCTCATCGTAGTGATTTATTTACAGATATTGTGATATATTCTGTTATCATATGATGATATATGATGTTTGGATGTTGTGATTTACTATTTGGTGCTGTTGCATCATCGGATCCATTTTTGAAGTTTAAGATAACGATTTTGATTTTAAAGGGATTTTTAAAGTGATTTTTGAAAGTATACGTTTTATAGAATTGGTTTATTTAAATTGAGATTTTGGAATAATTATAAACGGTTTATATAAAAGATTTATAAAGTTGATATTTATAAATTGAAGATATTGGAATTATAAAACGAGTTTTATAAGTATTAGAATGAAGTATAAATGGATTTCACAAGGGAATAAAATTTATAGATTTATAAATTGTGAAGTTATGAAATGAATAGATTTTGTAAAATAAAGGATTTATAAATAATTAACTTATAAATCGGATTTTGGTTATAAAGTTGAGTTATAAATTGAATGGATTTAAAAAAAGGGGTTTTATAATCGAAGCTTTTATAAATATATATGTGAATTTATAAACATTGTTTTATAAATCCAAAACCAATTGAATTTGATAAATTAAACATAGAAGTTTAATAAAGGGAAATATATTCGTGATTTTGGACAGCGAATTATCCTTTAATTTAAAATGTTACAATAATAAGAGTTTGGTTGGGAATTTTATCCATGATTTTGGACAGTGGATAATCTTTTAAGTAAAATGTGTAGAAACGTTAAATGTGTTAACGAAGTATATTCACGATTTTGGACAGTGAATATATTATTAAATAAAATGGATATGTTTTGAAGAAGTGATATTACGAAATGAAGTAATTGTTTTAAAAAGTTGTTTTAAAACGTGTTAAGTATCGAAAACATAGATTTCAACATTTATTGTTGAAATAGACGTTTCGAGGAATAAGGAAATGGTGGACTATAACACTGTTGTTATAGTAAATGGTTTCCGAAAGGAAATGTTTTATATAGTATTGGTATTTATATATCTATCTTAATTTTGAATCCTTATACTAGTGATTTGAGTTGTCGTAACGATGTTTTACGTAACATTCGTTTTGACTCAAATAAAATTTGTGAAAGAGAATGATTTCCTTAAAGAATGAAATATATACTTAACTAGATTTAAGTATATTGAATATTTTCAAATGTTGAAGATAAATGGATTTGTGAATTACCTATTATTAAATAGGTATGGAAATGTTTTTCCAATATGAAGTGAAATGTTTTGAGATTTTATCTTCAAAGATAAATTGAAATGTGGAAATTTATTTGAAATTGTTTTCAAATAGTTGAAGTGTGGAAATTATATATCTTGTAAAGATATTTTTTTGAAAGATAAATAATTTGGAAAATTATTTGGAATCTGATGATGCTGTGCAGACCTATTGATAGTTAAATAACCGACTATCAATAATTACCTTGAATGGGTATTTGTTGGGATTTGCTTGAATTTGAATGCCACACTTATTTTTGAATAAGCGCTCACTATTCGGGTTAGCCGGGAAAGGACCTTTGTGTCGTATAACCCATTCCGATTTTGTGATACGACGATATGGATCGTATTGAAGACCGGTGGTGAAGACCGGGTATTTGTGAAAACAATAGGATGACCTATCGATTGTCTCTACACCGTTAGCTATGGTATTGAGATTTCCTTTGTGATGGGAAGTTTTATCGGGATTGTGAATATCCGGATTTCAAGGGCTTCTTTGGAAGTGCCTTCGGTTCTGTTCGAACCCGGAACAGACTTGTATGGTTACGTGTCTGACATTACGTTTTGAGATATAAAGCTGATTTCTTTCAAATACATTTCTGTTGGTGGCGGAGAATTTATTCTCTTAGCTTAACACCCTTCTCTGAGACATACGAGCTCAGAGGTTATGTAGTTGAAATTTATCAGCGATATATTCCCAATTTGGTAATGTGACATGCTGAGTGTTGCGGTGAAATGATCATTGTTTGATCATTTGTGATATGATCATTTGTTTGATCATTTATCTTTGTGATCATTACTTTGATCATTTGTTTGACCCAAAGCGTAGCTTTCGTGAAAAAGCGTAGCTTTGTGGACGAGACTTCGTCAGGGCCTCACAACCCGGAAATGGTCGAAACAGGAATGTTGCGGCAAGGTTATGAGGGTCGCGCCCTTTAGGGTATGTCATTTCCTTCTGGAAAGGGGTGGTATCATGGTATGGAGCCCAAATACTTACTCATGTGGACACACCTTATTTATTATGTGTGATATTGGTTACCGAGCGCTCGGATAAAGGTCCCAAAGGACCGGGTGATGACATATTCGTGAGTTACCTAGTTACAGGGGTAACCCGGCTTTGTTGGCAGAGAGCAGTTTGTCTCTCGGGACGTCCAGCCAGAGGCGATCCCATTCGGTAGTAGGAAAGGAAGTTCCTTAGCCTGACCATTGTTGGAAAATCCAAAGAAACAATATGAGCCTTGTACGGTTTTAGTTGTATTACCTGCTATGGAATGTGGCGGTAACATGCTATTGAACATAGTAGCTATAGTAGGCATAAGTGCGGAATGCCTATGCTGGCTAAGATTAATATTATACTTTCGAAATGTTTTCTTCACTATGCACTAATAATAATAAAATCAAATGATTTTGCATAGTAAGCATGCTTAATTATCATAAGAAGAAATCTCCTCTAATTCTGCGTTTGCATTGTGTGTGTGGTGGGAGGTCTTATGGTAGTTTCATTTTCCAAAAGCATTGCGAAATTGTTTTATATTCTTTTGTTGTTGTTTGTTTTAAAGATAAACTGTTTTAGTTCTCACACCAGTCACCATGACTGACTCGGAGTTTATTGTTCTCTTCCTAAACTCTTGGTGCCCATCATTTTCCACACGGGCAGTCTAGAGTTAGGTTATCAGGTCATTCTGGATTCAGGTGATGCTGTGGAGCTCAGTGGCGAGCTGGATGGCAAGACGTACCACTTGTATATGATATTATTTATTCCGCTGTGTATTCTGTATATGGACAAGTTTGTATAACTGTCCAGTGTGTTGTATATTGTTGCTGTAAACTCTGATGATGATGTAATGTATAAAATGATATCGTTCTTTGATTTAAAGATTATTCATTTATCTATTATATGTTGTTCCGCTGCGAATGTGAGATTCTGATATTGTTCATGTTTCTGTGTTTTCTGTTGTTTCTTCTTTCTTTTTCTTCTGTCTTCTTCTACCTCTTCTTTTTCTCCATAACAATTCGGTTTTTTGGCATTCGATTGCTCGGCAGTTGATACAATGAATGTATTAATGTCGATTTTCGAGCGACGAAAAATCGCCTTCGTTACATTTGGTATCGGAGCATATGGTTAAGCGACAACCCCGCTCTGTTGGGTGTTACTCATTAGAGATAGAGTCAGTAGTACTCTAGAATGAGTTGAGTGTAATAATAGATATAAGCACGTATTTGTTAGTGAATATAAAATTGTTTTATATTGTGATGATTGATTTGTTGAGTGGTATATGGATTCTGGTCGGTATAGTCCGTACAACTCTATCGATAGGGATCTCTAAACACTTGTTCAGAACTTTCGGCACGATATTGTTTTAAATTGGGTAAATGAAATAATTTTACCTCGATTATATTTTGTATATAAAGAAATAATTTTTCGAAAATTATTAAAGTGTATGATTGATTTGTTTGGTTGTTAAAAATGTAAGAATATATATAAGTTGATAAAAGTTGTTTGAATAAGTTAAATGAAAACAACAATTGTAAAAGAATAAAGTGTATAAGCAAATGAATTATAAATATGAAGTTATAATTAAAATGATTTACAATGGTAAAATAATCTTATATATAAGAAGTGAAATTTTATAAGTAAAAGATTTGTAAATGTGATTTATAATCTGAAATAAAATTCCAAAGAAATGTTTTTTGAAAGGATTTGATATTTTGGAAAAATTTTTTGGAGAGATGAAAGCTCTAAACTCTTTTCAGGTCACTGGAAAATAATTCTGATGATGATCGCAACATCATTGGTGTTCATTTTCGGGTTTCCAAAAGAGGAATTGTTGCCAGATTATTTTAAATGAAAGTTGTTTGGAAAATTTGGATTTGATTTTAGAAATTCAAAAGATAAATTGAATTGTTTACAAAATTGATTTTGAAAGGTTGAAAAGACTCTGGAATCCTATTTAAAATATTTATGGGAAAGATAATGAGTTGATACTTGTACAAAAATTGAATTTTGATATAGAATAAATTTAACTTAAAGGATGGAGTTAAATTAAAGTAAGTATAAGTGAATCAATAAAAATCTAAGCTGTAATTGTTGAATATAAGTAATCAAGTTTTGAACTTATAATATGAGATAATAAATTTGACTTTGGTAAAAGTTAAATAGAATTGGAATCTGAATTGGATTTATAAGTGGAAACTTAAGTTAATTTGAAAAAATGATGTTTGAAAAGGAAAATAACTTAAGTAATGTTGAATGAATTTGATTTTGATATCAAAATAAATTAATAAAGTGAATTTATTAAATGAATGTGAACTTGAGTTACATAAATAAAATTCAACTTTATTTGTTAAATAAATTAGCAATTGAATTAATGAATGAATGAAGGAATGTTAATCAATCGAATGTGAATAAATTGATATGGAATAATGGATATAAGTGTTAATTCATTAAAAGCTAAATGTTATTGGAAGTTGAATAAATTGAATGGAAATCAATTTAATATCGACCAATTAAATTAAAAATGTTGAACCAAATGGAAAGTAAATTTAATAATTTGGTTGTGTTGAATATACATTGGTTGTTAGATTGATTGTTAGTTGATTGTAGTATAATTCATTAGTGTTAATGAAATTGAATAAATGGAATTGGAAGCTATGTAATTAGATTTAAATTGAAAGTGAAGTAAAATTAAATAGTAATTGATTTGAATTGGAAGTGAATCAACTTGAATGTAAATTAGTGAATGTAAACTAATTGAAAATGAATAATCGAATGTTTTTGTATGTGAATTGGTTGTAAACAATTGCAAGTGATGTTGAAATTTTATAAGTTGATTATAAACCTTATTTAGTATGCATTTCCCTTAATATGCAAATGTTGTAGTTATTTAAAAGAGTAAATTGTTAATAACTTTGTATATATGTTACTTACGTGTTTAAATTGAGTAAGTACATGTGCGGTGGCTACCGTTCGGTTGATTTGGTTGCGCTAAAATGCTAAATTAATAACTGCTTTGCTTAAAAATGCTAAAAAGGTACGCCTACGCAAAAAAAATAGGAAATATGAACTGTTTTTCTGCTTTTCCGACCGGGTGGATCGATGTATACATATTTATGTCTATTGTGATCCTACTACGATCGAACCGCGCAAAGGGGACGCTGGCAAAACTTTCTGGAAATTTAAGGCGTTAGAAAATTTTCGGGAAATTTTGGAAATTTTTGTTAATGAAAAGTCAATTTTCTAAATTGAAATAAAACGTAGGAATTGAACTAGAAAATGGAAACCATTGTTTTAGTTGAAGTTAAAGGTTTTGAAAAAGGTGAATATAAAATTTTCACGAAATGGATTAATGAAAAGTTAATGGATTTTGGGTATTTTTCTTACTTGGTAATTTCGAGGACGAAATTCTTTTAAGGGGGGAAGTTTGTAACGACCCAAAATTTCCAGGGCCTCACAACCCGGAAATGGTCGAAACAGGAATGTTGCGGCAAGGTTATGAGGGTCGCGCCCTTTAGGGTATGTCATTTCCTTCTGGAAAGGGGTGGTATCATGGTATGGAGCCCAAATACTTACTCATGTGGACACACCTTATTTATTATGTGTGATATTGGTTACCGAGCGCTCGGATAAAGGTCCCAAAGGACCGGGTGATGACATATTCGTGAGTTACCTAGTTACAGGGGTAACCCGGCTTTGTTGGCAGAGAGCAGTTTGTCTCTCGGGACGTCCAGCCAGAGGCGATCCCATTCGGCAGTAGGAAAGGAAGTTCCTTAGCCTGACCATTGTTGGAAAATCCAAAGAAACAATATGAGCGTTGTACGGTTTTAGTTGTATTACCTGCTATGGAATGTGGCGGTAACCTGCTATTGAACATAGTAGCTATAGTAGGCATAAGTGCGGAATGCCTATGCTGGCTAAGATTAATATTATACTTTCGAAATGTTTTCTTCACTATGCACTAATAATAATAAAATCAAATGATTTTGCATAGTAAGCATGTTTAATTATCATAAGAAGAAATCTCCTCCAATTCTGCGTTTGCATTATGTGTGTGGTGGGAGGTCTTATGGTAGTTTCATTTTCCAAAAGCATTGCGAAATTGTTTTATATTCTTTTGTTGTTGTTTGTTTTAAAGATAAACTGTTTTAGTTCTCACACCAGTCACCATGACTGACTCGGAGTTTATTGTTCTCTTCCTAAACTCTGGGTGCCCATCATTTTCCACACGGGCAGTCTAGAGTTAGGTTATCAGGTCATTCTGGATTCAGGCGATGCTGTGGAGCTCAGTGGCGAGCTGGATGGCGAGACGTACCACTTGTATACGATATTATTTATTCCGCTGTGTATTCTGTATATGGACAAGTTTGTATAACTGTCCAGTGTGTTGTATATTGTTGCTGTAAACTCTGATGATGATGTAATGTATAAAATGATATTGTTCTTTGATTTAAAGATTATTCATTTATCTATTATATGTTGTTCCACTGCGAATGTGAGATTCTGATATTGTTCCTGTTTCTGTGTTTTCTGTTGTTTCTTCTTTCTTTTTCTTCTGTCTTCTTCTACCTCTTCTTTTTCTCCATAACAATTCGGTTTTTCGGCATTCGATTGCTCGGTAGTTGATACAGTGAATGTATTAATGTCGATTTTCGAGCGACGAAAAATCGCGTTCGTTACAACTGCCTGCTCCACTAGTGTCGCTACTAGTATGCTCCTCTGATGTAGACCATGTAAAACAAGGTGTTGGACGTTTGCCTTGGGCGACAGAGGTAGCAGCAATGGAGGAAGAACATGATATGGCATCCCATAAAGTAGAGAAGAAGCCTTTGATTTTATCAAGCTTCTTATCCATTTTCTTTAGTCTTGAATCCAGTATAAGTTGATTTCGGGAAAGGATTTTAATGGATTCACGGGTGCTGGAGGACGTAGCTAAATGAATTTCTCCTTCTTCTTGATGTGTTTCCGGCTCTTTAATTATAGGACCTCCAGATTGTTGTTGAGCTTGTTGACGCTTCCAATCTTCATATGCGGTAATAGGTGGAGGTCTTGTTGGTAGCTTCATAAGACTTATGGTCCGGACATTGATTATTCCGACAGTAGAGAATTCTGAATCAAGTTGACGAACACCAACATCTAGAAGAAGTCTCATTATATACTCTCCAAAGTAAATAATGTTCATATTCCCATAAGGGAAGGTGAGAAATTCATCCAAAATACGACGTAGCCAATTTACGCGTATATTTCCCCATATTGCATAGAGAGCTTTGAAGTTTTCCGGATATATTAATTCATATGATCCGGTTCGTGGGAGAATAGACCGCATAAGAGTCTTGTGCAAAATTTGTGCTTTAGGTCGTAGATGCTTAGAACGCAATGCAGTCATATCGTCACCCATGAACATGTGACTAATTCTATCTCTTTGTCTTGTATTGCACTCGACATCATTCAAATCAATACCTTCATTTGAAGATTGAAGGATATGTGCCATTCGATCAAGTGAAAAGAAAACTTGTTGTCCACAGACGAAACTCCATACACAATTATTTGGATTAGACGGTTGTTGGTGGCCAAGATTAAGATTTGCAAAGAAAATCTTTACCATGAGATGGTTAATTTTGTGACGATTTGAATTGTAGTCGAGTAGCAACTCTAATCCACATCTCCTCATCAATTCTTGAAGAGAGTAAGCTCCAAAATCAGAGTATACCATGAACGAACCTTCAAAGATTCTAGAATTTTTCATTTTCTCCCATCTTTCTATTACGGTTGCGTCGTATAGCCAATGCGCAACATGAGTATCAGCAAAAGATGAAGAAGCTTGTTTTGATCGTTTTGATCTTGGAGGAGCCATTAATTTGATGTTATTGAGAGATTTTGAAAAAAAAACGGGGGCTAGGTTTCTAGAGGATGAAAAAATTATGAAGAAAGTAAAGTGAACAGAAGGATTAAAGGGGTTAAAAAGAGGAGACATCAGTTAATTTGTACAGCCAGTCGACTGGTCGGGGTAGGTCAGTCGACTGGTTGCAAACCCGAGAGTTTTTTATCTTTGTAATCAGTCGACTGACATATAAGTCTTAGTCGATTGGCTGTAGACAAAAATTCCAGTGAATTATAAAACAGTTTTATGTCAATTTTAATCAAAAGAAAATGAAACAAACACATACATGAATAAAGTATACAAGAATATGGAACAATAAAACACAAGGAAATTGATTAATTTGGAGTCTTAGGAGAGCATTGTACCAAGCACGAGGTGCTTGTTTCAAACCGTATTAGGCCTTTTTAAGTTTATAGACATGGTCTAGAAATTGTTCGTGTACGAATAAAGGAGGTTGTTCAACATAAACTTTTTCCTTTATAAAACCATTTAGAAAAGCACTTTTAACATCCATTTGATATAATGTAAAGTTATGAAAACATGCATAAGCTAGTAAGATTCGTATTGCTTCTAGTCTAGCGACTGGAGCAAACGTTTCTTCATAGTCAATCCCTTCTTCTTGATTATATCCCTGTGCAACTAATCTAGCTTTATTCCTAGTAATATTTCCTTGTTCATCTGCTTTGTTTTTGAAGACCCACTTTGTACCAATAACTGATTGATCACTAGGCCTCGGAACCGAATCCCAAACGTCATTTCTTACGAATTGGTTTAGCTCTTCTTGCATAGCGACTAACCAATTTTCATCGGTGGATGCTTCTTTAATATTTTTAGGTTCAATACGAGAAAGGAAAGCTACATGGCCCATTTGATTTAATTGACTTCTTGTTCTAACAGATGAATTTAGTTCTCCAATGACATTAATGGGAGGATGATCCCTTAATAATCTAGGTGGAGTTCTTAATTCGTTATTATTGTAAACAATTTTTCAGTATTTTCAAATTTTGAAATTTTCGTATTTGTGATATTATCAGGGAATTTTTCATCATCTCTTATACTTGGCATTTGATTAAAAGTTTCATTGAAGGATACATGAAGTGTTTCTTCGATGATATTGGTTCTTTTATTAAAAATTCGATAAGCTTTGCTTCGGTCTAAATATCCTACAAAGATTCCTTCATCGGATTTTGGATCGAATTTGCCAAGCTGATCCTTTGTGTTTAAAATGAAACATTTTGGACCAAAAACTTTGAAATAAGAAATATTTGGTTTTCAACCATTAAAAAGTTCATAAGGAGTATTTTTAGTTAGTGGTCGAATAGAAACACGATTCAAAACATAACATGCTGTTGCAACTGCTTCAGCCCAGAAATGTTTTGGTAACATACTTTCATTTAACAAAGTTCTTGCACATTCTTGTAAGGTTCTATTTTTGCGTTCTACAACTCCATTTTGTTGTGGAGTTCTAGGAAACGAAAAATTATGGAATATTCCTTTCTTCTTACAAAAATGTTCAAAGGCTTCATTTTCAAATTCTCCTCCATGATCACTCCTAATGTTTTTGACTCTCAATCCCTTGAAATTTTGAATTCTTTTGACAAAAGTTTTGAAATTATCAAAAGTATCACTTTTATTTTCATAAAAATAGTCCAAGTATATCTAGAAAAACCATCAACAATTACAAACACATATCTACTGTGATTAATGGATCGTACTTTTGTTGGTCCAAATAAATCCATATGCAATAATTCAAGTGGTTGTAAAGTTGAAATAACCATTTTAGATTTAAAAGATGACTTAGTTAATTTTCCTAATTGACATGCATCACAAATATGGTCAATTTTAAAATTCATTTTTTGTAGTCCTTTTACTAAATCATTTTTAGAAAGCTTATTTATAGCTTTGAAGTTAATGTGACAGAATCGTTTGTGCCATAACCAAGGATCATATTCTTTGGCTATTAAACACATATATGAATTATGGTTTATTTTTATATTCAGAACATAGATATTTCTGTCTCTATTTCCTTCAAAGATAAGATTTTAATTTTGATCAAAAATACTACATTTATTTTCAGAAAATGTGATTTTGAATCCTTTGTCACACAATTGGCTGATACTGAGTATTATGTTTCAAATTTTTTACTAGTAAAACATTTGAAATAAGAGGTAAATTTGATATATCGTTGTTGCTCACATCGCCTTTGTCGATGATGTAGCCTTTGGAATTGTCTCCAAATGTGACGGAGCCTCCATCTGAGTATGTAATGTTTGATAGCATATCTTTGTCTCCTGTCATATATTTTGAGCAACCACTGTCGAGTATCCATTTTCCTCTCTTTTTAAGTGGGACCTACAAAAATAAGGATTTATATTGGTACCCACCTTTTATTAGGGTCCTAAGAGTCAGATCTTAGGAAACCAAACCCAAGAGGGTTCAGTTATACATAAGACTACAATATAAGTAATATGAAATATAAAAGTTATATAACAACAAAACTTATATGATATGAATGTATAAACTAAAAGTGGAATATTAAAGAAACCCAAATAGACTTAAGGAATAAATATATACGTAAATGTATGTATACCGTGATTTCTGATGTGTCTGACACTTCAATCATGGGGGTATTTCATAAGAAATACATTATTCCATAAGTCGATATCACTCAATATAATATATTGAAGATTATGAATCTTTAATATAATGTTGTCCCCTACCATATATATATTAATAAACTACTTGCATACTCCTTAGTTGTTGAGAAAACTCAAGCTAGGGATGTTATGTGTAGTATTATTCATATATTGAATAGATGAGATAAGATAAATACATGTATTTATTGAGCAAACTTAAGGTACATATACTATACTAAGGCCGTCACGATATGGTAGGTATGAGTGAATAATCTCTTTCGATTTGTTGAGAAAACTCAAGGTCGAATTGAGGTTAGGACAAGAAAACATGGGTTAGGAGTATGTGATACAACCTATAAGGAGTTATCCATCGTTTGTGGGACTATGATTTGTTGAGCAAACTCAACGTTATAATACAAAGACAAACGAGTCCTAACACCCACTAGTGAAGTCGTAGACTTCTATGTTTCATCTTAGGGTTTGGAGAAACATAAAAGACTAGTGGGACCTTATTAGAAAAATGAAATGGTAACATTTACCTCTCTAATATTGTAAGAACATATGCTAAGTAATGTTATAATTATCTACAACGATAAATTTGTGCATTTAATATGATTGATAAAATGTTTATCAATTAACATATACAAACGAACTGAATTGAAAGTTGAAAAATGTAATTATAATACCCACTATTAAATGCCTATAGCATGTTAATGTTTTCTATACCCATTCAAGTGTCTAAATTTTACAACAACTTGATAAATTTGTAAAATGGTCACTTACGTGCTTATTTGGTTGAGACCGTGTATTGCACTCTATGAGTTTAAAACTCTAAAAGCAATACAAGACTATGGATATTTATCCATATACTATCATTTATAAATGTTATAAGGTGAATGATCACAGTTCGTAATGTACGATACTTCAATGAATATAGTTCATTGGAAATAATCTAATAAACAGTATTTTGAGATCATGTATTCAACTTGATTGATTGCAAAAGGGATCATATTGTGTTAATGTAACACAAGACCAAAAACTATCAGATAGATCTAAGAACTCGATCGCTAAAATGTAAATAAATATGTAAAAGACACTGAAATGATTTTGATCAGTTTATATAAAGTGCAACATTTTTGATGTCCTTAAATGTTAAGGATAATCGAATGCGCTTTTGTAAAGAGTTTGTTATGATATTGTAGTAAGGTTTTCTTTTGAATAGTTTGACCATTTGAAAGGAAACGAGTGTATAAGAATAGATGTAATTTAAGGTACAGTTGGGATGAAGAGAATGAAAAGTCACTTCTGCTTCATAGAGAAACATTGGAAACGAGAATTGTAATAATAGTTGATACTTAATATTGGAATAAGAAATATGATTTCCATTCCGAAATGTATTTTCATATAGAAAATTGTTTTCTATGAGCTTTATTTCTTTGAGCTCAAGATATTTGATCAACGAACTCTCCACTATAAATAGTAGGAGTGTATGAAAAAACAAATTGTATTAAGTGAATGATGAACCTCCGAATTTAGCGCGCTATTATAGTAATGGTTGAAATAGTGGGAGCATGCCATATAGCACTTATTGATTGCATTATAGTATGAAAATTGTTTTCGTAAAACTTACCATACATTATTTATGAAATAATGATTATTTTTCGGTATCAGCTGAAAAAATAATAACAGACATAGCTATATTTCAATACGAATATTATGAATATTCTTTATGAAATAAAACTAAAATGTGGTGTTTTTGTAACAAAAGTGATGCATTGAAAATACAAATGTATCTAATATTATTTACAGTTGTTTTGGAATTATAGACTAAGCCATAGTTTTGAGAAAATAATTTTATTATATGATTTTGAATCATATGATACTGGTTAATTATATCTCAAACAATTAAGGGCTATGCACCTATTCAGCGGGAGCATCATAAGACTTTATGAACTCTACGGATTGATACATATAGATGTATGCAATCGTAAGTCTATTAATACCAAAACGGTTCCACGTACTTCGTCATATTCGCCAATGAGTTATCACCGACATAAACATGTGTATTTGATACATGTGTAGTATGTCTATGGTGAAATCATAGAGTATAAAATAGAAGTAAATATAATAACATGCAATAGAAATGATTCGATCTGATCGAATGGGTGAGTATATTGGAAAAAGTTCCGAACATACCTAAAAAGAATAAAGATTCAATCTCAAAAGTCACTCCCTTATGTTATGCATAATGATGCATTGATAAGGGGTAATCGAACTTTGTTGGACAATGTGCGATTAATTGTGAGTGAAGTTGAGTTAGTTTCTTTCTATAAGGTCATGTACTTAAGAGTAGTACACAAGGTTAATATTATTTCATCTAAATAACGGTTTACAAAATCACACAAGATAAGGGTTTATAAGAAACTCCAATATATCCTAGGCCAAGGAGTTGGCAGGTTATGCGAGTCGAAAGATTGTACGTAATAATTGCTCATGAAGGATCTTGTATGAATCTGCTCAAAAGGATTTTGGAAAAGGCTGTCATTGGATGACATATTTATGTTTTGAACATGAGTTTTGTAAACTAAAACCAAATCAGATTTATAAATAAAGAAATTCATAAAATGTTTATGAATGCCTATTCCGTTGCTCTAAGAAACAACTGTTGTTTCAAGAAATACCAACTACATTGTAAAGAAATTTCTTTGAGGAATTACTAGTAGTAAAATGGAATTGGATACTATCCATAAATAGAACTAATTAGATTAGTTGAAATGAAATTAACTAACCTAAACCAATACAACGCATTAGAGTGTCTAATAAGTATCCTCGCACATTGAAGAGAATCTATGAGTTTCTTATCAATGTCGAAAATATATAATCCTCGGTTGTTTGACTAAACCATTAAGAGTGTTGACTCTATGTTATGATGTGCAAAACTAAGAGAATTCCAAGTACGCTATCAAAATATGACTTTGGTAGTCGTAACCGAAGGAATGTGATCCATCGGCTGCGATTGTGTCTTTATAACCAAGACTAATGCAGTTGGAATTAAATAATCAATGTTGATAAGAATAATATCGCAAATTTCAATTATTGAAAGTAGCGTAATAAATTCAATATTCAACGTGCTCAAGTTAATTCAGATTTACTCACAGAATTACCACTTAGTATGACTTTATTTTTGGTACATATGTATTGAAACAGAAAATTCTAAATAATGATTTATAGTAAACTGTTTACACATAATAACAAAAAATTGTCTCGAAGTCAGTGGGAGCGATGTTGAGTTTGTGAGTCTTTGGATACGATCCAAGAAATGATTCGAAAGTATCATTTTATAAGCATCAAGATTGAATAAGTATTTTGATACAAATATCAAATAGTTTGATTTGCAATCAAAGTGCAGAGGAAGCGTGTGTTCATAAGAAAGAATGTTAAAAGGTATAATGATATTTCTAAGCTATAAGTAAACAACACGTTGCTGATTTTAGTGATATGCTTGTGTTAAAATCAGCCTTAGTTGTTTTAATACTCAACATTTGATTAATAAATGATTTCTTTTATAGTAAGTATAAAAGATGTCGAGAATGTCCCAAATGATATGCAAGGACACCTTATTAAAATGTTTAATACGGAACACGTAATATTGAGTCCTTTGCATTAGCAAAAGGAATTATCATACATGTTGTGTTCTCTACGATATCATGATTTGTTTATGTATTTGATGCATGAAGCAAATATAAAATCCAAATTGATATAACTAAATGGTTGTTTGAAGTGTTCTCGTGTATTTATGAAATACTGGAGAATTATTTACAGAAACAAAAACTCATTATGAAAGAGTGTTCGAACTCAAACTTAATAAGTCATATTGAGTGTAGTATGTCAACAATAAATTCAAGTTAATAATCTTTAAGTTGGAAATGTTCCAAATAAAAGACCGTGGCTTATTCAATGAAAAAAGGCTACGTACATCGCCTTGAATATTGCCGCAATAAAAATAATGTATATAAAAATATAAGCGCACAAATTTATAAATGAGCCGATTCCAAATGTTGGGAATCTCATAACATTGTTATGTGGTAATAATGTCATGATATAGTTCATAATAGAACTTAGAGCTCACTAGAAGTTGAGAGACATATTCTGAATTGTTCCACATGATAAAACAGTTTGTCGTCGTCGAAGAGAGTTGATTGACAGAGTAGATAATTAAAACATAATAGCATACCCGTTCACAAAGGGACTGACCCAATTGGTTTTGAGAAAATCGATTGAAGAAGTTGAAATAAGATTCCATAATTGACCCCAAGTGCAACTAGGGGATTGATAGAGTTAGGAGTATACCCTAGGGGCAATTATGTAATTTGTTACATATATCTAACTCGTTGACCAATCTTGTTCGAAATAAAAGTATTTTCTTTCTATTATACACTTGACATAATATGATTATATTAATTAATCAATTTAATTAAAAGTATATTTAATAGAAAATCCATAAATGGTGTGTTTTGTGATAGTAGTTACAAAGTGTCGTAACCGTGAGTAATTTATCACAATGAAACAAATATATCATTTTAAATGTTCCTAGTCAAGATGCATCAAGATTAGATATCGATGTATCCATGAGACTATAGTACGTAATGCTCTCTAAATGTTGGACAGTGTATTACTCATGACAATTGGGGGCACCAAGGGGTTACGTACTGATAGTTATTGGATAACTATGGAATGACTCACTTGATAGTTTTTTGTTGGTTAATATAACTAAGGTCAAGCAGAGAATATTATTGTGACTAATTTACACAGATCTCTCGACTTGAGAATACTGTTAACCTTCAATGTGGAAGCTCCGCTTTGATTATAGCTTAATCATGGCATGACATCCATCGAACGACTATAGTTGGATCGAGTGGAAGCATTGGAAGTCAAACACTATTCAAGAGAGGATTCGTCTCATTGGTTATATGAGGTTAGTATCATGGTCAATTGAAGTCAACTAAAGTCAAAGTCTCTGGCTAGAGCATTTCAGTTAATAATTATTATTATTATTGAACCAAAGACTTTGTGTTTGGACTATAAAGTTGAATGTGGATGATATTGGAATTTTGACCATTACCGAATTCCATAAATCCAAATGATATAGTTTTGACGAAGAGAATTGGTGTAAATAATTATCACTATTAGGTACCGCTTAGAATAAGTAAAATTGGATTTTACCAAAAGATGTGTAAGCGATAAATTCGGCCAAAATGTCACACCACCTGCTAAGTGATGTGTGAACATTAATATTCGAATAGTTCCATATTAATCGCTAACTGAATTTACACATATGAGTCGCACAACCGTAATGATGAATTTTCTGAAAAACCACATGATTTAATTAGTTTATAAAATGTTGTAAATTGATTAAATTAATTGATATTTGAGAAATATTAATTATTATTTATTTGATGTTTGGAAGTTTTTTTAAAATTATTTCAATGCATTTATAAAAGTTATATTTGCGCGCATTGATATACGATATCGATGTAATTTAAGGATAACTTCATGAAATGATTTGTGAAGATTTTATGTTATTTGATGACATGATTTATGGAAATGTCATTTGATGACATGATTTGTTAAAATTTTATGTCATTTGATAACATACGTGTAAAGAATGGATTGGAGAGAGAGAAATAATCAAGGGAATTGATTAAGTAAGTTTTAATTAAAGAATGAGAAAAGTTTCATTCTTCAAATAAAACATATTCTCCAATTCATTCTGTATACATACAATTCATTGTTTATCTTTCATATTCTTACATTATGGTACCTATTGATTGTCATTAATATGTTGCATTAATTAAGTTTACTAAAAGAGAAACTATATCAACCACCCTTGTCATCCCTTATTTATTTCCATTTCAATTCTTATGTAATAACCATTCAAATTGTTTTTGTTTATTTTATGTATACATATCAATTACCACTAACTATGCACACTCCTTGTATGTTGCACTTGCACAATATTTACTGTGAATATATTTACAATTCATGTCATATTTGGATTAGTCATTAATGTTATTTTATTAATCAATTATTTAATTTAATTAAGAGAAGAAAATGAAAAGCTTCCTTCTCTAACTAAATTTATGATTCCTCATTAACTGAATATTTTAAGAGAAAGGAAATAAAAAGTTTCATTCTCTAAATAAATTTATGCCCCCTCATTAATTGAATAAGTTAAGAGAAAGGAAATGAAAATTTTCCTTCTCCAAATAAATTTATCCCCTTTGTTAATTGAATAAGTTAAGAGAAAGGAAATGAGGAAATAAAATATTTCCTTCTCTAAATAAATTTGAAAAGTAAACATTACACCCAAATATGTATATAAGAGTATATTTGATATACTCTAACTTACATACACATTAAATTAAAGTGAAACTTTATTTATGAAGTTAAATAAAATATTGATTTTATTTAAAAGAAGCTTAGAAAAGTTCCAAATGAATTTAGACTTCATAGGCCCGTTAAAGATCCAAAATGGTTAAATTTTTTTGAAATTCACCCATTTCTTCCACTTCGGGTTGACCCAATTCCAACACCAACAACCACACATACATCCAAAATAGCATACATACAACATGTATAATGCATCCATATCAACAAATGTGGAAAATTATACCAATTATAGCTCAAATCTAATAATTAACTATGGGACGTCAATAGAAAATATGTGATATTTTTATAAATCATTTTAAAATAGTTTTATTTTCTTTTATAAAAATCTAGCAAGTATATAAATATAGAAAAATCACATTTTAAAACCAAAAATCATTCCCGAGCGTCAATCTAATACTATACAACCAATCATAGTACGGTGAGAGATAATATAACTCACCTCAATGAAATCTTTCCAAAGTAGTACTAAAATGTAATCTCGCCATCATGAGTGCAATACAAGAAACCGCATCCAAAACGGGTCTCATATGCAAAAAAGATGGTCGAAATAAGAATCGATGTTATTTGAATAATTAGTCAACCAAATTAAATCACTAATTACCTTAATTAGTTACTAATCTTTCTTCCTCTTATGCCTATACATACGCGCTATAGGAATCGTGCATATCCATGCCATTATCGCTCCATCCAATCACCAAATCCTCCCAAACCACTCAACGACATCAACAACCGACGATTGCAATTTGTTTCTCTTTGCATTCTCTTTGATCTCCAACCATCCACTCAAGATCCGATCTACCATGTGATGAAGCAACTTGGTCGAATCTGGAAGCTGCACACGATTCCTCTTAGGGATGCGATTTGCAAACAAGGATTGGATCTGACCAAAATCCAGGTGAAGGTTCACGTCGTATAGGAGATTCCAACAGCAATCATCGATCCGCCTATCATCAACCCAAGATCTAGAAATCTAAAACCCCAGTTTCAAGGCAAGGAGGTCGATCTTGGCCAACGATGATAAATTAAAATTTCCACCATGTTCATCGCAAAGCTCTTGTCCATAGGATCTCATCGGATCCGGTCTCGCGATTTTTATTATAGCGGATTCAGAGATTTTATTTTTTGAAGATGATTTAAGAGGTGGCCATGGATTTTCTTTCCTAGCCAATGAACAGTGAAATGAAAAATTGGAGGGAAGAGGATTTCAGATTTAAATAATAATATTTAATCCTTTGTTTATTTGATTTCTCAAATAAACGATCGTACGTCTCAAGTCCGTACGATCAAACGACGTGTCTGATTGCCACAAAACTCTTCTACATACATCACCTCATTTTTTCGGATCCAATGGTACAAATCTCGTCGCCATTTGGGATTGCACCTGGTAATGCTAATTTCGTGCATTTCGAGATCGTTTCGGCCATCGGATCATCCGATCTCCAAATATAGCGATCTTTATACTTATTTTAATTCGTAGCGTCAATCCAAATTCAATGGAAGTGGTCTCGAATCCTGGTTCAACCGTACATGAAAAACCACATTTTTGGGTCTTCATTTAATTAACGATTAAATATTTAAATCAATTATTTAAATATCTGATCGTTAAAAAATACGGGTCATTATAGTTTCATATCCTCAAACTCTTCTCCTTCTACTATCTTCATTATGATCTCCGCTAGCATAGCATCTCGCTTCTAACTAGCATCGATCCTTTCTATTAGAGTAGGTCTTATCTACAAACTTGCCAACATCTTTGGTTTCAGCTCGCAATGAGGCCTAAAATCATACATAGCAATATACTGAATATGTTTCCATTTCAAGAACATTGTTCCCAAACTAGCATGTCTTCTACTTAATGCATCAACGACTGCATTCCCTTTTCCCAGTGTATAGGAAATGCTAAAATCATAGGAGGCTAAGAACTCTAACCAACGTTGCTGACGAAGGTTGAGATCCTTTTGAGAGAAAAATTACTTTAAGGATTTGTGGTCCGTAAATAGCTAAAACCTTTCTCCTAGCAGATAATTCCTCCACATCTTCAAAGCAAAAACTATCACCGCCAATTCCAAATCATGAGTTGGATAACTTCTCTCGTGCGGCTTTAGCTGTCGACTAGCATAGGCAACAACTTTTCCTATCTGCATCTACTGCACCTAATCCAGTACCATGGGCATTTTTATATACCGTCAACTCCTCATTCTCACTTGGAATTGTTAATATCGGTGCACTCGTCAACCTCTCTTTCAAACTCACAAACGAATGCTCACACTTCGCGTCCCAAACAAAATTCCGATTCTTCTTCATCAAATTGGTCAAAGATGTTGCTATCTTTGAGAAGTCCTTGATAAAACGCCTGTAGTATCCTACCAATCCTAGGAAACTCCTCATGTCTGTAGCATTCTTGTGTTGGTTCCAATCTTGAACCGATGCCACCTTTGAAGGGTCCACTTCTATATCCTATCCAAAAACGACGTGACCTAAGAACCTCACTTCTTTTCTCCAGAAGTGACACTTACAGAACTTTGCTCTCAACTTGTGCTTTCTCAACACCTCTAGCACAATCCTCAATTGTGTCTTGTTCTCTTCTTTGGTTCTGGAATAGATCAGAATATCATCCACGAACATAAGCACAAACTTGTTCAACTAGTCTCTAAAAACCTGATTCATGAGATCCACAAAGTATGCTGAAGCGCGTTGGTCAACCCAAACAGCATCACCAACCACTCATAAAAGCCTGATGGCATACAAAATGCAGTAATAGGCACACTCACCTTTACTGATCTAAGCTGGGGAAATCCCATATCAAATCCATTTGAGAGAACACATTTGCACCGTGAAGCTGATCAAACAAGTCATTAATATGTGGGAGTGGATACTTATTCTTCTTCGTTACTTTATTCAGCTCATGATATTCCACACACAACCTCAAAGAGTCATCCACTTTACTCACGAATACTACAGGTGCACCCCACTCAGATATACTCCTTCGAATGAACTCTCTCCTTAATAGGTCATTCACTTGCACCTTTAATTCCTTCTGCTCTCTGGGTGCCATTTGCATCAAAAACATAACTAAAGGTCTTGCTTCCTTTACTAAATCTATTTGAAACTCGATCTCTCTATGTGGTGGAAATCTGGTCACTTACTTAAATATATCCGGATACTCTCTAGCGATAGACACAGATAACAACCCCTCCTGTGGAACTACAAGCGAATATAGAAAACTAACCATCATCCCATCCTTTGTTAGGCAACCAATCTCTATCGTCCGCCTTCCACATCTTCGATTGTCATCAATAGTTTCTCGCAATCCACTATCACTGCAATTTTCTTAAGCCAGTCCATTCCCAAGATAATCTCAAACCCAACAAAATTCAAGACAAAACCACCACAAATAAAAGAGCATCCATGAATCAATAATACTAGACCACGACAAACCATGCAAAGGCTAGTAGAGCCTCCAACAGGGTTTGTCACAATCAGAGGTCGGTCTACTATCTCAAATCTCAATCCCAATATGTCTACTAGGTTACAGGATATGAACGAAGGTGAAACCCTGGTATCAAACAAAACACGAATGAAAACTTCTTTAATGAAAAGCATTCCTTGAATAACTACTCCCTTCTCCTTCGCTGAGGTAGCACTCGACGAAGTCAGGACAGCGTCCAAAGCGTATGCTTTCACAACTTTCTTATCCTTCACCAGTTTTGGACAATCCTTCTTCAAATGCCCAGGCTTGTCACAATTGTTGCACTTCTTCTTCTCGCTCACTTTGCAATCCTTAATCAAGTGATCCGTCTCCTTACATCCATACCACTTAGCTTTCTTCTGGCCATTTTTCCCTTGAGACTGCTTCCTCTTTCCATTCCACCTTTTGTTACCTCCACTGCCTTATTGACATTTTGGCTTTTCCTTCTCACAAAAAAAAACAACTGTTCTAAATTTTGGATACAGATTCTCATAATGGAGAGCTTTCTCAACAAGCTTCTCAAATGGTTCATCTATGTGGTCTACTTGCTTCTCTCCAAGATAGTCGTCCAAACCAATGATGAACTTCTAATTCTTTCTCAATGGAGTATCGATGAATGACATCCCATACTTCGATAAAACATCAAATTTTGCAACATACTCAGAAACTGACATCTCTCCTTATTTAAGAACAGAAAACTTCCTAAACAGCACCGACTTCTAACCAGCCGGAATGAACTTCTCTTTAAACCTTGCTTTGAACTAGTCCCAATTAAACCCATCTTCTTAATTAGTAATGGTAATGGCGTTCTACCAGTTCATAGCTCGTCCTTGAAGTTGTCTAGTGGCCAGTTTCCTCTTCATAGCATCATCCAATTCCATATCACTAAAGATGCGCTCCTAGGTATCCAACCAATCCTACACTTCTATGGCAGACTCCGTTCCATGAAATGGTTTCCTCCTAGAGTATAATGGTCTTTACTCAACTTAGCGAAATCAACCCTAGGCGCTTGCATGGGAGCACCTCCACCAACCGCTACACCAGGAGCAGTAGCCTGAACATTCCTCATCATAATTTCCATCATAGCATTCAACATCGCTTGAAAGTCAGGTGTAGCAGCTCCCGACCCTGCTCCATCCTCAACTCCAGAAGCAAAATTCCTCGTAGTATTTCTTGTATGCTAGCTAACTCTTAATCTGTAACAAGAATGATCAGTCTCTCATAAAGATAACTGTATCTATGGTGCTTGTGTGCATGTGACTTATACTGTATAATATATTACTATATAGCTTTAAAAACCAAAATATATATAAAGTACACACCCTCTCCTAAATGTATATACTCTCGATCCAGTCTAAGATGATAACTCTTTCCTTATCTCTATTGGATCTCGGTATTAACTCATGTTAATTGTGTAACCAAAGCTCTAATACCAAATGCAATGACCCCTATACCATCGACACCAATAATATCTTAATAGCACGTTGTAGTCATGCCCTACCGATATAAGACAATCATCAAGGTTGAAAATGAAACAAATACAGAATATAACATGTCGAATATCTCACATCACATAGATAAAACATAATATCACAAATATAACAGGAGAGACAGTAATAACTATGTGAACAAATCATCAGAACACAGATCCACAAAGTTATATACAAACATAGTAGAGTTTATATAATGGAAGTAAGCTCAACAACTATCTCATAACAAAAAAATAAACAATCACTACTAAGACTCCCCAGTGCACATAACAGAATAAGCGTAGAAATCCATATAGGTATATAATATGAGATAGCTCCATCCATCCCATCCTTTGCACAACTACTACATCACCTAGATCTGCTATCTAGTCTACTTATTTAAGAGTACTAAAGATAATAAGAAACAAAGCATAAAACCTTGGGTCAAACAACAGTTTGGTGTGAATGGTAAATGAATCTCAAAATACTATGCATATAAATATGGTAAGGAATAGAGGTACACGAATCATACCTGACATGTCCCTGCAACCAAAGAGTTAGCATATAACATCATAATATGCTACCCTACAAATAACATAAAGGCACTCTACTCAAAATAAGGATATCAACTCTTCAGGTATTCCCATCTCCAATACCTACTCTAAATGATATCTCCAAGTGATAGCCTAGAAAGCAACTAAAGCAATAATAGCAACCATAACATCCGTCAAGCAATCCCCATTATCCTTCCATGTGCCCTAAATATATGATAACTCGCATGGCCTCCTTACTTCCAAGGGCAAATGGAAATACTAGTTTTTAGTGTACTCTTGTATAATGTAGCCCAAAGTGGATACGTGCCTCGTAGCCCAAAGCTAGACACTAGACCTAAAGTCAAAGTTCTAGGGTATTCAGATCCACTCCATTAATCCATGGGAGTCCCCTTATAATACTCCTGCTTTGAGTACAATAGAAAATACTCCGAGTATCAATGATTCCTTAGCACATAAATCTAAGCCCTCCTTTGCTCCATTCAAATCCGAACCCTTCCTTTGATTAATCCACTGTCCATTATTCGGAATGCTTCATGCTCCCCATCCACGACTCCCTCCTTTATTGAGCTGCTATCTTTGACACCTACTCCCTTCACGAGTCACCAACTGAAGATACAAAGCTTTTATCATGCTGTTACATTGTCATCCAATCCTCAAGCGAATGAGCCAACACCACCAGCATGACCTAAAAAGTCTACCAAAACAACTCGATACCAAGCTGATCAACTCAGCATGGACCCATTTACTTAGCTAATTTTAGCTAAGTTTTCTTCCTTGCTTCCTGTACTCCATTCCTAGATGCTTTAGACCTCGGTCCATCCATCAAAATAACCCGGTCCTCTGTCTAAAGCTCCATCTTCAAATTTTATAAACAACTCATCATAGCATCCAATACTTAACCAATCTTCTATATCTTGCTATGAACCACCTCCCTTAGCCAAGCCCTAGAAATTCACACCATCCACCGACCCATTCAGCCAACCAAAATGACTCGGTACCAAGTCATTCAACTTGGTATCGAGTTGAGTCATTTGCAAATTTTAAGGTATGAATTATTCTGCAAGCTCCTCTCATGTTCCGGAGCCTCTCCTCCATGTATCGTCCAATTCCGACCAACTTTACCTCCATTTGCCAAATTCACCAATCAATCTTCTAAGCATCCAAAACACTAGCGAACAACATCAAACTACAACATATAAGCATAAAATAACATGCATATACATCCATTCGTACAAACAATACAAAAGGATGTGATAAACAAACCAATTCTAATCTAAATCTACATATTACATGTACATATGAATTTGAATAAGGAGAATTACTAAATCATTATTGAAAACGATTTCAAGATTCACAATTTAGGTCATAAGCATATGATAAGATGTAATTAAGGTTAGAAAAGGTTTTAAGGCCAAAAATCATGTTAAAATATGTAATTCTACCATATAAACATGCATATGAAAGTGAGAAGATATAAACCACTCACCAATTATCAATATCAACTAGATCCAATGTGGACAGCAATAGCAAGCAATGCAAATCAACCGCAATGATGATCTATATCTTCTAATTGATGACCTTCTCTCTATTAATTAGAGAGTAATTTGTGTGATTTTGGATGAATCTAGTGTTAATAGGGGGTCTAGATTTGATTTAGGGAAGAGGGAAAAGTTTTGATTTGACTCTTATAGTCCTCTATTTATACTAATCCCGAATTAGACTAATGGACCTACATATGGGCTTAATTAATTAAACACTAATACTGGCCAGCAGTTGTATTAGTAACTTCAACCATAATAGCAAAAATCATATGTGTGTAAAAATAGATTTACATAAAGCTTTTGACAAAATTGATAGACAATTTATTATATACATGTTGAAACAAATGGGATTTTGTAATGAATTTTGTGCTCTTATCTATGAATGTATTAGTAAAGTGTCCTACTCTATTTTGGTTAATGGTTCTCCTAATGGGTTTATACATAGCAACAGAGGTATTAGACAAGGAGACCTATTGTCTCCATATCTATTTACTGTTGCTATGGAGTTTTCACAATTCTTATGGAAACAGAACTAATAAAAGGAAATATAAAACCCATTAATAGAACCAAGCCATACATTACTCATTTGTTATCTGCTGATGATTTACTTATTTATTTAAATGCAGACACTCAAAGTGCAAAATCTATAGCAAATATCTTTGCCAAATTAGAAGATCATGCTGGGTTGAAAGTTAATGATTTCAAAAGCAAAATCTATTTCATTAAAGGCTGTGTCAGTAAATTGGACATTTTAAACATCTTAAAATTTAAAGAGAGTAATCTCCCAGTCAAGTATCTGGGATTACCTCTCATTGCTAATTAAGTCAATGATCAAGACTGCATGAGATTATTGGATATAATACAGGCTAGATTTGAAGTGTGGGCTAGCAAACTTCTGTCAACTGTTGGTAGAATTGAACTTACTCACACTGTCATCATTGCAATTATTATGTATTGGATTCAAGCACACAATATCCCAGCAAAAGCTATTCACAAAATTGAAAAAATTTGTACAAATTTCATTTGGAATGGAACGCATCATAAAATTGCTTGGGACAAAATTTGTAAATCAAAGAAAGCTGGAGGCTTAGGCATAAGGAATATCAATGACCTGAGGGAAGTATGCAATCTCAAATTATTTTGGAGATTTGTTTATTGCAATTCACTTTGGGCAAAATGGATGAAAGCAAAGTATCTCAAAAACAAGAATTTTTGGACAACTAGTATTGAAAATCACCATTCTTTTGTATGGAAAAACATACTCAAAACAGAGATACTGGTATTAAACTTTTGGAAAGAGAATTTAAAAATGGAGATCAAACTGACCTATGGTTTGACCCATGGATTTTTGGAAAATCTTTAGTTAGTCTTGTGGGGTGGAATAATTTATATATTTTTGGCGAAGTTACTGGAAAAGTTAGTACCATCATCCAAAATGGTAGGTGGAATGCAATGGCATACCCAGCTACATCTATTTTTAAGTCTGCCATTCAAAATATCTCTATAGACCCAAACCTCCAAAATGATAAATGGGAAAGGAAATTATCTTCAAAAGGTACTTTCTCTTTCAAAAAAAATTTGGAGTATATAAAAGGCTATGATACAGAAGTTGATTGGCACAATGTTATATGGAGTAAATCAAACTGTCCAAAAATGTCCCATTGTGCCTACTTTGCAATTATTAATAGACTTCCCACTAGAGACAGATGCCTGAAGTGGAATAAAAAAGGGGAAACATTATGTCTTCTTTGTAAAAATGAGACAGAGAGTATTGATCATCTGTTTTTCGATTGCATTTATTCAAAGCACATTTGGTTCATTGCCAAAACAAATCTCAAAATCAATCAAAATCAAGCTATTCAAAACATCAAAGAAAGCATCAAATATATTCAGCAAAACTTTAAAGAAAAATCCAAGGAATTCAAAAAAGCAAGTATTATGCTCACAGTGCATCCATCTTTCATATCTGGAAAGAAAGAAATCAAAGGACTCAATCAGAGAATCCAAAGTCAAACTACTGGAAAATGGATAAATATGAAGAGAATTTAGAATCTTTCTTACAGGGTGGGAAAACCATTAATGATTCTCCCAACATAGGTCTGCTTCTTCACAAAGGAAGCTGTAGGATGGAAAAGCCCATGACTGATATTGTATCCATCCAAGATCCTCTCAATACTGGAAGGGACGGCTTTCACCAACACAATAGGAATTTTTCCTATAACACAAAGGGAATTTATCTTAATATTAAAACATATTGTACTAAAGATAACAAGCATACAAATTCTAATGATTTTCATTACTTACCTGATAGGGGCAAAAGCTACCGCACATCCAATATAGGAGATTCGACAAACAGTCAACTACATATGGACAAATATTGGCAACTGGACATTAATAATCAAATAGTAGATGAAAACTATTACAGAAGTAACATCAACAGTCAGATTTATCACTTATCTGCTTGGGGGAAAGGGGAAAGCGGCTTCAACAATTGCAGCATGCAAAAGGAGCCGATCTCAATCAACCTCAAAAGCACCGCCGACAACCGAACAAATTGCCATGGTGAAAAAACTACTAATTTTGCTACCTCTACTATAGATCCCTCAGATCTAAAGGCTGAAGCTTTTCTAACCAACAAAGCAAGCTACTACAAGGAAGATAAAAAAAATAGCTCATATGAGTCAATTTTGCCCAAATCTCAAGCTCGTAAATCAACGCCGTAATGGCAAGAAGGATTGGAAGCCTCTCCCTTAATTATTTCTCTCATTCATTTTGAAGTCTCGAATGGCTGAAAGCCTAAAGACGAAGCTTCCGCCATTTTTTTCTACTCGTTAGAAATGTTTTGTGGAGGCGCTGAATGCCCTATAATGTTTAGGGTTTGCGTTTGTGATATGTTGGTTTATATTCGGGTTATTTACCCATTAACTCATTATATGGGCTGGGCCCTATTTTATATAGTTTCAAAAAAAAAAGTCATTAAATGCATCCTTCTCATTGAGCCTTTTAACTTGATCACAAGTGGAGAATGCACAACTGTAAAGTATCCCATCCGTCTCAAAAATGCAGCCCCCTTGCTCACATAACATGGAGTCCTTGTAAATAGCTCTCTTCCCATATAACTTAAGCTGCAAATAAATTGGTATAATTATAGTTTTATTATATTTAAATGCTTGAATTGAAATGAAAATAAACACTAAAGAACATGAGTAAGTTTACCTCAGCATTCAGAGACTCGACTACTTTCTCGCTTGGATCTTGTTTATCCTAAGGGATTCCTTTTATCATTAACGAAAAGGTCAGATGCTGTATCATACATTTCCAGCGGTCAGGGCCGGTTCAAGAGAGTGGGTTGCCCAAGGCAACTGAAAATTTTGGAAAACATCACTGTTGATGGGAACTGGAGCATGCGTTGCCCCAGGTGCTGAAATTACGAAAAATATCAACTGTGATGGGCATTGAACCCTGCCACCCCAAGCAATAAACCTTACTCTCTTCCACTACACTACCAATACTTTCAATTAATGTATAAAGTAATATTTATTAAATACTAAACTATTCAGACCACCTGTTTTCCTCCACCATGTTGCCCCCGTAAGGGGGGTTGCCCTAGGCGGCCGCCTGTCAGGCCTAGCCCTGGAACCGGGCCTGCCAGCGGTTATGCTTCTTTTTTCTAAATTCATTCTAGCAACCAAGCTCCCTCACCACAAGTATGTTCATCCCCTTCATTATATATACAAATATGTAGATTTTCATAGCATCAATATATGTGTGTTCATCAACCTGCATTATTTAAAACAAAATTAGAAATCTGCAAAAACTTACATAGCCTCGATAACTTTAGAAGAACCACCCCTCTCACATTCAACAGGAGAAACAACTAGACAAGTCACACCCATAGCGCCAAATGTTAGCAGGCAAAAACTAGATGCATATTGCTTACGATGTAGCAGCTTACATATAAGCCCAAATATAGTGTATTTGTATCAATGAAGATCAAAAAAATATACCATGTACTGTATTGTAAAAAATTTCTTCATGCTTTTCAATCTTCTCTCTCCAGAATTGCTACACAAGAATCAATCACAAGTCAGTTATTCAGAAGTAAAGCAGTCTGCATGGGAGGGAAAAAATGACAACGACGACCATGCTATGATAAGAATGCTATATTTCTCATATAATCATATATAAATTTCTTAGCTTAAACTTGCACCAAACATAGTTACATGACTTCGTGAGAGACGTCTAGAAAGAGAAGTCATCATGCCATCTAGAGGCTTGTCGGATGAAGTGAGTGGTCTTTCAGGGTATGATTTTGATTCATGATCCTTATCTCACAGCCAAAATAATATGCAATTTATTTAACAATACTTTGTATTGCGATTATCACTTGAATATGAGTTAACACATAGAGTGAGTTGATTACTGACATTGTGAGCCATTGGACCTTGGATTACTTTAGGAACTTTGAACGGTTTCTTTTTCCTTAGATATTCTCGAGTAATATAAGAACAAGTAGTCTATTCACTATAAGCACCTCTACAAGCATAATTACTTCCATAGTACTGTAACCGGTAGCTGCATATTGCACACTCCCCCAAAGCACCGTAAATAACATGTCTTGGTTGCGCGATAAACATGTATATCAGATCATAAGCATAAATCAAAATGTATCTAGTTTCTAATGCTCCCCTATCTAGGAAATGAGGAAGTTCTGAGTTTGGAAATGAGAAAGTTCTGAGTTTCACACGCCTGAACAAATAAATTAGCAATGCATTTTGTGAAGGCACTTTTTTTGATAAAAGGGATTTATTTTTTAAGGTGGCCCTTAAAATTCAATATCCCAATCATGAAAAAAAAATGCATTTCCACTTGTAACTTGGCACAAGCCATCTGAAATTTTTTAGCACTCCATCGAATTTTTCTTAACGATCAAAATCAAAAACCGTCCCATACCCAAAAGTTGGCCCCCATTCTGTTTCATTTACAATACATTAACCGGTTTTCACATAAAAAATAAATGGAAAATTTTTGTTCTAACTGCAAAAAAAGATTTAAAAACATCGATTGTGCTTGTACATCCATATTTGTAGTAAAAAAAAATTTAAATTGATAAGAAATTCCTCAAAACTTTAAATGTGCTTCAAAAATTTATCATATAATCACTTATTAAAAACAAAAGTTTAACTAAATAGCTCCTTATGTATATATGAATGTGCATGCGCGCGCAAGCATGTTATTATATTAGTTTTTTTGTAGGTTATCTAACATGATACCGCATGAACATAATTTATATATTTATTATATATTAATTCATATATAATTTATATAGCATGTAACAAATAAAAAAATATAACATGCATGTAACTATTGTACATAGAAGCATAATTATCAATAAAAGAAAACTATAAACAAATAATGAACATAATCGTAGCAGTACTGGGTAGTCTTGTGTTAGATAACATGTAGCAAAGAATTAACTATCGGACTTGACCTAGAATATGTTAGACATAAACTTAATTTTCCAATCTAGATTTTTCATCTAAGAAATATCTAGAATCTAGAATATTTAGGAGATATTTATAGACTAATATAATTGAAATTGTACGAGAGAATATTTAGGAGATGTGTATGGAGAATTGTTAGATTAAGATAATATCCATCGTTTATTTGAGATGTGAACTCCTATAAATAGAGGTGGATTCACGCATTTTGGATGTAAGAAAAAAATGAAATTTTGTAATAAAATTTAATAATAAAGTTTTTCTCCTTATTAAAAAAACTGTTTTTTTCCTTCTCCAACCTCTTATCTATCTTCTTCTAAAATCAAGGACATTTGGTATTGAAGAAAACTTCTAATAAAATGGTACCATAGTTTGAAGATCCTTCTAAAAATATGGCAAATAGTGGTGTTCCCTTACTAGTCCCAATGCCCACTAAGACCAATTATGATAATTGGAGTTTAACGATGATGGCTTTTTGGAGCACACGACGTATGTAAGATAGTTGAGAAAGACTACACCGAACAAGAGAATGAAGATAGTCTATCTCAAACTCAAAGGAATAGTTTGAGAGACTCAAGAACGAGAGACAAGAAGGCTCTCTGTCTAATTTATCAAGCATTGGATGACGATACTTTTGAGAAAGATTCAGGATCAAAGTCAGCCAAAGAAGCATGGGAAAAGATTCGAACATCTTACAAAAGAGCCAATCAAGTCAAAAAGGTACGTCTTCAAACTTTAAGAGGAGAGTTTGAAACTTTGCATATGAAAGAAGGTGAACTTGTCTTAATTACTTCTCAAGAGTTTTAACGCACTACAACAAAAAGTGTCTTTTATAGCGGCATATAGCCGTTATTAATCACAACCATAGCGGTTTGATAAGCGTTGTATATCGACATGTTATAAAAAACTGTTGAATATTTATAACACAAAATATGCCGCTATGGTTGAGCTTAGTTTTATAACGCAAATTCGCCGCTATGGTACGTTAATTCAATAGCTCATTATAGCCGCTATAATACAGCTAAATCTCAACGAAACTGGAAATCTTTATAACACCATTTTGCCGCTATAAAATATTTATTCAATAGCTCATTATAGCCGCTATAATACAGCTAAATCTCAACGGAATTGGAAATCTTTATAACACCATTTTGCCGCTATTTACACGGTACTATAGCATGTATATACCGTTATAAAATACGCAGATACACGGTACTATAGCATGAATCTTCTTTAAAAACATAACAGTTGAACAATGTAAGAGCCGAAGAATATAATAACCACAAAATGAAACTCATTCAATCAAACGTACCAAATGTCTATATATATTATATTAAACATGCTCAAACATACACATAATATACATTATATAATAACAACATCGCAAATAAGTTTTCAACTGGACTAAAAAACAATATAGCTAATAACACAAAACCAGGTCATAACCATTATCTTGCGACTTGCTCTTTTACTGGGAAGCATGGAAGCAGAGTTGAAGCAGGTGCAGGAGCTGTTCAACAAGCAGCAGATAATCCAACATCATAAAAATGACGTGTAATCTGATGCCATCTCCTTCTCAATTGTTTCCTTGACAGCCTGGAAAAAGAAAAGGTTCAAAACATTGTATACACGAGCACAAGGCTGCATTCAAATTCTTAAGAGGATATTTGTTTTTATTTTTTAATTTGGAAATTTGTCTATTAGCTCACCACGAGTAAATTTAATCACTTTATATTCAGTCAATGCGTGTTGTGAGGCTATTGATTTATCTCTAGGAATGGTGATCCTATCTGATTGTCCATCTTCAAGTACTATCTGGAAAGAAACTGCTACATAATGTCATTTTATTTTGTAAATAAAGAAGTAAAAAAACATGTAGAACACTAAGGCATCAATGCCAAATCAATCATGAAAAAAAATCCAAGTTATAATGCAAGATGATAAGGTAAAATAAACCAACATTTTTTTCATCAAAATTTACACACTATATCAACCATACATAGTAAGTTCAAAAAAGAGAGGTAGAAAAACTGGACAGATTGCTGCATATGAATGGAATGGCTATCTTAAAGCTATTTAATTCATAATTTGACATAACTTGCTAAAGACATATACATATTGGGATCAATTGACAAATTATAGAGAATTGGAGACATAGATATACTGATTGTCCATACATTTCTTTTAAGAACATCTGAAGAGAGAAAAACAAGCAAACATTGCATTTACATTCATGAAAAATAAAATTTAGCACACACGTAAACCATATGCAGTTAGAGAAAATTAAAGGAGAAAATGTATTATCAAAAAGATTAAAACCTGATGATGGTGTAGTGTGCCATGAAGTGCAAATCTTCATACATACTACAAAAATCCTAGTAATACAATATTTCTTTGCACTTAAAGCACCGAATTCTGAAATTAAGGATCCTACAGCAAAGAAACAAAATAAAAAATTATAGAGGAAAATAGCTTAGTAGTGTTAAAAATAAATTATTTACTGACAAGAAATGTAAACAAAAGAATGGTGATACCAAATAACATTAATATCAAGCCAGAAATAGCTATTCTTTACGTTAGTAGAAGATGGGAGTACCATATCATTTGCTGGAAAAATTGGCCAGTGCAAATGATTCTGGAGTAAGATATACATGATAGACATGTGCAAAAAAGTAGTCCAACAAACAATGTACAAATAGGTCTATGTTTCAGACTCAAAATTTGTTAGCTGCAGCCTGGCAATGACATGGAGGGCCATATTTTTTGCTCATGGATCTCTTGCTTTCAAATTACATACATTGTAACTATTTGGTTATGTGAGTCTACTTCTCACTTTATAGACATTGCCCATCCACATGCCTTCTAAATATAGAGGTCAAGTATAATTTATGAAGAGTAATAACTGCGTTCCAATTACTTCTCCCACTTTCTTTTACCATTTCTAATGCATGTATGTGTACTTCATCTAATGATAAAATCATAATGCAATATGCACCATTAAGTGTTATGGTTTCTAATGTGTGTTCCATCTATGTAATAAATATGGCCTGTCTCAATAGTTGGGGCTTAAATGAGCTGTGTCAAGTTCTGGATATCCAGGAAATAGCAAGCTTTTCATGAATGTAATAATCATGTAGAAACAAACATACATAAGTTCAAACTTTATGAGAACAATATACAATAGTTTATATGGTATATCCAGTTAGTCATGTATATGGTTGATTTGTCCCATAATCTATGGTGATGAGCTGGAATTATAATACTGTATCCATCTGAGGTTTAAATGACTAAGAAGCACTCATAAATCAATTACCTGAACAAAATAAATGAAAAGGCCAATACATAAAACATAAAAGGGCCTTGTAGAGCAAATACCATTAGTATTTAAGCATTTCTTATATTATTATCACACTAGGTGGGCTATGGTAAAATAACTATAAATAAGAAATAAATACAGATCAGAATAAGTAGGAACAAAAGTTACTTGCAGCTCTTTTCCTGTTAGAAGCTCAACTAAACTTGTATGGACAACAATAAAAGGTTTCCGACCACTAATTGCCAATGTGTACGCATTTGGGACAGGATTTTGGCGAACGTACAGATCAGGTGCTTCTATATTCAAAACCTTTGCAGCTTCATTCAGTGATTGATAAAGACCAGATAACTGTAAAATAATATCACCAAATTTGGTTGACAATACTACAATTGAAAAGCAAACAACCACAATACTGTTAGAAAGAATCAACCCTTCCGATTCAAATTTATAAATTTCGGTACATTGGAATCAAATGAAAAGGAGTTGCTTTGATGAATTTGAAAGTGCTGAAGCTAGTGGATTAGCAGCTTTATTTGATGATGGTTTAAAACTTGGTGAGGGTATGAAAGAATTAATGTATTAGACTAAAATGCTTTTCAGATGTTTTTCTACGGTTCTTTTCCTAGCATAATGAGACTAGCAACATATGGACAAAAGTAAGATTACTCATTTCTTGATTTATGTTTTTTTTTGTTTATGCAAATCATCTTACCTAACAAACAAAGAACTCAAATAGAATAAAATCAATAATTTGGTGTGGTTTTTAATAGGATTCTTAGCGGGTTTTAAAAGTTTAAATTCTACTGCAATATACAATTGCTTTTACTGTCAGGTATAATCTCCATACAATAGACTAAGCATCTCACATAAACTTTTTGATATTATAACTATACCATACTATTATCTTAAACATAAAGATAGAAAATAACCTACATACTAGTATTAATTTGGTAGAAGGCTAATAGTATGTTAAAAGGAGAAAAATATTATGATGAAGAAATATAGAGACCTTCTAACTTTTTAATAGCTATGAATTGTAAACTAAAATAGTGTAAAGCTGTTGCAGCTCGAGCTGTAGTGTGTAAACCTACTGCAGCTTGAGCAAAAGCAGCAGAGCGTAGACCGATTACAACTCGAGCAATAGTAGCAAGCAGAGTCGCTGCAGCTTGGAGCATGGACCAACTGCAGTTCAAGCAATAGGGTAGCTACAGCTCAAACAGTGAAGCTACTACAGCTCAAAGCATGAAACTGCAGCAGATCAAACATCGGAGCTACAGCTCGGTGCATGTAGCTACTGCAGCTTATGCGCTAAGCTGTTGCAGCTCGGACAGTAAACCTAGACCCTCAATGACATTGATCCCACTCAACATCCCAATTGCAAAATTACAACACCATGGATTTTTAAACATCCATTATATATCTATCAGTGCACAGACTTTTTCACGTAAGATTGAGGTAGTTTTATATCATCTATTCACAAATTAAACAGTTAAACATTTGCACTCATTTTAAAACATATTTTCTAGTGTTATGGTAATCATTAATGTAAGTTAAAGAACACTATTTTATAGATTATGCATACATTTAGTCTTGTCCTTAAACATAGTATTATGTATATTGATGCATATTTTCTCACATCTAAGTTTGCATACCTTCTTTCATGCAAAGAAAACTATCCTTTCTTTCCTACTAACAAGAAAAATAATCATTGATGCAAAATAAGAGAAAACCTACAAATTATAACCTTATTTGAAATACAATTGGTTTATATAACAGTTCAAACTGTGTGTAGCGTTTACAAACAGATATTAGGCATTATCAGTAAATATAAGGCATTGTTAGCATTTGAAAAAGATATTAAGCAATGTTTAGCATCTATGGAAATATATTAAGCAAAATTCAAACTGTGTACAAAATTCAAGTACTTGTCAAATTAACACCAAAATTAAATAGTGAACAAAATCAAGTAGTGCAAAATAAAGAAGCTAAGTAAAATTCAGCAAGAAAGAAAAATTCTATGAGAACACAAAATTCAATAAGAAGATAAAAGCAACAAACTAGAACGTCAAATTTGAATTTGTGAATTCCTTTGGGTTTAAGTTGGGGAGAGCATCTTACCATGATGGGGACGGTAAAGAAGAGCAAGGATTACCCACCGATTGCAATTGAAGCTGAAGATCGAAGTGGAAAATGAGCTAGGGTTTTCCTGTTATTCAAATCAAACTAGGAAAAAGGTCGGCGAGGGCAGCTGATTAGTCAATTTACACATGGAGTCACCTCTGCAGGTAGGCGAAAGCAAAAGCAGAACAATGAGATGCGGTATTTTGAAGTGGATAAGAGAGCTGAATGATCTATAGGGTTTCATTAGAAAATGAGGATGAAATTGCTAGGAATGGTTCAAGTTAGGAAAGAAGCGGCTGAAACTTTTCGATCTCAAAAGAAGCAACTCTTGCTCTATACCGCTCAATCTATAAACATCATCATCTGACATTTACCCTTGTTGGAAGCGGTAGGCGATTCCATTCTTGCAAATCGATCAACACCTTCATCGTCGTCGTTTCCCCAGCGCGTTTTGTAGCCATGAAAAGTAGGTTTAGGGTTAGATGCATTTTTTTAATCGGGGAAAATCAATAACGATATGATTTTGGAAACACTGGCTTGGAAAAGGTTTCTTCTAGATCGTGTGTCTTGATTTGCAGAGGATGTAGTACGGGTACGAGAGTTATGGACGGAGGCAGTGATAAGGAATTGGGGGGAATAATTTGGAGAAGAGGCGGCGAGGAAAATATTTGGGTAAGAGGCAGCCAGGAAAATAATTGAGGGAGTAAGAGCGTTACCTTGGCTATCCAACTCTAAATAATACAAATTAAAACAAACATCTTCAGAATAACGCGTTATTAAATAGCATTATTAATATCATATTTTGTTGTAGTGACGGTTACTAATAATCTAAAAAGAAATAGTGCGAAGTTAAATGATGTAGGAATTGTGGAGAAGATTCTTAAATCGTTAGATCCAAAGTTCGAATATATTGTCTTTCATGATCAAAGCAAGCACATTGATACACGATATCACTACATTAGAGAGCGAGTCGCCAAAAAGGATGTATAACTAGTGTACATGAAGACACATGATCAAGTAGCTGACATCTTCACCAAGCCTCTCAAGCACGAAGATTTTATTAAGTTGAGGAGTCTGCTTGGAGTAGCAAAATCAAGTTTATGGGGGGTGTTGGAAATAAACTTAATTTTGCAATCTAGATTTGTTATATAAGAAATATATCGAATCTAGAATATTTAGGAGATATTTATGGACTAATATATTTGAAATTGTACGAGAGAATATTTAGGAGATATGTATGGAGAACTATTAGATTAAGATAATATCCACCGTTTATTTGAGATGTGAACTCCTATAAATAGAGGTGGATTCACGCATTTTGGATGTAAGAAAAAAAATGAAATTTTGTAATAAAATTTAATAATAAAGTTTTTCTCCTTATTAAAAAAACCGTTTTTTTCCTTCTCCAACCTCTTATCTATCTTCTTCTAAAATCAAAGACATTTGGTATTGAAGAAAACTTCTAATAAAGTGGTACCAGAGCTTGAAGATCCTCCTAAAAATATGGCAAATAGTGGTGTTCCCTTACTAGTCCCAATACTCACTAAGACCAATTATGATAATTGGAGTTTAACGATGATGGCTTTTTGGAGCACACGACGTATGTGAGATAGTTGAGAAAGACTACACCGAACAAGAGAATGAAGATAGTCTATCTCAAACTCAAAGGAATAGTTTGAGAGACTCAAGGACGAGAGACAAGAAGGCTCTCCGTCTAATTTATCAAGCATTGGATGACGATACTTTTGAGAAAGATTCAGGATCAAAGTCAGCCAAAGAAGCATGGGAAAAGATTCGAACATCTTACAAAAGAGCCGATCAAGTCAAAAAGGTATGTCTTCAAACTTTAAGAGGAGAGTTTGAAACTTTTCATATGAAAGAAGGTGAACTTGTCTCAATTACTTCTCAAGAGTTTTAACGGTTACTAATAATCTAAAAAGAAACAGTGAGAAGTTAAATGATGTAGGAATTGTGGAGAAGATTCTTAAATTGTTAGATCCAAAGTTCGAATATATTGTCTTCCATGATCAAAGCAAGCACATTGATACACGATATCACTACATTAGAGAGCGAGTCGCCAAAAAGGATGTACAACTAGTGTACATGAAGACACATGATCAAGTAGCTCACATCTTCACCAAGCCTCTCAAGCACGAAGATTTTATTAAGTTGAGGAGTCTGCTTGGAGTAGCAAAATCAAGTTTCTGGAGGGTGTTGGAAATAAACTTAATTTTGCAATCTAGATTTGTTATATAAGAAATATCTAGAATCTAGAATATTTAGTAGATATTTATGGACTAATATATTTGAAATTGTATGAGAAAATATTTAGGAGATATGTATGGACAGCCGTTAGATTAAGATAATCTCCACCGTTTATTTGAGATGTGAACTCCTATAAATAGAGGTAGATTCACTCATTTTGGATGTAAGAAAAAAAATGAACTTTTGTAATAAAATTTAATAATAAAGTTTTCTCCTTATTAAAAAAATCATTTTTTTTACTCTAGTCTCTTATCTATCTTTTTCTAAAATCAAATCTATTTGCTATTAAAGAAAACTTCCAACAGAATAGTGCCAAATAACTAATAAGAAACATTTATGCCATGGGGAACAAAAATTGATCACAACAAAACCATGTTACCGAGTCAAATTAATGTCTATAAGGTTGTCGTTTATTTTAATTTTATTTTTAATAAAAATATAATTATATAGAACAAAGGAGAATAAAAGCCTTTCTCCGGTGGCTCACAAAAGCAGGCGAGGCATGCAGAGAACATATGCCTCCCAAAACACTGACTACAGAACAATACCCGAATGAAGGGAAGAAAAACAAAAAAAAACCTCCACTGACTGACAGAAGCCAGGAGTAACAAGCATAAGTATAGCAAAAGAAACATCACCAGCACAACCACAAATCCCGCTACACCGAATAGGTATAGGCCAGTCCACCAAAGTAGCTACCATCCCATACAGAACCAAGGAACCGATAAAAGAAACCAAAACCCAGCCCGAGCAGCAAAGCGACCACGCTAAAACAACCACAAGCTAAGAGCACCAAACCAAAAAGTGGCAGATATAGCAGGTAAAGCAGACCCCTAGAGGACGAGGCAAAGCAGGGAACCACCGCCCAACTGACCTCACCATCGAGCTCCGGCAAGGCCACCGCCCGATGATGGTGTCTGAAGAACCTCGAGAAGAGCACCAAAAGCTAAGATGAAACAAGGGCCCACAATGTCTGAAGTAGAGGACCACCGAGAAGGCCAGCTACACAAAGGGGGAACCAAATCCCAAGCAACTCCATTGCTAACCAAATAGAGGGAAATGGCAAGGATCACCAACCGGACTAGAAGCTAGCAACCAGGATCAGCAACCCAAGTAGACAAGCAAGTACCAAGACCACTCGAGCAGCTCCAATACCAAACAACCGGAGAAGAGCACTGGAGAAGCCTACAGAACAGGACGACCACAACCCAAGCAACTCCAAAGAAACCAATCAGAGCCAAGCAAAGAGGGCCCCGGACCATTGAAGAATCCACAGACACCTGGACCTGACAAACTAGCAACCACATAAGAAGGAAGGAGGGGGGATCGGGAGCGAGAGGTGAAAGCCATCGCCCCACCAGCAATATTCAACCAACTCTTAGTCTAGCAGCAGACAAGACACACGAAATAGATAGAAGACCCACTAGCCTCCTAGAGCGGGAGCCCATGGGTTCCCTGAAAGGTCTACCACGGAAAGCCAGGAAGACGTCATTCCTGACACGCCGAATAATGGATGGAGGATCCATGGGAGTACTCTCAAAGGTTGCCTTATTCCGCGCGCACCAGAGGTGCCAGCAGATCAGACAGGAAAGCAATCGGAACACGATCGAACGAAGTGATTTACCAGAGACCCCAGCCCACCAGGTTCTCTGTAGATCAGTAGGAGATCTGGCAATACCACGAACCCCAACAAGGTTCCCGAAGTAATTCCAGCACGCTCTGGCTGAGAAACCATCAAAAAACAAATGGTTCAAGGATTTCGTGTCCCCATTGCCACAGCATCTACAACGGGAGACGGAGGGGATGCCGATCTTTTGCAGATTCTCGTCTAGTGGCAACCCATCATGCAGGATGCATCACATCAACAGAGAGACCTTGGGGGGAGTTCGAGAATCCCAAATGAAGGAAAACAAAGGACGAATGGGGCTTGGAATTCTAACCGAAGTCCAAGCTTTCAAAACGGAGAACGAACCGCCATCCCAACCGGAAAAGCCGCCATGAGAGTCAGAGAACGGCTTTACCAACTGCATGTGCTTCCAGGTCTCACTAGCAAAGGACGGAGAGCCTGAGAAATTAGAGCCCGCAAGCCTGTGGTACTTAGCACGGAGGAACGACGCCCACAAAGAGTCGTTAGCCCCAAACCTGTACCACAACTTACAAGCAAATGCTGCACAAAGGTCCTTAGGATTACGCAGACCCAAGCCACCTTCATTTTTCGGACGACAAATGGCGTCCCAAGAAACCCAGTGGTGACGACGGGCGTTGTCCTTGATACCCCAGAAGAAGGACGAGACCAGAGACCGATAAGACCGGAAGAAGGAAGAGGTAGGGGTCATAACGGCGAAAACATGAGTTCCCATTGAGTCTAAAACCGACTTAATGAGAACCAGCCTACCGGCCTGGGAAAGAAGAGACGCATTCCATCGGATGATCTTGCTCCTCACTTTGTCAGTCAAGGGATCGAAGATAGCTTTAAGATTTCTACCTCGGTACAGGATAATACCCAGGTAAGGTAAGGGAAGGGAAGCTTCCTTGAAACCAGAAATGGTCTCGATCCAGGAAGCTCAAGAAGGGGACAAGTCCTTCGCATGGACGAAACAACTTTTGGAAGGGTTAACGAGTTGGCCCGAACACCTCTCGTATTGGTGAAGGAAACTAAGGAGCCGTCGGACAGAGGAGCGATTACCATTAGAGAAAATGACAATGTCATCAGCAAAGGATAAGGAAGAGATAAGCGGGCAGCCCCTCGGAATCCCAAAGTGCTGGATCTGACCGTAGATCGTTAGGGTCTGAAGACCGCGAATGAAAGCCTCTGTCGCGATCACAAAAAGAGATGGCGAAAGTGGGTATCCTTGACGTAGACCCCTTCCCGCCTTGAAATACCCATTAGCCGACCCGTTAATGAGCACAGAGAACCAACAGTTCGAGATGAGCCTCCACACCAAGTCAATTAGGGATTCCGGAAACCCGAAAGCCCTCAAGACCTTGATGACGAAAAACCAGGACATGCGATCGTAGGCCTTAGCCATGTCCAGTTTGATGACCACATTAGAGCCCCTTACTTTCCGATCCAGTTGGGAGATCAGTTCCTGGGCTAGAAGGAAGTTATCAGTGATTAAACATCCTTTTACAAACCCCGCTTGAGAAGGAGAGATAATACGCTCAAGGAAAGAGGCCAAACGGCTAGCCAGGATCTTGGAAATAACTTTATTCGAAAAGTTACAAAGGCTGATAGGCCGGAAATCCGCGCAAGACCGAGGATTTTCGCACTTAGGAATCAGAATCAGATTGGTGGATGTCCAGCCAGAGGGAAGAGACCCGCCGGAGAAGAAGGATTGAACCGCAAGACAAAAATCAGCCTCAATATAGGCCAGACACTCCTATAAAAGACACCGTTGAAGCCGTCAGGTCCACTGACGCTATCCTTGCTCAGGGCAAAGACACTAGCACGAATCTCCTCTAGGGCTGGAGGATCCGCTAATAGGGTACTTTCTGGAGAAAGAACCATACGGGGAATGAAGGCCAATAGGGTCGGACCGGAAACCGAGACAGACGGAGAGCCCAGAAAGGACTGGAAGTGGGACAGAATGGTATCTTTGACTTCCTCGGACGAAGAAGCCAAAGATAGGTCAGGACGCAAAATCTCACGGATAGTGAGAAGATTATTCTTCTTACGAATAGAAGAATGGAAAATTTTGGAATTCGTATCACCGTCGACCACCCACTTGATCCTAGCCTTTTGACGAAGGTAGTCATTTTCGATACGAAGCTCCGAAGAGAAATTGGTTTGGGCTAACGCCCAAGCCTCCTTGTTGGCGACGGACGGATCCTCGTCTAACAAGGATTCGGCTAAGATCAGGGTTTCTTCAGCCACCCGAACGCGATCAAAAATGTTCTTGAAAACATCAACGTTCCACACTACAGGCTTTGAGACGCTGAAGCTTACGAGCGAAAACAGCGCGGGGAGAGCCAGAGACAGGAGCGCTCCATGAGTTAGCAACCACTTGATGAAAAGAGTGGTGTGATCTCCACATGCTCTGGAACCGAAAGGAAGAGGGCCCAGAGAGGGAAAGAGGGAGGCAACGAACAACCAAAGGAGCATGGTCAGAGAAGGTACGATGGAGGTGAGCGATCGAGAAGGAAAAGGGGAGGCGAAACCAATCCTCCGACCCGAACACACGGTCTAGCCTAGAAAGAATATGGTTCGGTCCCTCTTGGTTGTTCGTCTAAGTGAAAGCAGAGCCAACAAAGGAAAGCTCAGAGAGACCTGAGCTGATAATGAACGAGTTGAAATCCGCCATCGCAGCACGGTTGATGGCGGCTCCTCCCCGTTTTTCCGCATGGCAAGCGACGATATTAAAATCGCCGCCAACCATAGAGGAAGAAAAACCCAAATCAATGAGAGCTAGAATGTCGGACCAAAGAGTTAACCTCTCCGTCCGACCGCATTTGGCGTAAACCGCCGAGAAGAGAAAGGGAGAAGCGAAAGACGGAGAAGAGCAGGCCACCGAGAAAAGCTGCGAGGAGTCGAAGATGGAACGAACAACAAGGGATTTGGACCATAAAATCCAAATCTTTCCGGAAGCGTTGGCTGATCCACCGCCAAAACATAAGGCTGAAACGGTATTGGGAATACCATCTGGCTCCTGAAAAGGTTCCAAGAGAGCGACCAAACCCACAGAGTGCTTCCTGACAATGCATTTTAGTCTAGCCAAAGATGCATCGTTGCCAATGCCACGGGCATTCCAGAAAAGAAAATTCGACATGAGGGAAGGTAAGAAAACCGAAGAAAGAAGAAGAAAAGACAGACACCAACCAAAGGAAAGCAGAACGAACTCAGACAAGATACAAAGAATATCGAGTAGATCTATCGATCTGCTCGGACGCCGCTATAGAGCGTGTGCGGATGGTGCGAGGGGTAGTCGGGACTCTTCGCTATCTGCGACGAGTCGAACGAGGAGGAGGGAGGGAGGGTTGGGGGGATGTCTTAAAAGACACCTCGCCACCGGTCCCGGACAAAGAAGACTGCGAGGAACCATAAAGCGAAGGGGAAGAGTTCCTAGAAATGCAATCTAGGTGCTCATTAAGGAGCGCAATTTCTGCCTTACACATAAGAGGAATGGTAATGGACAGAGAGCACGAAGAAGAGGTAAGGGAGCACGCCGAGGAGCATGGGGCTGAAGAATGAACCAAACGATCCGGAAGAACAGAGGGAAAGCGCAAGAGAGAGGGGTAGCTGACCAACTGCATCCCATACTGCTGAACAAACCAGTCAACATCAGGATAAGAATGAGCCAAGGATGAGGTGGAAAAAGAAAAGGAGGAACAACCAGAGAGCGAGAGCGCAGAACCAACCCACGACGGAACAGGAGAAGGAGATGAAGGGGAGGGAAGAGCGTGGCGGGGAAAAACAAAAGAGGGACCAGATAGTGTAGGGGAGCAAACAAGTTGCAGCCCACATTGCTGTAGGAACCTTACCAAAGTCGGACTGTCACTAAAAAGACAGCCCTGCGATACCGGTAAGATTCGCGGGTCGGTCCTAATGGAGGGAACAACAGAGCAGAACAATGAAGGCTGGCAATAACTCAGGCTGTCCGAATAGTGGTCCGAATCTGGGACCACTGTGCGAACAGAGCTGGGAGATCGCCTGAACCAATCGCTCCAGGCCCGTTGTAACCTCCAAAGAGACCAACGGTAGCCCGACAACCTAGAGATACGAAAAGGAGCAAAAGTCACTGACGACACAGAAAAGGCCTCGTAATGACTCAACACAAGAACCCAGCAAGAGGAGCCCATCAGATTGACCCATACTAGCAGCCTGGTATGGACACAACCGATGCGGCAGGGGAATTCCTACGAACCAAACAGAGGGCAAAGTCTCTGATGCAGGAAGCAAGACGAGAGGACAGAGACAGACGAGACTAAAACACCTGAACTAATGGGACCTGACACACCACCAGTCTGGGACGGGACAGCAGTGTCAGGGAGCACACACCTAAGTGTGTCATGGCTCATGCACAGAAAGTAAATGCCATCGGCCAGCAACCAGCAAATAACCGACAACCCATCAGAAACTACGAAAATAGAAAAGGAAGGGGAGAAACTCACCTGCCTGCAAAGGACCGCACTTACCGGCTGGATCTGAGAATGGGCCAAGACAAGAGGAGCTCTCGAAAGCTGACACCAATCCAAAAAGTACGACAAAGCAAAATCCTCACCAACTGGCACAGAGCCAAGTTCAGAAATACCCAAAACAGCAGAAGGCAGCGGCGCACTATCACAAGCTTGCAGCGAGCCCAATCTAGTATGCGCGCGTCGACGAAAGCGACGCCGCCGCCTCCTCCTCAAAGAAGAGGACCGACGCCTTAATAAAAAACCCATAACCGGGATATAGCTGCCTGGGGTGATGAAATCCCCAGCAGTAGCCAAACAATCCTTCCCAACAGATCCACAATCAGAAGCACCCCTATTAGCGAGCCAAACAAGGGAGGATCAGCTCCTCAATTCTGTAAAGAGCATGAATCTACGAAACTCAAGCAAGGTTCGAAACCCAAATTGGACCTACTCCCAAAAGAGAGCTTTCGAGTAAATAGACCAAAGTCAGAACAAGGGAGAATTTCCAAAAAACAATCATCTATCACCACAAACCGATGCCTTAATAGATCTGAAAAGGTTGTCAAAGAGAAACCTGTATCTCAATAGTGTCTGAGCCGGTGATAACCAACGAAATCGAGCCCACAGTCAGCTCGCGTAAAGCCTTGGTGATTGAAGAAAAGCTAAGGCACGGTTTCAAAAATGAGCCTCTGAGGATGTAGACATCCTCACCATAAATCGGAACCATAGAGAGAAGAGTTAATAAATTAGAGCAAACAGCGGAGAGCACACGCAGAGAAAAGTAACATAGAGCAAGAGGAATAGGGGAAAAAAAGTTAGGAAGTTTGGGGAAATTGGCAAAGAGTACTGACTGAGATTTGGGGAAAACGACAGAGATTAAGGATCGGTGGAGAGAATATACGGAGGAGAGAAGCAATCGATGTAGAAATAATATGAAGAATCGGGCAGAAATCAGAGAGAAGACGCCATGAATAAGACCGTTTAATGGAATGGAGGTTGTCGTTTATGTTAGGCAACTACTGGATCGCATATTTCAACATTGCAAAGACATGTTACTGAGTTGTTTTCATAGGTTAGAAAACAGATGTTATTAAAAAATGTTGTTCTCAATCACAACAAAACCCAGATATTTCTGATAGATAACTTTAATGTGATACACATGTAAAAATTAAAGGAGGGTGTAACTAATGTGGAGTATGCAACGAACAAATAAAAGAGATTTCCGGTTTCAAAATACTCAATGCAGACTCAAATTCTACCTTTAATAAACAAGGAATGCATTGTCTAAATTCTACCTTTAATAAATGCATTGTCTAAATAAATAAACAGAACCACGAAACCTTAAAATGTTAACTAAAACATTATTCTACATAATCTACAATTTCAGTTATATGATTTGTTCGTATGAACAAGTTTAAACAATAACTCGCATATAAGCCAACAAAATAAAATTAAATAAAGAAAAATATTTAAGAGGCTAGCCTGCATGTAGAGTTTGAATGAAAAGAAATGTGATGTAAGAACAGAAGTACCTTAGTGGTATCCTTTTTGGCAGCTGCAGGCTTCTTCTTCCTTCCAAGCTTGTTATTTAATGCATTATAAACAACATCAAGGATATAAGTTTTACGGGTAACAGCTTCACTTCCCCATGAGTAGTTTGCAGTATCCAATCTAAGTGCTCTCCATATTACATTTCCTCCTCTGAACCGAATTCTTCTTACTCTCTTGTTGCTTAACAACTTAGTATTAGCTGGCTGGCGACCCATCTTGTACTTTCGCTTCTTGCGCCATGCCATCTTCTTCCCTCTTGTAGCCTGCCTCTTGTGCATGATCTTTAACAAAACAAAGCTCTCACTGGATCAAAATGTAACCTGATACTGTGCGTTCATCTTCTTACATATTAATTTAGAAAAAAACAATAAATGGACTAAAAGTATATACCTCATCCAAAAATAATATTGTGGCAGATTTAATAATTTTTCTATTACAGAGAGCATCTCCAATGCCTTTGAAAATGTAGGTATCTGGTATTCAACTGTTAGATTTCTGTCATCTAGCATTTGCTGGCAGTAAATACAGGTATGATTAATTTGCAACTAAAACTATAGCAGATTATTTGCAGAAACGATATATCAATATAAATTTGAAATTGACAAAAGCAGTGCTCTTTGTTGGATAAAAATATCTTAAGATGCTATGGTACAATAAATAATGATGTTGAACAAATTCTTACCTTTAATGTCATAGTTGTCGAAACCAAGGTTCGAAGTTCCGGTTTCCGTTTCCATTCCGGTCATTTGAAAAATTCAAAATTCCGGTTCCGTTTCGGGATTTCTGGAAATTCCGTTTTAAATCCGGTTTGTGAATTCCGGTACATTTTTGTTATAAATACGCAAATATGTATGCAACACTGATAGTCAATTACACTAAATTATTCAAGTGACATAGAAGTTACAAAACATACAACATAAAAGTTTAATACCAAAAGCTATTTCTCTGAGCATCATGTAAATTTTGTTCATCGCTCTCTTTATCTTGTGTTGGATTATAATATGTTGGAAAAGCATAATGCTGTATCTGATCCGAACTTAAAAATGTCGTCATCATATTATCAAAGGGTGATGGTTCATCTTGGCTACTTGATGGCTCAGCAGTATACGGTTGATTTAACCCACAATACGAATAACCTCCGGTATAGTCGGACGTATAATACCTAAAACTCGGGACATTGTTAGAAGTATATCTGCCATCATAATCCCCTTGATCTTCATGTACAACGTTCAAATTTCTATCTCTTCGTCGATTATATTCATCTGCTTCATAATTTTGGATATGTCTTTGAGAATCATCAAAAGTGGAACCAATGCTATAACCACTAGAACCAATACCGTCACCACCAGCATTACCTGAATCATCATTTGATGAACTATCATTTTCAGTATTTTCTGCAAATGGATTATCATTGTCCGACCAAGGATTATCGCTTGCATTATCAAGTAGTGGATTCTCAGCTTCTCTAGTTCATTCTGCAAGTGTATTCTCCTCATGAAAGATGTAATCCAAATCAATAAGTTGGTCGGTTGTTTGTTGGCGTTTAGCATGTCGTACTCTTAATCGCATATTATAATGTACAAATACCAGTTTTTCTAAGTTCTCCATTTTTATTCTGTTTCTCAGCTTTATATGAATCATTGCAAATGTTGTCCAGTTTCTTTCACAGTTTGAAGAAGAAACCGTTTGGCTAAGAATGCGCATTGCTAAATGTGTTAAATTTGGAGCAGCTTCTCTGTCAATTATTGACCACCACATAGCGGGAAGACATGACTTTACTGCTTGTTTTGCTTTTGCAGAACCAAACACACCAAGTTTCATTCTGTATTTTTTCACCTACACAACATTTATTAATAGACATGTCATAATTTGAAAAAGAATCATAAGTAGTTGAGTATTATGTTTTATTACCTCTTTCGAAATTTCAATTTGCATAGCAATATCTGGTACCATTCTTTCAAGGATGTTTGTCCATCCATTTAAAACTTCATCATCATTTGTTGCTTTATCTCCATATTGAATATGGGGGTTGAGAAAATAACCTAAAAGAATTGAATGGTTAAAAGAAGGTATTGACATGATATGCATTCGTATAATTGTGTAATAGCTAAAAGAATTACCTGCTGCATGAATAGATTGATGCAACTGTCTTTCCCATCTTTTATCGATTATATTCCACCATCTTTGATACTGTCTTGAACCAACATTTTTCTTAATTAATTCCTTCGCTCGATCCATTGCTTCGTACAAATATCCCATCTCTGCTTTATCATCATTGTCCATCATTCTTAAAACTTTTACAAGTGGACCAAATACGAGAATAATGGCAGCAATGTTAGCCCAAAATTTATCGCTATGAATCAAGTTATAGACAAGAATTGCTGTTTTTTTTGTCTTTAGGACCGAGTTTTGGAATCTTTGCACTCCACTCCCTCGAATAGATCATGTGACGACCGCCCATGACCCCTGCACTAAACATAGAAATAGTGCGCTGAAAAGTGTGCCAGGCAGCCATGGACGATTGCCAAGGTTAAATTAAAACAGCAGAATCTATCGTATTACTCACAGCGCATGGATCAAAATACAATAGAGAATATATATAGTGAAGCTTCAAAAAATAGAATCTCATCATATAAGCTTCATAATAGTTGAATACAAACATCTGAAAAGTCAATACATCAAGTTGTAGAGATATTGCTCATGATTCATGCTTGTTAGATTTAGACTCTTTATTTACAAGATTGCCATTATTGTTATAATTGTTTATTAGATCATGTTTGAATGTTTGATTACTTGGATTAATGATTGACTTGATTGATTGTTATGAATTAGTTGATTGATGATTTGATTTAGACAAGATGGTCGAAGACGATTCAAAAGCTAAGGGAAAGGCTCTTGAATTGGAAAAGCTGCTCGTGGCATATGTGGCGGATGATGAAGCTCATATGTATAGATTTGATGATGATGATGTTGAGATGAGGCTTTGCTATGATGAGATGAAGCGAGGCATGGTATGAGATAGCCTTGGTTTAATCCAGACGGGATCATTCCAAGCATGTTGATAACTCGGTGAAATGGTTCGGGTTTGAGGATAATGGTTTGCTCGAGAGGCGCTTGGGCTAGTATGGAAATAGTCGTCGAGGAGGATGACTAGAAGGCTGAGGTTTCATCGTTATTGAAGGTTCTAGCAGACTCAAAGCAAGAGTACGCTGGGCAGATTCGATAGTCCCTAAAGACTATGATTGTAGTCGAGTACTCTGGGCAGATTCGATAGTCCTAGGCACGGGCTGCGACGACGTGCGGAATTTTGTCTAGAACCGGGGTTTCCATTAGCCCTTGACGGACGGCTGAAAGAATGTACCGGTCATTCAATTAACGGTGGTATCGAAGCAATGATAACAGTGATAGCCAGAGTCATGGATGTTTGGTTGTATCGTCATTCGGTCTCAAGAGCAATATTTTCTAGGTGCTTATCTATCTGATCTTGGTTTAGGCCTTGGGGGTTTGTACTTGGAAAACGTTGACCTTGACTCGAGTGATAATTGCTTTACTTTAAATGTTTGCTTTGCTATGTTTACTTCTGCTTAGTGTGTCTGGGGGCTATCACTGTAGAAAGAGGTGGAGTGGGAGGGTTGGATTCCTATTCCTTTTTTCCTTTATGCTCTTTTGGTATGTTGTTAGTTAATTTACCGCTCACTAAGACTGTTGTCTGACTCAAGGCTTTATGTTTAACTCTTATTGCCTTGGGCTGTTCATCCATTTTGGGATGGGCAGACTAGGTAACAGGTGACAGGTGCTGTTCTTACTTTCCAACGATGCTGATGACGAAGACGAGCTGGAGGCTTCATATTAATTTCTTACTATATGTACTGGATGTTCCGCTGCTTGTATAATTCTCTGAGTGATATGTAGTGAGGCTTGATGTATTGACTTTTCAGATGTTTGTATTCAACTATTATGAAGCTTATATGATGAGGTTCTATTTTGTGAAGCTTCACTATATATATTCTCTATTGTCTTTTGATCCATGCGCTGTGAGTAATACGATAGATTCTGCTGTTTTAATTTAACCTTGGCAGTCGTCCATGGCTGCCTGGCACACTTTTCAGCGCACTATTTCTATGTTTAGTGCAGGGGTCATGGGCGGTCGTCACATTTGGTATTAGAGCATTGGTTAATCGATTTTACCCAACGCTCGCTGACGTAACTACGTATGAGAGACGTAATTGTATTTTGATGGATGATTACTATATATAATATAGTAGCTTAGAAAGATTTGAGTTCTTTATGCAGTTGTTCTCAAGGTGTATTAATCATTCCTTCTTATAGATATTAAGAATGAGTCGAAGAGGGAGACCAGCTGCTAGAGAAGGCCGTTCTACTGAGGGGGCTGCTGATTATGCTGCTATGTTCGAGGCTATGATGACTTCGATCATGAGAAGGATGCCAGCTCCAGGGCCATCAGTAGATGTTGGAGTTCAAGTTCAAACTCCAAGACCAATGGATTTTGCTAAGCTGTGTAAAGACTATACTGCCCTTGGAGGAAAGGTTTTCATGGGAACAGAGTCAACTATTGAAGTTCGGAGATGGATAAATGCTTGTAGAAGGATTTTTGGTGATTTGGGGATCGAGGATGCAACTAAAAGGAAGCTCGCATCAAGACAGCTTCAAGGAAGAGCTTCTGATTGGTGGAACTCTATCACCATTAATACTCCGGAGGAAGAAATTACTTGGGTACAATTTCAAGCCAGATTTGAAGCTAAGTTCATTTCTACAGCTCAGAAATCTGTTCTGTTCAAGAAGTTTGTGGAGCTCAAGCAAGGTGGAAGACCAGTTCTTGAGTATGTTTCTGAGTTTGAAGCTTTGTCCAAGTATGCCCGGTCGTATATTGAATCTTCATATCAGAAGAACGAGAAGTTTGTGACAGGCTTGGACAGTTATCTTGGGAGGCAGTTGGTGGATCATTTGGACGATTCATTTGAAAAACTTGTAGAGAAGGCTCTCAGGCACGAGAATCTGTTTCCTAAAGAAGGATCTGTTGTTGCTGTGACCAAGGAAGAGTCTAAACCACAGCAGGGTGGAAACAAGAAGCGGAAGCAGCAGCAGCAAAAGGGTAAGGATGGCCAGAAGAAGCCGAAGGGCGAAGTGACCTGCTACAATTGTCAGCAGAAGGGCCATTTCTCTAGAGATTGCAAGAATCCAACGATGCCGGTGAAGTGCCACAACTGTGACAAGCCGGGGCATATTAGGAAGAATTGTCCAGAACCGCAGAAGGACAAGCAGATTGTGCTAGCTTATGCTTTGGGGGCTGTTCCATCATCTTCGAAAGCCTCTACCGATGAAGAGAAAGGAAAGAGTGTAGTGGTTCAAGGTACTCTTTCCATATGTGGGGTTCCAGTTAGAGTGTTATTTGATACTGGGGCGTCGCATTCTTTTGTTTGTAATGAACTTGTAGGTCGGTTGGGTTTGGAACCGGATATTGTTGATAGGCCATTGGTTGTGACTAATCCAGTTGGGGGTTCGTCTTGTCTGTGTATGTTATGCCGTGGTCTGATTGTATCGAGTCATGATTGCTCTTTTGTTTGTGATTGTTTTGTTCTGAACTTTGCGGGGTTCAGAATTATTTTGGATATGGACTGGCTTAGGAAGTATGCGGCAAAGGTTGATTGTGAAAGGTTGGAGGTGACAGTCGAGAATGTGGAGGGGCGAAAGGTTGTGATACGATGTAAGCATGAGGAAGGCGTCTTCATGAGCTTCATGTATTCGCTGGTTGTTCCACGGGATGGACTGTCATCTGTGCCAATCGCTAATGGATTTGAGGATGTCTTTGATGAGGTCAAAGGGTTACCGCCGCATAGAGAGATCGAGTTTCGTATCGATCTAGTTGAAGGAGCCAGACCTGTTGTGATGCCTCTTAGGCGGATAGCGCCTAGGGAACAGCAGGAGTTGAAGGTGCAGGTTGATGATCTTTTATAGAAAGGATTCATTCGGCGTGGTGTGTCCGAATGGGGTGCACCAGTTGTGTTTGCAATCAAAGCAGATGGATCATTAAGGTTGTGTGTGGATTATTGTGAGCTAAATAAAGTGACTAAGAAGAACAAGTATCCATTGTCGAGAATAGATGACTTGTTTGATCAGCTTCACGATGCTAAGGTGTTTTCTCAGATGGATTTAGCAACGGGATTTCACCAGTTAAGAGTGGATAAGGATAGTGTGCCGAAGACTGCTTTCAGGACACCATCCGGTTTCTTTGAGTGGCTGGTAATGCCGTTTGGGTTGACTAATGCGCCAGCATATTTTGTGGATCTTATGAATAGAGTGTTCAGAAATCAGTTGAACAAGTTCGTGCTAGTGTTCGTGGATGATATTTTGATTTATTCCAGAACTGAAGAAGAGCACAAGACGCACTTGTGTATTGTTTTGGAAATCTTACGGAAACATCAGCTGAAGGCTAAGTTTTCGAAGTGTCACTTCTGGAAGAGTGAAGTGAGGTTCTTAGGCCATATTATCTCTGGAAATGGAATAGCGGTTGATTCCGCTAAGGTGGCAGCAATCCAGGATTGGGTTAGACCTAAAAATGCATCCGATGTGAGAAGTTTTCTTGGATTAGCAGGATATTATCATCGATTTATCAAAGACTTTTCCAAGGTAGCTGCACCATTAACAGGATTGACGAAAAAGAACCAAGTGTTCAGATGGGATGCTAAGTGTGAGCAAGCTTTCAGAATCCTGAAAGAGCGGTTGACAAGTGCTCCTGTTTTGACTATTCCAAGTGGAAATGATGAGATGGTGGTTTACACCGATGCATGTGGTACTGGACTTGGAGCAGTGCTGATGCAGAAGAGTAAAGTTGTTGCGTATGCAAGTCGACAACTGAAGCCGCATGAAAGGAATTATCCGACTCATGATTTGGAGTTGGCGGCAATTGTTTTTGCTCTGAAGATGTGGAGACATTACCTATTGGGAGTTCGATTCGAGTTGTTTACAGATCATAAGTCATTGAGGTATCTTTTCTCCCAAAAGGATTTGAATCTTAGGCAGCAACGATGGCTAGAGTTTTTGGCATCATATGATTTTGGTATAGCCTATACTCCGGGAAAGGGTAACGCAGTGGCAGATGCGTTAAGTCGAAGACATGCAGGATTGGGAGCCATGTTTTCAGAATGGAAGAGTCTCGAGTATTTAGCTGGATTTGACTTCAGGCCTAGATGTGAATTGGAACCTGAGATGTTGGCAAACTTATCGATAAGACTGACTCTTGTGAAAAGGATTGGCGAGAGCCAAAAGCGAGACGATAAGCTTGTCAAGATTATCCGTGATTTGGAATCTAGATTGGACCCGAAGAAGGATAAAGGATTCGAGGTCGATCGAGAGGGTTGGCTTCGGAAACAAGGACGACTAGTTGTTCCCGATATAGATGAATTGAGAAATGAAGTTCTGAAGGAAAGTCATCACTCGAAGTTGACAATTCATCCAGGTGGAAATAAGATGTATCGGGATATGAAGAGAACCTATTATTGGGAATGTATGAAGAAGAATGTTGGAAATTTTATTTCCAAGTGCATGAACTACCAGTTGGTAAAAGCCGAACAGAATAAGCCAAGTGGATTGCTTCAACCATTAGAAGTTCCTACATGGAAGTGGGAGCAAATATCGATGGATTTTATTGATGGGCTACCTAGAAGAAGAATGGGAAATGAAGGGATTTGGGTCATTGTAGATCGTTTGACTAAGAGTGCAAGATTTATTCCTGTTCGATCAACTAGGACTGCGTCGAAATTGGCTGAGTTGTATGTTAAGTGGATAGTTCGATTCCATGGTATTCCGAAGAATATAGTGAGCGATCGAGACCCATTGTTCACTAGTGGATTTTGGAAAAGCTTCCAGGAAGTTTTGGGAACCGAGTTGTGTTTGAGTATAGCTTATCATCCTCAAACAGATGGTCAGACTGAGAGAGTCAACCGAGTTTTGGAAGATCTCCTCATAGCATGTGTTTTAGATTTCGGAGGATCATGGGAAGATCACCTTCATTTGGTGGAATTTTCGTATAATAACAGTTACCAATCAAGCATTGGTATGGCACCATATGAGGCATTGTATGGAAGACCGTGTAACTCTCCGACATGTTGGTTGGAAACAGGAGAAAAGTTGATACTTGGGCCAGAAATGATTCGACAGGCTTCAGATTGCATAGAAATCATTCAGCAACGAATGAAGGCAGCCCAAGACCGTCAGAAAAGTTATGCCGATAAGCGTCGTAAGGATTTGCAATTCGACGTAGGTGATATGGTTTTTGTGAAGATTTCTCCACTGAACAATGTTATTCGATTCGGGAAGAAAGGAAAATTGACCCCGAGATTTGTTGGACCATTCCCGATCATTGAGCGAATTGGAAAGCTCGCCTACAAATTGGAGTTACCAGAAAAGATGTCGGGTGTGCACAATGTTTTTCATGTATCGTATCTACGGAAGTATGTGCACGACTCGAATACAGTGGTTTCTGCAGATAGCTGTGAAGATTTTGAGATTTATCCAGTCGATAAGAGACCTCGTAAGCCGCTTCGTGTTGTGGAAACTGACACGAAACAGCTTAGGAGGAAGGTAGTCAGGTTGCTCAAGATACAATGGAGTGATGATGATAACGATTGTACATGGGAGGTGGAAGAGAGGATGAAGGCAGCTCATCCTGAACTCTTCAAGGTATGGCCATAAGGTGTCGTGTCATCTCACGACATTGTAACTTGTTCTAGTTTTAGAATTCTACATGTTAGGCTAGAATTGGATGCATGGTTTGTTGATTGCTATGGATGGTAGGCATGCGGAATAGTTTTGATTGCTCTTGTTTGTTTGGAATTTCAGGGGCGAAATTCCTAAGGGGGAGAGAATGTAACGACCCGTATTTTTACGAATCGAAACATCGTAAACTGTTGCCATTAGGTCAATAATGTTGTTAAGTCGTTCGAAGCATAGGTCGTGTGATAGTTAGGTCGTGTAGTAGCTTAGGTCGTACGGTAGTTTGGGACGACTTAAGGGATTGGAATGACCTAAGGAGTAGACGACTTAAGGGGTAGACGACTTAAGGGGTTTAACGACCTATAGGATTTGACCGACCTAAGGAAGTTGGCGACTTAGGAGTTAACGACTTAAGTTAGTAAGCGACTTAGGAGTTAACGAGTTAAGTTAGTAAGCGGCTTAAGGATATAGGAGTTAGCGAGTTAACGACCTAAGGAACTAAGTGGGTTAACGACCTAAGGAAAGTAGGTCGTTCGAGCGACTTAAGGGAGATAGTTAAGTGGTTGTAGTTAGGTCGTTAGACGACCTAAAGGTGTTAAGTCGTAAGTCGTTGGGACTTGGCTTAAGTCGTATCTCAGTTAGGTCGTGTAGTGTTAAGTCGCATATGTGTTAAGTCGTTGAGTCGTATTCCAGTTAAGTCGTTAGGTAGCGTGTATGGGTTAAGTCGTGCAAGTGCTAGGTCGTAGAATTGGTTGAGTCGCTAAGTCGCGAGGTTGTTGAGTTGTTAAGTCATATCCCGTTGAGTCCTGGTTCACGCGCGCATGTGTTATGGCTTAAGTCGTAGGACCTGATAAGTCGTAGGTCGAAGGGGATGGATAAGCCGTAGGGTTTGTTAGGTCGTAAGTCGGAGGAGATAAGTCGTGGACGACTTAAGTGGGCGGACGACCTAAGAATTCAGCCTATAAATACGGGGTTTTTCCTCACTTTTTGGGATCCAAATTTTGAAGCAACGAAGTCCTGCCATTTTGAGAGCTCAAGTGCTGCACTTCTTCACTTCTTTTCTCCACTCTAATCTTGTGATTCCTTCCATCCAAATCGAAGATCCAAGAGCTAAAGATTGAAGATCTTCAACCATCGAAGAGAGATTTCATCGTTTGAAGCGGAGTTTTAGAGAATCGAGTTGGATCCTTCGCTGTCCAGATCTGAAGTGTGTTGCTTTTGAAGTGTTTAGGTGATTCGGTGAGTGGTGGTTATCTCTCACACGGATCCAAAGGAGTATATCGGATTGATGGCTTGATTATGTGTTAAAATAGTGATTTCCATGCATTTCCTTAAACTTAAGTGTAGATCTATTGTTCATGATGATTTGACATCCATTTTACTACATGTTAATCTATGCAAGTTCATTCATCAAGTTGTAGAGATATTGCTCATGATTCATGCTTGTTAGATTTAGACTCTTTATTTACAAGATTGTCATTATTGTTATAATTGTTTATTAGATCATGTTTGAATGTTTGATTACTTGGATTAATGATTGACTTGATTGATTGTTATGAATTAGTTGATTGATGATTTGATTTAGACAAGATGGTCGAAGACGATTCAAAAGCTAAGGGAAAGGCTCTTGAATTGGAAAAGCTGCTCGTGGCATATGTGGCGGATGATGAAGCTCATATGGATAGATTTGATGATGATGATGTTGAGATAAGGCTTTGCTATGATGAGATGAAGCGAGGCATGGTATGAGATAGCCTTGGTTTAATCCAGACGGGATCATTCCAAGCATGTTGATAACTCGGTGAAATGGTTCGGGTTTGAGGATAATGGTTTGCTCGAGAAGCGCTTGAGCTAGTATGGAAATAGTCGTCGAGGAGGATGACTAGAAGGCTGAGGTTTCATCGTTATTGAAGGTTCTAGCAGACTCAAAGCAAGAGTACGCTGGGCAGATTCGATAGTCCCTAAAGACTATGATTGTAGTCGAGTACTCTGGGCAGATTCGATAGTCCTAGGCACGGGCTGCGACGACGTGCGGAGTTTTGTCTAGAACCGGGGTTTCCATTAGCCCTTGACGGACGGCTGAAAGAATGTGCCGGTCATTCAATTAACGGTGGTATCGAAGCAATGATAACAGTGATAGCCAGAGTCATGGATGTTTGGTTGTATCGTCATTCGGTCTCAAGAGCAATATTTTCTGGGTGCTTATCTGATCTTGGTTTAGGCCTTGGGGGTTTGTACTTGGAAAACGTTGACCTTGACTCGAGTGATAATTGCTTTACTTTAAATGTTTGCTTTGCTATGTTTACTTCTGCTTAGTGTGTCTGGGGGCTATCACTGTAGAAAGAGGTGGAGTGGGAGGGTTGGATTCCTATTCCTTTTTTCCTTTATGCTCTTTTGGTACGTTGTTAGTTAATTTACCGCTCACTAAGACTGTTGTCTGACTCAAGGCTTTATGTTTAACTCTTATTGCCTTGGGCTGTTCATCCATTTTGGGATGGGCAGACTAGGTAACAGGTGACAGGTGCTGTTCTTACTTTCCAACGATGCTGATGACGAAGACGAGCTGGAGGCTGCATATTACTTTCTTACTATATGTACCGGATGTTCTGCTGCTTGTATAATTCTCTGAGTGATATGTAGTGAGGCTTGATGTATTGACTTTTCAGATGTTTGTATTCAACTATTATGAAGCTTATATGATGAGATTCTATTTTGTGAAGCTTCACTACATATATTCTCTATTGTATTTTGATCCATGCGCTATGAGTAATACGATAGATTCTGCTGTTTTAATTTAACCTTGGCAATCGTCTATGGCTGCCTGGCACACATTTTACTACATGTTAATCTATGCAAGTTCATTCATCAAGTTGTAGAGATATTGCTCATGATTCATGCTTGTTAGATTTAGACTCTTTATTTACAAGATTGCCATTATTGTTATAATTGTTTATTAGATCATGTTTGAATGTTTGATTACTTGGATTAATGATTGACTTGATTGATTGTTATGAATTAGTTGATTGATGATTTGATTTAGACAAGATGGTCAAAGACGATTCAAAAGCTAAGGGAAAGGCTCTTGAATTGGAAAAGCTGCTCGTGGCATATGTGGCGGATGATGAAGCTCGTATGGATAGATTTGATGATGATGATGTTGAGATGAGGCTTTGCTATGATGAGATGAAGCAAGGCATGGTATGAGATAGCCTTGGTTTAATCCAGACGGGATCATTCCAAGCATGTTGATAACTCGGTGAAATGGTTCGGGTTTGAGGATAATGGTTTGCTCAAGAGGCGCTTGAGCTAGTATGGAAATAGTCGTCGAGGAGGATGACTAGAAGGCTGAGGTTTCATCGTTATTGAAGGTTCTAGCAGACTCAAAGCAAGAGTACGCTGGGCAGATTCGATAGTCCCTAAAGACTATGATTGTAGTCGAGTACTCTGGGCAGATTCGATAGTCCTAGGCACGGGCTGCGACGACGTGCAGAGTTTTGTCTAGAACCGGGGTTTCCATTAGCCCTTGACGGACGGCTGAAAGAATGTGTCGGTCATTCAATTAACGGTGGTATCGAAGCAATGATAACAGTGATAGCCAGAGTCATGGATGTTTGGTTGTATCGTCATTCGATCTCAAGAGCAATATTTTCTGGTGCTTATCTGATCTTGGTTTAGGCCTTGGGGGTTTGTACTTGGAAAACGTTGACCTTGACTCGAGTGATAAATGCTTTACTTTAAATGTTTGCTTTGCTATGTTTACTTCTGCTTAGTGTGTCTGGGGCCTATCACTGTAGAAAGAGGTGGAGTGGGAGGGTTGGATTCCTATTCCTTTTTTCCTTTATGCTCTTTTGGTATGTTGTTAGTTAATTTACCGCTCACTAAGACTGTTGTCTGACTCAAGACTTTATGTTTAACTCTTATTGCCTTGGGCTGTTCATCCATTTTGGGATGAGCAGACTAGGTAATAGGTGACAGGTGCTGTTCTTACTTTCCAACGATGCTGATGACGAAGACGAGCTGGAGGCTGCATATTACTTTCTTACTATATGTACTGGATGTTCCGCTGCTTGTATAATTCTCTGAGTGATATGTAGTGAGGCTTGATGTATTGACTTTTCAGATGTTTGTATTCAACTATTATGAAGCTTAAATGATGAGATTCTATTTTGTGAAGCTTCACTATATATATTCTCTATTGTATTTTGATCCATGCGCTGTGAGTAATACGATAGATTTTGCTGTCTTAATTTAACCTTGGCAATCGTCCATGGCTGCCTGACACACTTTTCAGCGCACTATTTCTATGTTTAGTGCAGGGGTCATGGGTGGTCGTCACAGATCATCCTTCTCAAATTCTCTTTATGTGTGTATATGGATTCTAATGCAATAAAGTGAGTATCAAACCTGGTTACCGCTGGCCGAATTAATTCTTTGTTGTTTGTTTCTTTTCTCATTATTGTAAGTAGCCAACCATGATTGTATATGAATCCTGTTATTGACTGGCAATTTGACATAATAATTTTTACCTCGGCTTCTTTTGAAATATCCTCTAAAATCAAATCGATGCAATGTGCTGCACATGGTGTCCAATATAGTTGTCTTCTTTTTTCCATTAGTAATTAACCAGCAGCTTTATAATTTGCTCCATTGTCAGTTACTATTTGCACAATTCTATCTTCTCCAATAAAATTAACGACATTATCCATTAGACCACAAATATACTCAGCACTTTGAAATTTGTCGGTGGCGTCTACAGATTTAAGAAAGACGGTTCCTTGAGTGGAGTACACAAAAAAAATTATGATTTTTCTTCTATTTTGTGTGCTCCAACCATCGCACATCAATGTGCAACCATACTCATCCCAAAATTTGGAGTAAATATCAATATGTTGTTTGATTTCAGCACACTCTAAATCTAAATGAGTTTTCGAAAGTTCCCCTGGAGTGGGTGGTTTGACTCCAGGACCAGCTTCTGCAATGGCATCAACCATTGTTTGATAATAAGGACTACTTGCAGCATTATGGGAAATATGGTTAAAATAAAAAAATTTAGATATTGCACGTCCTATATGTTTTTTGGCATCTTTAATTCCTTTTATTGCAGTTTTAATTGAAGGTTGAGATCTACCTCCTCGTGTTTGAACATATGAATCTATCCTGGAAGCTGCACGTATCTCAAAATCATTATCCACTCTTAAGGATTTAGAACGATCGGTGCGCTTTACTCCGCTGGATCCTACGCCCGAACGTCGTCTTTCATCACTAATATAAGATTCTTTACTTGCTTGAAAGGCATGTTGAATATCTCTATCATCTTCATTTCCATCACTTCCAACGTCTGAATTTTGTTGTTCGGGCATGCTTATCAATTCTTCTTGCACACGTTGTTTTTCAAGCTTCCCCTGGCTTCGTTCGTTTCTCTTTTTGATTAGATGTTCCCGTATCAGTTTTCTAACTTCTTTAGGAACGTTTGGACATGGTGCAACATCGCCAGCCATTGCTGCCAAATGTTCTTTCATACGTGTTACACCTCCACCAGAAATTTCTTTATTGCAATAATTGCACTTCGTTTTCTTTTTATTGATACTGACTGCCATACAGTAATTCCAGACAATATCACGATTTGCCATATTCAAGCACCTAAATAAAAAAAATTATACAAATTATATAACATAAATTTGTTAATATCAACTTCAATTAACTAAAAAAAATTATAATAAAAAACAATGAACATATGCTCATATTTAAAGTAACTGTCCACTAACCTAATTCTAAAGGCTACAGCCAATCAATAGCCAATTAAAGCCCAACCCACTATTATTTATCCCTAAATCATTTGACCTAAGTGTTTGCCGCTCAAAGCTGCCTACTCATTCACGTTTCCAGACTTCAAATACCAGACGCGAAAAGGGAAAAGAGAAAAAAAAATGGATACCTGCTTCCAGATTAAAAATTCCAGACGCGAATTCCAGTTTCCAGAGTAAAAATTCCAAACGCGAATGGATACCTGCTTCAAGCGTAAAAATGGATACCTGCTTCTAGACACGAATTCCAGTTATCAAATACCTTCTTCCAGAGTAAATTCGGTTGCTCACGGCTTCGAATTGGTGAGTTTCTGTGTATTGCTCTGAGATTGTTGTGCTTTTTATAGCCTAATATTTGATTCCTTTGCAAATTTGAAAGTTGAGACCATGATTTGTTGAGCAAAATGTTAAACTTGAATTGATTGAAGCCTGCTAAGATTCTTGATTAATTAATGAAATGATTTATAGTTGTTTTGCTTTTTTCAGTTTTTACTTTACTGTTTTTTTACTGATGATTCTTTGACAGTAAAATGAATTAAAGTTTTTTTTACTGATGATTTAAAGCCTGCTAATATTCTTTGACGTTTTTTTTTGTTTGCTGACGATGGAACGGGTTTTTTTGGCGATTCCGTTCCGGTCATCGCCGGAACCGGGCCGCGATGGCCGGAGTTCCGGCACACCGGACGGAATGTGGAACCTTGGTCGAAACCATTCACAATAGGGGTAATAAATGCTAAATATAGTACCTATAGAAAAAAGCATGGTCAGCATGTTGTAAAAAGAAATAATTCATAAAGAAAATTATATTGGAGGCTTGTATATATTTACCAAGAGATAAGTGCCACAAGAGCCGCTGAAGATGAACATGAGTCCTCCTAAGCCTTTCAAAGCTATGGCTACAGCGAAAACATGCTCCATTTGTATAAAGAAAAAAAATGATACAGTACTTACTGAATTTACAGCATTATACAATAAAATCAAATAAAAAGTGCTAATGTACCTCAACATAAGGCATTGGCATTCAATAAGTGAAGCAACATGATTGGTAAGAGGTTGAATTTTGACTTGAAAGCTCTTGCAGCAGGACCACCATCAGTATCAAATTTATTGATCTTGAAATATGAATTCAGTGTATCTATGAGCACATTATAATGCATGCAAAATACACAAATAAAAATATGAACAGTATGGGCGTGCAAATATAACCTTCATTAGAACTAAAATGCAGCATACCTATTGTCACATGAAATATGTTAAAAAAAGCAAGTAGCAGGAAAATGAAAGGTAATTAATTAACGTGCTAAGTATATTTCAGATGTTAAGAACTTGGTATTTTGAAGATAACAAGAACATAATTCAGAATGAGAGAAGGTGCTGAGTATATTGAGTACCTAAAAGAAGCAAATTGAGTGTTTGAAGTTTTTCTTCAGCAGCAAATATATTTGATTATAAAAGAAGATAGATAAGAGGTTGTAGTAGAAAAAAATGATTTTTTTCTTATAAGGAGAAAAACTTTATTATAGAAGTTCATATTTTTTTTTCTTACTATGTTTATTTTCTCTTTTTCTTTCTTAAAATTTCAAATATATTAGTCCATATATATCTCCTAAATATTCTCTCATACAATTTCAAACATATTATTCCATATATTCTAGATTCTAGAAAAAACTAGATTGCAAAATTAAGTTTATTTCCAACTCCTCCCCTTAAACTTGATTTTGCTACTCCAAGTAGACTTCTCAACTTAACAAAATCTTCATGCTTGAGAGGCTTGGTGAAGATATCGGCTACTTGATCATGTGTCTTCATGTACTCTAGTTGTACATCCTTTTTGGCGATACACTCTCTAATATAGTGATAGCACGTATCAATATGCTTGCTTCGATCATGAAAGACTGGGTTCTTGGCCAAAGCAATTGTTGACTTATTGTCCATAAGAATCTTGGTTGGCTCTTCTTGTGGCAAATTCAACTCTTTTAATAGGTTTCATAACCAAATTGCATGGCAAATACATGAAATAGAACCTACATACTTTGCTTGTGGCTCTTCTTGTGCTTTTTTTGATCATCCATATCTCCACTCCAATCACTATCACTATATCCAACAAGCTTGTAATTATCAGAAATAGAGTAGTACAAGTCAAAATTTGTTGTCCCTTTGACATAATGAAGAATCCTCTTTGCTACCTTCAAATGATTTGTTGTTGGATTCTCCATATATCGATTGAAAACTCCTACTACATATAGGATGTCGGGTCTTTGTGCATATTAAGTATCACAAGCTTCCAACCAAGCTCTTAAAGAGTGTTGGGTCCACCTTTTCTCCTTCCTCATGCTTTGACAACTTGATTCCACATTCCATTAGCGTGCAGACCAGGTTAGAGTCGTCCATCTTGAACTTCTTCAATACTTCCTTAGCATAGCCTTCTTGAGTGATTAGAATGCCTTTGTCTTCTTGTTTTACTTCAATGCCAGGATAGTAAGACATAAGCCCAATACCGATCATCTCGTACTCCTTTGTCATCTCTTTCTTAAACTCATTAAACATACTTGGATTGCTACCAGTGAAGATCAAGTCATCTACATACAAGCATACAATCAATGTATCACTGTTTTGGATTTTGATATAGAGTGCATGCTCATACGAACACTTGATGAAGTTTCTCTCTTGGATATACTTATCAATTTGAGCATTCCAAGCTCTAGGGGCTTGTTTCAACCCATAAAGTGCCTTCTTTGGCTTCAAGACCTTATCTTCTTCTCCCTTGATTCTGTAGCCTTGTGGCTGCTCGATGTAAACTTCTTGTTCAAGAACTTCATTTAGGAATGCAGATTTCACATCCATTTGATGTATCTTCTAATTATTTTGAGTTGCCAATGAAATAATAAGTCTAACAGTTTCTAGTCGAGCGACTAGAGCGAATACTTCATCATAGTCAATGTCGGCTCTTTGACTGTAGCCTTTAGCCACCAATCTTGCTTTGTATCTTTCAACATCTCCTTTAGTGTTCTTCTTCATTTTGTATACCCACTTCACACCAATTGCCTTGTGACCTTTTGGAAGTGAAGCTAACCCCCATGTGTCATTTTTCTTGATCGCCTTTATCTCTTCATCATAGCATTTCTCTAACTCTTCTTCTGCAAAGCTTCTTGAAAGTTCATGGGCTCACAATCCGCAAATAGACAAAAAAGAGTAAGATTTTCTTGATTTTTGGTTAAATCACGTATTTCCTAAAGGCTTATAAAGCGTGAAGCTTTTTCACTTGAGCTTTTGTCTTCTTGATAATTCATGGCTGGTGAAGCTGGTGGAGAAGTAGACTCCTCTCTTGATTATTCCATCCTTGATTGTTGCATGTCATCTATTGTAAAATGTGGAAAGAAATTGTAGTCTTCATTATGTAAACTCCAATCCCATTCTCCTTCGTCATCGAACATAATAGCTCGACTAATGATTATCTTCCCCTTGTCAGGATTGTAGAGCTTGTAGCCTTTGGTGTTGGTGTTGTAACCAATAAAGATGTACTTCTCACTTTTGTCATCTAACTTGCTTCGTTTCTCGTCCGATACATGTACGTGAGTTATGATTTCAAACACTCTTAAATGGGAAATGCCGGGCATCCTTCCACTCCATGCTTCTTGTGGTGTTTTTATCCCACACACTTTTTGTTGGAGATCGGTTTGGTAGATAAACCGCACATGCAACTGCTTCCGTCCAAAACTCCTTTGGCAGCCTCTAACTTTTGAGTATGATCCTTGCCAACTCAAGGATTATCATATTCTTCCTTTCTGCTACTCCATTTTGCTGGGTGGATCTAGGCACCGCCAGCTATCATCGTATTCCATTATCTTCACAATACTTCTGGAATTCTTTTGATGTGAATTCTCCTCCACGGTTAGATCTCATGGCTTTAATCACAAGACCAGATTCCTTTTCAACATGAGCCTTGAACTTCTTGAAGTTCTCAAACACCTCTGGTTTCTCCTTTAAAAAATACACCCATGTTTTTCTTGAAAAATCATCAATGAAAAGAAGGAAATAGTTACTCTTACCAAGTGAACTTGGCTTGATAGGACCACACATCCGTGTGTATGAGTTCCAATGATTTTTTAGCTCTTGAGTATGACTCTTTTGGAAAGCTCGTTTTAAATTACTTTTTAAGTAGACATCCTTCGCACACTTGATCGGGATGGCTGATGAAAGGAAATCCTCTTACCATATCCTTCTTGGATGGCAACTCTAATCCTTTGATATTGAGATGCCTAAATCAAAGATGCCAACGCCAAGAAGTATCTTTGTAGCACAACTTATGGCATTGTGCAACATCATTTTGAATGTTGAGAATGAACATTCTATATTTAATCATCGGCACCTTAGTAATGAAGTTACTTGCACCGTATCTTATAGAAAGGTTTTTATCTTTTAATCAAATATATAACATTTCTCTAAGAGTTGTCCTAGGCTCAAGATGTTGCTTTCATGTTTGGCATATAGTAAACATTGGAAATAAATTGGTGATCTCCATTCTTCAATTAAATTTTCCTTTACCTTTCACCTCTACTTTGGATTCATCTCCAAATGCCACGTTTCCCTTCATCGATTCATCAAGTTACACAAACATGCTTCTTCTTCTGCACATATGGCTGCTTGCACCACTATCTAGGTACCAATGATTATCCTCACCTCTTTCATTTTCCTTGTAAACCAGTAGTAAAGTACCATCTTCTTGACTTCTTCCTTCAATGTAATTGGCCTTCTCTTCAATTTTATTATTGTTTGGAGCTCTACATTCAGAAGCATAATGTCCAAAATTTTCATAATTGTAGCATTTGACGTGTGACTTGTCATGCCTTGACTTTGAATTTCCTCTTCCATGACCTCTTGTTGATCTTTCTCCTCTTTTTTCGTTGTCGTCATTATTGCATCTCCAATCTCATATGTGTCCATATCCACGACTTTGTCCTCGTACTTGACCACAACCTCATCTTTGTTGGCTTTGATTGCTTTCTTCCTTTTTTGAATCAATTCGTGTCTTGAGTACTTAATTGCTCCACAATCTCTTCCTTCTTCATTTTCTTTTCTTCATAAGCTTGCAATGAACCGAGAAGTTTCTCTATTGCCATGGTCTCCAAGTTTTTTTTCTCTTCGATGATGGCGATAATATGTTCAAACTTTGGATCTAATGATCTAAGAATCTTCTCCATAATTCTTACATCATTTAACTTCTCACCGTTTCTTTTTAGGTTATTAGCAACCATTAAAACTCTTGAGAAGTAATCGGAGACACGTTCACCTTCTTTCATATGAAAATTTTCAAACTCTCCTTTTAAAGTTTGAAGACGTAACTTTTGACTTGATCCGCTCCTTTGTAAGATGTTCATAGCTTTTTCCATGCTTTTTTGGATGACTTTGATCCCGAAACTTTCTCAAAAGTATCGTCATCCAATGCTTGATAGATTAGACAGAGAGCCTTCTTGTCTCTCGTCCTTGAGTCTCTCAAACTATTCCTTTGAGTTTCTATTGGACTATCTTCATTCTCTTGTTCGGTGTAGCCTTTCTCGACTATCTCCCATACGTCATGTGCTCCAAGGAGAGCCGTCATCCTTAAACTCCAATTGTTATAATTGGTCTTAGTGAGCATTGGGACTTGTAAGGGAACACCGTTATTCACCATCTTTTAGGAGGATCTTCAAGCTCTGATACCACTTTATTGGAAGTTTTTCTTCAACAGCAAATATATTTGATTATAGAAGAAGATAGATAAAAGGTTGGAGTAGAAAAAAAGCGATTTTTTTCTTATAAGGAGAAGAACTTTATTAATAAACTTTATTACAAAAGTTTATATTCTTTTCTTACTACATTCCTTTTCTCTTTTTATTTCTTACAATTTCAAATATAATTAGTCCATAAATATCTCCTAAATTTTCTCTCATACAATTTCAAATATATATTGCATATATTCTAGATTCTAGAAAAATCTATATTGCAAAACTAAGTTTATTTCCAACAAAAGAGCAGCATGAGAGGAATATCAAAATGAGAGAAAATAATCTTCACCATTCCTAGCATAATTCATATTATTATCATTTACTATATATATATATAAACATAGAAGGCACATTATCTGGCTGATACGTGTGCACATCACCTATCATCAATCAGATTATCCTTTCTTCTTTCTGCATGGTTGTTGGTCCAAAGACTCAAACAAGTTAACAACATATATATAACATATGTCATTTTTCATGCCTTCATGTCTTGAATGCTATATGTTTATTCTAATGTATATTTCATATTATTCATGCTGCCGTCATCTGCTAATTCTAAATGTAATACACATGGAGGATAAAACAATAAACGTACAAATTGTCTATTTTTCAAACTAGGTTGGAAACTTTTTTTTGCAATTAATTACCATTTATTTTGATGGACTAAAATGGCATGAACGTTTAATATGACAACTAGTGACTGGTAAGCACATCAATTACTACTTTCTGTATGAATGGAAAAACCCAAAAATCTACCAAAAATTGTTTTGAACTTGTTAACTCAGATGAAATTATAATTAACCAAAATAAGCAGTAAAAGCACAAAATAGAAAATATATCAAGCTATTTAATATAAGCCGTATACAAAGTAATAAAAATAAATATACATAATTTAAGTAGTCATTCATTTGTGAAAGTATGAAATATCAAATGTAAAAACGATCATTTAGAGTAACTAAACGATAAAATTACTGCCTCACCTACATTCTGACACGATAGCTTGAATCTCATCATTTCCTTTTTCAAAAGCTTTAAAATTATATTATATATGTGTCTATGTATGTGTGTGTGACTATGTGTGTCTGTTCTTACATCACCGATAAAGCCACCTCTAGCCTTATTGAGGAAAGAAACAAGACTGTCAGCAAGGTAAGAGATAATAGCACAGAACACTCCAGCAACATAACCACCTGCAAAATTTACTCCAAGGAAAGACCTTTGCTGCATTGGTATTTTGGTGTGGGTATCGCATATTTGTAAAGGATCTCAACAATGGTCTCAAAGGATGCAAACTTCATCATTGTGTGTCTGAAAAAATAAACATGAATAAAAAAATCTTGAACATGCATAGAGCTCAAAACCAGTTTATAATAGAGTGTAAAATCTTTGGAAAGGTAAACATTAAATTCTCCTAACAAGAAATGCTAAAAAAGTGTAAACAACTACAACATCAAAATGATACAACATAATAATGCAGTATGTGAGGATGTGGGCTTCATCGTTCAAGCATAACTTCACAAAATTGAAGATAACTCAAACAGAGAGGACTGTTGTTAAAAGCATATATCAAGACCTTGAAAAAACATTATTGTTGTAGCTTTCAAGGAACTCAATGATCAAAATATTCAAGCATGTGCATAAGAAAACATCATAGAAACCAACAAGACATTTTATAAATAAACAGTAAGACTGTTTCTAAAGCAAAAAGATAAGATAATACCTAAAGGTGTAATGAATTGTTGATATCTTTTCTTCCCACAAAATAATAAATAAACAATCAGAAATTTAAATCCATAAATGCATATGCCTAGCATATGTAAATTCCAAAATCTGAAAACCATCTTCACTCACTAACAATTATAAGATCATTTCAAAGCTTTTAACAACATAATTTATGATAAGTAAAATGTTGATGAGTATAAACAAACAGTTCATAATGGAAAAAGATAAGTATCAGTTATAAACAACTGAGTATATGAAAGAAATTATAGTGCTAATCTAAAACATTGTTTCAATTACAAATTTAATTGTATTAATCTTCTTGCAATAATCATTACTAGGGTATAACAACCTTTCAATATTAAACTAAAACCATATTAATCTTCTAGCAATAACCCTAAACTAAATAAGCTAAACAAAATTGATTTTGATTTTGAGAGTCAGAAAAAGGGATCCAGTCAAAATCGAAATCGGCCAATAATCGAAATCCATAATCAACTATGAAAAAGGAGATTTAATACCTAAGAAAGCGAAGTAGGACCCTCAAAATCAGCCAAACTAGAAAATTGATTAATAATAGGATTTATTATTATTTTATTTTTTAAGAGGGAACAGAAATAATTGGCGAAAAGGAAGTAGGCTTTGAAAGCAATGTGCATTTGCTTGGATTAAAATAATCTACAGTTGCTTCGATTCCTAAGGAACCGATGCAAATAATACTATTTGCTTCGGTTGTAGTGACATCTGAACCAAAAAACATTATTTTCTTAGGTGCATTTGCTTTATTGCTAACGACAACTGAAGCAAAATGCATTTTTTAATTTTCTGCTACTTTCTATGTACCAATTGCTTTGGTTGTTAAGGGAGAACCAAAGCAAATGATATTATTTGCTTTAGTTGTGAACACAATCAAAGCAAATGAGGTTATGCAACATGTATATTTTGTACTAATTTCTATCGATGATTTCGTTGACGTTCGCTATGCCTGACGAGCCTTTAGCACCTCCATGGATATCTTTGTTGGAGATGCGAATGGGGGTAGAGAATTGGTGGATACTCTAGACTCTCTTGGTGGAAGTTTGGGTGGAATAGAAAATTGTTCAAGGTCCAGAAGGCCACACATTAGTGAAGGCCTCGTTCATTAAGAGGCAAGCGATGGTACATAATCTATGTTAACTCGTTTAAAGGTCTTTAAAGCTTGAAGTGCTTGTCATTTCTTTCTCAAGCAAAAATACTATGATAAGAAGTTAGACATTTAAATGGTAATAATACAAATATGGAAAATAATGGAAAGGAAGAGGTCTTACTTTCGAATAACCAAAGCCGATTGAATTCGAAGGAACATTAGACGAAGAGGTACTCATTTTTGAAATATAATCATTTTTTGTGAAGTGCCTCAATGACTTTGCAGTGGTACCATGCTTCTATTATTAACAAGAAAGGTGACTCGCTCCATTGTTTAAAGCTTGGAAGGTATGTTAACTCCCCAAAGATTGGAAGCCGAAGAAGTTACATCATGAATAGGTATATAAGGAGTTCAGCATGGCATATCCATTGAGATGTTAACGAGCCCATGTTCTTGGAGAAATATTCGAATAAACAAATTAAAGGGCGATTAGCCCCGCCTAGACACATGTACTTATTGCATTCTTGGTAACCTTATGAAGATTTTATGCCCATTGGTTAACTATTGGTAGCAAGTCGTTACTCTCTATGATTCCATGTTGAAGGCATATAGTTCAGAGTGACAGGCATTTAGGACTCTCGGCATTTGTATTCAGGGATCATCCAAGACCCTTAAACTGGTCTGTTCATCGAGAGGAGGAGGCAGATCCTGGATTAGAGCTATTGGTACTATCATCCCTTGCAACTCAATTGTGATTGATTTTCTGATTCCAAAGGGCATGGATATCGAGGCTTGAGCCATAGTAGACATGGCTTCAAGAGGAGTTGACGACCCAACACCAACGTCGAAGTGGAGAGAATGGCAAGTCATTCTAGGCTAAAAAGCTTAATTGTAAACATGGTCAAGTATGTTTTATTTTGAAATTCTATTTTAATATGAACCCGTGTGACCAATGCTCAGAATCCAACAGATGCCGACGTGTGTTGACCAATCGGATTTTAAACATTGACCGAGGGAGTTTGAGATGTCAATCTATGCAGGTGTATCTTGTGTCCTATTCACGATGAATGGAACATTCTATGTAGATTTCCCGCTCATGATGGAAAAAAAGCTCCATTGCATAATGGAACCGTGTGTTAGATCTTACCCATTATCGTCGAAAAATCGTTAAAGGATCCGTTGTCCGAAGCAACACAGAACTTTCTTTATATGGACACTGGATTATGTAGTAACCGAAAGTTCTATATGATGGATTCGAATGCTGAAGTGAGTTGGATGTGACCATTCTTTGGACAGAACCATCTCATCAGAGTTTGAAACGACAACATATGATTGACAAAATATTGGCAAAGTGTGTTCATTCCTCTTGAATGAGTTGGAAATGCAAAGACATTGTAAAACAATGTATCTCCCAAGGAAATCCGAAGTAGGCGTGGTGAAAACACAAAATTGACACCAGGCGAGGATTAAGCTAGCAAGACTCGAGTCTTTGCAATGATGGCTTCAAGTTATACTTTGGGAAAACCCTAAAAGAATGGTAGTTCTGCAATTGCTAATGTTTGAATGGTTAACCGATCAGAAGTTGACATTCCAATGACCCATCAGCCATTAATGAATCTCAAACGTGACCAACAACGACCAACTACAACCCCTAAGGTGCCTAGTTTCACAACCCACTTTAGAGCTTTGAATCTGGATCTGGACTTGATGTATTCGAGATGAATTCTTTTGGGATGACAATTGCTGTTGATATGTTGAGCAAGCAATGGTGATGGCTAGGAGAAAGTAGTAGCAACCTAGGATAATCGACAATAGGGGGTATTGGTTGAGGAACTGAGTTTGCAAGGATTCTAGGTCGAGCTGAAATAGAAAAAAAGAGAGTAAAAGTGAAACTTGGAAGTAAAAATGACCAAGTATGGAGACTTATAGTATCAGCATGACTCAACATTTCATGTCAGTACCGATATGAAGAGGTTGGTACCGACATGAATGGTTGTCTATATATGAAAAAAGAAGGAAAAAGAAGAGGAAATAAGGAAAAGGAATTCTACCTGGCCGAGGCGTTGAATGGTCTTCGAAGTAATATTGATCTTGACCTTAGCACGGAAAGTGGTATGACTACTATTTAAAGTGATTGAACTGATGCCTATGGAATAAAGATGACACTTCAAAGAAACTCTTGGATGACCAATGGACTTATGTGGATGACTTTATATGCTTGTGTTGATCCAAAGCACGCTTTATTTCCAATAGAAGCATACTTTGGGGGTAAGCGTTATCTAGCTTCAAGACCAAGCAGTTTTCAGACAAATCTGGACATTATGATGAGAATGAGATGGTTCAAGGACTGGAGGCAAGCTTGGAATGACAATAGAAGAAGCTTCAAGGACTTGGAGTGCAAAATATGCTAAGAAAGGAGGTCAATACCGACCATATTTCTAGTCGGTACTGTAACAATCCCTTTTTTACCATATAAATAAATAAATTTATTTAAAATAAAATTGTTTGAATTTGACGTTTGATAATTAATATTTTGAAAATGAATTTTCTTAATTAATTTATATTTAATAAAAGTTTTTGTTGTTATGAATTGAATCGGTAAATTCTTTTCGAATAATATATTAAATTAAATAAGGTGTTTTAATTGAATATGAAATAATTTGAATGTATATTAATTTAAAATAAATTGTAATTTATTTATAATTAAATTAAAAGGAATTAAATAGATTAAAATTAGAACGAGTAAGAATTTTATGGCCCAAACTATTTCAGACCAAACCTACTTTCTTTATCTCGGACATTCTCGAATACTCTCTCGGCTTCTCCATTCACGCCCAAAAACCCAAACCCATCTATTTCTATGACTTTGCCCAAAAACCTAAAATAAATCAAAAATTGTGATTTACATAAAAAAAGAAGCCATGCAATCTCGTTCGAAGACGAGAGGTTCTCCACGGCACCTGGAGTGACATAAGCAATCTCATGTTCTGGTTAGAGAAGGCGAACGATGGCAGATTGGAAGCTGGCAATCTGGATGGTAAATTATCGGCGTTCGAGTGCGAGTTCATCTAGGAGTTGCGACTTGGTTTCTTGCAAAATAGAGTGGAGTGTCTTGACATTGGGAAGTGCGCGATAGGAGGCGAATGGGCTGGCTATTGCTAGATGGAGTTCGGGTTTGTTGGCAATGTTGGAGGTGCTAGGGATTGATGGTGCAGAGGCTGTAAAGGTTTGGGCGGTAATGAAGTTTGGTCGAGGTAGTTTGGGTGATGATGGCTATAAGGTGATGTTGACAATTTAATGTATGGAGGCGAATTGATGCATTCTTGAAGCAGAGGCTAAAGATGGGTTTGTTGTTGATGATAATGTGGCAAGAGTGGTTGCTGATTCGGAAATTCAAGCGTCGATTCTGCGAGTATTTCTCACTCACTAGTCACTACTATGTCTAAAATTTATTATTTGTCATATATGCATATAATCCCGATATTGTTAACTTACTTAGTTGAGATGTATATTTGGGTTTTGATTGATTATGTATGTTGAATTGGATATTTTAGATGAATCATCCATCAAGATATTTAGTTGATTGAGTGAGACAGGATTTGAGTTTGTTGGATGTATGAAATACAACGGAAATGCTGTCTGTTTGCATTTCAACTTATGTAATTTATTTATATTATATATATAGTGTGTTAATGGTCAAAATTCGATGGAATTCGACTAGACCACATGGTAAAATTTACATTAATGATTTATTGTTGATTTTGGAGAATTTTGCTTTATAATTTATATTTTGGAGATTCGATTGATTTCCGGTTTTGAAATATATATATTTGAGAGTTTCGATAGATTATTTTAGTATTTTAAAATTAAGTTAAAGTATATATTTATTAATAAAAAAATTGGTTGGAAAATATATTGATTTCTTGAAAATTATTTTGGATGTAAAAGTTGTTTTGAAATTAATTTATTTTTAATTGTTAGTATATAAAGCAAAGGCTTTAAATTATAATTTATATTTTGAAAGGAAAGAATTATCTTGCTGATCTATAAGTATTATTTGAATTTAGAAAATTATGTAATGATTTTCGGACCTATAAATCAGTGATACCGTTTGGAACCGGACTTTCGGTAACACTTCTTCGGCTATTCTCTAGACTCATTATATAGAATATTGAAAGGAGAATGTGATATGTGAGCACTGTATAAACAGATTAGTAACATGTGGTGGCATGGGACGTCATTGTGTTATTTATTCATTTTTCTTTTGCTTGGATGACACTCAATACAGAGATACGAAGTATAATATTCGCTGCGGTGAATATATTGTAGTCATGTGCTCACTTACATAGAGCCATGTGTCGGTGATTATATTGAGCCGTGTGTCGGCAATATACAAAGTCGTTTATCGGTATATGTATTTAGCAATGTGTCAGCATATATATAGTACCATGTGTCGGTATGTGTATATAGCTGTGTGTCGGCTATTATAGATATTTACGGTATTTGTTTATCGCTGTTCAACTCCCTTTATTTTCGAGAGTGAATCGGATTGGTCAATATCCACCCTGATGGTCTGATCACGGTGGTCGTGCCCCAGATCTGTGATACCCCAATGCCATGTGTTAGCATCATTATAGCCATGTGTCGGCAATATTTATAGATGTGTGTTAATAATTATAGAGCCATGTGTCGGCAATGTATAGCCCATTGTGTCACCTAGACCAGCAGTTTGTTACCATTAGGGGCAAAGCAGGGTCGTGACTAGTGCAAAGTATAGACCTACAGCATGTTTAGGACATGCAGTGGATAAGAGTCATGATGTCCGTCGAGGTAACCACGAGTGTAATAGCCGTGTTGGATCGGCACGTGTGTCATGTTCGCTAGTTACATGTGTAGTCTCCTGGAGCAGGTGTATCCGTCAGTCTTCCATTTGGTTCTGGTGTGATGTGATTTAGACAAGTACATTATGATTATACCAGAGACCGTGTCCCAAGTATGGTCAATCCTTGTATCCTTCTTTAGCACGTGTCGCATATTATCCTCCTTTTTTCGTATGTCACCAATTATTTCTCTTTGGTGTATATCACCAACTACTATTTTTTTCATGTGTGGCTTTATTTTCCTAGGCGTGTGTCGCCGATTATATTTTCCTTTGGCGTGTCGTCACTGCTATGTTTTGATTATATAAATGTCTACTTATACTGATATTATGGATGTTTTCGGGATTTGAATGCTGATTTCTGGATATGTATGATTCTCCCATTTGTGTTGATTTAGTGATTCTTTATTAGTTATGTTTTTATATGGGCGTTGACATCTTTTGATATCAGTATGGACTGTTTTATATGGATTTGTGTTATTGAGTGATGTTATGCCTTGATGATTCTTTATAGTATTTTATAAATATTAGGTATACATTACCAAAGTTATATGTATCTTTTGAAATGTCATATTATGAATTGATTATTTATCTTAATGTTATTATATCCTTACTCCATGTTTATATTATGTCACTATATTATATGCCCTCAATTGGACATAGTCTAACCCATGTGTTATTTTATAATACTCGGGTCCGTCCGAGACATTACCGGTTCAGAGATAGTGAGACCAGCATGAGTTATGGGCATAGCGGAGACTAGGTTGTAGTATTATAGTATCAACTATGTATTATATAATTTTGATGTACGTATATTCATATGATGTATATTTGACATACTTTGCATATTATTGTGTTATATATCATCGCTGCGATTGACTTTGTGTGATAAAGTTTATTAGGTATTGTTATGTCCTGGAGGCACACTTTTATATTTCTTTGTACCGATATTGTGTACGTACCATGAGTTATTTATTTGATGTTTTTAATACATAACAGTGTTAGTCCAATATTCACGTATGTGCCCATAAAGCCTCATTCTTTGTATTATATGACAGTATTACTCAGTAGTACTCTTGGACAGTATGGGTACAAAGGTGGAGCGTTACAAGTTGATATCAAAGCTAGTTGTTTGTGCACATGATAAAGGGTTCTCGTTTTGCGATCAGTGGCAAAGAATTGACTCTTACCCCTATACATCCCATTTGGGTTAGTTATCCATGTGCCGGAGCAACAATCGAGAGGCTGGCTGTAAAAATAGTGTCTGAGATATCCACGGTGGCCATGTGAGAGTTATACAACGTTACAACATGGTATGAGAGCAGGTTTAGAACATTACAGAATATAAGAGACATGAGTCTTGATCTTAGATGAGACTTAAAGTCCATAACCCCGTGGGTGTGTGGTGATTATTATTTGTACTCAAGTGATGGTAAGAGTATGCGATGATTACTAGGGTAATCATTTAGGGACGTACTTATTATTTTTCCTATTATATATATATACACATAATATATATTCCTTATTTTTACCTTTTCTGTTTATATTTGTTTTCATGTGAAATGGAAGATGAGTGAGACACTTTGAAATACGGGGTAGTAGTCCAACGAGTAGTGTCGGTATTGAATCATCGATGAATATTATGTTCTCCTCATGTATTTCTAGTTCACAGCTAAACATATGCTAACAATGTCTTTTGCAGTTGATCCTTTTACTTGATTTTATTATAGCTTTATGCATGTTACCTAATTTCATAGTAAGGAGAGATTTCTGTTGGTTTAAATGTCGTATACATACAAGAGATGAATGATCTAAAACAATAATTGTATGTCAAAAGCATTGGATGGTATATGCATTAACAGTTAATTAGAAGTTAATGTTAAAATAAGTTACAGGTTCAATTAGGGATGTAGATAATGTTTGCTATGAATACGATTAGTTCAATCCAATATGTTTATAAAGGAAAACAAAATTGAACCGAGGAAAAATCTTTATATTAGTAGGAGTTGTCAGCCTTTACTGTACTTCCTTTAGAAAAGCATTGACTTAGCACAGACTATGGATTTGCAAAAACTAATTCAAATTTGAAAACGAATTCCTAAAATTAATCAGGAAATTATTGTCAAGGACAAAATTTCTCAGTATTTTAGCCTCAAGGACAGACCTTCATTATTTTAGCCTGAAGGACAACTTTCTTTAGCTATCAGTTTTTAAGTTTTTAGGTATCAGTTTGTAGTTATCGGTAGCAGTTTTTAGGTATCAGTTTTTTGTTCGGTAGCAGTTTTAAAAAAATGTTTGTCCTTATGAATAATTTTGAAAGAATGTTTGTCCTTATGAAAAAAATTTAAGAGAATGTTTGTCCTTGTGGGTAAAATATTGAGGTCGTGTCCTTGAGGCTAAAAATATACAAAATTTTGTTCTTTAAATTAATTTCCCCGTAATTAATCACCAATTGTTAAGCTTTTAGTTTCTTAGACATCCTTACTTTCGATTATTACGTTTCATGAATGTAAGTTTTAATTTATTTGTGTAGATTTATTGCATTGATACTACCAACATTTGAAATCATGAATGTATGAAAGATGACTACATATGTTAAAGTAAACAATACCTCAGGCTGTACGTATATTATTAACAAATATGCTTGATCATTTACTGTGAGTACCACAACATTAAAATAAATAAATAACTAAAAATATGCAGAAGAAGTGGGTTGCTGCTATAGCAGCAACAACAACTGCCATAAAAAATGGGAAAAAAAGAGTAGAGAAGAATAAATGTATTTACTATTAGCTGCCATAGCAGTGAATGTCATTCTTAAGGTGGTTATAATGTCAAATACCCATAATTCTTTCTTAAGACACATTTATATATGTACAATCACAGGTATTATAAATAAATAAATAATAAATGAGTGAAAGTGTGGGAACAGTACAATTTGTTTTGTGTTCTACCCTTGCATTCACTGGTTTACTCCTAAAATGAGCAGAACAAAAACGTTTTTACATATCTTGAAGTTATGGTATATCATTGAATGTAAGGACGTCTCTTTCAATATGCCTATGACATAGCCAGCCTATGCACAACATTATGAAATTTCAAATTAACGCACTAGTATAAGATGTCATGCTACTTCTAAAAATTTCAATTATTTGTCTTACTCTTTTATCACAAGTATTTTGTTTTATTAGTTACTAAATTAAGATACTGGAATCATGTGATCATATATGATAAGGTACCAAGTAATGCAATGCAAGTAATGTTTAATTAATGAAAGACTTTCTTTTTCTCTATTTGCTTGCTCTATGTCTTGGTTCTTAAACTTATTCTCCTTTAATCTTCTATTTAAACTTATTTAGCCATAACAACCTACTATTGTAGTTTTTATCCCCAATCTTCTCTCTTTTGAAACTAGTATTATGTCATAATAATTATCGCCGAAGACTCATGCAACCAACTATATATTTGTAAAAAGTTACAAAATGGCTTAATTGGAAATGTGATGTTATGTTTACATTTAATGAATGTTTAATTGTTATACCTTTCTATGTATGACTAGTATTTGATTTTGAGATTAAGGATAGGTATTTATGAAGCATCTTTGGACTATTTGGCAACATTTGCTCGCTTTTGCTCGCATAAAAGCGTAATAGCTCGCTTATACGCTAATAAAAAGGTACGTTTTATTTAAAAGATATATATATATATATATCCGACCATGTTTTGGTCGATGTATATCACTTTTATCATATTATTATTTTTTGAAATGGTCTCCGTACAAGGGAGACTCTGCCGAAGTTTTTCAAAAAAATTTCCGCACTTAAAAAATTTGCACTAAATATTTATCATATACGAAAAATAGAAAGTTATTAATTGAATCAATTTAAATTGTAGCATACGATAAGAGAATTGGAGTAAGTGCCACATAGAGGATTGAATAGTTTAAGTTTGATAGAAGATTGTAAATGCAAAGAAGTCAAGACATGAGATGTTTAATGTCTCCTTATAAGAAATTATGACGCAATTTTCATGAAGGGGGAGTCTGTAATAACCCTATTTTTTTCCCCACATAAATAAATAAATTTAATTAAAATAAAATTGTTTGAATTTGACGTTTGATAATTAATGTTTTGAAAATGAATTTTTTTAATTAAATTATATTTAATAAATTTTTTGTTGTTATGAATTGAATTGAATCGGTACATTCATTTTGAATAATATACTAAATTGAATAAGGTGTTTTAATTGAAAATGAAATATTTTGAAGCGTACATCAACTTAAATTAAATTAAAATTTATTTACAATTAAACTAAAAGGAACGAAATATATTAAAATTAGAATGAGTTAGAATTTCATGGCCCAAATTATTCCGACCAAACCCACTTTCTTTATATCAAATATTCTGGAATTCTCTCTCCGCTTCTCCATTCACGTCCAAAAACCCAGACCCGCCCGTTTCTATGAATTTGCCCAAATACCTTTAAAAAAAATCAAAAATCGCGATTTACATAAAAAAAGCCATGCAATCTCGTTCGAAGGCCGGAGGTTCTCGGCGGCGACCTAGAGTGGTGCGAGCAATATTCTGGTTGGAGAAGGTTAACGATGGTGGATTGGGAGCTAGGGATCTGGAGGGTAAATTGTCGATGTTCGAGTGCGGGTTCATTTAGGAGTCGCGACTTGGTTTTTTATGCAATGAAGTGGAGTGTCTCGACGTTGTAAAGCGTGTGATAGGAGGCGAATGGGCTGGCGATTGCCAGGTGTAGTTCGGGTTTGTTGGCAATGTTGGAGGTGTTAGGGAGTGATGGTGCGGAGGCTGCAAAGGTCTGGGTGATAATGAAGTTTGGTTAAGGAAGCTCAGGTGATGGTGCCTATATGGTGATGTTGATAATTTAATGGTTTAAGGAAAATTGATGGGTTCTTGAAGCAGAGGCTGGATGGGGTTTGTTGTTGATGGTAATGAGGCAAGAGTGGTCGCTGATTCAGAAATTCAAGTGTCGATTCTATGAGTATTTCTCTCTCGCTACTATGTCTAAAATTTATTATTCGTCATACATATGCATATGATCCTGATATTGTTAAATTACTTGGTTAAGATGTTTATATGGGTTTTGATTGAATGTGCATTTTGAATTGGATTTTTTGGATGAATCATCGATCGAGAAATTTAGTGATTAAGTGAGATAGGATTTGAGTTTGGATGCCTGAAATGCAATGGAAATGTTGTCCATTTGCATTTTAACTTATGCAATTTATTTATATTATCTATATCTATATATAATAGGAATATCCTCAAATGAAGCTTTTGAAATGTTAAAAATACCCTTCTAACATTCTTTGGAGTGAGAAGGATGTTTATGTCATTTTGTATGCCGCACGTTCTTCAGTCCTTTGTTATTGCCACTCTTCTTTCCCACTTTTCAGTTGCAGAATCATTTTCGCAACCCACTCCACTTTCTCCTATCCCGCACAAAATAAACGAAAATGGGGAAAGGTGAAGAAGAAGAATCCCCAACGCAAGGCCTCCTTCCTCCCCAACGCAAGGATCCAGGTTATTTTCACTGTTCTAAATTGTTGATTTCGGTGCCTTTATGTTAACTCCACGTCAAAATTAGGGTTTGTTATTCAAATTATGCACCTATTTGAAGCTTTTGCAATTACTAAAATGTTCGTTTCACAATCTACTATATAGCAAGGATATTTTTGTCGTTAGGTTGTCGACGTTCTCCATTACGATCAAAACATTTTTTCTGCTGCATAAGATAAAAGAACCATCGGTTTCTTCCTTAGATCCGATTTATAAATCGCTCGGATCTCCTCTGCATAGAATTACTCTTCCCTTAGGCACTTTATTGCCACATTCCACCATGGATAAAAATCCTACCGCTTTCAATCTCTCTAACTTTTAGGTTTTTGATTCACTAAATTTCAAAACTGAGCATGGATCGGTACATCTGTTTTCAGCAAAAGTGGTAGTGGCGGAGGAAGCAGAAGTTAAAATAAATTTGCTAGAAGATTCCTTAACGCACAATCAGAAATTGCATTGAACACATTCAATTGAAGGTTATCAGACGTTGGACAAGGTACTCTCTGGATGTAAGTATGTATTCCTCTGCGAATCCTTGGTACTCTTTTTCAATGAACCTTAGACTTCACAGAACGGCTATTTTAGAGGACACAATCAATTCATTGAATGATTTTTTCTGAAAATTTTGAGTTTGCCTATTTTAAAGTTTGTAGTCATAATAAGCTTAAGAAGAAACCTACGAAGTGCACTGGGAGTATATGGTATGTGTACACATGCATAAACAAAGTATTTGCTTCTTATGTATGAAAACCTATCACTAAAGCTCAGAAGTCCATATGTAACGTATTTAGTATTTATGAATAGAAATGGAAATTGGAAAGATAAGTTATTGAATGCATTCGGCTCTGTGAAGTTCCATTGAGTATTTTTGAATGATACGCAAGGATCCAGGTTATTTTCACTGTTCTAAATTGTTGATTTCGGTGCCTTTATGTTAACTCCACGTCAAAATTAGGGTTTGTTATTCAAATTATGCACCTATTTGAAGCTTTTGCAATTACTAAAATATTCGTTTCACAATCTACTATATAGCAAGGATATTTTTGTCGTTAGGTTGTCGACTGTTTGTACCAAAAATGGGCACAACACTCTTCGGAAGTTTTTGAAGAGATAAAAATGAAGAGTGAAAATTAAAACTATGGATTATCTAACAAAAACTCCAAATAACAAAAAGTAAATTGCAAAGACAAGCGATTTAGAGTGGTTCGGCGTTTTGCCTACGCCACTATGAAGTTTGATGATTTTATTGCTCGATACTTGAAGATTACAATTCTTTATACTGTAATACAACTGAATTTATATGCTAAGTCTCAATCTAAAGCAGCGGCGGTGTTCTGGAGTAAATCTGGCATAATCTGGGCGCTCTTCAGTACTTAGAATTATCCGACCCCTTTTCTGAATGACTAGGGGCTCTATTTATAGGTGTAGGAGGCTGATATTTCGCCTAAAATGAGGGGAGACCAGTTCTGGTACGTCAGGGGGCCCACATGGCCGAAATCTGGAGATTCGGGCCCACTTTGGGATCGATTCGACCCTTGGTTCGAATCGATCAAGAAATCATCCAATCGAGCTGAAATTTGGTGTGAACATTCTTCATCATGTGCTTAAGCTTCTGTGAAAATTTCATGACATTTGGACTTGTAGAACTTGAGTTATGATCGATTCAAGATTGCATTTCTGGTGGCAGTGCTTTGTTCGAATCGATATGGTTCGAATTGGTTGCTTCGAATCGATCCAGGCATGGGCTTCTGTGATGACGTGGAGCGCCTCCTTCGTATCGATCCGATTTCTTTGCCGAGTTGACTGGGTCGAATCCTTGTTCTTAGCCACGTTTATTTGATGGACTCGAGATGCTGGATTCGAAGGTTTACTTCCTTCGAATCGATGGAAACTGTGCTTGTTCGAATCGATGGTGTTGGTGCTATGGAATGGAGTCGGAGCTCCTCTACCCGCCTGGATTCGAAGGATCCTTTCCTCGCTGGATTCGAACTGGAGCTTGGTGCTAATGGATTCGAACCAAGGCCTCGAGGATGGATTCGAAGCAATGGGTGGTTGATGGATTCGGAGCATGGCCTTCCTCTGATCGATTCAAGCCTGTGCTATTCTCGAGGGATTCGAACCCAAGGCTGGGCCTATGGATTCGAAGTAAGTTGACTTCTCATGGATTCGAGGCAATACATGTCTGATGGATTCGAATGTAGGCTTCGCCTATGGATTCGAACTAGGGATGGTCTACTTCATCTTTTGTCGACGATATCTTGAGCGTACGAAGTCGGATTGACTTGAAACTTGGATCGTTGGTTCCCACGGCTTTGCTTGACGTGCCTTATCAATTGTAGCCTGATCCGGACTCGGACAAATTTCATGGATATCCATAGCGATCCTTGCGTGTAGCTGGTCTTCGAGACGATCTGTCACCGGTTTCTAGTTAAGTCTTTGGTGTCACGGTCTTGCCAAAAGGCGGGATAACATTTGCCCCCCAAAGTACGTCTTGTGTAAACATGACGTGCTTTGATAAGCTGCAGTCTCTCATTGGGCCGTTATGACATGCTTTACCGAAAGTTGTATTCTGTACCGCTGTAATTGACCACTGAATGACCGTGATTGGATGTCTGTCTGTCTTTGATTGACGTTGCATGACAGCAAGTCGCTGCCAGTTCGGTTTGTTATCGAATTCTGCATCGATCCTCTCCTGAATCGATTTGAGATTCGAGTTAAAATATTGCTTTTATGGTTGTCTATGGTCATCCTCTTGTATCGATCCTCTCCTGAATCGGTATGAAGAGTAGATAAGCAAAAAAATTTCACATTGAAACGGTTCGTCCATTTTCGTCAGTGGTCTGTGATGGATTCGAAGCTATGTATGTTCGAATCGATGGCTTCCGAATCGATGGCCCTAGGGACTTCGTGCTTCGAGTTGATAAGACTATCATCCCAGCCTTTGTTCGGCTACTCCTTCGAATCGATGATGCTTTGCATCGATACTTGCATGAATGGATTCGACGTTGTAAAGGGTTCGAAACCGGATGGATTCGAACTAAGGGATGGATTCGAACTGGTGGAACGACTCTGTGTTGTGATGGATTCAAAGCAGTGGCTCACAATGGATTCGTACTTGCCGCAATGAATCGATTCGATTCGATTTCTTCACCTGTAGAAGCCGGTCAGGTATACCGGGAGGCGAATCGCCATATTTCCCCTATATATACCGGGGTCCTATTCACTTCTCACTTTTTACTTTTTACCATTGCTTCAGCTGTTTCTTCGAATCGACTTCCCAGAGCTATCACTGACGTGCTTACCACGAATCGATCGAACACGTCCCCGCTTCCACTCACAATCAAATCAGGTACTCAAGGAATCGATTCGAGATGAGGAAAATAGAACTATCTTTGCCTTTAGAAAATTCTGAGAAGTAACGAGATCTGAATGAAATGGGTCGACTCGATGGAGTTGAGGAGTGATGCCATTCGTGTTACAGCGATTAGAGTGTCATCTCCTGTTGCTTTGCATCGATCTAGGAATGACCGGTTCGAATCGATCTCGAGAGCAAGGTTTCGAATCGATGACTTGGAGGGAAAGGGTATCGATTTGATCGATTCGAAGTGATGTTATCTAGATCGATTCGAAGTAATGTGGAGCCCATGGATTCGAAGCGCTCCTCTATCATAAAGTTACATCGAGTCGAATCATATGGATTCGAAGTACCCGGAATCGAACTCCATCGATTCGACCCTTACCGATTCGAAGTCGATGGATTCGAACGTCTTCGTCCCCTGATACCATTGCTGTTTTGAGTTGTTTCATTATCTGAACTACGACCAATCTTCAAGTTTGTACTCTGACGAACATAATGAACTTTAGCACACTTGACTCCGACGAGCTTCGGCCTTGCATAATCGAACTTGACTGAAAGATTATACTTGAATTTCCCTTGAGGCTCGTCGATGGAACTATGACTTAACCGATAATACAACTGATTTATACTTGAAGTGGTCAGTGGCGTCTGGATGGTGTGGAAGTGACGGTCAGCGATGACGGTCATCTTCGTTCTCAAACCCCCAAGTTTTTGTCGTACGGACATTTTGCTTTGATCTGTAGAATCTGCTTAAGTAACGCACAACACTTGCACTGCACGACACGTTCATACACACTACACTGGGGCATGCACGGGCTGTTTATGAACTTAACGTTGCTTTCTGATGAGTTAGTTAATTATGAAATCCTCGAGCTCCCAACAACAAGAGGTACAGAGCTTGACTCCTCCAGTGCTTGAGATTCCCGATATTCCTGCCGATGTAATCGACCCGGCTCCGGACGAGTTACCGGAGGCGATATTTATCGAGGACCCTGTCGACTCTGTCCAATCCAACATTTCCGAATCTTTGTTGGGCCGAATATGCTTGAAGCATAACATATCTCTGGATGATGTGTTATTACCCAGAGCCGATGATAGGCCGCACAATCCGCCTGAGGGATATACAACATTCTATCGCCATGCTTGCGCGGCCGGAACCCTCCCTCCTTTCAATCAATATATCAGAGGGATGCTATCCTATCTAGGAATTGCTCCTTCGCAACTTCATCCCAACGGGCACGCATTGCTGAACAGTGCCTTTGTCATATTTATGGACTGTCTCTTTCGCCCGCCAAGGCCCACCGAGATCAGACACATATTTAACTTCAAGAGTAGGGGTGATAGCCCGTCTTTTACATTTTTGGAGGCATTTAGGAATTGCCAAGTTGTAGTTGGAGCTTGGACCCGACTGAGTTATTTCAAGAACGAGTGGTTCTATGTTCGGTGCCCTCCGGGTTTCGCTAGGCGATGGTTGTCTAGACGTGAGCGCCTTAACCTGTTTTCTTGACCAATAGCTCTTTGGTGTTAAAATTGACATTTCATTCCCTTTACAGCCATTATCTCCAGACCCGATGGAGGGCGTTTCAAGGGTATCGTCCGAAGTCTTCAAGAAGTTCCAAGCGAGTTGAGACATATTGACTCGGTGTTGAACGATTATAACTTAAGAATTCTTGGTTTGATCGACATCAATCAAAGTATAGTCGTCGAGGGATTGGCAAAGCCTGCCTCCAAGAAGAAAGATAAGAAGAAAACCAAGAAGAGAAAGGTGAAGAAGTCACTCGGGATCAGAATAATCGAGGCGAGTGATGAAGAAAGAACCCACACGGATTCGGAGCCGATGGCTGACCTCTCGGGAAACTTGGAGGAGTCGGGAGAAAGACGGAAAGGCAAGGCCGCCATTTCCAAAAAACTTAAGTCTAAGGGGTGGAAATCTGTGGATGTGTCTCCTCCCATTTCCGGAGTTATGATTTCTGAGGCCGCCCCTTCTCATTCGAGAGACATTTTCAAAGGGCTTGACGATATTCCCATCCTAGATTATATATCGATTTCTCATAATCCTGGGTTGGAGGAATTTCAAGATGTCCTAAACATGAACGAGCCCTTTCCTTTAAGTGCGGTCAACACTTCCGGTCGGTTTGGGGGTTTACACATTCACACACACTTCCACAGTACTTCATGACTTTTGCATAGTAAACATTACTTTATGGGATCTTAATCCGTAATTCTTTCTTATCGCAGGTGAGATGTCAGGACGTGGCTCTACTCTGGATAGGCTTCGAAATGTGCGCCAATCTTCTCCATTTTATGATTCCCGCAGGAGAGAGTCAGATAGGGATCGCGGGCGAGGCTATTCAAGTCAAGACCGCTATGATAGGGATAGAGATTACTCGCATGGCCGCTCTGGCCATGATTATTCTGACAGGGATCGAGGATACCAGCACCGATCTCGATCTCGCTCTCCTCCGCCTCCTAAGGCCCCAGTAGACCTTCCAGGGCCTTCTCATCAGCAGCAGCCGCCTTCTCAATCTTCTCGGCCTGATGCTCAGCGGCCAAGAATGGAACCGACAGCAGCCGCTATAATAGAACAAGCTCCGGCTGAGTTGACAAGTGAGGGAGCTGCTAAACTCGCCCAAATGAAAAATGACTACCCTGAAATTTGCATGGATGGCTATGTCTTCCCTCCTAACTTTAAAAGAATTCCTTCGGACGCTGAGACCACGGCTCATAGTTATATCCGCGACTTCTACGCTCAGTATAAGGAGTGGTACAAGGCAGCCGTGAAGGCTTCTAGAGTAGCTTTTGACCGGGCGAAGATTATCGCTGAACGTGATGCTGAAATTGCTAAACAGAAGCGCATCATTGAAGTTCTTCAATCTGAAATGGAGACGTCCCGGAATTCTGAACTTCAAGCTCTCCAGAAGCACGAGGACGCCGTGGCCAAAATGGTTAGGATGCAACAAGAACATTGCGCCACGGTAGAGGAGATGGGCCACCGCAACACCACCATTGCAGCTGAGCAAGACTTAGCCGTCAAAGAGCTAAACGAGCTCAAGGCCAAATTTGCTGAAATGGTAAAAGAGAAGGACGATGCAAACGCCACTGCACAAGAAGCTTGCGATCAAGTAGTATCTCTCAAGGCCGAACTTGCTGCGGTGGCGGTCAAGTCTAAGTCTGCGGAAGTAGAAATCCAGGAAAAGATTTTGGAGGAGAGGTCCAGGCTGGACGCTGAGTTTGACGATCTCTTGGTCACGTACAACGCAAATGTGCTGGAGCACAGAAATTTAGCGTGGCTGGGAGATGACTCCATGATTCTATATAACGCCTGGACCCGGCTGGTGGACGAGAAGAGGGCAGCGTATCCAGATGAATCGCTTGATGACTTTGAGCTGGAGATGCGTTTGCTCACCGAGGATGAGAGGAAGGTCCTTCATGAGGCGGCGATCTCTATGGCGAAAGAAAAGCTTGGTGTTCAATCTCTAGAGACAGGCGAAGGCTCGGGGATCGCGCATCACGAGGCAAGTGTTGAAGCTGTAATTCCAACATTGCCCGAAACCACTGGTGCGGTAGATCCCCAGTCTGTTCCTGCATATAACCCTGACCAACCGTTATTATCTTCCGGCGATGATTCTGCCCACGTTTCGGTCCAGACTAAAGAAGGTATTTGAACGCTTCTCGTAGTTTAGTTGTGAAGAACCTTAAGCAACACACTTGACTAACAATCTTCGTTTTGTCGCATTTCAGTGACTGAAGTCGTTGTTTCTGCGCCTCTTGCACTATCAGTTCCATATCAAACGCAGGGGGTTGTTTTTACTGAAGCCATCACAACTTCTACCTTAGTTGGCGAAGAGGGAGATGCAAACATGTTTTCTTTTAGCGCTCAAATGATTGAGGAGCTTCTTAATGAACCCATCAATCCCTCCGTCAACCCGTCCGATGCTACGAGTGGGGCTGCTCTAGCCGTTAGTTCATCTATGCCAGCTACTGGTACATCCGATGTGGCCCAAGCATCCCGCGAGGACGAAGTTCTTGCTGAGATTGATGCCGAGATGGCAGTAGGGACTGCTGGTATGAATCCGTCAGGGCCTGCCCCATTAATGGTGATCTCACCGGGCGGTACTGTAATGATCGAAGCCGCTCCTGTCCCACTTCCTGCTACTGCTCCCATGCCTTCAACTCGTCCTTCGAGAAGAATTTCCGTCGTCTCAAGCTCCGAGGAAGACGTTGATATTATGTCGCCGCCGGAGGACAAGCCTGAAAAGAGCAAGCGGTCAAGGGGAAAATCAGGCAGCGGATCTGGTGGAGCTACCCCGAAGAAGAAAATACGGAAGAAGAAAGATTGAACTCTTTCTTTAACTTTCTGTTGTGAAGGGTAGTATTTTGTTGATTTTTCTATAGCCGTGTATAGATGTGGATTCGGCTCCCACTAGCAGAATTTTTTGAAACACTTTGTAATCAGATTCTTTTTGTTGATAGTGGAAATGAAAATTTATTCCCTTTCTGTCTTCAACTTGTTATGCGTTATGGTTCTGCCCCCAGTATTGGGGATAAGTGTGGAGTTGACGTATGTTTATGCTCCGCCTCGCGCCCTGGGAGCACGGAGTTAAGTAAATGTTTATGCTCCGTCTCGCGCTCTGGGAGTACGGGGTTGAGCAATGTTTATACTCCAGCTCGCGCTCTCGGAGTCTGGAGTTTGTTGATATTTATACCCAGCTCGCGCTCTCGGAGTACTCTGGGGTTTTGTGAATGTTTATACTCCGTCTCGCGCTCTGGGAGTACGGAGTTGAATGAATGTTTATACTCCGCCTCGCACTCTGGGAGTACGGAGTTAAGGAATGTTTATACTCCGCCTCGCACTCTGGGAGTACGGAGTTAAGTAAAAAGTTTGTACCCAGCTCGCGCTCTCGGAGTACTCTGGGATTTAGGAAAATGTTTATACTCCGCCTCGCACTCTGGGAGTACGGAGTTAAGTAAAAAGTTTGTACCCAGCTCGCGCTCTCGGAGTACTCTGGGATTTAGGAAAATGTTTATACTCCGCCTCGCACTCTGGGAGTACGGAGTTAAGTAAAATGTTTGTACCCAGCTCGCGCTCTCGGAGTACTCTGGGATTTAGGAAAATGTTTATACTCCGCCTCGCACTCTGGGAGTACGGAGTTAAGTAAAATGTTTGTACCCAGCTCGCGCTCTCGGAGTACTCTGGGATTTAGGAAAATGTTTATACTCTGCCTCGCACTCTGGGAGTACGGAATTAAGTGAAGGGTTGTCGTGTATCAACCCATTTCTGGCCTGATGTGATGGCTTGCCCCCGAGCTCGGGTTTCATTTAGTGAGTGGTTGATTGCTTCATAGCCACTCCCTACTTGAATAAATCCCATTGTGTGATGGAATTTAGCTCTTCGTGCATCGTGATGTTGTACATTGTATTTAATGAATCACAGCTCTGGCTCGAAGAGATGGCATTTTATTGCTGAAATAAGAAAACATGGCAAAGTCAGTTGCCTTATTACAAATTCTAATTTCGAAATGCAGAAACAAAATTTAAAATAGAATTTAAACTAAATAAATAAACATAGCCTGTTATTTGGAGTAGCGACGAAGACTTTCGCTATTTTAGGCCCTTGGTAAGGTTAAACCGTCAACGGCTGCTAACTTAAATGTATCATCCCCGAGTTCTTGCTTAATTTCGTGTGACCCTCTCCATGTTGGTCTTGCGTGTGGGAGTGCCGGATATTCTTTTTTAATGACAATCTCATTGCGTTCAAAAGTTTTAAGTCGGTCCTCGGCATTGCGTAATCGGGCGACTCGATTTTGGCGAATGATTGTCCTTAAGTCAACCTGGTCGCCCTGGACGACTCCGACTCCGTTGACAGTAGGGAACTTTAAAGTTAAGCGCCACGGGGCAATTACGGCTCTGAATTCAGCAAGGGCAGGTCGTCCTAAGAAAGCGTTGTATGGCGAGACTATGTTCAACACAGCGAACTGTAATGTCCGAACTCTCCTATGTTCCTTGGATCCCAACATCACTGGTAACTTCACCATCCCAATAGGTATGGTAGCGCTACCGTTGAATCCATGGAGGTGAGTTTGGCAAGGTTCCAAATCTCTGGCTTTCATCCTCATTTGATTATAAGCGTGTATTAAAAGGATATTCACAGAGCTCCCGCAGTCAATCAGTATCCTCTTCATCCAAGCTGGACCTACTTGTGCCGATATCACGAGTGGGTCAGTAGTCGGGCTTCTGACATAATCAATATCGTTGTCTCGAAAAGTGATGTCGTTAACTATCGCTCTCTTTCGTTTGGTCGAAAGTTTATTGTCCAAGTTATCATCATACTCAAAGTCTATTCGTCTAGCTAAGTTGTTATATGATTTCATTTCTTCCCAGCTTCGCTTCGCTGGACGAGGATTATCACTTACAACATTAATTACCAGTCTTCCTCCTACACGACCTGGTTCTTCCTGTCTTTCTGGATTCTGTACATGTTTTTTATTTGAGGGGCCCGCCCCCTCAGACTGCGGTGCCCGCACAAACTGGTCTAACTTCCTCTCCCTGATCAACTTCTCGATGAGGTCCTGCAAGTGTCGACATTCGTTGGTATTGTGGCCATAACTTTCGTGGAATCTACAGAACTTCCCCGTTTGAATCTGCCTCTCCGACGATTGCTTCGGAGCCGGCTTATTGTATTGCATAGTATTGCAAGTCTGTAGGTACACATTTTCCAACGATGTATTCAATGGTGTGTAATTATCGAACATTGGAGCCTCACGCCGTGGACCTCGATTTGAGTCTCTTCTCTTATCTTGACCACTATTGCCTCTTGGCTGAGTTTGTTTATTCTGGATATTTAATTGAATTTTTCCGGAATTTTCACCGGACTGTTTAACTACTACATTGCTTTGTATTCCTTCACTTCCGGGCTTCGCATCGTCCTGCTTTCTAGACTATTTCGCGTCCTCTTGCCGTAAGAATTGAGCGGCTTTGGAGTAGAAACGGTCCAACGATGCGGGTGGTTTTCCGGCTAACCAGTTTCCAAATTCAGAATCAGGATCAATTCCCTTTGTCAATGCCATTAAAATTGAGTTATCGTTGGGATTGCTAATCTCCACACATGCCGCATGGAATCTGTCCAAGTAACGCCTTAACGTTTCCCCACGAGCTTGGGTAACGTTGGACAGGGTGTTAACATCTTTGGGTCTAGCGACATGCATGCGAAATTGTTCAACAAATTTCTTAGCCAACTGATCAAATGATGAGATAGATCTAGGAGGTAATCTCGTAAACCACATTGTTGCAATTCCTCCTAGTGAGATGGGGAAACTTCGGCATTTCACTGCATCGTCGGCCCTTGCGGCGCTCATTGACCATTCATATTTTAAAATGTGTTGATTGGGATCAGAATTTCCTTCGTACATAGGGAGAGTTGGCATTCAAAATCGCCGAGGAGGTTCAGCGTATAGTATCTCGTCCGTGAAAGGAGTATGACTTTGAGAAATCCTCCAATCGTCGTTGGTAAGACCTTGGCTTTCGCGGATCATCTGACGTATCATAGTCGAAATGTCAGGCATTGCTACATTTTGAGCTTGCTGAGCTAAGGTGTGGTCGGGTTCCACAGCGCGAGTTCGGACCGGGCGCTGTCGACGGTCCAAATTTCGCCTCCTTGGTTCAGCGTTTCCTGGGGCGTATGGTTCAGGAGTACGCCCACGTTGCTGATTATTTGGCTCTGAAAGATTTCGGGTATCAACCCTTGTTTCTATTGTGGCAGCTGTGGCATGATTGTCCGCGATATGCTGTGTAGTAGGGCCTCCTTGTGTCGAGGGCCCGGCCTGAAAGCTGGTCGACGGTCCTGCCCTCAACTGTCCAACAGTCAAAGCGGGTTGATATCTGGCCGTTTGTGCACGACTCCCGTCTAATCGAGGACGGGTAGATCTGTGATAGTAGTCCGATGAGGCGGAACTTTCAGTAAACGATCGGGAGATATCATCTCGTCTGGACCTTCTGCGGCCTTGGCGGTTCAGTTGGTTTGTTAATTCAATATTAGCACGCAACTGTTCGGCCAATTGTTGCCGACTTTGAGTTAGCTCTTGGAGCAACGTATGGAGCTCCTGCCTGGTAACTGGTCCAGACGGTTCTGAATGAGCGACATTGTCTTGGTTGGATGGCTGCTGTTGAGCAGGATTCTGTCCATCCCTACCTTCCTGTCCAGTAGCTGTAGAAGTGGTTCTTGTGCTAACCATTTTTAATGATGAATCCTTTTCCTAGACTTTATGCAAATCTGAATAGAATGGAAGGACGATGAATTAGAGATCTGGATCTTCCTCTTGGATTTATGCAATCCGGTATCGACGGTAGATCCAAGGAGCGGGAGAAAAAAGCTGGTTTTCTCTCAGTGAAAGCACCAAAGTGTTTGTACCAAAAATGGGCACAACACTCTTCGGAAGTTTTTGAAGAGATAAAAATGAAGAGTGAAAATTAAAACTATGGATTATCTAACAAAAACTCCAAATAACAGAAAGTAAATTGCAAAGACAAGCGATTTAGAGTGGTTCGGCGTTTTGCCTACGCCCACTATGAAGTTTGATGATTTTATTGCTCGATACTTGAAGATTACAATTCTTTATACTGTAATACAACTGAATTTATATGCTAAGTCTCAATCTAAAGCAGCGGCGGTGTTCTGGAGTAAATCTGGCAGAATCTGGGCGCTCTTCAGTACTTAGAATTATCCGACCCCTTTTCTGAATGACTAGGGGCTCTATTTATAGGTGTAGGAGGCTGATATTTCGCCTAAAATGAGGGGAGACCAGTTCTGGTACGTCAGGGGGCCCACATGGCCGAAATCTGGAGATTCGGGCCCACTTTGGGATCGATTCGACCCTTGGTTCGAATCGATCAAGAAATCATCCAATCGAGCTGAAATTTGGTGTGAACATTCTTCATCATGTGCTTAAGCTTCTATGAAAATTTCATGACATTTGGACTTGTAGAACTTGAGTTATGATCGATTCAAGATTGCATTTCTGGTGGCAGTGCTCTGTTCGAATCGATATGGTTCGAATTGGTTGCTTCGAATCGATCCAGGCATGGGCTTCTGTGATGACGTGGAGCGCCTCCTTCGTATCGATCCGATTTCTTTGCCGAGTTGACTGGGTCGAATCCTTGTTCTTAGCCACGTTTATTTGATGGACTCGAGATGCTGGATTCGAAGGTTTACTTCCTTCGAATCGATGGAAACTGTGCTTGTTCGAATCGATGGTGTTGGTGCTATGGAATGGAGTCGGAGCTCCTCTACCCGCCTGGATTCGAAGGATCCTTTCCTCGCTGGATTCGAACTGGAGCTTGGTGCTAATGGATTCGAACCAAGGCCTCGAGGATGGATTCGAAGCAATGGGTGGTTGATGGATTCGGAGCATGGCCTTCCTCTGATCGATTCAAGCCTGTGCTATTCTCGAGGGATTCGAACCCAAGGCTGGGCCTATGGATTCGAAGTAAGTTGACTTCTCATGGATTCGAGGCAATACATGTCTGATGGATTCGAATGTAGGCTTCGCCTATGGATTCGAACTAGGGATGGTCTACTTCATCTTTTGTCGACGATATCTTGAGCGTACGAAGTCGGATTGACTTGAAACTTGGATCGTTGGTTCCCACGGCTTTGCTTGACGTGCCTTATCAATTGTAGCCTGATCCGGACTCGGACAAATTTCATGGATATCCATAGCGATCCTTGCGTGTAGCTGGTCTTCGAGACGATCTGTCACCGGTTTCTAGTTAAGTCTTTGGTGTCACGGTCTTGCCAAAAGGCGGGATAACATTTGCCCCCCAAAGTACGTCTTGTGTAAACATGACGTGCTTTGATAAGCTGCAGTCTCTCATTGGGCCGTTATGACATGCTTTACCGAAAGTTGTATTCTGTACCGCTGTAATTGACCACTGAATGACCGTGATTGGATGTCTGTCTGTCTTTGATTGACGTTGCATGACAGCAAGTCGCTGCCAGTTCGGTTTGTTATCGAATTCTGCATCGATCCTCTCCTGAATCGATTTGAGATTCGAGTTAAAATATTGCTTTTATGGTTGTCTATGGTCATCCTCTTGTATCGATCCTCTCCTGAATCGGTATGAAGAGTAGATAAGCAAAAAAATTTCACATTGAAACGGTTCGTCCATTTTCGTCAGTGGTCTGTGATGGATTCGAAGCTATGTATGTTCGAATCGATGGCTTCCGAATCGATGGCCCTAGGGACTTCGTGCTTCGAGTTGATAAGACTATCATCCCAGCCTTTGTTCGGCTACTCCTTCGAATCGATGATGCTTTGCATCGATACTTGCATGAATGGATTCGACGTTGTAAAGGGTTCGAAACCGGATGGATTCGAACTAAGGGATGGATTCGAACTGGTGGAACGACTCTGTGTTGTGATGGATTCAAAGCAGTGGCTCACAATGGATTCGTACTTGCCGCAATGAATCGATTCGATTCGATTTCTTCACCTGTAGAAGCCGGTCAGGTATACCGGGAGGCGAATCGCCATATTTCCCCTATATATACCGGGGTCCTATTCACTTCTCACTTTTTACTTTTTACCATTGCTTCAGCTGTTTCTTCGAATCGACTTCCCAGAGCTATCACTGACGTGCTTACCACGAATCGATCGAACACGTCCCCGCTTCCACTCACAATCAAATCAGGTACTCAAGGAATCGATTCGAGATGAGGAAAATAGAACTATCTTTGCCTTTAGAAAATTCTGAGAAGTGACGAGATCTGAATGAAATGGGTCGACTCGATGGAGTTGAGGAGTGATGCCATTCGTGTTACAGCGATTAGAGTGTCATCTCCTGTTGCTTTGCATCGATCTAGGAATGACCGGTTCGAATCGATCTCGAGAGCAAGGTTTCGAATCGATGACTTGGAGGGAAAGGGTATCGATTTGATCGATTCGAAGTGATGTTATCTAGATCGATTCGAAGTAATGTGGAGCCCATGGATTCGAAGCGCTCCTCTATCATAAAGTTACATCGAGTCGAATCATATGGATTCGAAGTACCCGGAATCGAACTCCATCGATTCGACCCTTACCGATTCGAAGTCGATGGATTCGAACGTCTTCGTCCCCTGATACCATTGCTGTTTTGAGTTGTTTCATTATCTGAACTACGACCAATCTTCAAGTTTGTACTCTGACGAACATAATGAACTTTAGCACACTTGACTCCGACGAGCTTCGGCCTTGCATAATCGAACTTGACTGAAAGATTATACTTGAATTTCCCTTGAGGCTCGTCGATGGAACTATGACTTAACCGATAATACAACTGATTTATACTTGAAGTGGTCAGTGGCGTCTGGATGGTGTGGAAGTGACGGTCAGCGATGACGGTCATCTTCGTTCTCAAACCCCCAAGTTTTTGTCGTACGGACATTTTGCTTTGATCTGTAGAATCTGCTTAAGTAACGCACAACACTTGCACTGCACGACACGTTCATACACACTACACTGGGGCATGCACGGGCTGTTTATGAACTTAACGTTGCTTTCTGATGAGTTAGTTAATTATGAAATCCTCGAGCTCCCAACAACAAGAGGTACAGAGCTTGACTCCTCCAGTGCTTGAGATTCCCGATATTCCTGCCGATGTAATCGACCCGGCTCCGGACGAGTTACCGGAGGCGATATTTATCGAGGACCCTGTCGACTCTGTCCAATCCAACATTTCCGAATCTTTGTTGGGCCGAATATGCTTGAAGCATAACATATCTCTGGATGATGTGTTATTACCCAGAGCCGATGATAGGCCGCACAATCCGCCTGAGGGATATACAACATTCTATCGCCATGCTTGCGCGGCCGGAACCCTCCCTCCTTTCAATCAATATATCAGAGGGATGCTATCCTATCTAGGAATTGCTCCTTCGCAACTTCATCCCAACGGGCACGCATTGCTGAACAGTGCCTTTGTCATATTTATGGACTGTCTCTTTCGCCCGCCAAGGCCCACCGAGATCAGACACATATTTAACTTCAAGAGTAGGGGTGATAGCCCGTCTTTTACATTTTTGGAGGCATTTAGGAATTGCCAAGTTGTAGTTGGAGCTTGGACCCGACTGAGTTATTTCAAGAACGAGTGGTTCTATGTTCGGTGCCCTCCGGGTTTCGCTAGGCGATGGTTGTCTAGACGTGAGCGCCTTAATCTGTTTTCTTGACCAATAGCTCTTTGGTGTTAAAATTGACATTTCATTCCCTTTACAGCCATTATCTCCAGACCCGATGGAGGGCGTTTCAAGGGTATCGTCCGAAGTCTTCAAGAAGTTCCAAGCGAGTTGAGACATATTGACTCGGTGTTGAACGATTATAACTTAAGAATTCTTGGTTTGATCGACATCAATCAAAGTATAGTCGTCGAGGGATTGGCAAAGCCTGCCTCCAAGAAGAAAGATAAGAAGAAAACCAAGAAGAGAAAGGTGAAGAAGTCACTCGGGATCAGAATAATCGAGGCGAGTGACGAAGAAAGAACCCACACGGATTCGGAGCCGATGGCTGACCTCTCGGGAAACTTGGAGGAGTCGGGAGAAAGACGGAAAGGCAAGGCCGCCATTTCCAAAAAACTTAAGTCTAAGGGGTGGAAATCTGTGGATGTGTCTCCTCCCATTTCCGGAGTTATGATTTCTGAGGCCGCCCCTTCTCATTCGAGAGACATTTTCAAAGGGCTTGACGATATTCCCATCCTAGATTATATATCGATTTCTCATAATCCTGGGTTGGAGGAATTTCAAGATGTCCTAAACATGAACGAGCCCTTTCCTTTAAGTGCGGTCAACACTTCCGGTCGGTTTGGGGGTTTACACATTCACACACACTTCCACAGTACTTCATGACTTTTGCATAGTAAACATTACTTTATGGGATCTTAATCCGTAATTCTTTCTTATCGCAGGTGAGATGTCAGGACGTGGCTCTACTCTGGATAGGCTTCGAAATGTGCGCCAATCTTCTCCATTTTATGATTCCCGCAGGAGAGAGTCAGATAGGGATCGCGGGCGAGGCTATTCAAGTCAAGACCGCTATGATAGGGATAGAGATTACTCGCATGGCCGCTCTGGCCATGATTATTCTGACAGGGATCGAGGATACCAGCACCGATCTCGATCTCGCTCTCCTCCGCCTCCTAAGGCCCCAGTAGACCTTCCAGGGCCTTCTCATCAGCAGCAGCCGCCTTCTCAATCTTCTCGGCCTGATGCTCAGCGGCCAAGAATGGAACCGACAGCAGCCGCTATAATAGAACAAGCTCCGGCTGAGTTGACAAGTGAGGGAGCTGCTAAACTCGCCCAAATGAAAAATGACTACCCTGAAATTTGCATGGATGGCTATGTCTTCCCTCCTAACTTTAAAAGAATTCCTTCGGACGCTGAGACCACGGCTCATAGTTATATCCGCGACTTCTACGCTCAGTATAAGGAGTGGTACAAGGCAGCCGTGAAGGCTTCTAGAGTAGCTTTTGACCGGGCGAAGATTATCGCTGAACGTGATGCTGAAATTGCTAAACAGAAGCGCATCATTGAAGTTCTTCAATCTGAAATGGAGACGTCCCGGAATTCTGAACTTCAAGCTCTCCAGAAGCACGAGGACGCCGTGGCCAAAATGGTTAGGATGCAACAAGAACATTGCGCCACGGTAGAGGAGATGGGCCACCGCAACACCACCATTGCAGCTGAGCAAGACTTAGCCGTCAAAGAGCTAAACGAGCTCAAGGCCAAATTTGCTGAAATGGTAAAAGAGAAGGACGATGCAAACGCCACTGCACAAGAAGCTTGCGATCAAGTAGTATCTCTCAAGGCCGAACTTGCTGCGGTGGCGGTCAAGTCTAAGTCTGCGGAAGCAGAAATCCAGGAAAAGATTTTGGAGGAGAGGTCCAGGCTGGACGCTGAGTTTGACGATCTCTTGGTCACGTACAACGCAAATGTGCTGGAGCACAGAAATTTAGCGTGGCTGGGAGATGACTCCATGATTCTATATAACGCCTGGACCCGGCTGGTGGACGAGAAGAGGGCAGCGTATCCAGATGAATCGCTTGATGACTTTGAGCTGGAGATGCGTTTGCTCACCGAGGATGAGAGGAAGGTCCTTCATGAGGCGGCGATCTCTATGGCGAAAGAAAAGCTTGGTGTTCAATCTCTAGAGACAGGCGAAGGCTCGGGGATCGCGCATCACGAGGCAAGTGTTGAAGCTGTAATTCCAACATTGCCCGAAACCACTGGTGCGGTAGATCCCCAGTCTGTTCCTGCATATAACCCTGACCAACCGTTATTATCTTCCGGCGATGATTCTGCCCACGTTTCGGTCCAGACTAAGGAAGGTATTTGAACGCTTCTCGTAGTTTAGTTGTGAAGAACCTTAAGCAACACACTTGACTAACAATCTTCGTTTTGTCGCATTTCAGTGACTGAAGTCGTTGTTTCTGCGCCTCTTGCACTATCAGTTCCATATCAAACGCAGGGGGTTGTTTTTACTGAAGCCATCACAACTTCTACCTTAGTTGGCGAAGAGGGAGATGCAAACATGTTTTCTTTTAGCGCTCAAATGATTGAGGAGCTTCTTAATGAACCCATCAATCCCTCCGTCAACCCGTCCGATGCTACGAGTGGGGCTGCTCTAGCCGTTAGTTCATCTATGCCAGCTACTGGTACATCCGATGTGGCCCAAGCATCCCGCGAGGACGAAGTTCTTGCTGAGATTGATGCCGAGATGGCAGTAGGGACTGCTGGTATGAATCCGTCAGGGCCTGCCCCATTAATGGTGATCTCACCGGGCGGTACTGTAATGATCGAAGCCGCTCCTGTCCCACTTCCTGCTACTGCTCCCATGCCTTCAACTCGTCCTTCGAGAAGAATTTCCGTCGTCTCAAGCTCCGAGGAAGACGTTGATATTATGTCGCCGCCGGAGGACAAGCCTGAAAAGAGCAAGCGGTCAAGGGGAAAATCAGGCAGCGGATCTGGTGGAGCTACCCCGAAGAAGAAAATACGGAAGAAGAAAGATTGAACTCTTTCTTTAACTTTCTGTTGTGAAGGGTAGTATTTTGTTGATTTTTCTATAGCCGTGTATAGATGTGGATTCGGCTCCCACTAGCAGAATTTTTTGAAACACTTTGTAATCAGATTCTTTTTGTTGATAGTGGAAATGAAAATTTATTCCCTTTCTGTCTTCAACTTGTTATGCGTTATGGTTCTGCCCCCAGTATTGGGGATAAGTGTGGAGTTGACGTATGTTTATGCTCCGCCTCGCGCCCTGGGAGCACGGAGTTAAGTAAATGTTTATGCTCCGTCTCGCGCTCTGGGAGTACGGGGTTGAGCAATGTTTATACTCCAGCTCGCGCTCTCGGAGTCTGGAGTTTGTTGATATTTATACCCAGCTCGCGCTCTCGGAGTACTCTGGGGTTTTGTGAATGTTTATACTCCGTCTCGCGCTCTGGGAGTACGGAGTTGAATGAATGTTTATACTCCGCCTCGCACTCTGGGAGTACGGAGTTAAGGAATGTTTATACTCCGCCTCGCACTCTGGGAGTACGGAGTTAAGTAAAAAGTTTGTACCCAGCTCGCGCTCTCGGAGTACTCTGGGATTTAGGAAAATGTTTATACTCCGCCTCGCACTCTGGGAGTACGGAGTTAAGTAAAAAGTTTGTACCCAGCTCGCGCTCTCGGAGTACTCTGGGATTTAGGAAAATGTTTATACTCCGCCTCGCACTCTGGGAGTATGGAGTTAAGTAAAATGTTTGTACCCAGCTCGCGCTCTCGGAGTACTCTGGGATTTAGGAAAATGTTTATACTCCGCCTCGCACTCTGGGAGTACGGAGTTAAGTAAAATGTTTGTACCCAGCTCGCGCTCTCGGAGTACTCTGGGATTTAGGAAAATGTTTATACTCTGCCTCGCACTCTGGGAGTACGGAGTTAAGTGAAGGGTTGTCGTGTATCAACCCATTTCTGGCCTGATGTGATGGCTTGCCCCCGAGCTCGGGTTTCATTTAGTGAGTGGTTGATTGCTTCATAGCCACTCCCTACTTGAATAAATCCCATTGTGTGATGGAATTTAGCTCTTCGTGCATCGTGATGTTGTACATTGTATTTAATGAATCACAGCTCTGGCTCGAAGAGATGGCATTTTATTGCTGAAATAAGAAAACATGGCAAAGTCAGTTGCCTTATTACAAATTCTAATTTCGAAATGCAGAAACAAAATTTAAAATAGAATTTAAACTAAATAAATAAACATAGCCTGTTATTTGGAGTAGCGACGAAGACTTTCGCTATTTTAGGCCCTTGGTAAGGTTAAACCGTCAACGGCTGCTAACTTAAATGTATCATCCCCGAGTTCTTGCTTAATTTCGTGTGACCCTCTCCATGTTGGTCTTGCGTGTGGGAGTGCCGGATATTCTTTTTTAATGACAATCTCATTGCGTTCAAAAGTTTTAAGTCGGTCCTCGGCATTGCGTAATCGGGCGACTCGATTTTGGCGAATGATTGTCCTTAAGTCAACCTGGTCGCCCTGGACGACTCCGACTCCGTTGACAGTAGGGAACTTTAAAGTTAAGCGCCACGGGGCAATTACGGCTCTGAATTCAGCAAGGGCAGGTCGTCCTAAGAAAGCGTTGTATGGCGAGACTATGTTCAACACAGCGAACTGTAATGTCCGAACTCTCCTATGTTCCTTGGATCCCAACATCACTGGTAACTTCACCATCCCAATAGGTATGGTAGCGCTACCGTTGAATCCATGGAGGTGAGTTTGGCAAGGTTCCAAATCTCTGGCTTTCATCCTCATTTGATTATAAGCGTGTATTAAAAGGATATTCACAGAGCTCCCGCAGTCAATCAGTATCCTCTTCATCCAAGCTGGACCTACTTGTGCCGATATCACGAGTGGGTCAGTAGTCGGGCTTCTGACATAATCAATATCGTTGTCTCGAAAAGTGATGTCGTTAACTATCGCTCTCTTTCGTTTGGTCGAAAGTTTATTGTCCAAGTTATCATCATACTCAAAGTCTATTCGTCTAGCTAAGTTGTTATATGATTTCATTTCTTCCCAGCTTCGCTTCGCTGGACGAGGATTATCACTTACAACATTAATTACCAGTCTTCCTCCTACACGACCTGGTTCTTCCTGTCTTTCTGGATTCTGTACATGATTTTTATTTGAGGGGCCCGCCCCCTCAGACTGCGGTGCCCGCACAAACTGGTCTAACTTCCTCTCCCTGATCAACTTCTCGATGAGGTCCTGCAAGTGTCGACATTCGTTGGTATTGTGGCCATAACTTTCGTGGAATCTACAGAACTTCCCCGTTTGAATCTGCCTCTCCGACGATTGCTTCGGAGCCGGCTTATTGTATTGCATAGTATTGCAAGTCTGTAGGTACACATTTTCCAACGATGTATTCAATGGTGTGTAATTATCGAACATTGGAGCCTCACGCCGTGGACCTCGATTTGAGTCTCTTCTCTTATCTTGACCACTATTGCCTCTTGGCTGAGTTTGTTTATTCTGGATATTTAATTGAATTTTTCCGGAATTTTCACCGGACTGTTTAACTACTACATTGCTTTGTATTCCTTCACTTCCGGGCTTCGCATCGTCCTGCTTTCTAGACTATTTCGCGTCCTCTTGCCGTAAGAATTGAGCGGCTTTGGAGTAGAAACGGTCCAACGATGCGGGTGGTTTTCCGGCTAACCAGTTTCCAAATTCAGAATCAGGATCAATTCCCTTTGTCAATGCCATTAAAATTGAGTTATCGTTGGGATTGCTAATCTCCACACATGCCGCATGGAATCTGTCCAAGTAACGCCTTAACGTTTCCCCACGAGCTTGGGTAACGTTGGACAGGGTGTTAACATCTTTGGGTCTAGCGACATGCATGCGAAATTGTTCAACAAATTTCTTAGCCAACTGATCAAATGATGAGATAGATCTAGGAGGTAATCTCGTAAACCACATTGTTGCAATTCCTCCTAGTGAGATGGGGAAACTTCGGCATTTCACTGCATCGTCGGCCCTTGCGGCGCTCATTGACCATTCATATTTTAAAATGTGTTGATTGGGATCAGAATTTCCTTCGTACATAGGGAGAGTTGGCATTCAAAATCGCCGAGGAGGTTCAGCGTATAGTATCTCGTCCGTGAAAGGAGTATGACTTTGAGAAATCCCCCAATCGTCGTTGGTAAGACCTTGGCTTTCGCGGATCATCTGACGTATCATAGTCGAAATGTCAGGCATTGCTACATTTTGAGCTTGCTGAGCTAAGGTGTGGTCGGGTTCCACAGCGCGAGTTCGGACCGGGCGCTGTCGACGGTCCAAATTTCGCCTCCTTGGTTCAGCGTTTCCTGGGGCGTATGGTTCAGGAGTACGCCCACGTTGCTGATTATTTGGCTCTGAAAGATTTCGGGTATCAACCCTTGTTTCTATTGTGGCAGCTGTGGCATGATTGTCCGCGATATGCTGTGTAGTAGGGCCTCCTTGTGTCGAGGGCCCGGCCTGAAAGCTGGTCGACGGTCCTGCCCTCAACTGTCCAACAGTCAAAGCGGGTTGATATCTGGCCGTTTGTGCACGACTCCCGTCTAATCGAGGACGGGTAGATCTGTGATAGTAGTCCGATGAGGCGGAACTTTCAGTAAACGATCGGGAGATATCATCTCGTCTGGACCTTCTGCGGCCTTGGCGGTTCAGTTGGTTTGTTAATTCAATATTAGCACGCAACTGTTCGGCCAATTGTTGCCGACTTTGAGTTAGCTCTTGGAGCAACGTATGGAGCTCCTGCCTGGTAACTGGTCCAGACGGTTCTGAATGAGCGACATTGTCTTGGTTGGATGGCTGCTGTTGAGCAGGATTCTGTCCATCCCTACCTTCCTGTCCAGTAGCTGTAGAAGTGGTTCTTGTGCTAACCATTTTTAATGATGAATCCTTTTCCTAGACTTTATGCAAATCTGAATAGAATGGAAGGACGATGAATTAGAGATCTGGATCTTCCTCTTGGATTTATGCAATCCGGTATCGACGGTAGATCCAAGGAGCGGGAGAAAAAAGCTGGTTTTCTCTCAGTGAAAGCACCAAAGTGTTTGTACCAAAAATGGGCACAACACTCTTCGGAAGTTTTTGAAGAGATAAAAATGAAGAGTGAAAATTAAAACTATGGATTATCTAACAAAAACTCCAAATAACAGAAAGTAAATTGCAAAGACAAGCGATTTAGAGTGGTTCGGCGTTTTGCCTACGCCCACTATGAAGTTTGATGATTTTATTGCTCGATACTTGAAGATTACAATTCTTTATACTGTAATACAACTGAATTTATATGCTAAGTCTCAATCTAAAGCAGCGGCGGTGTTCTGGAGTAAATCTGGCAGAATCTGGGCGCTCTTCAGTACTTAGAATTATCCGACCCCTTTTCTGAATGACTAGGGGCTCTATTTATAGGTGTAGGAGGCTGATATTTCGCCTAAAATGAGGGGAGACCAGTTCTGGTACGTCAGGGGGCCCACATGGCCGAAATCTGGAGATCCGGGCCCACTTTGGGATCTATTCGACCCTTGGTTCGAATCGATCAAGAAATCATCCAATCGAGCTGAAATTTGGTGTGAACATTCTTCATCATGTGCTTAAGCTTCTGTGAAAATTTCATGACATTTGGACTTGTAGAACTTGAGTTATGATCGATTCAAGATTGCATTTCTGGTGGCAGTGCTCTGTTCGAATCGATATGGTTCGAATTGGTTGCTTCGAATCGATCCAGGCATGGGCTTCTGTGATGACGTGGAGCGCCTCCTTCGTATCGATCCGATTTCTTTGCCGAGTTGACTGGGTCGAATCCTTGTTCTTAGCCACGTTTATTTGATGGACTCGAGATGCTGGATTCGAAGGTTTACTTCCTTCGAATCGATGGAAACTGTGCTTGTTCGAATCGATGGTGTTGGTGCTATGGAATGGAGTCGGAGCTCCTCTACCCGCCTGGATTCGAAGGATCCTTTCCTCGCTGGATTCGAACTGGAGCTTGGTGCTAATGGATTCGAACCAAGGCCTCGAGGATGGATTCGAAGCAATGGGTGGTTGATGGATTCGGAGCATGGCCTTCCTCTGATCGATTCAAGCCTGTGCTATTCTCGAGGGATTCGAACCCAAGGCTGGGCCTATGGATTCGAAGTAAGTTGACTTCTCATGGATTCGAGGCAATACATGTCTGATGGATTCGAATGTAGGCTTCGCCTATGGATTCGAACTAGGGATGGTCTACTCCATCTTTTGTCGACGATATCTTGAGCGTACGAAGTCGGATTGACTTGAAACTTGGATCGTTGGTTCCCACGGCTTTGCTTGACGTGCCTTATCAATTGTAGCCTGATCCGGACTCGGACAAATTTCATGGATATCCATAGCGATCCTTGCGTGTAGCTGGTCTTCGAGACGATCTGTCACCGGTTTCTAGTTAAGTCTTTGGTGTCACGGTCTTGCCAAAAGGCGGGATAACATCGACGTTCTCCATTACGATCAAAACATTTTTTCTACTGCATAAGATAAAAGAACCATCGGTTTCTTCCTTAGATCCGATTTCTAAATCGCTCGGATCTCCTCTGCATAGAATTACTCTTCCCTCAGGCACTTTATTGCCACATTCCACCATGGATAAAAATCCTACCGCTTTCAATCTCTCTAACTTTTAGGTTTTTGATTCACTAAATTTCAAAACTGAGCATGGATCGGTACATCTGTTTTCAGCAAAAGTGGTAGTGGCGGAGGAAGCAGAAGTTAAAATAAATCGGCTAGAAGATTCCTTAACGCACAATCAGAAATTGCATTGAACACATTCAATTGAAGGTTATCAGACGTTGGACAAGGTACTCTCTGGATGTAAGTATGTATTCCTCTGCGAATCCTTGGTACTCTTTTTCAATGAACCTTAGACTTCACAGAACGGCTATTTTAGAGGACACAATCAATTCATTGAATGATTTTTTCTGAAAATTTTGAGTTTGCCTATTTTAAAGTTTGTAGTCATAATAAGCTTAAGAAGAAACCTACGAAGTGCACTGGGAGTATATGGTATGTGTACACATGCATAAACAAAGTATTTGCTTCTTATGTATGAAAACCTATCACTAAAGCTCAGAAGTCCATATGTAACGTATTTAGTATTTATGAATAGAAATGGAAATTGGAAAGATAAGTTATTGAATGCATTCGGCTCTGTGAAGTTCCATTGAGTATTTTTGAATGATATTGTTTTTTTTGGAGAAAGCCCATTAAGCCATATATTTTGCTATAGTAAGTAAAAAACCTAATTCACTAGAGTTGATGCATGCATGTTCAGACGAATGATATAAATATCAGGAACCCCTATTTCCAATTAAAATAAACAAGTGTGCACTTGCATTATTTCCAGATAATAAACTAAAAGTAGGGTATTCATGTTCTGATTCTAGAATTTTGCCATCAAATGAATTTAATCATCTTTTAGTGGAACCTGCAGGAACTTAAAAGCACTGTTAGAGTTATGATAGCTAAAACCCATATTTTGACATGTACCTGCTTATAGGGAATGTTGATTGCTAATTATAAATATCTATAGAGATTACTTAATTATTAAGGATGTATATGTATAGTTTTGATTGACAGAAAATGAGATATATCATTAATAAAGCTTGAACTAAATCCCATAACATGTTCAAATCAAGTACTCGCAGTCATGTCAGTGATGTAGTAGCTTAATCCATGAGGATAGTAGTGGAAAATTTTAACTGAAATTATGTTGTGATGCGCATAGGGAAGGAAATTCTTTTCTACTTTGTATAGTATGCTTCTGAATTATGAGCAGTAATGCTTTTGATTTCTTGATTTAGTTAATTTGTACACACATATTCAACCACATTAATTATATTGTGTGTGCTTGCATTTAAGGTTTGTGTAAGTGAGAAAATATATCATATATGTGTGGTTGTTTGTGTGAGAGGACAAGATGGCTGCATAAGCTGGGTGCGTATGTGATATTAGCAGTTATGTGAGTGTGCATGAAATACAGGACTTGGAGTGGGTATGAATGTGCATGTGACTCTATGTATAAGTGCCTCATTGTGTTTTTATGCGTGTGTGTGGCGACAAATTTCCATGTGTCAATTTTTTTTGCAAATAGGCAACGCGCTTGCAAAATATGAAAATGTTATTATACGTAATTTATGTTAACAAGTCATAGCAATTTAGTAATGAATTTATATTTTGGTTAAAGAAATGTTGGAATAAGATTAAAAAAATGACAGCTCATGGAAAAAATTAACACTACTACAGCATCTTTTGTTAAGAGTGTTTAAGCTGAGATGTTTGTGCGCTTGCTTCTATAGCAGCAAGGCCAGCAGAACTTCAACAATAGCAGATGCATGTGATGTACACCACAGAGCAGTTCTCATATTATACACACGCAACTTTACACACACACACACGAAACACACAGCACTCACATCTCACGCATATCTGTATAATTGACTATATCTCACGTACAAAAATAGGTTTATCGTTTTAGTTTGGATGACCCATTGTTTCAGTCTACTTTAATGCCCACATTTATGTTGAGTAACTTCCACTTTCTATAATTATCTATGCCTATATAAAGTATCCAGTATTCCTTCTTTATACTTAGAAAAAATATCAAGCTATATATTTTTCGTTCTCTTGAGGTAAAGTGTGTTTTTTATCTATTAGACTATGATCATGCCTAAGGTAATTCTTAAACCAGGGTACTCATGTCATTTTGATTTACATTGCGATCTCCACGTTCTCATTGATTTTTACCGTGTGATAAAGGTATTCTGTCATTTCCACTTCCACGTTCTCCTACATTAAGTCTACATTGACAGTTCCTCCCAATTAGATGGCTCAACAATAGAGAACCAACCAACTTAAACAAACTATAGAAAATCTCAATGCGCTTTAGGTGGAATACTTATTCACTTATATAGCGGTATTCACCCGAGCATCATCAGCTGTCGCCCTGCTTCTTCTTCCCGTTGTTCCATTTATTTTATCAATCAGTTTTGTCATTTCATTTCAATTCCTTAAAAATTATGGGACGGTTCTGAATTTGTATAGCTTTTTTATCTAAACCATTTCTCCATCATGTAATTTCAATATTTTGATCATTTGCTTCAAATAGGCTGGAAGAGGCTCTGACTTTCGATAACTTTGACTCACACATAGAATTTTGCTCAACGGAAAAGGAATTTGTTTAATTAGTCTGCACACAATAGTTTTAAGAGTGATGGGATTAATAATCATATCAGATTGTGGTCGTGTAATTCTTGGTGTTGCTCAGGTCGAGAGTGCCATTATCAGCTAGATGTATAGGTTATGGAAAGGTCATGGTTACTTAATTATTTTTATTGTTAATTCATATGCTGTTTGACACAATTGAAACGTGATTGACAGATATATATTAGTATAAAAATAATTGCATAGGTCTAAAAGAAGTATCTAAATGAAAATGGTACCATGTTAGGTTAAGTTTAACTCGGTAATTCTCAGTTCCATTGGTTTATATAATATTAAAATAAAATACAAGCTTTTTTTATTTTTCATTGTTATTTGTTCAAGCACATGTGTATAAAACTATACACTGTTCCAATCATGATATTTTGATAAAAGACCATGTAGTTCAAACGAATCAAAAGGATTTGATTTAAAAAAAAAATCTACATTCATGATATATTATACATCCCTTATAAATGATCACACGGTCCAAATGAGGTAGAAGGATGAGTTGGTATTAGTGCTCCTGCATAACAGACAAAGCAAGGAAATAGATGTGCCAATTCAATCCCGTAGAGCTACAATTGAAGATTTGAAGGTGGTGTAAAGAGCTCCAACCACCGGATGAAGTGATAGGTGCTTGCAACAATAAAGAGGAGTTTTTGGGATATTGGTGGTTGTAACCCGTTGGCTAATAGGAGAAAGGCTAGGCCATGTTGATGTATGTAAATTCTCCAAATGCTCTGTCTGTGTTGTTATAGACTTACAAGTATAAGATATTTAGTTTTCTTTGACACTTATTTGTATTTTTACAAGTATTTATATGTCTGTAGACTAAGTGTGAACATAAGATGCGTGTTTTTGTTTTTCTCTTCTATATTGTTTGTGAATATAAAATGCACCATCTTCATTGGATTATATTTGCAACAGGAACATAACTTTCAAAAGAAGTGGTTTTTACATTATACTGGAAAAAAAAGATATATGTGAATTTCTGATATTCATAGTTCAATAAGCCTGCAAAATTACAACTGGAATGATATGATATATATTTCATAATGTTTGTATAAAGTTTCAATTTTCATTTTAATTGAAATCAAAACTGATTCTCTTTATCAATAATTGTAATATCGTATTATTCAATGTATATAACCATATACTTACTTATTGTTTAAAGCAATCAAAATTCATTTTGTTTTTGTTGGCTTACCTTCGCCAATATTACTATGTTGTATGATTCATTTCCAACTAGACGACTAATATGTCTATCATTTTATTGTGGTTCTATGATGATCCTCGGGCCTTTCAGTGCTTTTTTTAATTATCATTTTTTGTGGTTGATTTTGATGAGTTCGCTCTGTTCCTTATACAAATAACATCAATTCTTACTTTTGAATATGATGATTATATTTTTGTTTCTCATCGATGTTTTTTATTTTAATTATTGTAAGTGGAAATGCATCTAAATAAGCTTCCAAATAAATGTTAAATTTTCTTGGAAAAAATGTCCACAAGTAACCCTCTTGCATGTACTTATTTATAAACAAGAGATTTGTGACCTTTTTGGTTCAAGTACATTGCTAATCAAAATAACCAAAACCAGGCATACGTTAACATTAACATTGCTTATATTTTCCTTTTTGTTTTTTTATACATATACTAATTAATAATTTGATTAGGGGCATAGGTTTATGTTGAATAAAATATACAGTAGTTTTAAAGTTTGATGGTCAGAATAGCACTGCGGATGATGTCAGGATATCCCATGAACTATGTTTTTAACTGTGATGACCCAGATTTTTAACGATTGTTAATTAGTAATTAATGGAATTAAATCATTGAAATATTGATATTGATTAGTCAAACAAATAAATTTCTAACGATTAAAAATATCTGAATCAATTTATTAATTTAAAAAGTATACCAAATAATCAAACAACATATCAAGATAAACATCCATCATATTTCATAAACAAACAACATATTAGTATAATAAAACAAATTTTAGTTTAGAAATATATATACAAGTAAATTCCATAGTTTTGTAAATAATAAAACGAATACATTTTATAATCAAACAATATGTTGGAATAACATTTCACTTACACTACATTCTTTTATCAAACTAGTAGCATGTTTGTATAGCACATAAGAAAGGAATGCAAGCTAAGAATGAAGACTTCCCAGCCTAACAAATATCTGCATAGAAAATAATGCTCGAATATAAACATGCAGGTAAACGTGAGAACAAAGAGAATCAAAGCAAAGTAAGATATATTATTCATGTATCTTATATTATGTTGGTGGCTTGTAGTCCAAGTCACAGGCAAGTATAGAGAAAAAATAGATAAGTGTGAAGATAAACATCAAAGTACAACAACATTTAATGCTTCAATTCTTAGCAGCCAAACAATGTCAATTCGAGTGTATACAAATGTGATTTCAGCCTCCATTTTTATAAAAATCTCTGACTATAAGAAAATAAAATAAAAGAGAAAAATGATACCCTGTAAACTGTTTCAGTCTATAAACTACTTCTCTTATCACCTTCCATTTCAAATTCGAGCAAGTATAAACTGCGATGAAACTTCCATTTAAATCCTAAACAAGTATACAACAACATCAAACAATTAACAACTACAACTAAACAGAAGAAAGATGATTTGAAGATCAAAGTTGAAGACACTTTCCAGTTTTCAGTTTTCAAAATTCAAGACTGTTACAAAAACAGATTTCAACATAGTGCTCTGTTCTTTTATCAAGCAGGTGAGTAGCTCCTCTTTTAAAAATCTAAGTAGGTAAAAGTTGATTGCATGCTTTAATTTGAAGTGAATATAATTTATGAAATTTGCTGTGGATACATATATATGTGCATATATTTCTGTGTGCATGCTTATTTCCTGTCATCTTTTTTTGTTTCTCAATCTCAAACTTCTGTTTGATTTCTTTTAAAATCCATTTCCTCCTATTGTAATCTCTACTATGATTTTGAATGTGAACTAAAATTGATTATAGGTCATAGAGAAAGATTTAAAAATTTATATAAGATGAATAAATTTTTGTTTTGCCTGGAAACATAAATAACAGAGCTAAGATTTGCAAAAGTGGAAAGTTGAAACATTTCAAATCAATGTTTCAGGAATATGAATCAAAGCTTCATACAAAATTATGAATTTTAAACCAAGAATTATAATTTTTAATACTATATTCAGAGAGCAGTTTTCTTTTGACTGTGATGTAAGTTATTGTGCATCTCGGTTGCCACAAGTGGTTTGAGGTGTCGAGATTGTTCCTGGAGGAGGAGAGGTTATCGGAGATATTGGGAAATGTTTCCATTTGGTTGCACTGCAATTTGATGATGCTGGATTTGTGATTGAAGATTAGAACCCTAGTTTTCTGTGACTAGGAAGAATTGAACTTTTCGGCAAATGAAATGGATCGAGTTACTTGGGGTCTTGGGTTTGGTAAAGGGTGAGTTGACGAAGTCTTCGCCGGAGTTGCAGAGTAAACGGTGGTCGGAGACTCGTGAATGATGGAGATGTCAGGTCTGATGGATGTTCCAGTTTTGGGCCCATATACTCGATTTTGATTTCGAGTTGGTGGCGAAGTCCGGGTGGGCTGGTGAGGGTGTTTAGCTGGTCGTTGACTTGCTCGAGTGTTTGGTGATGACCGGAGGTGGACAGAACCACCGTACATGTGCACGGTGATGATATGGGTTTCAGCGTTGGGTTTTCGTGAGTGTCTCGAAGAAATACTCGTGACTTTGCAAAGCTGGCTCGAGTTTCCTTGTATAGTGCGGAGGTAACCGATATTTAACTTAAGTTTCAACTAAGAAAAAAAAAGGGAAGAAGAAGATGGATACGAGAGGGAGGGAGAGGTGACTCGGGAAAATGCTGGAGCGACTCGAAGTGTAACTCGAGATAATGAGGGGCAGTCTCGGGTTCTTTTTTTTATGCAGTATTATATAAAAATAAAGTAGGCTGCTTGTTTTTTTAAAAAACAAGTTAAGCATTGTAAACCTACTAAAGGATTAACAATGAAGTCCTTAATACGAGTTTGAGTAATTTAGTTAATAACAATGTTTAACACCTAATTATTATTTTAAGTTAAGCTAAGTTGAATACTTAATATCAAATAATTACTTTGGAAAAAATTAAGAATAATTACTTCATATTTGAATTTAGAGTTTGGATTAATTAATGATTAATTGATAAATAAATTTGTAATTAACTACTTAAAGTTAATTAACGAATTATAGTAGTTAAGTAAATTAAGTAATTTAATTAACTAGTGATTAAGGCTACTTAATTTGTAATTAAGTTGTGTTAATAAATAATTAAGGGTTATTAATAAATGGTTAATGAACAATTAATCTGCAATTAGGATTTATTAAGAGATGGATTACCCGATTGAAATTTATTTGTAATCCCTCGATGATTAATTAAATAATAAATGCTTGATGAGATTTTAGTGAAGTAATTCATAATTATAGGATGAAATAAATTAAAGGAATTACTTAATGGGAAGAAATAAAAGGGTAATTACTTAGTGGAAGTAATTCAGGATAAAGTATGTGGAGTAATTAATCAAAAAGAATTAATAATTAAGTAAGGGGTTAATCTTTTAAGTAAGAAATTTTCAGAGGGGTAATTACTGTTTATGAGAAATTGGGGTTCATAAATGGATACAATTAATTAAGGATAATCATTCATGGAATGTGGTCAAGTATAATTACTTAATGAAAGTAATTAGATAATGATGTAATTAAGGAATAATTAATCAAAGAGGATTAATTAAGATGAATGGTTATGGGATGGTTAATCAATTGGGCTGAGATTAATTAATAAACAGGACTTAATAGGTGATTGATTTGTCTTGCTTATGTATGATTAAATGAAGATTAAATGCCATGAATTGAATTGATACCCTGTTATGAAATGATTCGTGATATGATGTGTTGGGTGGGCGCGGGTAATATGGGTATGTGTTAATAATGGGTTACTGAGTTAAGATGACATTGGATTCGAAGAGACCGGAGTCGGGTATCAGTACATACCCGAAACCACTTCGATTCCTATAATTTGATATGTGAAACAAAATACCTGAAGTATAATGACTTAAGTAAAGTGGACTATTTAAAACTAAGTTTGGCACTTAGAAATTGTCATGTGAAATGGTTGATGTCTATAACAACTTGTGAAGTTGTAAGATTGATATAGGTTGCCCCGGGTTTATATGAGTTATATACTTTTGCATTTCATGTTTGATGGGTTTACTCACGCTGGTTTCCAGCCTGACCCGGGTGTTACTTTGATGTAATGCTCGGGTCAGACCGAGTATTACAGATTTTCAGGTAAGGACGTTCTGGAGCTTAGGAGATGAGCTGGATGGCAGGACGTATGGAGTGTTTCTACTGTGACTATTATTTCTGTTTATCTGAGATATATTTGATTTGTATATACTCAGTGTTGTGTATGAGAGTAACTCTGATGTATTATAAATGCAAATTGACAGATATAGTATTCTTTTGTAAACTGCTATTATTTGATATTATATTTTGATCCGCTGCGAATGTGAGGTTCTGTGTTTTATTTTCTGTTTCTTCTTCTATCTCTTTCTTCTTTTCCTAACTATCTGGAATTTTCGGGATCGAAATTTCCGGGTCGTTACAGTTGGTATCAGAGCAAAGGTTAAGCGAAAACCTTGCCTCTGGTGGGTATACTCATAAGGATAGGGTCAATAGTACCCTAGAATGAGTTGAGTGTATATATATATATATATATATGAGAGCGTACTTGTTATTTTCATATATAAAGATTTCAAATGATTTTTATATAAGATTATATTTGATATATAAAGAAATATTACTTTTAATAAATATTAAGGTAGTTGGTTGTTAAATCATTGGAATCAAATAGAATAATGAGAATTAAGAGTTAATAATAATACAACCAAATTGTAATTGAATAAAGATAAATTTGAAATGGATCCAAACTGAAATTAAAATCCTGAATTTGTAAAAGTGTTTTCAGAATAAAGATGATAATGAATTGGTTTCCAGATATGACAATCTTGGTTATTATCATAAATGGTTGTTGTATTTAATAGTGAAATAAAATGTGTTAAGGATATAAACTTAGATGAGTATAACTTGTAAATTAGAACGGATTTAAATTGTGAAGTTTTAAATCTAAGTCCAGAGAACTTGAAATTGTTTTAAAGAAATTGTTCTGAATTAAAACCAAAGGTGGTTTAAAAATGTAAGGTATAACTTGGTGTGTAAAGAAAATGTATATATGAGGAATGTACATAATACCAAAGATGGTTTGAAATAAACTCTAAATGTTGAGTTTCAAATTTGGGAAATGAGATGTGATATCCAAGGTGATAAGTTTTTGAACTTATAAGATTATTAATGTGAAGTTTAAAGTTTGAAGTGGGAATTCAAATTTGGGTAAGTTTGACGAGATTTAATTGAATTTAACTTAAAGGAAGTTAAATAAGTTTGGAACAAGCAACCCGAATTGGAAATTTCAAGATGAAATTTAGATTTAACTTGGGAAGTTAAATGATTAATTTGAATTGGGGGTTTGTGTAGCCTCAAAATGGGTTTGAGGTCTGGAAATGGTATATGGATGGATGTTAAAATAAATAGGATGGTATCATCCTATTGTTATTTAAAAATCTTTAAATTGAGAATTTGTTTGGTTTAAATGAATGAGAAATGAAGTGTGGTAATCTATCCATTATTGATAAAAAGGAAGGGAATCTTACTTTAATTTGAAAGTAAGGATGTGGAATTACTATAAATTAAAAACTTGAATAATTAAATTTGTAAATTAAAAATTGTTTAGGAACTGGCTTCAAACTGGAAGATAAAATTGAGTAATAAATTAAAATTTTAATATAAAATTGTATTGGACTCAAAAAATTAAATTATTTAAAAACTTTAAATAAAGGTTAATTTGGTTTAAAGAGTTAAACCAATATTTGAAAATTTAACTCGAATTTATATAATTCGAGATAGTTTAAGATTGAGATCTAAATTGAATGAGTTCAAATTCAAAATGGGAATTGGGATTAATTCATATAGAAATTGAAATGATTTGAAATTAGTCTAAACTAATTTGAATAATTTGGAATTGTAATTAAAGTGAATATGTTTAAAAATCAAATGGAATTTGATTTGAATTTGGAAAGGAATTGAGGCTAATTCAACTTGAATTGGAAATAAATTAAGTTTAAGGAAAATTGAAGTTATTTAAAATTGGAACCCAGTTGGAAGTGGGAAATTTAAGTTGAATTGATTTGAAATGGAGGTTGGGAATTGAACAGTTTGACTCTGGACTATTTTCAAAATAAATTGTTTTAATATAAATCTATTTTCCAAACTATTTACTATACAACTTTCCTTTTTAAAACCTAAAACTGTCTTAAGCTTGTTCTACGATTACTTTTGGAACTATTTAACTATTTTACAACTGTTTTATAAACTAATTACTATTTTTCTACTACTTTATAAACTGATTACTATTTTTCAACTATCTTACAATTACTTAACTGTTTCCAGCTATTTTACAAATTAATAATTATTTTTCAACCACTTATCTATTTTTTAAAAAATTTCAAGCTATATTTCTAAATTTAAGCTGGTCGGAGTTCAAACTGTTATTGATTAAATACCCAATTTGAGATAAGAATTGCAGTGCTAATCCAAATGTGGATAAGTGAATAGAATCGTGGATGAATGTGAATAGAAAAGGAAATTGATTTGGTTAATAATCAATAGGGGTAAATACGTGAGATGTACGTATATTATTCTATTCGCGTAGTGATTTGATCCATATTCAAGCACAGAATTTCGAGATAGTATTATCGATCCGAGTTGGGATTTTTCGCTCGATTTTCGACGGCGAACCTGGATATGGATTTTTGATTGATTCTGGATATTCTCTATCATAGTTGTGACTATGCAAGGAGAACGACGGTTTCTGATCAAGAAACCAGATCTGAGTCCGCACTAGGAAGTCGGGTGGACGATACTAGTTCGGAAGTGAAATTGTGTGATCGAGTGAGCGATCAGATTGGTATTGCGTACGAATGATATGGGGACATCGTACGGGTTTGAATGAAATTGGCATTGAAATTTGTGGATAAAAACTGAAAAGATTTTTGAAATTGAAAGTATATTTTGAGAAATTGACAATGAATAAAGGTAGAAATTTGATTTTGAAGTTGTAGGTAAAAGGTTATAAGATGATTTGTGAAATGGAAAATATATTTGTGAATATATGAGGAACTAAAATAAAATAAATTTAAAATTTATATTTCTATGGTAGAAATTAACTTTATGGAAATAAAGTGGAAATTGAATATTTTTCTGAGTTAAAGTTTACTTTATAATAAAAGTAAGAAATTTGGCAAGTGACTTTATAAAGTAATCAAATTTGAATATTTGATTTGGAATAAACAAAGTTACACATCTTTTTTATATATGTGATAAAACTTCCCTTGTTGAATCTATTGCCAGAAGAAAATGACTTTTGAAAGTATTTGAAGTATAAAAGTGAATTTATATAAGTACAAATTGATTCAAAGATTTTCAAAACTTTTATATATATGTATTTATAAAAAAAAAAGATTTGTGAAAATGATTTTGAGGAAAGGTTTTTGGAACCTTTGAATTTTGGAAAGGCTTTTGATTTTGGGAAAAATCAATATTGGAATTTGGAAAGCCTAATTTGAGAATCATCGATTTTGGAAATCGATTTTGAGAAAGGAACTTTATATGAGATTCATACTTGGTGTATGATTTGGAAAATACTATATGTGTATAATATAAAGTGTTTTGAAAGTGGCTCTGGGGAAAAAGGCGCTCCCTTGAATGAACTTCTCAGGAGTGCCACTGAGTGGTACTGCCTTGAGCCTCTAAAGGGGAGGTTCTAAAGTTGATCCTGTGAGGAGTCCGGACAAACTAGTTCCTGAGGATTATTTGGTAGCGAAAGTCGATGGCGCTGATGCCTACAGGGGCATTTGGGTTATGCTGTGACGACAGTGTAACTCGATGTCGCTGCGATCTACTGTGTGGGGACCATAGCGAAAATCGTGTGGAGGATGAGTGTCAACAGTCTACACTTGATTCTGTCGGGATGGCAGCGCAACATCGGTAGACTGCGATCTATGGTCAAGTGGAGGAGTTTCATTCTTTTGGCAGCGAAATTCGGTGGCGCTGATGCCTACAGTTATATGGGTCTTTGCTGTGATAGCAACGTATAGCCCGGGTATAACTGCGATCTGTAGCGGGTTCCATGGCGTAATCGAGTGGCGCGGAGACCTACAGTTATCTGTGGATTTTGCCGGGACGGCAACGTAACCATCGGGTTAACTGCGACCATGGATGGGGGTGATGATTTCCAGAGCGTTTTCACCAAGATATTTTCTCTATTTTCAAAACCGTTTTCAATAAAATTATTTTCCAAAGTATTTTCACTGGGTGTTGGAAACGAGTTTACCAAGTACTTATAGATTTTCAGTCCTACGCCTGATCAATGTATGACCGAATTTCTGTGAGAATAAGGATGAACTTGTTAAAACATCGAGTTGTAAAAGTATTTTTATAAAAACAATTTTAGAAATATTATATAGATTTTAAAGTAGTTCAAAAATGATCAAAGAAATTTATCTGATTTTAAGCATTTTAATAATTCTGGCTTCGTTCTTTTCGAGGACGAAAAGTTCTAAAGGAGGGAAGAATGTGATGACCCAGATTTTTAACGATTGTTAATTAGTAATTAATGGAATTAAATCATTGAAATATTGATATTGATTAGTCAAACAAATAAATTTCTAACGATTAAAAATATCTGAATCAATTTATTAATTTAAAAAGTATACCAAATAATCAAACAACATATCAAGATAAACATCCATCATATTTCATAAACAAACAACATATTAGTATAATAAAACAAATTTTAGTTTAGAAATATATATACAAGTAAATTCCATAGTTTTGTAAATAATAAAACGAATACATTTTATAATCAAACAATATGTTGGAATAACATTTCACTTACACTACATTCTTTTATCAAACTAGTAGCATGTTTATATATCACATAAGAAAGGAATGCAAGCTAAGAATGAAGACTTCCCAGCCTAACAAATATCTGCATAGAAAATAATGCTCGAATATAAACATGCAGGTAAACGTGAGAACAAAGAGAATCAAAGCAAAGTAAGATATATTATTCATGTATCTTATATTATGCTGGTGGCTTGTAGTCCAAGTCACAGGCAAGTATAGAGAAAAAATAGATAAGTGTGAAGATAAACATCAAAGTACAACAACATTTAATGCTTCAATTCTTAGCAGCCAAACAATGTCAATTCGAGTGTATACAAATGTGATTTCAGCCTCCATTTTTATAAAAATCTCTGACTATAAGAAAATAAAATAAAAGAGAAAAATGATACCCTGTAAACTGTTTCAGTCTATAAACTACTTCTCTTATCACCTTCCATTTCAAATTCGAGCAAGTATAAACTGCGATGAAACTTCCATTTAAATCCTAAACAAGTATACAACAACATCAAACAATTAACAACTACAACTAAACAGAAGAAAGATGATTTGAAGATCAAAGTTGAAGACACTTTCCAGTTTCCAGTTTTCAAAATTCAAGACTGTTACAAAAACAGATTTCAACATAGTGCTCTGTTCTTTTATCAAGCAGGTGAGTAGCTCCTCTTTTAAAAATCTAAGTAGGTAAAAGTTGATTGCATGCTTTAACTTGAAGTGAATATAATTTATGAAATTTGCTGTGGATACATATATATGTGCATATATTTCTGTGTGCATGCTTATTTCCTGTCATCTTTTTTTGTTTCTCAATCTCAAACTTCTGTTTGATTTCTTTTAAAATCCATTTCCTCCTATTGTAATCTCTACTATGATTTTGAATGTGAACTAAAATTGATTATAGGTCATAGAGAAAGATTTAAAAATTTATATAAGATGAATAAATTTTTGTTTTTCCTGGAAACATAAATAACAGAGCTAAGATTTGCAAAAGTGGAAAGTTGAAACATTTCAAATCAATGTTTCAGGAATATGAATCAAAGCTTCATACAAAATTATGAATTTTAAACCAAGAATTATAATTTTTAATACTATATTCAGAGAGCAGTTTTCTTTTGACTGTGATGTAAGTTATTGTGCATCTCGGTTGCCACAAGTGGTTTGAGGTGTCGAGATTGTTCCTGGAGGAGGAGAGGTTATCAGAGATATTGGGAAATGTTTCCATTTGGTTGCACTGCAATTTGATGATGCTGGATTTGTGATTGAAGATTAGAACCCTAGTTTTCTGTGACTAGGAAGAATTGAACTTTTCGGCAAATGAAATGGATCGAGTTACTTGGGGTCTTGGGTTTGGTAAAGGGTGAGTTGACGAAGTCTTCGCCGGAGTTGCAGAGTAAACGGTGGTCGGAGACTCGTGAATGATGGAGATGTCAGGTCTGATGGATGTTCCAGTTTTGGGCCCATATACTCGATTTTGATTTCGAGTTGGTGGCGAAGTCCTGGTGGGCTGGTGAGGGTGTTTAGCTGGTCGTTGACTTGCTCGAGTGTTTGGTGATGACCGGAGGTGGACAGAACCACCGTACATGTGCACGGTGATGATATGGGTTTCAGCGTTGGGTTTTCGTGAGTGTCTCGAAGAAATACTCGTGACTTTGCAAAGCTGGCTCGAGTTTCCTTGTATAGTGCGGAGGTAACCGATATTTAACTTAAGTTTCAACTAAGAAAAAAAAAAGGGAAGAAGAAGATGGATACGAGAGGGAGGGAGAGGTGACTCGGGAAAATGCTGGAGCGACTCGAAGTGTAACTCGAGATAATGAGGGGCAGTCTCGGGTTCTTTTTTTTATGCAGTATTATATAAAAATAAAGTAGGCTGCTTGTTTTTTTTAAAAAACAAGTTAAGCATTGTAAACCTACTAAAGGATTAACAATGAAGTCCTTAATACGAGTTTGAGTAATTTAGTTAATAACAATGTTTAACACCTAATTATTATTTTAAGTTAAGCTAAGTTGAATACTTAATATCAATTAATTACTTTGGAAAAAATTAAGAATAATTACTTCATATTTGAATTTAGAGTTTGGATTAATTAATGATTAATTGATAAATAAATTTGTAATTAACTACTTAAAGTTAATTAACGAATTATTAGTAGTTAAGTAAATTAAGTAATTTAATTAACTAGTGATTAAGGCTACTTAATTTGTAATTAAGTTGTGTTAATAAATAATTAAGGGTTATTAATAAATGGTTAATGAACAATTAATCTGCAATTAGGATTTATTAAGAGATGGATTACCCGATTGAAATTTATTTGTAATCCCTCGATGATTAATTAAATAATAAATGCTTGATGAGATTTTAGTGAAGTAATTCATAATTATAGGATGAAATAAATTAAAGGAATTACTTAATGGGAAGAAATAAAAGGGTAATTACTTAGTGGAAGTAATTCAGGATAAAGTATGTGGAGTAATTAATCAAAAAGAATTAATAATTAAGTAAGGGGTTAATCTTTTAAGTAAGAAATTTTCAGAGGGGTAATTACTGTTTATGAGAAATTGGGGTTCATAAATGGATACAATTAATTAAGGATAATCATTCATGGAATGTGGTCAAGTATAATTACTTAATGAAAGTAATTAGATAATGATGTAATTAAGGAATAATTAATCAAAGAGGATTAATTAAGATGAATGGTTATGGGATGGTTAATCAATTGGGCTGAGATTAATTAATAAACAGGACTTAATAGGTGATTGATTTGTCTTGCTTATGTATGATTAAATGAAGATTAAATGCCATGAATTGAATTGATACCCTGTTATGAAATGATTCGTGATATGATGTGTTGGGTGGGCGCGGGTAATATGGGTATGTGTTAATAATGGGTTGCTGAGTTAAGATGACATTGGATTCGAAGAGACCGGAGTCGGGTATCAGTACATACCCGAAACCACTTCGATTCCTATAATTTGATATGTGAAACAAAATACCTGAAGTATAATGACTTAAGTAAAGTGGACTATTTAAAACTAAGTTTGGCACTAAGAAATTGTCGTGTGAAATGGTTGATGTCTATAACAACTTGTGAAGTTGTAAGATTGATATAGGTTACCCCGGGTTTATATGAGTTATATACTTTTGCATTTCATGTTTGATGGGTTTACTCACGCTGGTTTCCAGCCTGACCCGGGTGTTACTTTGATGTAATGCTCGGGTCAGACCGAGTATTACAGATTTTCAGGTAAGGACGTTCTGGAGCTTAGGAGATGAGCTGGATGGCAGGACGTATGGAGTGTTTCTGCTGTGACTATTATTTCTGTTTATCTGAGATATATTTGATTTGTATATACTCAGTGTTGTGTATGAGAGTAACTCTGATGTATTATAAATGCAAATTGACAGATATAGTATTCTTTCGTAAACTGCTATTATTTGATATTATATTTTGATCCGCTGCGAATGTGAGGTTCTGTGTTTTATTTTCTGTTTCTTCTTCTATCTCTTTCTTCTTTTCCTAACTATCTGGAATTTTCGGGATCGAAATTTCCGGGTCGTTACATTAACTATGTTTTTAACTATGTTATCTGTGTCTTATAAGCTATTGATGCCAGTTTCGATCTGGCATAAAGGAGGAGAGAAAACAATTTATAGACAAATGATATATTGCTTGCCATGTTTACCTTTATGTTAGCCTATTAAACACTAGCGTTTCTCATAATAATCTTGATAGACGTTCAACCAACGCATTTTGTGCACAATATTTTTTCTTTTCACTTTCCACAGTAGCTAAGTTTATGCACAAAATAAACACTTTTGCACGTTTACACATTATACTATGTACTAAAGGAAGTTAATTCACGTTTTTCTACGTACACGTCCAATGGACGTGCCTTACATACTGGCATATATAATGAGAATACATCCAAATGAAGCTTTTGAAGTTACAAAATTACCCCTTTTGCCATTCAATGAAAATTAACTTAATGAAGTACACTTTTGTCATTTCCCCATGTCATCCTCCCTTTATTTTCGATGCTCCTCCACTCTAAATCATTGTAAATCATAAACAGTTATTTTTTCTTCCTCTATTTCATTTGTTGTGTTGATTTCTAGCTTCTTTTTTACCTTTTAACTAGCACGATCAAAATCCCAATCCGAACAAAGCAGTTGGCTAGGAATTGGATTCAGATACATAATTCAGAATCTTAAAAGGCAAACGCTAACAATAATATATAAAAACCTTAACTTTTCTACTTTATCTGCCAAAGCATTCAAGTCAAATTGTTAAAAATAGTATTTTGGTTTCTTTGACGGAAGATCATAAGAAACTCAAGACTAAATGATTTGATTTTCAAACAAATTTAAATACTTTTGTTTTATAGATGAACGGGAACATAACATCTAAACCCATCGTTGATTCACTCCAAATTACTTGATGGCTCACTGTTTCAATGAATTTAGTTCTTCTTTGGTTGAGACTTGGATCCAATAATTTGTTTTTGTTCAATTTCTTTTCCATAAAAAAATAACCGTTTATGATTTACAGTGGAGAAGCATCGAAAATAAATTAATGAACAAAAATAAAATACATTGAACTTGGACAACTTAGCATTAAGGTTGTACTATGTCATTGCAGTAAGTAATCAAAATTTTAAAAGGAAATTTACCTCATAGGCATACCTTAATGGTACTTGCAGTATGACATGTACTTGCAAGTTGTCCAAATTTTACTGTAGTGTACGCAGTGGCGGAGCTAGCCAAAATGTTCAGATAGGGCAAAATTTAAAAGAAAATGAATACTAAAGAAAGAATGGAAAAGCTGACCATTATACTTGACTTTCTTGATGGCAACAGCTATAGGCTGGTACATCTAAATAAACTTGTACGATGATGTTAGCAGGAAAAACAATTAAAATAAGCTTTCTTATCAAACTTACTTCAGCTGCAACCTGATTTAAAGTTCAGCTAGGGCCTAATTCTAATTTCAGCTAGGGCCAGCTGTTAAAATCTGATTTTTTGTGCCAGTAATTTAATTTTTCACCTAGGGCCATGGCCCTACCTAAGCCATACGTGGCTCCGCCCCTGAGTGTACATGCATTTATATGAAGTATACATTCAAGTTCTGTGTATACATACCTAGGTTTATGTCATAGGTGTATCTAAATGATACTTGCAGTATGACATGTGTACTTGCAAGTGAATTTATGCATATAATATTTAGATAAATTTACATGAAGCATGCTGATGTATGCAGACATACTTGCAGTATATATGCGGTCATATGATGCATGCAAAAATACTTGGAGTATAAATGTAACTATATGAAGTCTGCATATGTATTTGCAATTGGAGATAAACTTCATTCCAAAATTTTGATAATAATAAAATTATGCATATGCATTTGTAGTACATGTTTTCCATGCAATGCGTCTAAATGTGTGTCTAATATTTGATTCAAAAATTTACTACTTCCATACTTGCTTTTCTTTTGTCATTCTTTTATCCTTGACCATATATGATGTGTTTGTTTTTTTCCTTGAATTAAATTTTTATTTTAAAATAGTAAAAAATTTGTTAATTAAGTACATCTCATTTTTCTTTTGTTCTTGCACTTGGATAGCTTAGCATCTTCTAATTGCAACTCTTAAAATGTATGATAAAATATTTCATGTTTGTAACCGTTTGTTTGATGTTTGCACAAACGATCACTTGGGGTCAGCAGAGCAAAACAAATAACTAGATTATCATCTTGAAAACTGAAAAGTTGGTTTGGTTCATTTACAACTTTTGATCCGATGTTTGCATGGCAATATGTCATTTTTTTATTGGTTATTTTCTATCCTTATTTATCTAGGCTAGGCTTGAGACTGATATCAATAACCAAAAGGAGATAGATGGTGGATTTGAGGGATATTTTGACATAATTAATGTATTGAGTTTTGTATATGTTTGTGTGTGCTATTTTGCACTAAAAAGAGGTTAATGCATGTTTTTATTTACACACGTCCAACGAACGTACCATACGTACTGGTATATATAGTGTGTCAATGGCAGAAATTCAATGGAATTCGACTTGGTCATATGATAAAATTTACATTGATGATTTATTGTTGATTTTGGAGAATTTTGCTTTATAATTTATATTTTGGACATTCGATTGATTTTTCGTTTTTGAAATATATATATTTGAGAGTTTTGATGGATTATTTTAGTATTTTAAAATTAAATTGAAATATATATATTTATAAGTAAATAAAATTAGTTGGAAAATATATTGATTTCTTTGAAATAATTTTGGATATAATTTTTTTTTGAAATTAATTTATTTTTACTTATTAGTATATAAAGCAAAGGCTTTAAATTATAAGTTATAGTCTAAAAGGAAAGAATTATATTGGCAATTTATAAGTATTATTCAATTATAGAAAATTATGTAATGATTTTCGAACGTTACTAAATGATTTCAATAAAATGATTATAGGTCTTTAATACATTTATAAAATGATTTGTAATATATATATATATATCAGTAATTTGAAATGTAAAGGAATTATTTTGAAAGTGGTTTAATGTATTATAAAGTTGTATTTGATTATGGATAATTTGTAAAAGACTTTTATAATTATAATTAATTTATGAAGTGATTTGGAAGATTGAATTATATATACATACATACATACATATATATATATATCATGTATATATATTGATTTGTAAAGTAATTTCTGTGTTATAATCTTATATAGAGGTATCTATACATATATAAGCAAGGACTCAATGGTACACTTTTATATTCAAATCTTATTCTTGTAATACATGCGTATCAAAGGTATTACCCAATGTATCAATATATACGATTGATTTGCTACGAATGATTCACCATTGATATTGATTTGGATTTATATTTTAAATGATACGTAGATGATATCCTTCTGTAGATTTTATGAGATTCTATTCCGTGTGATGAGGATTCTGAATAAACAGATTAGTGATACCGTTTGGAACCGGACTTTTGGTAACACTTCTCTGGTTATTCTCTAGACTCATTATATAGAATATTGAAAGGCGAATGTGATATGTGAGCACTGTATAAACGGACTAGTAACACGTGGTGGTATGGGATGCCGTTGTGTTATTTATTCGGTTATTATTTGCTTGTGGATGACACTCAATACAGAGATACAAAGTATAATATTCACTGCGGTGAAATATTGTAGTCATGTGCTGACTTACGTAGAGCCTTGTGTCGATGATTATATTGAGCCGTGTGTCGGCAATATACAAAGTCGTTTGTCAGTATATGTTTTAGATGTGTGGCATCATATGTATAGTACTGTGTGTCGGTATGTGTATATAGTTGTGTGTCGGCTATTATAGATATTTACAGTATTTGTCTATCACTATCCAACTCCCTTTATTTTCGGGAGTGAACCAGATCGACCAGTATCTACCCTAGCGGCCTGATTTCGGTGGTCGTGTCCCAGATTCGTGACACCCTAATGCCATGTTTCGGATTCATTATAGACGTGTGTCGGCAATATTTATAGCTGTGTGTTAGCAATTATAGAGCCATGTGTCGGTGACATATAGCCCTTTGTGTCATTTAGGCCAGCAGTCTGTTACCATTAGGGGCAAAGCAGGGTCATGACTAGTGCAGAGTGTAGACCTACAGTGTGTTCATAACATGCGGTGGATATGAGTCATCATATCCGTCGAGGTAACCAAGACTATAGGAGCCTTGCTGGATTGGCATATATGTTGTGTTTGCCTATTACGTGTGCAGTCTCTTGGACCAGTTGTATCCGTCAATCTCCTATTTAGTTTTAGTGTGATGTGATTTAGACAAGTACATTATGATTATACCAGAGACCGTGTCCTGAGTATGGTCAATCCCTGTATCCTTCTTTGGCGTGTCTCTCATATTATCCTCCTTTTTTCATGTGTCGCCTATTATTTCTCTTTGGTGTGTATCACCAACTACTATTTATTTTCCTATATTGCTTTATTTTCCTAGGCATGTGTCACTGGTTATATTTTCCTTTGGTGTGTGTTGCCATTGCTATGTTTTGATTATATAAATGTCTACTTAATTATACTGATATTGTGGATGTTTTCGGGATTTGAATGTTGATTTCTGGATTTGTACGATTCACCCATTTGTGTTGATTTAGCGATTCTTTATTACTTGTGTTTCTAAATGGGTGATGACATCCTTTGATATCAGTATGGACCATTTCATATGGATTTGTGTTATTGAGTGATGTTTTGCATTGATGATTATTTACAGTATTATATATATATATATGTATGTATATATATTAGGTATACATTACCATAGTTATATATATCTTTTGAAATGTCACATTATGAATTGATTATTGAACCATTATTATATGCCTTCGATTAGGCATAGTCTAACCCGTGTGTTATTTTATAATACTAGGGTCAGTCCGAGACATTATAGGTTCAGAGATAGTGAGACTAACATGACTTTTAGGCATAGAGGAGACTAGGATGTAGTATTATAGTATATCAATTGTATATTATATAATTTTCATGTACGTATATTCGTGCGATGTATATTCGACATACTTTACATATAATTGTATTTTATATTATCGCTGCGATTGACCCTGTGTTCTCTGTGTGATACAGTTTATTAGGTATTGTTATGTACCAGAGGCACATGTATATATTGCTTTGTATCGATACTGTGTACATACCATGAGTTATTTATTTGATGTTTTTAATACGTACCAGTGTTAGTCCAAAAGAATATTCATGTGTGTTCCCCATATAGCCTCATTCTCCTTATTATCTGACAGCATTACTCAGTAATACTCTTGAATTATATTGGTATATAGGTGGGGTGTTATAGGTACCGAGTAGTTTTCTGACTTACTGATGGCTTCTGGAGCTATGGTCAAGGAGTGGTTAGATAAAATGGTCATCTTAGGGCCATTTCTAAAGGAGTAGGTAAAAAACACCAAAAAAGCTCTACAAAAAAGGGCAAGTACTAGAGGTGTGAGAACGTCTTTGTAATGGCTTGATTTCTGATGCAAAAGTACCTGAACTTGACATATCAAAGCTAGAAGATGGAATAGAGGGAGATTGCATGATTTGCACTTAGCAAATCATGTCGGTACCGACATAATTCATGTCGGTACAGACATGATTTGAAGCTACATAGGGCTTCCTCTTGCCTTCTACATTTTTAGATCTGGAGTTTGACCTGATATTTCATGTCCTAAAGACTTCATTGGGCGATTCTCCTATAAATAGCAAGACTATAGCAAATTGGAGAGGACTTTTTTAGCCATTCTCTTCTTCATTCTCTTATCTCTACTTGGACATTATCACCTAGGAGGCTATCCTTTGTTGTTATAAATGAATTTGAACTGTAAAGCCTTTGTATTTGTGACAATCATCTCTATAATAAGATTAAAGTGGACGTAAACCAAAGAATTTGACGAACCACTGTAAAAATCTATGTGTTCATATTGTTTTCTTGTTATTTCTTGCTAGATCTATTCATTTTAATAGACTTTGGGATGTTATGCCACATTCTGGCCTAACACATTGCATGATTGTCCTAATTACAGTCATTTTAACTTCTCAATGATGCATAGCATGTTAGCGAACAAGAAACTGATGTACATAAACTTCTATATGTTGCATTAGTACTTTGTAGTGTCCATTAAAACTTTGCTATAAGTGAATGCAGTCATATATAATTTGAATTTGAAATGCGTATTATATGATATATGGCTACATATATAAAATTTAAACTGAACCATATTGTTCAGTATATATTTAATAAGTAATGGTGTAACAACCCACCTTTTTGGACAGTTTAAATCGACAATAAGCCACACATGTCAACTCAAACCATTCAAAAGGGAGGATTGTCAATCGGGTAAATAAGAAAATAAGAGAAAATAATAAAAAACAAAACACAGAATCTCACAGCGGAATGACAAAATATAATACTCAAATAAACAGTTCATGAAGCTTTTTTATAATATACATTTGATTACATAATTTTTACAACAATTAGAGTACAAACAATGACATACAATAATGATGCAGCGGAAGATTTTCTAATAATATAATATATATACCAAACTCCGTCTTCGTCCTCCAGAAATAGTGCCTTTAACATTGAAAAGCTCAGACTGACCCAAGCGTAATGAAAAGACAAAACACTTGAGTCAGAACTAAAAGATCTTATGTAAGTTAAATCAACAACAAATAAATATGAGTGTAATGGCTTCAGAGATGTTTACGGGATTTTACATCCTCTATCCAGTGTATAACGTGTGTGCAATAACTTAAGAGATGTTTTGGGATTTTCCATGTCCTAAGGATCTGTTAAACTATTTATATATAGTAATATACGCTATATATGTAGTGTATATCAGTAAAGTAAAGTATTAAAATAGCGTTAAGGCGTTACCCATATCTCCCTTAACACATTTTATAAATGCCATAGTCTATACAGTACTGTAAATTCCACTAAACCGGTGGGCTATCAGGGAGCACTCCATAGGTACGGCACAAACCAAAATCGTAGTAGGCTCGATAAGGCACATGAGGCTATACCCATAGTAGGATTCTACCGGATTGCGGAACCAGGCTGGTGTTGACGCATAGCTGCAGCTATCGCTTACTTCGAACAACACTCCCATAATCAAATCGAAATGACCACCAATCAAATCACAAAGTAATAGATATGGTATCAAAGAAGCATGTCCGATAGGAGAAGCGACCTCACTTATGGCTCCAGATTTTAGTCATATCAAGCTGACCCGAAGGTCAGGGCTGCGTTCTTACCTCATACCAGTAGCGTTCGCCAAACTATCCTACTTCGTTCTGGATTCTCCACCATGTGCACAGTTGTTAAAGTGGTTTCGGAATTGGCAAAGAGCATGATAATATCCGACCCCGGCCTCTTTAACAACCAATCGTTATATTTTTCACACCGTGGTCATTTTATAGAACATTTATAATAATAAATCCAGAAAATATTTCATACTTTCATATCAAGGTATCTATATACTTATTCCAAAAGTATAAATATATTTATAAATACCGAGGAAGATTCTTTTAATCAATTTCGAAAATAATTTATAAATCTCTCTTAAACCATTTATAAACTATTTATATGCTTTAGAACCATTTATAAAGCTATTTATAAATTCCAAAACAGTTTACAACTCTTCCCTTTTTATAAACTTCTACGCAAATTCCTTTAAAACCCTTCTAAATCCCTTTATACAAGTTCTTTTATCAAACCCTTTATAAAATCCTTTAAAACCCTTATAACTCCCTTATAAATAAAATTCTTTTATAAAAATCCTTTATAAAAATTCTTTTACAAAATCCATTATAAAATCTCTTAGAAAGCATTTATAACTTCCTTACATAACCTTTTACCAAATTCTAAAATCTTTTACAAAAATCTTTTATCTATTAAAGTTACTATAAAAGTCTATATTTATTATCTTAAATCAAAAATATATTTATTATATTGAATTAAATTTAATATATATATATATATATTAAAACTATATTAAATATTTTATTAAATTAAATTTTAAACTATTTAAAATATATATTTAAAACTAAATAAAATTATAAGTCAAAATCTTAAATTTACATTTAAAACCATATATTAATTTGAGCTTTAAAACATATAAAAGAAATTATTTTCCAAATATCTTTTTTAAATAAAATCATTAAATTAAAATTAAAAATCAAATTTATAAATCAAACATACTTTACCATTTTGAAAATAATTTGAAACCGATCAACGGTGTCTGCATATAATTTTATACCATATGGTCAAGTGATTGGGTATGTATCATTTCAACCCAAATAGTTAAATTTTCTGGGTATATATCATTTTAACCCGTATCCTGAATCAATAATTTCCAAATCAATAAAATCGCTTGGGTTTATCATTTCAACCCATAACAAATTTCCCTAATTTATAAGATCGTTCGGTTATGTATCATTTCAACCCATAGTGATTAACAGGGATATAAACATCCAATCATCCAAAATGTCAACAAATAAACATCCATCACAATCAACATCCAAATCAGCCAATAAATCACAACAATTAACTTGTTACCAATATCAGGTATTTAACTAACAATTTAAATTCAATATTAATTTAAATGGAAATTTAATTCAATAAAATTAAATTTCAATTAAAATGTCAAATTAAACTACCAAATAGCAACCAATAATATTCTTATCATATCGCAAATTTAATTCAACTAACATAAGAAATTTTAGTATTTGTGAGTGGGTTAAATCACTCACCTTTGATTTATAGCCCATTTAAAGTCCAAATAAAGCCCATAATTCCAACAGTTTCCAAATTCAACCAAACCAGCTCCAAGTTATCCGAAATTTCGATACGATCACAACGAAAGAAACCGCGCATCAATCGGAGCTCGTATAAAAAAGTTATGCACGTTAGAACGATTAGAATTTAATTATAATAAATAGAAAAAAAGGCAGGGGCAAAATGGTAAATTCCTGTACCCTACAAACCCTAACAGAGCACGTTCGCACCCTACAACCATCGATTTACACCCAACCGCCATCTTCACCATCCAAACACCACCGCCATGACCACATCCATCCCGATCAACCATCTCCATCGTGACACCTATCACTGGCTGCACCTCCCTGGTCCACGCGCGCACCCCTACCACCGCCAAAAGTCTAACCGTCATCGCCCCTTTTTCCTCGACTTCAGGTGATCTCAAGCAACTTTGAGATGGTTGGAAACCATGTATCATCACTGCTCGACCTCCTCTACCCACTAGTCACCTCCGATCATCCTATCAACGAAGATCCACCGTTGAAATCGAAAACCCTAATATGGACGACCGAGACTATTTCACTAATTTCTAGCCAAACCGAATCTCCAATCGAAAAACGAATTACAGAGAGAGATTACGTTCGTCGAGAGCTTTCCGGCAGTATATAATTCGATAGGGTTTTGAGGAGTTTAAATTTTCGATTTGAATTTGAATTTGGGAATTAGGGTTTTGATCGAAATTGAAATTAAGGTTTCTGCCATTGGGAAGGAGGAAGGGGCAGATGAGGAGTACGTAAAGAAATTGGAATAGATAGCTAGGGTTTTAGGAAATATCCATTTATATAGATAGAGATGGATAAGAACGAATGGACATATCGAATTGGGTCGAAACGATAACAATGACCTGAAAAGCCCGTTTCGTTTTCAAAACGAAAGTAGGTCATCCAATATATCGAAATATAAGTTTTCGACATTTTTAAACTCAATGGAACTAGTTTCAAACCTTAATTCCATTGTATACAGAAGTTAGCTTTCAAAATCAAATTATATTCATTTAAATTCTTTTAATTGATTTCTACGCGTTTCGAGCTCGTACAATCAAACGATAAATCCGATCGCTACGAAACTTGAAATCCTACAATAATTCACTGTTACGGATCTGATGAAACTAGTTTCGTCAAAATCTGAGATAGTGGCCAAAATGGCTATATTTTTACACGTTAATTAAATAAATTATTATTAAATTGATTTAATCACTTTTAAATTCAAATTTAAAAGTTAACAATTTTATCATTCTTGATTACATAGAAATTTTTAATCTTTTAAAATAAATTTTCCTTCTTAAATCCAATATTTAAATAATGCACTAATTTCAACGTTCAATTACAACTATAATAAAATCCCAGTTAATTATATTTTAATTTCAATCAAATTCTTTTATTTTGATTTACACTCTTATTATTGAGTTAGCTATTACCTTATGAATATAATTAACATTAGTTTACATTTTATTACATTCGTATTCTACAGTTATCATCTTAACTCATATTAACTGCAATATTTAATTTATTCCTTTTTTTTGGCAAGGCCAACGGGGTTAAATGGACCCCTACCATTTTATTGATATACCATAGAAAGAAGATACAAAGAGGTAAAGAAACAAAGCCACCTAAAAAACTTAGGCAACCAAGAGACAGAGCAACAAGAAAACAAGAAGAAAAAATAGAGTATATCAAGGGGACACAGCGCGGAAAAGAAAAGAAGAAAACACAAAAACACAAGGCGAAACAGGGACAGATCCAAGCAGAGAACCAACTAGGAGAGAGCACTCAGAAAGCTTGGATCAAAAGCATGCCTAGAAGCAACAATTCTATTCCTCAAAGCACAGTTAATACTTTCTTTCATTTGCATGATAGTTTTCCTCTTTGCATTAAAAATTATTGCGTTTCTTTCATCCCAAATGATCGAGATGAAGACTTTAAGAGAGAACAGGAAAACATACGTAGATTCACTTTTCCACCTCGTAGCTTTGTATATGAGATCCCATTCAACTTCACTAATGGAAGCAACATTCCTACCGTTAATGAGGTTATTCGTAGAGCACCATAGCATATGCACGTAGGGACAACTAAAGAATAAGTGCAGAGTATCTTCATCAGAAGATTGACAAAAAAAGCAAGTGGTATCAATGGAGCACCTTTCTGTCTCAACAAAACTTTAGTTTTTAGAGCATTGCCGAAGAGCTTCCATAGAAACAGGTTCTGCTTTTTAGAATTGAGATTAAGCCATATACGCTTGTACCAGCTAAATGTCACACAAATATTTTGGCATGCAAAGAGCTTGTACAAGCCATTAATCTTAAAATTATCTTGACAAAAGGACCATGAAACTCCATCAACATGAGCAAAAGGCACATGACAAACTTGGAAAAGACTCCAGAGTTGTCTGACGTATTGATTACTGGAGTAAGGGAAGACAATGGACCATCGTTAATATAATTAAAGGCTAAGGCATGTTTGCTTATACCAGTTTGCATTTGCTGGTTGAAAGAAAGCAGCTGACTCAAGATAATGCCTTCCTTTATCCACGGGTCATGCCAAAAGGACAACCCACCATTAAAAGCAATTTTACTTTTAGCGCAGGGAAGAATATCATTCCTCAATTTCAGAATACAACGCCATGTCCAACTGCAAGATTGAGGAATAGACATGGTCTAGAAATTCTTATTGCCAATAAAGTGTTTGTAAGACCACTTCACCCAAATGTTATCTTTATAATTCAGGAAGTTGTCAATGTGATGAACAAAGGCAGCGCGATTCCATAATATCATATTTTTAATACCCAGGCTGCCTTTTGACAGAGGCAATTCAAGCTTGGAAAAAGCACATGGAGATATAGGCAGGATGAAAGATCTTGACCAATACACCATCATGGAGAAAATGATTGATTTAATAAGCATGAGCCTACCAGCCTGACTTAGGAGCCTGTTACTCCACACAACAAGTCTTGCTAAAATCCTCTCGTACAAAGGCATGCATTGAGCTTTCGTAATTCTCGAAGTAGCCAAGGGAATACCCAAGTACTTGGAAGTTTCAGCTCTTTGAAGTATGGAAGAATAGCTAGAAATTTGATTGATCATGTCATTTCCCACTCCAGCTATCATCATATCAGACTTAGATAAGTTAATGGATAGGCCAGTAATTCGAAAGAATTTATCGAGACCACCCATAATAGAGCTAACTGTCATCATGTTAGGCTTGAAGAAAATCACCAGGTCATCGGCAAACATTAAGGAAGTAATTAGGGGATTCTTACATTTAGGGTCAACAGAGAAACTTCCTTCAGTAACTAGGTGGTTGAGAATTTGAGTTAAAACTTCCATAACTAAAATGAAAAGATAGGCAGACATTGGGTCGCCCTGTCTAATACCTTGTTTGCTTTGAAAATATCCCACATTCCCATTATTAACCATAATAGAGAACCTAGCAGTCGAGATACATGAACTAATCCATGCCACAAAGTGTTTGGGGAAATTCATCAAACCCATAATTCTAACTATAGAGTCCCATTGCACAAAATCGAAAGCTTTAGAGATATCAAGCTTGAACATGGCCCTGGGAGAAACTTGAGAGGTGTTGTACCACTTCAGTAATTCATGAGACAAAAGTACATTATCCAAGATACTTCTGCCACTAAGGAAAGCAGCTTGATTGGAAGAGATGATGTTAAGCATAACCATCTTGAGTCTAGTGGCAATGATCTTAGAGATACACTTATAAATGGTGTTATAGCATGAGATAAGCTTGAAATGAGAGACATGACAAGCATTTTTCACTTTAGGGATGAGAGATATATTAGTAGCATTAATAGAACCAATCATTTTGCATTTGTTAAAGAAATTTTGAATAGCCTTATTGAAGTCATAACCAACAGTTTCCCAGCAAGATGTAAAAAAGCAGGCATTGAAGCCATTAGGACCTCCACAAGCATTAGAATTGAGCGAGAAAAGGGCAGTTTTAATCTTCGAGTTAGAAATAGCATTTGAGAGAAACTCGTTATCTTCAGGGGATATTTGGGGAATGTTGATTGAATCAAGAAGGTCAAGGGAAGGAATGAATTCATTACTGTTCCCAAGCAACTTGCTGGAAAAATCAAGAAATAAATCAGCAATAAGGGAAGGATCAGAGATATACTCACCATTGTCATCCTTAAGCACACTAATTAAATCTCTTGATTGCTTAGCTTTAAGCGATGAATGGTAGAAAGAAGTGTTCCTGTCACCATCCTTGAACCACTCCATCCTAAGTTTTTGTTTAATCATGAGGCCTTCATGCTTCAAAGCCTCGTAAAGCTGGGTAGACAAAGTTGCTTCCTGAGCCGCCAACTCACTGTTGGAAGTATCATTGAGCATCAACTCTTGAACATGTTGTAATTTGAGAGTAAGGCAGGTGGAAGCCAAATTGCCATTTCCAAATTTTCTCGAAGACCACGCTCTTAAGGCAGCTTTAAGCTTACACTGCAAGACATACATAGGATTACCAAAAAAAGGAGAGGACCAAGCTTGATTAACAATAGGAAAAAAACCAGGGTGAAGAACCCAAGCATTAAAAAATTTAAAATTTGATTTTCTTATCCTCACAATAGCACTAAAGGAGATAATTTGGGGAGAATGGTCAGAAAGGCCAGGCATAGGGAGAAGGTTATAGATATTAGGCCATTTGTTGAGAGCATAAAGATTAGAAAAGGAGAAATCTATTTTCGAGAAAGTTCTAGGAGATGATCTTCTTGAGTTGTTCCAAGAAAATGGAGCACCCATAGTAGAAATCTCAATAAGGTTAGATTGAGAGATGGAACAGTTAAGTGGCTTAATTTCCCGTAGAGACAGGGGATTGCCACCCTGCCTATCAGATAAAAGAAGGGAGCAGTTAAAATCTCCAAGAACTAACCAAGGATGTGTTTCTTGTCTAAATGAGGGGAGAAGATTAAGGAAGGATTGTCTAGCAGTAGCTGAGTTAAGACCATAAATTACAGTAAGGTAAAAGGAAGTGGAGGAAGAGACATGGATAGAATGAAAATGGATAAGCTGAGAAGTTGAAATGATAGGAGATAAGGCATAGATAAAGGGGTCGAACATAACAAGGATTCTACCAAAGGGAGCTTCAGACAGCTTATTAATCATCTTCCAAGAAGGGTTAATGAAATTAGCAGCTTTGGTAGATAGAGAAGCATTTAACTTAGTTTCTAAAATTGCAAGAAGGCTCAGAGAGTTAGTGGAAATAATGTTTTTGCATTGGTTTAGCTTGATATCTGAGTGGGCACCTCTAATGTTCTACGCGCCGATGTTGTTCAACATTGATCAACAATTTGATTAAAAAGAAGTTTCTTTTTGTTACTCCTAGTCATAGGAGTGGTTTGGACATTAATTCCTGGAATAGTAGAAGTGGTAGGGGAGCTTGCACTCGGGTTGAGATCCAAGCCAGAATGCGATTTTATTGTATTGGATGACTTGCAGTTAAGAGAAGAAACTAGACCAGATTGTTGCACCACATTCTGATTGGCATCACTGGAGGGAAGAGAAGAAGAAGGAAGGGAGAGAGGAGGAGGAAGGGGCTTCCAAGCGCGGGGGGCAAGAATATGTTTATATGGTTGCTTGGAGTTATGGAAGATGGTAGATTTGTTGGATGAAAGGGAGTTAATTGAATGACAGAAGTTGTTGTTTGGGTTGTGCACGTGCATAGAGGAAACGTGCACAAAAATTGAAAGAGAGGTAGATGGGCTAGAATTAACAAAAGTGGAAGTTTCATGGCTAATGATTGGTGGGGAAGAAGATAATGAGTTAATCTTATCGTTGATAGCTATAGAATAGATAAGTGTGGATGATACTGGTATAGATGGGGGCGGGACAGCAAAAAGAGTAGCACTGGAGTTATCTTCTATTACAGCAGATGTGCCAACACACAGAGGAACTGAGTTTTCATCGGTTTCTTAGTTTTTGCAAGCATTTGAGAAAGAATCTGAACTCAAATTGCATTCAAGAACTAGCTTATTAGAAGCACAGTTTCTCAAGTCATCATTTATTTCAAGATTACCACTCATGTTTTCATCACTTGCATCATTCCCAGCAAGATTTATCATGCGAGCATCCTCATCAAGAACTACATCACCCATTTCAGCAAGAATATGAAAACTATTTTCTTTCAGCATATCTGTGTTATCATATTTGCTTTTCTTTCCTCCATCAACCACTACCTTGTCAGGAAATTGATTCTAAATCTCACCTTCCTCAAGCTCATCTTTTCCTAACTCCTTTTTTTCATCAGAATTTTCATCTCCATGTACAACCTCCAAATTAACATTCCTATAAGAAGATTTATGCTTCTGTCTTCTAGATTTATTCACAACTTGCTATTTTTGTTTTTTGTGACTCATTTTATTCCTAGTTTCTTTCTTGTCTTCCCTAGATACATTATCATTGACTTTATATAACTTATTCTTCATATCATTCTTCTCTATAGCCGCACTTGTGATTAAGCTTTTCTTTTCACAGTTAGTTTCTGAATGTCCAAAAACACAACAATGAGGGAAAATATCAGGCTTCCAGTGATATTCAATATGAATATTTTGCGTTCCTCCATCAAGTAGATGAACTGGAAATGAATCAGTCAGACCATGATCATGTTTTATTTCTACCATACACTTAGCAAAAGATAGCCTCTCCAATCTCTCCGTAGATTCATCCATACATACCAGTTTTCCCAATCTACTAGCTAACTAGTTAATACAAATATGAGACCACGAGAATAGTGGAATATTAGAGAATTTAACCCACACAGGCACAGAAGCAATACTCTCACAAGCATTTCCCACCGTTGGATCCCATTGCTTGACTATAAAGAGTTTATTTCGCATAACAATAGGGTCACCTTGCAGAATTCTGTTCCTGTCTTCATCACAGGACAACAAGAATAAGAAAAGGAAGCCATTTGATCTAACTTTGATCGAACCTTTGAGTTTCTAGTACTTTTTCAAGAAATTAATAACTGTTGAGTAGGATAGAGGCTTATCAAGGAAAAAGCCGACCAGATAGTTACCCCATTCGTGAGCACCAGCTTCAATAACAATAGAGGGAGGAATCATAATTTCATCCTTGAACTCGGGGGGACATCTCAACTAGTATGTACTTCCCTGCGTTACTCGGTTTATGCTTGAAGAGGGAAGTCCATATCGGTTGAGAAGGCTTAGGCAGAAGTGGGGACAATGGAGCAGAGAAAGACAAAGGAGAAGAAGAGGATGGGACATTGGGAGTTGAAACCACTATCAGCGACGGAGGAGGGAGGTCAGGAGCAGGACGATGTTGACAAAGAGGAGAAGACGTGTGAAGAGAAGGGATGGGAGCAGGAAGAGCAGGAGGGTACGAAAGAAGGACAGAAGGGATGGGGTTAGCTGCCATGAAAACAGACTATATATATCCATCTATTATCATTCTAATTTACAATTATAGCCAAATTAACTTTACAATTATTTCAATTGATTGAAATTACATTAAAATAGTTTTCAATAACATTCAAACAACATTATTAAATCATATTCTAATTATTTTTCTCATAAATAAATCATAAATTTTAATTTCTCATAATATTAAGTTTCAAAATCTTATTTAATTTAATAGTTTTAAATATAAAAAATACGGGTCGTTACACTCTCCCCTACTCAAAACTTTTCGTCCTCGAAAAGGAACAAGAACGAATTAAGAAACTTGGTATAATTTTATTCAAATAATTCAATTTATAAACAATTAAATTTACATAATTTACTTTAATAATAATTTGAAAATAACTCAGGTTTTACAAAAAATTTCTAAGTCTTAAATTTACGAATTTTTTTGGCGGAGTCTCCTTTATGCGGTTAAGTCCAGAAAAAATAATAATATCAATAATTTCAATATATATCATATTTCAATAATAAACATCCCAAACCATGGGAAAAACAATAAAATATCGTTCCAAAAACCGTAATCCGAAAATGTACCTATTTTTTCGGCAAATAACTTATTTATGAAACCAAAAGCAGTAGTTATTGCTTCCATAAACCTGTATATCACTTATTTAATCCAAAGAGTTAAAATTATGTGAAAGAATAATATTTTAGTTGTTTCAAATCAATAGCACAAGCAAAACAACGTATGTAATAACCATATGCAAACAAAAGCAGTACAACCATTATATGTAACAAAAAAAACCATCATACATCCATAGCAATCAAAACTAATGGTTTGTCTAGGTATAGAAAATTTTCATTGCACAAAGGATGATAAATAAAATAACAAGTGTATCTTATGCTCAACAGCCTTAGATAATTACCTAATAGATTATTCAAACAACCTTGAACAATTTGAAGTATCATTCACCAAACATCCACTACATCATATTGCCCATTTTGCGGCACCTCATGCAGAAATTTTGCCACGGTCATGAGCCGTGGCAATTTTACCACGGTCTTGAGCCGTGGTATACCAAATTACAATGGCTATAGACCGTGGCAATTTACCCCCAGGTGTACAGTATACAACTCATTCCAAAATTTTCCCGCGTACCCTAAATCAATTTCCGCCTGAAATATGCTAAATCTCGCACCATAGCTTGCTAATCCATTCCCGCTTCCTACGCAAGCCCTAGCTAACCCTTTCTGTCGCTCCTGAATCGCCCCGACCTCAATATCGATTTGAGCATCTCCTGGATCGCTCCGACCTCAATATCGATTTGAGCATATAGTTGTAATCAATTCTTGTGTGTTACCTCAATATTCTGTGAATCGCTCTTGTTATTACATCTTTCTTATCAGCTATTTTATTTTTATTTTTTAATCAAGAATTTGGATGTTCTTTTTATTTTTCTCGTCGTTGTTCTCTTTGTTTTTCTTTGCCGCGGTTTATTTTTTAATCAAGAATAAGTTTACCCTCTCTTTGCTGTAGTTGGCGCTGCTACAGGGATCTGTGTGTTTTCACTTGCTCATAATATTACCATCAATCTCGAAGTCAGGTATTGATTTTGTATGTACTTTGTTTATGTTTTTTTTAGATCTATGTTACTACATGATGTGATTGTTATGATAGTTTAAAGTAGTATAATTATCATGACTTTATTATTAAATTGGTGCTATATATTCAGATCTGTATTTGAAGTATCATTGTAGAGGGGATTCGTGCAATTTGATTTTATGTTAGTTAGTGTGTTGATCGTAATTGTTGTATGATTTTATTTTCTTTAGGAAAATGAACACAAGCTTTTTAGTTCAATATTGTTGCCTCTTATCTTCTTATTTTCTTCTTCCATTTTTTGTATATAATCTCTAGTTTAAAAAGCTTATCTGCTTAAAACCCATTTGAGTACAACGATTTCTATAACCACTTAAAGTAGTTTTGATTTATAAATTTGAGTAGTTTTAGGTGAATAGTAGAAAGCAAAAGTGTTTGGATATGTAGAATTTTGATATACTCCAATTGTAAAAGATAAAAGGTCCAACATGATTTTCATATTAATTTATTTGCTACTTTTAAATCAAAAATAAAACTATTTCAAACTCATTTATTATTAGCCATAAGTCACCAACGTGGCAAGTGCCAACACATGGTAAAGTTTTTTTCATTGATTTGTACAAATTAACTATTATCAATCAAGTAGTATGTTGAGTATTAAACTGTGATGTTTATTTAATTTTTGTGATTAAATAGCTATGTCATGTTTTTTTCCAATCCAACTCTACTGTAACTAAAATAGCTGTCTAGATTTTGTGATAATACCTACCACACAACACATTTTTATTTAGGACCATATTCGGCAAGCCTGTCCTGGAATGGAAGATGTACGTTGTTTTTTTTTCGTCAATTAGAATGGCGATGAAAGTGAATGATGGTTTGCCATTTATTTAATTTAAGGCACAGTTTGTATTGATCAAAGTGTGTTTATCCCAAATTAGTGCAATATTTTGCTGTCCTCCTAACTTTGATTTTTCATGTTAAGGATTACCATTTATGTGCATGTTGTTTCATACTACATAACATTAGTAGGAACTTAGCCATAACAAAGTCAGTTAAGGAAAGATTGATAAAGGGGCATTTATATAATTGTTAGTGAACTAATGATTGGTTTAGCATTTAATAATGGCTTACAACACCAGGTTAATGGGATGTTATAGTTTCCATCTAAAAATATGCATGAATGCATTTAAATAAACCGAAATATGCTGATAACGGAATAATATACAAGTCGTAGCAGAACAATTTGATCATGCCGGGAGTACCGGATCATCTCCGTCAGAAACCAAATTTTAGCAATAGTCAAACACAAACATTTTTATCATAAGATAATTTTCACACTATTTGTATCATTTTTTTCTATATATTTTACATTCTTACAATTTCAATTGTTTCCTTGCATGTTATGGATCATAACACTAATTACTCGCCATACGATTCTTTTAATAGGAACTGGATGTGTCCTTTCTCTTAAAGAAAAAAGAAAATAAAAATCAGATTGTTATGGAAAATAATGTAGTTTTATTTGTATGAATGTTGAATGGGTTGTTTTTGGTTCTATGATGTTATACTTTGAGTAGTATAAATTTGTTGTCTTGCTTGATTATGAGATATGATAATTCAAGTTTGCAAGAATGGAATAATAAATGTTGACTTCAGATTTATGCACCGAGAAAGCATGTTGCTAAAATAAAATTTGTTGATGTTCTTTCTCAAATTCTTTGCTTCTGACTTGTGAATCCACAAAACAGTTGTCATCAAAGATTGCATGTACTTGTGACTATTATCATTGCACACATCTTTTAACCAACTTCTTATAGACGTGGATAAAATGATGTATCACTATTATAAATATAGTGAATCAAGCACCCAGTAAATCAGCATGATACATGGAGAGAAAATAATATTTTGATCTTTCTTTATTGATTGCAAATAGTTCTTATTTTTGTTGAATATAAATTCCTTCATTTTTTATGCATTGTTTCCTGGTAAATACAACTGCTAGCTTAGAATGATTGAAGTTTCTTGACATCTCTCAAGTTTATCTAACTTTTCTTTGAAAACAGAAAGTTAAAAGTGTTAAATTTCTAATATACAACATAACATTTTATAAAGTTGAATGTTTATTTAATGAGTCACCATTAAATCAATTCATCCGCTATCCCTTGTAATTTTCAATGCATTACATGCTCAGCTGTCAAAAGTAGGTGACTTTTTAAGGTAATGTCAAGTGTATGCAAAAATTTGACTGAAAGACCCTTGACTTGTTAATGCAAGTTTATAATATAATATATGGTGTTGTCTCAAATCTTAATGCATATTATAAAGTTTGATGGGCATGGGATACCTATAGAAAATCGACCTATGGTAATCATCTATAGTTGTTGTCAACATTGTTATCTGTAGAATTAGAGTAATCATGCTTTAGACACTTGGTCCTTCAACAAGGACTAGTGCATGTATTCAAAGATTTGACTTCCATTCATTAAGTCATGGCAATATACTTATTTGCATGGTCAGTTTTCCCTATTTTAATTGAGCATTTATAACCAGTGGACATTACTATGTGATGCATGACTGATGAAAACATATATACCCATTTGCATCACCTTTTTTGTTTGTTGGTGGTGTCAGCATTAGTAAATGCGGAAACTTGTCTCAATGACTTATTTATCCTCTTTAGGTTTAAGGACACACATTTTACTTCGTATAAATGGCTTCATTTGTTTAATTTTATGCAAAGGATGATATTTTATCTTCTTTAAGTTCTTTGGATGTGTGCTTCAACATTGTTTGTTTTACTAACTTGGTTGTTTCCTATTTTCAGCTTTGACAGGGGATGTTGTTTGAAGAAAAAAATAGATGGAGTTGTATGTGGCAAACCTTTTTTTACTCTCTATCTGAAGCCTGAAGGTAACAACAACTTTTACTTTCCTCTTAAACTTTCTGTCTGTGGTCTATACCACTATTAAAATGTCTATCTAATTTGTAGCGATCAAATGATGCACACAATTAGCACTTGTTAAAGGCAAAAAAGATGGAGAAGCAAGATATGAGGGAAACAAAAACATCACAAGTTCCATATGAGAATCATTTTTTAGCTTCTGTGTGTTAATTTTTAGAACTTAATCAAGTCGGTTTGATCAAAAAAAATTACACTTATAAAAAGCTACATTCACTGAACAAAAATGCGTAAACTTGTGCGCTATTCCATAATGTTGTGCATGTTCAATATCCAAGTAAATGATCCAACCAGAAAGTGAAACAAATAGACAAAGATATTATACAGCAAACTATGATTAACATGAATACATCTGCATTATTTCAAATTAATTGTAATTTTTTTAAGTATCACCAAAGAAAATTAATCCAAAACTGAAAATTCAAAAAAATAAAATAAAATGCGAGGCTTATGATATATGACAACATTTGACTGCATGTTTGGTTACTTTAGTGTGTAGGTTCATTTTATAATCCCTTGCTTAAGTTTACAAATTTCGCGTTAGAAAGTTTCCATTTTTTTAAAATTCTTATTGGGCTTGTGGCAGTTGTTGCTACTGTTATTAAATTGGGCTGTATCTTACTTACAACCTCTCTTTTATTGGCGTTTTAATACTACAGCAATGAGGTTTAATTATGAAGGAGAAGGAAGAAAGCATGCTTTTTCATTGCTTTTGCATATGGCTATTGATTCTAAAAATAAGAATAGTAAGATGATTTGTATTTGTGAATAAAAACATGTGTTTGGGCATGCTTTGAAATTGTAAAATATCCACATCAGAATTAAATTTTTTTTCTCATAAAACGTAGAAAGTATGTTAAAAAGAGCTTAAATCATTGCAGTGCACTAAGCTGAGTGAACCGCCTTGCACTGAGCTTAACTAAGTGCACATTTAGTTTAATTTTATATATTGATTTTTGGCTAGAAGTAGATATGGTTTTTATGATTTTTTTTCCACTTACATGTTGCATGTTTGTCTTATTCTAATAATAGCTTGTTAGGCCCATTTGCCATTTATTTTATGAATGCAGGCTTGTTTATGCGATGCTTAAAGGGAGATTGTGTATTGTTGTAAAGGTAAAAATAATTTGATATTCAAGTAATTTTCAAATTAAACGTTGCATAATATAGTTTGGTAACTATTAGAATAGTTAGCTTATTAACTGATTCATCATTTTATTGCACATGTACTCATTTGGTTTGGTAACTATTGAAATTATCATTCAATAGAGGGAAAAAATATTACGAACAATAACAAAAATCAGACATAGTAAAATGGTTTAAATGAACATAAAATAGGCCAACGTTTCTTCTATTTTTCAAAAGCAATTATACTATAGCTTCAATCAGCAAATTACTAGAATTACTATTCATATCTTTTCTTATAAAACATAGTGTAATTGCGGATAGTTACTTTGTGGTTGGGTGTGATCTCTTCTGGTATATTGTAAAACATAGTGTAAATGTGGATAGTTACTTTGTGGTTACTTGACAATAATATATAGGAGTCGAACGTCGACTTGTTGCCTTCCTTACGAAAATATTTTTGCAATACATAGTTAACAAGTTGGGAATACGATATTTTAATAATAGCAGTATACAGGTCCTTGATTGCAGTTTATGTAGGCTACAATCTTAGTTATGTTTATTAAGTAGAAAGTTCACTGGAAGATAAGGCATATAAAGTGAAGTTGGAAATTGTGCTTTCTGTTGGTACTATCCAGCAACAATATGAAACTATATTATCAGTTCATATATGATGTACACACATGCAACATACTTCATATATGCTATATCACAAGAATTGTGGTTTCTGGTTTGACTTAATAGTTGACAGAGCAAGCTAAGAACTGCTACTCTAAACCTATGCCCCAAATTGCAAGGAGCAGAATCAATACTTATTGCAGCGCATTTAACTTCTGTTTTTCAGTTTGTGTACAAAATTAAAAGTCATTGTGCTAACTTTTGTTTGTGTACAGTTAATTTGCAAGTATTCCTTACTGTAGTACATTTAACTTCTATTTTTCAGTTAGGTATCTGTCTATTTTATTCAACGTGCACATTTATTGAAGCACATACAGTCAAAAACAGCACATACAGTCAAAAACAACATTGAGAAAATGCCTGAATTAATTGCCTCTAGAATACATCATGGGTCGTGCATCTGCCTCTAGAATACACGTTGTGCTAACAACTTGTTGTCTTGCTGATTTCTTGTCTTACTTGTTTGCAGGTGAAAGAACTTCGCATAATACAGGATTGCAAACTCTTTAAACCCCTGGGCTGCAGCTTTCTTTCAGACTTTGATATGAATCGATTAGTTGATGGGCTTCTTTTAATCATAATGTATCTTTCAGTTAAACACTATCGTTTGTGACTCTACTTTAAACAAATGTGTTTGTGAAATCCGCGGAACATGTTATGGTAGTAAATGTGCCTATATAGTTTCAGTTGTACTGTAGTAATATTTGAAATGTATCTTAGTGTTTCAGTTGAATAAAATATTTGCATGTATCTTTTATTTTGCATAATACTATCAATTTTATTTTGCAATGATATTTCAGTTTTTTATCAAGAGTTTTAAGATGTGTCGAGGAATCGAAATTGATATATTTTTTATTTTATGGTAAACTTGTCATTGGAACTTTGATTATAATTGAAATTCTGGTAAAAAATAGAATAATAGCATATGTATATTTCTCCACGGGTCTTGACCGTAGCTAAAAAAAATTAGCCACGGCCCAAAGCCGTGACTAAACATAAATTTTCCACGGCTTTAAGTCGTGGCTGAACGCATACTTGCCACGGCCCAAAGCCGTGACAAATATGTACACAGCCATGGCTTAGGGCTGTGGCTAAATATTTGCCAGTGGGCATTTCACCACGCCTTCGGGCCGTGGCTAAATCACTTTGCCACGGCTTAGAGCCGTGGCTAAATGGCTTTTCTGGTGTAGTGATCCCATAAACCAAACACATAGGATTTAACACATTATTATTTAAGTTTATGCTATTGGTTTCTTTCACACATTATTTACCTTTTATTTATTTCCATTCATTTATACAATGATTATTTTTATTAATTTACCTTCATTACTTACACAATTTATTTCCCATTCAGTATTTGGAATCATCAATGAATCCATTATTAAAGTATTATTTTCATTTCATTGCAGTTTATTTCACATTTATTATTTACTTATATACTTGGTTAATAGTCATTAGTGAATCATTTTTCAGGTTCACTTAGATTTAGTTCACATTTATTCTTATATATAGTATCATTTAATATTAATCTATTTATGAACTGTAAATTATTCCAAAATATTTTCTTATGTTTGTTAGCATTTTATAAGATTCATTTCCTTAAATAATATTTCACTTTTACCATTCAATTTAATTACCAAGCATTTTAAAATTATTAACTTAAGTTTATAACATTCCTTGTACACCTTAATTCTTTATTTACAAACATATGTTCATTTTGAAGCACTTTTGTTATTAAGCTTTTATTTGTATAATATTCTATTACATATTCATATTTAACATTTCAACTTTTAACATTCCTGGTAAGTTTTATATATGTTTTTAGAATGTAATTGAGTATTATCCAAGTTATCTTATTTATTTTAGCTAACAAAATGTTCAATTGTTTACATCTTCTTAATTTTCATTGTCTTTTAATTTACAAGTGACAAATCTCCAATTTCTTCATAATTTCATTAAACACTTAGCTTCTAATTTCTTATTTCTCATTTTAGAAGTTTCCAACTATTAAAATAGTTAAGATTTCATTTCATTACAATAATTGAAAGCCCTAATTTATAGAAACTTAAGAACTAAATACCGAGTTCCATTTTAAATCATCTTGAAATAATATATATTCATATCTTTATAATATCAAATCATACTTAACAAAATAAAATTAAAATTTGTTTATCAAGACAAATGTGTAGCAAATCTACCACAGTGGTCTTCCCACTTTGAAACTCGAAAATGAACGTCGATGATGTCGCGATCATCACCGAAATTATTTTCCAGCAATAGAAGAGGGGAGTACATAACTTATTTTTTTTAAGATTCTTTTAAAACATTTCTTTCAAATCACATTGAAAATATTTATATCCGAAAATACTTCTAAATAAATCTAATATTATATTCCAAAAGCTTTGAAAACCAATTTCAAAACCCCGGAACTTAAGTTCTCAAATTTCTAATTCATATTCACTTTATTTGTAAATCCTATTTTGCAACCAATATTTATAAAGTTTCACTTCCTAACAAACAAACATATCACATACAACTATATCCATTTATAAAAATTATTCTTTTATATGAAAAATATAATACTAGGTAAAATTATTTCATTTACCCATATTTCAAAAACAATATTGTGTCGGTCTGCCCTATTAAGTGTTTAGAAATCCCTATCGATGCCATAACATCCTGTGTACCGACCAGAATTCATAAAGACTCAACATAACAAATTAACACAATATAAAAACATTTTTATATAACACTAGCAAATACACTCTCTCATATATATACTCTTAAACTCATTCTAGAGTATTAATAACCCCATGTCTAATGTGATAACCCTGAACAGGCTAAGGTATCAATAAACCAAAGCTCTGATACCAATTGTAACGACCCACCTTTTTGGACGGTTTAAATCGACAATAAACCACACATGTTAACTCAAACCATTCAAAAGGGAGGATTGTTAATGGGGTAAATAAGAAAATAAGAGAAAAGAAGGAAAAAACAAAACACAGAATCTACAACAATCAGAGTACAAATAATGACATACAATAATGTTGAAGCGGAAAAATTTCTAATAATATAATATATACCAAACTCCATATTCGTCCTCCATAAATAGAGTCTTCAACACTGAAAAGCTCAGACTGACCCAAGAGTAATGAAAAGACAAAACACTCGAGTCAGAACTAAAAGACCTTATGTAAGTTAAATCAACAACAAATAAATATGAGTGTAATTGCTTCAGAGATGTTTACGGGATTTTACATCGCCTATCCAGTGTATAACGTGTGTGCAATAACTTAAGAGATATTTTGGGATTTTCCATCTCCTAAGTATCCGTTAAACTATTTATATGTAGTAATATACGCCATATATGTAGTGTCAATCAGTAAAGTAAACTAATAAAATAGCGTTAAGGCGTCACCCATGTCCCTCTTAACACATTTTATAAATGCTTGTAGTCTATATAGTACTGTAAACTCCACCAAATTGGTGGGCTATCAGGGAGCACTCCATAGGTACGACACAAACCAAAATCGTAGTAGGCTCGATAAGGCATATGATAAGGAACACGAGGCTATACCGATGGTAGGATTATACCGGATTGCGGAACCAGGCTGGTGGTAACGCATAGCCGGAACTACCGCCCTCAAATCGAAGTGGCCACCAATCAAATCACAAAGTAACAGATATGGTATCGAAGAAGCGTGTCTGATAGGAGGAGCGACTTCACTTGGCCTGGTCATGGCTCCTGATTTTAGTCATATAAGGCTGACCCGAAGGTCAGGGCTGCGTTCTTACCTCACACTAGTAGCGTTCGCCAACCCATCTTACTTCGTTCTGGATTCTCCACCACGTGCATAGTTGTTAAAGTGGTTTCGGAATTGGTAGAGAGTATGACAATATCCGACCCCGGTCTCTTTAACAACCAATCGTTATATTTTTCACACCGTGGTCATTTTATAGAACATTTATAATAATAAATCCAGAAAACATTTCATACTTTTATATCAAGATATCTATATACTTATTCCAAAAGTATAAATATATTCAGAAATACCGAGGAAGATTTCTTTTAGTCAATTTCGAAAATAATTTATAAATATCTCTTAAACCATTTATAAACTATTTATATGCTTTAGAACCATTTATAAAGCTATTTATAAATTCCAAAACAGTTTAAAATTCTTCCCCTTTTCATAAACTTCTATGTAAATTCCTTTAAAACGCTTCCAAATCCCTTTATACAAGTTCTTTTATAAAACCCTTTATAAAATCGTTTAAAACCCATATAACTCCCTTATAAATAAAAATCATTTATAAAATCCTTTATAAAAATCTTTTATAAAAATCCTTTTACAAAATCATTATAAAATCTCTTACAAAACTTTTATAAATACCTTACATAACCTTTTACAAAATTCTAAAATCTTTTACAAAAACCTTTTATCTATTAAAGTTATTATAAAAGTCTATATTTATTATCTTAAATCAAAACTATATTTAATATATTAAATATTATTTAAAAAATATATATACACTAATACTATATTAAATATTTTATTAAATTAAAATTTTAAACTATTTAAAATATATATTTAAAAATAAATAAAATTATATGTTAAAATTTTAAATTTACATTTAAAACCATATATTAACTTATAATTTGAGCTTTAAAACATTTAAAAGAAATTATTTTCCAAATATAATTTTTTTAAATAAAATCATTAAATTAAATTTAAAAATCAAATTTATAAATCAATCATACTTTACCATTTTGAAAATAATTTAAAACCGACCAACGGTGTCCGTATATAATTTTGTACCCTATGGTCAAGTGATTGGGTATGTATCATTTCAACCCAAATAGTTAAATTTCCCGAGTATATATCATTTCAACCCGTATCCCGAATCAATAATTTCCAAATCAATAAAATCACTCGGATTTATCATTTCAACCCATAACGATTTTCCCTACACTATAAGATCGTTCGGGTATGTATCATTTCAACATATGGTGATTAACAGGAATATAAACATCCAATCATCCAAAATGTCAGCAAATAAACATCCATAACAATCAACATCCAAATCAGCCAATAAATCACAATAATTAACTAGTTATCATCATTAGATATTTAACTACAATTTAAATTCAATATTAATTTAAATGGAAATTTAATTCAATAAAATTCAATTTCAATTAAAATGTCAAATTAAACTACCAAACAACAACCGATAATATTCTTATCACATCACAAATTTAATTCAACTAACATAAGAAAGTTAAGTATTTGTGAGCGGGTTAAATCACTCACCTTTGATTTATAGCCCATTTAAAGTCCAAATAAAACCCAAAATTCCAACAATCTCCAAATTCAACCAAACTAGTTCCAAGTTGTTCGGAATATACGATCGCAACGGAAGAAACCGTGCATCAATTTGAGCTTGTATGAAAAAGTTATGCGTGTTAGAACTATTAAAATTTAATTTTAATAAATAGGAAAAAAGGCAAGGGTAAAATGGTAAATTCCTTTACCTTACAAACCCTAACAGAGCACGATCGCACTCTACAACCATCGATTTACACCCAGCCGCCACCTTCACCATCCAAACGCCACCGCCACGACCACATCCATCCCGCTCAACCTTCTACATCCTGACACCCATCACCGGACGCACCTCCCTAACCCATGCGCACGCCCCTGCCGCCGCCAAAAGTCCAGCCACCGTCGCCCCTTTTTCCTCGACTTCAGGCAATCTCGAGCAACTTCGAGATGGTTGGATGGATCATCTCTGCTCGATCTCCTCTACCCACTGGTCACCTCCGATCATCCTATCGACGAAGATCCACTATTGAAATCGAAAACCCTAATATGGACGACCGAGACTATTTCATTGATTTTTGGCCAAACCGAACCTCCAATCGAAAAACAAATTGCAGAGAGAGATTACGTTCGTCGAGAGCTTTCCGGCAGTATATAATTCGATATGGTTTTGAGGAGTTTAAATTTTCGATTTGATTTTGAATTTGGGAATTAGGGTTTTGATTGAAATTAAAATTAGGGTTTCTGCCATTGAAAAGGAGGAAGGGGCAAATGAGGAGTACATACATAAATTGGAATAGACAGCTAGGGTTTTAGGAAATATCCATTTATATAGATAGAGATGGATAAGAACGAATGTATATATCGAACTGGGTCGAAACGATAACAATGACCTGAAAAGCCCGTTTCATTTCCGAAACAAAAGCAGGTCATCCAATATATCGAAGTATAGGTTTTTGATATTTCTAAACTCAATGGAACTAGTTTCAAACCCTAATTCTATTGTATACAGAAGTTAGCTTTCAAAATCAAATTGTATTCATTTAAATTCTTTTCATTGATTTCTATGCGTTTCGAGCTTATATGACCAAACGATAAGTCCGATCGCTACGAAACTTGGAATCCTACAATAATTCACTGTTACGGATCAGATGAAACTGGTTTCGTCGAAATCCGAGACAGTGTCCAAAATGGCTATATTTTTACACGTTAATTAAATAATTGTTATTAAAATTGATTTAATCACTTTTAAATTCAAATTTTAAAGTTAACAATTTTATCATTCTTGATTACATAGAAATTTTTAATCTTTTAAAATAAATTTTCCATGTTAAATCCAATATTTAAATATTGCACTAATTTCAACGTTCAATTACAACTGTAGTAAACCCTAGTTAAGTATATTTTAATTTCAATCAAATTATTTTATTTCGATTTACACTCTTATTATTGAGTCAACTATTATCTTATGAATATAATTAACATCAGCTTACATTTTATTACATTCATATTCTACAGTTATCATTTTAACTCATATTAACTGCAATATTTAATTTATTCCTTATTTATAATTATAACCAAATTAACTTTACAATTATTTCAGTTGATTGAAATTACATTAAAATAGTTGTCAATAACATTCAAACAACATTATTAAATCATATTCTAATTATTTTTCTCATAAATAAATCATAAATTTTAATTTCTCACAATTTTAAATTTCAAAACCTTATTTAATTTAATAGTTTTAATTATCAAAAATACGGTTCGCTACAAATGGTCAAATGAATTGTAAAAATAGGCGATTACAATCGGCAAGGTGGAATATAACATGATGAATGGTGTGTATGTATTTATATAATTATATATAACATGTATATATATAGTACGCATATACTCTAACATGTTTGGCATGTTGTAGAATTTTTATGTGGATGTGAGTCACCATCAAATTTTACTTTTACCAGTCCATCATTGCTACTTTGAGATGGTTAGTTTTGTTTATCCCAATTCTAGTTTATACTGTTTATATACATTGAAGTTTATATGCACTGAAGTTTATATATAAATTATACACTAACATTTTGACAATGTCTTAACAAGATATTTGTGATATCCCGGATTTTCGGGCATCAGATAAATGGATAGTTATCTGATTTAACTTTTAAAAATACTGATTTATAAATTGAACAAATTTAAATGTGATAATCTCCATTATAAATTATTTAAAATTTGGCAAAATTGTTAATTTCAAACCAATAATAATAATGTGTTGTATATATATATATATAGATTTTAAATAGAATTATTATATACAAATTGAATTTCAGTTTTTTTAAATATATAATATATATATATAATTGATTTTTAAATTGGATTTAAAATTTAATTTGAATTTGAATATTAAATTTAAAATTCAAAAGATAGATATTTAAAAATATTTGGATTTAAATTATATGCATAAGCTTTTATTTGTATATATAATTTGTTTTTTTAAAGTAATTCAAATATACATTTAGATAAGGATTTATAAATTAGGTATAAAAGCTTTTATTTACATTTAAAATAAATAAAAATAAGTATTAATTACTTAAAGGACAAGTGTTAATACATGAAGACACCTTAATAACAAGTGTTAATTAATAAGTAAATGTAAATGACAAATGGTGAGTTTTTAACAAGTGTCATTTATTATTTTGTTTTTCTTTTATTTTTATTAAATCACATTTTAGCCTATTTAAGCGCATACTTTCCTTCTCCTTATTTCTTTTTTCTATTCTCTTCTCAAAGCTAAGAAAAACAATACCCTCTAACAAACACTCAAAAACAAAATCTGAAAATCAATACTCCTCAAACCAGAAAACTAATCCAATTCAACAGCCTATATTTCATTTTCAATATCAAAACCAAAGCCTGCACATTTTTATTCAAACCTGAGATGAAAATCCAAAAGCCTGCAAGCATTTTCATCTATGTTTCAAAGCAAGCAAACCTAAAGAAAATCAAAAGAAAAATCAAAGCATTTCAGTTTTAATAAGGATCACAACAATTCCAGTTTTTAAATCAGAAGCATTTTATTTCAGCAACTCAAGTTTTAAAAGTTCAAAAGCTGTTTCAAAATTAAGAGCTCTATCATCTTCTTTAAAACAGGTGAGTAAACCTTTGTTTTAACAATTTAAATATGGTGATAAATGAATATATACCTTGATGCAGGCAGCAGTGATATAGTATATATATAGATTACATGAATATTTGGGTGAGAATGAAATGATACATGTATGTGACATGTCTGTGTATATATAATCATTTAGGTAGCCTCTGTTCTTAGTTGCAGGCTAAAATTCAGTTCCAAAAATCAATTCTTTTGTTTCAATAACTTTCAAATCATGATCATTAAAACAAAATTGTTTGTATTAACCCAATCTTGTTTTAAAAAAATGTTTATAAGTATAAGTTGAAGGTAATTAACTTGTAAATAGAAATTTACAGTGAAAACTTAATTCAAGTTAAAATTCGATTTTTAAATTTACTAGTTTTGATTGTAAATATGGATTTGTAACTAGAAACCATGAATTTTAGTGTATAAATCGAGATTTTTAGGTCTGTGATTAACGGGGAAATTCGAGTTTAACGGAAAATGGAAAATCTTCAAATTCTGTCGATCGATGTCGAACTGAGGCTCGGGGTTCATGTCAGAGGTGGCTCGAGGAACGTGGATAATGGGAAAAATATTCGGAGGTGACATCTCTTGCCGTGGTGGCGCGGTGAAGTGATATTAGGGTTTAACGTTGAGTTTAGCCGACGATGGATTGAGTGGTAATTTTGTCGTCGTGGTTTGAATCGAGTGGATCAGACCAAGTGGATAAGAAGGAGGATGTACCGACGAGTCTTCAGGGGCGGAGGCATGAACGCTGGTGGTGGGAATGATCGGCACGAGGTGACTTTTGATGATCGAATGGGTTCAGGTGAAATTCCTTTGGGGTCGAATTCGATTTCGAGGCCATGCAATGGTTCTGAGTGATGGGATGCTTGGGAAGGATCACCGGCGACTTGCTAATGACCTCGACGATCAGCGGTGATCGGAGAGGCCGTGCATGTGCACGCGTGCACCAGCGTGTCTGTGATGGGATTGGTTTTAGGTAGATGATGATTCTTCGTGACGAACTCGAAGTAAGCCAGCTTTTGGCTTGGGTTATGTTTCAGGTGCGAGAGTGTTTAAATAAAACTATTTTAAAAAGTTTAAACAAGAAAAAAATATATAAGGGGAAGAACTGGCTCGGGGGAAATATGAGTTTGCCTTGGGGTTAGCTCGGGTCAGTATGTAAGGTAATATCGAGGTCTGAATTTAAGTTAAAACAGGTTTTAACCTTTCTTTCTTTATTAAAACAATTAAGTGTTTTATATCTAAAATTTATATTTATTTAGTTGTAAAATTTATTTTAACTTAGTAATCCTTGAAGTTTTTTTAAGATTTAATTTATAATGTAATTTAATTTAGGAATAAATGTTTTATCATTAATTAACTTAAGGGTCTTAAGTTAAATTATGGATTAATGATAATTTGATTCAAGGTCTATTTGATAAGATTTTTAACAATAATTAGGAAGTAAATCAAGATAAATAATTTATCTTTTAATTAACTAAGGTTTGGGTGATTAAGATTTATTAATTAAATATAGATTAATTATTATAGGTAATTAAAGATAAATTAATTAATTATTAAGGGTTGATTAATTAATAACCAAAGGATAATTAAAGGATTAATTAATCAAGGTAATTAATAAAGGATAATTAAGTGATTAAGATTAATTAATTAAGTAAGTATAACTAATTGATTATTGAATAATCAAGAAATAGTTAATAAATGAATTTGATTAATCAAGGATAATTGATTAAAGATTATTTGTCAAAAATAATTAATTAAAAAGATAATTAATTAAGGGAAGTGATTAGAGGATCATTAAATAATGTAATTAATTAATTAAGGTGATTAATTAAAGGTTAATTAGTTAATTTAATTAAAAGATAATTAATCAAGGATGATTAATTAAGATGGATAATTAAAGAATGATTTATTATTAGAATTGTAATTAATAAATGTTAAGTAAGCAGGATTAAGGTAATCCAAGTGATTAAAGTTGGTAATTAATTTAATTGGGGATTAATTAAATTAATTAGGAATTATATCTAATAAATCTTGTTTATGGATGGTTGAATGATATTGGATGACTCGGATTAATGACATCTCTTATATTCAATTGAGATGTGCTGTGATATGAATGGGTTGAACTGTGATAATGTAGGTTACCTTTCTAAGTTGAAGTGTTATGTGATATGATATCCTAGATATGAATTGTATTGTTTAAAACTTAACAACTTGGATTAGGGATGACATTGAATTCGAAGAGACCGGAGTCGGGTATCAGTAAATACTCGAAACCACTTCGATTTGTAATCCTCTATAAATTCCTTATGGATTTGATATGGGAAATCAATAGGCTGGAAATGGAATGATTTAAGTAATTGGACCCTTAAACTATGTAGTGGTACATAGATATTGATGTGTGAAAAGTGTTGACTAAAATAAATTGAAAACTCATAGTGAAATACGAGTTACCCCGGGTTTTAAATAAGTTTTATGAATTAGAATTTCATGTTAGATGGGTTTACTCACGCTGGTTTCCAGCCTGACCCGAATGTTACTTTGATGTAATACTCGAGTCAGACCGAGTATTACAAATTTTCAGGTAAGGACGTTCTGGAGCTCAGGAGGCGAACTGGATGACAGGAACGTATGGAGTGTATTCCACTGTGATATATTGTTATTTATCTGGGACAAGTTATTTTAATTGTCCAGTGATTGTGAAATGCTGTAACTCTGATGTATTAAAAATGTAATCGAATTGATACAGCTTTCTTTGTGTAAAGAATATTATTTGATATTATATTTTATCCACTGCGAATGTGAGAATCTGTGTTTTTGGTGTTTCTGTTTCTTCTTCTTCTTCTATCTCTTTCTTCTTTTCCCTAACAATCTGGAATTTCCATGATCGAAATTTCCGAGTCGTTACATTTGGTATCAGAGCAGAAGGTTAAGCGAGAACCTTGTCTCTAGTGGGTTTACTCATCAAGGATAGGGTCAGTGTTACTCTAAAATGAGTTGAGAGTATTATATATGAGAGCATACTTGTTATTTTCTTATATAAAGATTTTTAAGATGATTTTAAAATTGAATGATTTGTATATAAGTTTATCTTTTGATATATATAAAGAAATAATTTTTCCTAATTATTAAATATATTAAAGAAATTGGTTGTTGAATCATCGGAATAAAATAAAATAATGAGAATTAAGTGGTAATGGTAATACAACCAAATTGATATTGAATGAAGATAATTTTGAAATGGATCCAAACTGAAATTAAAATCTTGAATTTGTAGAAGTGTTTTTAGAATAAAGATAATAATGAATTGGTTTCCAGATATGATAATCTTGTTATTATCATAAATGGTTGTTGTGTTTAACAATGAAATGTTTTAGGGAAGTAAACTTTTAGGTTAGTATGACTTATAAATTGGAATTGAAGATAATTTAAAATTGTAAAGTTTTAAATCTAAGTTCGGAAAACTTGAAACTGTTTTAAAGGAATTTGTTTTGAAATTAAAAACCAAGAATGGTTTAAAATTTAAAGTATGACTTGAAGTGAAAATGAAATAAATATGTATATATGTGGGATATACATAAGGTCAAAGTTGATTGGAAGTAAACACTAAGTGTTGAGTTTTGAATTTTCCTGGAAATGTGATAAGCTTTTAAACTTAAGTGGGAAGTTTATTAATAAGAAGTTTAAAATTTGAAATGGAGAATTCAAATTTGAGTTAGGTTGATTGGATTCTGAAGATTTAATCATTTAAAAAGTTTTGAACTCTAATTTGAACTTTGAAATAAGTTAAGTAAAGATACTTTAAAATGGAGTTTTGAAATTTGGACTCAGAATAAAAAAAATTTAAATTTTTTAAGTTGTTAATTTAAAAGTAAAGGTTGATTTGATTTAAAGGATTAAATCAACATTTAAAATTTTAACACGAATTTATGAAATTCGAGATAGTTTTAAGTTGAGATTTGAATAAAATTTGTTCAAATTGAATTTGATTTGAATTAATTGAAATTGTGATTAAAGATGGATAAGCATAGAATTCAAATGGAAAATTTGAATTGAATTAATTTGAAGTGAAATTGAAGTTGTATAAGTTTGAAATTCAAATTGGGTAAGATTGACTGGATTAAGTGAATTAAATTTAACTTAGGGGAAGTTAAATAAGAACAACCTGAATTGGAAATTGGTTGGAATGGAGTTTGGGAAATTTAACAGTTTGGCTCTGGACTATTTTCAAAATAAATTGTTTTAATGTAAACCTATTTTTCCAAGCTATTTACTATATATAACCTTTCTTTCTAAAACCAAACTATCTTATACTTAGTTTACAACTATTTTGAAACTAATTACTATTTTATAACTACTTACAAACTAATTACTATTTTATAACTATTTTGCAACTATCCAACTATTTTACAATTATTTAACTACTTTGCAACTATTTTAAAATTACTTAACTATTTTACTACTATTTGCAACTAATAACTATTTTACAACTTCTTATCTATTTTAAATATTTTCAAGCTATTTTCTTAATACAAGTTGGTCAGAGTGCAAACTGTCTATAATTTAATACCAATTGAGATAAGAATTGAAGTGTTAACCCAAATGGAAATTGGGAGCAATTGTAAATGAGTGAATAGAAATCTAAATGAATGTGAAGTAAAAAGAAGATTGATTTGGCTAATAATCAATGATGATAAATACGTAGGATGTACGTATATTATTCTATTCGCATAGTGATTTGATCCAGATTCGAGCATAGAATTTCGAGATAGTATATCGATCCAAGTTGGGATTTTTCACTCGATTTTTGACGGCGAACCTGGATATGGATTTTGATTGGTTCTGGAAATTCTCTATCATAGTTATGGCTATGCAAGGAGAATGACGGTTTCTGATCAGGAAACCAGATCTGAGTCCGCACTAGGAAGTCGGGTGAACGATACTAGTTCGGAAGAGAAATTGTGTGATCGAGTGAGCGATCAGATTGATATTGCGTACGGATGATATGTGTACATCGTACGGGTTTGAATGAAATTGATATTGAAAATTTGTGGATAAAAACTGTAAAATGATTTTGAAATAGAAGGGTATATTTTGAAAAATAAATGATGAAATAAAATGGGAGTTGAATATTTCAGTGATTAGAACTCATTTTATAGAAAAGTGATATGGTTAATAACTTTATAAAAGAATCAAATTTGAATATTTGATTTGGAATAAACAAATTTATATATCTTTGTTATATATGATAAACTCCCCTTGTTGAATCTATAGCCAGAAGAAAAGGGTTTTTGAAAGTATTTGAAGTATAAAAAAGGAATTTATACAAGTATGAAGTGATCCAAAGATTTTCAAAGTTATATATATCTATATATATAAGGGATTTTATGAGAATGATTTTGGAAAAGGTTTTGGAACCTATGGATTTTGGAAAGGCTTTTGATTTTTGAGAAAAATCAGTTTTGGGAATTTTGAAAGCCAAGTTTGGAACTATCGATTTGGGATATCGATTTTGTGTAAAGGATATTTTGATATAAATCATAATGGGTATGATTTAAAGATACTATAAGTGTATAGTATAAAGTGTTTTGAGATTGGCTCTGGGGAAAAAGGCGCTCCCTTGAAATGAACTTCTCAGGAGTGGCACAGGGTGGTACTACCTTGAACCCTAAGGGGGGTTCTAAAGTTGATCCTATGAGGAGTCCGGACAAACTAGTTCCTGAGGATTATGTGTAGTGGGTAGCGAAAGTCGAAGGCGCTGATGCCTATAGAGACATTGGATTATGCTGTGACGACAGTGTAGCTCGATGCCACTGCGATCTACTATGGACCATAGCGGAAGTCGTGTGTGCTGCTGAGAGCCAACGGTCTACGTTTGATTTTGCCGGGATGGCAACGTAACATCGGTAGACTGCGATCTATGAAGACATAGTGAAAGTCGAGAGGCCGTGAGAGCCTAAGGATACATTGGGACTTGACTGATGTAGTCTGCGACCTATATGGGAGTGGAGAAGTTTCATTCTTTTGGTAGCGAAATTCGAGGGCGCTGATGCCTACAATTACATGGACTTTTGCTGTGATGACAACGTAACCCAGGATGTAACTGCGATCTGTAGCGGGTTCCATGGTGTAATCGAGGGGCGTGGAGGCCTACAGTTATCTATGGATTTTGCCGGGACGTCAACGTAACCATCGGGTTAACTGCGACCATGGATGGGGGTGATGATTTCCAGAGCATTCTCACCAAAGATGTTTCCTCTATTTTCAAAATGTTTTCTATACTTTCAATAAAAGCTATTTTCCAAGTATTTTCACTGGGTGTTGAAAACGAGTCTGCTAAGTACTCATAAATTTTCAGTCCTACGCCTGATCAACGTATGACCGAATTTCTGTGAGAACAAGGATGGACTGGTTGAAACATCGAGTTATAAAAAGTATTTTTATAAAGCTATTTTTGTAATATTATATAGATTTTAAAGGTGTTTTTAAAATTCTTAAAAGGATTTATAGTGGTCAAAGAGAAATTTAACTGATAATAACTATTTTAATAAAATTCTGGTTTCGTTTCTTTTCGAGGACGAAAAGATTCTAAGGAGGGAGGAATGTGATATCCCGGATTTTTGGGCATCAGATAATTGGATAGTTATCTGATTTAACTTTTAAAAATACTGATTTATAAATTGAACAAATTTAAATGTGATAATCTCCACTATAAATTATTTAAAATTTGGCAAAATTGTTAATTTCAAACTAATAATAATAATGTGTTGTATATATATATATATAGATTTTACATAGAATTATTATATACAAATTGAATTACTATTTGTTTAAATATATAATATATATATATATATATCAAATTGATTTTTAAATTGGATTTAAAATTTAATTTGAATTTGAATATTAAATTTAAAATTCAAAAGATAGATATTTAAAAATATTTGGATTTAAATTATATACATAAGCTTTTATTTGTATATATAATTTGTTTTTAAAAAAAAAGTAATTCATATATACATTTAGATAAGGATTTATAAATTAGGTATAAAAGCTTTTATTTACATTTAAAATAAATAAAAATGAGTATTAATTACTTAAAGGACAAGTGTTAATACATGAAGACACCTTAATAACAAGTGTTAATTAATAAGTAAATGTAAATGACAAATGGTGAGTTTTTAACAAGTGTCATTTATTATTTTGTTTTTTCTTTTATTTTTATTAAATCACATTTTAGCCTATTTAAGCACATACTTTCCTTCTCCTTATTTCTTTTTTCTATTCTCTTCTCAAAGCTAAGAAAAACAATACCCTGTAACAAACACTCAAAAACAAAATCTGAAAATCAATACTCCTCAAACCAGAAAACTAATCCAATTCAATAGCCTGTATTTCATTTTAAATATCAAAACCAAAGCCTGCACATTTTTATTCAAACCTGAGATGAAAATCCAAAAGCCTGCAAGCATTTTCATCTTTGTTTCAAAGCAATCAAACATGAAGAATAATCAAAAGCAAAATCAAAGCATTTCAGTTTTAATAAGGATCACAGCAATTCCAGTTTTTAAATCAGAAGCATTTTATTTCAGCAACTCAAGTTTTAAAAGTTCAAAAGCTGTTTCAAAATTAAGAGCTCTGTTCATCTTCTTTAAAACAGGTGAGTAAACCTTTGTTTTAACAATTTAAATCTAGTGATAAATGAATATATACCTTGATGCAGGCAGTAGTGATATAGTATATATATATATATAGATTACATGAATATTTGGGTGAGAATGAAATGATACATGTATGTGACATGTCTGTGTATATATAATCATTTAGGTAGCCTCTGTTCTTAGTTGCAAGCTGAAATTCAGTTCCAAAAATCAATTCTTTTGTTTCAATAACTTTCAGATCATGATCATTAAAAGAAAATTGTTTGTATTAACCCAATCTTGTTTTAAAAAAAATGTTTATAAGTATAAGTTGAAGGTAATTAACTTGTAAATAGAAATTTACAGTGAAAACTTAATTCAAGTTAAAATTCGATTTTTAAATTTACTAGTTTTGATTATAAATATGGATTTGTAACTAGAAACCATGAATTTTAGTGTATAAATCGAGATTTTTAGGTGGTTTGGTGAAGTGATATTACGGTTTAACGTTGAGTTTAGCCAACGATGGATTGAGTGGTAATTTTGTCGTCGTGGTTTGAATCGAGTGGATCTGACTAAGTGGATAAGAAGGAGGATGTATCGACGAGTCTTCAGGGGAGGAGTGAACGCTGGTGGTGGGAATGATCGGCACGAGGTGAATTCTGATGATCGAATGGGTTCAAGTGAAATTCCTTTGGGCTCGAATTCGATTTCGAGGCCATGCAAAGGTTCTGAGTGATGGGATGCTTGGGAAGGATCACCGGCGACTTGCTAATGACCTCGGCGATGATCAGCAGTGATCGGAGAGGCCGTGCATGTGCACGCGTGCACCAGCGTGTCTGTGATGGGATTGGTTTTGGGTAGATGATGATTCTTCGTGACGAACTCGAAGTAAGGCAGCTTTTGGCTTGGGTTATGTTTCAAGTGCGAGAGTGTTTAAATAAAACTGTTTTAAAAAGTTTAAACAAGAAAAAAAATAGAAGGGGAAGAACTGGCTCGGGGGAAATATGAGTTTGCCATAGGGTTAGCTCGGGTCAGTATAGTAAGGTAATATCGAGGTCTGAATTTAAGTTAAAATAGGTTTTAACCTTTCTTTCTTTATTAAAACAATAAGTGTTTTATATCTAAAAGTTTGATTTATTTAGTTGTAAAATTTATTTTAACTTAGTAATCCTTGAAGTTTATTTAATATTTAATTTATAATGTAATTTAATTAAGGAATAAATGTTTTATCATTAATTAACTTAAGGGTCTTAAGTTAAATTATGGATTAATGATAATTTGATTCAAGGTCTATTTGATAAGATTTTTAACAATAATTAGGAAGTAAATCAAGATAAATAACTTATCTTTTAATTAACTAAGGTTTGGGTGATTAAGATTTATTAATTAAATAAAGATTAATTATTATAGGTAATTAAAGATAAATTAATTAATTATTAAGGGTTGATTAATTAATAACCAAAGGATAATTAAAGGATTAATTAATCAAGGTAATTAATTAAGGATAATTAAGTGATTAAGATTAATTAATTAAGTAAGTATAACCAATTGATTATTGAATAATCAAGAAATAGTTAATAAATGAATATGATTAATCAAGGATAATTGATTAAAGATTATTTGTCAAAAATAATTAATTAAAAGGATAATCAATTAAGGGAAGTGATTAGAGGATAATTAAATAATGTAATTAATTAATTAAGGTGATTAATTAAAGGTTAATTAGTTAATTTAATTAAAAGATAATTAATCAAGGATGATTAATTAAGATGGATAATTAAAGAATGATTTATTATTAGAATTGTAATTAATAAATGTTAAGTAAGCAGGATTAAGGTAATCCAAGTGATTAAAGTTGGTAATTAATTTAATTGGAGATTAATTAAATTAATTAGGAATTATATCTAATAAATCTTGTTTATGGATGGTTGAATGATATTGGATGACTCGGATTAATGACATCTCTTATATTCAATTGAGATGTGTTGTGATATGAATGGGTTGAACTGTGATAATGCAGGTTATCTTTCTGGGTTGAAGTGTTATGTGATATGATATCCTGGATATGAATTGTATTGTTTAAAACTTAACAACTTGGATTAGAGATGACATTGAATTCGAAGAGACCGGAGTCGGGTATCAGTAAATACCCGAAACCACTTCGATTTGTAATCCTCTATAAATTCCTTATGGATTTGATATGGGAAATCAATAGGCTGGAAATAGAATGATTTAAGTAATTGGACCCTTAAACTATGTAGTGGTACATAGATATTGATGTGTGAAAAGTGTTGACTAAAATAAATTGAAAACTCGAGTTACCTTGGGTTTTAAATAAGTTTTATGAATTAGAATTTCATGTTAGATGGATTTACTCACGCTGGTTTCCAATCTGACCCGAGTGTTACTTTGATGTAATACTCGGGTCAGACCGAGTATTACAAATTTTCAGGTAAGGACGTTCTGGAGCTCAAGAGACGAGCTGGATGACAGGAACGTATGAAGTGTATTCCACTGTGATATATTGTTATTTATCTGAGACAAGTTATTTTAATTGCCCAGTGATTGTGAAATGTTGTAACTCTGATGTATTAAAAATGTAATCGAATTGATACAGTTTTCTTTGTGTAAAGAATATTATTTGATATTATATTTTATCCGCTGCGAATGTGAGAATCTGTGTTTTTGGTGTTTCTGTTTCTTCTTCTTCTATCTCTTTCTTCTTTTCCCTAACAATCTGGAATTTCCGTGATCGAAATTTCCGGGTCGTTACAATATTAGCATATATAACTTTGAAATCCTTTATAAAGATTATTCATATACTGGTGAGAAAAAATAATTATGCTCGGTGGAAACTTAGTTTGTATGTATGCTTAGTTTATAAACTTTATTAGCTATGGTGAATGTCCCCAACAAAAAGAATGTGAATTAACATTTAGCGGTTTAGTTTGCAAATCTTAATGATAGAAATAGAAAGTATTTTGCAAATACTAATGTGAATTTGCACACGGTTACTTACGCACTGAAGTTATTTTAATGTGAACCTCACTGAAGTTCTTACACATTGAAGTCATTCAGATGCACAAAGTTTATAAATACAAATAGTTTATTTGTAAACATCACCGGAGTTCTTACGCACACTTGCACATTTATTTAATCGCTCAAAAGATGATATACGAGCAAACATATATACACAATTCTATATATGATCGGCAATAATTTATGATGCCCTCATATTCGCTATCATTTTCATTTTATGATTGGCAATAGTTTATGACTGACAATGAATTATTGATAGCATATTTGTGAATTTACACATACCGTTGAAGCATATATATAATCAGGGAAACACATATCACCAAACATACATATAGTTGTTATAATATGTAAACAAAGAAGTGAGTAAATATATAATCAGTAGTAGTTTCAGCTAAAACATATATAATCAAAGTCTTAAGTTACTCCCTTCTTAGTTCTTACTCAAAAGTTGTCGTGTCTTAATTTAATCAAAGATTGAAACAATGCTCAGTGTCTTAATGCAGTAACATGAAAAATTGGAGACTGGCCAAGAGTAACAATATCTTTGAACCTGGAGGCTCAACTCAAATTGAGACTGCAATTTCTTAATGTATTATATGTTTATGTTAAAAGGACTTCAGAGTGGTATTAATGTAATATTATATGCTATTTGGACTTTGGACTAGTGTAACTGCAACTTGCAACTCTACAACTTACTAGTGTACGTTATTTGGACTTTGCATCCATTTCTTTGTATTTGTTGCAATTTGCAACTCTGCACTAGCACTGTATTTTGAATAAAATCTCGGTTAACCATTTATATATTAACAGTTAACAAATATTATTTAAATGGTTAACCGCTTGATCAATTAATCACTGTTTCCTTGGTTAACTGTATAAACACAATGGTTAACCGCGATGAAAATTAATTGATTCAGTCAATACGAGCTAACCAATATTAAATGATGAACAATTAATTGTACCACCTTTTATTTTCAGTTAACTGAAAATATTAACCGATCGGGTCGGTTAACCGATCTTGCCCTCCTCTATGTATATACGCATTATTATTATTTTATATGTTTTCAAATTAACACTATAGACAATAAGGGCATATATAAAGGAAAAACGTGCCCATTACATTATAAATCCTAGCACCTATAAACATACACATTGGCCATATACACTGTTTGTATATTCCACTTGCACTATACACATATTAGCGTATTTGGTACGCTTATTATATAATATATATTTAATCTAAATTAAATTAAAACTCTTTTTAACAAATTAAATTAAATATGATTTTATTTTAAACTATATTAGATTAGATCTAGTAGCCCTTAAGACTTCATAGGCCCGATAGATCCAAAAATAGAAAAAAAATTGAAATTTATCTATTTCACCCGCTTTCGATCGATATGGTTCCTTCAGCCTTCCTTCAAGTGTAAATTATGCTCTTCTTCACTTTTGAAGAATATCAAAATATCATTTACCAACATCACCACAAATTTATCGAGTTGGTCCAAAAAACATGACTTATGAGATCAACAAAATATGTCGGTGTGTCGTAAGTCCGAATGATATCATCAACCATTTATAAGATGCATCGAGAGTTATAAATGCGGTCTTCGAAATGCTATCTTTAGCCACCATTAGTTGATGAAAGCCCATAGCAAGATCAAGTTGATAGAAAATCTTTTCTTCTTTGAATTGGTCGAAACAAATCAACAATACGATAAATGGGATATTTATTTTGATATGAACTTATTTACCTCTCTATAGTTGACACAAAATATCAAGGATCCATCGCTAGAGTGGCAAACACGATGGGTGCTTCCCACTCTAATGTACTTCTTCAAATAAGACCATACTTTGAAAGCTCGAAAATTCAATTTTTTTGTTATCTTCTTTCTCTCATAGCAATCCGCCTAATAGGTAGGACAACTGGTTTCACATCTCTTAATAAATCAAAATGGAATTCAATTTCCCGATGAAGAGGTAAACCCAAAACTTCTTCAAACACTTCTGCAAAATTCCCCACAATTTGAACTTGCGCCAATTCATCATAAGAGATCTAATGAGTATAAATAACTCAACAGTATAGAACTCAAGCCTTTCACCATCACTATCCTTCATATGGACCACACGACTATCACACTCTACAACACCACCATACTTTGTCACCTATTACACCCTTATTTTATGTCCACAACCCAAAAACATGACCATGAAAGCATAAAATAAAACTCAAACCCTCCTCGAGACAATTTAATGTCCCTACATATCATAGAAAGATATGCAGAACCCCAATAGGATTTAACATAAAAAGAGAGTCTTTGATAACATGGGGGCACTAGGTGTAAACTATCAATAAGAGGACAAAAAAGAATATAAAGCTCCTGTATCAAAAGAAACATGGATAGGAATGCCATAAATAGAAAGCACACTTTCCATGATGATGTTTTCCCATTGTCGAGCTTTGGCGGAGCACTCACACTAGGAGTTGCTTGGATAGCATAAACATTGATCACTTTTTCACCCTTCGGAAGAGATGGATAATTTCTCTTGAAATGTCTCGGTTGATCACAATTGAAATATGTCTTTCCTTGTAGGTGGATCCTACAATCTTTAGCGAAGTTGCCCTTCAAATTGCATCTATTACAAGCCACCTCTTCCTTATTCTTTTAGCCTTAGTCATTCTAGTTCCACTTGCCTTTCCCCTTGCCTTAGAACTTTGGCTTGACTTCCACCTTAGTTTCTTGCTCTATTGAAGCCCTTAGAGAAATATAATTTAGGAAAGCCATTTCAACAAGACCCTCAAAAGTAGCACCTATAGGACGATGGGTAAGAGATGTTTGAGTCCCATAGAAATTTCTTGGCGGAATTAATGATTATGTTCATTCTGAAATAAGCCAAAAATGTGAAATCATTTATGTATTCCTTCACGATTTTATCACCTTGTTAGAGATACAAGAACTCGACTTGCAAACCAATCTAGGGCATAGAAATAAACTGAGCCTAGCTTGCAACCTTCTTTGAAACTCTTCCCAAGTCATCGCATGCTCATCCATGTTTCTAGTTACAACATCCCACCAACCCAAAGCTTCTTCTTAAAGTTTCCTAGAAGCAAGTCGTCTCTTTACCAGACTCTCTAGCGCCATGTCACCAAAGGTCCTCTCACTAGTGCAGAGCCACACCCAAGTCTCAACATAAGACCCCGTCCCCAAATACGGCTTACCTCCCATACAGAGGCAAATCTACAAAGACGAGAACAATCAAAAATGGGTGGTGGAGGAAAAGGTGAAATATGCATTGCCCCAACTACTGTAGGTAAAGGAGGGACATTTGTTGGAGGTGGGGTACCCTAAGCTGTAGCCTAAAGGTAACTTTGAAACCATGCTGGCATATGAAGATCTGAAACATCAGCATTGTCCCCAGTGGCTATTGCATGAGTGGCACAAATCATAATAGCTATTTGTATATGGAAATTATTAGCAACTTTCCCCACAAGGCGGTACAAGATGCTAGAAAAAAAAGTGTGAGTGCATAGCCATATGCCCAAGTATACAGAAATATAAATACACACTCAACTTATCCCAATTTATGGTGATCAGGTAACCTGAGCTCTGATACAAAATGTAATGACCTGCCTCCCATAACACCCAAAATCCACACTTACAAGCAACCAGATTCCCCATCGGTACTACGGATGATGTTTCATTAAGTGTAAGATACATAAACAACATTAAATATCACAGATCATATCTATCATAACTAACTAATCCTCACAACAGAGGAATATAAAAATTAATATCAACATATAAATGTAGATGACTAAATTCATTTCATATAAAGGGACACAAGATCCAACATCATAATACAAATAATTATTAATATAATGTACCCATAAGAATAATGTCCCAAAATAATACATAATTTGCATGTCAATGCACCAAAAACCAGATAGATATAACCATAACAATAATATAGCTATGGCCCTATGAATCACCTTCAGCTAGCAAAAATCCTCATCTCCATGTCAACCTACTTAAGAATAAATAACCAAGAAACAACAAAGAGAGGGTCAGACATAAATCAGGTGAATATGAAATATCACTAATCTTCATGATTACCAATATGCTAATATACCTGAATTATACCAAGTGGTAATACTTGAGGTAATAGAACCATACCTCAACCCGCATCTTTGTCTGCATCCAACAAATTAGCACATTTTTACTATCGTACTACGCAATACAATAAACCTATCACATCAAAAGCATCACAGCATCAATCATAAACCAAATGCCACAGATAAGGCTAATGAACAGGTGTCCTTATAAGGCTAAAATCCAACAAATGTGGTCACTAATATAAGACTGAAGCTGCCACAACCTAATATGTATGGTTACTAATGTAAGACCAATAAAGCGTATGGTCATTAATGTCATTATTGCATAATGTCACTAATGTAAGACCAATACTACATATCTTTACTAATGTAAGACCAAAGTATGTCACTAATATAAGGCCAATACCAATCGTGAATCAATATCTAATCATAAGGTCAAAACCAAGAGGTACCGACTCACTTCTATGCATAGTATCACATTTGATCATATATCACAATAATCTAGTGGTCACATCTCAAAAACCACCAGACAAATTCGTAAAAGAAAACTACGATATAAATCAAACTGCATCTTCGACATCGCATATGGCCTTCATGCCATCAACATATCTGATACACCTTCCTGGTATATGTAAAAAGGTCTACACATTTGGAGTACATATCAGAGTGGGTTCCATGTGGACCCTGAAATCAAAGTGCTCCAAAGCCTACCAAAGCTTCAGGGATCATAGTCCTCTGAAACTAATGAACACTAGCCCAAATGCATCTCGATCCAACCTCATATGTGAGAGATACCGCATCCCAAAGTTCGTAAAAACATCATAGAGAAATCCTCCAAAAATCATCAACAATTACCTATCAGTTGACCAATCAAAAATTATTAGTTGACCGACGTGCTGTAGCCAAAATTGGCTACAACTATATCATTGATCGGTCTACTTCAGCCAGTCGACCGACCCTTTCACTAGTCGACTGGTTAGGTATGACCAGTACCTAACTGGTCACTTGTTTAAGGCAATTTGTGGCATGTTTACTTTTTGGCTATAAAACCTTGAAAATCTCCTATGATCAGTTGACTTATGAACCGTTACCAGTCCATGGCGTTTGTAGAGTTGCAAGCTTGAACCTGGATGGGGTAAATTTCTATAAGGAAATTTATCCCAATATAAAATATTCACTCAGCTATCATCTCGACTTTCCTTTCCCCGACACTAGTCCCACCATTTTGCAACCTTACGCCGCCCACCACACTAAGCACTCAAGTTTACCTCTTTAGCAATCCGCCATGGGACAAACACCACTAAGTGGTGATTGGACGAATCATTTCGGAATTCAAGACTTTAGTGACCATATGAGTTTAACCAATCGACCAACCATTCAAACTCCATATCCCATCATTTCAATGACAAATCTACTACCATTCAATACAATCCTATCGTTTCTATCAACAATTCAATCAACAACTATCTACAAATCCATATAAAACAACATTCAATCCCTAACACATAAATTCATAGAACTTGTACTATAAAACATCTATTCAATAATATTTTCATCTCTAATATCCCAAATCAAATTCATTACTCAAACCCTAACCAAAATTAGAATCAAAACTTAATTTTTAACATATCAAATGATCATATAGTATACTGAATAGATCCCACTCATCAGATCATCAAGATATCCAAGATCAATAAAACCCAATGTCTAAGTCTTACTTTAATTTTTGAAGTTTGGCATCAATCTTCTCTAAAATGTAAACTTGATGGTACAGATTAATGGAGAATCTTCTACCTAAAATTTAGAGATTTATTTTGAAATTTTTGGTTGAGGGAATTTAAAGTCATGAAGGTTCGAAAATTGAAACCTTTGAATTTCCTTTTATTTTAAAATGAGGAGGAAGAGGAATGAAAATAAGTTGAGTTATTTTAGAAATGATATAGGTATTGACTAAAAGACTATTTTGCCCCTCCTTTCTCTTTTCTTCTTATTTTGCAAACTTTATCTGATTTTAATAAAATCAATATGTATTTCATATATAAATGACATTATGAACATAATGAAATAGGTCTCAAGTCATGATTCATTCATCTTTAAAAATTTCTTCTAAGTCATTAGTTTGCTTGATATTTAATTAAGCGATTACTTATAATTAATTACTAACCTAAAATTGCAGGTTGTTACACAACACATTCAAATTGAATTGAACTTTATGAGTATTTGAATTTCCTACATATATTGAGATCAATGTTGATATATTTAAATTTCTCTAGCCTTTTATGTTATTTCTTTATAATGGACAACCGTCGAGCACATTTTTTCCCCATTTTATATTGAGAAAAGTATATATGCACTTTATTTTCTACATGTGTTTAGGATGGCATCTGATAATTTTGTAAGATATGTTTTTGTGCATATTGAGAACTACCACATTTTGTTATTATAAGACATTAATTTACCAACTTGATTTAAACAGGATAATCAGTCTACAATCCTTATATATTTTTTCCCTTTTTTGTATCATCTTGTATAACTTGGGTCATGTATGCATGTTTACCCTAAAATCACTTGTTCTTGTACTTACTATATGAATGGAATGAAGAAAGATTACAACATCATTTCCATTGGGGTACTGTGAAATTCTAATGGGACATGCTTAATGGTTAGTGATTATTTTAGTTGTTGAATCTTGTTTATGAAAGTGCTTATCATGCTTTTATATTCATATTTCTTTTAACATGAGGCCACCCACCATTTTTTTAAAATTTGTTGTTTAAAAATTGTAAAAATATCATTGGAATGTCAACACACCCTCTAATAGATTTAAAATACAAGGACTATGATGATGGCCTTTGTCTACCTGAATTCAAGAAATGGATGCTTAAATTTTGTATCACTAAAAGTGAAATGACAATTATTTGAAGATTGAGTGTTTCCTTGTGTACTCTTTATGTATCACTAAAATAGGTTCCTTAAGTGTTAACATAATCCTTTTGTGTATCAGAGAATCCACTACTTAAAAGTTAAGAAGTTGGAATTTCAAAAAAGATTCTTTTATATTTGGCAATTCACAATTTCATGTTTGGAGTCATGGGTACATTAGTCCAAGGTTTTGTTGGATGAAATTTGGATTTGTACTTGTGCAAGGGCATGAATGGAAAAGGGGTAGGTTTGGTGGGGTGGATTTCATGGGAATAAGATTTAATGTTAATGGGAGGTGGTTTTTGTTGTAATGGGTTTGGAATCCTATTGTTAAGGCTTGTAAAGGGTATAATGCTCCTGATTTTATTACTTTGCTTGTAAGATTGTGAAAGTATTCTTGTAAGATTTAGTATAATATAGTTATCAGCTTAATTAACATAAAGGCCTTTGTTTTCATTTGTCAGCTTGATGAGTGGTTTGTCTGATCACTAACTTTTATTTAATCTGTATTTATTTTTTATAATTATTGAAAATTATATGCACCTCCTTGGTTTTTTTCCCTTTCAGTGGATTTACCTCATGTTATTATTTCTCAAATTATAATGCTCTGATTTTTTGGTAATATCCAAATTCATATTTCATGAAGTTTTACCTTATTTTGCATGCGCGCGCACACATACACACACACACACACAAATGCACATGCACACAAACACACGCACACATATGCAAGCTCGAGGGTCAAATCTTTAGTAACTACGTAAACATGTAATTCATCCGGAGTGAGTCTGTCAGCGGATACTTTTGGATGTGGATAATGTCATATTCGCATTAGGATCAACATCCAAAATCATTTTTGGGTTCTGATATCCACATCTACGGATGAGGATGGACATAGAATATTTATCATATCAGGCATCATTTTAAAAAACATTGAAAAATCTGGTTTAATAAGACTTTCAATCTCATTGATTATGAAATTATGAAAATTATAGAAATATGATGATAATAAATAGTCTTGAGTAGCTAAGATATATTAAATGCATATAAACTATTAATTTAATAAAAAAAACTAATGCATATATCATTCTTCATAGTAAAATACACATAATATAAACTATAATTTTGACCAAAATCAAACGAATAATTTTTGAATGTGGATGTCTTTAGATCATTAGTATCCACTTTTTGGAATATCAAATATTTATCTATTTTCCGAATACAATCTGGACGAATTTCATATTTTTTGGATGTTCATTGACAAACCTAACTCGGAGTATGTTTTATGGATTTGGTGCATGTTTAGGCCAAAAATGGCGCAAACACCCATCAAGCGACAAATATGAAAATTATCAAAGAAAAGAGGATGAAAGTAAGAAAAGGTACACATAATTTTTATAGTGGCCTAGCAAATACTCCGGCCTGCGTCCACTTAATTGTTTTCTATTGATTGTACTTTGTTTCCACAATGTAGTGTTTATAACTCAGTAAGAATCCAACAGAGTATTTTTTTAGAAGTGTATTTCTCAAATCATCATAATTCAGAATGGAGATTAGAAAAGAAGTCCCCTTCCAAGCAAACTTTTCCTCTTATTTATAGATGTAGATCCATGCATTTGGCTACGGAATTTATTGTGCATATTCTCCTCGTTCACCACATCACTCCCTAAAAAATCTCTTGGCCAACCCAAGCCATGCACCATAACTCGGACCCGAATTGTACAACTCAACTTGGACCCGAGTTATGCACCTCAACTCGGTGTCGAATTGAGGTTGACCCACACATAGTTAAGGTTTGCCTCGGGGTTGACCTAAAGTGGCCTTGAAGTTGATTTGCATTTTCATCTCTTCATCCTTTCCTTCGAGTTTTGCTCTGGTTTTTTAACCATTTTTCCTAGTTTTCAACTTAGGTTGACTCATGTCTGACTTGTATTTTACACTTACGCTTCTATTTTGCTTTCCAATCCTTAAGTGATCGTGCTAATTTCGTTGTTAGCTTACATTACAACTTGTTACCGAGCTGAAGTGGCTAAGTTGTAAATTCTTGCTTAATTTTTGTTATCATTTTATAGTCCTCACTTTTCCGTCTTGCAAGGTTTTTCCAGCCTTTAAATTCATATCTCTATAGTTTTAATCCATTTCAATCGTCAAGTCTGCTTAGAACTATGCGAAATTTGCTCGTAATACTTTGCCCCCTAAAGTATGCCTTGTGAAAATAAGATGTGTTTTGCTCAAGAAAAAATATCAAAGATAACAAATGATCAACTTTTGAGCTCTCTGGCTATCCATTGGACCAACCATGGTAAATCATCTGGTTCCTTCTGATTCACCTGCAAATCAGAGGTCATTCTAGACCTATCATAGCTTAAGATTCAAGTCATTTCTTAACTGTAAATTACAGATTATAATTATTCCGCGCTCCTTTGGAATTATTATTCCATGATCCTCTGAAATTATTATATTATATATCATAAATCAAGGCCATCCCATGTTCGTCCAAAATCAAATTATCATATATCAATGTCAATATTATCTTGTGTTCGCCAAGGATTATCGTATCATAAATCAATATCAGTATCATCCCACGTTCCCCTGGATTTTGTTGTTGTATCATATGTAAATCATACGTTAGGTGATCATAAATTATCAATTATAGAAGTAAACTTCCACTGATTGAAGCACTGGTCATAATCATCTAGTATCCCATAATAAGCATTTCCAATCAAATCGAGAGAGTGACGTAATCCAGTATCTAATATTGACTAGTTTTAAGGCGCTCAAATCCCTGAGTTCAATTCCTGATCTCTCCATATCACATTATCATACTTCCATTTCTTTTTTATCTTCTAGATCATATATTGATATCCTAATTAAGCCTAATCTGCTCGCTCTTCGACGAGGGTGTTGAAACCTGACTTCTTCGATTTTAATGCGACAACTATATATTTCAATCTATATATTATTGTGTCAAATATTCTTGCAGGAATCATCAAAAGAAGCTATTATCATCAACAAGATTAAAAGCTCTTTATAAAAACTAGTGAGATATATTTGTACAATCTCTGATATGGTGATGAAACACACACACACACACATATACTTTTGAAAATCTTGCTTTAAAATAAATATAAAAAAAGGTATTTTCAAAATTATATATATTCTCAAGTTCAAAAATAATAAAATAGACAAAGGAACAGAACAGTACAGAAATAGACGTCTGTATATTAATTCAGACGTCTGACATCTATTTCAGACGTCTAAATTAAGATAACAGACGTCTGAGCACTATGTTGTTAATTCTTCTATTTCCATATGAAATAGACGTCTGTCACTTAATAACAGACGTCTGTCATCCTAGACAGACGTCTGAATTAAAAGACAGACGTCTAAATTAACTGTTTAGTGTTTCCTTTGATTTTTTTGAAATTCAAAATTATTCAGACATCTGTCACTTTTATCTCAGACATCTGAACTTGACGAACTGAAGCATCTCTTCATATAATATCAAAATCTGAAGAGTTGTCTTCTTCACCAAGAGTTGCACTTCTTCTAATAGTTGCAACTATTGAATTAAAACTATTCAATACTATAAATAGAGATGAAAATCCACTATTTTAATAACCAATTCTTTCTATCTATACTTGCTTTGTATTATCATAATCACAAGCGATTTTTTCAATCTATACTTCCTATCTTTGCACATTCAAATCATCATATCAAGAAGATTATAGGAAGGGTGTACTACATTGACTATATTCGTGTTATTCAAAGAACACACAAAGTCGAGAAACAATTTACCAAATTGTATTTGAAGTCCTATTCGGTTGCTTAGGCGGAAAAGTCCTATTCGGTTGCTTAGGCGGAAAAGTCCTGTTCGGTTGCTCAGGCGGTGTAATACCTGTTCCTCCGGGTTAAGTGAGGGTTATTCGAGAAATTCCAGAAGCAGTCTGGGACTGGACGTAGAACGAGAAGTTCGAACCAGTATAAAAATCCCTGGTGTCATTTTTATTATTGCCATTTACTATTATTTATAATTCCGCACTTGCTAGTCGTAGTTTAACTATATTATCGATCCATATATACTTTCATTTGGTATCAGAGCAAGGTTATCACGTAACTATAACACAGTTATCTGATATTTTTATAATATGGACAATAACACTAGCAACAGTTTTACTGAGGGACAAGCCACTACACGACCACCATTGTTTAACGGATTAAATTATAGTTATTGGTCAACTAGAATGAGAATTTTTATGCAAGCAAGTGGATTTGAAACCTGGAATATTATCCAAACTGAATATCATATCCCTACTACAGAGTATGCTACATGGTCTAATACTCAAAAACTAGATGCTACTGCAAATGCAAAAGCAATGAACATGTTATTTTGTGCTTTAGACAAAAATGAATTCAATCGAGTCAGTATCTGTAAAACTGGATATGAAATATGGAATACTCTTAAGGTTACACACGAAGGAACAAATAAAGTAAAACAAAGCAAGATCTCTATGCTTAAAAACCAATTTCAAAATTTTAGGATGAAACAAGGAGAAAGTATTAGTGAAATGTATTCTAGATTCCAGGATATTTATCACTCTCTTTTAGCTTTAGAAGTCACTTTTACTGAATCTGATGTTGTATCAAAAATCCTTAACTCTTTAACTGATGAATGGGAACGAAAAGTCTTAGCTATCGAGGAAGCGAATGATATTTCAACCATAAAAACAGAAGAGTTAATAGGAAATCTAATGTCCTATGAAGTAAATTTGCAGGCAAGACGAGCACAAGCACAGGACAAGAAAACTATCGCTTTTCAAGCAGAAAAAGAAGACTCTGAATCAGAAGATGATATGGCATTTATAGCTAAGAATTTCAAAAAGTTTTTAAAATTCAAAAAGGGTAATAAATTTGGAAACCACAAGGGTTTTAATAAGCCATCAAGTTCATCTCTTGAATGCTACGAATGTCACAAGAAGGGCCACATAAAGAAAGATTGTCCTGATCGGAAGAAAGAGAATAATTTCAAAAAGGACAAATATAAAAAGAAACAAGCCTTCTCAGTTACATGGGATGATACAGAATCTTCTTCATCAGACAGTGATAATGATAGTGATTCAGAACAAGCCAATGTTTGTTTTATGGCAACAAATGATGATGTAAGTGATCTAACTTTTGACGATTTAATAGAAATAAACTCTGAATTGTTAGATAAACTTAGAATTCTAAAGAGTAAATATAAAGATGCTTTAGGAAAATTAAATAGATCTGAAATAGAGACTGTCATGTTAAAAGATGAAAAGAAAATATTAGAGGAAGAGTTAGTAAAATCTCAAGAATCTTATGTTAATATAACATCTCAATTGACTGATTTAAGCAGTGAAATAGAAAAACAGGAATATGAGAATGTTAAATTAGCAAAAGAAAATTATGATTTAAACTCTAATATTAAAACACTTGATATAGAAGTATCAAATCTTAAAACAAAACTGGAAAATATTTCTAAAAATGTTTCTAAATTTAACAGTGGAAGAGAGAGTCTCTCTAAAATAATTGAGAATTCTCAAACTTGTTCAAATAAAAAAGGATTAGGATATAAAAAACCAATACAAAAGCATTCTAAAAATAATGGTTCTTTATATACTAATTTTAAGAAAAAGGAATCTATATCTGCTCAAAAATCTTCTTCAAAAATTATTCATCCAAAATCAATTATGATTTGGGTTCCAAAAACTAATAATAATTTGATTAAGAAAAACTACATTAAATCTTTTATTATGTCTGTACATAAGAATGAAAATTTTATTTTTAAAGGGAACTCTAAACCCAACTGGGTTTGGCTTCCTAAGATTTAACCCTTAGGACCCTATAGAGGAAGTGGGTACCAATAGAATTTCAATATTTTTTGCAGGTACCGATTAAGAAAAGAGGAAAATGGATTCTAGACAGTGGTTGCTCAAAACACATGACAGGCAATAAAAATATGTTAACTAACATTATCTACTCAGATGGAGGATCTGTCACTTTTGGAGATAATTCAAAAGGTTACATCATCGGCAAAGGCGATGTGAGCAATGACGGTACATCTAAATTACCTCTTATTACAAATGTCTTATTAGTTAAAAATTTAAAACATAACCTACTTAGTATTAGTCAATTATGTGATAAAGGTTTTAACATAGTATTTTCTGAAAATAAATGCAATATTTTTGATCATAACAAAAATATCATTTTCGAAGGAGTAAGAGATCATAATATTTATATTTTAAATATGAAAATAAATTATAATACAAATATGTGCTTATTAGTCAAAGAAAATGATCCTTGGCTATGGCATAAAAGATTTTGTCATATAAATTTCAAAGCTATTAATAAATTATCCAAAAATAATTTGGTAAAAGGATTACCTAAAATGAATTTTAAGGTAAATAGCATTTGTGATGCTTGTCAACTAGGAAAGCTAACTAAATCTACTTTTAAATCCAAGAAGATCATCTCAACTTTGCAACCTCTTGAATTGTTGCATCTAGACTTATTTGGACCAACTCAGACTCAATCTATTAATCACAATAGATATGTCTTTGTAATAGTTGATGATTTCTCTAGATATACTTGGACTTTATTTATGAAAAACAAAAGTGATACTTTTGAGAATTTCAAAATCTTTGCTAAACGTATTCAAAATATTAAAAATCTAAAAATTAAAAATATTAGAAGTGATCATGGAGGAGAATTTGAAAATGAATTGTTTGAGAAGTTCTGTAATAAAAAGGGAATATTTCATAACTTTTCATTTCCAAGAACGCCTCAACAAAATGGAGTTGTTGAACGTAAAAATAGAACACTTCAAGAATGTGCTAGGACTCTATTGAATGGAACCACTCTTCCAAAACAATTTTGGGCAGAAGCCGTTGCTACTGCTTGTTATGTCCTAAATCGTGTTTCTATTCGACCTTTAACTAAACATACTCCATATGAACTCTTCATCGGTAGAAAACCTAATATATCTTACTTTAAAGTTTTTGGTTCTAAATGTTTCGCTTTAAATACAAAAGATCAATTAGGTAAATTTGATCCAAAATCAGATGAATGTATATTCATCGGATATTCCGAACGAAGCAAAGCATATAGAATCTATAATATAAGAACTAAATCTATTGAAGAATCACTTCATGTTTCATTTGATGAAAATTTCAAAATTAAAACAAATGATGATGAAGACATTTTAATAAATTCAAACTCTACCTTTGACATCATTTCATCTGAAAATATCTCTTCTTTAAATCAAATTGAAACTGATTTAAAATCTCCACCAAGAATTTTAAAAGATCATCCAATTCAAAATATAATAGGAGAAATTGATGAAAGAGTTAAAACAAGAAATCAACTAAATCAAATGGGTCATATAGCATTTCTTTCTAATATAGAACCTAAAAATATTAAGGAAGCCTCAACTGATGATTATTGGATTATTGCGATGCAAGAAGAACTAAACCAATTCGAAAGAAATGACGTTTGGGATTTAGTTCCACGACCATCTGATCAAACAGTTATTGGCACTAAATGGGTTTTTAAAAATAAAGCTGATGAAAAAGGTAATATCACTAGAAATAAAGCTAGATTAGTTGCTCAAGGATATAATCAGGAAGAAGGAATTGACTATGAAGAAACATTTGCTCCTGTCGCAAGATTAGAAGCAATACGAATTCTATTAGCCTATGCTTGCTTTCATGATTTCAAATTATATCAAATGGATGTTAAAAGTGCTTTTTTAAATAGATTTATTAAAGAAAATGTTTATGTTGAACAACCTCCCTTGTTTATACACGAACAATTTCCAGAACATGTTTATAAACTTAAAAAGGCTTTATATGGTTTGAAACAAGCACCTCGTGCTTGGTATGATCGTTTAAAAACTTATTTAATCAATTCTGGTTTTGAAATTGGAAAGGTTGATCAAACTCTTTTTATTAAGAAAAAGAAAAATGATATTTTAATTGTTCAAATTTATGTAGATGATATTATTTTTGGATCAACTAATGATAAATTATGTCAAGAATTTTCTAAAATAATGACAAATGAATTTGAAATGTCTCATATGGGAGAATTAACATATTTTCTTGGACTTCAAATTAAACAAATTAATAATGGTATTTTTATAAATCAAGAAAAATATTGTAATAATTTAATCAAACGCTTTGGTATGGAAAATACCTCTGCCAAACCAACTCCTATGAGTACAACCATACATCTTGAAAAAGATGAAAATGGCAAGAGTGTAGACCAAAAGTTATATCGAAGTATGATTGGATCGTTATTATATTTAACTGCTAGTAGACCCGATATTATGATGAGTGTCTGTTTGTGTGCACGATTTCAAGCCGATCCTAAAGAATCACATATTAGAGCAGTGAAACGTATTTTACGTTATCTCAACAAAACCAAAGATTTTGGATTATTTTATCCGAAAGAATGTCCTTTTGAATTAGTATCATATAGTGATGCTGATTTTGGAGGAAGTCGGACGGATAGAAAAAGTACAAGTGGGACTTGTCACTTCATTGGACGGTCTCTAGTATCTTGGTTCAGTAAGAAACAAAATTGCGTATCACTTTCTACTTGTGAAGCAGAATATATATCTGCAGCTTTGGCATGTGCTCAAGTAATTTATATGCAACAAACTCTTCAAGATTTTGGTTTTAACTTATCTAAATCTACAATCTTCTGTGATAACTCTAGTGCTATAAATTTATCTAAAAATCCAGTAAATCATTCACGGACAAAACATATTGACATTCGTCATCTTTTTCTTCGTGATAATATTGAAAAAGATATAATCAATCTAGAATTTATATCTTCGGAAAATCAATTAGCAGATATTTTTACAAAACCTTTAAATGAAAACATTTTTGTAAAATTGAGACGAGAACTTGGTATTATATCTCTCAACAATTTATGAAGTTTACTTCAGCTATTCTATCTTTATTTAAATTTTTCTTTTACCCACACATATTGTTTCTGGTTAACATTAAATTTTGTCTTCTTTTAATCTTAACCATTTATTTTTTAGCTTTTAGTTGTCTATAAATTTCTTTTTACCAAAGAAAATTTTTATTCAGCTTATCTATTCTTTTTACAAAGGTGAAAATACAAATATGTTTTTGAACTTTGCATTATTCTTATATTCCATGGCTGGTTCATCTTCAGATGAGCCCTCCTATACATCTGAGTTTTCTTCAATTAATTTCGAAACTCCTGTTCTGGGTCTTCCGAACTTCCGACTCCAACTCCAGCTTATATTCCGATATGTCCACCACAAAGTCATCATACGGGATATACGCCGGAAAATAAACGTTCGCGAAGAAATTTATTTCCATCTCCATCTACTAAAGAAAAGATAGATGATTTACATCACTATCAGAGGGAAACACTTGATCTTCAGCGAGAAATGTATTTTGAACAAAAGAGTCATGGAAGACGACTCAGTTTTCTTGAACGATGTGCTGCAAAAATATGTGGTTCATCTCCGATCAACACAAATGCACATATTCTCTCACCTCAACGTCCTCATGTATCCCCAAATTCATGGGAACGTCAACCTCAATGGTCTCCTATTTATCAGTCTGCTGAACAAAATCAACACGAATCATCCAAAGGGAAGTCTCCGAAGTCTCCAAAAACTCCAAAGACTCCTAAATAGATAATATATATGTCTGTATGTTTGTTTTGTTGACTTATTCTTGTATTATGTTCTTATCAATAGAAATAAATAATCTATTTTTTAAAAAAGGCCTAAACTAAAGAAAATCTTTTATCAGACATACAGACGTCTATATTTTTCAACAGACGTCTGAAAAAACAACTACTTTTTCTATCTTCAGACACACAGACGTTTGAGTCATTTTTCACAGACGTCTAAATCTGTCTATACTTTTGCAGTCAACTTTTAGCCGTCTGTTTAAAGATAACAGACGTCTATTATTCATAATAGACGTCTAAACATAAAAAGATCAGACGTCTGAATTTAGTGCAAAATGTTTTTTGCTCTCTGTTTCATTTTAAACCTTCTGAGCCGTCTGTCTATTATATTTAGACGTCTGTCATTCATCTTAGACGGCTGTCATAAATTTTTAGACGTCTGTTCTTCTAGTCTATGTTTTTATTCTACAGACTTTCAGACGACTGTTTAATTTTCAGACGTCTGAAACCCTGTTAAGAAGAAAATCTACATACGTTTTTTTTTTAAACGGTTTATTTTTTCTTCTCGTCTCTCAAACTCGAAACCCTAGTTTTTCATTATTCAATGGCACCCAAACCTAAGAAACAAAAAGGAGATTCATCTCATCAACCTCCTCACATTCTTCCTTCGGAAGATCAAATTGAAGCTTGGTTATACCACGAACCTCGAAGCATGGCTCGTTACAAGCATTTATGTTCTCTTCAATCATTTCATGGTATCTTTCATAATCTTGATCATTTTCCTTTCTACAAACTTAGGCTCTATACTGATAGATCTCAGATTACAAGCCTTATTGATTTCAAAGATAATCAAGTCAACATTTGCAGACTTAGTGTACTATTATTTCTAGCGAATGTTAACAATCCAAAAATTAGAATTCATCGAGAAAAAGGAACGCTTTGGACAAGCGTTTTTGGAAACATTCTGCAAATAACTCCTTCTGACATTGGACGAATTTTAAAATGTAGCTCGGAAGGGGTCGACATAGATGACTTTAAGTTAGAAGGAGAAGAACTTAAACAAATCGAATATTATCTTTTTGAACCTGAAAAATCCATAGATAGATCAAATCATCTTCGTCCTCGACCTCGACTATTGCTTAGAATGCTAATAAAAACAATTTTTCCCCGACAAGGAAGCCATGAGGTCATTTACGATGATGAAGATAAAGCTCTTCAATCAATTCTATCCAATACTCAAATCAATTGGGCTCAATACTTTTATGATGCTTTTCGCACTTATCATGACTCCAAGAAACGCTCAATTATCTATGCTCCCTATATTACTCGAATTTTAAGTGCCTTCTCTATTCAAAGTCCATCAATTGAATTTGAAAAAATCAAGGTATCCAACATTCGCTTCTTCAGTTTAATGGGATTACCAGAATCTCCTCCAACATTTCCAACATTTAATGATTATAAAGCGGAACAACTTGCTTTACAAAAAGAGAAAGGAAAAGCAAAAGTAAGTAGTTCCGGACATAATGGAAATGAAGACAATACTGAAAAAGAAAAGAATGATGAAGAAAGGGAAAATGAAGAAGAAGATGAAGATGAAGCTTTTGAGCAAGCTTTTATCCAAAGCCCAAATTCGGAAAATTTCGAGATAGAACTAATTTCTGGTACTTCTCGCTCGTATACTAAAAATGAAAAGCTCAAATCCGACATCATTATTTCTCAAAATCAAAAGAAAATTTCTCAACAAATAGCACAAGGCTTTTCTTCCATCAATTCTAGATTCGATTACTTTGATGCCAAAGTCGAAGAGAATGCACGAGAATTGAGAAATATCAAGACAATTCTTCGTCAATTATGGAAAAAGTCTCATGGATCCTCACCTCCTTCTTCTCCTTCTTGGGGAGAATGGTGAATGAAGATGGTTCTCTTTTGGTTTCTCTTTTGGTGTCTCTTTTGGTTCAATCTTCTCTCATAAATTTTTTTTGGTTCAAACAATGGTAAATGATAAGATTGTATAATTTTATCTGTTTTTTCTTAAAAAACAAAAATCAACTATGATGTATCCTAAACATTGTTTTGTTAATATCTTGCTTGGTTTGTTTACATCTCTTAATTAGTGTGTTATTCACAGTTTTGTTATTTTCCAAGTCAACCCCAACAATTCTTTTTGTTAATGACAAAGGGGGAGAAATAATTATATTTCTGCTATATAATATGGTCATATTGACAGGGGGAGCAAAAGGTATGATTATAACTAATCAATGAATTATATAGTTGTCATCATCAAAAAGGGGGAGAATGTTGAAACCTGACTTCTTCGATTTTAATGCGACAACTATATATTTCAATCTATATATTATTGTGTCAAATATTCTTGCAGGAATCATCAAAAGAAGCTATTATCATCAACAAGATTAAAAGCTCTTTATAAAAACTAGTGAGATATATTTGTACAATCTCTGATATGGTGATGAAACACACACACACACACATATACTTTTGAAAATCTTGCTTTAAAATAAATATAAAAAAAGGTATTTTCAAAATTATATATATTCTCAAGTTCAAAAATAATAAAATAGACAAAGGAACAGAACAGTACAGAAATAGACGTCTGTATATTAATTCAGACGTCTGACATCTATTTCAGACGTCTAAATTAAGATAACAGACGTCTGAGCACTATGTTGTTAATTCTTCTATTTCCATATGAAATAGACGTCTGTCACTTAATAACAGACGTCTGTCATCCTAGACAGACGTCTGAATTAAAAGACAGACGTCTAAATTAACTGTTTAGTGTTTCCTTTGATTTTTTTGAAATTCAAAATTATTCAGACATCTGTCACTTTTATCTCAGACATCTGAACTTGACGAACTGAAGCATCTCTTCATATAATATCAAAATCTGAAGAGTTGTCTTCTTCACCAAGAGTTGCACTTCTTCTAATAGTTGCAACTATTGAATTAAAACTATTCAATACTATAAATAGAGATGAAAATCCACTATTTTAATAACCAATTCTTTCTATCTATACTTGCTTTGTATTATCATAATCACAAGCGATTTTTTCAATCTATACTTCCTATCTTTGCACATTCAAATCATCATATCAAGAAGATTATAGGAAGGGTGTACTACATTGACTATATTCGTGTTATTCAAAGAACACACAAAGTCGAGAAACAATTTACCAAATTGTATTTGAAGTCCTATTCGGTTGCTTAGGCGGAAAAGTCCTATTCGGTTGCTTAGGCGGAAAAGTCCTGTTCGGTTGCTCAGGCGGTGTAATACCTGTTCCTCCGGGTTAAGTGAGGGTTATTCGAGAAATTCCAGAAGCAGTCTGGGACTGGACGTAGAACGAGAAGTTCGAACCAGTATAAAAATCCCTGGTGTCATTTTTATTATTGCCATTTACTATTATTTATAATTCCGCACTTGCTAGTCGTAGTTTAACTATATTATCGATCCATATAGACTTTCAGAGGGGACACAATATTTAAGCAAGTCCATCCACTCACTCTCCGATGAAGGGACCTGCTATCCCATAAAAGTCCATATGTTCACTCTTCAACAAGGGGACCCGCTATCCCATACAAGTCCATCCACTCACTCTTTGGTAAGAGAAGTTGCACTTCACAGTTCATCACCCTATCTCTCGGGTCGGGGGAACTATGTCTTATCAATTCATATATCAGGATAACCAATCTCCATGGCATTCCATAACAATATCAATATCATTCATCATGTTCAAATGATTTTCAAATTCAAATATCCATTGGTCATTCATTCACAAAGTCCAAATCAAAGAATCAAACAAACATCAAAACATCTAATCCTATCATGGATCACTCCTAGGCTCCCAACTCAAAGCGTGTCTTGGGACCGATCGGGATCCCGTACACGTGTAAGCGGCTTGATAGTAATCCTACATCATTTATTCAAAACAAAATCAAGGTGTGGAAATCAAAGCTGACCCCAATCCATCCCAATCATGGGATAAACATCCTCAACCCAGATCCATAGCCGTGCCCAGGCGCATTCGTTGCTGAAGGTGGTCGTTGTTATGATAACACCATAGATTATGCTGTAGCAATCTGGTTTTTGACATATTGCGGTAGGCAGTTACTCTGAATATGTTCTTCGATCAAATCACACAGGTGTTTGCACTCAATTATTTCATACCCATCTAGCTCATGGAATAAGCAAAACTTTCCAAATTTTTTCTTCCAATCCATAGGTTCTCTCTTTGCTGGTATTTGATAGGGGATCTATCCCCTAGTATTCAAGTAGATACACACCAGCATCTCAATCAATTCGATGTTGGAGGAAAACTTTGGCTCGCTTCTTTGTCACTTCAATCCTCCGAAGCCATCATCTGCTTTCCGTTATCCTTTGTCCTTTCCGTACCCTATTTTGGACGGTCCTCCATCATCCACATTATTCACATCGGCACCTTCAACTTCTACGTCCTCCTATGTAAATATCTCTCCGCTAAATAACAAAAATTCGCTAGATCCATTGGAGGATCTCTCTCTAAAGCAATTTTGAAATCATTCTTACCCACGACTTCTTAAACCACTAGCATCAGAACTATTAATGGGTATGGCTTATGGACTACAGCAGCTGCTACATTAAACCTAGTCAAATAAATTTGTAGGGTCTCTCTGGCCCTTTATTTCATGCTTGAGAGCATCACCACATTCTTTGGTCGTGTTATATGAACTCTGAATTGCCTCAAGGACTTTTCCACTAATACGGTTCATGTGTTAATGGATCCATTTTCCAGCTGATGAAACCACCTCGCCACTAAATCCGTCAAGTACAATGAAAAACACCATCCTATCACTTGCTCTGAAGCACCAACACTTCCATATGTCGGCTATATCTCATCAAGTGAACAGTTGGATCTATCATTCCAATATACATTTCCAACATCGATAGTTTTAAATCGGGTGGATTCCTTGCATACTAGATGTTTAAGGGGAATGAGTTTATATTCACATCCTCCAAGCTTTAGTCCAGGGGTCCACCTCTCAATACTCGACTTACCGTCTCTGCAATTCTGTCCTCATCATCCATCGAGAATCTCTGGGACACTATGTGTCCCTAATCTAAATCTTTAACTTGCCCTTCCATTCCTATAGAGAACTTCTGATTCACCTCCTTACTACTACAAATTCATATTTTGATCTCTGTACCATGGCCCAACATCATTTTACAGATTTGTTCCATCTCACCCGATTCATGGATCTAACATCCCACTAAGCCTCTTGGATCGATACTGAGTTGACTAAGTCGATACCTAGTTGATGTGCCTCCATGGGGTTTGCTCCAATTTGTCCTGCTTTGTTTCCAAATGTACTAATTCCACAATCTGGCCTCTAATTCTAGTTTTCAACTACTCTAGTTGTCATTTATTGCTCCATCTTTCTAAAGAATCTATTCAACATTTCCTCTTGTTGAACGACTATCCCATCTTGTATTTCATTCATCATTCTTTCCATCTCTTCTCTAGTTATGTAGATGGATGTAGGATTTGCACCTAAGGACACCACATGTCTGCCCCCTTTTCTTGTCGGCTTCCTCCAATAATAACTTTACTGGTGGATGGTCTCTTTAACTTCTCCAACTCAAGTTTCAAACTCTCAAATCCAAGTTCCTCTCAGTAAAAGCACTAAAATGTTTGGGCTAAAAATGACACAAACACCCAATCAAGCAATAAATATGAAAATTACCAAAGAAAAGAGGAACAAAGTAAGAAAAGGAACACACAATTTTTGTAGTGGTAGATGGACTTTCTAGGATATTGGGTCCTCTCGTCGAAGAGCGAGTGCATTGGGCTCAATCTGGATATGAGTATATGATCCAAAGAGATCAGAAAAAAATAATAGTATGATTGTGTGATCCGAAGAGATCATAAATTGACTCAAGGATTTAGGCGCCTTAAAACTACTCGATATTAGATACTGGATTACATCACTGCCTCGATTCGATTAGACATGCTCATTAGATCTTTCCATAGACAGAGATTTCCGGGAGAGATGCCAGTATAACTTACTCACCCACCCAATCATGACTATGGGTAGCGAAGAAACAGAACAGAATAATTTGAAATATTCCTTAAAGCTACCCCAATCAACTTGATAGGATATTAGATGATACTAGACGATTTATAAGTGAGCCTTCAATCAGTGGCGGTGTTCTTCTATAATTAATAATTTATGATCACTTGACATATGATTTACATAAGATACAGTAATGAAATCCAGGGGAACATGGGATGATACTGATATTGCTCTATGACACCATAATCCTGGGCGAACATAGGATAATATCGACATCAATATATGATAATTTGATTTTGGACGAACACGGGATGACTTTGATTTATGATATAATAACTCTAAAGGTACACAAAATGATTATGATTTATGACATAGGACTTGAATCCTTAGCTATGATAGGTCTAGAATGACCTCTGATTTGTAGGTGAATCTGAAGCAGTCGGATGATTCGCCATGGTTGGTCGAATGGATAGCAAGAGAGCTTAAATATTGATCATTTTGACGTCTTTGATATTTGTTCTTAAGCAAAACATACATTATATTCACAAGACGTACTTTGGGGGGCAATGTGTTAGCGGCAAATTTCACACGGTCTTCGAGCAGGCTCGAACGATCAAATTGGATTAAAATAAGGGAGAAATGGATTCGAAGGCTAGGAAAACATCGCGAGATGGAAAAGTGAGTAGTATAAAAAGATAACAAAAATTGGGCAAGAATTTACAAATCGGACACCTCAGCTTGGTGCCGAGTTGCAATGTAGGCTAACAATGAAATTAACACACGATCACTCAAGGATTAGAAAGCAAAATAGAAGTGGAAGTGTAAATACAAGTTGAACCTGAGTCAACCCAAGTTGAAACCTAGGAAAAATAGTAAAAAAAACCCAAGCAAAACTTGAAGGAAAGGGTGAAGAGACGAAAATTCAAACAACTTCAAGGCCACTTCGGGTCAAGCCCGAGGCAAACCTTAACTCAGCCCGGGTCAACCTCAACTCAACACCAAGTTATGGTGCAAACCTCATGTCAGAGTTGCGGTGCATTGCTCGAGTTGGCTATGAGATTTTTGGGGAGCGACGTGGTGAACATAAAGAGCATGTGTAGTAAATTCCAAGGCTAAATGCGTGGATCTTCACTATAAATAGAAGGAGATGCTCACTTAGAAGAGGACTTCTTTTCCTATCTCTATTCTGAAATCTGAATTATGGTGAGTTGAGAAATACACTTCTGAAATAAATACTCTATTGGATTATTACCAAGTTATAAGCAACCGAGTTGTTAAAATTATTTTGTGGAAACAAAGTAGGATAAAAAGAGAACGGTTAAGTGACGTAGACCCGAGTATTTGCTCAACAACTATAAAAATTATGTGTTCTATTTCTTGCTTTTATCCTCTTTTTCTTTGATAATTTTCATATTTATTGCTTGATTAGGTGTCTGCGACATTTTTGGCTCAAAAAAATGCATACGTCTTTGGAGTTTATTAGTTCTCTGGGTATTTACTCTATAGTGTGTTTGTGTGTACACACACATACATATATATAGACACACACACACACATACATACATATATATGTGCGTGTATGTACACACACATGCTAGAATCAATAGTCTCCTTTATTTAGCACCATTTGTAGCCCCTTGATATCAGACACAAGTTTATATTTGATTCATGTGACAGAAGAGAGAAAGAAAAAATATTTAAATAGAAACTTTTGGTTGATATCGACGGGCTACAAAATGGTGCTAAATAAATGGGCTATTGATCCTAGTTATATGCGTGCACTATGTATATGTGTGTACAGGCACCAGGGCCGGCCCACAATTTTGGCTGCCCAAGCCCATAAACATAGTTTTGAAAGAAATCAAAATTAAAAAATTTTGCAGTCCTTTGCTAGTATTGAACCCGTGTCCTTGTTGCCCACTTTAATTTCATTTACCACCAGACCACATATTACCCTGCAATTCACTTAAGTTCAAGGTTTATATATTAATAGTTTTAAACAAAAACAATTAATTTGTTGCCCCAGCCCAGTGGGCTGCCCTAGCCCGAGGGCTTGGTGGGCTGTCCTCTGGGCCGGGCCTGACAGGCACATACATACACACGTACATACGTATACATATATTGGTTTTTTTTATTACACAAAAAACCAATTTTCGCTTGTAATTAAACTAAAAAAATGTTCTTTATTTTATATCTTTTTCAAGATTTTTGTTTTTTGTTTTTCAGTAATTCCATAAATTTTTGTTTAACATATTATCATTGTATGTTTAGTTTAAAATAATGAAAAATTATAACAAATTTTTTCTTGTGAAATTATATAATCAAATGGCTAGTTAATTGCATGGTTCTAGACTAGTAGATTCTTTAACACACATATAACTTGGTTGCAAAACAAAGATTCTTTATATATCGCATGTGCCCTCTAATATTTTATTTTGTCGCCCTATTGTCTCTGCTTTGACTACCAATAATCTAGCAGAAGTGCAATAAGAAACTTCCATGTTCCATCAAATCAACGCACATTATCCACTTAACTGCATATTTATCAAAATACGTACAAAATTTTCATTATGATTAAAGACATTTTGACCATTACTCAATGTTTAATTACATAACAAGCTCAAGAATCACAATTTATAGAAAATCTAGCTTTCTTCATTTGTAAAGAGAACTAAAACAGAAAGGACAAGAAACTAACTAAGTCTGCAAATGAGTAAAGTCGGTTATGATAATATCATCAAAGTCAAACCCTGTATTATAACCTTCAGTACTCTCACAACTAGCTGAAATAGCAGCAGAAGATTTCTTAAAGAACTCAATGCAATCTTCAACCGCTTCACTTCTGTAGGAGTCTTGATGCTTAAAAACACGAGAATTATTAACAGGGGTAGTCGTGTTCTTCTTATTTAGAGAAGAAGGAGAAATAGAAGCTTTTGAGATTGATGAGAACATGATTAGTCTGAAAACTACTTCACGAAATCGCTCAAGTAAAGAGGCAGTGTTTGGATTGCCACGGTTGGTTTTAAGCCTTCTTGGAAGGCAGGTGGTGGCAGGTTTCATAGGTTTTGACTTGGTTTTCATTTCCATTTTGATTGACAAATTATGTTGAAGAGTTGTCTGATATTTATATAGAGTTTAGAAGCGATTATGTTGCTTTGTCTTCATTTGGTTTTACCTTGTCTAGCTTAGGTGGTGTTCAAGAAAGAGATTCAACTTGTTGCTTATATACGTCTAATAATACTAAAAACAATACTTAATTAGGATCTGAAAAACATTTTCTAAATAAATAAGAACCTGGAAATGTTTTTTTTTTTGGGTCTTAAAAAAAGTTCTTGTACAGTCATAAACATATAATTTCTTTTTACTTATAATTTAGTGCTATTGAAGGTTGAGTATTGTAGATGAAAATGTATTCCCTTTTTTTTTTTTACAATGTGGATAAATTTAATGAAACAATATCTTGTTTGATTAACTGGGTTCTTCAAAGCTCAAATTATTATTTTTGATGTAATATAGAAATGAATCTAAACCAAACAAAGGCTTGTCCTTCCTTTTGTCCAATTAAACATAAATGATAAGATAATAACATGAATTTCATCGATTTGAGGGGATTCAAGTATTATTTTAAAGTTGATTAAGGGTTTATTAATAACAAATGAATAGAGTAAAGATATACATGACAGAATCCCTCGAAAATGGTGGACCAATATTCCTTCATATGAGGAGCAATTTAGTTTGCATGTGATCATCGATTCTTGATTGCTTCTTCCTAACTGCCTCTTCATTTGGATTACTCAATTCAAATGTATCTGCACTGTTTGGGTGTGACTCAAGCTTTAAATTGTGAAATGTAAACTAGTTGACCCTAGTATATCAAAGTGTCTGACTTTAGAACAAATTAATTTAACTACTAAATGTTCGACTGTTAGAATTTTATTGTCAAAATTCATTTGATTTATTTTACTAGTACTCTGGCCCAACGGAAGAAAATTGAGGTAAAAGAATAATCAAAGGTTTTTTTTTTCTAAAAAAAATATATATTGTTTTCCGTATAAAAGCATAGAGGATTTTTAATGGTGGAGGTTTATTGTTTTTCTTCCTATCAAAATAATATATCAACCTAAAAAATGGTGTTTAATCAGCTAACTCATTTATTCTGTTGCGATGAAGTTTCAATTATGACTTGAATATAAAAAGATTCATTTTGATAATAAATTTGGAAGGAGTTTATAAATGGATATGTAAAATTCAAACCGTATTTATATCACAAACGTTATTCATCTATTAATTATCTGAATGTATTATAATGGATGGATAAGGACTTCTAAGGTAAACAAGATTATTTACTTCATTAACTCCATTCTTCTTCTTCATTTTGTTTTTTTAAAGAGTTCTAGTTTACCACTATTTCGGTCGTTAAGGTTTCTAAATTATAAGTTCAAAGTTGTTATAAAGAAGGGCTATCAAATTAACGAGTGACCTTCCATCCTTGAAAAGACTAGGTGTTGTTATAATTATATATGAAGGGCCATCTGCATCAGACTTGATTGTGAGCGTGATATTTATGGATATAAAAACCGTATAGTTTTATTTTCCTCTGAATTAAGTATAATAAATTAAGATAATTGTTGTTACAGTGCACACATTTGCTCGACCAAGTTGAAAATAATAATCCCGTACCTTACAAACTTGACTGCAAGGTGGATGGCTACTCAACCCCACATGCAAACATGTGCTCTACTTCATATAAAGTTCGTCATTTCGTTCATATCCATACAACTGTAACTATTATTTATAGTTGAAAAATCAAAGACAACACTTATGGTTAAATTACTATAATCTACACACTTGATTTTCGTCCACGTAATACAAAGCAGCATTTAATAAGTACATAGCAAACACTAAACAGTATCTTACAAGTGACATAGTGACATGAAGATGGAAGAATATATAATAGGAAAGTGATGAGAAGTTAGAAAGAGGTTTCATCTGAACCCAACATTTAGCCGGATCAGTCTGTCGTTATGTCGTTGCACTGTTTGGTACCATTCCTTTTTACCCTTTTTATTGACCTTTCTATCTGATGTGTAGCTCTTATTCCAACAAAGCGCTTTGCTCTATTCTGTCCGGTAATCTTGTTTTCTTCTTCTTCTTCTTTTGTTACACAGTACACGTACACCCACTCACATGTTTAAAATTTCAGCAAAATGAATTTAATTTTGGCACGACCATCGTTGTGATTGATCTTTGATCTTTAAACTTGTTCCATATGTTTTAATTTCTTAAATTTGGGGTAAGAGCCTGCCTACCTAGTTTCATTAAAAATAACTTATATAAACCATACTGATTCTAGCACCAACTATTAAGGGAAAAAAAAAAGTCAGCTCACATAGCTCAATTCATATGTCCGTACTTTTGACGTGCTTCAAGATTCCACACAAACCGTTTATTGTTAATTAATTAATTAAATTAAACTTAATAAAAAGTTGCGATTGCTTGGGATGGAAGCACATGACACTACAAAAGAAGCACTGTTTAGCGACGGCTAATAGCCGTTGGCGGCCGTCGCTAGCCGTCGCTACTCGTCGCTAAAAGCCGTTGCAAAATATCTCGTTGCAACTAAAGAAAGCGACGGCCTTAGCGACAGCTCCGTTGTTCTTTTTGCAACGGCTTGTAACGGCTAAGTATCTACGTGGAAGCAACCGGGGTTGTTGGTTTCCCGGGTTGTTGATGCAAATCGTTGCAAAGCGTTGCAATATGGCCGTTGCTAGCCGTTGCAAAACTGGAATATATTTGCTGCCACATTGCAGCACCTTCAACCCTCAATCCAAATAATATAATTCCATCATTTCACACATATAATATCATTCCATCATATCATATAATCAATATATACATCAATAACATAAATATTGGTTAATTTATTTATCAATTCCCTCCTATGTTGTTGGAAGGATTTCGAGCCACCACGATGTAAAGCGGGGTTTTTGTTCCTATTAGCCTTGTTTCTTGCCGATAATTCCTATTAATTTATACACACTATTAAGTAAAATAATTCAACACATTTAAATGTAAAAAATATAGTGACAATATAACTTGCTTTGAATGCTTCAAGTTTACGTATACGATCTACCTTTAACGCCGTAGAACAAAGTTGTTTATAAAACATACTTAATTCTGTTATAACACGCCATATTTTTGCAGGCAGCAGTTCTTTGAAAATCACGGGAAAAAAATACTCCATCATAATGTGGCAATCGTGACTTTTCATCCCACTCAATTTGTTGTTTTTAAAGTCAACACATCTACGGAGGTTAGAAGAAATCCCATCAGGATATCTAAGTCCTTCCACCCACTTTAGAACGATTTTTACTTGCTTGTTGTCTAGCTCATAGCAATGCTTTGGTTTACTTATTATCGTCGTATAATTGAAGTTCGGGCCGCTTACAGAAGTGTAATATATCACGTCTTGAATTCGCATCGTCCTTGGTTTTCCCCTTCACATTCAAAATTGTATTAAACACGTTGTTAAACACGTTTTTTTCGTTGCGCATGACGTCAATGTTATGTCGAAGTAGGAGATTTTTCCAGTACGGTAACTCCCATAATATAATTTGCTTGCACCAGTTATGAATGTCCGATTTACTTGGAATTTCAACATGTACTCCAGTTTTATGTATCTTTGGGTAGTCTTTTACAATTTCATATACCTCTTCACTTGTCCAAACCTTAGGTGGTAGCATACTCTCTACTTTGTTAGCTTTAAAGTTCTTTTTATCCGTTCTAAATTTATGATTGATATGTAGAAAACACCGATGACAGTCAAACCAAGAAATTTTCTCTCCATACTTTAATGAAAATGCTCGTGTTTCATCCATAGAATAAAGACAAGCTGTTTTATATGGAACTTCTTTTCCTTTCTTTTTTCTTGGTTTGTATCTTTCCACGTTACATATTCTGCATTTAGTAAGATGAGCGTCTTCTTTCCAATACAGCATGCAACCTTTTACACATGTATCTATCTTCTGGTACAGCAATCCAAAAGCAGACATAAGTTTTTTTACTTTATAATGACTATCACACATCAAATTATTAGGTGGCATGTGTCGTTTTGCAGTTTGTGTTAGTACATGAGTTGATGGTTTTGATGACAACAACCTTAGAATAAGACTATAAAATATAAATACTAATATTATAGTTTAGATATATATGTATATGCAGGATTTAACCATGCAGGTACCAAGAATGAAGACTGTACAGTATAGAGATTCAAGATATCAAGATTGAAGACTCATGAGTATCAAGAATATCAAGAGTTCAAGATTTCAAGATAAGTATTGAGTCTAGAATTATGTTAAAACTTCATAATAGCACTGAAATCTTCACTCCATTTTTCTTTTGGGATGGAACACATTTCTACCTTTTTAGTGGCTTACAAACCCACGACAAGTAGCTTACAAACCTACGACAAGTGGCTTACAAACCCACGAACATCCTGGTTTTGTACAAGTTCTCGAGTCTTGATGTGATGAGATATTCTGCAGGAAGAAGCTTGCAAAACTACTTCAAAATGATTTTCAAAACTACTTCAGAATGATTTTCAAAACTACTTTTCAAAATGTTTTAGCCTTAAAAATTATATTTTCAAATGATTTTCAAAAGGTGTTTTAGGCTTAAAATATTCTTTGTTTTTGTTTTTAATAAACTCTTGTTTTAAACTTCGTTTGTTTTAAACTATCTTTTAATTATAATATATTTATACTTAGATTTAAATATAAAATTATAGTAAAATTATATATATATTATTCTCTATATTTATCTATGTATTTTATCTATAGTCAAGTATATTTATAAAGTTTAAATAGTTTTTAATATAAGATAAAGGTTATTTTCAAAGAAAATCAAATCTTCAAAAAATGCTTTGGGATGTCGACATGCCCTAGTACCCCATGTCGACATAGCGATAGTTAGATTCAAAAATTTGAATTTCAAAAGAAGTGTCTATTCGCCATAACCTTTCACGAATGGACATGGCTATTGTTCTTCTATAAATAGGGGTTAGTTTCAACGAATTTGAATATAGATTTTCTGGTTTTTCACTTCTCTTCTTCTTCAACATTTCTTTATACATATTCTTACCATTACTCTGCCGAAATCAACATTGAATCTAACTAGATAATCTCTGGTTTGATTCTCTGTCACTATCTCATCAAGATCCCTAGTGTTATTCAGAGTTATAGGCTTTCTTTGTAATCAATAGAGTAAAAGGTGTGATTGTAGCCTTGGAAATCAATCAAGTGAGAAAAGGTGTGATTGTAGCCTTGAGAAATCAATTGGGTGAGCTTGTTGCTTGGAAATCAAGTATCTCTACCCAGAGGATTGTGATTCTGGAGGGTGTACCTCGTGGCCTTGAAATCGAGGGTTGTAATTGTTGAATTGCTTTTGAAAGGAAATCCGTACTTAGTTGTGCGGGACTGGATGTAGGGTAACTCCGAACTAGTATAAAATCTGGTGTGTTCTTTCCTTTACTGCATTTACTTTATTTCTGCATCTGTGTTTGATTCTGTGATTATATCTATATCTGAATATTGCATACATTTGTGTACAAATCAACAATAACTCAAAAAAAAATAGTAATTTCTTATAAACACTATTCACCCCCCTTTAGTGTTCATTCTAGCCTTAAGATCCATATTCCGCATTTCTCACATTTGGTATCAGAGCAAGGTTTTCAAAAGTTTCATAATCTGATTTTTGAAAAAGTTTTTTTTTTAAATGGCTATATTTAAGAAATTTGTTAATGCATGTTTAGAAATATTCAGATCATCATTGTCTCTTGAGTCTGCATATAATCAATATTCAAATACAAGTTGTCTACTAAGATTGTTTGATGTGTAGGAATCATGCTTTATAGGAGTTGAGGAATTAATCCAGAACAAACAAATTGTGCAGATCAAAAAGAACAAATGGATACTTGATAGTGGATGTTCTAGACACATGACTGGGAATCCAGATATGCTGAATGATATAATATACAAAGACGGAGGACTGGTTAACTTTGGAGACAATTCAAAAGGTTATGTGATCGGCATCGGCAAAGTCGGTAACTCTGAAACTCCTATTATTACTAATGTTTTGCTAGTTAAGAATATGAAACACAATCTGCTAAGTATAAGTCAACTATGCGACAAAGGATATAAAATTAAATTTGAAAAAGATAAGTGTCACATTGAAGATAATAATTCAACCATAATATTTGAGGGAATTAGGAAAAAGAATATTTATATTCTTAGTATGAAAATTTCAAATGATAACTTGTGTCTTTTGGCAAATGCAAGTGACCCTTGGATTTGGCATAAGAGATTTGGGCATTTGAATTTCAAACTCTTATCTAGACTGTTAAAACATGATCTAGTAAGAGGCCTTCCTAAAATAAATTTTAAAGTAGATAGTCTATGTGATGCATGTCAACTAGGAAAACTTAGAAAATGCTCTTTTAAATTAAAAAATATAATTTCTACTTCAAAACCTCTTGAATTACTTCATATTGATCTATTTGATCCATCTCAAATTCTATCAATATATAATAGTGAATATGTTTTTGTAATTGTAGATGATTATTCTAGATTTACATGGATAATATTTTTAAAACATAAACGTGATACTTTTGAATATTTTAAGAATTTTTCAAAAAGGGTTCAAAATCAACTTTCTCAAAATATTATAACCATCCGTAGTGATCACGGTGGTGAATTTGAAAATGAAAAGTTAAAAGAATTCTGCAATAAAAAGGGAATAATTCACAATTTTTCATTTCCAAGACCTCCACAACAAAATGGAGTAGTAGAACGCAACAATAGGACGATTCAAGAGTGTGCGAGAACTATGCTTTCTGATAGTAGTTTACCAAAGTACTTTTGGGCAGAAGCAGTTGCTACCGCCTGTTATATTTTAAATAGAATTTTAATTAGACCTTTAACTGATAAGACATCTTATGAACTTATTTACTCAAATAAACCTAAGGTATCTTATTTTAGAATTTTTGGAAGTAAATGTTTTATTTTAAATACAAAAGATAACTTAGATAAATTTGATCCTAAATTCGACAAAGGTATCTTTATCGGATACTCTAATAGAAGTAAAGCGTACAGAGTATTTAATTTAAGAACTAATACCATCGAAGAAACAATGCATGTTTCATTTGATGAAAATTTCAAAACTTTTGAAGAAATAAATGATGAAGAGGATTTAATCACTCAAAACCAAGAGTCAACTGAAACTAATAATGAATTAAATCATCCTAATAAAAGGATTAAACTTTTAAAAGATCATCCTATAGAAAATATACTTGGAGATATGCAATCTGTTGTTAAAACTAGAAACCAACTAAGTCAAATGAGTAATGTAGCTTTTATATCAACTATTGAACCCAAAAATCCAGAAGAAGCATCAACTGATGATTCATGGATTTTGGTTATGCAAGAAGAATTAAATCAATTCACTAGAAATGATGTTTGGGAACTTGTTCCTAGACCTGAAAATAAAACAATAATTGGAACTAAATGGGTTTATAAAAAATAAAATGAATGAACAAGGAGAGGTTGTTAGAAATAAAGCCCGGTTAGTCGCTCAAGGTTATTGTCAAGAAGAAGGAATAGATTTTGATGAAACCTTTGCCCCCGTAGCAAGATTAGAAGCAATTAGGATTCTACTTTCTTTCGCAAACCATAATAATTTCAAATTATTTCAAATGGATGTTAAAAGTGCATTTTAAATGGTTTCGTAAAAGAAGAAGTATTTGTTGAACAACCACCACTTTTTGAAAATGATAAATTTCCAAATCATGTTTACAAACTTAAGAAAGCCCTATATGGTCTAAAGCAAGCTTCTAGAGCCTGGTATGATAGACTAAGATCTTACTTGTTACAATCAAATTTTGAAATTGGTAAAGTAGATAATACTCTTTTTATTAAAAGAAATAAAAATGATATTCAACTAGTATAAGTCTACGTAGATGATATCATTTTTGAATCAACTAATTTTGAAATAAATAAAGAATTTTCTGAAATAATGACAAAAGAGTTTGAGATGAGTCATATGGGTGAATTAAATTTCTTTTTAGGATTACAAATTAAACAATTAGATAATTGTATCTTTATTAGTCAAGAAAAATATGCTAAAGACCTAGTTAGTAAATTTGGTTTGACTACTGCGAGTGGAAAACCCACTCCCATGGCAACCAATGAGTACCTTAGTAAAGAAGATCTCTCGAAAGATGTAGATCAAAAATTATATAGAGGAATGATTGGATCACTACTCTATATCACTACGAGTGGACCTGATACCATGCATAGTGTCTGTCTCTGTACAAGGTATAAATCCCAACCTAAAGAAACTCACTTAAAAGCTGTAAAACATATTATAAGATATGTTAAACACACCTTTGATTATGGCTTATTTTATCCTAAAAATGATTCGTTTGACTTAATATCTTACTGTGATGCTAATTATGCTGGTTGTAAATCAGACCGAAAAAGTACAAGTGGAACTTGTCACTTTTTAGGGCATTCTCTGATTTCCTCGTTTAGTAAAAAGCAAAACACAGTTTCTCTATCAACAACTGAAGCAGAGTATATTTCTGCTGCTTTGGCTTGTTCTCAAGTAATATATATGCATCAAACTTTAAAAGATTTTGGTTTAAATATCTCAAAATCACCAATTTATTGTGATAATACTAGTGCAATAAATTTATCCAAAAATACTACTCAACATGCTCGAACTAAACATATTGATATCAGACACCATTTTCTCATAGATAATATAAGTAGAGAAGTAATTACTCTCGACAATATCAATTCTGAAAATCAAATTGCTGATATCTTAACAAAACCCTTAAATGAATCTACATTTACTAAATTAAGAAGAGAATTAGGTATTTGTTCATTAACTGAAATATAAAATATAAATAACAAAGTATAATTAAAAATTAAATCAAAATAAATCAAATAGTAAAAATATTGAGAACCATGTCGACATCCCTCCTATACCCATGTTGACATATAACGTTTTTTTTAAATTTAAAATTTTTCCCACCAAAATTCAAATAATTGGTTATATATTCTTCTTATTTTCGAAATTTTCTTCATTCTCTCTGTTCTCTTTCTGTTCTATCTTCTGAAATCAATTTATCAATGGCCTCCTCTTCCAAATCAAACATAAAATCAACCTTTTTGTTCCCTTCTCCTACCTCTAGTCCGTTCCAACGTACTACACTCGCCCGAGTGACAAAAATGGAGGATTCTCTGAAGGATGCAATTCAGTTAATGACTGAAATCAAATAGTGCAACTCCGAATGGCAAAAGAACAGGAAAGGCAAGGGAAAATCCTTAGAAATTTGCAAAAATTTCTAATGGACAATCATGCAAATACAATCTTGATTGACGATGACTCTTCAGGAGATCATGAACAAGAGGAAAGTGAAGAAGAAGAAGAACCAATGGAAGAAGAGCATGCAGAAGACAACGACAAAGTCATTTGCGTTGGCGAAGTATGTTTTGACAAAGGATGGAAACTTGGTTGAACAACGTGGAAATTTCTGTTTCCATTATCCAAATTGTTCGATCCATAGATCTCCAATTGTCAAAGATACTCAGTAGTTTCTTCTTTTTCGTTTTTCATCGTTATGTGTATATTTGTCACGTTGTACGAAAATGTAAATATAAACATATATATATATATAAATAAATATTGTGTGTTCTTATATATGATTCCTATATATATAAGTATTATATAGGTACTTGGTTAGGAATGTTAGTATATTAGGACTAAGTTTTAGGTTTACAAGTAAGTATTGATTATGTATGATAACACTATCATTATAATCATATAGGATATTAGACTAAGAGTTATATAGTTTGGAGTTAGTTTGTTTTTGTTGATAACAAAGGGGGAGAAATATAAAATAGAAGAGTTAGACATAGATTAAGGGGGAGTTATCAGTTTTAGGGGGAGTTATTAGGATAGAAGTAATATTTTGTAAACAAAGGTTGACATCATCAAAAAGGGGGAGATTGTTAGTCCATGGGTTGATGGTTTTGATGACAACAACCTTAGAATAAGACTATAAAATATAAATACTAACATTATAGTTTAGATATATATGTATATGCAGTATTTAACCATGCAGGTACCAAGAATGAAGACTGTACAATATAGAGATTCAAGATATCAAGATTGAAGACTCATGAGTATCAAGAATATCAAGATTATCAAAAGTTCAAGATTTCAAGATAAGTATTGAGTCTAGAATTATGTTAAAACTTCATAATAGCACTGAAATCTTTACTCCATTTTTCTTTTGGGATGGAACCCATTTCTACCTATTTAGTGGCTTACAAACCCACGACAAGTAGCTTACAAATCTACGACAAGTGGCTTACAAACCCACGAACATCCTGGTTTTGTACAAGTTCTCGAGTCCTGATGTGATGAGATATTCTGTAGGAAGAAGCTTGCAAAACTACTTCAAAATGATTTTCAAAACTACTTCGGAATGATTTTCAAAACTACTTTTCAAAATGTTTTAGCCTTAAAAATTATATTTTCAAATGATTTTCAAAAAGGTGTTTTAGGCTTAAAATATTCTTTGTTTTTGTTTTTAATAAACTCTTGTTTTAAACTTCGTTTGTTTTAAACTATCTTTTAATTATAATATATTTATACTTAGATTTAAATATAAAATTATAGTAAAATTATATATATATTATTCTCTATATTTATCTATGTATTTTATCTATAGTCAAGTATATTTATAAAGTTTAAATAGTTTTTAATATAAGATAAAGGTTATTTTCAAAGAAAATCAAATCTTCAAAAAATGCTTTGGGATGTCGACATGCCCTAGTACCCCATGTCGACATAGTGATAGTTAGATTCAAAAATTTGAATTTCAAAAGAAGTGTCTATTCGCCATAACCTTTCACGAATGGACATGGCTGTTGTTCTTCTATAAATAGGGGTTAGTTTCAACTAATTTGAATATAGTTTTTCTGGTTTTTCACTTCTCTTCTTCTTCCACATTTCTTTACACATATTCTTACCATTACCTTGCCAAAATCAACATTGAATCTAACTAGATAATCTCTGGTTTGATTCTCTATCACTATCTCATCAAGATCCTCAGTGTTATTCAAAGTTATAGGCTTTCTTTGTAATCAATAGAGTAAAAGGTGTGATTGTAGCCTTGGAAATCAATCAAGTGAGAAAAGGTGTGATTGTAGCCTTGAGAAATCAATTGGGTGAACTTGTTGCCCAGAAATCAAGTATCTCTACCCAGAGGATTGTGATTCTGGAGGGTGTACCTCGTGGCCTTGAAATCGAGGGTTATAATTGTTAAATTGCTTTTCAAAGGAAATCCGTACTTAGTTGTGCGGGACTGGATGTAGGGTAACTCCGAACTAGTATAAAATCCGATGTGTTATTTCCTTTACTGCATTTACCTTATTTCTGCATCTGTGTTTGATTATGTGATTATATCTGTGTCAGAATATTGCATACATTTGTGTACAAATCAACAATAACTCAAAAAGATTTAGTAATTTCTTATAAACACTATTCACCCCTCTCTAGTGTTCATTCTAGCCTTAAGATCCATATTCCGCATTCCTCACAGTTTGTACAACTGCTATAAATGCAACTTCTGTAAGATTAAATTTCGATTTCATAGTGATGTATCCGGCGGTTACAGATAATTCGGTTCCGCTTGTACATCCATCCCACAATGGCCTCTTAGCAAAATCCAATAAATCATAAATTTTTTTAGCTTTCACGGTCGGCTCTTCGTCAACATTTTCGTTCCCATCATCACCTTGGTCAAAGGTAGAAAAAATTGATCGTGCAACATCTTGCACCATGTTTTCTATAGGATTGGTCATTGTATTATCGTCCTCTAACACTACAGGATTAGGTGTAGGATAAACAAGTTCTCCATGATGATCCCATAAGTAATAATTCGGCACAAAACCAAATTTGTACAAATGTACTTCTACTACATCTGGTTTCCAATGCTTCAGATGTTTGCACTTACTACACGGACAACGAATGTCTACTTTATTTCGATTATTAGATTGAGCAAATCTAATAAATACATGTACAGCATTACATAAACGTTCTTTTATTGATCCTTTCATACCTTTTCGAGGTTCATACATCCAACTATGGTCGAAAAATAATCGAACATATTTCCTGATTTGTAAAATGTAGGTTAGAAGATTGAATAACACACTTCATATTAAAGTCTTGTAAAAATTCATATATAACCCTTTACTATTTTAACAAATTCAAATAAATACTGCATTCAAATTTTCAATTCTTAAGTTTATTGTTTTTTTACTTTGACAGCCGGTTATCCTACTTCCCATTACAAACACAATAATGTAATCATATTTTATAAATCATTTCAGGTTAAACGATTCTAAAAAATTTCGGCAGCACTTCCCTTTATTTCCTGTATCGTACACAAATGCGTGTACACAGGGAAAAAAGGAAGTGCCATCGAAATTTTCTGAACCGTTTAAACTGAAATGATTTATAAAATATGATTACTTTATTGTGTTTGTAACTTGTCCAAATACTAGGACAAATCCAACAAATGTTGCATCAGATGAATATAGATGTCTGTTCTGTGGAAAAATGAATATCCATATAACGATCATATACAACACTTGTCAGACGGGGCCAAAAATTCTATAAGGGGTTCACATAAATAAAGCACAAAGTAAAAATATTAATATTGAAGTATTAGTGGTCTATAGTGAAATAATGATCTTAAATTTTTTTAGTAATGTAGCCAAATAGAATTCGTTTAATTATGAATCAAAATCCATGGGAACTATCAGTAACTCGGAAAATATGCCTTATCTCACAAATGGGAACTATGAGTTACTATTTTAACAACTACAAAAACTATTTTATAATTCATTTAACTATTTAAATATTTATTAATTAAATCTAAAATTTTAAAACGTATTTTAACTTTTGTTTAACTACATAAATTTTAATTAACGATTTTGTGAACTAAATAAGTAGTTAGCACTTACAACAGTATAACAAACATTCTCGTAAACTTATCAATAAACATATTATTCAATAATCATGGACTATTTTTTGGATTTTAAATTAGCCATAATTTTTAACAACATAGTAAAAAACAAATTCACTAATTAATACCACCAAATCAACACAAATTATCATCACCTAATACGCAATAATCACCATTTTCAAACACATAATCAACTAATTTTCTAAATTAGGTTTACCATTATATACCCAATTCAAATAATAAACTATATATCATACACTAATAACATATATTCATCAATTCCAAACCCCTAAATCATCCAATTCCAAACCCCTAAATCATCCAATTCCAAACTCCTAAATCATCAACTAATTTAATTTAAACCTAAATTAAACAAAGATAATGGAAAATAGGAGATACCGGCAAGTTTGGAGAGGTTGAAATTAGCGACGGAAGGTTGTGACGGCTCCTGGTGGCGGAGGGCGGCGGCTCGTTGCAGGGGGCGGCGGATCTGAGTGGATTTGGGGAGAGGAAAATGAAATGTTTTCTCTCGGGTAGCAGGTTTGTATAACGCGATAAGCGACGGCTAGTGACGGCTAGCGACGGCTAGCAACGACCGCTTTTTTTAGCCATTGCTAGCCGTCGCTAGGCTATGTCGCTTTCTGAAGCCTTTCTAGTAGTGTGAAATTTGAGAAATGAGAACAAAAATGAGAAAAACTACACGTCTGTTTAAGTTGAAAAGTATTTTGTGTTTTGCATTTCAAACAGTGTCTAAAAATACACGCAAGATGAGGATGAATGGAAAATAGTCAATTAAAAAAATGGTTTTAACGTATAAAATGAAAAAAAAAAAAAATTCTTTTCTGCTTTTTTGATAATACCAGAACATATCTTCTTCCCCATCTCCTCCTCTTTGCTGTAATGATTAGGATTTTCATCGTTTCCTTCATCTCTAACACCTTTGAAGTGCGTATTGAAAATGAAAAACTCAAAACACTTTCTTCGATGGCTTACGAAACTAAAATGAAGTAGAAGAAAAAATGGATAAACTAGTCATCTCATAAACACAGGCATACAAAAGGTATTTGTTAAAATAAATATTGTAATCCCGAATGTTGAGTCCAATGTAAGATCCTTAGGTGAATGCAGGCAAAATAATATGCAAACTATGATAAAAGTAATCCGCAAATGCATGAAGTGAAAAAGAGTGTGGGTGATGGGGTGAACTGATGTGAAATCAAACCTCATGGTTGAATGTAAATGGTAAGAAAATTAGTGATAAAAGAGACAATTAACCTACTTCTAGGTTCCAAGTAGATCAAGCCTTAAGATCAAGTTTAGTATCCTTGTGAATAAGCTTAATAATCTCATTCGTCCCGATCTGCTTCTCGCAAAAAACAAACTGATTTCTAGCAAACCAGGCTTTCCAACATATATATCTAGAGTACACACAATAACAGAGGCTTCATATGGACTTGGCCATGGAAGAGACCACCGAAAATGAGATAGGATTGCAAACTGGTGGAGTTGGAGTACAGATGCATGAGGCCTTCAAAGTGTTTCCAAAACCTTCCAACGGTCTCGTTGGACTTGAAGAGCTGTGGAACATATTTTATATAATTGTTCAAACAACATCTGTAATTTAAAGGAATGTGAATACAAATATTTATGTTAATTCTATCTCTCGGAAGTCTATTATGCAAGAGTTTCCACATAAAGATGTAAAAAATTTGTTTGACTATGAATACCCTATATCATGGTGAAAGGAAGGCTTCTCTCAGGGAGGGTGCAAGCAATCTCCCATGTGGTCTTACTATGAAACTAACCCTCTAACCACATAAGGCTTAATGGCTATTAATAAGAAGGTCAAACAAGATCATGTATTTTTTGCATACATTCTCAAGTCTCCCTAGAGTTAGCCGATGTAATAATGAAGTTGCGGTCGAATAGCTTATTTTACTTATGGTTGAGAAAATGACCCATAAAGATTCATTCTCGAAGAAATAGACCTAGACTTTGTAAGTGAAAGTCACATGAACAACTTTGAGGTCATGAGCAAACCTCCGCCACACTTGGACTAACAAATACAATTCAGTGAAACCCAATTTAATGACTTATTGAAAGCTGAGCAGCCTAGATCGGAACATATGGGTGGATTTGGTACTTTTGTCATTAGATTTGGAGGTAAATGAAATTTCATTTCAGATTGAAATTGAAATCTCAACTCGACAATAAGCTTAAGAGGGCAATAAATACCTAGCTCCATAATTTTAGGGATTTGTAAATACTAAAGGTAGCTAAATTGATTTAACATCCCTAATTTTTGATAACATTATTCAGGTAATTTAATTAAATAAATTAAATAGAATAATGATCATAAGGGGATTGAGGTTTGAATAAATTATATAACGGGTCGTGCTTAATAATAAGAATTTAATGGGCATTACATTGGTTTATAAGATAATTAATTTACACGTGGGCATAGTGGTAATTAGCCATTCTATTATACACGGCTATACACATCTTACTCTTGCCCATTCACATTCCATTTTTCATTATTCACAAACTCAAATCAAAACTAAATAGAGCCGACCATTAACAAGGAGGAAAAAGGAGAAATTTCAATCTAAAGCTAAGGATCAAAGCTTGGAAGGATTAATCAACAACAAATCTCAAATTACTTATCAAATCTAAGGTGAATAATAATCCATTCCATTTCTTTTTGGTTTTATAATCATATGATTTTGGATTTGACAATTTATTTTATTTCTAAGATCTATTGGATGATGATATGCTTAATTTATGAATTGTTTGATTTAAAGAATTTATTTGTACATGAAATTCATACGGTTTTAAAATCGTGGGTTATTGATTTTAAAATACCATGGAAAATTTTAATGTTAAGTAAAACATGACGTTGAAGATGGGTTTTAATTTTCAGAATTTTCAAGCTATGGAAATTTTATTATGAATTGTTGATGATAAATATGATGTAATTGGGTTTAAAATTTATTTTGAATATTTTAGGAAGAAATTGGGTGTAAAATTTTAATATGTTTGATTACATAATGAAATTGAATCTCTGTGATTTTTGGGGATTTTTCCCAATTGATTTACTAGGGAAAATAAATTATTTTAAAAGATGGACTTTTCTGCAAATATTACATTTGTTATATGAAAGGGCTTAAACGTTACATTTTTATGGTTTAAATCTGATATAAGTGCGGCAGTTTTAAATGTAAAGTATTTGAAAAGTTTTATGGCAGCCAATCAATGGTTTACAAATAGGCAAGTTAATATAAAACAATTACTAAAAGAAGCAACATTTCAGCCTTTAATTTGGAAAAAGTGTTCCGCCTCAATTAGTAGCCCCTTTCAACTTCAATGATTCCGACCCATCCTAGTTGAAACCTACTTAGTCGGAACCCACATAATCGAAACCAATACACAAGGTATCACCTAGTGGTACGCATGGATTGGAAATAAGGCGAAAGCCTTGATGTCGAAAGGTAAGCTTCCGATAGTGTCGAAACCCTGCTCTTTTTTCAAAAGTTAAGATCTTGCCTTGTTTTACTTAAAGCCTTCAACATAGTCGAAACATATTCTTTCGAAAGGGTTTTATAAATAGCTTTCGAAGAAGGTCGTCATATTATGTTAAAGTATCAGCCTTCGAAGGGGTGCCTTTTTCCTTTAAATAAGAGCTTTCGAAAGGGTTGTTTCCGACCTAGTCGAAACTTAGCCGCTATATTCCTTCCGAAGTATTGAAGTCATCAATGTCTTTGAAAGGTTATCTTTGCTTTTACCCAGGTTAAGCCGCTTCCTAATTGCTTTCGAAAGGGGTTGAGGGTTTCGAAGGTAATGGAGTCGAAAGGGGGTTTCGACTCTATCCTTCGAAGTTTCAATTTTTAAAGGTCTTTGCTTTCGACTAGATGGTTCCAACACCATCAACTTTTTCCCAAATTAATTTTAGTTGTTTTCGAAAGAGATACTTTCATATATAATCAGTTTGACCCAAATAATGTTTTAAAGAGTAAACCCAATGCTTTCGAAAGGGTACTTTATTTGTTTCGAAGCTATGTTTAAAAGAATGTTTTCTTGATACCATCGAAAGGTATCATTGGTTTCGAAAGGTATCATTGGTTTCGAAAGGTATATACTTAGAGTTTTGAAAAGAGATTTTCTATGATTTCGAAGGAGGTCATCCGGTGGTTTCGAAAGTGATGTTTTAAAGTTTTAAAACAAATAACCCATTCTCATTTTAAAAGGAAATACCATGGCATAAATAAAGATTTTGGGAATATTATTCATGTTGTTATTAACCCATAAATGTATGTTGGGTAAGGGCAGAATAACCACATAGGTTGACCAAGTAGTGAACATAAATTAAGGAATGTTAAAACCTTAAAACTAAAGATATTGGCAGGGGCCAATAGGTTTACGTTAAGCCCACAAAACTGTATATAACTAATGATATTGGTAGGGGCCAATAGGTTCATAGTCAGCCCATGAAAACTATGATTTGATACTGGCAGGGGCTAGTAGGTTTGTAGTTAGTCAATGAAAACTATATCCGGATAAAGATATTGACAGTCGGTCAATAGGTTCCTAGTTAGCCAATGAAAACTAGGATAAGGGATAAGATATTGGAGTTACCAGTAGGTTCTTAGTGATCCCATGAAAACTATGATATTGGACAGATAGTCCATAAACATTTAACAGGTTAATAGTAATCCTAGAAACTATAATTGAGACATGTAGTTAGAATGAATGGGGATGGGTAATCCGGATTTGATTTACTTGTTTTGCATATTATCATAAAGTTTTTGAAACACTATGTTTTAACCATTGTGGATGCAGGAGAACAGTATATGGTTTTATAAATGTTTTAGGATACTAGTGAGGGGAAAACCCATTCTGCTAAGCGGTGTGGTCTCACTAGATATCTAAATGGTTTGAGGTGGTAAATTATTATTCATACCAGGCTTCATGTCTGACTCAAAGTTTTTGTTTCCCCTTAAACTCTCGGGTACTCAATTGATTTTGAGTGGGTTGAGAGTTAAGGTTTCGAGGTGTTCTTTTAGACGAATAAAGCTTCCGAGGACGTGCAGGAGGCAAACTTGTTATTAGAGTTCTTTAATTTCTGCTGTGTGTTTTGTTGTAAAGGCAAATTTGTTTTCTTGCCTATCTATATACTCTGATCAACCAATGAGGCACCTTCATATGTCGCTCTTGGCGTATTTTATAATAATCATATGTTATCTGAATGTGGTGAACTGGGATTATGTAATCAATTTGGAATATTCTGAAATGGAATATGTAAATTTTTTTGCTGTTTAATTTTTTCCATATTCTTTTGTTTCTGTGTATCAGTGTTTCTAATATCGCCGTATTTGGTTGCCAAGGATTAATAACTATGGATGACTGCAACATCCATTGCCGTTAGTTTTGGGCCTCCAAGTAGGGGGGTATTACAAGTTGGTATCAAATCATAGGTTTTTGAAACCTTAAAAGAAACTTAAACCTAAAAGATTTTTCCAATCATAATCAATTGAATCAGATAATAAGATTGGGGTTTGGATCGTTATAGTAACGTACTTGTATTTGCTATATATTGTTATATATATAAGTGCGTATGCAGATTTATGAGAAAGGAGATATGGAAGAAGGAAACAGAAGAGGAAATCTCGGTGGAGGAAGCACCGCAACTAATGGAAATGCTCGACCCACTACCGGGAGGAATCCAGGTCGACAGGCTAATGCTAATAATCAAAATGCTGATGCTAATATGAGTGCTGGAAATCCACTAGTAGATATGAGGGCGATGTATCAGTTCTTTGTTGGTTTGATGCAAGCTGGAGCTGCTGCTGGTGTTGTTGGAAATGCAGGAGGAGCTAATCCTGTAGCTCCAGTTGGGAATAATTATGCTTTGCTGAGTAGAGATTACACTAGTTTGGGTGGGAAGCCATTCTTGGGAACAGAGAGTGCCATAGAGGTTCAGGATTGGTTGTTGCTTTGTAAGCGTATATTTACTGATTTGGGTCTGAATGATGGGTAAAAGAGAAGGTTGGCCTCTAGACAGTTGTAGGGGTCAGCACTACATTGGTGGAATAGTGTCACTGCCGAAGTTAGGGAAGGGCGGTTAACTTAGGCTGATATTAAAATAAGATTTGAGCAGAAGTTTTAATCTGAGTTTGCCAAGTCTGAGCTGATAAGGAAGTTTATGGATTTAGTGCAAGGAGAGATGTCAGTAGTCGAGTATGCTACAAAGTTTGAAAAGTTGTCTTGATATGGATATGCTGTTATAGATACTGACATGAAAAGGAATGAGAAGTTCATTCGGGGATTGAGGCCCGAGCTTGCTAGAATGACCATGACACATGTTCGTGATCCTTGTAATATAGTGGTGGAGATAGCCATTCGCCATGAGGAGTTACTTGCTGATTTAGCTAAAGAGAAGTCAGTGGAAACTCAGGGTTCTCAAGGGAAGAATATGAAGTTCTTTAAAAAGAAGGGAGCCCAGAAAGGAGATACTACTAAGAAGTTAAAGGCTGAGGTAGTTTGCTATAAGTATGACAAGAAGGATTACTTTGCTAATGAATGTCGGTCAGGAAATGGGAAGAAAGCTGCAAATAAGAAGAATGTGAAGTGCTTCAACTGTGATCAAGTTGGGCATTACAAGAATCAGTGTCCAAAGCTAGTTAGGGAGGATAAAGGAGAAGTTTTTGCTATAGGACCAGCTAGGCCTACCGTTACTGATAATGGAAAGACTGTGATGGAAGGTACGCTTTTGATTCAGAGTATTCCAGTTAGAGTACTTTGTGATACCGGTGCATCACATTAGTTTATATCTTAGTCTTTGGTTGATAGATTATGCTTAGAACCCACCTACCTTGTTACTTCCTTAAGGGTTGCGAATCCAATAGGAGGGTATGCAACTCTAGGGTTAAGATGTGACCAGTTAAAACTTGATTTGTTAGGTTATAAATTTGCATGTAGTTTTCATGTTATTGATTTTGTAGATTTCAAAATCATTTTGGGAATGGATTGGTTGGGTAGGTATGAGGCTAGAATATTTTTCCAGGATAGAGGGATATCACTGAGACACCCTAATAGTCATAACCGAGTGATATTCTCAGTAGAGAATACTGTCCGGAGTGTTAGTGTTATGCTTAATGCTATGGAGGTAGGAAATGAGTTGAGTCAGGTTTGGGTAGCAAGAGAGTTTGCAGATATCTTTGAGCCGGTCACTGGACTACCCCCGAAAATAGCTATTGAGTTTAGAATAGATTCCATGCCAGGAGTTGAACCTGTAAATAGACCACCTAGCAGGATGACACCAACTGAGATGAAGGAATTGAAGGTGCAGCTAGTGAATTTAGAAGGAAGGAGTTTTATTAGACCAAGCAGTTCGCCTTGGGGAGTGGCTGCGGTGTTCGTAAAGAAACCGGATGGGTCGTTAAGGATGTGCATTGACTATCGCAAGTTAAATGAAAGGACAATTAAGAATAAGTATCCTTTGCCGAGAATAGATGATTTGTTTGATCAGTTGAGTGGAACCATAGTGTTTTCCCAGTTGGACTTGGCGACAGGTTTCCATCAGTTAAGAGTGGCAGAGGACAGTATTCCTTTGACGACATTTCGAACTAGGTATGGTTCATATGAGTGGTTGGTGATGCCATTTGGATTAACGAATGCACCTGCTTTCTTTGTGTATTTGATGAACCGAGTTTTCCGAGAGTATTTGGATAGGTTTGTGTTGGTGTTTACAGATGACATTCTAGTCTACTCTAGGGATGAGAGAGGGCATGAAGTTCACCTTATAGTGGTACTTGAGACGTTGAGGCAGAATCAGCTAAAGGCGAAGTTTACCAAGTGTCATTTCTGGAAGAAAGAGGTAAAATTTCTTGGTCACATAGTTTTAGAGAAAGGATTGTCAGTCGATCTAGATAAGATCGAAGCCGTGAATAATTGGAAGAGACCAGAGACGGTGACTGAGATCATGAGTTTTCTTGGACTTGCTGACTACTACCGGAGATTCATTAAGGATTTCTCGTGGATAGCAGAACCCTTAACTAAGCTAACCATGAAGGAAGTGAGATTTGTTCGGTATGAAAAATGTGAGGAGGCATTCCTTAAGTTAAAGCATTTGTTGACCAATGCATCTGTGTTAGTAGTGCCAGACGGAAACCAAGGATTGGTGGTGTATACTGATGCATGTGGAACTGGATTAGGAGCGGTGTTGAAGCAGAATGGTAAAGTCATTGCCTACGCATCTAGGCAGCTTAGACCGCATGAAGTTAGATATCCTACTCATGATTTGGAGTTGGCAGCTGTGATCTTCGCAGTGAAGATTTAGAGACATTATCTCTTAAGGGAGAGATTTGAGTTATATACCGATCATAAGTCTTTATGGTATTTATTCTCTCAGAAGGAGTTGAATATGAGACAACAGAGGTGGTTGGAGTTTTTGGCAGCTTATGATTTATGTATAGAGTACACACCAGGGAAAGGTAATAAGGTAGCAGATGCTCTCAGCAGGAAACATTAGAATGTGGTGTTAGCTGTGTTGGAGGAGTGGAAGGATTTAGAAGCTTTAGTCGATTGCGATGTGCAGTCAAGATCAACTGCTAGTTCTAATCGGAGTACCGCCAGGTTGTTGTCTTGTTTAGAAGTTCGACCAGTATTGATTGAGAAAATTTCTTCTAAGCAGAAGGAGGATCCAGTATTAGCTGAAAGGATTAGAAGACTGGAGGTTGAAATAGAGATCGATGATTTAAAGGATTTTAATCTTGACCAGAAAGGATGGCTAAGAAAGAAGGGACAGTTATGTGCACTGAATGTGGAGGACTTAAGGAAAGAAGTTCTTGGAGAATGTCATCGGTCCAAGTTTACGATTCATACTGGATGGACAAAGATGTATCAGGATATGAAAAGGAGCTTCTATTAGGAAGGCATGAAGAGGGATGTTGGCTTGTGGGTTAGGCAATGTGCAAACTGTCAACAAGTGAAAGCTGAACATTAGAAACCGAGTGGGTTGCTTCAGCCTTTAGAGATTCCAGTTTGGAAATGGGATTCGATATCTATGGATTTTACAGACGGGTTGCCAAGGTCAAATAGAGGTAATGAAAGTATATGGATTATAGTGGACAAATTGACCAAGAGTGCCCATTTCATTCCAATCAAGTCAACCAAAACGGCACCTATTTTAGCTAAGTTGTTCCTGAAGAACATAGTTAGACTGCATGGAGTTCCTAGTAGTATAGTCAATGACAGAGATGCTTTGTTCACTAGTGAATTCTGGAAGAGTCTACAGGAAGTGATAGGTACCAAGCTTAATATGAGTACCGTGTATCACCCTCAGACAGATGAGCAGACAGAGAGAGTCAACAAAGTACTCGAGGATCTACTGAGAGCTTGTGTATTAGACTTTGGTGGATCATGGGAGGATTACCTACATTTGGTTGAGTTTTCCTGTGATAATAGTTATCAGACAAGTATAGGAATGACGCTGTTTGAAGCTTTGTATGGAAGACCATGCAAATCACCAGCATGTTGGTTGGAGACTAGAGACAGATTAGTCTTAGGTCCATATTTGGTTAGAGAGGCGTTAGAGAAGATTGAGTTAATCCGAGGAAGGATGAAGAAAGCTCAGTTATGATAGAAGAGTTACGCAGATAAGAGGCGTAAGGACTTAGAATTTTCAGTTGGAGATAAGGTTTTCATTAAGGTATCACCAATGAAGGGTGTGGTACGATTTGAAAAGTCAGGGAAGTTAGCCCCAAGATATGTAGGTCCATTCCAGATTATAGAGAGGATTGGAAAGCTCGCATACAGAATAGATTTGCCGAGCAGTTTTGCAGGTGTCCATATGTATTTCATGTGTCTCATCTTCGCAAGTATGTGCATGATCCAAAGACTACTATTCCTCCGACAGGATTGGATGACTTTGTGGTAGAGCCTAATTTCACTACTGTTAGCAACCAGTTTGGGTTTTAACTAGAGAAGAGAAAAGATTAAGGAACAAGGCAGTTAGGTTGGTGGAAGTTCAGTGGAGCGACAACGAGAAAGACTGTACTTGAAAGACAGAGGACAGGATTAGAGATACTTATCTTGATCTACTTTGAGGGTATGTCTATATTAGATTTATATAGATAGTTACTAGTAAGTTAGATTAGTATTTTTGTTTGGAGTTGTTACGGATGATTGCTATGTTTAGTATTTAGTCCTTACTAAATTTTGAGGACGAAATTCTTTTAGGGGGAGCCTGTAAGATCCCTAATTTTTGATAACATTATTGAGAAAATTTAATTAAACAATTTAAATAGAATAATGATGATAAGGGAATTGATATTTGAATAAATTATAAAATGGGCCATGCTTAATAATAAAAATTTAACGGGCATTACATTGGTTTATAAGATAATTAATATAAACGTGGGCATAGTGGTAATTAGCCATTCTATTATACATAGCTATACACATCTTACTCTTGCCCATTCACATTCCATTTTTTATTATTCACAAACGCAAATCAAAACTAAATAGAGCCGGCCATTAACAAGGAGGAAAAAGGAGAAATTTCAATCTAAAGCTAAGGATCAAAGCTTGGAAGGATTAATCAACAACAAATCTCAAATTCCTTATCAAATCTGAGGTGAGTAGTAATTCATTCTATCTCTTTTTGGTTTTATAATCATATGATTTCGGATTTGAGTATTTATTTTGTTTCTAAGATCTATTGGATGATGATATGCTTAATTTATGAATTGTTTGATTTAAACAGTTTATTTGTACATGAAATTCGTATGGTTTTAGGGGCAAAACCATGGGTTATTGATTTTAAAATGCCATGGAAAATTTTAATGTTAAGTAAAACATGACGTTGAAGATGAGTTTTAATTTTTAGAATTTTCCACGCTATGGAAATTTTATTATGAATTTTTGATGATAAATATGATGTAATTGGGTTTAAAATTTATTTTGAATATTTCAGGAAGAAATTGGGTGTAAATTTTTAATATGTTTGATTCCATAATGAAATCGAACCTCTGTGATTTTTCCCAATTGATTTACTAGGGGAAATAAATTATTTTAAAAGATGGACTTTTCTGCAAATATTACATTTGTTATATGGAAGGGCTTAAACGTTACATTTTTATGGTTTAAATCTGATATAAGTGTGGAAGTTTTAAATGTAAAGTATTTGAAAAGTTTTACGGCAGCCAATCAATGGTTTACAAATAGGCAAGTTAATATAAAGCAATTACTAAAAGAAGCAACATTTCAGCCTTTAATTCAGAAAAAGTGTTCCGCCTCAATTAGTAGCCCCTTTCAACTCCAATGATTCTGCCCCATCCTAGTTGAAACCTACTTAGTCGAAACCAATACACAAGGTATCACATAGTGGTATATAGTAGATTAGAAGGAAGGCGGAAGCCTTAGTGTCGAAAGGTAAGCTTTCGATATGATCGAAACCCTGCTCTTTTTTTCAAAAGTTAAGATCTTTCTTTGTTTTACTTAAAGCCTTCGACATAGTCAAAACATATGCTTTCGAAAGGGTTTTATATATAGCTTTCGAAGAAGGACGTCATATTATGTTAAAGTATCAGCCTTCGAAGGGGTGCCTTTTTCCTTTAAATAAGAGCTTTCGAAAGGGTTGTTTCCGACCTAGTCAAAACTTAGCCGCTATTTTCCTTCCGAAGCATTGAAGTCATCAATGTATTCGAAAGTTTATCTTTGCGTTTACCCAGGTTAAGCCGCTTCCTAATTGCTTTCGAAAGGGGTTGAGGGTTTCGAAGGTAATGGAGTCGAAAGTGGTTTCGACTCTATCCTTCGAAGTTTCAATTTTTAAAGGTCTTTGCTTTCGACTAGATGGTTCCGACACCATCAACTTTTCCCCAAATTAATTTTAGTTGGTTTCGAAAGAGATACTTTCGTATATAATCAGTTTGACCCAAAGAATGTTTTAAAGAGCAAACTCAATGCTTTCGAAAGGGTACTTTATTTGTTTCGAAGCTATGTTTTAAAAGAATGTTTTCTTAATACCATCGAAAGGTATCATTGGTTTCGAAAGGTATATACTTAGAGTTTAGAAAAGAAATTTTCTATGCTTTCGAAGGAGGTCATCCGGTGGTTTCGAAAGTGATGTTTTAAAGTGTCAAAACAAATAACCCATTCTCATTTTAAAAGGAAATACCATGGCATAAATAAAGATTTTGGAAATATTATTCACGTTGTTATTAACCCATAAATGTATGTTGGGGAAGGGCAGAATAACCAGATAGGTTGACCCAGTAGTGAACGTAAATTAAGGAATGTTAAAACCTTAATTTATACTATACTATTATTAGTGAGTTGAATTTCAAGCTCACACAGGCCCCCTTGAAATTTGGCAACCGAACAGTCTCTAGAATTTTCTTCCTCTACACTGCTATTATATTATTACTGAGTTTGGTTTCAAGGGCACAGAAGCCACCTTGGATTTTTTGTGAAATGGAATGTCGCTGGTCCTTTTTTTCCTTTGTCGACCTTCCTCTTTCCTTCCCCCTCCTTTCTCATAAAAAATCAAAACGCCGCCACTCCCCTCAATTTTTTCCCCTTTCCTCCACTTTGGGTGTTCTCCGATTAGCTGCTTTTCCAGTTTGCCCCAGTTGTCCGCCCTTTCTAGCGCCTTCGCCTACCATCCTCCTATGTCGCCCTGATTTCCATCTCCTTTGCTCCCCGTGTCATCCAACTCAAACCCTAGAGGTAATCGTCCCTCTTTCCCTTTTTATTTTTAAACGGTAAAACGAGGTCCTATTGCTACTTTCTCTCCTTTATGTTTCGTATTTCCCCAATAGCTAGATACGGGCTTTTCTTCCTCTGTTCGGTTTTAGCGCCATTCGTTCTTTTGCCTGTTCCAGGTATCTTCTTCTACCCGCGCTATCTTTTTCTACTTGTTGAGTATGTTATGAGATATAGATGAACCGCTTACAGCTATTTTGCATTTGTTTTCGGTTTGCTAATTCATTTGCACTTTACGCTATGCTGTCAGTATAGGAATAAGTCATTTGTTTTTGTACTCAGTTTCTCCTTCCTGTTTGTTTATTACTTCTCTTTGCAGTAAGCGATTAATTATCCTGTCTACAGAGATTTCCTTTGAACACCTCAAGCTCTTCAACATTTAATACTGATAATAGTATATAATGGGAATAGGATGAAAAATAATAATATTAAAGTTGGGTGTATGTATGCTGGAATGTTATATGTAATACCAGCGTTGTCCTTAAAAAATTTATAAGTTTGTAGTGCTTTTTGCTGTGTCAGTTAAGATGACTGCATCTGCAAATGTGTTACATGAAGCAATGAATGGCTTAGAGGAAGTTCTTCCTAAGCATGTGGGAAAGACCACAACTTATCCGTCTCAGTCAACTATTTGATTTTACACTTTTTGTTGAAAATAATAAAATATGTAAACGGAGCAGTGTCAACATTGGTAAAGGCGGTAAATTGTACGACTTATTTTTGAATCATATGAACCGAATGCAAGTTGTTTTGCTATATCAGGTTTGATTTGAGTCAATATAAAAGTTATAGTAGACACCAAGATAAATACATTTATAACGCATATACAATATCTTGAAATGGCAATTTTATCAGGGGTAAAATACCCTGACCTGATCAAGTTGAACAAACCGTGTTTCTACTTAATTTACGGTAGTGGTTATCTGTATTAGGTTGCCAGGCGATACCGTTTTTACTTTTCGATTGCAAATCTGATGTCTACATATATTGTTTAACAACCAATGCCTTGAATTTATTTACAGTAGACAGTAAATAACAGGAAATTACAGTCGGAAATCACAACTCTATAACAAAGATGATTTGATGCATCCATTACTCATGTATACGTTTCAAACTAAGAGGTAAGATAATAATCTCACACTACTATATCTACAGATCAAGATGCATCCATTACTCATGTCGAAGACGATTTGATTTTCTCCCAACGCACCCTCGCCCGGCTATTTTACTAAATTCTTCCTTACCCTGTCAGCGGCGGTACCACAATTTACCCAACTTGAGTTTCTTCATTATTGTATTCCCTTTCTATTATTATTGCAGATAAAGTTATTGACTATATTTTCTTTTGATGATTCTTGATATTCAATTTGGCTCGAGTTTCTAACGAGTGAACCCTAATTTACTGCTTTTATGGATAAGGTTTGTTCTAATTTGTCCTCTATTGATTTCATTTTGATGTTATTGGTTTCAAAATTTTACATGTCTCAGCCTATAATTTTGACGTTGTTATTTGTTTACAACTGTTATTTGAGAATCTTTATGCTGCATGAAATTCAATGTTGATTCATTAGTTTTCCATCAAATTTCAAATCGATTATTGCACTCCGTTAAAACATTCAGTGAATAAATGTCATGTCTTATTATTATCTTCCATAGGTTGATCAATTTTTTATGTAAATTGAAAAAACATTATATAATGACAAGAAAGGTGTTAAAATGTTTGATACAAGGTAGTTGATCGAACTTAGCTGCATCATTATAAAATGAAAATGGAATATTAAAAACGTTGGATTTGTGAACCATGAGGATCAACGTTAGTTCACATTTTGTTATAAACATCAATCATAATTTTTTTTCTCATTTTTTGATCATAATCCTAAAATAAACACTCAAACACAAAAGAAAATTTTAAATTTAGTGAATCACATAAACAAATAAATAATGCCTAAAATGCTACAATCATTATTGTATACAATTCACATATTTCTGTGCCTATATGTGGGTAATTTTAGAACGACATTTTAGGACGTACAAGTGTTCATCACATCATCAAGTTTGACTAGAGAAATTTGATTTCACCTGAATCCTATCCTTTTCCATCTTCTTATAAATAATTTTGTTACATTATAATGCATTAAATAGTTTTAGGATTTCACAGTTCATCAACATCACTCAAACGGCTTCGAGACATTAATTGAAATAGACTCCACCTTGCATCTAACTATATTGTAACAACCATGGTTATTGAGGAGAGAGATGGTCATGGGTAAACCTTAACCATTTATTTCAAATTTGAAATTCATTTTGAACATTTAGTTTGCATATTCAGCTTGCATACCAATTTTTGATTACTGTATGGTCAGTATGTCAGTTAATTAGTTTAAGTGAAATCAATATCAGGTAAGAAGTTGTGAAAGTTATAAATTACTGTCATTTGCTTATCTTGAGTGAGGTTAATTATTTTGATTGGGGTCCATGCTTTCCAAGGCTAGCTTACTGCCTAAAACATATGTTATTGAATATAGTACTCTAGGTCTTTTCTTCTGTTTTGGAAAGGAATCTTAAATTGTTTTGGATAAGTAATATTGCCTTTTTATAGTTAAAGAAGCTTAGAAAATATTTTTTCCATCAATTAGGCATGTCTGAGCGATTTTTTTTTCCGTAAAGCAGTGAATCATTTTGATGTTAGAATTGTGTTTTAATGTCATATTCATGATAAACATGAATTTGAAGGGGAGTGTAAGTACTGTTATTTGTTTCGGATGACAAAATTATTACAAAGAAAAGAAAAGTAAATATTTCAGGTATTTTCTTAAATCCTACGATAGCCATGTTTTATGGTATTGTGTGCCAAGTGATGAAAGCTTTCAGTAGACAGTTTCATTCTCTTTTTAAGATCTTGAGTCATGAAAGTTTGGCATATTTTCTTGGTTGTAAACAAATCAACTATCATGCAATTCTAACGATAGTTTAAAACTGAAACTTTTGATACTACTGGTTTTTTTGACTCGTGTTTAAATTTTATGATAGAAAACAACATTAATTCATTCAACTATAATTTTATATGTATTTTGTTCATCAACGCAATACTAGATAAAACAACATTAGAATAAAATAGCTTCGACACACCTTTTTGACTCAGCTCTCCAACTACATGCAGTATTATTTGCGATGACCAGTTTTTTTTACAGGCTCAAATAGGTACAGTGCAACAGAATTTAGAATTGCATCCCATTAACACATATTTCCTTTTTTCCATTAAGTATACTTTGAAGGCTTCGCCACCAGTTACTGGTCAGACCAGTACAGCTATGTAATGTGTTGTAAATGTTCTTGCCAATCAAAGCTATATATAAGAATGTCATAAAAAATTAATATACCGAACTTCTTAAGATATGCATTAAAAAACTTAATTCATGAGGGCTTCAAAGGATGCTGCAACATTAGCTAAGCCAAGTGGCATCACTAAAAACTCCTCCTGACCCTCATAAGCTTTATATATTTTTTGTATATCACTTGGATGCACTGTGATCTGATAGTAGCCTGACGTGAGTTCCTGTTGGGTAAAAAACTGTGCGCCTTCATCAAATAATTCATCAATGTGAAGAATTTGAAATTTGTGTTTTTTGATTCTTTGTTTCACCCTCTATAGTCTATGCATATTCTCCAACTTCCATCGCTCTTTTTTCCCATTACAACTAGAGAAGAATATGGGTTGTGGCTTACCTGGTTACTCCGGATTGAAGCAATTCTTCCACTAATTTTCATATTTAATTTTTTTGGGTAGTGGGAGTGTTTATACGAATTGAGAGAGTGATGTTTGGCTAACAGAATAAGGGGAATTTGATGATATATTTATCTTTGAGGAGGAAGGAAATGGGTTTTTGGCAAACTTTGGCAAAGTATTCACTAATTTGTTGAATGAATGTGGGAATTTTTGTGGTTGTTATGATCCTCATAGGTTTGTTTCCCATCTTAGTATTAGATGGTTGGATCATGAAGCAGAAGTTATTTTGAAGTATTGCATCGTCAATTGATTTCTTAGTAAATAGTTCAATTCCTAATTATTGAATTCCTAGCCAAAAAATTCTTTGACATACGATTTCCATTCGCATTTGTAGGCCTTCACATTTGAAAATAACTCCTTTACATATTCCTTGATTACTAAGCTTTTCTCAAATTGTAGGTAGAACTTGGAATTCATTACACTGTATCTTCATACTGCACACAGTATCATCCTGTAGCTCAATTTCAGTTTTCCAAGTCTTTTTACCTTTATACTGCACATAAACGACCCACTTTCTACAACTTTCTGACATGACTTATTTTCTTCCTTTCAGCTGAAGTGGAATTATGACTACACATGCTCCTTACCATACAGAGACAGTTGCCAAAGATTTTGTGCCTTCTTCTTCTATGACTTGACTTGACCTGTACATGACCTGTATATGTACTTATTTATTATGAATGCTTGTTGATGTACTGTAATCTTACAGCACATTATTTAACTTTTTCATTGTTGTTTGCCTATAAACATTGTACTGCAAGACTGTTGCATCAGCTTCAGTCCATCTGATACTGAAATTTGTCCCAGTTTTCTCTAATTTTCTTGCTCTCTTGGTGTACATCCAATTCAAATTATGTTCTATTACTGTGTTGCTATGGTCCCTTTGATGTACTCTTTTCATGACCTATAAATTTATGTACATTTATATATTGTTTTATTTCGTAGTTTCATACTGTTAATTTCAGTGCAGCCCAAATTTTCTTTTGGGCCATTCTTTTATATTTAATCAGCATTATATATGTTTGATGGGCAATGCCTAATAATGCCTCTTCTCAAAAAATTATGTCCTGCATCATTTTATATTCTACTCTTTTACTACTGGCAAAGAAGTACATTGATAACAAATGGTGACTTCATTTTACTGACTGTATGGGCATCCTTTTCTTCTATAAGTTCAAAACCTATTTTTGATAGTTGAAGGTGTACTACTTTAGCTACAATGCTCCTACCCAATCTTAAATCTTTGTTTATAATTTAATAATTAGCTAATTCCAAATTGTTTTGTTAATCCACTATTTATAATTACGGTTGAAAGTGGTTTACTTTATGTAGCTTTCATCACTATTTCCATGTATATTTCACTGTGCTTCTTTTCGTTGTCATCGAATTAAAGTATACTGTTGCCTTACTCACTATACCATATGTTGACTTATTTAAATTACTTATTTTTAATTATCTTACCAATTTAACCATCTCTCTATTTACTATATACCCAATATATTTTCACCACCCCGTATGCGAAGCACGGGTTCGCACTAGTACTAAAGATAGTGGTAGGGGACAATAGGTTTACAGTAAGCCCATGAAAACTGTATATAACTAATGATATTGGCAGAGGCCAATAGGTTCATAGTCAGCCCATGAAAACTATGATTTGATACTGGCAAGGGCCAGTAGGTTTGTAGTTAGCCCATGAAAACTATATCCGGATAAAGATATTGACAGTTGGTCAATAGGTTCCTAGTTAGCCCATGAAAACTAGGATAAGAGATACGATATTGGAGTTACCAATAGGTTCTTAGTGATCCCATGAAAACTATGATATTGGATAGATAGTCCATAAACATTTAACAAGTTAATAGTAATCCTAGAAACTATAATTGAGACAGGTGGTCCGAATGAATGGGGATGGGTAATCCATATTTGATTTACTTGTTTATTATCATAAAGTTTTTGAAACACTATGTTTTAACCATTGTGGATGCAGGAGCATAGTATATGGTTTTATAAATGTTTTAGGATACTAGTGAGGGGAAAACCCGTTCCGCTAAGTGACGCGGTCTCACTAAATATCTAAATGGTTTGAGATGGTAAATTATTATTCATACAAGGCTTCATGTCTGACTCGAAGTTTTTGTTTTCCCCTTAAACTCTCGGGTACTCAATTGATTTTGAGTAGGCTGAGAGTTAAGGTTTCCAGGTGTTCTTTTAGACGAATAAAGCTTCTGAGGACGCGCATGAGGAGAACTTGTTATTAGAGTTCTTTTATTTCCTCTATGTGTTTTATTGTAAAGGAAAATTTGTTTTCTTGCCTATCTGTATACTCTGATCAACCAAGGGGCGTCTTCATATGTCACTCTTGGCGTATTTTGTAATAATTATATGTTATCTCAACATGGTCTGCGAACTAGGATTATGTAATCAATTTGGAATATTTTGAAATGGAATGTGGAAATTTGTTTGCTGTTTATTTTTTTTCATATTCTTGTGTTTATGTGTATCAATGTATCTAATATCGCCGTATTTGGTCGTCGAGGATTAAAAACTATGGATGACTGGAGCATCCGTAGCCGCTAGTTTCGGGCCACCAAGTAGGGGAATGTTACAACTGAGACCCAAGGAAAACAAGAGCTCTAGAATAAACCGACCTTTTACAACATTTAGGTCACAATGTTGATAAAATGACCATGTAATAAACATTTTAGCAACATTTCATTTTCTCAAAGTTATAGTAAACCTTTTTAACATTTATGGATATGGTCCTTGTAATAAATCTCTTTAACAACTTTCTATTTGTGAAAGCTGTAAATATTAATTTGTAATAACTTTTCCTACAAGTTGTTTTACTCATATGTTTCAGTAAATTCTTTAAAAAAAATCATTTTTGGAAAGCTGTAAATATTAATTTATACTAACTTTTCGTAGAAGTCGTTCTACTCATAGGTTGTACATGATTGCATAACCTCATTCAAGGAAACATCATAAAAAAATTAACGAAAATTCTATGTAGGCGCAAAGTTCTTACTCAGAGACTTTAATGTTAGTGCTAAACAGTCGCACAAAATATTAAAGAAGCAAGAAATAACAAAGAGCAAAGGATTAAAGTATTTTATAAAATACCAACGACTTCAAAATTTTATAACTAGTTAAAGAATTAAACAATCCATAGAATTTAAAATAAATAGTAAAGTAGCTTCAAAACAGGAGCAAACACATTTAACCGATTTTGCTAACCTAACCGAGGTAAACTGTAACATATTCCATTTCGAGACTCGAAAATGGATGCCGATGATTCTGCAGTCATCACCAAAATTAATTTCAAGCGATAAAATGAGATCAGTATTTTTTCACAACATTAAGTAAACATAGCAACTAAATATTTTTCATTACACGTATTGTCAATAACATTTGTCATTATCCTAAAAATTTTCCACGTAGGGGTAAATATAATAAAACATAAATAATAGTGTCGTGCCCGATATAGAAGATGCTGACATGAACATTTAACCAGCTATATACCCTGGTTTTACAATAGAAGAATACAGTAATAACTTTAATTAGCAACAAGCCTCATGCTTCGTCCCTGGCTTCTTTATTCATCTTCTCTGGTATGAGTAATACTTTACCCCAAAAACATGCACATTGTGAGACCACCCCCACTAAAGCATAGAACATGTTTTCCCCTTACTGAATCAACAATAGCAATTACATCATATCATATAACAAATCACATATCATGAGTGTTCACATTACATCTATTCAAATATAAGTGCACTTATACTTTACATTCAATTATGAACCATGTCATATTCATCATTCAATTAAGTATGCCTTATATTTGTCACATTATTTGATCTATGTCATATAACCAACACATATACATTCTCAAGCATCACCTAGACTCTTATTTATGTATCAATCTTAAGTTTTTATCAACTTTGCTTGGTGATTACCTCCCTAGGCCTATCTTTTACTAATTTATCTTTTCTCGAACAATATCTCCGATGAAATGACCACTAATTCCACCGTGTGAGCCACTTTGACTCTCCTAGATGGTTGAATGTAAGCACACCGAATACCTTTTGGCAAGTGTTCTTACTTCATCAATAGTCCCTCATAATTCCTAAAACTCTACCTTTTCACATTGTTAATTCATTCATTAAAATACATCCATTTTGATATTATTACTCTTCCTATATTTAAATTTTTGAAATGGACCCTATTGACTTCCCATGTCATGGCACCTTGCCATATAACATTGAATTTTAGACTTCAATGTCTTGCACCCTACTATTGAACAACCCCATGAGTAGGTATATGTTAAAATCTTGGGTTTAATCCATTTCTTTCATTCATTAGTTGTGTACCATGCACATTCTTTATATAAAACATTTTTTTATTTCGTTTAAATAACGCAACCGTCATTTCTTTGCTTCCCTAAGCTTATTTCATTCTTCCATCTTAAATAAGTTCTTGTCTTAAACATATTATTCTTTATCTCAATTTCATCCCTATGAAATTATGAATCAACATTTTGGAAATTTGCTACTAAACTGCTACTAAGTATTCTCTGTTTTTGCTTAAGGAAATTTTTATCACTAACTATCGCATGTCTAATTCCAAGGTTATCGAAAGTCAAGCTCTATGAACTATCACATGTCACAAATTAGAGCAATCTCATGTCCCAATTCAAAGCTATCAAAGGCCAGGCTATCACATGCCAAGTTATCGCAAGTCATGATCTAGTGCTATCGAAGGTCAAGTTATCGCATGCCAACTTATCGCATAGCAAGCTATCGCAGGTCCCAAACCAAAGCTATCGAAGGTTAAGCTTTAAAATCCATCACAGGTCATAAACTAAAGCTATCGAATGTCAAGATTTAGAAGCTATTACATGTCACAAAAAAAGCTATATACGGTCAGTCAAGCTTTAAAAGCTATTGCATGTCATAAACCAAGCCATCGACGGTCAACCTTTAGAAGCTATCGTAGGCCACAAAACAGAGCTATCAAAGGTCAAGCTTTAGAAGTTATCGTAGGTCACAAATCAAACTATCAAAGATCGTATTTAAAGGCTATCATGCGTTATGAAACAAAGCTATCGCATGTCTAACTTTTAAGTTATCAAGTGTCTCTACTTAAAGCAATCGCATTTCATAATGGTAAATCCGTAATTAAATGGGAATTTATATATTTCCTTCATAAACTAATAAATATTAACCTAGTCTGTACACATGTCATTTGTTCACTGGTTACTTTTACTATATGATAATATTCTCTAACAATTGCCGATAATCGTGCCCCCTTTAATTAATCATTTCCTTAATTATTTTCATTAATTAAGCTTTACTTTTACCAATTAATTCATAATAATTCAAAATTTAGTTGGAAAATTTTCAAAAATTCACAAAAATTCAAAGACATCATCTTTTATCTTTAGCCAAATTTCCAACAAAAATATTCAACTTTAATATTATTTTTATCTAAAATTGCCTATTTTCCACTTAGAAAATTCAAAATAAAATATTTCTTCTCCCAAAAATTACAAAAATCAAAATCCATATTCGTTTTAATGTTAAAATCATCAAATTACAATTTTAAATTATTTAGAGAAGATTAAATCATGTTTTATCCTAAAATTTGTCTTAAATCATCATCTTTTCATTATTCAAACATAGATAAAACATTTTTTTTGCCATTAGAACTTGTTTATCCAACATTTAAACCCCCAAAGAACATCAAATCTGAACTTAAACAGTTTGCAGGTAACTAGAGAAAGTATTACTCATCTAGGTTTGTAGGACTTGATTGAAACCCTCCTCTTCTTCTTAGGGACGAAAGTTTTAGTCTTTTAGTTTTATTTCTCTACTTTCTCTTAAAAATGGCGGTCAACCTCTCTTAGGGTTTTATTTTGTTTTTGTTTTAAAATAAAGGGAGGACGGGGAGAATATGGTTAAGGGTATACACATTTGTGGTTTTAGCTTGGGCTAAAATCTCTTCTTGCTTGATCTCACTAATTTATTTCCCTTAATACAAAATTCTCTTTATTCTAAATTAAAATCTATATATTTCTATTAGTGAGGTCGAATTTAAATGCTTTAATTACTCTTGGTCCACTAAACTAAACTTTGAAAGCGTCCTACATTTAAATAACCAAACTTTCCTTAAATAATTCTCACAATTAAATTATCTAAATTATCTCTTATTAAATTCTTATTATTAATTTAATTTTCCATATTATGGGACTACAAAATATTGAAGTGTTATGGTATTCCCTCCTTATAGGAATTTCATCCTTGAAATTCAGGTAAAGATGAGTAATAATTACACTCACAACCTGATACCGTAAAGTCATTATCACATAAGTACATACAAGTACAAAACCTACACTAGTACCTATTAATGTAAATCATCAATCAAAAATGCATTAGTGCAACTAAAAATACATAATCATATTATAAGCATAAGATATGTTAGTCCCGCTGCTAGTTCATACATTAGACAAACAAAACACATTGCTACAATAATGACTGTCTAAAACAGTACTAGATAGATATTTCAAATCCTATCCTCAACCTCCCATATATAATCATCTTTATCATCACCCCACTAGATGCTAACAAGTTTGATAACTTTGTTTCTCAATTCCATCGTATCTCGATCTACTATCCCTTTCAGTCGTATAACATAAGTCAACTTTGGCTCTACAGATAAGTCATCAATCGCCCTCGTTCTACTACCGTACTTAGGTCATACACTCACTTCCTTAATTTGATATGTGAAAAATATTATGCACACTTTCCAAGCTACTTGATAACTCGACTTTATGCATGATTTTATCGATCCTCTCGATCGGTAAAAACAGTCCTACATACCTAATGGCCAATTTCCCTACCTTTTCAAAGCGCATAACATCTCACATCAATGAAACCTTCATGAACATATGATCTCCCACTACGAACACCAGGTCCTTTCTTCTCTTATCAGCATAACTCTTATACCTTGATTGCGCAGATTACATTCTAGCGCAAATCAATATTATCTTGTTGGTAGCATATCTTATCAGGTCAGGTCCTAACACGAGTCTGTCCCTTATGTCCAACCAATAAATAGGTGACTTACATGGTCTTCATAAAGCATCTCAAATGGTGCCATTCTGATCCTCTACTGGTAACTATTATCGTATGAAGATCGTATCAAATGAAAATGATCTTTCCAAGATCCTCCAAAATCTAAGACATACGCTCTCAGCAAATCCTCAAGTACCTAGTTTACTCTTTCCATTTAACCATCCATCTACGGGTAGGAAGCTGGACTCAAGTTCAACTATATACCCAATATACTATGTAAACTTCTCTAAAACTCACAGGTAAACATGAGGTATCTATCGCTGAAATACTACTTGGAATTCCATGCAGCCTTAAAACATTCTTCATGTATTACTTTGATAAGCTAGATGTCATCCTTTTCAACTTCACTGGGATAAAATAGACGCTCTTAGTCAATCTATCAACTATTACCCAAATGATAATATTCCCCATTCCGACCTTGGTAACTATCTATAAAATCCATCGATACTCAATCCCACTTTAAATTCAGTACTTCCAATGGTAAAGTAAACCACTTTGCTTCTGATGCTCAGCTTTCACTTGCTGGCATGTGATGCAATTCTTTACACATTCTCTTGTGTCTCGCTTCATCCCATCCTAAAAGTGGACACACTTCATGTTGTAGTACATCTTTATTCCTGCAGGATGTATTGTAAACTTAGACCGATGAATTTCTTCTACAACTTCCTTTTGAAGGTCACCTACATTCAGAACACATAGTCTTCCTTTCTTCTTAAGCCAACCTTTTGAATATATCTCAAATTATTTTAGATCCTCTACATCTACACCCATCTCTAATTGCCCAATCATTTCTTCTAACAATGGGTCCTCTCTTTGCCTTACTGCATCTGTCCAAGAGTGTTGGACGTACTTCAAAACATACCAAAATTATTGAATCTCGACTTGATTTTGCATTCGTTTTACAACGCATACCACAAGACGCTAACGTCTCTGACATCTTCCATTCCTCAATCATGGTTAACACTCCATTCTTCTGTTTTCTACTCAAAGCATGAATAGCCTTGTTCCCTTTCCTAGAGTATATTTTATATTGATGTCAAATGTGGCTAAGAACTCTAACACCTTTGTTGTCTCATATTCAACTCCTTTTAAGAGAATAAGTATTTTAAAGACATATGGTCCATATATAACTCGAATCGTTCCCTCAAAAGATAATGCCTCCGTATCTTTATTGCAAAGATCACTATCACCAACCCTAAGTCATGAGTCAGATAATGAACTTCATGTGGCCTCGACAGTGGAGATGTATAAGCTATCACTCTTTCCTTCTGCATTATTACTGCTCTCAATCATGTTCCACAAGCATTGGTATAAACTACCAATTCTTGATTCCCTTCGGGTACGATCAAGATAGGAGCATTTATCAGTAACTTCTTCAACTCTTGGAATGACCCTTCACACATATCAGTCCATATGAACTTCTCATTTTTCTTTTAGTCAACTTAGTTAAGGATTTTGCTATCAGCGAGAAATCCTTAATGAATCTGCAGTAATAGCCAGCCAATCCCAAGAAACTTCTTATCTCGGTGATCATCTCTAGTCTCTTCCAATCCTTAAGAGTCACTTTCTTCGTCGGATCCATTACTAGCCTTTCTCAGATGCAATATGATCAAGAAACTTAAATTCTCATTTTTAAAATGACATTAGGAAACTTCATTCTCAATTTATGATGTGTAACACCCCGTAATTTTAAGGATAATTAATTAAAAAGAAACTAACTAGTAATTAACGAAACCGACAACATAAATTTTACAAACATTAGAATTTGGCTACGAAATTTGCTCCATTATATTCGTGGCGATTTTTTTATCAATTTTCATATATAAGTTTTATGGTCGGAGTACAAACGAAAAAGTTATTAATGTTGAATATTTCAAGTCGAAAACAATTATATATGTAATTAAGAAAATAAAGTAATTAACCAATGTTGATTAACGTTAATGGTCAATTAATGCATACTTAATGTCTAACTATAATCAATGTTAAATTAAATCGATAGAAAACGGAAAAAAAAAGTTTTTAAAGGAATTAAACATGACGCAGAAATTAATTAACATAAAACGACAACTGGTCGACCCCTAGTGATCGACTGCCTATCTACTGATGGCTGCGAATTGAACCTAGGCCAATGGCTTGGATTTAATAAAATATAATCCACCAGTTAGCATCGATTTAAAACCCTATAAATAGGGCCTAACCCCTCACTTTTCCTCTCATATTTTCTAAAGCGACGGGGAAGCTCTGCCATTTTCTTTTCTCCACAAATTCTTAAATCTAAATAAAACTCTAATCTGTATATGTATATACAAGTGGATAATAGCATAGGATAATAGGGAAGAAGAATAGGGTCGAATCAAATCGCCAAAGCCAAGGTAAATCATAAATCTAGATCTAAATCTAAATTAAATCCAATTCTCTTCTCAGATCTAGATTTCTAATAAATATATGTATGCTTGTAATATATGTATTCCGATAGGAAAAAATGGAAGTAAAACTAGAATAACAGGGATTAGATATGGATATTTGGAAAGTTAAAAAGGTGAGTGAGAAATTATATATTTTATATAATACTGGATTTATTTCGTTGTCAATTTGTTCCTTATATGCCTAGATATAATTATTTGAAGTTGTAAGCTTAATTATATGCGTGTAATGAAATTGAAACTCATGCCTACATATTTTGTAAATGGTTAGGTTGAATCCGAAAAGTAAGAGTGTAAGTTATAGTCCCTAAATTAACAAGATTATATAGATATCCAGATTTATAGATTTAAATGGCATATGTTAGTTAATATGAAATAAAGGTTATTATAAATTGAATTGGGATTTAAGTAGTATTTTAATTAATTGGAATGAAGTGCATTGCAATGTAAATTTCTATAAATTATTCAGTTTTATAATTAAGAAAAAAGTGTATCGTCTGAGGTAACAATGAATATACCTAAAAGAAAGAGATGTATAAAATAAGGGTCTTTACCATGATTATACTGTCTATTTCAATGAAAATAAAAGGATAATTCCTTGTGATTCCAAACGTAGCACAAATCCCTTTTTGATAAGTTATAGAAGTTTACAGTGTTAATAATTCCTTTTGGAGAAGATGTAATTCCAACGCATTAAAATGCACAAATCCTAGGTATAAACTAAAGAATTGTAAGCAGTGATAATAATAATAGCCTAAATGTAAAACTAATATATGAAATAAACGACAAGATAGAAATTAAACAATAAGCAACGAAATGTATGTAAATGATTGAATTGAGTAAGTAATGAAGTTAGTAACCAAATGAAGTTATTATGAGATAAAAAAGGAACATTAAATAGATCTAATAATAAAAAGGGAAAATGAATGGTAAATGATATTTAAATATTTTAAGTTAAAAGTAAGTGTAAATGACACTAAATTAACATTATTAAAATGGGAAGTAAATACATGTAAAAGTAAAGGAATATTATTAAAAGTGAACATTGTAGGAGTAGTAAATAAATAAGCATGAATATATACGTAGCCTCAAGTACGCATTCATGATGGGTGTGAATTATTAAAATTAGCCTATAGCTTGGATCAAATAAGAAAAGACTTGGTCATTAAAATGGGTTGGAATGCGAGGTCAGTAGTGTTACACAACAAAAGTCTGGCCACCGTAAAGCACTACTAGCATTTGTGTATACATTATACTGACGTAGGACATATCCAACTGTAGTACTCATGGAATTATACGTTTGCATATAAGTGAAGGGAATACCAAGTAGGATAGTTCGCCTCGGTCAAAGTGTCAAAGGACAAGTAGATTCTGCTTCAACCTTTTAGGGGGTATTAAGTAACAAGTGGGTATTTCCTAGGTTGCATCAGGCAATCTAAATTGGTCGGTGAGAAGGGCTCGATGCTATGACAGTGAGATTGGTACCATATACGGGAGTAGGAGCTGTTTCATAGATCGAGAACGTCATCGGTCCTGAGCGGTCGGCGGAAAGACGGGGGTTATGCCTAAATGGACTACAACTCCTACTAGTGTAGATCCCGTTTAGGACATGCACCGCCTTACAGTTGTTTGCTAGTTTGTTTGTTGTTAGGAGGCAAGGCTAGAAAATCTTTTTATGGAGGTCTTTCAAATATGAGTAGAATAAGGCTAAACCATTATGACATCATTGTTAGGCACTGCGAGAGTTCCTTCGTATGCACGATGATGAGGACGTGATACTGCGTTGATGATGGATCCTGACGAGGTGTTTGGTTATGGATACCAGTAGGGAAAGTATGTTGGTCCAAAGGGGGTTGTGGTACTTATATGTACACATGTATGCAGTTATTGTCTACCTAGGGTAGATGGGACATATCGAATGCTTACGTGGAGTTAAGACGAGCAAGTAAAACAATAGACATAACATGTAATAGAAGGCAATTGATATAAACTAGTGTTATGTATAAAGTGTATAATTTACCAGTCACCAGAACGTTGTTCTGACCCCCCCTCCTCATTACAACCCACAATATAGCTTTATTGGGACATGTACTGGTAAAAGATGGGAACAGTGGAAGGGCGGATTTCCTTTTGAATGCTCTATACTGACAAGGACACTAAAGATTAGAGGTAACAATCTTGGTCAGTAACCATATGTTTTATTATACTTTACTATTCCGTTGTGAGTTTATATCGATAGTGCTCTGATATGCTTTTGTTATTTGCAGGATACCAAATACCAAGGATTCATACCTTGGTGTACTCGAATTATCGAATTAGCAAAAATTTGGGTCTACTGGGGTATGGGTTGTTACATGATGTCTTAATGTTTCCATCACTAATAAAAGATGGACCTCATGGTCTATCTCATTATTAGAATACACTAAAATATCATCAATGAAGATCAACACAAGTCTATCCAACTAACCGCGAAAGATTTAGTTCATACGATCTACAAAGAATGCATGGGCATTGATTAGTTCAAACGGCATCACTAACCACTCATATGAAACATACATTTTTCTAAATGTGATCAATGGAACACTACCTACGGCTACGCTCAGTTGGTGGAATCTCATTGCTAAATCTAAAAACAACTATATCCACTTAAGTGCTCGAACATGTCGTCTATCCTAGGCAATGGATAATGGTTCACTGTAGCTAACTCATTTAACATCCAATAAACAATACACATACATAATGATCCATCCGACTTTTTCAAAAATACCATGGATGCTCCCCGTAGAGAACTACTCGATCTAGTGAATCTTTATAATCAAGTTCCACACTTGCCTCTTCAATTCTTTCATTTCCTTAGTCCTTTCTCCACCTCTTGGATTTTGTAAAACAATAACTTTATCAGCAAAATCCTAATGTCATTACGCACTAACCAATCCATACCCAAAATTACATCATACCCTACTAAGTCGAACACATATGGGTCTTAAACAAACATACGTTCACATAAATAAAATTCAAGGTCAGTGCACCTTAATCCGAGAGTGGCATACCCACATATCAGATTAATGGCATGCAAAGACATAATCAAATAAGTAGTATCTAACTTTAACCCATCCATCAAATCTTTAAAAATGAAAGAGTGTGTAGTGCAATATCAAATAGAACTCTAATTCAAATGTTGGAAATCGAAAGCATACCTCCAAGCACAACACCCTTTCAATTTTCTTTAGATTGTTGGTCTAGTTTGATAGAGTAAGGGGTATGCCGTAAGGAAAAATTATGTAATTTTTTACATATATCTAACTCGATAACTAATCTTAAGTAAAATAAAAGGAGTTTTTTTCTATTATATACTAATTATATTGTGATATAATTAATTAAGTAATTAATTTAAAGTATATTAGATAGAAAACCCTTAAATGATATATTATGTGATAGTAATTACAATGTTCTGTAATTATGATAAATTTATCACATTAAAATAACATATTATTTTAAATAATCTTAGTCAAGGTGTTTCGAGACAAGTCGTTGATACATCCATTCAAATTAGAGTATGTAACGTTCTCCAAATGTTGAGCAGTGTATTACTCATGGTTATTGAGAGCACTAAGGGGCTGCGTACTTATAGTTATTAGATAACTATGGAATGACTTGCTCGAGATTTTTTTGTCATTTAATATAACTAAGATTAAATAGAGAATCTCGAAGTGACAATGTTACATAGTTCTCTTTACTTGAGAATACTATAGAACTTAAATATGGACACTCCACTTTAATTATGGTTAAATCACTGCATGTCGTCCATCAAATGACTACAGTTGGGTCTAAGTTGAAGAATTAGAAGTGAAACACCATTCAATAGGGAATTTGTCTCCTTGGTTATATGAAATTAGTATCACAGTCAACTGTAGTCAACTGGAAGTCAAAGTCTCTGACCAGAGCACTATGGTTAATAATGATTGTTATTATTGAACTAAGGATTTTGTTTTCGAACTAATCAAGTTAAATGTGGATGATGTTGGAAATTCGACCAAAACCAAATTTCATAAGTTCTAATGTCATATAGTGTTTACGAAGAGAATTGGTGTAAATAATCATTACTACCAGGTATCGCTTATAATAGTAAAATTGAATTTCACAAAAGATGTGCAAGCGACAAATTCAGCCAAAATGTCACTGCACTAGCTAAGGTGATGCACGACTATTAATATTCAAATTGTTCGAGATTAACCACTTACTGAATTTACACATTTAAGTCACGCAACCGTAATAATGAATAATCCGAAAAACCATACGATTTAATTAATTTATAATTATTGTAAATTAATTAATTTTTATGACATATTAATTATTAAATTTTATTTGATTTGTTGGGATACCACTAGTATTTAATAAAGTGCATATATAAAAATTATATATGTGCGTATTGATATATGATATAGATACAATATTTAATTTGGATTTAAATAAATTAATTGGCAAGAGGTTTTGAGAAATTTTTAAGGTCCACATTTCCTCTTTTATGGTCAATCATGCATGATAAGGGGTGAGAGAATTTGGTAAGATTTAATGAGAAATTAAATAGGGAAGGTTTTAAAGGAGGGAATTGAAAGGTTTCAATATTTCCTTTAAAACAAAAGCTTCTTTCATTCATTCATTCTACAGACATTTCATTTTACTTTTTCTCTCCTCCCCCTCTCTTATCATGGATGGAAATTTCATGCTCTTATGGAAGAAAAATTCCCAAATACAAATTAAAATAAAATCAATTCATTCAAGGTAGTGTTTACCTCTAGATCATTGCAAAATTCAGAGGTTGATTCAATGGAATCAGGGTCTTATTCTTCATTCAAGGTGCAATCTTCGGTCTTATCTTTAGGTAATTCTAATGTTATTTTATTATATATTCACCATGTTAATAAAGTTTATATTCTATACAAGTTACATCTAATATCAATTTTTGTTCATTATGTTAACACATAGTTTAGATCTGATACATGTTGCAGTTTAATTGATAGTATCTTCATCATTTTAATATAATTAGATCATAAACTTGATACATCTCTTTTGATCATATGTTCGCATTATTTGTATATTTTATCATTGTTTTAGAAAAAAATTTAAAATAAAAAAACAAACAATTTTTTTTGGATTGGAGACTAATTTTAATTAATTAATATGTTTTGTAACTCATTATATACACAAACATAAATTAACTATATATGTTAATTATTCGAAATTACTTTGGAGATTGAATACATATTTCATGTATTTGTTGTTTTGAATATAAATCTTTTTATTGTTGTTTACATTTGTTAAAAGTTGTTTTTATTATAAAAAGGAAAAAAAACATAAGTGGACTTTTGTGCAAAACATCATAAACCTTTTGGATCCCTCTTAAGTTAAAGTTAGACTTCAATTTATTACTTTAATTTTAAAACATATAATAGATTACAAAGTTTTTATATATATATATATATATATATATATATTTGTGTGGTTGTTATTTTAATTTAAAAAATAGTTTGTAATTATTTATATATGTATACTATATGTATATAAATATGTTGCTTTAACTCAAAGTTCATGAAATAAACTTTTTGTATAAAATCAAAAATTTAAGTTTAAATCCTTCTTAAGTTAAATTAGATTCAAAATTGTTAGTTTTAGACTTCAAAATATATCGGTCGAAATTAGGATATGTTCGAGTGTTCAAAATTGTTTTGAAATTGCATTAATGATGAGTAAATGGAAGGAGATAACCTCTCCGTTTTTTCCTCTCCCTATTAATTGCTTACTTAAACACAATGATTGAATATAAGTAAACTTTTTGATTAGTTAAAATAACTTTACAACATATTATATATGTGGATGTATGTATATAAATGTAAATACAAGTAAACTACATACATACATCTGTATGTATGTATGTATGTATGTATGTATATGTGTGTGTATGTGTGTGTGTATATACATACACGTGTATAAATATAAGTAAACTAAACACACACACACACACACATATTGTTATTTTATATAATTTCAAAAGACAACAAAGCCATATATAAAAGAATAAATGGGTCATTGCGGTGTAAATCTCATCACATACATATGACCACATTAGCCATGTACACTTCATATTTGTAGTACGTGCACTATACACATATAAGTGCATTTGATACACTTATAAAATTTAAACTTATAAAAAAAGCTTTTTAAATAAATAAAATAAAGATTTTATTTCAAATATTTTAGATTGGATCTATAATCCACTTTAGACTTTGTAGGCCCAATAGATCCAAAGTAGGAATTTATTTTGAAATCAACTCATTCACCCATTTTGACTGGCCTGGACCTTCACAGTTTGAGGTCCTTCCAAAGCATAAACCATTGCTTGCTTAATGTGACAACTGGCCTATATCACTGGCACTAAAAATATATAAACAGTGCATTGTCCGTGCCCGGCCGATATAGAACGATCATCAAAGTTGAAATAAACCAATATAGCATATAACTTATCATATGTCACAGCGCAAGGATAAAATATAATATCACAGATATAACAGAAGAGACAGTAATAATAATGTGAACAGACCATCATAATCAAAGTATAACATCCACAGAGTTGTAGAACAATAGTAGAGTTTATACAATGGAAACAAACTCAAATAAACCGTCTCAACAAATAGTAATAAGCAAGCACTGTTACGGGTTCCACAACGTTGCTAAGCGTAGTAAGCATTGACTCCATATATGTATATAATACGAGATAGCTTTATCCAGCTCGTCCTCCGAATAGTACTGCGCCACCTAGACCTGTTATCTAGTCTACTTATTTAAGAGTACCCAGGATAATAAGAGGCAAAGTATAAAACCTTAGATCAAACAACAGTCTGGTGTGAGCAGTAAATGAGCCTCAAAATACTAAATAGGTAAATATGGTAAGGAACAAGAGTACACGAACTATACCTTACTTGTACCTGCAACCAAAAGGTTAGCATACAACACTATAATAAACTACTTTACAATATCATAAAGATATACCACAAACCACATAAAGGATATCAGTCTTCCAGGTTTCCTATCTCCAATACCTACTTCCCCTTATACCTATGAGTGATGACCTACTAAAGAGAGCAACCATAACATCCATAACATCTATCAAACAATCCAAACTATCACTCCATGTGCTCTAAATATATGTTAGCTCGTATGGCCTCCTTTCTACCAGAGACTAATGGAAATCTTAATTCTCTGTTATACTCTCGTATCTCGCAGCCAAAAGCTGAATACGTGTCTCACGGCCTAAAGCTGGACAAATACCCAAAGCTATAGGTCCAGGGTATATATGTCCCTTCATCGACCCATGGGCGTCCCCACTTATAACAACCCTGCTTCAAGTACAACTAAAAACACTTCGAGCATCAATGATTCCTTAGCACATACACCCGAGCCCATCTTTGCTCCATTTGGATATCGATCCCTTCATGCTCAATCCAGTTTTCATTATTCACGAGGAACCCTTCCACATTCCCCGAACACACGGCCCACCCCTTTGTGAGCCGCCATCTTCAGAACCTACTCCCAACACGAGCCAACATCCGAAGACCATAGCTTTTCATCATGTTGTTACATCGTCATCCAACCTGATACGAAGGAGCCAATACCTCCAATACGATCTACAAGACCTCTACTTCACCTTCAAGAAGTTTCATCCCATTTGGACCTAAGCCTAGAACTCGGCATCGACCTTGGAACTCGGCCCCGACCTCTCCACTTAGCTAATCTGTGGCTAAGTTTTCTACCACTCCTTCATTGCTTCTAGTACTCCATGCCCAGATGCGTTGACCCCGACTTATCTACACAAATCAAGTTGTTATAGAACAAGTCCTCTCTTCAAAGCATCCTACTTCATATTCTAGAAACAAGTCATCATAGCCTCCAACACTTAGCCAGTCACCTATCCATCATCTTAGGCAGTTTCTACTAGCAATACCCTTGCTTCCCCCAAAACAGCCAACTTGTTGGACCAACCCACAGAACCCGGTACCAACCTCTCATGTCGGTGCCGACTTATGTGCTTAGACAACCTAGACCTGCGACTTGAACCCAAGCTCCTCTCATACTTTAGAGCTTCCCTTCCAAGTTTCATCCAATTCTGACCAACTTTTCCTCCGATTTGCTCAATTCTCTTACTTAACTTTGTACGCAATCACAACACTAGAAAACAACATCAAATCATATCATCCAACATAGAATAACAAGCAATATCATCTAATCAAACATGCAATCCATCAAAATAAGACAAACAAGTCAATTTCTAACATAAATGTACATATAGCATGAATATATGAGCATAAGCAAGAGTGATTTCTAATCAATCTTGACCGTATACATAGTTTAACATGTAATTCAAGTTAGAAAAGGTTTTATGGCCAAAAATTGATTTAAAACATGTTAAATCCTATGATTCTACCATATAAACATGTGTAGTATAATGAGAAGGCATAAACCACTCACCAATTACCAAATTCAACCAATATGAATGTAGATCCAATCCGGACAGCAATGGAATGCACTTCAAATCAAGTAAATCGATGATCTAATCTTTAATCCGTAATCTAGTTTGATTTAGAGAGCAATTTGGGTTGTTTTGGATGAAATTAGGATGGATCTAGGCTAATTAGGGTTTAGACCTGAATTAGAATGAGAGGGAAAAGTTTTAACTTGACTCATTGGCTCTCTATTTATATAGTATTCTCTAATTAGACTAATGAGCTTAATTAATTACATACTAATCCTGGCCATCCGCTTTAAAAACTTAAAACATGCATAACTTTCTAATCGTAAGTCTGCTTTTCTATTATGACCATTCTACAGAATGGAAAACCATCATCCTGAAGCAAGGGAACTAGATTAAGACCCTAATTCAACTCCTATCAAAAGTTACAACCCAAACATGGTTTCCAGGGTCAAAATGGTCACATAGAAATTCGGGAAAAGCATAGGTCTGTAAAATGTCCCTAAGAGACAAAACCCAAAATTATAGGATCCTGTGACTTCATAAGAATAAAATAAAAATATTTTACGATCATTCGATACGTAAAATACAGGTCATTACATTCTCCCTCCCTTTAGGAATTTCACCCCCAAAATCCCCAAACAAACCGAAGTATAAGCAATCATGGTCATCCTGCATGCCTATCTGTCATAAGCAATCATCAAACATCTTAAACAAGCAGCAATGCAATCAATAGTATAGGTGAACTATCCTAACAATCATCTTCACTTCCGCTCCATTGTACCTCAACTAGCTTCACTGTTTTTCTCTTGAGCTGTTTCGTATCGTACCCAACAATACGAATCGGCCTACAAGATATAGAAACTTCTGGCCCTATTTCAACATCTTTTAGCCGATCCAGTGTAATTTTCACGCCTAAGTCGTGCACAAACATCCGTAGTTAAAAGACATGAAAAACATTGTGCACGCCCGCCATCTTCTAAAGTAAGTTGACCCTATATGTTAGCTTCCTGATTCTCTCGACTATCAGAAAAGGACCTACGAATCTCGTTGCTAACTTCCCGTTTCTACCGAATCGAACTATACTCTTTAGAGGAGAAACCTTTACAAATACCATATCTCTGACAAAAAACTCCAAATCTCTTTGTCTTTTATCCGCATAGCTTTTCTGTCACTCCTGAGCAGCTTTCATTCATAGTTGAATGACCTCAATCTTCTTCGAAGTCTCTCTAATCATATCTGGCCCAAGTATCAGTTTCTCACCCGCTTTCCACCAACATAAAGGAGCATTACATGGTCGGCCATACAGTGCTTCATATGGAGCCATAAAAATACTCGATCGATAACTATTATTGTATGCAAACTCCACCAAATGCAAACAATCATCCTGTGATCCAGCAAAGTCTATAATGCATGCTCGCAAGAGATCCTCCAATATATGATTTACTCTTTTGATCTGCCCAACCTTTTGCGGGTGATAAGCTGTATGAAGATGCAGTTCCGTCCCTAAATCCTCTTGTAAGCTCTTCCAAAACACAGTAGTGAACAAAGGATTTCGGTCGCTCACAATGCTTTTCGGCACACCATGAAATTGTACTATCCACTTTACATACAACTCCGCCAGTTGGATGTCGTTCTACTTGACTTGACAGGTATAAACCTCCCACTCTTGGTCAACCGATCTATTATCACCCAAATGCCATCGTACCATGCTTGAGTCTTCGGCAATCCATCAATAAAATCCATCGATACTTGTTCCTATTTCCATTTAGGAATCTCTAATGGTTGCAACAATCACCTAGGTTTCTTCTGCTCTGCCTTTATCAACTGACAGTTCATACACTTGGAGATGAATGCCCCAACATCCCTCTTCATGCCTTCCTAGTAGTAAGTTCACTTCATATCACGGTACATCTTGTTACAACCAGGATGAATAGTCAATCTGGAATGATGACACTCTCTTAGCACTTCATCTCTCAATCCATCAACATCGGGAACAAATAATCTTCCACCCTTACGAAGCCAACCTTCTCGGTCGAGTTCACATTGCTTTATGTCCTCAGACTCTATTCCTTCTTCTATTTTGCTATGATCTCCGCCAGCCTAGCATCTCTCTTCTAACTAATACCGATTCTTTCAATTAGAGTAAGTTTGATCGACAAACTTGCCAACATTTCAGGTTCTAGTTCGTAGTGAGGCCTAAAATCAAATCCAGCAATATACTCTATCTGCTTCCATTCCAAGAACATTGCTCTCAACCCCATATGTCTTCTACTCAATGCATCAGTGACTGCATTCCCTTTTCTCGAAGTGTAGGAAATATTGAAATCATAAAAGGCCAAAAACTCCAACCGTCGTTGTTATGAAAGGTTGAGATCCTTCTGAGAGAAAAGGTACTTAAAGGATTTGTGGTCTGTAAACAGCTCAAATCTTTCTCCCAACAAATAGTGCCTCCACATCTTCAAAGAAAAAACAATTACCGCCAATTCCAAATCATGAGTTGGGTAATTCCTTTCGTGCGGCTTTAGCTGTCGACTCGCATAATTGGCAACCCTTCCCTCTGCATTAACACCACACCCAATCCAGAACTACAAGCAACGGTGTGTACTGTCAACTCTTCATTTCCACTTGGAATGGTCAATACTGGTGCACTCGTTAACCTCTCTTTCAGACTCATAAATGCATGCTCGCACTTCGCATCCCAAACCAAAGTCTGATTTTTTCTTCGTCAAATTGGTCAACGGTGCCGCTACCTTCGAGAAGTCCTTTGTGAAGCATCTATAATATCCCACCAATCCTAAGAAACTTCTTAAATCCGTAGTATTCTTGGGCTAACTCCAACCTTGGACCGCTGCCATCTTTGCAAGATCCACTGCTATACCCTGCCCCAATTGACATGACCCAAGAATCTCACTTCTTTCAAGAAGTGACACTTAGAGAACTTCGCTCTCAACTTGTGCTTCCTCAATATCTCTACTACAATCCTAAAGTGCGTTTTATGCTCCTTTTCATTTCTGAAGTAGATCAGTATATCATCCACAAACACAAGCACGAACTTATTCAACTGGTCCTTGAAAACCCAATTTATGAGATCCACATGGTATGTTGGAGCGTTGGTCAATCCAGATGACATTACCAACCACTCATAGAAACCCGACGGCATACGAAACACAGTAATAGGAACACTCTCTTTCGCTACTCTCAAATGGTGAAATCCCATCGTCAAATCCATTCGGGAGAACACCTTCGCACCGTGCAGCTGATCAAACAAGTCATCAATACGCGGGAGTGGATATTTGTTCTTCTTCGTAACTTTATTCAATTCACGATAATCCACACATAACCTCAAAGAGCCATCCGCCTTCATTGTAAATACTGCAAGTACGCCCCAATTAGATATGTTTCTTCGAATGAACCCTTTCCTCAATAGGTTATCCACTTGCACCTCTTCCTTCTGCTCTCTGGGTGTCATATGCCTCAAAGGCATAACTATCAGTCTGGCTTCTTTTACCAAGTCTATTTGAAACTCGATCTCTCTATGCGGCGACAATCCAGTCACTTCCCCGAAAAAATCTGGATACTCTCTTGTAATAGGCACACATGACAATCCCTCCTATGGAACCTCAAGAGAATATAGAAAGCTAATCATCACCCCATTCTTTAGTAGGCAGCAAATCATTACCGTTCGCCCATCCACATCTCCAATTATCACCAACAGCTTCTCGCAATCCACTATGGCCGCATAATCCCAAGCCATTCCGTACCCAAGATAATCCCGAACCCAACAAAGTTCAAAATAAAACAATCACAAATCAAAAAACATCCACGACTCGATAAAACTAGGTCACGACAATCCATTCAAAGACTAGTAGAGCCTCCAACATGGCTCGACACGATTAGGGGCCGGTCTACTATATCAGGTTCCAATCCCAATCTATCTACTAGATCACTACAGATGAATGAATGGGAAGCATCGATATCAAACAAAACTCGAATAGGAACATCACCAATAGAAAGCATAACTTGAATGACGACTCTCTTCACCTTCTCCTTCGTCGAGGGAGCACTTGATGAAGTTGGAACAGCATCCAAAGCAGATACCTTCACCACCTGCTTATCCTTTATCGGTTCCGGACAATTCTTCTTCGAATGCCCGGGCTTATCACAATTATTGCATCTCTTCTTCTCATTTACCCTTCTTCTTGCCACCCTTCTTCTTGCCACCCTTACTTTAGGCTGCTTCCTTTTTCCATTCCACTTCTACTTGCCTTTACCACCTTGTTGCAGCTTTGGCTTCTCTTTCTCAGCAGCACAACAATAGCAGTCTTAGTCTTAGGGTACAAGCTCTTATGGCGAAGCGCCTTCTCTACAAGCTTCTCAAACGGCTCATCTATATAGTCCACTAGCTTTTCCCTCAAGTAGTCATCCAAACCAATGATGAATTTCTCATCTTCCTCAATGGAGTGTCAACGAATGACATCCCATACATAGACAAAGCATCAAATTATGCCACATATTCAGAAACTGTCATCTCTCCCTCCCTGAGACCGACAAATTTTCTGAATAGAACCGACTTCTGAGAAATCGGAATAAACTTCTCCTCGAACCTTGCCTTGAACTGATCCTAGCTAAATTGATCCTCTGGAGTAGCAATAGTAATAACATTCTACCAATTCATGGCTCGACCCAGAAGCTGTCTCAAAGACAACTTTCTCTTCATAGCATCTTCCACCTCTATATCACCAAAGATGCGCTCACAAGTATCCAACCAATCTTGCACTTCTGTGGCTGACTCCGTCCCATGAAAGGGCTTTCCTCCAAGGGTAGAATAATCTTTGCTCATCTTGGAAAAATCATCCCTAGGCGCTTGCACTAGAGCACCTCTTCCCATCATCACTCCAAGAGCATTCCTCATCATATTAGCCATCATAGCATTGAACATGGCTTGGACATCAGGCGTAGTAGCTCCTGATCCCACTCCTTCTTCTACTTCTGAAGCAGAATTCCTTACAGCGTTCCTTGTATGCCGGCTTATTCTTATCTATAACAAGAATGATCGATCTCTCATAAAGAAAACTGTGTCTATAGTGCTCATGTGCATGTGACTTATACTATATAATATATTATTATATAGTTTTGAAAACCAAACTTATAACAAGTACGCACTTTCTCGTATATACACATGCACACACTCTTGATCCAGTCTAAGGCGATAACATCTCCCTTATCTCTACTAGATCACAGTATCAACTCTAGTTAATCATGTAACCAAAGCTCTAATACCAAATGTGACGATCACCCTATAACACCGGCACCAATAGTATATAAATAGTGTGTTGTCTGTGCCTGGCCGATAAAGGACGATCATCAAAGTTGAAATAAACAAATATAGCATATCACTTGTCATATCTCACAACACATGGATAAAATATAGTATCACATATATAACAGAAGAAATGGTAATAACAATGTGGACATACCATCATCATCAAAGTATAATATCCACAAAGTTATACATCTTTACTACTAATAATGAGAATTCCTTGAATAGGAATTCAACCGTGTCTTTTTGAAATACCAGAAATACCCCTCATTATAATAATGGAAATCGTTCACTCTATCTTTATCTTTACTACTAATAAAGAGAATTCATTGAATAGATTTACTCAATGTCTTTTTGAAATTCCAAATATACCCTTTTACATCTTATCTTATAGAGAAATAGTATTCAAATATGGGGATATAGCCTGTTATTTTCTAAGTACAACTGTTAGTGCCCATGAAGAACTACAGTGTACGTTCACAAGATGAAGTATCCGAGTGTTTCATATTGTCCGTAATTTAGGTGGGAGTTAATCGGTCGAAGTCTCGCCGGATTCCGAGTTAGTATGAAGAAAATATTGCAGTCTGAACAAAAAAAATAGCGGCTTCTGCACTAGGCAGAGTTCAAATATGGGGATGTGGTAGCCTCTTATTTTCTAAGTACAACTGTCAGTCCCCATGGAGAACTACAGTGTGCGTTCACACGATGAAGTATACGAGTGTTCCATATTGTCCGTAATTTAGGTGGGAGTTAATCGGTCGAAGTCTCGTCGGGTTCCGAATTAGTATGAAGAAGTTATTGCAGACTGAACAAAAAAAATAGCGGCTTCTGCACTAGGCAGAGTTCAAATATGGGGATGTGGTAGCATGTTATTTTCTAAGTAAACTGTCAGTCCCCATGAAGAACTACAGTGTGCGTTCACAGGATGAAGTATCCGAGTGTACTATATTGTTCGTAATTTAGGTGGGAGTTCATCGGTCGAAGTTTTGTCTGATTCCGAGTTAGTATGAAGAAGTTATTGCAGTCTGAATAAAAAAATAGCGGCTTTTTCCTAGGAAAAGTTCAAATATGAGGATGTACTCTGTTATTTTCTAAGTACAACTATTAGTCACCATGGAGAACTACAGTGAGCGTTGAAGTGGGGATATAGCATGTTATTTTCTAAGTACAACTGTCAGTCAACATGGAGTACTACAGTGTGCGTTCACAAGATGAATTATCCAACTATACCGTATTGTCCGTAATTTAGGTGGGAGTTCATCGGTCGAAGTATCGCCTAATTCCGAGTTAGTATGAAGAAGTTATTGCAGTCTAAACAAAAAAAATAGCGGCTTCTGCACTAGGCGGAGTTGAAATACGGGGATGTGTTAGCCTCTTATTTTCTAAGTACAATTGTCAGTCCCCATGGAGAACTACAATGTGCGTTCATAAGATGAAGTATCTGAGTGTTCCATATTGTCCGTAATTTAGGTGGGAGTTAATCTGTCGAAGTCTCGCCGGATTCCAAGTTAGTATGAAGAAAATATAGCAGTCTGAATAAAAAAAATAGCGGCTTCTGCACTAGGCGGAGTTCAAATACGAGGATGTTGTGCCATGTTATTTTCTAAGTAAACCGTGAGTCCCCTTGGAGGACTACAGTGTGCGTTCACAAGATGAAGTATCCGAGTGTACCATATTGTCTGTAATTTAGGTAGGAATTCATCGGTCGAAGTTTTGCCTGATTCCGAGTTATTATGAAGAAGTTATTGCAGTCAGAACAAAAAAAATAGCGGTTTCTGCCTAGGCGGCATTTAAATGTGGGGATGCTACTATCAAATCTACTTTCACAGGTACAAATAAAAATGCATGCACATTGTGGTTAAATGCAGGCCCACCTGGGCGTGCATATGTACTCGTCAATAATAGAGTTTATACAATGGAAACAAACTCAAATAAATGGTTTCAACAAATAGTAATAAGCAAGCACTATCATGGGCTCCATAGCGTTGCTCAGTGGAATAAGTGTAGACTCCATATATGTATATAATACGAGATAGCTTCATCGAGCTCATCCTCCGAACAGCTACTGCGTCGCCTAGACCTGTTATCTACTCTACTCATTTAAGAGTACCGAAGATAATAAAAGGCTAAGCATATAACCTTCGGTCAAACAATAGTTTGGTGTGAATGGTAAATGGGTCTCAATATACTAAACATGTGAATATGGTAAGGAACAAGAGTACATGAACCATACCTGACCTATCCCTGCAACCAAAGAGTTAGCATACAACACTATAATATGCTACTTTATAATATCATAAAAATATACCACAAACCACATAAAGGATATTAATCTTCTAGGTATTCCTATCTCCAATACCTACTTCCCCTTATACCTATGAGTGATAGTCTACTAAAGAGAGCAACCATAGAATCTATCAAACAATCCAAACTATCACTCCATGTGCTCTGAATATATGATAGCTTGTATGGCTTCCTTTCTACCAGAGACTAATGGAAATCCTGGTTCTCGGTTCCACTCTCGTATCTCATAGCCCAAAGCTGGATACATGTCTCACAGCCCAAAGGTGGACATTAGATCAAAAGCTACAGGTCTAGGGTATACAGGTCCTTTCATTGACCCATGGGCATCCCCACTTACAATACCCTTGCTTCGAGTAGAACTAATAACACTCCGAGCATCAACGATTCCTTAGCACATACATCCGAGCCCATCTTTGCTCCATTTGGATACTGAGCCATTCATGCTCAATCCAGTTTCCATTATTTGCGAAGAACCCTTCCACATTCTTCGATCACATGACCCACTCCCTTTGCAAGCCACCATCTTCGGAACCTACTCCCAACACGAGCCAACATCCGAAGACCATTGCTTTTCATCGTGTTGTTATATCGTCATCCAACCTGATATGGGTGAGCAAACACCTCTAATACAATCTACATGACCTCTAATTCACCTTCCAGAAGTTTCATCCTATTTAGATATAAGCCTAGAACTCAACACCGATCTCTGAACTCAGTCCCAACCTCTCCATTTAGCCAATCTATGGCTAAGTTTTCTTCCACTCTTTTCTTGCTTCTAGTAATCCATGCCTAAATGCTTTGACCCCAACTTATCTACACAAATCAAGTTGTCATAGAAAAAGTCCTCTCTTCAAAGCACCCTACTTCATATTCTAGAAACAAGTCGTCATAGCCTCCAACACTTAACCAATCACCTATCCATCACCTTAGGCAATCTCTACCAGCAATACCCTTGCTTCCCCCAAAACCGCCGACTTGTTGGACCAACCCACAGAACTTGGTACCAACCTCTCATGTTGGTGCCGACTTCTGCGCATAGACAACTTGGACCCGTGACTTGAACCCCAAGCTCCCCTCATACTCCAGAGCTTCCCGTTCAAGTTTCGTCCAACTCCGACCAACTTTGCCTCTGATTTGCTCAATTCTCCAACCTAACTTTCTCTGCAATCACAATACTAGCAAACAACATCAAATCATATCATCCAACATAGAATAACAAGCAATATCATCCAAGCAAACATGCAATACATCAAAATAAGAGAAACACGTCAATTTCTAACAAAGATCTGCATATAACATGAATATATGAGCAAAAGAAAGAGTGATTTCTAATCAATCTAGACCATATACATATTTTAACATGTAATTAAAGTTGGAAAATGTTTTATGGCCAAAAATCGATTTAAAACATGTTAAATCCTATGATTCTACCATATAAACATGTATAGTATAGTGAGAAGACATAAACCACTCACCAATTACCAAATTCAACCAACATGAATGTAGATCCAATCCAAACTGCAATGGAATCCAATCCAAACTGCAATGGAATGCACTTCAAATCAAGCAAATCGATAATCTCTATCTTCTAGTTGATGATCTAATCTCTAATTCGCAATCTAGTTTGATTTAGAGAGAAATTTTGGGTGATTTTGGATGAAATTAGGATGGATCTAGGGCTAATTAGGGATCAGACCTAATTTAGAATGAGGGGAAATGTTTTAACTTGAATCTCCAGCTCTATATTTATAATATTCACAAATTAGACTAATGGGCTCACTAATAGGCTTAATTAATTGCACACTAATCCTTGCCAACAACTTTAAAAACTTAAAACATACATAATTTTTTTACTGTAAGTCTATTTTTCTAGTATGAAAACTCTATCGAATGGGAAACCATCATCCTGAAGTAATGGAACTGATTTGAGACCCTAATTCAATTCCTATCAAAAGTTATAGCCCAAACAAGTTTCCAGGGTTAAAATTGTCACATAGAAATTAGGGAAAAATTAGTGGTGTGTAAAATGTTTGTAACATCCCCCACTTGGAGGCCCAAAACTAACAGCTACGGATGTTGAAGTCATCCATAGTTATTAATCCTCGGCGACCAAATACGGTAATGTTAAATACATTGATATAACATAAACACATGGATATGGAAAATTTTAAAAATCATAAAACAACTTTCACATTCCATTTGAAATCATTTCAAATTCATTACATAATCCCAATAAGAGAACCACGTTCAGAGAAAATATAATTATTACAACATACGCCAAGAGTGACATATGAAGATGCCACCTTGGACGATCAGAGTATAATATAGGCAATTTAACAACTTTGCCTTTACAACAACAACATAGCGGAATCAAAATAGAAAAGAACTCTAAATAGCTATCATGCCTCCTACACGTCTCTGGAAGCTTATTCGTCTAAAGAGGTACCTAAATACCTCAACTCTCAAACTACTCAAAATCAATTGAGCACCCGAGATTTAGGGAGAAAACATAAACTTTGAGTCAGACATAAAGCCTGGTATGAATAAAAATCAACCAACTCAAACCATTTAGATATCCAGTGAGACCACGCCACTTAACGAAACGGGTTTCCCCCTAACTGGTATCTTATCCAAAACTTTATAAAAATCATGTACTGTGCTCCTGCATCCACAATTGTTAAAACATAGCAATTCAAAATATTGTGATGATATACAAACAAGTAAATCAATTCTGGATTACCCATCTCCATTCATTTTTGACTATCTGTCTCAGTTATAGTTTCTAGGGTCACTATTAACCTAATAGTTTTCATGGGCTGACTGATAACCTGTTTAATATTTATGGACTCCCTGTCTGATTTCATAGTTTTTATGGGATCACTAAGAACCTATTGGCCCTTGCCAATAACTTCATCATTCATGGGTTCTCCCTGAACCTATTGGTATCTCCAAATACTTCCCCCTTATCCTAGTTTTCATGGGTTAACTAAGAACCTATTGACTTCTGTCAATAACATAATCCGGATATAGTTTTCATGGGTTCACTACAAACCTATTAGCCCTTACTAATAACTCTTTCTAATCATAATTTTCATGGGTTTACTATAAACCTATTGGCATATATTAATAACTTTTCCTAAACATAGTTTTCATGGATTTACTATGAACTTGTCTATTTGACAACTTCTTTAATCAGTATTTAGGCATCCTATATTCTAGTCTACCTGACCTCCTAGATGCAATTCTATTCATTCAGGAGTTAACTCAATTTATATTCACTACCTAACTCTGCCCTTTCTCCCTAAAATGATGTTATGGGTCCATTATAAAGTGAATATATATATTAGAAGAAGCAAACATATTAACATAATAATACCAACACCTGTGGTTTAATATCCTTAAAATCAGTTTCATATAAAACATGGTTAATTCCTTTAACCTATTATTTTATCAAGGAAGGCTTCTTCAAAAACTCTAATTTAAAAGCATTTAAAAGCTCTTTTATAATGCCATGGGTATTACCATTAAAAATTGAGATTGGGGTCTTTGTTTTGAAAACTAAGGCTTTCGAAACCTTTAATCTTTACTTTCAAAACCACTGGGGAAAACTTCCTTTCGAAAGCATTCAAATCTTCTTTTCAAAACACTAGGCACCTGCCTTTTGAAACACTTTAAAATCTTTCTTTTGAAACCTTTCGAATGAATTAAAGTATTACCATTCAATTTTAGAAGCATGGCTTCGAAACCATTGGGTTTAATTTAAAACATATCTTATTGGGTCTAAGTGAATACAAGCGAAAGTACCCCTTTCAAAACCATTAAAAAGAGTTTGGGGAAAAACAGATGACTTCGGCACCATCCTTTCGAAAGCTCAAAACATTTAAGGGATAGCTCTGAAACCCCTTTCGAAGCCATTGCCTTCGAAACCATTAAACCCTTTCGAAAACTATAGGAAGTGGCTTATATTATAAAACCAAAGCTGCCTTCCGATCTAGTTGATGACTTCAATCCAATCGAAAGGCATAAGGTTAGCAGCAGGGTTTCGATTGGGTTGAAACTACCCCTTTCGAAAGCATCAATTTAAACATAGGGACTCATTCGAAAGCTACACTAAAACAAAAAGTGCAACCCCTTCGAAAGATATTTAGAAGACCCTTTCGAAAGCATTTGTTTCGACTCCTTCAAAAGCTTTTAGTAAACACAAGCAAGCGCATTTCTTCAGAAAGTAAAACAAAGGGTTCGACCCCATCGAAAGCAATGTTTCGACACCATTCCTCCTGCCTTTGTCAATTCCACTGCAAACCAATGTGTTGATATCTTGTGTATTGGTTTCGGCTTAGTTGGTTTCGACCTGGTAGGTTTCGACTTGGTTGAAGGTGGAAGCATAGGGTCAAAAGGTGGTTTCTAAAAGAGGCGGAACATATTTTCTAAATAAAGTCCGATTTAATGCCATTTAACGTAAATTCTTTATAACCAACTTACCTATTTGTAAACATTTGATTGGTTGCCATAACTTTTCAAATTCTTTACAAAAATAACCGCTGCATAATTTTAGATCTAAACAAGGATTAATTTAACAAATAAGCTCTTCCATTAAGCAAAACCAATAAAACAATTACGTCCTTCATCTAAAATAATTTTATTTCCATAGTAAATTACTTAGGAAAAATCCCCAAAAATCATAGAAAATCACTTTCAATATGTTATCTAACATATAAAAATTTCAAACCCAAATTCTTCATAAAATAACCAAAATTAATTTCTAAACCCAATTATTCATATTTTCCTTTGAAAATTCATAATAAATTTTCCATAGCTTGGAAAATTATAAAAATTAAAACCCATCTCCAAAATCATATTTTACATAACATATAATTTCCTCATGGCATTCGAATTTCAATTTAAACGATTTTACTCTTAAAACCATGTATAAACAATTATCAAACAATCTTGTTTGAATCAAACATGTTATAAAATCCAAGCATATCATCATCAAAAATCATCATAATGGATTTAAACTTAAACCCGAAAATCAAATGATCATAAAAACAAAAATAGAGATGGTTTTGATTATTATTCACTTTGATTAGGATAAGGACTTTGAGATTTGATTAAGATTAATTACCCCTAGCTTGAATCCTTAGCTTTAAATTGATTTTTTCCTCTTTTCTCCAAATGGCCGGCTTTGCTCCTCTTTGTTTACGTTTGGCTTGAATCCTTAGCTTTAAATTGATTTTTTCCTCTTTTCTCTAAATGGCCGGCTTTGCTCCTCTTTGTTTACATTTGTCTGTGTTTTGTAAAGTGAGCGTGAATGGATAGGAAACAAGAATATAAGGTAATGGGATTATGGTGCGCAATTACCGTAAATAACCTTACGTTAATTACTCTCCTAAGTAACTTACAAAGCCATTTATAAGCCTATTTATATAATTAATTAATTAAGCTCGGCCTCTATTTTGAATTTTCAAATCTGAATCCCCTGATCACTCTAAGATTTGCATTATTCTATTTAATTTATCTAATTAAACCTCCTGAATAATGTTATTAAAAATTAGGGGTGTTACAGGCTCCCCTCCTTAAAGAATTTCGTCCTCGAAATTCAGTAAGGACTAAATACTAAATGTAGCAATCTCCTGTAACAGCTCCTATCAACCATACTAGCCTACCTGACTAGCAACTATCTATATTTTAATCTAATATTGACATACCCTGAAAGCAGATTAGGATAAGTATCTCTAGTCCTGTCTTCTGTCTTCCAAGTACAGCCTTTTTCGTTGTCGCTCCATTGAACTTTCACCAACCTGACTATCTTGTTCCTCAACCTTTTCTCGTCTCTTGCAACAACCCGAATTGGTTGTCTAACAAAAGTCAAATTAGGCTTTAATATTAAATATTCCAACCCTGTCGGAGGAATAGTAGTCTCTAGATCATGCACATACTTGCGAAGATGAGACACATGAAACACATTATGGACACCTGCCATACTGCTCGGCGATTCTACTCTATATGCGAGCTTTCCAATCCTCTCTATAATCAGGAACATGCAAACATATCTTGGTGCCAGTTTCCCTTACTTTCAAATTGTACCACACCCTTCATCGTTGATACCTTAATGAAAACCCTATCTTCAACTGAGAATTCTAGGACTTTATGCCTCTTATCTGCGTAACTCTTCTGTTTGGATTAAGCTTCCTTCATCCTTTCTTAGATTAACTCAATCTTCTCTATCGCCTCTCTAACCAGATCTCGACCTAAGACTAATCTGTCTGCAGTCTCCAACCAAGATGCTGGTGATTTGCAAGGCCCTTCATATAAATATTCAAAAGGCGCCATTCCTATACTAGTATGATAACTATTATTTTAGGAAAACTCAACCAAATGTAGGTGATCTTCCCAAGATCCACCAAAGTCCAATACATAAGCTCTCAATAAATCCTCGAGTACCTTATTAACTCTCTCTGTCTTCTCATCCGTCTGAGGGTGATATGTAATACACATCTTAATCTTGGTACCTAACACATCCTGTAGACTCTTCCATAATTCGCTAGTAAACAAAGCATCTCTATCACTGACTATACTACTAGGAATCTCATGTAGTCTAACTATGTTCTTCATGAACAACTTAGCTAAAACATGGGACGTCCTGGTTGACTTAACTGGAATGAAATTGGCACTCTTGGTCAACCTATCCACTATGATCCATATACTTTCATTTCCTCTATTTGACCTTGGCAAGCCTTCTATAAAATGCATGGATATCTAATCTCATTTCCAAAATGGAATCTCTAAAGGTTGAAGCAATCCACTCGGCTTCTGATGTTCGGATTTCACTTGTTGACAGTTTGCACACTGCCTAACCCACAAGCCAACATCCCTCTTCATACCTTCCCAATAGAAGCTCCTCTTCATATCTTGATACATCTTGATCCCTTTAGGATTAATCGTAAACTTGGATCGATGACATTATCCAAGAACTTCTTTCCTTAAGTCCTCAGCATTTGGAACACACAACCGTCCCTTCTTTCTCAACCATCCTCTCTGGTCAAGACTAAAATCCTTTAGATCATCGATCTCGGTTCCAACCTCAAGCCTTCTAATTCTCTCACCTAACACTGGATCCTCTTTCTGCTTAGAAGCAATCCTTTCGATCAATACCGGTTGAAATTCTAAACATGACAACATGGCGATACTCCGACTAGAACTAGCAGTCGACCTTAACTGTACACTACAAGTTGTCAAAGCTTCTAAATCTTTCCATTCTGCCAACATAGCTAACACCAAATTTTGATGTCTTCTGCTAAGAACATATGTTCCTTTATTTCCTTTCGCCGGAGTATACTCTATACCAAAATCACAAGCGGCTAAAAACTTCAGCTACCTCTGTTGTCTCATATTCAACTCCTTCTAGGAGAATAAATACCTTTAGGACTTATGATCTGTGTATAGCCTAAATATCTCCCTTAAGAGATAATGTCTCCAAATCTTCAATGCATAGATCACCACTGCCAACTCCAAATCATGAGTATGATATCTTACTTCATGCGGTCTAAGCTGTCATGAAGCGTAGGCAATAACTTTACCCTTCTGCATCAACACAGCACCTAATCCAGTTCCACATGCATTGGTATACACCACCAACCCTTGGTTTCCGTCTGGAACTACTAACACAGGTGCATTGGTCAACAAATTCTTTAACTTAAGGAATGCTTCCTCACTTTTGTCGGACCAAACATACTTCACATCCTTCCTGGTTAACTTAGTCAAAGGTGCTGCTATCCGTGAGAAATCCTTAATGAACCGGTAATAGCCAGCATGTCCAAGAAAGCTTTTAATCTCGGTCACCTTCTCTGGTCTCTTCTAATTATTAACGGCTTCGATCTTATCTGGATCGACTGACAAGCCCTTCTCTGAAACCACGTGACCAAAAAAATTAACTTGTTTCTTCCAAAATGGCCCTTGGAAAACTTCGCTTTTAGTTGATGCTGCCTTGGCGTCTCAAGCACTACTATAAGATGATTCGCATGCTCTCTTTCATCCTTAGAGTACAGTAAAATGTCATCTATAAATACCAACACAAACCTATCCAAGTACTCTCGGAAAACTTAGTTCATCAAATCCACGAAGAAAGCAAGTGCATTCATTAACCCAAATGGCATTACTAACCACTCATATGAACCATACCTAGTTCGAAATGCTATCAAATGAATACTGTCCTCTGCCACTCTTAACTGATGAAAACCTATCACCAAATCCAACTAGGAAAACACTCTGGATCCACACAATTGATCAAATAGATTATCAATTCTCGACAAATTATACTTATTCTTGATCGTCCTCTCGTCCAACTTACGATAGTTGATACACATCCTCAACGACCCATTCGGTTTCTTCATGAATATCACGGCCGCTCTCCAAGGCAAACTACTTGGTCTAATAAAATTTCTCCCTTCTACATCCACTAGCTGCACCTTCAATTCTTTCATCTCGGTCGGTGTCATCCTGCTAGGTGGTCTACTCACGGGTTCTGCTCCTGGATCAAGATCTATCTGAAACTCAACAGCTCATTTTGGTGGTAGTCCTGTAACCGGCTCAAAGACATCTGCAAACTCTCTTGCTACACGAACCTGACTTAACTCTTCTCCTACTTCCATAGCACTTAACAAAGCACAAATACTCCGGTCAGAGTTCTCCACTGAGAATATAGTTCGGTTATGACTATCAGGGTGTCTTAATGATATCTCCCTATCCTGGCAAAATACCCTAGCCCCATACTTACCCAACCAATCCATACCCAAAATGACTCCGAAATCTACGAAATCAAAACATAAAGACTGCATGCAAACTTATGACCTAACAAGTCTAGTTCTAACTGGTCACATCTCATCCCTAGAGTTGCATACCCTTCTATTGGATTTGCTACCCTTAAGGAAGTAACAAGGTATGCAGGTTCTAAGCATAACCTATCAACCAAATTCTGAGATATAAATGAATGTTATGCACCGGTATCGAATAGTATCCTAACTGGTATACTCTGAATCAAAAGCGTACCTTCCATCATAGTCTTCCCTTTTTCAGCTGCAGTTGACCTAGTAGATGATGGTCCAATAGCAAAAACCTTTCCCTTGTCCGCACTGATTGGCTCTGGACACTGGTTCTTAAAATACCCAACCTGGTCACAGTTGAAACACTACACATTCTTCTTTTCTGCAGCCTTCTTCCCCTTGCCTGACCAGCACTCATGAGCATAATGACCTGTCTTGTCACACTTTAAGTAAACTAAATCAGCCTTGGCCTTCTTGGCAGCCTCCCCCTTCTGGGCTCCCTTCTTCTTAAAGAACTTCCTCTTCTTTCCCTGAGGGCCCTGGGTTTCAACCGACTTTTTTCTAGCACAAATAACAAGCATCTCCTCATATCAGATTGCCATATCCACAACTACATTATAAGGATCACGGAGATGTGGCAGGGTTTCCCTAGCGATCTCGGGTCTCAATCCCTGAATGAACCACTCATTCCTCTTGATGTCAATGTCTATAGTAGCATGCCCATATCGGGACAACTCATAAAACTTAGTAACATACTCAATTACCGACATCTCTCCCTGCACCAAATCCATAAACTTTCTCATTAACGCTGACTTAGCAACTTCGGATAAAAACCTATGTTCAAATCTCCTTCTAAAGTCTTCCCAAGTCAACTCCTCCTCCGGAACTCCGGCAGTAACACTATTCCACTAATGAAGTGTTTCCCCTTGCAACTGCCTAGACGCCAGCCTTCTCTTCTGCTCATCATCCAAACCCAAATCAGCGAAGATCCTCTTACAATGCAACATACAATCCTTAACTTCTATGGCATCTTCTGTTCCCATAAACGATTTCCTGCCAAGACTGGTGTAGTCACTGCTCAACTTAGCATAATTATTCCCAACAGGAGCCAAAGGATTAGCTCTCCAACATTTCCAGCAACACCAGCAGCACCTCCTGCTTGCATCAGATTGACGAAGAACTAATACATCACTACCATATCCACTGGTGGATTTCTAGCACCCGCATTGGCATTTGCATTTTGGTTAGCATTAGCCTGTCGACTCAGGTTCCTCCTCATGGGTCGAACATTTTCGTTGGTTTTGGTGCTTCCTCCACCGAGATTTCCTCTTCCGTTTCCTGCTTCTATATCTTCTTTCTCGTAAATCTACATACGAGCCTTAGTAAGATACAGAAGAAAGGTCTAAGAGAGAGGCGGATACATACTTATATATATACACTTATATATAACAAATACAAGTACGTTACTATAGCGTTAACCTAAGCCCCGATCTTATTTTCTGATTCATTGGATTATATTTTAAAAGTCTTTTAGGTCTAAATTTCTTTTAAGTTTCATAAACCTCGCTCTGATACCAACTTGTAACATCCCCCACTTGGAGGCCCAAAACTAACGGCTACGTATGCTGCAGTCATCCATAGTTATTAATCCTCGACAACCAAATATGGTAATGTTAGATACATTGATATAACAGAAACACATGGATATGGAAAAAAATTAAAATCATAAAACAACTTTCACATTCCATTTCAAATCATTTCAAATTCATTACATAACCCAATATGAGAACCACATTCAAAGAAAATATAAGTATTACAACATACGCCAAGAGTGACATATGAAGATGCCCCCTTGGATGATCAGCGTATAATATAGGAAATTTAACAACTTTTCCTTTACAACAACAACATAGTGGAATCAAAATAGAAAAGAACTCTAAATAGCTATCATGCCTCCTGCACGTCTCCAGAAGCTTATTTGTCTAAAGAGGTACCTGAAAACCTCAACTCTCAAACTACTCAAAATAAATTGAGCACCTGAGAGTATAAGTGGAAAACATAAAATTCGAGTCAGACATAAAACCTGGTATGAACAATAATCTACCATCTCAAATCATTTAGATATCTAGTGAGACCACGCCGCTTAGCGGAACGGGTTTTCCTCTCACTAGTATCTTATCCAAAACTTTATAAAAACCATACATTGTGCTCCTGCATCCACAATGGTTAAAACATAGCAATTCAAAATATTGTGATGATATGCAAACAAGTAAATCAATTCTGGATTACCCATCCCCATTCATTTTTGACTATCTGTCTCAGTTATAGTTTCTAAGGTCATTATAACCTAATAGTTTTCATGGGCTGACTAATAACCTATTTAATGTTTATGGACTCCCTGTCTGATTCGATAGTTTTCATAGGATCACTAAGAACCTATTGGCCCCTGCCAATAACTTCATCATTCATGGGTCCTCCCTGAACCTATTGGTATATCCAAATACTTCCCTCTTATCCTAGTTTTCATGGGTTAACTAGGAACCTATTGAATTCTGTCGATAACTTAATCATGATATAGTTTTCATGGGTTCACCACAAACCTATTGGCCCCTGCCAATAACTCTTTCTAATCATAGTTTTCATGGGTTTACTATGAACCTATTGACATCTGTCAATAACTTTTCCTAAACATTGTTTTCATGGGTTTACTATGAACCCGTCTATCTGACAACTTCTTTAATCAGTATGTAGGCATCCTATATTCTGGTCTACCTGACCTCCTGGATGCAATTCTACTCATTCAGGAGTTAACTCAATTTATATTCACTACTGGGTCAACCTAGCAGGTTATTCTGCCCTTTCTCCCCAAAATGCTATTATGGGTCCATTATAATGTGAATATATATATTAGAAGAAGCAAACCTATTAACATAACAATGCCAACACTTGTGGTTTAATATCCTTAAAATCAATTTCATATAAAACATGGTTAATCCCTTTAACCTATTATTTTATTAAGGAAGGCTTCTTCAAAAACTCTAATTTAAAAGCATTTAAATGCTCTTTTATAATGCCATGGGGTTTACCTTTAAAAATTGAGATTGGGTTCTTTTTTTGAAAACTAAGGCTTTCGAAACCTTTAATATTTACTTTCAAAACCACTTGGGAAAACTTGCTTTCAAAAGCATTCAAATCTTCCTTTCAAAACACTAGGCACCTACCTTTTGAAACACTTTAAAATCTTTCTTTCGAAACCTTTCGAATGTATTAAAGTATTACCATTCAATTTTAGAAGCATAGCTTAGAAACCATTTGAAAGTATCCCTTCCGAAACCATTGGGTTTAATTTAAAACATATCTTATTGGGTCTAAGTGAATACAAGCGAAAGTACTCCTTTCGAAAGCATTAAAAAGAGTTTGGGGAAAAACAGATGGCTTCAGCACCATCCTTTCGGAAGCTCAAAACATTTATGTAAAACATTTGAAGGATAGCTTCGAAACCCCTTTCGAAGCCATTGCCTTCGAAACCATTAAACTTTTTCGAAAGCTTTAGGAAGTGGCTTATATTTATAAAACAAAAGCTACCTTTCGATCTAGTTGATGACTTCAATCCAGTCGAAAGGCACAAGGTCGGCAGCAGGGTTTCAAATGGGTTGAAACTACCCCTTTCAAAAGCATTAATTTAAAAACATAGGGACTCATTCGAAAGCTACACTAAAACAAAAAGGCGGTAACCCCTTCGAAAGTTATTTAGAAGACCCTTTCGAAAGCATTTGTTTCGACTCCTTCGAAAGCTTTTAGTAAACACATGCAAGCGTATTTCTTTAGAAAGTAATAGAAAGGGTTCGACCCCATCGAAAGCAATGTTTCGACACCAAGCCTCCCTCCTTTCTCTAATCCACTACGTACCAATGTGTTGATACCTTGTGTATTGTTTTCGACTTAGTTGGTTTCGACCTAGTAGGTTTCAACTTGGTTGAAGGCGGAAGCATAGGGTCGAAAGGTGGCTTCTAGAAGAGGCGGAACTTATTTCTGAATAAAGTCTGATTTAATGCCATTTAAAATGAATACTTTATAACTAACCTGCCTATTTGTAAACATTTGATTGGTTGCAATAACTTTTTAAATTCTTTACAAAAATAACTGCCCCATAATTTTAGATCTAAACAAGGATTAATTTAACAAATAAGCCCTTCCATTAAGCAAAACCAATAAAACAATTAAGTCCTTTATCTAAAATAATTTTATTTCTGTAGTAAATTACTTAGGAAAAATCCCCAAAAATCATAGAAAATCACTTTCAATATGTTATCTAACATATAAAAATTTCAAACCCAAATTCTTCATAAAATAACCAAAATTAATTTCTAAACCCAATTATTCATATTTTCCTTTGAAAATTCATAATAAATTTTCCATAGCTTGAAAAATTATAAAAATTAAAACCCATTTCCAAAATCATATTTTACATAACATATAATTTCCTCATGGCATTCGAAATTCAATTAAAAAGTTTTTACTCTTAAAACCATGTATACACAATTATCAAACAATCTTGTTTGAATCAAACATGTTATAAAATCCAAGCATATCATCATCAAAAATCATCATAATGGATTTAAACTTAAACCCGAAAATCAAATGATCATAAAAACAAAAATAGAGATGGTTTTGATTATTATCCACTTTGATTAGGATAAGGACTTTGAGATTTGATTAAGATTAATTTCCCCTAGCTTGAATCCTTAGCTTTAAATTGATTTTTTCCTCTTTTCTCCAAATGGTCGACTTTGCTCCTCTTTGTTGACGTTTTTCTGTGTTTTGTAAAATGAACGTGAATTGATAGGAAACGAGAATATAAGGTAATAGGATTATGGTGCGCAATTACCCTTAATACCCTTGCGTTAATTACTTTCCTAATTAACATACAAAGCCATTTATAAGTCCATTTATATAATTAATTAATTAAGCTCGACCTCTATTTTGAATTTTCAAATCTAAATCACCTTATCACTCTAAGATTTGCATTATTCTATTTAATTTATCAAATTAAATCTCCTGAATAATGTTATTAAAAATTAGAGGTGTTACAATGTCCATAAGAGTCATATCCCAAAATTATAGAATCATACGACCTAATACGAATAAAATAAAAATATTTCACGATCCTTCGATACGTAAAATATGGGTCGTTACACTTAAGCTCCGAGCAATCTCTCTTTTATGGCCAGGCTTGTTGTACTTAAAGCATTTGGCCCTCTCTTTGCTCTTAGGCCCGATACACTTAGTAGAGTAGTGATCCTTCTGCTGATAGTTAAAACAATTAATATCTGCCACATTGATTTCCGAGCTCCTCCTCTCGAGGTCTTTTCTCCCTTTTGGTTCTCATTCCCCTTGTGATACATGTTGAACCTTTTCTTTTCCCTACCCTTGGGTCTAGTATCAACTTTCCTTTCCTTTTGATACAAGCAATCATACCCCTTTGCCATTTCAACAACCATTTCAAAAGGATATAGCAAGTGCACCATCACCTTATGGTTCGGCCCCTTCTTCAGCCCTTTGATAAATTTCTCATTCTTCTTTAGGGGAATATTAATATGCTCCCTTCCATAATTCAATAAAGCATTAAAGCGCTAATATACTCTACCAAAGGCATCACTCCCTGCTTTAGATCCAGAAATTCCCTACCTAAAGCACTCTTTTACGATTCAGGTATAAACTATGCCCCGAATCGCTCTTTATACTACTCCAAAGTTATTTCCTCTTCCATATTTCAACGGTCAATACTTCCCACCAATCTAAAGCATCCTCTTAAAGCCGACGAGAAGTCAACCTCCTCTTTTGAGCATCATCATGACCTAAATCTTCAAAGATACACTCACCCACCTTCACCCAATTCACCACCCCTAAAGTAGGTTCCTTCCCTGTAAAAACTTTTCCTCCACATTTCTTATAATGTTGAATCATCTTAGAAAAGTATACTCCTCTAGCTACTGGACTCGGCTCAACAACTTTAGTTGGCTTCTTCTCATCATCTCTGCCATGTACTAACTAAAAAGAGTGTTCATATCCATTTCTTCAATAGCTAGGGTTGGCATCCTAGTAACAGCTTTAACATGAACTTCCGAGGATTTCTCCCCTTCTTGGCTATTTGTTTTATGATGTGTAGTTCATTTACTAACATTTGCTCTTGCACCTCCCAACATCAAATGTTTGCTTCGCATCTTCATTTTTGATTTTTGAGTAAGCAAACATTCATAAGAAATGAAAGTAAAGAAAGTGAGAACAATGGGAGAGGGATAAATATATCCACATGTATATCTATATCAAAATAAAAGTCCATTACACACATACACACACGCAAACACACACATACACACATGCATAGCGTATACCCTCCTCAAGATGTTATTTTCTACTATATTATTTCTACCTAGATTCTACTTAGCTCTGTTTTACTTAAATGTCCTTAGCCTAAGCTCAAATATCAAGTTGTAACATCCCCCACTTCGAGACCAGAAAATGAATGCCTATGATGTTGTAGTCATCATCAGAATTATTTTCAAGCAACAAAATGGGATCAATATTTTTTTCACAACACTATGTAAACAAAGTAACTAAATATTTTGCATTACACAAATTGTCAATTACATTTTTAATAATCCTAAAACATGCCCACATAGGGGTAAATATAATAAAACTTAAATGCAGTGTTATGCCCGACATATGAATATGTCGACATAAACACTTAACTAGTTATGTACCGAGTTTTGCAGCAAGGGAATAGAACTAAGCCTCATGCTTCCTCTTCAGCTTCTTTATTCATCTTCCCAAAAGTATCATGTCTAATCCATAAACTAAGCCTACTTGCATGTGTATCCGTGAGTTTATGGGAAATAATTAAAACATGGGTCAGACATAAAGCCTGGTATGAGTAATACTTCACCCTAAAACATGCATATAGAAAGACCATGTCACTAAAGAAAAGAATGATTTTTACCCTTACTGAATCAGCAACAACAATTACATCATATCGTATAGCAAATCATCATATCATGGTATTCACATAGCATCTATTAAAACATAAGTACACCTTATACTTATCATTCAATTACAAACCATGTCATATTCACCATTCAATTAAGTATACCCCATTTGTCACATTTTGTGATCCACGTCATACAATCTACACACACACACACATTCTCAAGCATCACCTAGACTCTTATTTAGGTGTCATTCTTCAGTTATCATCGACTGTGCTTAGTTATTACCTCCATAAGCATGTCTATTACTAATTTATCTTTTCCCGAACAACATCACTGGTGAAATGGCCACTCATTCCATCCTTGGTGCCACCCTGACTCTCCTAGGAGGTTAAATGTAAGCACCATGAATACGTTCTAACAAGCGTCTTACTAAGCATCAATAGCTCATCCTAGTCCCAGAAACACTTTTGTTTCACGTTACCGACTCGTTCATTAAAATACATCCATTTTGTTATTCTTACTCTCTCTAGAGTTAAGTTTTAGAATTGAACCTTATTGACTTCCCATATCGTGGCTCCCTGCCATATACCAGTGAATTTTAGAATTCATTCGTCTTGGCACCTTGCCATTTTATAACTCCACAAATTGGTATATTTTACAATCTTATGTTAAATCCATTTCTTTCATTCATTAGTTGTGTGCCTTAAACATTCTTTAAATAAACATTTTTTCTTTCGTTTAAATGATGCAATTATCATTTCTTACCTTAGCTAAGCTTACTTCATTGTTTCATCTTAAATAAGTTCATATCTTTAATTTATTATTCTCTATCTCAGTTTCAAGCCTATGAAATTCACAATTAACATTTGGGAAACTGGCTTCTAAAATGCTATTAAGTATTCTCTGGTTTTACGTAAGGAAACTAGTATCACTAGCTATCTCATGTCTAATTCAAAGGTTATTAAAATCGAGCTCTAGGAACTATTGCATGCCTCTATTTTGAGCCATCGAAGGCCAAGCTATCACATGTCATGACTTAGTGTTATCAAAGGTCAAGCTATAACATGCCAACCAATCACATCATAAGCTATCGTAGATCACAAACCAAAGCTATTGAAGTCAAGCTTTAGAAGCTATCGTAGGTCCCAAACAAAAGCCATCGAGGGTCAAGCTTTAGAAGCTATCGTAGTCACAAACCAAAGCCATCGAGGGTCAATCTTTAGAAGCTACCGAAGGTCATAAACTAAAGCTATGAAGGTCAAGCTTAAGAAGCTATCACATACCATAAATCAAAGCTATGAGGGTCAAGCTTTAGAAGCTACCGCAGCTTGCAAATCAAAGCTATTGAAGGTCAAGCTTTAGAAGCTATCGTAGGTCACAAATCAAAACTATCGAAGGGTCATATTCAAAGGCTAACGTGAGTTACGAAACAAAACTATCGCATGCCTAACCTTTAAGTTATCAACTGTCTTAACTTAAAGCTATCGCATATCACAACGTGAATTCGTAATTAAATGGAAAATGATATTTTCCCTTAATAAAATAACTTTTACCCTAATCTGTACACAAGTTATTTGTTCACAGGTTACTTTTAATCTATAACAGTATTCTCTGACCATTGTCGATAACCATGAGCCCTTTAGTTAATCATTTGCTTAATTATTTTCATTAATTAAGGTTTACTTTTCCTTACCAGTTAATTCATAATAATTCGAAACTTAATGGGAAAATTCTAGAAAATTCACCAAACTTCGAAAACACCATCTTATACCTTTGGTCAAAGTTTTGAATAAAAATATATAATTTTAACATTTTAGAATATTAATTTATAATAGAAATTGCCTATTTTCCAGTTAGAAAGTACAAAGTCATTAGTTATTCACCTAAAAATTACGAAAATCATAACCTACCTCTATTTTAATATTAAAATCATCATATTAAAATTTTGAAATATTTAGAGAAGATTAAATCATGTTTTACCCTAAAGCATGTATGAAATCATTATCTTTTCATTATCCAAGCATAGTTAAAATATTCATTGTCACCAAAATTTGTTTATCCAAATTCTAAATACCCATAAAGACATCAAATCCAAACCTAAATGGTTTTGGAGGTATTTAGATAAAGTATTACTCACATAGGTTTGTAGAACTTTATTGAATCCTTCTTTTCATCTTAGGAATGAAAGCTTCTGTCTTTTAGATTTAATTCCCTCTCCTTTCTCTTAGAAATGGTGGTCGTCCTCTCTTAGGGTTTCTATTTTTTTAAATGAAGTGAAGTTGGAGAGAATATGGCTAAGGGTATATACATTTGTGATTTAAGCTTGGGCTAAAATCCCTTCTTACCTTAGCTCACCAATTTATTTCTCTTAATATAAAATCCTCTTTATTCTAAATTCAAATTTATTTATTCTACTAAAGAGGTTGAATTTAATTGCCCTAAATACCCTCGATCCATTTAGTTAATCTTTCAAAGTGTCTCACACTTTATTAATCAAACTTCCCTTAAGTAATTCTCACAATTACATTATCTTAACTACCATTTTTAAATTCTTATTATTAATTTAATTTCTCATACTATGGCACTTTAAAATATGGGATGTTACATAAATGACATCTGAATTGACTTAACCGTCATGAATGGTAAACCTATATCAAAAGTTAACTAACTAATTTTGGCCAATCAACTTCGATTCAGTCAATAATTAAAACCTTATGGTCGGTCGGTTAACCGCTAAATGATCAAATTTTATTTTATTTGTTTCTAAAGGAAATACAACCACATCCAGTAGAGGCAACAAGACTTGGGTTAGAGTTATTCTCAAAGTGAAAGGATGTGGGTTGGGTTATTGAAAATAACATGCAGTGTTGTAAGTGTAATGGGCCTTTGGCCATTATATCTAATTTTTAATGTCTAAAAAAACTAATAATACAACCGCATCCATTTCAACCTAACCAGCATTTTAAAACAACACTAATAACCCCTCTTCTTAAAAATAGCATCACCTAATTTTCGTCGTAAAAATTTAAAAGTAAAAAAAACCATAGATCTAGAATTGCAGGTTCTCTACTCTCTTATCTACATGGCGCTCCACCTCCTTATTCGGACAATTCACTTTGTCTTATTGATTGTTTGACCATGGTTTGCTAACAATTTACAGAGGCGTGATGAGGTAACGTGGAGTAGTTGCATAATTTGAACGATTTTGATCTTTCTCGTAGAAACCCCTTTATTGATTATTTAGTTAGTTAAATGTTAAATGATTGTTAGATGTTAAGGTATTGTTGCATCTAATAAATTATGTAGTCCCTAAATATTTGTATATAATATTATAGGAATTAGTCAGACTTGTCAGAACTTATGAAAATAACTAAAGAATTTTTATGGATAAATTTGAATTGATGTGAATAGATGTTAATATGTGTATTCTAGATTTTTAGTGTAAACATGAACCGGTGATTCAGATTTACGATGATTCTTTAATTTTATTGTAGAACTAATGTAAGGATTTTAATTTTTTTATGATGATTCTTTTCAGCATTTCCATTTCATTTCATTACTTTACTGTGAAAATATAATTAAAAATTTGCTTATATTCATTTCATTTCATCAAAACTTCAATAGAGTAGCCATCCACTATATTCAAATTTTTGCAATCTATACTAGTTAGAACCTCTTTTGTTGGATTTTATGACAACAACTATACAATTATGCCAAAGAACATCTAAGCTGACTTGCAAGTACATGAGTATCAAAAAGAGAAACGAATAAACAAATTGCAGACACAAGTATTCAACATAAAGATACACATTACAAAAGAGGATAAAAGTATATATAGGGAGATACAAGAAGATATAAGGACAACAAATGATATAAATACTCGATAAGCTAGAATGAAGATATCTACAAGGAGCTCAAAATGAAGACAAACTAATGTAAGAGTCATGTGTCATGTATCAGTGTCATAGATATACATGTGCAGTCTCCTTTATGATGATCACACATTAACAAAACATTTTTGAAAAGATGAATTTAAAAGAAACTTGAAACACAAACTTTTATTTTTCTTTTTTATAAATTCAGCCCGGTGAATTTATAATTCAGACGTTTGAATTAAATTCAACCGTCTGAATTTATAATTCAGATGTTTGAATATGAGAATAGTAAATAGAATAGTTTTAAGGTAATTTAGCCCTCTAAATTTATAATTTAGCCGTATGAATAAAAATTCAGCCGTCTGAATTAGCCTATTTTTAAACTATTAGTTTCTATTTTATACTGCCTAATTTCAACCATCTAAATTTAAAATTCAGCCATCTGATTTATACGAAAAGAAGTGTCTCTTTACAGAAAAATCAAATCTGGAGAGTTGTCTTCTTATCCAAAGGTTGCATCTTCTCAAATCGTGATGACCATTCAAACAAAAATTTTCAATCACCATAAATACAAGTGAAATTTGATTTTTTTTAGCAAGACCAATTCTTTTTTTTTCTACTCTCTACTCACTTGTGAATTATTAAAAAGCAATCAAATATCTACTTCCTCAATCTGTACTTTCAGATCACCATCTAAAGGAGATTGTAGAAAGGGTGCAATTTATTTACTCATCATTGTTTTATCTAGAACACACAAAGTTAACAGCTTACTACTTTTATAGTCCAAGTCCTGTTGGAGATCTTCGGGCAAGTGATGTCATGTTCGGCTGCTCAGGCATTTTGTAAGATACCTCTTCCTTCGGGTTAACTGATATTTTATTTGTTAATTCTAGAAGAATTCTGGGACTAGACGTAGGACGGGAAGTCCAAACCGATATAAAAATCTCTGGTGTGATCGTTCTTTACTTTGCTTTATTATCATTCTGGTTATATATTTTCACATTTATAGTAGTTCGCCATATTAGAGATCCTGTGCACTTTCAATTGGTATCAGAGGCTGGGATTCTAGAGATTGTAACAACATCTTAGAATAAACGACCATAAAGAGATCTAGTCAAGGCAATAGAAAGATGTAACAACAAGAAAGAAAAATCAAAGAAGAAAACATGCAAATGCTTTATGGCTAAACTCAGATCACAATCAGTATGTTTAGATTCCTTATATAATGATCTTTTGTTAGCACATAATGAGTTATTAAAAGATTGTAAAACTTTGGGTAAAGCTAATAGAATTGCATTAGTTAAGTTAAAAGATTTTGAGCAAGAAATTTCCATTTTAAAGGAGGAAAATAAATTTTTGGTAAAGCAAACTAATTTTTTGAAAATATGGTATAAGGACTTATTTTACAAAAATATTTCCTATAAAAAGAAAATGAGCAATTAGAAGTTCAAAATAATGAACTTTTGAAGGAAATTGATGTTTTGCAAAATAAGAATATATTGTGGAAAACTCTTTAAATAATTCTAGTTCTTTAATTTTGCCTATTGAAAAAGAGAACGAAGCTTTAATTAAGAAAAATTAGAATTATCTAATGAATGTGAGATTTTAAAATATAATAGTAATATTTTGCAAAAAGAAGTTTGTGATTCTAAAGTAAATTTTGAAAGATTAGATGAAAAAAATCGTAAATTTCAACAAATGTAAAGATATCTTATCTTCTGTAGTAACAAATTCGAAAGCTCATAATGATAAAAGCAGTTTAGACTATAAACAAGCTAAAAGTAAAAATAGTACTAGATATGCATTTGTGTATACTAATTTTAGTGCTAGTACTAGTAACAAGATAGTCATAAAACCACTTAGTGCTAGTACTAGTAACAAGATAGTCATAAAACCACTTACTGTCATAATAGTACTTGGTTGAGAAATGATAGAAACTACTTTTCAAGCACTAAGCTAATGACTAATAGTATTAAAATATGGATTCCTGCTAATACGATTGATCATGATAAGCAACTTTATATTAGCAACGATTATAAGAATGTGATTTGTAATGAAAACTATATTCATAAAGGTTCAACCACACCCAAATGGGTATGGTTTCCTAAAGCTTATGAAACTATAAGAAACTTGGGTATCACATGCTTTGAATGTTAATTTTTTTTATACTGATACCTAGTTTATAAGTAGTAGTTATTTATTAATGATTGACAGTCTTACTTAGCGCTAAAACATAGCTGTTTACTACGAAATGCTAGAAAAGATAGGATTCCCTACAGAACTTTGAGTAAAATACTACTGTTTTAATGCTATCAAAAGTACTGTAAAGTAATACTATTTGATAAAATTGTTTCATTACTTTTTTTCTGTTAGAGGGTACAACCACATCTATTTTGCTAAGGTTTTCACCCTATGATTAACCCCTGGACCCTAACATAGTAAGTATGTACCAAAAACGATGATTATTGCAGATACTTGGAGAAATGAAAGTAAAAGGATAGATTTTGAATTTTAAGGATGTTCCATACATTTGATAGAATTATGTGCTTACTATTTAATAAGAACTTCAGTAAATTCGGTAAAATCTAACTTATTTTCTCCAGAACCAATGTTGGGTTAATCTTTTATTTTTGAGGAATACTAAGCTATTTTTGAAAAGTAATGCTCATATTTTGGATATAGTATAACTTGAATCTTTCTAAAATGTCCATCTTTTTGTATAATGTTCTCAAAGCTTTTACAGATATTTATATACTCTCTATCTTTTATAATTTTGATCCCTTTTCTGTTTAAAAAAACAAAACAGTGAGGGAGAAAATTAGAGCATATTTATAAGAAGAGCATATATATATATATATAAAGAGAACATATATTAAAAGAATATGTTTCTTAACAATATTTTCTAAGAAAGATATATTTAACTTAATGACTTTCATTTATACTTAGAAATATTGCAGTTAAGAAGAGATTTAAGTATCTGCTCTTTACAAGACATTCTATAAAATATATTATTATCTAAAAGGAAATATTTTTATATTCCCTCATTCTTTTTTATAATGACAAAGGGGGACAAATACATATGCATATTATAAGGGGAGATAATATACTTAGTGGGAGTTTTAATTATATTATAATATCATTTTATATAGAATAAATACTTTCAAAAATTGTATGGTTGTCATCATCAAAAAGGGGGAGAATGTTAGAACCTTGCTTGTTGGATTTTAATGACAACAATTATATAATTATGCCAAAGTACCTATAAGCTAACTTGTAGGTACATGAGTATCAAAAATCGACAAACGAATAAACAAATTAAAGACATAAGTATTCAACATGAAGATACATAGTACAAAAGAGGATAAAAGTATATACATGAAGATACAAGAAGATTTTGTTAGTTTTATTTATTATATGGCCTATGTTATTATTGTGCACCAATTTCATTTAAAGAATTAATGAAAAGGCATCTAAATTTTTGATGGAAAAATTCAGATTGCTATTAATAATTATACTGCTCTCAAAGGTTGCCTCAAAATATATATAGACTCCTTCTCTATTTGGACTGATGATATTCCAAAATTAAAACGTTCTTATGTCTGTATTTAAGGGATGATTCCTGAAACGCTTTTTTAAGTCTAATAAGTTTACAAAATAAAAGAGAAAAGAAAATGCAATAAGGTCTCCATCATCAAATCTGAGGGAAACTATTGAAGGTTGGTGTTAACGCTTCCACCTAAAGATGTCTTTACCTCAGAACAGTAAGATTTAAATTCCTTTGCTATTTTATTTTGGATTTACGGATTTTGGATTGATTGTGTTCTAACTGCAAAACATATTAGATCATGTTAAATCGCTTTCATTTGGTATCAGAGCCATCATAAATTCATATAAGATCCAATTTTTTTATGAAATTGATTTTCAATGGTTTGTATAAAAGCTATACAGATTCAACTAATTTATGTATAAATATTTTCTTATAATTTTGGACGAAAGATTTTAAAGGAGAATTTTTATTCTCTATTATGTATGTGCATAAATGTGAATTGTGACGACCCACCTTTTCGATCATCAAAAGTCGACATTAATACATCTATGGTATTCACATGTCGAGCATTCGAATGCTGGAAAGACAGATTGTTGGGGTTAAAGAAAAGAAAAGACAGAACATGATCTCACATCGTGACGAGTAACATATAATATACCAATTATCTTTACAAAAGAAAAAATTCAATATTCAATAACATCAGAGTCTAACCTATCATTAGCCTGGACAGTTACAACGACCCGTCCTTACAAATGCTGAAAAATACAAACAAGAAACACAACAGAAATAAAAATACGGAAATACGCCTCGGAGGCATCCAGCTCATCTCCTGAAGCTCCAAAGCATCCAAAGCTAACTCTGGAAAAATACTTGGTCTGATCCGAGTATTATAAGAAAATAACAATTGGTCAGTCTGGTAAACTAGCATGAGAAACTCAACAAATGGGTTGTTATATCTTATAAAACCTTTCAATTAAAGGTATCTCTTAAGAACTCGCTGCACATAAACACAGACGGGTTTTTACCTTACGATAACCAAAACATTTAAATAGAAAATCAAGCGATATTATAATAATGTCCAGGGTTTAAAATAACTATTAAATCATAGCCGAAATTGTTGTATTAATTAATTTCTAGCATAATGGGTATACAACTATGTCTGAAGGCACTTATTGGATAATGGATTCCATATAATGACAAGGCACTGGGGTACCACCTACCACAGTATAACTTTAGATAAAATGTATCGAGGGCCTTTTCTCATGAGCTCATATGACAAGGCATTGGTCTACCCCTTACTGGATAGTACCAAATATTTCATCACCTCGGATGCTTTGCAACCTTTTCTCATGAGCTTACATGTACATACCAAACCACAAATATTAATATAGAAGGGTGATGCAATACCCTAATGACTGTGACCCACATAGCCTTGTACCATATCCCATGTTTTAGTTATTCTCGATTATGAGGCTTGAGGCTGCATTTTACCTTTTCATATAGCAATCCTTCTTGAAATGGCAACACTTCCCTCCAGACGACAATGCAATGCCAGCATTCGTCCATACAAATTATTTAGGATACGAACAAACCGAAGGTACTACTTCAACTACAACCTATTTGGAATCACCCTCAGGATTAGTCGCAAGTAGCCCTTGCACTTTAAGAACTCCGTCTTCAATTTCGTCATCTTCAAGATGTCTTCAATTCGAACTCTTAAGTTGGTTTAAAGTGGTTTCTGTATAATTCATACTTATCCGATATCAATCTCTCTGAACCAACATTCGATAGTTTTCGGTAAGCTCAACTCCGGTTCTTTTGAAAATATACAGACAATACATAAGAGCAGAGATTACCTCCTAACCGTTTAAGTGGACGGATTTCCTAATCATTTGTCCTAGAAGGACACATGAGTTTATACGCACAATAGCATCAACAAAGATAATTGTACCATATAATTCTTGTGTTTCTCCTAGATATTCCTAGAGTTAAAAATTGGTCCAAATTTGGTAGTCGGTTATTTAACTATCAAAAAAACAAACAATCAAACATTGATTCAATTTCATATGGAATCCACTAAGCTTCTTTAATAAAACTTCATTAATTAAATAACTTTAATTATTTACAAAAAATATTCATATACTTATCTCACCAGTATAAGTATATCCTCAAACCATTTTACTTTCTATACTTGGAAAACTTAACCATATACTTCTAAAAGGTATAGGTAATTCACAAAGCATTTAAGAAAGATTTCTTATTTCAAAATGCTATTAAATGGATCAAAACAAAAGTTGTTAAAAAATTGTTGACTATAAATAAAAAACACTTATCCTTCGGTGTTAAGTGTGGAAAAATGCTGCCATACTACCATCATTAAGAAGGGTTATTTATAAATCTCATAAATTTGATTTTCATAAGTAATCCCATTTTATATACGAAAATAATATTATATATATATACCAAACATAAATCTCTGATTTCATACTTAAACCACCCTTCGGATAACAATGAAGCCTTTCAAGTTGGGATATTACTACATCCCTCCTTGACTCAACAACATTCTTACCTTTTAGGATAGGTAAAAGTTATCCTACCTCGAAGTTTAATATCTAGTATATAGTTCTAAAAAATCTCTGTATATTATTCATTTAAAATTTAAGTTTTACAAATCAAACTTCTTTTTCCATTCCCAAGATCTTTTTCCAATTTACAAACTCTTTTATTTAAAAATAATTCTCTTTTATTAAGTAAAATCCCTTTTATAAAACAATTTATTAATTTGGAGCACCTTTTATAAAACAATAATATTATTTAAAACACATTATTAACTTAATTAAATTAACTTAAACACCATCATTAAATAAATTAATTAACTTAAATACTATTAATAAATAAATAAATAAATTTTAAACATCATTAATAAAATAATTTATTAAATTAAAACATCACTAATTAAAAGATTAATTAGCTTTAAAGTATCATTATTTAAATAATCAATTTAGTTAACCATTTAAAATATAGAGAACACTTTACTTCAAAATATTATAAAGTTAAAGTAAATTTAAATTCATTTCTTTTCAAATTTGGAAAGAGGCTTAACAGCCATAATGACACTTAAACAAGCTACCACTTATTTCCAGTTCAACATTCCAAGTCATATCACTGATAATTACATAAGCAACATATATGTAATTAACATCCAAAATCAACAATCAACATATAACATATCATTTATACAAGTCAACTAGAATATAAATAAATGTCCTAATTAATAAAATAGCAGAACAATGATGCTTCTATAAGAGGAGGTATTCCTAAGAAGGATGATGCAAACATTATTTTCGCTGCAAAACAATATTTGGCTTCTGTTGAAGGGTAGTTTAAAATTACCTCTAAGGCTAATGTAAGTACTCTCATTATGAAAATGCTCACTATCAAGTATAATTGGACAAAGAATATACGTGAATTTATCATGCTGATGAATGTCATGGCCACAAAATTAAACAACATGGATATGACAAAATCTGAAGGTTTTTTAGTTCATTTCATTATGACTTCTCTTCCCGCACAATTTGGTCCTTTCAAGGTCATTATGTTACACAAAAAGAAATGTGAAAAATGAGATAATTAATTAATTGCTATGTGTGTTGAAGAAGAAGAAATGATTAAGACTGAGAAACATGACTATGCACACATTGTTCTTCAATGTCCAAAAACCGAAAAATAAGGACAATCGTAAAGGTAAAAATAAAGTGAATATGGGTACCAGTATTAACAAGACTAGCATATCTAGTACAAAACCCGTGCATGCTCCTAAGTGTCATCACTGTAAGAAGTGTGGACACACGAGGAAGGATTGTGTTGAGTTTAAAGATTGGCTCGCTAAAAAGGGTAATGATTTAAATTTCATGATTTATGAAACCTTTTTAGTTGATGTTCCCTTAAATACGTGGTGGGTTGACACTGGTGCCTCTGCGCACATACGAACTCACTGTAGGGATTCCATTCTGTAAGGATGCTTCAAAGGGGAGAAAGGAAACTTAAAGTTGCTAATGGATTAGAGGCTGAAGTCGAAGCTGTTGGAACTCTCCGTTTGGTTTTGAAGAGTGGCTTTATTCTTGATGTACATGATGTAGTTTATATTCCTAGTGCGATTAGGAATTTAATTTCTATTTCTAGACTTGATGCATGTGGTTTTACGATTCAGTTTTGAAATAATGAGTTGAAACTATATCAAAACTCTAAGTTTGTTAATTCTGGATTATTATGTGACAATCTATATATATTATGTTTGAAATCTTCCTTATGTGAATCTCTGTTATCTATGAATATTACTAGTGTTAATCATAAAGATGGAGTCAAGTGAAATCGTGATTTTAGGAATTCTTCTAAATTATGGCATCACAGGTTGGGTCATATTTCAAGAGATAGAATGCAACGTCTCATTAGAAATGAAATTCTCCAAGCATTATATTTTTCTGATTTCGACAATTGCATAGAATGTGTTAAAGAAAAATTTGTCAAGGGAAATAAGAAAGGAGCCACTTGAAGTGGGGAACTATTAAAAATTATTCATACTGATACATGTGGTCCTTTTCCTACTCAAGGTACTAACGAGCATAAATCGTTTATTACTTTCATTGATGATTATTCTTGCTATGGTTATGTGTATCTGATTAATGAAAAATCTGAAGCACTAGATAAATACTAAATTTTTAAGGCTGAAGTTGAGAATCGACATAACCTTAAAATTAAAATAGTGTGATCAGATAGAAGCGGTGAATATTATGGTAGACACACCGACCTTGGTCAAAGTCTAGGTCAGTTCGCTTTATTTCTTCAAGAAAAAAGTATTATCATCGGTACTCTATGCCGGAAGATCCTCGATAAAATAGAGTTGCTAAAAGGCATAATCAACACTAATGGATATGGTACGAAGTATGATATGCAATACCATATTGCTGGATTTTTTATGGACGGAAGCTTTAAAAATAGCCACACATATTCTAAATCAGGTTCCCAATAAATCTGTTCCAAAAACACCTTCTAAATTATGGACCAGCAGAAAATTAAAATTAGGGTACTTGCATGTGTGTGGCTGTCTTGTTGAAGCAAAATTCTATTCGCAACAAAAGAAACTTGATCCCAAACCATTAGTTATTATTTTATTGGTTATCCAGAGAGATCTAAAGGCATCAATTTTATTGCCCATCACATACCACTAGAATAGTATAGACTAGACATGATGTATTTTCTGAAGATGGCAACGTAAGTGGGAGTAATGTAATTAGAACAGTAAACTTCGAAGAAAATCGAACTTATGTTTCAATTCCGATAATTCGAGAGGTTGCAAATTCTATACTTCTTGTTCAAGAGGCTAATGAAGAAACTCATGTTCATAATGTTTCTAATGTTGATGAAGCTCTTATGCTGCCACAAGAACCCTTACGAAGATCACAAAGAGAGAGAAGATCTGCCATACCCGATGATTATATCATATACCATACTGAGTAAGGATGTGATATAGGTAATGGAGATGATCCTATCTCTTTCAAGAAAGATATTATGAGTGATAAATCATCTAAATGGTTAGCAGCCATGAATGACGAGATAAAATCTATGGGAATTAATGAAGTTTGGGATATTATTGTGTTACCTGTCGAGGTTAAACCTATAGGCTGTAAATGGGTCTATAAAACAAAAACTGACTCTATAGGTAACATTGAAAGATTTAAAGCTAGACTAGTCACTAAAGGGTTTACATAACAAGGTGTACAGTTTGATAATACATATTCTCATGTCTCAAATAAAGATTCATTAAGAATTGTTTTAGCCATCGTACCTCATTATGATTTAGAACAACATCAAATGGATGTGAAAACTGTATTTCTGAATGGTAGCTTGCATGAAGAAGTTTTTATGAAACTACATGAACGATTTGTTGTAGAAGGCAAGGAGCATATGGCATGTAGGTCAAATCATTCAATATATATGTTAAAACAAGCTTTACAACAGTGGTATCTCAAGTTTGATGAGGTTATAACCGAAATTGGATTTAAAGAAAATACAGTAGATCAATGCATATACCTCAAGATTAGTAGGAGTAAATTTATCTTTCTCATTTTGTACGTGGGTGATATTTTATTAACAAGTAGTGATTTAAACATGTTATATGAGGCAAAATGTTTTCTATCAACTAAGTTTGAAATAAAGGATCTTAGTGAAGCCTCTTATGTTATAGGAATTGAAATTTATCGAGATCGGTCTCATGGGATCTTAGGGTTATCTCAAAAAGCATATATTGAGAAAATGCTTAAAAGATATAACATGCACAATTACTTTTCTAGTGTTGCTCCTATTATCAAGGGTGACAAAATTCAGCAAGTTTCAATGTCCTAAAAATAAAATAGAACGTGCTCAAATGAAGCAAATTCCTTATGCTTCGGTAGCAGGGAGTTTTATTTATACTCAAGTTTGTACACTTCTTGATATTGCATTTGCATTTCGTATGCTTTACCGATATCAAACTGATCCAGGAATGGAACATTGGAAAGCTAGCAAGAAAGTTTTATGCTATTTGCAAGGGACAAAATATTACATGCTTACTTACAAGAGGTCAAATAACCTTGAAGTTATTGGTTATTCTAATTAAGATTTTTCAGGATGTGTCGACAGTAAGAAATCCACATCATATTTCATATTTATGCTTGTAGAGGGACCCATTTCATGGAAGAGTACTAAGCAGTCTATAAGGGCATCTTCCACTATGCAAGCAGAATTTATGGCATGTTATTATGCTATTGGTTAAGTAGTTTGGTTAAAGAATTTTATACCTAGACTTCAAGTAATTAACAGTATTGCAAGGCTACTCATCTTATTTTGTGATAGTGAAGCTGTTGTTTTCTTCTCTAAGAATAACGAATCAAGTGGTGCATCTAAGTGGATTGAAATCAAATATCTTGTCGTTAGAGACAGAGTCAAATATGATACTATTATGATACAACATATTAATATAAGAGCTATGTTAGCTGATTCTCTAACAAATGCGCTTCCACCCACTCTTTACAAAGAGCATGTTGTTAGCATGGGTTTAGTTAATGTATTATAATTTTGGTGTTGTAAACTATATACACACACACACACACATATATATATATATATATTGCTATCTACTAAGTCTTTAATTATGTATTGACTTTGAATTTATAAGTTTGCTTAATATGATGCACATAATTTTATTTAATCTAAGCTAATTACTTATGAGGACCGAATGAAGATTATTAACCATTGTTGGAAAGAGTACCAATATTATAATTAATGGGGATCAAATAACGATATTTATTGTTCTTATTACATTAGTTTGGTTTGGTATTTCTAACTAAACAGGTTTAGGATTAATGAAAAGTATATTGGCCAATTTTGAATGTGTGCTTTATTATGTTATAACATTACAGCCTAGTGTGAGAATGTTAGTTTTATTTATTATGTGGCATATGTTATTATTGTGCACCAATTTCATTTAAAGAATTAATGAAAAGGCGTCTGAATTTTTGATGAAAAAATTCAGATTTCTATTACTAATTATATTGGTCCCAAAGGTTGCCTCAAAATATATAAACCCCTTCTCTATTTTGACTGATGATATTCCAAAATTAAAACGTTCTTCTGCCCGTATTTATGGGAAGATTCTTGAAATGTTTTTTTAAGTCTAATAAGTTTATAAAAGAAAAGAGGAAAAATAAAATGCAATAGGGTCTCCATCATCAAATCTGAGGAAAATTATTGAAGATTAGTATTAACACTTCCGCCTAAATATGTCTTTACTTCAGAACTATAAGATTTAAATTCCTTTGCTATTTTATTTTGGATTTATGGATTCTGGATTGATTGTGTTCTAACTGTAAAACATATTATGATCTTGTTAAATCACTTTCAAATATAAGGACAACAAATGATTTACAGACTCGATAAGCTACAATAAAGATATCTACAAGGAGCTCAAAACGAAGACAAACTCCTTTACGATGTACAATCTCCTTTACGATGATCACACACAAACACAAACATTTTTGAAAACCTGAATTTAAAAGAAACTTGAAACACAAACTTTTATTTTTCTTTTTTAGAAATTCAGCCGTTTGAATTTATAATTCAGATGTTTAAATAAGAAATTGTAAACAAAACATTTTAAGGTAATTGAGTCGTCTGAATTTATAATTCAGCCATCTAAATAAAAATTCAACCGTTTGAATTAGCCTGTTTTAAAACTATATTGTTTCTGTTTTATACTGTCAAATTTCAGCTATCTGAATTTAAATTTAGCCATCAGATTTATATGAAAAGAAGTGTCTCTTCACAGAAAAATCAAATTTGGAGAGTTGTCTTCTTCTCCAAAGGTTGCATCTTCTCGAATGGTGATGACCTTTCAAATAGAACTTTTCAAACACTATAAATACAAGTGAAATTCGATTTTTTAGCATGACCAATTCTTATTTACTTTCTACTCTCTACTCTTTACTCTCTTGTGAATTATCAGAAAGCAATCAAATTTCTACTTCCTCAATCTGCACATTAAAATCATCATCTAAAGGAGATTATAGGAAGGGTGTACTTTATTGACTCATCAGTGTTATATCTGGAACATACAAAGTCAACAGCTTACTACTTTTGTAGTCGAAGTCCTGTTGGAGATATTCAGTGCAACGACCCAGAATTTTAGTCATTTGAATTTGGAATGTTTAATTGATTTTAGTCATTTGAATTTGGAATGTTTAATTTTAGTCATTCAAATTTTTTCAAATCAATGAAGTTTCTTCTTTAATGGGGACCATCCCCCCTTCAATTTTTTCTCCCGCCTCTCAATCTCTTCCCTCCACTATGTCCCGTCCTTTCTCTCCTATCATCGTACCTTCTTCCGCCGAACCTTCTTCGTCAACCGTCCTTCCTTCTGACCTTTTGTCCTTTGTCCAAATTACCTCGCCTTCTCCACCAGTTCCTGTCACTTCGTCGCCTTCTTCTGCCATTCCATGCCCTGTTCCTCCTGTAGCTAATCCGTCTCCCTTGTTGTCCCCCATCCTTCCTCCTCCTCCATGCCCCCCTGTAGCTTGGTTATCCCTGTTTAAGTCCAGACCAAACAACGCTGGTAAGTATGTCCCTCGTGATATCAAGTTAGTGTATGATGGTGATGCAATTGTTCCCCCTACTGATGTTGTTCAGGCTGGCAACATGAAGTGGAAAGATTATCTGGTCGGTTTCTTTCTTGATAAACCCCTGTCATACTTAACGGTCATATATCATCTAAAGAGAGCCTGGAAACTGCAGGGCTCTATAAGTGTGAAATCAGATGGCTTTCTTTTTTTATTTAGGTTTACTAATGTTGAAGACAAGATTAGAATTGCTGAGTCTGACCCTATTGTTATGAAGAATAAATTATTTATTGTTAAACCCTGGGATGAAAATATTGGTAACTCTTGTAGTAGCATCAAAGCTGTTCCAGTGTGGATCAAGCTTTCCAATATTCCTTTGTTTGCCTGGTCCACAGTGGGTATCAATTGGCTAGCATCCAGAGTGGGCAAACTCTTATGTTTGGATGCTTCAACTGAGAAATTTGAAAGAATCTCGTATGCTAAATGTATGGTTGAAGTATCCCCTCATTCTGAACTACCAGACTCCTTTGCTGTCAAACTTCTTAACGGCACTGAGCAAATTGTTGTGGTTGAATATCTGTGGAGACCGGCAATTTGTACTAACTGTGAGGAGTTTGGTCATATGACAAGTAGTTGCCTTAAAACGGAATTAGGTAGTGAAGGGGAAAGCAGGAAGAGAGGTAGTGATGATTCAAAAATCCAGAATGAGAATGTCCAAAGTAAGGAGGGTTTAGGCAATAATCAGGTGAAGGCAAGTAAAATGAAGAAAGTGTGGCAAATAGTTAACAATAACAGGGGGATTAAAACTGATGTATCTGCTGAAGACAAATCAAATGCTTTGGCAAGGTCGGGTAGAAAAGGGAAATCATTAGCTAAATTGGATAAGGAAGAAATCCTAGCACCACATGTTGTTCAATTGCCTATCTGTGATGGTGTCAGAGAGAATGATGGGATTACTGACAACAACAAGTTCAGTCTGCTTCAAGACATGGAAAATGATGAAGGAATAATACAGCTAGATGATGTTGAGGAAGGCGAGATATCTATTGAAGTGAACAACATAGTTGCTAATGTTTCTCTGTCTTCTGAAAACCTTTGTCATGAAAAAGCTGGTGCTAACATTGATCTTAGTCCGACGAAATTAAGGAAGGAGTCACATCCCCCACCTGGTAATTTAGGAACTGCAAGTAAAGGTGGAACTGAAGCATTGTCCCTTGATAAAACTGTGCACGTGCACACTGGTGTACCTGTAACTGATGCTATTTGGTGCCAGTCATTTCAACAACAAATAATGCAAGTCATTCTTAGTGCGCACCATGAAAACGAAGAAAAGGACCGTGCATTACCCGCTGATTACAACTTTAATATTGAATTACCAGGTTGGCCTGACTGTGTCCTCACTTCAGATCATCATACTTCTCCAATTTCCCCATCTCCAGTTCCCAAATGCTCTGGTACATCCTCCCTCCCCTCTCAGCACTTGTCTGGTGTTGAAACAAGATCTCTTTCAGCAAAGAGAGGAAACAAAATACACCAATCCCTTTAATTTTCCATGTTTAAAAAAATAGCTTCGTGGAATATTAGGGGTGCTCATTCGAGCCTAAAACTTGATCAAGTCAAAAGCCTCATCAACAAGTATGAAATCTGTTTGTTTGCCATTCTCGAAACCAAACTCAACTTCGCCTTATCCATTAAAGCTGCAAACTATATCAATCCCCAGTGGAGCTTTCACCACAATCTTGACTCTGCATGCTATGGTAGAATCCTTGTAGTTTATGACCCAACTGTTTTGACCTTATCTCCAATCCTATCCAGTAGACAATATATTCATTACCATGTCCTTCTCTCCCATACTCAAACCTCCTTCTACTTAACTCTTGTGTACGCTGATAACACTTCTATCTCCAGGATCTCTCTTTTCAATTCCCTCCCCCCTCTTCGTCAGAATTCGCATCCCTGGGTTGTCCTAGGTGACTTTAATTCATGTTTTAGCATTGATGATAAAATGGGAGGAACTCCTCTTCTTCCCAAAGACATAGCGCCTTTCAATATTTCCATTTATGACTCTGACCTGATTTTGGTTAATAAAGCAGGTGCTAAATTCTCCTGGAACAACCGTAGCCGTAGTGGGGTGCGCACTTTCACCACTATTGATCATTGTTTTTGCAATATTCCCTCCCTTAGTCTATGGCCATCAATATCTGTTTACCTACCTCACCCTATAATGTCTGACCATTCTCCTCTAATCCTTTCACTTGATCCCCATTTAAGAAGAGACAAAAGAAGTTTTAAATTTTTTAACGCTTGGGCTAATCATGTTGATTTTATTGATATAGTTACATCTGCTCATAACACTATTATCTGTTTTGGTAACCCAATGTACAAGTTTTGCAGGAAACTAAAAGCCATAAAGCAATCTCTCAAAACTTGGGCTACCTCCATCTTTGGGCATGGCAGTTTGCTTTCAACCACTCTCACTGAACAACTAAAAGCAAAACAAGACCACATGATGGAGTTTCCTGATGATGTCATTGCTGCCAATGAAGAAGGTCGTTTATTCTTGGAAGTGAATCAAGCTTTGCAGATGGAAGCTAGTATGAAAAGCCAAAAGCTTCGAAACAGATGGTATGAAGAAGGAGATAAGAACACAAAATTTTTCCATGACACTCTTCGGGTCAAACATGCCAGAGAAAACATATACAACATAATGGATGACCATGGTAATGTTTACTCTTCTCCTGAAACAGTTGATCAGGCATTTATTGATTACTTCAAAAATATTTTTAGCAACAGTTCTGGCTTCACTCCTAACCTTAACCTCATTTCCTCCCTTCCCTTAACAAAAATTTCAGTTCTGCAAGCCCAAACCTTAGTAAACCCTGTCACTGATGAAGAAATAAGAACAGCCCTATTTTCCATGAACCTAAATTCAGCTGCTGGGCCTGATGGTCTGAATGTTAAATTCTACATAGCTACATGGTCTGTGCTTGGACATGAATTTTGTAAAGCTATCCACAATTTCTTCAATAAGTGTAAAATGCTCAGGCAGATAAATGCAACGAACATTGCATTAATTCCTAAAGTTTCCCCCCCTCACAAAGTTTCTTCCTACAGGCCAATTTCGTGTTGTAATGTTCTGTACAAATGTATATCGAAAATTCTTGCAACTAGGATTGTGTGTGTCCTTCCCTCTATTGTGTCTCACAACCAAGCTGCCTTCATCCCCTCAAGAAACATTCTTGACAATGTTCTCATTGCTCATGAGTTGATGAAAGGATATGGAAAATGTAATGCTACCCCTGCAGCAGCTCTAAAAATTGACATATCTAAAGCCTATGATTCTATTCACTGGGAATCAATTGTGAGGATTATGGCTATCATGGGCTTCCCCAAAATCTTCGTATCCTGGATATACACTTGCATATCATCCCCATCATTCTCTGTCATTGTTAATGGTAGGCCTGTTGGTTACTTTGGCTGCCAAAAAGGAATAAGGCAGGGTGACCCAATTTCCTCTTTTATTTTTCTCTTAGTCATGGAAGTGCTCACTGTTCTTCTTAACTCCAAATATTCTCAAGGTCTGATTAAGTATCACCCGAAGTGTTCACTGCACAACATATCCTCCATTATGTTTGCTGATGATGTGATGATATTCACAAAGCCTGAAGCATTCTCCATTACTGAAATTCTGAGTGCTCTCAATTCCTTCCATCTTATGACTGGGTTATCCATCAACAAGGCCAAGTCCTCCTTGCTGTTTGCTGGTATAACTGAAAATCAGGCAACTTGTCTGTATCAGCACAGCGGGTTTACTAGTATGCAGGATGATATGAAATACCTAGGCTTGCCCATTATAACCAAAAGAATTACCATAGCAGACTGCCTCCCCCTTTTTAACAAAATAACTGATGTTATGAATGCTTGGGAAAATCGTACTATGTCTCAAAGTGGTAGGCTTGTGCTTATTAAATCAGTTGTTTTCCCATCCCTGGTGTATTGGGCCCGCTTTGTTATTCTCCCTACCAAACTTCTGCAACTCGTTCGCTCTGCCATGATTAGATATTTTTGGACTGGAAGCATGTTCAATAAGAAATTGTTGCCCTGTTCTTTTGCAAAATGTGAAACTTCTCTTCAGTTGGGAGGTCTGGGGATCATTAATGCAAAAATATGGAACAGAGCTGCAATTAGCAAACACTTCCATGATGTAATAACAAAGAAGGACAGTCTGTGGGTCAAATGGACATGGACGTACAATATTAAGCATGCCAAGTTCTGGATGATGGATATAGCTCAAGGCAGCAGTTGGACATGGAGGAATATCCTCAAGCTCAGGGATGAGTACCTTCCCATGATCCAATATCCTATGCAGTTCAACTCAAATACAAGTTTTTGGGATGAACCCTGGGTACGTTCTGGGTTCATTCTATCTACAATCATTGATCATGCGTTGATTATCCAATCTGGGGTTCACCGTGAAGCCAAAGTTAGTGAGTACCTAACTGATGGTAGAATCAACCTACCTTACAATAGTAGCAATGTTATTCGGCAACTATGGAATACTATCCAGAGTTCAAAGTACAATACTGACCAAGCTTCAATCGTGACTTGGGGTAATAATCCCCACAGTATAAAGCAGGTAACAAAACTCTTGAGTACTGACACTGAACATCCTGCAGCTAAGTGGTTTCCTATTCTTTGGAGCAATGATTCACCTCCGAGAGAAAATTTAATGTTCTGGAAGGTTGTTAGCAGTGCTCTCCTCACCAGAGATGTTTTAATTGGCTATGGGATTAGTAGTTCCCCTGACTGTGTTTTTTGTGACCAACATGTCGAAACTGTTGATCATCTTTTCTTCGAGTGCCCCAGTTTAAGTGCTCTTCTTGCCTTGCTTCTGAGTAGTCTTCAGAGAACAGCCCCAATCTCTGCGATAGATTGGAACATAATTCTCATTGCAACGAAGTGGAAGAGTAGTGCATACCGTGTTTTAATCATATGCATTAAAATTTATATGGATGTAATTTGGAAAGAGAGAAACATTATAGTTTTCGAAAACAAGAGAAGAACCGTTTGTTCTCTATGGTCTGACATGAAGCATCGTGTGTGCATGCAATTAATTAGGAAAGAGTGCCAGTTCCCAGACATTGTGATTGATGCTTGGCGATAATGTCTCTCCTTGTTTTTTCTTTGATCTTCTTTGTTATTCCCAGTAACTTTCCTTTTCTGATTCAAAGCATGTTTTGAATCATTTTTTATTGTGTTGCAATAAACTGGTAGGGGCCCAGTTAACCCCGCTGGCTTTGCCAAAAAAAAAAAAAATATTGAAAGGTTATTTCTATAAGTTAAATAACTTAAATTTCAAATATAGTGATTTATTGGGTAATTAAATTGTTGAATTTAATAATTGGGAATATTTAAATTCTATTTTGATTGAAATGAATAAAAATGATTCGAAAGTTGATTTAAATTCTATTTCAAAAAGATTGAAGATAGTAAACTTTTAAAATTAGAATTAAAGTGATAATTTGGTTTTTTTAATAACTCGTTTTAATTAACGTATAAAAATAGCCTTCTGGGCACTATCTCGGATTTCGACGAAACAAGTTTCATTGGATCCGGAATAGTGAATTATTATATGCCTTCGAATTTTATGGCAATTGAACGTGTCGTTTAGTCGTGCGAGTTCGAAACGCGTAGAAATTAATTAAATGAATTTAGATTAATATAATTCGATTTTGAAAAGTTAAATTCTGTATACGATGGAATTGTCTCTCGATATATATTCCATTATGTTCGGAATAGGGGTATAACATATAGAATGCCAGGCCGCATGCCTCATTTGGAGTTTGAAATTTTCACGGATGAATGGTGCCGCGAAATTTTCTATATAAGGACTTGGAAATTTTATTTTGCAATCCAAAACCCTAGTTTCTTTAGCCGCCACATTAAAATTTTAATGGCCAAAATTCAACCACCTACATCCCTCGATTTCTCTCCATCAACACACTTTTAGCCTTTGACTTCAACTAGGAAGATGGATAGCTCGACGAGCTCTACCTAATCAATGGTTGGATCATCGTCTAGCGAGGCGAGATGACCGATTTTGGGCCGCATTCATGGCCGACATTTTGGGTTGGCGGCACGTTTTCTAGCGATGAGGAGGCGCCACGTCTTGGCCGTGGGTAGAGATGATGAAGAGGGTTGCGGCGACGATGTTGGATCGAACTCCGATGGAGCTAGAGGCGGCGACGATCGTGGAAAAGCATCATCATTGATGGGTTCTCGTTTTGCGTAGGGATGATATTTGAGAGGGAAGTAAAGTTAAAAGTTTAATTCATTTTAATTTAAGTTAATTATAAATTTAAATTATCTCGTATGTGAATTAATCCATAACTTGTGCATATGAGCTCCAAATTTAATGTGACAAGTTGCATCGCATTCATATCGACGAATACTACGCTATGGAGTTGGATTGGATGGATTCGGAGCTAGTTGGAATTTTGGATTAAAATTGAACGTGCGTTCAATTTTAATTCAGAACGGAACGTTTGGCGACTATTAAGATCAAAGTGAGTTAATCTCACCTTTTTGGTCAATCAGAAAATATTTTATTCAATAAAATTATTTATTGGATTTTTGGATGTTAATTTTTGTGTTATTAACTGTTTGATGATTTACTATTTAATTAGTTGGATTGAATATATTCCCGCCCTTAGAGCGGATGAGACTCTATTACATTCTCGTGTAAGAGAGGATGACCCTTTGTATACGAATCCTGCCTCGAAGCGGTTGATTTATAATTTTTTATGATTATACATAGTATCTGATGTAGTGGGACAGGTTGGAGGGATCCAACAGGATTCCTCACACTGTTGATTTTATTTTCATATATATTGTGATATATGATATGTTGGATGCCATATTGATTACAAGGACATGATTTTGATTATTTAGTGTTTTAGTAGCACTGGGCCTTATATTTTGGTATTTTAAAATACCATAAAATAGTGATTAATTTTGAAAAGGGGTTTCAAAGTTATTTTGGAAATTATATATGTTTTAAATAATTATTCTTGAATTATTTGAAGAAATAATTTATTTTAAAATCAAAGGTATGATTTTTGGACATTATAATTTAATAGTTATATAAAATATTTCAAATTGGGATTTTCGAACTGTAAAATAAAGATTTTTAAATCTTAAGACAAGTCTGCCTTTTATAATGAAGGATGTGGGTTTAAAATAAAATAGAAATATTTTGATATAAATATTAATTAACCATTTTATATTAAGTAATATATATATTGTTATAAGTTCATATATTATAATTTATTTGTAAAGATCAAATTTATAAATATGATAATTTATAAAGGCGATATTTTACAAAGGAAGTGAAGATTTGTACATATTTTGTTAATAAAAGTATGGATTTATAAACGGTGTTTATAAATTTAGGGAAACTTTTATCATTGGATAAATGAAGAAATAAATCACAAAGGGTGGACTTATTATAGGATGTGGGATGTTGTTTTTGAAAATATTGATTCTATTTTGGAAATTGAAAGTGAGGGTAAATTGGAAGATGTCGAATGATTTTATAAATATAAAGGGATTTATAAAAGGAATCCATGAATATGGGAGCAACGTTTCAAATGGGTTGAAATTATGTTTTTGAGTGGGATTTTATAAATAACCGAGATTTATAAAGAGATAGAGTTATAAATAAAGCTCTATAAATAAATGAATTTTATGAAAGTAAGTTTTATAAAATAGATACAGAATTACGAATCTTGTTTATAAAATATGAAAATGATTATGTGGAAAGTTGAGTATGGATTTTTAAAAAGAAAATATAATTATGTTTTAAAAGTAGTTTTTAATATTGTTTTAAAGGTGTTTATCAATATTTTTAATATTTGAAAATTTTATTGTTTAAATTATTAATATGGATTGATATTAGTTTAAATTATTTATCAGTAAAGTTTTTGAAATTAATTATTATTATTTATAATAATGTTGAAGATAAATCATTATTGTTTATTTAAGAATGTTTTGAAAATTATTAATTATTATTTTAAGATGTTTTAAATATAGTATTTATTTATTTATTCATAATGTTATTGGTATATAGTAGTGTTTAAAGGTAAATAGTTAAAATTTATTTATAATTGTTTTCAAGATTTAGAAATGGAGTTTTATAAACAGCCGGGATTTTTATAAGAGGAATTTATGAGAGAGCTTTGGAAAATGTAAAGGAAGATTGCTTAAAAAGGGTAAAATCGTTTTATAAATGGTTTTAAATATTTATAAAAGAATTTTAGAAATGGGTTTATGGATATATAAAAGGAATTTTATAAACGGTTTTGTGGATGTATAATGGAGTTTATAAATGATTCAGAATTGAATAAAAAGGGGAATCTTCCCAAATGTTGGTGAATATACTTATACGGTTGAGGTAAGTATATGGATATATTTACAAATATTGAGAAATAGGGATTTGTGGGTATATATGTATATCTTTGTAAAATTATTTTGGTACAAATATTTACAAAGTGATTTGAGTTAATCGAAGAATTTGTTAAAAGAGGCTTATTGTTGCCTGGCGCTTAACCAATGTTGGTTTTCGCTATGGAATTAAATTCCTGATTAAATGATTGTTATTCGATAGTTAAGTAACCGACTTTTGAATTTGGACCCAATGTAACTTTGGAAATATCTTGGAGAAACACGTGAGTTATATGGCACAGTCATCTCTGATGATGCTGTACTGTGCGTACAAATCTCGTTTCGTTCTTCTAGGACAATGATAAGGAAATGCTTCCACTAACGGTTAAGAGGTGATCTTCAATCTTATTTTTGACTGTTTATTTCCTAAGGAACTGGGGTTGAGTTTTCTGGGAATTATTGAATGTTTTTTCGAAGAGACCGGGATCGGTATGTCATCCGAAAACCACTTCGATTCAACTTAACCATTCGAACTGAAGATGAAGGAATTAGAGACGGAGCTCTCAAGTGTTTTGTTCAGTCCCATAATGAACTTGTATGGATGAATGTTGGTATTGCATTGTTTCCTAAAGGGCAGCGTTAGCATTCCAAGTGGGAAGTGCTATATAAAAGGTAACAGTAGCCTCAAGCCTCATCAACCGGGAATGACTAAAACTGGGGAGATGCAGCAGGGCAAAGTGGGTCGCTCCCATGTAGGGTATGATCATCTCTATCTAGAGTCGCTATTATCACTCATTTGTATGCTTCGGGGCAAAAGCGGGGTGATCTTATTCGGTACTACTAGTCAAGTGGTAGGTCGGTCCTATGATGACAAGGGATCCAAGCGAGATCATCAGTGTTATTTTATCTAGAGATGCACCGTGACGGGCGGTACCCCAATAGCCCAGTCATTGTGTGGAATCCATTTTCCAATACGAGCCTTTACGGTTTTAGTTGCATACCTATTATGCTGGAATTTAATTAATGTAACAGTTTCGGCTAAGATTGATAAGTATTTTTATCTTAGACACCATTATAATACCAGAGAATTTCATATGAAATGTTTTGTTTATCGTAAGGTAAAAACCCGTCCGTGTTTATGTGCGGCATGGTCTTACAAGATACCTTTATTTTCAAAGGTTTTTATAACTTTAAAATCCAATTGGGTTTGTGTTTTCTCATGCTCGTTTTCCAGACCGACTCGAGTGCTATTTATGATAATGCGCGGGTCAGACCGAGCATATTTACATATTACTTTGGATGCATTGGAGCTCAGGAGGTGAGTTGGAGGTCTTCAAGTCGTATCCATGTATATGTTTACCTTTCGCTGCTTTATTGTTGAAATCATCAACAATTGTGAGGACTGGTTGTTATAACTGTCCAGGCTGATGATTGTGATTTGTTGTAGTACTCTGATGGATGTATGTTATAACAGTTTTTCTTTGTTACCATTGATATTATATTATATATTTTTCCGCTGCGATTGTGAGTTTCTGTGTTGTTTTAATTTCTTTTCTCTTCTTCTTCTCTTCTCTTCTTATTTCTTCTTCTTTCCATAACTATCGGTCTCTCCATTCGATTTGGGTTAGACATGTGTGGTTTATTGTCAACTTGAATAGTACGGATTGGCGGGTCGTTACACTTGGTATCAGAGCGAGGTTAAGCGAGAACCTTGGCTTTGGTGGGGAAACTCATTAAGAGATAGAGTAATGGAATGCCTTATTATGAGTTTTGAGAGTATTATATATATGAGCGTGTATCTGCTGGGTGGCTTATGACTTCTGGTCAATACGTGAGATGTCACGGTATCGATAGGGGTTTCTAAACACTTAAACAAGAAAAACCGACACAGTATTGTTTTGAGAATCGGTAAAGGAAATAATTTTACCTAAATTATATTTTATATATATAGGAATAATTTTTCAAAAATTATTATAGTTATATATGGTGTGTTTGGATGTTAGAGAAAGATAATATTTGATTATTATCATTTGTTGTTGTTCTAATAAAAGTGATTATTATTATAATCTAAACCAAGATAAACATTTGGAATAAGTTATATATGAAATTGAAATTATAAATATGATTATAAATGTGATTTATAAATGGAAGGGAAATGAAAATTGTATAAGTATATGTATGAATATGATTTGTAAATGGGAATGGTTTTAAACAGGAAATTGAGAATTTAAATTCCATTGATTGGAAATTCGAAAGGTTTTTGAAAAATAATAATAGTATTATTGAAAATATTTTGGTTAGAAATATTTTCAAATAGGGATTTAAAAGAGAATAGAAAGCACTGAACTCATTTCAGTCGCTGGAAAATAAATTTGGTGACAACGGTCGCATCACCAGTATTCATTTTCGAGTTTCTAAGTGATGGATTGCTACCATTGAAGTTTTATTTTGGTAAAACAAAATTGTTTTAGATTCCAAAAGTGTAATTTGAGATATAAGGAGTTATATATATATATATATATATATCTAATTTTAAAATGATTTGAAATAAAACCGGATGTTTAAAATCTTGCATATTTCTATCTAAATGTTGAGAAAACATAAGATAATAAGTATTTGAACTTATAAATTGGAAATGGTATAGATAAGAGGATAAGTTTGGAATTGAGATATGAAATTTAAAATTTAACTTAAGTAAATGTAAATAAAGTGAATTGTATGAGATGAAGTTTAACTTAATAGAGGTTAAATGAAATTGAACTTTATTTGTAATAAATTAATTAATTGGACAATGAAGTAAATTAGTGAAATGAAATATGAACTTGAGTTATAGAATAGAATGCAACTTAGGTTGTGGAATGGATATGAGTTTGAGTTGTAAAATGAATTAATGAAATGAAGTTTAACTTAAGAAAGGTTAAATGAAATTGAACTGGATTTGGAATTGATTAGATGAATTAGTAAAGTGAATTAATGAGGATAATGGAATGAATATGAATTAGGGTTCTAAGATGAAATTCAACTTAAGTTGTATAATGAATTGAATATGTTTTGGGATGTGGTTTGATAGAATTGAATATGCACATAAATGTGGAGTAATAATAAACATGAGTTGTGCAGCATAAAATGTTTGGGATAAACTTAATTAATTATTGTATGGAATGGCTCATAAAGAATATTAGTATTGAAGAAATATACTAAGTGATGATGAAAATGATTTAACTTAGAAAAGTTAAAATGAAATGATTTTATAAAATGATCCACAAATGAATTAAATATGGAATGAAATGTTGTTAAACATAATGTGGATTAATTGAATATGAACCAATGAAAGTAAATTAATTGAATATGGATTAATTGAATGAGAATAAATTGGATGTAAATTGATTGAATGAATAAAAATAAATTGAAAATGGATCAATTGAATGTTAATAATAAATGAAAGTGCATAAATATAATGTTGACTTTTTAAAATGCAAATTTATATTATGGTAAATAAATTGGATGGTTTCACCTGTTACATTGTTATATTTGCATATGGTTACTGTACAGTCTATGTCATATATTGATATTACTTTCTATACATGTTCTCATTGGTTTTTGAGTGATTAGTAGGTGCGGATGGCGTATGCTTCGCATTTGGAGCTCACTTTCACATTATATTGGTTGTATATGCTTGCAAATAATAAAATAAGATACACATCTCGGATTACATACTGTATTTTTATATTTTCCCTACGGGATGTATATTTGTGATTATATATATTGTAATTTTTTACGATCGAGCTGCGCAAAAGAGACGCTGGCGAAATTTTTCGTAAATTTAAGGCGTTGGAATTTTTTTGAGAATTTTAGAAAAAAAATTTATAACTAAAATTTGATTTTGAGTTAATTTGAAATGGTATTAGTTGATTTTTGGAGTAATATTAGTTAGTAACTATGAATAAATTAGAAGACTTTGAAAAGTTTTTATAAGAAGTTACAACTATTTGATTTTGGGAAGTTAAACGACCTAGAAGGATTTGGTAATCCATTTCAACTAATTGTTTTTGAAAAGTTAATGGGTTTGGGCATTTTCTTACCTTGGAAATTTCAAGGATGAAATACTTTTAAGGGGGGAGAATGTAATGACCCAGAATTTTAGTCATTTAAATTTGGAATTTTTAATTGATTTTTAATATTGAAAAGTTATTTTTATAAGTTAAATAACTTAAATTTCAAATATAGCGATTTATTGAGTAATTAAATTGTTGAATTTAATAATTGCGAATATTTAAATTCTATTTTGATTGTGAATTGAAATGAATAAAAATGATTGGAAAGTTGATTTAAATTCTATCTGAATAAGATTGAAGACAGTAAACTTTTAAATTTAGAATTAAAGTGATAAATTTGGTTTTTATAATAACTCGTTTTAATTAACGTATAAAACTAGCCTTCTGGGACACTATCTCAGGTTTCGACAAAACCAATTTCATTGGATCCGTAATAGTGAATTATTATATACCTTCGAATTTCGTGGCAATCGGACGTGTCGTTTGGTCGTGCGAATTCGCAACGCTTAGAAATTAATTAAAGGAATTTATATTAATATAATTCGATTTTGAAAAGTTAACTTTTGTATACGATGGAATTGGCTCCCGATATATATTCCATTGTGTTCGGAATAGCGGTATAACATATAGAACGCCAAGCGGCATGCCTTGTTTGGAGTTCGAAATTTTCAAGGATAAATAGTGCCGCGAAATTTTTTATATAAGGACTTGGAAATTTTATTTTTGCAATCCAAAACCCTAGTTTCTTCAGCCGCCACTTTAAAATTTTATTGGTCTAAATTCAACCACCTTCTTCCCTCGATTTCTCTCCATCCACCCACTTTTAGCCTTCGACTTCAACTTGGAAGATGGAGAGCTCGACGAGCTCTACGCAATCAACCGTTGGATCATCGTCTAGCAAGGCGAGATGATCGATTTGGACTGCGTTCGTGGCCAACTTTTTGGGATGGCGGCGCGTTTTCTAGCAATGAGGAGGCGCTGAGTCTTTGCTGTGGGTAGAGAAGACGAAGGGAGTTGCGACGGCGATGTTGGATTGAACTCTGGTGGAGCATAAAGGCAGCGGCGATCGTGGAAAAGCATCTGCGTTGATGTGTTCTCATGCTGCCTGGGGATGATTTTTGAGAGGGAAGTAAAGTTAAAAGTTTAATTTATTTTAATTAAGTTAATTATAAATTTAAAATATCTCGTATGTTAATCAATCCATAACTTGTGCATACGAGGTCTAAATTTGACACAACAAGTTGTGTCGCATTTGTGTCGACGAATACTACGCTATGGAGTTGGATTGGATGGATTCAAAGCTAGTTAAAATTTTGGGTTAAAATTGAATGTCTATTTAATTTTAATTCAAAATGGAACGTTTGGCGACTATTAAGATCAAGGTGAGTTAATCTCACCTTTTTGGTCAATGAAAAAATATTTTATTCAATAAAATTATTTATTGGATGTTTGGATGTTTATTTTTATGTTATTGATTGTTGGATGATTTACTATTTAATTGGTTGGATTGAATATATTCCCACCCCTGGAGCGGATGAGACCTTATTACGTTCCCGTGTAAGAGCGGATGACCCTTACTATAAAATCCCGTCTCGAAGCGGTTGATTTATATTTTTTATAATTATATACTGTATGTGATGCAGTGGGACGGGTTGGAGGGATCTAACAGGATTCCTCACACTGTTGATTTTATTTTCATATATACTGTGATATATGATATGTTGGCTTCCATATTGATGACATGGACACGATTTTGCTTATTTAGTGCTTTAGTAGCACTGGGCCTTATATATTGGTATTTTAAAATACCATAAAATAGTGATTGATTTTGAAAAGGGATTTCAAAGTTATTTTGGAAATTATATATGTTTTAAATAATTATTTGAAGAAGTAATTTATTTTAAAATCAAAGGTATGATTTTTGGACATTATAATTTGATAGTTTTATAAAATAATACAAATAGGGATTTTTGAACTGTAAAATAAAGATTTTCATGTCTTAAGACAGGTCTGTCTTTTATAATAAAGGATACGGGTTAAGAAAATAGAAATATTTTGGTAAACTATTTATTAACCATTTTATATAAAGTAATATATATATATATAAATTTATAGGTACATATATTCTAATTTAGTTGAAAAGATGAAATTTATAAATATGATAATTTATAAAAGGTGATATTTTACAAAGGAATCGAAGATTTGAAAAATTATATTTTATTAATAAAAGTATGGATTTATAAACAGTGTTTATAAATTTAGAGAAACTTTTATAATTGGATAAATGGGGAAATAAATCACAAAGGGGTGGATTTATTTTAGGATGTGGAATGTTGTTTTTGAAAATAGCTGATTCTATTTTGGAAATTGAAGGTGAGGGTAAATTGGAAGATGTCGAATGATTTTATAAATAAAAAGGGATTTATAAAAGAAATCCATGAATATGGAAGCAAAGTTTCAAACGGGTTGAAATTATGTTTTTGAGTGGGATTTTATAATTAAGCGAGATTTACAAAAGGGATAGAGTTATAAATAAAGCTCTATAAATAAATGAATTTTATGAAATGAAGTTTTATAAAATAGATAGATATTTATGAATCTTGTCTATAAAATATGAAAATGATTATATGGAAAGTTAAGTATGGATTTTTAACAAGGAAATATAATTATGTTTTAAAATTTGTTTATTTATATTAATATTGTTTTAAAGGGGTTTATCAATATTTTGAACATTTGAAAAGTTTATTATTTAAATTATTAATATGGATTGAACTTAGTTTTAAATTATTTATCAGTAAAGTTTTGGAAATTAATCATTATTATGTATAATAATGTTGAAGATAAATCATTATTGTTTATTTAAGAATGTTTTGAAAATTATTAACTATTATTTTAAGATGTTTTAAATTTAGTGTTTATTTATTTATAATGTTATTGGTATATAGTAGTGTTTACAGGTAAATGATTAGAATTTATTTATAATTGTTTCTGAGATTTATAAATAGAGTTTTATAAACGGATGGGATTTTTTATAAAAGCAATCAAGTTTTGGAAAATTTAAAGGAAGATTGCTTAAAAAGGGTAAAAGCGTTTTATAAATGGTTTTAAATATTTATAAAAGAATTTTAGAAATGGGTTTATGGATTTATAAAAGGAATTTTATAAATGGTTTTGTGGATGTATAATGGAGTTTATAAATGATTCAGATTTGAATAAAAAAGGGGAATCTTCCCAAATGTTGGTGAATATACTTATACCGTTGAGATAAGTATATGGATAGTTTTCCAAGTATTGAGAAATAGGGATTTGTGGGTATATATGTATACCTTTGTAAAAGTATTTTGGTACAAATATTTACAAAGTGATTTGACTTAATCGAAGGATTTGATAAAAGAGGCTTAGTGTTGCTTGGCGCTTAACCAATTTTGGTTTTCGCTACGGAATTAAATTCTTGATTGAATGATTGTTATTCGATAGTTAAATACTCGACTGTCGAATTTGGACCCAATGTAACTTTGGAAATATCTAGGAGCAACACGTGAGTTATATAGCAAAGTCATATCCGATGATGCTGTACTGTGCGTATAAATCTCGTTTCGTTCTTCTAAGACAATGATAAGGAAATCCATCCACTAATGGTTAGGAGGTGATCTCCGATCTTATCTTTGACTACTTATTTCCTAAAGAATCGGGGTTGAGTTTACCGAGAATTATCAAATGTTGTTTTGAAGAGACCGGGAATTTGTATGTTATCCGAAAACCAATTCATCCAAATTAAGCATTCGAAGTGAAGACATCTTGAAGATGATGGAATTGGAGGCGGAGCTCTCAAGTGTTTCGTTCTGTCCCAGAACGAACTTATGTGGATGAATGTTGGTATTGCATTGTTGCCTAGAGGGCACTGTTAGCATTCTAAGTGGGAAGTGCTATATAAAAGGTAAAACGTAGCCTCAAGCCTCATCAATCGAGAATGAATAAAATAGGGGAGATGCAGCAGGGCTAAGTGGGTCGCTCCTAAGTAGGGTATGATCATCCCTATCTAGAGTCGCTATTATCTCTCATTTGTGTGCTTTGGGGCCCAAAAACTGGGTGATCGTATTCGGTACTACTAGTCAAGTGGTAGGTTAGTCCCGTGTTGGCAGGGGATCCAGACGAGGTCCTTAGTGTTATTTTATCTAGAGATGCACCGTGACGGGCGGTACCCCAGTAGCCCAGTCATTGTATGGAATCCATTTTCCAATACGAGCCTTTATGGTTTTAGTTGTATACCTATTATGCTGGAATTTAATTAGTTTAACAATTTCGGCTATGATTAATAAGTATTTGTATCTTAGACACTATTATAATACCAGAGAATTTCATATGAAATGTTTTGGTTATCGTAAGGTAAAAACCGGTCCGTGTTTATGTGTGGCGTGATCTTACAAGATACCTTTATTTTCAAAGGTTTTTATAACTTTAAAATCTAATTGGGTGTGTTTTCTCACGCTGTTATTCTAGACTGACTCGGGTGTTACTTAATATAATGATCAGGTCAGACCGAGCATATTTACAGATTACTTTGGATGCATTGGAGCTCAGAAGGCGAGTTGGAGGTCTTCAAGTTGTATCAATGTATATGTTTATTTTCCGTTGCTTTGTTGTTGAAATCATCAGCAATTGTGAGGACATGTTGTTATAACTGTCCAAGCCGATGATTGTGATTTGTTGATGTACTCTGATGGATGTATGTATATAATAATTTTCCTTTGTAAAGACCATTGATATTATATTATATACCGTTCCGCTGCGATTTTGAGATTCTATGTTGTTTTAATTTCCTTTCTCTTTTTCTTCTCTTCTCTTCTTCTTTCTTCTTCTTTTCCATAACTATCAGTCTCTCCGTTCGATTTGGGTTGGACATGTGTGGTTTATTATCAACTTGATTAGTACGGATTGGCAGGTCGTTACACTCAGGCAAGTGAAGTCCTGTTCGGCTGATTAGGCATTTTGTAAGATACTTATTCCTTTAGATTAAGTGAGGGTTGCTTAGTTAATTCCAGAAGGAGTCTGAGACTGGTCATAGCATGGGAAGTCTGAAGCAGTATAAAAATATCTAGTGTGATCACTCTTTAGTTTACTTTGCTTTATTATCATTCTGGTTAGATATTTGCACATTTATAGTAGTTAGTGATATTAGAGATCCCGTGCACTTTCACTGCTAAATATCAAAGTTATCACATGAATTTTTTTTCTCTTATACATTTTATTTTTTTATTTTTTAACTTAAATTTCTTGATGTTTTTGTTGGAAACTCAATTTTGTCCATGTTGTTCCATTATATTTATATCATATTAACCAGCCACTAAACAATATCATTTTTCAAACTAAACCTGAATTCAAGATATTACATGACATATTTTTGATTTTATATTATAAAATATTTTCTATTATATAATATTTTCACTTATGTCAATTTAAGTGAATTTGTTTATCATGCAAGTCTTTTACCTTTCATTACTTTTCCAATTATATTAACGATCCACAAGATTTCTTCTTTGTTCTAGACTGAATAACAAAGATTCCAGTTGAAAGTGTAAATAGATGTTGTTGGGCCAAATCTGAACTAATATCATATAATGTAAAGTAAAAAATCTTGTTGGTCTAAATCTGGACTGATGTGAACAAATTTTAATGTTCGTATACAAATATTATCATTATGTTTAAGGTTTAAAAATTGCTATATTCAATATGTTATACTCATTATATTTAAACTTTCTATATTATGTTTAAACTCATTATATACCATTATTATGTTATAGTCATTAATTTCAAACTTGGTATATTATATTATATTATACTCATTATATTTAGACTTGCTATATTCATTATGTTTATCATGCTACATTCGTTAGAATTTAAAAATTGCTATTTAAACCTTCAATACTGATGTGAATATTTAAACTTGGTAACAAGAATGTAATTTTGTTTACATTAACACTGGCGGTGATCGGTGGAATTTAGTTATGTAACGGGTTTAATTGCATGGGACCCACGAATTTCACCAATTACCACTAGTGTTATTTTAACACTTTTGTGAACAAAATTGCACTCTAATATTTGTAGCCATTATGTTTAAAGTTGAAAACTTGTTAATTTGTGAACTAATGTGAACAACTATTATTTTAGTTCACCTTAGTTTTGAAAACTTGCTATTTGAACTGAAAAGTATTTAAATATCATTTAAATTCTAATGTTTTAAATAAACACCAATATCACAGTATTTAAAACATGTATATAAAGTAGTTTGGTTATGTCCATAAAGTGTCTAGAATTCAATAGGACCATAAGCATATCCACTAATATACAACAAGAGTAACCTTGCTTTATGCACAATGTACAATAATAGAAATACTCAATAATATCTAATAGTTTGGAATTGTTACCTCATATATTTGCTTTGGAGTTGGAGAATATAGGCTTCTTATTTTTAGTTAGATTTGCCTTGGTGCTAATGCTTACATTATGCATTAACAATGTTTGAACTTTGCATCAGATGTGCTTTTAGTCAATTTTTGTGTTAATAAGCTTGGTTCACTAATGTTTGATAGCATTATTCTGTTTTTCAGTCTGTAATCTATAATTTCTTATTCCTTTTTAAGTACTATTTGATTGCATTATTTCATTATTCCGCTTTAAGACTGTATTTTGTAGCATGCAACTGTTTGATTTAGTACTGTCATATAAGGATATAGTATATCCTTTGTAGTTTTAATCCATCTAGTACTTGATGGTTTCTCTTTTTATTTGTGGTTCATGTATTAACACTTGAAACTGTATTTTAAGTTCAAATTGTTATGTGTACTCTTCTATGCATGATCGTTTTATTGAAATATATTCTTCTCTAAAGTGAAGTTATCATGACATCGTCTCATTAGGTTCCAACGTTGGAGGGTTTTATCAATATGGACATAGCATGGGTTAACCTACTAAGATTATGTAAATTTGGTTTATTACTTTCATAGCCTTGACTCTGTAAGGGATTGATTACACCTCTTATGCTACACCCTTACACTACACTTTAACGTTTCTTTGATTTTCGCACATTGAAATGAATGCATACTTTGGGGATGTTTAATTTAAAATCTAAACATCATCCATAAAATTTGAGATCGTTTTGAAATTTCTAATAGGCCAAAATGTTAAGTAAAATATTAACGATTACACTTACCTCGCTATTTCAAATATTATTTCTAAAAGTAAAAAAATTATCCAAACAATCAATATTTTGTTAGGATGATATTTAACCATATAATAACGTATTCCCAAATTTTGGATTCATTTAGGAATGTCCGCTTTGAGAAATCACTGAGGCATAACGTAAGGGGTTTACCATAAAAGGTGTAGCTGATCTCTCCCAGATAACTATTTAGGTTTGATTATTGATGCATATATGTTTCCCAAGAATGACAAAAGAATAGAAGAATACCATTTGAAATGTATATAGTCATGTTGAAAGCGAAGGAAATCCAAAAAAGTTATCTACCTTGTTTTGGAATTGACCTAACATATGATGTATGGAATTTTATTACGGGAGCACATCAGTGACGACGTGCTACACCACTAGCACCTAATCTGAATGAAAAGTGTGCTACTATGCTGCCCGACCGATATAGGACGGTTGTCAAGGATTGTAAAGAAAATAAAACATCACATGATCTGTCGTATATCTCACAATGCATTGAATAAAATATAATATTCATCATAGACATAAAACAAGAGAGACAATAATAACTAAGTGAACCAGATATCAGAGCATAGATCAACAGAGTTATGTACATAGTAATATAGTTTATACAAATGGAGAAAAACTCAAATAAAACTGTCTCATAATATAGCTGACACTATTTAGGCTCCATAGTGTCGCATAGCAGAATAAACATAATTAAGCACATATAAATACGAGAAAGCACCATCCTGTTGGTCCTCTACATAGCCACCATGTACCCCCTAAACCTGCTATATAGTTTACTCATTTCAGAGTACCCGAGAAAATAAGAAGCAAAGCATAAAACATTGAGTCGGACAATAGTCTAGTATGGGTGATAAAAAATCAAGTCGGTTGTAATAACCCGACTTTTCGACCATCGAATGTTGACATTAATACATCCACGGTATTCATGTGCCGAGCACCCAAGTGCCAGAAAAATAGAAAGTTAGGGTAAAATAAAATGAATAGAACAAGAAAGGAAGAACATAACATCAGAATCTCACAACGAAATGGTAATATATAACATCAAATAAACAGTACAAAGGGTTACTCTAAATACAGGAATTTCAGAGTTACAAAACTTAAGTACTATCATCAACCTGGACAATTATAACTGCATGTCCTTACAACGCTAATGTATACATAGCTAAAACAGAACAAAGGAAATAGAAATAGATAGATAATAGAAGCCTCTAGCTTGTCTTTTGAACTCTGAAGCATCCAAGGTAAAACCTGCCATACTTAGCCTACTCGAAGGAGTACGCCAGGATTTTAGGGAAAACAAAAACCAAGCGTCAGATATTATTCTAGTATGAGAAAACTCGAAATACGTTAATACATGTAATAGTAACTATTGAGATCGTATGGATTCTCGTAACAGTTTCCCCCTCAAAAGAAACCAACCATTTATGTTGGTTTAATATAATGATATGATATATAATGTCTAAAGTGTAGAATATAATTCATATCAAGTAGCCGTGGTGCTTACATTCATCACAACACAACATATTTAGGGTACAATCAAAATCGCTAAGATTTGTTCGCATATAGGGTTTTTCCGTGGAGATATCTTCGGTCGACGCCGAATCCAATCCCATGCACAAGGGTTAGAAACTACCTCCAATCAACATATATCTCTAGATAAAATACACCTTTAAGTAAACATAGCGGGTCCATGCCCTAACACGTGATACCTAATATCATCAACTCTCGCTAGCAACATCGATAAGCATACTCCAGATATACGGTTGATATATCCTGTCGTGGGTTAGCCAAACCCCAGGCTATGAAGCCTACTCTGTTTTTAGTCATTTCCGATGTCGAGGTTACGTTCAGAATTCTTCACATGAGTCTTCATTGCTCGAACAAAACACGAATCCCGAATTGGATCCTCAAATCTCGGACAAATTTTTAAACCACACATTGATTCTCATATCTCAATGGATCTCGGAATCACACATGGATTCCCATATTCTGAATAGATCATGAACTACCTGTGTTCGAGCATCTTAAACAGATCTCGAATCTCCACATAAATTCCCTTCTTCAACCGCTTCTAAAACATAGAATCCGTATACTACTTTTGAAGTGGTATTCGGTAAGTAAAACACTTACCGATCCCGAACTCTTCAAAACTAATCGAGAAATTTCGGGTTAACTCAATTCTGGTTCTCTCAGAAGTAAGTGAAAGCTAGAGACGTTTCGTACCTATACTCCTCCCCAAGGGTTCTTATTGGTTTGAATCATGATGCCTTTCGATTGCTTCCTAAGTTAATATTAGATCACGTTCGATAATCGACTAATCAACCATTCAGTCAAAACACTTGTTTATACAAATCAATATTCATACACTTAACTCGTTTTTGACATTCCAACATAACTATTCCTCGCCCAAGAGTGAAGCTAGGTATGTTTGGGCACTGGTTTCTCCAAGCCTTGCCTAGACCCTTCAGTCTTGAATCTCACAGATAAATTAGTCTACCTCGTCGGCTTTTAGTGTTAAGTATAGTAATAATGATTTCCATAAACAAGTAAAAAATCAACACGGTCAACACGTTTTAAACATTTTCCACTTACCTATTCCTTGGTAAAGAGGGAAGCCGGTAAGTTAGAGATCTATTGCTCCATCCCTACTCGAACATCAGTCTTAACTCTCACAAATATATAAGGTTACTTCATCGGCTTATTAATGTTAAGCATAATTAATTACTTTTCAATTAAGTAATTAAACAGTCAACTATTTGGTCATTAAGCAATTACTAACCCCTTTCTAAACCTTTTGTTTGTACATTCAACATACTTGAAAATACTTACAATAGGTTTTAAAACATTTATCCAAAATATTACTTAAAAATAATTGTTTTGTAATTTACTTAAAAACATAGAAAGCCGTGTTTTTCACAAAAACTCTTTTTATATAAATTCATAACTAATTCTTAAAAATTCATATAAATCTCAAACTAATTTTAAAATAATTTAATAAGAGTTAAGAAATACTTTTGAAAAGAATGAAACACGGTGCTTAAACTTAAAGTCCTTTTTGAAACATTTGAAGTCCAAAAATTAAGGTTAAACGATGTAGTTTTGCACTAGTGATGTTTTGGTCATTTTCGAGATGTTACTTAACTTTTAACTATTCAAGCTAATAGTAACAATAAACACGCATATAAAAAAATGTAAATATAGCAAGAAATCCCTAAGGATCTCTCTATAAAGTTCCATGACAATTGCCAAAAACAAGGCAATTCTGAACTGCCTCTCTAGCGACTATTGCTATAAGTGCACTTCTAAATCCAAGTCATATTCCAACCTATGTTCAACTACAACCTATGTGCTTTGTTCAAGGCCTAGTCATATGTCATATAAGTCCATTCAAGTCAATACATGGATCATATGTGCCACTTGGTTTCAAAACAAGAATCAAAGTCAATGTTTCAACATATGTGCAAGTTAATTCAAACAACTGTAACACAACAAAATATAATCATATATGAGTTATATTATCAATCCAAGTGGTAAGTTAGCTCACCTTTTATCCAACAAATAATCAAGATCCAAGAACCAAAGTCTAAACCCAAGCTAAAAACACCTTTCCTTCCCTTCCTTTCCTTGCTTTTCCTTCTCCTATGCCTCCTATCCACTGTTTCAAAATCGCATTTATCTCGTCCAAGATCTCGCTCGAGATCTCATTTTCGAACTTGAGTGAGATGAGATTTAGTGAAACGAGACATTAACTTTTGCTTGTATCTTATTTAACACTTATCTCATTCAAGATATTGAGATTTCAAGAAATTTTTTGGGATAAGATTTCAATATAAGATCTACGAAGTTATGTTTTTCATTTACTTATATCTTTTACTTTTATGTTGATCAAAAAGAAATTGCTCTCTAATGATAATTTACAACTCTCTAAATATGTGATTCATCATTTAACAAGTAAACAAAAACAAAATATTTTTTATATTCTTTACTTCTAATATTCGGACTAGTAGAATTCATTCAATCAATATAAATAAATCATGTTACCACTCTACTCTAAAAAAAATATTATCATTTTATGTAGATTATGTGTCTTAAAAGTTTATATTTTCATAACAATTATTATAAAAATCTTTAAAATATCAACTTTAGATGGTTAAGTTACTCCGAGATGGACTTAATGATCTGAGATGTCCATCCGAGATGTACACCCGAGATACACTCATCTTGATTGAGATCTCGTCCAATACGAGATATTGTCTATAAATTCTATATGAAACGTGACCGAAATCCGAGATTTAAAAATTTTCTCCTAACCCACTTTAATGTTCATGGCTAGGGTATTGTGAGAGTTGGCCCTTGCCTTTTCAACTTCTAACTAGGTAGAAGGTTTTGTTAGGTGGTGGTAAGGCCTCATTCCAAATTTGAGGTGATTTGGAATTGATTTGCAAATGATTTGCTTTAGGATTTTAAGATGATGAAGAAAAAGATGACATTGAAAATTTTCTCTTAAGCTTTGAAATATTTGTGATATAAATTCTAAGGGTGCACCCCTTCTTATATAGGCTAAGGAATGTGATGGTGAAAGACCAAAAACCCCTCAAAACCCTACTAGCGCTAATTACACACATCACTTCTCCTTTATCATATGCTTGACACTTAAGCATTTCCATATTTGCTCATTTACTAAATATCTAAGATGGCATCACCCATGACATACTCAATAAAGTTTATTTCCATAAATAGAAAAATATTTTTATTTCATTAAATTGATTTCCTAAGTAAATAAGTCTATGTAAAAAAAATTTGAACAACTTCTAATGGTTAAAAAGCTGTTTATCGATAAAACGATTTTCGGTCACATTATCGATATTTTCCCAAAGATTACATTTTTGTAAACAATTTTCAAAATCAAATTTCTTATCATTTTCTATTAGTTAAATGATCTTAACAAGGTAATAAAATGTCGTTTATAACACTTAACAAAAATTCAAAACGTTTCGATATTCGAAGACGAGGTGTTCAAATTTCGGGGTCGCTACATCGATATAGAATGGAACAAAGGTATAAGAGTCATACATGACCTATCCTTGCATCCAAAGAGTTAGCACATAACATCTCTACTCTACATCATCATAAAGCTGTACTACATCCTATATACAGTGTCGGGAGTCTAAGTATCCACATCTCTAATACCAACATCATGTGGCATTCCTATAGTGATAGACAACAACAAAAGCAACCATAGCAAACATTACATCCATCAAACTATCCTCACCGTCACTCAATGTTCTTCAGATATAAGATGACTTGAACGACATATGCATAAGCCAAAGATCGATGGATTCTCAATACTCATCTCTCACCGCTATATTTCATCAGGGAATGGACCATCCACATAAGGTCTAAGGTAATCCATCCACATAAGGATCCAGATCATGCATAAATCCAGGTAGGCGTCCTTACATACCGCCATTGTACGAGCATCCCTCAAAAACATTCGACTATCAACAACCCTTTCGCATACGTCTCTGAACACATCATCATTCTTTCATTTCCATTTTTCTATAGTAGAACTCTTTCTTTGTCCCATTCACGAGCCCTCCTCATTTGAACTCGTCTTCTGGACCCTCATGGCCCTCATCCTTTGAATCATCCTTTTAGAAACCTGTAGAATACAATAGCCTATGATTTTTGTTTAATGATAATAAACATATATATTCGTTTAAATGTATTTGTTGTTGTACTATTTTATTTTTCCACATAATTAAATAAATATTTGTTGAATAAAATAAATAATTCGGAATTCTTATTTAAATAAATATTCTATTCAAACAAATATTTTATTACAAATTCAAATAGTACAAATTTGAGATCTCACTACATTTACACATTTTCAATTACAATACAACTTCAATTACAACACAATTTTCACTTTACAGTTTTACATACATATTTCACCTCACTACATATTCACTCATCACTCGTATTTGATCTTCAACTATGTTCCAGCCTGTATCTAGCATCTGAACTATCTGCAAAATAAACACTGACACGGTAAAATTGAAAAAGAAATATTTTGCAGTACATAATGAAGTGTGTGTTTTGAAAATATTGTTGGCCTCAGTTATTTGGGTTGTTCGTCATCATTTTTTTAATTCATCTTACCTGAACAACTTGTGACATGCACAGTGAATCAGTGTACATGCCATAAGGTCGTGCACGCCAATATAAACTTGCTTGTTAAAATTGCAGGGACAAGTGAGCACAAGGTCAAACCCAAGCCTAGACTGGATTCAACTCAAGTGAAAATGCAAAAACAACCAACATGACTGCAGCTCAACAAAATGTACACATGAAAATCAAAGCATACAGCAAGTCAGGAAGCAAGCACTTGAAGTGGACAGAGCATAGGCACAACAATCACACATATATATACATACATATATGTATGTATATACATGGTGACACACAAACATACTCAAACCAGCAACAAGCACTACAAAGTAAGAATAACAATCAAGCCAGTGTACGTGCCATAAGGTCGTGCACGCCAATATAAACTTGCTTGTTAAAATTGCAGGGACAAGTGAGCACAAGGTCAAACCCAAGCCTAGACTGGATTCAACTCAAGTGAAAATGCAAAAACAACCAACATGACTGCAGCTCAACAAAATGTACACATGAAAATCAAAGCATACAGCAAGTCAGGAAGCAAGCACTTGAAGTGGACAGAGCATAGGCACAACAATCACACATATATATACATACATATATGTATGTATATACATGGTGACACACAAACATACTCAAACCAGCAACAAGCACTACAAAGTAAGAATAACAATCAAGCCAGTAAGTCTTACAAGCACAGTGCAGACCAACCAAGTGCAATATGACAGCAAGTATGCATATGGCACTGGGGCAATTTAACTTGAAGCAATGCAAGGGTAACAAGACCAGACCAATGAAATAACTCGAACAAAACAAAAAATAATTTATGGCCAGAAAAATCAGTGCAGACCACCGGACATGTACAAAGGACAAAGGCAAGAACAGACCAGACTTCAAGTGCAACAAGACTTCAAATTGAACGAGACTACAAATGCAAAGCGAATCAACATGAAATCGAACCAGACTTCAAATCACAACAACACAGCAATGGTCAGTAAATAAGAATATGGATATGCATTCAGGCATTCAATATGCAAGCTTTCAAGTATAAACACAAGGGTTGCATCCAGACCAGAGCAGTGCACATGTACAAAGTGGTGCACCAGTTCTATAAACATGAAATAGAGGAGACTTTAAGGCATGAACACACATAATTAAGGCCAGAGAATACAAGTGCACATGTACAAAGTTTAACATCAGATCACTCACAATATACATACATATATGTATGTATATACATGGAGACAATAGATTAAACTCGAGCAACTAACATACAAGACTCCAAGTCAAGATCAAAAAAGGCCAAACGAAAAACACTATTGAAGTGTTCAAAAATTCGATAATTATCATTCAGCAATTTGAAAAAGTCAAAGGAATTCAATCAGAGGTCATAAGGAAACGATTTCAAAAAATGGAACAGCAAATCATGGTGAACAAGTCAGTGAATGATAAACAAGTCATAGGCAGCAAAAAAAATGGATCAAATTTGAATTCATCAGAAATATATGGAGTAACATGTATACAATGAACAAGTCGGAATTCATGACAATTATTCAATCGAGAATCGAATGGCCAAGGGCAGAAATTGACAAATTCAAACCAAAAAATACAAATAAAATAATAGGGTTTCGATCCCTATAAATTTACCGATTATCATCATCGGCAAATCATTCGAGTTCGAGACAAAAATTCAGAGATCTTACTTAGAAAAAATCACGTACTAATTCAAAGCAACATCCGACTCAACCCTTGAAGGAAACCGCACAAATCAGGCACTGCAAATTGAAATTCATGAGCAACTGTAAAGGAGGAGAACAATTTGAAGTTTGAATCTCTTGTGGGGACTTTCGATTATAAAGCCCTAATTTTGAACGAAGCCCTACTTCTAGATTGCAAAAGAAACAAGGCGGCCGTAAAATAATAAAGGGGAACATCGGTTATCTTTATTTAATAGGGGCTGCACTGTTTATTTTTTATTTGAGTTGTATATTTTGTAATTAGGGTTTTTATTTTTTATTTAGTACTTTAGTTAGTCTTTTGTTTAAGTTCAAAACTCTAGAATAACTGGTTTACGAACTACAGTTTTGTAGTTCGAGAATTCGCAACTCAGTGGCTGAGTTGTGGTAGGGTTTTGATCTTAGAGTTAGGTTAATCAAGTTAGCGGGTATCTCAAGTTTACGTGTGTTCGTAAGCGTCTGATTACTTAATTTCTAGTAGAAACCTTGAGGGCAGCATGTAGGCAAAGTTTTTGCCGAAGCTGGGTAAAACTGTGTGTGATCTTTACAGCATTACTTTCTGTTTTTGTTTTTATTTCCGCATTAATTGTTAGTAGTAGACCCTATTCACCCCCCTCTAGGGTGAAAATGATCCTACAAGTGGTATCAGGGCTAGGAACAAAAACCATTTTCTGTTAAAAAATTTGCTTTTTTCTTTCAGTGGCTTCTTTTAATAATGCTTTTGTTGAAGGTCAGCCCATAGCTAGACCACCCATGTTCAATGGTGAATATGCATATTGGAAAACTAGAATGAAATTTTTTCTAAAAATGATAGATGCATGGAATATTGTTGAAACGGGATATAGCACACCAACAATAATGGTAGATAATCAAGAAGTTGAAAAATCTATGGATCAATGGACAGATCTTGAAAATAAACTGCTAATGCTAAAGCTATGAATTCTATTATTTGTTCATTAGATCAAATTGAATTTAACCGTGTCTCACAATGTCTAACTGCGTAGGAAATTTGGCACACGCTTGAAGTGACTCATGAAGGAACCTTCTAAGTTAAAGAATCTTGCCTTGCCATGCTTAGTAGCGAGTACGAGAACTTCACAATGGCAAAGGATGAAAGTGTCAAAGAAATGTATGGATGACTTTCTAATCTTGTATACAAATCAAAATCCCTAGGAAGACCATACACAGAACTGGAAATAGTCCGAAAGATCCTCAGAATTCTTCCACGAAATTTTGAAGCAAAGGTGACTGCCATCCACGAATCAAAGGATTTGAAACAAGCTAAAGTTGAAGAACTCATCGAAAACCTCACCATTTGTGAGCAAGAAATCAAATTCAAGGAAGAACGTGAAGGAGGAGATATGTGAAAGAAATCAATAGCTCTCAAAGGAACAATGGAAACTGAAGATGATGATGGTGATGATGAAGGAGTAGCTGAACGGGCACTGATAATAATGAGATTCAAAAGGTGGAACCAAAAAATGGAAATCCAGCCCAAAATCAACAATTGAAGAGCAGAATCGTCAAAGTTCTAGACAATTCAGAAGAGCAGGAGATCATTTGTCACAAGTGCAATAAACTTGGTCATATCAAGCCAAATTGTCCTCAAAATCTATTCAGCAAAGGAAAGAAACCGAAAAGGAAAAGTTTTGCAGCAACTTGGGATGAAAGTGATGAAGATGATGATAAAAGCACGGGCTGTGAGAGTGAAAGAGCAAATCTGTGCTTTTTAGGAGAAACAAGTAACAGCAATAATGATAAGCCAAGCCAGGTATCAAAACTTACTCACTCGCAATTGCTTATATATTTCATGAAGTAAATTTTGAAAGACTTAGGGAGAACTACGCTAAAATTGAATCATAAAAAGATAGTTTGATAGAACTAAATATGCAGCTTGATAAATGGTTCAAAATTATAGAAAAAAGAGCCCTAAGTGTGGTAAGTATCCATCATTAGAAGAGGAAATAAAAAAATCTGAAAATAAAATTAAATCGCTTGAAATTAAAATTCTGATTTTGAAAGAAAGTGAAAATACTATGAGAGAAAATTCTATTAAAAAGTGCACCTTGTTATTGAATGAAAATGAATCTCTCAAGTCACAAGTCCAACAATTGTCTACAACTTTAGGATAATTCTCCAAAGGAGAAAGATCACTAAATATGCTATTAGGAAAACAAACTGTTAATACTATTAGACAAGGACTTGAGTATACTCAATCTGAAAAAGTTAGAAGTAAAACTAATCATGTAAACTCCAAGTGCACAATTTGTGAAAAAATTGGACACAACAAAACAATTGCTGGTATACCCAAACACATGAAAACCATACCAATTTGGGTTCCTAAAGGCACAAATGTAAGATCCCTTAAAGTCAAACAAATCTGGGTGCCAAAAGGAACAAACATAAACTGTCTTGTTCTACGCAAACTTGTTTTTCAAATTTTCTTGTCACTAACAATCATGGACCTATGAAAACAAATAGGTCACTAAACTCTTTTCTCGTGTAGTTGTGTTGGTAGGCTAAGGAACAACAAGAGTGGTACCTGCATTCTGGCTGTTCCAAGCACATGAAGGGCGACAAATCAAAGCTCCTTTGCCTAGAGAAGTACAAAGGTGGCAGAGTCACAATAGGCAACAACGATAATGTAAAATTATCGGTAAAGGTAAAGTAGGCAACGGTACATTTACCTTAAACGATGTATTATATGTTGAAAATCTGCACCATAATCTGATTACAATCAGCCAGTTATGAGATAAGGGAATGAATGTTGTTTTTGATTCTGTTTTGTGCAAAATTGTTGACCAATCATCAAAAGAAACATTATTTTTAGGTAAGAGGAAAGGTAATATATACTCTCTATCTTTTGATGATCTCACTCTTTCAAAATGTTTGGTAGCTAAGGATGAAGAAGTAAACTTATGGCATAGATGATTAGGACATGCGAGCATGAATTTGTTAAACAAATTAAAAAGAAAAGATTTGGTAAGAGGTTTACCATCTCATGATTTCAAAACAGAAACTCTATGTAAAGCATGTACTATGGGAAATTTTAAAAAATTGTCTTTTCATGCCAAGAACACTGTAAGTACCTCTAGAGTCCTTGAACTAGTTCATATGGATCTATTTGGATCTAACGATATTACAAGTTTAGGTGGTAAGAAATATTGTTATGTATTGGTTAATGATTACTCTAGATACACGTGGGTATATTTCTTAGCTAAAAAATCAGAAACTTTCTCGTACTTCACTAAATTCACAAAATTAGTTCAAAATAAAAATGGAGTTTCTATTATTTCGCTAAGAAGTGATCATGGTGGAGAATTTGAAAATTTTTGTGATGAAAATGGATTTAAACATGAATTCTCTGCCCCACGTACTCCACAACAAAATGGAGTGTTTGAGAGAAAGAATCGAACCTTACAAGAGTTGGCTAGACCTATGATAAATGAGTATGAACTGCCCTTGTTCTTTTGGGCAGAGGCGGTAAATACAGCTTGTTATGTAATGAATAGAGTCATGATTAGGCCAATTCTTAAGAAAACCCCATATAAACTATGGTGAAAACCCCATATGAACTATGGTTCAACAAAAAGCCAAACATTGCATATTTCAAAAAAATTGGTTGTCCATGTTTTATTCTCAATACAGGTGATCAACTGGGAAAATTTGAGCCAAAAGCTGACGAAGGCATGTTCATGGGATACTCTTCTAGAAGCAAAGCCTATAGAGTATACAACAAAAAGTCGAGAACAATCGTGGAGTCAACCAATGTAAAATTTGATGAAGCCATTGATGTTGAAAGTAAGGAAACAATCAAAAGCAATGTCAAAAAGTAGAACGAAAAGGATGAAAGTGAAAATCCAAAATAAACTGCAACCGCGAAAGAAGTTCAAAGAAATATGGAACCAGAGAGATTGAAATTCAAAGCAGATCATCCTCCAGAATTGGTAATAGGTAATCCTACCGTAGGTATTCTAACTCGTTCCTCTTTTAGAAATTTATGTGATTTGTGTCTATACAGTGGATTTATTTCAGAAATTGAACCCAAAGACATAGATACAGCTCTCAATGATGAGAGTTGGTTTATGGCTATGCAAGAAGAGCTAAATCAATTTGAACGAAATGATGTTTGGATTCTAGCACCTAGACCTAATGATTATCCAGTTGTAGGAACCAATTGGATTTTTAAAAATAAATTTGATGAATTTGGAAATGTGATTAAGAACAAAGCTAGGTTAGTTGCTAAAGGTTATAATCAAATTGAAGGAATTGATTTTGATGAAACTTCTGCACCAGTAGCAAGACTAGAATCCATTTGAATCTTGTTAGCATTTTGCTTGTTATAAAGGATTTAAACTAAGACAAATGGGTATTAAAAGTGCTTTTCTTAATGGTATTTTGAAAGAAAATGTATTCGTTGAACAACCTGAAGGTTTTGAAAGTCAAGAATACCCTAACCATGTATATAAACTTAAGAAAGCACAATATGGATTAAAACAAGCCCCTAGGGCTTGGTATGAATGTCTTAGCACTTATCTCCTTGAAAATGGATCCAAAAAGGGCTTTGTAGACACCACATTATTTCTATTTAACGAAAATGATGACCTATTGATTATTCAAATATATGTTGATGACATTATTTATAGTGCCACTAACAACATTTTGTATGAGAAATTTGAAAAAGTCATGCAGGAAAAGTTTGAAATGAGCTTGGTAGGAGAGTTGAAATTCTTTTTAGGATTTCAAATCAAACAAAGAGAAAAAGGTACGTTCATCTCTCAAACAAAATATATCAGAGAGCTTGTCAACAAATTTGGATTGAAAGAAGCTAAACCTGCAAAAACTCCCATGAGCACAACAATTAAACTTGACATGGATGAAAAGGTAAGGTAGTTGATCAAAAGAAATGTCGAGATATGATTGGATCACTTCTTTATCTTATTGCTTCTAGACCAGACATTATGTTCTCTGTTTGTTTATGTGCACGGTTTCAATCAAATCCAAAAGAATCTCATTTAAAAGCTGTAAAAAGGATTATAAGGTATCTGTTGCACACCCCTCAGTTTGGTCTATGGTATCCAACTAATGATAACTTTGAGTTAAAAGTGTATTCAGATGCAGACTATGCTAGTCGTCTAGTTGATAGAAAAAGTACTAGTTGAACGTGTTTTTTGTTGGGACATTCATTAGTTGCATGGTCAAGTCAAAAACAAAATTGTATTACATTATCTATCACTGAGGCAGAGTATATTGCTCTAAGCGATTGCTCTGCTCAAATCTTATGGATGATACAAACGTTGCAAGACTATGGTCTAAATTTTAAACGAGTTCCACTTATGTGTGATAGCAAAAGTGGAATTGATCTCTCAAATAATAATGTACATCATTCTTGCACCAAGCATATAGATATTAGACATCATTTCATTAGAGATCACATTTCCAAAGAAAATATCTGCATAAACTTCATTTCATATGATTCTCAATTGGTAGACATTTTTACAAAACCCTTCCAGAAAATAGTTTTTGTCAACTTCGTCTCAGTTTAGGCATTATAGAAATGTGATTTTATATTTTTTGGATTTGATCTTAAATGCCCATGTTACTAATCTGACTCCCTATTGATTATCGAAAAGATAAACAATGATTGAAAAAAGTGATGAGTATTGATCTTGATCATACATTATGTCTTGAGAGAGTATATTTATAAAATTTCTTTAAAAATTTAAACAAAATTTGTAATAACTTTGGTTGGTAAAAATTCCATGACCATCTCTAGTTCTATCATATTTCTACGACAATCACTCATCAAAATCCAATATAGTATGTCAAAATGTGGTATTTAAACAGGAAATTATTAATTTTTTTAATTAATTAGCAATAAAATCAACCAAAAGTACTCACTCTCATTTAAAAGTCCTTACGGTTATACATCGGTGAACTACTTGAAATCTTTGATTATGTGCTTTCATGCTCATTTAAAAGTCCTTACGGTTGTGCATGCATGGAACACATATCAATATTGGATGAAATAGACAAGTTGATTCTAACCCCATTTAAAAGTCCTCACAGTTATGCATGGTTAGAAGATGCTTGAAATTCATTTTAAAAAAATAATAAGGAATACTACTAATCGCATTTAAAAGTCCTCACGGTTATGCGTGGTTAGAAGATGCTTGAAATCCATTTTTTTAAAGGGAATACTACTAATCTCATTTAAAAGTCCTAACGATTATGCATGGTTAGTGAGTATTTAAAAAAATTCCTGTCATAAATATACCACAAATAGACATGACTATATGGTTTTCTACGCCGACATCACCCCTATCACTCTAAAGTGGAGTATGCGCCTAACAGAGTATTTATGATTTTTGTTTGACTTTTTTGAAATTTAATATTTGTACTCGATTAGGTATTAATGTTGTATTAATATTTATCACTCTTATCTAACACTGTTACTCTCTTGATATCAAAAGGGGGAGAGAAGTTAAGATTTTGGCAAATAAGTTCAAATTTTTTATTTGCATATTCTGATCTAGGTTCATTGCATTTTTTATTTGTTTTTTTTCATTTGCATATTTTTTATTCTCATGCATATGTGAAGGGGGAGCTTTGTTGTAGGGGGACTATACAAATAGGGGAAGCAAAAAGAATTCATCAAGACAAAATACATTTAATAGAGTCAAAATCTTAATATATGTTTGTTATCATCAAAAGGGAGAGATTGTAGAATAAAATAGCCTATGATTTTTGTTTGATGATAATAAACATATATATATATATATATATATATATATCCGTTTAAATGTATTTGTTATTGTACTAATTTATTTTTTCACATAATTAAATAAATATTTGTTGAATAAAATAAATAACTCGGAATTCTTATTTAAACAAATATTTTATTCAAACAAATATTATATTACATTCAAATAGTACAAATTTGAGCTCTCACTACATTTACACATTTTCAATTACAATACAACTTCAATTACAACACAATTTTCACTTTATAGTTTTACATATATATTTCACCTCACTACAGATTGACTCATCACTCGTATTTGATCTTCAACTATGTTCCAGCCAGTATCCAGCATCTGAACTATCCGCAAAATAAACACTGACGCAATAAAATTGAAAAAGAAATATTTTACAGTGCACAATAAAGTGTGTGTTTTGAAAATATTGTTTGCCTTAGTTATTTGGGTTGTTCGTCATCATTTTTTTAATTCATCTTACGCGAACAACTTATGACATGCACAGTGAATCAGTGTACACGCCACAAGGTCGTGCACGCCAATATACACTTCCTTGTTAAAATTGCAGGGATAGGTGAGCACAAGGTCAGACCCAAGCCTAGACTAGATTCAACTTAAGTGCACAAGCAAAAACAACCAACATGACTGCAGCTCAACAAAATGTACACATGAAAATCAAAGCATACAGCAAAGTCAGGAAGCAAGCACTCGAAGTGGACAGAGCATAGGCACAACAATCACACATATATACATACATATATGTATGTATATACATGGTGACACACAAACATACTCAACCCAGCAACAAGCACTACAAAACAAGAATAACAATCAAGCCAGTAAGTCTAACAAGCACAGTGCAGACCAACCAAGTGCAACATGACAGCAAGTATGCACATGGCACTGGGGCAATTTAACTCAAAGCAATGCAAGGGTAACAAGAACTGATCAACGAAATGACTCGAACAAAACAAAACAGAATTTATGGCCAGAAAATCAGTGCAGACCACTAGACATGTACAAAGGACAAAGGCAAGAACAGACCATACTTCAAGTGCAACAAGACTTCAAATTGAACGAGACTACAAATGCAAAGCAAATCAACATGAAACCGAACCAGACTTCAAATCACAACAACACAGCAATGGATAGTAAATATGAATATGGATATGCATTCAGGCATTTAATATGCAAGCTTTCGAGCATGAACACAAGGGCTGCAACCAGACCAGGGCAGTGCACATCTACAAAGTGGTGCACCAATTCTATAAACATGAAACGGAGGAGACTTCAAGGCATGAACACACATAATTGAGGCCAGAGAATACAAGTGCACATGTATAAAGTTTAACATCAGTTCACACACATTTATACATACATATATGTTTGTATATACATGAAGACAACAGATTAAACTCGAGCAACTAACATCCAAGATTCCAAGTCAAGATCAAAAAAATGGCAGCGAACGACAAATGGAACAACAAATCAGAGGTCATAAGGAAACATATTTCAGAAAATGGAACAGCAAATCATGGTGAACAAGTCAGCGAGTGATAAACAAGTCATAGGCAGCAAAAAAATGGAGCAAATTCGAATTCATCGGAAATATATGGAGTAACATGTATACAACGAACAAGTCAGAATTCATCACAGTCATTCAATCGAGAATCGAATGGCCAAGGGCAGAAATTGACAAATTCAAACCAAAATATACAAACGAAATAATTGGGTTTCAATCCCTATAAATTAACCCATTATCATCATCGGAAAATCGTTTGAGTTAGAGACAAAAATTCAGAGAGCTTACTTAGAAAAAATTACGTACCAATTCAAAGCAACATCCAACTCGACTCTTGAAGGAAACCACACAAATCAAGCACTAATTCATAAGCAACTGTGAAGGAGGAGAACAATTCGAAGTTTGAATCTCTTGTGGGGACTTTCGATTATAAAGTCCTAATTTTGAACGAAGCCCTAATTCCAGATTGCAAAAGAAACAAGGCGGCCATAAAATAAAAAGGGGAACATCGGTTATCTTTGTTTAATAGGGGCCGCACTGTTTATTTTTAATTGGGTCGTATATTTTGTAATTAGGGTTTTTATTTTTTATTTAGTACATTAGTTTGTCTTTTGTTCAAGTCAAAAAATATAGAATAACTGGTTTACGAACTACGGTTTTGTAGTTCGAGAATTCGCAACTCAGTGGCTGAGTTGTGGCAGGGTTTTGAGCTTAGAGTTATGTTAATCAAGTTAGCGGGTATCGCAAGTTTACGTGTGTTTATAAGCGTCTGATTACTTAATTTCTAGTAGAAACCTTGGAGGCATCACGTAGGCAAGTTTATGCCGAAGCTGGGTAAAACTGTGTGTGATCTTTACTGCATTACTTTCTGTTTTTTTATTTCCGCATTAATATTTAGTAGTAGACCCTATTCACCCCCCCTCTAGGGTGAAAACGATCCTAAAAAATCTTCCTAGATGTTATCCGGGTTTTTAACCCAGCAAAATCAAGAGGAAGTCGAGAGAACTCCATCGAGTCAGAATAGCTCAAAAGCCAACCGAAGGGACTAGAACAAGGAGCCAAAGGAAGTTAGGAAATAGAAAGGAAAATACTCTAAGGGCATGGATCGCTATCGATCCTTGGCATTAACTCAAGGGTTTATGAACAACATCAATGTGAGATAATAGACGCAATCCAAAAGGCAAAGCTCAGAAAACCACTAAGTACATGGATCGCTAGTTATCCATACCTTTTCGCTAGATCGCCATAAACTCTATAAGAACCAAGTCCAAAAATAGACCAAGTATATGGATTGCTAGCGGTCCATATACCATGGATCGCTAGCGATCCATACGGTTTCATCAATCAGCTGCGATCTTCATAGAGCAAAGCAAGGGGAAAATGCTAAGGCGTTGGCTCGCCTTCGAACCAAACCTATGGATCGCTAGCGATCCATCCTTTTAGCTTAGGTCGCGGTGTAACCTCCAATGCACCTTCCTGTGTTGATCTACAAGTATGTGGCAAGCAGACTTGGCCCAGTAGCTCTCCAACCTCTATAATTACTCTCCTATCTGCCGCATAAAGGGGATCCTCCAGACCGGTTGCTGAAACATTGCAGAAGACCTTCTTCATCCTACTCCTCCCCCACAATAGTCATCCAAAGAGTTCACTGTGATTCTCCAGTGAACTCTAACACTTTGGACTTAGTCTAATCTAGGATATTCAATCATTCTATAATCCAATTCCCTTTGTAACAACAAGCAGTCAATGGAAAAATTATAAAGTGGACGTAGGCTTCGTTAACAGCCGAACCACTATAAAAATATTCTTGTCTTTCTACTGTTTCTGTTCTTGATATATCTCTATTCTACTTTATTTTGCTCTGATAAACAGGGCTGGTGCTTTCATACTCTATTCAGGGTGTTGATCCATTTTTTGGGTAACACTAGACATCCTCCATAAGTCGTAAGGTTAGCATATCAAAGTCCCGAGTCATCTCATTGAAGCACCTCAACATCACTTCATCCTTTAGTCATCATCCTTCATTGTGCTACCACGTCGCATCCGAATGTCGAACGAACAAACGAACGAACACCTTCAACATGACCTCTTGGGCCTCCTCATCATTCCTCAAAAGTTTGGCTAGAAATGGCCACATTAATTCAGGTCAGTAACGATCTAGTCGGATCGAAACCGATCTGAATTGCTTAGCCAAAAATTTGGCTAAGTCTTCACTCCTCGACCTCTTCCATTTTTGCTTGCTTTGAGCTCCTTTCCTTAATGCCACACTCTCCAAATCTTTAGCCCCTTCCTTGAGCCTCAAAAAGAGGTCGGTGCCAACCTGATTAGGTTAGTTTCGATCTTTAGATCTTCCCCAAATTTTGGGTTAAGTCCCCACTTCCATTTCTTTGCCTTCCCTGAAGTCTTTCCCGAAGTATCACAGCCTAAGTACCCAAACAATCACGTCTACAGACCCGATCTGCAAACTTGCGACCAAATCACCTCCAATCAAACTATGACCTAAATTGCAAACTCCCCAAACTCTCCTCAACAACATCTCCAAGCCTTGTTCAATTTTGAACTCGTTTGACCTTGTGTTGCTCAAATTGACAACCACATCCAAACTGCACTAAAAAGCACCAACAAACACATCAAAACAATACATTCAAGAGCAAACATCAATCACTAACATCCATACAACATTTATAAACATATATTTATGGCTAGATTAGAGTTTTAAAATGTTTTAGCATAGAATTCATCTTATAAACACCATATTTAACTATATAAAGAAGTTTAAAATGGCGAGAGATTATAAATCACTCACCAAATACCCAAGTTATCGACTTTAATGCTAAGATCTGAAATGGATGGCAAGAAAATGAATTCCAAAGCACCCAAAATGATAGATCTACAATCCCTTTTTGTAATTACTCTTCTAATGATTAAGCTAGATTTAGTATGAAAAGGGAGATTTTTGATGGAAGTAAGGTTCATGGAGGTTTGGAATTATTTTTGGGAAGTGGGTAATGATTTGGATCAGCCCCCAAAGCGTCCAAATTGATAGATCTACAATCCTTTTGGTAATTACTCTTCTAATGATTAAGCTAGATTTAGTATGCAAAAAGGAGATTTTTGATGGAAGTACGGTTAACGAAGGTTTGGAATTATTTTTGGGAATTGGGTAATGATTTGGATCAGCCCCATTAGTTCCAATTAGGCACAATTTCTAAAATGGGTTAGTGGATTTAAGTATGGGCTTCACTTAATTACCCACTAATCTGACCAGCAACAGCCAGAACTTAAAACAGTCATATCTCCTAAATGATAAGTCTATTTTCCTATTATGACCACTTTACAAAAAGGAAAAGGAAACCATCATACCGATCTAATGGAAGTGATTTTAGACCCTAATTCAATCCCTGTCAAAAGTAATAGGCTTTATAAGAATTTCTTGGTCTAAACCGCCCGATAAAAATTCTAAAGGCAGAAAATTTCCCTAGTAGTCATTTCCTAAAGTTCAAGAGTCATATGTCCTCATACGAATTAAATAATAATATTTTATGATCCTCCAATACATAAAATAATACACTCTCCTCCTTCTAGGAAATTTTCCCCCAAAATTGCCAAACAGTTCTAAGAATAATCAACTGTAGTCACCAACATGCCTAACAATCATATGTAACCATCAAACATATCAAACAGGAAGCTATGCAATCAATAGTATAAATAAACCCATCCTAGCATGCGAGATACTAAACTATCTTATATGATATCAAAAGTGAAACTGAATACAATGAATAATAGGCCTTACCATGTAAAGAGCTTTGGATATGCTTCCCTCATGCTCTACTCAGTTTTCCACGTACAATATCCTTCACTTTCACCCCATTGAACCTTGACTAACTCCATCGTCTTCCTCCTAAGATGCTTCATATTGTGTCTGATAATATGAATCGACCTACGAGGTCGAAGCTTCTAGTTCAATCCTGATATTATATAGTTCATCCGGTGTAATCATCAAGCCTGAGTCATGCACAAACTTCCATAAGTGGGAGATATGGAATACGTTGTGCATGCCTACCATCTTCAGAGGTAAGTCAACCCTTTATGCTAGGTTCCCAATCCTCTCTACTATCGGGAAAAGGACCTACGAATCTCGATGCCAACTTCCTCTTACTACCAATTCAAACAACGTTTTTCAATGGAGAAATCTTTACGAATACCATATCCCTGATAGAGAACTCTAAATCTCTATGTCTCATATCGACGTAGCTCTTCTGCCTATCATACGCAGCCTCCATTCTCTGTCGAATGACTTCAATCTTCTCCAAAGTCTCTCTTACCATATCCGACCCAAGTATCAGTCTCTCGCCAACTTCACACCGACATGAAGGAGCATTACACGATTAGCTATATAATGCTTCGTATGGTGCCATACCGATACTGGACTGATAGTTATTGTTGTATGTGAAATCTACCAAATGCAACTGATCGCCCCACGAGCCTCTGAAATTGAGAATGCAAGCTCACAAGAGATCCTGTAATATATGACTCACCCTCTCAGTCTACCTATTGGTTAGCAGATGGTAAGCTGTACTTAAATGCAGCTCCATCCCAATGCCGCTTGTATGCTCTTCCAAAACCACTAGTGAATAAAGGGTCACGATTACTCACAATGCTCTTTGGCACACCATGGAATTGCACCACCCATTTCACATACAACTTGGCCAATTTAGATGGACTTGACTGGTATAAATCGAGCACTCTTTGTCAATCTATCGACTATGAGCCAAATGATATCATACCCTCCTCTTTCCCTCGGCAATCCATTAATGAAGTCCAACAGTACTTGTTTTCATTTCCACTCGGGAACTTCAAGCGGTTGCATCAACCCACTTGGCTTCTTCTACTCTGCCTTTACCAACTGGCAGTTCATACATTTCAAGGCGAATGCCCTGATGTCCTTCTTCATCCCTTCATAGTAATACATCTACTTCATATCACTATACATCTTATTACCACTAAGATGAATAGTCAATTTAGAATAATTGCACTCTCGTAGCACCTCATCTCGTAATCCATCTACATCAGGAACAAATAATCTCACATCCTTACTAAGCCATCCATCTTGGTCAAGCCCATATGGCTTCATCTTCTCAGACTATACTCCTTCCGATATTTTTGCCATAATGTCTACTAGTCTTTCATCTCGCCTCTGACTAGTACCAATTCGCTCGATCAGAGTAGATCTGATAGTCAAACTCACCAATATCTCTAGGTGTCACTTGCAAAGAGGTCTGAAGTCATAGCCAGCAATATACTCCAATTGTTTCCATTCTAGGCATATTGCACCCAAACTAGCATGTCTTCTACTCAATGAATTGGCAATTGCATTTCCATTACCGGGCGTATAAGAAATGCTAAATTCATAAAAGGCTAAAAAACCTAACCATCGCTGTCGATGAAGGTTAAGATCCTTCTAGGAGAAGAGGTTCTTCAACGACTTATGGTTAATGAATAGTTTGAACCTCTCCCCTAATAGGTAATGCCTCTAAATCTTCAAATAAAACACTATCACCACTAGCACAATCGTGGGTCGGGTACTTCCTCTCATGCGGTTTTAGCTACCGACTAGCGTGGGCGACAAGCTTACCTCCTTGCATCAGTACTGTACCCACTCTGATACCACAAGCATCAGTGTATACCGCCATCTCCTCATTCCCGCTCGAGATGATCAATATTGGTGCATTTGTCAACTTTTTCTTTAGACTTATGAATGCATGCTCACACATCACGTCCGAAACAAAAGTCTAATTCTTTTTTCGTCAAATTAGTCAATGATGTTGCTACCTTCGAGAAGCCCTTGATAAAATGCCTATATTATCCATCCAAGAAAACTTATCATATCAGTAGCTTTCTGGGTTGGTTCCCATCTTAAACCATTGCCACCTTTGCAGGATCTACCGCAATACCCTGCCCAAAGACAACATGAGATAAGAATCCCACTTCTCTCCTCCATAAGTGACACTTCAAAAACTTTGCTTTCAATCTGTGCTTCCTGAATACCTCAAGCACAATCCTCAAGCGTGTCTTGTGTTTATCCTCCATCCTAGAATAGATTAGAATATCATCCACAAACTCAAGCACAAACCTATTTAGTTGATCCTTAAATACACGTTTCTTAAGATCGACAAAGTATGTCGGAGCAATGATTATCCCGAATGACATAACCAACCACTCATAAAAACCTAATGGCATATGAAATGCAGTGATCGGCACACTCTCCTTTGCTACTCTTAATAGGTGAAATCCCATTTCAAGATCTAACTGAGAGGACATCTTTGGGTCTTGGAGCTAATCAAACATATCGTCAATACATAGAGGCAGATACTTGTTCTTCCTCGTTGTCTTATTTAGCTCACGGTAATCAATGCACAACCTCAAAGAGCTATCCACCTTAGTGGTGAATACTATGAGTGTGTCCCACTCAGATATACTACTATGAATGAACCCTCGTCTCAACTGGTCATTCACTTGCACCACTAACTCCTTTTGTTCTCTAGGTACCATATGCCTCAAAGGAATAACTATCAGTTCAATATTCTTTACTAAGTCCATGCGGAACTTAATCTCTCACTGTAGTGGTAATCCAGTTACCTCTTCGAATAAGTCTAGATATTGCCTAATGATAGGCACATATAACAACTCATTACATGAGACCTCTAACGAATATAGAAAGCTAACCATAATTTCATCCTTGGTAGGTGTAACGCCCCACCTCTATACCTATACTACCAAAGATAAATACTAGGTAATCCTATAAGGTAATATAGAGAATGAGGCTGGTTAGGAGTGACCACACTTGAATATTCCCTTAGGCTAACACCGGTACGTAACTCACCTTAAAATATGACATCAATTTACGTTCCCAGTATCGACACAAAGCAATAAACACATGGGCTTACCAGGACATAATAACATACAATGCATATAAATGAACACAGAGTCTCAGATCGCGATAGAAAAATATAATACATAATTAACTGATACCAACTGCCATCTTTGATACCAAACTGTAACACTATCTTTCTCACAACGACAATATATACCAGGTCAAGTTAAAAATACACAACTCATAGGCATCTCATCAAAAAAAATACAAGGAGACATCCAAAGAAAAATATACATAGTCAACCCAAACCGATATAATATATACCCTGTCTCCTCTAAAGCCCAACATTAAAACAACTAATGTCCCTATACCAAAAAAGACTCAGACTGACCCGAGTATTATATAAATAATAATTTTGTCAGACTATATCTATATCCAAGGTGAGTACATAATAGTAAGCATGGTAAATGAAAACCATGGCATGCACGCAACATAAGTAAGATCCAATATAACATCATAATAATATACCATTCCACTAATCTCCAATATCACTCATGAAATACATGCAAGTAAGTAAAAAATGCCATCTATAAATAGGGTGATAGCAATCAAACTAATCAAAATCTTAAAATACTATAGATTAGCACACAACCTATCCACAAAACCACAAATAAGGAATGAATCACTAACCAAACCAAACTCAAAAGTTAACAACTGAGATATCTATCTTGACTTAGTGTCCTAATGGAAGTTAGGACTCTTAACTATTAAACCCAAAAAGATAGATCGAGAAACATTAAATCCCAAATAAACAATCCACGCATCAATCTTGACTTATAGCCCTAATGGAAATAATAACTTCCCGTTGTTAAGCCATAGAAAATAAATTAATAAATGTGGAACTGAGATTGTACACAATCCATACAAATGCAGAAATCAATATCCAGGAATACTATATCGACTTATGGTCCTAATGGAAGTAAAATCTTCCAACTGTTATTCTTTGGAGATAGCTAGAAACACAAACCCAAATAAAGCACAATCGTACAAAATATCAAAGGAAATACCATATAATTATCTCGACCTACAGTCCTAATGGAAGTGATAACTTTCGAATGTTAGGCCCTTGAAGATATCATGAAATATAAACTCAAATCAACATCAATGCCAATCAAAAACTCTATGTACAAAATCATATATCTCATACCACATTTTTTGGAGAGGTGGTCTCAGAGATAGAAACAACAAATGATACAAAAAAGGAGATCTCTCAGCCATAGGCTCTTGTGAGAGAATGATAAAGAAGCTTATAACAGTGTCATAGATAGATAACACGCAGTTGTCTTGGGTTAAACTATCTCAAATGTCAGTCTAACACGCAGCTAGTCTCAACAAAGTGACCTCTGGGCAATGGCTCTAATGAGAGTAAAATACTCAGCCTACAATCTCAACAAAGTGACATCATGGATCCAGGACGCGACTCCACAATCAGGACCGCTGGGATGAATAACTAACATACCTATTGGGTTAAATTCATGCGTTTCCATAGTGGCGTCAACCCTATGACGTAGATTCCAAACAAATACTCTCGACTTTATAAGTCCTAATGAGAGTAATGACTAGTACCATCGACTCTAAGAGTCTCAATGAGAGTGATAACAACAACTTTCGGCTTAATAAGTCCCATTGAGAGTGATAACTACTACTCTCACTCGATGAGCCCTAATCTCAGTAATGACAAATAAGCTCGACTCTAGGAGTCCTAGTGAGAGTGATTGCTCTCGACTATGCGGGTTCTGATAAGAGCATCTCAATATAACAAATCCTCGACTACTGGTCCTATGAGTAGATAATTATACTCAGCTAGTTAGTCCTAAAGGGTACAATAGAACACTCTCGACGAGATGAGTCATAATGAGAGTAATAATATGTACTCTCAACTTCATATGTCCTAATGAGAGCATCACAACATCCCAATTCCTTGACTACTAGTCCTAAGAGTAAATAATAATATCATTCAGCTAGTTGGTCCTATGAGGATAAATCTATAAATCCCAACAGATCTCTAGCTTGTATCCCTTAGAGAGTAATAGAACTCTCGACTACTAAGTTCTAATAAGTCACTGCTAGAAAATATCATAAATTCCTTACCCATCTCCAGAATATAAGTGACATCTACTCACTAATAGTAATCAAACAAGTATTACTTAAGAATCCTATACCACTTGTAACACCCCGTAGAACCCACCCTAATTAAATAAGTAAATTAAGAGACTCAATTAATTAGGATAGGGATAAAAATAGAAATTTTACAAAATTTAAAATTTGACTATGTAAGTTATTTCGTTGCATTCGTTGCTAAACTCTAATCTGTTTCCATATATAGTATGCTGAAAACGGAGTTCAAATGAAGAAGTAATGAGCATTTGAAGTTTTCAAGTTTAAATTAGTTTAATTTGAATTCAAATTCAAATGAGTAATTAAATTTAAAATTTGAATTTCAAAAATTAACCGTGATTAGACTTGGAGGTTAAGTAAACGTTAAATTCAACAATTAACATTAAAAATTAATTAAGGAATAAAAAATACGCAACAAAAACAAACAAAATGCTCCCAATATAATGGAGCGGTCAACCAGTGCGATCTAACCGAGCGACCCCTAGCGGTCGACCGGTCATTGGGGGTAGTCAACCGCTACTATACAGTGGCGGCTTGGGTTTTTCAATGTTAAACGCTCCAAATTTATCCGTTTTTGACCTAGTTTCATCCTACGGTTCTGGTGCGTTTCAACCGCTATAAAAAGAACCCTACCCTCTCCACTTTCATTCACAAATATTTTGGGAACATCAGCAAAGCTCTGTCAGTTCATCTCTTCTTAGATTCAGAAAACTCCATTAGAGTTTTAGGTAAGAAATCCTATATACCTATCTTTATTTATTATTTAATTTCTAACCTCTTCTCCTCGAATTTTTCTGAATCTAATATATATATATATATACACACACACACAAATCCCTTGTTGTATATTTAAAAAAGAAGAGATCTGAAGGAGATTATTATGGGCATTGCAAATCTAAAGAGAAGCAAAGCTAAGGACTAACTATAAGTGGAAATCTTAGTTTTTCTATTTTAGTAGTTGAATAATATAGTTTGGATTTGATATCTGCCTTGGGGCGTTTTGGATTACGGAAAAATCATATTAAAAATCCCCAAAGCGAAATGTCAATTCTTAGGATTAGAATCTTAATTGTTTTATGTTAAAATAACGGAGTTTTGTGGATTTTTGCGGTTTATGTATTCTACCTTCTATTCCATTTCTTACTCATTTTTTCCAGATCTGATTAAGGGATTTAATTGAGAAATGGTGTGTAAAGCGCGAATCTTTATTCGCAGTTTATACCGTCTATTTCTATAAAATTTAATAGAATTTCCCTTATCTAAATTCATATAAAGAGGTTGAATAGAGCGTAGAATTGGTTAAATTGTAAGTTTCCATTTTTGGTTTATTCCATTGTTTTAATATGAGATGAGTTGGATTTAAATTCTATATACAAGTCTATTTATTGAAATTTTGGATATGAGTATTGAATCCTTGTTATGGATATTAGAATCCCTTGTTATGGATATTGGAATTTGGACATTATTGGTAAAATGGAGGAAAAAGGAAAGACTTGTATTATTATGGTTAAAAAAGAATTGACATTTAACGTTAGTTAGGGCATAATCTCTACACACATAGAATATTAATGCGTATTTATTTATATATTAATTAGCGTAATAAACGTATACATATAACGTATAATTGTATAGTTAATTAGGTAATAGTTGTCATTAAATCCCCTTTAGGAAAGTAATTGATGTTTTAAGGCGCAATAAGGAAGATTCCTTATAAGGCCTTAATTGTGGAATGGTGAGAAAAGTATTATATATAGAGAGTATTTAAATTATGGCTAAATCATAAGGATGCGAGGTCGATCAATAGGCACATAGAAGTCTGCCCAGCTAATCTAGCTACCAGCAGTGTGACTTTAGGACTGATATGAGGAACTCCTATGATAAGTATTTATAATGACGCGAGATTAGTCTTAAATTCTGTAGGGTAAATCTGTCCAGCTAATCTAGCTACCAGTTCATACGAATAGTCGGATTAACGTGAGACGTCGTTATGAGTATGGTTCATAATACAAAGGGCCTACTTCGGGGTCTTTAGGTATTAAGTGGTTGTTTAAGGGACCACCTCTTTTCCTCAAATGAAGTAATAAATGGCCAAGGGGTTAGTCATTAGGCACGATAGGTGGTATCTCGATAGGGGTCCGCTTCGGGATAACGTATTAAATGACCGATTGAGGGTCTGTCTTTCCATAAAGAAGTATTAAGTGACTTAAGAGATTCTATGCGATGTCAGCTAGATAGTCACCTTTGAGGAGTCTGCCTTGGGAGATTAGTTCTACCTCAGTTGAGGTCTTAAATGGCCAAAGTATGCTTATTTTCTATTAAAAGGTATCAAGTGGCTTGGGCACTATCTCTCGCATTGTTAGACATTTATGACGTATGTTATGGGTTATGGGATTTAGAAGCCTACTTCGGGAATGGAAGGTATTAAGTGGTCGTTTGAGGACCCGTCTCCTTTCCTTATATGAAGTATTAAATGGTTTAATTACGTAAGACATGTTCTTATTTAAATTTTACCGCCCAAGTACTAAAATAATAAGGCTCGAGATTCCTATTCACCAGACTTGGTTTCATATTTATGCTTGCGTGATAAGGGGTTCTTGTACTGTGAACTGTGGCGAAGCGTTGCCTCTTACCCCTACACGTCCTGACAATGTGGGTTGGCGGCGTTACGGTCTGAGCAGTCGAGATGCTGGCCGTAAAACCAGGGTGTATGGGATTACCATTTATAGCCACCACTGTTTCAAGGCGGTGAACGTTGCATTTGGTACCAGAGCTTAGGTTACATAATCAATGAGGAAAATATTTATATGAGTGGCGTATTTTTATTTTTCAAAAATATTTTTCAAAAATCTTACTATATATATACTTATTTTTTAAATTTATGCTTAACTTTATAAATTCAGATTATAGAAGTAGTTGCTCCCATATTCCGAAAGGGTGGGCGAAGCAACTATGAGTTGGAAAAATAAATATAGTTAAATGTATATTTCTTTATTAGACCTAGTCTTCCTTATCATTATGGACCCTATAAGCATATTAAATAATAGGGATAGGAATCGTCGAAGGAAAGATAGTAACTCCAAAGTTTAATAGGTAATGAATGAGCAATAAGTGAAGAGTTACAAGAAATTAAATAGATTAATGAGACCATTAAGGTAATTATTTGAAGATAAGGAAGAAGTTAAATAAGTAAAGAAATGTCTTTAGGAAACGTCCGTTAAGATAATAACCATTTATTATAGACAAAGTGACATTTATGAGAGTAGTAAATATAAATGTTAGGTAATAGTTAGATGTTATAAGGCATAGTATTCGTAAACGTATGGAAGTAAGGGATATAGTAGAGAAACAAGCTTCCGAAAGATGGTGCACATTAATAACCACAAGGGGATAAACAGATTTTTAAGATGATTTAGTAGGGAGTTCAAAGGGAAGAACAATCAAAGCAATTTTTAAAATCCTACCCCTTGAGGAAGAAAGTGGTAAAAGGTTTTTGAAAACTCCTTAAAAATTTTGAAAGAGCTTTTCAAAAGATTTTTAAGTAAAAATCTTATGAGTTGTAAGTTGAATTTTTTTGATAGAAAGTGATTTTTTGACAACTTTGGAAATATACTACCATTTGTAAAAAGTTTAGAAAGAAGTGGTGAAACATTTTAGAAAACAAAATGGTGGATGTTTTTAATTACTTGAAAAGCTAAAAAAAAGAGAAGGTTCTCATTTGTTAACATTTCAATTTAAAATTTGTTGAATTAAAAGTTTTCAACTTTTGGATTCTTCGTTTTTGGATTCTTCTATTTTTTTATGAATTCTTCTAGTTTATGAATTTGGAAGTTGTTATTTTGAAAAATGCAAGAAAATTTGTAAATTTATAATTTATAAATAGTTGAGTTAGAAAGTCCTAACTTAAAAGAATTTTCATTCTTAAAATTCTTAGTTTAAATTTATTGAGCCAAAAGATTTTGGTCCAAAGATTTTTAATAAGAGATTTTTCTTTTGAGAAATGCATGATTTTTCCTACCTTATAAAATTAGAGCTTCTTTTCTATAATTTTTTTTAAAAGGGTGTGCAAATGGAAAAAGCACTTGATCAACATAGAATAGAAAGAATAGAAGGATAAGAATGTCCGACAAGGTAGATAGGAGGAACATTCCCGTATAAGGAAATGTGGAGAATGATAGCTGGATTTAAGTAGTGATAAAATTGAAAATTTTAATCTGGTAATAAAGGGTATAGAAGAGGAGTAATAGGAATAAGATAGGAGTTATCTTTGTCTACTCCATTTCTCCATCGTTTAAAGTTATATATGTTTGTACCAAAATTGGGCACAACACTCTTCGGACGTATTTGAAGAGATTAGAATGAAGAATTTAAATGTAAAAAGAGGCGATTCTAACAAACAAGCCAAAATAATCAAACAGAAAAGTAAGAAGATAGATATTTATAGTGGTTCGGCGTTGTAGCCTACGTCCACTTTGGAAGATTTGCTATTTTAGTGATGATTACTAACTGGTTACAACAGAGAATAACACTAACGTTCAAGTTACAATGGATATCCAGCAGAGTAACGGCGTAGCAATTTCAAAAAAGTCCTTTTTCAGTAGGTGTACGGGTGCTATTTATAAGATTAGATCTGGAAATATCTCTCTCAAACCTCGGAACACCTCTTCTCACTCATGGGTGGGCCTACCAGATCGATCTGGGGTTGTTTGGGATCGATACTTGATCGATCCATGTGCCCTTTGTATCGATTAAGAAATGGTCCAATCGAGCTGCGATCGATCATGGACATTCTTGAGTTGATATGCAAGCTCTTTTGAAAATTTCATAGCATTTGGACTTGTAGTTTGACAGATATGATCGATCCAAGGTTAAGTTTTCAAGTAGGGCTGAAGACGTGGCACTGGAGATCCACATTTCATGCTTATAGACCTCTTCTTTCAAGTTGACCTCTTCCTTCGTATCCATGCTATGACTTTGCTTTCGTATTGATCTGTGGTTCTTCTCTTCATATCGATCATCTGGCTTTGACTTCGTATCGATGCCGAACTCTCTCCTTCGTATCGATCCCTGACCCCTCTCTTCGTATCGATCGATTAGCTGATCGATACGAAATGTATAGCTGTTGAATGAGTTGACTACGATAGATCCGGGAAGTGCTAAAACCTATTGAAAACTAATGGATACGAATGATGGATGCTGAGTGATGGACTCGTGCTCATTTCGTATCGATAGGATGGATACGAAATGATGGATGTGGGATGATGGATACGATATCTACGTGTCTAACATGGATTTTGATCGATCCATATCTTGAGCATACGAACTCCGATTGACCTAAAATTTAGAATGTTGCCATTTACAGCTTTATTTGTCATACCATGCTAATTGTAGCTCGATCCGGACTCGGACCAAATTTGCCTGTATCCATCATGTACCCATAGATAATCGATCTTCGAGATGAATTGTCTTCGGTCTCTAGTCAAGCCCTTGGTGTCACGGCCTTGCCAAAAGGTGGGATAACAATATATAAGGTGTTTTTGGCAATTTAAATGATAGTCATTAATAAAAGAGTTGGATATTTTTGGAAAAGCAATATGTAAAGATGAGAATTTTATATATGCATCTTTCCTAATTCAAATTTAGAACTTTTTTGAATAAGATTATTATTGGAATTGGTAAGAAAAGGATCGCAAGAGATTTTAAGAGTTTTGAACAAAGTTACAAAAAGTATTTTGTCAAATAATAGTATATTTTGAGTAATAAGGCAATAGCTATTTATCTATATTTTAGATATAACCGTCATTTTGGAAATGATAATTCGTGCAATTAGAATACTCTTTGGAATAATAAAGGTCCAATTTATTATTTTAGAATGATAATTGCGTTTTGAATGTTTTGTGTAAAAGATCCTATTTTCAGAAGGATTAAGTTTTTACTATAGTAAGATATTAAAAAGGGAAGTTTTCCATAGTTCCTTTTTGAAAACCAAGCAGTCTTCGAAAGATATGAATTAAAAGTCTAACTTTTAAATAGATAAATCTTTATGAAGAAAGTTTTACGTTCTCCCATCAAATCTAGGTCATGCTCATCCGGTCTCGTGATCTTCCTGATGGATTGAAGGGAGATGATTGAGGATGCGTGGTCAAGTCACATTCATCCGTGGTTTATTCTTCTATCCATGCTATGGTGATCGGAGTTATTCGAAGGACGTTTGGCTCACTCCTATTTGTGGTCGATGTGGATCGATATTGACCGTCGATTCAACGGCTTGATGTAAGAAGCTCGGACCACATTGCCTATCAATCCAATGGTATGGTATACAAAGCCCAGATCTATATTGCATGTCGATCCGGCGGTACGATATAATTGGTCGCCCATAACTTCGGACGTCATTCTGATTAGTTGCCATTAAGGCCTCATTATAGTCGTTGCCTTAAGTTGTAAAGGATGCTAAACTGGAGATGTAGCGAGTCACCTTTCTCTTCTTTCAGTGATTTGGAGTTCTGCCCCCAGCCTTGGGTTAGCAGAGTTAGTTTGTGGACGGTCTAATTGCATATGTAGTAAATTTATACTCAATCTGTTGAGTTTAGGTCAAAGTTGGCGAATGAATGGTCTAATCACATTCATTCGTTTATCTATGCTCGTAGTCGCACTATTGGGATCAGAGTCAGTTGAAGGGCCATTAATCACACCTATTTGATGTTTATACCCCTGTCCACACTCTGGGGACTAAGAGTTTTTGTAGAAACTGTTCGGACCGCATTTTCCTCGATCAACTCCTCTGTCCCCCAATCAAGCGCAAAAGTCGAAGTGTTGTCGGTCACTTTACAACAACTTTAATTAGATGTTTCTCCCACTAAATTGTAGGAACGAATTGATTGGTAGGTGGTTGGGTCACATCCATCCTTGTCGTACGCACAACCTGTCGGATCATAAGCGAGAGTTAGCGGATGAACGGTCATGTCATGTTCATTTGCGGTAGGATGGGTATTCACATCCATTAAGAATAGGACGCCCAGCTAGGCCCGTTTTGTGAATCTGCTTCTCCCTGTCGAATCAAGGAAGAAAATTTGCCTTGTAGGGTTGGAGTGCATCCCTATACATTTATGTTATAGGTCCTGTGTCGAGGACAAGAGTTGATGCACGGATGGTCGTGTCGCGCCCGCTTAGAGCTAGATTGTCGGATCATATCCGATTTTGTGTGATAAGCATGCCCCCAAGTCAGGGGATGAGTTGGAAGCGGACAATCGAACCACATCCACTTTTTATACTACAGAACTTGCTGAGGAATCAGAGTCGATAGATGGATAGTAGAATTGCATCCCTTCTGGTATTTATATTCCAATCCATACTTTGAGGACCAGAGTTGGTTGATGGGTGGTTAGTCACACCCATTTGGTGTTTATACTCTAGTCCGCGCTCTCGGGACCAGAGTTAGTTGATGGGTGGTCAGTCGGACCCATTTGGTGTTTATACTCCAGTCCGTGCTCTCGGGACCAGAGTTAGTTGATGGGTGGTCAGTCACACCTATTTGGTGTTTATACTCCAGTTCGCGCTCTCGGGACTAAAGTTAGTTGATGGGTGGTCAGTCACACCCATTTGGTATTTATACTCCAGTCCGCGCTCTCGGGACCAGAGTTAGTTGATGGGTGGTCAGTCACACCCATTTGGTGTTTAAACTCCAGTCCGCGCTCTCGGGACCAGAGTTAGTTGATGGGTGGTCAGTCACACCCATTTGGTGTTTATACTCCAGTCCACGCTCTCAGGACTAGAGTTAGTTGATGTGGTCAGTCACACCCATCTGTTGTTTATACTCTAGTCCGCGCTCTCGGGACCAGAGTTAGTTAAGGTCGTAGATGGACGGATCACATCCTCCTTAAATTGGAAAGTGAGGTCGTGGATGGACGGATCCATCCTCCTAGAGTTGGAAAGCGAAGTCGTGGATGGACGGATCCATCCTCCTTGAGTTGGATGGTCGGATCACGTCCAATTTAAGCTTGGACTGTCAAACTGCCCTTTGCATCCGGGATAGGAGCCGACATATGGATGGTTGTACTGCGTCGTCTTTAATTTATATTCTACTTCTGCTAAGATCAAGGAGTAAGAGTAATGCTCTGGAGAACTTTGAGTTTGGGAAAAAGAATGGATGGTCGAACCACATCCACTTAGAGTCATGTCTTTGCCTCTAGTGTTAGGGGAAAGAATTGGAGAGTGGACAGTCAAGTTGCGTCCACTTGATACTTCGCGCTCTTCCGGTTAGGTCGGGGAAAATATTTGAAATGATAGCTCCTAATGATTAGCAAGCTGGCAGTCGGTCCATGATGATTATAAATTGGGGCTGCGGCCTTGACGAAGTCAGTTTATGGCATGATTATTTTGCCGAATCATAGACGCGAGCTGGAGAGTGAATGGTCAAATCATATCCACTTTAGACTTGTGTTCTCAAACAACCCCAAGTGTCCAATGTAGGATTTAATGCATGGACGGTCACATCACATCCACCCCTGGTGCGGTTCCGATCTTACCGGGCATCCGAAGAAGCATAAGTATTTTAGCAAGCTTCAAGTACGAGATGGGGAGTGCATTGCTGGGACATATCACTTCGAGTCATCCTTAGATCTCTAATTAAATTGCATAGGCGGATGAGTGATTGGTCAGTAACATCTACTTTGTACTGGAGTCCTGACCTTGTCGGTCTCTTCTGCTTTGATGCCTTGCCCCCAAGTCAAGGGCATATAGTAGCTGATGAGTGGTTGAATCATGCTCGTCATGATGATAACTCAATGACCTGATCATAGTCCGTGGAGGTTGTTTGGCACCCAACCTGGAGTACTTAGTTACCTACACTATTTGCAAGTAGTTTAATTCAAGTTGGTCATATTTTGCAACATAAATGATATTGAAATAGAAATAATTCAAAAGAGATCGGATTAAATCTCATTGATAAGTGAAGAGGCATCGTATGCTCACTATTGCACTTCGATCCAGCCCTTCTCAGTGAAAGCACCAAAGTGTTTGTACCAAAATTGGGCACAACACTCTTCGGACGTATTTGAAGAGATTAGAATGAAGAATTTAAATGTAAAAAGAGGCTAATCTAACAAACGCGCTAAAATAATCAAACAGAAATGTAAGAAGACAGAGATTTATAGTGGTTCGGCGTTGTAGCCTACGTCAACTTTGGAAGATTTGATGTTTTATTGATGATTACTAACTTGTTACAATAGAGAATAACACTAACATTCAAGTTACAATGGATATCCGGCAGAGTAACAGCGTAGCAGCGTCAAAAAAGTCCTTTTACAGTAGGTGTATGGATGCTATTTATAGGATTAGATCAGGAAATATCTCCCTCAAACCTCAGAACACCTCTTCTCATACGTGGGTGGGCCCACCAGATCGATTTGGGGTTGTTTGGGATCGATCACTGATCGATCCATGTGCACTTCGTATCGATCAAGAAATGGTCCAATCGAGATGTGATCGATAATGGACGTTCTTGAGTTGATATGTAAGCTCTTGTGAAAATTTCATAGCATTTGGACTTGTACTTTGAGAGGTATGATCGATCCAAGGTTGAGTTTTCAAGTAGGGCTGAAGACTTCATATCGATCAATTGTGCATCGATCCTCTTCGTATCGATACAATGCGTATCGATCATCTCGTGTCGATGACGTGGCGTTGGAGATCCACATTTCATGCTTATAGACCATTTCTTTCAAGTTGACTTTGCCTTCGTATTCTTGCTATGACTTTGTTTCATATCAATCTGTGGTTCTTCTCTTCGTATCGATCATCTACCTTTAACTTCGTATCGATGCTGAACTCTCTCCTTCGTATCGATCCCTGACCCCTCTCTTCGTATCGATCGATTAGCTGATCGATACAAAATGTATAGCTGTTGAATGAGTTGACTACGATTGATCCAAGAAGTGCTGAAAGCTATTGAAAACTGATGGATACGAATGATGGATGCTGAGCGATGGACTCGTGCTCATTTCATATCGATGGGATGGATACGAAATGATGGATGTGGGATGATGGATACGAAATCTACATGTCTAACATGGATCTTGATCGATCCATATCTTGAGAATACGAACTTTGATTGACCTGAAATTTGGAATGTTGCCTTTTATAGCATTGTTTGTCGTACCATGCTAATTGTAGCTCGATCCGGACTCGGACCAAATTTGCCTGTATCCATCATGTACCCATAGATAATCGATCTTCGAGACGAATTGTCTTCGGTCTCTAGTCAAGCCCTTGGTGTCACGGCCTTGCCAAAAGGCGGGATAACAATATATAAGGTGTTTTTGGCAATTTAAATGATAGTCATTAATAAAAGAGTTGGATATTTTTGGAAAAGCAATATGTAAAGATGAGAATTTTATATATGCATCTTTCCTAATTCAAATTTAGAACTTTTTTGAATAAGATTATTATTGGAATTGGTAAGAAAAGGATCACAAGAGATTTTAAGAGTTTGAACAAAGTTACAAAAAGTATTTTGTCAAATAATAGTGTATTTTGAGTAATAAGGCAATAGATATTTATCTATATTTTAGATATAAGCGTTATTTTGGAAATGATAATTGGTGCAACAAGAATACTCTTTGTAATAATAAAGGTCCAATTTATTATTTTAGAATGATAATTGCGTTTTGAATGTTTTGTGTAAAAGATCCTATTTTCAAAAGGAGTAAGTCTTTACTATAGTAAGATATTAAAAACGAAAGTTTTCCATAATTCCTTTTTGAAAACCAAGCAGTCTTTGAATGATATGAATTAAAAGTCTAACTTTTAAATAGATAAATCTTTATGAAGAAAGTTTTAAAAAGAGAAGCTTTTTTCTCATATTTGGAACTAAGAAATTTTAAATTCTTGGTAAAGGTTTCTAAGTTCATATTTCAAAGATGGAGATTTTGAGTTTGGTACTTCATGTTTGTGAAACTTTAAGTTTTGCATGAAATGGGGTACTAAATGCTCTTTTTTTTTAATTTAAGATAAGTTTATTTGTATAAAAATAGTTTATTTAAAATTATTTTATATGTTTACTAAAATTTTGGTTGTTTAAAGAATAGTTTTTACAAAGTAGATAGGGATTGCAACTTAGCTAGGACAAACTAAGGTTTTTAGGATGTGAATAAAATAGGAATAGAGTGTACAACCTGATCTGGAAATTTGAAATCAATCCCAAATCTCTATCTGAAGAAGTTGGTATAGTTGTTAAGATATTCTAGATCTATAATTGGGTTGTAAATTAGATTGCCCATAGAATATGAATTTCTATAATTTTATTTTGGAGAAATTTCCATGTAATTTCCATAAATTATCCAATTCCAAAATACATATAAAAGTGCGTTGTTTCAAGTAACAAGGAATAAACTAAAAAGGAAAGAGATGTGTAAAAGATGGATATTCTTTTTCGTAGTTTACACTGTCTATTTCAATTAAAAGAATAGAAACAATTCTTTGTAATTTCAAACAAAGCAAAAATCCCACTTGTGGTTAATTTATGAGAAATTATGACGATAATCTATTTGGAAAGATAGCTTCAATAAATCAAAATATGGAAATGAGTATTCTAGTTGTTGAAGTTAGTAGTTAGAAATATATACGCGTATAACCACGCTTAACGGCTAGAAATATATATATATATAGCTTAGGTTACGTCTATATTCATATTAATTAGAAATTAACGAATTATGATTTATGGACATTAATTTCAAATTCAACGGACAATAAATTTGTAATTAATAAGAGGATGCGAGTCAGCCAAAAGGCACACAGAAGTCTGTCTAGCTAATCTGGCTATCAGAAGTGTGACTTTGGGGCTGATGAGACATCTCATATGATAAGTATTTATAACGACGCGAGGGTTGTCCTAAACTCTGTAGGGAAAATCTACCCAGCTAATATTGCTACCAGTTCCTACAAATAGCCAGGCTAACGTGAGACGCCATTATGAGTGTGGGCCGTAATACGAAGGGCCTTCTTCGGGGTCTTGAGGTATTAAGTGGTTGTTTAAGGGCCCGCCTCTTTTCCTCAAATGAAGTAATAAATAGCCAAGGTGTTAGTCATTAGGAATGATAGGTGGTATCTGGATAGGGGTGTTCTTTGGGATAAGGTATCAAATGACTAACTGATGGTCCGCCTTTCCATAAAGAAGTATTAAGTGACTCAAGAGATTCCATGCGATGTCAGCTAAATAGTCACAATTTAGATGTATGTCTTGGGAATATGTATTAAATGATGGGTCTACCTCAATTGAGATCTTAAATGGCCAGAGTATGCCTATTTTCCAATAAAATGTATTAAGTGGCTTGGATACTATCTCTCACATTGTTAGACATTTATGACAATGGTTATGGGTTATGGGATTTAGAAATCTGCTTCGAGAATAGAAGGTATTAAGTAGTTGTTTGAGGACCCGCCTCCTTTTCTTATATGAAGTATTAAATGGTTTAATTACGTAAGACATATTCTTATTTAAATTATACTGCCCAAGTACTGAAATAGTAAGGCATGAGATTTCTATTCACCAAATACTTGTTGTTCTGACTCCTTACTCATTACAACACAAATTAGTGAAGGAGTTGGTGATGCTTGAAGATGGCGAGAGTGAAGCTTGTGGCAATCACTATTTATCTTTTCATGTTATTTTCTATTATACCCATGAAATGTATTTTTGAATGAAATGTTGTAACAGTTGACATTATATAATGTTTTATGACATTTGAAATGATTTGAAATGATTTGAAATAAATAGATACTATTATTGTTATTGTGTTTAATTCCTTTTGTTGTGAGTTTAGAAAGAATAGATATATAGCTCTATTTCGTTATTTTTACCAACCAATAGCTAGCTTTAGAGCGAGTCTACGTTTTGATGGGCATTTTCTGGATCGGAATTTAGGCATGTTCCTGAGCGGGTTATTACACCACTCAATATTACTCAAATGTTTACTAGAAGTCAGTAAACAACACTTTTCAAACAATAAATATTCTGTAATATGAGTCAATAGAATAGCCGAAAAAATATTACCGAGCATCCCATACAACCCGGTACTACTAATCTGTTTATTAAACATTCTCATTATAGAGAATTAAAACACAATACAAATATCCACATAATCAATTTAAATTCAAACAACATATAAAAGGGGTTTATAATTCAGAACTCTAAAAATCCATTTAACTATTTCACATAAATATCCAATAAATTAATTTCAAACCACTAATTATATAAAGTGGAAATTAGGTTGAAGGGCTTCTTATTCTAGGGTAATAAGTTTAAGGACAACAATTCTGAATAATTACTTTTAAGGATAATTTACAGAAAAATGATAAATTCATTTATCTTTTTAAGTTATACGGGAAAAAGGTAAATTCATTTATCATTATTTTTGTATAACTGAAAATGATAAATTCATTTATCCTTTTCCTGAAATTTATCCTTAAAACTAATTTTTCAGAATTGTTTTCCTTAAAACTTATTACCTTGCACAAAAAATCCCTTCGGGTGAAAATCTCCTTATATAAAATGGGAATATACTCCAAAACTCTTAAAAATAATTTATATAATCAATAATCCCCTTATTAAATTACTTTTAAATCCTTTTTATTAAATATATACAATTTTCAAAAGAATTTACCTTTTAAAAATATTATTAAAACCCCTCAATTATACTTATAAAAATTCCACACATTCAATTACACTTGAACATCTCTATTTTCATTTTTAAAACAACTTTTACTTCTAAAACATGTTCGAACAAATCATTTTATTTCTCAACCACTTTTATTTATTTATAAATATTCTTCAATCTTATTAGCAAACCACATAAATAATTTTTCGAAGCTTTCAAAAATCTTTTAAAACCAGGAAATAAACCGAAAACCAAAATATAAATCGTGGAGTGAAACTCTCCAAAATCATCAACAAATAATTAATATTAATTTTATCGTTTGACCCGAATTGAATTACATCGAATTCGAGCCATCCGTACAATGTATACGACATATATAAATTGCTACACAAATCAGAATGCAAACATACAGCGTCTCCTTTGCATTCTGACGATCCAACATACACAAAACTCCATTATCAAACACAAAATCACATCCAATATCAAACAATCAATCCAATATCGCAACCAAACGTTTCAACTAATATATCAAGCAATTCATTCAACTAAGAAATTTACGCAATAATCAGGATAATTATATAAATAATGGAATCTAGAAATAATTATGAGTGTAGAATACTCGCCTAAAACAATGCTCGAGTTCCAAGACTACCCTGGTCATCGTCAAGTCCATGCCATAACCATCCACTACAATCACCATCATTGCCTCTAACCTTTGCCAAACCCACATTCATAACCAATTGTTATCGCTGCCTCATTGCTTGAAGCCGCCTCAGTCGGGATTCATCGTCACAAATCGTTGTTGCCCCGTCATCACCGCTGCTAGTAATTGCATCCACATTACCACTAGCTGCCTCTACCTATAGCCATCACGTCGCATCGCCTCAAGTCGCGGCTGCCTCTACACGCGTCAACCACTACCATGAAGTCCAGCATACGCATGCAAATCCACCTTTGATCGCCCTGTCACATCACGACCTCATCCTCCTCCTCCTTAGTCGATGCCAAGCACAAACGTATCCATGTTTTTATTCTTATTCAATTTATGATTCTCAAATCGATTTGGGGGAACTGGGGTTGGGATGAAAAGATAAGGCTATGGGCTTGAGAAAAAGGGTAGAGTCGGGTTTGGGATTTGAACAGGAATGAATTTGGGCTTAGTTGACTCTTTGTTTGGTTTTGCTTTGTTTAAAATAGCATTAAATTTCCACTTTGCTCATTATTATTATTATTTTATCCTTTAAATAATTCTTTTTATGTGTTTGTAAATAAATTTCATTCTAATTTAAATTAATTTACACTTCATTATACTGAATATATTTTGATAACCACCCAATTTCATTCATTTCAATTCCTGTTTATTTTTCCCTATTTTAATCACATAATTTTTTTTATTTAATTTAGGCATAGAAAGAAGGGTTGTTACAGCTTCTCCATTTATGAAAATTACATCCTCACCATTTCATGTTGGGAAACGTTATACACAACTCGTGCCTTGAACTTTCTTCGTATTCTATAATCTTCCACAATCTTGCACAATCCTCTATGTGGCTCTTTCTCTTTCACTTCTCTTATCGTATGCTACCATTTAAATAGAATTATTCGACAACTTTTCATTCTCGCACACGATAATTTTTGTGAAAATTTTCTAAGTGCCCGATTTTTTGGAAAATTTGAGCGGAGTCACCATTATACGGAGAGCGTTCCAAAAAATCAAAATACAATATATCACAATAAATATACATCCCAATCAATGTGACATCCCAAACATGGGGAAAATAATATAATATCGCATTTATACTGATATATTGTAAAAACGTACCTTTTTTATTAGCATTTAAGCAAACTATTTTGCTTTTATATGAGCAAAAGCAAGCTAAAGCCGTCACTAAGTCTCACTACGCCTTTTCGAGCATCTATACTTAACTCAACTTCAAACATTAGTTACATATAATAAGATATGACAAGTATGCTTAAATTTAATTTATATGCAACATGCATTTTTAACTAGGCCACTTTTCGATAAGATTTTAAAGGCTAAAATCACAAAAATTGGACAAGGGTTAACGTAGATTTGTTACATAATGTATAAGCTTTCAAAAACAACTCTCGGATTACAAAAATGTTAACTACAAGTTGATTTATGAGAGCTTTTCTACAAGAAGTAAAATATGAAAATGGATTACATGTGCAGGCCCACCTTTCTAATTCGCGTTTTTAGCCTAAAAAAGACAAAATTTTGCAAAATGCTTAAAATAAAAAATTTTGTTTATGTTCTTAGCTTTACATAAAAAACAAAATCGTCTAAATCGGACAAATCGTTAGAAAGTTATGATCAAACCCGAAAATCCAATATATAAATCATGGAACGAAACTCTCCAAAATCATATACAAATCTTCAATATAAATTTTATCTTGTGACCCGAATCGAATTACGTCGAATTCCGAACATCCGTACAATGTACAAAACATATATAAATAGCTACACAAATCAGAATGCAAACGGATAGCGTCTCCTTTGCATTTTGGCAATCCAACAAACACAAAACTCCATTATCAAACACAAAATCACATCCAATATCACATAATCAATCCAATCCCAACCAAACATTTCAAATAATGTACCAAGAAATCATTCAACTAAGCAATTCTAGCAATAATCGAGATAATTATATAAATAATGGAATATAGAAATAGTTGTAAGTGTAGAAAACTCACCCAAAACGATGCTCGAGTTCCAAACATCGACTACCCTAGTTACCGTCAAGTCCATGCCATAACCAGCCACTAAACTCACTTTCATCCCCTCCAACCTCTGCCAAACTCACACGCATAGCCAATCGTCATCGCTGCCCCATCGCTGAAACCGCCTCGGCCAAAATTTGTCGCCATAAATCGCCGCTACCCCATTGTCACCGCTGCCAGCAATCGCATCCACATTGTCACCAACTACCTCCACCTACAGCCGTCATGTAACATCGCCTTAGGTCGCGGCTACATCTACACTCGTCAACCACCACTACGAAGTCTAGCATACGCACACGAATCCATCTTCGGTCGCCCTACGATGTCACGACCTCATCCTCCTACTTCTTAGTCGACACTAAGCATTCTTTTTTTCTTATTTGATTTTTGATTCTCGAATTGACTTAGGGGAACTAGTGTTCATATGAAAAGATAAGGCTATGGGCTTGAGAAAAAGGGTGGAGTCGGGTTTGGGTTTTGAACAGGAATGGATTTGGGCTTAGTTGACTTTTTTTGGTTTTGCTTTGTAAAACTAGCATTAAATTTCTATTTTGCCCATTATTATTATTTTCCCTTTAAATATTTCTTTTTATTTGTTTATAACTAAATTTTAATCTAATTTAAATTAATTTACACTTCATTATACTGCATATATTTTGATAACTGCCTAATTTCATTCATTTCAATTCAGGTTTATTTTTCACTATTTTAATCATATAAAATTATTTACACTTTAAAAATATTTTATATTCAATTAAACATTTTATTCAATTTCAATATATTATTTGAAAAGAATTTATTAATTTAATTCAATTTATTAAACAAATTAATTTATTACTAGCCTTTACTTAAATAAATATTTACTTTCAAACATAATAATTATAGAATATAAAATTTAAACAATTTTATTTTAATTTAAATTTATTTAATTTACGGCATAGAAAACAGGGTTGTTACAACGAATAACCAATCTCTACCTTTTGCCCCTCCTCAACCCTAACTGTCACCAATGGCTTCTCGTAGTCCATCTGTAACGACACATATTTTATGTATCAGATGATCATAAAATATTTTTATTTAATTCATATGAGTTCGTATTACTCTGATATTTTGGGAAATTACTCTTAGGGACATCTTCCATAACTATGGTTTTTAGCGAATTTCTATATGACCATTTTGACCCTGAAAATCTTGTATGGAATATAAATTTTGATAGGAGCCGAGTTAGGGTTAGAAAACACTTTCATTGCTTCAGGATAATGGTTTTCCGTTATGTAGAGTGGTCATAATAATAAAAAGGACTTACTGTTTGAAAGTTATGGCTGTTTTAATTTTTGGCTATTGTTGGCCAGTATTATAGGGTAATTAAGCTAACCCACAACCAACCCATTTTGGGAATAGAGCCTAAGAGGGACTGATGGGACTGTGCTAAATCATTTCTATCTTCCCGAAAATAATTCTAAACTTCCATTCAACCTTATCTCTTCAAAAATCATCTATGTTACTTACTAATCTGAGCCAAATCATCGTTAGAAGGATAACTAGCAAAGATAATTATAGATTTATCATTTTGGTGCTTGGGAATTCATCTTTCTTTACTGGTCATCTCGAATCTAAATGGTAAAATTGGTATTTTATGTATTTGGTGAGTGATCATTGAACTCTCACTATTCTATGTTTGTCCATATAGTTAAATTAGATGATTTTAACATAATTTTGATCCTAAAACATTTTCTAACTTTAATCACATCTTTGTACATTTTCATAGCCAAAATTAAAATGGTTTTACAACCTCTTTTGATCATATTGACATACTAGTGTAGAAGTTGGATCTAGACTAGGATTTTAAAGATAATCGTGTTGGATGACTTGCTTGTGTGTATGGATGTATATGGATGATATTTCAGTTTTCTATGTTGTGCTTTGATATGGTTTGCTAGTGCTTTTAGGTAGTTAGGAAAGAGGTCCTCAAATTGTGTGAATCAAAGGCAAAATTGGTCTGAATTGGATGAAATTGGGAAGAGGAGCTCTGAAGCATGTGAGGATCCCAAGCTTCAAGTTGCATGAAGTTTGGACGAAGGGATTCGGGTTGGTGATGAGTTGATTATTGGATGAGGAGTTTGCAGATTAAATTTGCGAGATGGCAAGGCTTAGGGACTGGGGCTACAAAACATCTGGGAAGACATCAGGTTGAAGGTGGGAAGAGGTCCAAAACCTTGAAGTTGGAATTTTAGCTAAGGAGAGTGATCGGTACCGACCACTTTCTGGTAGGTACCACCACTTTTTAGGCCAAATGGGGAGTGCCGGACGATTTGGAGAGTGTTGTACTGAGAAGAGGATTCCAAAACAAGAAAGGAGGAAAGAGATCGGGGTGTAAATTCATGTCGGTACTGACATGGTTTAGGTTGGTACCGACCACTTTTTAGGGCTCTGGGAGATGCTGAAGACTTGAAAGTTTGAAGCATGGAAAAAGTAGAGTTCAATGAAGCATAAGGATGGAAGAGGTTGGGATGTAGACACTTAGCCAAAATTGGCTAAGTAATTAGATTGGCACTGACCACTTCTGGTCATATAGACTTGAATTTCTTTGGCCAATATGTTCAAACTTCTAGGGAATGTTGAAGGGTCTCTACAGTCTTACTTAAGGTGTTTGTTTGTTCATTTGGGGTTCGACGGCGATGTAGTAACACGATGATAGCTTTGGGACATAGGTGATGGTAACTCGATGGTGAATGGAGTTAAGTTCCAATGATGGTGGCTCAATGTTAAAAGGATGCATGAGAACGATTATCCATAAAGGCGGGTTCAAGGAAGGGTGACCCAAGGATAAGATGTTGAATGGTCCTATCATGGAAAGAAGGAATGTGGAATGGTTCCTTGAGAATAATGAAAACTAGATGAAGCAAGGAAAGAGCTCAGATATATGTGTTAAGGGGTCGTTGATGCTTGGAGTGTTTTCTGATGTACTCAAAAGTAGGGTTATCATGAGGACGCTAATGGGTACTTTTTTTGGCTACCCTGGATCATTTGAATATATCTGCGTACCCTAGAGCTGTGGAATGGCTATAGTATCAGCTTTGGGATAAAGGCAAGTACACTGAAAACTGAGATTTATCCATTAATCCCTAGTAGAGAAATGGTCGTACAAATTATCAAATATCTTGAGCACAATCAGTGATAGTGAGGATTGTTTGATGGATGGTATGGTTGTTTGATTATTTCTACTGTAGTCTATCACTCTAGGGATGTCACTTGAGATTGTAAATTGTACAAACTTCAACAATTCAAATCTCTCCTTTGGCGCGCGCAAGCTTCACGGCCCAAATTCAAACAATTCTCGAACTTAGATCCAAAATAGAATGGATCAAAACTCCCCCTTGTGTTGCTACTCGATGATGAACTCGACGAATACAATTCTCGGTCTCTAACACAAATCCGATCCTCCAAGCTTCAAAAATGAATGCAAATTCCCTCAACTAGCTCGGTCGTCTCAAACTTCTTCAAATTTCTTCAATTGATTGGTTCCAAGTCTCGATCTAGCTATGATTGGCTAAAACAAGCTTTGATACCAAAATTGACGCAGCGGATATTACAAAAACAATGTAGATCGTTGAATGTAGTAATCGGTGGATTGGAAGATACTGAAATGCCAAATTCGTTGATCCGAAGATACCGAATTCTAGCTATCCCGAACTCGTTGATCGCGCACGATACCGGGTTCAAAGATCTTCAATTCTTCGAGCGTTGATCTAGCGCACTAGATTCCGTGAATCGGCTTCTACAATCGTTGAATCGAGCGCACTCGATTATCTGAAAGAGGAGATAGGAGATTACACCCAACTACCAATTTAGATGAAAGCACACAGCAATCAAAAGAGAATTTTATTCAAAAAATCAACAACCTTTACAAATGAGACTCATGGCCTATTTATAGGCGTTTTACAACTCACATGAAAAACAACAACAAAAATTACATCTCCTAAGTCGGTTTCGACTTAACAAAGTCTCCGACTCAACATAAGTCGTACACGACTTACAACTCCACAGAATACAGACCATTCGACTTACAACAGACGACATATGAAAACAGACGACTTACGACTTATAACAGTTGCGACTCAACATACTCCGACTTATGACATATCCAAAGCATACGACTTATTACAAACAGACGACCTACGAAACAGTCGACATACGACTTAAGAAATACAACACGTTAATACATAGCGACTTAACAATAGCTTCTTCACGACTTAAAAAACCAACGGCAGAGATTAACTCGGCAGAAAATTAACGGTTTCCATCCTCAGCGACTTAACTCCTGACTCGTTAGGTCGTTCAGATGACTCAAGGGACTTGTTAACTCGCAGGTATCTCCTAAGTCGTGGACGACTTATAATCTTCCCTTTAGGTCGTAACTCGTCATCAGTAGATCGTCCCTTGTCTACACGATCTAACTGCTTGCTATCTCGCTTATCTTCCTTAAGTCGTACCAACGACTTAAAAGCTTTGTTAGGTCGTAGCCTTTTCTCCCTAACTTGGTTAAGTCGTAACCTTCTCCCGTTAAGTCGTAGCTCCTCCTCACGTGGCTCCTTAGGTTGTAGACGACCTACAACTTCTTCGTTAGGTCGCAAAGCTCGGTCACGACTTAGGTCTTTGACAGATGAGGGCTGCGCTGCATCATCCTCCCCAGGTTGAGAAAAATTCGACCTCGAATTTGTAAATTCTTCCACATCAGCTCGTTCATCTCCGTGATATGGTACGAGATGTTTAACATTGAACACATCAGACGTATACACATCATCTGGCCATTTCAGTTTATAAGCATTTTCATTGATTCGTTTCACAACTTCCACCGGACCAATTTTTCGTGCTTTCAATTTATTGTACGCGCCTACTGGAAAACGATCTTTTGTTAACACTGCATAAACCATATCTCCTTCATGAATTTCAACATTTCTTCGTTTCAAATCTGCAGATTGTTTATACTTCTCATTCGCTTTCTCCAATCGTTCTTGAATGATTTTATGACATTCCGCTAATCCATCAACAAAATCAGCAGCTTTCTTAACTGTCTTCTTTGACTGTGGCACTACCGTTAAATCCAACGGCCCCTTTGGTAAGCTCGAATAAACTATCTTGAATGGACTGAACCCAGTACTTCGATTCACTACATGATTATGGGCAAACTCTGCCTGGCATAACTTCACGTCCCAACTCTTCAGATTGTCTTGAACAAGACACCTCAACAAGTTTCCCAATGATCTGTTCACAACCTCGGTCTGTCCATCCATTTGTGGATGATAAGCACTACTAAATTTCAGCTTTGTTCCCACCATTTTCCACAAACTCAACCAAAAGTGACTCAGAAATCGAGTATCTCTATCTGACACAATAGATTCTGACAATCCATGAAGTCGATAGATTTCCCTGAAAAACAATTGAGCAACATGAACAGCATCCGCCGTCTTCTTACAAGCAATAAAATGTGCCATCTTCGAAAATCTGTCCACTACAACAAATACAGAATCATTTCCCCTTTGAGTTTTCGGTAAACCCAAAACAAAATCCATACTGATATCCACCCATGGTTTTACAGGCACGGGTAACGGCATATATAAACCAGCATTAGTCGCAGTTCCTTTCGAAACCTGACAAATATGACAACGTTCCACAAATCTTCCCACTTCTTTCCTCATTGATGGCCAAAAGTAGGACTGTGAAATCAACTGTAAGGTACGGTCTCTTCCAACATGTCCTTCTTCATGTAACTCCTTGATAATCTTCATTCTCAAACTACCCTCTGGTATGCACAATCGATTTCCTTTAAAAAGAAAACCATCAACCATCATAAACTCATCAGTCTTCCCTTCATTGTCTCTTTCAACAAATTTCTTAAAATAAGAGTCTTCTGCAATCTGCTCCGGCAATAATTCAAAACTAGTCACCTCAACTTTCATTGTCGTCAACAAATGACTCCTCCTACTTAAAGCATCAGCCACTCGATTCGTCACCCCTGACTTGTGTTTAACAACGAAAGTAAACTGTTGCAGATATGCAATCCACGATGCATGTCTCGCTGAAATCTTGTCTTGCCCTTGCAAATGCTTCAATGCTTCATGATCAGTATACAGAACAAACTCTTTTTGAAATAGATATTGTCTCCAGTGTTTAATAGATTGCACAACAGCATAAAATTCCACATCATATGTACTGTATCTCATCTTCGCTCCTGATAACTTCTCGCTGAAATATGCAATCGGACGTCCCCTCTGACTCAATACTCCTCCAATTCCAACTTTGGATGCATCAGTATGTAGTTCAAACACTAACTGAAAATCTGGTAATATTAGAATTGGTGCAGATGTCAAAAGTTCTTTGATTCGCTCAAAAGCAACCCCGGCTTCCTCCGTCCATGCAAACTGTTTACCCTTCATGCAATCAGTAACAGGTGCCATCACACTACTAAAGTGTGGTATAAACCTTCGATATAATGAAGCCAACCCGTGAAAACTACGAACTTCCGTTATCGTCTTGGGCTGCGGCCAATCTCTGATCGCCTCAACTTTTCTCTGGTCCACCTGTATACCTTCCTTCGAGACAACATACCCCAGAAATAAGACGCTATGCGTCATGAACACGCATTTCTTCGTTGCTGCATAGAATTGTTCTTGTCGCAATACCATCAGTACTTTCCTCAGATGATTCAAATGTTCCTCAGGACTTCCACTATATATCAAAATATCATCGAAATACACCACCACAAACTTCCCAATGAATGGTCTAAAAATCTGATTCATCACCCGCATAAATGTACTTGGTGCATTTGATAAGCCAAATGGCATTACCAACCATTCATACAAGCCTTCCCTCGTCTTGAATGTTGTCTTCCATTCGTCCCCTGGTCTAATGCGAATATGATGATAACCGCTCTTCAAGTCAATCTTAGAAAAGATTACGGATCCACTGATCTGATCCAATAAATCATCAAGCCTCGGTATCGGAAATCTGTATCTGACTGTGATCTTATTCAATGCTCTACTATCTGTGCACATCCTCCACGTTCCATCCTTTTTGGGTACCAATAAAGCTGGTACAGCACAAGGACTCAGACTCTCCTGCACACGCCCCTGTTCAAGTAATTCCTCTACCTGCCTCCGCAACTCTTCATGTTCCTTCGGACTCATTCGATAATGTAGTCTGTGTGGTAACACAGCACCTGGAACAAGATCTATCTGATGTTGTATGTCCCTCAATGGTGGCAACTCCGTTGGTAACTCCTCTGGAAATACATCGTCAAATTCTTTCAGTACTGGTTTTACTTCTTCTGGTATTTCAACCACTTCCTGACTCTCCCGTCCGATCAATAAAAATACTTCCGGCTCCTCCTCTACTTCCTTCACAAACTCCTTCAAAGATAACAAGGTTTTGAGTTCTTCAATCTCCTCCATCTTGTTTTCCTCCTGTTGTCGCTTCTTTGGAACTAGAGTAATCTTTGTGCCTTCAAACATGAAACTGTAACTGTTGGTATGCCCATCATGTTGCACTGCTCTATCATACTGCCACGGTCTTCCCAGCAACAAATGACAAACGTCCATATCTACCACATCGCACCAGATTTCATCTTTGTATTTCTTCCCAATTGAAAACTTCACACGAGCCCTTCATCCAACCTTCACCTCCCCGCCTTTCCTTAACCAAGCTAGCTTATATGGCTTCGGATGTTTCTCAGTCTTCAATGCCAACTTCCTCACAGCTTCAGAAGAAATTATATTATCACAGCTTCCAGCATCAATAACAAATTTGCAAACTTTCCCCAGAATAGTACATGTTGACTGAAAAATATTGCTCCTCAACCAACTACAATCTTCCTCTTACTTTGGTGTTAAACAGGACCTCTTCATCATGAGATTATAACCTTCGTCTCCCGACACTTCTTCTTCCTCCTCATCAGGTGGTGAATTGGAACATTCAGCTTCTTCATCCTCATCCTCAACCTCTGCTATCATAGCTCTCTTCTTCGGTTTTGGACATTCGCTACTTTTGTGACCAAATTCCTGACAATTGTAACATTTGAACCCGTTGTTAACCTTTGACTTCTCAACCTCCTTCACTACTGGTCTACTGATAGGTTTAGAAACATTAGAACTTCCACCAACACCCTTCACTTGATTATTAGAATTAGTAAACACACCTCCTCCTCGTCTTCCCTGTTCTCCCAAGCCAACGCTTTCTGGTGTGCTTCCGCTACAGATCTTGGATCGAACATATTAACCATATCCTGAATATGCATTCGCAATCCTCCAACAAATTTGGCTGTTAACTGTTCTTTTGTTTCCATAATATAATTCCTTGCAATTAGTTGATAAAATTCGTCAGCATAGTCATTCACAGATTTCGTTCCTTGTCTCAGGTTCTGCAAACGTTGATACATCAAAGATTGATAATTGTAAGGTAAGAACGTTGCTTTCATTAATTTCTTCATCTTCTCCCAAGATTCAACTTTTGACTTTCCCAGTCGTTCACGTGTAAGTTTGGTTTGCTGCCACCATGCTAAAGCTCTACCCCTCAACCTCGTAGCAACCAACTTCACTCTACGATGTTCTGGAACTTCTTTGAAGTCAAAAATCTCCTCAACATTAGCTACCCAATCTAGAAACTCCTCTGCTTGCATACCACCTTTGAATTCAGGAATTTCAGTCTTCATTCCCGACTCCCACTTGTGATCATACTCTAGAGTAATTTCTCCCTTGTCCTCGTCCTTGTCCTCGAACACTACCACCATCATACTCCTCTTCAAAATCAGATGTATATCGTTGTCTATCTCGTCCACCCACATCTCTACTACCATTACGTCTTCCACCATTATCCCTTCTATCTACATTCCTCCGTTCACGATCATTCACGTTCCTCCCACGCCCTTGATCATTTTCAACACTTCTGTCTCGATTGGAATATGGCGAGACTCTACTACCCCCATGGTTAGATTCAGGTGAAACCCTTCTCCGATTTTGATTCATCTCCGTCATAAGCTTCTCTAACCGGCCAATTCCTTCATTAAGCTTTTCACTAAAGTTTTCATTGATTCTTTGTTCCATCTCATCAGCTTCTTCTCTTCGATACAAAGCTTCTACATTTTGGTGACGATTTGCTCTTCTCGGTGGCATGATTGTAAATTGTACAAACTTCAACAATTCAAATCTCTCCTTTGGCGCGCGCAAGCTTCACGGCCCAAATTCAAACAATTCTCGAACTTAGATCCAAAATAGAATGGATCAAAACTCCCCCTTGTGTTGCTACTCGATGATGAACTCGACGAATACAATTCTCGGTCTCTAACACAAATCCGATCCTCCAAGCTTCAAAAATGAATGCAAATTCCCTCAACTAGCTCGGTCGTCTCAAACTTCTTCAAATTTCTTCAATTGATTGGTTCCAAGTCTCGATCTAGCTATGATTGGCTAAAACAAGCTTTGATACCAAAATTGACGCAGCGGATATTACAAAAACAATGTAGATCGTTGAATGTAGTAATCGGTGGATTGGAAGATACTGAAATGCCAAATTCGTTGATCCGAAGATACCGAATTCTAGCTATCCCGAACTCGTTGATCGCGCACGATACCGGGTTCAAAGATCTTCAATTCTTCGAGCGTTGATCTAGCGCACTAGATTCCGTGAATCGGCTTCTACAATCGTTGAATCGAGCGCACTCGATTATCTGAAAGAGGAGATAGGAGATTACACCCAACTACCAATTTAGATGAAAGCACACAGCAATCAAAAGAGAATTTTATTCAAAAAATCAACAACCTTTACAAATGAGACTCATGGCCTATTTATAGGCGTTTTACAACTCACATGAAAAACAACAACAAAAATTACATCTCCTAAGTCGGTTTCGACTTAACAAAGTCTCCGACTCAACATAAGTCGTACACGACTTACAACTCCACAGAATACAGACCATTCGACTTACAACAGACGACATATGAAAACAGACGACTTACGACTTATAACAGTTGCGACTCAACATACTCCGACTTATGACATATCCAAAGCATACGACTTATTACAAACAGACGACCTATGAAACAGTCGACATACGACTTAAGAAATACAACACGTTAATACATAGCGACTTAACAATAGCTTCTTCACGACTTAAAAAACCAACGGCAGAGATTAACTCGGCAGAAAATTAACGGTTTCCATCCTCAGCGACTTAACTCCTGACTCGTTAGGTCATTCAGATGACTCAAAGGACTTGTTAACTCGCAGGTATCTCCTAAGTCGTGGACGACTTATAATCTTCCCTTTAGGTCGTAACTCGTCATCAGTAGATCGTCCCTTGTCTACACGATCTAACTGCTTGCTATCTCGCTTATCTTCCTTAAGTCGTACCAACGACTTAAAAGCTTTGTTAGGTCGTAGCCTTTTCTCCCTGACTTGGTTAAGTCGTAACCTTCTACCGTTAAGTCGTAGCTCCTCCTCACGTGGCTCCTTAGGTTGTAGACGACCTACAACTTCTTCGTTAGGTCGCAAAGCTCGGTCACTACTTAGGCCTTTGACAGATGAGGGCTGCGCTGCATCAAGTTCCAATGATGGTGGCTCAATGTTAAAAGGATGCATGAGAACGATTATCCATAAAGGCGGGTTCAAGGAAGGGTGACCCAAGGATAAGATGTTGAATGGTCCTATCATGGAAAGAAGGAATGTGGAATGGTTCCTTGAGAATAATGAAAACTAGATGAAGCAAGGAAAGAGCTCAAATATATGTGTTAAGGGGTCGTTGATGCTTGGAGTGTTTTCTGATGTACTCAAAAGTAGGGTTATCATGAGGACGCTAATGGGTACTTTTTTTGGCTACCCTGGATCATTTGAATATATCTGCGTACCCTAGAGCGGTGGAATGGCTATAGTATCAGCTTTGGGATAAAGGCAAGTACACTGAAAACTGAGATTTATCCATTAATCCCTAGTAGAGAAATGGTCGTACAAATTATCAAATATCTTGAGCACAATCAGTGATAGTGAGGATTGTTTGATGGATGGTATGGTTGCTTTGATTATTTCTACTGTAGTCTATCACTCTAGGGATGTCACTTGAGATTGGTATTATGGATAGGTATACCTAGACACCCGTCATTGTGCTTAGCTTGTTGTACACCCTTATGAGGTTTGTAAAGTAGCATATTATGTTTGTTATGTGCGAACTCTTTGGTTGCACAGATATGTCAGCTGTGGTTTGTATACCCTTGTTCCTTACTATATCTCTTGTATAGTATTTTAAGATTTATTTATCACTTACGCTAGACTGTTGGCTAACTCGAGGTTTTATGCTTTGCTTCTTATTATCTCAGGTACTCTTAAATGAGTAGACTGATGGCAAGTCTTGGTGTGCGCAGTCGTAGTGCAAAGGATGAATAAGATGGAGCTTTCTCGTATTATATATGGATATTATGCTTATTTCGCCCTACAACACTGTAGAGCCCAGGAAGTGTTTACTTTACTATTATGAGATAGTTTATTTGAGTTTATTTTTTCTTTGTATAAACTCTATTAAAATATTATATAACTCTGTGGATCTATACTCTGATATTTGGTTCATTTAGTTACTATTGTCTCTCATGTTTTATACCTGTAATGATTATTATATTTTATTCGATGCGTTGTGAGATTTACGATAGGTTCTATGATTGGTTTTCTTTTCTTTTACTTTTAACAATTGTCCTATATCGGCCAAGCACCGCAGCAGCGCACTATTTATTTATATTGGGTGTTGATGGTGTAGGGCGATCATCACATTTGGTACCAGAGCTCTAAGTTACACGATTAAACTGAGTTGATACCTTGATGCGGTAGAGATTTGCAAAGAGTTATCACCCTAGCCCATATCAAGAGTGTGTATGTGTGTGTGTATACACACACACACGAGAGAGAATGTATTTGCTACATATCTTGTTTTCAATACTATATAGTAGTATATATATAGTATATAAGTCGCATGCATGCACGAGCACCATAGATGCAGTTTTCTTTATGAGTGACTGATTATTTTTATTACAGATCAACAATGAACCATCATAGAAGAAATATTATAAGAAACTCCGTCTCTAGAGTCAAAGAAAGAGCGGGTTCAGGGGCTGCTAACCCTAACGTGGAGGCGATTTTAACTTGCGATGGCGAACATGCTGCAAAATGCCCAAGCGGCCACTCCGAATGTTGTTGTCGGTGGTGGTGCTCAAGTGTAGGTGCCCGGATTTTATTTTGCAAAGCTAAATAAGGTTTTTCCAGTCTTGGGGCAAACCATTCCAAGGAACGAAACAGCTACAGAAATGAAGGATTGGTTGGACACATGTGAAAGGATTCTTGATTACCTCGAACTGAATAATGCGACGAAGAGGAGGTTAGCTTCTCAATAGCTCCAAGGGAGAGCCATGAACTGGTGGAATGCTACTAGAGTTACTACACCCAAGGATCAGTTTACTTGGGACCAGTTCAAAATATGATTCGAGGAGAACTTCATTTCGGCTGCTCAGAAGTCGGTGCTGTTGAGGAAATTTGCTGATTTGTAGCAGGGAGATATGTTTATCTCCGGGTATGTTGCTTAGTTCAACGCCTTATCGAAATACAAGATGTCTTTCATCGACACTATATTGAGAAACGATGAAAAGTTTCTTATGGATTTGGACGACTACCTGTAGGAGAAGTTGGTGAGTCATATCGACGAGCCATTCGAGAGACTTGTCGAGAAAGTTGTTCACCAAGAGAGTTTGTACCCCAAGTCCACATCGGCTATTGTGGTAGAGGAAGATCCAAATTCGCAAGAAGGCGGTGGAGGCTAGAAGAAATGGAATGGTAAGAGAAAGCAGTTTCAAGGAAAGAATGCTCAGAAGAAGGCTAAGTGGGATCCTGTCTGTTTTGACTGTGGAGACAAGGATCATTTGATTAGAAATTGCAAAGCTGATGGAAAGACGAAGTGCTACAACTACAACAAGTTCGGACATATGCAAAAGAATTGCCCAATGCCAACATAGAAGAAACAGGTTGCTAAGGCATATGCTTTGGATGTTGTCTGACTTCGTCGAGTGCTCCCTTGGTGAACGAGAAGGGAAAGAGCGTTGTTATTCAAGGTATTCTTTCCATTTATGATGTTCCCATATGTGTTTTGTTCAATACCGGGGCTTCTCACTCCTTTATATCTAATGACCTAATAAATAGATTAGGATTGAAACCCAAAATAGTTGACCGACCTTTGATATTGACGAACTCTATTGGAGGCTTCACTAACCTGTGTATGGGTTGTCATGGCATGGTATTATCGTGTCATGGACGCTGTTTTGTTTATGATTGCTTTGTTTTGAATTTTGTTGTGTTTGGGATTATCTTAGGGATAGAATGGCTGAGGAAATATGTGGTAATGGTGGATTGCAAGAAGATGTTGATGATGATTGGGACAGTGGAGGGGCAGACGGTTGTGATTGGGCTGCTTGCTAGAGGATGGGTTTTAGTTAGGTTTTTATATTCGCTCGATGTTCCACAAGATGAGTTGTCATTTGTGCCTATCATGGGAGAGTATCTGGACGTATTTGAGGAGGTGATTGAATTTCCGCCACACCGAGAGATTGAGTTCTGCATAGACTTAGTAAAAGACGCTAAACTGATAGTTATGTCTTTGAGGCATATGGCACATAGAGAGCTAAAGATGTTGGAGGTGCAAGTGAATGACCTGTTGAAAAGAGTGAGTGAGCCAGTAAGCCGGATGGTTCTCTGAGGTTGTGTGTAGATTGCCATGAGCTAATTAAGGTGATAAGGAAGAACAAGTATCCATACCTGCATATTGACGACTTATTCGATCAGCTCAATGGTGAGAAGGTGTTCTCTCAGTTGTATCTTGCAATGGTTTTTCACCAAATGAGAGTAGCGAAAGAGAGTGTGCTGATCACCTTGTTTCGTACGCCGTCTGGTTGCTTGAGTGGTTGGTTGTGCCGTTTGGGCTAACCAATGCTCTGGCATACTTTGTTGATCTCTTGAACCACATCTTTGGGGATCAGGTAAACAAGTTCGTGGATGAAATTTTATTCTATTCTAGGACAGAGGAGGAACACATGACACACTTGAGGACCGTGCTTAAAGTGTTAAGGAAGCATAAGTTGAAAGTCAAGTTTTCAAAGTGCCACTTCTGTAGTAGGGAAGTGAGATTCTTGGGTCATGTCATATCTGAGCAAGGCATCACAATAGATCCTTCCAAGGTGGCAGCGGTTTAGGATTGGAACCAACCCAAGAACACTACTGATGTGAGAAGCTTCCTAGGATGACAGGATATATCAAGGACTTCTTAAAGGTAGCAGCACAATTGACCAATTTGATGTAGAAGAGTTGGTCCTTTGTTAGGATGCAAAGTGTGAGCATGCGTTTGTAAGTATGAAGGAGAGCTTAATGAGTACACCGTTATTGACTATTCTAAGTGGGAATGAGGAGCTAACAGTATACACAGATGCTTGTGGTACTGGACTAGGTGCGGTGTTGATGTAGAGGGGAAGAGTTGTCGCCTATGCTAGTCAACAGCTGAAACCGCATAAGAAGAAATGCCCGACTTACAATTTGAAGTTAGCAGTGATAGTATTTGCTTTGAAAGTTTGGAGGCATTATCTATTAGAAGAAAGATTCAAGTTGTTTGCAGAACATAAATCCTTGAAGTACCTTTTCTCCTAGAAGGATCTCAACCTTTACTAGCAGTGACGGTTGGAATTCTTGGCCTCCTACGAGTTTAACATTTCCTATATGCCTCATAAAGGAATGCAATCATTGATGCATTAAGTAGAAGACATGCCAGTTTGGGAGCAATGTTTCTAGAGTGGAAGCAGTTGGAGTACATTGTTGGCTATGACTTCAGACCTCATTCCGAGTTAGAGCCAGAGATGTTGGCAAGTTTGACAATCAGATCTACTTTGATCGAGTGGATCGGTACTAGTCGGAGGCGAGATCTAGATTAGCTTAGATCATGGTGAAAATAAAAGGAGTATAGTCCGAGGAGATAAAGCAGTACGGACTCGACCGAGATGGTTGGCACCGTAAGGATGGGTGATTGTTTGTTCCTGATGTCGATGGATTGCAAGAAGAGGTGCTACGAGAGTGCCACCACTCTAAAATGACTATACATCCCAATGGTAATAAGATGTAAAGTGATATGAAGCAAACCTATTATTGGGAAGGGGTGAAGAAGGATGTCGGAACAATTATCTCAAAGTGTATGAACAATCAATTGGTGATGACATAGCATAAGAAGCTAAGTGGATTGCTATAACCACTAGAAGTTCCCGAGTGGTAATGGGAGGAAGTGTCGATGGACTTTATTGATGGATTATCAAGGACCGGAGGAGGGTACGATAACATTTGGGTCATAGTCGATAGATTGACGAAGAGTGGTCGATTCATACCCATTAAGTCTAATAGAACAGCAGTCAAATTGACCGAGTTGTATATGAAATGGATAGTGCGATTCCTTGGTGTGCCGAAGAGCATTGTGAGTGGCCGAGACCCTTTATTCACTAGTGGGTTTTGGAAGAGCTTATAAGAGGCATTGGGGACCGGGCTTCATCCTAGTACAGCTTATCACCCATAGACTGATGGGCATACCGGGAGAGTGAATTGTATATCGGAGGATCTCTTGCGAGCTTGCAAACTCGATTTTGGAGGCTCGCGGGATGATTATTTGCATGTGATGGAGTTTGCATACAACAATAGTCTATAAGTCTACTATCGATATGGCACCTTATGAAGCATTGTATGACCGACCGTGCAAAGCTCCAGTTGGAACTAGGCCAGCTTGCTGTGGTAGTTATTGGTGAATTTCAATTTGTTTACCTTATTGGATCTTTATTAGGCCTATAAAGTCTAATTTATTTAGAACATTTCTAAATTTAATTTAAGTAAAATCTTTATTTCATTTAATTTATAATAAATGCATTGAATTGTATGTAATATATATTTTAAATTGAGTATAATTGTACACATATGTATTATATACATATATGTATGTGTGCATGTGTAAGATAACAATCCAGCAAGGTATAAAATGCACATATATAAATACTGGGATTTGCATCGCAACAGATATGCTAGCTCATCTTATATGTATTATATATTGTCCAAGTATATGTATGTATACACAAACTTGTTATTTTAAAATGAGTATTAAAACAATATAAATATTTGCATATATATAATATGTATTACATAAATGTTTTTCTCAAAAAAAATATGTATTACATAAATGTGAAATATTAATATATATATATATATTAAATTAGATAATAATAATTTGATGAATGATTGTATATATATGTTATGCAAAGTTGTTTATTTATTTATTTATACATGTAAGATTTAAAATAATGAAATCAACATATATATATATATATGTATGTATGTATTTATTTATTTATAATTATATTTGTAATATCTAAAAATATTTATAAATATATGTATTTGAATATATATATATATAATATATAGTTATATTAATTATAAAATTAATTAAAATTAAATATATGTATATTTTATAACATTCCAGATCCAATACACAACATAAAAATATTTTATTATAACATTATATTATTAAATTATTTATATATAAATTTATCAACCACAAAACATGAAAATAATATTAAAATAATTTCCTAATATATTTGCGAAATTTTAAATTTTTTGCAATTTGAATATGATATTGTAAGGTCACTACAAAATTTCCATAATTTATTGAGTTGAAACTATATTTTTTATTATTTAATTAGTTTCGACCTTTATTATAAATGATTTTTTTAAAATAAAAATTTTAATTTTTAAATTCTGAGGCAAAAAGTTCATATGACGATGTTATTTTTTATAAAATTTAAAATATAGTTTTCGAATCATATATTGTTTTATATTAATTATAGAACCTCTATTTTGATTTAAATAATATTAAAATAGTAAATAATTATAAAAAAAAATATTTTGCTGTTACCTAAAATTATATTAAGTACAAATTTTCATATATTTAAAATATTATTTTTAATATGATATTATGAAACAATGAATTATAGGTTATTTAAATTTGTGTAATATGACTTATTAATACGAGTACTTTAGCACGTGCGATGCACGTGCTTAGGAGATATTTGTATTAAAAACACTATTTGTAAGGTTTTTTGATTTTACAAAATGATTTTTACATATACATAATAATGAATTTTTTTATGTGTGTACATGCACAAATCGATCGATTATCAAATGTGAATGAGGCCACGTAATTTAAGGAAATAATCAAACAGAGAAAGAAAGTAATCAACCATTACATTATATCTAGAGAAATGTAACAAAAATTAAAATTAGCGTTTCTTTTAGTGCAAAATAGTATACACATACATTAACTTCCTTTTAGTGCAAAATAGTATATCCAAATGTACACAGAACTCAATATTTTTTTCAATAATTGTTACCTCAAGCTAAATAGACGTGATCTTGGAATGAGCAGAGATGAATTTGAGCACAAAATGGAAAGCATATATGCACAGTATAAGAGCAACAATCTAAAATACTAAAACAACTGTTATCACCCAACAAATTCTTAAAGTTGCATATAGTTTACTCTACTTAAAATAACAATAAAAAGGCAAACTAATCAGTTCTTTCTATAATCTATGTTTTTAGACATAGTAAATATTAATTCAAAATGATTTCTGAAATCAAACTCATAAAGATAATTTTACTTGAAATTTACCTCAACTATGAAGTTTTTTCTGTCAATAATGATTCTCCTATGTTTCAACTAATCTTTTAATTCTGACTCTTTTAATCTTTGTTTGTTTAACCTCACATATGTTTCCTTAATACTGAAATCTCATAATTATCTTTTATTCTTTGTTTGTTTAACCTCACCTATGTTTCTTTAATACTGAATGGACCTGTAATAGTTCAATCTTAGGTAGGTATATATAAATGAATTATCTATGATCCAAACATTCAATATATCTATGGATCAAAAGTAAAGAAAGAACCCATAAACATTAAAAAAAATTATGGAACATTAAAAAATAGATAATAACATATCTGGGACAACAATACCTTTTACCATTCATTGGTTCAAAAGTACAATAAGTAGTTCTCCAAGGTTATACAATAATAATAAGAGACTAAATATTTCCTTTAAGTAATTTAACTGATGATTAATATAATTGTATTATAATATCTAGTCCTATCTGAAGAAGAAAAAATGAATTGGAGCAAAAATGTTAATTATACCTAGAAAAAAAAGAACTCTCATTCTAAGCTAGATTACAGCAAAGACAAATCACACAAAAAATATGAAAATTATAATACCTTAAGTTTTCCAGAATATGTTGAGAGCAATCAATAAAAAAGGGATTGCAAATGTACTGACTAAATCTATTGACTGAACCCATCGCTTTGATCGTGATGAACGCCTGCTTTAATTTTTAAACTAACACTATTTTTTATTTGTGAATTTTTGATTACATTTAAACCGTAGGTTTCAAGAGAAATGAAATTTTCTGTAAGTATGAGAAACCCAATTTGAGTCGTATTGTTATTAGATAGGATTGACGTGGTGAATCTAAATGATGAAAATGCCGTTGGATACTCGCATTTGGTGGAGAATAATAATAGGGATATTGTAAACATATCAAAGACTTCAATTAAGGGTTTTCCTATTATATATAGACAGTATGGTGATATGTCCATTGGACATGTGTAGCAAAATTAGTGAGTTATTCAATGTGATGTGCATATTTAGCCTCCAATTAATATTCAGAAGTGCACATAAATTTGATGAGCAACATTTAGCATTTTGACCATCTCATTTCATTCCTTGTTATTGATACTGCTGTATCATCCAAGTAAAGAATACCATGAGAAGCCTTTTTACTCTTTGTCTTGGATGCCGCCATTGAAATTTAACCAAGTACTATTGTTATTTAATGCTACCTACATACTATCAAAGAATGATAATTCAAGAATTTAACAAAAAGCAACCAAATAGAATTAAAAATAGAATATCCTTTATATCCAAATTTCAAGCCATCGGTAAAGGTAAAGGGTAGGCACTTCACAAAAACAAAGTTTATTAGATTCGAAACAGATGGTTTAGCATTTACTCTGAATCTACACTAAGTAGAAAAAAGAACAAATCTTTTTAATGAATGTGAGGCTCGATGTTAAAGTTACAAATTTTATGGATGTCTATTTTAGAAAATCTTTAAGGAATTGGCATGACTCACATGGAAATTATACGGTAACTACATGTTTAACCAATAGTATCAGTTTCGTTCCCAATGTCCATCCCCAACTTCTATAAATAAAAAAATCTACACATGTTTAAACCTAAACTCGAGAAGGAAAAAAACTATACAATAAGTAATAATTAATATGTTTACATAGCTAATTATTAAACAACTTTGCTGAATCACTACCAGGCATCGCATATATATCCACAAATTGACAAAACAAAATAGCCAGGGAACATTACCAAAACATCATGATTCATGACTGATATTCATTATTTCATTTCACCACAAAATTTCAACCTTTTAAACTTCAAATAGAAAAGGTTGTGTTTCCACAAAACAATAAAGTAGATGTTAATAGTATACAATCTTTTAAACATGACAGTGAAGTATACGAAACTTCTGGTTCAACAATAACCATACAATAGTACTAATAAAATATTAGGCTAAGAAAAGTAAAAGTTTCTAAAAAAAGAAAACAAATAAAACAATCAGAAAGCTCGACTACACAAAGATCTTTAAGCTTGGATCTAACCTTTGTTTGATAATTATTCTCTTCGCAAACTAAAGTTTGAAATAGACCGATAACCTACAACTCTCAACTCAACCATAGCCCCTTGGATCCTTGCTATTAGCAACTATTACCTACAGAAAAACAAATTTCCTAGCTTAAAATTAAATAGAAATTCTAGGTTGTTAAGAATCAATAACTAACCTGAACACAAAATCCATAGGCGCTTGTGCTATACAAGAGAAAGCGGAGTCATCGAAGGAAAAATATGTAGGTCGACAATGAAGAATCTTGTGACATTGACTGGTTTAGAGTAGATATCAAGTACGCATAATGCTGATTTGTGAAGAGAGACAGAGATGGTGGGATAAATAAATTACAAATTATTCCTTAAAATTTGATTAGAAATTAAAGGTAGGAAGTGCTGATTCGAGGTATAAAAAAGTAAAATAATTATAAAAGTGGAGCATACACGTGAGACGTGACAGATTGGGTAGATGTTTGTGCAAAATGACAATTATGTTAATAACTTAATATATATATGTATATGTATATATATATATTAAAATTAATAATTTCGGCTGTGTATACATCAGATCTAAATAAAAACTATTTTTTTATTATACACACATACACACATAATCATTCAATATGTGACAACATTCATACATATAGGAATCTCACCTAACTAACAATATAAATATGATATATATGTACAAGCAATGGAATATTATACATGAATTATAAGTTATATCAAATAAGAAAACATAACAAAACTATGTCTTGAAGTACATCTTGCTATGACGAATATCTCTTCTTGGAACTCTTCTCAATTCGGCAAACTGCTAATCTTTGAATCGTAGACCATTGACTATCCAATAGTTGTTGATTTGAAATTGATTTGAGATGAACTTTGATAGAGTTTTGTGTAGATGTGGTCAGCCAGCAAGGAGATGAAGATGGAGGCCAAAATAGATAAATATGCATTAGGGTTTGGAGTCATTTTATAGTGGAAGGAATATAGAGAAAGGTGGATCATATCTCTTACCCGTTCTCGCTAAATTTGAGCCATCCATCTAAAATACCCCTAGCCCAATTTTTAGCCACCCCATCCATCCTTTCGGTCGAAATTTACAGCCTCTTTCATAGGCTTTAAGCCTATTTTAAGCCCAAATAAATATTATTAATTAAATCTAATCTAATTGCTTATCAATATCGCATATCAATCAATATATTTATAACTACTATGAATATACAATAATATTTATTCTTTAAATCATATTCGAAATTTTATAATTAATATTTCGTAAATATTAATTAATTTTATCAATTTATAACAATTATAAACTAATTAAATCATTTGGTTTAAAAAGAATTCATCATATCGGTCGTGTGACTCGTCAGGTGTAAATTTGGTAAGCAAATAACATCGAATTATTCGAATGTTAACGTTCACATGTCACTTAGCAGATGGTGTGACATTTTAGCCAAACTTATCCCTTACTTGGTTTCGGTAAAATCCAATTTGATATTATTAAGCATTACCCAGCTGTGACATTTATTTTACACCAATTCTCCTCATCAAAACTATATCACTTTGGACTTATAGGATTTGGTAATGATCAAAATTACAATTTCGTCCATATTCAACTCTATAGTCCAAACACAAAGTCCTTGATTTAATAATAACAATTATTATTATTTGAAATGCTCTTACCACATACTTTGATTTTGAGTTGACTTGAGTTGACCATGATACCCTACAGAACCGAGGAGACGAATCCTCTCTTGAATAGTGCTACACTTCCAATACTTCCACTCGACTCAACTATAGATGGACGTCATGCAATGATTTGACTATAATCAAAGCGGAGCTTTCATATTGAAGATCCACAGTATTCTCAAATCGAGAGAACAGTGTAAATCAGACACATCGATATTTTCTATTTGACCTTAGTTATATTAACCAACATAAAACTATTAAGTGAGTCATTCCATAGTTATCCAATAACTATCAGTACATAACCTCTAGCTGCCTCCAACAACCATGAGTAATAAACTGCCCAACATTTGGAGAACGTTACGTACTCTGGTATCAATGATATCTAGTCTCGATGCATCTTGACTAGGAACATTTAAAATGGTATATTTATTTTCATTGTGATAAATTACTCATGGTTACAAAACTTTATAACTGTTATCACAAAATGTACCATTTATGGTTTTTCAATTAAATATACTTTTAATCAAATTAATTAATTAATATAACACATTATATCAAGTATATAATAGAAAGAAAACACCTTGTATTTCGAACAAGATTGGTCATCGAGTTAGATACATGTAACAAATTACATAATTGCCCCTAGGGCATACCCATAGCTCCATCAGCTCCTTCATGTTAGTAGAAAGCGGGTGAGAAACTGATACTTGGACCAGATATGATTAGAGAAACCTCAGAGAAGATCTAGATCATTCGACATCGAATGAAAGCTACTTAGGATAGGCATAAGAGCTACCTTGATATGAGACGTAGAGATTTGAAGTTCTTTATCGGCGATATGATGTTTGTAAAGATTTCTCCACTAAAGAATATTATTAGTTTCGATAGTAAGGGGAATTTGGCATTGAGATTCATAGGTCCTTTCCCGATAGTAGAGAGGATTGGGGACCTAGCATATAGGGTCGACTTACCTCAAAAGATGAGCGTTCACAACGTCTTCCACATCTCTCATTTGCGGAAGTTTGTACTCGACTCAAGCGTGATGATTGCATCAAATCAACTTGATGATATCGAGATTGAACCAGAAGCTTCGACCTCATAGTCTGGTTCGTATTGTCGGACACAGTACGAAAAAACTTAGGAGGAAGATGATGGAGTTGGTGAAGGTTCAATGGGGCAAAAGTGAAAGCGATTGCGCGTGGGAAACCAAGGAGAGCGTGAGGGCTGAATACCAGGAGCTCTTTGCATGGTAAGGCCTACTGTTTATCGTATTTGTTTCCATTTTGATATCATATAGGACAATGTAGTATCTCACATGCTAGGATAGGTTTATCTATAATATTGGTTGCGTAGCTGCTTGCTTGAGATGTTTGATGATTGCATATAACTGTTAGGCATGCGAGTTAACTATGGTTGACTATTCTTTTGATCGTTTAGGGATTTCGGGGGATGGGGGATTGTTAAAGGAGGGGAGAGTGTAACGACCCATATTTTACATCTTAGAGAATCATAAAATATTTTAATTTAATTCATATGAGTTTGTATTACTCTGGTATTTTGGGAAATGACTCTTAAGGACATTTTCCACAAAATATGATTTTTTATTAAATTTCTATGTGACCATTTTGTCCTTGAAAATCTTGTATGGCCTATAACTTCTGATAGGAGCCGAATTAGGTTTTGAATCCACTTCTATTGCTTTAGGATAATGGTTTCCCATTTTGTAGAGTGGTCATAATAGTAAAACAGACTTACCATTTGAAAGTTATAGCTGTTGTTGGCTAGTATTATAGGGTAATTAGGCTAACTCGCACTTAGGCCCACTAACCCATTTCAGGAATATAGCCTAAGGAGGACTGATGGGATTTTTCTAAATCATTTGCATCTCCCCCAAAACAGTTCTAAACTTTCATTAACCCTAATCTCTTTAAAAAAATCTTCTCTTTTCCTTACTAATCTTAGCCAAATCATCATTACAAGGGTAACTAGCAAAAGAGATTGTAGATCTATCACTTTGGTGCTTGGATATTCATCTTTCTTTTGCTGTTCATCTCAAATCTAAAAGGGAATTTGGTGTTTTAGGTATTTGGTGAGTGGTACTTGAAATCTCACTATTCTATGCCTGTTCATAGAGTTAAATTAGATGTTTTTAACATGATTTTGATCCTAAAACGTTTTTTAACTTTAATCACATCTTTGCATATGTTTATAGCTGAAATTAAAATGATTTAACATGGTTTTTAAAATGGTTTTACAGCCCACTTGATCATATTGACATACTAGTGTAAAAGTTAGATCTAGACTAGGATTTGTATAATAATCATGTTTGGATGAATTGCATGTATGTAAGCCTGTATATGGATGATAATTTAGTTTTGTATGTTATGCTTTGATATGGTTTGCTAGTGCTTTTAGATAGTTATGAAAGAGGTCATCGAATTGGGTAAATCTAAGGAAAAAGTGGCCGGAATTGGATGAAACTTGGAGGAGGGGTGAGAGGTGCCTAAGGCTCAAGTCACATGAAGTTTGGACGAAGGGATTCAAATCAAAGATGAGTTGATTGTTGGATGGGGAGTTTGCAGATCTACTCGGCAAGAAGGAAAGGCTTGGGGGCTTGGGCTATAAAACTTCGGGGAAGACTTCGAGTTGAAGGTGAGAAGTGGTACAAAAACTCAAAATTGGAATTTTGGCTAAGGAGAGTGATATATACCGACCACTTTTTGATCGGTACCAACCACTTTTGAAGCCAAATGGGGAGTGTCGTACGATTTGGGGAGTTTTGTATTAAGAAGACGAGTCCAAAACAAGCAAGGAGGAAAGAGGTTGTGGTGTGAATTCATGTTGGTACCGACCTGATTTAGGTTGGTACCGACCATGTTTTAGGGCTCCGGGGTTGCTGAAGACTTGAAAGTTTGAAGCATGGAAAAAGGGGACTTCAAGGAAGCAAAAGTATGGAAGAGGTCGGGGTGTAGGCACTTAGCCAAAATTAGCTAAGTAATCATATTGGTACCGACCACAATTGGTCGGTACTGTCCTGAATTTCTTTAGCCAATATGGGCCAAACATCTAAGGGGATGTTAAAGGATCTTTGCATGTCGTGATGAAGGTGTTTGTTTGTTCGCTTGTGGTTCGACGACGATGTAGTAGCATGACGATAGCTTTAGGACTTCGGTGATGGTAACTCAATGGTAAATGGAGTTAGGTTCCAATAATGGCAGCTCGATGTTGAAAGAAGCCGTGAGAGCGATTATCCATAAAAAACGGGTTTTAGAATGGGTGACCCATGGATAAGATGTTGAGTGGTCGTATCATGGAAAGAAGGAATGTGGAATGGTTCCTCGAGAATAATGGAAAATAGCCGAGCTTAAAGCGGATCTACTGTTTAATAGCGCTAAAATAAAATAGCATAGCAGTTGGAGAGCTCTATGCGTTATAGCAGGGATTTTGCAGGGTTTTAGCGGGGCTTTAACTACACAGGGTAAGAGTTGAAGAAAATAGCAATGATAAGTTCAAAACACCACATATGGAAGGAACGAAATAGACAAATTTTCTAGAGCAAATCGGAAAGCAGGGAGCATATTAACAAACAAACTATGATGGAAGTAGAAATTATCGGTAAAGAATCAAGAAGAAAAGGTTTACCATCGTTGCGCTGGAAACTGAAGGAATTATTTAGGCATGGGGTTTGGACATAGAGCAAAATTATCAGTCATTGTAGATCTGCTAAAATAAAAAGTGCAAAGATGGAAAGTGAGTAATTGTAAAGTAAAGTGGAGAATGTTTAGAGCTTTGTTTGTATTTACTAAGTTAAGTCGACGTGTGCTTTAATTGTAATGAGTTGGTGGGCTTTAGGCCTTTATCGATAAAATTAACCAAGTTTCAAAAAAATATTAAACTATTTATTGGTCAAAAATTAAATAAATTATATATATACATATATATATATATTTTTTTGTGTGTGCGCTTATTCATTATATATGTGACATACTCATGTTAAAGATATCATTTCCTTGACACCATACTTTATATGTATTAACTATAAATCTTAATGGTTAATTATACACTTATTGCATTTGTTCGTTATGTATACTTTAGCTTAGTCCATCATATTTAATATAGTTATAATGTTTGCATTATGAATGCGAATATATTAAAATATAAATTAAATTAAAATAATAATATATGTTATAATTAAATCATAATATATCGACATAAATGATTTAATATAAATTAATTAAACTAAAATTTAAGCACAAACTCCATTTTTAATAACAACTAAATATGATATAGTAAAAATATATTATTCATGTAAACACAAAATAAGGTCTAATGCAAACTAACAAAATGAACTTTTCTTTTAAATTTGCTCCTTTTACCCTGTTGCTAATGCACCTAATCCAATAGTGGTGACAATGGACTATGAGGAAGAAGAGGAGGTGATGAGGCAAATGAGCATATAATGATGTTTCTATAGTAGCAAGTTAGCATGGTAAAATTTTGAGGTGGATAAGTGTTGATTTGGGGGATAATATGGACTTGGGAAAGGAAACTAAATTTCTCCATAAGGATAATTCATGAAGGTGATATTCAAAAGAATAAGTTTTGTTTAAAGTTTATATTTTAAACCTTTGCAAATATATGCAACACATCACCTCTATACCCATACTACCAAAAAGTTTACTAAGTAATATTGTCCAATAATATTGAGAATAAGGCGATATTGGGTTATCACACGTGAATATTCCCTTAGCTAACACCGGTACGTATCTCAAATCAAATACACCTTACTTATGCATACTTGGTATTGGCATAAAGTAACTATTATTATTTTCTCTAAAACTTTAAAAACAATTTTCAAACCATCAGGATTTAAGTTCTCAATTTCTTAGTTTTAAATCGTTTTTATTACAAACCATATTTATAAAATAAAATCATTTCACAAATGTATATCTTTGTTTAGATTATAATAAATAACTTTTATTAAAATTCAACGTTAACCATACATTACCACTGAATGCCTTATAGTCACTGCGAAAGTTAATTCATAAGGTCTTCGTATTTAATTCAACCAAAACAATAAATGCTCATAATCTGAGCACAAACAATCAATCAATAAACAATAGTCAATGCTCTTAAACTGGACAAGCATGACTAATCAAACAATAAATGATAATAATCGAATATTATCATCTTCTAACCACCAAACACGTCATAAATAACAGTATCAGTTCTTTAGAAATTATTCTTTTATATAAAAAATATAATTCTAGGTAAAATATTTTCATTTACCTAACTTCAAAATAACATCGTGCTAGTTTTCCTTGTTCAAGAGTTTAGAAACCCCTGTCGTTACAGTCGTACCTTCTGTACTGACCAGAATTCATAAGCCACTCAACCGATAAGTCAACATAGTATAAAACATTTTTATAGCACAAACAAATACGCGCTCATATATATATATACACACACTCACACTCGAACTCATTCTAGGGTATTACTAAACCTATCTCTAATGAGTTTACCCTACAAAATCCTAGGTGTTTGCTTAACCTAAGCTCTGATACCACGTGTAATGACCCATCTTTTCGACCCTTAAAAGTCGACACTAATACAACCACGGTATTTACGTGCCAAGCATCCAAATGTCGGAAAGACGGATTGTTAGAGGAAAAAAGAAAGAAATAACAGTTACACATGTGCGTCTCCAGGATAGAACAATACACAATATAAAATAAATAATCGAGAATATAGAATCATAAGAAAGTGGCAACAAAATATAATAGATATCATATACAAGTCTAAGTGCGTCCACAAAATAATTCGAACACCCATTATTTCAAAAATATACGCGTACATTATATGTTCAGCATATACATCCTAATGTAACCTCTATATGTGCATAAGAGGCTACATAAATAGTACACCAGCCCATCAATAATCTAGCCTCCAACCTTACGCCCAACAACCATGTAACAACCCTCTCTGAAACCGATCTAGTTTTCAATCCAATAAAAACTCATCGAACCTTTGGTTCATTCCAAAGCTGGATGTTGATTGGTAAAATTGATACAATAAACAACATACAGAGCTATCTATCTATCTTTAAGAATCTCACAGTGGAAGGGATAAAATACAATAAAGAAATAAGTACTCAAATCATAAAATCTAAATCTTAGAATCACAACGTTCCAAAAATCATACATATAAAGCAAATACTTTGGTCAATAGGTCAAAGTGAAGCCTTTTTCGAACTACCCAATATGCCCTTGCTCCACATTATGTGCTAAAGGAGATTTCATCGGTTTACCATCCTACCATCTCCATATTGCCTAGAAAACAGATGTTGCTTCTTACCCCTATTTCTTTGTAATACCCATTTCGAATCTCTAAAATCCCTAGCCGCAAATGGTTCGACTATATAAATAAATGAAGAAGAAAAAGAATAATATCGTGGGAAGCGATTGGGGCTAGCGTCGACGATGAGGTGTTGGCGTGACAACTGGCGATGTGAGGAATGAGGAATTTGTGTAGTTCGAGTCACACATTGGCATGCGCAGGCCTGGCAACAGCATGAAATTCAAGAGCAGCGCCTGGAAATATTTGACACCATGACTCCAACAATGGTGATGGGAATTATGGCTAGAGATAGAGAAGGAAGTCGTGACGTAGTGTTGCAGGCACTGGAGGCGTAAGGTTTTGGGCAACATCGAAGTTTGTTGTGGTGGCATCAGACTATGGATTATAATGGAAATATCCAACCGGTGATGGACGATGCTAAGCCATGTGGCCGATAGAGGCAGTGTGGTGGCTGATGGGGACTTCGAGGCTGGAAGGTACTTGTTCATCACTCATGGTATCACTTATAAATCTGAAATATACTACATTTTCTCAAGGGCATTGTTAAAGGGTCTCTGAAAGTAAATTACAAATGCAATGTTACAATATTAGAAGAAGAAAAAATAGAAGAAAGATTACTCTTTAAATTGCTTAAAGAAAAGTAAGCAGTAAAATTCAAAGGATGTTTTTTGTCTATCACTTTATTCGGATCAGTTAGTAGGCAAGATTTTTCAGTTGAATTAAATGCACTATTGAGAATTTAGTTATGACTATTTCATTTCTCACATTTTCGGTTCACATTGACAGCCATTTTAACTGCACATATCATTTTTACAACAACAAATTATATTCAACGTACTCAATGTTCCCTCCATACTACTTAATGCTTACTTGGATATAATTTGTAGACAAGCTAAGAAAAGAATGGTTGTTTATTTTTTACTTTTACAATGCAAATCATTGTAGTTTAGTTCAACTTTCCTTGAACATCTTCACCTAAAAAAATGGAAACATACATGGTTTTAGTATATTTTTGGCATGCATGCTATATACCTACATGTGTACACCTAATCGTTAGGTGGCATGCCTATAGTGAATGCATTTAAAGTGTTATGAATTATATCTTTACGTTAAGTTTGTTACATACTAAAGAATGTGTTTATGCTTTAGACTATGATTTTTATGTTCATGCAGGTTAATGTTAGAGAGGTGTGATCAATTGTTGATATGGAAATTGCTATTATACAGTGAGATCTCAAGTAGCCACATGACAATCATGGTTACCCTCTAAATAACATGCAAAATTTATCTTCTTTTTTTCAAACGTCGGAAGAGAACTGTTATTCAACAGTAGATGATCAGGGGCCAATTTAGCCTCAACCTACAGAATAATGTTAGTAGAATATGTATGTGTACTTATTATCACCTTTATTAGAAGATGATACTCTTTTAAATGTTTTAGATGTTGTCCAGCTTGAATTTTAAGGTCGCTAATGTTCTTAAATAATGAAGTTAATGGAAATTCAACTAACGTTTATTTACTTTTCATGATCTGTTAATTTTATGTGAACTGTAGTACCGATTTCTATAGATTGAGCTCTTCAACTAAAAATAGCAATTTAGAAGTAGTTTCATACAAAAAGTGGTTGCTTAAAGTTTTCTTTGCACACGTCAAACGGGAAGTGCCTTTGTACCGGTATCCATAATACAATATCTCAAAATATTACATCAACATGTCTGAAATCTGGGTACATCTGAATACATAAAAAACATAGATAAATAACTAAACTGCCACAAATCTTCACCCCCGCCTTTGTTTTTACCATCAGCGTCGTTCCCCCTAACCTGTGGGTTGTAATAAGGAGGGAGTAAGAATAACAATGTCTGGTGAATGAAAATCTCAAGTCTTACCATAATGGTATTTGGGTTGTATCATTTGGATATGTAATATGTCTTACGAATCCTACTTTATCCTACTAAGTATACCTCCACTGTAAGCCAAAGGCTTTTCTTGTCCAGCTCCATAATGTACCTTTAACTGTAGGCCAAGGCCCCTTTCTAGTCCAACTTTATAACTCTAACGCACGTGCAACGCAACTACGGTTTCTAACAACTATCTCCTCCAATCATTCCCTAATGATGTGAGAGAAAGCACCCAAGCCACTTATTACCTCTTTAATGGGAACTAGGTAGACTCTGACCATTTAATACTTATACCCCAGGTAGGTCCTCGTCATTTAATACCTAAACCCAAGAAAGACCCTTCTTTGGTAATTTCTAACTAACATCATAAGAAATCCCATAAGGCCACTTAATACTTCTTTAATGGGAAAGAGGTGGACCATACAATAGCCACTTAATACCTCAATCCCAAAGAGGACCTCCTTTAGGGATTTCCTACTACCGCACTGGGGTATCTGTCATATGACCCGTAACCAAAAACGTGATCTCTCACATTAGTTCGACTATTCGTAGGTGATGGTAGCCAGATTAGCCAGGCAGACTTACCATATTGAATTGGGATTAACCTCGCATCCACTACTGGTACTTATTATAGGCGATGTCTCACATTAGTCCCAAAGTCACACTACTTGTAATCAGATTACTTGGGCAGACTTCTGTGTACTTTTGACTGACCTTGCATCCTTGTAACTTAGACATATTTATGCTCTCTGAATATACTACCATATATATACTATATATATGTATGTATTATTCCTCATCGCATTAATGCATTAAGGCCATATAAGGAAAACTTCTTATTTTGCCTTAAATTATGGATTAATTACCATAAGTATCCTTAACTTCCTTCCTATAGGATTTAATACTGTTTATTAACCTATTTATTCTATACAGTACGATTTATACGTTACTATTTATACGCTATTAATATATTTATACATGCGTAAACTTTAGGCTAACTAAATATTCCTAAGTGTGCGTAGAAATATTCCTATTCTAATATTTTTTTCTCCATATACTAATTGTTAAAATGTCAAAACTTCCATATTCATACAAGCCTCAGTTCCATACCATAATTTATAGAATAGCTAATATCCTTAGCTAGACAAAACAAACTTGTGTGTATGTGTATATATTCAAAAATGGAACCAAACACCAAACTTATTTTACATTAGCATAATATAATCAACACCTCTATTTTAAGGAAACAAAACTTTATAATTTAAACCCTTTATACCGTATTCAACTTTTACATATACAACCTAAAGTGGAAAAGGAATTCATATTTGTCTAAATAACGGAAATATGTGGTGCAAAATACAAACGGGAGAATCCATACTTTGCAAACTATTTCCTAATTTTTTTCTTTAGAACCCTTCATCACAGTAATAGAAATTAGAAGTGGAAGTTGAATAGAACATAAATTATTCAAATTTTAAACTACAAATTAAATTCTACCATATTAAATAAAACAATTGAGATTCCAATTAATCCAAGAATTGATATTTTATTGGGGGAATATTGGGGGTTTAGATTTTAGGGTTTTCGTATGCAAAATTCCCTAAGGCATAAAACAAAACCAAACTTTTACCGCACAAATTACTAAAATGTAAAAAACTAATATTTCCACTCACAGGTAGTTTCCCATCTTCCTTTGGATTTGGTTCAACGCCTTCGCCCGATTCCTCCTTCCATTTCTGATAGATTCCTTCCCTAAAAGTTGAAACCTTGAATCTAATAAAGAATTGAGGAAGAGAACCGTCAGAGTTTCTCTAGCGTTGTAATTTTCTTATGAATATAAGTAAGGGGGCTAGCCGGTAATTTATAATTATTAGGATGCGCCTGGACCATAGTATTTAAGTCGGTTTTAATCTAAACTGTTCCTGGCCTATCCAAACCCTAGCTGCCATATAGGTACCGGTCGACTGCTTGTTCGTAGGCACTCAACCTGCCTTCAACTACGACCAAGATTCATTTCTTTCCTTTTATTTGTTTGACCTTAATATTTTATTCCGTCTGTTAATCCTTAATGTTAAGATTTTCCTTAAATGTTAAGCTCCCCTTGACGTTAGAAATATTTATTACCTTTTTAATTTCAAATATTAACATTATTTAATTTTTAAATTTAAATTCGTCTGAATTATTTTAAATTCAAAAACTTCAAACGTTAATAACTTTTCCATTTGAGCTCCAATCGCAAAATTTTATATATGAAAGTTGATCAGAAAATCACCACGAACACAATGGTATAACTTTTGTACCCAAATTTCGAAGTTTGCAAAATTCTCATTTTAGCCTTAATAATTAATTAATTTTACAGGGTGTTACATTCCCCCCTAAAAGGATTTCATCCTCGAAATCCCTAATAGATAGATAGTGCAGCATGCACTCTACAACCAAGTTATATACACAACATTCCGCTCAATCAAAAATGCAAAGTGATTATGTATGCAACATACTATAACTAAGCTCAATTCTAGCGTGGATGCAAGATCGTGACATATAAGCATGTATGCAAGCATCCTAAATATGCATAAGATTCTATATGAGTGCAATAATAATAGAAAAAAGTGTGGCAACTATCCTCTACAATCCAATCAAGCAACAATAATGCAACCAAAACTTATACATTACTAAATTTGAAGAGAGAAAGTTTACCAGAGAAAAGCTCGGGATAAGAAGCCTTCATCTTCTCTTCGGTTTCCCACATGCTTTCCACTGGATTATCTCCCCATTGCACTCTGACCAACCTAATTTCTTTGTTACGAAGCCTTTTAACTCTGTTATCCACTATACGTGCGATGGCATGGAGTGTTATTAGCTTCATTTCTAAATCTTCTAACTGATCGGGCTCTACTGTAATGGCGGTGTCATGTGGAAATTTTCTTAAATGCGATACATGTAAAACATCATGGACTCCTGCTAACTTATTTGGAAGCTCTACTCAATATGCAAGTTTCCCCACTCTTTCCAAAATAAAGAAAGGCCCAACAAATCTTGATGCCAATTTTCCCAATGTCCCAAATCTCATAACCTTCCTAAGAGGGAAAGCCTTAACAAATACCATGTCCCAACCGAAAACTCTAACTCTTTCCTTCGTCTGTCGACATACTGTGCGACTTTCATTTGCCACCTAATCATATCTACCTTTTTCGAGGTCTCGCGGATCAGATCTAGTCAAAGTAGAATTTTTTCGATGGTTTCCCACCAACAATTAGATGAGTTGCATGGCCTCCCATATAAGGCTTCAAAGGTGAGATTTCGATCATCGCTTGGTAACTATTATTGTACGCAAACTCTACCATCGACAAATGCTACTCCCAATGTCGTTTAAAATTCATGATGCAAGCTCTCAATAAACCTTTCAAAATCCTGTTCACCCTTTCTATTTGACCATCGGTCCGCGGGTGGTAAGTGGTGCTAAGATTCAACGTCATTCCTAAAGCTGACAACAAATTCCTCCAAAATTGACTAGTGAATAAGGGGTCTCTATCACTAACAATGCTGATCGGAACTCCATGTAGTTGCGCCACTTATTTGATATAGATTTGTGCCAGAGATGTCGCAGTCCTATTACTCCTTACGGGAATAAAGTGGCCACTTTTAGTGAGCCTATCTACTATAACCCAAATAGCCTCATTGCCTCTTTGGCTCTTAGGCAACCCATCTATAAAGTCCATCGATATATGCTCCCACTTCCAAATCGGCACCTCAAACGGCAACAATAGTCTTCCAGGCTTCCCTTATTCCACCTTTATCTTTTCGCATGTTAAATACCTAGAGACATACTCCACTACCATTTTCTTCATCCCTGACCAATAGAAATCCGCTTCATATCCCTATACGTTTTATCTCCACCATGGTGAATAGTGATCCTAGAATGGTGACACTTAGCTAGTACTTCCTCCAAAACGTCCTCCACTATTGGAACTCATAGGTGCCCATCTCTCCTCATCCATTCTCTTTTGTCTATTGCATACCTACCGATTGGAGGGTAATGTTCTTCTTTGCTTAGCTTGCCCATAGTAGCTATAATGGCCCATCTTTCTTCTGTTCTTGCTCGATGCAGTCCATCAATGTTGGCCTTACTTCCGTAGTCGCAGGATAACCTAGAGTGAATTCAGATGGTGGTTGAAAATTGAAATTTGAGAGGAACTCCAACTACGTCTACTCATATATAACACTAAGAGTAGCGTACCATTTCTAGGGGTGTACTGTATCTCCAAGTCATATGATGCTATAAACTCCATCCTCCTTTGCTACCTAAGATTCGAATCTTTTTGGGAAAACAAGAATTCAAGGGATTTGTGGTCAGTGAAAAACTCAAACCTTTCTCCCAAAATGTAGTGCCTCCACATCTTCAAAGCGATAAAGATAGCTGTTAACACTAAGTTATGTGTGGGATACCTTTTCTCATGGTCCTTCAACTGCCTACTTACATAGACTATCACTTTGCTTTCTTGCATAAGAGCAGCTCCTAGCCTTGTAACACATGCATTAGTGTAAATACTGAAAGGCTTCGTCCCATCTGGAATAGTAAGTACTAACGCATTAGTTAACAACTCCTTTAGCCTATCAAATGTTTTTGTGTATTTCTCATCCCATGCAAAAACTAATTTCTTCTTGGTTAAGTGAGTCAGTGGGACTGCTATCTTTGCAAAGTCCTTGATGGATTTCCTTTAGTAACCCGCCAATTCAAGCAAACTCCTAACTTCCATTGTGTTCTTCAGAATCTTCCAGTGTTGATTAGCTTCCACCTTTGCAGGATCAACGGACGAACCCTTATTGGAGACAATATGATCGAGAAATTTCACCTCTTTCTCCCAAAAGTGGCAATTAGAGAATTTGGCTTTTAGTTGGTACCTTCTCAAAGTCCCTAGTACCTGCCTTAAGTGATTTTTATGGTCATCTTCACTTTTAGAGAATACTAAGATATCATCCACAAATACTATAACGAACTTATTTAGTTGCCCTCTAAAGACTCTATTCATCAAATCTACAAAGTATGCGGGGGCATTTGTTAACCTAAAACGTATTACCTCCCATTCATAAAATCCATCTAGAGTGCAAAAAGCGATCTTTTGCTTGCTATCTTTGGTTATTCTCAATTGGTGGAATCTAGTGGATAAGTTTAACTGGAAAAAGATTTTGGCTCCAACAAGCTAATCAAGTAAATTGCCTATTCTAGGTAAGGGATATTTATTTTTCTTGGTAAGCTAATTAAGCTCTCGATAGTCGATGCATAGCCTTAAAGATACATCTTCCATAATGGCAAAGACAATTGGTGGTCCCATTCTGAAGTACTATGACAAATAAATCCCTTCACAATAGCTTCAAAATATGCTTATCCAACTCTCACCTTTCTTTGGGGTCATATGCCTTAATGGCAGCGCGACAGGTATAGCATCCTTCACCAAATCGATATTAAATTTGATCTCTCTTCGAGGCGGGAGATCAGAGACTTCTTCAAAAACATCTGGAAAGTCCTGGACTATGGGCACAGATGAAAGCACATCTTGTGATAAGCAAAGAGAATATAAATGGCTTAACTCTATTGAGTTTTGGGGTGCACAACAAACATTAATATCTTTCCCCTTACAGCTCTTAACCAAACGATCCTCCTATCACAATCTAAGACAACCCTCAGCCAATCCATCCCAAGGATAAGTCCATACCCTTCAAAATCTAGAAAATATGCATTACATGTAAAATCAAAGTTACATATATCCAGTACAGATCTTTACAAATCAAAGAAAGATGTGTTGATCCCCTAATAGGATTTGACATGACTATCGGGTTGGTGACAATTTGGGTTTTTAGACTCAAGGAGTTGACTGCATTTCTAGCTATAAATGAATATGATGCTCTTGATTCAAATAAGGTACGAATAGTATTTCGAAAGATAATAGTTGTACCTTCCATTGCAGCTTTTCCTTTGTCTCTAGACGGAGGTCTACTTGAGATAGGTACAACTTCAATGGCATAAGCTTGCCCACCTTGTCCCTCCTTTGCTAGTTTCGTGCATTGGTTCTTGTAATGTCCATCCTCATGGCAGTGATCTAACCCTGGAATGGATGTTGATTTGATAAAAGGGTTAAAGTGCTATCGGGAAGATTGTTAGAATCAACTTAAAGTTGATGGAAAAGAGCTTGGAACACATCGAATAGAGGATAGAATAGCAAAACAAGTGAAAGAGTTCGCTTTGCAACCAGCAAAACAAATTGGTATAGATCCATTTTAGATCGGTATCGAGTTGTTTTCTTGGTTCATGGGCCTCCGTGCTCACTAGTACATCACCGGGCTAGCTTCTAGACTTCACTACAAGCGGGCTTCTAAACCTGTTCACATATTTCCCTATAAATTCCATCCCTATGGCAACCAAAATGGGATCAGATTCTATGACTTAAGAGACTTCTTCTACTTCACTTATGACCTCTCCTCCATTAATGTCACCTAGGATACTACTATTTTTTATTCTAGGACTTAGACCAACAAATCCCTAGTACTAGTGACTCTCAAACAATCTAGAAACTCCATTATAAATTTGAGATCCACTAGATTATGGTCGGATCTGATATAATTCATTATAGTCAGGAAAGAAGACAACTAATAACAAAATATAAAGTAGACATAGGTTAGAGATTTCTGAACCACTATAAAAACTCTTGTGTCTCCTTTTTAGCTTTTACCTTTATTTTATTAAAACTGGCGCTTCATCTAATAATTGGGTGTTGGTGCTATTTTTGGCGTCAACGTTTTGGTGCTATCACTGAGATCAAACTAGTTCTAAAAACTGGAAGCTTGAATCTTAGATTTGGAGAAGATAAAGAGGCCTTATACCATATCTAAGGTTGGAGGAAGCCAACCGGAACCTGGGTAGCCGGGGGTGTCCTCAAATTCTCATCAATCCATCTATGTGATCAGAGAAGAGATGGAAAGAATGATAAAGGAGATGTAGGATGGAATGATACAAGGAAATGCTGGATGAATTCTTCTAAATAATGGGACAACAAGGAATAGCTTGAGCTATTGGAATTCAGAACCAAGGACCAGGGACTAATGTAGGAACATCCAGAGTTGGAGTGAAGCAAACTGGAACGGTGCGCCTACGACCAAGACCACTCGGTACCGACCAGAATCCTCTTGCTACCGAGAGGATTTTTACTTGTAAACAATGTAGGATTGGACTTAGGGCAAGTTGGGATGCTAAGAACGGACAATGCTGGAGCCAGAAATGAATGACAGAAGATAAGTGCAAAACAACCAGAGGAATATGTGCCAGAACTTCCACATAGGAATGGAGGATAGAATGAAGCTAGAGGTGCGGATCAAACGCAAGCATGCAACCAAAGGAGTATGTGCCAGGATATGTTCCAGAGTCCCCTATAGGAGCAAAGGGTAGAATGCAGATAGTGGTCAAACACTTCCATTAGACGATGACAACCAGATGACTGAAATGATCAGAAAGATGGTTAGAGGTGAACATCCAGACCAGAGTTTGGAGGATGTAAGTAGGAATCCATTTACCGCTAATATCTAAAATGCGAGGAATCCCCCCGATTTCAAGATTTCGACGTTGGAAGTGTATGATGGAAAGGCAGATCCAATAGTTCATTTAATGAGATACATCCAACACATGGTAATTTTGGGAGCTTCTAAGGAGGTGATAGGACAGTGCTTCTTGTTATATTTGACTAATTTGGCAGCGATGTGGTCTAGACAGCTGGAGAATGGGTCCATAAACAAATGGACCGACTTGCTGAATAAGTTCTTGAGACAGTTCAGAGTTCATTTATCTAGACCAAAGAATGTGATGATGCTATCAAGCTTAAGGTAAAGGTCGAAAGAGAATTTGATAAGTTATGTGATAAGATCTAAAGCAGCAGTCGCTACGGTTGATAAGCCTGATCCATTAATAATCCTGATGGCGGCAGTGTATGGAGTCGCAAACAAGACCGACTTCAAAATTGCATTGGGAAGAGATCCACTAATGTATCTCATGGGGTTTTACCATGAAGCTGAAAGATATTTGCGTCAAGAAGAATCTGAGGCTGATGGTGCTAATATCAATGCTGTGGATGTTGGAGGACTCCCCGAAGTAGGATATGGAAAAGACAAAGGGAAACGAAAAGCTGATAACAACTTTAGGGAACCAAAGCGGCAGAGGGAATTGAAATTCACTTCTCAAATTGAACTAAATGAGACCCCAAAGAGGATAAACCTAGACACTATGGGGCAGATCCCCTGTTGAAGACCAACTAATAGAATCCACAGACAAGGAGAGGAGGTCTGGAAAGTGTTTCATCTTCCATGAGCTAGACGGACATGAAACAAAGCGGCCGACACCTTCATGATCTGATGAAGAACTCGTTTGGAGCAACCAACTGCAATAGTACGTAAGGAGCTGAACTACAATGGTGCAGCCGGAGCAGCCACCATCCACAGCGAATGCATCGAGACACGACCAGGGATCAGGGTCGAAGATGGTAATCCCATTATCAGGATGGATAGGAGTCAGGTTTGATCCGCACACTTTACTTTCTGTTTTGACTAATTAAGACAATAATAATCTCGCACCACTTACAAGTGTATGGGACCTCGATTTTTCTCTAAGCACGCTCTGAGTTGGATGTCCGAAATGAATAGATGAGATAATAATAAACTCAGACCGCTGACACATGTACGTGATCTCGATCAGTCTATGGCACGCTTTCGTTTGGATGTTTGAGATGAATAATTAGAACTTTTGTTTGCTTGTTTGCTTTGGTTTGAATATTTTATTTTTTAAAAGATCCGCTTGAACATGATGAACGATATTGATCGTGGTAGTCCCATCCGGAGAGATGGGGCAATGATCGCAAGGTGCAAGTCACCTTGCCAGAGAGCAAGTGGACGGACTTGTATGAAAAGTAAGTCCCCTCACCAAGAGTGAGAAGATTGGGTCAGCAAGGGTGCAGAGAGATCAAACCCTAGATTGGGTGATAGATGATCTGGAGTGATTGAATCCTAGATTGGATGATAAACGATCTGAAGAGATCGAACCCTAGATTAGGTGATACACGATCTAGAGAGATCAAATCCTAGATTGGATGATAAATAATATGGAGAGCTCGAACCATAGATTGGGTGATAAACAATATGGAGAGGTCGAACCCTAGATTGGATGATAAACAATCCGGAGAAATCAAACCCTAGATTGGGTGATAAATGATTCGGAGAGATCTAATCCTGGTATGAATATTGATTTGATAAAAGAATTTGAGTGCCTTGAAATTGGAAGGAGGTGAACAAATCTTGGATGAACACGGGATGATTTTGATATACAAAACGATACCTCTGGATAAGAGATAGATTAATCATGATTTGTGGCTGACACTTGAGGAAGGACTGGAGTCCAAAACTATAAGACGAATAGAACGACCTTTGGCCTGTAAGAGAATCCGAAGGAATTGGACGATTCACCAAGACCGAGGTCAGCGGATAGCCGTAGAGCTCAACGACCGAAGAATGATTGTTGCAGGAACTTGTTCTTAAGCAAATCACACCTTAAATTCGAAATGCGTACTTTGGGGGGCTAGCGTTAACCCGCTTTTTGACCAAAGCAAATTTCAACCAGAGTTAAAAGGCCAAGGCAAAGACAAAACGACTCAAAAACTTGGAAGTACACTTAGAAGAAATATAGAAACAACTGGGAGAAATTTCAATGGAAACAGGACTAAAGAGATAACTAGGTATCAACCCATTTGGGTCGATGAAGTTTTGTTTTTTCTCTCTTTTCTGCCTCCCCAACTCCATATACTTGATATACTACTCCAACCACTCATGGACAAGTGATTTTCCCAAAGTGTGGATGAGCAATTCCAAGAATTGATGAGAAGAAAGCGAAGGAAGCAGGATAATTCAAGTGTTATCGGGAAGATCATTAGAATCAACTCAAAGTCTATGGAAAAGAGCTTGGAACACATCGAATAGAGGATAGAAGAGAAAAACAAGTTAAAGAGTTCACTTTTCAACGAGAAAAACAAATCGGTATCTCTCTATTTTAGATCGGTACCGAGTTGTTTTCTTAGTTCATGGGCCTTCGGTGCTCATTAGTTTAGCACTGGGCTAGCTTCTGGACTTCACTTTAAGCGGGTTTCTAAACATGTTCACATGTTTCCCTATAAATACCAGCTTTATGGCAACCAAAACGGGATCGGATTCTTTGAATTAAAAGACTTCTTCTTCTTCACCACCTCTGACCTCTATTTGTTGTTTTAGGACTTAGATTAGCAAATCCTTGGTACTAGTGACTCTCAAACAACCTAGAAACTCCATTATAAATCCGAGATCCACTAGATTGTGTTCGGATCTGATATAATTCATTGTAATATGGAGAGAAGACAACTAATAACAAAATATAAAGTAGACGTAGGCCAGAGATTTCCAAACCACTATAAAAACTCTTGTGCCTCCTTTTCAGCTTTTACCTTTATTTTATTAGAACTGGTGCTTTCATCTGATATTTGGGTGTTGGTTCCATTTTTTGCGTTAGCAAAGGGGTTATACACATATGTATAAATGAAAAGTATATGCATTGAATGATAATAACAACACTATATCAAAACATCTCTCTTTATATGGAATGCATCAAGCAAAGTAAGCACAAAGAGGTCATCACACATATAAAATTACGTCAAATATTATCCAATCGAAACAATATCAAATGGGTGAATCATCCATATCCAAAATCATCATCAAAGTCCAGAAATCATCAAATATGATATGTCATCAAGTATAATCAGGCTAGCAACAGCAATGCCTAAGTATATCTCTCAATCTCAAGTAATAGAATAACAATATCAATATAAATATAGGTCGCCTATCATAGAAATCATATGCAATAAAATATATGAGAATCCACTATACTCTTGACACATATATAGATATAATATCATCTTCTCATATAAGAATATATCAGAATAAATCATAACGGGGAATATCTGTACGATGGACATGAAGTTCCAAGCAGAGTCATATATACATCAATATGTGGGTCACCTAACCCATATCTACACTTAAGTGAGGTGTATCAATAATATATGCCAATCTACCACTTCATTAGAACCAGAAAGGAGATTGATGGTTGTATGCCCGCTCCAGGAGCCTAGGGTCACTAAATTGGATCTTCTTCTATCTTCATTTACCTCGACATACATCGTGACACATATCCACTAATGGCTTGCCTACGCATAGCCTCTAAGTCACGAACCTGCTTTCCCCCTATATGTAACATAATGTTGTCCTATGTGATAAAAGGGGCTATAGTGCACCTACCCTATGGGTCACTTAACCCAAATACCGTGTTGCGCATCAAATATAATATCCAATAAAAAGGTGTCGTGGATTTGGGGCGCGACCCCAAGATCAGGCCGTTAGGGTGGATATTAGCTATTTGGCCCTCTCCAACACCAATAACAGGAGTCTATTATGATAGTAGCACACAATATCAATAAATATAAGGGCATATACCTTACTCACACCCATGAGCATCACCTCCCAAAAGTACAATCTCGTAATATTATTCTCGTCAGGTGAGTGTCATCTACTTACAATAAATAACCAAATAAATATCATGACAGCGTCCCATACCATTGCATGCTCAAATGTTTATTCACCGCTCATAAATTCCACTCAATCTTCATAATATTCTATATAACGAGTTCAAAGAATAAACAGAGAAATATTACCAAAAGCCTCATACGATAAGGTATTATAACTCTATTTATTCAGATTCCTCCTCACACAGAACTAAATATAATGAAATAATCAAACTAAAGGATGACATCACCGTATAAAATTGCATCAAAAGCAAATAATCAAATCGATACCTAACGGTGAACTATTCATAACAACAAAAACCAATATGGAAGAAATAAGAAATCATAAAAATATAGTAAAACTTCATTTGAACAAATATGTAAAATAAACATCTTATACTCTTAGTTGTACTTATTGATACTAAAATAACATTTAAAATTCTTATAATATTAAGTAGAAAATATTTCTTATTTTCAAAAATTATATTAACTTTTAAGCAATTATTTAAAACCAATTATAGCTTTCTTTTCAATAAAATAATAATTTTAAATAAAACTTTTCTTCAATCAATTTTATATTCTAAAACAAATATAACTAGAAAAACATTTATATATTAAATAATTTCACACTATTTATATAATACCAAAAACAAGGATTTAATACTATAATTTACTTTCAAATCCTTGTTTATATACATACAAAACATTCAAAATCATTTAACAAACCCAATATAATTTATAGAAATCACTACATAATTTTGTATAATTAATTTCTATTTTGAAATAATTTATAACTTCCAAAATAGTTCTAATTTATTTCAATCCTTTAAATATAATTCAAATCCATTATTTTAAATTCAAAATATTTGTAACTCAAACTGTTAAACAGTTTCAAAAAATTCAAATATGAATTAGGAAAACAATTATATTTATAAATATGTAATAAAACTTATTAAATCAATTTGTATTTTGAAAATAATAAGAACCTTTAAAATATATATTATATAATGAATAATACATCCACTTTATTTATAATCTCTTAAAATAAAGATTTGAATACAAAATTTTACTTTTAAACCTTTGCTTGTATATTTCAAAATATCCTAGATCACTTTATAATCCAATTATCTGTTATGGAAATCTTTCCATAATTATCTATAGTTAGTTACTACTTCTAAATAAATATATAAACTTCAAAATGAATTACATTTATTTCAAACCATAGTATACAATTTAAAGTCTTCGCTTTATACACAAACTATTTAGAAATAAAACTTTTTTTTAAAATTATACCATATTTAAAATTCTCATATTATAAAAGAAAGATTTTTATTTATCCAAAACTTAACCAAAATAATTTAATTATTTCATAAAAAGAATTCTATATTTTTCCAAGTTTTGAAAACACTTTCAATAATATTTAAATAACCATTATAATAATATCTCTTTAAAATATTATAATCATTTTCATAATGTATTTTATAAAATTGCATTATATTCTATTTTTCCTTTAAAACAATTCCAAACTTATAATATACAATAATATTGATTTTAGAAGAGTTTTTATAACCAAAAGAAAAATAAATCAATATTTATAATTATAATATATTTGAAAATTTGAAAATATCTAAATTGAATAAAATTTTGTAAAATATTTATAAAACACTTTTAATAAAATTTTAAAGCCCATAAATAATTTTTCAAAGCTTTCAAAAATATTTTCAAAATGAGAAAAATCAATAAATCGCCCAAAATATAATTCATGGAGCTAATATAAATTTTATCATTTGATCCGAATCCAATTACATCGATTTCCGGCCATCCATACTATGTACACACATATAAAATAAACTACACATCAAAATGCAACTAGACGACATCCCGTTTGCATTTTAGATAATCCTACATATACAAAATCTCACAATCTAATCCAAAACATAATATTCAATCCAAATTTCCTAACCAATATATCGACCAATTCATTTAACTAAGCCATTCATTCAATAATCAAGATAATTACTAAAATGGTGAGATACAGAAATAGTTAAGAGTGTAGAAAACTCACCGTACGATGTAATCAAGACAAACACATTTTTTATTTCAGCCCTTCACCACTGCTATCTTAGTGCCCTCGTCGCCAGCAGCCCCTCGTATCGTCGCAAAGCTAATGTAAGCTCCACCTTCATCCATGGTAGCCATAGTCGCATCCATTCACCCAGGTCGACATCACTTCCATCATCGTGCGTACACCTTAATCCACATTGCAAGCTCCTGATCAACACTATCATCTTCAACAGCCGCGTCTCCCATTCAAGTCGCCAAGATCGATATCGCACCTCAACTTCCAATCGCCACACCCTCCTCGCAACTTCTATATCAATCGTCGTCCACCACCAAACCAGCATGAATATGTGCCTAAGCCTTATCGCGACACCTACACTCAACTACCTACACCTCATCGCGGTCTCCATCATGTCATCTCCAAGTCGCGATTGCACACAACTTCCTACTTGAATTGTCCGCGTTGCCGATGCCTTGCATTGTGGAACTTGTGCGCAAATTACTCCTCTTCCTCTCTTTTTTGATTGATCATGATTTTGATTTTTGGGGTAATAGGGAAAAACTTGTAAGTGAGATAAGGGGTTCGGGTTTTGCAAATGAAGATGCAAGGAGGGTTCTAGAAAAGGGAGGAAAAGAAAATGGGCTTGATGATTTGTTTTGGGCCTTAAATTAAAATTTAATTCAGATTTAATTAATTTCTTTCACACTTAAATTTGAATACTTAAAAATATATTTTAGCCTAGTTTAGATTGATTTATACTTCATTCCACAAATTATATTTCGATAATTGGACAATTTTGTTCAATTCAATACTTCTTTATTTTTATTTAATTATTCATTGCATTATTACAAAATAAGTTTATTTTCCAACCATTTCAATTATACAAAAATTATTTACAACTTCAAAAATATTTCATATTAATTAAAATATTTTATTCAGTTGTAATTTATTATCTAAAAAGAATTTATTAATTTAATTCTAGTTATTAAAACAAAATCTTCCATCAAATAGATTTTAATTAAGTAAAATTTTACTTTCATAAATAATGGTTATTAAAAACAAATTAAAACATTTTATTTTAATTAAATTTATTTATTATTACGGTGTAGAATTCAGGGTTGTAACAGATTCCCCCTTATGAAAATTGTGTCCTCCAAAAAAAATAGCTTAGGATTCCTCTCATGTCCGCTCCTGTAGACCCACCTCCTCCTATCAACTCAACTGTTCCTCCCATACCTATCTTCTCAGACGTACCTCCCCTTTCCTCCGAAGTCAACACAACACACCCTTCGGTACCTGCTCCCCTCCTCCCATCTTGTCGATTCCAACTGTCTCCACCTCTGTCCCCTCTCCCCTCATAGCTTATGTGCCTTTGAACACTCCTGTCCTAGTCACAATGCCTCCACCAACCATCCCACATCCCGATCCTCCTGACCCTCTGCCTTTACAATCTTCTACCCCTTCTCTCCCTGATCTGGCCGGAAACACCAACGCTAGTACGAGTGAACGGAAATGGACTTCACTGTTTAAAAGCAAACCAAGGAATGCAGGCAAGTACATACCCGTTGACATGGCACCAGTGTATGAAGAAGAAGCTTTACTGCGTCCTATCGAAGTTATAGAAGCTGGTGCGGCTATCTGGAATGATACAATAGTTGGCTTCTTCCTTGACAAGCCACTGTCGTATACAGCTGTTGTCCAGAAGTTAAAGTCCATATGGAAACTTAAAGGCGCTGTTTCAGTTAAATCGGATGGTACCATCTTCTTATTCAAATTCACTTGTAGTGAAGATAGAAAAACAATTTTGCTGAGTGATCCTATTATTATGAATAAGAAACTATTCATAATAAAACCGTATGATGCAACTGTGAGTAATGTTACTGGTACAGTAACCGCTGTTCCAGTATGGGTGCACCTGTATAATCTTCCTTTATTTGCATGGTCACCACTAGGAATAAACTGGCTATGTAGTCATTTAGGTAAACTGTTATGTATGGATGAGATGACAGAGAAGCAAGATAGGTTGAACTTTGCGAAGTGCTTGATTGAAGTTAGGCCGAAAAAAGAATTAGATGATGAATATATGGTTAAACTAGTTGAGGGTGGACAACAGAAAATATATGTTGAGTACTTATGGAGGCCAGATGTATGCGTTACGTGCAAAAGGTTTGGACACAAAACTATTGATTGTGAAAATAATGATAGAAGTAAGAAAAAGTGTGATGAAGAAAATAATAGAATTGATAGACAGGTAGGTAACAAAGAAACCATAGAGAAAGTTCAATGCCATAAAGGTTTCATACCAATCAGGAACCAGAATAATAGAAAATGGCAACGTGTCACGAGAAACAAAATAGTTAAAACTGTTAATGTTGATCAAGTGAAACAAACAGAAGAGGGGAGCGATGGAAAAGTTTCGGCAAAAGGTGATAAAGACATACATGATATTGTGAATGCTAGGGAGAGAGAGCAAATGGGTAAAGAAACTGAAACATTCAATGTCGAGTCTGAAGAACAGGGAGAAGAGGAAGAGAGAGAAACAGAGTCAGAGAATCCTCCAGAAATTAATAACAAATCGAATGAGGAGATATTCAATCTGAGAGCAGAAAAAAGTGATGATGTTGAATTAGTTGATAGTTGTTTGTTATCCAACAAATTTGATATACTCTATGCACTGGATGAAGAGGATGATACCAGTACTAGAGTTAATGATAGTTTGAAAGTGGTTTACAAAAATGGAAGAAAAGAAGCAATAAATGATAATAACAAAGGAAAAATTAAGAATGGCACTACAGAGCAAGAAGAGCAAAGAGAGACAAACAGCAAAGATTCTAAGCAAGTAAAGACAGAATATACAAAGCAACTGTAGGAAAAGGTAGAAAATATACAAGACAATACATAAGCAGTATCTGGTAATATAGAAGGCATGTTAAGCATTGAAATCAAAATTAATGAAGGACTAAAGCCAAGAGACAAGAATAGTAAAAAGAGTAGAAAAAAGAATTCTTCCCCCAGTAAGAATTCAGAGCTGAATGCAGAAACATGCATGCACACCGTTGCATGCACATCTCAAAAAGAAACACCTCTTCCTGCTACTAGTAGTGTTCAAGATTCGTCTCCCCACTTTGTTTACTCCAACATTAAACCTCCAAATGCCTTCAAGCAACCTTCATCATCATCCCTCTCGCCTCCTACCACACCTACCACCACTCCATTCCCTCTGATCTCCGGTCTGACCACCCCACCAACTAAAGATGGTACTTCTAGCAAAGAAGTCACACCACTTTCTGTTGCAATTCCTAACTACTTATCTTCCTCCCAAGCTGTAACGAGGAGAATGAAAATTGAAATGATTAATGCCCGTGCCCTCCGATGATGTCTAATCTTGGAGCATGGAATATACGTGGCGGTCATCACGTCATCAAACTTGACCAATGTAAAGATCTTATTGCTACTCATAAGTTATCCATCTTAGCTATGCTGGAAACTAAGTTAAATCGTGAGTTAACTCTCAAGGCAGCCAATTACATTAGACCTGATTGGAGCTTTGTCCATAACCTGGATGATGCACCATATGGTAGGATCTTGGTTCTATACAATCCCCTGCAAATCCAAATTACTCCTATCCTCTCCAATTCTCAGATGATACATTGCCATGCTCAGTCTTCCTATGATAATACTTCCTTTTATTTAACCTTTGTTTATGCCTTTAACTCAGCAGCGGCCAGAGCTCCTTTTTTTGAAGTTATTTCAGCTCTAAGGCAAACCACTCATCCTTGGTTAATTATGGGAGACTTTAACTGTTGTTATAAACTCTCTGATAGAACTGGTGGCAATCCCCTGTCCCTAAATGAAATTAAACCTCTAGCTGATATCCTTAATCATGCAGAATTAATTCCTGTTAGATCTGTAGGAATGCAATATACATGGAACAATAAAAGAAAGCATGGTTGTAGAACTTTCTCCAGGATCGACCACACCTTTTCCAACCATACTGCTCTTACCAAATGGCCTCTCCTCTTCAGCCTTCTCCCCCCGCCACTTCTATCTGACCACTCTCCTCAAATTACCCATCTTCGTGGAGCTGTCATGAGAGGAAAAACAAATTTTAAAATTTTTAACTCTTGGACTAAAGAAGCTGACTTTAAAAATATTGTATTAAATGCTTGGAGTAAAGAAAAGAATGGTAACCACTTATTTATATTATAGGAAAAAATAAGAGAAGTTAAAGATGTATTGAAGCAGTGGTCGTTCAAGAGATTTGGCAAAGGAGACAAATTGAGCTCTACGATAGGTTAGAAGCTTGCTGAGGTGCAATTGGAAATGTTATCCAACGTTACCAACTCCAATCTTTCTGCAGCTGAGTATAACTTAACCCAACAATACTGTGAAGCCTTATCTACTGAAAGTGACATGATTAGACAAAAGTCCAGGATTAAATGGCACGAACAAGGAGATAGAAATAGTGCGTACTTCCACGCTAGCCTCAGAAACAAACACCGTAGAGAGAATATATCTACCATCAAAGATAAGGATGAATAGCTCCATTCTTCTATTCCTACTGTTCAGGATGCTTTTGTACAATACTTCTCTTCCTTATATGGTAATGAGAACAACTTCAAACCTAGCATTGAAGAAATTCCTCCTAATATTCTTCCTACTATTACTGACGAAAACTATACCTTCCTATGCTCTGAAGTATCCTCTGATGAAATTAAGAAAGCGATGTTCTCGCTTAACAGCAACTCTTGCAGTGGCCCTGACGGTTTGAACGCCAAATTCTATACAACTTGTTGGACCTATGTTTCTACTGACGTCATCAATGCCATTAAGCTATTCTTCAAAAAATCCAAACTTTTCAGGTCGTACAACTACACTAATATAGCCCTTATCCCCAAGTTACAAAATGCACATCATGTCCATGAGTATCGGCCAATATCATGCTGTAACACCATATACAAATGCATCTCCAAAGTCATTGCTTCTAGACTGAAACATATTCTTCCTTCTTTGGTCTCCAAAAATCAAGCAGCATTCATACCTGGTAGGAACATACTTGACAATATTCTTCTTGCACATGAGCTTCTTAAAGGTTATAATCGTAAGAATGCTTCCCCAAAGGCTATGTTTAAACTTGATATCATGAAATCTTTTGATACATTACAATGGGATAGCATTATTCGTATTATGAGTTACATGAACTTCCATCCTCACTTTCTCGCTTGGATATATGAATGCATCTCAACTCCAACTTATTCGGTCATAGTCAACGGTATTCCTACTGGCTTTTTTCGCAGTAGGCAGGGGATAAGGCAGGGAGACCCGATTTCTACGTATATCTTCATCATGGTGATGGAACTCCTAACTAGAATGATCAATAAGCTTATTGATCAAGGAGAGTTCAAGCGCCATCAAAACTGCAGCCAACCGAGTATCTCTATGCTTATGTTTGCTGACGACCTTGTTGTGTTTTGTTCGCCGGATATTACTACTGTCAATAACTTAATGAATACGCTTGCTCAGTTTTATTCTATGACTGGATTGAAGGTAAATATTCGAAAATCTGAACTAATTTTAGCTGGTGTCAATGTAGAACGGGAAGAAGAATTATATCAGGTTACTGGTCTATATCCTAATCCAAATACAATCTCATACTTGGGGCTACCTCTGGCAACCTCTAGAGTCACTACAAATCATTGCCTTCCTTTATTCGTGAGGATAACAGCGAGACTTAACTGCTGGACAACGGTGAAACTTAGCCAAGCCGGTAGACTAACCTTAATTAAGTATGTTATATTTGCTATGCAGGTATACTGGGCAAGAACCTATGTGCTGCCCTTAAAGCTTATGAAAATGATTACTAGTGCATTTATGCGATTTCTTTAGATGGGAAGAACGAATGGTAGATATATCTCTCCAGTTAAATTTAGTAGAGTTGAACTTCCATTGAATAGAGGGGGTCTAGGTATCATCAACTTACAGCAATGGAATAAGGCAGCGTTTGCTAAACACGTGGATACCTTCTTCAATAGTGCTGACAGCATATGGGCTGAATGGTCTCGACAAAATGTTGTTAAAAGTAGAAGCTTTTGGAATATGAACAAGAAGCAGAATCTGAGTTGGACCTGGCAAAGTATATTCAAGATAAAGGAAATGGTTCTTCCCCTCAGTCAAATGAGCATCAACAATGTGTATAGTGTTAGCTTCTGGGATGATCCTTGGCTCGAATCGGGCATGATTCTTAGTAGGCAACTTACGTACAACGAGATTATGCAAACTGGCATTCACCAAGCTGCTAAGGTCAGGGATGTTCTCAATAATATTCAAAGTTCTAATGCCTTTTCCTCCAACCAGAGAATTCAATGTATATGGAACCTGATCAAAAGCAAAACTACTCTGATTTCTTCCAATGAAAAGCTGGTTTGGGGTGACAAAAGGGCCAAGTTCAAAATTGGCACTGTTTATGAATATTTGATGAAAAACAAAGCACAGCCTAAGTGGATCTGGTGCAAGCGTGCTTGGCATAAGGACAGTTGTATGCGAGACAATCTGTTACTCTGGAAAGTGCTACAACGAGCAATCCTAACTAAAGCGAAACTTGTGTGCATGGGGTTGGACGTTAACATATCATGCAATTTTTGCATGGATCAGGTTGAGACAGCAAAACACTTGTTCTTCGACTGTACTAATATCAAGCTTGTTTGGCAGCTTGTTAAGGCAAAGCTCTGTAGGAATGAACCATCTCATGATAACTTAGATGAATGGAACATAATATATGCGAGAACAGGGTATAAACGAAAAGACAAGAGATTATATCTTGCAGTTTTGAAGAGCTTCATAGCTGCGGTATGGAAGGAACGAAACACCAGGGTGTTTGAACCAAACAATGCTAAACCTGAAGCAGTGTTTAAGCTTTGGGTGATGTATGAGATAAAGAATTCTCTGAGTATGCTTTCCTTCAGCATTGATCCAGGCATTTACCATTCATTCTAAGAGTGCGATATTCTTTTTCATGTTTCTGTCTTTTCTCCTTTTTTGTTTCCAGTTTTTTGTAGCGCTTTGTATACCTCTGTATTCTCTGAGCTTGCTCAATGTTGTCTGTGTTGTAATCTTCGTGGTGCTGCAATAAAATGGTCGGGGACCATCCAACCCCGTCGGCCTTGCCGAAAATTGTGTCCTCCAATTGCTTATAGGAAGACAGCAAATAACTCATACCCTGGCTTTCTTCGTATTCTACAGTCTTATATCAAACTTACTTAATCCTCTATGTGGCCCTTTCGCCAATTTCTCTTATCGTATGCAATAATTTAAATAGACCCATTTAACGACTTTCTATATTCGCATACGACAAATTTTGTGAAAATATTGTAGGTGTTAGATTTTTTGGAAAATTTCGGCAGAATCTCCTTTGTACGGAGAGTGTTCTGAAAAATTTTGGCTTGCCTCCAACTGGTATCATTGATAAAGGCTTAGCATTAATTGCTGGCACAGCTCCTTTTTGGACTCCTTCTTCAATATCAAGAGCCTCAAACCTCAAAGCCATATTGATAAGGTCGATGAATGTACCATTGACATGATTAGTCATTTCCCGATGGAACTTTGGTCGCATCCCTTTCACAAACATTTCGTTTTTCTTAAGTGGCGTGTCTATCAATCCAAGTCCGAAACGGGATAATGCATTAAACTTGTGTTCATACTGTGCCGCCGTCATATCATATAGCTTCAAATCCTGGAAACTCCTAAAAACTGCATTCTTTCGACTTTTGGGATGAATTTCCCTAAACTGTGCCCAAGAGAACTCCTCCTCTGGCATATTAGCCGATACATAATGCCACCAGTCCATTGTCGACTTCTGAAGTTGCCGCGATGCTAATAGACGTTTCTCTGCATCTACTAACCTAAGGTCTCCAAATATCCTTTCATAAGATCTAAGCCAAGTCCGCACTCCAAGAATATCCTCAGTATCGTAGATTAGTTTCCCGCCAAAAGTGGTGTAATTCTTGCACAAAGTCGCGAAGTTCATAGGAGGCTGCACTTGCACTACCACTTCCTCTACTGGACCTACAGCTGGCACATTTCTAGCTGCTCTGCCATTTGTAGCTATGTTAGTTCCATATCCACCACTTCCTCCTCTTCTTGTATTCATCTTCTATCACTTAGACCGATAACAGGTATCTTTTAAACACAAGAATAGGTTTAAAGCAGTTTTAAAAAAACAACACCACGGATCTAGAATGAGACTAAAGAGGATAGATATTATTATTATAAAGAAAATTACAAATACGCTCTCTCAAGATTAACTCATTCTAGGGCATCACTTACCCCACCTATCATGAGTTGTATCCCAATTAGGCTAAGGTGTTCGCTAAACCAAAGCTCTGATACCAACTCCGATGACCCACCTTTTTGACCCTTGAGAACGACACTTAACACATCCTTGGTGTTCGTGTGCCATTGTAATAACCCACAAATTTTGAAAATATTTTAAAGGAAAATTCATTTGAAACTTTGAATATAATTATTTTAAAATTGATAAATTTGAAAATTTAATGTAATATTTTGGGATTTGATGTGAAATGTTCTTCCAAATTTAATAAAATAAAGATTTTTCTTAAAATGCAAATTTTGGTCAACTTTGGTCAAAGTTTGACTTTCTGTGAAAATTTTAAATTTTGAATTTTGAACTTTTACTTTTTTTTGAAGATGGATTTAATTCTAACATTTTCTTTGTTTTTCGTTTTGTTAAATTTTGATTCCTACATTTCAAAACTTACAACTTTTGGCGTATTACACGCAATTATTTTCCCTTAACATTCATCTTATTTACATTGTGACTTTGGGCTTGTACTAATGGGCTTAGAATTCCTTTAGTTAGATGAGAAGCCACCTGTTGAGATGACTATATAATGTCCGAGGGTTTTCTAGCTCCTCATCTTTTCATTTGTGCCTCTGTAAATTGATGTAAATTTTCTTCTTCTTCCTCACCTTCTTCTTCTTCTCTAAAATTTTGTTTTCCTCTACAATTTTCCTCCTCCTCTCCTCAACAAATTTCGGCCATGCATGTCTCTACACCCATCTCCTCTTCCTCCAACCAGAAACCCTAGCCAAAACTACCTCTTCTCCTTCCTTTTCCCATTTCCTCTTCACCAATTTTGGCCTCCACCTCCTCTTCCTCCAACCAAAAACCCTATAGCCAAACCCCTTCCTTTTTTCCCCTTTTCTTCTTCATTTATTTCGGCCATCACCACCATCCTCCTCTCCAATTGCCGAACCCTAACCCTAGCCTTGCCATAGCCTATGGCCGAACTCAAAACCAAGCCAAACCCTAACCCTAGCCTTGCCTTGACCATGTAGGCCGAACCCTAAACCCAAACCTTGCCTTCCTCTAGCCTTGTAGCCACAAACCCTAGCATATAGACCAAACCTTAACCAAAATCTAGCCTAGACCGAACCCAAACAAACCCTAGACCAAACCTATGTGTTCTCTAGACAAGCCCTCTTCACATGTTTACAAATATATAATTTTTTACTTTTATTTTCTGTGTGAATTATTTGTTTATGTATGGAATTTATTTTATCAAAGCTTCGGATTTGGATTCTCCTCTCACTCAAGATTGTCTGTAATTTGTTATGCTTGTCGTAGTCATTGTGTTGCGTTTTGAATCACTTCTCTAACCAAAGAAGGTGAGTAATCACTCTTGACAACGTACTTATATTTTGGTGAATTGATGATAATGGAATTGTATGGAATTGTATATGCAAGTTGAGAATTTCACCTATGTTTATATTATGTTATTTCATATCATATTTTACCTGTTATGATCATATGCCATGATATATTGAATATTGTTGTGTTTATTTAATATTATGTTCTCACACTGCAAGTTCCTTCACTATAGGTTGAAATGATACATACTCGAATGATCTTTAGATTAAGGAAAATTGTTATGGGCTGAAATGATAGGCCTGAGCAATTTTATTTGACTTGGGATTGCGGGTTCGAAATGATATAAAACCTGGAAAATTAATAAATTACGGATTGAAATGATATATGTCCTTATTTACTTGACCCTAGGGTAGAGAATCTTATAAAGACTCCATGGTTAATTTAAAATGATTTTCTAAATATTATTAAGTATTTTGGATTTCTATATATGAATCTCAACTAAAATTTAATGTAATAATTTCTGTAAATTTGTTTACATGAGTTAAAATTTTTATAAGAAATAAATAGTTGGAAATGTAAATTTTGGAATCTAATTTACAGAATGAAGGTTAATTGAAATTTAATAATCCGATTTGACTTAATAATGGTATTTTATTCTAACCTATAAATTGTAAGTTTTAATTCATGTAATGGTGATTAAAATGATAAATGGTTTTTTTTGTGGAAAAAAAATGTAAGTTAAAATGTACATTTGACATGTAAGTTTTAACTAATGTAAATGGTATAACTAGGGTAATAAAAATGATAAATGTTATTTACTGAAAAGAAATAAAGTGTAAGTTAATAACGTACTTTTAACTTAGCATAAGGATTTCAGCTTTAAAATTTGACATTATAATAACAAAGTTATTTAACTAAAGGTGTGGTTTCTTTAATGACCAAATAGCTAAAATTAGAGTAATATAATAAGAATGATATAATGACTATAATAAAAACTGTAATATATATGTACTATTTAATTATATAAACTATTGTAGTAGGAAGTATTACGATAACAATTCAAAACTGCTGCGATTTCTTACGGTAACAATTCAAAACTGCTGCGATTTCCTTACTGTAACAATAATGCACTGTTGTGGATTCTTACAGTAACAATTCTGCTCCATTACGAATTCTTACAGTAGCATTTCTGCACTGCTGCGAATTCTTACAGTAGTATTTCTGTACTACTGCGTTTTCTTAAAAGCGACATTTCCTGAATGCTACAAAATTTTCTAAATGGTTATGGTCCCGAATGTATGGTTCTAAAGGTTACCTTTTAAGGTGCTATGATTTCTAAATTTTTACGTTTCAAAGGGGTTATAATTAAATGAATTTGGAAGTGTACGACTTTGGAAAATGAATAATATTTTGAAGAATAATGACATGAAATTTATATGTTTTTGAAAGGAATATGTTTGATATGAAATATAAACCATTTGAAATTGAAAAAATCATGGGTTATAATAACGGTTGGTTGTTAAAGAGACCGAGATCAGATATGGGCATACTCTCTGTCGATACCGAAAACCACTTTAACAACTGTGTACGCGGTGGAGATTCCAGAATGAAGTCGGATGGTAGCAACGATCCTACAGGTATATTTACGTGGACCTAACTCCCGTGAGTTAGCATAAGGTGGCTAAAACAGGAGCAATCGATGGGCCAAGTGAGGTAGCTCCTCCAATCGAACACACTTCATCGTTAGCCATTCTATTACATTGTGATTGATTTGGTGCGCACCTTTGATTCGGGAGTGTGGATCGAGTTGGGCGGTAGTTGCGGCTATGCGTTACCAACAGTCCGGAAGTGTAATTGGTATATCTACCCTGACATTGCCTAGTTGTGCCGTGTCACCTACCCTAGCGCGCCTTCTACAAATTTGTTTTATGTCGTACCTATGGGGTATCCTCTGGCGGCCCCAATTTACGGGGAGTTACGGTACTATATAGACTATTGGCATTATAAAATGTGTTAAGGGGGAAATGGGTAACGCCTTAATTCTATTTTAATAGTTTACTTTACTTTAGACATTATTATAATAGCGTATATTACTACATAGTAGATAGTTTAACGGATCCTTAAAGGATGGGCGATCCCAAGAATCCTTTAAAATACTGATGCATTTCTTTTATAGTTCACTTGAGTTTATATACATTTTATAAGTATGTATGTCCTGACTCGAGTGTTTTGTGTTTTGCTTTACGCTCGGGTCAGCCTGAGTTTCACAGCTTTGGTTTCATCCTTTTTGGAGCTAGAGATCCGCCGGAGATTTTGCTGTCTACCTGATATTTCCATTCCAGCTATTTCCACTCAGCTTTTGCTTTTGTAGTAGAGAACTTATGTATCTAAACTTTCCGTTGTATTTGTTTCAGACTTGGGTATTATGTATTAGTTTGAGACTATGTATCTAGGAGCTTCATGAACTCCTATGTTTATTTTATTCCACTGCGAGTTATTCTGATATTATATGTCTCTGATTCTGTGATTGATTTTATTTGCCCCAAATTTTATTAACAATCTGTTGTTTTGAATTATTCAAGTTTGACATGTGTGGTTTTATTGTCGATTTGAATGGTCCAAAACGGTAGGATGTTACAGTTGGTATCAGAGCCAGGTTTTAGGCAAACCTTTGCCTATGGGGCAAAAACTCATTAGAGATAGGGTAGAAATACCCTAGAATGAGTAAAATCAATCTTAGAATCATTCTTTGCGAGAGAACATATTTTCAAGTATAAAATGGTTTTCAAATGATTTTCAAATGATTTTTCAAGGATTATTTTGGATATAAAATTTTCTTATTTCAAAATCAAATTCCTTTCTTAGAATTTCCCTTCTTTTCGAATCCACCTTGTTTAATAGACTTCTTTGATTAGGATTTCCATTCTAGTTGAATCTTGTCTTTTGTCTTTCTCCTCTATCTTGGTCCTAAAGAAAAAATTCATTCTTGAATTTCCAGGATGAATCGTAGGAATGCCAAAGGTCATGGTCATGGTGTTGCCCCAGTTCTAGCACCAGTTGCATCCATTAGGTTTACCATTCTCTGTAAGGAGTTCACTCAGCTAGGTGGTACTAAGTTTACGGGATCAGAGACCATCATTGAGGCTCAGCAGTGGCTGAGAAGTTTGGAAAGGATTTTTGCTGGTTTGGAGATCACCGACGCTCAGAAGCGTCAGCTAGTAGCTTGGCAGTTATAGGAGGCAGCCCTGGATTGGTGGGAGTCAGTTATAGCCAACACTATTGAGGTAGATATTTCTTGGGAACAATTTCGGTATCGTCTTGAGTTAGTCCTTTTGAATTTGATTTAGGTTATCCCATTGGAATCTTTCTTAAGTTTGGATATCGTGTTTTAGGGAGGCTTTTGTGGCGAAGTGGATGCCAGAAGCTGGGAAGTCTCAGCTGTACAGGGACTTTATGGGTCTTAAGCAAGGGGATATGTCATTTTCTGAGTATGAGCGGAAGTTCAACGAACTTTCCAAGTTTGATCCTAGCTTGATTGATACTCCTCTTAAGAAGAGTGAGAAGTTTATAGCTGGAGCTCGCCTAGAGTTTTATGATCGTCTGATTTCTCATGTGCACAGCCCTTTTACTGGATTGATGGACATGGCCATTAGATATGAGAACCCCACTTCTAAGGAATCATCTGTTGCTCGTGCACCTTCATCTCAGCCCTCTTCTGGCAACTCTAAGAAGAGGAAGTCTAACTTCCATCGACAGAAGCAAAATTGGCTTAAGAATCCAAGTTTAGGATCTTCTTCTTCCCGGAGGTAGCCTATTGATCTTTCTTCCATCACTTGCTTCAAGTGCGATCAGAAGGGTCACTATGCCAACAGTTGTCCAGTACCTGCCGGTGCCGCCATTCCTCCACCTCATAATACCAAGAACAACCTCTACCATGTCTGCCTGCAACCTAGCCATTTCAAGAATGATTGTCCCTTGTATTAGAAGGGCAAGACATCTGGAGTCTTTGCCATCACTTCTTCCACTCGTGCTCCGCCTACTCCACTTGCTCCTAGCGAGACCCAAGGTACTCTCCAGAGCACCTTTACCTTGTTTAATCTTCCTGTTCGCGTTTTATTTGACACTGGAGCTTCGCATAGTTTCATTTCTATGGACCTTTGTGATAAGTTTGAGCATATCCTTTCACCTAAGTTTGCAACCGAACCTTTGTGTGTTACTAATCCTATTGGGGGTCCCGCAAACTTTAGTAGGATTTGTAACAATGTGAAACTCTTCCATTCTGGCTATCGTTTTTCTGGTGATTTCTATGTTATTGGTTTCGATGCTTTTGACCTATTGCTTGGAGGAGATTGGCTGAAATCATGAAGCTGTTATTTCTTGTAAAGCCCAAACCGTTTCTCTTGTTGGTGATAAGGGTGATCCTTTGGTGATTCAATGTCGTATGCCTCAGGAATATGCAGGCAGTTTTATCTATTCTCTTGATTCTTCCCCTAGTGATCTTGATTCTACTCCTGTGGTCAAACTCTATTCTGATGTATTTGGTGAAGTCACCTCTTTACCTCCTAAATGGGAAATCGAATTCCGTATTGATCTCATTCCTAGAGCTCGACCTGTAGTCCTTCCTCTCAGAAGAATGGCACCCTGTGAGAAGGTTGAGTTAAGGAAGCAAATTGAAGACTTGTTCTCCAAAGGTTTGATCAGACCCAGTCATTCCAAATGGGGAGCAGTAGTGGTTTTTGTCACTAAGTCTGATGGTTCTTTAAGGATGTGTGTTGATTATAGGGAGCTGAACAAGCTCACTATGAAAAACAGATATCCGATGCCTCGTATTAATGATATGTTCGATCAGCTTTATGGAGCTACTGTATTCTCTCAACTTGATCTTGCCACCGGTTTCCACTAGCTCAGAATTGCCGAGGAAAGTATTTCCAAAACTGATTTCCGTTCTGAGGATGGTTTCTTTGAATGGTTAGTTATTCCTTTTGGTTTAACTAATGCCCCAGCTTTCTTTGTCGACCTTATGAACAGGGTTTTTCGTGATGTTCTTAATAAGTTTGTTCTAGTCTTCGTCGATGATATTCTGGTTTTCTCTAAGTCTAAGGCGGAACATGAAATACATTTGAATTTTGTTCTGAAGACCCTTAGGAGTCATCAGTTGAAAGCCAAATTCTCGAAATGCCATTTCTGGAAAGATGAAGTCCGATTTCTTGGACATATTGTTTCTGGTGACGGAGTTTCTGTTGATCCAGTTAAGATCGCTGCAACCAATGTAAGTCTATCTTCTCTTCTTCCTTTGTACATTAATTATTCTATCTCTTTCTCGGTTCTTATTCTCCCTATTCTATTTTAGAATTGGGAAACTCCTAGGACTCCATCTGATATCCGTAGTTTTCTGGGCCTTGCTGGTTATTATCGGAGATTCATTGAGAATTTTGCTTGGATTGCTACACCTCTCACCGCTCTAACTCGTAAGAATGCTAAGTTTAGATGGAATGATAAGTGTGAAGCTGCATTTAATGAGTTGAAGCACAAGCTTACTTCCGTGCCAGTTCTTACCGTTCCAAATGGAAATGAGGGATTAACGGTATACACGGATGCCAGTCGTGAAGGTTTGGGAGCCGTTCTGATGCAGGATGGGAAGGTTATTGCTTATGCCAATTGTTAGTTGAAGACTCATGAAGCCAATTATTCAGCCCATGATTTGGAATTGCTTGCCATAGTTTTTGCTTTGAAGCTTTGGAGACATCATCTATTGGGAACTAAGTTTGAGCTCTTTACGGATCATAAGTCTTTGAAATATATTTTCACCCAGAAGGACTTGAATTTGAGGCAGGTCAGGTGGCTTGAGTTTCTAGCTTCTTATGACCTTGACATCAACTATACCCCAGGGAAAGCTAATGTTGTAGCCGATGCTTTGAGTCGAAAGAAGGTGATGTTATGCCAGCTTGTTGTTTCTTCTCCCTTAATGGATCGTATTATTGCTAAGCAGGATGCGGATGAGATGCTTAGGCTTATTAAGGATAATGTTCGTAGCAGGGTTGGTGGTAATAACCAAGATGGAAGTGGAGCTCAGATCGATGATAAAGGAGTTTTGAGGATTAATAATCGGATTTGTGTCCCGAATGTCGATGGATTGAGGCAAGAGTTACTTCGGGAGAATCATCGGTCTAAACTTTCTATTCATCCAGGTGTGACGAAGATGTACCATGATATGAAGAAGCTGTATTGGTGGAAGGGTATGAGGCGTGATATCTCTCTTTTTGTTAGTAGATGTGCTACTTGTCAGCAGGTTAAGGCTGATCATCAGAAGACCGCTGGATTATTGCAACCTCTTGAGGTTCCCAATTGGAAATGGGAACAAGTTTCTATGTATTTTATTGATGGATTACTGAGGACTAGGAGAGGTAATGAGAGTATTTAGGTAATTGTGGATAGATTTGAAAGTGACTACTATGTGGCAAGTTATCACTTAGGATCGTGTAATATGGAATATATTATAATCTAAATGCGGAAACAGATAATAATAATAATAAAGAAAATAAGAATAAGCACACCAGGAGTTTTTATACTGGTTCGAACTTCCCGTTCTACATCCAGTCCCAGACTTCCTTCTGGAATTTCAATGCAATAACCCCTCACTTAACCTGGAGGAATAGGTATACAACACCTGAGCAGTCAAACAGGATTTTTCCGCCTCTAACAGTCAAAGAGGACTTTTACCGCCTGAACAACCGAACGGGACTTTTACTAGTATATGAAAATAGTTGACAAATGTGTTCTGAATAACACTGATATGTCTTTAAGTATACAACCTTCCTATAATCAAATCCTCAAGTATATATTGTGTGTAAAGATATGAAAGGAAGATATTGCTTAGAATCAAAGAATATATTGATTAGTTTAGAGATTCAAGCAATATAAAGATTGTGATTGCTTTTAGAATGCAGGTATAGAAAGTAGATAGTATGATCAGAAAGCAAAATGAAATTCGGTGATTTTGAAAATGATTTTGAAAATGATTTTGATGTGTTTATATAGTAGACAAACAGCTACAACTATTCACAAAGAGTTTTGATCAAAAGATGCAGCCATATCTCTTCAATTTGGATCGTAACTCTTCGCAAATGGAAGTGTCTTTTCAGAAAAAATAGCTGTTAGAATCGTTCAGTCGACTGAGCAAAATCGACCAGTTGACTAAGTATTCAAAGACTATGTAAAACAGAGTATATCTGTGCAACTGAACAGGTTCAGTCGACTGGTCATTTTTGGTCAGTCGACTGACCTGGTTGTCAGTGCATAGTTTACACTATCTTTGAAGAAATTGAATCTTAAAACAACTTTGATCTTGTGTAAACTACTTGAGGATAGATTTTAACAATTTTAACCTATATCTAATGACTAAAACCTCAATAAATAAACATACTATACTTATATTTGAAGTCTTGTCTCCTTTGTAGTTGAATAACATATCTCATTCTCTTTTTGTCGCTTGATCGTATAGTCTCATCACTTGATTGTTTAAGCCTTTTATCATGAATCAAACTCATGATTCAACATTCTCCCTCTTTTTGATTGTTGACAACCTGTTTTAGATGATACTATATTTTAAGAATTATATAACGGAAGTTATATATATCTCCCCCTGAATATTTGGCGACATATCTAACCCTGCAAAGAATTGGTTAGTCATACAAATTTCTCTCCCTTTGTCATCGACAAAAAGGAAATAACAAATAATTTATCATTGCGAACTAACAACATAATAACCACAAACAAACAAATTGTTTAAAATTTTATCGAGCTATTTATACAAGCTCATAAAAAATAAACAGTAGTAGAATGTTTGTGAAATTAAAAAAAATAACTTACTACCATCAATCAGGAAATATCAACATCACTCATCAGAGTCGGAATCTGTTACTTATTCCACTTGCACTGGTCCTTTGCCTCGTGAAGAACTTTCCACAAATTGTCTGCCACCCCCATTTCCACTGGTGTCAGAACTTGTATGTTCTTCAAATGTAGACCAAGTAAAACGAGGTGCTGGACGTTTGCCCGGATCCCGATGTGAAGTGTCCGCAGTTGTGGAGGAGGAACAAGAGATTGCATCCCATAAAATCCCGAAAAAGCTTTTGATTTTATCAAACTTTTTTTCGATCTTTTTGTCGAGATTTTTGATGCAAGAATCCAAAATGACTTGATTACGTGCAAGTAGATCAATGGACTCTCGGGTGCTTTGGGATGGGGTTGGGGTTCATGATAGTCGAAAATTCATCACATTTGCCGATGATATAACCTTTTGAATTGTCTCCAAAAGTGACTGATCCTCCATTTGAGTAGACAATGTTAGTTAACATGTCCTTATTACCAGTCGTGTTACGAGCAACCGCTGTCTAAAATCCATTTTCCTCTCTTTTTAAGTGGTACATCATTATTTGTAGCCATAAAGCATACATTTGCTTGCTCTGTGTCACTGTCATTGTCACTCTTTGATGATGAAGAAGAATCTGAATCATCCCATGTTACTGAAAATGCTTTCTTCTTGAATTTGTCTTCTTGAATTTATTTTTCTTTTTCTCTAGACAATCTTTCTTCATATGACCCTTTTTATGACATTCATAACATTCCGTGATAGAAGATGATGGTTTATTGCTATTATTGTTGTTGTTAGAGTTATTTTTGTAACTCCTGAACTTGTTATTCTTTTTGAATTTCAAAAACTTTTTGAAATTTTTAGCAATAAGTGCCATATTCTCTTCATCTGAATCAGAATCATCATTTTCTGCTTGAAATGCTAGATTCTTCTTATCATGTGCTTGAACTTTCTTTGCCTGCAAATTCACTTCATATGACATTAGATTTCCTATTAACTCTTATGGTTTCATAGTGGAAAGATCATTTGCTTCTTCAATAGCTAAGACCTTTCTTTCCCATTCATCCGTTAAAGAGTTTAGGATTTTTGATACTATATCAATGTTAGAAAAATTTTCTCCTAGTGCCAATAGTGAGTGATATATATTTTGAAATCTAGAGTACATGTCATTTATAGTTTCATTTTTGTTTCATTTAAAAATTTTGGAACTGATTTTTCAACATAGATATTTTGCTTTGTTTGACTTTATTAGTTCCTTCATGAGTTATTTTTAGAGTTCTCCATATCTCATAAGCAGTTGTACACATACTGACCATATTAAACTCATTTTATCTAATGCATAGAATAACATGTTCATAGCTTTAGCATTTGAAGTAGCATCAGTTTTTTGTGCAGTAGTCCAAGTTGAAAAATCTTCTATTGGCATGGTATACTCCTTTTGGGTAATATTCCAGGTTTCAAAACCATTAGCTTGCATATATATTCTCATTCTAGTTGACCAGTAATTATAGTTAAGACCATTAAATAGTGGTAGCTGAGCAGTTGACTGACCTTCAGTGAAATTAGAGTTAATGTTAATGGTAGAATTGGTGTTACTATCCATATTAAAAAAATTATCAAATAATTGTGTTACGGTTATAGGATGTCCTTGCTTTGATACCAAATGAAAGTGACTACTGTGTGGCTAGTTATCACTTAGGATCGTGTAATATGGAATATATTATAATCTAAATGCGGAAACATATAATAATAATAAAGAAAATAAGAATAAGCACACCAGGAGTTTTTATACTGGTTCGAACTTCCCGTTCTACATCCAGTCCCAGACTTCCTTATGGAATTTCAACTCAATAACCCCTCACTTAACCTGGAGGAACAGGTATACAACATCTTAGCAGCCGAACAGGATTTTTCCGCCTCTAATAGCCAAAGAGGACTTTTACCGCCTGAACAGCCGAACAGGACTTTTACTGGTATAAGAAAATAGTTGACAATTGTGTTCTGAATAACACTGATATGTCTTTAAGTATACAACCTTCCTATAATCAAATCCTCAAGTATATATTGTGTGTGAAGATATGAAAGGAAGATATTGCTTAGAATCAAAGAATATATTAATTAGTTCAGAGATTCAAGCAATATAAAGATTGTGATTGCTTTTAGAATGCAGGTATAGAAAGTAGAGAGTATGATCAGAAAGAAAAATGAAATTCGATGATTTGGAAAATGATTTTGATGTGTTCATATAGTAGACAAACAGCTACAACTATTCACGAAGAGTTTTGATCAAAAGATGCAGCCATATCTCTTAAATTTGGATCGTAACTCTTCGCAAATGGAAGTGTCTTTTCAGAAAAAATAGCTGTTAGAATCGTTCAGTCGACTGAGCAAAATCGACCAATCGACTGAGTATTCAAAGACTATGTAAAACAGAGTATATATGTGCAACTGAACAGGTTCAGTCGACTGGTCATTTTTGGTCAGACGACTGACCTGGTTGTCAGTGCACAGTTTACACTATCTTTAAAGAAATTGAATCCTAAAACAACTTTGATCTTGTGTAAACTACTTGAGGATAGATTTTAACAATTTCAACCTATATCTAATGACTAAAACTTCAATAAATAAACATACTATACTTGGATTTGAAGTCTTGTCTCCTTTGTAGTTGAATAACATATCTCATTCTCTTTTTGTCACTTGATCGTATAATCTCATCACTTGATTGTTTAAGCTTTTTGTCATGAATCAAAACTCACGATTCAACAAGATTGACCAAGTCAGCTCATTTCATTCGAGTTTAGCTGAGATTTATATGAGAGAGATTGTTTTTCTTCATGGTGTTTCGGTCATTATTGTTTGTGATAGAGATCCCATCTTTACCAGTTAGTTTTGGAAAGTTTTTCAGGAATCTTTAGGTACTCGTCTGAATCTGAGCACTGCTTACCATCCGCAGAACGACGGTCAAACGGAAAGATTGAATTAGATTCTAGAAGATCTTCTTTGTGCCTGTGTCCTTGATTATGGAGGATCTTGGGAAGATCATCTCCATCTCGTTGAATTCACCTATAACAATAGTTATCAGGTAAAGATCTCAAATATCTGTTTAAGGTTGTCTTAAACATTTATATATCTTATCCTATTTTTGAATTCAGGCTAGCATCGCAATGGCTCCATTTGCTGCTCTTTATGGACGCCCTTGCAAATCTCCATCTTGTTGAAGGTTGAAGAAATTAGGAGAAAGATGAGGATTGCTCAGGATAGACAGAAGAAGTATGCTGACAAGCGTAGGAGGAGTTTGGAGTTTTCTGTTGGTGATCAGGTTTTTCTTAAGGTGTCTCCATTAAGAAATGTGATTCGTTTTGGTCGAAGAGGGAAGCTTGCTCCTAGATTTATTTGTCCTTTTCCCTTCTTAGGGAGGGTGGGTTCCTTAGCTTATCGGTTGGAATTGCCTGAGAAACTTTCTGGAGTGCATAATGTGTTCCATGTTTCACATCTTCGTCGGTATCTTCACGATCCATCTTTAATTGTTCAGCCTTCTGCTCTCGAGAGTTTGGATTTCGAGCCAAACCTTACTGTCGGGAGGAAGCCACTTTTTATTATCGATAGAGGTATGAAGCAGCTACAAAGAAAATCTGTCAAGCTAGTCGAAGTGCAATGAAGCACTGATGATCGGGATTGTACTTGGGAAACGGAAGAGAGCATTTGTGCTTCGAATCCGTAATTGTTTGTTCCAAGTATCATTCGTTATCCTACCTTATCCCTCTTTGTTTTCTGGGTCTCGTTCCTTTTCGAGGACAAAAATTTTTGAGTGGAGGAGAGTGTAACAAACCGTAAATTTTGAAAATATTTTAAAGGATAATTCATTTGAAACTTTGAATATAATTATTTTAAAATTGATAAATTTAGAAATTTAATGTAATATTTTTGGATTTGATGTGAAATGTTCTTCCAAATTTAATAAAATAAAGATTTTTCTTAAAATGCAAATTTTGGTCAACTTTGGTCAAAGTTTGACTTTCTGTGAAATTTTGAATTTTGAATTTTGAACTTTTACTTTTTTTTGAAGATGGATTTAATTCTAACATTTTCTTTGTTTTTCGTTTTGTTAAATTTTGATTCCTACATTACGAAACTTACACCTTTTGGCGTATTACATGCAGTTATTTTCCCTTAACATTCATCTTATTTACATTGTGACTTTGGGCTTGTACTAATGGGCTAAGAATTCCTTTAGCTAGATGAGAAGCCACCTGTTGAGATGACTATATAATATCCTAGGGTTTTCTAGACTCCTCATCTTTTCATTTGTGCCTCCGCAAATTGATGTAAGTTTTCTTCTTCTTCTTCCTCACCTTCTTCTTCTTCTCTAAAAAATTTTTTTCCTCTATAATTTTCCTCCTCCTCTCCTCAACAAATTTCGGCCATGCTTGTCTTTACACCCATCTCCACTTCCTCCAACCAGAAACCCTAGCCAAAACTACCTTTTCTCCTTCCTTTTCCCCTTTCCTCTTCACCAATTTTAGCCTCCACCTCCTCTTCCTCCAACCAAAAACCCTATAGCCGAACCCCTTCCTTTTTCCCCCTTTTCTTCTTCATTATTTCGGCCATCACCACCATCCTCCTCTCCAATTGCCAAACCCTAACACTAGCCTTGCCATAGCCTATGGCCGAACCCAAAACCTAGCCAAACCCTAGCCTTGCCTTGACCATGTAGGCCGAACCCTAAACCCAAACCTTGCCTTCCTCTAGCCTTGTTGCCACAAAACCTAGCCTATAGACCAAATCCTAACCCATACCTAGCCTAGACCGAACCCAAAGAACCCTAGACCAAACCTATGTGTTCCCTAGACAAGCCCTCTTCACATGTTTACGAATATATAATTTCCTACTTTTATTTTCTATGTGAATTATTTGTTTACGTATAGAATTTATTTTATTTTTCAAAGCGTCGGATTTGGATTCTCCTCTCACTCAAGCTTGTCCGTAATTTGTTGTGCTTGTCATAGTCGTTGTGTTGCGTTTTGAATCACTTCTCTAACCAAAGAAGGTGAGTAATCAATCTTGACAACGTACTTATATTTTGGTGAATTGATGACAATGTAATTGTATGGATTTGTATATGGAAGTTGAGAATTTCACCTATGTTTATATTATGTTATTTCATATCATATTTTACCTGTTATGATCATATGCCATGATATATTGAATATTGTTCTGTTTATTTAATATTATGTTCTCACACCGCAAGTTCCTTCACTATGGGTTGAAATGATACATACCCGAGTGATCTTTAGATTAAGGAAAATTGTTATGGGCTGAAATGATAGACCTGAGCAATTTTATTTGACTTGGGATTGCGGGTTTGAAATGATATAAAACCCGGAAAATTAATAAATTGCGGATTGAAATGATATATGTCCGTATTTACTTGACCCTAGGGTAGAGAATTTATACAGACTCCGTGGTTAATTTAAAATGATTTTATAAATATTATTAAGTATTTTGGATTTCTATATATGAATCTCAACTAAAATTTAATGTAATAATTTCTGTAAATTTGTTTACATGAGTTAAAATTTTTATAAGAAATAAATTGTTGGAAATGTAAATTTTGGAATCTAATTTACAGAATGAAGGTTAATTGAAATTTAATAATTCGATTTGACTTAATAATGGTATTTTATTCTAACCTATAAATTGTAAGTTTTAATTCATGTAATAGTGATTAAAATGATAAATGGTTTTTTTTGTGGAAAAAAAATGTAAGTTAGAATGTACAATTGACATGTAAGTTTTAACTAATGTAAATGGTATAACTAGGGTAATAAAAATGATAAATGTTATTTACTGAAAAGAAATAAAGTGTAAGTTAATAACGTACTTTTAACTTAGCATAAGGATTTCAGCTTTAAAATTTGATATTATAGTAACAAAGTTATTTAACTAAAGGTGTGGTTTCTTTAATGACCAAATAGCTAAAATTAGAGTAATATAATAAGAATGATATAATGACTACAATAAAAACTGTAAATATATGTACTATTTGATTATATAAACTATTATAGTAGGAAGTATTACGGTAACAATTCAAAACTGCTACGATTTCTTACGGTAACAATTCAAAACTGCTGCGATTTCCTTACTGTAACAATTCTGCACTGCTGCGGATTCTTACAGTAACAATTCTACAGTTGCGAATTCTTATAGTAGCATTTATGCACTACTGCGAATTCTTACAGTAGCATTTATGTACTGCTGTTCTTAAAAGTGACATTTCCTGAATGCTACAAAATTTTCTAAAGGGTTATGGTCCCCAATGTATGATTCTAAAGGTTACCTTTTAAGGTGCTATGATTTCTAAATTTTTACGTTTCAAAGGGGTTATAATTAAATGAATTTGGAAGTGTACGACTTTGGGAAATGAATAATATTTTAAAGAATAATGACATGGAATTTATATGGTTTTGAAAAGAATATGTTTGATATGAAATATAAACCATTTGAAATTGAAAAAATCACGGGTTATAATAACGGTTGGTTGTTAAAGAGACCGGGATCGGATATGGGCATACTCTTTGTCGATACCGAAAACCACTTTAACAACTATGTACGCCGTGGAGACTCCAAAATGAAGTAGGATGGTGGCGACGATCCTAAAGGTATATTTATGTGGACCTAACTCCCGTGAGTTAGCATAAGATGGCTAAAACAGGAGCAATCGACGGGCCAAGTGAGGGAGCTCCTCTGATCGGAGACACTTCATCGTTAGCCATTCTATTACATTGTGATTGATTTGGTGCGCACCTTTGATTCAGGAGTGTGGATCGAGTTGGGCGGTAGTTGCGGCTATGCGTTCACAACAGTCCGGAAGTGTAATTGGTATATCTACCCTGGCATTGCCTAGTTGTGTCATGTCACCTACCCTAGCGTGCCTTCTACGAGTTTGTTTTATGTCGTACCTATGGGGTATCCTCTGGCGGCCCCAGTTTACGGGGAGTTATGGTACTGTATAGACTATTGGCATTATAAAATATGTTAAGAGGGAAATGGGTAATGCCTTAACGCTATTTTAATAGTTTACTTTACTTTAGACGTTATTATAATAGCGTATATTACTACATAGTAGATAGTTTAACGGATCCTTAAAGGATGGTCGATCCCAAGCATCCTTTAAGTTACTGATGCATTTCTTTTACAGTTCACTTGAGTTGATTTACATTTTATAAGTATGTATATCCTGACTCGAGTGTTTTGTGTTTTGCTTTACGCTCGGGTTAGCCTGAGTCTCACAGCTTTGGTTTCATCCTTTTTGGAGCTAGAGATCCGCCGAAGATTTAGCTGTCTACCTGATATTTCCATTCCAGCTATTTCCACTCAGCTTTTGCTTTTGTAGTAAAGAACTTATGTATCTAAACTTTCCATTGTATTTGCTTTCAGACTTGGATATTATGTATTAGTTTGAGACTATGTATCTAGGAGCTTCATGAACTCCTATGTTTATTTTATTCCGCTGCCAGTTATTCTGATATTCTATGTCTATGATTCTGTGATTGATTTTATTTGCCCCAAATTTTATTAACAATCTGTTGTTTTGAATTATTCATGTTTGACATGTGTGGTTTTATTGTCGATTTGAATGGTCCAAAACGGCGGGATGTTACAGCCATTGCCCAAGCATCGAAAAATGAGTTATCGTAGGGTGAAATAAAAGAACGGATCAGAATAGAACAGAAAAGTCTCACATCAGAACGATTACATATGATACAACAGTAATATAGTACAATAGGTTACTCCTAACATGGACTTATCCAGGTTACACAAAAGTACTAAAATTATCAGACTAGGCAGTTATACATTCTTCCTTTGCACCTTCTGATACAAAATACACATACATAATCATATAGTGGAAATAGATCACTAGATAGATAAAGGAGCCTTCTGCTCATCCATCTCCTTCAAAAAGCCCAAAGGGAACCTGCTGCTCTCGGACTGCTCAAATATAACTGAGTACCCGACAATTTAGGGAAAACAAAGAACCCGGGACAGACAATAAGTCTGGTATGAGAAAAAACTCTAGAAAAAAGGGTGGAAATAAACACAATATGTGAGACCACGCCACCAACTATGGAACAGATTTCCCCTCACAATAACAACATCCAATCACAATAATGGATACAAATAATTAAACACCACGAAGTGCTCATGACACTTCCTTATGCAATTAAGAAAGAGGTAAATTAAAAAAATTGGAATCAAAGAAAAGGAGAAGGGAAATTTTTAACAAATGACTAGGGGGGTGCAACCCCTTACCGAAAGTATACCTTTAGAATATACTTGAGAACTACGATGGCTCTCGGAAACCTCCAAGCCGGATCCCGCCAACATTTACCAAGAATCCGAGTATTTCACATCTTATTGCACATATAACCGAATCCGACCTACAGTAGATATGAAAATACCCTAATGGGACCAAACCCACATAGCTTGGGCCCCAATCGCACTTTGGTTTTAGTTATTTTTGATAAAGGATATCAATGCTCAAATGAGCAACGAATCATCTTAGATTGACGATACACAATAAAGAAAGTTGAATTGGTAGTCAATAAATCAACTATCGAGGATAATTAAAAATGATCGTATATGGATAATAAATCACAAATTCTTACCATTACTCATCGATTTCAAACTTGTACTATTTCTTGGTTAAAAATGAAGTCAGGCAGGTGAAGGTAGTGTAACCTCTAGGCATTGCCTTAACGACATTTTTAACTTTTGAGATAGGGACGCATTTCCATACCTTGACGTTTAGTGCTAAGAGTATGATTAAATCCTTTCCATGTAAGAGATATTGGGTTATGGAAAATTAAATTTCTTACCCTTTCCATTATCAAATCAAACTTTTGACTTTTAAAATCGAACTTGTGCTGCGATTTCACATTTCAAATAGTAACTTCAGACGACACCATCAGAAATGATTAAAGAACTTTAAATCAATGATTAATTACTTCAACATCTTTATTTAAAATAATTAATTAGCTTAAATCATCATTATTGAAGTGATTAATTAACTTTAAAACATCATTTTTAAAATGATTAATTAACCTTAAAACATCATTATTAAAATTATTGATTAATTTTAAAACATCATTATTAAAATGGTAGACTAATTTTAAATTATCATTATTAAAATAATTAATTAACCTTAAACATCATTAGTTAAAATGATTAATTTCTTTTAAAACATCATTATTAAAATGATTAATCAATTTTAAAACATTATTATTAAAATGATAGATTAATTTTAAATCATCATAATTAATATAATTAATTAACCTTAAACATTATTAGTTAAAATGATTAATTTCTTTTAAAATATCATTATAAAAATGATTAATTAATTTTAAAACATCATTATTAAAATGATTGTTAGAGCCAAAAATGGCCACCTAACACCCAGTTGTATGTGAAAGCACCAATATCTAATATTTAGGTCCAAACAGAGAAATACAGATTCGAAGATCGCATAATAGATTGTAGAAAAGTAAATGAACACGCAAGTTTTATAGTGGTTCGGCAAACTCTGGCCTACGTCCACTCTAATGATCATTTATTTATATTGTTTGATTACAGTTACAGATGTTTTTGCCTTAGAAAAATAATAGAGGAAGAGATAAGAAGTGATGAAGGAGAGCCAAAAGCAGATCCAGAAGAAGATCCCTGGAAATGAGCCAAATCTGGTGTATTTATAGGAGAAGACGTGTATGGATCGGGCTGAAATTTCACCAAAAGAACCTCTAGGCCCAGACGACCCACCCACAAAATTTGGGTCGTTCGCTCACCAAAAACGATCGACATCGATCGTTTATATTAGCTCCTTTTGGGTGCAATCATTCCAATAGGTCCCTCGTGATGTTAGCTACTTGCTCTCTAAATTTCGTGCTATTCTGACTTACCATTTGTGAGATATCGATCGATAATCATTGAGTTGAATCGTTTAGGCTGAAATGATCGATCGTTCAAGAACAATGTATGCTGATTGTTCGACTTGCTCCAAATGATGTGCAATCATTTTTTGGGACTCCTTTCTTTAATATATTGATGTTCCCAAAGTTTCATGTGTAATGGAGTTGTAGATTTTGAGTTATGGATCGATCATCGTCGAAAATCGCCAAAACGATCATCGAAAAACCCACTTCAGGGTTGACCTGAAGCAAGACCCAAAGTAATCACCTTTCTGACTCGAAGCAGATGCTGAAAATTCTAGCCCAGGGTTAGACTAGGGTAAAATTCAAACTTTCTCCAAGCAAACGTATCCAAGAACAAAAGACAATCGGTGCCGATCGTTTTTTTCCAAGCAAACACGTATCTAACTCCAGCACGAAAAACGATCGGCTCCAAGCAATCTCCAAGAAAACATGCATCCGACTCCAAGTAAGTAGCAAATTTTCTCGGGTCCGACTCCAAGAAAATTACCACCGATCCGTCAACACTGATCCATCTTCTTTTGCCCATAACTCGAGCATACGAACTCCGATCGACTTGAAATTTGAAATGTAGCCTTGTAGGGCCTTCCTTATCACTCCGTACTAATTGCACCTTGATTAGGTCAGAAATTTGGGATCCGGTCCGTTTCCTAGGTGAAGTGCCAATTCCATACTTTGCCATTTTTAAGTGTTGTTCATCCGAATCCATTCAACTATCGTCCATAGTTTCAAACACAATTGATCTCCAATCTTGATAACTATCCATTTTAGCCAACTTCGTGGTATCCCAGCCTAACCCAAAAGGCGGGATAACAATGATAGATTAATTTTAAATCATCACTAGTTAAAATGATTAATTTTCTTTAAAACATCATCATTAAAATGATTAATTAATCTTAAACTATCATTTATAAAATGGTTAATTAATATTAAATACATCATTAATTAGCCTTAATCATCATTATTTAAAATGATTAATTAATTTAAAATATCATTATTAAAATAATTAATTAAGTTCAGTTACATCATTATTTGAATAATTAATTATCCTTGCAAAAACACAAGCATAAGATTTAACAAAAAAAATCAAAGGAATAACATTTTTCAAAGTGCCGATATAGCGATAGTCGCTATACGGACACTTTCATTAACACTTTCCACATGTCACTTATTCAACCAAACATCACATAACATAAGCGCGAGCACAAATACAAAGGTAAGTAACAATTAGACATCATGTAGAAAGCATCCTAATATTATTTGCTTAAGCCATTTTCAGACTAATTTCAAGTTACTTTACTAAATACCAAGATGTCAACTTTTCATGTGGTTACCAAGCCAACAAATACAAGACTTCTAACACATAACAACATAAGGAAATAACATATATATTTGCATCACAATAATAAAGGTTAAAACTATAATTATAAAGATGAGATTTTGCTCACCAAAAAGCAATCGAATCGAATCAAACTTCAACCAAACTTATACCCGACACACGGACGGAGCTTCCTTCTACAAAAACTCAACTTTAAGACCTAGACTGGGTCAAGATGGTTCGGCCATAAGGGGTATGGGGCTCGATCATGGTGGGTTTGAGGGTGTATGGGTCTTGTTTTGGTCAGTGAGGATGTGTAGAAGAGAAAGAAATGATTTTTAGTAAATTTACTTTGGAAAGAAGTGAAATAAGAATAGATTTTTGAATTTGAAAACTTAGGTAGCCATTAATAAGATTTTCAAAAGCTTAAGGAAGAATATGAAAAGATGAGAATAATGAAACTAAGGTTCCTTTTAGAAGTGAATGTGGATGTGTATTTATAGGCTAACAAAGCTTCCAAGAGAAGCTATCCAAAACAAGGCTTCTAAGAGAAGCTAAGAGAATTGTTTTTTTATAATAAGAATCCTTCTAAAGTCTTTTCCTAAAAGGCACTACCAAGGCTTCACCAAGAAGGCATTACTAAGTCTTCTTCAAGAAGGCATTGCTATATCTTCTTCAAGAAGGCACTGCTTTAATTAATTTGCTTAGGAAGTTAGATGATTTAAAAACTAGTAATTTTTTATATATGCTACCATACAAGAATATAATAATTTAAACAACTTTTATTTAACACAAAGTCAATTTTTAACAAAACGTTTTTCGGTCACATTTTTTATATTTCTTCCAAGTATATAATTTTATAAACACATTTCAAAAAACAAGTTTACTAACTTTATTAAATAAAAATGAGTTATTTAAGCTTTTAAAATTCATTAAATAAATATTTTGAAATTAATTAAATATTCACTCAATGCGATAAAATTTTGGGTTGTTACGTATACATCCCAACAATGGGCATCACGAAACATGGAAAAACAACATAACATCACATGCATTTCGACATATCGTAAATACATACCTTTTTGTTTGCATTTAAGCAAGTTAGCTTATTGTTATGCGAGCAAAAGCAAGTTATTATCGCCATTAATCCAAATATGCTCTATAAGTACCTATACTCAACTTAATATAATCATTATATATGAAGAGTTATAAGAAATATACATTCATTAACTGTAGAAACAACATCACTTTAATATTTGAATCATTTTTAAATAAAATTTAAAGGACGAAACGACTAATTAAGCAATGGTCTCTAAGAATTAATTGTTGCAATGTGAATTAACTTTCCAAAACAACTTGGATTGCAAAAACATGGATTACAACTCGAGTTGGGGAGGATTTTCTAAAGATTACCATTGTAGATTTTTTGATACGTGCACATGCCTACTTTAGTAATTTGCATTTTTAGCCTAGAGAACGTTAAAATTTTTCAAAATACTTAAAATAAAAGTTGTTGCTTATGTTCTTAGATTTCCAGAGTAAGTAAGATCATCAAAATCAGATAAACCATTTAAAAGTTATGGCTAAATGAACATAGCACATATCAAAGAAAATACAAATTCAAGCTAGAAGTGTTAATCTACCTTTAAACATGTTTAATTAGTTCTAAACGTCAAAATTTCAAAAAGTGATGAACACGAAAGTTGTTCCATATTAAGATATCTTTCAAGAAAGAAGATTCATCAAAATCGGATACAACAATCAAAAGTTATGAACATATTTTAACAAGCACATTTGTTTTCTCATGATTTAAAGTTTGATGAGTTTAAAATCAACAAAACGATACTTTAACTACTTGCAGTGATTGTTTATGAAATCTCACCATGCTTTTAGGGCATATCATTCAAATTTTAAAAATTATAGGATAATTCAAAGAACTGAAATTTCATGAAGATCTTCTTGAAAGATATAAGAACTTATCTATAAAAAAATTAGTTTCATTTTAATTGTATAACTCCAAGAATTATCAATGTATATAGAACCATATAGACAATCCCCTAATTTTTATTTTTTTATCCTTTAGCAGCTTACATACATTTTTGAAATCAATTTACACTTCCACTTCATTTTTTCTTCTTTAAACCGCATATTTTATTTTATTTCTATTTTTATTTCTTTTTATGACTCATCATGAATATTTTCTAGATATCAATTAATAAAATTACATGTGTATAATATGCTATACACCAAAATACAATCAATAAATCGAGCTGTATATTTTGAAATCTTAAAACTAAGAGCTATAAAAATTTGAATTTTCTTCAACGGTTTACATTTATAAAGTTGAAAATAATTTTTCCCATACACTTACTCTTTGTTCCAAAAACCAATATATATATATATATATTCATCTGGATTTTATTTCTTATGAAATAATTTCAAACATTTTCACATAATTTTGCCCAAAACGTGTTCTGAAAAGCTTAACATTTTCCTATTTTCTTCACAAATATGTATTAATTAATTCTAATGTTTATTTTTTTTATTTTCAAAACAGAATTTTTTTTTCAACTCAAAACAAATCTAATTTATATCTGTAAATATTGTCCTCTAACAATTCTTTTAATTCAATCTTAAATAGATGTAAATCTTCCACACATTTATTTATATTAAAATATACAACGTTGTCGCACCATAAATTTTAGTGATCCATTTCACCAATTGGCTACAATGTTGATTGTCTAGGATTTATATCAACACAGTATCGCCAGTGATCTCAACTTCACACTAACATCCAATGGCTGCATACGTTGTTCAAAAATATTTATATCTAGAAAATTTAATATTCTCCATTTTTAAGACAATATATTACTTTATAAAACAATACACAATTTCAAGTAAAATATTTCTTTCTCCATTTCTAAACTACTGTGTCATATTGCCTCATATAAGCGTTTAGGAATCCCTATCGATAACGCTGATCAGAAGTATCGACCGGAATTCTTAAATCACTCTACGAACAAACTAACACCATAATCAGTACTAAAATATTTTCAATCACTATATAAATATTATTCCTTTTTTATTAAATCATATGTATTTGAAATAAAATATTAAATTTCAAAATTCGTATAAACATTCAATTCAACAATCATTAATAACAATACAAATCATCACACATCTATAATATCAATCAAGTATTCAATAAATTTAATTTAATTTCAAATTCCACATATTTAATTATATTTTATTTTTGTTTCTTAAATAGATTTATTATCCCCAAGCTGTTTAAATTTAGGTAAACCGCTGGTTTCTATTAATATTTAGTTTGTCTATATTCAAGTGGGTTTAGAAATATTTGAGTGATAACCCCTTCTCAATTCCCACAATCTGGACTAGGCCAATTAAAAAAAATTAATACAGCCAAACACACATCAAACAAACAAACGCTTTCAGCGAAAAGCTATCTATCAGCATCCACTGTGCACTCTGATCTCTACTAGATCAGGCCACTCTATTCAAAGCCACATAGACGTTTATTTAACAACAACATTGCCGACACTACTGGTTTGGCTAATAACCCTTTACTTTACCATTTACAACTCAAATTCCATACGGATATTAACACTCAAATGTGATAGGGATAAAATAATATATATATATATATATATATATTTGGTAAGAAAAACAACAAGTAAGTCCCTAGATGATTACCACGGTAATCATCGTATACTCCCATTATCCCTTTAATATGGTGTAACTACCCAACACATCCAAGGGGACAGAGACTCTAAATCTCTCTAAGGTCTTGACTCGCATCTCTTATACATAATGTATTGTTCTAAACATACTCTAATACCAAATGAAAAATCTCACCTCTATACCCATACTATCTAAGAGTATCACTGAGTAATACTGTCAGACAATACAGAGAATGAGGCTATATGGGGTACACACGTGAATATCCCCATGGGTTAAAACTGGTACATATTTAAACATCGAATATAACTCACCAACAAACGTATATAGTATCAGCACAAAGCAATAAACACGTGTGCCTCCAGGATAAAATAATACATAATATACAGTGAACACACAGTCAGAATCTCAACAATATATATAATAATATATACAAGACATGTCCAATATACAACGTAAGGATCTACATACATGAGACTACATAAAATCAAAATGATATACAAAAATACTATATACTAGCCTCATCTAAGCCCAAATATTACAAGCTGGTCTCATCATCCTTAATCATAAAATGTCTCGTGCTGACCCGAGTATTATGTAAATAACAAACGGGTCAGGCTATATCTGAATCAAAGGTTTGTACACACACACACACACACACATATATATATATATATATATATATAAATGAAAAAACTATATCTAAATCAAGGGTTGTACACATATATATAAATGAAAACTATATGCATGGAATGATAATAACAACATTACATCAAAACATCTCTCTTTATATGGAAAGCATCAATCAAAGTAAGCACAAAGATGTCATCACCCATATAAAATTACGTCAAATGTTATCCAATCGAAACAATATCGAATAGGTGAATCATCCATATCCAGAATCATCATCAAAGTCCAAAAATCATCAAATATGAGATGTCATCAAGTATAATTAGGCTAGCAACAGCAATGCCTAAGTATATCTCTCAATCTCGAGTAATAGAATACCAACATCAAATAAATATAGGCCGCCTATCAACGAAATCATATACAATAAAATATATGAGAATCCATTATACCATGGACACCTATCAAGATATAATCTTATCTCCTCATATAATAATATATCATAATAAATCATGATAGGGAATGACTGTATGATAGACATAAAGTCCCAAGTAGAGTCATATATAGGTCAATATGTGGGTCACCTAACCTATATCTATAGTTAAGTGAGGTGCATCAATAATATATGCCAATCTACCACTCCGTTAGAATCAAATGGGAGACCAATGGCCGTATGCCCTCTCTAGGAACCTAGGGTTACTTAACCAGATCTGCTCCTACAGTCTTCAGTTACCTCGACGGACATCGTGACACATATCCACCAATGTCTAGCCTACGCGTAACCTCTAAGTCATGACTCTTCTTTGCCCCTATAGGTAGCAAACTACTGGCCCATGCGACAGAAGGGGTTATAGGGCACCTACCCTATGGGTCACCTAATCCAAATACCGTGATGCACGTCAAATATAACATCCAATAAAAGTTTCCACGAACTTGGGGCGTGACCCCAAGATAAGGCCGCTAGGGTGGATTATAGCCATATGGTCCTCTCCAATGCCAATAAAAGGAGTACATCATGATAGTGGCATACAATATCAATAAATATAAGGGCACCTATCCTACCGATACATGTGAGCATCACCTCATGAAAGTATAATCTCATAATATTATTCTTGTCATGTGAGTGTTACCTACTTATAAATAATAACCAAATAAATATAATAACAACATCCCATACCACGACGTGATACTCAAATTTTTATTCACTGCTTATAAACTCCACTTAATCTTTATAATATTCTATATAATGAGTCCAAATAATAACTGGAGAAATATTATCGAAAGTCTCATACCATACGGTATTATAACTCCGCTTATTCAGATTTCTCATCATAGAGAATTTATATAACGAAATCAAACAGAAGGATGTCATCAGCGTATGAAATCACATCAAAAGCAAATAATCAAATCAATACCTAATGGCGAATCATTCATAACAATAAAAATCAATGTGGAAGAAAAAAGAAATCATAAAAATATGGTAAAACTCTATTTAAACAAATATGTAAAATAAACATCTTATACTCTTAGTTGTACTTATTGATACTTAAACAATGTTTAAAATTCTAATAATATTAAAAAGAAAATATTACTTATTTTTAGAAATTATATAAACTTTTAAACAATTATTTAAAACCTATTATAGCTTTCATTCCAATAAGTTAATAATTTTAAATAAAAAATTTCTTCAATCAGTTTTATATTCTAAAACTAATAAAACTAGTAAAATATTTATATATTAAATTATTTCACACTATTTATGTAATATTTTAAATAAGGATTTAACACTATAATTTACTTTCAAATCATTGTTTATAGACATATTATACGTTCAAAATAATTTAACAAATCCAATATAATTTATAGAAATTACTACATAATTTTGTATAATTAAATTCTATTTTGAATTATAACTTCCAAAATAATTCTGCTTTTATTTCAATCCTTTAAATATAATTCAAATCCATCATTTTAAATTCAAGATATTTGTAACCTAACCCATTAAATAATTTAAGAACATTCAAATATGAATTAGGAAAATGATTATATTTATAAATATTTCATAAAACTTCTTAAATCAATTTATATTTTAAAAACAATAGGAACCTTTAAAATGTATATATTATATAATGAATAATACATTCACTTTATTTATAATATCCCAAAATAAAGATTTAAATACAAAATTTTACTTTTAAACCTTTACTTGTATATTTCAAAACATTCTAGATCACTTTATAATCCAATTATTTGTTATGGAAATATTTCCATAATTATCTATAATTAGTTACTACTTTTTAATAAATATATAAACTTCAAAATGAATTATATTTATTTCAAACCATGGTATATAATTCAAAATCTTTACTTTATACTCAAATTAATTAGAAATAAAACATTTTCCTTTCAATTATAACATTTTAAAATTCTCATATTATAAAAAAAGAGTTTTATTTATTCAAAACATATCCAAAATCATTTATTTATTTCATAAAAAGGATTTTATGTTTTTCTAATGTTTGAAAACTCTTTCAATAATATCTAAATAACCTTTATAATAAAAATCTCTTTAAAATAATACAATCATTTTCATAATAAATTTTATAAAATAGAATTATATTATATTCTTCCTTTCAAACAATTCCAAACTTATAATATATTATAATATTGATTTTAAAAATTGTTTTTATAAACAAAAGAAAACAAAATCTATATTTATAATTAAAATATATTTGTAAATTTGGAAATTGCTAAATTGAATAAAATTTAGTAAAGTATTAATAAAATACTTCTAATAAAATTTTATAACCCATAGATTATTTTTCAAAACTTTCAAAAGTATTTTTAAAACGAGAAAACCAATTTATCACCCAAAATATCAATCATGGATGTTAACTCGCTTATGAGTCAAAGCAAATTTCAGCTAGACTTAGAAGATCAAAACAAGGAAGAACTAACTTGAAATCTTGGAGACAAGTTTAGATGGAGCAAAGGAATAGCTCGAAAAAGTTTCATCCCAAAATACCCTAATTACACAAGTCGGTGTCGACTTGTTCATGTCGGCGACAATATGTTTTTGCCCACATATTCCTCCATTCCAACCCCACATGAGCTATTATCTATCTCTCCCATGTGTGTTCAAGTGATTTCTTATTGTTTACGATGACATGTTTCAAGAGTTGAAGAGTTAACAGCTAGAATGGCAGAATAAATCAAGTGATGAAGGAATGATTACCAAAATCAACCAACAATCAATGGAAACAACATGGAACACAACAAAACAAAGTAAGAGGAAGGATGCAAGAAAGTTCAAAACGATTCGAACTAAGGAAACTTGTTGGCACTGACATGTTTAAGTCGGTACTGACATGTTTTGTTAACTCGTGGTGCTCTACAATTTTACAAATGACTTCAGGCTGATCTCTGCACTCCGCTTCAAGTGAACTTCTAACCCAACATAACTGTTTCTCTATAAATACCAGCCTACCCGCAACCAAAATGGATCTCTTCCCTGATCTTCAGCTCTTCACTCTGGATCTGATCTCCTTGCCATTGGAGACTTCTTCCTCTTCTTCACTCCTCTCCTCTACCTCTCAAACTCTCTAGAAACTGCATTGTAAATTTGAGATCCACTAGATAGTGGTCAGATCTGATACTACTAATTGTAATCCAAAGATAAAAAAGTTAATAAAAGTGATTAAGGTGGTCGTAGGCCAGAGATTATGTCGAACCACCATAAAAATTCTTGTTTTTTCTTTTCTTTTATGTTATTCTTACTTGTTTGATCTGGGATTTCTACTTCTTTTACATTTATTATAAAAGAAACGGTGCTATCATCTAATTTCTGAGTGTTGATCCATTTTCTAGGTTAACAATATAGCTAATTCTCCAACTCATCAATCAATCGTTAATATAAATTTTTATCATTTGGCCCAAATCGAATTACATCGATCTTTAGCCATCCGTACTATGTACACACACATATAAAATAAACTACACATCAAAATGCAATCGGACGGCATCTCCTTGGCATTTTGGACAATCCTACATACACAAAATCTCACAATCTATTCCAAAAAACATAGCATTCAATCTAAATTTCCTAACCATTATATCAACCAATTCATTTAACTAAGTCATTCATTCAATAATCGAGATAATTATATAAATAATGGGATAAGGAAATAGCTGTGAGTGTAGAAAACTCAACATACAATGTAACCGAGACAAACACACTTTGCATTTCATCCCCTTAACCACTACTGTCTTACTGCTCTCGTCGCCAACAGCCTCTCCCAACTTTGCAACGTTGATGCCAACTTCGCCTTCATCCACGATAGCCATGGTCGCACCTGTTCACCTAGGTCGCCATAACTTCCATCATCGCACATGCACCTGCATCCCCATCGCAAGCTCCTGATCATTACCATCATCTCCAACAGCCGTGTCTCCCATTCGAGCTACCAAGATCAAGATCGATACCTCAACTTCCAATCGCCACACCCCTATCACAACTTCTCGGTCAATCTCCGTCCACCACCAAACCAGCACGAATATGTGCCTGAGTCTCGCTATGACACCTACACTCAATCGCCTGCACCTCATCGCGGTCTCCATCACGTCCTTCCCAACTCGCGATCTCACACGACCTCCTGCTTGAATCATCGAAATTGCCGATGCTTGGCACCGTGGACCTCGTGCGCAAATTCCTTTTCTTCCACTTTTTTTTAAATGATCACAATTTTGATTTTTGGGGTAAAAGGGCAAAACTGGTAAGTGAGATAAGAGGTTCAGGTTTTGCAAATGAAGATGGAAGGAGGGTTCTAGAACAGGGAGGAAAGAACATAGGCTTGATGACTTGTTTTAGGCCTTAAATTCAAATTTAATTTAGATTTAATTAATTTATTTCACACTTAAATTTGAATACTTATAAATATATTTCAGCCTAGTTTAGACTGATTTATACTTCATTCCACAAATTATATTTTGATAATTGGACAATTTTATTCAATTCAATACTTGTTTATTTTTATTTAATTATTCATTGCATTATTACAAAATAAATTTATTTTTCAACTATTTCAATTATATAAAAATTATTTACACTTCAAAAATATTTTATATTAATTAAAATATTTTATTCAACTGCAAGTTTCTATCTAAAAAGAATTTATTGCTTTAATTCAAATTATTAGAAAAAAAATCACCATTAAATAAATTTTACTTATGTAAAATTTTATTTTCATAAATAATAATTATTAAAATCAAATTCAAACATTTTATTTTAATTTATTTATTATTATGGCATAGAAAGCAGGGTTGTTACACAACTACTATGGTCGACCAATCCAGTGCTTCCCTTTTTAAATGTCATCCAACCATCCACCTCTTGATCAAGTTTTTCCATCCCAGCTGGCGAAATATACGTTCACGGTCATTAATTCAAGCCTTTGTTTCAAAAAAATCTTCAACCCCCGTATGTGCATGTTCTCCGGTATTCTGAAAGTCTTTACACAATTTGGGGAAGTCTAGTGGATGGGGTGCTGCTTCAGGGGGTGGAACAACTGGTGCCATTGGTGTAGCTTGTTAAGGAATGGGAACTTTCCCTATGTGCCTTTGGTATTTCTTAAACCATTCTAGCATACCTCGTATGGTGGACATTTTTTGGATAGTGGGGTTCCTAGCCTCTGAGCAGTTGTTTTCAGCTATAATCAACTTTCTGTAGGTTTGAGCTTTTTAGTCACAACTTCCTAAGATAGTATTATTAGTCGAAATAAAAATATTTCCTAGTGTGTTTGTGTATGTTCATTAAAGTGTGTGTGTATATATAGAGGGGTTTTGAAAAATACTTTCAAAAATAACAAATACGTACTCTCACGTATACCTACTCTCGCCGATCGGGGAACTAAGTTCTGATACCAAATGTAACAATCCTCTTTGGAACGGGCTAATTTTTGACTCAAGAAAAGCCCGTCAAACCTTAGGTCCATTCCAAAGTTAGCTAGTGGTTGGTAAAATTGATACAATGAACAATATACAGAGCTATCTATCCATGCTTTCAAAATCTCACAGCGGAAGAGATAAAATATAATAACAAAAATAAGTAACCATATCACAAAACCAAATCTCAAAAACACAACATCCTAAAAATATCCATATACAATATCTCAAAATAAAATATCAACATGTCTGAAATTTGGGTACATCTGATTACATCAAAAACATATATAAATAACTAAACTGCCACAAATCTTAACCTCTACCTCCGTCTTCTCCATCAGCATCGTTCCCTCTAACATGTGGGTTGTAATAAGGAGGGAGTTAGAACAACAATGTCCGATGAATGAAAATCTCAAGTCTTACCATAATAGTATTTGGGCGGTATCATTTAGATAAGTAACATGTCTTATGCATCCTACTTATCCTACTAAGTATACCTCCATTGTAAGCCAAAAGCCTTTCTAGTCCAACTCATAGCATACCTTTAACTATAGGCCAAGGCCCTTTTTCAGTCCAACCTTATAACTCTAATGCGGGTGCAATGCAACTACGGGGTCTAACGACCCATCTCTGCCAATTATGTCTTAACGATGCGAGAGAAATAACTTAAGCCACTTAATACCTCTTTAGTGGGAATTAGGCATACTCTGACCATTTAATACCTATACCCAAGATAGATCCCCGTCAATTAATACCTAAGCAGACCCCTCTTCGGTACTTCTTAACCGATATCATAAGAAATTCCAAAAGGCCACTTAATACTTCTTTTATGGGAAAAGGCAGACCCTACAATATAATCTTAATATCTCAATCCCGAAGTGGACCTCATCTAGAGATTTCCCACTACCACACTTAAAAGATAATCCTAACCATATAATACTCCTTAAGTAGGAAGGAGGCGGACCCTACAATAGCCACTTAATACCTCCAACCAAGAAGCAGGCCCTTATTGGGATATTCATCTTATGACCTGTAATCCAAATCGTGACATCTCACATTAGTCCGACCATTGTAGGTGATAGTAGCCAGGTTAGCTGGGCAAACTTACCCTATAGAATTATGACTAGTGTCACCTCCACCGTGGGTACTTATTATAGTTGATGTCTCACATCAATTCCAAAGTCACACTGCTGGTAGCCAAGATTAGCTTAGCAAACTTCTGTGTGTTTTTTACTAACCTCGCATCCCTACAACTTAGTCATATTTTCGCTCTCCGACTATTTTGATATATATATATATACCTCACCCTCATTTACGCATTAAGGCCATATAAGGAAAACTCCTTATTTCGCCTTTAATTATGGATTAATTTCCATAATTATCTACAACTTCCTTCATATAGGGTTTAATGCTATTTATTCTAGATGATACGATTTATGCGTTATTATTTATATGTTATTAATATATTCGTACGTATGTAAACTTTAGGCTACCTAAATATTCCTAAGCGTGCGTAGAAATATTCCTATTCTAAGATTTTTTTCTCCCTATACTAATTGTTAAAATGTCAAAACTTCCATATTCATACAAGCCTTGGTTTCATACAATAATTTACAAAATAGCTAATATTCTTAGCTAGATAAAATAGGCTTTGTGTGTGTGCATTCAAAATGGAATCAAATGCCAAACTTATTTTACATTAACATGATAAAATCAACGTCTCTATTCAATGAAACAAAACTTTACAATTTATTCCCTTTGTATTCTATTCAACGTTTACATATACAATCTGAAGTGAAAAAGGGAATCATATTCATCTAAATTACCGAAATGCAAACTACAAATGGGAGAATCCATACTTTGCACATCATTTCCTATTTTTACTTTTCTTTCAGAACCCTCCATCACAATAATAGAAATTAGAAGTGGAAGTTGAATAGAACATAAACTATTCAAATTGCAAAAAACAAATTAAATTTTACTATAATAACATAAAACAATTGAGATTCCAATTAATCCAAGAATTGACATATTATTGGGGGACTTTTGGGGGTTTAAATTTTAGGGTTTTCACATGCAAAATTCCCAAAGGCATAAAACAAATCCAAACTTTTACTGCACAAATTTCTAAAATGTGAAAAACTTAGATTTCCATTCATAAATAGTCTCCATGTCTTCATTTGGATTAGATTCTACACGCTCGCCTAATTCTTCCTTTGGTTTCTGATTAATTCCTTCCCTAAAAGTTGAAATCTTGAATCTAACAAAGAATCGAGGAAGAGAAGCGACAGAGTTTCCTTAACGCTTTAATTTTCTTGTAAATAAAAGTGAGGGGGCTAGCTTCTAATTTATAGTGGTTAGGATGCGCCTGGATCGTAGGATTTAAGTCAATTTAATATAATAAAATTTAGACCGTTTCTGGCTTATCCAAACCTAGCCTCCATATAGGTACCAGTCGACCGCTCCTCTCTAGGCGGTCGACCAACCTTCTTCTGCGATCGAGATTTATTTCTTGCCTTTTATCTATTTGACGTTAATATTTAATTTTGTTCCTTAATCCCTAAAGTTAACATTTTCCTTAAACGTTATGCTCCCCTTAACATTAAAATATTTATTACCTTTTCAGTTTCAAACATTAACGTTGTTTAATTTTTAAATTTAAATTCGTTTGAATTATTTTAAATTTTAAAACTTCAAACGTCAATAACTTTTTCGTTTTAGCTCCTATCGCAAAACTTTATATATGAATGTTAATCAAAAAATTGCCACGAACACAATGATGTAACTATCATGGCCAAATTTCGACAATTTCGAAATTCTCGTTTTTAACCTTATTAATCAATTAATTAATTTCTTATTAATTTTTACAGGGTGTTATGAACCACAAGCTAGTTACTTCGTCCTTGAACCTGAAATATTTCAAATTGACTCGAGTATTATATATAGCATACGGGCTAGACTATGTCTAGAATGTGGATGTTAATATATAATAATAACTAGTATAAACGAGGGTATCTCAAAGTCGCATATTAACATCTCAATCACATTAACATTTCCCAAAGCAATGCACATATGATATCACCCATAGTAAACAACATATAATCATCATATTAAATGACATGATAATAAAATGGATGAAACATCATCTAAAGAGCCAAATTACTATACCAATACAACATTCAGTGACATATATCTCAACACACAGTCCTAGTGCAACAAGAACTCTTGACTGCATGGCACTAAGAGATATATAAATAATATGATATTTTGATTCATAATATAACAAACAAATACAATATAGCACAAAAATAAAACACGATGATCTATCTTGACCAACAGTTCTAATTGAGAGGAAATACTCCCAACTGAATGGCCCAAAGATATATATACATATATAAATATATATATATATACACATATATATCTATGTGTCTGTGTGTGTGTAAACACACACATACATAATACTTACACCTCACATCAATAGATATCTCAATCAATGGATCTAAGAGAGAATGAAAAACAAGCACGCAACAAGTCTCCAACATCATAGCTGGTCTTTGGCTAGGCTACCTCAGATGACATACAACTATACAAGCATACAAAAAGTCCCTAATGTCATATAACCATCATTTATAATGAGGTGATAACATCAAATGTCTCATTAGAAATGAACCTACCTAAGTCACCCAAATGAGAGACTATCGTACTACAGCACTGCTTCAGGAAATGCTAGTGACCTTAGCCCTTTTCCTACAGTCCTTAATCACTCCAAGAATTGTAGCAAAAATATTCATATGCATGTCACAAACACGCTACTAGACTATGTTATGCCTTGGTCATGACTCCTACTTACCCTTGGTAACGAACCGTTGGCCCTTAGTAACGTCTAGGCCATGGTTGTAATGAGACTAATAACTCTCAACCTTAATCTCATCAAACTGACTGATGGAGTCGGGCCAATCGAAAGCGGGTTAAATGGCTAAATTTCAAACTTTTCCCTTATTTGGTTTATAGTGGGCCTATGAAGTCTAATTTCTAATACTAGATCCAATCTAGTTGTTTTAATAAAATCAAATTTTATTTTAAATATGCATTGCTTTATTTAATTATTATCAATAATCATGTGCATTTAATGAATAAAATTCAATTATATGAATAAGGGGGATTTTATTTATTTAGAGAAAGAAACCTTTCATTTCTCTCTCTTAAAGCTCCCTCGTTAATTAAAGGATGGTTTTATTTTATTTAAAGGGAGAAAATTTTCATTCATCTCTCTTAATTAAATTGTTTAGTTGATTTACCTAAATGATAGTTTTACCAAATTTATACTTGGTATATTCTCTGAGCATATCTAAATATACTCAAGTGTGTATAGTGCAAGTGCGACTTTTCAAATTGTGTAACTAGGTTATGTGTATGTGTTTAAGTGCTGGGATTTATACTGCAATGGATATGTTAGCCCTTTATATACGCATTAGATGTCCAAAACATTGCTTGCAAATAAATTAATATATAGGGGCATTTCACCAGAAAGACAAACTTTGCAGTCCAATTAATTTCTAGGACACACATCTGAAATAATTACTTTCAAGGCCAAAGTCAGTAGAATAATTACTTTCGAGGACAAAGTCAGCTGTCCAATTACTTTCAAGGACATAACTTCATAGGTTTTTAGGCTCTAGAAACTAATTATTTTTGTATTGTCCTTAAAAGTAATTATTTTAGTTGTGTGTCCTAGAAATTAATTTCACTTGCTAAAGAGGCCCTTGTGGATAATTCCCACTAATATATATATATATATATGGATATTTCAAAAGTTTTCAATTTAGTTAGATCTCTAAATTAATCTAAGTTGATTTTGACCAGATCAACATATCCAAATTTTGTTTCCAAAATATTAAGTTGTCTGATTTGGTAATATAATATGAAAACAGATCTTGATCTAAAATTCAAAATAAATTATATATCAATGATTTAAAATAAAATAAAAATGATAAGAAAGAGATTTTGTAAATCATATTCATTTGCCAAAACCATATCCTTTTATTTTTAATCCAAAAGAAAAGTTTTATCAAATAAGGTTTAAGTTGTCTGATTTGGTAATACAGTATGAAAATAGATCTTGATCTAAAATTCAAAATAAATTATATATCAATGATTTAAAATAAAATAAAAATGGAAAGAAAGAGATTATGTAAATCATATTCATTTGCCAAAACCATAACCTTTTATTTTTAATCCAAAAGAAAAGTTTTATCAAAAAAGGTTAGGATGTTAATTTATGTATGTTTATACATAAAGATGAATCTCCTTTAATATATGTAGGTATGTATGTATATTCCCTTTGTTTCTAATAAAAACCACTTATTATAAAATAATTTTTAATTAATTTTAATATGTATATATACACACATATATGTATGTGTATGTATACATACATGTTTGTTTTAAAACAAAAAACCAATTACAATGGAAATTCACATTGATATTTATATAGATAAACATACATAAAATAGTAAATTAACTTTTAGATCAAGATTTAAAACAACGACATCAATAGGATTTAACAATACAATTATCAATAGAAGCCATCAATATCAATCTCAAACCATAATTAAATGTTAACAAATTACAAAATTGCAGATCTACACTTAAATACAAAAGGACCAACAAATGCATATATAAATTCATCAAAGTAAATAAATTGCTAGATCTACAATATAATAATACATACATATATATATATATAATTAAATGGAAAATACCTTATTGATGTAGCCCTTTTGAATGCACCTTGATTGATAGATTCAATCCTAGATCTTATCTCCTAGCTCCAAGCATTGCAACGGCTTAGAGTACGACCTTTTATTTGATTGATTTAATTGAATGCCATTAAAATAAAAAATTTATTTTATCTATCTAAAAATTTTGACCATGAAAGTGGAAGAAATAAGATGGTGGCTAGGGTTATGAAAGAGAATGATTGAGAAAGGCAAGTGAATGAAAGGTAAGATATTTATAGAGGTAACCTTTCTTAACCTCCTCCTTTCATTTTCTAGATCCAAGAACTGGATTTCAAGCTCTTTTTCATCATATGGATTGTAATGAATGAGGTTTTATGGCCCTTTGATTTATTCGGTAACACTTAGCAAATAGTTACATTTAAATCAAATTTAAACGCTCATTGATATCTTATATCAATTTGTACATATATAACTTTAATATACGCACCCAAGTTAATACCGATGACATAAACATACTAATGGCATCCAATACATCAAATAAATTATTTTTTAATTAATATTTCAAAAAAATTAATTTAATTGGTTTATAACAATTTATAAATCAATTAAATCATGTGGTATTTTGGAGAACCTATTAGTACGGTTATGCGACTCGTAGGTGTAAATTCAATCAGCGATTAATATGAACTATCTGAATATTAACGTTCACTCATCATCTTAGCTAGTGGAGTGACATTTTAGCCTAATTTATCGCCCACGCATCTTTTTGATAAAATCTAATTTTACTTATTTAAGCGTTATCTAGCAGTGATAATTATTTACACCAATTCTCTTCGTTAAAACTATATCACATTAGGACTTATGGAATTTGGTTTTGGTCAAAATTCCAACATTTTCCACATTCAACTTTGTAAGTGTAAACACAAAATTCTTGGTTTAATAATAATAATTATTATTAACCATACAGCTCTGGCATAGAGATTTGACTTTTAGTTGACTAAAGTTGATCGTCGTAATAACCCCATACAACCGAGGAGATGAATTCTCTATTAAACAGTGTTTCACTTCCAAGCTTCAATTCAGGCCCAACTATAGTCGTTCAATGGATGTCATGCCACGATTTAACTATAATCAAAGTGGAGTGTCCACATTAAAGCTTGATAGTATTCTCAAGTCGAGGGAATTGTGTAAAATTATCACATCGATATTCATTGTTTGACCTTGGTTATATTAACCAACAGAAAACTATTGAATGAGTCATTCCATGGTTATCCAATAACTATCAGTATGTAACATCTTGGTGCCCCCAGCTACCATGAGTAATACACTGCCAAATGTTTGGTGACTGTTATGTGCTCTAGTCTTAATGGATGTATCGATATCTAATCTCGACACATCTTGACTAGGAATATTTAAAATAATATGTTATTTTCAATGTGATAAAATTCTCATGATTACAACACTTTGTAATTACTATCACATAACATATTGTTTAAGGATTTCCATTTATATACTTTAAATTAATTACTTAATTATTTATATTTATATAACAATAATAGTATAGAAAGAAAAACACCTTTTATTTTGAACAAGATTGGTTATTGAGTTAGATTTATGTAACAAATTAAATAATTGCCCCTAGGAAATACCACTAACTCTATCAATCTCCCACTTGCACTTGGGGTCATTTATGGAATCTTATTCCAACTTCTTTGATCGATTTTCTCAAAACTAATTGAGTCGGTCCCTTAGTGAACAGATATGCTATTTTGTTTTAATTCTCCACTATGCCAATCAACTTTCTCCAATGTTGATAAACTACCTTTATCACGTGGAACTATTCGGAGTATGTTTTTCAACTTCTAATGAGTTTTTATATTGTTATCATATAACAAAGATGTAGTATTCTCAATAGTTAGAATCACTCCTAGCTTAGTTATAAATTTTTGCACTTTATATTTATATATTGCTTTTATTATGTTAAGGCGATGTACTCGTCATTTTTGTTGAATCAGTCATCAGCTTTCGTTTGGAACATTTCCAACATAAAGTTCGTTACAATTTGAACATGAATTTGATATTGACATACTCAATATCACTTATGAAGTTTGAGTCCGAATAATGCATCATAAGGAGTTCATTGTTTCTGTAAACAATTTTCTAGTATTTCATAAATACCTGATAACACTCTAAACTACAATTTAGTTATCTTAGTTCGGATTTGATATTTGCTCCATGCAACAAATACATAAGAAAATTATGATAATGTAGACAATACAATGTGTATGATAATACCCATTGCTAATGTGAAAGGAATCCATCTTACATGTTCCACATTAAACATTTTAATAAGTGCCTTTACATATCGTTTGGGACATTCCTAACATCTTTTATACTTATTATAAAATATATATAATCTACAAATCCAATATCGAGTATTAAGCAACCAAACTAGTACTGATTTTTAACATACGTACGTCTTTAACAATCAATAGTATGGTGTTTACTTATAGTTTTAAAATATTTTGTACCTACTAATATTCTTTCTTACAATTAAACGCTTCCTCTGCATTTTGACCTAAATTCAAATTGTTTGATTTCTTAATCAAAATACTTACTTAACTCTAATGCTTATAGAATAACACTTTTGTATCATTTCTTGGATTATATCCAATAATCATTAATTCAGTTATTGCTCCTACTAACTTCAAGACATTTTGGTTGTTATGTGTAACTCTCTATTTTAAATCATAATCTAGAATTTTTTGTTTCAACATATATGTAGAAACTCAAAGTTATACCAAGCGATAAATTTTGTGAGTAAAATCCAAATTAACTATAGCACATTGGTGATGAATCTACTATGTTAGTTTCAACAATTAAAAAGTACATTCTTATTCTTATCAACGTGGCTTATATTTCGACTACATCAATCTTCTTCCTGAAGACACCTTTGCAGCTAATGGATCATATCCTTTCGATTACCTATATCAAAATCATATTTTGCTAACATACTTGGAATCAATTCCGGATTTGTGCATCGTGCCACATGGTAGAGTCAATACTCTTAATGGCTTACATAAAATTAAAAAAACCCTTTTCTCAACATTAATAAAATTCATAATTTCTCTTTAATGTGCGAGATGTATCATTAGACATTCCAATGTGTCATGTTTATTTAGGTTTGGTTAACTTTATTTCATCCCTCGTAACCAGTTTCATTTTTGGATAATATCCAAATATGTTTTACAACCAATAATTTGCAAAATAAATTCCTTCGGTACGAGGTTGGTATTTTTTGAAACAACAATTGCTTCTCAGGCAATGGAATTGGTATTCACAAACTCTTTATGAATTGTCTTATATATAAAACCGATTTGGTTTTAGTTTACTATACTTATGTTCAAAACATAAATTTGTCATCCAATGACGATCGTTTCCAAACTACATTGGGGTTGATTCATACAAGATCCCTCATGTATAATTATTACGTGTAGTCTTTCGACTCGCTCAACCTGCCAACTCCTTGGCCTAAGATAAATTAGCATTTCTTATAAACCCTTATCTTGTATGATTTTGTAAACAATTCTTTAGATGAAAATAATTATAACCTTGTGTTCTACTCTTAAGTACACGACCTTATAGAAAGAATTTAACTCAACCTCACTAAAAATTAATCGTACTTTGTCCAACAAAGTCTGATTACTCCTAATTGATACATCATTATGTATCATAGGGAAGAGTGACTTTTGAGATTGAATCTTTTTCATTTTAGGTACGTTTGGAACTCTTTCCAATGTACTCCTTCATTCGATCAAATTGAATCATTTCTACTGCATGTAATTACATTTACTTTCATTTTGTGTTATATGAACTTATCATAGACATACTACAAGTGCATCATAACACTTGTTTATGTTTGTGATAACTCATTAGTTAATACAACAAAGTAGGTGGAACCATTTTGATATTAATAGACTTTCGATTGCATAAATTAATATGTATCAACCCGAAGAGTTCATCAACTCTTATGACGCTCCCATTGAGTGGGTGCTTCGTCCTTAATTGTCTTAAATATAATTTACTAGCACCATATGATTCATAATCATATAGCCAAAGAATTATTTCTCAAAACTCTGGTTTGGTCTATAATTCCAAAATAATTGCAAATAATTTATTATTTCTCAAAGCTATGGCTTGTTTGTAATTCCAAAACAACTATAAATAATTTAAGATACTTTTGTATTTTCCAATGCATCGCTTTTCTTATGAAAACAAATGCCACTATTATACTTTTATTTTGTAACGAATATTCATAATATTCATATTTAGATATAACTATGTCCATTTTTTAGTCAACAGTGAAAACCAGTTATTATTTCTTAAATAACGGTTGGTATGATTTACGAAAACAATTTTCGTAACTTGATGTGACCAATAAGTGCTATATAGAATTCTCCTACTATTTCTCCTATTATTACAATAGCATGCAAAATACGAAGGTCTATTCACCACTTAATGTAAGCTATTTATTCCATCTACTGTAACCATTTTATAGTCGAGAGTATTTAGATTAAATATCTTGAACTCAAAGGAATAAATTTTGTAGAAAATAATTCTCTATAAAAAATACATTTTGGAATAAAAATCAAAATTTTCACTCCAATGTCAAATATCAATTATTATTTTACAATTCTCATTTTCGATGTTTCTTTATAAAGCAGAAGTGACCATTCATTCTCTTCATCCCAATTGTACCTTAAGTTACATTTACCCTCTTATATTCATTTTCCTTTCTAAATAGTCGAACAATTCAAATGGAAACCCTTACTACAGCATCGTAAAGAATCTTTTACAAAAGTGCATTTGATCATCCCTAGTATTTAAGAATACCAAATATTGTAAATTGATCAAAGTGATATTTCAATGATTGAGTTGTTATGCCTATCTTGTAGCTTTCAGTCTATTATTACATATAAAACGACAAGATCATCATTGTAATCAATCATATTGAATTTACGATCTCAAAATATTGTTTACTTGCTTATTTCGAATGAACCAATTTCATTGGGGTTTCGCACATTACGAATTGCGATCGTTCACCATATAACATTAATATATAATTGTACATGGATCAAATATCCATATTTAAGTATTGCTTTTAGAGTTTGAAACTCATAAAGGACAATACATAGTCTCAGGCAAATAAATACGTAAGTGACCAATTAGGAATGTGTTTAGTAGTTATAAAATTAAGAGCTTGCATGGGTATTGAAACAATAACATGCAGAAAATATTTATTAGTAAGTATATTTTATATTTCTTTTGCAAATCTTTAATTCGATTCATTTGTATATCTTAATTGGTAAACATTTTATCAATTATATTAATTTGCACAAATTTATCGATGTAAATTATTATAACTTTATGCAGCAGATGTTCTTACAATATTAGAAATGTTAAATGTTACCATTTCATTATTCTAATAAGGCTCCACTAAATTTTTATTTTTATCAGATTCCTAAGAAAAACATAGAAATCATTTGATTTCTCTAGTGGGAGTTAGGACTCACTTGCCTTGGGATTCTGAGCTCGACGAATATCAATAAATCATAGGTCTGCAAGCGATGGATAACACTTTACCGATTGTATTAAATACAACTCTAACCTGTGGTCTTTGTCCTGATCTTTTCTCGACCTTGATGAATATCAACAAATCGAAAGAGATTATTCAATCATACCCACCATTTCACAATGGCATAAGTATAAAGCATGTACCCTGAGGAATGTCAACAAATACCTGCATGTATATCCACTCAATATACTAATAGTGCTACTCATAACATTTCTAGTTTGAGAAATATCAACAGCTAGAGGGTACAAAAGCAATCTATGAATATATAAGTGGTGAGGAGAACTTTACACTAAGGATTCAAAAAAATTAGTATTTTATATTATGTGATATCGACTTATGGAATAAAATGAAATACCCTCGTGATTAAAGTGTCGGACACATCAAAAATCATAGTATACGTAATATATGCATGTGTTTATCCCTCAAGTCTATTTGGCTTTTTTCCGTACCACTTGATTTTTTGTATATTCATATTATGTAAGTTTGATTATTATTGTATAACTTTTATAGTTTAATTAACTTATATAATAGTCTTATGTACATTACATTAACTAAATATTGTTTAATTAATTTAATTAATTAATATTTTAATTAATTTAATGTTATTCCATTAAACATTTTAATTGAATATGTATACCACAACGTTTATGGTTATAGACATATATCTATGCATATATGTATTTTATTATTTGTTAATTTACTTTTAATCAACTTGTTTAATCAGAAAAATTAATTAATTCTTAATTTCTAAAATTTCTTATGTACATACATATACCCTTACACCATCTTAAATAATTCAAGATAATGTAACATATACGTATATACATTACATGTATATACCTTAATTAATTAACTATTTAACTAATTTATTAATGTTATTAATAAATGCTAAAATTTTCAAAATATATTTGTTATATTTTCAAAGCACTTTTGAAAACTATATTATAACATTTGTAATATACATTACTTTCAAAGCCAACTTTGAAAACCATATTATAACATTTATAATGTAATTCTTATTTTAAATTTTAAATTTTATTTTAATTTCAAAACAGTATTGAAATCACATTATAACATTAATAATGTTTTTCTTATTTTTAATTTAACTTTTAAAATTAAAATTTCATTTAATTTTCAAAACAATTTGAAAATTAGCTCAAGGTCCAATTTAAATTGGTCATTTCTATTAGGGGCAACCTTTGGGCTCACTTCACTTCTTAGGCAGGCCAGTAGCCAGGGAGGGTAAGGTACTTGATTATCCAACATAAGCCCAGACAATACTTTTCTAGACACCATACTAAATTGCTAAGTTTAATTAGTTAGCCATAACATGACTAATTTAGACTGTATAGACCATTTTGTTCTGATACCATTGATAGAGTCGGGTCAGTCGGAAGCGGTTTAAATGGGTGAAATTCAAATATTTCCCCTATTTGGATCATAATGGGCCTATGAAGTCTAATGTCTAACACTAGATCCAATCTAATTATTTTAATAAAATCAAAATTTATTTTGAATATACATTGCCTTATTTTATTATTCTCATTAATCAAATGCATTTAATGTGAATCAAATTCAATTAAATGAATGAGGGTCGTTTTATTTATTTAGAGAAAGAAACCTTTCGTTTCTCTCTCTCTTAAATCTCTCTTATTAATTAGAGGAAGGTTTTATTTATTTTGAGAAAGAAAGTTTTCATTCCTCTCTCTTAATTAAATTGATTGATTGATTTACTTAAATGATAGTTTTTAACAAATTTATACTTGTTATAATCTGTGAGCATATCTCAATATACTCAAGTGTATATAATGCAAGTGCGACTTTTCAAATTGTGTACATTGTTGATGTGTACGTGTTTAGCTATTGGGATTTACATGCCACAGACATATTTGCCCTTTATATATGCATTAGCTATCCAAAACATTCCTTGCATATATATATGTATATGAATATTTCAAAGGTTCTGTTTTAGTTAAATCGTTAAATAAATTTAAGTTGATTTTGACCAAATCAATAAATCCAAATACAATTTTTTTCCAAAACATCATGTAGTCTGATTTGGTAATATATGAAAATAGATCTAGATCTAAAAATTCAAATATAACTATATATCAATGATTTGAAATAAAATAAAATTGAAAATAAAGATATTTTGTAAATAGTATTCATTTTCCAAAATCATAACTTTTCATTTTTAATCCAAAAGAAAATATTAATCAAACTAGGTTGGGATATTAATTTATGTATGTTTATACATTAAGATGAATATCCTTTAATATATATACACACATATATATGTATGTATGTATGTATGTATGTATGATCACTTTTTATATAATGAAAACCACATATTGTTAAATAATTTTCAAATTAATTTTAATACAGACACATAAACATATATGTGTGTGTACATATATGTTTCTATAGAAATAGACTACCAACTATGAATAAATGGAAATCAACATTGATATTTAAATAAATAAATATACATAAAATATTAAATTAACTTTCAGAACTAAATTTAAAATGGCAACAACGTCTATAGAAATTAACAATAAAATTATCAGTAAAAACCATCATTATCAATTTCAAATCCAAATCAAATGTTAACCAACAACAAAAAAATTAGATCTACACATACATATAGAAGGGACAAGAAATATGAATATAAATTTGTCAAAGTAAATGAATTATTAGAGCTTTAACATAATGTATATAGATAAAATTAAATGGAAAATAACTTATTGATTTTGCCCTTTTGAATGCAACTTGATTAATAGATTCAATCCTAGATCTTATCTCCTAGCTCGTAGCTTTGCAATGACTTAGAGTATAACAGTTTATTTAATTGATTTAATAGGATGCCATTAAAAAAATATTCTCTTATTTTTCTGAAATTTTGACCATGAAAGTAAAGAAAGAAGATGATGGCTAGGGTTATGAAAGACAGTGATTGAGAGAGGCGAGTGAATGAAAGGCAAGGTATTTATAGAGGTAATCTTCCTTAATCTCCTCTCTTCATTTTCCAAATCCAACCATTGGATTTCAAGTCTCCACTTCTTCATATGGATTGTAGTGAATGAGGTTTTAATGTCAATTTGTTCGATAACACTTAACAACTAGTTACATTTAAATCAAATTTAAGTGCCCATCTATATCTTGTATCGATTCGTACATATACAACTTTAATATATGCACCCAAGTTAATACTAATGACATCCAATACACTAAATAAATAAATAATTAATATTTCTAAAAAATATTAATTAGTTTAATTAGTTTATTATAGTTTATAAATCAATTAAATCATGTGGTACTTTGGAGAATCTATCAATGCGGTTTTGTGATTCGTAGGTGTAAATTTAGTTAGCGATTATTATTGAACAATTCAAGTAACGTTCGCTCGTCACCATAGCTAGTGGAGTGACATTTTGCTGAATTTATCATTTACACATATTTTCGATAAAATCCAATTTTACTTAAAGTGTTACCCCTTAGTGACAATTATTTACACCAATTCTCTTTGTTAAAACTATATCACATTAGGTCTTATGGAATTTGGTTTTGGTCAAAATTCCAGCATTGTCCACATTGAACATTGTAAGTGCAAATACAAAATCTTTGGTTCAGTAATAACAATTATTTCTAACCATGATGCTCTGGCCAGAGACTTCGACTTTGAGTTGAATTAAGTTGACATTGATAGTAACCCCATATAACCGAGGAGATGAATTCTCTACAGAATAGTGTTTCACTTCCAACACTTTAACTCAGACCCAACTATAGTCATTCAATGGACGTCATGCCATGATTTAACTATAATCAAAGTGGAGGGGTCCATATTGAAGCTCGATAGTATTCTTAAGTCGAGGGAATTGTGTAAAATTATCACATTGATATTCACTGTTTGACCTTAGTTATATTAACCAACATTAAACTATTAGGTGAGTCATTCCATGGTTATCCAATAACTATCTGTACGTAACCTCTTGGTTCCCCCAACTACTATAAGTAATAAACTGTCCAATGTTCGTAAACTATTACTACTCTAGTCTCAACGGATGTATCGATATCCAGTGTCGATATATCTTGACTAGGAATATTTAAAATAATATGTTATTTTCAATGTGATAAAATTCTCACGATTACAACACTTTGTAATTACTATGACATAACATATAGTTTAAGGATTTTTGCAACATCATCCATTTTGAGGCCCGAAAATAAGCGCTACTGATGTTGTAGTCATCAATAATGTTATTTTCTGATGATAAATGAGATCAGTTAATTGTGTCTATAACATCAAGAGAATGTGAATATGAAAATTTTCAAAACACATTTCATTAATAAACTTTGATATTCATTACATAATCCCAATGATTCATCATTCAGAGAAAATATAATAATTACAAATATATTCCAAGAGTGACATATGAAGATGCTCCTTGTATGATCAGAGTCTAACTACTAGACAGTTATAGGTCTTGTCATTTCATCCATTCAAAAAAACATTTGCCACTTTTCTGTATGGTCTAAGCTGACAATAAACCGCACTTGTCAACTCAAATTGAACAAAAAGGTGGATTGTTAGAGGTGAAGAAGAAAGAGGTAGAAGAAAATAGAACAACAACACAAAATCTCACAAACGCAGCGGAACAAAATATAATATATAGTAACAGACCTTTATACAAAAGAAACAGTATCAGTTAATATACATACCATTATCAGAGTACAACAGTCAGCAACCAATCTGGACAGTTATACAACTTGTCCTCATATACATAACTCACACAGCAAAAATAATCAAGTACATGAAATACGTCTGAAATCCTCTAGCTCATCTCCTGAGCTCCATAGCATTCTACCATGAATCTGTAATACTCGGTCTGACCCGAGCATTATAATAAAATAACACCCGAGTCGGTCTGGAAAACCAGCGTGAGAAAACACACTCAATTTGAATTATTACTATTTTCAAAATCCTTTGAAAAACAAAGGTATCTCGTAAGACCACGTCACACATAAACACGATGGGTTTTTACCTTACGATAACCAAAACATTTTATATCAAAATCATTTGATATTATAATAGTGTCTATAGAAAGTAAATTAGAAAATAGCCGAAATGCTTGCATCTCACGTTTCAGCACAGTTGGACACAATCAAAACCGTACGGCGCTTATTAGAGAATGGTTTCCATACAATGACTGTGCTACTAGGGTACCACCCGTCATAGTAAAACCTCTAGAAAAATGTACCGAGGACCTCGCCGGGATCACCTGCCAACACAAGACCGGCCTACCCCTAACCTAGATAGTACCAAATATGTTATCACCCCGGGTGTTCCCACCCTTATCGAGTGCTCTCGTTTCCATGCACAACCATATCCAAAAAAATTATATATCTGAGGGTATCTAGAAAGGTGATAACATACCCTAATTGGGTGCGACCCACTTAGGCTTGCTGCATCTCCCCGTTTTACTCATCCCCGGTTGATGAGGCTTGAGACCACGTTTACCTTTCAAGAACAATTCCACTTAGAATGTTCATCGTCCTCCAATGACAATGTTCTGATAGCATTCATCCATGCAAGTTGTCCTGGGTCTGGACAAACCGAATTGACATCTTCACTATCTTCACGATATCCATTCGTAACGCTCAAATTGGATCGAAGTGGTTTTTGAATAATTAAATCTGATCCTGGTCTCTTCGAAATGATCAATGAAATTGGCCAATATTTGATAGTTGGTTATTTAACTATCAATATAACATCCATAAGTAGTCACTAGGCCCATATTATAATTTTCCAAAATTTATTTTCAAAATATCTTTATAAGATATATATTCAAATCCCTTTCAAATTTTCAATATTTAAAAACATTTCTGAATACTTGCTTCCATAACAGGATATTTCCACCCGTAACTCACTTCAACACTTAGTGAAATATTTCCAACTTCGATTTATAATCCATTACTTAGAAAATATCTCGATATAATTCCTTCGTCTCTAAATATTTTCAGAAACCTTCCATTTCAACACTTAGGAAAAATACTCTTAAGTCCATTATCCAAAATCATTTCAAGTATCAATACTTAGGAATTTTTCTTATCTTATCTCCAACATTTCCAGAATTTATATTAATCCCTTTTACATTTTCCAAAGTCGATTATACTCACTTATAATCTCGTCTATCCATTTACAACTTCTTTATGAATCCAGAATTAATCTCGAAGTTCTAGTTTTCTAACATTTCGGAAATTCCGTAACCTCCCAGAATTTCATTATAAGATTTTCTCTTATAAAATCACATCTGTTACGTAAACCCCATTTCCAAATCTCGAGAAGATTTATAAATAAATTTCAATCATTTCAAAACTCTCTATATATATAATATGTATTTTTAAAGAATAATAATTTATTTATTTTTAAAACATTTTTAAGTACTTATTTAAAAATTTCAAACTCTTTAAATAAACATCAATTACTCGATTGAAACTCATTTTTAAATAAACAAATCAATTTTCAAAGCTGATTTTAAAAATTAGAATTTATTACAATAAATATTAAATATTTGAAAAATTCACTTTTCGATGTGTTTCGATTCTAACTAATTAAAATTACACGGTTTAATAAATAAAATTTCCCTTTTAAAAACAAACTTAACTTCTTAATAATACAAATATATTTTCAAAATATCAATAACCAGTTCAATTTATAAATTCCTCTTGATTCACAACACATTGATTTCATTCCGACCTCCTAACCATTCCACTTCCAAAAATAGAATCCATTATTTTCCTCAACCCGATTTCCATATTCTAATATAAATTCCCCCTATGAATTTATATTCCCAAATTATCATCTGATATCGTTTTCCTTTATTTATAAACATCGTTTATAAATTATAACTCCTTTGAGTCTCACTTTTTATAAAACTAATATCATTTATAAAATTCCATTTTATAAATTCATTTCTTTATAAATTCCCTTTATTTTTCAAATCTATTTTTAATATTGATTTCAACGCCTTCCATAATTTTTAGGATATCATTTTAAAAAATCCATTGTTTAAAAACCTTCTGTATAAATTATTTTTAAATTTCTATTTAAAATATATTTTCCCGAATAGTTAAGTACAACCCAAAAATCAATTTATCGTTTTATTCAAATCAATTCCTTTTAAAATAATCCAAACTTCGATATACTTAATTTTATATTCAAAATCTCCTTTTAATTCCTTTCAAATCCAAAAATAATATTTATGGTATTTAAAATACCAAAAGTTAGGCCAGTGCTACTATAGCATCCAATAAAAAAAATCACCCAACAATCCATAACAGATTATCAATTCACATCATATATCACTATATATAAAAACAATCAATATATATTTGAGGAATCCAGTTGGATCCCTCCAACCTGTTTCCCTGCATCCACAGATGTTAGATAACACAAAAATACCAATCCTGCTTCGAGGCGGGATATCGCGGTAATATAGGGTCATCCGCTATTATACGGGGCACATAGGGTCTCATCCGCTCCAACGGCGGGTTATATATCCAACTACTAATATATGCTACTATATATATATAATAACATCCAAACTGATAACAATTTATAAATTCAACCAGCATCCAGTAATTAATTTTAATTATTATCAATTAAATCTAGCAATCCAAAAAGAGTGAGATTTACTCACATTGATTTTTAGTTTGCAAGTCCTTCCAATTTTAAATTAAATTGAACAGGTGTTCAATTCAATTTAAAATTCCAAATGACTTCCAAAAATCTCCAAACCAAATTTATTTTGTAGCCTAAGTCATTACGAATCCAACACCACCTGTTTCAAAATTTTTCGACCTCGTATTGAAAAGTTATCGGAAATATAAGATTCACAATATTTAATAATATTTTAATCACTAATTACAAATTAAGGTCTTAATTACCGAATTAAGATAAACCTTCTTTCCAGAGAACCCTAACGCGATTTGAACATCTGATGTCACTCGATTGAACCACCACCGCGGCTACTAGGCAAGACCAGAACTCCTTCGACGTAGCCAGAAGACGTGCCTCATCGAGCTCAACCTCCAGTGTCAGTCGACCCCCTATCGACGTTGATGTTTTTTGAAAATCACCCTAGAACGACAATGCTCCTTGAGCAGATTCTAGTCGCCTCATCGCGATTACAACTCCGACCCTTCGCCATCGTGCTCCAATTGAGTTCCACATCCACCAGCGCACGCGAACTCGTTCACGATTTAGTTTTTTTATAATCGAACAGATTTGATTTTCATTCAAGCAGAAGAAGAAAGGAGAGGGACGTGATTTAAATCTAATGAGAGCAGCTCATTCCAGAGGGTAGGGTGGCTTGTTTAATCATAGACTAGGTCGACTAAGATTGACCTTGATTTGATTATATATGTATATATAAAACATCTCGTTTCTGTAACACGAAATCCTGAACCCTTATTGAGGCGTACCGTCAGGCGTTCCTAATGTTATACCGCTATTTCAAACCCAATGGAACAAGTTTCGAAGCCTAAATCAATTGTATAAAGAAGACAGCTTTTTAAATCGACTATTTAAATTAAATTCAATTAAATCGTTTCTAGGCGTTTTCTGATCGCACGACCATACGGTGAATCCAAACGCTATAATATTTGAAATCTGATAATAATACACTATTATGGATCCAATGGAACTGGTTTCGTCGAATTCCGAGACTATTCCCCGGATCGCTATTTTAACTCGTCGATTAAATCGACGATTTCCAAAATTTACGAAATCGCTTGAAATTTCAGTTTGAAAAGCTTGCTAACTAAATTAAAATTCCAAAAATAATATTTAAACCATTTAAATATTCAAATCAAACAATGAAAAATCTGGGTCGTTACATTTGCTTTAAACAACATAGTGAAAATAAATTCCTAACATTAGCTTGCTTGCCTCCTACACGTCTCCATAAGCTTATTCGTCTAACCTGAAAATCCCTACTCCCAACCTACTCGAATAAGTACCCCGAGCGTTTAGGGGAAAAATAAAAACTTCGAGTCAGACTTGTCTAGTGTGAATAATAATATACCATCTCGAACCAAAATAGATATCTAGTGAGACCACACCCTTGAGCGGAATGGGTTTTCCACTCACCAGTGTCTTACCAAAATATGTCAAGCTGTACATAAATCATGCATCTGCAACCACAATGGTTAAAATAAACATGATATGATCATGTGCATGCATGCAACATGGGTGAGTCTGAATAGTCTATCATCCTAGGGTTATGCATACCTAAGGTTTACTCTTCCCAAAAATAGACCGTCTGCCTCAAACCATAGTTTTCCTTGGTTACTATAAACCTAACGGTTTTGCAGGCCAACCAATAACCATCGGGCTAACTCGGGCAAAACTTTAACAAGATATTCCAAAATCTCTAGATATGGTTAGGAGTCTTTAAATATAGTTAGGAATAAAACAACTTAAATATTCTGGTGAGCATATGGTGCTACGAGTTCCTTTATGTGCATAAACATCATTTCGTCTCACTACTGACAAGCCCTACGCACTGAAATTGTGGACCTTTAACAACCAAAGGCTAACGGCTAAAACTTTGGATGCGACCCTACACCAGTCCCACCTATAATCTTATCTGGTTTTAAATCCATGAGTCATATCTTTTGATCAGTTCAGAGCATCCTAACAAAATTGATCTATCTGATTTCCTGGATGCAATTCTACTCACTCAGGAATCTGACCATACTCACTACTGGAACAATCTAACTAGTAATTATGTTCCCAAATCCTAGGATACAATGTTGGATCATGAAAATTTGAGTATGACAATGATAAATATGAACATTTAACCGATCAAATGATAACAAGAACATATAATATCATCCACCAAAATATTTCAATCAACGGTCACATCTGTAGAAAAATTACTTAAATTTAAGTGATAATTCCTTTGGCAAAATCCATATAAAATTGGGCTATAATGTTGTTTTATCTTCTTGAAAACATTTAACTTTGGAGATGATAATCCACTTAAAATCATCCTTAAAACAAGGAAAACATAGTCCATATATTTAGCCAAAATCTGACGCCAAAGCACTATCTTCTTTACATAGCCTTTAAAATATTAGCTGTCAAAATAGGGATGTCGGCCCTTTAGAAAACATGGCTATCGAGGCTACAAACATAGCTATTTACTTTGTAAAATATAAGGATGTCAAGCCTATAAACATAGCTTTTAAATTTATAAAACATAAGGCTATCGAGCCTTTAAAACATGGCCTTCGAATTTATAAACATAGGGTTATAAATGTCGCTAAAATACAGGTGTCGAGAATTTACTCAAAAAGGTATTGAATCACTATAATATAGTTGATGTTGAATTTATTAAAACATGAAGTTCCGAGCCTCTAAGCAAAATTTTCATGTTTATAAACATACGACAGTTAATGCCGCTAAAGTATAGATATCGAGTAGCTATATTGAAGTTCTCGAATCTCTATAAGATAGGGGATATTGAGTTCTTAAAAATAAGAGGTGCCGAACCTATAAACAAATGAGGTTCGAGAATAGAGGTAGAATGCATACTTATGTATAGTAAATAACAAGTATGTTACTATAGCGTTATCCCATCCCCCAATCTTATTCTCTGATTTATTAGGATTATGTTTTCAAAATCTTTTTAAGTTTTACTTTATCAAAATATTTTAAGTTTTACATAAACCTATGCCTGATACCAAGTTGTAACATCACATATTTTGAGGCTTGAAAATAAGTGCCACTGATGGTGTAGTCATCAACGGTGTTATTTCTCAATGAAAAAATGAAATCAGTTAGCTATATATATAACATAAGAGCACATGAATATAATTTTTTTTAAACATATTTCATTAATAAACTTTCATATTCATTACACAATCTCATTAAATAATCCAATTGATTCCTCGTTAAAAGAAAATATAATAATTACAAATATATTCCAAGAGCGACATATGAAATGCCTCCTTGTATGATCGAAGTCTAACTACTTGACAGTTATTGGTCATGTCATTTCATCCAATCAAATAAAACATAAGCTTTAAACAACACAATGGAAACAAACTCCTAACATTAGCTAGCTTGCCTCTTGCACGTCTCTGGAAGCTTATTCATCTAACCTGAAAATCCCTACTCTCGACCTACTCAAATGAGTACCCGAGAGTTTAGGGGAAAAACAAAAACTACGAGTCAGACAAAAGTCCGGTGTGAATAATAATATACCATATTAGAACCAAAATAGATATCTAGTAAGACTATGCCACTGAGCGGAACGGGTTTTCCCCTTACTAGTATCTTATCAAAATATGTCAATCTGTACATAAATCATGCTTCTGCAACCACAATGGCTAAAATAAAACATGACATTATCATATGCATGCATGAAACATGGGTGAGTCAGACTAGTCTATCATCCTAGGGTTATTCATATGCAAGGTTTACCCTTCCCAAAAATAGACTGTTTGCCTCAAACTATAGTTTTCCAAGAGTTACTATGAACTAAATGGTTTTGCAGGACAACCAATAACCAATCGAGCTGACTCGGGCAAAAACTTTAACCAGATATTCCAAAATCTCCAGATATGGTTAGGAGTCTCTAAATATGGTTAGGAGTAAAACAACATAAACATTATGGTGAGTAAAACAACTGGAACAACCTAATTAGTAATTCTGTTCTCAAATCCCAGGATGTAATGTTGGGTCATGAAAGTGTGAGTATGAAAATGGTAAATATGCAAATTTAATAGATCAAGTGATAACAAGAATATATAACATCATCCATCAAAATATGTTCAATCAATGGTTATATCAGTAGCAAAATTACTTAAATTTAAGTAATAATTCCATTGGCAAAATTCATATAAAATTAGGCTAAAACACTATTTTATTTCCTTGAAAAAATTTAACTTGGAGATGATAATCCACTTGAAATCATTCTTAAAACAAGGAAAACATAGCCCATATATTTAGCCAAAATCTTGCCAAAGCACTATCTTCTTTACATAGCCATTATAACATTAGCTGTCAAAACGGGAATGTCGACCCTTTAGAAAACATGGCTATCGAGCCTATAAACATAGTTATTTACTTTGTAAAACATAAGGTTGTCGAGGCTATAAACATAGCTATTTAATTTATAAAACATAAGGTTGTCGAGCCTTTAAAACATAGCCTTCGAATTTATGAACACAGGGCTACGCATGCTGCTAAAATACAATGTCAAGCACCTACTCAAAAAGGTATCGAATCGCTAGAATATAGCAGTTATCGAAATTTTTTAAAATATGAGGTTTCGAGCCTCTAAGAAAAGTTATCGAGTTTGTAAACATACGGCTGTTAATGGAGCTAAAATATAGGTATCGAGTAGCTATATTGAAGTTGTCGAATCTCTATAAAACAGGGGATTTCGAGTTCTTAAAAATAAGAGGTGTCGAACGTATAAACAAATGAGGCTGGCATGCTTCAAAATACATAGGGTCACTGGTTCTTAAACCTTAAGTATGCCAAGTCTTTTAAAATAATGGTGTCGAATTTCTAGACCTATGGGGTTGTCGAGCCTCAACAAAACACGAGATCTCAATCCCATAAAGCAATTGATGATAAGTCTCTATAAAGGCGGACGCATCACATAGATACCGAGTATCTATCACATGCATAAGCTCTAATAGCTATCGACTTTTATGAAGGAGGGGTATCGAGTCTCTAAATGGCATTCATGTAATTACATTAAAAACTGATTTACTTCCTTTTAAAGAAATAATTTTCCACTAACTCTTTCCCCATATCAAATTATCATTGGATAACAAAATGCTTTACATATTCTTTTCAGAAATCGCTGGTAGATCTAATCTACCTTCTTAATTATCATTACAAACCCTTATAATTAATATATTTATCTTATATTAATTAAACACTTTTCTAGAATAATAAATTCATAGAAAATCATAACCATTGGGGAAAAATCCTCAAAAATCACTAAAAGTCTGAATTTCCGTCTTCTTCCTTATATAAAAATTTCAAGGCCAAAGTACTAATTTAACTATTTTTAATAACTAAAACCCAAAATAAACATTTTTTACATCTTAGGAAACTCATAAAATATTCATATGAATTTGAAAAATTATGAAATTAAAAACCCATCCCCAAATAATGTTTTACAAAATATATTCAAATTTCAAATCAATTGGAGATTAAAAACTTAGGTTTTTCCTTTTAAAACTCATATGAATAATTTCATACTAATTCCAATAAATCATCATTCAATCAAACAATGATGTAAACCATCCAAGCTTGACATATTATCACAATAATTCGGAACTTGGACATAGATCCAAAAACAATCATAAATAAATGAGATGGATATAATTATTCACCTTAGATTGGATAAGAGAAATTGAGATTTGATGTTGATTAATTCCTTTAGCTTTTCCCTTTAATTTCCTCTTCCTTGTCTTTTAAGTAATGGTCGGCCTCTTTAGATTATGTTTTGATATTTTGAAAAATGAAATAAGAATGAATGAGGGAGGGAGGGTTAAGGGAATGAATTAAGGTATTATTCCCATTATGCCCCTCTTATAAATTCCTTCATATTTTATGTTTAAAAATATATTTTTAATTGATTAATTAAGGCACGATCTAATTAACTAAAAAATCTCATTCTCCTTATCACATCACATCATATTATTCTATTTAATTTATCTAATCTCCTGAATATTGTTAAAACAAAAATAAGGGATATCACAAGCACCCTCTTTAAAGAATTTCGTCCTCGAAATTACGATAAGGAAAACAAGAGGCATATCGATCATGCAAACATGTGCGACAAACACATAACAACGATACTAGTATATCCTAGTAGAAAAAGGTCTATATGACAGATATAGATCACACAATCAAAACAACTCAGGGTAAGTATCTCTAATCATGTCTTCTATCTCCCAAGTACAGTCTTTCTCATTATCACTCCACTGGACTTTCACTAACTTGACTATCTTGTTCCTTAATCTCTTCTCATCTCTTGGTACAATAAGAACCGATTGTCTAACAAAAGTCATATCTGGTTCTACTACAAAATCTTCCAATACAGTCGGTGCAATAGTAGTCTTTGGATCATACACACGCTTCCTAAGATGAGAAACATGAAAAAAATTATGGGCTCCTACCAAACTATTCGGTAACTCTATCAGATAAGCGAGTTTCCTGATCCTTTTTATGATAGGAAACATACTAACGTATCTCAGTGCCAATTTTCCCGACTTCCCGAACCGGTGATACTTTAATAAAAACATGATCTCCAACTGAGAACTCTAGATCCTTACACCTCTTATCTGTGTAACTTTTCTACCTAGACTGAGCTTTCTTCATCCTTACTCAGATCAACTCAATCTTTTATGTAGCTTCCCTCACCATATCTGGACCAAGAATCAGTCTGTCTCTGATCTCCAAACATGCTGGTGATTTGCACAACCTTCTATAAAGAGCTTCGAAAGGTGTCATTCCTATACTAGTTTGGTAACTATTATTATAGGAAAATCGATTTATCGGTAAACAACTTTTTGATCAATATAAGTTGTTTGAACTCTTTGACACTTGTCTAATGATCAAATGAACACATTAGCAACTAATTAACACACATCCCTCTTCATAAAGTATGGAATATTCTAGAATGTTCTAATTGATAAGAGATATTATCATGGTAAGGGTATGATGATAAATAGCATAAATGAGACGTGACATAAAGTTGTCATGTGAGAAGGAGGCTCTGTTGTGACCTTCCATGAGAGATAGAAGGCGGTAGTAGCCCATTGCACAAGCCTATATAAGCAAGGGAATAACCTAAGGAAATAATCACAAAAAAATTACAAAGCTGAGTTCAAAAAATCCATGGCTTCTCTTCTTCTTTCTCTCTTATGTTCTAAAAAGAAATAGTTGCAAATCAACTCCAAATCACTTCAAACTTTGCCACAAAGCTTAGTATAATATTAGAACACCTTCCACCTAGCCAAAATTTGAATAAGCAAAGCCAAACTCCCACACCATGAGATGGTCATGAGCATTGAGGAGTTTAGGAAGGAGGAAAAGCAAGGTGAAGCAAAGGAAAGGAGAAGAAAGGTGGTTGCTAGCTAGGGTCTAGGCTTGGGTGCTTGGATCTTGATGGTTTGTGAGGTTAAAGGTGAGTTAACACCTCACTTCTAATGGAAAATATAACACATATATGTTTGTGTTGATTGTATATATGTTGTTTGAATTGTTGTTAACTTATGTTAAAACATTGGTTTGAATTCTTACTTTAAAAGTAAGTGACATATGTGATCCATGTATATGAACTTGAACAAACTTGAATGGACTTTAATGGACTTGTATGACTTGTGACTAGACCTTGAATAAAGCACATAGGTTATAGATGGACTTTGGTTTAGACCGGACTCGGATTTGAAAGTGCACTTATAGCGATAGTCGATATAGAAGCAGTTGTGAATTGCCTTGCTTTTGGCGATTGCTATGGAACTTTGTAGAGAAATCCTTAGGGCTTCTCGCCATATTTATAATGTTTTATATGTATGTTTATTGTTGTTAAAAGCTTGAATAGTGAACGGTTAAGTAACATCTCAAAAGGTGGCCAAAACATCACTAGTGCAAAACTGCCCTGTTCAGCTTTGATTTTTGGACTTTAAAAGGTTTGAAAAGATATTTAAATTTAAGTATATTTTGTTTCATTCTTTTTACAAGTGTTTAATAACTCATATTATAGTATTTCAAAAGTAGCTTGAGGTATTTATGAATTTTTAAGAATTATTTATGAATTTTTAAAGAAGAGATATTTTGTTAGAAAACATGTCATTTTCAAGTTTATAAGGAAAATTGTGTAGTAGTTATTTTCAAGTAATATTTTGGATAAATGTTTTAAAACCTATTATAAGTATTTTCAAGTAGTTTAAAAGTATAAACAAAAGGTTTAGAAAAGGGGTTAGAATTGCTAAATGGCCAAATGGTTGATTGTTTAATTACTTGTTTGAAAAGTAATTAACTATGCTTAACACTAAAAGCCGACGAAGTAAGGCTTATCTATTTGTGAGAGTTAAGATTGATGTCGAGTAGGGATGAAGAAATAGAGCTCTAACCTACTAGGTTTCCCTCTTGAACGAGGAATAGTAAGTCAGAAAATGTCGGAAATGTGTTAATCGTGTTGATTTCTTATTGTTTATGGAAATCATTAATACTATACTTAACACTAAAAGCCGATGAGGTAGACTTATCTATTGTGAGATTCAAGAATGAAGTGTCTAGGCAAGAGTTGATGCAACTAATGCTCAAAATTACTTGGCTTCACTCTTGGATGAGAAATATTGAGTTGGAATGTCGAAAACGAGTTAAGCGTACGAATCATGATTTGTATAAGCAATTGTTTTTAATAGATAATTGATTAGTCGATTATCGAACTTGACCTAATATTGACTTAAGAAGTTATCGAAAAGGCTTCGCGATTTCATATCAATGAGAACCCCTGGGGATGAGCATTGGTACGAAACGTCTCTAGTTTTTGCTTACTTTTGAAAGAACCGGAATTGAGTTAGCCAGAAATTCATCAAATTAGTTTGAAGAGACCGGGATCAATAAGTGTTTTACTTATCGAATACCACTTCAAAACTAGTATATAAGTTCTATGTTTTGGAAGTGGTTGTGAAGTGAAATGTTATAGAGTTGTACTGTCAATCCTAAGGTTAAAGTCCAAATGAGAGGTCAGCGTTAACATTTCAAACGATGCTATCGTATGGGACTATCTATCTTGAGGATTATTCCAAGAGAGAGGAAAGCATTACAATTCGTCAGAGGAATTTTGCAGGGAAACTATGTGGAGTTTCAAGATCTGTTCGAGATACTCAAATCCATGTAGTGATTCGTTATCTGTTTGAGATATAGGAATCCATTTGGGGATTCGTGTTCTATTCGAGTGATAAAGACTCGTGTGAAAGATGCTGAACGTGACCTCAACATTAGAAATGGCTAAAGACAGAGTAGGATGGACAATCTTGGGTTTTACAGTCCCACGATAAGGTATTGTCAACTCTAGATCTAAAGTATGCTTATCAATGTTACACATGGGAGTTTATGATTTTTGGTACCATGTGGTTCATGTTTATATTCGGGTGTGGGCCTTTATGTTTACCTTATGGTATATTCTATCTAGAGATATACGGCGTCCGGAGGGTGTTCTCTGATCCTTGTCATGGAGATCCACTTTAATTTACTTGAAGTGCCTCCATGGAAAATCCATTATGCAAACGTACCTTAGTGGTTTTGATTGTACCCTAAATATGTTGTGGTGTGACCAATGTAAGCATCGCAGCTATTTGATATGATTTATATTCTACACCCTAGACATTATTTATCATATCCTTATATTAAACTTAATGAATGGTTGGTTTCATTTAAGGGAAAAACTATTATGGGAATCAGTACGATCTCAAGGGTTATTGTTACATGTTTCATGTTTCATAAGTTTTTCTCATGAAAGTTTACCATACTGATCCGGATGTTATTTTCTAATAATGCTCGGGTCATCCCCGTGTATGTATCCAGATTTAGCTATGGATGCTTTGGAGCTTAAGGAGAAGAGCTGGATGATTAGCTTCCGTAGTATTCTTATTTCCGCTGCATTTCTGTATTGTATATGTCAGCATTGTGAGGATAGGCAGTTATAACTGTCCAGACTAATGATAGTACTTAGGTTTTAGTATTCTGTTATTTCTGTATTCAGAGTAACCCTTTGTACTATTCCCTTGATATTATATATTACCATTCCGTTGTGAGATTCTGATATTGTGTTCTTCTTTTCTTATTCTATTCCTTTTTCTTTTAATTTACCCTAACAATTCGTCTTTCCAGCACTTAAGTGTTTGGTATACGAATATCTTGGATGTATTAGTGTCGACATTTGAGGGCCGAAAAAGCGGATCGTTACAAATATTCTTCATAAACAATGTTATTCGACCTTTTGGGCCGGCTATATTCAGACCAACTGGACAAGCTAGACTAGACGATCATCGAGGAAGATAGTCTGGAGAGATGATTATTAGGCTCAGAGATCAAGTGTAGGCAATAATATGAAGCGATGATCAACCGAGGCCAAGAGATAGACTCTCCAGAATATTCTAAGTATGGAATAATCCCTCCCCTAGAAGGGGGATCGGTGCATATTCCTTTCCCTAGTGGATCGATACATATCCTCAATTTTTGTTCCAAACTTGGTAAGATCAATATAAAGTGACAAGGAAGGCCACATGAGGCTACATTTCAAGATTCAAGTAATTTAGAGCTTGTATGCTCAATTTATGGGCAAATTACTTCACCTATTAAAAGGGATTGGTATAAAAGGGATCGTCCATATTCAGCTTTCACTGCATATTGCAACAATGATCGGTCAATAACTCAAAATACACAGATGCTATCAACATTAAACTTGGAGTATAAGCTAATTAGAACATGTGGAACACCCCATATGGATCGCATTGCATTTGGAAGAGATTGGAGAGATCAGTACCTATCCCTCTAGAGGGATCGGTAGAAATCGTAATTCAACCAACACTTATTCACGGAAAATGCGATATCTCACAAACCGTATGTCGGAATTGCATGAAATTTGGGGACCAAGTAGGTAACATCATGGGGCTTCCCTCATAGGGATCACAGCCCATTTGGATGAATTAATATGGATCAGTACAGATCCCTATTGTAGGCCTTGATGGCCCTGCAAATTTTTGGGTAGCTTTGTCTTGGTCTCTCGAAGCTTCTGCCAAAATTTCAGTCCGATTCGAGCATGTCTCCCCTATAAATACAGCAGGCATGGCGTCAAAAAAGGGATCCTGCTTTCTTTGCCGAGGCTCTGCCATTTTTATCCTTCACTTCTGTATTAATGGATCCCAACTGATCCAAACATTCTTGTAATCATAATTAAGTGGAAGATCAATAAAAATATGAAGTGGACGTAGGCCAAGATTGCCGAACCACCATAAAAATCTGTGCATTCCTTTATGATTTTTGCTTTGTTTTAATTTCATTCTTCATTTAATCTCTACTAGATTTTATTGAGTGTTGATGCCCATTTTTGACGTCAACAAACAATTTTTCCAAGATAGGTGTCGTCCTTATCGACTTAACGAGAATAAAGTGTGCACTCTTGGTCAGTCTATCTACCATGACCTAAATACTTTCATTTCCCCTATTCGATTTTGACAACCCATCAAAAAATTCCATGGATATAGAATTCCATTTCCAAAGTGGCACTTCTAAAGGTTGAAGCAATCCACTTGGTTTCTAATGTTCGACTTTCACTGGCTGGCAATTCAAACATTGTTTCACCTATAAGCCTACATCTCTTTTCTTTCTTTCCCAAAAGAAACTCATCTTCATATCATGATACATCTTAGTTCCTCCAGGATGAATAGTAAACTTCGATCGTTGACACTCCCTAAGAACTTCCTTCCTTAGGCTACAAACATCTAGAACACACAACCATCCCTTCTTCCTCAACCATCCGTTCTGGTTAAGACTGAAACCTTTTAATTGATAAATCTTAGATCCCTCTTCAAGTCTTCTTATCTGTTCAGCTATTAATGGATCATCTCTCTCTTTAGAATTAATTCTTTCGATCATTATTGGTCGAACTTCCAAACAGGATAACATTGTGGTATTCCGATTAGAACTAGCCATCAATCTTAACTGCACACCACAAGTTGTCAATGCATCTAAATCTTTCCACTGTGCTAACATAGCTAACACCACACTCTGATGTTTTCTGCTAAGTGCATTTGCAACTTTATTTCCATTCCCTGGCATATACTCAATACTGAAATCATAAGCCACCAAAAACCTAGCCACCTTTGATATCTCATATTCGACTCCTTCTGAGAGAATAAATATTTCAAGGACTTATGATCAATAAATAACTTGAATCGTTCTCCCAAAAGATAATTTATCCATATTTTCAAAGCAAAGATCACCGCCACCGACTCTAAATCATGAGTTGGATATCTAACTTCATGCGGTCAAAGCTGTCGAGAAGCGAAGGCAATCACTTTACCTCTTTGCATTAACACGGCTCTTAACCCTATCCTACATGCATCAGTATACACCACTAAGTCCTGATTTTCATCTGGAATGACTAACACAGGCGCATTGGTCAATAAATGTTTCAGCTTTAAGAATGCTTCTTCACATTTATCGGTCCAAACAAACTTCGCATCATCCCTTGTTAGTTTAGTCATAGGCGCCGCTATATGAGAGAAATCCTTAATGAATCTCTAATAATAGCCAGCTAACCCTAGAAAACTTCACTTTCAGTTAATGCTGCCTCAACATTTCTAGCACTACTCTAAGATGAATCTCATGATCTCGTTCATTCTTAGAATATATAAGAATGTCATCTATAAACACTAACACGAATCTGTCCAAATAATCTTGGAAAATTCAATTCAATAAATCCACAATGAATGCAGGCGCATTAGTCAGTCCAAAGGGCATGACTAACCATTCATATAAACCATATCTTGTTTGAAACATTGATAATGGAATGATGTCTCCATCACTCTCAATTGATGGAACCTTGCTAAATCTAATTGGGAAAATACCTTGGCTCCACTCAACTGAACAAACAAATTATCTATTCTCGGCAAAAGATACCGATTCTTTATCGTTTTCTCATTCAACTTGCGATGGTCAATACATATCCTCAACGATCCGTCCAGATTCTTTACGAACACTGTGGCCGATTCCTAAGGCGAACTACTTGGTCGAATAAAAAATTTTCCTTCTAAATCCACCAGTTGCACTTTTAACTCTTTCATCTCAATAGGTGTCATTCAAAACTCAATGGTTCGTCTTGGTGGTAGTCCTGTAACTAGCTCAAAATCATCTACATACTCTCTCATAGAAAAAATCTGATTCACCTCATCTTCCACTTCCATTGCACACAATAAAGCACATACATCTAAACTCTTCGAATTCTCTACCGAGTATATAATTCGATTACGGCAATTAGGGTGTCTTAATGATGCCTCATTATCCTGCTTAACCAATCCATACCCAAAATAATCCTCAAACCCACAAAATCAAACACGTGTAAATTGCAGGTAAATGCACGGCCTAACGGCTTAATTTCTAAATAGTCGCATCTCATCCCAAGAGTTGCATAACCTCTTATTGGATCGCAACCTTTGGGGAAGTAATAAGGTATGATGGTTCGAGATTTAACTTATCTACCAAACACTGCAGGATAAAAGAATGTGATATGCCAATATCAAATAATACTTTGACTTATGAATCAAAAGCGTACCTCCCACCATAGACTATCCTTTCTCTTTTGTAGTTGGTCCAAAAGCTGATGGCTCTAGGGCAAACCCTTTATTGGCCTTGGCCAATTCTAGACATTCATTCTTGTAATGCCACATTTAGTTGCAGTTATAACACTTCATGCCCTTCTTTCCCACAGCCTCCATCATTAGATAGACGCTCATTAGTGAAGTTCCATTTCTTATCACACTTATAGCAAACAACATCAGCCTTCACTTTCTTGGAAGCTCTACCCTTCCGAGCTCCCTTTTTATTAAAGAACTTCCTTTTCTTGCCTTGAAAACCTTTAGTCTTCACAAGCTTGTCACTTCCGAATGTTGAAAGCATTTCCTCATTCCTTAACGCCATCTCCACTACTATATCACATGGATCTCTGATATGTGACAATATTGCCCTGGCAATCTCAGGCTTCAATCCACGAATGAACTTCTCATTCCTTTTGACCATAGTATCGATAGTACCATTTCCTTAAACTCATCAAACTTAGTTGCATACTCTAGTACATATATCTCTCCCTACTCCAATTCCATGAACTTCCTAGGCAAAGTTGACTTACCAATCTCGGACAAAAACCTTTCCCTAAATCTTCTTCTAAATTCAACCCAAGTCAGGTTCTACTTTGGTACTCTTACTGTCACACCGTTCCACCAAAAATAAGCAGCTCCTTGCAACTATCTAGATGCCAACCTCCTCTTCTACTCATCTTTCAAACCTAAGTCAGCAAATATCCTTTCACATTGCAACAACTAATTCTCCACTTCAATAGCACTTTCTGTTCCTAAAAAAGGCTTTCCTCCAAGACTGGTATAATCGCGGCTCAACTTGGCGTGATTGTTGTGGGCAAGTACCTCGGGATTAGCACCTCCCGCATTGCCAATGTTTCCTCCAACCAAACCAGTAACAGCTCAAGCCTGCATCATATTCATGAAGAACTGGTATTGTTATCCCGCCTTTTTGGCAACGCCGTGACACCAAGAATTTGACCAGAGACCAAGGACAGTTCGTCCCGAAGATCGGTTATACACAGATTCACCATGGATACTAATGAATTTTATCCGAGACCAGATCGAGCTACAATTGATATGACACGACAAGCAAAGCTATGAAAGCCAACGTTCCAAATTTCAAGTCAATCCGAGGTCGTATGCTTAAGATATGATCGATGCAAACCAAGGGAATCAATTCGCTCGTCTCCATCTGTTCGCATCCCTCTATTCGTCTCCATATGCTCACCTCCATCTGTTCGTAGTCGTCTGTTCGCCTCCATCAAGATTCATCTGTTCGTATCCATCAATTGTCTGTTGTTCGTATCCATCACGTACACTCAACTTCATATCCATCAATTGGAGTCCATTCGTATCGATCCCAATTGCTCAGCTCGTATCGATCGATCAACGATCGATACGAGTAAAACATCAAATGATTGACACAAAATGGCCCCCAGCTATCGATACGAAGTAAGCCATTAAGCGATCGATATGAAAAGAACGATGACAATCGATACGAACAAGGCAGAGTTGATCGATACGAACAAGGTCGAAATGCATCGATACGAACGAGATACACTCCAATGAAAGACTCGATCGTTCGGCATCAAATGTAGATCGATCCTAAAAGAAAGCGCTACGTCATCTGGCATCACGTGCATACTTATCGATGCGAACAGCATCGATACGAATAGCATCGATGCGAAGAGAATAGCAATCAGAAAGCCCAAACTTGCATCGATCATAACTCACAATCTACAAGTCCAAATACCACCAAATTTTCACAGTAGCTTGCGTACATCCTCAAGAATGTTCACGATCGATTTCGACTCGATTGGACCAAAATACGATTGATACAAAATTCGTTCGTATCGATCATAGATCGAGCGCACACCGCATGGGATCGATTGCGTGGGCCCACCCACATGCCAGAAGAGGTCTTCCAAGACCTGAGCGAGATATTTGCAGCTTATGCCTATAAATAGCAGTCCAGAACCTACATAAAAGGGATCTTTTGGCTCTTTGATGTCCAGACCCTGCCAAAATCATTGTTGTACTCAAAAACCACTGTTGTACTTGAAATTTACTACTGTAATCTGTTGTAACCAGCTAGCAAAAGTCTATAAATTTTCTTCATTTTATCTCTTCAAACACTTCCGAAGAGTGTTGTGCCCAATTTTGGTACAAACACTTTGGTGCTTTCATTGAGAAACGAAGTTTTTCTCCTACTCATTGGATCTACTATCGATATCGGATTGCATAAATCTAAGAGGAAGATCCAGATTTCAAGTTTAAAGTTCTTCCATCCTATTCAGATTTGCATCAAATCTAGGAAAGAGCTTCACTATTCATCATGGTTAACACAAGGACTACCTCGACCGCTGCAGATCCAGAAGGACGGGACAGGCAAAACCCGCTACAACCACCTCCAACCGACCAAAATGCTGCCAGACCATCAAATCCGCAAGGCTCTGTCACCAGGGAAGAATTCCAGATGCTAATGCAAGAACTGACTCAGAGCCGCCAACAGCTCACTCAACTGCTCCGTGCTAATGCGGAACTGACCAACCAATTGAACCGTCAACGATGAAGGAGATCCAGGAGGGATCAGGCTTCCTATTCGTCCACCGAAAGTTCAGCCTCCTCTGACTACCATCATAGATCCACGCGCCCGCGACTGGACGGAAGTTACACATAGGCCACTGGACATCAGCATGCACTGAACCTTGGGCAACTGAGAGTTGGCCCGTCAACCAGCCATCAGACTGGACCCTCCTCCCGAGGAGGTACTATATCATATCATGTTATAGACAACCGCACTAACACCACTGCTACTGAATCGGGAGTTGACGCCCGAAATCGGTCAGATCCGAACCATCGCCAACGCAACCATACTCCTGAGCCTTACGTCCCTAAAGACGTAGAACCAAGGAGGTGAGACATGGACCGTCAACAATGACCGGCCCCTCCTCGCATTTTGGAACCCGACCACACCTTGGCCCAACATGCTCAAAATGTCTAGATGCCCGACATTCCGACGATGATCCATCAAATGATCCGTGAGAGTCAAAGTCTTAGCAATGACGATTGGGGAATATCCCGGAGTCATACCCCTTTTACTGATGAGATACTCTATGCTGAACCACCTCGGCGATTCAGGATGCCGACTTTACCTATTTATGAAGGGAGCTCTGATCCTAATCAACACATCCTGAAGTATGAATGGTTGATGAATGCTGCGCGAGCTGATGATGCAGTTAAGTGCCGAAGCTTCCCGATCTCTCTAGGGGGCATAGCGACTATGTGGTTTACCCGTTTACCACCTCGACCTATCTCTTGTTTTGACCAGTTGGCAACAAAGTTTATTGAGCAATTTCACATGCATGTCGCAAGACCGAAAGATGTTAATACTTTGTCTTGTGTCACTCAAGCTCCTGGAGAGACACTCAGACGTTATTTAGAGAGATTTCATGCTGCATGCGCTGAGATCGGCAACCCTAATGATAATTCGATTTTAATGGCATTGACTAAAGGGATTGATCCCGATTCTGAGTTCGGCAACTGGTTGGCCGGAAAACCCCCTGCATCATTGGACCGTTTCTATTCCAAGGCAGCCCAATTCTTGAGAAGGGAGGATGCGGAAAAGCCTAGGAAAAAGGATGACGCAGGGCCTAGTATGGAAGGAATTTAGAGTAATGTTGCTGTTAAACAATCCGAGGAGAGCTCCGGAAAAGTGCGATTGAACATTCAGAATAAATAAAATCAGTAGAAAGGCAATGGAAACCAGAATAGGAAACGGGATCAGAATCGTGGTCCACGACATAGGGCTCCTATGTTTGATAATTACACTCCTTTGAATATGTCGCTAGAAAATGTGTATTTACAGACCTGCAATACTATTCAGTACAAGAAACCTGCTCCGAAACAGTCATCGGAGAAACAGATTCAGACAGGGAAGTTTTGTAGATTCCACGAAAGCTACGGCCATAACACAAATGAGTGCCGTCATTTGCAGGATCTCATTGAAAAGTTGATACGTGAAAGGAAGTTGGAACTGTTTGTGCGGGCGCCGCAGTCTGGAGGTATGGGTCCATCAAATCAGAACCATATATCGAATCAGGCAAGACAGGAGGAACCCGCTCGTACTAGCAGGAGGTTGGTGATAAATACCGTTAGTGGTGGTCCTCATCTAGCAGACCGAAGCTGGAAAGAAATGGAGTCGTATGCCAGTTCTATTAGGCATGCGAGTTTCGAGTGTTGTAATAGTTTGGAAGATGGGGCTCCGGCAAAACAACAGAAGATGATGACTGACGACATCGTATTCCGAGACAGAGATGCCGATAGGGTCGAAGCCCCGACCATCGATCCACTTGTCATATCAGCTCAAGTAGGTCCTTCTTGGATGAAGAGGATCTTGGTAGACAGTGGAAGTTCTATGAATATATTGTTCAAGCGAGCCTATGACCAGATGAAAATGGAGACTAAAGATTTGAAACCTTGTCAGTACCGTATCCATGGTTTCAATGGGAGTGCAACTATACCCACTGGAGTGGTGGAATTGCCAGTGGAGTTAGGAATTGGAGAACGCCGGAGAGTCCGGATACTGCAGTTTGTTGATTTGGATATAGACTCGCCATATATTGCTTTCTTGGGCCGACCGGCCCTAGCTAAGTTCAGGGATGCTATTGCCCCATGGTGTTTGACTCTAAAGTTCCCTACCAATCGTGGAGCTGGAGTCGTTCAAGGAGATCAGGCTGCTGGACGAGCCTGTTATGTTGCTACACTACACGAGGCGCAGCGAAAGGAGAAAGGAAAGGGCGTAGAGGAATCTCTCTGCGTCTGCTTTGTTGAAAATTGACAATTGACGCCTGGAGCTAGGCTTGGGCACCCCAACCAATTCCAAAGAGATCTTGACCCGAGAGATACCGAAAGTGAAGACGAAAGTAAAGACAGTCAAGCTTCTCCGGCCGAACTGACGATTGATGTCCCGATCGATGATAGCGATGATTCTAGAATGATAAAGATTGGATCTCAGCTAAGCCAATAAATGCAAGAGGAATTGGTTGAATTTCTCCGAGCAAACCTTGACGTGTTTGCTTGGACGCATTCTGACATGTGTGGGATCTCGCCGGACATCGCGAGCCATGCATTGAACATTGACCCGCGGCATGTCCCGGTCAAACAAAAAAGGCGTGGTATGGATCCAGAGAGATCTTCCACCCTTAAGGAAGAGGTAGACAAGCTTAAATCGAATGGATTTATTCGAGATGCATTATATCCGGAATGGGTGTCAAATCCTATACTTGTCCGAAAGCCAAATGGGAAATGGAGAACATGCATCGATTACTCTGATCTGAATAAAGCCTGCCCTAAAGACATTTTTCCACTTCCTCGAATTGATCAACTTGTAGATTCAACGGTCGGGCATGAACTCTTATCCTTCATGGATGCATATTCCGGGTACAATCAAATACCAATGCACTTACCTGACTAGGAGCATACCAGCTTCGTAACTAATATGAGACTTTATTGCTACAAGGTTATGCCTTTTGGACTCAAGAATGCTGGCGCAACTTATCAACGATTAGTTAATCGAATGTTCGCCAATCAGATTGGGAAAACCATAGAGGTATACGTGGACGACATGCTAGTCAAGTCACGATTCTCCCACTGACCACGTCAAGGACCTGGAGTCAATGTTTAATATTCTCCGAGAATACAGAATGAAGCTTAATCCGTTGAAATGTCACTTTGGGGTCGCATCAAGAAAATTCCTTGGGTTTATCGTCAACGCTCGAGGAATCGAAGCCAATCCTGAAAAGATCTGGGTGATTAGAAACCTTGAAACTCCGAGAACTATAAAGAAAGTCCAGAGCCTCAATGGAAAAGTAGTAGCACTGAGCAGGTTCATTTCAAAATCTACTGACAAATGCATTTCCTTCTTCGACCTGATCCGAAAAGGGAAACAAAACTTCGAATGGACTATGGAATGTGAGGGCGCATTCCGAGCACTAATTCAACACCTCTCCACACCACCAATTTTGTCAAAGCCTATCGATCACGAGAAATTGTACATTTATTTGGCGGTATCAGAAAACGCAATCAGTGCTGCCCTAATTCAGGAAGAAGACCGAATACAAAAGCCGGTCTACTATATTAGCAAACGACTAACCGGAGCTGAGAGAAATTATCCGAAGCTAGAGAAGTTGGCTTATTATCTTGTTATTGCCTCAAGGAAGAGCCGTTACGACAGGTCCTTACGCAGCCTGAGACGTCTGGTAGGTTACTCAAATAGAATATCGAGTTAAGTCAGTTTGACATTACTTACACTCCAAGGCGAGCCATCCAGGGACAAGTCCAAGCAGATTTCATAGCTAAATTTACCATCCCAGATGACTTGCCCGAAAGTGAATCTCCCAAGTATATTCGGAAGCTGCATACAGATGGCGCATCAAATGACCGTTGCTCAGGTGTAGGGGTTGTGCTTGAAACTCCTGAAGGTCGATCTATATGTTATGCTTTAAAGTTTGATTTTCACGCGATTAACAATGAAGCTGAGTATGAAGCCTTACTTGCCAGATTGAGGCTTGCCAGAGATTTGAAAATCATTACTGTGGAGATTTATTGTGATTCGCAATTGGTCGTATGTCAAGTTCGGGGGGAATACTAGGCCAAGGACCGAAGACTGATTGCTTACCTTGCTCGGGTTCAGGAAATATTAAATCAGTTTGATTATTATGCCATCTACTGCATACCCCGAGAGCGCAATCAAAAAGCCGATTCATTAGCAAAGTTAGCCAGCACAGGTGAGGCAAAAAAATTGGGACTCGTTCCCATAGAGACATTAGCTTCCCCGAGCATCGACAAAATGGAGACGGATTGGATATTTGAGATTGTTTGTGGTAGGGACTAGGGAGTCATGGATGACTCCGTTCAGAAATTATCTCAAGCACGGGATCCTACCAGAGCGCAGGAGTGAAAAGAGACAAGTTCTTCGTAAAGCTTCACGATTCACTATTCAGAATGGAGTTATGTATAGAAGAGGGTACTCTGTTCCTTTACTCCGGTGTATCGCTCACGATGAAATCAAACGAGTGTTGCATGACGTGCACGAAGGAGAATGTGGCGATCACACTAGGGGCAAGCCCTTGCCAAGAAGGTGCTTAGATATGGATACTATTGGCCAACCGTAAATCGCGATGCATCGGATTACGCCAAAAAGTGTGACAAATGCAAGAAGCACGCTTGGATTCCGAGAGCCCCACCTACCGAAATAACTCAAATGGTCAGTCCATGGCCGTTTGCAGTATGGAGGATTGACATTATTGGCTCTCTAGCTCTAGCCAAAGGTGGTGCGAAGTTTGCCATCCTAGTAGTTGATTACTTTACTAAGTGGGCGGAAGCTGAACCCCTTGCTACAATCACAACAAAGAAGGTGATCAACTTTGTTGTGCGCAACATCATCTGCCAATTTGGTCTCCCACATACTATCATCACTGATAACAGGACCCAATTCGACAGTGATGAATTTAAGAATTTTTGTCAACGATTCCACATTCAGAAGAAATTCTCCGCAGTCTCACATCCTCAAGCGAATGGAAAACTCGAAGCTGTTAATAAAGTTATAAAGTCTATTCTGAAGAAACGACTAGAAAAGGCCGGGGGCAAATGGGTCGATGAACTTCCTATGGCCTTTTGGGCTACCGAAAAACCCATAAGTCGGCGGCCGGCCACACACCGTTCTCTCTTTCTTATGGTTCAGAAGCTGTAATTCCAGTCGAATTAGAAGTGCCTTCTCATCGTGTGACATACTATAATCCGAAGACAAATGCTATATTACTTGCCGAATCTCTGGATTTATTAGATGAGAAGCGTGAAGAGGTTGATTTGAGGGCAGCCGCATACCGAAGTCGAGTCGCTCGATTATACAATGCCAAGGTCCGACCACGAACCTTTGAACTCGGCGATCTCATCCTTAAGAGAATTTATCCGGTCCCTTCGCATATGAAGCCAACTTGGGAAGGGTCGTATGTTATCGAACAATAGCTCGGAGAAGGTACATTCAGATTATTGATCGTTGGCGGTCTCACTCTTCCGAGAGCCTGGAACAGCGAAAGACTTCGTCGCTACTACACCTGACAGGCTCTGTTCATTTATACAGTCTATTTTTCATTTGCAATTTGTTTCTGCATTTCAAAATTTGAATTTGTAATAAGGCAACAGATTTTTGCCATATTTTCTTATTTCAGCAATAAAATGCAATCTCTTCGAGCTAGAGATGTGATTTATTGAATGCGTCATACAACTATCACTATGCACGGAGAGCTAAATTCCACCCGACAGTGGAATTTATTCAAACAGGGAGTGACTGTGATACGACCGGTTAATCGCTAAGCAACACCCGAGCTCGGGGGCAAAGTCATCACACTGAAGTCAAAAAAGGATTGATACACGACAACCCTTTAACCAACCCCAGATTTCCAGAGTGTGAACCGGAGTATAAACTTACAAATACGATCTCGAAGAGGGTGGATCCGTCCACCTAACAACTTTGCTCATATCTTGACCAAGTTTGAGGAGGATGGATCCATCCATTTAACGACCTCGCTTGTTAACTCAGGGTGGATGTGAACCGACCATCCACGATCCTGATATATTCATCGTTCCCGGAGTGCGAACGACATCCTAAAGCCTGAACAGATATGACTGACCATCTTTCGGCTAAATCCAATTTCCCAAAGTGTGAACTGGAGTATAAACATTGACTAACTCTGAATTCCCAGAGCGCAAATCAGAGTATCAACATCAACCAACTCCACGTTCCCAGAGTGCGAACTGGAGTACAAACGTCAACTAACTTTGGATTCCCAGAATGTGAACTGGAGTGTCAACATAAACACCAACTCCAAATTCCCAAAGTGCGAATTGGAGTATAAACGTTAACTCAAAATCCCCGAAGAGTGGATTGGAGTTTAAACACAAACTGGATTGGGATCGACCATCCGTAAAACAACTCTAAGTCCCAGAAACGTGGACGTATCCTTGAAATTTAAGCAGGCATGATCGACCACCGACATACAGATTCAAATCCCCAAAGTCTGGATGCAATCGTCAATAGATGAGCGAGTGTGATTCGACCACTCGAATTTCCTGGTTTCATCATCAATTCAACGACGTTAAGCTCGATGTGTTGAAGGCGAAGAACAATTGCCACTTGATCTTTACAATTCGTCCCTGAAACTGGGGGCAGAACTTAAGCGTCAATCACTGATTGAGACAGTGCAACATCGGAGTCCAGCTTGACATTCAGTCTTCACTCATAGTCGTGATTTCAGGACTTAACGACTAAACTTGGGTCCAATCCAAAGGTCGAAACTCAACAAATATACTGGACTGGAGTTCAGATGCTGAAACACTTAGGCAAATAAACGAAAATTGAGTTAAAGACAAAATGGAATTTGATTTCAACTATTTGTGGAAGAAAACTAAGTACAAGTTTATCACAAAAATCCTACTAGCAGGGGCCGAACCTGCATCTATACACGGCCGACAAAAGCTAAAGAAATTTTTATCTACTCAAAAATGAACCGAAGAGATGTATCTATTCTTTCTTCTTTCTCGGTTTCTTCTTCGGTGTGGACCCGCTGGAGATGTCGCTTGGTTTTCTCTTCGAGCCTTTTCCTTTTGGCAGCCAATCTCTAGTCGGGGGCATTATATCAACATCCTCCTCCGAACTCAAGTGTATTGGAACGCTTCCTGCAGGCGGAGTCGGAGGGACGGGATCAATAGAAGGAGGTGGGGTAGGCGCGCTTGTCTCAATGACCGTTCCTCTCGGAGATATCATCCACAAAGGGGCTGGACCAGGTCCAGCCATTCCACCGCCAAAACCACTGCCCGTGCGGCTGCCTCCATTTCAGCATTGATTTCAGCTGTAATTTCCTCCTCATGAAGTTTTTATGCATCGCTGGAGACTCCCGTAGTTGGGGCCGAGGAACTTGTCATTGGTACGCTTCCACCCATAACGAACGGCAAGTCTGCAAAAGGGCCACTGTGATGACCGAGGAGTTCCTCCATCATCTGCTCATCAAAAATAAGTGTGCTCCCCTACGCTCCATCATTCGGTGTCATGGTCGTTGTGGTGGTCGCTTCAATTATAATGGCCTCCTGCATATGATGTGGTTCTTGAGTTTCAGGAGGCTCAACCGGTGTAGCTTCAATCACTGGATAAAAGCAAAAGAAGAACTGTTAATAATTACTTCAAGTGACGCTTCCGATTTTGGATAAGCATAGAGAATGTTCAGAGTACCTTCCACAGTTTGGCTCGCGGGTGGCGGAACTGCCTCAGAGACTTTCTCTCGAGCTGAAGATATCTACAGTTGATTCGGATTATAAGCAGGAATGGGCTGAGGATCAACCGCAGGTGTGGATTCGGGCTGAGTCGGCATGGGAGTTTCAGAACTTGTATCATGATGCTCGACACTAGAGCCTTCTCCAACTTCCAAATGCTAAGCGTCGAGCTTCTCCTTCTCATATGAGATCATTGTATCTTGGAGAATTTTTCACTCTTCTTCATTCAACATTCGGTTTTCAAGCTCAAATTCATCAACTGATTTGCCCTGATGCGCAGCCTTTTCATCTCCTACTAATCGGCCCCAGGCGTTATACAGATGTGTCGAATAATTATCAAGCCAGGCTAGGTTTCTATGCTTCAAGACGTTGGCATTATAAGTAATGAGTAGATCCTCAATATCAGCCTCTAGCCTGGCCTCCGCCATCTTAACCTCATCTTCAACCTTAGCCTCCACTTCCCGGACCTTAGCCGTTGCCGCATCCCGTTCGCCCCAAAGCATTACGACCTGTTCACATGCTTCCTGAGCTGCTCTATTTGCATTCCTTCTCCTTGGTGATTTCGGAAAATTTGGCTTTGAGCTCGTTAAGTTCTTTCAGAGCAACGTCCCGTTCAGCTATGAAGGTGGTGTTTCGGTGGCCCATCTCCTCCACCAAAGAGAAATGCATTTGTCGCATTCTCTCCATAGATTGAGTGGCCGCATCAGCTTTTTGGGTGGCCTCCATTTTAGATTTCTGGGAAGATTCGGCTTCATCATTGAGCACTTGGATGATGCGGTCCTTCTGAGTGAGTTCAGTTTTTAGTTTCTCAATTGCCGTTGCCTGCTTGAAGGCCACTACCGATGCTTTGTCTGTGGCTTTCATCCACTCCTTATACTGTGTATAAATGTCATGAATATAGTCGTGCATCGTGGTTTCTGCTTCCGATGGAATTTTCTTTAAGTGAGGGGGAAATATGAAGTCGTCAAAGCATATGTTCGGAAAATCTTTTCTTAACTGGGCAATTCTGATAGCCTCTTCCCCAGTGGACTCAGTGATGGCTTGTTCAGCAATAGTGGGAGGTTCGGCCTCTGTCCTACGACGTTGAGACTCAGACCGTGGAACATGAGAAGATGGTTTTTGGCATGGAGGCTCCGGGGGATGTGAGTTGTGAATAGAAGGTTGTGTAGGGAGTCCGGGAGGTGGAGAACGCGATCAAGATCGATATCTCTGTTCTCTGTCTCTGTCTCTATCCCTCTCATACCGCTCTTGGCTGGAATAACCGCGATCGCGGTTTCTATCATCCTCCCTTCGACGGAACTCATAATACGAACTCGATGATTGGCATGCTGAACAGAGATTGCCGAGCATAGAATCTTGCCTATTCATCGTATTTGTAAAGTAAAAGAAGAACGGAGTTAGTAAATTCTCGAAGCAGGCAACTTAAGGTTGGAAACCGTGTAGATCCATGAAGTGTATATGTGTATGCAACCCCCTGACCAACCGGTAATGTCGGCCGCGCTGATGGGTAGAGACTCGCTTAAATCTAGAGCACTTTGAAGTCCCCCCCCAATCTGGTGTCGTGTTGAAGTGACACATAGTTCGAAATCAGAATATCAGCAAGTCCTTCAAAAGGATTCTCTACTGGCGAGGGAGGAGCCTCCAAAATTCTAACGTCGGAAGCTGGCAGAGACAAAACTACAGATTTCCATCTCGAAGATTTATGACGTTTGTGTGCAACTGCCTTGCCTTTACTCCTTTCCTCTAAACCCTGAAAACTATCAGAAGGCCCGGCCATGGGTTCGTCGTTCGTAGGCGTGTTTTCTTCATCACCTTCCTCAGCAATTACAACCCTGGGCGCTTTGCGCTTTACCCGCTTCGTCGGGGCCGCCCTAAGCACTCCTTCAAATCTTATGCTTTGTTTTCGTTCAATTAACCCAAGAATTCTTAAGTTCCTGTCGGTGAGCACCGACTCGATTTCTCTCATCTCGCCTGGAACTCCTTGGCGGATCCGTACTATTTCTTTAAAGTGTGTGCCATCAGGTCGAGGGATTGCGGCTGTAATGGAAAGAGAGTATTAGTACCAATACCAGTTGCAACTATATTGTTAACTACTAGAAAAGTCGAAGCACTTACGTCTAACAAACCATCGACTAGCAAACCCTGGTAGGCATCGAACATAGAACCACTAAGTTTTGTAGTAGCTCAATCTGGTCAAAGCACCAGTCATAACTTACAGTTCCTGACCGCCTCCAGAAATGTGAAAGAAGGGCTATCTCCCCGACTCTTAACATTAAAAAGGTATATGATTTCGATCGGAGTCGGGGGTCTGAAAAGATGCTCCTTGAATACAACAAATAGACTGTTTAGCAACGCGTATCCATTCGGATGTAACTGTGATGGGGTAATTCCAAAAAAGGACAACACTTCCCGAATATATTGATTGAATGGAGGAAGCATCCCGGCTGTACATGAATACCTGTTGAAGGCAGTAAACCCTTCCAGGGGAGCATGTGGTCTATCATTCGGTCCCGGTAATAAGGCGTCGTCCAACGGTAGACCATGCCTTAGACATATTCGTCCTAGCATATCTTCGGAGATGTTGGATGACACAGAATCCTGTGGATTCATGATAAACCTAGCACCAGGCAGCTCATCCGGAGCTGGATCTATAACTTCGACCGCGATGATCGGAATCTCTATGACTAAGGGAGGTGAACTCTGAAGCACCTGCTGTTGTGAGCTTGTAGACTCCATAACTAATCAACTTATTAAAAACCATCATTAGATGATAATAAGCCCGTGTGTTCCCCAGTGTGAAGTGCGTGAATGTGTTGTGTAGTGCAGTGCTACATATTACTTGAGAAATTCTAAAGAGTTTTAAGAAATATTCGAACGACAAGACTTCGAAATCCAATAGGAATGACCGTCATTGCTGACCGTCACAACCGTGCCATCCTAACTTCGGCAATCGATGCAAGATAAAGTTAGTCAAATTGGTTAAATTACGGTTCCATCGACGAGCTTCGAAAGGCAGTCAGATATGCGGTGAAATGGTTAAGTCCAGTTATGCAGGGCAGAAGCTCATCGGAGTCAAATATTCAAGCATGCAAAAATTTCGTATCCATCACTATTCAAACTTGGATCGATCGGCAGGAGAGAAATTCGTATCGATCGGCGAAAGAGCAATTCGTATCGATCAGAGAAAAGCAATTCGTATCGATCAGTAAATCATTGATTCGTATCGATCAAGTAATCGATTGTCAGTTCCAAAGTCCGTATCGATCAATACATATCGATACGGATGCCACCGGTTATCAATCAAAGCGAATGCCTACCATCCATCGATACAAAGCGGTCCCCTCAATCAATACGAAGCTGCATCATATCAGGATCGATACGAACTCATCCATCGCCCATCATCGATACAAATGCCACCTTCATATCCCTCAATGCTACTTCTTCTCCAATCAACATGACCGCCATTACTTCCTTCCTTAACCAAGCTCCGGCCCAATTTAATCAAAAATCGGCCATGTACGTGAATGGATTAGCAATTGGACTCAAATCTCATCATTATTAATGTGAATTCATTGATTAATTACCTAATTTCAACAGTTGGTTCAAGGGATTGGAAGTTTAATTCGATTCGAAGGCAAGAGCAACCTCTAATTCTTGGCTTTGCAATCGATACGAACGGCTGGGAATAAAATGAAAACAAGTGGAAATTTCTCTAAGTACAGAACGTATTTATATGGACACGAAACCAAGAAGAAAAAACGATTCGTCTCCCAGTCATTTCGACCGATTTCAAAAGGTTTCTCCTCAAATCGATACGAAGAGGGCTATTCGTATCCATCAATTTGAGTCCATCTGAAATGCATCGATATGATCTATTTTATTCGTATCCATCAGCATATAGCTCGTGAAGACTCGTATCCACCGATACGAATAATACCTGGAGGACCAGCTGGACTATTCGTATCCATCATAAGTCCCTCGATACGAAGATCATTGCAAAATAATATCTGGACCATTCAACTCTATCGATACGAAATGATTCAAAGAACCAACTGATTCGTATCGCTTGCTATCGATACGAAGAACGGCTCTTCCAACTTCACAAATCGATCCAGGAAAGGATCGATACGAAGGGATACACTAAAACGACCATCAAGCGTTGTTGCGACTCAAATTTCACATCAGTCCAGGAGAGGATCGATACGAAACTTGATATAAAAAAAAGAAACTCCAAAACAACCATCAAGCGTTGTTACAAATCGAATTTCACATTGAGTCAGGAGAGGGTCAATACGAAATTCGATACAAAAAAACTAGAAAACTAACAACGACTCGTGAACATGCGAACGTTAACGGGAGTCAGGCCAACATGCAATCATGTATAACGGACTAACGTCCAATCTTTAAAATTCGCAGGAATTGAATACTCATCTGATGACGATCACAATAACAGGTCACTATCATACAATGCTTAGCTACAACAGTATACAGTACAACAACTGGCAGTCAACAGTTCATGATTTATGTTTTTAATGAATCAATCAAAGGTTATATCTTTCGATGAAAAGACAACAACTGTTCAGACAAGTCAAATGGAAATGTTCAGAATGAAGATTTTAATTTTTCAAAGCACGTCATGTTCTCACAAGACGTGCTTTGGGGGGCAAAATGTTATCCTGTCTTTTTGGCAAGGCCATGACACCAAGAACTTGACTAGAGACCAAGGACAGTTCGTCCCGAAGATCGGTTATACACAGATTCACCATGGATACTAACAAATTTTATCCGAGACCAGATTGAGCTACAATTGATATGACACGACAACCAAAGCTATGAAAGCCAACGTTCCAAATTTCAAGTCAATCCGAGGTAGTATGCTCAAGGTATGATCGATGAAAACCAAGGGAATCAATTCGTTCGTCTCCATCTGTTCGCAGCCTACTGTTCGTCTCCATCTGCTCGCCTCCATATGTTCGTAACCGTCTGTTCGCCTCCATCAAGATTCATCTGTTCGTATCCATCAATTGTTTGTTGTTCGTATCCATCACCTACACTCAACTTCGTATCCATCAATTGGAGTCCATTCGTATCGATCCCAATTGCACAGCTCGTATCGATCGATACGAGTAAAACATCAAACGATTGATACGAAATGGCCCCTAGCTATCGATACAAAGTAAGCCATTAAGAGATCGATACAAACAAAAAGATGACAATCAATACGAACAAGGCAGAGCTAATCGATACAAACAAGGCCGAAATTAATCGATACGAACGAGATACGCTCCAATGAAAGACTCGATCGTTCGGCATGAAATATGGATGGATCCTAAAAGCAAGAGCTACGTCAATTGGCATCACGTGCAGACTTATCGATGCGAACAACATCGATACGAATAGCATCGATGCGAAGAGAACAGCAATCGGAAAGCCCAAAATTGCATCGATCATAACTCATAATCTACAAGTCCAAATGCCACCAAATTTTCACAAGAGCTTGCGTACATCCTTAAGAATGTTCATGATTGATTTCGACTCGATTGGACCAAAATACAATCGATACGAAATTCATTCGTATCGTTCACAGATAGAACGCACACCGCATGGGATCGATTGCATGGGCCCATCCACGTGCTAGAAGAGGTCTTCCGAGATCTGAGCGAGATATTTGCAGCCTACGCCTATAAATAGCAGCCCGGAACCTACAGAAAAGGGATCTTTTGGCTCTTTGATGTCCAGACTCTGCCGAAATCATTGTTGTACTCAAAAACCACTGTTGTACTCGAAAGTTACTGTTGTAATCCGCTATAACCTGCAAGCAAAAGTCTATAAAAGTCAATCATTTCATAGTGGACGTAGGCAACACGCCGAACCACTCTAAATCTCTGTGTTCTTTTGCTGTTTTTCTGATTATTTTCTGGAGTGTTTGTTAGATAATCCTCTTTTTACATTTATTTTCTTCATTTTATCTCTTCAAACACTTCCGAATAGTGTTGTGCCCAATTTGGTACAAACAGGTACATAGTGCCGATATCTATTGGTGGGTTCCAACACTCACATTAGCATTTGCTTGTCGGCCTGGATTCCTTCTAGTATTGGACTTAACATTTCCATTAGTTGTGGTGCTTCCTCCACCTAGATTCACTCTTCCATTTCCTGCTTCCATATCTCTCTTTTTTTCCTAATCTGCATACGAGTCTTTGTCAGATACAGAAGAATGGTCTAAGAGAGAGGGGAGAAAAGAGGTAGAATACATACTTATGTATAGTAAATAACAAGTATGTTACTATAGCGTTATCCCATACCCCAATCTTATTCTCTGATTTATTAGGATTATGTTTTCAAAATCTTTTTAAGTTTTACTTTATCAAAATATTTTAAGTTTTACATAAACCTATGCCCGATACCAAGTTGTAGTATCACCTATTTTGAGGCCTGAAAATAAGTGCCACTGATGTTGCAGTCATCAACGATATTATTTCTCAATGACAAAATGAAATCAGTTAATTGTATATATAACACCAAGAGCACATGAATATAAATTTTTTAAAACATATTTCATTAATAAACTTTCATATTCATTACACAATCTCATTAAATAATCCCACTAATTCCTCGTTAAGAGAAAATATAATAATTACAAATATATTCCAAGAGCGACATATGAAATGCCTCCTTGTATGATCGGAGTCTAACTACTTGATAGTTATTGGTCCTGTCATTTCATCCAATCAAATAAAACATAAGCTTTAAATAACACAACGGAAACAAACTCCTAACATTAGCTAGCTTGCCCCTTGCACGTCTCTGGAAGCTTATTCATCTAACCTGAAAATCCCTACTCCCGACCTACTCAAATGAGTACCCGAGAGTTTAGGGGAAAACAAAAACTACGAGTCAGACAAAAGTCCAGTGTGAATAATAATATACCATATTAGAACCAAAATAGATATCTAGTGAGACCATGCCGCTGAGCAGAACGGGTTTTCCCCTTACTAGTATCTTATCAAAATATGTCAATCTATACATAAATCATGCATCTGCAACCACAATGGCTAAAATAAAACATGATATGATCATATGCATGCATGCAACATGGGTGAGTCTAACTAGTCAATCATCCTAGGGTTATTCATATGCAAAGTTTACCCTTCCCAAAAATAGACTGTCTGCCTCAAACTATAGTTTTCCTTGAGTTACTATGAACCTAATGGTTTTGTAGGACAACCAATAACATATCGAGCTGACTCGGGCCAAAACTTTAACCAGATATTCCAAAATCTCCAGATATGGTTAGAGGTCTCTAAATATGGTTAGGAGTAAAACAACATAAATATTATGGTGAGCATACAGAGCTATGAGTTCCTTTTTGTGCGTAAACATCTTTTCGTCTCACTACTGACAAGCCCTACGCACTGGAATCGCGGACCTTTACCAACCGGAGGCTAACGGCTGAAGGGAAAAGCACGACACTACACTAGTCCCACCTACAACCTTAGCTAGTTTTAAATTCATGAGTCATTTCTTTTGATCGGTTCAGGGCATCCTAACACAACTGATCTATCTGATTCCCCCAATGCAATTCTACTCACTCAGAAGTTTAGTCTGACCACACTCACTACTGGAACAACCTAATTAGTAATTCTGTTCTCCAATCCTAGGATGTAATGTTGGGTCATGAAAGTGTGAGTATGACAATGGTAAATATGCAAATTTAATAGATCAAGTGATAACAAGAATATATAACATCATCCATCAAAATATGTTCAATCAATGGTTACATCAGTAGCAAAATTACTTAAATTTAAGTAATAATTCCATTGGCAAAATTCATATAAAATTAGGCTAAAACACTATTTTATATCCTTGAAAACATTTAACTTGGAGATGATAATCCACTTGAAATCATTCTTAAAACAAGGAAAACATAGCCCATATATTTAGCCAAAATCTTGTGCTAAAGCACTATCTTCTTTACATAGCCTTTAAAACATTAGCTCTCAAAACAGGGATGTCGACCCTTTAGAAAACATGGCTATCGAGCCTATAAACATAGTTATTTACTTTGTAAAACATAAGGTTGTCGAGCCTATAAACATAGCTATTTAATTTATAAAACATAAGGTTGTCGAGCCTTTAAAACATAGCCTTCGAATTTATAAACACAGGGCTATGCATGCTGCTAAAATACAATGTCAAGCACCTACTCAAAAAGGTATCGAATCACTAGAATATAGTAGTTGCCGAATTTTTTAAAATATGAGGTTCCGAGCCTCTAAGCAAAGTTATCGAATTTGTAAACATACGGCGATTAATGGAGCTAAAATATAGGTATCAAGTAGCTATATTGAATTTGTCGAATCTCTATAAAACAGGGGATATCGAGTTCTTAAAAATAAGAGGTGTCAAACTTATAAACAAATGAGGTTGGCGTGCTTCTAAAATACATAGGGTTACTGGTTCTTAAACCTTAAGAATGCCAAGTCTTTTAAAATAATGGTGTCGAATTTCTAGACCCATGGGGTTGTCGAGCCTCAATAAAACACGAGATCTCAATCCCATAAAGCAATTGATGAAAAGTCTCTATAAAGGCGGACGCATCACATAGATACCGAGTATCTATCACATGCATAAGCTCTTATAGCTATCGACTTTTATGAAGGAAGGGTATCGAGTCTCTAAATGGCGTTCATGTAATTACGTTAAAAACTGATTTACTTCCTTTTAAAGAAATAATTTTCCACTAACTCTTGCCCATATCAAATTATCATTGGATAAAAAATGCTTTACATATTCTTTTCAGAAATCGCTGGTAGATCTAATCTACCTTTTTAATTATCTTTACAAACCCTTATATTTAATATATTTATCTTATGTAAATCGAACACTTTTCTAGAATAATAAATTCATAGAAAATCATAACCAAAAAAATCCCTAAAAATCACCAAAAATTAGAATTTCCATCTTCTTCCTTATATAAAATTTTCAGGATCAAAATATTAATTTAATTATTTTTAATAATTAAAACCCAATATAAACACCTTTTACCTCTTAGGAAATTCATAGGATATTCATATGAACTTGGAAAATTATGAAACTAAAAAAACATCTCCAAAATAATATTTTCCACAACATATTCAAATTTCAAATCAATTAGAGACTGGAAACCTAGGATTTTCCTTTAAAAACCCATAAGAATAATTCCACATTAATTCAAATAAATCATCATTCAATCAAACAATGATATAAACCATCGAAGCATGACATATTATCACAACAATTCGAAAATAAAACATAGATCCAAAAACAAGCATAAATAAATGAGATGGATACTATTATTCACCTTAGATTGGATAAGAGAGATTGAGATTTGACGTTGATTAGTTCCTTTAGCTTTTCTCTTTGATTTCCTCTTCCTTCCCTTCTAAGTAATGGCTAGCCTCTTTAGGTTATGTTTTGATATTTTGAAAAATGAAATGAGAATGAATGAGAAGTTGGGTTTAGGGAACGAATTAAGGAATTTTCATTCTTATCTTCTTAATTGATTAATTAAGGCATGACCTAATTAATTAACAAATCTCATTCTCCTTATCTCCACATCACATTATTCTATTTAATTTATTTAATTTCCTGAATAATGTTAAATAAAAATTAAGGGTGTCACTATTTTCCATTTATATGCTTTAAATTAATTACTTATATTAGTTATATAACTATATATCAAGTATATAATAGAAAAAACACCTTTGATTTTGAACAAGGTTGGTTATTGAGTTAGATTTATGTAACATGTTACATAATTTCCTCTAGGGCATACCCCTAACTCTATCACTAACATCACGGACCCAGGGCGCGACCCCTCGATTAGGTCGTTGGGATGGATACTAGCCTATCTAACGAGTAATAATCATGCTCTCCACATAATGGCATAAACCCTATGACGTAGTTTCCCAATAAATACATTTAATAGGATAAGTCTTAATGAGAGTAATAACTACTACTCTCACCTTGATGTGTCCTAATACAAGCAATAACCTTCGATTCACAAGTCCTAGGATAGCAACTCAATATAGTATTAATAATCCTCAACCACTAAACTAAGTGAAAAATAATTCTCAAATAGTTAGCCCATAGAGAATAAGCCCGTAAATCTCCTACCTAACTTCGAATTTAATCCCTTGGAGAGGAACAAACCTTTTGACTACTAATCTCCAAAAGTGTTACCTCTAGAAAATACCAGAAATTTCTAAATCCCACATTACAATCGAAAGTGACATTTACCTATAAAACGTAAAACGAACAAATATCAGCTCAAGTGTCCCGTACAACCTGGTATTACTCGATCGTTTACTCAATGCTCGGACTACATTCACATCACATAATTATTTTTTATAACAAATCTAGAGAATAGCAGGAGAAATATTACTGGACGTCCCATAACAAACGGTGTTATAACTCTATTTATTCAAATTCCTTGTTACATGGAAAATATAGTAAAATAAGCTACCAAATTATTTAGAAAGAGAATCTTATTTAAAGAAAAATTATATTTATTCATCCCAAAAGCCTTTGCTTTATATAATAGTCAAAATATAATTTTCCCGCATATTTAAATCTAAAAATAAGGATTTTAAACCATAACATGTATTTTATAATCTCTTCTCATTTTCAAAAAAAAGAATTAAAATTAAACAATGTTTATTAAAAATTATTCCATAATTTTCAAAAATTGAATTGGATCTGTAAACGGATTTTATAGCCTAAAATCAATTTCAAACCAGTAGTAGGAATTTTAAGAACTTATAATTAACTTCTAAATCTCTTTTTGTATATAAAATCATATAAGTTTCTTTTTAATGCAATAAATATTTATAAAAACCAACCCATAATTTTCTAGAATTAAATACAATTTTTAAATAATTCTTAAGACATCAAAACCAATTTTCTATTCAATAAATCAATTTCTTTCATAAAATAATTAATGTTCAATATAAATAATTCTTTTTCCATAAATTCATTTCATATTTGGAATGCATCTAATTTCTATTTAAAACCCCATATTTCACTTTACTTCTAAAAGAAAATATTTTTTTAAAACACAACGAAACACACGTGCATTGCTTGGAGCAATAGCTCTAGGCATACCACCGGTTGATAGCCCCTAGGCTGTAAGGTCGACCAATCAACCCTGAGGGGTCGACCTTTGATGATGGATTGAAGTTGTCTTGCTCTAGTTCATGCACCATTCTTGTTTTTTTCTTTGCTCGATCGAACCCTACTTCATTGCAACCCATACACACATTTATTCAAGCACATATATACATGACACAGGCATCAAACAAAACCAAAAATCAATGACAAAAGATGTGATATTAGTTTAAAGCAAATGGGTTCATCAACAGAGAAGTAGACAAATAGTTCAAATATAACAACATGCAATGCAATCAAAATATTCAATGTAGATTTGTGAGTGAAGAATCACTCATCTTAACACTAGCAAACCAAACCTCAACTAACACTTCACATTTAAAAGCCCTCTTTTCCATTCACCGTAAATTGTAGTTGACTCCAAACTTGAGCAAAATTCCACTTTGATTGCTCTTAGGGGTGATTATTGAGAAGTACATTAAATGTCATGATTTTTGGGATTTTATTTGGATTGATTGGAATTTTCGATGAAGAGGTTAAGGTCAGATTTTTTTTTTGGAAGTGGGGAAATGAGAAAAATGGGTTATGTGAGATATTTTTAAAGTGAGCTTGGAATTGTCTAGTATTCACAAGAAATGAGAAGTAAGAAAAATGAGCCGGTTCACATTTTTGACTAGGGACTTGGGCTCTTGGGCCACAAAATAAATCATTTCCCATTTTATTTTATTCATTCTCCTTCATAAAATAATTTTACCTTACCAAGATAACACCAAATCCCAAATAAAAAATCACATTAACTTCATACTAGAGTTATCCAGAATTGTATATTTTACAAAAATTATATTTTACAAATTTCTCACTTTAAAATTAATTATCCCAAAATTGCTATATTTGGCCCATTTTAGTAAAAATGAGGTATTAGCCCCAAAAGTTAAATGAAAATTCATTCTTCACTACAATAAATTCCAAAGCTCTTTTATTTACCATTATTTAACTTTATAAAATTACTAATCTGCTTTTAATTCACTTTAAAATCAAGCATTTCAAGACAAAAAATATGAATATATATTCAAAATATCCAAACCCACCATTAATAATAATTCATAGCTTCAAAAATATTTAATACCAAAATAATTATTTAATAATCCATGTAACAAATAATTTCTTCCTATATAATTAAATACCACCAATTAATTTGTCTTTTTCTCAAATCTCAACAAAGATATTTTATTATTAAAATTTCCAACTTCACAAAATACTTCATCAATTAAATCATAAACAAATTTTTATATTTCCAAATCATCTTAGATGTCCAATAATTTATAATTTAAACCAATTTAATTATTTTTAACTTTTTAAATTAATTTTAATTGATTACTTCTCAACATTGGGTTATTATATACTCCCACTTAGGGAAATTGTGTCCTCGCAATTTCTTCTTAGGGAAAACCCATAACGAGCTAATACTTCTCGCTTTTATACACCCATCTACAATTTATACATAAACAAAAAACATGCAACCATCAAAATAAATCACAACCATAAATGCCAATCATCAATATATACCATACAAAGCTCTTTACTTACTCTCACGGGTTAGCTCACAGATTGTTATACATCAACCTATCGAGTATTAAATGGTGTGACAAATTCAACTCCTTAATACATTCGATAATTGGTTTCTTGCCTCTACTTAGGCATATACTACCCGTTGTATCTAACAACAAATACCTACTAAAAGAATTAAGCCTTCTGCAATCCAAAGCTCCTTCTCAACAACTTATCAAGCTCAACCAAATCCACATCAATTATTAGTCCCTCTCGGTGGCCTTTCCCCAAACAAAGGACTATCATCCTTTCCTAACAACCAAGGTCTTAGGCTATGAGTTGAACAAACCCATCTAGGATGATTCCAAACTCTCACACAAACAATCAAAATATACTTTAGACGCTGAAATTTTCGGAAAACTTTGGAGCAATCTCAATAGTACAAAGTGTATTTTGAAAATTCACAACACCCATACAAATTATTTAAAACAATGTTGTAGTATAGGTTCTTATCTATTTTTTGAATGAATCAGTGTTTGGTGTATTTTTCAGTTTATCGGGATGTGGACAGTCTCGTTTTAAATGGCCAGGTTCATCACAGTTATAACATCTAATGCTAATTCCGCTTCCACTTTCGCTTCCAGGATTTTTGTTATCGTTTCTTTTGAAATTGTTCATCTTCCTATATTTTAGAAATTTTCTGAAATTTCTTATCATGAAAGCAATTTCTTCATCATCATCGCTGTCTAAATCTAGATTATTCGTCAATACAATTAAAGCTATAGATTTCTTTTCTATTGCTTTGCTTTCTCTCCTGCCCTGCATTTGTGCTTCAAAAGACATTAAATTGCCAATTGACGCTTCAATTTTTAGAGTACTAATGTCATTAGCCTCTTCGATTGCAAGAGTCTTTTGATCACATTCAGGAGTAAGTGAATTGAGGATTTTTCCAACTTGATCCTCCTTAGAAAAAAAATTACCCAATGCAATAAGTGAGTGTGGTATTATACATATTAGATATGGACTCATTTGGACTCATTTTGAATAATTGAAACTGGTTTGTTAACACGGAAATTTTGGTCTGTTTAATCGTACTTGTACCTTCATGTGTAACTTGCAAAGTTCTCCAAATTTCAAATGCAAACTTACATATAGATACTCTATTAAATTCATTTCTATCTAGTGAACAAAATAATATATTCATAACCTTAGAGTTACTTTGTGAAACTACTTTTTGGTCAGCAGTCCACTATGAAAAATCAGTCTCGGGTTCAGTGTACTCAGTTTGAGTGATATTCCAAGTGGTTAAACCAATTGAATATAAATAAATTTTCATTCTACATGACTAAATGTGTAATAACTACCATTAAAAAGTGGAGGTCTCGTAGTAGATTTTCCTTCGGCAAATGAGTTACTAACAAGTGTATTAATAGTGTAACTAATAGTACTATTACCAGTGTTGGTTGCCGTTTAAACTTTTTCAAAAATCAAATGATGAATACTTTAAAAACTAATGCTCTGATACCAAATGTGAGTCAGCGGAATAAGGATCTTAAGGCTAAATTAATAATAGAGGGGGTGAATAGTGTTTAATGGATTATATGAATATTTTTCAAATTCTTTAAGATTCTACTTGGAATAATGTAATTAACAATCACAGAAATAATCACAGAATCAAAGTGCAGATAAAAGTAAATGCTATAAAAATAAAAGGAAAGAACACACCAGGATTTTATACTGGTTCGGAGTTACCCTACATCCATTCCTGTACAATTCCTTGTACAGATTTTTTTTTTCAACTAGTAAATGAAAATACAATCTCGATTTCAAGGTTATGAGACACACCCTCCAAAATCTCGACCTCTGGGTAGAGTTACTTGATTTTTGGGCTGCAAGGACACCCATTAGATTTACTGGCTACTAAGCACACCCAAGTGATTTTACGGGCTACAATCACACCCACATGTATAACAATATGATTTGATAGAATTTTATAGACTCGTATTTTCGATCTTGATTATAATTGATCCTATAACTCTTGAATAGCACTTTGATCTTGGTTTGAGTGAGAGAGATGAGAGAAATCAGAGAGTAGATGAAGGAGAATCAAACCAGTGATGATTGAATTTGATTCTGGTTGAATTTCAGTAGAATTTGGGTATATTTTGATTTAGAAATCAAGAGAGTGAAAAGAGGAGAGAAGAATAAGAAAATTCATTTGGAAGTCTGGTATATATAGGGAAACAATGGTCATGTCCATTCGTGAAGAGATAGGACAAAGAGACACTTCCATTCAAATTTGAATTTTGAAAATTATGGCCACTATGTCGACATATATGGATAGGATATGTCGACATATCCCTTTGTACTTTGAAAAAACACTTTAAAAATATTATTTTGAAAATCCGTTGCTTTGTAAAATAATTTGATACTTTATAGAATCATTTAAATGTAGTTTATACACATTTTAATTAAAATATAACTTAATAAAATAATTTTGAAAGATTTAGTAAGAATATTCAATATAATGTAAATAATATATTAAAAACAAATAAAATTATAACTTATTAAAGTATAAACAAAAATTCAATATATATAAACTTAAAAACGCTAAAATATTATCTTTATAGGTATAAGAGATTGAAAATCATTTTGAGAAATATTTTGAAAAGATTATTTTAAACCAAGATATTTGAAAAATAATTTAAAACAAAATTAGAAAATAAGAGAGAGATTAGGAAACTGCTATCAAGGTTTTAACATAAATTCTGACTCTATAACTTATTTGGAATATCTTGAAATCTTGAACTCTTCAATACTCATGAATCTTCATACTCCAATTCTTGAAACTCTATATCAGCATCTTGAGTCTACTCTTGATATTGTAAAGTCTTCTTAATCAACACATGTCTAATACCCTGCACTATGTACTATATATAACTTGATAAAACATCAGTATCTATATTTTTTATATAATGTCCTATAGTTGTTATCATCAAAACCAATACCTAAGGTACTAACAGGTACTACTGAAATTTTTCGGATTTAAGATTTTAGGAATTTTGGGCAGTCCTGTTCCTTTCTCATACTCATAGGAATTTCGAGGATGAAATTCTTTTGAGGAGGGGAGAATGTAACACCCCGTTATTTTAATGACTGAATATTTAAATTGATTTGTTTAAATGTTTAATCGTTAATTAACGGAACATCCCTTGTACTTGACTTTTAGAGACGAGTGGATTGAGACTCAAAACACCCATAGTTGAGTTCTTTTTTCCATCGCAGGAAGAATGAGTATAAACTTGACTATGTTTGGAGTCGATAAGTTTTTATAGTGAATAGTGATTTCTTAAGAAAGAAATAAATTTGGGCTAATGCCCATTAGCTTGCCTATAAGTTGGCTAATCCCTTCATTACTTTCATTTCTCATTTCACGTTACTTTTCATTTGCATCTCCTATTCCTTTTCCTTAATCACTCTCTTAAGCCTAACCCAACATCAACCAAATCATGCTCTAATAAAATTAATACTAAATTCACCGTAATTCCTCTCTAATTATTCCTCACATAAACCATCAAGGAATTAGCATAAAGTGGAGTATGGAGTTTGATCTCAACTTTAAAGAGAGCATGGAATAGGTTTTTGATGATTAAAGCTTGATTTGGTGAAGAAGAAGGTGAATGGGATGATTCTCCATATATATTTATGTGTTAATCTTTATATTTTCATTTATTGATTAATATGGAATTATATGAAGTGGTTTGGAGTGCTTGGGTTGATTTATACTTGTATTAATGTTAAACATGCTTATATTAACTCATTATTTGTTTAAGACCTTAATAACTATTTTTGAAAATAATTAGTAAGCTAAGAATTGAGTTTTGAGTTAATTGAATGATTACATGTGATGTTGTGATAGATTAGTAATAATGAAACTAATTTAAATATTTTTAGAAAAGTTATAAGCTAAATAAGTGAGTTTTGAAGCCTACACTTATTATTAAAGTGATTAGAGGGTTAATGCAGCTTACTTAGTATTTATAAAATGGTTATATGATTTTATAAATGAAGGTAGATTTTATAAAATGGAAACGAGATTTTATAAAATAGTAATATGATCTATACTTAATTTTAATGAAGCAATTAAATATTTAAAGGCTTAAAAATGATTTATAAGCTAATAATATATTTTATAAAATAGTTGTAAGATTTTATAATATAGTATGAAATCATATTAGACTTTTATTGAAAAGATCCAATAAATAAAAGTAAGATTTGATTAAGTAATAAATGAGTTGCTTATTAAAATATACGGGTATGTATATGAGTATGGCCAAGTATACATATATGTGTATTTAAAGAATATAACAATTGAAACAATTTATGTATTGTAATTATAATTGTTGTGTATGTTTGTTTGACTTTATGGGTATGTTTGTGTGAATATATATATATATACATGGATGTGTTTAAACACATTTATATATAAGAGCTTTATAGGCATCTCACATAGCCATAGCGACCTTAGTGTGCGCTAAGTTACGTGAGAATATATCGGATTGAGTAATAGCTCCGGTGAAGTCTGAAATTTGATTGTGTTGTAGTGTGTTAGTGTATGCATGTATAAATGTGCATGAATGAGTCTGCTGGCACGTGTTGGCACCACATGTGGCTAGATGGCTGAATGAGTGTGTTTTGGCATGATTAGAGGAAGTCGGATCGTTATAATCTCCCATTGAACTCTGTGTGTGCAAAGAGTGGATTTCGTGTCGAAATTTATTTTCGAACACGTAAGGAACCATTTCCAAAACATCAACCAATGAACTCCAAGAAAGTCAGATGCAGTGAAGGATGGCTTAAGAAGCAAGGAAGCTCATCGGGCGAAGCACCGGGGGAAACGACGTGAGAAATGGTAGACGGTGGGTCACGATGGCTCGCTTCCCAGGCTTTACTGCCTAGGAGTAGTCCTTACTGGTCCACCAGTGGGACGTGACCGGTCCACTAGTAGGGACCTATCAAGGGCAATAAAGCCTAAGCGGAGAGTGATTTTTGGGCGATTTCTCCCTCGGTTCGATATGAGACTTCGGCATGACTTTGGGGAAGCTTTGGGGCTACTCGGGAAGATGGAATGCAATGTGAGGCCCGGGATTCAGATGCAAATGTGAGGAGTGCACAAGTGCTCAGCAATGATCAATAGGCATTCAGGTAAGCAGTCGAGGAAGCAGTCGAGGCGAGGAGCGCAAGGCACGGACTATTCCTACATGGGAATAGTAAGAGATAGAGATAGCGATCGAGAGCCAACTGAATACGAGATCAGGGCATGACTGGTTTGACGATCATGTACGATAATCATATATGATTGGGTGAAGCACACGAAGGCAATGAGTCGGTTCAAGACTCAAGCAGGTGTGCGAGCACATGATGGCAGCGATCGATTCCAAATCGGGTAGATGTGGAGGCATATGGCTACCGTAGATTACATCGTTCAAAGTGTTGTAGTGCTTGAGTGATCCATTGGGGTCAAACAAGTACACGACAAGGCAATCATGGAGTAGGCGATTAGATTCGGGTCGTAGTGCAGTTTTTGTGCTACGTATCTGTTTATACATTGTTTTATGGTTTCAGAACAAGCCTTTGGGAGGGTCAGAAGAGACGCTTAAGGGGTACTTGTATCTAGTAGCAATAGCGTAGATATGGACGCTGTTGGAACTGGACCAGCCAGCAGCGGAAGTTATGGGTGAATTTTAAAAAATTTACCCAATTGGATCTTTATTGGGTCTATGAACTCTACTAAATTAGAACATTTCTAAATTTCATTTAAATAAAATCATTTATTTTATTTAAATTCAAATATATTAAGATATGAAATTAATTTTATTTGATTTAGTTCATACATAAATGTATCATATACATATATGTGTGAGTGCATGTGTAACATAATAATCCGTGAAAGGTATAATATACCCATATGTAGATGTTGGGATTTACGTCGCAACAGACATATTAGCTCATTTTGTATGTCATGTATGTTGTCCAAATATATGCATGTATATGTGTTACAAAATACACACACACACACATACAAACACACATATGTATGTATAAATATATTATGTATAATATATGAACATAAAACATTTATATATAGATAAATATATATATAGAAAGAGAGAGAACAATTATTAAAAATTATTTATAATTCAAAATTAACTTAGTTTTGCAAACGTAATAATTTAAATATTTTAATTTCTATATATTATGAATAAAATAACGTTTTCAACCATAAAAAATTAACATAAATAATCTATTGGTGAAAGTTCAAATTTTACAATTTTTTAAAATTTAGGATCAGAAAATAGAACTTAGAAAAAATCTGAAGATTTTTCAAAGCTGAAATATTATTTTTAAAAACAAATACATTTATTTCGGCAATAATTATTTAATATAAAATAATATATTATTAAAAATTCAAATTTTAAAATTTCAGAAATTCTAGGATCATGAATGAAAGGTTACGAAAATTTTTAAAGAATTTTTCAATTAAATTATTATTTTTAATAAATCATAAATAGTTTTTCTGAAATAATATTAATTATTAAAAATAATAAACTTTATTGAAAAAATCCTAAATTTTTTCTATACGTTTCTGGAATGATATAATATTTATAAAAAAATATAATTGAACTTTTAATGTAATAATTATTTTATATATAATAAACAATTCAAAATTCAATAAATGTTAATTTAAAAATATGAATATATGTATGATAATTAATTTTCGAATTTGTAAATTCATATTATGTATAAATAAGTGTACTAAATTTTTTAAATCATATATATATCTTATATATGCATATATGCTATTATGAAAGAGAAATATACACTAATATATATATATATATATATATATGAATTTATTAATAAATATACATAAAACAATTATTAATGACAAAAATTGATTTTGTACGGTAAACAACATTTTTCTATGCATAAACCAAATAGTATAATAAACAAATTATGCATATAACCAAACTGATTTGTGACAACTACATCTACTTACAAAATCTCACCTAACTAAACATATAGTAGCAATATATTTAAACAGATATGAAATTGCTAATTATAGGATCATAGAATATAATTTAATTACTGTAATATGAATTAAAATTACCAATTTAATGATGCCTTTGAATCCACATTGAAGCAATGACTTCCCTTCCTTTTATTGTTCTTGATTCGTCAGATTGCAAGTCCGAAATCTCCGACCTCTAACTATCGAACAATATTATTTTTATTTGAAATATATTTGAGAATTTTGGAGTGGATTGAGATCTATGTTTTAACCAGCAATGTAGAAGGTAATGGCGGCCAAAAAGGTAAGTAATTGTTTTTATAGATACATACATACATATACATATATATATATGGTTGTAAGTGAGAGAAACGAGAAAAACCTTTTTACCCATTCTCACTTTTTCTCAATCCATTATCTCCAAGCCAATTCCCTATGTTTCAGCCACCCCTAGACCTTCCCAAAACCGAAATTTTGCAGCCCTAATGATGGGCCTTAAACCCATCTAAGCCCAAGCCAAAATACTATGCAATTAAATCTAATTTAATCGCTTGTCGATATTGTATATCGATCGATATATTTATAACTGTTATAAATATATATAACATTATTTATTTCTCAAATCGTATTCAAATTTTATAATTAATATTTCATAAATGTTAATAATTAATTTAATTAATTTATAATAATTATAAACTAATTAAATCGCTCGGTCTTAAGGGAATTCATCGTTTCGGCTGTGTAACTCTTGGGTGTAAATTTGGTCAGCGATTAACATCAAACTATTCTAATGTTAACGTTCACACGTCACTTAGCAGGTGGTGTGACATTATGGCCAAATTTATCACTTACTCATTATCGGTAAAATCCAATTTTAGTTCAATAAGCATTACCCGGTTGTGACATTTGTTTACACCAATTCTCTTCGTCAAAACTATATCACTTTGAACTTATGGAATTTGGTAATGGTCAAAATTCCAACCTCATCCACATTCAACTTTATAGTCTAAATACAAAGTCCTTGGTTCAATAATAATAATTATTATTAACAGAAATGTTATGTCCAGAGACTTTGACTTTGAGTTGACTTGAGTTGACTGTGATACTAACCGCATATAACTGAGGAGACGAATCCTCTCTTGAATAGTGCTTCACTTCCAATACTTCCACTCGACCCAACTATAGTCAGTCGATGGACAACATGCCATGATTTGGCTATAATCAAAGCAGAGCTTTCATATTGAAGATCCACGGTATTCTCAAGTTGAGAGAACTGTGTAAATTAGTCACATCGATATTTTATGTTTAACCTTAGTTATATTAACCAACAGAAAACTATCGAGTGAGTCGTTCCATAGTTATCCAATAACTATTAGTATGTAACCCCTAGGTGCCCCCAGCAGTCATGAGTAATACACTGCCCAACATTTGGAGAGCATTACGTACTCCAGTCTCAACAGATACATCGATATCCAGTCTCGATGCATCTTGACTAGGAATATTTAAAATGGAATATTTGTTTCGTTGTGATAAATTACTCACGGTTACAACTCTTTTTAACTACTATCACAAAATATACCATTTATGGATTTTTCTATTAAATATACTTTTAATTAAGTTAATTAATTAATATAATCACATTATATCAAGTATATAATAGGAAGAAAATACCTTTTATTTCGAACAAGATTGGTCAACGAGTTAGATATATGTAACAAATTACATAATTGCCCCTAGGGCATACTCCTAACTCTATCAATCTCCCACTTGCACTTGGGGTCAATTATGGAATCTAATTCCAACTTCTCTAGTCAGTTTTCTCAAAACCAATTAGGTCAGTCCCTTAGTGAATGGGTATGCTATTATGTTTTAATTATCTACTTTGTCGATTAACTCTCTCTAACACTGATAAACTGCCTTTATCATGTGGAACAATTCGAAGTATGTCTTTCGACTTCTAGTGAGCTTTAAGTTCAATCATGACCAATTTCATGACATTGTTATCTTATAACAATATTATGGGATTCTCAACATTTGGAATCACCTTTGGCTCAATTATAAATTTCAGCATTTATATCTATATACATTGGTTTATTGTAGCGCTATTCAAGTTAATGTTCTCAACATTTCGTTGAATCGACCACAATCACTTTTATTTTGAAACATTTTCAAATTATAGATTTTAACTTGAATTTTATCATTGACATGTTATACTCAATATCGCTTACAAAAGTTTATGTTCAAACGTTCCATCATAACGAGTTTGTTGTTTCTATAAACAATTCTCTAGTATTACATAAATACGCGAGAACACCTCAAACAACCATTTAGTGATATCAATTTGGATTTTATATTTGCTCCGTGTATCAAATACATAAACAAAACACAATATCATACAAAACATAACCTGTATGATAATTCCTATTGCTAATGCATAAGGAATCTAACTTACATGTTCTCCTTTTAATAGGGTGCTCTTGTATATCGTTTTGGGACAATCCTTATATCTTTTATACTCACCATAAAAGACATCATTTATAATCCAAAATTGAGTATTAAAACAACTAAAGTTGATTTTAATACAAGCATATTGTTAAAATCAACAACGTGTTGTTTACTTATAGTTTAGAAATATCAATGTACCTTTTAACGTTCTTTCTTATGAACACACGCTTCTTCTGCACTTTGATTGAAAATCAAACTATTTGATATTTCTATCAAAATACTTATTCAATCTTGATGCTTATAAAATGATACATTTGTATCATTTCTTGGATCATATCCAAAGACTCACAAACCCAACATCACTCCAACTGACTTTGAGGCGTTTTGGTTAATATGTGTAAACGACTTGCTCTAAATCATTATTTAGAATTTTCTATTTCAATACATAAGTACCAAACACTAAGTCTTATCGAGCGATAATTTTGTGAGTAAATATGAATTAACTTGAGCATGGTGAATACCGAATCTCTTATGCTAATTTCAACAATTGAAATTTGCAATATTATTCTTATCAACATTGCTCATTTAATTTCAACCACATTAGTCTTTCCAATAAAGACACAATCTCGGTCGATGGATCACATCTCTTTGGTTACGACCACCAAAATCATATTTTGATAGCGTACTTGGAATTCTTTCAGATTTGCGCATCATACCACATAGAGTCAACAATCTTAATGGTTTAATTGAACAACTGAGGGTAATGTATATTTTCGACATTAATAAGAAACTCATAGTTTCTCTTTGATGTACGAGAATACTTATTAGACATTCTAATGCTATGCGTTCATTTAGGTTAGTTAATTTCACTTCATCTCATATAACCAGTTTTATCTATGGATCGGATCCTATTCCATTTAACTACCAAAAATTTCTCAAAAAAAATTCTTCACGATGAAGTTGATATATCTTGAAACAACAACTGTTTCTTAGGGCAAATAGAATAGGGATTAATAAACGCTTTATAAGCCTTTTTATTTATAAAACTGATTTTAGTTTACAAAAATTATGTTCAAAACATAAATATGTCATTTGATGACAGACCTTTCTAAAAATTTTTTGGAGATTCATACAAGATCCCTCATGAATAATTATTACGTGCAATCTTTCGACTCGCACAACCTGCCAACTCCTTGGCCTAGGATATGTTGGAATTTCTTACAAACCCTTATTTTGTATGATTTTGTAAACTCTTGTTTAGATGAAATAATATCAACCTTATGTACTAATCTTAAGTACATGACCTTATAGAAAGAAACTAACTCAACTTCACTCACAATTAATCGTAAATTGTCCAACAATGTATGATTACTCCTTATCGATGCATTCTTATATATCACATAGAGGAGTGATTTTGAGATTGAATCTATATTCATTTTTAGGTACATTTGGAACTCTTTCCAATATACTCACTTATTCGACCAAATCAAATCATTTTATTCTATTGCATGTTATTTTATTTACTTTTCTTTTATATTCTATGATTTTATCATAAACTTACTGCATGTGTATCCAATACATATGTACATGTTGGTAATAAATCATCGATGAATATAACAAAGTATGTGGAACCCTTTTGGTATTAATAAACTTGTGATTGCATGCATCAATATGTATTAATTAAAAAAGTTCATCAACTCTTATGATGCTCCCACTGAATGGGTGCATAGCCATTAATTGTTTGAAATATAATTAACATGTATCATATGATTCATAATCATATAGTAAAATTATTTCTCAATACTACGGCTTAGTCTATAATTCCAAAACAACAATAAATAATATTAGACACATATGTATTTTTGTTGCATCGCTTTTACTATGAAAACAAATTCTATAATATAGTTATATTTCATAATGAATATTCATAATACACATATTGAAATATAGTTATATCTATTTTTCAGTCAATACCAAAAATAAACATTATTTCACAAATAATGTTCGGTACATTTTATGAAAACTAATTTCGTAATTTGATGCAATCATTAGGTGCTATATGGCATGCTCCCACTATTTCCGCCATTACTATAATAGCGTACTAAATTTAGAGGTCCACCATTCACTTAATATTGTTAATATTGTTTACTTATTTCATATGCTGCAACTAGTTTACAATGGAGAGTTCTTTGATCAAATATCTTGAACTCAAAGAAATAAATGTTATAGAAAACAATTTTCTATATGAAAATACATTTCGGAATAAAAATCATATTTCATATTCCAATATTAAGTATGAATTAGTATTACAATTCTTGTTTCCAATGTTTCTCTATAAAGAAGAAGTGAATATTCATTCTCTTCATTCCAACTTTACCTTAAATTACATCTATTCTTATACATTCATTTTTCTTTCAAATAGTCAAACTATTCAAAAGAAAACCTTACTACAATATCATAACAAACCTTTTACGAAAGCGCATTCGATTATTCTTAACATTTAAGACATCAAATATGTTGCACTTTATGTAAATCGATCGAGATGACATTTCAACGATCGAGTTCTTAGATGTATCTCGTAGTTTATGGTCTTGTGTTACATTAACACAATATGATCCTTTTGAAATCATTCAAGTTGAATACATGATCTTAAAATACTGTTTATTGGCTTACTTCGAATGAACTAACTTCATTGAAATATTGTACCCCACAAACTATGATTGTTCATCATATAACATTTATATGTAAAAGTACATGGATCAAATATCCATAGTCTTGAATTGCATTTAGAGTTCAAAATCTCATAAAATGCAATACACGGTCTAAACTAAATAAACATATAAGTGACCAACTTACGAATGTATTAAGTAGTTGAAATTAGGCGCTTGCATGGGTATAGAAACATTATATAACATGCAATTAGAATTATCAGTAAGTATATTCCTATTTGTCAACTTTCAATTCGGTTTGTTTATATATATGTTAGTTGACAAACGTTTTATCAATCATATTAAATGCACAAATATATCATTGTAGATAATTATAACATTATATAGCATATGTTCTTACAATAGTAGAAAGGTTAAACGTTACCATTTCATTTTTCTAATAAGGCTCCCACTAGTCTTTTATGTTTCTATAAACCCTAAGATGAAACATAGAAGTCTTACAGCTTCACTAGTGGGTGTTAAAACTCGTTTGTTTTGGTATTCTGACCTTGAGTTTGCTTAACAAATCATAGCCCCACAAACGATGGATATCTCCTTATCGGTTGTATCATATACAACTCCTAACCCATTTTTCCTTGCTCTGATCTCACTTCGACCTTGAGTTTGCTCAACAAATCGAAAGAGATTGTTCACTCATACATACCATATCATGATGGCCTAAGTATAGTATATGTACCTTGAGTTTTCTCAATAAATACATATAGTTATCTTACCTCATCTGTTCAATATATTAGTAATACTACGCATAACATCCCTAGCTTGAGTTTGCTACGCAACTAAGGACTATGTAAGTAATTTATTAATATATATATATGGTAGAGGACAACATTATATTGAAGATCCATAATCTTCAATATGTAAGTAATTTATTAATATATATATATGGTAGAGGACAACATTATATTGAAGATTCATAATCTTCAATATATATTGAGTGATATCGACTTATAGAATAATATATTTCTTATGAAGTACCCCAGCGATTCAAGTGTCAAAGACATTAGAAATCACGGTATATGTACATTTACATATGTATTTATTTCTCAAGTCTATTTGAGTTTCTTTAATGTTCCACATTTAGTTTATACACATATCATATAAGTTTTATTGTTATATAACTTTTATATTTCATATTACTTATATGATAGTCTTACGTATAATATATCATTAATTAAATATTATCTAATTAATTTTAATCAATTAACTCTTTAATTAATTTAAATTTGTATTCTAATATAACTTTTATATTGGACATATCTATTATAACATTTATAGTGTATGCTACAACCTTTATAGTGTATCACCCATATATCATATGTATGTGTATTTTATTTAATTAATTAACCTTTAATTAATTTATTCAATTAAACAATTTTTATTAAAATTTATTAATTTAAAAATTAATCTTGTATACATACATGTATACTTATGTTATCTTAAACATTTTGAAATAACATAACATATATCAATATATATAATACATGCATATATGCATTAATTAATTATCTTTAATTATTTTATTTTATTATCTTATTAATAAATTTAAAATTTAAAATTATTATATAAATATTTTCGAACATTTTGAAAATATCATTATCCTTTCAAACATTTTGAAAACTTATGTAGTATTATAATTTTTATAATAAACATATTTTATTTTAAATTTAACTATTAAATTTATAATCTTTAACATTAATTTTCAAAACGATTTTGAGAATTATCCCAAGGCCTAAATTAAGTTGGACCTTTTCTATTAGGAGCAACCTTTGAGCTCACTTCACCTTTTGGGCCAGGCCGGTAACCAAGTAGGACAGGGTAATTGATTACCCAATTCCAATTCTAGACATTGCCTTTCTAGACACCGTACTAAGTGGGCAAGATTAATTAGTTATCCCTAATATGACTAATTTAGACCGCATAGGCTATTGGGCTCTGATACCATTGTAAGAACTGGACCAGTCCGCAGCGAAAGTTATGGGTGAATTTCAAAAAATTTACCCAATTCGATCTTTGTTAGGCCTATGAACTCTACTGAATTAGAACATTTCTAAATTTCATTTAAATAAAATCATTTATTTTATTTAAATTCAAATATATTAAGATATGAAATTAATATTATTTGATTTAGTTTATACATAAATGTATAATATACATATATGTGTGAGTGCATGTGTAACATAATAATCCGTGAAAGGTATAATATGCACATATGTAGATGTTGGGATTTACATCGCAACAGACATATTAGCTCATTTTCAATGTCATGTATGTTGTCTAAATATATGCATGTATATGTGTTACAAAATACACACACACATATGTATGTATAAATATATAATATATAATATATGAACATAAAACATTTATATATAGATAAATATATATAGAAAGAGAGAGAACAATTATTAAAAATTATTTTTAATTCAAAATTAACTTAGTTTTGCAAACATAATAATTTTAGTATTTTAATTTATATATATTATGAATAAAATAATATCATCCATAAATAATTAACATAAAATAATCTATTGATGAAATTCAAATTTTACAATTTTCGAAAATCTAGGATCATAAAATAGAGCTTAGAAAAAATCTGGAGATTTTTCAAAGTTGAAATATTATTTTTAAAAACAAATACATTGATTTTGGCAATAATTATTTAATATAAAATAATATATTATTTTTTTGAGAAAAATGTGTGATCCTCTAATATAAAATAATATATTATTAAAAATTAAAATTTTAAATTTTCAAAAATTCTAGGATCATGAAATGAAAGGTTACAAAAAAATTTGAAGAAATTTTCAATTAAATTATTATTTTTAATAAATCATAAACAGTTTTTCCAAAATAATATTAATTATTAAAAATAATAAAATTTATTGAAAAAATCCTAAATTTTCCTATATGTTTTTGGAATGATATAATATATTTTTTAATATAAAATTGAATTTTTAATGTAATAATTATTTATATATAATAAACAATTCAAAATTCAATAAATGTTAATTTAAAAATATGAATATATGAATGATAATTAATTTTCGAATTTGTAAATTCATATGATATATAAATAAGTGCACTAAATTTTTTAAATCATATATATATATCTTATATATGTATATATGCTATTATGAGAGAGAAATATACACTAATATATATATGAATTTATTAATAAATAGATATATAACAATTATTAATGACAAAAATTGATTTTGTACAATAAACAAAAAAATTCTATGCATAAATCAAATAGTATAATAAACAAATTTTGCACATAACCAAACTGATTTGTGACAACTACATCTACTTACAAAATCTCACCTAACTAAACATATAGTAGCAATATATTTAAACAGATATGAAATTGCTCATTATAGGATTATAGAATATAATTTAATTACTGTAATATGAATTAAAATTACCAATTTAATGATGCCTTTGAATCCACGTTGAAGCAATGACTTCCCTTCCTTTTACTGTTCTTGATTCGTCAAATTGCAAGTCCGGAATCACCAACCTCTAACTATCGAATAGTATTATTTTAATTTGAAATATATTTGAGAATTTTGGAATGGATTGAGAGCTATGTTTTAACCAGCAATGTAGAAGGTAATGGCGGCCAAAAAGGTTAGTAATTGTTTTTAGAGATACATACATACATACATATATATAGGGTTGTATTAGAGAGAAACGAGGAAAACCTTTTTACCCATTCTTACTTTATCACAATCCATTATCTCCAAGCTAATTCCCTATGTTTTAGCCTCCCCTAGACCTTCCCGAAACCAAAATTTTGCAGCCTTAATGATGGGCCTTAAACCCATCTAAGCCCAAGCCAAAATACTATGCAATTAAATCTAATTTAATCGCTTGTCGATATTGTATATCGATCGATATATTTATAACCGTTATAAATATATATAACATTATTTATTTCTCAAATCGTATTCAAATTTTATAATTAATATTTCATAAATATTAATTAATTTAATTAATTTATAATAATTATAAACTAATTAAATCGTTCGGTCTTAAGGGAATTCATCATTTCGGCTGTGTAACTCTTGGGTGTAAATTTGGTCAACGATTAACATCGAACTATTCTAATGTTAACGTTCACACGTCACTTAGCAGGTGGTGTGACATTATGGCCAAATTTATCGCTTACTCATTTTCGGTAAAATCCAATTTTAGTTTAATAACCGTTACCTGGTTGTGACATTTGTTTACACCAATTATCTTCGTCAAAACTATATCACTTTGGACTTATGGAATTTGGTAATGGTCAAAATTCCAACCTCATCCACATTCAACGTTATAGTCTAAATACAAAGTCCTTGGTTCAATAATAATAGTTATTATTAACCGAAATGCACTGGCCAGAGACTTTGGCTTTGAGTTGACTTGAGTTGACTGTAATGCTAACCGCATATAACTAAGGAGACGAATCCTCTCTTGAACAGTGCTTCGCTTCCAATACTTCCACTCGACCCAAGTATAGTCACTCGATGGAGGCCATTCCATGATTTGGCTATAATCAAAGTGGAGCTTTCATATTAAAGATTCATAGTATTCTTAAGTCGAGAGAACTATGTAAATCAGTCACATAGTATTCTTAAACTATCAAGTGAGTCATTCCATAGTTATCCAATAACTGTTAGTACGTAACCCCTAGGTGCCCCCAACAGTCATGAGTAATACGCTGCCCAACATTTGGAGAGTGTTACGTACTCCAGTCTCAACGGATACATCGATATCCAGTCTCGATGCACCTTGACTTGGAACATTAAAATGATATATTTGTTTCGTTGTGATAAATTACTCACGGTTACAACACTTTGTAACTACTATCACAAAATATACCATTTATGGAATTTCTATTAAATATACTTTTAATTAAGTTAATTAATTAATATAATCACATTATATCAAGTATATAATAGGAAGAAAATACCTTTTATTTCGAACAAGATTGGTCAACGAGTTAAATATATGTAACAAATTAAATAATTGCCCCTAGGGCATACCCCTAACTCTATCAGACGATAGAGAGCACTACAGTGGTAGAGAGTTTCATTATTGCCAAGAGAGTGGTCTAGGTCTATATGGGGGCATTTGTACAAATAAGACGTAGTATGGGGATGCTCAGTTACGTTCGTAGACTCTCAAGGGTAGGAATGTATATAATCCAAATGTCACATAAGGTGTAGTTACTCCATTTATATTTCGTTCAGTTTGAGATGATAGTAGATATTATCTAGTTTATATTATTGTTCTGTTGTGCTTGTGATCTACTAGTTGGTTGATATTATCTTTGTGTATAGCATAGTGTAGAGTTATGTTATGACACTTTTATCACTTCTGCACTTGCATACTGCGATCACCTTTACCATAGTATATTGTTACGTGGTAGTCACATTATATTAGTTATGCTAACTCGTTGATGATAGGAGAAGAGCAGGTTATGGTATGATTTCCTATCATGTTGAGATTGGTTTACTTTACTTATTTACGGATAGTCTGGATTACTCCTAAGCCACGTTTGTGGAGAGGACTGGATGGGCCTTAGTAGTTTCCTATTTATTTGTACATAGTTTTGACATACGGTATATTGAGATAGTTCCCCTTCCACCAGGCTTTAAGTCTAACCCGCATTGTGTCTTCGTCTGTTTATGTCATGACAACTCTCGAGTACTCGATTGAGTAGTTTGGAAGTCAGGTACTTTTAGGGATAGTCTATCAGGATGCACAGCTGGAGCATTTTGGAGGCGTAGCATCAATATTTTGAATATATATACTTGATATTTTAGTAGTACATGACAGACCTGTTATTGTATATGAAATCTATTGTATCAGATAGTTATTCAGACTCTGCATTATTGGCAGTTGTTATATTCAAACTTTCTATATTGGTATTTATTTATTTATCAGTTGCATCCTCTAGTGCAGTCTCTTATATATTGTCATCATGTTATGTTCATGTATATTCCTATATTATATGTTATTATTCCGTTGTGAGATCCTATCGATGTTTTGGTTTAGCATTTTATTCTAATTTTACCTTGACAATCTGTCTTTTATGGTATTCGAAAGTCAGGTGATGATGTAAGGCGCTAATTTATGGGTATCACGAAGGATGGGTTGTTATAGTTCGGCATCTGTTAGCATTGTGACCCACCTTTCCACATGCATAACATTCAATCTGATATTTATCAAACTTCATATTTTGTTCAGGTTGTTCCAATTGAACAAGTTTCTTTAGCTCAATCTACCTTGGTTGAAAAGGTTTCTGATTTTTCTTAGACTTTCGGTTGTTCTTTTGAAAAAACGATCTCTTTTTTTGCTGAAATTGTTGAGTAGATCGTTCTTCGGATCCCGAATTATGTTCTTGTACTTTCTCATATCTTAATGCCATATCAACTATTTCTTCAAATAAGCATCATAGCTGATTAAGTAACCTATCTTTCAATCCATCTTTAACTCCAAGAACAATTTTTTTAATACTTTTCCAAAGGCGAAGCAATTAATGCTGGTCCATATTTCGAAAGAGCATTAAATTCATTCACATACTCGGTTGTTGATGAATTCCCTTGGGTTAGATCTATGAATTTCTGAAGCAAAGCAACCTTTTTGGCTTCAAGAATAAAACGGGCTTTAAACAAATCTTTAAATCTTTGCCAAAATGTATATCCTTCTGGTATTGTGTCGTGATGGAATCGTACCAGTCCAAAACACTAGACTATAATTGGCGAGTCGCTAATCTTCTTTTCTCTTAGTCTATCAATCCCAAATCATTAAAAGTTCTTTTACAAGATCTCAACCAATAATGCACACCCATTTCTTCTTCATTTCCTAAGAATGGTTTTCCTCCCAAACATGTGTATTCATTGCAGAGACTAATAAATTCTACTATGGTATTTGGATTCGGTTCTTTTATAATGTCCTTACTTGGAACATGCCTTATAACTTCTGCCCATTGGTTCATTGTTAATAGGACACTTAGGTTTTCTGACCCACTTTCTTAACCATTTGGTGATCCAGGGGACACGACTGCTCTAGGTCTACTAGGTTCAACCATTTTTGATAAACAACATTCACCACTTTATTGGATATATGTTCTAAAAAATTCACTAAATAATATGTATATATCATAAATACATACAATTCCTATTCCTATGTTCGTCCCTCGGAACACTAATCTTAACTCATATATTACATATACGAGTTATTCCCGAATCTACCTGGGTTATACAGACTGGGTAACATCCTATGGCCCACTTATCCATGATTAAATATGTTATGGTTCCTAATTACTTAATTTTAGCTCAACATCTACTATGCTACCAAACTGTGATGCTCCAACTCTAGTGATCGAATTATCTAAGAAAGTTTACTATCTGATAGCTTGGATCAATGAGAACGGAAGGAGAAATCTCCTATATACACTACCTTGGGTTAACATGGATATGATTCAATATTTGGATACATTTAAAATAATATGTATCTCATCTCAACACAAGGCAATATACATGATCTCTAGAATTGAATAACTCACATATCAGGAACATATATAAGTAAACGATGACAAAGGTATCAATATCATAGTGGAAATGATAACTTATATATACATATATATATATAAATCAAAATAGGTCTGATATATGGACTAGTCAAAATACATCTCTTCAAATTTGGTAAACTAAGTACAATCCAAAATTGCCTACTTCAAACATCTATGTAAAGATTCTTCTTGTAACTCATCTTCAAACCTATCCACGACTGTTTTAATAGTCTCATCTCCATCATATCTTTGAATAAACTAGACAGTACTGTTGATCTTGGCTTCCAAGCAATGGTTGCTAAATTTGAACTTAGAAGTACTCCAACATAATGCACATTTCCTATGGGTTTCTTAATAAACAAAACAGACTAGGGACATATAAGTAGCTTTTCTGAAAACACTACTCATATGTCTGACCCGAGGTGTTCTCATATACATTACTAACCTCGAGTCAGGCTAGAAATCCAGTTGTTAGTATAATAGTGCAACAATAATACCATACAAGTGCAGTGTCGAGTATATACATGACATATCAATCAAACATAGTGATGTCACTCACACCATACAAAATCCCGCCCACAACTTATCAAAATGGTTTTAACAATGGTTTTAGATCTCCTATATCTCGTGCGAGTTCTTCTTCAAGATCTCTTTTTTACATTTATGAAATAAGACATAAAATCTCCTTTATGTCTCCCCTGACACTCATCTCGTCCAAAATATTCAAATCTCACCTGATACATGGATCAAAATCTCAATCCAAGATCTCATCCGTAATTATATCCTTTTCATCTTTAATATTTACATATATATTCAAAAGAAACTACTCATCCAATTACTATGTACCAACTCCTTGAACATATTTTTTGCTCTTTGTCATGACGAGTCACAACAAAAGACTTCATTTCTTTTTTATGTTCAAATAAGAGGATATTATCCAATCATTACCAAATAAATTAAGCAAATCAAGCTACCACTCTTCTCCAAAACACTAATTTCAGTTTTTTATGCAAATCAAGTATGTTACAAAAAAATTTTGTTATTTTAAAATAATAGTCATTAAATAAATTATTAAAACATCAATTTTAGACACATATGTTACTTTGAATATTCCCAAGCTATCTTTAAGATCCGAGATATCAATCCGACATGTACACCCAAGATACACTCATTTCGCCCTAGATCTCGTTCGATATAAGATAGCTTCTGTGAAAATTTCAAGATGAAACGTGACTGAAATCCGCCCTTTAAAACCTTGGTTTTAACATACGGGTTATGGCTCCATTAATTGTGACTCCCAACTGCTACTATATTCTACTTGGTGTTAACCGGGTTTTTAACCAAGTAGAAGTCAACATAAGATAGAATGATAAGACAAAGATGAAACAACGAAAACTTGGGAAAGCACTTAGAAGAGCTAGAGAAGTGACTTGGGAAATTTTCACTCGATTTGGAGCCAAGCACTTACTGAGCTACGATAGGTTGGTATGACCTATAGCTCTCCACCTATTCATCTCCCAAACTCTATACTTCCCATACACTTCTCCAAAAGCTCATGATCAAGTGGATTTCCCTGGTATGGATGACCAATTCCAAGGTTGATGAGAAGAAAGTGAAGAAAGAAGAGTAACCTAAGTGATAGAGGAAAGATTACTAGAATCAACCAAAGTCAATGAAAATAGCTTGGAACCTATTAATAGGAAAACAGAAGAGCAGAGCAAGAGTTAAAGTTGGGCTTGCACCAACAATTATAGCTTGGTATCGAGCTATGTAGGTCGATACCAACCTACCATATTGGGTCGTTGTGTTCTAGTTTCTCTTGTACAACATTGGGCCTTCCTCTAAACTCCAATGCAAGCAGGCTTATGACCCATTACCTCTGTTTTCCTATAAATACCAATATAACTGCAACTAAAGAAGGATCGGGTTTCTGCTGACACATTAGCTTCGAAAGTTTTGCCTCTTCTTCGTCTCATACCTCAATACAATAGTCACCTAGGCAGCTACTCTTGGCAGTTCTAAGCCATAGAACTTATCAAACCCTTGTACTAGTGATTATACTCTCTTTAATTTCCTGTAATCTAATACAAACTCTATCAAATCAATCAATAAAAGCTATAAAGTGGACGTAGACCAAAGATTACCGAACCACTATAAAAATCTTGTGTCTCTCTATTCTATTTTTTTACTTTCAATACTATCTGCTAGATCTAGGTCTCACAGGTTCCCTACAAATCAATCTTGGGTGTTGATCCATTTTTAACGTCAACATTTTGGTGCTTTCAGTGGAAAAAATGAATCTAGGCTTAGATTTAGCTCTACTTTGGATTGGATGGATCCATAAGTTATATTTGAAAAACTTGCTTGAAGAACTTGAAGAGTTGTTGACAAAAGTCATGGCACCAAGAAGATCCAATAGATACTCAGGAGCTACGGTTGGTGGTGATAAAGGGAATGCTCACCAAATGGAAGTAAATAATGGAAATCCACTACCTGGATCCTCTATTCAATAGAAAGTTGTCACTAGAGAAGAGATTAATCAGATGATCGATGAACTTAACTAGAATTTTGTAGATAGTCAGAAAGCTCTCATGGATAAGATGGATGTGTTGCTAACTTTGCAGCCACCAACAACAAGAAGAGTCGGAAGAGAAATTTCTCCTGTAATAAAATAAGAGAGCTCTTCAGTTTCTGGCTTAAATAGGAGAGACGGAAAGCAAAAGTAGAAGGAAGTGACTACTGGAGTTGCAGGAAATGTTGCAGGAGGAAGTATGAGTGCTCCCCCCGTAAGAAGACAACACGGTACCAAGCCAAAACAACTCGGTACCAACCCAAATGTCCCACTTGATGATGCTCAAGCGGGAGATGCATTGCTAGTCTCTAACTCTGATGATGACATGCAATTGGATAATGGTGATGATGGGTTGAATGCTGGTGTTAATGGGCAAAATGCCGGAACTGGAGTTCAAACTACCACGGCAAAACCAACCGGACGCTAATGGAACTCTGCAGGAGTGGTTCTCTTGGAGAATGGAGAACCTAGACTTCAGCAGGCAGGCCGAGATCTTTTACGGAGCCAAACACTCAATGTAACCCCTGACGGTCGACCTACAGATTACCATGCCAGCGAAGAGTACATCGCTGGCATGGTCAAATGGTTGGTGGAGGAAAGAATAGGCAGGAAGAATGAAGACTGCAGTTTTGCACCAAGTCAGACTTCGTTTATTGAAAATGATTTAAGAGAAGAATATCCTCGGAAGTTCACCATGCCAACAATACCATCCTACAATGGGATTACTGATCCCAGACAACACTTACTCAAATATGAGTGTCATATGGTTGGAGCTAAAGCTACGAATGCTATTCGTTGTAGGTGTTTCCTAATCTTATTGGAAGGAGTTGCTTCTATGTGGTTTACCAGGCTTGCACCGAAGTCTATTTCCACTTTTGACGAATTGGCAAAGAAGTTTCTAGAACAGTTCAGAATCCACACTACATGACCAAAGGATGTCATATCCCTATTTGGATTTTCTCAAGGGCCTAAGGAGTCATTGAAAGCTTTCCTAAACCGGTTTATCACTGTTGTTATGGAGGTTAGTAACTTGTAGGAATATCTTGTCTTCATTGCACTTGTCCTGGGCTTTCACCCAGACACGGATTTTGATAGATGGAAAAAAATGAAGCAACCAACTTCCATAGAGGAATTCCACTGAAAAGAAAATCAGTTTCTCAGACTAGAAGAAGCAAATATGATTGAGGGCAAGCCCGTTGATGAGAAGTCGAAGGAGGTGATTTAGAGTAACATTGCGGTTAAACAAAATGGAAATAGTTCTGGAATTCTGCAGGAAATGCAAGGAAAACGCCGAATCAGAAGAAAAGGAATCAGAATGCTGGTAGGCATGACGGGAACGGGAAACGCCTAAGGAATCTGAGACCTAAGGACTATACATTGTTAAATGACAGTTTGGAGAACATTTATCTTACCACTCAAGGAACAGAGCGGTATAACAAACTGCTTAAGAGGGAAGCGACCGAGCAAAAGAGAGATCGGGGAAGTTCTACTATTTCCACGAGACTCACGGGCACAACACAAATGAATGTCGGCATCTGAAGGATTTAATAAAAGAATTGATAAGAAACAACATGTTCCACCAGTATGAAGAAACTGCAAAACCCTGATCAACGTGCTATACCCCAAGCACCAAATGCTCAAGCAAATCAGCCTGGACCCAACGGAGAAGGGCCCAAGCGAACTAGTAGAAGACTGGTTATAAATACCATTACCGGATGACCTTACCCAGCGCATAAGAGTTAGGGCAAGATGGAATGATATGTTAGTTATTTAAAGCATGCACCATAGAAGAGGTGCTATGCTGTTGAAGACAGAGCTCCGGCTAGGCAACAAGGACAATTATCGACGACATTGTGTTCTAGGATCGAGATACTGAAGGCGTAGAAGCGCCAACTCTTGACCTAATGGTAATAACGGTTGGGATTAGACTAGTGGTTGTGCATTGAGTTTTGATTGACAACGGAAGTTCAGTCAACATCCTATTCCAGAAGACATTTGACCAGATGAAGATTAGCATGAAGGATGTGACCGCCTGTAGAATAAAGATTCAGAGATTTATAGGCGAATATAAATAGCCGGTTAGAACGATCTACCTACCTATAGGACTTAGGGAAGGAGAACGGAATGTGGTTCTCATCGAAATCTTCGTAATCGTTAACGAGTATTCTGCTTATAATGCTTTCTTAGGCCGACCAGCCCTTGCCAATTTCAGGATCGCTTTAGCTCCATGGTGTCTGACGATGAAATTCCCAATGGAGAATAGGATAGGAGTGGTAAGAGGAGACTAAAGTGTTATAAGGGAGTGCTATATCACTGAATTACGTGAAGCTAAATGCCGTGAAGGGGGAAAGAATGTGGGGAAGACTCTCCATATTCAAGAACTGCAAGCATAGCAATTATGTAAGTGCCCCTGGCTCGGGGACCATAGTCGCTTCAACAAGGCTATGGACCTTAGAAAAAGAGTTCAGGGGAAATGCAGGAAGCACCGGTGGAGATTACGGTAGCTATCCTTGTTGACATGGATGACCCAATTCGAGTCTTAAAAGTAGGATCGCAGCTTGGAATCAAGATGTGAAAGGAATTGATAAACTTTCTTCGTGCTAATCTGGAAGTGTTCGCTTGGACATATTCTGATATGTGTAGGATATCGCTGGAGATAGTATGGCATGCACTTAACATCGATCTCAAGTTAACGCTAGTGAGGCAAAAGAGACACAGCCTGGGTCCGAAGTGATCTGCTGCATTAAAGAAAGAAGTAGATAAGTTGTTGTCCAACGGCTTCATCCACAATGCCACATATCCTGAATAGGTGTCGAACCCTGTATTGGTCCGAAAATCGAATGGGAAGTGGAAAACTTGTATTGACTACTCAAATTTGAACAAAGCCTACTAGAAGGATAGCTTTCCATTGCTTAGGATCGACCAGCTTGTAAATGGAACTACATGGCATAAACTGCTCTCATTCATGGATGCCTACTCAGGGTACTACCAGATTATGATGCATGATCTGGATCAAGAGAACACCAGCTTCATCACTGACTTGGGACTATATTATTATCGTGTAATGTCGGTCAGTCTGAAGAATGCCAAAGTTACTTACCAAAGACTGGTAAATACAATACTCAAGAACTAGATTGGACGAACGATGGAAGTGTAGGTGGATGACATGATGTTGAGGTCGCAAGTGTTAGGGAATCATCTAGATGATCCCTTGGAGATGTTTAAGATCCTCCAGAAGTACGAAATTAAATTGAACCCGCTTAAATGTTCATTTGGAGTCGCTTCAGGAAAGTTTCTTGGTTTTATTGTAAATGCAAGGAGCACTGAGGCTAATTCGGAGCAGATTGATGCCTTAGAGCCCCAGCCACGAAGAAGGAATTACAAAGCTTAAATGGAAAGATTGTTGCATTAAGCCAATTCATCTCTAGGGTGACGGATAAGTGTATATGGTTCTTTAATGCATAAAAAAGGGTAAGAAGAAATTTGAATGGAATCAGGACTGCCAGACTGCTTTGAGGAATTACTGCGACATATGGAGACATGACCAGTTCTGTCCAAACCGATGAACGGAAAGGAATTATTCATTTACCTAGAACTTTCTTCCCACACATTAAGCGCAATGCTTGTGCATGAGGAAGCTAAGGTCCAACGGCCCATTTATTACATTAGCAAGCGATTCACCGGAGCTGAACAGAAATACCCGAGTTGAAAAAGCAATCATACTGCTTGCTAATAGCATCTAGGAAACTACGACCATATTTTCAGGCTCATCCAATTAAGGTATTGACGGACCAACCCTTGAAATAGGTACCCTATCGACCTAAAACTTCGGGATGGCTTCTAAAGCGAAACATCAAGCTGAGCCAATATGATGTGACTTATCATCCTCGGAGAGCGATTAATGGACATGCACTGGCCGAATTCATCGCCAAGTTCACTATTCAGGATGATGAGGAGGACACAACGATCATGGTATCCCACTGGAAATTGTTTGTTGATGGTGCATCAAACGAATTCTGTTCAGGAGCGGGAGTTGTTCTTGAAACCCCCAAAGGACGATCAATTTGCTATGCTCTCAAGCTGTAATTTCGTGTTACTAACAACGAGGCAGAATACAAGGCATTAATAGCAGGATTGAAGATTGCGAAGGAGTTGGGAATAAAGACTTTGCATATCTACAGCGACTCCCAACTAGTTGTCTACCGGGTTAGATGGGAATATCCAGCTAAGGGTGTAAAACTTTCCCTTTATTTGTCGAAAGCTTGGGAGTTGCTTAATGAAATTGAACATTATATGATATCTCACATTCCCAAAGAGGAGAATATGAAGGCCGATTCCTTAGACAAGCTAGCTAGTTTTTGAGAAGCACAGCTAATGGGATTGGTTCCAATAACATTATTGACTGCTCCTGGCATAGATTAGATGGACGTCGATTGGGTTCTAGAGACTACAGAAGAGGAAGAGTCGTCGATGATGCTGATAAAGGACTACTTGCTTAAGGGAATACTCCCCGGAGACTGGAACGAACGAAAAAAGTTCCAACAAAAGGCACCATGATTCATAATGTAGGACATCGTGCTATATAGAGAGGATTCTCCACCCCTTTGCTCTGGTGTGTAACCAAAGATGAAGTTAGGAAGATCCTTATGGAAATTCACGAAGGCAACTGCGGTGACCACACCGGGGGATAGACACTGGCGAAGAAGATACTCCGCTAACGATATTTCTGGCCAATAATAAACCGAGATTCTCACAGATTCGAGGCCAGACACTTTCAAGGATATTTCTCAAAGAGATTCTCAAAGATATTTCAAGGATATTTCTAGCCAAAAATAAACCGAGATTCTCAAAGATTTATCAGTGGAGGGAAGGGGGAGGAGAGGGGAGGGGAGGATATTTCATGGATATTTCTGGCCAATAAAAACTGAAAGGCAGACACTGGCGAAGAAGACTACACCAGATGGTGCATTCTAGGCCAGAGATTCTCAAAGATTTCAAGAGCCCCATCTTTAGAACTTACGCAAATGGTCAGAATCTGGCCATTTGCGATCTTTGGAATCGATATAATCGATGTATTACCAATAGCAAAAGGAGGAGCTAAATATGTTACCGTTGTAGTTGATTACTTTACAAAATGGTCTTAAGTGAAACCGCTTGCCATGATTACTAATAAGAAAGTAATTAATTTTGTAGCAAAAAATATTATTTACAGGTTTGGAGTACCTTAGAAAACTATCATGGACAATGGAACTTAGTTTGAGAGCGCTGAGTTCAAGGACTTTTGCAAGCGTTACCGGATCGAGAAGAGCTTTTCTGTGATAGCACACCCATAAACAAACGGGTAAGTGGAAGAAGTAAACAAAATCATCAAAACTTATATAAAGAAGTGGCTGACTTGACCTAAAGGCAATTGGGTTGACAAGCTTCCAGTCGCACTATGGGCTTACAGGACAACGCACAAATCCACGATCGGGGACTTAGCGTTCTCCTTGGAATATGGTTTAGAAGCTATGATCCTGGTGGAACTAGACGTCCCCTCTCATCGCAGAAGGCACTTCAATCTGAGAGAGAATGAATAGCTACTGCTTGAGTCCCTTGACCAAATCGATGAGAAGTGAGAAGAAGCTGAACTGAGGGTTGCTGCTTACCAGAAAAGAGTGGCGCCACTTCAACGCTAAGGTCCGCAGCCGTACCTTCAAAGTGGGAGATCTCATCCTGAAATGAATCTTCACAGGTACATGAGCACTTGGCCCAAACTACGAAGGACCGGATGTGATCAACTAGAAGCTTGGAGATGAAACATTCAAGCTAGCTACAGTAGATGGTGTTCCCATCCCGCATGCTTGGAACAGCTACTCGCTGCGGCACTACTACACTTGATAATTATCTATTTCCTATTTTCGCAAATAAGCCATCCAAGGATACTGGAGGCATTGTATATAGGCAGGACTTTCCATCTCTTTCATTTATCAATAAAGTTAGCTTCTTGAATCAATGAAACTGTGTTCTTGTAAGCCAAACCCCCGAGTCGACGGGGAAAATCGACTCAAAGCGCTAGATCGACGAGGAAAATCGATCCCAACCTTCTAAGAACCGGTGTTGCTCCAGCAACGTCGGGAAGGTTCAATACCACCAAGTCGATGGGGAAAATTGACTCAAACCATCGGATCGACGGGAAAAATCTACCCCGACCTTCTAAGAACTGGCGTTGCTTCGGCAATGTCGGAAAGGTTCAAAGTCGTTGGGTCAACAGGAAAATCGACTCATACCGCTGGATCGATAGGGAAAATCAATCCCAACCTTCTGAGAACTGACGTTGCTCCGGCAACGTTGGGAAGGTTCAAAGTCGTGGAGTCGATGGGGAAAATCGACTCAAACCGCCAGATCAACGGATAAAATCGATCCCTGGTTTTTAAGTACCGGTGTTGGCCTGATAACGCCAGGAAACTCCAAACCACCAAGTCAACTAATAAATCAACTTGATCCTCTCATAACATGGAAACGCATGGATATAGGCGATAATAAGAGGAATTAAGCGAAGCTCAGAGATAGGCAACGTCAAAGAAAAGTCCAAGAAGTTGAGCCGTTTGTATACAAGTTTCCGGAGATAGAAACTGGTGAACGACCGAGATCTCAACACTAAACTTGGAAGAATTTGTTATGACGAAAGATAATGATGACTCATCTTTGTGATGCATACATACAGAATGACATTGGCTGATGTTGTCAACTTGGAAGAATTCAAAAATGCAACCAAGGAATTGCCGACATTAAAGATATAATGCTTAGAATCAAGTAGCAAACGTCAGTAGTTCCCAAAGATAGGAACTATCATATAGAACAAACTGGATAACGAAATCGCTACTCCATGATAGTCATCATGGGTGTACTACACATCAAGTCCTAAGGGTGTCCAAATAACTGCATCGATAATATTTATACCGTGTGACATCCCTAAGGTGATAAAAAATCAAGCAAACATAACATCCATCATTCATCCCCACATTCACTCACTCACTGCTTTTGATATATCATACTCATATGACCTCCATCTCATAGTCGAGGAATATTCAACGTCCCAATTTCTTGGTACTTGAATCCATACCACTCAGTAGGCCAGGAACTAAACTGCCATCGCACACGTCTAGGGTAAACAGATCGAAACATCGTGTAATCCCGGGGCACATCACACTCCCTAAGTGAGCGTCCTCAAATACCCCTGCTTTACGAGTACACTTCGAAACTTACGAATATCAATGACCCATTTGCACACGTCATCCGTAGCAGAGCTCATCTCAGAACTGTCCCTACAACTCCTATCTGAGGTCGTCGCGGTTGGGAACTATTCTAGACAGCCATCGTTAGTTGTAGTACATCATCGTTTGTTCTGTAACCTTCCTCCAACAGTTCCTTCAATCCAGCTACTATGCAACCGAAGTATAGCTATTCATCATTGAAGCCATCATTTCTTATCATGGAATCTCCATTATTGGGTCATGAGTGGTCGTCGTTGAAAAACGTCGAAACAATCATCGAAAAACTCACTTCGGGGTTGGCCCGAAGTCAAGTCCGAAGTAACCACCATCTCGGCCCGAAGTAGACCCTGAAAATTTTGGCCCGAAGTCAAGCCTAGGTAAATTCAAAAAATTCCCAAGCATGCTCGAGGATCGGTACCGATCCCTGACTTAGCTTATTTTTATTTTCCTCTGAAAATGCCCCATGTCAAGCCCGAGTTTTTGCCCTTCTGGCCCAAAGCATGTCCCGAAGCAATCCAATACCGCTCTATACTCCCAATATCGCCATCGATCTATTAATATCTTGAGCACATGAACTCCAAACGACTTGAAATTAGAAACATAGCTTATGAGGTCTTCCTTGTCACCTTATATCGATCTCACCAAGTTAGGGACAAAACTCATGGATCATCACCGATCCATGACCACTGAACTATCCCCATTGATCCATCACTATCGATCACATACTTCACCTACAAGCTCTAGCACATTTTCCCATGATCCAAACTGATTTGTGAGTCAAATGGGCTAACCTCCATGGATCCGTACCGATCCATGGGGACGAACCCACACTTAGCCAAAATTGTATGATTTTGGCTCCAATTCGTTACCTCCATGTTCCCATGCCTCGATCCATAGCTTACGTCCTTATCCCATACTCCAAGCTACTCCATCGATTCATGCTATGGATCCCCACAGATCCATACTTCAAGCACCCACAACTCTAACGTACTAACTCCAAATGTCTTGAAAATCGATAGGCAATCTCAGACCATCCTTGTCGCCTCCTATTGATCGCACCCCGATCTGAGAACTTTGAGTTTATGGATCATCACCAATCCATGACCATGGATCATCACCGATCCATACTTTGAATGCCTATATTTTGACCATACTAACTCCAATTGACCTGAAATTTGGCGTGCAACCTTATGAGGCCTTCCTTGTTGCCCCATATCGATCGCACATCGATTTGACCACTTTGAATTTCTGGATCATCAGCAATCCAAGAACCGATACTAAGTCTAAATCATCATTCGATCGACATTTTCAACCATTCAAACATTAGACAAGCATTCATACATCATATAAGAACCTTAACATCATCTAAACATCCAAATATATCTATTTCAAAGAAATTAAAATCTAAGGTTAAGGTTTCATAAGAACACATTTTTATAAATCAAGTCCAAATTGTCTAAATTTCACATATACGGTTATTTATAGTCTAAAACATTTTTAGAGATTTTTTCATAATTTTTAAAACATCGTTTAGGGTGTATAATGACCTAATGAGAAAGTGAGAGATCTAATCACTAGCCTTATTCCAAAGCAAGATCTAAATCCCCAAATAAACAGTAGAAGGCACGAAATCCAAGGCTCCTTCAATAGAAAATCTCTAATCCCAAGTGCTAATCACGCTAATCTCCTTTGAATGATGTAATTTGGCTAATTAAAGTAGGTTCAAGGGTTGCATTTTGGTCAATAGAGGTTAATGGAGGTTTCTAACTATCTTTAGGAATAATGAAATGATGGGGATGAGGTCCCATTAGCCTCCACTTGCTCCAAACCCGAAATGGGTCACGGGCCTTAAAACTAATGACCCTAATTACTCACTTAAGCTGTTCAAAATCGAATAAAACTTCAAACAACCATAACTCTCAAAGGGTAAGTCCATTTTCTTAATATGACCACTCTACAAAAACGGAAACCATCATCCCGATTTAATGGAAGTGGTTTTAGACCTTAACTCAGCTCTTATAAAGATTTATAGGCCATTCAAGATTTATAGGGTCAAAATGGTCACATAGAAATTTGGCAAAAATCATAGATGTGGAAAATGTCCCTAAGAGCCATTTCCCAAAATTATAGAATCGTACGACCTCGTATGAAAATAATATAAATATTATATGATCCTTAGATGCATAGGATATGGGTCTTTATATTCTTCCCCCTTTATGAATTTCTCCCTCGAAATTCCACAAAACGAAGTCAATAGGGTCATCCCGCATGCCTAACAATCATATACAAACATAGGCAACCATCACACATCAAACATGCATACATAGCAATAAATGAAAAAGGAAAAATCTAAGCCTATCTTAGCATGCAAGATACTATGTCATTGTATATTTCATGATATCATAAGTGAAAGTAAAAGCGATAAATGGAAAGTCTCACCAAGTAAAGAGCTCTTCATATGCTATCCTCATGCTCTCCTCGGTCTTCCAAGTGCAATCGCGTTCACTATCACTCCACTGAACCTTCACTAACTTCACTGTCTTCCTCCTAAGCTGCTTTGTATCATGTCCGATGATACAAATAGGCTTACAAGGTCTCGAAGCTTCCGGCTCAATCTTGATGTCATCTAACTGCTCCAGTGTGATAGTAACGTGTGAGTCATGCACAAACTTTCGCAAGTGAGAAATATGGAAGACATTGTGCACTCCCACAATCCTTTGAGGTAAGTCGACTCTGTAAGCAAGGTTCCCAATCCTCTTTAGTATCGTAAAAGGACCTACAAATCTCAATGCCAACTTCCCTTTACTACCGAACTGAATGACATTCTTCAATGGAGAGATCTTGACAAATACCATGTCGCTGATAGAGAACTCTAAATCTCGATGTCTCTTATCAACGTAACTTTTCTATCTGTCTTGGGTAGCTTTCATCCATTGCTGGACGATCTCGATCTTCTCCGATGTTTCTCTAACCATATCTGGCTTAAGTATCAGTTTCTCGCCGGCTTCCCACCAACACGAAGGAGCATTGCATGGTCGGTCATATAATGCCTCGAATGGTAACATACCTATGCTAAACCGACAACTATTGTTGTATGTGAATTCCACAAGATGTAAGTGATCATCCTACGTGCCTCCAAAGTCTAATACACAAGCGCGTAAGAGATCCTCTAAGATATGATTCACTCTCGCAGTTTGGCCATCGGTTTGAGGGTGATAAGCTGTGCTTAGGTGCAGCTCTATCCCTAACGCCTCTTGTAAGCTCTTCCAAAACCCACTAGTGCACAATATGTCTCGTTCACTCACAATGCTCTTCGGCACACTATGGAATCGTATTGCCCACTTCACATACAAGTCGGCCAGTTTGGCTGCCGTTCTACCTGACTTGATAGGTATAAATCTGGCGTTCTTGGTCAAATAATCGACTATGACCAAAATGTTGTCATACCCTGCTCGAGTCCTTGGCAGTCCGTCGATGAAATCCATCGATACGTGTTCCCACTTTCACTCGGGAACTTCTAGAGATTGTATCAAACCACTAGGCTTCTTATGCTCTTCCTTAACCAATTGGCAGTTCATGCACTTAGAGATGAATGTCCCAATGTCTTTCTTTATCCCTTCCCAACAAAAGGTCATCCTCATATCATGGTACATCTTATTATCGCTAGGATATATAGTCAATCTCGAATGATGGCACTCTCATAGCACCTCATCCCTCAACCCATCGACATTAAGAACAAACAATCTCCTATCCTTACGGAGCCAGCCATCTCGGTCGAGTCCATACTGCATCATATCTTCAAACTCTACTCAGCTTCAATATTAGCAATGATCTTAGCTAATCTGCCATTGTGCCTCTGACTAGTACCAATCTGCTCGGTAAGAGTAGGTCTGATGGTCAAGCTTGCCAATATTTCTGACTCTAGCTCGCATCTCGGTTGGAAATCATAACCAATGATATACTCTAACAACGTCCACTCTATGAACATAGCTACCAACTGGCATGTCTCCCACTCAAGGCACCAGCAACTACGTTACCTTTCCCGGGTGTATATGCAATATCAAAATCATAGGAAGCTAGAAACTCTAACCATCACTGCTGGCAAAGGTTAAGATCCTTCTATGAAAAGAGGTACTTCAATGATTTATGGTCGGTGAACAGCTCGAACCTCTCTCCTAAAAGATAGTGCCTTCAAATTTTCAGCGCAAACACAATCGTTGCCAACTCAAATCATGGGTCGGGCATTTCATCTCATGTGGGTTCAGTTGTCGACTACCGTATGCAACAACTTTGCCTCTCTGCATCAATACCATGCCCAATCCGATACCACAAGCATCAGTGTATACAGTCATCTCCTCATTCCCACTCGGAATACTACATACCGGCACATTCATCAACCTTTCTTTCGAACTTACAAATGCATGCTCACATCTCGCATCCCAAGAAAAAGCCTAATTTTTTCATCAAGTGATTCAATGGTGCCGCTACCTTAGAGAAGTCCTGGATGAATCGTCTATAAAATCCAACTAACCCCAAGAAACTTCTCATGTTTGTAGTGTTTTTGGTTCTAGTCCAGTCTCGAATTGCTGCAACTTTTTCAAGATCTACGGCTATGCCCTGCTCAGAAGCAACGTGACCCAAGAGTCGCACTTCCCTCCTCCAGAAGTGACATTTAGAAAACTTTGCCCTCGGTTAGTGTTTTCTCAATACCTCTAGCACAATCCTCAAATGTGTCTTGTGTTCTTCCTCTATCCAATAATAAACAAGAATATCATCAATGAACACAAGCACAAATTTGTTTAGCTGATCCCTGAAAACATGGTTCATGAGATCAACAAAATATGCTGGTGCATTTGTTAGCCCGAATGGCATAACCAACCACTCATAAAATCCAGATGGCATACGAAACATTGTAATCGGCACACTCTCCTTCACTACTCTTAGTTGGTGGAATCCCGTCGCAAGATCCAACTGAGAAAATACTCCGCCACCATGAAATTGATCAAACAAGTCATCAATACATAGGAGTGGGCACTTATTCTTCTTTGTTACTTTATTCAGCTCACGGTAATCAACATATAATCTAAGGGAGTCGTCCGCCTTTGTGATGAACACTATAGGTGCTCCCCACTCATAAATACTTTGGCGAATGAACCCTCGTTGTAATAGGTCACTCGCTTGCACCTCGAGCACTCTCTGCTCTCTAGGTGTCATCCAACTCAAAGGCATCACTATTTATCAGGCATGCTTCGTCAAATCAACATGGAATTCGGTCTCTTTATGTGGAGGAAGTCTGGTCACCTTCTCAAATATGTCCGGATATTCCCTAGCAATCGGTACTGTCGACTACTCTCGTGTGGGATATCGAGGAAACATAGAAAGTTGACCATCACCTTATCGTTCGGTAGGCACCCCAACACTACCTTCCGCCCATCATCCATCCCTATTGTCACCGACGACCTCTCGCAATCCACTACTACTCTATATCTATGAAGCCAGTCCATCCCCAATATAATACCAAACCCAATGAAACCTAAAAAAAGCAATCACAGGCAAAAGAACATCCATGACTCGATAAGACCAAACTATGACAAACCATACACAGGCTAGTGGAGCCTCCAATAGAGTTTGTCACAATCAAAGGTCAATCAGAAATTTTGGGTTCCAATCCTAACTTATCTACCAAGTCACTAGATATGAAGGAATGTAAAGCCCCAATATCAAATAAAAATTGTATGGGAATATCATAAATGGAAAAGATATCTTGAATAATGATGCCTTTCTCCTTCTCTTTCACCGATGGAGCATTCGACGAAATTGGAACGACATTGATGTTATATACTTTCACTACTACTTCTGCTCAGGCAGTTCGGGACAGTCTTTCTTGAGATGCCCAAACTTGTTGCAACAAAACACTTCTTTCCCTCAGCTTTGCAGTCCCTACTAAAATGACCCTTCACTAAGCAGTTATAGCAAATCAGCCTACTTTTGATCTTCTTATTCCGGTCACCCTTGTTCTGAAACTGTTTCCTCTTGTTATTCCATTTCATCTTGCCTCCCCCGCTCAATTGTGGATTTGGCTCTTCTTTAGGATTGATAGCTTTTGGTTTTGGATATAGACTTCCATGCCTCAGGACCTTCTCGACTATCATCTTGAAGGTCTCATCAATATGGCCTACGAGTCGCTCTCCCAAGTAATAGTCTAAGCCGATGATGAACTTCTCATTATTCTTTATTGGAATGTTGATGAAGGACATCCCATACTTCGATAAAGCGTCGAACTCAGCAACATACTCGCTGATAGTCATATTGCCTTGCTTCAAATCCATGAACTTACGGAACATAACTGACCTCTGAGTTATAGGAATAAACTCCTCCTCGAATCTAGCTTTGAACTAGTCCCAAGTGAACTAATCCTCGGGAGTGGCAGCCCTCACTGCGTTCCACCAGTTCATGGCTCGCCCTTGAAGCTGTCGAGAAACCAATCGCCTTTTCATAGCATCATCCAGCTCTAAGTCATCGAAAATCCTTTCGTATGTATCAAGCCAATCCTGCACTTCCATTGCCGACTCCGTTCCATGGGACGGTTTGCCACCAAGACTAGCAAAATCCTTGTTCCGCTTAGCAAAATCGGCTCTAGACGCCTGCACTACAGCACCACCATTAGCAACATTTGGAGCGGCTACTTGAGCTTTCTGCAGCATGTTCCTCATCATGGTATTAAACATAGTCGCAAATCGAGATTAGCTGCCCCGAGTCAGCTCCTTCTTCGACACCAAAGATGCAGTTCCTAGTAGCATTCCTTATTTGATGGCTCATCCTTCAATCTATAATAAGGACGATCAGTCTCTCTATAAGGAATCCTACATAAGTAGTACCCGTATATACTCTCGATCCAATCTAAGGCGAGAACTCCTACCCAATCTTTATTGGATCCCGGTATCCTTTAGGTTAAACAATGCCACCTAAGCTCTGGTACCAAATGTGATGACGGCCCTACACCACCTACATCCAATATACCTGTATAGTGCACTATAGTGGTGCTCGGCCGATGCGGGGCGATCATCAATGAAGTAAATAAACAACATAGAAGTTATCATATATCTCACAGCACATCGAATAAAATATAATAGTAAACATCTCAGATATAAAAACAGACGAGCTAGTAAATAACTGAATGAATCACGGCATCAGAGTATATAGATCAATATAGTAAATAGCATAGTAATAGAGTTGTACACCAGATAATAACTCATAAACTGTCTCTAAATAGTAAGGCACTAGCAAACTCCATAATGTTGTGCATCGGAATATCAAATGAGTGCATATAATAATATGAGAGAATAGCCTCCTACTCACCACCTGTCTAGCTCCATGTGCTCACCAGACCTGATGTAATGACTCTAATTTTGACTAACATTATTTAGAACATTTAATTAGATAAATTAAATAAAATAATATAAAGGGATAAGAAAATTGGGATTTGGTAATTAAGTTTCGGCACTGCCTTAGTTAATAAACCAATTAGAGAAATAAAAGGTTAGGATAAGAAGGAGGAAAATGATAAGGGCAAAATGGAAATAACCTTCATTCCTATCTCTTAAACCCTTCTATCTTCATTTCCTTCATTCATTTACACACATACAAACTAAACATAGAGAGAGGCTGACTATAACAAAAGGAAAACAAGAAGGAAACTAAAAGATTAAGGAATCAAAGCTAAAGTAAATCAAATCTACACCAAATCTCATCTTTCTAATCCAAATCAAGGTGAATAATGAATATACAACTCACGTTTTTTATTATGTTTCAGTTTCAACTGTAAATCCATTTCTTTTGCAATCATTATGCAATGTTTTAGAAGTTTGAATGATTATATCCTTGTTGGTGATTTTCTAGAATTTATATATGAAATTTAGTGATATGTTTGAGTTGGAAAACCTATCATATGATACCCAAATGAGTTGCGATTTTGATATAATATTATAAATATCATTTTATAAATGGTTTTTTAATTTCATAGTGTTGGGTGTGTTTCGACCGGCTCCTTCCCTACCACCGAATCAACGTCTCACTGGACCGGCTCCATCCCTACCACTGAATCAACGTCTCACTGGACCGGCTCCATCCCATGCCCACCGAACCAGCTCTCTCCCAAGCTACCACCGGTCCAAATCCCCTAACTACCGAACCACATACTACCGAACCAACCCACACTCCACCTACTACCGGTCCAAACAACATACCACCTCCTACCAAACCAACCTACTCCACCCATCGCCAAACCAAGTTCCCCCGGACCAACCTTGCCCGGCCAGATTGCATCAGCCCAGGCCCACCAGCAGCTATATACATCCAAGACCCCTACCCCCAGCCTCACTCTATAAATAGAGGGGCAGGGGTACAACAATGGCAAACAAGTTTGAGAGCTCAAGCACGGGTAGAACTTTCAAACAACTTTCATATACTTGCATCAAAGCTTTGTACTTGTAATCTGAACAAGAAAGGAGAAATAATATATAAAGTGGACGTAGGCACATTCTGGCTGAACCACGATAAATCTGTGTGTCTTTTACAGTTTAGTCCCTACTTTTTACATATTTGCATAAATCACCCAGAACACGAAAAACAACATAAAATCAACTAAATCATACGACTAGGAGGTGTTTGCCCATTTTTTGTGCAAACATTTTTGGTGCTTTCACTGAGAACAAGAAGCTCGAAGTTTCAGCTTCTCCCACTTAACCTTCTTCCTGACAGCGTCATTCATTGCTTGGAAAACATGCCTCCTAAGCAGAAGAAAGATGTTAACAAAGGAAAGAACATCGCAACCAGCAGTCTTCCAGATCCAGTGGCCACAGATCAAGTAAGTCGTCCCCTTCTAACAGCAGTACCAAATGAAGGTCAGGCAAATCCGACAACTCCTGCCACAGAACAGCCTACAGCAATTACTAGGGCAGATCTAGACAGGGTTGTGGCTGAAGTGACTAATCGCTTCACATCCCAGCAGGAAGCCTTGGTGGACCATCTCATGTCACGCTTAAGGGATGCTGAAGAGTTCAACCGCAACACTGAATCATGGGGTGAGTCCTAGTCTGGAGGATCTCAGAGACGACGCAGATCTTCCTTCTTCGAAGGAGCTAATGACAGAAGCGGCCATGGTAGGAGCCGAGACCGAGCACAGCCCGAAGTTAGGCCTGAGGAGACGCTTGGAACCGAACCCAACGGGGGAGGTACCGGGCAGAGGTCAACTGTAGCTGAGCCTGTCGTACTACCTAACCACGGAAACACCAGTGAACGGGGCCGAGCTAGAGTACAGCCCGAAGTTGGACCCGAGGAAGTGCTTAGATCAGAACCCAGCAGGGGAAGATTGAGGCAAGGGCCAACTGTAGCTGATCCTAGCATGCTCCCAGAAGATCAAAGACAGCCACTGGAAAATATCAGGAATGATAGACGATACCATCCCTACAGGTCATCTGGGCGGAATCAGTCCCACAGAGCAGAACCGAACTCATTTCTATCTGCTTCCAATTCTGATGAAAGGATGGCACGCTTGTTCAGAGAGTGCGTTCAACGGGATCAAAGAGATCGAGGGATAGGCGCTAGGGTAACCAGCCCCTTCGCCCGCAATATCGAAATTGCCATCACTCCCCGGGAATGGAAGATGCCAACAATGGAACCTTACAAAGGAACCTCTGACCCCGTTGTACACTTACAAAGATGCACACAGCATATGCTCATGAGTGGAGCAACAGAGGGAGTACTGTGCAAATGCTTCCCACTATTCTTAGCAGATCAATCTACCTCCTGGTTCTGTCATCTACCCCAAGGATCCATCAGCTCGTGGGAGATGCTGAAAGAAAAGTTTATCAGCCAGTTCCGCATTCATGTGGAACAACCCAAGGACGCTTATTCCTTATCCAGTATCAAACAGAAACTTGGAGAGAAGCTGCAGCAATACCTAACCCGATTCAATGCTGCAGCGGCCGTAGTCCAAGATGCCGATGAGAAGCTCATCTTAATGGCCCTTTGTAGTGGTGTGCATCCGGATACTAAATTTGCTAGAAGATTGACAAAAGAAAAACCAGCTACTTTACCCGATTTCTTCCATGAAGCTGGAAAATATATGAGACTTGAAGACGCTGCCACTGATGGGCAGTCAGGGCAACAAAATAAGGCAACTCACGGCAACACGCCCGCTGTAGCAAAGGATGTTCGAAGATATGACTCTAGGGATAATGCTGGGGGCAAGAAGGGAGAAAAGCGTCTATATCGGCCAGGACCGAGATTTGACACTTACACCCCTCTGAATGAAACGATTGAAAACATCTTCCCGGCCACTCAAGACGAAGTTAAATACAAACGTCCCCGCACAAGAAGGAATCAGATAACGCGATTAAGTCTGGAAAATTCTGCCGCTTCCACGAATCCCATGGGCATGATACCAATGAATGCCATCATCTCCGGGACTTGATTGAAGAACACATCAGAGGAAGGAGACTGGAACGCTATATAAAAGGTCAGAACAGGACTCCAGTTCCTGCCAATGAGAACCCGAGGCTACCCTCCCCAGAAATAGGCAGAGGAAATCGCAACACCAGCGGCTCCAGTCAAGAGAAGATAGTGGTCCATACCATCTCGGGAGGACCACACATCGCCGACAGAAGCTAGGCAGAGATGGAAAGATATGGAAAGTCACTTAGAAACAATGAAGACTGCGTTAATTTTGTCATAGAAGAACGCCACCCGAAGCGGAAAGAGAGTGATGACATCACATTCAGTAGGCGTGACCTAGAAGGAAGGCAGTACCCTCACATGGATCCCATGGTTATGTCTGCCCGGGTCGGTCCAGCCGAAGTTTTCCGAATTCTAGTAGACACTGGAAGCTCAGTAAATATCCTATTCAAGCATGCATTCGACAAAATGAAACTGTCAATAAAGGATGTTTCTCCCTGCAATAAACCACTACACGGTTTCACTGGAGATGCGAAGATGCCCCTCGGGCAGTTGGACCTCTTTGTTGAAATTGGAAGTCATCCCCGCTCCGTTGTGCGGAAACAGACATTTGTGCTGATAGAAAACCACTCGGCCTACAACGCCTTCTTAGGAAGGCCAGCCTTGTCTGACTTCCAAATTGTCCTGGCCCCATGGTGCCTAAAGATGAAATTTCCAATGGAGAATGGAGTAGGGGAAGTAGAGGGAGACCAGGACATTGCTCGAGACTGCTATGTAACTGAACTTCGCAACAACCACAGGAAGGATAAAGGGAAGAGTGTAGAGATTGCCCTCTGCACAAAAAGTTTGGAAGCATAGCAACTAAAGAAAGCCCCTCCTCTTCGATATACCAGCGACCCTTTCAATGAATTAGACCCTAGGGACAAAGAGGAGGAGGGCACCGCCGAGCCTGCAGAGGCTATGGAATTTGTACCTGTAGACCGACATGGCTCGAGTAGACTATTGAAAGTCGGGTCCCAACTAAAAGCGGAATTGAAGGAACAACTCATTGATTTTCTCCGCCATAACTTGGATGTATTTGCATGGTCACACGCTGACATGACCGGAATCTCCCCTGACATAGCATGCCACGTACTAAACATTGATCCTACCAAGGCGCCAGTAAAACAGAAAAAGAGAAGTATGGGGGCAGAACGATCAGCAGCCCTCGATGAAGAAGTAAAGAACCTACTTGCCAATGACTTCATACGAGAAGCCATCTACCCCGAGTGGATCGCCAACCCGGTGCTGGTAAAGAAGGCTAATGGGAAGTGGCGAACATGCATTGACTTCTCCAACTTAAACGACGCCTGCCCGAAGGATTGCTTCCCACTTCCCCGAATCGATCAACTTGTAGACAGCACAGCCGGGCACGAACTCTTATCTTTTATGGACGCATACTTGGGATACAACCAAATTCCCATGCATGCTCCCGATCAGGACCACACTAGTTTCATCACTGACCGGGGATTGTACTGCTACAAGGTAATGCCTTTCGGACTCAAAAACGCATGAGCCACCTACCAGTGCCTCGTCAATAAGATGTTTGTAGGGCTAATAGGACAAACTATGGAAGTGTATGTGGATGACATGCTGGTAAAGTCAAGGAAAGCCGACGATCACGTAAGCCACCTGGGCGAGATGTTTCGAGTACTTCGCCAATATGGAATGAAACTTAATCCTCTAAAATGCTCCTTCGGAGTATCATCAGGAAAGTTCTTGGGATTCATCGTCCATGCCAGAGGGATTGAAGCAAACCCTGAACAAGTCCGAGCTATAAAAGATATCAAAATACCTTCCACTCGAAAGGAAATGCAAAGCCTGAATGGAAAAGTGGCCGCCCTAAGCCGATTCATCTCCAAAGCAACGGACAAGTGCGTCCCCTTCTTCGAAGCTCTAAAGAAAGACAAAGGAAAGTTCGAATGGACTAACGAATGCTTAACAGCTTTCCTTAACTTAATCGGACACCTCCAGAAACCGCCGGTACTCTCAACTCCAAACGAAGGCGAAGAGTTATACCTATACCTTGCTGTATCATCTCATGCTCTAAGCGCTGCTTTGGTAAGAGAGGAAAACCGCACGCAATGGCCAATATACTTTGTAAGTAAGAGGTTTACAGGGGCAGAAGTCAGATACCCTAAACTTGAGAAGCTAGCATACTGTCTACTAATCGCATCACGAAAATTGCGACACTATTTTCAATCTCATTCCATCAGAGTTCTGACCGATCAACCGCTGAGGTAGGTACTCCATCGTCCCGACACTTCTGGGCGACTACTTAAATGGTGCATTGAACTAAGTCAATATGATATTACCTACCATCCTTGCACTGCCATCAAGGGGCAAGCCATGGCCGATTTCATTGCCGAATTCGCTACCAACGAAGGTAAGGAGCAATCAGAAATAGCAGAAGACATCAAGTGGAACCTCTTTGTGGATGGTGCATCAAACGAACAAGGCTCGGGGGTAGGTGTGGTAATAATCACTCCCAGGGGAAATAAGCTGCACTATGCTATAAGGTTGGAATTCGCTGCCACCAACAACGATGCAGAGTATGAAGCAGTGATAGCTGGATTAGAACTTGCCTTAGAAATCGGAGCCAAGTCTTTGTGTCTTCATAGCGATTCTCAACTTATTGTTAATCAAATACTAGGAGAATTCCAAGCTCGAGAAGAACGACTCATAGCATATTTAAAGAAGACCAAGTTACTTCTCAGTCGATTGGACCACTACTTAGTCAAACACATCCCTCGGGAAGAGAACCAAGAGGCTGACGAATTGGCGAAGCAAGCCGACATGAGAGACAGCGCTATTTCCAGAGCAGTAGCCATCTCAAAGCAACTGATCCCAAGTTTTGAGCAAGTGAATCTGATAGCTGCAACCGAAGGAGCAACTTGGATGACTCCCATCCGAGACTACGTACAAAGTGGCACACTACCCGACGGGCGTAACGAAGTCAAGAAAATCTTGAGGAAAGCTTCCCGCTACACAATACAAGAGAACACCCTCTATCGGCACGGCTTCTCTAACCCCTTATTAAGGTGTGTCGCTGGAAGGGAAGCCAGGGAAATCTTATCCAACATTCATCAAGGAAGCTGCGGAGATCACACCGGAGGGCGGACTTTGGCAAAAAAGATACTTCGATATGGATATTTCTGGCCCACCTTAAGCAAGGACGCCTTAGATTTCGTCAGAAAATGTGACAGATGTCAGAAGTTTGCTAAAATTCCGCGGCTACCAACAATTTGGATTACTCAAATGACCAGCCCCTGGCCCTTTGCAGTATGGGGAATTGACTTGATTGGCGAACTGCCAATGGGCCGAGGCGGGGCCAAATATGCTGTAGTGGCAGTCGACTATTTCACCAAATAGGTGGAAGCAGAACCCCTAAATAAAGTATCTTCAGCAAAAGTTATTAACTTCTTGATCAAAAATGTTCTATGCAGGTATGGGGTCCCATTCAAAATCATATCGGACAATGGACTTCAGTTTGACAGCGAGGAGTTCGCCAACTGGTGCCAAGAGCACGGAATTCACAAGAGCTTCTCATCCGTAGCTTATCCCCAGGCAAACGGACAAGTCGAAGCCGTCAACAAGATTCTGAAAACTCTAATCAAAAAGAAGCTCGAGAAGTCAAAGGGCGCTTGGGTGGATGAACTCCCTACGGCACTGTGGGCCTATCGCACATCTTTCAGAACATCAACAGGGCATACCCCTTTCTCTTTGGCATACGGATCGGAGGCTATGCTCCCAGTTGAAACCATCGTGCCTTCCCACCGTAGGATCCACTATAACCCAGAAGAGAACGAAGAACTCCTTCACATGTCTTTGGATCTAATTGAGGAGAGAAGAAATGATGAAGCCCTCAAAGCAGCAGCCCACAAGCAAAAAGTGGCAGCACAATACAACTCCAAAGTCAAGCATCGTACCTTACAAGAAGGAGATCTTGTCCTCAAGCGAATCTTTCCTCGCCCCGGGGCACTAGATCCAATCTGGGATGGACCATATGTAATTCATAAAGATCTCCACAATAGAGCTTATATTTTGTCAACAGTGGACGGAGAGGTGTTCCAGAGGGCATGGAACATTCAACACCTCCGTTGATACTTTTCTTAACTTGTACTGCCCATATGAAGTGAATTAACAAATAGAATCAGTGGACGTAGGAATTTTCGTGCCGAACCACTTTAAAAAAACCTTGTCTCTTTTTTAACCGTTCCTTTATATCTTGGCTGCTTGTTAACTTTATCCTTTTCTGTTGAACAAAATCCTGTGCATGTAGCATTTCCATTCAAGCACTCCACAGCGCGACTTCACCTAGACAAGACCTAACAGGTACTATGCGAATCTATGCCCTCGCCAATGAGACACTTTTGCTCCGACATTCCTCTGCTGCGGGTTAACTCATTGCTCGCGACGGCCCTTAAAGCCAACTGTAATGAGCCGATTATAAGCCACCGAGAAGGCCGACTATAGCCAAGGCAGCTCATTACGGCGTTCGGCTCGCCGACAACTGTGAACCTACTTTAAGCCCCAACATAAGGTGTGGCCAGCCAGGGGTAGTTCACGGTTGACGATCGTCACCCACGCTAGCCGGCCACAGTAAATCGAATAATACCCACGATTATGGGCCATAATGGCCCGGGTAGTTACTGTGCGCGATCTCGGCTCCGATGTGTCTTAAGTACGGCTGTGGTAAAAAAGATTAACTCCCCGCGGAGGCATAAGATGGGTGACAAATGTCTCCAAGACCCACAGCTAGGGAAAGTGACTACAAAGCCCGTTCGCCACGAACTTAAGCACATCGAAGGCCTTCCATGATTGGAAGTTTTACCGTTTCTCATATTTCAATTTTATTTAAAAAACTTTTCTCCTATCCTCTGTAACAATCCCTAAAGTACAGGACACAGAATAGGAGACATTCGCTAATGGAAGCGGATACTCACAGCAAGACACTAGACCGCATTCCACACTCAGTCACGTAAGTCATACAAAGCTGCCATCTACAAGTGAAATATGAAGGGTGGTATTCTCTTCTTTCATGTATAAACATGTGGCTATAATTTATTCACACATCACACTAACATTACAAGACATGAAATTATGTTTTAAGCAAGAACTTGACATCAAACACTATTGAATCACAAGCATATGCATAGCTATATTTCTTATATAACATGTCAAAATAACAAAAGTATTCAAATATGACAGAATCAACTTAAGTTAAAAGGTTACACGTCAAGAATAATGTCGCTTATTACAAGTAGCATAATTACAGCCTATGAGTTACGTTACTGTTCTGAGACTAACATACACAACAATGTCAAGTTCACAAAATGATATCTAGGTCAAATCAAGGAGCCGGCTGCGTCGGAGTTTTATCCTTGTCCTGTTGCCCACCTGTCCGGTCAAAGAAAGAATTCATTAATGATAAGCAACCAAGTTAACGGAAAGACTAGAAATGAAGACTTACCAGCACCTGCTTCCTGACCATCCTGGTCATCATCCTCTACTTGCACACCTGCCTCCTCAGCAGCAAGCAGTCGCATACCCTCCTTCACCGCCACCTTCTCCTCCTCGGTAAACTGGGTAGTAACCACATCCATCCTGAAGGCCACGCCACCCTCCTTATCCGCCTCAGCCTTGGCCTCCTCTAGAGCCCTGAGATAGATCCTGGCCATAACCCGGGGGTAATCATCCATCCAGGATAAGTTACCCTGCCTCCAAGTGCGGAAGTACATATCCTAGAGCATCTCATCCATCATCCCCTCGTTCTCCTCCAACTCCCTCATTAGGACCTCAGAAGCCCGCAGCTTTGCAACGACAGCATCCCTCTCCGATCGATATCGTAAACGGTCAGCCTGAAGGGACCTCCTCATCACCTCCATCTCCTCCTTCAACTTGGCCTGAGCAAGCTCCGTGACCTCAAGTCTCTCCGATAGTTCCTCTACTCGCTCGAGGTCCGCTTGCCGAACCTCATCCACCGTGGCAATGGCCATGTCAATCCGCTCCTTACAGATGGCCTCCATCTTCCGCAACTCTGCCCAACTGGCCTCTTCCATAGTCTTCCTCAATTGTCTGGATGCGACCTCATGCTGAGAGATTTGGATGGCTTGGTCGGCAAGTTGTTTAGCCTGGTCGGAAACCATCAACCGTAGCTGAATGTTGGCGCTCCCTATCTCTTCCCCAGCCTGGACCAGTCGGGCGTGGTGCCCCATCAATTTCCTAGTCTCCTCGGCGACCCGGTCGATGTTCGCCTTAGCCTCATCCCCCAGAGTCACAACCCGGTTAGTAAGCAAATCGAGGTCCATGGACTTAGCCTCATCAAGCACCCGAACCATAGGATTGCGAGGGAGAAGATGCTCACCAGTAACCTCATCGAAGGAAATGTCATGAGAGGCCGAGTCCAAATCTGGATGACCCGCAAACGGATTACGAGCTAAGCCAGGGCGATCTATCGGGATGACAGTTGGATTCTCAGACGGATGGGGGGAAGGCCTAAACTCAGTATCCTCCTCCGTAATATCATGAACAGGGTGGAGTGGGGGTTGAGGGCCAGGCAAAGATTCGAAAGCAGATCGGCGCCTCTTCCTCTTTTGAATGTCTTCTTCAATAACTCCGAGAAGAGGACGATAACCGACTACGTCTCCAGGGCGGGTAGTAGGGGGTTTCGGTTTGGCAGAAGCTTTAAGAAGTCTATATTGTTCAAGCCTGTGCCGAAGATCTGAAGTCTTGGCAGTTTTGCCCGCTCCTGGAATAAAAACTAAGTGTCACAAGCATACGTTGAACCATAACTCATGAAATGTATCGAGTTAGGGAGAATAAGAATTCACCTGGAGTCGCAGAAGTCGCCTCAGCCGAAGCACTCCCGGAAGGTAAATCGGCACCAGTCCCAGCCTTGTCGACTTTCTCGGGATTCTCCGCCAAAGCCGGTTCTTCCTCTAAACCTTCGAAGGCTTGGCGAAAGCGTCATCCGTCCACTCTTTCATCTCGCCTACTTGCCCAGAAGACAAAGCCCCGGTGCCATCACCACCACCATCACCTCCTCCTTTACTTCCGCTCTCACCTCCTTCATCTTCGCCTTTCCCCTCATCCACATCTCCCTCCTCCGGAATGTCGGGACATGTACTGGGAGAGGGACCGTCAGACTTCTTAAGTTTCTTTCCCCCGACAACTGGAGATATCGAAAAGGGTCTCCTTTTGCTACTCTTCGACGCAGCCCCTCCTTTAGCTTGGGCAGCCTTCTCTTCTGCCGTATCCCTCTGCTTGACCACGGACTGATGTGGTAAGATCAGGTTATGCCCCAGAAGTGTAGCGTTCCTGATCAAGTAAGCAGCCGACCTATCTCTTCCTGAAATAGCTTCTATCTTTGCTGCCATCTGAACCAGGCGATCATTCTCCATGACCGCAAAACCACCTGTCGCTAGCAAGAAATAAAAACACATAAGAAAAAGCATTGCAACCAGAGCGGAAATTGTAAATAAGCTTGGACTTACATCCGGAGGTGAAGCGACAGATAGAAACAGAGTCGTCCCTGACAAAAAACCATTCCTTTTTAAACATGCTGTACTTCGAGTACAAGTCCAGGACTGGCTTGAAGGATACGGCCGATTCCAAGCTGATGTATGGAGATCCCTTCTTATAGCCCCTCAAGTTGTAAAAATATCGAATCTCCCGGTTGGAAGGAGGACGCCCATATCTCCTCTAAAAGATGACGAAAAGGCTCACCAGAATGGCATAGGAGTTAGGCTGAAGCTGAAGTGGAGCCACCTTCAAGTATGTGACGAAGCTGACTATCCAGGCATTAAGAGGCGGGATGGCGCCACACATATAGTGATACCTGCTGTAAGCAAAGTAGCCTTCAGGGGGGTCATACGGCATCACTCCTTCCCCCGGCAATAGCATGCGTGCTCTGTCAATCCCAAAGGAGCGAGAAATGACATCAAGCTGCTCGCCTTTGAGTGAGCTAGGGAAACAATCAGGAGGTGAGTTCAGGAGCTCCTGAGGGCCGTACCCATCTACTAGTGATCTCGGGGCGGGCCCATGATGGACAGATCCAGACTGAGCTGGGGGCACTGTGGAAGTCTTTTCTTTGTCCTATGATTTCTTCTTTTCTGATCGAGTTTCCACCTTATGAGACATTTATCTGCAAACACAAAAAAGTACGTTGTTAGAAAAAAGGATGTAGACATATAAAAAACCCAAGATTTGAGTTCATCCGGTAATCCAAGTATATAAGTTCATTCGGCACTTATACCCCATGAAGTTCATTCGGTGAGTCGAGTCCCCAAAACCATTCGGTAGTCCAGAACGAAAACACATTCGGCAGAAAAGGATCTCACCTGGTTCGGAAAAAGTAAGATTCTGGTTCGGCTAACACGTTTGATTCGGCGGAGATAAGAGTTTGATTCGGCAAAGACAGGGGTTCGGTTCGACTGATAAAAAAAACGGAAGCGTTAGGCCCCTACTTATAAGCAAATATCAATGACCGGACCAGTTGGTTCGGCACTAGAGACCGGATGATAGCATGAATGGCTTAAAACAAAGCACGCCATATACAGGCATATGCCCTACTTTGGGGGGCAAATGTTGGGTGTGTTTCGACCGGCTCCTTCCCTACCACCGAATCAACGTCTCACTAGACAGGCTCCATCCCTACCACCGAATCAACGTCTCACTGGACCGGCTCCATCCCATGCCCACCGAACCAGCTCTCTCCCAAGCTACCACCGGTCCAAATCCCCTAACTACCGAACCACATACTACCGAACCAACCCACACTCCACCTACTACCGGTCCAAACAACATACCACCTCCTACCAAACCAACCTACTCCACCCATCGCCAAACCAAGTTTCCCCGGACCAAGACGTATCGGACCAACCTTGCCCGGCCAGATTGCATCAGCCCAGGCCCACCAGCAGCTATATACATCCAAGACCCCTACCCCCAGCCTCACTCTATAAATAGAGGGGCATGGGTACAACAATGGCGAACAAGTTTGAGAGCTCAAGCACGGGTAGAACTTTCAAACAACTTTCATATACTTGTATCAAAGCTTTGTACTTGTAATCTGAACAAGAAAGGAGAAATAATATATAAAGTGGACGTAGGCACATTCTGGCTGAACCACTATAAATCTGTGTGTCTTTTACAGTTTAGTCCCTACTTTTTACATATTTGCATAAATCACCCAGAACACGAAAAACAACATAAAATCAACTAAATCATACGACTAGGAGGTGTTTGCACTGTTTGCCCATTTTTTGTGCAAACACATAGTTTTCCAAGCAAGTATGGATTTTATATGAATTTTCTAAGTGAATAAATTGGTGAATTTTGGGTTTTGATTATTAAAAATAATTGAAATAAGTTTTTGGTCCTGAAATTTTTGCATGTTGAAGAATATAGTTAATTTGATTTACTTGGATTTTTGAGGATTTTTCCTAAGTGTTTAACTATGGTGAATAAATTATTTAAGCTAGAGGGCTTAATTGTTTTATTGAGATATTAAGATGTAGGGTTAAAGTGTAAAAGATTTTAATATTTCAAATAATTAAGTGCGGTAGATTTTCAGTGAAGAAATTTGATAGAGTTTTGCTAGCCAATAAGATTTTGACAAATTATATAGGTTTGGTGAAAAGAAATATCTCTTATAGTAATTTTGCAATTTTCAAGTTAATTACCACCTGCCACAACGACATAGGCCACGTCGAGCCACATCTCTCTGCATCACACTGTCATCGACGAGGAACAAAGAAATGCATATGATGTAAGCGAGTTTGGCATGAATTGGATTAGTTTTGTACCTTGTCGAGGTTATAATATCAAAGATAGAGAGATGGTCCTCGTGGTGGGCATGTCGATGCGCATAAGTGCTGCATTTTTACAAATAGGCATGTCGCAGCATATGTTTTATGAGTCACCAACCTTTATAACTTCGAAGTCACTCTGTTTTATAAGTGACTCCGAGCTTTTTGCCTCGCCGACTCTGATGGTCATCGAGCCTACACTATGCCGCTTTTAGCTTGTCTTCGAGCCTAACCCTTATCGTTTTAATATTGTTATGGAGCTTAGTCAATGCCTTTAACTAGTCTTCGAGCCTAACCCATACTTTTATAGTCATCATGCTTAACCCATTATTTATACTTTATAACCTCGATGAGGCATTAATGCCAAATGTTTTATGTGTTGCCAAAGTTCAATATTTATAGTTTTAACACTGGCTTATGAAGTTATGACTTCGATACCATCCCCACATATTTTAAGTAAAAGACTTCGACATGCTTTTGAGTGGGCAAAGATCTTTAATGGCGATGACGTTGTCAAGTTTTATAATTGTAAACGTTTTTACATAGTTTTGGCCTTGTAGCCTAAGTTTTGAGAGGGTCGAAGACCCTAATGATTTCGAGTTTCATCAACAGTGTTTTATAAAGCATATATCATAGGATAAGTATTTTGAGTAAAGTAAAGGACTAATGTTTTCTTTGTTATATGAATGATTTCAAGGGTTAAATCATTTGCAAATATTTTATTTTCAAGGAAATATGGAGAGGGTAATTATCCCATAATTTTACTAAAAAAATGACTCAGAGATTAAAAAACCAGATGTGACTGGTATGGGGTCATGCCCTATACTTTAGCTACTAGCCCCTATCTAATATAAGTCCAAAACGCTAGTATGTAGAGCTTTGTTATTGGTAAGACTAAAAGAAGGTTACATAGAGAAAGGAATACACATAGTAGAGATAGGTTATTGATGAGCCCACAAAGCCATTAAGGTCAGTTGACCCTAGAAGTAGTAAGTTAAGGATAGGCTGTCCAATTTTTCTCTAATAGCAAGTTAGAACATTTATTATGTCTGGTAGGCTCGAGTCAGCCATAGGTTTATAATCAGCCTGATGGAACTATGATGTTGGGACAGATAGTCCATTAATTACCTATTTTGTATGCATACATGTTATTGTTATATTGTTTATTATAACCTGTTTGGTTGTAGGATTTTGATTGCATAAGATATGCTTCTAAAGGATATTAGTGAGGGGAAAACCCGTTCTACTAGACGGTGTGGTCTCACTTAGTATCAATAAATCGAGATGTCGTATTATTATTCACACCAGGCTTTTTGTCTGACTTGAAGTTTATATTTTCCCTTAAACTCTCGGGTGCTTAAAATTTAATTTCAGTAGGTTGAGAGTAAAGATTTTCAGGTTTAGTAGGTTTTGGCGAATAAAGCTTCTAAAGATGTGCAGGAGGAAAATATTAGCTATGTAGTAGATTATCTATTTATCTATTCCGCTATGATTGAATGTTGTATGTATGGGCTGATTATAACTATCTATTTAGTAACTCTGATCATCTAATGGGGCATCTTCATATGTTGCTCTTGGCGTATTTTGTAATAATTATATTTTATCTGAACCTGGGAAACGTTATGGGATTATGTACTGAATATGAAATACTGATTTGAAATGTAATGAGAAAAGTTATTTTGAAATTGCATTTAAAATATTTCATATTCTTGTGCTTCTGATATTAGCAAAATGATTAACATACCCGTATTTTATCATCGTAAATTAATAACTGTGGATGACTACAGCATCCGTAGCGGTTAGTTTTAGGCCTCAGAATAGGGGATGTTACAACTTGGTATCAAAGAATAGGTTTATGTAAAACTAAAAAAGAAATTTAAATCTAAAAAGATTTTAAAACATAACCCAAATGAATCCGGAGAATAAGATTGGGGTATGGGATAACGCTATGTTAACGTACTTGTATTTTCTATATATAAGTATACGCTTTATCTCTATTCTCCCATCTCTCTTAGACTGTTCTTCCATGTCTTACTAAGATTCGAACGCAGATTTAAAGGAAAGTAAGATATGGAGGTAGGAAACAGAAGAGTGAATCTCGATGGAGGAAGCACCACAACAAATGGAAACGCCAGACCCAATATTAGAAGGAATCCGGGTTAGGCACAAGCTGCTAATGTAGGTGATGGAACACCGTGGGCTGATATGGGTGCTATGTATTAGTTCTTCGTCAACATGATATAAGCGGGAGCTGCTACTGGACTTGTAGGTGGAAATGCTGGAGAAGTGAATCAGGAAGCTCCGGGTGTCAACAACCATATTGTGCTGAGTAGGGATAATGCAAGGCTTGGAGGAAAACCGTTTATTGGAACTGAGAAAGCAATTGAAGTAGAGAATTGATTGCTTCATTGCGAGAGGATCTTCGTTGATCTTGGATTGAATGATGAGCAAAAGAGGAGGTTAGCGTCCAAACAACTGCAAGGAGATGCGTTTTATGGGTGGAACGGTGTTACTGATGGAGTAGTGGAGGAAACCCTGACTTTGGTAAAATTCAAGAGAAGGTTCAAGGAAAGATTTACGTCAAAGATCGCTAAGTCTACTCTGTTGAGGAAGTTTGTTAAGTTGGTGCAGGGAGACATGACGGTGCTGGAGTATGCTACAAGGTTTGAGGAGTTGGCCCGGTATGGGTATGCTACCGTGGATACAGTAATTAAGAGGAATGAGAAGTTCATTCGGGGACTGAGACTTAAGCTTGCTAGGGCAAATTTTCCACATCTCAGGGATCCATGTGATATAGTTGTTGAGATGGCTTTCAAGAATAAAGAGATGCTTACTTTCTTTAGTAGTAACAAAGCAGTAGAGGCTCAAGGTGGGAAAAATCAGAAGAGGAAGTTCTTTCACAAGAGGGAAGCTCAGAAGAGTGGAGCTGCCAAGAAATGAAAATCTGAGATTATCTCCTATAAGTGTGATAAGAAAGGGCATTTCGCAAATGAATGTCGTTATGGAGATGGAAAGAAGGTAATTGGAAGAAAGAACATCAAGTGCTTCAAATATGATCAGATTGGTCATTATAAAAATCAGTGCAAGGAACCAACTAAAGCCGAGGGGCAAGGTGTTTGCATTGGAACCAGCTACCTCAAGACCAACAGCCGAGGAGAAGGGAAAGGCTATGATGGGAGGTACGCTTTTGGTTCATGGTATACTTGTTAGAGTTCTATTTGATATCGATGCATCACATTCTTTCATATCTCATTGTTTAGTAGGTAAGCTTAACCTAAAACCTCAATACCTAGTTACTTCCTTAAGGGTTGCGAATCTAATAGAAGGGTATGCAACTCTTGGGATGAAATGTGACCAGTTAGAGTTTGAATTGTTAGGTCATATATTTGCTTGTAGTTTGTATGTGTTTGATTTCATAGGCTTCAGAATTATTTTGGGTCTGGATTGGTTAAGTAAGTATGATGCTAGGATATTTTTCCACGATAGGAAAATATCACTTAGACACCCTAGTAGTGGTGACCAAATTATATATTCTATAGAAAACCTGAGTTTTAATGTTTGTGCTTTGTTGGGTGTAATGGAGGAGGAAGACGAGTTGAACCGAGTTTTTGTTGTGAGAGAATTCATATACGTCTTTGAACTAGTAACAGGACTAACGCCAAAACGAGCAATTGAGTTACCGAGATGAAGGAGTTAAAGGTGCAACTGGTGGATTTATAAGGGTAACAGTTTTATTAAACCAAGCAGTTGTATCGATTATCGTAAGTTAAATGAAATGACAATAAATAATCGATATCCATTGCCAACGATCGATGATTTATTTGATCAGTTGAGTTGAGCCAAAGTGTTTTCTCAGTTGAATCTGGCAACAGGGTTCCATCAACTAAGAGTGGCAGAGGATGGTACTCCTTTGATGGCATTTAGGATAAGATATGGATCGTATGATTGATTAGTAATGCCGTTCGGATTAACTAATGCGTCGGCCTTCTTCATATACTTAATGAATCGGATCTTTCGAGAGCATTTGAATAGATTCGTGTTGGTTTTTGTAGACAACATCTTGATATATTCCAAGGATGAAGGAGACCATGAAGTTCATATTAGGATAGTGCTTGAGACACTGTGGCAGCATTAGTTAAAAGCAAAGCTTTCAAAGTGTCATTTTTGGAAGAAGGAGGTGAAGTTTCTTGGTTATGTAGTCTCAAAGAAAGGGTTGTCGGTAGATCCAGCTAAGATCGAGGCAGTTAATAATTGGAAGAGACCCGAAACAGTAATTGAGATAAAGAGTATTCTGGGATTAACTGGTTATTACCGGATATTTATTAAGGATTTCTCGTGGATAGCAACACCGATGACTAAGCTAACAAGGAAAAAAATTAAGGTATGTTTGGACCGATAAGTGTGAGCAGGCATTCCCGAAGCTGAAACACGTATTAACCAATTCGCCAATGTTAGTTGTTCTGGATGGGAATCAAGATTTAGTAGTGTATACAGATGCATGTGGAATAGGACTAGGAGCCGTGTTAATGTAGAAAGGGAAAGTGATTGCTTATGCTTCTCGACAACTCAGACTGCATGAGGTTAAATACCCGACGCATGACTTAGAGTTAGCTATAGTGATTTTTGCCTTAAAGGTGTGGAGACATTATCTGCTGGGTGAGAGATTCGAGTTGTTCACGATCATAAGTCATTAAGGTACTTATTCTCTCAGAAGGAATTGAATATGAGATAGTAGAGATGGTTAGAGTTTATAACTGCCTATGACTTTCGAATTGAGTACACATAAGGGGAAGGAAATAAGGTTGCAGACACACTTAGTAAAAGGCATCAGAATGCGGTATTAGTAATGATAGCTGAGTGAAAAGATTTAGAAACATTGACTACATGTGGTGTGCAGTTAAGATCTACAACAAGTTCAAGTCAGGAAATCGCTATGTTGTCATGTTTGGAAGTTTGACCGGTGATGATCGAAAGGATTACTTCTAAACAAAGAGAAGATCCATTACTAGCTGAATGGATCGGAAGGTTAAAGAGTGGAGTTGAGATTGATGATTTAATAGATTTCATTCTTGACCAAAATGGGTGGTTGAGGAAGAAGGGAAGGTTATGTGTTTCAAATGTTGAAAACGTAAGGAAGGAAGTTCTTAAGGAGTGTCATCGATCAAAGTTCACCATTCATCCGGGAGGAACTAAAATGTATCAGGATATGTAAAGAAGTTTCTTCTAGGAATGTATGAAGAAGGATGTAGGCTTATGGGTAAAGCAGTGTTTGAACTGTCAGTAAGTGAAAGCCGAACATCAGAAACCGAGTGGGTTACTTCAGCCTTTAGACATTCCAGTTTGGAAGTGGGAGTCTATATCTATAGATTTCATAGACGGGTTGCCAAGGTCGAATGGAGGAAATGAAACTATTTGGGTTATAGTGGACAGATTGACTATGAGTGCACACTTTATACCCGTTAAGTTGACTAGAACGACACCAGCTTAGCTAAGTTATTCATGAGGAATATAATTAGACTGCATGAGATTCCTAGTAGTATAGTAAGTGATAGAGATTCCTTGTTCACTAGTAGGTTCTGGAAGAGTCTACAGGAAGTTTTAGATACCAAGCTCAAGATAAGTACCGCTTACCATCCACAGACTGATGTGCAAATGGAAAGAGTTAACAAAGTCATGGAGGATTTGTTAAGAACTTATGCACTAGATTTTAGAGGATTAGGGGAAGACCATCTACACATAGTCGAGTTTTCGTATAACAACAATTATCAGACTAGTATAGGGATGGCACCGTTTGAAGCTTTATACGGAAGACCGTGTAAATCTTCCATGTGTTGGTTAGAGACCGTAGACAGATTAGTTCTTAGTCCAGATATGGTAAGAGAAGCCGCTTAAAAGACTGAGTTAATTCAGGCTAGAACGAAGGAAGCTCAATCTAGGCAGAAAAGTTATGCAGATAAGAAATGAAAAGACTTAGAGTTCTCAGTCGGAGATCATGTTTTCATTAAGGTATCACTGATGAAAGGTGTAGTGAGATTTGGGAAGTCGGGGAAATTGGCACCTAGATTTGTTGGACCATTTCCTATCATAGAAAGGATCGGGAAACTCACTTATAGGATAGAGTTATCGAATAGTTTGGCAAGTGTCCGAGATCCAGAGATTACTATTATTCCGATTGAGTTAGAAGACTTAGTAGTGGAACCGAAGATGACTATTGTAGACAGCCAGTTCGTATAGTGGCTAAGGATGAGAGAAGCTAAAGAACAGGACAGTCAGATTAGTAAAGTACCAATAAAGTGATGATGAGAGAGACTGTACTTAGGAAATAGGGAGCAGGATTAAAGACACTTGTCCTGACTTGTTTGATGGTATGTTTTACTTTTATGTTTGATTGATGTATGTACCTTATCGTAATTTCAAGGATGAATTTTTTTAAGGAGGGTAGTTTGTAATGACCCTAATTTTGACAAACATTATTCAGAACATTTAATTAGATAAATTAAATAAAATAATGTAAAGAGATAAGGAAATTGAGATTTGGTAATTAAGTTTAGGCTGCGCCTTAGTTAATAAACCAATTACAGAAATAAAAGGTTAGGGTAAGAAGGAGGAAAATGATAAGGGCAAAATGAATATAGCCTTCATTCCTACCCCTTAAACCCCTCTATCTTCATTTCCATTACTCATTTACACACATACAAACTAAACATAGAGAGAGGCTGGTTATAGTAATGGGAAAACAAGAAGGAAACTAAAAGATTAAGGAATCAAAGCTAAAGGAAATCAAGTCTACACTAAATCTCATCTTTTTCATCTAAATCAAGGTGAATAAATGAATATATATCTCACGTTTTTTATTATGTTTTGGTTTTAAGTGTAAATCCTTTTTTTGCAAGTATTATGTCGTGTTTTAGAAGTATGAATGATTATATGCTTGTTGGTGATTTTCTAAAATTTATATATGAAATTTAGTAATATGTTTGAGTTGGAAAACCTATTATATGATACCCAAATGAGTTGATATATTGATATGATGTTAGAAATACCATTTTAGAAGTGGATTTTTAATTTCATAATTTTCCAAACAAGTATGGATTTTCTATGAATTTTCTAAGTGAATAATTTGTGAATTTTGGGTTTTAAATATTAAAAATAATTAAAATAAGTTTTTGGACCTGAAATTTTTACATATTAAAGAATATAGTTAATTTGATTTACTTGGATTTTTGGGGATTTTTCCTAAGTGTTTAAATATGGTGAATAAATTATTTAAGCTAGAGGGCTTAATTATTTTATTGAAATCTTAAGATGTAGGGTTAAAGTGTAAAATATTTTAATATTTCAAATTATTAAGTGTGGTAGATATTTAGTGAAGAAATTTGACAAATTTTTGCTAGCCAATAAGATTTTGATAAATTATAGAGGTTTGGTGAAAAGAAACATCTTTTATAGTAATTTTGTAGTTTTCAAGTTAATTACCATCCTGCCATGACGACATAGGCCACGTCGAGCCATATCTCGCCACATCACACTATCATTGAAGCGAAACAAAACAATGCATATGATGTCAGCGAGTTTGGCATGAAATGGATTAGTTTTGAACCTCGTCGAGGTTATAGTAACAAAGATAGAGAGATGGTCCTCGAGGTGGGCATGTCAATGTGCATAAGTGTCACGTTTTCAAAAAGAGGCCTGTCACCGCATATGTTTTATGAGTCGCCAACCTTTATAACTTCGATGTCGCTCTGTTTTATAAGTGACTCCAACCTTCTTGCCTCCTCGACCCAGATGGTCGTCGAGCCTACACTATGTCACTTTTAACTTACCTTCGAGCCTAACCCTTATCATTTTAATATTGTTATCGAGCTTAGTCAATGCCTTTAACTAGTCTTTGAGCCTAACCTCGATGAGGCATTAATGCCAAATGTTTTATGTGTTGCCGAAGTTCAATATTTATTGCTTTAACACTATGACTTATAAATTTATGACTTCGATATCATCCCCTTATATTTTAAATAAAAGACTTCTATATGCTTTTGAGTGGGCAAAGATTTTTAATGGCGATGACGTCGCCGAGTTTCATAATTGTAGAAGTTTTTACATAGTTTTGTCCTTGTAGCCTATGTTTTGAGAGGGTCGAATATCCTAATGATTTCGATTTTCATCAACAGTTTTTTATAAAGCATATATAATGGCATAAGTATTTTGAGTAAAGTAAAGACCCAATGTTTTCCTTGTTTTATGAATGATTTCAAGGGTTAAATCATTTACAAAGATTTTGTTTTCAAGGAAATATTGAGAGGGTAGTTAACCCAGAATTTTACTAAAAGAACGACTCAGAGATTAAAAAACCAGATGGGGTTGGAGTGGGGTCATGCCCTATACTTTAGCTAGTAGCCTCCATTTAATATAAGTCCACAATTCCAGTGTGTAAGGCTTTGTCATGGGTAGGGCTTTGTCATGGGTAAGACTAAAAAAGGTTACACACAAAATGGAATACACATAGTAGATATAGGTTATTGGTGAGCCCACAAAACCATTAGGATCAGTTGACCCTACAAGTAGTAAGTTATGGACAGACCGTATGGTTTTTCTCTAACAGCTAGAACATTTATTATGTCTGTTAGGCCCGAGTCAGCCATAGGTTTATAGTCAGCTTGATAAAACTATAATGTTGGGACAAATAGTCCACAGATTACCTATTTTGTATGCATACATATTATTGTTATATTATTTATTATAACCAGCGTGGTTTCAAGACTTTGATTGCAAAAGATATGCTTTTAAGGATATTAGTGAGGGGAAAACATGTTCCGCTAGGCGGCGTGGTCTCACGTAGTATCAATAAATCGAGATGTCATATTATTATTCACACCTGGCTTTTTGTTTGACTCGAAGTTTATGTTTTTCCCTTAAACTCTCGGGTGCTCATAATTTAATTTGAGTAGGTTAAGAGTAAAGGTTTTCAGGTTTAGTAGGTTTTGGCGAATAAAGCTTCCGAAGTTGTGCATGAGGCAAAGATTAGCTATGTAAGAGATTATCTATTTATCTATTCCGCTGCGATTGAACGTTGTATATAATAGCAGATGTTATAACTTTCTATTTAGTAACTCTGATCATCCAAGGGGAATCTTCATATGTTGCCCTAAGCGTATTTTATAATAATTATATTTTATATTAACCTGGGAAACATTACGGGATTATGTACTGAATATGAAATACTGATTTGAAATGTAATGAGAAAAGATGTTTTGAAATTGTGTTTGAAATATTTCATATTCTTGTGCTTTTGACATTATCAAAATGACAAACATAGCTGCATTTTGTCATCAAAAATTAATAACTATCAATGATTACAACATCTGTGCAGTTAGTTTCAGGCCTCAAAATCGGGGATGTTACATCTGATATCCCTAATCTGCTCATTTAAGAGTATCCGGAGTAATAGGAAGTAAAGCATAAAACCCAAGATCAGACAACACTCTGGTGTGAGCGATAGAAATTTCAAATACTATAAAGTCAATATATTAGGATGTATGAAAATCATAACTGACTTACTAGTACATCATTAGTTTAGGTTTCCCGTAGCAGAGCTAGAATATAAATGACACCTTTGCACACGTCATCCATAGCAGAGCTCATCTCGAAACTGTCCCTACAACTCACATCTGAAGTCGTCGCGGCTGGGAACTATTCTAGATAGCCATCATTAGTCGTAGAATATCATCGTCCATCCCGTAACCTTCCTCCAATAGTTCCTTCAATCTGGCTACTCTACAACCGAAGTATAGTTATCCATCGTTGAAGTCGTCACTTCTTATCACGGAATCTCCATTGTCGAGTCACAAGTGGTCACCATCGAAAATCGTCGAAAATCGCCAAAATGGTTTAAGAAAATCTCACTTCAAAGTTGGCCTGAAGTCAAGCCCGAAGTAACCACCATCTCTGCCAGAAGTAGAACTTGTAAATTTTGGCTCAAAGTCAAGCCCGGGTAAATTCAGAAAATGCCCCAAGCCTGCTCAAGGATTGGAAGCGATCCATGACTTAGCTTATTTTTATTTTCCTCTAAGAATGCCTGAAGTCATGCCCAAGTTTTTTCCCTTCTGGCCAAAGCACGTCCCGAAGCAATCCAATACCGGTCCATACTCCCAATATTTCCATATATATCAATATCTTAAGCACATGAACTCCAAACGACTTGAAATTTAAAACGTAGATTTATGGGGCCTTTCTGATCACCCTATATCGATCTCACCAAGTTTGGGACAAAACTCATGGATCGTCACCGATCCATGACCACCGAACCATCCCCACCGATCAGTCACCACCGATCCCACACTTCACCTACTAGCTCCAGCACTCTTCCCCGTGCTCAAAACCGATTTGCCAATCAAATGGGCTAACCCCTATGGATCGATACCGATCCATGGGGATGAACCCATACTAAGCAAAAATCATGTGATTTTGGCTCCACTTCTTTGCCTCCATATTCCTATGCCTCAATCCATAGCTTACATCTCGATCCCATACCCCGAGCTACTCAACCGATCCATACTTTGATTCCCCACTAATCCATGCTATGGATCCCCACCAATCCATAATTCAAGCACCTACAACTCGACTGCACCAACTCCAAACGACTTGAAACTTAGTGGGCAATCTTTGGAGACCATCCTTGTCGCCTCCTATTGGTCACACCCCGATCTGAGAAATTTGAGTTTACAGATCATCACTAATCCATGACCATGGATCATCACTGATCCATGCTTTGAATGCCTATATTTTGACTATACTAACTCCAATTGACCTAAAATTTGGTGTGCAGCCTTATAAGGCCTTCCTTGTTGCCCATATCGATCGCACATCGACCTAACCACTTTGAATTTACGGATCATCGAAGATCTACGAACCGATCCTAAGTCTAAATCGCCATTAGATCTTTCAACCGTTCAAACAATAGACAAGCATTTATATCCATAAGAATATGTTTTTATAAATCAAGTCCAAATTGTCTAAATTTCACATATACGGTTAATTATAGTCTAAAACACTTCTAGAGATTTTTATATAATTTTTAAAACATCGTTTATGGTGTATAATGACCTAATGAGCAAGTGAGAGATCTAATCACTCACCTTAATCCAAAGCAAGATCTAAATCTCCAATTGAACAGTAGATGGCATGGGATCCAATGCTCCTCCAACAACAAATCTCTAATCCATAGTGCTAATCATGCCAATCTCCTCTTATTGATGTAATTTGGCTAATTAAAGTTGGTTTAAGGGTTGTTTTTTTATGTTAATGGAGGTTTCTAACTATTTTTGGAAGTAGTAAAATGGTGGGGATGAGGTCCCATCAGCCTCCACTTTCTCCAAACCTGAAATTGGTCATTGGCCTTAACACTAATGACCCTAATTACTCACTTAAGCTGAAACCGAATAAAACTTCAAACAACCATAACTCTCAAACGGTAAGTCTGTTTTCTTAATATGACCACTATACGGAAAGGGAAACCATCATCTCGATCTAATAGAAGTGGTTTCAGACCCTAACTTAGAAATTTTGACACGGGGGAGACTAGAGAAAAGGAACATACATCCAGATAGCCAAAGTTGGGTGAATCCGACCAGGCAGTGCACGAAAAAATACTCATTCTTGAAATAAGAACACTATTGTGGAACTTCTCAATCGCTTTACATCCCCTTCGGGCTTTGATTACCAGATAGGATGAGGTATCCTGCCTTTTACTGAATCTAAAGAGATACATTAGCTCATTGAATTTCGAGGGTAGGTTGAATCTACTCATGAAGAGGACGTACAGCGAGCTCAAAAGAGAACAACCATTCAGATGTATTTGGAATGGAGCCAGTCCAAGTTCTTGCAACATCGTTATAAGGAAAGGATTGAACGGCGGGACAGCACCGCCTAAACACATGTATCGATTGCATGCTGTGAAGTTCGACGGGGGATTGTGAGCCAATTCAGCCCTCGTCGACAAACATACATCATCCTTAGGGATGCCATGTTGAAAACATATGTTTCAAAGCAACCTGGCAAAAAGGATTGAAGGCACCTGCTCCGGCGGGTTGTTCAAAATTCTCAATTCCAGAGGTAGCTCACTTAATATCGGCTCAACTGGAACTAATTGGCTTTGAGATTAAGAAGTTTCAGGGTCACCTGATTCGATGACAATATATAGCGAAGTAGGAGCTATAGAAGACCCAGCTTCAGGAGAAGTAGACGTTCCATTGCCAGACTTAAAACGAGGTAATTGACGAGTCATTCTAAACAATAAAACTTTGTGTTCAACACGGTCGGGTATGTTTTACTTTGGACAATAAACCTATATGACCACTGCCCGTAATCAAAAGGATGTCGACGTGTGTTGACCAATCGGATTCTAAGCATTGATCGGGGTAAGTGCAGTGTGTTAATCTTATGCAATGTGAGTCTAGTGTCCCGTACACCACGGATGGACCATCCTGTGTAGATAGCTCGCTCATGCTATAAAAACGAGTCACGTCGTACTTTGAAATTATATTTTGAAACTCGCCCATTATCGATGAGTAATCGCTAATGGAGCCACTGTGCGGAGTGACGCGAAAAGCTTTTCTTTTCAGGATCACTAGAAGTGCAGAAGCGGGAAAAGTGATATGTTAGGATCATCCACTACATCCGCTTTTGGAATAAATCGCCGCACTAGAATTCAATTAGTGATCGGGACTTAGCCAAGTTACGAAGAGAGATGGTTGAATTCGAAAAAAAAGCTTGTCTCCGGAACTGCGTGCATTCAATCGAGGAAAAACTCAACTACACCACCGATCAAACACAACCCAAAATTCATCCATCTCCCTTCAATTGCAATCAACTAAACCCCTATCGCCATCACCATCGTTATCATCACGAAGCCAATCATCGCCAACCTCAAATTCAAAGTCAAGTAAAGCTATGGTTTCAAATTTGGATCGGGTCCAAGCTTTCCAAGTGGTGGATCTGGTGGCGGCGACGCTGATGAACGATGACTACCAACTACAGATGACATCGGCAGGTGGTGGCAATGGCAGGAGTTGATCGGCGGCGGAGCCGGTTGGGTCGGTGGAAGTTGGATTAGGTCTTGGAAGGCAAGAAGGCTCGGCATCAAATAGTTTGGGTGTAAGGCAAGCAAGGAATTAAAAAAACTTAGAAATTTTTTCTAAGTGTTGAGTTATATATAGGTCGGTGGGAAGCCCTACGGCTCAGGTACGAGCTATGTTGCTCAGTGCCTTGTTGTTTTTCTCTCCCACGCATCACTCAAAAGGCACGACAAAGAGAAGATATGCTAACCTATAGCGTGAAGGGATCTCCGGAATGCATATCACATTCTCAATGCAGAAGAATGAAGTTCCAACTATAACTAAACCGAATGGTTAAAGGAAAAATCAATCAAGCGATAACTACATCTGGAGATAGCACTTGAGCGATCAACTAGAGTTTACAGGATAGCAGTCCAAAACTTGTTTCGATCCAAAGCACATGCTTTGTTTTTCAATGAAAGCATACTCTGGGGGCAAGTGTTAATCGAGTTTTTAACCAAGCAGAAGTCAACAGAAGTTAGAACAATAAGACGAAGACAAAATGACTCGAAAACTTGGAAAGGTACTTAAAAGAGATAAAGAAGTGACTTGGGAAATTTTCACTCGATTTGGAGTCAAGCACATAGCTCTGTACCGAGCTATGATAGGTCGGTACCGACCTATAGTTCTCCCCATATTCATCTCCTAAACTCCATACTTCCCATACACTTCTCCAATAGCTCATGATCAAGTGGATTTCCCAGGGTATGGATGACCAATTCCAAGGTTGATGAGAAGAAAGCCAAGAAAGCAGGGTAACTCAAGTGATAGAGGAAAGATTACTTGAATCAACCAAAAGTCAATGAAAATAACTTGGAACCTATTAACTAGAAGATAGAAGATCAGAGCAAGATTTGAAGTTGGGTGTGCACCAACAATTATAGCTTGGTACCAAGCTATGTAGGTCGGTACCGACCTATCATATTGGGTCGTGGTGCTCTAATTTCTCTTGTGCAACATTGGGCCTTCCTATATACTCTAGTGCAAGCATGCTTCTGACTCATTACCTTTGTTTTCCTATAAATACCAAACTAACTGCAACTAAAGAAGGATCGAGTTTCTGGTAACTTCATATGCGAAAGCTCTGCCTCTTCTTCGTCTCCTACCTCCACACAATAGTCACCTAAGCAGCTACTCTTGGCAGTTCTAAGCCTTTGAACTTGTCAAACCCTTGTACTAGTGACTTATACTCTCTCTAATTCCTTGTAATCCAACACAAACTCTATCAGTTCAATCAATAAAAACTATAAAGTGGACATAGGCCAGAGATTGTCGAACCACTATAAAAATCTTGTGTCTCTCTATCTATTTTCATTTATTTTCAATATTATCTACTAGATCTAGGTCACACATGTTTCCTATAACTCAATCTTGGGTGTTGATCCATTTTTTGTGTCAACACTGGGATATCACAATCTATCCATATTTTATGAGTTGCTTTCTATTGTATAAATTCAAATCATCATTTTAAAAGAATTATTTTACAAGGTCGGCATTTCTAGTTATACTTACAAAAAGGCTAAATCATCTTCTCAAATATTTTAAGAAGGCTAGATCATATTCTCATAAGAAGGATATCATCTTCTCATTCGTGAGTCTCGGTAGGATATCATATTGATAAATCTCCTCGGTCATTTTACCCTCTACATATATTGAATGCCTAACAAGTCATCGTTGTCTTTTCACCCATATGCATCCGGTCAGTTGTGGTTGGATTCCCAAACGGTCCCTTAGTTGTCGTACCCTTCAGGTACCTGGAGACATTATAAAATGTTATAGTCCACTTCATCATCATATCTCCATCTGGTGGCGTTGTTTCTTTTTTTTTGCACTACATCTCCGACAATCTTTAATAACTTTATATGTCCTGACAACATATCGTTTGGACTCTGTGACAAGGGACTAGGTCATCATAGTTCGGGTTACGATCCACGAATCAATCCACTAGGATGGAAACAAGTAGTCTAGTAGTCAATACCTCGTACCATTCTCGTCAAATGTAAAATTTCAACTTTAAAAACATTAGGCTTCCCAAAAACATCATTATTCCTAAAGATAATGTTATATCCTAAATAAATGTCATGCATATTTAATTCAATTATCAACCAATAGTGTGTTCTAACATTTCAATTTAAACATGGCAATTCATTCGTTCAAATCAATAATATTAGGATATAATAAACTTGCATCTGTGTGTGTGTGTCATAGGTGAATCATTAACACAATCATATACTTGCATTTCTAGAATCAAATAAGTATTTCAAAATCACCCAAATTTATCGAAACATCCATTAATCCAATCAAACTTATTTTTTAATCATACTTGGCAATGCACTATATAAATATATTTCGCATAATATTCAAGGCCAAGTGTTATTTAATTTATTAAAATCTAATCGAGCAAGTTTCCATTGTTTTAATACGAGTATAACAATAAAGTATAGGTAAACTAAATGATCAATGACTTGAATTAAACTCAATAAAACTTTCAATTTACCCAATTTAAATTCATATTTCATACCATATAACATATATTCATGTTATTCAAAATATAGTCATATATACTTGGTTATTCTTTTAAAATCATATTATAATCCTGTTAAATTTAGAAAAGTAGTATTCAATATAATTTGATACCAAAATCATATATTTTTCTTTGTGTATTAAATGGATTCAAAATTCATTTATAAAATACTTTCAATAATATCTCAAACACTTCTCCAAAATTCCTTATTATAGAAATGCCCGTGTAATTATACCATTTATCCTTTATGGTTTAAATACAAATTCAAACTACTTTTCAATAAATCAACTTCATTACATAAAATCTTTTCTACAACAAAATCTAAATAAAAATATTCATTTTATTCAAGCCAAAGTCGTTTGTTATTTAAATAGAATTTCATCATTTAATTCAAATTCAATCCCAAATATAATTAAATAATTCAAATCTAAACTTTTAAAAACATGAATTTCATCTCAAACCATTTCAATTATGTCGATAGGAATTTTCAAAAGGATATATTTGAATTTTATAAAATTTTCCCGTCCTTTAAAAATATTCAACCCTTTAATTCGATTAAAAATTCAAATTAAATTCAAATAATTCATATTTAATTCTTAAAAATAAGAATTTTATATAAATACTTCAAATGTGCTTTTGGGACTTTTCAAATCAATAAACTTAAATTTTTCTAAATTTATCATATTTTGAAATATTTCGAAGTTGAAAAATGCCACGTTTTGAATTTGAATTCGAAATTATTTTAAAAACTTATAGGAATTCAAAAGTTCCAAGTTTTGAATTCAAATTTCATTTTTGAATAACCGGTACATTTCTAGGAAAATATCTAATAAATTATTGCTTTGAATTTAAGATTGTATTCTATTTCTATCAGATGTGTAGCAAAGTATATGATAGGTTTAAAAACATCTCAAAAGTAGAATTCAAGTCCATATGACGTGAAACAAAAGAATTGGAACCAAATTAATTAATCTTGAAAATAGTTTTTATCATGTAGTAGCTTAAAAAATACTTCATTTATCCTCTCTAAGCTTTAAATCAAGGTATCATTTATTGTACATGTAATGTGATTTGAATATCATACCATCCAAACAATGCAAAGGAATAAAAAGAAAGAAGAAAAGTAGCAAAACATTGAGTCTAATGATATTCTAGAACTTGAACATTTATTTATAGTAGTTCTAAGTTTTTAAAATCTTCACTTTGATTTTACCAATATGATTTTAGTGAAATTAAAGTGTGTACAACAATCTTCCAGTCATCATTCAGGTGCAAAACGAACTAAGAATTAAGCAAGTAAAAGGAGAAGAAGGAGGAAAAGAAGAAGAAAAATACAATAGGTTTCAGGTTTAGGGCATTATTGCCTAGAATGCGTCACCATCAGTTGACCACCAGTGATCAAAGTGTTCAACTGGTTATGTTGATGTTTTGGGCAGTATGCCTAAAACCTCAATCGTCGTCACTTGGAGGGTGGAAGCTGGCGAACTTTGGGATGATGCTAACTAGGGATTTTACTTTATTTTTTGGCCTAAACTTATCATTGAGATGATCGATCAACCGATGTGCAAACTGAATAGATACTAGTAGTTTATAGCATTTTATCCAGCCTTTTGACCAGGCAATATTCGAACAGACTGGACGAGTCAAACTTGGAGTTATCAAGGCAGGAAGCTTGAAGAGATAGCCCAAGAGTCCAGAAACCAAGCACAAACAGAGTCACAATACATATGCAAACTAACCCAAGCCAAAAGAACCAGCAATCCACCTAAGTGGTGGGTCGGTACTGATCCGTGTTTTGACCTCCATATTCACCCATCTTCTGCTTACATATCCTAGTTGATGCTAGAAGCCTATATCAGGTGTTGTTTTGTTGATCTAATGCAATTATCTATCGATCTCTACAAACTCTTAAATCAGCAACTATGTTCTGCAACGACTCCATCATTTGGACTCGAAGACAAGCTAATATTGATGCAAACAACTATGGAATCACGAAGCTAACCACAAGACAAGCCAAAGCGAAGAGTTCAAGATGACCAGATTGGCAATCTTACGGAGTCATACCGACCCAAGCTCTTGAAGTCGTACCGACCCATATAAGTTAATGAGGTGGCATCCTACTTTGGTGGAGAAGTAGTCTAAGGCATGGAAAACGAGGTGGAGATCTTTTATGCGAGACTTTAGGCTCCCTACCTCTATAAATAGGAGGATAGGGCTCATTTTTCAGGATCTTTTGGCTCTTGTTCTTCTCTACTCTTAATTCTTTTAATCACTATCGGAGTAGTACCAACCCGTAAGAAATTCTGCCTCCCAGTCAAAGATCTCCACCTCGTTACCGAGCTAAGAGAGGCGAGACGAAGAGAGAAAGGAAAAGGTGTAGAGGGGACTCTCTGCATCAAAGATTTGGATGCATAACAACCAATGCTTGAGCCCTAGCTCGGGCAGCACAGTCGATTCCATAAGGATATCGACCAGCGAAAAGAGCCACTGGATGAAAGAGCAGCTCCAGCCGAGCTAACAATTGATATCCTGGTCAGTTGGGATGACCCAGTATGGATCCTAAAAGTTGGATTACAGCTTGGTGTCAGGATGATGAAGGATTTGATTGGTTTTCTCCAGGCGGACGTGGATGTGTTCGCCTGGACGCACTCTGAATGTGTGAGATCTCGTCGGAGATAGCAAACCATGCATTGAACATAAATCCCAAATGCGTTCATATGAAACAGAAGCGCCGTAGCTTAGGTCCAAAGAGATCCGCTGCACTCAAATAAGAAGTGGAAAAGGCTAAGGGCAAGTGGGTCGATGAACTTCCATTGGTACTTTGGGCTTATCGAACGACCCATAAGTCAACGATCGGCCATTCTTCATTCGCTCTAGCCTACAGATCGAAGGATATGATTCTTGTTGAGCTGAAGGTACCTTCCCATCGAGTGACTCATTACAACCATGGACTAATGAACAACTCCTACTGGAGTCTCTTGATATGATCGATGAGAAGCACAACGAAGCTGGGTTGAGGGCGGCTGCACACCGACACCAAGTCGTCTGATATTACAACACTAAGGTTAGGAATTTGACCTTCGAAATTGGCGACCTGGTTCTCAAACGAATCTTCCTAGGCCTTGGAAACTTGGGCCCAGACTTGGGAAGGTCCGTACGCAATAGAGAAAAAGCTTGGATATGGAACTTTCAGGCTCGACGATTGATGGGATTTCACTCCCGAGGCATGGAATAGCGAGCACCTACGATGCTATTTCAATTAGAAATAAATTGGAACATAATTAATAAAAGCCATGTAATAAGACAAAACCTGTATTTCCCATCTTTCATGGAATAAAATGGCTTTTTGAGTCCGAGACTATTACATTGCTTAAGAGTTGTGACTTTACCGACACGAATGAATCTGCATGTGGATAATGCAGGTGTGCAGGTACCCGAAGATGGTGCCAACCAAAACTTCTATGGTTCATGATCGAACCCTTGAAGTACTTCTCGGTATCCGAAGATAGATAAAAACCAACTCTTGTCCTCGGATTGGGGGCAGAATATAAACTAAATGGACATGACCCGACCATCCATATGCCAACTCTTGTCCTCAGATTGGGAGCAGGAGTATAAACTCAAACTGGATGTGACATGATCGTCCATACACTAACTATCACCCTTGATGTGGGGACAGGAGTATAAACCTAAAATGAACATGACACGACCGTTTATTCGCTAACTCTTGCCCTTAATGTGGGGGCAGGAGTATAAATCTAAATGAATGTGATATGACTGTTCACTAGTTCAACTCTTGTCCTTGGATTGGGTGCATTAGTATAAACTAGAATGGACATGATAAGACCGTCCAATCCTCCACATTTTGCCTACAGTAGGAAAAACGAAAGGTCCATACCCAGCATATGGTGGGACCTTACCTATGAACTTTGAGTCGACGTCCGAAGTTAGGCGTGATTGAAAATAAACATCCTAGATGAGGATGTATGGGCAATGATCTTAAGTAGTTAATTCAAACTAGCATCTGGAGTTTGGCACAATTAGATACTGTTATCCTAGAAAAGGATATCCGGACCACTGTTCTAAGTGGTAAACCACGACTAACGCCCAGAGTCTAGCGCTTCAACAATTACTTTATGTTCACGAGAACGACGAAAGGCTGATAAATTATATAACAAACTAAGGATTTAGTCCGATAATAATCACTAAAAGGAATGGATCACAAGTACATTGAATGGAAAGTGCATTTCTAAAACAGCTTAGGCGAATTCACATAAAGATTTGACAAAACAAAAGTCTTTGGTATTAACATTCAAAATGAAACTTGGAAAGCTAAGTACAAGTTTTATTTATGCCTAAACATAAAGCAAAAGCGAAGGCCAATTCAGCACAAATATCGGCCGAGAAAACAAAAAACGGACAATCAAAAATAGCTTAAGTGTTTCTATACAACTAGAAAACACAAAGAAGATGGGCGATCATTTCTTGATCCTCTTTTTTCTCTCTTTCCTCTCCTTCTCTGCAGAAGATGGGGCACTAGATCCTTCTGGTTACTTCCTTATCTTTCCACTGCTTCCTTTACCTTTGGATGGAGTGCTCTATGATGATCTAGTAGGCATGCTTTGGGTGCTCCCGGGTGGAGAAATGGTGACGGGAGTGAAGATAGTCTGACTGGGCAGAGCTATGGATAACGGAGGATGAAAAGTCTCTATTTTATCTAGATTGACTTCTTTGGACAAGAACAACTCCTGCTTAATCGAACTCATGGTGTGACTCGACAGGGATTGGGAAACACCAGTGATAATAATGTTGTCATCGGTCTGATCATCGTGGGTTCCACCAGTCCCCTCATCTAGCAAAGCATCAATCATTTGCTCATCAAGGCCAGGAGTCTCTTCAACCGGGATGGTTGGGACCATTGTTGAAGTTATAATAGTTACTGACTCTGTTGCAGGCAGTTATTGTCCCGGTTGGGAATCCTTATCGGGAAGCGGGGCGATTTGGGGCTGACTTGAAACTTAAGAGATATAAAAAGATAGATTAGAACATCAATCGACGATATGTCAACCCTCTAAATATAGGGAAAGTCAACGAGATAACTTCTTCTATTTGCGGTTATGTGTGGGCCGGAGTGCCACTAGGATTTCCCTCTAGGATGGGAGAAAGGTTAGTAGGCTTATGCATATGGGGATTCTCTGGATCATACCCAGGATTAGAGGATGAATCTGGAGCAGCTTGGGACCTAGGTGTTTGGCTAGTAGTGGCATCATGTGGTGTCGATCCTGAGCCTTCGCTCAAGTCTTTCTGTACAGTGGTGGCTCACTTCGGAAGATGAATGAGCTCACCCTTTCTCAGCACACTAGACTCGTCGTCTATCAATACCTCCTTCTCCAACTGAGCAAGATCCATTCAGCACCTTTCAAGAATGCTTTATCTTTTGAGAAAATCTGTTCCTAAGCAAGGCCTAAAACCCTGGGATAATTATCATCAATCCATTCCAGGTTGCGGAACTTGAGAACATTGGCGATGTATTTGATGAGCCTTAATTAAAACCTCTTCATCATCTGCTGCTCTACGGCCTCAACCTCCATCTAGACAAGGGCATCTATATCCCTAGCACGTTCAACCATCTTGCCCCCCTCTTCCTTAGCGTTGAGCAGCTCATCACAGCAATCCTAAGCTTGTTGGAGCGCCTCCTCCTTTTCCTTTGTTTTACGATCAAGCTTAGTCTTTAGTTCAGTCGCACTCTAGTTCGTGGCATCTCTCTCTAACACCAGATTATGGTTCCGATGGAACGCTTTCTCCATCTCATCTCGATGCTTGGTCTCTCATCTTCGAGTGCCTAATGGCTTCCTCGGCCTTCTTCTCAGCTTCGGCCTATGATCTCCGCAGTTTTTCAACGTCAGCATCAAGATGAGCTATGATTCTTTTATTGTCGGCCTTGATGAGTTTTTGATTTTCAATTTCGAGATGCCTTTACCTCGAGACCTTGGAGATTTTTTCATCTATTCATGACCATTCATTGTATTGATTATGAACATTAGTCATGCAAGCAATGGTCATTTCTTGGACATCAGACGTAATTCTCTTTAAGTTGGGCACGAACTTGAGTCCATCAAGGCAAATATTTGGGAATTGTCCCTTCAACTTAGCCATTTGAGCATCAGCGACAAGTTGTTGCTCCACAGAGATGACTGGAGTTTAAGCAATTTCTTTGCCAGGTCTATGATGAGAAGTCTCAGAACCACCCTTTGGTATCCGCGGTCAGAAGATCGACTACGATGGGCTGAGGTTAACTGCTGAGCGGGAACAGAAGCAGGAGGTGGAGCACGAAATGTGCCGCCTAGTGGGATGTCATCATGATGACTCGAATGCTTATCCAAGTCCTTTGGAGGAGGAGACTTGGACCTGGGGCGATACTTGGAGCTGGAGTCATGTGATGGATAATCTATCCTACGGCTATCTATGTCACGGTCATCTCTATCGCGATTACCTCTATCACGATCAAATCGGTGGCCGGAGTTTGAGTCCGGCCGTTGCCTTGATGGTAAGCAGTTGCATAGCATTTTTGTTGTCGAGTTGTTTTACCCTCCATAGATTGGAGTATATATTTTCTCTTCTCAATGGATCCAGCAAATAAAACGAGAATAAGTTAGATCCAACGAATAAGGAGACAAGTTAATTGCTAGTGTTGTGAAGTGCACGTGTGTGTAAGTGTCCTAGTGTCCCCTCGACGGACTATGAGCTGAAGCTTTGCTCATGGTAGTGATTTCTCCCACACTGGTAGGGATGATGTCCTTATCAAAGCGAATAGGGGAATCGATGCCCTCAAAACTGATGTTACCAACATCGAAGGAGCTGAATTTGGTAGAAATTGGCCCTAAGCCAGCAAATGTGCATGTTGATGGAATAGAAGGTGTTTTTTCTATAGCTGTGACTGGTGGAGGCTGTGTGGTGGTAGTTTGCGTCTTGGAAATCTTCATAACAAGTCTCTTTTTTGAAGCAGACCGTTGGTCATTTTTGGGTTGTTCGGTCCGAGACTCGTGGCCCACGTCAATGTCATCATGACCAGCTTCGCCACTCTCACCTATAATCTCGCCTTCCTCGGCGTGCTCTTATACTTGGTCAACATTTTCTTCAACTTCAACCCCAGGACTTGGGACTGGGGGCATATATGGATCCATATTACCTCCTTTGGGCGAGATCTGATCATCATTGTCATCATCACTGGCAACCACTTGGACTATACCAATACTATGTCCCGCTTCCAACAAACCGTGGGCAGGAAGGCTCTCGTCTGATAAAAGGTTTATGATATCCCGATCTTCCACTGGATTGGTCATAATAGCATTAACGGCATCTGAAAGTGTCATGCTATTGGGTCTTATCGGAACATTTGGATAGAAAAATAAGATAGGAGTTAAGTTTGCAGACCATAAGGAGAATTAATATAATGCACATGAAATGGGACTTACGTCCAAATAGCCATCCATATGTGAATCCGGGAGGACAACGTACATAGAACCACTCGATTTTAAAATAGCTCAACCTGTTCCATATGTTGGAGACTACTCTACAACCCTTGGCTGGTTCCAAGTAAATTAAAGACGAACTTTCTTTTTGGATCTTGAAGCTGTATATATATATCGATTTTCCTCGTCGTTGGGTGCTCAGTGCAAGTGTTCAGTGAAAACAAGGTATGTGCCGAGAAGGAAGGCATAACTATTTGGGTACAACTGTGTTGGAGCCTGCCTCATGACATTCAGAACTCGACGGATGAATTGGTTGAACGGTGGGACGCAACCCGCCAAACACATATACCTGTTGTAGGAAATATAACCCTCTGAGGGATTGTGAACTCTTTGATTGCAAGATGAGACTAAGACGTCATCGGATAAAATTACATGCTTGTTGCGTATTCTATAAAGGGATCCTTCGTCGATTTTGGAGGCAACAGAATCAACGGGATCATCTAAAATTATGGCATCCTCGAGGGTGTCGGGTGTGGGATCTTCTTCTGGCCCATCTACCGACTTTGTTGGATTCTTCGAAACTTGTTGTTCCACCTGTGGATTTTATAGTTGTTGTGCATGCTCTACCGGAATTTGTTGTGCATGTGGAGTCGTATTTGCTACTCGATATAGGATTCAACGTATTTGGAAGTGGATGTACCCATGGGTTGAATGGAAAGATGTTTGGAATGTCTTTGATCCATTTCTATAAAAAAAATCGACAAATAATCAACATTAGATTAATTACAAGCTATACCCCCATGCTAAACTGAATCCTAGTGCGGTGTCGTGCGGTGCCGTGCAGTTCAGAATTTTGATATTATTTAATTGTTCATTTCAGTCTTTGGATATGGTCTGAAGTGACCGTCATTGCTGATCATCCTGTCAGATTACACGTCAATGGTTATGTATTGGATATGCGTCGGAACTCAAGAAGCAATGCTTGACAATTGGGAGTAAATGTCAACAAGGATCAATGTATGCAAATTTGGAAACCAAAAACCCACTAAGGGTCAAAGTTATACCAACCCAAACCCATAGTGGATTTCTATCCAAATCGCAACATCGCCTCCTCACTCCAGCATCACCACCCAAACCACGGCCGTCAACATCCACTCATCCACGTCCATATCCACAGACAAATCTGTCGCCTACCTATGTGGTTCGGGGTAAGGATTATAATCGGGTCAGTTTGCAAGATAAAAGCTAGGGCTTGGATCGGTGAACCTCCAATCAAGACGAGGTAATGGTTCCTAGGGTGGCGGTGCTTGAGTGGGTGAGGTTGGAGGTGATGTTTGCATGCGATTGGAAGAGGGAGCTAACAAGGTAAACGATCGGAGTTTGATTTAGAGACGAAATTTGGTAATGGCGGTTCAAAGCTTGAATCGATAGGCAGTAGTAAAAGCGAAAAGGAAAAGTAAAAGGATTGGATTTTATACCTACATGCATCCATAGGTAAAAGAATCGGGGAGTGGGAAATCTCCAAAGTCCTAAGTTCCGAGACTAAAGTTTAAAAAAATAATACATGTCTATGTATATGCATGTGATGGACCATGTATGTACACTCCTTCCTATTCAAAGAACATGCACGTGGATATATGTGTACGAGTGCATATCCAAAAAACTTGACGACAAGAATCAAAGGGAATCAGATTCGAACCCGAATAATCCATAGAAGGAATCAATTCAGAGTTGGCAAGCTCGGAATGAAGGATCATGAGAGCACATTCCATATTTATAATCCAAGATGCTAGGAAAGCGTCGCGATGAATGACAATGGATACAGCTTTTCACAGAAACGATTCACATGAAGGATAATGGCCATTCGAAACATAGAGTGGAGTCCTTCGTAGCAATTCCAACTTGTCTCGATTCAAAGCACATCACGTTTGAAACAAGATGAAGTTTAGAGGGCAAGTATTTCCAGCCTTTTGACCAGGCAGTACTCGGACAGATTAGACGAGTCGAACTTGGAGTTATCAAGGTAGGAAGCCCGGATAGATAGCCCAAGGGTCCAGAAACCAAGCACAAAAAGAGTCACAAGGCAAATGCAAACTAACCCAAGCTAAAAGAACTAGAAATACACCTAAGTGGTGGGTTGGTACCGATCCGTGTTTTGACCTCTATATTCACCTATCTTCTGCCTACACATCCTAGTTGATGCTAGAAGCCCATACCAGGTGTTGTTTTGTTGATCCAATGCAATTATCTATCGATCCCTACGAACTCTTGAATCAACAACTCTGTTCTTCCACGACTCCGTCATTTGGACTCTAAGACAAGATAACGTTGGTGCAAACAACTATGGAATCACAAAGCTAACTACAAGATGAGCCAAAGCAAAGAGTTCAAGATGACCGAACCAGATTGGCAATCTTATGGAATCGTACCGGCCCAAGCTCTTAGAGTCGTATAGGCCCATGTAAGTGGATGAGGTGACACCCTGCTTTGGTGGAGAAGCAGTCTAAGGTGTGGAAAACGAGGTAGAGATCTTTTGTGCGAGATTTTAGGCTCCCTGCCTCTATAAATAGGAGGGTGGGGCTCATTTTTCAGGATCTTTTAGCTCTTGTTCTTCTCTACTCTTAATTCTTGTAATCACTATCGGAGTTGTACCAACCTGTAAGAACTTCTGCCTCCTAGTCAGAATATAAGAAATAAAACCATTAAGTAGACGAAGGCCTTGATTTGCCGAACCACTTTGTGTGTTCTTTCTTACTCGTTTTCATTTAATATTCTTCACTTTTTATTCTCTACTTAATCTTCTGGGTGTTTGTGCCATTTTTGGTTCGAACATAGCAAAGCAGAGATAAGAGAAACAAAATAATATATACTCACCTTTGAAGTTGGAACACTTGATAAAGATAGAAGATAATAATGGAGATGGTGAATTTGAGGCATTCAAACAACGGTGAGCTTGCTTATTGGTATTCAGGAGGAGTGATGAAAGAAGTGATCAGGGATTAAATATGGATAGGAAGAAAAGCTTAGTAGTTAAGTTATTTAATAGGTCAAAATATGACGATTAAAAGGACAAGGATTAAAAATGTGGTGAAATAGAAAATTTCACATTTATTTTATTTTCTTTTTTTGAACCCTTCACCACTTTATTACCTGACTACTATTCAATCTTTGATTAAAATTCCACTCGATGGGTTTTATTCTAAATTTTATTTTATACTTATAACAAATTTTCTTTTATTAGAATATCACTTCTTAATTTTCAATAATTATGAATTAATTGTTTTATTTTTTAAATGAATTTCAAAATTCCACAAATATTATTTGTTTTACCAAAATAATTTTCCAAACAACTTTTGGATTTCAAAAATGTAATTCAAATTTCAAATTTGTATTTTAAATTATTATTTTTCAAATAAATTTCAAAATTTCTTTTATTAAATAAAATTCAGCAAAAATTCCCAAATATTATTTTATAACCTCATTTATTATTTATTTCAACTATATATCAAATAAAATTATTTTTTGTGAATTAAATTCCATTTAATTTTTTATTCTTTCAATTCAAAATTTACAGTAATTATTTATTTATTAAAAATAAAATTAAATATTATTATAATCGATAAAGTAACGAGATGTTACATACTCCCCTCCTTAAAAAATTGCATCCTCGCGATTTATCGAAGAGTACTATAACTTATTTTCAATAACGTTCAACTAGTTTTATATATATCCATGCACACAATAATCATTCCAAAATTTAAACCAACATCCATGACTCGATAGATTTTTAACAAACTGACTTGAGTCAAAACTAATTGGGTCATGTTCGTGGTATTAACTCTTTGGTCTTTCATATATAATCTTTAGAGTTACTTGACCTTTGAACCTTTATTATACCAACGGAATATCCTATTTCTTAGTTACTATGTCTTCTTATCTTGGTTTGGTAACCTTATCCAGATTTCATGTAGCCCTCGGTATTTTAAGCAACTTTATCAAAAGTATTTTATAGTTCAGTCCACTTGAACTATTATAACTTAAGTATTCTTGGCGAGTTGCTCAAATATAACTTAATCATTCTTATTCCCATTGCAATACTTCAAGGAATAAAATTAATCTTTTAATGTTCATTCCTTATTAATTGGCATTTAACACCTTAACTCACATAATTGGAAATATCTCGTTTTATATTTTTCCAACTATACTTTTCTTCGTCTCTTTATACTTAGATACATAGAAAATACAGATTGATGATACTCATCGAGAATCCTTTTAGCTATGTTGGGGATACCCGGTTTTCCTCTATATATCCATCTCCCACTCGAGATTACTCGAGTCTACAAAAGTTTTTAGAATCACCGTTGTTTTACAACTTTCTAATTTGGTTTATTAAGATTGGGCCATCGTTTTGATTAACCTAGATTCAATTAATAAAACCAGTTGAATCTTAAAACTGGTTAATATAACTCTTCTTCTTTACTCTTTTGAATTAAGGATCTTAAAAAATAATAAATCCAATGTCTTTCACCCTTCTCGAAAATATTCAAACTTCAGTTCCATTACTTTCTAAATAGTATACATATCTTGATCTAATTAGAAAAATTCTCCAACTACTAAAGTTTATTTAATCTCATTTTCTCGAGATTACATACTTTTTGCAAAATAACTTGGATTGATATGTGATTCTTTAAGTGTAGTTCGACTCTTAACATGTGATCGAATTATTGAAAAGTAATCATTTACTTATCACACAATTATTAAGTTTGATGAAAATCTAATCATTTTATCTCTACTATTAATAATGTAAATTCAACCCACTAATTTCAACCGCGTCTTTTTGAAATTCCCTAATTACCCTTTCTAAGTTTTGTTCATCTTAAACACTCCTCCTATCACGCTAACTACAGAAAAAACGTAATTCATTCAAACTATCTTCTTCAACTTCGATTCCAGAAAAATCCTAATTAAACTGCGATTCTAGATCAACCATCTTCTCCAGCGTCGATTATCGACTACTGATTGTCAACCATCGACTATCGAGCGATTATCCACTAATATCTTCTCCAACTTCGACTATCAATTGGGCACAGAAGTGACTTCAATTTCCTAATTAAACGAAGATAAAAAATTAAGGTCCAGGTTATTTTTGGTCAGTATTCATTTATTTTCATTTGTTCTTATGGATTTTGAGAAGTATCTAGGCTCTTTTCTGATTTATGTGTATTTTTGATTCATAATCTTCTGAAATTGAATTTAATTACTTTCGATTGGATGGTTTCTATTGCTTTATTTCTTATGTAACTAAGTTTGCAGACAGAATGAAGTGAAAAAAAATCACTACAACATAGTTGGACAAAAAATAACAATTAAAAAAATAGATATAGGATTAAGTACGAAAATTATTGTTAAAACTTGACACAGTAACGATGATTTAATAACGCAATCCAAATAGCTAACTCTAATAGAAATGATGTACATCCTTCGTATGGAATGCAGTCAATAACCGTATATCATATATATCCCTTCCCCAATTAGTGGAGAGAGTAGAGTCTTTTCACATACATATAAATTGTTGTTTGACTAATTTTTTTATCTAAACCTTCCGGTCCTTGACAAAGTCCCATCCTGTTGATTAGAATTTTATTACAGAGCCTAAAATGATAATATTATTTATTAGAATTAAAAACAGAAGCATTTTACATCAATCCTCAAAGTGAACACCATTCTTGAATTCATTACTTCAATTGTCTAACCAAAAAAATATGTTAGTGTCTCAGCTTTATCATTATGACTTATGAGATAGTAGTCTAAAATACATGGTTTGCAGACTCGATTTCTAAACATTTCTTCATTGTCCAAAAACCAGAACTACCGAGAAAGCAAAATCTACAAGACTGGAAAGCTTATTATTCAAAACATTTAGATGCAAAAGAAATCTACACTGTGATAAAGCTGTAAGGATCTGCTTTCACGATTGTTATCGAAGAGAAAAATAAATCTTATGTTCTAACATGTCGAGTATGACAAAACGGTTCTGGAATAAACACTGAAAGAGAATTGAAGGACAGATCCAACATACAAAGAGACAGTACACTACAAATATCTTCAGGTATTTGACCCAAAAAGAAGTTTCTAGAAAGATCAAGAACTTGAAGGTTAAGCAAAGAGGAAAGCCCGAGATGAATATGACCGGAGAAGTTGTTGTTGGATAAGGAAAGTGACTGTAAGGATTGAAGTTGGCCGAGGCCACGAAAAATTGAAGAGTCGGAGAGATAGAGTCTAAGGAAAGGCGAATGAGTTTGGAAGTTGAAGCATCACATTGTACATGTGTCCATAAGCACAGGCTTTGGTCAGAGGGTAACCAAGATGAAAGTGAAGAGTAAGGGTCTTGAAGTGAGGATTTGAACACTGAGGCCGAGCACTTCTTCGTTTAGTGGGGGTAGAATGTCTGAAAATACAGGTGAAAGTAGCAACAGTAGGAACAAAACGAAGCTTAAAAGAGCTTTACTTTTCATTGTTTTTGTGAGAACTGTTTTTGAGTTTTATTGCATAGTTTTTTTGTGGAATAAGATATTGAAGCTAAGGTTAGGAAAAAACAGCCATGAATTGAAAGAAAGGTGTAGAGTTGGAAAGAAACAAAAAGGAAAAGATAAAGAAAATCATGTTTGATAAAGCTAACTGTATTGTCTCTGTCCACCATAGCCTGGATTCAGAGTTGGGTATTAGCATAGTGGTACAATACAAATTCATAATGTTGAATCCTATACGTATTAGACAATGATATGTCAAATAAGTTGGAAGTGGTATCAAACATTGATACATATTTATATTTATTGGGTTTTGAAGTTAGCCAATGTAGGTCCATATTTATTCAAACTGACAGTTGTGCTGTGTTATAAGATGGTGTGATGCCAAAGCCATAATATACTTGAGGAAAAATAGTGTTTGCATTAATACTTGAACAATACTGGAAAATATTGTATATTTATTTAGTCTTCATTCAGGCTATTGTTTCATAAATTGTTGTGATAGAGAAGCTATGACAATGTCAGTATAAAGATGAAATCATTTCGTATCATTTTTTCATGTGCACCCAATACACGCATCCGACAAATATAAATTAGGATGAATAATGGGTTTTATGTTTCTTCCCATGCACTGTAAACAACGTAAAAAATAAACAACATTAAAGTTGACCATACATTGTATCTGAATTCATTGAGTTTCTTATTTACTGCACATTATGAATTTGTGGAATGATATATCCGAATTTAGCCTTCGGTTGTCTTAAGCCAACACATATCAAATATGACAAGTTTAAGTGTTTGCTTAGTAAATATATATATGATAATCTGTATCCATCACAGATTTCATGTTTGGCTAATGATTTGTTCGATCAAATGGAAAGCCTACTAATTAAAAAATATAGATTAGTCATGTTAATAATAAAGTCAGAATTAGTGAATGGATATCAAACAGTCATATCCAGTATTAGAATAAGCCAAGTTTCATTCGTAGAACAAGTATGAAGAGTACATTCGTGGATTTTTGTAAATACATTAACATAATAAATACAAAAATGAACATTTCATAGATATGCAAATTGTCCGAGTACAATTCTTCACATTCTCTATGGAAGTGGTGAATTATAAAGACCCAGCAAGAATTTTGGTCCTGAAAGAATAAAACTAAAAAATTGGATATAGATAATAAAATATCAATTGAAATGATGAAATATTAAGGTAAGGAAGGAAAAGTGACTAACATCTGAATAAATAACAGTAAATATAATAATCATCAGAATGTTTGAAATGAATAGAAGAAAATAAAGTGCTCATTAAAAACAATAGCTTAGACGTTATGATATATAAAGTACAAATTCCAAACGATCTGTAAGTCCACTTAGACGTGCATATATACTCGTTCTAAGAATAATATCTTTTACTTAAAATATTATTATGTCGAAGTATCTGGCTTTAGTGTTTAGAAATCCTATCGATGACGTTGAATAGACGTATCAACCAGAATTCATAACCACTCAATGGACAAGTTAACACAATCAACTTCCTAATATTATTCATTTCCTTATAAAACAAACTTATTTAATTCTCTTGTGGTTCAACTCAAAGAAACCATTGGCTTCTTCTTTATTCGGATAAATGGGTTTAATATTATCGAGTGATAATTTCAACCCAATCTAATTTATTCTATGTTTAAGTAGGTTCATACTCTTTCGAATGATGACTCCTGTAATACCGCCTTTTGACCAGGCAGTATATCATAAAAGTTAGCTAAATGGCTTCTGTGATCATCAAGGCAGGAAGTCCGAAGAGACGGTTATCAGGCTCGAAAATCGATGATATTTGGAACTATGGACAATAGTTGGGCGGATTCGGACCAGGTCCCATCAAGGTGCAATCAATATGAAGTGACAAGGAAGGCCCCATGAGGCTACTTTCAAATTTCAAATCAATCGGAGTTTGTATGCTCGAGTTATGGACAAATGAAGAATTTATATGGATCGATTTAGAACGATCCATAAAACAGCGTAAATCGACGAAAATTGATCAATATCTCAAAATCTACAAAGCCAATGCACTTGAAACTTTGATAACATCAATATGTTGAAGAAAGGAGTCCCCAAAATCGATCGCATGATAAAACTCCTAAATCTTGGAAAAAGAGGTCAATCGTTATTGGAACTATCGTACAAATCAGCCAGAACGATCCATAGTTTCATGGAAAATGCGATATCTCACAAAAGGTAAGTTGGAATTGCATAAAATTTAGAAGCTAGTAGCTTACATCATGAAGCACCTCCATAATCGATCATAGCTCAAAAGGATGAAAACTTGGAAAAGAGGCCGATCGTCATTGGAACGATCGTACAAATCAGCATAACGATCCATAGTTTTACGGAAAATGTGATATCTCACAAACGGTACGTCGGAATTGCACTAAGTTTGGAGAGCAAGTAGCTAACATCATGGGGAACCCACGTGGTCGATCGCATCCCAAAAGGATGAAGCATGAAATGATCTCCTATGATCTAATTTCTAGTCAAAACAGCGAAGATCGATCGATATCTCACAAATGATAAGTCGGAATGGCGCGAAAGTTTGGGAGCAAGGACTAGAGGCGTGGGGGACCCCATAAAAATGATCGAACTACATTATTTTTTGGTGTCCGATGGATCCCAAATTCTGTGGGTCGGGTCATATGGGCCTGAAGGTTCTTTTGCCGAAATTTCAGCCCGATCCATGCATGGCTTCACCTACAAATACAGCAGATTTGGTTCATTGCAAGGGACTTTTCGGTTGACTCTCCTTCATCACTCATTATCTCTTTCTCCATTAATTTTCTACGAAAAAAACAACTGTACTTGTAATCTTACAATATAAATGAAAGATCATTGGATGGACGTAGGCCGAAGATAGCCGAACCACTATAAAACTCGTGTGTTCCTTTACCTTTTCTACTATTTATTATGTGATCTGCGTGCTTATCTTTCTATTTGTATATTGTTTTTGAAAATTGGTGCTTTCACATATGACTGGGTGTTTGTGACCAAATTTGGCACAAACAACTCCTCTTTCAAAATCCATTTTCTCTATTAATCTTAGGAAAACATAATTTAAGAAATATGTAACCATTCATACATAACTCAAACAATTAATTACCACAGCTAGAAGAAAATATATTGGTTTTCGCTATGCAATCTAATCACTAATGGATCTTTCTACTCAAATCCATTTCATCGCATTTATCTTTGTGATGTGATTCTATTAGGGTCTTATATAGCTTCCCTAACCGTATCATATTTTAAAATCCATTTAAGCAATAATATTCTTCTACTATATCCAATAACCCAAATATTGCAAAATTTCATCCTTAAGGGAGCGTGCCTTTTAGGATTGAGACTTGATTCCCTTTATACAACACTGAATTGGGTTCCTCTATAGCGAACACCTTGCCCTCTATTTTTCATTTGGGCTTCTTGCACTATGTTACCATATGGCCTATTTCATCTCAATTATAGTATCTTCGTTTTGTAATTCTGCATTTGTTAGCATAATGACCCATCTTTTCACGTGCATAACATTCAACCTGAGATTTATCAAACTTATTTTTCTATTTTTTGTTGTTCTTCCAATTGAGTTGGTTTCTTTGGCTCAATCTTCCCTGCTAGGAAAGGGTTCTTATTTTTCATAGTTTCCATTTGTTTTTTTTTCAAAAAAACGGTCTCTTGTTTGTTAGAATTGTTGAGTGGATTGTTCTTCGAAGCCCGAATTATGTTCTTGGACTTTCTCATATCTTAATGCCATATCAACTATTTCTTCAAATGGACATCTTAACTACACTCGCTCGTTTACTTAATGCTTGTAAACTACACTCACAACACATAATTGTTTCTATATAATAAGTCCAGAGAATAACTGAAGATAGTACCAAATGTCCCATACCAAACGGTATTGTAACTCCGTTTATTCAAATTCATCATTACACAAAAATGTAGTCAAACAAGCACCCAAATCATTTAGAAAGAGATTCTTATTATAGAAAAAAATATTTATTCATCCCAAAAGCCTTTATTTTATATAATAGTCAAGATATAATTCTCCCGTTAATTTGAATCCAAAATTAAGGATTTTCAACCATAGCATACATTTTAAAATTTATTCCTCATGTTCAAAAATCATAGGAAACTCTATTAAAATCAAATAATATTTATTAGAAATCATTCCGCTATTTTTTAAAATTAAATAGGATCTTTAAATGGATTTTAACAGCCCAAAATCAATTTCTGTTTATTTTTAAACCAAAATTAGAAAATTTAAAACCTTATAATTAACTTCTAAATCTCTTTACAATAGTTAAAAATCATAAAAATCTCTTTTTAATTCAATAAATATTTATAAAAACCATCTTATAATTTTCTAGAATGAAACACGATTTTATATAATTTTTAAGACGTCTAAATCAAAATTCTATTTAATAAATCAATTTCTTTCATAAAATAATTATTATTTAATGAAAATTATTCTTTTTTTCAAAATAATTTCATATTTGGAATGCTCTAATTTATACTTTAAAACCCATATTTCATTCTATTTTTAAAAGAATTACTTTTTAAAACACAACGACACATGCACACTGCTTGGAGCAATAGCTCCAGACCTACCACTGATCGACTGCCCCAAGGTTGACTAATCGACCAGTCAACCCTAGGGTGTTGACCGTTGGTGACAGCTTGGAGTTGTCGTGCTCCAAATCATGCATCATTCTTGCTGTTTCTTCTCTGTTTCTTTGCTCGATCGAACCCTACCTCATTACAACCCACATACACATATATTCAAGCACATATATACATGAAACAATCATCAAACAAAATCATGAATCAATGGCAAAAGGAGTGACCTCAGTTTATAGTAAATGGGATCATCAACGGAGAAGCAAACAAATAATTTAGACATAGCAATAGGCAATGCAATCAAAACATTCAACATAGATTTATGAATGAATAATCACTCATCTTAACACCAGCAAACCAAATCTCCACTACCACTTTACTGCACATCCAAAATCCCTCTTTTTCATCCACAGTAAATTGCACTTGACTCTAAACTTGAGAAAATTTTTACTTTGATTGGTCCAAGGGGTGTAGCTTATTGTTGAGAAGCAAAGTTTCGTGATTATTGGGGTTTTATTTAAATTGTTAGGAATTTTTGATGAAGTGGTTAGGGTTAGAATGTTTCTCAAGAAGTGGAAACATTAGCAAAATATGACACAAGAGATATTTTTGAAATGAGTTAGGAATTGTCTAGAATTCTCAAGAGATGGGCAATAAGAAAAATGAGTTGGTTCACATTTTTGGCCAGAGTTTTCGGCTCATAAGCCTTAAAATAAATCATTTCCCACTTTATTTTCTTATTTCTCCTTCACAAAACAATTTTCTACCTTACCAAAGTAATCTCACACAAATAAAAAACAATCATTTTCACTTCATACTAGATTTTACCCAGAATTGTATTTTTTTTTTAAATATTATATTTCATTATTTTCTCACTTTAAAATTAATTATCATAAAATTGCAATATTTAGCCCATTTTAGTAAAAATGGGTTATTAATCTCAAAAGTTAAATCAAAATTCATTCTTAAGTATAATAAATTCCAAAACTCTTTTATTTACCCTTATTTAACTTTACAAAATTATCAATCCATTTTTAGTTCACTTTAAAATCATTTCGGACCTAAAAATATAAGTATATTTTAAAAATATACAAAACCACCGTTAATAATAATTCATGGTTTCAAAAATATTCAATACCAAAATAATTTATTTAATGGTCCCTATAATAAATAGTTTCTTCAAATATAATAATTATTATTAAAATACCACCAATTACTTTGTCATTTTCTGAAATTGCAACAAAGACATTTTTGTTATTAAATTTTCCAACTTCACAAATTACTTCATCATTTATATCCCAAACAAATTTTTACATTTTCAAATCATCTTAAATCTCCAAGATTTTATAATTTAAATCCATTTAATTATTTTAAACTTTATTATTAATTTAAATTAATTGTTTTTCAATATCGGGTTGTTACAATATGTAAAGATAAGAAGATTTTAGTATGAATCTAAAAGAAATACGTGAAAGTACATAAGAGTTTTGTTTAAAGGACAAACTTGTGTCTATTTTTAGTCTCTAAGACACCAACATTTGAAATTAGTTGGAAAGTCAAAATAGGCTCACAATCTCCAATTCACGCCATCTTTAAACCCCTTTTGCACCTCAATACCACCACCGCATCTTATTCCAACATTCCACCTACATATGCTCCTCCCTATCGTCCTTTCATCGTCGACCACCACCCTTTAGCCATATAAACCCTAAATTGTTGCAAATTCAAACATACACGATAATCTCACCATCTAGGTTCTCAAATCTCAATTACACCAAAACACCTTTTCCATTTTCTCTTACACTAGTTCCTTACAAGTAACCACTCATAGTAAAACAGTACCAACACGTATAAAATGATACTAGATAGTTTATTTACATGAATTCATAAACTTTTAAGAATACAAATAGCATATACAAAATGCGACCCTACAACACCTTTATAAAAAATTATTTCAATAAAAGTTAACTATTATTTACTAGAAAATGCAGTAAGTACAAATGATACTACTATACATGGCATCATTATTGAAAAATATTTCAATAAATTTTTTAGAAAATGATATTAAATGGTTGACAAAAAATGCAAATTAAAAACTACGCAAAAATATGTGAAAAGCAAAAATGAAACTAAGCAGCAATAAAAATCTGCATTAAATAGTAGAAAAATAAATAGACATGTAATAAACGATGAAATGATATTGCATGGTTGCATTATAATATAAATTGTTCTATATTATTCCAAAATGCTAAATGCTGTTATAATAAGAATTACAATAGAAAAAATGTTATTTCAAGGTAGTAATGTAACATTAAATAACGTTTTATTTTTAATTCACATAATTAGTCAATATTAAAATATAAAAAGATACTAAATTAATCCATTATAAAATAAAAACCTATAAATAACTTTATAAAAATCATAAAATATTAATAGAAAGGGGTTGTGTGTGTAATCTTCATTTGCTACCACAAAACGCTACTACAAATCATAATTTTTTACTAGAATATAACATTGTGACCTAAGATAAACATGCTTCTCATAAAAACAACAGTACAAAATAGCATTGTGAGTAAAGATGAACATACTTCACCCAAAAATACTAACATAATTCATAAATGCTACTACAATGCATAAAACCAAACTACAAAATAACATTATGACATAAAATATACGTACTCCAACTAAATATGCTACTACAATTCATAAAACGCTTCTGCTATTACGAGCTAAGATACGTTATTTGCAAATGTTACTATCATTTACAAAATACCGTTACAATTCATAAGATGCTACTACAAAGTAGCATTACAATAGAAATATGCAATTTTTTTTTCAAAATAAATAAAACGATACCAGACAATATCATTATAGACTGCTATCTTCTTGTCCAATTTTAAGTTGCTCCTCCACAACCATCGTCACCACATCTCCAAAGCCGCTGCCAAAAAAGCTGATGCGTCATCACTTTCACAATCAGCATCCACCGCCACTAACTTCTAAACCACCTCGCCGCTCCAACACCAAAACCCTAATCGGCTTCCACCTACAACAACTTAACCGACGTCTTCTCACTAGCCGATCCGGTCCCCATCACATCATTGATGACCGTCTTAGATTTAACGTTGTGTCGTTATCCAAAATATTTGGATCTTTTGTGTATTTTGATAGTAACTTTATCCCAAAGACAAAATAAATAGATCGATTTTTAAAGATTTGTGAATAACATTTTTAAAAGTTACATATTTATTATATGCTCTTTTCTTATCATTTCGTCTTTTAGGTGAAGGATGATTGAAACTAAAGCATCTTGTTGTAGATTGGAAAACAGCTACTCGAAGCAAAATATTCTACAGTGACAAAAGGGGGGAAATTGAGAAAGACATCAATAAACCTGTTTTAACTCTCTAAATCTCAGAGTACAAATTAATTTCCTAAAATAAAAAATTGGTAACATCCAAGTCAAAAGGCGGGCGAGTTGATTCGAACGAACCGCCAATTTTATTTTCATTTTAATTTTCTTAATCAAAATATTAACTTAGAACCAAACCAAAACCCATCTTGTTACTTTGCCTCCTTTTTTCCAAATCTCAATTACCCAAATCGATACCTTTCCCTAACCCTAATTATTGATGTCTGGATTGGATGGATCAAATATTCATCGTCAATCGCCAGCGATCCACGGCGGAACTCAACTTCTTCGACCGGCGTTTAACCACCACTTTCCGCTGCCTTCTTCGCTTTTTGAATCGAGGAATTTTTCCAAGATTCTTGCTGGACCGGATGTCGTTGATTCTAAGGTCCCGTTACACGAATCTGTTTTGAGCTTTTTGAAACACTTCTTTTTTCCTCTTTGTTTGATTCCTTATTGCTGTGTGTTTTGCTGATATACGAATACCATTCGCTAACGAATTATGAAAAAAGACAGAATAAATCTTATAAGTGGTAAGTAGAGTAACAAACTCAAAGTAGATGACTCAAATCTAATGTGTTTGTGATATGAGATTCAGGTGGGAAGGAGAGTTTAGAATTTTGATCTTCAATCATGCATAGATTCATCTTTCCTTGTTGATTGCTAAAAGCAATTCCGATAATCCTTAACGAACTCTTTAAGTGGAGTAATAGTGCACATTTACTTAGTCCGCATGATTACTCAATTTTGAGTGGCTTATAGTTCAAAGTGAATTTGGTTTGAGAATAAATGGTATTAACTCCTTACAGCTAGCCGGTCAGTATTTCTTTCAACCTTACATCCAGTGCAACTTAAGAACATATTTTATGAGAATCATTAGTAATCCTTGAAGAAATTTTACACGTCTTCCTTTTAGAGATCTGTCTGTCACCTAAGTTTATAGTAATATTGTTACCATAAATGTTATTTCCATGCAATCAAGACTTTAGTCATTTGCAAATTTGTTTTGGGTGCAGGTAGCATATGGATTGAGAACATTCAATTTTACCCTTTATTAAAATAATTTAACAAGTTTCAAATCTAAGTATGAAATTATATCATCATAGTTGCCATATTTATATAATTCCTAGGTAGAAGAAATTTTGAAGTACCTATGCATTATAGAGGTAGCCATGCATGCTGCTTGCTTGATGTTATCAATTGGTAATGTTACTTACACTTCATGTTGAATGCCTAACTGCTTACATTGTAAATGGCCTTGATCACGAGTCTACGTTCTACGTTCCATTACCTCACTTCTATGCTAGTCAACACCCTTTTAAAATAATAATATATTTGATGTTTGTTTATACTTTGGAATGGAAATCTTCATATATTTTCCTTGTATGTCCATCAGACCATCTTACTCCTTTTTTAGCTTCTTATCCTTTTTATTTTTTCCAAGTCTCATTATTGTTGAAACTCTATCAGTTATTCAATATGCTTGCCTCTTTATTCAGTTAAAACTATCTATTAAAAGAGAAGACAACCAACTTGAGAGGTTCCCATTGACTACTGTTCAAGAACATACAGAAGAAACAAAAACTCACAAATCTTCAAATGTACTGACTACTACCCTAAAGCAAAATTCACATTCCAAGTTAAAACAGAAAGATCAAATTTCAAAAGTGTTTGGACCAAACAATGGTAAAATTTTCAAACTTTTGTTTCAAAGTAAACCATTTGGTTTATATGTATTGTAGTTATTTATATCATGATTTAATTAGCACAATTAAGCATATGCATAAATAACTAGAATGTCATTTCTTTGTAAATATTTAGTAATGCAAAATCTGCAAAGTTATTGATTGATTGTTCTTAGTTCAAATTGTTTTTCAGATGCTCAGGAGGCATTAGGTCTCAACAACTGCCGCTATGATAGTTCTCTAAGTAAGTTGATGCAAGATGGTGTCTATCTATTTAAATGATTATACTTCTATTTCTGCTGTTCATACATAGACCATTGTTGCAGGTTTGTTGACTAGGAAATTTGTTAATTTGCTACGGCAACAGGAAGGTGGGATTCTAGATTTGAACAAAGCTGCTCAAGTTTTGCAAGTATGATTATTAATTTCTTATTTTATTTATGTCGTGTATAGTTTGCGTTACACTTATTTGATGCTTTATTATGACAACAGGTTCAAAAGAGAAGAATGTATGATATAACAAACGTTCTTGAAGGAGTAGGTCTGGTAGAGAAAAGCCTGAAAAACACAATCCGTTGGAAGTAATTGCTAAAATATTTGGCTAATATGTATTGAGTAATATTTGATGCAAACAATTAACTGAGAATTTAAAATTTTAAAAGGGGAGATGATTTGCTGGGGCAAGTGGAGCTGGAAAATGAAACTGCTGAGTTGAGGGTATGCTGTGATCATAACCCATACTTGTGTTCATTTTCCTTCACTTTGGAAATTATTAATCAATATGATTTTCTTCTTTATAGCTTATTTATCTTAATATGATGCATCAAGTCAGTGATATCTGATGTATATTATTATGCATAAACTACTAGTAGGCGTTGTTTTGCAATTAGAAGAACTTAATCACACAATAAGAACCAAATATATTTATCCCATGCTGTGTAGGTTCTGCAAACAAATAAAAATATCTATGTAAAAGTCACTTTGGGCAACAATCGATGGTAACAATCTTTGTCTTTTTCCTTCCATGAAATATCAAAGTGGTTTACACTTTCATGCTCAAAAATCAATATTTTACCTTTTATACATGTTTTCCTTGCTAACAAATAGCTCCTTCTTGGTGAGAAATTAATGATGTATATTGTGTATTGTATAAAAATGTGAAATCTAACTTGATGTTATATGTGACCTTGTTTTAGGCTTGACAAATGGACACCATGAAATTTTTTAGCTTATTCAATAGTATGTAAACTATTTACATCCCCATTTTATTTTCATTCAGCTCAAACATTCACAGGCACTTCTTTCTGGTGTTCTATGTGAATTGCCCTTAACATCCTTTTTTGCTCCAAGATGTAGGTTTTTTGTTTATATTTAGGACATTACTAAAGGGAAAAACAAAATAGATTAGGGGAGAGAATTTTAAGGGGGAAATTGAAAAAAATAAATATAATTCGTTTGAAGGAACCCTTTTGGTGAACTATTATTATTTCCAGAAGACCGAACTACCCTTAATTTTCCGGTGTTAACAAATATTCATCTTTTTCAATTACCCTTTCATCACCTCTTCCCAAATCCCTATTCAATACCTATCATTCAAAAAAATACCTTGCAAAATTTAAAAATATATATAATAATAATAGTTATAGTAACAGTAAGTAATAATAATGGTAGTAGTAGTGATAACAACAACAACAACATTAACAATAGTAGTACCAGTATGTAGTAATGGTCGAAACTTTCCCAATTTAGTACAAAACTTTCTCTTTTCAGTTTTGAAGTCTTTAGAAGAAGTTAAATTGAGAATTATGAAACTGATGGTATCATGATAGGGATCATCATCAAAAGAAATCCTTATTAATTCTTGATAAACCTAATCATTTTTTTAATATAATTATAGTATAACTTGCTACAAATATAATATGTTTCAAAACAAAAGGATAAAAATATACCACATATACCTTTGATTTGAACTCTGTCAACATGTAAGATCCTAAAACTTCTTTAAATGCATTATTTGAATCTTGAATTGATGCTACATGGTAAAATTTCATGTTTTCAAATATTTTCTATGATTCCAGTAAATTATCTTCAATCATAATAAGTATTTGATTTTTGATTTTTTTAACCAGTACATTCGGTTTTTAGAACTAAGTTTTGATGAAAGGGAAACAAATTTGATGGCAGTTACCATAAAAGTACATTAAAGAAAGGATATATGCATAATTTTATTTTTTTTACAAGGGGAATTTCTTTCCTTTTCTTTTCTCATGGCAACTTTTTGATTCTAAAATTTAGAACTTTTTTTATTCTTTCTCCTTATTCGTTTTGTTTCTCTTTAATGATGACCTCTATTTAATATTACTTCAAGTGCCATGGTAATGATAATCTTCATTTAAATTGTTATGTGACATTAATGCCTGATTAAATTTTCATCTCATTAAGCAACAAACATCAGTAAGGCCACACTTCCACTTGAAAGTGTCTTTAGGGTCTTTGATAAAACGATGCTATATCCTTTTTGAATAATTTGAAACGTGACAAAAGTCAACATGCTAAAAGTGCCCTGAACTTAAAGGTTGCACCATATTTTCATAGAGTTGCAAGGAATAGACATTTTCTCAGTATCGACCTTTTTCAATTTTTATCTCGATAAATTAGCTCAAATAAACTTCTAGACTGCTATCTTTTTATAGACTTTTATAAAGAACCAACAAGATCTTTTAGCATTCGTTGTTTTTAACCTCTCTCTGTCAAGATTCCAAAAAGAGAAAAAAGAACGGTTAACAGAGTTTCGTGGCTCCAGTGTTGAGAACTTTTAAATCATCTTTTACTTGGGGTTGAGATTAAGAAGTTGCCAAATCGATACTCTTAAAGGAGGTTTCAAATGTTATGCAAAATAATCAGTATCAATCAAAGAACAGTAGACTAAACTTTTAACAATGTCAATTCAATTATCAACATAAAAGAATTACAACATATGGGACAACATGTTATTTAGGTCAAAATCGATCTATATCCATGGATCCAACTTTCATCAACTTCACTGTAAAAGCGAGTTTACAAGAGAATCAATCAAAAACAAGATTTTTGAATTCTAATATAGAGCAATCTCACCAATAATGTTAAGTTAGGAACAAATTTACAATCATCAAACCCTCCAACTTTCCTCGTTTCCAATTTTTTGTGTTTCTGTTTATTTTTTTGCTTGAGTAAATGATGAGTTTATGTCTCTATTGAAGTTTATTTCAACCTATTATCATCTCCTAATTTCTGCGAGTCGTTGGATAGAAGGTGGAGCACTCCGGTGCATTCAAACGGGTCCAAGATGGAGCCCCAAAAAAAAGAATATACTGCTGCCTACCGTCTACGGATCGATGCTAGCAGCTATATGATTTCTACAGAAATCGCAACCGGTTGACCGGTGCATGCTTTAGGCCGACCGTCATATATCGAACACTGCTTTGGATGCAACTTCTCCGTTTCACCTCCTCTTGGCTTCTTTGCATTCTTCTTGTTTGTGCATTAGTAACTATTAACCATATATCTTATTTTTATATTGGGCTGAGGCAGTTGAGTCATGTATCAGATTCCTTACAGTCTAAATGTTAGAAGGCTGGATAGGACTGCTTAAGTTATAGTTACTTCGTTATGTACTGACTGAAATTCATTAGTAAGTCCAAGGGAGAAGTTTATGTAGTTAGAACTTCAATATTATTTCAGTGTCACTTAAATTATGCTCATCTTCCCATTAATCATGTACGCATATTTTTTGTTTACAGGCTGGAATTGAAGCATTGCTTGAAGAGGAACACAAAATTGATGGGACAATAAAGTAAGTATCCAAAGCTAAATCAGCTTTGGTAGTTGTTTAGACTAACATTGTTTGCATATGCACTTGTGCAGTGAGATGCAAGAGAATATTAGAGTTTTTAAGGAAGAAAGCAATAACCAGTATGTTGTGTCTGAAACTTTCTTTATTGACCTATAGAAACCTATTAATATATGGTTTTTCTATTATAATCATAAACTTCAAATGCATCAGCCTGCTCTACCTAACCAAGGAGGATATCAATAGCGTTCAATCCTTTCAGGTTTGATATGTGCATACTTGAAGTCTTCTCTCTAATGTGTACCTTTTAATGTTTCAACCTTCTAACATCCGCTTTCTCTTTCTTTTTGTTTGAAGAATTCCACTCTTATTGCAATAAAAGCTCCTCATGGAACAATAATTGAGGTCCCAGGTCATGATGAGGTAAAATAGCCGATTTGGTGTTGGTAAACTTTAACCATGTGTCTTATTGGTGGGTTGCTTTGATATTTAGGGGTTTGATTTCTCAGAGCGGCAGTATCAACTCTATTTGAGAAGCTCAATCACACCCATTAATTGCTTTGTATTAAGGTAAACTATTTTATCTGGTTCTCTAAGCTTGGTCTTATGTACGATTTTACAATTTAGAATCTACAATACCAATCTAATGACTTGACACTCGACTATCAGTGTTTATCCAGATTCACAATTCCAAGTCCACAATTCATACAACTTTTCTGCTCTAATATGTTATGTAACGGGAGAGTGTGTATAATTTTGTTTTTGAAGTCACCACTTTACATTCGAACTCTTACATGCTTATCATGAAAATGTATTATGTACACATATGAAGTTATGTTAATGTTGATTATATAAATATATACACGTGTGTACGCAGACACAGAGCGTTAAGGAAATTAGATCCGACAACCAATATCAAATCTAAACTCCAACACAATCAAAATCGCCAAAGTAACAAGATCAACACAAACGTTGCAAAACAACCGATTGAAAAATATCTCCAAACCAGAGTTGAATAGCCAATCCATCTAACCCAAACAATGATGACCACGACAATAAAAGAATAATAAGATGCAATAACACGATCTTTTGATTTATAGTGGTTTCACCAACGTCGTGCTAGTGTACATCCACTTTTGGAAGAGAGCTTTTGTATTAATAACCAAACAAGAGAGTACAAGAGGCTGATACAATATTTGATTCACTCAAATAATTTCATGAGTATGATTTCGAGGAGAATGAACTGAAGAGTTTTAATGGAGGAGAAACCCTACCTTTAATTCAGCACAAGATCCTTCTTATCTCCATGCCTAACTTTCCAATATATAGTGAAAATTCCGAGCGCTAAAAGATCATATTGCCCCTAGAAAAACTGCACAATCCAGCCCAAAATTAGGCTTGCTGTAGCCATTCGGTCGACTGCCCTTGCATGGTTAGTTGACTGAAATGGTGCAGATCGCACTATTTCCAGTTCAGTCTACTAACTAAGGCTATTGTTCCGGTCTACTCAAACATCCTGAAATTAAAGGTCAGTTCTGTCTCAAAACTGAGCTTTAGACGAAACCATTTGCTCAGATTTTTGAAAACTTTAGCACAGAAACACCACCAGAATGTCCCAAAACTGTTTTGAAAACTGCTGCAGATTTCAGACACTGTTTGTTTTCAAAAACGACAACTTTTGCATACAAGCTTTGAATTGCAAACCATTTGAACCGATGTAAAACTAAAAACTTTTTGATTTCAATATATAGTCTCACCAAAATTCAACACAGAGACACGGACCTACTGATAAATACATTCATACATATTTACATGTATACACAAACAAATTAATCAGTAGAAGCCACTCAATGAAGATTTCACATCTGTTAAGCAAGTTGGTTTCCCGCATATTGTTCCACGCACTGAATCAGATTGGCTGCAAGGGACACTTTTCTTATTAAGCTTCTAATTACTATTTTTACAGCAACCATGAAGAAAAACATGAGACCTCAAGCGATGAACAAAAGCCAGCACCCATGGAAACATGTGGCATTGATAGTTCTGAAAATAGAGACAGTGTTTGTACCAAAAATGGGCACAACACTCTTCGGGAGTTATTTGAAGAGATAAAATGAAGAACATAAATGTAAAACAGAGATTATCTAACAAAAACTCCAATAAACAGAATTATAAATACGCAGACAAGCAATTTAGAGTGGTTCGGCGTATTGCCTACGTCCACTATGAAGTTTTGATGATTTTATTGATTCTCTTTCAATGATTACAAGTAATTACAGCGAACAACAGCGAATTATAGCTTGGAATTCGGATTCAATAGTAAGAATAAGATGCAAATCTCGATCCGGCAGAGTCTGGGCGCTTCAAGAATCCAGATCCTCTTTTCTGAATGACCAGGGGTCCTATTTATAGTTGTAGGAGGCTGACATTTCGCCTAAATTGAGGGGAGACCAGTTCTGGCACGTGAGGGGGCCCACATGCCCGCTCTTTGGAAATCCGGGCCCACTTTGGGATCGATTCGACCCTTGCTTCGAATCGATCAAGTTTTGCTCCGATTAAGATGAAATTTGGCATGAGCATTCCTTAGGTTGCCAGTAAGCTACTGTCCAAATTTCATAGCATTTGGACTTGTAGATCTCGAGATATGATCGATACGAGTTGAAGTTTTTCAGTTGGCTGCTTGCTTCGAGTCCATCACTTCGAATCCATGCCTTCGAATCGATGGTTGCACGTGATAACGCGGCGACGTGGCGCGCACTCCTCGCATCGATCCGCCTTTTGTTCCTAGTTGACCGTGTCGACTCCATAAATCTCGCCTTGTTCGTATCGAATTTGACACGTCACCTAGGCCTGTTGACTCGAGGGATATAAAGCAGTCATCAGCTATGGATTCGAACAACAGTTATATCGATGGATACGAGCTACACAGCTTCTTAATGGACACGAAGCCAATCGATGCGAACCAGAGTCTTTTGATGGATACGAAGTAAGGTAACTTGGTGGATACGAACCAGATGGAGGCAAGGTCATTTCCCTTCCGATCGATTTGAATGCTATGGATTCGAACAGGGGGAACACTGATGGATTCGAACTAAAGTACTCTGGTGGATTCGACCATATTCTCTGCCGATGGATACGGAGAGGTCATCTGATGGATACGAAAACATGGCATTTCCCTTCAACTTGTATCCATCATAACTTGAGCATATGAACTCGGATTGACTCGAAACTTGAAACGTTGACTCTCATGGTTTAGCTTGTCATGCCCTAGCAATTTTGGCCCGATCCGGACTCGGACAAAATTCGTCAATATTCATAGTGAGCCTGTGTATGACCGATCGCTAGGACGGACTGTCATTGGATTACTAGTTAGTTCCTTGGTGTCACGGCCTTGCCAAAAGGCGGGATAACATTTGCCCCCCAAAGTACGTCTTGTGAAAACATGATGTGCTTTGAAGTGCTGCAGTCTTCATTCTGAAAAAGTTCTATCTGATTCGTTGAGTAGTTGCCATCTTTTCGTCAAAAGATGTAACCTTTGATTGATTTCCAGTAATATAAATGTTGATTTGTTGACTGCCAATGATTATGTGGTGCATCGTTATAACTGAGTGTCGAGTGCTAGCAATTTGTTGTTCACTGTTGCAATTGCCATCAGGTAAGCATTCAATTTTCTGAATGGTTATTGTCTTTACGGTGGAAGCTGTGACCTTCGACCGTTCTTCTGGATAATGTAAACTGTTGGCTGTTGTACCATGTGTTTTTTGCAACTGATTGTTGTATGCCAGTGGTTACCCGTTCGTTGTTGTAATCGTTATTGGATGTGTTTCTGATTTCTGAAAATCTGGAATATTGAATATTAGTCCGACATTCATGCATATATGTTAATCTGACTCCCGCTGACGTTCGCGAGTCGTTGTCAGTTTATCTTATATTGCATTCTGTATCGATCCTCTCCTGAACCGATGTGAAATTTTCATATTAACAACGTTTGATGGTTGTTTTTCGATTTCTCCTTCGTAACGATCCTCTCCTGAATGGGTGTGAAGGGTGGGAATGTATGCTTTGTATCGGTGGATACGTAATATTGGATCTCAGATCGATGGATACAAAAGTAATGCTTTGTATCGACGGAGTTAAATGATCCAGACATAATCATGCAGTGACGCTTCATGGAGGATATTAAAACTTCTTATTCATCTATTAAATAAGAATCCCCGATTGTGGATAATCTTCGATAGAAGTCATCCATGACTCCTCTCCTAGATCCTGATCTAAGACCTAGTTGATCTTCATATGTCAATGCTTGGAATAATAAGCATTTAAACTGGGACATAGTCTTTTTGCCGTGCATCCCCAGAACTGGCTAGCTTGGCCAATGACTTAAATTTTTTATTTTGTTTTCCAAGGATGTGTGTAATGGTGTAATAGTTGAAGTTGACCAGTAGTTTTTGGACCCAGCTAGGATAAGGAGAAAGACGTTGCCCCCTAGTTGAATAATCTTCCCTGACTCGGTATACTACTAACCAATAATCACAGAATATATGCAAAGTTTCCACTGCTAATTTTCTTGCAAGTTTGAGCGTCAAGGCTTCATGCTTAGCTTCGTTATTTGTTGCAGGGAAGTTGAGTTTGAGGGCGTGGCAGATTGATCGTTCCTCAGCAGTCATTAACGCAACTTCGACGTTAAAAAGCCGATTATTGGAAGTTCCATTTGTATACATTCTCCATCGGTTGGACGGTTCACCACTGTCCTTCGGATAGTCGTCTGATGTGGTGGATTCCGGTATGAAGTATGCTAATGTTTGACCATGGAGAGCTCTCCGAGGGAAATATATGAAATCAAATTGGCCTAGCTTGATACTCCAATTAGGTAACTTTTAAGACATCTAAGGTCGCTATTGGACCTATCGTAACGGCTGGTCGATATAGACGTTAACGGGGTGAACTTGTCAATAGCTAGCCTTCATCATATACTACCCTTAGGATTCGTTTCTCTTCACATAGCATTGCGATGCTTATGACGCGTGTTGACAGGGGCCAATTGATGTATAAATGTTCGCGATCCAAAAGTTTGGGTAAAATGAAAGGTTTCTTTTAAGCGATCTATCAAGGCTGCTTTGTTGTCCTCAGTACATTGGTGTCTCTAACTTTGCCAAGTCACCGATATGGTTGTTTGATAGTCGTGATCTTACAAGAATATTAACCACATCTACTTTCATCGATCGGTCGATATGGTTTTTGAATGATCTGTTAATCGTCTTTAGGTAAGTGGCATAAGTGTTCTCAAGTTTGAATCCAGGGATTTCAGCATAGCGCTATAGGCCCAGGTTAATAACGAGACAGTTGTATTCCTGGTCTAGGACATGCTTCAGTATCTGATTGTATCTGGGGTTTGCATCCATGGACGTGAGTAATTCATGTATGATGGTCAGGTCCATCAGTTGGTCGATCAATGGAAGTGGAAAGCCGTGCTTTGTCATACTTTGGTTGGAGGGCATCATGGATAAACCCACTGGTTTTGAGCAGATTCGCCTCCTCTTTAAGTGCAACAGATCTCTCCGGATCCATGTCGCATCGTTCTTGTTCACCGAGACATGCCTTGGGTCGACATTTAATGTAGGGTTCTTCATGGCTGGCGAGAGTCCATATATATATATATATATATATATATATATATATATGAGATCGAGTCCAAGCGAACACATCAAGATTCACCTGAAGTAAAACAGTTGACTCTTTCTTCATCATTGCACAGAGTTGTGATCTGATCTACAATACTCGTGATGGTTTGTAGGTGCCTCATGTGTTTATTTGCAATGGTAAATGATCAGGCTTATAAGAATGTTGAATCAAAGGATTAGTAGAATTTAGCCTTGTACTGTATGCTGCTACATAGCTGGCTCCAACTTTGAGATTGAATTTACTTATGTTTCTGAATGATGCGCTTTTCATTCAATGTACCTGCGATCCATTGATCATTGGAAGGGTCAGGATAATGATCAGTTGCCCGTAAGTCCGGGTATTGATCTAATGATTCTATCTCTAGGCATCCTTTCGGTTGCAAGCTAGAGTTGTTATGAATATCAGGCATGGGTCATAGGTTCAAGCTGTCATAGTCAACTCTCGGATAATTAATCTTTTGCCCCCCGTCTCGGGTTGGCGGATGCATTATGTGGATGGTCTAGTCTCGTCCTAGCTGTGTCTATGCTGTAGTTCAAGTTTTAAGAACCAGGTTTGACTGATGAATGGTTGAATCACATTAATCTTACCTTCTTGTTCGTGCCCCCAAGTCTGGGGAATATCTCGATAAGTGGCATGGTAGATAATGTCCGCTTCAATTTTGTATTTTATCCCGTTGAACCACGGGATCGAGTTAACCGATGGAAGGCTGAGTCGAGACTATCCTGTATTATGTTATAGTTCTTTCCTCTTGGAGGAATACATTGTTACTTTGCCGACATTCGGACATAAGCTAGATTCTGGACGGTCAATGACATTCACTTTGCTGCTTATGTCGCCGCACTTTGGGCAAAAACTGAAGAGTGAATCGCCCAATCAGATCCGATGCAGGATTGGTTCTTCCCTTGTCGAATCCAGGGTAAGAATCAGTGTGCAGATGTTTAAGTTGCACTTGTTTTGAATTGCTCTTTTAGTCAGATCATGGTAAGAGTCAATGAATGAATGGTCGCATTGCATTCGTTTGGAGTTGGGTGATAAACCATGCCCATTTCGATTTAAGTTCTCCCGTCAGATCTAGGGATAAAGTCAGCTCAAATGCAGTCATGTCATGCTTATTTGGTCTCATGCTCTTCCTGACGGATCGAAGGAAGGCGACGGAGGACAAATGGTCAGGCCACTCTCATTCGCGGTTTATTCTTCTATCCGTGCTCTGTTGGTCAAAGGTATTCGATGGACGTTCGGGTCACATCGATTTGTAGTCAAAGAGGATCGATATTGACTATCGATTCAATGGTACGATGTGAAAGGTGTAGATCGATATTGCCCGTCGATCCGGCGGTACGATATAAGTGATTGCCCAGAACTTCGGGCATCATTCTGATTGGTTAGCATTAAGGTCTCCTTGTAGTCATTTCCTTAAGTTGTAAAGGATGCTAAGCTAGAGATGTAGCGAGTCACATTTCTCTTCTTTCGGTGATTTGTACCTCTGCCCCCAGTCAAGGGCAAAAGTCGAAGTGTGGCCGATCAAATTACAACTTTAGTTTGATGCTTCTCCCACTAAACTGTAGGAAGGAATTGATTGGCGGATGGTTAGGTCACATCCGTCCATGTTGCATGCACAACCCATCGGATCACATGAGAGAGTTAGCATATGAACGGTCATGCCACGTTCATTTGTGGTTGGATGGTAGTAATATCAATTCAGAATAGGACATCTAGCTAGGTCCGTTCTTCGAATCTATGCCTCCCTGTCGAATCAAGGAAGGAATTTTGTCTCGTAGGGTTGGAGTGCATCCCTATAAATTTATGTTATGGGTCCCGTGCCGGGGACAAGAGATGATGCATGGACGGTTGTGTCACGCCCGCTTAGTGCTGGATGGTCAGATTGCATCCAATTTTGTGTATTAAGTGTGCCCCCATGTCAGGGGAAGATTGGGAAGCAGACGGTCGTACCACATCCGCTTTTTATACTATGGAACTTGATGAGGAACCATAGCCGATAGATGGACAGTCGAATCACATCCCTTTTGGTATTCATACTCCAAACCATGTTTTGAGGACTGGAGTTGGTTGATGGGTGGTCATTCGCATCCAGTTGGTGTTTATACTCCGATCTGCGCTCTTGGGACCAGAGTTAGTTGATGTTTATACTCCAGTTCGCACTCTGGGAGTCTGGAGTTCGTTGACCAGACGGTCTGTCACGTCTATTATGAGTTTCCTTTTTTTGTGTTCGCACTCCGGGAACAAGTGATGTATCTTGGCTGAGATATGGTCGAAGTCGTTAGGCGGACGGATCCACCCCCCTCGAAGCCGCATTTGTCTGATGCTTATACTCCGGCTCGCGCTCTGGGAGTTTGGAGTTAGTTGTTGTTTATGCTCCGGTTCACACTCTGGGAATCTGGAGTGGGATGTTTATACTCCGACTCGCGCTTTGGGAGTTCGGAGTTGAATGTTTATACTCCGCTTCGCACTCTGGGAATACGGAGATGAATGTTTATACTCCGCCTCGCACTCTGGGAATACGGAGTCGAATGTTTATACTCCGACTCGCGCTCTGGGAGTTCGGAGTTGAATGTTTATACTCCGCTTCGCACTCTGGAAATACGGAGATGAATGTTTATACTCCGCTTCGCACTCTGGGAATACGGAGTTGAATGTTTATACTCCGACTCGCGCTCTGGGAGTTCGGAGTTGGATGTTTATACTCCGTCTCGCACTCTTCGGAGTACAGAGTTAAGGAATGTTTATACTCCAGTTCGCGCTCTCGGAAGCTGGAGTTTGTTGATGTTTATACTCCGGTTCGCGCTCTCGGAATCCAGAGTTAGTTAATGTTTATACTCCAGTTCGCGCTCTCGGAAGCTGGAGTTTGTTGATATTTATACCCAGCTCGCGCTCTCGGAGTACTCTGGGGTTTTGTGAATGTTTATACTCCGTCTCGCACTCTGGGAGTACGGAGTTAAGGAATGTTTATACTCCGCCTCGCGTTCTGGGAATACGGAGTTGATGGGGTTCGCACTCCGGGAACCAGGTAATGTTTATACTCCGCCTCGCACTCTGGGAGTACGGAGTTGATGTTTATACTCCGCATCGCGTTCTGGGAATACGGAGTTAGTAGGGTTCGCACTCCGGGAACCAGGTAATGTTTATACTCCGCCTCACACTCTGGGAGTACGGAGTTGATGTTTATACTCCGCATCGCGTTCTGGGAATACGGAGTTAGTAGGGTTCGCACTCCGGGAACCAGGTAATGTTTATACTCCGCCTCGCACTCTGGGAGTACGGAGTTGATGTTTATACTCCGCATCGCACTCTGGGAGTACGGAGTTATTTGAGGAATTGTCGTGTATCTCCCCATTTTTGGCCTTGATGTGATGGCTTGCCCCCGAGCTCGGGGTTTCGCTTATCGAGTGATCGGTGGGTTCCCGACCACTTTCCATTTAATAGTCCTCAATGAAGGATGAGATTTGGTTTATGGACGGTTGGATCGCGTCCATGTTCATTTGGATTCCACTTTTGCCAAGCCTAAGGAGTAAGATCAGTGTTCTGGCAAGCTTTGTGCTCGAGCATAGGAAAGGATGGTCGAATTACATCCACTTTGAGTTGTATATTTTCCCTTAAGTCGGGTGCAAGAAATGGAGAGCGGACAGTCGAGTCCCATCCAATTTATACTTTGCATTCTTTCGATCGAGCTAAGGAAGAGAGTTGAAATGACGGCTCATGATGGTTAGTGAGTAGACAATCAGTCGTTGATGACTTTAAATTGAGGGTTGGACCTTTCAACATGTGTTACCTCAAATAATCCCAAATGTCTAATGTAGGATTGGATGCATGGATGGTGACATCACGTCCACCCTTGATGTGATTCCGATTTTATCGGGCATTAGAAGAAGCATAAGTATTTTGGCAAGCTTCAAGTACGAGATGGAGAAGGCACTGTTGGGACATATAACTCCAAGTCTTTCTTACATCTCCTAATTAAATTGCGTAGGCAGATGAGTGGATGGTCGGTTGCATCCACTTTGTACTAAAGTCCTGACCTTGTCGGTCTCTTCCGCTTTGATGCCTTGCCCCCAGTCAGGGCATATAGTAGCTGATGAGTGGTTGAATCATGCTCGTCACGATGATACCTCAATGATTTGATCATGGTCCGCGGAGGTTGTTTTGCACCCAATCTTAAGTACTCGGTTACCTGCATCATTTGCAAGTAGTTTAATTCAAGTAGGTCATATTTCGCAACGTAAATGAAATTGAATTAGAAATAATTCAAAAGAGATCAGGTCAAATCTCATTGATAAGTGAGGCAGCGTCGTATGCTCGCTATTGCACTTCAATCCAGCCCTTCTCAATTGGAAGTCTAACGCAAATGGTTCAACTTGATCAAAGTCCTTGATCGATATGGGTCGGATGTTCCCGGTCCTTCATTTTATGGGGCTTGAACATATTGTTAGAGTCATCCTTTTTGGAGTGGCTTTATGGCGTTGGCATCCATGGTAGCCATCTAAAGAAGAGGAGTTTTCCGATCTAGAGTATGGAGTAGGTTTCCTCCTTATCTCGCCAAGTTGATCCTTCGTCTGATGCATCAACTCAATATTGGCATGGACATGTTGGTGTAGTTGTCGGCAGCGGTCTACCAGTTCTCTTGTCAAAGTCTGGAAATAAGCGCCGGTGATGAATTCATTTATGGGTATCGGCAGCAACTGGCTGCGGGCTTTGGATAAATTCATTGGCTGCCAGTTTCTTCATTCACTTCAACAATATAAGAAGTAGATCTGGTATGTCTAACCACGATTGACAATGTTCTTTGAGGAATGGGGGAAGACAGCTACGTTAGATAGCAGTCATCACTCTTGGTGTAAGCCATGCGCAATTCTCACTTCATGAGGTAGTGCCGGGGGTTGTATTTCCATAACACACCGACATAGTTAACATGTTGAATTTTCACTAGAAGTTCTGCATGTAGGATGGTTTCAACGAATAGGTCTCGACTAGGAAAGATTCCCCAATCGGCATTATGATCAGGCTCATTTGATTGCCCAGGGGTCTTGTAACATTGGTCAATGACGTATGCATGATTGCGTTCGAGTTATTTGCAATGCCAATAGGACGGTGAGTTGGTTAAAATGGGCTAACAGATTGGTGTTTATCCCAAACATTCACCCAAATAGGGGACCTATATAGGGTATTAAGGAAGTCTTCTTGAGGTTGTATGCCATGCTTTTAGTCATGTGAACGTAGAATGATTAAGATGCGTGCATTTGAAGATGGTTCAGCGGTGACCAGCTATGCTTTGAGTCGGTAGAGTAGACAGTGTAGGGGAGTCTTCATATTAGCCGTCGTACCATAGTTGTCAACTCAGGAGTTTGAAAGCTGGTCAATTGGAGGAAGTTGCATTCCACCTTAAAAGCATGATATATTAATCAACCCCAGTTCTTGGCATACTAACTAGGTTCTCCAGCCTTTGGGAGTACGGTTGAGTAGTATTTCTTTACCCATTCCTTGATTGCAACTCAACATTTGTTGTTGTGATGTCCTATGTCTTGTTCAGTCGTGGAACAATCAGAAGCATGGATGGAATGTCCCTTCATTAAACTGGTGATTGAATCGACAATGCGGGTGCCCTGCGCTGCGGCTAGGGTTCGGGGGGTTTCCCCCGAAATTTTTTTTATTTAGGCTCTTTTTAGGAAATCTGGGTCGTACCCGAAAAATTTTTTTTTTTTTTTTTTTTTTTTTTTGAAATTTCGTATCGATACGAATTGGACATAATTGGATCGATTCGAATTGCAGTTGAGTATCGATACGAATTGGGTGTGAATGGATGGATACGAAGTAGCGCACCCTGGTGGATACGAAGAAGCGCATCGTGATGGATACGAAGGAGCGCGCCCTGATGGATTCGAAGTAGAGCACCCTGATGGATACGAAGAAGCGCATCGTGATGGATACGAAGGAGCACGCCCTGATGGATTCGAAGTAGAGCACCCTGATGGATACGAAGGAGCGCGTCCTGATGGATACGAAGGAGCGCGCCCTGATGGATTCGAAGTAGAGCACCCTGGTGGATACGAAGAAGCGCATCGTGATGGATACGAAGGAGCGCGCCCTGATGGATTCGAAGTAGAGCACCCTGATGGATACGAAGAAGCGCATCGTGATGGATACGAAGGAGCGCGTCCTGATGGATTCGAAGTAGATGGATGCGAGGGTCTTGTGTCTCTGATCGATACGAAGACAATGGATTCGAAGTGAGGCTATGCTTATGGATACGAACACTCGGTCCAGATGGGTTCGAAGACATGGATACGAAAATCACCATACTTTCTGGAAACAAATACATGGATACGAAAATACCATATTTTCATGGATTCGAAGACATCGATACGAAAATCACCATACTTTCATGGATACGAAAAATTGCACTTTTTCTGGACTCGAAAATACGGGTATGGAATTCATGATGAATGCAGTTCCTCTTAGATCTGGAGCAGTCTGAATAGAATAGAAGAAACCACTGAATGGCAGATCTGGATCTCCTCCTTAGATTTTTGCAATCCAACGACGGTAGTAGATCCAACGAGCAGGAGAAAAAACTTGGTTTTTTCTCAGTGAAAGCACCAAAGTGTTTGTACCAAAAATGGGCACAACACTCTTCGGGAGTTATTTGAAGAGATAAAATGAAGAACATAAATGTAAAACAGAGATTATCTAACAAAAACTCCAATAAACAGAATTATAAATACGCAGACAAGCAATTTAGAGTGGTTCGGCGTATTGCCTACGTCCACTATGAAGTTTTGATGATTTTATTGATTCTCTTTCAATGATTACAAGTAATTACAGCGAACAACAGCGAATTATAGCTTGGAATTCGGATTCAATAGTAAGAATAAGATGCAAATCTCGATCCGGCAGAGTCTGGGCGCTTCAAGAATCCAGATCCTCTTTTCTGAATGACCAGGGGTCCTATTTATAGTTGTAGGAGGCTGACATTTCGCCTAAATTGAGGGGAGACCAGTTCTGGCACGTGAGGGGGCCCACATGCCCGCTCTTTGGAAATCCGGGCCCACTTTGGGATCGATTCGACCCTTGCTTCGAATCGATCAAGTTTTGCTCCGATTAAGATGAAATTTGGCATGAGCATTCCTTAGGTTGCCAGTAAGCTACTGTCCAAATTTCATAGCATTTGGACTTGTAGATCTCGAGATATGATCGATACGAGTTGAAGTTTTTCAGTTGGCTGCTTGCTTCGAGTCCATCACTTCGAATCCATGCCTTCGAATCGATGGTTGCACGTGATAACGCGGCGACGTGGCGCGCACTCCTCGCATCGATCCGCCTTTTGTTCCTAGTTGACCGTGTCGACTCCATAAATCTCGCCTTGTTCGTATCGAATTTGACACGTCACCTAGGCCTGTTGACTCGAGGGATATAAAGCAGTCATCAGCTATGGATTCGAACAACAGTTATATCGATGGATACGAGCTACACAGCTTCTTAATGGACACGAAGCCAATCGATGCGAACCAGAGTCTTTTGATGGATACGAAGTAAGGTAACTTGGTGGATACGAACCAGATGGAGGCAAGGTCATTTCCCTTCCGATCGATTTGAATGCTATGGATTCGAACAGGGGGAACACTGATGGATTCGAACTAAAGTACTCTGGTGGATTCGACCATATTCTCTGCCGATGGATACGGAGAGGTCATCTGATGGATACGAAAACATGGCATTTCCCTTCAACTTGTATCCATCATAACTTGAGCATATGAACTCGGATTGACTCGAAACTTGAAACGTTGACTCTCATGGTTTAGCTTGTCATGCCCTAGCAATTTTGGCCCGATCCGGACTCGGACAAAATTCGTCAATATTCATAGTGAGCCTGTGTATGACCGATCGCTAGGACGGACTGTCATTGGATTACTAGTTAGTTCCTTGGTGTCACGGCCTTGCCAAAAGGCGGGATAACAGACAGTGAATCATGTTCTCATTCAGAAGAAACAGATCAAACTACAATCTCAAGTTACTCATTGTCGAATCAACATTTTGATGGCATATTGAAGATCGTTCCCCCGGATGTTACTGTATGTATAATTTCAGTTGATTTCACTGCTTTGATTTTAATTCATTTGACAAACTGTATCCTTTATATACTTTGCAGGTAGATGCTGATTATTGGTTCGAATCAGAGCTAAGCTACAGTATTGCTAATATGTGGAGTTAATTTTTGAAGAAATTCCTCTGGTTGATAACACGTCAAAACTTGACAACCTCAAATTTTATTGTGCCAAATTTCAGAACGATGGCTGAGAGGGAGGTGCTTGTGCATTACTTCATGGTAAGCTTTCAAGATCATACGAGGATAATGTTAGCAGCCGGTGTAAATTTTTAACCAGATGTTAGGTACTATGTTGTAAATAGTAAAATGGTAGTGCTCATGTTAAATCAATTTTAACCATCTAGCCATACAATAATAGCTCTGTTTGGTTACTTGTTAATGTAACCGCTTTGCTTGTGCATTTTCAGACCAAGGTAAACTGTGCTAGTTGTTTTAGTGTTGCATGCTTGCAGATTAATGTAGGAAACAATTGTTATCTTAACTTAATAGTAAAAGCGAAAACAAAACATGAAGCTCTTTGGACAGAATAATAAATATCAACATTTAATAAGATAGACCGTAGACCCAGATTTTGGCGCTATACAGAATTACCATTTGCGGTGCATAAAGAGAGCAGCTGGTCTTAACTTTATCGTTGTTCAAACTCATGCCACAAGTGATATCAGCATGCCTAAGGTATAGGCAAGCTGACAAGAGCCTTGGACCCATTTTTCCACAGTGTCCTTATTCCTTAATATATTAGATATGCATTTATAATAATATTGAAATTTACATTATTGTTTTTATCATTATATTTACGTTTAACTGTACTGACAATTTCATATTCATCCACTAGTGACTAGAGTTTCACTTACGTAACAGAAGAAGTTTTTGGTTTTGGTTTGTGGGGGGGGGGGGGGGGGGACTGAAATTTCTTTCTGATTTTGTAAGCCAGACAATGAAATCTGGACTTTGGATCTTCTCTTTTGACTAATTTAAACTTCCACTTATTGTTGCTTTGAAAATCAAAATACCATCTTCTGGGAGAATTCAAATCTGAACGTTTTGACCGTCTAATAACAGTTTGAAACGGTCCTTAACAGGCTGAATTCAACTTTTTATTTTTTAGCATCATCAGACTAAACTGAAATGCGACTGATATGTCATTTTGACAGTTTTATATTGACATTAACTTTTTTTTAGCGTTGTCAGAGATAAGATGTCGTACATATTCTGTATTTCGATATTTGAAAGATAGAGCAGTAAACACCCTCACTATTTTGGCTTGCTGGGGGGAAAATACTGGTTTAGCTAATTAATACATCTCAAATGACTTGTTATCTCACCTAATTAGGAAAGATGTGCAAGCTAAAACATTTTATTAGAGTAACTTGATTTTAGCATCAATTTTTTTTTTATATCAACTGCTTCCAATAATAATTTAGAAAGAGGAGTTTAACTTACATGCCGCTGATATACATGAAATAGGGTATTTCAATGCAAAATTCGATCCTCATATTCAATTATTGCCTTCTCTATCATTGCGTTTTCAATCACCAGAACTAGCTGTCAAACAAAAATAAAAACAAAAATTGAAAATATTTGTGAACAAGTGATGTTTCTTGAGATGCAATTATTCTTGTAGACATCTCTTATCTACAAGGTATATACTCATCATATCTTACGTATAATAATAAATAGAGACCATAATGCCTTGGGCGATAAGAAATTTATGATAGAAAGTGCTTACACCATGATTTTGGGAACACAAATTTTTATGTGAATCAATAAATAAATAATACCAAATGTCAAGGAATGCGTGATGCTTTTCCATGTCTTCACCCATGCCTTTCAACTTTCTTTAAGATCTCTCATATCTTTTTTTACCCTACTCCTTTTTTTTAATAAATTAAATTCCATCATCCTTCTACTTTAATTTTATTTTACCCCCTTTTAATGCATTAGCACTTAATGGGCTTAAGATGGATTACATTGTCTGGGTGTTTTAAAGGCAAGAATTTGGTATAAATTCAATCTGCAAAAATCTACTATTTAGTGATAGATGCTTAAGTTTTAAACAAAGATTTGAAGCTGAAATATTATAGTGAAAATGTGAACAGAGTGAAGGCTCATTTGCCAACCAATGCTGAATCAATAATATAGTTATACGGTGCAATTACGAATAATTCGATGCTTTTGGTGTTATGATATGATGAGTCATGCATGAAAACAACCACAATACTTACTCCCACCCCAGGAAGTTATTATGCTTTCCAAAAGATTTTATTTCATTTTTAAAGAATCACATGCTTTTTCGTTTACCCACCATTCCTGTGAAGTTATCAAATTTGTCCATATCTTTTAATTTCCATCTGTTTCTCTTTTCTTCTTTTGTGCATGAATCTGAAATGTAAACTTGTAGATATCGAATTTCCAAACTTTCACATATATAGTAGTTATGAAAAGCTTCCTGTACAAATATCAAGAAAATTATGTTGGGTTTGACATCTTATACATATGTAATGTTCCCTTTTTTTATAAGAAAAACATAAATTGTATATAACTTAATAGAAACTGAAATAATTTCTTGATCTGTCATAATTGAACTTTACTTCAACTTGAAATAGCTCTGTGCAATTGTCCCACATCAAAGATACGGCAAAATCAAATCCTAATCCTGATATTATTATTTATTTTTGCTAAATTTAAATAGTATTTTGCAAGCAAATTAATACTAGCTTTTGAACAAAACAATCAACATAGGTCACAGAATACTTGCTTGCTCCTAAATTAGTGAATGACAAGACTACTTTCATGAACAGTGGTTTGTGTACACATGACATGTCAAAGGAAAAAGGAAACGGAAACTAAGTAAATTGATAGATATGTGAGTGACAATCTTAATTGTTTTCTAGCACATTACTAGTTTAATAGTTCAAACGTATATGTAAAAAACAAGTTAGCTAGTTTGCCTAATTTGTGGGCAAGCATGAATATGGCAGCTTGGATAAACTTATGGAACTATTGGATTTGACATCATATTAGTTGCTTTGTATGCATCCTCAAAATGGTTTAGTCGTTCTAATCTTTATGGTGCTACAGTGCTGTATTTATCCATACCAATATCAATATTTCTTTTCCATATAATCTACACTTTTTTATTTCTTAAATTAACAATCTTTTTACTCCTAACACGTTATAGAACTTATCCTACCGTTGAATCGCAGTACTTTCAGCCCGCAACTTTATAAGTATTCTATAAAAACAAAGTATTTTGCAACTTTTCAAATGCCTTTCTTCCTTTTTTTTCAGATGAAAGATGCATAATTTTTTAGAATACTAATGAAAAACGTTGTAAGAAATACTGTAACATTGTTGAATTCGACATTTTGTTCTTAATGAGAGTGAAAGTCATAGAGTTTTAATCACGGTAATTAAGAAAGTATGCAATGCTTTCCAACCTATAATATTTGTTATGTATTTGATATGAAACTAGTCTTGCTCGATTCGCATGCATTTCACTTTCACTGCGATGTGGGACATTTCAAATAAATATATCACTTGCAAAGGTAATTGGCTTACAATTTACCAACTAATTCGACTATTAATATAGGTTAAGAATGGTTTTAATTAATGTTTGGTATGGTGCACTGGTGCAAGAAGATGGACAAACACATAAAGATTAGTTAATGTGGGGTTGTATTATAAAGATCCACAGAAAATAGGTATCAATTATTATGTTTTAATAGAGCTAGATCCAATCTTAGTTAGCATACCTACAGTTCAGTGGTTCACATGCCTGTTTCAATGGTTTAAACAAGCAAAACTTGTAAGTAAGCCTGGTATATTAATAATCCAATTAGATTTACGTTTCACATCATAGTAGAAATGATATTGCTGTATTAAAAAGAAGAAAAAAAACATTGCTGGAGCTAACGAATCTTCAAAGTAAATGCAAGAAGAGATGTCATTAAAAATGAAGATAGAAATGGTATGATGTTATGACAAGTTAGCTGTTAATTGTGAATGAGAAAGTTAGTTCAAAAAACGGGTAGCTTGATTGCAAGTAAAGATAATGGTGACGAATGAGTGCACAAGTCTTGTACCAAATAGCGCAAAATAATAGACTTGGTAGGAGGATTCGATTGGGTAGGTCTGCAGGACTTGTTCGAACTTCGATGGCAACAATATTTTTTGCAGTTATTATTCAACTAATCAAGACCAATGAGCACAAAAGGTTAAAGCCATATGCTCATTTCCATGTGCCTTTTATTATTGTGTGGGACTATTCCTTCGATGAATTTAAAATTGAGGTTGAAGCTTTCCGGTTCAAAATTTATTCCTTACGGTAATTGCTGAGCCTTGTCCATCCACGTGTATTCACAAAATGACTGAACCTTACTGTTACATCTTTTTTTTTTTTTACCATTGTTTCATGTTTCTCAAGCAAATGTTGATCGTCGGAATGAAGTTTTGAAGTGATTAAGCAGGACTGTTATTTTTGTATTGAGTTGTTGTGAGTTTGAGGTTTAAAAAAATCTGTTTGTGTTTAGGACTTAAATTAAGTTAATAGAAAATGTTGATGTGCTTTGTAATTAATTTTTCAATTGTTTTATCATTGTCCAACTGCTACGCTCATTTGAACATGTTCGAGTTCAAATCTCATTCAATCTTTGTCCGTTCAATTTTTCTTTTTAGAAACGGATATGAATACATATATATTGTTTCAATCCAATTCGTTTACACACCTATTATTATAAATCTGAGTTGATCAAAACAAGTATGAAACATTGTGATTTTGAAAACAATAAGGATGAAAACATTGAGTAAAGTGTCATGTTATCGGTGTGTTGATTATTAGCTTGAAATAAAAACAAAATCAACCTTTTGAATGAGTTCGGTTCAACGTATTTTTGAAATGAAAACGGGTCTTGAATGATTTAGTTCAATTTAGTTATTTGTTCTTTTTTTTTATAGGAAGAACCATGAAAACTGAACCAAATTTTTTCCTTTTTCAAAGACTGAAATGTACATTTAAATGATTTTACTACAACTTCTCAAAGTTTCACGGAATAATTAAGTTGTTTTTATTTATTGCTAAATGTTATTTGTGCATGTGAGGGATTCACACTTGCTTTTTTTCGCTTTCTCGATTTGTGCTGGTATCTACAATCATCAAAATTTAATAATTTTTTTTATATATGATACGCTTATCATAAACATAATGTGTGCAAAAAATTGTCTTATTTCCTTATTCTTAAGCCATAAAGAATAATTATGCAATATCTAGTGTATTATAAATGTTTCTTTTAGGGAATTTTTATAAACACTCTTCTTAGATTTTAAAATACACAACCATTCTTCCTCGAAAATAAATTTTAAAAAAAATCTATGTTTTCAGTTGAGGTAATTAGGCATAAGGACAAACTTTGAAAAAAATTTAGGCTGAAGGACACAAAGTTTCATTTTTGGGCTCAAGGACAAACTTTGAAAGAAAATTAGGCTGAAGGACAATGCTAAATATAATAGCATTTTGTACAGTGCAAACATTGTACAAAATGCTAATTATAACTAGCATTATATCCAGTTTTACATTGTACAAAATGCTAGTTGTATTTAGCATTGTCCTTCAGCCTAATTACCTTTCAAAGTTTGTCCTTCAGCCTAAAAATGAAACTTGTTGTCCTTCAGCCAAAATTTTTATGAAAATTTGTCCTTGTGCCTATTTTCCACTTTTCAGTTTCCATCAAAATGCAATTATTTGCACTTTCAAAAGGTGAACTCTGGATATTTGCAATTCCTTTAAATGCAATGCGGTTTAAAATGCAAACATTTATAGAAAAAATGCAAATATTTCCAGTAAAAGCTGAAAATTGTACTTTTTAGAAAATGGTTTTGGTCTTAGAAACATGTGATTATGATCTGATAGGGTTTTCGAAAAGAATTTTTTTTTATCGAAAATAAAAATAATGCTCTACTTAAAACATGTTTTCTAATAGAGTTTTCCGTGTATTGAAATTAAAAATAAGAAGCTGATCAAAATTTTTATTTTGTTTTATTCATTAGTTTGAAACTATTAGTACTTAGTGGGCAATAAAAATCAAAATATTGCAAATTATTATAGAGATGATATTAATAATGAATAGAAAATACCGACAAAATATTAATGCACATAGATACAAGAAATTGTGTTCGACACAGATTACGATGTTGAAAAACCAAGATGCGGATCTCTTACGCGCTGTGTATACACACACATACAAATACTTAATTGTTCAAGAGAATGGAGTGTATTGATTTGTGGATTTAACTCCTTAAGGTCGAGTTCAATAAAAAACAATATCTTAAATTATTTTTTATGTCACAAAATTAGATTGTACCTATAAATAATTTTGATTTTTAACCATTTCATGTTTGGGTAAATCATTAAACATTCAAAAAGACAAAATTATAAGTTCATATATCTATATTCGATGCCTTCATAGAAGTAAAAGCTAGCCAGTAGCCAAATGCAATAACATTTAATTAAGGCATTGAACAACAAACGATAGAGTTAAGGGATTACCCTTCGAGCAATTATATAATTTATTACGTATATTAACTCTTATAAGAGATCTTGTTCGAAATGATTTGAGTGTCTGGTTATATTTTCTTTTATATATATTGTTATATAGGAATATAAATAATGAATTAAATACATTAAACATATACAAGTAGAAAATTCTTAAAAGAAGTCTTTTATCGATTGCAATTACGAATGTGTTCATAACCACGAGTATTGAATCGATACATATACACATGTTCGGACGAATCTCCTATCGGATTAGAAAATAGCCGATCGAATTTAAATTAAAATTTACCGCAAGCGCACGCCTTACAATTCTAGTACATGGCGAGTACGGGTCGATCTGCATGGAATTATTTAGATTTTAAAATTTCTATTCAATCAAATTAACCAAAGTTGAGAGTGTTGTTAAACTAAAAATGAAAATGCAAATAAACTAACAAAAGAAAATTGATAAAAATACGAGTTTGAAGGCAATTTAAAGATAAATCCACTCTCTTGATCACATAAATCAACACAACATAAAATTATGATCTCTTTTTTTGGTTATTAGTGAGTTTAATTGATGAGCTTATCATAAGTATGTAATATTTGTGTTATTATTTAGCCCAATATAAATCATCAAACTATAACACACCCATTAAACCACTTGCTAACTCTCATGAAAATTGACAATGAACTTAAAAATAAAATCTATTTTAAGCATGGTCTGTTAACTATTGATTAGAAATATAAACCATCAAATTTTGACTTTAAAATCACTTCATTACCAACATCATATGTAGATGAAGAGGTAGCCTATTTGGTGTCAACGACATAGGTTATCTAATTCAAAGCTAAAACAACGAATTTTAACCACATCAAACATTTCAATTAAGCACAAAAAAAGATCAAAAATATCAAAATGTTGAATCTACATGATTAAAAGAGCTTCATTACCCCTAAATTGAAGGGATTTAGCCTCTCATATTTATTATCATATCAGCAAATGTAGATTGCAACATGAAACAAAAATAAGAAGAGAAATGCAAGCTAATGAAAATAAAGTGAGAACTAATCTAATTGCATAAAATAAAACCTACACTGCTAACATGAAAAGGAAGAGAGCATGTAAATAGAAAAGAACATTAATTAGCATCGCATAAAAAAGAAAAATACATGAAAGGAAATGGCTAACTAGCCATGAAAAAGAAAGAGATTTTTTTTGTTTATTTTTAAGCCTCAAACTAAACTAACTAAATGGAGGCTAAGAGATTAATTACATGAACATATGAGGTATTTATACATGTTTGAAACTCTTAATCATATTTTTGAGAACTACCCAAACTACCCCTCTAGGAAGTGTGACCACTGAATTATCATTAGCATGTGTTAATCCTCCATTTAAGACAAACACCATTGACCAAGTGGTTAACTGATTCGGCTTTGGTGCGAGATGTCACAAGTTCGAATCTTGCGTAGCATGATTCGAACGTTTATTGACATGTGATATGTTGTCCTAATGACATTTTGTATATAAAGCACCAAATCAAAAAAAATCCTCCATTTAAATGTGCATGTAACTTTAATCTTCATTAGCATGTGCATTAGCTCCTAAATGTACATCCTGGTAAGTGGGTAGGTGGGGTCCTCCATGATACATGGTTTGAATTATTTGCATCTTCATTTGCTTGTATTCTCTTGTGCATGCATATTTTCCATGAAGCCTCTTGTAATTCCATCCAATTTTCCTACAAATAAAAATAAAATGTGGAAATAAATATTCTCAAATTAATATATGCACACAAATGACCATTTTGCCCCTATATGAAGATGAATAAATGATGATTTGAAAATAATTTGAACTTTGGCTTAAACATGTTAAAATACCCTATATGCTCGTTTATTTAATTAAATTTGATTAAATATGGAAGTAAAAATATACATATTTACGTGCACATCAACACGGTGTATATAAATAAAACACTTACTCCTTAAACGTTCACAGTCAAGATGTATCGAGAAAAGAATACCGATAAGACTGTTGAGACTAGTGTTTGTAACACTCTCCAATGATGGATGGTTACTCATGATCATTAGGGGCACAATGGGTTATGTACTTGTCGTTCTTTGAAATAATCACAGAACGACTTTCAACAAGAGTCTTATATAGGTTAATATAACTTAGTCAACATAAAGGATTTCATGGTAACGACATATGGTAATTTTCTGACTTGGTGGTACTCTCTGTTTGAAGTATCCAGACTATATTTTGACAATGGTTAAACACATGACATAACGAACCATGACTATAATTGGATATATGTTGAACTATTTGAAGTGAAACACCACTCAAATGAGGATTCTCTCCTTCACTATAGAAGGTCAGTATCACTGTAATTGATAAGTCAACTAACTTAAAGTGAAGATCTTTGGCCAAAGTAAATCGGTCAATCGATAAATGTCATTAGATTGAATCAAGAACTTTGAAGTGACCTACGCAATTAGTAGGAATATTAACAGAGCTCTTGAACATAAACCAAGCTCCACATATCTAAGTTGTACAGTAACGACAAAAAGAATATGTGTACAAATTGTCGTTACTAGGTGGGCATATATTAGATCAAAAATATGATTTTGCCTAATGGTCTGTAAGTATTGAACTTGATTCTGTACTTTGTGCTTCACTAAATTCTGTACAGACTACGATATTTAAATTGCATAACTATTGACCATGGATCGAATTCACATCAAAGAGTTAATGCAACCATTGTTTTCAGTTATTCCAAAATTCGACCAAGAATAAAATTAATTAATAAATATTATAAATTAATACAAATATTGTATTAATATAATTGTGACTAATTTTAATTATTTATTTCAAACTTAAAATCTGATAGAAGATGTATAAAAGCTATACGATGGTTCGATCGATTTTGGAATTAGAACTTAATTAATTAATTAATGATGCACAAGAGTGGTCAAAGGGGTGTTTTGATCATGCTAGGTAAAATAAAATAAGTCGACTATAGAAAGAGGATTTTTGAGGAGTTTACCTAGTCTTTAGATCTAGAGGAAAACAAGGAGAGAAATGTGGTAGCTCTTGGCTATAAATAGCTTAGCCTCCACACAAACTCAAATATACTTTTTTGAGCTCTCTATCATTCTTGGCTACCTACCCCTACCCTTGGGGAAGCCCTTCCTTCGACATTGCAACTCGAAGAGAATGAGGAGACAATGGTGCTTCAAGAGGACAGACTGAACAAACAACGTACCGACTCTCCGCACGGTCAATTTGAAAAAAGGTGCGCGTGCACGCGCGCACACATATATATGTCATCATTGCATCTATGATCGTATCATGCTTGGCCATTAAAAAAATTCGAAAACAATTTTTAATTTTGAAATGTAAATTTATATTTTAAATACATAAAAATACACATATACATAATATATATATGTACACATATATATTATAATCAAATCTATTTTTGACAAGGCTAAAAAATAATATGTATTTAAATATTATAAATATAATTAATAAATTAATTTTGAATAAGTTTTCAGATATATATATATATACAGCTTTGTGATTTGTTATTTCAAATATATGTATGTGTGTGTTTATATATATATATGTATGTATGTATGTGTATATATGTATATGTATGTATGTTTGTGTGTGTGTATGGAGAAATTTTCATTCTGGCCCTAAATGAAACTTATTTCAGGCCTCGTTCGAAACTTATTATGAAAATAGACTTCTTTTCCATTATACAGCTTTTTTGTACGTGTGCATTCATAAAATGTGAAATTACAAGTTTAAAAAAAATGTACTTACGCACTTTGAACTTGTGCGAATACAAATTAAATTTTTGTTCCTGTGCATTTTCACATGTGTAAATTACTGAATATCGAAAAACATGTTTATTTTCTTAACAAGTTTCAAACGCAGCCTAAACATGAAATAAGATTTTCTCGAAGGCCTAAACTAAAAATTTGTCATATACATGTGCGCGCGCACGCACCATTCAAATTCTATTAATTAAATTTTGGGACCTAATCAATATATTGTAATATGTATTTTGTGTGTATAATTATTTTTACCATGTCAAAAATTGTTTATTGATTTTTTGTATTATTCAAAGATTTTCATTTAATATGAAAATTAATTAATAAAATGAAAAATATAATGCTTACAACTGTACTAATAAATTTTTATTTTATTTTATTTTGAATAAGTCGATATATTTAAATATAATTTTTGAAACAAATACACACACACACATATACAATAGCCGAAAACAAATTTGGTTATATATATAATAATAATTTTCTTACAACAAATATAATCTTTTTAATTATTTTATATATACACATGCATGCATGCATACATACATTTTTTTTGAATATTCTCTAGGAGAACCGATGGACTGGTAAACTTTTAAGGGGAATTAAGTTGTGCATGTCCGTTTCAATCCGTGACATCTAAAATCCTCGGGTACTAATTTTTTGTGAGAAGTGTGTGCAAGGCAGGGCTTACATACATACATACATATAAATATGTATATACATTATGTATTTATATTTATATATGTTTATTGTCAAATACAAATGTTTTTGGTCGAATAATAATAACAACAACAGAAAATAGGTATAAGGACAAACTTAGAAAAAAATATCGGCTGAAGGACAACAATTTTTTTTTGGGCTGAAGGACAATGCTAGTTATAACTAGTATTTTGTATAGTGTAAAACTGAATATAATGCTAGTTATAACTAGAATTTTGTGCAGTATAAAAGTTGAATACAATACTAATTATACCTATCATTTGTCTTTCAGTTCAAAAATAAAACTTGATTTCCTTTGACCTAATTTTTTTTCAAAGTTTGTCGTTTTTCCTAATTCCCCCATATAATAATATTACTATCATTTGCCTCATGCATACCTAGGATAATTTGTAATAAAAAATACATATTATTATTAGTGTGTGTATATCACAGTTAGAAATCTTATTGATTGTAGGACAATGCGGTCAGTTTTCCCACGAACCCTATATTATGTTATATGCATATACTATTGTGATGTTCATATTGTGAATATGAATATCATAACATAATAAAAACAAATTAATAAATTATTTTTATGTTGGATTATTTTTAAATTTATTTTAAACATTAACAACAAGTAATCAAATCAATTAAATTAAAATATTTCCATCTCTTTTATTAATTAGAATACGAAATTTGATTTAGTATAAGCAAAACATTATTTACACGAAAACAAATAAAGATCTCGTGCAATTTAATAAAATTAAATTATTTTTTTGAAATTCACCATTTTAATCTCGTTGCTAGTGCACCTAATCTAACACAAAATACTAGAAATAATACACTACATCCATTTCTTGATTGAAATCCCATCATTAGTAAACATTATCGCAAAGGCTTGGTTTGAAAAAATTAGCATATTCAAAGCTTTACCATGCAACATAGATGTACTTACAACAAACACATAGCCTAAACCCTCTTATTTTTCATTAACACTCTTTTGCTCCCATCCAACACAACAATGTTATTGTTATTCTCACAATCAATTTCGAAATGAACAATTAGACGCCTCATAACCGCTTTAGACCTCAAAATGAACGTTAGAGATGCTACTATATTCAAATATCGGTGGGATAAGGTGATGATATTTAGAATTTGGGACTGAATTGAAAACCCAAAAGGCTAAAACTACTTATTTTGGAAGAGAGTCTATTGAAATGCTTAGATCCAAGTTATAATTACTAATTAGTTAAGGGTCAAATATTAAGCAAAGTCAAATATTGATGAAACGGGTTGTTTCGGTTCGATTTGGTTTTTCCAATTGATTTTTTTAGGTTGGGTTCGTTTTTTTACTTTCGGTTTGGTTTTTTCAATTTCAAACCAATATAGTTTGTTTGTTTTTCGGTCCGTAGCCACAACCTTAGTCATTAGTTTCTTAGGAAGCTTTTTCAAGGTACGCCAACTTTTCTAGGGGAGGATAATTTAATGGTGATTTTGTTCAATCGAAAAAATGGTTAAAAAGACTGTGAATGTACAATTTTTTAAAATTTGAATTCGGAGGGGCTCTCAAGACACACCGATAAATACAGAACTCGACACAATATATCTTGACCGTTGGATTTATTTGGATTTATGTTTAAGGTGGAAACCATGGGAGATACAACAACTGAGATCAATAGTGTCAAAATTTGTGTTTATTTTTGTACCATGGTAGACTTCTAGATTTAAAAAGCGTACTTTTTTTCTAGTATAATTATGTTCCACTTACTCATTAAAATATTATCACATCATTTAATTTTCTTCTTTCGTCTAACTTAACCGCTTTCGATTCAACTAAATAAATCATCCATACCGTATTGCGACATACTTCTATGAACTCATTTGTAGTTGGTTGGTGACGTGAATTTTTATTTTGAAGAAGCACACTAAAGTATATCGTATGTTTGAACATAAAACATTAAGGTGTGACCACATATTATTTTCTTAAAAAATATGATGTTTTAATGATACAAGTATCCCCCGAGTCACTCAATAGTTCCCTCATAAAAAATGTTTCATAGTTTATTCTAAAAGTAAATAATTGAGCATGTCCTTCGGTAATTAAGATCTCTAAAACACATGTCGACTTAAAGAACCTTTGCATCTATTTCAAAACTCGAATCAATTAACCCTCAAAGTAGAGTTGCATTGGTAATTAACCTCTTGTTTAAACCCTCATGTAACAACAAATGAGACTTCTACATGCAACTACTCTCCAGATACACATTCCTTGATCCATCACTGCCCTTGATACTCGTTTCTTGATTCTAGTAAGATTATTCGAGTCCACCTCTCTAAAAAACTAGAATTTTGTTTGTTTGAATTGGTTTTTAAATATTAAGTTTCATGCAAATTTCTCTCCTTCTGTGGAGGATTACTCATTTCAATCAAAAGTTATACGCAAATTTGAGTGGATAAAAAAGATCCAAAACTTGTTCAAACTCATTTGTAAATATGTCGTAATTGATGGACTACAACCACAATAAAATTCACAACTCTATGCTTGAAAAAGGATTCACACTTTTTTTTAAAAAACTTTTGCACACCAGTTCATGTAAACCAAAGTAATTAGTATAAGAATAAAGTGGATGTACATTAACTTGATTAAATCACTATAAGAGTATTTCTATCCATTTACTTTTATCTTCCGTTACATTTTCTTTTTGTGATCCAACTATTCTTCTGAAACCAAACCCGGTTTCCACAAGTCAAAACTGAAAATAGTAGCGATTCTTCAAACCATTTATCAAAATACACAAAGTGTCCTTCAACTTTTAAAACAAATAAGAGCCTTTAACTAAAAAGATAGGAATGCAAATACTTACAGTTCAATATACAATAATCTTTTATGATTCTTCTTAAAAGAGTCAAATATTACCATTATTAATTAAAAATACAACAAGTTAGTTCCAAAAGAATTAATTTGAATTCTTTCAGAAAGCTTAGATATTTAAAAAAAAACAAATAAATTGGAACAAGATTTATTTTCTAAAATTCCATTGAAAGTTTAAATTCCTTTAAGGCATATCAATTTTTTTCAAGAATTTTTAAATTTTCCATTAAGATTGGAAATAAATTGGAAAATTTTAGAAAAGTCGATCAATACGGAAGGCTTCAAAATCAAATGAAACAAAGTTCTTAAAAAATATGAAATAAAATTATTCAAAAAAAAATAGTTTTTTCGTTGTAAAATGAAATTTGAAGTTTTCATAAGTGGTTAATTTTTTCGATAATTTCGAAGTCGTTAAGAAAACTTGATTTCATTCAATATAACCATTTTTTTAATCATTTTAATTCAATAACCGAATATTATGGTTAGTCTTACCGTGTTATAATAGTACTAGTTTATTATGATAAAACTACATGAAACATGGAAAATGCTAAAAATATATTTATATAATAGATCTCTAAGGCATAAATATGGCTGTACATCAGTAAATGATGTCACAATGTTCTTTTGTATATGCAAACTGTTAGAATAAACATAATAAAAGATGATTTATTATCGTAGGAAGAAGAAAATAGACGTTGTGCATCCAAATCAACAAAGAAAATGTTCCCTTTAATAAGATATGATCATATGTCACTAAACTAATTTCTCCTTGAACCTTTAAATCAGTTATTCCAAAAGAATTTATAGCGAATAAATGAAGATAAATTTTGAATATCAACAGTTTGAGAAAATGGTTTACTGTTTTAACATGTTTTCGCAAATAATTCAAAGTAATTTTTTGAAACTCAACTATCATAGAGTTAAATATTTTTATAAAGCAAAAAATATATAATTTTTCATGAAACAAAAATATTCAAACTTGTCCAAAATTTTTAAATAATCACCAAGTTTTTTTTTTCAAATTTGGTGCTTTGATAGTAGTACATAGTTATATCACAAGTCTTAGGCAGTATATAGTTACTACAAATCAAAATAAGTCTTAGCCAGAGCACTTAACCACAGAGACAATGTTGTTGGATAGATTTTTTTCCCTTTTCAAAAACTCATTTAGTTTTTGATTAAACTTTGTATTTTGTAAAAGTCCTTAAATCCCACCCCCTCCCAAAAGATTCAAAATAATGCCCATGTTTATTAAAATTTTAATTTCTTTTACAATATTCCAACGTCTCTTTGTAAATTATTCAAGCGAGTTGTTTCATAGTTCTAGTAGCAAATATATGAAGGTAAAGTCGAATTATTATAACTAAAAAAATTTAGATTTCTTGAAAAATAACAATCATTTCCCAATGAAAAACTATTTTTGAAAAGTTCTAATCGTTTTAGTAACGTTGTTATTTATTTAAAGAAATCTGATTTGTAATAAGAAAACTCTTTTTCCGAAAAATACTGAATAAATGGGACATTGTCAAATAAGTTCAATCTACCTTTATAGAAGTTATTTTATTTGGAAAAACTATTAATTTCTTCAAAGAAGGTTTGAGTTTCTAACCACTGAGTTAAGTAGGTTATTCATCATCACAAAGGACCCATCGCCTCGGGGATTATAGGTGGAATATTTTTTCTACGCAATCAAATTTTCAATTCCAATTTCTTTTAAAAAGAACCGACATAAATGTAAATATTTTATGTTAAAGTTTAGAAAGTTAGAAAATTTAATTTTTTTTGGTTTGTATACTACTTTGTTAAGTGGATACTTCTTTAACCGAGGTTTATTTATTTTTACAAGTGTTTCGACACGCCATTGGCCGTGATGATAACATGCGCTTTGCATGTGAATCATTTTTTTACAACTTGTATATGTTTAATTCATTCAAGTGAAAGCAATTTGCACAAATATTTAAGCATATTTTTACGTTGAAATCGTGTGTAGTTAATTTGAATTTTAATTTATAAGTTGTAACATCTAATTTTTTTGTTACTTTGAATTTTTATTACATTATTAATTAATAAAAAACGAATTTGTAAGGAAATGTTATTGGTTGGGTACTATTTTTGAAATAATGTTAACATTTGATAATCTTTAATAATAGTTGTAATGCATTTGGTAACTTTTGTAGAGGGCGTTTTTGATAGCTCACGCCGACACAAAAAAGTGTGACACCAAATGCACTACAACTATTATTAAAGCTAAAAATATATAGTATTAAATCAATAGTTTTTAAACTCGTTTGGCAGTAATGTATTTATCTATATTATTTTTATGGGGATTTGCACTGAAGATCCCTATTTTTGATGTTGTTGTAAGAAAAATCCTTATGATAATGAGTATGTAAATTAAGTCTTTGATTTTTTCTAAATCAGAAAGTGCAAACTATCTTGCGCTTTCCTTATAACTTGCACTTTTCAAAAATTTAAATTTTTTTGAAAATTTTAAAATTTTCAATAAAAATATAAAATCAAAAAACGCAAACTAACTTGCGCTTTGCTGATAAAAAGTGCAAGTTAACTTGCATTTTTCAAACATTTTAAAATTTTCAGAAAATATTTTAAAATCAAAAAGCGCGAACTAGTTTCGCTTTCCATCAAGTTAACCTGCATTTCTCAAAAATTTTAAAATTTTCAAAAAAATTCAAAATAAAAGCGCAATCTAGCTTGCGCTTTCCTGATAGAAAGCGCAAGTTAACTTGCGCTTTTTAAATTTTTCAAAAGTTTTAAAATTTTCAAAATATACAAAAAAGAAGAATCATAGTCAAAAAGTTGCAGGTTGGGTTGAATTTTCTGTCAGAAAAATGCAAAACAACTTGTCTTTTCTATTTTCAAAAAAACAGTGACTAAATTTACATATTCTTATCTCCAGGGACTTTTCTTATAACAACATAAAAAACAAAGACCCGTGACACTTTGCTTGTATTTTAATTTTGTGTAAAGCAAAAGAAAATTATGGTTAAAAATTAAACGAAATCTAGAAATAGTATACTTTAATATCAAATACTAAATGGCTTGACCAAAACAGTATATAAACTATATGCAACCATCATGGTAGGAAGAACCAAACTATGTTTTATAACTCTAATCAATCAATGCACTCTTTATTTTTCTATACACAGCTGTATAGCGTGCATGTAAAAAAGCATGAATATGAAGGTATTATTACATATATCATATTTTTATATCTCCATTAAGTTTTTAAAAGAGAAAACTGGGGATAAAACTGGTCTCACTTTGTCTTCTACACACAGAAACTAAAAGAATAATTACATAGAATCATATTCCTCCTCCATTAGTACCATTCTTAACAGAAAAAAAGAAAGAGATTAAACAAGTATACAATCATCGAAATACGCATTCATCTAACAATACATTGAACAGTAGGGATGACCAAAAATCTAAACTAAAGAAACAAATAAATACATAGGAAACCGCTTAGTCTTACCACTCCACCTTGTGTACAATAATAACGATGATGCAGGAATATATAAAGAGGGCAAAATATTTTGGACCCATTCACATTTCATCGAGCGCTTCTCTCTCTCCTCCTCTTTCTTTTCATCTCCCTTTTTAATTTTTCCACGCACAACAACAAACCACAATTTATTATTCCCCCATCTTACTAATAAGCGCGCCCATTATCTCGTTCCCATTCCTATTTTCACCGCTTCTTTCTCCTCCTCATTTATTTCAATGGCTGTTCACGCTCATCACCCTTCTAAATCCTCCTTTCTTTTTAACAGGTACTTCCTTCTCCCTCTTCCTCTTCCTCCTCTCCTTTTTTTGTGCTTATTTTCATTATTTATTTACCCGTGTGTACTCTTTTTTGTAGAGAGGACGAAGAGTTGATTATTGACGAGATGGATAATAATATGCAACAACAGCAACAATCCACTGTTTTCTTCTCTAATAACTGTACGTTTCTTTGTTTCTCTGTTTTTTTATATTTTGATTTTGTTTTAAGTCTAATCGGCTGTGTTAAACGAATGCAGTGAATAATGGGTTTCAGCAAAATCTAAGAAAAAGAGGCAGAGATTCTTCTTCTTCTCCTTCTACTCATCCTGCTCTGTTTCAAATCATGCCTCCTTCTTCGCAGCATATTAATCATAATCATAATCATAATCAGTTTGTTTCCACTGGTCTCCATTTATCATTCCAGGACAAGAATCAGTGTAATCTCAGTGCTATTGTCAATCAGCAAACAGTTGAATTAGAGCAGTATCTCAATACCCAGGTGATTATGTCTCTGTTTGGCTTGGTTTGGATTGAATATTTTTGTTTTTGAAAATTGGTGGAGCTAAATGCAAAATGTGCGAGCAGGGAGAGAAGCTGAGGCGCACGTTATCAGACAGAATGCGGACCCACTACCGCGCGCTGCTAATGACCGCGGAAGAATCCGCCTCCAATCAACTGAGAGAGAAAGAGCTAGAAATAAACCAGACGGCCAAAAAAACCGCCGAGCTGGAGAACCGGCTATCTCGAATCAGAAACGAGTCGCTGACGTGGCAAGCGAAGGCGGCGGCGGAGCAGGAGAAGGCGGCGGCGCTACAAATGCAGATACAGCAGGTGCAGCTGGTATCGGTTCGGAAAATGTCTGACAGGGCCGGACCGGAGGTGGAGGACTCCGGTTCGGTTTACGAGGATCCGAAAAGGGCGGAGATGAGGAGGAGGGAGGCGGTGCCGGATCGGACGTGCCGGGTGTGTGGAGTGTCGGAGGTATCGGTGGTGATGGTGCCGTGTCGGCATCTGTGCATGTGTGATGTGTGCGATGCTGCTTTTGACAATGTGGAGGGTACTGTTTGTTGCCCTGTCTGTAACGTTGTCAGGACAGGCAGTATTCAAGTCTTTCTTCTTTAATTTTTTCTTTTTTTTTTCAAAAATATTAATATAAACACTCTTTTATTTAGAAAATGATGAATTTTCTTGTTTTGAAAATGATATAAAGTTAATCTATCGTCTGGTGCAAATTAACAGTTTTATCTGTTATTGATAATGGGATAATTGCTTTTGCAGATTTTAAAATGCATAGTTATTATAGGTGTATTCGTTTCTTTTGTTAGCAATTTGATTTTTGTATAAATATTTAATATACTTTTTTTATTTGAAAATGCTGTCAAATTCAATTTTTTTTTAAAAATATGAAAATTAAAAATAGAAGGAAAAGAAAAATGGTTATAATAGGTAATAGACAGATAAAGGTAGATCTTGAATTCTTTTTTTACCCCCTCAAATTGTTATCTTCTCATATGATTTTTTATGTCTACATTTTCAGGTGTGGTAGCAAAATATATTTTTACTGAAGGTCAAATTTGTAACAATATAGTTGATTATGGTAACTTGGTAAGTTAGTTTCTTTTTTAATATTTCGACATTTTAGTAAAGAAAAGTTTAGCAGTGAATATTGAATGGATGTTAATGTATGTAATTTGTCAAAACTTTATTTGTGAATGTTTTTTCCTAAAATAACAGTAAACAAACGTATTTTGTACATCGGGATGATTTTATGAATAATACGAAACGAATAAAAATATACCTCTAATGAGCATATTTTAGCATCATTCAAAAAACAGTAATTGAAATTTTTTAGATGAAATCTTTGAGTTTTATAAAGTGCATCGTTAGTTTTTTTTTGCTATTCACAGAAGTAAAATTCGGGGCCCACCTTCGAATTTGCCAGGGTCACTCAAATTTATTTCGATTTCGTCATTTTTAGAAAAGGAGCAAATGGATTGTAAAACACTTTTAGTTTTTCTTTTTTACAAACTTTCAATTATCGTTATTTTTTCATACTTATTTTCCTTTATTTGGCTCATTATAAACGTTAACAGAATGTTAAGTGATGGACTAGATCTCAATATTGTAGTTAATGCACTAATCTTTTACTTCAATTAAATTCATAACTTACTGTTTTTTATAGGCAAGATTTTTGTATTTTCCATCTTTTATTTCATTGTTTTACATACTAGTTGAATGATTGTGTTGTTTGCTTCACATTTTTTTCCTTATCCATGCATATTAGATAAGGGGTTTTGCACATAAGGTTTCTATTTTTGAAGTTCTTACAAGAAAAGTTCATGTAGTAATGCGTATGTAAATTACGTTTATATTTTTTCTAAATCAGAAAATACAAATCAACTTGCACTTTCCTAATAGAAAACGCAAATTAACTTGAGTTTTTTCAAAAAAAATTTAAAAAATAATTTTAAAATCAGAAAGCACAAACTAGCTTACGTTTGTCTGATAGAAAACACAAATTAACTTAGTTTTTCAAAAATTTCAAAAAAAAATTTCAAAATCAGAAAGCACAAACTAGCATGCGCTTTTCTGATAGAAAGCGCTTTTCAAAAATTTCAAATTTTTTTTAAAAAAATTTAAAATAAAAAAAGTGGAAGACACATTGCATTTTCTATTTTTCAAAAATAGGGACCAAATTTACATTTTCAAAGGACATTTCTTATAAAAACATAAAAAATATGGACATGTAGCTATTTTCTTGATTAGACAATGTTCTTTGATTCGAATATAAGGTATGCAAGTTGTCGAGATTCCCAAACCATTTGAAGTTAGAACAATAATAATATGCACTAAAAAAAAGCTTTATTGTTTTTAACAAGTCACGCTAATGCAACTATTCTAAATAATATTAGAACACGTAGGTAACTCGATCAATTGGCTAATTCAAAAATTAAATTTCTACTAATGCTAAGACTTTAAAAGATTGCCTAATTCACAAGAATTAATTGAAACATAACAAAGAGAGTTAAAATGTGGCAGTTTTATATATGAATGCAATTTTTTGTTGCTTTTTTTGTGTTTACCCCATCTTTTAGGAAAATCTTCTACCATTCCTCTAAAGTAATGTTACTTGTACTAATTCATTATATTTGTATTTAACAAATTATTAATGTCATATTATTTTAGATTCACACAATGAAAATTTTAAGATGAATCAAAAGTATAAGCAATCATTTCAAATTGGTCTTTAACTTGAAATTAGTGAATGGTTCTTTTGTTTCCATCAGAGATCGGACGTTATTTCATTTTTGTAACATCTCGAATCATGGAGTATTGTTTTCTTTTTAATCATTTGACTTTAGTCATAACTCAATGTTGGAAAATTCAATGAAAATCCGCGGAATTGCCATAAAAATGTTTTCCGAAGCAACTTTATTTGCGTCGATGCAATAACAATTGTAACGAATACATATAAAAACGTGTAATCTAGAGGTTATAATAATGATCCAGTAAAGATTAATCAATAAATTAATTTAATATATAAAGAAGAGGCTTTCATTGAGAAAATACACTTTGCAAATTATTATTTACAAGGGCTTCCACTAAAAGTTTTACCAAAATGTATTTTATTTTTCGGGCTATGGTTCTCATAGCTTAAGTTCTAAAGAGAATTAAAAAAAAATCTAAAATTCCACTAAAGAGAATTTCATTAGAACCTTTTTGGCTAAGTAAGAGATTGATTAACGAATCAACCACTTTGGAGGGGAGGAAGAAGCTAGTGCTTTTATACTAAAAATTATAGGAATTAATATAAATTTGTGGAGTATAAAAGATATTTTGGTTTATCTTGGTCCAAGTGTTATGATGAATTTGGCGTATGTGTGTGAATGTGTAGGAAGATAAAGAGTTAAGAAGGAATATAGTTAAGGAAATAAAGTAGGAATAAACTACATCCGTGGAGATGGTGATGGAGGAGGGTTAGCTGTGGCAGGTTGTCCATTGTTGATCGGAATCCATCCACGAAACCCAAGCTTCAGACGACTTTATAACACCGGATCTTAGGTGCCTCTATCTCCAGTTAACTTATCACTTGGATAGATAAAGTCTTATGCGACTAATCCTCAATGGAGTTGGAGGCTCCAGAAGAACTTTGGTCACTCGAGTATAGAGCTTTCGAGTGACTCAAGTCACCTAGATGAGCAAATCTCCAGGCGACTTCATGCCGATGAACGCTCCGAGTGAATATTCACCCAAGCATAGTTGGAGCTTGGTAGTTGACGTCACCTAGAGGAGTGGGTTCGATTAAATTGTATCACCCGAGTAATGTCAACGGTCGCGAAGAGCCCTTCAGAAGCGACAATGCATAATTTTGCATCATTGCAATATTTTGAGGCAGAAGGCAAAGTAAAGCCATGACTCATAGAGAGCTGTCCTTGAACAATGGATGTGCACATTTATGATGATCCACATTTACAATGTATTATCATCACTCGGTCAGGTGCATCATGCAATAGGGAAAAGGAGAAATTTCAAAAAGATTCATTTATTCATTATGCACTAGATTTTTTAATGTGTTATCACGAATAATAAAGTTTGCATTAAATCATATTTAGTCTTTTGTTTGATAAATTGATATTTATTTTGAGTTAAAACTAATTTTTTTGAAATAATTAAACTTAAATAAGATATAATTTAATATTTTTGAGTAAAATGAGCGATCCTCTCAAGAAGGAGAGCACTCGTGTAATTTTATTCTACATCCACCAACAAGTCTGATAAGTAGCAAAATAACCTCGTACAAGAAGAAAAAGAAAACTACCCCCTCCCTCCGTCGACAGTAAATTATAAGTGTAATATTAAAGAAAATAAGATAAAATTAAAGTTAAAGGTACTAGTGGAAAAGAGTAGACCCAGCTTAAAAAATTATCGGACAAGCTCGAGGAGTGATCATCCGGCCAAGAATGTGGAAACATAAGACTTCGGCTCCACATCCTCGTCCCATTCGTAGCAGCTACATAGCCTAGGCTATCCAAATAATATAACCTATTGCACCTAAAACAACTCAACAAATGATGTAATTCCAATACATATATACATGTATATAAAAGAGTTATATACATATATATGTGAAAGAAATAATGCGAGAAGGATATGTATTTAAACTCAATTATCCAGTAGTAAAGAAGAATTCGAGTAAATATCCTTATCAAAAGAATTAATTATGATGGTGCTTAAAGGCTATATTATGACTCCCACTACTACGATCTATGTTTAGCTTTAAGCCGTGAATGTTATTTTGTTTTATCCTTTTAAGAAATTCTTTGAAAATTATTTTTTTGGTTAACTTGTAACTAGGGTTTGCAATTCAGTTGTAACTAAACATCACTATAGCATAAGTTAGGTTATCAAAAGGGGTGTTTGTGCCATTAAACATCCTTTGGTTCATTTTAAACAATAAATACCAACAACTGATTATGAAAATGGTGTCAAGTAAGATTGTATAACAATTGGTGTATTGAGGTCTAATGACATTCCAATATTGATCGCAATTAGAATCAGAGTCGTTCATGTTAAACTTGAAAATATAGAGAATATTTACGAGTATAGAATCGGTTAGGGGACGGAGTATAAATGAGCCATGTCATCTAAATGTAAGTTACAAAAAACATATTTTTTGTCTATAAGTAGTTGTTTTTCTTTAAGAATGCGATTGTGTTTAATTTCTTGTGTAGGATTAACCACATATGTAACCTTGCTTTAAGGGGGGCGTTAGCTTTCCAAATGGCTTTGAACATCTTTTGCTTAGTACCAGAAATTTAATATTTGGTAAACTGAGGTTGATGGATATATTTTGTTGTTTTCCCAACACCAACTCTTCGTATCATTTTCATCGTCTAGGTTATACAATTCTAGTTTAGAATAAAGTGTAATAACTTGAGTCAAGATATTACCTTCAAGTGCATGGCTGAAACTAAAATTACATGGAAATTCAATATTTGTACTAGAGAGCTTAGAAATTAGTGCATTTTTTAAGTTACAAATATCAAAAAGTTCTTTAAATTCCACTTTTAAAGGAATAACCAAAATCTATCTATCATGCCAAAAGGCTGTGTTGTTACCAGAGTGGACTACATTGTTAATACCTAAATTATAAATGTTGAGACATTTTAAAATGACTTACCAAAATGGGGACATGTTGTTGAAGTTAGGGGGAATATAATGAAGGTTATAGGTTCTACCATAAAATTGACTTGAGATCGTTTCTTTCCAAATAAGATTTTCATTAGTGTTATTAAATTTCCAAAGCCTTTTTTCTAATAAAGAGGCATTGATGCAACAACCCAAAATCCTAAAAATTTAATTTTAATTATTTAATTAATTTTAAATATTTAAATAATTGGATTTTGGAATTTAATAACTTATAATTCAAATATAGGGAATACTTAAATATTTGATTTATGAATTAAATGATAATTAAATGGATTTAATAATTTTTTTTAACTCCTTTTAATTAATAAATATATCAGTGAATTCAATTTGTAAATTTATTTACAAATATAAATAAATCGGATAAATATCGAAAATTAAATATAAAACAATATTTAAATCTGGAAAATTGTCATTCCGGGGCACCGTCTCGGATTTCGATGAAACGAGTTTCATTTGATCCGTAATAATGAATTATATTACACCGTTGAATTTTATGACAACCACATGAATTGTTTGGTCGTGCGAGTGTGAAACGCGTTGAAATTAATATCTGAAATTTAATATAATAATTGGGTTTAAAAAGCTATCTTCCACATACGATCGAATTAGACCTCGAGACTAATTCCATTGCGTTCGGAACATGAGTATAACATATAAAACGCCAGGCGGCATGTCTCGTTTGGAGTTCGAGATTTTCGGACGTTTAAAGATGGATATTTAATTTAAATTTAAATAACATATATATATATATATATATATATATATATTCAGCCATGCTTGCCCATACTTCCAAGCACGACCTAGCTCATACCTGGCTATGTCCCCATACCTTACCCATGCCGTTCCCATTATATAATCTGTGTACATCATAAAAATTCATTCTCTTTTTTTTTTTAAATTTAAACTCATGACCTTAAATCCAACGGCCAGCGTCGATCAGGCCACGAAAGGCCGAGATAGGTGATGGATCCAACTAGGAAGTTGTTTGAGACGTTGTGACGAGCTTGTCGACTGAAGGGATCATCATTTGGAGGCGTGTGGCCGTGTAGTTTTCAGTTTGACGTCGTTCTGCGTTCGCCAACGAGCTAGGGGCGATGAGGGGTGTCAGGACCGGTGGCAGACGAATCGTGGTGGTTGAGGCTGGGTCCTGGTGAGTCAAGCAACGACGACGGTGGCGGCAATCAAAAATCGCGGTCGATTTGCTTTCTGGCAATGAAGGATTTGGGGTTGGTTTAGTTTGTTAATGAAGGTGTTTAACGTTAATGTTATAATTATAAAATAGATTAGTTGTTTATTAATTAAAATTAATCGATAACTTATAAACATGTGTATCTCATTCATACGAGATCCAAATCGAATGCGACGAGTTGCGTTGCGATCGTATCGACGAACGCTACGCTATGGAGTTGGATTGGACGTGATTGGAGCTTGTTGGATTTAGGTTAAAATCGGACGACCGTTCAGTTTTAGTCCAAAATCGGAACGTTTCGACGGAAATGGAAATCAATGTGAGTTTTAACTCACATTAAATTTTACTATATCATATCAGTGATGTTAAAAACGTTTATTGATTGCTTGGATGTTAGTTAAATTGTTTGATTTGCTTGTTTGATTGAATGTCCGTTTGGAAATTGGATGACATATATTAATTTAAAATAGTGGAAATTAGCCACAAAGGTCACTTTATCAAGTACAATTAGTTTCTAGGACACACAACTGAAATAATTACTTTTAAGGACGGCCTAAAAACCTATGAAATTATGTCTTTGAAAGTAATTGGACTACCGACTTTGTCCTTAAAAGTAATTATTCTGCTGACTTTGGCTTTGAAATTAATTTTTGTGGATGTGTGTCCTAGAAACAAATTGGACTGCAAAGTTTGTCCTTCAGGTGAAATGCCCCAATTTAATAGTTAGAACCCGTATGATTATATATATTATGTAAGAGTCCAAAAACTCGACCTTCGAAAATCGGCACCCGTACTTCACTTGTACTCAAAATGCCGTAGATTCAAACGCCGAATCTAGCTTCCCAGAGCTTATAACACAATAAGTATAACAACACAGCAGAAGAAAAGAATATATCAATATATATAACATTGATACAATGACAGATAACAAATCTGATAAAATATGATACAACAGAATAATACAACAGATATCAATGTACATCAGAGATATGATACAAGAAATAGCAGCGGAAAGAAAATAGATAACACCAGCAATGGATAGAATGTCTCCAATAGAATGCTTCAATCCATAGCTAGCGAAAAGCAAGGTCAGTCGTCCAAGGACTGACTAGCTCCAGATAATCTACTCAACCTGAATATCTGAGAAACCGAACTCTAGACTGCCCGTGTGGAAAATGGTGGGCACCCAGAGTTTAGGAAGGGAACAATAAACTCCGAGTCAGTCGTGGGACTGGTGTGAGCAACAAAAACAGTTTATCTTTAAAACAAACAACAAAAGAGTTTTAAACATTGAAACCTGCAATGTTTTGGAAAATGAAACTACCATAAGACCTCCCACCACACACACAATGCAAACGCAGAATTGGAGGAGATTTCTTCTTATGACAGTCAAATATGCTTACTACGTAAACAAAACTCTTTTGATATTATTACTAGTGCATAGTGCAGAAAAACATTTCGAAAGTATAATATTAATCTTAGCCAGCATAGACATTCCGAACTATGCCTACTATAGCTACCATCTAAACAGTGGTGACCACCATAAGTAAATGGCAGGTTCTACAACTAATACCGTACAAGATTCGTATTGGAAAATGGATTTCCAACAAATGGTCAGGCTAAGGAACTTCCTACTGTCAATGGGATCGCCTCTGGTGGGACGTCCCGAGAACCTACCCGGCTCTCTGCCAACACAAGGCCGGGTTACCTCTGTAACTAGGTAACTACTACTCGAGCATGCCACCTCCCGGTCCTTTGGGACCTTTATCCGAGGCCTCGGTAACCAACATCACACATAATAATAAACTGTGTCCACATGAGTAAGTATTTGGGCTCCATACCATGATACCACCCTTTTCCAGAAGGAAATGACATACCCTAAAGGGAGCGACCCTCATAACCTTGCCACATCATTCTTATTTCGACCATTTTCGGTCTGTGAGGTTCGATAAGGTCTCGTCCACAAAGCTACGCTTTTCACAAAGCCATGCTCTGATCACAAATAATCAATAAATGATCATCACACAACATCACTCAGCATGCCACATTACCAAATTGGGAGTATATCGCTGATAAATTTCAACTACATGTAACCATACAAGTCTGTTCCGGGTTCGAACAGAACCGAAGGCACTTCCAAAGAAGCCCTTGCAAATCCGGGTATTCACAATCCTGATCGGATTTCCCATCACTTAGGGAATCTCTATACCGGGCGCTACTCGGTGCAGAGACAATCGATAGGTTATCCTATCGTTTTCGCAAACACCCGGTCTTCAACACCGGTCTTCAAATGCTATCCATATACGACGTATCACTTATTCGGAATGAGGTATATGACACAAAGGTCCTTTCCCGGCTAAACCGAATAATGAGCTCAATATTTAAAAACATATGGAATTTGGGATTTCAGTTAAGTCACAACTTATTACCCAAAACTTTCTTTCCAAATGGTTTAACAAATTACCATTTTCAAATCTTTAAACAAAAAGATTTATTTTAACAACCTTCAACGGTTTAAACAATTTCCACATTTTAATCTTTTAAACAAAAGATTCATTTACAGATTTTCCAAATTAATTTCCATTTCTATTGGATTAACTCGTTAAATCTTTTAAAATAAAAATTTAACTAATAGCTTTCAAAACAATTCCATTTTAAATGGTTTAAACAAATCATCATTTTAAATCTGTTAAAAATAAACAGATTTAATTCATAGCTTTCTAAAAGAATTCATTTATAACTTGGAAAACCATTTTTCAATTCAATCTTGAAATTCCTTTAATTAAACTGGAATTTCATTTCTTATCTGAAAGCTTTTATCCTTTTAAAACAAACAGTTTCATTTTAGAAATCTGATTCATTTATACGAGTTAAGGTTCTTGGGTTAAATCCAAATTCTCAAATAATACTTTTAAAATGGTTTAACTTCATAAAAACACATTTATATCATCTTTAATCAAAATTTCCAATCATTGAATTCAATTACAAAATTTGGATTATTTAAATTGAAACTTTACCAAGTTATTCAAAATAGCTTTTATCTTAAAAACCCCATTTCAAAAGCTTTAACATTTAACCCAAATCCATTTCCAAAATCAATTGAAATTAAAATTTCAATTTCAAAAACATTAAATTTAAATCATCTGTGACTTAACCGATTTCCATGTGAAATCCATATTTGTGTATGTAAAAGTGTGGTCCAGGGGTTTCACACAGTAGTGCAACATCATCAATCATCACAGATCAAATTACAGAAGTATAGTTGATAAGCGGTATTAACTATAACGCTCATCTTCATTCACAGATCACAGATATATATATCACAGATAAGTAAATTACAGATCACAACATAAATCAGGATGTATCACAAAGCATCATATATCAGGGATATCAACAATTCAACCATTCAGTCAGGTCCAAACATTCATAGGTAAGGTCAATTTATTTATCTGATTAAATTAAATCAGATTAATTCCTTATAAATAATTTACTAATCTTGGTTAATTAATATTAATCAATTACAAATTATCTTGATTAATTATTCTTTAATCATTTATTAATATCAAAATCTTCAATTAATAACCTTATAATTTATCATTATTAACACATTAATAAATTCAAGAAATCAAGTAAATCAAGATATAAATTTATCTTAATTAATTCCTAGTTAATTATCTTCATTAACTAATAACATTTCTTTAATTACTTTCTTAAGAAATTTCCTTAGATTAAATCATTTGATCTTTATTCATTTTAAAGATAAAACATTTTAGAAACTTCCATTTCAAAAATACACTTTAACAATCAAAATTGTTTAAATCATTTTATATTAAAAAACTTCCATTTTAAAATTCAAACTATTTAACCATTTTAAAGTAGTTAAAACAATTTAAATTCAAAAATTTATTTTGAATTCAACTCTTTTTGAATACAATTAAATATTAAGCACTTTTAAGTTATTAAAATAATTTAAATTATGAAACTTTATTTTTTCCAACTCAGTTTCAAAACTGTTAACTGGGTACAGGTTTAAAACCTTGAACAAACTCCTACCCAATCCTCCCTCATTTACTTCTAGTTCGACATGAAGTTTCCCCGAGTCAAACCCTTAAAGATTCGAGTAACTCGCGAATTAACTCGAGTGAAAATCTCGAGTACCCTCTGCTTCAACAAACTCCTCCAGGCACAACACAGTGCACCATGCATATGCACGGTGGCAATGGTCATCGCTGATCATCATCGATGTTCTTCCCACATCATCCATCACCCAAACACTCTCTTGCAAGCATCAACATAACATCATCAACTCGAAATCAAATTCGAGAGTTCGAGCCACAAACCTGGAAACACGAGACAGAACCCAACCTCCACACCTGTCAATGCCTCGCCTCCTTATCTCCGACCACCAGAGAAACTTTACCTTCGGCCACTACTTCTTCCACACTCCATCAATCACCTACTCGAATCTAGGAAAGCTCGATCATTCATAGGGGCCGCGACAATAAATTTTTCGAGCAACAGAAAACTAGGGTTATAAATTTCAATCCTAAATCACCATCACCACAATGCTTAAATCCTCTTCCCCATAATTTTCCCTGAAACCATGATCATGCTTCTACCTCTAGGAAGAAATCCAATCTTCCATAGCCAGTGGACCACCAGAAATTACTCCAACATCAATCTCATTTCAAACAAGAACAGAGCCTAAATCCTAATACTAAAAATTAAGATTTTAGTTTTAAAAATCACCATTTGGTTTAAGAATTCAGATTACATTCCTGAATTTATAAATTATGGCATTTGAATTTTTAGATTATTACACATGCACTGTATTTTTATTTTATTTTTTTGAATTTCCAAAAACAATACAGACTTTATTATATATTAAATAAAATTTTAAACATTAACTTATGTTACAAAACCATATATTGTTTGAATCTTACATCTTAACAGAGATTTGAACATGAGATCATGATTTTGATCAGAATTTAAACCTGGGATTCTAGAACAGGCAAGAACACATCACAAACATAGAGATGAGAATGTAACAGAATTTTTTTTAACTTAAACAATTTAAATTTGTGATGTTACTCACTGGTGAAAACAAAGAAGTCTGGGAAGAAAAAAAAAACAAAGTTGCTCACCTGAAATATTGTTGAAACAGGGAATAAATGTTGTGTTGAAGAGCTGCAGTTTTGAGTTTCCTGTAAATCTTCCCTTGCTTTTGATTTTGAATGATATTTAAGTTTGCAATGATGTTTATTTTCCTTTGCTTGCTAAATTATGTTTTCTTGAACGAACTGGAACCATATAGATGTGTATATGTGGAGAGAAAGGTGTTTGTACATGCTGATAAGTTTTGTACAGGGTAATATATATTTTTCTTATTTGTACAAAGTTGATCAGAGATTTTTATTAGCAAATGGAGGCTGATATATATCTCTCATGTACTAAGGAGGCTGAAGTACCTTGCATTAATTATGTTGTACAAACTGAGATTTTAAAATTGGTTTGAATTCTTTTCATAGTTGAATATATACACCAGTATCTTCTTTTATAAGCTTTCATGTATATATTTTATTTGTTTGTACCATACTTAAATGTATTTGACTTTACTTTGGCCAAAGATATTTATAAAACTGAAATGATTCTCTTACATTTCGAATGACCATATTTGTGCTGCTGAGAAGAAATGGCATTACAATGTTTCCCATTTTGTCTACAGCAAATCCATTTGAATTTGTATATGTATACTACCTATTTTACAAATCTATATAATTTATCTTATATCTATATATTTTAATTTCTATTTCCAAATTAAATTTGTACTTCTATCTTAAATTATATTTTTAACTTTAATACTTGTCTTGTATTTCTTTGCAAGTTCATACTTGAATGTATTTCATCCTTTGTATTTTGTTTTACCAACCTATATATTTATAGTTTTATATTATTTTATAAACTCAAACCATTATTAACCATCAATTCTAATATTTATTATTATCATTTATTATTAAACCATTTATTTAAGATTTAAATTCAAATCAAATATACATATATATTCAACTTTTCCTCATATATGCCCGTATGCATATATATTCACATATATACCATATTTACAATATTTTTAAATTTAAATAATTTATACATAATTTATTTAGATAGGGGAAACTCGCAATCAATTAATCGATTAATTTCACAATTTTAATTCAAAAATTAATTTAATTATCAATTTAAATGTAATTAATATTCGGGATCGTTACAGACTTCCCTCCTTAAAAGAATTTCATCCTCGAAATTGCCAAGGAGACACAAAGATAGATGAAGAATGTTTCATCGAATCAAACTGAACGTTCATTCTGCATTTGGCTTACCAAATCAGAATATTAATAACAGATACAAGAACGAATCTATTTAACACTTCACAAGATACTCGGGTTATCCAGATCTACGAAATATACAGTGACATCGGTTAGTTTAAAAGGATAACTAACCATTCGTAGAACATATCCGAACCCAAAGAATAGATAGATATATGGATACAATTTCAAAACTTTTAATTTAAAAACCAAATTATACCTATCAACCATAGCAAACAAAGCAAACAATACATCCAAACAAACAATTTTGGTCCATCCGGAGTTTATGTCCCATATTAATATATCGAATCTCCTTCCTGGATCTACCAGAAATTATCGAAGAATTGAGAAAAGATGACGAACAAAAGAGATTGATAGAGAAAAGATTATTTCCTTGTTGTTACAGGTTATTGACCATTTATAATCGTATTCCCCTGTCCCCTATCTCATCCTCTTCTTGCACTCATACTTACTATCAGCGAATAGCAAGAGAATTTACTGAGGCGTACGAACGGATATCTGAGAATTACTCATTCTAGGGTATACTTCACCCTATCTCTAATGAGCTAATTAATGTGTTACACTCCTGAGCTAAAGTTTTACCCTCAGCTCTGATACCAAATGTAAGAGTCCAAAAAATCGGCACCCGTACTTCACTTGTACTCAAAATGCCGTAGATTCAAACGCCGAATCTGGCTTCCCAGAGCTTATAACACAATAAGTATAACAACACAACAGAAGAAAAGAATATATCAATATATATATAACATTGATACAATGACAGATACAAAATCTGATACAATATGATACAACAGAATGATACAACAGATATCAATGTACATCAGAGATATGATACAAGAAATAGCAGCGAAAAGAAAATAGATAACACCAGCAACGGATAGAATGTCTCCAATAGAATGCTTCAATCCATAGCTAGCAGAAAGCAAGGTCAGTCGTCCAAGGACTGACTAGCTCCAGATAATCTACTCAACCTGAATATCTGAGAAACCCAACTCTAGACTGCCCGTGTGGAAAATGGTGGGCACCCAGAGTTTAGGGAGGGAACAATAAACTCCGAGTCAGTCGTGGGACTGGTGTGAGCAACAAAAACAGTTTATCTTTAAAACAAACAACAAAAGAGTTTTAAACATTGAAACCCGCAATGCTTTTGGAAAATGAAACTACCATAAGACCTCCCGCCACACACACAATGAAAACGCAGAATTGGAGGAGATTTCTTCTTATGACAGTCAAATATGCTTACTACGTAAACAAAACTCTTTTGATATTATTACTAGTGCATAGTGCAGAAAAACATTTCGAAAGTATAATATTAATCTTAGCCAGCATAGACATTCCGAACTATGCCTACTATAGATACCATCTAAACAGTGGTGACCACCATAAGTAAATGGCAGGTTCTACAACTAATACCGTAAAAGATTCGTATTGGAAAATGGATTTCCAACAAATGGTCAGGCTAAGGAACTTCCTACTGGCAATGGGATCGCCTCTGGCGGGACGTCCCGAGAACCTACCCGGCTCTCTGCCAACACAAGGCCGGGTTACCTCTATAACTAGGTAACTACTACTCGAGCATGCCACCTCCCGGTCCTTTGGGACCTTTATCCGAGGCCTCGGTAACCAACATCACACATAATAATAAAGTGTGTCCACATGAGTAAGTATATGGGCTCCATACCATGATACCACCCTTTTCCAAAAGGAAATGACATACCCTAAAGGGAGCGACCCTCATAACCTTGCCGCATCATTCCTGTTTCGACCATTTTCGGTCTGTGAGGTTCGATGAGGTCTCGTCCACAAAGCTACGCTTTTCACAAAGCCATGCTCTGATCACAAATGATCAATAAATGATCATCACACAGCAACACTCAGCATGTCACATTATCAAATTGGGAGTATATCGCTGATAAATTTCAACTACATAACCTCTGAGCTCGTACGTCTTAGAGAAGGGTGTTAAGCTAAGAGAATAAATTCTCCGCCACCAACAAAAATGTATTTAAAAGAAATCTGCTTTATATCTCAAAGTGTAATGTCAGACATGTAACCATACAAGTCTGTTCCGGGTTCAAACAGAACCGAAGGCACTTCCAAAGAAGCCCTTGCAAATCCGGGTATTCACAATCCTGATCGGATTTCCCATCACTTAGGGAATCTCTATACCGGGCGCTACTCGGTGCAGAGACAATCGATAGGTTATCCTATCGTTTTCGCAAACACCCGGTCTTCAACACCGGTCTTCAAATGCTATCCATATACGACGTATCACTTATTCGGAATGGGCTATATGACACAAAGGTTCTTTCCCGGCTAAACCGAATAATGAGCGCAATATTTAAAAACATATGGAATTTGGGATTTCAGTTAAGTCACAACTTATTACCCAAAACTTTCTTTCCAAATGGTTTAACAAATTACCATTTTCAAATCTTTAAACAAAAAGATTTATTTTAACAACCTTCAACGGTTTAAACAATTTCCACATTTTAATCTTTTAAACAAAAGATTCATTTACAGATTTTCCAAATTAAAATAAATTTTTTACTTATAGCTTTCAAAACAATTCCATTTCAAATGGTTTAAACAAATCATCATTTTAAATCTGTTAAAAATAAACAGATTTAATTCATATCTTTCTAAAAGAATTCATTTATAACTTGGAAAACCATTTTTCAATTCAATCTTGAAATTCCTTTAATTAAACTGGAATTTCATTTCTTATCTGAAAGCTTTTATCCTTTTAAAACAAACAGTTTCATTTTGGAAATCTGATTCATTTATACGAGTTAAGGTTCTTGGGTTAAATCCAAATTCTCAAACAATACTTTTAAAATGGTTTAAGTTCATAAAAACACATTTATATCATCTTTAATCAAAATTTCCAATCATTGAATTCAATTACAAAATTTGGATTATTTAAATTGAAACTTTACCAAGTTATTCAAAATAGCTTTTATCTTAAAAACCCCATTTCAAAAGCTTTAACATTTAACCCAAATCCATTTCCAAAATCAATTGAAATTAAAATTTCAATTTCAAAAACATTAAATTTAAATCATCTGTGACTTAACCGATTTCCACGTGAAATCCATATTTGTGTGTGTAAAAGTGTGGTCCAGGGGTTTCACACAGTAGTGCAACATCATCAATCATCACAGATCAAATTACAGAAATATAGTTGATAAGCGGTATTAACTATAACGCTCATCTTCATTCACAGATCACAGATATATATATCACAGATAAGTAAATTACAGATCACAACATAAATCAGGATGTATCACAAAGCATCATATATTAGGGATATCAACAATTCAACCATTCAGTCAGGTCCAAACATTCATAGGTAAGGTCAATTTATTTATCTGATTAAATTAAATCAGATTAGTTCCTTATAAATAATTTACTAATCCTGGTTAATTAATATTAATCAATTACAAATTATCTTGATTAATTATTCTTTAATCATTTATTAATATCAAAATCTTCAATTAATAACCTTACAATTTATCATTATTAACACATTATTTAATTCAAGAAATCAAAGTAAATCAAGATATAAATTTATCTTAATTAATTCCTAGTTAATTATCTTCATTAACTAATAACATTTCTTTAATTACTTTCTTAAGAAATTTCCTTAGATTAAATCATTTGATCTTTATTCATTTTAAAGATAAAACATTTTAGAAACTTCCATTTTAAAAATACACTTTAACAATCAAAATTGTTTAAATCATTTTATATTTAAAAACTTCCATTTTAAAATTCAAACTATTTAACCATTTTAAAGTAGTTAAAAAATTTAAATTCAAAAATTTATTTTGAATTCAACTCTTTTTGAATACAATTAAATATTAAGCACTTTTAAGTTATTAAAATAATTTAAATTATGAAACTTTATTTTTTCCAACTCAGTTTCAAAACTGTTAACTGGGTACAGGTTTAAAACCTTGAAAAAACTCCTACCCGATCCTCCCTCATTTACTACGAGTTCGATATGAAGTTTCCTCGAGTCAAACCCTTAAAGATTCGAGTAACTCGCGAATTAACTCGAGTGAAAATCTCGAGTACCCTCTGCTTCAACAAACTCCTCCAGGCACAACACAGTGCACCGTGCATATGCACGGTGGCGATGGTCATCGCTGATCATCATCGATGATCTTCCCACATTATCCATCACCCAAACACTCTCTTGCAAGCATCAACACAACATCATCAACTCGAAATCAAATTCGAGAGTTCGAGCCACAAACCTGGAAACACGAGACAGAACCCAACCTCCACACCTGTCAACGCCTCGCCTCCTTATCTCCGACCACCAGAGAAACTTTACCTCCGGCCACTACTTCTTCCACACTCCATCAATCACCTACTCGAATCTAGGAAATCTCGATCATTCATAGGGGCCGCGACAATAAATTTTTCGAGCAACAGAAAACTAGGGTTATAAATTTCAATCCTAAATCACCATCACCACAATGCTTAAATCCTCTTCCCCATAATTTTCCCTGAAACCATGATCATGCTTCTACCTCTAGGAAGAAATCCAATCTTCCATAGCCAGTGGACCACCAGAAATTACTCCAACATCAATCTCAGTTCAAACAAGAACAGAGCCTAAATCCTAATACTAAAAATTAAGATTTTAGTTTTAAAAATCACCATTTGGTTTAAGAATTCAGATTACATTCCTGAATTTATAAATTATGGCATTTGAATTTTTAGATTATTACACATGCACTGTATTTTTATTTTATTTTTTTGAATTTCCAAAAACAATACAGACTTTATTATATATTAAATAAAATTTTAAACATTAACTTATGTTACAAAACCATATATTGTTTGAATCTTACATCTTAACAAATATTTGAACATGAGATCATGATTTTGATCAGAATTTAAACCTGGGATTCTAGAACAGGCAAGAACACATCACAAACATAGAGATGAGAATGTAACAGAATTTTTTTTAACTTAAACAATTTAAATTTGTGATGTTACTCACTGGTGAAAACAAAGAAGTCTGGGAAGAAAAAAAAAACAAAGTTGCTCACCTGAAATATTGTTGAAACAGGGAATAAATGTTGTGTTGAAGAGCTGCAGTTTTGAGTTTCCTGTAAATCTTCCCTTGCTTTTGATTTTGAATGATATTTAAGTTTGCAATGATGTTTATTTTCCTTTGCTTGCTAAATTATGTTTTCTTAAACGAACTGGAACCATATAGATGTGTATATGTGGAGAGAAAGGTGTTTGTACAGGCTGATAAGTTTTGTACAGGGTAATATATATTTTTCTTATTTGTACAAAGTTGATCAGAGATTTTTATTAGCAAATGGAGGCTGATATATATCTCTCATGTACTAAGGAGGCTGAAGTACCTTGCATTAATTATGTTGTACAAACTGAGATTTTAAAATTGGTTTGAATTCTTTTCATAGTTGAATATATACACCAGTATCTTCTTTTATAAGCTTTCATGTATATATTTCATTTGTTTGTACCATACTTAAATGTATTTGACTTTACTTTGGCCAAAGATATTTATAAAACTAAAATGATTCTCTTACATTTCGAATGACCATATTTGTGCTGCTGAGAAGAAATGGCATTACAATGTTTCCCATTTTGTCTACAGCAAATCCATTTGAATTTGTATATGTATACTTCCTATTTTACAAAGCTATATAATTTATCTTATATATATATATTTTAATTTCTATTTCCAAATTAAATATGTACTTCTAACTTAAATTCTATTTTCAACTTTAATACTTGTCTTGTATTTCTTTGCAAGTTCATACTTGAATGTATTTCATCCTTTGTATTTTGTTTTACCAACCTATATATTTATAGTTTTATATTATTTTATAAACTCAAACCATTATTAACCATCAATTCTAATATTTATTATTATCATTTATTATTAAACCATTTATTTAAGATTTAAATTCAAATCAAATATACATATATATTCAACTTTTCCTCATATATGCCCGTATGCATATATATTCACATATATACCATATTTACAATATTTTTAAATTTAAATAATTTATACATAATTTATTTAGATAGGGGAAACTTGCAATCAATTAATCGATTAATTTCACAATTTTAATTCAAAAATTAATTTAATTATCAATTTAAATGTAATTAATATTCGGGGTCGTTACATATTACCCATAACCATTGTTTTGCAAGGAAATCTGTAGAGAGATCTCGACAGGTTTCTCGCCAGTAATTATTTATTTACATCCTTATGTTGTTATATTGATGGTAAATTAAAATAAATCCTGATATTCCATTTAATTTGTTAAGTGTTGGTATAACAATTTCGCTATATCGTCATTTATTAAAGTTCATCCCCAAAAACCCTATCATATGAACTTGAGCTTGTGTTTTCGCTAAATAGAATATTAAAATTCATTAATCATTTTGATTTATGATAATTTAAAATAATTAATCATTTTAACTAATGATTTTGAGATGAACTAACCAATTTAATAAATGATGTTTAAAATTGGTTCATATTTGATTTAAATGAGATAAGATTTAATTTATCATTTTAACTAATGATTTCTTTAGTTTAATTAATTATGATAATTAATGATAATTGAAATCAATAATCATTTTAATTAATAATATTTAAAAGTAATTAGTTATTTTAAATAATGATGTTTGAATTTAGCTAATCCTTTAATTAATGATTGTTTTAAATTTAACTAATTGTTTAACTAATGATATTTGGAATTTAGTTAAATCATTCTAATTAATGATGCTTTTAGTTAAATAAATCATTTTAGCAAATGATGTTTTAATTAATCGTTTTAACCAATGAGGTTTGAATTTAGCTAAACCAATTAATTTATCGAACTTAATTAATTGTTTATTTAATGGCATTTAAAATTATTTAATCATTTTAATTAACGATGTTCGAGATTAATTATTCATTTAATTAATGATTACTTGAATTTAATAAATCTTTTTAAATATTGATATTTAAAGTTAATTAATTGATTTAATAAAAGTGACTAGAGTAAATTAACTAATATAATAAAAGTGCTTTAAGTTAATTAACCGACTTAAAGTTAATAAACTGATTTAATAAAGATTTTAAAGTTAATTGGGTGATGATATAAAAGTGTTTAGAAATAATTATCTATTTTATTAAAGATAATGGATTCATTTACTTGAACATGATGACCAACTAAACTAAACTTAAAGATAAAAGTGTTTTGATTATCTTGGTTTTCTGATTAGACTGACTAAATTTAAACACGATGACTGGTTTATTATTATAGATAAAATTAAAAATAAAATTTCTAATTGGAATGAGAAATTTTTATCTACAGCTGGTACATTAGTTCTCATAAATTCTGTTTTATCTGCTCTTCTAGTCTATTAGATATCTATGCATCTTTTCCCAGATTGGATGATTAACAAAATTGATAAAATAAGAAGGGACTTCTTATGGAGTGGGGACAACTCTAACAGTAGTATTAAATGTTTTGTAAATTGGGAAACAGTTTGTAAATCCAAAAAGGAAGGTGGTTTAGGAGTCATTAATTTGCGTAACATGAATTTGTCTTTGTTAGGGAAATGGTTATGAAAATTTAAGGATATTAATGATAAATCTTTTTGGAAAGAAATCATTTGTAAATATTACTATAATGATAGTAATAACTTATACCAAATCACACCTTCTGTTATTAACAAGTTGTCTAATTTTTTGAAATCAATTTTAAAATGTCAAGAGATTTTTAACCTTGGTACTAATACGATTGTTCATTCGGGAAATAATACTTCTTTTTGGCATGATCGTTGGATTTCTATCATCCCTCTTAAGATAGAATTTAAGGAGCTTTATGATATTTGTAACTTAAGAATGCTTTGATTTTAGATATTTTTTCTTCGGATAATGATCCCCCTTGGAATTTTAGTTTTAATAAAATTTTAGAAGGTACAACTCTTAGGCAACTTTCTTTGCTTTATACTAGATTGAATTTATATAATATTGATAATGATAATGACAATATTATTTGGGAGTGACATAAGAGTAAAGATTTACTTCTAATTCTTTTTATAAATTTCTTAATTTCTTAGGCGTAACTAATAATTCTTTTTAACTTATTTGGAAAACAAATGCTCCCCCTAAATCTAAAATGCATATGTGGTTAATCATGCATGGAAAATTAAATACTATTGAATTGTTAAAGAAAAATAATATGCAAATTGATAATAAATGTTTCTTTTGTAATTTAGATTTTGAAGACATTATGCATGTGTATTATGATTGCATAGACACATATTATATTTTAAATAATACTCTCAATCTTTAATTTTAGTCTTACAACTAAAATTACCGATTGTGACTATTATTGGAATAGATTTAAGTATAAAATGGAAAATAGATTTTTACTTGATACTTTATTCATTATAATTTGTTGGTATATTTGTTTTGAGAGAAATCAGAGAATTTTTAATAATAATAATAGTCATTTTAATAAATTGAATTTAATAATACCTTCATTTTGTTTTAATTGGATCTCAAATCCTAAATATAAATTAGCTAAAAATAATCATTTTAAAGAATATCTTAATAAGGTTAGTAATTATATTAAGTTATTTAAACATAAAAACAATATTTTTGACATTAATAATTGTAGCATTAACATTTTTTTAAACTTAAACGATGAGTTCACTGATTATCATAATATCCTTTTGATCAAAGGATCATAAGGATAAGTTTTAATTTGTTTTAGTTTTAGTTTGTTTTTGTTTTTAGGTTTTTAACTTCTTTTGATCATGGATTCTTTTTTAGTTTGTTTCTAATTTTTGTTGTTTTTCTGTCCTATTATCTTAGCTTTTGTATCTTTACTTTTATTTCATTAATGCATATATATGTATATAAATTTCATTTATATACATATATGTGTACACTTCTTATAATTTTCCTTACTTTCTGTTACAGATACAAGTTTTGGCCAAAAATAGTGTTAGATTCTTTTTGCAGGTTCCTAGGATTGCTGATGGCAGGATTGCTGTTTGCAGTGAGGAGTTCTTCTCAGTTCTTCTGTATCTTCAGTGCCCTTCTACTTTCTAGATGATTCACTTTTACAGCGAGTCACTCTCTCCAGTTCTTTCGAGTCTACTGAGTGGCATTTTTCATCATTCGCAATTGTAGTGAGGCGTTCTTTTTGGATTTTCTAAGTTTGTAGCGTGGCATTTCCTTTTCAGATGGAGTTGTCTTCTAGTATCATTGGCGCTGAGTTGCTTCATAGATTTTTTAGGTACTTCTAACACCTCACAACCGGGCGGTGGCCTTGCTGGAGCTCGATATTGGGGGTGTAATGGGCGGTGGCCTTGCCAGAGCTCATTCTAGGGGTACCTGAGTTCTTTTCTTTGTTAGTTGTACTATGATTAGCTACATGCCAAGCATGTTGGCAGCACCTTGTCTTCAGTGATATATTTATATATTTACATGTGTGCTCTCCTCTATTCTAGAGGATCACACATTTCTCTCAAAAAAAGATAATGGATTTGTTTACTTGAAAGAGATTGTAAATGTGATTAGTTATCCTTCGGGAGGTTTTGGTGTTATGAAGATCTTGGAGGGGAGCTAGAGATTCATCTATCGTAGTATTTTATTTTCCGCTGTATTATATAGTATTCCTATCAGCATTTGTAAGGTCAAGATTTTATAACTATCCAACTAATAAGGTTTTATTTTTAACTCTGATATATTTTGTACTTTGGAGTGACAGTTTGTACTATCCTTGATATATTATATGTTGTCGATTCCGATGTAAGATTCTGTTTTTCTCCGTTCTCCGTTCTTTTCTTTTTATTTACCCCAATAATCTTCTTTTTTGTCGATTGAATGCGCGACATTGGAACATAGTAGCAGTGTTCGGTGTCGACTTTCGATGGTCAAAAAGACGGGTCATTACAAAGTGGTATTAGAGCCAGGTTAAGCGAGAAACTTGGCTTTGTTAGGGTTTGGCTCATTAGAGATAGGGTAAGCGACACCCTAGAATGAGTTGAGAGTATTATATATATACAAGAGCGTATTTTTTAATGTTATAAAAACGTATTATGTTAATAGGTCTATTGAGTTTTTATGAATTATGGTCGAGACGTGGGACACCACGGTATCGATAGGGGTTTCTAAGCACTTGACCAAGGCCAAAAATGGTATTGAATTTTTGAAAATTTGGTAAATTAAATATTTTTCCCAGGACGATATTTCATATATATAAAGGAATAATTATCAAAAATTTATATATTTATAAAGTGTGTGGATTTGAATGTGATAATATGTATTTATTATCACTATTATTTGTTCGGTTATGCTTAATTTAAATTAGAAGCATTGGCTATTGTTTGTTAGTTGCAAAATGGTGCTCGATTTATTTAGGAGCATTTATCGCTTTGATTTAAAACGAACCCATTGTGAATTAATTTTCACAATTTGAGTATAAAGGTGTTCGGAGAAAAAGTTAACTTGAAAATTCACCATTTAATAATGATGGGTTAAGAATTAAACTTTAATAAAAAGCTGTTAATATAATCTAAATAGCGGGATAAGATATTTAGAGAATAAATATTTAAGAAAATTTAATTATAATAAAGAAGGATTATTATAATATGAAATTGTTTATATATAAAGGAAATTTTATATAAATTTAGTTCATAAAACATGTTTTAAGGATTTTTGAATTTAAATCCCTGAATTTTTGAAAATAATTTCAAAAGGTTTTGAGAAATGAAATAGTAGTATTTTTGGGAGTAATTGAAAGAAAATTATTTTAACAAGTAAAATTTTAAATGGAATAAATTTTCTTTGGGATAATTAGGAGGAAATCGTTTCGATTAGTTTTGTGGTAATCTGAATAATCTTCTAAGTGACGATCATAAGTTTGCTTAGACGAGCGTTATGGAGTACTTAGTAAATTATTCTCGTTATCATTGTGCGATCGAAATGTGTTCAAATCCGTATAAACCCAAAGTGAGTTTTAATAAATAAATCGTTCAAAGTTATTTCATATAAAAATATATGCAGTGTGCTTTAAAAAATGAGTTTTTGAAATTAAAAACAGAGTAAATAATTTTTAAGTTCCCTTAAAAGGGAATTGTTTTCCAAAACAAAAGTATTTCTAATAAGAGATTGTTTTGATAAATGAGCTTTTACCCTTAGATAAGATAGGGGATAATATAACACATGTAAATTAGGTTAAATTAAATAAGAAGGTTTTGATAAACATTGTGGTATTAAAACCATAAGTTTTGTTTAAAACTCTAAGTAGTGTAAATTATTTGCAGTTGTCAACCTATGAAACATCATTCATTTTAACACTCTAAGTTAAAAAGGTTGATAGGTTGACTCGGTTTTGAGTAACCATAATTTGATTTGATCCCCGCCTAGATCTTTGATAAAGTAAAATAAAATTTGTATGTACTCTTAGGATATAAAAGAGTATTATACAAGTAAATAAAGTGGAATAATTTATTATTTGATGTTTTATAAAGAAACTAATTTATTAAATATTTTAAAACTTGGGTGAGAAATTACATAATAATTCATAAATAATTTTAGTATTGAATAAAATACTAAGTGAAATTTTAAGTGACTTAGAAAAAAAAATTAATATAACTAAGAAACTAATAAAATATAGAGTATAACTTTCCATTTTGTCCGAGTGAGTTTGGATAATCTTTTAAGCAATAACCAAAGGCTAATGAGCAAAACGGTCCGCTTAGATAATTATTAATATTTTTGGACAATCAAGAAGGTTTTGAACCTAAGTAAAGATTTGTTCATTAGTCATTTGACATTTCGAAACAATGTTAAGTATAAGTTTTCCCTTATGGAATTTGATTGACTGTTGGTGCTAGTTTCTTCATTCATGGAATTTGATTGAATTGAATTGATTGGTTGTGTGATTTTATATACCATTGTCTACAAACTTTGAATTTATAGATAAACGATTTTGAATTGTTGTTATTAGGACCTAAATCCCGGTGATTTTGAAAAAGATATTTTTGAAAGATTTTGGGAATGAAATGATACTTATTCACTCTAGCTGATGTTTTCAGAGGAGCCAGAATACCACTGGACGCTCCACGTTATTTTGATTCTAGAGTTTCACCATACTTTTTTACGAGGAGTTCCCTCTTTGTTATTTTGATTTTTGATCTTTGATTTTTCTCGTCCGAGAAACTTGAAAATAAATTTTTGAATTGAAAAAACTGGGTATTTAGATCTAAAATTTATCATTTGAAATTATTGGATGCATAACATTTATTACAGAATATTCTCCGTATTTTATCGCATATGATTGAGATATGGATGTTGGTTGCATGTGGATTTGTATCATGCTAGTTTTTGCATATAGAGTTACATCACATTGCTTTTGCCTGCCTGATTTCTTTTATATTTCGTAAGTACATGTATGTAAGAGATTTCCATTTGATTCTTGTGCACCTGCATTTGCATAGAAGATAATAAATTACTTGCCAAATTATAATTCAAACACAAAAAGGTACGTAATAAATATACAATTTTTTTAAGGATTTTGGAAAATTTTGATAACTAAAATTTGACTTTCGAGTTATATCTGGAGAATGAATGAATGGAAGGGAATTAGTTGGTATAGATAAGAGAATCTAAAAGACTCGGAATTTTTTTGAATCTATTCCAGCTAATTGGTTTTGAAAATAACTTTAATAACTCATTTTAATTAACAGTTTTAAACTTAAAGGTTTGAAAATATTTTCTTTCTCAGGAATTTCGGGGACGGAATTCATTAAGAAGGAAGAATGTAACAACCCGAAATCCTGGCCATTTGATTTTAAATGTTTAATTAATTTTAAATATTTAAATAATTGGATTTTGGAATTTAATAACTTATAATTCAAATATGGGGAACAATTAAATATTTGAATTGTGAATTAAATGATAATTAAATGGATTTAATAATTTTATTTAATGCTTTTTAATTAATAAATAATATTGATGAATTCAATTTGTAAATTTATTTACAAATATAAATAGATTGGATAAATATGGATAATTAAATATAAAACGATATTTAAATTTGGAAAATTGTCATTCCAGGGAACTGTCTCGGATTTTGACAGAACCAATTTCATTTGATCCGTAATGGTAAATTATATTACGCTGTCTAATTTCATGACGATCTGACGAATCGTTTAGTCATGCGAGTTTGAAACGCGTTGAAATTAATATCGCAAACTTAATCTAATAATTGGGTTTAGAATGCTATCTTCCACATACGATCGAATTAGACCTCAAGACTAGTTACATTACGTTCGGAATAGGGGTATAACATATAAAACGCCAGGCGACACATCTGGTTTGGAGTTCAAGATTTTCGGACGTTTAAAGATGAATATTTAATATATATATATATATATATATATATATATATTCAACCATGCTTGCCCATACTTCCAAGCATGGCCTATCCCATACCCGGCCATGTCCCCATACCTTACCCTTGTCGTTCCCCCTATATAATCTGCGTACATCAGAAAAATTCGTTCTCTTTTTTAAAATTTAAATTTAAACCCATGACCTTAAATCCAACGGCCAGCGTCAATCAGGCCATGGAAGGCCGAGATAGGTGATGGGTCCAACTAGGAAGTTGTTCGAGGCATGGTAACGAGCTTGTCGGCCCGAGGGATCATCATTTGGAGGCGCGTGGCGGTGTAGTTTTCAGTTCGACGTCGATGAACTTTATGCGTTGGAGATGAGGGGTGTCAGGACCGGTGGCCGACGAATTGTGGTGATTGAGGATGGGTCCTGGTGAAGCACAATGGCAGGTCAAACAACGACAGCGGCGGCGGCAATAAAAAATCATGGTCGATTTGTTTTCTGGGAAGGAAGGATTTGGAGTTCGTTTAGTTTGTTAATGAAGATGTTTAACGTTAATGTTATAATTATAAAATAGATTAGTTGTTTATTAATTGAAATTAATTGGTAACTTATAAAAATGTGTACATTCATACGAGGTCCAAATCAAACGCGACGAGTTCCGTTGCTATCGTATCGACAAAGGTTATGCTATGGAGTTGGATTGGACTTAATTGGAGATTGTTGGAATTGAGGGTAAAATCGGACGACCGCTCAGTATTAGTCCAAAATCGGAACGTTTCGATGGAAATGAAGATCGATGTGAGTCTAACTCACATTAAATTTTAATATATCATATCAATGATGTTAAAACTTTTTATTGATTGCTTGGATGTTAGTTAAATTGTATGATTTGCTTGTTTGGTTAAATGTCCATTTGGAAATTGGATGACATGTATTAATTTAATAGTTATGAACCCATATGATTATATATATTGTCCATAACCAATATTTTGTAGGGAGATCTATAGAGAGTCCCTGAGGGGTTTCTTGCCAATAATTATTTATTTACATCCATATGTTATTATATTGATGGTTAATTAAAATAAATTCTGATATTCCATTTAATTTGTTAAGTATTGGTATAGCAATTTCACTATATCATCATTTATTAAAGTTCATCCCCAAAAACCCTGTCATATAAACTTGAGCTTGTGTTTCGGCTAAACATAATATTAAAATTCATTAATCATTTTGATTAATGATAATTTAAAATAATTAGTCATTTTAACTAATGATTTTGAGATTAACTAACCAATTTAATAAATGATGTTTAAAATTGGTTTATATTTGATTTAAATGAGATAAGATTTAATTTATCATTCTAACTAATGATTTCTTTAGTTTAATTAATTATTTTAATTAATGATAATTGAAATTAATAATCATTTTAATTAATGATATTTAAAAGTAATTAATTATTTTAAATAATGATGTTTGAATTTAGTTAATAATTTAATTAATGATTATTTTAAATTTAACTAATTGTTTAATTAATGATATTTGGAATTTAGTTAAATCATTCTAATTAATGATGTTTTATAGTTAAATAAATAATTTTAGCAAATGATGTTTTAATTAATCGTTTTAACTAATGAGGTTTGAATTTAGTTAATCTTATTAATTTATTGAACTTAATTAATTGTTTAATTAATGGCATTTAAAATTATTAATCATTTTAATTAATGATGTTTGAGACTAATTATTCATTTAATTAATGATTACTTGAATTTAATAAAAAAATTATAATTGATTTAATAAAAGTGATTAGAGTAAATTAACTAATGTAATAAAAGTGCTTTAAGATAATTAACTAACTTAAAGTTAATAAATTGATTTAATAAAGATTTTAAAGTTACTTGGGTGATGACATAAAAGTTTTTAGAAATAATTATCTATTTTATTAAGTGGATTTGTTTACTTGAAAGAGATTGTAAATGTGATTAGTTATCTTTTGGGATAATTAATATTGTTTTAAAGTTATAAAAGGTATTTCATTTGTTTATTATCTTTTGAGGTAATAAATATTGTTTTAAATTTATAAATAATAGTTTATAAATGAGAAAATGCTTTAAAAGGAATTATTTATAAATAAAGCTAAGTGTGAATTGTTTTTGGATTTACAGTAAACAATGTTTTAACGATAATATTTTTTGACCTTGTTTTAATACACTTAGTATTATAAATGTTGCCTTATAAAAGAACGGTTTGAAAGAGTATTTCTAAAAATGTTTTACCCATACTAATGTAACAACCCTAGATTTTTGCATATATTTTAAATTCGACTTTATTTTATTTTGAAATTATTTTAAACTTGTTTTATTTCAGATATTTCATTTTAAAATATAATTTTTGATTATTATGTGAATTATAATTTCAAACTTGTATAAATTGGATATTTTACTGAAAAGTGAATTTCTGTTCAAACTGGTCAAACTTTGACTTTTTAATTTTTAATTTAAATATATAAATTATTAAATTTTATCTTTTATTATGAAAATAGATTTACTAACATGAATACTGCTTTTCGTTTCGTTGGAAACAGAGTTATATTGTGAAAGTTATACATTTTTCAATATTGTGTGTAAATTGATTTATTTAGCAATATTGTCTATTTTAAATTAAATAAATTATATTTTTATTTGTCATATTTTGTTATAATATGTGTTAATATTTTATTTTATGTATATTTTTGTCTTTTATTATTATTAAAGTGATAATATAATTTGTCCAAAGTTTACTTGAATTTATTTCAATTTATAAAGCCTAGTTTCCATTTTTCTGCTATTTTCTTCAATAAAATTATATTTAATTAAAATTTATTTATTTATTTTGAGAATTCATTTTTTATTTTGTGTTCTTATCTTTATTTATAAATACTTTTCAAGTACATAAAATTTTCCCAAAGTTCATTGCATTTATTTTTCATATTTTCAAGACTAGTTGCAATTTTTGCTGTTTTACTTAATTAAATTATATATAATTAATAATTAATTAATTTATTTTTGTTTATTTACTAAATTTTCGTATTTTATCTGAGTTTATATATATTTCAGTTATATAAAATTTAAAAAGAAAATATAGGAAATTCGAAGAGTTTTAAACTTTTGAAATTCCATAGTCTTTTTGCATTCTGACCTTTCACTTTCCCAACTCCTTTCTTCAATGCTTGGCCGTACCTTTACTCCACCTTTCAGCTGATTTCTCCTTTTCATTTTCACGTAAATATTATCATCTCTCAAGAGAAAAAAACTCACGGCCATTCCCTTGTTGAAGCTTGGTAAAAATTCCATCTTTCTTCCTTGTTTTCTATGTTTTTTTTTATTGAAATTGCATATGCTCCTCCTCAACCAAATCTAGGCTGACCTCCACCACACCCTTTCTATGATCATCACCCACCCTAGTACCCCACCAAGGCAGGCCGAACCCATCCATGGCAAGCCTCACCACCAAAATGCACAAAACCATCACATACTATGCAAATCAAGACTAGAAGTGCAACATCACCTTCCATCACCTTCTACAACCTTTAGCCGCCACTTCCACCACCACCACCACTGGCCTGACCTCCACCCTCTTCCATGTCACCCACCACCTCCTGGAGCCACTGGCTATGACCCATGACCTCTGGCCGAACCTATTTGTGCCAAAGATGTGAGGTTATGTTGCATTGTTTAGCCTTGAACACCTAGTTTATGCACCTAGACTTCACCACTTGGTTAACACATGCTAGGCTGACCTTTAGGAACCCAAACTGGATCCAAACCATGCCTCTAGCCATTCCATTTTAGATCTGGAGCTGAAGCATAAATGGTAGAAAGCAAGTACAAACACTTTGGCTTTGTTTCATGCATTCATTTCTAACATTGTTTATGTATAATTTGAGGTGAAAACTTATGTTATATATACTTGTTTTGTTTGCATGTGTGTAAGGAGATTTATCTTTGGCTCTCCCACTCAAATCATATTCGTGCTCTCGTGCCTTCGTAGATTCTGTGTTGTGTGTTCTGGTTGTCATCTCCAGCTTAAACAAGTGAGTAATTCTCACCACACAATGTGTACTTATATAACCAGTAAACTGACACCATTTGAATCTGTAAAATTATATCATCCTGTTATAACTGTTATATTATGATCATATAATGCTCACCCCTGTTATTACTCATGTTATATCATCATTTACTATTATATAATGCTATTCTATTATTTATATCAGTTTATCACACTGCAAGTTCCCTGTAGATTAGAAATCACTATGGGTTGAAATGATACATACCCGAACGGACTTTAGAATAGGGAAAAATCGTTATGGGTTGAAATGATAGGCCTGAACGGTTTTTATTTATTTATTTATTTTATTTTAACTTGGGATTGCGGGTTTGAAATGATAAAACCCGGTTTTTTTTGTAAACTGCGGATTGAAATGATACATATCTGTATCACTTGACCTAGGCTAGAAAATTATATACAGACCCGTGGTTTATATATTTTTTTGAAAATTTTAAAATATTTTAAAAATGTAAATATTATGATGTTTTGATTTAAATTTTATTAAAATGATTTCTATAAAATATTAGTGATTTTCTACAATTAAATAAGTGAAATTAAGTAAATGGTGAAGTAGAATTTGAAATATAAGTTAATTTTGGAATTTATGATTTTGTTTATAAATGGAATTTATGTAAGGTATGAATATATGACAAATTTGATTTAAAAGATGAATTTAATGATTTTTATTAAGTAATAATAATTTTTAAAAGTGTTAATGATTTTGTATAAATTAAAATATGAAATAAATGAATGTTTAAGTTGATTTTTTTTTGAAATATAACTTAAATTGGGAAATTGTGAATTTTGTTAAAAGTGAAATTTTAATTAAGTAAAATAAATGGAAATAAGTTATATTTTGGAAATTTAAACTTAGTTGTTAAGTTAAGAATTTAATTAAAGAAATGGAAATTTAATTGTTATTTAATTTGATTTTTGTATGGAAATTTGACTTTATAAAATCATAGAAATAAAGGTATTTAAATGATTGTTTTTTTATGTGAAAATATATGATTTTATAAGTTAAAATGATTTATATTAAAAGTTAATTATGTGTGAAATTGTAAATTAAAACTCTGAATTTGATTTGACAGCATCTTTGAAATGTAATGTAAAGATATTACAGCATTGGAAAATGTTGTAGTTGTTTTAAATGAACCAAATAGCAAATTAGAACAAAGGGTTATTATAGCACTTTGTTAGTGCTATAGTTGTTAAATTTAACAAAATTTTTAATTGAAACTAAATTAAGATATTACAGCATTTTAAATGCCGTCTTTTGTTAATGAACTGTTTTTAAATATAACATTTCGTAGCATTTTCTAAGTGCTACGAAAGTTGAATTTTCTTTGTTTAATAAATTTAAATGAATAAATGATCTTTGAAAAAGATTAAATTTTGGAAATTAAATATTTAATTATTAAATATAATGAATTGACTTTAATTGATATAAATGGAATAGTTGATTTGGGAAATACAACTATTTTGAAATGTGATTAAATGGTATTTAAATTTAAATTAAATAAATGATGTTTTGAAATGATATTTTGAAATGAATTAAATAAATGATATTAAATCTTGGAATGAATAATTGAAGTTTATATTAGTATGAAAAATATTTGGTTTATTTGTAATTTGAATCTATTTAAAAGATATTGGACTTATGAAATATAGGATAATAAAGCTTTGGAATTTATTTTATAATTTGAAGAGTTATTTTGTGGATTAAATCTATATTTGAAATTTATAAGATTTGAAATGGTCTATGGAAATTTAATTGAAATAAATGATTGAATTGATACTTTGGAAATTGAATACTTGATTTGAAATATAATACTTACACTTTTAAATGAATTTAAATGAATTAATTTGTTGGAATATAAATTATTTAAAGGTGACTTGAAATGATAATAAATGAATGGTATCTTTGAATTTAAAAAGGTATTTAAAGTTGAATACTTGGATTTGAACTTAAATGATGATTTGAAATGAAGTTTTGAAAGGATATGATATTTTGATATATTAAAACGATTTGAAATGAAGTTTTGAAAGGATATGATATTTTGATATATTAAAATGATTTGAAACGAAGTTTTGAAATGATTTGAAATGAAGTTTGAAATGATATGATATTTTAAATATATTGAAATGGTTTGGAATTTGATTAAATCTTTATTTTTGATAAAGATTTGAATTTGAAATGATATTCTATTTGAAGTATAAACTATTTTAAATTTATAACCACGGGTTATAATAATGATTGATTGTTAAAGAGACCGGGATCGGATATGGACATACTCTCTGTCGGTACCGAAAACCACTTTGACAACTGTGTACGCAGTGGAGTTTCCAGAATGAACAAGGATGGTGGCGACGATCCTAAGGTATATACGTGGACCCAACTCCCGTGAGTTGGCATAAGGTGGCTAAAACAGGAGCGATTGATGGACCAGTGAGGTAGCACCTCTGATCGGACACACTTCTTCGATACCATTTTATTACTTGTGATTTATTTGGTGCGCACCCTTGATTTGGGAGTGTTGTTCGAGGTGGGCGGTAGTGGCCTCTATGCGTCACCACCAGTCCGGATGCGTAATTGGTATATCTACCCTGGCATTGCTTAGTTGGCCGTGTCACCTACCATATCGAGCTTTACTACGAGTTTCTATTTGTGTCGTACCTATGGAGTATCTTCTCATAGCCTTGCGAGGTATGCAGGTACTGTGTAGACTATCGGCATATTACGTGTTAAGGTGGAAAATGTAATTCCTTAACGCTATTTAAAAGTATGTTTATTTTTGATTAGACATTATTATAATAGCGAATATTACTACATAGTAGATAGTTTAACGGATCCTTAAAGAATGGGCGATCCCAAGTATTCTTTAAGTTACTTGTACCTTATTACAGTTCACTTGAGTTGGTTTACATTATATAAGTATATATTGTCCTTACTCGAGTGTTTTGTGTTTTGATTTACACTCGGGTCAGCCTGAGTTATTCACAGATTTGGATTTCCACTCTCTTGGAGATTTGAATCGCTGGAGATTATCTGCTTGTCTTGTCCTATCTATTTCAGTTCTGTTGTTCTACTCAGCTTGTACTTGGTTATTTTATTGAGACTTCTGTTGTACTCTATTTCTTCTGTTATATCTTATGTAACTCTGATATATTTACATAGTAGCTTCATGAACTACTATTTCTTTTACTTCCGCTGCACTTCTTACTCTGTGTTTGTGATCTGTGATTATATTTATTTACTGCATATTCTGAGATTTGCCAAATTTTATTTACAACGCGGTATTTTGAGCAATTCAAGTCCGACATGTGCGGATGCGAATGGTTGAAAATATCGGGTCGTTACAGTTGGTATCAGAGCTTTGGCTTTGAGGCAAAACTTAGAATGTATGGTAAATTTAGTTACAGAATCACTTTCATTCGAGCTTGAATCTCTTCATTTTTATTTGATTTCCTTTGAATTTTGGAACGTTCCCTGAAGTTTCAAAATCCATTCTTGTCCCTCACTATTAATCTTCTTTTGATTTCGGAGTATCCCATAACTCCGCTTCGAATGAGCTTTATAGTGAATTGGCGGTCTCGCCAATACTCTAATGACTTGTAAAAAGGGAACTCCTTTACAATTAGCATCGAATTCACCAGAGATTTATATTTATCCTTAGTTTAGATGCTAATATCTTTTGTTATTCCAAACTCTATCTCTTGAGATCGGATGTAGATTTACCCCAGAAAAATCACATTTGATCTTATTCATTAAGTCACGGCTGACCCGGTTAAGGTTGCCCGCAATTTATCTAAGCTTATCCATCTTCATATTTTGTTAATTAATCATCTTGTCTTTGTTTCCAAAATATCTCCAAACATTTTTAATTGTACTTGTAAATCTATGTTTTGTTTTATATATTGTGTTGTTTGAGTTGTTGATGTTGATTTGGGTTTCCGATCGATTCGTCTGATCAACGCTATCGATAGGATTTCTAAAACACTTTGACAGGAAAAACTGACACAATATTATTTTAAATTTGGTTAATGAAATAAATTTGGATATAAGTAAATATTATGGAACTTAATAAATTGATTTAAATTGGTTAATTGAAATGATAATACTTGATTTATCATTCTATAAATGAATTTATAAATAGTTGTTTATAAGTTTGATTTGGGAACTGAAATGAATTTAAATCAAGAATTTGAGAATTCAATTTCCGATGGTTTCAAACCTTGTGTTTTCAAGTTTTAAAAGGATATATTATTTAAAGTATTTTTGAATAGAAATTTGTTTCTAAAGAATTTTAAAAACTTAAAAATTAGTGCTCTTCTCTTTGTCGCTGGAAAATAATTTCGGTAATGACCGCGACATCATCGACTTTCATTTTCGAGTTTCGAAGTGAAGAGACCGTTCTGTAGTCCTGCTACAATGTTATTTTGGGAAATCTAATTGATTTGAATTTCTAAAACATGATTTGATTTATAATATATATAGTTATATGACTTAAATTTGATTTGACATATTATGTACATATATTTATTTATCTCTAAATGGTTTGAAGGGAATCGAAAATTTAATTCTTAAATTTTATCTTAAAGAATAATTTCAATTATAAAAAGAAAATCAAAATTTTGAATAAATAATTCAAACTTGAGATGATTGAATTAGAAAATTTTATTTATATAATACAATTGCATTCAAATATAACTTACCTTAATTTTTAGAAGTTAACAATGTAATTGGATAATATACAATATAAAAAGTTTTTTAAATAAAATTTGAGTGGTTATAATAAATATTATACACTTAAATTTTAGTTATAAAAAGATTAACAAAGGTAAATAAAATAAAAGGTTAATTGAATAATCTACAATATAAATGATGTTAAAGGAACTAAAAAATAAATTAAAACAGTTATAATAAGTGTAAGTATATTTAACATAGGTGATAAAATATTGAGAGGGATAAATTTAATTATAATTAGGAATAGAGAAGAATTAAATTTATTGAGTACATTATGAGTATAATAATGATTTTTCAAATCCATGATTTTTGAAATTGTTAGTTTAAGAAAATTGGATGATAAGATAATGAAATTAGAGATAGTAAGATTTATTTAACTTGTGTAAAATTAATTATCAATTTAAGCTGAAACTATGGAAATTTCAAACCTATTATCTTATTTTGTTTTTCAAACTTATTATCTTATTTTGTTTTCAAACTGTTTAGTTGTCCTTATTTTTCCTTATCTTGCTACAGACTGGTATAGGTATCTTTCTATAATCTTTCTGTTTAGAAATCTTTCTATAATCTTTGATGATCTTTGGTACTTATTTTGAATCTGAGCACTGCTTTCATCCACAGACTGTCGGTCAAGCGAAAAAAGTGAACCAGATTCTAGAGGATTTTTTTTTCGTGCCGGTGTTCCAGATTCTGGAGAATCTTGGGAAGATCAGCTCCACCTTGTTAAACTTACCTATAACGATAGTTATCAGGTATAATTTCAATCTCCTAGTCATCTTGTCTTAATCTTATTTCACTCTATCTTTTCTTGTGCTTTTCCGTACCTCATTCTTGTCCTAATCCTATATCATTTTATCTTTCCTGTGTTTTCCCGTACCTCATTCCTTTTCGGGGACGAAAAGTTTTGAGTGGGGGAGAGTGTAATAGCCCTAGATTTTTGCATATATTTTAAATTCCACTTTATTTTATTTTGAAATTGTTTTAAACTTGTTTTATTTCAGATATTTCATTTTAAAATATAAATTTTGATTATTATGTGAATTATAATTTCAAACTTGTATAAATTGGATATTTTATCGAAAAGTGAATTTCTGTTCAAACTGGTCAAACTTTGACTTTTAAAATTTTAATTTAAATATTTAAATTCTTAAATTTTATCTTTTATTATGAAAATAGATTTACTAACATGAATACTGCTTTTCGTTTCGTTGGAAACGGAGTTATATTGTGAAAGTTATACATTTTTCAATATTGTGTGTAAATTGATTTATTTAGCAATATTGTCTATTTTAAATTATATAAATTATATTTTTATTTGTCATATTTTTTTCTAATATGAGTTAATATTTTATTTTATGTATATTTTTGTCTTTTATTATTTTTAAAGTGATAATATAATTTGTCCAAAGTTTACTTGAATTTATTTCAATTTATAAAGCCTAGTTTCCATTTTTCTGCTATTTTCTTCATTAAAATTTATTTATTTATTTTGTGAATTCATTTTTTATTTTGTGTTCTTATCTTTATTTATAAATACTTTTCAAGTACATAAAATTTTTCCAAAGTTCATTGCATTTATTTTTCATATTTTCAAGACTAGTTGCAATTTTTGCTGTTTTACTTAATTAAATTATATATAATTAATAATTAATTATTATTTTTTATTTACTAAATTTTCGTATTTTATCTGAGTTTATATATATATTTCAGTTATATAAAATTTAAAAAGAAAATATAGGAAATTCGAAGAGTTTTAAACTTTTGAAATTCCATAGTTATTTTGCATTCTAACCTTTCACTTTCCCAACTCCTTTCTTCAATGCTTGGCCATACCTTTACTCCACCTTTCAGCTGATTTCTCCTTTTCATTTTCACGTAAATATTATCATCTCTCAAAAGAAAAAAACTCACGGCCATTCCCTTGTTGAAGCTTGGTAAAAATTCCTTCTTTCTTCCTTATTTTCTATGTTTTTTTTCTATTGAAATTGCATATGCTCTCTACTTCATGGCTTGGCTCCTCCTCAACCAGATCTAGGCTGACCTCCACCACACGCTTTCTCTGATCATCACCCACCCTAGTACCCCACCAAGGCAGGCCGAACCTATCCATGGCAAGCTTCACCACCAAAATGCACAAAACCATCACATACTATGCAAATCAAGACTAGAATTGCAACATCACCTTCCATCACCTTCTACAACCTTTAGCCGCCACTTCCACCACCACCACCACTGGCCTGACCTCTACCCTCTTCCATGTCACCCACCACCTCTTGGAGCCACTGGCCATGACCCATGACCTCTGGCCGAACCTATTTGTGCCAAAGATGTGAGGTTATGTTGCATTGTTTAGCCTTGAACACCTAGTTTATGCACCTAGACTTCACCACTTGGTTAACACATGCTAGGCCGATCTTTAGGAACCCAAACCATGCCTCTAGCCGTGCCATTTCAGATCTGGAGCTGAAGCATAGATGGTAGAAAGCAAGTGCAAACACTTTGGCTTTGTTTCATGCATTCATTTCTAACATTGTTTATGTATAATTTGAGGTGAAAACTTATGTTATATATACTTGTTTTGTTTGCATGTGTGTAAGGAGATTTATCTTTGGCTCTCCCACTCAAATCATATTCGTGCTCTTGTTCCTACGTAGATTCTGTGTTGTGTATTCTGGTTGTCATCTCTAGCTTAAACAAGTGAGTAATTCTCACTAGACAATGTGTACTTATATAACTAGTAAACTGACACCATTTGAATTTGTAAAATTATATCATCCTGTTATAACTGTTATATTATGATCATATGATGCTCACCCCTGTTATTACTCATGTTATATCATCATTTATTGTTATATAATGCTATTCTATTATTTATATCAGTTTATAACACTACAAGTTCCCTGTAAATTAGAAATTACTATGGGTTGAAATGATACATACCCGAACGGACTTTAGAATAGGGAAAAATCGTTATGGGTTGAAATGATAGGCCTGAACGGTTTTTATTTATTTATTTTATTTTAACTTGGGATTGCGGGTTTGAAATGATAAAACCCGGTTTTTTTTGTAAACTGCAGATTGAAATGATACATATCCGTATCACTTGACCTAGGCTAGAAAATTATATACAGACCCGTGGTTTATATATTTTTCTGAAAATTTTAAAATATTTTAAAAATGTAAATATTATGATATTTTGATTTAAATTTTATTAAAATGATTTCTTTAAAATATTAGTGATTTTCTACAATTAAATAAGTGAATTAAGTAAATGGTGAAGTAGAATTTGAAATATAAGTTAATTTTGGAATTTATGATTTTGTTTATAAATTGAATTTATGTAAGGTATGAATATATGACAAATTTGATTTAAAAGATGAATTTAATGATATTTATTAAGTAATAATAATTTTTAAAAGTGTTAATGATTTTGTATAAATTAAAATATGAAATAAATGAATGTTTAAGTTGAATTTTTTTGAAATATAACTTAAATTGGGAAATTGTGAATTTTGTTAAAAGTGAAATTTTAATTAAGTAAAATAAATGGAAATAATTTATATTTTGGAAATTTAAACTTAGTTGTTAAGTTTATAATTTAATTAAAGAAATGGAAATTTAATTGTTATTTAATTTGATTTTTGTATGGAAATTTGACTTTATAAAATCATAGAAATAAAGGTATTTAAATGATTGTTTTTTTATGTGAAAATATATGATTTTATAAGTTAAAATGATTTATATTAAAAGTTAATTATGTGTGAAATTGTAAATTAAAACTCTGAATTTGATTTGACAGCATCTTTGAAATGTAATGTAAAGATATTACAGCATTGGAAAATGTTGTAGTTGTTTTAAATGAACCAAATAGCAAATTAGAACAAAGGGTTATTATAGCACTTTGTTAGTGCTATAGTTGTTAAATTTAACAAATTTTTTAATTGAAACTAAATTAAGATATTACAGCATTTTAAATACCGTCTTTTGTTAATGAACTGTTTTTAAACATAACATTTCGTAGCATTTTCTAAGTGCTACGAAAGTTGAATTTTCTTTGTTTAATAAATTTAAATGAATAAATGATCTTTGAAAAAGATTAAATTTTGGAAATTAACTATTTAATTATTAAATATAATGAATTGACTTTAAATGATATAAATGGAATAGTTGATTTGGGAAATACAACTATTTTGAAATGTGATTAAATGGTATTTAAATTTAAATTAAATAAATGATGTTTTGAAATGATATTTTGATATTTTGAAATGAATTAAATAAATGATATTAAATCTTGGAATGAATAATTGAAGTTTATATTAGTATGAAAAATATTTGGTTTATTTGTAATTTGAATCTATTTAAAAGATATTGGACTTATGAAATATAGGATAATAAAGCTTTGGAATTTATTTTATAATTTGAATAGTTATTTTGTGGATTAAATCTATATTTGAAATTTATAAGATTTGAAATGGTCTATGGAAATTTAATTGAAATAAATGATTGAATTGAAACTTTGGAAATTGAATACTTGATTTGAAATATAATACTTACACTTTTAAATGAATTTAAATGAATTAATTTGTTGGTATATAAATTATTTAAAGGTTACTTGAAATAATAATAAATGAATGATATCTTTGAATTTAAAAAGGTATTTAAAGTTGAAAACATGGATTTGAACTCAAATGATGATTTGAAATGAAGTTTTGAAAGGATATGATATTTTGATATATTAAAACGATTTGAAATGAAGTTTTGAAAGGATATGATATTTTGATATATTAAAACGATTTGAAATGAAGTTTTGGAAGGATATGATATTTTGATATATTAAAATGATTTGAAATGAAGTTTGAAATGATATGATATTTTAAATATATTGAAATGGTTTGGAATTTATTAAATCTTTATTTTTGATAAAGATTTGAATTTGAAATGATATTCTATTTGAAGTATAAAATGTTTTTAAATTTATAACAACGGGTTATAATAACGATTGGTTGTTAAAGAGACCGGGATCAGATATGGACATACTCTCTGTCGGTACCGAAAACCACTTTGACAACTGTGTACGCGGTGGAGTTTCCAGAATGAAGAAGGATGGTGGCGACGATCCTAAGGTATATATGTGGACCCAACTCCCGTGAGTTGGCATAAGGTGGCTAAAACAGGAGCGATTGACGGACCAGTGAGGTAGCACCTCTGATCGGACACACTTCTTCGATACCATTCTATTACTTGTGATTTATTTGGCGTGCACCCTTGATTTGGGAGTGTTGTTCGAGGTGGGCGGTAGTGGCTGCTATGCATCACCACCAGTCCGAATGCGTAATTAGTATATCTACCCTGGCATTGCCTAGTTGTGCCGTGTCACCTACCATATCGAGCTTTACTGCGAGTTTCTATTTGTGTCGTACCTATGGAGTATCTTCTCATAGCCTTGCGAGGTATGCAGGTACTGTGGAGACTATTGGCATATTACGTGTTAAGGTGGAAAATGTAAATCCTTAAAGCTATTTAAAAGTATGTTTATTTTTGATTAGACATTATTATAATAGCGAATATTACTACATAGTAGATAGTTTAACGGATCCTTAAAGAATGGGCGATCCCAAGCATTCTTTAAGTTACTTGTTCCTTATTACAGTTCACTTGAATTGGTTTACATTATATAAGTATATATTGTCCTGACTTGAGTGTTTTGTGTTTTGCTTTACGCTCGGGTCAGCCTGAGTTATTCACAGATTTGGATTTCCACTCTCTTGGAGATTTGAATCGCTGGAGATTATCTGCTTGTCTTGTCCTATCTATTTTAGTTCTGTTGTTCTACTCAGCTTGTACTTGGTTATTTTATTGAGACTTTTGTTGTACTCTATTTCTTCTGTTATATCTTATGTAACTCTGATATATTTACATAGTAACTTCATGAACTACTATTTCTTTTACTTCCGCTGCACTTCTTACTCTATGTCTGTGATCTGTGATTATATTTATTTACTGCATATTCTGAGATTTGCCAAATTTTATTTACAATGCGGTATTTTGAGCAATTCAAGTCCGACATGTGCGGATGCGAATGGTTGAAAATATCGGGTCGTTACAGTTGGTATCAGAGCTTTGGCTTTGAGGCAAAACATAGAATGTATGGTAAATTTAGTTACAGAATCACTTTCATTCGAGCTTGAATCTCTTCATTTTTATTTGATTTCCTTTGAATTTTGGAACGTTCCCTGCAGTTTCAAAATCCATTCTTGTCCCTCACTATTAATCTTCTTTTGATTCTGGAGTATCCCATAACTCCGCTTCGAATGAGCTTTATAGTGAATTGGCGGTCTTGCTAATACTCTAATGACTTGTAAAAAGGGAACTCCTTTACAATTAGCATCGAATTCACCAGAGATTTATATTTCTCCTTGGTTTAGATGCTAATATCTTTTGTTATTCCAAACTCTATCTCTTGAGATCGGATGTAGATTTACCCCAGAAAAATCACATTTGATCTTATTCATTAAGTCACGGTTGACCCGGTTAAGGTTGCCCGCGATTTATCTAAGCTTATCCATCTTCATATTTTGTTAATTAATCATCTTGTCTTTTTTCCAAAATATCACCAAACATTTTTAATTGTACTTGTAAATCTATGTTTTGTTTTATATATTGTGTTGTTTGAGTTGTTGATGTTGATTTGGGTTTCCGATCGATTCGTCTGATCAACGCTATCGATAGGATTTCTAAAACACTTTGACAAGACAAACTAACACAATATTATTTTAAATTTGGTTAATGAAATAAATTTGGATATAAGTAAATATTGTGGAACTTAATAAATTGATTAATTGAAATGATAATACTTGATTTATCATTTATAAATGAATTTATAAATAGTTGTTTATAAATTTGATTTGGGACTGAAATGAATTTAAATCAAGAATTTGAGAATTTAATTTCCGATGGTTTCAAACCTTGTGTTTTCAATTTTTAAAAGGATATATTATTTAAAGTATTTTTGAATAGAAATTTGTTTCTAAAGAATTTTAAAAACTTAAAAATTAGTGCTCTTCTCTTTGTCGCTGGAAAATAATTTCGGTAATGACCGCGGCATCATCGACTTTCATTTTCGAGTTTCGAAGTGAAGAGACCGTTCTGTAGTCCTGCTACAGTGTTATTTTGGGAAATCTAATTGATTTGAATTTCTAAAACATGATTTGATTTATAATATATATAGTTATATGATTTAAATTTGATTTGACATATTATGTACATATATTTATTTATCTCTAAATGGTTTGAAGGGAATCGAAAATTTAATTCTTAAATTTTATCTTAAAGAATAATTTCAATTATAAAAAGAAAATCAAAATTTTGAATAAATAATTCAAACTTGAGATGATTGAATTAGAAAATTTTATTTATATAATACAATTGCATTCAAATATAACTTACCTTAATTTTTAGAAGTTAACAATGTAATTGGATAATATACAATATAAAAAGTTTTATAAATAAAATTTGAGTGGTTATAATAAATATTATACACTTAAATTTTAGTTATAAAAAGATTAACAAAGATAAATAAAATAAAAGGTTAATTGAATAATCTACAATATAAATGATGTTAAAGGAACTAAAAAATAAATTAAAACAGTTATAATAAGTGTAAGTATATTTAACATAGATGATAAAATATTGAGAGGGATAAATTTAATTATAATTAGGAATAGAGAAGAATTAAATTTATTGAGTACATTATGAGTATAATAATGATTTTTCAAATCCATGATTTTTGAAATTGTTAGTTTAAGAAAATTGGATGATAAGATAATGAAATTAGAGATAGTAAGATTTATTTAACTTGTGTAAAATTAATTATCAATTTAAGCTGAAACTATGGAAATTTCAAACCTATTATCTTATTTTGTTTTTCAAACTTATTATCTTATTTTGTTTTCAAACTGTTTAGTTGTCCTTATTTTACTTATCTTGCTACAGACTGGTATAGGTATCTTTCTAAAATCTTTCTGTTTAGAAATCTTTCTATAATCTTTGATGATCTTTGGTACTTATTTTGAATCTGAGCACTGCTTTCATCCATAGACTGTCGGTCAAGCGGAAAAAGTGAATCAGATTCTAGAGGATTTTTTTTTTCGTGCTGGTGTTCCAGATTCTGGAGAATCTTGGGAAGATCAGCTCCACCTTGTTAAACTTACCTATAACGATAGTTATCAGGTATAATTTCAATCTCCTAGTCATCTTGTCTTAATCTTATTTCACTCTATCTTTTCTTGTGATTTTCCGTACCTCATTCTTGTCCTAATCCTATATCATTTTATCTTTCCTGTGTTTTCCCGTACCTCATTCCTTTTCGGGGATGAAAAGTTTTGAGTGGGGGAGAGTGTAACAGCCCTAGATTTTTGCATATATTTTAAATTCAACTTTATTTTATTTTGAAATTATTTTAAACTTGTTTTATTTCAGACATTTCATTTTAAAATATAAATTTTGATTATTATGTGAATTATAATTTCAAACTTGTATAAATTGGATATTTTACTGAAAAGTGAATTTCTGTTCAAACTGGTCAAACTTTGTCTTTTTAATTTTTAATTTAAATATTTAAATTCTTAAATTTTATCTTTTATTATGAAAATAGATTTACTTACATGAATACTGCTTTTCGTTTCGTTGGAAACGGAGTTATATTGTGAAAGTTATACATTTTTCAATATTGTGTGTAAATTGATTTATTTAGCAATATTGTCTATTTTAAATTATATAAATTATATTTTTATTTGTCATATTTTGTTCTAATATGTGTTAATATTTTATTTTATGTATATTTTTGTCTTTTATTATTTTTAAAGTGATAATATAATTTGTCCAAAGTTTACTTGAATTTATTTCAATTTATAAAGCCTAGTTTCCATTTTTCTGCTATTTTCTTCATTAAAATTATATTTAATTAAAATTTATTTATTTATTTTGTGAATTCATTTTTTATTTGTGTTCTTATCTTTATTTATAAATACTTTTCAAGTACATAAAATTTTCCCAAAGTTCATTGCATTTATTTTTCATATTTTCAAGACTAGTTGCAATTTTTGCTGTTTTACTTAATTAAATTATATATAATTAATAATTAATTTATTTATTTTTGTTTATTTACTAAATTTTCGTATTTTATCTGAGTTTATATATATATTTCAGTTATATAAAATTTAAAAAGAAAATATAGGAAATTCGAAGAGTTTTAAACTTTTGAAATTCCATAGTCTTTTTGCATTCTGACCGTTCACTTTCCCAACTCCTTTCTTCAATGCTTGGCCGTACCTTTACTCCACCTTTCAGCTAATTTCTCTTTTTCATTTTCACGTAAATATTATCATCTCTCAAGAGAGAAAAACTCACGGCCATTCCCTTGTTGAAGCTTGGTAAAAATTCCTTCTTTCTTCCTTGTTTTCTATGTTTATTTTCTATTGAAATTGCATATGCTCTCTACTTCATGGTTTGTCTCCTTCTCCACCAGATCTAGGCTGACCTCCACCACACCCTTTCTCTGATCATCACCCACCCTAGTACCCCACCAAGGCAGGCCAAACCCATCCATGGCAAACCTCACCACCAAAATGCACAAAACCATCACATACTATGCAAATCAAGACTAGAATTGCAACATCACCTTCCATCACCTTCTACAACCTTTAGCCGCCACTTCCACCACCACCACCACTTCTGGCCTGACCTCCACCCTCTTCCATGTTACCCACCACCTCCTGGAGCCACTGGCCATGACCCATGACCTCTGGCCGAACCTATTTGTGCCAAAGATGTGAGGTTATGTTGCATTGTTTAGCCTTGAACACCTAGTTTATGCACCTAGAATTCACCACTTGGTTAACACATGCTAGGCCGACCTTTAGGAACCCAAACTAGATCCAAACCATGCCTTTAGCCGTGCCATTTCAGATCTGGAGCTGAAGCATAGATGGTAGAAAGCAAGTGCAAACACTTTGGCTTTGTTTCATGCATTCATTTCTAACATTGTTTGTGTATAATTTGAGGTGAAAACTGTGACGCCCCACCTCTATACCCACGCTAACCAAGAACACTACGATGTAGTGCTGTCAATTAGTACGGAGAATAAGGCTGTTGAGGAGCGACCATTCGTGTAACTTCTTTGTGCGAGCACCGATATGTCAGATAGAATAGAAAGCATATCATTTAAGGAGGAAATCCGACATTCCGATACAAACTCAAAGCTATCACACAGTGGCTATATATAATCTTCGGAAACAAACATAGAAATAATCATAACATAAACCAGTCACAGACATCCATATCACTAAGGCGGAAGAAGATATGAATATAAATATATAACACATGAAAGTGTTCATCAGAGTAGAGGTCAGAAAGATCCATGATAATACAAAAGAATAGCTACAAGCTACACAAAAGGATAAGTATACATCACAGAGTCTATATCTCAAATGTGTACAACAAAAACTACTAATCTAAGTAGTTAGCCAAAAGTCGGAGTAGCAAATCCTGGGAAGAAGTCAAGCAGAAGCACTTGTAACATCTCGGTCTGACCCGAGTATTATTTAAGAAAATAATAAACGGATCAGTCTAGCTATAAATATCAGATAACATGATATAAAATAAAAAGATATGGCATAAACAAAAAATATCCATACTGACATACTACTATAAGTATGCAAATGATGATCAACAGGAGATCAACCGATGAGAAATGATCAATATCACAAGAATCTTCTCAAAGATCCAAAGAGGGCATCATACCCTAAACTTGTACTCATAACAAGTTAATGACATAAAAATCCAGAAATCAAAACAAGAAATCCAGAAATCATAAAAAGAGAAAGAGGCCTATCACATGACGGTCCGAAGACCATGGGGAGCTACCCCATATGTGTGAGTCGGAATCACACAGATTGAGGTCTAGGCTAACCAAAAAGCAAAAAGGTATGTGTGAGTGGAATCACACAAGTGGTGTCTAGCCTAACCTCGCAAACAAAATGGTATGTGTGAGTGGAATCACACAAATGGTGTCTAGACTAACCTTGCGGACAAAGAGATATGTGTGAGTCGGAATCACACCAATGCGGTCTAGTCTAACCTTGCAAACAAAGAGACATCGCACAATTGCTAGTCTAAATCATAAAATGATCGTCATGATCAACGAGAAGTGTCAATTACACTAAGCTAGTAAATATAAAAGTTTAGCTTCATGTCCCATAACCACTTGCTTAACTTAAATATTTACGAACAAACTGTAAATCTACACTAGAAAATTGTCACAAGAGGTTCAATCGAACAAGTCCAAGAATTAAGCGACGAAGTGAACGCAAGCGTTTCATACCACTCGTTTTACTAAGTCGTTTAAGTCGATTTCTCATCCGAGTGAAGTAAAGGCTTGTATATACTAGTAGATTGGAAATCGGTTTGAGAAAACGAACTTTTGATATTTAAAATAGTGTTGAAATCGTTTTGATGAAAGAGTTTTGATATTTATTACTAATATTGAAACCTTCATATCTTTAAAGTGACAAGTCACAAAACGATTGTTGAAACAAATCGAATCACATAAATTCACGTTCGAAGACGTGAGTAAAGTCCAAAGAAATTAATCCCAAAACCATCAAAGTAGGAATTTCTGTTGAATGTTTTTCAGATAAGATCCCCTACGAAGAGGGGTGCGGGGCAGCGCCCCGTCCAAAACGGTACGACTTAGTGAAGACAAGAGAGGCGAGCGACATTCTCAAAAATCCTGAGAAGAAGTCATCAATGAAGAAAATAAATGATAACGACGAATCAGATAACCTTGATCCGATAGAAATTGAAATCCCGAGCTAAATAGGCAAAAACATGCGAAATAGAGCAGGTCACATGCTCCAGACGTTTGGGGTAAATGCTCAGACGTCTGCAGCAAGTTTCGGGAACTTCCTGAAACAGACTCCAGACGTCTGAGCCTACCTGCAGACGTCTGGTGTCGAGTTGAAATCGTTTCTCAGCCTAGTGGGAGAGAAATCTCCCACACTTTCACTCGAGTCGAGCAATGGACTACGGGGCTTTTGTCAATCGGTAATACGGCCCTATAGGCACTCCGATTCATCACCGAAAACATGATCAAAACATCAAAGTTAGGATTTTCAAAGAATTGAACTCAAAACACTAAAAATTGGAATATTCACCGAATCAATCCAAACCAAAAGCATTTGCACAAGAATAAGTGTTAGGAATTCATACCTAACAATCGAAGATAAATATAGATTAAGATGTGAGATAAAAATCTCACCTTTAAACCCAAAAGCACAAATGAGAAGCACAAGAACAAGCTAATATCAATCCCTCTTTCATAACAACTCAAGAAGCTTCAATCTATGCTCAAAAGAAAAATATTTCCCAAGTTAGGTTTAGGTAATTTCTGAGATTGAAGAGAGAATGAGTTGGAGAAGAAGAAGGAGATGCTTACCTAGACTTCTTTGGAAATTTGGAGCTAAACTTGGATTTGCAAAATGAAATTAGGGCTTAGGAATTTCCATTTCCAATCTTTTCCCCCATTGTTCTCTTTAGAGCTGAAATATTAGGAGTGAAAATGAATGAGGGGAGAGGGGTTCAGTTTGGGTATTAGTGGGCTAGTTGGTTGAACCCAAACTCAAACTTCAAGTGGAAAAGGTCGAAATTTTAGCTAGCTCCAAACATATCGAAGTTTATACTCAAAAAGGTCGCAAACATCATTTTGAACTCAATGGAAGTGGTCTCGAGTCCTAATTCAACTGTTTGCAAAAAGTAGCTTTTCGGACAAAAATCCGACTAACGATGAAATATTTAAATATAAAATCGATAAATATGCGGGTGGTTACAAAAACTTATGTTATATATACTTGTTTTGTTTGCATGTGTGTAAGGAGATTTATCTTTGGCTCTCCCACTCAAATCATATTCGTGCTCTCGTGCCTTCGTAGATTCTATGTTGTGTGTTCTGGTTGTCATCTCCAGCTTAAACAAGTGAGTAATTCTCACCAGACAATGTGTACTTATATAACTAGTAAACTGACACCATTTGAATCTGTAAAATTATATCATCCTGTTATAACTGTTATATTATGATAATATGATGCTCACCCCTGTTATTACTCATGTTATATCATCATTTACTGTTATATAATGCTATTTTATTATTTATATCAGTTTATCACACTGCAAGTTTCCTGTAGATTAGAAATCACTTTGGGTTGAAATGATACATACCCGAACGGACTTTAGAATAGGGAAAAATCGTTATGGGTTGAAATGATAGGCCTGAACGGTTTTTATTTATTTATTTATTTTATTTTAACTTGGAATTGCGGGTTTGAAATGATAAAACCCGGTTTTTTTTTGTAAACTGCGGATTGAAATGATACATATCCGTATCACTTGACCTAGGCTAGAAAATTATATACAGACCCGTGGTTTATATATTTTTCTGAAAATTTTAAAATATTTTAAAAATGTAAATATTATGATATTTTGATTTAAATTTTATTAAAATGATTTCTATAAAATATTAGTGATTTTCTACAATTAAATAAGTGAATTAAGTAGATGGTGAAGTAGAATTTGAAATATAAGTTAATTTTGGAATTTATGATTTTGTTTATAAATGGAATTTATATAAGGTATGAATATATGACAAATTTGATTTAAAAGATGAATTTAATGATTTTTATTAAGTAATAATAATTTTTAAAAGTGTTAATGATTTTGTATAAATTAAAATATGAAATAAATGAATGTTTAAGTTGAATTTTTTTGAAATATAACTTAAATTGGGAAATTGTGAATTTTGTTAAAAGTGAAATTTTAATTAAGTAAAATAAATGGAAATAAGTTATATTTTGGAAATTTAAACTTAGTTGTTAAGTTAAGAATTTAATTAAAGAAATGGAAATTTAATTGTTATTTAATTTGATTTTTGTATGGAAATTTGACTTTATAAAATCATAGAAATAAAGGTATTTAAATGATTGTTATTTATGTGAAAATATATGATTTTATAAGTTAAAATGATTTATATTAAAAGTTAATTATGTGTGAAATTGTAAATTAAAACTCTGAATTTGATTTGACAGCATCTTTGAAATGTAATGTAAAGATATTACAGCATTGGAAAATGTTGTAGTTGTTTTAAATGAACCAAATAGCAAATTTGAACTATGGGTTATTATAGCACTTTGTTAGTGCTATAGTTGTAAAATTTAACAAAATTTTTAATCGAAACTAAATTAAGATATTACAGCATTTTAAATGCCGTCTTTTGTTAATGAACTGTTTTTAAACATAACATTTCGTAGCATTTTCTAAGTGCTACGAAAGTTGAATTTTCTTTGTTTAATAAATTTAAATGAATAAATGATCTTTGAAAGGGATTAAATTTTGGAAATTAAATATTTAATTATTAAATATAATGAATTGACTTTAAATGATATAAATGGAATAATTGATTTGGGAAATACAACTATTTTGAAATGTGATTAAATGGTATTTAAATTTAAATTAAATAAATGATGTTTTGAAATGATATTTTGAAATGAATTAAATAAATGATATTAAATCTTGGAATGAATAATTGAAGTTTATATTAGTTTGAAAAATATTTGGTTTATTTGTAATTTGAATCTATTTAAAAGATATTGGACTTATGAAATATAGGATAATAAAGCTTTGGAATTTATTTTATAATTTGAATAGTTATTTTGTGGATTAAATCTATATTTGAAATTTATACGATTTGAAATGGTCTATGGAAATTTAATTGAAATAAATGATTGAATTGAAACTTTGGAAATTGAATACTTGATTTGAAATATAATACTTACACTTTTAAATGAATTTAAATGAATTAATTTGTTGGAATATAAATTATTTAAAGGTGACTTGAAATGATAATAAATGAATGATATCTTTGAATTTAAAAAGGTATTTAAAGTTGAATACTTGGATTTGAACTCAAATGATGATTTGAAATGAATTTTTGAAAGGATATGATATTTTGATATATTAAAACGATTTGAAATGAAGTTTTGGAAGGATATGATATTTTGATATATTAAAATGATTTGAAATGAAGTTTGAAATGATATGATATTTTAAATATATTGAAATGGTTTGGAATTTGATTAAATCTTTATTTTTGATAAAGATTTGAATTTGAAATGATATTCTATTTGAAGTATAAACTATTTTTAAATTTATAACCACGGGTTATAATAACGATTGGTTGTTAAAGAGACCGGGATCAGATATGGACATACTCTCTGTCGGTACCGGAAACCACTTTGACAACTGTGTACGCGGTGGAGTTTCCAGAATGAAGAAGGATGGTGGCGACGATCCTAAGGTATATACGTGGACCCAACTCCCGTGAGTTGGCATAAGGTGGCTAAAACATGAGCGATTGACGGACCAGTGAGGTAGCACCTCTGATCGGACACACTTCTTCGATACCATTCTATTACTTGTGATTTATTTGGCGTGCACCCTTGATTTGGGAGTGTTGTTCGAGGTGGGCGGTAGTGGCTGTTATGCGTCACCACCAGTCCGGATGCGTAATTGGTATATCTACCCTGGCATTGCCTAGTTGTGCCGTGTCACCTACCATATCGAGCTTTACTACGAGTTTCTATTTGTGTCGTACCTATGGAGTATCTTCTCATAGCCTTGCGAGGTATGCAGGTACTGTGTAGACTATTGGCATATTACATGTTAAGGTGGAAAATGTAAATCCGTAACGCTATTTAAAAGTATGTTTATTTTTGATTAGACATTATTATAATAGCGAATATTACTACATAGTAGATAGTTTAACGGATCCTTAAAGAATGGGCGATCCCAAGCATTCTTTAAGTTACTTGTACCTTATTACAGTTCACTTGAGTTGGTTTACATTATATAAGTATATATTGTCCTGACTCGAGTGTTTTGTGTTTTGCTTTACGCTCGGGTCAGCCTGAGTTATTCACAGATTTGGATTTCCACTCTCTTGGAGATTTGAATCGCTGGAGATTATCTGCTTGTCTTGTCCTATCTATTTCAGTTCTGTTGTTCTACTCAGCTTGTACTTGGTTATTTTATTGAGACTTCTGTTGTACTCTATTTCTTCTGTTATATCTTATGTAACTCTGATATATTTACATAGTAGCTTCATGAACTACTATTTCTTTTACTTCCACTGCACTTCTTACTCTGTTTCTATGATCTGTGATTATATTTATTTACTGCATATTCTGAGATTTGCCAAATTTTATTTACAACGCGGTATTTTGAGCAATTCAAGTCCGACATGTGCGGATGTGAATGGTTGAAAATATCGGGTCGTTACAACTAAATTATGGAAATTAAGCACACATTCAATTAGTTTTTAAAAAACATCTGATTCGTTTATGGAGATGAATTATTTCTATAAAGCGACTCACTTATATGGAAACGATTTATTTGTATAATTAGCACTAAACATCGAAGAAGTTTACTTGTCGCTGTTTCAAAAGTTAAGGATAACCAGTGGACATGACTTTGAGGTAACACTACCTTGACTTGTCAGGTATTATTGTTAACCAAGAAAAAGTACAAGTTTGAATTCAATGAGTGGTGATAAGTATACAAGACTTAATTTCCATTTACGATCGTTTTATATCATCGATAGTTGGTATATTAGCTATCGGTTACTTCAACTACTTTATTTTCGTCATTCTAAAATGATTTATTGCTCCGTTGAGCATTATAATCCTTTGTCGTAAAATGACTAAACCAAAAGCGCGAGTAGGGGCCAAGCTATGTAGGGTTGCTTCCATTAGGGTATTTTCACATCTCCTCTAGTTTGGATTCGGTTGTGCACTTAGATGTGAAAATATTCGGATTCTCGGTAAGGTCTGGCGGGATCCGGCTTAGAGGTTTCCGAGAAGTGTTATGGAGTATGTGAGCTTCTTAGGAGTATATTTCTAGAGGTATATTCCAAGGGGGGTGCACCTTCCTTGTAATTTGTTAGAAATTTTCCTTTCCTTGTTTGATTCACAAACCCTTAATCTGTTTAGCTTTAAAATTGCCACGAGTAGAGCCAACTCCTCTTTACAACATTTAAGTATTGATTTAGTCCATTCTATCAAGTTGGAATGTTACCTTATTCTATCCTTTCTTTTAAGTTGGAGGATTACCTTATTCTATCCATTCTATCAAGTTTGGACTGTCATCTTATTTTGTCCATTCAATCGAATTTGGATTATTTTCTTGTTTTATCCATTCTGTCCAGTTTGGATTTTACTCAGGTTATTTCCATTCTTTCAAGTCTAGTTTTAATATTAGTTATGCCTATCCATATTTGGATTTGTTTCTTGACGATTATTTCCGCTCTTGCCTGTATGGATGTTATTCTTGTAAGGTAAAAACCCGGTGTTATTTTATTATAATGCTCAAGTCAGACCGATTATTTTCTCCGGTTAGCTTTGGTATTATGGAGATCTAGGAGGGGAGCTAGAGATTCACCTATCGTAGTATTTTATTTTCCGCTGTATTTTATAGTATACCTATCACCATTTGTAAGGTCGGGATTTTATAATTGTCCAGTTGATAAGGTTTTGTTTTTAACTTTGATATACTTTGTATTTTGGAGTGACAGTCTGTACTGTCCTTGATATATTATATATTGTTGATTCCACCGTGAGATTCTATTTTTCTCTGTTCTCTATTTTTTTTCTTTTTATTTACCATAACAATCTTCCCTTTTGCCGATTGGATGTGCGACATTGGAACATGGTGACAGTGTTCTGTGTCGACTTTCGATGGTCAAAAAGGTGGGTCGTTACAATTGAGGTTATGGAGATTTATAATTCCTAGGCCCCCTTCTTCTTTGGATTTGCAGACCGTTTTCCAATTAACCAGACAGTTAATACTAGAGTAGGAGTGGTCACCATTCCAGAGGAAGTTTCTTCTAATATTATCTATTTTATTAGTTACCTATTTTGGAAAAGATAATAAGACATCCAATAGATCGGAATGTCCAACATAATATCACAATGATATATAGGGGAAATATATGTATACGCACATGTATGTATGTATATAAGTGTGTGTGTAGACGCGCGCGCACACACACACATATATATAATGTGATTATAAATACTAATAATCATGCATATATATAATAGTATGTGTGTGTGTGAGTATATATATATATATATATATCTCTATATCTGTATGTGTGTGTGGGGGGGAGGGCTAGGATCAGCTACACTTTATTTTTGTTACACCTCAAATCCCTCCGGATTTCAACTACATGTTTCGATTTTATAATTGTAATTTCTCTCTCCTGTTAGGGGGATTTAAGGTGTAAAAAAAGAATGTGTATCCGACCCTAATCCCCCACACACATCTTTACTACTAATAATGAGAATTCCTTCAACTAATTTCAACCGCGTCCTTTTGGATTGCCAGAAATACCCTTCACCAAAAATTGCTTTTCATTACTTCCTATTAAAACCCTAAATTAGTATCATATCCAAATCCCTTCGTCCTCCATCTGCCCTCTCTCCACCCCCATTCTTTCCAGTGCCCTAAATCGAATAGATTGCACAGCTACTATCGAATAGAATGGAAATCTCGCCTTCATCATCTTCCTACCGGATTGCAGCAGACGATTTACCAGCGCAGTACACTCATCGGAAAACACCCCTGTTGTTATACGATGGCTGCTGTCAACTCGGTCGAAATCGTGAAAGGAAATCTCATCGCCGTCATCTTCCTACCGGATTGAAGAAGACAGTTGGTCGGTGCAGCACACTCACCTGAACACGCCCCGTTGTTATACCACGACTATTGCTTATTACTAAGATACGAGTATTACTTAAAAATGATTCATTCATTTTTGCCAGCGCTGCTAAAAAATTTGAAACCAAAAGCCTACATGTTTGGTTATAAAACAAAATTAGGAGTCGGTAAACACATGATAGAGAGAAAAAAGGGATCAGCAAAATCTATTATACATCATTAACTATGAAAGATATACATATGATATTGGTGAATTTAGAGGATTATACAATTATTCATGATTTTGCATAAAAGCTATAATACACCTTAACCATCAAAAATATACAAGGCATTTCAAATGTGTACAAGTTGTGTTACAGGAAGTTAGACAAGCTCCTTCAGTGTTGAAGTTTCCTGTCCAACTCACAACTCCTGCATACAAATTCATAAATAGGAATACACATTAAAGAGATAAATTATATTGATATATTTCACAACATTGAAGTTACAAAAATTCAAGATAAATGCACAGCATAAAGTCAATTATTTGGAATTTAGACATACCTTCAGAGTTCCATCTATGTTGAAAACACATCTGAATGTTATAGAAAAATCACTTTCTAACAACCATCCGACCTCAATATAAGTTTTTCCATTTTCATTTTTTTAGGGAACACCATAATTTTTTTTGGAAGAGCTATGAGTTCATCCCTGACTGATTTTTGAGGCGTGTCTTCACTAAGTTCACAGAGTACTCCTAAGTATTTATATTTTTATTTATAAAATACTGATACATTGTCTTCAAAATCGATGAAAATGCCCAAAGAATCACGATGGAGAAGCTCGGAGAACTTGGAGACAGCTACAGTGATTTTGCTGCTAGCATGCCTGAAGATGAGTGTGGATACCCGACCTTTGATTTTGATTTCGTCGTTGTTGAAAATTGCCAAAAGTGTAAAATCATTTTTGTTGCATGGTAACCATTTCATCATTTCTTTTTAGTAATCTAATTCATGGGTTATAATTTTTTTATATATAATGCAGGTCTCTAGATAAAACGAAGGCGAGGATGTGTTTTTGAACCTCTCTATTTAAATTTCCATAAATTAAGCAATGGGTTATAATTTTTTAATTTTTGCAAAATTTCCACAAAATAGACAGGTTCAAAAGAGAGCTTGATAAATTATTTAATTTCTCTATCATCTCATCTTTAAGCAATGGTTGCAGGATGTGTTTTTTTTAACCATGCTATCGATAAATTAAGCATACCTTTTGTAGTGAGTTGGTTTTAAAATTTTGATGGATTTGATGTGATAAGATGCATTGTCAATTGTCTCCTATACCAGAAATCTAATAATTGTGTCCACCCAAATTGATGCTCTTCATTGCATTTGTGGTACACCCAACTGAAATATTTGGTTTGGCTCATCTGCATGCACACTGTAATCATCAAACGGGTTGTAATCAACAATAATAACATAAATGTTTTGGTATATAAAGCCAAATTAACTAAGTGCCTTGATGCAGGTTCACCAGGCTTATATACTTGTATATATAAATACTATTATATATATGCATGATCATTTGGATTTATAATCTCATTATATGTGTGTGCGTGCGTGCGTGTGTGTGTGTACATACATGCATATGTACGTAGCATAAACGAGGTGTAGCCGATTCTACTCCTATATATATGTGTGTATCTTATAAAGCATGTAATATAACTAAATATTTGGTTTGCATATAAATACAAGCACATGTGCATGTTTAATACTATATATATATTCAACCTATATATAAATAAATAAATATATAATATTTATTTATATTAATCATGAATATTTTTTGCAACGTAGGTAGGGTTGATTGGGCCTGTACGAGGTCTTTATTAAGCAACGAACATAGTAAACGATGAGAAGAAAGAAAGAGTTAAATAAAGAGCAAAACAAAAAAAACAAGCTAGGCCCAAGGCCCATAAGTCAAATAATCGTTCTATTCCCCATAAAAAAGGTATTTATGTAATTATAATACCTAAAAGCAACAGCTTTCTTCTTTATTCCCGCTTTAATTCTTGCCGTTACATCGCGCACATTGTATGACCTACCATTGAAAACCCTCTTGTTTCTCTCTTTCCAAACTTCAACTATGCTCTTCTTTAGAAAAGTAATCCTGAATATAATAACATAAGCTAATATAAATATATTAATTTGATGTATTTAATCATTTAAATCATGTATATAGTTTATGAGTACATAGATATATACTCGTATATGTATTACGTGCATGTGCAACATAATAATGTGTACATAGTTAACATATACATGTATAGATGTTGGGATTTGCATCTACATAGTATATATTCACCATTTGATGTGCATTGGCCGTCTCAAAATATAATTAAGAAACACACATGCACATATATTATTTTGTAAATTTATTTATATATTAAATAAAGCAAATAAAAGATTTAAATAGATTTTGACAAAGTCAATAAAATTTAAATTCAAATTTGATATCTAAAATATCCAATTCTAACTTAGTAGAATATTTTATAATTCAATTTTATATCTATAACAATCATTTAAAATATCTTTTGATTAATTAAAATAATTACTTTATATTATGAATAATATTTTATCATTTTTAAGAAATAATTTATTTTTTAAATACACAAATTATTTGAAATACATAAAATAATCAAAGTATGTAAATCTCAATAAAAGTAAATATTAAAATATGTTTATACTACTTTACTTCTTTTAGACCGTAAAATTTTTTAAAATAAAAATTCTAAACTACGGAAAATATGTTATTAATAAACTAAATATTTAAGTTTATATATATATATATATATATGAACACTAATATAAACGTTGTTAAAATAGTTAAATATAATATAATAATATTATGTAAAATTTATAAATATTCGAAAATAAAAAAAATATGAAGCCAAAGCAACTTTTACATATATATAAATTTTATAAACACTTCTAGATATGTAATATGTGTATATAATTTTAAATAGTAAATAACATATATTAAATTATTAAAACAATTTTAGATTTTCAAATAATATAAATTAAATATCATAGTTGAAATGAACTATTATTATTATTTTATAAGGATTAATATCATAGTTGAAATTTTAGATGACATGTAAAAGGGAGACATCTATTGCGTACATAAATTCCTTATTCGATTTATATATATATTACATGATGAATATGATATAAAATATAAATGAGATTTAATACCTTAAGGATGAAGCTTTTGAACACACGTTGATTGATGGTATCTCCTAGATTCACCATGAATCGATCTTCGAACATTGCAACAACATGGAGTACCACTAGATCTACTGTACTTTATGTGATTTGGGCATTGTAAAATTTCGAGAGGGTGTGTGGTGGGTGGGTTTGTTACTCATGACCAAAAGGGTGCAAGGAGGAAGCTAGAGACAAAGAGTGAGGGATGGGCTTGTTTATATAGAGGTTGGGGAGGAGATAAGCTCTCCTCTTTTTACTACTTCTTAATCTACCGATTCCAGTTCTAGATCTAAAATTCAAAACAAAAAAAACTCCAATTTTCCCTGTGCCATGACCAGCCATAATGTAACGTTTCGGGATTTTCGACTTCCAAAAATTGACATTAATACATCCACTGTATCAACTGCCGCACAATCGAATGCTGGAAAACCGAAACATTAGGGTTTAAAAAGAAGAGGTAGAAGAAGACAGAAGAAAAATAAAGAAGAAGAAACAGAAACAGAAACAATATCAGAATATTACATTCGCAGCGGAATAATATTTAATAGATAATCACTAGTCTTTTAAACAAAGAACTATATCAGTTTATACATACATCAATCAGAGTCAATATACAACTCAATACAACAATGGACAGTTACATAAACTTGTCCTCATACAGAATGCACAGCGGAATAAATAAACAAGTACGGTAGTACGTCTCGCCATCCAGCTCATCTCCAAAGCTCCAGATTATCCAGAATATCCTATTAACATAACTCTAGGCTGCCCGTGTGGAAAACTATGGGCACCCAGAGTTTAGAAAGGGAACAATAAACTCCGAGTCAGTCATGGTGACTGGTGTGAGATCGTAAAACAGTTATTTTCACAAAGAAAATAAAAGAAATTCACAACGCTTTTGGAAAATGGAACTACCATAAGACCTCCCGCCACACACACAATGCAAACGCAGAATTGGAGGAGATTTCTCCTTATGATAGTCAAAGATGCTTACTACGAAAGATCAGTTGATATTATTATTAATGTCTAGTGTGGAAAACATTTCGAAAGTATAATATTAATCTTAGCCAGCATAGACATTTCACACTTATGCCTACAATAGCCACTATGTTCAATAGCAAATTACCGCCACATTCCATAGCAGGTTATACAACTAAAACCGTACAGGGCGCATATTGTTTCTTTGGATTTCCAACAAATGGTCAGGCAAAGGAACTTCCTTACACCGAAATGGAAATGCCTCTGGAAAGACGCCCCGAGAACCTAACCGGATCTCTGCAAACACAAGGCCGACGCTACCTCACGCTGTACAGCTGTAACTAGGTAGCAAACACACAAGCTATGCCATCCCCCGGTCGTTACCGACCTTTATCCGAGGATCCTCAACCACAAAGCAACAACCACAAAGTATAATAAATTTGCAACATCAACATAGGTAAAATATCTGGGCTCCATACCATGATATCACCTTTTATCCAAAAGGAAATGACATACCCTAGGGGCGCGAACCCTAAAACCTTGCCGCAACATTCCTGTTTCGACCATTACCGGGTTATGAGGCTCGACGAAGTCTCGTCCACAAAGCTACGCTTTTTTTTCACAAAGCCATGCTTTGATCACAAATGATCAACAAATGACCATCAACACACAGCAACACTCAGCATGCCACACTACCAATTTGGGAGTATATCACTGATAACCTTCAACTACATAACTTCTGAGCTCGTACGTCTCAGAGAATGGTGTTAAGCTAAGAGAATAAATTCTCCGCCACCAACAGAAATGTATTTGAAAGAAATCAGCTTTATATCTCAAAGTGTAATGTCAGACATACAACCATACAAGTCTGTTCCGGGTTCGAACAAAACCGAAGGCACTTCCGAAGAAGCCCTTGCAATCCGGATATTCACTAATCACGTCCGGACTTCCCATCACAAGAAGAGTGATATAAATCTCTATACCGGAGCAACTTGGTGTAGAGACATTCGACAGGTTGTTCTTTCATTTTCGAAAATACCCGGTCTTCCACACCGGTCTTTAAATAATGTCCATTCACGACGTATCACTATTCGGAATGGGTTATATGACACAAAGTCCTCTCCCGGCTTAACCGAATAATGAGCGTTTATTTTAAAAACAAATTAAAGTGCCATTTCAAAGGAAAATATTGAAAGTCGGTTATTTAACTATCAACAACATTCACAACAATCAACCAATTTAAATAATTTTCCCAAATTATTAAATTTTCAAATATCTTCACAAGATATATATTTTTCCACACTTCATCACTTTGAAAACAAATTTCAAATCACTTTTCACTCTTGGGATAAAAATTCCCGATATTATTTATTTCCCTTTTTCTTTATGAATTCCATTGTGAATTTAAATTTCCAAATATTCACTTATACACGATTTTCAAATCGTTTTCCAAATATTCACTTATATACGATTTTCAAGTCGTTTTCCAAATATTCACTTTCAAACACCAAATCAATTACAAATTGATTTCTAAATTGATTTCAACCCCAAATCAATTACAAATTGATTTCTAAGTTTATTTCAAATCCCAAATTATTTTACAAATCGATTTCCAATTTATTTCAACACAAATCAATTTTTCATTCAACATCAAATAAATTTTCATATCGATTTCCCAAAGATTTATCTTCAAATACTAAATCAATTATCAATTGGATTTCAAACAAATTTATCACCTTTTAAAATAAATTCCTTTTTCTCTTCTGAACCATCTAAAATACCATTTTAAATAAATTCTTCAACTTTTAAACAATATTACTCAAAATCCTTTTATAAAAATCCTTTCCCATATTTTTGGAAATAATTCGATAAGATTACAAAAGTCAAAATTTTCCTTTCTTTTAAATTCCTTCTTTCAAATTAATTCAATTCTTAAAAATAAATTCCCAAAATTTAATTTTATTTATTTCTGGTATCCAACGATACCAAAAATACATTCGGCCAAATTATAGCCTTTAACAAATTCAATCACAAATATAATCACACAGAGATTATAAATAATCAACACACAGCATATGAAATAATTTCAAATGTTTGTGGAATCTAGTTGGATCCCTCCAACCTGTTTCCCTGGATCCACAGAGGTTAGCACAATACCAATTCCACTTCGAGGTGGAATATCGCGGTATATGAGATTTCTAAAATATCATTCCGCTATTATACGGCGCATGGGGTCTCATCCGCTGTATAATGCAGGAAATCAACTCCAAATACATATATAATACCAATTCCACTTCAAGTGGAATATCGCGGTATATGTTTTTAATATAATAACCTCCGCTTAATATGCGGCGTATAGGGTCTATTTCAACACAACCAATCATCAATCATCATCCAAACACACAATCAACACAATCAAGCAATTTTAAATTTAACTATTTAAAATATAAATCGAAACACAATTCGATTGAGTGAGGAGTTCTCACCTTGCTTCCAATAACGGTTGCAGTATTTTATCTCGAATAAAATTAAACACGCGTTTAATTTTACTCAAAATTATCACTAGCTTCAATCGACTCCAATCTAGCTCCATTGCATAGCGCTCGACAAAACGAACCCAACGCAAGTCGTTTCGTGCGAAACGGACCTCGCATCAAAAAGTTATCACGTTACAAAGTTTATACGAATTTTAATATAATAAATTTACAATTTATTTTTAATTTTTAAACCTAGAATCTATCGTGGCCGTGCATTTCTTCCACTTCAGATCTGGGCCGCGTGATGCTTTCTTCTTTCCCATCGCTAATTTGAACGTGAATAAACCCAATCGGCTGCCTATTACAACGAATTGCCACGTCGCCTACGATGGCTTCGACGACGATCAGGGGCCTCCGTTCTAGGCACCGACTTGTGAGCCTCCATCGCCCACGAGCACGGCAAGCTCGGTCGAGCCAATGCCTCAAAAATCACGAATGAATGCCGGCCTTTTATGAACAAATTGCCGTCAATCGGCTTCGTAAAAAATGTTCTCCACCGTTGGATGGATAGATCTCATCGTGCTTGACGTTTTTGTTGTTGGAAGTTTTCGATGAAAGTCGACGGATGAGGAGATAAACGAGGGGGAAGATTCGTGCATTTCTAGCCATTAACAGTAAAGTGGCGGCTAGGGCTTTGAAACCCTAATGCTTGTGAAAAATGAAATGATGGACGGCTTTTATAGAAAATTCTACGAAACACTATTCATCCGAGATTTTCCGAACTCCAAACGAAGCGTGCCGGCTGACGTTTCTAAGGTTTAACCCGCGTTACGGACACAATGGAACATGTTTCGAGAGCTAATTCGGTCATATGTGCGAGTTACGGAATTGAACGATCAAATTTAAATTAAATCGATTTCTATGCGTTTTGGCTTGCCCTAGACAAACCGTAAATCCGATTGACACGAAATTTGAAACCTTACAATAATTTCACATTACAGATCCGATGAAACTAGTTTCATCGAAATCCGAGACTGTTTGAAAAATGACTATTTTTACTAGTCAATTAAATATTAAAATATTCAATTTTCACAAATTAACTTTTAGTTCAATTTTAAAAGTTTACAAACATCATTCTAACTCCAATATGATTTATTATAACTTTATAAATCATTTTTATACACATTAAACCAAATTTCCAATTATTTCTGGAATTTCAAATATAAAATTGTCGATTTAATTATCCAATTAAATCTCTATATTCGAAATAAAATTTATTCAGCTTATAAAACTTACTTGTTAATATTTAAAATCAATTAAATATCTGAATTTCAAATGACAGAAATTCTGGGTCGTTACAATCTTCCCCCCCTAAAAGAATTTCGTCCTCGAAATTGCCAAGTAAGAAAAATTCACAAAATCCATTAACTTTTCAAACAATTCGTTCAAATTAGATTTCAAAATCACTTAAGTGTACAACTTCCCCAAAATCAATAGTTAAACTCTCTCAGAAACTTTACTAAGTTTTTCAAATCTATACTTAGTTATACTTTTCAAAACAAACTATATCGTTTAAAACGCCTTAAATTTTTAGAAAAATTCGCCATAGCCTCCTTTGCGCGGTTCAATCATAGTAGGATCACAATAGACATAAATATATATACATCGACCCACACAGTCGGAAAACAGAAAAACAGTTCATATTTCCTATTTTTATTGCGTAGGCGTACCTTTTTAGCATTTTTTAAGCAAAGCAGTTATTTATTTAGTATTTTAGCGTGACCAAATCAGCCGAACGGCAGCCGCGGCACCTGTACTTACTCAATTTAAACACGTAAGTGACATATATATAAAGTTATTGACAATTTACTCTTTTAGACAACTACAACACATGCATATTAAAAGAAATGCATACTAAACAAGGTTTATAAGCAACTTATATGATTTCGACATCACTTGTAATTGTTTTCAACCAATTCATATACAACGACATTCATTTCTTCATTTTCAATTAGTTTACATTCACTAATTTAAATTCAAGTTGGTTCACTTTCAATTTGGATTCAATTACATAGCTTTCATACGTTAGCTTTCCATTTGATTAATTCAATTACATATGAATTTCTATACAATCAACTAACAATCATCTAACAACCAATGTATATTCAACACAACCAAATTTATTTAATTCACTATGTTTGTATTCAATTTGGTTTAATATTAAATTGACTTTCTTTCAATTATTCAATTAGCTTTAAATGAATTAACACTTACATTCATTATTCCATATCAATTTATTTACATTAGATTGATTAACATTCAATTCTTTTGTTAATTCAATTGCTAATTCATTTTACAAATAAAGTTGAATCTCCTTTATATAACTCAAGTTCACCTTCATCACTTCATTTCATTAATTCACTTTATTAATTTACTTTGATATCAAAATCAACTTCATTCAACATCACTTAAGTTATATTCCAATTAAACATCATTTGTTTAACTTAAATTTCCACTTATAAATCCAATTCAGATTCCAATTCTAAAGTAAATTCTATTTAACTTTCACCAAAGTCAAATTTCATCACTTATTCAAATTCATATTTCATTTTGCTTAACAAAATTGTTTAACCACTTTAATAATTGGTTTCACTTACCTTTACCCATTCTATAAGTTATACAACTTATATATTTAAACTTCCAAATCATATTAAATAATCACCTATCAAATCCAATTCAATTTATTTAACTTTCCTTTAGTTAAATTTCAAATCACATATTTTATTATGCTAACCCAAATTTATTTCAACTTTACTAAAGTTAAACTTTATTATCTCATATTATAAGTTCAAAACTTGTTTCACTTATATTCATCAATTACAACTTGGATTTTAATTTCAAATCTGTTTATCACAACAAAACTTCAATTTTCAATTTACTATGGTAGCAAATTCATCACACGGAAACTCGAAAATGATACTGATGATGCTGCAGTCATCACCCATATTATTTCCCAGTAACAGTAGTGAACTCAGTGCTTTAAATTCTTTCAAAAATTTCCTTTTATTTATAAATCACATTTATAAATCCTTTTCTCATATAATTTCACTATTCCACTTCACTTACATAAGATCATTTCACAATTGTAAATCATTTTAATTATAATTTTATACTTATACAATTGTTGCTCTTATATAATTTATTCATTCATAATTGTTGTGTTTATTTAGATTATTCAAACAACTTTTATTAATATATATATTTTCTTACATTTTCAACAACCAAACAATCAATTTATATACACTTTAATAATTTCTGAAAAATTATTTCCTTTATATGTAAAATAATACCAAGGTAAAATTATTCCATTTACCCAATTTAAATGATACCATGTCGACTTGCCTCGTTTAAGTGTTTAGAAATCCCTATCGATAATATGGCGTCCCACATACCGACCAGAATTCATAAACAACTCAACGGATAAGCAAACACAATATAAAACATTTTTATATTCACTAACAAATATGCACTCATATCTATCATTACACTCACACTCATTCTAGAGTACTACAGACTCTATCTCTAATGAGTAACACCCAACAGAGCCAAGGTTATTGCTTAACCAATTTCTCTGATACCACATGTAACGTTTCGGGGAACAGTGGGGACCGGTAGGCTTTTCAACCATCCCAGACCCACCGTGGCTTACAATGGTACCCTGCCTTTGCTTTTACGGCCAGCCTTTCGACTGTCACGCCTTACGGCTAACCAACCCCTTCCACTCAGGGACATGTAAGGGTAAGAGTCTCCCGTTCGCCACCAAACTGCGAAGCGAGAAACCCCTATCACGTTTGACAAACATAAGCAAGGTCAGTCATGGTGACTGGTGTGAGATCGTAAAACAGTTATTTTCACAAAGAAAATAAAAGAAATTCGCAACGCTTTTGGAAAATGGAACTACCATAAGACCTCCCGCCACACACACAATGCAAACGCAGAATTGGAGGAGATTTCTCCTTATGATAGTCAAAGATGCTTACTACGAAAGATCAGTTGATATTATTATTAATGTCTAGTGTGGAAAACATTTCGAAAGTATAATATTAATCTTGACTAGCATAGACATTTCGCACATATGCCTACTATAGCCACTATGTTCAATAGCAGGTTACCGCCACATTCCATAGCAGGTTATACAACTAAAACCGTACAGGGCGCGTATTGTTTCTTTAGATTTCCAACAAATGGTCAGGCAAAGGAACTTCCTTACATCGAAATGGAAATGCCTCTGGAAAGACGCCCCGAGAACCTAACCGGATCTCTGCAAACACAAGGCCGACGCTACCTCACGCTGTACAGCTGTAACTAGGTAGCTAACACACAAGCTATGCCATCCCCCGGTCGTTACCGACCTTTATCCGAGGATCCTCAACCACAAAGCAACAACCACAAAGTATAATAAATTTGCAGCATCAACATAGGTAAAATATCTGGGCTCCATACCATGATATCACCTTTTATCCAAAAGGAAATGACATACCCTAGGGGCACGACCCCTAAAACCTTACCGCAACATTCCTGTTTCGACCATTACCGGGTTATGAGGCTCGACGAAGTCTTGTCCACAAAGCTACGCTTTTTTTCACAAAGCCATGCTTTGATCACAAATGATCAACAAATGACCATCAACACACAGCAACACACAGAATGCCACACTACCAATTTGGGAGTATATCACTGATAACCTTCAACTACATAACCTCTAAGCTCGTACGTCTCAGAGAAGGGTGTTAAGCTAAGAGAATAAATTCTCCGCCACCAACAGAAATGTATTTGAAAGAAATCAGCTTTATATCTCAAAGTGTAATGTCAGACATACAACCATACAAGTCTGTTCCGGGTTCGAACAAAACCGAAGGCACTTCCGAAGAAGCCCTTGCAATCCGGATATTCACTAATCACGTCCGGACTTCCCATCACAAGAAGAGTGATATAAATCTCTATACCGGAGCAACTCGGAGTAGAGACATTCGACAGGTTGTCCTTTCATTTTCGAAAATACCCGGTCTTCAACACCGGTCTTCAAATAATGTCCATTCACGACGTATCACTATTCGGAATGGGTTATATGACACAAAGTCCTCTCCCGGCTTAACCGAATAATGAGCGTTTATTTTAAAAACAAATTAAAGTGCCATTTCAAAGGAAAATATTGAAAGTCGGTTATTTAACTATCAACAACATTCACAACAATCAACCAATTTAAATAATTTTCCCAAATTATTAAATTTTCAAATATCTTCACAAGATATATATTTTTCCACACTTCATCACTTTGAAAACAAATTTCAAATCACTTTTCACTCTTGGGATAAAAATTCCCGATATTATTTATTTCCCTTTTTCTTTATGAATTCCATTGTGAATTTAAATTTCCAAATATTCACTTATACACGATTTTCAAATCATTTTCCAAATATTCACTTATATACGATTTTCAAGTCGTTTTCCAAATATTCACTTTCAAACACCAAATCAATTACAAATTGATTTCTAAATTTATTTCAACCCCAAATCAATTACAAATTGATTTCTAAGTTTATTTCAAATCCCAAATCATTTTACAAATAAATTTCCAATTTATTTCAACACAAATCAATTTTTCATTCAACATCAAATAAATTTTCATATCGATTTCCCAAAGATTTATCTTCAAATACTAAATCAATTATCAATTGGATTTCAAACAAATTTATCACCTTTTAAAATAAATCCCTTTATCTCTTCCGAACCATCTAAAATTCCATTTTAAATAAATTCTTCAACTTTTAAACAATATTACTCAAAATCCTTGTATAAAAATCCTCTCCCATATTTTTGGAAATAATTCGATAAGATTACAAAAATCAATTTTTTCCTTTCTTTTAAATTCCTTCTTTCAAATTAATTCAATTCTTAAAAATAAATTCCCAAAATCTAATTTTATTTATTTCTGGTATCCAACGATACCAAAAATACATTCGGCCAAATAATAGCATTTAACAAATTCAATCACAAATATAATCACACAGAGATTATAAATAATCAACACACAACATATGAAATAATTTCAAATGTTTGAGGAATCCAGTTGGATCCCTCCAACCTGTTTTCCTGCATCCACAGATGTTAGCACAATACCAATTCCACTTTGAGGTGGAATATCGCGGTATATGAGATTTATAAAATATCATTCCGCTATTATGCGGCGCATAAGGTCTCATCCGCTATATAATGCGGGAAATCAACTCCAAATACATATATAATACCAATTCCACTTCAAGTGGAATATCGCGGTATATGTTTTTAATCTAATAACCTCCGCTTAATATGCGGCGTATAGGGTCTATTTCAACACAACCAATCATCAATCATCATCCAAACACACAATCAACACAATCAAGCAATTTTAAATTTAACTATTTTAAATTTAAATCGAAACACAATTCGATTGAGTGAGGAGTTCTCACCTTACTTCCAATAACAGTTGCAGTATTTTATCTCGAATAAAATTAAACACGCATTTAATTTTACTCAAAATTATCACTAGCTTCAATCGACTCCAATCCAGCTCCATTGCATAGTGCTCGACAAAACGAACCCAATGCAAGTTGTTTCGTGCGAAACGGACCTCGCATCAAAAAGTTATCACGTTACAAAGTTTATACGAATTTTAATATAATAAATTTACAATTTATTTTTAATTTTTAAACCTAGAATCAATCGTGGCCGTGCATTTCTTCCACTTTAGATCTGGGCCGTGTGATGCTTTCTTCTTCCCATCGCTGATTTGAACGTGAATAAACCCAATCGACCGCCTATTACAACGAATTGCCATGTCGCCTACGATGGCTTCGACGATGATCAGGGGCCTCCGTTCCAAGCGCCGATATGTGAGCTTCCATCGCCCACGAGCACGGCAAGCTCGATCGAGCCAATGCCTCGAAAATCACGAATGAATGCCGGCCTTTTATGAACAAATTGCCGTCAATCGGCTTCGTAAAAAATGATCTCCACCGTTGGATGGATAGATCTCATCGTGCTTGACGTTTTTGTTGTTGGAAGTTTTCGATGAAAGTCGACGGACGAGGAGATAAACGAGGGGGAAGATTCATGCATTTTTGGCCATTAATAGTAAAGTGGCGGCTAGGGCTTTGAAACCCTAATGCTTGTGAAAAATGAAATGATGGAGGGCTTTTATAGAAAATTCTACGTAACACTATTCATACGAGATTTTCCGAACTCCAAACGAAGTGTGCCGGCTGACATTTCTAAGGTTTAACCCGCGTTCCGGACACAATGGAACGTGTTTCGGGAGCTAATTCGATCATATGTGCGAGTTACGGAATTGAATGATTAAATTTAAATTAAATCGATTAAAACGATTTCTATGCGTTTTGGCTTGCCCCGGACAAACCGTAAATCCGATTGACACGAAATTTGAAACCTTACAATAATTTCACATTACGGATCCGATGAAACTGGTTTCGTCGAAATCCGAGACTATTTGAAAAATGACTATTTTTACTAGTCAATTAAATATTAAAATATTCAACTTTCACAAATTAACTTTTAATTCAATTTTAAAAGTTTACAAACATCATTCTAACTCCAATATGATTTATTATAAGTTTATAAATCATTTTTATACACATTAAACCAAATTCCAATTATTTCTGGAATTTCAAATATAAAATTGTCGATTTAATTATCCAATTAAATCTCTATATTCGAAATAAAATTTATTCAGCTTATAAAACTTACTTGTTAATATTTAAAATCAATTAAATATCTGAATTTCAAATGACAGAAATTCTGGGTCATTACACATAATATGGTCTAGATGGGCCATCAAACATTCAAATCCCGTTTAGTAATTAATATCATTTAAATCGAATTTAAATGTGTACGGATGTCATATATACATATATAACTTTTATATACACACTAATTAATTACTAAGGACACCCAAAAAATTACCAATATCACCCAATACATTAAATAAATGATAAAATAATATTTCATAAATATTAATTAATCTATAACAACTTATAAATCAATCAAGTTGTGCGGTATTTCAGAGAATTCACCAACATGGTTCTACGACTCGTACGTGTAAATGTAATCAGCGAATAATATCAAACAATTCAAATATTAACGTTCACATGTTACCTTAGCCAATGATGTGATAATTTGACCGAATTTATAGCTTATACATCATTTTCGGTAAAATCCAATTTTATAATTTAAGTTGTACCTTTTAGTAACGATTGTTTAGGCCAATTCTCTTCGTCAACACTATATCACTTTTATGGAATTTGGTTTTGGTCAAAATTCCAAAATAATCCATATTCAACTCAATTAGTCCATAAACAAAGTCCTTAGTTCAATAATAACATCTATTATTAAGTGTACTACTCTGTCCAGTGGTCTTGACTAAAAATTGATAACAGTTGATCGTAATACTAACCTTATACAACCGAGGAGACAAATTCTCTATTGAATAGTGTTTCACTTCCATTGCTTCAACTTCGATCCAACTATAGTCACTTAATGGTCATCTTTGCATGATTTTACTATAATCAAAGTTGAGTATCCACATCGAAGCTCAACAATATTCTCAAGTTGAGAGAACCGTGTAATATTATCACTAAGAGATTTCTTGTTTGACCTAGTTGTTATTAACCAACAAGAAAACATAGGGTGAGTCATTCCATAGTTATCCAATAACCACCGGTAGGTAATCCCTTGGTTCCTCCAGCAGCCATGAGTAATACACTTCCTAACATTTGGAGAGCATTACATACTCTGGTCTCAATAATTGTACCAATTTCCTTTCTTCAAACATCTTGACCTGGACTCTTTAAAATACTATTTTATTTTATATTGTGATAATTTTCTCATGATTACAACTACTATAAGTTATTATCATATAACATATCATTTAAGTATTTTCTATTTAATATATAAATTAACTGCTTAATTAATATATCAATATAACAAGTGTCTTTATTACAAACAAATACCTTTATTGTGAACAAGATTGATTATAGAATTAGAAGTATATAACGAACTACATAAGTTCCCCTAGGGCAAACCCCTAATTCTATCAATCTTTTACTTGCACTTGTGGTCAATTATGGAATCTTATTCTCATTCCTTCGATCAGTTTTCTCTAGACGATCAAGCAAGTCCCTTAGTGAACGAATATTCTTTATTGTCTTAATTATCTACTCTATCAATAAACTCTCTTTAACGCTGATAAACTGTCTTTATCATGCGGAACTTTTTAGAGTATGTTTCTCGACTTCTAGTGAGCTCTACGTTCTTTCACAGTCTGTGTCGTGGCATGATATCTCATAACAATGTTATGGGATTCTCAACATTTGGAATCACTCTTAGCTCAACTATAAATTTGTGCATTATATATATATTGCTGCGGTGCTATTCAAGGTGATGTACTTAGCCTCTTGGTTGAATCAGCTATAACCTCTTGTTTGAAACAATTCCAGCTTAAAGCTCGTTAACTAAGGTTGAATATGAATTTAGAATTGATATACTATGCTCGATGTCACTTGTGAAGTTTGAGTCTGAATGCTCCTTCATAAGATCATTATTTTCATAAATAATTGTCTAGTATTTCTTGGATATTCGAGAACACTCTTAGTTACCATTTAGTTATCTTATTTTGGATTTGATATTCGCTCTATGTACCAAGTACATAAGTGAAATGTGATATATTAGACTACATAGCATATATGATAACTCCAGTTGCTAATGCACAAGGAATCCATCCCATAGGCTCCATATTTAACATTTTAATATGGTGTCTATGTATATTATATGTGACTATCCTAGTATCCTTTTTATACCGACTATAATTGATGTCATTTTCAAATCCAATATCGAGAATTAAACACTAAGACTGATTCAAACTGGGTACATCATTAAAAATCAATATTATGTTGTTTACTTATGTTTTTGAAATATTTTAGTACCTTATAATATTCTTTTTTACAAGCACATGGTTCCTCTACATTTCGATCGAAATTCAAATTATTTGATTTCTTTGTCAAAATATTTTCTCAATTCTGATGCTTCTTAAATGATACTATTGTATTAGTTCTTGATTTCTATCAAATACTCATAAACATAATTATCACTCCCAATGACTTCATGACACTTTGATTGTTATATGTAAAAAGTCTATTTCTAAGTCATTATTTAGAATTTCTATTCCAATATATATGTACAAAAAAAATAAAAATCATATCCGGTGATACTCTAAATTAAATTTAGCATGTTGATGAATCTGTTATGTTAATTTCAACAACTGAAATTCATGATGTTATACTTATCAACATTGCTTATTACATTCCAATGCATTGTTCATTTTTCCCAAAGACACATTTGTGGCCGATGGATCATATACCTTCGGGTACAACTATGAAAATCATATTTCGATAATGTACTTTAAATCCATTTCATATTTTTGCAGTTTTCCATATGGCAGTTATTTTCTTAATGGCTTATTGACAATTGAGGAAATTATTTTCTCGACATTAATATGAACTCGTTGTTTTTCTTCAACGTGCGAGTGATCTTATTAGACATTCTAATGAGTTGTGTCTATTTTGGCTTAGTTAATTTCATTTAATCTTATGTAAATAGTTTTATCTTTGGATCATATCCAAATCCATTTTACTACCAATATTTCTATAAAAAATTCCTTCATCATGAAGTTGGTGTTTCTTGAAATAACAAGTGTTTCTTAGTATGATGGAATATGCATTCAAAAACATTTTATGAACTACCTTTATATATGTATAAAATTGATTTAGTTATGAGTTTGCAAAACTTATGTTCATAACATAAATTGGTCAACCAATATTGGTCAATCTCAAACTCCTTTGGGGTGATCCACACAAGATCCCTCATGGACGAGATTTACGTGCAACTTCTCAATTCACGCTACCTGTCAACTTCTTTACCTTGGATATGTATGGGTTTGTCAATAAATCTAATCTTGTATAACTTCATAATACACGTTTTAGACGAAATTAAATTTAACTTATGCACTCACTCTTAAGTACATGTCCTTACAGAAAAAAGTTAACTCAATTTCACTCATCATCAATCGTACTTTGTCCAAAAAAGTTTGATTACTCCTTATTGACACATCATTATATATCATTGGGAGGAATGACTTTTGAGATTAAATCTCATGCGTTTTAGGTACTTTTGGAACATTTTCCAGTACATTCACATATTCGATGAAATTGAATTATTTTATTTCCTCTGCATATTATGTTTTCTACTTTCATTTCATCTTCAATGAACTTAAGATAAATACATTGCTTGTGTATCAAATACATATGTTCATTTCTATTATAACTCATTTGTGAATTTAATGAAGCATGTAGAACCATTTTTTATCATTAGACCTACGATTACATACATCTATATGTATTAATTTGAAGATCTCACCAACTCTTTTGTTACTGCTACCGAAATGGTTTTTTTCCTATAATCATTTGAAATACAATTAACTAGTACAAAATGATTCATTATCATATGATTAAAGAGTTATTTCTCAAAAATATGGCTTAGTATATAATTCCAAAATAATTGTAATTTTTTAGATACTTTTGTATTTACAATAGCTAATGCATCACTTTTGTTATAAAAGCAAATACCATTATTATAGATTTATCTTATGAAAGATATACCTAATTTTAGTCAATACTGAAAACAATTATTTTTTCTAAATAAAATTTGGTGTATTTACGAAAATAATTTTTCGTATCTTAATGCATGCAATGATAAGTGTTATATGACATGCTCACACTATTTCCTCCATTATTATGACAATGTATAAGATACAAAGCTCCATTCAACCACTAAATATGGATTATTTATTTCATTTATTGTAACTAGTTTACAATCGAGAGTGTTGGATCAAATATCTTAAATTCAAAGAAATAACTCTCGTAGAGAACAATTTTCTATAGGATAAATACATTTGGAATAGAAATCACATTTCTCATTCATACTAAGTATCTTCGAGCACTTTTTACAATTCTCATTTCCATTGTTTCTCTACGAAGAAAAGGTGACCATTCATTATTTTCATCCCAACCACAACTAAGTTACATCCACTCTTGTACATTCGCTTTCCTTTCAAATGGTCAAACCATTCATAGGAAGTTCTTACTACAAGATCGCATCTAACTCTTTGCAAAGTGCATTTCGTTATTCTTAACATTTAAGGATATAAAAAATAAGTTGAACTTTACATGAATTGATCAAACTGACATTTCAATGATCGGTTTCCTAGGTCCATCTTGTAGCTCTTGGTCCAATGCTATATTAAATATAAGTACCTTATTGTGATTAATCTTTTTGAATACACGATCTCATACTCATGGTTTACTTGCTCATTTTGATCGAACTAATTTCATTGAGGTTTCTTATACTATGACTCACGAATGTTCACCATATAATATTTATATGTGATCAAATATAGACGAGATATTTGTATTCTTGTATTTCTTAAGAGTTCGAAACTCATAGAAGACAATACACAGTCTCGGGAAAATAAATAAGTTATGAATGTATTTAGTAGTTATATAATTTGGCTCTTTCATGGGGTCTTGAATAGAAAACATGCTAATTTTTTTATTGGTAAGTATATCTTATATTTTTGTGTCAATATTTATTCAGTTCACTTGTATATTTTAACTGATAAACATTTTATCAGTTATATTTGTTGCATAAATTTATCAAAGTATATTATTTTAACTTTGTGTAGAATATGTTCTTACAATATGAGAAATATAAATGTATCTATTTCATCTTTCTAATTAGCCCTATAATATATATTTATATTTCTTAAAATACTAAGTGAAATATAGAAATCTTGTGATTCCTCTATTGAGTGTTAGGACTCGCTTACCTTGGGATTCGGCTCAACAAATCATAGGATCGAAAGTGATGGATAACTCCTTAACGATTGTACAACATAAAACTCCTAACCATGGTCTTTTCCCTAATCTTGATCTTGGCCTTGAGTTTTCTAAAAAAATCGAGAGAGATTATTCACTCTTACCTACCATTTTACGATGACCTAAGTATAATGCATGTACCTTGGGGTTTCCTCAACAAATACATGTGTGTATCTTACCTCATCTCGACAATATGCTAATTGTACTACACATACCCACCTTAGCTTGAGTTCGCTTAACAAGTAGCGTTATGCCAGTAATCTATTAATATATAAATGGTAGAGGGAAACTCAATATACTAAGGATTCATAATCTTTAATATATATGTATGCACATGCACACGCATGCACATTAAGTGATATCGATTTGAGGAACAATATGTTTGTATCAATTTAAGGAACACTCGTGATTCAAGTGTCGGAAACATCTAAAATCATGCTATGTATATACTTATTTTAAAAGTATATTTTGGGTTTATTTCAGTTGCACTTACAATATTTTATGAATGTATAGTTATAAAAGTTTAATTTTTTATACCCGTTATAATTTAATTAACTTATATAATGTACATTATTAATTAAATCATATTTAATTCTTATTAATTAAATTAGATTTGATTAATTTAAATTTTAAGTTTTATTAATTAAATCATATTAAATCAATTTAATTTATATAAAATTTCTAAAATTTTATATTATTCATCTTAAACTATTTAAGATAAATAACCAACTATAAAATTTATAGTTTACTTATTTATACATATCAATATATGCATACATTTTAATTAATTAACTTTTAATTAATTTCATTTAATAAATCATTGGTTTAATTAAATGTTTAATTCAAAAATCTGATATAATTATTTTAAATATGTTTAAGATAAATATTTATAGCTACAATAATTATAGTTACATACACATATCAATATATATGTATGTATATACATGTTTAAGTAATTAGCATTTTAATTAACTATTTTATTTTATTTAATTAGGAAAACTAGTTAAATATATATTAAAAATTAAAATTTAATTACTTTACTTTTTAAACTTTTGTGGAAAATTTATATTTATTGTATAACCTTTATAAAATTTAATTTTATATTCAAATTTAACATCTAAATTTAAAATATAATTTTAAATTTTCGTATCTTAATTTTAAAATTAGCCCAAGGCCTCAATAATTCTTGGCCTTACATCTGGGCCAACGTTTTGGACTTACTCCACCCATTGGGTTAGACCGGTTACCAATTATGGGATATTATTTGATTATTCAACTCCAAGCCTAGATACTACTTTTCTGAACACCTATTAGATAAGTAGGTTTAGTTAGCCCTAAATGTTATGATTTGGGCTTTGATACCATTGTTGGAACCAGACTAGTCTATAGTGGGTGAAATTGATAGATTTCAATTTCCCCCTTATTTGGATCATAGATGGCTTAAAAATCTAATGGATAATACTAGATCCAATACTTAATTTAAATAAAATCCAATTTTATTTAATTTTTCCGATTTAATTAACTAATGATTTAATTAAAATTAATTTGTATATAGTTTATGAGAATAACATTATATACTTATATGCGTATATTGTGCATGTGCAACAAAATAATTTGATGTGTACATAGTTAATGTATACATATATAGGTGTTAGGATTTGCATCTAAAAAGTATACATTCGCCATTCGATGTGCGTTGGCTGTCTCAAAATATTATTTAAACATACATACATACATGTGTGTATATATATATGTTATTTTCAAAATTTTATTTATATATTTATTAAAATAAATAAAAAATATTTAAACAGATTTTGGCCAAGTCGATAAAATATTTTAAAATTAAAATCAAAATCTACAAAAATCATTTAAAATTTCTTCTAATTAGTTAAAATAAATAGTTTATATTATGAATAATATTTTGACATTACCGAAATTATTATTTTTAAGTACACAAACTATTTAAAATTCATAAAATAATCAAAGTAGGTAAGTTTCAAAAAAAATTAAAATATTTCGATGCTATTTTATTTATTCTTGGCCATAAATTTTAGTTTAAACAAAATTTTGAACTACTCAATATATATTTTTAGTAAATTAAATATTTACATATATACACACATACTAATATAAACATTGTTAAATATAATATAATAATATTATATAAAATATATGTATGTTCAGAAATTAATTTATATATATATATAGCCAAAATAGTTTTATATATTTATAAATTTTATAAACAGCTTTAAATATATATATATATATATATCTGTATGTGTGTGTATGTATGTATATGTAAATATGTATGTATGTGTGTGTATGTATATATATTTATAAAGCTGAAACATGTTTTACAAATATACCAATTTTATAAACACTTTTAAATATATAATATATGTAAATATTAATTAATTTATAAAAATTTACAAATAAATTAAATCATGTGGTATTTTGGAGAATTCACCAGTATGGTTGTGCAATTTGTAGGTGTAAATTCATTCAGCGATTAATATTGAATAATTTGAATACTATTGTTCATTTGCGATCTTAGCTAGTTGTGTGATAGCTTAGTCGAATTTATCGCTTATACATATTTATCAGTAAAATCCAGTTTTATAATTTAAGTGGTACCTTTAATAACGATTATTTACACCAATTCTCTTCGTCCGCACTATATAAGTTTAGGATTTATGAAATTTTGTTTTGGTCAAAATTCTAGTATCATTTATATTCAACTCAATTATTCTATAAACAAAAGCCTTGGTTCAATAATAACATTTATTATTAACCGTACTACTCTGGGTAAAGATTTTAACTTTTAGTTGACTAAAGTTGACCACGATACTAACCTCGTATAACTAAGGAGACGAATTCTCTATCGAATAGTGTTTCACTTTCATTGCTTCAACTTAGACCTAGCTATAATCGTTCGATGGTTGCCATTCCATGATTTAACTATAATCAAAGTGGAGTATCCAGATTGAAGCTCAATGGTATTCTAAAGTTGAGAAAACTATGTACTATAGTCACTTCGAGATTTCCTATTTGACCTAGTTGTTATTAGCCAACTGGAAACTCTCGGACGAGACATTCCGTAGTTATCTAATAACTATTAGTATGCATCCCATTGGTGCACCCAACGACCATGAGTAATGCATTGCCTAAAATTTAGGGAGCATTATGTACTCTGGCCTTAACTGATGTATCGATATCCTTTTTCGAAACATCTTAACCAGGAATATTTAAATAATATGTTATTTTATATTGTTGTTATTCTCATGATTATAACTCCTAGTAGTTATTATCATATAACATGACATTTAAGGATTTTCTATTGGATATACTTAAATTAATTACTTTATTAATATATCATAATATTTCAAGTATATATAATAAAAGAATACATTTATTATGAACAAAATTGATTATAGAGTAAGAAATATGTAAAAAATTACATAATTTCACCTAGGTCATATGACTAACTCTATCAAGTTTTACGAAGATATTTCCATGAATGATAAATATAATTTAAATGAAGATAAATAGAATAATACGTAGATAACTTGCTATTCGATTACACACTACACTATGCATCCTTGAATCGAAGTAGCTTCTTTCTTATCTTAAATTGGTTTCAACCCCAAGTAGAGCTTCAAAAATGGAAGCAAGGTTTTTCTAATTGTTTGCTCAAAAAAGGGGTAAACACCTCATAGTTATTTTTTGTAGAATTGTGAATATGAGGTGTAGAACTCAACTATTATGTTAATAGTTGGATAGTTTATTAGACAACAACTTACAGATAAGATATGTATGAAATAATTGTAATAAAGTAAATAACATCGAAGTTTATAGTGGTTCAGCAAGAATGTGCCTACATTGTCTATCTATTCTCATTTCTTTTCTTGGAGATCAATTATACAATGGTAGAAATGCAAAATACAGTGGTTGATGCTCAAAGGAAAGTTACATGTCCATAATTTCTGTTTGGCAAGCCTTGGTCGTTGTTTCTACTTTTAGAGATGTATGCAATTACATTTTCAATATTGGGTATGTAACGACCCATATTTTTACGGATCGAAACTTCGTAAAACAGTTGACTTTTGGTCGCATTTTTGATAAGTCGTCCAGAGTCTAAGTCTTAGGTCGTATGAGAGTTTGGAGCGACCTAAGGAGGTGGGCGAGTTAAGGGGTAGACGGCTTAGTGAAGAGGAGCGACCTAAGGATTAGAACGACCTAAGGAGTTAGGTCGTGTGATAGTTAAGTCGTGAGGTGGTTAGGTCATATGGTAGTTTAGGTCGGTCGAGCGACCTAAGAGTTGACGACTTATAGAAGTTGGCGACCTAGTAGACTGGACGAGGTAAGCGACTTAAGAAATAGGCGACCTAAAGAAGCGTCGACCTAAGGGTTAGCGGTATAGAAGTTAGCGAGTTAACGACCTAGGAGATAAGCAGGTTAGCGACTTAAGGAAGTTAGGTCGGCAACGACCTAAAAAGCTGGTGGTAGCAGTGAGCGACCTAAGGAGGTTAAGTCGTAGGCGACTTAGGAGTTAGGTCGTGGGTTGTTAGGTCGCTAAGTATTAGGTCGTAAGGGGTTAGGTCGTAACCCAGTTAAGTCGCGTGGTTTTTGAGTAGTTAGGTCGCACATTGTTTTAGGTCGTGGCTTCCGTTAAGTCGCTAGGTCGGAACTGTTGCTAGGTCGCGTCTCAGTTAAGTCGTAAAACAGTTAGGTCGTGGACGAGTTAAGGAATTAGGTCGTGTAGCGTTAATACGCTAAGCCGCTTATGTTGTTAAGTCGCGTCCCTGTTAGGTCGTAAGTCGTGGATGCGCATGGGCTTAGGTCGCTAAGACTTAGGTCGTGGGGTTTCTTAGGTCGTAGGTCGCGAGAGTTAGGTCGTGGGCGACCTAAGGGGGCGGACGACCTATGAAAACTGCATATAAATAGGTGGGTTTTTCTTCACTTTTTGGATCCGGATTTCGAAGCGACGAAGTGCTGCCATTTTGAGAGTTCGACTTCTACACTTCTTCACTTCTTTTCTCCACTCTAATCTAGTGATTCCTTCCATCCAAATCGAAGATCAAATTGAAGATTCAAGAGCTTATATTGAAGACCTTCATCCATCGAAGAGAGATTTCATCGTTTGAAGCGGATTTGTGATAGATCGAGTTAGATCCTTCGCTGTCCAGATCTGAAGTGGGTTTCTTTTAAGGTGTTTAGGTGATTTGGTGAGTGGTGATTATCTCTCACACGGATCCAAAGGAGTATATCGGATCGTTGGCTTGATTTTGTGCTAAAGTAGTGATTTCCATGCATTTTCCTAATCCTAAGTATAGATCCATATAGATCCATTGGTCATAATGATTTGGCATCCATTTTACTACATGTTAACCTATGCAAGTTCATTCATCAAGATTATAGAGATATTGCTCATGTTTTCATGCTTATTAAACTTTTGACTCTTTAATTACGAAATTGCCATTATTGTTATAATTGTCTATTTAGATCATTTTTGAATGCTTGTTTACTTGGATTAATGTTTGATTTGATTGATTGCTATGTATTAGATGATTGATGATTTGATTTAGACCGAAGATGATTCAAAAGCTAAGGGAAAGGCTCTTGAATTGGAAAAGCTGCTCGTGGCATATGTAGCAGATGATGAAGCTCATATGGATAGATTTGATGATGATGTTGTGATGAAGCTTTGCTATGATGATGATGAGGCGAAGTATGATATGAGATAGCCTTGGTCTAATCCAGACGGGATCATTCCAAGCAGATTGATAACTCGGTGATATGGTTCGGGTTTGAGGATAATGGTTTGCTCGAGAGGCGCTTGAGCTAGTATGGAAATAGTCGTCGAGGAGGATGACTAGAAGGCTGAGATATCATCGTTGTTGAAGGTTCTAGCATGCTCAAAGCTAGAGTATGTTGGGCAGATTCGATAGTCCCTGAAGGCTACTGATTGGTAGTCAAGTACTCTGGGCAGATTCGATAGTCCTAGGCACGGGTCATGATGACGTGCGGAGTTATGTCTAGAACCAGGGTTTCCATTAGCCCTTGACGGACGGATGAAATAAAGAGCCGGTCATTCAATTAACGATGATATCGAAGCAATGATAACAGTGATAGCCAGAGTCATGAATGTTTGGTTGTATCGTCATTCGGTCTCAAGAGCGGTAGTTTCTGGGTGCTTATCTGATCTTGGTTTAGGCCTTGGGGGTTTGTACTTGGAAAACATCGCCCTTGACTCGAGTGATAATTGCTTTACTTTAAATTGTTTGCTCTTCTATGTTTGCTTCTACTTAGTGTGTGTCTGGGGGCTATCACTGTAGAAAGAGGTGGAGTGGGAGGGTTGTATTCCTATCCCTTTTCCTTTATGCTCTTTTGGTATGTTGTTAGTTAATTTACCGCTCACTAAGACTGTTGTCTGACTTAAGGCTTTATGTTTTAACTCTTATGGCCTTGGGCTGTTCGTCCATTTTGGGATGGGCAGACTAGGTAGCAGGTGACAGGTGCTGTTCTTGCTTTCCACGGTGCTGATGTCGAAGACGAGCTGGAGGATTGCATATTATCTTCTTATTATATGTACTGGATGTTCCGCTGTTTGTATATTCTATGAGTGTTATGTAGTGAGGCTTGATGTATTGACTGTTCAGATGTTTGTATTCAACTATTATGAAGTTTTATTGATGAGATTCTATTCTGTGAAGCTTCACTATATATATATATATATATTCTATTGTATTTTGTCCATGCGCTGTGAGTAATACGATAGATTCTGTTGTTTAAATTTACCCTGGCAATCGTCCATGGTCGCCTGGCACACTTTACAGCGCACTATCTCTAGGTTCAGTGCAGGGGTCATGGGCGGTCGTCACGGGGTATTTATATGGATGAAGATACACAATGGCGAAGCTAGCCATCCCTCCAAAACAGCTTGTTTCCTAGGTGTGCTCGGCAATTCCAAGGTCAGTATGTGAGCTCAATTCGGCACATATGTGAGCCTTAGGTTGTACTGATTTTTGTGATTTGGGTTATTAGATTCAGCTAGGGTTTAGGGTTTAAACCGCTGAATATGTGAGAGAGTTTGTACATTGCCTAGACATTAATGTTATCAATGCCCATTTATATAGTTGTTACCCTAACAATTTTCACCAATGTAGTTATGCAGTTTCCTTCTGTAATTGATGCGGACTATGTGTTAATATGGTTCAACAACAAGTATCTAAGCCTGGCGTTACAGCGAGCTAGTACGATTGAAGTAAAGCTGGGTATTCTATAAAGAATAAAACAACGTGGACCGCAATGAGGCAAGGCCCTAGGAAGCATGGTATTGGGTTGGAGAATATATTAGTTTGGTTTGGCTGCTCATACCACAAAGTTTAAGTCTTAAAGCATTTTTGGATCTTTGACATTATATATTGGGATTAACTACTAGCAAATCAGTCACCTTATCAACATTAATCCTAACTTCTATACCATTCTAAAGATAATTTTTACATGGGCTTATCTTGGGGTTTACATCCTATAACTATGGCCAATTTATATACGGATAACTCATTTCATTACCAATATTTGTTTATATGTATCTTATAATGTAATTTTCACTACACACACATAGTAGTTGACAATGAATGGGTCTGGTTAATATATTAGACATGTATGTCTTCGAAATTCCAGACTCGATCTTTGAGTGCAGTAGGAGCTCAGGCTCCCTCTTCTTCTACCATTATGGGTTCTTTATCTTTCAAAGCTAGGGTTAGTCTCTAACAACCTACCATCTATGACGTCTCGATCCACGCATAAAATGACATGGACATTGTAGATAGTGGTTCATTTTTAAATAAATTATAAAAAAGATCACAAAGCTATCTACAATATTCTATACTTTCTAAAACTTATAGCGGAAGGAATAAAATATAATAATCCATAACGAACAAAATAATATAGTATCAAATAAACTTCACTTGCAATATATTTCTATATTAGTAACAAAATCGGCCAAATGCTTGGGAATAACTAAGATAAAATATTAGATAGTTGAAAGATAAATAATTTTGCATCTCCGTCGTACCATCATGCCTCCAAGTCTCCAACAATCCTCTCCATCGACCTATAAGAGTATAACTAAAGAGGAAACACTGGTAGAGGGGGTTAGACATATGTCTGGTGAGTGAAACACATCATATAAGTGTATAATACTAATAAACTAGTAAGAAAACAACACTTGAGCTCGAAAACCATACCTTCACACGTGTCATCTGCACCAACAAGTCAACTAAACATAACATAATACTATAGTGACATCACATGCTAAGGTCCCACTAAAATCTAGCTCATGCCAAATTACATGCCCAAAGTTTGACCTCAACGTCTCAACCCGATATCGCCAAATCTTGTACTAAGAACTCGACTCCTCTAAAGGTGTCGTGATGCCAAATCGAATACCGAGGACTTTGCTCCTCGGACTATCGTATATTGAGGACTCAGCTCCTTGAACTATCATATATTGAGGACTCAGCTCCTTGGACTATCGTATGTTGTGTACTAAACTCCTTGAACTATATCGTATATTGAGGACTCAACTCCTCAAACTATCGTATATTAAGGACTCAGCTCCTCGGACTATATCGTATATTGAGGATTCAGCTTCTCAGATAATCATATATTAAAGACTCAGTTCCTCAGACTATCGCATCACCAAATACGAACCGTATACAACGATATTGCCTAATTAAGACAATTTTATAAACTATCTCAGACTATAGCAAACAATATACCAAAACGTTCCTCATCTCAACATAATCCCAATATAACAAACTACGTGTGAAACGAAGGTCGTATGCGAGAGTTATAAGCGTTTGAAGTACATGGGCATTACGGTAATCACTTAATATAATAATTTAATTATTATATTATTATTATTTTCCCCCATCTACAGTTTTCCCCTAACACGCGACTACACCCATCGAAGCTCCATCCGACACATTCACCGCATCGCCGCCGTCGAGCCTAAACTCCGTTCGCCGATCAGGTACCACCATCGCACTCAGGTCGCCACGCCATGCACATCTCCACTGGCCATCTCGACTTCAATTGCCTATGCCAATCCCACTTCCATCGACGATGTCTGGTCAATCTACACCACCACACGATGATTTAGGATGATCAAACATGTAACTACCCATACCTTAATGGGTCCAAATTTTCGCTAAATCGAAAACCTAAGTCCACTAGGGTAAGGATCGTTAGTGTTGGTATCCTATAATAAACAAAAGTATTTCAGAGAGCTATCGGTAAAAACTCACAATGGAATAATAAATTATAATAAAACACACACACGCACACACACAGAGTTATATATATACATCAATATCGATCAAGGTTAATACCTCTGGTATCTATTTCCCTTGTCAGTGCAGAGCATGCATAAGGAAATCCGTCCCTCCACCATCCCGTCTTGTACCATTACCTATCCCTCTAAATCTATCTTATGTGTTGTAATGAGGAGTGGGTCAAAACAAAGTTCAGGTGTCTGGTAACTTACATACTTTATCCATAACACTAGTTTATGCTGATTGTTTTCCATTGTGTATTATGTCTATTAGTTAAAGCTTAATCATTTTGATTTCATGTACGCGTACGATACGCCCAACCTACTCGAGGTATACAATAGATATATATGTATATATATAGATGTATATGTATATATAAGTATCGCGGTCGGCCCCATGGACCAGGATACATTCCACGCTAGTATTCGTAACTCTGCACTGAGTCGGGCATCTACTGATAGTGTCCAGGCTGAATTGCCCACATACACCAAGGAACCTCCCATTGGTGCCTAACAATGGAATTACAACCATTTAGTTGTATTCTTATTCATCTTAAAGACTCATCTAGGAGTTATCTTGCCAGCCTCCTAACGACAAACAAATTAACAAATAAACTTTGAGGCAATTGCATATCCCATATGGAAGGTACACTATCAGGAGGTGTAGTACATTTCTTGGTGTAACCCAAATCTTTCTAATGGCCGCTCCAGGACTGATGGTGCTCTTGACCTATGTGTACAACCTTACTCCTCATGTATATGGTACCAACCTTGTTGACATAGCACCGAGATTTTGCCCACCGTCAAATTTAGATTGCCTAATGCAAATCAAGGAAATGCCCACCTGGTGGCTTAATACCCCTTGTTGGAATTGAAGCAGACCCTAATTTGGCTATTTAAAACTTCAAATCCAAGGCGAACCCACATTGGTATATTCCTTATACCTATATGCGAACATATATCCCCACGGGCTCTACAATTAGAGATGTCTCACATCGGTACAATGTATACACAATCATTGGTAGCCCTTTGCGGAGGGTAGACTTCTGTTGTGCAACATTACTGACCATGCATTCCAACCCTTACTAATGACCACATCATTTACAGTTAATTTAAATATTTGGATAGATCCAATAATTCACACCCGTCATAAACATATTCTTGAGGCTATATAATTTTTGTTGGAGAATTATTACACCTCTTAAGTTCAATTTGGTATTTATTTATTTTTACATGAACTTACTTCTTATTTCATTAATGCAATTAAATTTCATTTACAGATTCTTTCTAATTTAATAGATTAAATACTACTAATCGATTTCCAAGTAATATAATTAGATATAATTTACTACTCCTTTTCAACTATTATAATTAAGTATAATTCACTTATTCCTTTAAATTAATAACTACCTTCCTTGATTACTATAACTTTCCTAAATTACCTTAAAACATGTGTATTAATTTGATAAAGACATTATTGTTATTATTTCTATTTACAATACTTTGGTTTTACAATTAGGGATTTCTATACTTTAATGCATGGGTAATATGTCTTCCTAAAAGGAAATGTTAACACTGTAATTTCCCACAAATTATCTAAAAGAGGACTCATGTTGTGTTTGGAATTACAAGGAATTATATTTTCTGTTATTACTGAAATAGACAGTAAAAAATACGGTAAACTTCCATATTTTATATATCTCTTTCTTTTTGGTATGTTCCTTATCATTTCAAACAATACACCTTCGTACATAATTATAAAGTTGGATAATTTATGAAAATATACATAGAAACATTCTTCGTTCCAATGAATTAAAATATTTACTTAAACTCAATCAAATTTGTAACAATCTTCAATTCATGTTTAATAACTTACAACAGTCAACAAACAAATCTAGAGTTTACATAAAACTTACTAATGAATTATCTCATAACTTTTAGGGACTACTTTCACTCTTAAATTCCAGATTTAGGTATATACAACATTAATCAAAGTTAACAATTCACAGAACGCGCAGGTAAGGTTTTCAGGTTCATTGCATATATATATATATATATATATATATATATATACAGACACACACATACACATACACATACACATATAAGCCTACAATTCCAAAATTAACATTTAGGCATAAAAGGAACGTATTCACAATGATATAAATATAATATTATATAAAAATATATAATTTCCCACTCACCTCTAAGCTTTCAGATCTCCAACTCTAAATCCGTTATTCCTGATTGACTCCCTTTTATTTCTACCAAAATATGTATCAAAAGCATATACATATTTATTAGAATTATAGATCCGAGAAAAGATTTGAATTAAACATATATTTTGATTAAGATTTATAATTTACCTTTTGCTTTGGCGAGACCCTATTCTTCTTCTCTTTTGATCTCTCCACTTATATATATATATATATATAATATTTTATAGTTTTTACAATTCTTATAATTTTTGGAGAAGAGAAAACGCTGGAGCTTCGTTCTTGATTTAGAAAATACAAGAAGAAAATTGAGAGGCTAGGCCTGTATTTATAGGCACTTGAATCAGTTCTATTCGTTAGATTAGATTATTTTATATCCAGCCAATCAACCTAGGATTATTGCCAAATGACAACTACCACTGATCGATGGTCTACTTTCACTGGTCAACCAGTTAATATTAAATAATTTACATTGATTTGTTTCCTTTCTTTATTTTATTTTCGTATATATATATATCTGTGTGTGTATAATTATTTTTGATTCAAAATTTTCAAACGTTAATAACTTTTTTGTTTGTACTCCGATCGTAAACTTTATGTGTGAAAGTTGATTAGAAAATCACCACGAACACAACAGTCCAATCTTCATAGCCAAATCTGACTTTTAAAAAATTTCTATATTTGATTTTAATAATCATTTACTAATCCTTTTAGTGAACTACTGTTTAATTTATAAGGTGTTACATTCTTCCCCCTTAAAAGGATTTTGTCCCCAAAATTTCTCAGAGACTGAATCTTGTAACATAGCGCACAACCATTCTAAGAAATTCAATAAATTATTGTGCAACATAATTTGTAGTCAATTGTGTACAAGTGCATGTTGTATCACAACACATATGATACATATGCTGAATAATGCTAAATTGACATCTCCTATATGAATGCATCTCTTTGAAATAATTTTGAAAATATAATGCAAGCAACCTATATATAATAGCAGTTCTATATGTATGCAGGTTTTCAGAAATCAAAAATATTTTTTCATACAACAATTTCCACATTTCTACGAATAGGAGTACGGTTAACCTTTTTTGCATTTAATCCCTACCGTCCAATACCTAGCACACAATTTATAACATTCAAAATTCTGAAAATCCAATTTTCCTAAATCTACACTCTTATGCCAGAAAAAGAATTCATATGGGGATTCCATATCTCCATCCTTCTCTCGTGTACCTATTCCGCTATACTTAGGAACCTTCACTTATGCCCCCGATTATTTTCCAACTTTTCAAAGTACAGTCCGCACAAGGAAATTTATTTTAAAATTTTAAACAAAGTTATTTCAAAATAAGTTTTGTTCTACTATCAATAAGGTGTGGAAAAAGAAATTCCAAAGCTAAAAGTGCTTTTTCCTCGTCATTAACTATATTTTACATATTTCCACTTCTGCTCAATAGTAAAATTACTATTTGTTAACCCGTTGACTTTACCTATGCTAAGCATGTGGCATTTCAAAAATAATTTTTTTTCTTCTGTTTTTTATTCAAAATTGTTTTCAATTATATTCTTGAAATAGTTTAAAAAAATTTAAAATAAAAACTCATTTTTCAAAAATTTTATAAAAATATTTTATATTTTTCAAAATCAAAGATTTTTGAATAAATTTCTCAAAAGTAACCGTTTTTAACTTTCCAAAATAATCAAGCCACATCCAACGTAATAGGGATTTAGTTAATGCGCTAATGCCTATGATTGACCTTAGCCTATTTTATAGTAAATTTCCAAATTTTGAAAACTATCTTTTATTTTAGAACAACAATCAATACACAAGTAAATTTATAAATTTGAGCTTTAAGGCATAGGGCAGTGACCCGTGGTTTCGCAACAAACTTTCCATATTCTTTGCTCCTTGAAATTTATCTCCCCAAATTTTAATGCTTTTTGGGATTTAACTTTATTTAGTTTTATTAGCTAATTTGATAAATTTCCTAATTTATTCTATAAACTCCCAGTCTTTTTTTTCTTCTGCATTAATTAAGTGCCTTTATGAGATTTCCTTATTTATACTATTTTTCGATATATATAGCGGTCAACCCAAAAAATCAACACAGTAGTAATAAGGAACATTTCTTATAAAATATCATACGCGTTTTTATACAAAAAGAGAGACAACTATTGCTTATAACCTAAAGCTTAAAAGAAACAATTGTTGAAAACTGGTCTTCAATATTAACTGGTATTAATGATGTGTGACACTATCACTTCTCATTTAAATAAATGGACACTTTTAGTATGCCATACTATTGCAACCCACATGGCTTAACTTATCTTTTTGGCATGGCGGAATAACTTTCCTATCACCTATCTTGCCTTCTTGAGTCGACCAACGTCCGTTATATGTGTTTTCCATCTCATTATCCTCTTCTTCAATTATATTACTATTTTTTTAATCCAAATCTCTTGATGGTATTCTCAAGTTTCAGTATATACTTTCTTCATCTTTAATCTTTAATGCAGGTATAGTCTAGGACTCGCAAAAGTGCACTTTAATACCATTCCCTATTCCTTTGTGGGTTCTTCTTATGGTTTTCACATATACCAAATAAAACATTCTTTAGGTTAATACCAATATTTCTTATATTCTACGGGATTCCCTGTCGCTACTCTACGAGCATTCATAGCTATTTTATTCACAGACTTAACTTGTACCCATCATATCTAGACAGTCATTCCTATCTACTCCATACCAAAGTTGGTTTGGCTTTTTACTACTCTTTGTAAAATCATTAAACTTCACAGTCATGGAGTACTTAGCCCGAAAACTTTTATCTTCAAAATATAAACTTAGAACTTTTAAAATATATTTTAGGATTTATGAAGCAAGTTTATTTATTAAGTTCCAAAAGTCAATGTTAGCAATTTCATTTAAAGAGATCCTTTCCTTTAAAGACTTTCCATGGCAAAAATTTTACTTCTTAAAAGGTAGGGTTTTTAACTCAAACTATTTATTCTGTTATATATTTACATATTCCATTATTATACCAAACCATTTTTCAAATATACACTATTACAGTGTTTTTAAAACATCTTTTATGACTTTTAAACAATAAATACCGAAGTAGACAAGGACAACTTTCATTTTGTAGTTTTTCTATTACTCGTGCTACTTCCTCTTTCAACCCTAACAGAGACTCCAATAGCAAATGAGGGGCGCTTCTATAAGATATGTGCAAATACAACATATATTTGTAGAAACTACTCAATTTTCCTATGTTGTTCCTAATTGGATTACCAACGTTATTTTAATATGAATTCCTAACATTGTTTCTATTTATATTTCATAATGTTACTACTATTTAACTTTCTTCTATCTAAACTACTCATATTTAAATTGATTTCTTATATAGCTCATTTAAGTATAAATCTATTTTAGTTATTTTCTCCGTATTTACCTTATACAGGAATATTCTTCCTATCTTCGCTTGTAACTGTTTCGAAATACTCCTATCCACTCAAGTGTGCCTATTTTTTCTTTTCAGTAAAGCATTTCTATTGCTTCCTCTATCGGGTGCTTGTGCGCTTCCATTCTCTTTACCCCCTTTAAAATCAGTACCACTTCCTATTTTCCACCCTTTAAAAGAATTTTAAAACTTCGAACTTACAAAAATCAGAAAAATCATTGAGCTATACATACGCTCTATTTTCTACTTATTCCAAAGGAAATACCTCTTTATTAAAACCCTTTTTCACTGAAATTTTTGGTATGAACAGTTTTAGTTTCAACTAGAAATTCTATTTAAGTAAAATGTAAAAAAGATATTTTAGTTTACGGTTTTTTTAATATTTACTTACTTTACTGAAAATAGGGTTTTTTCTACTTTTAAATAATCCTTCGCAAACCATTTCAAATATATTTAAGGAAAATTAAAACCTTTTATTAAATTGTTTCATATGGGGTCGGACTTGGAGTGGGTTTTATTTGTCCCTTCTTTTGGACTTTACTTCTTTCTCACTTCTTCTTGACTTACCTTTGTTTAGAATATAATAAAAATACGACTATAGTGTTGGAGTAAATACTACACACTTTCATTCGGGAACTTGTTCAATTCTTAGTTCTGGATATTCACAACATATTGATTCTTTACTTCGCATTTATCTAGATCTAACGTACGTCTTCAATCAGCAATCCTATGGAGATATACAATCATTAGGGCAATCTAGGCCCAACAAGATAGTCAAGTACTATCCATCTTCAGGGACTTTCAATTGTCACATTCATGCTCTTTTTAAGTCAATGCCTTATGATATGACCTATCTCATGTGGGGTGATCAGAATATGCGTATATTTTTAACTCTACTTATTGTTCAACTCATATTTGACTTATCCATCTTTTTACAATATTATCGCAACTACTTCTATAGTCGAAATTTGTAGAGTTTGGTGCATAATATATACATACATAATTATAGATAAATGTACAAATACATTCACTCAACATATCCTAATTCTTATAATCGACTAACCTAAGCTCTGATACCAATGTGACAACTCGCACTTAATGGGCCTGAATTTTCGCTAAATCAAAAACCCAATCCACAAGGGTATGGATCATTGGTGTTGGTATAATGTAATAAATAAATGTTTACCAAAGAGCTATCGATAAAAAATCATAGCAGAATAATGAAGTATAATAAAAACACACACATGCACACACACAAATACACACACACATATAGACATACACACTCCTTAAGGTTAATACCTCTAGTATCTAGTGCCCTTGTCAGTGCAGAGCATGCATAAGGAAATTTGTCCCTCCACCACTCCGGCATGTACCAGTACTTGTCCCTCTAAATCTATCATGTGGGTTGTAACGAGGATGGGTTAGAACAAAGTTCTGGTGACTGGTAAATTACATACTTTGTCCATAACACTAGTTTATGTCGACTGTTTTTCATTACGTGTTATGTCTATTATTTAAAGCTTAATAATTTTAATTTTATATACACATACGATACGTCCAGCCTGCTCGAGGTATAAAATATCTATATACGTGTATGTGTGTGTGTATATATATACACACATGTATGTGTGTGTGCATGCATGCATATAAGTATCATAGTCCCCCCATGGACCATGATATATTCCCCGCTAGTATTTGTAACTCTACATCATGTCGAGCATCTACAAATAGAGTCTAGGTCGAATTGCCCGTGTTCTCTGCAATAATGTCCAGGCCGAATCGCCTACGTATACGGAGGAAACTCCCGTTGGTGCTTAATGACAACATTACAACTATTTAGCTGTATTTTTATTCATCTTAAAGACTCTTCTAGGGTTTATCTAGCCAGCCTCTTAACGAATAACAAATTAACATACAAACTTTGAGACAACTGCAAATCTCATATTGAACCTTTACTAATAGGAGGTGTGGTCCATCTCAAGTCATAACCCAAGTCTTTCTAATGACCGCTTCTAGACCGATGGTGCTTTCGACCTATGTGTACTGTCCTACACCTCAAATATATTGTACCAACCTTACCAACATAGCATTGACCTTTCGCCCCCATCCCGTTTAGATTGCCATACGCAAATAAAAGAAATACCTACTTGGTTGATTAATACCCCTTGTTGGAATTGAAGTAGTCTCTGATCGGCCATTAAGACTTCAAACTTAAGATAAACCCACATTGGTATATTCCATACAACTATATGCGAATGTATATCCCAACGGGTGGTACAGTTGGAGATGTCTCACATCAGTACAATATATACACTACTACCAGTAGCCCTTTGTAGAGGGTAGACTTCTGTTGTGCAACATTATCGACCTTGCATAAACTTACTTCTTATTGCATTATTACAATTAAATCTCGTTTACCACTTCTTTCTAATTTAATAGATTAAGTACCTTTTACTACGTGATTTCAAAGTAATATAATGAGATATAATTTACCGCTCCTTTTCAACTATTACAGTTAAGTATAATCCACTGATTCCTTCAAATTAATAGCTACCATTCTTGATAACTATAACTTCACTAACTTATCTCAAATCACGTGTAATAATTTGACAAAGGAATTATTGTTATTATTTCTCTTTACAATGTTTTGGTTTTACAATTACGATTTTCTATATTTTAATGCTTTGGAACTATATCTTCCCAAAAGAAAATGTTAACACAGTAATTTTCCATAAATTATCTAAAAGTGGATTTTTGTTGTGTTTGGAATTACAAGAAATTATCTTTTTTATTATTATTGAAATAGATGGTAAAAAATACAATAAACATCCATATTTTGTACATCTCTTTCTTTTTGGCATGTTCTTTGTTATTTCAAACAATACATCTTCATACATAATTATAAAGTTGGATGATTTATAGAAATTTACATATAAACATTCTTCATTCTAGTGAATTGATAACTTATAACATTAAAATAACAAATCTAAAATTTAAATAAAATCTTATTAACGAATTATCTCATAACTTTTAGCGACTATTTTCAAACTTACTTTCCAGATTTAGGTATATACAATGTAACGACGGAGGATTTTCGACCCTCGAAAATCGACATTAATACGTCCACTATATTGCATGCCGATCAATCGAATGCTGAAAAACTTAATTGTTAGAAAAAAAGAAAGAATGATAAAGATAAGAAGAAAACTAAACAATACAAAATCTCACAACGGAAAGAATAATCTATATTATACATCAAATCTTTACACAAAACAAACTGAGTTGATTAAGTGATAGTAGTGTATCATGGTTTGAAGTTGAGGGGAGTGTATCATGGTTAGAACGACAAGTTGCATGAATTATTTTTCAAGATATCAGTGATAGCAGTGTCACAATTGTCTACACTGGTTGTGCTTGTAGCTATACTTCGAGGCATTTGTAGGTTGTCATCGGTTGCTCTTGGAGTTTTTGTAGTTGTTGCTTGGTTTGTTTCAGGAACATGCACAACACTTTGTTTGTGCACATGTGCATGACATTCTGTAGCAGCTGAGTCATTTCTTGATTTTGGTGGTGTCATTGCAACCTGTTTTCCTCGAATTGCTTCATGATATTTAGACATAATTTCACCTTCCTCATCTTGATCCTCACTATCACTAATATCAATATTCACCTCTATTTCATCATCAATTTGCAGCAGATGAAATTTGTTCTTTGAAAAGGGAAATTCATTTTCCAAATCAGCCACAGCTTCAAAAACTGATGTACCACCTTCAACACTTTCAACAACTTTATCACACTTATTTACATCATCATCCCGACTCATCCCAATTTCTTTATTGCAGGTTTTGGTATCTTTCTCTTTGGGCCCCGCTACCTATTTTATTTTTGTTCCTTTGTGTTGAACCTTTTCCAAACTTTAGTTATTTTCTGAAATACTCATACTTCCTTTCTAAAACATTATTTTGTAAATTTTTATTTCCAATCTAGTATATATCATTTTATTTAATAATTAGTCAATCTCAATCATCGCTAAACAATACCTAATGTCTATACAAAAATTATATTTTCGAATTCATTTTATTTTATAATTGGTTAATTCCCAACACTTTTTTAACTAATACATCATATATATACACAAATATATTTTTTCGAAATTCATTTTTTTGATTAGCTAATTCAACACATTTAATAATACGTCATGCATACACATAAAAATATTTCTGAAATTCACTTTTGGATAACATCTATATTCATATCAAATTCAAAAATAATTTCCAAGATCTTTTAACCATTTATTAATGCATGTGTGCAAAAGTTTAAAACACAAACCGTTCAATTTCCATTCAATAATACATGCATATTACAATTGAAAAACTCCATAACTTTAAAATAATATTTTTAAATTTATTTTTTTCAATTCAGATTCAATTCAAATTATTTAAATTTGACTTAGAAAAATAAACTTATAAATCCCGACCAGAGTACAAGGTGCAAGTTCCTAGCCGGACAACGAATGGATGGATTTGTACGATATTTATCGCTTTAAGTCCTAGTCGGAGGGAAGGGATCGGAGTGCAAGAAGTAAGTCACCTCGCCGGAGCATGAGCGGATGGGCTTGCTTGTCGTTAAGTCCCATCGTTGGAGAGCGAGCGGATTGAGCTCAGCAAGGGTCCGGAGAGACCAAGGATTTGATTATCAGCCCCGAATGGCCATGGATTTGATTAGTGGTCCGAAGAGACCATAGATTTGATTATCGGCCCTGAATAGCTATGTATTTGATTAACGATCTGGAGAGATCACGGATTTAAACATTGGACCTGAATGGCCACGGATTTGATTAACGATTTGGAAAGATCGTAGGTTTGGTTATTGGATCGGAGAGGCCAAGGATTTCGCTAATAGTCAAAGAGATCGAGATTTCAGCATACAATTGCTAACTCCTGGATGAACACAAGATGATTCTGATTTATGGTATAATGAATGAAATAATAATTCCAAGGCAACATGGAATGATTATCTTTGACTGACGCTCAAGCAAGGACTCATATCCATGGACATCATGGTCCAGAACGACCTTCGATTTACAGGTGAATCCAAAAGAACATGATGATTCATAACGGCTTGATCGACTGGTAACAAAGAGATTCAACTGTTAAGGTTCCATTTATTTCAATATTTATTTTTGAGCAAAGCACATCTTCTACTCGCAAGGCGTGCTTTGGAGGGCAAATGTTATCCAGTCTTTTGACCAAGTAGTATACGGACTAACTTGATGAGTCAAACTTGCAAACTATCAAGCCAGGAAGCTCGAAGAAATAACTCTGTAGTCTCGAAACCAAGCACAAACAGAGTCATGAGATGAAGGCCAAACCACCACAAGGAATGAAGTAGCCCAATTCAACCAAAGTGTTTGATCGGTACCAATCCAAAACCATGGATCGATACCGATCTAAGAAACTTCACTAAAACTTGCCCCCACTCCTTCTGTCTACTTAACTTGGTACCAAAAGCCTACTTCAAGTGTTATTTTGTTGATCCCATGAAATTCTCTATTGATCTCCATGAGATCTTGAAATCAGCAACTCCATTCATCCATAAATCCATCATTTGGCCTCATAAACAAGCTGATAATGATGTAAACAAGTTTGAAATCATGAAACTAACAACAAGGTGCATCTGTTCACAATATTCAAAGCGATCCATAAGTCAATCTTATGGATCGGTACCGATCCAAGACCATGGATCAGTATCGATCCATAATGGTTGATGATGTGGCAACCAATTTTTCAGGAGAACTAGTTTATGGCATGGAAAACTATGTGGATGCTCCCTATACATTAGCTAATAGCCCTTAGCTAATTTAGTCCAAAATTGTAGTGTGTATGGCTTAGTCACAGGTAAGACTAACATGTTGTTACACACAGAAAGGAATATATTTGTACAAAGGTAGGTTATTGGTGAGCCCGCAAAACCATTAGGATCGGTTGACCTGGAGAAAGTAAGTTTGGGACAGACCGTCTAAAAGAGGTGGATTTATCAGATGTTAGATTATTTGTTTATATTGTCTGGTAGGCCCGAGTCAGCAAAAGGTTAGTAGTTAGCCAAACAAAACTATAGTGTTCGGATAAATATTCCATTTATTACCTGATATGTATGTTTACATAATAACGCTTTACAGTTTTAACCAGTTTTGGTTGCAGGATTATGATTTGCAAAAGATATGTTTTAAAAGGATATTAGTGAGGAGAAACCCGTTCCGCTAAGCGGCATGGTCTCACTTAATATCAAATAATCGAGATGTATAGTATTATTCACATCAGGCTTTATGTCTGACTCAAAGTTTATGTTTTCCCCTTAAACTCTCGGGTGCTCAAAATTGATTTGAGTAGGCTGAGGGTTGAGGATTTTTAGGTTATTAGTAGGTTGGCCAATAAAGCTTCCTAAGACGAGCAGGTGGCTGACGGATAGCTATTTAAGAGTTGCAGTTTTTATTTGATGTATTCCGCTGTGCTTGTATTAAGTCAGTTATGACTATATTGTAACTCTGATCAACCAAGGGGGCATCTTTATATGTCAATCTTGGCGTATTTATGTAATAATTATATTTGATTTGAACCTAGGAAAACGATGGGATTATGTAATTTGATTATGGGACATGTTTTGAAAATGTAATTTGAAAAGATGTTTTTGAAATCTATAATTTTGTTTCATATTCATGTGATGCTAATATTATGGATACCATTAACATTACTGTATTTGGTCACCGAAAGTTAATACTATGGATGACTGCAACATCTGCAACGCTTAGCTTCGGGCCTCCAGATAGAGGATGTTACAACTTGGTATCGGAGCATAGGTTTATGAAAAACTTTAAACTAAAAATGAATTTTGAAAACATAATCCTAAGGAATTAGAGATAAGATCGGGGTATGGGATAACGCTATAGTAACTTACTTGTATTTGCTATATATAAGTATACGCTATATCTCTAGTCTCCTAACTTTATTAGGATATTCTTCTATTTCTCATGAGGCTCGAATGAAGATATGGATGCTAGAAGAGTTAATATTGGAGGAGGAAGCATCACAACAAATGGAAATGCCAAACCAAGTACTAGGATAAACCCTGTTCAGGCACAAGTAGAGAATGTGGGAGCTGGAGTCCCGTAAATGGATATGGGAGCTATGTATCAGTTTTTCGTGAATATGATGCAAACGGGTGTTGCTGCTGGATTAGTTGGAGGAGGAGTTTAGGAAGTTCCGATGGTCAACCACTATGCGATTCTGAGTAGGGATTATGTTAGGCTTAGAGGAAAGCCATTTATTGGAACTGAAGACGCTATAGAAGTGAAGAACCGGTTGCTGCATTGTGAGAGAACCTTTACAGACTTGGGCTCAATGATGTGCAGAAGAGGAGGATTGCATCGAGACAGCTTCATGGTGCAGCTTTATTCTAGTGGAATAGTGTGACAGTTGGAGTGAATGAAGGGATGATGACATGGGCTGAGTTTAGGAGGAGGTTCGAGGAGAGGTTCATGTCAGAAATAGCTAAGTCTACCTTGCTCAGAAAGTTTGCTGAGCTGGAGTAGGGCGATATGACCGTTCTTGAGTATGCTAAGAGGTTTGAGGAGCTGGCTAGGTATGGTTATGCTATAGTAGACATTGTGATTAAAAGGAATGAGAAGTTCATAAGAGGTCTGAAGCCTGAGCTGGCCAGAGTTATGTTGACGCATATCAGAGATCCGTGTGATGTGGTTGTGGAGATTGCTTTAAGACATGAGGAGATGCTGGCTTTTCTTGAGAAGAATAAGGCGAAGGATGTCCTAGTGGGACAGAGTCAGAAAAGGAAATTCTTTCATAAGAAGGGTGCTCAAAAAGGTAGAGTCATGAAGAAGGGAAAGTCTGAGGTTGTTTGCTTCAAGTGTTATAAGAAGGGACATTTTGCTAGTGAATGTCGTACTCGGAAGGCTTAGGAAGTGATCGGGAAGAAGAACATTATGTGCTTTAACTGTGATCAGATTGGCTACTATAAGAACCAATGTAGGAACCAACAAAGGAAGGGAGAGGAAAAGTATTTGCATTGGAACCAGCTACCTCGAGGCCAAAGGCAAAGGATAAAGGAAAAGCAGTGTTGGGAGGTACGCTTCAAATTCATGGTATGTCTGTTAGTATTCTGTTTGATACGGATGCATCACATTCTTTTATATCTCGATGTTTGGTAAATAATCTTAACCTAGAACCCTCATACTTAGTTTCTTCCTTAATTGTTGCGAAACCAATAAGAGGGTATGCGATATTTAGGATGATGTGTGACCACTTAGAGTTTGACTTGCTAGGTTACACCTTTGTTTGCAGTTTGCATGTGTTTGACTTTGTAAGGTTCAGAATTATATTTGGCATGGATTGGTTATAAATACGATACTAGGATATTTTTCCATGATAGAAAATATCACTTAGACACCCTATTTGCAGTGATCAGATCGTATATATCATAGAAAGCACTAGTTGTGTGGTTGAATGCTTTGTTGGGTGTTGTAGAGGTAGAAGATGAGTTAAGTCAAATTTCATGGTTTGAGAATTCGCGGATGTTTTCGAGAAGTAGTAGGATTGCCAACGAAACGAGCCATTGAGTTTCGGATAGATTTGGTGCCTAGAGCAGAACCAGTGAGTAGACCACCAAGCAGAATGATACCTATCGAGATGAGGGAGTTGAAGGTGCGGTTGGTGTTGTTGGAAGTCAATAATTTTATTAGACCAAGCAGTTCGCCTTGGGGAGCAACCACAGTTTTTGTGAAGAAGCTGATTGGATCGTTAAGGTTATGTATCGATTATCGTAAGTTGAAGGAGAGGACGATAAAGAATCGATATAAATTGCCTAGAATTGATGATTTGTTCGACCAGTTGAATGGAGCCAAAGTATTTTCTTAGTTGGATTTGGTGACTGGATTTGATGAATTGACGATTTGACGGCGTTTAGGACCAGATATGGATCGTACAAATGGTTAGTTATGCTGTTCGGATGAACTAACGTGCCGGCATATTTTTTGGATCTAATGAACCAAATTTTCAGGGAGCACTTGGATATATTTGTGTTGGTGTTCATAGATGATATTTTGATATACTATAAGGATGAGAGAGAGCATGAAATTCATCTTAGAGTGGCGCTGGAGACTTTGAGAGAACATCAACTGCAGGCGAAGTTTTCGAAGTGTCATTTCTAGAAGAAGGAAGTGAATATTCTTGGTCATGTAGTTTCAAAGAAAGGGTTGTCAGTAGATCCAGCTAAGATCGAGGCAGTGAATAGTTGGGAGAGACCAGAAACGATGATTGAGATAAGAAGTTTTCTGGCATTAGCAGGTTATCATCGGAGGTTTATTAAGGATTATTCGCGGATAGCAGCACCGATGACCAAGCTAACGCGAAAGGATGTGAAGTTTGTGTGGACTGATAAGCGTGAGGAAGCATTTCCGAGCTTGAAATACTTATTGACTCATGCACCTGTGTTGGTCGTTTTGGAAGGGAATCAGGATTTGGTAGTTTATACAGATGCATGTTGAGTAGGATTAGGAGCTATGCTGATGCAAAGAGGTAAAGTGATTTCCCATTCTTCTAGACATCTTAGGCCTCATGAAGTTAGATATCTGACCCATGACTTGGAATTAGCTGCAGTTATTTGAAGGTGTGGAGACATTACCTTTTGGGAGAGAGATTCGAGTTATATACGGATCATAAGTCGTTGAAGTGTCTGTTCTCTCAGAAGGAGCTGAACATGAGACAGCAAAGGTGGTTAGAGTTTATTGCTGCTTATGATTTAGGAATTTAGTACACACCGGGAAAAGGCAACAAAGTTGCAGATGCACTTAGCAGAAAGCATCAGAATGCCGTGTTGGCTATGTTAGCTGAGTGGAAAGATTTAGAAGCATTGACTACATGTGGAGTACAGTGGAGATCTAAGAGTAGTTCAAGTACAGAGTCTGCTATGTTATCATGTTTGGAAGTTCGACCGGCAATGATCGAATAGATTGCTTCTAAACAAGAAGAAGATCCATCGTTGACTGAAAGGATAAGAATGTTAAGAGATGGAACGAAGAGCGATGACTTGAAGGATTTCATTCCTGACCAAAATGAGTGGTTGAGAAAGAAGGGAAGATTATGTGTTCCGAATATGGGAGACCTAAGGAAAGAAGTTCTAGAGGAATGCCATTGTTCGAAGTTCACTATTCATCCAGGAGGAACTAAGATGTATCGGGACATGAAGAGAAGTTTCTTCTGGGAAGGTATGAAGAGGGATGTAGACTTATGGGTAAAACAGTGTTTGAACTGTCAACAGGTGAAGGCCGAACATCAGAAGCTAAGTGGGTTACGTCAACCATTGGATATTCCAGTATGGAAGTGGGACTCTATTTCTATGGATTTTATAGAAGGGTTGCCGAGATCTAATAGAGGAAATGAAAGTATATGGGTCATAGTGGACAGATTGACCAAGAGTGTCATTTCATTCCCATTAAGTCAACTAGGATGGCGCCTGTTTTGGCTAAGTTGTTTATGAAGAATGTGGTTAGACTGCACGAAATTCCTAGTAGTATCGTAAGTGATAGAGATTCCTTGCTCACTAGCGAATTCTGGAAGAGTCTACATGAGAGTTTAGGAACCAAGATCAAGATGAGTACCACTTACCATCCGCAGATGGATGGGAAAACGGAAAGAGTTAACAAAATTTAATAAGATTTGTTAAGAGCTTGTGTATTAGATTTTGGAGGATCATGGGAAGACTACCTACACTTAGTCGAGTTTTCATATAACAACAGTTATCAGACTAGTACAGGGATGGCACCGTTTGAAGCTTTGTATGGAAGTCCATGCAAATCTCTCATTTTTTGGTTAGAGACCGGAGATAGATTAGTTCTTGGTCCAGATTTGGTCAGAGAAGCTGCAGAGAAGATTGAGTTAATTCGAGAGAGAATGAAGGAAGCTCAGTCTAGGCAGAAGAGCTATGCAGATAGAGGACGGAAAGACTTGGAGTTCTTGGTTGGAGATCATGTTTTCGTCAAAGTGTCACCGATAAAAGGTGTTATCAAGTTTGGGAAGACAGGGAAGTTAGCACCGAGAATCGTAGGACCATTTCCTATTTTAGAGAGGATCGGGAAACTCGCGTATAGAGTCGAGTTACCAAGTAGTTTAGTAGGAGTCCATGATGTTTTCCATGTTTCTCATCTGAGGAAGTGTGTTAGGGATCCAAACACCACTATTGCACCAACCGTGTTAGAGGATTTAGTAGTGGAACCAGACATGACTATAGTTAGGAAGCCTGTCCGTATAGTCGCAAGAGATGAGAAGAGGCTTAGAAACGAGGCAGTCAGATTGGTGAAGGTCCAGTGGAGTGACGATGATAGAGATTGTACTTGAGAGACTGAAAGCAAGGCTAGAGACGCTTATCCTGATTTGTTTGATGGTCTGTTTTACCTTTGATTGTTTTGATGTGTACCTTATCATAATTTCGAGGACGAAATTCTTTAAAGAAGGGAGTCTGTAACACCCCATATTTGTAGTAACATTATTTATGATATTTAATCAGTGAAATAAAATAAAATAATGTAAGTTGATTAAGGGATTGAGATTTGTGATTAAACTAAGGGGTAGCCATGCCATGTTAACAAATGAGCTAATATGAAATAAAATGAAGTAGAGAGGGAGGTTATATAAGGGGTAATATAGGAAAAAAGTATTCTAATACCCTAAACCCTTAGGAAATCACTTCTACACATTCATTCTATTTTCATAAACAAAAAATACAAGCTAAGGCCATCCACCATTAGCAAGCTCAAGAGAAGATAAAAGCTAGGATTTCAAGAAGAAGAATCAAATCACTTAATCAAGATCAAATCTCACATCCTTAATCACAAAGCTACGGTGAATAATGACAACATCTCTTATTTCCTTAATTGTTTTTGGTTTTAAGGATAATCCAAATTTATTTGCAAAGTTTAGCCATGTTTTTGAAGGATTAAATGTTTATATATGCTTATTGATGATTTATACCTATTCATATAGATTTTATGATATGTTTTGATGTGAAAAATCCTATTTAATGACATCTAAATGCCTTACAATTTTAGATATAGAACAGAAATAATATTTTAGAGATGGGGTTAAATTTTCATAATATTTTGAATTAATGTTGATTTTATATTAATTTTCTAGTGAAGGAAATGATTATTTGGGTTAATAATAATTTACGGTTAAATTATGTATAATTTGGGTATGAAATTTATATATGTTAGAAAACATATTAAAAGTGATTTTCTAGAATTTTTGTAAAATTTTCCTAAGTGTTTTGATGAATATGTAAAATTATTTAAGGTATGGCACTTAAATTTTTTATATATTTAAAAAGGAGAAGGGGTATTTTGTAAATAAATTGAATTGTTTATTTATCAAATTATGGCAGTTCTTTTAGAAAAGATAATTTGCAACCAATAAGATTTTGACAAACAAGGCAGGTTAGTTAAAAAGATTACTTTAAAAAGCAAAAATTCAGTTTTTACATGCTTTCAGCATGTTTCGCTGCTTTCAGCACCCTGCTTCCGACTTAGATGGCTTTCGACTAAGTTCCTCCGCCTTCATCACCATTGAAACCAATGCGCATGGCATCAAAGCCTTGGTGCACAACGAATTGGACTAGGTGGAAGGTATGAGGTTTAAACTAAGGGTTCCGAAGGAGGTAGAAGCGTTGCTTTATTTTAAATGAAAATGTGCCTTCTTTGCTTTCGACTGAATAACTTTCGACTGGAGTAAGTTGTTTTAAAGGAACGGTTGCGCCTTTGTTTTATGTAAATGCTTTCGAAGGGGTCGAAACCCCTAGCTGCAGCTTTCCTACCTTTCAAAGGAAATGGTTTCGGAAGGTATGCATTATTTTAAAACTTAGCTGCTTCTCCAATGCTTTCGGAAGGATGGTTTTGACACTATCACTTCTTTACTTAGGAAGTGCTTTCGAAAGAATACTTACGACTTAAATGTTTTATGGCCCTTTTGCTCTGTTGAAGGTAAAACCCAAAGGTTTCGAATGGTTTAGTTTTAAAAAGGTTTTGAAAGGGTTTCCACATGTTTTAATTGAACCTAAATGGTTTCGCAAGGTTTGATGTTCAATGTTTTCAAAAGGTTTTAGTGAAGGTTTCGAAGGGGTGGTTCCCTAATGTTTTCGAAAGGTTTTGAATGAATGGTTTTGAAAGGTTTGAAAGAAAAGGTTTTCCAATGATTTCGAAAGGCAATGTTTTAGTGTTTCAATGATAGAATGTCTAAGGTTTTATAGCTTTCGAAGGAAAGGTTTTTCAATGGTTTCGAAAGGTTTATATGAATGGTTTCGAAAGGAATATTTTGGCCTTTCGGCCTAGTTGAAAGAAAGGGGTTTACTTGGTTTCGAAAGGGGTACTTTCAATGGATTTGAAAGGAGTACTTTCAAAGGTTTATATGTTTTCATCAACAAAGATTTAAGTAAAGTATACATATAACATGGTAAGGTGATTTTGAGTAAAGCATAGGGTATATATATTTTTCTTGTTTAAGTTTGATTTAAAGGTTTTAAATCAATTTGAGAAGTAAAAGTTTTCAGGGAAAATTTTAGGAAGATTACCCTAAGTAAAATGACTCAGATATTTAAATACCGAATAAGACTGGTATAGGGTTGCGCCATGTACATTAACTATCAGCCTCTAGCTAATTTAGTCCAAAATTCCAGTGTGTAGGGCTTTGTCACATGTAAGACTAAAATGATGTTACACACATAAAGGAATATATTTGTACAAAGGTAGGTTATTGGTGAGCCCAAAAAACCATTAGGATTGGTTGACCTGGAGAAAGTAAGTTAGGGACAGACCGTCCAGAAGAGGTGGATCTAACAGATGTTTGATTATTTGTTTATATTGTTTGATAGGCCCGAGTCAGCCAATGGTTAGTAGTTAGCCAAACAAAACTATAGTGTTCGGACAGATAGTCCATTTAATACCTGATATGTATGTTTACATAATAATGCTTTACAGTTTTAACCAGTTTTGGTTGCAGGATTATGATTTGCAAAAGATATGTTTTAAAAGGGTATTAGTGAGGGGAAACTCGTTTCGCTAAGCGGCGTGGTCTTACTTAATATCAAATAATCGAGATGCATAGTATTATTCACACCAGACTTTATGTCCAACTCGAAGTTTATGTTTTTCCCCTTAAACTCTCGGGTGCTCAAAATTGATTTGGGTAGGCTGAGGGTTGAGGATTTTCAGGATTTTAGTAGGTTGGCGAATAAAGCTTCCGGAGACGAGCAGGACACTGACGGATAGCTATTTAGGAGTTGCAGTTTTTATTTGATGTATTCCGTTGTGTTTGTATTAAGTCAGTTATGACTATATAGTAACTTTGATCAACCAAGGGGGGATCTTTATATGTCGCTCTTGGTGTATTTATGTAATAATTATATTTGATCTGAACCTGGGAAAGCGATGGTATTATGTAATTTAAATATAGAACATGTTTTGAAAATGTAATTTGAAAAGCTGATTTTGAAATCTGTAATTTTGTTTCATATTCATGTGATGCTGATATTATGGATACCATTAACATTACTGTATTTGGTTATCGGAAGTTAATACTATGGATGACTGCAACATCTGTAGCGCTTATCTTTGGGCCTCCCGATAGAGGATGTTACAGTGGAGATCATGGGGACGAGATTTTAGGCTTCATATAGCTATAAATAAAAGGTGGGGCTCATTTTTAACGATCTTTTAGGTTTCTCTACAACTTTTCTCTAATCTCCTATAATCACTCATGGATTTTTACCGATCCATAAGAACCGTACATGAAAAACAATAGTATAATAAAAGGAAATTTAAAGTGGACGTAGGCCGAAGTACGCCAAACCACTATAAATCTTGTGTGTTTTATTTTTTTTTACTTATTTTCATTTATTTTCTTCACTTTTTATTCTCTACTCAATCTACTGGGTGTTTGTGCCATTTTTTGTTCAAACAAAATGAAAGATATTCAAAAAGTTGCATCTTACTTACTTTTTATTTACCTTTCAAAAGTTTCTTTTGTCGAAAGCAAATATGTGACAAAATATAATGTCAACAATGCGCCATACACGTAATTTTTTCAAAAGCAAAAGCTTTAAAGTATTTATCGAAATTTCCCTTTATCAAATTTTCTCATGTTTAAAACTTAAAATAAGGGGTTGTTATTTAAACAAACTTCAACTTCTCTATTTTTCCAAAAATATCAAATATTATTATTTCTAACCTTTTTTTGGGAAAAACATTCCAATTAATTTAAATACTTTAATTGGAGTAGATCATAACTTACGTAAGCCCAAATACAATAAAAATATGGTTAAATACCTTCTTTACACCATATAAACATCACATTATATGCTATGGACTTAAGGATACTGCTCTCCTTATTCATCCCTAGTCCCACAATTTGCTCCACTGCTATCTGGCATATAAACATTATTTTTGCAATATTCTATAGAGTAAATTAAAATAAATGTGATGGATTTATCTTCCACCCCAAACTATTAAATATCAACATTTATTTAACTCATATTTGTTTACTTCAATAAAGGATAAGCTAACAACTACCTCTACAAGTAAAAATATATAGGATGTGATGTAACAATATAAATAATAAAAATTACAAATACACTCTCTCATATGCCCTAATTAAGTAGGAATTGCATAACCTGAGCTATGATACCACATGTAATACCCCGCCATCTACGACCTCTCAATTCACGCATCAAAAGATATGGACTTTGCATACAACAGCTCGTTTTTATATAAATTATAAAGCAAATCACAGAGCTATCTACAATATTTTACACTTTCTTAAACTCATAGTGAAAGAAATAAAATATAACAATCAATATTATAGTAACCCTACACGAACAAAATAATACAATATCAAATAAACTTCACTTACAATATTTTTCTGTACTAGTACCAAAATCAGCCCAAAATGTCTGGGAATAACTAAAATAAAATAGTAGACAGCTGATAGACAAATAATTGTGCATCTCCACCGTACCATCACACCTGCAAGTCTCCACCGGTCATCTCTATCAACCTATCGGAGTATAACTAAAAAGAAGAAAATGCTAGAGGAAGTCAGACGTATACATACGTTTGGTGAGTGAAACATATCATATAAGTGTATAACACCAATAAGCTAGCAAAATAACACTTATGCTTAAAAACCATACCTTAACCCGTGTCACATACATCTAGCAAGTTGGCTTAACATAATATAATACTATAGCAACATCATATGATAAGGTCACACTAAAATCTAGCTCAAGCCAAATAACATACCCACAATTTGACCCCAAAGTTTCAACCCGCTATCGTCAACCATATACTAAGCATTCGGCTTCTCTAACATGTCTTGATGCCAAATCGAATACTGAGAACTCAGCTCCTCAGACTAACGTATATTGAGGTCTCGGCTACTCGGACCATCATATGTTGAGGACTCAACTCCTCAGACTATATCATATATTGAGGACTCAACTCGTCAGACTATCGTATATTGAGGACTCGGCACTTCGGACTATATTCAATTTTGAGGACTCGGCTCCTCGAATTATATTCTATATTGAGGACTCGGCTCCTTAGACTACCATATATGGAGGACTCAGCTCCTCAGACTATCACATCGCCAAATACGAACCATGTATAACGATCTTGCTCAACTAAGTCTATTTTCTAAACTATCTCAGACCATTATAAACAATATACCAAAATGTTTCTCATCTAACCATGATCCTGATGCAATGAACTCGTATGAAATGAAGGTCATATGCGAGAGTTTTAAACATTTGAAGTATAGGGGAATTATAGTAATTACTTAATTTGATAACTTAGTTATTATATTATTATTATTCCATATCTACATGCTCAGCATGCTATTTGGTCTTTAGTTGTGGTCCCTCATAACTGTTGGAGGAACATGTTGAATCTATTTCTACAGCACTCACCCTTAAGCAGTTGGATACCATTGCCACCACTGATGGATTGCTTAGGTTTGATATGCTCTTGCCGACCCTGGAGTAGCGAGCTCATTCTCCCTAGAGGGTTACATGATTATACCTGATATCATTTCTATGGGGATTTTCACCTCCTCTTCATCGTTAGATAGCGGAAGTTCTGGTGTATTTGAAGATTGCTCCATTCTAGCTTTATCCGAATGGCTATGCCATCCTATCATGCCTTTATATTATGTTTACGAGGGAGTTCCAAAAATCTCTAACTCATAGGCAACTCAAATATCTCTCTGTCATTAAGAGAAAGATCAAGAACTCTCTCTTCTTCTACCTTGAGTCGGGTAAAATTTAAAGATGATGGTGATTTACACTTGAAATGTAATATGTTCAAGCATGAATACCTTTTCATTAGAGATGAGCCGTCATGCTTCCATCAATGGCACTCTCGATGTAAGTGAGATTCAATTCTATGGCTACATCTTTCTCATCTTAAGGTGTTTGTGCTTATTGCATACTATCTCGTTATTTATATTTTGTGAAGGCTTCCTCTAGAGCAGACCTCAAAGAAAAGCTTGGCAGGTTGAAAGGGATTATTTCTAAGGCAAAAGAGGTCCCATAACTAATAACTAATAAATTGCTTAGATAATATGGGCTGCTTGAGGAGGGCCGTTCAATCAGAAAAGCTAGAGTGCCCTTCGCTCAAAGGCCCATGTAGAAAGGAAAAGCTAAAAATTATATGGCTGGGGTAACTAGCAGGGATCAACCGATCCAAGCTCCCGAAGCTTCTGCTAATGTGGGTGCGCTCTGATATAATGTAGATTCGGAAGCATACACAAAGGTTATGGATTCATAGGTTCCTTCCCTCTTGACTAATCAATTGAGTCTTTTTGGGAGTGGAAGGAATGGTTTAAGATAGGGAGGAGGCATTCCACAGGGAGATTGAGCTTGATCAGCTTGCCGATGTGGATATAGATGAGTCAAAACATAAAGCATTTATGTCAGATGATGAGAAGGAATATGTTCCAAGAGACATCTCGGCATCGACTTACAAGACACAGAGCTTAGTGTTAATTATGGGGACACGTAGTCCCTAAATGAGATACATATATCGAATGAACCTAACGACCAATTTTTAGACGAACCTCACGCACACACGTATATATTTGTTGCACTATTAGTTGTCGATTATTGGTAGATGCTTCTACACTCTTCCTTCTTTACTTTTACAAAGAACATGCATTCTAAAAGGAAGTTGGAAGCTAATTTTAAGCAAATGGATCGGGAGGAAGGTCAAAAGATACTTAGGGCTGCACTTTTGTCTTTTGGTCCTAGCCATAATATGGACCAACCTGCTACATAACTTGTAATGACCCATATTTTATGTATCGGAGGATTATAAAATATTAATATTTTTTTATATAGGGTGTACGATTATATAATTTTGGGAAATGACTACTAGAGGCATTTTTCATTTTTAGAATTTTGGGAAACGATTATATAGGGTCATACGATTTTGACTATGAAATTTTTAAAAGGCCTATAACTTTTGATAGAAGCCAAATTGGAGTTTGAAAAAACATCCATTAGATCAGGATGATAGTTTCCCTTTCCAGAGAGTGGGCGTAATAGAAAAACGAATTTACCATTTGAGAGATATGGCTGTTTGAAGTTTCATTTGATTTTGAATAGCTTCGTGGGTAATTATGGGGATTAGTCCGAAGCCCAAAGCCCATTTTGGGATTAGCACCCATATAGGGCTAATGGGTCTTCTCATAGTCATTTTACAATTTGCAAAATAGTTAGAGAAGCTTCCATTAACATTCCCTAAACCTAAAACCACTCTAAACCTTACTTTAATTAGCCAAATATTATCATTAAGAGGAGATTAATGAAATTAGCACTTTGATTTGGGGATTTGATATTGGCAACACATTGGATCTACTATTTACTTGGGATTCACGCTCTTTTAGGATTTCTGTGGATTTAGGTGAGTGGTTGGAATGCCTCACTTCTAATTAGTCTCTATATGCTTATAAATGATGTTTTAAAAATGATTTTAGGCCTTAAAATGTGTTTTAAACCATATTTAATCACATATGTTAATACCTAATGATTTGGTAAATATTTGTGAAAATATGTTATTTTGGATTTTCTTTATTTTTCGTATCCTTAGATCTAGGCTATGATTTAGTGTTTGTGAATGCTTGCTTGTTTAGATATATTATATATGTCGAATGCTAGGATGTACGCTATTTATTTGGTTGAAAACGTTGATCGAATGATGACTTAGTAATAGGAACAGTGTTACAACTCATTGTCGATTCATAAATGTGGCATCGACTAGATTTGATGCGAGTTGTGTGTGATGACAAGGGAGGTCTCATAAAGACACATTTCAAAGTTCAAGTTGTTTGGAGTTTGTCTACTCAAGTTATGGTCGAAAGAAGTTGGATTGGGGGGTGCTAAAGTCTTGGATCGGTAGAGTGGTTGCTTTGAGTTGCACTTTAGGTCGCAAAGGAGATTGCTCCAAGTTTCACTTTGAGTTGCATAGGGGTTCGCTCTATTTTCACTTGGAGAACTATTTTCACTTGGAGAACAAAATAGCAAGTGTTGGATCGATGAAGGCATGGTTTGGTGGAGGCATGGTTAGATGGAGGCTGTATCGGTGGGCACAACTCGGTGGTGCATGGATCAGAGTTACATGGTTCGGTGGTAGGAAAGAACCAAGGCTGCTTCGAGTCTCTTACGTGTTTAATTCGAGATGTGGTTATTCTTACTTCAGGTCTTCATGTGATCAACTTCGGGGTTCAAGGAAGGGGTTTTGAATCATTTCTAGTGCTTGGCAACCTTTTGCCAAGGCCCATTTTGGCACCGAGTTGTGAAGCTCGATGGTGAACCATGCACTTTGACGATGCGTAGCTTGGTCGTGTGGAGTGATAGCTTCGACAATGGGATAGCTATATTTAGGACACAAAGAGTAAGACTATAGGCTAGATTTAAGGAACTACTAGATGGTAGTAAAGGGACAAATGATGATATTCTATGGCTAATGATGGTTGTTGAGAATCATCCCGACTTTGGTGACTGCAGACGGGAGTTATATGATGACTTAGAGACTAATTCCATGTCAAGCTCTACCGTAGATGATGTGTGCAAAGGGATTGTTGATACTCAGAGGTTTTGATGGGTACTCATAAAAAAAGACATATGAGGAGGTGGTCAGAGTCTGTTGACATTAGGACTCGATCTTCACATGCTTATAGTCTGTTGATGTTCGGACTTGGATAACACGTGCTACTAGAGTCTTTTGACGTTAGGAGCAAGTGAGGAGGTGACATATTCATTGGCATTAGAACCTATCTTATGCTGTACTATCAGATGGGTAGTCTAGTTTTTTCCTACTGAGTGGAATGGATTCGTGTACCACGAAACTTGGACGTTGAGTAGTCCTTGACTATACAGGAAGGTCATAGGAGTATCACATATCCAATGCACTGAGTGACCGAATATGAAGATGGATGATGGATGCTATGGTCGCTTTGATTACTAATCACTCTAGGGATGTCACACATCATTGATATAATTGATGTAGATATCTAAACACCCATTAGTACGTTGATGTATACACCCATGATAACTATTATGTTGAGTAGCACATATCCTTTGTCATGTGCTAACTCTGTGGATGTAGGGACATGTCAAGTATGATTCTCCATACCCTATTTCCTAGTATATTAACTTTATAGTATTTGAGATATTCTACTGCTCGCACCAGATTATTGTCTGACTTGGGATTTTATGCTTTGCTTCCTATTATTCTAAGTACTCCTAAATGAGTAGATTAGGGATATCAGACCTGGTGAGCACATGGAGCTGGACAGGCGAGGAGCAGGATGCTACGTTCTCATTTATTACTATATTTAGCTATTGTTCCTTATCATTTCACTGTGCAGCACTATAGCGCTTCCTAATGGTTTTATCTATTTAGAGACATATATCTATTGAGTATCATCGGTTGTATAAACTCTATCACTTATGTTGTATAACTGTATGGATCTTTGCACTCCAATTTCTATGGTTCAATCGGTTATTACCATCTCGTCTATTTTATATCTATGTTGACTATTATATTTATTCAAGGTGTTGTGAGATATACGATAGGTTCTATGATTATTTACTTACTTTACAACCCTTGACAATTGTCTTACATTGACCAGGGACCATTACAATGCACTCTACTAGTTATATTGGGTGCTTGAGCGGTAGGGTGGTCGTCACATTTGGTATCAGAGCTTAGGTTGCATAGTTGACCTAAGTTGATATGTTATCCATTAGAGATATGGAGGAGTTATCCCTTAGAATGGATCGAGAGTACACAAGAGAGCGCTTCTATTATATATTTTTGTTTTCAAAACTAAATAATAGTGTGTGTGTGTGTAGTATAAAGTTGCGCTGCACACACCAATACTATTTAAGCAGAATTCCTATAGGAGAGACCGATTGCCTTATAATAGACTAAAGGATAAGTCGTCATACAAGGAATGATGTAATAAACTCCTTGTCCAAAGCCGAAGAAGAAGGAGTTGGCTCAGGAGCTGCTAATCCTGACTTACAGACGATATTAACACCATGATGAGGAACATGTCGCAAAATGTTCAAGTAGCTGCTACGAATGTTGTTGTTTATGATGGTGCTCCGATGTAGGCACTTAGAGCTGATTTCGCTAAGCTAAACAAAGACTTTGTCAGTCTAGATGGTAACCTGTTCTAAGAAATGCTGTCGGCAATGGAATTGCAGGATGACTTGACACAAGTGAAAGGATCTTTGATGACTTAGAGCTGAATGATGCTATATAGAGAGGATCGGCTTCTCGATAGCTTTAGGGGTGAGCTATGAATTAGTGGGATGCAGTTAAGATTGCCATTCCGAAGGACCACTTCACTTGGGACCAGTTCAAGCCTAGATTCGAGAAGAAGTTATACTGGCAGCTCAAAAGTCAGCCTTGTTCCATAAATTTGCAGATCTAAAGCAAGGGGGCTTGTCTGTCTCCAAGTACGTTGATGAATTCGACGCCCTCTCGAAATGTGGGATGTCCTTCATCGACACCCCATTAAAAAAGAACGAGAAATTTATTATCCGCTTAAATGACTACTTGAGAGCGAGACTTGTGGGTCATGTTGACGAGACTTTTGAGATGATAATTAAGAAGACCCTAAGGCATGAGAGTCTCTATCTATAGCCAAACACTATTGTTCCTAAAGAAGACCAAAGCCGTAACTGGGAAGGGGAGGTAATAAGAAGTGGAACAACAAGAGGATTGTTTCAGAGTAATGATGGCCAAAAGAAGAGTAAGATATCCCCAACTTGCTATGACTGTGGAGGGGTGGGTCACTTTAGCAGAGACTGCAAGGTTGAAGGAAAGAAATGCTTTAATTGCTCCAAGCTTGGGCATATTCAAAAGGACGTTCTATAGTTTTCTAAGAAGAAGTAGGTGGTGAAAGCATATGCTCTCAACGCAATCTCAACTTTGTCAAGTGCTCCATCGGTAAAGGAGAAGGGAAAGAGTGTCGTTATTTAAGGTATGCTTTCTATTTATGATTTTCCTATACTTGGTTTTTAATACCAGGGCTTCACATTCCTTTATATCTAGTGACTTTGTGGATAAATAGGATTAAAACTTGAAATAGTTGATCAAATTTTGATTGTAGTGAACCCTGTTAGAGACTCCACTAGTCTATGTATGGTTTGTTGTGGTGTAGTCTTATCGATTCATGGATGTTATTTTACAGTTGATTGCTTTGTTTTGGATTTTATTGGGTTTAATATTATTCTAGGTATAGATTGGCTTTATAGATACGGAGAGATGATTAATTGTGAGAAGTCATTATTTATAATAGAGGTAGATGATGGGTGGAATGTAGGTCGGGCTACTTACCGGATGATGAGGTAATGGTTATCTTTCTATATTCGCTCGAGTCAAAAGAAGTTGGATCGATGGTGGTGCTAAAATCTTTGATCGGTAGAGAGGTTGCAACGAGTTGCACTTTGGGTCACATAGGAGATTGCTATGAGTGTCATGGGTTGTATAGGGGTCCACTTGAGTTTCACTTGGAGAACAAAATAGCAAGTGTTGTATCAGTGATGGTTTGGATCGATGAAAGAATGGTTTGGTAAAGGTATGGTTCGGTGGAGGCATGGATCGGTTGGCATAACTCGATGGTGCATGGGTTAGAGTTTCATGGTTCAGTGGTAGGAAGGAACCAAGGCTGCTTCGAGTCTCTTACATGTTTACTTCAGGATGTGGCTATGCTTGCTTCGGTTCTTCATGCTATCAACTTCAGGTTCAAGGAAGGGAGTTTTGAATCAATTTAAGTGCTTGGCCAAGTTTGGCAAGGCTTGGTTAGACACCGAGTTATGAAACTTTAGAAACTCGATGGTGAACCATGAACTTTGACGATGCATAACTTGGTGATTGGGAGTGACGGTTTCAACGATGGGATAACTATAGTTTGGGACGTGAGCATAGGGCTTCGAGATGGATTTAAGGAACTACTAAAGAGTAGTGATGGAAAATGATGATATTCTACGACTAATGATGGTTGTCAAGAATCGTCCCCACTTTGGTGACTTCAAACGAGAGTTGTATGATGACTTAGAGACCAATTCCAGGATGCACTTTGCCGTAGATGACGTATGCAAAGAGATCATTGATGCTTGGAGGTTTTGATGTGCACTCATGAAGCAAAGGTATATGAGGAGGTGGTCAATGTCTGTTGACATCAGAACCTGATCTTTACATGCCAAGAGTCCGTTGACATTAGGAACTGGATTACACGTGCTATTAGAGTCCATTGACGTTAGGGCCTAGTGATGAGGTGACATAGTTTGTTGATGTTAGAAGTCGTCATCCCTAGACTGTTAAATAGGTAGTCTAGTTCCTGGTCGACCGAGTGGCATAGATTCGAATATCGAGAAACTTAGACGTTGAGTAGTCCTTGACTATATAGGCATGTCATACGAGTATCACATATCCAACGCACTGAGTGAGTGAGTGTGAGGATGGATGATGGATGCTATATTTTCTTTGATTACTTAACATTCTATGGATGTCACACGATGTAGCTATTGTTGATGTAGATATCTAGACACCCATTAGTACTTTTATGTATAGTAAACCCATAATGACTATTATGTAGAGTAACATATATCATGTATTATGTGCTAACTTTGTGGATTTAGGAATGAGTCATATATGGTTATCCATACCCTATGTCTTAGTATATCGACTTTATAGTACTTAAGATTTTCTACTGCTTACACCAGACTATTTTCAAATTCAGGATTTCATACTTTGCTTCTTATTATTTTGGGTACTCTTAAATGAGTAGATTCAGGATTTTAGATCTAGTGAGCACGTGGAGCTAGACAGGTGACAAGAAGGAGGCTAAGTTCTCATGTATTACTACTATATTTAGCTATTTTTGCTTATCATTCCATAGTGCCGCACTATGGAGCTTACTAGTGCTTTTATCTATTAGAGACAATTACCCATTGAGTATTATCAGTTGTACAATTGAATCACTTATGTTGTATAGCTGTATGGATCTGTGCACTCTGATTCCTACGGTTCATTCAATTATTACTGTCTCACTTATTTTATATTTGTGATGACTATTATATTTTATTCGATGCGTTGTGAGATATATGACTGGTTCTGTGATTATTTAGTTACTTTACAACACCGGACAATCATGTTACATCGGTCGAGCACCGTTATAATGCAATTTACAGGTTATATTGGGTGCCTAAGGTGAAATGCGATCGTCGCATAACCAAAGACTAGGAAGAAAGCTGTATATATCCCAACAGAATACCATGCCAAGAGGGATCGTCATGATTCCCAAAAAAGATCTGGCTCTCCAGGAAAATCAAAATCTAGGACACCACCCATGCTGCAAAGCCCCTATTGTTATCGCTTTTTTTCCTTTTGGGCCCCGACATGTCTAAATAACAAGAAAGGACCGGTAGGAGGGTGCCTTCCAAAGTTGTTCATGCAACCTCCACCTCCGAAGCAAGCATAAAGGCTTCTACTACCGAAAAAGAGAAGACTCCTATCATCATAGAGAAGAGATGTCTCAGTAATCACTAACCTAAACCACCATGAGTACAACGAGTTTGATTAGATTGCCATCCCAGGAATCCCTTAGATAGGCTGTTGAAGAGCACCTCTCCAACTCCATTTGCAGTGATTATAAGATGCCTTGAGAAGAACGTTGTTAATACGAAGGTTCTATCCAAATTTTACTCAAAATTGGTGCATGTTGGAAAAGAAATTGGTAGAAAGAACATGAACTAAAATATGGACATCTTCAGGCTCCACCAGATATTCATAAAAAATACAAGTCATATAAGGAGGTCGTTGATACCTTAAAACGATCTCATGCAGATGAGATAGAGTATTTAAGAAGGTGCATGTTGATGAAATGGAGAAGTTAAAGTCAGAGCACAACGAATGGCTAAAGGCTGTGGCAAACTAGTTCGATGCAAAGACCACCAAAGCATATAAATTCTTCTAGGCCAGCACAACAAAATACAAGGATAGGGTGGAAGGGGTTAAGGAAAAGATCACCGAAGTTGAGCTGGATATAGATTAGATTTGCAAGTACTTTATGATATGAGGGGTAGAGAAAACTATCCTTAAGGCGCAACTCACTTCGGTCTTGGTGGATATTTACTTGCTTAAGAGTGACAAGGCTGCTTTAGAGGCTTATGTGGACACTCTCTCAGAAGAAGTTGAATGATTGAGAAGTCAGTATGATAGGGTAGATGATATTCTCGATACAATGTACTTCGAGATGTATATAGAGGGTAACCTGAAATGGAAAGATGACTATTTATAGGTCGTTACCTACATACATAAGTGGCTAGTACAAGATGCAAGGGAGGCTAGTGAGCAAGAAGGTAGGACATTCTTTAGCTAAGATTCAACTGGGGTCAGATTTTCAAATGACGAGCGAGAAGCCATACACCCATGTTATGTTTATTGGCCATTATGAAGAGGAAGAGAGAAAGGAGAGAATCGAGGGAGCCCTAATTCTGTAGCCATGCTCCTAGGTCAGACTTTGCACCGGTCCTTTATGCTCCCATGCATGATGTCCCACCAACTGCGCTACATGTTTCTACTTTAGACGTTTGTATTGGAGGTCATCCCCTAGGAAATACTCCAACAGTTCCTAATGAAGGTAGGCATATCCTTTATTATGCTTTGGCCACTGCTTAATTGATACGATTCCACTGGGAAAGACCAGTATTTGATACTTATCCTTGTTATTATGTAGGTAAAATGGCTATGGTGGACCTTGACGGAGTAGCGATGACTTTGTCTTCAACTGAGGTAGTGCTCATGCTCTTAGGCCCTTCCAAGCATACTGAAGAAGATAAGCATCCAGAAAAAATCGCTGCCCTAGATGATTATGCATATTTGGAGATAGTAGACTATTGAGAGGGGCCAGAGGATTTTGATAGGGATAATGTACTTAGGGCTAGTGTGATGGCTAACTTCCTAGAAACCATGGCCAAAGTTAAGATTGAGGTAACAAAGGAGCTTGAGGTCATGAAGAAGAAAATAGAAGAGATCAACGCCGCTGCCTAGGCTAAAGCAAAATAGGACAACTAGAATGAGGGATCGATCTTCCAACTTAAAGTTCCAAGCAAAGAATGCCCTCATTTGTCTAAGAGATGTGACCCTCCTCGTCTTTTCCCTTATATTGACTTGAACACTCTGACATTATAAGGAAATAAGTCCAATTTTAATGGCTTTGATTTTTGAAAGAGTATAAACCGATTGTAATAACCTAGTATTACAAGGCAATAATTTTGAATTATATATATATATATATCCGTGTGTGTGTGTGTGTGTAATTTAATGTTTTGAGAAGTTTAGAAATTTTGAAAATGAAACGATTGGATTTTTGAATTAATTAAATGTGAATGTGTAAAGTGTTGTTTGGAAAAAGTATTGGTTCCTTGAATATGGTAATAATCTTTAGGTGTCATTCAAATTTTTGAATGATAAAAATAATAAAATTTGGACAATGTTTGGAAAGTGAAAGTGTAAAATTAGTTATTTTTGATTTAAATGAGTAAATCCATTTTAAAGATAAATGTGAAACTTTTACCTCATATCAATCATCTAATTATTAATATAAGAAATCAATAATATTTAATTATGTAAACTTTTCTTTTTAAGTGCATTAAAAATTTGTTTTAAAACCTTGTGTTAAAATTTGTCACTTATTTATTATAAGAGAGGGAAAAAATATACTATAGTATTTAAAGTATGTATAAAATCGATTCTAAGTGATATGAAGCTTTTCTTTAGTGCAAACATTAATTGCATAATTAACAGAACAAAAAATCGTCACTCATGAGTATTTAGTTAGTTTGGAACCAAAATTGGTATTTTAAATTTAAAATGTATTTAAATTTGTATTAAAGGTGGAATGAGTAGTCTTAGAATGGTAAATAATAAAGTAAAATAAGTATGGAAATTTATTTTGAGTAATATGAAGTTTGGGTAAATTTAAACCATGATATGACAATTTAAAGATTAATAAATGCCGTTTTGAATTCATTATAATAAATCCTTTTATGGAAAAAAGTGAGAAAATAATTATATAATATATATATATATATAGATACATACATACATACAACACACATATACATGTATGTATATATATAAATGTTGGTATGAACTATAGATTTTTGTACGGAAAAAGAAAATACTATAAAAAATTTCAATGTTGAGAATTTAGATTATAGCTTTGTTACATTAAAGAGAAATTAAAAGAAAAGAAGAAGGGGTTAATAAACTAATTAGGTTTTGGGTTTATTCATTCACCCATTACACCCAACATTACTTAGAGAAAATTAGTTTCTCTCCTTCTCATTCTTGCACGTACATTTCAATCCAGAAAGAAATAAAACATCTTCTCCTCTTCTTTTCTAAAACCTAATCTTCAAAATTTGAGAACAAAACGAATAAATTTCTAAAATTTTCTAAATTTAAAACCAAGCCTCTCTACACCCATCCCCATACATAGGACCCAGAAAGTAGGAGTTTTGGGCAGATTTAGAGTAGCAAGAGTTTTGGGCGGCAAAGGAAACTAGAAATGGAGGAGGGAATCGGTGATTGCAAAGCATGGGGAGGAAAGTGGAGCTAAATTTGGAGCTTTTAGGATGTTAAGGTGAGAAATCCTCAAATCTATCTCCACGATTATTGCATGCAGTTGTTGTAACTTGAAATTGGGTGTTTAGTATAATCTATGCTTGAAATTGGATGGTTTGTGCTCACTATTCTTGCTGAAACTATAGTGTTTGAATTTGCATCAAAAACTCCTCTTTGCAATCATTTGATGAATTATTTATCTATGTTGGATGCCTACAAGAATATATATGCTTTATTGATACCCTAAAATGCCATGCCATCATCGGAAGTCGATGAAACGACCATCAAAGTCATTTGCTTGGAGCTGAAAAGCTCTAGGTTTTTCCAACACTGGTGCACCGGTGGATTGGTGATCGAAACCTGGAGTTTATCAGCTCCAGGATTGTAAACTTGTTATATTATTTTTATTTTATTCTCTTTCATTTTCTTGTTTTCCATGTGATTTCAAAATTTAAATTTCCGTCTTTATCTTGTGTTTCCACTTTCCAAAATAATGTTGAAGCTTAAATATTAAAACAAAAATTTATTTAAAAGTATATATATATATATAAGAGTACATCCTTTAAAGCTTCTTTAAGGAATTTTATATAATCATATATAAATATTTGGATTTAAAAATTTAGATTAAACTTTGTATGTATGTGTGTACATATATATATATATATATATAGAGAGAGAGAGTTTGAATGGAAAATGATTTTTGTGAATTAGATGAGAATAATATCTTAAAAAGTATAGTATTCAAAATCCTGTTTGCACTTATGCCTTTTTACAAAGAAGTATATCAAAAAGGTGTTGATTTTAGCCTTTGAAAATTTGTACATATATTTTAGGAACACACACACACACTTTCGTAAATAAATATTCTTACCTCTAAGTGATTTTTAAAGTTAGCTTTCATGCTAATTATTCCTTCAGTGGAACAAGAAATATAATTAAATAGTTTAGTAGTACCAAGTGGTGTGGAACATTCGGTATCACTTCATTGTTTAAATATACAACTTGTTGTGTAGAATACTTGAGTGAGTGGAATTTTATAACTTATAGAAAATACTCTAGAACCTCGAGTAGGAGCTTGCTATTTCTATTGCTTACCATATTCGTTAGTGCATTCTTTCTATGTAGGTAGTTGTTCACCCTAGTGGATTGACTTCGGCAGTCACACCCCGAGTCGTGGTATCTTTTTCAGTTATTAGACATATACCACAAAAGCCAGCAGCCAATAACTCAGGGTACATTCGATGTCATAACACCGCGTAATTTTTCATTAGGCACAGAACTTCACAAGTGCATTAGTAGGCAGAACATGTGTTATGAGGATCCGATATATTGCGACTGTAGAGTTTAGCGGTTCCTTTCCTTCTTAAATTCCTGGCGGTTTTTATATCATTCTCCACTTGGAAGAGAGTAAATAACACTAAGAATCCCCTTATACTTATATATATATATAAGGTCAGTTATTAATTTCGATTTTCCTAGTGCTTATCCTTGAGATTTGACTCGCCTTAGTGCCAGTAAGTGAGTTATTTGAGATTTGTCATACTTAGTATTGTCGATGAGTTCCGATTTTCCTAGTGCTTATCCTTGAGATCTGACCAGCCTTATGCTTGTTAGTGAGTTATTTTGGTTATTGAGATTCGAGTTGCAATAAGCCTGTCGATGAGATTTATTCAGCCTTCATGTTAGCTTTTGTAACTTTTATCGTGATGAAAATTCACCATCATTAAGATGATTTTCATTGATTGGCATGAGATGATTTTTTGATATGGTTACTTCTTGTGATTGTGCCATATTGATTTATAATATAAGATATTTGCATGTTATGTGCTTATGGGTATTCATTATGCCTTTATGATTTAGTACGACTTTTAATGAGACTTATGATTCTCATTCTAACCTACTTTGATATTTAGAGATAGCTGAAACCATTTATTTTATAATTCTTGGATTAGATCGAGACTTGATAGGTCCATGGACCCACTGACTTTGGATGTAAGCTAGCTTCTGCTGGGATAGATAGTTTATATATATCTAGTGTCCTTATTTTTGTGCTAGACTCATATGTATTCTTATATATTTTGTATGAGATAGAGACTCGTTTTTATGTATATTCTCTTTTGAGACCCATTGTAGTTTCTTGTATATGTATAAATTAGGGTCCAATACTCTTTTTGTTGACTCACTTTATGTGTTGTAATATAGTATGCATTATATTTGTCATTGTGCTATGTGATTCTGCGTTCTGTAGTTTGTGATATATTGTTCTGCTTTATATTAGCCAACATGTCTATTGCTTTGTGTTGAGACTGTTTACATCATTATATTTCTTCAGACTTAAATGTAAAAAAACGTGATAGTGTTAGCCCAATGAAATAAACATGGATGCTCACTCTTATCCAGCCTTATTCTTTGTATTACTCGATAATATTACTTGTAATATTTTTTGGTAATACAGATATAAAGATGGGGTTTACATCGATACTTTGATGTTTATGACCTTTTGGTTTGGATGCTAGATAAGTTGATGGCTACTTGGCTGTAATGTGATACGTTAGATGTGGAATTATTCTATGATAGATGCTTCTTTTATTTCACATCTTATGTTTTCCTGCACGAACATATGTAAAAACACATACATAGTTCATAAAAGTTTTTAACGAAACTATTATACCTCATCAAGCTTCATTGTTGCCACATGCTTGGCATGTATAATGTTATTACATAGGTGATAGCTTGCCAACAACTCTTTTCTCCCAGTTCAACATACCTATATATGATCACTTACCGACAAGTTCATCGGACGAGCAGTCTTTGTGGAATCATAACTTCATCGCCTTGTTAATTCTTTCAATAGCCTTACCACTACTACCCTATACACTTGCATAGGAGCAACTACTACCAAGTTCGATGGGATGAGCGACATCTTGGGTTTGGGCAAATATTTCCAGTCGCTTAGTCCTAGGTTCGAACTGAGCAAATCCAAAGGCTGACTGCAAGGCTAACCGCCAAATCGGTGATTGTATTAAAACCACAGGTAAATTGGGTCATCATTTCCAGCAAGGGTTTGTCGGTCGATTCTCAATACCAAACTATCCAATTGGCATTCAATTTCTGATCCCAAGTAAATCGATTTTCTGTTGCCAGCTAAGGTTTTGCATGCCGATCGTCAATTGTAACAACCCATACCTCTAGACATACCATCTAAAAGTCCAAAATTACGTTTGAACTCATGTCGTGCCATGAATGACAAGACGTTAGGTTTTTGTGGTTTACATGGTACAGAGACAAATATAAATTTAGAACATTATATTTTCAAATCTCACAGCGGAAGGAAATAAAATATAAGTATTAAAAATAGCTAAATCAGATAAATGTAGCCCATACAACAATGTCTCCAAAAGCAATATGTAAAAGTCTGACTGGTAGAAATAATTTAATATAAACAAAAATAAACATATCTTTAGAGCGCTAAGTCACCTCCTCCGTGCACCTTGCCTCACCTACGCCACTTACTACTTTGACTACCTATTATAGATTTAAAGTGGGAAATATGGAGGGGGTCAGACAAAGTCTAGTGAGAAAAATTGTATCACTAGGGTAAGGTGTGGACAAGTAATTAAATTTCAATTATAGCCTACACCTAAGAGTGTTCTTTAGTGTACGTGTGTGTGTGTGTGTGTATAAGAGATTAACTACCTCTATAATATGGCTTGACTATTCCTAGTGTGACTGTACTGCATTCCTATTATGAAGGTTCCTACTCACAGGTGGAACATGCTAATAGAATAATTCCTAGAAACAACTCTAGTATATGACCACCCCCTCATATATTGAATTAACATTTTCAAGGAAATCATTGAATTACACTTAATTGGGTATAGCTCACTATGCTAAACCTACACATTCGAGTTAAAAATCCCGATAAAGTCTTTAGGTTACCAATCCCAATACAGTTCTTTGGGTTAACAATCTCAATAATTAACAATCCTAAAATAATCTTTTCGCCGATGCATATATCCTACGCTCTGTACCATTACACAAGTAGCATTTAAGAACATATTATCGTTCTAAGCCTCTATAGGATCAATGATTTGTACTATGATGAATTTCTTCACCATCTCTTTGCAGCTCCCACCATTTGGCGGTTAGGACCAGCTACGAATGATAAGTGCTTCTAATTGCGATGTAATCGCTTACCCCGTTGAGTGTCGCATTTGGTCAACTTCTTAAAGTGGGAGACTAATACTTCACCAAGTGTGATAAATTTTTATCTTGCTGCATGATTCCATTCAGCTGTGTGAACTCCCGAAAAACAAGGAAGTGGGAACAAGTTTCTCCTGATTCATCCTACTAGGCATGTACTAGGTCCAAGTCCAACTTGGCTTGCTGCAATAATTTAGACTTCTGAAAAATAATTCAGATGTCCAACTCTCTTATATAAATTTTTTGTTCCAAGTCTTCAGATGTTTGACTTATATTCTATACATCTGAATAAGAATTCATACATTTAAATCAGGTAATTTTTGAACTGTTTCTTTTCTATTTTAAACCGTTTGAAGTTAAGATGTTTAAAAACTAAATTTAGACATCTGGTTAACCTTTCAAACCTCTTATTATGAGTTTTCCAGATTTGATAATTTTTTATTTTATTTATTTCATTCTTCTTCTTCATGGATTCGAATATGCAAGATGAATTTATTTTTATCAGGTGTAGGCTACAGTTTTCATTGATTGTAAATAAGATTTCAACAATGTTTCTACATATTTTAAATTTCTTATCTATATATTTAAATCAGTTACCTATGTATATTTAAAGTTATTAAATCTAGATAGATTCATAAGAGTGTGTGTATATATATTCACTTTTTATTTACTAAAATTTATCCAAACTTTATGAAAATTCAAATCTATACAATTAATAGTGGTTCCAATTCAATTTACCCTTCGCTTCCAAATCATAGTGATTATGTTAACCATTCATCGACTAGGGTTTTCTAATTCTTTTCAATTCATACATATTTGAATAAAAACATTAATTTAAGATAAAGAAAAATTCATTTTTTAATTCTAGTAAGGTGTATAAATGATAATTAACTATTATCGACACATACTAATTTTGTATATAAATCCACTCACCTCGAAGGGTTGTTTGAATAAAGCCTTTCTATCCCTATTCAAATTTGCGCTCTTTCTTCCCTTCCTAGCATGTTGTTGTTTTGATTTTGCTTTTCTTTACCTCCAATTTGAATTCTCTATCTTCTCCTTTCTTCCTTTTTTTAATTTGCTTTGTTCTATTTTATTTTTGGATTAGAATTTTTTTTGGAGAATAGAAAGTACTGTTTGCAATTGAGAAGTTTTAAGGAGGAATAAGAAGAAAAGTTTGTATAGATTTAGAGAGGCGGCGGCTAGGGTTTCGAATGAGGAGTGGTGAGGGATAGGGTCTTATTTATTATTGAAAACTAGGGTTTTTAGGTTAAATCCCAAAATTATTAATTATGGAAATGCCACCGGTGTTTAGTTTCCGCTAAGTTTTATCCATTTTATCAATTTTAACAAGTTATATATGTTTTCTAATAGTAAACAACATTTCAGACGCAATGGAATAGGTCCAGTGGCCTAATTCTAACATTTGCGAAAATTTACTTTTGTCTTTTTATGTAAAATTATATTTTTACCCTTGTGAGTATTTTAATATATTTATTAAAATTACCGGGTGTTACATTCTACCTTCAGAAAAGATTTCATCCTCAAAATCTTCAAGGATGGAAAACTGTAACTTACTCATACAACCGATATCTATAATTATCTATTCAACCACCAATAATTTGCAAACATCGTCCTTAGTTTCTAATGCAATATGTACATATAGGTATGGAATGCATATGGACATATAGGTTATATAAAATTAGATGGTCTTTTAAATAAGTCAACACCCTGAAATAAGTGCCTATGTCATGTATTTAAAATGCATGCAACATCCTATATACATGCAATTCTATATAAATGAGCAACCATTCAATACATATGAAAAAATGCGACAAGCATTATGCATCTAACTGATAAAATAAATTGATAAGGTAATGTGTGTCATAGACTAACATGAACATATCAACCATATGTGCAATGCTAACTAATAAAGTACATCCATTAGCAACCATCATCCAAAACATGTCCAAGTAAGACGTACACAACTATGCCTAGCATCTAAACACTCCTACCTAGCGAATGTATTAAGCTAAATACTACGTGCACAAGTAATTTTACTAACTTTAATGGAAATGTACTATAAAAGAGCTATGGGTGGGTAGCTTAGGTCTCCTTGGGCTCTCAATTACTCTTAGTTGGATCAACTTCCTATTGGACTCTGTCCAGTCGAATTACTTTGTTGCAATATCGCTTTGTCCTATGTTCAATAATGCGAGTGGGTGTATAGCGATTAAGTGGCTCCCTCTCCACTGTGACTTCTTCCAACCGACTTGGCTTGACTACGATAGTTGAATCATATAAATACTTCAACAAGTGTGAAACATGGAAGACAATTTGAACCCCCGCTAGCTTTTTAGGAAGCTCCACTCTATAAGCTAACTTCATTGTTCTCTCTAAGATTTGAAAAGGCCATATGAACCACGACGCCATCTTTCCTAAACTACCAAACCTCATAACGTGTCTAAGTGGCAAGACCTTGACAAAGATCATGTTGCCCATCGTGAACTCCAGCTTTGTACGTCTTCCATCAGCATAAGATTTATGTCTATCATATGTTGTCTTCATCCTTCTATAGATCAAGTCTACTTTCATTGAAGTTTCTCTAATTATGTCTGGCCCAAGAATGATTATATTCGTAGTGTCCTTCAAATTAGATGGAGAATTACATGGTCTCTCGTACAACGCCTCAAACGATGTCATTTCTATACTTGCCTAATAGCTGTTATTATAGGCAAGCTCTATCAATGGCAAGTGATCCTTCTAAGAACCTCCAAAGTCCAAAATACACATCAGCGATAAATATCTAGTAAAGTGTTAAAATGAAAAGATCGGATTCACTCCTCCACTTTCGAAGTACTCTCAACCGGATCATTCTTTTGACCTCAACTTATCTGTGAATCAGTGGAATAGGGATCTTAAGGCTAAATTAACACTAGATGGGGGAGGGTGAATAGTGTTTAATGGATTATATGAATATTTTTCAAATTCTTTAAGACTCTACTTGGAATGATGTAACTAGCAATCACAGAATCAAAGTGCAGATAAAAGTAAATGTAGTAATGTAAAAAGGAAAGAATACACAAGGATTTTATAGTAGTTCGAAGTTACCCTACAACAAGTCCCGTACAATTCCTTGTACGGATTTCTTGTCAAATAGCAAATGCAAATAGAGTTAGATTTCAAGGCTACGAGACACACCCTCCAGAATTCCGACATCTGGGTAGAGTCACTTGATTTCCGGGCTACAAGCTAACCCACTAGACTTACGGGCTACTAAGCACACCCAATTGATTTTACGGGCTACAATCACACCCACAAGTATAGCAGTATGATTTGATAGAGTTTTACAGACTCAGATCTTCGATCTTGATCATAATTGATCCTATAACTCTTGAATAACACTTTGATCTTGGTTTGAGTGAGAGAGATGAGAAATCAGAGAGTAGATTAAGGAGAATCAAACTAGTGATGATTGAATTTGATTCTAGTTGAATATTGGCAGAGTTTGGGTATATTTTGATTTAGAAAATGAAAGAGTGAAAGGAGGAGAGATGAGTAAGAAAATGATGATGAAAAAGACATTTGGAAGTCTAGTATTTATAGAGGAACAACGATTATATCCATTTGTGAAGAGATACGACGAAAAGACACTTCTTTTGAAACTCAAATTTTGAAAAAATCGGCCACTATGTTGACGTACATACATAGAGTATGTCGACATACTCTTTATAGAAATTCGAAAATACTTTAAAACATTATTTTGAAAACTCGTTCTTTTAGAGAATAATTTAATACTTTGTAAAATCATTAAAGCATAGTTTATATATATTTTAATCATAATAAAACTTTATATAATAATTTTGAAAATTTTAATATAAAGTAAATAATTTATATATATATAATCAATATAATTATAACTTATTAAAGTATAAACAAAAATTCAATACATACGTACTTATATATATATATATAAACTTAAAAACACTAAAATAATATTTTTATAAGTATAAGAAATTGAAAATCATTTTGAGAAATATTTTGAAAAGATTATTTTAAAACCAGGATATTTGAGAAACAATTTAAAACAAAATTAGAGAAGGAGAGGGAGAGAGAGATCGGGAAAGCGCCATCAAGGTTTTAACATAAATTCCATGACTCTATAACTTATCAGGAATATCTTGAAATTTTGAACTCTTCAATATTCATGTGTCTTCATTCTCCAACACTTGAAACTCTATATCAACATCTTGAATCTACTCTTGATACTGTATAGTCTTCTTAATCAACACATGTCTAATATCCTGAACTTTGTACTATATATAACTTGATAAAACATTAGTATCTACATTTTATATAATGTCCTATAGTTGTAATTGTCAAAACCAATACCTAAGGTACTAACAATCTCCTCCTTTTTAATGATGACAACTTTGTATATAAAATATAATATAATTCCCGCAGTGTTACAAAACTCTCTCTTAATCTATGTCTAGATTATATATATTTCTCCTCCTTTGTCATCAACAAAAATAACCACCTAAAACTATAAATCTAACACTAACTCTTATCTAATTCTAACTCTAACTCCCCTTAAATAAAATACTAATTGATATATATAAGAATTATATATCATTATAACCTATTAAAGTATAAATAAAAATACAATATATATATAAACTTAAAAACACTAAAATTATATCTTTATAAGTATAAGAGATTAAAAATCATTTTGAGAAATATTTTGAAAATATTATTTTAAAACCAAGAAATTTGAAAAACAATTTAAAACAAAATTAGAGAAGGAGAGAGAGATTAGGAAAATGCTATCAAGGTTTTAACATAAATTCTATAACTCTATAACTTATCTGGAATATCTTGAAATCTTGAACTCTTTAATACACATGAGTCTTTTTTCTCCAACTCTTGAAACTCCATATCAGCATCTTGAATCTACTCTTGATACTGTACAATTTTCTTAATCAACACATGTCTAATATCCTGCACTATATATTATACATAACTTGATAAAACATTAGTATCTATATTTTATATAATGTCCTATAGTTGTTATTATCAAAACCAATACCTAAGGTACTAACATTATCTACTTTACTACTACTATATAAATTAAATACAAATCATTATATATGTACATTCATAGGTAAAAATCTGCAATCCATGCTACCATCTTAGATAAACCGATGCCGATAGTGCACTTCAATTGGTAACCTGATCACAAAACGTTCCAATGAAAGATTTAGCCGCATGCATCCACAATGCACATACATAATGCCTTAAATCATCCCAGAAGTAAACCGATCACTTTATCTTTTAAATACCAAGGTACGACAACATAAAAGTGGACGGTGTTCCTCCTAGTATCTCATAACTTGAATATTTTGCTTTTCCTCATTTACATCCAAGGATATCAAAATCTGGTGATCTCTTAAACTATTGAAAATATCATAACTTCTTTCCTATTTTCGATTCAACTTAAGTTGTATCATTTTACTTATGATATCGCTTCTCCCATCCTTCATCAACACGGTTATAGTCTGCAAGAATTTTAACCTAAGTTATACAATATAAAAGCAAGTAAGCATTCAAGCATTCAAATAGGGTAATCCTAATCTATGCACCTATTCAAACCTAGTAATTAAAATCCCATGTCTACGTGAACTCTTAAATTTCAATGAAATCCTGACCTAAAAATATTTTAGCCTTAAAGGAGATTGACTAGGCGATACATCGTTGATGTGCAACTGTTATGCAACACAAACTATATGTCCTAAGTAAGTATTTTATGATAACTTTCTTAAATAAATAGTCTTCTTCCAATCCAGAATGATTAAAATGAATCATACTACCCTCTTCTTAAAATATTACCAAAAACCTCCAAAACTCATTTTCCATAAAAATCATATCCTTGTAATTCCATAAAACCTCCAAAACTCATTTTCCATAAAACTCATTTTATGATAACTTTCTTTTTCTTGGTTCTCCAAATTTCATGATTTAATCAATCCTTGTATAATCTTCTTAACTTCGACTTCATCTAGGATATTAGCAATTTTAACTTCTAAGTTTTAACATTCCTTCATGTAATTCCATTAATGGGGTCTTTCCGAAACATAACTTCTCTCTATTTTGCTTCAACCGTTTTATGGTCAAGACAAATCAAGATGAAATATTGTCTTTCCATATTAACCCAATATACATAATGTTCAAACTTAAATAATTTTGTACCTAAAAATTCATCAAGGACCATATAAAATGGATGATATCCTAGCCTAGTGAACACAGATGGAACTTATGTCATCTTAGCCCCAAACAATGCACTAGCAGTTGTCGCGATAATTCAAATATCCGTACTTTGTAAATATTGCCATAGAACTTGCACCATAAATGACAACCTTCTTGCCTAGTACCTATAACCATTCAAGCCAAAAGCAGCATGTTTGGCATATTGTTACCTAAAATGTCGGATCGGTGACACATATCCATAAATAATCCAAATCGTTTACTCTGACAATATTAAAACAACTAATACTTTTAGGATTTACGATCGATAAACAACTTCTTTGGCTTACTAAAAGCATTGTCACATTTTGAGTTCCTTAAGAAAACTAAATTCTTCTTGGTAAGATGTGTCAGCGGCGTAAAAATCATTGCGAAGTTTTTAATGGACTTCTTGTAGTAGCTAGCCAAACCAAGGAAACTTCTTAACTCTTTAGCATTCTTTAGTGCAGTAAAATATCTTGTCTTCCTCTTTCCTTTCTACAAATTAAATAAGTTTTAGACAAATCGCATCTTCCAAACCTTCTCGTGCTAAGATTAGGCATCTCAAACCATATTTAGGTAGAAAAACACGAAATGATGTTCACTCTTTATTATTACAGAAAATTCAATTTGGTACCCTACCCTTCCACTTTGAACATTGAATTTAAAGTCCACTAAATCCATTTTTAAATTTCTTTTTTTACCCAATTCTTCCAATGCTTTACAACTCCATAAGTAGCAAGTCCTTAGTACACTAGCATATTGACTATTCTAGCTAATCCACTCTAATCAATTTAAGCTTTATTGGCCGTGTAATCCTTCTAACTCCAAAAGAACTTCATATTAAAATATCAATAACCTTTTTGATTCATTTTTATTTTTCTTTCTAAACCAAAAGATTTTGATTTTAACATCGTTTCCATCAAACTACCAAGCATTTAAAATTGTAAAAATTTCTATTAATTTTAACAAACATTTCCTTTTGATAAAAATAACCATGGCACAATTTTTCAATTTAATTTTTTTTCCAAAATGGTTCAACTTAGCTTAGAAAAGTGAATATTTAAACATATCTTTCTAATTTTTCTTTTATAAATAGGAAATCTTCACAAAGGTATATTTTAATAGAAAATGTGATATTTTAACTTTCTTTTTCAAAATGCGATATAAATATTTTCAAAAAGATGGGTTTTACATATTATTATTATTGTTATTATTTTAATTTACCTTTCGAACTTTCCACTATCCAAAAGCAAAGTTCAAATCAAAGATAAGTGCTACAACGCACGTCACCCTAACTTTAAACAAAAATAAAAGGTTTTAAAATAGTTAAGAAAAATTACTTCTTTTTTATATATTAAGTTTTCTCATGTTTGAAGCTTAAAGTAAAGGTCTACCAGTTCAAACTTCAAATCCTACACTTTTCCAAATATTTCAAACATTGATGTTTCTAACTCATTCAAAACTTCTTTCAATTCTCCTTTTTTTCTTACAAATTTCCATAAAGTTTGTTCAAACATTTAATAGAAAATCATGAATAAATTTTCTAATAATACTTTAAGTGCATATGGTTTTATCCCTTTTCTTCAAAAATGGTTGACTCAAGTCTTCCTCTAATATAGAAACTCCAATGTAAGAACACTCTAGCTATCAATTTAAATTAATTGATGTTTTTGCAACTATTTATAATATAAGAATAGGGCTTTCATATTAACTAGGGAGATTTACTCTAACTTTGAGAAGTCATTCTTTCATGTCTCCTTTATGCTTTATTAACTCACACTTATTTTGTATGGGTCCAATGGTACTACTCTTGTAATGACCCGTCTTTTCAACCCTCGAATTCAAAGCTCGAACTGACGTTAAAACCCGAGAATTGAAAGGACATTCGTTGGGGGAGATTATATATATAGTCACATTCACTACCTGATATTAGATACAATTCTAACTATTACTAAACACTTTTAGAGTCTCACAGCGGAAACAAATCAAATATAATATATCAATAACAAAGTCACATCACCATAATAAAACTGAAGTCTTGTATACATATGTATGAACCAAATCCAAACCCACACACATAAATTCAAATCTAGGAACAACACTTATATACATCATGGGCACTATATACAATAAATCTAAATCCCCGATACCGTATCATCATTCAACTCCATTAACCTAGATATATATATATATAATGGAAAATACGAGGGGGTCGGACATAAGTCTAGTGAGTGAACCATACTTTATTCTATATATACTACAAAGATATTATTATAACATGGTATGAGTCTATTATCCGACCACCACACGTCTTGTTGCTACATCATAATTGTCTGTTATATATGTCTATCCATATCGTATCATATTTATGCAGACTCATGCCTAGGACTTGCCTCGGGTGCTACAGGGTCACCTATTGTCCTCCATCTTGCAAATTATATAAGACTCATGCTTGGTCTAGGGTCATGCCCTAAAACTCGCTTAACATCTATCTCCACACTGGTCCGCCAAAGCCTTCAGGGGAGCATCGCCCTATCTAGCACATCTACTTGTGTCATAGGTCCGTATCTATATCCGCATATATGTTTTAAGGCATCAAACCTACGTCACCTACGTCCTAGTCTCGTTTCTGACCACATTCACCATCATATCATATATCATACCATAACGTATATCACATATCATAACACATTTCACGTATCATTTCAAATAGCAACAAAAAATATTATCTCATATATCCACTCATTCTATATCACCGTCATTCGTATCAACACCTTTCAAATCATTTTCGAGAACACAAGAGGAAATAGGAGTCGAATAGGTTATTCAATATTCGTATAGGCCTTTATGGCCAAGGTTTAATTTGACAGGAATCTTGTGCACTGGCGAACCGGTCAGAGCAACCGGCGCACCGATGTGCGCATTTCCTGTAGGCTTCTAGGTTCAAGTTTTTATGTTTTGGCCTCCGTTTCATGCCTATGGTCACCACCATCTCACTTTAGATCATTGAAGATTACATCAATACCCTGGTTCTAGTTTCTATGTCAAATTCCATCATTAGTTCACAAGTTTTGTTTATACAATCGTAAGGGTTTCATATTTCAACCTAATCTAGTTTTTAAGTATTGATTTAATTTAAATCCCTCCCAGAACCCAATTTAATTATCTTTAAATGTTAAAAAATTCTAACTTAGGCTTCAGATCATGGTTATAAGATCATAATCATATTATATGGGGAAGAGAGCAAGATTCACTCACCGATAGCCAATTTCAATCAATTATCTCACTGTCCGGGATTGCTGCTCCTCCTACCTTCAAGATTTCATCTCCGATTCACTACTATATTGTAGCCCCATCTGATACCTTCGCATTGCTTCATGTTTCGTTCAATTTGGTTGAGAATCGAGTGAGAAATAAGGATTCGATTACAAGTGGTTGTTTTCTGAAATGAAGAAGAAGAAGAAGAAAAGAAGTACGGAGTATTTCTGAAATGAGACAGAATGTAGTACATATATTCAGTTAGGATATTAGGAGAGAAACCTCCAACCATTAACTTAAATTCAAATTCAAACTTAGCCCGTTTGACCAGGTTTCCTTTTCGTCCGTGACTCTCTCGTACGGACTTCAATTGGAACAAACAAAAATGCCATGCGACTTAGAAAAACGAGGCAGCCGTAGTGGTGATAATTTCATCGTCAAATTCCATTATTTGTAATATTACCATTTTGCCCCTCCTCATAATTTATTTATTTAATTAATCCAATAGATCCAACACTTTTCACGTTTTAATTATTTCATAAAAAATTTACACAATTTTTTGGAGTATTACATTCTCCCCTCCTTAAAAGAATTTAGTTATCGAAATTCCTAAGAAGCGAAGAACATAACATAATGTTTATTCATTAACATTCATGAATCAAGTATAGCATTCAAATCAAAGCAACCAAACAATATATCGTGATACGAGCATATATTAGTAGGCATGTCATGAACTTACACTTTTTAATTCTAAAATGCATAAAATGATGCTAATGCATCCTATCTGAATGTTATAGATGACATATAAGGCATGATGCACAACATCCTAGTATAGAATAGACATATATTTTATATGCATGCAAATCAATCATATACATATGAATTCAAACAATAATCATCCAAAGCATCCAAATCCTAGTCCTATAATAATCTAACCAAGAAATCAAATCAATTTTGAGGAATGTACCAGAAAAGAGCTGAGGATGTGAAGTCCTTATCTTTTTTTTAGGCTCCCATGTGCTCTCTGCCGAATCATTTTCCCATTTTGATTCTAAGCTGTTTCACTCCATGTTACACAATACGGGTTGGATCATGGGATGAACTCGACTCAGACTCTAATTCTACTTCCTCTAATTGGCTAGGCACAATTACAGCCGTCGGGTCATGTACATATATTTGCAAATGTAACACGTGAAACACATTATGGACTCCTCCTATCTTTTTTGGTAACTCCATTTTATATGCCAATCTTCCTATCCTCTCCAAAATTGGAAACGGCCTACAAATCTGTGCACTAACTTCCCTTAACTTTCGAATCTTATTACCCTTTTCAATGGATAAACTTTTACGAAGACTAAATCTCCTACTTCAAATTCCAAATCCTTTCTCCTTTTATCAACATATGATTTGTCTCGATTTTGTGCAGTCGTCATCCTTTTTCTTATAAGCTCTACCTTCTCTGCTTTATCTATAACTATGTTTGGACCCAAAGTAATCTTATCCGTAGATTCCCACCAACTCGAAGGTAATTTACATGGCCTCCCATACAATGATTCATACGGTGTCATGCCTATACTTACTTGTTAGCTATTATTATATGCAAATTCCACCAAATGTAGATGATCCTCCCATGATCCTTCGAAATATTGTATACAAGCTCTTAATAAATCTTCCATTACCCTATTTACCTCCTCTGTTTGTCCGTTTGTCCATGGGTGATATGCTGTGCTCAAATTCAATTATGTTCCCAATACTTCTTGTAGACTCCTCTAGAATTTGCTTGTTAAAAGCGAATACTGATTACTTACTATACTAGCTAGAATCCTATGTAATCGAACCACCTCCTTGACATATTGAGTTGCCAATTATGTGATGTTCTTCACTCTTTACTGGAATGAAATGTGTACTCTTTGTAAGGTAATCTACTATCACATATATACTCTCGTTTCCCCTTCTACTCTGAGGTAATTTGTCTACAAATCCATGGATATACACTCCCACTTCCACTGTGGTACATCCAACAGGAGTAATAGTTCACTTGACTTTTTTTGTTCTACCTTCACTCTTTGATAAGTTATACATTTAGCCAAATATTCTGCTGCATGCTTCTTCATTCCCGGCCAATAAAATATTCTCTTTGCATCTCGAGACATCTTGTCTTCTCAAGGATGAATAGTCATTTTTGAGTGATGGCACTCATCCTATACCTCTCTATCAATTATTTAACCCATGGTACACATAGCCTTCTATGTATCCTTAAATAGCCCTTATAAACTCCATAAGTAGCAAGTCCTTAGTACACTAGCATATGCACTTAAAGTATTATTAGAAAATTTATTCATGATTTTCTATTAAATGTTTGAACAAACTTTATGGAAATTTGTAAGAAAAAAAGGAGAATTGAAAGAAGTTTTGAATGAGTTAGAAACATCAATGTTTTGAATGAGTATGAAAAAGTTTCAAACATTGAATGAGTTTGGCACCTTCCAAACTTTTTGAATGAGTTAGAAACATCAATGAGTTAGAAACATCGAGCGTTTTTATCCTCGTTTTAAAATCCCATATTTCCCATTTAATTAAAATAGCCTTTTTCAAATAAATTTTGTTATTCCAAATCTTTTTATGCTTCATTAAAATAAATAAAAATCCTAATTTTTATTTATTAATTGGTAATGCAAATCCCGGGTTGTTACAGACTCCCCCCCTTAAGAAAATTGCGTCCCCGCAATTTCTTAAGATAGATGTCGTCTATAACGTCAAATCCATAAAAGAAGTGATAGAGATAAAATAGAGAATTCTCACCCGCAGAAGAAGATGGGAGAAAGCCCGGATAAGAGCGCTCGATAGATTCTCTGGTCTCCCAAGTGCAGTCCTTAGGATTCGGTGACCATTGAATCTTCACGAGTGGAACCTCTTTGTTGCGAAGGCGTCTAACCTCCGAATCAAGCACACGAAGAGGTTGCTGCTCCAAAGATAAATCAGGTAAGATCTCTAAATCAGGCACAACATGCGGCTCAATGATAGAATCAGGATCGCGGATACACATGCGAAGCTGGGAAACATGGAACACGTCGTGTATTCCAAAGAAGTGAGCAGGTAGAGCCACACGATAAGCAACGGGGCCAATGCGTTCCGTAATAGGAAATGGTCCAACATAGCGAGGAGCCAACTTCCCTGTAGAGCTGAAACGCACAACCCCTTTCATAGGAGATATCCGAATAAAGACATGATCACCAATGGAGAACTCAAGAGGCTTCCTACGGTTGTTCGCGTAGGATTTCTGACGGTTCTGTGCCTCTTTCATTCTCTAACGAATAAGAATAATCTTCTCAGAAGATTCCCGAACTGAATCTGGACCAAGAAGGAGCTTCTCGCCAGATTCTAACCAACACGAAGGAGAACGACATGGCCTTCCGTAAAGAGCCTCGAAAGGAATTCTAAACTCTGATATGAATTCTAAACTTTTCCATTCCAACAACATAGCATTCACCTCGGTCTGCTTTCTACTCAAAGCTTCTGCAACTACATTTCCCTTTCCTGGAGTGTAAGAAGTCCTAAAATCATAAGATGATAAAAAATTCATCTATCTTTGCTACCTTAGGTCCAGATTTTTCTACGAAAACTAGTATTTAAGAGATTTAGTGTTTGTAAATAATTCAAATCTCTCGCCCTATAGATAACGTCTCCATGATTTCAATGCAAACACAATTGCAGCCAATTCCAAGTCACGTGTCATATAATTCCCCTCATGATTCTTTAATTGTCTACTCTCATACGCTACTACTTAACCCTCATGCATAAGTACTGCACTAAAGCTAGTACCGCATGCATCAATATATGCGGTAAAAGGTTTGGGGTCATCTGAAATAACTAAAGCTGCAGTGCTCGTCGATAACTCTATCAATCGAATAAATGCTACTTCACATCCCGGACTCCAAACATATACTAGGTTCTTCTTTATCAAACGAGTCAGAGATGCTAATAACTTCACAAAATCTTCAATGAATTTCCTATAAAATCCAACCAAATCAAGAATACTACAGACCTCTGAAGCATTCTTTGGCACCTTCCAATCTCTGACTACAGCTACTTTTCCTAGGTCTACTGTCAACCCACCTGCTGATATTATATGCCCAAGGAAACGAACTTCATCACTCCAAAGTGACACTTCAAAAATTTAGCTTTCAACTGATTTCTTCTCAAAACGTCCAACACTTTTCTTAGATTAATTTCATGCTCCTCTTCACTTCAAGAATAAATAAGAATATCATCCACAAAGTCCACCAAAAACTTGTTCAATTGCTCTAGGAATACTACTTATTATATCCACAAAATAAGTTGGACCATTAGTCAATCCAAACAGCATGACTAACCACTCAAACAATCCATTAGGTGTACGAAATTAAGTCTTCGGAATACTATCTTCAGCCACTCGCAACTGGTGAAATCCAGTTTTTAAATCAAGATGCGAGAAAATCCTTGCCCCAACCAACTGATCGAAGAGGTCATCAATGCGAGGCAAGGGACATCGATTTTCCCTCATCAACATATTTAATTCTCAATAAAACACATAGCCTTAGAGAGCTATCTACCTTAGTAGCAAAAACAATAAGAACTCCTCATTCCGAGATACACCTCCAAATAAAACCTTTCTGTAAAAATTCTGAAAATTGCTTATCCAACTCTCACCTTTCCTTCGGAGCCATATCTTAAGAGGCATTACCACCGACCTTGCGTCTTTCTTGAGATTAACACGAAACTCAATTTCTCTTCAAGGAGAAAGACCAAAAACTTCTTCGAATACATTAGAATAATCCTTCACTATGGGCATACTAGATAGCTCTTCTTGTGACAGGCTAAGTGAATACAAATATTTCCCCATAACAGAAATATCAGGCTTGCAACACAGAGTCAGATCAATTTTATCATCTTCCTTAATCGAATCATCCTCTTATCACAGTCCAACACTACCTTAAAGCGAGACATCCAATACATTCACAATGGAAATCCACAATAGAATTGGCCAACTTAAGATTATGACACAACATCGATAAATGGGTCGATTCCCCAACAGGATTCGACACCAAACCGGATTCGTGTGTGATGTTAGGTTTTTGAGTTAAGCTATCAACTAATGCACTAGTGATGAATGAGTGAGATGCACCTGTATCAAACAAAGTATGAACAGTAGAATCTGGTAAAATCGATACACCTTCCATCATAATATGCTTTCCCTTCTCTTGAACTGACTGTGGTATTTTACATGAGGTTGGAAAAACATCTAGAGCAATGCTTTCACAAGCTGACCTTCGCCCTTTAGAGTTGGGCAATCTTTCTTTATATGTCCAAACTGATCACAACTATAATACTTCAACCTTTTCTATACTGGAGCTGCCTTACAATTTTTAGCTTGGTGCCCCACTTGATTGCAATTATAATATCGACCACCCTTCAAATCTTTCGAGAGATTTGTCCTACAATTCTTTGTAATGTTGCCCACCTTTTGACAACTATTATAAGTAATCGCCTACTTCTTCCCTATCCTCCTTGTGGTCCATTCCTTTTACATTTGTTCTGTAGAGATGATCCTACTATCTTAACCAACTCCTGATTTGCTCATCCTTCCATTGAGTTTAACAAAGCCACTTCTACTACTCTCTCAAATGTATCCCCATATAGTATCTGGTTTAATGCAAATTCCTTCAAAGGAAAATTCAGACCCTTTGCAAATTTCAAAGCTTTCTTCCCCGGGGTATTCACTAATTCAAACCTAAACCTCGCCAATTCGTTAAACTAATTAACATATTCTCCAACTGTTATTTGACCTTGCTCCAGATAAATAAACTTCTCTAACAACAAATCCCTTCCAGCTCTCGAAAAGAACTTTGTTTCAAACCTAGTCTTAAACATCCTCCAGGTAATAGTATTCTCATTTGTTTCTGTCGTCACTACTTCCCACCAATACACTACCTCTCCCTTTAAATACCAAGTAGCTAGTTGTCTCTTCGTAGCATCCCCAAGCTCTAACTAGTTGAAAATATTTTCACAATCATTCAGCTACAACCGAGTCACCGAGTATGGTTATGTTCTTTCAAAAGACTTCCCGCCAAGGCTGGAGGAGCTTAGAAAAATCCACAGTTGGCTGCGCTGGAGTTGGAACTACACCTTTGTTGGTAGTGTTAGTGGCTGCGAGTTCGGTGGGAATAGCACTAGCCTGGTTCACTGCTTGGACATAGCGTCTGAACCATATGGGGATATTGACCTCGAGAACATCACATCTGCTCGGGTGCTAGTACTAGCCCTGGCTTCTGCCCCACTGGCATTGGCTATGTTGATCCATGTTCCAATTTCGGCTGAATTACTCATTTCAACTATCTGTAAAAATGGGATTCATTGGCAACTCCCAATAGATTGTAAACAAAACTGAAATAGGAAATGGGTGTGTGCATATGTACTTTCACTCCTATATATATCTAATAGAGAAAAAAATACGATTACACTCTCTCAATACGTTTCTAATCCTATAACCTATGCTTTGATACCAAATGTAACAATCTAACTTTCCGACCCTTGGATTCAACCCTTGAACTGACGTTAACACCCGAGAATCGAAAAGACAAGTCATTGTGTCTGACAAGACATATATAATCACAATCATCGGAAGATATTAGATACAATTCTAACTATTTCTAAACACTTTCAGAGTCTCACAATTGAAATGAATCCAAAATAATATATCAATTACACAGTCACATAACCATAATACAACTAAAGTGCTATATAATGTTTAAACAAATACACATACAATCCAAACGCACACACATAATGTCAAATCTAGGTATAACACTTATATACATCATGCACACTATATACAAATAAATCTCCATCCCTGGTTTCGTATCATCGGTCAACTCCATCAACCTGGATATATATATATAATGGAAAATAGGAGTGGGTCAGACATAAGTCTGGTGAGTGAACCATACTATATTCTACATATACTACAAAGATAATATTATAACATTATATGAGTCTATCATCTGTGCCTCGTATGCTACAGGGTTACCTATTATCGTTTGTCATCCAAATCATAGATAGGACTCAGACGTGGACTAGACTCATGCCTTATAGGTCACTTAACATCCATCTCCACACTGGTCCACCAAAGACTTCAAGGAAGCACCGCACTACCTGGCACACCTACTTGTGTCACAGGCCCATATTTGTATCCGCATATAAGTTCTACAGAGTCTAACCTACGTCTTAGTTTCATTTTCATCCGCATTCACCATCGTATCACATATCATACCATAACGTATATCACATATAATAACACATTTCACATATCATTCGAATAGCAAATAAAAAAATCATCACATATATTCACTCATTCTATATCACCGTCATTAGTAACGTCATGTTTCAGATCACTTTCCCTAACATAAGAGGAGATACGGGTCGAATTGGTCATTCGATATTCATATGGACCTTTATGGCCAAGGTTCAATTTGGCAGGAAACTTATGCACCGGTGGACCAGTCATAGCAACTGGTGCACCGACGTGCATGTTTCCTATAGGCTTCTGGGTTCAAGTTTTTACGTTTTGGCCTCTGTTTCGCGCTTCTTGTAACAACCCAAAATTTGAGCTATAATAAGTAATTAACGAATTAACTAAAAAATAAAATAAGTTTGTGAAATTGTCAGAATCGATCCATGGGAGTTGCACCATTGGGTCCGTGGTAATTTTCTGATCAATTTCCATGTATAACTTTTCGAAATCCGAGTCAGTATGGAGAAGCTTTGAGAGAAACAAGAATTCAGAAATTAAAAAAAAATATGATCTGTAGGGGTCGACCCATGCTTGGCTCAAGTCGACCTATAGCTCGACCTCCAATGAGTCTGGGTCGACCCGCCTAACACACTGGACGTGAAAACGTCCAGGTACGAGCCGATAACCGCGTTTTGCTTTTTTTGTCAAATCTCGTGTGTTCATAGCTGCATCCGACGATTCCTAGAGAACCTATGACGTGGTTCCACCCGATTTAATCTTCAAATCCAACAGCTTGAGATCCCTAAGCCACACTATAAATAAGACCCTAGACCTAGCAATTTTTCTCATTTAGTTTTTCTTCCAATTGGGTTCATTTCCTGAGGCTGAACCCTAAATAGAATTTTTTTATAGAAAGGAAATCTTTTTGATAAAAATATTCTACGCCCTAGAAGTGGATCCAGGAAGGCCTGGGAAGAGGTAAGGACCACAGGTGAGTGTTTTGTAATTATTTTAGATTTTTAAGCAATTTAAAATAATATGGTTCTCAATAGTTGTAGTTTTTCTACAATTTTGAGACCGTTTTTATGTAAGTTTATTTACAGTCAGTATTTAAGTAAATTTCAGAATTTCTTTTCAATCTATTTTATTCAGCTATTATTTTCAGTTATAACAATAGTTTTCAGGTTAGCATAGGGATGGCTCCTTTTGAAGCTCTATATGGAAGACCTTGCAAGTTGCCTTCGTGTTGGTTGGAGTCTACAGAAAGATTGCTACTTGGTCCCGACATGGTTAGAGAGACTTCGGAAAAGATCGATTTGATTAGAAGAAGAATGAAGACAGCCCAATATAGACAGAAATCCTTTGTAGATAAGCGAAGAAGGGATATTGAGTTCGAGGTAGGAGATTTGGTTTTTATTAAGGTGTCTCCGCTAAGAAAGGTAGTGAGGTTTAGATCAAGTGGGAAACTTGCTCCCAGATTCGTAGGACCGTTCCCCATTGTGGAAAGGGTAGGGAAGATGGCGTATCGGATAATGCTACGAGAGAGGCACATGGGAGTTCATGATGTTTTTCATGTTTCACACTTGAGGAAGTGCTTACATGATTCAGCAGAGGTAGTGGAACCCAGCCTACTTGAGGAAGTTGAAGTGGAGAGAGAAGCATCGGTTCTTCGCATTCCTATCAAGATCCTTGGACATGGTATCAAGAAGCTTAGGAATAAGGAAGTCCCATTGGTTAAGGTGAAGTGGGGAGATAGTATTGAGGACGCTACGTGGGAGGCTGAGGAGAAAATACGTACCTCTTATCCACATATTTTTGATGGTACGTTTTGAATTTCCTATTTCCATCTTTAGTTTTGAATAGGTTCTTTCCTTTAGTATCCTTTGGGAGGGTAGATCTTAGGATTTAACCTATGGATGGTAGGACTGAATGTAAACATGTCACTAGAACATGTTATGTATATTGTACGCTAGTGGTTGCAAGTGTTTGCTAGTGGATGCTAATGGACGCATACACACACACTAGGCACTATTATCTCTTAGGGATCGACCTAACTAGGTCACTAAAGCATATGCATATGGATGTGTGTGCACCTGCATTTTTATTTCCATGGTTGCTATAGTGAGTGGTTATCATATGATTGTTGTATTTGGATGATGAGTGCAGCACGCATATAGAACTATCAGTTTTCATTAGGGAATTTGCATTCATTTGGATACATGGCACATACATGATTTCATAAAAGGAGGTCGACTGAATCAGTAGACCGCCTAATCTTTTGCATTAGTTAGGGACATTTACACTACACTATTGAATATATCATAAATTGCATTAGAAAGCTCAAGGACAATGGATGTGATGGATGATGGTTGAATATGTGGTTGTAGAATTTGAATGAAAATATTTATTTCATTCTTCTATCCTTGGAGATTTCGGGGACGAAATCCTTTAAGCAGGGGAGAATGTAACTACCCAAAATTTAGCTATAATAATCAATTAATGAATTAACTAAACAATAAAATAAGTTTTTTAAATTTTCAGAATCGACCCATGGGAGTTGCACCATTGGGTCCGTGGTAATTTTTTGATAAATTTCCATATATAACTTGTCGAAATCCGAGTCAATATGGAGAAGTTATGAGAGAAACAAGAATTCAGAATTTAATATATATATATATATATAATATGACCCATAGGGTTTAACCCATGCTTGGCTCAGGTCGACCCTCAATGAGTCTGGGTCGACGCGCCTAACACCCTGGACGTGAAAACGTCCAGGTATGAGCCGATAACCGTGTTTTGCTTTTTTTGTCAAATCTCGTGCGTCTGTAGCTGCATCCGACGGTTCCTAGAGAGCCTATGACGTGGTTGCATAAGATTTAATCTTCAAATCCAACGGCCTAAGATCCCTAAGCCACACTATAAATAAGACCCTATACCCATCTATTTTTCTCATTCGTATTTTCTCCCAATTGGGTTCATTGCTTGAGGCTGAACCTTAAATTGAAATTTTTTCTAAGGAGGAAATCTTTTTGATAAAATATTCTATGCCCTAGAAGTGGATCCAGGAAGGCCCAGGACAAGAGCTAAGGACCACAGGTGAGTGTTTTGTAATTATTTTAGATTTTTAAGCAATTTAAAATAATAGGGTTCTCAATAGTTGTAGTTTTTCTACAATTTTGAGATAGTTTTTATGTAAGTTTATTTACAGTCAGTTTTTAAGTAAATTTAAGAATTTCTTTTCAGTCTATTTTATTCAGCTATTATTTTCAGTTATTTACATCTGTTTTAGGTTGGAATTTAGCCTGTAAATGTTAGTTTCTTTTTATAGAGATTTAATCCCTTTTTTCGCGAATAAATAAAAAGAGAAGAATTCGCTAATGTGGATTAAAATATAAAAACAGTAAATTTATAGAAATCAGATGTAAAATAAGAAAAACTGAAATAAAATAGAGATGGACTGAAATAGGCAAATTTAAGATATTTGCAAGCATAATTATAACAAATGGTTATAATTAAAAAGAGAAAATAGAAGGGTAACAGTTGCAAGAACAATTATAACACATAGGTTATAATCAGAAAGAAAGAAATAACAGAAGAGGCTTATTTTAAAACTTAGATCTTGGATTAAGTTAATAAGCAAATATAGCAAAAATAACAGAAGAGGATTATTTTAAAACTTAGATCTTGGATTAAGTTAATAAGCATATATAGCAGAAATAACAGAAGAGACTAATTTTAAAACTTAGATCTTGGATTAAGTTAATAAGCATATATAGTAGAAATAACAGAAGAGACTAATTTTAAAACTTAGATCTTGGATTAAGTTAATAAGCAAATATAGCAGAGGTAATAGAGGAGACTTATTTTAAAACTTAGATCTTGAATTAAGTTAATAGGCAAACATAGAAGTAGGGCCCGTACCGACAGCATTCCCTTTTAGATCTAGGACTGATGGTCTCACAATAGTAGGTGAGGTTGGGACACGCTTATGCTGATTAGGGTAAATAAGTGGTCAATAGATAGAGGCTCAAATTTGGGGATTTGGGCAAGGGGTGCAAAACTAGAAGATTGTTTGTTAGGACCAGTATCAGCAGCATTCCCTTTCAGGTCTATGACCGATGGTCCCACAACAGTTAGATGAGGTTGGCAGCATTCCCTTTAAGGACTAGGACTGATGGTCTCACAACATTTAGGTGAGGCTGGGCACACCTATGCCGATTAGGGTAAATAAAGGGTCAAATAGGGGGCGACAGTTAGTGTGTATCGGTTATGACCGAGCGTGCGACATCGATTAGGATAAATAATTCGCTACTGCGTCCTACGCGCTAAAGAGGTGTCTTTTGCTGTAGGACCAACAGGATTGGATCAGCTCATAATGGCAGAATTAGGATTTCAGACTAATCGAGATAACGGTTGAGATAGGATTAGGGTTTCAGCCTAATCACAGCAGTTTAAGACAAGTCCAAACAATCAAATAATCAAGGCAAACAGTCAAACAGAATCAGAACACGGTATTTTAATCCCAGTTTTATCTTTTCTGTATTTTCCTTTCAAGCTAAAACTATTGCTTAGTCTATTATCTTTATCTTTCTTAGAAATGCTAGTAATTACTTTCACTCACCAGACTTATTGTCTGACCCGCTCCTCTATTTCCCCCTTTTTCCCCCAATGGGCCAGCAGAGTTAAGTTGATTCAGGTTACTTGGAAATTCAATCCCAGAGTTTCCTCATTTCAGATGTATTATTCTGTTCTTCATCTTTTTCATTTTGCTTATGATGGATTTGGCACTTGTGAGAGGGATTATGATTATTATTATTGTTATCTTTGTACTCTGATTTTTGTGAGACTGAGATGTATTTTCATGAGACATGAGATATTTTTAGTTTTTGAGACATGTTATACTTTTATGACTTATTTTGGAATGAAGTTACATTTTGAATGTCAAGTTATTATTTAAATGTTTCCACTGTTTTTACTTATTTGTCTTGTGAATCTTAGTCTCAGTGATGCTTTAGCTATACCTATAATGCACCACATCCTTTGGTGTGCCCTTTTTGAGTATGCTAAGGTGTGTGGGGTGTTTCATTTGGTATCAGAGCCTAAGGTTACATGATTAAAAGTAAAGTATTTTCAAAGGTAACATATTTTCAAAATATTTTTCAGAAAGAAACTCTTAGTATAGAAATAGTTTTCAAGTATAAAAGAGTTTTTATAAAAAATCCCCTCAAAGTCCAGTTCAACCTTCTTTCTATTCTTTCGAGCCTAAATTTTCTTTTCTTTGCATAGAATGGCGGACGCCCCAAATCTTCCAGAGGGTGTCCAAGTCCCTGGCTGGTTCCGTAGATACCTCCAAGCTACGCCACCAGAGGTGCAAGGGCAAGCGCCCAATGCAGCACCGGCGGGTGGAGATCTCGTTAATCCACCTGCAGCAGCCAATTTTTCTAAGCTATGCAAGGAGCCAAGGACTTTGCTAGTCTAGGAGGCAAGACATTTTCTGGCATGGAGGATTTCGTGGAGGCACGAGCTTGGTTGAGGAGTACGAAGTGGATGTTTAGGCTGTTAGGATTGGAAGACCGGCAGAGAGTTCATCTTGCATCTTGGCAGCTGAAGAGAGAGGCTTCTTACCGGTGGGAGATCATAGAGATGGAGGGTAAAGACATTGATTGGTTTTGATTTCGGAAAAGAGTATAATGAGTTAACGTAGTTCGGGATGGAGCTTGTTAATACACCGCATATGAAATCCACCAAGTTTGCTAAGGGTTCGAACCAACCCCTCCAAGGGTTGGCATTGACACATGTACCTATGGGAGCGACGTATGAATCACTTGTGGAAATGGCTCTCATATCAGATGTTGTTAAGAAAGAAGAGGTTATGGAGGTTCCTAAACCATAAAACTCTAAGAAGCAGTGGTGGAAGAATAATCAGGATAAGGACAAGAAGAAAGGAGACAGATCAAGAAAGGCAAGAAATGTCATAGTTGTGGATTGGTTCGGAATTTCACAAAGGACTGTAAGTAGGACACAATGAAGGGAGGTGTTACAACTCTGGGCAGCCTAGACACCTTAGTAGAGCTTGTCCTCAAAGGACGGGGAAGAGAGAAGGCACAACTACAGTGCAAGTACAGGCTTTGGATGCAGTACCTTCTAGTAGTGGACCGGATCGATATGGGAAACTCTCTGTAGAAGGTTTGATATCTATTTCAAATTTTCCTATTCGAACTCTTTTTGACTCCGGAGCATCGCATTCTATCATTTCTAGTTCCTTGGTTGATTATTTGCACTTAGATATTTCTCAAGTTGTAGACCTTATAGTTGTTTTAAACCCTATAGGAGGATCAGCAAATTTATCCATGATTTGTAGGGTTTTGAAAATTTTTATACTAGGCGTAGAGTTTGATTGTGACACCTATGTACTGGGATTTTCGGGATATGGGATGATTTTGGGGATGGACTGGTTATCCACTTATGGTGCGATATTGGACTGCGAGAGGAGAGTCGTTAGACTAAGGACATGTAGCAGACGGACTCTCGAGGTTTCTTGCGACCCACAAGGGTCAGTCATGTTGAGCTTCCTTTATTCCCTTGATTCATCACTTGGAGAGTTAGATTATGTTCCAGTCGTTAAAGATTTACCAGACATTTTTGAGGTGGTTAGGGAACTACCCCCTAAGAGAGAGATCGACATTAGGATCTATCTGAATGACAATGCTAAGCTAGTGGCATTGCCCGTGAGACATATGGCTCCTAGGGAGAGGAAGAAGTTAAGCAAGCAAATTGGTGAGCTATTGGAGAAAGGCTTCATCAAACGGAGCATATCTGAGTGGGGAGCGCCAATCGTCTTCACTACAAAGGCGGATGGTTCCCTTCGACTTTGCGTAGACTGTAGAGAGTTGAATAAGCTCACGAAGAAGAACCGTTATCCAGATCCTAGGATAGACGATCTTTTCGATCATTTAGTTGGCTCTTTAGTATGTTCTCAGCTTCACTTAGCCACTGGATTTCATCAGCTAAGGGTCGCTGACGATAGCATCGATAAGACAGCATTTAGGACACCTGATGGATGCTTTGAGCGGTTGGTTATGCCGTAAGGGCTGACCAACGCCCCAACCTACATTATAGATTTGATGAGTCATGTTTTTCGAGATGTCCTAAATAAGTTCGTTGTAGTGTTTGTGGACGACATTCAGGTGTTTTCCAAGAGTTTGGAAGAGCATGTTATTCATCTTGAGGAGGTTCTTCGCACACTTCGTGTTCATCAGTTGAAAGCCAAGTTCTCGAAGTGTCGCTTTTGACATAAGGGGGTGCGTTTCTTGGGGCATGTTGTCTCAAGAGAGGGTTTAGCTATGGATCCCGCTAAGATAGTAGCAGTACAGGATTGGAAGGCCTCCAAGACTGCTACTGAAGTTAGAAGCTTCCTAGGTTTAGCTGGTTAGTATAGGAAGTTTATTAAAGGATGCGTTTAGTAGGAAAAGAGCAACCCTTAGTCCAATGTTCATGGAGTGGAAAAGCCTAGAGTTTATTTCCACCTTTGTTGTAAGCCCTCTACGGACATTACACCTAGATTATTGGCAGCACTTGAGGTTAAGTCTACCCTTATAGATCAGATTGGCTCAAGGCAGCGAGAGGATTCAAAGCTTGTGGATATTTTGGATAGGATTAGTAGAGGAGAGGTCTCTAGACATCTCCAACACTATTCCATCGATAATAAAGGGTGGCTAAGGAGGGATGGAAGACATTGTGTCCCTCGCACTAGTGATTTGATGAGAGCAGTTCTAGCAAAGGCACACCATTCTCGGATGACTGTTCATCTGGGTGGTGATAAGATGTATACGGACATGAAGAGAGTGTTTTAATGGAGTGGCATGAAGAAGGATGTAGCAGAGTTTATAGCTAAGTGTCTTGTGTGCCAAATAGTTAATGCAGAGCAGTAGAGGCCTGGCGGACTGCTTCAACCATGGGATGTTCCTGAATGGAAGTGGGATAGTGTTTCGATGGACTTCATAGATGGTTTACCCCGATCTAGGAAGGGGAATACCGATATTTGGGTGATTGTAGATCGTTTGACTAAGAGCGCCCACTTCATTTCGATCAAGAGTAAGAGGACAGCACCTTATTTGGCATCCTTATACGTTCGTGAGATAGTCCAACTTCATGGAGTTCCCTCTAGCATAGTGAGCGACAGATACCCTATCTTTACTAGCGAGTTTTGGAGAAGCTTGCAAGAGGCTTTAGGAACACAGCTTTGATTGAGTATGGCCTATCACCCTCAAACAGATGGCCAAACAGAGAGATTTAATAGAGTTCTTGAGGATTTGTTGAGGACGTGCATTCTCGATTTTGGAGGAACTTGGGAGGAGCACTTTTCTTTAGTGGAATTCGCTTATGACAATAGTTTTCGGGCTAGCATAGGGATGTCTCCTTTTAAAGCTCTTTATGGAAGACCTTGCAAGTCGCCTTCGTGTTGGTTGGAGTCTACAGAAAGATTGCTACTTGGTCCCGACATGGTTAGAGAGACTTTGGAAAAGATCGATTTGATTAGAAGAAGAATGAAGATGGCCCAAGATAGACAGAAATCCTATGCAGATAAGCGGAGAAGGGATATTGAGTTCGAGGTAGGAGATTTGGTTTTTATTAAGGTGTCTTCGCTAAAAAAGGTAGTGAGGTTTGGATCAAGTGGGAAACTTTCTCCCAGATTCCTAGGACCGTTTCCCATTGTGGAAAGGGTAGGGAAGATGGCGTATTAGATAATGCTACCAGAGAGACTCGTGGGAGTTCATGATGTTTTTCATGTTTTGCACTTGAGTAAGTGCTTACATGATTCAGCAGAGGTAGTGGAACCTAGCCTACTTGACGAAGTTGAAGTGAAGAGAGAAGCATCGGTTCGTCGCATTCCTACAAAGATCGTTGGACATGATACCAAGAAGCTTAGGAATAAGGAAGTCCCATTGGTTAAGGTGCAATGGGGAGATAGTGTTGAGGACGCTACATGGGAGGCTGAGGAGAAAATACGTACCTCTTATCCACATCTTTTTGGTGGTACGCTTTGAATTTCCTATTTCCATCTTTAATTTTGAATAGGTTCTTTCCTTTAGTATCCTTTGGGAGGGTAGATCTTAGGATTTAATCTATGGATGGTAGACCTGAATGTAAACATGTTACTAGAACATGTTATGTATGTTGGACGCTAGTGGTTGCAAGTGTTTGCTAGTGGATGCTAATAAACGCATACACACACACTAGGCACTATTATCTCTTAGGGATCGGCCAAACTAGGTCACAAAAGCATATGAATATGGATGTGTGTGCACCCGCATTTTTATTTCCAAGGTTGCTATAGTGAGTGATTACCATATGATTGTTGCATTTGGATGATGAGTGCAGCATGCATATAGAACTATCAGTTGTCATTAGGAAATTTTCATTCATTTGGATACATGGCACATACATGATTGCATAAAAAGAGGTTGACTGAATGTGTAGACCGCCTAATCTTTTGCATTAGATAGGGACATTGACACTACACTATTGAATATATGACAAACTGCATTAGAAAGCTTAAGGACAATGGATGTGATGGATGATGGTTGAATATGTGGTTGTAGAATTTGGATGAAAATATTTATTTCATTCTTCTATCCTTGGAAATTTGGGGACGAAGTCCTTTAAGGAGAGGAGAATGTAACAACCCAAAATTTAAGCTATAATGATTAATTAACGAATTAACTAAATAATAAAATAAATTTGTGAATTTGTCAGAATCGAGCTACGGAAGTTTCACCATTAGGTCCATGGTAATTTTCTGATCAATTTCCATATATAACTTGTCGAAATCCAAGTCAGTATGGAGAAGCTTTGAGAGAAACAAAAATTTAGAATTAAAAAAAAAAATATGACCCGTAGGGGTCAACCCATGCTTGGCTCAAGTTGACGTATAGGTCGTCCCCTAATGAGTCCGGGTCGACCCGCCTAACACCCTGGACGTGAAAACATCCATGTACGAGCCGATAACCGTGTTTTGCTTTTTTTTTGTCAAATCTCGTGCGTCCGTAGCTGCATCCGACGGTTCCTAGAGAGCCTATGACGTGGTTGCACCAGATTTAATCTTCAAATCCAATGGCCTGAGATCCCTAAGCCACACTATAAATAAGACCCTAGACCTAGCTATTTTTCTCATTCATATTTTCTCCCAATTGGGTTCATTGCCTGAGGCTGAACTCTAAATAGAAAAATTTTCTAGGGAGGAAATCTTTTTGATAAAAATACTCTACGCCCTAGAAGTGGATCCAGAAAGGCCCATGACTAGAGCTAAGGACCACAGGTGAGTGTTTTGTAATTATTTTATATTATTAAGCAATTTAAAATAATACGGTTCTCAATAGTTGTAGTTTTTCTACAATTTTGAGAAAGTTTTTATGTAAGTTTATTTACAGTCAATTTTTAAGTAAATTTCAGAATTTCTTTTCTATATATTTTATTCAACTATTATTTTCAGTTATTTACATCTGTTTTAAGTTGGAATTTAGCCTGTAAATATTAGTTTCTTTTTATAGAGATTTAATCCCTTTTTCGCGAATAAATTAAAAAGAGAAGAATTTGCTAATATGGATTAAAATAGAAAAACACTAAATTTACAAAAATCAGATGTAAAATAAGAAAAATTGAAATTAAATAGAGATGGACTGAAATAGGAAAATTTAAGATATTTCCAAGCATAATTATAACAAGTGTTTATAACTAAAAAGAGAAAATAGAAGGGTAACAGTTGCAAGAACAATTATAACACATAGGTTATAATCAAAAAGAAAGAAATAACAGAAGCGGCTTATTTTAAAACTTAGATCTTGGATTAAGTTAATAAGCAAATATAGCAGAAATAATAGAAGAGGCATATTTTAAAACTTAGATCTTGGATTAAGTTAATAAGCAAATATAGCAGAAATAACAAGAGAGGCTTATTTTAAAACTTAGATCTTGGATTAATCTAATAAGCAAATATAGCAGAGATAACAGAAGATGCTTAATTTAAAACTTAGATCTTGAATTAAGTTAATAAGTAAACATAAAAGTAGGGCCCATACCGACAGCATTCCCTTTTCGATCTAGGACCAATGGTCTCACAATAGTAGGTGAGGCTGAGACACGCTTATGCTGATTAGGGTAGTGGCTAATAGATAGAAGCTAAAATATGGGGATTTGGGGGAGGGGTGCAAAAATAGAAGATTTTTTGTTAGGACCAGTAACGGCAGCATTCCATTTAAGGTCTAGGACTGATGGTCTCACAACAGTTAGGTGAGACTGGGCATCATTCCCTTTTAGGGCTAGGACTGATGGTCTCACAACAGTTAGGTGAGGCTGGGTACGCTTATGCTGATTAGGGTGAATAAAGGGTCAAATAGGGGGCGACAGTTAGTTTGTACCGGCAATGGCCGAGCGTGCGACCGATTAGGGTAAATAATTCGCTAATGTGTCTTACGCGCTAAAGAGGTGTCTTTTGCTATGGGACCAACAGGATTGGATCGGCTCACAGTGGCACAAAAGAGATTGTATCGGCCGATCAAAGGGTAGAATTACGACTTCAGCATAATCAAGATAACAGTTGAGATAGAATTAGGGTTTCAACCTAATCACAACAGTTTAAGACAAGTGCAAACAATCAAAGCAAACAGTCAAACAGAATCAGAACATAGTATTTTACCCTAGTTTTATCTTTTCTGTATTTTCCTTTCAAGCTAGAAATATTACTTAGTCTATTATCTTTATCTTGCTTAGAAATGCTAGTGATTACTTTCACTCACCAGACTTATTGTCTGACCCACTCCTCTATTTCCCCTTTTTTTCGCCAATAGGCCAGCAGAGTTGAGTTGATTCAGGTTGCTTGGAGATTCATTCCTGGAGTTTCCTCATTTCAGATGTATTATTCTGTTCTTCATCTTTTTCATTTTGCTTATGATGGATTTGGCACTTGTGAGAGGGATTATGATTATTATTATTATTGTTATCTTTGTACTCTGATTTTTGTGAGACTGAGATGTATTTTCATGAGACACGAGATATTTTGAGTATTTGAGACATGTGATGCTTTTATGACTTATTTTGGAATGAAGTTACATTTTGAATGTCAAGTTATTATTTAAACGTTTCCACTGCTTTTACTTATTTGTCTTGTGAATCTTAGTCTCTGTGATGCTTTAGCTATACCTATAACGCACCACATCCTTTGGTGTGCCCTTTTTGAGTATGCTAAGAGGTGTGGGGTGTTTCACTTCTAGTCACCAATGCCTTGCCTCAGATCGTCGTAGATTACATCCATACTATAATTCTACTTTTCTATGTCAAATTCCATAGCTAATTCACAAGTTTTATTTATATAATCGTAAGGGTTTCATATTTAAACCAAATCTAGTTTATAAGTATTGATTTCATTTTAATCCCTCCTAGAACCCAATTTAATCGGATTTTAGTTAACTATAAATGTTTAACTATTCTGATGTAGGCTTCAGATCATGACTATATGATCATAATCATATTATATGGAGAAAAGAGCAAGATCCACTTATCTATAGCCAATTCCAATCAATTATCCGTTGTTTGAGATTGCTGCTCCTCCTACCTTCAAGATTTCATTTCTAATGAGAAAGAATGGGGTACGTATATTTAGTTTGGATTTTAGAAGGGAAACTTCCAACCATCAACTTAAATTCAAATTCAGACTTAACCCGTTTGGCGCACGTTCAATCATCTTACCATTTCGTTCGTAACTCTCTCATTCACACTTCAATTGGAACAGACAAAAATACCACACAATCAGAAAAATGCGACGGTCGCAATGGCGTAGGTTTCATCATCAAATTCCATTATTTGTAAAATTACCATTTCACCCCTACGTATAATTTATTTTTCCATTTAATCCAATAAATCTAATATTTTTCACGTTTTCGTAGTTTAATTATTTTAGAAATGTTTTGCACAATTTTTTAGAGTATTACAACTCTTCTTCTGTTCACTCGTAGACCCACAATTTACTCACTACTGCCCTTTGGTATAGGAAACCTCTATTAACATTTCTTTGTGGAGTAAATTATAATAAACATGATAGATTTAATTTTCGCCCCTACTGTTATGGTCTTAATATTAATGCTAACTCACGGTTGTTTGCTTATACGGGACAAGCCAATAACTAGCTTATAAGTTAAAATATATAGGGTGTTGCGTGTGTGTGTGTGTGATAGACAATTACAAACATGCTATCTCATATTCCTAATTTTGTAGTAATCACTTGCCCTGGCTCTGATACCAAGATTAAATCCGCACCTCCGGACATACCGATCCAAACCCCAAAATGGTGTTTGAACTTGCATCATGCCAAGAAGTACAAGTTGTTGAGTTTTTGTGGTTTAAGTGGTATATAGACAATTATAAATTTGGAACATTCTACACTTTTAGATCTCACAACAGGATAAAATAAAATGTATGTACTGAAAATAGCCAAATCAGATAAACAGGGTCCATACAATAATATCTCAAAACAGAAATACATAAAAGTCCGACCAGTAGAAATTTAACATAATACAAAGAACATGGAGAAAAACTATAAATAAAATTAACTTTGGAGCATTAGGTCACCTCCTTCACACACCTTGCCTCGCCTATTCCACTTACTACTATGATCACCTATGATAGATTTAACGAGGAAAATAGGTAGTGGGTCAGTCAAAGTCTTATAAAGGAATAATATCGCTACTGGTATAGTGTGGACAAGTAATTAAAGTTTTGTTATAACCTACAACTTAGGGTGTTCTTTAGCATGCATGTTCTATATATATATATATATATATATGGGATTAACTACTTTCATAATAGGGCATGACTATTCCTAATTTGAATATATTCCATTTTTATTATGAAGATTACCACTCACAGGTGGAACATGCCAACTGAATAATTCATAGAAACATCTCTAGTGCATAACCACCTATTCGTATATTGAATTAACATTTTCAAGGAATCATTTGGGTTAAAATTCCTGATATAATCTTTTGGGTTAACAATCCTAATACAATCCATTGGGTTAACAATCCCAATGCTATCCTTTTGGTTAACTATCATAATACAATCTTTTTGTTAGTGCACGTAAGTTGTGCTCTATACCATCACACAAGCAGCATTCAAGAGTAGATTAACAATTCCAACTCTCTGTAGGATTAATTATTTCTACTATGATGGATTTCTTTGCCATCTCTTTCTAGTTCACATTATTTGGTGGTTAGGACTTCCTAAGAATGATAAGAGATTCTAATAGCGATGTAATCGCTTATCCTGTTGAATGTCCTGATTAATCGACTTCATGAAGTGAGAGCCTAGAACTCTACCAAGCGTGATACGTTTCCTGCTTGTTGTATGATTCCATTCAGCTGCATGAACTCCCAGAAAACAAGGAAGTGGAAAAAAATTTCCCCCAATCCATCCAACTTGGCCTGTACCTAGTCCAGGTTCAACGTAGCTTGCTTCAATAATTCAGACGTTTGGAAAATAATCTGGAGGTCTAACTCTCTTATATAAAAATTTTGTTCTAAGTATTCAGACATCTGATTCTTTATTCAGATTTCTAACTTTGATTTCAAACGTTTGAAGAAGAATGTAGACATCTAAATTAGGTCATTTTTGAACTGTTTCCTTTTTGTTTCGAACTTTCTGAAATTCAAATGTCTAAAACATGAATTCAGACATCTGGTTATGAGTTTTCAAGATTTCATCAACTATAGTTTTCTAATTCTTTTCAATTCAAACATATCTGAATAAAAACATAGATTTAAGATAAAAGAAAATTCAACTTTTTAATTCTAATAAGGTGTATAAATAAAATTAATTACTTATCGACAACATAATCATTTCGTAGATAAATCCACCCACCTCAAAGGGTTGTTTGAATAAACCAATTTCTATCCCGATTCTAATTTGTGCTCTTTCTTCCCTTTCTAGCTTGTTGTTATTTTTATTTCGCTTTCTATTACCTCCGATTTGATTTCTCTATTGTCACCTTTCTTCCTTTAATTTATTATGTTTTATTTTACTTTTGGTTTAGATTTTTTTCGAGGAGAATAGAATGTACTATTTGGATCCGAGAAGTTTTTAGGAGAAGGAAGAAGAAAAGTACATATAGATTTAGATAGGCAGCTGCCAGGGTTTAGAATGAGTAGGAGTGAGGTTTAGCATCTTATTTACAGTTGAAAACTATGGTTATTAGGTTAAATTCTGAAATTAATAATTACATAAATGCTACTAGGTCTAGTTTCAGCTAATTTTGACTCGTTTTATCAAATTTAAAAAGTTATATATGTTTTCTAACTGTAAAAGGTATTCCGGATGCAATGGAATAGGTCTCGTAACATAATTCCAACAGTTATGAAAATTTATTATTGTCTTTTTATATAAAATTACATTTTTTTCTCATATTAGTATTTTAATTTATTTATTGAACTTTCTATGGTGTTACAAAAATAGTGAGCTACCTAGTTGGCGATCATATTCTGACTATGGGAAAATCATTTCACTATTGCCGACCAAGGTTTGTGGGATGATTGTCAATAACGAACAACCATGTCAGTAGCGATTTTCTGACCATGAGTAAGTGGGTTCATTGTTGCAAACAAAGGCTTGTGGGCCAATCTTCAACATCGAACTATCTAGTCTACGGTCATTTTCTAACCATGGGTAAGTCAGTTCACCATTCCCAACCAAGGTTTTATGAGTCGATCGTCAACAATGAACTACCCAGTCTATGATCATTTTCTAACTGCACATAAATATTATTACCGACCAAGTTTTATGGGTTGATCATCAATGCCGAATTACCCAGTAGGCGGTCATTTTCCGACCGTAGGTAAGTTTTTTCACCATTGTTGGTCAAGGTTTTATGAGCCAATCATCAACAATAAACTGCACAGTCGGTGGTCATTTTTCGATAACAGCTAAATTGGTGCACCAATGCCGACCAAGATTTGCCAGAGGTCCTTGCGATATACCTCATTTAGGTGCCCTCAATTATGCATTGGTCCAGTCCATACAGTTCTTAAGTGTTTGAAAATTGTAATCGATATGGCCTAGTTAACTTATTAGTGGTTAAAAAGCACTGACCATCTATCATGGTTTCACACATCTTATCGATAGGGTTAGGTAAAGTCACGATGGTTGGGGGCATTCTTTATCCAAAATCCAAGTAGTTATAACATCGATGTACAAATGGAAACCTATGACAAGTAGATTTCAAAAACCGCACATCTATTAATAACCATAGCTAAGTTGCTTTTATTACTAGATAATACCAACAGTCTTCTATTACCTCCACGGTAAGCGTGATAATATCCACTAGTGTGCTCTTCAACACAAGGACTCCCATTCATGACCCGGTTCTGACCCATATGGTAATAGGCTACTAGCCTAAGTGATATACGGGGCTAAGGGTTAACCGCCCTATTGTAAAAAGTATAGTGTGTCATATATCTGGGGCGCGATACCATGATCAGGCCACTATGATGGATACTAGCCATCTGGTTCACTCTAATATCAATAACCAAGAGTACAACTTGATAAACAAACACATTGCATCTACATATATATAGGTATCCACCTAACCCAAATCCATGATCTTGTTCAACACCATGTGCACCACCTCACTTAAGTATTATCCTAGTATCTATGTTTCACATGATTGACATCTACTTAAAATGAATAACCAAGTAAATATCGAAATGGCATCCCATACTACCACATAATACTCAATTATTTATTTATTTCTCATAAATTACAACTAGTCTCCATAATATTCTATATAACGAGTACAAAAATAACCGAAGAAATATTACCGAAAGTCCCATACCAGGTAGTGTTATAACTCCGTTTAGTCGTATTCCTCATTACATAGAATTAAAAAATGAAATCATATATAAGGTTTTCATCACCATATAAAATCACATCGAAACAACTAATCAGAGATGAATCACTTATAACATCCAAAATCAACATAAAAGAAAGAAATAGGAAATATGTAGTAAGTCTTCTTAATCAAATATTTATATATTAAATATGCAAGAGTAAATATATTTGAATCATTATTTAAAACCCAAAAATGGATCTCACTTCCAATACATTATATACATACATACATATATAAGATAAAAAATTTCTCCACGAAATCATATTATTACACTATACAAGTTCTCTATTTTATCTTCCATAAATTATATTTTATTTACATATTTTATTATTATAATATATATATATAGTTAAAACAGGCAGCATACAAAAAAAATCATGCTGACCGGTGTACCCATCGATCGCAAGCTCCTACTCGATGTTTTAATACGTAATCCATAACTTGCACAATTTGATCATATTCAGGAGTAGAAACCACATCAATTCACAAGATACACAAATGACTTAACATTCAAGCACCATAAATATTTATAGACAAAGATTAGTGAATTAGCCAGCTTGCCTTGATCATATCTTGCTAATAAGCTTCCTGCTTCCATATGACGACCCATCTTTCTGACCCCCGAGAACGACACTTAATACATCCACGGTATTCGTATGCTGCCGCCCAAGCTTCTGAAAGATGAATTGTCGTGGGGTAAAATAAAGAATAGAATAGAAAATCTCATAACAAAACTGTTAAATGGAGCATAATAGTAATATAGTACATAAGGTTACTCCTTAACTTGGAGTTACCAAAGTTACACAAAAGTACTACAATTAGCTTAGGCGGTTATAACAACCTGCCTTTACGTATGTTGAAACAAAATACACTTACAAGAACTAAATAAACAGCGGAAATAGATAACTAAATAGATAAAGGCCTCCTTCTCGAATGTCATCTTCAAAAGAGCCCATAAAGACCTGCTACTCTCGGACTACTCAAATATAAACGAGTACCCGAGAGTTTAGTGAAAACAAACAACTCAGGTCAGACAATATGTCTGGTATGAGTAAAACTCTAAACAATAAGTGTAATTAAACAACAACATGTGAGACGCGCCACCAAACGCAGAATGGGTTTCCTCTCACAAGAACAATAACCAAATATAAAGAATGGATACAAATAATTAACATCGTGAAGAGTGCTATACTCTTCCTAATGCAATTAAGAAAAATAAATTCAAGGGTTCGAATCAATAGGGAAAGGGAAATTTACCAACAATGACTAGAAGGGGGCACCCCCTTACCAAAATTATACCTCTAGAATATATACTTGAGAAATCTGATGGCTCTCAGAAACCTCCAAGCCGGACCCACCAACTATTACCAAGTATCCAAGTATTTCACATTTCAATGTGCACGACTGAATCCAATCTAGAGTGGATGTTAAAATACCCTAATGGGAGCAACCCCAAATAGTTTGGCCCCCACTCGCTCTTTGGGTTTAAACATTTCCGAAAAAGGATAACAAAGCTCAAATGAGAAACAAATCGTCATAGAATGACGGAAAACAAAGAAAGCTGAGGCAATCGATAGTCGACAAACCAACTATCAATGATAACAAAATGATCATATATGGATAGTAAACCTCATATTCCTACCACTACTCGTCGATCTCAAACTTAGCTATTTCTTGGTTAAAAATGAAGTCGGACAAGTGCAGGTAGAGTTACCTCTAGGCATTGCCTTGATGACTATTTTAACTTTCAAGATATTGACAAGTTTCCATACCTCGATGTTTAGTGTCAAGAGTATGATTAAATTCTTTCCATATAAGCGATGTCGTTTATGGAAACTTCTTTTCCATAATAGAATCAAATTTTTTACTTTTAAACCAAATTCGTGCTTGGGCTTCCCATTACAAGTTTTTAAAATTAAACATCTTTGTAAAAATGGTTTACTAACTTTAAAACACCATTACAAAAAGGATTTAATAATCTAAAACATTATTATTAAATTGATTAATCATCTTTAACTGTCATTAATAAGAGTGATTAATTATATTTAGACTTTGTTAATTAATTTGATTAATTAACTTTAAATACCTGTAATTAAAAAGGGTTAATCACTTTCAAACAACATTAATTAAATTAATTAATTAATTTTAAATCTCATTAATTAAGTTAATTAATTAATTTTAAAAAATCATTTATTAAAAAGGATTAACTAATTTAAAATATCATTAATGGAAAGATTAATTAAATTCAAACTAATTAATTAACTTTAAAAATAATTAATTAAAAATGAATAATTAATTTTTAAACATCATTAATTAAAATAATTAATTAACTTTAATTTATCATTATTCAAGAGATTAATTAAACTTAATCATCATTAGATAAAATGGTTAATTAATTTTAAACACATCATTATTAAGAGAATTAATTAACCTTACTCCTCATTAATTAAACTGATTAATTAAATTTAAAATCATTATTAATTTAGTAAATTAATTTTAAATCCATCCTTATTCAAAAACTTAATTAACTTTGTAAAGTAAAATCCAAGCTCAAAAGTAAAGCAAAAGATGTCTAAGAGATGGTATTTTCTGAAGGTGCCGATATAGCAATAGTAGCCATAGTGACACTTCGAGAACTACTTTTACGTCGTACTGATTTTCATCCAAGCATTACATAACATAACATAAATATGGCATATATACAAAGTAAACAATATTCATGGACATAAGAGGGCATCACTTATACAAACTTTACTTCGAACTTTACAACTAATTCTAAGGGTTTACTAACTATATTGGCGTCATCTTTTAAGGCATAAACCAAGTCACAAACTTTACATCCAAAATTACTAATCAAGCCACAAAATAGTGACTATAATATGAAGGAAATAAAGTTCAAAACTTTAGTTTAAAAAAATGAACTTTACTCACAAAAAAGTTTGCAAATTCAACTCTAACTTCCACACAAACTTGAATGCGACCATGATCTTAGCTTCTAACTCCAAAAATGGATTTTTGGATGCTTGAAAGTGCTAAATGGTTCGACCTAGGAGAAAACAAGGCTCAGCTTGGTGGTATATGGGTGTGTGGGCTTGAAATTGAAAGAAGAAGTGGTGTTGAGGAGGAATAAGGTGTAAACAAGTTAATCTAAAAGGAAAAGCTTTGTTTTTTAACTTTATAAATTAAAATGGAAGCCATTAAAACAATTTTAAAAGCTTAAGAAGACAGTGTAATCTTGAAGAAGGTGGAAAATGAAATTTTGAAAGAGAGAGAAATTTTGAATTAGTTTTATATAAAATGGAATCATAAAATTATCAAAATAACCCTAAGTACAAATGCCCTCCATTCATATCATGCCACATCATCACCCCATCACTTCCTCTTCTCTTTTACACATTGGAGTGAAGGGGAGGTCTAATATCCATCATGTAATACCCTTAAGTGTACTTATGTGTAAGTATGAATTTGACATTTCATTTTTATCTTATTTATTTTAATTTTAAACATTTGAAAATTGTCACATTGCTTCTTCTCTTTAAGAATATATATTTATAATTTTAACATACGTAATTAAACACTCATTATTTATATAAGTACGTTTTTAAGTATACTAAGGTGTTCACAACATTTTAAACGATTTTTTAGATGATCAAACATCGGGTTTTTGAAAAAGCTTTTTGGTCATGTTATCTATTTTCTTTTGAACTAATTATTTTTGTAAACACATTTTAAAAATCATTTTACCATCACCGGTTATTATTTAAAAGAGTTTTATTTTAGTTATAAAATCCATTTATTGATTATTTAAAATTATATTAAATATTTATGTTTTAAAGGGATTAAATTACAGGTCGTTACATTCTCCTCCTTTAAAAGAGTTTCATCGCCTAAATTAACACTTAAGGAGATAACTCAAATAACTCAAAAAAGGCATATATTATATCAGGAAACCCATACAAAAAATAAAGATTAAGCAACTATATCAAAACAGTGAATGCATAATACATACAAACAAACAAACAACTATCCTAACATCAACTCAGGGTAAGCTTCCCTTATACTATCTACAGTCTCTCAAGTGCAATCTCTGGGATCTTTGCTCCACTGTACTTTGACCAAGTCCACAACCTTAGTCCTTAACCGTTGCTTATCTCGATTGATAATTCGAATAGGCTGTCTTACAATGGTCAAGTCAGTCTCAACTTCTACATCCTCCTGCTGAGATGGCCTAATAATCAATGTAGGATCATGTACACACTTATGTAGATGTGATACATGGAAAACATTACGTACACCTGACCACCTGGCTGGTAACTCCACTTTGTATGCAAGATTTCCTATTCTCTTGAGTATCTTAAATGGTCCAATAAAATGAGGAGCTAGTTTTCCTCTTTCCTCGAACCGAATCATGCCTCTTATCGGAGAAAATTTGATGAATACATAGTCCCCAACCGCGAATTCCAAATCTCAACGCCTCACATCTGCAAAGTTCTTCTGTCGACTATGAGCTATTTTTAAGTACTTCCTAATCCAATCCACCTTATTCATGGCGTCACGAATTATATTTGGTCTAAGTACTAAGCGATCTCTTGGTTCCACCCAACAAGATGGAGACCTAGAAGGCCTTCCATACAATACCTTACAAGGCGCCATTCGTTTACTTGCCTGAAAACTGTTGTTATAAGCGAACTCAACCAACGACAAGCGGTCCTCCCATGAACCACCAAAGTCTAGCGCAAAAGCTCGAAGTAAATCCTCTAAAACACGATTCACCCTTTCGGTCTGCCATCTTTCTAAGGGTGATAAGCTATGCTCAAACTCAACTTTGTCCTAAGTGCATCATGCAAACCTTTCCAGAATTGACTTGTGAAGATCGGATCATAATCACTCATAGTACCACATGTAATGTCATGATGCCTAACAATCTCTTTAACATATAACTGAGCCAGACTAGCAGTCATTCTTGTTGCCTTGACTAGTAAGAATTGATCGCTATTGGTTAGCCTATCAATGATAACCCAAATTCCTTCATTACCTTTCCTCGATCTAGGCAATCCATCGATGAAATCTATAGAAATCTGCTCCCACTTCCACTGTGGAATCTCAAGTGGCTGAAGCAGTCCGGTTGTCTTCTAATGACTTCCCTTTACCTATCGGCAGTTAGCACATGCATCTCTTTTCATCCCTTTCCACCAGAAAGTACGCTTCATGTCCTGATACATCTTAGTGACTCTCAGATGTATCGTCAGTTTATAATGACGAGACTCTATCAGAACTTCATGTCTAATCCCATCCACGTCCAGAAAGCTCAACTGACCCTTCATCCTTAGAATGCCACTGTCATCTACCAGAATCATGGACACTTCTCCGGTGAAACATTTTCACTAAAAGCTCTAGTGTCTACGCAAGATGAGCGTCCCTCTGCTGATTACTCTCAGTATGTTGGATAAGAGTCATTCGAACTTCCATATTAGCCAAACTGCGTAATTCCTGCTCAACGCATCAGCTACAACATTAGCTTTCCCCAGCGTATACAAAATCTCAAGGTCATAAGCCGCCAGAAACTTTAGCCAACGCTATTGCCTTAAGTTCAAGTCCTTCTGACTAAAGAGATACTTCAAAGATTTGTGATCTATATATAACTCAAACTTTTCACCCAAAAGATAATGCCTCCACACATTTAATGCGAAGACAACTGCCAATAGCTCCAAATCATATGTAGCATAATTCTTCTTATGTGGTTTCAGCTGTTGACTTGCGTACGCAATAAATTTTCCATGTTGCATTAGAACAGCTCCTAATCCAATTCCGCAAGCACCCTTGTATACAGTTAACCCTTCACTCCTATTTGGAATAGTTATAATATGAGCGTTGATCAATTTCTCCTTTAATTCATTGAATGCTTGATCGCACTTAAGTGTCCATACAAATTTAGCATCTTTCTTCATCAACTTCGTAAGATGAGAAGCAATCTTCGAGAAATCTTTGATGAACCTTCCATAAAAACATGCCAATCCCAAGAAACTTCTGAACGCCGTCGTATTTTTGGGCTTCTTCCAGTCTTGAACCGCAACTACTTTAGCTGGGTCCACTGATATGCATTCTTCTAAAACTACATACCCCAGAAACCTAAGTTCAAATTTTCGGAAATGGCACTTAGAAAACTGTGCTTTCAATACATAACTTCTTAAAGTATTTAGAATGACCTGGAGATGGTACTTGTGCTCTTCCTCCTCTTAGAATAAACAAGAATATCATTAATGAAGACAAGGACAAATTTACTAAGAAAATCCCAAAACAATTGATTCATTAATTCGATGAAATAAGCTGGTGCGTTAATCAGTCCGAACGGCATGACTAACCACTCGTAAAAACTATCAGTGGTACAAAAAGCTGTTAAGGGTACACTCTCCTCTGCCATCCTTAATTGGTGAAAACCAGTGGTAAGATCTAGTTGAGAAAATACCCGAGCGCCATAGAGCTGGTCAAACATATTATCGATCCTGGGTAGAGGATACCTATTCTTGATAGTTCTCTTATTTAACTCTCGGTAGTCTACACATAACCTAAGAGAAACTCCACCATTGTAACGAATATTACTAGTGATCCCCAACTCGATATGCTACGCCGGATCAAACCCTCATGCAATAAGTCAAACGTTTACTTCTCTAATTCCCTTCTCTCTTTCGGGGCCAACCTCTGAGGAGGTTGTACAATCGATCTAGTTCTTGAAATCAAATCAATACAGAAATTCACCTCACAGTGAGTAGGTAAACCTTGCACTTCATCGAAATATCCTTGAAGTCCCAAACAATCGGTACATCTTTTATCTCCTCTTTAGCCACTTCAAGTGAATAGATAAAACCGCTCATTAACTCATTTGGCCTTCCATAATTTATATCTACACCAACGTCTCCAACATCATTAACTCTGATAATCCTTCGATCACAATCTATTATCATCTCTAGACTTAGACAACCAATCCATTCCCAACAACACCTCATAACCCATGAACCCAAGAACAAACAGGTCAAAAGAGAAGTGTCGATCTCGATAAGAAATAGGCACATTTAGACACATAGTGTCAATATTCGTCGGATCCCCTACAGGGTTTTTCACACAAAGAGGTTTATTTAGAATAACATACTTAAGGTTTAACTGGTTCATTAGGTCATACAAAATAAAACTATGGGAAGCACTGGTATTAAACAATACTCTTATAAGAATATCAAAAATGGATAATGTACCTTGCAACACTTGCTTTCTCTTTTGATCCATAGAAGTAGATGGTATTTCCTTAATAGCAAAAGCTTGTCCTTGCGACCTCTTCTTTGGGAAGCGGTACTAATTTTTCATGTGTCCCAGCTGGCCATAGTTGTAACAGGAGACACTTGGACACTAATTTGCAAAGTGGCCCGGCTTGTTGCACTTGAAATAAAGAACGTTGGCCAAGTTGGGCCGCTTCTTCTAAGTTGGAGTTCCACCTCCGGGTTTCTTTCCCAACCACTGCTTCTTTTCTTTTCGTTTGAAATTCGGCTTGTTTGCAACTGGGATAACCGATAAAGGTTGGGCAGTAGCTACTGGCACTACACCTTTTTGAACTTCTTTCTTAATATCCAAAGCTTCAAACCTCGAAGCCATGCTGATCAGATAGGTAAAGGTACCATTAATAAGATTGGTCATCTGACGATGGAATTCTGGCCTTAGTCCTTCTACAGACATCTCATTCTTTTTAAGTGGCATATCTATCAATCCTGGTCTAAATCGAGACAATGAATTGAATCGATGCTCATACTGCGCCACCGTCGTATCTCCCTGCTTCAAATCCATGAAACTCCTGAACAACCGAGTCCTCCCCGCCTTTGGAATAAACCGAGCTTCGAAGACTTCCTTAAATTGAGCCCAAGTAAAATCTTCCTCTGGGTATTAACTGTCATCGAATCCCACATATCCATTGCTGACTTTTGGAGCTGTCGCGACACGAACTATTGCTTCCTTACATCCTCCAACTGAGAATCCCCGAATATCCTTTTACAAGAGTGGAGCCATGTCTGAACTTCCAGAATATCTTCGGTTCCAAAGATTTGTTTACCACCCAAAGTAGTACAATTTTTGCACAGAGTAGTAAAGTTCTTAGGCGGTTGAACTTGTACTACTACTTCTTCTACCGGCTCTATAATTGGTTTATTTCTAGCAACTCTGCCATTTGTAGCCATGTTGGTTCTAGATCCTCTCCCTCTTCTTTCTATACTCATTTTCAATTACCCGAACAATGACATATATTATTATACTATAAAGATAGGAACAAAATGGTTTTAAGGGAAACAACACCAGAGGATCTAAAACGAGAATTTAGGATACGTGACACAATCGCACTCTCAAGATTAACTTATTCTAGGGCTCTTCTTACCCTATCTCTAATGAGTTGTACCCCAATCAGGCTAAGGTGTTTGCTCAACCGAAGCTCTGATACCAACTGCGATGACCCACCTTTCTGACCTTTAGGAACGACACTTAATACATCCAAGGTATTCATGTGTCCTGCCCAAGCATACAAAAGATGAATTGTCATGAGGTAAAATAAAGAACAGAACAGAAAATCTCATAACGAAATTGTTAAATAGAATATAACGGTAATATAGTACATAAGGTTACTCCCTAACTTGGAGTTATTAGAGTTACACAAAAGTACTACAATCAGCTTAAGCGGTTATAACAACCTGCCTTTACATATCCTGAAATAAAATACACTTACAAGAACTAAACAAATAGCGAAAATAGACAAATAAATAGATGAAGGCCTCCTGCTCGAATGACATCCTCAAAAGAGCCTATAAAGACCTGCTTCGCTCGAACTACTCAAATACAAATGAGTACCCAAGAGTTTAGGGAAAACAAACAACTCGGATCAGACAATATGTTTGGTATAAGTAAAACTCTAAACAATAAGTATAATTAAACAACAACATGTGAGACCACGCCGCCAAATGCGGAACGGGTTTCCTATCACAAGAATAACAACCAAATGTAAAGAATGGATATAAATAATTAACATCGCGAAGAGTGCTATACTCTTCTTGATGCAATTAAGAAAAACAAATTTGAGGGTTCAAATCAATAAGGAAAAGGAAATTTACCAACAATGACTAGGAGAGTGCACCTCTCTTACTGAAAGTATACCTCTAGAATATATACTTGAGAACTCCGATGGCTCTTAGAAACCTCCAAGCCGGACCCCGCAGACTGTTAGCAAGTGTTCGAGTATTTCACATCTCAATGTGCACAACCAAATCCAATCTAGAGTAGATGTGAAAATACCCTAATAGGAGCAACCCCACATAGCTTGGCCCATACTCGCTCTTTTGGTTTAGTCATTTCCGATAAATGATAGCAGAGCTTAAATGAGCAACACAACATCTTAGAATGAAGAAAAACAAAGAAGCCGATGCAATCGATAGTCGATAGACCAACTACCTAAGATAACAAAATGATCGTTTATGGATTGTAAACCTCATATTCCTACCACTACTCGTTGATCTCAAACTTATACTATTTCTTGGTTAAAAATGAAATTGGACAAGTGAAGGTAATGTTACCTTTAGGCATTGCCTTAACGACAATTTTAACTTTCGAGATAGCAATAAGTTTGCATACCCCGATGTTTAGTGTCAAGAGTATGATTAAATTCTTTCCATATAAACAATGTTGTTTACAGAAACTTCTTTTCCACAACCGAATCGAAATTTTACTTTTAAAATCAAATTCATACTTGAGCTTCTCATTACAAGTTTTAACTTTAAACATCTTTCTAAAAATGGTTTACTAACTTTAAAACCCCATTATAAAAATGATTTAATAACCTAAATCATTATTGTTAAATTGATTAATCATCTTTAATTGTCATTACTAAGAGAGATTAATTACCTTTAGACATCGTTAATTAATTTGATTAATTAACCTTAAATACCCATAATTAAAAAGAGTTAATCACTTTAAAACATCATTAATTAAATTAATTAACTAATTTTAAATCTCATTAATTAAGTTGATTAATTAATTTAAAACATCATTTATTAAAAAGGATTAACTAATTTAAAATATAGTTAATGGAAAGATGATTAAATTGAAACTAATTAATTAACTTTAAAAATTATTAATTAATTTTTAGACACCATTAACTAAAATAATTAATTAACTTTAATCTATCATTATTCAAGAGATTAATTAAACTTAATCATCATTAGATAAAATGGTTAATTAATTTTAAACAACATTAACAAAGTAATTAATTAATTTTAAACACATTGTTATTAAGATAATTAGTTAACCTTAATCCTCATTAATTAGAATAATTAATTAAATTTAAAATCATTATTAAATTAGTAAATTAATTTTAAATCCATCCTTATTCAAAAACTTAATTAACTTTGTAAAGTAAAACCCAAGCTCAAAAGTAAAACAAAAGATGTCTATGAGATGGTATTTTCCAAGATATAGCAATAGTTGCTATACAGATACTTCGAAAACTACTTTTATGTCATATTGATTTTCATCCAAGCATCACATAACATAAACATGGCATATATATAAAGTAAAGAATATTCATGAACATAAGAAATCACGACTTATACAAACTTTACTTTGAACTTTACAATTAATTCTAAGGGTTTACTAACTACAAAGGTGTCATCTTTTAAGGCACAAACCAAGTCACAAACTTTGCATCCAAAATTGCTAACTAATCCAAAAAATAGAGACTTTAATATAAAGAAAATGGATTTCAAAACTTTGGTTCAAAAAAACGAACTTTACTCACAAAATATTTTGCAAATTCAACTCTAACATCCACAAGAACTTGAACACGACCGAGGTCTTTGCTTATAACTTGGAAAAATGGATTTTTGGATGCTTTAAAGTGCCATAGTGGTTTGGCCTGGGAGAAAACAAGGCTTGTCCTTGGTGGTATATGGTTGTGTCGGCTTGAAATTGAAAGAAGAAGTGATGTAGAGGAGGAATAATGCGTAAACAAGTTAATTTAAAAGGATTTAAAAGGAAAAGTTTTAATTTCTAACTTTTTAAATTAAAATGGAAGCCATTAAGACACTTTGAAAAGCTTAAGGAGAAAGTGTAAAAACTTTGAAAAAGATGGTAAAGGAAATGGTGAAGGAGAGAGAAATTTTGAATTAGTTTTATATTAAATGGAATCATAAAATTACCAAAGTGACCCTAAGTACAAATGCCCTCCATTCATATCATGCCACATCCTCACCCCATCGCTTCCTCTTCTCTTTTACACATTGGAATGAGGGGTAGGTCTAATATCCATAATGCAATACCCATAAGTATACTTATGTGTAAGTATGAATGTGAGATTTCATTTTTATCTTATTTATTTTAATTTTAAACCTTTGAAAATTATCACATCACTTCTTCTCTTTAAGGATACATATATTTATAATTTTAACGTACCTAATTAGACACTTGTTATTTATATAAGTATGTGTTTAAGTGTACTAAGGTGTTCACAACATTTTAAACAATTTTTTAGACAATCAAAAATCAGGATTTTTGAAAAAGCTTTTCGGTCACATTTTCTATTTTCTTTTGAACTAATTATTTTTTCAAACACATTTTAAAAATTATTTTACCATCACTTGTTATTATTTAAAAGAGTTTTATTTAGTTATAAAATCCATTTATTGATTATTTAAAATTATATTAAATATTCATATTTTAAAGGGGTTAAATTACCGGTCGTTACATTCCATACCTTCTTCATTTGCAACTTCCAAGTACTCAAGACTTGATCAAAAACCAATCTTCTTTGTGGAAAATGGTGTAGTATGATGTCGAGATGAGCATATTTTAATTTGAGAATTTATTTCATTACCCTTTTTTGTAAAAGAAGAGGGAGGAGGAATTTCATAGCCTTTGTTTTCAGAAGTCAGGAGAAGATGTATACACGAATGAATAATGTGAAGGAGAGATAATTCTAGACTTAAAAAAGTCTAGTTAAAAGAGTAGTGGGTTTGGCAAGTAGGCTTGGGGTTCATGCACATTAAAACAAACACTTTCTTCTTTTCTTACCTTTTTTTTAAAACTATTTTCTATTCAACTCAACCCGCTTTAAATTCTCAAATAAAAATTATATTTACATTGCTTAAGCAATAAAATCATATTATGGAATTTTATTTAATTTATTTCCCACAAATTATTTTTAGTTTAATTATTTATTCAAAATATCATAATTAGCCCACTTTATTAAAGATTTATTTATTAATTTAGTTCAACTTCAATTTCCACTTTAAATTTATTCCTTACTTAAATCATTATTATTTATTTCATATATAAATTTTTACAAATTATTACTTCCATATTTTAACTTGTTTTAATTTAATTATTTCATATTTACAATTTTTAAACTCATTTATTAAATCAATTCCAAAATTATCCTCATATAATCTTTAAAAATTCCTTTTAATTGCTTAAAACTTCATTAATAAGTTTTAGTTAATTATCTCTCAAAACCATTAGTTAGGGTTCCCCTCATCGGTCGGACCCGATAGAAGTTCCTATCGATCACTAAAACCTTCAAGTTCCGGACACTGTCGGTGGTCATCTTCAACTACTGGACGTATTCACTAAGCATCCCAAATCTGAAGCTAGTAGGATCAATGAAAGCCCCCGTAAGAGGACAAGTTAAGCAATGGAAATGAGGGACAAAGACGATAGAAAAGAGGACGACAAAAAGAACTTACTAGGGTTTGGAACTCGGTGTTCCTTAGTATGGGGTTGACTTTGTGAGGGAAGAAGAAATACTTCCCCATCTAGCCTGGGAAAGCATTGGTAAGAATGCCCATGAAAACAACGAGCTTAGTGTCTGCTTGAAACTAGAAATAAGTGTCAGTCGGGTATTTAGCTTCCTTTTGCAACCAAAAGAGCATGTTGACTAATTGAGCGGTCAGCACTGGAAGGTTAAGGTCTGCACAAACGACATAGGCCCATATAGAAATCGGTAGCTAATTAGAGTAAACTGACTGGGGCCACGTCTGAAAGCATCAAGGAGAAAAACGAAGAAAGGGGGAAGAGGTAGCATAGTTCTGACTTTAAAGTAGCTTAGAGACCAAGAAAAATTGCACGAGGGAGGGTGGTCTGGTCGATCAGCGGCCATGGGGTGTCTCACCATCTCGACAATGCATCATTCTTAGCTAGACTCTCGGCCTAGTTTACTACCCCCGATATCTCATATGCTTTAGGATAGGAAGCATTGGCTGATGTAGATCCAGAGGTTGCCATCGAAAACATAAGGGCCTAAGTTAAACTACAATTTCCCAACATCTAAGCTTAACAAGACCCAGGGGAAATTCCCTTAGAGGGAAGCTGAAAAATCATCTCCATGGCATGCCGGGTCGAGCATCCCATGAAGGCTAACTCATAAATCAAACAAACTACCTTAAACTACGTGGCAAGCCTTATGGCCCATATGTACTATTTTATTTTTTACTTGAAGCCCAAGGCTATCAATTTTGGCCTTAAATTACAGCCCCATGATACTAATTCATTTTTAAAAAATCGCAGATCACTGTTCGTCAATGTCGATCGACCACCGCTGACGTGGCAACAACGGTCGATCGATGTCCAAAAGTTGATTAGAAAGCTTGGATTCTAGCCAAGCAATGACACATAATCAAACTCAAAGCTCTTCAAAACAGACAACGGATTTTTTTTCCAAGGGCGAAAGAACCATACATTCCAAAATATGAAGTATAATCGAAAGGGAAGATGCTTACTGGTTTGCGAAGAAGAAGAAAGCTCCAATTTTTTTGAAAGCTTCAAAAGTTTTTTAATGGCAACAACTATTTCTGAAGCTATGGTAAAAATAAAGTGGAAGGAGAAGAGGGGTATTTATATACCCACCCCCTCAATTATAGTCGTCCAATTCAAAAGGAAAACATATCTCAACCGTCCAGGTATAATCAATGCTATTGGCACATCATACACGTTGGAAATATGAACCGCCCCTGCCACATTTGGAAAAGCAAACCGTCTCAGCCAAAGGCATATCGCATTATGTGGCATGCATTAAATGCAAAGAAGAAGGTTGGATCGATAGGATATTTGTGATTTAACAAGCCTGCCCCTACTCACAAAGATGAAATTAGAAGATAAAATATTGTTCAAATTTCTCATAAGTATGATTAGCCGACCAGTACATCAAGGCCCGGCACATTCCGGTTCAATTTTCATAATAAGATTCAAGCCTTCAAAGATATGCCGACCAATTTTATGCCCAACCCAAATCCATGTCAACTAGCACTTCTTAGCCCAGGCCGGTACGAGCTGGCCCACATTCAACCTTGCTCCATCCCAGTAAATCCAACAAGCAAATCATAGATAGGCCATCCTGACACTTGTCGACATAGTCGTCTCATATGACTACACTTGACTCAAAAGCGATCAGTTTATGGCTCGGCTCACTCGGCTCTCTCAGCCTGCCTATGATCAGTTAAATGCAACCCGCCTCATCGCTATTTGTCGGCCCGATCCTTCATACTCCACCTTAACATTTTCAACTTTATTCTCAACAAGTTTCGGCAACAAGTAACCGACTGTCACTGTGCAAGAAGATTCTCTCCATCCTTATTACTTAGAGAAGTATGCTAAATGTTGAAAAGTGCAACCTAGTACGTCTTAGTACACCTAATACTATTGCATATCTGCCAAAAGCATATCAATTCTTGCAATGTGCCGCCTTTTTCAACACAAAACACGCGTTCCTTATAGAATTACTGCTGGCATGCTTCTCAGCCATATATTCATACCACCTTTATAGTCGTTCTCCGTCAACCCATGCAACCAGATCAATGGTATGGAGTGGTTTCCACCTGTTTCATTGCACAATCTCAGCCATCTACCACCTGTATCAACATCTATAAATACACCATGCGATACAACATTAAAGGTTTGATTTTTATGCCCAGAATTCACATTCACGGCAAACTAAATACTCTAAGCTCTTAAGGTCGGTAACTTTGTAGTCTTAAATGCTTAATTTCTTATTATTTTGTTGTAATTCCTTGTAATCGTAAGAGACAAATATAGTAAGAGATCTTCATAGTGGACGTAGGCAAGTTTCCACCGAACCACTCAATACTTTTTATCATTACTTTAATTGTTCATTTACTTCTCATTTTCAATTTTTAAGTCTAGTATTAGTAAGTAATCTTTGCTAATACAAACATGTTAGTCTAATTCTGAGGTTGGCTAAAATTTTAGTCAACAAGTATGTTTAGGGGTACAAGGGTTGATAATTTGGGATTAGACAAAAATCATTGCCTAATCTTATTAATTCCTTAACCCCTTTATTATTTCTTTTCTTATTTTTCCTTTTAATCCTTTATGGTTGAATTTAATTGCACTAATTAGCTTTGGTTCATTCAATTAACCTTTTTTAGTGTCCCACACTTGATTAATTAAAATTTCCTTGATTAATTCATTTAATTAAATTCTCCTAATTACCATTTAATAAATTTTGATTGCTATTTCAATCTCACATTATGACATTCCAAAATATGAGTGTTACATTTACCAACTTGTGCATACTTTAATGGACGAACGAATCTCCCATTGTCATCGTTGGTAAATCATATGGAAATCACTCATTCATGAAAAGCTAAAGGTTTTGGTATAAAAAGGATATCTAAACCATGGGATATGTTTGATGCAAAACATTTCGGCACTTGATGTCCAGGATCAAAGGACTTTTAGTGGCTTTGTAACATGGTTTTAGAGGGCGTGATGGATTTGAACCGAAAGGAGCTCCTCATATGTCACACTGGACATGTCACATGAGACTACAAGGATTGGGTGAAAATTTATTGAGATTCCTACGCGATGATGGATAGCTTTGAGAGATTAGTTAGAAGATCAATTAAGATTTTATTGTAGGGAATAAAAAATCACAGGTTCCTATGTGCAGGAGGGTATGTAGGATTTGGAGGTAGAGTTGAAATATCACAAGAGCTTAGCAGTGGTGTGAGTATACCTACGAAGATGGAGGTGTATCTGTTATGGTTTGGCGTTAGGCGTCGGATTTGAAGAGGGACGTGTCGGTAAGAATAGGTTCGGGAATATAGTTGTGGAGGAGTAGATATAAAGCCAATCCAAGTGAAATGGGAATGCCAGCTGATTAGGGCATTATGTTAGGTAAAGGGATTAAGGGCATAAAGAGAGAGAGGATTAAGGATGTATAATTTATTTTTAGAGTGAAATTGTTCTTGAAGATAGATTGAGATTTTCGGATCGAAAGAATTTTAGTGAGGGTCCTCGGCGTGGAGCGATGATCTCGAAGTACGGCCCAACAATTTTGATGTTGATGTTGTACGGTCGCCTAGTGCCTGCACTTGCCTTCTTTCACTCTACAAGCACTGAATCAAGAAAAGTATGCAACACAATGTTTCATTCAGATCAAAGTGTAGATCGAGAATTCTACGATGATGAAATTAATTTGCAAAATGAAGATTGTATGAAGATTATATGACAATATGAAGCCTAAAGATTCTTGTTTGAACTATCCTAAGAGCTAGGACCGAATGCCGACACAAATGGGCTGGTGACTAGTCTCACATTGAGTCGAGGGCCGAGATGCGGAATTGATCACCATATCATTTTGAGCTATGAACGATGGACGATGAAAATACACAATTTCAGACAGCTAGTTCAACACATCGTTTCTCAGTAAATATTCCAACAAATTATATGCTTAAACGTACTGTTTTCATATCAATCGAATTCTATAGTTTGACCCTGTGTTTTCTTCTGAGATTAAATTGTAAAGCACCCAAATTATCCAATTTAGGGTACAAATGAAGGCAATGAAAAGGTTTCCACTTCTCGAAGGCAGACAAAAGGGGAAACAACAGTTTATTCAACCACAACAGTTTGATTCAAAGTTGGATGAAAAAGAGAGATGGAAATTTTAATTGGAAATGCCCACGCAAACTTTGGAAGCACACATAAATAATTAATGGTCATGCCTTGCTAAGTAATGTAGACAATGAAATATGAAATATAATTCATGTGACGGTCAGCTAAGCAATCTTTATATATCTAATTTATTCATTATATATGTGCCATACACACAACATGCAAGAGAAATAAAAATGCTGGCCAAATGACATGAGACATGAGCTCATGAAGTTTGTTTATGTTAGGACCAAAACTGCAATTATCATGCATAAGTTTGTTCAGTACCCCATTTTTCTAGTTGTGTATATTGGAATTTTTTTTTTCTTCTTTGAAATTTGGCATGTTCCAGACTTTTGCTTCTCGTATTATTTGACTTCGAATTCCCAGCCATTCAAAACGCATACATGCGGTGGTTGTAGTACACTGACCAAAGCAAAAAAAATTTGAAAAAAAATAAAATAAATAAAACTCTGGATTTTGATAGGTACATGATATGGATACAAATACTTTACTATATATTCCTTTTCTTCACCTTCACGCTGCCTAATATCAACACTCATTGTTTGGTTTTCATGCTATCATGTTGCCTACCTTTTCTCTCTTTATTTATTCTCATTCTTTGTTGGAAAAATAAAAGATTGTTTTGGCTTGCAATTAAACAAAGTAGCACATTTAAACCATTTAAGAAAATGATGATTTTCAATGGTATTTAAGCCATTGTCAAAAAAAAATCAAAAAAAAACAAAAAAAAAAACAAAGAAAGAAAGAAAGAGAAAAGGTTTTGAGTTTGTAGATGGCAATTAATGTTTGTTTTGACTGAGTTAGGCCGGAAATAAATGTCCAATAGTTTGATTTTCTATAAGAAAATATATAGAAAAGTTAATATATATGATAATCATCGACAAAGCAAGCATATAATGAATCGATAGCACATGTCATAGTCGTGGGCACATCTAAGCATCTACTCTCGCAAGTTTCCAAACTTTCACAACTTTTATTTGTTTTCAAATTTGTTGGTGATCGATCTGGGTTTCTTTCATATATTATTAGAATACAAAGTCTTTGTTAGCTAGCTTAGCTAACTCCACTTCTATTATTGTTCTTTCGGAAATTTGTAGCTAAATCATCGCACTCATCCGTCTATTAACGCATGTTCTTCCAAATTGCATATGTATCTATATCAATTTTTACATCTGAAAGGCCTAACCACATTTAATGTGTTGTCTTTTGGTTGATGCCGCCACACCAATGAGTCAATAGCTCCACAAAATGAATTTATGTCAATGTCATATATCCAAAACATGTATAGTTGTTTTTTCCCGAACAAAATTCAAATATTTATCACTATAGTAGTATCCGTGATAATATCTAAATCTTGTGAGTTTTCACGGTATAAAACGATTGATGGTGCTGGTAGTAGAGTTTGCACCAAATCACAAGAATAACGTCGTTCTCCTTGATACGATTTGTATTCACCGCTATTTGGCAAATTGGTGGATACATCAAGTTATGTCAAATCATCTTCTAAAAGTATAATGGAGTATAAGAATTAAGTAGTTGTTTGGTTTGAAAAATAAATTTGTGTTTTGCGCTTTTAATATTTGTGCCTATAAGAGTGGAGGAGTTGAAATATCATAATCAATCTAACAATGGGAAGAACAGATGAAAGAATATAGATTTTGGTATTTTCCAAAAGGCGGAAAACATGAAAAAAATATTTCAATTTTATATGTTAAAACCATTTTTCAAATCGATCGTTTTTCATCTACGTCCACTTTTCCGTGTATTTTAAAGTACACATTAAAAACACAAAACACAAACTTAACTTCCAAACCAAACACTATCTAAGTTTTCTGACTGTCTGCACTCGCGCTCACACTAAAGGAATTGATCTCAAACTATTCTTCGAAACTATAGTGGGATAAGTTGAAACTGTTTTATTATATTCAAATTTTACAAATTTTTCAGAAGTTGAAATAAGTTTTTAAGTAAGAAATAAATTAACATAGAAAATGAAAGAGTAGGTAAAAGCTTTGGCAGTTTTCGTAATGAATTTCTAACCAAATGAGATCTTACTTATTGTTTGTTAACGGAATCGCTTGAGGAGTTATAAGCGTTGAAATAAAACTGTTCAAAAAGTGGTTGTTGTTGGCGAATAGACGACACATCAATCTTTCTTCTTTTATTCGACTCGTTTGTCTGCAAAACCGGATAACTCCAAGTCGAGAGAAAGTAGTATTATTTAATTCGAAATGTAAGGTGGAAATCAAAAGGCTATTGATCCTAGCACGCACACACAGTGTGTGAAAAAAAGTCAATATTTAAAATTTTACTAACACATAATTTTATGCTAAAATATTTCTATTGATGACCACTAGTAAAAGTGGTAAGATATTTAATTGGATATCTAAAGTCAAATCAATTTTCATTTTACATGATAAACAATATTTTTGATATTACATTTAAAGTTCTAGATTGTTAAAATTAGGAACCAAATAAGTGTCTTTTATGGAATATATCAATATCTAAAATTCATAGTAATGATGTGATTCTTGATCATAAACAATGTCAAGGATGACAATAGGTACTAGTGCACAGAGTTGAATATAAGATGGTAGTAATCATGATAAAAGCACGACTAGTTAAAGTTGCACAAAATTGACTTAACCAATCCAAACAAGAGGATTTATAGGGTAAGAAATTAAAGAAAGCAATCCAAGCTTTCATCATAATCGAGTCTTTAGTGTTCCACTACAATTAGAGATGTATAAGAGAGAATAAAGCAAAGAACCAAATCCACCACTATGCCAAACTAGCTTAGCTCTAATAATAAAGTTGAACAAATTTCTCTTTATCCATTCTATTTCCACTTACTCTACCATCATGTTCTCTGAGAATCCTTGCTGTTGAGTTCACCACTTTGATAATTGATATGTAAGCTTTAGGGTGCATGACACCTCAGTGCAAAAATAAAAACATGGTGCTCATTTGAATCCATTACCAAAAAGTAAAAATCATGTTTAAAAGGCTCTCGAATAATTATCAGAACCAAGCCTGCTTATATTACATAACTAAAAGGTAAATAAATAAATAAGATAATGAATATGGTGTGCCTTGTGGAGCACTGCTATTTGAGCTATCATGTGCTTAACTTCTATGAGGTTAAATTCTCTTTCAAAAGAAACTTCATGGCACTTTCCTTCAAAGCCAATCAAGAGCTTTGGACGTCTAAGATTTGTAGGTAACTAGTACGTTTTAATGTTGATTTACAGCCTAATCTTACCAGTTAGAACTTTAAAGAAATTCACCCATCCTTTTCTAGTACAAATCAAGAATGTATTGTCCAACAATTTATCATTCAAATGCTCAAGAAACTATAAGCAATAATGTTTGATAAACCGGAAACTGTACAATCGATATAGAAAGATCAAATTACAGATATCAGAGATAACAGATCGGTGTACAACAGGTACAGATATCAAATAATGCACAGGCAAAAACATTGATTGAAACAGCGATATGAAGCAACGTTAGTGTGCTGTAAAGGTACGGAAAAATGAATAATTTCAGAAATAGGGCATTTATTGCTTCCACTGTTCAACTCCGTCGATTTTTAAATCTTCACAGCACTGAATTATTTTGCAGTACCATCAACCATATCAATTAGCACTTTGTTTCAAATTGAATTCAGGCATCTATAAAAAGGTAAAACATATACATATATTTGCACAAAATAATTTCATAGGCCAACAGTTGCAAATACACAAACAAAATGCAAGTATTTGATTAGGAAAAATAGAAGTATTATTCATTTGAAATTTACTCAAATGAGCCCAAGAGAAAGGATAAAAAATGATGCACATGCAACAAAAATAAGCCCATACAACTTTTTAATACAAGCTTATTACAGCAAAAATTAAAAGATAACCTCATTTTTAGATGGTAAAAGTGATTAAGCAGTGAGTGCAGAATTAAGGGCGCTATGGACATCGACCCCAATCTGGGCTTCAGCTTTTTCCAAATCTGTCGATGCAGAAGAGAGCTTTTGGGTGAAGTCGGCTAGGCCCTTTTGTACGAGAGCAGGGTCAATTTGGTCAACTGGCACAGCCTCTACGGCAATTATATCTGCATATGAGTTTGCATGTATGAAGGCGAAACCACTGCTGACAAAATATTTGCTCACGTCTGAACCGTCGTGAACTGAAAGAACGCCTGGTTTAAGCTCTGCTATTGTAGCCACATGCCCTGGTAGAACACCCATTTGTCCTGTTGTTGCAGGAATTATGACCTGGTCAACCTGTAATTGAATGACAAATACTATGTCCCTCATCTTCATCATATTCACTAAAGTTGTTATGGTATCGGTGAATTTTTGGCTGTCATTTCTGAGTTAAGTTGGCATACTGATACAATCGGCATAGTAAAGATAAAATTTACCATTTTGATGGTATAACCGGTAATATTTTTTCTGAAACGAGGATAATGATAATTTACAGACCCATTTACATTTTATATTTTCTTATCCTATTAATACAATTTTCAAAGAAAAGCGAGCAACAAACCTGATTCACTCTTGAAATCTAATTCAAACGATGATGATTACAAAATAGAATGTATAATTGAGCACACATGTGTTACAAAAAATACAAAACATCTTGTCGTTTCAAAGAAACACTAATTTATCATTATTAATGTAATGGGTTGTCGATTTATCATGATGTCAACCTTTAATATACCAACAACATGACAATGTTAATGGCATGCATTTTGGGCTTACCAATAGAATGTTACTGTAACGGCTTTTTTTAATATCCAAAATGGTAATGGTAACCATCACCATAATAACAAATATTAATCGCTATTCAGAAGATGTTAAGCCAATGTATCATGATATCCAAAATTCGGTATGGAAATATCCAAATTGAAATGAGTTGTTATTCAAAACCTTACACCATCTAAAAGATCCATTTACTAGGAAAACGCTTTGATGAAAAAAATAAAAAGTGAAGATATTGGAAGATAGAACGGTTAAATTGACACATCATGCAACCAAACAAGTGAAGTGAGGGTTTTGATTTTCGGATAGTGAAAATCTGAAAAATTATTCAGCAATGTGTCAAATCAACAAATGCACTTCGACAAATGGTGCATGATTAAACTGTAGACATATTTGCATATGATTTTCTATCAACCATAATAAATAAAATGGCATGCATAATTCAGATGAAGAAATGATTGTGTGTACTACATGATGTGCAGAACCTATTGCACAAGGCATTGTGTTATACAAGACGTCATCAGAGAGAGCAGCACTAACTTGAAAATACACATTCCAAAATTGAAAATAAACGCTCCAAAATAAATGTATCCAACTCAGGCTATGAGACTCCAGTAGCTATTGATGTGTAAGTGTAAAATGATATGCCTACAAATTTGTTTCAATTTGAAGGAGCATTCAGATAGGAGTCGTAAGATACTAATATTACACAGCCAGGTTCTCCATAATTTTTTTTAAAACAGGAGTCTATTTTGTAAGGTTAAATATATATGGAAAGCGCTATTACTATCAGGATTTTTCCCAATCTATACATTCCGATGAAAGGAGTATTTGGGATTCACATGATTTCCAATTTACACTAACCAACCAACCATAATGTATATGTACAGAAAGTAGAAACCCTCCTCTCCAACATGCATTAGCTGTAGATTTTATTAAAAATTTTGTAACAGAACCACTAATTCGAACTTGGTATAAACCACAACACTCAGCATGGACACCATCTAACTTTATGTGGGTACATATTTGGTTGGGAGAAAATGACTGATAAAAATAAGGAAGAAAATGTCCAGAGAGAGTTTTCATATCAAACATGAGCTAATAAAAACAAAATAAGTAGAAGAAAATTGTAGGAAATTGCCAACTCAGAACTTATCTGATCGCATCTTTAAACTTGACATATTTCTTTTACATGGATAACCATTACTAGAATATACTCCAACTACAGACAGTATAGCACAGGTACCGCAAATTATTTCTTTACTCAATTTGCTTCAACGATGAATTGTTATAATCCCATATCATATTTCATAGCAACGCATTATCGTCTATGCATTCCCCATTTATCTCACCAAAATTTCTTTGTAGACTTGAGCTATTTTTCACAATATGTTTGGTGTAAGCATATTTTTGTTATTAAAATTGGTTTATTTATTTTTCTAAGGGATAAAGTTCATTATAATACGTCAGTCTAATTCTACCTACATCTATAGCTAGACTTCCGGTGTTTCATTACAGTTATATAATGTATGTAAAACTAGCTACACAGTAAGTGAGTTTCAGTTTCACCTGCAGTATTAAAAGAACATGATAATCATTAACCGTGCTCACACAAAGTTTTACAATTGAACCAAGGTTTTGAAATTACAGCTAGCATGCTGGAATTCCGGCCATTCCGGTCTAGTTCCGACATTGGCCGGATCGACATGCTGAAAAAATAATTTTTCCCAATTTGGTTAAACATAAAACCATTGTTTACACACCCAGAAAAAACCAAATCAAAAGGTTAATGCAAGAATTCAAAGAAAATTGCAAACTACAACGAATGAAATCGAAGAAAATCCCTTCCATCAATTTTTTCCCTTTTCCATCAAAAAATTAATGAAAACCCAGAAAACAAAAGTTTAAGTACTTGAAGTGAGTTAGGGCTTAGGACTGCTTGGATGTTTTGACCGATTAGGAATTTGATGTTTCCATTTTCACTGTCTTGGTTTTCTTTGTTTTAATTAGAGATCAAGGCTAGTAATTTCATTGATCAAGAAGATTTAGGGCTTCAGGGAAGAAACAATAGGACGATAAGGATATTTAAGGGCTTACATAGGTTAGTATGTTATTTTTTTGAAGAAATTAGTAAGTTATTTTTTTGTTGATTGAGTTTTTAAGGGTTAGCAGGCTAATTGGGCTTTAGGCATGGCTAGATGATAAAGAATTTGTTGAATGAGCTTTAGGGCGTCAACGTCTAAATTGTACCCATTAAATTACAATTCACAGCCCAAATACAATTAAGTTATTCTAAATACAGTTTTGTAGCACTTATTCACATATTTAAATAGAAAAGAAGTGCTGAAAATGTAAATCCAAAACAGAACTTAGATGGAATATTCATAATTTCCAAGACCAAACCGAAATTTCAAACCTTGTTCAGGACTATATCGTAATGTTGTGCCACCGGTTACTACAAATTTGTGACAAAGGTTGGGGGCACAAGTAAACATGTCAACTTTTTTACCCATTAATACTTCCAATTTTACATTCAAGCAATAATTCACCAGAAAATGCTACTTAAAGCCCAACCTATAAAAAGCACATTTCTCAAGGTGATATTTATTAAACATGCTTGCTTATACTTCGGAGTTAAGACACTGGATATTATCAATAACATGATATTTTGGTGTAAAGAATCATCCTCATATAATTATATCAGATTTGAAAATCATAAAAGTCATAATGTTATCTTAGGTTGTTACGTTAACTGTAATTTTACCATTATGATACTATTACCAACCCTTGGTAACTAAGAATAAAAAAAAAGATGTATCAATAAAATTGGCATGGTAGTGATAAAGTTACCAACACTGTCTGTAAATTAGCAGAAACAAGCTATTAAAATCATCGGTAGCGTAAATTTATCAATCGTTTCATACTCTTATTTTATCGACATTAGTTTATTTGTTACAACAGGTGTTTTAAAATAATAGTAGACCCATATTATAATTTTATAATCTTTTGCTATCTTTTAACCATTTTGACCTTCATTTTTATGTGAAATTTCGATGTATTTGAAACATATATGTTGAATCAATCCAAAAACTTATATCATGTAAAGATTTATATCAGCATAATGAAACATGTACTAGTAGATTTAGTATTGATTAAAGTAAATGAGTCTTCATTTGCTAAAGCGTAAATGTACAACTAAATTTTTATTCACTTTTATGCTTAATGGTAGATTTATCATTACCGATCAACGGTAAACGATTTATCGGCACCAATCATTAGGCACCGTATCGATACCAGTAACGGTTTTAAGTTTTGTTTTACTAGTTGAATCAGTACGGTAACGGAATTTCTTCTTCAGTGACAGTAACTGTTGCCGTAATAACTCTTATCACAATTTTTTTTTTGATTTAATGTCTAACAATACAAATATTTCATTTTTTCCAACAAGTTTAACCTAATAAAATCATTATCTTATAGCTTAATTTGAGACAAAGTCGCTAGAAAAATAGATTACTTCAGTATATAAACTATTATATGTTCAGATGAATTTCTTTGCAAAATTATCATGCAAAAACATTGTTTGATTCTATAAATCTATATTATTCTAGATATTAGTTTTAGATGATAGGTGTAATTATACAATACAGATTACCTCATTCAACCGTGTATAACCTGACAGTTATATGTGTACAGATCAAGACGTTTCATTATGAACTCCATGCAAGTAATAAACAACTTCGGAAATGTTTGAATCAAGGTTCCAAAACTCGTTTTCAATCTTGGTTTTCAATTATCTAGAATTTTCTTAGTTTTGGACGATTTTGGAAATTTTGGAAGTTTCAATTTTGATTTCGGTTTCATTTTGGGGTTTCAACAGTTTTTTAATGTAAATGTAGTAATAATCCTTGCAAATAAAATATAAATATAGTCTATAAAAAAAATAGCATATAACATTACAGATTCGTTACATCCAAAAATTATTCCTTAGAGTTGCACATGCCTAGGTGTAGTTCTTGGTTCGAAGACAAACAAATGTAGTCATAGACTCTACTGTAAAAATCTTCACAGGCCACCTAGGTGTAGGTGAGGCTTACCGCTTAGTCATCAACCTAGACCTACCAGTGCAAGATTTATTGCATCATCTAAGAATATAAATAGCACCAGTTAAACATTAATTGTGGCTCGATGCCACGAATAAGGATCTGTGCTAGTTTAATGCAATCTTGTCTCCTTGGTTGCTCCTAAACACATCCAAAACCTCAAATTTTCCATTTCAATCAATGGATGCTAAATCAAATACTAATATTTCATATATAATACACGAGTTACCTAGATTCAATTCGGTTAGTCTCTGCCTAAACGATTAATCCCTGATCTATACTCACTGACTAACGTTCGCCTTTTACAAGGTTAGTTATAGATATGAAAAAACTAATCTTCTTTATACAATGCATCTTTAAATTAAGTTGTAATATAACATCGATTGTGTATGCTCAAACTTACATTAGTGTTTAAATGTTTACGCATTCATACAATGATAAAATTGACGTAATATCTAAATTATAGATTTATGTAGATAAAGATGTGATCAAAATATAATGAATAACAATTAAAAATGGAGATACATTATACACACATGAAACAAAATTAACACAACAAATTAACACATGAAATAAGATATAATGCAATCATAGTTATTAATAGCACACAACGCAAAAATGCGCAAAGCTTCTCTGGAGCTTTGGCACACGGCGCAGCAAATGACGTGCACCTTTTTAATTTACTGCACATGCTTAGACTTTTTTTTAATAAATTTAATATATATAACAATAGCAATTAATTTGAAAGTTCAACATACTTATATTTAACATAATTAATAAAGATTTTTTTGATATTTTAAAAAAGACATCATCAAATACAATATCATAAGCATAGAATTTCAAGCATAATAGTCTTTAAAACTAGAATCCAAGATAATAGTACAGATTACCGATAAACTAGAAATATGTATTTGATTCAGCAATCATATTTTTTAAATCAATATTTGCATAATCAAATTCATAAGATTCAGAGTATTCCTCGTTTGTCCCATATCGATTGATAATTTATTCAGTGCGACCATAATAGAAACAGACAGTTCAAAATTTATTAAAGATTAACAAAACATCAATTCGATATTATTTGCCCGGTGCAGCGGTAATTAGAGCAAATAGTTCGAAGTTCGTTCGAGATTAATTTGGAGAATGCGACGAGATTATTTGTTCGGCGCAAGGGTGGTATTTAGACCTGTCGGGTTGGATCCGAACCCGACTCAGCGGGTCTCGATTCTAATCAGGTTGGATTTTATTAGTTTTATCGAGTCTAATTTGTACATTTTAAAACATTGACATGAACTGAGGTTCGATTCAGATCGAGTTGGATTGGGTCCAATTGGGTGATAACGCTAAAAAATATGTATGCTTTCTCGCTTATTTATTCTAATCTTTCGGGTAAGATCGGTTCTTCGTGCTAATTTTCATCAACAAGACCTGGCCCGGGACCTGTCGGGTACAAGTCAAGTTCGGATCGATTTGTTTTGGGATTACGAATGTTGGTTTTAATTGTCATCGTAGTTCGAGGCGGTCATGATATAAATAAATAGTTCAAAGTTTGTTGGAGATTAGTTCAAAGTGTAATTGTATCATTGTATAGAAAATTTATAATACATTCAACCATTGTTAAAGATTAGTTTAGATTGTAAAAAACAATAAAATAATAAAAAGACGTGATATTTTTGCGCCCGTTTGCGTCATTCGTCGTGTCCTTTCATGTGCGCCATGCCATATAGGAAGAAATGTGCAAATGTCGCGCCGCGCTTTACGCGCACTGTATCGCGCCTTTTATGACTATAAATGCAACATCATATCTCTTCAAGTTTTTCTCACTTAAGACATATAAAATAAATTATACATTTATACCTAAAATTTAAGTGCTAGACAATGACTATTAGTTTACAAAGGAATAAAATTGAACAAGATAATATAATTAAATGACGTTATATGCTTATAACGTTATGTTTAATGCTATTTTTATGACATGATTACAAAAAGTCCTTTTTTTACATCTGCTGATAAAACAATTATATTAGTCTTGTTTAATTAATTATGTATTATAATAATACATATTTAGTACATGTGCAGTAAATAAAAAGATACAAGCACGTCGTGCATCAAACCTCAAGGAAGGTTCTTTTGTCATTTTACATTGTTAATAACTCGTTGTAGTTCAAATGTATCGCCTAGCATTCACATAGAGATTTTTATAAACCTACATAGCCGCTACTTGTATTCAACGGAATGTTAAAAGCCAGGGTTAAAGCTTGGATCTAGTGTAAATTCTTCATACCTCGTAGAAACACACAATAATTATTTTTTATGGAAAAAAGGACGATTTTGATGGATTCTCAAGGATGTGATTTCAACAAACATAAAATTGAGATGGATGTTGAATAAGATGTTCAAGATTTGTCGCTTTGTTCCACTAAGGTATTAATACAAGATCTTAATTAAGACTTGAAACCTTGCTTCATGTGCTTTCAATCAAGATTTGTTGTTTCGTTTTATTAAGATATAGTGATGTGCTTTCAAGCATATACAATCTATAAGTTGAAGATAATATATTGAATAAACATTAATAGTTGTAGTTCCAAAATAGAATGAAGGAAAATGATAGGTAAATGGTGTGATATATAATAGATCTAGTTTACGCTCCCCTAGTATTCTAGATTGACCATTGGTTGCTCTCATTGTATTGAGAGAACACCGAATGTAATGTGTTTTGGATCAAGGTTTGCTATTTTTCTACAATAACACCCACTTTGCTTTTATTTTGCAGTCTAATTCTTCTAAGCTTTTAATAACTATTGTGCAACCAATGTGTCACATACCGTAATATTGTAAAATAATGTTTATATTTCAAATATACTGCTAAAAATATAACTTTTTGTATCCAATGTTTGTTGAAATAAATGAATTATAAATTAAACTTGTTATTATTGTTTAAGCATACAATTTTTATTAACATGAATGTGGTACTGGTACATATGCTGCTGTTTACAATTTTTTTAGGATTTAATATTTTTTAGACAAGCTAATGAATATTAATCAATTGAATATATTTAATTAATTTATAATCCTAAGATTAATTAATTCAATCGTAGAAAATTAAGAAAAACTTGTAATAATTGTAAAGTTTATAAATTGTTGGTACTTAAAATAGTTTGCGATTAATAAAAGAAACTTGTGAACTGTAAATAAATTTGAAGAATTTGAAAGTAAATTAGTGGAGAGAATCAAAGAAGACATGATCCATTTCGATAGCTATTTTTTCTTACGGTTAGTCTATCTAATCCATTACAAGGAAGATACGATCCTCGCAATTACACACGTGATATTAAGGGCATGCCAAACAAGGGTGTAGGTGAGCATACTTATTCTTATTTTTGTGCAATAGAGGATGAGCCAGTGGACAAATAATCATTCGAGTGCTATTTAAACAAATAAAGCAGCAGTGGTTGCGAGCTGCTAGAGATGACATTAACACTCCTCTATTTTGCTTCGTGAAAAAAAATGCACAGATGTATTTTGTTCCCATCATCAATAGAAGTGGTTTTGTAAGTACTGTCCCCGTTGATAATTCAGTTTTTCCGTAGTTAAATGAGAACTTTTTTTTTTCTTTTGTTGACTGCGAGTTAAGATTGAGTTAGGAATCCATAATTACACTAAAATTAACACCAAATGTTGTTATGCATCTCCTCACTATGTGAATAGCACAGTTAATCCATAATAAAACTTTAGTTTCACCAAACAGAACAGTGCATATCACTAACTTAGTCAGAAATTTAGGTACAATCATCCGGCCAACAAAACAAGTAGCGTCGCAAACATATGGCTAAACGTTACTGTATAACTCATAAACAATCATAACTAATTTTACATCAATCAGTAAATTAAAACCACAAAAAAGGAAAGAAAAAAGAAAAAGAAACAAACCTCTTTGTTCGAGATCTCAGACTGATAAGGAAGAACAAAATTCAATGTGAGCTTAGAAGGAATGGTGGAAGGGGTCGGAGGTCTCGATTTCATGAAATGGGACGGCGTTTTAGGCGGCTCGATGTTAGGCGACACCTTTTTCCAAGCTTCTATGAACGCCGAATCCTCTGATGACGGAGCCGCCACGTCAGAGGTTGAAAACCTGCGAGAAATAGATACTCGTGTTGCGGAGGCAGATCTGGTCAGCAAACGCGCGGCTCGGAAATACATTTTTATTTACTGCTAAAATCAGTTTGGGTTTAAAATTGATCTAATTTGGGGGCGATTGGAGGAGGAGGGTTTGGTCGGACAGTGGATATTAATATTTGTTTTACCTTAGCAAATTAGTCCTTTGTATTTTAATATTTATTTTTGCATGTTTTATGTATGATAATGGTTGAGAAATTCAGTTTTAAGGAAAAAGTTGGAGGAATTTACTAATTTAGTTTAGTGAATATTAGGCTCAGGTCTCTAATAAGTTTCAAAATACACAAAAACCCAAGTAAAAAAAAGTATGTAAATTAGATCCGTAGAATTAAGTTACAAAATAATTGCATATAGTTATGCAATTATTCACTGAATAATTGCAGACATTTATGCAATTATATCTAAAAGTTGCATAAATTTATGTAATTTTTTCGGTAAATAATTGCTGAAATTTCCGCAATTTTTTTGGTGAATAATTGCGGAAATTTCCGCAATTTTTCAGTGAATAATTGTGGAAATATCTGCAATTTTTTGATATGATTGCATAAATTTCTGCAATTATTCACTGAATAATTGCATAAGTGTATGCTATTATTCGGTAACTTAATTCTAGGGATTTAATTTACAAACTTTTTTTTAATGGGGTTTTTGTGTATTTTGAAACTTATTAGGAACATGTGCCAAATTGTCCCTTTAGTTTAAAGGAAAAGGTTAAGATAACTTTTATTCTCAAGGGCGCTGACTTTTATTTTTTGTTTCAAGGACGCGCACTTTTTCCAGATTTCCCGTGCACTTCTTTCAGACCCACTAAAGAAATCGTTTTCCACTTCCTTTATCGTTCAAACAATCTAAGGCTTCAGTGATCAAAAAATATACGGAGAAATCAACGAAAACCCGATCAAAGTCGCCAAGTTCATCGTTGTCAGAGTCAAATATTCCATTGTCGAAATGGATATTAAAACCTATCTCGCTAAATTCCAAAAAGCTGGATTTGACACCTCAATCGAAACCTAAATCCGAAAAAACTCAAAGATTGAAGTCGAGAGTTGCTAAATCAAGAGCCAAAAAAAATGGTAAGCAAAACATTGAAGAAGAAGAAAGAGAAAAAGTTTAAACACCGCCGATGCAGTCATCCCTTCAAAGATATTGCTTACTGTACAATTCGTTTTCAACTATCAAATGCTTAAATGACACTTAGTAATGGTATTATTGATTCAAAAACAACATGCATAAATTACACGTCAAATGATATTTAGGCATATCATTTCTATTTTTGAAACACGGTAGACAGTTTTATGCTAAATGATGGACTGATATAGTATTTATACTGTTAAAATATAGTAATAGTATTTCAATCACAAAATGAAATTTCAATATAGCATTTTAATTACAAAGTCCTTTAGGATTTAAATGATATACAAAATGATGGTTCGATGTAGCATTTTATTTGTGAAGTCCTATATCATGATTGCTATATGCAAAATGAAATTTCAGCATAGCATTTTTTTTTAAAATGGTACTTTATATACATGTTACTGGGACAACATATCGCATGTCAATAAACGTTCGAATCACGCTACGCGAGTTTCGAACTTGTGACATCTCGCATCAAAGCCGAATCACTTAACCACTTGGACAATGGTGCTTGTCAGTATAGCATTTTAATTAAAAAGTCCTTTAGAATGTAAATGATAGTCACAGCATTTTATTTGTGAAATCCTATATCATGATCGTTGTATGCAAAATGACATTTCAGTATAACATTTTAATTACAAAGTCCATCATGATGCATCAGATATAAAAAATGATAGTTTGATGTAGCATTCTATGTATGAAGTCATCTATCGTGATCGCCGTATACAAAATGACATTTTAGTGTAGCATTTTAATTACATAGACTATTATAGCTTGATGTAGCATTTTATTGACAAAGTCCACTATCGTGATCGTCGTATGCAAAATGACATTTTAGTGTAGCACTTTAATTACAAAATCCATTAGGATGATTGAATATAAAAAATGATAGTTTATGTAGCATTTTATTTATAAAGTTCTCTATCATGATTGTCGTATGCAAAATGATATTTTAGTGCAGCACTTTAATTACAAAGTGCATTAGGATGGATTGGATATAAAAAATGATAGTTTATGTAGCATTTTATATATGAAGTCTTCTATCATAATCGCCGTATGCAAAATGACATTTTAGTATAACACTTTCATTAAAAGTGCATAAGGATGGATTGGATATAAAAAAAGATAGTTTTTGTAGTATTTTATTTATAAAGTCCTCTATCATGATTGCCATATGCAAAATGAAATTTTAGTATAATATTTTAATTACAAAGCGCATTAGAACGGACTGGATATAAAAAATGATAGTTTACATAACATTTTATTTATAAAGTACTCTATCATGATTGTTGCATGCAAAGTGACATTTTAGTGTAGCACTTTAGTTACAAAGTCCATTAGGATGGATTGGACATAAAAAATGATGGTTTATGTAGCATTTTATAAATGAATTCCTCCATCAAGATGTCGTATACAAAATGACATTTTAGTATAACATTTTAATTACAAAATGATAGTTGAATGTATCATTTTATTTGTAAAGTCATGTACCATAATTGCCATATGCAAAATGACATTTTACCACAGCACTTTAATTACAAAGTCCATTAGGATGTATATGATATAAAAAAATGATGGTTTGATGTATCATTTTATTAATGAAGTCCTCTATCATGATTGCTGTTGGCAGAATGGCATTTTTAGTGTAGCGCTTTAACTACAAAGTCCATTAGGATGGATTAGATACGAAAAATGATAGTTTATGTAGTATTTTATTGATGAAGTCCTCTATTATGATTACCATATCTAAAATGACATTTTAGTGTAGCACTTTAATTACAAAGTCCATTAGGATGGATTGAATAAAAAATGATAGTTTATGTAGCATTTCTATGTATGAAGTCATCTATCGTGATCGCCATATACAAAATGATATTTTAGTGTAACATTTTAATTACATGGCCCATTAGGATATAAAAATGATAGTCTAATGTAAATTTTTATTGATGAAGTCCTCTACAATGATCGTCATATGCAAAGTGACGTTTTAATGTAGCACTTTAAGCATTAGAATGGATTGGATATAAAAATTGATAGTTTATGTAACATATTATATATGAAGTTCACTATCATGATATTTTAAAATGCTACTTTGTTGTAGTATTTTATTAGAATGTATAGGATATGAAAAATGATATTTTACTATAGCATTTTAAGTATAAGGTCCACATATATTAAATGATTATCAAGCATAACATTTAATTAACATACCTGTAGATAACATTTAAACATTTATGTGTACATAAATCCAAAGCAGCAAAAACAAAAAAGAGAGAGAGATCAAAACCAGAAATGAATCTCATACCAACCAATATCAATGCAGTGTAATGGCCATGATTAAAGTTCTTCAAAAAATGCAGAAACAAATATGCATGGTTTATGATGAAAAATATAAAGATACTGGATAACCGAGAGCTTTCAGAAAATTATGAAAAGGAGGAAATCGACAATTTCAAAGCAGTAACAGTATTTCAAATTCACAACAATGCTAAAAATAGGATCATAACGAAGTTGCGGGAAAACACAGAAGCCTAATTTTTTATTTAGGATTTAATCTGAAGTGTACATGAAGTTGACTTCAAATTTTCTTATTAATTTTTCTGGTATTGTACTAAAATATGATTTATGTTAATATATGCACCGTCAGAATATATGTACTGTGATAGCATCATTTGAACTGTCATATTGACTTTTCTTATTATTATTTTTTAAATGGTACTTTATATACAACAAATCACTGTGATAACATATCACATATCAATAAATGTTCGAATCACGGTACGCAAGTTTCGAACTTGTGACCTCTCGCACCAAAGCCAAATCACTTAACCACCGGGACAATGGTGTTTGTCGACTTTTGTTATTGTTTGCATTGTCACATTGTATGTATATATCATATTATTTACATTATCGTATTGTTTGCATTATCATATTGCTAAAATTGTAGATTGTTGGGTGCTTACATGTGTTGATTTCTTAAATATAATCAGTGGAATGCACAATGATAAGAGCATTCTTAATAGTTTGTATTATACTGAAATGCTATATACAACTATTATTATATAAAAAATTACTATAAAATGTATGTATTGGGATTTTATTTTTTAAAATAATCATTGTTGACTAACATAAAAATGATAAAATAGATGTAAATAGCATCGGGTTAAAGCGAAACATGAAACAAAATGCAAGTAAATACATAATCATATATCTGTCTATAAATATCATTGTTTTTGAAAGAATCTCACAACCATCTATTTGTAATGCCCCATTGTTTCCCTTTGAACCAGTGGTGGCACTGGAGGGTGCATTCTCATTGTCTCCTTCACAGCTGATTTCAGAAAAGTAAGGTTATCAATGTCATTTTGTTCTATTTTTGCTTTTTTATTCATGATTCTTCTTCTTACTTCATCTCATGCTTTCTTCATTGCTTCTGGATGTCTCATTAATTATGTCATTACCCATTCTATAGCTATGGAGGTTATGTCTATTCCTACTACAAATATATTTTGAATTAAAGCATAAAAATCTAATTGTCGACAAAGAGTATTACCCATTACCCATAACCAAATCTCAGTCTACCAAAAAAGCAGGAGCAACAAAAAATATGTTGTCTTATGAACAAAACCAGATGTGCCAGTGTTTAAAAAAATTCATTAACAACAGATTTAGCTGAATAAATGTAACAAGAAGTATTTTCAAACATGAAAACCCATATATTACATCTCTCAACTATATATTATTATGCATGATACAAATGCTAAACTATATAACTGAAATGATGTATACAACTAGTATTATACTGTAACAAACAATAATATAACCACAAACACAATCAATAGCCAAAATCAAGCCAAATATAAATCAGACAACATTTACACAATATTCAAACAATTAACAAATTTGAATTACATGGTAAATGCAAAAACGATAGTTTAAAGTATCATTACAATATAAAAAATAATTCATAAAATGAAACATTATAGTAAACTATTGATAAAATCAAATTTTCATTCAACAAATAGCAAAACTATTCATACAGAAACAGAAAATAATACAAACACATAGCATAACAATATAAACTACATACAAACTATAGAGACAAAGAATACCATGCACAAATAGCATAACAATCTAAATTATAGATTCAGAGACAGAGAATATTAAACTAAACTAAGAATATAAACTGTTGATACATAGCACCACAATTTTAAATTGGTTCAAATGTTAAATTTTGGTGATATAAAATCACAAATAGAAGGAAACAAATATGCAAAAAGGAAAGTAATCACATATGTTTATTATGGAAATGCATAAATTATTGGATCGCATTTCCATTAGATGGCAAGGAAATAAATGCATGCTCATGTTATGGAATAATATATATGCAAAAGGATATGCATATTATTTTTTTCTCAGTAATTGCATTACTTTAGGATTATTTTCTTCTATCTTTGCTAATCAAAGGAATGAGTGTATTACTTACTATGTTTGCACTATTTGTTACCATTGTCACTTGCCTTCATGATCTTCTTACCATATCTTGGTACTTTAATCAATGACTCTCATGGATTTGCATTGGCTATACATTGAGGGTAGACATTGTTGTAAACATATCCTGACATTTAGCCAGCGATCCCCAAATAGAGTGTCTCTTCTTGTTAACCCTAACTTAGGACTTTGGTATGTAAACTCTTATCTTGTAATATCTTATAACTCTCTCCTGTGTAATAAAATCTCTCTCCTTTGGACTGGACGTACACTATCTTGATGATAGTGAAAACAGTATAAATATTATGCATCTCTTTTCTTCTTCTTTATAGTTATTTACTATTTATTTGAAGTAATAGATTAATTGTTGCTAGATTGAGTGATGTATAAATTGGCAAATCTAGATCTTGTTTACTGTTTTTTCGGCATTTGTGCAATTATTGCACAACAGATTGGTAGCAGAGCAAGGCGATTTGTTTAAATTTGTGCATCAATGGCTTTTAGAAAGAGCGATAGATCCAGTGGTAATTATATTATTACTCATTTTGATGGAAAAGGAGATTTTGTGCAATATGGAAGATAAAGATGGAGGAGATTATGTTGAGAAAGAAAAGCGTTCCAGTCTTGGAACTTTGGTGATAAAGAGTTTAGTGTGTTGAAGGGACATTTGGATTTGGGAACCTATATCTGCGTCACGACTCAACGCTGATGTATGAGTCTTATGTTGATTTCCATAGGAAATTTGGGAGATTGCAAAAGGATATTCTGTTTTCTTTTGTACACCATATTTGTAGTCCACTTGGTTCTTTGAGTTTTGAGGGTGGTGCTCATAATACTGAAGAGTTCAGATGATGTAGTTGATTTTGATGAAAGATTTAGCGTCGTTGAGGCTTGTCGACTTGTGATGTCGTCTTGGGGAGTTCAGTTCATAGAGTTCATTTTTGACAGATTTGGTGCCGTTGAGGTACGTCATCGATTTTGTGATGCCGCCTTAAACGAATTACGCAAATCATATGTGGACTTTAGGGACATAGTAAATTTTCTAGCTAGCTTTGGATTTGTTGATTTGCATATTAGTGCGTTCAAGTGTGCCTCGAACTTGATTCGTTTTTTTCCTATAGCGACTTGTGGTTCCACATGATGGTATGTGGGAGGAGAGAGATTTGTCTTGCATACAAAGATTTGGATCAGCCTATTTTATGTCCATTGGCTTTTATTTTTGGGCTCTATATTTTGATAGGTGATTGAGAGGATTTTTTTGGCCTTGGTGGCTTTGAGAGTATTTTGGTATCTACCTTCTTTTGATTTTGGATATTTGCAACATTTTGTTGGGGGCGGGGACATAGTCTGAGCTCGTTAGCAAGGTGCGACGGGGAGGTGGCCTTGCCGGAACCTATTGGGCAAGTATTCATTTTTGACATCTATCTCGTTAAGAGATTTTGGTTGAAGGTGGAGTTCATTTTTAAGAGTTTTATGTTGAAAAGAGAATTTGTGTCGAGGTGGGGTGTTGGAGATATGTGATTTTGCATTAAGATGGAGTGTTAACTTTTGATGATACAAAATCACAAATAGAAGGAAACAAATATGCAAAAAGGAAAGTAATCACGTGTGTTTATTATGGAAATGCATAAATTATTGGATCGCATTTCCATTAGATGGCAAGGAAATAAATACATGCTCACGTTATGGAATAATATATATGCAAAAGGATATGCAAATTATTTCTTTCTCAGTAATCGCATTGCTTTGGGATTTTTTTTCATCGTTGTTAATTAAAGGAATGAGTGAATTACTTGCTATGTTTGTACCTTTTGTTACCATTGTAAATTGTCTCTATTATCTTCTTACCATATCTTGGTAATTTAATCGACAACTCTCATGGATTTGCACTGGCTATATATTAAGGGTGGATTTCATTGTAAACCCATCCTAGCATTCATCCAATGATCCCCTAATAGAGTGTCTCTTCTTGTTAATCCTAACTTAGGGTTTTGGTATGTAAACTCTTATCTTGTAATCTCTTGTAACTCTCTCATGTCTAATAAAATCTCTCTCCTTTGGAATGGACGTACACTATCTTGATGATAGTGGAACCGGTATAAATATTGTGCGTCTAATTTTCTTCTTTATAGTTATTTACTATTTATTTGGAGCAATAGAATAATTGCTGCTAGATTGAGTGATGTTCAAATTGGCAAATCTGGATCTTGTTTATTGCTTTTTCCTCTTTTGTGCAATTTTTGCACAACAATAAAAACAACAAAACTATTCAAACAGAAACATAAAATGTTATACACACATAGCATAACAGTATAAACTAGCTTCCAGAAATTAGTAAAAATCAGTATGAACATTGAAATATACAAAAATACTCTAAATTAATAATGATAAAAAAATAAGAAATAAAAGCATACTTTGGGAGAGGAATTACTATGTTGAACGAACCCAAATCAGCCATCACTAACCAAATAACCTAAAAATAAAAAATATAGTTATAACCAATATATACATACCATAATACGCAAAAACTTTCAAAAAACATATCTAAATCAGCAATAAAAAGAAGATTGAAATAATCAAGAGCAAGATTTAGAGCTACAGTCAATGCACGCACGCAAGCAGAAAGAAAAAACTACGAATGCAAAATTAGATTGGAAGAAAGGAAAGGAAGAGGAGGATCGATCTGAATTTGAGGAAGAAATTGAGACCTATAAAACATGAATGCGTCCCTGTGCCTGTGCGAAAAAATACGAATGCATCCCTATGCTTATAAAACATGAAACCTTTTTCCTTCAGCCCATTTACCTAGATATGGTTAAAGGATAACTAAATATTCTAAAAATTATCCGATGCTTATGTGGAAAATTGAAAAATATCGGGTACTTGGAAAAAAATGGATACAAATGTAAATATGAAGGTAATGCTTTCAAAAATTATTCATTTAGTTTTTGTCAAAATAATCGTTTAAATAATCAGTATTTGTCATTTTATTAGTATAATAGTTTAATATTATTAATATATACACATACATATTTGTTGCTCAAAACTATCCTTTACCATCTCAGTTTTTATTTTATGTATTTTCATAAACATTAGTGTTGAGGTGATTGTGTTTTAAACCCCATTTTTATTTGTTTAAATATATCAATTATTAGTGAATGGATAAAAATTCAATATTCATCCACTATTCGTGGATAAGAATATCCAAAAATTCAAAATAATCTTAAATAGGGATAAAACACTATCCGCATTCGAAAGTACCAGTTGATAGACAAAAAAGATAAGAAGGATGTGTTTGGTTGATTAAAGAACTAAAAGTATAAGATAAAATAAAAGTAGGGAATGATACACTCACTCAATTTTTGAAACCTTTATCAAAGTCAAACCAGTATATTTACATGATTATATCACTATACATTGAGATATTATTGCTATGTTTGATTCTTTTATTCTCTCCTTTTTATTATATCTTTTTGGTTTCGCATTCTTCTCAAACTAAAGGAACTTATTTGTTTGGGTTATTTAGCGGCTTTAGCTAATCTTGATCACTTAAAACACGCCGACTAAAATACAACTATACATGATGTACTATGTACTTCTTTCGATATATATGTTTATGGTGATGCTCGGTTGTCTAAATTTTGGTATATTTTATCGATTTTGGTACTATAAGTACATGACAAATATGCATCCACCTCTTTGTAGTACAACCATTACTAATGCTAATTCTTATTTTCAGAGGTTGAGACAGTGGAAACTTATCGAACTATGTTGTGCGAACATTATGGGGGAACCGCCATTTAATAGAGTTACGTGCATAGTTGGATATGTGGAGGACCAGTATATTTCATACTCCTTGGCACAACTACTGACAATACTCGCTCGACAACGGTTCTAAATGATAATTATCATTTATTAGTGGCTTATGGCTGTCTATGCATAAGATCGTCTTAATGGTTCGGTCTTAGTTCATATATGGCGTTTGGGAGAGATGTTTATTTTAGCTTGTCAGTGTTTTTCATATCCCTTTTGATCCTCCTCCTTCAGACGACATGTTTGGAAGATGTCATTGTATAGGCGATGCTTATAACTCAATGCACGAACATGCTGGTTAGATTGACGCAGAGCTCGTTTCATGGTTGGTGATCATAATTCTTATTGGAGATGAGTGGCTCCATTTTGCTACATGTTAATGGATTATTCAAGTGGGGAGATGTTTGATCACATTGTGCCCTACATACAATATGGAAAATCTTAAATACCAATGTTTACATTTAAGCTCACGTCTTCCAAGTGCTTAAGGCATCCTCAAGATACATCTCATGACTATACATTCAAGACTTTTGATCTTAGTGGTAACTTGATAGAATAACCCATGGAGTATCCACCAGATCATGATATTTATAATGTACTTTTAGTTGGCTTATACTTGCCGCATGAGGTACTTACTAGTTTGTTCGTAAATTTACATTGATTTCCCTTAAGATTAAATTTAAGAATAGCATTATTTATCTTAACAGCATTCATGTTACTTGGACGAAGATTGAATATTTTTAGTTGATTTTCATGATACAACACTACCGTTTACTCAACCGTTCATAAGATACATCAAGTATATCAGAATTAGGTAGACAAATAGATTCAACAGCTCCAAGCTTAGTTAGCGCGGTTTCAGTAATATAATGAGTGTCCAAACCCATTTGACGGTGTTAATGACAAATTACAATGATGGTTGTATTAGCAATAGCTCGGCAGATTTAGGTTTTATTAGTGATTATAAATATATTCATATCATTATGTATCATTATTTAACTTATGTGTTTGTATTCGACAGATGTATGTACATTTATCAACTTATGTATTATGTATGATGTACTCGACTGTCATCAAACTGGTATAATATTATTTTCTCTTATCAATGTATATTTTATGTATATTTGTAGTTAGCGATTCCTTATAATATTGTGTATGTATAATTTTATGTAGTGTTATGTAGTAATTTTTAGTATTATATGAAATGAAGTTGTTATCAAGAGTTCAAGAGTTCAAGATATCAAGATTATCAAGAGTTCAAGAGTTCAAGATATCAAGATAAGTAATAGAGTCTAGATTTATGTTAAAACTTCATGATAGCACTAAAAGCTTTATTCGAATTTTAATTATATAATGGAATCCACCTTCTCGCTTTAATAGTGGGATGGAACCCATGACCTTCTCTAGTGGAATGGAATCCACAAAATTTTCAAAATGACTTATTTTTAGAATTTTTCAAAACTATCTTTTAAAAAGACATCTCTCTCTCGATTTAAATATTTTAGCCTTAATTCAAAAACTATTTTTAATCATATTAATTTCAAAATCATTTCTTGTTTTTAAACTATCTCCTGGTTTTAATGTTTTAGCTTTAATCTCAAAATATTTATATATTTAGTTTTTATTACTTTTATATTTCGTAAGATCACTTTGCAAAGGTTTTTATAATCATAAAGTATATTCAAAATAGTTTATAAAGTTCTAAGATTGTTTCGACAAACTTTAGAAAGAAAATCTCTTTTAAAACAAAAATCAATTTTCAAAAATTATTAGGGGATGTCGACATGGTAGCCATAGATTTTAAAATTTGAATTTTCAAAAGAAGTGTCTATTCGTCGTAACCTTTCATGAATGTACATGACCATTATTCTCCTATATATACCAGTTGTTTTCAACGAATTTCAAGTTAGTTTTTCTTCATCTCCTCACTCTTTTTCCACTCAAATATTCTCTTATATTTCAAATGCTTTAACAAAACTCTGCTGAAATCCTAAGTGAATCAAACTCGATCATCTCTAGTTTGATTCTCTGCCACTCTCTCTCAAAGATCTCAGTGCTATTCAGAGTTATAGGATAATTTGTAATTAAAGATCGAAGTGTATCGAGTCTCTCTCTATCAAAGTGTGATCAGAAACGGTGTGATTGTAGCCCGTAAATCAATTGGGCGTGATTGTAGCCTGTAAATCAATTAGGTGATCTTGTAGCCTGGTTAAATCAAGAGAGTTTGTCTTGGACTCGGAGATAGGAGGGTGTATCTCGTGGCCTTGAAATCGAGGTTGTAATACCGACATTATATTTGAAAAGAAATCTACACAAGAAATTGCGTGGAACTGGATGTAGGGTAACTCCGAACTAGTACAAAATTCCAGTGTGTTCTTTCCTTTACTGCTTTTATTTACTATTTGCATCTGTGTCTGATTCTGTGATTGTCTCTGTTTTTGTGAATTGCATATGTTTGGGTTTAATTTGAAATGATTTCAAAAAGATTCATAAAATTAATTAAACACTATTTACCCTCTCCCTCTAGTGTTAATTCTGCCTTAAGATCCGTAATCTGCATTTCCTACAGTTGGGACGAAGATGGAATGGATCGAGAGCTTTGGGGCATGTTTGGAATAGCTAGGAGAAGCAACATAAGAAGTTTGGAAGGAAAAGGGCAAAGACAACATGGTCGGTGCCGACAATAATTGAAACACCCCACCTCTATACCAATACTATACACGGGCATTATTAAGTAATACCGTCAGATAATACAAGTCTCATTTCCACAATAGCATTTTTACCATAAATACATTATTCCAAAATCAAATCAATAGACTTGTACTTAGAATCCAATTCCAACTTATTTTATGTTAAAACAATGGAATAAAACAACAATAATGGAAACTTACAATTTAATTAATTTTTTGCTCTATTCAACTCCTTTTTGCATGAAATTAGACGAGCGAGTTTTTATTTAATTTGTAGAAATAGACAGTGTAAACTAAGTGTAACAACCCTAACTTTTGGTAACATTATTTAGTAACATTTAATTAGATAAATTAAATGAAATAACGTAAAATGATTAGGGGATTGAGATTTATGATTAATAAGGGGTAGTCGTGCCATGTTAATGAATAAATTAAATGAGCTAACATGAATTAAAATAGACAAGGGTAATAGGCAAGGGAATAGTTGGGAAAAGAGCATTCTTATACCCTAAACGCTTAGGAATACACATTCATTACTAAATCAAAAACCAAAGTATAAAGGCCGGCCACCATTAAGCAAGAAGAAGATAAAGAAAGCAAAGGAAAGAAGCTTAATCAACTTAATCCATTTAAATCTCAAACTTCATAGTCTCAAAGCTAAGGTGAATAATGACTACATCTCATTTCTCTAATTGATTTTCGGTTTTAAGATGAATCTAAAGTATTTTGCATGATTATGCCATGTTTTGAATGATTAAATGTTTATATATGCTTGTTGATGATTTATGCTTGTTCATATAGATTTTATGATATGTTTTAATGTGAAAACCCTATTAAATGTCATCCAAATGCCTAGCGAATTTATACTTAGATCAAAATTGATATTTTAGAGATGAGTTTCAATTTTCGTAGTTTTCCGAATTAATGTGGATTTTATATTAATTTTCTAATGAACGAAATGATTATTTGGGTTTAAAATTATTTACGCTTAAATAATATATGTTAGAAAACATATTAAAATTGATTTTCTGGAATTTTTGTAGAATTTTCCTGAGTGTTTTAATAGATATATAAAATTATTTAAGGTATGAGACTTAAATGTTTTATATATTTATAAAAGGAGAAGGGGTATTTTGTAAATTATTTAAATTGTTTATTTCTGAAATATTGGCCGCACTTTTAGAAAAGAAAATTAGCAACCAATAATATTTTGGCAAACAAGGCAGGTTAGTTGAAAAGGAATTCTTTTTAAAGTAAAAATCAATTTTTACACGCTTTTGGCATGTTTCGCCACTTTCGGTACAGGGGTTTCGACCAAGTACTGCCGCTTCCAGCCATCAAAACCAATGCACATAGTATCAATAACTTGGTACAAAGTGAATTGGACTAAGGTGGAAGGTACTGGGTCGAGACCATAGGTCCCGATGGGGTCGAAGCATGACTTTGTTTTAAGTTGAAAATGCGCCTTCTTTGCTTCCGAAGGAAGTGCATTTGACTTGGTTGGCTTTCGGCTAAGTCAAATGTTTTAAAGGAATGGTTTCGAATAGGTTGCACCTTTTGTTTTAAGTAATTGCTTTCGGAGGGGTCGAAACCCCTAGCAGCCGCTTTTCTACCTTTCAAAGTCAATGGTTTTAGAAGGTATACTTTGTTTTAAAACTTAGCTGCTTCTCCAAAGCTTTCGGAAGGTTGATTTCAACACCAACACTTCTTTACTTAGGAATAGCTTTTGAAAGAGTGCTTTCGACTTAAATATTTTATGACCCTTTTGCTTTGTTGAAAGTAGAACCCAAAGGTTTCGATGGAGTTAATTTTAAATGGTTACGAAAGGTGTTACCACATGTTTTAAATTTAACCCAAATGCCTTCGAAAGATTTATTGTTTACAAAGGTTTTGATGCTTTCGAAAGGTTTTAAAAAAAGGTTTCTAAAGGGTGGTTCCCCAATGGTTTTGAAAGGTCTGAAAGGAAAGATTTTCCAATTGTTTCAAAAGAAAATGTTTATAGGTTTTAAAGAAGGATGTCTAAGGCTTTTAAAGCTTTTGAAGGAAAGGTTTTTCAATGGTTTCGAAAGAAAGATTGAATGGTTTTGAAATGAATGGTTTGGCCTTTCGGCCTAGGTTATAAAGAAGGGTTTTACTTGGTCTCAAAAGGGGTACTTTCAATGGATTCGAAAGGGGTACTTTCAAAGGTTTAAATGTTTTCATCAACAAAGATTTGAGTAAAGTATACATAACATAGCAAGGTGATTTTGAGCAAAGCAAGGAGTACATGTATTTTCCTTATTTAAGTTTGGTTTAGAGGTTTTAAATCAATTTGAGATGAAAAGGTTTTCAAGGAAAATTTTTGGAAGATTACCGTAAGTAAAATGACTCGGATATTAGAACACCATATGAGACTGATATAGGGTCGCGCCCTATACATTAGCTATTAGCCCCAGCTAATTTAGTCCAAAATTCCAGTGTGTCGGGTTTTTCACAGGTAAGACTAAAATGATGATTACACACAGAAGGGAATATATTTGTATACATATAGGTTATTGGTGAGCCTGCAAAACCATTAGGATCAGGCGATCCTGGGAGAAGATAAGTTAGGGACAGACCATCCAAAAGAGGAGTATCTAACAGATAAGTTAGGGACAGACCGTCCAGAAGAGGAGTATATAACAGGTGTTAGATTATTTTATTTATATTGTCTGGTAGGCCCGAGTCAGCCAAAGGTTAGTAGTTAGCCAAACAAAACTATAGTGTCCGGACAGATAGTTCATTTGTTACCTGATATGTATGTTTACATGTTAATGCTTTATAGTTTTAACCAGTATTGGTCGCAGGATTATGATTTGCAAAAGATATGTTTTAAAAGGATATTAGTAAAGGGAAACCCATTCTGCTAAGCGGCATGGTCTCACTTAATATCAAATAACCGAGATGTATAGTATTATTCACACCAGGCTTTATGTCTGACTCGAAGTTTATGTTTTTCCCCTTAAAATCTCGGGTGCTCTAAAAATATTTGAGTAGACCAAGGGTTGAGGTTTACAAGTTTTTAGTAGGTTGGCGAATAAAGCTTTCGGAGACAAGCAGGCGGCTGATGGATAACTGTTTAGGAGTTGCTGTTTTGTTTTGTTTGATTCCACTGTGTTGTATTAAGTCAGATATGACTATATATTACTCTAGTCAACCGAGGGGGAATCTTCATATGTCACTCTTGGCGTATTTTGTAATAATTGTATTTGTTCTGAACCTAGGAAACGATTATGAGACTATGTAATGGAATATGAAACATGTTTTGTGAAATCTGTGATTTTGTTTCATATTCATGTGCCGATGATATTATGGATACCATTAACATTACCGTATTTGGTCACCGAAAGTTAACACTATGGATGATTGTAGAATCTGTAGCGCTTAGCTTCAGGCCTCCGGATAGGGGATGTTACACTACGAGTAAGAATTCATATCTTACACACCATTTCTAAATCAAATCATTTAATTAAATTCAAAGAAAAAGAAAAGGAAGTGGAATAAAAGGTAAAACAAAATCCATACAAACTCCATTATTTTAATACAAAACAATTAAGATTCCAACCTAAGAATCGACATTTCACTTTGGGGGAATTTTGGGGATTTTTAGTGCGATGTTTTCATAATCCAAAACTCCCCAAGCCATATATCAAAGCAAACTATACTATTCACTTACTAAAATAGAACAAAGATTTCTACTCATAGAGATGCTTATTTGACTTCTCTTGGATTTGACACACCTTTAACAATCTCATTTCGATCTCTTCTTTTTGATATATACACCAAGGAATTTGTGTATATGTTAGGTTCACAAAATTAGAGATTTGGAGGAGAAGAGATTGAGAAAATAGACAATAAACAAAGATAGATATATACGATTTCTTATCTGAAACCCTAATGTAGCTTTCTGAGTCTACGAAGAGGCGAACTAACAGAGCTTCGCTAATGTTCCTAAAATATTTTGTGAATAAAAGCAAGGGGGCTAGGCTCCTATTTATAATGGTTGGAAGTATCAGAACCGTCGGATTTAAATCGTTTTGAAACTATAATATCTGGAATGTTCATTGACGAAAACCCTAGTTGCCACCCTTTGTCCACCGGTCATCGGTCAAGGGTCGATCGGTCTTGTTTTGGGAACATTGATATATTTGTTGCCGTTGTCAAATTTATTTTCTTCCTTAATTGTTATTTAATGTTAACACTAATTTTAACGTTTGCTTAGCCTCCAAGTATAATTACTATTAACTTTTAAATTTCAAATTTACGAATTAATTATTTAGTTGAATTTGAATTCTATTTAAATTATTTTACACTCGAAAACTTCAAACGCCCATAGCTTCTTCGTTTGAACTCCATTTTCAGCATATTGTATATGGAAATTGATCAGAATTTCACCACGAATGCAATGATATAACTTCATGGTCAAATTCCTATTTGTGCAAAATTTTCATTTTACCCCTATCTTATTTAAGTTAATTTACCCAATTAATTTATTTATGGTTGATTTTACGGGGTGTTACATTCTACTCCCTTTAAAAGGATTTCGTTCTCGAAATCTTTCCATGGGGAAACAATGTAACTCGCAATAAACATCCACGTTATATAACCAAATTATCCACACAACCATCTGTTCAACCAAAAGTGCAATATGATTATGTGCTGCAGACATACAATAAGTGAGCTCAATCCTAGCATGAGTATGTAATCGTGACATATAAGTATGTATGAAAACACTCTAAACATGTAAAAATTTCTACATGAGAAGTAACATGGAAAAGCTTATGACAAGAAGTCCTTATGCTTTACGTTAGATTTTCTTCCCATTATACTCGAACAAATCTAATTTTTTGTCGTGGATAGTTCTGTGCTCCACAATGCGTGTAGTGGCATGGGATGTTATTGGCTCTGCCTTAATATTCCTTAGTTGATTAGGCTCTATCGCTATAGATGTGTTTCCAAGGCATTTCCTCAAATGCGAAACGTAAAAAATGCCATGGACTCCTACCAACTTATCTAGTCGCTCCACACGATACATAATTTTTCCTACTTTCCCAAAATTGGGAAAGGCCTAATAAATCTCAGTGCTAACTTCTCCGACTTTTCAAATCTTACAACCTTCACATACTGCCTAATCAACTTCGAAATCTCATAAATTAAATCTCATCCGAGTAGGATTTTGTCGGTGGTTTTCCACCAATACTTTGGCTATTTGCATGGCCTTCTATAAAGCACTTCGAAGGATGTCATACCAATCGTCTATTGGTGACTATCATTATTATACGCAAAGTCTACTAAAGGTATGTGCTGCTCCTAATGTCCCTCAAAGTCCATGGTGCAAGCTCTTCAACAAATCCTCCAAGATCCTATTCACTTTTCTAGTTTGTCTATCGGTCTGCTAGTGGTAAGCGGTGCCAAGGTTCAACGAAGCTCCTAAAGCTGTCTGCATTCTCCTTTAAAATTCGCTAGTAATTAATGGGTTCCTATCACTAATGATACTAACCAAAATTCCATGAAGTCGAATCACCTCCTTGATATAAATCTTTGCTAGAGACGTTGCGATGTTCTTGCTCCTAATGGAAAATTCTGCTACCATCTTTTTCATTCTTGTCCAATAGAAATTCTCTTCACATCGCTATACATTATATCTCTTTCTTGAATGGTGCCATTCTACAAGCTATCCCAAAATCCTAAAATTTCTAGGATCGGAGATTCTTTTATTTCTGGTTGCTAACTTAATTCCCTCATTAACTTCCAGTTTTATTTACAGTTCATCGCTAGTTAAGGGTCCTTATAAAATTTCTTTATTTATGTTGCTTCCTAATACACATATGTTTATGAAGCGTTTTAATCCCATCCATAAAATCAACACAATGATACAATAGGGACATATCTTATACCATATCTTATGCTTTTCCAATAATTAATGGAGACGACCAGTGATTACATACCAAAAACTTTAAAAGAAATTTTTTTTGCTGGAAATTGTCATTTATCATTAACTGGTGTTAATAGTGTTGAGGTCTTGACATTCCTTACTGAATTAAGATGGACAATCCTAATATGTCATTTCACTATTGCTCATTTTCTTTGATTTTCCTTTTCGGTTTCTAATAAATGTGGTCCATTTATTACTTCAACTAATATATGGTCCATTCATTACTTCAGCTAACATATCCATAATAATTGGCCATTATTTTCAAAATTGGACCATTTCTATTCAATTCTCATTTAGTCTTTTAAAATTTCAAAATCCACTTTTTACTTCGATTCAATTCTTTCATAATTGTTATATTAAACTTTTCCTAATCTGTCCCTTTTTAATTCCTTTTAACTTGCATTAATTACAAATTTATTGTCCATTAAATTTATAATCAGTCTCCATAAATCTTAATCTGTCATTTACCAACTAATACGTATATAATCGTAAATTATGTTATTTTTATTTTTATTTTTATATTTAGTCGTTAAGCGCGGCTACGCGTGTATGTATTTCTAACTACTAATTTCTAAACTAGAACACTTACTAATTTATCATAGCTATCCTTCTAAAAATGATTACCATTTTAATTTTCCATAAGTTAGCCACAAATGATATTTTTGCTTTGTCTGAGATTATAACGGATAATTTCTTTCTTTTATTTAAACAGATAGTGTAAACTATGGAAAGAATATCCATATCTTACACGTCCCTTTCCCTTTTTGGCACAACCCTTGTTAATTCAGACAATGCACTTTTATACATATTTTGAAATTTGGATAACCTATAGAAATTTCATGGAAACTGATCCAAAATCAAAATATAGAAATTCACATTCTATGGGCAATCTAATTTACAACTCAATTACAGATCTCAAATATCTTAACAACTTTACCACTTACTACAAATAAATGTTTGAGACTGATTTCAAATTTCTAGATTAAATTGTACATAATATTCCCATTTTATTCATATACTAAAACTTTTAACCTGTCTTATTAGGTAGTGATTCCTATCTACTCTATAAAAATTTAGTTTGGCTCTAACCATTCCTTGTAAAATTAAATGTTTACAACCATGAAGTGCCAAATCCAAAATCTTTGTCATCGAAAATATAAAATTAGAAACATTTATCAATAATTCAAAATTGCTTAGTTCCAAAAAGGAGTAAAATAATTTTCCTTCTCCAACCTTTCTACACCAAAGATTTATTCTTTTAAAAGTTGGACTTTTCATTCATAACATTCAAATATAGCTTAGTTTTCAAAAAGGAATCATGAAAAACTTCCCTTTTCAATGACTTCCTATAATAAAGACCTACTTCTTTTGAAATTAGGATTTTTAACCCAGCATATTTAAAAACTCAATTATCATACCAAATAATCATTCATTTCAATTTTATCAAAAACATCTTGTGTGATTTTAAATAATCAAAAGTGGAGTAGACAATGATAATTTCCATTCTATCATTTTATATTATTTCTAACTAGCTCACTAGTCATACTTTATATAAATCCCTAATACCATTACTATCCACCTCAGCTATTATTCTTCGCAATTCCTTATACGCAATGTCCCTCTTACCTACCTTATCGAGCATTCATAACCTTCTATTCTTTCTATCATATTTAATCAAGTGTCATTTTCGTTTACATACACTTTTAAAATATTTTAAGGAAAAGAACTTCCAATTTTATAAGGAAGGAAAAATTATCAAGTCTAACCTACATTCTATTTTACTGTTATTTCAAAAACAAAAGTCCCTTTATCAAAAAAATTTAGACCAAAAACAATTTAGCTCAATAAATTTTAAACTAAGAATTTCAAGAATGCAAAATCCCTTTTAAGATAGAACTTTTCAACTCAACTAATTCATAAATTATGAATTTTCAAATTTCCTTGCTCTTTCGAAATAACAATTCCAAATTTCAAAAAGGCGTATGTTAGACCCAATGATTTTGGAATTGTTATTTGGAATTAGTTGAGTTAAACAGTCTAACATACACCTTATTTATTTCAAAAAGGAACAATCCAGAAATTAAAAAACTGTTTAACTCAACTAATTAAAATTTCAAAATTGAAAAACCCCTTTTTTCCAACTCTTCAAATCATCAGATTTACAATTTTCTTTTTATAAAGTTAATCCGCTATTTTTTTTCCTTAAATGTTCCACCGCTTTTAAAAATTACATCCTCTTTCCAAATTTTCACAAAACAAGTGGTAGTATATTTCCAAACTCGACTAAAATCACTTCCTTTCAAAAAAAATTCAACTTATGATACATAAGATTTTAATTTGATAATCCATTGAAAAGCCCTTTTAAAACATTTAAAGGATTTTCAAAAAAAAATTATCAATTTTTTTTCTTGGGATTGGATTTAGAAATTGACTTTAATTATTCATTCTTTTGAACTTTTCTACTCAACCTTTTAAAAATCTAGTTAACTTCTTGTGGCAATTAATGTATACCTTCTTATGGAAGCTTGTTGCACTCTTTCTTCACATCTTTCTTCCGGATGTTAACAAATATACTGCCTGATGATATTTAATTACTACCTAACATGATATTTCTATAAATGTCAATTGTCCATAATAAATGGTTATAATTCTAACGGACAATTCTTAAAGATATTTATTTATTCATTCTAATTTTACCTAGTATGCCTTCCTTATCTCTCCATAATTAGTCCTTTTATATCTTTATTAAATTCTTGTAACACTCTATTTATTCCACATTTATTGCCTCGTTAATCTTAAAGTTACAGCCTTTTCCATTTATATTTTCTATCCCTATTATTTATTAGGCGATTATGTAAATGTTCTAATTACATGTAATGTGAAAATTGACGGGTATTATGCTTATAGAGTTTGCAATTATAAGGAAGTCTACGCCAATAAAGGAGTCAAGTACCATTCAGCTTCTGGGATGCTTCATATGTCGCGCTCATGCTGTTCTTAGTCCACTCCTTATGATATGACCTCCGACCTATGGGTAATCGAAGAGGAGTATAAATTTAACTCTATTATTTTTCCAACTCATAGTTGCTTCGTCCATCCTTTCGGAATATGGTCGCAACTACCTTTATAGTTGGAATTTATATGGTTAGGCGTATCTTCAAAATAAGCATACATATATATAGTAAGGTTTTTGAAAAATACTTTTCAAAAATAACAAATACGTCACTCATACTTATACTTTTCTCCATTGACCGGGTAACCTAAGCTCTAATACCAAATATAACAACTTGTCCCGAAACAGGCCTAATCCCGACCCAGAAAAGGCCCATCGAAACTTAGACCCATTCAAAAACTGGCAATTGGTTGGTAAAAGAACAATACAGAGCTATTTATCCATTCATTCAGAACTCACAACGGAATGATAAAATATAGTAGCATAAGCAGTACCCATTTTATTTCAAATATCATAAAACAAAACCATAACATAATGTTAACAATAATCGTTACATTATCTTATTCAAAAATACATTTTTAACTTCAAATAGGTACATCAGACAATATCATAAATAGATAAATAGATTACTGTCACAAGCTCCTTTCGTCGTCATCTCCATGTTGATTATCGTCTCCTTCCATAACCTGTATTATGATGAGGGAGTCAGAATAATAATGTATGGTGAATAGAAAATCTCAAGCCTTTCTATATCAGTACTTGGATAGTATAATTTAAATGAGGATATGTCTTTCACATTTTAACTATATTCAAAACCATTTAATACTTCATATAAGGGAAAGAGGCTGGCCCTCAAACAACCACTTAATACCTTCAGTCGTCGAAGCAGGTTTTCCTATGACCCATAACCCATAACCATTGTTATTAATGTTTATCAATGCGAGGGATAAAACCCAAGCCACTTAATACTTTTTCATGAAAATGGGTAATCTGACCATTTAAGACCCTAATTGAGGTAGGTCCCTATCATTTAATACCTATTCCCAAGGCAGACTCCGTATAGGTCTCTATCTAGCTGACATTGCACGGAAATATCTTCGAACACTAAATACTTCCTATTAAAGTGGACCTTTCTGAGATATCCTCTACCATGCCTAAATCTAATCCCAATTATTTAATACTTCATATAAGGGAAAAAGGCAGATCCTCATACAACCACTTAATACCTTCAATTCTCCAAAGCAAGTCCTTCGTATTATGACCCATATCCCACGGAGACGTCTCACGTTAGTCCGACTATTCATAGGAACTGGTAGCTAGATTAGCTGGGCAGATTTACCCTATAGAATTGGGACTACCCTTGCGTCATCTGTAGTTAATTATCATAGGCTATGTCTCACATCAGCCCAAAAGTCACACTGTTGGTAGTCAGATTAGCTGGGCAGACTTCTATGTGCTTTTGACTGACCTTGCACCTCTATAACTTAGTCATATTTCATAACACTCTCAAATGTATTATCACACATCTCACTTTATTCATTATTTCGGCCTTATAAGAAATCCTTCTTATTTCACCTAATTAATCACTGTCCTAAAGGGGATTTAAATGACAATTATTAACTTAATTAACTACGCAATTAATACGTTACAATTGTACATTATCTATGCTGGTTTACACACACACATACACACACATATACATACATACACACACACATACACATTTAATAATTTCTAGATGTGCGAAGATTGCGCTCTAAACTAACATTTAAATGTTAAATCTTCCAATGTTATACAAGTCTTATTTCCACAATAGCATTTTTTATCATAAATCCAATATTCCAAAATCAAATCAATAGATTTGTACTTAGAATCCAATTCCAACATATTTTATATTAAAACAATGGAATAAAACAACAATAAAGCTCTATTCAACTCCTTTTTACATGAAATTAGACAAGGGAATTTTTGTTCAATTTGTAGAAATATGCAGTGAGACAACGAGTAAGAATTAGTATCTTACAGACCATTTTTAAATAAAATCCCTTGATCAAATCCAAAGAAAAAGAATAAGAAGTGGAATAGAAGGTAGAACACATAAACTACAAAATATACAAAAACTCAATTATTTTAATACAAAATAATTAAGATTCCAACCTAAAAATTTATATTTCACTTTGGGGGAATTTTGGGGATTTTTAATGTGATGTTTTTGTAATCCAAAACTTCGTAAGGCACATATCAAATCCAAACTATACTATTCAATTACTAAAATAGAAAAACTAAGACTTTCATTTGTAGAGGTCCTTAGCTTTGCCTTCTTTTGGATTTAACACGCCTTTAAAAATCTCCTTTAGATCTCTTCTTTTGATATACACGGCAAGGATTTGTATATACGTTAGATTCAGAAAATTAGAGGTTTGAAGGAGAAGTGATTGAGAAAATAAACAATAAACAAAGGTATATATATATATATATGATTTCTTACTTGAAACTCTAATGGAGATTTTTGAATCTATGAAGAGACGAACTAACAGATCTTCGCTAATGTTCCTAAAATATTTTACGAATAAAAGTGAGGGGGCTAAGCTCCTATTTATAGTGGTTGGAATGCACCAGAACTGTCGGATTTAAGTCGATTTAAAGCTATAAATCCAAAATGTTTATTGCTAAAATTCCAAGCCGTCACCCTTTGTACACCGTTCGACCGCCCCTACCACCGGTTGACTGCTAACGGTCGATCGATCATAGGTCAGGGATCGACCGGTCTTGTTTTAGGAACGTGATTTATTTGTTGCCATTGTCAAATTTATTTTCTTCCTTAATTGTTATTTAACGTTAACATTAATTTTAACCTTTACTTAACTCCAAAGTATAATTATTATTAACTTTTGAATTTCAATTTTACGAATTAATTATTTATTTGAATTTAAATTCTATTTAAATTAGTTTAAATCTGAAAACTTCAAGTGCCCAAAACTTCTTCATTTGAGCTCCGTTTTCAGCATATTATATATGGAAATTAATTAGAATTTCGCCATGGACGCAACGACATAATTTTCGTGGTCAAATTCTAAATTTTGCAATATTTCCATTTTTACTGTCTTATTTAAATTAATTTATCCAATTTATTTATTTATGGTTGATTTTATGGGGTGTTACACATCACCCATATAAAATCAAGTCAAATGATAAATCATAGGAATAACATCAAATGGGTGAATCATCCATATCCAGAATCATCATCAAAATCCATAAATCATCAATACTCAAGATATTATCAAGTATAGTTAGGCTAGCACACATCAATTACCAAGTGTATCTCTCAATATCAAATAATAGAGTATCGTCATCAAATCATCGAAATCAACAAGAAGGCTTGGGCTAGCACACAACAATGCCCTAAGTAAATATGAAGTAGACATTCCCAGGTCCGTCGAGCTCATCAAGATAAAATAAATAACATCCATGTATTTAATCAAATAAGGATAGGCCTTCTGCCTAAAAGGATAGGCCATCTGCCCATCAATCATATAGATTTAAGATATGGGGATTGACTATACATTGGACACGGTCTCAGGTATAATCACAACTCATCATCTCATTTGAAAGGTATAAGTAATAGTAACCATCTACCATACATCAGAACCAAATGGGAGACTGATAGGACGTCTACTTGCTCCAGAAGCCGCATATGTGTCTGGTTGCCATGACTCCTACAGCCTTCAGTTACCTCCCTTCAGTACCGGACAAGATCCACCTATGTGCTCGTTAACGTGAGGACTCAACTCAATCACAATCTGGAATATGCCCCTATGGTAATATACGGTTAGACCAGGTGACACAGGGGCGAACACGCATAGCTATATAAATATATAGTGTCACGGATTCAAGGGCACGACCCTGCAATTATGCTACCAGAGTGAATATTGGCCAATCTGGTTCACTCCCACATCATAAGAGGGGTTAGACGGTGATAGACAAACAGATAGTGTGTGTGTGTGTATGTATATATTATGCGTGTGTGCACGCATATATATATATATATGTAAATATGCCGACACACAACAATAGGCACAAAGCCTAGCTTGCCGCAGCGAGCTCCACATCATAATCTCATCATGCATATCCCCGTATGAGTGTCATCCACAAGTAAAGAATAACCAAATAAATATCTCAAAGGCATCTCATACCACCGCATGTTACTAGTTCGTTTATTCAGTACTCACATATCATACTTGCTCCTATAGAACATTCTATATCATGGGTCATAGGAGTAACTGGAAAAATATTACCAATTATCACATACCAAATGGTATAACTAATATATTTACTCAAATTTCTCACAATTTAGAATACCATTTATTATTATTCTATATAATGGGCCTAAATAATAACCAAGAAATATTACCGAAGGTCCTATACTCAACGACATTATATCTCCGTTAATTCAGATTTCTCGTTACATAGAATGAAAACAATCAAAACATTCGACTATAAATTAGAAAAGAGACTGTATTATAGAAATGTAATAAAACTTCTTAAATCAATATTATATTCTGAAATAATAAAACCTTTAAAGTATATATTATATATTGAATAATACATTCGCTTTTTTATATAATCCCAAAATAAGATTTAAATACAAAAATTCACTTCCAAACCTTTACTCGTATATTATAAAACATTCAAGATCGCTTTACAAATCAAATATCCATTATAGAAGTCTTTCCACAATTTTCTATAATTAGTTACTATTTTTAAATAAATATTTATACTTCAAAATAAATTACATTTATTTTAAACCATATAATATAATTCAACATCTTTACCTCACAAACTAATTAGAAATAAAACATTTTCCTTTAAGTTATACCATGTTTGAAATTCTCATATTATGGAAATGAGATTTTTTATCTATTCAAAACATATCCAAAACTTGATAATTATTTCTGAAAATGAATACTTTATTTTCAAAAGCTTGAAAACTCATTCGAAAATATTTAATAACATTTATAATCAAAACATGCAAAATAAGATAATTACTTTAATTAATATATTTTATAGAATAATAATACAATATTTAAATTTTTGCCTTTAAAACAGTTTCAAATTTATAATATAATTATAATGGTGACTTTTAAAGGACTTTGTAACTGAAAGAAAATTATATTTGTATATATAATTAAAGATAGAAATTTAAATATGAAAATAGCCCTTGAATACATTTTCAAAGCTTTTTAAATAATTTTTTAAATAAGAAAAAAATAAATATCAAAATTTAAAATTTATGGAGTAAAATTACTCCACGAACATATTAACCAAACATCACTACAAATGTACATCGTATGACCCGAGTCGAATTCCATTGAACTCCAATCTTCCATGAAATACACACATCGACACATATATATAGTTCAATTCAAAATTCGGATAGAGTTTTGTTTGCAAATTGACACCTCCAACCAACATAATCCACCAACATCCAACAAAATTAGTCCCAAACAAACAATCCAACCAATCAATTCGACCAAACAACTCAGATAGTAAATGGGGTATACTCATAACTTGCGTAGACATTAAGATATAGTTGTGCATGTAAACTCACCTTAACCAATTTGCTACCTAGAGCTTCATCATTAGTGCTTCAGCCTACACCAAATTCCAAACCAAAACCCTATTCTTGCCTCACTTACACTACCTCCACGAACAATTGCATAACTCCGAGCTTGTCCACTTTAGCCACTGCCTTCACTGTTGCTAGCATCACATCGTAACACCTATCCATTTCATCGCCTGCCATCACTGTGTTTTCTCCTTTAAGTCACCAGCCCACTTCATGCACATGCACCTCCAAATCGCTTGCTCCCTTTCTTGAAGCTGCCATGCTGAAGTCACCAACCACCACAATCCCACAAAGTCGTTTCTATAATTCAATTTATTAAAACAAAAACTTTTTATTAAATAGACTTCAATTAAGTAAAATTTTATTTCTAAAATAATAATGATCAAAAATCAAATTTGAATATTTTATTTCAATTAATTTTATTTATTTATATGATGTAGAAAGTGGGTTTGTAATAATAATTATGGTCGGTACCGGGCTGATTTTCTAAACAGGGTCCATATTGGACTTCCAAGGTTGAAGCTTGTAAAAATATGAGGGAGCTCATATCACTAGGACAACAATTATAATTAGTACCAACATTAATTTTTGCTCCAAGAAGACTTGTTCTTCCTCCCTATCTTCTTGGATCTAAAGTTTTACCTTTTCTTTCATGATTTAGCGAATATAATGGATGATTCTAGCTATAAATAGAGAGGTTACATGAACATAAAAAGGACTTTTTGAATCTTTGAAGCCTGTACTCTTCACCTCTTATTCTCTCCGCTCCATTATTATCACTAAGTGTTGTAATCTCAATAATGCTTTACTTTCAAGGTCTGAAATCATTATAATAGTGCTTATACTAGTGGCAAAATCAAATCAATAAGATTAAGCAGATGCGGGCATGAAATTTGGCTGAACCATTGTAAAAATCATGTATTCATTGTTGTTTCTATTTGATTTAGTAGATCTATTCTCATTTTTTTCAATGGAGGTGTTGTACCACTTTTTGGTCCAATATTTTTGGTGCTTTTACTAAGAAAAGAGCTTCTCAGGAGTAGATCTAGCTTAGTGCTGTGGATTACAAGTGTCCAAAAGTCAAATCCAAAAGATAATTGTTGTAGATTTGAAGTTACTATGATTTTGGAAAGGAATCAACCTTGAATCTAAAATAAATGGCCCCTAAAAGACCTTCCATGAGATATACAATCACCACTATAAAAGATGAAGCTTCTCACCAAAATGAAGGAACTTCTTAGTCATTGAATGCTTTGTCGAGACCATCTAACCCATAGGATATGGTGTCAAAAGTGGACTTGATAGGATGATGGCTGTGATGAACCAAAGAATGCTTGATAGTCAGAAAGCCCTCCTTGATAAGATGGAGGAAAACCTTGCTTTGCTAGCCCAGTAGACATAATAGTGTAGGAGAGCCATAAAAATTCATTGCCTTCAACTTTTGAAGAAGAAAGCTGGTCCTCATCTTATCAAAACAAGAAAGAAGGCAAGCATAAAATGAAAGGAAAGGCTACTGGGATGTCAACGAGGAGTTATGACCAACATGGCTGGTACTGATCAAAATCAAATCGGTACCGAGCATGTTAGTAGTGGTGCTGGGGAGCAAATACTTGATGTCATTAATCTGTCCAATGGTGAAGATGACTTGCAGGATAATGGTAATGATGTTGGACGGAATGTTGGAACGTAGAATACTGGTGCTCAAACGAATGCCATAGAAACAACCAATCATCACAGAATTTCTGGGCGAGTGATTTTCCCAAAGACAAGAGAGCCTAGACGTCATCGAACGAACCAAAAACATTTGCAGAATCAAACACTTGAAGCTGTTCTTAATGGTTTCCATCTAGATAATCAGGTCAGTCAAGAATTTATTACTAATATGGTGAAGATGTTACTTAATGAAAATCAGGTGAGAAGAACTGAAGAATGGGGCTCAACACCTGGCAGGACCCCATTTAGCGATGACATTTTATAGGAAGAATATCCTAGAAAGTTGTTAAGCCAATGAAGTCGTTATATAATGGGATAATGGACCTTATAAAACATCTATTAAAGTATGAGTGGCACATGGATGGTGTCCGAGTGACTAATGTGGTGAGGTGTAAATGTTTTCCTATATTCTTAGACAAGGTGGCTACAACGTGGTTTACTCAGCTTGCGCTAAAGTCCATATCTTTATTTGATCAACTAGTGAGAAAGTTTATGGAGCAGTTCAGGCTCGCTCGATCAAAGGATGTAATGTCCTTGTCGAGTGGTGCCAGAGAGACCTTAAAAGATTTTCTAAGTCGATTTAATACTGCTGCGATCGAGATGAACAATCCAAAAGAGGATATTATGTTGATGGCATTAATCCGGGGGATACACCCTGATATAGAATTTGTTAGTTGGCTAAAGAGAAAGCAACCACCTACTATGGACAAGTTCTATCACAAGGCATCCTAGTTTCTACACTTGGAAGAGGCAGAGCTGGCCGTTGTAATGGCTAGTGGTAGATCATCGAATGAAGTTGTGCAGTGCAACATCGCCATTAAGCAAACTGATGAGAGCACTAGTAATGTTGCGGTGAATGTGGGAATTAATAATGATAACCAGAATTGAAGACATCAAGGCATTGGTTGTAAGAGGAACGGTACCAAAAAGCGTTCTAGGTACTTAAAGATGGAGGATTATACTCCTCTAAACGATACCATTGAAAATATATATCTTGCTACAATAGGAACGGAGAAGTACAAGAAGTAGCTTCAGAGTGAGGCAACCGAAGTCGAACGACACTTGGGGAAGTATTGTCGCTTCCATGAAATTCATGGGCACAATACTAACAAGTGCCATCACTTGAGAGACGTGATTAAAGATCAGTATGTAAAAGAAGTTGCAGCAGTATGTGAGAGGCCCATAGAATGGCAGGCATAATCCAATACCTCAGGGGCAAAACACTCAAAAGGATTGATCTTGGTCCAGTGTAGATCTACCTAAGTGACCGCAAGGTAGGATTGTGATTAACACGATAATTGGAGGACCTTATCCAGAGGAGAAGAGATGGAATGTGATGGAGCGATATGGGTATTTGTTAAAGCACGTGTTGTAGGAAAGTTGTTTGTTGTCAAAGATGGAGCTCTGGTAAAAAACTAAAGAAATATGAGTGATGATATTGTTTTTCAAAATAGAGACGCTGACAGGGTGCAAGTGCTAACTCTTGACTCCATGGTGATTACGGCTGTTGTTGGGCCAACTACTGTGCACCGAGTTCCGATTGACTGTGGAAGCTTGGTTAGTATTTTGTTCAAGAAGATGTTTGGAAGATGAAGATTAATCCAATGGACATAAAGCCATGTAAATCTTATATTCAAGGATTTACTGAAGAGACAAAAGAGCCTACCTGATGTATTAACCTATCGATTGAATTGGGTGAAGGAGACCACAAGATTGTGCTAGTGCAGACCTTTATAATAGTTGATGAATTTTATACTTACAATGCTTTTTTGGGACAATGGCCTTTGTTAGTTTTAGAATAACCCTAGCTCCATGGTGTCTGATGATGAAGTTCTCTATTGCGAATGGGGTCGGAGTTATTCAAGGCGATTAAAGCATTGGTTGGGAATATCAAGTCCTTGAGATTAGAGAGGCAAAGCAATGTGAAAAAAGGAAAGTGCAGAGAAGGCTCTCTGCATCAAGAATGTAGATGCATAGCAACTATCGCCTAAGCCCTGGCTCAGGTCCCATAATAAGTTTAAGAAACCCTGGAACCTCGGAAAGAGCCAAAGGATGCATGGGCAACACCGGTAGAGTTGATGATCAACATCTTGTTTGATGATGATGATCCCACTCGATTCTCAAGGTCGGATCTTAGCCTGGCTTAAGAATGAAAAAAGGAGTTGGTAGGGTTTGTTTGGGCAAACCTAGATATGTCTGCCTAGACATGTTTCGATATGCATGGAATATCGTTAGAGATAGGGTGCCATACATTGAATGGGGATCTAAGTTGCCCTCCTATGAAGCAAAAGAGTTGCAGCTTTGGTCCGGAGTGATCTGCTGCACTTAAGGAAGAAGTGAATAAGCCGAAGGAAAATGACTTTATTTGCAATGCCTTGTACCCTAAATGGGTATCAAATCTTGTGTTGGTCAAGAAGCCAAATAGAAAATGGAGGACATGCATTAATTTTTCAAACCTGAATAAGGCACGTCCAAAGGACAGTTTCCCGCTTTGGAGGATCGACGAACTTATGGACTCAATGGTCGGACATGAATTGGTATCCTTTATGGATTCATACTCTGGCTACAACCAAATAGCAAGGCATGTTCCAGACCAGGAGCATACAGGTTTCATCACCAATCTAGGCCTATATTATTATCAAGTAATGTCATTTGGTTTGAAGAACGTTGGAGCTAATTACCAACAACTGGTAAATAAGATGTTCAAGATCAAAGTAGGTGGAAAATGGAGGTTTATGTGGACGATATGTTGATGAAGTCAGGGTGATTAATGAATCACATGGATGACCTCATTGAAATATTCGATGTGCTTCGGAAGTATGGAATGAAGCTTAATCCATTAAAGTGTTCCTTCGAAGTCGCATCGGGCAAATTTTTAGGTTTCATTGTGAACTCAAGGGGCATCAAAGCTAATCCAGAGTAGATTGGAGTGTTAAGAGATGTTACTACCTTGAAAACAAGAAGGGAAATGCATGACTTGAATGGAAAGGTCGTTGTACTTAGTCGATTTATTTCAAAAGCAATGGACAAATGCATACCATTCTTTGATGCCTTCAGGAAAGAAAAAGGAAAGTTTGTTTAGGCAAGGAATGTCTGGAAGCTTTCCAAAAATTGTTAGAATGAGAACCACCAATTTTGTCAAAGCCTTTGGAAGGAGTAGATTTATTTATCTATTTAGCGATATCTGCTCACACAATAAGTGCAGCCTTATTATGTAAGGAATCTAAGATCCAAAGGCCCTTATACTATATCAACAAGCGGTTTACCGGAGCTAAAAAGAACTTCCTAAAGTTGGAGAAGCTGGCATGTTGATAACTTCGAGGAAGCTACGACCATACTTTCAAGCTCATTTGATAAAAGAGCTTACAATCAGCCGCTAAGGCAAGTACTGCATCGACCTCAGACTTCGAGAAAGTTATTAAAGTGGAATATTGAGCTAATCTAATATGATATAACGTACAATCCTAAAAACTTGATATAAGGACGAACTGGTTGATTTCATTGCTAAATTCACCATTTGAGATGGAGAAGACGAGGAAGATACGATCCGAGTTTTCTGGTGGAAGTTGCACATCGATGGAGCTTCCAATGAACGTAGTTTCGAGGCAGGAGTGCTTCTCGTGACCTCGAAAGGATGAAAAACATGCTATGCACAAAGGCAAAGTTCTTGGTAATGAACAACAAAGTCGAATATGAAGAGTTGATTGTAGGGCTTAAAATAGCAAAAGAACTGAGGTCTAGACATTCATATATTCAACGACTCCTAGTTGGTGGTCTGTTAAGTCAAGAAGGCATTTCAGACTAAGGGAGCGAGACTTGCTCCTTGCCTGATAAAAACAACGGAACTATTGATTAATAGTGAACATTATACAATTACGCACATACACATAGAAAGGAATTAAAGTTGATACACTAGCCAAACTGGCAAGCTCTGGGGATGCAAAGCTTATAGAACTTGTTCCAGTGGAAATTTTATTAGCTTCGAGTATTGATCAGATGGATGTCGAATGATCTTAGAGGTTGAGGAAGAAAAGGTCATGGATGACTCCAATTAAAGACTATACGTTGAAAGAACTCTCCCGAATAGAAGGAATGAACAACGAAAACTCCTTTGTAAGATACAACGATTCATAATGCAAGAAGAAGTATTGTACATGAGAGGTTTCTCAATTATTAGCTGAGGCGTGTTACGAAAGATGAAGCTAAGAGGATCCTTATGGATGTACACTATAACGACCACCCTACACCACCGACATCCAATATAACAAAATAATGTGCTGCTACCATGCCCAGCCGATGTAGGACGATTGTCAAGAGTTAAAAGAAATAAAATATCATAAAACCTGCCGTGTATCTCAAGTGCAACGAATAAAATATAATAATAATCTTAGATATAAAATAAGATAGACAGTAATAACTAAGTCAACCAAATATCAAAGAACAGATCCACAGAGTTATACAACATAATAATAGAGTTTGTACAACTGAATAAACCCAAATACTGTCTCATAACAATAAGCAAACATTGTCAAGGCTCCATAGTATTGCACAATGGAATAAGCATAATATCAATACATAATATGAGAAAGCTCCATTCTACTCATTCTCTGCACTGCTGTTGCATACACTTAGACTTGTTATCTAGTCCACTCATTTAAGAGTACCCGAGATAATAAGAATCAAAGCATAAAACCTCAAATCAAACAATAGTTTGGCATGAGCGATAAATGAATCTCAAAATACTACATAAGTCGATATAGTAAGGGAAAAGGTACAAAAACCATACCTGATCTATCCCTATATCTAAAGAGTTAGCACATGACATCTATATTATGCTACTCTACCATCATCATCCAAATGTACTACGTTCCAAGTACAGTATCGAGTGTCTAGGTATCCATATTCTAAATACCTACATTGAGTGACATCTCCATAGTGATAGACTACGTGGGAAACAATCAAAGTAAACATAACATCCATCAAACAATCCTCACTATCATTCAATGTACTTGGGTGTAAGATAGCTCGTATGGCATGATCATAAGCCAGAGACCTACTCAAATCTCGATTCCATGGTGCTTAATCCATGCCACATCATAAGGCTAAAAATCATACCCACAGTTATAAGGTCCACGATAATCCACAGTCATAAGATCTGGACACATTCATAATCCACGTGGACGTCCCCACGTACCCTTCTCTACACGAGAACGCAGGAAACTCCGAGTGTCTATGATCTGTTTACACATTCCTTCATAATGGAACATGGTCATAATTCCATCTATACATATCTATAGTAGAACATAGTCATAATTCTATTTATCCATATCCATAGTGGAATACAATCATAGTTCCACTCACAAGCTCTCGTCATTGAACCAACCCTTCGGATTATCACTTCGGCTCTAATCATTGAGCCTCTATCATCAGATTCTAACTCCATTTACCGTCGAGTTACCATCATTAATGTCCCAATGCTATGATCGTGCTACTACATCGCCATCAGTCCTTAAGCGAACAAATAAACACCTTTAGCACGACCTATAGATCCTACACCCTCTCCTCGAAGTTTTACCCCGACATAACAAAAAACTACAGGTTGGTACCTACATAATCTACTTCCATGAATCCTTTTTCCTTTAATGCTTCAACTTACAAGTCACTAGACCCCAACCATCACCTAGAAAAGTACTCGATACCGAGTACCTTACTTAGCCAAATTTCGGCTTTTGGTTCCTTGAACTTCTTTCCTTTGCCGATCCTAGGCTTGACCCAAAGCATCCTTACATTTTCCCTAAGCAAGCCCGAAGCAAGACTCGAAGCAGGACTTTACTAAACTGATTTCCACTGACCATAATCTGGCCATCGCGAACACTTTCTACCAACCCGATTTTGATGTTACTTGAACCATGGACGCCCCTTGCTTTAGATCCCCTCCTCCAAGTTTCACCCAATTCCAATCATTTTTTCCTTCGATTTTCCCAATTCGACCACCTTTTTCCTTACTACTTAAAAATACTAGTAATTCATATCAAAGCAAAACAAACAAATTTGAAATACCATCCATATACCTCCGTACACGCATGCAAATTCATCAAAGCATGATAATCATACAAGTTCTAGCCTAGATCTAACTTTTACACCAGTATGTAAATATAATCAAAAGGGGTTGCAAAACCATTTAAAAACCATTTTAATTTCAACCGTAAAATAATATAAAAGTGTAACTAAAGTTAGAAAACATTTTAGGATCAAAATCTGGTTAAAAACAGTAATTTTAACTACGTGGAGTAGTATAGAGTAGCGATGGATCAAGAATCATTCACCAATTACCCAAATTACCAATCTAATCTCTGGATTTGAAATGGATAGGAAGGAGAACGAATTCAAATTAGCCAAAAATGATAATCTCAAATCCCTCTATGCTAATCACCCTCTAATGATGACTTAGGCCAAGATCAGCAAGAAAAGGCAAGCTTATTGATGAAATTAGGTTTAATGGAGGTTTGGGATTGTATTGGAAGTGGGAAATGTGATCGAAGATGTCCCATCAGCCCCAGTTGGGTGGGAATCCCGAAATTAGTTAGTGAGCTTAGGTTTGGCCTAATTAATTATCTACTAATTATGTCCAGTAGTAGCCAAAACTTAAAACAACGATAAATTTTAAATGCTAAGTCCGTTTTACTATAATAACCACTCTACGGAATGGGATACTATCATCCTGAAGCAATGGAAGTGGTTTCAGACCCTAACTCGACTCCTTTCAAAGGTTATAGTCCATACAAGATTTTTAGAGTCAAAATTGTCACATAAAAATTTGAAAAAAATCGTAGGTGTGGAAAATATCCCTAAGAGTTATTTCTCAAAATATCAGAGTCATAAGACCTCATGTGAATAAAATAAAATTATTTACGATCCTTAGATACGTAAAATATGGGTCATTACATACATGAAGGAAGCTGTGATGATCACATCGAGGGGTAGACTTCGGTAGAAAGGATAATCTAATATAGATACTTTTGACTAACAATCAATCGAGACGTGGTTAACTATACTAGATGTTGTGATAGGTGCTAAAGTTTCACGAAAATACCGAGAGCCCCATCCATAGAGCTTACGCAAATGGTTAACTCATGGCCATTTGTGATTAGGGGAATTGATATAATTGACTTGCTTTTGATGTCGAAGGATGGTGTAAAGTATGCCATTGCAAAGTGGGCTGAAGCAGAATCACTAGCTATGATCACAGTGAAGAAAGCGATCAACTTTGTGGTAAAGAACATCATATATAGATTTGGAGTTCTATAGAAAATCATTAGTGGTAATGGAACTCAATTTGAGAGTATAGAGTTTAAAGACTTCTATAACCGTTATCGAATTACGAAGAGTTTTTCAGTAGTAGCACACCCACAAGCGAATGAGCTGGTGAAGGCAGTGAATAAGTCCATCAAATCCATCCTGAAGAAATACTAAAAAGCCAAGGGCAACTGGATTGATGAATTACCACTAGCACCATGGGCTTATAGAATGACCCATAAGTCCACGACTGGGCATGTTCTATTTGCTTTGGCCTATGGAGTTGAGGCCATAATTCCAAGAGAACCGAAAATCCCTTCCCATCGAAGAAAAACTATAATCCCAAGATAAACGAGGAACTCTTACTTGAGTCCCTCGACGTGGTCGATGAAAAATGGGACTGAGCTACGGGTAGCTACCCGCTAGAAAAGAGTAGCAAGGTATTTCAACGCCAAGGTCAGGAACTATACTTTTGAGGTAGGGGACCTCATTTTGAAATGGGTACTCCTTGGGGGCACTCGCTCTGAATTGGGAAGGTCTCTATGTGATTGAATAAGAGGTTAGAGATGGAAGTTTCAAGCTATCGACTATTAATGGGATCCTAATTTTGCGAGTATGGAATAGTGAAGACCTATGACCCTACTTCACTTAGATTTATTTATTTTATTTTTATTTTCTATGAATAAGCCGCCTTAGTTGACTCAGGGCAATGTAATAAGGTAGAACTTGCCATTTTCTTTGTTTGTAAATAAAGTTGGCATTTGGAACCAATGGAACTGTGTTCTTGTAAGCTAAACTTTATGCTACGTGATTAGTAGTGTAATCACACTCGGAGATAGGTACCGACTAATTCCTTTGATCTATGATCGGGTAAAAGGAGTATAATCACATTGGGGTCGATCAGACGAATCGCCCTTATATCTCCGATATTTGACTAATGCCTGGAAATAGGCAAAGTCAACGAGGGATGCCCAGAGTTAGGAAATTGAAACACTAGTTCCTGACGATAAAATCTTATGTACGATCATTGCTTTCATGACTACATTTACAACCCGCTGAAACATGTCTAACTGAAGATAGTCGGTGAGTGGTTTCGATCAATTCCTAGAGATAGGCGAGGCCATAAATGGATGCTCAAGCATATGAAATATTAATCCTTAGAGATAGGGGTCGGTATATAATTAAACCTTTTACAAGTATGACCAAACTTATGGCCCTACAAGACATGCCTGGCCAATGATAAGTGATGAAGGTTAGAGAATGAACTCGATCAACACCTAGAGACAAGAAGGGTTGAAGTTAAATGTCTAGAGATAGATGCTCAAAACATCATTTCCTAGATATAGAGAACGATACAAAGCTTAATACTTTAAATAACTATAGCCTTGTTTATGGTCAGACGAAACACGGCTAAAGAGAAATCGAGTTAGCCATGGAGCCAGTCAAAAATAGTTTTGTTTAGCCAAGGAAGAATTATTTAGTGATAATAAACATAACTAAATAACGAAATAGTACTATGCAGTTGCGGATATTTGTTTATATGTATAGAGTTGTAATAAGTAATAATATTGCACAAACATAGACATATATAGTATAAATGAAATAACATCACAAATAATTATATTATATATGCAGGTAAGTATATAGGCAAGTAAAGCAAAAAAGTATGGAAATGTAAGTACGACAAAGATTATACAGAAAAATGATCTTTTATTTACATCAACTTTTTGTAGAAGCTATACGAGGGTTGATTCCACACAACATCGGCCTATATGCAAGGGAAATAAAACAAAGTATATCAAAAGACAAAAATAAATGGTTATCTAATAGCTGACCCAGTCACTTATTTCCTTTCTCTCGCTTGCCACTCTTGATATCAAGCATCGCAAGATGCCTCTTTGAACCTTTCCCTTCCAAGACCTTCTCTTGCTCAATAATACTTCACTCGGAAGGTATATACTCTTCTTCAATAGTCAGATTGATAGGGTCTTCAGGCTTGTTTCAAGCAGGATCAGAAGATTTTGAAGCATCACCAGAACCAAGAATTTTGGGTGGCCTGATTTTCAAAGGGTAAGCTTAGGAATATGGCTTAGTTTTCTAAAGCTAGTGGCAGACTTTTCGATCCCTGGCTTGGACCTGACTTTGATTCTGTTAAAATCATGCTTCAGTATCTTTGCTATTGTGATGTGATCATATATGTCCTTTGCACTCGTGATAGTGACCTCTTCCTCTTAGGTTTGGTTGATGTCCCTCAACCCTTCCAATGCCCTTATTTTTTGAGAGTTTAGATCGGGGCCGGAGCTAAAAAGGACAGCTATAACAATCGACTCTGTGACAATAGAGGTTGAGGTGGTAGCAATATTACTCTTACCCGGGCCTTGAGTAGTTGGCAGAGGAGGAGGCAACGACCGATGGCCTGTAACTTGATAGACGTAATAGTATATGTTAGTGACGTCCTATGGCGAGAGTTGAAGTTTCTAAAAAATGGAGAGATGAGAGATACCTTGGGTGGCATATTTTATTAGCCGAGACTTACTGATTTCACCTTCCTTAGACTTAATTGGTTGGATAGCTGGAGGAGAGGTGAAGAGCATCGGCACTTAACACGGTTGAGCTAGGAGTTTTAGTAACGACGACCTCAAAGGTGCCCACCATAGAAATTGTGATCTCTATTGCGGACTCTTTTGATTTAGGAGTTAATGATTCTGCTTGACCCGATGCATTGGAATTAGCAGGAGCCTCGATAGCGACCTTTCCTGCAACCGCATCCTCTACAGCTAGAATAGCTTTGCATTTTTTCCAAGGCCATGATGTCCTTCTCGTCTAGAAAACGAGACTTCGATATCTCTTAGGTAAGCCTTCGCCGGCAGCAACAACTCTATGGAGTAATTCTTCCCAAGCATCGGCCAATGTGATAACATAACTCTCTTCTAGCCAGTTCAGATTTTGTTCTCGATGCGTTGGCAAAGAAATATTAGAGATTGGCATTAACTTCCTCCGTAGCCTAAGTGGCCTTCTTCTTTAATTCTAGAATATCCTCTCTGGCTTGAGTGAGGTCAGCTTGAGCTTGTGCTTTGGAATCCATTTCAACTTTTAAACAAGCCTTAAGGCAGTCTACCTTGGTCCGGGCCTTCAGTTTCTCCTCTTAGGCCTTAACTTGTGCTACAATCTTGATGTTTTCTTAATAAGCAGTTTTGATTTGATCTTTCATTACTGTGGTGACCTATATGGGCTCTTAACATTTCTCTTATCAACTCTTTTGAGTTTTTGGCTGATTTCAACACATCATCTCTTTCTTTCATAAGGTCATCCAGTTCCATTTTATAGCCCGTCACTATCATGTCACAAACCTTTCTCTCCCATTCGAACGAGCTAATTAACATTTGATTAATTTTGTTAACATCAAAGAGGCCTTTAATGAGCTTTTTCCATCCAAAAAGGTAGCCTACAATCTCTTTAACTCTATACACCTTTTGTTTAGCCTCCTTGTTAATCGGGTTTTTAATGAAGCAGAATTCAACCCTAAGTACAAGGACATGATGATGACGAAATGACTTAAGAACTTAGAGAAGCACTTACTAGAAGTAAAAAAGCAAGCTCAAGAAAAATCATCACTCTAGAAGCTAAGAAAAGCAGTTGGTACGGAGTGGAAACCACTCGGTACCAATTGGTTTTTCCTCCTACTTTGACATTGTGAACTCCATGCACCCCATTATCTACTCCAACCTCTTATGTTTAAGTGCTTTTCTCAGAGTTTGGACGAGCTATTCTTAGATGCATGATAAGAAAGTATGACAATTCAGGTGCTATTAGAAGAATCATCAAACTCAACTCAGAATACATGGAAAATAAATTGGAACACATAAATCTAGAGGTGAAGAGTGGTGCAAGTGGAAACAACAAGTTTCCACATAAGGAAAGCACTCAGAACGAGAGGAACCTCTCGACACTGAGTGGTTTTTAATGCACATGAGCCCACGTGGTCACGTGTACATCTATTTGGCTCTCTCCTAGGCTTCGACTCAAGTGGATTTCTAACCTTGAGCATATGTTCCCCTATAAATACAAGCCCTAGTGCAACCAAAAGAGGATCTTCTCCCTAAATCTTAGGATCTTCATTATGCTTCTTTTCTTCATCTCATATCTCCCTGTAGTCACATAGGCAACTAATGTTAGCAGTTCTAAGCTACAGAACCTACCAAGCCCTTGTACTAGTGACTTGTACTCTCTAATTCTCTATAAACAGTAATCAATAAAACTATAAAGTGAACGTAGGCTGGAGATTGCCGAACCACTATAAAAACCTTGCGTCTCCCTGTTCTATTTTCTTTTCTTTTGTTCGTTATCTACTAGATCTAGGTCTCACAGGTTCCCTACAACTTATCTTTGGGTGTTGATCCTTTTTTAGCGTCAACATTTTGGTGCTTTCATTGAGAGTTGAGCCAAGGCTTAGTTCTAGCTCTCTATTTTGGGTTGGAAAGATCCAGAGATTAGATTCAGAAAACTTGGTTGAAGAATTTAACGGTTTTTTTTATCGAAAATCTATTGCACTCAAAAAAGGAAAATCTGTATCCGAAAGATTCACAGGAGAAGTAGCCAGTGGTGATGAAGCAAACACTCACCAAATAGAAGTTAATAATGAACACATAGTACCAAGCTCTTATTCTCAAAATGAAGTAGTTACCAGAGGAGAGCTTGATAAAATGATGAAAGAGCTTAATCGGGGGATGGTGGATAGCTAGAAAGCTCTGATGGATAAGATGTATGCTTTGTTAACTTTGCAACCGCCATGGACAAGGAGGGTTAGAAGGGAAACATCTCTTGTAATAGAACAAGAAAACTCTTCGGTTTCTAGCCAAAACAGAAGAGATGGAAAGCAAAAACAAAAGGAGGTTGCTGCCAGAGTTGCAAGAGTTATTGCAGTAGGAAGTACAAGTCTTCCCCCGTTAAGAAAACCAACCGCTATTAAAAGAAATTTAAGGATCGATGATGCGCAAGAAGAGGATATGCAACTTGATGGCGATGATTTGAAGTTGGATGTTGATGCTGACATGGGCGGATTCCAGACAACCATAGCTCAACCAATCTTACGTCCACGAAATATCGAAAGAGTGGTTCTCCTAAAGATAGGAGGACCTAGACGTCAGCCAGCAAACTGAGACCATTTACGGAGTCATACACTCAGAGTAGCCCCTGGTAGTCAATCCTCGGATTCCCACGCAGTGAAGAGTACATCACATATATGGTCAAATGATTGGTGGAAGAAAGTAGGGGTAGGAAGAAAATAGGATTAGGATTCCGCAATAAGCCAAACTCCATTCACTAAAAATATCTCGAGAGAAGAATACCCCAGAAAGTTCACCATGCCAACGATGCCATCATACAACAGAACCACCAACCCCAAACAACAATTACTCAAGTACGAATGGTATATCGATGGAGCTAGAGCTACAAATGTTGTTCGTTGTAGATGTTTCCCTATCTTCTTTGAGGGAGTTGCTTATATGTAGTTCGCAAGGCTCGCACCAAAGTCCATATCTACTTTTGATGAATTAGCTAAGAAATTTTGGAATAGTTTAGGCTCCACGCTGCCCGACTAAAGGACGTGATGTCCCTATCTAGCTTGTTGCAAGGACCCAAGTAGTCACTAAAGGCTTTCTTGAATTGATTCAACATCGTTGTTATGGAGGCTAGCAATCTGAAGGAAGATCTCATGTCATGACACTTGTCTAGGCATTCACCAAGTGACACGGACTTTTGTAGGTGGCTGAAGATGAAACAACCAACTACCATGGAAAAATTCCATCGAAAGGCAAATCAGATTCTGCGATTAGAAGAAGCAAGCTTGGTTGATGGAAAGATCAGCGATGGATAGTCGAAGGAGGTAATTCAAATCAATATGGCAGTTAAATAGGAAGGAGACAACTCTGGTGGAATTGTAGGAAATGCTGGAAACTCTCAAAACCAAAGAAATAGGAACCAAAACCCTAGTGGCAGGCGTAATGAGAACAGGAAGAGTCCTAGGAATATGCAACCAGAAGATTATACACTTCTTAATGATACACTGGAGAATATCTATCTCGCTACTCAAGGAACCTAGCAGTATAAGGAACCGGTCAGGAGGGAAGTGACAGAGTAGTAGAAGTGATCCGTGAAGTACTGAAGTTTCCATGAAATGCATGGGCATAACACCAACGAATTCCGTCACCTGAAGGACTTGATTGAGGAGCTAATATGGAAGAACAGACTCTAGCAGTATGTGAAGCTATAGAAAAGCTCTGACCAAGCAGTCAGACCCTAAGGCCCATTAACTCAAGGAAACCTACCAGGACTAATGGAGAGGGGCCCAAGAGTACGAATGGAAGACCGATGATTAATACTATAACTGGTGGACCTTACCAGCGAAGAGAAGCTGAGGTGATATGGAAAGACTAATGATTAATACAATATCATCATGAATTTGGGATTATACTACTCTCGGGTAATGCCGTTCGGTTTGAAAAAAGCTGGAGCTATATACACAATTGGTAAATATAATGTTCAAGAACCAAATCAGACGAAAATGAAGGTATACATGGATGACATCTTTGTGAAGTTACGGGGTCTCGAAATCATTTGGATGATCTATCTTTTGGTGTTAAACCCATATGGAATAAAGTTAAACCCGTTGAAATGTTCTTTTGGTGTTGCTTCAGGAAAGTTTCTTGGTTTATTGTGAATGCAAGCGGTATAGAAGCCAATCCAGAATAGATTAATGTCTGGCGGAATATTAGAGCCCTGAACTACAAAGAAGCAGCTTCAGAGCCTAAATGGAAAGACCGCCGCTTTGAGTCAATTCATCTCAAGGGCGATAGGTAAGTGCATACCTTCCTTTGATGCCCTCAAGAAAGGTAAAAAGAACTTTGAATGAAATAAGGATTGGCAAAATGCCTTCGAGGAGGTATTAAGGACATGGAAAGGCCATCGGTCTTATCCAAACCATTGGACGGGGAGGATTTATTTGTCTATCTAGCAGTCTTTGCTCATGCACTAAGTGTAGCATTAGTGCCCGATGAGACAAGAATTCAAAGACCGGTGTATTACATCAGTAAGGGGTTTGCATGAGCAGAAAAGAACTACCCGAAGCTGGAGAAGCTTGCATACCGCTTTCTGATTGCGTCAGGGAAGTTACGACTGTACCTTCAAGCTCAATCGATCAAAGTACTGACAGATCAACCTCTGAAGCAGGTTTTGTACCGACCTAAAACCTCGCGAAGATTGCAGATATGGAATATTCAGTTGATTCAATACGATATTACTTACCATTCAAGAAAGCGATAAACTGGTAGGCATCGGTAAACTTCATTGTCAAGTTTGCCGCAAATGATGGTGAAGAAGAAGAGGATGCTGTGATCGCATCTCCTTATTAGAAATTATTTTTCGATGGTGCTTTAAATGAATTTAGCTTGGGAGCAGGAGTAGTGTTTGAAACGTCGGAAGGACGATCGATTTGCTATGCACCAAAACTGGAATTCCCTGCTACTAATAACGAAGTGGAGTACAAGGCGTTGATAGCAGGATTGAGAATAGCAAAGGAACTGCCGATAAAGACGCTGCACATGTTCAACGACTTGCAACTGGTTGTCTACCAAATCAGAAAGAAATATCAGGCCAAGGGCACATGACTAGCCCCTTATCTATCCAAGGCACTGGAACTGCTTGAAGATCTAGAGCATTACACGATAACTCACATTCCCAGATAGGAGAATACGAAGGCTGATTCCCTAGCTAAGCTAGCTAGTTCAGGAGAAGCGCAACCGTTGGGACTGGTTTTGGTGGAGATTTTGACGGCTCCAACCATTGATTAAATGAACATCGATTGAATTTTGGAGACAACGAAGGAAGTAGAATCGTGGATGACCCGTATCAAGGACTATTTGCTCAGGGGAATACCCCCCAAAAACAGGAACGAGCTAAAAAAACTCCTTCAAAAAGCAATGCGATTTGTGATACAAGATGGAATACTGTACATGAGAGGATTCTCTATGCCCTTGCTCCAGTGTATAACCATGGATGAAGCTAGGAAGATCCTCATGGAAATCCATGAAGGTAGCTATGGTGATCACACTGGGGGGGCAACTCTAGCAAAGAAAGTGCTCTGATATGGTTATTTCTGGCCGACAGTAAACCGAGATGCCGCTGACTATACCAAACAATGCAACCATTATTGAAAATTTGTAAAGATTCTGAGAGCCCCATCTTTGAAGCTTACAAAGATGGTCAGCCCATGGTCGCTTGCAATTTGAGGAATTAACCTCATCGATGTGCTACCAATAGCAAAAGAAGAAGCCAAATATGTTATCATTGCGGTGGATTACTTCACGAAATGGGCTGAAACGGAACCGCTTGCCACGATTACAATTATAAAGGTAATCAATTTAATGAAAAATATTATTTGCAGGTTCAAAGCACCTCAAAAGATCATCATGGATAATGGAACTCAGTTCGAAAGTGTTTAGTTCAAGGACTTTTGCAAACGATACCTAATCGAAAAGAGCTTCTCCACAGTGGCGTATCCCCAAGCGAATGGACAAATGGAAGTAGCTAACAAAATCATTAAATCGTCCCTAGAAAGTGACTGATTATAGCTAAAGGAAATTGGGTCGATGGGCTTCTACTAGAATTATGGGCTTATAGGATAACGCATAAATCAGCGATAGGACAGTCTCCATTCGCTTCGGCTTATGGTTCAGAAGCTATGATCTCAGTGGAATTGGAAGTCCCATCTCATCCTAGGAGACATTTCAACCAAAGAGAAAATGAGGAACTACTGCTTGAGTCCCTCGACCTGGTTGATGAGAAGCTGAATTAAGGGTTGCTGCTCATCAAAAAACGGTAGCACAACACTTCAACGCCAAGGTTCGCAACCATACTTTTGAGGTAGGAGATCTTGTTCTACAATGGGTTCTCCTAGGTACGGAGGAACTTTATTTGAACTAGGAAGGACCCTATACAATTGATCAGAAGCTTGGAGACGAACTTTCAAGCTAGCAACCATTGGCGGAGTCCCGGTCCCGCGTGCATGGAAAAGTGACCTACTTTGACACTACTACATCTAGCTTCCCTTATTTTGTTTCTCGCAAATAAGACATTCTAAGATTCAAGAGGCACCGTAAACAGGTAGACTTGTCATTTCTTCTACTTAATCGAAAATCACATGACTCTTAAACTACTTAATCGAGTACCCGAGAGTTGTCATGACATAAAGAGACAAAGACAAAATGTGGCTCAGACATATAACCACGTGTGAGGGAAACTATCTCAAATATTGTATATCTAAACTATAGAATAGGAACTACCGAGGCACATTCGTTCCTCTCCACAAAAGTTGCCTTAGGGTAATCCGGAAAGCCCATACATAAGTAAGTAAACTCAACACAAGAGATATGAAATCATACCATAACCTGCTCTTCTCGTGAAATCAACGACTCAACACAACCAGTATAATGTGACCACGACATAACAATCATACTATGATATAGGTAACCCAACATCAAAAAGTAGGGTAATCATAATATAAGTCTATCGCGAAGTACAAAGTGATAGTAAATGCAACATAACAACCACAGTCAAGTAATAACACACACAATGTAACAAATGAAAAATAACTTAGAAATAGAAATCAGTACTCATCCTAAAAAATGAGTGAGGTTAACTATGAATATCAATCGCGATCCAATGATTATCTTCGAGAATTCAAGATGAATAGAGTCGGTGTCTAGATATACCATGGACCCCGAGTCACAAGTCTCATGTAGATCTCATTGTACCCCTATAATGAGTATAAGTTATGATCTACTCTATCCACTTGAAATCTAGTCCCAATAGTAAATAGAATCATCGTACTCCTATAATAAGCATGTGTTATTAATTCTATTCTAAATACCTAGGACCTTTGGGGATCCAACGGTACCCCTGTAATGAGCATAAGTGTTCTACGATCCCATAGTAGATTATTTTCATCATCCCCCTCTAGGACATCAATGATTTAAAAAAAAACAAGTGTACGTCTCTCATCAAAAAGAGAACGAAGGTCGTGTCTCGTGTAATACGCTGTCGAGACCATGAAGGAACACTAATGCTGTATACATATGCACACATCAAATATAATATTGTGCAATAAAATACACCTATCACAAACCAAGATTGATATCTCGTCATCATCTATTCATATGTATGGTTACTACGGAAAGACCAATAATATGTATGGCTGCTAATATAAGGCCAATACAATGTCTGGTTACTAATATAAGATCAATATAGGGTACAGTTGACAATCATATGACTGATACTATTCATCAAAGATATTTACCCTAAGGTCAAAGCCAAGGGGCATGGACTAACTCCTCTCAATTGTACTTGATCACTAAGCGTGACCATGCAATCAATCATTTCCTGCATATCGTATTCGATCATCATTGATTGCATATGTACCACCATACATTGCATCCGAATCCTAAGCCTCGTCTTTCATTCCACTTTCTTGAGTAGCCCAAAGTCTCTCCAAAGTCGTGCCAAGACACCACAAAGAACCACAATCGAATAAGGAAAGAAATCCCTGAAAGTCATCTGTGCCCAAGGGTTCAGTCGATTGGGGGTGTCGTTCAATCGACTGAGCCCAGTTAATTGAAACCAGTTCCCCTAGCTTTCTGTGTTAGGCTCCTCCTTGGGACAAATTTTCACACTCATTTAGTCGACAAATTTTCCTTTTAGTCGACTGAAGTTGCCAGGCTATAGGCAAAGAGACAGAGTTAAGGAGGAATCTCCCAAACGGTCATCGATTCACATGCCGTTTCCTTCGACGCTTCGCCTGATGAGCTGCCTAACTCTTATAGCCTACCTTCGCTGCATTAGACCTCTTCTAGAGTCCATTGGTTGATATTTTGGAAGTGTTTCTTAAGTATTCAAAAACCGATTTCAATACAAATCCCGCTCCTTTTTGCATAGAGTCTCCCCAGAACGATTTCAATGACCCAGGCTTCTCTAACATGCCCAAACGAACTCAACCAACCTTCTCACCTCACATAATGCTCACATGTGTGTCGATACACACGCATATGCACACACGTACATGCAAAAATGTCAAACTTCACAAATCACGTTTCGAGCTTCACTAGAGCGATTACTTGACCCCGCACTCTCTCACGCAACTTGGCTCACCCAGTGGTTGCTATGGTTACACGAGATTACTCGTAATGTGCTTGTATACACATACAAACATTCCCATAGGCATATACAACCTTCACATAGTCAAAAAGTTACTATTAACAATCTAAACCATTCAACAATTCCAATTATAATACATGAGTTATATTAATTTCTATATAACTTCAAATGCATGTATACATATACATACCTATATACATATACATATACGTATATTTGAATAATGATTCAATAATTTAATAATCAAATCTTACTTTTATTTATCAATCCTTTTTATTAAAGTTAAATGTCACTTTCTACTATTTTATAAAATCATTCTATTATTTAAAAAATATAAAACTAGCTTATAAATCATTCTAAGCCCTTATAATACTTAAATTCCTTCATCAAGAATTAAGTATTCATCGTATAATTATCTTATAAAATGTTATAACCACTTTATAAAATAATCCCTTCTTCCTATTTTATAAAATCTCATATTTTTATAAAATATTTCCTTTATATTATTTCATAAAATCACATACTTTTATAAGATATCACTCTTATACTATTTTATAAAATATCACTCTATTTTTGTAGAATATACCTTTATTACCATCTTATAAAATCTCATTATATTTTATAAAATATAGCATTATTACTATTTTATAAAATCTCATTCTATTTTGTAAAATATATCTTTTACTTATAAAATTGTTTCTTTACTTAAATACTATTATCAGTACTAATTAAGCTCGCTAAGCCTTTAATCACTTTTATAATAAGTGTAGAGCTCATAACTTGCTTAATTAACTTACTAACTTAATTTTATAAAACATCTCATTATTATATAAAATACATTTTCTCTGAAATAACATTAATAAATAATAACTAAGCGCCTATGGATCTCCAATCACTTTTAATAGTAAGTGTACAGCTCCAATCTCATTTAATCAGCTTGCTAACTTTTTCAAACATCGTTCAAATTGTTTAATTAATGTTTTCTAATGGCATGCACTTCATTATTCTACTTAATTAATCATAAGTCTAACTATAGCATCATAAGAATCATCTAATTAGCCCCAAGTCAATTCTAGATCTTACTAACTTTTCAAAACATCATGACAAAGGGTCCAAACAATCAATTAGCTAAAGGAAACATGTTTATAGCATGAATATAAGCATAAACCATAACATAGAATTCTACAAATTACATCAAATAACTTTGTAATTATTACTAAAAAATGTTATGAAGTTTAACAAGTAAATTAAGTAGGAAATCATCACACTCACCTCTTCTTCTCCAAACCAAGCTCAAAATCACGAAAACCCATTTCTATGCTCGCTTTAATTTTGAGATATCCACCCAAACTCTGATTCAAGCCAATTCCATAGGTTTTATAGAGAATGAGAAGAGAGAAATTATGGTTATTTTATCGGGATTTATAAAAATTTATTTGAGCATAGATTTAATGATTTAAGGTAAGAAGATTAAGGGGTAATTAGAGAACTAATTAGAGAAGAAAAGGGAAAAGAAACGTAGAATGAAGAGTGAATAAGAATTATGAAGAGGTTTAGCTAACTTTAGGCTAGCTTATGGGCTTTACTCAAATCCTCTCCATCCGACATTATTCATCCCTGAAATTCGTGGACTCCAAACGTAGTCAAGTTTATACTCATTTTTCTCATCTCAGAAAAACGATCTCATCTATGAGTGTCTTGAGACCTAATTCTTCCGTCTCTGAAAAATTGACTATAATTGTTATTTCGTCAACGATTAAATATTTGAAAAAATCATTTAAATATTCAATCGTTAAAATTGCGAGGTGTTACATCGGACATATCGATTTCGAATCTCTTCATTTTTGACTTGAGATTACTGATATCCTCATCAAAATTGTACTCCAAATGGGCATCAAATAGCCGCATGCAATGCGGGTAGCATTCCCGCTCAAAAGTGTCATGGTGGAGGATTGGTGCGAATCTTGCTGCCATGAACAATTCCTTGAGTCCAAAGGTGGAGAAATCTCCAAATTTTACTAGTCGTCCCTAAAAAAAGGTGAAATATGTTAAGGCCAAGTAAGTCGAGATTTTTTGGTCGCTCCGGTCGAGCCAAGCAATCTCTTGAGGGGTGAGACTTGGATGTTATGAGGAAGTGCCAGTGGTTCGAGGTGGAGCCATGTACTGAGTAAGGGATTGGGAGGTTGGGTTCAGATCTGGAGAGGTTAGATCTGACGCGCACATTTGGCGCTTGGGAAAGCTCGACGGCTACAGTGGCGCTACAGGCAGAGGAGGGTGCGATAATGTCGCTTGCTATGGGAGAGACGTCGTTGCTTTTATTGGAGAGAGGTGAAGAGGTTTAGGAGTTGGAGAAGGAGGGAGATGGTAGAAATGAGGGGAAGGCTAACCTAAACGCGGCTATATGCCGCTTTCGAGGTTCGAGTTGCACATTTTACCCATTAATTGGTCAACCGCTTCTAGGTTTACCAGTCACCACTACCGATCGACTTCTAGTATTCGACCAGTTGTCCAATTTTGGGTGTAGGTTGAACCTGGACCCTATTCGGCGCGGGTTGATTAATAATAATCATTTTCCGCCCTCTTCTTCGATCTGACACGATCCGAACTGTCTCGAAAATTATTACCCTCCACATGACAGTGCCCTAGCTTACCATCTAGCTCTTCGGTCCTCTTTTATTTCATATTACTCCTAACTTATACTGCTTCAGCCATCAATAACTTCAAAAACCATATAATATTCTAGGTATTATTCTCCGTATTATTTTCTTATGGGAATATTTCTCTATTTTTGCCGGTGGGAATTTCTATACTTCCTAACTACATACCCCAACTAAAATATATGTTATTTCTAATTTATCCACCCTTGAAAAGAGAATTTTAAAAACCTCCAATTTTTATAAACAGAAAAAATTCGTCAAACTAAACAGACGCTCTTTTTTTCCAAGAGTGAAAAACTCCTTTTTGTCAAAAACCTTTCAAAACCAAGACCAAACTTTTATATTACTACATACATACATATATATATCTTTAAGAATTTCAAAACTTTCCTACTTTTCAAAATAACAGTTTCCAAATAAATTCCTTGGAAAAATCCTTCTTAAAAACTCGTCCAAACATTTCAAGGCAGTTGCACACTACTTTATCAAATTCTCTCACATGGGGTTGGACTCAGAAATGGACTTTACTTCTTTTACTTCTCTTCAATAAAAATCTGGTTTGTCATCTTGAGGTGATTGATGAGTATTCTCGTGCGAGAACTTGTCTTTGGATGTTTGCGACATATATATTCTTATTTACCACTAGTCTGGATAAAATGTGCAACTTCAATCGCTAATCCATTAAAATCCACAATCACAAAGCAGCCCAGTCTCAACAAATAAGTCAACACTATCCAGCCTCTAGGATCTTCCATACGTCATACTCATGCTCTTCTTAGTTAACGCTTTACATACGGCCAACCCTCCATGAGGTAATCGGGGTAGGGTGCATAATTTTTAACTCGATAAAAAATTTCCCAACTCATTGTCACCTCGTCCATCCTTTCGAAATATGATCACAACTACTCTATAGTCGGAATTTATAGAGTTTGAGATATAATACATATTTTTATAGGTAGAAAAATACAAACACGTTCTCTTAGAATATCCTAATTTCTATGATCGTCTAACCTAGGCTCTGATACCAAATGTAACAATCTGCACCTTAATGGGCCTCAATTTCGATAAAATCAAAACCCAAGTCCATCACAGTACGAATCGTTGATTTTGGTAACCTGTAATAAACATAAGTATATCGAAGATCGATCAATCTAAACTCACGACAAAATGGAAAATATAATAGAACATAAATACCGACCGAGGCTAATTTCTCAGAATCAATGGTATTCCTTAGAGAATTAATCATCTTATTAGTACCGAGCATGAATAAGAAGACTTCTCCATCAACCATTCCCATCTTTCTCCAGGGACGTGTCCCTCCAAATCTATCCTATGGGTTGTAATGAGGATGGGGGTCAGAACAACATTCTGCTGACTGGAAAATAACATACTTAATCCATAACATAAAGTTATATCAATTGGTTTTCATTTAAATGTTATGTCTATTATTTACGGCTAATCCGTTTAATTTTATATGCACGTACGATATGTCTATCCTAACCTTCACAAAGGTATACCTTACATATATATGCCTATGTACCAATATACATTCTAACATTTCACTACCCAAAACCCCGACCACTTAATACTTCTGAAATATGAAGCATGCCCTTAATATTGTCAGTGCTAGTCTATTGGTTCTAGTTATAGATACGATGACTCCTATATATGGTTTTATAATATAATATATAATTTAATTAGCATAGTATTACCGCAACTCAAAGACTCATCTAAGGGTTAACTAGCCCGCCCCCACTATACTAACTTTTCACCTAACCATCCACTTTGAGGTCTGTGTGTCTCCCATATGGTTTCTACACCAATAGAAAGCAAAATCCGTCAGGGCATAACCTGAGTCTTTGCTACCGCTTGCATGGGAGTGCTGGAAGTCAAAGCATATATGCCAGACCTACTACAAAATACCTGTACAAACAACCGACATAGCCCGCCGACCCTCCACAGTTGACATCCCGTTTAGACTAACCTAAGTAAGTCAAGAAAAATGCCCCTTTCACTTGCTTACTACCTCTTATTGGATATGAAGAAGATCCCATTTCCCAAGTGGTATTGGGCCATTTAATACATCAAATCCGAGGCGAACCCTAAGTGTATTTTTCCTTACCTATCTCAACGGATATCTCTTTCCCATGGGTCTTATGGTTGGAGATGTCCCATATCAGTAATAAGTACACACAAATGCTAGTAGCCTCTAAGTAAAGGGTAAATTTTTGTTGTGTAACTCTACCGATCTCGCATCCCAACCGACTAAATCAAATTATTCATCCTAAGTTTAAGTGTTAGGCCAAGCTCACTAATCTTCATTTTGTATAATTAAGGTTATATAGTCTACCATAGTGACAATTGTACTACCTTATAATACTTAGTAACTACCTAACATGTTTATTTTCTATTTATATAAATGTATTTGTCCATAACAAATGATTATTACTCTAACCGAACAATATCTAAAGATATTTATTTGTTAATTCTAATTTTACATATGATACCTCCCTTATCTCTTCATAACACTTCCACCAAATTAAAACATGACAATTCACATTCCGATAAAATTAGGGCAAATCTAAATTATACTAACATCTTTACAACCTAATTGTAGATCTGGAATAAATTCTGCATCTTATCAATATTCAACTTTGAATAACTTGGGGACTGACTTTCAGATCTGGTTGTAAATAATATTCCCATCAAATTTCCCTAAATTGCAGAATATGTAGACAGTGTTTTCATGCTTTTAATTCGAGCCTATAAATCTTCAGGTCTTTATTTAGGCATAATAATTAAATAAAAATTCAACAAAATAGATTCCAAAGTTATAAAGAAATTACATAATTTTCCACTTACCTTTTGAAGCTTTCCAAATCTTCTAAATTTGAATCTGATACTTTGATTCAACTCCATCTCCTTTTTAATCCAAAGAAATATGTATAACACGGTATATATATGTTATTAGAATTACAGATCTAAGAAAATATTTGGGGTTAAGGGGAATATAGATTTATAATATTGAAATTTACTTTTTATTGCACAACGTTGATTCGCTTCTTCTCTTCTTTCTTTTTTACTTTCTGCACTTCTCCAATTTGTATAAGTACAAATTGTTTTATAGTTATAAGGAATAGTGGAGAAGAGAAAGTAGATGTGCTTTACTAATCTTAATCAGAAAATATTAAAAGGGAAATGAGAGATTAGACATGTGTTTATAGATGCTCAAATCAATCATATCCATCGGATTAAAATTATTAAATCTGGGCTGTTAACCAAGGTTCAAACCCTAGCTACCATGTTATGGCTGGTAGACCATACCCTTAATATAGGTCGACCGCTAGTAGTCAACTGGCCCATAGTGGGGGATCAATCAGTGGAGTCCGAATTTTATTATTATTTATTACTATATTTGTTTTCTAATTATTTTCTTTTTGCAAACTTTAAACGCTCGTACTTCTTCGTTTGAACATCGATCACAAAACTCCAAATATGAAAATTGCTCAGAAAATTGCAACAAATGCAATGGTGCAAGTTTCATGGTCAAATTCCGATGTTTTCTCAAATTTCATTTTTGAAGCCTTATTAATTATTAATGTAAATTTTACAAGGTGTTATAGAAGAAGCCGAGTTGTTTACTATAGCCGCTCTAGATTTCTGAGTGGTAATGGGAATAATTTTTGATGGATTTCATACCTGGACTATCGAGGACCAAAGGAGAGTACGATAACATCTGGATCATAGCCGATAGATAATAAAGTTATACCTGTAAAGTCTAGTAGAATGACATCTAAATGGACCGATTTGTATGTTAAATGGGTTGGTTGATTCCATGGTGTCCCGAGGAGCATTATGAACGGCCGAGACCCACTAACGGGTTTCGAAAGAGCTTACTAGAGGCATTAGGGATAGAGCTACATCTTAGCACAACTTATCATCCACAAATAGATGGGTACACCGAGAGGGTGAATCGTATCTTGGAGGATCTCTTGCGAGCTTGAATTCTTGATTTCGGTGGCCTATGGGATGATCATCTACACTTAGTAGAGTTAACATGCAATAATAGTTATCAGTCTAGGATTGGTATGGCACCATTTGAGGCGCTATATGGCTGACCGTGCAATGCTTCTTCATGTTGGTGGGAAGCGGGCTAGAAATCGATACTTGGTGAGATATGATTAGAGAGACTTCGGAGAAGATTGAGATTATTCGACGATGAATGAAAGCTACCCAGGGTAGACAAAAAAGATATGCTGATAGGAGGAGGCATGATTTGCCATCGGTATGGTATTCGTTAAGATCTCTCCATTGAAGAATATTGTTCGATTCGGTGCCAAGAGGAAATTAGCACCGAGTTCTGTTGGTCCTTTTACGATACTTGAGAGGATTGGGAATCTGACTTATAGAGTCAGCTTACCTAAAAAGATGGTGAGCGTGAACAATGTGTTTCACATCTCTCACTTGTAGAAGTTTATGCACGATTCGAGCATGATAGTTGAACCAAATTAGCTTGATGGTATCAAGGTTGAACCAGAAGCATCAAGACCTCGTACGCCTATTTGTATCGTCAGATGTGATACGAAGCAGCTTAGGAGGAAGGAGCCGGTGAAGGTTTAATGGAGTGAGAGCAAAGGCGATTGTACATGGAAGATCGAGGAGAGCAAGAGGACTGCTTATCTGGAGCTCTTTACTTGGTGAGACTTCTATTTATCGCATTTACTTTCACTTTCGATATCATATAGGTTAGTTTAGTAGTTTGCATGCTAGGGTAGGCGTGGATATCATTTCTTGCTTTTGTGCACAAGTCTGATGTTTGATATATTTGCTCGTGGATGTTAGGCATGCGGGGTAGCTATGTTTGATTTTACCTTGTTTGTATTGTGGATCTCGAAAGCAAAATTCCTAAAGGAGGGAGAGTATAACGATCCATATTTTATGTATCAAGAGACCGTAAAATATTATTTTTAAATTCATATGAGGTTGTATGGCTTTATAACTTTAGGGAAATGCCTACCGGTGAAATTTCCTATCTTTGGATTTTTTCCAGATGATTTTACCCCTGGAAACTTGTAACGGCTATAACTTTTGATAGAAGATAGTTCATTTTTGGGGTCAAACAATCGACTGACTGAAGTAACCAGTCGATTGAATCCCTTTCAATTGACTAGTAATGTTTCCAGTCGACGAATTGCATAGTAATAAAAATATGGTATAGGGAACCAGTTGACTGACATGTTATTTTATCGAATGAAAGCTTGTACACAACCCATTTGAACCAAGACCTGGTGGAGGTTAAGTAGGATTGCTTTGGGGAATTTTTTTCCACTTCCTTTACTTTCCAAAGCTCACATAACTACATGAAGCTATGCAACGTACGAGACTTTGTATCCCACTTAGTTGATAATATGGAGTTCACACTTCATAATGCTGTATAACATGATGCTCAATGCGACATGCGATTGTCTCACAATTAGATGCTCTTATCGTTAATGTTAGCACCTTAATCGCATATTCTAATTCATGCATTGCGGTGAGGGGAGACAAAGACATCCATAATAGTTTGATTGGCGATTGGTTAAGCGGATGAACCCAATGGGGAGTCATATTGTTTATCGAACCTTTATCTTCAAGTTGAATGATACAGACCTTAGGAAACATTACCACCGAGATTTTTTACTCGATGCTTTAGTAGGCAATTTACCACCAGTATTGTGTACTTGGTGTGTGCTTAGGCATTGTGATGTATACTCATTGTGTGCGCATCTTATGCGATTTATTATTGAGAACATTTACTTAATGAATAACTAAGCGGTTTACTATCGAAAATGCATACTTGATACTCTCCAAGGTTTACCTAGTTTTTGGACTTCCGAGCTTTGGGTGGAAATCTCTATAGACTATCATCATATTTTTAGGTGTATTATAGGTTGTTGACCTATGTTGTACTAGTTAAATATTTTGTTAGATATAGTATACACATACAAATGAACACCTTAGGTAGCGTAGATTATAAATGATAATTTAACTGTCTATTTCACCATACCACTAGTGGTAACACTCACTCACTAGACCATGTCAAATCCCCTATATTTTCCCATTTTATACCTATTACATGATGATATGGTATAAGTGGTAGAGATAAGATGCGTGGAGGAGGTGACCATGCGTCTTGAAGATATTTTTTTATTATTATTCCATATGTATCTTATTGTTCTTATCGGTCAGACATATATTTATATTTGGAGACTTTATTCAAATGTTTCTTGGATGGATTATTGTTGTTTTAAGACACTAATGATTTGGGTTATTTTTAGTATTTGTATTTTATTTCTTCCAATGTGAGATCTGAAAGTATAGAATGTTTTAAAGTCATATTTATCTCTATATCATATAAACCATCGAAAACCTAACGATTCTTACTTCTTGGCACAACGCGAGTTCAAATGCTGCTTTTGGACTTAGGATCGGCGTGTTTGGAAGTGCAGGTTGTTACATTTGATATCATAGATCAGGCTCAAAATTCCTTAGGGATGAGGTGTGCATTAAGGGAGCATACTTATATATTTTAAAAGATACTATATTTGTGTGTGTATAAGTATATCATGAATTATAACGACCCATATCTTTAGTATCGAAAGATCGCTAAATATTATTTTTAAATTCATATTAGATCGTATTTAGCTATAACTTTCGGTGATGTTGCGTATTGAAATTTTGAATCTTGGTAGTTGTACGTATTTCACGGATATGCATGCATCGATAAGCATATGAGAATTTGGATGAACGGAAAATGTCCCACGTCAAGAAAAAGCGTACGAGCCATATAGTCGAAGAATTTTTGAGATCCGACGTTTCAGCAGTGCGTACAAATTTAAACGCCCAAAAAAGCCTCTCGAGGCACAGTCTCGGATTCTGACAGAACTTACATCTTTGGAACAAGAAAAATACGATGAGTTGCACCATCGAAGAATCATCGCAATCCGATGTTCGTAGAAGCCATACGACCACAAAACGTGCATTGGGATTTATGAAATCTTTTCTATTCTATTACTTGTCTATTACTTGAATAAGAAGACAACAAGTAAAAAAGGCCAATGTGTGCGCACTGCATTCCAATGTTCCAATATAAAGCAACCCTATTCAATACGTTTTTAAATTTTATTGTTCACCTTTCGCGAACCCGTGCTACGCACATGGCATTGAAGGTAAAGCTTTGAAAATACAATAGTACATTATTGGTTAAACCATATTTGTAAATCATGTTAAAACCAAAGTAATGTGAAATTTTTTTGTATGCAACCGTTAAATGTCGGACAATAAAATGTCATTCACAATATATGTTTCGATTCAATAGGCGCATTAGAAAACTAATCTAATGTATTATCCACCCTATTATCAAATAGAAACAATTAGAGCAACATAGTCTATACATCACAAAGGGATATATAGCAAGCTTATACATATGTAGCACTTGTACTCTTGAGCTATCATATGTTGATATATCAATTGGCCCAAGTGGTTCAGTACAAATGTTGGAGCTGTCTTAAAAAATAACTGTTACATGGAATGGTTCACGATGGCTTATGCGCAATCAATTTTGATGCACGGTCCAACGTGCTTCCAAAATAAGGAGGATATATGATAGTGCATTTCTTTAGCACCTAAATAATAAATTGTACCATTGGTCATCAAACTCATTTGAAAGCATAGTAGCTAGCTAGGCAATAGAAAATAAAATAAAATAAATGACCTAATATTTCCAATCAAGGAAATGCTAACTTGTGAGAAATATATCGACGTCAAAAACAAATTACATCAAATGAAATATATTTTATTTGAAAGACGAATGAAAGGTGTTATCTAAATCTTATCAAATACATGAATATCAAATTATGCTGAATAAAGAAGTCAAACGAGGCTAAATTATGTCCATAAAAGCAAATGTTAATAGCATTACAACAGATAAGCAGAAGAATTGTTTGGTTCGATACACATAAAAAATGAAGAAGAAAAATTAGTGTTCAGATAAAAGTGTAGCATCATTGACCAAACAACATATGCTGATAGTGGTTGTCATCCTTCCATGTCCCCATGGCTAAACCCGAATGGATTGAATGTTCATCTTTTTACCATAATGATAAGCTTGCTATCAGAGAATAGTAACAATATTACACAATTTGGTAATGACCGCAAACTCCATATTAATTAGCATATGAAAAGCAGATCAATGTGCAAAAGATGACCCTTGTTGAGAAAGTGTAAATCAAATAGAATTTTAAAAATCAAAATTGAGTAGAAATAAACATACGGATTGCAACTATTGTTACCATCGAATATTTGTTTTTATAAATACGGAAATATTTTTTAAATGACAGTTAACATGATCATTTAATTCAACTCATTTCTTAGTAAACTTTTTTAAAATTCCAATCAATATTCTTTTCCCTTACTTTTTTATATAGAAAATAAGTTATATACTCAATGCATTAAATTTATTTCCCAACCTTTCGTACTACCGAAAATGATATGAACACAAAAATATAATCCTTTAAAGCTTTAATATACACTCACTTATCTTATCAAAGTCATTTGATGATTGAAATGAACTTATGGCAGATTAAACTAACTTCATTGAAACATAGGACCATCGCTTAGTGGTTAGAATGTGCGAAGTAGATTGAAGATGAAAATTAATGTATTAGTTAAAAAATTCAAAGTTGATTGGATAACTTAGATACTAACACATAGTTTCACTTTTTTTTGAAACATACATTAAATTGATTCTTATCATGCATTCAAGTTCAAAATCCCAAATAATGAATATAATTAATACTTAAAATCTAAATAAATCTCTTGAGTTATAATGATTAGCACAACAAAGCTTCATTGTTTTCAGGGTGTAACATACACTACACAACCAAATATAAATTCACCCATGAAGAGCCATACAATGATATTTGTATCTAATCCTTACCCTAATTACCATGATAACTATAACTTAACGGTATTTTAAATTAGTTGTAGCAAATGGAAAAGAGGAAAACAAAATTGCTTCATAATAACGACAGAATGTAAGTAACTTTGATGAACTGATAAGGCAAAACTGAATAAACTGCACAATATACTACGTAAGTAGAAAAACATATGTAAGCAACTTTGTTAACCTTGTAGCAGTCAATTACTTCCAATCAACATACATTAACAGTTCGTAAACAAAGTATAAATTATTAAAAAAAATGTACAACATATATTCGATTATAACACAATTAGTTGTATAATCTTGTGCTTTGCTATTCAAATATAGTTACTCGTTCTTTAGCAATCTAAGAAAAAAATAATGTATAGTTTAGCTGAAAGACAACAATAGTACATCAAATTTTTTACTTGTTATATCTTTGCTCAATACTTTAGGAAGCCATAGGGCAACATACCATAACTTCCAGTAAATATAAGAAGTAAGAAATTCAAAGTAGGATACATCTTCCACATATTCTTCACAATAAAATCATCTTAGTGGGAGCAAAAAATAAATTCCAAGATTATGACTGGTAAAGTATCGTTAAATGATAAAAAAGGTAGAGAACAATGAAAATGAATATGCAAAATAAATTGTAGTAAATAGTAAAATAATTCCAATGAAATGGAAACTAATCAAAAATTTTGTTTTGAATTACAAGAGTGAAATATGGTTTTTCAAATTTATAGCCTGGTACAGTAAAAAAAGTAGGAAAATGTTATATTTATAAAGAAAACATGGATTTAATTTGAAAATAGTTTATTAGAATACGATTACTTTCAAAAAAACCAATCTTTCAATTTTGGAAAGAAATGAAGTAATAAGGTAGGAGCAGATCATACAATTCATTTAGAGAAGTTCTAAAAAATTAATATAAGTATTTCTGAATGAAATGGTCAAATTTTTTGTCTTCTTATGTCAATGTTACTGATAGCAACTAATTTTTTTGTTATAGTGTGAAGAAAACATAGGATAATATGAATTAATGTATCTAAAATTTTTGTTTCCTTTATCTTTGCTACATTTATTAGGAATACAAAAATAACATACCATAACAATAGTGATTATTATTTGCTTTATTTAAGCAAGGAATTCAATTCTGAGAACATAATTGGTGAAGTTGTGTAAGGTTTAGTGAAATAGTGAAATTGAATGGACATAAAAAACCATGGTAAATACAAAAATACTGCATTTGATATGGGAATACAAACCAAAGTTTATACTGCAAACAAAGAAAATAGGTAATTGCTTTTGAATTGCAAATGATGACTATGATTGCATTTGGCAATACACTATCGCTAATGACAACATATTTAAAAACAAACAATTGAGTAGATGAGACAAAAACAAAGATAGGACGTACTGTTTTGTTAGGAGAACAAAGAAACCGAGCACAAAGAAATCAAACACAAAATTCATAAATTTGATTATGTAGAACACAATATACTTGATTAGTTTACTATTAAAAGAAATTGTATTGTTAAGATAACAAAAAAGCATGAATAAAATTTTATGATAACACATAAGACTACAAAGGAAATAAAATTGTAAACGAGGATAGATAGTAAGGGCTCTACCGCTATAAATATATGGACAATCCTTTTATGTGCATATTTTTAATAAGCAACTTATGCATAATGGTCACACCACTTTAACTAACATTAAATACTTCTTCAATAAATATTTTACATTAGATAATCAAATTGATGATATTGACACGATCACAAACATAGAAAAACAAATTATTTAAAACATACGTAAGATGTCATTATTGGAGAAAATAGAATCGTAGCACAAAGAAATCAAACACAAAATTAATAAATTTGATTGTGTAGAACACAATATACTTGATTAGTTTACCATCAGAAGAAATTGTATTGTTAGGGTAACAAAAAAGCATGAATAAAAATTTCATAATAACGCATAAATCTACAAAGGTAGTAAAGTTGTTAATGAGGATAGATAGTTGGAAAAAGGTTTGAAAATGACATTATAGAGTGGTTTGAAATTTATAGTATTGACACAATCACGGACATAGAAGAAACAAAATATTTAAAACACTCCTAAAATGTCATTATTGTGAATTTTTGTTTTACTTTTATGATTATGATACTCATAATTAGGTATACATCTTTTTAGGTAACGTGAAACACTTTTACAATAATAGAAGAAATTATAAATAAAATCCAGGAGACAACCATGCATCACCAAACATGAACACAAAAATATTGAAAATGTTAGAAAAAAGGTTTAAAAATGAGAACATATAGTAGTTTAATTGTAGACCTGATCTGAAGCAGATAAGATTGTGGCAAATCTAGAAACTTTATACAAAATAATGATTAGAACTATAATATAACAGTCGAAAAATGAAAACTTACCTATTGATCCGGTGAAAAGAACCAAAGCATGGGGATCAGATGCAAAACCGTTCCTATGAAAACAACTTCAGAAATGAAAAAAATCAACAACTTATAACTACTTTGAAAATGATGAAATGAAAGTAATCAACAAACAACTTTAAACTACCGGAAAAAGATGAAAAGAAAGTTACCAAATAAAAAACATCCAAATTCGTCTTCATCGATAATAGTTTCCTATAAAATGAAAACATCTAGATTCCAGATCCAAATAGTTCTAATTCAACGGTTTCTTATAAAATAAAAGGTATTTTCAGGTAACATGAAACACTTTTACAATAATAGAAGAAATTGTAAATAAAATCCAAGAGACAACCACACATCATCAAGCATGAACACAAAAATATTGAAAAAGTTGGAAAAAAGTTTAAAAATAAGAACATACAGTTGTTTAATTGTGACCTGATCTAAAGCAGATAAGATTATGGCAAATCTGGAAACCTTAAAACTATAATATAACAATTTAAAAATAAAACTTACCTATTGATCTGGTGGAAAGAATTAAAACATGGGGATCGGATGCAAAAACGTTCCTAAGAAATCAACTTCACAAATGAAGAAAATCAACAATTTTTAACTACTTTGAAAATGATGAAATGAAAGTAATCAACAAACAGCTTTAAACTACTTTGAGAAAAGATAAAAAGAAAGTTACCAAATAAAAAATGTCCGAATTCGCTAGATTACAGATCCGGATGGTTCTAATTCAATGGTTTCTTACAAAATAAAAGGTATTTTCTTAAATGTTTTGAAAGAAATATAGTTTATGAGAATAATGAGAAAAAATAGAAATTAGAAATGTTGATAAATTTGAAAAACATATTAGAAGATTGAATAAACAGAAATAGAGATAGGGTTTTAGGAGGATGAATTTGCAAATGAATGAAAAGAGAGAATGAAGAACTATCAAAAATACGTTCTTACTTATTAATAAATATTAAGAGCAGTAGAATGTTCGTGCAATACAGTTTCCTTTTACCCTGTCAACAAACGCCTCTACTGCATTTTACGTCTTTTTCCTCCAATCCCTAAAAAAATATTGCCGAAACCAATTTCATTATCCTCTTCCAAACTAACTTCACATAACTCTGTAATCTCCGTTCCTTCTTCCAGTTGACCAGCCAAATCTTTGGTTTTTCAATTCTCAAACTAATTTTTGTTTCTCGGTAGCAATAGTGGATTTTTATACCGATAATCATTACCCCGCCGAACAAATCATTCTTTCTATTCAGCAGCATCAAGCATAGTTTATGAAGTAAAACTTAATCGGATCTGCTGATCGATCACAACTGTCGATCTCTACAGGGAAAAGCGGTGGTAAAGAATCGGCATTCAAATTTTAATAGTACGAAATATCATTCGAATTTTCATAAAGTTAATTGTTTTCAATTTTGTATGCCTTGCTGTTGTGTGCCAACTTTGAAATAATGTAGAAGTAAATGGTCATAAAATTAAACTGTGGTACATACTTGCACGTTCGAAGTAATGGTTTGATAGTCATTGTAAATCATTAGAAGAATTTGTAATCGTTGTCAGTTTACCTTTAGACAGTTATATGATCAGGTTTTAGTTTTGGGAAAGTATATATCATTAATCGAATATCGCTACTCTTTCAAATTGATCATTATAACTTTTGCTTTGTGTCAAGTTTGAAAATTAACTGATCTGCTTTAAAGAATTAAACTAAATGTAAACAAAATTTTAAATTATCAGATTCAAGACGTATATAGTAAAACTTTTAGAGAAATATAATTGGCTTTGCCAATAGCATGTTTTATTATCTATACAAATCACTACAACAAAGGCAGCGTATAACGACGGTAAAAATGCGTCGGCGGCCGTCGCTTTTCTGGGCAAAATCTGCTGTGCATACAGCAGCTATCCTTCCATCAAACCTCGTCCCATATATCTCCATGTTGACTGCTTCGACTCCATGTATCTCGCCTCGTTACCTTCGAGAGATGACACGTTATCCAAGCTGGTTGACCTGATGGATTCGAGTAGGACTTCATCCATGGATACGAAGCAAGCATTGACTGATGGATACGAAGTAGACATTACGTGACCGTTACGAACCAGGTGACTTATTGATGGATACGAAATCACCGCTGATCTGATGGATGCGGAACCACCTATAGCGATGGATACGAAATCTGGGCCGGGCTGATTGATACGAAATCCATCGAGACGAATTCGATGGATTCGAAGCATGCTTAACTTCGATCGATACGAACTGCTGCTTCCCGATGGATACGAAAAGACACTCTCCCCTTTGACTTGCATCCATCATAACTCGAGCATATGAACTCGGATCGATCTGAAACTTGGAGCGTTGGTTTGCTTTACTTTCCCGATCATGTCTCATCGATTGGGGCTTGATCCGGACTCGGTCAAAATTCAACGATATCCATGACAAACGACATTTGGAATCCAACTCCTTGGTGTCCTGGCCTTGCCAAAAGGCAGGATAACACATCCAACTACGATCGAGAAAATAATCGAACATATCTCCTGATTTGCAAAAATTATATTAGAAAATTCAAACAAACACTTCATTGAAACTTTATTAATAATTTGACAAATTAGACTGAACTTCAGTAAATTTAATAATTTGGTAAACTAGACTAACTTTATTAATTTGGTAAATTTTAAACTAACTTTAGTAAATTTTAAACAAACTTTAATAAATTAGACTGAACAAATTTAGTAGTTTCAAACTAACTTTTAAATTTTATTACTTTAGTAAATTGCACTTAATAAATTAGTTGATTGTTTTATAAAATACAGATCATATATATACAACACTTGTTAATACTTGTTTAACGGCCGGTCATCCTACTTCCCATTACAAACACAATAACGTAATCATATTTTATAAATCATTTCAGATTAAACGATTCAACAAAATTTCGGCAGCACTTCCCTTTATTCCCTGTATCGTACACAAATGCATGTACACAGGGAAAAAAAGGAAGTGTCATCGAAATTTCGTTAACCGTTTAAACTGAAATGATTTATAAACTGCGATTACGTTATTGTGTTTGTAACTTGTCCAATACTGGGACAAATCCAACAAATATTGTATCAGATGATTACAGATGTCCGTTCTGTGTAAAAACGAACATCCATATAACGATCATACAACACTTGTCAGACGGGGCCAAAAATTGTCTAAGGGGTTCACACAAATAAAACAAATTTTCTAATTTATATTTTAACAACTATAAAATTTTTAATAATACGTTCAATAAATATTTGTCAAGTAAATTTCACATTTTAACACGATTACACTTATAACTAACGCATGCTAAATAATTAAATTTTCACCTAATCGACAACCGACATTGCATAAACTTATCAATAAGCATCTTAAAATGTTATCACCATCTTAATCCAAATCACATCATCAATCGTTAATTCTACAATAACCAACATCATAATAGTATGCTTTAATCATCGTTTTCAACGTCGAAATAAAATGATTTTATTCTCAAATTAACCTACAATACTACTATCACCATACGTATACCACGTAACTACCAATCTCAAATCCATAAACATGCCATTAACAACCAATTTTTAAACCCAATAAACATGCAAATAAACCCTAATTAAACCCTAATTGAATAGGAAATAGGGTTAGAACACATACCGGATCAATTTGGGAGGTAGGGAGCGAACGTTTGAGCACCGAATCAGTGGGGCGAGGGGGGGGTTAGGTTTTGTAGAATGGGGAAGAAGAAGGCTCGGTTCTGGCTGATATACAGGTCGAGCGACGGTTAGCAACGGCTAGCGACGGCCGCTTTTTTTAGCCGTCGCTAACCGTCGCCCCAGTCCGACGCTATGCCAACCGATTTTAGTAGTGAATTATCCAAAGTTTAATCAATAGCAAATGTGGAACACATAATAGAAACAAGTCTTAAACTATAGTCAATTACTAGTATTTTTTTTGCAGTATCTGGATCATGGTTTGAGGATCCGGCCGGAACCACGAGATCTCGACGATCTCGTACTGGTTCCGGCAGGTGGCGGGACGGGATTAGGGCAAAATCCCGTCCCGTTCAAACCAGCGCACAAAAAAAAGCTTCGCGTCAACTACGCAGAGAAAAACAGTCACAAAAAACAACGCAAGAATCAATTAATCAAAAGGTAGCTAAAAAGCAAACCCTAGTTTACTGAACCCTAGTTCGACTTCGACTTCGACTGCGAGAGCTTCCACTTTCGACTTCGACTTCGACGCAGGCGAGCTTCACAGGGCTTCGACTTCGACGCAGGCGAGCTTCACAGGGTTCGACTTCGAGTGCGAGAGGTTCGACTTCGAGTGTGAGAGCTTCGCCGCAGGGGATTTTTTTTTTTTTGCTTTGCCGCCTTCGTTTTCATCGAAGACCAACATCTGTTTTTTTTTTCTTCTTCTTTCCTATCGTAAGTTTGTTTGGAAAGCGAACAAGGGAAGGGAAGATAAAATATGTGCATGGGCTTTTGGGCTAAGAAGGGTTATTTTAATTTTTAATACGGTAATGGCTACTTGTGCATATTAATTAACTTGTGTATAATCTTTGGCCTGTCATTTTTTTTATACGCAATCACTTCTTAGCATTCTTAACGGGAATATTGCATATATGAAGGAAATTATGAAAACAATCCATATGTAGATTCGAGAAATATCTTTTGGATGCAGTAGTGTTGTGTGTACCGTTATTATTTTATTGTATACTATATTTTTGTATGAATTTACATCATTTATAGTTACTTTTGTATTACAAAGGCAAATCTTCGATATTAGGACCGAAACCGAAACGAAAACCGAAACAAGCGAAATTTCCGAAACCGACCGAAACCAACAAAATTTAAAAAGACCGAAACCGAAACGAAATCCGAGTTCTCGATCCTTGATCTGGATTATTACTACGACAACATATCATAACTGTCAGACTACATAGCAATATCAGTTTCTTCTTTCACTTAGGGATGAGTAGGATATTTTTTAGAACAAAACAATAAGGTATCATATCATATAGTAAATAAATGCATACATGGGAAACTTGAAAAGTATTATTTACCTGACAGTAACCTTACATGTGATAAATGTAGCAAAAATATGTACCTGATAGCAACCTTACGTTATTTTGGTCTTTAGTTCAGAAATTTTATTTTATTTATTTGTTAGTATGACCGATGTATGCATATTTATTTAATAATTTAATTCGTTGATTTAACAATAAGATAATTGTAATAGGAAAAGCAAATCCTCTATGATTGAGACCGCTCATTAATTTGATGCAAGTATCATTTAATTACATCTTCAGTTTTAAGTTTTCTAAGGTGCGTTGCTTTAAATACAATATACCATGTCAATTGAATCAGTTATTCTAGCAAATGATTTACTAAACAGTGACTAAATTTGGATTTTTTATCATGTCTTATGTTCCATTTTTGAAAATTTATTAAATCAATATTGACATGGTTATGTTATTTCATCGCGGAGAGAGAAGATAATGAAAAAAAAAACCATTTGTTCCATGTATGTTAATTTTGTTTGATTATTTGTTAAACTCAGTAAATAATCTTTTGTATCTAAAAAAGGTTATTGTTCATTGCTTGATTTATGTACCCAGTTTTGTTGTGTGGGTTGATAATAAAATGATAATATAGGCTAATTCTCAATCTGTGTAAACATTTTGCTGCATCTAAACAAGGTTTTTCAACATAATATATATTAAAATCGGATTGGACCGCTTATTAAAGTGTTTACTTTAATTATATTTCCAGCATAAACATATTTCCTATATAAGTATACATGCTGTGATGATTCATGTTTTAGTTTACTTTAGTTCAACTATGGATTCATATTCACCTAGCCTGTATGTTCAGTTCAATTTAGTTCAGTTGATAGCCCAACATGTGCTTATATTGTTCAAGTAAATTTTCGAACAGGGAGTTATCCGGATAATTTTGGAGTTGGACTCCCGTGTTTATTTCACAGTTTTGGTGTCAAATTCCTGATGTTGAGATATTTAACACATCTAATAAAAGCACAACTACCATAATAAATTTCACTTGATCTTTTATTTTGTTTAACAAGATAAGAGTCCTAGGTCCCTGTTTTTGATGTTGTTATACAAAAAGTCCCTGCAGAAATGAATTTATAAATTTGGTCCCTATTTTTTAAAAATAAAAAAAAAGCAAAGCGTTTGCACTTTTCTGACAGAAAATGCAAGATAACTTGCACTTTTCTAATTTTGAAATATTTTTCGAAATTTTCGAAATTTTTGAAAAACGCAAGTTAACTTTCACTTTCTATCAGGAAATTGCAAGCTAGTTTGCGCTTTCTAATTTTGAAATTTTTGAAAAGCGCAAGGAAACTTGCGCTTTCTAATTTTGAAATTTTTTTGAAAATTTTAAAAACTTTGAAATTTTTTGAAAATTTTAAAATTTTTGAAAAGCGCAGGGTAACTTGCGCTTTCTATCAGGAAAATGCAAGCTGGTTTGCGCTTTCTGATTTTGAAAATTTAAAAAACGCAAGCTAACTCGCGTTTTCTGATTAGAAAAAACAGGGACTAAATTTACACACTTATTTCTACAGGAACTTTTTTTGTAACACTATTAGAAATAGGGACTTTTCGTGCAAAGCCCCCCTTTGTTTAATTGAAAACTTTAACTTGCTATTTAAGACTTGGACTTTGCAATTTTCATGTTAGACTCTTAAGTCTTTTACTTGAAATAAATCACTTTCATGTTATCCGACTTTTATGTTTACAACTTTCATGTTTAGCTCACAAATTTCATTTGTTGTAAATGAATTTCACAAGAATATAGGTACATCTAATATAAATACACGTGCTTAGCCTACAACTTTCGTGTTTCTGAAATTTCGAGATATATGGTAACCTGGATTAGCTATTCAGATATTTTTCATGTTTATTTCTGATTTCAGGATGTGAAAGTGGTACATCATCACCTGCAACAGTTGCAAGAACGTAGACAAATGATGCAAAAGGAAAAGCCGGAGTGTCCACACCAATACGTTGTCTAAATAAAGTACAACATTGAACATCTATATTTCTTTTGTAATTTGTTATCCACTTCATGTGTTATTTAACCATTATGCACTCAAACCCCTGTTATGGAAAACTATGTACATTTCTTTTGTAATTTGTTGTTTATTTCATGTGTCATTTAACCATTACGTAATTACACTGGTTCTACAAAACTATTATGTATGCTACAGTTTATTTTAATCTACGCACTCCATAATGCAATCTGCTTCTGTTAATGTCGCTAATCAACCGATTGGTCATGTGAATGTGATGAGTATTTGCCTATGGAGTCGACCAATAGGAAGAGAGGAGTTGGGAAAAGTGGACAGAAGCAGCCAGTTCATAGAAAGTCTCTATTGATACATTTGGATAAAGAACTTCACAATATAGAGATGTTACTAGGCATGGATGGACCGGTAGATATGAGGCTCATCTTTGGGATAATAGTTGCAAAAAAGAAGGGCAGTCTAGAAAAGGAAGACAAGGTAAATCAGCACATAATTTGTCTATCATTGTAGTAATAGGTTAAATATGCATGTTTATGTATGTTTCTATTATGTTTCTTTTTGTCATGCTCTCGTGGAAATTGCATTTTTGCGTAGTTTATCTTGGTATGTTTCATTTTACTACTTGATACATTATCTACTTTTTTAATTAAAATAAAAATATTTATGTGCAATATATCAACTTGAACTTATTTTTTTAGGTGGGTATGATATGGAAGAGAAAGCAGTAAGATCCTATGATTTTGTTGCTCTGAAATATCGGGCCTTCTACTGATATCAGTTTCACTTTGGATAGCTGCAGATCAAAACTGGATGAAATGAAAAATAAGAGAAGGCAAGATTATGTAGCTCATTTAAGAAAAAGCAGCAGTGGTTGTACAAGGGCATCATCGACATGGAAGATGGCGAGCAATAATCCGAAGGGGTTCAGGAAACAAGGATCTTTACCTCGGAACTTTTGGTACCCAAGAGGAAGCAGCAGAGGCATACGATGTGGCAGCAATAAATTGAAGGGTTTAAACGTTGTGACAAACTTTGAAATATCAAAATACGACACAAAGAGGATAATAAACCGCAACTCCCTACTAGCAACTGAATTTATAAGGCGTAACAAAGCAATTGAAGCAAGTATTGAAGATGGAGGTGTGCAATTGAACAAAAGGTTGTTCATGAATAACCTGTACTTCCAAAACGCCAATAACGTGATGCCAACGGTGGAACATGCGCCGAACTCTTCATCTTTGGTTATGAGTTTGAGCTGCTCTGCAGAAGCAAGTCTTGTTAGTTCATGGATTGCGAACATTACTTATGTGCTAGTGTTTGGAGTGCGGGGCAGTGATGGTAAGGGGTAAAGATGTAATATCGGAATTAATGACTTGATTTGATTTGGGAAAAAGAAGAAGTTAGAATTGCCTTTTAGAAGTATGTAATTCTCGATATATTTTGAATCAAAACTCCTTGATCAATGCATTGTTGGTTTTGCACAAGTGTAATATCGGAATTTATGATATCTTCATACAAAAATAATCAATGTATTGTCAAAGACTATTCTTGATTGACAAGTGGTATAAGACACTCTTATTATATAAAAAACAATGTATCAAGAAAGTATACAATAGGCTACAAGAAGTTAATAAAAAGGTAGAAACTATTCACAATGTAAATCCAACATCTGTCCATGCGCGAAGCACGGGTAAATAATAATAATGGATTTTACAACCCTAACCCTACCCACTACTCTATAAGCACTCTCCCTAAACTGCAGCTGCATACCACTTCTTCATTCAGGTTAATTATTTCCTTCCTCTTAATGAAACCCATCTCCAACACTCTTTCTCTTCCTCTTTCAACCGTAACTATCCACAATTTTGGCAAAAATAAAAAACAAGTCCCTTCAGTTTTCCGAGAGTTATGCAACCATGGTCTCGGTTTGACCTAGCTCTGATTGTGGTGGTTGGAAAATGTGAATCCAGGGAAAGGACCGATTTTGAAGGTGAACCGATATGGATTTAGATGGTATGGTTGTGTTTGTAGTAAAGAGAGGATCAAAATGGCATTGAAATGGTCGTGTTTCATACTTTGGTGAGGAAGATATCATAGTTGAATAGAAAGATTGCTAACGATGAACTTTTTGGCAATCTAACAGTAGGGAAAATCGTTTGTATATGTTTGTTTGTCTCAATAAGGGGAGTTCAAAAACATAGATTGTTTGAGCCGTAGGGGAACGTAGCAGTGACAAGTGTGAGAAGTTAGGAAAGAAAATGGGTTTACTTGCATTTTTCTATGCATATGGTGTTTTCGAGGTCGACATGGTTGGCCGGAGGGTGGCCGGACGGTGCGACGTCGGAGGGGAGGCATGTGGCAATGATATGGTGTTTTCAAGCGAAGTGCGGTAGTGGTTTAAAAGGGTTATGCTGGTTCACTCGGGTTTGTCACTGTTGGCCGGGTAGGTGAAGATGGCGATGAAGCGGTGGGGTGGTAGTCCGAGTGGTGGCATGCGGCATTGTTGGGGTGCAGGTAGCGTGTGCATGCTTGGTAACATGGGTGGAGGGGAGAGTTTATGTGAGTTAGAAGTGAAGGAGAGTGAAACACGATGGGGAAGATGAATTATGAAAAGGTAATTAAGGTCATTTATTTATTTTACTATTAAGTTATTAGTTAATTTTTGTGTGTGTACACACATATACAATTATTGATATCTTATATCGTTCATAGTTTTTGCGTATGAGGTTCGATTTGAATGAGTTTTCTTGCATTGCGCTCATATTGAAGTCCTCTATGACTTGGAATAGGAATGGGTAGCTTTGACAAAGATGAGTGATTTTGTCTCTCACTATACTATGGTTGTCATTATAGTGTAAAAATGATGTTTTGAAATTATTTCCAAGTTTAAATGTGATTTCTAATATATTTAAACTCACTCCCGATTTAAAGTGTTTTGAAAATGGTTTTAAATTGGATATTGCACATATTCGTATATGCATACTATATTTTGAAAATCACTAGATTTAGGTTATTATTGATATGAATCCGAAATTGGTTGATATAGGTGTGTGGTACATGTTGTATGTATGCTATATTAGTTGTATCTATGCTATGTTGGCTGTATGTATGCTTGTTTGCTTGTTTTGGTTGGAATGTCGATCGATAAGCAATATAGTGTCAGGAAACACCCCATAAGATAGAGTTCTATGCATATTGGTGAAAGCATACATGATGGGAATTCAAATGGATGAGATAAGTATGTGGAAGAGTACTAGAGTGCATACTGACAGATCTCAATATGAAAGATGATGGACTTGGGCATGTGCTTCGGACTTTAGTGGGAACGCCAAACGTTTTCATTTTGTTTGTCCTTAGCCATTTTGGCTAAATACACGACCTACCTACCATTATTGATAATGGTCGATTTGGCCAATCTTTGATATAGATGATGAAGAGACTTTAAAGAGCGTGATATGGTAATGCGTTCATACAGTCAACTCTTGGTTTTGATGTATTGCTCTACGATGAGAAATTTTGATGATGAAGCGATGATGTGACACTTCGACGTAATGGCTTTGAAACTTGGATGATGACAACTCGATGATGATGGAGTTCTATTTAGATGATGATAACTCAATGAGGATAGAGTAGTGTTTAGATAATCATGACTCGATGAGGATGGAGTTATGCTTTGATGATGACAACTCGATGAGGATGGAGTCATGCTTTGATGATGATGACTCGATGTTAATGGAGTCGTGATGGTGATCCTTAAGGGTGAGTTCAATGAGGATGGAACCTATGGGTGGAACATGAGGACGTGTTCAACTACAGATACAAATGGAAATAAAATAAGGACGTGTTCGACTAGGATGACACATACAAAGGGATCGTTGCTACTCGAAGTGGTTCGAAGTCTACTCGTGAAGTTGAGGTATGTAAGGATGCTCACTTGGGTATGAGGATGTGGTACCTAGATCGAGGAATGAATCTGTATACCTTAGTCCATAAGACGTAGGGCTGTAACATCCTCCTACTTGGAGGCCCAAAACTAAAGGTTACAGATGCTACAATCATCCATAACTATTAATCCTTGCTGACCAAATACAGCGGTGTTAGATTCATTGATACATAGAAATACATGAGTATGGAAAGAATTTTTTTTAAACTTCAACAAAATCACATTCCATATCATAACATTTCCAATTCATTACATAATCCCATATTTGCAAATCACGTTTAGAGAAAATATTTTTATTATAACATACGTACAGAGCGACATATGAAGATGCCCCCTAGGATGATCAGAGTATATACAGGCAATATAACAACTTTACCATTACAAACAACACAGCGGAATCAAAAGAAAAGAGAACTCTAAATAACTAGCATGCCTCCTGCAAGTCTCCGGAAGCTTATTCATCTTAAGAGGTACCTGAAAATCTCAACTCTCAAACTACTCAAAATCAATTGAGTACCCGAGATTTTAAGGGGAAAATATAAACTTCGAGTCAGACATAAAGCCTGGTATGAATAATAATCTACCATCTCATATCATTTAGATATCTAGTGAGACCACGCCGCTTAGCGGAATTGGTTTCCCCTCACTAGTATCTCAAAACCTTTACAAAACCATATACCGTGCTCGTGCATCCACAATGGTTAAAACAATCCAAAACAGTGTAATATGATGATATGCAAAACAATTGAATTAATTCTGGAATACCCATCCCCATTCAATTTAGACCATCTGTCTCAGTTATAGTTTCTAGGATTACTATTAACCTATTAGTTTTCATGGGCTGACTAATAACCGGTTAAACATTTAAGGACTCCCTGTCCAATTACATAGTTTTCATGGGATCACTATGAACCTATTGGTAACACCAATATTACTCTTATCCTAGTTTTCATGGGTTGACTAGAAACCTATTGGTAACCCCAAAATCCTTTCTTCTTACCCTAGTTTTCATGGGTTGACTAGGAACCCATTGACATCTTCCTTTTCACATAGTTTTCATGGGCTAACTATGAACTTGTCTATCTGACATCTTCTTTCAAACATAGTTCTCATGGGCTAACTATGAACCTATTGGCCCCTGCTAATATCTTTCCTTTATATTTTAGCATTCTATATTCTGGACTTCCTGACCTCCTGGATGCAATTTGTGAGAAATGAGGATTACAGATCTTAAGACTGGAATAACACTAGAGGGAGTGAATAGTGTTTTATGTATTTTTTAAATCTTTTGAATTTTGTTCAATTTAAACACTAACAAATGCAATTCACAAACATAGATATAATCACAGAATCAGACATGGATGCAAATTCTAAATAAAAGTAGTAAAAGAAAGAACACACCAGGATTTTCTACTGGTTCGGAGTTACCCTACATCTAGTCCCGTACAATCGTACAGATTTCTTTTCAAAATAATCTCCCAGATTACACCCTCGGTTTCAAGGCTACGAGGTACACCCTTCTGTATTCGAGTTAAGGGCAACTCTCTTGATTTAACCAGGCTACAAGATCACCTAATTAATTTCCGAGGCTACAATCACACCCAATTGATTTCAAGGCTCAACCGCACCTTTTACTCAACAGTTTGATTTACAAAAGATTCTATAACTTTGAATAGCACTGAGATCTTATGGAGAGAGTGGCAGAGAATCAAACAAGAGATAATCGAGTTTGATTCACTTGGTATTTCGGCAGAGTATAGTTTAGGATTCTTTAGAATAAATGTGGAAGATGAAGAGGAGAGAAAATAAATGAAAATCTGGTAAAAATTCGTTTAGAACTTACTGGTATTTATAGTAGAGCAACAACCATATCTATTCGTGAAAGGATACGACGAATATACATTTCTTTTGAAAACTGAAATTTGAACATAACGGACACCATGTCGACATGAGGGGTTGATGTATGCCGACATGCTCAAGGAAAAATTGATGTTTTGATTTTCTTATTAAAATTGGTTTCTATAATTTGCCAAAATAATTTCTAAACTTTGTAAATATATTTGAATATAGTTTAAACATATAAAAGAGTTTAGAAAATAATTTTTAATATGTATAATCTTAATCTATAAAGTGATTTAAAATATGAGTATATAAATATTTTAAAGCTAAATATTTAAAACAAGAGATGGTTTAAAAACAAGGACAATTTTGAAATCAAAATATTAAAAATGATAAAAATAGTTTTGAGGCTAAAATATTTCAAACAAGAGAGATGTATTTTTGAAAAGAAAGTTTTGAAAACATTTTTAAAAACAAGAGATATATTTTTGAAAAACTTTTTATAAAATTAGTGGATATCAAAATAGGACCACTATATGTTCCACTAAATAGTCGTGAGTTCCATCCCTTTAACAGGCTCGAAGTGGATTCCATTCTACGAATAAATTTCGAATAAAGATGTAAGTGCTTTCAAGAAGTTTTAACATAATTCTAGACTGACTACATTATCTTGTACTGTTTGAAATCTTGAACTCTTGATGACTTGATATCTTGATACTCATGAGTCTTCAATCTTGATATCTTCGATCTTTAAATTTATCAGTCTTGTATCTCTATACTGTACAGTCTTCATTCTTGGTACCTGCATGTTTATATTCTACATATACATATATATCTAAACCATAACGTTAGTATTTATATTTTATAACAAGTCCTAAGGTTGTTGTCATCCAAACCGTCATCTCAAGGACTAACAATCTCCCCGTTTTTGATGATGACAACCTATGTTTATAAAATATACTTCACCTTCACTATAACTCCCCCTAAAATTACACCTTCACTATAACTCCCCCTAAAACTAATAACTCCCCCTTAATCTAAGCCTAACTACTCTATTTTATACTTCTCCTTTTTTGTCATCTACAAAAACTAATTCTAAACTAATATAACTCCCCCTTAATCTAATACTATCTAAACTAAATGCTTATAAGGAAGTATAATAAGCGATTTTTTTAATTATATACGATGTTATATTTACATATATATATGGAACATAAACACACAAATATATTCAAGTATATAAATTATAGAATAACACTACTAACGAGAGTTTTTGACAATTGCAGATTTTTGAATCGAACAATTTGGATAATGAAAACAAAAGTTTCCACGTTGTTCGACCAAATTCCCATCTTTGTCGAAACAGACTTCGCCTACGCAGACCACGTTATCGTCTTCTTCCATAGGTGCTTCTTCCTCTTCACTGTGCTTTAAGGGGTTATGCACTTGAATGTTAGGAGAATCTTCTTTAATCACAATAGGATTTGCATGATTATCCATTAGAAATTTTTGCAAATTCCGAAGAATTTTGCCTTGCTTTTCTTGTTCTTTTGCCATCCTTATTTGCACAACTTGAAGTTTAGTCAACATTTGCATGGCATCCTTCATAGATTCTTCAATCTTTATCACACGTGCTAGTGTAGTGCGTTGGAATGGACCAGAATGAGGAGAATGGAAAGAAATGATGTCATTTTGGTTTGATTTAGTGGAGGAGGCCATAAATGTTAATTTTCAGAAGTTTATACAGAGAAAGAGAAGTTAGAAGATAGAAAAATTTGAAATACATAGGTTTATATAACTACCAAACTGATTTAAGAGGGAAAAATCAAAATTTCAAATTTTACCGTTGTATGTCGACATGGGTGGTAGGGGTATGTCGACATTCCTATGAAAAATTTGGTTTTCTTGTATATTTTTGTTTATTAAAAATATATGTTACTATATCTATATTCTATATCTTAGTTATTGAACAAATGCCTAGTTCTCTTCTTAATTTAGTAAATATAGGTTGATTTAATGGTTTGGTTAAAATTTCAGCAATTTGATTCTCGGAGTTGATAAATTCAAGAGAGATAATCTCTTTACTTATATTATCTCTGAGAAAATGATGTCTGATATCAATATGTTTAGTCCTAGCATGATGAGTAGGATTTTTAGATAAATTTATTGCACTAGAATTATCATAATAAATTGGTGATTTTGAAATTGTTAATCCAAAATCTTTTAGGGTTTGTTGCATATAAATGACTTGAGAGCAAGCCAAAGTAGCAGAGATATATTCTACTTCAGTTGTTGATAAAGAAACAGTGTTTTGCTTTTTACTAAACCATGAAACAAGAGAATGCCCCAAAAAGTGACAAGTTCCACTTGTACTTTTTCGGTCAGATTTGCAGCCAGCATAGTCAGCATCACAATAAGAAATTAAATCAAATGAATCATTTTTAGGGTAAAATAAACCATAGTCAAAAGTATGTTTAACATATCTTATGATATGTTTCACAGCTTTTAAGTGAGTCTCTTTGGGTTGAGATTGGTATCTTGCACAGAGACAAACACTATGCATGATATCAGGTCTACTCGCAGTGATATAGAGTAGTGATCCAATCATTCTCCTATATAGTTTTCGATTTACATTTTTTGAAAGATCTTCTTTATTTAAAGCTTCATTGGTTGCCATGGGAGTGGGGTTTCCACTCGCAGTAGTCATACCAAATTTACTAACTAGATCCCTAGCATATTTTTCTTGACTAATAAAAATACCATTATCTAATTGTTTTATTTGTAAACCTAAGAAGAAAGTAAGTTCTCCCATATGACTCATCTCAAACTCTTTTTTCATTATTTCAGAAATTTTTTTATTCAATTCATGATTAGTTGAACCAAAAATAATATCATCTACATAAATTTGTACTAGTTAGATATCATTTTTATTTCTTTTAATGAAAAGAGTATTATCTACTTTACCAATTTCAAAATTTGATTGTAATAAAAAAGATCTTAGTCTATCATACCATGCTCTAGGAGCTTGTTTCAGACCATATAGAGCTTTCTTAAGTTTGAAAACATGGTTTGGAAATTTTTCATCTTCAAAGAGTGGAGGTTGTTCAACATAAACTTCCTCTTTAACAAATCCATTTAGAAAAGCACTTTTAACATCCTATTTGAAATAATTTGAAATTATTATAGTTTGCGAAAGCAAGTAGAATTCTAATGGCTTCTAATCTTGCTACGGGTGCAAAGGTTTCATCAAAATCTATTCCTTCTTCTTGACAATAACCTTGCGACTAATCGAGCTTTATTTCTAACGACCTCACCTAGTTCATTCATTTTATTTTTATAAACCCATTTAGTTCCTATTATAGTTTTATCCTCGGGTCTAGGAACAAGTTCCCAAACATCATTTCTGGTGAATTGATTCAGTTCTTCTTGCATAGCCAGAATCCATGAATCATCAGACGATGCTTCCTTTGGATTTTTAGGTTCAGTAGATGATATAAAAGCTACATTACTCATGTTATTTAGTTGATTTCTAGTTCTAACAATAGATTCAATATTTCCTAGTATATTTTCTATAGGATGATCTTTTAAAAGCTTAACCTTTTTATTTGGATAAATAAGATCATTATTTGTTTCAATTGATTCATTATTTTGGGTAGCAATTTCTTCTTCATCATTAATTTGTTCAACATTTTTGAAATTTTCATCAAACGAAACATGCATTGTTTCTTCAGTGGTATTAGTTCTTAAGTTGAAAACTCTGTATGCTTTACTTCCATTAGAATATCCGTTAAAGATTCCTTTGTTAGATTTAGGATCAAATTTATCCAAATTGTCTTTTGTATTTAGAATAAAACATTTACTTCCAAAGATTCTAAAATAAGATACCTTTGGTTTCTTTTTGTAAAGAAGTTCATAAGGTGTTTTATCAGTTAACGGTCTAGTTAATATTCTATTCAAAATGTAGCAAGCTATAGCGACTGCTTCAGCCCAAAAATGTTTTGGTAAATTACTATCTGAAAGCATTGTTTTAGCACACTCTTGAATCGTCCTATTTTTACGTTCTACCACTCCGTTTTGTTGTGGAGTTCTTGGAAAAGAGAAATTATGAGTTATTCCCTTTTTATTGTAGAATCTCTCAAAATTTTCATTTTCAAATTCCCCACCGTGATCACTACGAACAGTTATAATTTTTAAAGAAAGTTGGTTTTGGAGTCTTTTTGTAAAAAATTTAAATGAATCAAAAGTATCACTTTTATGTTTCATAAAAATTGTCCATGTAAACCTAGAATAATCATCTACAATTACAAAGACATATTTATTGTGATTTATTGATTGAATTTGAGATGGACCAAACAAATCTAGATGAAGTAACTCAAGAGGTTTTGAAGTTGAAATCATATCTTTTAATTTGAAAGAACTCTTCCTAAGTTTTCCTAATTGACAAGCATCACATATACTATCTATTTTAAAATTCATTCTAGGAAGACCTCTTACTAGATCTAGTTTAGAAAGTCTAGATAAGAGTTTAAAATTCAAATGCCCAAATCTTTTATGCCAAATCCAAGGGTCACTTGTATTAGCCAAAAGACATAGATTATCATTTGAGATTTTAATACTAAGAATATAAATATTTTTCTTCCTAATTCCATCAAATATAATATTTGGATTATTATCTTCGATGTGACACTTATCTTTTTCAAATTTAATTTTGTATCCATTATCGCAAAGTTGACTAATGCTAAGCAGATTGTGTTTCAGATTCTTAACTAATAAAACATTAGAAATAGTAGGAGTTTTAGAGTTACCGACATTGCCAATGCCAATCACATATCCTTTTGAATTGTCTCCAAAATTAACCGATCCTCCATCTTTATAGATAATATCATTCAGCATATCTGGATTACCAGTCATGTGTCTTGAACATCCACTATCAAGTATCCACTTATTCTTCTTGATTTGCACCATCTGTCCATTGAGTGTTGATTCTTTAAAGGCCATATAACATTTTTCTTTCTGCACAGAATACAAACTCGATAGATAACTTGATTTTCTATAATAACTACATGCAAACTTATGAGACAATGATGATTTGAACAGTTTTAAACTAGTGTTAACAAAATCCCCAAAAATAGCCATTTTAAAAACTTTTTCAAAATTCAGATTATGAAAACTTTGAAAACCAATGCTCTGATACCAAATGTGAGAAATATGGATTACGGATCTTAAGGCTGGAATAACATTAGAGGGGGGGGGGGTGAATAGTGTATTTTTTAAATCTTTTTGAATTTTGTTCAATTTAAACACTAACAAATGCAATTCACAAACACAGATATAATCACAGAATCAAACACAGATGCAAATACTAAATAAAAGCAGTAAAGGAAAGAATACACCAGAATTTTATACTGGTTTGGAGTTACCCTACATCCAGTCTCGTACAATCGTACGGATTTCTTTTCAAAATAATCTCCCAGATTACACCCTCGGTTTCAAGGCTACAAGGTACACCCTTCTATATTCGAGTTCAGTGTAACTCTCTTGATTTAACCAGGTTACAGGATCACCTAATTGATTTCCGAGGCTATAATCACACCCAATTGATTTCAAGGCTCAACCGCACCTTTTAATCAACAGTTTGATTTACAAAAGATTCTATAACTCTGAATAGCACTGAGATCTTATGGAGAGAGTGGAAGAGAATCAAACAAGAGATAATCGAGTTTGATTCACTTGGTATTTCGATAGAGTATTTAGGATTCTTTAGAATAAGTGTGGAAGATGAAGAGGAGAGAAAATAAATGAAAATCTGGTAAAAATTCGTTTAGAACTTACTGGTATTTATAGTAGAGCAACAACCATATCTATTCGTGAAAGGATATGACAAATAGACACTTCTTTTGAAAATTGAAATTTGAAAATAACGGACACCATGTCGACATGGGGGGTTGATGTATGTCGACATGCTCAAGGCAAAATTGATGTTTTGATTTTCTTATTAAAATTGGTTTCTATAATTTGTCAAAATAATTTCTAAACTTTGTAAATATATTTGAATATAGTTTAAACATATAAAAGAGTTTAGAAAATAATTTTTAATATATATAATCTTAATCTATAAAGTGATTTAAAATCTGAGTATATAAAATATTTTAAAGCTAAATATTTAAAACAAGAGATGGTTTAAAAACAAGGACAATTTTGAAATCAAAATATTAAAAATGATAAAAATAGTTTTGAGGCTAAAACATTTCAAACAAGAGAGATGTCTTTTTGAAAAGAAAGTTTTGAAAACATTTTTAAAAACAAGAGATATATTTTTGAAAAACATTTTTATAAAATTAGTGGATATCAAAATAGGACCACTATATGTTCCACTAGATATTGTAGTGGGTTCCATCCCTTTAACAGGCTCGAAGTGGATTCCATTCCACGAATAAATTTCGAATAAAGATGTAAGTGCTTTCAAGAAGTTTTAACATAATTCTAGACTGACTACATTATCTTGTACTGTTTGAAATCTTGAACTCTTGATAACTTGATTTCTTAATACTCATGAGTCTTCAATCTTGATATCTTCGATCTTTAAATTCATCAGTCTTGTATCTCTATACTGTATAGTCTTCATTCTTGGTACCTACATGTTTATATTCTGCATATACATATATATCTAAACCATAACGTTAGTATTTATATTTTATAACAAGTCCTAAGATTGTTGTCATCAAAACCATCATCTCAAGGACTAACACAATTATACTCATTCAGGAGTTTTATCCATTTATATTCACTACTGGCTTAACCTAACTGTTTCTTCTACCCTTTATCCCCAAAATGCAGTATGAGTCCATTTTAAAAGTGAATATATTCATATTTGAAGAAGCAACATCACAACATAGCAATACCACTCCTGTGGGTTTAAATTTAACGAAGGTAGCTTCTTCTTAAAACCATTATAAAAACTCCTTTAAAATATAGCCATGGGTTTTTCCTTTAAAAATAAGTTTGGGTTATAAAACCTTTCGATACCTTCGAAACCGAGCTTTCGACTTCATAGGTTGACCTCCTTCGAAAGCTCTTAAAAACATTAGGCTCCTGCTTTATAATACTTTAAAAGCTACCTTTCAAAATCTTTCAAATACATTAAAGTATTATCGTTTATCTTTAGAAGCTTAGCTTCGAAACCAGTTGAAAATACCCCTTTCGACACCAATGGAAGTAACCCTTCCGAAAACATTGAAAGTACCCCTTTCGAAAGCATTGGGTTAATAGTTAAAAATAATATTTTGGTCAAAGTGAATATAGTCGAAAGCATCTGTTTCGAAACCATCCTTTATCATATAAAAATATTGGGGAAAACTTGTTGGCGTCGGCACCATCTCTTTTGAAAGCATTTAACATATGGGTAAAAACTTTAGAAGGTTGGTGTCGAAACCCCTTTCGTAACCATCTCCTTCGAAACCCCTAACCCCTTTCGAATGTTATAGGAAGTGGCTTGAACTTATAAAACAAAGTATCCTTTCAACAACATTGAAATCTTCAACACCATCTAAAAGTCAAAGAACGACAACAGGGTATCGACTAGGTCGAAACCTCTTCTTTCAAAACATTCTTTCATAATTAAAGATCTCAGTTGAAAGCAATTATAAGTTATTGGAAACCCTTTCGAAACCTCTTTTAATCCTCTTTCGAAACCAAGTGCTTCGACATTGTCGAAGGCTTAAAACAAAACATAGGCAGGCGCTTTTTATTTTAAAAACAAACCAAGGTTTCGACCCCTTCGGAAGCTATGCTTTCGACACCTTACCTTCCACCTACCTCCAATCCACTACGTACCATCATAGTGATACCTTGTGTATTGGTACCCTTTCGGAAGCTATGCTTTCGACACCTTACCTTCTGCCTACCTCCAATCCATTGCGTATCATCATAGTGATACCCTTTCGAAAACTCTTTTAATCCTCTTTCGAAACCAAGTGCTTCGACATTGTCGAAGGCTTAAAACAAAACATAGGCAGGCACTTTTTATTTTAAAAACAAACCAAGGCTTCTACCCCTTCGGAAGCTATGCTTTCAACACCTTACCTTTCGCCTACCTCCAATCCACTACGTACCATCATAGTGATACCTTGTGTATTGGTTTCGGCATAGTTGGTTTTGACAAGGATGAAGGCAGAAGCTACTATGTCGAAAGGCGCTTTCCTAAGTAGGCGGAACCACTTTTCTGAGCAAACCAGGTTTAATTCTTATTTAAGTAAACTTTTCTCTAACTAACCTGCCATGTGTCAACACCATATTGGTTGCCTTAACATTTTCAAATCCTTTTTCAAAAATAACTGCCGCTAATCAGATCTAAACCATGGTTAAGTTAATCAATTAAGCCCTTCTTTTAGACAAAACCAATTTTGCAAAGAAGTACCCCTTCCAAAATAATTTATTTTGCATAGCAAATCATATTGGAAAAATCCCCAAAAATTCCAGAAATTCACTTTAATCAGGTTATCTAACATATCAAAATTCCAGACCCAAATTCTATATATATTTTCCAAAATAAATTATGAACCCAAGATAATCATATTTTCTTTCAAAAATTCATTATAATCTTTCCATAGCTTGGAAAATTCTAAAATTGAAACCCAACTCCAAAATCATGTTTCTCATACCATAAAATTTTCCTACAGCATTAAATCTCGGTTTTGATCTAAAACCGTGCTAAAACACTTTTAAACAATATTGTTTAAATCAAATAAATCATGAATCAAGCATATCATCATCCAATATATCATAAACAAGAATTTATCCCTTAAATCCCAAAATATACGATTTAAATCAAAATAGAGATGAATTATTATTCACCTTGCTCTAGATAAGGAGATTGGATTGAGATAGATTTCCCCTAAGCTTGATTTTCTAGCTTTAATTTGATTTCCTCTTCTTCCTCTTAGTGGCCAGTCGTTTCCTCTATCTTTCGTTTTATATTTCAAAATGACGCGAATGGAAAGTAAGAAGGTGGGAACGAAATATATATAAGGGTGGAAGCTAGGGGCGACAATTCCTAATATACCCTTATGTGGATTAATTAACCAAAATCCCATTCTTAAGCCCATTTATTAGTTCATTAGGCACGACCCTTATTTAATTATTTCAAGTCTCAATCCCCTTATCACTTACATTCACTTTATTCTATTTAATTTATCTAATTAAATCTCCTAAATAATTTTATAAAACATTAGGGGTGTTACAAGGGCCTACTTTCATGGCCTTCGTAGTGGCATGGATTCGAGCACCAGATACTGAGATTTTTCCTTTAGTCTCTTACATAGGATGGCCATAAAAGTTATCATATCTCCAATGCACTTAAGTGATAGTGAGGATTTTTTCATAGATGTTATTTTTGCTATGTTTTTCTTATGTCTCTATGGATGTCATAGGACATAGGTATTGTGGACTTGGATACCTAGACACTTGATATTGTACTTAGACCCGTAGTACATTTATATGATGATGATAGTAAAATAACATATGTTTATATGTGCTAACTCTTTGGATATTGGGACATGTCAGGTACGATTTTCCAAACCTTATGTCCTATATACAGTTTTGACTTTCATAGTATATTGAGATTATTTATCGCTTACACCAGACTATTGTCCGACTCGAGGTTTTATGCTTTCCTTCTTAATGTCTCGGGTACTCTTAAATGATTAGTTTAGATATTAGGTATGTCATGCGGCATTGTATAGATGGACTAGTAGGAGGCTACGCTTTCACATATACTACATATTTTAGAGCTTTTATTATTTCGGTTGTGCGACATTGTGGAGCCTAGACAATGTTTGATTATAATTAGAGACAGTTTATCATTTGAGTTTATTTATTAGTTGTATAAACTCTTTTGCTATTTTATATAACTATATGAACATATGCACTCTGATTCAATGGTTCATTTAACTATTACTTTTTTTTAGCAAAGCTAGCCGGTTTTTTGAGTGGGCCGTCCACTTTATAATAAAATTTTAGGAACAGGTGAGAGGCAAAGGTACCCCATTAGCTACAAGAACTCACACCCCACATTACAACCCACACAAAGGAGAAGCTGCAAAATAGAGTTACATAGAAAAATATGCCAAAATGAAATGCCAAAAGAAACCTAAGCAGGAAAAAGATCCGCTAAACCAAACTCAATACCATCGTCCAAATCAACAAGCTCTACTGATTTGGAAGGAAAAGCTGGCATAATAGGACTCGCTTCTCTGCACACAGAGATAATAACATCAATAACATGAGCGTCAATATGGACGGGAGCAGAGGTAATATAGGACTTCAACCGAGAGAGAGCATCCGGGACAGGAGGAACAAACAGGGAACATGAGGTATTTTCGGAGGAGGAGCAGATGAGATAGGAGTAGAGCGTTTAACTTGCCAAATGCAGGGATGAGGCTTCTGAATGTGATCTTTAAGTGGCGGGGAGATGGTTACACCCTCCACAGCACGATGTTTACAATCGGGAGAAATATAACCAAAGGAGTGGCAGAAGGTACAGATCGGAGGAGACCACTGATAATCACTGTCAACCCGACCAACACGACTCCCAAAAAGGGCTACCGAGAGATGAGAAGAAAGGAGCCTCATGAGGTAATCTCAATCATTGCTCTTGCAAACCCGAGCCTATCACGACACTCGGTATTTTCATTAAAACAAATCAACTCACCTATATGACAAGCTAACTAGTCTAGGCCTTCCAAAGACCGAAGAGAAGACGGAACATTCGAGAACTTAGCCCATACAGGGATGAAAAAAAAATGCTCTCTAGCAGAGTCAACAGAAGGACTCCATGTGGTGATAATAAACACTTTCCCATCAATCACACAAGGATCTGCCTCTAACACTTTACGCCACTCATCCGGACATGAGAAATCAAAAAAGAACATGTCTTTATCAAATCAAACCTTAAGCGATTCCTTAATTTTCCATTTGTTAAGATAATTCTTGACAACATAATACTTGAGACCATCATCAAGGAAAAAACCAACAAGAGAGTCCTTTTAAAACAAAACACCCGCATCAATGTCCTCTTGCGGTGGCATAAGAAGATCATAACAATTTCCAACAATATCAAAACGTTTAGAAGTATACCTTCCCGCATTGCATGGCCTGGATGCAAATAGAGATTTCCATGAAGAAGGAGGACTGGATTTGCAGGCATTTGCAAAAGAAGTGGACACCGAAGGCAGTGGGTTCACATTCATTTCCACATGACCAGAAATCGGGAACTTGCAGGGAGAGGCCATAATAGGCATAGTAGTAGGTATGTAGACCGGAGATGGTTTATAAGGACGGATGGCCGATGCAGCAGCCCTAGGCTCACACGCATCAAATATGGCTTGTAAGGGTCCTGGAATCGGGAAATTATATAGGGAATGCTCAGCAGCTCGAGGCAGCACAAAGGGAGCGACTAGAAGGATCGGGCTAAGGGACGAAGATGGAACAACGTTAGCGGCCTTAAACGGCGCAGGCTTAAAGCGGATCTTGCCAGATCTAGTGGTCGAAACAGCCTCCGACATTGTTAAGAACCTAGATTTCATCTCTAAGAGATGAGCAATGAACTGAAAGGCTTGGGCGTAAAAGGAGAGGCGAGGAGGAGATAAACAGGGCGGAGGGGAATGAAAACGAACAGCATAAACGAAACGAGCGGCAAAGAAGGGTAAGAGGCCAGGAAACGCGAATCGCCTGTCACCTCAAAAGTTTGTCGCCATTAAATATTTTAAAACCTTTGCTATGGGAGTTTGGAAACGATTATTTTAATTATTATTATCTCACCTATTTACATTTATAATGATTATTATATTTTATTTGATGCGTCGTGAGATATACAACAGGTTATGTGATTGTTTTATTTACTTCACCACTTAATAATCGTCCTACATGGGCCGGACACCATTACAATGCACTATACATGTAAAACCCCATAAAATTAATAGTAAATTAAATTAAGAAAAATTAATTAATAAAAGTGCTAAAAATGGAAATTTAGCAAACATTAGAATTTTGCCACGAATCTTGTACTATTTTGCTCGTGGTAATTCTTTGAGCAATTTTCATATATAAAGCTTCGTGATCTGAGTTCAAACGAAGAAGTAATCGACGTTTGAATATTTTGAATTGAAAATATTTCAAAACATATTAAGGTAATAAATATTATTAAAGTTAATTTTAAAGCAATTGGTAAATATAAGACTTAAGATCTGAGTAATCATTAACGTTCAAATTAAAATAAGGTAATAAATATTTATACATTTAACGGCAAAAATAAACGGCAAGGACCACAAACCAATCGACCACCTCTTTGGGCCGGTTGGCTGCCAACGGTCGACCACCCAAAGAGGATCGGTTGACCGGTCATTATTGAGGCGGTTAGGTTTTTCCTTGGCTTGAATGGCCTGGATTTAAAAATATTAAAATATTCTGGGTCTGACGATCCAGGTGCATCCTAGCAACTATAAATAAAATGCTAGCCTACTTATTCTTTTCACGCAAATTTATAAACCTATGACGATGTTGTGCTAATCCTCTACCTCCATAAAAAATTTTTTAACTTAAAATAAAAAATAAATATGTATATATCTTCAAGGATTAGGGGAAGATTTGAAAGAAGAAGTTAAAGAGAAAGGTAATTTATATGTATATATATATATATACATGTATAAATATCTTCCCTAATCTACAAATTATAAATCTAATATATATAAATAAATCGGTTATATTTCATACAATAAATAGAGGATAAATTGGAGGAAGATATTAGGATATCGCACAAACCGCATACAAGGAGATTCATTGGGAAATATCTATGAATGGAAATCTTAAATTTTCTCTAATAATATATTGTGTAGTTTGATGTTTGGATTTGTACCATGCCTTGGGAGATTTTGTATGCAAAAATCTATCAACTTAAAACATAAAAATCACTTTATAATATGTAAATCTTGAATTGCTGGAGTCCTAGTTATTTTATTTGAATATAGTAAGATTTGATTCATTAATATTTATGAGAAAAATATTTTGTATTCTATTTGATTCTAGTTTTCAATTTGTGATTGAAATGACAAAGGATTCCAAAACAAGGGAATAGAAAGAGCTGTGCAAAATAGAAAAAACATGATTTTTCCTCTTATCCATAGTTTACACTACCTATTTCTATGACTAAAATAGTATAATTTCTTTGTCATTCCACTGCTATTCGTTTAAAGGTTGAATGAAATATAAAGGATTCTTATTGTAAAACTACTTTTTTTGGAAAGTAGGATTATAATTCTACTATATTAGCGCAAAACAAATTTTATGTTTTCAATTCCATTTTGAATATGTATACAACTCCGTTTTTGTGTAACTAGTTTATTTATGGTATTGCCCTTATGGGACTTGTTTAGTAATTGTAGTTATGAACATTAAAATAGTATAACACCCCGAATAAGAAACATACAAATTACCTGAATATGCATAAAAACAAATTAGGTATAATTTAATATTAGGTGTAAATATAATAATAACATATTCCTTCAAACCTTGAATTTGAAAATTATAATTGTAAATGAAAAAACCCATAGTTCAGAAGTGATTAATTAATAATTAAATAATAATAAATAATGAATTTATTTGGGATTTGAATTAATTAATTAGAATTATGGTAGTAATTTTGGAATTAAAAAGAAATATTGGATAGAAAAGAATAAATTTATTAATTTAGTTTTGGAATTATATTGGTAAATGATTTAAATAAAATAATTAATTAAATAAATAAAATTATGGAAAATTTATAAAAATAAACAAAATTTAATTTATTGAAAATGATTTTGTAAAAGAAATGATTTTGGAATTGGGCTATATGTTTTATTTCATAAAGTAAAGAAAAGAAGAAAAGAAAGGAAAAAAGAGAAAAGAAGCCCAAGCCCAACTTGCTCACTAAACCCAAACCCAAAGTCTTTTTTCTCGAGGTTTCATTCTCCAGAGTTTTCCATTTCCTAATGCTTCTAACACAACTATAAATAAACCCTAGGTGTATACATTTAATCACTTTGGAGAAATCATCTCCATCCCTAAACCCTACCACTTAATTAATTCAAATAAAAATAAAATTAAAACCTATAAATAAAAATAACTTTCAACCATAGTTTCTCAATATCACTACACCAAATTACAATCAAAGAATCAAAGTCCACTCACTGATTTGAAGGAGAAAGTGAGTTACAATGAAGAGCGGGAAAGTAGGAAGTAAGAGCATTTAAGAATAAGTGAGGTTCTTCATTTCACGTGAGTAATTCCAACTCGCAACTATGTCCGCAAATACTTGTATTCGATGCCGAAGCAATGAATTGGCTATGCGTTCTAATTAAACCCAATTGCTGAAATAAACAACACATCCCCTGAATATATAGATGATCAATATAAAACACTAGTATCGATGCATAGGAATGGTTGAATCCTTGAATAAAGGAGTGAATTATATGCTTGCATTGAATGGGTGATGGAACGATCAAAACAAGTAATTCAACCGTCTGATACAAGTGATTGAATGGGAGAAGAGGGTCGTCGACCAGTCGACCTGTGGCGATCAACTGGTGGAGGTGACCAGTCGACCCCCTCTGCGTTGCTTTTCATGCATGGCTGAGTGTTGGGTCACGTTCGTGAGTGGGTCTGAGTGTGTGATGGTGTGCGTGCATCTATGTGTGTTTATGTACTTGTGCAGTAGTGTGTGTACATACGTATGTTTATGTGATGTGTGGAGTTTTGGGTACAGGCCGTGTTGTGTGTATAAATTTTGTGTGTGCGTGTGTACGTTGTTGTGCGTGAGTTCTGTGTGTGTTCTCCTATGTGTTTGTCTGAGTTAATAAAATATATATATTATATATAACACACTAAAATAAATAAATAATATATATATATATGACATACTTAACACAATTATAAAGTTATATATAAATGAAAATAGTACTTATAAAGATTAATAAATAGGCAAAGAAAGTTTAAATACATTATTGAATGTTATTCTAATACCAACTAATATTATATTATATTTTGTTATAGAAAACTTTAATTATAATTTTGAGTATAAATTATATTTTTACATTTGATTTTACTTATTGTTTTTATTTCAATGTGATGAGAAATTTGAATAAACGGCTTAGTGATACCGTTTAGTATAGTACTTTCGGTAACCCTTTTCCGCTTATTCATCAGACTCGTCATATAGAGATATCTAGTGTGGATCGAATGCAGTTTCTAAGCATTGAATAATTATTCGAATAAAAAGAAGTGGTATGGGATGTTATTATGTTATTTGTCTATTGATTCATTGTAAGTAAATGTCACTCAAACAGGGAATTACTCATATATATATATATATATATATATATATCTGTGTGTGTGTGTGTGATGATATTCGCCGCGGTGAATATAGTATAGTCATGTGTTGACTAATAGTTGAAGTCGTGTGTCGACATAGGATTAGAGCTCTAGTACTTCATAATTATATGTTGATTTATATATATACATAAATAAAACCGTGTGTCAGCCTACATCTAGAGCTATGTAAATTTATCGGATATGAATACTATATGTCATCCATTTTGTCCAACTCCTTTTATTTTTCAAAAGCGAACCAGATTGGCCATATCCACCCTGGCGGCTTGATCGTGGTGGTCGCTCCCAATCTGTGACACCTATTTCTCATAGTCGTGTGTCAATATTGTCTAGAGCTGTGTGTTGATGATGTTTAACCCCTTTTTGTCACATAGGCATGTAGTCAAATACCATAAGGGTACATGTTGGTAGTCATGACCGAAGAGGCTACGCATAGTCGAGCCTATGGTGGATCATTGTCACGATACCGGAGAGGGAGAGGTAATGGTAACCGATGACTGTAGAAGCCATGCTAGATGGACACGTGTGTCGTGTTCACAAGTTAAATGTGTAGTCTTCTAAAGCAAGAGTGTTTGTCAGTCTCCCATCTAGTTCCGATCTATATGTGTGTGGTGGATTGGCATATATTATTCACTATCCAATGTATTGGCTACACTAGAGATTGTGTACCTAAAGTGTAGTCAGTCCCCGTTGTATCCGTATTTTTGATGATTTGATATTTTAGAGATAGCCTCTGTATATTGATTATGGTTTGGATTGTGATTGCTTATCTTTATGTTTTATATGATGTTGGGTATTGTTTGGATGATTTGATGGGCTATCTCATATTATATTCTTCCTTATATGATATTCTCACTCTATTTTGAACATTCCCTTCTCATTATATTATTTGACATTATAAATAGACATAGTCTGACCCATGTGTTCACTGTAATACTCGGGTAGGTCCAAGTGACTTCTCATGTAGTTACTCAACGTTGATGGAGCTTCGTATGGACTTATAGGAGGCTAGTAGGAGATATGAGATGATACATTCCTTGTATGTTTGTAGCCTCATTATTGTATCTATTGTATAGTAGTTGTATTATGGGCCAATGATCATCATTTTGTATCTTATGGAACTATGTATTGTACTGTATGTTATATATTATATTTTATCTATCATGTTCTGACTCTATGTTCTCTGATGGATATTTATATATGTATCTGTGCTTATGTATTGTTCATCCTGGAGGCACACGTATTTATTGCTTTTTACCAAAATCGAATATGAATATGGTAAGTAATATTGATATTTGAGATACGTACCGATGTTGGTCCAAGGGAATATTCACGTATGTGCCTCCATATCACTTCATTCTCCGTATTACTCGATAATATTACATAGTAATACACTTGGGTTGTATGGGTATAGAAGTGAGGGCGTTACAGTAAACCTGCAATATATATAATAATTAATAATCAACCTAATAAAATAAGTTAAGGACAATTATGGAATTTAATCCATAAATAAAGGCAAAATAAGGAGCTCCCTTATAAGGCCTTTAATGCATAAATATGGGTGAGGTGTATATATAATATACATATATGTAGGCATTGTTCCATATTAAATGTTGGAGAGTGGAAATATGGCTAAGTCATAGGGATGCAAGGTCAGTTTAAAGAATATAGAATTATGCCTAGCTAATCTGGCTGCTAGTAGTGTGACTTTTGTAACTAATGTGGAACATCGTCTATAATAAGTATCCATGGTGGATGCAAGGTTAGTTCCAATTTTATAGGGTAAGTCTACCCAGCTGATCTGGCTACCAGCACCTACAAATAGTCGGACTAATGTGGGACATCATAGTTTGGTTATGTGCCATAAGGCCAGGACTACCTTTTAGGTGTGTATTAAACAGAAGGGATTATCTTTGACGTGCGTTAGTGAAAACCTCTTGGGGAATGTTGGCTTCGGGGTTGAGGAGTTAAATGACCGTTGAGTCTGCCTCTTCCCTACCTAAGAAATATTAAGTGACCTAGAAGAGGTTTGGTATGATGTTACTTAGGATGTACCAGGAAGGATTCGCCTGGGGTTAGGTTTTAAATGGTAGGAGGGACTGGCTATTTCCTATCTAAAGGGTATTAAGTAGCCCAGGTACTTCCTCTTGAATTGTTCGAATATGTGTAACATCTCCTATCTTGAGGCCCGAAGCTAAGCACTACAAATGTTGTAGTCATCCATAGTATCAACTTCAAGTGATAAAATACGGTAATATTAATGGTATCTATAATATCAGAAGCACATGAATATGAAATAAAATCAACATAGATTTCAAAAACAATTTTTTCTGATTACATTTCAAATCAATATTTCATACTCAATTACATAATCCCAAAACGATTCATAGGTTTTGATCAAATATAATTATTACAAATCATGCCAAGAGCAACATATAATGATGCCCCATTGGATGATCCGAGTACTAGATAGATAGACATATCAGTCATAAATACATCACAACGGAAATAACACTAAAGAGCTCCTACATAGCTAGTCTTGCCTCCTGCACGTCTTCGGAAGCTTATTCGTCCAACCTACTAAACTTAAAAAGTCCTTAACTCTCAATCTACTCAAATTCAATTTTGAGCACCCGAAAGTTTAAGGGGAAAACATAAACTTTGAGTCAGACATAAAGCCTGGTGTGAATAATTCTATTACATCTCGATTTACTGATATTAAATGAGACCACGCCGCTTAGCGGAACGAGTTTCCCCTCACTAATATCCTTTTAAAATCATATCTTTTGCAAATTAGAATCCTGCAATCAAATTGATTATAACAATAATAGTAATAACATATATGCATATAAATTTGGTAATCAATGGACTATATGTCCGAACAATATAGTTTTATCAGGCTGACTATTAACCACTGGCTGACTCGGGCCTACCAGACATAATAAATATTCTAACCTATTAGATACAATACTGGACGATCTATCCTTAACTTGCTTCTCCTAGGGTCAACTGGTCCTAATGGTTTTGCGGGCTCACCAATAACCTACCTCTACTCTATGTATTCCTTTCTGTGTGTAACATCATTTTAATCTTACTTGTGACAAAGCTCTGCACATTGGAATTTTGGACTTATATTAGCTAGGGGCTACTAGCTAAAGTATAGGACACGACCCCATACCAATCCCGTTTGGTATTCTAATATATGAGTCATTCTTTTTGCAAATATCTGGGTTGACCACCCTATTCAAATTTCATTTCCTTGAAAACTATCTTTACAAATGATTTACCCTTGAAATCTTATCTTTTTAAAACAAGGAAATTTATACCCTTTGCTTACTCAAAATACTTATGCCATGATACATGCTTTACACAAAACAATGTTGATGAAAATCTAAATCTATAGGGCTATATATCCCTTTAAAATAAGTTAAAGCCCTTTTTAGCTTAGAAAAATTTAGGCTATAAAGCCAAAACATCGCCTTCGAAACCATTGTTTATAACCTTAAACAATCCCTTTCGGAATCATTGAAAGTAACCTTTTCGAAATTATTGCTTAAAACCTTAAACAACCTCTTTCGAAACCATTAAAACAAACCTTTCAAAACACTTAAAAATAAACCTTTCGAAACACTCAAAGTATACCTTTCGAAAGCATTGGAATCTTTCCCTGCGAAACATTTAAAATGTACCTTTTGAAAGCATTGGGTTCAAGTAAGAGTTTGTGGAAACATAGCTTCAAAACCATTTAAAAGTATCCCTTTCAAAACCCTTGGATTTAACATATAGTATAATTATAGGGTCAAAGAAAATAGAAGCGAAGTAACCCTTTCGAAAGCATTAATCTTAATTAAAAGAATTGGGGAAGAGGTTAGTTTCGAAACCATCCTTTCGAAACCATTGCCTCCGAAACCATTGACAAAAGCAACTAAAAGGACCCTTTTGAAAGCATTGGGAAGACGACTTCAAAATTTAAAAGACGAAAGCCCCCCATTCGAATACATGGTTATAAGGCTATAAAGAAAAGCGTTAACCAATTCGAAAGCTCCTTTTAACAACAAAGACAAGCGGCAACTCTTTCAAAAGCTTCCTTTTTAGAACAAGGACAAGTTAATGGGTTTGAAAGCTAATAAAATTGGCTTCAACCCTTTCGAAAGAATGCCTTCGACACGGTCCCTTCCGCCTTTCTCCAATACACTACGAATCAATTGCTTGATACCATGTGCATTGGTTTCGAATGGTTGCGAAAGGCCTGCTGGGCATGTCGACGAAAGCATGCAATGGAAGTGGCGAAGTTGTAATTCGAAACAAAACTAGTTTTATGCCTTTCAAATTAATTCCTTTTCACCTAACTTTCCTAATTTGTCAAAATATGATTGGTTGCCAATTCTTTACCAAAATCTTTTCTAAAAAGGCTGCTGAATTCAATAATTAATAATTGAAATCATTTAAAAAAAATAAGCCATTCCCTTCAACAAAACATTTAAAACATTTAGGTCCTCCAACTTAAATAATTTAATAACCATATTAAAGCTCTTAGGAAAAATCCCAAAAATCATTGTAATTCAGTTTAAATATGCTTTCTAACATATATAAATTTCAGACCCATATACAATGTTTAATTGCCTTAAATAATTTAAACCCAATATTAACTATTTTCTCTCATAGAAAATCCATAATAACTTAGAAAATTATGAAACTTGGAACCCACTTCTAAAATAATATCAAAAACGAAAATCATATGGATGACATTTAATAGGCTAATCCAAATATATCATAAAATCCATATTAAACCATGCAAATCATCAACAAGCAAATATATCCATTTAAACGAACACAACATGACATATAACTTGCAAAATAGTTCGGATCTAACTTGAAACCGAAGACATTATCAAAAGTGAGATGTAAGTTAATTATTCACCTTAGCTTTGTGTTAAGAAGGTTGAGATTTGCCCTTAGATTGATTTGCTTAAGCTTTCTACATGAATCCTAGCTTTTCTTCTCCTTGAATCCTCTTAATGGTGGTGGGCCGAGTTCAATAGGGTTTTAGTTTTGTTTGTGAAAGTTAAAATGAGTAAGGAATGAAGGATAGAAGGGTTTAGAGTATAGGAACAAAGTCTATTTCCATTTTACCTTTACCATATTTCTCCTACTTACTTGTTTTTAATTCTCTTTTACTAACACATTCATTAAGGCATGGATCCTTCTTAGTTAACAAACTCAATCCCTTAACTACCTTTATTACTTCATTTAATTTATCTAATTAAATGTTTTAAATAATGTTAATCAAAATTAAGGTTATTACAGGCTCCCCTCCTTAAAGAATTTCGTCCTAGAAATTACGATAAGGCACTCACAATAATCAAACATAAAAGTAGAACATATCATGAAACAAGTCAGGATAAGTATCGCTAATCCTGCTCTCAGTCTCCCAAGTACCATCTCTCATTACCACTCTACTGGACTTTGACTAATCTGACTGTCTTGTTCCTTAGTCTCTTCTCATCTCTTGCAACTATATGAACTGGTTTTCTAACTATAATCTTATTCGGTTCTACTACTAGATCATCTAACACAGTCAGTGTAATAGTAGTCTCTGGATCTCGAATACACTTCCTTAGATGAGAAATATGGAAAAAATTATGGACTCTTGCCAAACTATTCGGTAACTTACTCTATACGTGAGTTTTCCGATCCTTTCTATAATAGGAAATGGTCCAATGAACCTTGATGCCAATTTTCCTGATTTCCAAATCTGATTACACCTTTCATCCCCGATACCTTGATGAAAACATCATCTCCGACTGAGAACTCTAAGTCTTTCCATCTTTTATCAACATAACTCTTCTGCCTAGACCGAGCTTCCTTCATCCTATCTCGAATTAACTCAATCTTTTCTGCGGCTTCTTTAACTGAATTCGGTCCAACAATTAATCTATCCCCAGTTTCTAACCAACAAACGGGAGATTTGCATGGCCTTCCATACAACGCTTCAAAATGGTGCCATCCTTATACTAGTCTGATAAATGTTGTTATATGAAAACTCGACTAAGTGTAAATGGTCTTACCATGATCCTTTAAAATCTAGCACACAAGCTCTTAAAAAATCCCCTAAGACTTTGTTAACTCTCTCCGTTTGCCCATCTGTCTGCGGATGATAAGCCGTACTAACCTTGAGCTTGGTAACTAAAGTCTCCTATAGACTCTTCCAGAACTCACAAGTAAATAAGGAATCTCCATCACTTACTATACTACTAGGAATTCCATGCAGTCTAACTATATTTCTCATGAATAACTTAGCTAAATCTGGTTCTGTCTTGGTCGACTTAACGGGTAAAAAGTGTGCACTCATAGTCAATCTGTCCACCATTACCCATATATCCTCATTTCCTTTATTCGACCTTGGAAACCCATCTATGAAATCCATTGAGATGGAATCCTATTTCCAGACTGGAACATCCAAAGGTTGAAGTAACCCACTCGGTTTCTGGTGTTCGACTTTTACCTGTTGACAGTTTAAACACTGCTTCACCCATAAGCCTACATCTTTCTTCATACCTTCCCAAAAGAAACTCCTTTTCATATCTTGATACATCTTAGTTCCTCCTAGATGAATAGTGAACTTCGAATGATGGCATTCTCTAAGAACTTCCTTCCTAATGTTCCCACACTCGGAACACATAATCATCGTTTCTTTCTCAACCATCCATTTTTGTCAAGACTGAAATCTTTCAAGTCATCTCTCTCTGTTCCATTCCTTAACTTTCTGATCCGTTCAACTAACAATGGATCCTTTTCTTGTTTAGAAGCAATCCTTTCGATCATCACTGGTCGAACTTCTAAACATGACAACGTAGCAGTTTCTTGACTAGAACTACTCTTAGATCTCCATCGCACTCCGCATGTAGTCAATGCTTCTAAATCTTTCCACTTAGCTATCATTGTCAATACCGCATTCTGATGTTTTCTGCTAAGTGCATCTGCAACCTTATTTCCTTTTCCTGTTGTGTACTTAATACAAAATCGTACGCAACTATGAACTCTAACCAGCTCTACTATCTCGTATTCAACTCCTTCTGAGAGAATAAATACCGTAGTGACTTATGATCTGTAGACAACTCGAATCTTTCTCCCAAAAGGTAATATCTCCACACCTTCAATGCGAAAATTACAGTAGCTAATTCCAAATCATGAGTTGGAATCTAACTTCATACAGTCTGAGCTGTCGAGAAGCATAGGCAATCACTTTACCCCTCTGCATTAAGACAGCTCCTAATCCTGTCCTACATGCATTTCTATACACCAATAAGTTCTGATTCCCCTCTCGAACAACTAACACAGGTGAATTAGTCAACTAATGTTTCGGTTTCTAGAATGCCTCCTCACACTTATCAGTCCAAACAAACTTCACATCTTTCCAAGTTAGCTTAGTCATCAGTGTTGCTATCCGCAAAAAATCCTTAACGAATCTCCGATAATATAATATAAGAAAACTCTTTATCTCAGTCACTATCTCGGTCCTCTTCCAACTATTCACCGTCTCGATCTTAGCCGGATCTACTGACAACCCTTTCTCTAAGACTACATAACCAAGAAACTTTACTTCCTTCTTTCAGAAATGACACTTTGAAATTTTCGCTTTCAGTTGATGCTGCCTCAGCGTCTCAAGCACTATCCTAAGATGAACTTTATATTCTCTTTCATCCTTGGAATATATCAATATGTCATCTATGAATACCAATACAAATCTATCCAGATGCTTCCGGAAGATTATGTTCATCAAGTCCACAAAGAATGCTGGCGCATTAGTTAGACCAAACGACATCATCAACCATTCGTATGATCCATATCTCGTCCTAAACGACGTCAAAGGAATACTATCCTCTGCTACTCTAAGTTGATAAAACCCTGTTGCCAAATCCAGCTGAGAAAATACTTTGGCTCCCGAACAAATCGTCAATCCTAGGTAGCGGATATCGGTTCTTTATTGTCTTCTCATTCAGCTTACATTAATCGATACACAACCTCAACAATCCGTACAGTTTCTTAATACTGCGGCTGCTCCTCAAGGCGTACTGCTTGGTCTGATAAAATTCTTACCTTCTAGATCCACCAATTGTACCTTGAGCTCCTTCATCTCGGTAGGTGTCATTCTACTTGGCAGTATACTCACAAGTTCAGCTCCTGATATTAAATCTATCCGAAACTCAATGGCTCATTTCGGCGGTAGTCCTATCACGAGCTCAAAGACATCTGTGAATTCTCTAACAACAAAAATTCGATTCAACTCATTTTCTATCTCCATAACACCCAATAAAGCATTAACCTCAAAACTAGTGTTTTCTACGGAGTATGTAATCCGATCACTTCAACTGGGGTGTCTAAGTGATAATTTCCTATCATGGCAAAATATCCTAGCATCGTACTTACTTAACCAATCCATACCCAAAATAATTTTGAACCCTACGAAATCAAATATTTTCATGACCTAACAATTCAAATTCTAAGGGGTCACATCTCATCCCAAGAGTCTCATACCCTCCAAGCCTAGCATAGTCTCTACTTTGTATCGCATAGTTACTGACCACTATAGCATTTTGATTTCCTCCAACTAATCTTGCAGCAGCTCCAGCTTGCATCATGTTGACGAAGAACTGATACATTGCTCCCATATCAACTTGCGCCGCTCCACAACCCTCATGAGCAGTTTGTGCCCAACCCAGATTCCTTATAGTGTTTGGTCTAGCATTTCCATTGGTTGTGGTGCTTCCTCCACCAATGTTAACTCTTCCATTCCTAGAATCCATATCTTACTTCCTTAAAATCTGTATTCAAGTCTTAGTAAGATACAGAAGAATAGCCTAAGAGAGATGGGAGAAATAGAGATAAAGCGTATACTTATATATAGCAAATACAAGTACATTACTATAGCATTATCCCATACCCCAATCTTTTCTCTAATTCCTTAGGATTATGTTTCAAAAATCATTTTAACTTTAAAATTTCTTTTAAGTTTTCATAAACCTATGCTCTGATACTAAGTTGTAACATCCTCTATCTTGAGGCCCGAAGCTAAGCGCTACAGATGCTGTAGTCATCCATAGTATTAACTTACGGTGATAAAATATGGTATTGTCAACGGTATTTATAATATCAGAAGCATATGAATATGAAACAAAATCAATGCAGATTTCAAAAACAATTTTTTCTGGTTACATTTAAAATCAATATTTCATATTCAATTACATAATCCCAAAACAATTCCCTGGTTTTGATCAAATATAATTATTATAAATTACGCCAAGAGCAACATATGAAGATGCCCCCTTGGATGATCAGGGTACTAGACAGATAGACATATCAGTCATAATACATCATAGCGGAAATAACACAAGATAGCTCCTACATAGCTAGCTTTGCCTCCTACACGTCTTCGGAAGCTTATTCGTCCAATCCACTAAACCTAAAAAGTACTTAACTCTCAATCTAGTCAAATTTAATTTGGAGCACCCGAGAGTTTAAGGGGAAAACATAAACTTTGAGTCGGACATAAAGGCTAGTGTGAATAATTCTATTACATCTCGTTACTAATATTAAATGAGACCGCCCCGCTTAGCAGAACAAGTTTCCCCACTAATATCCTTTTCAAATCATATCTTTTGCAAATCAGAATCCTGCAATCAAACCGATTATAACAATAATAACAATAACCTATATGCATATAAATCAGGTAATTAATGGACCGTTTGTCCGAACAATATTGTCACATACCAAAATTTTCGACTTTCGAAAATTCGACATCGATACTCACTTTATCGACTGCCGAGAAATCGAGTGCCGGAAACTCCAATAGTGAGGGTTTTAGAAAGAAGAAATAGAAGAAAAAGAGAAGAAGAAGAAAACAGAAGAAGAAACAGAACAAGAGCAGAAACAGGAAAACAATATCAGAATCTTACACATCGCAGCGGAACAATATATAATAGATAAATGAATAATCTTTAAACAAAGAACTATATCATTTTATACATACATCAATCATCAGAGTCAATATACAACAATGGACAGTTATATAAACTTGTCCTCATACAGAATACACAGCGGAATAAATACTATCAGATACAAATACTACGTCTCGCCATCCAGCTTGCTTCCAAAGCTCCAGAATATCCAGAATATCCTGATAACATAACTCTAGGCTGCCCGTGTGGAAATTGGTGGGCACCCAGAGTTTAGAAGGGAACAATAAACTCCGAGTCAGTCATGGTGACTGGTGTGAGATCGTAAAAACAGTTATTTTATCTTTAAAATAAACAACAGAAAACTTTTAAAGTAAATTCGCAATGCTTTTGGAAAATGAAACTACCATAAGACCTCCCGCCACACACACAATGCAAACGCAGACTTGGAGGAGATTTCTTCTTATGATAGTCAAAGATGCTTACTACGCAAAAAATCAAATTCTTTTTGATATTATTATTAGTGCATAGTGTAGAAAACATTTCGAAAGTATAATATTAATCTTAGCCAACATACGACCAGTATCGTATGTCTACTATAGCTACCATCTAAACAGTGGTGACCACCGTACGTAAATGGCAGGTTCTACAACTAATACCGTACAAAGTTCGTATTGGAGTTTGGATTTCCAACAAATGGTCAGGCTAAGGAACTTCCTATCCATGATGGGTACGTCCCTGGAATAGACGACCCGAGAAATAACCTAACATTACGGTTAGATCTCTTCCAACACAAGGCCGGGTTACCTCTGCAAAAGTAGGTAACTACTGACACGCGTATGCCATCCCCCGATCGTAACCGATCTTCCCGAGGATCCCCGATTTCCAACAAACCACATAGATAATAATGCAGCAACCACATAGGTTAAGTATCTGGGCTCCATACCATGATACCACCTCTATCCAGAAGGAATGACATACACTAAGGGGCGCTACTCCCTATAACCTTGCCGCATCCTTCCTGTTTTGACCATTTCCGGGGTGTGAGGCTCGACGAAGTCTCGTCCACGAAGCTATGCTTTCTACAAAACCATGCTTCGGGTCAAACAAAATGATCAACCTATGATCCCAAAGATATAAGATCAAACAAATGATCATATCACAAATGATCAAACATTGATCATTTCACAGCAACACTCAGTATGCCACGTTACCAAATTGGGATATATCGCTGATAAATTTCAACTACATCACCTCTAAGCTCGTACGTCTCAGAGAAGGGTGTTAAGCTAAGTGAATAAATTCTCCGCCACCAACAGAAATGTATTTGAAAGAAATCAGCTTTATATCTCAAATTGTAACGTCAGACACACAATCCATACAAGTCTGTTCCGAGATCGAACATAACCGAAGGCACTTCTCACGAAGCCCTTGCATTTCCGGATAAATTTCTAATCACGTCCGGACTTCCCGTCACTAAGGGTGATAAAACCTCTAAATCGGAGATCAGCCGATGTAGAGTAACTCGACGGTAATCCTTCCGTTTTCAAAAATATCCGGTCTTCAACACCGGTCTTCAAATGCAATTCATAACGACGTATCACGTATTCGGAATGGGTTATACGACCCCATGGTCCTTTCCCGGTTAACCCGAATAGTGAGCGATTATTTAAAAATAAGTGTGGCATTCAAATTCATCCAATTCACAACAAATACCTATCTAAAGGTAATTATTGATAGTCGGTTATTTAACTATCAATAAAGATGCGCAACATCATCAGATTCCAGATAATTTTCCCAAATTATTTATCTTTCAAAATATCTTTTATTAGATATAGAATTTCCACACTTCAAAAATAAATCAATATTTATTTTTAAACAAATTCCCATTTCTTTTATAAATTCCATAGTGAATTTATATTTTCAAATATCTACTGATATTCGATTTCCAAATCGATTTCAAACATTCACTTTCAATTTATCTTTTAAGAAGATAAATTCTCAAAAACATTTCATTTCATTTTGGAAAAGCATTTCCATACTTATTTAATAATAAGTATTTCACAAATCTATTTATTTTCAACATTTGGAAAATATTCGATATACTTAAATCAAATTAAGTATATATTTCATTCTTTAAGGAAATCATTTACTATAACAACATTTATTTGAGTCAAAACGAATGTTACGTAAAACATCGTTACGACGACTCAAAATCACTAGTATAGGGATTCGGATTTAGATAGATATATAAATCCCAATACTACATTAAAAACATTTCCTTTCGGAAATCATTTACTATAACAACAGTGTTATAGTCCACCATTTCCTTATATTTTCTCGAAAACGTCTATTTCAACAATAAATGTTGAAATCTATGATTTCGATAGTTCACACGTTTTAAAACATCTTTTAAAACAATTAACTTCATTTCAAATATCACTTTCCCAAAACCATATCCATTTTACTTAACAATATATTCACTGTCCAAAATCGTGAATATACTTCACTAATTACATTTCACTATTTTCTACACGTTTTATTTCAATAATAATTCGCTACCCAAAATCGCGAATATATCTCCTTTAATAATCTTCTATATTTAATTTATCAAATTCAATCGATTTCGAATTTATAAACACGGTTATAAATTCTATTTCTATTTTAATAACAACCTCGACTTATAAATCTTCTTTTTGTCAACTTCTACAATTTTACTTATCAAAATAAGTGATTTCGGATTTATAAACAACTTTTTATAAATTTCAATTCTATTTATAAAAACTTCAATCCCAAATCAATTTCGATATTGATTTAAAAATTTATTTATCATTACTAAGTAAATTCCTCATTTTTTTCTCAAATTATTTAATATTCTGTTTTAAAATGGATTCTTCAAATTGAAATCATTTTACATTGATTTCCCAATTTATTTCAATTTACCAATTAAATTTCTAGTTGGATTTCCAGCTTATCTTCTTTTAATAAATTCCTTTTTAAGGAAATAAATTTCAATCGTTTCTTTCAATCTATTTAAAAATCCAACTTTAAATTAAATTCTTCAATTTATAATCACTGTTTTATGAAATCCATTTATTTAGCATTTTCACTTTATTCTGGAATTTATTCAATACGATTATAAAAATTTACTTTAAAAATTCCTTTCTTCAAAATTTCTTCAATTTCAAAAATTGATTCACTTAGAAATTTTCTACTTGAATTTCAAAAATTCAATTTCGTTTATCTTTGGAATCCAATGATGTCAAACATCCATTCAGCTAAATTTTAGCTTTCAAACAATTTCCAGATATCAATATGATTAATAGCATCACTATAATCATTCACAGATTCATATCACAATAGAAATAAATTCAATCAATGTGAGGGGTCCAGTTGGATCCCTCCAACCTGTTTCCCTGCATCCAAAGACGTTAGCACAATACCAATTCCGCTCCAGTACGGAATTATCGCGGTATATGGGTTTTATAAAAATCCGCTTACTAACGGCGCAATAGGGTCTCATCCGCTATACGAGGCGGGAAATCAATCAATCCAATATATACATATGCCAATATGTATATATTGCTATATATAGATATATATCCTATTATATCTAATATCACATCCAATAGCAACCATCAGTCAATAAATAACTGTCATACAAAATATATTTTGAGTGAGAAAATAATCTCACCTTAGCTTTTAATTTGCCATCCCATTTCCCATTCCAGATTGATTTTCTTGCTTTATACCTTGTATAACAATCATATAAATTTATTAACATTCGAATTAAATCGAACACCTAAATTATGGTTCTATCTATTTACTTAACCAATTCCTCCTTTAATAAATTTATTTTAGCTAATATTATACTTTAAATTAATATCTTTAAATCCATTTCAAACAAATTTTCCAATGATTTATTTTCCATTACCAAATTAATTACAAATTTGATTTCTAAAAGTTATCACTTTTAAATTAAACAAATTTTCTTCTTCATCGTTATATCCCTTTTTAAACAAATTTCCGTTAGATAAATTAATTTTAAAATTTTAATTTAAAACCAAACTTCCTTTCAAAATTTTAATCAACTGGTAAATTTGGGAAAAAGGAAATACATTTGATACCTCTGCTCTATCGCTACCATCGCCAGTCATCCTTAAGTCGAGCTCGTCGATCGCCTGACCCACCAAACCCCGACCTTCACGAATTCGCCTCCCCTTGTCGAGCTCCCCCTTCAGACGAGAGAACGCGCGCCACCAATACGAGCACCATCGAACTCGTGCTCGAGAACCCATGCCGCTGCCATCACCGTTCTTCGATCGCCTCGTCGCCAAATCCATTGCGACCAATATCTGGATGCCGCCGCCTCCTAGAAATCGCCAGCCACTGCCCCATGCTCGAGCGCCTCCGCCTCCACTCGAGCAACTCACGACGCGACCCACTTCGCCCTCAATTCTTCCCATGGCCAGAGTCGCCTTCGATTGCTCGCGCGTATGCGATAGAATGAAAAACTCGGCCATTTTGGGGAAGGATGAGCATCGCTCGATCGTTATTTGGATAGGGAAAATTAAGAGAACGAACTGATTTATTCGTTCGATTTAAGAGAGTGGTCAGGGCATTTTCATTTCCTTTGAACGAACGAAAATGTTTTCGTTTTGATTTTGAAGAGGGAAGGGACGAGATACCTAAAGTCGAACGAGGTATGGGTTTGCACGATAAATCCCATGGTCTTCAGCGTGATTTCCTCCGTGATTAAAGGAACGAATGTACCCAATTTAAAATTTAAAAATCAATTTGAATTCAATTAACTCTCAATGCATTTTCTAACCGTATGGTCACAAAACAACTCCGAAAAATACGAAACTTGAAATCTGACAATAATTCAACGTTACGGACCCAATGGAACTGGTTTCGTCGAATTCCGAGACTGCGCCTCGGACGACTATTTTCAAATATCAATTCGAACGATTAAATTTCAAAATTGAACAAATCGTTTTCAAACTCAATTCTAAAGCTTCTGTTATCTTCCGTATTATCAATACGAATTTTAAAAGCTTTTGAAATATTTTTCTTTAGCTCAGAATTAAAGATTCAAATTTTTATTCAACATTCAATAGATTAAATTTTATAATTTAATCGCCAATTTCAAGGTTATATCGGGGGTTCAAATTAAATTATCGTTCAAATATTTAAAATTAATTAAATATTCTCAATTTAATTTGTTCAAAATTTTGGATCGTTACAAATATAGTTTTATCAGGCTGACTATTCTCGGGCCTACCAGACAGAATAAATATTCTAACTTATGTTAGATACAATACTGGACGATCTGTCCTTAACTTACTTCTCCTATGGTTAACTGATCCTAATGGTTTTGCGGGCTCACTAAAACCTACCTCTACTCTTTGTATTCCTTTTTGTGTGTAACATCATTTTAGTCTTACCTGTGATAAAGCCCTACACGCTGGAATTTTGGACTTATATTAGCTAGGGGCTACTAGCTAAAGTATAGGGCGCGACCCCAACCAGTCCCATCTAGTATTCTAATATTTGAGTCATTCTTTTAGCAAATATTTGGGTTGACCACCCTATTTAAATTTCATTTCCTTGAAAATAATCTTTACAAATGATTTACCCTTGAAATCGTATCTATTTAAAACAAAGAAATTTATACCCTTTGCTGACTCACAATACTTATGCCATGATACATGCTTTACACAAAACATTGTTGATGAAAATCAAATCCATAGGGTTATCTATCCCTTTAAAATAAGTTAAAGCCCTTTTTAACTTAGAAAACTCTAGGCTACAAATCCAAAAAAACACCTTCGAAACCATTGTTTATAACCTTAAACAAACACTTTTGGAATCATTGAAAGTAACCTTTTCTAAATTATTGCTTAAAACCTTAGATATCCTCTTTCGAAACCATTAGAACAAACCTTTTAAAACACTTCAAAATAAACCTTAATTTGAAACACTCAAAGTATACCTGTCGAAAGCATTGGAATCCTTCCATTCGAAACACTTGAAACGCACCTTTCGAAAGCATTGGGTTCAAGTAAAAGTTTGTGGAAAATAGCTTTGAAACCGATTAAAATTATCCATTTCGAAACCATTGGGTTTAACATATATTATAACTATAGGGTCAAAGAAAACAGAAGTGAAAGTAACCCTTTCGAAAGCATTGAGCTTAATTAAAAGAATTGGGGAAGAGGTTAGTTTCAAAACCATCCTTCCAGAACCATTGCCTCCGAAACCATTAACAAAAGCGGCTAAAAGGACCATTTCTAAAGCATTGGAAAGGCGGCTTCAAAATTTAAAAGATGAAAGCTCCCCTTTCGAATACATTGTTATAAGGCTATAAAGAAAAGCGACCCTTAACTAATTCGAAAGTTATGAATGCAGCAGCTAGGTATCGAATAGGTTCAAAGCGGCAACTCCTTCGAAAGCTCCTTTTAAAAACAAAGACAAGCGACAACTCTTTCCAAAGCTTCCTTTTTAGAACAAGGACAAGTTAATGGGTTCGAAAGCTAATAAAATTGGCTTCAATCCCTTCGAAAGCATGCCTTTGACACGGTCCCTTCCGCCTTTCTCCAATACTTACGTATCAGTTGCTTGATACCATGTGCATTTGTTTCAAATGGATGCAAAAAGCTGCTGGGCATGTTGATGAAAGCAAGCAATGGAAGCGGCGAAGTTGTAATTCGAAACAAAACTAGTTTTATGTCTTTCAAAGTAATTCCTTTTCATCTAACTTGCTTAATTTGTCAAAATATGATTGGTTGCTAATTCTTTATCAAAATCTTTACTAAGAAGGCTTCTGAATTCAATAATTGATAATTGAAATCATTTTAACAAATAAGCCATTCCCTTCAACAAAACATTTAAGTCCTTCAACTTAAATAATTTAATAACTATACTAAAACTCTTAGGAAAAATCCCCAAAAATCATTGTAATTCAGTTTAAATATGCTTTCTAACATGTATAAATTCAGACCTAAAAATAATGTTTAATTGCCTTAAATAATTTAAACCCAATATTAACTATTTTCTCACATAGAAAATCCATAATAAATCCATAATCACTTAGAAAATTACGAAACTTAGAACCCACTTCTAAAATAATGTTCTTGACCATATATCTAAAATGAAAATCATATAGATGCCATTTAATAGGTTTTCTAATCCAAACATATCATAAAATCCATATTAAACCATGCAAATCATCAACAAGCATATATATATATATATCCATTTAAACGAACACAACATGGCATATAACTTGCAAAATAGTTTGGATCTAACTTGAAACCGAAGACAATATCAAAAGTGAGATGTAAGCTAATTATTCACCTTAGCTTTGTGTTAAGAAGGTTAATATTTTCCCTTAGATTGATTTGCTTAAGCTTTCTACTTGAATCCTAGTTTTTCTTCTCCTTGAATCCTCTTAATGGTGGCCGACCGAGTTCAATATGGTTTTTGTATTGTTTGTGAAAGTTAAAATGAGTAAGAAATGAAAGATAAAAGGGTTTAGGGTATAGGAACAAAGGCTATTCCCATTTTACCCTTACCATATTCCTCCTACTTACTTGTTTTGAATTCTCTTTTACTAACACATTCATTAAAGCACGGCTCCTTCTTAGCTAAAATCTCAATCCCTTAACTATCTTCATTACTTCATTTAATTTATCTAATTAAATGTTCTAAATGATGTTAGTCAAAATTAGGGTCATTACAACATGATTGGATGGAAGATGGGTTATTGAGCCCAGTATACTCCATAGTTATGTTGCACCCTTTTTATAGTCACGGAGTAGGACTCGTAAGGCCACTAGCCTATAGTTGGAGATATATGTGGAGAAGTATAATAAATACGTAAGACATAATACTTTTCTGAATGATTACTGCCCATATACTATTATTGTAAAACTTGAGGTTTTCATTCACTAGACATTGTTGTTCCGACTCCCTCCTTATTACAACATATAGGTTAGGGACATCGATGAGTATGGAAAATATAGTGGAGCCTTGGCAGTAGTTATACATTATAGTTATCTATTTATGTTTTATGAGGTACCCAGACTATGTATCAGACATGTTTTATGTACTATTGAGATAGTTTAATTTTGTGATTTGGTTTTCTGAGATTGATACTTTATTTTATTATTATATTTTATTCCTTACGCTATAAGATCTGAAAGTATAGATAGATAGCTGTGCATATTGATTTATAAATCATTCCAAATAATAGCTATCTTCAGAATAGACTTAAGGTTCGATGGGCTTCTAGTGGGTCGAGAATTGTAAAAACCCGCACCTTAATGGGCTCAACTTTTGGATTAAATTCAAAACTCAAATCCATTAGGGTACGGATCATTCGTGTTTGCAACTTGAAATAGACGTTATTGTATTAGAGAGCTATTTGTACGATACCGACTAAGGCTTCTACCTTGGAACCAATATTATCCCTTAGATATCTAGTTGACTGTCAGTGATGAGCATGAGTATGAAGACCTATCCACTTACTGTTCCCGTCTTGCATTAGTATCATATCCCTCTAAATCTATCCTATGGGTTGTAATGAGGAGGGGGTCAGAATAATGTTATGGTGACTGGTAAATTGCATACTTTATCTATAACACTGGTTTATGCCGATTGATTTCCATTATGTGTTATGTAAATTACTTATAGATTGATCTGCGTGTACGATACGTCCAACTTACTTTGAGGTATAAATACAAGTATTTTTTTATATATATATACGTATTAATACCATAGATATTGATTTTGATGACAAAAATAAAATAAATATAGGTACTGAAGACTGATTAGTAAAAAAACTAGAGATCAAGGTTCTAAGATGACCAAGATATTTGAAGACTCATGAGTTTAGAGACAAGGACATGAAGAGTTCAAGACTATAGTTTATAATTAATAGACAATAGATTAATTTGTTAAAGTCCTTGAATAGAAATTTTCTTTTCTTTGAATAATCTCATATCAAAATTATTTATCTTATTATCTAAATATTTATTTTATTTTCAAAATATACTTTTACAAATATTTTATAAGAGTTTTATATATTAAAGTATTTAGAAACAATGCTCAAATGACTTTACAAAAGTTCATAATTTTACAATACATTTATAATGTTTTTGTTTTTTAAAACATACGTCGATATAGGCTACATAAGTATGTCGACATATGTACTGTTGAAGAGGTGTCTTTTGAATTGTGAATAACTGTGATATTTGATTACTTCTCTTTGTGAATAGATAGAAGTTAGGGCATCTTTTCAAAATTCAAACTTTTGAAATTCCCTCTCTTTTGCATTAGTTTCAATTTTTAAAAAGTTACCTTTTCACATTTCACATGACACTTTAATCTCTATTTATTCACTCTCTCTTATCTCATCTTTTGCACACACTTTATTTTAAAATTCAAACTTATTCTTTACTCTCTTTCCTTCAAAAGGGATCAAAAATGTCTTCCTCAAACCAACCCTCGTCTTCCAAAGCCATTAGGCTTACTTAGTGAAAGAGTCCATTGAAACCTATATTGAGCATGCTATTTATGGAAAAGTATTTTCAGGAAGATTTACAAATTTTAATGAATTTTATTCTTATGGTTTTCAAGATCATTCTTTAGAAAATGGTATCATTGGTTTAACAAATTTATCTCAAAATGATTTTGATTGTTAACCTGATTTGGTTATAATGTTTTATGCTAATTTGAATGGAAAGTCTTTTCAAGGAGAAGAAGGTCAAGTTTGGAGTAGTGTAAAAGACACAAGAAAAACAATTCGATTTTCTTAGATGTTTTATTTCTAGTTTCGCCAAAATAAATTTGAAGCAATGCTCCCGAATGCCTGAACTCTAAAGCGAAAGTGGATAATGAAGATTGGGAAGTTACCAATATCATTGGAAGCGAATGATGGGTTGAAGTTCCCAAGAAAATCTAGGTTTTTATTTATATTTATAATTTATTATTTATAATTTGTACTTACAATATGTATTTGTTATACATTTTAGTTGTATTTGTTTAATTAACTCTAGTTATATTTGTACTTTTCATGTAATTAATGAATAGATGTAAAATTTGTGATGTATGGTCGAAACATATATAATTATAATTTTATATATACATAGCTATTTCTCAGAAATATCATTATTACAGTTATTATTGATTTTTATTCTATATGTAACATTATCAGATAATTATGTCATATTTAGGGGGAGTTTATTTCACCCATTTTTGTTGATGACAAAGGGGGAGAAAAATATAAAATATAAAATATGCATATACTAAGGGGGAGTTATTCAAAATAGGTGGAGTTAAGCAATTTAGGGGAGTTATATTATATATTTTATAATAAATTTATTTACATGGTTGTCATCACCAAAAAGAGGGAGATTATTAATATCACTAATACTTGATTTTGATGATAACAACCATATAAATATAGATACTAATGATTTTCCAAGTTATATAGAATATTTTGGAGGATATTAGACAAGTTTATACAAGTACAAAATAATTGATTTTGAAGATTGATCGGTAAAAAGATTAGAGATAAAAATTCAGAGACGATCAAGATATTTGAAGACTTATGAGTTTAAGAAAAAGACACAAAGAGTTCAAGACTATAATTTATAGTTAATAGACAATAGATTAATTTGTTGAAGTTCTTGAATAAAAACTTTCATTTCTTTGAATATTCTCTCATCAATATTATTTATTTTATTATCGAAATATTTATTTTATTTTCAAAATATATTTTTTCAAATATTTTATAAGAGTTTTTGTATTAAAGTATTTAGAAACTATGCTTAAATGACTTTACAAAAGTTTAGAATTTTGCAATACATTTAAAGTGTTTCTGTTTTTCAAAACATACATAAGTATAGGCTACATAGATATATCGACATATGTACCATTGAAGAGGTGAATTTTGATTAGTCATGATTTTTGGTTACATCTCTTTGTGAATAGACACGTCCTTTCAAACCTGTCATATATCGCGCATGAAATAAAATATGATATACATCACAGATATAAAACAGGAGAGACAGAAATAACTAAGTGAACTAGGTATTAGAGCACAGATCCACAAAGTTATACAACATAGTAATAGAGTTTATATACAAAAAAGAAATAAACTCAAATAAACCGTCTCATAATAGTAAAGCAAACACTATACAAGCTTCACAGTGTTGCATAGCGGAATAAGCATAATATCCATATATAATACGAGAAACTCCATCCTACTCATCCTCTACACTGCACTACGTACACCTAGACATGCTATTTAGTCTATTCATTTAAGAGCACTTGAGATATTATAAAGAAAAGCATAAAACCTTGAGTTAAACAGCAGTCTGGGTGTGAGTGATAAATGAATCTCAAAATACTATACAAGTAGATATAGTAAAGAACAAGGGTACATGAATCATACCTGACCAATCCTTGCAACCACAGAGTTAGCACAAATGAATATAATGCTACTCTACAAATTTCATATAGGTATACTTCAAACTAAGTAAAATGATGGGTGTCCAGGTATCCCTATCCTCAATACCTACCTCAAGTGACATCCTTAAAGTGATAGACTACGAGAGAAAGTAATCAAAGACAACATAGCATCCATCAAACAATCCTTACCATCACTCATTGTGCTCTATATCTATGACAACTTGTATGGCCTTTCCCCTATCAGGGACTAATAGAAATCCCGATTTTCAGTGTACTCTCCTTTAGCCTTAAGCCGATACTAGACCCATTCCATCGGTCCATGGTATGAGGATCCAAACAACTGATTCGGGGTAGCCAAACAAAGTACCCACGAGCATCTTAACAATACCACTATTTTCAAGTATATAAGAAAACACTCTGAGTATCAGCGATCCCTTAACACACGTATCCAAGCCCTTTCCATGCTTCATCTAGTTTCCATTACCCTTAAGGAACCATTCTACATTCCTTCATTCCAAGATAGAACCATTCAACATTCTATCCATGGGTCACCCTTCCTAGAACCCGCCATTTTGTGGATAACCATCCTCATGACTCCTTTCAATATCAAGCCACCATCATCGGAACCAAACTCCATTCACTGTTAAGTTGCCATCACCGAAGTTCCGAAGCAATCATCGTGCTACTATATCGCTATCAAACTCTAAGCGAACAACCAAACACCTTCTGCACGATCTGCAGAGACTATGCTTCCCCTTCTGGAAGTTTCACTCTGATTCCATCAAAAGAAACCTCTCGGTATCGATCAGACCTTTCGGTACCGAGTGGATACTTCGCCAATTTTGGCTATGTTTCTTCCTTACTTCTTTCCTGGAGTCCTTCTCTTCCAATACTCAATCTTCCAAGTGCTTAGACCCTGACCACTCTCTAGAAAAGCTCTAGGTACCACTCTAAAGCTCTCGGTATCGAGTCCAACACTTAGCCAAATTTTGGCATTTGGGTTTTTCTTATCACTCCTAGCCCTAACCTGAAACACCATCTCCCACCGAGTGGTTCACCGAACAAAACCTTTCGGTACGACTCCTCCCTTTTGCTCCAAACTTGATGCGACTTGAACCCTTGGCTCCTCTCATGTTCCAGAGCCCCTTCAAGTTTCATCCAATTCCAACCATCTTTGCCTTCGGATTTCCCAATTTGACAACCTCTTTCCTAACTACCTAAAAACACTAGCAAACAATATAAAAGCAACATACAAACAAGACTATCATACGTATACATCCATACACACATGCAAGTCATTTAAACATGACAACGACACAAATTCTATTCTAAAATTAACCTTTGCACTAATATGCCGATATGAACAAAAAGGGTGGTAAAACCATTTTAAAGCATATTAATTTTGTCCATAAATAGGTTGAAAAGTGTGATTAGAGTTAAAAAAACATTTTAGGCTCAAAATCATGTTAAAAACATTAATTTTAACTATATAAACATGCATAGAAAGTGAGAGGTCAGTAAATACTCATTAAATACCCAAAATACCAATTTCTACCCTTAGATCTGAAGTGGACAGCAAAGGAGATGAATGCAAATCAGCTAAAAATGATAATCTTCAATCTTACTATGCTAATCACTCTTCTAATGATGATTTAGGCTAAGATTAATAAGGAAAAGGTTAGTTTTTTTGGTGAAATTAGGGTTAATGGATGTTTAAAGCTATTTTAGGAAAGATGGAAATGATTTAGATCGGTCTCAACAGCCTTCCCTTAGCACAATTTTTGAGATGATTAGTGGGCTAAGTATGGGCTTAGTTAATTACCCACCAATGTAGGTCAGCAGCATCCAAAACTTAAAAGGCATAACTTTCAAATGGTAAGTAGTTTTTCTATTGTAACCACTCTATGAAATGGAAAACCATCATCCTAAAGCTATGGAAGTTGTTTGAGATTCTAATTTGGCCCATATTAAAAGTTATATTCCAAATAAGAATTTCATGATCAAAATGGTCACATGGAAATTCGAAAAAAAATAGATGTGGAAAATATCTCTAAGAGTCAATTCCAAAAAATTTAGAGCCATATGACCTCATATGAATAAAATAAAAATATTTTACGATCCTTCAATATATAAAATATGGGTCGTTACACTCCCCACAGGAATTTTACCCCTGAAATTCCTAAATAAGTCAAGAATAGTAAAAAATAGTTACCCCACATGCCTAACAATTATATGCAACCATCATACATATCAAACAAGCAGCCATGCAACCAATAGTTAGGTAAACCTATTCTAGCATGCGAGATACTAAACTACCCTTTATTATATCAAAGGTGAAAGTAAATACGATAAACATTACGCTTTACCATGCAAGTGAAAGCCGAGCATCAAAAGCCAAGTGGATTGCTTCAACCTTTGGATATACCAGTATGGAAATCGGATTCTATATCTATGTTAAGGTGTTGGCAAGATCGAATAGGAAAAATGAAAGTATTTGGGTTATAGTCGATAGATTAACCAAGAGTGCACATTTCATTCCGGTTAAGTCGACAGGAATGGCACTTGTATTGGCTAAGTTGTTTATGAAGAACATTGTTAGACCGCATGGGATTCCTAGTAGTATAGTTAGCAACATTGATACTTTGTTTACTAGTGAATTCTAAAAGAGTCCGCAGAAAGTTTTAGCTACCAAGCTGAAGACGAGTACCGCTTAACACCCATAGACGGATTGCCGGACAAAGAGAGTAAATATGGTAGTTGAAGATTTGTTGAGAGCTTGTGTACTAGACTTTGGAGGCTCATGGGAAGATTATTTGCACTTAGTCGAGTTTTCATGTAATAATAGTTATCAGGCTATTATAGGAATGGCATTTTTTGAAGCTTTGTATGGAAGGCCATGCAAATCCCTCGCATGTTGATTAGAAACCATAGATAGATTGGTTCTTGGTCCAGATATAGCGAGAGAAGCCAAAGAAAAAATTATGTTAATTCAGATAAATATGAAGGAAGCTCAGAGGACGTCGAAAAGTCATGCAGATAAGAGACGTAAGGACTTAGAGTTCTCAATTGGAGACCACGTATCTGTCAAAGTATCTCGATGAAGGGTGTAATTCGGTTTGGGAAATCAGGAAAATTGGAACCTAGATTTGTTGGACCGTTCCCTATTATAGAAAGGATCGGGAAACTCGCTTACATGATAGAGTTACCAAATAGTTAGGCAGGAGTCCATAATGTTTTTCATATATCTCATCTTAAGAGGTGTGTTCATGATCCATAGAATACTATCACTCCGACTGCATTGGAATATTTAGTAGTGGAATCAGACTTGGCATTGGTTAGATATCCAATTCGTATAGTAGCTAGGGATGAGAAGAAGTTAAGAAACAAAAAAGTCAGATTAGTGAAGGTTCGGTGGAGTGACAATGAAAAAGAGTGCACTTGGGAGACAGAGGACAAGATTAGAGACACTTACCTTGATTTGTTTTTATGGTATGTTTTATATCCGTGTTTTATGTTTACTAAGTACCTTATCGTAATTTCGAGAACGAAATTCTTTAAGGAGAGGAGTCTATAACACCCCTAATTATGATTAACATTATTTAAGAAATTTAATTAGATAAATAAAATAAAATAATATATTGAGATAAAGAGAATGAGGTTTGATAATTAGATGTGGTCATGTCTTAAATAATTGGTTAATAAGATTAATTAAACCATAAGGAGAAGGAGGAATAATGTGAGGACTAAAATAGGAATAATCACTTATTTCCTAACCATAATTTATTATGCTAGACAAGCATTTAAATTAATATTAATTAAGGGTATTAATTAATTAAGTTAGCAAACGTTTTTGGAAAGATAAAACTGACTTGCGACAGTTTTTTGAAAAGAAATTGGTAAAGTTTGTTTTTAACCAATAAAAATTGATAAGGGATTAGAGTCGGTGAAAAGAAATTCCTTAATATCTAGAAATAAAACAGTTTTCATTTTAATTATGATATTGCCATGTCATATGTTAGAATGCCCGATGCCTGAGAATGGCCGATATCTATCCAATATAAAATTCAGCATCAACATGAATAGATGCATACAATATCAACTTATGTTGGTATGGAATGAATCTATTCAGGTTGAAGAGATATATAGATGTATATATATGGACTTCGACATACCATCTCTTCGACATCAGTGATTTCATAACTCATCGGAACTATTTCCGTATTCCTTGTCCATTTGTCTATGAAACCCATATCATACGGTGTTGATGCCGTAAGTCTTCTACCTTGAAACCTATGCCTTAAAGGCTTCGATACCGCATGTCATCATTTTTGATATCGACTATTTTGAGGCAATGATCCTACTAGTTCTTATTTCCGATGTGAATTAATTTGAGGCAATGATGCCACAAGTTCTTATTTTCGATATGAATTAATTTAAGGCAATGATTCCACAAGTACTTATTTTCGATATGAATTATTTTAAGGCAATGATGCCGCAAGTTCTTATTTCCGATATGAATTATTTTAGGGCAATGATGCCGTAAGTTATCAATTTCGGTATTCCTATTTTCTAAGTTGAAAGCCTTTATACTATGCAAACCTAATAAAAAAATTCATAGGTTCGAAAACCTATATACTTATATTATATGATAAGAATGATTTTGGCCCTATGGCCTTAAGTTTTATAAATCAAAGTACTGTATTATAACTTCGATATTGAAAGGGGCGACCACTTAAATATGTCGTATTGATGCCACATTTTATCAATTTAAATAGCTTTATTTGATGGCTTGATAGCCTAAGGTTTTAAAGGTGTGACAACCTCTTATCGATTTCAAAATTAGTGAAAGCTATTTCAAAGAAAGACATATATTGGCATAATACTTTGACTAGCTAAAAGGGCTAAATTTTCCTTGTTTTAAATATGATTTCAAGGGATAAATCATTTATAAAGACTTACGTTTCAAAAAAATAAAAAGGGTATTAGCCTAAGGTTTTACATGAGAATTATTGTTATCATCATTAGATAAATTATGATAGGATATCCTGGCTTTAGGATTAAAGATTAGAAAACCAGGTAATGGGACTGGTGTAGGGTCGTGCCCTATACTTTAACTGTTAGCCCCAAGTTGATATTGTTCCATAATTCTAGTGCGTAGCGCTTTGTTGAGGTAAAGACTAAAAGTAGATTTACGCACAGAAGAGAAACTATAACTTAGATAGGTTATTGGTTGGCCTGCAAAACAATTTGGTTTATAACGAGCCAAGCAAAACTATGAGATAAACGAATAGTCAGGTTCACACTAAGATGATTGTGTTCGGACGGACAGTTCAGTTTCCTCCTAATGGTAATTTGGAGAATTTAGTATATCTGGTAGGCCTGAGTCAGTTATATATGTTAGTAGTAACTCTGGGAAAACAATGAAGTAGGAACATATAGTTTATTGATTTAGAGAGACTAGTCAGATTTACCCATGTGGGATGCATTCATATGATTATTTTATTTTGTTTAAACCTTTTTGATTTTAGGAGCTTGATTTTGATTGACATATTTTTAGAAGATACTAGTGAAGGGAAACCCGTTCCGCTCAATGGCGTGGTCTCACTAGATATCTAATTTCGAGATGGTTTATTATTATTCATACCAGACTTTTTGTCTGACTCAGATTTTTTGTTTTCCCCTTTAACTCTCGTGTGCTCATTTGAGTAGTTCGAGAATAAGGTTTACAGTTTTTAGTTTGACGAATAAATCTTCCAAAGACGTGCAGGAGGCAAGTTAGCTATGTTAAGGAGATATTTTGTCTTTTGTGTTATTGTTTCATTTTGTTTGAATCTGTGCAGTCAATTCCCCGATATTGCCCCGATATATCCAATAGCGGACTTTTGGGGCAACGATATTCCTATAAAGCGGCCCAATATAGCGGATCCGCTATTATCCCCGATATTGCGGCAATAATCCACCATATCCCCAATTTTGTTGCCCCACTATATCCCCCTTTCCTATAAATAAGCATTTTTCTTGATGTCTTGCTTTTAAGTTTTATGGTAACTTCAAAGTTGATATAACAATGATATATGCTGTTGGTTATTCTAACTAGTTCTAACTTTTTAAGTGTCAACTTTGTTTACCTTTGCTTTATTATAACATGTTTTGCTTGGTGAGAAATAATAAGTAATACTTGTTCCTCTTTTAATGTAGAATGTTCAGCATTCCTCTTTTTAAAGTCGTCCGCTATATCCTGCTATATCCCTAATATATCTCTGCTACAACTTTTTGCACCTCAAACGCTATGGAGCGGCAAGGCACTTTAACTATTAAGGTCTGAATGCATGTATTGGCAGAATATGTATCTATCAAGTAGTAAACTCTGATCAACCAAGGGGGCATCTTCATATGTCATTCTTAAAGTATTTTATAATAATTATATTTTATCTGAACCTGGGCAACATTTGGGATAATGAATATGGAAATTATTAATGAAATGTGTTTTGAAAATTTTCATATTCTTGTGCATATGATGTTATTGATATGATTAACATGACCGCATTTTGTCATCGAAAATTAATACTATGGATGCATGCTGCATCTGTAGTGCTTATTTTCAGGTCTAAAAATGGGGGACATTACAAGTGAGGACCCATTATTCACTAATAGGTTTTGGAGAAGCTTGCAAGAGGCATTAGTAAAGATGGTACCAGATCAGCAAGATTATATCGAGATTGAAACAGAAGCTTTGCTACCTCGTACGCATATTGTATCGTTGGACGTGGTATGAAACAGCTTAGGAGGAAGATGATGGAGTGGTGAAGATTCAGTGGAGTGGTAGTGAAGGAGAATGTGTATAGGAGACCAAGAAGAGCATGAAGACTGCTTATCTAGAGATCTTCACTTGGTAAGATTTCCATTATATCATTAGCTTTCACATGTGATATCAGTTGATGCTTTATACTAGATAGTTTAGTATTCTGCATGCTAAGATAGGCATGGATGTACTTCTCGATGTTTGATGATTACAGGCATGCAAGGCAACTAAGTTTGACCCTACCTTGTTTGTGGGATCTCAAAGGCAAATTCCTAAAAGTGGGGGAGTACAACGAGCGTATTTTTACGTACCAGAGGATCGTAAAATATTATTTTTAAATTCATATTAAGTCATTTTTGGCTATAACTTTAGGTGATGTTAAGTACTGACATTTTTAACCCCTAGTAATATTATTGGATAACTTTGACCCCAGATATATTTACTAGCATTTTTGGCAGTTTTACGTATTTCACATGGTCGAAGAATTTTTGAGATTGGACTTTCCAGCGGATTTTACGACTTTAAAATGCCCAAAATAGCCTCCCGAGCACACTCTCGGATTCTGACAATACTTACACCATCCAGATAAGAAAAATACAACATGTCGCGCCATCGAAGAATCATTGCAATCTAACGTTATAGAACCTATACGATCGTAAAACGTGAATTAGGATTTAAAAAATAAAGGAAAACAATGGATTCAAACCCTAACCCTACTCGTTACTCTATAAATACTCTCCCTTTCTGAAGCTGCATACCACTTCTCCATTCATGTTATTTCCTTCCTCTCCGTAACTCATCTACCACTCTCTTTCTTTCCCTTTTAGTGGAAAATGATCATCGTTTTGGCCAAATTAAAACTTGGTTCTCTTTATTTTTCCAAGAGATACACAACCATGGTCTCGTTCACCAACTCTGACTGTGGTGGCTGGAAAATGCGAATTCGGTGAAGGGAGTGATTTTAAAGGTGAATCTATATGGTTTTGGATAATACGGCTATGTATGTAGTGGAGAGAGGATCAAATGGCAGTGGAATGGTAGTGTTTCATGCTTTAGTGAGGAAGATATCGGAGTTGAATGGAAAGATTGCCAATGGAAACCTTTTTGGTAATCTAATCGTATGGGAAATCGTTTATATGGGTTTGTTCATCTCATCAAGGGATGTTTGAAAACAATGTTGTATGAGCTATAGGGGATTATGTGGCGGTGGAAAGATTGAGAAGTTGGGAAATAAAATGGGTTTACTTTCTTTATTCGCGCATACGGTGCTTGTGAAGTCAGGATGGTTGGTCAAATGATAGAAGGGCAGTGCAATGTCAAAGGGAAGTGTGTCGTGGTGTTGTGGTGATCTTAGGCGAAGTGCAGTGTGGTTCGAAGGGGTTATGTCCGCTGCATTGTCATGGTCAAATATTTCTCTCGTGTTGGTCGTAGTTGACAAGGGTTGGTGTAGCCGGTGGTGAAGTAGTGCGATAGTGGTCTGGGTGGCAGCATGCGGCATAGTCGAAGTGCAGGTAGCATGTGTGTGCATGATAACGTGGGTAGAGGGGATTTACGTGATTCACAGGAAGTGGAGGAGTGAGAAACATGATGGGGAAGATGAATTAGGAAAAGGCGATTAAGGTAATTAATTAATTTTATTATTTAAATAGGTCAATTAAGTTCGTTATTAATTATATACATACACGCATATATACGTGTGTGCGTGTGTGTATCTTATATCGTTCATACCTTTTATGTTTGAGGTCTTATTTAGATGCGGTTGGACTTGTATATGAGCCCTCTATGACTTGGAACATGATTAGGTAGCTTTATTTGAGGTGAGTAATTTTGTCTCTCACCATACTATGATTGTCATTATAGTTTAAAAATGATGTTTTGAAATTATTTCTAACTTTAAAACGTGATTTTTAATATATTTAGACCTACTCCTGATTTTATAAGATAATTTTAAAGTGTTTAACATGTTCGTATGGACATATTATTTTTTGAAAACTGCTAAATAGGCTATGTTTTATGAATCTGAAATTAGTTAATATAGGTGAGTGGTACATGTTGAATGTATGTTACATCAGTTGTATGTATGTTATGTTGGTTGCATGTATGCTTATTTACTTGTTTTGGTTGGAAATGTCAATCGATAGGCGATATAGAGTTAGGAAACATCCCATAAGATAAATTCCATGCATATCAATGAATGTTCACATGATGGGAACTCGAATGGATGGGATAAGTATGTATAAGATTACTAGAATGCATACCGATGAATCTGGAGACAGGAGCGGATGAACTTGGGTATGTGATTTGGATCTCAGGGGGATGCTGGATTTTTCATTTGATGTGTACTTAGTCATTTTTAGCAAAGTACATGACCAAAGTTGTCAGTATCGACCATTCTGGAGAGGTCGGTACTTACCACTATTGATGGTGGCCTATTTGGCCAATCTTTAACATGGATGATGAAGAGACTTTAGGGAGCACGATGTGGTGGTTCATTTATGTGGTCAACTCTTAATTTTTATGTTATTATTCTACGATAAGAAATATCGATCGTGTAGCTATGGCATGACGATTCAACATGATGGCTTTGGAACTTGGGTGATGACAACTCGTTGACAATGGAGTTATATTTAGATGATGACAACTCAATGAGGATAGAGTTTTGTTTAGATGATGATGAATCAATGAGGATAGTGTCGTGCTTTGATAATGATGACTCGATGAGGATGGAGTCATGCTTTGATGGTGATGCCTCGATGTTGATCGAGTCATGATGATGATACATAAGGACAAGTTCGATGTGGATGGAAATTATGGGTGGAACAAGAGAATGTGTTCTACTATGGATATGAATGGAAATAGAATGAGCATAGGTTTGACTAAGAAGATGCGTGAAAAGGGATTGTTGATACTTGGAGTGTTTCGAAGTGTTCTCGTCAAATAGGGTTATGTAAGGATGCTCACTTGGGCATGAGGATTTGATACCCTGGATTGAGGAATGAATCCATATACCCTAGACCTTGCAGACGCAAGGGTTTAGTTTCTTGGCCCTTGTAGTGCCATGAATTCAATCATCGAGAAATTAAGATTTTCCATTAATCCCTGAAAGAGGATCGCCACACGAGTTATCATATAACCAATGCACATGAGTGATAGCGAAGATTGTTTGATATATGCTATGTTTTTCTTATCATTCTAAGGATGTCGCTGGACGTAGTTATTGTGGACTTGGATACATAGACACTCGATATTGTACTTAGACCTGTAGTACATTTATATTGTGACGACCCGGAATTTTGGATATTTGAAATTGGAATATTTAATTGATTTTAAATATTTAAAAGTTAATTTTTAACTTGAATTTCAAATATCACTATTTATTGAGTAATTTAATTATTAAATTTAATAATTTGAAGTTGGGTAGAATGTTGAATATGGAGTTTTGAGCTTGTTAAAAATAATTTGAAGGCTTGTAAAATTCATATTGATAGTACTGAAGATAGTAAAAGTGTTGAAATTGAATTTTGGAAGTGTTTTGTTAAGTTTTGAAATATATCGTTTAAATCGATATTTAAAAATAGCCTTCCGAGGCACAGTCTCGGAATTCGACGAAACTAGTTCCATTGGATCCGTAAAATTGTATAATTATCGGATTTCAAATTTCGTAGTGATTGGAATTGTTGTGTGAGCGTACGACATATACACGCGCTGAAATCTATATCGAAAAATTCAATATAATAACTGGGTCCAAAAAGCTATCTTCTCCATACGATCGAATTAGGACTCGAAACCTTTTCCATTGCGTTCGGGATAGGGGTATAACATTATAAACGCCTAGCGGCACACCTCGATAGGATGTCAAATTTTGAATTGCGATTTCGAGACGTTTAAATTTAAATAATATTATATACATTTGTAAATTCTGGTCATATCCATCTCAACATCAGCCTACTTTCTTTCACATCAAAACTTTTTCACCGCATTCAGAAGCACTGTAGCTTCCCTTCTCCAACACGCCTCCTTCAACTTTTTATCACGTAGCCTCCTTTTTCCTCAGTTAAAATTGAGCCGATATACTAAAAAAAAAGGAAAAATGGCCAACGAAATCAATTCGTTCCTCTTCTAAACATCGAAAAAAGGGGCGTCGTCTATTTTAATGACAGCCGCCTCCCTTCTTATTTCTCTCTTGAACGAATTGGAATCCCTATTTTCTCAAATTCGAATTGAATGCGACCGGAACGGAAATTAGGGATCGCGAAGAGCGGTATACGTGATTGGATCACGTTCGATTTGGAGGAATCTTTGCCATGTGGAAGTCGAGATTCGTTCGTTTTGGTTATCGCTGTTGAGTGGGAGGGTTTCGATCGCGTTGCCAGAGGGTGTCGCCGCAGGGTGGCTTGGGAATGAGTCGCGTGACCATGATTTCTAGAAGGAGAGGGAAACCGACGTCGATGGCAGTGGGTTCGCAGTGTAGTTGACCTAATGTTGTTGCAGTGCTGTCGTATTGAGGAACGTGCTGTCGCGACATCGCGTTCGTACGTGTGGGCTCGACGAGTTTCTGTTGATGTCGGCTGAAGCAGTGAAGCCTTTGCTTGGATTGGTCTGGAATCATGAACTCGGGGGCCTGGTGGTGTAGTTTTCAAGCTGGTTGTGAGGTATCCATTTTTTTTTAATTTTCCAATTTAAAACTTGATTTAATATATGTATACAGATTAAGAATGTATATAAAGTTCAAACAGAAAAATATATATATATATATACAAATTTTGGAATATGAGATTTTATATAAAAGTTAGATTTTTAAGCCTATATATTATTTTTTTATGTGCAGTTTGGAAGTGGAAATTAAGTTAAAATACATATACATATTTTCACGTACTAGTTAATTTTAAAACAATGTATTATGGAGATTAATTGTCTAACTAACCTATTTAATTATCTTAGGCACTAGAAATTTTTTTTTAAAAAAAGAAAATTAGTTGAAATTAAATTAATAATTGGTAACTGACTGTTCGATTACTTTAAGTGTTAATAAAATGTATAATGTTTATACAAGGTCAAAAATGGTGGAAAGGCAAGCCGGTTTGGATCGGATTGCAAATTAAAAGACAAAGGTGAGTTAATCTCACTCATCTGGGTGTTATTTATATTTAAATGGTTAAATTTAAATAACTGGTTGAATGATTGAATTGTTTGGATGTGATAATATATATAGTAGTATATATATTGGAGTGATTGATTTCCCACATTATATAGCGGATGAGATCCTATGCGCCGCATAATAGCGGATGATATTATATAAACCCATATACCGTGATATTCCACCTCGAAGTGGAATTGGTATTGTGCTAACATCTATGGATGCAGGGAAACAGGTTGGAGGGATCCAACTGGATTCCTCAAATATTTAGATTTGTCTTAAATATTCTATGATATGATTATTTGATATCCTGTGATGAATTATATTGATAATTGGAGTATTGGATGTTATGGTTTGATTGAATATATTTGGGTATAATGAGTTACCAAATATATATAAATTGAATTTTTGGAAAGAAAATAAAAGAGTGAATTTTTAAGTAAGTAATTATAGATAATTTGAATAAATTTAAGAATGAATTGGAAAAGAATAAAAGTGATTTTAAAATTCTAATAAATAAAATTTCGAGTATGGAAGAGGGAATTTGAAAAAACAGAGGAATAATGAATTTTAAAATTTAAGTGATATTATTTAAAAGAATAAAGAATTTATTTTAATTCAAGGTTTAAATTTAATTAAAAAGGAAAAATAAGGAATTCCAGGAATCTGGAATTCAAAATTTCAGTTTAAAGATTTTAAATCATAATAAAGAAATAAAATTTGAAAGTTAATGGATTTTGAAATAAATGGAGTAAGGAAATTTATTTCAAAGTGAAGTAAATTGGAAATCAATTGTAAATTGATTTAAGTGTTTGGAATTGGAATTTAAAAGAGAAGTGAGATTTTGGAATTTATAAACTGGGTTTATAAAAGTGAAGTAATATATCAGTGGATATTTGGAAAGGATAAATTCAAGGTGGGAATTTATAAAGGAATGGGTAAATTTGTTTAAAAATAAATAGTGATTTGATTTTAAAGGATGTGAAAGAGAAGTGTATTTCCCTGGATAGCCAAGTACGTTTTCAAAGCAAAATTTTAAGTATAAGTTAAAATTTTAAAAGTTGATTTTAAAAGAATGTTTTTTGGAAATTATTATTTAAGTTGTTCAATTTTAAAGGTAAATATTTTGAAAGGTTTGACTAGTATTATGATTTAAAGATAATTATTAATATTTATATTTTATAAAATAGTTTTATTTTAAAGATAGTTTGGTTAAAGTTTAATTTAAAAACTTGTATGGAATTTCATAATCTCTATTTTAAATCTAGTTTGGCTTAACTTTTATTTTAAATATTCTTAAAGTATATATCTTTAAATAAAGTATTAAGGTATTTTTAATTTAAATGTTTTGTTTAAAGTATATTTTATAATATAGTATTTTAAATTATTTTAGAAATCTAAAGTGTTTGTACTTGGTGTTTTCAGTGAAAATAAATATTTGAGAATTTATTCCATGAGAAGAGTGTGGTTTGAAAACTGTTTTCAAAGGGTTGAAAAGTGGAATTATATCTTGCGAAGATATTTTGAGATTAAAAAATAATTTGGGAGAAATTATTATGGCTGATGGTTGTTTGTGGATAATAATTTATAGTTAAATAACCGACTATCAATATTGGCCAATGCGCTGATCGTTTCGAAGAGACCGGGATTGAGTTTATTTCTCGAAAACCACTTCGATGCGGTTTGTACGTTTTCGTGGGGAAAACGAGTTTGGAATCGAAGATGGAGCAGTAAAGTGCAAGGGCTAGTCGCTACTAATCCTGAGGGTGATTCCAAAATGGATGTAGTAGGAGTAGTGCCTTCGGTTCCGTTCGAACCCGGAACATACTTGTATGGATGAATGCTTTCGAAACATCGTCAGGTGGACAGGGGGCATTCTAAGTGAAATGTTCTAAAAGGTAACGCTTAGCCTCGAGCCTCATCAACCGGGAATGACTGAAAATCAGGGGTTATGCAGCAAGGCTATGTGGGTAGCGCCCATTAGGGTGAGATCATCCCTGTCTAGATGTCCCTTTTTATTTCGGTTGTGTGGCGGTTGGTCGCGCCAACCGTGGGGTGATCTTACTCGGAATTACCCTTAGGTAGTTCCGGTCTTGTGTTGCAGGGGATCAGGCATGGTCCTCGGTACGCTGATCTAGACCAGGTATTGTGACAGGTGGTACCCCAGTGCCTAGTCATTAGTTGGAAATCCATTCTCCCTACGTGCCTTTATGATTTTGTTTGTATACCTATTAGCTGGAATTTAATAGATGTAACAATTTTGGCTATTTGAATAAGTATTTGTATATAGACACTATTATAATATCAGAGGATTTTGATAAAAAGTGTTTTGGCTATCGTAAGGTTAAACCCGACATGTTTATTTGTGGCGTGGTCTTACGAGATGCCTTTGATTTTAAAGGGTTTTGGAAAACTTTAATAATCCAATTGAGTGTGTTTTCTCAAGCTGGTTTTCCAGACTGACTCGGGTGTTATTTTATTATAATGCTCGGGTCAGACCGAGTATTACAGATTGAGGATAGTATGCTATGGAGCTCAGGAGACGAGCTGGATGGCGAGACGTATCACTCGTACTTGATGTATATTCCGCTGTGTTGTGTATACTGTGTATCCAGTTTTGTGAGGACAAGTTATGATAACTGTCCAGTTGTGTGTTATTGATTGTGTTATACTCTGACGATGAGATGTATAAAACAATATAATTTCTTTTTGTATTAAAATCAGTTGTTATCTATTATATATTGTTCCACTGCGATTGTGAGATTCTGATGTTGATTTTCTATTTTCTTCTTCTACCTCCTTCTTCTTTAACCCTAATGGTTCGTATTTCCGTTCACTTTGAGTCAATATGTTGGAGGATAGTGTCGATTCAAGGGGTACGGGTTTGCGGGCTGTTACACTTGGTATTAGAGCTGAGGCTGGTGATAACCTTGGCTCTGGTGAGGATTACCCATTAGAGATAGAGTCAGTAGTACTCTAGAATGAGTTTGAGTGTAATAATAGATATGAGTGCGTATTTGTTAGTGAATATAAAATGATTTTATATTGTGTTGATTAGTTTATTGAGTGGTTTATGAATTCTGGTCAATACGAGTAATTAACGTTATTGATAGGGATTTTAGGTGTGGCTCGCATTGTAAATGGAGTGGGTGCGTGGATTGAACGGACTAAAGTCCCACATCGCAGGATATTCGGAATAATCGTGGTATATATATGTGATTGGTGGCATGTAACATCAGGGATTCCTTTTGTTACAATGTGTTGCCAAGAACAGATTATATGCTCGATGGAGGCGATGGAGGGATGTTCAATCGGGACGCCGGCATAGGAGACTTCGACCGTTGACTCCGGCTAGACACGGTGAAGCGAACGCGTACGGTACGCGGGAATGCCGAAACTCAACATGGTATCATAGCTCCATGGTTCGATGGGACCGGTATGATGCAGCATGACCGAAGCATGGCTCCTAAGGGGCTTGAGCATGGGATGCTCGTCAAGGTGGAGATATGGTTAAGCAGCCGCCTCCCTGCTTATAAGAACTCGGAATAGCAGCTTGACTCCACTGCGAAGAGGACTCGGTATAACTCCAAGGTGACTTGAGCAATGCTCTCCAAGGTGGAGATTGTTAGGTGTGGCTCGCATTGTAAATGGAGTGGGTGCGTGGATTGAACGGACTAAAGTCCCACATCGCAGGATATTCGGAATAATCGTGGTATATATATGGGATTGGTGGCACGTAACATCAGGGATTCCTTTTGTTACAATGTGTTGCCAAGACCAGATTATATGCTCGATGGAGGCGATGGAGGGATGTTCAATCGGGACGCCGGCATGGGAGACTTTGACCATTGACTCCGGCTAGACACGATGAAGCGAACGCGTACGGTACGCGGGAATGCCGAAACTCAACAAGGGATCTCTAAACACTTAAATTGAACAATTCGACACAATATTGTTTTGAAAAAGGGTAAATGAAATAATTTTACCCAAATTATTTTTGTATATGAAAGAAATAATTTTTAGTAATTATTATATATATATGGTTGCTTGATTGTTAGGAAATGATAATATTAAATTATTATCATTATTGTGTAGAAATTGAATAAGAAATTGAAAACTTATAACCAAAGTTAAAGAATAGATTTATATAAGAAATGGAATTTGAAAATATAAATTATAAATGTAATTTATAAATTAAAATAAAAATTCCAGAGTAATGTTTGAATCTGAATTGGATGGATTTCGAATTTGGAATTTTGGGAAAGGTTTAATTCCTTTGGATTTGAAAATGGTTTTCAAAGGTTTTGAAGAAATAATAGTGATATTATTTTAGAAATATTTTGAATTGGATTGGAAATCTGGTGAGGTTTGGGATTTAAAAATATTTGAATCGTTTTTAAAGAAATAAAAGCATTGAACTCTTTCAGTCGCTGGAAAATAACTTCGGTGATGACTGCAGCATCACCGATGTTCATTTTCGAGTTTCTAGGAGAGGAATTGCTACCAGATTGTTTTAAGTTGGAATTGTTTGCAAACTGGGTTTGGTTTTGAAATTCAAAGGAATAATTGAATTTACCAAAGAATTTTGGATATAATTGATTTCAAATAACTTTTGAAATACTTAAGTGATTATTAAAGACTCTGGAATTGGTTTAAAATGTTCTTGAGTATCTAAGTAATGGTTTAAACTCTGGAGGTTTAACTAAAAATGTTTATGGATTATAAACAGGTTTGGAAATTTATAAAGTTTGAAAATTTTCTGGGATGAAATTAACTTGTAAAAAAAAGGGTTAATGAAGTTAAACTTGAGTTATAAATAAAATTCAACTTGGAAGTGTTAAGTGAATTGAATATGATTGAAATATGGTGAAATGAAATGGCCTTGTTAATTAATAAATAACTTAAGTAAATATTGGATGAAAGCTTGTCTTAAGAAAATTGTGAAATGGTTGTTGTCGAGATTTTATAAAATGATTCTAAATAAAACTTGTTGGGTTAATGAAATGAAATGCAAGTTGAATACCAATTTGAAGTGACAAATGTTTGGGTTGTAAATAAATTGTGGAATGAGTATTTGATGAAATCAAGTAAAAGCAATTGAATTAATATTGAGACCTTATAAATTGCTTATGAAAACTGTTTTGTGTATATTGCTTATGAAATGCATGAGTTTAGCTATTAAAAGTAAGTAAAATGTTATTAAATTTCATATATTTAGTACTTACATGTTTAATTGAGTAAGTACAGGTATAGGGAAGCCGTGTGGCTGGATTTGGTTGCGCTAATTGCTAAAATAAATAACCGCTTTGCTTAAAAATGCTAAATAAAGGTACGCCTACGCAATACAAAGTTAGGAAATATGAACTGTTGTTTGTTTTTTTGTTTTTCGACCGTGGGTCGATGTATATATATTTATATCTCTTGTCAAATTGCAAAAGCTCCTCCATACAAAGGAGACTCTGCCAAAATTTTCTAAAATTTTGGGAGTTAGAAATATTTTAAAATTTTCACTAACGACATATGATTTAAAATTGGTAAGCAAATAGTATTGAAACTGAATATTGAAATCTGATTTAAAATTGTGTATGTAAAGTAAGGTGGATAAAATTCAATATTCAGAGTTTGAAGATAAATTGAATTCAAGCAGAATTGAAAATGAAAATCTAAATGAGAATTGGGAGAAAGTATTTAGATTTGAAATAATTAATGGATTGAAGCAAATTGAAATTTATATGGAATTGGAATTCAATTTGAATATAAACTTCAGTAGTGAAGTAAAAATAAATATAAGAAAATTTATATTGAACTTAAGAAATGAAGGATGAAATTCTTAAGTAAATTGGTATTGGAAATATACTAAGTAATTTTGGGATGGAAAAATATACTAAGTGAATAATTGAATGAAGATTTAAAACTGGAAGTTGAGACAAGGGAAAAGTGAGAATAAGTGAATAACAATCAAAATAAATGTGAATAAAAGAAAATTGATATAAATAATAATCAATTGGAATTAATACGTAGGATGTACGTATATTATTTTATTCGCATAGCGGTTTGATCCAGATTCGAGCATAGAATTTCGAGGTAATTATACCGATCCGAGTTAGGATTTTTCACTCGATTTCGACGGCGAACCCTGGATATGGATTTTGATTGATTCTGGAAATTCTCTATCATAGTTTGTACTATGCAAGGAGGATGACGGTTTCTGATCAAGAAACCAGATCTGAGTCCGCACTAGAGAGTCGGGTGGACGATACTAGTTCGGAAGTGAAATTGTGTGATCGAGTAAGCGATCGGATTTGGTATTGCGTACAGATGGTATATGTACATCGTACGGGCTTGAGTGAAATTGATATTGAAAATTTTGAAAAGAAATGTATAAAATGATTTTGGAACTGTGATTGGATATTATTGCATAGTAAGGTATATAGGTGTTTTTAAAGCAAAAGGAATTGGTATTTTTGATTTCAGAAAATAAATTTAAATGGCCCAACAAAAAGGTATGTGTTTAAATTTCTGTATGAAATTTGATGATTTTCCGATCTAGCCACTTGGCTTTTGTTTTCTTTTGGAAATCTGAGGGCCGTAGAGGCATTTTGTGGTTGTACCGAGCTAGCCGCGCAAAGGAGACGCTGGCAAAAATTTTCAAAAATTTAAGGAGTTAGAAAATTTTTGAGAAAATTTTGATAATTCAAAATTTGATTTCAAATTTAAATTTGAATTGATAAGTAAGTAATATTGTTTGGGACTTGTGGATAAGTTTGAAAAGTTAAAAGAGGACATCATTGTGTCTTTAATAAAAGATTGTTTTGGGGAGTTGTTTGAAACAGCTGGGTTTTGGAAATAGTTAACGGGTATTGAATCATTCTTCCTAACTAGTAATTTCGGGGACGAAATTCTTTTAAGGGGGGATGAATGTGACGACCCAGAATTTTGGATATTTGAAATTGGAATATTTAATTGATTTTAAATATTTAAAAGTTAATTTTTAACTTGAATTTCAAATATCACTATTTATTGAGTAATTTAATTATTAAATTTAATAATTTGAAGTTGGGTAGAATGTTGAATCTGGAGTTTTGAGCTTGTTAAAAATAATTTGAAGGCTTGTAAAATTCATATTGATAGTACTGAAGATAGTAAAAGTGTTGAAATTGAATTTTGGAAGTGTTTTGTTAAGTTTTGAAATATATCGTTTAAATCGATATTTAAAAATAGCCTTCCGAGGCACAGTCTCGGAATTCGACGAAACTAGTTCCATTGGATCCGTAATATTTTATTATTATCAGATTTCAAATTTCGTAGTGATTGGAATTGTTGTGTGAGCGTACGACATATAAACGCGCTGAAATCTATATCGAAAAATTCAATATAATAACTGGGTCCAAAAAGCTATCTTCTCCATACGATCGAATTAGGACTCGAAACCTTTTCCATTGCGTTCGGGATAGGGGTATAACATTATAAACACCTAGCGGCACACCTCGATAGGATGTCAAATTTTGAGTTGCGATTTCGAGACGTTTAAATTTAAATAATATTATATACATTTGTAAATTCTGGTCATATCCATCTCAACATCAGCCTACTTTCTTTCACATCAAAACTTTTTCACCGCATTCAGAAGCACTATAGCTTCCCTTCTCCAACACGCCTCCTTCAACTTTTTATCACGTAGCCTCCTTTTTCCTCAGTTAAAATTGAGCCGATACTTAAAAAAAAAGGAAAAATGGCCAACGAAATCAATTCGTTCCTCTTCTAAACATCGAAAAAAGGGGCGTCGTCTATTTTAATGACAGCCGCCTCCCTTCTTATTTCTCTCTTGAACGAATTGGAATCCCTATTTTCTCAAATTTGAATTGAATGCGAACGGAACGGAAATTAGGGATCGCGAAGAGCGGTATACGTGATTGGATCACGTTCGATTTGGAGGAATCTTTGCCATGTGGAAGTCGAGATTCGTTCGTTTTGGTTATCGCTGTTGAGTGGGAGGGTTTCGATCGCGTTGCCAGAGGGTGTCGCCGCAGGGTGGCTTGGGAATGAGTCGCGTGACCATGATTTCTAGAAGGAGAGGGAGGCCGACGTCGATGGCAGTGGGTTCGCAGTGTAGTTGACCTGATGTTGTTGCAGTGCTATCATATTGAGGAACGTGCTGTCGCGACATCACGTTCGTACGTGTGGGCTCGACGAGTTTCTGTTGATGTCGGCTGAAGCAGTGAAGCCTTTGCTTGGATTGGTCTGGAATCATGAACTCGGGGCCTGGTGGTGTAGTTTTCAAGCTGGTTGTGAGGTATCCAATTTTTTTTTAATTTTCCAATTTAAAACTTGATTTAATATATGAATACAGATTAAGAATGTATATAAAGTTCAAACAGAAATATATATATATATACAAATTTTGGAATATGAGATTTTATATAAAAGTTAGATTTTTAAGCCTATATATTACTTTTTATGTGCAGTTTGGAAGTGGAAATTAAGCTAAAATACATATACATATTTTCACATACTAGTTAATTTTAAAACAGTGTATTATGGAGATTAATTGTCTAACTAACCTATTTAATTATCTTAGGCACTAGAAAATTTAAAAAAAAAAATTAGTTGAAATTAAATTAATAATTGGTAACTGACTGTTCGATTACTTTAAGTGTTAATACAATGTATAATGTTTATACAAGGTCAAAAATGGTGGAGAGGCAAGCCGGTTTGGATCGGATTGCAAATTAAAAGACAAAGGTGAGTTAATCTCACTCATCTGGGTGTTATTTATATTTAAATGGTTAAATTTAAGTAACTGGTTGAATGATTGAATTGTTTGGATGTGATAATATATATAGTAGTACATATATATATATATTGGAGTGATTGATTTCCCACATTATATAGCGGATGAGATCCTATGCGCCGCATAATAGCGGATGATATTATATAAACCCATATACCACGATATTCCACCTCGAAGTGGAATTGGTATTGTGCTAACATCTGTGGATGCAGGGAAACAGGTTGGAGGGATCCAACTGGATTCCTCAAATATTTAGATTTGTCTTAAATATTCTATGATATGATTATTTGATATCCTGTGATGAATTATATTGATAATTGGAGTATTGGATGTTATGGTTTGATTGAATATATTTGGGTATAATGAGTTACCAAATATATATAAATTGAATTTTTGGAAAGAAAATAAAAGAGTGAATTTTTAAGTAAGTAATTATAGATAATTTGAATAAATTTAAGAATGAATTGGAAAAGAATAAAAGTGATTTTAAAATTCTAATAAATAAAATTTCGAGTATGGAAGAGGGAATTTGAATAAACAGAGGAATAATGAATTTTAAAACTTAAGTGATATTATTTAAAAGAATAAAGAATTTATTTTAATTCAAGGTTTAAATTTAATTAAAAAGGAAAAAGAAGGAATTCGGGGAATCTGGAATTCAAATTTTCAGTTTAAAGATTTTAAATCATAATAAAGAAATAAAATTTGAAAGTTAATGGATTTTGAAATAAATTGAGTAAGTAAGGAAATTTATTTCAAAGTGAAGTAAATTGGAAATCAATTGTAAATTGATTTAAGTGTTTGGAATTGGAATTTAAAAGAGAAGTGAGATTTTGGAATTTATAAACTGGGTTTATAAAAGTGAAGTAATATATCGGTGGATATTTGAAAGGATAAATTCAAGGTGGGAATTTATAAAGGAATGGGTAAATTTGTTTAAAAATAAATAGTGATTTATTTTTAAAGGATGTGAAAGAGAAGTGTATTTCCCTGGATAGGCAAGTACGTTTTCAAAGCAAAATTTTAAGTATAAGTTAAAAATTTAAAAGTTGATTTTAAAAGAATGTTTTTGGGAAATTATTATTTAAGTTGTTAAATTTTAAAGGTAAATATTTTGAAAGGTTTGACTAATATTATGATTTAAAGATAATTATTAATATTTATATTTTATAAAATAGTTTTATTTTAAAGACAGTTTGGTTAAAGTTTAATTTAAAAACTTGTATGGAATTTCATAATCTCTAGTTTAAATCTAGTTTGGCAACTTTTATTTTAAATATTATTAAAGTATATATCTTTAAATAAAGTATTAAGGTAGTTTTAATTTAAATGTTTTGTTTAAAGTATAATTTGTAATATAGTATTTTAAATTATTTTAGAAATATAAAGTGTTTGTACTTGGTGTTTTCAGTGGAAATAAATATTTGAGAATTTATTCCATGAGAAGAGTGTGGTTTGAAAACTGTTTTCAAAGGGTTGAAAAGTGGAATTATATCTTGCGAAGATATTTTGCGATTAATAAATAATTTGGGAGAAATTATTGTGGCTGATGGTTGTTTGTGGATGATAATTGATAGTTAAATAACTGACTATCAATATTGGCCAATGCGTTGATCGTTTCGAAGAGACCGGGATCGGGATTTATTTCTCGAAAATCACATCGATCCGGTTTGTACATTTTTGTGGGGAAAACGAGTTTCGAATCGAAGGTGGAGCAGTAAAGTGCAAGGGCTAGTCGCTACTAATCCTGAGGGTGATTCCAAAATGATGTAGTAGGAGTAGTGCCTTCGGTTTCGTTCGAATCCGGAACAGACTTGTATGGATGAATGCTTTCGGTACATCGTCAGGTGGACGGTGGGCATTCTAAGTGAAATGTTCTAAAAGGTAACGCTTAGCCTCGAGCCTCATCAACCGGGAATGACAGAAAATCATGGGTTATGCAGCAAGGCTATGTGGGTAGTGCCCATTAGGGTGAGATCATCCCTGTCTAGATGTCCCTTTTTATTTCGACTGTGTGGCGGTTGGTCGCGCCAACCGTGGGGTGATCTTACTCGGAATTACCCTTAGGTAGTTCCGATCTTGTGTTGCAGGGGATCGGGCGTGGTCCTCGGTACGCTGATCTAGACCAGGTACTGTGACAGGTGGTACCCCAGTGCCTAGTCATTAGTTGGAAATCCATTCTCCCTACGTGCCTTTACGGTTTTGTTTGTATACCTATTAGCTGGAATTTAATAGATGTAACAATTTCGGCTATTTGAATAAGTATTTGTATATAGACACTATTATAATATCAGAGGATTTTGATAAAAAGTGTTTTGGCTATCGTAAGGTAAAAACCCGACATGTTTATTTGTGGCGTGGTCTTACGAGATGCCTTTGATTTTAAAGGGTTTTGGAAAACTTTAATAATCCAATTGAGTGTGTTTTCTCACGCTGGTTTTCCAGACTGACTCGGGTGTTATTTTATTATAATGCTCAGGTCAGACCGAGTGTTACAGATACATGATAGGATGCTGTGGTGCTCAGGAGACGAGCTGGATGGCGAGACGTATCACTCGTACTTGATGTATATTCCGGTGCGTTGTGTATACTGTGTATCCAGTTTTGTGAGGACAAGTTATGATAACTGTCCAGTTGTGTGTTATTGATTGTGTTGTACTCTGATGATGAGATGTATAAAACAGTATAATTTCTTTTTGTATTAAAATCAGTTGTTATCTATTATATATTGTTCCGCTACGATTGTGAGATTCTGATGTTGATTTTCTATTTTCTTCTTCTACCTCCTTCTTCTTTAACCCTAATGGTTCGTATTTCCGTTCACTTTGAGTCGATATGTTGCAGGATAGTGTCGATTCAAGGGGTATGGGTTTGCGGGCTGTTACATATATGATGATGATAGTAGATTATCATATATTATTATGTACTAACTCTTTGGATGCGAGGACATGTCAGGTTTGATTTCCCATACCTTATGTGTTATATACTATATCGACTTTCATTGTATTTTGAGACTGTTGATCCCTCACACTAGACTGTTGTCTGACTTGAGGTTTTATGCTTTATTTTTTATTATCTTAAGTGCTCTTAAATAAGTAGACTAGATCACGGATGTGGGATGACACATGGCATTGTACAAATGGACTAGCAGAAGGCCGCCTTTCATGTATACTATATATTTTATAACTTTTATTATTTCCGTTGTGCGACACGGTTGAGCCTAGATAGTGTTTGATCGCTATTAGAGACAATTTATCGTTTGAGTTTGTTTATAAGTTTGTAAACTCTATTACTATTTTATACAATTGTATTAACCTATTCACTCTAATTCTGTCGTTCATTTAGTTATTACCGTCTCGCTTGTTTATGTCCATGATGATTATTATATTTTATTTGTTGTGCTAAGATATATATGATAGTTTATGTGATTTTTTTATTTACTTCACTATTTGACAATCATCCTACATCGGTCGGGCACGTTACAGTGCATTATACAGATATATTGAGTGCCAGAGGTGTAGGGCGGTCGTCACATGAATACACCTATAAGAATCCAGTGATGCTTACTTATCAGAGGAAGTTGTTAATAATTCATGTTTATAGATAAGTGGAAATGAGTAATTAATTTGGAAACAGTTCTAGTGAGGCAGCTGAGGTTTAAGGCGTGATGTTCAAGTATGGTTTCGCCAGTATCTCCAGGCAAGAAGGCAGACTAAAGTTAATTCCAATGGAGGACCCGCAACACAAGTATATGGTGCAGTCCTAGCCTCTCCGCCTGCTTTGGATTTTCTCAAATTGTGTTGGGATCCCAATTATGGGTGGAAAGAATTACTTGGGGACCGAATCATTTGTTAAGACTCGAGCAAGGCTGAGGAATTATGATCAAATATTTTCTATGATGGGCGTAGATGATGCAATGAAGAGGTAATTGACTTCATGGCACTTGCAAGGAGAGGCCTTGATCTGGTGGAATATTCCCATTGCTGAGAAGGAGAGACTAGGATTACTTAGACATGCGCTTAAGTCAAGTTTATATCGAAGGTCGAATAGGGAGTTTAGTTAGAGTAGTTCATTCATTTGAAGCAAGGAGACTGCAGTGTCAAGGAGTATGTTAATGAGTTCAACTAGCTGGTGAAGTATGGCTTAGACCTTATGTGATGCCCCACCTCTATGCTCACGCTAGCCAAGGACACTACGGAGTAATGCCATCAACTAGCGCGAAGAATAAGGCTGTTGAGGAGCGACCATCTGTGCAATTGCCTTGTGCGAGTACCGATATGTCAGATAGTATAACATGCAATTCGTTTCAAGAGGAGATCCGACATACCGATGCAAACTCAAAGCTACCACACCGTGGCTAAGTGGGTCTCGGAAACAAGTATAGAAATAAACATAACATAAATCAGTCACAGACATTCATATCACAAAGGCGGAAACATATATGAATATATAACACAAAGAAGTGTACAACAGAGTAGTGGTCAAATAAGATCCACAATATCGCAAAAGAATAGATACAAGTGCTAGACAAAAGAATATGTATACATCATAGAGTCTATATCTCAAATGTATAACAACAAAAACTACAAATATTCTGTAGTTAGACAAAAGTCAGAAGATGATCCCAGATAAGGAGTCAAGCAGAAGCACTTGTAATATCTCGGTCTGACCCGAGTATTATTTAATAAGAAAATAATAAACGGATCAGTCTAGCTATAAATATCAGATATAGGAATGAGATATATGCAGAGATGATATAAGAACGTATGATAACAAAATTTTCATACCAGGACAAGTATGATTTAAACAACAACAAAATCATAAAATATCACAAGAATCTCAAAGCACCAAAAAGAATATCATATTCTTTATTTTATTCACCAAACTACAATTATTGACAAACATATTAATGCCAATCACAAAAGTTGGTGAAACACAAATTCTAGAAATCATCAATCAGAAATCCAGAAATCACAAAAGGGGGAGGCCTATCATAAACGGGAGCATGAAAACTCACCATCACGTGTATCACAAATGGAACGCTATTCCATGGTCGCTAACCATAAAAATTGAGCCGAAGCTCCATAAACGGTCCGAAGACCACGGGTCGCTACCCCGCCAAATTGAACCAAAGTTCCACAGAAACGGGGTTTAGTCTCCCTCGCAGACAAATAGACATCGCACATCGCTAGTCCAAATCACAAAATGATCCTCATCGATCAATAAAAAGTGTGAATTACACTAAGCCAGTAAATATATGAGTTTAGCTTCATGTCCCATAACCACTAGCTTAACTTAAATATTTACGACAAATTGTAGATTTCCACTCGAAAATTGTCACAAGAGTTTCAATCGAACAAGTCCAAAAATTAACAGACGAAGTAAACGCAAGCGTTTCATACCACTTGTTTTGCTAAGCCATTTAATTATATTTTCTCATACGAATGAGGTAAAGGTTTGTATATACTAATAGATTGGAAAACGGGTTTGAAAACAAGCTTTATATTTAAAATAGAGTTGAAATCATATTTGTAAAAGAGTTTAAATATTTACTACCAGTATAGAAAACCTTTATATTTTAAAGTGACAAATCACAGAAATGATTGTAGAAACAATCAATCACCAAAATCCACGTTCGAAGACGTGAATCAAATCCAAAGAAATCGATACCAATTCCATTAAAATGGACATTCTCAAAAATCCCGAAAAAGAAGTCATCAATGAAGATAATAAATGATAACGACAAATCGGATAACCTTGAATTGATAAAGGCTGGAAATCAAAACAATATATGTAAGAAAACTGTTGGAAATTCTGGAAATACATACTCCAGACGTCTGCGGTATATGCTCAGACGTCTGCAGTAAGTTTCAGGAAGTTCGCTGAAACAGACCCCAGACGTCTGAGCTTCCCTGCAGACGTCTGGTGACGAACATTTTTCATGTTCTGTCTAGCCCCTTTTGGGGCAAGTTCAGTACACGACGAAAGCGGCGAATTGAGCAACATCGACTGAGGATTTACGCCGTTTGACAACCCAGCCTTGTATGGCCCTCCGAAACGCTCCACTAACGTGTTTAAACATCAAAGGTTGGATTTTTTTAGCAAATTATATTCCAAAAACCAAAAATTTAACAATTCACCAATTCAATCCAAATCAAAAGCAAATGAACATGAATTAGTGTTACGAATTCATACCCAACAACAACAATATCTATAGAAATAGATGTGAGTTCGAAAACTCACCTTTAAACCCAAAAATGATGAAAGAGAAGCTTGAAAACAAAGGAAGATCAACTTCTCTTCAACCACAACTCTAGGAACTTGAATCTAAGATCAAAAGAAGAACATTTCCTAAGTTAGGTTTAGGAAATTTCTGAAATTAAAAGGAGAACGAGTTGGGGAAGAAGAAGAGAAGGCTTACCAAAGCTTCTTTTTGAATTTGGAGCTAGAACTTGATTTGCAAATTGGAAGCTAGGGCTTAGGAATTCTAATTCTTTTTCTCTTCCCCCATTTTTATCTAAAGCTTGAGTTGTATTAGGAAAATGAAATGAATGAAGAGAAGAGAGGGTGAAGCTTGGGGGGCTGAAACTAAACCAAAGCCCTAAGTGAAAAAGTATCAAAATGTCACTAACTCTAAATATATCGATGTTTATACTTAAAAAGGTCGCAAACGCCGTTTTGGACTCAATGGAGGTGGTCTCCAGTCCAAATTCGACTGTTACCAAAAAGTAGCTTTTCATACTTTAATCCGATTAACAATTCTTTATTTAAATAAAATATTTAAATATTAAATTCGAAAAATATGCGGGTTGTTACAGGCTCCCCTCCTTAAAGAAATTACGTCCTCGCAATCTTTAAAAAATAAATAAGAAGTAACAACAACAAAAGCATATCAACACAAAAAGAAGAAATTTGAAATAAGAAATTCACCTTAAGGAGCACGAGAGAGCAAGTCCGGATGTGTTCGCTCGATGAATTCTCTGGATTCCCAAGAGCAATCCATAGGATTTGAGGACCACTGAACTTTCACAAGAGGAACATCTTTTGTAACAACCCGGAAAATTTGAACCTGAAAAATTCCAGATAGTTATGAAAAAGAAGAAGGAGGTAGAAGAAGGAGAACAGAAAACATCTCACATTCGCAGCGGATAAAATATAATAGTAAATAATAACAGTTTACAAAAGATTACTATATCTGTCGATTACATTTTAAATACATCAGAGTTTTACATATCCACAGTCACTGAATATATTCAGTAATCATGTCTCAGAAATACAATAATATACTGCAACGGAAATACTCTGTACGTACTTGCCATCCATCTCGTCTCCTGAGCTCTAGAACGTCCTACCTGAAAATCTGTAATACTCGGTCTGACCCGAGCATTACACCAAAGTAACACCCGGGTCAGGCTGGAAACCAGCATGAGTAAACCCATCTAACATGAATAACCATACAATCCAACAACTTATATAAACCCGGGGTACCCTTTATCGATGTAACAAATTCATAATTTACTATAGGCAACACTTATTCCTCACATCAATTTCTAAGAACCAAGAGTAGATTTTAAACAGTCCAAATTCTTTAAATCTCTTCATCTAGACTATAGATCTCACACATCAATCTATAAAACAATTCGAAGCGGTTTCGGGTATTTCCTAATACCCGATCCCGGCCTCTTCGAGTCACATGTCATCCTAACCCAAGTTATACAAATGAAATACACAACATTCCATATCATAGATAACAACTCATTCAAGGCATCCAATACCATTAAATCATCCATAAGCAAATTTGATCACTTCCAAATTAATTCAATTGATTCTAATTGAATTTCTAGCCTCAATCATTTAGATTTTCCTCATTTAACACTTATTAATTCCCAATCCATTAATTAGTTAACCCTTCATTATTCATCTTAATTAATCACCCTGGATTAATTATTCTTCAATCACATTCAAGAAATTTTCTTAAATTAACTTCACAATATTAATTGTTCTTAATCAAAGGCAATGAGTAATCTTATTAATTAACTATTTTAATTACATTAATCCTTAATTACTTATATTAATTAACTTCTCTTAAGTTACTTATTTCCGATTGATTCATCTTAATCAATCAATCTTTAATTACATCATTGATTATATAAATTAATGATTCCCAATTATATTTCAATTTATCCAAATCCGAATTAATTACATTAAATAATTAATCATTAATTAGACCATAAATATTAATCATTCTTGATTTATCTCAACCGATAATTAACTACCTTTATTTACTTCATTAAATAAATTAATTACTCCCTTGATTTATTCCACAAAGTAATTATATTTTCTAAATTTCATTAAGTAATTACTTGTCATACCATCCAATGATTTTCTGAATTACTTATACTTAATTGATTAACTCAAAAATTGATTAATTAATTCAAACACTTCATTACTAAATTAATTACCCAAATCATTCATTAATTTGAATTAATTAATTATCTATTCTAATTACCCTACTAATTAAATGAATCACGAATCATTAAGCCCTTATCAACATTAAGGTGAAACATTTTCTTATTTATGATTTAAGTCTACAACGATTTAAAACCCAAATACTTCGAGTCATTCCACAATTAACTCGAGAACCAACCAAAGCCAAAGTCACCAGATCATCAGTGCACAACCAATCAATTAAATCATTCAATCAATTATTTAAATCTAACCATTTAAATCCAAATAGAAATCCAACAGAGTGAGATTTACTCACCATTGCTTTAGTTTGCAATCCATCACAAAATTGTCTGGATATCCTTGATTTTTGACCTTGTATAAATAATTCACGATATGTTACTATCTGAGTTAATCAAATAATTTATCACTATTACTTATTAAACTATTTATATTTTTTTTTCTCCACAGTATATTTAAAATCCCCTTTTATTTTCCTATAAATAAACAAACAATAACTTCTTACTGTAAATGGATTAAACTTAAATTGGAAAACGAGGATACCTCACTGTCTCGGCCTCGCCTGTCACCATCAACCGAAGATTCGCGAACACTTTCCACACGCATCGAAGCGCTACCACTCCCCTCGAGAACTGACTGCTTGAATCAGAACATCATCGCGACAAGGCACCTGTCGAAACCCTCAAGCGCCATCGAACGTGAACCCCATCAACTTCCCATAGCTCGAGACTGCTCTCGCCCGTGCGATGCTTCCCATGGCTCTGCCTTCAAATCTCATCTCCATACCAACTCGTATGAACGCGACTTCTCCTTCTCTTCGAGAATCCCCAAATCGCGAGCGTCTCGCCTAAGAAGTCGAACTAACGAGATGCCTGCGAATCAAATCGCGACATTGCGCATCCCAAAAGCCCACGAAATCGACGTGCTCGAGCTCGCTGTTGCTTGGCGACACGGTTGTGATCGTCTTCGAAACCGCCTCTGCCAGTTCGAGATGATTTCGAGCGTCTCCACCTTCCAGATGTTGATCGAAGTCGAGCAATTTGGCACACGTTGGTTTCGTATTATTATATTATATATATATATTTTTTTTTACTTGGACGATTTCTTGCTTGAGAATAGAGAGAGAGGGGAACAGATGTAAGGTATAGGGTTGGAGAAGCTTCCTGAGAACGATTGTGAATAAAATATCTCTGACTGTTGTCCTTAAATTATATTATATAACTTCCAAACATCTCGTTACATAACGCGAAATCCCGAACCCCGAATAAGACATTCCGACCGACGTTCATAAAATTCTACTCATATTCCGAACACAACGGAACGTATTCCGGAGGCTAATTCGATCGTATGCGCGAGTTACAGAAGTAGACGATAAATTTTAAATTAAATCGATGTTAATAATTCGAAGCGTTTTGGGCTGCCAGGGTCAAACGACAACCCTGATTGCTACGAAAATTGAAATCTGATAATAATTCAATATTACGGATCCAATGAAACTGGTTTCATCGAATTCTGAGACTGTGCCTCGAAAGGCTATTTTTAAATGTCGATTTAAACGGTATATTTTCAAAACCGAACAAATTATATTTAAATTAAATTCCAACCATTCTATTATCATCAGTATCGTCATTATAAATTTTACAAGCCTTCAAATTATTTTAACAAGCTTAGAAGTTTCAGATTCAACAACTTACCCAATTTCAATTATTAAATTCAATATTTAAACTATATAATTCAATGGTTAAATTATCAAGTAAATATTGATACCTCGAATTCAAGTTAAAATTAACTTTTAAAATATTTAAAATCAATTAATTATTCCATTTTAAATTATTCAAAATCCTGGGTCGTCACATCTTTATTTCGGAGGCATTTAATCTCCGAAGCAATGATACGGATAGGATGTTGCTCATAAGTCAAATTAGGCGAGACTTTAATTTCTTCAATAACACCGGGCTCAAGAATAGAATCAGAATCTCGAAGGCATTTCCGGAGTTGAGAGACGTGGAATACGTCATGAATAGTAGAGAATTGAGCCGGTAATAAAAGGCGATAAGCCATGGAACCAATGCGTTCGGTGATGGGAAATGGGCCAATATATCGAGTGCTAATTTTCCCGATCGATTGAAACGCACAACACCCTTCATAGGTGAAACACGAATAAACACAAAATCTCCCACAGAAAATTCTAATTTCCTTCTCTGATTATCAGCATAGGATTTTTGTCTACTTTGAGCTTCTTTCATCCTATGACGAATAAGATCAATCTTTTCTGTGGCATCACGAATAAAATTTGGACCTAAAACCAGCTTCTCACCGGCTTTAAGCCAACACGAAGGAGACCGACATGGCCTTCCGTATAGTGCCTCGAAAGGTGCCATACCAATACTAGATTGGAAGCTATTATTATAGGAAAATTCAACAAGAGAAATATGATCTTACAACTTCCACCAAAATCAAGAACACATGCACGAAGAAGATCTTCAAGAGTTTGATTCACACGCTCGGTTTGTCCATCGGACTGAGGATGATAAGTGGTGCTAAAATTAAGCTTTGTTCCCAAAGCTTTTTGAAGACCTTTCCAGAATCCACTAGTGAACAATGGATCACGATCACTAACGATAGAAGTAGGAACTCTATGCAATTTAACAATTTCCTTGACAAAGAGTTTGGCCAAAATAGGTACGGTCCGGTTGGACCGAACGAGAAGAAAATGGGCAGACTTTGTAAGTCTATCAACCATCACCCATAGGCTGTCATGACCCGAACGAGAACGGGGAAGATCGTCAATAAAGTCCATGGAAATTTGATCCCACTTCCATATTGGAATTTCCAAAGGTTGCAATAACCCACCAGGCCTTTGATGCTCAGCCTTAACGAGTTGGCAAGTCATGCAACGCTTAACAAAGTTAGTAATATCAGATTTCATCCCCTCCCAATAATAAAGTCGCTTCATATCCGCATACATGTTACTACTACCGGGATGAATGGTAAATTTAGATCGATGAAAATCTTCTAAAATATCTTTAGGAAGATCAATAATATTCGGCACAATAAGTCTACCAAATTTTTGAATACCACCACGAGCATCAATATCAAAGTCTATCAAACCTTCAATATCAATTTTATCCCTACAACTTTGGCTAAGAAGAACCAATTCGGGATCATGCTTTTGAGCTTCAAGAATGCGGTCTAAAAGGGTAGGATGAGCTTCAAGGCTACACAAAACAAGAGATGAACATAAATCGGATTCACGATCTTGAATCTCACAAGTGGACAAAGTCTCGAGATCATTCCATTCGGACACCATCATGGAAACAACCGCTTGTTGCTTACGACTAAGGGCATCGGCAACACGATTTCCTTTTTCGGGAGTATAAAGAATATCAAGATCATAAGATGCAAGGAACTCGAGCCAACGTTGTTGACGCAAATTAAGTTCCTTTTGAGAAAATAAATACTTCAAAGATTTGTGATCGGTGTAGAGAACAAATTTCTCTCCCAAAAGATAATGGCGCCAAATTCTAAGGGCGAAAACAATAGCCGCGAGCTCCAAATCATGAGTGGCATATCTAGTCTCGGCAGTCTTTAATTGCCTAGAAGCATAAGCAATAACACGTTCTCTTTGCATAAGAACGGCTCCCAAACCAACACGACTAGCATCGGTATAAACAATAAAATCTTGGTTCCCATCGGGAATCACAAGAATAGGAGCATCGGAAAGAAGTTCTTTTAGTTTTTGAAAAGCAGCTTCACATTTGTCTGACCGAATGTATTTAACTCCCTTCTTTGTCAGATTAGTAAGAGGCACGGAAATCTTAGAAAAGTCTTTTATGAACCGACGGTAATAGCCCGCCAATCCGAGAAAGCTACGAATTTCCGTCACACTCTCCGGTCTCTTCCAATTTTGAATCGCTTTAATCTTTGAAGGATCCACGGAAATTCCGGATTCAGAAATAATATGGCCCAAAAATTTCACACGAGATTGCCAAAAGTGGCATTTAGAAAATTTTGCTTTCAATTGGTTGCTCCTAAGAGTTTCCAACACAATCCGAAGATGATTTTCATGCTCTTCCTCGGTTTTATAATCAATAAGAATATCATCTATAAAGATGAGAACAAATCGATCGAGGAAGTCTTTGAAAACTCGATTCATAAGGTCGACAAAATAAGCTGGAGCATTCGTCAAACCAAATGGCATAACAAGCCATTCATAGGATCCATAACGAGTACGGAACGATGTCAAAGGAATGCTATCCTCTGAAATACGGAGCTGATGAAAGCCGGTAGCTAAGTTTAACTGTGAAAAGACCTTAGCACCACTAAGCTGATCGAATAAATCATCAATCCGAGGCAAGAGATATTTATTCTTGATGGTGAGATCGTTAAGTTTGCGGTAGTCAACGCAAAGCCTAAGTGTACCATCAGATTTCTTCACAAAAATAGCTGAAGCTCCCCATGGAGAGGAACTAGATTGAATAAATTGCTTCGCTTCCAATTCGGATAATTGTTTACGCATTTCCTCATTTTCTTTATTGGACATACGATAAGGAGGACGAGTAATAGGTTGAGCTCCAGGGATTAGATTAATTCTGAACTCAATTGCTCGCTTAGGTGGTATCCTAGAACAGGCTCAAATATGTTAGGAAATTCACGATCAACGCGAATGAGAGAAATGACATCTTCCTCATCATCATTATCGTCATCATGAGGATTTAGAGAATATAAGGATGCTTTTGAATTGGAATCTGGATCTTTCAGAACAAGAGAAATCTGCTTAACAGATTGAGGATGTCGAAGATATATAGTCCGCTCAGGACATAGGATATGAGCTTCATAACGGTTAAGCCAATCCATTCCCAAAATCATTCCGAAACCAAGGTAACGCATAACATGCAAATCGGCACGGAAAGAGTAATCACATAAAATAATTTCGACATCTTTACACAATAAACTGAGTGTTGCGGATCCACCAACCGGATTCGCAATCCTTAAAGAAGTCATCAAGCCAATAACATCCAAAGACAAAGCATCGACAAGTTCTTTTGATATAAAAGAGCGAGATGCACCCGTATCAAAAAGAACTCGAATAGAAAGATCACGAAATATAACAATACCATCAAGGATAGAATGGGAAATACCTTGACCACGAGAAGTGTTAGAAGGGGCTTGTACAACATTTAGCTTGCCCTCCTTCTTGCCTTGAAGTTTGGGACACAAAGATAAAGTATGGCCCGCACTCTTGCAATATCGGCAGAAAAGAGGCTTCGAGCACTTGTTTGCATAGTGGTCCTTAGAACCACAATTGTAACATTCTCCACGACAAGGGGTAGGAGTATTTGCTACCGGTGTTGCTTGCTTTCCCTTCTTGTTGGGATTAGGCTTGAATTTGAAAGGTCTCTTCTTGTTGATGTTTTGTTTGACCTCAGCATCACTATCTTTATCTGCATCTTTGAGTCGAAGAGAAATATCAACAAGTTGGTCAAAAGAAACTTCTAATTTTAGAAGTAATGGATTTTTGAGGCTCTTGTTCAAGCCATAAACAAATCTCTGGTTTTTCTTCAATGGGGTATTAATGTACACGACCCCATATTTGGAAAGAGATTCGAAAGAAGCGACGTAGTCGGTCACGGAAGATTCACCTTGAACAAGGTCGATAAAGCGTCGAGATAGAGATACTTTTTCGGCTTCCGGCACAAATTTTAATTCGAACCTTTCCCGGAATCGCTCCCAAGTAAGGTCTGCTTCAATAATTTCAGAGATCAAAAGCTCGTACCAGTCTAATGCTCTTTCTTGGAGCATACTAGAAGCCACTTGGACCCGATGAAGGTCAATAAGATTCATGCGAGAAAAGATGCGGTCGCATGTTCGAAGCCAAGCCTGGACTTCTATAATGCTCTCAGAACCTTTGAATGGCTTTCCACCCAAATTGGTGTAATCGCTGCAAAAGCGTGCAAACCTAGATTTAGGATGGGTGGGCTCAGGAATAGGTCCGACAGCTTGAGCATTTCTTACAAGATCAAGGAGTTGCTGAGCAGACATAAATACTCCATCCTGGGGAGTAGCACTTGATTGACCGGCGTTGGGACGGCCTGGTCTAACCATTTCTCTTCTCTAAGAAAGAAAGAAAGAAGAGGAAGAAGGTTATTCACAAAATGAATATCAATCAAACTTGGTTGATAAAACAAGGTATCATAAAAAGAAATAGGATAGGACGGTACGAAGACTCGAATTAAATCCTATGGCATGATTCCTAAGATAGACTTAGGACAATGATCCTTGCTAGATTATTCTACATTGTTCCGAAGTTTGGCTTTGGTACCATGCCGTGACGCCCCACCTCTATGCTCACGCTAGCTAAGGACACTACGGAGTAATGTCGTCAACTAGCGCGAAAAATAAGGCTATTGAGGAGCGACCATCTGTGCAATTGCCTTGTGAGAGTACCGATATGTCAGGTAGTATAACATGCAATTCGTTTCAAGAGGAGATCCGACATACCGATGCAAACTCAAAGCTACCACACAGTGGCTAAGTGGGTCTCGGAAACAAGTATAGAAATAAACATAACATAAATCAGTCACAGACATTCATATCACAAAGGCGGAAACAGATATGAACATATAACACAAAGAAGTGTACAACATAGTAGTGGTCAAATAAGATCCACAATATCACAAAAGAATAGATACAAGTGCTAGACAAAAGAATATGTATACATCATAGAGTCTATATCTCAAATGTATAACAACAAAAACTACAAATATTCTGTAGTTAGACAAAAGTCAGAAGATGATCCCAGATAAGGAGTCAAGCAGAAGCACCTATAATATCTCGGTCTGACCCGAGTATTATTTAATAAGAAAATAATAAACGGATCAGTCTAGCTATAAATATCAGATAAAGGAATGAGATATATGCAGAGATGATATAAGAACGTATGATAACAATATTTTCATACCAGGACAAGTATGATTTAAACAACAACAAAATCATAAAATATCTCAAGAATCTCAAAGCACCAAAAAGAATATCATATTCTTTATTTTATTCACCAAACGACAATTATTGACAAACATATTAATGCCAATCACAAAAGTTGGTGAAGCACAAATTCTAGAAATCATCAATTAGAAATCCAGAAATCACAAAAGGGGGAGGCCTATCATAAACGGGAGCATGAAAACTCACCAACACGTGTATCACAAATGGAACGCTATTCCCTGGTCGCTAACCATAAAAATTGAGCCGAAGCTCCATAAACGGTCAGAAGACCACGGATCGCTACCCCGCTAAATTGAACCGAAGTTCCACAGAAACGGGGTTTAGTTTCCCTCGCAGACAAATAGACATCGCACATCGCTAGTCCAAATCACAAAATGATCCACAACGATCAATAAAAAGTGTGAATTACACTAAGCCAGTAAATATATGAGTTTAGCTTCATGTCCCATAACCACTAGCTTAACTTAAATATTTACGACAAATTGTAGATTTCCACTCGAAAATTGTCACAAGAGTTCCAATCGAACAAGTCCAAAAATTAACCGATGAAGTAAACGCAAGCATTTCATACCACTTGTTTTGCTAAGCCATTTAATTATATTTTCTCATACGAATGAGGTAAAGGTTTGTATATACCAATAGATTGGAAAACGGTTTTGAAAACAAGCTTTATATTTAAAATAGAGTTGAAATCATCTTTGTAAAAGAGTTTAAATATTTACTACTAGTATAGAAAACCTTTATATTTTAAAGTGACAAATCACAGAAATGATTGTAGAAACAATCAATCACTAAAATCCACGTTCGAAGACGTGAATCAAATCCAAAGAAATCGATACCAATTCCATTAAAATGGACATTCTCAAAAATCCCGAAAAATAAGTCATCAATGAAGATAATAAATGATAACGATAAATTGGATAACCTTGAATTGATAAAGGCTGGAAATCAAAACAATATATGTAAGAAAACTATTGGAAATTCTAGAAATACATACTCCAGACATCTGTAGTATATGCTCAGACGTCTGCAGTAAGTTTCAGGAAGTTCGCTGAAACAGACCTCAGACGTCTGAGCTTCCCTGCAGACGTCTGGTGACGAACATTTTTCATGTTCTGTCTAGCCCCCTTTGGGGCAAAGTTCGGTATACGACGAAAGTGACGAATTGAGCAACATCGACTGAGGATTTACGCCATTCGACAACCCAGCCTTGTATGGCCCTCCGAAATGCTCCACTAACGTGTTTAAACATCAAAGGTTGGATTTTTTTAGCAAATTGGATTCCAAAAACCAAAAATTTAACAATTCACCAATTCAATCCAAATCAAAAGCAAATGAACATGAATTAGTGTTAGGAATTCATACCCAACAACAACAATATCTATAGAAATAGATGTGAGTTCGAAAACTCACCTTTAAACCCAAAAATGATGAAGGAGAAGCTTGAAAGCAAAGGAAAATCAACTTCTCTTCAACCACAACTCTAGGAACTTGAATCTAAGCTCAAAAGAAGAACATTTCCTAAGTTAGGTTTATGAAATTTCTGAAATTAAAAGGAGAACGAGTTGGGGAAGAAGAAGAGAAGGCTTACCAAAGCTTCTTCTTGAATTTGGAGCTAGAACTTGATTTGCAAATTGGAAGCTAGGGCTTAGGAATTCTAATTCTTTTTCTCTTCTCCCATTATTATCTAAAGCTTGAGTTGTATTAGGAAAATGAAATGAATGAAGAGAAGAGAGGGTGAAGCTTGGGTCTAATGGGCTGAAACTAAACCAAAGCCCTAAGTGAAAAAGTATCAAAATTTCACTAACTCCAAATATATCGATGTTTATACTTAAAAAGGTTGCAAATGTCGTTTTGGACTCAATGGAGGTGGTCTCGAGTCCAAATTCGACTGTTTACAAAAAGTAGCTTTTCGTACTTTAATCTGATTAACAATTCTTTATTTAAATAAAATATTTAAATATTAAATTTGAAAAATATGCGGGTTGTTACACCTTACTAATACACCAGTGAAAAGGCGAAAAAATTTAATTAAGTGCTGAATCCATCTTTGAGAGATTTTGCTTTGAGCAATGTGCCCACTGGAGCTACTTTTGAGAGCTTGGTTGAGATGCCACTGATGAATTCAATAGCTAAGGAAGAACCTAAGAAAGTAGAAGGGAAGCCACTTTAGCAAAATAAACACAAAGGTTTAATCGGAACTCAAGACAGGATAAAGAAACCAAGATTCAGGTGTAAAAAGTGCAATATCAAGGGACATATGGCAAAGGATTGCAAACTGAATTTTTTCGAAGATCAAACACTATAACTACAACCAATTTGGACAGATGAAGATGGTGAGTCTGACCTTGGTTAATACTCTACTTGTTCTAGCTTATGTACTTGATGATGTTCCTATCTCAAGCTCATCCCCAGCTATGAAAAAGGGAAGAAAGTTTTCTTGAAATGTGTGTCAACTCTTTCTAATTTATCTATTTGCACTTTATTTGACCGCGAAGGATTCACTTGTTTATTTCGAGTAAGCTAGTAATTGAATTCCATTTAGAGGCTATTATAGTCATAGACCCTATTATAGTACCGATTCCTGTTGGTGGATCGATCCATTTATCTATGACTTGTAAGGGTTTTAAAATACATATTTTTGGAGTCGAATTTGATTGTGATGCTTTTTCATTAGGATTTTATGGGTTTGGTTTAATTCTGGGGATGGACTAGATGGTTACTTATGAGGTGGTGCTGAATTGTGATAGGAAGGTGGTTTGATTTGGTACTTGTAGTGAGCGCAACATTGAGGTTTTCCGCGATCCCAAAAGTTCTATTATGTTAAGTTACCAATATTCCCTAGACTTATCACGTGATGATTTAGCTTTCGTACCTATAGTTCATGAATTCCAATATATCTTTACCAAAGTCTATAGTCTTCCTCCTCATATAGAGATTGAATTTTGAATTTATTTAGAAAAGGATGACAGACTTGTTGCCATGCCACTTAAAGACTTATTGCCTTGCCACTTAAGCATGTGGCTCCTAGAGAAATATGCGAGCATAGTAAACATGATGAATGAATTATTGGAGAAGCATTTTATTCGAAGCAGTATTTCAAAATGAGGGGCACCTATTGTCTTTGCTACTAAAGCATATGGCTCTTTAATATTTTTCATCGATTATCATGAAATAGACAAGCCGACGAAGAGGAATTGTTATCCACTACAACATATTGATGATTTATTTGATCAGTTAGCTAAAACAAGGATATTTTTTAGCTTGACTTGGATATCGGATTCCATTACTTGCATATTGCCGATGACAGTTTCAAAAAATTGCTTTTCATATACCTGACAAACTTTATGAGTGGTTTGTTATGTCGTTTGGGCTGACTAATGCACTAGCATATTTCTTTGACCTCACAAATCAAGTCTTCAAAGGGTTGCTGAATGAGTTTGTGGTGTATTTGTGGATGATATACTTATTTATCCAAAAAATTAGGAAGAGCACAAGCTTCGTTTGAGGGAAGTGCTCAATTCTTTATGTAGGCTTAAGTTGAAAGAAATTTAGTTCAAATGTTACTTTTGGCGTAAGGAGGTTCGCTTTCTTGGTTATATTGTTTTCAAGCACAAATTATCTATTGATCCTAGTAAAGTTTCTACAATGCAATTGGCATGTATCAAAAAATGCAATGGAGGTAAGAAGCTTCCTTGATTTCGTTGGCTATTAAAGGAAGTTAATTAAGGACTTCACAAGGAGTTCTGTGCCACTAACATGCCTTACCAAGAAGAATTTAATTTTCTCATGGAACTTAGAGTATAAGCATGTTTTTGTTAAGAGAAAGGAGTTGTTGACTAGTACATCTATTTTAGCACTCCTGATGGTTCGACGTCATTTATTGTGTATACCAATGCTTTCGATATAGAGCTAGGTGCTGTTTTGATGCAGGATGGTAGAGTTGTTTGCTATGTCAGTTGGTAGTTGAAAGTACATGAGAAAAATTACCCAACTCATGACCTTGAGTTGGCAGTTATTATTTTTTCTCTCAAATATTGGAGGATTTGTCATTTAGAGGAACGGTTTATTTTGTTAAAAACTATGTCCCAAAAATATTTATTCTTCCAAAAATATTTTAGTTTGAGGCAGCAGAGGTGGATAGAGGTCTTGGCATTATATGACTTCAGTATCTCATATATGCCAGGCAAAGGCAATGTTGTAGTTAATTTCTTGAGTTGGAGACACACAATACTCGACTCTATGTTTATGGAATGGAAGCACTTGGAGTTTTTCTTTACATTTAATTTTCAACTTCATAGACCTTGCAACGAGATTGTTAGCAGCTTTAGATATTCGGCCTTTAGTTGTGAACTTTATCAGCTTGAGTCAAAGGTAGGACATAGAGTTTTTGCTATGTTAAGGTGAACATAGTTTGTTTTAACTACACTTGCATATTCATTATACTTTTTTAGTATTATGGATTCTTTATCTTGCTTTAGATGTATAATTGAGTCAAATAGATATGTGTGATTATCAAAAAATTATTTTTTAAATAAATATGTGCCATGATATATGACAAAAGATTAATTATAGAACTATTAAAACTAATGGGAAATTATAGACTTGAGTAATTTTTATTATAAGCAATACGTCATCTTAATGCCTATCTCGATTAATTACATCTGATACATTAATGTTTATTCTTATCCTAGAATGAGTCACATTGTACCTATTAGCTCTGACAAATGCAGAATGCTGGAAACAAATTATAAGCAACATAAGTGTGTATCTCCCCCTTTTTTATTTTCTTTTAGATTTAGAACGATCTTTAATTCAAGGAGAGTAGTGTGAGTTATGACACCACTACCCTTCCTTTATAGTACATTGAGTAACATAACATCAACTACTTTAAAACTTTGGATACACAATCAAATCATTTTTTTATTTTTTCATATATCTTAATCGTCCTTTTACCCAAAAATCACTTGTTACCAAAAGTGTTCATTTTAACAGTACCAAATTTCATTATTCGTTAGTGCTAAAAACTATTAAACACTATCGAATTTCTAAATTATTATCTACAGTCGGTTTTATATCAATGTCCAGTACATAGTATAAACCTTGAAAATTACTTTAATTATTGATGGAGGGTATTAATTACATAACTCTTTAGTTAAGTTAGTTTCTATGCTATGCTAACACTTTATGCTCAGTAATAATATTATAATCAAAGTTACTCTTACCAGTAACAATACATTCCATTTGGGTAACATGTGAATCGTTTTCATATCCAATCATACTTGATACTTCAAACGAGCTTTTATTTCACTAGAATTATTCTTATTTATTAGTGGGAAGTTATCCCATGATAACATAGAGAAAAATATGCATTCGTGCTTTATAATCTGATTTATTTTTGACCAAGAGCTAAAACTTTCAATGACTAAAGCTCTGTTCTCTATATTTCATTACCTATGACAATTACTCAACTTCTTTAATAGCTAAAGATACACTTGATGTTTATGTACATTATATTATTTGATATATTTTTATCTTTGTCTAAATGTTGGGAAGAAAAATGAGTTAGCGAAGTTGTTGGATAAAAGATTTTGGTGAAGTTAACTACTTTAGTTGGGATTACATTTTCTATCTTGAAGACTTTCAATGGTTTGAACATTCTTATTTTTTTCTTAAAGATTTTTAATGGTATGTAGTGTGCGAAATAATATTGCAAACATTATGCATATGAACATCGTGTAAAATTGGTTATATTTGTCATTTAATATTTATTTTATTATCAAGTGTTTTTATGACTTTTTATTGAATTTATTAGATAATGTTTTCTATAAAATTTAGGAAAATACTACCATTTGAAAGCTATTTTTATTTTGTATTTGAAATGCTAGTAAATTATATGCAATGAAAAAGAAATGAGATGTATGACACAACATAAGTAAATGCTTGGAATAATTATATTTAGTAAGATAACAAAAATGCTATAGAAAGAACAAATAGCGTTTAATAAATGTTGTGGATTGGTGAACATAGCATTTTCTTCATTTAGCATTTCATTTTTAATAGCGGTTCATAAATGCTATTGATCGCCAACTTCTGGTAGCATTTATCTTAATGTTATGGTTGGTCATACATGTAGTTAAAGAGTGTTCTCTAAAATGCTATTAATGGTCTGATAGAGTTTATTTTAATGTTATGATTTCTCATAGACCTTTTGTAGCATGTCGTTACAAATCGTTCTCCGAAACGCTATGGAAAAATTTAATAGTGTTTCGAAAATGTTATTAAAAGTCAATAGCGGTGTAGTGTGAGCATTAGAGTCATTTGGATCGATATTCCATTGATTCTAGAGGATGGCTGCATAGAGATGGTAGGTTGTGTGTTCCTCTTGTTAAGAAATTACCCGGTGGTGACAAATGTATCAAGACGTAAAGAGTGAATTTTACCGATCGAGTACGAAGGGACAAGCAGCAGAATTTGTTTTGAAGTTATGACATGTTAGAGGTAAAAGCGAAGCAGAAGAATCCTGATGGATAATTACAGCCTTTGGATATTCTACAATGGAAATGGAAGATCGTATCTATGGATTTTGTTTATAGGATGCCTAGGAATAGAAGGGGAATGAGAATTTTTGGGTCATTATCAGGTCAATTGACCAAATGAGCTCACTTTATTCCTATTAGGAGTAAGAGGAAAGCCACATCTTTGGTAACCTTATATGCGAAGGAGGTAGTTCGACTTCATGGAGTTTCATACGATATCACTGACCGAGATCCACTTTTCGCCAGTGAGTTTTAGAGGAGTCTTCAGGAGACCATGGACATTAACTAAACTTTGATATGGCCTATCATCCATAGATGGACAAAAAAACTGAGCGGGTGAATCAGGTCTTGGAGGAATTGCTACAGATCTTTATTTACAAAATTTGGAGGTTCTTGGGAGGACCACTTGCCATTAGTAGAATTTTCATATAATAACATCTATCAGGCAAGTACTAGGATGACACCGTTCCAAGTAATGTATGGGAAGCTATGTAGATCTCCATCTTGTTAGTGGGATACTATGGATAAGATTATTCATGGACCAGATATGATCAGAGATACTTCAAATAAAGTAGATTTGATCTGTAGAGGTTGAAGATTACGCAATACAAGCAAAGATCATATGCTGACAGGAGAAGCATGGAGTTGGAGTTTGCGGTAGGCGACATGGTTTTTATGAAGATCTTACCACTAAGACATGTTATAAGGTTTTGTAGTTCGAGAAAGTAGGCATCGATATTTGTAGGGTCTATTCTGATTTTGTAAAAGTGTAGGGAAGGAAACTTATAGGGTGGAGCTTCCTGAAAAGTTGGCTGGAGTCCATAACATTTTCCATGTGTCGCACCTACGAAATTGTTTACACGATTTAGTTATTATGGCTGAGCTGAGTCAATTAGAGGATGTTGAAATTAAGAGTGAATCACTTGTTTGGCGTGCACCAACCCGCATTATTGAGAATGGAATGAAAAAACTTCATAATAAGGTTGTTAAACTGGTTAGAGTCCGGTGAGTAAATGATCCAACTGAGAGCGCTAGGGAACTAGAGGAAAAGAGTAGAGCCTTAATCACTATTTTCTAGTACATTTTCCTTTTTTAGTTAAATCAGAAAAATGGATGGTGTGGTATGCTTTTTGGTATGACTTATGTTTTGCATATGACTTAATTATTGCATATCACATTGCATGTATATAGATTTATCAGTATATTTTAGTGTTTTTTGCATCCACGCCTATATGCTATGATCTTACATTCATATAGTAGTTGCATTAGTACTTGTGCATTTATCACCTGCCATATTCATGACATATGTTGATTGATGGATGCACATTGTTTATTGCACTATTTTGTCACTAATAAATTGATGTTTATATCCATAACTTAGTGTATCCCTATGGGTATCATGTTTTATCGCTAAAAATGTTAGGAAGCGGATATGTTTGATGTGATTGCTTAGATTGCTTTGTGTATGGTGTTGTTTGAGTGTATGTATTGCATGTACACATGGTTGCATATTTCCATCATTTGGAATTTCAGGGACGAAATTCTCTTAAGAGGGTGAATATAACACCTCGTATTTTTAATAAAGATAAATTATTAATTAAAAAGGGCATATTTATAATTTTACATAAAGCAAAAAAATGGATTTTTACAAATGAAGGAATTTTAGAAATTTGACTTTTCATTGCATCAAGTAGATTTTCCTAGTCCAAATTCATACATAAAACGTCAAAAATAGAAGTCGAATGAAGGAGATACATATGTTTAACATAGCATGCATGCAACAAATATGAATTCCAGTCGACTAATTTTGCAATACGAAAAATATGGTAAGGGGAACTAATCCATTGACATGTTATTTAGTCGACTAAAAGCCTGTAGATAGCATAGGTAGAACCTAGACTAGGTGCCGGCCAAGTATGATAGTTTTGGAGATCCTTTTCCACTTCCTTGACTTTTTCGAGCTTACGTAACTACATAAAATTGTGTAATATATGGAACTTTGTCTCCCAGTTAGTTGACGTTTTAGAGTTCACACTTTATGATGCTCAATGCGGCATGTGATTGTATTGCAACTAGATGCTCTTATCATTACCGTTAGCGCCTCGATCGCATATTTTGATTAATAAACTACGGGGTGAGGAGATGGAAACGTCCACAACACTAAAGTTGGCAAGTGGTTAGGAAGATGCACCTATGGGGGAGTCGTATTGCTTATCGACCCTTTTAGCTTCAAGTTGAATGATATAGAGCGTTACACATATATACCACTAGGAATGTTTACTTTATGCTTTGGCAGTAGTTTACGACCAGCGTTGTGTACTCACTGCTTGCCCAGTCATTGTGATGTATACTTGGTGTGTGTGTGTGTGTACGACTTATGCGGTTTACCATTGAGAAAGTTTGCTCGATGAATAGCTAGGTGGTTTACTATCGCGACTGTATACTTGGTACATTCCTAGCTTTACCCAGTTTCAAGATGTCCAACCTTTGGATTGAAATCTTTGTATACTATTATTAGATTTTTGGGTGTACCATAGATTATTAGCCTTTATTGTACTAGTTGGATAATTTTTTAGATATAGTATACACATACAAATGAACACCCATAGGCAGTGTTGATTATAAATGATAATTTAACTACATATTCACACCATACCATTAGTGATATTACTCACTCTCTAGACCTTGCCAAATCCCCACCATTTTCCCCTCTTTATGCCTATTATAGGTTGATAGGGTATCAGTTGTTATGACTTTGTGAGACCACGCCGGATCCCGCCTAGGTAAACCAGTGCGAGAAAACTCAGGTAATATGTTGAACATAAATAACTTTGTGAGACCATGCCGCTAAACACGGAACAAGTTTTACCTCATAAGAACGACTTCCAAGCATGAAAGAGCGGAATCAAATTTGAACAAAACCCAAACTAGTAAGAAGGGGTATAAACAAGATCAAAGTCTAAAATTAAAGAATGAACACAAAAAAATAAACATCGAGAAGAGCTCCAGTCACTTCTCAATGCAATTAAGAAAACGATTCAAAGATTTGAATCAACAACAAGGAAAGGAATTTTCCAACAATGACTAAGAGGGTGCACCCCCCTTACCGAAAGTATACCACTAGAAAATATACTTGAGAGAGCCATACACTTTGGAACTCTCTCAGAAATGTACAAGCCGAAACCCGCCAACCTTACCGAGAATCCGAGTATTTCACATATTCGCGCACATACCACCGAATCCAATCTAGAGTAGATGTGAAGATACACTAATGGGAGAAATTCCACATAGCTTGATGTCCACTCGTGCTTTGGTTTTAGTCATTTTCGACAAAGGATATCAATGCTCGAATGAGCAACAAATCATCTTAAATTGATGACACAAAAGAAGAAAAGATGAATCGATGGTCAATAAATCAACTATCGAGAAAATTAAAATGACCATATATGAAAATTGAATCTTATACCCTTTCCACTACTTGTCGATTTTAAACTTGTACTATCTCTCGGTTGAAAATGAAGCCAGGCAGGTTAAGATAGTGTTACCTATAAGCATGGCCCTGACAACAATTTTAACCTACGAGATAGAAATGAGTTCCCATACCTTGACATTTAGTGCCAAGAGTGTGACTAAATCCTTTTCATATAAGTGATATCGTTTATGGAAATTAAATTTCTTATCCTTTCCATAGCCGAATCAAACCTTTTAAACTCTTAAAACTGAACTTGTGTTTTTGGTTTTCACATCACAAATATTTATGAAACACTTTAAAAAAACACTCTTTAAAATATTCTTTTTAAAGAACAAATTACACTAAGCTTTATTTTTAAGCGTATTAAAAAGAAGGTTAAAAAACAAATGTCATTAAAACATTGTTTACTATAAACCCCGAACGATTTACACTTTATTTTTAAAACCAGTTACTGTTAAAATATTTTCTCATTTATAAACTATCATTTATAAATTTCAAACAACATTTATTACCTAGAAGATAATAAATCAATTAAAATGGTTTTATAAATTTAAAACAATGTTAATCATCCTGAAAAATAATTGATATAATTCTTTTATAAATTTAAAACCACATTAATTATCCCAAGAACAATTAATCAAACTTGTAACTCCTTTAATAAATCAATTAATTAACTATAAAAACCTTTATTAAACTAGTTAGTTAACTTTAATCACTTTTATTAAATATGTTAATTAAACTTTAAAACACATTTATTAAAGTAGTTAATTAACTTAAAAATTATTAATAAATTTATTAATTAACTTCATTTTAGTTAAATAATAATTAAGAATATATTAAAACCTCCAATTCTTTTCAAATATTTATACAATTCTTACAAACCCTTTTGAAAACAATTTACAAAATATTTAAGCTGGTAAATATCCTTTATGAATGTAAACAATATTAATTATCATGAAAGATAATTAAATCGAATTTATAATCATTTATAAATTTAAAATGACATTAATTATCTCGAAAGATAATTACTTAAATTTTATAATCTCTTTACAAATTTAAAACAGGGTTGATTATTCCAAAAGGTAATTAATTAAATTTATAACTCCTTTTATAAATTTTAATCAACACTTATCCTTTATTTTCAAAATTCTAAAATTACTTGAAAATATGGTTTAAACAATTTTCAAAGTGCAAAAACACGACCAAACATTTATTTTATCAAAATACAAGCTCAATTTCAACACACAACAAGGGTTTAAGGAGATGATATTTCATAAGTGATAGTATATCGATAATTGCTATAACGACGCTTACTCAAATCAAACCATATGTCACAGATATTTCAACCAAACATCAATATAAGCAACATAAGAATACAGATAAATCAATAGCGGCGATGAACCTCTTAGGGTCTCCCTACAAAAGTCCCCTGCAAAACAATGGTTACAGACAATATATATAGTCACATGGGTTCTCTACAAATCAGATAATAGGTCATCCTCTTTCCAAAGTAAGAATCCAACCAAAAAGCAATCAAACAATAATATATAAACTATCATTTAAGCATTCAGCAATAACCTATAGCAACACGGATATTATATAGTTTATTAGCAATGCTAGCGAGGTTGACTGGGCCCCTACCAGATTTTATTGCAACAAAACAATAAAATAAAATGATTCAAAACAAACTTTGAACCAAAGATAGTAAAATGAGCACACACAAGGAAAAATAAGAAAACAACATTAGGAACAACACAAAAAAGAGAACTCAGATAAAATTAAAGAGAAATCGGGCCCAAGCAAAAGCAAATCAATCAGGGAACTTGTCTGATGTTCTCTTAAATTGTATGTGAGTTCTACTTTTAATCTCATTCCATAGACACTCCATTGTCTTTCTTTTGCCTTCAAAGATAATTGCATTTCTTTCCTTCCAAATTATATCAAGATATATCATAGTACACATTGCAATCAATCTCGAACTTGCAGTTTTCCATTTAGTAGCTTTATACACATTATTCAACTCAATTTCAGAGGATAAACATGCTGGACCTCTTCCTGCTTTCTTCATAATTCTCGACCACAAATTGTAAAGTGAAGGACATTCAAAATATAAATGGACAGAGTACTCATTAAGCGTATAGCAGAAAACACAATCTAATATAAACGAAGTTGAAAGTGAGTACTACCTTATTTTATATTTACTGAATAACACTAACATGAATAGCGGACTTTAAAGTGTTGAAGAATCTGCTCAAAAAAGTTTGTTGAGTATTGGTCATTTTGCATTGAACTTATAGTGGGCATTGTAGGGATAGGACAAATAACAATTCAACAAATTCAAAACAGAAACTATCCAATAGTAGTTCAATACTTAATTGAAAGAACTAATGACAATAGTAACATAAAAATATATAAGGTAGAGGAGATAATAAGTCGATGGATGCGATGCACCAACTGCTGTCATGATTTCGTGTACCTATCGCTGCATAATTTTTCTGACTTTCTTTGTCAAAGTCATGAGGAAGATGCCAGTAGGTTCTTTTCCATAATTACTCGGGTTTAATTTACAATCTCAGTCACTCTTCTGTCCTCATTGGACCTTTGGGGTAGCTATGACATTTTGTTTTATCAGGACGACGATCGTGTGATCCGCCCGATGGTATGTGCTTCTGACCCATCACTCCCCAGAAAGAAGCTTAGAAGAGGAAGTGTAATTCAAGTAAGAATTTTTAAACTATTTTTTTCCATGGAAAATTTTGTTGGTAATTATTTCAAATCATGTACAATTACTACCCACGCATTATTTATCTCTACAAATATCTATTATATGTCACATACAAGGCAACACTGTACATCCCATGCTAAGTTGTTATAGTAAATAACATTATAGTACTTCTTCAACCTCAACTCCTAACTGATTGTCATACTTATGGATACTCATACTTTGAAGTGTTAAACCTTTCAAACCCATGTTGTATTTAGTTCTCCTAAATTAAAAACGTTAACTAATATTACTTTAGCTATTTTATGGTTACAAAATCAAACTGCATCTTATTTTTCTTATCCATAGGATGGTGATACAGAACAACATGCCACCGCAACACCTGAAATCAAGATTCGGGAGAAGAGGCAAAGAAATTAATTTCTGAAAGCTTATCAGCACATGTTTCCCCTATAATTCCCTCTTTAGTTACCAATGTGCTGTCTGTTATCTATGTCACCTTTTTTTTCATCGTTAACTGTTTTTTTCCTTTTAAAAAACAAATTTGTACTTCAGAACATATGATGAACATATGATGATTGTATCGGTTTACTTTCACCTCTAGTACATATGTGCATGTTTTTAATTGCAACTCCAACTTTCTATTACACCGCTTTCTTATGTTTGTACTACTCAGATGTACTATGGGTTATTATGTTATTTTAGAACAATTATTGGCATATGACAAAATAATTTTCTTTGGTGGATTCATTTTCGTTTGTGCCTACTATGCAGTTGCTATCTTAATTTTTTATATACATTTACTGCTTTAATTGTATACCATGTCTGTGTTGACATCTGTATAAATTATGCATGAGTAGGTATATGGATATTTGGAAAAAAGTTATTGTATGTCATCATCTCTGCTATCTTAGTTGTTCTGTCACAGTTAAATTTGTTTTTAGTTTTTACCGGTATTGTTTTTCCTCCTACATTTCAATGTGTGGATATCGTCTACGTGAATGCCCATATGTGTCTTCCGAAAAAATGACTGCGGGCTTCTGTCTTTTAGTTTGTGTGACACAGCATTTTTCATTACCGGTTCGTAAGAAGTTAATACCTTTGACATATAAGCGCAATATTATTAATTACGTATGATAGAACATTAAAGTAAAGATTTTTCATACCCAATTACTGTTGCTTAACAAGTCAATACCTATGATACTGCCTTAAAGTAAAGATTTTTCATACCCAATCACTACTGCTTAACAAGTCAATACCTTTGACATACAAACTATTCTTCTGTTAGTTGCAATTATTTCATTGTTTAGTCAATAACTGTGTAATTTCAGTTTTGCTCATGTAATAGCATACCAGTTAGTTCATGTGTTTATATCATTCCATGCACTGTGTATTTGTGATTTGCTATTATTCTGTCTGTCACTAATGCTCTGTTCAATATGTATTTCAGTGTTTGCGTTGCTATCTATAGCCATATAATTTTGAGTTAATTTGTGATTTAAATCTCCCATGATTATTGAGTTGTTGTTTACGTAGTACTATAATATTGTAATTTATGATTTATTCAATCAACATATACTCAATGTATAAAGTCAATAAGCTACAACGATGAACAAATGGTCTAATTTATTGTAATATCATCTAATTTACCTCTTTGTGACAAATGAGATATATGTTTAAAAATGTTCTGGATTGTTACCAAACACCTGGCCTATTCATTCCTCTGTTTCATTATTTTAAAAAACCTCGTATTTGAAGTTCATTTACCAGGCTACAAGTTATTCTACATTTTTCCGTGTTGATGAACAATGTTTTATATGTGTTCCTGTATTTCTGTCTTCGTACCACAGCAATACCTGTTCCTGTACACCTTTTTTTTGCACCGCAACAGTAAATTTTTTTCGTGTTTACCAACCTCTTCTGCCTTGCTTCCTGTTTTTAACTCTTTCACTGCCCACAAAAAGTGATGTATGTATACAATAGTTTGTGAAACTGATATGCCGTGGCACGTGTGGAGTAAGCGTTAAATTCATTATTTAAACCATGTGTGCTGATGATTTAGTTTGGTGGTATGGTTCCCTGCTCTTGGCCAGTACATCAGTATGTTTAGATACGCTTGCTGTAGCCATCACTTCAACAGTACGAATTGCTGTTATTGGAGTAGGAACTGCTATTTTTATTTTCTCTAACTATCAATAATACTAAATGGTTACACTGTAGTACCTATTTTGATTTGGAATATGTAACGACCCGTAAATTTCAGCTGTTTTAATAACGTAATTAGTTGAAATTTTATGAAATTTTAAACAATAAAATTTTGAAATATAAATTTGATATTTGGAATGCGTTTAGTTAAACATAGCAACTGGTAAATTTTCATCCGAAAATATGAAAGTTTATTTCGCGCGTAAATTTACTTCAATTTAATCAGTTAAAAAGCGATGAAAATAAAATGTTTCCGAAACCTAAATATTTTTACATAGAAAAATTCTAAACCATCTTCTGAGCAAGATTTCAGTTTGTCGTTTTTCCAAATTCGGACATCTTTGGCTCCGTCGATCTTATTTTTCAGCGTTTTTCTTGCATTTCCGCTATTAGAAAATTCGAATTTTTATAATTAAATCGTACTGCTAATATCTGTATACCATTTTGATCGTCTCATCGTGCTGATCCCTATGGTATATTTATTTTTGCGTTTTGAAGTCCGATTCGCTGAAGGATCGACAAAACGATTTCGTATCGGTACCGTTATTGAACTTTCTGAATTCCTTTGTCCGTTCATTTATTCACCGTGTCTTTTCTATGTACAGTAGAGAGATAATGAATAGTTACTAGCTACTATTCATTGAATTCAATAGGCCCGACTTTTGTCATTCCAACTGTTCATCATTATTACTGGTTCCTGTCACGTTGACGTTAGGTTCTCATTTTTTTTCTTTTGCTTTTGTACTGTCTTCTCCTACAGAAACCATATATATCTTAATACATAAAAAGCATGTGTTCCTCTCTTCACTTTCACTCAGCTAGGTGCGTTCTCTCTTCCTCACCGATCTTCCCCATATTTGCCGCAACTTCCACCTTCACCACGGCCTAATCCTTCCACCACGACCATGCTTCAGCCTGCTCCTCTTCCTTTCTCCTTGCGCATGGCCCCACACCATCATGCAACAACAATCACAACCCTCCACTTCGGCATGGCCGCATGCAGCACGAGATCCCACACCTAGCACCTCCACCCAGGTCTCTTCGTCCGCCTCATCTCACCCCTGACTTGCACACCAGGTCATTCCTATGCTTCTCCATTCATGCATCTCCCTTGCAGTGCTGTGAAAAGCATATCTTTATAAGTAATATATGTTTTTAATTTTGTTGTTGCAGCTATATATTGATATATAAAGTATTGTTTGTATTGGCTGTTGTTATATATTTATAAGTTACAGGTTAGTATAGAGATTGTTAGATGTATACAGACATATATTAAGAGTATAAGTTTATGCAGTAACTTGCATTCAATTTTATATACGTTTTATAATAGTTATATATATAAAAATCAAAACCTGTATTATATAATAATATTGCGCATTGTCTAACTTAAAGTATGTTTATTAGCAATCTGTATGATTTCCAAATTTATATACATAAAGTTGAAAAGTTGAATATAGTTAATATTATGTGTATATATATAAGTTCGAATGAGTGAGATATAGCAGGTTCGTTGGTTTTTCTTAGTTGAAGATAATCTTTCTGGTTGTTTGTATATGTTATATAGGAAGGTATAAAGTATTTTTATATCATTTCAACAATGTATATAATAATAATATATTGTTTTATAAAAATAATATATATATATATATATACTAGGTAAAGGACGGTATGTCTGAACAAGATTTATTTCGATTTGTTAAAGTATTGATTTTTTTTAAATATAAATTTTATATCTTTCATTTTTAAATACTTATATTTTAGAATATGATTTGGTATATACTTAGTTATATGTAGTTATATATAGATTCACTTATGCCATTTATCATCGTCGATCCTGTTCTGATTCGATTCGTCAATTTCTGTTATCAGCCTTGGTTGTCGAATTCGTACCAATCTAGCTTTGCTATGGAATTCGTGCTTGGATTCATACTTCAATATCAGTGTGTGTATCTGTGTCATCTCCTATTTCTCTAGCCTCGAAAGGTGAGCAATCACTCACGATTAATGTTTTTATATTTATTAAATTTGATTTCAATTGAAACGACAATTGAAATATGCTGCTGTTAGTTATTTATATTGCTATATCTACGACATCATCTGTATCTGTTCACCTGTGACACCTGACATCATTATCTGTTATTTATATTGCTATATCTATGACATCATCTGTATCTGTTCACCTGTGACACCTGACATCATTATCTGTTATTTATATTGCTATATCTATGACATCATCTGTATCTGTTCACCTGTGACACCTGACATCATTATCTGTTATTTATATTGATATATATATGCCATCATCTGTATCTGTTCACCTGTGACATCTGACACCATTATCTGTTATTTATACTGATGATATATGCCTGTTACCATTGTTATATTATTATCATATCTGTTATCACTCTGCAAGTTCCCTGTTAGTATAGAATCACTATGGGCTGAAATAATACATACCCGAACGGACTTTAGAATAGGAGAAAATCGTTATGGGTTGAAATGATAAACCCAAGCGATTTTCAAATTAAATTGAATTTGGGATTTCAGGTTGAAAAGATATATACCCGAATATATTTTAAATTGCAGATTGAAATGATAAATATCCGTATCACTTGACCATAGGATAGAAAATTATATACAAACACCGTTGGTCTATATATAAATGTTTTTGAAAAACATTTCTACGGTTTTGAAAGAAATATATGGTTTTAATAAATAATGATTTTAAAGATTTATTAAAGTTGATTTAATAAAGTTGATTTGAATCAATATGAAATATGTTTAAGTATTTATGTAAAAATTTATATTTTAAATATAGAATTTATAATGTTTCGGGTTGAAAGATAAATTTGAATTGATTTGGAATTCTTAATTATTTAAGAATTATACTTAAATAAGTTGATTTGAAATCTATTAAATTTGAAATTTTAAGATATGTTTTATAACTTGAATTAATTAAGAAGTGGCTTAAATGAATATTTCAAACTTATATAAATTTAAATGGGATATTTTGTCTATATAAATTTGTAAATTGAAGTTGTATTTTGATGATTTGAAATGATTAAAGAAATATTTCAGAAACTAATTGTAATGAAATTAAATTGGGACATAAATTAAATTATCGAATTTAGTTTTGAAATATCGAATATTTAAACTTTGAAATATATTGAAATTGAAATGGTTTATTTATGGTTCAAATAGGCATTTGAAATCGATAATTTGAAAGGGTTTATTGAGAAACTAAATTGAATTGAAATTGATGATTTGAGATTTAATTAAATTTTAATTCTGGAATTCGAGTTTATGTGAATTGATTTGTGAAATTTGAGGAAGCTATTTTTATATAAAGTATTTAAACTATATCTAAAACTATTTATATTTTACTTTACAAATTTTAATATAAATTATTTTAATATAAATCATTTTCAATATAAATTATTTTATTTTAACTTATAACTATTTTATTTTATGAACTATTTTTCTATATATACAAATTTTAATATCTAAACTGTTTAAGAGGAAGCGTTAGGATTTCAAAGTGTTATGAATTTCAAGTTTTGATTTCCAAAGTGTTATGATTTTAAAAGACTTATGATTTCGAAAGCAATATAACTTTGGAAAGTGATATGATTTTGGAAATGGATTTATTTGAAGTGAAAGTGATATCGTATTGATATGGTTTTGAAATGGCAATGATATGTCGGTTTTGAAATATAACTATTTTGAAATTTTATTAAATGACCATCGGTGTAATAATACGTAGTTATTAAAGAGACCGGGATCAGATATCGACATACTCTCTGTCGATACCGAAACCACTTTAATAGCTAATATACGCGGAGTGTTGATCCAGAACGAAGTGGATGGTTTTGATGAACGCGTTGACTAAAGAAAGAGAACGATTTTGGATGACCCCTGACATGACTAAAACAGGAGCCGCGCCGGGCCATTGAGGTTCGCCACCTCTAGCGGACACACTTCTTCGTTACCATATCTATTACTTTTGTGATTCGATTTGGGTGCACCCCTCGATTATGGGAGTGTTGTTTCGCGGTGTTGAGGTAGTAGCTGCTATGCCCAACATCAGTCCGGATCACGCAACTACTAGTACCCTAGTTGGTATTGCCTCATGTACCTTGTCATACTGATTATCCTATTCGCGACCACTACGATTTTGGTTTGTACCTTTAGTATATGGATTGCCCTCTGGTGACTTCCAGTTTTGGGGAAACTACGTTCTTGTATATGCTCTTGGGAATAAAAATGTGTTAAGGGTGGAATGGGCCATGACTTAACACTATTTTGATATCGTACTTTACTGATTAGACATTATCTACTTAGCGTACACTACTACATAGTAGATAGTTTAACGGATCCTTAGAGGATGGTTATCCCAAACATCCTTTGAGTTACTCGTATTTCAGTCGTTATTTCACTTGAGTTAGATTTATTGATATAAGAATGTTAATCCTGACTCGAGTGTTTTGTGTTTTCTTTACGCTCGGGTCAGACTGAGTGATACAGTATTTGAGACTCACCCTTGGAGTTGGAACTTCGCTTGGAGATCCAGCTATCTATCCAGCTTTCAGTTATTCAGTTGATTCCAGTGATGTATTCAGATCTTGTATTTGACTATTGTATTGAGATATCTATGTATTCGAGACCTCTGTTGTATCTTGTTTAACTCTGTTATATATATAGTAGCTTCACGAACTACTATTCTTTTGTTTCCGCTGCATTATTGTTATATTACTCTGTGTTTGTGATCTGTGATTATTTTATTTACTATATATGCTGAGTTTTGCCAATTTAAATTAACAATCTATTATTTTGAATTATTCAAGTCCGACATAGTAGTTTTGGATTATTGTCGATTTGAATGGTCCAAAATAGTGGGTCGTTACTGAATACTTTGTTATGTACTGAATGACCCGTTCCCATGCTTTTTCTAGCATGCTACATTTTCCGGTTATACCAATATTTGTTTACTACAAGTACGTGACCGATAATGTTTAACACCATTTTCTTCCTCTTTACACCGTAACTACAGTCGAACCATATCGTTACAACCTACTGGTTATTCCATATTCATATGCAAGCTATTCACTACTGCTGCTAAATTGCAACCGGACAGTGATATTAGGACATATATATTAGATTTGGGTTTGAGCCCATGTCATTATTCCTGTACTTCATCTGTTGGCAAACATGGTAGCCGAAAACAATAGGGTATACCGCCGCCCGTGTGCGTAGCACGGTCCACTCACTAGTTCCACTCAATTTCAGAGGATAAACTTGCTATACCTCTTCCTGCTTTCTTCATAATTCTCGACCACAAATTGTAAAGTGAAGGACATTCAAAATATAAATGGACAGAGTACTCATTAAGCGTATAGCAGAAAACACAATCTCTACTACAAGACATACCATAACCATATAAGATATCATTAGTCAACAGGGCAATGTTGATCACCTTCCACATCATTAAGTTTTCTATATGGGAGGAATCATTTCTCTAAATAATGCCAGACCATTTTTTTGCAGGCAAGGAGACATTGCCTGTAAGAAGCTTATACACATTATTTAAAGGTGAGTTTACTCACCCAAATTCCAGTTACGCTTTCGCGTTATCGTTCGGTCTAAAATCAAATGGCGTTCGATTTTAGCTCGAAATTCCACTTGCTTTAAATTTAACGAATCTAATTCCAACACGTAGATATCCTCGATACGAGTCCAACGCAAAAGACCGCGTCCAAAACCGACCTCGTATAAGCAATATATTGATTTTATAATTATATGGATTAAATAATTCATTAATTAAACTTAATCCTTAATTAATCACCTTAACCTCTCACTAATACATCTTCTCCCAATTTCAAATCACTATTCATGCATGCACGTTTCTAATATGCATGAACCGAAACCCAACGACCTTCTCTCCTTCCCCATTCGGGCTCCGGTCGACGAAATCGTGGACTGGCAGTCCCTACTAACTCCCCTTCACATGCACTTCACTTCCCCTATCATAAAAACCTCGGCTATCCAAATCAATTTCCGACCTGATGACCTAACTGCTGCCCAATTTTCGCATTCTACTACGGTTGGCTGCTCTAACAAGCACCAAATGATTTCTCTTCGCGCCATGAGTCCATCGCCACCTTCGAAACCACCTCTGGCCACCTCCAGTAAATCGCGACCTGAACCAATCTCATGCATAGTAAAAATGTCGCCCTTGGCCAGAGTTGATTGCACCTTCTAAAACTCGCTCCACATCGTCTTGCCACGAGAAACCCGAATCCAACTTCGCATTGGACCATTGTCGCCTAAAACTTCACCCAAACCAAACCCTAGGATCGGCCAAGACTGTCAATCACACCAAAACAACGTCGCACAACACAACACAACTATAAATTGAAGCTCTCGCCAAAACTAACTCAAAGAATCCAACTATGCGATTTTTTATTGAGTCGGATGTTTGATTTGTATTTTTGAAGCTTTTAGCCATTTTTGTGTTTATTGAAACAAAGTGGAAGGAGAGAAATGGATTAAAGAAGTGGGAAAAAATTATTGAAGTTTGGTAATGTTGACTTTGATTTTATAGACAAACTTAATTCCTTGCTAAAATCACAAGTGAACCCATTCTCAAGTTAGACAATATTCCCAAGTAACCATCACATCACCGTCAAAAATTTTGAATTTTGAATTTGATTTTAAAATATTTTGAAAAGAAGGTTTTCGCGGCATTCCGCTGCACAAAATTCCTTCGCGTACGAACCGTGAATGACAAATTTAAAAATACAATCGTGCGTCAAAATGCGACACGATCACAAATCAACAATAAAGTTCACAGATTATTTTATTCTGTGAAATTTAAAAAATATCATTGTTTACCATAAAATATGTTAAATGATAATTTAAACATTTTCCAAATTAAAAATTATGGAAAAATCCAATAAATTCATTTAAAAATACGTTTTAAAAAAATCAAGTTGTTTTATTAACAATTGATTTCCTTATTATTTATTCAAACAATTTATTATTGTAAATAAATTTACAAAATAGGTTCGCCATTATTATTTATTAATTAAAAGGAATTGAATAAGGCCATTAAATCCATTTAATTAATATTCAATTCACAATTCAAATATCTAAATAATCATTATATTTGAATATAATTTATTAATCTAAAAAAACAATTATTTAAATATTTAAAATTAATTAAATCTGGAATGTTACATTCTCCCACCTTAAATGAATTTTGTCCCCGAAATTCCCAAATGAAGAGAATGTCTCAAAATCCTTAAGTTTAAAAAATATTACCTAAAATGAGTTATTAAAAAGTCCTTTATGTTACGGAAAATTCCGGCAGCACCTCCTTTGCGCGGCTGATCCGGTAAAACTACAACTTGCCACAACCGGTCTAAATCAATAAAAGAAAACAAAAGAAAAGTGGCCTCCCATATATAGGACATAAAATCATCAAATGATAACCAATTTCTAAATCTACTACATAACTCTTTTGCGTTTGACTTTATTTTTGCAAGCAATTTACTATCTCGATGCGAATGCAGGTGCACAAGAAATCAAATAGCAATCTAATACATCCCTGTACCTTTATCTTGTACTTGTATAATTCAAAAGAGAATCATGCTGTCAAAAGAACAATACACCAGCAACAAATATAATATAACAACCATATGCAATGAAAATACAGAGAATACTCTGTAGTAAAATTCCATGCAACCAATCTTTTCAAAGGATAAATTTAGAACTAAATGCCCGGGTTTTATATTCAAAATAAAATTTTAAATTCTTCCAAAGAGAAATATTTTAAAACCAAAATCAATTATGACGGCAATAGGGCTCCTCCTACTGGACCATGGTATAACTCTAGAATTAAAACAACACAGAGCATCTAGTGGTATTCTGGTTCCTCCTAAAACAACAACTATAGTAAGCATATATTTGGCGAGTCTTCCAAATCGGAAAACTCCCAATCGCCCAACTTTAGTGATAACCAAAAATATATGAAAAACCACTTCACAAAAACTCTTTCCAAATATCTTGAAATAATAATACTTTACCAAAGTTTTCAAAATAATAATATTTTTATTTCTTTCACAAATTCTTTCGAAATTAAATTTTTCAAAAGCATCGGGATTAAGGTCCTAATAAACAACAAATTTATAAACTGTAGTCTATAAAATCACACTATCAATCAAATCAAATTTCGTAAGGGAATAAACGAACACTTAATCATTATTTAAAAGGCTAAATGACCAACAAATAAGATTTAGAATTTTGCTTAGGTTCACGGCTTTCTTGATGGTCCATGGATATAGATAATTTCCTAAACGTACCATTACGCTCATCAACCTTTGGTTATTGCTTAGAAGATTATCTAAGCTTCCCCAAACAAAATTGAAAGTCACTCCATAAACTTTCCTAAGCCACACAACATAGCACACAAATATACCTAAGCCTGTATGATATACATAAATCATCCGTATGCAATATCTGATCCGATGACTTACTCAGATACATAAACTTCACTTCCGAACTAGTATCGCTCACTCAACCTCCCTTGTTCGGACTTCGATCAGGGTCCTTGATTAGAATCCTCCGTCCTCCTTACATAGCTATATCCTATGATAGAAAACCTCGGTATCATATCAAGAATCTGAATCAAGTGTTTGCTAACAAGAATCAAGTGAGAAATCCTTTTTCAGACTAGTGTGAATCACCCCGAAGTTATGTATTCGAATCCTAATCAAAAACTGTACGAATAAAATGATCTACATAGAACTTACATACTTAATCAGATTGGTTTCTTAAATACACCAATCTTTTTCTTTCTACATCACATTCATTTTCATTTCTAGTATTTCGTCTAATACTAAAATTATTTGTGAATTACATCCTAAATTTTCACCTAAGTTTATAAACAATTTTATAAAGATATTTCTTCACAAAACATTGAAAAAAACTCATTCCACTTTATTTATTTGTATAATACTCTTATATATATCCTAAGAGTACATACAATATGTCAATTTTATTTATTTATTATTTTTCAAAATTTAAATGGAGGCCCAAACAAAATATGGGTCTTTAAAACTAAGTCAACCCTTTGACCTTTTTACCTTAGAATGTTCTAAGGAAAAATGTTAACGGGTTAGCCCAATAACATCAAATTGTTTATAAGACTTAGATGTTTAAACAAAACCATAGTTGCAATAAAACAATGCTTATTAAAACCCGTCCATCCAATTTAACCCATTAAAAAAACTTGAGTTAAATATCTCTTCTCTATTCAACGGTAAAATTCCATTTATTAAACCATTCTTTTTATCAAAATACTTTTTATTTTGAAACCAATTCCCTTTAAGGGAACTTAAGAACTAATTACCCCACTTTCATTTCCAAAATCCCTTTCTTGAAAATAAACTACATATATTTCTATATGAAATAACTTTAACAATTTATTTACTAAAACTCACTTTTGGTTCGTTCGGATTTGAACTCATTTCGATTGTCAATGATAAAGAGAATAATTTACTAAGCGTTCTACAACATTCACCTAAGCAAACATTCGATCGTCACTTAGAAGATTATTCAGATTACAAAAAAACTAATCGAGACATTTTCTCCGAACTATCCAAAGAAAATGTATTTTTCTAAAAATTCTCTTCGAAATATATATTCTTATAAACACTTCGAAATAATACTACTTTTACTTTTCTCCAGAAATATTTTTGAAACCATTTCAACCAATATCGAGATTTAAATTCTCAAAAACTCTTTTTACTTGTAAAACACCGTTCATAAATCCCATAAATCCTTTTATATACCATACCCATATAAAATATACCTTTAAATAATCATATATATTATAATAACTTTTCCTTTATTATAATAAAATTTTCATAAATATTTATCCTCTAAATGTCTTTTCTTCCCATTTAGATTATATAAAACAATTTTATTAAAAGTTTTAATTTTTACTCAATATTATTAAAAGATGACTTTTAACTTAACATTTTCTCCGAACACCTTATAGTAAATCCATTAAACTTAATTCACAAAGGGGTTCGTCCTAATATACTTACAATTATCAAACAATAAACACTCATAAATGGGTCGAGCATAAATTAACAATCAACATACAATAGTCAATGCTCCTAAGCTATCCGAGCATGACAATTAAAATAATAATAATAAATAAATAATATCATTACCAAATAAACAAACACAACATAAATAACTATATCAAATTTAAAAACTATTCCTTTATATAAATATAAAATATATAATCCTAGGTAAAATATTTGATTTACCAAATTTTCAAAAAGTCAATATCATGACCATTTGCCATGTTCGAGAGTTTAGAAATCCCTATCAATATTATGGCATCCCACGTCTCGACCAGAATTCATGAACCACTTAATAGACCAATTAACACAATATAGTTTTATAACAATAATATATATGCTTTCGTATATATAATACTCTCAACTCATTATATGGTATCACTTACCCTAGCTCTAATGAGTTTACCCCACCAAAGCCAAGATTATCACTTAAACTTCAACTCTGATACCAGCTGTAACGACCCACCTTTTCGACCCTCAAAAGTCGGCACTCAATACATCCACGGTATTCAAATGCCGAGCACAAGTGTCGAATAGGCAGATTGTTAGGATAAAAAGAAGAAGAAAAAGAAAACGAATAGAGAAAACAGAATCTCATAGCGGAACGACAACGTATAAATAACAAAGATAGTAAAAACTGTTACTCTAAAATACATGGTATGTCAAAGTTAATAAAACAAATCTCATCAGCTTGGACAGATATAACTTACTGATCTTACAACTACTGATGGGTATATATAAAAATAATACGACAAAAATAAAAATATTACGACAGGTGTACATCCAGCTCTACTCCATGAGCTTCATGTCCTACCAACGATAACCTGGAAAAATACTCGGTCAGACCCAAGCATTATAACAAAATAACATCCGGATCGGTCTGGGAAAACCAATGTGAGAAAACTCAAGTAATGTGGTGAACATATAATAATTTTGTGAGACCACGCCACTAAACATGGAACATGTTTTACCTCACAAGAACAACTTCCATAGATTAAAGAGTGGAAATAAATTTGAACAAAACCCAAACTTATAAGAATGGGTATAAACAAGATCAAAATCTAAACATAAAGATTGGATACAAAAAATTAAACATCGAGAAGAGCTCCAGTCACTTCTCGATGTAATTATGAAAATGATTCAAAGATTTGAATGAACAACAAGAAAAGGAATTCTCTAACAATGATTAGGAGTTGCACCCCCTCATGAAAGCATACCTCTAGAAAATATACTTGAGAGAGTCATATACCCCGGAACTCTCTTGGAAGTGTACAAGCCGGACCCTGCCAACCTTACCGAGAATCCGAGTATTTCACATCTTCGGGCACATACCACCAAATCCAATCTAGAGTAGATGTGAAGATACCCTAATGGGAGCAACCTCGCATAGCTTGACGTCCACTTGTGCTTTGGTTTTAGTCATTTTCGATAAAGGATATTGTAATGAACCTGGTTTTCGAAACAGTCAAAATTGCCGAAAACCCGTCCGTTCTGAAACTATGAATGAAAACTACCAACTTAACACACAATATTATTTGATAAATATTCAACACTACTAAATGTATATGATACAACTTCCAATTATACAAGTTATCCGAGTAATCGTTTATTCTACAGGTGTGCCTAAATACAAAGAAGATTCAATATACAATAAATCTACCACTGCACAACTCTGATAAGAAAGATAGCAATATTCTATTGTAAGGACCCGATTCTTCGACTTCCGAATATCGACATCAATACATCAACTGTATCGACTGCCGAACAAACGAATGTCGGAAAACCGAATACTTAGGGTTTTAGAAAGAAGAGGTAGAAGAAAAGATAGAAGAAAAAGAAAGAAGAACAACAGAACAACATCAGAAACAGAAACAATTTCAGAATCTCACATATCGCAGCGGAACAAAATACAATAGATAAATCACTAGTCTTTTAAACAAAGAACTATATCAGTTTTTATACAATACATCAGTCAGAGTCAATATACAACTCAATACAACAATGGACAGTTATATAAACTTGTCCTCATACAGAATACCCAGCGGAATAAATAATATCAGATACAAATACTACGTCTCGTCATCCAGCTTGCTTCCAAAGCTCCAGAATATCCAGAATATCCTGATAACATAACTCAAGACTGCCCGTGTGGAAATTGGTGGGCACCCAGAGTTTAGAAGGGAAACAATAAACTCCGAGTCAGTCATGGTGACTGGTGTGAGATCGTAAAACAGTTTTGTTTATCTTTAAAACAAACAACAAGAAATTTTAAAGTCAATTTCGCAATGCTTTTGAAAATGAAACTACCATAAGACCTCCCGCCACACACACAATGCAAACGCAGAATTGGGGGAGATTTCTTCTTATGATAGTCAAAGATGCTTGATACGTAAAATCAAATCATTTTTGGATATTATTATTAGTGCATAGTGTAGAAAACATTTCGAAAGTAAAATATAAATCTTAGCCGACATAGGTACCATTATAGTATGCCTACTATAGCTACCATATTAGATGGCAGGTTCTACAACTAAAACCGTACAAGTCACGTATTGTTTCTTTGGATTTCCAATAAATGGTCAGGCTAAGGAACTTCCTATTCCACGAACAGAATGCCTCTGGAATGACGTCCCGAGAAATAACCTAACATTACGGTTAGATCTCTGCCAACACAAGGTCGGGTTACCTCTGCAAAAATAGGTAACTACTGACATGCGTATGCCATCCCCCGATCGTCACCGATCTTCCCGAGGATCCTCGATTTCCAACTACCACAAAGTAATAAACTCGCAGCATCTACATAGGTTAAATATCTGGGCTCCATACCATGATACCACCTCTATCCAGAAGGAATGACATACACTAAGGGGCGCTACTCCCTAGAACCTTGCCGCATCCTTCCTGTTTTGACCATTTCCGGGGTGTGAGGTCCGACGAAGTCTCGTCCACAAAGCTACGCTTTATCACCAAAGCCATGCTTCGGGTCAAACAAATGATCAACCTATGATCACAAAGATAAATGATCAAATAAATGATCATATCACAAATGATCAAACACTTATCATCACAGCAACACTCAGCATGTCACATTACCAAATTGGGAGTATATCGCTGATAAATTTCAACTACAAAACCTCTGAGCTCGTACGTCTCAGAGAAGGGTGTTAAGTTAAGAGAATAAATTCTCCGCCACCAACAGAAATGTATTTGAAAGAAATCAGCTTTATATCTCAATTTGTAATGTCAGACATACAATCCATACAAGTCTGTTCCGGGATCGAACAGAACCGAAGGCACTTCTCACGAAGCCCTTGCAATTCCGGATAATTTTCAATCACGTCCGGACTTTCCGTCACTAAGGGTGATAAAACCTCTAAATCGAAGATCAGTCGATGTAGAGTAACTCGACGGTAATCCTTCTGTTTTCAAAAATATCCGGTCTTCAATACCGGTCATCAAATGCAATTCATAACGACGTATCACATATTCGGAATGGGTTATACGACCCCATGGTCCTTTCCCGGCTAACCCGAATAGTGAGCGCTTATTCAAAAATAAGTGTGGCATTCAAATTCATCCAATTCACAACAAATACCTATTCAAGGTAATTATTGATAGTCGGTTATTTAACTATCAATAAAGATGCGCAACATCATCAGATTCCAAATAATTTTCCAAATAATTTATTTTCCAAAATATCTTTACTAGATATATAATTTCCACACTTCAAAAAATAAACCAACGTTTATTTTTAAAACGAATTTCATTTCTTTTATAAATTCCATATTGAATTTATATTTCAAAATATCTACTGATATATGATTTTCAATCGATTTCAATATTCACTTCCGACTTATCTTTAGAAAGATAATTCTCAAACGTTTATTTAATATTGGAAAAACATTTCCCTACTTATTTAATAATAAGTAATTCACAAATCTATTTATTTTCAACATTTGAAAATATTCAATATACTTAAATCAATATTAAGTATAAATTTCTTTCTTTTAAGGAAATCATTCTCTATAACAACATCTATTTGAGTCAAAACGAATGTTACGTAAAACATCGTTACGACGACTCAAAATCACTAGTATTGGGATTCGAAATTAAGATAGATATGTAAATCCCAATACTATATAAAACATCTCCTTTCGGAAATCATTTACTATAACAACAGTGTTATAGTCCACCATTTCCTTATTTCTTCGAAAACGTCTATTTCAACAATGAATGTTGAAATCTATGTATTCGATATTTTATACATTTTAAAATGTCTTTTTAAAACAGTTAACTTTGTTTTAGAACATCATTTTCCCAAAAACATATCCGGTTTATTCAATAATATATTCAATGTCCAAAATCGTGAATATAATTCACTTAACCAAATTTCAATATCTCTACTCATTTTATTTCAAGGATAATTCGCTATCCAAAATCGCGAATATATTTTCTTTAATAACCTTCTATATTTAATTTATCAAATTCAATTAATTTCGAATTTATAAATCAACGTTTATAAATTCTATTTCTATTTTATAACAACTTTGATTTATAAATCTCCTTTTATTAACTTCTATAATTCACTTATCAAAATAAGTGATCTCGGATTTATAAACAACGTTTATAAATCATATTCATATTTTATAACAGTTTCAACTTATAAAATCATTTTATTAGCAAATTCCATTCATATTCCATCTAAGTGCAAAAACCTAATTTATAAGTAAATTTCTTATAAATCTTTTATTCTACAATTTCATTCATTTTATAACTTCAGAATTTATAAATCTATAAATTTCATTTTTAACACTTATAAAAACTCGTTTTAAAATCCCAATATTTTATATTTATAAATATCAATTTTTGTACATCTTTTATATACATCGTTTTGATAATTCAAAAAAATCCAAATTTTAAGCTATTTTATAAATTACTTAACTTTTTATTTTAAAAAAATCACCTTTCGGTTTTATTTCACAACATCTTAACTTCTATAACTTTAAAAATTTGAACGTTTATTTATTTAAAGTAAATCAATTCAAAAATTCAAATAAAACGTATACTTTCAAATAATCACTTTTAAAATCTCTTTTAAAGTAAAAATCGTTATTTTTAAACTTCAAAATTTGAATCCGATGATGCAACGCACCAATTAGTCAATCACACCTCAAACATCATATATCATGTGATAACAGAATATATATCAATATCTGTAAATAAATAAATACAGTTGAGGAATCCAGTTGGATCCCTCCAACCTGTTTCCCTGCATCCACAGACGTTAGCACAATACCAATTCCACTTCGAGGTGGAATATCGTGGTATATAGGATTTATAAAAATATCATCCGCTTAATAATGGCGCAATAGCGTCTCATCCGCTATATAATGCGGGAAATCAATCAATCCAATATATACATATGCCAATATGTATATATTGCTATATATATAGATATATCCTACTATATCTAATATCACATCCAAACAAATCAAACAATCAATAACTGCAATCCAAATATATTTTGAGTGAGAAGATCTCACCTTAGCTTTTTATTTTGCCATCCATTTTCCAAATCCAGATTTATTTTTCTTCGTTGTATTCGACCTTGTATACACAATTATGATTTTTATTAATATTTGAATCAATCAAACAATTGAAATTTCACTTGATAATTTTAAATTAACGATTTGGTCTTAAATGAATAATTAATTTCCATCAATTTAAAATTGTTCCCGATTTTTAAACCTTATATAAACATTTATATAAAATTTATTAATATTCGAAATAAATCGAATACCCATTTTCGTTTGGTATTTTTTTCTTTATCTAACAATTTTGATTTTAACCAACGATACACTTTTAATTAATGATATCAAAGAATTAAATTTTAAACTTTCTTTTCTGCAATCCTATATATGTGTAAAATTTATCCAACTAAAAGAATTAAAATGAAACAATTACTTTACTGCATTTCTTCGACTAACCTGAAAGAGAAAGGAAACAAGTACGAAAACCCAAGTCGCGACATTGTGAAGTTCGACGAGATTCCAGACCTTGTGCTCACGAACAACCCTCTGCTAACTTGCTCGACTACTTTGGGAACGGCGGAACCCATGCGAGCTAGGCGAAACGACAGCCTTCCCCAAATCGCGATTTCCCACTATGTCGCCATCATCACGCAATTCCTCTACCCTGCCGCGACGCCGCAGACTTCCACAAACCAGCTACCTCTCGACCTTGCCTCGATCGAACTCCCCTCTCGAATACGCGAGTGCGATAGTACTTCCTCCCTTCGATAACTCGCACGCGATTTTGATTCGAAGACCTAAAATTTGAAAGAGGAAGAGCTTGGCCATTTACATTTTGATTCGCGTACGAGATTGAAAAGGAGCTTGGGCTTGATTTTATTTGATTTCATTTCGTTTGTTTTTGAACGAGAAGGGGGAACGCGATTTGTTTTAAAATGAACTGGAGATGGAGATGTTTTCTTTGTTCGTTCGATTTTATTTTGCTTTGATGGAGGATTGGAAAGTGATGAAGAGAAGCTCGGCCATTGTTTGATAATTTTCTTCGTTTGATTTTGAACTGAATGATCGGTTATTTAAAAATAGGAGGGAGACAGGGGAACGTGATTTTTTCAGAGGAACGTGCTTACACGATTTTCTCGTGATACCAGGCGTGAATTTAGGCGTAATCCTAAGGGAGATAACGTGTGATGTTAAATAAATATAAATATAAATTTTAAATTTGAATTCGATATGGATTTCCACGCGTTTACTCATCGTGTGCTCACGTATCAACACCGAAAAATACGAAATTTGAAATCCGACAATAATTCAATATTACGGACCCAATGGAACTGGTTTCGTCAAATTCCGAGACTGTGCTTCGGACGGCTATTTTCAAATTCGATTTAAACGATATAAATTCAAAACCGAACAAATCACTTTCAAATTCGTTTTTAAAGCTTCTATTATCTTCAGTATTATCAATATGAATTTTTAAAAGCTTTTGAAATATTTTTCTTCAGCTAAAAATTGAAGATTCGAATTTTTATTCAACTTACAATAGATTAAATATAAAATTTTAATCACCAAATTCAAAATTATATTGGGGATTCAAATTAAATTATCGTTCAAATATTTAAAATTAATTAAATATTCTCAATTTAATTTGTTCAAAATTCTGGGTCGTTACAAACTTCCCTCCTTAAAAGAATTTCGTCCCGAAATTACAAGTTAGGAAAAAAGGTTCTTAACTCGTCTACTGTTTTTCACAATCCAATAGTTTTATCAAATTTTCAAAACAAATCTTTCTACTAAAGATTCGTTATTTATTCAACTAACTTTCCAACTTCAATTATAAGTTTTCAAACAACATTGTTTTACTTCAAAATTTCAATTTAGACTTAAATTCAAATTTTCTCAAAAATTTTCTAACACTCGAAATTTCCGAAAAATTTCGCCAGCGTCTCCTTTGCGCGGCTAACACGGCACGACTACAAAACGTCCCTACGGACTCTCAAATTTCAAAAAGAAAAGAAAAAGCCAAGCGGCTAGACAAGAAATCATCAAATCTCATATAGAAATTTAAAATACATACCTTTAGTCGAGCAATTCAAATTTATCTTTGAAAACAAAATCCCAATTCCTTTATAACACCTGTATCCTACTAGCCATAATATCTAGTTACAGCATTCAATTATTTTGCACATTTCATTATACAATCTTCAATATATACTTCTTATATCATCTCTAATTCACTATTGAAGTTATATATTATTTTTCATTCAAATTTTACATTTCAAATTTCATTTGAATTTAATTCATAATTTCAATTCAATTTGAATTTAATTTATCTTCAATTCTGAAATATTGAATTTTACCTTTTAATTATAGCTGATTCATATCTCTTGAATTTCTTTTACTAACAATTTCAAAACAAAGTTCAACATTCAGCTTTAATTTATATTCACTTACAGTTGTAAATTCCCTTCATTGAAAATTTATTTCTACTTACTTGAATTTATCTTTAAATTTGAACCATCTCATTCATTTAGTTCTCAATTCAAGTTTTAATTTCACTAATTTAACTTCCATCTCATGAATTAATTAATTATCAAAGTAGTTTATTCGGATTCAATCCTTATTCATTTTTCTTTTCCAAGTTAGGAATTTTCTATTCAACGTGATTCAAATCAAATCACATTCCATTATTGAATTTTTCTATTCATCTATCTTTTATAATTATTCAATTCAATTCATTGCTTACAAATTCGAAATGGATTTCAACTTTCAATTTCACTTTCATTTATTCAAATTTATTCACTTATACTTTCTTTAATTTAACTCTATCTTTTAAGTTAAATTTATTCTATCAAAATTCAAATTGTATAAGTTATCAACTTAATAATATTTCATAAATATTTTTATATAGTATTCCAGAGTCTTATCAACATTTCAAAATCATTTTGAAAACAATTCAAATTATCCTTTGAATTTCCAAAACAAAACCCTAATCTTTCAAACAACTTCTATTTAAAACAATTTGGCAGCAATTCCTCTTTTGGAAACCCGAAAATGAACACCAATAATGCCATGGTCATCATTGGAATTATTTTCCAGCGACCGAAAAGAGTTTAGAGCTTTCATCTCTCTAAAACAATTTTCCACAATATCAAATCCTTTGAAAAATCATTTTCAAACCAAAAAGGAATTAAACTTTCCAAATCTCCAAAATTTTCAAATTCCTTTCAAAACATATCCAAAAACTTCTCTGGAATTTTCATTTCCAATTATAAGTCACATTTATAATTTATATTCCTAAATTTCATTTATATATGAATTTATTTCTTAACTTTGGAGTAACGATTTCAATTTCTTTATTTAATTTTAATGATAATAATTTCAATATTATCACTTTCCTAACAACCATGCAACCATATACTATAGTAATTCATAGAAAATCATTTCTTTTCTATACAAAAATAGTTTTGGGTAAAATTATCTCATTCACCCTATTCAAAGACAATACTGTGCCGAATTGTTCTATTCGAGTGTTTAGAAACCCCTTCGATACAGTTTTGCAGACTGTGCCGACGAAGGTTCATATACCACTCAATAAACCAATCATCACAATATAAAACAATTTTATATTCATTAACAAATACGCGCTCGTATCTATTATTACACTCAACTCATTCTAGAGTACTACTGACTCTATCTCTAATGAGTAACAACCAACAGAGCAGGGTTGTCGCTTAACCATATGCTCTGATACCACGTTGTAAGGACCCGATTCTTCGACTTCCGAATATCGACATCAATACATCAACTGTATCGACTACCGAACAAACGAATGTCGGAAAAGCGAATACTTAGGGTTTTAGAAAAAAGAGGTAGAAGAAAAGATAGAAAAAAAAGAAAGAAGAACAACAGAACAACATCAGAAACAGAAACAATTTCAGAATCTCACATATCGCAGCGGAACAAAATACAATAGATAAATCACTAGTCTTTTAAACAAAGAACTATATCAGTTTTTATACAATACATCAGTCAAAGTCAATATACAACTCAATACAACAATGGACAGTTATATAAACTTGTCCTCATACATAATACACAGCGGAATAAATAATATCAGATACAGATACTACGTCTCGCCATCCAGCTTGCTTCCAAAGCTCCAGAATATCCTGATAACATAACTCTAGACTGCCCGTGTGGAAATTGGTGGGCACCCAGAGTTTAGAAGGGAAACAATAAACTCCGAGTCAGTCATGGTGGCTGGTGTGAGATCGTAAAACAGTTTTGTTTATCTTTAAAACAAACAACAGGAAATTTTAAAGTCAATTTCGCAATGCTTTTGAAAATGAAACTACCATAAGACCTCCTGCCACACACACAATGCAAACGCAGAATTGGGGGAGATTTCTTCTTATGATAGTCAAAGATGCTTGATACGTAAAATCAAATCATTTTTGGATATTATTATTAGTGCATAGTGTAGAAAACATTTCGAAAGTAAAATATAAATCTTAGCCGACATAGGTACCATTATAGTATGCCTACTATAGCTACCATATTAGATGGCAGGTTCTATAACTAAAACCGTACAAGTCACGTATTGTTTCTTTGGATTTCCAACAAATGGTCAGGCTAAGGAACTTCCTATTCCACGAACAGAACTCCTTTGGAATGACGTCCCGAGAAATAACCTAACATTACGGTTAGATCTCTGCCAACACAAGGCCGGGTTACCTCTGCAAAAATAGGTAACTACTGACACACGTATGCCATCCCCCGATCGTCACCGATCTTCCCGAGGATCCTCGATTTCCAACTACCACAAAGTAATAAACTCGCAGCATCTACATAGGTTAAATATCTGGGCTCCATACCATGATACCACCTCTATCCAGAAGGAATGACATACACTAAGGGGCGCTACTCCCTAGAACCTTGCCGCATCCTTCCCGTTTTGACCATTTCCGGGGTGTGAGGTCTGACGAAGTCTCGTCCACAAAGCTACGCTTTGTCACCAAAGCCATGCTTCGGGTCAAACAAATGATCAACCTATGATCACAAAGATAAATGATCAAATAAATGATCATATCACAAATGATCAAACACTGATCATCACAACAACACTCAGCATGTCACATTACCAAATTGGGAGTATATCGCTGATAAATTTCAACTACAAAACCTCTGAGCTCGTACGTCTCAGAGAAGGGTGTTAAGCTAAGAGAATAAATTCTCCGCCACCAACAGAAATGTATTTGAAAGAAATCAGCTTTATATCTCAATTTGTAATGTCAGACATACAATCCATACAAGTCTGTTCCGGGATCGAACAGAACCGAAGGCACTTCTCACGAAGCCCTTGCAATTCCGGATAATTTTCAATCACGTCCGGACTTTCCGTCACTAAGGGTGATAAAACCTCTAAATCGAAGATCAGTCGATGTAGAGTAACTCGACGGTAATCCTTCCGTTTTCAAAAATATCCGGTCTTCAACACCGGTCATCAAATGCAATTCATAACGACGTATCACATATTCGGAATGGGTTATACGACCCCATGGTCCTTTCCCGGCTAACCCGAATAGTGAGCGCTTATTCAAAAATAAGTGTGGCATTCAAATTCATCCAATTCACAACAAATACCTATTCAAGATAATTATTGATAGTCGGTTATTTAACTATCAATAAAGATGCGCAACATCATCAGATTCCAAATAATTTTCCAAATTATTTATTTTCCAAAATATCTTTACTAGATATATAATTTCCACACTTCAAAAAATAAACCAACGTTTATTTTTAAAACGAATTTCATTTCTTTTATAAATTCCGTATTGAATTTATATTTCAAAATATCTACTGATATACGATTTTCAATCGATTTCAATATTCACTTCCGACTTATCTTTAGAAAGATAATTCTCAAACGTTTATTTCATATTGGAAAACATTTCCCTACTTATTTAATAATAAGTAATTCACAAATCTATTTATTTTCAACATTTGAAAATATTCGATATACTTAAATCAATATTAAGTATAAATTTCTTTCTTTTAAGGAAATCATTCTCTATAACAACATCTATTTGAGTCAAAACGAATGTTACGTAAAACATCGTTACGACGACTCAAAATCACTAGTATTGGGATTCGAAATTAAGATAGATATGTAAATCCCAATACTATATAAAACGTCTCCTTTCGGAAATCATTTACTATAACAACAGTGTTATAGTCCACCATTTCCTTATTTCTTCGAAAACGTCTATTTCAACAATGAATGTTGAAATCTATGTATTCGATATTTTATACATTTTAAAATGTCTTTTTAAAACAGTTAACTTTGTTTTAGAACATCATTTTCCCAAAAACATATCCGGTTTATTCAATAATATATTCACTGTCCAAAATCGTGAATATAATTCACTTAACCAAATTTCAATATCTCTACTCATTTTATTTCAAGGATAATTCGCTATCCAAAATCGCGAATATATTTTCTTTAATAACCTTCTATATTTAATTTATCAAATTCAATTGATTTCGAATTTATAAATCAACGTTTATAAATTCTATTTCTATTTTATAACAACTTTGATTTATAAATCTCCTTTTATTAACTTCTATAATTCACTTATCAAAATAAGTGATCTCGGATTTATAAACAACGTTTATAAATCATATTCATATTTTATAACAGTTTCAACTTATAAAATCATTTTATTAGCAAATTCCATTCATATTCCATCTAAGTGCAAAAACCTAATTTATAAGTAAATTTCTTATAAATCTTTTATTCTACAATTTCATTCATTTTATAACTTCACAATTTATAAATCTATAAATTTCATTTTTAACACTTATAAAAACTCGTTTTAAAATCCCAATATTTTATATTTATAAATATCAATTTTTGTACATCTTTTATATACATCGTTTTGATAATTCAAAAAAATCCAAATTTTAAGCTATTTTATAAATTACTTAACTTTTTATTTTAAAAAAATCACCTTTCGGTTTTATTTCACAACATCTTAACTTCTATAACTTTAAAAATTTGAACGTTTATTTATTTAAAGTAAATCAATTCAAAAATTCAAATAAAACGTATACTTTCAAATAATCACTTTTAAAATCTCTTTTAAAGTGAAAATCGTTATTTTTAAACTTCAAAATTTGAATCCGATGATGCAACGCACCAATTAGTCAATCACACCTCAAACATCATATATCATCATGTGATAACAGAATATATATCAATATCTGTAAATAAATAAATACAGTTGAGGAATCCAGTTGGATCCCTCCAACCTGTTTCCCTGCATCCACAGACGTTAGCACAATACCAATTCCACTTCGAGGTGGAATATCGCGGTATATAGGATTTATAAAAATATCATCCGCTTAATAACGGCGCAATAGGGTCTCATCCGCTATATAATGCGGGAAATCAATCAATCCAATATATACATATGCCAATATGTATATATTGCTATATATATAGATATATCCTACTATATCTAATATCACATCCAAACAAATCAAACAATCAATAACTGCAATCCAAATATATTTTGAGTGAGAAGATCTCACCTTAGCTTTTTATTTTGCCATCCATTTTCCAAATCCAGATTTATTTTTCTTCGTTGTATTCGACCTTGTATACACAATTATGATTTTTATTAATATTTGAATCAATCAAACAATTGAAATTTCACTTGATAATTTTAAATTAACGATTTGGTCTTAAATGAATAATTTAATTTCCATCAATTTAAAATTGTTCCCGATTTTTAAACCTTATATAAACATTTATATAAAATTTATTAATATTCGAAATAAATCGAATACCCATTTTCGTTTGGTATTTTTTTCTTTATCTAACAATTTTGATTTTAACCAACGATACACTTTTAATTAATGATATCAAAGAATTAAATTTTAAACTTTCTTTTCTGCAATCCTATATATGTGTAAAATTTATCCAACTAAAAGAATTAAAATGAAACAATTACTTTACTGCATTTCTTCGACTAACCTGAAAGAGAAAGGAAACAAGTACGAAAACCCAAGTCGCGACATTGTGAAGTTCGACGAGATTCCAGACCTTGTGCTCACGAACAACCCTCTGCTAACTTGCTCGACTACTTTGGGAATGGCGGAACCCATGCGAGCTAGGCGAAACGACAGCCTTCCCCAAATCGCGATTTCCCACTATGTCGCCATCATCACGCAATTCCTCTACCCTGCCGCGATGCCGCAGACATCCACAAACCAGCTGCCTCTCGACCTTGCCTCGATCGAACTCCCCTCTCGAATACGCGAGTGCGATAGTACTTCCTCCCTTCGATAACTCGCACGCGATTTTGATTCGAAGACCTAAAATTTGAAAGAGGAAGAGCTTGGCCATTTACATTTTGATTCGCGTACGAGATTGAAAAGGAGCTTGGGCTTGATTTTATTTGATTTCGTTTCTTTTGTTTTTGAACGAGAAGGGGGAATGCGATTTGTTTTAAAATGAACTGGAGATGGAGATGTTTTCTTTGTTCGTTCGATTTTATTTTGCTTTGAGGGAGGATTGGAAAGTGATGAAGAGAAGCTCGGCCATTGTTTGATAATTTTCTTCGTTTAATTTTGAACTGAATGATCGGTTATTTAAAAATAGGAGGGAGACAGGGGAACGTGATTTTTTCAGAGGAACGTGCTTACACGATTTTCTCGTGATACCAGGTGTGAATTTAGGCGTAATCCTAAGGGAGATAACGTGTGATGTTAAATAAATATAAATATAAATTTTAAATTTGAATTCGATATGGATTTCCACGCGTTTACTCATCGTGTGCTCACGTATCAACAACGAAAAATACGAAATTTGAAATCCGACAATAATTCAATATTACGGACCCAATGGAACTGGTTTCGTCGAATTCCGAGACTGTGCTTTGGACGGCTATTTTCAAATTCGATTTAAACGATATAAATTCAAAACCGAACAAATCACTTTCAAATTCATTTCTAAAGCTTCTATTATCTTTAGTATTATCAATATGAATTTTTAAAAGCTTTTGAAATATTTTTCTTCAGCTAAAAATTGAAGATTCGAATTTTATTCAACTTACAATAGATTAAATATAAAATTTTAATCACCAAATTCAAAATTATATTGGGGATTCAAATTAAATTATCATTCAAATATTTAAAATTAATTAAATATTCTCAATTTAATTTGTTCAAAATTCTGGGTCGTTACATCTATTCCCGCAAACTCAATAAACATGTCAAATGCAGAATAAAATACTTAGCAAGAAAGATACAACAACACAAGACAAATAACAACCAATAAACTGATAAATTGGAAAGGGTTATATTATTATTGGGGTGCATCACTACCACTTATGACTACTTACGTACCCTTATCTAATTAATTACCTAATTAGATACATGATCAAGCCAACGTAGTTCTCTTACCACAAATAGGACTTAAGGAGCCTACGATGCAACAAACAAATATGCATACAAATCATTTTTAGTTATGGGTTAAAATAACCCCACTTTGCCCACTTTTTAGTTATGGGCTACCCGAATCATTGGTAACATAACAAATCATTTTGTTCTTCGAAGTGATAAATCATTTTGCATTAATAATCACAAATACTTTCAAAACATATATTGTTTATTTTCCTAAAAATCCTAGAAAAGCCATTTTAAAACCACCAGGTTTTAGCCCTCGAAATTCTCATTATTTATAAAATACCTTTTTATAAATATCTTCGTATAAATCTCTTTTATATAACATGACTTCACAAATGTTTTAAAAATTATAATGGGCAATTTTATCAATAATTTGTACTTTATTAAAAGTGTCAAATAATTATACCGGTAGGTTCTATGCGACAGTATAAATCCAGTGTCGAAATCCATTGGTCAAACGGACTTCGTATGGGAAAGTTAAACATTTTTAAAGTTAAACTTTTAATAACTAAAATCAAAACACTAATTTAATTATAACTAATATATTATCTAAACTATTTAAATAAAACACAAACCCTCACCCAATTTAGGCCAAGGACCAAACACAAGCAACAGGGATCCAAATTCTCATTTTCAAAGTTTAACTAATTAATTAGCTAATTCAAATTAACTAGACAAATCAAACTAATATATATATATATATATATATATATATATATCACCCAAGGCCAATACAGCCCCAAACTTCAAACTCACAACCTACTCACGCAACACAAGAAAGCCACCATCTTTCTTTTCAAAGCCTATGCGCATGCAAGCATATATTTCCATTCTTTTTTTCCATGTATGCCTGCTCCCACACTACCATTCATAACCATGCAACTCACGTACCTTTCCAGTCCCGCCACCCTGCACCATCGCCAGAACCACCGCACAGCCCGGCCTTCGGCTTCGGCCTTCCCCAGCCACCGTGAGCTACTGCTCACAGTTTTTTTATTCCTTTTTTCTACACTGGCATGACATGCACACGTACATCTTACCACCCCATTCATTAAAAATGCATGTGGTTGCTTCTTACCGAGCCCGCCTCCATCAAACTTCTTCACGTTCTATGCGTGTCCATTGAATATGCAGAGAAGAAAGGAGAAAACTGTGTATCTCCTTTTCATAAATGTGCGTGTGTTTCATGGAGAGCAAAAAATGTGTAAAAATGAATGTGTGAAAAATGTGTACCAAATTAATGTGTCCAATCCTTCTAGCCTGTGAACATATATTCCCCTTTATGTGCACTGTGAATGTGTAAATATATAAACAAATTTTGCTTAATAGCTAAAGAAACTAAATTACTAACATTTAATGGAAATCAAACAATACTCAAGAGTACATGCGCATGTGCAGAGAGAGGGCATGTCAAAAGAAAGAATTATGTTTGTTTAATATTTTTCTAAATTAAAGTTTTGGGGTACAATGCTACACAATATCCCATTTGCATATGAGTCGCGAACGATAGAAATAAAAATACGATCGCGTACAACAATGTGAGATGATCATAAAACAACAATAATATAGACAGGTTAACTAATTCTATAAAGTTTGAAAAGTACCGACGTTTGAGGTAAAATACATTAAACGAAAATTTAATTATTTTTCAAATTAAAAATTATGGAAAAATCCTATAAATTAAATTAAAAATACGTCAACAAAAATCAGGTCTTAATTTGAAATATAGATTTTATTATATTTTAACTTCAACTTCGAATATTTAAATAAATTAAATATTCAAATTCAAAGACCAAAAAATACAGGTCGTTACAGATATCAATGCTTAAATAAACAGCAAATCATCTTAAATTAACGGTACATAAAGAAGAAAGCTGAATCGATAGACAATAAACGAACAATCGGGAAAATCAAAATGATCGTATATGGAAACTAAATCTCATACCCTTTCCACTAGTCGCTGATTTCAAACTTGTACCATCCCTCAGTTGAAAATGAAGCCGGGCATGTTAAGGTAGGTTACCTCTAGGCATTGCCTTAACAAATATTTTAACCTTCGAGATAGAAACGAGTTTCCATACCTCGATATTTAGTGCTAATAGTGTGACTAAATCCTTTCCATATAAGCGATACAGTTTGCGGAAATTAAATTTCTTATCTTTTCCATAACCGAATCAAACCTTTTAAACTCTTAAAACTGAACTTGTGGTTGGTTTTCACATCACAAATATTTGTAAAATACTTTTAAAAAAACACTCTTTAAAATATTCTTTTTAAAGTGCAAATTATATTTTTAAGCGTATTAAGAGAAGGGTCAAAAGAAAATGTCATTAAAACATTATTTACTATAAACCCCGCTTTATTTTTAAAAACAATTCCTTTTATTAGATTTTTTCATTTATAAAGTATCATTTATAAATTTCAGAAACATTTATCATCTCGGAAGAGAATAAATCAACTAAAATGCTTTTATAAATTTAAAAAAATGTTAATCGTCCGAAAAGGTAATTAAAATAATTATTTTATAAATTTAAAACCACATTAATTATCCGAAGGGACAATTAATCAAACTTGTAACTTCTTTAATAAATCAATTAATTAACTATAAACATCTTTATTAAACTAGTTAATTAACTTCAATCGCTTTTATTAAATCAGTTAATTAATCTTTAAAACACTTTTATTAAATTAGTTAATAAACTTTAAAAATCATTAATAAATTTATTAATTAACTTCATTATAGTTAAATAATAATTAAGAATATATTTAAACCTCCAATTCTTTTCAACTATTTATACAATCCTTACAAACCCATTTGAAATGAATTTACAAAATATTTAAGGTAAATATCCTTTATGAATGTAAATAATATTGATTATGCCGAAAGATAATTATATCGAATTTATAATCATTTATAAATTTAAACTGACATTAATTATCACAAAAGATAATTTGTTAAATTTTATAATCTCTTTATAAACTTAAAACAGTGTTGATTATTCCGAAAGATAATTAATTAAATCTATAACTCCTTTTATAAATTTTGATCAACACTTATCCTTTATTTTCAAAATTCTCAAATTACTTGAAATTATAGTTCAAACAATTTTCAAAGTACAAAAACATGACCAAACATTTATTTTGTCAAAATACAAGATCAAGTTCAACACCCAACAAGGGTTTAAGGAGATGATATTTCATAAGTGACGGTATAGCGATAATTGCTATAACGATGCTTACTCAAATCAAACCATATGTCAGAGATATTTCAACCAAACATCAATATAAGCAACATAAGAATACAGATAAATCAATAGTGGTAAGGAACCCCTTAGGGTCTCCCTACAAAAGACCCATACAAAACAATGGTTATAGAAAATATATATAGTCATATGGATTCCCTACAAATCAGGTAATAGGTCATCCTCTTCCCAAAGTAGGAATCCTTCCAACAAACAATCAAACAATAATATATAAACTATCATTCAAGCATTCAGCAATAATCTACAGCAACACAGATATTATATAGTTTATTTAAAGGTGAGTTTACTCACCCAAATTCCAGTTGATGATTTCGCATTCCTGTTCGATCTAAAATCGAAAGGCATTCAATTTTAGCTCAAATTTCTACTTGATCCAAATTCGATGAATCCAATTCTAGCGCATAGATATTATTGATACGAGCCCAACGTAAAAGACCACATCCAAAACCGACTTCGTACGAGCAAAGATATTGATTTTATAAGTATATGAATTAAATAATTTATTAATTAAACTCAATCCCTTAATTAATCACCTTAACCTCTCACTGATCCATCTTCTTCCAATTTCAAATCACTGATCATGCATGCACATTTCTGATATGCACGAACCCTAACCCAACGACCTTCTCTCCTCCCCCATTCGATCTCCGGTCATCGAAATGACAAACCGGCAGTCCTTACTAACTCCACCTCGCACGCTCTTCACTTCCCCCCATCATGACAAATTCGGCCACCCAAATCATTTTCCGACCTGATGACCTAATTGTTGCCCCAATTGTCATGTTCCACTATGGCCACTCTTGGTTGCTCCAACAAGCACTAAACGACTTCTCTTCACGCCACGAGTCCATCGCCACCTTCGAAACCACCTCTGGCCACTTCTAGTAAATCGTGACCTGACCCAATCTCATGCACAGTAAAAATGTCGCCCCGGGCAGGATTTGATCGCACCTTCTGAAACTCGCTCCATAACTTCGTCTTCCCATGAGAAACCCAAATACAACCTCGCCTTGGACCATCGTCGCCTAAAACTCCGCCCAAAGCAAACCCTAGGATCGGCCAGGACCGCCGATCATACCAAAACAACATCGCATGCTACAACACAACTATAGAATTGAAGCTCTCACCAAAACTAACTCAAAGAATCCAACTATGCAATTTTTCATTGAGTAGGATGTTTGATTTTCATTTTTGAAGCTTTCGGTCGTTTTTGTGTTTATCGAAACAGATAGGAAGGAGGGAAATGAATTAAAGAAGAGGGAAAAAGTAAGAATTGTGGTAATGTTGACTTTATTTTTTAGACAAATTCAAACTCCTGCTTAAATCACAAGTAAACCCATATTCTCAAGTTAGGCAATATTCCTAAGTAACAATCATATCACCATCAAAAATTTTGAATTTTGATTTTGATTTTGATTTTAAAAGATTTTGAAAATATGGTTTTTGCAGCATTCCACTACACAATATTCCGTTCACGTACGAACCGCGAATGGTAGAAATAAAAGTACGATCGTGCGCCAAAATACGACACGATCGTAATTCAACAATGAAGTATACAGATTGTTTTATTATATGAAATTTCAAAAATATCATTATTTACCATAAAATATGTCAAACGATAATTTAAATATTTTCTAAATTAAAAATTATGGAAAGGTCCAATAAATTCATTTAAAAATACGTTATAATAAAATCAAGTTGTTTTTATTAACAGTTGATTTCCTTGTTTTTTATTCGAACTATTTATTATTGTAAATAAGTTTACAAAATGGGTTCGCCATTATTATTTGTTAATTAAAAGGATTTGAATAAGGCTATTAAATCCATTTAACTATATTTAATTCGTAATTCAAATATCTAAATAATCACTATATTTGAATATAAGTTATCAATCTAAACATCGCAATTTAAAAAACCTGACATTTTTCTTAACTTGCATCAATGAGGACTAGGGTTGCCCTCCCCTCTTCAACCGCCGCCCTTTCTCCACTTTCCCTTTAAATTTTCATTGCCTCTTCCATTTCCTCTCGCCTCTCCACATCGCTACTCATCTTCGCTAGCTTTCCTTGTTGCAGCAAGTTATCCTTCCCTGCATCTCCCCATTTTCCCCAAATCTCTTTCTGGTGCTTCACCTTTTCCAACTTGTCATTTTTCTGATGGCTTTGTTCTGAGGTAGCATTGTGCCTCAGTGGTTATTTTTCAGGTTGTATGGCATTGTTCCTACGCTGTTTCTTCTTTTCGGTTAGGAGATTTCAAAGTCACGCCTCAAGTAGTCGGTGTTGGTTCCGTTGTAGGCTTTTGGTTCTAGGTATTTTGCCTTGTCGTTTCTTCGTAGTAGTTAATTGGATTCTCAGCGATTGCATCTACAACGGAGAGTCGTTTTTGGTTGCTTGCTTGCGGTGCTTCATATCGGCATTTGGGCAATTTTATCTTGGCCGTAAGCTTTTATATTGGGTTCTTTCCTGTCTGTTTTTTCTACTCTATCTTGAAATCCCGTGCTCATGCTTTGGTGCCTTTTGGTCTGGTGATTCTCTGTTTTTATTGTGATATGGGTGTTGTGTTGCCGCATTGTATGTGTTTGCAAATACAGTTTGTGGCAATTGTGGTTTTGTTCTTGGTAATTGATATAGTGGCTTTGGGTAATATTGTTCTTTCTTTGTGAGAGTCTTCTTTGATGCTGCAGTGGTGATATTGCTATGATGGATATTTGGTAGGAATATGAAATGTGTTGCTATGATGAAAATGGTAAGATGAAATTGGTGTTGCTCTGTGCAGCTTTGTCGAGATGGAAACGTTAAGATGAAAATGGTGATGAAACGTGCAGCTTTGCTGATTTATTTGTTAAGTGGCCGAGTGGATTTTTTGCTTAGCGTGATAGTTTGTGTTCAGGTATGTCTTGTGCAGCCTGAACTTGCTTGTTAATTCACCTTGTGTGATGTTTTTATAGTAGCGTAGGCATCCTGCCTATCTCATGTTCCTTGTATGTTTTTATTACATTTGTTGTAATAAAAAGTGGATGGTCCACTTTAAAAACCATCTGGCCTTGCCAAAAAAAATATCAATCTCAAAAAACAAGTATTTAAACATTTAAAATTAATTAATTATTCAAAATTAAAATGTAAAATTTTGAGATGTTACAGATTCCTCTAGTGAGTGATAGGACTCGCTCACCTTAGGCTCTTAACCTTAAGTTCGCTCAACAAATCATAGATCCGTAAGCGATGGATAAGTCATTATCGGTTGTATCAAATACAACTACTGACTATGGTCTTTATCCTATTTGTGGTCTCGACCTTGAGTTTTGTCAAAAAATCAAGAAAGATTATTCACTCTTACCTATCATTTTGCAACAGTCTAAGTATAATGCACATACCTTGAGTTTAGTCAACAAGTACATGCATGCATCTTACCTCTTCCATGCAATATGTTAATAGTACTATACATAACAGCTCTTGCTCGAGTTTATTTTGCAACTGATGCATATGCAATTAATCTATTAACTTATAAATGATAGTGGCAAATTATATTAAACATTCATAAGATTTAATATACTTTGAGTGATATCGATTTAAAGAATAATGTGTTACTTATGAAAAATCCTAGCGATTCAAGTGCCGGACACATCTGAAATCACGGTATATGTACCGTATTTATGTATTTACTCCAAAAAATCTATTTTGGGTTTATTTAAGTTCCACTTTCATTAGATTTATACATATATAGTTATATAATTTAATTTATTTACAACTATTATAATTTAACCAACTTATATAATATATACATGTACATTAATAATTAAATCATATTTATTTAATTTCCAATTTTATTTAATTAACCAGTTTAATTAAATTTTATTAAAATTTTAGAAATTTTACAATGTTTATCTTAAACTATTTAAGATAAATAACTTATTATGACATTTATGGTTTTTTTGAAATTGTTTAATTTTATTGCTAATTTGTTTCCATGCCCAAAGCCCATATAACAAACAAACTTTGGCACTTACGAAAGAAAAAATTATAACCCAACCCATCTTGAAAATTGTGAAAAGTAAGTGTCAGATAATAATTAGTAATATTCCTAAATTTACATACCTTTTCACTTCCGCTGTTCATTCTCTTTCTTCCTTTTCTAGCTCCTTTCAGGTTTGCAAAATCAAGGCGGTCGATAGTCAAAGTGACCCCAGGCTTCTAGAAGTTGTTCCTCCTCAACATCACCGGTACGTAACTTCTTCTTTATGCGTTCGAAAATAACTTTAACGTCATCTTCTATCAATCTACAAATCAGTTCTAATTTCCTTTCTATCTTTTGAAATGTGCGTTCATTCCTCTCCTTCCAAACATGATAAACGATAGTTGTAAGTGTTACATGCTTTATCAGCTTAAATAGACTATATTCCCCTTGGTTTCTACTCAAGTAGATAAGTTCCCCCTCTAAATTTATGACTGGCCGTATGTCTTTGTTTCTCTGCATAAACATTTTTAGCACTTTGCTGGAATATGAACATTCAAAAAATAAGTGTTGGTGGGATTCATTTTCAGTCAGGCATAGTTTACATCTCATTTTTGCATTTCGGCCCCATTTAGCTAATCATAACATTTACGGTTTTTTTTATGTGTGTGTATACATATCAATATATATGTGTGTATATCTATATCAAATAATTAACTTTCAATTAACTATTTATTTGACAAATCTTTTATTTAATTATAAATTTAAATTAAATCAAAAATTTAATATTATTTATTTTAAACAAATTTAAGCTGAATGTATGGCTATAACAATTATTGTTACATACATATATCACTATATATGTATATGTTTTCATTAATTAACATTTAGTTAATTTATTATCAAGCAAATTATTCCTTTAATGAAAAAAAGTAATCATATATTTTTTTATTAAATTTGAAAATTTTATATATAATCTACTTTAAAAAATTTAAGATAGTCATATACATATATCATTACATATGTTTATTTTAATTAATTAATATTTAACTAAATTTTTAATTAATTAATTTAATTAATTAAATATTATGCAAAAATATTATATTTATTTTAAAAAAGATTTTGAAAATATTTTATAACTTTTATAAAATTTCATTTTATATGTTAAACTTAACTTCTATATTTAAAATGTAATTTTAAATTTTCAAATCTTAATTTGAAAATTAGCCCGAGGCCAAAAAATCTCAGGGCCTTACATCTTGGCTAACCTTTTGGATTTACTCCAACCATTGGGCCAGGCCAATAGCCAAAGAGGGAGAGTACTTGATTATTCAACCCTAACCCTGGACATAATTATTTGGGACACCCATCAGATAAGTATGTTCTACTAGTTGGCCCTGAATGTTGACTAATTCGACTACATAGACCATTAGGGCTCTGATAACATTGTTGGTCCAGCGTAAACTCCTTTGGAGTAACCTAACAAGGTACCTCACGAACGAGTTTTGCATGCATCCTTTTGACTTACACAACCATCGCATGACATGTTAGGTTAAGAGGCAATGCTTTGTCACGTATCATAATGTGAGAACGCCCATCATGCTAGTTGTAGGGATCGAACCTTGGACATCCAATGTACCAAGTGAACGCCTCAACCAATCGTGCTCTTATGCCATTGAAAATCCTGGTCTAGTTTGTAGAGGAATAAATTAGCACATTTAAAAAAAAATCTTTATTTGGATCTTAGTGGGCCATTGTAATCTATTAACTAGCATTTGATCAAACCTATCTACGTGAAATAAAATCATATTTTATTTCGTAATATTCTATTTTAATTAATTAAAGATATTAATTAATTTATTATAATGTTCATTTGAATATATCATATATGTATATAATAATGACATGACGTGGCAACAAAAAGATATATAAATATGCGTATAACTATATATATACATATAGATATTGAGATTTATATCTATTATATATACATATAGGTTATACATACATAAACATATGACAAGTTCATATGGTATCAAGAATATAAATGCCTAAGTATATACATATGTTTAAATAAGCTATAATATATGTGGTTTGTATACCCAAATTAATAGTGCAATATATATATAGTTTTGAAATACATACATATACACACACACACACACACGTGTGTGTGTATACATACATACATACATACATATATATATGTGTGTGTGCGTATATACATATACATAAATTTCAATAAAATTAAGTTTATGTAAACAATAATCCAAGAACAATTAATGAAATAAATTTCAATTTAAACCTTTGACTAAAGGAATATTTAGTTGGCATGTAAGAAAAATGAAAAGTCTTCCCACCTTTCTCTCTTGTAAAATGCTAATTAAATTTTGATCCAAATCATAGTTGTAACTTGTAAATTCCACAATTACACAATGCATATGATAGAATATATTATATTACATATATTGCAACTTGCATAAAATGAACAACAAATCATATAAGAAAACATAAATAGATCAACATACTATTAAAGACATATATCTTGAATTTAAACTTTTACGTATAAAACAACATATATATATGTATATGTATATGTATGTATATATATATATCTGTGTATATGTGTGTGTGTGTGATATAATTACTTTTTTCAAATAATTATAAATTAAGTGTACACACACTCGTAATAATCAAAATAATTAACAAAATAAATTGCAAATTTATTCCTTTGATAAAGTGGATAACAAAATATCATGCAAAAAAATAGATTCACGAATACATAAGATTAAAATAAATATATTAATTTCATTACTATTTTTCCATTTTGCCTTGGCACAACGGTTAGGTCACCTGCATGGTGATCTGGATGCCCAGGTTCAACTCTGGAAACAGCCTCTTCGCAACGCGAGAGAAAGGCTACGTACATTATCGACCTCCCTAGAGCCCGCTATCATGCGAGGGCCTCGTGCACTGGGTTCCACCACTTATTGTTTTTCCATTTTCTTTTGAATTTTATTTATAAACAACACACATAACAAATCAAATTCAATAATATACAATGGCAATTTAAATGTATGTTACATACATTGATTTTGATCAAGTGTGAACATATATAGATATAAAAAAAATATAGATTTACCTTTGTTGATCCAGCCCTTCATGACACCTTGAATTGTAAATCAACTCCTAGATTTCTTGAATCACCTCCCGATCTAGCTAGAATCGAGTGAATCACTTTTATTTTATTTCTTTGATGTTATATAGAGTGAAAAAAATTCGACCATGGGAGAAAGGGAAGAAAAAGTGGCAGCCATGAAAAAGCAAGAAGAACGAGGAAAGACCGAATGAATAAATTAATAAGAAAGATTTGTTTTATGGAGAGAATGAAAACCTTTCCCCTTCTCTCTTTTCAAACTTTCCTATTTAATCCCCCAATTAGATATAAATCAATATTTAGACTATTTCTTTCTTATGGCTAGCCATGATTTTGTCCCACATGGAACAAAAAATCCCAAGGCCTATTTAAGTAATTAAATATATTTAAAGGTTGTTTAAATAAATAAATAAATACACATACACACATAAATAATATATTGTATATCAATATGTGTGCATATAACTTTTATGTACACATCCAAATAATTATTGATAGTATCCAAAACTTTATATAAATTAATAATTAATATTTTTTAAATATTAATTAATTCATAACATTTTATAAACGAATTAAGTCATGTGGTTTTTCGAGAATTCGCAAATGCGGTTGTGAGGCTAAAGGTGTTAATTTAGTCAATGATTAATACTAAATAATTCAAATATTATTGTTGATCTGTCACTCTAGATAGTGCTTTGACAATTTGGCTAAATTCATCTATTAGAGCTCTTTTCGATAAAATCCAATTTCACATTTCCTTAAGTGGTGCCTTTTAGTAACGATAATTTACACATGTTCTCTTCATCAAAACTATATCACTTTAGGATATATTAAATTTGGTATTGGTCAAAGTTCCAATATTATCCACATTCAACTTCATTTGTCCAAAAAGAGTCCTTAGTTCAATAATAACATTTATTATTAACCGTATTATTCTAGCCAAAGAATTTTAACTTTGAGTTGACTATAGTTGACCGTGGTACTAACCTCATACAATCGAGAAGACGAATTCTCTATTGAATAGTACTTCACTTCTAATGCTTCAATACAGACCCATATATAGTTTCTCGATGAATCACCATGCCATTTTTTAACTACACTCAAAGTGGAGTATTCACATTAAAGTTCCATAGTATTCTGAAGTTGAGAGAACTATATAATATCATCACAATAAGATTTCATGTTTGACCTAGCTGTTATAAGCCAACGGGAAACTCTCGGACGAGTCATTCCATAGTTCAATAACTATAAGTACATAACCCTTTGATGCCCTAGAAGCCATGAATAATACACCGCCCAACATTTGGGGAGCATCACACACTCTGTTCTCAAAGGATGAACCAATATCATTTTCTTGAAACATCTTGACCAAGAATATTCAAAAAAAATGTCATTTTACTTTATGATTAATTACTCATGATTGCATGTAACAACCCTGGTTTAGAATACTAGAAATTAAATTAAAATATAATTTATACGATGATAATTAAATAATTAGGAGGTTTGGAGATTTCTATTTCAAAATTAAAGTGTAATTTGGAATAATATAAAAGGAGCATGTAAATGATATTCTAGGGAACAATAAATGTTTGGAAAATTTAAGTGTAATAATATTTCTATGAGATTTAATTCATTTATTTTATAATAAAGAACATGGGAAATTTAATTAATGGAATAATGATATGAGATCCTTTTAATTACAAGTGAAATTTCATGATTTATTTTATCACTAGTAAAATCATGGTAGTAAATTTAATGAAAATATATTAAATTTAAATTATTTATGATTTCTTGTCTAAATGGAGATTTATAACTTAATGGGCTAATTGTTTCCAATTAATTAAGAATAATAAGACAGATTTTATTATTAAAAGTTGAGTTGTAAATTTATTTAATTTGTTGAAAATAAAATGTAATGAATTGACTAGTATTGGTTTTATAAAAATGAAGTTAATTTGTAGAATCAATTCATTATTTAAAACAATGTTTCAAGAAGCATTTTCTTTTGGTAATTGGAAAATAAGAGTACCGACTTATTTCTTTTGGTAAGCAAATAATAAGCTTGGCCCAATTAGAGTTAGTGTATAAGATATAGTGAGAAAAGAAACATGTACGTTCACTTTGTTTTCTCACTTTTTCACTTTCAGTAACCAGAAATTTACAGTGAACACTATCTCTTCCCTCTTTCTCAAAACCCTAGTGTATTATTCCTCAAATCAACTAATTAAAAGAGAAAATCTATAATTTTTGGAGTCTATATTCCCAGGTAATCTATGCTGACCTTTGATACATCTTATAGTTCCTTAATTTCAGTTTTCTCTTTGCAATTGAAATGAGTTTTGGGTCAATTTCTGAGATTTCTAGGAACAGCTGCTGATAGGAGTTGAGCAAAGGCTTAAAGCAGTAAACAACTCATTTTCTTAGTCCATAAGGTGAGTAATCTTACAAATCCAGTTCTAGTTCATATGCATGTGAGTAATTGCTTGAATGGTTAAGGAAATGGTTGGAGTTTGATCTAGTTCTGTGTTTCTCTATTGTCAGTTTCTCTATTGTTTGTTCCTCTGTCCGTAATTCATCCATGTCTAATGAAATCAACTGTGATTACTTATCAATTTGCTATATCTATTGTTGAGTGTGTGCATGCAAGTAATTGGATATTAACAGTCAACATATATTGCTGGAAACTAAAGAAATCACGTCGGAGCAAATGGTCATCGGTGGGGAGCCAAAACCTGGAGCACGCATGCTCCAGGTAATGCCCCGATCAACCAGTCATATAGGACCGGTCGATTGGTCCAGAACCTAGAGCAGCGCATGCTCCGGTAGCTGCTCCTCTCCCTGACCTTGCTTCTGCCTTTTTTCGCCTTATGTTGTTTAGTTTGTTGCATTGTTTTGACCATTCTAATGCTTCCAAATGTTTCTATATTTTTTGGATTTGAACTCTTATCTTTGATGATTTGATTTTGTGACATTTCCAAGTTTTAATAAATGTTTATTTTATATATAAACACACACACATACACACACACACACACACACATATATATATATATATTGAAGTTTCTAAATAGAATTTTAGTGAAATTTATTCACAAACCAATTCAATTCAATATCCTATTTTCAAATAAAATGTTTAATTGTGACGCCCCACCGCTATACTCACGCTAGCCAAGGACACTACGGGGTAATGCCGTCGACTAGCACGAAGATTAAGGCTGTTGAGGAGCGACCATCTGTGTAATTGCTTTGTGCGAGTACCGATATGTCTGATAATATAACTTACATTTCATTTCAAGAGGAAATCCGACATATCAAATACAAACTCAAAGCTACCACACAGTGGCTAGGTGGACTTCGAAAACAAATATAGAAATAAACATAACACAAATCAGTCACAGATATTCATATCACAAGGGCGGAAATAGATATGAATATAACACATGGAAGTGTACACCAAAGTAGTGGTCATATAAGATCCACTACAACACAAAAGAATAGGTATAGGTGCTAGACAAAAGAATAAGTATACAACAAGAAGTCTCTATCTTAAATGTATACTAACAAAAACTACTATGCTATGTAGTTAGCCAAAATCAGATGATGGTCCCAGATAAGAGGTCAAGCAGAAGCACCTGAAATACCTCAGTTTAACCCGAGTATTATTTAGAAAGAAAATAATAAACGGATCAGTCTAGCTATAAATATCAGATAAAATGATATAGGATAAGAGATATGACCAAAAACGTATGATAATAAAAATGTCATACTATGACAAGTATACATCAAATAACAACAAAAATCATACAATATCTCAAATCAACTCGCACACCAAAAAGAATGTCATATTCTTTAAATTATTCACCAAAACACAAATATTGACAAAACATATCAATGCCAATCCACGAAAATTGGTGAAACACAAATTTTAGAAATCACAACCAGAAATCCAGAAATCACAAAAGGGGGGAAAACCTATCACAAACGGGAGCATGAAAACTCACCAACACGTGTATCACAAATGGAATGCTATTCCATAACTTAGGAGCAACGACGCAGTACAATAACGGTACGTCCAATGAACCAAAAAGCCGGGACATCGATGTAATACAATAACAGTACATTTGATGAACCAAAAAGCCGGGACATCGATGTAGTACAATAACGGTACATCCGATGAACCAAAAAAACCGGGACATCGATGTAGTAAAATAACGGTACATCCGATGAACCAAAAAGCCGGGACATCGATGCAGTACAATAACGGTACATCCGATGAACCAAAAAGCCGGGACATCGATGTAGTACAATAACGGTACATCTGATGAACCGAACACTATAAAAGAACATGGGTCGCTAGCCCATAAAAGAAATGAGACGAAGCTCAATAAAACTGGATACAGTCCCCCACGCGGACAAAGAGACATCGCACATCGCTAGTCTAAATCACAAAATAATCATCATCGATCAATAAAAAGTGTCAATTACACTAAACTAGTAAATAGATGAGTTTAGCTTCATGTCCCACAACTACTGGCTTAACTTAAATATTTACGAACAAATTGTAGATTTTCACTTGAAAATTGTCACAAGAGTTCAATCGAACAAGTCCAAGAATTAACCGACGAAGTAAACGCCAGCGTTTCATACCACTTGTTTTACTAAGCCGTTTAATTAGATTTCTCATACGAATGAGGTAAAGGTTTGTATATACTAATAGATTGGAAAACGGTTTTAAAACGAGCTTTGTATTTAAAAGTAGTGTTGAAATCGTTTTGATGAAAGAGTTTGAGTATTTACTACTAGTATAGAAACCTTTGTATTTAGAAGTGACAAATCACAAAAATGATTGTAGAAACAATCAATCACCAAAGATTCACATACGAAGACGTGAATTAAATCCAAAGAAATCGATACCAAATCCATCAAAATTGATATTCCCAAAAATCCCGAAAAAGAAGTCATCAAGGTCGATAAAAGTGATAACAACTAATCGGAGAAACTAAAATCGATAAACGATGGAAATTCAATCAAGAAAAGCCTAGACAGGCAGAAATGCACAGTTCCAGACATCTGGGGATAAATCCAGACGTCTGGATTTAGGTTCTGGAAACAATCCATAAGGATTCCAAACGTCTGAATTTACAAGGCAGACGTCTGAACCGTAACCAGACGTCTGACCTTGTAAATCAGACGTCTGAACTGAGATACTGGGAATTCTATTCCAGAACACCCAGACGTCTCGGAAGTAGGATCAAACATCTGGATCACTCAGACGTCTGGAAAGCAAGGTCAGACGTTTGAGCAGAACGTCTGGAATATTTATTCCTTAGGCTCAGACATATGATCCTTATTCCAAACGTCCGAGCTGAAGCTTAGGCAAAGAATTAACCTAGGCAAATGATGGCCAATTCGTACCTAGAGCGATCGGACGAGCAACGGCGACTAAGGATTTACGCCAAGCGACAAGCTGGCCTTATAGGCTCTTCGATACACCCCAAACATCAATGTCCAAACATCATTTTCATAAACTGGACCAAAGCACCAAAATTTGGAAAATTCACCAAATCAATTCAAATCAAAAGCAAATGGATATGCACAAGTGTTAGGAATTCATACCTAACAACAATGATAGCTATAGACGTAGATGTGAGTTAAAGAACTCACCTTTAAACCCAAAAACACGAATGAGAAGCTTTGAAACAAAGGAAAGGCCAATCCCTCTTCAATACACCTCTAGAAGCTCCAATTCTAAGATTACAATGAATATTTCCTAAATTAGGTTATAGGAAATTTCTGAAATTGGAGAGAGATCGAGATGGAGAAAATGAAGAGGATGCTTACCTAAGCTTCTCTTTGATTTTGGAGCTAGAACTTGAATTTGCAAAGGAACTAGGGTTTTGAATTTTAATTTCCCATTCCTCTCCCCATTTTTACAGAGCTTGAAGTGTTAGGTAATGATATAATGAAGTGAAGAGGAGAGGGGCTGAGTTAGGGTATTAGTTGGGTTAGTGGGCTGAAACCCAAACCCAAAGCCCTAGTAGAAAAATAGCAAATTCTACTCAACTCCAAACATATCGATGTTTATACTCAAAAAAGTTGTAAATGCCATTTTGGACTTAATGGAAGTGGTCTCGAGTTCCAATTCGACTGTTTACAAAAAGTAGCTTTTCGGACTTTAATCCGATTAATGATGCTATATTTAAACAAAACATTTAAATATACAATCGTAAAATATGCGGGTTGTTACAGACTCCCCTCCTTAAAGAAATTGCGTCTTCGCAATAATTAAGAGGAAAATAAAGAGTAGCAACCATAAAAGCATATCAACACAAAAGATGATTTGAAATAAGAAGTTCACCATAAAGAGCACGAAAGAGTAAGTCTGGATGTGTTTGCTGGATGAATTCTCAAGATTCCCAAGAGGAATCCTTAGGATTTGATGACCATTGAACTTTCACAAGAACATATTTATTTCGAAGGCGTTTAACCTCCGAAGTAATGATACGAATAGAATGTTGCTCATAAGTCAAATTTGGTGAAACTTCAATTTCTTCAATTACACCGGGCTCAAGAATAAAATCGGAATTCCTAAGGTATTTCCGTAGTTGAAAGACGTGGAAAACTTCATGAATAGCAGAAAATTGAGCCGGTAATAAAAATGCGATAAGCCACGGAACAAATACGTTCGGTGATAGGAAATGGACCAACATATCGAGGTGCTAACTTTCCCCGATCAATTGAAACGCACAACACCCATCATAGGCGAAACACAAATGAACACCAATAAAATCTGGACCTAAAACCAGCTTCTTACCGGCTTCAAGCCAACACGAAGTAAATCGGCACGGCCTTCCGTAGAGTGCCTCGAAAGATGCCATACCAATACAAGATTGGAAGCTATTATTGGAAGAAAACTCAACAAGAGAAATATAATCTTCCCAATTTCCACCAAATTCAAGAACATATGCACGAAAAAGATCTTCAAGAGTTTGATTCACACGCTCGGTTTGTCCATCGGACTGAGGATGATAAGCGGTGCTAAAATTAAGCTTTGTTCCTAAAGCTTTTGAAGGCCTTACCAAAATCCACTAGTAAAATAATGGATCACGATTGCTAACAATGGAAGTAGGAACTCCATGCAATTGAATTTGACATAGAGTTTAGCCAAAGAGGTACGGTCCAAAAGAGAAGGATGAACCTCAAGGCTACACAAAACAAGAGATGAACAAGAATTGGATTCACGATCTCGAATCTCACAAGTGGATAAAGTCTCAAGATCATTCCATTCGGATATCATCATAGAAACAACTGCTTGTTGCTTTCGGCTAAGGGCATCGACAACACGATTACCCTTTTCCGAAGTACAAAGAATATCAAGATCATAAGATGCAAGGAACTCCAGCCAACGCTGTTGATGCAAATTAAGTTCCTTTTGAGAAAATAAATGTTTCAAAGATTTATGATCGGAGTAGAGAACAAATTTCTCTCCCAAAAGATAATGACGCCAAACTTTAAGAGCAAAAACAATAGCCACGAGCTCTAGATCATGAGTGGCATATCTAGTCTCGGCAAGCTTTAATGGTCAAGAAGCATAAGCAATAACATGTTCCCTTTGCATGAGAACGACATTCAAACCAATATGACTAGTATCAGTATAAACAATAAAATCTTGGTTCCCTTCGGGAATCGCAAGAATAAGAGTATCGGAAAAGAGATCTTTTAAATGATCCTCTTTCCCGAAAAGCTAAGACATTCAAAATTATAATTGACTTTAAGTAATCATCTTTTTAGAAAAAATTATTTTTACAAGTCAATTTATTGTGTCTGACTGTCTCATCACAGCGTTTAGGAGATTCCTATCGATAACGTTGATCAAGCGCATCGACTAGAATTCTTAAAGCACTCAATGGGCATAACAACACAAAATCATCTTCAATATGATAAACATGCCTCTTAGAAAATTTTACAAATATTCTTTGCTTGTTTAAGAACAAAATCCAATTATACTTATAAATATCTTATTAAAAAGATTTGCAAATTTTAAATTGTTGTTTTCATCCATAATCAATAAATACAAGGATAAGCTCATCGAGATATTCGCAGAATACTCGATTCACAAAATGGATGAAATAAGGTAAAAGGTTCGTTAAACCGAATGACATAACGAACCACTCACAAGAATCATAACGAGTGCAGAATGCGGTAAGTGGAATGCTACCCTCCGCAACTCGTAGCTGATAAAAACTGGTGGCAAGGTCGAGTTGAAAAGGCCTTAGCACCACTCAATAGATTGCTTAGGTGATAATCCTAAGACAAATCTCAAAAATACCAGAAAATTCACAAACTACCTGAATGAGAGAAATAACACTTTCCTCATCAAGTGGGTTTAAAGAATAAATTGATGCCACCGAATTTGGAAATCAAAATCATTAAAAACAATAGAAATCTGCTTAATAGATTGAGGATGTCGAAGATATATAGTCCGCTCAGGACATAGGATGTGGGCTTCATAATGATCAAGCCCATCCTTTCTCAAAAAATCAATTTCGAAGCCTAAGTAACGCATAACATGCAAATCGGCTCAAAAAGAATAATCACATAAAATAATCTCGACGTTTTCACAAAGCAAATTGAGTGTTGCGGATCCATCAATCGAATTCGCAATTCTCAATGAAGTCATCAAGCCCATAATATTAAAAGAGAAAGAATCATCAAGTTCTTTTGATAAAAAATAATGAGATGAACCCGTATCAAAAAGAACTCGAATAAGATAATCACAAAACAAATAACGTCAAGGATAGAATGAGAAATACCTTGACCAAGAGAAGTGTCACTAGGAGCTTGCACGACATTCAACTCTCCCTTTCTCCTACTTCGGAGTATGGGACATGTAGATATAAGATGGCCCGAACTTTAGCAATAACGACAAAAAAATGGTTTTGGACACTCATTTGCATAGTGGTCCGTAAGACCACAATTGTAGCATCGTCCACGACTAGGGGTAGGAGTCTTTGCTATCGAAATTGTCCGCTTCCCTTTCTTGTTGGGATTCGCATTGGGGCCTTTGAACTTAATAGGCCTCTTCATGTTATTAATGAAGTTTTGTTTGGCACGCACAACTTCAACATCACTTTCTCTATCGGTCTCTTCAAGTCGAAGAGCGATATCTACAAGCTGATCGAAAGAAACTTCTAGTTTCCGAAGTAAAGGCTTTTTGAGGTTATTATTCAACCCATAGAGAAACTCTGATTTTTCTTCAATGGGGTATTAATATACTCGACCCCATATTTAGAAAGGATTCAAAAGATGCGACATAATCTGCCACAGAAGATTCACCTTGAACAATGTCAATAAAGCGTCGGGCTAAAGTTACTTTTTCAGCCTCCGGCACAAACTTCAATTCGAACCTTTCCCAGAATTGCTTCCAAGTAAGATCTGCTTCAATAATTTTCGAAATCAAAAGCTCATACCAATCTAATGCTCTTTCTTGGAGCATGCTAGAAGCCACTAGGAAACGAAGTGAATCAATAAGATCCATTTGGGAAAAGATGCGATCGCATGATCTAAGCCAAGCCTGGATTTCTATAACGGTTTCGGAACCCTTGAATGGCCTTCCACCCAAAGCGGTATAATCTCTGCACAAGCGTGCAAATCCAGATTTAGGGTGAGTCGGCGCTGGAACGGGTCCGGCAGCTTGGGCATTGTTCACAAGATCTAAAAGTTGTTAAGCTGACATAAATACTCCATCCTAGGGAGTAGCACTAGATTGACCGGCGTTGGGACGACCTGGTCTAACCATTTCTCTTCTTTAAGAAAGAAAGAAGAGGAAAAAGGTTATTCACAAAATGAATATCTAACAAACTTGATTGATACAAACAAGGCATCATAAAAGAAATAGGATAGAATGGTACGAAGACTCGAATTAAATCCTATGGCATGATTCCTAAGAAAGACTTAGGACAATGATCCTTGCTAGATTATTCTACATTGTTTCGAAGTTTGGCTCTGATACCAAGCTGTGACGCCCCACCTATATGCTCACGCTAGCCAAGGACACTACGGGGTAATGCCGTCGACTAGCACGAAGAATAAGGCTGTTGAGGAGCGACCATCTGTGTAATTGCTTTGTGCGAGTACCGATATGTCAGATAATATAACTTACATTTCATTTCAAGAGGAAATCCGACATATCAAATACAAACTCAAAGCTACCACACAGTGGCTAGGTGGACTTCGGAAACAAATATAGAAATAAACATAACACAAATCAGTCACAGATATTCATATCACAAGGGCGGAAACAGATATGAATATACCACATGGAAGTGTACATCAAAGTAGTGGTCATATTAATATAAGATCACTACAACACAAAAGAATAGGTATAGGTGCTAGACAAAAGAATAAGTATATAACAAGAAGTCTCTATCTCAAATGTATACTAACAAAAACTACTATGCTAAGTAGTTAGCCAAAATCAGATGATGGTCCTAGATAAGAGGTCAAGCAAAAGCACCTGAAATACCTCGGTCTGACCCGAGTATTATTTAGGAAGAAAATAATAAACGGATCAGTCTAGCTATAAATATCAGATAAAATGATATAGGATAAGAGATATGACCAAAAACGTATGATAACAAAAATGTCATACTGTGACAAGTATACATCAAATAACAACAAAAATCATACAATATCTCAAATCAACTCGAACACCAAAAAGAATGTCATATTCTTTAAATTATTCACCAAAACACAAATATTGACAAAACATATCAATGCCAATCCACGAAAATTGGTGAAACACAAATTCTAGAAATCACAACCAGAAATCCAGAAACCACAAAAGGGGGGAAAACCTATCACAAACGGGAGCATGAAAACTCACCAACACGTGTATCACAAATGGAACGCTATTCCATAACTTAGGAGCAACGATGCAGTACAATAACGATACGTCTGATGAACCAAAAAGCTGGGACATCGATGTAGTACAATAACGGTACATCCGATGAACCAAAAAGCCGGGACATCGATGTAGTACAATAACGGTACATCCGATGAACCAAAAAAACCAGGACATCGATGTAGTACAATAACGGTACATCCGATGAACCAAAAAGTGGGGACATCGATGTAGTACAATAACGGTACATCCGATGAACCAAAAAGCCGGGACATCGATGTAGTACAATAACGGTACATCCGATGAACCGAACACCATAAAAGAACATGGGTCGCTAGCCCACAAAAGAAATGAGACGAAGCTCAATAAAACTGGGTACAGTCCCCCACGCGGACAAAGATACATCGCACATCGCTAGTCTAAATCACAAAATGATCATCATCGATCAATAAAAAGTGTCAATTACACTAAGCTAGTAAATAGATGAGTTTAGCTTCATGTCCCATAACCACTGGCTTAACTTAAATAATTACGAACAGATTGTAGATTTCCACTCGAAAATTGTCACAAGAGTTCAATCGAACAAGTCCAAGAATTAACCGACGAAGTAAACGCAAGCATTTCATACCACTTGTTTTACTAAGCCATTTAATTAGATTTCTCATACGAATGAGGTAAAGGTTTGTATATACTAATAGATTGGAAAACGGTTTTAAAACGAGCTTTGTATTTAAAAGTAGTGTTGAAATCGTTTTGATGAAAGAGTTTGAGTATTTACTACTAGTATAGAAACCTTTGTATTTAGAAGTGACAAATCACAAAAATGATTGTAGAAACAATCAATCACCAAAGATTCACATACGAAGACGTGAATTAAATCCAAAGAAATCGATACCAAATCCGTCAAAATGGATATTCCCAAAAATCCCGAAAAAGAAGTCATCAAGGTCGATAAAAGTGATAACAACTAATCAGAGGAACTAAAATCGATAAACAATGGAAATTCAATCAAGAAAGCCTAAACAGGCAGAAATGCACAGTTCCTGACGTCTGGGGATAAATCCAGACGTCTGGATTTAGGTTCTGGAAATAATCCAGAAGGATTCCAGACGTCTGAATTTACAAGGCAGACGTCTGAACCCTAACCAAACGTCTGACCTTGTAAATCAGTCGTATGAACTGAGATACTGGGAATTCTATTCCAGAACACCCAGACGTCTGGACCACTCAGACGTCTAGAAAGCAAGGTCAGACGTCTGAGCTGAACGTCTGGAATATTTATTTCTTAGGCTCAGACGTTTGATCCTTATTCCAGACGTCTGAGCTGAAGCTCAGGCAAAGAATGAACCTAGGCAAATGATGGCCAATTCATATCGGGAGCGATCGGACGAGCAACAACGACTAAGGATTTACGCCAAACGACAACCCGGCCTTATAGGCTATTCGATACACCCCAAACATCAATGTCCAAACATCATTTTCATAAAATTGGACCAAAGCACCAAAATTTGGAAAATTCACCAAATCAATTCAAATCAAAAGCAAATGGATATGCACAAGTGTTAGGAATTCATATCTAACAACAATGATAGCTATAGACGTAGATGTGAGTTAAAGAACTCACCTTTAAACCCAAAAACACGAATGAGAAGCTTTGAAACAAAGGAAAGGCCAATCCCTCTTCAATACACCTCTAGAAGCTCCAATCTAAGATTACAACGAATATTTCCTAAATTAGGTTATAGGAAATTTCTGAAATTGAGAGAGATCGAGATGGAGAAAATGAAGAGGATGCTTACCTAAGCTTCTCTTTGATTTTGGAGCTAGAACTTGAATTTGCAAAGGAACTAGGGTTTTGAATTTTAAATTCCCATTCCTCTCCCCATTTTTACAGAGCTTGAAGTGTTAGGAAATGATAGAATGAAGTGAAGAGGAGAGGGGCTGAGTTAGGTATTAGATGGGTTAGTGGGCTGAAACCCAAACCCAAAGCCCTAGTAGGAAAATAGCAAATTCTACTCAACTCCAAACATATCGATGTTTATACTCAAAAAAGTTGTAAATGCCATTTTGGACTCAATGGAAGTGGTCTCGAGTCCCAATTAGACTGTTTACAAAAAGTAGCTTTTCGGGCTTTAATCCGATTGACGATGTTATATTTAAACAAAACATTTAAATATACAATCGTAAAATATGCGGGTTGTTACATTAATACTATTTATTTTATAGAAATCTTATTTCAAAGATTATCAACTCTACTTCCTAAGCAAATATTTTAAAAAGGATTTCCAAAATTGGATTTAATATATCTATGTTGTGATATCATTTGGATAAGGAATTCAATTAAACGATTTTTGATTGAACCCCTATTTATTCTCGAGTGGAGTTTACTAACTTGTAGTAAATATTCTAGTAAACCTGTGCGATATGGGACGTATGGTCATTACTGATTAGTTACTATTCAAAAGCATATAACACTTACTTTGATGGGTCTACAGGTTTCTTCTGTGTTATCTGTTTACGGGCGGATTTGTGGATTATGTGTTATATGCTCATCTGTAGAACTATGAGTTTTATGCTCATTTATGGAATCATGGGTTTCATGCCCATCTGTGGTTATGGGTTTTCATACCCATTTGTGGGTCTTCTAGACCATCTGTGCATAACACGCATGTTAGGTGAGTTTACATACTCATCAATATGTGGTAATTTTAGGTGCCCCCCTTTGATTTTTGGATTTTTATTGCCGATTTCTGAATTTTAGAGATTTTTGTTTCACCAAATATTTCTTGGGATTTGCTTTTTATAAGCTAAAATTGATTTGGGTTTTGGATAACAAAATTAAGAACAATAATATTCTTCTAAGATTTAACACTATATGGTTATGTGTTCTTATTGAAGTTTGTTATACCATTATCATTACTATCCCACGTTGATTTGAATTATAACTAGACTGACCCGTTTATTATTTTTATATAATACTCGGGTCAGACCGAGGTGTTTCAGGTACTTTAGCATGATGACCTTAGAGTTGCATTTGCTTGGTACTAGTATATATGTTATAGTAGACTAGTAGAGTAAGTAGTCTATTATGTATGTTGAGATAGAGACTCGTTTTGTTGTATATTCTTTTGGGTTGTGTTATGTATCTCGTGTATATCATGGATCTCTTATGACCACTATTTTGTAGTCCATTCCATGTATTGTATACATGTCTCTTTCATCTTTATGAGATATGTATATTTCTCTGTTGTACTCTATGATTCTGTGATCTGTAATATTTTATATTGTTCTAAATTATTTTAAGCCATTGTAATATTGTTTTGCACTGGGATCGGATACGTCAAATCCTATCTTGTAAGGAAAGAAAATAAATAAAAATATCCACCCAATTCGACGTATCGATACTCGTTTAAAGAAATACTAAATATGGTCGCTCCTAACCAGCTTTATTCTCCATATTAGCAGATGATATTACGTGGTAATGTCCTTTGTTAAAGATGACTAACTTATTTCTTTTGGTAAGCAAATAATATTCTTGGCCTAATTAGAGTTAGTGTATAAGATAATAGTGAGAAAAGAAACTTGTACGTTCACTTTGTTTTCTCACTTTCTCACTTTCAATGAACAGAAATTTACAGAGAACACTTTCTCTTTCCTCTTTCTCAAAGCCCTAGTGTATTATTCCCCAAATCAACTAACTAAAAGAAAAAATCTATAATTTTTGGAGTCTAGTTAAGCTGTCTATGCTAACCTTTAATACATCTTATAATTCCTCAATTTCAGTTTTCTCTTTGCAATCGAAATGAGTTTTGGGTCAATTTCTGAGATTTCTAGGAACAGCAGCCGGTAGGAGTTAAGCAAATGCTCAGAGAAGTACAACTCATTTTCTTAACCTATAAGGTGAGTAATATAACAAATCTAGTTATAGTTCATATTCATGTGAGTAATTGCTTGAACGGTTGAGGAAATGGTTTGAGTTCGATCTCAGTTCTGTGTTTCTCTATTGTTTGTTCCTCTGTCAGTAACTCATCCCTGTTTACCAAAATCAACTGTGATTATTTATCTATTTGCTATATCAGTTGTTGAGTGTGTGCATGCAAGTATTTAGGTATTAACAGTCAACATATATTGCTGGAAACCAAAGAAATCACGTCGGAGCAAACAGTTATCGATAGGGAGACAAAACCTAGAGCACGCATGCTCCAGGTCTCACTACGAGTTGATCGATCATATAGGACCGGTCAATTGGTGTTGAACCTAGGGTAGTGCATGCTCCAGGTAACTGTTCCTCTATCTGACCTTGCTTCCGCGTTGTTTCGCCTTGTGTTGTTTAGTTTGTTGCACTATTTTGGCCAATCTAATGCTTCCAAATGGTTCTCTGTTTTTTGGATTTGAACTCTTATCTTTTATGATTTGATTTTGTGACATTTTTGGGTTTTAGCTAATGTTTATTTTATATATAAATAAATATATATATATTTCGTGAAGTTTCTAAAAAGAATTTAGTGAAATTTATTTACAAACCAATTCAATTCAATATCGTATTTTCAAATAAAATGTTTACTACTATTTATTTTATAGAAATCATATTTCAAAGATTATCAACTCTAATTTCTAAGAAAATATTTTAAATGGATTTCCAAAATTGGTTTTAATATATTTATACTATTATATCATTCGGATAAGGAATTTAATTAAACGATTTAGTAAAAAAAAGTGATATGGAATGCTTGCGTTTATTTCATTGGTTAATTCATTGACTTATTCGATTGAACCCTTATTTATTCTCTAATGGAGTTTACTAACTTGTAGTAAATATCCGAGTAAACCTATGTGGTATGGGACGTACGGTCATTACTCGATTAGTTACTATTCGGTACTATATAACACTTACTTTGAAGAGTCTACATGCCTGTCTTCTGTGTTATCCGTTTACGGGCGAATTTGTGGGTTATGGGTTATATGCCCATTTGTGGAACTATGAGTTTTATACTCACCTGTGGAATCATGGGTTTCATGCGCATCTGTGGTTTATGGGTTTTCATGCCCATATGCGGATCTTCTGGGCTATCTGTGTATAACACGTATGTTAGGTGAGTTTACATGCTCACCAATCTATGGTAATTTTAGGCGCCTCCTCCTTTGATTTTTGGTTTTCTATTATTAATTTCTGGATTTATGAGATCTGTGTTTCACCAAATATTTCTTGGGATGTGTTCTTATAAGCTATAATTGGTTTAGGTTTTGGTGAATGAAATTAAGAACGATAATATTCTTCTTAGATTTAACACTATATGGTTACGTATTCTTATTGAGGTTTGTTATACTATTATCATTGCTATCTCACATTGATTTGAATTATAACTAGGCTGACCCGTTTATTATTTTTATATAATACTCAGGTTAGATCGAGGTGTTTTAGGTACTTCAGCATGATGACCTTAGATTTGGATTTGCTTGGTGCTAGTATATATGTTATAGTAGACTAGTAGAGTATGTAGTCTATTATATATATGTTGAGATAGAGACTCATTTTTTGTATATTCTTTTGGATTGTTTTATGTATCTCATGTGTATATCATGGATCTCTTCTGACCACTATTTTGTACTCCAGTCCATGTATTGTATACATGTTTTTTTTCAGCTTTATGAGTTATGTATATTTCTCTATTGTACTCTGTGATTCTATGATCTGTAATATTTTATATTGTTCAAAATTATTTTAAGCCACTGTATTATTGTTTTGCACCTGGATCAGATACGTCGAATCCTCTCTTGTAAGGAAAGAATAAAAATAAAAAAAATCCATCCAATTTGACATATCGATACTCGCCCAAAGCAAAACTACAGATGGTCGCTCCTAACCAGCCTTATTCTTTGTATTAGCAAACGAGATTACATGCTAATGTCCTTTGTTAATGAGGGTCTAAAGGTGGGGCGTTACAACTTGGTATTAGAGCTAAGTTTAGAACAATATACAATATTAAAGATGAGAATCTTGTCCTGGTTGGGCCTTAGAGATCGTTCCTTAGGATTTCGGTTAGGATATTAGGATTCCTTCTTATTGAGAATAAGAAATATCTTGATATCAAACTTATATGATTCTGTCTATGGTATAATCTTTTACCCAATCTTATCTTTAATAGAAGTGTGATGTCCTATAGTAGAGCTACACATTCTGATGTTGGACAATCCAGTGGTCCTAGCCAGGATGGTGTATTTTTTTTGCTCGATAGCTTATGGACCCAATGAAGAGATTGAGTTCTCACCAGATTTGAATTATGAGCAGAACCCTATTTGTATTGTAGCTTCGGAGGTTAAACGCCACCGGAATAAAGGCGTTCTACTCAGTAAAGTTCAATGGTCCGCTAATCCAAAGGATTGCACTTGGAAAACCAAAGAATTTATCGAGCGAACGCACCCAGAATTATTCTCTAGTGCTCATTACTTGTTTGTTTAAATTATATTTTGACATTTGCATAATTATCTTTTGAAAGATGAATCATTTGTGAATTGTTATTGACTTTCTTCTATAAAGAATTGGGGGGATGTAATTTTCGTATGGGGGGAGTCTGTAATTACCCCGGTTTAGATTAATGAAAATTAAATTAAAATATAATTTATACGGTGATAATTTAATAATTAGGAGGTTTGGAGATTTCTATTTCAAAATTAAAGTAGAATTTGGAATAATAGAGAAGGAGCATGTAAATGATATTCAAGTGAGAAATAAATGTTTGGAAAATTTAAGTGTAATATTATTTCTATATGATTTAAATATTTTATTTTATAATAAAAGAAAATGTGAAATTTAATTAATGGAATAATGATATGAGACCCTTTTTATTGGAAGTGAAATTTCATGATTTTTTTATGACTAGTAAAATCATGGTAGTAAATTTATTGAAAATATATTAAATTTAAAGTAATTATGATTTCTTGTCTAAATGGAGATTTATAACTTAATGAGCTAATTATTTCCGATTAGTTAAGAATAATAAGGATGGTTTTATTATAAAAAGTTGAGTTGTAAATTTATTTCATTTGATGAAAATAAAATTTAATAAATGGACCAGTATTGATTTTATAAAAATTAAGTTAATTTGTAGAATCAATTCATATTTTAAAACAATGTTTTCAAGAAGCATTTTCTTTTAGTAACTAGAAAATAAGAGTACTGACTTAGTTCTTTGGTAAGCAAATAATAATCTTGGCCCAATTAGTGTTAGTGTATAAGATAATAGCGAGAAAAGAAACCGTACGTCCCCTTTGTTTTCTCACTTTCTCAACTTCAGTAACCAGAAATTTACATGGAACTCTATCTCTTCCCTCTTTCCCAAAATCCTAATGTATTATTCCCTAAATGAAAATCTATAATTTTTGGAGTCTATATTCTTAGGTAATCTGTGCTGACCTTTAATACATCTTATAGTTCCTCAATTTCAGTTTTCTCTTTGCAATTGAAATGAGTTTTGGGTCATTTTCTGAGATTTCTAGGAACAACAGCTGATAGGAGTAAATCAAAGGCTCAGAGCAGTAAAAAACTTATTTTCTTAGCCCATAAGGTGAGTAATCTCACAAATCTAGTTCTAGTTCATATGCATGTGAGTAATTGCTTGAATGGTTGAGGAAATGGTTTGAGTTTGATCTCAGTTCTATATTTCTATGTTGTTTGTTCCTCTGTTAGTAACCCATCCCTGTCTACTGAAATCAACTGTGGTTACTTTATCTATTTGCTATATCAGTTGTTGAGTGTGTGCATGCAAGTATTTGGGTATTAATAGTCAATATATATTACTGGAAACCAAAGAAATCACGTCGGAGCAAATGGTCATCGGTGGGCCACAATTCGACCTATCGATACTCGCCCAAGGCAATACTATGGATGGTCGCTCCTAACCAGCCTTATTCTCCACATTAGCAAATGATATTACATGATAATGTCCTTTGTTAATGAGGTCCTAAAGGTAGGGCGTTATATTGCAACTGTTTGCAACAACAATCACATAACACTTCATCTAATGATTTTCGTATTATATACATTAAATTAATTACTTAATTAAATATATTATAATATAATAAAGTGTATAAAAGGAAACAAACACCATTAATACAAACAAGATGACTACAGAGTTAGATACATGTTACAAATTACATAGTTGACCCTAGGACATAGCACTAACTCTTTCAAGCCATGATCAGACTAGTGGAGGTCAATTACATGCACATGAATAATGGAAGCTCCATTAACATTCTATTTAAGAGTGCTTTCAATAGAATAGGAATACTAATGAACAAAATAACCCTAAGGAACATGCCATTACATGATTTCACTAGAGAAGGAAAGATGCCATTGGAGCAATTTGATTTGTTTGTTGAGTTGGGGGACCGGCCAAGACTAGCAATCAAAAAGAAAACCTTTGTGATCATGGATGGCTTCTCAATATACAATGCCTTCTTGGAAAGGATAGTCCTCTTTGAATTTAGAGCAGTTTTGGTCTAATGGTGTTTAAAGTTTAAGTTCTCAACCTCTAATTGAGACGAAATTGTTGAGGGGGACTTGGATGGGACACGTTAGTTTTACATGACTGAAGTTTATGCTAGTTGTTGCTTAGAGAAAAGAAAGAATGTAAAAAAGTTCCCAACATTAAGAATTCGAATGCATAGCAATTATAAGGGTACATACTTAGGTATACGAGCGATCCTCATAATGAATTAAATAAGAGATATGGACAATAGGGGGAAGCAACCGACCATATAGAGGCTATGGAGTCTGTAATAATTGATGTGAAGAATTCTACTAAGTTAATGAAAATTGGATCTTAGCTTGATCGAAATACAATGCATAATTCTTGGGATTCTCAAGAGACAACCAGATTTGTTTGCATGGTTTCATGCTGATATATGCAAGTTTTCTCTACATTGAATACTGACCGAAAAGGGACCCTATATATTAAGAAAAAAAAGGAGCTTAGGCTCACTCTGGTTTGTGACCCTTAATAAGGAAGTTAAAACATTATTAGCCAATGATTTCATAAGGCAGTATCAACACCTAGAATGGATAGCTAACCCACTCGTAGTCCTGGAGATGAATGAAAAATGGTGGCCCTGCATTGATTCTCAAACTTGAACATTGACATTTACTACTTTCTAGAATTGACCAATTGGTAGATGGAATAGTTGAACATAAATTACTCTCATTCATGGACGTTTGTTCTAGTTATAACCAAGCAGTAATGCATATCTAGGACCAGGACCATTATAGTCCTATCACTGGTCTAGGGTAGTATTGCTTTAAGGTAATGCCATTGTGTTTGAAGCATGCTAAGGCCATGTACCAATGGCTGGTTAACAAGACGTTCACAAAGAAAATTTCCTTGCCTAGGCAAGCCGATTTTTAAATGGTCCATCCATTTTTTATAAATTTAAAACAACTATATGGATAGAGACATCAATAACTACGGTGCAAACACCTTAGGGCTCTATCATTTATAATAAGTTCCAAAAGGCAATCTCAAATACAATCACAACTCACAAACTCAAATAGCTCAATAGACAACATCACTCAGCCAACTTATAAACCAAATCAATCAAGAATGGAAAATTCAATATTAACACGTCATTTTACTTAGTAACCCCTCATTTTTTGAAAAACAATTATGCCCAAATTTCTACCAAGTAGCCCCTCTCTTTGTTTCACTTTTCTCATTTCTACCCCTCGTCACATCGTAAAAAAACCCTAACATGTGATAATTTATACCAAGCAATAACATAAAAATGCAACCCTAACACAGCCTCTCCTCCACTTCATTTGAATAATCTAACACAACTTCGTTGTCCATGTCTTCATCATTATAATATGGTAAGATCTGCAAAATAAATATTACAACATGGGTAAGTAAAAGCTTGAAGAAAAAAAAAAAATTAAATACACGCAAAGGGAATACGTGATTTCTAAAATGACCATGCAGCCACCCTATGTGATTACTTTCATTCCCATGTAGTAGCTCACCGTGGATTTTCTACAATCCATGTACGTCTGCTATGTGATTTAATACAGTACAATGTTTTCCCCGTTCTGTGAATTTATTTTTCAAAAATTAAAATGTTTTAGAGAAAAAAGAATGAATTACCTCTTGGGATTGCTTTAGCATTCCATTCTTTTCATCAAAATCCATCAAATTGAATAAAATATTTGAAATTTAGCTTGAGAAATTTAAAAACTAAGATTGCTTTGAGTAGAAGGATAGTAAGGATGTTTTGGTATTTAAAAGTTAAGTTTTTTGAAGGGAAGTGCTAAGTAAATTGATGTGTTTGAATAGAATTTGCCATCAAGAATGTAGTGCAGTACAATGACTTAACCACTTTACCAAAACATATTTGTAATGCCACAAAACAGATAGTGGAAAAAACAAACATTAGTACAGAAGCACCACTAAGAAAATGACCAAACTCTCTGACCAAGCTCCAGTAGATCACATCACAAATATGACAGGGAAATTTGACAAAAAACTCCAAGCAGGGAGTAAAGGCATCCAACACACCAAAGAAACGAGCAATACTAATAGCATGAATTAGACTAACTAAACACCATAGCAAAAACAAAGCAAATTAGCGAGAAATAGCCAGAGCCAAGACATCTAAGCTAAATGATTCCAGCATAGAGAAGAAAGGGTACGGAGACATGCTCGTGAAGTCTAGTAACGCAAAGGATCATACAAACCATTTGAATGAGATGTTTCAAGTGTGTTGGAAATATGGATTGAAGCTGACCTGTTGAAATATGCTTTCGAGATTGCATCGGGGAAATTTCTTCGTTTCTATGTTCATGCTAGAGGATAGAAGCTAATCCGAAGAAAATTCAAACTTTAAAAGATAAAGAAATATTAGAAACCCAGATAGAAATGCAAAGTTTAAAAGGGAAGGTTACACCCTTGAGTCGATTAACCTCAAAGGCAACAATTTAGTGTGTTTCATTTTTCTGTCCCTTTATAAGGGAGAAAGAAAAGTTAAGTGGACCGATGATAGTCTAGCCTCCTTTCTACAACTCATGGAACATTTGTAAAAACTTCCAGTTCTATCAACACCTGTGAAGGTGAGGATTTGTACATATTGTGGGCCCACTTATGCTTTGAGAGCTGATGGAGTTAGGGGTATGCCTTAGGGATAATTATGTAATTGTTACATATATCTTACTCTGTGACCAATCTTGTTCATACTGAAGGTATTTGTTTCATATTATATACTTTATTATACATTGATATTATTAATTAAGTAATTAATTTAAAGTATATAAATAGAAAATGCTTAAATGATATGTTATGTGATAGTAACTACAATGTGTTATGATCATGAGAGTTTTATCACATTGAAAAATAACATATTGTTTCAAATATTCCTAGTTAAGATATTTTGAAAAAAGATATCGATTCATCTATTGAGACTAGAGTATGTAACGCTCTCCAAATGTAGGACGGTGTATTACTCATGGTTGTTGTAGACACCAAAGGGTTATGTATTGATAGTTACTGGATAACTACAGACTGACTAACCCAAGAGTCTTCTGTTGATTAATATAACTAAGGTCAAATAGAGAATCTCCAAGTGAGGATATTACACAGTTCTCTCGACTTAAGAATAATGTTGAACTTCACCGTGGGCACTCCATTTTGATTATAGTTAAATCATTGCATGACGTCCATCGTACAACTATAGTTGGTCTGAGTTGAAGTATTAGAAGTGAAACACTATTCAATAGAGAATTCATCTTCTCAGTTATTTGAGGTTAGTTTTATGGTCAACTATAGTCAACTCAAACTCAGTCTCTGGCTAGAGCAGTATGGTTGATAATCAATGTTGATTTTGAACCGAGAATTTTGTGTTTGGATTAATCAAGATGAATGTGGACAATATTAGAATTACGATCAAAACCAAATTTCATAAATCCTAACGTGATATAATGTTGATAAAGAGAACTGGTGTAAATAATCATTACTAATATGTACGGATTATAATAGTCAAATTAGATTTTATGAAATAAATGTATAAGCGATAAATTCAACCAAAATGTCATGCCACTAGCTAATGTGATGTGCGAATGTTTGTTGACGTCAGAAATGGCACCAACACCCAAATATCAGATGAAAGCACCAAAATGTAGAGATCTATGTAACGACCCCAAATTTTCTATCTATTTAAATTAATAATTAATTGTATTTTTGAACAAAAGTAGTGAAATAAATTTATTAAAAGTGGTGCGAGTTGCCCCGGATTCAAGTAGATTCTGTAGAAATTATTTTAATTTTTAAATATGTGTATATGTATTTAATTTGGATTTGAGATATTGTAAATAAATGGTTTAATAATAATTTATAATAATAATAATAATACATATTATAATTGATGGTGAATAATAATTTGAATTTAACAATGTTAATATAAGATAATAAATATTAAAGGAAAATAAATAATTGAGTATAAATAGAAATAAATGAGGGATGAACTATAAAAATAAAAGTAACACTTAAATAAAATCTAACAACAAATATAAAATAAATATTTAAGCTAGACATAAATTAGTTAAAATTCAAACAACATATTTAAAATAATATTGTAAAGTGATAAAAGGAAGCAAGCAAGGAATAAACAAAACAAATCTGTACATACATATTAACAAATAATATGAGCTTGTGAACAAATGAGAAGACATACATTTATTAACATCTTCTCAAATACACCAAACTTGTCTCTCAGCCGAGTTAATATGCAAGTCTCAATATATGAAGGCAAGGACAAGTTCAATTTTCCAGAAGCAATTTGTACATGAAGAAAGCATGGGTGGGCTGCAATACAATATCTTTGATATTGTACTAAACAAATCTAATCTCCTCCAGCTCATAATGTATAAACAAGTTTATATATTCAAGTATAGTTTGTACAAAAGTCATTAATGCAAGTACACAAGATATCAGCCGAGCTAACAACAAAATAAAATAACATAACTAAAAATAAGTTTGTAAATAAAATAAGAAACAAAAGTACCTCCCCCTATCTTCTCAGCCGAAATGCAAAGATATCAGCCACCAACACTATATTTTCAGCCAACACAAACATTTTCTCAGCCCCCAAACGAAAAAATCTCTGGTCATATTTGTACTAGAGAAGAAATAATATATTATTTTGTACCAAAACCATATTATCACCTTGTACAAAATAGCAGACCCTGTATACTTCATCTCTATACTTCAAACAATCTCATATCAGTCTCGTTCATTCATCAAGCCCAGTAAAATATGAATGAACTACAACTAAAAATTTAAGCACCAACTTAATTCAAACCAGAAGTGTTGTTACTTATTTATCAAACAAACATCCACCTGAACGGTGAACAATCAAAGGCAAACAAAAACTGAGATCAAGAGGGCTTCCAGCTAACCAAACTTTCTGGAGATCAAAATGATCAGGGTGAGTAACATTTTGATGAAATTTTATAACTTAAGTTATTATGTTGCATGCTTGTTTCTGTGAAATATATATCATGTACATATGTAGTTTTGCAAATCTGTGTATATGTGTACATAGGTTACTCTGTTACCCTGTTCTCTGTGTTATGTTTTGGTAGACAGGTAAATAAACCTTCATTTCTTAATCTAGTGATTGTTTGAATGTAGTGTATAAATAAAAATGGTTTGTCTGGTTGAGATCTAAGTATTAGGATTTTATTTAAGTTAAAACAAACCATATTACCTCTGGTAACTTAAGGAAACTGATCTCACTTTTAAATATGTTAAAAACAAATCTTCTTATTTTAAGAAATCAGGTATCCAAAGTGAAACATCATACCAAACCATGATTTTTAATACAAGAATTATAATTTTTAAAGCTTGTGTGAAAGAGCAGTTTTAGTTTTACTGTTATGAGCATTTTAGTGTGCTGTGGGTTACCTCGTCGACTGGAGGCGTTGTGGGTTGGTCGAGAGATAGAGGAGTGATGGGGGAACCTAGGAAAAATGGGGGAATGGTGGTTAGTTAACGGTGGCGTCGGCGGCGAGGGATCGTTTTTTTTAACCTAGTTTTGTAAGGTTGAAACTTTTAATTCGTTCGTCTTATAGGATGCATCGAGTTCAACATGCCTTTGGGAGATAGTGGAGGCGAGGTCAATGAGTAGATTGCCGGAGTTATAGGAATTCTGGTGGTTGAGGTTGGATGAACGGAGAGTTTTCCAGGTTTGGGAGATGTTGGGTTCGAACGTTTCCAGGTTTCAGATTTCACCTCGATTTCGTTTCCGAGGTGGCGCCGAAGTTCGAACGGTTGGGGTTGGTTCTGGGGGAGTTCGTCGACGTGTTCGACGTCATGGCAATGCCGGAAGATGGCCGGCGACATGGTACACGTGCACGTGCACGTTTTGATTTCTGGTTGTTCCAGTTTTGGGGAAGAAGCTTCTGGCTCGGGGAAGGCTCGTGAATTTTGTTTGAGAGACTCGAAGTATGTGAAGTATTCGTGATTGGTTGGGGGAGAAGAAGTTAGTCTGGGTTTTCTTCGTGCTTTTCTCGTGTATTACTCGAAGTAGATGATGTCCTGTCTCGGGTTTATTTAGTTATGTACTCAGTTTAAAACAACAACAGGTTTAAACTTAAAACCAAATATTCCAGGTTTTCAAAGCAACCAGAAATTGAAGTTTTAAAACAAATTAATTGTGTTAACTAAGGAAATGTTTAACAAGTTTCACGATTGGAAACTTTAAAGTTAACTGTTTAAGAATTGTTTTGGGTTATATTATTATGTATTAAGTCGATTATGTTATTTAATCTCAAATTATTTTGCAAAAATGATGAGGTCAAAAAGTGATTAAGGTGTGTGGTATTAAACTATTAAGAAGATTTCAAAAGATATTTGTATAAACTAATTTCTAAGCATTTAATTAAATAAGATTTAACTAATGAGATAAAGTCATTAATTAAGATAGTTAATTAAAGGATAATTAATTAATTTATGTGATTAATTAAAGGTTAATTGATTTATTAATTAGGGAAAATAAATTAATTAAGTTTAATTAATGATAAATAATTAAAAAGTAATTTATTAATTAAAGATAATTTCTAAATGAAAGTAATTAAGATGAATTAATTAATAACTCAAGTTTAATTTAATAAGTGTCTAAAGGTTAATTAGTTTGAAGAATAATTAATTTATGTGATTAATTTATAAAGGTAATTGAATTGAAAATAATTTATTAATTGAAAGTTAATTAATGTACAAAAGTGATTAAGGGACGATTATTAAATATGAATTAATTAATTATTTATTGTAATTAATTAAAGATAATTACTTTGTGTAATTGAATAAAAGCTAATTACTTAGTGAAATTAATAAAGAATGATTAATCAAAAAGATTTGTAATTTATCAATGTTGATTAACCAGGATTTATAATTCATAAGAAATAAATCTGAATTGAATTAATCAAATATTAACTGATCTTCCTTATGAATATTTGGATTCTGTTGAATGATATGAATTGTTTGATATCCCTGATATATGATGCTGTGTGATATACCCTGATTTATGTTGTGATATGTAATTTATTATCTGTGATATTTATATATCTGTAGTCTGTGCATGAACGATAAGCGTTATAGTTTATATCGCTTATCAACTATATCCTGTATTTTGATCGGTGATGATTCATCGTGTTGCACTATTGTGTTAAACCCCTGGACCACACTTATACACACACAAATATGGATTTCACGTGGAAATCGGTTAAGTCACAGATAATTTAAAGTTAATATTTTTGAAATTGAAATTTTAATTTCAATTGATTTTGAAATTGGAAATTTGGATTTAAAGTGAAAAGCCTTTGAAATAGAATTTCAAAAATAAAAGTTATTTTGGATAACTTAACTGAGTTTTTGAAAATTTAAATAATTAGATTTAAATTTGAATTCAAGTTTGAAATTAAATCTATGATTTGGAAACTAGGGTTTAAAAAGGCTGTTCAACTTATTAATGTGTTTATATGAATTCAAACCATTTTAAATGTAAAATTTTGAGAATTTGGATTTAACCCAAGAACTTTAAACTCGTATAAATGAATCAGATTTCCAAAAATGAAAACTGTTTGTTTTCAAATGATAAAAGCTTTCATATATATAAGGAATGGAATCCCAGTTTAATTAAAGGAATTTCAAGAATGAATTGAAAAATGGATTTTCCAAGTTATGAATGAATTCTTTGTGAAAACTATGAATGGAATCTGTTTATTTTTAAACAGATTTAAAATGATGATTTGTTTGGACCATTTGAAATGGAATTGTTTTGAAAGCTATCAGTTAAATCTTGATTTAAAGATTTAACGAGTTAATCAAATTGAAATGGAAATTGATTTGGAAAATCTGTGAATGAATCTTTTTGGTTAAAGATTTGAAAATGGTAATTTGTTAAACCATTTGAAAAGGAAATTTGGGTTTAAGTTGTGACTTAATTGAAATCCCAATATCCATATGTTTTTAAAATATTGCGCACATTATTCGGTTTAGCCGGGAGAGGACCTTAGTGTCATATAACCCATTCCGAATGATGAAACGTCGTATATGGATGGCATTTGAAGACCGGTGTTGAAGACCGGATATTTTCGAAAAATGAAAGGACAACCTGTCAAATGTCTCTGCACTGAGTCGCGCCGGTATAGAGATTTATATCACTCTTTTGTGACGGGAAGTCCGGACGTGATTGGAAATTATCCGGAATTGCAAGGGCTTCGTGAGAAGTGCCTTCGGTTCTGTTCGATCCCGGAACAGACTTGTATGGATACATGTCTGACATTACACTTTGAGATATAAAGCCGATCTCTTTCAAATACATTTCTGTTGGTGGCGGAGAATTTATTCTCTTAGCTTAACACCCTTCTCTGAGACGTACGAGCTCAGAGGTTATGTAGTTGAAATTTATCAGCGATATATCCCAATTTGGTAATGTGACATGCTGAGTGTTGCTGTGTGATGATCAGTGTTTGATCATTTGCGATATGATCATTTGTTTGATCTTATATCTTTGTGATCATAGGTTGATCATCTGTTTGACCCGAAGCATGGCTTTGTGACAAAGCGTAGCTTTGTGGACGAGACTTCGTCAGGGCCTCACAACCCGAAAATGGTCGAAACAGGAATGTTGCGGCAAGGTTATGAGGGTCGCGCCCTTTAGGGTATGTCATTTCCTTCTGGAAAAGGGTGGTGTCATGGTATGGAGCCCAGATACTTACTCATGTGGATACACTTTATTATGTGTGATGTTGGTTATCGAGGCCTCGGATAAAGGTCCCAAAGGACCGGGTGATGACATATTCGTGAGTTACCTGTTACAGGGGTAACCCGGCTTTGTTGGCAGAGAGCAGTTTGTCTCTCGGGACGTCCCGCCAGAGGCGATCCCATGCGACGGAAGGAAATTCCTTAGCCTGACCATTTGTTGGAAATCCATTTCTCCAATATGGAACTTGTACGGTTTTAGTTGTAGAACCTACCATCTAATATGGTAGCTATAGTAGGCATAGTATAATGGTACCTATGCTGGCTAAGATTAATATTATACTTTCAAATTGTTTTCCACTATGCACTAATAATAATAATCCAATGATTTGCGTAGTAAGCATGTTTGACTATCATAAGAAGAAATCTCCTCCAATTCTGCGTTTGCATTGTGTGTGTGGCGGGAGGTCTTATGGTAGTTTCATTTTCCAAAAGCATTGCGAATTTACTTTAAAATTCTGTTGTTGTTTGTTTTAAGATAAACTGTTTTTGTTGCTCACACCAGTCCCATGACTGATCCGGAGTTTATTGTTCCCTTCCTAAACTCTGGGTGCTCATAATTTTCCACACGAGCAGTCTAGAGTTGGGTTTCTTTTCAGATATTCAGGTTTAGTAGATTATCTGGACCTAGTCCAGTTCTTGGAGTTCAGGACTGCACTTGCTTCTCTCTATGGTTCGAGCTTGATACTGGAGTCATTGGATTCATTCTCTCTGACTGATCTTTTGGAGTTATCATTTCTGCTTTCCGCTGTATTATTATTTATCTCTGATATTGTTGTATCATATTGATATCATTGTTGTATATCATACTGGATATTGTATTCATTGGATTGTATATGATATCATCTATTTTTATTCCGCTATGTTATTTACTTAATTGTGTTATAGCTCCGGCGAATCGGATTTGAACGATCGAATCTGCGGCATTCTAGTACAATGTGAAGTACGGATGTTGATTTTCGAGCGGGCAAAATCTCGAGTCGTTACATTTGGTATCAGAGCTAAGGTTGAACTTTAGCTCAGGAGTATAAGACATTAAGTAGCTCATTAGAGATAGAGTGAAGTAAACTCTAGAATGAGTATTCTTCAGATATCCGTCCGAAACCCTCAGTAAATTCTCTTACTATCCACTGGTAGTAAGTATGAGTGCAAGAAGAGGATGAGATAGAGGATAGGAAAATACGACTATGAATGGTTAATACCCTGCAACAGTGGAAACAAATTTCTCTACCAATCTCTTCGTTCAGCATTTCTTTTCTCAATTTTTCGATAGTTTCTGGTAGATCCAGAAAGAGAATTCGATATATTAAAATGGGACATAAACTCCAAATAAGCCAAAGTTTTTTGTTTGTTTGAATGAATTGGTTGCTTTGTTTGTTCTGGTTGTTATGGTTGACAAATATACTTTGGTTTTAAAAACTGAAAATTTTGAAATCTAGAATAATTGACCTATAATTGACCTTAGGATCTTATGTTTTGATTTTGATTTTAATTGTAGAGGACTCGTCGCATAAATAGGGGTGGTGCAATTTTCAAAGATCGAAGAGTCGGTGACTATGGTTCGTCGAGTAGAGTTCAGGATGATCAGGGAGAGTCATCGGTACAGGGGGGGATACCAGAGGAGCCTGTGGTGCAGCCACAACCCCAGGTAGAAGAACCCAAAGAGGAAGTAGTTGTAGAGCCCGAAGAGGAGGAAGAAGAACCAGAGGAGGCATTTGACGATACAGAAGAATTCGAGGACATGGAAGGACTCGAAGAAAACGAAGAAGAATTTGAAGATGAAGAAGAGTCTGATAGTGAGGTGCCTTCTGTAGTATCAGACGATGATGAGGCGGTTATTTGGGATTTGGATGATGGAGTCGAAGATCAGGAGGGTATAGGACACATTCCCGTAGAGTCTGATCCCGAGGAGGTCTATGAGACGGACAATGAGGCGGAGGTTAGGGAGCTATCAGGACCTGAGAGAGAGAGCTCTGATAGTGATGATCTGTAGTTGGCTAGATAGACTTCTTTTGGATAGGATGTGTTTACGGATGCGTTTTGGACTTAGCATGTAGTGAATGTTGAACGTTAAAAGGGTAATGTATAATTATAACCTATGTATGAATATTTTAAGTAATGCTTAATGTGGGATATAGTGTGAATTACCTTTAAGAATTCATGTGTTCATTAGTATCGTTTGAGTTGTTCTTAAATTATTCTGCGTGGGTATAATCATGAACGTGTTGGCAATTTCGAGGACGAAATTCTTTTAAGGGGGGAAGTCTGTAACGACCCCAAATTTTCTATCTATTTAAATTAATAATTAATTGTATTTTTGAACAAAAGTAGTGAAATAAATTTATTAAAAGTGGTGCGAGTTGCCCCGGATTCAAGTAGATTCTGTAGAAATTATTTTAATTTTTAAATATGTGTATATGTATTTAATTTGGATTTGAGATAAATTGTAAATAAATGGTTTAATAATAATTTATAATAATAATAATAATACATATTATAATTGATGGTGAATAATAATTTGAATTTAACAATGTTAATATAAGATAATAAATATTAAAGGAAAATAAATAATTGAGTATAAATAGAAATAAATGAGGGATGAACTATAAAAATAAAAGTAACACTTAAATAAAATCTAACAACAAATATAAAATAAATATTTAAGCTAGACATAAATTAGTTAAAATTCAAACAACATATTTAAAATAATATTGTAAAGTGATAAAAGGAAGCAAGCAAGGAATAAACAAAACAAATCTGTACATACATATTAACAAATAATATGAGCTTGTGAACAAATGAGAAGACATACATTTATTAACATCTTCTCAAATACACCAAACTTGTCTCTCAGCCGAGTTAATATGCAAGTCTCAATATATGAAGGCAAGGACAAGTTCAATTTTCCAAAAGCAATTTGTACATGAAGAAAGCATGGGTGGGCTGCAATACAATATCTTTGATATTGTACTAAACAAATCTAATCTCCTCCAGCTCATAATGTATAAACAAGTTTATATATTCAAGTATAGTTTGTACAAAAGTCATTAATGCAAGTACACAAGATATCAGCCGAGCTAACAACAAAATAAAATAACATAACTAAAAATAAGTTTGTAAATAAAATAAGAAACAAAAGTACCTCCCCCTATCTTCTCAGCCGAAATGCAAAGATATCAGCCACCAACACTATATTTTCAGCCAACACAAACATTTTCTCAGCCCCCAAACGAAAAAATCTCTGGTCATATTTGTACTAGAGAAGAAATAATATATTATTTTGTACCAAAACCATATTATCACCTTGTACAAAATAGCAGACCCTGTATACTTCATCTCTATACTTCAAACAATCTCATATCAGTCTCGTTCATTCATCAAGCCCAGTAAAATATGAATGAACTACAACTAAAAATTTAAGCACCAACTTAATTCAAACCAGAAGTGTTGTTACTTATTTATCAAACAAACATCCACCTGAACGGTGAACAATCAAAGGCAAACAAAAACTGAGATCAAGAGGGCTTCCAGCTAACCAAACTTTCTGGAGATCAAAATGATCAGGGTGAGTAACATTTTGATGAAATTTTATAACTTAAGTTATTATGTTGCATGCTTGTTTCTGTAAAATATATATCATGTACATATGTAGTTTTGCAAATCTGTGTATATGTGTACATAGGTTACTCTGTTACCCTGTTCTCTGTGTTATGTTTTGGTAGACAGGTAAATAAACCTTCATTTCTTAATCTAGTGATTGTTTGAATGTAGTGTATAAATAAAAATGGTTTGTCTGGTTGAGATCTAAGTATTAGGATTTTATTTAAGTTAAAACAAACCATATTACCTCTGGTAACTTAAGGAAACTGATCTCACTTTTAAATATGTTAAAAACAAATCTTCTTATTTTAAGAAATCAGGTATCCAAAGTGAAACATCATACCAAACCATGATTTTTAATACAAGAATTATAATTTTTAAAGCTTGTGTGAAAGAGCAGTTTTAGTTTTACTGTTATGAGCATTTTAGTGTGCTGTGGGTTACCTCGTCGACTGGAGGCGTTGTGGGTTGGTCGAGAGATAGAGGAGTGATGGGGGAACCTAGGAAAAATGGGGGAATGGTGGTTAGTTAACGGTGGCGTCGGCGGCGAGGGATCGTTTTTTTTTAACCTAGTTTTGTAAGGTTGAAACTTTTAATTCGTTCGTCTTATAGGATGCATCGAGTTCAACATGCCTTTGGGAGATAGTGGAGGCGAGGTCAATGAGTAGATTGCCGGAGTTATAGGAATTCTGGTGGTTGAGGTTGGATGAACGGAGAGTTTTCCAGGTTTGGGAGATGTTGGGTTCGAACGTTTCCAGGTTTCAGATTTCACCTCGATTTCGTTTCCGAGGTGGCGCCGAAGTTCGAACGGTTGGGGTTGGTTCTGGGGGAGTTCGTCGACGTGTTCGACGTCATGGCAATGCCGGAAGATGGCCGGCGACATGGTACACGTGCACGTGCACGTTTTGATTTCCGGTTGTTCCAGTTTTGGGGAAGAAGCTTCTGGCTCGGGGAAGGCTCGTGAATTTTGTTTGAGAGACTCGAAGTATGTGAAGTATTCGTGATTGGTTGGGGGAGAAGAAGTTAGTCTGGGTTTTCTTCGTGCTTTTCTCGTGTATTACTCGAAGTAGATGATGTCCTGTCTCGGGTTTATTTAGTTATGTACTCAGTTTAAAACAACAACAGGTTTAAACTTAAAACCAAATATTCCAGGTTTTCAAAGCAACCAGAAATTGAAGTTTTAAAACAAATTAATTGTGTTAACTAAGGAAATGTTTAACAAGTTTCACGATTGGAAACTTTAAAGTTAACTGTTTAAGAATTGTTTTGGGTTATATTATTATGTATTAAGTCGATTATGTTATTTAATCTCAAATTATTTTGCAAAAATGATGAGGTCAAAAAGTGATTAAGGTGTGTGGTATTAAACTATTAAGAAGATTTCAAAAGATATTTGTATAAACTAATTTCTAAGCATTTAATTAAATAAGATTTAACTAATGAGATAAAGTCATTAATTAAGATAGTTAATTAAAGGATAATTAATTAATTTATGTGATTAATTAAAGGTTAATTGATTTATTAATTAGGGAAAATAAATTAATTAAGTTTAATTAATGATAAGTAATTAAAAAGTAATTTATTAATTAAAGATAATTTCTAAATGAAAGTAATTAAGATGAATTAATTAATAACTCAAGTTTAATTTAATAAGTGTCTAAAGGTTAATTAGTTCGAAGAATAATTAATTTATGTGATTAATTTATAAAGGTAATTGAATTGAAAATAATTTATTAATTGAAAGTTAATTAATGTACAAAAGTGATTAAGGGACGATTATTAAATATGAATTAATTAATTATTTATTGTAATTAATTAAAGATAATTACTTTGTGTAATTGAATAAAAGCTAATTACTTAGTGAAATTAATAAAGAATGATTAATCAAAAAGATTTGTAATTTATCAATGTTGATTAACCAGGATTTATAATTCATAAGAAATAAATCTGATTTGAATTAATCAAATATTAACTGATCTTCCTTATGAATATTTGGATTCTGTTGAATGATATGAATTGTTTGATATCCCTGATATATGATGCTGTGTGATATACCCTGATTTATGTTGTGATATGTAATTTATTATCTGTGATATTTATATATCTGTAGTCTGTGCATGAACGATAAGCGTTATAGTTTATATCGCTTATCAACTATATCCTGTATTTTGATCGGTGATGATTCATCGTGTTGCACTATTGTGTTAAACCCCTGGACCACACTTATACACACACAAATATGGATTTCACGTGGAAATCGGTTAAGTCACAGATAATTTAAAGTTAATATTTTTGAAATTGAAATTTTAATTTCAATTGATTTTGAAATTGGAAATTTGGATTTAAAGTGAAAAGCCTTTGAAATAGAATTTCAAAAATAAAAGTTATTTTGGATAACTTAACTGAGTTTTTGAAAATTTAAATAATTAGATTTAAATTTGAATTCAAGTTTGAAATTAAATCTATGATTTGGAAACTAGGGTTTAAAAAGGCTGTTCAACTTATTAATGTGTTTATATGAATTCAAACCATTTTAAATGTAAAATTTTGAGAATTTGGATTTAACCCAAGAACTTTAAACTCGTATAAATGAATCAGATTTCCAAAAATGAAAACTGTTTGTTTTCAAATGATAAAAGCTTTCATATATATAAGGAATGGAATCCCAGTTTAATTAAAGGAATTTCAAGAATGAATTGAAAAATGGATTTTCCAAGTTATGAATGAATTCTTTGTGAAAACTATGAATGGAATCTGTTTATTTTTAAACAGATTTAAAATGATGATTTGTTTGGACCATTTGAAATGGAATTGTTTTGAAAGCTATCAGTTAAATCTTGATTTAAAGATTTAACGAGTTAATCAAATTGAAATGGAAATTGATTTGGAAAATCTGTGAATGAATCTTTTTGGTTAAAGATTTGAAAATGGTAATTTGTTAAACCATTTGAAAAGGAAATTTGGGTTTAAGTTGTGACTTAATTGAAATCCCAATATCCATATGTTTTTAAAATATTGCGCACATTATTCGGTTTAGCCGGGAGAGGACCTTAGTGTCATATAACCCATTCCGAATGATGAAACGTCGTATATGGATGGCATTTGAAGACCGGTGTTGAAGACCGGATATTTTCGAAAAATGAAAGGACAACCTGTCGAATGTCTCTGCACTGAGTCGCGCCGGTATAGAGATTTATATCACTCTTTTGTGACGGGAAGTCCGGACGTGATTGGAAATTATCCGGAATTGCAAGGGCTTCGTGAGAAGTGCCTTCGGTTCTGTTCGATCCCGGAACAGACTTGTATGGATACATGTCTGACATTACACTTTGAGATATAAAGCCGATCTCTTTCAAATACATTTCTGTTGGTGGCGGAGAATTTATTCTCTTAGCTTAACACCCTTCTCTGAGACGTACGAGCTCAGAGGTTATGTAGTTGAAATTTATCAGCGATATATCCCAATTTGGTAATGTGACATGCTGAGTGTTGCTGTGTGATGATCAGTGTTTGATCATTTGCGATATGATCATTTGTTTGATCTTATATCTTTGTGATCATAGGTTGATCATCTGTTTGACCCGAAGCATGGCTTTGTGACAAAGCGTAGCTTTGTGGACGAAACTTCGTCAGGGCCTCACAACCCGGAAATGGTCGAAACAGGAATGTTGCGGCAAGGTTATGAGGGTCGCGCCCTTTAGGGTATGTCATTTCCTTCTGGAAAAGGGTGGTGTCATGGTATGGAGCCCAGATACTTACTCATGTGGATACACTTTATTATGTGTGATGTTGGTTATCGAGGCCTCGGATAAAGGTCCCAAAGGACCGGGTGATGACATATTCGTGAGTTACCTGTTACAGGGGTAACCCGGCTTTGTTGGCAGAGAGCAGTTTGTCTCTCGGGACGTCCCGCCAGAGGCGATCCCATGCGACGGAAGGAAGTTCCTTAGCCTGACCATTTGTTGGAAATCCATTTCTCCAATACGGAACTTGTACGGTTTTAGTTGTAGAACCTACCATCTAATATGGTAGCTATAGTAGGCATAGTATAATGTTACCTATGCTGGCTAAGATTAATATTATACTTTCAAATTGTTTTCCACTATGCACTAATAATAATAATCCAATGATTTGCGTAGTAAGCATGTTTGACTATCATAAGAAGAAATCTCCTCCAATTCTGCGTTTGCATTGTGTGTGTGGCGGGAGGTCTTATGGTAGTTTCATTTTCCAAAAGCATTGCGAAATTACTTTAAAATTCTGTTGTTGTTTGTTTTAAGATAAACTGTTTTTGTTGCTCACACCAGTCCCATGACTGATCCGGAGTTTATTGTTCCCTTCCTAAACTCTGGGTGCTCATAATTTTCCACACGAGCAGTCTAGAGTTGGGTTTCTTTTCAGATATTCAGGTTTAGTAGATTATCTGGACCTAGTCCAGTTCTTGGAGTTCAGGACTGCACTTGCTTCTCTCTATGGTTCGAGCTTGATACTGGAGTCATTGGATTCATTCTCTCTGACTGATCTTTTGGAGTTATCATTTCTGCTTTCCGCTGTATTATTATTTATCTCTGATATTGTTGTATCATATTGATATCATTGTTGTATATCATACTGGATATTGTATTCATTGGATTGTATATGATATCATCTATTTTTATTCCGCTATGTTATTTACTTAATTGTGTTATAGCTCCGGCGAATTGAATTTGAACGATCGAATCTGCGGCATTCTAGTACAATGTGAAGTACGGATGTTGATTTTCGAGCGGGCAAAATCTCGAGTCGTTACAATCTAGGTCAAACAAGCAAAAGGAGAAGGAAATTAAAAGGAGCAGGAATTTTATAGTGGTTCGGTGAATTCTCCGGCCTGCATCCACTTTAATCTTTGTTATTAACTGTTTTCTCTCCAGGTTACAACTAGTTTAATTAGATCTGACCACAATCTAGTGGATCTCACATTTACAATGAAGTTTTTAGAGTATGTTTGAGGAAGAAGATAATAGTGAAGATGATGTAGAGTGTGAATCAGAGTGAAGATGGAGAAGCCCTTCTTTAGTTGCCATAGGGCTGGTATTTGTAGAGAATCTTGCTAGTAGTCTCGGAGGTCCATGTTAACCGAAGTCCATATGCAAGTTCGAATGCATAGGAGTGAGCACTCCGACCTATTTATCAAAAAGGACCTCTTGGTATCGAGATCTTCCTCTCAGTACCGAGTGGTTTGTTTAAGTGTAAACTTCTTGTTTCCACTTGCTTAGTTCTTCTATCTTCAATTCAATGTTTTCCAAACTCTTTTCCATAGACTTTGAGTCGATTCCAATGATTCTCCTGATAGCACTTGCAATATCGTGCTTTCTTTGCTTTCTTTTCATCAATCTTCAAGGTTGTTTGTCTATTCTTTGAGAAAAACACTTGACGACGATAGGTTGGAGTAGTGTATCAAGTAAAATGAGTTGTAGAAGGCATAGGTAGGAAGAAAAACCTCTCGGTACTAAGTGATTTACTTAGCTTGATTTCAACTTGCAAATTTCAAAAATTTACCTTCTAGCATTTCTAAGCATGTTTCCAGGCTCGTGTTTCATTTCATCATCATTTTGGCCTTCTAATTTTGGTTGAAATATGTTTGGTTAAAAAGCAGGTTAACATTTTTCCCCCAAAGTACACCTTTCGAATGTAAGATATGCTTAGCCTAAGAATAAGTTCCATCAGTAGTTAGTTTCCGATAGTTGAGCTCTACGCTATTCATTGTTCTCGATCTTGGTGAACCGTCCAATTCTTTTGGATTCTCTTGCATGCCAAAGGTCACTCTAGATCTGTTATAGCTTTGGATTCCAGTCCTTGCTTAAGTATCGGCCATGAATCATGATCAGTCTTTCTCTTATGTAGAGGTGTCATTTTGTATATCAAAATCATTTCTTGTTTGCTCGAGATTTATCCATCTCATTCTGACTACAAGGCATTTAGTTCCTTTTATCAAATCAATCATCTATTCTAGGGCCCGATCTCTTCGAATCGTTTAGCATCCAATCTAGGAATTGATCTCTTCCAATTGGTTGTCTTCTAATCTCGGGTCAGATCTCTCCAGATCATTCATCTTCCAATCTTGGGTTCAATCTCTTTGGACCATTTTTCATCCAATCTAGGGTTTGTTATCTCTGGATCAATGCTGAGTCCAATTTGCTTGCTCTTTGATGAGGGAACCCAACGACCAAGCAAGCCCTTCTGCTCACTCTACGGCGAGTGAACTTACTTTTGATCTCTTCAGACCCATGTTGAGCCCAATCTGCTCGCTTTGGACGAGGGGACCCAATGACCAAGCAAGCCCATCCGCTCACTCTCCAGTGAGGGGACTACTTTTCATACAAGTCTACCCATTCGCTCTCGGGCAAGCTAACTTGCAGCTTTTGGTCACTGCCCCATGTAACACCCCTAATTTTTAATAACATTATTCAGAAGATTTAATTAGATAAATTAAATAGAATAATGAAAATGTTAAGTGATAAGGGGATTTAGATTTGAATAAATATTAAATGGCCATGCTTAATCAATTACTTAATGGACTTAAGAATGGTTTATAGGATAATTAATCTACACAAGGGTATATTGGGTATTTGCCATATATAATCTTTACTCTTATATATAGATTTTCCTCTTAGGCCATTCACGTTCATATCTCATTTTTCACAAAAATAAAACGTAAAAGGGAGCAGGCCATTAACAAGAAAAGAAAGAAGAAATTCAAAGAAAAGTTAAAGAAATTAAAGAAGGGGAATCAATCTCAAACTCAATCCACTTTCCTTATCTTAATTAAGGTGAATAATAATTCCATCTTTATTTTATGAATACATGTTTCAGATTTATGATTAAATTCGTATATATGATGGTTGGATGATGATATGCTTGAATTAAAGTTTGTTTAATTTAAACAAGATTGTTTAAATTAAGATTTATACGATTTTTTTCAAAACCGATAGAAATTTATGTTTGAATGCCACAAAAAAATTATATGTTTTGAAAAATATAATTTTGGAGTTGGGTTTTAAGTTTGATAATTTTCCAAGTAATGGAAAGATTATTATAAATTTTCGAATGAAAATATGGTTAATTGGGTTTAGGAATTTATTTCAAAAATTATATTGAGAATTTGGGTCTGAAATTTTGATATGTTAGATAACATAATCAAAGTGAATTTCTGTAATTTTTAGGGTTTTTTCTTAAGTGATTTACTGTAAGAATTAAATTATTTTGAGAGGAGGATCATAATGAATTAATTGTATTTTTAATGGAAGGGCTTATCTATAAAAATTACTCTTGATACTTATCCAAAAACCAAGAGGCAGTAATTTTTGTAAAGCATGTAAAAAGTTGAGGCAACCAACAACGTATTTACAAGTAGGCAGGTTAGTTAGATATAACTTGTTTTAAGTGGCTTTAATCAGCCTTTACCCGGGAAAACAGGTTTCGTCTCTATTAGAGGTACCATTCGACTCTTACCTTTCGCTTTCGATCAAGTCAAAACTCCATTAAGCTGAAACCAATACACAAGGTATCAGCCAGATAGTATGTAGTGGATTGGAGAAAAGGCGGAAGGTATGGTGTCGAAAGCATTGCTTCTAATGGGGTCGATACCTTAGTTTGTTTTAAAAAGTTAAGCGTCTGCCTTTGTTTTACTAAAGTTTTCGACATAGTCGAAACATATGTTTTTGAAAGTAGTTTTCTAATAGCTTTCGAAGAGGTTGCCATTTTCTGTTTTAAAAATAAGGGCTTTCGAATGAGTCCCTTAAGTTGTAAATTAATGCTTTCGAAAGAAGGGGTTCTGACCTAGTCGAAGCCCTACTATCATTCTTTTGCCTTTCTAGTGTATTGAAGTTATCAATGCTTTCGAAGGGTAGTGTTTATTTTAAAGATGTATTAAGTCACTTCCTAAATGCTTTCGAAAGGGTTCAAGGGTTTCGAAGGCAATGGCTTCGAAAGGGGGTTTTGATGCTGTCCTTCTGTATTTTATTTAAATAATTACAAGCTTTCGAAGGGGATGGTGTCGACGCCATCAAGTTTCCCCAATGATTTTATATAATAAAGAATGGTTTCGAAAGAGATACTTCCATTTGAATTCATTTTGACCCAAATGATATTTTTAAGTATAAACCCAATGGTTTCGAAAGGAGTACTGTAACGGCCCACTCTGAGACCCACTGTAACAAAGAGTATTACGGGAGTAATACTGTCTGTTAAAGCGGAGAATAGAGTATAGTGGAAGCGGCCATTTGTAATCAAGCTATAACTATCAACTGAATACGTCGAAAGGATGGTATCTATATTTTTTTTCCAAGTGGTTCGACATATTCAATAAATATTTATAACAAAATTACAATGGCTAAAGACCTATCAGGACAAAGCATAATAACATAATGAAATAGCATCATAGAACAGTATCACATAACAGCACAGAGTCTAAGAACAATACATCGTCAATACAGATCCAAATACTATAAGTGGGTACAAAGCCACTGCCCACACATGTGAGTCAAAAATATGTACATATCAAAGTCTGAATAATAACAGAGTAGCGGAATAGCGGACAAATAAAAGCGCTATCTATCAGCATAGCAGATAATGTCCAAGCGGAAGCACAGAAGCTAAGTCCAGAGACCTAACCTGAAACAACTCGGTCTGACCCGAGCGAAAACACTCGGGTCAGGCTAGCTAAACAATCAGTAATAACTGAGATATATAATAATGCGGTACATAAATAAAGCAGTACTTTTCCTAAGAGAAGAGTATTTCGGACCACATGAATATAATGACGGTCTCTAATCATCAATCAACAGTAAAAATCTCCAAAGAGAATATCAGCACCAAAGTGTTGAATAAATAAAATCGCCTCATATCATCGGCGTAGCCAAAGCTATAGCAAGTTGCCCATAGGCAATAATCCCAAGAATGACCAGAGTCTGTAATCAATGCCCAAGCAAAGATCGATGCTCCAAAGAGCATGGGGATAAACTGAAAAGTCAATGAAATCAAACACTGAAAAGCAGTGCCCAGAGACACTGTGAATCCACAAGGTAATCGCACTTACATCGTATGGTTCCATAGAACCAACACCAAATGGCGGTACTCGAATGGATATAAAAATCATCAGATAATACAAGTATAGCACGTGCACCGACCGGAGTCGTTATTGACAAGTACTGTAGAGTTGTGATCGATCACTCGCATAGATGCAGAACGCGCGAGATGGCGAGATCCTTCCCAGAAGGATAAAGTCCCAGAGGCACATGCCGAAAAAAGAAACTGCTCCATAGAACAGGTGTTCAGAGACGGTTGCCCAGAGGCGTGGTGACCCAGAGGTCCAGTACTGGCTGCCCAGAGGCTAATGTGTCACAAACTTCTTGGAGAGGAACCCGTAAAGTGTTAACAATGAGTCCCATACCCCACATTCGCACTAAACGGTTTACTAACCAATAGCAAGCTCACACTCCGAACAATAAAAAGTCCACCTCGTATCATCGGTAAACTAGACCCAAAGGTCAAAACGATCAATCGAATAGGTCGGAGATTAACCGGAAAGAAAATACACACGGTTCCATAGGCCGGAGATTTCCTAACCGTTTAAGCACCTTTCCACTTCGCTCGACGTGCTAAAAAGTGAGTGAGATTTTTATTATAGAAAATAATGGTGCGAAACGGTTTTATAATTGATTCTGAAATCACTTTAAAACGGCTTTTGAATACTCTCCTATTATGGAGTAAATAGTTTAATAATTAAAAATAACATTATATAATAATAATTTCGAAAGCCATTTAGGAGTGAAAAATCCTTTGAAAATAGTTCATAAAACACGTGTACGAAATCTAGAGACAAATCTCAAAGAAATCGATAAATCAGAGAATCATTGAAAACCAATATTCGTGTTGGAAAATATTCCGAATGGTTGTGAACCAAAGTTCAACAATTTCTGATTTGCAATTGAAACCCAAAGGTTCATTGCAAAAACAATCAATTTGAAGAGGTTGCACCAAAATGGTGCAACCCGGACTCGGTTGCACCAAAATGGTGCAACCGGTGGGTCGGAACCCGGCTGCACCAAATGGGTGCAACCAATTTAATACAAACCGGCTGCACCGCATGGTGCAGCCCGTTTATGTGAACAAGGCTGCACCATGCGGTGCAGCTGGTTCAACCCAGCCCCAGCCCGCATGGGCTGGGGGGTAATAACAAGCCCCAGCCCATGCGGGCTGGGGTTCAGTTAAACCCCAGCCCGCCTGGGCTGGGGTATCAAGTCCCAGCCCGCCTGGGCTGGGGTATCAAGCCCCAGCCCATGCGGGCTGGGGTTCAGTTAAACCCCAGCCCGCTTGGGCTGGGGTTTCAAGTCCCAGCCCGCCTGGGCTGGGGAATCAAGCCCCAGCCCATGCGGGCTGGGGTTCAGTTAAACCCCAGCTTGCCTGGGCTCGGGTTTCAAGTCCCAGCCCGCCTGGGCTGGGGTATCAAGCCCCAGCCCATGCAGGCTGGGGTTCAGTTAAACCCCAGCCCGCCTGGGCTGGGGTTTCAAGCCCCAGCCCATGCGGGCTGGGGTTCAGTTAAACCCCAGCCCGCCTGGGCTGGGGTATCAAGCCCCAGCCCATGCGGGCTGGGGTGCGTGCGCGCCAGCCCACTCTGGGCTGGCCTGCTACCGGCTAGCCCAACTGGGCTAGCCTGCTGCGCCTGGGCCGCAGCCTGGGTGCAACCCAGGCCTGCTCTGGGCTCTCAGAACCCTGTTTCAGCCTGTTTTCAGGCTGAAACATTCCAGCCAGCAGAAAATGTTAATTTAGGTGATTTAGGGGTGTTTTTTTCAAGTTTTTGGCATCAAATTTCACCAATATCAATCACTAACTCCCCTATAATGATTACTACACTATATTAAAGGAATCAAAGGGCCAAAGCTTAGCATTACCTTAGGAAGCAATATCACAAGCACCTTATGTGCACACCCAAAATGAAAGCAAAGATGATCAAAGAGCTATGATTCACATGTTACATAATAAAACATGTGTTACTAAATGATTACTGAAATCAAAAGATGATTAAACACATATTAGAAGAGGTTTTTAGAAATATACCTCTCACAAAAGCAACAAAGACTACTATAGCATCAACCCAAGTTAGCAAAAGATGATTAGGAGGCTATAAGATCAAAAAAACACATAAAACATGTGTTACCAATTAAATTTCAGAAATTAAAAAGATATAAAAATGGATTTGAGGTGGGTATTTGCATTACCTTTGCATAGAATGACTTGCATAAGCTAAAACTAGAAGGAGATGAAGATAGAGGCCATTTTTGTTATGAAAGCTTTAGGAAATGATTAGGGTTTTGATTAGGGATGAATGAATGAGGTTAGGAGAGTTTGAGATAATTTATAGAGGAGGTTTAGGGTGGGTTATTGGGCTAGGTTTAGTAACCCAATAAGAAGAGAGTTATTTACATGTTTCCAACAATTAGTCTAAGTGTTCATATATGTTTATAAAACTCATTTTTTTCTTTCCCAAACCCGTCTTAAAATTTCTCTTAAAATATTTAACTTTCCAAAAATAACATTTTTATCCTCATTTTAAAATCCCATATTTCCCATTTAATTAAAATAGCCTTTTTCAAATAAATTTTGTTATTCCAAATCCTTTTATGCTTCATTAAAATAAATAAAAATCCTAACTTTTATTTATTAATTGGTAATGCAAATCCCGGGTTGTTACAGACTCCCCATTAAGAAAATTGCATCCCCGCAATTCCTTAAGATAGATGTCGTCTATAACGTCAAATCCACAAAAGAAGTGATAGAGATAAAATAGAGAATTCTCACCCGCAGAAGAAGATGGGAGAAAGCCAGGATAAGAGCGTTCGATAGATTCTCTGGTCTCCCAAGTGCTGTCCTTAGGATTCGGTGACCATTGAATCTTCACGAGTGGAACCTCTTTGTTGCGAAGGCGTCTAACCTTCGAATCAAGCACACGAAGAGGTTGCTGCTCCAAAGATAAATCAGGTAAGATCTCTAAATCAGGCACAACATGCGGCTCAAAGATAGAATCAGGATCGTGGACACACATGCGAAGCTGGGAAACATGGAACACGTCGTGCATTCTAGAGAAGTGAGCAGGTAGAGCCACGCGATAAGCAACGGGGCCGATGCGTTCCGTAATAGGAAATGGTCCAACATAGCGAGGAGCCAACTTCCCTGTAGAGCTGAAACGCACAACCCCCTTCATGGGAGAGACCCGAATAAAGACAGAATCGCCAATGGAGAACTCAAGAGGCTTCCTACGGTTGTCCGCGTAGGATTTCTGGCGGTCCTGTGCCTCTTTCATTCTCTGACGGATAAGAATAATCTTCTCAGAAGATTCCCGAACTGAATCTAGACCAAGAAGGAGCTTCTCGCCAGATTCTAACCAACACGAAGGAGAACGACATGGCCTTCCGTAAAGAGCCTCGAAAGGAGCCATGCCAATACTAGACTGAAAGCTGTTGTTGTAGGAGAACTCTACAAGCGGTAAGTGATCCTCCCAACTACCTCCGAAATCCAGAATACAACAGCGCAAAAGATCCTCTAAAACACGATTCACCCTCTCCGTCTGACCGTCAGTCTGAGGATGATAAGCAGTCGAAAAATTCAGCTTTGAGCCCAAAGCTGACTATAGGCACTTCCAGAAGTGACTAGTAAAGATAGTGTCTCGATCACAGACGATAGAGCTAGGAAAATGCCATGAAGTCGAATGACTTCCTTCACATATAGCTTGGCAAGCTGAGGAGCAGTCCGAGTGGACTTAATAGGAATGAAATGAGCTGATTTGGTCAAGCGATCGACGATGACCCAAATAGAAGTATGGCCTGACCTCGATCGAGGCAGACCGTCAATAAAATCCATGGATATCTGATCCCATTTCCACAATGGAATCTCTAGCGGCTGAAGAAGACCAGATGGATGCTGATGCTCGGCCTTGATCTGTTGACAAGTCATGCAACCGCTCACATAACTTGCAACATCTCTCTTCAAACCCTCCCAATAATATAGCCGGCACATATCGGCATACATCTTACTCGAACCGGGATGTATAGTGTACTTAGTGCGATGACACTCGTCTAGAATGTCACGCCTAAGTGATAAATCAGATGGCACCACAATACGGTTCCTCCTACGAAGACACCGATGAAAATCAAGAGAATAATCCAACAATGTCTCATCACTGGATCCCGACTCGAGAAGATGAATAAGATGCAATAATTCTAGATCCTGTCACTGAGCATGGGCAATGCGATCCAATAAGATAAGACGAGCTTCCAAGCTGAATAATAAGACCGGAGAATCAGAAGATGGAGCTCGATCTCTAATATCACACAAAGATAGAGTCACAAGAATATCCCACTCGGTTATCATCATAGAAACTACTGCCGAGTGTTTGCGACTGAGTGCATCAGCCACACGATTACCCTTGCCAGGGGTATACTGAATATCTAACTCATATGAGGCGAGAAACTCGATCCATCGCTGCTGCCTCATATTGAGATTCTTCTGACTGAATAAATACTTCAGCGACTTATGATCGGTGTAGAGAATGAAGCATTCGTCCAATAGATAATGACGCCACGTCTTCAAAGCAAAGATGATAGCTGCTAACTCAAGATCATGAGTAGGATAGCGAACCTCATTCAGACGTAGCTGCCTAGAAGCGTAAGCAACCACCCGATCCTTCTGCATAAGAATAGCACCGAGGCCGCTACCACAAGCGTCGATGTAAACAACAAGATCCTGGTTACTCTCAGGAACCACAAGGATAGGAGCATGAGTGAGAAGTTCCTTCAATCGCTGGAAAGAAATTTCACACTTATCAGACCAAATAAAGCGAACCCCCTTACGAGTCAGAGTCGTGAGGGAAAGTGCAACACGAGAGAAATCCTTGATAAATCGACGGTAATAACCCGCCAGACCAAGGAAGCTGCGAATATCATGAACGTTCTCAGGTTGCTTCCAATTCTGAATAGCTTCAATCTTAACAGGATCAACAGAAATACCCTCAGAAGAAACAATATGGCCCAAGAACTTGACCTTGCTCTCCCAAAAATGGCACTTGGAGAGCTTGGCCTTAAGCTGATGCCGACGAAGAGTATCCAAGACGATCCACAAATGATGAGCATGCTCTGCCTCGGATCTAGAATAAATAAGAATATCGTCGATGAAAACCAGAACGAATCTATCGATGTATTCCCGAAATACTCGATTCATAAGATCGACGAAGAAAGCCGATGCATTCGTCAAGCCGAATGGCATGACCAACCACTCAAAAGAACCATAACGAGTGCGAAATGCTGTAAGAGGAATGCTGCCTTCTGTGACTCGTAGCTGATGGAATCCGGTGGCGAGGTCGAGCTGAGAGAAGACCTTCGCACCGCTCAATTGGTCAAACATGTCATCTATCCGAGGAAGTGGGTAGCGATTTCTGATGGTCAACTCATTGAGCTTGTGATAGTCAATGCAAAGCCTAAGAGAGCCATCAGCCTTCTTAATGAAGACCACAGCAGCACCCCATGGCGAAGAACTGGATCGGATGAACTGCTTCGCCTCAAGCTCTACTAACTGCTTCCTGAGTTCCTCATTCTCTTTAGTAGACATCCTCGTGGGAGGACGCCCAACTGGGTGGGAGCCTGGAATGAGATCGATGCGGAACTCAATGGCCCGCTTTGGCGGCAGGCCTGATACTGGCTCGAATATATCGGGGAAATCCCGAACAACTGGAATACGAGATATGTCTACCTCATCATCTCGTGAATCGAGAGAAAATAAAGTAACATCAGAAAGCCCAACATCTTGAAGAACAATAGCTAACGGAGAGGACGAGTCAGGGTGATGAATGAATAATATCCGCTCCGAACAAATAATTTTGGAGTCGTGCTGAACGAGCCAATCCATGCCAAGAATCATGTCAAAGCCCAAATACTCCATAATGTGGAGATTTGCACGGAAAGAAAAGCCACAAAGATCAATATCTATATTCTCACAGAGCAAGCTAAGGGTCGTGGATCCACCAATGGGATTCACAATCCTTAGTGAAGAAACCATACAAGTAACATCCAAAGATAAAGCATCTACTAGCTCCTTTGATACGAATGAGTGAGAGGCATCCGTATCAAAAAGAACTCTAATAGATCTACCATGAAATAAAATAGAGCCTTCAAGAACGGAAGGATGTGTACCTTTAGGCTGAGCAGAAGTGGTAGGAGCCTTGGCAGCATTAAGCCTGCCAGGCTTGGCACTAGCTGGAGCAATAGGACAAGCGGAGATCCTGTGTCCCTCCTTCTTGCAGAAGGTGCAATAGAGAGGTTTGGCACACTCTCGAATAAAGTGATCTGGAGAACCGCAGTTGAAGCATTTCTTCGGAGGACGTGTCCCACTAGGCTGAGCAGGAGTCTGGGACTGAGGACGAGTCTGAGGCTGAGTCTGAACAGTGGAAATTCCAGTCTTCTTCTTCTTATGCTGAAAAGAAGAGCCAGACTTTCCAGGAGGAAACCTCTTCTTGGTAGGGTTTGTGGAACCCACACCACCATCATCACTATGCTCCATCTCGACTGACTCAAGATGTAGAGCTGCATCGACTAGCTTCTCGAATGAGAGCTCAAGCTTTAGCATAAGCTGCCTCTTCAGATATTTCTTCAAGCCCTCAACAAATTTGAGGTTCCTCTTATAAGGAGTAGCAATAAACTCAAGGCCGTACTTGGACAGGGCCTCGAAGGAAGAGACATAATCAGATACAGAGGACTTCCCCTGCTTGAGATCAAGAAAGCGGCGAGCAAGGGAATTCTTCTCTGACTCTGGGATGAATTTGAGCTCAAATCTCTCATGAAACTGAGCCCAAGAAAGTGTGGTCTCATCGATCTCAGCAATAAGGAGTTCGTACCAATCCAGGGCATGACTCTGAAGCTGACTGGAAGCAATAAGAACACGGTCATGATCCGGGATATCCATACGAGTGAAAATGCGCTCGCATATCCGAATCCAAGCCTGGACCTCTAAGACTTTCTCGGAGCCACTGAACGGCTTCCCTCCGAGATGAGTAAAATCACTGTAGAGACGCGCAAAAGCAGACTTGCGCGGAGCCTCAGCAACTGGGCCTGGATACTGAGAATGAGACTGGGAATTCCGAACCAGCTCCATGATTTGGTCGGTGGTCATGAACACGCCCTCTGGATGAGTGTTGCTGGACTGCCCAGCAGCACTGGTCTGACGTGTGGTTCTCCCTCTTCCCCTTCCAAACATACTGAAAGTCAAACGGGAATTAGAGTTAGACATGATTCAATGATAGATAATTAATTAAGGAATACTACGGAATATAATGGATTCCTATACATATTCCTAACTTATTTATCAATAAACATAAGGAAGGGATTTGATTTAATTCGGATCTAATTAAAATGTATTGTACTAAGTGTATCTGTTCTGTGTTTATTATGCTTATTCCTGAAACCAGGCTCTGATACCAAACTGTAAAGCCCCACTCTGAGACCCACTGTAACAAAGAGTATTACAGGAGTAATACTATCTGTTAAAGCGGAGAATAGAGTATAGTGGAAGCGACCATTTGTAATCAAGCTATAACTATCTACTGAATACGTCGAAAGGATGGTATATTTTTTTTTTTCAAGTGGTTCGACATATTCAATAAATATTTATAACGAAATTACAATGGCTAAAGACCTATCAGGACAAAGCATAATAACATAATGAAATAGCATCACAGAACAGTATCACATAACAGCACAGAGTCTCAGAACAATACATCGTCAATACAGATCCAAATACTATAAGTGGGTACAAAGCCACTGCCCACACATGTGAGTCAAAAATATGTACATATCAAAGTCTGAATAATAACAGAGTAGCGGAATAGCGGACAAATAAAAGCGCTATCTATCAGCATAGCAGATAATGTCCAAGCGGAAGCACAGAAGCTAAGTCCAGAGACCTAACCTGAAACAACTCGGTCTGACCCGAGCGAAAACACTCGGGTCAGGCTAGCTAAACAATCAGTAATAACTGAGATATATAATAATGCGGTACATAAATAAAGCAGTACTTTTCCTAAGAGAAGAGTATTTCGGACCACATGAATATAATGACGGTCTCTAATCATCAATCAACAGTAAAAATCTCCAAAGAGAATATCAGCACCAAAGTGTTGAATAAATAAAATCGCCTCATATCATCGGCGTAGCCAAAGCTATAGCAAGTTGCCCATAGGCAATAATCCCAAGAATGACCAGAGTCTGTAATCAATGCCCAAGCAAAGATCGATGCTCCAAAGAGCATGGGGATAAACTGAAAAGTCAATGAAATCAAACACTGAAAAGCAGTGCCCAGAGACACTGTGAATCCACAAGGTAATCGCACTTACATCGTATGGTTCCATAGAACCAACACCAAATGGCGGTACTCGAATGGATATAAAAATCATCAGATAATACAAGTATAGCACGTGCACCGACCGGAGTCGTTATTGCCAAGTACTGTAGAGTTGTGATCGATCACTCGCATAGATGCAGAACGCGCGAGATGGCGAGATCCTTCCTAGAAGGATAAAGTCCCAGAGGCACATGCCGAAAAAAGAAACTGCTCCATAGAACAGGTGTTCAGAGACGGTTGCCCAGAGGCGTGGTGACCCAGAGGTCCAGTACTGGCTGCCCAGAGGCTAATGTGTCACAAACTTCTTGGAGAGGAACCCGTAAAGTGTTAACAATGAGTCCCATACCCCACATTCGCACTAAACGGTTTACTAACCAATAGCAAGCTCACACTCCGAACAATAAAAAGTCCACCTCGTATCATCGGTAAACTAGACCCAAAGGTCAAAACGATCAATCGAATAGGTCGGAGATTAACCGGAAAGAAAATACACACGGTTCCATAGGCCGGAGATTTCCTAACCGTTTAAGCACCTTTCCACTTCGCTCGACGTGCTAAAAAGTGAGTGAGATTTTTATTATAGAAAATAATGGTGCGAAACGGTTTTATAATTGATTCTGAAATCACTTTAAAACGGCTTTTGAATACTCTCCTATTATGGAGTAAATAGTTTAATAATTAAAAATAACATTATATAATAATAATTTCGAAAGCCATTTAGGAGTGAAAAATCCTTTGAAAATAGTTCATAAAACACGTGTACGAAATCTAGAGACAAATCTCAAAGAAATCGATAAATCAGAGAATCATTGAAAACCAATATTCGTGTTGGAAAATATTCCGAATGGTTGTGAACCAAAGTTCAACAATTTCTGATTTGCAATTGAAACCCAAAGGTTCATTGCAAAAACAATCAATTTGAAGAGGTTGCACCAAAATGGTGCAACCCGGACTCGGTTGCACCAAAATGGTGCAACCGGTGGGTCGGAACCCGGCTGCACCAAATGGGTGCAACCAATTTAATACAAACCGGCTGCACCGCATGGTGCAGCCCGTTTATGTGAACAAGGCTGCACCATGCGGTGCAGCTGGTTCAACCCAGCCCCAGCCCGCATGGGCTGGGGGGTAATAACAAGCCCCAGCCCATGCGGGCTGGGGTTCAGTTAAACCCCAGCCCGCCTGGGCTGGGGTATCAAGTCCCAGCCCGCCTGGGCTGGGGTATCAAGCCCCAGCCCATGCGGGCTGGGGTTCAGTTAAACCCCAGCCCGCTTGGGCTGGGGTTTCAAGTCCCAGCCCGCCTGGGCTGGGGAATCAAGCCCCAGCCCATGCGGGCTGGGGTTCAGTTAAACCCCAGCTTGCCTGGGCTCGGGTTTCAAGTCCCAGCCCGCCTGGGCTGGGGTATCAAGCCCCAGCCCATGCAGGCTGGGGTTCAGTTAAACCCCAGCCCGCCTGGGCTGGGGTTTCAAGCCCCAGCCCATGCGGGCTGGGGTTCAGTTAAACCCCAGCCCGCCTGGGCTGGGGTATCAAGCCCCAGCCCATGCGGGCTGGGGTGCGTGCGCGCCAGCCCACTCTGGGCTGGCCTGCTACCGGCTAGCCCAACTGGGCTAGCCTGCTGCGCCTGGGCCGCAGCCTGGGTGCAACCCAGGCCTGCTCTGGGCTCTCAGAACCCTGTTTCGGCCTGTTTTCAGGCTGAAACATTCCAGCCAGCAGAAAATGTTAATTTAGGTGATTTAGGGGTGTTTTTTTCAAGTTTTTGGCATCAAATTTCACCAATATCAATCACTAACTCCCCTATAATGATTACTACACTATATTAAAGGAATCAAAGGGCCAAAGCTTAGCATTACCTTAGGAAGCAATATCACAAGCACCTTATGTGCACACCCAAAATGAAAGCAAAGATGATCAAAGAGCTATGATTCACATGTTACATAATAAAACATGTGTTACTAAATGATTACTGAAATCAAAAGATGATTAAACACATATTAGAAGAGGTTTTTAGAAATATACCTCTCACAAAAGCAACAAAGACTACTATAGCATCAACCCAAGTTAGCAAAAGATGATTAGGAGGCTATAAGATCAAAAAAACACATAAAACATGTGTTACCAATTAAATTTCAGAAATTAAAAAGATATAAAAATGGATTTGAGGTGGGTATTTGCATTACCTTTGCATAGAATGACTTGCATAAGCTAAAACTAGAAGGAGATGAAGATAGAGGCCATTTTTGTTATGAAAGCTTTAGGAAATGATTAGGGTTTTGATTAGGGATGAATGAATGAGGTTAGGAGAGTTTGAGATAATTTATAGAGGAGGTTTAGGGTGGGTTATTGGGCTAGGTTTAGTAACCCAATAAGAAGAGAGTTATTTACATGTTTCCAACAATTAGTCTAAGTGTTCATATATGTTTATAAAACTCATTTTTTTCTTTCCCAAACCCGTCTTAAAATTTCTCTTAAAATATTTAACTTTCCAAAAATAACATTTTTATCCTCATTTTAAAATCCCATATTTCCCATTTAATTAAAATAGCCTTTTTCAAATAAATTTTGTTATTCCAAATCCTTTTATGCTTCATTAAAATAAATAAAAATCCTAACTTTTATTTATTAATTGGTAATGCAAATCCCGGGTTGTTACAGACTCCCCATTAAGAAAATTGCATCCCCGCAATTCCTTAAGATAGATGTCGTCTATAACGTCAAATCCACAAAAGAAGTGATAGAGATAAAATAGAGAATTCTCACCCGCAGAAGAAGATGGGAGAAAGCCAGGATAAGAGCGTTCGATAGATTCTCTGGTCTCCCAAGTGCTGTCCTTAGGATTCGGTGACCATTGAATCTTCACGAGTGGAACCTCTTTGTTGCGAAGGCGTCTAACCTTCGAATCAAGCACACGAAGAGGTTGCTGCTCCAAAGATAAATCAGGTAAGATCTCTAAATCAGGCACAACATGCGGCTCAAAGATAGAATCAGGATCGTGGACACACATGCGAAGCTGGGAAACATGGAACACGTCGTGCATTCTAGAGAAGTGAGCAGGTAGAGCCACGCGATAAGCAACGGGGCCGATGCGTTCCGTAATAGGAAATGGTCCAACATAGCGAGGAGCCAACTTCCCTGTAGAGCTGAAACGCACAACCCCCTTCATGGGAGAGACCCGAATAAAGACAGAATCGCCAATGGAGAACTCAAGAGGCTTCCTACGGTTGTCCGCGTAGGATTTCTGGCGGTCCTGTGCCTCTTTCATTCTCTGACGGATAAGAATAATCTTCTCAGAAGATTCCCGAACTGAATCTAGACCAAGAAGGAGCTTCTCGCCAGATTCTAACCAACACGAAGGAGAACGACATGGCCTTCCGTAAAGAGCCTCGAAAGGAGCCATGCCAATACTAGACTGAAAGCTGTTGTTGTAGGAGAACTCTACAAGCGGTAAGTGATCCTCCCAACTACCTCCGAAATCCAGAATACAACAGCGCAAAAGATCCTCTAAAACACGATTCACCCTCTCCGTCTGACCGTCAGTCTGAGGTTGATAAGCAGTCGAAAAATTCAGCTTTGAGCCCAAAGCTGACTATAGGCACTTCCAGAAGTGACTAGTAAAGATAGTGTCTCGATCACAGACGATAGAGCTAGGAAAATGCCATGAAGTCGAATGACTTCCTTCACATATAGCTTGGCAAGCTGAGGAGCAGTCCGAGTGGACTTAATAGGAATGAAATGAGCTGATTTGGTCAAGCGATCGACGATGACCCAAATAGAAGTATGGCCTGACCTCGATCGAGGCAGACCGTCAATAAAATCCATGGATATCTGATCCCATTTCCACAATGGAATCTCTAGCGGCTGAAGAAGACCAGATGGACGCTGATGCTCGGCCTTGATCTGTTGACAAGTCATGCAACCGCTCACATAACTTGCAACATCTCTCTTCAAACCCTCCCAATAATATAGCCGGCACATATCGGCATACATCTTACTCGAACCGGGATGTATAGTGTACTTAGTGCGATGACACTCGTCTAGAATGTCACGCCTAAGTGATAAATCAGATGGCACCACAATACGGTTCCTCCTACGAAGACACCGATGAAAATCAAGAGAATAATCCAACAATGTCTCATCACTGGATCCCGACTCGAGAAGATGAATAAGATGCAATAATTCTAGATCCTGTCGCTGAGCATGGGCAATGCGATCCAATAAGATAAGACGAGCTTCCAAGCTGAATAATAAGACCGGAGAATCAGAAGATGGAGCTCGATCTCTAATATCACACAAAGATAGAGTCACAAGAATATCCCACTCGGTTATCATCATAGAAACTACTGCCGAGTGTTTGCGACTGAGTGCATCAGCCACACGATTACCCTTGCCAGGGGTATACTGAATATCTAACTCATATGAGGCGAGAAACTCGATCCATCGCTGCTGCCTCATATTGAGATTCTTCTGACTGAATAAATACTTCAGCGACTTATGATCGGTGTAGAGAATGAAGCATTCGTCCAATAGATAATGACGCCACGTCTTCAAAGCAAAGATGATAGCTGCTAACTCAAGATCATGAGTAGGATAGCGAACCTCATTCAGACGTAGCTGCCTAGAAGCGTAAGCAACCACCCGATCCTTCTGCATAAGAATAGCACCGAGGCCGCTACCACAAGCGTCGATGTAAACAACAAGATCCTGGTTACTCTCAGGAACCACAAGGATAGGAGCATGAGTGAGAAGTTCCTTCAATCGCTGGAAAGAAATTTCACACTTATCAGACCAAATAAAGCGAACCCCCTTACGAGTCAGAGTCGTGAGGGAAAGTGCAACACGAGAGAAATCCTTGATAAATCGACGGTAATAACCCGCCAGACCAAGGAAGCTGCGAATATCATGAACGTTCTCAGGTTGCTTCCAATTCTGAATAGCTTCAATCTTAACAGGATCAATAGAAATACCCTCAGAAGAAACAATATGGCCCAAGAACTTGACCTTGCTCTCCCAAAAATGGCACTTGGAGAGCTTGGCCTTAAGCTGATGCCGACGAAGAGTATCCAAGACGATCCACAAATGATGAGCATGCTCTGCCTCGGATCTAGAATAAATAAGAATATCGTCGATGAAAACCAGAACGAATCTATCGATGTATTCCCGAAATACTCGATTCATAAGATCGACGAAGAAAGCCGATGCATTCGTCAAGCCGAATGGCATGACCAACCACTCAAAAGAACCATAACGAGTGCGAAATGCTGTAAGAGGAATGCTGCCTTCTGTGACTCGTAGCTGATGGAATCCGGTGGCGAGGTCGAGCTGAGAGAAGACCTTCGCACCGCTCAATTGGTCAAACATGTCATCTATCCGAGGAAGTGGGTAGCGATTTCTGATGGTCAACTCATTGAGCTTGTGATAGTCAATGCAAAGCCTAAGAGAGCCATCAGCCTTCTTAATGAAGACCACAGCAGCACCCCATGGCGAAGAACTGGATCGGATGAACTGCTTCGCCTCAAGCTCTACTAACTGCTTCCTGAGTTCCTCATTCTCTTTAGTAGACATCCTCGTGGGAGGACGCCCAACTGGGTGGGAGCCTGGAATGAGATCGATGCGGAACTCAATGGCCCGCTTTGGCGGCAGGCCTGATACTGGCTCGAATATATCGGGGAAATCCCGAACAACTGGAATACGAGATATGTCTACCTCATCATCTCGTGAATCGAGAGAAAATAAAGTAACATCAGAAAGCCCAACATCTTGAAGAACAATAGCTAACGGAGAGGACGAGTCAGGGTGATGAATGAATAATATCCGCTCCGAACAAATAATTTTGGAGTCGTGCTGAACGAGCCAATCCATGCCAAGAATCATGTCAAAGCCCAAATACTCCATAATGTGGAGATTTGCACGGAAAGAAAAGCCACAAAGATCAATATCTATATTCTCACAGAGCAAGCTAAGGGTCGTGGATCCACCAATGGGATTCACAATCCTTAGTGAAGAAACCATACAAGTAACATCCAAAGATAAAGCATCTACTAGCTCCTTTGATACGAATGAGTGAGAGGCATCCGTATCAAAAAGAACTCTAATAGATCTACCATGAAATAAAATAGAGCCTTCAAGAACGGAAGGATGTGTACCTTTAGGCTGAGCAGAAGTGGTAGGAGCCTTGGCAGCATTAAGCCTGCCAGGCTTGGCACTAGCTGGAGCAATAGGACAAGCGGAGATCCTGTGTCCCTCCTTCTTGCAGAAGGTGCAATAGAGAGGTTTGGCACACTCTCGAATAAAGTGATCTGGAGAACCGCAGTTGAAGCATTTCTTCGGAGGACGTGTCCCACTAGGCTGAGCAGGAGTCTGGGACTGAGGACGAGTCTGAGGCTGAGTCTGAACAGTGGAAATTCCAGTCTTCTTCTTCTTATGCTGAAAAGAAGAGCCAGACTTTCCAGGAGGAAACCTCTTCTTGGTAGGGTTTGTGGAACCCACACCACCATCATCACTATGCTCCATCTCGACTGACTCAAGATGTAGAGCTGCATCGACTAGCTTCTCGAATGAGAGCTCAAGCTTTAGCATAAGCTGCCTCTTCAGATATTTCTTCAAGCCCTCAACAAATTTGAGGTTCCTCTTATAAGGAGTAGCAATAAACTCAAGGCCGTACTTGGACAGGGCCTCGAAGGAAGAGACATAATCAGATACAGAGGACTTCCCCTGCTTGAGATCAAGAAAGCGGCGAGCAAGGGAATTCTTCTCTGACTCTGGGATGAATTTGAGCTCAAATCTCTCATGAAACTGAGCCCAAGAAAGTGTGGTCTCATCGATCTCAGCAATAAGGAGTTCGTACCAATCCAGGGCATGACTCTGAAGCTGACTGGAAGCAATAAGAACACGGTCATGATCCGGGATATCCATACGAGTGAAAATGCGCTCGCATATCCGAATCCAAGCCTGGACCTCTAAGACTTTCTCGGAGCCACTGAACGGCTTCCCTCCGAGATGAGTAAAATCACTGTAGAGACGCGCAAAAGCAGACTTGCGCGGAGCCTCAGCAACTGGGCCTGGATACTGAGAATGAGACTGGGAATTCCGAACCAGCTCCATGATTTGGTCGGTGGTCATGAACACGCCCTCTGGATGAGTGTTGCTGGACTGCCCAGCAGCACTGGTCTGACGTGTGGTTCTCCCTCTTCCCCTTCCAAACATACTGAAAGTCAAACGGGAATTAGAGTTAGACATGATTCAATGATAGATAATTAATTAAGGAATACTACGGAATATAATGGATTCCTATACATATTCCTAACTTATTTATCAATAAACATAAGGAAGGGATTTGATTTAATTCGGATCTAATTAAAATGTATTGTACTAAGTGTATCTGTTCTGTGTTTATTATGCTTATTCCTGAAACCAGGCTCTGATACCAAACTGTAAAGCCCCACTCTGAGACCCACTGTAACAAAGAGTATTACAGGAGTAATACTATCTGTTAAAGCGGAGAATAGAGTATAGTGGAAGCGACCATTTGTAATCAAGCTATAACTATCTACTGAATACGTCGAAAGGATGGTATATATTTTTTTTTTCAAGTGGTTCGACATATTCAATAAATATTTATAACGAAATTACAATGGCTAAAGACCTATCAGGACAAAGCATAATAACATAATGAAATAGCATCACAGAACAGTATCACATAACAGCACAGAGTCTCAGAACAATACATCGTCAATACAGATCCAAATACTATAAGTGGGTACAAAGCCACTGCCCACACATGTGAGTCAAAAATATGTACATATCAAAGTCTGAATAATAACAGAGTAGCGGAATAGCGGACAAATAAAAGCGCTATCTATCAGCATAGCAGATAATGTCCAAGCGGAAGCACAAAAGCTAAGTCCAGAGACCTAACCTGAAACAACTCGGTCTGACCCGAGCGAAAACACTCGGGTCAGGCTAGCTAAACAATCAGTAATAACTGAGATATATAATAATGCGGTACATAAATAAAGCAGTATTTTTCCTAAGAGAAGAGTATTTCGGACCACATGAATATAATGACGGTCTCTAATCATCAATCAACAGTAAAAATCTCCAAAGAGAATATCAGCACCAAAGTGTTGAATAAATAAAATCGCCTCATATCATCGGCGTAGCCAAAGCTATAGCAAGTTGCCCATAAGCAATAATCCCAAGAATGACCAGAGTCTGTAATCAATGCCCAAGCAAAGATCGATGCTCCAAAGAGCAATGGGGATAAACTGAAAAGTCAATGAAATCAAACACTGAAAAGCAGTGCCTAGAGACACTGTGAATCCACAAGGTAATCGCACTTACATCGTATGGTTCCATAGAACCAACACCAAATGGCGATACTCGAATGGATATAAAAATCATCAGATAATACAAGTATAGCACGTGCACCGACCGGAGTCGTTATTGCCAAGTACTGTAGAGTTGTGATCGATCACTCGCACAGATGCGGAACGCGCGAGACGGCGAGATCCTTCCTAGAAGGATAAAGGCCCAGAGGCACATGCCGAAAAAAGAAACTGCTCCACAGAACAGGTGTCCAGAGACGGTTGCCCAGAGGCGGGGTGACCCAGAGGTCCAGTACTGGCTGCCCAAAGGCTAATGTGTCACAAACTTCTTAGAGAGGAACCTGTAAAGTGTTAACAATGAGTCCCATACCCCACGTTCGCACTAAATGGTTTACTAACCAATAGCAAGCTCACACTCCGAACAATAAAAAGTCCACCTCGTATCATCGGTAAACTAGACCCAAAGGTCAAAACGATCAATCGAATAGGTCGGGGATTAACCGGAAAGAAAATACACACGGTTCCATAGGCCGGAGATTTCCTAACCGTTTAAGCACCTTTCCACTTCGCTCGACGTGCTAAAAAGTGAGTGTGAGATTTTTATTATAGAAAATAATGGTGCGAAACGGTTTTATAATTGATTCTGAAATCACTTTAAAACGGCTTTTGAATACTCTCATATTATGGAGTAAATAGTTTAATAATTAAAAATAACATTATATAATAATAATTTCGAAAGCCATTTAGGAGTGAAAAATCCTTTGAAAATAATTCATAAAACACGTGTACGAAATCTAGAGACAAATCTCAAAGAAATCGATAAATCAGAGAATCACTGAAAACCAATATTCGTGTTGGAAAATATTCCGAATGGTTGTGAACCAAAGTTCAACAATTTCCGATTTGCAATTAAAACCCGAAGGTTCATTGCAAAAACAATCAATTTGAAGCGGTTGCACCAAAATGGTGCAACCGGTGGGTCGGAACCCGGCTGCACCAAATGGGTGCAGCCCATTTAATAGAAGCCGGCTACAACACATGGTGCAGCCCGTTTATGTGAACCAGGCTGCACCATGCGGTGCAGCTGGTTCAGCCCAGCCCCAACCTGCATGGGCTGGGGGGTAATAACAAGCCCCAGCCCGCCTGGGCTGGGGTATCAAGTCCCAGCCCGCCTGGGCTAGGGTATCAAGCCCCAGCCCATGCGGGCTGGGGTTCAGTTAAACCCCAGCCCGCCTAGGCTGGGGTTTCAAGTCCCAGCTCGCCTGGGCTGGGGTATCAAGCCCCAGCCCATGCGGGCTGGGGTTCAGTTAAACCCCAGCCCGCCTGGGCTGGTGTTTCAAGTCCCAGCCCGCCTAGGCTGGGGTATCAAGCCCCAGCCCATGCGAGCTGGGGTTCAGTTAAACCCCAGCCCGCCTGGGCTGGGGTTTCAAGTCCCAGCCCACCTTGGCTGGGGTATCAAGCCCCAGCCCATGCGGGCTGGGGTGCGTGCGCGCCAGCCCACTCTGGGCTGGCCTGCTACCGGCTATCCCAACTGGGCTAGCCTGCTACGCCTGGGCAGCCTGGGTGCAACCCAGGCCTGCTCTGGGCTCTCAGAACCTTGTTTCAGCCTGTTTTCAGGTTGAAACATTCCAGCCAGCAGAAAATGTTAATTTAGGTGATTTTGGGGTGTTTTTTTCAAGTTTTTGGCATCAAATTTCACCAATATCAATCACTAACTCCCCTATAATGATTACTACACTATATTAAAGGAATCAAAGGGCCAAAGCTTAGCATTACCTTAGGAAGCAATATCACAAGCACCTTATGTGCACACCCAAAATGAAAGCAAAGATGATCAAAGAGCTATGATTCACATGTTACATAATAAAACATGTGTTACTAAATGATTACTGAAATCAAAAGATGATTAAACACATATTAGAAGAGGTTTTTAGCAATATACCTCTCACAAAAGCAACAAAGACTACTATAGCATCAACCCAAGTTAGCAAAAGATGATTAGGAGGCTATAAGATCAAAAAAACACATAAAACATGTGTTACCAATTAAATTTCAGAAATTAAAAAGATATAAAAATGGATTTGAGGTGGGTATTTGCATTACCTTTGCATAGAATGACTTGCATAAGCTAAAACTAGAAGGAGATGAAGATAGAGGCCATTTTTGTTATGAAAGCTATAGGAAATGATTAGGGTTTTGATTAGCGATGAATGAATGAGGTTAGGAGAGTTTGAGATCATTTATAGAGGAGGTTTAGGGTGGGTTATTGGGCTAGGTTTAGTAACCCAATAAGAAGAGAGTTATTTACATGTTTCCAACAATTAGTCTAAGTGTTCATATATGTTTATAAAACTCATTTTTTTCTTTCCCAAACCCGTTTTAAAATTTCTCTTAAAATATTTAACTTTCCAAAAATAACTTTTTTATCCTCATTTTAAAATCCCATATTTCCCATTTAATTAAAATAGCCTTTTTCAAATAAATTTTGTTATTCCAAATCCTTTTATGCTTCATTAAAATAAATAAAAATCCTAACTTTTATTTATTAATTGGTAATGCAAATCTCGGGTTGTTACAAGTACTTTCAATTGGTTTCGAAGCTGTGATTCTAAAGTTAAATGCTAAAACATTAATACATTCAAAAGGTTTCGAAAGAATGTTTTTAAAGTGTTCGAAAGGCAGGAGCCTAATGTTTTGAAAATAGATTTATATGCTTTCGAAGGAGGTCATCCAGTGAGGTCGAAAGCAAGGTGTCGAAGGTTTCGAAAGGCTTTATTTTTCAAAACAAATAACCCAATCTCATTTTTAAAGAAAACCATGGCATAAATAAATAAAGTGTTTTGAAAAGGAGTTTTTGAAGAAGTTTTCTTTGATTAAAAGGTTAAAAGGATTAACCAAGTTAATGTATTTACTTCTTCATATATGTATACATTCACATTGTAATGGACCCATAACTGTGTTTTGGGGAAGGGCAGAATAACCAGCTAGGTTGACCCAATATAAATTAAAGTTAACTCCTGAATGAGTAAAATTGCATCTAGGAGGTCAGAAAGACTAGGATATAGGAGGCTAAAATATTAAAGGAAGATATTGGCAGGGGCCAATAGGTTCACAGTAAGCCCATGAAAACTGTGTATAAATGAAGATGTCAGTAAGACAGGTTCATAGTAAGCCCAAGAAAACTATGTAATAATGAAGATGTCAGTAAGACAGGTTCATAGTTAGCCCATGAAAACTATGATTTCCTATTAGCAGGGGCCAATAGGTTAATAGTTAGCCCATGAAAACTATATCCGAACAAGAAATTAAGATATTGACAGATAGTCAATAGGTTCCTAGGCATCCCATGAAAACTAGGATAAAAGAAAAGATATTGGAGTTACCACTAGGTTCATAGTGATCCTATGAAAACTATGTAATTGGACAGGGAGTCCTTAAATATATAACCGGTTATTAGTTAGCCCATGAACACTATTAGGTTAATAGTAATCCTAAAAACTATAACTATGACAGATAGTCAAAATAATTGGGGATGGGCAATCCAGAATTGATTCACTTGTTTTGCATATCATCATATCATATTATTTTGAGATGTTTTAACCATTGTGGTTGCAGAAGCACAGTATATGGTTTTATAAAAAGGTTTTAGGATATTAGTAAGGGGAAACCCGTTCCGCTAAGTCGGCGTGGTCTCACTAGATATCCAAATGATTTGAGATGGTAGATTATTATTCATACCAGGCTTTATGTCTGACTCAAAGTTTATGTTTTCCCCTTAAACTCTCGGGTACTTAATTAATTTTGAGTAGTTTGAGAGTTGAGGTTTTCAGGTAACTCATTAGACGAATGAAGCTTCCGGAGACATGCAGGAGGCATGATTGATATATAGAGTTCTCTTTTATTTGATTCCGCTGTGTTGTTTATAATGGCAAAGTTGTTGAATTGCCTTTATATACTTTAATCATCCAAGGGGACATCTTCATATGTCGATCCTGGCATATGTTGTAATAAATATATCTTCTCTGAATGTGGTTAATGATGGTGGGATTATCTAATGAATTTGGAAATGTTTTGATATGAAATGTGATCTTGTTTAATGTTTTAAATTTTTTCCATATTCATGTGTTTCTGTGTATCAACTGACCCAAGCATCCATAACTGTGGATTAAAGTTGTTTGTTTGCCGAGGATTAATAACTATGGATGACTGTAGCATCCATAGCTGTTAGTTTTGGGCCTCCAAGTAGGGGGATGTTATGCCCCGTCTCTTTAGATTTGACTACCACAATTAATATCATTCATCACGTTTAAATGGATTTTTCAAGAAATCAAATATTCAAATCAAAGAAGACGTGCAAACATGAATCCTAATTATTCATCCCAGGCATCCAACTTAGAGCATGGGATCATGATCTCATACATGTGTAACCAGTCTAAGGTCATTATTATCTTATCTATTCTTCTCGGACATCCAACTTAGAGCATTCTTAGAGACCAATTGAGATCTTATACACGTGTAAGAGGTCTGAAGTTATTATTGTCTTAAAACAAAAAGAAAGCATGAGAAACGAACTTGACTCCTATCTATCCCGATCATGGAATTACCATCCTCGACCCAGATCCATGGTCGTTCCTTGATGCATTCGCTGTAGATAGTGGCTGCTCTAGCTGCACCATCGCAGTTTGGTTCCTTATATACTGTTGCAGGTGGTTGCTCCGAAGCAGTTCTTCCATCAAATTATGAAGGTGTCGGCATTCATTCGTTTCATGTCCAGCCAGCTCATGGAAGATGCAAAACTTTCCAAACCTTCTCCCCCGATTAGTGGATTCTCTCTTAGCTGACTTTCAGTAGGGGATTTGTCCCTAGTATCTAAGTATATCCTCTTTAGGGTTTCGATTAGATCAGTACAGGAAGAGAATTTCGATTCCCTCCTTTGTCATTTCGGTTCTCCGAAGTCATTATCAGCTTTTCACTTCCCCTTGTCTTTTCCATATCTTGATCCGAATAGTCCTCCATCATCCATAGCATTAATATCAGCATTATCAGCTTCAACATCCTCTTTATGCAGATATCTCTCAACTTCATGGTAAAACTCTACAAAATTCATCAGTGGATCCCTTTCCAATGCAACTTTGAAGTTGGTCTTGCTTGCGACTCCAGACACTGCCACCATTACTATTATCAATGGATTCACACATCTAGTTTCATTTTGTCCTCCATTCCTAAGGGGAAGTTATGGCACATATTCCTCCGATTGTTGTGCACTTGTGTTATGTCTTGCATTTCTGGCTCTAGTATCGTCCAATTCCAGCATCCCAACTTGCCTTAATTCCAATCCAACATTGCCCTTGAGTAAAATCCTCTCGGTATCAAAAGGATTTTGGTCGATACCGAGTGGTCTTATTCATGGGTCACCATTCCAGTTTGTTCTGCTCCAACTCCAGATGTTCCTACTTTAGTTCCTGGTCCTTGGTTCTTAATTCCAACAGCTCTAGCTATTCCTTGTTGTTCCTTCATTTGGAAAAATTTCTCCAGCATTTCCTGTTGCCAAGTCATTAGTCCATCTTATATCTCCTTCATCATTCTCTCCATCTCCTCCTTGGTCACGTAGATGGAAGGATTAGAATTTGAGGACACCTCCCTGGTTGCCCCCTGCTCTAGTTGACTTCCTTTAATCTTAGATCTAGTGTTAGGTCTCTTCATCTTCTCCAAGCTTTAGATCTAAGTTTTAGGTTATGAAATCTAGCTTTCTTAGTAAAAGCACCAAAATGTTGATGCCAAAAAAGGCACCAACACCCAAATATCAGATGAAAGAACCAAAATGTAGAGATCCAAATCAGACAAGCGAAAACGGTTGGAAAGTAAAAGGAAACACATGAATTTTTATAGTGGTTCGGTGAATTCTCAAGACTACGTCCAGTTTAATCTCTGTTATTTGCTGTTTTCTTTTCGGATTACAACTAAGTTTATCAGATTTGACCATAATCTAGTGGATCTTAGGTTTACAATGGAGTTTCTAGAGTATGTTTGAGGAAGGAGATAAGACTGAAGAAGATGCAGAGTGTGAATCAAAGTGAAGATGGAGAAGCCGCTCTTTATTTTTCATAGGGCTGGTATTTATAGAGAATCTTGCCAATAGTCTTGGAGGTCCATGTTAACCGAAGTCCAGATGTAAGTCTAAGTGCATAGGAGTGAACATTCCGGCCTATTTATCAAAAAGGACCTATCGATACCGAGTGGTTTGTTTAAGTGTAAACTTCTTGTTTCCACTTGCTTATTTCTTCTATCTTCAACTCGATGCTTTCCAAGCTCTTTTCCATAGACTATGAGTCGATTCCAACGATTCTCCTGATAACACTTGCATTATCTTGCTTTCTATGCTTTATTCACATCGATCTTCAAGATTGTTTGTCTATTCTCCGAGAAAAGCACTTGAAGATGATAGGTTGAAGTAGTGTATTAAGTAAATGGAGTTGTAAAAGGCATAAGTGGGAAGAAAACACCTCTCGGTGCCGATAGATTCCTCTCGTACTGAGTGCTTTACTTAGCTTGATTTCAACTTGCAACTTTCTAAGATTCACGTTCTAGCGTTTCTAAGCATGTTTCCAAGCTCGGATTCATCTCGTCTTCATTTTCGCCTTTTAATTCTTGTTGAAATCTCTTGGTTAAAAAATGGGTTAACTACGTTAATATTTGAATTGTTCGATATTAATCCCTGGCTAAGCTTACACCTTTGGGTCGCACAACTGTAATGATGAATACTTTGAAAAGCCACATGATTTTATTAATTTATAATCATTGTAAATTAATTAAATTAATTAATATTTATGAAGTATTAATTATTAAATTTTATTTGATTTGTTTGAATACCATTAGTATTTAATAAAGTGTGTATATTAAAGTCATATACGCATGTATCGATATACGATATTGATAGAATATTTAAATTATATTTAAATAGATTAATTGCTAAGTGATTTAAGGAAATTTTTAAGGCCAACATTGCCTCTTTTATGGCCAGCTATGCATGATGAAGGCAAAAGACGATTTGATGAGATTTGATAAGGAACTAAATTGGAAAGGTTTTAAAGAAGGGAATTGAAAGGTTTTAATATTTCCTTTAAAACAAAGTTTTCTTTTATTTATTCATCGATACTAAGGACAACTCGGTTTTCTTCTACTCTTCTCTCCTTCTCTATCATGGCCTCCTAACTATGAAAAATTACTAAAATAAAAAAAATTAAACCAAATTAAATAAATACAAAGGTGGTGCTTCAAGTCATTGAAACTTCCAAAGATGATTCAATTGAATCTAGGAGCTTTATTCATCATTCAAGGTGCATTTTTTGGATACATCTTGAGGTAACATTCTTATTTTATTTATTGATTTTTTCGACATATTTACATGATTTAGATCTTATACTTCTACTTCTCATTTGTTTATAGTATATAGTTTAGATCTGAATGTCTTTACAACGAATTTATATGTGCCCAAGTTGTCCTATCTCTTTTGCCACTGTTTTAGAAAATATTGTTTAACAACAAAAACAACTTTTGATTGTAAACTAGTTTGAAATTACTTCATATAATTTTATTAATTTTTATATATACAAACATGAATAAACTATATATGCTGTTTATTTGAAATCACTTTGGTAATTAAATACATGGTTTACACATTTTTTGCTTTGAATTTAATTCATTTGGTTGTTGTTTACTTTTGTTTAAAAGTTTTTTTAATAAAAAAATTCAGTGCACCTTTTTGCAAAACATCATAAACCTTTTGAATTCCACTTAAGTTAAAGTTAGATGTCAATGTGTTACTTTAATTTCAAAATATATATTAGATTACAAACTTTACACACGCACAAAGATATATATATATATATATATATATATTTGTGTATGTGTGCGCGCACACGTGTGTTGTGTTATTTTTAATTTAAAACATAGTCTGCAATCATATATGTGTATATATATATGTATGTATGTATGTATGTATATATGTTATGTATATATGTATATATCTATGTGTGTGCATGTCTGTGTATGTTATTTTAACTCAAAGTTCACAAAATAGAGTTTTGTGTAAAACTATAAAATTTGATTTCAAATGTTTCCTTGATTGAAAGTAGATTTATAATTGTTAATTTTTGGTTTCACAACATATAAAATTGTTAAACTACATTTAAACGTAAATGTGTGTGCAGACACACTCTCACACGAACACGCGCGTGCGCGCGCGCACACACATAGATATATATATATATATATATATATATATATATATATATATGTGTGTGTGTGTGTGTTTAAATTAAAATTTTAGACAATAAAGGCATATGTAATGGGATAAATGGGTCCGTTGCGGTGTAAATCTCAGCACCTACATACGGTCACATAAGCCATGTACATTTCATATTTGTAGTTGTGCACTGCACATATATAAGTGTATTTAATACACTTAATAATTAAAATATACAAAAAAATTAAAATAATAAAATAATATTTTATTAAAACATTATAACATTGGACATAATAAACATTTAGACTTCATGGCCCAATATATCCAAAAATAGGGGAAAAATTGAAATCTACCTATTTCATCCATTTCTGACTGGCCCGGTTCCTTTAATAGCATTAGAGCCCAACGGTCTATGTTGTCTAAATTAGCAAAGTTATAACTAACTGATTAGAGCCAACCTATTTAGTATGGCATCTAGAAAGGTAGTGTCTAAGATTCGGGTTGGATAACAAGTACTCTGCCCCTACCTTGCTACTGGCTTGGCCTGAAGAATGAAGTAAGCACAAGATTATCCCTAATATAAAACCTGGAATTGATTTTAGACCTTGGGCTAATTTTCAAAATTTATTTGAAAATTTAAAATTATATTTTAAATTTAAACGTTGAGTCTAAAATATAAATGAGAAATTTTATAGAAGTTATAAAATACATACAATTTTTTTAAAATTGTTTAGAGAAATTAAATGATTATTTTGAAAATTTTAAATGTTGAAATTTTAAATTTAATTAATATGATTACTTAAATTTAATTAAATAATTAATTAAAAGTTAATTGGTTAAAATATACTTATTGATATATGTGTTAAACTATAACCGTAGTAGTTATTTATTTATCTTAAAATTAGTTATGATAAATTAAATTAAAATGTAAAATTAACTAAAGTATTTAATCAAATTATTTAGTTAAATAAAACTAATTAAAAGCTAATTAATTTAAATGTATACATATATTTATATGTATATATAAACAAACTATAAATTTTATATTTGATTGAATATCTTAAATAGTTTAAGATGAATGATATAAGATTTTAGAAAATTTATATTGAAAGAATAAAATTAATTAAATATGATTTTTTTGAACCAGATTAAAATTGCCATTATTACTATAAGAGAATATATATATATATATAATAGTATTACAAGAACATAACAGCCCAAAGGTACTCAGCCTAAAAAGTGGTCATAATATTATATATTGTTCTTAAGAGTTCCTTAAATGGATTGAAATGAAACTAAACACTTCATTAAAAAACATATTTTTCATATATTACTTCAATGGAGGAGAACCAAATCAAGAGTAATGCTTCCACTGCAATTAACTGGAAGTAAAGCGATGTCTCTCTAAGGGGTTGCTTTTTGATTGTCAAGTTGCATGGAATAAGCGAGATTTGTTGTAGAGCTATGCTAAACTGGTCTAATTTTCTACGAGATCCAGATCTGCAATTCGATAAATTTCTAGTGAAAGATAAGTCAAGATTTACTAGGATTTTATACATGGTAATACAAAACGATAATAATTTTTGATCAAAAATCAGAGGTCAAAACTAACTGAAAACCTACTCTCATTCATGTAAAACCATGCAAAGTGCCTTGAAAATGTTACCAAAGATAGAAGAAGCACAAGTGAAGGAGTTCTCCAGTAGTATGACTAACTAAACCTGCCAAGAAAAATTTGTGCATCGGTTCGATTAGGTATAAACCATTCATTTTGAATTGATTCATCTGGAGATTGTTGATGGATTGTTGATCAAATTTGGTTGCTCTGATTTTCACGTAAGATAAAATTTGTTGACATAACTATTGTTGTGTGCTATGGTTGACTTGATTGAAAATTTTATGATTACATTCACGCCAAATTATCCACACAGTTGTTGAAAAAGCAATATATGCTAATAGTTTATTGGCTTTGAAATGCTGAAATTTAATTTTTGTGAATTCCAATTCATAATTGATGTTTAAAATTTCTGTTTAACTTGCTAGATGGTGTAACTTGGTGCGAATCCATTTCCACACATTAGAACTATATTTACATTCAAAGAATAAGTGATGGTTGTTTTCTAGAACACTATTACATAACACACGTCGTGGATCAACATGCATTTTATGAGTATTAACTTGTCTTTGGTAGGATGTGCACTGATGATGCTCTTATGGAGTTAAATTGACATTTTTGGAGTGTGCTATCTTTTCCAAACAAAGTTTGCCCAAGGATTAGCAAAGTGTTGCTCTCTTAAAGTGTTCTACACTTCTTTGAAAGTGTATTCATCTTTTGAGGGAGTGATCCAAGTCAAGTAGTCTTCCTACCGGTCTGAAAAAATTTGTGTTCTATGAATGTCGTGTTGGGGTGTCTCGCATTGTGTGTGGTTAATGGGCACACATTAGAAAAAGAATAGTCCCACATCATGAAAAATAACGGATGTGGAGTGGTATATATACGAGTTTGGTTGCATGTAACAACAAAGGATTCCTTTTGTTAAAATATGTTGACTAAACTCTATGTTGACCCTACATAGGGATATGCAGACGATCTTGGAAATTTCAACATGATATCAGAGCCGATAATAACACTTGGAACAATGGACAATGCGCAAAAGATCTGTAAATCATGGTGGCTAGTAGTATAGGCTTAAGTAGTCAGACTTAAGGTGAAGCTAAATGATGGTACACTGGATCTGGTAGAATGGCACAGGAATATAGTCTCGATGTGGTGCAGGCATCGTGTTGCGTATTGAAAGACACATAGATGGATGCGAGCCAAGGTGGAGATCTATTGGGGGTATCTCGCATTATATGTGGGTAATGGGCGCACATTGGAAAAAAGAATAGTCCCATATCATGAAAAATAATGGAGGTGGAGTGGTATATATATGAGTTTGATTGAATGTAACAAAAAGGGATTCCTTTTGTTAAAACATGTTGATTAAACTCTATTTTTTTCCCCACGGAGAGGTATGCAGATGGATTTCAACATGGTACTAGAGCTGATGGTAACGCCTGGGATAATGGACAATGCACAAGAGATCTATAAATCATGGTGGTTAGCAGTGTAGGCTTAAGTAGTCAAACTTAAGGGGAAGCTAGATCATGGTACGTTGGATCTGGTAGACTAGCATGGAAACAAAGTCTCGATATAGTTAGGCATCGCATTGGCATATTGGAAGATGCATTGATGGATGCAAGCCAAGATAGAGATTTGTTGGGGTGTCTCGCATTGTGTGTGGGTAATAGGCGCATATTGGAAAAAGAATAGTCCCACATTGTGAAAAATAATGGATGTGGAATGGTATATATATGAATTGGCTGCATGTAACAACAAGGGATTCCTTTTGTTAAAATATGTTGACCAAACTCTATGTTGCCCCCACGTAGGAATGTGCGGACAATCCTGGAAATTTCAACATGGTATCAGAGCCAATGGTAACGCCTAAAACAATGGACAATGCGCAAGATATCTATAAATCTTGGTGGCTAGTAGTGCAGGCTTAAGTAGTCAGACTTAAGGTAAAGCTAGATCATGGTACATTGGATCTGGTAGAATGGCATGGGAACAAAGTCTCGATATGATGCAGGCATTGTGTTGCGTATTGGATGACACATAGATGGATGCGAACCAAGATGGAGATCCGTTGGGGTGTCTAGCATTGTATGTGGGTAATGAGCGCACATTGGAAAAAAAACAGTCCCACGTCATGAAAAATAATGGAGGTGGAATGGTGTATATATGAGTTTGATCGCATGTAACAACATGGGATTCCTTTTGTTAAAAGGTGTTGATCAAAATCTATGTTGCCCCAATGAAGAGATGTGCAGACAGACGTATCATGTCTTAAACTGTCAGGTTAACTAAGATTATCCAATTTTTATTCTTGATATTCCAAAATATTTTCCACTAAGATTCTTTCTTTAGTGACTCTTAACAACATGTCTTCACTAAGTATATTGATACTCCCTTCTTGTAGCGATGGTCGAACCAAAGTGATGTTGTTTTTCCATCAATAATTCTTCTACTGTTGCATGTAGCAGCTTCATGTCTTAAGTTTAGGAGAAATATATAGGTGCCTGAATCGTCTGTTCTTCTTATTGTTTCCCAGAAATATTGACTTTTTAAGTATCTTCCTTTGATAAATCTATCCCACATCCCCTCTTCATTTAAAATCCTTCAGATGAGTTTCATGCCGAGAGGTTTCTAATGTCTTCAAAGTTTATAAGACCAAGGCCACCTTTTTTTGTTTTGTAAATAGTTTCCCAGGGTATTTTACCAATTTCGCACTTCAAGATAAAGTTTGAACATATGATAATGATTCTACTTAGAGTAGTAGTAGGAATTTCAAAGAATTGCATCCATAATTGAATCTTGGGGTAGATTGTAGACCTAGAAGTTCAATACAACCTGCTACACTAAAAAGTTTAACCTCCCAACGTTCAATGCACCTTTTGATATTTTCTCAATTGGAACTTGCTAATGTTGGTCTTTTAGATTAACACTAGATAAGGGTATACCTAAGTAGGTAATGGGGAGGTTGTCAATCCTAACATTCAAAGTGTTGGCTATTTCTTGATAAGAGTTATATTCTTTTCCGAAATAAATAGTAGATTTGTCATTGTTTAACTCCGGCCCTAATATAAAAGATAGTTATAAAATATGTCACGAATAGCTATAACTACTAAGATCTCTACCTTGGAAAAAATAAGAACATCGATGTAAATGATATGGGAGAGGTTATTATTAGATTTATCAATAGGTTTAATACTTCCATCTTCTACTTCACCATCTACGAGTAGAGTTAAGTATTCCATGATAAAAGCCAAGAGGAAGGAGGATAAAGGATCCTCTTATAGTAGGCCATTACTATTATCAAAGTGATCTTTAACACTGTTAATATATGCTAATGAGAATGAAGGGATTTGAATCATCTTACCAATAAAGGTTGATTCACTTGTCTGTAATGGCTGGGCTTCTCATCATATAAAGGTCAAAGTTGTGGTTAATAGAGTCATTTGACTTTCTTAGGTCAATTTTAATGCACATATTTTTGTTGTTATTTCTGCTAAAACCTCTTACTACTTCATGTGCAATGTGGATTCCATCTTAAGCGCAAACACCTTGATTTTCAAAGATGACAGCATCCATGAACAGTTTGATTCTATTGCATAATGCTTTAGTAATAACTTTGTATATAAAGTTTAAGATTAGCTTGAATTTTCTAATGTCATTAGCTCCAGCTTTTATGGGAATAAGATGAGTGAATGTATGATTGTGTTATTTGATAAGTCTTCTTGAATTAAACACATCACAAACCATGGCATGCAGATCTTTTTTTACTAACTCCCAATGAAATTTATAAAATTTTGAATTAAACCATAAGAACAAGGACAGAGTTGTCATTAACACCAAATACATCAATTTTGGATTTGTCTAAATTAACCATATCATTCAAAAAGTTTTTCCATATTGTGAGATGATGTTTTTGCATATTATTATAGGGAAGTGAGATATAGGTGGTTGAGAATTAAAAAGGTTTTTGAAATAAACTACAACTTAAGAAGAAAAAAAATTATTTTTGAACATGACAAATTTCACCTTTAACGTTGATGGCGCCACCGTAGTTTTTTATATATAACCTGGATAACATTTTAACATAGAAAAGGGTTGATGCTTCATGGCCAAATTGAAGCCAATAACATTTTGATTTTTGCTTGCTATCAATAAATTCCTCATGTAAAGAAAAATCTAGCTGCTACTTGGCTATAACAAATTGGTGTGGTGGAATTTTTTGTGGTTTCTAATTGACTTTGTAGATCCGCACATACACTTTTCAGATTTTCAATGTTTTTGTGATATCACTTTTATTTTAGCTCCAAGTTTTTAGTTTTTCTTTGATATTTTTCTGTCTCATGAGGACAATGTACATGGGGAATGTAACAACCCATACCCATACCCAGTGGGTCAAATTTTTTGTTAAATTAAAAACCTAAGTCCACCAAAGTATGGGTCGTTGGTTTGGTATCCTACATATAAAATAAATGAATGCATTTCAAAGCATCAACGACATAACTCACAATAGAATAATAAAATATAATAAGTCACATAGTTACTGACCAAGATTGACCCTTTAGATGTCTAGTGTCCTTGTCGGTGTCGAGCATGACAAAGGAACCCTTCCGTCTAAGCTATCTAGTAGGTTGTAATGAGGAGGGGGTCAGAACAACGTTCTGGTGACAGGTAAATTATACTATTTACAAATAACACTAGTTTATGTCGATTACCTTCTACCTCACGTTCCGTCTTTTCATTTTCAATATAGTAGTCTCATCTACCCGTAGTAGACTATAGCTACTTACACACACACACATTTTTTTTTAAAGTGGGTTCATTTATTAATAAAACAATCTAAAGTACACACATAAAGTACAATATAGCAATAATACACAAGTACAATTCACCTTACAAACACAATCACCTCTGTCCACCAGTACTAACCATTCCAGCCCATTAGAACTACTATCTTAAGTTTAATTTTCCAAAGAGCATCAAGATCAACACATTGTAAGTCCAATATTACCTCAAACTTCAAAGCCAAGCCCAGTAATGATATGGTTATGTGCAGTGGCCTTCCACAAATGTCTCCTGTGCAGTTATACCTATCACTTCCAGTCCAGTTACACCCAATAACTACAAACAAAAAACGTGTGACTCAGTCACGTGTTCTTTATAACCGTAGCAAGTCAGGTAATTCTTTCTTCCCCATTGCAGCCGCAAGCACGGTCGACCATGTATCATTGTCGAGATATTCGTTTCTAACCCGCGAACTTCTAATGGAATTGTACTACAAAGTATCTCTGCCAACATCAACTCATTCCTCACACCAAACTTTGGTATGAAATCCAACATCTAACCCACACTTGGCAAGAGATTTGGACATCAAACAACCCAATTATCAAGTAATCCTTGAGTATCTGAATGGTATTCCACGTGTCAAATCTTCAAATAAGGGCTTATGTAGACCCAAAAACACATACCAGCAATCTTCGAGTTTCATTAATGACTAGGTTTTAGTGTCGCAATGTTAATCCCCTCAACAGAAGTCGATGTCGATTTTGTGATCATCTCCTACGGTTTGCACAAATCTAGCTCAAAAATTCAAATGCGATTTCGCCTTTCATTTCACCGGTAATTTCAGATCTTGCTGTGCCACAAATCCTTGAATCTCGAATGCAATATTTGTTGGAGATTGCCTTGAAATGGTATATGATGTGATACGTGATTTCGCCCATAGATGGATTGATAATATGAAACTTGATTTCTCCATCGGCTTTGCCAATTCCAGTCGTGTATTGCGTCTCTGTCTATTAGACTTTGATCCCGATCCCAATTTGCCCGATCGTAAAATTATGAATCGATTGATAAAAAGGAAAGACGATAACTTCTCGCCGTTCCCCATTTCTGTGAATGTCGAATCGAATTTGATAATTGAAAATGCGGTACCTTCTATACCGAATGAAGTGATAATTGATGGAATTACCTGGTAGTTTCTCTCCCCGTGGGAGAGAAAAAAAAGTAATACATACATACATATGTATGTATTTGTGTGTATATATATATCTCTCTGTGTGTATGTAAGTACCGTGGTCTCTCAATGGATCAAGATACTATCCCGCTAGTATCTCTTAACTCAGCACCCCATCAGGATCCAACACCCTCGACATATCATGCTTTTGTTGCCGTGCATACCGAGAAACTCTCGTAGTGCCTAATAACAACTTTTCAATAATTTAGTCATGCTTTATATTGCATATTTTGATATTTCCCTGTCTTCTTCCTTGTTGTAGAGTCAGCTCTATGAACAATAAATGTGGTGGATTCAGCTTCACCGGCTATAGACTCAACTCCACAGACCACCCATGCACGATTTAAAAGACCTCTCTAATAGGGTTAACTAGCCCTGCCTTCTAACAAACAAACTAGCAGACAACGTGGCGATGCATGATCAACATGGTCCATACACTAGTAGGCATTATAGCCCATTAGGTGTAAGGCTTATCTTTTCCATTGACAGCTAGGGATTGATGACGTTCTCGACCTATGTGCAGCTCTACTCCTTAATTTGGTACCAACAAATGCTAACATAGCATCATTCTTCGCTCACCATCTGATTTAGATTGCCCATTGAAATCAAGGCAATACCCTCCTTTACTATTTTATTGAAGTAGACTCCTTTTTTATTAGGGTATTCCTTTATCTATATGCAAGTATATACTCTCCATGGGTCCTATGGTTCCACATGTCTCACATCAGTATATTGTATACATAATTGTTGGTAGCTCTTTACAATGGGTAGACTTTTATTATGTAACACTACTGACCTTACATTTCAACCTATTCAAATGACGATGTCATTCTTATTCATTTAACCATTTATTAACTTTAATAGTTCAAACCCATCATAAACGCATACTTGAGGTTACATACATACATATGTGTGTGTGTATTTGTATCTCATATATATCTTGATACGTTCTTACTTAATTATTTTGCGTTCAAAATTTACTGTTAACCATAATTCTTTACTTCTTTATATGTTTATATCTTACTTGGTTTAAAACCATTTACCGTTTTCTTTTAAAAAGATTAGCAATGCCTTTTTACATTCTTTTACCCTTTTTCCCAATTCCTATTTCTATTCCCTTTTTAACATTTAATTTGTTCTTGCCTATTCTTCAATTTCTTTTCCTTATTTAATTCCCATCTTTATTTATATCACACATCCATTCCCTTAAAATATTCTTATCACATTTATATCACATTATTTAACAGTTAGGGATTTTCTACATTTTAATGCATTGGAATTATGTCTCTCCCAGTGGAAAGGTTTACAATGTAAATTTCTGTATATTATCTCCATTTTATACATCTCTTTCTTTTTTTGTGTATTCCTTGTTGTTTCAAACAATGCACTTTTTATTTATTTTAAACTTGATAATGTATAGAAATTCACATTGCAACATCTTAGATTCCAACGAATTAAAATACCATTTAAACCCCTAAAATCTTATTGTTATTTCTTTATTTAACATTCTTATTTTTCAATTTTCGTTTTAAATAACAAATCTAGAATTGTTACATTATTCATAATTTCATGGTATATTATTATTCAATAATAAATTTAGGGATTGCTAATACTTAAATCTTTTCCAGATTTACATTCATATAACAAATAGATATATTAAGTTAACAATTACAGAATATGTAGTTAGAGTTTATAATTTCATTGCATGCGTATAGGTTAGCCTACAACTCTAGTTTACATTTCAGGCATATATGAATAGATCTACAATGATATAAATCTAATATTATACAAAAGTATATAATTATTCCCACTCACCTTTTAGCTTTCCAAATCCCCAGATCTAATCCTTTTTATTCTACTTTGACTCTCTTTTCTCCCTATTTGGATTTATACACCGCAAGTTTATATGGATTTATCAATGATCTAGAGTAGAAAGGAGATTTGGAATTCGATTTGTATTTTAGATTTGGATTTACAATTTACCCGAGCTTTGGCGATTTGATTTGAACCTATTCTCTTCCTTGGTCGTCTTCTACAATTCTCCAATTGTGTATATGTATAAACTAGAACTATTTCTAAGAATTAAGAATTTCAACAGAGAGGAGAAAATGGCAGAGCTCTGGCTTCGCTTTGAAAATATGAGTTTAGAAGTGAGGGTTTAGGTCTGTATTTATAGAATGCTAGTCGTTCGATAAAACTATATTAAATCCAGGCCGTTAGGCGACAATGTACTTTTGAATTTATTTAACCAATGGTCGACCACTAAACCTACATAGTCGACCGCTATCGGTCGACCATCCTGCTTTTTAGGATGACCGTTTGGCTTGTGATTTGTGAATTTATTTGCATGCTTAGATTTTGTAAATTTTATTCCATTTGTTAACCGATTTTATTTATTTGTTTCCCACTTTAAAAATCTTTTGAGATTTTCTTTTAACATTAATATTTATTAACGTGTAAGTTTCCATTAATGTTATTAATTAAAGTTTAATTTATTTTTACTACCATAATTACATAGATAATTATTTCCGATTCAAAAGCTTTAAATGTTAATAACCTTTTCCTTTGAACTCCGATCGGAAAACTTTATATATGAAAATTAATCATAAAATCGCCACGAACCGAATGGTAAAAGTTTCGTAGTCAAAATTTGATGTTTGTAAAAGTTCTATTTTTCAGCATTATTATTTATTTATTGAATTTTATTTTAGTTAATTGTCGTAAAATCATGGGGTGTTATAGGGAAACCAAATATTTTTTTGGGCCATTATGTTTCAGTAATAAGACAACAATCCTTATATAGAGCCCATTGATTCATAAATCTAAAAAGTTTCACTGATTTTTTGACATTAGATATTGTTATAGATACAAAAATCTAAGAGTGATCACTGCTACTTGAGAGAAGGAAGGAAAGCTGACTTGAGGGATAATGTTGTTACTATAATTAATTAGCTAGTGCCCTATCTAGTTAGGTTATGGTATTTTTAGCAGGTCGTGACCACTATGAGAAATGAAAACCACATATTTGTACTTCTAATAGACCAGTCAACATCATTCAATTATCAAGTTCTTGCAATTTGCTGAATGGAACGAGGTTACCACCACTCTTCTCATTGATGTATCTAATGTAGTTAAAGTCCCTTATCAACAGGCATGGCCAAATAATTAATTGAGACTCATTTTTTGAAATGTTGCAAAGATTTTATCAAAGATATTCATAATTGTAGGCCTATATAAATGTGATCATTGCAGCAACACTTCAAATATTTTTCAAACTCAAAGAGAGATGTTGATCACTCATACTGAACATATAATAATGCCAAATTTTAGAATCAATGATCATAAGAATTCTGCATTTGTAGTAACATACGACATTACTAATAACATGCCATTTATTATCAAACATCTGTTTGAAGTATTTAATACTTTCTTCAGTAAGTTTGTTCTCAACTAATCCTAGACAATCTACTTTATGCTTGAAGAGCTATTTTTTATGTTATTAACTCTACTGGGTTTGTGTAAACCCCTAATATTCCAACATATGATAGCCATTTTTTTTATTATGACTTTTGAGTTCTCGGCTTAAGTTCATTTAAATTTTATTATCTTCAACTTTTTTGGTTGACTTGTCACACAATTCAGGGTTTTTTTCCACAAGTAACTCCTTCATGACTTGTTCCAATTTTTTGGCTTGTTGGCGAGGCTGAAAGGGGCACAACTGGAGGTTTCGATGCATAATGTTCTGGACTAGGTTTGCGGTCATACTTACTAATAGGACTATCTCCATCACTTGCTAGCAAGTGATCTGGTTCATTGATTCGAGGCACCTACATGTGATTTATAGAAGTGAGATTGGGCTTATTCATATTAGAAATATTGGGAAAATGAGCTAAATTATTGTAAGTATTATGGGAACAAGATCCTGGCTTACTATCAATCATGCTACGGGTTGAAGACTTTTCTGAGCTTGTAACAACCCACAGTTCCTAACATCCAGATCCAAAAACTAAGGTGACTTTTGGACTCGCGGCATGTCGAGAAATACGAGCTATTGGGTTTTTATAACATTTCAGAGCATAATTATAAAGGTAAATTCTAAGACTTTCTAAATGTGTAGATCTCACAATGGAAGAAATTAAAATATAAGTACCGAAAAATACACCTTTTAGAAAATAGTCTTCAAAATACTAAATTGCTATATACACAGTCATATACACTGTTCCTAAAGTACAATATATGTTTTACAGACTTTTAATACAATATGTAACTACATGATGAATAATAAAGAATATGAGAACCCCAACGTGTAGCTCTTTTTTCTATATATTATGCCCAATAAACTGCTAACCTGTTATCCTGTGGTGGAGGAAAATGAAAAGAAGAGGGTGGATTAGACAAAATTCTGGTGAACGAGTACAAGTTTAATGTATGGTGATCATGTGCAGTTAACTTTAACTCTACTCCAAATGGCATAGGGTGTACTTTATGTGTCTATGTATTCCTAGGGTCCATTACTTAGGGTTTTGGTCCAACACACACTTACACTAAAAATCGTGCGGGCTACTACAAAGATCAAACTATGGATTGAACCTCAATGTCTAATGATCGGCATCCGGTTCGAGCTACTCGTCATGGAAACACTGCCACTAGGCTATCGTGGAAATACATTTCCACTACCATCACCGCAAATAGGCTACTGGGGAATGTATCTCCCCTAACTATAACTAAATTAACCCAACTATGCATCAAGGAGGAACCCATAATGCCGACTCGCCGGTGCGTCTCAACGTCTACATCCATGTCCACCTCTTGATCATAACATACGCCTCTTATTGCATACTCCGGGATCCAACCAATGAACTGCACCATGCCGCGTCAGTATCCGTGCATACCAGGACTCCTGTTGTGCCAGTCCCATACTTCATTAGGCATCAATCAGTGTTGTGCGTCCACCGTAGAACCGCTCTCAGTCGAATAATCGACCCATTATTGGGTAAAGAAAAATTACCGAACACAGCAACGTCCCGGCGTCATCTCATAGGGAACTAGCTTCCCTACATACATACAAATAGCCTTAAATAGGCTCACACAACAATTAAGGTTTGTATTTATTATTATTCCTAACATAGGCCTTAGGCCGAGGTTCAAGTTCTACATTTCAGTTGATAACCGGTCGACTGCTACACCCTATCAGTCGACCGCTCATGGTGAGGGTCATCCTGTCATGGTATAAAATTTAGGATTTGTTTATTTTTCTTCTTCGATTTTGATTATTGTTAATTTTTATTGATTAAGCGTACATAGTAAACAAACCCTAAGAACTACAGAGACTAACTTCTTTTGAGATTCTACCTTATTTTATTGGTTTAATGTTGATGCATTTTAATATGTTATATACTAACAATTAACCAATTTTAGGGTTTCACTTAAAAAGGGGTTTATTGGTTTATCAATTTACAGTATTCTATTTTTATTCCAGATTTCAGGTTATATAATTATGGTTTACAATTTACTGTTTAAATTGGTAACACCCTAAATCAAGTAGAATAAGTTAAATTAACTATAATAAATCAACTAATTAAACCTATTCCCACTCACCTTAGATCCAAGCTCTAACTTCATTCCTTGCCCATGAATCAATATACGTTAGCTTGCCTCCTCCTAGATCCGATTACTAGCGTGCTCTTGCTTTGATTTTTAATTTGTTTTTGAAGAAAGTTTATAGGCAGGGAGTAGAAATCTTGGCAGAGTTTTGGTAGACTGTAAATTTTCTAATGAATTTAGGGTTAACCTAGGTTTTAATTTATAGAGGGTAGGAATAAATTTGGAGTGTTGGATCTGCCTGGAAGAATCTTGGTTTATATCTCGTACACACATCAAAACTTGGGCACGAAGGAAAAATAATTCGGTCAATCTCAATCGTTCACACGACGCTCCAAAATTCACAATTTGTAGCGTGAACAGTCGACCCTTCATAGCCCCAGGTCGACCTATATCGGTCGACCATCAAAATCCTGGGTTGACCATCAAATCATTTGGGTTGACCCTCATAGTGCAAATTTTTAATTTTTCAAACAATCCCCTTTCCAAACGTCCATAACTTCTCCGTACTAACTCCGATTTTGAAGTGTTATATATGAAATTATTTTGGAAAATCCCTACGAATGCAATGGTGTAAGTTTCATAGTCAAATTCAGAATTTTGTGAAAATTTTATTTTAGTCCTTATTTTATATAAATTTAATTTTTTAATTAAATTTTCGAGGTGTTACATTTTTCCCCTTAAAAGGATTTCATCCACAGAATCTCTAAGGATGAAAGAAAGTAACTAATACACACAACAATTATTAGCTGCAACCATCTACTCATCCATTATCCATGGGCAATCACCGTCCTTAGAAATATTCTAATGTAATATGTACATATATATGTAATGTGAATGCACGTGAACCTAAACTAATGCAAAGAGTAGGCAGTCTCCTAATCTTGTCGACCTCCTATCGTGCAAATGCTCATGCCATACATTCAAAATGCATGCAACATCTAAGTAAATATAGTTGCAATTCTACATGTATGCGCAACCATACCATCCATATGCAACATTCATATGCATAATGCTCAATAAGATAAAAAATAATTAAGCATCCATATCTATCATTTGTAACAAGCTAAAGAACAAGTAAGAGATAATGTGAGTGTGTGTGCGCGCGCGCTACCTAGAGGATATACTATTCTAAATGTGTAAAAGAAACAATCCAAACAATGCGTCCACTAGCATCCATCATCCATAACATGTCCTACTGATACGTTCACAACCATTCCTACCATCCAATGGTCACTACCTAAGCTAGAACCTAAATGTAAAAGTAATCTTTACTTTTCTAACTAAAATGGAAACGTGCCAGAAAAGAGTTCGGGATGGGTAGCTCAGACTTTCTCCTTAAGCTCCCATGTACTCTCAACTAGATCGTCTTCTTATTAAACTATAACTAGTTTAATTATTTCATTACAGAGTTGATTTATCCTATGCCCAAAAATACGGGTAGGTGCATGGTGAACAAACGACTCACCTATCCTTTTTAACTTTCCCTAACCGACATAGCTCGACCATGGTAAATGCATCACATAAACACTTCCGCAAGTACTTAATGATGGGTTCACAATAATTTAGTTGTGTTCTATCATGCCTTAGGGATTTTCTACTTATATGCTTCCTAATTATGGACTCAGCTCCACGGACTATAGAGGACCCAGCTCCTCGGACAACCCCATATCTCCCGTTTATACTTGCTTTTTCGCCTACCTTATGCAGTCCTTATCTTTCTATAAAACAAATCCATCCATTTTTTTCAACTGCACTTCTCATCCTTTGCCACTGGTATAGGTATTTCCCTGCAATCCTTGCTATTAACTCAATGGGTGTCGACATGCACCATGCTAAATAATGTGAGCATAAGTATACTCCCACAAAACTATAGCTCTATGAAATCATCAATGCACAATATACTGCCTTAACTCATCCAGTGGTATACCTAATCACCTCAAAATCTAGATACCAAGTGAGACAACTTGTATGTGGACTGTGTCTCCTTCCATGGTACTTCCTACTGAGCTCTTTGTTATTTCTCCACTTTACCCAAAGGTATCCAAACTTGGTGATTTTTGAAATTGTTGAAAGATTCGATTAAACTTAAGTCATCTCATTTTACTTTTGAATTGTTTCTTTAATCCTTCAAAAATCATGGTACCTAGGTATCATGTTTAAAGTCTATAGGGATTCATGCTAAGTTCTACAAGTGAAAGTTTGATCTATCTTCCCATTCAACCTTAATAGTAAAAGTCCTAAAATTAATTAAACTTATAATGTAGAATCACTCTAGCATTGGTGTTAATCACCTAAGTAGTACTTTGTTCGCATGCGATTGCTATGCATACAACTATGTATTCTAAATTAGTCTTCCATGAATTTCCTTGAGTAAATAGTCATCTTTCAATCCGAGTGATGATTGAGAAGAATCATGTTTTTCCCTTCCTCTAAATCTTATCAAAATTTTCTAATCTTATTTTCTATAAAAACAGCCTTTGCATTCTCAATGCGTGCAAATAATAATATCTTTTTCTTGATGGAGACCCAAATTCGTGAATTAACCATCCCTTGCATCATCTTGACTACAAATTTATCTAGGATACTTTTTGTAGTTTGAAATTCCAAAACTTTTACCATTTCTTAATGTCCTCCCATAAATGAGACCTTTTTACCAAACATAACCTCTTATCACCTTATTCCAATTATTTCATGGTTGGGATAGCTCAATTTGGAATGGTGCCTTTACATTTCAAACCACCAGACATAATGACCAATGCTTTGGCTTATATTTAGGGATTTTTGTATTTTAATGCATGGGAAATACATCTCTCCCAAAGGAAAGGTTGAGAGTGTAAATTTCTATGTTTTATCTAAAAGGAGAATTTTTGTTACGTTTAGAATTACAAGGAATTATCTCATTCATAGTTATTGAAATAGACAGTACAATATACAGTAAATATCCCTATTTTATACATCTCTTTCTTTTTGGGCATATTCCTTTTCATTTTAAACAATACACTTTTATTTATAAATCTTAACTTGATAATCCATAAGAAATTACATTGCAACCGCCTACATTCAAATGAATTAAAATATTACCTAAATCCCAATAATTTACTACAATAACTTAATTTACATTTACTTGCACCCGTCATTTAAACCTCCAAGTCTAGAACTATCACAAAATCTGTAAGTTTCAGGGACTACTACTACCTAATACTAAATTCAAGGACTACTAATACCTAACATTTTCTAGAATCAAATATGTGCAAAATTTCTAATCCTACAATTCTAAGATTTACATTTAAGCATTCGTAGAACACATCTACAATGATATAACCCAATAATGTATATACTTTCTCGCTCATGTCCACTTGGTTCGCCCGTAGCCTTTAAGGGAACAACACAATACCTGGACCGTCCGTAGCCTACAGGTATTCATCCTCACCTATATGGTACTAACCTTACTGACATAGCGCTAAGCCTATAGTTACCGTTCCATTTAGATTGCCAAATGTAATCAAGGAATTTCTTCGTTGTCACTTAGCGCACTATACAAGAATTAACGTAGACCTTACTTGGTCCTTTTTACACTTCAAACTAAGTAAAACTCCTTGCATATATAGCATCCCTTGATAATAACCATCTTGGCTCACTATTTCCTTATTCAGGAATATGTTTTGCCCAAGCCATACCTTTCAACCTTCCTTATGATTCAAACCATATTTGGGTAGAGAGACACAAGGTGGTGCTCACTCTTCACTACTACAGGAAGTTCGACCTAGTATCCCGTACTTCCAATTCAACCGTTGATTGAAAATGTCATCAAATTTACATGTTATTTTTATCTCTATCCTAACCCTTTCATGCCTTCCAAATTCCATAATCAAATTCTTTTCTAGTGGGTTGTTTGATCCTCTTTATCTAACTCCAATCCTTTTCTTTTCTTTTTAAGTTTAAGTGATAGTCATAATATTTTCACTTTACCCTTTTAAATAAAAACCTTTGATTTTAACTTTATTTCCACAAACTAGTATGTTTTAAAACTGTAAACCCTCTTTTCATTTTTAACAAGTGTTTTAATATTTTTCTTTAATTAAACTATCAAAAACGGTTAAGCTTAACTTAGCAAAATGTACAAAAAACATACCATTTTAAAATTTTCTTCCATAAGTAAGAAATTTTCACGAAAGTGCATTTGTAAAGAAAATGTGGTATTTTTAACTTATTACTATTATTATTTTAGAGTTCGACAAAAACATCGATAAAAGACATTTTCAAGTACTAATAGTTTATTATTTATTAAAAAGAGTTCCAAAAGTTGGGTCTTACATACTTCTCATTTATTTTTAAAATTTCTATTATTAAAAGAAAAGTGCACTTTGAAGGTAAGTATAACAATGTCCCCAAATGACAAAAAAAAGCTTTAAAACAGTTATCGAAAGATTGCTTTCTATCAAATTCTCTACTCTTACTTTTTAAACAATTTCCATAAAGTTTGTCTAATTATTTTACATAAATTCGTAAATCAACTTCATACTCTACTTAAAATATCAGACATCTACCATTTCTAACTATTAAAAAACATTTTCATTGGTTTATCATTTAAATTGGAGTAGATAACAACAACCTAATTACCTAAGCCCACTCATACCTAACAATGCTTTAAGTGCATAAAGTTTCCGTTCTTCTTTTCAAAGATAGTTAACTCAAGTTTATTTTTCAATATGTTGTCCAATTTCAATATAGAAATATTCTATCCATTCCTTTAAGTAAATAGGAGTCCTTGCGACTACTATCAATATGAGATATGGTTTCTACTTTAACTGGGGAATCCATCTTAAATTTGTAAAGTCCTCATTCATGCCCCCGTTATGTTATCAACATCATATTCCTATTATATGGGTCTCATGACACTAATCTTCTTTACTTTCCCTTAAGTCCATAATTTACTTGCTACTAATAGTTGGTATATAAAACCTCTATTGGCCTTTCTTTCTTGGGTAAACCTTAATAAATGTGAAAAGTTTATTTTCCCCCTAAACTGTTATAACCTTCACCTTTACCCTGACCCATAATTGTCTGCTTATATAAGGGATAACCCAACAACTACCTTATGATTCAAAATATATAGGGTGTTTTGTATTAGTACACATATCAAAAAATTATAATTACACTCCCTTAGTCTTGTTGGACTCATCTTACCTCCTCGCTTGAAGATACCGACGAAACCATATAGGGATGCTCATGCCCAGAAGCTTGGTTTTCTTACCAGAGCCATTTCCCCTAAAAATTAATCATTATCACTATCTGTGTTTGGGAATTATTTTCAACTTTCCCATAGATAGTACTAAAAAATAAGCGATTGCGTTACTTCTTGTTATACTTTACATATATATGTAAAACCTTTGAAAAATTTAGTTCATGCATATATATACACCTTTCAAAAGTCCATTTTCAAAAACCCTTTCCAAAAAACCTTTTTGGAAAATTTTTAAAAAACCATTTTTTTCAAAAACTTTTCAAGTACGTTCTCTTAATAGGTGCTTAAATCCTAGGGGATCTTAAACCTAAGCTCTGATACCAAATGTAACAATCCGCACTTCTCGACACCCCGATCTGACTTTCGAACTTGTAGCATGCCAAGAAATACGAGCTGTTGGGTTGTTATAACATTTCAGAGCATAATTATAAAGGTAAATTCTAAGATATTCTACCATTTCAGATCTCACAGTGGAAGGAACTAAAATATAAGTACTGAAAAATAGAACTTTCCAAAAACTATCTCCAAAATACTTAATGTCTATATAAATTGTCATATACACTATTCCCAAAGTACAATATAAGTTTTATAGACTTTTGATATAATAAGTAACTACATGATGAACAATAAAGAATATGAGAACCCCAACGTGTGGCTCCTTTCTCCACGTACTATGCCCAATCAACTGCTAACCTGTCATCTTATAGTGGGGGAAAATGAAAAGAAGAGGGTGGGTCAGAAAAATGTCTAGTGAATCAGTACAAGTTTAATTTATGGTGATCATGTGCAGTTAACTTTAACTCTACTCTAAATGGCATAGGGCGTACTCTATGCATTCATGTATTCCTAGGGTCAATTACTTAAGGGTTTTGGTCCAACACACATTTACACTACAAATCATATAGGCTACTACTAGGATCAAACTATGGATCGAACCTCAATGTCTAACGATCGGCCACCACTCCTAGAGCTACTCGTTGTTGAAACACCACCATCGGGCTACTGTGGAAATACATTTCCACTACTATCACTGACACTAGGCTACTGGGGAACTTATCTTCCCCTAACAATGACCACGCATAACCCAAATACGCATCGAGGGGGAACCCATATTGCCGACTCGTCGGCATGTCTTATCGTCTACATCCATGTCCAACTCTCGATCGTAGAGTATGCCTCATATTGCATGCTTTGGGATCTAACCTCTAACTTGTACCACGTCGCATCAGTATCCGTGCGTACAAGGACTCCAGTTGTGGCGGGCCAAAACTTCATCAAGCATCAATCAGTGCTGCGTGTCCATCGTAGAACCTTCTGTGAGTGCCATTTGCAATACAATTACCCCTAGTCGATCGTCCCCCATTGGGTAAAGAACATTTAGCCAACACCGCAATGTCCTTGCGCCATCTCATAGGGAACCAGTTTCCCAACAGTTCCTAACATACATACAAATAGCCTAAGATAGGCTCACACAGCAATTAACATTTATTTATATTTTATTCCTAACCTAGGCCTTAGGCCGAGGTCCAAGTTCTATAGTTCAGGTGATAATCGGTCGATTGCTACACCCTATTAGTCGACCTCTTATGGTCGATCGCTCACGTTGAGGGTCGACCGATCACTGTATAAAATTTTGGGTTTTTTTTATTTTTCTTCTTCGATTTTGATTATTGTTAATTTTTATTGATTAAGCGTACATAGTAAACGAACCCTAAGCACTACGACGACCAATTTCTTTTAAGATTCTACCCTATTTATTGGTTTGATGTTTATGCATTTTAACAGGTTATATACTAACAGTTATCCGATTTTAGGGTTTCAATTAAAAAAGGGTTTGCAAGTTCATCCATTTACAGTTGTTTGCAACTAAATTGGTCACAAACACTCAAGAATAGTTTTTGTAGAGTAGTAAGTGAAGAAAAATAAAATTAAACCGAGTACATGGATTAACAAGTAACAAAGAATCAACTATAATCAAAGAATAGAAATTTATAGTGGTTCGGCGTTGTATGCCTACGTCCACTTTGAAGATTATCCTTTATTAATCAATTAAAAATCTGGTTACAGCAGTAGAAAATAGCTGGTATTGGATTACGGTAGAGTCTAGAGTAACAAGCAGCGTAAAGATCCTCAAAATGACCCATCAGGCCAGTATTTATAGGTGAAGACAACCATGTATCTCTCTGAAATTTTGGCTGAAGGACCTTCTAATCCACATGGGCCCACTAGAGGGATCGCTAGGCCCAATTTCCAAAGAGGAGGGATCGGTACCAATCCTTTCTTTGGTCGAATTTTAGGGAGCGATCCCTATGGTGGATTTCTTATGCAAAACATGCTTAGCCTCTAATTTTCATGTCATTTGGATCATTTGAACTCGAGTTGTTGCTCGATCTCTAATTCAACATGACTTTATTTCTGCCTTCTACCGACCTCTCCCAAGGGATGTATACCGATCCCTCCAATTCCGTCCTTTTGATGTGTGATCCCTATGGTAGGTTCCCTAGGGCCCTCATATCTTGTTCCTCAAATTTCATATGCTTTGGACTTGAAGATCTCGAGATATTGATTGTTTTCTGCAAGAATGCTCTTGTACCCTGATGTATGCCGGTCCCTCGTGTTGGAGCCAAACTATGCCGATCCCTCCTATGCATTGAACCATATCTCATACTTTGAACATTCTACATTGCACGTCTACCAATTCCATTCAATCTTGACTTCATATTACCATCTATACTCGACTTATGAGCCCTACAATCATCACTCTGGAGTCGTCGGCCTTAACGACCGTCAAAACTAACTCATGTAATCAGTTCAATATCGCCGGATTAGAATGTCGGATAACACTTGCCCTCCAAAGTACGTCTTGTAATGAACATGACGTGCTTTGAATCGCTGAGAAGAGATCCGTCTAGCTTCTTGAATGGTTGACATTCCCTTGTCAATTTTTTTTCTCAAGGTTCTGAATTTCTCATTGATCGTTATGACACTTGGTTGTTTTTCCTTTGTATAAATCCAGGGCCATATTTCGTCAATTGATATATAAATCCATTTCCACGAGAATAATAAGCTTTTGCTATCTGGTCCAGCCTCGAACTTACAGGTCTCATGTTTTATTTCTATTTTTGTTGACTTTAACAATTGAACTTTTGGCTCGCGCACGTGCATGCTCATATACACGTTTTTGTTGTTGGCCCCCGGATGTGTTTGTACACTCACAGTTCATCGCCAATCTTCATGGCATTTTGTATGTACATGCTTTCAATAATTTCTATGCTTATATTTATTTGTGTACATACCTATAGCCGATCCCTATCATTCATCATTCTTTATCATTCATCATTCTTTATCATTCATTTAAAAAAATGTTTTTGCGGGGATTGATATACCTTGTGCCGATCCCACCATTCCTTATATTTATAGGGATTGGTATATCCCTAGCGGATCCCTCTCTCTCTTTACATGCATATGCGCCTGTGCATAGGGATCGACATCTTTGTGGCTGATTCCCTCCTTCTTTCTGTCCCCTTCCCTCTTCTCTTTTTTAAAAACACCTGTAGGGATTGGTATAGGTTCAATCGAGCCTTCTTCTTTCTTTTAAGGTTCACAGGGATTGGCATATTTCTCTACCGATGCCTCCCAACTCACACGTGACAATCCCTAGTTCCCATATATAAACCAGTACTTCCTTTTCTTTTGACTTCACTCTTGCTTGCATTATTTTCCTCCATCATCCTCCAAAGCACCGAACCCTCTCATTCCTTTATACAAAACGAACTTCCTTCCCTTCTTCTCCCCTTAACTTCAAAACAAAATCTCCTTGTGCTTCAATCCACTCTCTCAAACCATCTTCCCTATACCTTTCATCTCGATCACCTTCGAGTTACTTGCCAATTCCTTTAAGATATAATATACACGTAGGTGCATTTTCCTTTTGGTTTTATAATGAGATAAGGGATTTCAGAGTTTAGTGCAATGATGAACAATAGTCGAATTTGTTTGGAAGAGATGAAATGTTGGACATGGAGGGGTTCGACAAAACGAAGGAGGAGGAAGGAGGAAGAAGATAGAGTGGAAGAGGGATCGGCGTTGGAGGTTTGGATCTATATCGATTCCTCGACGTAAAGGCTTGAAGTTAGAGGCTGAAGTAGAGGGGTCGGTAGGATTAGGGATCGGTACCATTATGTCATGGAGAGGGGTCAAAAGAAAGGTTTTGGGATAGGGATCGGTGGGATTATGAAAAGTAGAGGGATAGGCAGAAATGCTTTGGGAAAGGGACCGATAAAAGGGTTCGACATATACGGATCAGTGCACATATTTTCTGAATTCAAAACCTAATCTAAATTGACTTGTTTGAACAATTACTACCAATTCACCTCCACGAACTTAAATATATGATGACAATGAACAATAGAACTTGCATATTTACCATTGAACTTATGATTTGAACAATCAAATCCTTGGAACTTTCATTATGAACTTAAATGTAGCATATGGACTTGAATGACAAATTTCACACTTTGATATGCTGATAGTCGATCCTAAAGCTTTCACAACCGTTCAATCTCCTTGCTAGTTAAGACGGCCAGCGATGATGGTCACTCTGGTTGGAATCCAAAGTCTTGTCATTTAACTTCATTCTTGTTTATAGTTATTTATCTCTGTTATACACAACACTACACTGCACTAGTTCACACTTAACACGGGGGGAACAGCTAATTTTTCTAATCTCGATTGTCTATTAAGTATAGTTAATATGGAGTTCAGACGCTCTGAACATTTATCTGCAATGTCTTTTCATTCGGCTCCGCAATATAGCGATCCTGAAGTAAAATCGAGCTTCATGACTATACCTAGCAGGCTTTCTCCTAGTCAACAAGCCGAATAAATGGAAGTTTCTGTCCGGTCGATCAACCTTTTTTCAGATGTTCCGATCCTTCCGGTGGAGGATGTAAGTCCTGTTCCTGACATAATAGAAGGTTCCATTCTCTTGGATAACTCGATAGATTCTCAAGCTTCCTGAATTGGTGAGGCTGCCCTTTGCAGGCTGTGTTCCCTACATGGAATTCCGTTCGTAGACGTCCTGGTTCCTTCGATAAATGACAAGCCTCACCTACTCTCGGAGGGGTACATAGCATGTAATAAATTTATGTGCTAGGTTGGATGCATACCGCCCTACAATTTGTTTATTCAGTAGATGTTAGGATGTCTTGGAATAGCTTCCACTCAACTTCACCCGAACAGCTACGCCTTCCTCCATGAAACTTTTCTACTATTCATGAGCGTTCTGTTTCGACCACCAACTCCTGAGGACATAAGCATTTACAACTTTAAACGACGATCAGGAAGTCCTTCCTACACTTCCTTAAGCCCTCACCTAACTGCCAAGTCTTAACGGGTGCTTGGAATAAACTTTCTCTGTTTAAACACCAGTGGTTCTATGTTCGATGTCCGCCGGGATTCGCAAGGCAATGAATGGAAGGACGTAAGTGTTGCCATCACTTCATTCTTAAGTCTGTCAATCCAAGTCATACTTTGAATCCACTAACATCCCGAATTTCTACAGGTGTCCGCCCACGTCCTGAGGGCATTAATTTTTTAAGAGAAATCTCTGTTATTTGCGCTACCCCTGTGGAAGACAGGGACATCAAACTTCTCGTAATCGATGAGCTATTATCTCTATTCGGGTTATTGGAAGAGGATCATAGCATTGGGCTCCCCGGAAGGGCAGCAATACCGAGAAACATCGCAGAGCAAGAAAGGGATGTCAACAATCCTATCACGCCCCCAAGCTGAGGGGACTTGGGATGACATTGAAGAGGGCGAGATTAGGGATGCCCAGGCCAATAAACCCAACGATGCTGATGTAGGCCCAAGCAAGGTGCCTGCAGTCGAACCACCATAAGGCACACAATCCCAAATGCCAACCAAGAGAAAGAAGAAGCTGGCATATATACTTCGTAGAAGAAAAACCGCCGTAGATCTAGAATTTGTCATCACTTCTATTGACGAAGAATCATCTTCCCAACACTTGGAAAGTTCACTGAAAGGATTTCCAAATCTCCAAATTCCCGATGATATTATGACCTACAACTTTCCAAACATCAATACCGAGTGGCTCAATTCTTGTACTAGGAGTGGTGAAGGCGTTCTTCCTACCGACAAAGGAGAGAAAACACCCATAAGCAAGCTGCAGCTACTGGTCTGTCAGGGGGGAACACTACGACACTCACAACCACGTGCACTTCACTACACGCTTTTCATCAATCCTTCGCATTATAGTTACTTACATGTTCTTATTTGGTCTTTACAGGTGCAATGACTCTATCTTGGGCTTTTGATCGCCTAAGGGGCTCTTCGATGCATTATGGATCTAGCCGCGGCTCAGAATCTGGCAGTCGTAGGGAAAGAGATGACGGACAGGAAAAAAGTTATCATTCAAGGGAGTCTTCTTCTTCCAAGCATAAATCCCAGTCTCAGTCATCTCGCCAGGGAGACCAGCCCAATCTTCCTGTTTATAGTAGAGACTAGCCTTCCTTCAGTGGCCCTCAAATTTCCATATCACATGAGCAACATTCAGGTTCTTCTAGCACTAGGCAATCTTGCGACCGCAGATCGAGCAAGCATCCTATTACCACTTCCAATCCACCCTTGTCGACCGTTGCTCTTGACACTTCTACAGCGGAGAAATTGGCCGAACTTAAGGCCACTTTTCCAAAAATCTGTTTCGATGGGATTAAATTCCTTCCCACATTACATATGATCCTAGGGCATGCCAAAGCAAGCTCTCTCGCATGTGTTAACAACATGTTTGTGTAGCATGAATCGTTTCAACACTTGGTGGAAAAAATCTCTGAAGTATCAATCGAGCGACAATACAAAATAGATTGTCCCAGGCTAGAGGCGATCCATGATAAAGATATAATCAAACACCAAGGTAATGAGCTATCGGACTTGACAACAAAACTTGCTGAGGCAGAAAAGAGTGCGAAGGAAACGCCAAAGGCAGTGAGTCATTTGGAAGCTTCCCATAAGAAAGAACTCGATGCTGCCCTCAATCGCAGTGGGGCACTTGCTTTAGAAAAGGATTCCTTGCCAAAGGAGAAAGATTTCTTGGCCTACCACATCGAGGAACTTGAAGAGCTCCTTAAGAAACAAAAGAAAGAGAAGATCGAGGCTTAAGAAGAATCACAAAGGTACTAGGAAGAGGCTGTTGAAGCCAGGAGCCTGAAAATTAAACTTGTTGAGCAATTTGCTAAAATAGAAGCCCTTAAAGAAGAGGCACGAGAGGAAGGCTGCAAGGAGATGATGGAACAAATTGAAACCCGAGTAGAAGATACTAAGGAGTACAGTCAGAATGAAATCAAGGACTTGTTTGATCCACTGCTCATCGAATACAATGCCAAAGTCCTCATCCACCATGACTTGAGTTTTCTTGGTGAAGGTTATCTTAAGTCCCTCGCTGAAGCCTGGGAGTACATCATTAAGATGAAAAAGAGGGAGCAGGGTGAAGCTGAGTTAGATGAAGAGAAATTGGTGTGAGAGATCCCCTGCGGAAATGAAGCCCAAGATCTTGCTACCGCGAGACTCTGATATTTTGATATTTCAGCGCCTTTCGATAAAGGGAAACATATTGCTGGATCCTCGAAAGCCGATCCTAAGGGCCACTCTTCTTTCTAAGCGGCCAGAGCATTAGTTTCCTTTGGCCCAGGGCAGGACTTGAGCTATGATCCAGATAAGCCCGGTTATCAATCCAAAGTGCTGACCCCTATTTTGGAAGGGGGCACTCCAGCAACAACCGAGAGCCGGCCGGATGCAGGTATTCCACTTTACTCTCCACTCTACGAGACGTTTTGTTCTTCATGCCCAACAGTTTTAGGCTTATCTCCTTTTTTAAATAATTGGCAGGTCTTCCGGGTCCCGGCCAAACTTCTAAAAGCGACGCGGCCATGGAGCAACAAGAGAAACTAATAGAGATTCCGATGGGCACATATATACTAGGGCCCGATGCTCAAGTCATCGGAGCATTCGACGATGATAAGGTTGAAGATCGGCTGCCAGTGGATGAATTTGATGATGTTGTGATTACCGGTACCTCCGAACTCACTAATGAGATCAGCCTGAAGTAGCATATTGAGAAGGATGAGTTGCTGAAGAAAAGGCCAAAGTTGAGCCCACCGAGGTGGCCATTGACGATCCATACCTTATTCCACTACAACTCACCCTACCTGGTTGGTCTATTCACAGAGAACTCCCTCTAAGCTTTGAACGCTCTCCCGCCAAAGGCGATAAAGGATCAAGGAAGAGAACAAGTGAAAGTTCAGACAGCGCCACTCCCGAAAAACCCAAAAAAGAGATAAGATCGAAGAAATAACCGTCATTCAGTTCGGTGTCTACATAGTCTGCATAGCCATTTGGTTATCGTTTTCTTTTATTGGTTGGGGTTGTATGGGTACAAATCCCAGTTTTTTTGAAATAAATTGTACCACAATTTTGAAACTTATCATGTGAATAAAAGTTCTTGTTTTCCGTTGAGCTATTGTGTGAATTGTTATTTAAGTAGTTGAACTATTACTTTCCATTCAATGTACTTGTAATTCGTTGTTCATTAATTCTGGTAACAATCCATTAGCTCTATCCCAAGGCCTGCATGTGGTTGTGGCCTTTAGTCACATCAAACAATTGGCTCCATCCTTAGTGTTACGCCGTCGAATTCAGCGGTTTTGAGTAATTATTCCCCTTCCCCCAGTCTTAGGTTAGTGGGGTTAAACGTTGCATGGTCGAACTCCATCCTTAGTAGGTTTATATTCTTCCTGTCGATTTCAGGTCGGAGTTTATGAAATAGCGAATGGTCGAACCTCACTCATCTATCTATTTATACTCACATCCGCACTCTAGGGATAAGAGTTAGTGGATGGGTGGTCGAATCGCACCCGATTTATGGTTATACTTCGGTCCGTGCTTTGGGGACTTAGAGTTATTTCATGGGTGGTCGATTCACATTCCATTTATGGATATACTACGATCCGCACTCTGGGGACCTAGATTTATTTCACGAGTGGTCGATTCACACCCAATTTATGTTTATACTCATGTCCGCACTTTGGGGATTTAGAGTTATTTCGAAGAGCAGTTGGATCGTACTCTCCTTAATTAATTGATTTGCCCCCTAAATTCCAGGATTTGATTTAGCGAGCGATCAACCATGTCACGATCGCACTTATTTTATTTCAGTCTCATAGTTTTCGATCATTAGATGGTCGAGTCACATATATTCCTCATTGTGTATCTCGTCCGTTGGATTTTGAATGGGAGTTATCAAATAAACCACTGGACCAAGCTTATCTTTTTAGTCCATTTAAGAACTAGCGTAATTGATTAACTCCAAACTCTAGAAACCTATTCGGACATATCGACATCAATCAGTTTCGACATGTAACTAATACATAATGTTACAGCAAACATAAATATAAAGGAAGTCTAAAACTTTATTTGCTAAATGTAAAGGAATGACATAATCTGTCTTATTACCTATCTGGAAAATCAAGTGCTAAAGCAAATTCTAAAAGCAAATACAACTGAAATGAAAAAGAAATAAACTAAGTGAAATAACGTCATAAATGCTCGCTATTCCACGCCCTTGGGAGTGTGATGCCATCGATAGTCGCTAGCTTGAATGTTCCCACTCCAAGCCTCTATTCAATGACATATGGTCCTTCCCAGATTGGATTCATGTGCGATGGGGTAGGAAAAACCTGTTTCAGGACGAGATCACCAATTTCAAAGGTTCTAGGTCGGACTTTAATATTGTAGTATCGAGCGACTCAGTGTCGTTGCACAGCTACACCCAGATCAGCTTCCTTACGCTTCTCATCTATAAAGTTGAGAGATTGCAAAAGGAGATCTTTATTCACTTTGGGATCGTAGTAAGTCACTCGATGAGAAGGAACTTCAAGCTAAACAGGAATGATGGCTTCGGAATCGTAAGCAAAGGCGAATGGAGTATGGCTAGTCGTGGATTTGTAGGTGGTCCTGTAAGCCCATAATGCTATCGGGAGTTCATCCACCTACTTGCCTCTACCCTTTTTCAAATGCTTCTTCAGAATGGACTTTATACCTTTGTTCACTGCTTCAACTTGTCCATTTGCTTGAGGGTGAGCGATCGCTGCCAATCTCTTTTCAATACGATACCTCCGACAGAAGTCTTTGAATTCAACATTGTCGAATTGAGTCCCATTATCTGTTACAATAGTTTATGGGAGACCGAAACGACATATGATGTTTTGGACAATGAAGTTGATTACTTTCTTGGTTATGATCGTGGCTAAAGGTTCTGCTTCGGCCCATTTGGTGAAGTAATGAAGTGCAACGATAACATACTTTGCGCCACCTTTAGAGATCGGTAAGGAATCGATAATATCTATACCCCACATGGAAAACGGCCATGGGTTGACCATTTGCATGATTTCCATCGATGGAGCATTTGGATCTTTCATATATATGTGACACTTATCGCATCGTCTTACATAATCAATGGCGTCTTGATTGACAGTTGGCCAATAATACCAGTAAGGGATTATTTTCTTTGCTAGAGTTTTCCCTCTGGTGTGATCGCCACATTGCCCTTCATGAATTTCTTTTAGGGCGCGTTTTATCTCATCATGAGCGACACACCAGATTAGGGGAACAAAGAAACCTTTTCTGTACATAATTCCTCCTTGCATGACATATCGCGAAGCTTTACGAAGGACTTGTCGCTTTTCATTTCTTTGATCTTGTAGGGCTCCATGTAGCAATTAATCTTTAATCGAAGTCATCCATGATTCCCTCTCAGGCTCCGCTTCTAGTGTCTGATCAATTTCTATCATGTTTATACTCGGGGCATTTAATACTTCGACCGAAACCAAGCCTATCTACTATGCGTCGCGGTGCTAGCAAACTTTGCCAACAAATTAGCCTCTCTGTTTCGGTCCCGTGGAATATGCGAAATGCCATGGTACTCAAATTCAGCCAACAACTCTTGAACTTGGGTAAGGTATTGAGCAAGGCGTTGTCCTTTAGCTTGATAATCTCCCTTGACTTGGTATACTACCAACTGTGAATCGCTAGAGAATTTATTCCCAGTTCCCTAACGAGTTTAAGTCCAATAATTAGAGCTTCGTACTCAGCTTCGTTTTTTCGCTAGGAAATCAAGCTTTAAAGCATAGTAGATTGACCGATCTTTAAGAGTTACATGCACAATTCTAGCTCTAGAACAATGAACATTGGACGCTCCATCAGTATACAATTTCCACCGTATGGCAGGGATTTCGTTGTCCTTCGGGGAATCATCCTATGCAGTGAACTCTGCTATAAAATCTGTCAGTGCCTGACCCTGGATAGCCCTCCAAAAGAGATAAGTGATATCGAATTGTCTGAGCTCGATATTCTAGTTGAGTAACCTTCCAGATGTCTCAAGTTGCTGTAGGACCTGTCATAACGGATGGTCGGTTTAAATATTAATCGGGTGTGCCTGGAAGTATGGGCGAAGCTTTCATGATGCAATCAGCAAACAATATGCCAGTTTCTCTATTTTCGGATAGTTCCTTTAAACTGCAATCAATTGCTTGCTGATGTAATACACTGGCCTCTGGATTCGATCTTCCTCACGAAGCAATGCGGCACTTATAGTGTGTACCGACATGGCCAAATAAATGTATAAATCTTCATGATCCACCGAATTTGATAAGATGAGGGGTCTTTCCAAATGATTCACCAAAGCTCGAAATGCGTCTTTACAATCCTATGTACATTCGAAGTTACTTTTCCCTTTCATAATCAAGTCAAAGAAAGGAATGAATTTGTTGGTAGCTCTAGAAATAAATTGTCTTAAGGCAACAACTTTCCCATTTAGACTTTGTACTTGTTTAATATTCCTTAGTGCTTGGATATCACGGATAGCCTGAATCTTATCGGGATTAGCTTCTATTCCATGAGCGTTAACAATAAAGCCCAAGAATTTCCCTGATGCATCACCAGAAGAACACTTCAAAGGGTTAATTTTCATCTTGTAATGTCGGAGGATGTCGAACATTTCTACCAAGTATTTTATGTGGTCGCTTGATCGCCGTGACTTCATGAGCATATCATCCACATATACTTCCATTGTTTTCCAATCTGATCTTTAAACATCATGTTGACTAGGCACCGGTAATTAGCTCCTGCATTCTTTAGTCTAAACGGCATCACCACATAGCAATATAATCCAACATCGGTAAATAAACTGGTGTGCTCTTGATCGGGAATGCGCATCGAGATTTGGTTATATCCCGAGTATGCATCCATGAAAGATAGCAATTCGTGTCTCGTAGTTGAATTCACCAGCTGGTCGATCCTCGATAGGGGAAAACTGTATTTTGGTCATGCCTTGTTCAAATCTGAGTAATCAATGCATGTTCTCCATTTTCAATTCACCTTTTTCACAAGTACAGGGTTAGATGCCCATTTAGGGTAGAGGACATCATGGATAAACCTGTTGTCTTTGAGTCTATCCACCTCCTCTTTGAGTGCAGAGGACCTCTCTGGATCCATGCCGCATCTCTTTTGCTTCACCGGGACATGTCACATGTCGATATTAATGCATGGATCGCAATGGCAGGTGAGATTGCACACATGTCAGAGTGAGTCCAAGTAAACACGTTTAGATTTGCTCAGAGAAAACAAGCAAGTTCTTTCGTTATTGGGGGACTGAGCTGTGATCCGATCTTTAGGACCCGTGACAGGTCGTGGCTGACCGTGATATCAATCATCAGCTTAGCTGGTGCAGCCTTTATCTCTTTGGGCTTCTCCTCATCATCTCTCGGATCTATATCTCTATAGAACCGACTATGGTGCCCAAGCCAAGGCCCAGGCGCTGATTGTCAATCTTCGGTAGCTTGGATGCGGTCATTCTTGTCCACACCCTTACCTTTCTCTTTGCACTGAGCATCCCTCAACTCAGCTACATAACAGGCACGTCCAGTCGCCTGGTCATCGTGAACAACTCCAACACCATTATCTGTTGGAAACTTCAAAGTCAAATACTATAAGGAAAGAGCTGCCCAAAATTCGTCTAGGGCCGGTCGACAAAGAAAAATGTTGTAAGGAGACTCAACATCCAAAACAACAAATGGCAAGATTCGCACTTTCCTTCGGTCGCCTTCTCCCAACTCTACAGGTAATTCCACATAACCAACAGCTTCAGTTGCAACACCATTAAAACCGCGCATGCGGGCTTTAAATGGCTTTAAATCCTTAGCTACCATTTTCATCTAATTATAAGCTTTTTGAAAATTATATTTACTGAACTTCCATAATCAATTAATATCCTTCTCACTAAAGCGGGGCCGATCATGACCGAAATGACCATTGGGTCAATCGTTGGAGCTTCTACCTTGTCTGCATCTTTGTTTCTAAACATGAATCATCTATCATTGTATGTTGTTGTTTTGCCAGAGCTCCATCTTCTGTATTCGAACAATATTCAAAATCCACATGCCTAATCGCACTAGCATAGCGCTCCATCTCTTGCCAACTCTTATCTGCTGGGTGCGGTCCTTCGACTATAGTGTTTATCACCAATCTTCCACCATTTTGTGCATGCTCCTCAGCCCTGCACAGTACTTGTACTCGGTTAGGGTCGGACGTCACCTGTTCGCCATCCTGCGGGGTTTTTACAAATCGCTGCAATTTTCTTTCTCGAATCATCTTTTCGATAATGTCTTGGAGATGCCTACATTAATTCGTGCCATGTCCATAGCACTCGTGGAACCAACAAAATTTTCTGGTTTGTTTCTGCTTCTCAGTCGATTCTTTTAGAGGCGGCTCCTGTATTGCATGGTATTGCAAGTAGACAAATAGATATTCTCCAAGGACGTATTCAACTGTGTGTAAGTATTGAACATCGGAATCCTATGCTTCCCTCTTCCAGAATCCCTCTTTCATTCTCGGCCCCTATCTACGCCTTTCTTTTACCGATTCGACTTGTTTTGGACATTCACTTGAACTTTTCCTGAGCCATAATCAGACTACTTTACTGCGGTGTTACTATTTACTCCCTCTCCGCTTAGTTCCACAACATTCTTTTTCCTGGAGGACCTGGCTTCCTCCTTTCTCAAATACTGATCCGCCTTTGCATAAAAGCACTCCAACGTTGCGGGCGGCTTGCCAGCTAACCAATTGCCAAAATCAGATTCTGGATCTATCCCTCTTGTCACAGCCATCAATACCGCATTGTCATTCGGATTACTGATTTCTATAACAGCTATATAAAATCTCTCCAAATAATCTTTCAACGACACTCCTGGAGCCTGAATTACGCTGGACAGGGACATGACATCTTTAGGATGAGTTGCGTGCATCTGGAACTGCTCCGCAAACTTTACTGCCAAATCATCGAATCTAGAAATTGATCATGGGGGTAATCTTTTGAACCACATTATTGCAATCCCAGAGAGAGTTATGGGAAAGCATCTACACTTGGTCACATCATCCGCTTGTGCAGAATCCATCAGCCATTCGCATCTCATGATATGTGCTTGGGGTCGGTTTTTCCCTCATAGGCGGGCATTGATGGCATGTTGAACCTCCTCGGATACTCCGCATGTAGAACATTATCGGTGAATGGGTTATGGCTTCTCGAAATTCCCCAATCATCGTTAGTCAGGCCCTGGCTCTCTCTTACCAATTGTCTGACCATTGTCGATAAGTCTGGTGTTTGGATGGTTGGTGCCAAGCGGTGGTCGTGCTCCACCTCACGTGAATGGTTCGGTCAATATCTGCGGGCCGTTTCACGCATTCTTGGTTCACCATCTTCCTGATGTGTATCTTGTAAATTCACTTCGTCGTCATTCCAGGAAAGAGCTTGGTCAACATTTAATTGAACTTCAGCATCCAAACCAACTGTAATAGCTCCAACTTGATTGCCATGAGGCATGGATGGATGCCCCTTCTGGTGGAGGGATTGGTACTGATCCCTATGAAGGGATCGACACTGATCGATCATGGCAGACCACGATGGTCTGCTAGTTGACACCCCGAAGTTTTTATGCGATATTCATCTGTTCTGCGATGCCATGTCCATGATACTCGTTTGATGAGCTAGAACTCTTCGATGCCAAATAAGGAGTAGGGTCTCTCCTAGCTTTTCCCCGCTGCTGCTGATTAAGTTGGTTCATCGAGTTGATATTAGTCTAAATTTGTTGATTTAATTGTCGATGGCTCTCCATCAACTCTCTCATTAAATTATGAAATTCAGCTCTTGTAATGGAATCAGTGGGATTTTGGACTTCAACCAGTTCAGCATTCACATTCGTTGGTTGATTGCTTGGGTCTCCTTGCTGGATGCTAGTATTCTCATTTCCTTCCACGTTCTGAGAAGTAGATCTAGTATTTTTCACCATTATCAGTAGCTTTGCTTAGATTTCTACAAATCCAAGTAGTATGAGCAACTTCTTGAAGATAACTGCAGATCTCCTTTGAGGGATATTTCCAATACAGTAGCAACAAAGGGATCCTAATGAATTGAGAATCAAGTTTCTAAGTGAAAACACCAAAATGTTTGCAACTAAATTGGTAACAAACACCCAAGAATGGTGTTTGTAGAGAAGTAAGTAAAGAAAAACAAAATTAAACTAAGTAGATGGATTAACAAGTAATATAGAATCAACTATAACCAGAGACACGAAAATTAATAGTTGTTTGGCGTTGTATGCCTACGTCCACTTCGAAGATTATCCTTTATTAATCACTTATAAATCTTATTACAGTAGTAGAAAATAGCTAGTACTTTATTACAATAGAGTCTAGAGTAACAAGCAGTGTAAAGATCCTCAGAATGACCCATCAGGCCAGTATTTATAGGTGAAGACGACCGTATGTCTCTCTGAAATTTTATCTGAAGGACCTTCCAATCCACATGGGCCCACTAGAGAGGTCGTTGGGCCCAATTCCCTAAAGAGGAGGGATCTATACTAATCCCTTCTTTGGTCGAATTTTAAGGAGCGATCCTTATGGTGGTTTCCTTATGAAAAAACATGCTTAGCCTCCAATTTTCATGTCATTTGGATCATTAAAACTCGAGTTGTTGCTCAATCTCTGATTCAACTTGACTTGATTTCTACCTTCTGCCGACCCCTCCTAAGGGATGTATACCGATCCCTCCAGTTTCGTCCTTTTGATGTGCGATCCCTGTGGTAGGTTCCCTAGGGCTCTCATATCTTGTTCCTTAAATTTCATATCCTTTGGACTTGTAGATCTCGAGATATTGATTGTTTTATGCAAGAATGCTCTTGTACCCTGATGTATACCGATCCCTCCTATTGGCGCCAAACTATGCCGATCCCTCATATGCATTGAACCATATCCCATACTTTGAACATTCTACATTGCGTATCTATCAATTCCATTCAATCTTGACTTCATATTACCATCTATACTCAACTTCTGGGCCTTACAATCATCACTCTGGAGTCGTCGGCCTTAATGGACATCAAAGCTAACTCGTGCAATCAGTTCAATATAGCCGGGCTAGAATGCTCTATAACAATAGTATTCTATTTCTATTCCAAATTTCAAGTTATACAATTAGGGTTCATAGTTTACTGTTAAAATTACTAACACCATAAATCAAGTGGAATAGGTTAAATTTAACTATAATAAATCAATTTACTAAACCTATTCCCACTCACCTTAGATCCAAGCTCTAACTTCGTTCAAATGCCCATGAATCGATATCTATTAGCTTCCCTCCTCATAGATCTGATTACTAGCATGCTCTTGCTTTGATTTTTAATTTGTTTTTGAAGAAAGTTTATAGGTGGAGAGAAGAAATTTTAGCAGAGTTTTGGTAGACTGTAAATTTTCTAATGAATTTAAGGTTAACCTAGGTGTTAATTTATAGAGGTTAGGAATCAATTTGGAGCATTGGATCTACCTAGAAGAATCTTGGTTTACATCTTGTATGCACATAAAAACTTGGGCATGAAGGAAAAATAATTTGGTCAATCTCAATTATTCACATGACGCTCCAAAACTCACGATCTCTAACATGAACGGTCGACCCTTCATGGGCATGGATCGACCTATAGCGGTCGACTATCAAAATCCTTGGTTTACCATGAAACCCTTCGGGTCGACCCTCATAGTGCAAAATTTTAATTTTTCAATTATTCCATTTTTTATTTTTCAAACATCCATAACTTCTCCGTACTAACTCCGATTTCAAAATGTTATATATGAAAATTATCTAGAAAATTAATATGAATGCAATGGCTCAAGTTTCATAGTCAAATTCAGATGTCTGTAAAAAATTTATTTAGTCCTTGTTTTATTTAAATTTAATTTTCTTATTAATTTCCGTTAAATTTTCGAGGTGTTACAAAGTAGTTGGTCTTGCAGGGAAATCATATAATGCTTCGGTGGCTCCTCCATATGATAAAGTGGAGTGTAATTTAGTATTATGTGGCTGCGGTATCTCTATCCCCTTTAGAATAGAGTCTGAGAGCTATACCCCAATGGTTTTGTCGTTTGCTTCTGCTGGATTTGTGGTATTAATAGTTGAATTATGACTACACTCTGAAACCTACATTTTCTGGACTTTGCACTGTATTAATTGGGACTGTGGTATTAATTTAGACAGTTGAGATGATATATTGTATAATAATGATCATGTAGTGGGCTGTTGCTGAAACTCTAGCAATCTTGTTTGATCTGGTTCATTGATTAACTTATTTTTAATTGAGTTGTTGTAGTTATCCTACTGATTTCACACATCATGGGGACTGATTTTCTCCTTGTGCATAAAAGTCTCGTTTGTATATACCTTGAATTATTTTGCATTGTTTTAGATTATGTGTGATTGCATAAATGAAGAATTTCCCTTGTTTGAACTTTCTTTTCTAGCATTCACTAACTCCTTGATGGCACTACCTATTTCAAATAGCATTTTGATATTTTTATTTGTTAGTTCTTTTCGAAGTGAAGTAATTTCATGGTAGTTGTTTTGAATGTTATTCTCCCTCTTTGTTGGTGATGAGTTTAGTTTTGTCTTTTAGGGATAGATTAATGTGTTCATCTTGATTAATTGTTGCAGTATGCATTGCGGGTAAGTCAGAATTGACATACATGCTAGTATGGACAGGTTGAGGGAGGCATCTTCTGAGGCAATGTTTTAATGTAGCCATGTTTTGCTTATGGGGCATTAGGTTTTAGAGTGTCCAAAACAAATATAATTTTCATCATGCCAGGGTGGATTTTCGTACTTAATCGGTTGAATATGGATTTTACCATTATTTGTAATTCCTTCAAGACTCAATGGGAAACCAACATTATCTTTTAGGTCAACCAATACACATGCAAATTAGATCCTGATTTTCAAGAGAGTGGTTCATCCATTCTTATGGGAATACCAATGGTGCTTACCAATGAACTAATCGCTTCCGGACTCTAACGCTTGAAACTTAGCGTAGGTAGACGAATCCAGACTGGTAGGGTAGTAAGAAGGTCCTTATCCTAACATGGGTCTAGTTTCTTCATGATAATAAGGTTTTTGTGAAAAGACCATAGTCCTTCATTTATAATTTTGTTGCAATCTTGTTGATTCTTGAATCTCACAATGAAAAAACCATTCTCTCTAGATTAAAGATTAAATTCATCATTCATCTTCCATGATATCTTAGTATAGGCCCAATGAATATAAGATGATACAATTTTCCTAACTTGCAACTATTTTCGCTGATGGTTTGTTTAAGGTTTTCCATGGTTTTTCCCATTGGGCATAACAGGTTCACTAAAGTAGAGATTTATGGTTTTGGCAATAAAATCATTTGAGCCTTTTACTACTTTTGAGTACGAGACCTTTCTAGCATCGCTTGAAATGGGAAAATTGGTAGGTATTTATGGGTTGGGAATATCATAGATCTGGGATTCATGGGTTTGGGATTCACGGGCGGGTGCACGGTAGGGGCTCCATAGGCCTAGGGTGAAGTCTTTGGCACAATCTACTTTAGATCTGGATTTTTGAACCACCTCTGTCCAACCATCGCCTTTAGATTCGAGTTCTATCTCCGAATTGATGAGGTTCTTAGGTTGCACCATAAGAGGATAGCACAAAGGTAGTGGAAATATTGAGAGTGGGGAAGAGGAGAAGGGAAGGGAGATCTAAGCTAACGTGGGAAAAGAGGGAGCCACCATGGTTTAGGGTTTCAAGTCTATTTAAATATGATTTAATTAATAAGAATTAAAATGAACTAAATATGATTTACTTAGCGATTTACATAAGAATATTATCTAAGTTAATTACATTACAAAAGGTAATAAATAAATTAAACATGTTATGTGTAGTAATATTAAAATATTGACTAGACGAGGTAAGATACATGCAAGTATTTATTGAGTTTCCTCAAGGTACATGCATTATACTTAGGTCATTGCAAAATGGTAAGTCAGAGTGAATAATCTCCCTTTATTTATCGAGTTTCCTTGGATCGAGATAAGATTAGGACAAAGACCATAGGTTTGAAGTTATATACGATACAATCGATAAGGTGTTATCCATCGCTTGCGAGCCTATAATTTTTTTAGTTTCCTCAAGGTTAAAATCACAAGGCAAGCAAGTTTTAAGGCCCACTAAAGAAATCAAAAGATCTATATGTTATTCTTAAGGTTTTGAGGAACATAAAAATCTAGTGGGACCCTTATTAGAAAAATTAAATTAATACATTTATCCTTATTAATATTGTAAGAATATATGCTATACCTGTTAAAATAATCTACTTAGAGAATTTATGCAACCATTATAATTGATAAAATGTTTATCAGATTAAATATATAAAATAAACGAATTGAGATTTACAAAGAAATATATCATATACTACCAATAATTCTTTTGGCATGTTAAGACCCATGCAAGTGCCAAAGATATATAATCAATAAAAAAATTCTGCCTTTGTCATGTAAGTATTTACTTGCTTGAGATTTTATATTGTCTTCTATGAATTTAAACTCTAAAGCAGTATAAGAATATGGATGTTTGATCCATATTAGATAACATACAAAAGTTGTAATTTAACAGTCACGTTTGTAATGTACGAAATGTGATGAAATTGATCCACTCAAAATGTGTAAATAAATAATATGGCAAAACCATGTATGCAATAGGAATTTTGCAAGGACAAAATACCGACCTAGGAATTCGATTATTGAATTTTCAGTTTTGATTAGCTTACTTAAGTGCAATTTATTTGATATTTTTAAAAAGTTAAGAATATCCAAATGCACTTTTGCAAATAATTTGGTGCCTTCTTGTAGTAAAATTTTCTTTTAAATAGTTCGACCAATTAAAAGAAAAGTGAATGTTTGAGAGCGAATGTTTGAATCATATGGTACTAGTGAATTATATCTTAAATGATTAAGGGCAAAGCATCCAATCAGTTGGAGCGAGAAAAGAGTTGTTGAATCCTTCAGATTGATACATATAGATATATGTAGTCCAAGGTCAAATAATACCAAAAATATACACTTACTTCCTTAAATTTATCGATGAATTATCGCAAACATGAATATGTGTATTTGATACATATAGAGAATGTCTTAAGTTCGTAGAATACAAAATGGAAGTAAATAACACGACGTGCAAAAGAAAATATAACAGTTTAATTTGGTTGAATAGGTGAGTGTATTAGAAAGAGAATCTATTACGAATTCGGCTTCTATCAAAAGTTATAAGCCTTACAAGATTTTCAGGGTAAAACAGTCCAATATTTATTCTCGAGATAAAAAATGTCAATGGTCAACATTTCCCAAAGGTATCAACTTCGGACCCAATCTGATTTTAAAAATAATATTTATACGATCTTTTGATACATAATAATCTTGGTCATTACATTCTGTCTATTTAAGAATTTCACCCCTGAAATTCCAACCAAACACACATAAGCGCAATAATATAGATACCAAGCATGCCTAATAACAAAATACATATAGAAATCATTGAACATGCACACATAAACAAATAATAAACCCGATGCAAACCCTAGCATGCAAGGTATCGACATAACAAACAAACTACCAAATGTGAAAGCTAACGATAAAATTAGGATCACATCAAGTAAAGAGCTCTGGCTAAGTGGTCTTCATGCTCTCCTCAATCTTCCAAGTACTATAATCTTCACTTCCATTCCATTGAACCTTTACCAACTTCACCATCTTTCTCGTAAGTTGCTTCATATTCTTCACGACTATACAAATTTGCTTCCGAGGCCTTGACGGTTTAGGTTCAACTACAACATCATCCAGTTGATCTGGTGTTACAATAGCGCCTGAGTCATGCACAAACTTCTTAAGAACACATTGTTCATACCCGCTATCTTCTATGGTAAGTCGACCCTATACACTTGGTTCCATATCCCCTCCAACATCGAAAAAGGACCAACAAATCTCAATGCTAACTTCCCTTTACTACCAAACCGAACTGTATTCTTCAACGAAGAACTCTTGACAAATACCAATTTCCAATAAAGGACTCAAAAATCCAATTCACTCTCTTGGTTTGACCATCAGTTTGTGGGCGATAAGAAGTACTTAAATCTAACTCCATTCATGATGCCGCTTGTAAGCTATGCCAAAATCCGCTGATGAATAATGGGTCTCGATCACTTACAATGCTCTGCGGCATACTATGGAATCGTACAATCTATATCTCATACACTAATCTAACTTCAATGTCGTTCTATTGGACATTATGGTTATGAATTGATCACTTTTTGTCAATCTATCGACCATGACCCAAATGTTATCGTACCCTCATCTAGTCCTTGGCAGTTCATCAATGTAGTCCATCGATATATTTCCCTGCTTCCATAGGGGAACTTCAAGCTATTGTAGAAAACCATTCGGCTTCTTCTGCTTAGCCTTCAGTAACTGACAATTCATACACTTAAAGTTGAATGTTCTTCTTCACTAATGTCAGTGTTAGACTATGATCCGGTGTCACTAACCGATAAGTCATCAATGTAGTCCATCAATATCTACCATCGTTATGGAGAAAACCATCTCAGTTGAGTCCGTACTTCTTCATCTCTTCCGACTCTAAACTATCTCAATTTTAGCAATAATCTAAGCTAGTCCAGCATCGCACCTCTGACTAGTACTGATCTGCTTAATCAAAGTAGGTCTAATAGTCATGTAGTTTTAGCTGCCAACTAGCATACGCGATAACCTTACCTCTTTGCATCAACACCATGCCCATTTTAGTAACACAAGCATATATATATATATATATATATCAAGGTTTTAAATCTCGCTCATCTCGGTCGAGATCTCGTTTTCAAGCCCGGGCGATTCGAAATAGGCTATTTTGTTTGAATCTCGTCTGACCCAAATCTCTGACGATATTTCAATATCTCGTCTGGTATCTCAGACGAGATTTAACAGCGAGATATCGGCCGAATTTTTGAATTTTGGAAAAAATCAACTCTTTTTCCGTATTGGGCTGGCTCATCCTTTACCTTAATTTAAGCCTTCTTAATTGTACTTTTTTAACCCTTATTTCTTAAATAAATCTCATTTAATCTTTGTCTCTTATTTTACGGCAGTGACGAGTGTTAGAAGATGATAAAATCTACATCGATTATGGTAAGTATTTCACTTATGATTTTCATTTAGGTTTCTGATCTAAATTAATTTACATCCGATTTCATTTTTATTTTTTCGACACTTTCTTGAGTTTTTTTCCTAACCCTATTTTTTTGCGGCTATAAATTTTGGGCTTCACTTATTTAACTTTATGTTCCAAATGGATTCCCAATTTGATTTCATTTAGTCTTTGCTACTATAATTTTTTCATCAAGGCTTATTTTTAAGCAATAAAGGAATTCTCTTTCATCTATTAATTTCATTTGATGATTACATGTTCATTCGTACATCATTTTTTGCTTTTCTTATAATATTACTAAATGTTTGAAATTTTTTTGTACTATGTATGCTATTTCCTACGTTTGTTTGAAATATATATGCTATTAGTTGCTTAATGAGATTTTGTTTGCTAATAATTAAATACTATAATCTGACATAGAATATCTTAATTCTACTTGTAGACTTTTGTATTTGAAGTTATAAAATTAAGATTTCCCTTGCAGCACTATAAATCATAAAAGGTAGAAATGAGACATTATATTGTGTAGGAAAGTTAAGTGAATGATCAAACAAAGTAAACGTGCATATGTTATGGTTTGTTTCTTGTCTACTTTATCTCATATGATATTATATTGAACATTATTCATGAAATCTAGTTATTTTTTATTTTACATGATACAAGTGGTATTTTTCCATACTAAATTACTAATGATAAGCGTGTGATATATTCAAGATAAGTGCATAGTGTTTTCCTTAAGGTAGTGACTACTGACTAGTATTATAAATTTAGGTGTATGAAAACTAATTTTCGACATGACATATTCTCCGAGATAACTCCGAAATGAATTTTAGAAACTGAGATGTAAATCCGAGATGGACGATCGAGATGCACTCATCTCGTTCGAGATCTCACCCGATACGAGATAAACTATCTAAATTCTTCGAGACGAGACGTGACCGAAATCCAAGATTTAAAACCTTGATATATATATATATATACTGTTAACTCCTCACATCCATAGCATCCTTAGATCTTCCCCAATCTTAGACTGCTCTAGCTTGGCGAGATCTATCATGATACCCTACTTTGAAACAACATGACCTAAGAATCACACTTCCTTCCTCCAGAAGTAACACTTTAAACACTTCTCCTTTAGTTGGTGCTTCCTTAACACCTCTAGCACAACCTACAAGTGTGTATTGTGTTCTTATTCCGTTCTTGAACAGACAAGAATATCATCAATGAACATAAGTAAAATTATTTAGTTGATCTCTGAAAACATGGTTCATTAGACCAACAAAGTATGTCGGCGCATTGGTTAACCTGAACGGCATAACCAACCACTCATAAAATTTCGATTGTGTGTACTGAATATAGTAATTGACGCACTCTCCCTCGTCACTCCCAATTTGTGAAATGTCATCACCAAATCCTACTCGGAAAACCCCTTCACACCATGGAGCTGATGGAACAAGTCATCGATACGTGGACGTGGATAATTATTCTTCCTCGTTGCCTTTTTCAACTTTTGGTAATCCGCACAAAGTCTCTAAGAGCCGTCCTCCCTTATGGCGAATAGTATCGGTGCTACCCACTCAAATATACTTCTAAAAATGAACCCTCACCTTAATAGGTCATTCTCATGCACCTCTAGTAAATTCTGCTCTTTGGATGCCATATGCCTTAATGGAATAACTACCGGCTTAACGTCCTTCACTAAATCAATACAAAATTCTATTTCCCTATGCGGCTATGATCCAGTCACTTCCTCAAATATATCTGAATACTCTATAGTTATAGGTACTTATGATAATTCATCATGCGAAATCTCGAGCAAATAAGCTAACCATCACCTCATCATCCGAGGTAGCCCAACTCCAATCTGTGCTCACCATATGTCCCAATCTTCACCAACAACCTCTCACAATCCACCATGATTCGGTACTTCTTCAACCAGTCCATTCCCAATATAATATACCAAACCCGACAAAACCAAGTGTAAAACAATCACAAACAAACATGCATTTAGGACGCGATAAAACTATATCTCGACAAACCATAGATAAACCAGTCTAACCTCCACAAGGTTTGACGTAATTAAATGTCTATCTACTAGGTTGAGTTTTAGTATCTACTGGTCATTAGATATAAAAGAATGTGAAGTCCCAATATTCAAAAAACACGAACATGTACATCATAAATAGAAAGCATACCTTGGATAACAATGCACTTCGCATTCTTCTTCGCCAATGGAGCACTCGATGAAGTCTGAACAACATTGAGAACATATGCCATCTTAACATACTTCTCCTACAACGGATCAAAATAATCTTTCTTAATATACCTAAGCTTGTTACATTTGTAACACATCTTCTCCACACTCTTACAATTCTTGCACAAATGACATTTCCCCCCGTGGTTAAAGTAAGTAGGGTCCAATTTTCTTCTTTATTGCCGTCTTTGTTCTAAGCCTACTTTTTTTCCTTGTCGTTCCATTTCCTTTTTCCACCTCCGCCACCTTGAGGTTTAGACTCATCTTTCAAAACAACTTTAGCTTTGGGTAAAGACCTTCGTGTCTCAAAGCTTTCTCAACAATCTTTTCAAAACTTTCATCACCTTGGCCTACTTAAATGTCTCCCCAAATAGTCACTCAATTTAATTATGAAATTCTCGTTCTTCTTTAATGGAGTGTTAATGAAGGACATCTCGTATTCTGAAAACATGTCGAATTCAACAACATATTCTAAAATGGACAAGTCGCCCTGTTCCAGATAAGAAAATATTCTAAATAGCATCGACTTTTGAGTTGCCGGTGTAAAGTTCTCATCAAACCTATCCTCGAACCGATCTCAAGTAAAGTAATCCTTGAGAGTAGCCGCTCGAAGGGCTTTCCACCATCCCATCGCCTTTCCTTGAATTTGTTTAGAGGCTAACATCCTCTTTATTGTATCCTCCAAACTTAAGTCTTCGAAGATGCATTCCTAGATATCCAACTAGTTCTACACTTCAGTAGCTGATTCGATTCCAAGGAACGGTTTGCCCTAAGACTATCGAAGTCCTTATTTAACATGGAAAAATTAACCCTTAGCGCTTACACCCGAGCACCACCACCAACTATAGCCGGAGCGCCTAATTGTGTGTTCTACATTATGTACATCAACATATTATTGAACATTGCCTTCATATCAGGGTTCACACCTACGCCATTGCGTGCTTCAACCTCAAGATCAGATATAGAGTTTTTAGCTATATTCCTTGTTTGCTAGCTCGTTCTATAAAAGCAGTAATAAGGATGACCAGTCTCTCAAAAATTAAAGCTGCATTAATGGTACTCGTGTATGCAGTATGACTTAAAATTATATATATACCACCTTATAGTTTGGAAAACCAAAATATGACAAGTACGCCCTCTTATATATCGCTCAATCCATTCTAAGGTTTACCCTATCTCCAATGGATCCAAGTATCAACTTAGGTCAATCATTCAACCTAAGCTCTGATATAAAAAGTGAAGACCACCTCATACCTTCGATACCCAAATACAGAAGATAATTCACTACCACGGTATTTGGCCGATGTAGAGTTGTAATCAAGGGTAAAATAACAAATATCCAAAATAGAACCTATTGTATCTCTCAAAGTGTATAGGATAAAATACAGTAATCGACAAAGATATAAAACAGGCAAGACAATAGTATAAAAATTGAACTAAAATAAATTAGAGTACATTGGTCCATCTCAATTATACAAAAAAAGTAGTGATAGTATATGAAAGCATTAACCACTTGCTCATCCTTCACACAGCTCTATGCACTATCTCAGACCTATTATTCCTAATCTACTCATTTAAGAGTACCGAAGACAATAAGAAGCAAAACATAAAACCTCAAGTCAGACAAAAGTCTGGTATGAGCGATCTATAATCTTAACATATGATAAAAATCGATATAGTAAAAAGGAATATGAGGTATGGAGAATCATATATGACATGTCCCTACATCCAACAAGTTAGCAAATAATATCAATATATGTTAATCTAGTATAATATAGGTGTACTAATACTCAAAGTATAGTATAAGGTGCCTAGGTATACTATATAATAATGCTTATAGCATGTGGCATCATATAATTCATAGCAAACATGGCAAACATCGAACAATCTCGCATCTCTCAACTCAAATATCATTGGATGTAAGATACTCAAATGATCCACATATTAATCAACGACTACTCAACATTGTATTCCATTCGATTCTTGAATCCATGCTACTCTATAAGGCTAGGAAAGTAGACCACCCATATAGGTCTAGGGTTCAAGAAGTCTCCTCGTATCGATCTGCAGTGAGCGTCGTCACCGACCTCTTCTTCTAGAGCATACATCAAGAACTTTGGGTTATCAACGATCCCTTTGGCATACGTCCCAATAGTAGAAACCCTCATATGTTCTACTCCATATGTTCAATCTGTATCGACCTTGCCTCCGTAGACGATTCCCTAGATCTTATGAATACTTTCTACTTGAAGCATTCGATTAAATACGCTCACATCATCAAGTTGTCAAAGTCACTTTGCTTCTTTGGTTGCTACTCAATTCCTTAAGTTCTCTTGAGTTGTCCTGGAGTCATCCCATACTTACCCTAAGTCAACCTCCCAAATTCCCGAAGTAGCTCCTAGGTTAGTCGGAAGTAGCATTATGCTAAGCTCGAAGTTGACCTTAAGTTACCACACTCCCCGTGCCTACCCAATACCAGCCCGAAGTCATATGGATGTCAGACTGAAGTAGCACCCCCGAGCCAAAATTCCTATTCAACACGATATCCACCAAACCTATTTTCTCCTATTGGATCGAAGTAGTTTCCGCACTTCTCCATTCTTAGCCCGGAGTCTCCATCGAATCAACATTCCTGCCCAACCTTCCAACCACCAACCACACCTTGACCCAAAGCAATCACTGTGCATGCCTAGGATCGAATCATCCTGAGCACACTCCATCACCATCGAACCAAGCTTCCTCCAACTTGACTACCATCGATCAAAACTCCCATAGTACTTCCAGTAACTCCATATTTCACACCACTTCGATCTCCATCTCTAACACTTTGACCTGCTGCAATTCCTTTGCCATGATAAGAATTCAAACAATTTAGATTCGATCCATCAAAGTTCTTTCTATAGCTACGAATCTTCCATCCTTTGTGTAATCAAATCGAAGAGCACATTATATCCACTCCTTGAACATAAGACCCTCGCCTAAAGAAACGATTATAACCCAGTTCGCTCTGATGAGCATTTTCAACCATTCAAACTTACAATCAATACATGTAAATAAGAAAACAAATATCATATCATGGCAATTCATATCAAAACACTTTAATAGCCAATCCTAACATTCATATAAATAACCATACATCAAAACAACATGTTTATATCACTTTAAATCATTTTAACTCTATTTTACTTTATTTCAAAATCCAAAAAGCAATAAATCATATTTTTGAAATTAAATATAGATTCAAAATCTATATATACATAAAGAGCGGGTCTAGAGATGATAAACCACTTGCTAATCATAAAAAATCAATGAAAATCGAGGTGTATGTGAAGTAGACAGCAAATATCCAATTAAGATTCATATTTTTTAAGTTTGAAAACATTTTAAAAACATTATTAAAACATACATCAATAATTATGGCAAAGTGAGTGGATAGGATTGCTCACCAAGGATGTAGAATCAACAAAAATCGCCAAATAAGCGTAGATTCATCAGAACAAGATTAGATTTGAATTTGGATAGCAACAATATGCTTCCCTGGGCATAAATCTTGAAATCTAGAAAGTCCCTTGCTTATCTCTTGCCTAATTCTCTTTTAATTAATCGATTTAGGCTAATTTTATTGAAATAATGATGAAATTTTGATAGAAGAAGGTCAGTGGAGGCTAAGAAAGATTGGGAGATGTTTAAGGATGTATTTGTAGTGATTAATGGATACTTTGGAGGCTACCCCTAACCCTAATCCTGAAATTAATTAGTAGGCCTAATTACTGGCTGGGTTAGTTACCCACTAGTCTGCATAAAATCGATCCAAACTTCAAAAAGTCATATCACCTAAACCATAAGTCCAAAAATATATTATAATGACTCTACGAAATGGGAAACCATCATATCTTCATTTGGAAGTAGTTTGAGACCATAATTCGACTCTTATTAAAAGTAATATGTCTTGCAAGATTCTAAGAGCCAAAACCATCCAATATTTATTTCCTACGTCAAAATGTCAGTGTTCGACATTTCCCAATGTTATATTAAATTTGAACCTAATTTAATTTTAAAAATAATATTTTTACGATTCGCCAATACATAAAAATGTCAGTTAGGTAACAAACTTTCGCAAGCATCACTAAAAAACGGACCCTTTTACAAATTTTTGTTTATAATATTCCTAAAATGGAAGTTTTAGTGAAGGTTTTTAACAACTATTTTTTTTACAATTGTAATAAACTTATTTTAACTACCTTTTCTTTTTACCAACTTTAATAAAGGTTTGTAACAATTGGTTAGTTTTGACCATTGTAAATATTTATTTATAACAACACTAACATATAGTTGTCTTACTCATAAGTTGTAAGTAATTATGTAACCACTTTCATGTAAACGTTGTCAAAAACAAACCAAACTCTAAGTAAACACAAAGGTTCCCACTTGGATATTTTATTTTTCATTGTAACTAATCATGCGAAAAATTGATGAAGCATAAAAAGTGAGAACAATTTCCCCAAATTTGACTAATATTTAAAAATATGGAAACTATTTTTCTAAAATTTAATCGATTTTTTTTGAAACGGTTCTAGTTTCTTTATTGCAAAAGAAAAGGAGGATAAAGAGTTGTAACATCCCCTATCTTAAGGCCCGAAGCTAAGCGCTACAGATACTGCAGTCATCCATAATATTAACTTTCGGTGACAAAATACGGTAATGTTAATGGTATCCATAATATCAGAAGCACATGAATATGAAATAAAATCAACATAGATTTAAAACAACTTTTCTGATTACATTTCAAATCAATATTTCATATTCAGGTACATAATCCCAAACGATTCCCAAGTTTCGATCAAATATAATTATTACAAATTATGCCAAGAGCGAAATATGAAGATGCCCATTTGGATGATCAGAGTACTAAATAGATATACCAGTCTTAATACATCACAGCAGAAATAAAACTAAATAGCTCCTATATAGCTAGCTTTGCCTCTCGCACGTCTTCGGAAGCTTATTCATCCAACCTACTAAACCTGAAAAACCTTAACTCTCAATCTACTTAAATTAATTTTGAGCACCCGAGAGTTTAAGGGGAAAATATAAACTTCGAGTTAGACATAAAGCCTGGTGTGAATAATGCTATACATCTCGGTTATCTGATATTAAGTGAGACCATGCTGCTTATCGAAACGGGTTTCCCCTCGCTAATATCCCTTTTTAAAATGTATCTTTTGCAGATCAAAAACCTGCAATCAAACTAATTAAAGCAATAGTAGCAATATCATATATGCACATAAATCAGGTAATAAATGGACTATCTGTCCGAACAATATAGTTTTGTTTGCTAATTACTAACCATTGGCTGACTCGGGCCTACCAGACAAAATAAATAATCTAACTTCTGTTAGACACACTTCTGGACGGTCTGTCCTTAACTTACTTCTCCCAGGGTCAATTGATCCTAATGGTTTTGCGGGCTCACTAATAACCTATCCTTATCTGTATATTCCTTTTTATGTGTAATATCATTCATGTCTTACCTGTGACTAAGCCCTACACACTAGAATTTTGGACTTATATTAGCTAGGGGCTATAGCTAAAGTATAGGGCGCGACCCTATACCAGTCCAATATGGTATTCAAATTTCTGATTCACTTAGGGTTAATTACCCCATCAAATTTTCCTTGAAAACATTTCTTTCAAATTAATTTAACCCTTTAAATCATACATAAATAAGGAAAATATACTTTTTGTTTTACTCAAATCTCTTTGCCATGATATATGCTTTACACAAAATAATGTTGATGAAAACCTTTGTAAACAGTCCATTTCAAAACCATTGAAAGTACCTCTTTCAAAATAAGTTAACTACTTTACCTTGAAACACTAGGCCGAAAGGCCAAACATACCTTTCGAAACCTTTTAATATAGACCTTTCAAAACCATTGAAAGTGTCCCTTCGAAAGCTTTATAAAACCTTAGACATCCTCTTTTCAAAATACTCCAAACTTGCCTTTCGAAAGCATTGGAAATATTTCACTTAAATACTTAAAGTAAACCTTTCAAAAACATTGGGGAACCTCCGCTTCGAAACCTTCATCATATATCTTTCGAAAGCATTAAAGTCCTTTTCCTAAAACAAACCTTTCGAAAGCATTGGATCCAAGTAAAAGTTTGTGGAACATAGCTTCGAAACCATTTAAAACCATTCCTTTTGAAACCTTTGGATTTAACTTTCAATATATCTAAGGGTCTTAAAAGAACTGGGGCAAAAGCAACTCTTTCGAAAGTATTATTCCTAAGTAAAAGAAAGTGGATGGTTTCAAAACCAACCCTTTCGAAAGCATGGAGAAGCGGCTTCATAGTAAAAACAAAAGCACCCTTTCGAAACCATTGTTTAAAGACAATAAAAGCGGCCTTAACTAGGTCGAAAGGTAGAATGCAGCAGCTAGGCTTCAAACCCTTTAGAAAGCTTGTTTTAAAACAAAATTGCGGCAACCCACTCGGAAGCCCTTTTTATATAAACAAAAGCAATTGGACTAAGTCGAAAGCTAATATAACCCCTTCGAAAGCATCCTTTGTAAGCAGAAATAATTCAATGTTTATAAGCGCAACTTCTACCCCTTCGAAAGCATGTTTCTACTCTATACCTTCCGCCTTTCTCCAATCCACTATGTACTAAGGCACTGATACCATGTGTATTAGTTTTGACTTGGTCAGGGGCGGAAGTATGGAGTCGAAAGCTTGCAGGAAAGTAGTGAAGTAGTAAATATTATCAAAACTGTTTTATAGCTATCTAAAGTGATTGCTTTTCAATTAACTTCCTATATTTGTCAAAATACCTTTGGTTGCCAATTATTTTCAAAAATCCTTTCTAAAGGTGCCGTCGAATTCAGTAATGAACAATTTAAAACATTTAACAAATTTCTCCTTCTCCTTTTATAAACATATAAAACATTTAAGTCTCATACCTTAAATAATTTTATATCTTTAGTAAAATACTTAGGAACATTCTCCAAAAATTCCCTTAAATCACTTTTAATATGTTTTCTAACATATTTAAATTTCTGACGCAAAGCTAACATATAATAGCCGAAATTAATTTAAACCCAATTTACCCATTTTCTTTACGAGAAAATTCATAATAAATCCACATTAACTTAGAAAATTATGAAACTTGAAACCCGTCTCTAAAATAATGTTTCCGACCTTATATCAAAAACTCAAGCCATTGGGATGTCATTTAATAGGATTTTCGAAACAATTCTTATCATAAAATCTATATGAAACAACAAAAATCATCAACAAGCATATATATCCATTTAACAATCAAAACATGGCATTTTACTTTGCAAAATATATTCGGATCTTATCTAGAAGCCGAAAACAATAAAATGAGATGTGATCTATTATTCACCTTAGCTTGTTGTTAAGGAGTTTGAGACTTGCCCTTGGATTGATTTGACTAAGCTTCCTTCTTGAATTATTGCTTATCTTCCTTTAGTTTTCCCTTAATGGTGGATAGCCAAGCTTAGGTTTAGTTTTGTTTGTGAACATTGTAAATGAAAATGGAATAAGGGTTTAGAGTATAAGAACATAACTTATTCCTATTTTGCCCTTATCTTATTCCTCTTACCTCTTTCATTTTATTTCTTTTTGGTTCATTGATTAATTAGGCATGGCTACCTTATAATTATACAAATCTCAATCCCTTAACCATTTACATTATTTCATTTCATTTATCTAATTAAATGTCTGATGTTAGTCAAGATTAGGGTCGTTACAATAATTTACAAGTTTATATACAGGCTGGACTTAAACCCAAATCTAGCCTAATAAGCATAGCAAGTAAACTAACCCTATAACACAAAATATCAGCTGATACCTCTAGAGATAGCATGCATTTCATTCAAAGTTCATTCTCGATTCATTAATTCAAAAACCAGTTATCTCCTTTCCACTTTAATAATGGTGGAAGACCAAAAATATTTTCTGAAATTTTTTTGATAAATTATAAGTTTCGAATTTAATTCCACTTTGCTCTAGTTCGATGCTATGCACGATTGATAAGACTTCTACTTCTTTGATGGGATGCCATAGCAGTACTTGAAATCTTTTCTCAGAGTCAAATCTACTCAGATTTGAAGGAATCTGTGCAGATCTATGGAAATATATTTCATGCGTTGGGAGTAAGCTATGGTTTTTTAAATATGTTGCAAATCTATTGTAACTGGGAACTTTGAGGAACATAATGCTAAATAGGGAATCTTTCATCTTGTTACCGATAAGATATATTTATCCAAATTATGTAATACTTTTATGTAAAAAATACAAGATGTAATTAAAACAGGTACCTAAATTCGGAGTTTGGCACAGAGAAGATGTGGGTATACATTACCAGATTACTACTTCGGCTATAATCGCCTATTCCAGGCGGCGTGGTATGATTCTAATACCATTCTTTACAGTTGCTAATACAATCTGTATGTTTGGATTTGAGTATTCTTATTTTGACTACATATGTGATTTGATGTCTGATACTTTGCACTATGTTGGTTTGGTTGTTGAATATTTGGGAATTTCTGTAACGACCCGAAATTTTCGACCCCGAAAATTCCAGATAGTTAGGAAAAGAAGAAAAGAGGTAGAAGAAGAACTGAAATGAAACACAGAATCTCACATTCGCAGCGGATCAAAATATAATATCAAATGAAATAGCAGTTATACAAAGGAAAACTGTATCAGTTAATTTACATCAATACATTAGAGTTACAACATTTACACAAAACACTGGACAGATAAAATCAACATGTCCCAGATAAACTACAATATATCACAGCGGAATACACTCCATACATTCCTGCCATCCAGCTCGCCTCCTGAGCTCCAGAACGTCCTTACATGAAAATCTGTAATACTCGGTCTGACCCGAGCATTACAATAAAGTAACACCCGAGTCAGGCTGGAAACCAGCGTGAGTAAACCCATTTAAGATGAAATACTTTAAGTTGTAAAACTTATTTGAGAACCAGGGTGACTCGTACCTCACTACGTGTTTTTAACTTGTTGCTTATTTCACACATCAATCCCTAAGTATCCTTACTTAGTTTCAATGGTCCAGTTCACTTAAATTGTTTCATTCCAGCCTATTGATTTCACATATCAAATCTATAAAGAATTATAGTAGATTGCAAATCGAAGTGGTTTCGGGTATTTACTTATTACCCAACCCGGTCTCTTTGAATCAAATGTCATCTTAACCCAAGTTATTTGAGTGAATACAATTCCATTTATATCCAGAATTACATATTTACATAGTTATTCATCACAGATAGACAAACCATAATATCACAGTTTAACCCAATCACATATCAAAGATATCAACTAATCTAAGCATACAATATCATTCAATCATTCATAAGCAAGATTAATTCGTCACACCATTCTAATTAATTTAAATAAATTAAATTAATTACTTCAATCACCTTTTAAATCCTGCTTACTTATCATTAATTAATTACAAACTATTAATTAATCATCCTTTAATTACCCATTAATTTTCCATAATTACTTCCATTAAGTAATTATCCCATTAGTTAATTATCCTCAATTAATTAACCTTAATTATTAATTAATTTAACCTTTAATTACTAATTAAATTAATTAATCCTTAACACATTTTCCTTTAATTACTTACATTAAGTAATTATCATTTAAGTAATTAATCTCCACTTACTAACCAATTAATCTCAAATTACCAATTAATTAATTAATTGATAACCCTCAATTATAAATTAATTTATAATTGATCATTAATTAATTAATCTTCTCTTTAATCTCTTTATTAATTTAATTAATCTATAATTACCCAAAATCTTAATTAAGTTCAAGATAACCCATTTATTATCTTTAAATTACTTAATTATCATTATCATAAAATTAAACTTAAAACCTTTAAGTAAATCAAAACATTATTTAAGATAACTATTTATCTTTAAGACCTTATTTAAATAACCTTGAAATTGATTCACATTTACTTATAGGTTAACTTAGATTAATAATTTAAAAGCATCTTACCATTTAATTTCCTTAAATACACTATTTAAATTCTTTCAAATAGACTTAAGTATTAACTTAATTTCATTCAAGTAAAAAAAAATATTATGCAACTTCCATTTATCTAAATATATGTATAACATTAATATTTAAAAGAATTTGTTCAAGGAAAAATTTAAAACTTGATTTAATTCAAATTTGCAAACTGGTTTTATTAAATTTAAAAACATGGTTATCACTTAACCTGACCCGAGTCAAAAAAAATCAAATTACCCGAGCCATAATTCAAAATCCTCGAGTCAAACCTCGAGTTCATCCCAAGCCCATTTTTATCTTTTCTGTTAATATTATAAACTATTCCTGGAAACATATACGCGTGCAACCCGAACCCACTCTCGAGCTACCACGATGCTACCCCGAAAACAACTTCGAGACGCATACCTTCTTCCCATACCAGACTCTGACACACCCAAAACCATCGTGCACATGCACAACTGATCGCCGACGATCAGGCCACCTATACTACCATCATCAGGTCGTCATCGACCCTCCTTTACGATCCCGAACACCCAAACTAAGATTCAAGCTTGAAATCGAAATCGAGCTCATCTCACCGAACCTGGTACAAAATAGGTTGCCAATAAACGCCTTGACTCGCCTATTCCGATCACCGGAGTTCTCGCCACAACGTCGACATCCTCGCCGATGAGCCATGCTCCCATTCCCCCAACTCCAGTCATGTCTGATACTTCCTTGATAACGCAAAACCCTCAACTTCAACGTCGACCCAAATGGGTTGTTAAACCCTAAAACCCCTTCGACCTGCCACCATGGTGGCTTAAAATTCCAATAACTATTTTACCGAAATCTCCTACCATCGGGCTAGCTTCAGCCATGAACACGAGTTCCCAAAATTTTCCGATCAACAGAAATCGTTCGAAAACCAAATTCCGATCAACATGCAATATCTCAAAATTTACAAACTTAAAATTCATGATTTCAATCTTAAAAATCCTAGTTTTTAAAATCGAAATTGATTATATACCTGAATCAAACATTTATTATGATTGAGACTTTGACATGTATTAAAGTTCTACTGTTCTTCTTCTTATTTTTAAAACTAGCTTCAGATTTAACTTGGAAATATTTTTAAATTTGATATCTTGATATAACAAACATATTTTGTTTATATATTGAAGTCTAAAGAATATCGGATGAAGAGCAGTTAAATTTTGAATCCTATTTGCAACCTGGAAGATGAAGAATAGAACAAAAATGTTGAAGCACAGACATACACACAAATATCTGTATACCTATATTCATGTATTTATCTTAAAACCATCATGCAATCATTTATGCAAACATTTACCATAGTCTTACTTCAAGAATTTCCACATGCACCAAATTTTAAACTGTTTAAAGCTTTAGTTTACTCACCTGTTATGATGTTGAACAGAGAACAAATTCCCATATTTAAAAGTTGCTAACATCCCTCTGCTACATGCTTTTTGATCTATAACTGGAAATTTATCTTGAATTTTTGATCTGACTTGCTTGATTATTTAAATGATCTTCCTTAAATTGTTTCTGGTTTGATATAATCAGATCTATAGCTTGCTTTGATTTGAATTGCTTCAGGTAGTTGTTTGTTGAGATGAATTTACATGCCTTAATCTTGCTTGATTTTCTTTTATTCCCGGTTTAATTTAATTTCCAGGAGTTAAATGAATCTAGGTTTGTTTTCTGATTTTTAACTTTAACTTGCTGGTTTGAGGTTTTGAATAACAGAAAAAAAAATTGAAAAGAGTAGGAGATGTAGTATTATACAGTCTTGGATTTATTTTTATAAATTATCTCAAAATAAAAATATGAATGACACTTGTTAAATTTTATGCTAGAATTATTACACTTGTTATTTTCATTGTTTAAACACTTACATTTGTAATTTGCATGATAAAAATGTCTTTTATATAATTTATATGCCATATTATATTTAGTATATATCTATGTATATGTTTTACTAATTTATATTCATAAAACCCTTTAAAGACAATGATATAAAACTAATCATATACTAATAAAAATCATATATAATTAATTTTAAATCCAATTTATTTCTAAGATGTTTATATTAAAATTTCAAATCCAAATTCTCTTTTAAAATCTACTTATATATATATATATTAAAATTAATACTTATTTATTTGCTTAGGAAAAAGAATTAATTTTAGATTATAAAAGAAGATTATTACATTATTTATTAGCCTAAAATTCTGGGATATCACAATTTCTTTCCTTCAATATAGCCTATATAGTGGCTGAAAGTATAATTTTTCCAATGTCTCCAAAGATGTTCTGTTTAAATTTGCTATTCGTATTTTCAGTTTCTATAACTAGGGTAAGAATTTTTGTTTGTGATGTTGGCCAACTTAAGTTGATCCTACACCATTTCCAAATTGTAGCACTGAAGATGCATTCAAAAAAAGATGATTAATGTCTTCCATCTCACTTAAACATAAAACACATGTTGGATTGATGTTCATTGTTCTCTGTTTAAGCTTGATCTCTGTGGGAAGAATGTTGTTTATTACCTTATATACACATATAGCCATTTTTGGGACATGTATTTTATGCCATATAATTTGCGCCATTGTAATTTATTATAAGTTTTGTGAATGTTATTCCATAAAGCTCTAAAATTATGTTTTCCCTCTTGAGTACAATTCCATATCCAATAGTCACTTGAATTATCATTATATATTTTGGTGGATTCAATTTCATTTTTGAACTACATCAGGAAACTGAATTTGTCACTTTTCCATTCACCCTCTTCTAAAATATCACTGACTATCATTTTCTCTGCTCTGATTCATTCTGTTATTTCATGATCGACTTTACAAATTAATCTACTTCCTTGTAACCAAGGATCAAACAAAAAAATATGTTGATTTCCTATCCATGATGCCTTTTTCTAGGCATTTTAGCACTTCCGGCCCGATTTTAAGTAAGTTTTCCAAATGCCTAAAGCATCGTTATTTCATTTATTTTCCAAAAAGACCGATCTCCGATGTATTTTCCTTTCTTCCAGTTTGCCCATATCCCTTCACTGTTGATTATTTTCCAAATATGTTTGATGCTAGTAGAAACCTTTAACTCTTCCAAGTTACGTAGACCTAGTCCTCTCTCTTCTTTAGTTTTGCAAACCATCTCCTAAGGCAATTAACAAACTTTTCCTTTACATAAGAAATTCAAAAAAACGTGTTTAAGTTTATTAATACTTGCCAATGAAAGCTTGAAGCATTGCATATAGAACTAAATTATTGGATAAATTGTAGATTTTATTAATTCTAGTATGTCCGCCAAACTTAAAAGTTTTGACTCCCTACCCCCTATTTTTTAATTCTTTCTATCACAATCCTTGTTTTTCAAATTAATGCTAGTCATTGGGATACCCGGATATCTAATGGTTCTCCTTGACTAGTATCTAGTATTGCTGAGATATCTGTTGCGTTTTGAACTCCTCCACAAGAAAATTTCGAATTTTTCAGCACTTAGATTAAGTCCAGTAATCTCCCCCATGAGTTTAAAGATGTTTTTAATGGTCTTGGCCCTTGTAGTATTTGCTTGTAAATATTAAAATATCGTCTGCATATATCAGATGGTTGACAATAACATCGACGGATATCAGGTTCATATTTCCTTCCGTTAAGTTTTTTCCACTAAATTAGAAAAGAACTCCATGACAAACTCCATGACAATTACGAAGAGACTAGGAGAAAGAGGACTTCTGAGGGCAAGGAGAAGCTAAAAAAATAAAGCTTATGTCTTTGAAATCCAATGATTGTAATGCCTATCAAAATGGAAAATGAGATAGCCAAAGTAATGAGAAAATGACTTGTCATTGTGAAGCTAAATGGTATCATACCTTGGGGATTACAAAATAACAAAAAAGTAAAAGTGACCAAGAAGCGAGGGAAATTTTTTGTTTCACATCTAGACTACCTATTCGTTTACCTGGTTCGGCACGAAATCATGAATAAGCTCTACCAAGGATCACCAAGCATTTGGAACTGACTTTCCCCCTCCCTTTTTCGTAAAAAAAATCATTAGTAAGACCAAACTGAGAGTAAGCAACATAGACAAGGATGGATTTGTGAAAGAAAAATAAAACTTCCCCATCTTCATGGAAACGAATGGGTGAATGGGAAATTGCTTAAGTGGGTTGTAGTTGTACTCTTTCCTCCTTTCAACACTCATTCTTGCTTCTGAGCATAGAATCAAAGTTAGAATCACTAAGGTCCCCTATAAAAAAGAAAAGATCATTCATACATAGCATAGTCAAAAACCAAGTCCTAACTACATACCATAAATATGGCCATACGTGTCTAGAACTTAAATGAAGCAGCCCATGCCATTCCAAACTTGATCAAAATAGATTGTTTCTAACCCAAGAATTTGATCTAGTATATTCTCGTTTATAATAAAGGCATGTTCCACTATGCCTTTGAAATGCTCTGGAAATTGCATATTTCCATTCGTACCACAATAATGTTTCAAAAGCATCTCCAATTTTTTTGCGGTTTGTAGTTTCTATCAACCGCCTTGCCCAACTCGAAGTAGACTGGAAAACTCCACAAGGACTTCCTTTGCCAATAATAGAAAAGCTTGGTGATTTGATCATAACTTCTATTTTTTTAACAGCTTTTATGGGAACCTCATCTCTTTCATAATGTGTCATAAAGTTTCCATTTACTGAATCAAATCCTTTCCTTTAATCGATTTTAGTACACGTACCTTTGTCGAATTTTCTCTTGATGCTTCTCATAACTTCATGTGCTAATAGAATACCGTCTCTTATAGATCTACTTTTTATGAAAGCACATTGGTTATCAGAAAATAGACCACCTTTGGAAAATTTGTGTAACAACCTACCTCGAAACTGGCCTAATTTTCGATCTAGAAAAGACCTATCGAACCTTACGCCCAACTCAAAGCTGATCGTTGGTTGGTAAAATTGATACAAAGAACAATACATAGATCTATCTATATACACATTCAAAATCTCATAGCGGAAGGGTAAAATAAAATATAAGAAATAATACACTTTTATTTAAAAATTCAAGCGTCAGAAAGATACAACACAATAACACATAGCCACGCCAAAAATCTGTAGTGCAATATCTCAAAATAGATTATCATATCTAAATGGATACATCAAAAATAAAATAAACATAAGTGGATAGATAAATAACTACCATAAGTCTCCCTCTTCGCCACCATCTCTGAAATCTGCATCGTTTTCTCTAACCTGTGTTTTAATTAGGAGGGAGTTAGAACAACAATGTCTGATGCATAAAAATCTCAAGCCTTTCTAAAATAGTACTTGGGTAGTACAATTTAGATAAGAATATGTCTTATGCATCCAGACTATATTCTATGTAAATTTCTTCTACTGTAAATCCAACTCTATAATCTATACCCTTTCCAATCCAACTCACTAACTAATCTTCAATTGTAGGCCAAAGGCCATTCCCAATCTCATGCATTTACTATTAATAATGTCCTAACAATATAAGAGATAGTACACAAGTCACTTAATACCTTTTTAATGGGAACTAAACAGACTTTGACCATTTAATACCTCAGTTTAGGCATGTCCCCATCATTTACTACATATCCCAAGGTAGACTCCTCTCCAATACTATCTAGCCGATGTCGCTCAGAATCTCATCAAGCAACTTAATACTTCTTTTTGGGAGAGGTGGACCTTATAATAGCTATTTAATACCTCAAACCTGAAGCAGACCCTTCCTGAGATATCCACTACTGTGTCTAGCCGCTAACTCTGACCATTTAATACTTCTTAAATAGGCAGGAGGTGGGCCCTCAGTTAGCCACTTACTACTCCTGACCCTGAAGTAGGTCCTACGTATTATGACCTATAATCCAAACTATGACGTCTCACATTAGTTCGACTATTCATAGGTACTAGTAGCCAGATTAGTTAGGCAGGTTTACCCTACTAAATTTGGGACTAAACTCGTGTCCTCCATGGATACTTATTATAGGTGATGTCTCTGATCAGCCCCAAAGTCACATTGTTGGTAGTCAGATTAGTTGGGCAGACTTCTGTGTGCTTTTGACTGACCTCGAATCTCTATAACTTAGTCATAATTTTCACTCACCTAACATACTACCATATACATCTCTGTGTTCCACAATAGTACTACCCATAATTATTTTGCTTCTTTTCTAATGATGATTTATTACTAATTAATAACCTATTTACTACGCAATTAATATGTTATTAATTATATGTTATTTATATATAAGTATGTGTGTGTGTAATTTTGTGCCTAGATATTTCTAAGCGTGCGAAGATTATGCTTTTTGATAATCGTTGAAATGTCAAAACTTTAAATCTATAAAAGACCAATTTCATATCAACAAACATACCATATATATCAACATTCTCAATTCAACACCAGACTTATATAAAAATAGAATCCATGTCGAACTTATTTTATACTAAAATAGTAGAATCAACTTAATAGAATTTACAATTCAAATTCTTTTATGCTTTATTCAACTTCTACATATACAAATGAAAAAGGGAATATCCATTTAAACTATGAAAATAGGCAATGCAAACTACGAATAAAGAGAATCCATACCTTACACACCATTTCCTAACTTATTTCTTTTTGAAACCCTTAATTAGATCCAAATAAAAAGATGAGAAGTGGAATAGACTGTAAAATATTAAAATTGCAACAACTACACAATTCCACATTTTAATATATAGAATAACTGAGATTCTAATATAAGAATTGACATTTCGATTTAGGGGAATTTTGGGGTTTTGGTTTGATGTTTTCATAAACAAAATTCCACAAGGCATATATCAAATTCAAGTTATACTACATAATTACTAAAATTAGAAAAACTAAAATTTCCACTCACTAAAGTCCTTACCTCTTCCCTTTGGATTTGTTTATGCCCGCTCTTATCTCTTACTAATCTCTCCTTTTAGAAATATACAACAACTGAATTGTATATGAATTAGATTCATAAATTTAAGGATTGGAGGAGAATAAAATTAGAAACTGAACATTAAACACCTAAAATTTCTTATCTGAAACCCTAGAGAAATCTCTAAATATTTGAAGAAGAGAGAGACTGATAGAGTTTCGTTTAGTTCCCAAATAATTTGTGAATAAATGTGAGGAGGCTACATTCTTATTTAAAGTGGTTAGAAAGCAGCAGAACCGTTGGATTTAAATCGGTTTAAAATAATATAACTTGGACCGTTCATGATGTTAATAACCCTAATCGCCACTACGATTACTGGTTGACCGTTCTTACCTAGGCGGTCAATCAACACTAGGTAGCAGTCGACCGGTCGCCTTGTTTTGGGTTTGTATTTTTATTTTCCGTTATTTGATTATTTAATTCCTTGATTAATATTTATCACTAAATTTTATTTAACATTTACTTAACCCTAAGTCTAACTACCGTTAATTTTTGAATTTCAAACTTCGGATTAATTATTTTTTAAATTTGAATTTCACTTAAATTAATTTGAATTCGAAAACTTCAATTACCAATAACCTTTTCATTTGAGCTCTGATTTTAAACTTTATATATGAAAATTGATCGGTAAATTGCCACGAATGCAACATCATAACTTTCGTGGTTATACTTTGACACTTGAATTTTTTTCTATTTTAGTCTTATCTTATTTAATTAATTAATTTCTTATTAATTTTTATGAGGTGTAAAATTCTCCCCCCTTAAAAAGGATTCCGTCCCCAAAATACCTAAAGGACGGATAGCGTAACACATATTAAGCATCCATGTTATACGATCAAGTTATCTACACAACCATCTACTCAGCCAAAAGTGCAATGTGATTATGAATGCACACATACTATATGTGAACTCGGTTCTAGCGTGTATGTAAGGTCGTGACATGTAGCCATGTATGCAAACATCCTAGATATGCAATAAGTTTTTTTATATAAGTGCAAAAGTGACAGTAAAAAGCGTGGCAACCATCCCCTACCATCAAATATAGCAACCACGATGCAACCGAAATCTAATTTTGGAGAAAGAAAGTTTACCAGTGAAAAGATCAGGATGGGAAGTTCTCATCTTCTCTTCGGTTTTCTATGTGATTTTTGCCAGGTTATATCCCCACTGTACTCGAACCAATCTAATTTCTTTGTTGTGGAGCTTCCTAGTTTCATGCTCCACAATGCGTGTGGTGGCACAGGATGTTATCGGATTTATCTCAATGTCTCTTAATTGATCCTGGTCTACCACAGTGGCTGTGCTATAAAGACATCTCCTTAAGTGCGAAACGTGAAAAATGTCATGGACTTTTACCAACTTATCTAGTAGCTCCGCACGATAAGAATATGTCTTACGCATCCTAACTATATTCTATGTAAATTTCTCCAACTGTAAGTTCAACTCTGTAACTTGTACCCTTTCCAATCCAACTCACTAACCCGTCTTCAACTGTAGGCCAAAGCAAACCCTTCTCAAGATATCCACTACCGTGCCTAACCGCTAACCCTAACCATTTAATACTTTCTAAATAGGAAGCATACCCTCAATCAGCCACTTACCACCCCCGACCCCGAAGCTAGTCCTAAGTATTATGACATGTAACCCAAACTGTGACATCTCACATTAGTCTGACTATTCGTAGGTATTGGTAGCCAGATTAGCTGGGCAGGTTTACCCAATAAATTTTTTGAATAACCTCGCGTCCTTTGTCAGTACGTATTATAGGTGATGTCTTGCATCAGCTCCAAAGTCATATTGCTGGTAGCTAGATTAGCTAGGTAGAGTTCCATGTGTATTTGACTGACCTCGAATCTTTATAACTTAGTCATGATTTCCACTCACCTAACATGTTATCATATACCTCACCGCATTCCATAATATTACTATCCATAATTATCTCACTTCTTTCCTAAGGGGATTTAATACTAATTAATAACATATTTACTACACAATTTGTACGTTATTAATTATACGTTATTTATAAGCTAATATATATATATATAATGTGCCTTAATATTTCTAAGCTTGCGAAGACTACGCTCTATGCTAATCGCTTAACTGTTAAAACTTTAAATTTATACAAGTCCAATTTCCTATCAATAAACAAACCATATATATCCAACATTCTTAATTCACCAACAGACTTGTGTAAAAATAGAATGCATGCCAAACTTATTTTATACTAAAATAGTAGAATCAACATTAATAGAATTTACAATTCAAATCCTTTTATGCTCTATTCAACTTCTACATATACAAGTGAAAAATGAATTTCCATTTAAATTACGGAAATAAGCAGTGCAAACTACGAATAAAGAGAATCCGTACCTTACATATCATCTTCTAACTTATTTCTATTTAAAACCCATAATCACATCCAAAGAAAAAGACAAGAAGTGGAATATAATGTAAAATATTGAAATTGCAATAACTATACAATTCCACTATTTTAATATGGAATACTTGAGATTCTAGCATAAGAATTGATATTTCACTTTAGTGGAATTTTAGGGTTTTAGTTTGATGTTTTCATGAACAAAATTCTCGAAGGCATATCAAATCCAAGTTATACTATACAATTAATAAAATAAGAAAAACTAAGGTTTTCACTCATAAAGATCCTTAGCTCTTCCTTTTGGATTTGTTTACGCCTGCTTCAATCTTTTCAGATCTCTTCTTTTAGAAATATACAGCAACAGAATTGTATATGAATTAGAATTAGAAATTTACGGATTGGAGAAGAATAGAATTAGAAATTGAATATTAAACACCTAAAATTTCTTACCTAAAACCAAAAAGAATTTTCTGAATCTTTAAAGAAGAGAGAGACCATCAAAGTTTTGTTTAGTTCCTAAATAATCTATGAATAAAAGTGAAGGGGCTAGGCTCTTTTTTAGTGGTTAGAAAACACCAGAACCGTCGAATTTAAGTCGGTTTAAAATAATATAATTCAGACCGTTCATGATGTTAAATATCCTAGCCGTCACCATGATTACAGATCGACTGCTCCTACCTAAGGTTTGACCGACACGAGGTAGCGGTCGACCGGTCGCCTTGTTTTAGGGACGTATTTTTGTTTGCCGTATATAATTATTTAATTCCTAAATTAATATTTACCATTAAATTTTATTTTCACATTTACGTAACCTTTAAGTCTAACTATCATTAATTTTTGAATTTCAAACTTTGGCATTAATTATTTATTTAAATTTGAATTGTTTTTAAATTAATTTGAATCCAAAAACTTCAAATGCCAATAACTTTTTTGTTTGAGCTCTGATTTTAAAATTTTATATATAAAAATTGATCATAAAATTACCACGAATGCAAAGGCACAACTTTCATGGTCAAATTCCGACACTTACAAAATTTCCATTTTTAGACTTATCTTATTTAATTAATTAATTACTTATTAATTTTGACGGGGGTGTTATAGTTTAAGTCTGTTGCACATAATCTTTGTCCGAGTTTTATATAAGGTGTTGCAACACGATATTGGCCTGAACTGATGGACTTCTTTTGCTTCTTTGCTTTTCGGAATAAGGTGTATAAAGGTGTGATTGCATTCTTTGATCAGTTTCCCTTGAGAAATAGTATCATTAATTGCATCAAGTAATGGAAATTTGATGGTCCCCTAATGTAATTTGTAAAATTTTGCATTGAATACATCCAGATTAGGAGGGGGCAATCTTTAAAGCTGAAGGCGCATCACGTAATTCTTGATGATCAAATTGATCATTCAAGAAATTTTGACCGTGCTCTGAGATAATATTTTTACATATTATTCAAGAAACAATGAGTTATCTTGTTGGTTGAATAAATTCTTAAAGTATATAACTGGCTTTTCAATGAATTCTTCTATATTGAAACATTTTTGCCCAGTCACTATAATAGCACCATCCATTAGACACTCTCTTACTAGATATTTTAGTGTAGAAAAAAATTGTGGCTTCATCTCCTAATATAAGTCGATTGCATTTTAATTTTTCCATTGTGTCCAAATATTCCTTGTGTGAAGCATTTTCCAAATTGGACTTCAATGCTTAAAATTCCATGCAAAGGCTTTCATCTTTATACATTTTAGTATTCATTGGATATCGCCACATTTTCGTCTAAGAATTTTCACCTGCCCTTTAATGTTATGTCATTATTCCCTCCACTCCGTTTTTAAGATATTCCTTTATTGTTTTCTGCCTATATGGCAAGAAAAATTATGGATTTCCTTCTACTCTTATATTCCAACCTTCTTCAAAGGCTGTGATGTAGTCTTCGCGTAAGGACCAATGGTTCATGAATTGAAATGGCTTGGCTTTCCTTTGTGTTTGCCCAATGGTGAGTATAAGAATTGGTGTGTGGTCGCTTATACTCGAAGGTAGAAGTTTAACGGTCGTGTAAGTAAACCGATTCATCCATTCCAAGTTGATAAAAACTCTATCGATTTTAGTGAAGATATTCTTGGTCGGGCCAAACCACCATGTGTATTGATATCCTTGAGCTTGGAGTTCAGTAACTCCAACCTAAAATATGAAATTATCTAACTCTTGCATTTTACTAAAAGGAATTTTATTTCCTCCAAATTTTTCACTCGCCATTCTAATACAATTAAAATCTCCAAGTATAATCCAAGGTATAAAGTTGTACATAAAGTCATCTTATGAATTTCCAGTGTCTATCTCTAAGGCAATCAAAATGATGCGCATATATAAATGATAAATTTAGGTTTCCACCTCTACGATTTAAAAGATCTAAGTAGATATGTTGGTGATCACTCATGCTAACTAGGTACAAGTCCCAGATATCACTTTTAATCAACACAAGGACTCTACGTTTATGATAACATGACATGTTGCTTATTATGTTCCATTGCGAACCCAGTCTCTTTATGAGATTGTTTATTTCATTACCTCAGGGTTTATTTTCTATAACACTAAAACAAGTAAGGTTGTACACCCGTTTTATTCTCTTTATCACTATTAGTCTATTGGGTTTGTGAAACCCTCTAACGTTCTACATGTTACTGTCATAATTTGAGTTGTTTGTTATGAATGCTCCTTAGCTCTCTACCTTGGATGATCACACCTTTATTGGATCCTCCCAATCTAGATTTTGTTTGCCAACTTATCTTTTTTTAACAACGTCTAGTTTACTGATGGATTTAGATTGTCCTTCCTCTTGAACTGTAAGCGCTTCATCTACAGTATTTTGGTCATGTGTATCCTCATTTCTCCTATGTTCTTTTGCCTTATCGCTCAAAGAATGTTAGTTGACCTGTGACAAAGACAAACTTGTATCATTACAATTATCAATATTAACAGAGATAGGAACAATATACTACTATCGTATGTGGGTTCAAGATAAGGTAAAACAGGGACTGATGATGATTTGAGAAATTCTACTGAGTGGGAAAAAGCAGCTAGTGACTCAAGGTTAGCTTAGATGCGTCCAGTGGCTCCATCTAACTTTAGTTCAGGGGTTGAAGTGAGTTTAATTGGTTCAGTTAAGGTCCGAGTCGCCTTTTTGTTTGTGTTTCTTTTTCTCCAATACCTCCCTCATGAGTGCTTCTTTTACCTGTTTTAACTCATTAATTGCCTCTTCGACTTTTCTCAACGATTTCTACAGGTAGTTTCTATTAACATCCCCTCTTTCATTTTACTGGAATCTCTTTTCACTACTTTATGTTGCTCTTTGCCAGACATTTCTTTATGTTGATCTCGATTTTTCACTTGTTCTGCATCGATTTCCACTTGTTTTTTTTCGACTACTACCTGATCTCCATGATCTTTCTTGCATTACCGAGTTTGATCCTCCACTTTTGGTTTCTAGATTTCATACATTGGGCACTGCTTACATAAACACCCAAAATAGAAGCGGTTGTTGCATCTGGTAGGTGGATTTTCATAGATAACCTTGAGCCTAAAACTTTCACCATTTTCCCCCAACACTTCTAATGTACTCAGAAAGCTATATTCAGCCTTAATGTCTACTAGAACTCTTGCAAAAGAGATTTTGGGTTTTGTTTGTGTAGCTTCATCCATTTTGATAGGCTTTCCTAAAGGACTAATCTGTGCACTTACGGCTTTAGGACCCCATGGCATGGAATTTTATAAATCTCTATCAATTTTCATATCAGGACTAAATTTTTTTTCATAATAAATAAGTTTTTGTTGAAAAAACAAGGTCCACCGTCTAATTTTTTTTACAATCCAATTCATTTTCAAATCTGACTATACAAAAAATCATTGTCTCTTGAGTGGATAGTAAAGTTAGCATTGGTTTTCCAAACCCTTTTCATGTATGCCTCAATTGCTTTATAGTACGATCTAGTGCCAACTATGTAAAACATAGCATAGTTATTCCATCCTTCCTCGGCTTCTTGCTACGCTTCCAATGAAAGGGCTCCTTTTCTTTTACCATCAATTGCAATCGGTCTACATATTTCAGATTTGTCATGTTTCCACCATCGCCTCTTAATCCATGAACTACGTCTGAATATGAAACTATTTTGCATCCGTTGGGACTGCTGTGAATTCAACCCCTGACCTTTTGCTACCTCTCTCGGTTTGCTTCATCCTTGGTTGAAACGGATTATTAATTGGGACATGACACCAATTATTTTTAAGTTGAGGGTTTTCAAATGATTTCTTGCCATTTGCCACTGCCTTGTTAGTCCACCTTTTAACCTCCACCCAACCTTCATCATATTTAGCACCCACATTCTCCTTTGACCTCTCTAGCCCCATTAAAGTCATAATTTTTAAAATATTAGGATATAATAAATTGATATTTAGAGATATAGAGAAGAAATTGATGAAATTAGCAGAGTTAAGAATTTTAAGAAGAAAAAATTCAGATTTAGGATTTAAAGGGGTGAGAGGGAAAGCCGCCATTAAAAGAAATAGAACATCCGTAGATTTCTTTTAACAAATTAAATAATTCTAACAACCTGCCCTTCATATTACCCCGAAATTGGCATCAAATGACAACGTTTGACTTCCGAATACCACAAAGGACAGATTGTTAGGAAAGAAAATTAAACAAACAATATACTAAGGCATATCGATAGAATCTCATAGTGGAATGATAATATATAGTATACTGAATATATATTAATAGAACAAGATAATACACACACACACATAAGAGGCAGCACTAGCTAAAATAACCGATAAATGAATATTAATACAGACGAAGTCCTGAATATAATATATGATATAACAAGTCTCGTATATAAATACATAACTATTATGTACTACTACAATATCAAGTATATATATGAAGAATCGACATCGCCTCCATAGGATGCTTCAGTTATCCTGAAAGCGTATCCCCGAGCGCACCTGACTCTCAAACTACTTAATCGAGTACCCGAGAGTTGTCATGACATAAATAGACAAAGAGAAATGCAGATCAGACATAAAGCCTTGTGTAAGGGGAATTATCTCAAAATATCGTATATTAAAGCTACATACAAAACCAAGAACTACTAAGGCACGTCCGATCCTCTCCACAATCGTGGCTCAGGGGTAATTCGGACTGTCCATAGACAAGTAAAGTAAACTTATCCAAAAGATAGGAAATTATACCATAACCCACTCTTCTCCTGTAATCAATGAGTCGACACAATTAATATAATGTAACTGATACGTAACAATATACCATGATAAAATAACCCAATATACAAATCCCAAGACAATATAAGTATCACAATATAAGCATATCTTAGAATACACAATAATATTATCAACCAACTAATATAGCATGCACAATCATAATGATGCATGACGAATAATGTACGTAAATCGATACTCATCCTTGTTGATTAGTGAAGTCCGAAGTGGACATTAACCGTGATTTAATGATCCCTATGTAGGGTACAAAATAAATAAAGACAATACCAAACTTTACCATAGACCCCAAGCCACATTCAGTGTAATCGAACTCGTGTGGATCTCACCGTACCCTATACAAGCATAAGTGACATACGACCTACTCTAGATATCTGACACCTGTATAGATCTCACTGTAATCTAACGATTCCCATTAGGGGTCCAAAATAAATAGAGTTAGTACCTAATTATACCATAGACTTGTGTAGATCTCATCGTATCCTATATCGAGCATTAGTATATGACCTACTCTAGATATCTGAAACCTGTGTAGACCTTATCGTACCCTATATCTAGCATAAGTGATAAATGATCCATCCATAGATGGTTATCATCATCCCCCCTTAGTCATCATGGGTTTCTAAACAAATTCACATAACACCTCTACAAAAGAGAACAACAGGCGTGTCCCATATAATATGCTATTGGGACCACAATGGAACACCGATACCGTATTGATATTTATCAAAATATAACGTTACGTAATCTAATGTGCCTATCACAAACGAAGATTGATATTTCATCATTGTCTATCTATATGGATGGCCACTAATTTAAGGCCAATACGATGTATGATCACTAGTATGAGACCGATACAATTTATCAAACTATGCTTACCCCCAACAACAATGCCTAAGATTACGGATTTACTCTGTTCGATCGTACATGCTTGTTAGATATGATTATGTAACCAACCACTGTACTGATCCCGTGCTAGATCTTTGTTGATTCCAAATAAATTGCTTAACATTCGTATCCGGAACCGAGCTACGCCTTGCATTCTACCTTCCTAAGTAGTCCATGGTCTTCCCCGAACTTGCGCCAAAGCTCCACACGAACCCGCACCTGAAACCTCGTTTAAACGCACCCTTCCTAAGCTTTACTGCCTAGGCTGGTGCACCACCGGTGCACTAGTGGTAGCCTGTCCCATGCAGTAAACCATGGGGCAGGTACCACCCGACCACTACAGCCGCCTTTTCGCGCGTCGTTTCCTTCGTTGCTTCTGCCAATGAGTTACCTAGGTTCTGAAGCTCGCCTCCACCTCATCGGAACTCCTTTGGAGTCTAGTGGTTGATGTTTTGGAAGTGTTCCCTTATGTGTCCGAAAATCGATTTCAAACACGAAATCCACTCTTTGCACATATAGAGTTCAACGAGTGAATCTAGCGACCCAACTTCTTCTAGTGCGCCAAAAGGAACTCAACCAGCCTTCCTACTTTATGGGTTGCTTGCACGTGTGTCGATTCACCTATTTGTTCACGCCTATGCACATAGATACACACAAACACATCACTACTATATAAATCATGTTTTAGGCTTCATCAAAGCGATTACTCGACCCGGTACCTTCTCATGCAACTTAGTGCATATGATGGTTGCATCGCTAAATTAGACACTCGCCACGTGCTTATATACAAATTTAGATATTCACATACCGACATATATGAATACACACACAACTACATTCAACGATCCTAGTTACAACATAAGAAATACCTTAATTATTATACTACTTCAAACACACGTAAACACATATCCGCTCGTGCACGTATGCGTAAATGTATATTCGAGTAAGTAATTCAATTATTACTTAAATTAAAACTTACTTTTATTTACTAAATCTTTTCAATAAAAGCAAAACATCTTTTTATACTATTTTATAAAATCTCGTATATTTTATAAAATATCTCATTCATACTATTTATAAACATCGTTATTTTAAAATATCACTTTTACACTATTTTATATAATCACTATTTTATAAAATATCACTTTTATACTATTTTATAAAATCACTTATTTTATAAAATATCATATTTATTTATAAAATTATTTCTTTACATAAATTATATTAATAAATAAACCATTCACTTATAAAAATCATTTCTTTACTTTAAATAATATTTATAAGTACTAATTAAGCTTCATTAATCACATAATTAGCTTACTAACTTTTCTAAAATCATTTAAATTAGTTTTATCGTTACTAACAATGATATGCACAACTCTCTTTCTTTCAGGACTTCTTCTCCCCGCATCATTCCTCCTTTATGTCGTCTTTCTCTTTGCGCGCCACTTCATCCTGGTCCTCACGCATCCTTAATGCGGCACAAAATTTCAACACAAGGATTCGCCCAAGTTGTGAGCGCATCTTCATCCCGAACCAGATCTGGTGCCGCGTTCCTACCCCCTTGCCAAGCTAAGACCATTCCTTTAGGCCTTTTTGATTTCCCCCTTTGTTTCCCGCCTCAGATCTCATTGCAAGCCCTTCATCTGCTGTAATGGCGAATCAAAATTCCTCGTTAAGTTGCATTGTTGGGAAAAATTTCTACGGTGACCTTGGTTCGCCAGTGATTAATGTTGGTAGCCCCATCATCGGCGGTTTGGAATAGAATGCCCCTACTTGTGGTGCTTGTAAGTCTGATGATGGTCTAGTGGTCTTGGGTATCAGAAATTTGGTTGCTAGAGCATGCACACAACCTGCTCTACAAAATGCCAATTCATTAAAAGATGTTGTAGGCATCCTTGTGCAACTTAGTCACAATTGCCATCCCCTAATCCCCCTTATCAAGCTGAAAAATTGGTCTGTGCTCTTCTCCAAACTTCCTCGTAATGCTGGAGATTATACAACAAAGAAGTTTAAAATTGTTTAAAGAAGACGGAGTGATGATTCCACCATAAGAAGTATTACATGTCGGTTTGGAATTTTAGAAAGACTACCTAGTAGGATGCTTTTTCGATTCCACCCTTTTATGATCTTGTACATGAGCATTGTAGGCAAGTTTGGCAGCTCAAAGGTGGGCTCAAGGTTCATTTTGACTACTCCATGTTCCAGTTCTCTTCTCTAGAAGAAAGACTACATATCCTAGAACATGAGCCTGTATTTACTGATGGAAACCCTTTATCATCACTCCTTGGATTCCATCCGTTGATTTAGCTAAGGAATGGGTTCTTTCGATTTTGATTTGTGCTCATTTCACATATATTCTATCTATCCTTCAACCCATGACATGTCTTAACTGGTTAGGAAATCAAGTTGGAGATTTGGGATATTTTGATGTGAATATGGTGGCTAGGTGGAGACTTGTTTTCGCTAGAACGTTGATTCAGATCGGGCCAAATCAGCCTCTTCCTTCAAAACTGCATTTTAAAGTGGCTAAGGACCAAGTAGCAATTGTAAATGTGAGTCATAGTTGGAAGCCTGATATTTGTACTTCTTTCTGCTCTTTTTGTCATATCGATTCTTCTTGCAAGTATGGCCCACCTCGATCCCCTCCTATTCCTGCGCAGTCCTCACTACTTATTCCAGCCAAAACTCCCCTCCTTCGCCAACCTGTAAGGAAATGGATTCCCAAGCCAGCCTCTCCTGCTACTCCTTCATTAGTTGATCCCGTGGACAGTTCTGCGACCCTAACATCCTCTGAAACAGTTGTGCTAGATGCTCCTTTCTCTTTGAAACCTTTAGTCCTCGATTAGACAGATTTTCCAGTATGCACCAGCCTCTTATCTCTTGGATACCTGCTGAGCAGTCTTGGGAACACAGAGCCTCTGATATGCGATATAGCCTCTCTAGGTGCAAGTACTTTTGATTCGTCTCGAATGTGATTGGTTAGGTCCGTTGTCTTTGCTACCAGATCTCGGGTGATGCCCTTATTTTGGCTACTAATTGTGAGCTTAGTGAGAGAAATAAGCGGTTATTTAAAACTCCACCAGGATAGAAGTTTCATCTACTCTCCCGAGTCCAAGGACTACGTTCCAAACCTTGCTCGTCTCTTTTCTGGTTACGTAAATGTTATTAGACCCAATCGGTCTATTTAAGGCAGTGTCACCTCCTCAAATGAGGAAGAATGGTCATGTTTTTTGCTATTCTAGTTGTTAGAGCATTTCAACTCTACTCCTGACCTTTAAAGTATTTATTTCTAGTAGTTAGAGCAGTTCAGCTCCACTCTAGTACTTTAAAGTTATTATTTCTAATAAAAAGTGGACGGACCACTATAAAAACTTGTTAGATTTGCTAAAAAACAAATGACGTGCAATTAATTATGTCATCTAATTAGTGTCTAATTCATTACAACATCACATATAATCATTCAGTTAACCCAAAATTTATTTCAAGGCTTACTAACCTTTCCAAACATGGTAATTAAGGCCTTCAACAAATAATGAGTAAATATAATCATGTTTATAACATGAATACAAGCCTAAACAATAACCTAGAATTCTCCAAATCATTCCATAGTACTTCATAATCACAGATAAACAAATTAATGAAGTATAACATATAAATTAAGTAGGAGAATCCCACTTACCATGATTCTCCCTAAATCAAGCTCTAATCACCAAAAACCCATTCCAAGCTTTCTTTAAAGTTGAAATCTAGCTCCAAACACAAAATTACTTTAATTCCTTGACGGGTTTTGTAGAGAATGAGAAGTGAGGAATTATGGTGATTTTTATTTGAATTTAGGAATCTTATTTGAGGGGTTTAGGTTATGGGGGTTAAGGAGGGATTAAGGGGAGATTCAACCTAAAATTCATTTCATCCAACAAAACACTATTCACTTCAAAAATTCATCGACTCCAAACATAGTCAAGTTTATACTAATTTTTCTCACGTCGGATAAGCAGTCTCAACTACGGGATTCTCAAGACCAGTTCTTCCATTTCTAAAAGTCAAGTATATCTGGCGTTCCGCAAATTAACGATTAAATACTTAAATTAATCATTTAAATATTCAATCGTTAAAATTGCAAGGTGTAAAATTCTCCCTTCCTTAAAAGAATTTCGTCCTCGATATTCCTATGAGTAAGAGAAAGTAACAGGACTGACCGAAATTCCTGAATCATAATTTTGAAGAATTCCAACAGTATTTCCCTTATGACATCAGCCACTACACCAAATCAGTGATTTTGCAACAGTTTATATCTGTTAATTGCTAACACTTATAAACGCTACAAACTCCTAACAGTAAAAAGTGTTAGAATACCTGAAAAGTGTTGGTGAAAATAAATACTTTTCTGAATAAATTTTGCAACACAAATAAGTGTTACCGTAGTTGGTAAAAATGTAAATAATTTATTAACAATAGGAGTCTTCTGTAATTTAGACATATGCGTTCTCTTTCGACGCTTACCCATCCATTTCCAGACATATTTCGGCCACATAAAATTTAATTTACGGTTTTCTCTTCCTCCCAAAATCAACGTCGATTTCAACCACTTCCTAAAATCAACGGCACTTCATCCACTTTCGAATATCGAACGCCGACTTCACCCACTTCAACGATGCCGACTTCAATTTGCTCAATCTCTTGGTCCCCGTACCTCATCGCGAAACTGAGGCTAATTCCTCACATGCTTTTTTCAATTTCCAAAGGACTTCATCCCGTTTTGGAGTAAGCAATTGTTGAAGATCGATTATGGGCAACTTGAGGTATAAGTCAGAGGCTTTGTTACCATTTTTGGGGCGGTCGGATACAGGTAAAATATATTTACTAGGTACTTTACTGATACCACTATCGCAAAGATGTGTCACACCATTCTTGTATTTCTCATTTTCGACTTCCTTGTTATTTATTTCCTTTTCTCTATCCACTACCTCTAACGTCATTACCATTGAATATATTGAGAGAGTGAAAAAAAGGAAGTTAAGTTTGAAATATTGATATATGAAAATTTTTAGTATACAAACCAACGAGGAACAAGTATGGTATTTATAGAGTGGGAGTAGATAAAAGAATGCCAACATATAAAAGATATTAACAAAACAGAAACAGCTATGGTTTCATTGATGGGGACACTTGTTAAATTTTCCCTTAAATAATAATAACTCATCCTATGAATCTTAACATTGATGGGGAACATCATCCACTATTTGAGAGCAACTCCAATAGGGTCGGTTGCTTCAGCTCTATGGGGCTTCAAGCAGCAGATAAGTACATGGTTCATTAAGAACTATGTAGTTCCTCGTTTGGTTTGAGATTTTCTCACATCCTTCAGTTTAGAACCACAAATTCAATTCAAAAGTAAAAGGAAATATAGGTTAAGATTCTGCTTTTGTTTTGGAGATCCATGTTGAACGTACATTCCCATCCATGGTTAAAACGCCATAAGAAATCACTTTTTTTACTTTCAGATGGTTTATTCTCCAATAATCCAACGAGAGATTGACGTTGTTTGATAATGCTTGTGACATCTAGCTGTTTAGAAGGGAATTAAGCCCCCTCACATTCCAAACTAATAAATTCATTGGGAAGTGTTAGTGGGTTCGCTCCCCGGTTTCATGTGGGGGGGGGGGGAACGCTCACGGAATCTTTTGTTCACTTCATTTTTTCCACTTGATTTTAGTTGAGAAATAATGTTGTGCCATGTTGAATGTGCATTCAGCCCCTCACCACCTCACAATTCGTGCCACGGCCACTTCAGCCTCTCCCTCTTCTTCGTCTGCAAAACCTTCGGCGGTTGTGAAATCGGTTAAGGCGAGGCAGATTATAGCTAGATAGTAGGGGGAATCCAACGGTGGAGGTTGATCTGGTGACGAACGACGATGCTTTGTATCGATTGGCAGTTCCTAGCAGAGCGTCGGCTGGGATATACGAAGCTCTAGAGATGAGGGATGGTGTTAAGAGCGTTTATGGTGGGAAAGGGATTTTGAATGCTGTAAGGACTGTTAATGAGGAGGTCCTATGGCCTCTGCTTCTTGGCATTGATGTCAGGATAGGTTTTTCTTGCATACTCTGCCGTATTTTGCACGGTTGAATTATGTTATTTAATAGTTAAAAGTGTTGTCGTGGATTGAGTTGAGATATATACTGATTTTAGTGGTACAAGGGTACTTCATTATGATTATGAAATTTATGGAGATCGTCGTAATCACAGCCGTTATTCTATAGCACTATAGCAGACACTACTTTCTTGTATTTCTCTTTAAGAAAAAAAGAATCATTGGAATCAGTTAGTGCTGCTTGATAAGCTGAGAATTAAACATATTTTACATGAATAACATAAATCAGCATAAATAGGTGACTGATTAGAATTGTTATGTAATAGTGGATGATTATAAAAGTTATGTGCCTATGAATGATTGTTGGATGATGTTTATGTACCAATGTTTGATTTGGACTCTTGAGTTATTTAGGTGATCTGTAACTATCATCATTATTTAATCTAAGTGATCAACCTAATGACAAAAGGTAATCAGCGAATTTGTTGCTTTTGGCGCATAAACTAATTTAAAATTTGAATCGTTTCTAGGTTTGCAAGTAGCGTTTAGTATGCTCGATTTAATCGCTTAAATTATGTCAAAAACTGTTATTTGAAACCAAACCAAACCTATTACAGATGTGCAATGGTGCGTGCGTTGCCGTGCATGATCTCGTTGTTCAACCCAAAAAGAAAACACTTCGGTATTCAAAATGCCCAACCCTTATATCATTTGACATATATTTAAACAAATATAGGTTAACATTTTCAAAGACTTGGAGTCTAATTGCATCCTTTCCTCACTCTTGTCCTCTTGCCCTCTTCTTCTCTGAAGAAACAATACACTCACACACATTTTATAAAATTTATAAACACTAACAAGACATGCATTTTAATGAGCATACATGTTCAGTTTTCATGGATAGAACCGTGACTTCCGAAGCTTAATCATAAGTGTCTGTGAATGCATATACATGCTTTATCATGCACATACATGCTTGTATTTGTGCATGTTACAATTCATAAGAAGATACGCTAGATTGATTGTCATAATTTCTTTGCCTTTTCGACAATATAAAATTTATATTGTTGACAGAGATTAGACTTTCATCAAGGAATGAACATGGATTGGCAAGGAGCACGTCCAAGCCCAAGTTCTGACTTTGTCAAGAAGATTCTTAGATTGGAAATCCCTGTTGATACATATCTGACTTTACATTCCTTTCCATTGCTCTATAATCTAAAATGGTAGAAATAACCACATACAATCTAACTTATTAGGTGACAAATAATCTTTAATCAGCTAGCATTTTCTTCTTGATTTTATAATAGCTTAAGCACACAAAAATGCTAATAGAGAGCAGGAAGAACTACAACATTACTCTACTGATATCTATAATTCTGTCAAATTCATGGTGCTTAGTAAGCCAAATCAACAGATTGAGCAACCTTGAAATCATTTTAAACAAACCCAATATTCTAGACTATCTTATGTTAGTTGAATTTAGACAAATTTAATAAGATACATTGTCAGTAACAGATACTGAAAACATATCAAATGAAGAAATGAAGGAAGGTAAGTTACTGATCTGAAGCCTTCTAAATAACCCTTTGTGGTATATATCATATATGCAGTGCTAATAAGTGCACACTGAGGACAAGATAAAAGTGTTTGTTTTTGTTTGATTACAACTAACAAAATGAGTATCCACTTCTAAATGAATTAAGCTATATATAAGCAAACATCTATTTATTTCTAAAAGAAGTGTTGGCGTATTGCTTCAAGTATATAGGTGTGGAGAAGTCTAGCAAGTCCTTAATTGTGATACAATACAATTACTACTTTTTTATGTATGCATGCACACAGTTTCAATAAGGGATACAAGGAGCTAGTTACATTATATTTCATATGTCACTTTGTATTTAATCCTTAGTTATTTTTCATAAAACAAATGTGGAAGTAGAAAAGGTACACCTCTTTGATGCTTTCTTGAAACATCTATTAATGTTGCTTCTATATTTGTCTTGCTTTGTACTCACTTAAACAAATCAATCAGATCTTTTGAATTTTAGTTTCTCATTCATTTTACCATGCGTAAATCTGATTAAAACTGTACGCATATTGTGTTATAGGAGGAAAAACTAAAGGGAAGAACGTGTTATGAGAATCTTACAGAACCACTACACATTCTGGTTGAAGCTGAGTCGCCTGCTTCTATAGTCAATGCAAGGTTGATCCAGGCATAGGAAATTATAGAAGAACCGCTCAAACCTGTGGTGTGTCTTTTTATAATATTTAACCACCAAATTTCACTCCTATATTTCCTGCAAGTAAATTATGCCTCAGTTGTGCAAATTTCACTCCTATATTGCAAAATCAATTTGTGAATGAGTTCAAACTTAGTTGTGCATGCTCAGTTTGCAAACTGATGTTCCCTTTTCTGATGTTTTGCATGTGGTTTGTGTTTGGAATGTGCAGGCTGAGTGTAAGATTTTGAAGGGACCGCATGAGGATCTAGAATGCTATTTGGAAGCGATTGATCAGCTGAGGGCAAATGTTTGATTCTTCAGTTCAAATAAGAGTTTTAAGAGCAGCAATGGAGTTCTGAATCATGCAAATAGTTTGCTAAACAAAGCTATACAAAAACTTGAAGAGGAATTCAAACAGCTTCTTTCAACTTATAGGTTAGTTTTAGTAGGGTGCTTGTTTTTTCTCTTCTTTTGTGTTACTCACTATAATTGCACGCATGTCTTGTGCTTTGAAAAACTACTCGCGCAATGACCCTGTAACCATATTTCATATGTCCCTGTCGCCTTGTATTTTATAATGCACCTCATTGCTCTGTTGCTTTGACATGTTACGTCCCTGCCTTGTTTTGATGAATGGTCATGTGCAAAGCCATGATGCAATTGAACACATTAATTTAGACTTAAGTGCAAATTCCCCCTTTGTGAACAGTAGCATCTAACTGTTGCTTATTTTGTACGTCCCTGACATTGCTTTGTTGGCTGCCTCTTTTGCTTCATTGTTTAAGATCACCTTGGTATGTCCCTTATGTTCATTGTTTAAGTTGCATGCCTTTGCTTCATTTTCCTGTTGCTTTGAATCTATATGTCACTATCTCCCTGTAGCTTTGAAAAATGGTCATGCCCATGCATTTTTGCCTTGATTCATACGTCCCCAATGCCTGTAGCCTTGCTCTTGAAAAATGGTTGTTGCTATGTTTTGTATTTGTGGTTTTTGCTAAACAAAGCCACACCCATCCTATTTATCCACTTGGTCCCTCATCCATTAAGTTTAGGTCACTTTCAAAACTTGTTACGGATATAAGCCTGTTTTAGCCATGCGCTAAATCAGCGTCCTCTCATTACACATTTTGAAAATGAATCATGAAGATTTTGTTTTTGTTTACGTGGAAAAGTATAACTATAAGATCTTGGGGGGATGATGTATCAACTTTTAAAAAAAATCATATGAAATATTCAGTTTGGTCCCATTGACAAAACATTGATGTGCATGCAACTTTTTTTTTCTTCTAGTTCATAGCATATGCTAAGATTCGGAACATAAAAAAGCACTTAAAAAAATCAATGCCATGACCAAAATGCATTTATGCACATGGCATATCCAGTGCCTTTATGCTGTGTAATCACAGGAAAGTCTATAGTTCTACTTTTTCTTCTGTATACTTCATTTTACTGTAAAAGAGAATCATATGCTTTCTTTCCTTTAGTGCAAAGTTATATGAGTATGTCTATATATACCACTCAATTTTGATAAATACACATACAATTTGCAACTATTAAGAAGTTAATTTCTACGGTGATTAGTGCCTCTTGGGTGAAGTAATACAGGGCATCTAAAATCTTTGGCATTTTGCAAATTAAGTTCCAATGCCTTCTCTCTTGGATTTTAGTTGTTTGCAAGTTAATCCTATTTTTTTTTTTATTTGCTTTGTACAATTGAAATGTAATTTATTCGAGTTTTAATCAGAACAATGTTTTTCAGTGTAATTTTTGGAAGTTTCACCGGGATGAGACTGTAAAAAGTGGCAGAACTATGTGGGATATGTTCTAGTTTTTTGTTTGCCCTCCGAAGTATTAGTGGAAATTTTGAAGTTCTATATAATGACCTATATGATACTGTAGAATGTCAAACTGTAACCTGGGATAACTTCTGATATATGTTAGAAACTCAGTCATCTTGTCCTGTATGTCATGTTCCACGTCTTTTTAGTTTTGAATTTGAACGTCATGATACTATTGCTGTTTAGAGGCTTGATAGCTTTACATATTCTTACATTGCAGCCGGGCACCAGTGACATCAAGACAAAGATCGCACTTCTATGATACATAGCACTGTACGACAAGGCCTTAGCGTTGACATTTATAGGTTGCTGCTTCTTTCTTAACGGACATCTCATCGCTTGGTTGTATATAACTAGTGGATATTTTATGCAACATCTATTTGGTTTGTCATTTCATTGAAACATTTGTTTGATGTTTTATGATGCAGTTCTGTTTTTACGGAGAATTTGATGCAGTTTGGTGTAGTTTTTTTTATTTTTTTACTGCAGTTTTTGTTTGTTATGCAACATCTTAGTATTGATAATTATGGTGTAGTTTTTTATTTTATCGTGCAGTTTTTATTGTTTATGCAGTAGTTTTTAAATATATTTTTTAAACGGGTCGGGTCGGGTTAACCCTTTTATTAAATGGGTCGGGTCCGATTAACCCGTATATTAAATGGGTCAAACGGGTCGGGTTTGTTTATGGCTTGAATGGATCGGGTTAAATTCTACCCGACCCATTTATGACCCGACCTGACCCGTTTGACGGGTCTATATAAAATAGTGTAAAAACATAATTTCAATTAGTAACGCATATAAGTGTTACCAATATTTTGGATAACAACACTTATCTACGTCACAAACCTAAATGATAAGCAAAGCATTTTATGTGTAACAACACATATATGTGTTACTAAATAATCATTTTCCAACACTTATAAGCGTTACCGGATATTTCTGTACCAACACTTATAAGCGTTACCGGATATTTCTATACCAACACTTATAAGCGTTACCGTATATTTCTGTACCAACACTTATAAGCATTACCGTATATTTCTGTACCAACACTTATAAGTGTTAGTAATACGTATGATCGTATCACTTATAAGTGTCACAAATTTGGTCGCTTCATTCCTCACAGTCCATTAGTAACACTTAAAAAGTGTTATTGAAATTATTTGTAACACTTATAAATGTTAGGATTTGCCTGTTTTGGTGTAGTGAGCATTATGGAAACTTCAAAATTAAAATGCATCACACGACTAGGAAATATGCGATAACCTACATTATCCCACATTTCCCAAAAATACATAACTCTTTTTAAGAAAGCTTCTCACTATTTAAATGCAAAGCAAGTCAAATAAGCATTTATATAGCTAGACTACAACTCTCAAGTACCTAATTGTACTATACGAAAAGGATTATGTACTAATACAATAGCAACACAGAATTCAAACATGTATAACTTTAGGATAGTAACCAATAATACCAAAATCATACATGACAATCAATTGGAGAGTAAACTCAAATAAGTCATTATCAAAACATACCACAAACTCCGAGTCAAATCAAAAGGCAGTAGACTTGTATAGATCCCATCTCGACCCCACGGTGGGCATGGATGATATGCTACCTATTTAAGCTAGCTAACGCTATCACTCTCCAAATATACTTTAATTATGAAATTACAACTACCATACAAGCAATCAAAAACATGAGACAAGCAACAATCAATCTATAACAATCAACAATAATAAACAACAAGCAGCCATCAAATAATAGCCAACAATGATAAGTAATAATGACTAGCATACAAACTATCAAACATGTAATCAAGCAACAATAACTAGCATACAAACTGTCAAACATGCAAGCAAGCAATAAAAATCAATAACAATAAAAATCAGCCGACAAAAAAATCAAACAACATCAAACATTAGCAAGAAAACATGAGCAATGACAAACAACAACAAGCAACATCAAGTATCAACAACTAACAATAAACAAGCAGCTCACAATTAACCTACAAACAACTAATCAACTAACAACAAAAAGCATACAAAGTAATGACAAATATCAACAATCAATCAAGCACAACAACAAGCAACAACAAACAATATGAGAAAAAATGATTAGCTTGCAAAAGGAGTTTATACCAACATGCATGGTAACCAACAATGGTTTAAGTGTACATGTCCAACTATAAACTCCCATGAGCCTGTTCGACTTCCAAGATGGACAAAATTCTTAACTGGTGTAACCCCTTTCATGGATACAATACACAAAAGACCATTACACCTCCTGATACGAAAAGAAAAAACGTACAAGATATGCCGGATCATCGAGTCTCAAAACTCTCAAATAAATCTAACAATCTAAGCCTTAACATTTCTTTTCTTCCAAGCAGAACTCATTCTTTAAAGGAGGAAATTCTACAAATTAATTCATCATTAAATGATGATTTACAAATCCTCGTGTTTGCCCGGGTTTAAACTAACATCAACCGTAGAATGTCAATAGGGATAATATACTAAGTGTACTACGATGCTCGCCTAGGCAAGTATCATTTCGTCACTTAGAAGATTATCCGTATCGTCACAAAACTAGTCGGGAAACCACCCCAAGAAACCTTAGCTATATTGCACTAAAATTTACAATAATTAAAGATCATCCAAAATGACATGATGCCAGTTCCAACCCTTCATTTTCTTATAAGATTTCTTTGTTAAATTAGGGTCGGCCATCGACTCTTTTCATGCGAATTTCAATATGGTTCCTTGACTAGACTATTGAAATCTCCTTGTACGACCAACGTCATGCTTTGGAAATCTCTTAGTTGCCTCAAGAATCTGACTCAAGTGCTCACCTATAAGAATCAAGTGCCTAACTGGTTCAAATTACCTAGAAACTCTACACTCGAACTAGAGGTTAAGAACTGGCACGCAAATAGACCAGTCGTTAGAAAATATCCCTTTCAGCACATGGGATTACTCCCATTACCTAAAGTTCACCTATACAAAGAACAATTCTAATACGAACAACTCTAGGCAAGAGCCTATAAGTCATTTGCTTGGTCTTTGGTCATTACCGAGTATCCATCAAACCCTGCTTAGATAAAAATCCAAGTCATACTATATCAACTATCAACACTTAACTTGAAAACTCATGCATCAAGTATGAATGGTTATACTCTTGGTCGCTTCACCTCAACTTTGCAACTAAGGTTACTCCTACAAGATTTATCTCTACAAAAGAACTTACCTACTGTGAAATGTGTCAAGTTTAGCCTATTTACCAAGTAACAGCAATAGATAAATATACCACTCAAGTATGGGAAGGAACGGAAGTAAGTTCCCTAAAAACAAATAAAGCATACCTCACTACATAAGCTTCTTCCACTTTTCCTGAGCGTTAGGCCTGCTAGGAACCAGTAATGCTCGTAAGGCATAAGTCATCATCACTTTCCCACCTCTCTAAAATGTAGGACAATCCTTCTTCAAGCGATCAAGCTAATCACAAATGAAGCACTTAAGCTTCACTTTCTTTGAATGACATCTCTCACTGAAATGCCCCTACATGCCATAGCAGTGACACACTAGGCAAGTTTTCTTTTTTGCATATGCTCGATATTCCTTGTATCTTGGTCCCTACACTTCGGTTTGTTTTCCACTTTCGCTATCTCAAACAATATCTCATGAGTGCCCTCACAGAGGAAAACCATCCCAACGAGACTTTAAAAAATGGCCCCTAACTGGGATAAGACTAAGAAATTGATCACCAACTGATGCTTTAAGACCCAAGGCAAACTCCTTTGCCCACACCAATGGAGTACCGACCGTATCAATCCTTAAATCAAATGAAAAGACTGAATTGGTCAACATAGTCCTTCATCGACAAGATGTCTTGCACAAGATGGATGGAATGTTCAAGCTACACAACCTTCACGATCTAAGAAATAGGCTGAGAACCAAAGCGATGCCTGAATTCATTCCAAGTCACGGGCCTTCTCATTAGCCATATAAATACTATATCCTACCCAGCCAAATTCTCCCTTCTCCAAATTTCGAGTAGCAATCTTCCTTACAAGAACATTCTATAGACCTATATCGATAGAAACCCTATCATGCACATGTCCAAGGCTGTGTCTCAGCAATAGTCCTAGGACTCAAATATGGCCTCCCTCCAAGGCTAAGGAAATCCTGGCACAACTTCGAAGAGAATAAAGTTGGTGGAGCTAGAAATACTGGTGTCCCAAGGGCCACACCACCTTTGATGCCAACCGCATCTGCGGGAAATGTTCGTGGGCGGTGGAATATCCCTTACGGTAGCTAAATAGTCTTTGAACTAATCATGCATCTCAAACATCACATCTATAGTCGCCCATGTACTCCGTCTGCTCATACTGATAGCCGAACGGAGATACCTTAACAACTTGAGATAGAAATAAATCAAAGTCCAGAAGACAAGTAGTGTATACAATATAATATTAAAGAAAAATAAAGTACGCTCTCTCAATGTACCTTCTTTGACCAAACTAATTAACTCGAACTGATCTACTTGGTTTGAGTGTTGAGCCTAAGCTCTGATACCAAATGTAACAACCTACCCTTTGTAATACCCTTGAATCAGCACCGAATGACAATGTCTGGCTTTCGAATACCACAAAAGACACATTGTTAGGAAAGGAAATTAAAACAAACATTATACGGAGGCATATAGACAGAATCTCATAATGGAATGATAATATATAATATACTAAATATACATGAATAGAACAAGATTATATATATATATAAGAGATTGTACTAGATGAAATAACTAGTAAATGAATATCAATACAGAAATTCAGATTACATCAAACTCCATACAGACATAAACCTGAATAAAATATCAAATACATCAAGTCTCCTATATAAATACATATCAGTTATGTACTACTATAATATCAAGTATATATATGAAGTATCGACATTGCCTCCATAGAATGCTCAAGTTATCCTTAAAGCTTTTCCCCAAAAGCACCTGACTCTCAAACTACTCAATCGAGTATCCAAGAGTTGCCATGACATAAACTGATAAAGACAAAATATGGGTCAGACATAAATCCTGGTGTGAGGGGAACTATCTCAAAATATCATATATTAAAACTATATACAAATAAATAGGAACTACTAAGGCACAGTCAGTCCTCATGACAATCATGGCTCAGGGGTAATTTGGATTGTCCATGGACAAGTACAGTAAACTTATCCAAAAGATAGAAAATCATACCATAACCCGCTCTTCTCCTATAATCAATGAGTTAGCACAACTAATATTATTTGACTAACACATAACAATCTACCATGATAAAATAACCCAACATACAAATGCCAAGACAATATAAGTATCACAATATAAGCATATCCTAGAATACACAACATATTATCAACCGACTAATATAGCATGCACAATCATAACGATACACGACGAATAATGTGCGTAAATCGATACTCGTCATTGCTGATGAGTGAAGTCCAAAGTGGACATTAACTGTGATTCAATGACCCATATGTATGGTCCAAAATAAATAGAGTCGGTACTTAATTGTACCGTAGGCCCTGAGCTGCATCTAGTGTGATCGAACTCGTGTACATCTCACCATACCCCATATCGAGCATAAGTTATATATGACCTAGTCTAGATATCTGATACCTATACAGGTCTTACTGTAGTTCAATGATTCTCATTAGGGCTCCAAAATAAATAGAGTCGGTACATAATCGTACCATCGACCCCGAGCTGCATCCTGATTGATCGAACTCGTGTAGATCTCACTGTACCCCATATCGAGCATAAGTTATATATGACTTACTCTATATATCTAAAACCTATGCAGACCTCACCATACTCCATATCGAGCATAAGTGATAAATGATCCACCCGTAGATGATTGTCATCTTCTCCCCCTTAGTTCTAATGGATTTCTAAGCAAATTCACATAATGCTTCTATAAATGAGAATGATGGGCGTGTCCTATATAATACTTTATCGGGGCTATAAAGGAACACCGATACCATGCAGATATATATGAAATATAAAATCACGTGCTCTAATATGCCTGCCATAAATGAAGACCGATTTCTCATCATCGTCTATCTATACGGATGGTCACTACTGAAAGAATATAATATGTGCAACCACTAATATAAGGCAATATGATGTATGATCGTTAATATGAGACCAATACAATTTATCAAACTATACCTACCTTGAGGACAAAGGTCGAAAGTATGAATTTACTCCGTTCGATCGTACAGACTCGTCAGACGTGATTATGTAACCGATCACTATACTGATCTCGTGCCCGATCATTATTAATTCCAAATGAATCGCTTAACATTTGCATTAGGATCCGAGCTTCGCCTTGCATTCCGCCTCCCTGAAGAGTCCATGGTCTTCCTAAAGTTACGCCAAAGCTCCTCGTGAACCCGCACTCAAAACCAGAGAGAAACCCTCGTTTAAACACACCCTGCCTAGGCTTTACTACCTAGGCTGGTGCACCACCGTTGCATCGGTGGTCTACCATCGTTCAACCAGTAGTAGCTTGTCCCGGGCAGTAAAGCATAGGGCAGGTGCCACCCGACCACTACGTCTGCCATTTCATGCACGGATTCTTCTATTGCTTCGCCTAATGAGCTGCCTATGTTCCAAAGCCAGCCTCCACGCCATCGGACCTCCTCCAAAGTTCATTGGTTGATGTTTTGGAAGTGGTTCCTTATGTGTTTGAAAACCGATTTCGAACACAAAATACACTCTTTGCACATATAGAGTTTAAAGGGCAGATCTAGTGACTTGACCTCCTTTAGTATGCCAAAATGAACTCGATAGGCCTTATTACCTTATGGTTTGTTTGCATGTGTGTCGATGCCCATATTCATGCACGCTTATGCACACATGTACACGAAAACACACCACTATTATATAAATCACATTTCGGGTTTCATTGAAGCGATTACTCGACCAGATACCTTCTCATGCAACTTAGCGCATATGATGGCCGTTATAGCTTAATGAGATGCTCGCCACATGCTTATATACAAATTTGGATATTCACATACGTACATATATGAATATACATAAAACTGCATTAAACGATTCTAGTTACGACAAGAATTATCTTGATTGTTATACTACTTCAAATATACGTAAATACATACCTACTCGTGCACATATACATACATGTATATTTGAGTACGTAATTCAATTATTACTTAAATTAAAACTTACTTTTATGTACTAAATCTTTTCAACAAAAGTAAAATATCCTTTTATATTATTTTATAAAGTCTCATATACTTCACAAAATATATCATTCATACTATTTTATAAAAATCACAATATAAAATATCACTTTTGCACTATTTTATAAAATCATTGTTTTATAAATTACGTTTGTACTACTTCATAAAATCACTTATTTTATAAAATATCACATTTATTTATAAAATTATTTCTTTACATAAATTATATTTATAAATACACCATTCAGTTATAAAAATCATTTCTTGACTTTTATACTTATAAACCATTCACTTTTAAAAATCATTTCTTTACTTTAAATAATATTTTTAGAAGTACTAATTAAGTTGCATTAATTGCTTAATTAGCTTATTAACTTTTCTAAAACCATTTAAATTATTTTTATCATTACTAACAAATGACATGCACTTAATTATATCATCTAATTAGTCTCTAATCCTTTACAACATCATATATAATCATTGAATTAACCCAAAATCTATTTTAGGGTTTACTAACTTTTCCAAACATGGTAATTAAGCTCTTAAACAAATAACGAGCTAATATAATCCACTACAAGGAACAGAAGCAATAGCAACGGCAATTAGCCGTTGGCGGCCGTTGCTAGCCGTTGCTATTTGCCGTTGCTAATAAGGTCGTTGCTACGAGCTCCAGCAACGGCAATAGCAACGGCTCCATTGCCAATTTAGCAACGGCTAGCGACGACTAATTGTCCACGTGGAAACAGTTAGCTCCAACCGTTATCGTCCTGTGGCGTCGCGAACCGTTGCAAGCCTGGAACCAGATAGCCGTTGCTAGCCGTTGCAAGCCTGGAACCAGATAGCCGTTGCTAGCCGTTGCTAACCGTTGCAAGCCTGGAACTTTTCTGTTTTCCAGCAGCTAGCTTTCACTCTTCCAACCTCCAAACCATTCCACAATACAACAATCACTTCCAAACCATCGTATACATTCCATTCCAACCATAATATAACCAAATACATCGCAAATAATCAAATAAAACACATATACATCAATAATCACGCAACTACATAATCAATTAACACAAATATTTCATCATCAACCAAACAAAATACATCTCAAATCATTCACACATAATATCCATCACCAACACCATAGGTACACAAAACACCAAACAAACTACCAAGCCCATCAACAAACATAAGTACACAAGTCCAACAAATATCCATTAAAACCACAAATCTTGCCCAAAAAAATTAACCATCAACAAAACATACCTACTCATCGTCATCGTCATCACCACCACCACCACCACCTGACCCTGGCATGGTCCCATGCTCTGAAACGAATGCGGCAATGCGCTCATCTATCTGCTTAGACAAGAAGCTCTGTCGCCAATCATTTATCTCGTCCAGCTGTCGTTGCATCTGGGCTATCTCCTCTTCGGCCATAGATTTCTTGTAAGCCCTCTGGAAGTTAAGAGCCTGTAAAAACGATCAAACAATCTAGTTCTAATTCACGCTCGCAACGGCTATATTAAATTCAAATATAAGTTATTAAAACAGTTTACCTCCTGATTGCCGTATCCATAACGCCTATTGCGAGAAGGCGGATCAATAATTCTATCCCATATTTGATTGGACTCTTGAAGCGTAATATCATCCGTCCAGTTCTTTGCGCCATCGCTGCCCGCTCCGCTTCATATCTACCCTGCAATTACGAATACAAATTTGACTCAATATATAGCTATACAATTTACTTATACACTACTAAAGGAATGTGAAAAGTTGTCATTGCGAATAAACATATTTACCATAACAGATTCAGCCTTCGCATCTGTATCAAAGTTCCTTCTTCTGCTGTTCTAACACCGTGCCATCGCATATGACATGCCGTAGCAGAAGATGCATATAACCTTTGAAGTCTAGGAGTGATAGGTAAATAATGCATTCTCTTGTATGGAACTTCTTTTCCTTTTTTTTCTCGGTTTGAATCTTTCCTCGTTACATATTCTGCATTTTCTAAGGTCAACGTCATCTTTCCAATACAACATACAACCTTTTATACATGTATCTATCTTTTGGTATGGCAATCCAAAAGCAGACATAAGTTTTTTCACTTTATAATGACTATCGCAAATCAAATTATTAGGTGGCATGTGTCGTTTTGCAGCTTGTACAACTGCTGTAAATCCAGCTTCTGTAAGGTTGAATTTTGATTTCATAGCGATGTATTCGGCGGTTACGGATAATTCGGTTCCGCTTTTACAACCATCCCACAAGGGCCTCTTAGCAGAATCCAATAAATCATAAATTTTTTTAGCTTGCGCGGTTGGTTCTTCTTCAACGTTATCATTGTCATCATCGCCCTGATCAATGGTAGGAAACATCGACCGTGCTGCATCTTGCACCATATTTTCTATTGGATTCGTCATAATATTATCGTCCTCTAACACTACAGGATTAGGTGTACGTTCAACAAGTTCACCATGACGATCCCATAAGTAATAATTCGGCACAAAACCAAATTTATACAGATGTACTTCTACTACATCTGATTTCCAATGCTTTAAATGTTTGCACTTACTACACGGACAACGAATTTCATCGTTATTCCGATTATTAGATTTAGCGAATCTAATAAATTCACGTACACCGTTACAGAAATGTTCCTTTATTGATCCTTTCATACCAGTTCGGACTTCATACATCCAACTACGATCGAGAAAATAATCGAACATTTTTCCTGATTTGATAAAATATGTTAGAAGATTCAACTAAACACTTCACTTCATATTATACAGTATTTTACGATTGATTTATAATTTGTCATTAAATCAACTATTTAACAATTGAAAAACATTTTATAATTCATTGACGGCCGATCATCCTACTTCCCATTACAAACACAATATCGTAATTACATTTTATAAATCATTTCAGGTTAAACGATTCAACAAAATTTCGGCAGCACTTCCCTTTATTCCCTATATCGTACACAAAATGCGTGTACACAGGGAACAAAAAGGAAGTGCCACCAAAATTTTGTAAATCGTTTAAACTGAAATGATTTATAAAATGTGATTACTTTATTGTGTTTGTAACTTGTCCAAATACTAGGACAAATCCAACAAATATTGTATCAGATGAATATAAATGTCCGTTCTTAGAAAAAACGAATATCCATATAATGATCATATACAACACTTGTCAGACGGGGCCAAAATATATCTCTAAGGGATTTACAGAAATAAAACATATTTTCTAATTATTCTTCTAACAACTACAAAATATTTTATAATTAATTAATTCATTATATTTTAACTTTCACTGAATAATTAGCTCATTGTTATTACGCTCATTTCAAAATTTTATAATTCATTCAACGAATTATACTTATTTTAAACTATGATAACAATTATAATTAGCACTTCTGAATTAAATTATCGTTAACTGTACCAATCTATCATGATATCTATTAATTTCTATACAATTAACTTTGGCGTAAACTATACACATTATTTTAAATAAAAACAAATATTGTCATAAACTTAAATATCAACAAGCATGTTCATCAATAATATACACTAATTTTAAAATCAAACCACCAATCAAAATCAACTAATACAAATATTACCATAACTAATACGTCGCATTAATCATCATTTTCAACATAATGATAAAATAATTTAACTTCCACCTAACTTAAAACACTATAATCATCCAATATCACTATAAATAAATCACTATAATCATCACCCAATATCACTATGATCAACTAATACAATTATTTTCGAAATTAGGGTTTTCCAATTAATCCTAAATTAAACCTAAATCAAAGCCAAATCAAGTTTAGAAGATATACCAGCGAGTTTTGGAGGTGTTTGAGCGACGTGGAGGCAACGAGCAACGGCTGGAGTCGGAGAGGCGGCGGATTGCGACGGGGAGGAGGATTTGAGGAGGAAGTTGGGTTGGTGGGAAATGAGAAATCTGTTCGCGGGTTACAGATCTGTAGTCGCGATCTGCAACGGCTAGCAACGGCTAGCAACTGCCGCTTTTTTTAGCCGTTGCCAGCCGTTGCAACCTTCCGACACAAAATTGAGCCTTTTCTTGTAGTGATCATGTTTATAACATGACTACAAGCCTAAACCATAATATAGAATTCTCCAAATCATTCCATAATATTTCATAATCATAGATAAATTAATTAACAAAGTATAGTATATAAATTAAGTAGGAGAATCATCCCACTCACTTTCCTTCACCTTAAATCAAGCTCTAGTCACAAAAAAAACATTACAAGCGTTCTTTAAAGTTGAGATCCACTCCAAACATAAAATTACTCTAATTTCTTGATGGGTTTTGTAGAGAATGAGAAGAGAGGAATTATGGTGATTTTTATTTGAATTTAGGAATTTTATTTGAGGAGTTTAGGGCATGGGAATTAAGGAGGGGTTAAGGGGAGATTAGGAAAGTGAGGGAATTGGAGAAGAATGTAAGTTGAATGAAAAATGAAAGTGAAGATGGAAGGAGTTAGCTACATATAAGCTAACTTAGGGACAACCTAGTGAGCTTTAGCCTAAAATCCATTTCATCTAACAAAACACTGTTCACTCCAAAAATCGATCGACTCTAAACATAGTCAAGTTTATACTCATTTTTCTAATGTCGGAAAAGCGGTCTCAAGTACGGACGTTTTGAGACCCAATTCTCCTATCTCTAAAAGTTAAGTACAAGGGCGTTTTATTTTAGTTAACGATTAAATATTTAAATTAATTATTTAAATATTTATTCGTTAAAATTGCATGGTGTTACAATAGAATTCCAAGAAATAGTAAAAACTATTTTAAACTAACTTCAAATATTTAGACAATTTAATTGACATAAATAACATTCATCGAGTCGATGCAATGACTATGTTGAAACGGTTAACCCAGTAGAAGAAAATTTTTTAGCAACCCTAAATCATAACATTTTATACAAAACATTGTTTAGTATATTTCAAAACATGATTAAATATAACAAAATGTTGCTTATGCCAAAATCTCTCACATGGGCGTTTTTCTCTATATCTGCCCTTACTTTGTTTGCCACCTTTGTTTTCACTCTAAAATACCCTAGATACTTTCCCTAAAATTTGTGAGGCTTCTCTCCTCTTTTCCCTCCAACGAGCACTGCTTCTCTCCCCTTTTCTTTGATTTGAATCGTGAGTCTTTTCCTCCTTTCATGAGTCAGCTCCTCTATATCGCAGCCTTCCCCTCAGTACTGTGTCCCTCTCCCTGTAATCAAATTATTGTTCCCAATCAAGAACCTAGATCTTAACAAATCACAAACGCAAGGTACTTTTTTACTTCGGTTCTTATTTATGCTAATTACTTGATTTTATTGTTTAATTGACTTAATTTTTTATTCATGTTTTCTCTTTAGTTTGAATAATTTGATTCGTGCAGAAAAAGGATGTTTTTATTTTTCAGTCAGTTAGAAATATTAGTTCTAATTTCATTAATAGATCTATGTTTTGATAAAACAGCTTCATGAAGCATGATTGAATATGTGAACTTAAATTTTAATTTTTTCATCTATATGCTCGTGTGCTAGTAAAGCACATGTATACATTACTTTTCTTTTTGGTGTTTGTTCCTGGATGGGTTAATGGGTTAATAAAAAGGAAGCTCAAAACGTTGGCCAGATATTTTGCTTCTTCTAACCATTATAAAAAATCTCAGTTACATTCAAAAATGGTTAACACATGTAGGATATATAAGCCAATAATAATAATTGAATCAATAAAAACACTGTACTTGATTATGTTAAACAAAAGTTATTAAAATCATTTGCAAAAGTAAAATTATGTTTTCTGACATTTAGTGATCACCTTTATTTTATTTGATTATGTATGTTTATTTTTTTAACACATATCCATCATTTTCCAACAGTTTTTCACTTTCGGGTCCAACTCATTATTTTCTAGTTGGATTTATCAACCATATTTGTTCCATTGCTTCTATGATCTAGTAATTTTTTCTCTTTAAAATTAGGTTTGATGATCCAGTTATTATTTCTTAACAATTAACTTGTTGATAAATTCATTTAATTGAATTATCCTGTATCAGGTTGTGACATTAATCCCATGTATGATGTATGATTTTCTTCTTACGAAGATTTTGCTATATGGATTTTATTTAGTTGAAATATGCCGGAAAAGTATGTATATGGATTTTTTTTATTCAAGCTACCCATATGCAAAATAAAGCAAAACTCACAAACAACTACTTCATACTAAAAATGTGTTACTGGTTATTATAGTTTTTATGCAGAGATGATATTTTGCACAGGACATCACTTAAGATGACAAATGATGTGAGACTTGGCCATACTACTACATAACTAGTTTTGATCATGATGACAATATATCCACATATTATATTTTCTACTTTTGGTCTTTTAAACAATGTCTTTTTGCAGGCAATACAACTAACACTGAACAAAAATTTGTTAGCATTGTCTCGCATGTGTCAAGGAGAAATGACGGTTTTGAATTGGAATAGTCCCACATTGCTAAATGACTTAGAGAAGTGGTGTATAAATATGGGTTAATATGTACGTAACATTGGAGATTCCTTTTGTTACAATAAAGTGTGCGCCAACTTATATGCGTACGCCACGTGCTAACTTAAAAAAATGTTGTATAAATATGGGTTGGTAGACATGTAACATTGGAGATTCTGTTTGTTACAATAAAGTATGTCCTAACTTATGTGCGTATGCTACGTGTTGAAGACGTGGAGCTTGGTCAGACCGCCGTTACATAGCAAAATTAGCGATTGTTATTTTGTTACTGATTATGAAAAGCGATTTAACAAAATCATGTTTGTATCATGTGAAGAAACAACTAATTTCACGTGACTATTGTAACTGCAATAGGCATTATTGTCCATGGCTAACACATAGGGCTTGGTTTCCTAAACAGAGTCATATTCAAGTGATAAAGTGTTAAGGCATCCATCCACATCTTCCCCAACTCCTTTATCTAAATATCTTGATAAAGGTTCGCTTATATTTCCCTTTTGTAGTTTCATTATCACTTTCGTTGATATGAATCGCTTAAAATTAAGCATTGGTTAATAGCTTTGAATAATGAGAAGATTAATGGTGATGATAAGAGTGGTGATAATTGCTTAATATTGATTTAAAGGTCAAAGCATTTTTGATAACATATATGACAATAATCAATTATAAACAAAAGTTATAAATACACATATATTTTTGGGTATGGAATATACACTAGTAAGTCATCTTTTAACCATTTTCCAGTCATTTTATTTCGTTTTCGATAGAGTTTACTTTTGATTTCAAAGAAAGTCTCTATAACATCAGCAAAATGAGTGGGGAAAGATGATTTTTGTTAGTAGCAGTGGGTATTGTGTAGAAGATAATAGTGATTTTAGAGGGAGTATGGCATACCTTTAAATAATGTGAGAAGAAGCATGTGTATTGTCCATCTTCAAGATGGGGCATTACTATCAAACATTAGGTATGTGATTGGATCAAAAAGTTGACGTGAATGACTTCATGTAGTTTTCTTCACTGCCACTCTAAATCTTATCTTTTTCACTTCAATTTACATATTAGATAGATTGGACAACCTATTTGCATGAAAGTCAAATTTCGTATTTGGCAAACAAAACTGTTACGTACTATGTAATCTTTATTGGACTCATTTTTATAGTAGAATAATTTTTTATCCGTTTTATTATATATTCGATCAGATACCAATATCTATAAATAAATCTCCATTGGAAAAATATATATTGAATACTATATATATGTGTGCATGCGCACGTGCGCTTGTGTATATGTGTGAGCCTGTGTTTGTGTGTATGCATACACACATTATATATATGCACACACATTCACACTTCGCCTCTAATGGAATACATATTTTGCAGATTCAGTTCAGTTGTAGATATCTTGTTTCTTGTTCTACTAATTTCAATTAAACTTGATTTCATGTTTTTTTGCTCATTTTTTGTCTAAATCATTTTATCTGCTACAGTTTTTTTTGGGAAACTTAAAATATATTACATGTAAGGTGTTTCTTGAGACATCTAATGTTCATGATTGACGATTGTGAAACTGTCATAATTATGCTTTTTAAAAGGCCTCATTGCACTACTACTTGTAAATCATGTAATTAATATGTTATGCATTTTCCAAAGTTTATTTTTTTTTACTAGGACAATATTTTGGCATGAGCTGGAACTAAGTGTTTTCTAGAAAAGTATTAACATAGTCTGACAAGCTTCTTTTGCATGTTAGAACTGCTATGAAGAAGAGTACAAGATTTCCATAAAAGCGTATGTATTGAATGAATATTGCATTTTGAATAACATTTATAGATTGTATCTGCACAGTATTTAAAAGGTAACATTGTGCAATGCGAATTGGTGTTCAAAGAATAACAGAAAGTTTCAACATTATTATGTATTTGATTGTTGTCTTAGGGTTTCATGGACATTCCGTCTCATATTTAAACAATTGTTAAATGGATGCTAAAAGATTTAGACATGAATTTCTATGTGTGTTACAATATTTTGCAAATCGAAAAGCAATCAACTCGCAATTTTTCTAGTACACGTCCGTCGGGCATGCCTTAATTCTGCTTTTTAGTTATGAAGTTATTACCTTTTCCTATAAACTAAAATACCTCATCAGCCCTACCTCAAAAATTAATGGCTAAAGACATGGAAATCAACAACTATTCACCTCCTTCATTGTATACATGAATCCTTCCTCCGTAATTTGTCCTTTTGCATATTTCCGATTGCATCTTCTATTGACAATGGTTATATTTAATCCTTTGACTTTATTTTTATTTCCTCTGTTAGTGATTTACAATACTGTTACTGATTTACCTACTTTATTTGTTCAATTTTCATATGCCTTCGTTGTTTGTTTCAAGTGCTTAATCTTCAAAACCAACGTTGTTGCTTCGTTCATTTTCATCCTCCGCGTTTTAGGTATCGTTATCCTTTCCTGGTGTATTTTTAATTATTGTGTTATCAATGCTTTAGGATTTGGTAATGAATTGGGTTGGTTTAAGATTTCGAGTCCATGAATTGTTTGATGATGATTTAAGAGTAAGCTTCAATAGTCAGATTTGTTAGATCTTTGAGATAAATTTAATTTGAGGTTTCTCTATTTCTAGCGCACATTTGGATGACAACGTGATTCATTTGGAACATGTTCTATATTGTAAATCGGTCGGACCGGACCGGACGGATGTGTGTTCAGTTTCTGTCCTAAATGAAATCGGACCGGACACAGACCGGACGAGATTTATGATCAGACAAATTTTGTTGTCCTAATTCATGTCCTAAATAAAATCGGACGGACACGGACGGACGTTTTTCGATCACGGACTCGGACGGACACGGACGAACATTGCTATTTACTTCATATTTTATATTTTTAATATAGTTTCTACTAATTATATTATTTTTATCAGTATATATACTGAAGAATAAGCATTTTAATGATCTTTACTTAATCAACCAACCAAACAGTTGTCATAAATATTTTGAAGAACATAATGGATATACCGACTTATAAGAAATTCGAACGAATTCAGACGAATTCGAACGAACATCGGTCGGACAAGGTTTTTTTTCGTACAAATTTTGCTGTCCTAATTCATGTCCTTAATGAAAATCGAACGAACTCGGATGGACGTATTTCGGCCACGGACGCGAACGGACATCGGACAGTCGAACAAAATTTACAGCGAGTTTTAAATTATATGTTTTTGTATGAAGCATTGTACAATTTATTCATATTTTATTCTTATATAACTCATTCAAATTCTACTCCTAGCATTCAATTGAAGGATGGTTGTGATTCATTTGAATAATAGTCTGCAAAGGTGAAAATTGGGTTTTCTTATTGTACATGTTGTATCTTGAAAAATGCAATTTATTATTTTCCACTCATTTACGCTATCATTTATTCATAATTCATATGTTGCTTATTTCACACTTTCGTAGCTTTAGTTGTTATATCAATACAAAATTGCATTGTTTGTTATTACATGTGTTTTAAAGAACTTTGAAATTGTTTATGTTCTAGCCAAGATTCTAGACCTTCTAAATAAGTTTTAGAATATACTAACTTAAATTAAATAGGAATGCTCCATTTATTTTTTGAAAGCGGGCACACCACATATTCGGATAAAATACTTAGTTAATAAATAATTAGCCCTCATATTTACTCTTAGCAAGTTTTTGGTTGATATAACTTGAGAAGTTGCACCGAAATTGTGCCATTTATGTAAGCAGCATGAGTTTTTTTTGAAGATTCCTTTTATTACTTACAAAAGCTTTTAAATTCAATAGACCTCTTTAAGGAATATATTGATTTATTATTTATGAATATAAAGATTTGTGTAGGTACTTATTTTTTTATTGATTTTTTAAATTATGTATCTTTTCTTAATATTCCATCCTCAAATGCTACATTTTGGTTAATTATGCATTTTTCCTGACTCGACTGTATATTTACACATGTTTCCACAACAATTATAGTGGTTATTTTAGTTGTAATATAGTAAAAGTAGCGTATCGATTTATGCCCTTAATTTTGAAGTCACATATGTTCGCTTCTAGTTCATGTAACAAAAAATAGTATAAAATTATCCCAAGTATATACGTTTCTAGAAGATATATTATATCATGCTATTATGTTGACTTTATTCAATCTTTATTCTACTAATTCACTGTTTTAGTTCAATGTAAAAAAATTAGTACGAAATTATTCCAAATATATAAGTATTTACAAGTTGAAATATGTTGACTTTATTTAATCATTGTTCTACTAATTTTTTTAAGGAAATGGATGTGTACTGTGGGACTACACAACGCACTACACATACAAAAGCATAACTAGAAATAAAAAAAGTTTCCGATCAACATGCCTGATCTGTGGAAATAAAATCAGCTAAGTCAAGTGTTTAGATAGCAAAGATATTACCAACAAACATAAGTACAAACAACATAGAAGTAATAAACATCATAAGCAAGTAGTTAAGCAAAATAGATAACAGCAAGGTGGCAATCCAGATAGCATGAAACAATAGCCACCGCAAGCTAATCGACATCTAATGGGTCCACATTGTTAAATTTTGGTGACACTATATGTAGAATCGAAGGATGGAAATAGCTTGATATTAGTGAAGACGATTCATGAAATGGAGCTCGAAGGCAAGAGATTTCGCAGTTTGAAGAAGCTGGAGTTAGTTACAGTAAATCAGATGTCTGAATAGGAGATTAAGATGTTTGGTAGTGAAATTAGACATCTGAATAACATATTCAGACATCTGTGATTATAGAGAATTATTCTGAAACTTTCACGTGCTAATTTGGGGTTTTCAACCGTTTGGAACTGATGATCAGACATCTAATTTGGTAATTCAGATGGTTGATTGGCTGGGGACGTGGACTTTTATGCCCGTACCGCTATTTGTAGATTTTGAAGGATTCAAGGGGCAAATTTGAAAATTTCCAAAAAGGAATTCTTCCTATATAAACTATTTTTCAAATATTAAAGGGAGAGGTTCATTCAAATTAAAAGAAAGTTTTCCTCTAACTAATTTCTTCAATTCCTAATCATCAAAAAACAACTTCTATAGAATTCCGAGTGATCAATATATTAAATTTCTTGTACTCTTTTCACTGTGATAATAAAAATGCTCTCCAAAGTGTGTACACCAACACAAAGTTAGCGAAACCACTATAAATCTTGTGTTTGATTTACTTTCATTAATGATTAGTTTGCTTGTTTGTGATTAATATTGGTTTATTTTGATTGGATATTGAGTTTTGGTATTGGAATATTGATCGGTTGTTTTTGCACTTCTTATAATGATCTCGTTTTCCACTACGCTTTGGAATTTGATTTGGAGTGATCTTGAGTTAAATTTAACAACATTTGGTATTGGAGCTTTTGTGTTTGTAAGGTGTTTGTGGAAATACCAAAATCAGAAAATATCTTGGAAAGCCCCTCAACGGTTGGTTCAAGTAGTGTAGCACCGTATGTACGTTGATCATATGCGGTCTTGGATTCTCAATTAGTTATTGACAAGTGGAATGGTGATAACGATTTTAAAAAATGGCAATGGAAGATGAAAGCGATTCTTAGGTGGAATCATGTGCATCGGGTTGTGTTTGATACACATTTGTTGCCTGTAGACATCTCAGATGTTAAGAGAGAGGAAATGAAAGAGTGGACATTCACTACTCTCCAACTTGCTATGGGTGAGAATGTAATCTTCAAAATTAGTGTTGAGACTGCCACTAAAGGTATTTGAGATAAGTTGGAAGAGTTGTATATGAAGAAATTACTAATTAATCGTTTGATCTTGTTACAGACATTCTTCACTTATAAGATGGAGGTTACTTTGTTAGAGGCGCACTTGAATACCTTTGATGGTTTGATATTGAAGTTGAAGGCGGTAGACTTAAAAATTGAGGAAGAGCGAAAAACAATGATTTTTTTATGTTCATTGTCGGACCGTTATACGGTTTCTCAAATAGCTTGATCTATAGCTAAGATACTCTGACTCTTAGTGATGTTAAAGCGAGTCTTCCTAGTGAGGAGTTGTGAGATCAAATGAAGGAGTTGTGTGAAAGTAGTATTGGTACTAGTAGTGGTTTCATTTTGTTCGTGGAGAAGGAGAGAAATTAGAAGAAGGGAAATCATTGGCATTCTAAATCAAGGAAGCTCGGTTGGAGAGGAAAGTCGAGGGAAAGAAATAATAAGTGCTATATTTGTAAGAAGATCGGTCATTGGAAGAATTAGTGTGTGGTCAAGGATAAGAAGAAGAAGGATGTAGCATCTTCATCGATGGCGGTGGAGAGGGATGTTGGTGAGGTAGATGAAAATGTAATGATGGCGGTAGCATCAGATGTTTCGGATGCCGAATGGGTACTCAATTTGGGTGCGTCTTATCATATAATGTCGAATAAGAATTGTTTTTCCTCTTATATGGACAAAGAGGGAAATTCAATTGTTATAGATAATGGTGCTATCTGTACATCCATGGGCATTGGTTCCGTGCGAATTCGAATGTTTGATGGTGTAATTTGCAGGCTCACTAATGTATACTATGTTCCGGGACTTTGAAAATCTCTTATTTCATTAGGGCAATTGGATTTTTTGGGATATAAAATCACTATTGACAGTACTACAAATTTACAGTTTTTCGACGTGCATTTGACATCGCTTCGACGTCACTAAATTTTTTAGCAACGCCTTAGCAATGCCTGAAGCGTCGACAGAAAAATGAGCATCATTAAATTTTTGGCGTCGCTAAGACGTCACAAGATTAGAGTCACTACGGCGTTGCTAAAATTTAGCGACACATGTTTATTTCAAAAATATAGCGTCGCAATGGCGTAAGCTAAATTTTAGTGGCGCCATTGTGACCAATGTTCTAAAGCAGAAAATTTGTCACAATGACGTCGCTAAATTTTAGTAACGGCTTTGCGATGCCAATGTTCTAATGCCGAAAATTCGTCGTAATGTCATCGCTAAGCTTTAGCGGTGCTGTTGCAACCCTTCCATTAACTGCTATGAAATTCAATAACAGTTCTCTCCTTTCACTTCCTATAACCGCAAACCAAACAGAATTATCATATAAAGTCAAACCGATTGTGCCAAATATGTAACATAATCAACATATATCATCACAAACAATTGTATACACACAAAGTTTAATATTTAACCAATAAACTATGATAAGCAAATACAATTTAAGTCTAAACAAACACAACATAATCATAATTAATTAATAAAATAAATTACAAAGTCACATGACAACTACAATTGCAACCCAATATGTCTAAATAACACTTAATAACATAAATACATATATAATACACAAATCATGTCCAAATACATACACTTAATAACCCAATATGTGATGGCCCACTGCCGTCCTCATGTTGTGTATATTCCTACATAAACTCCATTACATCCACCATACTCGTAACTAATTAACGTTATCTAAGATTGCTACACATCATTGCATTGTATCCAACTTCCCATTCAATTTCTTTCACATCTCCACAACTACCTCTCCAACTTCAGATTTCGTGCAATCAAAGATGCAAGAGCCACCAAGGCCTATGTAAATATGGAAAAGGTTTTAGACATCATCCACAATCTTCACCTAGCTTAAGTTAAGAAGATTTGGTTTGTTTTAACTTAAGATAAGCCACCAAAGTAAGCAACATTCAACAGTCAGGTCTCTTGTTTAATCCTTATGACGACATGTTGCAATGAGTGAATGTGTCTCTAAAATCCGTTTCTATTATGATACTGCGTATCGTATACCCCTCTATATGATTCTATGCTCATGTTTGAATGTGTGTCTATAGAAATAACAATAAAAAATACATATGAAATGCCTAAGGTAGTGTTTGATTTATTGTTTTTAGTTTTGTGTTTTCATTCATACAAAAATGCACATGACACATGTATATTGCCGAAAACGACTAATTTAGAAAACGAAGTTAACATACAAAATAGAAAACAATTTTTTTTATTTTTCGTGTTTTGGGAAATAACACAAGCACGTGAAACAATCCATTCATACGTCGTCCCTCTATCCCCTTCGTCCTTCCATCCGTCTTTCTTTCATCTCCTTCGTCGTTCCTCCATCCTTCTCATATTTGACAAACATATTGAAAACCGAAAACACAAAATTCATTTTTAAACCAAACACTACCTAAGGCTTTGTTTGGTTTGACATTTTTAATTTTGCGTTTTCGTCCATACAAAAATACGCAAGACGCATGTATATTGTCGAAAACGATCAATTTAAAAAACGAAATTAACATATAAAATAGAAAACAACTTTTTTATATTTTTCGTGTTTTGAAAAATAATAATGCATGAGAAACAATCCATACATCCGTCGTCCTTCCATCCCTCCGCCCTTCCTCTATTTTCCTTTCATCACCTTCATTCCTTTTATATTTGACACATATATTTGAAAACAAACAGAAAACCCAAAGTTAATTTTTAAGCCAAACACTACTTAACCTTTTGAATGATGTCAGCACCAAGTCGCTGATCAGCATCTTCTAACTTCTCCTTAATAGCTGGAACATAGGCAGCACCACCACTAGGTACGACACCTTCCTCTAGCAGCAAAAGTGGCATTTTTGGCATCCTCGATGCGTAGCTCGCAGTCCTCGAGCTCTGTTTCCATAGGAGGACTGACTTTAATGACTGCCACACCGCTTGAAAGCTTTGCAATTCTCTCGGCTAGCTTTTCAGAATCATAAAATGAGTCAGTCTCCGCAAGATCTTTCTTGATTTTAGCTATTCTAGCATCCAACCGATGACCTTATTCGTTAATACCAGACTGATTAATCAAGCAAGTCATCACACACAAAACAATAGTTGAAAGATAAAATCATAGTGGCAGCTAAAGCAATACAATAGTGTGCAGGACAATAGGGAGGGGAAGCTGAAGCAGTGTAGGTTGAAACTACTATGTTAGAGCTGGCTAGAATTATCGTGTGTAGGAGGGGATGCGTTACGGCCAGCAGCTGTAGGAATATGAGGTGTTAGCTTTGCCTGAATTAAAACAGTGGCCTGAAGTACAGTAGAATTCAATGGCCATAAGCCAGATTAAGTTGTAGCGGTAATGACATTACGAACAGAAGAAGGTGTTATAATTTGCACGCCTATTTCCTAATCCACTAACACAGCGCCATTAGCTATATTTTTACCTGTTCCTTACACTTAAACACATCATAAGTCAATGGGTTGGTTTCGGAAGTCTGCAAGAACATAGTGTATAGCATGAAAATTGAAGTCACCAAGTCTGAGGTTACTATACTCAGTAGTGCATAGCATGTACTACATACTAAACATATTTTACTATGGTTATTATTTAAAAATGATTTACCATGTGCTAGTTAATACAAAAGACGGATTCAAGTTTAAGCATTGTTATTATTCATAAAAGAACAGGTTAGATTGCACATCATTAAGTACTTTAGGACTAGGATAGTTTATCAATAACAATGTGTACATATCCAAGTTCACCAGCACATCAAAAATGTAAGTACTTTGTTGCACCTCAATCTAATATATATGATTAAGCATAATGATTATTAAGTGGCCTGATAATAAAAAATTGAAAAATGTCAACTAACCATCTGAATGCATGTACTTAATATTAAAGGCAAATGGAATCATGTTCAAATTTCACAAAAAGAAGGATAAAAAAAAGAAAGGACTCATTATTTTATATATTGTTAACATTTATTTCTGCTATTAACATTAAGTTTTAAATAGTTATTTCATCAAATCCGTGCAACCATTTTCAGTATGTACACATGAAAACTAAGTAATAAAAGCAAACAGCATTATGTTTGAGATGTCGCTGACCCTAGCTCACATACATATCATACTCACATACATATTAATACATGCACATGTTTCAAAAACCTAAAACGTCAACCAATTATCTGGACTTACTGGAAGTAATTGTAATATGATGCAACCAATTTTTTACAATTATATAGCAAGTCTAACGGCATGCAACCTTGTTATGGTACTATTATAACTTACCTAGCAATAAAAATTGTCGTCCTCTATATAATTTTTTAGTATACAAGTCGAACCTAATCCATAATAATGAACAAAAGAACAGTAAAGGTATGAGCATAAATTATCATGGTTCATGTAGCAATGGTGATGTCACTAGCAATAACAATGTGATGGGTGCTTGTCAAAGAATGCTATAAATCCAAGGTCGTGAAAGTTTAGTATAGCTAGTTTGCTGGTATGCAAATACTGGTACATGATTAGGTGCAACTGTTATGAACTGCAAAGTGGTCTCAACCTTTAAGAAGAAGAATGTCCAGTCTCGCCTCCAAACATGAATGCATATCAATAATTTTGTTTAATTCTCAGTCAATATTATGAACAAGTACCTACAAAAGCATCCAACGGATGATCCAAATTTCTGTTGAAATTCAACGCAAACATAGCGAATAAATTGTTCCTCTTTTGTTGCACCTTCGGGAACCTGGTTGGTGTTCGGAGTAATGCTAGAATCCCTTCTGTTCCTCCCTATCCTTGGTGGTCTGGGAACTCGGGAAAATCTCTTCGGGCTATCGTGTTCAGATTAATTCCGTGTCTCATCTGCTGGCACGTCTGGTGCGCGAGGAATAAGGCCATCTTCGACACCATTCCTATGGACCCGCAGTCCATTATCCAGCGTGTGAGAAATGATGTCTTCCTGGTCTTTCGGGGAAGACCCTTCAGGGGACCCATGAGCCACCGGTCCCGGCGGCTAGTGGGACTCCTATCGATCTCCTGCGCTCTATCGGCCGCTAGACTAGGAGTTGGTTGAGCCTTCGTTGTAAGGTGGTGCCCTTCACACACCGTCTTATCCCCCTTCCCCCTATTTTTAATTTTAACGGGTTTGCTAGTCTTCTGTACAGGAAGTTTCGGTCTTTTCTTGGCTTGGCTCTCGCTTGGGCTGGTTTGGCGGGTTATTTCTGGTATCTCCCAGGGCTGCTTGACCGGGCATTTCTTTTCTGGTTTTGGTCCGCTGTCGTTCCTCTCCTTGTGTTCTTGGGGTGATTTTCGTTGGAAGACCTTAGGCTTTTTCCTACATCTCTGTGCTCTGCCCGAGGTTCCGTAGCCATCTTCTTTGGTCAGGGGTCTACCGTGCTAGCTTCTCTTTCCGAAAGGATTTTGCTCCTTCCCTAGGAGTCTGCTTTCTCTGATTTCGCAGCCTTTGCTGTATTTCGGTGTGGTTCTGCTTGGTGGTCTGGCCTTTACTTTTTGGTAAAGGCGGGTGGGTGTTTGCTGGTGGTTTCTCTTTCTATTTTCTGTTTCTGTGTTGATTGTCGTGGAGCTGTCGTTTGTGTCATTGTCTTTCTGGCTTCCGTTTTTGTAGCTATGCATCTTCGTCTTTGGGAGACATATGTCTTTCATATGCTTGTCCTATTATCTGTGAGCCACCGGAGAATGACGTTTAATTAGAAATTGAAAGTAAGTGTAATTGTAAAAGAGAGATAGCAGAATGAATGTTGAATTGTATTACTTTCTTTATTGTAACTGAATACAATTGATACTGTGCTATAGACTGTATTTATACAGAACGAATACTTTAGTGGGCCGGATAATTAAACAAGCCCGATACCCACAATAGCTTTTGAAACATAAAACAGAGGCTAGGGTTTCCGCCTCTCTCATATTCTAACTCTCCCGTTCAGTTCTATCTAGGGTTTCTTCTTCCTTCCTCAACTCTTCCTTCTCATCTCCGATTCTTAAGTCTTCCTTGAATCTAGAGAAGTTTTTGGTAGATAGAGCTTTCGTTAAAATGTCAGCTCTTTGAAATTGCGTTGGAACGTGGTTAACTTTCAGTTTGCCCTCTAAAACTTTCTCGCGAACGAAGTGTAGATCTATCTCGATGTGCTTCGTTCGTGAGTGTAGGACAGGATTTGATGAGAGGGAAACAGAGCTCAGATTGTCGCACCAAATAATCGGGGTCTATGTGGAATTGACTTGAATTTCATTGAGCAGCGATATGATCCATGTAATTTCGGCTGTGGTACTTGCGATAGCTCTATATTCTGCCTCTGTACTGGAGCGCGAGATAGTAGCCTGCTTCTTTGAACTCCATGAAATAGGGTTGCTCCCAAGGAACACACAGTAGCCTGTGGTGGATCTTCGGTCATCTGGATCGGAGGCCCAGTCCGCATCATTGTAAGCTTGTATATGTAATCCTTTCTTATTGTTGAGATGAAGTCCCTGGTCCATTGTTCCTTTCAGGTATCTTAATATACGTTTTACTGCTTTCCAATGATTGCTGAGTGGGTTATGCATGAATTGGCAGACCTTGTTGACACTGAAACTTATGTCTGGCCTGGTTATGGTGATGTATTGTAGAGCACCTACAATGCTTCTGTATTCTGTTTCATTTGGTATACCTTCTCCTGAGTCTTTAGATAGTCTGAGGCTACTGACCATGGGAGTGGGAAGAGATTTTGCCTGATCCATTTTTGCTCTTTTTAGAAGATCTCGTATGTATCTTCTTTGGCATAGGAACATTTCTGATTTGCTTCTTCTAGTGACCTCAATTCCAAGAAAGTAGTGTAAGTCACCTAAATCCTTTATGGAGAATGTTTTGTCAAGATGATCCACAGTTTGTTTTATAGTCTGATTGTCGTTTCCAGTAATGATAATGTCATCCACGTATACAAGTATGTAGGTGAGTCTTTCTTGCTTATTATTCATGTACAGTGAGCTGTCTGATTTAGTCGGTGTGAAGCCTAGTGTCATTAGGGTTGATTTGAGCTTTTCATTCCATACCCGAGGAGCTTGCTTCAGTCCGTATATAGCTTTGTGTAATTTGCATACCAGTTTATTGTTGTCTTCCTTGTAATATCCCTCTGGTTGTTCCATATAAACTGTTTCATTTAATTCCCCATTAAGAAAGGCATTATTTACATCCAGTTGTCTAATCTTCCATCCTCTGTGAATAGCTAGAGTTAGCATGATTCTGATTGTGGTTGGTTTGACAACTGGAGAAAAAGTCTCGTTGAAATCAAAGTCATATTGTTGGTTATATCCCTTGGCTACAAGCCTTGCCTTATATTTTGCAATGCTTCCATCTGGTTTTCTCTTTACTTTGTAGGTCCATTTACATCCAACGATGTTTTCATCCTTGGGTGGTAATACGAGACTCCATGTTTTATTTCTGATGAGAGCTTCATATTCATTGTCCATGGCTTGTTTCCAGTTGTTGTTTGTAATAGCTTCACTGTAGTTTCTTGGTTCAGTAGAGTCAAGTTGAGCATTATATACTTTTGGCTTGAATATTCCTGCTTTAGATCTTGTAATCATGTGATGTCTTGTAATTTCAGGTTGTTGTTCCTGTGAAGGTGTACTCTCATTGATATGCAGGGATGTTGATGATGAGGGTTCTTCTGGGCTTGGACTGATGTCACTCCCTTGATCATTATTAGGAAAGGAGCTGGAGGGATCATGTGAGTTATGACCTGATCCAGCTTCACTGTTGGATATAGTGTGTTGCGACCCATGGTCTCTCTGCACACTTTCATTGATTCTGTTCCATTTTGGTAAGATAGGTATGGGTTGTATAGCGAGACCTTCTTTGTTGTATACTTTTCCAGTTGCTTTTGAATGTTTATCTGCAAAAGGAAAAATATTTTCATTAAATACTACATGTCTTGAAATATAGATCCTACCATCCTTACTTAGGCATCTGTATCCCTTTTGGTTGTTCCCATATCCTATGAAAGTGCATGGGTCAGACCTAAGACTTAACTTATGTTTATTGTATGGTCTCAAGTAGGGAAAACATAAGCACCCAAATGTTTTTAAGTCCTTATATTCTGGTTTTACCCCAAATGCCACTTCTATGGGACTCAGATGCTTAAGAATTTTGGTAGGAAGTCTATTGATTAAGTATACAGCAGTGTTGAAGGCTTCTGGCCAGAACTTCATGGGTAGACAGGCCTGTGCAAGTAATGTAAGGCCTGTCTCCACTATATGTCTATGCTTTCTCTCAGCTATTCCATTTTGCTCAGATGTATAAGGACAAGTTGTTCTGTGAACAATGCCTTTTCTCTGAAAATATTCTTTTAGTGGTTTATACTCACTGCCACCATCAGTTTGCATGATTTTAACTTCATTGCATAACTGTTTTTCTGCTTGTGTTATAAATTGTATAACAGCTTGTTGTGCCTCTGATTTAGACTTAAGGAAGTATATCCAAGTATACCTAGAAAATAAATCAACAAATGATATATAGTACCTGTAGTTGTAGTCTGAACATATAGGAGCTGGTCCCCATAGATCTGTTGCTACTACTTGTAGTGGTTTATTAATAACAGTAGTAGAATCTGTAAAAGGTAATTTATGGCTTTTGCCTAATTGACAGTAAGTACATATATATGGTAGAGAAATATCAACAGAAATATTATTGCTCATAAGAATTTGTTTTACAGTACTCATACTGGGATGCCCTAATCTATAGTGCCACAGAGTAAATGTTTTCTGATTTATATCATGTGACTCAGTACTGTTACACCACATATTCTTAGTATTGTCCTTTCTTGTATTTCCAAGGTTGAGTTTGTATAATCCTTTTTCCAATTTACCCTGTAACAATATATCTTGATTCAGTAAATCCCTGACTAGACAGAATTTAGGGTGAAACTCAAAATACACATTGTTGTCATTAGCAAATTGAGATACACTCAATAAATTTTTCTTGATTTGTGGCACTCTCAATAAATTATTGAGATAAAGAAATCTTTTACTTGAGATACTGCTGTTTCCAACATGTGTGATTTTTAGAGCTTCACCATTTCCCATATGAATGAAATGCATACCTGTATATTCTTTGTTGCCAATGTTGAGATTCTGTAGGTTGTTTGTGAGATGATTGGTTGCACCTGAGTCTGGATACCAGTCTTCTTCTGAGATTTCATCAGATCTAGTAAGTCTTTCAGAGTTTGTGTTCTGTGTTTTTGAATTTTCAGCCTGATTGCACTGTCTTTGATCCATTTGTGCTATATTTGCACTGAAATTGTGATTTCTTTGACTTGCTTGATTTTGTTGGTTTGGATAGGAATCAGTATTGAGTCTGAAGTAGCACTGCCTAGCTGTATGTCCAGGTCTTTCACAAATTTGACATTTAGTTCTGTTGCCATTCCATCTTCCACTTCTCCCTCTACCTCTCTGCATGTTATTACCTCTTTGATTGAAGTTTTCTTGCCTTGAGTTTTGGTTGTCTTGCCTTTTCCCTTGATTTCTGTTTCTTGAGCTTGATGCATAATTGAGAGATAGTTCAGTATTGTTTTCTTTTCTTTGGTCTATTCTTCCTTCATGAGATAGTAATATAGAACTGACATGTTGCATATCTGGTAGATCTCGTTGAGATGAGATAATTGCTACAACTGACTCATATTCATTATCCAGACCATTTAGAATGGTCAAGATCTGTTCAGTATCAGACACTTTGTGCCCTGCAGTGTCAAGAAGATCATAATATGATTTTACTTTGGTCAGATATTCCCTCATTGACATACCTTCTTTCTTGAGATTCTGTAATTGTCTTTTGTAATACATAATTCTTGCAGCTGACTGTGTGTTAAAGTTCTGTTGAATTGCAGACCATATCTCGAAAGAAGTTTTGCATCCTACGATCTGTGATAGAAGTCCTGAACTGATGGATGACAGCAGCCATGCTGCAAGTAAGCTATCTTGTCTCTGATAGTTGATGAATTCCTTGTTAACCACCCTTTCTCCTGTGGTGTCTGTTACCATCCTTGCAGGGACAGTTGCTGTTCCATACAGGAAGTCTTCCAGTCCATATCCTCTTATACTGGTTTCAATTTGATATTTCCATAGTATGAAGTTATTTTCATCAAGAGTCGTTGTTACTAACTTGTCTTTTGGTTTTATGATCTTGCAGGACAACATTTCACTGGATGATGAGTCTTGATTTCTTGATCTTGATCCTTCCTGACTTTTGGCTCCACTTGTTGCTGATGATGTAGCATCGTCAGCCATGTTGAGTTAAGGGAATTCTGGTTACTTTCAATGGTGCAGACAAGGTTCTTGAAGCAAGAACTTTTGGCGAGGCACTTTCGGTGAGAAATTCTTGATTCTGAGGTGGGTGATGCGAATTTCTCAAATGATGAGATTGCAGAAAAATTCTAAGAGCAACCAGGATGGTGAATGATGATACTTATCTGACACCTTCCTTGGACGGCTCTATGATGATGCTTGAATTCTCTGATGAGAGCAGATTTTTTGGTACTGTCGTTAGACAGATTTTTTCATTGGCTCCGATACCAAATTAGAAATTGAAAGTAAGTGTAATTGTAAAAGAGAGATAGCAGAATGAATGTTGAATTGTATTACTTTCTTTATTGTAACTGAATACAATTGATACTGTGCTATAGACTGTATTTATACAGAACGAATACTTTAGTGGGCCGGATAATTAAACAAGCCCGATACCCACAATAGCTTTTGAAACATAAAACAGAGGCTAGAGTTTCCGCCTCTCTCATATTCTAACTCGTTTATTCTCCTTTTTGTTTATAAATTCTTTGTTTAAAAAAAAAAAAATACTACTCCGTACAACCAAGAACCTAGCCATAATTTACAAAAGCTGCTCAACTTAGAAAGCTCTAACATCAAGAAAACTTTGTATGGGCATTAAACAAAATAACAAAAATATGACTTCTATACATTATTTTGCAAAAACTTCTATCTACGGTTATGTACTTTTGATGTATTGACGCTCAAATAATATTGAGAAAGAAAATAAAATACACTTAATAAGTTTGCTTGAATAATTAGTCACGCATGGCCACAACCTTACTACAACTAATGCTCGCCTGTGTACCCTATCTCATTGCCTCAATAATAAGAAAAGGCAAGAAAACCCAAGATGCAATTTAGAAAGTATCTTTTGACCATCAATAAAGAATATGTTGTACAACTGCGCCCAATATATATGTTGATTCGAATTCTTAAATATGCATCGAAAATTTAAAGTTAATAATATTTGTTCATATTATAGCTTAGACATTGAATATTTCTATGCATAGTACTTAGGTAAGTAAAGTAATGGGTTAAAAGATCAATACTACTTAAATATTGGTTTATACCTTAAATTCGAACCTGTAACCTAATATAAAAGTAGTGGGTTAGTCATGATACAAATGAGATATGGGACGCTAAAAAGAAAGTTAGGCAAAAGTAAAGTTATTTATTTGTTAATTATAAGCAATGCCACCATGCTTTGCATTATTTCGCAATCTGTCATCTCCACTGGTATGCTGTGATGTAAATTAATTGCAACTTTTTGTTTCTTTATGTGATTAATCTTTTGCTGTGTCGGTAATAATCCGTAAAGTGGACATGCAATAATAAACGTGTTCGTTTTGGAAACGTGCATGATTTGGATTCTATGGTATTGGACTGGATTATACCATGATTTTACTTCTCAGTGTTGTATGACAATATAAATACGTACAAGTGTGAAGTAACATCCATAATTTGTAGCGAATGAATGGAGCTTTTTAAATATCAGCGATAATTTTAACTATATATACACGTCAAAAGTGAGATAATTTTACTTCATAGTGTTGCCGTTTAACGAGAAATTCATTGATGTGCCTCGACTGCTCTCCTGCAAATTGCATAAGAACAAATGAAGCTTTAATTTTTGAATAGCACAAACAACAATTGGTATATGTTTCAAGAAGATGTTTTCTTATTTAAAATTCAAGTACTGCTGAAAAAATGGTTTCTAACCTGTATATTGAAGATCGTGTAAATACAACAAATAATAAAATCAGTTTTTAGATCGTAAATACGGATACGAATCCCCTAAATCAAATGCAACAGTAGAAATTATAATATATCAAACGGTTTCCACCATTTGAAATGCAATAAACAAGAAACCCATCTAAATTGAATAAATATCATTATTAACGGAACGGTATTTGGGTAGATTGCAGTATATTTATGTATAATATATCATATTGATCATACAATGCAGTATATTTATGTATAAATCCAAATCGTTCGGGTGGATGATACGGCCACCTTACCCATTTCACACGAAGACACTCAAGCATGTCCTACTCGCAGCCACAAGGTTCCGGCTAGATACCTGGACTAAAGTTTTGTGCACATAAAATGCACAAGGGTGCATAGCCTAAAGCATGACAGCAGATACAATGCTTGAAAGCAAATGGCATAATAACTTTTTTCCTTTTTTTCCTTTATTATTTTACCGTTTACAAAAGTAGTGGGCTTTTAATGAAAATGCAATTGTACCGGATCATGTGTCCTTGTTAGTTATAAGGACCATGTACGTATTTTCCATATATAGAGCAATGGAGCAATGAATATGAAAACTGTTACGCTGGATAAAATTAATTCTCCCTTCAAGCTTTTCTCCCTTTCTTCAACCATCTTCCTCTCCTTTTAAATTGCTCTTCTCTGCAACAGATTAAATTAGAGCTTAGGCCTATTATTTTGGTCATTGAGAATCACCGATGAAAGTTCGAACCACGAGAGGAGCGGCCTATAAGCTAGATTAAAATACTGATATGTGACAGTACTAGAACAACAGTAAATAGCCGCAGAAGCTTTCGACGGTCGTCGATGGATATTTCTGACGGTTAACGATGTCTGTGACTTTTACGTAAATAAAATATAGTGACCGTGGTAAACCGTTGAAAACCGACGTAACTATTCCGTTGGCAGCCGTCGTAGCCGTCGAAAAAAGCGTGTATACAGGCAGCAAGCCGAGGCCTGATTTATTATCCTCTCCCCCCCCCCCTCAAATTCACCAAATCCCTAACTTCATCACCTCCTCCCCGTCGTCAGCCAGCCCCATGCCTCCTTAATCATCTCCAACTTCTTCATTCTCCACTCTCGATAAGCCTAAGTCCTTCATCAATCTCCAATCATGTTTTATTTCTTAAACACTAATTAATTTTGATTTGTTAAATTAGGGTTAATTTGTTATTCTAGTTGTTTATAATACATCATTGATTGTTTACTATACCCTATTGAATGCTAATGACACTCATTATCATTTAAATGTCGAAAACATTAATTTGTTTAGTGTATGTTAATGTATATACGTTGATTAATTGTTGCATATGCGCGTAAGAGCTAGCTTGGATTAATTAGGGTAGATTTGCATGATTTACTGTATGTGTTTTCTCAAATGTCGAACACGATAATTAGTGTTTTATTTTTAAAAAATCTCTTAGAGAGTTTTTTGCTCCATCTGACAAGTATTGTGTATGATCGTTATATGGATATTCGTGTTTATCACATAACGAACATCTATATTCATCTGATACAATATTTATCGGATTTGTCCCTGTATTGGATAAGTTACAAACACAATAAATTAATTATATTCTGTAAATTATTTTATTTTAAACGGTTCACAAAATTTCAGCAACACTTCCTTTTTGTTCCTTGTGTACACGCATTTGTGTACAACACAGAGAACACGGGGGAAGTGCTGCCGAAATTTTGTTGACTCGTTTAAAATGAAATGATTTACGAAATGTTATTGTAACGGAAAGTGAGATGATCGACCATCAAAGTAGAAATCAATAACCTAAAAATTTAATATTATATTCATAATGACAAATCCGTAAAATGTATAAAAGATAATTAAAATGAGGTTAAAGAAACAATAAATTTTATAAATGAATTGAAAAATATATAATATAATAATACTATATAATATATAAAACATTAAAATGTACGATTGAATTGAAAAATAAAATGTCAATCTATAAAATGATTAATAATTTTTTTAATTTCTATCATATGTTTTAAAGTACGAAAATTGATCAATTATTTTATTGATCGGAACTGAATGTATCAACAACGAAGGGAAATGGGAGGCTCAATAATTGAACATTTTTATAATAGTGTACAAATATTTATTGAATTCATTTTAAATAATAATGAAAACGACAAAGAAATTCGTTGTCCATGTAATATATGCAAATTGTTAAAGCATTTTGATACCGGATATGGTTAGAGTTCATTTGCGCCAATACGGTTTTGTGCCGAATTATTTAGTGTGGGATTGTCATAGAGAAATTGTACAGTGATAGGTTATTTATGCGAGGACTGATTAATAATGTACATTTTAATAGAAGGTAATTTATGTCATTATTTATGTTACATTTTTTTCATTAACATTGATAGGCTTTCTCATAATTAATGATATGTTCTGTCATAATAAAATGATATGTTTGTGATAGATATTATGTCTTTTTTCGACGCTATGGTCTTCCCGTTCAGGTTCCCCATCTTCTTCTTAGAGAGGGACCGCCGCTAGAGGTGATGGCAGCGGCCCATCAGAGCAGACATCGCATACTGTAGTGACTTTGCAGCCTAAAGCGAATGGGTCATAAGTAATAATATTAGCATTAAAAATATTTTGTGTATGATATATTAGTCATGATTTAGTAAAGATCTGTTTCATATTTTACAAATAGGATTTCAGCTGGAGCCATCAGTGATTGTTCTTAGTATTTCAAAGCAGACTTACATGAGCAGGATGACTGCATGTTGGCCTAGATGGTATAAGATCCCAGACCCCATCAGGCAAAGTATCTGCCAGGACTTCCTTATGAGTGTAAATTTATATATCATTATATCACTACAAGATACACAGTGATTTCCGACGGCTCGTAGCCGTCGGCCCCCGTCGCGAGCCATTCGAAATCCCGTCGGAATACAAAACACAAATTTCGTCCATTTTCGAAGGAATCGACGATGGCTTGTGACGGCCTCCGATGGCTTTTTCGTTGGCAGTTCCGACGTTTTTTTTCGACGGTGCTGACGTCTATGTGGCTTAAAAACACGCCACAAAACCGTCGAAAGCCATTGGAGTTTTTGACTGGTTAACCGTCGGAATATTTTGACCTATAAGCCGTCAGAAATCCGAGTAATTTTTTTTCCAGCATTCCAACGGCACATCAATATCAATATATATCACAACACATCAAAATCAATATATATATATATATATATCATATATATAAGTTAAAATCAGTATCAATATCAATATCAATAATAATATAAAAATCAAACATTACAATCTCAAACTCAAACATTTCCAATCAATACAAAACAAACCGTTCATCATCACCCAACTGTAATATCTACATCTAACATCAATGTACAATATACACATCCAACATCAAACCTCATAAATTAACATCAAACACCACATGTCCACAAATCAAACTCACCATCTCTTATTGTATATATACACGTACAAGTTTCAAAAACAAAAACTGCAAAACGTACCCCATGACTCGTCATCGGCTCTAGAACCACCAGACGAAGGGAATGCTACATTACCATCCATATACACGGCCAAACGATGGTTCAGTTGCTCCATTTGCGCTGCTTGGAGGCGGTCCTGCTCCTGCAGCTGTGCAATCGGCTGTTGATGCTCATTAATCTCAGCATTGTGCTGAGCCTTTTGATAGGCCTTTTATGAGGCTCGAGCCTACAAAACAAGTCGAAATATATTTAAGTTATTGCGTAACTTTTATAAAAAGCAATTTTTACAACTTAGTTAATTTTTATAAATTACCGGTTGATTGTCATAGCCATAGCGCATATTTCTCTATGTCGGATCCATAACTGAGTCGAAGATAGCGTCCTCCCCATCAGTGGTCAATTGCTCCCGTCCCGAATGCTCAAGCATCTGCTTACGTGCTTGCATAAATCTTTCATGCAACGCAAAATTAAATACAATAAAATATTGCATAACATTCTTATAATATTTTATAACTAATTAATTAAAATGATCATTATTCATAACTTATAACTTAAAATATGCTTACATGTACGACATATGCTTTATCATCCTTATGTCATGCATATGTCAACAATCCCTCGCCGTCGGTCTGCTTGAGGCATGGGTATGTGCAAATACGTCCATATACGAGACAGGAGCCCCACTTGCTCTTTCCTGCAATAATTGGTGTATATTATTGTTGTTCATACAAATTTATATAAAAAATGTAATAACTGTTTGTAATGGCAATTAATCAATTTACCAGGTCATCACGATGATGCTGAAATGATTTCGAGCTACCACATTATGTGACTGGATTTTTCTGCATGTTCGCCGAGTTCCTATCTGACTTTGCCTGCAAATTATATTTTACAGGTATAAATTATGTATTCTCCACTGAACAAATTAAGGTGACAATTGATAGACTTACCCTAAATTCATCGCTACGTATCTCGCCATGCTACCTAAGCATTCCATATGCTGGTGCCCATCCAATTTGGCCTTTTTCCTGATTTTCTGGTGGTAGACATCGTATCTCGGTAATTCTTTGCAACTTTGAAGTTCCAATGGTGCTGGCAAAGAGAAACATCCTCCTCTTGTAGGTCTACTGCACCCTGTATATATATTGAAAAAAAATAAGTTATACATTTATACTTAGTCAGCGAATTATAAACTGATTATATATAATGATATATAATTTTACACTTACGAGGAAATCCTACTAGATGCTCTGCCAGACATGCTCTGGCATTCTACTCCATTTCAGTCAGCACGTAATCATAAGGCTCATGTATGCCTGCTTAGATACACTACAAGAAAATTTGACCTTTACCTACAAATATTTTACCTACCAATATATATGGGTAGGTAAAAGTAACCTTTATCTACTAATATGTAATGGTAAGAATTATTGGTAGGTAAATATTGCCAATATTATAACAATTCAGAAGGATGATCATCTACCAATAAATATTAGTAAGTAAAAAGTGTTACCTACGCATATACTGGAGGGAAAGATTTTTGCAATTGGCGCCTATATTTCCTTCCTATCATTTTAACTTTTCATTAAAAATAATGTTGAGTTGTGTGATGATGTGTTAAAAATATCCTACATGTCATCTTACTTATCCTACATACGTCATTAAAAATATTGCACAAAAAAAAACTAAAATTAAATTAATTTCCTTACTTATCATCATATTTCTAACATGCTATATGAAATCTTTACACATCTTAAAAAGAAACATTACACCAAAAAAACAAAAATTAAATTAGTTTCCTTCTGCCATTTGTGTCTTATCCCCTATCCATCGTAGAAAATTAAACCCTAATTTCTCCTTCTGCCTTTGTGTCGCCTCCCTCATAGAAAACCAGTAGACGAATCAGGAGCGACATCTTTTACCGCAGTCACTGTCCTCTCCGCATGTAGATTTCTTTTTTTGCTCATCTTCTCCATCTCCGGCTCTTCGGAACCGGTCATCTCTCCGCCTCCTCGGAATCAGGTGGCTCATTCTCAGAGCTAATCGCGTTCATCACGAACTGTAAGTTACTAAGTAAAGGGCTTACTTACTCCATATGTAACTTCTCTCTGTAAAGGCCTTAGTTTCCTCGTTGTGACTCACTCTTCACGTTTTTCTGATTTATGAGTTCTTCCTTTTAGTAGTAAGGAAACCCAAAAACAAAAAAACTACTCCAGCTCTTCCTTAATCAAGAAAAGAGGTGTTGACTTCCAATAATTAAGCCATTTTCGTTGACGAAGAAACCTTTGCCAAAGCCTCCCTCACCTCCGAACAAGCCCCAACAATCAATGTCTCTTCCACCATTCTCATCTTAATTTATTTACTTATTAATTTTAATTTGGTGCTTGATTCTTTCTCTGTCTGATTATTTTATTTCTGGGTTTTAATTCCAAATTTGGTGTTGACTTCCCATAATTGATTATTGATCAACATGTAGAACATATGAGATTTTGAAACTAGTTTTTTTGTCTGTTTTGTAAATACGTATATGGGTAGATTGTAGTTTTGAACACAATGAATTAAGGTACATGTACCATTGGATGAAAATTATATTGGTGAAATTATGATTCATTTATTTATTAAACAACTGTTATGTTTATTTCATATGATGTGCATACTTCAAAACTTCAATCTAAAAGGAAAGGATTTACAATTTTCCAAATTCTTATATTACTTTCTGAAATTAGTTGATCTAAAAACTCGATTTATTATTTGTAAATGCTCTTAGATTAATAAAAGAGAAAAATGTGTTAGCAAATATTGTACTTGATTAATAGAAGAGAAAATTGTGTGGTATAAATAAAATAGTTACTTTTGTAAGGTGATTTGCAGATGACAGCTTTCATGAATATGTATATGCTTTTAATATATTTTAGGACAGAGTGCAGATGTGGGTATGGCAGTTTATGTGCAATACTTCTTGCTCTTGTAAGTTGTTATTATAATAGTCACTTTCCTTTTTGATCGATTTGTTCTTTGTTACTGCTTTTCTTGGTGTGATTTATGGTTGTTCAAGCTCATTATGCGTTCTGGGTTTTGTATTTTATGGATGCTCAGAGCTGTTAAGGCCATGAAAATTTCCATTTTAGGACATTTAAAACAAGTTGGACTTCATTCGTGTTAGTAAGTAATATGTTAACCTACATATTTCTACTTTTGTTAGTAAGTGTTTATCGTAAGCATAATGCTTTAATATAATATTAAGGAACATACTGACATTAGAAAAAATCGTTTGTTTAGTTCATGTAATGTTCTAAGTTGATAGTACGCACTAAAAGGAAATATTTCACAAGTTGTAAGTACAAGTTGTCAACAATTAAATACAGTCACCTATGAACTCAAAATATGTCTTTAGGCAGCAAATTAGACATGCACATTTTAATTATTGACAGTGCTGACCAATTACTACTATGAAAGAGTAGAAAAATTTAGAGCTTTATATTTAGTTGATTGTATACAAAACATGAAGTAATAAAATGTAAACGTAAAAACATTATTAAATTTCAGTAAAAAAAGAGGCGGCGGCAGCAATAACATAAAAGAAAAGGAAGGAAAAGATCTGTACTTAAAAAAAAGTGCTGCTTACAAGGCAGTAGTGGAAAGAAGGGTGCTGCTGCAGTATGCATCAGCACTGTAGAATGCAACGTATATACTATATGGAGATTTTTCATTTATTTGTATTAATTAAGATTGTATTATAGGACAAACATCTTCCTTCAAGCCACATGGAGCTACTCGCGGCTAGACAACTACAACTATAGCTAAGGCATCATCAACAGGAAAGTTGTCAATGACTTTTGGTGCTGAGTGTCGTCAACCAATTTGTACTAATGCTGAGAAATTTAATAATGAGATTGGATTCATCATTCGAAATCATGGTACATTTCATTATAAAGAGTGGAGAATGGTCCCTGAAGATGTGAGAGCTCCATTGCGACACTATCTTTCGGTAAGTAATTTCACAATATTACATTTATATCTGTAATACTAGTTTGAACCCGTGCTTCGCACACGGTGTTGCCAAGTATCATAATTATTATAGATTTGAAAGGAAATATCCCAAAAAAAATAACACGATCAAATTACATTATAGGATGAAATCTATATTTTAGAACAATTTTTTTTTATATTTAGTGTAATTCATTTTATTCTGAAAACTTAAATGCATTGTGTATAAATCCAAAAATAAATTTTCAGTTGATGTTTGCATTGCATATTGACAAAAAGCATAAAAAAATTCACTAATTTAAAAATCTAGTTGCGGTATACATGGTGGATGATTTTTTCAAAATATGAAACATATCCGACCTTTGTACAAACAAACCAATCTAGTCCAAGTGCTCCAAGTTTTGCAATCCAAATTTTGCAATCAAACTGTTGTAGGCTGCTATCACTTTTAAGCCGATCCACTTGGGTTCTAAACATCAATATTTAATCTAAATGAAAAGGATAATAATACATTAAGTAGCTAGGTAATGCAAAATTTATATATTAAGTACTACTGCTTAGGTCAATGGTTTTATAAAAAAAAGTAGTGATGTTAATTTTCTCATATAAGCGTTGGCCAAAAAGCGTACCAAATTGAAGTTGATTAAGTAACATCGGATTTGCAGAACCTGTACAGAACAAAGTATTATTCATAAACATTTAAAGTATTCTTACCTTTACTTTTGATTTACAAAATAATTAATCATATGTTTTCTTTCTTTCAAATCTATAATAATTGGAATTAGTGGTAGAATATAAATTTTCAGGTAGGTATAAACACTCTATGCATCATAAATTATCAAATCTTTAGTAACATAAACACATGACCCAACTATTAAAAATCAATCAAATATGTTAGCCTAAACCTGACAACATCATAAAGCTCGGTGACTCCTCTATGCATAAAGCAAGGGCATCCACTATACTATAAGAACAATTGTAAGACAGCATCAGAAATTCCAACCTATAAATATGTACTTTCAGTTAAAAACTCCATACCAAAATCCAATTATTAAATGTTTAGTGTTAGAGAAAAATTGTATTGCCAACATATCTCACCCGCCTTTTCAGATGGTTCTTAGTAGCTTAAAGAATCAATAGGAAGCTAATCATCAATTTAAGATCTACATAGAGAATTAAAATCCACAAATACAACTTATTAATTGTTATGAAGTTAGGATTTGAGATTAGGTGTATAAGACATGGAAAGGAAAATATTCTATTTTATGTTCTATTTTATATATAATAAAATAGATTTGTAATGAACAGTATTTTGTTTTAAAGGAAGATTTTGACATCAACTTGAATGATGAGACAACCAAAAAATGCATTGATGAGCAAATGAGAAAAGCTTGGAAGGGTCATAAGTACAAGCTACACTTATACTTCAAAGACATTGGAGGAGAAAATGATGTTGAGATGGCCAAGAGAAAACGTCATCCAAACTTAAAAGAAGAACAACAAGAAGATTGGATGATTTGTGTGATCGCTGGTGCTCTTCTGAATTTAAGGTAACATTTTTATCGTAATATTGCTATTCTGATAGGAACAGAAGGCCTGGCATACAATTTACATATTGTTATTCTTCTTGACATCTAGCCTTTTGTTATTTTTTTTGTTTTATTCAATATATATATATATATATTGCATAGAGTATTTTTGTTTGGCTAATATGAAGTTCTACTAAATGCTATAAAATAAGTTTATAAATGCATATATATACATTTGTCCTTAGCCAGTAAAGTTTTCAAGCTACATTTTGATTATTGCATAAGCTATGTGATAACTGTTAAATACCATCCCTTAACTTAATAAAATGTAAGAATTTTCCAAACTAAATCAAAGTGGTTTGCGCTAATTATTAGTGGGATTGAATATTGTGAGTACCTTAGCCTCTTACACTTACGTTGTTAAGTTGTATTTTACTTCGTGGAAGAAGTAGTGATAATAGTAGGGGTTACTATAGTATTAACTGTAAATGCAGTGACTCGACCTCTTTTACATATTGGATGGTAAATAGCTTTGTAGATGTTAAATAGTTATAGTTCTTATACTTCATATTATGGATCCCATTCTTTCTGTTTAACTTACCAACTACCACATTATTTCATGAGAAAACCTGCAGGACTTGTGATTCCTGATGTGACTGCCTTGGTCCACTAATGTCTAATGTACCCTTTTTCATATCACCTTGTAACACAACCAAGGAACAAAATGATTGATGATCTGATTATCTTTTAAAGCAAAACTAGCTATTTCAAAGACTATTTGAAATCTATGAATAACAATATGTTAAATATTATTGCAGATTACCGAAATTAAGGAAGTTTTCATTATTCAGTGGCGTGGTATGATTTCATTGAAGAGCGTATAAGACAACACTAGCTAATAAGAGACATGAATTGTGGCTTTCGTAAATACATAAGTCATATGACAGAAAGAACATCTACTCTTTTTGATATTTTATTTTGTCTTTGGTTTATAGATTTAAGTGTTAGAATGTTCAATAAAGTTTGTGATGAAAAGGAAGCTGTGCTGTTCAAAAGAAAATGCTGTGTAAGATTTTTTCTAATAAATTTTATTTGGATTTATTTCTTCAGGAAAGAGCATTAAAGAATACTACTAATTGATCAAAGAGGAAATGGCAGTCGAACAATGGTTCAGTCTCTACACCGCGACATCACATTCGACGTGGAATAGTGTTAACTTCTTCGACCGGTCAAATTGAGACATGGCGTCTAAAGCATTATGATGCTGAGAAGGGATGGACTGGAACAGAGCTCGGGCCATTATATGTAAGTAATTAAAAAATTTATTTTAAAAGTTGTTATAGTTATTATAGTTCTTACTAATAATTAATTAAATATATTATTAGGATAAAATGATGGAGTTAAGGGGTCAACACCCTCTGGAATAATTATCTGATAAAGAGATTATGGAGCATGTACTTGGATGTGATTCGATATATGTAACGACCCGTAATTTTTGATAAATTAAAATATTTAAATTAAAGAAGTTTTGGAGTTTGTTTTGCGAAAAGAAATTTTTTTTAAGATTTAATGATAAGAAATAACTAGAATAAAATGTAGTAGTATTCATTTAAGGTAATTGCTAACTATTTTAATGTAACTCCAATTAATTGTAATGATTGTAAGTTATATTTGGTTATAAATTTAAAATAAAAAAATAAATTAAATGTTATATTAATTGACGAAATAATATGTAATAAATTATAATTGGACTAAATTAGTGTTGTGTAACTAGTTATAACATTTGGTTGTAGATAATAAACTTATAAATGTGATTAAATTAAGAAAAGGTAACGATTGTCATTTGTTACCAATTTATTTAATCTGTTGAATTAAATTGAAAATCAATTGCAATCAATTATAATTAAATGTTACGTTAAAATGAGATAAGACAATATCTATAAAGTGTGAATGTAATAAAATGTGCAGAAATGTCAATTACATTCTTAAGGCAATAATTAATTTAATAAAAAGAATGAACCAAGATAAATGAATTTATTGGGATTATAAATTAATGTGAAATCGACAAAAATTCTATATAATTGAAATATTGCAACTAATATGGTAAAGATGATAATTGTAGAGTATCAATGTAATAAGATATAAACGAATGTTAACTATGTCTATAGAGTAATGATTGATTGAATAAAAAGGTTGAAATCAAGCTTAATCAATTTATTGGAATTAAATTATAATTAATTGGATTTTTATTACAGTTTAAATTGAATAGTGTAATTAGTGTAATAATTACACTGAATTGACATGAAAATTTGTTTTAAATTATTCTAAATGTCTAAGTAATCAAAAATGATAAAATTTGTTAATTATAAAATTGGAATTAAAAAGGTGATTTAATTAATTTAATATTAATTTATTTAATTAATGTGAAAACAGCCATTTGGCCACTGTCTCGGATTTCGACGAAACTAGTTTAATCGGATCCGTAACAGCGAATTATTAGAGGATTTCAAATTTCATAGCGATCGGACTTGTCATTTGATCGTGTAGGCTCGAAACGCGTAGAAATCAATTTAATTGAATTCAATTTGAAATAAGCTAATTTTAAAGCTAACTTCTTTATACGATGGAATTAGGACTTGAAACCTATTCCATTGAATTTATAAATATCGAAAACACCTTTTTGATATATTGGGTGACCCACTTTCGTTTCGAAGATGAAACGGGCTTTTCGGGTCGTTAGTGTCGTTCGTACTAATTAGATACGTGTTTATTTCTTATTGGGCCATGTTCATATAAATAGTCTTGTTTTCCAAAACCCTAGCAGCCATTTTCTCATTCCAGTACATACAACTCCATCTGTCTGTTCCTCCTTCTCAAATGGCAGAAACCCAAATTTATAGATTCAATTGCAAATCAAAATCAAATCGAAAAATTTAAACTCCTCAAACAATATCATATTTTACATCGATTTGAAGCTCTTAACGAGTGCATTCTACTGCAATGATTTGTTTTTTATTCGGATCACAGTTTGGCCAGAATTGGATGATTTATTCTCGGTCGTTCATCGCGCGTTGATCAACTTCGTCTGATCGATGAATCAAGGGTACCGTATTGAGGAAAGTGTTGAGTGGAGCGCATCCGTGTGGTTGGTTTGGCGAATTGATGGTTGGATCGAGCTCGAAAATTCGCCTAGGGTTTTATTTTTCCGGCAGCGGCTGCATTTTGGACGCGTGGTGGTGGCGTCTGGCCACGCGTGGGTGATCGCGTGCGAGGGGACGGAGTGCGAAGCAGAGGATGGTCACGATAGGGGCTGGCGGCGGCGAAGCTAGGTGACGAGGTGACAGCTTCGTGTTTCACACGATGGTTAGCCTGTAGGGTTTCGAACGAAAGTCTGGAAGGAGATTGGTGGTGACGTGTAAAGGTCGATTTTATTTAATTATTTATTTATAATATAATCGCATAATGTTCTAATCTCAATATCTTTTACGTACCCGCGGTTCTCTCCATTGAGATTTTATCAAAATTCCGGACATTTTGACGCTAGTTTGGACGAATTCTGAGACTGTTGAATTTTGGGCCTTTATTTGGATTTCAAATCGATTTGAAATCAAATGTGAGTGTTTTAACCCACTCACAATTACTAAATTATCTTATGTTAGTTAAATTGAATTTATGATGTGATTTGGAATTGATTGGTTGATGTTTGGTATATTTGAATCGTCATTTTAGTTAAAATTTAACTTTTATTGCATTTAATCATCGTTTAATTTAATATTGAATTCTATTGTCAATTTAATACCTGTTAATGATAATCAGTACTCTATTGATGTTTATTGGTTGATTTGGATGATGATTGTGATGGATGTTTAATTGTTGATATTGGATGATTGGATGTTATATTTTATATTGTTATAACACTACAAGTTCCCTATGGGTTGAAATGATACATACCTGAACGACCATATATAGAATAGAGGAAAATCGTTATGGGTTGAAATGATAAACCGAAGCAATTTTCATTGAAATAAGTTTGAGACTGCGGGTTGAAATGATATATACCAGTAAGTTTAAATATTTGCGGATTGAAATGATAAATATCCGTATCACTTGACCATAGGGTAGAAAATTATATACGGACACCGGATTGGTTAAATTAAATGATTTTAAATCTTTAAATTTTGAATTTAGATAAATAATATTTTGAAATAGAATTTTATTTGCATAAACTGAATTTTTTAAATGAATTGTTTAAAGGATTAAATTTGAAATTTTGGAATTGTGTTATGTAAATTGCTTAGAGGGTTTAAATTGGAATTCTAAAGTTGAATTTGAAGTATAAACGAAATTTATCGAAATTGAGTTATTGAAATGTTGAAAACTGTAACTTTGAAAATCTATTAAAATTGGAATAGTTAAATTTGATATTTCAAGATTTGAAACTGGGTTTTTGATTTGAAATCTGGATATGGTCCAGATTTGTTGAAAAGGAAGAAATAGTTAAATTTGATGTTAATTTCAAATTTATTATCTCAATATAAACTATAAATGTTCTTTTAAATTCTAATTTTAAGATTTTCAACTATTAAAATAAGTTAATCTATTTTAAACCAACTTAATCAATTTAAACTATTTAATTTATTTTAATCTAATTTAACCTATTTTAAACTAATTAACCTACTTAATCTATCTTAATCTATTTTAAACTATTTTAATATATTTTAATCTATTTTAAATCATTAAACATTATTAAACTATATTAAACTATTTTAATTTATTTTAAACTATTTTAATTTATTCTAAGCTATTAAATCTATTTTAATTCTATTTAATCTATTTTAAATTCATTTAATCTATTGTAAATCTAGTTAATCCATAATAAACCTATTTAATCTATTTTAAAACCATTTAAATTATTTTAAATCTATTTAAAGTGTTTTAAATCTATTTAAAGTGTTTTAATCTATTTTAATCTATTTTAAATCTATTTAAAATATTTTTTATCTATTTTTATCTATTTTAAATCCATTCAAAGTAATTTAAATCTATTTTTAAACTATCTTAAATCCATTTCAATTATTTAATCTATTTTTAAATTATTAAACTATTTTTAATCTATTTTAACCTATTTAATTTCAGATATGTAAGGTTGAAGTGATATATTCAAATCCTTGATCTAATGGTAAACAGGGTTAAATGATGTTATACCCAAAATTGATATTTTTAAATTGATATTTTCTAGTGAAACGACATAATTAAGAAAAAAATGATTTCGAAATGAAGGTTTAACCTATTTGGTCGATATGATTTCGGAAGTGAACGTAATTTCAAAAGTAATATGGTTTGAATCGAATACGATATTTTGATATATATGAATTGACTTTTGAAATGTAAAAGAACCACCCAGTGTGAAATAAGTGTTTGGTTGTTAAAGTGATCGGGATCGGATATTGTCTTACTCTCTGCCAATACCAAAAACCACTTTAACATTGTGCACGTGGTGGAAATTCCAGAAATGAAATAGGATGGTTTGACGAACGATTCTGTATGAGGTATTTACGTGACCCTAACTCCCATGAGTCAGCTTAGATGTGACTAAAACAGGAGCTATACCTGGGCCAAGTGAGGTCATTCCTCCGATCGGACATGCTTCTTCGATACCATATTTATTACTTTGTGATTGATTTGGTGGCCAACCCTCGATATTGATTATGGGAGTGTGTTCCGAGGTGGGCGGTAGTAGCTACTATGCGTTACCACCAGCCCGGTTCTGCAAAACGGTAGAGTCCTACCCTAGCATTGCCTCGAGTGCCATGTTCACATACCCTATCGCGCCTTCTACGAGTTTGGTTTGTACCATACCTATGGAATGCCCTCTGATAGCCCTCTAGTTTACGGAGGAATTACGGTACTGTACAGACTATGCGAATACATAAAAATGTGTTAAGGGCGATATGAGTAACACCTTAACGCTATTTTAATATTTTACTGTAGACATTATTATAATAGCGTATTGTACTATGTATGTAGATAGTTTAACGGACCCTTCGGATATGGAGTCCCAAACTCTTAAGTTACTGCACTCACATTAGACACTGGATAGGAGATGTAAAAACCCGTAAATGTCTCCGACGCCGTTACACTCATATTTAATTACTGTTGATTTAACTTACATAAGATCTTTTAGTTCTGACTTGAGTGTTTTGTCTTTTCAATTCGCTCGGGTCAGTCTGAGCTTTTCATTGCATCGAAGACTGCTTTTCTGGAGGACGAAGATTTGAACTATTACTATAAATTATATTCTTACCACTACATCATGTTATTCCGCTGCATTGTTATTTATTTCTGTTGTATGTAACTTTAATTTTATATTGTAAAAGTGTAAGCAAATGTTATTTGTAAAACAGCTTCATGAACTGTTTATTTGATTATTATATTTGGTCATTCCGTTGTGAGATTCTATGTTTTGTTTTCTTTCTTTCTCTGCTTTTCTTATTTACCCCGTAACAATCTGCCCTTTTAATGGTTCGAGTCTGACATGTGTGGTTTATCATCGATTTAAACCATCTAAAACGGCAAGTTGTTAAATTTGGTATCAGAGTTTTGTTTAGCGATAACCTTCGCTTTGTGGGGTCTGACTCTTTAGAAATAGGGTAGTAATACCCTACAATGAGTCGCTAAGTGTATATATATGAGAGAGCGTATTTGTTAGTGTTAAAAAAGGTTTTGTATTGTGTTAATTTGTTCTGTTTGGTATTTATAAATTATGATCGGTATATAGGACACTATGGCATCGATAGGAATTTCTAAACACTTAATAGGACAGACCGACACAATATTGTTTTGAAATATAGGCAAATGAAATAATTTTGCTTATTATATATTTTATATATAAAATAATAAATTTTATAAATGATATAGTTCGATGCAATATGTTGTTTATTAGGTAGAGAAATTTTATAAATATTGATTGAAAAATAGGATTTACAAACAAAGTAAATATAAATTGGAAGTTTAGAACTGAAGTTCCGGGATTTTTGAAAATTTCTTTCGAAAGATTTTGAAATATAATATTAGTAGTATTTAGAAGTATTTTCTGATATAAATATTTCCTGATGATTTAAAAGAAATGTTTTAAAAGAAAATTTTTAAAGGAAATATGTTCTGTACTCCCCTCTCTATCACTGGAAAATAATTTCGGTAATGAGTGAACGCATCATCGACGTTCATTTTCGAGTTTCAAAGTGAGAAGACCGCTGTAGTAGTTTTACTGCACATTTTTTTGATAAATAAATCTTGATTTTAAATCCTGAAATATGATTTGATCTATAAAGGATATATATATATATATATATAATTTTCTAAATGACAGAAATGAATCCGGGATTTAGTTCTTAAAACTTTTTGATAATTAATAGCTTTCAATTATTGCAATGAATGTAATCTTGACTATATTAATAATTGGAAACTTCTGAAATAAGGAAAATAAGAAATTGGAAGCTAAATAATTAATGAAATATATATGAGATGGGAAATTGTGATATGTAAATCAAAGGATAGGGAAATTAAGAAATGTAACCATTGAACATTTTGTTAGCTTAAATAAATAAGAGAAACTTGTGTAACGTTCAATTACATTCTAAAAGACATAATGTATAACTTACCAAATATTAAAAGTTGAAATGTGTAATAAGAATATGTAATAGAATTATAAAAGTAAACTTAGGAAATGAAGTGTTCAATGGAATTACGCTTATAAGTGAAGAATTAACATGTATAAAATTGTTATAAACTTAAGTTAATAATTTGAAATGCTAGTAATTATAATTAATATAAAAGTGAATACTGTAATTAAATGATTATAAACTTAAGTAATGTTTGAAGCCATTTATAAAGTAAAAGTGAAATAGTAAAAGTGAATATTATATATGAAAGAAATAAAAGTGAAAAGAAAAAGAATAAAAATCTAAGTATGGGTTGCTTCACAAATGAATATTGATGTTAAAAGGAAATCAAAGAGAATAATAAATGTGAAGTAAACCGAAATAAAAAGTATGCAATACTTAAACAATGAAAAAAAGACGATCATGTAAGTAAATGGATGTAAAGAAATGGAAAATAGCATTTATGTATAAATGAGAAATCGAATTTTGTAAGTAATGAATGTAGATTAAAGAAAATGATCATTGTATGAAAAAAAATTGAACAGTAAATGATTTGATAGGAAAGTAATAGGAATAAACGTAAATAACATTGGAAGTTATTGTTTGTTTTGGCTTATGGGATGATTGGGAAAGGATACTTCTAACTGTATAAAAATGTGTAAATAATCTATTGGGTTTTATCTAAGACTGTTGAGTGTATGATATACTTAGTAGTTTATTTATCATTTTATACGATTAAAAGTTTCTGAACCAGAACAAACCATTTGCTTTGGTTGCTATGGATGGATAATTGTTTTCTTTGTTGAAAATGGTGTTTGTACTGTTTGTTTGTGAATGATTATTGTTATGTTGTGATTGTTTTATTGTTTTTAGTTGAAACAACTTAAATATTTCTCTTTTACTTAATTATTAACCTCCTTGGATTGTATAAGTGAAATACAGTTTTATGGAAGCAATAGCTACTGCTTTTGGTTTCATAAATAAGCGTTGTTTGCCCGACAAATAGGTACGTTCTCGAATTACGGTTTTATAGCGATATTATATTAATTTTCTTGCGGTTTGGGATATTTATTTTGAAATACATGATATATATTTGTTATTATTGATATTATTATTTCTCCCAGACCTCTCCGTACAAAGGAGACTCTACCGAAATTTTCCGTGAATTTTAGGCTCAGAAAATTTTGTGAAATGTTTTCAAACTTTTATTAACTTGAATATAAAAGAATTTAATTGTTTATAAATAAATATTTTATTTAAATTATTTAATTATGTAAATTGATTGTTTATAAATTCAATATTTTGAATAAGACATATCAATTCTTTTCCCTTTACGAGGACGAAAAGTTTTGAGTGGGGGAGAGTGTAATGACCCGTAATATTCGATAAATTAAAATATTTAAATTAAATAAGTTTTGGAGTTTTTTTGTGAAAAGAAAAAAAATTTAAGATTTAATGATAAGAAATAACTAGAATAAAATGTAATAGTATTCATTTAAGGTAATTGCTAACTATTTTAATGTAACTCCAATTAATTGTAATGATTGTAAGTTATATTTGGTTATAAATTTAAAATAAGAAAATAAATTAAATGTTATATTAATTGACGAAATAATATGTAATAAATTATAATTGGATAAAATTAGTGTTGTATAAGTAGTTATAACATTTGGTTGTAGGTAATAAACTTATAAATGTGATTAAATTAAGAAAAGGTAACGATTGTCATTTATTACCAATTTATTTAATCTGTTGAATTAAATTGGAAATCAATTGCAATCAATTATAATTAAATGTTACGTTAAAATGAGTTAAGACGATAACTGTAAAGCGTGAATGCAATAAAATGTGCAGAAATGTCAATTACATTCATAAGGCAACAATTGATTTAATAAAAAGAATGAAACCAAGATAAATGAATTTATTGGGATTTTAAATTAATGTGAAATCGACAAAAATTCTATATAATTGAAATATTGCAACTAATATGGTAAAAGATGATAATTGTATAATACTAATGTAATAAGATATAAACGAATGTTAACCATGTCTATAGAGTAATGATTGATTGAATAAAAAGATAGAAATCAAGCTTAATCAATTTATTGGAATTAAATTATAATTAACTGGATTTTTATTACAGTTGAAATTGAATACTGTAATTAGTGTAATATTTAACACTAAATTGACATAAAAATTTGTTTTATATTATTAAAAATGTCTAAGTAATCAAAAATGATAAAATTTGTTAATTATAAAATTTGAATTAAAAAGGTGATTTAATTAATGTGAAAACAGCCATTTTGGCCACTGTCTCGGATTTTGACGAAACTAGTTTCATCGGATCCGTAACAGCGAATTATTAGAGGATTTCAAGTTTCGTAGCGATCGGACTTGTCGTTTGATCGTGCGGTCTCGAAACGCGAAGAAATCAATTTAATTGAATTCAATTTGAAATAAGCTGATTTTAAAGCTAACTTCTTTATACGATGGAATTAGGACTTGAAACCTATTTCATTGAATTTAGAAATATCGAAAACATCTATTTTGATATATTGGGTGACCCACTTTTGTTTCGGAGATGAAACGGGCTTTTCGGGTCGTCAGTGTCGTTCGTACTAATTAGATACATGTTTATTTCTTATTGGGCCCTGTTCATATAAATAGTCTTATTTTCCAAAACCCTAGCAGTCATTTCTCATTCCAGTACGTACAACTCCATCTGTCTGTTCCTCCTTCTCAAATGGCAGAAATCTAAATTTCTAGATTCAATTGCAAATCAAAATCAAATCGAAAAATTTAAACTCCTCAAACAATATCATATTTTACATCGATTTGAAGCTCTTGACGAGCGCATTCTACTATAATGATTCGTTTTTCAATTTGGTTCATAGTTTGGCCAGAATTGGATGATTTATGCACGACCATTCATCGCGCGTTGATAAACTTCGTCCGATCGATGAATCAAGGGTACCATATTGAGGAGAGTGTCGAGTGGAGCGCATCCGTGTGGTTGGTTTGGCGAATTGATGGTTGGATCGAGCTCAAAAATTTGCCTATGGTTTTATATTTTGGATCGTATCAAAATTCCGGACATTTTGACGCTGGTTTGGACGAATTCTGAGACTGTTGAATTCTGGACCTTTATTTGGATTTCAAATTGATTTGAAATCAAAGGTGAGTGTTTTAACCCACTCACAATTACTAAATTATCTTATGTTAGTTAAATTGAATTTATGATGTGATTTGAAATTGACTGGTTGATGTTTGGTATATTTGAACCGTCATTCTAGTTAAAATTTAACTTTTATTGCCTTTAATCATCGTTTAATTTAATATTGAATTCAATTGTCAATTTAATACCTATTAATGATAATCAGTAATCTATTGATGTTTATTGGTTGATTTGGATGATGATTGTGATGGATGTTTGATTGTTGATATTGGATGACTGGATGTTATATTTTATATTGTTATAACACTACAAGTTCCCTATGGGTTGAAATGATACATACCCGAACGATCATATAGAATATGGGGAAATCGTTATGGGTTGAAATGATAAACCCAAGCAATTTTCATTTAAATAAGTTTGGGATTGTGGGTTGAAATGATATATACCCGTAAGTTTAAATATTTGCGTATTGAAATGATAAATATCCGTATCACTTAACATTGGGTAGAAAATTATATACGGACACCGGATTGGTTAAATTAAATGATTTAAAATCTTTTAATTTTGAATTCATCTAAATAATATTTTGAAATAGAATATTATTTACATAAACTGAATTGTTTAAAGGATTAAATTTGAAATTTTGGAATTGTGTTAAGTAAATTGCTTAGAGGGTTTAAATTGGAATTCTAAAGTTGAATTTGAAGTATAAATGAAATTTATCGAAATTGAGTTATTGAAATGTTAGAAACTGTAACTTTGAAAATCTATTAAAATTAGAATAGTTAAATTTGATATTTCAAGATTTGAAACTGGGTTTTTGATTTGAAATCTGGATATGGTCTAGACTGTTGAAATGGAAGAAATAGTTAAATTTGATGTTAATTTCAAATTTATTATCTCAATATAAACTGTAAATTTCTTTTAAATTCTAACTTTAAGATTTTCAACTATTAAAATAAGTTAATCTATTTTAAACCAACTTAATCAATTTAAACTATTTAATTTATTTTAATCTAATTTAACCTATTTTAAACTAATTAACCTACTTAATCTATCTTAATCTATTTTAAACTATTTTAATATATTTTAATCTATTTTAAATCATTAAACATTATTAAACTATATTAAACTATTTTAATTTATTTTAAACTATTTTAGTTTATTCTAAGCTATTAAATCTATTTTAATTCAATTTAAACTATTTTAAATTCATTTAATCTATTGTAAATCTAGTTAATCCATAATAAACCTATTTAATCTATTTTAAAACCATTTAAATTATTTTAAATCTATTTAAAGTATTTTTATCTATTTTAATCTATTATAAATCTATTCAGAGTAATTTAAATCTATTTTTAAATCTATTTTAAAACTATCTTAAATCCATTTCAACTATTTAATCTATTTTAAAACTATTAAACTATTTTTAATCTATTTTAACCTATTTAATTTCAGATGCATAAGGTTGAAGTGGTATATTTAAATCCTTGATCTAATGGTAAACATGGTTAAATGATGTTATACCCAAAATTGAGATTTTTAAATTGATATTTTCTAGTGAAACGACATAATTGAAAAAAAAATGATTTTGAAATGAAAGTTTAACCTATTTGGTCGATATGATTTCGAAAGTGAACGTAATTTCAAAAGCAATATGGTTTGAATCGAATACGATATTTGATATAAATTATGAATTGACTTTTAAAACTAAAAGAACCACCCGGTGTGAAATAAGAGTTTGGTTGTTAAAGAGACCGGGATCAGATATTGTCATACTCTCTGCCAATACTGAAAACCACTTTAACAACTGTGCACGTGGTGGAGATTCCAGAAATGAAGTAGGATGGTTTGGCGAACGATTCTATATGAGGTATTTACATGACGCTGACTCCCGTGAGTCAGCTTAGATGTGACTAAAACAGGAGCTATACCTGGGCCAACTGAGGTCATTCCTCCGATTGGACATGCTTCTTCGATACCATATTTATTACTTTGTGATTGATTTGGTGGCCACCCCTCGATTTTGATTATGGGAGTGTGTTCCGAGGTGGGCGGTAGTAGCTACTATGCGTTACCACCAGCCCGGTTCTGCAGAGCGATAGAGTCCTACCATGGCATTGCCTCGAGTGCCGTGTTCACATGCCCTATCGCACCTTCTACGAGTTTTGTTTGTACCATACCTATGGAGTGCCCTCTAATAGCCTCCAGTTTATGGAGAAATTACGGTACTGTATAAACTATGGGAATATATAAAAATGTGTTAAGGGGGATATGGATTACGCCTTAACGCTATTTTAACGCTTTACTGTAGACATTATTATAATAGCGTATTGTACTATGTATGTAGATAGTTTAACGAACCCTTCAGAGATGGAATCCTAAACATCTCTTAAGTTACTGCACTCACATTAGACACTGGATAGGAGATGTAAAAACCCGTAAACGTCTCTGACGCCGTTACACTCATATTTAATTACTGTTGATTTAACTTACATAAGATCTTTTAGTTCTGACTCGAGTTTTTTGTCTTTTCAATTCGCTCGGGTCAGTCTGGGCTTTTCAGTGTATCGAAGACTTCTTTTTTGGAGGACGTAGATGAAGATTTGTACTATTACTATCAATTATATTCTTACCACTACATCATGTTATTCCGCTGCATTGTTATATATTTCTGTTGTATGTAACTCTGATTTTGTATTGTAAAAGTGTAATCAAATGTTATTTGTAAAACAGCTTCATGAACTATTTATTTTAAGTTATTATATTTGGTCATTCCGTTGTGAGATTCTGTGTTTTGTTTTCTTTCTTTCTCTGCTTTTCTTATTTAACCCATAACAATCTGCCCTTTTAATGGTTTGAGTTTGACGTGTGTAGTTTATCGTCGATTTAAACCGTCCAAAAAGGAAGGTCGTTATAGTATACTTGCGAGGGTAGGGGCAGTCTTCTAGTGTCACAACTTCTACTTCACATCGTGAGAATATTATGTGTAATCAACCAACTTATGAAGAGTTAGTTGAACGACTTAATGATACAACTTCCCGCCTTAATGCTACTAACAAACAACTTAGTGTGGTTGTGGATATACTTCGTTATAACAATTTGATGGCACCACCTCCAATAGACCAAGATTCAGATGCAAATTTGAGAGAGTCGGCATCTTGTTCAGTTCGGGAGTCACAAGATGATTCTTAGTTTATTTACATTAATTTGCTAAGTAATGAACTTTATGAAGTTTTTTTATTTTGGTAGGGGTAACCTTAAAAGGTTAACTTTATAACTTATTCTAGTATTGAACATTATGAAGAATTTAAGCATTAAACATTTTATTATTGTATGTTTTTTCTAGTTTATTTCTAATACAGAACATTTATAAATAACTATTATTATCTTTTACCTACACATAACCATTAAATTTGACTAAAATATGAATTGTGAACAGACCAACAAAATGATGGCACGTGGGCCAATAAAATAACACCACGTGGTCCAATAATATTGTGCAACGCAAACCAATAAAATGATGCCACGTGGCAAATCAGGTAATGTCACATGAATTAATCAAATGACGCCACGTGGCCTAACAAAATGATTCCATATGTACTAATCTAATGATGACACGTGGACAAATCGTTGTTTGACACATGAACCAATCACAAGATGCCAAGTGGCGGCATTGATGTATGCAACGTGTTTCTACTGTAGCAACCATGTCAGCAGCCACGTAGGATGAAACGTCATCAAACACATCAGCCGATGGCTCGTCATTTGATTCACAACTTTGTGGGGTCCACTGATTCTTTTACCTACCAGTATTAATAAGTGTAGGTAAAGACTCTTTCCGTACTAACCTTTACCTACCAATGTCTACCAATTCAATATTGGTAGCTAAAACAGATTACCCACCATTAGGCTAGTTTTACCTACACTTACAATTGGTAGGTAAAGACTTCATTTTCTTGTAGTGATATGCTGAGCACTATATTTGAAGGCTTAAGCTCAAAACCCCCGCATTAAATATAACACAGACAAATCATGACTAATATATCATACAAAATATTTATAATACTGAAGTAAATTTAATACTTACGAGCCATCTGCTTTCGGTAGTAATCTAACCACTGTACATGGCGCCTCCTGCGACGGACCGCTGCCATCACCTCTGCTGCGAACGGTCCCTCTTTGAGATGAAGAGGGGGAACCAGACCGCGAAGAACTCTGTCGCCTAAAGAAAGACATCTGTAATACATGTCATATACATATTATTTCATTGTGGTAGAACATATCATTCAATTATGAGTAAACATATCAAGATTTAACATCAATAATCGCATATAACATACAAAAAAGTGCAGCATCAATACTTCCATAAATTACCTTTTGTCAAAATGTATACTATTAAATTAGTCCTCGTCGTTTTCTGATTCAAACTCGGTCTCGTACTCTATACTGTTTCCCTCTGTGGTCTCAAATGCTTCTTCTAATACATTTGATTCATCATTTAAAGGTCCAAAATTGGTTTGATCATCTGTTATTGTAATTTCGCCATTTTCCTCAATATCCGCTTGGTATGCTTTTTCGTTTGGAATATTCTTTCCATCAAACGTAAATCTTGCCTTCGTTTTAAAAACTGCCAACCAATCTGCTTTATCTCTTTTTAGAGAGGGATAAGGAGCATAATAAACCCTTAGGGCTTGTTTTGCTAGTATAAACGGATCGTACTTATGATAACGTGATGTATGCTTTATTTCATTAATATTATATTTTTGGTGCACGTTGATTCCAGAACCTAGAACATTACCGAACCAACTACATCTAAACAAATAAACTTCTCCCGCGGGTCTGGTGAAATATGTTAATTGCAAAACCTAAGTTAGCATGCAAAAAAATCATTTTTGTGATCATTTGGATCATCACTACCTTTAACATATACACCGGTATTGTTAGTTAATTTTTTAGTCCCATATTCTTTGGTATTGAATTTGTATCCATTGAAAAAGAATACTGAATATGCCTTGAATTTTCTTTTTGGTCTCATCGCAAGATGTTTCAATCCTTCGTCGACTACATAATTTACCGGATCATATACGTGGTTCGAAAACCAAGTAGCAATTTTTTTGCTGATATCGCTGCTTGGATGCTATGATTCGTAAATACTACATATATAGATAATATATTGCATTATAATTAATACACGCATATATTGTTCAAGTAAATAATTTTAGATGTGTTATTTAATAATACCTAGCAAATGATGCAACTTCTGCATGGTTAAGGAAAACATATGTGTGGGCTACATGGTAATCTATGTCGTCTAACCATACTTCCACACATTTTCCAGCAGGGCGTCCCTACTGTCTAAAAATAGATAGCACTGATTCAAAAGAATCTTGTCTAATGCCCTCATCATTTCGCATAGCACTTTGAAAAGATAAGTTCGCATGGTCACTAAAATAATGAGAGAGAAAAAACGAAGCTTCTTCTTGAATATATGATTTGCATATCAGACCTTCAACTCGTGCTTTTGTCTCACTTTTTTCTTTAGATGATTTAAGTACCTGTTAAGAATAATTATAATTAAACTTTATTACATTTAATTAAACTAAAGATTAACATACTCAATACCTTTCAAATAGATACATCCATCCATATTGCACTGGACCTCGAAGATGTGCTTCAAACAGAAGATGAATAGGTAAATGCTCCATTACATTAAAGAACCCGGAGGAAATATTTTCTCTAGTTTGTAGAGCAGTATATGAATTTCTTCCTCAAGTTTACGTAGACGATCAACTTTTAATGTAGTTGAACAAAGCTCCTTATAAAACAAACTAAGTTCTGTTACAACCGTCCAAACTTTTGTGGGCAACAACTCTTTGAAAGCGACGGGTAACAAATGTTCCATCATTACATGACAATCATGACTTTTCATCCCACTCAGTTTACCATTCTTATAGTCGACACATCTACGAAGATTATAGAAAATCCCATCAGGAAATCTTAATCCTTCCACCCACTTTAACAGTACTTTAACTTGGTTATGGTCTAGCTCATAGCATGCTTTGGGTTTTATTGTGTCATTTGGCTTTATATGAAGCTCAGGACGATTGCATATTGCCTCTATATCACGTCTTGATTTCAAATCGTCTTTAGTCTTTCCTTTAACATTCAGAACCGTGTTACATACATTATCGAACACATTATTCTCATTGTGCATCACGTCGATATTATGACGAATTAGGAAATTTTTCCAATAAGGCAACTCCCAAAATATACTTTATTTGCACCAATTATGAATCATCGATTTACCTTGAATTTCAATTTGTTCGCCGTTTTCATGTATCTTTGGATAATCCTTTACAAGGTCATAAATATCTTCACTTGAGCAAATCGTTGGTGGTCACAAGGCCTCAAGTCTATTACTTGTAAAGTTTTTTTATCTTTTCTAAAAAGGTGATTAATATAGAGAAAACACCGATGACAGTCAAACCATAAAATTTCTTCCAATGCGGTAAAGAAAATGCTCGTGTTTCTTCCATGAAATAAAGACAAGCTAGACGACCAACCATACTCCAACCCAAAAGCATTGCACACGTAGGAAAATTGCTAGTAGTCCACAGTAGAGAAGTGAACATATGAATTTTTTTTGAAATATCGTATGTTTCAACACCTTCATACCATGATGTTTTCAACTCTTCAATCAATGGTTGTAAATATACGTCGATTCTTTGTGTCGGATCATCAGGACTAGGGATAATAATAGTAAGAAACATATATGAAGTTTTCATACACATCCACAGAGGTAAATTGTAAGGTGTAATGATTATAGGTCAAGATGAATATTTTGAACCAAATTGAGAGAACGGTGAAAATCCATCCGTACATAAACCAAGTCTAACATTACGGCTCTCCGCTGCGAAAGCAGGGTGTGTCTTATCAAAATGCTTTCATGCTTCTCCATCAGCTGAGTGTATTAACATACCTTCTTCTTTTTCCTCACATGGTGCCATCTCATATGATGCACAGTTACAGATATGCATATAACCTTTGAAGCCTAAGAGTGATGGGTAAGTAATGCATACACTTGTATGGAACTTCCTTTCCCTTCTTTTTTCTTGGTTTGTATCTTTTCTGATTACATATTTTACAATTCCTAAGGTTGATGTCTTCTTTCCTAAACAACATGCAACCGTTTAAACATGTATCTATTTTTTGATACGACAAACCAAAAGCAAACATAAGTTTTTTTACTTCATAATGATTTTCGCACATTAAATTATCGGGTGGCATATTCCTTTTTGCAGCTTATACTATAGTTGTAAACCCGACTTCTATGAAGTTGTAATTTGATTTCATCGCAATGTATTCTGCAGTTACTGATAGTTGAGTACCGCTTGTACAACCATCCCAAAGGGGTTTCTCGGCAGCATCTAATAAATCATTAAAAAAATTTGCTCCAATACTTGGTTCTTCTTCGGCATTAATATCGTTACCATCAACTTCAGCAACAGGGAATATTGAACGTGTTGCATCTTCAACCATATCTTCTATGAGATTCATCGAAATAATTTCAGTATCCACCCCCTTCTCCGAATGTACGGGATTAGGTGCTATAAGTTCTCCATGACGATCCCACACCAAATAATTCAGCACGAAACCATATTGGCATAAATGAACTATTACCATATCCAGTATCAAATGCTTCAATAATTTGCACCTACTACATGGAAAACGAATTTCTTCGTCGTTTCCATTATTACTTAAAGAGAATTCAATAAAGACGTGTATACCATTTTGAAAATGTTCACTTATTGAGCCTCCAATTTCTCCTCTTTATTGGTACATCCAGCTCAGATCGATAAAATAATTGACCATTTTTTCTACTTTAAAACATAAAAACATATTAATCATTTACGTATTGACATTTTATTTCTCAATTAAATCATACATTTAAATTTTCGCAAATATATAATATTATTCTATTTAATTTTATTTTCAAATGGATTTACACAAATTATTATATGAAATAGTATATAATTTTTAGGTTATTGTTTTACACATTGATGGTTGGTCATCCTACTTCCCATTACAAACACAGTAGTAATTATATTTTATAAATCATTTCATTTTAAACGATTCAACAAAATTTCAACAGCACTTCCCCTTTGTTCCCTGTATCGTACACATATACGTGTACGCAGGGAACAAAAAGAAAGTGTTATCTAATTTTGTGAACCATTTAAAATGAATTGATTTGCAAAGTATAATTACTTTATTGTGTTTGTAACTTGTCCAATACAGGAACAAATCCAACAAATATTATATCGGATGAATATAAATGTATGTTCTGTGATAAAAATGAATATACATACAACGATCCTATACAATATTTGTCAGACGAGTCCAAAAATTCTCTAAGGGATTTATAAAAAGTAAAGCGTATTATACAACAATTTTTATAATAATTTATTTACATTATAAGAAACGCATATATTAAATCGTCGTTTTCGTCATCTTAAAAACGCATAGACTAAATCTTGAGCATCGACTTTAATTAATCCAGACAAGCCATAATGTGCGTATGCACTAATTAATCAACAGATATACGTCAATTAACGCACATATACACTAAACAAATTTGTTTCACAACATTTAAATGATAAACAATTATAATAACAACCTAATTAACATTCAATAGGGTATAACAAACAATCAATGGGGTATTATGCAATTATAACAAAAAATTAACACCAATTTAATAAATCAAAATTAATTAGGGTTTAGGAATAAAACATGATTGGAGATTGATGAAGGGCCTAGGCTTATTGAGAGTAGAGAATGATGTTGGAGATGATCGGGGAGGCCCGGGGCTGGCTGACGATGAGGAGAAGGTGGTAGAGTTAGGGATTTGGTTAATTTTGGGGGAAATGAGATAATGAAGCTGCTCTCGGCCTGGAGCCTTTATGCATGCTTTTTTCCGATGACTTACGACGACCGCCTACGAATAATTTATGTTGGTTTCGACGGCTTGCGATTGACACTATATTTTATTACGAAAATGGCACGGAGATCGTCAGCCGTCGGTAGCCATCAGAAATAGCCGTCGGCGGCCATCGAAAGCTTCCATCGTTATTTATTGTTGTTCTAGTAGTGTATATTACCATCTCACAATTTGCTGACTAAGTATAAATATATAACTTATATTTTCTCAACGTGCAGGGGCGGTAGACTTGCATAAAGCTAACATTCCCCTTTACCAGCGCCATTGGAGTTCAAAAATTGCTATGAATTACCGGGACACGATGTCTGGCCTTAGGAAAGCAGGGAAGAAGCTTAACTGGATGAGCGCTAGCATGTGGGATGCTTGGGTTGCTTGGTAGAACAACGATAAATTTAATGTACGTCTATCATATATCACTTAAATTTGTTTTACAATTGTAAAATATAATGTCCAATTTAAATTTACAGGCATAGTCAAAGAGGAACTCCACGAATAGAAACAAGAACCTGGTCACACATCGTAGTGGTTCCAAGTCATTTCGACATCATCGTGAGGATCTGATAAATTTATTATTTGCAATTATAAACAGTTATTACATTTGTATATTTTAAGTTTATTAGTTATTAATAAACAATTATTATAACAATAATACATATATACTAATTATTTCAGTAAAGAGCGCGTGGAGGTCTCTTCTCATATATGGATGTATTTGCTCAAAACTCATGCCATCAAGCAGACAAACAAAGCTGGCAACCTCACGTACGAATGGGAGGACGAGGTTAAAGCAACTGCTCCCATGTAAGCATATTTTAAATTTCAAGTTATTAATATTGATCAATTTAAGTAATTAGTTATAAAGAATTAAAATAATGTTGTGTAAATTTCAATTGTAATTTCTTTTGCATTGTAGCAAAAATACCAAGAAGCATGAGCATAGATGCTAGAGGGAACGGGACATGATGAGTTGACGCTTGATGAGGATAATGCTATTTTTGACTCTATCATGGAATCGACGTTGCGATGCAGGCATTTTGGCTATGGGAACCAAGCGGGAATTTCTAAAAATAAACCACCTTACAAAAGTTGCAAAATTTTTATAAAATTTACGTAAGTTCTATAACAACTTATTTCTATTCGCAAGCTAGAACCTCCCAGAAATCGTACCAAAAAACTCAAGACAAAGTAGAGATTGCAGAGCAGAGAGCCATAGTTGCACAGCAACATGAGCAAGACTGTAATGATCCTGAACTCGGCCTTCGAAAATCGGCACCCGTACTTCACTTGTACTCAAAATGCCGCAGATTCAAATGCCGAATCTGGCTCACCGGAGCTTATAACACCATTAAGTATAATAACACAGCGGAATAAAGAAATCAATGATATCATATACAACTCCAATGAATACAATATCCAGAATGATATACAACAATGATATCAATATGATACAACCATATCAGAGACATTATTCGGTTTAGCCGAGAGAGGACTCAACTGAAAGTGAATGGTAATGTGTTTAAACCATTTGAAAGTGAAGTTTTGGGTAATAAATTATGACTCAACTGAAATCCCAATATCCATATGTTTTAAAATATGGCGCTCATTATTCGGTTTAGCCGGGAGAGAACTTTGTGTCATATAACTCATTCCGAATAAGTGATACGTCGTATATGGATAGCATTTGAAGACCGGTGGTGAAGACCGGGTATTTGTGAAAACGAAAGGATAACCCGTCGATTGTCTCTGCACTGAGTCGCGCTGGTATAGAGATTACCTAAGTGATGGGAAATCCGATCGGGATTGTGAATACCCGGATTGCAAGGGCTTCTTTGGAAGTGCCTTCGGTTCTGTTCGAACTCGGAACAGACTTGTATGGTTGTATGTCTGACATTACACTTTGAGATATAAAACTGATTTCTTTCAAATACATTTCTGTTGGTGGCGGAGAATTTATTTTCTTAGCTTAACACCCTTCTCTGAGACGTACGAGCTCAGAGGTTATGTAGTTGAAGGTTATCAGTGATATACTCCCAATTTGGTAGTGTGACATGCTGAGTGCTGCTGTGTGTTGATGGTCATTTGCTGATCATTTGTTGATCAAAGCATGGCTTTGTGGATGAGACCTCATCGAACCTCACAAACCGGAAATGGTCAAAACAGGAAAGATGCGGCAAGGTTATGAGGGTCACTCCCTTTAGGGTATGTCATTTCCATCTGGAAAAAGGTGATATTATGGTATGGAGCCCAGATATTTACCTGTGTGGTTACTCCAATCTCATTTACTGTGTGATTGTTGCTGTGTGATCGAGGCGCCTCGGATAAAGGTCCCAAAGGACCGGTGGGTGGCATACTCGAGTAGTAGTTACCTAGTTACAGAGGTAACCCGGCCTTGTGTTGGCAGAGATCCGGGTAGGTTCTCGGGACGTCCCTCCAGAGGCGTACCCATGTGGCAGTAGGAAGTTCCTTAGCCTGACCATTTGTTGGAAAATCCAAAGAAACAATACGAGCCTTTACGATTGCAGTTGTATAACCTGCCTCCTCAGGCGGCAGCTATAACATGCATAATATAATGGTACCTATGCTGGCTAAGATTAATATTGTATTTTCGAAATGATTTTGTACACTATGCACTAATAATAATATCAAAAGAATTTTTGTGTAGTAAGCATATTTGACTATCATAAGAAGAAATCTCCTCCAAGTCTGCAATTGCATTGTGTGTGTGGTGGGAGGTCTTATGGTAGTTTCATTTTCCAAAAGCATTGCGGATTTCAATGTTTAAAATTCTTTTGTTGTTGTTTAAAGATAAACTGTTTTTGTTACTCACACCAGTCCCATGACTAACCCGGAGTTTATTGTTCCCTTCCTAAACTCTGGGCAGTCTAGAGTTGGGTTTTTCAGATAGTCAGGTTTAGTAGATTATCGGAAGCTAGTTCAGTGTTCGGAGTTCGGATGACTGCACTTGCTTCTCTTGGTGCAACATGATGGTGGTTCGAGCTTGATGTTGGAGTTGTTGGATTCATTTTCTTTGGCAAATCACTTGGAGTATCACTTCTGTTTTCCGCTGTAGCATTATTATTTGTCTCTGATATTCTTGTATCATATTGATATCATTGTTGTATATCATTCTGGAAATTGTATTCATTGGAGTTGTATATGATATTATCCATTTTTTTATTCCACTGTGTTGTTATACTTACTGTGTTATAAGCTCCGGGGAGCCAGATTCGGCGTTTGAATCTACGGCATTTGAGTACAAGTGAAGTACGGGTGCCGATTTTCGAAGGCCGAGTCCGGGATCTTTACAGCGTGTCACTAATTTTCACTTTTTTTATTACATTGCAAAGGATTTATTACAATGAGCAAAAACGGTTGTAAAAGACTTTATTACAATGGACGAAAACAGTTATAAAATTTTTATTACAATGAGCAAAAACAGTTATAAAAGACTTTTGCAATGGTCGAGAACAGTTGTGAAATACTCTGACCATATTAAAACTTCGCATATTACGATTTTCAACTGACCGTTGTCATAGACCATTACAACAGTCATTGTAAGTTGCGAAATAAGTATTTTGTTGTAGTGCAGCCACTAATCTATTTCAGGAAAGGATTAGGTAACCTAGATCACCTTTCGTTAAGTTCATAACAATGCATGGTCATACTTTTGTACGTTCCATTCAAATATTTTTGATAGGTTCATAATACAATATAAGACTAACAAGGTTCAACATTCTGGCTGGTAAGCCGGAATCTCATCAATTCCATTCCGGTGTCGGCTGGGCCAGAAGAGGTAGTGAATTTCGATTTTTTGGATTAGGGCAAAAAAAAATATTAGCCTTCAAAAATTTGGTGTAAAAAGTCAATAATTCATCTTAATCTCTAATAACAATGAAATGAAACACAGAAAATAATTTTACTTAATTTGAAGAAATCTTGGCTGCTGATTTTGAGCGGCATCCAATGGCGACGACCACTGAGGGGGAACACGACCTAGCATCAATTAACAACGACAATTGAAGGGGATCTTAGTCGAATGACGACGTAAGGCTGAGTTGAGTTGCGTGAATTTTTTTTAATTCGTTCGTTTATTGAATTATATTGGTTGGAGGAGAAGAATGAGAGGTATTTTTGTTAATAACGGGCCGGTTAATTGCATGTTATTTGGATGAGGTAATTGAAGTTGTGGGTTAGATAAATTGGGGTAAAACTTTAATTATAATTAGGTTAATGATTTTGGTAAAAAAACATGTACATTTTGGTAAATATACTGCATATAATTTGAATAAGTTTTTTTTAATTTATTTATAATTTCAGGTGCTTGAGTATGAAAAATCATGATATTGTTTGAAATTACTACACAGCAGTCAATATCAATAAAAAAAAGTGCAACATTGTAGTAAAGAAATTTTTGGTGGAGGCGCAACACATATGAAAGATCATTTGGCGACAATGGTCGATGATGTTGCACTGTGTCCAACCGTCCCTAAAGAGGTTAGAAAACCCATACAGGAATATTTAATTAAAATGAAAATGAACGAAATCATGGAAAGCTTGAATAACAACGTATGCAAGAAAAATTGATGAGCATGTTCGAAAAATAAATCTTGGATGCTAGAAGACAAAGACAACGATGAGCACAATTCATATGATGGTCAAAAACATATTTTTTGGTATTAAATATTTTAAGTTGTATGTTTCTATCTTCTATTTAATTGGAATAATTTACTATAATTTAGCATTAGCATTGCATATTTATTGAAGTATTTACAAAAAAATACAGAATTCGCAAATCTAAATTAAAGTGGAATTCTCGAAATTTTCAAAACGGAACCGAAATTTTATATTTTTTGGATGACTGGAACGGAATCGAAAATTGAAATGTTGAACCTTGGACTAAAGCAATTGACAAAACAAATGATTAGTTGTCGATAACATAAATACTTCATAATGAACGAGACAATCCAACTTAAATTGCAGAAGCAATGGACCAGAAAAGAAGTTTCAGTAATTTAAAAAAAGTTCATCAACATATCAAGCATGTTTTTTGAAGTACAACCAAAAGCTTATATCAAATATATCAACTCTTAGTTCTTTATTATAATACCAGTTCAAATAGATCGGTCTTTACACTTTCAACATCATTGCCATCTTGTAACACACTGTTCAGAGCTGTCGGTCAACACTCAAATTGTACTCCTGGATGATGCTTGTTAGATACATGAGCTGCATAGTCAAATGTAACAACCAATTTTTAAGTTATTTAAGCCATTTAATTATCTTTTAAAATTAATGCAATGTTAATCAACTTAACCATTATTATTAAAACAAAATAAATTAAAACAATAAATAACATGGTTCACTAAATGATTCTCCTTTTTTGTAAAATCATTTAAAGAAACAATTATATATAGTTTATTGATAAATTTCTCCTGAAATTAACACAAGTGGTGTAATTTACTGTATACCTTCTTCTGATTATTTTCATATTCAAGTTTAAGCTGATTCCTCCTTGGTGTTGACTCCACCATATCCATACCGCCATAGTTTTTGCAAAGAGGCAATTCCAAAGCTCTTTTCAAATTTTCATGTATAACACTAAGCTGGAGGTATTCTTCTTTCAACTTACTGTTCAAAACCCTCTCTTTGTTTTTTTGAGTATCAAACAATTATCTGTCAACATGTATTTTTTGATAAACTTTACATAAAAGAGATTAATGTTTCTCACAATAAAATTTATATCCATAAGTGAATATTTAACATTTGTACATGGTAACATGTATAGGCTAGCTATATCAAGGTTCAATGGCGAAATTTTTACATTAAAAATAATATATTTTAATGGTTCAAATTAAGATTTAATTTTTTCTTAACCTTCACTTGTGAACGATGATTTTGAAACCAAAACTTCACTCGTTCTGGATCAAGCCCAAGCTCATTAGCTAATGCCACTCTATCTCGGTTACTTGGATGTGGATCAACTTCATAGAATCTACAAGTAAAGAAAGGATTATAACGAGTAAAATCCTTGGATAAACATGCATAAATTTTAGTAAAGCATACCTCAGAAGTCTAGCGTTCTGCAAATATGTGTAACGCTGATATTTTTTCTTTGGTCCTTCATTTGGATCGGTCACTTCTTTGTTCTCAGATTCATCATTCTCAGTATCCTCTACTTCGGGCAGTACTTGATTGTCAATCAACTAATATTAGAATGATTATTCTTCAATTAGCTTTGAGTTATTGTGCATCTTATGAATTATTTGTTCATACCTTGGTTCTAAGATTCTCCATAAAAATATTTTTTATTAAAATAATGAATAAGAACAGGAAAAAAAATAAAAAAATAATAGTAAAATGTAGTTCCAAGTTCCATGTTGGTATCGAAAAATACATGTGAAGTCCATTGTTTAACTCTAACTAGTTTTTCCAAATAATGGAAACATATGCAATATGATATATTAAGGAAGAAAGTTTACATGTAAAATATACCGTGGTTAATGACTTTACACCTCTTACTACACCTATAAAGAGCAATACATGCTAACATTATAAAAGCTAATCCTGCTTTAATTTAAAACTTAAATATAAATTTGAGCTACACAAACAAAGCAGAATAAAATTACTCTGTTCCCAAAATGGATGTCTCTATGTGTCCTATGAGATCCACACCATTAACATTCAAGTCAATAAATTAATAGCATTAAATAAACAAAGAGTGGTGGGCTAAATGCATCACATTACAATGTCTAAATTATCTAGTTTCATTTGGCAGTAAATTGCCGAATAAAATTTGATTAAAAAAGAAAAACACTTCATTCAACGGCACGTTGAATAACGCCGACCACTCGACGGTATACCATCGACTAGCGTGCACTGGGCTTGTGGAAACATCCATTTTTTATTATTTGAGCTCAAAGCCTTTGTTAGAAGCAAAGTTAACTTACATCGTGGCCTTGCAGATCCATTGCTTTATATCTCTCTGTATTTATTTTTAGACCTAATAGTTTTCACTCCAATCTAGAGGATTAAAAAATACTGTAATCTGACCATTATATAGATCACCAAACTTTGAAATTTAGCTATTATACAAAAACATGGAAAGTAAATAAAATAATTAATTTCTTATCATCAACATTCATTGACAGCCTTACTGATATTATTTGCATTAATGAACTTCTATTAGAGAATTTTATTTGTGCATGCACTGAAATTTTCAATTTTTTCTACTATGTATTTATGCATTTTGGTTGACAAAATATAAAGCAATAACACATGCACCTAATTTTCTTTGATAAATTCTAAATATTAGCTGAAATTTCTCGTATTTTTATCAAATTTCTTTGAACAATTTGACAAATTATAAATTTTAATAACTACTTTCATGCACATGCAACATTCGATCATCGACCCTTTTTTGATATTTTATCATATGTAAATCTTAGGGCATCTCTAGCTATTTTCGGATTAAAAATTACAGGTTGATGGATTACAAAATGTAACCCATACAAAACAGGAAATTGAACAGACGCTTGTTGAACAAGCGCTTGTTGAACAAGCGCCCGTTTTTCAGCGCTAACGTCTTTGTTGAACAACCGTCTAGCTCACCATGCCTACATGAGGCGTTGTTTCCTCAATCCCATCATTTTTCACCTTCACCGCTTTATTATTATTATTATTATTTTATTTTGTCGTTTTAATTCAAAAGGAAAGTCGAAATGCCGCCATGACCCATTAAAATTGCTAGACGAATTGCCTATTACACGAGTGATGCCATTGTTGATGCAGTACATACCATTCCAAATACTTCTGTGTCTGCAGATGAAATTCGTTGTTTGCACAAGCTTCCATAGATTATAAATATCTTCGTTGTTTGCAGGACACATCAACCATGTGCAACGTTAACGATGCCATAGGTTTATTAATTTTTAATATACGGTTATCAAATAAATATTCCTATCACAAATAATAAATATTTATCGGTTTGGTTAGTTTACATCTTCTGACATTTTTGCCCTGAATTTTTAACCAGTTACAAAATGTAATTTCTGTTGCACGGTGATTTGGGGTTAGATATTACATTTTGTGATTTCTGCACCTGTTGGAAATGCTCTTAGGTGTAACGACCCCGAATTTTAATCTATTTTAAATCGATAATTAAATTTATTTTTGGATAAAAATAGTAAAATAAATCGATAAAATGGAGCGAGTTTCCCCGGATTCAAGTATATTTTGTATAAATCATTTAAATTAAAAATATTGTAAATATGTGTATATTTGTATTTGGGCATATACGAGTGAATTTGAAAATATTAAATATATAGATATATATTTTGACTTGAATTTAAAATTGTAAATGAATGGTTTAATAATATTAAATGATAATAATAAATATTGTAATTAGAGTGATAATAATAATTTGAATTTATAAATTAAATATAAGATAATAAATACTAAAGTAAAATCAAATATTTATGTACAGGCAAGACAAAGAAGATAAGTAGAAACAAGACACATATGCAAACATCAAGCTAACAAAAAGCACAAGTATAAAACAAAGGTAAGTATCTTTAGCCACCAAATATCTTTATATATGTATACGGCTGAAGTATGGAACAAGAAACAAAGTTAAAGAAAGAAAAAAAAAGTACTAAGTAATTAATGCTTGGATCCTTAGCCACCAAATTTTAGAAACCATCAGCCGAAATGAAGATAAATTGTACATGTTAATTTAATACCATCATCTTTAGTACACAAGATAAATCTTACCATAGCCTACAACACTTAGACAATCTCTGATCAAAGATTTATAAAACAATTTCCAGTACAAAACACCAGTACTAAACAAATGAACACTCTGCATACTTCTCTTTTATATGCATCACCTCCAACCTAAATTCGTTCAAAACATAATTAAACAAAACTGAGAAAAGGAAAAAAATACAGAACTGTTTCAGTTGCAACCTGGAATCAAACAAATTATCAAAATCTTGAATCATCAACAAACAAGCTTCAATCTGAATGAACTAAGCAAGTTTCCAGTTTTTCAAGCATTTCAGTTTCAATGGAAATCTAAGCAATTCAAGGTTTCAGTAAAACAAGCTTTCAAAACAATTCAGTTTTAACATCCTCAAATCTCTGCTTCCCTGCTCCAACCATATTTCAAGGTGAGCAACTTTTGTTTTAAAACTTAAAGGTTTGAATCTGCTGAATACTTACCTGTGAGTAACATCAACCTTTTAAAATTTTAAACTTGACTTGGTTGCATTTATATCTGGAAAAACAAGTATAGTTTACATATTTTGAATGCTCTGTGAGTAAACAATAATTTCAAAGTTTAAGTTGTTTAAACTAGATTAAGATGCATATAAAATCTGGTTTGTGAATAGTCCAGTTTGAATATAATGATGTGCATATATACACTGCTCTGTATATTGTTTGATCTGCCTGTAGTTACAAAGTTTAGTAGGTGATAAATTTTAAATATTACCACTCAATCATTATAGGCTGTGATTTAAACAAGGTAAGTAGTTTCAAATATAAATCAAGTTTTTAAACTCGTTTTCAAAATTTGGAAGAAGCAGATCAACTGGAAAGTTGATTACAGGTTATCCAAATTCCTTTGTTAAATTCAAATATTTTAATTTGTCAATTCATCAATATAGTTTGAATCTACATACAAAAGTAGGATTTTTGAAATAAAAATGATGATTTTTAAGCAAGTATTCAAGGTGCAGTACCTTGTTGAACAGAATTTGCTCTTTTGCCAATTTCAGCTAATTCAAACAAATTTAAAATCTGAATTTTGGTGAGAAGCAAGCTTGATAATGTAGCAATACCAGAAAAATGATAGAAAAATTTTCGAATGCATAGATTTTGGGTTTGGATCGAAAGTAGGGTTTTGTTCTTATGTTTTGAGGCTCTGTATTTTTTTGGGTTTGCGTCGCCGTGCCTTGATCGAGTGGCACGTGGGTTGGAGTGAAGGTCGAGGAAGGTGTGGAAACGGCGTAGGCAAGGTGGCTTGGTCTCCGGTGAGGTGGGGTGGCTGAACGTGGTGGTTATCGGAGGGATATGTGCGTTCCGCATTCGAGTTGCAGTTCGTTCGATCACGCATATTTTGATTTCGTAATTATCGCGTCGAACTGGGTTTGGATTTCGAACGTAGGGTCGTTACGTGGTTTGCTGGGGGCGTCGTGGGTCGCCGAAGTGGTGGCGAACCACCGTGCACGTGCACGGTGGCGTGTGAGTGTCAGTGACTACGGGTAGGGGTCGTCTCGAGTGATACTCGAGAAAAATGGGAGTTTCTTCGGGTTTCTCTAGCATATGCGAGTGTGATTATTTAACTGCAGTTAAACAGTGGAAGAAGAAGAAGAACACGAGTAGAAGTAAGAAGAAACAAAGGGAAGACGCGAATTTGACTTGCGTAACTCGAGTATTTTACTCGGGGGTTTCCAGTGTTGGCCCGAGGCCAATATAGTACTGACTCGGGAATTAAAATTCAAGTTAAAGCAAAGTTTAAATTAAAGTTTCAAACCAAAGGTCTAAATATAAATTCAAGTGCAGTTTTGAAATTTAATTTGGAAATGGGTTTTACAAATTCAAATTGTTTTGATACTGTAAAGGAATTTGAATTTAAATTGGGGTTTGAAATGTAAAGAAACGATTTAAACAAAGTTAAATCGTGATTTAAATCTAAATTTGAGTCTTAGTTTTGAAATAAATGTAAGTTCATAAGATTAAAAGTTTTAACAATTTTGAATGTTAAAATAGAAATCTAAATGTTTTAAACTTATATTTGAAAAGGGTTTATTTTAAATAAAACTTAATTGAGTAATTAAGAAGTTAAATTTTTTATAAGTTGATTTATTTGTGATTAATTAAGCAGAATAAATGATAAAGTAAATTAGGTTAATCAAACCATATTGATATGAATTAAAGATTCTGTTTGATTGACTCTGATATTTATTTGGTGATGTTCTGTGATACTCAGTGATATATATTCTGGATATATTTGTGATGACTGTATATGATTTATCTGTGATAAATGTTATTTGGATTCAAAGTGTTGAATTAAAACTGTTTAAATCAATTAGACAACTTGACCCGTAAAACAACACTTGAAATTCGATGCGACAGGGAGTCGGATTCCAGTTGGTTATCCGAAACCCACATCGAATTATAATTGAATCTTTGTGACTGATAAATTTATTTTATCTATAAATCTGTGAATGAAGATAAGCGTTATCGATTATACCGCTTATGATATATCTGTGATGATTCATTGTGTTGCACTATTGTGTTAAACCTCTGGACTACACCATACACACACAAATATGGATTTCACGTGGAAATCAGTTAAGTCACAGATAATTTAAATTTAATGTTTTTGAAATTGAAATTTTAATTTCAATTGATTTTGGAAATGAATTTGGGTTAAATGTTAAAGCTTTTGAAATGGAGTTTTTAAGATAAAAGTTATTTTAAAATAACTTAATTAAATTTCCAATTTAAATCATTTAATTTGAATTTGAATTCAAAATAATTTGGAAATTGAATTCCATGTTTGGAAATTACGGTTAAAAATGTTATAAATGTGTTTGTATGAATTTAAACCATTTTAAAAGCATAATTTTGAGAATTTGGATTTAACCCAAATGACTTTAATTTGTATAAATGAATCGGGTTTCCAAAATGAAAACTGTTGTTTTCAAAAGAATAAAAGCTTTCAGATAAGAAATGAAATTCTAATTTAATTGAAGGAATTTCAAGATTGAATTGAAAAATGGTTTTCCAAGTTATGAATGAATTCTTCTTTTTGAAAGCTATGAATTAAATCTGGTTATTTTTAACAGATTTAAAATGATGATTTGTTTAAACCTTTGAAATTGAATTGTTTTGAAAGCTATAAGTTAAATCTTTGTTTTAGAGATTTAACGAGTTAATCAAATTGAAAAGGGAAATTAATTTGGAAAATCTGTGAATGAATCTTTTGTTTAAAAGATTAAAGTGTGGAAATTGTTAAACCGTTGAAGGTTGTTAAAATGAATCTTTTTGTTTAAAGATTTGGAAATGGTATTTTGTTTAAACCATTTGAAAGAAAAGTTTTGGGTAATAAGTTGTGACTTAATTGAAATCCCAATATCCATATGTTTTTAAAGTATCGCGCTCATTATTCGGTTTAGCCGGGAGAGGACCTTTGTGTCATATAACCCGTTCCGAATACTGATACGTCGTATATGGATAGCATTTGAAGACCGGTGGTGAAGACCGGATATTTTCGAAAACGAAAGGACAACTCGTCGAATGTCTCTGCATCGACTGGTCCCCGGTATAGAGATTTTAGCACCCTTTGTGATGGGAAGTCCGGACGTGATTGGAAATTATCCGGAATTGCAAGGGCTTCGTGAGAAGTGCCTTCGGTTCTGTTCGAACCCGGAACAGACTTGTATGGATACATGTCTGACATTACACTTTGAGATATAAAGCCGATTTCTTTCAAATACATTTCTGTTGGTGGCGGAGAATTTATTCTCTTAGCTTAACACCCTTCTCTGAGACGTACGAGCTCAGAGGTTATGTAGTTGAAATTTATCAGCGATATATCCCAATTTGGTAATGTGGCATGCTGAGTGTAGCTATGTGATGATCATCGTTTGATCATTTGTGATATGATCATTTGTTTGATCATTTATCTTTGTGATCATAGGTTGATCATCTGTTGACCCAAAGCATGGCTTTGTGACAAAGCGTAGCTTTGTGGACGAGACTTCGTCAGGGCCTCACAACCCGGAAATGGTCGAAACAGGATCGTTGCGGCAAGGTTATGAGGGTCGCGCCCTTTAGGGTATGTCATTTCCTTCTGGAAAGGGGTGGTATCATGGTATGGAGCCCAGATACTTACTCATGTGGATACACTTTCTTTATGATGTGTGATGTTGGATACCGAGCTCGGATAAAGGTCCCAAAGGACCGGGAGGTGGCATATTCGTGAGTTACCTGTTACAGGGGTAACCCGGCTTTGTTGGCAGAGAGCAGTTTGTCTCTCGGGACGTCCCGCCAGAGGCGATCCCATGCGACGGAAGGAAGTTCCTTAGCCTGACCATTTGTTGGAAATCCATTTCTCCAATACGAACCTTGTACGATTTTAGTTGTAGAACCTGCCATCTAATATGGTAGCTATAGTAGGCATAGTATAATGGTACCTATGCTGGCTAAGATTAATATTATACTTTCAAATTGTTTCTGCACTATGCACTAATAATAATATCAAGATGATTTGGCGTAGTAAGCATCTTTGACTATCATAAGAAGAAATCTCCTCCAATTCTGCGTTTGCATTGTGTGTGTGGCGGGAGGTCTTATGGTAGTTTCATTTTCCAAAAGCATTGCGGATTTCAATGTTTAAAGTTCTGTTGTGTTTGTTTAAAGATAAACTGTTTTTGATGCTCACACCAGTCCCATGACTGATCCGGAGTTTATTGTTCCCTTCCTAAACTCTGGGTGCCCACTATTTTCCACACGGGCAGTCTAGAGTTGGGTTTCTTTTCAGATATTCAGGTTTAGTAGATTATCTGGAGCTAGTTCATTCATCGGAGTTGCTTATCTTGGAGTTGTGGATTCATTCTTGTCTGAAGATCATTTTGGAGTTATCACTTCTATTGATATTGTTCCGCTGCTGTTGTTATCTTTTCTTTTCCGCTGCTATATTTGTTGTATCATCTCTGATGTATATTGATATTTATTGTATCACTCTGTTGTATCAGATATTGTATATCAATGTATTATTCTTTTCTTCCGCTGTGTTATTTACTTAATGTTGTTATAGCTCCGGAGAACCAGATTTGGCATTTGAATCTACGGCATTTTGTGTACAAGTGAAGTACGGGTGCCGATTTTCGAAGGCCAACTTTTGGGTCTTTACATGTGGTATCAGAGCTAAGGTTGAACTTTAGCTCAGGAGTATAACACATTAAGTAGCTCATTAGAGATAGAGTGAAGTAAACTCTAGAATGAGTAATTCTCAGATATCCGTTCGAATGTCTCAGTAAATTCTCTTACTATCCACTGATAGTGAGTATGAGTGCAAGAAGAGGATGTGATAGGGGACAGGGGAATACGACTATGAAATGGTCAATACTCTGTAACAACAGTGGAAATAATCTTTTCTCTATCAATCTCTTTGATTCGTCATTTTTTTCTCAATTCTTCGATAGTTCCTGGTAGATCCAGGAAGAAGATTCGATATACTAAAATGGGACATAAACTCCAAATAGGCCAAAATTGTTGTTTGGATGTATTGGTTGCTTTGTTGCTATGGTTGATCGGTATAATTTAGTTTCTAAACTAAAAGTTTTGAAATCGTATCTATATATCTATCTATTCTTTGGGTCCGGATATATTCTACGAATAGTTAGTTATTCCTTTCGAACTGACCGATGCCCCTGCATATTTCGTAGATGTGGATAACCTGAGTATTTACTTGATTGTTAAATAGATTCGTTCTCGTATCTGATTTTGATATTCTGATTTGGTAAGCCAAATGCAGAATAGATGTTCAGTTTTATTTGATGAAATATTCTTCATCTATCTTTTGTCTCCTTGGCAATTTCGAGGACGAAATTCTTTTAAGGGGGAAGTCTGTAACGACCCCGAATTTTAATCTATTTTAAATCGATAATTAAATTTATTTTTGGATAAAAATAGTAAAATAAATCGATAAAATGGAGCGAGTTTCCCCGGATTCAAGTATATTTTGTATAAATCATTTAAATTAAAAATATTGTAAATATGTGTATATTTGTATTTGGGCATATACGAGTGAATTTGAAAATATTAAATATATAGATATATATTTTGACTTGAATTTAAAATTGTAAATGAATGGTTTAATAATATTAAATGATAATAATAAATATTGTAATTAGAGTGATAATAATAATTTGAATTTATAAATTAAATATAAGATAATAAATACTAAAGTAAAATCAAATATTTATGTACAGGCAAGACAAAGAAGATAAGTAGAAACAAGACACATATGCAAACATCAAGCTAACAAAAAGCACAAGTATAAAACAAAGGTAAGTATCTTTAGCCACCAAATATCTTTATATATGTATACGGCTGAAGTATGGAACAAGAAACAAAGTTAAAGAAAGAAAAAAAAAGTACTAAGTAATTAATGCTTGGATCCTTAGCCACCAAATTTTAGAAACCATCAGCCGAAATGAAGATAAATTGTACATGTTAATTTAATACCATCATCTTTAGTACACAAGATAAATCTTACCATAGCCTACAACACTTAGACAATCTCTGATCAAAGATTTATAAAACAATTTCCAGTACAAAACACCAGTACTAAACAAATGAACACTCTGCATACTTCTCTTTTATATGCATCACCTCCAACCTAAATTCGTTCAAAACATAATTAAACAAAACTGAGAAAAGGAAAAAAATACAGAACTGTTTCAGTTGCAACCTGGAATCAAACAAATTATCAAAATCTTGAATCATCAACAAACAAGCTTCAATCTGAATGAACTAAGCAAGTTTCCAGTTTTTCAAGCATTTCAGTTTCAATGGAAATCTAAGCAATTCAAGGTTTCAGTAAAACAAGCTTTCAAAACAATTCAGTTTTAACATCCTCAAATCTCTGCTTCCCTGCTCCAACCATATTTCAAGGTGAGCAACTTTTGTTTTAAAACTTAAAGGTTTGAATCTGCTGAATACTTACCTGTGAGTAACATCAACCTTTTAAAATTTTAAACTTGACTTGGTTGCATTTATATCTGGAAAAACAAGTATAGTTTACATATTTTGAATGCTCTGTGAGTAAACAATAATTTCAAAGTTTAAGTTGTTTAAACTAGATTAAGATGCATATAAAATCTGGTTTGTGAATAGTCCAGTTTGAATATAATGATGTGCATATATACACTGCTCTGTATATTGTTTGATCTGCCTGTAGTTACAAAGTTTAGTAGGTGATAAATTTTAAATATTACCACTCAATCATTATAGGCTGTGATTTAAACAAGGTAAGTAGTTTCAAATATAAATCAAGTTTTTAAACTCGTTTTCAAAATTTGGAAGAAGCAGATCAACTGGAAAGTTGATTACAGGTTATCCAAATTCCTTTGTTAAATTCAAATATTTTAATTTGTCAATTCATCAATATAGTTTGAATCTACATACAAAAGTAGGATTTTTGAAATAAAAATGATGATTTTTAAGCAAGTATTCAAGGTGCAGTACCTTGTTGAACAGAATTTGCTCTTTTGCCAATTTCAGCTAATTCAAACAAATTTAAAATCTGAATTTTGGTGAGAAGCAAGCTTGATAATGTAGCAATACCAGAAAAATGATAGAAAAATTTTCGAATGCATAGATTTTGGGTTTGGATCGAAAGTAGGGTTTTGTTCTTATGTTTTGAGGCTCTGTATTTTTTTGGGTTTGCGTCGCCGTGCCTTGATCGAGTGGCACGTGGGTTGGAGTGAAGGTCGAGGAAGGTGTGGAAACGGCGTAGGCAAGGTGGCTTGGTCTCCGGTGAGGTGGGGTGGCTGAACGTGGTGGTTATCGGAGGGATATGTGCGTTCCGCATTCGAGTTGCAGTTCGTTCGATCACGCATATTTTGATTTCGTAATTATCGCGTCGAACTGGGTTTGGATTTCGAACGTAGGGTCGTTACGTGGTTTGCTGGGGGCGTCGTGGGTCGCCGAAGTGGTGGCGAACCACCGTGCACGTGCACGGTGGCGTGTGAGTGTCAGTGACTACGGGTAGGGGTCGTCTCGAGTGATACTCGAGAAAAATGGGAGTTTCTTCGGGTTTCTCTAGCATATGCGAGTGTGATTATTTAACTGCAGTTAAACAGTGGAAGAAGAAGAAGAACACGAGTAGAAGTAAGAAGAAACAAAGGGAAGACGCGAATTTGACTTGCGTAACTCGAGTATTTTACTCGGGGGTTTCCAGTGTTGGCCCGAGGCCAACATAGTACTGACTCGGGAATTAAAATTCAAGTTAAAGCAAAGTTTAAATTAAAGTTTCAAACCAAAGGTCTAAATATAAATTCAAGTGCAGTTTTGAAATTTAATTTGGAAATGGGTTTTACAAATTCAAATTGTTTTGATACTGTAAAGGAATTTGAATTTAAATTGGGGTTTGAAATGTAAAGAAACGATTTAAACAAAGTTAAATCGTGATTTAAATCTAAATTTGAGTCTTAGTTTTGAAATAAATGTAAGTTCATAAGATTAAAAGTTTTAACAATTTTGAATGTTAAAATAGAAATCTAAATGTTTTAAACTTATATTTGAAAAGGGTTTATTTTAAATAAAACTTAATTGAGTAATTAAGAAGTTAAATTTTTTATAAGTTGATTTATTTGTGATTAATTAAGCAGAATAAATGATAAAGTAAATTAGGTTAATCAAACCATATTGATATGAATTAAAGATTCTGTTTGATTGACTCTGATATTTATTTGGTGATGTTCTGTGATACTCAGTGATATATATTCTGGATATATTTGTGATGACTGTATATGATTTATCTGTGATAAATGTTATTTGGATTCAAAGTGTTGAATTAAAACTGTTTAAATCAATTAGACAACTTGACCCGTAAAACAACACTTGAAATTCGATGCGACAGGGAGTCGGATTCCAGTTGGTTATCCGAAACCCACATCGAATTATAATTGAATCTTTGTGACTGATAAATTTATTTTATCTATAAATCTGTGAATGAAGATAAGCGTTATCGATTATACCGCTTATGATATATCTGTGATGATTCATTGTGTTGCACTATTGTGTTAAACCTCTGGACTACACCATACACACACAAATATGGATTTCACGTGGAAATCAGTTAAGTCACAGATAATTTAAATTTAATGTTTTTGAAATTGAAATTTTAATTTCAATTGATTTTGGAAATGAATTTGGGTTAAATGTTAAAGCTTTTGAAATGGAGTTTTTAAGATAAAAGTTATTTTAAAATAACTTAATTAAATTTCCAATTTAAATCATTTAATTTGAATTTGAATTCAAAATAATTTGGAAATTGAATTCCATGTTTGGAAATTACGGTTAAAAATGTTATAAATGTGTTTGTATGAATTTAAACCATTTTAAAAGCATAATTTTGAGAATTTGGATTTAACCCAAATGACTTTAATTTGTATAAATGAATCGGGTTTCCAAAATGAAAACTGTTGTTTTCAAAAGAATAAAAGCTTTCAGATAAGAAATGAAATTCTAATTTAATTGAAGGAATTTCAAGATTGAATTGAAAAATGGTTTTCCAAGTTATGAATGAATTCTTCTTTTTGAAAGCTATGAATTAAATCTGGTTATTTTTAACAGATTTAAAATGATGATTTGTTTAAACCTTTGAAATTGAATTGTTTTGAAAGCTATAAGTTAAATCTTTGTTTTAGAGATTTAACGAGTTAATCAAATTGAAAAGGGAAATTAATTTGGAAAATCTGTGAATGAATCTTTTGTTTAAAAGATTAAAGTGTGGAAATTGTTAAACCGTTGAAGGTTGTTAAAATGAATCTTTTTGTTTAAAGATTTGGAAATGGTATTTTGTTTAAACCATTTGAAAGAAAAGTTTTGGGTAATAAGTTGTGACTTAATTGAAATCCCAATATCCATATGTTTTTAAAGTATCGCGCTCATTATTCGGTTTAGCCGGGAGAGGACCTTTGTGTCATATAACCCGTTCCGAATACTGATACGTCGTATATGGATAGCATTTGAAGACCGGTGGTGAAGACCGGATATTTTCGAAAACGAAAGGACAACTCGTCGAATGTCTCTGCATCGACTGGTCCCCGGTATAGAGATTTTAGCACCCTTTGTGATGGGAAGTCCGGACGTGATTGGAAATTATCCGGAATTGCAAGGGCTTCGTGAGAAGTGCCTTCGGTTCTGTTCGAACCCGGAACAGACTTGTATGGATACATGTCTGACATTACACTTTGAGATATAAAGCCGATTTCTTTCAAATACATTTCTGTTGGTGGCGGAGAATTTATTCTCTTAGCTTAACACCCTTCTCTGAGACGTACGAGCTCAGAGGTTATGTAGTTGAAATTTATCAGCGATATATCCCAATTTGGTAATGTGGCATGCTGAGTGTAGCTATGTGATGATCATCGTTTGATCATTTGTGATATGATCATTTGTTTGATCATTTATCTTTGTGATCATAGGTTGATCATCTGTTGACCCAAAGCATGGCTTTGTGACAAAGCGTAGCTTTGTGGACGAGACTTCGTCAGGGCCTCACAACCCGGAAATGGTCGAAACAGGATCGTTGCGGCAAGGTTATGAGGGTCGCGCCCTTTAGGGTATGTCATTTCCTTCTGGAAAGGGGTGGTATCATGGTATGGAGCCCAGATACTTACTCATGTGGATACACTTTCTTTATGATGTGTGATGTTGGATACCGAGCTCGGATAAAGGTCCCAAAGGACCGGGAGGTGGCATATTCGTGAGTTACCTGTTACAGGGGTAACCCGGCTTTGTTGGCAGAGAGCAGTTTGTCTCTCGGGACGTCCCGCCAGAGGCGATCCCATGCGACGGAAGGAAGTTCCTTAGCCTGACCATTTGTTGGAAATCCATTTCTCCAATACGAACCTTGTACGATTTTAGTTGTAGAACCTGCCATCTAATATGGTAGCTATAGTAGGCATAGTATAATGGTACCTATGCTGGCTAAGATTAATATTATACTTTCAAATTGTTTCTGCACTATGCACTAATAATAATATCAAGATGATTTGGCGTAGTAAGCATCTTTGACTATCATAAGAAGAAATCTCCTCCAATTCTGCGTTTGCATTGTGTGTGTGGCGGGAGGTCTTATGGTAGTTTCATTTTCCAAAAGCATTGCGGATTTCAATGTTTAAAGTTCTGTTGTGTTTGTTTAAAGATAAACTGTTTTTGATGCTCACACCAGTCCCATGACTGATCCGGAGTTTATTGTTCCCTTCCTAAACTCTGGGTGCCCACTATTTTCCACACGGGCAGTCTAGAGTTGGGTTTCTTTTCAGATATTCAGGTTTAGTAGATTATCTGGAGCTAGTTCATTCATCGGAGTTGCTTATCTTGGAGTTGTGGATTCATTCTTGTCTGAAGATCATTTTGGAGTTATCACTTCTATTGATATTGTTCCGCTGCTGTTGTTATCTTTTCTTTTCCGCTGCTATATTTGTTGTATCATCTCTGATGTATATTGATATTTATTGTATCACTCTGTTGTATCAGATATTGTATATCAATGTATTATTCTTTTCTTCCGCTGTGTTATTTACTTAATGTTGTTATAGCTCCGGAGAACCAGATTTGGCATTTGAATCTACGGCATTTTGTGTACAAGTGAAGTACGGGTGCCGATTTTCGAAGGCCAACTTTTGGGTCTTTACATTAGGCATATGTAAAAGGATTATGTATGAAGTTCCATAGGTAATTTATCTTAAGGGTAGATTTTTCCCTCTTAGATAATTAGAGTTTTGGAAAGTTCTACCTACACAAATTTTTTGATATTGTGTATTTTCATTCTTTTTACTTATGCAAACTACTAATGATGTGTCTGTGGCTGTCATTCATCTTAATTTACTTAACTAAGTAGTTATTTATTGTTTCAAAATTGTATTTTGACATTATAAGATATGCTACCATACACATACAATAGAAAACCCTTAAGTAAGAAACTAATAGCATAAAGTACAAAGCATTGAGACTGTTTTAGAGGATAATATCATGATGGTTTTATGTTTTGATCTTTCACCATAGAAAACCTTGAATTAGCTGCAAATATTAATCATGGAAAAATTTTGTGGCTAAATCAGCAATGGTTTTCACGGGATCTACAAGGGATCATTTTCTAATAATTATTTCACTAAATCAAGAATGAATTTCCATGGGATTTGCAAAGATCATTTTATTATCAATCTCACTAATCCTTTTAACATTGCGATAGATTTTCTTGGATTTCACAAGGGATTTTTTTAAGTGAAAATTAGGATTCGATCCTTATTTTCAAACATAATACATGGAAACCCCTTTCCAAAAATATTTTTAGTTAATCCCCAAAATTTATTTTGTCGATTATTTTTCATTTCTTTCAAAAAAAAATACATTCAATTGAAGGTTAATATGATCAAAACTAAACTTTTCTTTTATTATTTTGAATTTTCTTTGCAAAATTGAAAATATTTATAGTCTGGTTGAAACTAAAAATAGCGATGTGTTTCAAAAATTTGTTTTTAGAAGGAGATGTTGTGCATCTTGGAACTTAAAAGCGAGTGTTTTACAAAAATTCACTTTTTCCAATTTGAAATATTTTTACACTATCACAGTTGTAAATATCTTAGTTTTCCCATATAGATTGTTGCACTATCGACAGAAATTTACCATATATAATTTTGCAAGAGACTTACAAGGGTTCTTTAGGAAATTTATAAAAAAATATTAAATTTCATTTTGCTTTCATCTTGTTGTTTTAAATGTCTTAATAATTCTCAGGGACTGTGAAAAATTGAAGAAAAAAAGTAGAAAAGGGAAAACTAAACTATAAAAGGCTAACAAAAGATTAAGAAAATTCAACTTAATTGAATTTGAAAAAGAAAAATAGGTTGGGTAACTGTTTGAAGAGATTGAAAAATTCTAAATAATTAAGAATTATAATCCTTTATTAAAAAATTTGAATGACAAAGAGAATCTCGATTTTTTTTCATCGTTATACATTTTATTAGTTCAACAAATATAATATTTCTCGTTAAATGAAATATATTCTTAAGAAAAAATTAAAATATGGGAGAAGAAAAAGTTTTTTTTTGTAAAAATTTACTAACTCAAGGGAAAAAGCATCACTAATTGATCATATGATGAAAAAAATCCTAGACAGTATTCATGCTTTATTGCTACCAAATTATAAATATTCATTAGTTTATGGATAATCCTAAGGAAAGAAAGTGATAATACAAAAATTAATGTCTCCTTGAAATCGGAGACATTGTGAAATTGGGGTCTCCAAATCTTTGATTGTGATGATTGCTTGTCTTCTTCGACGGTCTGCCCTAATAGTCTTTGTATGCTCTACCTTGCTCTCTGAACGAGAAATTTGAGGTAAAGAGTAATTATGGCAGCAGAATCTTCACTTCATTGATCTTGTTAATTCTCTGTCTTCTTTAAGGGGCTCGCCTCTTTGCATACTTTGCCTTGCTCCTTGCTTAACGAACCTGTGGTAAAAATAAAATGCACAACGATTTTGTTGTTTTTATATCATGGATCAAGTATAAGAAAATCATGTTTTAATGATCTTGTATATACATTATCTTGATCGCGGTAAAGGTGTGCTTGAATGCAAATAAGATTTCCTTTTGAACCTTCAAAATATGTCTCGGCAGGTTATGAGTGAATTGTTGTATATACATGGCAACAAATGAAGCATGAGATTGTTCTGAATAGTAAGGGCATCTCCAGTGGTAGATTTACATTCTGAATTTGCCAAAAAAACATCTCCAGTCGTTCAATTCAAGCTGAATATTCAGTTGAAAGTTCAGGATCCCGTTCAGGATCCTAAACTGGGGTTGGGCGCTCATTTAATGGGCGCCCAAGCCCTGACGCCCATTTAATGGGCGCCCAAGCCCTAGCGCCTATTTAATGGACGCCAGGCTTCTGGCGCCCATTAAATGGGTGCCCAAGCCCCCCAATTGTGGGAGGTTCCTGGCTTCCATTTAATGGGAGCCTACTTGGGCACCCATTTAATGAGTGCCTGGAAATCAGGCGCCCATTAAATGGGCGCCTAAGGCCAGGCGCCCATTTAATGGACGCCTGGCCACTAGGTGCCCACCCCATGTTCAGGGCTGAATATTCAACCCTGAATCCACTGAAGTTGCCCTAAGTATGATAGCATTTTCTACTCGCATGGGACAATCAAAATAGTAAGCATGAGTTAAAATAACCTCCAGTCCATATAATACCCATTAAAATTTTGAAATAACTCCTAATGGTCTTATCACTATGTCCAAATAGATGTAGCCTAGTTTCGATGCTCTACGCGGAACAACATCTACGCTTGGATGCTAATGTTTTTTTTTACAAAAAAAATAGGGCTAAAACTTCTTTTATTGATGTAAAACTATGTACAATATATAGAACTGGCCCAAAAACAACAGGCCTATAAACCTACATTCACAAACGAGGGAAAAAATCACACACTTCAACCCATTATCTCGAAGCTTCTCGCATGGGATACTATACCACTTCATTTAATCAAGCCCTTCAAACTAATAAATTTTCCATTTCCAGCTTACTTCCATGTCGGTGCATTCCAATTTCCGCTCAAAATTCTGAACACCTGTACAGCACCTCGCTTCACATGATCTGAAGCGGATCTGTTTGCACTAAGCGTCTTTTCGTCTCCTCCTACTTCCACTGCCTTTGCATGTTCTTCTACCAACTACGTTAGAAACATCTAATGCACTTTCAACCTTTATAATTTTTTGTTTTACAAAAACTACTTTGCTCTATCTTCTTATGTAACAACCTGGAATTTCACTTCTTTTATTTGCGAATACTTAATTAATTTTAAATATTCAAATATATAGGGTTTGTAATGAAAATAAAAATCTTTTTAATTATAAACAACGATGGTGAAATAGTTTTTAAATTTTGTTTACAAAAACAATTAGTTCGAATGAAGATTGAAAATGTGACCGGAATTCGTTTTTCGAATTTTCGATTTTTCGTCGGCTAAAAGTTGTCAAAAATATCATGATACTTTGGTATACACACATACATACATTTACAAATATTTTGACATGTAAATGCATATGTGTACATATATGTACACTTAAGAGTGTGTGTGTGTAAGATAAGATTTTACTATAAAAAGTTAATATATTATATAATATAAAGATGCTTTTCTCAACATAAGTACAATTAAGTACAAAACATGTTTTACTATGTTGGAACATGAAGTGTCAGGAGGAGGACAAGTCTGTGAGGTGGCACAAGGTGGTGGAGGGTAAAAGATAAGGGCTGTTTGGGTAATTTATTTTTTTCTTACTTATAAATAGCAATTTCCTCCTTTCATTTTTCCTCCTCTTATTTCTATTATATCTTCCTCTTCTCCAATTCAAATAAAGAAATTTCTTTTTTTAAACCGTGTAAAATTTCAGTAGCTACAACTTTCATTTGCACCACTTCTTCAAATTTTGAACTTAACTATGTCAAAAATGCATTTCATTCAGATCTATTTTTGGACTCAGATATCCTAGCCCGAAAATACCTCTTATTCTATTGATCATATCTCCCTCAAAAATATCAAAATTTAGTTATTATTTTTTTTAAATGATAGAGAAAATAATTTCCAAGAACTTTTCTTTTTAGCACTTTTCAAAATTACTAGAGGAACATGGCAAAAGGTCGAGGAAAAGATGACCCATTTTCGAGTTGATTTTGTGGTTTTCAAGCTTTGCAAGTTCTAAAGTATTTCAAGTTTTCAAATGGTTTTGCAAAATTATTATGAGTAAATTTCTTAACTTCTTGAAAGGAATTTACTTATATAGATGTGTGTGTTGGTAATGTGGTTATATACGTAATGTTGTGTTTGGATTACGGTATGGTTTGGATGCGTATGTATGTACTAACTTGTAGTTGAGCATTAGATTTTGAGTTGATAGTTAAAGGGATGTGTTGGTTATAAAAGATGTGATTTTTGGTTAGTGATGATAAGGTTTGGTATATATGAACTTGGATATGTTGTATGTGTATTAAGTTTGACTTGAAGCTAAAGCAAGTTAGCATGTAAACTAGTTTGTAAGTGGAAATTGCGGTCATATAGCGATAAGTCGCTATAAATGCAGTTTCGATAAAATTAGTCTTTTTTTTGAAAAGTTTGAATCTTTTTACTTCAAGTGTTTTGAAATGTTTTCCAAACTCAATAATGAATGTTTAAAAAGGATAATTAAGTTTTTAATAATAATTTTAATTAATTAAATATTAGTACTAATTAATTATCTTTTAAAGTAAGATTAATTTTTAAATTAAATATTGATTAAGTAAGATTATTTTTAATTAATTATGAGTTAAGTTTATGATTTATTTTTAATTAATTATTAATTAAATAAAGGGTTTAATTATTAATTAATTAATAATCAAGTTAATTTAAGTTAAATATATTATTAAGACTTCATTATGATTTAATTATTTTAAATAAAGGTTTAATTTATTATTAAGTTTTAATTAAAAGATTATTTAATCAATTAATTGAGATTAATTAATAGTTAATTATTAATCATGGTTTTATATTATTATTTTAATAAAGGATTAATTAAGGGTTTAATTTATAAATAAGTTATTTATTAATGGTTTAATTTACTATTTATAATTAAATTAAGTTCAAATATAATAAAGATTAATTATGATTTAATAAGAGTTTAGCTTGTAATTAATCATTTTAAAATGGAATTTTAAGTTTTTAATCATTTTTTCCCAAGAATCTAATTGTTTTAAGGGTACTTCTTTTTCAAAGAAGGTTTTGAACACAAGGGATTCAAATGTCGATGCCATTAAGTAGACAACAATTGTGAAAGAGTTATGTAAATGGTTTGATTGTATGGACATGTGTAAGCAGAATAGATCCCCGTTCTGTTATGATTTGATTGTTTGAATGTTTGGACATATGATAGTAGAATAAATCTCTGTTCTACTATAATGTAATTGTTGTTTGTGTGGACATATGTTTTAGCAGAATAAATTCTCGTTCTGCTATAAATTGATTAAATTGTTTTGGACATCTATTTAGTAGGACAAATCACAATCCTGCTATTATGTTGTTTGGACATGTATATGCTAGTTGAACTATATTGATATGTTACTCCCTGATTTGATAATGGATTTTATTTACATGTATGTTGGCCTATGTAGATAATTGATAAGTGACTTGGAATTAAATTAAAACTAAATGGTAACTTAAATAAGAACCAATGTGATTGCTAAGCTCTTTTTGAATTTTTAAAGTATGGTTTTGAATTAATTTCAATTCTTTAATCAATTTGGGTTTAAAGTTTATAAATAATTTTCAAGTTATATTATTATGTGGAAAATAGACACAAGAACAAACTTTGAAAAAAATTAGACTGAAGAACAAAAGGTATTTAAATGTGAAGTGAGCTTTTAAAAGGAACTTTTTATAAAGGACAAGTGGATTAGTTTATAATAAGTAATGCTTTCAAAAAGAAATTTGAAAGGAGGAATTTTCCAAATGTTTTGATAATATACTTTTAACCCTAAGATAAGTATAAATATTTTCCAAGTAAAAAGGGGAAGTAAGGGGTTTGGGAAAGGTGTTTAGTAAAGATCTTTTGATCAAGTTTTATAAAGTGATTTTTTTGACTAAAAATTAATCAATAAAAGCTTAGCGGATCGCATATGGAATTGAATCAATGTTTGAATGATTGTTTATTTCATAGTTAAATAACCGACAAACAAATCTGGACCAAAACATAACTTTGGAAATATCTAGAGAAAACACGTGAGTTATATGGCATAGTCATCTCCAATGATGTTGTACTGTGTGTATAGATCTCATTTCGTTCTTCTACGATAATGGTAAGGAAATCTGTCCACAAACCGTTAGGATGTGAACTCCGCTCTTATCATTTTTCTGGTTATTTTCTAAAGAATCGAGGTTGTGTTTATTGGAAACTATCGAGACTTGTTTCTAAGAGACCAGAATCAGATATGTTATCTGAAAACCACTTCGATCTAACTCAAGCGTTTCGAATTGAAGACATCTTGAAGAATATGGAATCGAAGATGGAGCATTGAAGTGAAAGCATTGCTTGCTACTAATCTTAAGAGTGATTTCAAAATGAATGTTGTAGAAGTAATGTCTTCGGTTTGTTCTTATCCTAGACAAATTGTATGGATGAAAGCTGGCACTCCATTACTGCCTAGAAGGTAGTGTTAGCATTCCAAGTGGGATTGCTATTCAAAAGATAAGCGTAGCCTCATCTACCGAAAATGACTAAAATAGGGGAGATGCAGTAGGTCTAAGTGGGTCGCTCCCATTAGGGCGTGTCATCACCTTTTAGGTACATCTACATATTTATGGATTGGTTGTGCATGAGATCTCAATAAAAAGGGTTGCAAAGCAACATGGATGATGACATATTCGTTAATATCCAGTAACGAGTAGGCTGGTCTTGTGTTGGCAGGATATCCTGGCGAGTTCCTTAGTACATTTTCTAGACATGTACCGTGATAGGTGGTACCCCGGTGCCTTGTCGTAGTATGGAATCCATTCTACAATAAGCACCGTGTGGTTTTGATTATGCCCAACTATGTTGAAATGTGAGATGCAAGCATTTCAACTATTTTCATATTTTACTTTGACCTCTAGACATTATCATAATATCACTGGATTTTCTATAAAAAGTGCTCCGGTTATCGCAAGGAAAAGCGCATTCGTGTTTATGTGCGATGTGGGATTACGATATACCTTTGATTTTAATGGGGTTTTAAACATAATAGTTCAATTGTTTGAGTTTACTCACACCAGACCCATGTCTGACCCGGAGTTTTATTTTCTTTCCCTTGAACTCTCGGATGCTCAAATTTTTATGGGCAGCCAAGTAGTTCAGGATTTCCCACGGATGCAACTTGGAGGAGCTTGGAGCAGGAGACTTCATCGATAGCTAGTTATTATCTTGTATCTGTTGTATTATATGTATCTTATATCAGTTAGGTAGGGACAAGCTATTATAACTATCCAAGAGTAGAATTGTATTAGTATGACTCTGATGTATCAGTTTCAAAATGACTTTGTAAAGTATTATGTTGATTAATATATGTTATTCCATTGCCTTGTGAGATTCTATGATTGTTTTCGTTTCTTCTATCTTCTATCTTTTTCTTTCACCCCTAATCATTGGTTTTTCCGGCACTGAATGCTCGAAACGTAATACAGTGGACGTATTAGCGTCGATTTTCGAGGGTCAAAAATCTGGTTCGTTACACTTTATTAATTTTAACTTTATGTTTACTTTGTAGCTCGCTACCGACCTCCAACGCCTCCTTTTGAGTAGATTTGAGTATATAACTTTTATTTGTGGAGTTCAAAAGTTTAAGAAATGATTTATTTGATGTATTATTGGCAATGTTATGTAATTTGAGTATTGCCAAACTACCCAACCATGATGTAAAAGCTCCAGCCTTTTTGCATGTTGCTTTTGAAGGCGAAACATAATTCTCATGTCATTTCTTTGCAAGATAAGTATTTTCGATTTACAGTGGATTCTTTTCATCAACCAGAACGATGCTTAACTATCAAATTTTGTGTGCAGATCTGGACCTGAGAAGTTAGGACAAAAAATGGGAAAAAAATAAATATTAAAGGACTTTCGAACCTGACTACGGAAACTGGAAGTAGCATTTGCATTGTCCCATTTCGTCGGATCTAAGAACGGTAGCCAAAATACGGTCTCAAGAAGGTTGGGGGTAAGTGATCTTAAATTGATTACCTTCCAATATCTTGATCTTTGTCATTGATGAATGTTCTGTGTTTGGATCTAGATGTTCTTGCTTTAACCAAGTACACGATCATATCATGCGCCGAACTTACACCATGTTACAAGGTTAAATTTTTGTCTTGTCGCTTGTATAATTTCTTTTAAACTGAACTTACCTCTCTTTATACCAATGCATTTTCAAAAATCTTGTTCCTCTTCTTCATTTACATTGATAGATTCTATTTCGCTTCTTACACAGCCCAGATAACCGAATCTATTGCATTTTCGACTTCTATTGTCAATAATGTCCACGACCAAACTTCTTTCACCTCTTACCCACATCCTGTGCAGTTAATGCCCCGCTATATCCCCGCTATAACTCCGATATATCTTATAGCGGAATCCTACCGCTACGATTTTTCCATATATCCCCAACATATAGCCTTTCCGCTTTAATCCCCGCTATTTCCGCTATATCCCGTTATTTTAGCAATATTCCGCTATATCTTCTATAAAAAATTGGATTGAAAAATGATATTTTTACGCTATAAAAATTATGAAATTAATTAATTTCATTGAAATTTTGACATATGTTTAGAAATGATAATACTCAAATATTCTACTAAATTAAATTAAGTTATATAATAGTTTTACGTTCATTTACAATACATTTGCACATATTTTTATTTAAAATTATTTTTGTATTAATTAAAATTCAATTGAATGTTAATTTTTCACATAATTACTATTTATATATTTGTAAAAACAACAAGTATGGGATTTATATGCTATTTTAGAGTAATCCGATATATCCCGCTATATCTTCGCTACATCCCCGCTATGACTTTTTGCACCTCTACCGCATTGAATCCACCGAGCGCTTTAACTGCACAGCCCACATCACAATATCCATTCCTAGTTTACAGATAAGGTTGCTACATTTAATCTACGGATCGAACTAAAGGAGAGTACCTTTTCCATCAACAATCTGTCTTCCTATGCATTTCAATTCCCCCGATCTTATACTTGGAATGTATTCCCAAACCCAGAATCATCAGGGCATTCATTACACTCCCAAAATGACCGATTTCTATTATTCTTCCTAACCATTAACTTTTCCTACAGCTCCTCTTCATTTAGAATTTTCTAATCAATTTAGTTCCCATCGCCACTTGGAGCTCATCTAAATTTCTCAAACCCATACCATCCTTATGTTTACTTCTACTAACAATATCCCGTGAGATCTTTCTAGCTCTACCCTTCCATAAGAAATTTGAACAAATATGAATTATACTATGTAGAGTTGCCTTTGGGAATTCAAAACATTGCATTTGATATTACATCATAGGATATATTATATATCTTAACAACTCAATCTTGCCAGCCTAGCTCAACAATTTTCCTTCCCAACTCTTAGCCTTGCCTTTAATTCTTTCGAGCAATACTTAAAATCTCAATGGTTAAGAATAATTTGGATGGCCGGACGCCAAGGTTTATCATTGGCAATACACTTTCCTCAACACCCAAAATGGAACATATCTTGGTTATATTATCCCATCACCACCAAAAAAAAATATTAGAATTCATTCCATTCATTTGAAGACCAATCATCTTATATAATTTTTAATAAACCTCTTTTGTAACTTTTGCATCTTCTACATCTGCTTTTGTGAAAATAAGGATATCATCTGCATAGATCAAATATGTTATTTCCAAACCATATTTTGAATCAATTTAATTCTTTCTTCTTTCAGTATTATGTCCATCAGTAATGTGAAGTACTCTATAACAATAATGAAAATTATAGGTGAAACTAGATTACCTTGTCTTAATCCATTGGAATTGCTAAAAAATCCATAACTATTTCTTTGTTATTTGACTAAAAAGCATGCCGTCGATATTATTTCTTGGATAGTACTCCTCCATCTATCTGTAAATTCCATTACATCTGACATATGCAACAAAAAATTCTAATTAATCATATCATAAGCTTTCCCGATGTCGACTTTGATGCACATGTTGTTATCATTGCTCCTGCCAAAACCTCTTGTAAACTCATGTGCCAAAAAATTGCCATCTTTAATGCTTCTCTCTTGGGTAAAGGCGGTTTGATTTTCCAAAAGCAAAGAAGCTAAAAATGGCCTCAATCTATTACTCAACACTTTTGCAATAACCTTATATATAAAGTTACAAAATAGGACGAAACTCTGTAATATTTGTAGGGGTTTTAACCTTGGAGACAAGAATTATCAGGGTATGATTGCTTTCCCTAATTAATCTTCATGAAACGAAGACATATATAACGATATGCAATAAATCATGTGTAATTGTTTCCCAGTGAGCCTTACATAACTTCATATTAAATCTATCCAGACCAACGACAATATTATCACTTACTAGAAACGCCACATCTTTCACCTCCTCATAATCAATTACATCATTCATATAGTCCCTTCTAGAATCTGTAAGGATTTTTTTGCATATTATCTTTGGAATATTTGAACCTAAAGGAACTTGATTATAAATCCTCAAAGAACTCAACAGCTCTTCTGCCAAACTATTTAGGATCTTTGCATCTCATGCATATCAAATTTTGTTTCGACCTCCGTGCACTATGGCGCCTTTTTTTGGACATTTTTGCATAGTATGTTGTAGGTTCATCACTTTTTTGGGCCATTCACATTTTTACTTTTGCATAACTTCAATATACTCCCTTTTAAGCACCCACTCCAAATTGGCCTTGCATTCTTGTTGTTCTCTAGCCAAAATTTCACCATGAAACTCTTCGTTTTACTTTTGTAACTCACCACATCTTCTCTTCCATTCACTAACTTCCACCTTCAAATCCCTCTTGTTCATGTACTGTTGCTTAAACATCACCTTGTACCTCCTCTGCTTTGCCAGGAATTTGTATAACGGTATGCATTGTGTATTGATTATCCATTCTTGCTCAAATATTACTTGATAATCCTCATAAGTATTCCAATGGTTCATTTGTTTAAACATTTTTCCATATTGGATTTCATGTCCACTGGATACACTAAGATTGGAGAGTGATCACTGCCACTTAATGGGAGATAATTCAGCTCATAAGATAGAATGCTTGAATCCATTAGATGTTGGCCAAAGCTCTATTGATTCTTGTCTTTATATTCTTTTTTGGACTCGAACACCAAGAAAATTTGAAACCCTAAATGTTTATCTTTGTTAGACCTGCTTTGGACATGCACATATCAAATTCTATCATTTTCTCGCAAGGGAGTATATTACCTTAAGTTGCTCACTGGCATATCGAATACAATTATAATCTCCTATGTGCAGCCGAGGATGTATAATAATATAAGAATTAATTTCTAAATTGTCCAATAGCTTGCATCTCATATGTTCGGAATCATAAGTGTAAACAAAGGTACATAAAAATAGTGGCATGCCTCCTTTTCTCAACTGTATGGAAATATGTTGATCACTCATAGATAATAAATTTTTCTTTAAAGTAGCATAAGTGTTTATATACCTTCTTTTGATTATTTCATACTCAAGTTTAAGCTGATTCATACTTGGTACTGACTCCACCATAAACATACCATCACGGTTTTTGCAAAGAGGCGATTCCAAAACTCTTTTCAAATTTTCATGTATAGCTCTAAATTGTAGGTTTACTTCCTTCAACCTACTGCTCAAAACCCTCTCCTTATTTTTTTTGCATATCAAACAATTCTATCAAAATGTATATTTTTGATAAACCTTACACAAAAGAGATAAAATTTTCTCATAATAAAATTTATATTCATAAGTGAATATTTCACAGTTATACAAGGTAACATATATAGGTAGCTATGTCACGGTCTAATGGTGAAATTTTACGTTGAAAATAATATATATATTTAAAAGGTTCAAATTATGATTTAATATTTGCTTAACCTTCATTTGTGAACGATGATTTGTTAATTAAGATTTCACTCATTTTGGATCAAGTCCAAGCTCATAAGTTATTGCTAATCTGTCTCGGTAAATTGGATGTGGATCAACTTCATAAAATCTACAAGTAGAGAAAGGATAAATAATTAGAAAGATCCATAGATAAGTATGGATAAATTTTTTTAAAGTATACCTCAGAAGTCCAGTGTTCTACAAATATGTGTAACACTGATAGTTTTTCTTCAGTCCTTCGTTTGGTCTGATCACTTCTCTATTCTCAGATCCATAATTCTTTGTGTCTCCACTTCAGGAAGTACTTGATTGTCAATCAACTAAGACATGAATGATTATTCCCTAATTAACTTTAAGCTATCATGCATTCTTATGAGTTATTTTTTCATACCTTTGTTCTAAGGTTCTCGATAAAATATATTTTCTATTAAGAAAACTAGATAAGAACAGAAATAAATTATAGTGAAATGTACTTCTAAATTTTTTGTTGGTATTGAAAAATACATGTGAAGTCTGCCAAATAATGAAAATGTATGCAATATATTACGGAAGAAAGTTTACAAATAAAATATACCATGGTTAATGAGTCTACACCTCTTACTACAACTATAAAGAGAAATATGTCCTAACACTACAAAAGTTAAACTTGCTTTAAAACTTAAATATAAATTTAAGCTATGCAAACAAAATAGAATAAAATTACACTGTTCTTAAAATGGGTTTCCCCATGTGTTCTATGAGAGCCACACCATTAAGTTTCAACTTAATTTTAATAACATTAATTAAAAGAAGAGCGGTGCTGAATGCATTGCATTATACTGTTTAAATTACCAAGTTTCATTCGGTAGTATACTGCCAAATGAAATTTGATTAAAAAATTACTTTATTCAATGGTATGACGTCGACCACTCGATGATGACCGTTGACTACCGTGCATTAGGCTTGTGGAAACGTTGATTTTTTACTATTTGATCTTAAAGCCTTTGTTAGATGCAAAGTTAACTTACATCATGGCCTTGAGGATCCATTGCTTTGGATCTCTCTGTATTAATTTTATGACTAAATAGTTTTCTCTCCAGGATCAAAAACATTATAATTTGATCATTATATAGATCACCAAACTACGAAATTAGCTATTATACGATAATAGAGATGTAATCAAAGAACTAATTTCTTCTTATCAACATTCATTGACATCTCTACTCCTAATTGCTTATACATGCATTGAAATTTTCAATTTTTTCTAATGTGCATTCATGCATTTTGGTTGATAAATATAAAACAACTACACATGTACCTAATTTTTCTTTGATTAATTATAAATAACTAAAATTTCACATATTTTTATCATATTTCTTTAAAAAATTTAAAATTTTGTAAAGTTTATTAACTATTTTCATATGCATGCAAAATTTGATCATCGACCCTTTTTGATATTTAATCATACGTAAATATTTGAGCATCTCCAACTGTTCTAGGGTTCAAAATTAGATCATGATGGTTTACAAGACGTAATACGTACTATTTTCCAATAGGGAATTGAACCAGGTGCTTGTTCAACAAGCTCTTGATTTTTAGGCATTAACGCTTAAGGACTAGTTCTTATTCTACAAGCGTCTGATCATTTGGTGCTTGTTAAACAAGCGCTAGCACACACTCCTATTTCCTCCTTTCCCTCATTTTTCACCTTCACCGTTTTTTAGTTTTACCATTTTAACTAAAAAACATCCAAATGCTAACCGATCCATTAAAATTGCTAGATGAGTTGCCTGTTACACGAATGATTCCAATGGTGGTGTAGTGCATACCATTTTAGATACTACCATGATTGCAGATGATCTTCTTTGATTGTAGAGCTACCATAGACAATGACAAATCAATTGAGTGCAGTGTTAATGATGCCTCGGGTATATTTTTAATATACAATTATCAGATAAATATACTTATTACAAATTATAAATATTTATCGGTTTGGTTAGTTCACATCTTCCCACATTTTGTCTTGGATTTGTAACAAATTACAAAATGAAACCTCTATTGGAAAGTGTGAAAAAGGAAATGAGATGATTTGAATGACTTGCTTTATTTGATTCAATACAGGGTATTTATACACGTAATTGATAACAATAAAAAGAGGTAATAGAAAACTACCGTTAACATTTGAATACAAAACTAATTCCTATATGTATTCCTGAAGAATAGCTTTGGCTGAAGAGTAGCTTCACTCCCTGAAGAATAGCTTTACTTCCTCCTTCCTCACGTAATTTAACACCCCCCGTCAAGTTGGAGCCGGGAGAGAAATGTCGAGCATGCCCAACTTGCTAAGTAATCGTTTGAAATTATCAACACCCAGTGGTTTTCTGAAAATATCCGCTAGTTGGTCGCAAGAACGAATATAGGAAGGAGTAATAAGACCGAAGAGTATCTTTTCACGAACGAAATGACAATCTATTTCGATGTGCTTAGTTCGTTCATGGAAGACGGGATTTGCAGCAATATGAATTGCAGCTTGGCTATCGCAATGTATTGTTATAGGAGCAGATTGCGGAAAACCAAGTTCGGATAAGATTGAATGTAACCACTGTACTTCAGCGGTAATAGCAGCAAGAGACCGATACTCAGCTTCAGCGGACGATCGAGAAACAGTTGGTTGTTTCTTTGATTTCCAGGAGATGGGACTAGAACTAAGCATTGTAAAATATCCGGTAGTAGAACGGCGAGTGACGGGGCACCCTGCCTAGTCAGAATCAGCAAAACCGACTAGAGAAAGAGAACTCGTCGCCGACAGAAATAAACCATTACCAATAGAACCTTTGAGATAACGAAGGACTTTATTTGCAGCATCAAGATGAGTGGAACGAGGGCTTTGCATAAATTGACTAAGTTTGTTGATAGCATATTGAATGTCAGGACGAGTGACTGTAAGATATAAGAGACGACCGATGAGTCGTCGATAGAGAGACGGGTCAGGCAAGAGATTGCCGTTATCTGGAAGAAGTTGACTATGTTGTTCCATAGGAATTGGAGTTGTACTAGAACCAAGCATACCTGAATCCTTTAATATATCAAGTGTGTATTTACGTTGACATAAAAATAATCCCTTTTTGGAACGAGAAACTTCAATACCAAGAAAATAATGTAGACACCCAAGATCTTTAATGGAGAAAGATTTGGCGAGAAATTGTTTTGTTGTGGAAATAAAAGATTCATTGTTTCCCGTAATGATAATATCATCTATGTAAACAAGAACAAATACTGAAATATGATCATGAATATACGTAAAGAGACTGTAATCGAAAATAGATTGATGGAAACCACGTCGAATTAAAGTAGAAGAGAACTTAGAGAACCATTGACGCGAGGCTTGCTTAAGTCCATAAAGAGATTTATGGAGCTTACAAACTTGATTATCACTATGATGAGGAAGACCAGGAGGAAGTTTCATATAAACTTCTTCATTGAGATCACCTTGGAGAAAGGCATTATTGACATCTAATTGATAAAGAGACCAATTTTTAATGGTAGCGATAGAAAGAAGTAGACGAACGGTGACCAATTTCGCTACCGGAGCAAAGGTATCATGGTAATCAATTCCTTCAACTTGGGTGTAACCTTTGGCTACTAAACGAGCTTTATGTCGTTCAATAGAGCCATCAGAACAATATTTAATTTTATATACCCATTTGCAACCAATTGGTGTTTTATTTGGTGGTAATGAGCAAACTAACCATGTTTTGTTTGCTTCAAGGGCACGAAGTTCAACAGACATTGCATCACGCCAAGCAGAAGATTGAACAGCTTGAGAATAGGTTTGAGGTTCATTATGGTTAATAATTTTGGATAGAAAAACGTGATGAGAAGGACTAAACTTTTCCAAAGAGAAATATTTGGATAAAGGAAAAGAAGTAGATGAAGGAGAGGTGTTGCATACATAATCATTGAGATGTGATGGCGGTTGTCGAATTCGCTGAGGACGATTTAAATCAGCAGTATTTGCTGGAATTAAAATAGAAGAATTATTATTAATTTGCTGAGACTGATTTGGATCAGCAATTTCTATTGGAATCAGATTTGGAGAATGATTTTGAAGTGAATTTTCACTATTTTCAATTGTATTAGATGAAGGAATATTAGTTGGTACTGATGAATCATTTTGAAATGGTGTGGAATCTGTGGGTGAATCATCATCTAGTGGTGTGATGGAAATGTCGTTAGAACGATGGTTTGAAATGTTTTTGTACGGAAAGACCGACTCATGAAAAATAACGTCACGTGAGACTATTATGCAATGAGAAGAAGGATCATAAAGTCGATATCCTTTTTGACCATAAGGGTAACCAACAAAAATGTGTGGTTTACCTCGTGCATCGAATTTATTTTTAATACGCATATTTTTCGCACAACAAAGACAACCAAACACACGTAAAGATGAATAAGACGGGATCTTTCCAAATAAAATTCCATGAGGAGATTTGAAATTAAGAATACGTGTAGGTAATTTGTTTATGAGAAACGTAGCGGTGAGAACACATTCACCCCAAAAAGAGAGGGGGAGATTAGCCTGGAATCGGAGCGAGCGAGCAACATCGAGTAAGTGTCGGTGCTTATGTTCCACTATACCGTTTTGTTGAGGAGTGGATACACAACTTCGTTGATGTATTATTCCATGAGAATGGAATCAATTTTGAAATTTGGAAGAAAGAAACTCGGTTCCGTTGTCGGATCGAAAGACTTGAAGTTGTGGTATAAAAACACCACCGTTGCCAGATTTAATAGTGGAAATTGATAGTTTGAATTGTCTATTAACCTGATTACTAAAATGTTTTATCATATGAAACGTTTAAGATTTGAGTTTCATTAAGTAGACCCAAGTGCATCTTGAATAATCATCCACAATAGTAAGAAAAAAACGTGAACCGTTTTTAGAAGGAGCACTAAATGGTCCCCAAACATCAACATGGAGTAATTCAAAACACATAGAAGAGCGAGATATACTCTATGGAAAAGAATCACGAGATTGTTTAGCTTGAGGACAAACGTCACAAATAAATTTATTATTCGCGGATATATCCGGAAAATTATTTACAAGGAATTTGAAACGAGAACTACTAGGGTGACCAAGGCGAGAGTGCCAAAGGTCAAAATTATTCGGTAGCTGAAATGAAAAAACAGAATTCAAGTGAGGAACATCCTCCAAATAGAAAAGACCATGATGAAGACTACCCCGACCAATCTTCTTCTTCGTTAACTGGTCCTGAAAAAGACAATGAGATGTTGAGAAAATTACTTCACAATTAATTTGTTTTATTAATTGTGAGATAGATAATAGGTTGAATTTAAAAGATGGAATAAAGAAAACATCTTTCAGAATAAGGGAATTGGAGAATTTAACAATCCCAATATGAGTCACTGATGCAAAAGTGCCATCAGGTAATTGAACAGAGACATGTTTTTGCAAGGGTACATGTGAAGAGAAAATTGACAGTGATGTGCATATATGATTTGATGCACCTGAGTCTATAATCTAGCAAGAGGACGTACATGAAAGAATTGTACCTGCTAAATCAGCGGAAAGTTCGCCGACGTCATCTTTGGCCAAAAGAGTGAGCAACTTGTTGTATTGATCGGCTGTTAATTAGTTATTTGACGCAGCAAAAGCAGATGGTCCGCGTTCGGAGACATGTTTTCTTTGTCGGTCTGGGAAGCCATGGAGCTGATAGCATTTCTCCCGAATATGCCCAAGGCGGTTGCAGTGGTCACAGAATGGGCGCTGCCTCTTCGATGGTCCACTGTATGGTGGTTTTGAAGTTTAAAAGGCAGCAGAGTCGACAACGGGAGTTGATCGAACATTCAACTCCTGTTGCTTTTCCTCTTGACGGACGAGGTTGTAGATTCGTTGAATGGATGGAAATGGCTCCATTAGAAGAATCTGACTTCGGACAGCAGAGAAACTATCATGGAGTCCTTGAAGAAACTCCATGGCCCGATCCTGGTTTTGCTGCTCAATGATACACTTTCCATTTCCGCAAGTACACGGTGTGATCGAAATAATACTGCTCAATTCATCCCACAAAGATTTGAGTTGCGTGAAATACAATGAAACAGTCATACCTTCCTGTTTGAGAGAGGAGATAGAGAGTTTCAGCTGATATATCTTAGGCGCATTAGATTGAGAGAAGCGCTCCTTGAGGTCCATCCATATTTGGGCAGCAGTGTCGGCATAGAGAATGCTTGGCTTGATTTCCGGGGAAACGGAATTGAGTATCCAGCTGCCAACAAGATCGTTGCAGCGGCGCCAATTGGCGATGTTGGTATCCACGGTTGGGATCGGCAAGGAACAGTCGACGAAGCTGAATTTTCTCTTGGCCCGTAACGCCATCGTAATGGCACGATTCCATGAGCCATAATTATCACCTATTAAGAGAGGTGTGACAAGGACAGTTGATGGGCTATCGGAGTGGTGGATAGCGTAAGGATCAGATCTGATGGGAATGGCAGCGAAATTGTTTTCTTCAGCCATGACAAAGGATTGAGAAAAATAAGAGCAGAGATAGAATCGTGGAGTGTTTTACTGCTCTGATACCATGTGAAAAAGGAAATGAGATGATTTGAATGACTTGCTTTATTTGATTCAATACAGGGTATTTATACACGTAATTGATAACAATAAAAAGAGGTAATAGAAAACTACCGTTAACATTTGAATACAAAACTAATTCCTATATGTATTCCTGAAGAATAGCTTTGGCTGAAGAGTAGCTTCACTCCCTGAAGAATAGCTTGACTTCCTCCTTCCTCACGTAATTTAACAGAAAGAAATCGCTATTTTAATTTTCAATGTTACAATAAATGGCGACCTTTCTAGAGATAATGGTTTCCTGAAAACCCTAATATTTCTTCTTCTCTTTTTTTAATTTTTCTTCTCCCAATTTCTTATTTTTCTCATTTTTCTTCTTTCTTTTCATGAATCAATCTGAGATAATCAAGGTTGAGGCTGGCTGTGATGAGAATGCAAGGGAATGGTGTAACACCTCCACTAAAAAGACCCTAATTACCAGCAGCAGTTCATCAGAAAATATGAATTAAGGCCAAGTTCCTCAGATTCTGATGGTCAGTTCATCATAGGAGGAGGCATGAGGTAGTAGCAGGGGTGCGGGTCCAAGACTTAAGGGATTTATGGCCTGAGGGATGAGTTACACGCATATATCAATGATGCATGTCTATGCACGTGTACACTGATATAAGGAGTCAGCAGTTTCGTTTTTGGGTTGGTTATGTTTTATGAGTCTTGTAATGTTTGTGTTGGGTTAACATGGTCCGATTTAGCTTAGGGATTGATTTAGTCATGTTGAATGAGTCAAGTTAATAGAGTCATGTTGACTAAGTCATGCATGAATCACTATAAAAGTATCTACATAGTTGATGTAAAATATATGAAAAAATGAAATAATATCAATTCTTATTTTCTTCTTTTACTATTGTTGTTCACTACTCTTAATCTTGTTCTTTTGCCTTCTTTGATTCCTAACTCCAACCTCTCTTCTTCCACTCTGATAATCTTATCCTTACCCAATCCTCTCCTCTTATCTCTTTGAACTTCCTTACCTTACTTCCCTTTGCCTGTATTTCACCTTCTACTCCTCTCAACCCTCACCTTTTGTTCCTGTATCCTTCCTTCCTCTCAAAACCAAACACACCACCCTCCATATCACCTTCTATATTGTCCAGAAACTCACCAGTAGCTCACCACCATCTCCATATTACACCATGACCAAAACTGCCATCATCATGTCAACAACCACCGACCAACTTGGACATTACAAAGTGGTATCAAAGCAACCTTCTGGGCATGATTCAGACCCCCAGCATTCATCCAATAACCTAACCATGGTCACTACTAATCAAAATCAAGAAGAAGCATGGAAAAGACAAAAGGAGATCAGTAAAAGAGCTTCATTTTCTTGGAGAAATTCAGAGTAGAAATTTGAAGGTATGCACAACATTCTAACCACTCTTGCTCATGATATGCAACAAATCTAGGTCCAAACCACCGCCAATTCACCCAAATCCTCTTTAGTTCGTCCAAATCCACCTCCAACCCATCAAGAACATCTCCTTCTACATAAATCATACACTACCCTTCCTATGCTAGTAATTCCTCAGCCTACACTCCACTAACGAGGCCCTAGAATTCCTATGCACATTTAAGAACCACTCCTACCTAACCCATTCACCACCCTTTCCCATGATTTTTAGCAAATCAAGGTCCAAACTGCGCCAACCCCTGCAAACCTTGCTACCAATCATTACAAATCACTCCTTTCCGATCCACATACTGCAAAATTTTCAACTACTATCCTAGCAGCCCCACCTATTAATTAAAGAAACTACTTTACAAACCTAAGAACTGTTGCACATAGTACTCCAAAAATCCATCAAACCAAAGAACAATCAAAAAAATTCTTAGATGGATTAAAAGAGGAAATTAGATTTGATGTATTGGTTTGTAAACTTGTAGATTTCAGAGAAGTAGTTTCTTTAGCTAGATTATTTGAAGCCAAATCTGAATTAAAGTGGAATTTTCGGAATGAAACTGAAATTTTATATTTCTTGGATGACCGGAACGAAATCGAAAACTGGAGTGGTTAACATTGGACTAAAGCAATTGAAAAACAAATGATTAGCTGTTGATAACATAAATACTTCATAATGAATGAGATAATCCAACTTAACTTGCAGAAGCAATGGACCAAAAAAGAAGTTTCAATAATTTAAAAAAAGTTCATCAACATATCAAGCATGTTTTTTGAAGTACAACCAAAAGCTTATATCAAATATATCAACTCTTAGCTCTTTATTATAATACCAGTTCAAATAGATCGGTCTTTACACTTTCAACATCATTGCCATCTTGTAACACACTGTTCAGAGCTGTTGGTCAACACTCAAATTGTACTCCTGGATGATGCTTTTTAGATACATGAGCTGCATAGTCAAATGTAACAACCAATTTTTGAGTTATTTATGCCATTTAATTATTTTTGAAAATTAATGCAATGTTAATCAACTTAACCATTATTATCAAAACAAAATAAATTTAAACAATAAATAACATGGTTCACTAAATGATTCTCCTTTTTTGTAAAAACATTTAAGAAACAATTATATATGGTTTATTGATAAATTTCTCCTGAAATTAACACAAGTGGTGTAATTTACTGTATACCTTCTTCTGATTATTTTCATATTCAAGTTTAAGCTGATTCCTCCTTGGTGTTGACTCCACCATATCCATACCGCCACAGTTTTGGCAAAGAGGCAATTCCAAAGCTCTTTTCAAATTTTCATGTATAACACTAAGCTGGAGGTTTTCTTCTTTCAACTTACTGTTCAAAACCCTCTCTTTGTTTTTCTGCGTATCAAACAATTATCCGTCAACATGTATTTTTTGATAAACTTTACATAAAAGAGATTAATGTTTCTCACGATAAAATTTATATCCATAAGTGAATATTTAACATTTGTACATGGTAACATGTATAGGCTAGCTATATCAAGGTTCAATGGCGAAATTTTTACATTAAAAATAATATATTTTAATGGTTCAAATTAAGATTTAATTTTTTCTTAACCTTCACTTGTGAACGATGATTTTGAAACTAAAACTTCACTCGTTCTGGATCAAGCCCAAGCTCATTAGCTAATGCCACTTTGTCTCGGTGACTTGGATATGGATTAACTTCATAGAATCTACAAGTAAAGAAAGGAGAAATAACGAGTAAGATCCTTGGATAAACATGCATAAATTTTAGTAAAGCATACCTCAGAAGTCTAGCATTCTGCAAATATGTGTAACGTTGATATTTTTTCTTTGGTCCTTCATTTGGATCGGTCACTTCTTTGTTCTCAGATTCATCATTCTCAGTATTCTCTACTTCAGGCAGTACTTGATAGTCAATCAACTGATATTAGAATGATTATTCTTCAATTAGCTTTGAGTTATTGTGCATCTTATGAATTATTTGTTCATACATTGGTTCTAAGATTCTCCATAAAAAATATTTTTTTATTAAAATAATGAATAAGAACAGGAAAAAAAAGAAAATAATAATAGTAAAATGTAGTTCCGAGTTCCATGTTGGTATCGAAAAATACATGTGAAGTCCATTGTTTAACTCTAACTAGTTTTTCCAAATAATGAAAACATATGCAATATATTAAGGAAGAAAGTTTACATGTAAAATATACCGTGGTTAATGACTTTACACCTCTTACTACACCTATAAAGAGCAATACATGCTAACATTATAAAAGCTAATCCTGCTTTAATTTAAAACTTAAATATAAATTTGAGCTGCACAAACAAAGCAGAATAATATTACTCTGTTCCCAAAATGGATGTCTCTATGTGTCCTATGAGAGCCACACCATTAACATTCAAGTCAATAAATTAATAGCATTAAATAAACAAAGAACGGTGTGCTAAATGCATCACATTACAATGTCTAAATTATCTAGTTTCATTGGCAGTAAACTGCCGAATAAAATTTGATTAAAAAGGAAAAATAACTTCATTCAACGGTACGTTGAATAACGCCGACCACTCGACGGTATACCATCGACTAGCATGCAATGGGCTTGTGGAAACATCCATTTTTTATTATTTGAGCTCAAAGCCTTTGTTAGAAGCAAAGTTAACTTACGTCGTGGCCTTGCGGATCCATTGCTTTGTATCTCTCTGTATTTATTTTTAGACCTAATAGTTTTCACTCCAATCTAGAGGATTAAAAAATACTGTAATCTGACCATTATATAGATCACCAAACTATGAAATTTAGCTATTATACAAAAACATGGAAAGTAAATAAAATAATTAATTTCTTATCTTCAACATTCATTGACAGCCTTACTGATATTATTTGCATTAATGAACTTCTATTAGAGAATTTTATTTGTGCATGCACTGAAATTTTCAATTTTTTCTACTGTGTATTTATGCATTTTGGTTGACAAAATATAAAGCAATAACACATGCACCTAATTTTCTTTGATAAATTCTAATTAGCTAAAATTTCTCGTATTTTTATCAAATTTCTTTGAACAATTTAACATTTTATAAATTTTAATAACTATATTATGCACATGCAACATTCGATCATCGACCCATTTTTGATATTTTATCATATGTAAATCTTAGAGCATCTCTAGCTACTTTCGGATTAAAAATTACAGGTTGATGGATTACAAAACGTACAACCCATACAAAACAGGAAATTGAACAGATGCTTGTTGAACAAGCACCCGTTTTTCAGCGCTAACGTCTTTGTTGAACAACCGTCTAGCTCGCCATGCCTACATAAGGCGTTGTTTCCTCAATCCCATCATTTTTCACTTTCACCGCTTTATTATTATTATTATTATTATTATTATTATTTTATTTTGTCGTTTTAATTCAAAAGGAAAGTCGAAATGCCGCCATGACCCATTAAAATTGCTAGACGAGTTGTCTATTACACGAGTGATGCCATTGTTGATACAGTACATACCATTCCAAATACTTCTGTCTGCAGATGAAATTCGTTGTTTGCACAAGCTGCCATAGATTATAAATATCTTCGTTGTTTGCAGGACACATCAACCGTGTGCAACGTTAACGATGCCATAGGTTTATTAATTTTTAATATACGGTTATCAAATAAATATGCGTATCACAAATAATAAATATTTATCGGTTTGGTTAGTTTACATCTTCTGACATTTTTGCCCTGAATGTTTAACCAGTTACAAAATGTAATTTCTGTTGCACGGTGATTTGGGGTTAGATATTACATTTTGTGATTTCCACACCTGTTGGAAATGCTCTTAGGCACATGTAAAAGGATTATGTATGAAGTTCCATAGATAATTTATCTCAAGGGTAGATTTTTCCCTCTTAGATAATTAGAGCTTTGGAAAGTTCTACCTACACAAATTTTTTGGTATTGTGTATTTTCATTCTTTTTTACTTATGCAAACTACTAATGATGTGTCTGTGGCTGTCATTCATCTTAATTTACTTAATTAAGTAGTTATTTATTGTTTCAAAATTGTATTTTGACATTATAAGATATGCTACCATACACATACAATAGAAAACCCTTAAGTAAGAAACTAATAGCATAAAGTACAAAGCATTGAGACTGTTTTAGAGGATAATATCATGATGGTTTTATGTTTTGATCTTTCACCATAGAAAACCTTGAATTAGCTGCAAATATTAATCATGGAAAAATTTTGTGGCTAAATCAGCAATGGTTTTCACGGGATCTGCAAGGGATCATTTTCTAATAATTATTTCACTAAATCAAGAATGGATTTCCATGGGATTTGCAAAGATCATTTTATTATCAATCTCACTAATCCTTTTAACATTGCGATAGATTTTCTTGGATTTCGCAAGGGATTTTTTTAAGTGAAACTTAGGATTCGATCCTTATTTTCAAACATAATACATGGACCCCTTTCCAATATTTTTAGTTAATCCCCAAAATTTATTTTGCCGATTATTTTTCATTTCTTTCAAAAAAAACATACACTCAATTGAAGGTTAATATGATCAAACTAAACTTTTCTTTTATTATTTTGAATTTTCTTTGCAAAATTGAAAATATTTACAGTCTGGTTGAAACTAAAAATAGCGATGTGTTTCAAAAATTTGTTTTTAAAAGGAGATGCTGTGCATCTTGGAACTTAAAAGCGAGTGTTTTACAAAAGTTCACTTTTTCCAATTTGAAATATTTTTACACTATCACAGTTGTAAATATCTTAGTTTTCCCATATAGATTGTTGCACTATCGACAGAAATTTACCATATATAATTTTGCAAGAGACTTACAAGGGTTCTGTAGGAAATTTATAAAAAAATATTAAATTTCATTTTGCTTTCATCTTGTTGTTTTAAATGTCTTAATAATTCTCAAGGACTGTGAAAAATTGAAGAAAAAAAGTAGAAAAGGGAAAACTAAACTGTAAAAGGCTAACAAAAGATTAAGAAAATTCAACTTAATTGAATTTGAAAAAGAAAAATAGGTTGGGTAACTATTTGAAGAGATTGAAAAATTCTAAATAATTAAGAATTATAATCCTTTATTAAAAAATTATGAAATACAAAGAGAATCTCGATTTTTTTTCATCGTTATACATTTTATTAGTTCAACAAATATAATATTTCTCGTTAAATGAAATATATTCTTAAGAAAAAATAAAAATATGGGAGAAGTAAAAGTTTTTTTTTTGTAAAAATTTACTAACTCAGGGGGAAAAGCATCACTAATCGATAAATCCTAAGGAAAGAATCCTAGACAGTATTCATGCTTTATTTCTACCAAATTATAAATATTCATTAGTTTATGGATAATCCTAAGGAAAGAAAGTGATAATACAAAAATTAATGTCTCCCTGAAATCGAAGACATTGTGAAATTGGGGTCTCCAAATCTTTGATTGTGATGATTGCTTGTCTTCTTCGACGGTCTGCCCTAATAGTCTTTGTATGCTCTGCCTTGCTCTCTGAACGAGAAATTTGAGGTAAAGAGTAATTATGGCAGCAGAATCTCCACTACATTAATCTTGTTAATTCTCTGTCTTCTTTAGGGGGCTCGCCTCTTTGCATACTTTGCCTTGCTCCTTGCTTAACGAACCTGTGGTAAAAATAAAATGCACAGCGATTTTGTTGTTTTTATATCATGGATCAAGTATAAGAAAATCATGTTTTAATGATCTTGTATATACATTATCTAGATCGCGGTAAAGGTGTGCTTGAATGCAAATAAGATTTCTTTTTGAACCTTCAAAACATGTCTCGGCAGGTTATGAGTGAATTGTTGTATATACATGGCAACAAATGAAGCATGGGATTGTTCTGAATAGTATGTATGGTAGCATTTTCTCCTCACATGGGACAATCAAAATAGTACGCATGAGTTAAAATAACCCCCAGTCCATATAATACCCATTAAATTTTTGAAATAACTCCTAATGGTCTTATCACTATGTTTAAATAGATGTAGCCTAGTTTCGATGCTCTGCGCGGAACAACATCTACGCTTGGATGCTAATGTCTTTTTTACAGAAAAATAGGGCTAAATCTTCTTTTATTGATGTAAAACTATGTACGAATATATAGAACTGGCCCAAAAACAACAGGCCTATAAACCTACATTCACAAACGAGGGAAAAAATCACACACTTCAGCCCATTATCTCGAAGCTTCTCGTATGGGATACTATACCACTTCATTTACTCAAGCCCTTCACTCATAAATTTTCCATTTCCAGCTTACTTCCATGTCGGTGCATTCCAATTTCCGCACAAAATTCTGAACACCTGTACAGCACCTCGCTTCACGTGATCTTAAGCGGGCCTGTTTGCGCTAAGCGTCTTTTCGTCTCCTCCTACTTCCACTGCCTTTGCATGTTCTTCTACCAACTACATTAGCAACATCTAATGCACTTTCAACCTTTATAATTTTTTGTTTTACAAAAACTACTTTGCTCTATCTCCTTATGTAACAACCTGGAATTTCATTGCTTTGATTTGCGAATACTTAATTAATTTTAAATATTCAAATATGTAGGTTTTGTAATGAAAATAAAAATCTTTTTAATAATAAATAATGATGGTGAAATGGTTTTTAAATTTTGTTTACAAAAACAATTAGTTCGAATGAAGATTGAAAATGTGACCGTAATTCGTTTTTCGAATTTTCGATTTTTCGTCGGCTAAAAGTTGTCAAAAATGTCGTGATACTTTGGTATACACACATACATACATTTAAAAATATTTTGACATGTAAATGCATATGTGTACATATATGTACACTTAAGAGAGTGTGTGTGTGTGTGTAAGATAAGATTTTACTATAAAAAGTTAATATATTATATAATATAAAGATGCTTTTCTCAACATAAGTACAATTAAGTACAAAACATGTTTTACTGTGTTGGAACATGAAGTGTCAGGAGGAGGACAAGCTCTGTGAGGTGGAACAAGGTGGTGGAGGGTAAAAGATAAGGGCTGTTTGGGTAATTTATTTTTTTCTTACTTATAAATAGCAATTTCCTCCTTTCATTTTTCCTCCTCTTATTTCTATTATATCTTCCTCTTCTCCAATTCAAATAAAGAAATTTCTTTTTTTAAACCGTGTAAAATTCCAGTAGCTACAACTTTCATTTGCACCACTTCATCAAATTTTGAACTTAACTATTTAAAAAATGCATTTCTTTCAGATCTATTTTTGGACTCAGATATTCTAGTCCGAAAATACCTATTATTCTTTTGATCATATCTCCCTAAAAAAAATCAAAATTTAGTAATTCTATTTTTGAAATGATAGAGAAAATAATTTCCAAGAACTTTTCTTTTGAGCACTTTTCAAAATTACGAGAGGAACATGGAAAAAGGCAAGGAAAAGATGACCCATTTTCGAGTTGATTTTGTGGTTTTCAAGCTTTGCAAGTTCTAAAGTATTTCAAGTTTTCAAATGGTATTACAAAATTATTGTGAGTAAATTTCTTAACTTCTTGAAAGGAATTTACTTATATATATATATATATATATATATATATATGTGTGTATGTGTGTGTGTGTGTGTTGGTTATGTGGTTATATACGTAATGTTGTGTTTGGATTACGGTATGGTTTGGATGCGTATGTATGTACTAACTTGTAGTTGAGCATTAGATTTTGAGTTGATAGTTAAAGGGATGTGTTGGTTATAAAAGATGTGATTTTTGGTTTTGTTGGTGATGATAAGGTTTGGTATATATGAACTTGGATATGTTGTATGTGTATTAAATTTGACTTGAAGCTAAAGTAAGTTAGCATGTAAACTAGTTAGTAAGTGGTAATTACGGTCATATAGCGATAGTCGCTATAAATGCAGTTTCGATAAAATTAGTCTTTTTTTTTGAAAAGTTTGGATCTTTTTACTTCAAGTGTTTTGAAATGTTTTCCAAACTCAATAATGAATGTTTAAAAAGGATAATTAAGTTTTTAATAATAATTTTAATTAATTAAATATTAGTACTAATTAATTATCTTTTAAAGTAAGATTAATTTTTAAATTAAATATTGATTAAGTAAGATTATTTTTAATTAATTATGAGTTAAGTTTATGATTTATTTTTAATTAATTATTAATCAAATAAAGGGTTTAATTATTAATTAATTATTAATCAAGTTAATTTAAGTTAAATATTTTATTAAGACTTAATTATGATTTAATTATTTTAAATAAAGGTTTAATTTATTATTAAGTTTTAATTAAAAGATTATTTAATCAATTAATTGAGATTAATTAATAGTTAATTATTAATAATGGTTTTATATTATTATTTTAATAAAGGATTAATTAAGGGTTTAATTTATAAATAATTTATTTATTAATGGTTTAATTATTTACTAATTTATAATTAAATTAAGTTAAAATATAATAAAGATTAATTATGATTTAATAAGGGTTTAGCTTGTAATTAATCATTTTAAAATGGAATTTTAAGTTTTTAATCATTTTTTCCCAAGAATCTAATTGTTTTAAGTGTACTTCTTTTTCAAAGATGGTTTTGAACACAAGGGATTCAAATGTCGATACCATTAAGTAGACAACAATTATGAAAGAGTTATATAAATGGTTTGATTGTATGGACATGTGTAAGCAGAATAGATCCCCGTTCTGTTATAATTTGATTGTTTGAATGTTTGGACATCTGATAGTAGAATAAATCTCTGTTCTGCTATAATGTAATTGTTGTTTGTGTGGACATATGTTTTAGCAGAATAAATTCTCGTTCTGCTGTAAATTGATTAAATTGTTTTGGACATCTATTTAGTAGGACAAATCACAATCCTGCTATTATGTTGTTTGGACATGTATATGCTAGTTGAATTATATTGATATGTTACTCCCTGATTTGATAATGGATTTGATTTACATGTATGTTGGCCTATGTAGATAATTGATAAGTGACTTAGAATTAAATTGAAACTAAATGGTAACTTAAATAAGTACCAATGTGATTGCTAAGCTCTTTTTGAAATTTTAAAGTATGGTTTTGAATTAATTTCAATTCTTTAATCAATTTGGGCTTAAAGTTTATAAATAATTTTCAAGTTATATTATTATGTGGAAAATAGGCACAAGGACAAACTTTGAAAAAAAATTAGACTGAAGAACAAAAGGTATTTAAATGTGAAGTGAGCTTTTAAAAGGAACTTTTTATAAAGGACAAGTGGATCAGTTTATAATAAGTACTGTTTTCAAAAAGAAATTTGAAAGGAGGAATTTTCCAAATGTTTTGATAATATACTTTTAACCCTAAGATAAGTATAAATATTTTCCAAGTAAAAAGGGGAAGTAAGGGGTTTGGGAAAAGTGTTTAGTAAAGATCTTTTGATCAAGTTTTATAAAGTGATTTTTTTGACTAAAAATTAATCAATAAAAGCTTAGCGGATCGCATATGGAATTGAATCAATGTTTGAATGATTGTTTATTTCATAGTTAAATAACCGACAAACAAATCTGGACCAAAACATAACTTTGGAAATATCTAGAGAAAACACGTGAGTTATATGGCACAGTCATCTCCAATGATGTGGTACTGTGTGTATAGATCTCGTTTCGTTCTTCTACGATAATGGTAAGGAAATCTGTCCACAAACCGTTAGGATGTGAACTCCGCTCTTATCATTTTTCTGCTTATTTTCTAAAGAATCGAGGTTGTGTTTATTGGAAATTATCGAGAGTTGTTTCTAAGAGACCAGAATCAGATATGTTAACTGAAAACCACTTCGATCTTACTCAAGCGTTTCGAATTTAAGACATCTTGAAGAATATGGAATCGAAGACGGAGCATTGAAGTGAAAGCATTGCTTGCTACTAATCTTAAGAGTGATTTCAAAATGAATGTTGTAGAAGTAATGTCTTCGGTTTGTTCTTATCCTAGACAAATTGTATGGATGAAAGCTGGCACTCCATTACTGCCTAGAAGGTAGTGTTAGCATTCCAAGTGGGATTGCTATTCAAAAGATAAGCGTAGCCTCAAGCCTCATCAATCGAAAATGACTAAAATAGGGGAGATGCAGTAGGTCTAAGTGGGTCGCTCCCATTAGGACGTGTCATCACCTTTCTAGGCACATCTACGTATTTATGGATTGGTTGTGCATGAGATCTCAATAAAAAGGGTTGCAAAGCAACATGGATGATGACATATTCGGTAATATCCAGTAACTAGTAGGCTGGTCTTGTGTTGGCAGGATATCCTGGCGAGGTCCTTAGTACATTTTCTAGACATGTATCGTGATAGGTGGTACCCCGGTGCCTTGTCGTAGTATGGAATCCATTCTCCAATAAGCGCCGTGTGGTTTTGATTATGCCCAACTATGTTGAAATGTGAGATGCAAGCATTTCAACTATTTTCATATTTTACTTTGACCTCTAGACATTATCATAATATCACTGGATTTTCTATAAAAGGTGTTCCAGTTATCGTAAGGAAAAACGCATTCGTGTTTATGTGCGATGTGGGATTACGATATACCTTTGATTTTAATGGGGTTTTAAACATAATCGTTCAATTGTTTGAGTTTACTCACACCAGACCCATGTCTGACCCGGAGTTTTATTTTCTTTCCTTAGAACTCTCGGATGCTCAAATTTTTATGGGCAGCCAAGTAGTTCGGGATTTCCCACGGATGCATCTTGGAGGAGCTTGGAGCAGGAGACTTCATCGATAGCTAGTTATTATCTTGTTTCCGTTGTATTATATGTATCTTATATCAGTTAGATAAGGACAGGCTATTATAACTATCCAAGAGTAGAATTGTATTAGTATGAATCTGATGTATCAGTTTCAAAATGATTTTGTAAAGTATTATGTTGATTAATATATGTTATTCCATTGCCTTGTGAGATTCTATGATTGTTTTCGTTTCTTCTATCTTTTATCTTTTCTTTCACCCCTAATCATTGGTTTTTCTGGCACTGAATGCTCGAAACGTAATACAGTGGACGTATTAGCGTTGATTTTCGAGGGTCGAAAATCTGGTTCGTTACACTTTATTAATTTTAACTTTATGTTTACTTTGTAGCTCGCTACCGACCTCCAACACCTCCTTTTGAGTAGATTTGAGTATATAACTTTTATTTCTGGAGTTCGAAAGTTTAAGAAATGATTTATTTGATGTATTATTGGCAATGTTATGTAATTTGAGTATTGCCAAACTACCCGACCATGATGTAAAAGCTCCAGCCTTTTTGCATGTTGCTTTTGAAGGCGAAACATAATTCTCATGTCATTTCTTTGTAAGATAAGTATTTTCGATTTACAATGGATTCTTTTCATCAACCGGAATGATGCTTAATTATCAAATTTTCTGTGCAGATCTGGACCTGAGAAGTTAGGACAAAAAATGGGAAAAAAATAAATATTAAAGGACTTTCGAACCTGACTACGGAAACTGGAAGTAGCATTTGCATTGTCCCATTTCGTCGGATCTAAGAACGGTAGCCAAAATACGGTCTCAAGAAGGTTGGGGGTAAGTGATCTTAAATTGATTACCTTCCAATATCTTGATCTTTGTCATTGATGAATGTTCTGTGTTTGGATCTAGATGTTCTTGCTTTAACCAAGTACACGATCATATCATGCGCCGAACTTACACCATGTTACAAGGTTAAATTTTTGTCTTGTCGCTTGTATAATTTCTTTTAAACTGAACTTACCTCTCTTTATACCAATGCATTTTCAAAAATCTTGTTCCACTTCTTCATTTACATTGATAGATTCTATTTCGCTTCTTACACAGCCCAGATAACCAAATCTGTTGCATTTTCGGCTTCTATTGTCAATAATGTCCAGGACCAAACTTCTTTCACCTCTTACCCACATCACAATATCCATTCCTAGTTTACAGATAAGGTTGCTACATTTAATCTACGGATCGAACTAAAGGAGAGTACCTTTTCCATCAACAATCTGTCTTCCTATGCATTTCAATGCCCCCGATCTTATACTTGGAATGTATTCCCAAACCCAGAATCATCAGGGCATTCATTACACTCCCAAAATGACTGATTTCTATTATTCTTCCTAACCATTAACTTTTCCTACATCTCCTCTTCATTTAGAATTTTCTAATCAATTTAGTTCCCATCGCCACTTGGAGCTCATCTAAATTTCTCAAACCCATACCATCCTTATGTTAACTTCTACTAACAATATCCCATGAGATCTTGCTAGCTCTACCCTTCCATAAGAAATTTGAACAAATATGAATTATACTATGTAGAGTTGCCTTTGGGAATTCAAAACATTGTATTTGATATTACACCATAGGATATATTATAGATCATAACAACTCAATCTTGCTAGCCTAGCTCAACATTTTGCCTTTCCAACTCTTAGCCTTGCCTTTAATTCTTTCGAGCAATACTTAAAATCTCAATGTTTAAGAATAATTTTGGATGGCCGGACACCAAGGTTTTTCAATGGCAATACACTTTCCTCAACACCCAAAATGTAACATATCTTGGTTATATTATCCCATCACCACCAAAAATATATATTAGAATTCATTCCATTCATTTGAAGACCAATCATCTTATATAATTTTGAATAAACCTCTTTAGTAACTTTTGCACCTTCTACATCTGCTTTTGTGAAAATAAGGATATCATCTGCATAGATCAAATATGTTATTTCCAAACCATATTTTGAATCAATTTAATTCTTTCTTCTTTCAGTATTATGTCCATCAGTAATGTGAAGTACGCTATAACAATAATGAATATTATAGGTGAAACTAGATTACCTTGTCTTAATCCATTGGAACTGCTAAAAAATCCATAACTATTTCTTTGATATTTGATTAAAAAGCATGTCGTCGATATTATTTCTTGGATAGTACTCCTCCATCTATCTATAAATTCCATTACATCTGACATATGCAACAAAAAATTCTAATTAATCATATCATAAGCTTTCCCGATGTCGACTTTGATGCACATGTTGTTATCATTGCTCCTGCCAAAACCTCTTGTAAACTCATGTGCCAAAAAAATTTCCATCTTTAATGCTTCTCTCTTGGGTAAAGGTAATTTGATTTTCCAAAATCAAAGAAGCGAAAATGGCCTCAATCTATTACTCAACACTTTTGCAATAACCTTATATATAAAGTTACAAAATAGGACGAAACTCTGTAATATTTGTAGGGGTTTTAACCTTGGAGACAAGAATTACCAGGGTATGATTGCTTTCTGTCACATACCGAAATTTTCGACTTTCGAAAATTCGACATCGATACTCACTTTATCGACCGCCGAGCAATCGAATGCCGGAAACTCGAATAGTGATGGTTTTAAATAGAAGAAAAGGTAGAAGAAGAAGAAAACAGAAGAAGAAAGAAGAGAGAACAACATCAGAACAGAAAACAATATCAGAATCTCACATATCGCAGCGGAACAATATATAATAAATAAACACTAGTCTTTTAAAACAAAGAGCTATATCAGTTTATACATACATCAATCATCAGAGTCATATACAACAATGGATAGTTATATAAACTTGTCCTCATACAAAATACACAGCGGAATAAATACTATCAGATACAAATACTACGTCTCGCCATCCAGCTTGCTTCCAAAGCTCCAGAATATCCAGAATATCCTGATAACCTAACTCTAGACTGCCCGTGTGGAAATTGGTGGGCACCCAGAGTTTAGAAGGGAACAATAAACTCCGAGTCAGTCATGGTGACTGGTGTGAGATCGTAAAACAGTTATTTTTCACAAAGAAAATAAAACAAATTCGCAATGCTTTTGGAAAATGAAACTACCATAAGACCTCCCACCACACACACAATGCAAACGCAGAATTGGAGGAGATTTCTTCTTATGATAGTCAAAAATGCTTACTACGCAAAATCAATTCTTTTTGATATTATTATTAGTGCATAGTGTAGAAAACATTTCGAAAGTATAATATTAATCTTAGCCAGCATAGGCATTCCGCACTTATGCCTACTATAGCTATCATCCAAACAGTGGTGACCACCATAAGTGAATGATAGGTTCTACAACTAAAACCGTACAAGTCTCGTATTGTTTCTTTGGATTTCCAACAAATGGTCAGGCTAAGGAACTTCCTATGCCACGATGGGTACGTCCCTGGAAAAGACGACCCGAGAAATAACCTAACATTACGGTTAGATCTCTGCCAACACAAGGCCGGGTTACCTCTGCAAAAATAGGTAACTACTGACACGCGTATGTCATTCCCCGATCGTAACTGATCTTCCCGAGGATCCCCGATTTCCAACAAACCACATCAAAATAATAATGCAGCAACCACATAGGTTAAGTATCTGGGCTCCATACCATGATACCACCTCTATCCAGAAGGAATGACATACACTAAGGGGCGCTACTCCCTAGAACCTTGCTGCATCCTTCCTGTTTTGACCATTTCTGGGGTGTGAGGCTGGACGAAGTCTCGTCCACAAAGCTACGCTTCTCAAAAAGCCATGCTTCGGGTCAAACAAATGATCAACCTATGATCACAAAGATATAAGATCAAACAAATGATCATATCGCAAATGATCAAACACTGATCATTTCACAGCAACACTCGGTATGCCACGTTACCAAATTGGGAGTATATCGCTGATAAATTTCAACTACATAACCTCTGAGCTCGTACGTCTCAGAGAAGGGTGTTAAGCTAAGAGAATAAATTCTCCGCCACCAACAGAAATGTATTTGAAAGAAATCAGCTTTATATCTCAATTTGTAACGTCAGACATACAATCCATACAAGTCTGTTCCGGGATCGAACAGAACCGAAGGCACTTCTCACGAAGCCCTTGCATATCCGGATAAATTTCTAATCACGTCCGGACTTCCCGTCACTAAGGGTGATAAAACCTCTAAATCGGAGATCAGCCGATGTAGAGTAACTCGACGGTAATCCTTCCGTTTTCAAAAATATCCGGTCTTCAACACCGGTCTTCGAATGCAATTCATAACGACGTATCACATATTCGGAATGGGTTATACGACCCCATGGTCCTTTCCCGGCTAACCCGAATAGTGAGCGCTTATTCAAAAATAAGTGTGGCATTCAAATTCATCCAATTCACAACAAATACCATTCTAAAGGTAATTATTGATAGTCGGTTATTTAACTATCAATAAAGATGCGCAACATCATCAAATTCCAAATAATTTTCCAAATTATTTATTTTCCAAAATATCTTTACTAGATATAAAATTTCCACACTTCCAAAATAAATCAATATTTATTTTTCTAATAGTTTCCATTTCCTTTATAAATTCCATAGTGAATTTATATTTTCAAAATATCTACTGATATACGATTTTCAAATCGAATTCAATATTCACTTTCAATTTATCTTTACAGAGATAAACCTCAAAACGTTCATTTCATATTGGAAAAGTATTTCCTTACTTATTTAATAATAAGTATTTCACAAATCTTTTATTTTCAACACTTGAAAATATTCGATATACTTAAATCAATATTAAGTATATATTTCGTTCTTTAAGGAAACCATTTACTATAACAACATTTATCTGAGTCAAAACGAATGTCACGTAAAACATCGTTACGACGACTCAAAATCACTAGTATAGGGATTCGGATTTAGATAGATATATAAATCCCAATACTACATAAAAAAACATTTCCTTTTGGAAATCATTTACTATAACAACAGTGTTATAGTCCACCATTTCCTTATTTTTCGAAACCGTCTATTTCAACAATAAAATGTTGAAATCTATGTATTCGATATCATAATACATTCTAAAAACATCTTTAAAATGTTTAACTTCATTTTCAATGTCACTTCTTCGAAAATAAATCCATTTTATTTAACAATATATTCACTGTCCAAAATCGTGAATATAATTCACTTAACCCAATTTCAATATTTTCTACACATTTATATTTTAAGAATTATCCACTATCCAAAATCGTGGATAAAATTCCCTTAATAACTTCTATATTTTAAAATCAATCAAATTTGATTTATTTTCGAATTTATAAAAACAATGTTTATAAATTCTATTTCTGTTTTATAACAACTTCGATTTATAAATCTTCTTTAATGACCTATTCAATTTATAACTCAATGTATATACCAAAGGTCCATCTTATAAGTTAATATAACTTATAATTCATTTATTTTAAAAGAAATCGTTCTTTTAAACTTCACAAAATTTAAAACTTTCAGATTTCATTAACTTATGAAATCCCATTTATACTTCATTTTAACACTTATAGAAACTTGTCTTATAATCCCAATATTTCAAATTTATAAATATCCATTTTTGTACATCTTTTAAATAAACCGTTTATAATACTAGAAATCCCAATTTAAACCATTTCATAAATTTCTTAACTTTTATTCCAAAAATCACATTTTGATTTTATTTCACAAAAATCTTAAGTTTTATAACTTTAAATTTGAACGTTTATTTATTAATTCAAAAATTAAATAAATCGTCTACTTTCAAAAATCACTTTAAGATCCTTTTAAAATAAAAGTCGTTATTTTTAAACTTCAAAACTGAATCCGATGATGCAACAGCACCAATTAGTCAATCACAACAACAAACATCATATATCAATATGATAACAGAATATACATACATATCTGTAAATAAATACTACTGGTGAGGAATCCAGTTGGATCCCTCCAACCTGTTTCCCTGCATCCACAGATGTTAGCACAATACCCATTCCACTTCGAGATGGAATATCGCGGTATATGGGTTTTATAAAAATAATCCGCTTACTAACGGCGCAATAGGGTCTCATCCGCTATACGAGGTGGGAAATCAATCAATCCAATATATACATATGCCAATATGTATATATTGCTATATATATAGATATATCCTACTATATCTAATATCACATCTAATAGCAATCAAATCAGTCAATAAATAACTGCAATACAAAATATATTTTGAGTGAGAAGATCTCACCTTCGCTTTTATTTTGCAATCCGTTTCCAATCCAATTTGTTTTCTTCATTGTATTCGACCTTGTATAAATATTTACACAGTTTATAAATATTCGAACAATTGCACAATTAAATTTCCATTTTAAATTTTTTGTTCACTAGTGATTTCATTTTAATAGTTAAATTAATTGATAGTTTCATTTTAAACCAATATTGTCCTTAAATAATTGATTCGATTAAAAATTTAATTTAAACTAAATTTCCTTTTAAACTACTTTATTTTTAACCACAAAAAATTAAATAAGTTAATTTAAACCTAGCTAATAATTAAAAGTGTATACTTACATATTTATCTTTCCTCTGGAAATCCTTTGAGTACTTAGAAAAATTAAACAGGTCAACCTAATAATTTTATTTACAAATTCCATTATTTAAAATAACCAATTTCTTTTAACAAATTTACTTAACTAAATTATCTCCAAAATAAACTAGTAATTTATTTTACTGTAAAGATTTCTAATTTCTGCAAATTTTAAATGGTGATAAACCTTACTGTAAATTTAAAACAATATGCTTAAGGATTAAACAAAGCTAATTATACCTTACTTAAGAACTCGCGACCACGACGTCTCCTCGACGACTTCGATCGCCAGCCGCCGCCCTTCGCTTCCCCATTTCAACCATCGCGACGTGAAGCTTCCACCACTTCGAACTGCTCGCGTACGCCTCCAAATCGAAGTCGATCACGACCAGGCTGCCGAGCTCGAGATGAAGTCACGACACCCCTTCTTCGCAACTAATCGCGAGCCATCATCAAACTGCTCCATTCCCGGCCTCGAGATGCTCCACCCCTTCCAGATTTCTTCACGCGGCTCGCTTTTCACTTCGAGATGCTCGAAATCGAGTTTCCCCCTTCAGACGAGAGAATGAAACAAACGAAAGCTTTGGATTCGATTTTTATTTCCGTTCGCCATTTTCAAGAATTCCTTTGATTTGTTATAGAATGAATTGGGAGGCTTGATTATGAAGCTATTTTGAACGACAGATAAAAGAAAATAGAAAAGGAGAATGAAGAATGCAAAATTTAATAACCGTAGTACTTATCACTTTTTTTCTTCGGCTGAAAAGAAACGAAAGGACAAGAGGGAACGTGGTTTAACAGGGAGATATGGGTTACATGATTTGGTATCATGATTTATTGCGTGGATGAAGGGAAGCTACAGTCCTGAATTGACCAAATTCAAATTTAAAGCAAATTGAATTCGATTTAATTTTCAACGCGTTTACCTACCGTGTGCTCACATATTAACTCCGAAAAATACGAAAATTGAAATCCGACAAAAATTCAATATTATGGATCCAATGGAACTGGTTTCGTCGAATTCCGAGATAGTGTTCCGGAACGCTATTTTTAAAATTCGATTTGAACGATTAAGTTTCAAAACTGAACAAACCATTTTCAAATTCGATTCTGAAGCTTCTGTTACCTTCAGTAATATCAATACGAATTTTAAAAGCTTTCGAAATATTTTTCTTCAACTTTAAATTGAAGATTTAAATTTTTATTCAATTCAATAGATTAAATTTTATAATTTAATCGCCAATTTCAAAGTTATATCGGGGATTCAAATTAAATCATCGTTCAAATATATAAAATTAATTAAATATTTTCAATTTAATTTGTTCAAAATTCTGGGTCGTTACAAACTTCCCTCCTTAAAAGAATTTCGTCCCGAAATTACAAGTTAGGAAAAATGGTCCTTAACTCGTCTACTATTTTGTTCAACAATCCAATAGTTTTATCAATTTTATCAAAACAAATCTTCCTACTAAAGATTCGTTATCAATCAACTCGTTTCCAACTTCAATTATAAGTTCCAAACAACATTGTTTACTTCAAAATTCAAATTCGAGTTTAAATTCAAATTTTAAACTTTCAAAATTTTCTCAAAATTTTTCTCACCCGAAATTTCCGAAAATTTTTGCCAGCGTCTCCTTTGCGCGGCTAATACGGCACGACTACAAAACGTCCCTACGGACTCTCAGATTTCAAAAAGAAAAAGAAAAAGCCAAGCGGCTAGACAAGAAATCATCAAATCTCATATTGAAATTTAAATACTTACCTTTTGTCGAGCAATTCAAATTCTCTTCAAAATTAAAATCCCAATTCCTTTACACCTGTATATCCTACTAGCCATAATATCTAGTTACAACATTCAAACCATTTTGCGAATTTTATTACAAAATCTCTAATATCAACTTCTTATACCATTTCTAGTTTACTATTGAAGTTATATATATTCATTTTCATTTAATTTTTACATTTCAAATTTATTTGAATTCAATTCACAATTCCAATCTAATTTGGATTCAGTTTAACTTCTGAATATTGAATTTTATCGATTTACTTTCCTTTACAACTATACTATTTTAAATTAGTTCTAGTTACTAATTCATCACAAATTCTAATTCATTTATTCAAATTTGTCTTCAACATTCAGTTTCAATTCCAGTTTTATTCACTTTTGTTCGCTCCCAAAATTTATTTACAATTCACTATTTTGGTTTATAACCACTTATATTAAACTGGATTTCAATTCGAATTCAATTTACATTCATGTAATTGCAATTGCAAATTGATTCATTCATTCACAATTTTATTTTCATAATTCAATACTCAATTCCAGAGTCTTTTCAACTTTTTCAAAACCATTTTTGAAAACAATTCAAATTTATCTTTTGAATTTTCTAAAACAAAATCCAAATTTTCTAAACAACTTCCATTTAAAACAATTAGGCAGCAATTCCTCTTTTGGAAACCCGAAAATGAACACCAATGATGTCGCGGTCATCATCGAAGTTATTTTCCAGCGACCGAAAAGAGTTTAGAGCTTTTAACTCTCCAAAATACTTTCCAAAACCTTTGAAATTCATTTTCAAATCAAAATGAAATTTAAATTTCCAAATCTCCAAAATTTTCAAATTCTTTCAAAACATTTCCGAAAACTTCTCTGGAATTCCGTTTCAAATTACAAATCACATTTATAATTTATATTCTCAAATTTCATTCGTATATGAATTCATTTCTTAACTTTGGAGTTACGATTTCAATTTCTTATCCAATTTCATATAATAATGATAACATTTCAATGTTATCACTTTCCTAACAAACAAGCATCCATATACTATGATAATTCATAGAAAATCATTTCTTTTCTATACAAAAATAGTTTCGGGCAAAATTATTTCGTTTACCCTATTTAAAACAATACTGTGTCGGTTTATCTTGTTTAAGAGTTTAGAAACCCCTATCGATTACAGTTAGCTAGACTGCACCGACCAGAATCCATAAACAATCAACCAATAAGTCAACACAATACAAAACAATTTCATATTCACTAACAAATACGCGCTCATATCTATTATTACACTCACACTCATTCTAGAGTACTGCTGACTCTATCTCTAATGAGTAACACCCAACAGAGCAGGGTTGTCGCTTAACCATATGCTCTGATACCACGCTGTCACATACCGAAATTTTCGACTTTCGAAAATTCGACATCGATACTCACTTTATCGACCGCCGAGCAATCGAATGCCGGAAACTCGAATAGTGATGGTTTTAAATAGAAGAAAAGGTAGAAGAAGAAGAAAACAGAAGAAGAAAGAAGAGAGAACAACAGAACAACATCAGAACAGAAAACAATATCAGAATCTCACATATCGCAGCGGAACAATATATAATAAATAAACACTAGTCTTTTAAAACAAAGAGCTATATCAGTTTATACATACATCAATCATCAGAGTCATATACAACAATGGACAGTTATATAAACTTGTCCTCATACAGAATACACAGCGGAATAAATACTATCAGATACAAATACTACGTCTCGCCATCCAGCTTGCTTCCAAAGCTCCAGAATATCCAGAATATCCTGATAACCTAACTCTAGACTGCCCGTGTGGAAATTGGTGGGCACCCAGAGTTTAGAAGGGAACAATAAACTCCGAGTCAGTCATGGTGACTGGTGTGAGATCGTAAAACAGTTATTTTTCACAAAGAAAATAAAACAAATTCGCAATGCTTTTGGAAAATGAAACTACCATAAGACCTCCCACCACACACACAATGCAAACGCAGAATTGGAGGAGATTTCTTCTTATGATAGTCAAAAATGATTACTACGCAAAATCAATTCTTTTTGATATTATTATTAGTGCATAGTGTAGAAAACATTTCGAAAGTATAATATTAATCTTAGCCAGCATAGGCATTCCGCACTTATGCCTACTATAGCTATCATCCAAACAGTGGTGACCACCATAAGTGAATGATAGGTTCTACAACTAAAACCGTACAAGTCTCGTATTGTTTCTTTGGATTTCCAACAAATGGTCAGGCTAAGGAACTTCCTATTCCACGATGGGTACGTCCCTGGAAAAGACGACCCGAGAAATAACCTAACATTACGGTTAGATCTCTGCCAACACAAGGCCGGGTTACCTCTGCAAAAATAGGTAACTACTGACACGCGTATGTCATTCCCCGATCGTAACCGATCTTCCCGAGGACCCCGATTTCCAACAAACCACATCAAAATAATAATGCAGCAACCACATAGGTTAAGTATCTGGGCTCCATACCATGATACCACCTCTATCCAGAAGGAATGACATACACTAAGGGGTGCTACTCCCTAGAACCTTGCTGCATCCTTCCTGTTTTGACCATTTCCGGGGTGTGAGGGTCGACGAAGTCTCGTCCACAAAGCTACGCTTCTCAAAAAGCCATGCTTCGGGTCAAACAAATGATCAACCTATGATCACAAAGATATAAGATCAAACAAATGATCATATCGCAAATGATCAAACACTGATCATTTCACAACAACACTCGGTATGCCACGTTACCAAATTGGGAGTATATCGCTGATAAATTTCAACTACATAACCTCTGAGCTCGTATGTCTCAGAGAAGGGTGTTAAGCTAAGAGAATAAATTCTCCGCCACCAACAGAAATGTATTTGAAAGAAATCAGCTTTATATCTCAATTTGTAACGTCAGACATACAATCCATACAAGTCTGTTCCGGGATCGAACAGAACCGAAGGCACTTCTCACGAAGCCCTTGCATATCCGGATAAATTTCTAATCACGTCCGGACTTCCCGTCACTAAGGGTGATAAAACCTCTAAATCGGAGATCAGCCGATGTAGAGTAACTCGACGGTAATCCTTCCGTTTTCAAAAATATCTGGTCTTCAACACCGGTCTTCGAATGCAATTCATAACAACGTATCACATATTCGGAATGGGTTATACGACCCCATGGTCCTTTCCCGGCTAACCCGAATAGTGAGCGCTTATTCAAAAATAAGTGTGGCATTCAAATTCATCCAATTCACAACAAATACCATTCTAAAGGTAATTATTGATAGTCGGTTATTTAACTATCAATAAAGATGCGCAACATCATCAGATTCCAAATAATTTTCCAAATTATTTATTTTCCAAAATATCTTTACTAGATATAAAATTTCCACACTTCCAAAATAAATCAATATTTATTTTTCTATCAGTTTCCATTTCCTTTATAAATTCCATAGTGAATTTATATTTTCAAAATATCTACTGATATACGATTTTCAAATCGATTTCAATATTCACTTTCAATTTATCTTTACAGAGATAAACCTCAAAACGTTCATTTCATATTGGAAAAGTATTTCCTTACTTATTTAATAATAAGTATTTCACAAATCTTTTATTTTCAACACTTGAAAATATTCGATATACTTAAATCAATATTAAGTATATATTTCGTTCTTTAAGGAAACCATTTACTATAACAACATTTATCTGAGTCAAAACGAATGTTACGTAAAACATCGTTACGACGACTCAAAATCACTAGTATAGGGATTCGGATTTAGATAGATATATAAATCCCAATACTACATAAAAAACATTTCCTTTTGGAAATCATTTACTATAACAACAGTGTTATAGTCCACCATTTCCTTATTTTTCGAAACCGTCTATTTCAACAATAAAATGTTGAAATCTATGTATTCGATATCATAATACATTCTAAAAACATCTTTAAAATGTTTAACTTCATTTTCAATGTCACTTCTTCAAAAATAAATCCATTTTATTTAACAATATATTCACTGTCCAAAATCGTGAATATAATTCATTTAACCCAATTTCAATATTTTCTACACATTTATATTTTAAGAATTATCCACTATCCAAAATCGTGGATAAAATTCCCTTAATAACTTCTATATTTTAAAATCAATCAAATTTGATTTATTTTCGAATTTATAAAAACAACGTTTATAAATTCTATTTCTGTTTTATAACAACTTCGATTTATAAATCTTCTTTAATGACCTATTCAATTTATAACTCAATGTATATACCAAAGGTCCATCTTATAAGTTAATATAACTTATAATTCATTTATTTTAAAAGAAATCGTTCTTTTAAACTTCACAAAATTTAAAACTTTCAGATTTCATTAACTTATGAAATCCCATTTATACTTCATTTTAACACTTATAGAAACTTGTCTTATAATCCCAATATTTCAAATTTATAAATATCCATTTTTGTACATCTTTTAAATAAACCGTTTATAATACTAGAAATCCCAATTTAAACCATTTCATAAATTTCTTAACTTTTATTCCAAAAATCACACTTTGATTTTATTTCACAAAAATCTTAACTTTTATAACTTTAAATTTGAACGTTTATTTATTAATTCAAAAATTAAATAAATCGTCTACTTTCAAAAATCACTTTAAGATCCTTTTAAAATAAAAGTCGTTATTTTTAAACTTCAAAACTGAATCCGATGATGCAACAGCACCAATTAGTCAATCACAACAACAAACATCATATATCAATATGATAACAGAATATACATCAATATCTGTAAATAAATACTACTGGTGAGGAATCCAGTTGGATCCCTCCAACCTGTTTCCCTACATCCACAGATGTTAGCACAATACCCATTCCACTTCGAGATGGAATATCGCGGTATATGGGTTTTATAAAAATAATCCGCTTACTAACGGCGCAATAGGGTCTCATCCGCTATATGAGGCGGGAAATCAATCAATCCAATATATACATATGCCAATATGTATATATTGCTATATATATAGATATATCCTACTATATCTAATATCACATCCAATAGCAATCAAATCAGTCAATAAATAACTGCAATACAAAATATATTTTGAGTGAGAAGATCTCACCTTCGCTTTTATTTTGCAATCCGTTTCCAATCCAATTTGTTTTCTTCATTGTATTCGACCTTGTATAAATATTTACACAGTTTATAAATATTCGAACAATTGCACAATTAAATTTCCATTTTAAAATTTTTGTTCACTAGTGATTTCATTTTAATAGTTAAATTAACTGATAGTTCATTTTAAACCAATATTGTCCTTAAATAATTGATTCGATTAAAAATTTAATTTAAACTAAATTTCCTTTTAAACTACTTTATTTTTAACCACAAAAAATTAAATAAGTTAATTTAAACCTAGCTAATAATTAAAAGTGTATACTTACATATTTATCTTTCCTCTGGAAATCCTTTGAGTACTTAGAAAAATTAAACAGGTCAACCTAATAATTTTATTTACAAATTCCATTATTTAAAATAACCAATTTCTTTTAACAAATTTACTTAACTAAATTATCTCCAAAATAAACTAGTAATTTATTTTACTATAAAGATTTCTAATTTCTGCAAATTTTAAATGGTGATAAACCTTACTGTAAATTTAAAACAATATGCTTAAGGATTAAACAAAGCTAATTATACCTTACTTAAGAACTCGCGACCACGACGTCTCCTCGACGACTTCGATCACTGCCTCTTCTTCGATCGCCAGCCGTCGCCCTTCGCTTCCCCATTTCAACCATCGCGACGTGAAGCTTCCACCACTTCGAACTGCTCGCGTACGCCTCCAAATTAAAGTCGATCACGACCAGGCTGCCGAGCTCGAGATGAAGTCACGACACCCCTTCTTCGCAACTAATCGCGTGCCATCATCGAACTGCTCCATTCCCGGCCTCGAGATGCTCCGCCCCTTCCAGATTTCTTCACGCGGCTCGCTTTTCACTTCGAGATGCTCGAAATCGAGTTTCCCCCTTCAGATGAGAGAACGAAACAAACGAAAGCTTTGGGTTCGATTTTTATTTCCGTTCGCCATTTTCAAGAATTCCTTTGATTTGTTATAGAATGAATTGGGAGGCTTGATTATGAAGCTATTTTGAACGACAGATAAAAGAAAATAGAAAAGGAGAATGAAGAATGCAAATTTTAATAACCGTAGTACTTATCACTTTTTTTCTTCGGCTGAAAAGAAACGAAAGGACAAGAGGGAACGTGGTTTAACAGGGAGATATGGGTTACATGATTTGGTATCCTGATTTGTTGCGTGGATGAAGGGAAGCTACAGTCCTGAATTGACCAAATTCAAATTTAAAGCAAATTGAATTCGATTTAATTTTCAACGCGTTTACCTACCGTGTGCTCACATATTAACTCCGAAAAATACGAAAATTGAAATCCGACAAAAATTCAATATTATGGATCCAATGGAACTGGTTTCGTCGAATTCCGAGACAGTGTTCCGGAATGCTATTTTTAAAATTCGATTTGAACGATTAAGTTTCAAAACTGAACAAACCATTTTCAAATTCGATTCTGAAGCTTCTGTTACCTTCAGTAATATCAATACGAATTTTAAAAGCTTTCGAAATATTTTTCTTCAACTTTAAATTGAAGATTTAAATTTTTATTCAATTCAATAGATTAAATTTTATAATTTAATCGCCAATTTCAAAGTTATATCGGGGATTCAAATTAAATCATCGTTCAAATATATAAAATTAATTAAATATTTTCAATTTAATTTGTTCAAAATTCTGGGTCGTTACACTTTCCCTAATTAATCTTCATGAAACGAAGACATATATAACGATATGCAATAAATCATGTGTAATTGTTTCCCAGTGAGCCTTAGAGAACTTCATATTAAATCTATCCAGACCAGCGACAATATTATCACTTACTGGAAACGCCACATCTTTCACCTCTTCATAATCAATTACATCATTCATATAGTCCCTTCTAGAATCTGTAAGGATTTTTTTGCATATTATCTTTGGAATATTTGAATCTAAAGGAACTTGATTATAAATCCTCAAAGAACTCAACAGCTCTTCTACTAAACTATTTAGGGTCTTTGCATCTCATGCCTATCAAATTTTGTTTCGATCTCCGTGCACTGTGGCGCCTTTTTTGGACATTTTTGCATAGTATATTGTAGGTTCATCACTTTTTTTGGGCAATTAACATTTTTACTTTTGCAAACTTCAATAGACTACCTTTTAAGCGCCCACTCCAAATTGGCCTTGCATTCTTGTTGTTCTCTAGCCAAACTTTCACCATGAAACTCTTCATTTTACTTTTGTAACTCACCATGTCTTCTCTTCCATTCACTAACTTCCACCTTCAAATCCCTCTTGTTCATGTTCTGTTGCTTAAACATCACCTTGCACCTCCTCTGCTTTGCCAGGAATTTGTATAACGGTATGCATTGTGTATTGATTATCCATGCTTGCTCAAATATTACTTGATAATCCTCATAAGTATTACAATGGTTCATGTTTAAACATTTTTCCATATTGGATTTCATGTCCACTGGATACACTAAGATTGGAGAGTGATCACTGCCACTTAATGGGAGATAATTCAGCTCATAAGATAGAATGCTTGAATCCATTAGATGTTGGCCAAAGCTCTACTGATTCTTGTCTGTATATTCTTTTCTGGACTCGAACACCAAGAAATTTAAAACCCTAAATGTTTATCTTTGTTAGACCTGCTTTGGACATGCACATATCAAATTCTATCATTTTCCCGCAAGGGAGTATATTACCTCAAGTTGCTCACTGGCATATCGAATACAATTATAATCTCCTATGTGCAGCCGAGGATGTATAATATTATAAGCATCAATTTCTAAATTGTCCAATAGCTTGCATCTCATATGTTCGGAATCATAAGTGTAAACAAAAGTACATATAAACAGTGGCATGCCTCCTTTTCTCAACTGTATGGAAATATGTTGATCACTCATAGATAATAAATTTTTCTTTAAAGTAGCATAAGTGTTTATATACCTTCTTTTGATTATTTCATACTCAAGTTTAAGCTGATTCATACTTGGTACTGACTCCACCATAAACATACCATCACGGTTTTTGCAAAGAGGCGATTCCAAAACTCTTTTCAACTTTTCATGTATAGCTCTAAACTGTAGGTTTTCTTCCTTCAACTTACTGCTCAAAACCCTCTCCTTATTTTTTTGCACATCAAACAATTCTATCAAAATGTATATTTTTGATAAACCTTACACAAAAGAGATAAAATTTTCTCCTAATAAAATTTATATTCATAAGTGAATATTTAACATTTATACAAGGTAACATATATAGGTAGTAATGTCACAGTCTAATGGTGAAATTTTACGTTGAAAATAATATATATATTTAAAAGGTTCAAATTATGATTTAATATTTGCTTAACCTTCATTTGTGAACGATGATTTGTTAATTAAGATTTCACTCATTTTGGATCAATTCCAAGCTCATAAGTTATTGCTAATCTGTCTCGGTGATTTGGATGTGGATCAACTTCATAGAATCAACAAGTAGTGAAAGGATAAATAATTAGAAAGATCCTTAGATATGTATGGATAAATTTTTGTAAAGTATACCTCAAAAGTCCAGTGTTCTACAAATATGTGTAACACTAATAGTTTTTCTTCAGTCCTTCATTTGGTATGATCACTTCTCTATTCTCAGATCCATAATTCTTTGTGTCTCCACTTCAGGAAGTACTTGATTGTCAATCAACTAAGACTGGAATGATTATTCCCTAATTAACTTTAAGCCATCATGCGTTCTTATGAGTTATTTTTTCATACCTTTGTTCTAAGGTTCTCGATAAAATATATTTTCTATTAAGAAAACTAGATAAGAACAGAAATAAATTATAGTGAAATGTACTTCTAAATTTTCTGTTGGTATTGAAAAATACATGTGAAGTCTGCCAAATAATGAAAATGTATGCAATATAATAAGGAAGAAAGTTTACATATAAAATATACCATGGTTAATGAGTCTACACCTCTTACTACAAATATAAAGAGAAATACGTCCTAACACTACAAAAGTTAAACTTGCTTTAAAACTTAAATATAAATTTAAGCTACGCAAACAAAATAGAATAAAATTACACTGTTCTTAAAATGGGTTTCCCCATGTGTTCTATGAGAGCCACACCATTAAGTATCAAATTAATATTAATAACATTAATTAAACGAAGAGCGGTGCTGAATGCATTGCATTATAGTGTTTAAATTAACAAGTTTCATTCGGTAGTATACTGCCAAATGAAATTTGATTAAAAAATTACTTTATTCAATGGTATGACGTCGACCACTCGATGATGACCGTTAACTACCGTGCATTAGGCTTGTGGAAACGTCGATTTTTTACTATTTGAGCTTAAAGCCTTTGTTAGATTCAAAGTTAACTTACATCATGGCCTTGAGGATCCATTGCTTTGGATCTCTTTGTATTAATTTTATGACTAAATAGTTTTCTCTCCAGGATCAAAAACATTGTAATCTGATCATTATATAGATCACCAAACTACGAAATTAGCTATTATACGATAATAGAGATGTAATCAAAGAACTAATTTCTTCTTATCAACATTCATTGACATCTCTACTCCTAATTGCTTATACATGCATTGAAATTTTCAATTTTTTCTAATGTGCATTCATGCATTTTGGTTGGTAAATATAAAACAACTACACATGTACCTAATTTTTCTTTGATTAATTATAAATAACTAAAATTTCACATATTTTTATCATATTTCTTTAAAAAATTTAACATTTTGTAAAGTTTATTAACTATTTTCATATGCATGCAAAATTCGATCATCGACCCTTTTTGATATTTAATCATACGTAAATATTTGAGCATCTCCAACTGTTCTAGGGTTCAAAATTAGATCATGATGGTTTACAAGACGTAATACGTACTATTTTCCAATAGGGAATTGAACCAGGTGCTTGTTCAACAAGCTCTTGATTTTTAGGCATTAACGCTTAAGGACTAGTTCTTATTCAACAAGCGTCTGATCATTTGGCGCTTGTTAAACAAGCGCTGGCACACGCACCTATATGAAGCATTTTCCCTCCTTTCCCTCATTTTTCACCTTCACCGTTTTTTAGTTTTACCGTTTTAACTAAAAAACATCCAAATGCTAACCGATCCATTAAAAGTGCTAGATGAGTTGCCTGTTACACGAATGATGCCAATGGTGGTGTAGTGCATACCATTTTAGATACTACCATGATTGCAGAAGATCTTCGCTGATTGCAGAGCTACCATAGACAATGACAAATCAATTGAGTGCAGTGTTAATGATGCCTCGGGTATATTTTTAATATACAATTATCAGATAAATATACTTATTACAAATTATAAATATTTATCGGTTTGGTTAGTTAACATCTTCCTACATTTTTGTCTTGGATTTGTAACAAATTACAAAATGAAACCTCTGTTGGAAGGAAATCGCTATTTTAATTTTCAATGTTACAATAATGGCGACCTTTCTAGAGATAATGGTTTCCTGAAAACCCTAATATTTCTTCTTCTCTTTTTTTTATTTTTCTTCTCCCAATTTCTTATTTTCTCATTTTTCTTCTTTCATTTCATGAATCAATCTGAGATAATCAAGGTTGAGGCTGGCTGTGATTAGAATGCAAGGGAATGGTGTAACATCTCCACTAAAAAGACCCTAATTACCAGCAGCAGTTCATCAGAAAATATGAATTAAGGCCAAGTTCCTCAGATTCCGATGGTTAGTTCATCATAGGAGGAGGCAGGAGGTAGCAGCAGGGGTGCGGGTCCAAGACTTAAGGGATTTATGGCCTGAGGGATGAGTTACACGCATATATCAATGATGCATGTTTTTGCACGTGTACACTGATATAAGGAGTCTGCAGTTTCGTTTAAGGGTTGGTTGTGTTTTATGAGTCTTGTAATGTTTGTGTTGGGTTAACATGGTCCGGTTTAGCTTAGGGATTGATTTAGTCATGTTGAATGAGTCAAGTTAATTGAGTCATGTTGACTAAGTCATGCATGAATCACTATAAAAGTACTTGCATAGTTGATGTAAAATATATGAAAAAATGAAATAATATTAATTCTTATTTTCTTCTTTTACTATTGTTGTTCACTACTCTTAATCTTGTTCTTTTGCCTTCTCTGATTCCTAACTCCAACCTCTCTTCTTCCACTCTGATCATCTTATCCTTACCCAATCCTCTACTCTTATCTCTTTGAACTTCCTTACCTTACTTCCCTTTACCTGTATTTCACCTTCTACTCCTCTTAACCCTCACCTTTTGTTCATGTATCCTTCCTTCCTCTCAAAACCAAACACACCACCCTCCATATCACCTTCTATATTGCCCAGAAACTCACCAGTAGCTCACCACCATCTCCATATTACACCATGACCAAAACTGCCATCATCATGTCAACAACCACCGACCAACTTGGACATTACAAAGTGGTATCAAAGCAACCTTCTGGGCATGATTCAGACCCCCATCATTCATCCAATAACCCAACCATGGTCACTACTAATCAAAATCAAGAAGAAGCATGGAAAAGACAAAAGGATATCAGTAAAAGAACTTCATTTTCTTGGAGAAATTCAGAGTAGAAATTTGAAGGTATGCACAACATTCTAACCACTCCTGCTCATGATATGCAACAAATCAAGGTCCAAACCATTGCCAATTCACCCAAATCCTCTTTAGTTCGTCCAAATCCACCTCCAACCCATCAAGAACATCTCCTTCTACATAAATCATACACTACCCTTCCTATGCTAGTAATTCCTCAGCCTACACTCCACTAACGAGGCCCTATAATTCCTACGCACATTTAAGAACCACTCCTACCTAACCCATTCACCACCCTTGCCCATGGTTTTGAGCAAATCAAGGTCCAAACTGCGCCAACCCCTGCAAACCTTGCTACCAATCATTACAAATCACTCCTTTCCGATCCACATACTGCAAAATTTTCAACTACTATCCTAGCAGCCCCACCTATTAATTAAAGAAACTACTTTACAAACCTAAGAACTGTTGCACATAGTACTCCAAAAATCCATCAAACCAAAGAAAAATCAAAAAAAAATCTTAGATGGATTAAAAGGGGAAATTAGATTTAATGTATTGGTTTGTAAACTTGTAGATTTCAGAGAAGTAGTTTCTTTAGCTAGATTATTTGAAGCCAAATCTGAATTAAAGTGGAATTTTCGGAACGAAACTTAAATTTTATATTTCTTGGATGACCGGAACGAAATCGAAAACTGGAGTGGTTAACATTGGACTAAAGCAATTGACAAAACAAATGATTAGCTGTTGATAACATAAATACTTCATAATGAATGAGATAATCCAACTTAACTTGCAGAAGCAATGGACCAAAAAAGAAGTTTCAGTAATTTAAAAAAAGTTCATCAACATATCAAGCATGTTTTTTGAAGTACAACCAAAAGCTTATATTAAATATATCAACTCTTAGCTCTTTATTATAATACCAGTTCAAATAGATCGGTCTTTACACTTTCAACATCATTGCCATCTTGTAACACACTGTTCAGAGCTGTCGGTCAACACTCAAATTGTACTCCTGGATGATGCTTTTTAGATACATGAGCTGCATAGTCAAATGTAACAACAAATTTTTGAGTTATTTGTGTCATTTAATTGTTTTTGAAAATTAATGAAATGTTAATCAACTTAACCATTATTATCAAAACAAAATAAATTTAAACAATAAATAACATGGTTCACTAAATGATTCTCCTTTTTTGTAAAAACATTTAAAGAAACAATTATATATGGTTTATTGATAAATTTCTCCTGAAATTAACACAAGTGGTGTAATTTACTGTATACCTTCTTCTGATTATTTTCATATTCAAGTTTAAGCTGATTCCTCCTTGGTGTTGACTCCACCATATCCATACCGCCACAGTTTTGGCAAAGAGGCAATTCCAAAGCTCTTTTCAAATTTTCATGTATAAAACTAAGTTGGAGGTTTTCTTCTTTCAACTTACTGTTCAAAACCCTCTCTTTGTTTTTCTGCGTATCAAACAATTATCTGTCAACATGTATTTTTTGATAAACTTTACATAAAAGAGATTAATGTTTCTCAAGATAAAATTTATATCCATAAGTGAATATTTAACATTTCTACATGGTAACATGTATAGGCTAGCTATATCAAGGTTCAATGGTGAAATTTTTACATTAAAAATAATATATTTTAATGGTTCAAATTAAGATTTAATTTTTTTCTTAACCTTCACTTGTGAACGATGATTTTGAAACCAAAACTTCACTCGTTCTGGATCAAGCCCAAGCTCATTAGCTAATGCCACTTTGTCTCGGTGACTTGGATGTGGATCAACTTCATAGAATCTACAAGTAAAGAAAGGAGAAATAATGAGTAAGATCCTTGGATAAACATGCATAAATTTTAGTAAAGCATACCTCAGAAGTCTAGCGTTCTGCAAATATGTGTAACGCTGATATTTTTTCTTTGGTCCTTCATTTGGATCGATCACTTCTTTGTTCTCAGATTCATCATTCTCAGTATCCTCTACTTCAGGCAGTACTTGATTGTCAATCAACTGATATTAGAATGATTATTCTTCAATTAGCTTTGAGTTTTTGTGCATCTTATGAATTATTTGTTCATACCTTGGTTCTAAGATTCTCCATAAAAAATATTTTTTTATTAAAATAATGAATAAGAACAGGAAAAAAAGAAAAAAATAATAGTAAAATGTAGTTCCAAGTTCCATGTTGGTATCGAAAAATACATGTGAAGTCCATTGTTTAACTCTAACTAGTTTTTCCAAATAATGAACATATGCAATATATTAAGGAAGAAAGTTTACATGTAAAATATACCGTAGTTAATGACTTTACACCTCTTACTACACCTATAAAGAGCAATACATGCTAACATTATAAAAGCTAATCCTTCTTTAATTTAAAACTTAAATATAAATTTGAGCTACACAAACAAAGCAGAATAAAATTACTCTGTTCCCAAAATGGATGTCTCTATGTGTCCTATGAGAGCCACACCATTAACATTCAAGTCAATAAATTAATAGCATTAAATAAACAAAGAACGGTGTGCTAAATGCATCACATTACAATGTCTAAATTATCTAGTTTCATTTGACAGTAAACTGCCGAATAAAATTTGATTAAAAAGGAAAAATAACTTCATTCAACGGTACGTTGAATAACGCCGACCACTCGACGGTATACCATCGACTAGCGTGCACTGGGCTTGTGGAAACATCCATTTTTTATTATTTGAGCTCAAAGCCTTTGTTAGAAGCAAAGTTAACTTACGTCGTGGCCTTGCGGATCCATTGCTTTGTATCTCTCTGTATTTGTTTTTAGACCTAATAGTTTTCACTCCAATCTAGAGGATTAAAAAATACTGTAATCTGACCATTATATAGATCACCAAACTATGAAATTTAGCTATTATACAAAAACATGGAAAGTAAATAAAATAATTAATTTCTTATCTTCAACATTCATTGACAGCCTTACTGATATTATTTGCATTAATGAACTTCTATTAGAGAATTTTATTTGTGCATGCACTGAAATTTTCAATTTTTTCTACTGTGTATTTATGCATTTTGGTTGACAAAATATAAAGCAATAACACATGCACCTAATTTTCTTTGATAAATTCTAAATATTAGCTAAAATTTCTCGTATTTTTATCAAATTTCTTTGAACAATTTAACATTTTATAAATTTTAATAACTATATTATGCACATGCAACATTCGATCATCGACCCATTTTTGATATTTTATCATATGTAAATCTTAGAGCATCTCTAGCTACTTTCGGATTAAAAATTACAGGTTGATGGATTACAAAACGTAACCCATACAAAACAGGAAATTGAACAGACGCTTGTTGAACAAGCGCCCGTTTTTCAACGCTAACGTCTTTGTTGAACAACCGTCTAGCTCACCATGCCTACATGAGGCGTTGTTTCCTCAATCCCATCATTTTTCACCTTCACCGCTTTATTATTATTATTATTATTATTTTATTTTGTCGTTTTAATTCAAAAGGAAAGTCGAAATGCCGCCATGACCCATTAAAATTGCTAGATGAGTTGTCTATTACACGAGTGATGCCATTGTTGGTACAGTACATACCATTCCAAATACTTCTATCTGCAGATGAAATTCGTTGTTTGCACAAGCTGCCATAGATTATAAATATCTTCGTTGTTTGCAGGACACATCAACCGTGTGCAACGTTAACGATGCCATAGGTTTATTAATTTTTAATATACGGTTATCAAATAAATATGCCAATCACAAATAATAAATATTTATCGGTTTGGTTAGTTTACATCTTTTGACATTTTTGCCCTGAATTTTAAACCAGTTACAAAATGTAATTTCTGTTGCACGGTGATTTGGGGTTAGATATTACATTTTGTGATTTCCACACCTGTTGGAAATGCTCTTAGGCACATGTAAAAGGATTATGTATGAAGTTCCATAGGTAATTTACCTCAAGGTAGATTTTTCCCTCTTAGATAATTAGATCTTTGGAAAGTTCTACCTACACAAATTTTTTGGTATTGTGTATTTTCATTCTTTTTACTTATGCAAACTACTAATGATGTGTCTGTGGCTGTCATTCATCTTAATTTACTTAACTAAGTAGTTATTTATTGTTTCAAAATTGTATTTTGACATTATAAGATATGCCACCATACACATACAATAGAAAACCCTTAAGTAAGAAACTAATAGCATAAAGTACAAAGCATTGAGACTGTTTTAGAGGATAATATCATGATGGTTTTATGTTTTGATCTTTCACCATAGAAAACCTTGAATTAGCTGCAAATATTAATCATGGAAAAATTTTGTGGCTAAATCAGCAATGGTTTTCACGGGATCTGCAAGGGATCATTTTCTAATAATTATTTCACTAAATCAAGAATGGATTTCCATGGGATTTGCAAAGATCATTTTATTATCAATCTCACTAATCCTTTTAACATTGCGATAGATTTTCTTGGATTTCGCAAGGGATTTTTTTAAGTGAAACTTAGGATTCGATCCTTATTTTCAAACATAATACATGGACCCCTTTCCAAAAATATTTTTAGTTAATCCCCAAAATTTATTTTGCCGATTATTTTTCATTTCTTTCAAAAAAAACATACACTCAATTGAAGGTTAATATGATCAAACTAAACTTTTCTTTTATTATTTTGAATTTTCTTTGCAAAATTGAAAATATTTACAGTCTGTTTGAAACTAAAAATAGCGATGTGTTTCAAAAATTTGTTTTTAAAAGGAGATGCCGTGCATCTTGGAACTTAAAAGCGAGTGTTTTACAAAAGTTCACTTTTTCCAATTTGAAATATTTTTACACTATCACAGTTGTAAATATCTTAGTTTTCCCATATAGATTGTGGCACTATCGATAGAAATTTACCATATATAATTTTGCAAGAGACTTACAAGGGTTCTATAGGAAATTTATAAAAAAATATTAAATTTCATTTTGCTTTCATCTTGTTGTTTTAAATGTCTTAATAATTCTCAGGGACTGTGAAAAATTGAAGAAAAAAAGTAGAAAAGGGAAAACTAAACTGTAAAAGGCTAACAAAAGATTAAGAAAATTCAACTTAATTGAATTTGAAAAAGAAAAATAGGTTGGGTAACTGTTTGAAGAGATTGAAAAATTCTAAATAATTAAGAATTATAATCCTTTATTAAAAATTATGAAAGACAAAGAGAATCTCAATTTTTTTTCATCGTTATACATTTTATTAGTTCAACAAATATAATATTTCTCGTTAAATGAAATATATTCTTAAGAAAAAATGAAAATATGGGAGAAGTAAAAGTTTTTTTTTGTAAAAATTTACTAACTCAGGGGGAAAAGCATCACTAATCGATAAATCCAAAGGAAAGAATCCTAGACAGTATTCATGCTTTATTTCTACCAAATTATAAATATTCATTAGTTTATGGATAATCCTAAGGAAAGAAAGTGATAATACAAAAATTAATGTCTCCTTGAAATCGAAGACATTGTGAAATTGGGGTCTCCAAATCTTTGATTGTGATGATTGCTTGTCTTCTTTGACGGTCTGCCCTAATAGTCTTTGTATGCTCTGCCTTGCTCTCTGAACGAGAAATTTGAGGTAAAGAGTAATTATGGCAGCAGAATCTCCACTACATTAATCTTGTTAATTCTCTGTCTTCTTTAGGGGGCTCGCCTCTTTACATACTTTGCCTTGCTCCTTGCTTAACGAACCTGTGGTAAAAATAAAATGCACAGCGATTTTGTTGTTTTTACATCATGGATCAAGTATAAGAAAATCATGTTTAATTGATCTAGTATATACATTATCTAGATTGCGGTAAAGGTGTGCTTGAATGCAAATAAGATTTCCTTTTGAACCTTCAAAATATATCTCGGCAGGTTATGAGTGAATTGTTGTATATACATGGCAACAAATGAAGCATGGGATTGTTCTGAATGGTAAGTATGGTAGCATTTTCTCCTCGCATGGGACTATCAAAATAGTAAGCATGAGTTAAAATAACCCCCAGTCCATATAATACCCATTAAAATTTTAAAATAACTCCTAATGGTCTTATCACTATGTCCAAATAGATGTAGCCTAGTTTCGATGCTCTGCGCGGAACAACATCTACCCTTGGATACTAATGTTTTTTTTACAGAAAAATAGGGCTAAAACTTCTTTTATTGATGTAACTATGTACGAATATATAGATCTGGCCCAAAAACAACAGCCCTATAAACCTACATTCACAAACGAGGGAAAAAATCACACACTTCAGCCCATTATCTCGAAGCTTCTCGCATGGGATACTATACCACTTCATTTACTCAAGCCCTTCAAACTCATAAATTTTCCATTTCCAGTTTACTTCCATGTCGGTGCATTACAATTTCCGCACAAAATTCTGAACACCTGTACAGCACCTCGCTTCACGTGATCTTAAGCGGGTCTGTTTGCGCTAAGCGTCTTTTCGTCTCCTCCTACTTCCACTGCCTTTGCATGTTCTTCTACCAACTACATTAGCAACATCTAATGCACTTTCAACCTTTATAATTTTTTGTTTTACAAAAACTACTTTGCTCTATCTCCTTATGTAACAACCTGGAATTTCACTGCTTTGATTTGCGAATACTTAATTAATTTTAAATATTCAAATATGTAGGTTTTGTAATGAAAATAAAAATCTTTTTAATAATAAACAATGATGGTGAAATAGTTTTTAAATTTTGTTTACAAAAATAATTAGTTCGAATGAAGATTGAAAATGTGACCATAATTCGTTTTTCGAATTTTCGATTTTTCGTCGGTTAAGTTGTCAAAAATGTCGTGATACTTTGGTATACACACATACATACATTTAAAAATATTTTGACATGTAAATGCATATGTGTACATATATGTACACTTAAGAGTGTGTGTGTGTGTAAGATAAGATTTTACTATAAAAAGTTAATATATTATATAATATAAAGTTGCTTTTCTCAACTTAAGTACAATTAAGTACAAAACATGTTTTACTATGTTGGAACATGAAGTGTCAGGAGGAGGACAAGCTCTGTGAGGTGGCACAAGGTGGTGGAGGGTAAAAGATAAGGGCTGTTTGTGTAATTTATTTTTTTCTTACTTATAAATAGCAATTTCCTCCTTTCATTTTTCCTCCTCTTATTTCTATTATATCTTCCTCTTCTCCAATTCAAATAAAGAAATTTCTTTTTTTAAACCGTGTAAAATTTCAGTAGCTACAACTTTCATTTGCACCACTTCTTCAAATTTTGAACTTAACTATGTCAAAAATGCATTTCATTCAGATCTATTTTTGGACTCAGATATCCTAGTCCGAAAATACCTCTTATTCTATTGATCATATCTCCCTCAAAAATATCAAAATTTAGTTATTATTTTTTTTAAATGATAGAGAAAATAATTTCCAAGAACTTTTCTTTTTAGCACTTTTCAAAATTACTAGAGGAACATGGCAAAAGGTCGAGGAAAAGATGACCCATTTTCGAGTTGATTTTGTGGTTTTCAAGCTTTGCAAGTTCTAAAGTATTTCAAGTTTTCAAATGGTTTTGCAAAATTATTGTGAGTAAATTTCTTAACTTCTTGAAAGGAATTTACTTATATATATATATGTGTGTGTGTGTGTGTGTGTTGGTTATGTGGTTATATACGTAATGTTGTGTTTGGATTACGGTATGGTTTGGATGCGTATGTATGTACTAACTTGTAGTTGAGCATTAGATTTTGAGTTGATAGTTAAAGGGATGTGTTGGTTATAAAAGATGTGATTTTTGGTTATGTTGGTGATGATAAGGTTTGGTATATATGAACTTGGATATGTTGTATGTGTATTAAATTTGACTTGAAGCTAAAGCAAGTTAGCATGTAAACTAGTTAGTAAGTGGTAATTACGGTCATATAGCGATAGTCGCTATAAATGCAGTTTCGATAAAATTAGTCTTTTTTTTTTGAAAAGTTTGAATCTTCTTACTTCAAGTGTTTTTAAATGTTTTCCAAACTCAATAATGAATGTTTAAAAAGGATAATTAAGTTTTTAATAATAATTTTAATTAATTAAATATTAGTACTAATTAATTATCTTTTAAAGTAAGATTAATTTTTAAATTAAATATTGATTAAGTAAGATTATTTTTAATTAATTATGAGTTAAGTTTATGATTTATTTTTAATTAATTATTAATCAAATAAAGGGTTTAATTATTAATTAATTATTTATCAAGTTAATTTAAGTTAAATATTTTATTAAGACTTAATTATGATTTAATTATTTTAAATAAAGGTTTAATTTATTATTAAGTTTTAATTAAAAGATTATTTAATCAATTAATTGAGATTAATTAATAGTTAATTATTAATAATGGTTTTATATTATTATTTTAATAAAGGATTAATTAAGGGTTTAATTTATAAATACTTTATTTATTAATGGTTTAATTATTTACTAATTTATAATTAAATTAAGTTCAAATATAATAAAGATTAATTATGATTTAATAAGAGTTTAGCTTGTAATTAATCATTTTAAAATGGAATTTTAAGTTTTTAATCATTTTTTCCCAAGAATCTAATTGTTTTAAGTGTACTTCTTTTTCAAAGATGGTTTTTAACACAAGGGATTCAAATGTCGATACCATTAAGTAGACAACAATTATGAAAGAGTTATGTAAATGGTTTGATTGTATGGACATATGTAAGCAGAATAGATCCCCGTTCTGTTATAATTTGATTGTTTGAATGTTTGGACATCTGATAGTAGAATAAATCTCTGTTCTGCTATAATATAATTGTTGTTTGTGTGGACATATGTTTTAGCAGAATAAATTCTCGTTCTGCTGTAAATTGATTAAATTGTTTTGGACATCTATTTAGTAGGACAAATCACAATCCTGCTATTATGTTGTTTGGACATGTATATGCTAGTTGAATTATATTGATATGTTACTCCCTGATTTGATAATGGATTTGATTTACATGTATGTTGGCCTATGTAGATAATTGATAAGTGGCTTGGAATTAAATTGAAACTAAATGGTAACTTAAATAAGTACCAATGTGATTGCTAAGCTCTTTTTGAATTTTTAAAGTATGGTTTTGAATTAATTTCAATTCTTTAATCAATTTGGGTTTAAAGTTTATAAATAATTTTCAAGTTATATTATTATGTGGAAAATAGGCACAAGGACAAACTTTGAAAAAAAATTAGACTGAAGAACAAAAGGTATTTAAATGTGAAGTGAGCTTTTAAAAGGAACTTTTTATAAAGGACTAGTGGATCAGTTTATAATAAGTACTGTTTTCAAAAAGAAATTTGAAAGGAGGAATTTTCCAATTGTTTTGATAATATACTTTTAACCCTAAGATAAGTATAAATATTTTCCAAGTAAAAAGGGGAAGTAAGGGGTTTGGGAAAAGTGTTTAGTAAAGATCTTTTGATCAAGTTTTATAAAGTGATTTTTTTGACTAAAAATTAATTAATAAAAGCTTAGCGGATCGCATATGGAATTGAATCAATGTTTGAATGATTGTTTATTTCATAGTTAAATAACCGACAAACAAATCTGGACCAAAACATAACTTTGGAAATATCTAGAGAAAACACGTGAGTTATATGGCACAGTCATCTCCAATGATGTTGTACTATGTATATAGATCTCGTTTCGTTCTTCTACGATAATGGTAAGGAAATCTGTCCACAAACCGTTAGGATGTGAACTCCGCTCTTATCATTTTTCTGCTTATTTTCTAAAGAATCTAGGTTGTGTTTATTGGAAATTATCGAGAGTTGTTTTTAAGAGACCAGAATTAGATATGTTATCTGAAAACCACTTCGATCTAACTCAAGCGTTTCGAATTGAAGACATCTTGAAGAATATGGAATCGAAGACGGAGCATTGAAGTGAAAGCGTTGCTTGCTACTAATCTTAAGAGTGATTTCAAAATGAATGTTGTAGAAGTAATGTCTTCGATTTGTTCTTATCCTAGACAAATTGTATGGATGAAAGCTGGCACTCCATTACTGCTTAGAGGGTAGTGTTAGCATTCCAAGTGGGATTGCTATTCAAAAGATAAGCGTAGCCTCAAGCCTCATCAACCGAAAATGACTAAAATAGGGGAGATGTAGTAGGTCTAAGTGGGTCGCTTTCATTAGGGCGTGTCATCACCTTTCTAGGCACATCTACGTATTTATGGATTGGTTGTGCATGAGATCTCAATAAAAAGGGTTGCAAAGCAACATGGATGATGACAGATTCAGTAATATCCATTAACTAGTAGGCTGGTCTTGTGTTGGCAGGATATCCTGGCGAGGTCCTTAGTACATTTTCTAGACATGTACCGTGATAGGTGGTACCCCGGTGCCTTGTCGTAGTATGGAATCCATTCTCCAATAAGCACCGTGTGGTTTTGATTATGCCCAACTATGTTGAAATGTGAGATGCAAGCATTTCAACTATTTTCATATTTTACTTTGACCTCTAGACATTATCATAATATCACTGGATTTTCTATAAAAGGTGTTCCAGTTATCGCAAGGAAAAATGCATTCGTGTTTATGTGCGATGTGGGATTACGATATACCTTTGATTTTAATGGGGTTTTAAACATAATAGTTCAATTGTTTGAGTTTACTCACACCAGACCCATGTCTGACCCAGTTTTATTTTCTTTCCCTAGAACTCTCGGATGCTCAAATTTTTATGGGCAGCCAAGTAGTTCAGGATTTCCCACGGATGCATCTTGGAGGAGCTTGGAGCAGGAGACTTCATCGATAGCTAGTTATTATCTTTTTTCCGTTGTATTATATGTATCTTATATCAATTAGATAAGGACAGGTTATTATAACTATCCAAGAGTAGAATTGTATTAGTATGAATCTGATGTATCAATTTCAAAATGACTTTTAAAGTATTATGTCGATTAATATATGTTATTCCATTGCCTTGTGAGATTCTATGATTGTTTTCGTTTCTTCTATCTTTTATCTTTTCTTTCACCCTTAATCATTGGTTTTTCCGACACTGAATGCTCGAAACGTAATACAGTGGACGTATTAGCGTCGATTTTCGAGGGTCGAAAATCTAGTTCATTACACTTTATTAATTTTAACTTTATGTTTACTTTGTAGCTCGCTACCGACCTCCAACACCTCATTTTGAGTAGATTTGAGTATATAACTTTTATTTTTGGAGTTCGAAAGTTTAAGAAATGATTTATTTGATGTATTATTGGCAATGTTATGTAATTTGAGTATTGCCAAACTACCCGACCATGATGTAAAAGCTCCAGCCTTTTTGCATGTTGCTTTTGAAGGCGAAACATAATTCTCATGTCATTTCTTTGTAAGATAAGTATTTTCGATTTACAGTGGATTCTTTTCATCAACCAGAATGATGCTTAACTATCAAATTTTCTGTGCAGATCTGGACCTGAAAAGTTAGGAGAAAAAATGGGAAAAAATAAATATTAAAGGACTTTCGAACCTGACTACGGAAACTGGAAGTAGCATTTGCATTGTCCCATTTCGTCGGATCTAAGAACGGTAGCCATAATACGGTCTCAAGAAGGTTGGGGGTAAATGATCTTATATTGATTACCTTCCAATATTTTCATCTTTGTCATTGATGAATGTTCTGTGTTTGGACCTAGATGTTCTTACTTTAACCAAGCACACGATCATATCATGCGCTGAACTTACACCATGTTACAAGGTTAAATTTTTGTCTTGTCGCTTGTTAATTTCTTTTAAATTGAACTTACCTTTCTTTATACCAATGCATTTTCAAAAATCTTGTTCCACTTCATCATTTACATTGATAGATTCTATTTCGCTTCTTACACAGCCCAGATAACCGAATCTGTTGCATTTTCGGCTTCTATTGTCAATAATGTCCACGACCAAACTTCTTTCACCTCTTACCTACATCACAATATCCATTCCTAGTTTACAGATAAGGTTGCTACAATTAATCTACGAATCGAACTAAAGGAGAGTACCTTTTCCATCAACAATCTGTCTTCCTATGCATTTCAATGCCCCTGATCTTATACTTGGAATGTATTCCCAAACCCAGAATCATCAGGGCATTCATTACACTCCCAAAATGACCGATTTCTATTATTCTTCCTAACCATTAACTTTTCCTACAGCTCCTCTTCATTTAGAATTTTCTAATCAATTTAGTTCCCATCGCCACCTGGAGCTCATCTAAATTTCTCAAACCCATACCATCCTTATGTTTACTTCTACTAACAATATCCCATGAGATTTTGCTAGCTCTACCCTTCCATAAGAAATTTGAACAAATATGAATTATACTATGTAGAGTTGCTTTGGGAATTCAAAACATTGCATTTGATATTACATCATAGGATATATTATAGATCTTAACAACTCAATCTTGCCAGCCCAGCTAAAAAATTTGCCTTCCCAACTCTTAGCCTTGCCTTTAATTCTTTCGAGCAATACTTAAAATCTCAATGTTTAAGAATAATTTTGGATGGCCGGACGCCAAGGTTTTTCAATGGCAATACACTTTCCTCAACACCCAAAATGGAACATATCTTGGTTATATTATCCCATCACCACCAAAAAAAAATATTAGAATTCATTCCATTCATTTGAAGACCAATCATCTTATATAATTTTGAATAAACCTCTTTAGTAACTTTTGCATCTTCTACATCTGCTTTTGTGAAAATAAGGATATCATCTGCATAGATCAAATATGTTATTTCCAAACAATAATGAATATTATAGGTGAAACTAGATTACCTTGCCTTAATCCATTGGAACTGCTAAAAAATCCATAACTATTTCTTTGATATTTGACTAAAAAGCATGCCGTCGATATTATTTCTTGGATAGTACTCCTCCACCTATCTGTAAATTCCATTACATCTAACATATGCAACAAAAATTCTAATTAATCATATCATAAGCTTCCCGATGTCGACTATGATGCACATGTTGTTATCATTGCTCCTGCCAAAACCTCTTGTAAACTCATGTGCCAAAAAATTGCCATCTTTAATGCTTCTCTCTTGGGTAAAAGCGGTTTGATTTTCCAAAATCAAAGAAGCTAAAAATGGCCTCAATCTATTACTCAACACTTTTGCAATAACCTTATATATAAAGTTACAAAATAGGACGGAACTCTGTAATATTTGTAGAGGTTTTAACCTTGGAGACAAGAATTACCAGGGTATGATTGCTTTCCCTAACTAATCTTCATGAAATGAAGACATATATAACGATATGCAATAAACCATGTGTAATTGTTTCCCAGTGAGCCTTACAGAACTTCATATTAAATCTATCCAAACCAACGACAATATTATCACTTACTCGAAACGCCACATCTTTCACCTCCTCATAATCAATTACATCATTCATATAGTCCCTCTTGATTATAAATCCTCAAAGAACTCAACAGCTCTTGCCAAACTATTTAGGATCTTTGCATCTCATGCCTATCAAATTTTGTTTCGACCTCCGTGCAATGTGGCGCCTTTTTTTGGACATTTTTGCATAGTATGTTGTAGGTTCATCACTTTTTTAGGCCATTCACATTTTTACTTTTGCATAACTTCAATATACTCCCTTTTAAGCACCCACTCCAAATTGGCCTTGCATTCTTGTTGTTCTCTAGCCAAACTTTCACCATGAAACTCTTCGTTTTACTTTTGTAACTCACCACATCTTCTCTTCCATTCACTAACTTCCACCTTCAAATCCCTCTTGTTCATGTTCTGTTGCTTAAACATCACCTTGCACCTCCTCTGCTTTGCCAGGAATTTGTATAACGGTATGCATTGTGTATTGATTATCCATTCTTGCTCAAATATTACTTGATAATCCTCATGAGTATTCCAATGGTTCATTTGTTTAAACATTTTTCCATATTGGATTTCATGTCTACTGGATACACTAAGTTGGAGAGTGATCACTGCCACTTAATGGAAGATAATTCAGCTCATAAGATAGAATGCTTGATTCCATTAGATGTTGGCCAAAGCTCTATTGATTCTTGTATGTATATTCTTTTATGGACTCGAACACCAAGAAAATTTGAAACCCTAAATGTTTATCTTTGTTAGACCTGCTTTGGACATGCACATATCAAATTCTATCATTTTCCCGCAAGGGAGTATATTACCTCAAGTTGCTCACTGGCATATCGAATACAATTATAATCTCCTATGTGCAGCCGAGGTTGTATAATATTATAAGCAACAATTTCTAAATTGTCCAATAGCTTGCATCTCATATGTTCGGAATCATAAGTGTAAACAAAGGTACATATAAACAGTTGCATGCCTCCTTTTCTCAACTGTATGGAAATATGTTGATCACTCATAGATAATAAATTTTTCTTTAAAGTAGCATAAGTGTTTATATACCTTCTTTTGATTATTTCATACTCAAGTTTAAGCTGATTCATACTTGGTATTGACTCTGTAAGGAAATTTGACCGTTTTGTAAGGAAATTAATGCGAAACGTTTCCTTCTTCATTATGTGGTACATTAATGGACCTTTTCCTTCCTTAAAGGTTTCCTTCCTCATTATGTGGTCAATAGAATCTAAAGGGTTTTCCTATTAATATGCTAATAAATAAAACGGTTATAATCTAGAGCGTTAATTTCTCTCATCTTGATCTTGATAGACGATCAAGATTAAGTCTACAAATCTGAAAATTTGGTCCTCTCTCTGCCTATAAATATTAACCTTTGCCCATCACAAAGGAAATAAGAAAACACATAAAGAAAATATAGGAAAAGAGAGAGAAACTATTCTCCTTTATCCATTGATACAGCCTTTGACAACAACCATTGCTGATTCGTATACAAGATGTCTGGAGGTATGTTTTATTAATTCATTACATATGTGATAATCATATAATTCTAGATCTTAGGGTTTATATTATTTGCAAGATATAGATTACATGTGGTATCAGAGCATATTTTAGAATTCATGTGTAACAACCCGAGTTTTTCTAACACGAAAAACCGGACCATTTAAGTAAAAAGAAGAGGTAGAAGAAGAAGAAAAATAGAAAACAACAACAGAATCTCACATACGCAGTGGAATAAAATATAATAGGTAATAACAGATCTTTTCACAAAAAGATATCTATTTCTGTTTACATATACATCATCCAAATACATCATCAGAGTACATCACATCAATATCATACAACTGGACAGTAATCATAACTTGTCCTCACAATCTGAATACACAGCGGAATATATAACTCAAATACGAAAGTACGTATCGCCATCCAGCCCCATAGCATCATTTCCTGTAATCTATAATACTCGGTCTGACCCGAGCATCATATAAAACAATACCCGAGTCAGTCTGGAATACCAGCGTGAGAAAATCACACTCAAATTGATTATTAAAGTTTCAAAAATCCTTTAAAAATAAAAAAGCATCTCGTAAGACCACGCCACAAATAAACATGTCGGGTTTTTACCTTACGATAGCTAAAACACTTTTTATAAAATCCTCTGATATTATAATAGTGTCTATTCACAAATACTTATTAAAATAGCTGAAATTGTTACATTATTAAATTCCAGCATACTAGCCACAAAAGTGGGTAATACAAACAAATACCGTACAAGGCACGTAGGAAGAATGGATTTCCAACGAATGACTAGGCACTGGGGTACCACCTATCACAGTACGTGGCCTAGATCACCGTACCGAGGAGTACGCCCGCTCCCCTGCAACACAAGGCCGGAACCATCCCTTACTGGATGATCCCGAATAAAATCACCCCACGGTTGGGATCAGCAACCGCACCACTAAGCCGAAATAAAAAGGGACATCTAGACAGGGATGACCTTACCCTCCAGTGGGAGCTACCCACGAAGCCTTGCTGCATAACCCCTGATTTTCAGTCATTCCCGGTTGATGAGGTTCGAGGCTAAACGATACCTTTTAGAGAACATATCCCTTAGAATGCCCATCGTCCGCTGACGACGTTTCGCAAGCATTCGTCCATACCAGTCCGTCCTGGGTTTGAACGGAACCGAAGGCACTACTCCTACTACATCCATTTTGGAAATATCCTCAGGATTAGTAGCGACTAGCCCTTGCACTTCACTGCTCCATCTTCGACTCCGAAATCGTTACACGAAACGTACAAACCGGATCGAAGTGGTATTCGAGTCTCCAGACCTAGAATCCCGGTATACGGAAACTCGATCCCGGTCTCTTCGAAACGATCAGCGCATTTGGCCAATATTGATAGTCGGTTATTTAACTATCAATTAACATCCACAAGCAACCATCACACAATAAATAATTTCCCACATTATTTATTTGCCCAAATATCTTTCCAAGATATATTTCCAAATTTTCAAACTCCTTTTTAAAACAATTTCAAACAGTTTCCGCTTACGGAATACATTTCCAAATATTTATTTCCTCTGAAACACCAAGTACAAAACACTTAGATTTTAAAATAATCTTAAAACATTTTACTATAAATATACTTAATAATATTGAAATTTAAAAAAAACTACTTTAATACCTTAACAAAGTATATACTTAAGAAATATTTAAAATGAAACCACTTTACAAATATAAACTAAATTTCTCTTTTTAAAATATAATACCAAATCACTTTTATATAATTACTACAATAATAGATTTTTGAAAATACTACTTTAGGCTTTAACATTTAGAAATAATAGATTCTCTAAAATATGCTTTTTAAACCATATTAAAACTTTTAACTTATATTTAAAATTGCTTTGGAAAAACATACTTGGCTATCCAGATAAATACACTTCTCTTCACATCTTTTAATAATAAATCAACATTTATTTTTAAACCAATTCATATTTCTTTTATAAATTCCCACCTTGAATTTTATATTTCAAATATCCTCTGATATTCCATTTTACTTTATAAACCCAGTTTATATCTCCAAAATCTCATTTCTCTTTAAATTTCAAATCCAAAAATATTTAAATCAAATTTATAATTGATTTCCCAATTTATTTTACTTTGAAATAAATTTCTTTACTTAATCCATTTATTTCCAGATTTTATTTCTCATTATGATTTAAAATCTTTAAACCGAAACACAAGTTTCAGATTTCCCAATTTCCTTCTCTTTTTAATTACATTTAAACATTGAATTAAAATAAATTTTTATCCCTTTAAATAACATCACATAAGTCTTCTTTAAATTCAACATTTCTCTATTTATTCAAAATTCCTCTTTTCCATATTTAATTTATTCGAATTCACTAGAATTACTTAACTTAATTTTACTCTTTTATATTTTCCAAAAATCCAATTCAATTGCTTTTGATAACTCATTATACTGGGAAATTCAATCTAACCAGATTATCCAATATAAATTATCACAGGATAACAACAATCATATCACAGAATATTTAAACAAAAATTAAATATTTTGAGGAATCCAGTTGGATCCCTCCAACCTGTTTCCCTGCATCCACAAACGTTAGCACAATACCAATTCCACTTCGAGGTGGAATATCGCGGTACATGGGTTTATAAAATATCATCCGCTATTATGCAGCGCATAGGGTCTCATCCGCTATATAAATGCGGGAATATCAACAATTCCAATATACACATATGCCAATATGTGTATATTGCTATATACTACTATATATATATAGCACATCAATCAATGCAACCATCCAATCAATTATTTAAATTTAACCATTTAAATTTAAAATAAAATTCAACTGAGTGAGATTAACTCACCTTTTATTTTGCTGTTTGCAATCCCATTCAACTGGCTTGTTTCCATGATTTTATACCTCACTGCTCGATCGACGACATCACGCCTCGCCCAAAAATTCGAGCTCCGACCATGCTCGAGATTCCGTCCCAGACCTAGCTCATGCGACTGCTCCCCTCCATCACTCACGAACGCACAGCCATCGCCATCGGTACCTCACCAATTCATTGCCGCGTGCGAGAGTCTCGAGCCACCTTCCAGCGCACGCGTCTCTATCCTGCCATCGCGATGCTCGACTGAACCCAAATCGTTGCTCTCCCTCAACTCGCGATTCCATCACCATCGGTCGGCCCTCCTCCCTAAACCATCGCGCCTCTAGATCGTGCTTGCGAGTTCCCCTAAATCTGCTTCGGCCACACTCCTTCGGGGTATCTCGCGATGGCGATACGAAATCAAAGTCGATTTCGTCGCTTCAATATCATTCGATTCACGAAGGAGGGAAGGGTTTCGATTTGAATCAAAGGAAGAGAGGAAGTGGGTTTGAACTCGGTTTCCATTAATATTGTTTTCTGGGTTCAATTTGGGAAAGGAAAGAGGCGGCCTCTATTTATTTTATGTATGTAATTTGAGAAGAAGTGTTTGCAGCCATTCTTATTTTTAACAGAGGAAAGTTTGATTTTCCCTTTTTTTACCTTGACTGTGAAGTGTTCGGTTGAAAACAAAAAGGTGAGGACGCGTGTTCACGAAATCTGACAAGTGGTAAATTTCTGAGGCGTGTTTCAGAAGCTTGCAATATAATTAATCATCTATTTAATTCTATTTTGAAATCGTCCTGATTTACGTAACTTACAGTCTCGATCTCCAATCGAGACGTGCCGCCAGATGTTTTAATATTAAACCCCTATTACGAACGCAAAGGAAAAGGTCTCGAGTCCCGATTCGATCGTAAGTAGAAGATAACCTTTTGGATTCAGTTATTAAATTGAATTTTCGATTTAATTTCAGTGCGTTTACATTCCGTACGACCACACGACAACTCCAAACACTACGAAAATTGAAATCCAATAATAATACAATATTACGGATCCAATGGAACTGGTTTCGTCGCATTCCGAGACTATGCCTCGGACGGCTATTTTTAAATTCAATTTCAACGATATATTTTTTTAAAACTGAACAAAACTCTTTAAAATTCCATTTTAAAAGTTCTATCATTTTCAGTATTAACAATATAAATTTTCTGACCTTTGAACTATTTTTAACAGGCTTAAAATCAAGATTCCATATTTTACCCAATCCCGATAATTAAATTTAATAATTAATTATCCAAATAAATACTGTATATTTGAAATTAAAGTTAAAATTTAACCTTCGAATATTTAAAATAACTTAAATATTCACATTTCAAATATACAAAAATTCCGGGTCGTCACATTCCTCCCCCCTTAAAAGAATTTCGTCCCCGAAATTACCAGTTAAGAGAAATGATTCGATACCCGTTCTTTTTCCCAATCCAAATAGTTTTAACAACTTTCCATAACAATCTTTTATTAATGATACACTAATCATCTTTTAACTTCCCAAACTTATTCATAAGTTCAACTCATACCACCTACTTATCCATTCAAATTTAAATTTGAATTCAAATTTTAACTTATCAAAATTTTCCAAAATTTTTTTCTAACTCCCTAAATTTCTGAAAAAATTTCGCCAGCGTCTCCTTTGCGCGGCTAGCTCGGTACTACTACAAAATGGCTCTACGGCCTCCCAATCTCAAAAAGAAAACAAAAAGCCAAGTGGCTGGATCCAAAACCCAATCAAATTTCATATAGAAATTCAAATACATACCTTTTTGTCGGGTCATTAAATTTTATCTTCTAAATCAAAAATCCCAATTTATCCATTGCTTTTATATACTTGTATATCCTACTAAGCAATAATATTCAATCACAATCCCAAAGTCATTTTATCGACTTCTTTACAAATTTCCAATATTTGCTTTACTTAAGCCCGTACGATGCACATATATCATCTGTACGCAATATCACATTCGATCGCTCAATCGATCACACAATTTCACTTCCGAACTAGTATCGTCCACCCGACTTCCTAGTGCGGACTCAGATCTGGTTCCTTGATCAGAAACCGTCATTCTCCTTGCATAGCCACAAACTATGATAGAGAATATCTAGAATCAATCAACAATCCATATCCAGGTTCGCCGTTGAAAATCGAGTGAAAAATCCTGATTCGGATCGATAAAACTATCTCGAAATTCTGTGTTCGACATCTGGACCAAATAGCTATGCGAATAAATAATATACGTACACCTTACGTATTAATTCCAATTGATTATCAGTTATATCAATTCTCTTTTATTCACATTCCTTTTTGATTGTTATCCCCTTATTTACAACTATCCCATTTCACAACTTCAGTTTTAGTCTTCATTCAACTATTCACTTAGTATATTTTTTTATTTTTCCATTCCAAAATTACTAAGTATATTTCCAATACAAATTTTCTTAAGAATTTCATTCTTCAATTCTTAAGTTTAATATAAATTTTCTTATATTTATTTACTACTTTACCACTAAAGTGTATATATTCAAATTGAACTCCCATTTCATATGAATTCCAACTTACTTCAATTTACTACTTCATTTCCAATTTTTTTTTCCTTAAATTCAATTCATCTCCAACTTCCAAAAAAATGAATTTTATTTAGCTCGAAAACAATCCAAGTTAATTCATTCAATAACTATTTCTCAACTTATTTAAACCACTCCTCTGTTTGAGTTCAGTTTCCATTCAACATTTACTTAAGTCAATAGCTTAAGTTTATTTTCCATTTAACCAACCCTTTTTAAGTTTTATTTCCATCTTTCATTTGATTCTTATTTAATCAAATTCCATCCATTTATTTATTTTCACTTATTCGGATTCCATTCGAAATCCAAACCATTACTATTTTAATCCAATTTCATTAATTCCCAATTCAATTTTATTAACTAATTTATTATCTCATTAGTTCCTCCACTGGTTAAGATTAAATACTTTCTTTTTAATTCCTAATATCACTTCACTTAATTATCTTAAGTTCAATTTATTTTATAATTCAAGTTTGGATTTATTTAAAAATTAAGATTGCTCATCTTAGTCGTTTCCATTTAATAATTACAATTTCAAATTATAACTCTTAATGGTTCAAAGAAATGAATTCCCATTTATGACTTACAATTTCATTTCTATTCATAAGTTTTAACTTACTTGCTGAAGACCTGGGACTATTCATTTAAGTCCATTTTCATCTTTATAATCAAATTTCAAATTATTGCACTTAAGAACTTAAGAATATGAATTTCTTTACACAATTATAAGCATTTTACATTACCTTTATATCCAATTCAATTCGACTTCAACTTATTTACATTTAATTCAATTCCAATTCTCAATTTTTATTTAACTTATCTTAAGTTAAATTCAAATATATTTTTTTCACCTTCATATACTCGAATTAAATTTTAATTCCAGGATACAAATTTTATACAAAATTTACAATTCATTCACCTTCAAGTTCTCTAACTCTTTTATCTATCAACTTATATTACTCATTTAGTTATTTTCATCTCATAATTATAATCCCAGAATTTAACTTTCATTCCTTTCTTATTTCAATCAACTTCATTCTATACTTTATATTGTTGATTCATTTAAATTTCCACATTTAAATTTTAAATAGAATTCCCAGAATTCAATTGCCCGGTTTTATTTCAAAACCATTTTGAATCCATAAATAACTCACACATCTGATATATCACATCAAATCCCAATTTCCAAAACAATCTGCTTTTACCAAACAATTTTCCCTTTGAATTTCAAAACCAACCCAATTCACAATCATTTCCAATTTAAAACAGTTTGGTAGCAATTTCTCTTTGGAAACTCGAAAATAGACATCGATGATGCTGCAGTCATCACCGAAATTATTTTCCAGCGACCAAAAGAGAATTTAATGCTTTTATCACTTTAAAACATTTCAAACATTTTTAAAATCCCAAATCCCACCAGATTTCAATTCAATTTCAAAAATATTCATGAAATAATATCACCATTATTTCCCCATAATTCACATTTGTATATAAAGTTTATTTCAATTTATAAATTTCATTTATAGTCTATATTTCAAATTCCATTTTGTTATATAAATTTATTCTTCAACTTAGGTTATAAGTTTTCAGTTTCTACTTAATAATGAGACTAACTCATTATGGTCATTTTCTAACAACCAAGCATCCAAATATATAACTATAATAAATTTCAAATAATTATTTCTTTTATATACAAAATAATTTGGGCAAAATTATTTCATTCACCCTATTTAAAACAATACTGTGTCGAACTGTTCTATTTAAGTGTTTAGAAACCCCTTCGATACAGTTGTCCAGACTGTGCCGACGAAGGTTCATATGCCACTCAATAAACCAACCAACACAATATAAAACCATTTTATATTCACTAACAAATACGCGCTCATATCTATTAATACTCTCAAAATTCCCACCAGAGCCAAGGTTGTCGCCAGCCTAAGCTCTGATACCAAGTGTAACAACCCGAGTTTTTCTAACACGAAAAACCGGACCATTTAAGTAAAAAGAAGAGGTAGAAGAAGAAGAAAAATAGAAAACAACAACAGAATCTCACATACACGGTGGAATAAAATATAATAGGTAATAACAGATCTTTTCACAAAAAGATATCTATTTCTGTTTACATATACATCATCCAAATACATCATCAGAGTACATCACATCAATATCATACAACTGGACAGTAATCATAATTTGTCCTCACAATCTGAATACACAGCGGAATATATAACTCAAATACGAAAGTACGTATCGCCATCCAGCCCCATAGCATCATTTCCTGTAATCTATAATACTCGGTCTGACCCGAGCATCATATAAAACAATACCCGAGTCAGTCTGGAATACCAGCGTGAGAAAATCACACTCAAATTGATTATTAAAGTTTCAAAAATCCTTTAAAAATAAAAAAGCATCTCGTAAGACCACGCCACAAATAAACATGTCGGGTTTTTACCTTACGATAGCTAAAACACTTTTTATAAAATCCTCTGATATTATAATAGTGTCTATTCACAAATACTTATTAAAATAGCTGAAATTGTTACATTATTAAATTCCAGCATACTAGCCACAAAAGTGGGTAATACAAACAAATACCGTACAAGGCACGTAGGAAGAATGGATTTCCAACGAATGACTAGGCACTGGGGTACCACCTATCACAGTACGTGGCCTAGATCACCGTACCGAGGAGTACGCCCGCTCCCCTGCAACACAAGGCCGGAACCATCCCTTACTGGATGATCCCGAATAAAATCACCCCACGGTTGGGATCAGCAACCGCACCACTAAGCCGAAATAAAAAGGGACATCTAGACAGGGATGACCTTACCCTCCAGTGGGAGCTACCCACGAAGCCTTGCTGCATAACCCCTGATTTTCAGTCATTCCCGGTTGATGAGGTTCGAGGCTAAACGATACCTTTTAGAGAACATATCCCTTAGAATGCCCATCGTCCGCTGATGACGTTTCGCAAGCATTCGTCCATACCAGTCCGTCCTGGGTTTGAACGGAACCGAAGGCACTACTCCTACTACATCCATTTTGGAAATATCCTCAGGATTAGTAGCGACTAGCCCTTGCACTTCACTGCTCCATCTTCGACTCCGAAATCGTTACACGAAACGTACAAACCGGATCGAAGTGGTATTCGAGTCTCTAGACCTAGAATCCCGGTATACGGAAACTCGATCCCGGTCTCTTCGAAACGATCAGCGCATTTGGCCAATATTGATAGTCGGTTATTTAACTATCAATTAACATCCACAAGCAACCATCACACAATAAATAATTTCCCACATTATTTATTTGCCCAAATATCTTTCCAAGATATATTTCCAAATTTTCAAACTCCTTTTTAAAACAATTTCAAACAGTTTCCGCTTACGGAATACATTTCCAAATATTTATTTCCTCTGAAACACCAAGTACAAAACACTTAGATTTTAAAATAATCTTAAAACATTTTACTATAAATATACTTAATAATATTGAAATTTAAAAAAAACTACTTTAATACCTTAACAAAGTATATACTTAAGAAATATTTAAAATGAAACCACTTTACAAATATAAACTAAATTTCTCTTTTTAAAATATAATACCAAATCACTTTTATATAATTACTACAATAATAGATTTTTGAAAATACTACTTTAGGCTTTAACATTTAGAAATAATAGATTCTCTAAAATATGCTTTTTAAACCATATTAAAACTTTTAACTTATATTTAAAATTGCTTTGGAAAAACATACTTGGCTATCCAGATAAATACACTTCTCTTCACATCTTTTAATAATAAATCAACATTTATTTTTAAACCAATTCATATTTCTTTTATAAATTCCCACCTTGAATTTTATATTTCAAATATCCTCTGATATTCCATTTTACTTTATAAACCCAGTTTATATCTCCAAAATCTCATTTCTCTTTAAATTTCAAATCCAAAAATATTTAAATCAAATTTATAATTGATTTCCCAATTTATTTTACTTTGAAATAAATTTCTTTACTTAATCCATTTATTTCCAGATTTTATTTCTCATTATGATTTAAAATCTTTAAACCGAAACACAAGTTTCAGATTTCCCAATTTCCTTCTCTTTTTAATTACATTTAAACATTGAATTAAAATAAATTTTTATCCCTTTAAATAACATCACATAAGTCTTCTTTAAATTCAACATTTCTCTATTTATTCAAAATTCCTCTTTTCCATATTTAATTTATTCGAATTCACTAGAATTACTTAACTTAATTTTACTCTTTTATATTTTCCAAAAATCCAATTCAATTGCTTTTGATAACTCATTATACTGGGAAATTCAATCTAACCAGATTATCCAATATAAATTATCACAGGATAACAACAATCATATCACAGAATATTTAAACAAAAATTAAATATTTTGAGGAATCCAGTTGGATCCCTCCAACCTGTTTCCCTGCATCCACAGACGTTAGCACAATACCAATTCCACTTCGAGGTGGAATATCGCGGTACATGGGTTTATAAAATATCATCCGCTATTATGCGGCGCATAGGGTCTCATCCGCTATATAAATGCGGGAATATCAACAATTCCAATATACACATATGCCAATATGTGTATATTGCTATATACTACTATATATATATAGCACATCAATCAATGCAACCATCCAATCAATTATTTAAATTTAACCATTTAAATTTAAAATAAAATTCAACTGAGTGAGATTAACTCACCTTTTATTTTGCTGTTTGCAATCCCATTCAACTGGCTTGTTTCCATGATTTTATACCTCACTGCTCGATCGACGACATCACGCCTCGCCCAAAAATTCGAGCTCCGACCATGCTCGAGATTCCGTCCCAGACCTAGCTCATGCGACTGCTCCCCTCCATCACTCACGAACGCACAGCCATCGCCATCGGTACCTCACCAATTCACTGCCGCGTGCGAGAGTCTCGAGCCACCTTCCAGCGCACGCGTCTCTATCCTGCCATCGCGATGCTCGACTGAACCCAAATCGTTGCTCTCCCTCAACTCGCGATTCCATCACCATCGGTCGGCCCTCCTCCCTAAACCATCGTGCCTCTAGATCGTGCTTGCGAGTTCCCCTAAATCTGCTTCGGCCACACTCCTTCGGGGTATCTCGCGATGGCGATACGAAATCAAAGTCGATTTCGTCGCTTCAATATCATTCGATTCACGAAGGAGGGAAGGGTTTCGATTTGAATCAAAGGAAGAGAGGAAGTGGGTTTGAACTCGGTTTCCATTAATATTGTTTTCTGGGTTCAATTTGGGAAAGGAAAGAGGCGGCCTCTATTTATTTTATGTATGTAATTTGAGAAGAAGTGTTTGCAGCCATTCTTATTTTTAACAGAGGAAAGTTTGATTTTCCCTTTTTTTACCTTGACTGTGAAGTGTTCGGTTGAAAACAAAAAGGTGAGGACGCGTGTTCACGAAATCTGACAAGTGGTAAATTTCTGAGGCGTGTTTCAGAAGCTTGCAATATAATTAATCATCTATTTAATTCTATTTTGAAATCGTCCTGATTTACGTAACTTACAGTCTCGATCTCCAATCGAGACGTGCCGCCAGATGTTTTAATATTAAACCCCTATTACGAACGCAAAGGAAAAGGTCTCGAGTCCCGATTCGATCGTAAGTAGAAGATAACCTTTTGGATTCAGTTATTAAATTGAATTTTCGATTTAATTTCAGTGCGTTTACATTCCGTACGACCACACGACAACTCCAAACACTACGAAAATTGAAATCCAATAATAATACAATATTACGGATCCAATGGAACTGGTTTCGTCGCATTCCGAGACTATGCCTCGGACGGCTATTTTTAAATTCAATTTCAACGATATATTTTTTTAAAACTGAACAAAACTCTTTAAAATTCCATTTTAAAAGTTCTATCATTTTCAGTATTAACAATATAAATTTTTTGACCTTTGAACTATTTTTAACAGGCTTAAAATCAAGATTCCATATTTTACCCAATCCCGATAATTAAATTTAATAATTAATTATCCAAATAAATACTGTATATTTGAAATTAAAGTTAAAATTTAACCTTCGAATATTTAAAATAACTTAAATATTCACATTTCAAATATACAAAAATTCCGGGTCGTCACATCATGATTATCCATCAATATATAAAATGAAACTACCATAGATCTATAATATGATGTTTGTAATTTTACTATGATAATGATAATGATTATTAATATTAATATGATTCAAGTTTAATATTCATATTATTTAAGTTCCTACAGTAATCATGATTATCAATATTGTTCTATTTACTATATTCTTAGATCTGATCCAGAAAGTTCATATTTCCGTAAAAGTTAATTTTCTACTTTAATATTTGACCTACTGTATAATATGGAACAACTTATTGTATGCGAATACTTTTCAGAAAGTATACATATTGAAAACAATTGTTTTCTAGTTTGACATTAAATTCATGACCTGGAACTTGCAAGATAATTGTCTATATATGATTTGCAAAACAATTATTTATATGTTAAATTCATATATGGAATTTACTTGGAGTTACTAGACATTTATTATCCTTGTTGTGGATTACTTGAAAGAATGACAAAAGTTTATGCAAAAAAAAACATTAATGTTTATCTCTTTTCTCTCTTGTTTTAGTTTTCGCTTCCGCACTTAATTTCCTTGTTTCCTCTGGTCTGATGCATGCAGTCCCGTCCACAGGGGGCTGCTGCTTGCACAATAACGCATGACACATTAATGTTTATTATTCTTTCATGAGTATGGTTCTACTGCCTACCCACAGGAGGCGCTAAACCTAACCTCTTATTATGACATGTTGTGTTTTATTCTAATAAAGAAGCCTACATTTCTTTTATATCTGCAGTTGCAATGCCCTCAAACCTTAATTCGTACGCTACGTCTATCGTCAAACTCAATGGAACCAACTACTCAGAATGGAAAGAGCAAGTTGAGTTTTCTTTAGGCATACTTGAACTGGACATGGCTCTCCTTAAGGAAAAGCCAGCCCCACTTACTGACACAAGTACGCCTGAGGAAAACAAACTCCATGATGATTGGGAACGATCTAATAGGCTCAGCATGATATTTATGCGAATGGTGATTGATACCAACATAAAAAACCTCTCTACCGAAAACTGAAAGCGCAAAAGAATATTTGCAATCCATTGAAAATCGATTCAAGACTGCAGACAAATCCCTTGCTGGGAAACTTATGGCAGATCTTGTAACCATGAAGTTTAATGGTTCTCGCTCAATGAGCGCTCATGTCATTGAAATGATTAACCTTGCTGCCAAACTTAAGAACTTGGGATTGGTTATGGACGATGCTTTTCTCGTCCAATTCATTCTCACTAGCTTACCTCCTCATTATGAACCATTCAAAATTCATTACAACACTGTTATGGAAAAGTGGAGTCTAAATGAATTGACTAACAAACTGGTTCAAGAGGAGTCTAGGCAAGGCTCGCAAGGCATTAAAGTTGCTTATTTCACTCAAGGGGTTGGAAAACAAGCTGGCAAAAAGAATAACTCACAGCATAAAAGAGCACCACCCAAATCTGATGACGCCACTCAACCATCCAAGAAAAAAAGAAGGACGACGTCTGCAAATTCTGCAAGAAACCTGGATACTTCCAGGCAGATTGCATAAAGCGCAAAGCATGGTTCGAAAAGAAAGGTAACCCAATGGGTTTCGTAAGTCATTTCGAATCAAATCTTACTAATGTACATTCTTCTACTTAGTGGATTGATACTGCTGCTAACGTTCATGTTTCGAATTCTATGCATTACGATCCAAACCACAAACCCAAGTGAGAATTTCATTTTCATGGGGAATAAAGATAAAGCTCCAGTTGAAGCTATTGGAACTTTTCGTCTTATTTTAGATAGCGGTTATTAGTTAGATTTTTGTCAAACTCTTTATGTTCCGTCTATTTCCCGTAATTTGATTTCTGTAAGTGTACTTGATAAATTTGGATATTCTTTTGAAGTTGGAAATGGAAATTTTAGTTTATTTAAAAATTCTAGTCTTATTGGTTCTGGAATATTAATTGATGGACTTTATAAACTTCATCTTAAACAAAATGCTGAAATCCAACTCACCCTGCATGGAAAAGAAACTAAAAGAAAGTCATCCAAGAATGACACTTACTTCTTGTGGCATAAAAAACTGGGTCATATATCCAGTGAAAGAATCAAGAGGTTAGTGAAAGATGGTGTCCTACCGGACCTAGACTTCGCTAACATTGCAGCATGTGTTGATTGTATTAAAGGAAAAACAACAAAAAACACAAAGAAAGGAGCCACAAGAAGTACACAACTTCTTGAAATAATACATACAGATATTTGTGGACCTTTTGATGTTCCAACTTTTGGAGGAGAGAAATACTTCATTACTTTTATCGATGATTTTTCACGTTATTGCTATCTTTATCTGTTGAAAAATCTCAGTCAGTGGATGCTGTACAAGTGTTCATTACTGAAGTCGAAAGGCAATTAGAAAGAAAAGTGAAAATCATTAGGTCAGGCAGGGGTGGTGAATTCTATGGAAGGTATGATGAAATGGGACAACATCCTGGACCTTTTGCTAGACTTCTTAAAAAACTTGGAATTGTTGCACAATACACAACGCCTGGATCTCCATCGCAGAATGGTGTAGCTGAAAGGCAAAATCGTACATACATGGAAATGGTTAGATCCATGATGAGTCATGCAAATTTACCTATATCCTTATGGATGGATGCATTACGAACAGCTGTCTACATCTTAAATATAGTTCCAAGTAAGACCATTCCAAAGCCTCCTTTTGAACTTTGGAAAGGATGGAAACCTAGTTTAAGACATCTCCAAATTTGGGGTTGCCCAGCTGAAGCTAGACTGTAAAATCCAAATGAAAAGAAATTGGATCTTAAGACAGTCAGTGGTTACTTTATAGGTTACCCAGAAAAATCTAAAGGATATAGATTTTATTGTCCTAACCATAGTACAAGAATTGTTGAAACCGGCAATGCCAAATTCTATGAGAATGGTGAAATCAGTGGGAGTACAAAACAACAAGAAGTGGTCATTCATGAAATAAGGGTACCCATTATCTTACCCTCTATTTCGAAAGATATTGGGAATCATCCCATTGTTGAACCTGTTCACAATGAGGAAAACCCAATAAATGATCAACAAATCCATAATGAAATTATCACCAATCATAATGTTGATGAAGTACCACAGGAACTAGCATTAAGAAGATCTCAAAGACAAAGAAGATCAGCTATTCCTGATGATTATATGCTTCATCTAATAGAATTTGAAGGAACTACGGACCCACTTTCTTATTCACAAGCCATTAAGGATGTTAATTCTATTAAATGGATTGATGCCATGAAAGATGAACTGAAATCTATGGATAATAATCAAGTTTGGGAAATCAATCAATTGCCGCAAGGACATAAAGCAGTCGGTTGTAAATGGGTCTTCAAGACCAAACGTGACTGCAATGGTAAAATTGAACGATATAAAACTAGACTTGTTTTCAAAGGTTTTAATCAGAAAGAAGGCATTGACTATAATGAAACTTTTGCTCTTGTTTCTAGGAAAGATTCTCTTAGAATTATCATGGCATTAGTAGCTCATTATGATCTCGAGTTACATCAAATGGATGTGAAAACAGCCTTTCTAAATGGAGACTTGGAAGAAGAAGTCTACCTGCATCAACCTGAAGGCTTCATAATTGAAGGACAGGAAGACATGGTCTGCAAACTTAAGAAATCAATATATGGACTGAAACAAGCTTCTAGACAATGGTATCTAAAGTTTCATGAAATCATTACCGCTTTCGATTTCACAGAAAACATAGTTGACCCTTGTATATACCTCAAGTTCAGTGGGAGCAAGTTTATAATTTTGATTCTGTATGTTGATGACATATTATTAGCTAGCAGCGACCTTGGTTTATTACGTGAAACTAAGGATTATCTCTCAACGAACTTTGAAATGAAAGATATGGGTGAGGCTTCCTATGTTATAGGAATAGAAATATTCCGTGATAGATCACAAGGAATTCTAGGATTGTCTCAAAAAGCATATATTGATAAAATTCTTGAGAGATTTGGCATGACGATTGTTCCTCTAGTCCTGTCCCACTGCAGAAAGGAGACAAACTTGTTCTTGAGCAGTGCCCAAAGACTCCTATGGAACGAGAAGAAATGACCAGATATCCTTATGCATCTCTTGTAGGGAGCTTGATGTATTTACAGGTCTGTACAAGACCTGATATCAGTCATGCAGTTGGTATGCTGGGTAGATTTCAAAGTAACCCAGGAATCGCTCAATGGAAAGCTGCAAAGAAGGTATTGAGATACCTAAAGGGAACAAGGAATTACATGCTCACCTATAGAAAATCAAGTTACCTACAGGTAACTGGTTATTCTGATTCAGACCTTGCTGGATGTCCTGACACTAGGATTTGCACTCTTGGCTATGTGTACCTCTTATGTGGAGGTGCAATATCATGGAGAAGCCAGAAATCTAAGATGCTTTTCGGATCCACCATGATGGCTGAAAACGTAGCATGTTATGAGGCTTCAATTCAGGGAACATGGCTGCGTAATTTTGTCTCACAATTTGGCACTTTAAGTTTTATCTCTAAGCCACTAACTGTCTACTGCGACAATGAAGCTGCAACCTTTTTCTCCAAGCGTGATAGGATAACCAAAGGTTCCAAACACATGGACCTTAAATACCTACTACTGAAGCAAGATGTTAAACTAAAGAAAATTATTGTTGAATCGATAAGTACAGACTTACAAGTGGCAGACATATTCACGAAAGGACTACCTCTAAAGACCTTTCAGAGACATACTGATAGCATGGGTCTTGCAGATAGTTCCTAATTATCTTCTTATTATGCCATTTATTTTGTACTTATCTAAACATAACAATTATTGAGCTCTTAATAATTTAGACATCTTTTATTTCTGTTTTATAATGTGTACACATTTACATTTAGATAAATGATAACAGAAACAGTCTTTTGCTTCAAGACATTATGTGACCATTAAGTTATGCTCATTTACGGTCTAGTTATGAAAGTTGTCAATGTCATAGTACATGGAAGTAAGCATGTTGCAAAATAACGTGTACACGTCATGACTTCCATTGACCACTAGATTAGCCAAGACACTTATGATAACTGACTAAAGAAAAGTTTAGCATATCATGCGCGCCTTTTGACCTTAATACGAAAACATTAATGGATTTTACTATTGACCAAGTGGGAGACTGTAAGGAATTTGACCGTTTTGTAAGGAAATTAATGCGAAATGTTTCCTACTTCATTATGTGGTACATTAATGGACCGTTTCCTTCCTCAAACGTTTCCTTCCTCATTATGTGGTCAATAGAATCTAAAGGGTTTTCCTATTAATATGCTAATAAATAAAACAGTTATAATCTAGAGCGTTAATTTCTCTCATCTTGATCTTGATGGACGATCAAGATTAAGTCTACAAATCTGGAAATTTGGTCCTCTCTCTGCCTATAAATATTAACCTTTGCCCATCACAAAGGAAATAAGAAAACACATAAAGAAAATATAGGAAAAGAGAGAGAAACTATTCTCCTTTATCCATTGATACAGCCTTCGACAACAACCATTGCTGATTCGTATATAAGATGTCTGGAGGTATGTTTTATTAATTCATTACATATGTGATAATCATGTAATTCTAGATCTTAGGGTTTATATTATTCGCAAGATATAGATTACAGACTCCACCATAAACATACCATCACGGTTTTTGCAAAGAGGCGATTCCAAAACTCTTTTCAACTTTTCATGTATAGCTCTAAACTGTAGGTTTTCTTCCTTCAACTTACTGCTCAAAACCCTCTCCTTATTTTTTTGCATATCAAATAATTCTATCAAAATGTATATTTTTGATAAACCTTACACAAAAGAGATAAAATTTTCTCATAATAAAATTTATATTCATAAGTGAATATTTAACATTTATACAAGGTAACATATATAAGTAGCTATGTCACAGTCTAATGGTGAAATTTTACGTTGAAAATAATATATATATTTAAAAGGTTCAAATTATGATTTAATATTTGCTTAACCTTCATTTGTGAACGATGATTTGTTAATTAAGATTTCACTCATTTTGGATCAAGTCCAAGCTCATAAGTTATTGCTAATCTGTCTCGGTGACTTGGATGTGGATCAACTTCATAGAATCTACAAGTAGAGAAAGGATAAATAATTAGAAAGATCCTTAGATAAGTATGGATAAATTTTTTTAAAGTATACCTCAGAAGTCCAGTGTTCTACAAATATGTGTAACACTGATAGTTTTTCTTTAGCCCTTCGTTTGGTTTGATCACTTCTCTATTCTCAGATCCATAATTCTTTGTGTCTCCACTTCAGGAAGTACTTGATTGTCAATCAACTAAGACCGGAATGATTATTCCCTAATTAACTTTAAACTATCATGCATTCTTATGAGTTATTTTTTCATACCTTTGTTCTAAGGTTCTCGATAAAATATATTTTATATTAGGAAAACTAGATAAGAACAGAAATAAATTATAGTGAAATGTACTTCTAAATTTTCTGTTGGTATTGAAAAATACATGTGAAGTCTGCCAAATAATTAAAATGTATGCAATATATTAAGGAAGAAAGTTTACATATAAAATATACCATGGTTAATGAGTCTACACCTCTTACTACAACTATAAAGAGAAATACGTCCTAACACTACAAAAGTTAAACTTGCTTTAAAACTTAAATATAAATTTAAGCTACGCAAAAAAAATAGAATAAAATAACACTGTTCTTAAAATGGGTTTCCCCATGTGTTCTATGAGAGCCACACCATTAAGTTTCAAATTAATATTAATAACATTAATTAAACGAAGAGCGGTGCTGAATGCATTGCATTATAGTGTTTAAATTACCAAGTTTCATTCGGTAGTATACTGCCAAATGAAATTTGATTAAAAAATTACTTTACTCAATGGTATGACGTCGACCACTCGATGATGACCATTGACTACCGTGCATTAGGCTTGTGGAAACGTCGATTTTTTACTATTTGAGCTTAAAGCCTTTGTTAGATGCAAAGTTAACTTACATCATGGCCTTGAGGATCCATTGCTTTGGATCTCTCTGTATTAATTTTATGACTAAATAGTTTTCTCTCCAGGATCAAAAACATTGTAATCTGATCATTATATAGATCACCAAACTACGAAATTAGATATTATACGATAATAGAGATGTAATCAAAGAACTAATTTCTTCTTATCAACATTCATTGACATCTCTACTCCTAATTGCTTATACATGCATTGAAATTTTCAATTTTTTCTAATATGCATTCATGCATTTTGGTTGATAAATATAAAACAACTACACATGTACCTAATTTTTCTTTGATTAATTATAAATAACTAAAATTTCACATATTTTTATCATATTTCTTTAAAAAATTTAACATTTTGTAAAGTTTATTAACTATTTTCATATGCATGCAAAATTCGATCATCGACCCTTTTTGATATTTAATCATACGTAAATATTTGAGCATCTCTAACTGTTCTAGGGTTCAAAATTAGATCATGATGGGTTACAAGACGTAATACGTACTATTTTCCAATAGGGAATTGAACCAGTTGCTTGTTCAACAAGCTCTTGATTTTTAGGCATTAACGCTTAAGGACTAGTTCTTATTCAACAAGCGTCTGATCATTTGGCGCTTGTTAAACAAGCGCTAGCACACGCACCTATATGAAGCATTTTCCCTCCTTTCCCTCATTTTTCACCTTCACCGTTTTTTAGTTTTACCGTTTTAACTAAAAAACATCCAAATGATAACCGATCCATTAAAAGTGCTAGATGAGTTGCATGTTACACGAATGATGCCAATGGTGGTGTAGTGCATACCATTTCAGATACTACCATGATTGCAGATGATCTTCGCTGATTGCAGAGCTACCATAGACAATGACAAATCGATTGAGTGTAGTGTTAATGATGCCTCGGGTATATTTTTAATATACAATTATCAGATAAATATACTTATTACAAATTATAAATATTTATCGGTTTGGTTAGTTCACATCTTCCCACATTTTTGTCTTGGATTTGTAACAAATTACAAAATGAAACCTCTGTTGGAAAGAAATCGCTATTTTAATTTTCAATGTTACAATAAATGGCGACCTTTCTAGAGATAATGGTTTCCTGAAAACCCTAATATTTCTTCTTCTCTTTTTTTTATTTTTCTTCTCCCAATTTCTTATTTTCTCATTTTTCTTCTTTCTTTTCATGAATCAATCTGAGATAATCAAGGTTGAGGCTGGTTGTGATGAGAATGTAAGGGACTGGTGTAACACCTCCACTAAAAAGACCCTAATTACCAGCAGCAGTTCATCAGAAAATATGAATTAAGGCCAAGTTCCTCAGATTCCGATGGTCAGTTCATCATAGGAGGAGGCAGGAGGTAGCAGCAGGGGTGCGGGTCCAAGACTTAAGGGATTTATGGCCTGAGGGATGAGTTACACGCATATATCAATGATGCATGTTTTTGCACGTGTACACTGATATAAGGAGTCTGCAGTTTCGTTTATGGGTTGGTTGTGTTTTATGAGTCTTGTAATGTTTGTGTTCGGTTAACATGGTCTGGTTTAGCTTAGGGATTGATTTAGTCATGTTGAATGAGTCAAGTTAATGGAGTCATGTTGACTTAGTCATGCATGAATCACTATAAAAGTATCTGCATAGTTGATGTAAAAGATATGAAAAAATGAAATAATATCAATTCTTATTTTCTTCTTTTACTATTGTTGTTCACTATTCTTAATCTTGTTCTTTTGCCTTCTCTGATTCCTAACTCCAACCTCTCTTCTTCCACTCTGATCATCTTATCCTTACCCAATCCTCTCCTCTTATCTCTTTGAACTTCCTTACCTTACTTCCCTTTGCCTGTATTTCACCTTCTACTCCTCTCAACCCTCACTTTTTGTTCCTGTATCCTTCCTTCCTCTCAAAACCAAACACACCACCCTCCATATCACCTTCTATATTGCCCAGAAACTCACCAGTAGCTCACCACCATCTCCATATTACACCATGACCAAAACTGCCATCATCATGTCAACAACCACCGACCAACTTGGACATTACAAAGTGGTATCAAAGCAACCTTCTGGGCATGATTCAGACCCCCAGCATTCATCAAATAACCCAACCATGGTCACTACTAACCAAAATCAAGAAGAAGCATGGAAAAGACAAAAGGAGATCAGTAAAAGAACTTCATTTTCTTGGAGAAATTCAGAGAAGAAATTTGAAGGTATGCACAACATTCTAACCACTCTTGCTCATGATATACAACAAATCAAGGTCCAAACCACCCCCAGTTCACCCAAATCCTCTTTAGTTCATCCAAATCCACCTCCAACCCATCAAGAACATCTCCATCTACATAAATCATACACTACCATTCCTATGCTAGTAATTCCTCAGCCTACACTCCACTAACGAGGCCCCAAAATTCCTACGCACATTCAAGAACCACTCCTACCTAACCCATTCACCACCCTTGCCCATGATTTTTAGCAAATCAAGGTCCAAACTGCGCCAACCCCTGCAAACCTTGCTACCAATCATTACAAATCCCTCCTTTTCGATCCACATACTGCAAAATTTTCAACTACTATCCTAGCAGCCCCACCTATTAATTAAAGAAACTACTTTACAAACGTAAGAACTGTTGCAAATAGTACTCCAAAAATCCATCAAACCAAAGAACAATTAAAGAAATTCTTAGATGGATTAAAAGGGGAAATTAGATTTGATGTATTGGTTTGTAAACTTGTAGATTTCAGAGAAGTAGTTTCTTTAGCTAGATTATTTGAAGCCAAATCTGAATTAAAGTGGATTTTTCAGAACGAAACTGAAATTTTATATTTCTTGGATGACCGGAACGAAATCGAAAACTGGAGTGTTGAACCTTGGACTAAAGCAATTGACAAAACAAATGATTAGCTGTTGATAACATAAATACTTCATAATGAACGAGATAATCCAACTTAACTTGCAGAAGCAATGGACCAGAAAAGAAGTCCAGTAATTTAAAAAAGTTCATCAACATATCAAGCATGTTTTTTGAAGTACAACCAAAAGCTTATATCAAATATATCAACTCTTAGTTCTTTATTATAATACCAGTTCAAATAGATCGGTCTTTACACTTTCAACATCATTGCCATCTTGTAACACACTGTCCAGAGCTGTCGGTCAACACTCAAATTGTAATCCTGGATGATGCTTTTTAGATACATGAGCTGCATAGTCAAATGTAACAACCAATTTTTGAGTTATTTATGCCATTTAATTATTTTTGAAAATTAATGCAATGTTAATCAACTTAACCATTATTATCAAAACAAAATAAATTTAAACAATAAATAACATGGTTCACTAAATGATTCTCCTTTTTTGTAAAATCATTTAAAGAAAAAATTATATATGGTTTATTGATAAATTTCTCCTGAAATTAACACAAGTGGTGTAATTTACTGTATACCTTCTTCTGATTATTTTCATATTCAAGTTTAAGCTGATTCCTCCTTGGTGTTGACTCCACCATATCCATACCGCCATAGTTTTTACAAAGAGGCAATTCCAAAGCTCTTTTCAAATTTTCATGTATAACACTAAGCTGGAGGTTTTCTTCTTTCAACTTACTGTTCAAAACCCTCTCTTTGTTTTTCTGCATATCAAACAATTATCCGTCAACATGTATTTTTTAATAAACTTTACTTAAAAGAGATTAATGTTTCTCACGATAAAATTTATATCCATAAGTGAATATTTAACATTTGTACATGGTAACATGTATAGGCTAGCTATATCAAGGTTCAATGGCGAAATTTTTACATTAAAAATAATATATTTTAATGGTTCAAATTAAGATTTAATTTTTTCTTAACCTTCACTTGTGAACGATGATTTTGAAACCAAAACTTCACTCGTTCTGGATCAAGCCCAAGCTCATTAGCTAATGCCACTCTGTCTCGGTGACTTGGATGTGGATCAACTTCATAGAATCTACAAGTAAAGAAAGGAGAAATAACGAGTAAGATCCTTGGATAAACATGCATAAATTTTAGTAAAGCATACCTCAGAAGTCTAGCGTTCTGCAAATATGTGTAACGCTGATATTTTTTCTTTGGTCCTTCATTTGGATCGGTCACTTCTTTTTTCTTAGATTCATCATTCTCAGTATCCTCTACTTCGGGCAGTACTTGATTGTCAATCAACTGATATTAGAATGATTATTCTTCAATTAGCTTTGAGTTATTGTGCATCTTATGAATTATTTTTTCATACCTTGGTTCTAAGATTCTCCATAAAAAATATTTTTTTATTAAAATAATGAATAAGAAAAGGAAAAAAAAAGAAAAAAATAATAGTAAAATGTAGTTCCAAGTTCCATGTTGGTATCGAAAAATACATGTGAAGTCCATTGTTTAACTCTATCTAGTTTTTCCAAATAATGAAAACATATGCAATATATTAAGGAAGAAAGTTTACTTGTAAAATATACCATGGTTAATGACTTTACACCTCTTACTAGACCTATAAAGAGCAATACATGCTAACATTATAAAAGCTAATCCTTCTTTAATTTAAAACTTAAATATAAATTTGTGCTACACAAACAAAGCAGAATAAAATTACTCTATTCCCAAAATGGATGTCTCTATGTGTCCTATGAGAGCCACACCATTAACATTCAAGTCAATAAATTAATAGCATTAAATAAACAAAGAGCGGTGTGCTAAATGCATCACAATACAATGTCTAAATTATCTAGTTTCATTTGGCAGTAAATTGCCGAATAAAATTTGATTAAAAAGGAAAAATAACTTCATTCAACGGCACGTTGAATAACGCCGACCATTCGATGGTATACCATCGACTAGCGTGCACTGGGCTTGTGGAAACATCCATTTTTTATTATTTGAGCTCCAAGCCTTTGTTAGAAGCAATGTTAACTTACGTCGTGGCCTTGCGGATCCATTTCTTTGTATCTCTCTGTATTTATTTTTAGACCTAATAGTTTTCACTCCAATCTAGAGGATTAAAAAATACTGTAATCTGACCATTATATAGATCACCAAACTGTGAAATTTAGCTATTATACAAAAACATGGAAAGTAAATAAAATAATTAATTTCTTATCATCAACATTCATTGACAGCCTTACTGATATTATTTGCATTAATGAACTTCTATTGGAGAATTCTATTTGTGCATGCACTGAAATTTTCAATTTTCTCTACTGTGTATTTATGCATTTTGGTTGACAAAATATAAAGCAATAACACATGCACCTAATTTTCTTTGATAAATTCTAAATATTAGCTGAAACTTCTCGTATTTTTATCAAATTTCTTTGAACAATTTAACATTTTATAAATTTTAATAACTATTTTCATGCACATCCAACATTCGATCATCGACTCTTTTTTGATATTTTATCATATGTAAATCTTAGAGCATCTCTAGCTATTTTCGGATTACAAATTACAGGTTGATGGATTACAAAACGTAACCCATACAAAACAGGAAATTGAACAGACGCTTGTTGAACAAGCGCCCGTTTTTCAGCGCTAACGTCTTTGTTGAACAACCGTCTAGCTCACCATGCCTACATGAGGCGTTGTTTCCTCAATCCCATCATTTTTCACCTTCACCGCTTTATTATTATTATTATTATTATTATTATTATTTTATTTTGTCGTTTTAATTCAAAAGGAAAGTCGAAATGCCGCCATGACCCATTAAAATTGCTAGATGAGTTGTCTATTACACGAGTGATGCCATTGTTGATGCAGTACATACCATTCCAAATACTTCTGTGTCTGCAGATGAAATTCGTTGTTTGCACAAGCTGCCATAGATTATAAATATCTTCGTTGTTTGCAGGACACATCAACCGTGTGCAACGTTAACGATGCCATAGGTTTATTAATTTTTAATATACGGTTATCAAATAAATATGCCAATCACAAATAATAAATATTTATCGGTTTGGTTAGTTTACATCTTTTGACATTTTTGCCCTGAATTTTAAACCAGTTACAAAATGTAATTTCTGTTGCACGGTGATTTGGGGTTAGATATTACATTTTGTGATTTCCACACCTGTTGGAAATGCTCTTAGGCACATGTAAAAGGATTATGTATGAAGTTCCATAGGTAATTTACCTCAAGGTAGATTTTTCCCTCTTAGATAATTAGAGCTTTGGAAAGTTCTACCTACACAAATTTTTTGGTATTGTGTATTTTCATTCTTTTTACTTATGCAAACTACTAATGATGTGTCTGTGGCTGTCATTCATCTTAATTTACTTAACAGTAGTTATTTATTGTTTCAAAATTGTATTTTGACATTATAAGATATGCTACCATACACATACAATAGAAAACCCTTAAGTAAGAAACTAATAGCATAAAGTACAAAGCATTGAAACTCTTTTAGAGGATAATATCATGATGGTTTTATGTTTTGATCTTTCACCATAGAAAACCTTGAATTAGCTGCAAATATTAATCATGGAAAAATTTTGTGGCTAAATCAGCAATGGTTTTCACGGGATCTGCAAGGGATCATTTTCTAATAATTATTTCACTAAATCAAGAATGGATTTCCATGGGATTTGCAAAGATCATTTTATTATCAATCTCACTAATCCTTTTAACATTGCGATAGATTTTCTTGGATTTAAAAAGGGATTTTTAAGTGAAAATTAGGATTCGAACCTTATTTTCAAACATAATACATGGACCCCTTTCCAAAAATATTTTTAGTTAATCCCCAAAATTTATTTTGCCGATTATTTTTCATTTCTTTCAAAAAAAAAACATACACTCAATTGAAGGTTAATATGATCAAAACTAAACTTTTCTTTTATTATTTTGAATTTTCTTTGCAAAATTGAAAATATTTACAGTCTGGTTGAAACTAAAAATAGCGATGTGTTTCAAAAATTTGTTTTTAGAAGGAGATGCTGTGCATCTTGGAACTTAAATGCGAGTGTTTTACAAAAGTTCACTTTTTTCTAATTTGAAATATTTTTACACTATCACAGTTGTATATATCTTAGTTTTCCCATATAGATTGTTGCACTATCGACAGAAATTTACCATATATAATTTTGCAAGAGACTTACAAGGGTTCTGTAGGAAATTTATAAAAAAAATATTAAATTTCATTTTGCTTTCATCTTGTTGTTTTAAATGTCTTAATAATTCTCAGGGACTGTGTAAAATTGAAGAAAAAAAGTAGAAAAGGGAAAACTAAACTGTAAAAGGCTAACAAAAGATTAAGAAAATTCAACTTAACTGAATTTGAAAAAGAAAAATAGGTTGGGTAACTGTTTGAAGAGATTGAAAAATTCTAAATAATTAAGAATTATAATCCTTTATTAAAAAATTATGAAACACAAAGAGAATCTTGACTTTTTTTCATCGTTATACATTTTATTAGTTCAACAAATATAATATTTCTCGTTAAATGAAATATGTTCTTAAGAAAAAAATAAAAATATGGGAGAAGAAAAAGTTTTGTTTTTGTAAAAATTTACTAACTCAGGGGGAAAAGCATCACTAATCGATAAATCCTAAGGAAAGAATCCTAGACAGTGTTCATGCTTTATTGCTACCAAATTATAAATATTCATTAGTTTATGGATAATCCTAAGGAAAGAAAGTGATAATACAAAAATTAATGTCTCCTTGAAATCGAAGACATTGTGAAATTGGGGTCTCCAAATCTTTGATTGTGATGATTGCATGTCTTCTTCGACGGTATGCCCTAATAGTCTTTGTATGCTCTGCCTTGCTCTCTGAACGAGAAATTTGAGGTAAAGAGTAATTATGGCAGCAGAATCTCCACTTCATTAATCTTGTTAATTCTCTGTCTTCTTTAAGGGGCTCGCCTCTTTGCATACTTTTCCTTGCTCCTTGCTTAACGAACCTGTGGTAAAAATAAAATGCACAGCGATTTTGTTGTTTTTATATCATGGATCACGTATAAGAAAATCATGTTTTAATGGTCTTGTATATACATTATCTAGATCGCAGTAAAGGTGTGCTTGAATGCAAATAAGATTTCTTTTGAACCTTCAAAATATGTCTCGGCAGGTTATGAGTGAATTGTTGTATATATATGGCAACAAATGAAGCATGGGATTGTTCTGAATAGTAAGTATGGTAGCATTTTCTCCTCGCATGGGACAATCAAAATAGTAAGCATGAGTTAAAATAACCCCCAGTCCATATAATACCCATTAAAATTTTGAAATAACTCCTAATGGTCTTATCACTATGTCCAAATAGATGTAGCTTAGTTTCGATGCTCTGCACGGAACAACATCTACGCTTGGATGCTATTGTTTTTTTTACAGAAAAATAGGGCTAAAACTTCCTTTATTGATGTAAAACTATGTACGAATATATAGAACTGGCCCAAAAACAACAGGCCTATAAACCTACATTCACAAACGAGGGAAAAAATCACACACATTAGCTCATTATCTCGAAGCTTCTCGCATGGGATACTATACCACTTCATTTACTCAAGCCCTTCAAACTCATAAATTTTCCATTTCCAGCTTACTTCCATGTCGATGCATTCCAATTTCCGCACAAAATTCTGAACACCTGTATAGCACCACGCTTCACGTGATCTGAAGCGGATCTGTTTGCGCTAAGCGTCTTTTCGTCTCCTCCTACTTCCACTGCCTTTGCATGTTCTTCTACCACCTACATTAGCAACATCTAATGCACTTTCAATCTTTATAATTTTTTGTTTTACAAAAACTACTTTGCTCTATCTCCTTATGTAACAATCTGGAATTTCACTTCTTTGATTTGCGAATACTTAATTAATTTTAAATATTCAAATATGTAGGTTTTGTAATGAAAATAAAAATCTTTTTAATAATAAACAATGATGCTGAAATAGTTTTTAAATTTTGTTTACAAAAACAATTAGTTCGAATGAAGATTGAAAATGTGACCGTAATTCGTTTTTCGAATTTTCGATTTTTCGTCGGCTAAAAGTTGTCAAAAATGTCGTGATACTTTGTTATACACACATACATACATTTACAAATATTTTGATATGTAAATGCATATGTGTACATATATGTACACTTAAGAGTGTGTGTGTGTAAGATAAGATTTTACTATAAATAGTTAATATATTATATAATATAAAGATGCTTTTCTCAACATAAGTACAATTAAGTACAAAACATGTTTTACTATGTTGGAATGAAGTGTCAGGAGGAGGACAAGCTCTCGGAGGTGGCACAAGGTGGTGGAGGGTAAAAGATAAGGGCTGTTTGGGTGATTTATTTTTTTCTTACTTATAAATAGCAATTTCCTCCTTTCATTTCTCCTCCTCTTATTTCTATTATATCTTCCTATTCTCCGATTCAAATAAAGAAATTTCTTTTTTTAAACCGTGTAAAATTCCAGTAGATACAACTTTCATTTGCACCACTTCTTCAAATTTTGAACTTAACTATGTCAAAAATGCATTTCTTTCAGATCTATTTTTGGACTCATATATTATCTAGTTCGAAAATACCTCTAATTCTTTTGATCATATCTCCCTCAAAAAAATCAAAATTTAGTAATTCTATTTTTGAAATGATAGAGAAAATAATTTCCAAGAACTTTTCTTTTGAGCACTTTTCAAAATTACTAGAGGAACATAGCAAAAGGTCGAGGAAAAGATGACCCATTTTCAAGTTGATTTTGTGGTTTTCAAACTTTGCAAGTTCTAAAGTATTTCAAGTTTTCAAATGGTTTTGCAAAATTATTGTGAGTAAATTTCTTAACTTCTTGAAAGGAATGTACTTATATATATGTGCGTGTGTGTTGGTTATGTGGTTATATACGTAATGTTGTGTTTGGATTATGGTATGGTTTGGATGCGTATGTATGTACTAACTTGTAGTTGAGCATTAGATTTTGAGTTGATAGTTAAAGGGATGCGTTGGTTATAAAAGATGTGATTTTTGGTTATGTTGGTGATGATAAGGTTTGGTATATATGAACTTGGATATGTTGTATGTGTATTAAGTTTGACTTGAAGCTAAAGCAAGTTAGCATGTAAACTAGTTAGTAAGTGGAAATTATGGTCATATAGCGATAGTCGCTATAAATGCAGTTTCGATAAAATTAGTCTATTTTTTTGAAAAGTTTGAATCTTTTTACTTCAAGTGTTTTGAAATGTTTTCCAAACTCAATAATGAATGTTCAAAAAGGATAATTAAGTTTTTAATAATAATTTTAATTAATTAAATATTAGTACTAATTAATTATCTTTTAAAGTAAGATTAATTTTTAAATTAAATATTGATTAAGTAAGATTATTTTTAATTAATTATGAGTTAAGTTTATAATTAATTTTTAATTAATTATTAATTAAATAAAGGGTTTAATTATTAATTAATTACTAATCAAGTTAATTTAAGTTAAATATTTTATTAAGACTTAATTATGATTTAATTATTTTAAATAAAGGTTTAATTTATTATTAAGTTTTAATTAAAAGATTATTTAATTAATTAATTGAGATTAATTAATAGTTAATTATTAATAATGGTTTTATATTATTATTATAATAAAGGATTAATTAAGGGTTTAATTTATAAATAAGTTATTTATTAATGGTTTACTTATTTACTAATTTATAATTAAATTAAGTTCAAATATAATAAAGATTAATTATGATTTAATAAGAGTTTAGCTTATAATTAATCATTTTAAAATGGAATTTTAAGTTTTTAATCATTTTTTCCCAAGAATCTAATTGTTTTAAGGGTACTTCTTTTTCAAAGATGGTTGTGAACACAAGGGATTCAAATGTCGATATGATTAAGTAGACAACAATTGTGAAAGAGTTATGTAAATGGTTTGATTGTATGGACATGTGTAAGCAGAATAGATCCCCGTTCTGTTATAATTTGATTGTTTGAATGTTTGGACATCTGATAGTAGAATAAATCTCTGTTCTGCTATAATGTAATTGTTGTTTGTGTGGACATATGTTTTAGCAGAATAAATTCTCGTTCTTCTATAAATTGATTAGATTGTTTTGGACATCTATTTAGTAGGACAAATCACAATCCTTCTATTATGTTGTTTGGACATGTATATGCTAGTTGAATTATATTGATATGTTACTCCCTGATTTGATAATGGATTTGATTTACATGTATGTTGGCCTATGTAGATAATTGATAAGTGACTTGGAATTAAATTGAAACTAAATGGTAACTTAAATAAGTACCAATGTGATTGCTAAGCTCTTTTTGAATTTTTAAAGTATGGTTTTGAATTAATTTCAATTCTTTAATCAGTTACGGTTTAAAGTTTATAAATAATTTTCAAGTTATATTATTATGTGGAAAATAGGCACAAGGACAAACTTTGAAAAAAAGTTAGACTGAAGAACAAAAGGTATTTAAATGTGAAGTGAGATTTTAAAAGGAACCTTTTATAAAGGACAAGTGGATCGGTTTATAATAAGTAATGTTTTCAAAAAGAAATTTGAAAGGAGGAATTTTACAAATGTTTTGATAATATACTTTTAACTCTAAGATAAGTATAAATATTTTCCAAGTAAAAAGGGGAAGTAAGGGGTTTGGGAAAAGTGTTTTGTAAAGATCTTTTGATCAAGTTTTATAAAGTGATTTTTTTGACTAAAAATTAATCAATAAAGGCTTAGCGGATCGCATATGGAATTGAATCAATGTTTAAATGATTGTTTATTTCATAGTTAAATAACCGACAAACAAATCTGGACCAAAACATAACTTTGGAAATATCTAGAGAAAACACGTGAGTTATATGGCACAGTCATCCCCAATGATGTTGTACTATGTGTATAGATCTCGTTTCATTCTTCTACGATAATGGTAAGGAAATCTGTCCATAAACCGTTAGGATGTAAACTCCGCTCTTATCATTTTTCTGCTTATTTTCTAAAGAATCTAGGTTGTGTTTATTGGAAATTATCGAGAGTTGTTTTTAAAAGACCAGAATCAGATATGTTATCTGAAAACCACTTCGATCTAACTCAAGCGTTTCGAATTGAAGACATCTTGAAGAATATGGAATCGAAGACGGAGCATTGAAGTGAAAGCGTTGCTTGCTACTAATCTTAAGAGTGATTTCAAAATGAATGTTGTAGAAGTAATGTCTTCGGTTTGTTCTTATCCTAGACAAATTGTATGGATGAAAGCTGGCACTCCATTACTGCCTAGAGGGTAGTGTTAGCATTCCAAGTGGGATTGCTATTCAAAAGATAAGCGTAGCCTCAAGCCTCATCAACCGAAAATGACTAAAATAGGGGAGATGCAGTAGGTCTAAGTGGGTCGCTTTCATTAGGGCGTGTCATCACCTTTCTAGGCACATCTACGTATTTATGGATTGGTTGTGCATGAGATCTCAATAAAAAGGGTTGCAAAGCAACATGGATGATGACAGATTCAGTAATATCCATTAACTAGTAGGCTGGTCTTGTGTTGGCAGGATATCCTGGCGAGGTCCTTAGTACATTTTCTAGACATGTACCGTGATAGGTGGTACCCCGGTGCCTTGTCGTAGTATGGAATCCATTCTCCAATAAGTGCCGTGTGGTTTTGATTATGCCCAACTATGTTGAAATGTGAGATGCAAGCATTTCAACTATTTTCATATTTTACTTTTACCTCTAGACATTATCATAATATCACTGGATTTTCTATAAAAAGTGTTTCGGTAATCGCAAGGAAAAACGCATTCGTGTTTATGTGTGATGTGGGATTACGATATACCTTTGATTTTAATGGGGTTTTAAACATAATAGTTCAATTGTTTGAGTTTACTCACACCAGACCCATGTCTGACCCGGAGTTTTATTTTCTTTCCCTAGAACTCTCGGATGCTCAAATTTTTATGGGCAGCCAAGTAGTTCAGGATTTCCCACGGATACATCTTGGAGGAGCTTGGAGTAGGAGACTTCATCGATAGCTAGTTATTATCTTGTTTCCGTTGTATTATATGTATCTTATATCAGTTAGATAGGGACAGACTATTATAACTATCCAAGAGTAGAATTGTATTAGTATGACTCTGATGTATCAGTTTCAAAATGACTTTGTAAAGTATTATGTTGATTAATATATGTTATTCCATTGCCTTGTGTGAGATTCTATGATTGTTTTCGTTTCTTCTATCTTCTATCTTTTTCTTTCACCCCTAATCATTGGTTTTTCCGGCACTGAATGCTCGAAACGTAATACAGTGGACGTATTAGCATCGATTTTCGAGGGTCGAAAATCTGGTTCATTACACTTTATTAATTTTAACTTTATGTTTACTTTGTAGCTCGCTACCGACCTCCAACACCTCCTTTTGAGTAGATTTGAGTATATAACTTTTATTTGTGGAGTTCGAAAGTTTAAGAAATGATTTATTTGATGTATTATTGGCAATGTTATGTAATTTGAGTATTGCCAAACTACCCGACCATGATGTAAAAGCTCCAGCCTTTTTGCATGTTGCTTTTGAAGGCGAAACATAATTCTCATGTCATTTCTTTGCAAGATAAGTATTTTCGATTTACAGTGGATTCTTTTCATCAACCAGAACGATGCTTAACTATCAAATTTTGTGTGCAGATCTGGACCTGAAAAGTTAGGAGAAAAAATGGGAAAAAAAATAAATATTAAAGGACTTTCGAACCTGACTACGGAAACTGGAAGTAGCATTTGCATTGTCCCATTTCGTCGGATCTAAGAACGGTAGCCAAAATACGGTCTCTAGAAGGTTGGGTTTAAGTGATCTTATATTGATTACCTTCCAATATTTTCATCTTTTTCATTGATGAATGTTCTGTGTTTGGATCTAGATGTTCTTACTTTAACCAAGTTCACGATCATATCATGCGCTGAACTTACACCATGTTACAAGGTTAAATTTTTGTCTTGTCGCTTGTATAATTTCTTTTAAACTGAACTTACCTTTCTTTATACCAATGCATTTTCAAAAATCTTGTTCCTCTTCTTCATTTACATTGATAGATTCTATTTCGCTTCTTACACAGCCCAGATAACCGAATCTGTTGCATTTTCGGCTTCTATTGTCAATAATGTCCACGACCAAACTTCTTTCACCTCTTACCCACATCACAATATCCATTCCTAGTTTACAGATAAGGTTGCTACATTTAATCTACGGATCGAACTAAAGGAGGGTACCTTTTCCATCAACAATCTGTCTTCCTATGCATTTCAATGCCCTCGATCTTATACTTGGAATGTATTCCCAAACCCAGAATCATCAGGGCATTCATTACACTCCCAAAATGACCGATTTCTATTATTCTTCCTAACCATTAACTTTTCCTACAGCTCCTCTTCATTTAGAATTTTCTAATCAATTTAGTTCCCATCGCCACCTGGAGCTCATCTAAATTTCTCAAACCCATACCATCCTTATGTTTACTTCTATTAACATTATCCCATGAGATCTTGCTAGCTCTACCCTTTCATAAGAAATTTGAACAAATATGAATTATAATATGTAGAGTTACCTTTGGGAATTCAAAACATTGCAATTGATATTACATCATAGGATATATTATAGATCTTAACAACTCAATCTTGCCAGCCCAGCTCAACAATTTGCCTTCCCAACTCTTAGCCTTGCCTTTAATTCTTTCGAGCAATACTTAAAATCTCAATGTTTAAGAATAATTTTGGATGGCCGAACGCCAAGGTTTTTCAATGGCAATACACTTTCATCAACACCCAAAATGGAACATATCTTGGTTATATTATCCCATCACCTCCAAAAATATATATTAGAATTCATTCCATTTGAAGACCAATCATCTTATATAATTTTGAATAAACCTCTTTAGTAACTTTTGCATCTTCTACATCTGCTTTTGTGAAAATAAGGATATCATCTGCATAAATCAAATATGTTATTTCCAAACCATATTTTGAATCAATTTAATTCTTTCTTCTTTCAGTATTATGTCCATCAGTAATGTGAAGTACTCTATGACAATAATGAATATTATAGGTGAAACTAGATTACCTTGCCTTAATCCATTGGAACTGCTAAAAAATCCATTACTATTTCTTTGATATTTGACTAAAAAGCATGTCGTCGATATTATTTCTTGGATAGTACTCCTCCATCTATCTGTAAATTCCATTACATCAGACATATGCAACAAAAAATTCTAATTAATCATATCATAAGCTTTCCCGATGTCGACTTTGATGCACATGTTGTTATCATTGCTCCTGCCAAAACCTCTTGTAAACTCATGTGCCAAAAAATTGCCATCTTTAATGCTTCTCTCTTGGGTAAAGGAGGTTTGATTTTCCAAAATCAAAGAAGCTAAAAATGGCCTCAATCTATTACTCAACACTTTTGCAATAACCTTATATATAAAGTTACAAAATAGGACGAAACTCTATAATATTTGTAGGGGTTTTTGTTAGAGAACCATATATTATCACAAAACCAATTGGTGATGTGAAGGGAGGTCTCTTAGTATTTATGCATGATTTATATTGTAAATTGTCCGATGTGGGACTAATCTCAACAGTTTTAACCTTGGAGACAAGAATTACCAGGGTATGATTGCTTTCCCTAATTAATCTTCATGAAACGAGGACATATATAACGATATGCAATAAATCATGTGTAATTGTTTCCCAGTGAGCCTTGCAGAACTTCATATTAAATCTATCCAGACCAACGACAATATTATCACTTACTGGAAACGCCACATCTTTCACCTCCTCATAATCAATTACATCATTCATATAGTCCCTTCTAGAATCTGTAAGGATTTTTTTGCATATTATCTTTGGAATATTTGAATCTAAAGGAACTTTATTATAAATCCTCAAAGAACTCAACAGCTCTTCTGCCAAACTATTTAGGATCTTTGCATCTCATGCCTATCAAATTTTGTTTCGACCTCCGTGCACTGTGGCGCCTTTTTTTGGACATTTTTGCATAGTATGTTGTAGGTTCATCACTTTTTTGGTCCATTCACATTTTTACTTTTGCATAACTTCAATATACTACCTTTTATGCGCCCACTCCAAATTGGCCTTGCATTCTTATTGTTCTCTAGCCAAACTTTCACCATGAAACTCTTCGTTTTACTTTTGTAACTCACCACATCTTCTCTTCCATTCACTAACTTCCACCTTAAAATCTTCTTGTTCATGTTCTGTTGCTTAAACATCACCTTGCACTTCCTCTGCTTTGCCAGGAATTTGTATAACGGTATGCATTGTGTATTGATTATCCATTCTTGCTCAAATATTACTTGATAATCCTCATAAGTATTCCAATGGTTCATTTGTTTAAACATTTTTCCATATTGGATTTCATGTCCACTGGATACACTAAGATTGGAGAGTGATCACTACCACTTAATGGGAGATAATTCAGCTCATAAGATAGAATGCTTGAATCCATTAGATGTTGGCCAAAGCTCTATTGATTCTTGTCTGTATATTCTTTTCTGGACTCGAACACCAAGAAAATTTGAAACCCTAAATGTTTATCTTTGTTAGACCTGCTTTGGACATGCACATATCAAATTCTATCATTTTCCTGCAAGGGAGTATATTACCTCAAGTTGCTCACTGGCATATAGAATACAATTATAATCTCCTATGTGCAGCCGAGGATGTATAATATTATAAGCATCAATTTCTAAATTGTCCAATAGCTTGCATCTCATATGTTCGGAATCATAAGTGTAAACAAAGGTACATATAAACAGTTGCATGCCTCCTTTTCTCAACTGTATGGAAATATGTTGATCACTCATAGATAATAAATTTTTCTTTAAAGTAGCATAAGTGTTTATATACCTTCTTTTTATTATTTCATACTCAACTTTAAGCTGATTCATACTTGGTACTGACTCGACCATAAACATACCATCATGGTTTTTGCAAAGAGGCGATTCCAAAACTCTTTTCAACTTTTCATGTATAGCTCTAAACTGTAGGTTTTCTTCCTTCAACTTACTGCTCAAAACCCTCTCCTTATTTTTTTGCATATCAAACAATACTATCAAAATGTATATTTTTGACAAACCTTACACAAAAGAGATAAAATTTTCTCATAATAAAATTTATATTCATAAGTGAATATTTAACATTTATACAAGGTAACATATATAGGTAGCTATGTCACGGTCTAATAGTGAAATTTTACATTGAAAATAATATATATATTTAAAAGGTTCAAATTATGATTTAATATTTGCTTAACCTTCATTTGTGAACGATGATTTGTTATTTAAGATTTCACTCATTTTGGATCAAGTCCAAGCTCATAAGTTATTGCTAATCTGTCTCGGTGACTTGGATGTGGATCAACTTCATAGAATCTACAAGTAGAGAAAGGATAAATAATTAGAAAGATCCTTAGATAAGTATGGATAAATTTTTCTAAAGTATACCTCAGAAGTCCAATGTTCTACCAATATGTGTAACATTGATAGTTTTTCTTCAGTCCTTCGTATGGTCATATCACTTCTCTATTCTCAGATCCATAATTCTTTGTGTCTCCACTTCAGGAAGTACTTGATTGTCAATCAACTAAGACTGGAATGATTATTCCCTAATTAACTTTAAACTATCATGCATTCTTATGAGTTATTTTTTCATACCTTTGTTTTAAGGTTCTCGATAAAATATATTTTCTATTAAGAAAACTAGATAAGAACAGAAATAAATTATAGTGAAATGTACTTCTAAATTTTCTGTTGGTATTGAAAAATACATGTGAAGTCTGCCAAATAATTAAAATGTATGCAATATATTAAGGAAGAAAGTTTACATATAAAATATACCATGGTTAATGAGTCTACACCTCTTACTACAACTATAAAGAGAAATACGTCCTAACACTACAAAAGTTAAACTTGCTTTAAAACTTAAATATAAATTTAAGCTACGCAAACAAAATAGAATAAAATAACACTGTTCTTAAAATGGGTTTCCCCATGTGTTCTATGAGAGCCACACCATTAAGTTGCAAATTAATATTAATAACATTAATTAAACGAAGAGCGGTGCTGAATGCAATGCATTATAGTGTTTAAATTACCAAGTTTCATTCGGTAGTATACTGCCAAATGAAATTTGATTAAAAAATTACTTTATTCAATGGTATGACGTCGACCACTCGATGATGACCATTGACTACCGTGCATTAGGCTTGTGGAAACGTCGATTTTTTACTATTTGAGCTTAAAGCCTTTGTTAGATGCAAAGTTAACTTACATCATGGCCTTGAGGATCCATTGCTTTGGATCTCTCTGTATTAATTTTATGACTAAATAGTTTTCTCTCCAGGACAAAAAACATTGTAATCTGATCATTATATAGATCACCAAACTATGAAATTAGCTATTATACGATAATAGGGATGTAATCAAAGAACTAATTTCTTCTTATCAACATTCATTGACATCTCTACTCCTAATTGCTTATACATGCATTGAAATTTTCAATTTTTTCTAATGTGCATTCATGCATTTTGGTTGATAAATATAAAACAACTACACATGTACCTAATTTTTCTTCGATTAACTATAAATAACTAAAATTTCACATATTTTTATCATATTTCTTTAAAAAAATTAACATTTTGTAAAGTTTATTAACTATTTTCATATGCATGCAAAATTCGATCATCGACCCATTTTGATATTTAATCATACGTAAATATTTGAACATCTCCAACTGTTCTAGGGTTCAAAATTAGATCATGATGGGTTACAAGACGTAATACGTACTATTTTCCAATAGGGAATTGAACCAGGTGCTTGTTCAACAAGCTCTTGATTTTTAGGCATTAACACTTAAGGACTAGTTCTTATTCAACAAGCGTCTGATCATTTGGCGCTTGTTAAACAAAAGTGCTAGCACACGCACCTATATGAACGATTTTCCCTTCTTCCCCTCATTTTTCACCTTCATCGTTTTTTAGTTTTACCGTTTTAACTAAAAAAATCCAAATGCTAACCGATCAATTAAAATTGCTAGATGAGTTGCCTGTTACACGAATGATGCCAATGGTGGTGTAGTGCATACCATTTCAGATACTACCATGATTGCAGATGATCCTCGCTGATTGCAGAGCTACCATAGACAATGACAAATCGATTGAGTGTAGTATTAATGATGCCTCGGGTATATTTTTTATATACAGTTATCAGATAAATATACTTATTACAAATTATAAATATTTATCGGTTTGGTTAGTTCACATCTTCCCACATTTTTGTCTTGGATTTGTAACAAATTACAAAATGAAACCTCTGTTGGAAAGAAATCGCTATTTTAATTTTCAATGTTACAATAAATGGCGACCTTTCTAGAGATAATGGTTTCCTGAAAACCCTAATATTTCTTCTTCTCTTTTTTTTATTTTTCTTCTCCCAATTTCTTATTTTCACATTTTTCTTCTTTCTTTTCATGAATCAATCTGAGATAATCAAGGTTGAGGCTGGCTGTGATGAGAATGCAAGGGAATGGTGTAACACCTCCACTAAAAAGACCCTAATTACCAGCAGCAGTTCATCAGAAAATATGAATTAAGGCTAAGTTCCTCATATTCCGATGGTCAGTTCATCATAGGAGGAGGCAGGAGGTAGCAGCAGGGGTGCAGGTCCAAGACTAAAGGGATTTATGTCCTGAGGGATGAGTTACACGCTTATATCAATGATGCATGTCTATGCACGTGTACACTGATATAAGGAGTCTGCAGTTTCGTTTATGGGTTGGTTGTTTTTTATGAGTCTTGTAATGTTTGTGTTCGACTAACATGGTCTGGTTTAGCTTAGGGATTGATTTAGTCATGTTGAATGAGTCAAGTTAATGGAGTCATGTTGACTAAGTTATGCATGAATCACTATAAAAGTATCTGCACAGTAGATGTAAAAGATATGAAAAAATGAAATAATATCAATTCTTATTTTCTTCTTTTACTATTGTTGTTCACTACTCTTAATCTTGTTTTTTTTGCCTTCTCTGATTCCTAACTCCAACCTCTCTTCTTCCACTCTGATCATCTTATCCTTACCCAATCCTCTCCTCTTATCTCTTTGAACTTCCTTACCTTACTTCCCTTTGCCTGTATTTCACCTTCTACTCATCTCAACCCTCACTTTTTGTTCCTGTATCCTTCCTTCCTCTCAAAACCCAACACACCACCCTCCATATCACCTTCTATATTGCCCAGAAACTCACCAGTAGCTCACCACCATCTCCATATTACACCATGACCAAAACTGCCATCATCATGTCAACAACCACCGACCAACTTGGACATTACAAAGTGGTATCAAAGCAACCTTCTGGGCATGATTCAGACCCCCAGCATTCATCCAATAACCCAACCATGGTCACTGCTAATCAAAATCAAGAAGAAGCATGGAAAAGACAAAAGGAGATCAGTAAAAGAACTTCATTTTCTTGGAGAAATTTGAAGGTATGCACAACATTCTAACCACTCTTTCTCATGATATGCAACAAATCAAGGTCCAAACCACCCACAATTCACCCAAATCCTCTTTAATTCGTCCAAATCCACCTCCAACCCATCAAGAACATCTCCTTCTACATAAATCATACACTACCCTTCCTATGCTAGTAATTCCTCAGCCTACACTCCACTAACGAGGCCCCAGAATTCCTACGCACATTCAAGAACCACTCCTACCTAACCCATTCACCACCCTTGCCCATGATTTTTAGCAAATCAAGGTCCAAACTGCGCCAACCCCTGCAAACCTTGCTACCAATCATTATAAATCCCTCCTTTCCGATCCACATACTGCAAAATTTTCAACTACTATCCTAGCAGCCCCACCTATTAATTAAAGAAACTACTTTACAAACCTAAGAACTGTTGCAAATAGTACTCCAAAAATCCATCAAACCAAAGAACAATTAAAGAAATTCTTAGATGGATTAAAAGGGGAAATTAGATTTGATGTATTGGTTTGTAAACTTGTAGATTTCAGAGAAGTAGTTTCTATAGCTAGATTATTTGAAGCCAAATCTGAATTAAAGTGGAATTTTCGGAACCAAACTGAAATTTTATATTTCTTGGAAGACTGGAACGAAATCGAAAACTGGAGTGTTGAACCTTGGACTAAAGCAATTGACAAAACAAATGATTAGCTGTTGATAACATAAATACTTCATAATGAACGAGATAATCCAACTTAACTTGTAGAAGCAATGGACCAGAAAAGAAGTTTCAGTAATTTAAAAAAAGTTCATCAACATATCAAGCATGTTTTTTGAAGTACAACCAAAAGCTTATATCAAATATATCAACTCTTAGTTCTTTATTATAATACCAGTTCAAATAGATCGGTCTTTACACTTTCAACATCATTGCCATCTTGTAACACACTATTCAGAGCTGTCGGTCAACACTCAAATTGTACTCCTGGATGATGCTTTTTAGATACATGAGCTGCATAGTCAAATGTAACAACCAATTTTTGAGTTATTTATGCCATTTAATTATTTTTGAAAATTAATGCAATGTTAATCAACGTAACCATTATTATCAAAACAAAATAAATTTAAACAATAAATAACATGGTTCACTAAATGATTCTTCTTTTTTGTAAAATCATTTAAAGAAACAATTATATATGGTTTATTGATAAATTTCTCCTGAAATTAACACAAGTGGTGTAATTTACTGTATACCTTCTTCTGATTATTTTCATATTCAAGTTTAAGCTGATTCCTCCTTGGTGTTGACTCCACCATATCCATACCGCCACAGTTTTTGCAAAGAGGCAATTCCAAAGTTCTTTTCAAATTTACATGTATAACACTAAGCTGGAGGTTTTTTTCTTTCAACTTACTGTTCAAAACCCTCACTTTGTTTTTCTGCGTATCAAACAATTATCCGTCAACATGTATTTTTTGATAAACTTTACATAAAAGAGATTAATGTTTCTCACGATAAAATTTATATCCATTTGTGAATATTTAACATTTGTACATGGTAACATGTATAGGCTAGCTATATCAAGGTTCAATGGCGAAATTTTTACATTAAAAATAATATATTTTAATGGTTCAAATTAAGATTTAATTTTTTCTTAACCTTCACTTGTGAACGATGATTTTGAAACCAAAACTTCACTCGTTCTGGATCAAGCCCAAGCTCATTAGCTAATGCCACTCTGTCTCGGTGACTTGGATGTGGATCAACTTCATAGAATCTACAAGTAAAGAAAGGAGAAATAACGAGTAAGATCCTTGGATAAACATGCATAAATTTTAGTAAAGCATACCTCAGAAGTCTAGCGTTCTGCAAATATGTGTAACGCTGATATTTTTTCTTTGGTCCTTCATTTGGATCGGTCACTTCTTTTTTCTCAGATTCACCATTCTCAGTATCCTCTACTTCGGGCAGTACTTGATTGTCAATCAACTGATATTAGAATGATTATTCTTCAATTAGCTTTGAGTTATTGTGCATCTTATGAATTATTTGTTCATACCTTGGTTCTAAGATTCTCCATAAAAAATATTTTTTTATTAAAATAATGAATAAGAAAAGGAAAAAAAAAGAAAAAAACAATAGTAAAATGTAGTTCCAAGTTCCATGTTGGTATCGAAAAATACATGTGAAGTCCATTGTTTAACTCTAACTAGTTTTTCGAAATAATGAAAACATATGCAATATATTAAGGAAGAAAGTTTACTTGTAAAATATACCATGGTTAATGACTTTACACCTCTTACTATACCTATAAAGAGCAATACATGCTAACATTATAAAAGCTAATCCTTCTTTAATTTAAAACTTAAATATAAATTTGAGCTACACAAACAAAGCAGAATAAAATTACTCTGTTCCCAAAATGGATGTCTCTATGTGTCCTATGAGAGCCACACCATTAACATTCAAGTCAATAAATTAATAGCATTAAATAAACAAAGAGCGGTGTGCTAAATGCATCACATTACAATGTCTAAATTATCTAGTTTCATTTGGCAGTAAATTGCCGAATAAAATTTGATTAAAAAGGAAAAATAACTTCATTCAATGGCACGTTGAATAACGCCGACCATTCGACGGTATACCATCGACTAGCGTGCACTGGGCTTGTGGAAACATCCATTTTTTATTATTTGAGCTCAAAGCCTTTGTTAGAAGCAAAGTTAACTTACGTCGTGGCCTTGTGGATCCATTGCTTTGTATCTCTCTGTATTTATTTTTAGACCTAACAGTTTTCACTCCAATCTAGAGGATTAAAAAATACTGTAATCTGACCATTATATAGATCACCAAACTTTGAAATTTAGCTATTATACAAAAACATGGAAAGTAAATAAAATAATTAATTTCTTATCTTCAACATTCATTGACAGCCTTACTGATATTATTTGCATTAATGAACTTCTATTCGAGAATTTTATTTGTGCATGCACTGAAATTTTCAATTTTTTCTACTGTGTATTTATGCATTTTGGTTGACAAAATATAAAGCAATAACACATGCACCTAATTTTCTTTGATAAATTCTAAATATTAGCTGAAATTTCTCGTATTTTTATCAAATTTCTTTGAACAATTTAACATTTTATAAATTTTAATAACTATTTTCATGCACATGCAACATTCGATCATCAACCCTTTTTTTATATTTTATCATATGTAAATCTTAGATCATCTCTAGCTATTTTCGAATAAAAAATTACAGGTTGATGGATTACAAAACGTAACCCATACAAAACAGGAAATTGAACAGACGCTTGTAGAACAAGTGCCCGTTTTTCAGCGCTAACGTCTTTGTTGAACAACCGTCTAGCTCACCATGCCTACATGAGGCGTTGTTTCCTCAATCCCATCATTTTTCACCTTCACCACTTTATTATTATTATTATTTTATTTTGTCGTTTTAATTCAAAAGCAAAGTCGAAATGCCGCCATAACCCATTAAAATTGCTAGATGAGTTGTCTATTACACAAGTGATTCCATTGTTGATGCAGTACATACCATTCAAAATACTTCTGTGTTTGCAGATGAAATTCGTTGTTTGCACAAGCTGCCATAGATTATAAATATCTTCGTTGTTTGCAGGACACATCAACCGTGTGCAACGTTAACGATGCCATAGGTTCATTAATTTTTAATATACGGTTATCAAATAAATATGCCTATCACAAATAATAAATATTTATCAGTTTGGTTAGTTTACGTCTTCTGACATTTTTGCCCTGAATTTTTAACCAGTTACAAAATGTAATTTCTGTTGCACGGTGATTTGGGGTTAGATATTACATTTTGTGATTTCCGCACCTGTTGGAAATGCTCTTAGGCACATGTAAAAGGATTATGTATGAAGTTCCATAGGTAATTTATCTCAAGGGTAGATTTTTCCCTCTTAGATAATTAGAGTTTTGGAAAGTTCTACCTACACAAATTTTTTCGTATTGTGTATTTTCATTCTTTTTACTTATGCAAACTACTAATGATGTGTCTGTGGCTGTCATTCATCTTAATTTACTTAACTAAGTAGTTATTTATTGTTTCAAAATTGTATTTTGACATTATAAGATATGCTACCATACACATACAATAGAAAACCCTTAAGTAAGAAACTAATAGCATAAAGTACAAAGCATTGAGACTGTTTTAGAGGATAATATCATGATGGTTTTATGTTTTGATCTTTCACCATAGAAAACCTTGAATTAGCTGCAAATATTAATCATGGAAAAATTTTGTGGCTAAATCAGCAATGGTTTTCATGGGATCTGCAAGGGACCATTTTCTAATAATTATTTCACTAAATCAAGAATGATTTCCATGGGATTTGCAAAGATCATTTTATTATCAATCTCACTAATCCTTTTAACATTACGATAGATTTTTTTGGATTTCGCAAGGGATTTTTTAAGTGAAAATTAGGATTCGATCCTTATTTTCAAACATAATACATGGACCCCTTTCCAAAAATATTTTTAGTTAATCCCCAAAATTTATTTTGCCGATTATTTTTCATTTCTTTCAAAAAAAAAACATACAATCAATTGAAGGTTAATATGATCAAAACTAAACTTTTCTTTTATTATTTTGAATTTTCTTTGCAAAATTGAAAATATTTACAGTCTGGTTGAAACTAAAAATAGCGATGTGTTTCAAAAATTTGTTTTTTTATAGGAGATGTTGTGCATCTTGGAACTTAAAAGCGAGTGTTTTACAAAAGTTCACTTTTTCCCAATTTGAAATATTTTTACACTATCACAGTTGTAAATATCTTAGTTTTCCCATATAGATTGTTGCACCATCGACAGAAATTTACCATATATAATTTTGCAAGAGACTTACAAGGGTTATGTAGGAAATTTATAAAAAAATATTAAATTTCATTTTGCTTTCATCTTGTTGTTTTAAATGTCTTAATAATTCTCAGGGACTGTGAAAAATTGAAGAAAAAAGTAGAAAAGGGAAAACTAAACTGTAAAAGGCTAACAAAAGATTAAGAAAATTCAACTTAACTGAATTTGAAAAAGAAAAATAGGTTGGGTAACTGTTTGAAGAGATTGAAAAATTCTAAATAATTAAGAATTATAATCCTTTATTAAAAAATTATGAAAGACAAAGTGAATCTCGATTTTTTTTCATCGTTATACATTTTATTAGTTCAACAAATATAATATTTCTCGTTAAATGAAATATATTCTTAAGAAAAAATAAAAATATGGGAGAAGAAAAAGTTTTTTTTTTGTAAAAATTTACTAACTAAGGGGAAAAAGCATCACTAATAGATAAATCCTAAGGAAAGAATCCTAGATAGTATTCATGCTTTATTGCTACCAAATTATAAATATTCATTAGTTTATGGATAATCTAAGGAAAGAAAGTGATAATACAAAAATTAATGTCTCCTTGAAATCGGAGAAATTGTGAAATTGGGGTCTCCAAATCTTTGATTGTGATGATTGCTTGTCTTCTTCGACGGTCTGCCCTAATAGTCTTTGTATGCTCTGCCTTGCTCTCTGAACGAGAAATTTGAGGTAAAGAGTAATTATGGCAGCAGAATCTCCACTTCATTAATCTTGTTAATTCTCTATCTTCTTTAAGGGGCTCGCCTCTTTGCATACTTTGCCTTGCTCCTTGCTTAACGAACTTGTGGTAAAAATAAAATGCACAACGATTTTGTTGTTTTTATATCATGGATCAAGTATAAGAAAATCCTGTTTTGATGATCTTGTATATACAATATCTAGATCGCGGTAAAGGTGTGCTTGAATGAAAATAAGATTTCTTTTTGAACCTTCAAAATATGTCTCGGCAGGTTATGAGTGAATTGTTGTATATACATGGCAACAAATGAAGCATGTGATTGTTCTGAATAGTAATTATGGTAGCATTTTCTCCTCGCATGGGACAATCAAAATAGTAAGCATGAGTTAAAATAACCCCCAGTCCATATAATACCCATTAAAATTTTGAAATAACTCCTAATGGTCTTATCACTATGTCCAAATAGATGTAGCCTAGTTTCGATGCTCTGCGCGGAAAAACATCTACGCTTGGATGCTCATGTTTTTTTTACAGAAAAATAGGGCTAAAACTTCTTTTATTGATGTAAAACTATGTACAAATATATAGAACTGTCCCAAAAACAAAAGGCCTATAAACCTACATTCACAAATGAGGGAAAAAATCACACAGTTCAGCGCATTATCTCGAAGCTTCTCGCATGGTATACTATACCACTTCATTTACTCAAGCCCTTCAAACTCATAAATTTTCCATTTCCAGCTTACTTCCATGTCGGTGCATTCCACTTTCCGCACAAAATTCTAAACACATGTACAACACCTCGCTTCACATGATCTGAAGCGGATCTGTTGGCGCTAAGCGTCTTTTCGTCTCCTCCTACTTCCACTGCCTTTGCATGTTCTTCTACCAACTACATTAGCAACATCTAATGCACTTTCAACCTTTATAATTTTTTGTTTTACAAAAACTACTTTGCTCTATCTCCTTATGTAACAACCTGGAATTTCACTGCTTTGATTTGCGAATACTTAATTAATTTTAAATACTCAAATATATAGGTTTTGTAATGAAAATAAAAATCTTTTTAATAATAAACAATGATGGTGAAATAGTTTTTAAATTTTGTTTACAAAAACAATTAGTTCGAATGAAGATTGAAAATGTGACCGGAATTCGTTTTTCGAATTTCGATTTTTCGTCAGCTAAAAGTTGTCAAAAATGTCGTGATACTTTGGTATACACACACACATACATTTACAAATATTTTGACATGTAAATGCATATGTGTACATATATGTACACTTAAGAGTGTGTGTGTGTAAGATAAGATTTTACTATAAAAAGTTAATATATTATATAATATAAAGATGCTTTTCTCAACATAAGTACAATTAAGTACAAAACATGTTTTACTATGTTGGAACATGAAGTGTTAGGAGGAGGACAAGCTCTGTGAGGTGGCACAATGTGGTGGAGGGTAAAAGATAAGGGCTGTTTGGGTAATTTATTTTTTTCTTAATTATAAATAGCAATTTCCTCCTTTCATTTTTCCTCCTCTTATCTCTTTTGTATCTTCCTCTTCTCCAATTCAAATAAAGAAATTTCTTTTATTAAACCGTGTAAAATTCCAGTAGCTACAACTTTCATTTGCACCACTTCTTCAAATTTTGAACTTAACTATGTCAAAAATGCATTTCTTTCAGATCTATTTTTGGACTCAGATATTCTAGTCCGAAAATACCTCTTATTCTTTTGATCATATATCCCTCAAAAAAATCAAAATTTAGTAATTCTTTTTTTGAAATGATAGAGAAAATAATTTCCAAGAATTTTATTTTGAACACTTTTCAAAATTACGAGAGGAACATGGTAAAAGGTCGAGGAAAAGATGACCCATTTTCGAGTTGATTTTGTGGTTTTCAAGCTTTGCAAGTTCTAAAGTATTTCAAGTTTTCAAATGGTTTTGCAAAATTATGTTGAGTAAATTTCTTAACTTCTTGAAAGGAATTTACTTATATATCTGTGTGTGTGTGTTGGTTATGTGGTTATATACGTAATGTTGTGTTTGGATTACAGTATGGTTTGGATTACGGTATGGTTTGGATGCGTATGTATGTACTAACTTGTAGTTGAGCATTAGATTTTGAGTTGATAGTTAAAGGGATGTGTTGGTTATAAAAGATGTGATTTTTGGTTATGTTGGTGATGATAAGGTTTGGTATATATGAACTTGGATATGTTGTATGTGTATTAAGTTTGACTTGAAGCTAAAGCAAGTTAGCATGTAAACTAGTTAGTAAGTGGAAATTACGGTCATATAACGATAGTCGCTATAAATGCAGTTTCGATAAAATTAGTCTTTTTTTTGAAAAGTTTGAATCTTTTTACTTCAAGTGTTTTCCAAACTCAATAATGAATGTTTAAAAAGGATAATTAAGTTTTTAATAATAATTTTAATTAATTAAATATTAGTACTAATTAATTATCTTTTAAAGTAAGATTAATTTTTAAATTAAATATTGATTAAGTAAGATTATTTTTAATTAATTATGAGTTAATTTTATGATTTATTTTTAATTAATTATTAATTAAATAAAGGGTTTAATTATTAATTAATTACTAATCAAGTTAATTTAAGTTAAATATTTTATTAAGACTTAATTATGATTCAATTATTTTAAATAAAGGTTTAATTTATTATTAAGTTTTAATTAAAAGATTATTTAATCAATTAATTGAGATTAATTAATAGTTAATTATTAATAATGGTTTTATATTATTATTTTAATAAAGGATTAATTAAGGGTTTAATTTATAAATAAGTTATTTATTAATGGTTTACTTATTTACTAATTTATAATTAAATTAAGTTCAAATATAATAAAGATTAATTATGATTTAATAAGAGTTTAGCTTGTATTTAATCATTTTAAAATGGAATTTTAAGTTTTTAATCATTTTTTCCCAAGAATCTAATTGTTTTAAGGGTACTTCTTTTTCAAAGATGGTTTTAAACACAAGGGATTCAAATGTCGATACCATTAAGTAGACAACAATTGTGAAAGAGTTATGTAAATGGTTTGATTATATGGACATGTGTAAGCAGAATAGATCCCCGTTCTCTTATAATCTGATTGTTTGAATGTTTGGACATCTGATAGTAGAATAAATCTCTGTTCTGCTATAATGTAATTGTTGTTTGTGTGGACATATGTTTTAGCAGAATAAATTCTCGTTCTTCTATAAATTGATTAAATTGTTTTGGACATCTATTTAGTAGGACAAATCACAATCCTTCTATTATGTTGTTTGGACATGTATATGCTAGTTGAATTATATTGATATGTTACTCCCTGATTTGATAATGGATTTGATTTACATGTATGTTGGCCTATGTAGATAATTGATAAGTGACTTAGAATTAAATTGAAACTAAATGGTAACTTAAATAAGTACCAATGTGATTGCTAAGCTCTTTTTGAATTTTTAAAGTATGGTTTTGAATTAATTTCAATTCTTTAATCAATGTGGGTTTAAAGTTTATAAATAATTTTCAAGTTATATTATTATGTGGAAAATAGGCACAAGGATAAACTTTGAAAAAAAATTAGACTGAAGAACAAAAGGTATTTAAATGTGAAGTGAGCTTTTAAAAGGAACTTTTTATAAAGGACAAGTGGATCAGTTTATAATAAGTAATGTTTTCAAAAAGAAATTTGAAAGGAGGAATTTTCCAAATGTTTTGATAATATACTTTTAACCCTAAGAAAGTATAAATATTTTCCAAGTAAAAAGGGGAAGTAAGGGGTTTGGGAAAAGTGTTTTGTAAAGATCTTTTGATCAAGTTTTATAAAGTAATTTTTTTGACTAAAAATTAATCAATAAAGGCTTAGCGGAACGCATATGGAATTGAATCAATGTTTGAATGATTGTTTATTTCATAGTTAAATAACCGACAAACAAATCTGGACCAAAACATAACTTTGGAAATATCTAGAGAAAACACGTGAGTTATATGGCACAGTCATCCCCAATGATGTTGTACTGTGTGTATAGATCTCGTTTCATTCTTCTACGATAATGGTAAGGAAATCTGTCCACAAACCGTTAGGAGGTGAACTCCGCTCTTATCATTTTTCTGCTTATTTTCTATAGAATCGAGGTTGTGTTTATTGGAAATTATCGAGAGTTGTTTCTAAGAGACCAGGATCAGATATGTTATCTGAAAACCACTTCGATCTAACTCAAGCGTTTCGAATTGAAGACATCTTGAAGAATATGGAATCGAAGACGGAGCATTGAAGTGCAAGGGTTGCTTGCTACTAATCTTAAGAGTGATTTCAAAATGAATGTAGTAGAAGTAATGTCTTCGGTTTGTTCTTATCCTAGACAAATTGTATGGATGAAAGCTGGCACTCCATTACTGCCTAAAGGGTAGTGTTAGCATTCCAAATGGGATTGCTATTCAAAAGATAAGCGTAGCCTCAAGCCTCATCAATCGGAAATGACTAAAATATGGGAGATGCAGTAGGTCTAAGTGGGTCGCTCCCATTAGGGCGTGTCATCACCTTTCTAGGTACATCTATGTATTTATGGATTGGTTGTGCATGAGACCTCAATAAAAAGGGTTGCAAAGCAACATGGATGATGACATATTCGGTAATATCCTGTAACGAGTAGGCTAGTCTTGTGTTGGCAGGATATCCTGGCGAGGTCCTTAGTACATTTTCTAGACATGTACCGTGATAGGTGGTACCCCGGTGCCTTGTCGTAGTATGGAATCCATTCTTCAATAAGCACCGTGTGGTTTTGATTATGCCCAACTATGTTGAAATGTGAGATGCAAGCATTTCAACTATTTTCATATTTTACTTTGACCTCTAGACATTATCATAATATCACTGGATTTTCTATAAAAAGTGTTCCGGTTATCGCAAGGAAAAACGCATTCGTGTTTATGTGCGATGTGGGATTACGATATATCTTTGATTTTAATGGGGTTTTAAACATAATAGTTCATTTGTTTGAGTTTACTCACACCAGACCCATGTCTGACCCGGAGTTTTATTTTCTTTCCCTAGAACTCTCGGATGCTCAAATTTTTATGGGAAGCCAAGTAGTTCAAGATTTCCCACGGATGCATCTTGGAGGAGCTTGGAGCAGGAGACTTCATCGATAGCTAGTTATTATCTTGTTTCCGTTGTATTATATGTATCTTATATCAGTTAGATAGGGACAGGCTATTATAACTATCCAAGAGTAGAATTGTATTAGTATGACTTGGATGTATCAGTTTCAAAATGACTTTGTAAAGTATTATGTTGATTAATATATGTTATTCCATTGCCTTGTGAGATTCTATGAATATTTTCGTTTCTTCTAACTTCTATCTTTTTCTTTCACCCCTAATCATTGGTTTTTCCGGCACTGAATGCTCGAAACGTAATACAGTGGACGTATTAGCGTCGATTTTCGAGGGTCGAAAATCTGGTTCGTTACACTTTATTAATTTTAACTTTATGTTTACTTTGTAGCTCGCTACCGACCTCCAACATCTCATTTTGAGTAGATTTGAGTATATAACTTTTATTTGTGGAGTTCGAAAGTTTAAGCAATGATTTATTTGATGTATTATTGGCAATGTTATGTAATTTGAGTATTGCCAAACTACCCGACCATGATGTAAAAGCTCCAGCCTTTTTGCATGTTGCTTTTGAAGGCGAAACATAATTCTCATGTCATTTATTTGCAAGATAAGTATTTTTGATTTACAGTGGATTATTTTCATCAACCAGAACGATGCTTAACTATCAAATTTTGTGTGCAGATATGGACCTGAAAAGTTAGGAGAAAAAATGGGAAAAAAATAAATATTAAAGGACTTTCGAACCTGACTAAGGAAACTAGAAGTAGCATTTGCATTATCCCATTTCTTCGGATTTAAGAACGGTAACCAAAATACGGTCTCAAGAAGGTTGGGGGTAAGTGATCTTATATTGATTACCTTCCAATATTTTCATCTTTGTCATTGATGAATGTTATGTGTTTGGATCTAGATGTTCTTACTTTAACCAAGTACACGATCATATCATGCGCTGAACTTACACCATGTTACAAGGTTAAATTTTTGTCTTGTCGCTTGTATAATATCTTTTAAACTGAACTTACCTTTCTTTATAACAATCCATTTTCAAAAATCTTGTTCCTCTTCTTCATTTACATTGATAGATTCTATTTCGCTTCTTACACAGCCCAGATAACCGAATCTGTTGCATTTTCGGCTTCTATTGTCAATAAATGTCCACGACCAAACTTCTTTCACCTCTTACCCACATCACAATATCCATTCCTAGTTTACAGATAAGGTTGCTACATTTAATCTACGGATCAAACTAAAGGAGAGTACCTTTTCCATCAACAATCTGTCTTCCTATGCATTTCAATGCCCCCGATCTTATACTTGGAATGTATTCCCAAACCCAGAATCATCAGGGCATTCATTACACTCCCAAAATGACCGATTTCTATTATTCTTCCTAACCATTAACTTTTCCTACAGCTCCTCTTCATTTAGAATTTTCTAATCAATTCAGTTCCCGTCGCCACCTGGAGCTCAACTAAATTTCTCAAACCCATACCATCCTTATGTTTACTTCTACTAACAATATCCCATGAGATCTTGCTAGTCTACCCTTCCATAAGAAATTTGAACAAATATGAATTATACTATGTAGAGTTGCCTTTGGGAATTCAAAACATTGCATTTGATATTACATCATAGGATATATTATAGATCTTAACAACTCAATCTTGCCAGCCCAGCTCAATAATTTGCCTTCCCAACTCTTAGCCTTGCCTTTAATTCTTCCGAGCAATACTTAAAATCTCATTGTTTACGAATAATTCTGGATGGCCGGACGCCAAGGTTTTTCAATGGCAATACACTTTCCTCAACACCCAAAATGGAACATATCTTGGTTATATTATCCCATCACCACCAAAAAAATATATTAGAATTCATTCCATTCATTTGAAGACCAATCATCTTATATAATTTTGAATAAACCTCTTTAGTAACTTTTGCATCTTCTACATCTGCTTTTGTGAAAATAAGGATATCATCTGCATAGATCAAATATGTTATTTCCAAACCATATTTTGAATCAATTTAATTCTTTCTTCTTTCAGTATTATGTCCATCAGTAATGTGAAGTACTCTATAACAATAATGAATATTATAGGTGAAACTAGATTACCTTGTCTTAATCCATTAGAACTGCTAAAAAATCCATAACTATTTCTTTGATATTTGACTAAAAAGCATGCCGTCGATATTATTTCTTGGATAGTACTCCTCCATCTATCTGTAAATTCCATTACATCTAACATATGCAACAAAAAATTCTAATTAATCATATCATAAGCTTTCCCGATGTCGACTTTGATGCACATGTTGTTATCATTGCTCCTGCCAAAACCTCTTGTAAACTCATGTGCCAAAAAATTTCCATCTTTAATGCTTCTCTCTTGGGTAAAGGCAGTTTGATTTTCCAAAATCAAAGAAGCTAAAAATGGCCTCAATCTATTACTCAACACTTTTGCAATAACCTTATATATAAAGTTACAAAATAGGACGGAACTCTGTAATATTTGTAGGGGTTTTAACCTTGGAGACAAGAATTACTAGGGTATGATTGCTTTCCCTAATTAATCTTCATGAAACGAAGACATATATAACGATATGCAATAAATCATGTGTAATTGTTTCCTAGTGAGCCTTACAGAACTTCATATTAAATCTATCCAGACCAACGACAATATTATCACTTACTGGAAACGCCACATCTTTCACCTCCTCATAATCAATTACATCATTCATATAGTCCCTTCTAGAATCTGTAAGGATTTTTTTGCATATTATCTTTGGAATATTTGAATCTAAAGGAACTTGATTATAAATCCTCAAAGAACTCAACAACTCTTCTGCCAAACTATTTAGGATCTTTGCATCTCATGCCTATCAAATTTTGTATCGACCTCCGTGCACTGTGGCGCCTTTTTTGGACATTTTTGCATAGTATGTTGTAGGTTCATCACTTTTTTGGGCCATTCACATTTTTACTTTTCAATAACTTCAATATACTCCCTTTTAAGCGCCCACTCCAAATTGGCCTTGCATTCTTGTTGTTCTCTAGCCAAACTTTCACCATGAAACTCTTTGTTTTGCTTTTGTAACTCACCGCATCTTCTCTTCCATTCACTAACTTCCACCTTCAAATCCCTCTTGTTCATGTTCTGTTGCTTAAACATCACCTTGTACCTCCTCTGCTTTGCCAGGAATTTGTATAACGGTATGCATTGTGTATTGATTATCCATTCTTGCTCAAATATTACTTGATAATCCTCATAAGTATTCCAATGGTTCATTTGTTTAAACATTTTTCCATATTGGATTTCATGTCCACTGGATACACTAAGATTGGAGAGTGATCACTGCCACTTAATGGGAGATAATTCAGCTCATAAGATAGAATGCTTGAATCCATTAGATGTTGGCCAAAGCTCTATTGATTCTTGTCTGTATATTCTTTTCTGGACTCGAACACCAAGAAAATTTGAAACCCTAAATGTTTATCTTTGTTAGACATGCTTTGGACATGCACATATCAAATTCTATCATTTTCCCGCAAGGAGTATATTACCTCAAGTTGCTCACTAGCATATCGAATACAATTATAATCTCCTATGTGCAGCCGAGGATGTATAATATTATAAGCATCAATTTCTAAATTGTCCAATAGCTTGCATCTCATATGTTCGGAATCATAAGTGTAAACAAAGGTACATATTAACTGTGGCATGCCTCCTTTTCTCAACTGTATGGAAATATGTTGATCACTCATAGATAATAAATTTTTCTTTAAAGTAGCATAAGTGTTTATATACCTTCTTTTGATTATTTCATACTCAAGTTTAAGCTGATTCATACTTGGTACTGACTCCACCATAAACATACCATCACGGTTTTTGCAAAGAGGCGATTCCAAAACTCTTTTCAACTTTTCATGTATAGCTCTAAACTGTAGGTTTTCTTCCTTCAACTTACTGCTCAAAACCCTCTCCTTATTTTTTTGCATATCAAATAATTCTATCAAAATATATATTTTTGATAAACCTTACACAAAAGAGATAAAATTTTCTCATAATAAAATTTATATTCATAAGTGAATATTTAACATTTATACAAGGTAACATATATAGGTAGCTATGTCACGGTCTAATGGTGAAATTTTACGTTGAAAATAATATATATATTTAAAAAGTTCAAATTATGATTTAATATTTGCTTAACCTTCATTTGTGAACGATGATTTGTTAATTAATATTTCACTCATTTTGGATCAAGTCCAAGCTCATAAGTTATTGCTAATCTGTCTCGGTGACTTGGATGTGGATCAACTTCATAGAATCTACAAGTAGAGAAAGGATAAATAATTAGAAAGATCCTTAGATAAGTATGGATAAATTTTTTTAAAGTATACCTCCGAAGTCCAGTGTTCTACAAATATGTGTAACACTGATAGTTTTTCTTCAGTCCTTCGTTTGGTATGATCACTTCTCTATTCTCAGATCCATAATTCTTTGTGTCTCCACTTCAGGAAGTACTTGATTGTCAATCAACTAAGACTGGAATGATTATTCCCTAATTAACTTTAAACTATCATGCGTTCTTATGAGTTATTTTTTCATACCTTTGTTCTAAGGTTCTCGATAAAATATATTTTATATTAAGAAAACTAGATAAGAACAGAAATAAATTATAGTGAAATGTACTTCTAAATTTTCTGTTGGTATTGAAAAATACATGTGAAGTCTGCCAAATAATGAAAATGTATGCAATATATTAAGGAAGAAAGTTTACATATAAAATATACCATGGTTAATGAGTCTACACCTCTTACTACAACTATAAAGAGAAATACGTCCTAACACTACAAAAGTTAAACTTGCTTTAAAACTTAAATATAAATTTAAGCTACGCAAACAAAATAGAATAAAATTACACTGTTCTTAAAATGGGTTTCCCCATGTGTTCTATGAGAGCCACACCATTAAGTTTCAACTTAATATTAATAACATTAATTAAACGAAGAGCGGTGCTGAATGCATTGCATTATATTGTTTAAATTACCAAGTTTCATTCGGTAGTATACTGCCAAATGAAATTTGATTAAAAAAATTACTTTATTCAATGCTATGACGTCGACCACTCGATGATGACCGTTGACTATCGTGCATTAGGCTTGTGGAAACGTCGATTTTTTACTATTTGAGCTTAAAGCCTTTGTTAGATGCAAAGTTAACTTACATCATGGCCTTGAGGATCCATTGCTTTGGATCTCTCTGTATTAATTTTATGACTAAATAGTTTTCTCTCCAGGATCAAAAACATTGTAATCTGATCATTATATAGATCACCAAACTATGAAATTAGCTATTATACGATAATAGGGATGTAATCAAAGAACTAATTTCTTCTTATCAACATTCATTGACATCTCTACTCCTAATTGCTTATACATGCATTGAAATTTTCAATTTTTTCTAATGTGCATTCATGCATTTTGGTTGATAAATATAAAACAACCACACATGTACCTAATTTTTCTTTGATTAATTATAAATAACTAAAATTTCACATATTTTTATCATATTTCTTTAAAAAATTTAACAATTTGTAAAGTTTATTAACTATTTTCATATGCATGCAAAATTCGATCATCGACCCTTTTTGATATTTAATCATACGTAAATATTTGAGCATCTCCAACTGTTCTAGGGTTCAAAATTAGATCATGATGGGTTACAAGACGTAATACGTACTATTTTCCAATAGGGAATTGAACCAGGTGCTTGTTCAACAAGCTCTTGATTTTTAGGCATTAATGCTTAAGGACTAGTTCTTATTCAACAAGCGTCTGATCATTTGGCGCTTGTTAAACAAGCGCTAGCACACGCACCTATATGAAGCATTTTCCCTCCTTTCCCTCATTTTTCACCTTCACCGTTTTTTAGTTTTACCGTTTTAACTAAAAAACATCCAAATGCTAACCGATCCATTAAAATTGCTAGATGAGTTGCCTGTTACACGAATGATGCCAATGGTGGTGTAGTGCATACCATTTCAGATACTACCATGATTGCCAATGGTCTTCGCTGATTGCAGAGCTACCATAGACAATGACAAATCGATTGAGTGCAGTGTTAATGATGCCTCGGGTATATTTTTAATATACAATTATCAGATAAATATACTCATTACAAATTATAAATATTTATCGGTTTGGTTAGTTCACATCTTCCCACAGTTTTGTCTTGGATTTGTAACAAATTACAAAATGAAACCTCTGTTGGAAAGAAATCGCTATTTTAATTTTCAATGTTACAATAAATGGCGACCTTTCTAGAGATAATGGTTTCCTGAAAACCCTAATATTTCTTCTTCTCTTTTTTTTTCTTCTCCCAATTTCTTATTTTCTCATTTTCTTCTTTCTTTTCATGAATCAATCTGAGATAATCAAGGTTGAGGCTGGCTGTGATGAGAATGCAAGGGAATGGTGCAACACCTCCACTAAAAAGACCCTAATTACCAGTAGTAGTTCATCAGAAAATATGAATTAAGGCCAAGTTCCTCAGATTCCGACGGTCAGTTCATCATAGGAGGAGGCAGGAGGTAGCAGCAGGGGTGCGGGTCCAAGACTTAAGGGATTTATGGCCTGAAGGATGAGTTACACACATATATCAATGATGCATTTCTATGCACGTGTACACTGATATAAGGAGTCTGCAGTTTCGTTTATGGGTTGGTTGTGTTTTATGAGTCTTGTAATGTTTGTGTTCGGTTAACATGGTCTGGTTTAGCTTAGGGATTGATTTAGTCATGTTGAACGAGTCAAGTTAATGGAGTCATGTTGACTAAGTCATGCATGAATCACTATAAAAGTATCTGCATAGTTGATGTAAAAGGTATGAAAAAATGAAATAATATCAATTCTTATTTTCTTCTTTTACTATTGTTGTTCACTACTCTTAATCTTGTTCTTTTGCCTTCTCTGATTCCTAACTCCAACCTCTCTTCTTCCACTCTGATCATCTTATCCTTACCCAATCCTCTCCTCTTATCTCTTTGAACTTCCTTACCTTACTTCCCTTTGCCTGTATTTCACCTTCTACTCCTCTCAACCCTCGCTTTTTGTTCCTGTATCCTTCCTTCCTCTCAAAACCAAACACACCACCCTCCATATCACCTTCTATATTGCCCAAAAACTCACCAGTAGCTCACCACCATCTCCATATTACACCATGAACAAAACTGCCATCATCATGTCAACAACCACCGACCAACTTGGACATTACAAAGTGGTATCAAAGCAACCTTCTGGGCATGATTCAGACCCCCAGCATTCATCCAATAACCCAACCATGGTCACTACTAATCAAAATCAAGAAGAAGCATGGAAAAGACAAAAGGAGATTAGTAAAAGAACTTCATTTTCTTGGAGAAATTCAGAGTAGAAATTTGAAGGTATGCACAACATTCTAACCACTCTTGCTCATGATATGCAACAAATCAAGGTCCAAACCACCCCCAGTTCACCCAAATCCTCTTTAGTTCGTCCAAATCCACCTCCAACCCATCAAGAACATCTCCTTCTACATAAATCATACACTACCCTTCCTATGCTAGTAATTCCTCAGCCTACACTCCACTAACGAGGCCCCAGAATTCCTACGCACATTCAAGAACCACTCCTACCTAACCCATTCACCACCCTTGCCCATGATTTTTAGCAAATCAAGGTCCAAACTGCGCCAACCCCTGCAAACCTTGCTACCAATCATTACAAATCCCTCCTTTCTGATCCACATACTGCAAAATTTTCAACTACTATCCTAGCAGCCCCACCTATTAATTAAAGAAACTACTTTACAAACCTAAGAACTGTTGCAAATAGTACTCCAAAAATCCATCAAACCAAAGAACAATTAAAGAAATTCTTACATGGATTAAAAGGGGAAATTAGATTTGATGTATTGGTTTGTAAACTTGTAGATTTCAGAGAAGTAGTTTCTTTAGCTAGATTATTTGAAGCCAAATCTGAATTAAAGTGGAATTTTTGGAACGAAACTGAAATTTTATATTTCTTGGATGACCGGAACGAAATCGAAAACTGGAGTGTTGAACCTTGGACTAAAGCAATTGTCAAAACAAATGATTAGCTGTTGATAACATAAATACTTCATAATGAACGAGATAATCCAACTTTACTTGCAGAAGCAATGGACCAGAAAAGAAGTTTCAGTAATTTAAAACAAGTTCATCAACATATCAAGCATGTTTTTTGAAGTACAACAAAAAGCTTATATCAAATATATCAACTCTTAGTTCTTTATTATAATACCAGTTCAAATAGATCGGTCTTTACACTTTCAACATCATTGCCATCTTGTAACACACTGTTCAGAGCTGTCGGTCAACAATCAAATTGTACTCCTGGATGATGCTTTTTAGATACATGAGCTGCATAGTCAAATGTAACAACCAATTTTTGAGTTATTTATGCCTTTTAATTATTTTTGAAAATTAATGCAATGTTAATCAACTTAACAATTATTATCAAAACAAAATAAATTTAAAGAATAAATAACATGGTTCACTAAATGATTCTCCTTTTTTTGTAAAATCATTTAAAGAAACAATTATATATGGTTTATGTTATGGTGGATTTCGATCGGGACCGCTCAAACTAAAATCCCCAAATGCACGCGGAAAAGCTAGATTGTGATAGATAGTGCAAAACAACCAAACAACACTTGAATTCAATATATCCAAAACCAAACACGATCACAATAACACCACAAGCAATAGAGAATAATAAGCAATAACAAAACAATAAATCACACACCGATTTATAGTGGTTCCACTAACGTCGCATTAGTGTACATCCACTTTGAGAGAGATCTTTTATTATCACCAAAAGAGAAGAGTACAAGAGATTTATTACAATGATCTATTCAATAAGAATATATGTTTGAGGAGATTAGAATTGAAGAAATAGAGTTTTGCCTAAAACCCTAATTAATGGAGGACTAAACCCTTGATTAGAGATGATGAATTCACTACTCTTTCAAACCTGAAGAGAGTATATATACTAATAGAGAAAACCCTGGCCAAAGACCACTTTGCCCTTCACAAATCACAAAACAGCTCAGAAACCCGGCCTAGGAAAAAACAGGATAACACCGCCTCAAACGTCTGGCCTCAGACGTCTGAGGCCAGGTTCAGTATGACAGAACCAGACAGGACCAGCCGTCTAGCCCAGTGGGACCAGACGTCTACAGGATGTTTCAAGAAACAGCCTGAACCTCGTTAGACGTCTGGCCCTCTCAGCCAGACATCTGACCTACAACAGCAAACCAACACCAGACTTTCCCTCCTATCTTCTTCCTCCGGACTCCGATTTGCGAACCGTCTTCTCCGACACCAAGCTACATTCATCCCCTTTAATTCTCCATCATATAGTGTCACAAAATTTAACACTCCACCTTGACACTATATCCATCTCCAACACCAATGGTACCATACCATCAACAACCGATAGCTCCAACTACCAACACTTCTACCTTCAACCAAACATGAATGTTTCCCCAACGGGTTCCGGCACAGCCACCCCCCATTGCACTCCATCAACGAGTTCAGGCACAAAACCCCCACCCGCTAACGAAATGTTGAAAACATTCAAACATTGTCTCACCAAAGACAAGAGCACTAGGAGTGTACACTAGCACTACACCAAGAAGATAGAACGACAATCTCATAGCAATACTCTTCCTCATCTACACAAGTATCTCTCTCAACCGTGCCACCTCGTGGCACCTAGCACTTCTCCAAGCGAATCAAGTCCGAGCAATGCTCGAACTTCCCAACCGGCAATGCCTTAGTGAACATATCCACCGCGTTTTCCTTTATGTGCACCTTTCGAAGATATACTTGCTTATCCTCATCCATGGCTACCAAGAATGACTCCCTCACTTCTATATGCTTAGTCCGTGAGCTAAATGCCAAATTCTCCGCCAAGTGAATAGCACTTTGGCTATCACATTGAACATCAATGCTATCGTGTTCAATACCCAAGTCACACAACAATCGCTTCAAATAGAATGCTTCCTTTGCCGCCTCCACTACGGCTATCAACTCCGCCTCCGTAGTGGATAAAGCTACTACGGTTTGCAATCTCGATCTCCAACTTATGGCCATACCACCAAGTGTGAAGACATAACCGGAAGTTGACTTTCTCCTATCTCTATCACCGGCGTAGTCCGAATCACAATAACCAACTAAGTTGCAACTCCTTTTCCCACTACCACCAAAAACAAGACCATGAGATGACGTACTCCTAAGGTATCTCAATATGAGCTTCACAGCTTTCCAATGCGATTTTCCCGGATTAGACATAAAACGACTAACCACCCCGACGACATTTGCTATATCGGGCCTTGTACACACCATAGCATACATCAAGCTTCCAACCGCACTTGCATATGGCACCTTTGCCATATAAGCCTTGTCTTTCTCCAAGATAGGTGATCCTTTACTCGAAAGCTTCACATGCAAAGGTAAATGTGTATTTGACGCCTTTGCATTCTCCATGCTAAACCGGCAAAGCACTTTCTTAATGTACTCCTTTTGAGTCAATTTCAACTCAAAATGCTTTCGATCCCTTTCTATTTCCATGCCCAATATCCTCTTTGCTTCTCCAAGGTCCTTCATTTCGAACTCCGAATTTAATTGCAATTTCAACTTGTTGATTTCATTCTTGTCCTTCGAAGAAATGAGCATGTCGTCCACATACAAGAGTAAATACACCCAACAATCATTTCCCAACTTCTTGAAATACACACAAGCATCCTTGATGCTTTTATTGAAACCATTTTCAAGCATAAAATGATCAAATCTCTTGTACCATTGTCTAGGTGATTGCTTCAACCCATATAGTGATTTCTCCAACTTGCACACCATATTTGACTTACCATTTACAACAAAACCTTGCGGTTGCTCCATGTAAATGTCTTCATCCAAGTCACCATGCAAGAAGGCGGTCTTCACATCAAGTTGCTCCAACTCCAAGTCATGAATAGCAACTATAGCAAGTAATATCCGTATGGAAGTATGGCGCATGACCGGTGCGAATATCTCATCATACTCCATTCCCTTCCTTTGTGCAAACCCCTTAGCCACTAGCCTAGCTTTGTATCTTCCATCGTCCTTCACCTTGTATATCCATTTGCACCTTATAGCACGGTTTCCTTTAGGAAGCGGAACCAAACTCCAAGTTCGATTCTTCATGAATGATTGCATCTCTTCCTCCATGGTACAAATCCACTTCGAGCTATCACTCGAATTCATGACGTCATCAAGGTCCAAAGGCTCATCTTGGACTACATGAAGCGCATAGTCCAACTTATCACAAAAGCTAAGATAGTTCCAATCACCATATCTTTCGGGTGGTCTTATGGGACGACGACCAACCCGAGTAGCAATATTTTCACCCAAACTCCTTTCGGCTCCACCTTGAACTGAAACTTCTCTAGGCTCGTGTACATCACCAACACTACTAGAGGCACTATATGGACTTTGTGATGTAACATCAACCGCATTTTCTTCACAAGCATCTTCAACTACTCTACCTCCTCTACCACTGGGACGAAATGGTGGAATAATTTCCTTCTCCTTCGATTCATCACGAACCAAGACCGGAATATCCGATGAGCTCTCATTCTCCTTGAACAATGCTGACTCATCAAAAGTAACATGACGAGAGTTTGTCACCTTCTTCGTTTCCGGATTCCAAATCCGATAGCATTTCACTCCATCCGTATAGCCAAGCAAAACCCCCTTGAAAGCTCTTGGTTCAAGCTTATCATTACCCGGATCATGCACATAAACCGGACTTCCAAAGACACGAAGATAGCTCAAGTCAATACTCTTTCCCTTCCACACTTCCTCCGGAATTTTGTTATCAATAGCCGAGCACGGAATTCGATTAATGATATGCACCGCGGTTGACAAAGCTTCGGCCCAAAATCCCTTAGACAAACCCGATGTCAATCTCAAGCATCGAGATTTCTCTAGTAGAGTACAATTCATCCTCTCCGCAACTCCATTTGATTGCGGATCTCCCGGTGTAGTAAAATGTCTTCGAATACCATGGTGCTTGCAAAACTCTAAGAATTCTCCGGAAATATACTCCCTGCCATTATCGGACCTAAGAACCTTCAAAGACTTTCCACTCTCATTCTCAACAAGAGCCTTCCATGCTTTGAACTTTGCAAATGCCTCTGGCTTGGCCTTCATTACATACACCCAAACTTTACGAGAAAAATCATCAATAAAGGAAATATAATACCTTGCTCCTCCCAAAGAAGCTACCGGTGCCGGTCCCCATACATCCGTGTGCACATACTCAAGAACATTTCTCGAATCATGTTTTCCTTCACCGAATGATACTTTTGTTTGCTACCCCAAGACACACTCTTCGCAAAACTCCAATTTGTTGAAACTCTCACCATTGATCATCTCCCTCTTCCGAAGAATCTCCAAACTCCTCTCCGAGCTATGACCCAACCTCAAATGCCACAACCTTGTCGCATCCAAGCCACGAGAACTATCAACACCTACACAAGTTTCACCTTCTACGGTCTCTCCACGAAGCAAATAAACACCATAAGCCCTAGCACCTTTCATGACCACAAGTGCCCCTTTCGAAACCCGTAAACAATCACTCTCAATAGTGATCTTACATCTAAGAGAATCCAATTGCCCCAAAGAGATAAGAGACTTTCGAAGTCCCGGAACATAGCGTACATTACTGAGAGTACGAACCACTCCGTCAAACATTCGAATTTGCACGGAACCAATGCCTTGAGACCTACACATAGCACCATTTCCCATAATAATTGAATTTACCTCTTTAGCAACAAGAGAAGAAAAACAATTCCTATTAGGTGTCATATGATACGACGCCCCCGAGTCGAGCACCCACTCACTACCGGAAACATCCGATGCTATCGCCGTCAACACATCTACGTCTTCCTCACCAACACCTCTCTCCACCGCTACAGATGAAGATGCTACTTCCCTTTTACCCTTCTCCTTGTCCGGACATTCATTTCTCCAATGACCGTGTTTCTTACAAATATAGCACTTGCCTTTCCTTTCCTTTGATTTTCCTCTCCAACCGGGATTCCTTGATTTAGAACGCCCCCGGTTGTCCTTCTTCACATATCTTTCCTTCTCCACAAACAAACCTTGACCATTACCGGCACTACTACCACCAACACTCAACTCCTTCATTTGATATCTCAATTCCTCACTAAGAAGACCCATCTTGACATTATCTAACGTCAATGTATCCCGGCTATAGATCAAACTATTTGAGAAACCCGTATAACGGTCCGGCAACGAACATAACAATATCATCGCCTTTTGCTCTTCCTCAATCTTCAAATCTACTGCCTTCATCTTCATAAGCAAATCATCAAACACATTCAAATGTGCCTTTAGCGAAGTTCCTTCTTTCATATTATAGGTGAAAAACATTCGCAACAAGATCAAACGATTAGTTAGAGACTTCTTCATATACAATTCTTCCAACTTGTCCCAAATTCCCTTAGCGGTGGTCTCACCACTAATTTCGGAGATCACATTCTCTCCCATAGCAAGTTGAAGTGTAGTAAATGCCCACTCTTCCATTTCCTCTCTCTCGACATCCGAGATGTCCGCCGGTAATAAATGTGTATCAAACACCACTCGATGTACCCGATTCCTCCTTAGAACCTCTTTCATCTTCCATTGCCATTTTTCAAAATCATTATCGCCATTCCACTTGTCGATAACCAATTGCGATCCCGACGCCACAAACGACCCACGTACATATGGCGCTATACAACTTGGACTAACCATTGAATTTTTAGAGTTTTCCGTTTCCGGCATTTCAACAACCACCTACCAACTCCAAAGCTCTGATACCAAATGTTATGGTGGATTTCGATCGAGACCGCTCAAACTAAAATCCCCAAACGCACGTGGAAAAGCTAGATCGTGATAGATAGTGCAAAACAACCAAACAACACTGGAATTCAATATATCCAAAACCAAACACGATCACAATAACACCACAAGCAATAGAGAATAATAAGCAATAATGAAACAATAAATCACACACCGATTTATAGTGGTTCCACTAACGTCGCGTTAGTGTACATCCACTTTGAGAGAGATCTTTTATTATCACCAAAAGAGAAGAGTACAAGAGATTGATTACAATGATCTATTCAATAAGAATATATGTTTGAGGAGCGAATTGAAGAAATAGAGTTTTGCCAAAAACCCTAATTAATGGAGGACTAAACCCTTGATTAGAGATGATGAATTCACTACTCTTTCAAACCTGAAGAGAGTATATATACTAATAGAGAAAACCCTGGCCAAAGACCACTTTGCCCTTCACAAATCACAAAACAGCTCAGAAACCCGACCCAGGAAAAAACAGGATAACACCGCCTCAGACGTCTGGCCTCTGGCCTCAGACGTCTAAGGCCAGGTTCAGTATGACAGAACCAGACAGGACCAGATGTCTGGCCCAGAGGGACCAGACGTCCGCAGGATGTTTCAGGAAACAGCCTGAACCTCGTCAGACGTCTGGCCCTCTCAGTCAGACATCTGAACTACAACAGCAAACCAGCACCAGACTTTCCCTCCTATCTTCTTCCTCCGGATTTCGATTTGCGAACCGTCTTCTCCGACACCAAGCTACATTCATCCCCTTCAATTTTCCATCATATAGTGTCACAAAATTTAACAGTTTATTGATAAATTTCTCCTGAAATTAACACAAGTGGTGTAATTTACTGTACACCTTCTTCTGATTATTTTCATATTCAAGTTTAAGCTGATTCCTCCTTGGTGTTGACTCCACCATATCCATACCGCCACAGTTTTTGCAAAGAGGCAATTCCAAAGCTCTTTTCAAATTTTCATGTATAACACTAAGCTGGAGGTTTTCTTCTTTCAACTTACTGTTCAAAACCCTCTCTTTGTTTTTCTGCGTATCGAACAATTATCCGTCAACGTGTATTTTTTGATAAACTTTAAATAAAAGAGATTAATGTTTCTCACGATAAAATTTATATCCATAAGTGAATATTTAACATTTGTACATGGTAACATGTATAGGCTAGCTATATCAAGGTTCAATGGAAAAATTTTTACATTAAAAATAATATATTTTAATGGTTCAAATTAAGATTTAATTTTTTCTTAACCTTCACTTGTGAACGATGATTTTGAAACCAAAACTTCACTCATCCTGGATCAAGCCCAAGCTCATTTGCTAATGCCACTCTGTCTCGGTGACTTGGATGTAGATCAACTTCATAGAATCTACAAGTAAAGAAAGGAGAAATAACGAGTAAGATCCTTAGATATACATGCATAAATTTTAGTAAAGCATACCACAGAAGTCTAGCGTTCTACAAATATGTGTAACGCTGATATTTTTTCTTTGGTCCTTCATTTGGATCGGTCACTTCTTTGTTCTCAGATTCATCATTCTCAGTATCCTCTACTTCGGGCAGTACTTGATTGTCAATCAACTGATATTAGAATGATTATTCTTCAATTAGCTTTGAGTTATTGTGCATCTTATGAATTATTTGTTCATACCTTGGTTCTAAGATTCTCCATAAAAAATATTTTTTTATTAAAATAATGAATAAGAACAGGAAAAAAAGAAAAAAATAATAGTAAAATGTAGTTCCAAGTTCCATGTTGGTATCGAAAAATACATGTGAAGTCCATTGTTTAACTCTAACTAGTTTTTCCAAATAATGAAAACATATGCAATATATTAAGGAAGAAAGTTTACATGTAAAATATACCGTGGTTAATGACTTTACACCTCTTACTACACCTATAAAGAGCAATACATGCTAACATTATAAAAGCTAATACTGCTTTAATTTAAAACTTAAATATAAATTTGAGCTACACAAACAAAGCAGAATAAAATTACTCTGTTCCCAAAATGGATGTCTCTATGTGTCCTATGAGAGCCACACCATTAACATTCAAGTCAATAAATTAATAGCATTAAATAAACAAAGAGCGGTGTGCTAAATGCATCACATTACAATGTCTAAATTATCTAGTTTCATTTGGCAGTAAATTGCCGAATAAAATTTGATTAAAAAGGAAAAATAACTTCATTCAACGGTACATTGAATAACGCCGACCACTCGACGGTATACCATCGACTAGCGTGCACTGGGTTTGTGGAAACATCCATTTTTTTATTTTTTGAGCTCAAAGCCTTTGTTAGAAGCAAAGTTAACTTACGTCGTGGCCTTGCGGATCCATTGCTTTGTATCTCTCTGTATTTATTTTTAGACCTAATAGTTTTCACTCCAATCTAGAGGATTAAAAATACTGTAATCTGACCATTATATAGATCACCAAACTGTGAAATTTAGCTATTATACAAAAACATGGAAAGTAAATAAAATAATTAATTTCTTATCTTCAACATTCATTGACAGCATTACTGATATTATTTGCATTAATGAACTTCTATTAGAGAATTTTATTTGTGCATGCACTGAAATTTTCAATTTTTTCTACTGTCTATTTATGCATTTTGGTTGACAAAATATAAAGCAATAACACATGCACCTAATTTTCTTTGATAAATTCTAAATATTAGCTGAAATTTCTTGTATTTTTATCAAATTTCTTTGAACAATTTAACATTTTATAAATTTTAATAACTATTTTCATGCACATGCAACATTCGATCATCGACCCTTTTTTGATATTTTATCATATGTAAATCTTAGAGCATCTCTGGCTATTTTCGGATTAAAAATTACAGGTTGATGGATTACAAAACGTAACCCATACAAAACAGGAAATTGAACAGACGCTTGTTGAACAAGCGCCCGTTTTTCAGCGCTTACGTCTTTGTTGAACAACCGTCTAGCTCACCATGCCTACATGAGGCGTTGTTTCCTCAATCCCATCATTTTTCACCTTCACCGCTTTATTATTATTATTATTATTATTATTTTATTTTGTCGTTTTCATTCAAAAGGAAAGTCGAAATGCCGCCATGACCCATTAAAATTGCTAGACGAGTTGTCTATTACACGAGTGATGTCATTGTTGATACAGTACATACCATTCCAAATACTTCTGTGTTTGCAGATGAAATTCGTTGTTTGCACAGGCTGCCATAGATTATAAATATCTTCGTTGTTTGCAGGACACATCAACGGTGTGCAACGTTAACGATGCCATAGGTTTATTAATTTTTAATATACAGTTATCAAATAAATATGCCTATCAAAAATAATAAATATTTATCGGTTTGGTTAGTTTATGTAACGACCCGTATTTTTACGGATCAAAACATTCTAAAATGATTGACCTTTGGTTGTATGGTTGTTAAGTCATTTCAGGTTTTGGCAGGAATTTTGCTTAAGTCCTAAGTCGTAGCCGACTTAGGAGTTTTGGGCGAGTTAAGCAACAAGTCTGAGTCGAGTTGCCGACTCAAGGAACTCACCGAGTTAAGGGAGTATGGTTGACCGACTTAAGGTAGTGACCGACCTAGGAGATAAGTCGTGACCGACTTAAGAGGTTCAGGCGACCTAAGGAAGAGTAGTAGGCGACCTTAGTATTCTGGGGTAGAGTTAGGTCGGCAACGACCTAAGGAGATGTTGTGAGCGACCTAAGTGTTTGGGTGTTAAGTGTTAGGTCGGCAGTTCGAGTTAAGGTTTCGAGCGACCTATAGGATGTAGTGTATAGTTAGGTCGGCAACGACCTGGAGGAGCTGGGTTTTGCCTAAGTGCTAGGTCGCGTGAGTTGTTAGGTCGCGTGTTGGTATAAGTCGTTAGGTCGTATAGGCTGGTTAAGTCGGCATAGCAGTAAGTCGTAAGTCGTCTAACCAGTTAAGGCGCGTGCGCATTAAGTCGTAGACAGGGTTCGTATGTGCGCATGTGTTGAGTCGGAGTTGTTGGCTAAGGGTTAGGTCGAAGGCTCTGTTAAGTCGTGGGGGTTTTTAGGTCATAGGTCGGCATAGTGTTAAGTCGGCAGCGACTTAAGGAGATAGCCGAGTTACGACTTAAGGGCAGTTTTCAGCTATAAATAGGAGAGCTTCTCTTCATTTTTGGGATCCGGATTTTGAAGCGACGAAGTGCTGCCATTTTGAGAGCTCGACTTCTACACTTCTTCACTTCTTTTCTCCACTCTAATCTAGTGCTTCCATCCATCCAAATCGAAGATCAAGATTGAAGATTCAAGAGCTTAGATTGAAGATCTTCATCTTTTCAAGAGAGATTTCTTCATTTGAAGCGGATTTGTGATAGATCAAGCTTCATCCTTTGCTGTCCAGATCTGAAGCGTGTTGATTTGGGTTTGTTTAGGTGATTTGGTGAGTGGTGATTATCTCTCACACGGATCCAAAGGAGTATATCGGATTGTTGGCTCGATTTTGTGTTAAAATAGTGATTCCCATGCATTTTCTTCATCCTATGTGTAGATCCATATAGATCCATTGTTCATGATGATGTTACATCCATTTTATCATATGTTAACCTATGCAAGTTCATTCATCAAGTTTGTAGAGATATAATCCATGTTTTCATGCTTATTGGACTTTCAACTCTTTAATTACGAAAATGCCATTATTGTTATAATTGTCTATTTAGATCATATTTGAATGCTTGATTGCTTGGATTGATGTTTGATTTGATTGATTGTTATGAATTAGATGATTGATGATTAGATTTAGATCGAAGATGATTCAAAAGCTAAGGGAAAGGCTCTTGAATTGGGAAAGCTGCTCGTGGCATATGTAGCGGGATGATGAAGCTCTTATGCATAGATTTGATGATGTGATGATGAGATGAGGCTTTGCGAGGATGTAATGAAGCGAGGCAATCATGTGATGAAGACTTGGTCTAATTCAGACGGGATCATTCCAAGCATGTTGATAACTCGGTGATATGATTCGAGTTGAGGATAATGAATGGATATGAGAATAGTCGTCGAGGAGGGTGACTAGGAGGCTTGGATAGCATCGTTGTTGAAGGTTCTAGCATGCTCTAAGCAAGAGTACGTTTGGGCAGATTCGATAGTCCCAACGGCCAACTGTTGATGGTCGAGTACTCTGGGCAGATTCGATAGTCCTAGGCACGGGCTGCGACGACGTGCGGGAGTTATGTCTAGAACCGGGGTTTCCATTAGCCCTTGACGGACGGCTGAAAGAATGTGCCGGTCATTCAATTAACGGTGATATCGAAGCAATGATAACAGTGATAGCCAGAGTCATAGATGTTTGGGTGTATCGTCATTCGGACTCAAGAGCGGTATTTTCTGGGTGCTTATCTGATTTAGGCCTTGGTACTTGGAAAACATCGCCCTTGACTCGAGTGATAGTAGCTTTACTTTAAATTGTATGCTCTGCTATGTTTGCTTCTGCTTAGTGTGTGTCTGGGGGCTATCACTGTAGAATGAGGTTGGAGTGGGAGGGTTGTATTCCTATTCCTTTTCCTTTATGCTCTTTTGGTATGTTGTTAGTTAATTTATTGCTCACTAAGACTGTTGTCTGACTCAAGGCTTTATGTTTTAATTCTTATTGCCTTGGGCTGTTCGTCCATTTTGGGACGGGCAGACTAGGTAGCAGGTGACAGGTGCTGTTCTCTTCTCACGATGCTGATACCGAAGACGAGCTTGAGGGTTGCATATTATCTTCTTATATGTACTGGATATTCCGCTGTTTTGTATTCTCTGAGAGATATGTAGTGAGGCTGGATGTATTGACTATGTGGATCCTTGTATTCAACTATTATGGAGTTTTATATGATTGTCATTTTGTTCTGTAAAGCTTCACTATACATATGTTCTATTGTATTTTGTCCATGCGCTGTGAGTAATACGATAGATTCTGTTGTTTAAATCTACCCTGACAATCGTCCATGGTCGCCTGGCACACTTTACAGCGCACTATCTCTAGATTTGGTGCAGGGGTCATGGGCGGTCGTCACATTTGGTATCAGAGCGAGGTTAATCGATTTTACCCAACGCTCGCCGTCGTAACTACGTATGAGAGACGTAATTGTATTTTGATGGATGAATACTATATATAATATAGTAACTTAGTAGAGTTTGAGTCCTTTATGCAGTTGTTTCTCTAGATGTTCTAATCATTCCTTTTTATAGATATTGAGAATGAGTCGAAGAGGGAGACCAGCTGCTAGGGAAGGCCGTGCTACTGAAGCGACTACTGATTATGCAGCCATGTTCGAAGCTATGATGACTTCGATCATGAGAAGGATACCAGTTCCGGGGGCAGCAGTAGATGTTGGAGTTCAAGTCCAAACTCCAAAACCAGTGGATTTTGCTAAGTTGTGCAAGGATTATACTGCTCTTGGAGGGAAGGTTTTCTTGGGAACAGAATCAACTATTGAGGTCCAGAGGTGGATAGATGCTTGTAGAAGGATCTTTGGTGATTTGGGAATTGATGATGCAACTAAGAGGAAGTTGGCATCAAGGCAGCTTCAAGGGAGAGCTTCTGATTGGTGGAACTCTATTACCATCACTACTCCGGAAGAAGAGATTACTTGGGAGCAATTCCAAGTCAGATTTGAAGCTAAGTTCATTTCTACAACTCAGAAGTCTGTTCTGTTCAAGAAGTTTGTAGAACTCAAGCAGGGTGGACGATCTGTTCTTGAGTATGTTTCTGAGTTTGAAGCTTTGTCCAAGTATGCCCGGTCATATATTGAATCCGCTTATCAGAAGAATGAGAAGTTTGTGACCGGCTTGGATAGCTATCTTGGGAGACAGTTGGTGGATCATTTGGACGATTCATTTGAGAAGCTTGTGGAGAAAGCTCTTAGGCATGAGAGTCTGTTTCCTAAGGAAGGACCTGTTGTTGCTGTTACCAAGGGAGAATCTAAACCACAGCAGGGTGGAAACCAGAAGAGGAAGCAGCAGCAGCAGCAGCAGAAGGGTAAGGATGGCCAGAAGAAGCCGAAAGGTGAGGTGACTTGCTACAATTGTCAGCAGAAGGGCCATTTCTCGAAGGATTGTAAGAATCCTAAGGTGCCGATGAAGTGTCATAACTGTGACAAGCCGGGGCATTTCAGAAAGAATTGTCCAGAACCGAAGAAGGACAGGCAGATTGTGCAAGCCTATGCTTTAGGAGCTGTTCCGTCGTCTTCGAAAGCTCCTACTGCTGAAGATAAGGGAAAGAGTGTGGTTGTTCAAGGTACTCTTTTCCCGTGTGGTATTCCAGTTAGAGTTTTGTTTGATACTGGAGCATCGCATTCGTTTGTTTGTAATGAACTAGTGGGCCGGTTAGATTTGAAGCCGGATATTGTTGATAGGCCATTGGTTGTGACTAATCCAGTTGGGAGTTCGTCTTGTTTGTGTATGTTATGCCGTGGTATAGTTGTGTCGAGTCATGGTTGCTCTTTTGTTTGTGATTGCTTTGTTCTGAACTTTGCGGGGTTCGGAATTATCTTGGGTATGGACTGGCTTAGGAAGTATGCGGCTAAGGTTGATTGCGAAAGGTTGGAAGTGACAGTCGAGAATGTGGAGGGGCGAAAGATTGTGATACGATGTAAGCATGAAGAAGGCGTCTTCATGAGCTTCATGTATTCGCTAGTTGTTCCACGGGATGGACTGTCTTTAGTGCCAATCGCAAATGGATTCGAGGATGTCTTTGATGAAGTCAAAGGGTTACCGCCGCATAGAGAGATCGAGTTTCGTATAGATCTAGTTGAAGGAGCCAGACCTGTTGTGATGCCTCTTAGGCGGATGGCGCCTAGGGAACAGCAAGAGTTGAGGGTGCAAGTTGATGACCTTTTACAGAAAGGATTCATTCGGCGTAGTGTGTCCGAGTGGGGTGCACCAGTTGTGTTTGCAACCAAGGCAGATGGGTCGTTGAGATTGTGTGTGGATTATCGTGAGCTGAATAAGGTGACTAAGAAAAACAAGTATCCATTGCCGAGAATAGATGACTTGTTTGATCAGCTTCACGAAGCAAAGGTGTTTTCTCAGATGGATTTGGCAACGGGATTTCACCAGTTGAGAGTAGCTAAGGATAGTGTGCCGAAGACTGCTTTTAGGACACCATCCGGTTTCTTTGAGTGGCTGGTAATGCCGTTTGGATTGACTAACGCGCCAGCATATTTTGTGGATCTTATGAATAGAGTGTTCAGAGATCAGTTGAACAAGTTCGTACTTGTGTTCGTGGATGATATTCTGATTTATTCCAGAACTGAAGAAGAGCACAAGACGCACTTGCGTATTGTTTTGGAAATCTTGCGGAAACATCAGCTGAAGGCTAAGTTTTCGAAGTGTCACTTCTGGAAGAGTGAAGTGAGGTTCTTAGGCCATGTGATTTCTGGAAATGGAATAGCGGTTGATCCCGCTAAGGTGGCAGCAATCCAGGATTGGGTTAGACCTAAGAATGCATCAGATGTGAGAAGTTTTCTTGGATTAGCAGGATATTATCGACGGTTTATCAAAGACTTCTCCAAGATAGCTGCACCGTTAACAGGATTGACGAAGAAGAACCAAGTGTTCAGTTGGAATGCTAAGTGTGAGCAAGCTTTCGGAATCCTGAAAGAGAGATTGATAAGTGCTCCTGTTTTGACTATTCCAAGTGGGAATGATGAGATGGTGGTTTACACCGACGCATGTGGTACTGGACTTGGAGCAGTGCTGATGCAGAAGGATAAAGTTGTTGCGTATGCCAGTCGACAACTAAAGCCGCATGAAAGGAATTACCCGACTCATGATTTGGAGTTAGCGGCGATTGTATTTGCTCTGAAGATGTGGAGACATTATCTGTTGGGAGTTCGATTCGAGTTGTTTACGGATCATAAGTCGTTGAAGTATCTTTTCTCCCAGAAGGATTTGAATCTTCGGCAGCAACGTTGGCTAGAGTTTTTGGCATCGTATGATTTTGGTATAGCTTATACTCCAGGAAAAGGTAACGCAGTGGCAGATGCGTTAAGTCGAAGAAATGCAGGATTGGGAGCCATGTTTTCAGAATGGAAGAGTCTCGAGTATTTAGCTGGATTTGACTTCAGGCCTAGATGCGAATTGGAACCTGAGATGTTGGCAAACTTATCGATAAGACCTTCTCTTGTGGAAAGGATTGGCGAGAGCCAAAAGCGAGATGATAAGCTTGTCAATATTATCCGTGATTTGGAATCTGGATTGGATCCAGAAAAGGATAAAGGATTCGAGGTCGATAGAGAAGGTTGGCTTCGAAAGCAAGGACGACTAGTTGTTCCCGATATAGATGAATTGAGGAGTGAAGTTCTGAAGGAAAGTCATCACTCGAAATTGACAATTCATCCAGGTGGAAACAAGATGTATCGGGATATGAAGAGAACTTACTACTGGGAAGGAATGAAGAAGGATGTGGGGAATTTCATTTCCAAATGCATGAATTGCCAGTTGGTAAAAGCCGAACAGAAGAAGCCAAGCGGATTGCTTCAGCCATTAGAAGTTCCTACATGGAAGTGGGAACAAGTGTCGATGGATTTTATTGATGGATTACCTAGAACAAGAACGGGAAATGAAGGGATTTGGGTCATTGTGGATCGTTTGACCAAGAGTGCAAGATTCATTCCTGTTCGATCGACTAGGACTGCATCAAAGTTGGCTGAGTTGTATGTTAAGTGGATAGTTCGATTCCATGGTATTCCGAAGAGTATAGTGAGCGATCGAGACCCATTGTTCACTAGTGGATTTTGGAAGAGCTTCCAGGAAGTTTTGGGAACCGAGTTGTGTTTGAGTACAGCTTATCACCCTCAAACAGATGGTCAGACTGAGAGAGTCAACCGAGTTTTGGAAGATCTCCTCAGAGCTTGTGTTTTGGATTTCGGAGGATCATGGGAAGATCACCTTCATTTGGTAGAGTTTGCGTACAACAACAGTTACCAGTCAAGCATTGGTATGGCACCGTATGAGGCATTGTATGGAAGACCGTGTAACTCTCCGACATGTTGGTTGGAAACTGGAGAGAAGCTGATACTTGGGCCAGAGATGATTCGACAGACTTCAGATTGTATAGAAATCATTCGGCAACGAATGAAGGCAGCCCAAGATCGTCAGAAGAGTTATGCCGATAAGCGTCGAAAGGATTTGGAATTCGACGTAGGAGATATGGTTTTTGTGAAGATTTCTCCGCTGAAGAATGTTATCCGATTCGGGAAGAAAGGTAAATTGACTCCGAGATTTGTTGGACCATTCCCGATCATCGAGCGAATTGGAAAGCTCGCCTACAGATTGGAGTTACCAGAGAAGATGTCGAGTGTGCACAATGTTTTTCATGTATCATATCTACGGAAGTATGTGCACGACTCGAGTACAGTGGTTTCTGCTGAGAGCTGTGAAGACTTCGAAGTTGACCCAGTCGATAGAAGACCTCGTAAGCCGCTTCGTGTTGTTGGAACCGACACGAAACAGCTTAGGAGGAAGATAGTTAAGTTGCTCAAGATACAATGGAGTGACGATGATAACGACTGTACGTGGGAGGTGGAAGAGAGGATGAAAGCAGCTCATCCTGAACTCTTCAAGGTATGGCCCTAAGGTGTCGTGTCATCTAACGAAATTGTAACTTGTTCTAAGTCTTAGAATTCTGTACGCTAAGCTAGAATTGGATGCATGGTTTATTGATTGTTATGGATGATAGGCGTATAGAATAGCTTTGATTGCCTTGTTTGTTTGGAATTTCGGGGGCGAAATTCCTAAGGGGGAGAGAATGTAACGACCCGTATTTTTACGGATCAAAACATTCTAAAATGATTGACCTTTGGTTGTATGGTTGTTAAGTCATTTCAGGTTTTGGCAGGAATTTTGCTTAAGTCCTAAGTCGTAGCCGACTTAGGAGTTTTGGGCGAGTTAAGCAACAAGTCTGGGTCGAGTTGCCGACTCAAGGAACTCACCGAGTTAAGGGAGTATGGTTGACCGACTTAAGGTAGTGACCGACCTAGGAGATAAGTCGTGACCGACTTAAGAGGTTCAGGCGACCTAAGGAAGAGTAGTAGGCGACCTTAGTATTCTGGGGTAGAGTTAGGTCGGCAACGACCTAAGGAGATGTTGTGAGCGACCTAAGTGTTTGGGTGTTAAGTGTTAGGTCGGCAGTTCGAGTTAAGGTTTCGAGCGACCTATAGGATGTAGTGTATAGTTAGGTCGGCAACGACCTGGAGGAGCTGGGTTTTGCCTAAGTGCTAGGTCGCGTGAGTTGTTAGGTCGCGTGTTGGTATAAGTCGTTAGGTCGTATAGGCTGGTTAAGTCGGCATAGCAGTAAGTCGTAAGTCGTCTAACCAGTTAAGGCGCGTGCGCATTAAGTCGTAGACAGGGTTCGTATGTGCGCATGTGTTGAGTCGGAGTTGTTGGCTAAGGGTTAGGTCGAAGGCTCTGTTAAGTCGTGGGGGTTTTTAGGTCATAGGTCGGCATAGTGTTAAGTCGGCAGCGACTTAAGGAGATAGCCGAGTTACGACTTAAGGGCAGTTTTCAGCTATAAATAGGAGAGCTTCTCTTCATTTTTGGGATCCGGATTTTGAAGCGACGAAGTGCTGCCATTTTGAGAGCTCGACTTCTACACTTCTTCACTTCTTTTCTCCACTCTAATCTAGTGCTTCCATCCATCCAAATCGAAGATCAAGATTGAAGATTCAAGAGCTTAGATTGAAGATCTTCATCTTTTCAAGAGAGATTTCTTCATTTGAAGCGGATTTGTGATAGATCAAGCTTCATCCTTTGCTGTCCAGATCTGAAGCGTGTTGATTTGGGTTTGTTTAGGTGATTTGGTGAGTGGTGATTATCTCTCACACGGATCCAAAGGAGTATATCGGATTGTTGGCTCGATTTTGTGTTAAAATAGTGATTCCCATGCATTTTCTTCATCCTATGTGTAGATCCATATAGATCCATTGTTCATGATGATGTTACATCCATTTTATCATATGTTAACCTATGCAAGTTCATTCATCAAGTTTGTAGAGATATAATCCATGTTTTCATGCTTATTGGACTTTCAACTCTTTAATTACGAAAATGCCATTATTGTTATAATTGTCTATTTAGATCATATTTGAATGCTTGATTGCTTGGATTGATGTTTGATTTGATTGATTGTTATGAATTAGATGATTGATGATTAGATTTAGATCGAAGATGATTCAAAAGCTAAGGGAAAGGCTCTTGAATTGGGAAAGCTGCTCGTGGCATATGTAGCGGGATGATGAAGCTCTTATGCATAGATTTGATGATGTGATGATGAGATGAGGCTTTGCGAGGATGTAATGAAGCGAGGCAATCATGTGATGAAGACTTGGTCTAATCCAGACGGGATCATTCCAAGCATGTTGATAACTCGGTGATATGATTCGAGTTGAGGATAATGAATGGATATGAGAATAGTCGTCGAGGAGGGTGACTAGGAGGCTTGGATAGCATCGTTGTTGAAGGTTCTAGCATGCTCTAAGCAAGAGTACGTTTGGGCAGATTCGATAGTCCCAACGGCCAACTGTTGATGGTCGAGTACTCTGGGCAGATTCGATAGTCCTAGGCACGGGCTGCGACGACGTGCGGGAGTTATGTCTAGAACCGGGGTTTCCATTAGCCCTTGACGGACGGCTGAAAGAATGTGCCGGTCATTCAATTAACGGTGATATCGAAGCAATGATAACAGTGATAGCCAGAGTCATAGATGTTTGGGTGTATCGTCATTCGGACTCAAGAGCGGTATTTTCTGGGTGCTTATCTGATTTAGGCCTTGGTACTTGGAAAACATCGCCCTTGACTCGAGTGATAGTAGCTTTACTTTAAATTGTATGCTCTGCTATGTTTGCTTCTGCTTAGTGTGTGTCTGGGGGCTATCACTGTAGAATAAGGTTGGAGTGGGAGGGTTGTATTCCTATTCCTTTTCCTTTATGCTCTTTTGGTATGTTGTTAGTTAATTTATTGCTCACTAAGACTGTTGTCTGACTCAAGGCTTTATGTTTTAATTCTTATTGCCTTGGGCTGTTCGTCCATTTTGGGACGGGCAGACTAGGTAGCAGGTGACAGGTGCTGTTCTCTTCTCACGATGCTGATATCGAAGACGAGCTTGAGGGTTGCATATTATCTTCTTATATGTACTGGATATTCCGCTGTTTTGTATTCTCTGAGAGATATGTAGTGAGGCTGGATGTATTGACTATGTGGATCCTTGTATTCAACTATTATGGAGTTTTATATGATTGTCATTTTGTTCTGTAAAGCTTCACTATACATATGTTCTATTGTATTTTGTCCATGCGCTGTGAGTAATACGATAGATTCTGTTGTTTAAATCTACCCTGACAATCGTCCATGGTCGCCTGGCACACTTTACAGCGCACTATCTCTAGATTTGGTGCAGGGGTCATGGGCGGTCGTCACAGTTTACATCTTCTGACGTTTTTGCCCTGAATTTTTAACCAGTTACGAACTGTAATTTCTGTTGCACGGTGATTTGGGGTTAGATATTACATTTTGTGATTTCCGCAACTGTTGGAAATGCTCTTAGGCACATGTAAAAGGATTATGTATGAAGTTCCATAGGTAATTTATCTCAAGGGTAGATTTTTCCCTCTTAGATAATTAGAGTTTTGGAAAGTTCTACCTACACAAATTTTTTGGTATTGTGTATTTTCATTCTTTTTTACTTATGCAAACTACTAATGATGTGTCTGTGGCTGTCATTCATCTTAATTTACTTAACTAAGTAGTTATTTATTGTTTCAAAATTGTATTTTGACATTATAAGATATGCTACCATGCACATACAATAGAAAACCCTTAAGTAAGAAACTAATAGCATAAAGTACAAAGCATTGAGACTGTTTTAGAGGATAATATCATGATGGTTTTATGTTTTGATCTTTCACCATAGAAAACCTTGAATTAGCTGCAAATATTAATCATGGAAAAATTTTGTAGCTAAATCAGCAATGGTTTTCACGGGATCTGCAAGGGATCATTTTCTAATAATTATTTCACTAAATCAAGAATGGATTTCCATGGGATTTGCAAAGATCATTTTATTATCAATCTCACTAATCCTTTTAACATTGCGATAGATTTTTTTGGATTTCGCAAGGGATTTTTTTAAGTGAAAATTAGGATTCGATCCTTATTTTCAAACATAATACATGGACCCCTTTCCAAAAATATTTTTAGTTAATCCCCAAAATTTATTTTGCCGATTAATTTTCATTTCTTTCAAAAAAAAACATACACTCAATTGAAGGTTAATATGATCAAAACTAAACTTTTCTTTTATTATTTTGATTTTTCTTTGCAAAATTGAAAATATTTACAGTCTGGTTGAAACTGAAAATAGCGATGTGTTTCAAAAATTTGTTTTTAGAAGGAGATGCTGTGCATTTTGGAACTTAAAAGCGAGTGTTTTACAAAAGTTCACTTTTTTCCAATTTGAAATATTTTTACACTATCACAGTTGTAAATATCTTAGTTTTCCCATATAGATTGTTGCACTATCGACATAAATTTACCATATATAATTTTGCAAGAGACTTACAAGGGTTCTGTAGGAAATTTATAAAAAAAATATTAAATTTCATTTTGCTTTCATCTTGTTGTTTTAAATGTCTTAATAATTCTCAAGGACTGTGAAAAATTGAAGAAAAAAAGTAGAAAAGGGAAAACTAAACTGTAAAAGGCTAACAAAAGATTAAGAAAATTCAACTTAACTGAATTTGAAAAAGAAAAATAGGTTGGGTAACTGTATGAGGAGATTGAAAATTCTAAATAATTAAGAATTATAATCCTTTATTAAAAAATTATGAAAGACAAAGAGAATCTCGATTTTTTTTCATCGTTATACATTTTATTAGTTCAACAAATATAATATTTCTCGTTAAATGAAATATATTCTTAAGAAAAAATATAAATATGGGAGGAGAAGAAAAAAAATTTTAAAAAATTTACTAACTCAGGGGGAAAAGCATCACTAATCGATAAATCCTAAGGAAAGAATCCTAGACAGTATTCATGCTTTATTGCTACCAAATTATAAATATTCATTAGTTTTTGGATAATCCTAAGGAAAGAAAGTGATAATACAAAAATTAATGTCTCCTTGAAATCGAAGACATAGTGAAATTGGGGTCTCCAAATCTTTGATTATGATGATTGCTTGTCTTTTTCGACGGTCAGCCCTAATAGTCTTTGTATGCTCTGCCTTGCTCTCTGAACGAGAAATTTGAGGTAAAGAGTAATTATGGCAGCAGAATCTCCACTTCATTAATCTTGTTAATTCTCTTTCTTCTTTAAGGGGCTCGCCTCTTTGCATACTTTGCCTTGCTCCTTGCTTAACGAACTTGTGGTAAAAATAAAATGCACAACGATTTTGTTGTTTTTATATCATGGATCAAGTATAAGAAAATCATGTTTTGATGATCTTGTATATACAATATCTAGATCGCGGTAAAGGTGTGCTTGAATGAAAATAAGATTTCTTTTTGAACCTTCAAAATATGTCTCGGCAGGTTATGAGTGAATTGTTGTATATACATGGCAACAAATGAAGCATGTGATTGTTCTGAATAGTAATTATGGTAGCATTTTCTCCTCGCATGGGACAATCAAAATAGTAAGCATGAGTTAAAATAACCCCCAGTCCATATAATACCCATTAAAATTTTGAAATAACTCCTAATGGTCTTATCACTATGTCCAAATAGATGTAGCCTAATTTCGATGCTCTGCGCGGAACAACATCTACGCTTGGATGCTAATGTTTTTTTTAAAGAAAAATAGGGCTAAAACTTCTTTTATTGATGTAAAACTATGTACGAATATATAGAACTGGCCCAAAAACAACAGGCCTATAAACCTACATTCACAAACGAGGGAAAAAATCAAACACTTCAACCCATTATCTCGAAGCTTCTCGCATGGGATACTATACCACTTCATTTACTCAAGCCATTCAAACTCATAAATTTTCCCTTTCCAGCTTACATCCATGTCGGTGCATTCCAATTTCCGCACAAAATTCTGAACACCTGTACCACACCTCGCTTCACGTGTTCTGAAGCGGATCTGTTTGCGCTAAGCGTCTTTTCGTCTCCTCCTACTTCCGCTGCCTTTGCATGTTCTTCTACCAACTACATTAGCAACATCTAATGCACTTTCAACCTTTATAATTTTTTGTTTTACAAAAACTACTTTGCTCTATCTCCTTATGTAACAATCAGGAATTTCACTGCTTTGATTTGCGAATACTTAATTAATTTTAAATATTCAAATATGTAGGTTTTGTAATGAAAATAAAAATATTTTTAATAATAAACAATGATGGTGAAATAGTTTTTAAATTTTGTTTACAAAAAAAATTAGTTCGAATGAAGATTGAAAATGTGACCGTAATTCGTTTTTCGAATTTTCGATTTTTCGTCGGCTAAAAGTTGTCAAAAATGTCGTGATACTCTGGTATACACACATACATACATTTACAAATATTTTGACATGTAAATGCATATGTGTACATATATGTACACTTAAGAGTGTGTGTGTGTAAGATAAGATTTTACTATAAAAAGTTAATATATTATATAATATAAAGATGCTTTTCTCAACATAAGTACAATTAAGTACAAAACATGTTTTACTATGTTGGAACATGAAGTGTCAGGAGGAGGACAAGCTCTGTGAGGTGGCAGAAGGTGGTGGAGGGTAAAAGATAAGGGCTGTTTGGGTAATTTATTTTTTTCTTACTTATAAATAGCAATTTCCTCCTTTCATTTTTCCTCCTCTTATTTCTATTATATCTTCCTCTTCTCCATTTCAAATAAAGAAATTTCTTTTTTTAAACCGTGTAAAATTCCAGTAGCTACAACTTTTATTTGCACCACTTCTTCAAATTTTGAACTTAACTATGTCAAAAATGCATTTCTTTTAGATCTATTTTTGGACTCAGATATTCTAGTCCGAAAATACCTCTTATTCTTTTGATCATATCTCCCTAAAAAATCAAATTTTAGTAATTCTTTTTTTGAAATGATAGAGAATATAATTTGCAAGAACTTTTCTTTTGAGCACTTTTCAAAATTACGAGAGGAACATGGCAAAAGGTCGAGGAAAAAATGACCCATTTTCGAGTTGATTTTATGGTTTTCAAGCTTTGCAAGTTCTAAAGTATTTCAAGTTTTCAAATGGTTTTGCAAAATTATTGTGAGTAAATTTCTTAACTTCTTGAAAGGAATGTACTTATATATATGTGTGTGTGTGTGTTGGTTATGTGGTTATATACGTAATGTTGTGTTTGGATTACGGTATGGTTTGGATGAGTATGTATGTACTAACTTGTAGTTGAGCATTAGATTTTGAGTTGATAGTTAAAGGGATGTGTTGGTTATAAAAGATGTGATTTTTGGTTATGTTGGTGATGATAAGGTTTGGTATATATGAACTTGGATATGTTGTATGTGTATTAAGTTTGACTTGAAGCTAAAGTAAGTTAGCATGTAAACTAGTTAGTAAGTGGAAATTACGGTCATATAGCGATAGTCGCTATAAATGCAATTTCGATAAAATTAGCCTTTTTTTTGAAAAGTTTGAATCTTTTTACTTAAAGTGTTTTGAAATGTTTTCCAAACTCAATAATGAATGTTTAAAAAGGATAATTAAGTTTTTAATAATAATTTTAATTAATTAAATATTAGTACTAATTAATTATCTTTTAAAGTAAGATTAATTTTTAAATTAAATATTGATTAAGTAAGATTATTTTTAATTAATCATGAGTTAAGTTTATAATTTATTTTTAATTAATTATTAATTAAATAAAGGGTTTAATTATTAATTAATTACTAATCAAGTTAATTTAAGTTAAATATTTTATTAAGACTTAATTATGATTTAATTATTTTAAATAAAGGTTTAATTTATTATTAAGTTTTAATTAAAAGATTATTTAATCAATTAATTGAGATTAATTAATAGTTAATTATTAATAATGGTTTTATATTATTATTTTAATAAAGGATTAATTAAGGGTTTAATTTACAAATAAGTTATTTATTAATGGTTTACTTATTTACAAATTTATAATTAAATTAAGTTCAAATATAATAAAGATTAATTATGATTTAATAAGAGTTTAGCTTGTAATTAATCATTTTAAAATTGAATTTTAAGTTTTTAATCATTTTTTCCAAAGAATCTAATTGTTTTAAGGGTACTTCCTTTTCAAAGATGGTTTTGAACAAAAGGGATTCAAATGTCGATACCATTAAGTAGACAACAATTGTGAAAGAGTTATGTAAATGGTTTGATTGTATGGACATGAGTAAGCAGAATAGATCCCCGTTCTGTTATAATTTGATTGTTTGAATGTTTGTGTAGGATCTAGATTAACCCTAGAGGAAGGGGGGTGAATAGGGTTATAGCAAATTTTCATGAATTTACTGAATTAAACACGAAAACAAACAGCAGAGAAGTAAATATGCTGAAAAGTAAATCACACACAAAATTTACCCAGCTTCGGCAACCCCTGCCTACTGCTGCATTCCCAGATTTCTATTTGAATTAAACAGTCTCCCGCTTACAAACACTCTAACAGACTCGCACACCCTGCTACCGCCTATAGAGTTTTGTAAACTCGCACACCCTGCTTACTAAACTAATCCTAACTAGACAATCTGACACTACCTAAATCCTAGGTGGTGATTTACCCTGATTTGATTCGAGAAGTACAGAATTTAAATTCAAAAACAAATTAAAAACAATTAAACACCCTAATTTAAAAATACCAGAGCCTTATTAAATAAAACAATAAGTCTAGACCAAACTATTATCACTTAAGAAAGAATACGGCCCTGATGGTTTTCTTTTATAATTGTCGGCCCGTTTCTTCTTGAGATAATGGCGGCTCTCGTTCCTCTTTGCAACTGAAATTAGGGCTTCTGATAATTTTGATGATGCCGATCGATTTTGTTCCTCTGTCGATTGATCGTCTCACTGTTTACTACACTCAGCAGCTTCAATTTCGTTCTCTGATCAAATCGAATGTTTGTGGCTCCTCTTCTCGAGTTCGTCTATGATACTGGTAAGTGATTTTCACCTTTTGCTTTGCTGGTTTTGGCTTGATTGAACTCGATGATTTAAATGCCAGTGATGATTGGGTTTATATAGGATACGAAATCCTTGATTTTCGTCTGATTTGATTTCTTTGAATTTGTCAACTGATTTTACTTGGCCACTTGATTTTGCTTGAACGTTTGAGATGATTCTGACTTTGTCACTCTCGTATATTCATTCTTGGTTGACACGGTTTTGAAACTTGATCAACACGGTATTGATATTGAGCTGTTTGATTCAGTATTAATTTGATTGCTTGGTTGAGATATTCTTCTGACCTTTTTCGTATATATGTGATTTTATTACGTGATAATCACGGCTTTGGTTTTGACTCCTTGGTCATCACGGTGTTGAGTCTGTTGACTTCGAATCATTCAACACGTTTCTGATTTTGTGATTTTCTAGCTTTGTTAATTCGTATCTTCCTGTATTTGTGCATTTGCATTGAGTATTAATTTCAACACCGACTTGTTTAATATTGACTTCTGATGACATCTCTGACTTTGGTTACTTTGGCCATTTTGTGTTTAAATCCCTTTGGTCATTTGCAACCTGTAGCATACTTGTAGCTGATGTTCACTAGTTCGTTCCATTTGATTTCTTGTATATATGTATACAAGTGTTCATTGTCCTGTGCCATTTGTAGTTTGTCTGGTTACCTTGAGTTTTGCTGCACTTGTATAGTTGTTGTATACACTTTGTTTCTTTGGCCTGATTTCTTTGAATAGCATGTTATATATAACTTTGAGTTTATTTCTTGTTCATGTGTACATCTGTGTGTCTTTTTCTTTGTGTTTTTCCATTCTTTGGTCTCTGACCTGATATACTTGAGTCTCAACATCTGTTCTGGTTGGTGTATGTATTGTTTGGGTCTTTGAGTATGTGAGCACTTCATGTTAGCGTTGTTATGGTGCAGTCAGACCATGTAGTCTTCATATATGTGCATACATACATTTATCTTTGAGCATTCATGTACATTTGCCTTGTTTCCATATTGATGTGTGTTTGATCAAGTGTTCTTTGACTTGTACCATCAGAGACAGTTTGCTTATTCGTTGTGCACTGGCTTTACTTTGTAGATCTGTTGCACTTGAACCCTGTGCATGTCATGTCTGCACTCTCTTGTGTCTTCATCTGATATACTTCGACTTGAATTGTTGTATTGGTCTAGTTCATCTTGAATTTCATGTGTGCTCGAGTCTGGTTTGATGTTGAAACTGCTTAGACCATTTTCCTGACCTTGTATTTGTTTGGACTGACTTGTGTACTCGATCATATTGACTTCGGTTGTATTTGCTTTGAGATGCTTACAAGCTTGGTCTTTGAGTTTAATGGTTGTTGCACTTCACTGCACTTGATTCATTGCTGTATTGTGTTCTCTTTTCACCTCTGGCCTAGTCTCTGACCTGTGCCATGTCTCGACCCATTGTTTCGTATTTGCACCTGTGTTGAATCCAGCTTAAATGCTCGGGTTTGACCTTGTGCACGTGTTGTGACTCTATTTGTGTTGCACTTGAGTTGAACCCGATTTTTGGTTTGGGTTTGACCTGTGCTCACCTGTCCCTGTAACATTATCAAGTGTACATTTTGGTGTGCACGGCCTTGTGGCATGTACAGTGATACACTGTGCATGTCACAAGCTATTCGTGTATGATGAATTCAAATATGATGACGAACAACCCAAATACCTGAGGCAAGTATTATTTTCAAAATCCATATTTTGTTTTATATTGCAAAAACATTTTATTTTCAATTTTACTGTGTCAATGTATATTTCTGCAGATTGCTCAGATGCTGGATTCACATTGGAATGAAGTTGAAGATAAATACGAGTGTGAGTGATATGTAGTGAGGAACCGATGTAACTAGGAAATTGTGATGTAATTGTATTGTGACTGAAATTGTATAGTTATAGTGAGATCTTGAAATTGTACTATCAAAATTGTAATAAATATTTGTTTGAATAAAATATTCGTTTGAATTCCAATTCTGTGTTATTTATTTTATTCAACAAATATTTATTTTATCTGTGAAAAATAAAATAGTACAATATCAAATACATTTAAATGAATGTATATATGTTTATTATCATCAAACAAAAATCACGTAGACGCATATTCAACAATCTCCCCCTTTTGATGATAACAAACATATATTTAAGATTTTGACTATATTAAATGTATTTGATTATTCAGTTTGCTCCCCCTATTTGAATGCTCCCTCTCTACATAATACTCCCCCTTCATATATGCATGAGAATAAAATATTCAAATGATTCAAATGAGCTTTGATGCAACTAGAAAATATTTGACCTTTATTTTCAAAATCTTAACTTTTCTCTCCCCCTTTTGTTATCAGCAAAAGAATAATAGTAATAGAAAAAATAAAGATATAGTGATAGACATTAATACAGTATTAAAGCTCAATCGAGTGTAAATATTAATTTCAATAAGAAAATCGAACAAAAATCATAAATACTTTAATTGACGCATATTCCACTTTAGAATGATAGGATGATATCATTAAACCATATAGTTGTGTCTATTTGTGGTATATTTATTTCAGAAAATTTGAATATCTACTAACCATGCATAACCGTTATGACTTTTAAATGAGATTAGTAGTATTCCAAAATTTAAAAAAAATGAATTCAAGTATCTTCTAACCACGCATAACCGTGAGGTCTTTTAAATGGGATTAGAATCAACTTGTCTATTTAATTAATTAATTTTGATATGCGTTCCATACATGCATAACCGTGAGGACTTTTAAATGAGCATGGAAGCACATAATCAAAAATCCAAGTAATTCACCCATGCATAACCGTGAGGACTTTTAAATGAGAGTGAATATTTTGGATATTATTATTTATTGTTAGAAATATAATAAAATTGAAGCACAAATGATTTCCCGTTTAAACTACCACATATTGACATACTATATTGATTTTTGATGAGTGATGGTCGATAGAAAAATGATAGAAATAGAAATGATCATGGAATATTTATCAACAAAAAGTTTTTATAACTCTTGTTTAAATTTCTAAAGAAATTTTCTAATTATACTTTCTCAAGTCATAATATATGATTAATGTAACGACCCCGAATTTTATAAATATTTAAAATGATAATTTATTAATTTTTGAATTGATATTTGTGAAATAAACGGTTTAAAAATGAGAAATAATCTACAATCACATTTCAAAATATAAAATAACATCTCTAAAGTAAACCAGTACACCATCTTCCTCTTCTCAGCCGAGTAAAATTATGCAGTATTATAAACATAGAATATCTTTGTATACTTGTAAAATAAAGAATAAAGGAAATAGTAAAGTACAAAAGCTTGCAAAAGAGCATTATGAAATAAAACAAACTGTAAATAGCATAAGTGTGTAGACAAAGCAATTTATTGCAAGATATCTCTAGCCTCCAAGATCTTGCCTGGTAAACCAAAAATGGTACACAAAACAATTAATGCAATTGTACATATGAACATAGAGATAAGTATGAAACAAATATAAAAATATAAAAGTTTCCAATACAAGCTCACTATCTCACATTTTGTACAGCCGAAGGAAATAAAAATGTAAATGGTACATTAGCATTTAATGTTTGCATCCTCAAGTACACACAACAAATTATCATCAGCCTCCAATTGAAGGAAAAATCTCTGCGTGTGTTTGTACTGGAAGAAAATATCACTTGTATAAAACATTATAACACCCTGTACAAAATGAATAACCTGTAAACTTCTTTTAGCTATCAACTTCTTCATTTTTTTCTTGTTCGTTCATCTTCAAAGCTGAGAAAAAACTAAAGTGAACATTATCTTAAAAACATCAACAAACCATAATACAACTCAATCAAATAAGAGAGTCAAGCTAGAAGATTTTAACTTGCAAAAAAAATTCCAGTCTGTTCAACATAAATGGAAGCTCTGTTTATTCTTCCTGGAAATCAATGTGAGTAACTTCACATTTTAAAGTGTTAACTACCTGTTGCATATACCCGCCGTTCGTAGCTCGGTTGGTTTGGGAGCTGGGAGATGGGAACCAAAGGACCGTGTCCGGGCAGGTTCGAATCCCAGCGCCAAACCATCAGTGGGAGTTTCAACGTTAAGCATCTGTGTGCGACGACTAAATAAAAGCGGGGTAGACACACGGCGTGGGGTTTACTTAAGTGAGTATCAATGAATACCATGATCTTAAGGTTCCCCATGATCTCAAAAAAAAACTACCTGTTGCATATGGATTACTAGAAATGAATATGCTTTGAATGTTTAAATTGTGATGAATCTTCCATAGATGTACAGATATCTATAAGTATGCATTGTTGTGTATCTGTTTTTCTCTGTTCTCATTTTTCCCAGTTCAGATTTACAAATCAAACTCCATCTCCTAATCTAATAACTATTAGAACTTAAAATTTGAACAAAGGTTGCTTGTATCATCATAAGCTAAGCTTTAAAAATTGGTTTAAGATTAAAACACTCAAAATTCTTCTCTGGAACCCAAAAGTTAGAACAAACTTAGAATTGGTCAAATCTCGAATGGCACCGATTGTTGATTCAGGTATTTAGTTAGAACCTATATCAAAAACGATGATTTTTAAGATGAGATTCATGATTTTTAGTGTAGTGATTTGGTAGCAGTTCGAGGTTGAACGGAGACGACATTTTGATTGATTTCCGGCGATGTGATGATCTTGGGAGGTCGAGTTGCCTCGTGGGGATGGAGGGGCCTAGGGTGGTCACAGGAAAAATATAGTGATGGTTGAACGTTGACCAGGGTGGCGGCGGAAGACGTTCGAACTACGGTGACCTAATTTTGGGATGGCTGGTGATTTCTCCTCGCGCGATGTCGACAGTGCATCGAGTTCGACGTGGTCTTGTAGGGAGGTAGAGGGAAGAGTGACGAAGTTGAGGCCGGAGTTTCACGCGTTCCGGTGGTTGTGGTGGCGAGAACGAGGCCACTTCCAGGTGGTATTCTGGTTCCAGTATCGAGCTCGAAGGCTCAAATTTTGCTTTGATGATTTTTGAACGTTTTGATGATCGGAATTAAGGGTATAGGTCACTGTCGACCTATCGAAGGCGGTCTCGGTGGTCGGAGCATCACCATGTAGTGGTGCACGTGCACAGCTGGTAATTTGTGTCAGTAGAAGAAATTGGGGAAGAAGGATGGTCTTGGGGAAGAACTCGTGAGATTTGGTGGGAAACTCGGGTATGGGTACGAGTAGAACGCGAGTGATAGTCGTATTCCCAGATTTCAACTTAAAAATTAAACTAAGTTTTAAAGAAAAAAGAAGAAGAAGGAGAAGATGATGTTGCGTACAGGGAGGGTGACTCGGGGAATAGGGTGTTTAACTCGAAGTGATACTCGGGTTGCTACTCGAGAAACAGGGTGTTTGACTCGGTCCATTTTATAAAGAATTAGCCTAGTTTTCCTTTTAAGTTATTTGTTTATTCAAAGTTGAGTATTAATTAAATAAACAATGTTGACAAATTTTTAAGCTAAGATTTAATTTAAAATCATTAAGCAAGGTTTGCAAATGTAAGAAGGCCAATTAATTTAAGGTGTAAGTTAATAAAAAAAAATGTGATTAACCTATACTTGTAATTAGATAAGTAATTTAAGATCAAATAAATTTATAATTAGAGATTAATTAAAAGTGATTAAGAAATGTTATTAGTTAATGAAGATAATTAACTAAGGATTATTAAGTATTGATTAAGGTGATAAATTTTAATAATTAATTGGATTTATTAATTAATTTAGATAATCAATTATAAATTGTTTAAATGTAATTACTTAATGAAAGTAATTAAGGACTAATCACTTACTGTAATTAATTATGGATATTTTGATTAATTCAAGTTAATTAATTTAAGAAAATCATTAGATAAATTGGTAACTAATGATTTGTAATAAATCAATCAGAATTGGATAATTAATTCATTTAACTGAAAATTAATTGAATTGATTAGGATTAAACGATTAATTAATCCTGTTTATAAATGACTATTAAATGCTTGACCTTACTTATGAATGTTTAGATTCTATTGAATGACCTGATTGTTTGATATCCCTGATATATGGTGCTTTATGATACATCCTGATTTATGTTGTGATCTGTAGTTTACTTATCTGTGACCTTTATATATCTATGATCTGTGAATGAACGATAAGCGTTGTTCTTATACCGCTTATGGAATTATATCTCTGTATTTTGATCTGTGATGATTCATTGTGTTGCACTATTGTGTTGAACCCCTGGACTACACTTTTACACACACAAATATGGATTTCACGTGGAAATCGGTTAAGTCACAGATAATTTAAATCTGATGTTTTTGAAATTGAAATTTTAATTTCAATTGATTTTGAAATTGGAAATTTGGGTTTTAAGTGAAAAGCTTTTGAAATGGAATTTCAAAGATAAAAGTTATTTTGAATAACTTAATCGAGTTTTGAAAATTTAAATATTTTGATTTAAATTTGAATTCAAGTTTAAAGTTGAATCCTATGATTTGAAACTAGAGATTGAAAATGTTATAAATGTGTTTATCTGAATTTAAACCATTTAAAAGTATAATTTTGAGAATTTGGATTTAACCCAAAGACTTTAACTCGTATGAATGAATCAGATTTTCTGAAATGAAACTGTTGTTTTTAAAAGAATAAAAGCTTTCAGATAAGAAATGAAATTCCAGGTTAATTAAAGGAATTTCAAGTTTGAATTGAAAAAATGGTTTTCCAAGTTAAGAATGAATTCTTTTTGAAAGCTATGAATTGAATCTGTTTATTTTTAACAGATTTAAAATGATGTTTTTTTTAAACCATTCGAAATGAAATTGTTTTGAAAGCTACAAGTTAAATCTTTGATTTAAAGATTTAACGAGTTAATCAAATTGAAATGGAAATTAATTTGGAAAATCTGTGAATGAATCTTTTGTTTAAAAGATTAAAGTGTGAAAATTGTTTAAACCGTTGAGGGTTGTTGAAATGAATCTTTTTGTTTAAAAAGATGTAAATGGTAATTTGTTTTAACCATTCAAATGGAAAGTTTGGGTTTTAAGTTGTGACTTAATTGAAATCCCATATCCATATGATTTTCGAATATTTCGCTCACTATTCGGTTTAGCCGGGAGAGGACCTTTGGGTCATATAACCCATTCCGAATATGTGATACGTCGTATATGGATAGCATTTGAAGACCGGTGTTGAAGACCGGATATTTTTGAAAACGGAAGGATTACCGTCGAGTTACTCTACATCGGTTGATCCCCGATATAGAGGTTTTATCATCCTTAGTGACGGGAAGTCCGGACGTGATTGGAAATTATCCGGATTTGCAAGGGCTTCGTGAGAAGTGCCTTCGGTTCTGTTCGAACCCGGAACAGACTTGTATGGATTGTATGTCTGACATTACACTTTGAGATATAAAGCCGATTTCTTTCAAATACATTTCTGTTGGTGGCGGAGAATTTATTCTCTTAGCTTAACACCCTTCTCTGAGACGTACGAGCTCAGAGGTTATGTAGTTGAAATTTATCAGCGATATATTCCCAATTTGGTAATGTGACATGCTGAGTGTTGCTGTGTGATGATCAGTGTTTGATCATTTGTGATATGATCATTTGTTTGATCATTTATCTTTGTGATCATAGGTTGATCATCTGTTGACCCAAAGCATGGCTTTTTGAAAAAGTGTAGCTTTGTGGACGAGACTTCGTCAGGGCCTCACTACCCGGAAATGGTCGAAACAGGAATGTTGCGGCAAGGTTATGAGGGTCGCGTCCTTTAGGGTATGTCATTTCCTTCTGGAAAGGGGTGGTATCATGGTATGGAGCCCAGATACTTACTCATGTGGATACACTTTCTTTATGATGTGTGATGTTGGATACCGAGCTCGGATAAAGGTCCCAAAGGACCGGGAGGTGGCATATTCGTGAGTTACCTGTTACAGGGGTAACCCGGCCTTGTTGGCAGAGAGCAGTATGTCTCTCGGAGCGTCCCTCCAGAGGCGTTTCCTTCGTGGCATAGGAAGTTCCTTAGCCTGACCATTTGTTGGAAATCCATTTCCCAATACAGAACTTGTACGGTATTAGTTGTAGAACCTGCCATTTACTTATGGTGGTGCCCCACTGTTTAGATGGTAGCTATAGTAGGCATAGTTCGAAATGTCTATGCTGGCTAAGATTAATATTATACTTTCGAAATGTTTTCTGCACTATGCACTAATAATAATATCCAATTGATTTTACGTAGTAAGCATCTTTGACTATCATAAGAAGAAATCTCCTCCAATTCTGCGTTTGCATTGTGTGTGTGGCGGGAGGTCTTATGGTAGTTTCATTTTCCAAAAGCATTGCGGATTTCAATGTTTTAAATCCTTTTGTTGATTGTTTAAAGATAAACTGTTTTTGTTGCTCACACCAGTCCCATGACTGATCCGGAGTTTATTGTTCCCTTCCTAAACTCTGGGTGCCCACTATTTTCCACACGGGCAGTCTAGAGTTGGGTTCTTTCAGATATTCAGGTTGAGTAGATTATCTGGAGCTAGCTATGGATTGGAGCACTCTATTGGAGATATTCTATCCGCTGCTGGTGTTATCTATTTTCTTTCCACTGCTATTTCTTGTATCATATCTCTGATGTATATTGATATCTGTTGCATCATTCTGTTGTATCATATTGTATCAGATTTTGTATCTGTCATTGTATCAATGTTATATATATTGATATATTCTTTTTCTTCCGCTGTGTTATTTACTTAATTGTGTTATAGCTCCGGCGAATCGGATTTGAACGGTCGAATCTGCGGCATTCTAGTACAATGTGAAGTACGGATGTTGATTTTCGAGCGGGCAAAATCCGAGTCGTTACATGTGGTATCAGAGCTAAGGTTGAACTTTAGCTCAGGAGTGTAACACGTTAAGTAGCTCATTAGAGATAGAGTGAAGTAAACTCTAGAATGAGTAATCTCTAAGATATCCGTCTGAATACCTCAATAAATTCTCTTGCTATTCACTGATAGTAAGTATGAGTGCAAGAAGAGGATGAGATAGGGGACAGGAGAATACGACTATAAATGGTCAATACTCTGTAACAACAAGGAAACAATCTTTTCTCTATCAATCTCTTTTGTTCAGCATCTTTCCTCAATTCTTCGATGATTTCTGGTAGATCCAGGAAGAAATTTGATATATTAAAATGGGACGTAAACTCCGGATAAGCCAAAATTGTTTGTTTGGATGAATTGTTTGCATTGGTTGCTATGGTTGATAGGTATATTTTAGTTTTAAACTAAAAAGTTTTGAAATTGTATCCATCTATCTGTCAATTCCTTTGGGTCCCGATATGTTCTACGAATGGTTAGTTATCATTTCGAACTGACCGATGCCCCTGCATATTTCGTAGATCTAGATAACCCGAGTATCTTGTGAAGTGTTAAACAGATTCGTTCTTGTATCTGTTATTGATATTCTGATTTGGTAAGCCAAATGCAGAACAGATGTTCAGTTGATGAAATATTCTCCATCTATCTTTTTGTCTCCCTGATAATTTCGAGGATGAAATTCTTTTAAGGGGGGAAGTCTGTAACGACCCCGAATTTTATAAATATTTAAAATGATAATTTATTAATTTTTGAATTGATATTTGTGAAATAAACGGTTTAAAAATGAGAAATAATCTGCAATCACATTTCAAAATATAAAATAACATCTCTAAAGTACACCAGTACACCATCTTCCTCTTCTCAGCCGAGTAAAATTATGCAGTATTATAAACATAGAATATCTTTGTATACTTGTAAAATAAAGAACAAAGGAAATAATAAAGTACAAAAGCTTGCAAAAGAACATTATGAAATAAAACAAATTGTAAATAGCATAAGTGTGTAGACAAAGCAATTTATTGCAAGATATCTCTAGCCTCCAAGATCTTGCCTGGTAAACCAAAAATGGTACACAAAACAATTAATGCAATTGTACATATGAACATAGAGATAAGTATGAAACAAATATAAAAATATAAAAGTTTCCAATACAAGCTCACTATCTCACATTTTGTACAGCCGAAGGAAATAAAAATGTAAATGGTACATTAGCATTTAATGTTTGCATCCTCAAGTACACACAACAAATTATCATCAGCCTCCAATTGAAGGAAAAATCTCTGCGTGTGTTTGTACTGGAAGAAAATATCACTTGTATAAAACATTATAACACCCTGTACAAAATGAATAACCTGTAAACTTCTTTTAGCTATCAACTTCTTCATTTTTTTCTTGTTCGTTCATCTTCAAAGCTGAGAAAAAACTAAAGTGAACATTATCTTAAAAACATCAACAAACCATAATACAACTCAATCAAATAAGAGAGTCAAGCTAGAAGATTTTAACTTGCAAAAAAAATTCCAGTCTGTTCAACATAAATGGAAGCTCTGTTTATTCTTCCTGGAAATCAATGTGAGTAACTTCACATTTTAAAGTGTTAACTACCTGTTGCATATGGATTACTAGAAATGAATATGCTTTGAATGTTTAAATTGTGATGAATCTTCCATAGATGTACAGATATCTATAAGTATGCATTGTTGTGTATCTGTTTTTCTCTGTTCTCATTTTTCCCAGTTCAGATTTACAAATCAAACTCCATCTCCTAATCTAATAACTATTAGAACTTAAAATTTGAACAAAGGTTGCTTGTATCATCATAAGCTAAGCTTTAAAAATTGGTTTAAGATTAAAACACTCAAAATTCTTCTCTGGAACCCAAAAGTTAGAACAAACTTAGAATTGGTCAAATCTCGAATGGCACCGATTGTTGATTCAGGTATTTAGTTAGAACCTATATCAAAAACGATGATTTTTAAGATGAGATTCGTGATTTTTAGTGTAGTGATTTGGTAGCAGTTCGAGGTTGAACGGAGACGACATTTTGATTGATTTCCGGCGATGTGATGATCTTGGGAGGTCGAGTTGCCTCGTGGGGATGGAGGGGCCTAGGGTGGTCACAGGAAAAATATAGTGATGGTTGAACGTTGACCAGGGTGGCGGCGGAAGACGTTCGAACTACGGTGACCTAATTTTGGGATGGCTGGTGATTTATCCTCGCGCGATGTCGACAGTGCATCGAGTTCGACGTGGTCTTGTAGGGAGGTAGAGGGAAGAGTGACGAAGTTGAGGCCAGAGTTTCACGCGTTCCGGTGGTTGTGGTGGCGAGAACGAGGCCACTTCCAGGTGGTATTCTGGTTCCAGTATCGAGCTCGAAGGCTCAAATTTTGCTTTGATGATTTTTGAACGTTTTGATGATCGGAATTAAGGGTATAGGTCACTGTCGACCTATCGAAGGCGGTCTCGGTGGTCGGAGCATCACCATGTAGTGGTGCACGTGCACAGCTGGTAATTTGTGTCAGTAGAAGAAATTGGGGAAGAAGGATGGTCTTGGGGAAGAACTCGTGAGATTTGGTGGGAAACTCGGGTATGGGTACGAGTAGAACGCGAGTGATAGTCGTATTCCCAGATTTCAACTTAAAAATTAAACTAAGTTTTAAAGAAAAAAAAAAGAAGAAGGAGAAGATGATGTTGCGTACAGGGAGGGTGACTCGGGGAATAGGGTGTTTAACTCGAAGTGATACTCGGGTTGCTACTCGAGAAACAGGGTGTTTGACTCGGTCCATTTTATAAAGAATTAGCCTAGTTTTCCTTTTAAGTTATTTGTTTATTCAAAGTTGAGTATTAATTAAATAAACAATGTTGACAAATTTTTAAGCTAAGATTTAATTTAAAATCATTAAGCAAGGTTTGCAAATGTAAGAAGGCCAATTAATTTAAGGTGTAAGTTAATAAAAAAAAAATGTGATTAACCTATACTTGTAATTAGATAAGTAATTTAAGATCAAATAAATTTATAATTAGAGATTAATTAAAAGTGATTAAGAAATGTTATTAGTTAATGAAGATAATTAACTAAGGATTATTAAGTATTGATTAAGGTGATAAATTTTAATAATTAATTGGATTTATTAATTAATTTAGATAATCAATTATAAATTGTTTAAATGTAATTACTTAATGAAAGTAATTAAGGACTAATCACTTACTGTAATTAATTATGGATATTTTGATTAATTCAAGTTAATTAATTTAAGAAAATCATTAGATAAATTGGTAATTAATGATTTGTAATAAATCAATCAGAATTGGATAATTAATTCATTTAACTGAAAATTAATTGAATTGATTAGGATTAAACGATTAATTAATCATGTTTATAAATGACTATTAAATGCTTGACCTTACTTATGAATGTTTAGATTCTATTGAATGACCTGATTGTTTGATATCCCTGATATATGGTGCTTTGTGATACATGCTGATTTATGTTGTGATTTGTAGTTTACTTATCTGTGACCTTTATATATCTATGATCTGTGAATGAACGATAAGCGTTGTTCTTATACCGCTTATGGAATTATATCTCTGTATTTTGATCTGTGATGATTCATTGTGTTGCACTATTGTGTTGAACCCCTGGACTACACTTTTACACACACAAATATGGATTTCACGTGGAAATCGGTTAAGTCACAGATAATTTAAATCTGATGTTTTTGAAACTGAAATTTTAATTTCAATTGATTTTGAAATTGGAAATTTGGGTTTTAAGTGAAAAGCTTTTGAAATGGAATTTCAAAGATAAAAGTTATTTTGAATAACTTAATCGAGTTTTGAAAATTTAAATATTTTGATTTAAATTTGAATTCAAGTTTAAAGTTGAATCCTATGATTTGAAACTAGAGATTGAAAATGTTATAAATGTGTTTATCTGAATTTAAACCATTTAAAAGTATAATTTTGAGAATTTGGATTTAACCCAAAGACTTTAACTCGTATGAATGAATCAGATTTTCTGAAATGAAACTGTTGTTTTTAAAAGAATAAAAGCTTTCAGATAAGAAATGAAATTCTAGGTTAATTAAAGGAATTTCAAGTTTGAATTGAAAAAATGGTTTTCCAAGTTAAGAATGAATTCTTTTTGAAAGCTATGAATTGAATCTGTTTATTTTTAACAGATTTAAAATGATGTTTTGTTTAAACCATTCGAAATGAAATTGTTTTGAAAGCTACAAGTTAAATCTTTGATTTAAAGATTTAACGAGTTAATCAAATTGAAATGGAAATTAATTTGGAAAATCTGTGAATGAATCTTTTGTTTAAAAGATTAAAGTGTGAAAATTGTTTAAACCGTTGAGGGTTGTTGAAATGAATCTTTTTGTTTAAAAAGATGTAAATGGTAATTTGTTTTAACCATTCAAATGGAAAGTTTGGGTTTTAAGTTGTGACTTAATTGAAATCCCATATCCATATGATTTTCGAATATTTCGCTCACTATTCGGTTTAGCCGGGAGAGGACCTTTGGGTCGTATAACCCATTCCGAATATGTGATACGTCGTATATGGATAGCATTTGAAGACCGGTGTTGAAGATCGGATATTTTTGAAAACGGAAGGATTACCGTCGAGTTACTCTGCATCGGTTGATCCCCGATATAGAGGTTTTATCATCCTTAGTGACGGGAAGTCCGGACGTGATTGGAAATTATCCGGATTTGCAAGGGCTTCGTGAGAAGTGCCTTCGGTTCTGTTCGAACCCGGAACAGACTTGTATGGATTGTATGTCTGACATTACACTTTGAGATATAAAGCCGATTTCTTTCAAATACATTTCTGTTGGTGGCGGAGAATTTATTCTCTTAGCTTAACACCCTTCTCTGAGACGTACGAGCTCAGAGGTTATGTAGTTGAAATTTATCAGCGATATATTCCCAATTTGGTAATGTGACATGCTGAGTGTTGCTGTGTGATGATCAGTGTTTGATCATTTGTGATATGATCATTTGTTTGATCATTTATCTTTGTGATCATAGGTTGATCATCTGTTGACCCAAAGCATGGCTTTTTGAAAAAGTGTAGCTTTGTGGACGAGACTTCGTCAGGGCCTCACTACCCGGAAATGGTCGAAACAGGAATGTTGCGGCAAGGTTATGAGGGTTGCGCCCTTTAGGGTATGTCATTTCCTTCTGGAAAGGGGTGGTATCATGGTATGGAGCCCAGATACTTACTCATGTGGATACACTTTCTTTATGATGTGTGAAGTTGGATACCGAGCTCGGATAAAGGTCCCAAAGGACCGGGAGGTGGCATATTCGTGAGTTACCTGTTACAGAGGTAACCCGGCCTTGTTGGCAGAGAGCAGTATGTCTCTCGGAGCGTCCCTCCAGAGGCGTTTCCTTCGTGGCATAGGAAGTTCCTTAGCCTGACCATTTGTTGGAAATCCATTTCCCAATACAGAACTTGTACGGTATTAGTTGTAGAACCTGCCATTTACTTATGGTGGCGCCCCACTGTTTAGATGGTAGCTATAGTAGGCATAGTTCGAAATGTCTATGCTGGCTAAGATTAATATTATACTTTCGAAATGTTTTCTGCACTATGCACTAATAATAATATCCAATTGATTTTGCGTAGTAAGCATCTTTGACTATCATAAGAAGAAATCTCCTCCAATTCTGCGTTTGCATTGTGTGTGTGGCGGGAGGTCTTATGGTAGTTTCATTTTCCAAAAGCATTGCGGATTTCAATGTTTTAAATCCTTTTGTTGATTGTTTAAAGATAAACTGTTTTTGTTGCTCACACCAGTCCCATGACTGATCCGGAGTTTATTGTTCCCTTCCTAAACTCTGGGTGCCCACTATTTTCCACACGGGCAGTCTAGAGTTGGGTTCTTTTAGATATTCAGGTTGAGTAGATTATCTGGAGCTAGCTATGGATTGGAGCACTCTATTGGAGATATTCTATCCGCTGCTGGTGTTATCTATTTTCTTTCCGCTGCTATTTCTTGTATCATATCTCTGATGTATATTGATATCTGTTGCATCATTCTGTTGTATCATATTGTATCAGATTTTGTATCTGTCATTGTATCAATGTTATATATATTGATATATTCTTTTTCTTCCGCTGTGTTATTTACTTAATTGTGTTATAGCTCCGGCGAATCGGATTTGAACGGTCGAATCTGCAGCATTCTAGTACAATGTGAAGTACGGATGTTGATTTTCGAGCGGGCAAAATCCGAGTCGTTACAATTAATATCAATACTCATCTTATTTTCAATCACTATTTATCTTTTTAGATAATTATTAGGGGGTCAGATCAGTTAATCAATTTCAGAAATAGTTATAAAATCAAATTTTCTTAAATAACTAATCTGATACAAGGTCAACAGAAATTATTTTCTAGAAGGGGTTTTTAAGAAAAATTTCTGCTAAAATGAAAATTATTTCAAGTGAAAAACATGCAAATGTTTTCTTTGAAAAATGATGCAGCAAATGAATGTCTCGAAATATAATCACGTTCCACTAGTAATTTTCTATCAACTATATTACCAGTGTGATCTGCATCTGACTTTAAATTTCACTCAAAATTCACTCGTTGGATGTCATAGACCAGATTGTGAAATTTCAACAAACTACCTTAGAATTATTTTCAATAATTTTTTAAACGAAATTTTCTTGACTTTGAATTGAAGTCGTGTTAACCATCAAACAAATATCATAGTGTCAGATTTAGAAACCATAGGATCAACAGTCATTAAACCATCATCATTATTTCAAAACAGTTTCTTGAAGTTTCACCAATTTCATAAAGTTTCAACAATTTCAACAATTTCTTAAAAACTATTTTATAGCATGAGTAATCAATAATCAATCAACATCATAATTTGACCAAACAGATTAAATTCAATGAAAAAAATGGTTGGTCAACTTTTAAGTACAAATCAAAGTCATAGATAAGAGCAAGTCATGTAAGATCATATCAAGTAAGTTAGAATCTGTCAACCATCATAATTACTTCATGTAATTCTATTTGAAGATGATTGGTTAATAAAAATCAGAATTAACATCATCAATCATTTCACATAACTGGCTGATTTAATTCAGATTATGATGCAGATTTTCACTTTTTATCTATCATTTGAAAATAAATACAATTACCTGTTTTACCTGTACGATAATCTTTCGTTGTTTGCCCATTTTTAATCTGTCACCTTTATACTAGGCTAAGGAACGTTGATTTGTCGCCCGTTGTGTGTCTGGAACAGCCAGAATCCAGATAACACTAATGTTGTTCCTTAGCCTGCCACCACACCTACACGGTAAAAGCTTTTTGTGACCTATTTGTTTTTATAGGTCCATGGTTGTTAGTGGCAGAATAATTTGATGAATATGTTTGAGTAGACCCAAAACTATTAATATATGTTCCTTTTGGCACCCAAACTTGTTTTGTCCTTTTATTTTTGTTCCAATAGACATGAAATTTGTTTGTGGAATTCTTAGGAGCCCAAACTTGTATAAATTGTGTGTTCTTGTTCCTATGACTACAATTTTCAACACGATGACCAATTATTTCACATCTAGCAAAGACACTCTTACCTTTTGCATTATCATCAACTTGTGTTTTCCCAAAACCTAGTCCTTTTCTGTTGTTAGCAAAAAGTTGATTTCCCAATAACATGTTGAATGATTTTTCTCCTCTTGAAAAGTTATTCAGAGTTTTCTCAAGATTTTGGACTTTGGTTTTTAGTGTTGTGTTTTCAGTCACAAGTGAGGTGCATCTATTTATAAAATCCTTTCTTCTAGTGTCAATGATTTCCTTAAGACTCAAGTTTTCTTTTTCAAGATTCTCAAAGTTATTTTTAAGCTTTGATAATTCTGAATCTAAAATTTAGCATTTTTTACAGTCTAGGTTTTGAATATTTTCAAGTTCAGTTTCTAACCTAGTATTTTCATGGACAAGTTCTCTCCTATCAGATTTTAGTTTTTCAATTTTAGAATCAAGAGTATCAATTGTTTTAGTAAGATCACAATACATCAAAACAAGTTCTTTATAAGAATAGTCACGTACCTCACTAGATTCCTCCGAGCTTGCTTCTGAATCTGATTTTGTCATAAGACACAAATTAGTCTCCTCTGAGCTATTATTCAAAACTTCCTCTCCTTCTTCATCATCCCAAGTCGCTGCAAAGGCCTTCTTCTTCTTTTTCTTTCCTTTGTTGTTTTTGAGAAGTGGACAGTTTTGTTTGAAGTGGCCAGGCTTATTGCAGTTATAGTCAATTCATTATCGGAATTGTCAGAATCTTTTGACCTATTACCATTTGTTTTCTTCTTGCGTGGCACGAATCTTGACCATTTTCTAAGATTATTGACAGCCATTGCAAGCTCTTTAATTGGATCTTCTTCTTCTTCATCGCTCTCTTCTTTGCTCTTTAAGGCAATCGTCTTCTTCTTTGATTCGGAGTTGTTGCGTTCTTCCTTTGTTTTTAGCTCAAGCTCATATGTCATCAAGTTGCCGATCAACTCCTCCAAGCTTAGTTTACTCAGATCTTTCGATTCTTGTATTGCAGTGACTTTTGCCTCAAAGTTCATCGGTAAGACTCGTAGCACCTTCCTCACAAGCTCTACCTCAGTGAATACCTTCCCAAGTGCTCTAGCATTGTACACCAAAGTTGAAAAGCATCCAAACATGTATTTTATGCTCTCGCCTTTGTCCATCACAAAGTTCTCGTATTCATTGCTGAATAGGGCTAGACGAGACTCCTTGACTTGAGAAGTTCCTTCATGTGTCACCTCCAAGGTATGCCAAATTTCCTGCGCAGTTTTACAATGAGAAATTCTATTAAATTCATTCTTATCAAGAGCACAGATCAAAGCATTCATGGCTTTAGCATTTGAAGTTTTTAATTTCTTATCGTTAGCATCCCACCTATCCTTAGGTTTAGGAATCTCAGTATCACCAACAGTTATAGTGGGAGATTTATAGCCAGTTTCAATAATGTCCCAAACATCATAATCAACAGAACTAAGATAAATACCCATCCTAACTTTCCAATAAGCATAATCATTCCCATTAAACATGGGTGGCCTAACAATAGATTGCCCCTCAGAAAAAGCATTATTTGGTGGATTCATGACTCTAGAGTTAAAGAAAAATACCGTGCTCTAATACCACTTGTAGGATCTAGATTAACCCTAGAGGGGGGGTGAATAGGGTTATAGTAAATTTTCACGAATTTACTAAATTAAACACGAAAACAAACAACAGAGAAGTACATATGCTGAAAAGTAAATCACACACAAAATTTACCCAGCTTCGGCAACCCCTGCCTACTGCTGCATTCCCAGATTTCTATTAGAATTAAATAGTCTCCCGCTTACAAACACTCTAACAGAGTCGCACACCCTACTACCGCCTATAGAGTTTTGTAAACTCGCACACCCTGCTTACTGAACTAATCCTAACTAGACAATCTGACACTACCTAAATCCTAGGTGGTGATTTACCCTGATTTGATTCGAGAAGTACAGAATTTAAATTCAAAAAAAATTAAAAACAATTAAACACCCTAATTTAAAAATACCAGAGCCTTATTAAATAAAACAATAAGTCTAGACTAAACTATTATCACTTAAGAAAGAATACGGCCCTGATGGTTTTCTTTTATAATTGTCGGCCCGTTTCTTCTTGAGATAATGGCGGCTCTCGTTCCTCTTTGCAACTGAAATTAGGGCTTCTAATAATTTTGATGATGCCGATCGATTTTGTTCCTCTGTCGATTGATCGTCTCACTGTTTACTACACTCAGCAGCTTCAATTTTATTCTCTAATCAAATCGAATGTTTGTGGCTCCTCTTCTCGAGTTCTTCTACGATACTGGTAAGTGATTTTCACCTTTTGCTTTGCTGGTTTTGGCTTGATTGAACTTGATGATTTAAATGCCAGTGATGATTGGGTTTATATAGGATACGAAATCCTTGATTTTCGTCTGATTTGATTTCTTTGAATTTGTCAACTGATTTTACTTGGCCACTTGATTTTGCTTGAACATTTGAGATGATTCTGACTTTGTCACTCTCGTATATTCGTTCTTGGTTGACACTGTTTTGAAACTTGATCAACACGGTATTGATATTGAGCTGTTCGATTCAGTATTAATTTGATTGCTTGGTTGAGATATTCTTCTGACCTTTTTCGTATATATGTGATTTTATTACGTGATAATCATGGCTTTGGTTTCGACTCCTTGGTCATCACGGTTTTGACTTCGAATCATTCAACACGTTTCTCATTTTGTGATTTTCTGGCTTTGTTAATTTGTATCTTCCTGTATTTGTGCATTTGCATTGAGTATTAATTTCAACACCGACTTGTTTAATATTGACTTCTGATGACATCTCTAACTTTGGTTACTTTGGCCATTTTGTGTTTAAATCCCTCTGGTCATTTGCGACCTGTAGCATACTTGTAGCTGATGTTCACTAGTTCGTTCCATTTGATTTCTTGTATATATGTATACAAGTGTTCATTGTCATGTGCCATTTGTAGTTTGTCTGGTTGCCTCGAGTTTTGCTGCACTTGTATAGTTGTTGTATACACTTTGTTTCTTTGGCCTGATTTCTTTGAATAGCATGTTATATATAACTTTGAGTTTATTTCTTGTTCATGTGTACATCTGTGTGTCTTTTGCTTTGTGTTTTGCCATTCTTTGGTCTCTGACCTGATATACTTGAGTCTCAACATTTGTTCTGGTTGGTGTATGTATTGTTTGGGTCTTTAAGTATGTGAGCACTTCATGTTAGCGTTGTTATGGTGCAGTCAGACCACGTAGTCTTCATATATGTGCATACATACATTTATCTTTGAGCATTCATGTACATTTGCCTTGTTTCCATATTGATGTGTGTCTGATCAAGTGTTCTTTGACTTGTACCATCAGAGACAATTTGCTTATTCGTTGTGCACTAGCTTTACTTTGTAGATCTGTTGCACTTGAACCCTGTGCATGTCATGTCTGCACTCTCTTGTGTCTTCATCTGATATACTTCGACTTGAATTGTTGTATTGGTCTAGTTCATCTTGAATTTCATGTGTGCTCGAGTCTGGTTTGATGTTGAAACTGCTTAGACCATTTTCCTGACCTTGTATTTGTTTGGACTGACTTGTGTACTCGATCATATTGGCTTCAGTTGTATTTGCTTTGAGATGCTTACAAGCTTGGTCTTTGAGTTTAATGGTTGTTACACTTCACTGTACTTGATTCATTGCTGTACTTTGTTCTCTTTTCACCTCTGGCCTAGTCTCTGACTTGTGCCATGTCTCGACCCATTGTTTCGTATTTGCACCTGTGTTGAATCCAGCTTAAATGCTCGATTTTGACCTTGTGCACGTGTTGTGACTCTATTTGTGTTGCACTTGAGTTGAACCCGATTTTTGGTTTGGGTTTGACCTGTGTTCACCTGTCCCTGTAACATTATCAAGTGTACATTTTGGTGTGCACGGCCTTGTGGCATGTACAGTGATACACTGTGCATGTCACAAGCTATTCGTGTATGATGAATTCAAATATGATGACGAACAACCCAAATAACTGAGGCAAATATTATTTTCAAAATCCATATTTTGTTTTATACTGCAAAAACATTTTATTTTCAATTTTACCGTGTCAATGTATATTTCTGCAGATTGCTCAGATGCTGGATTCACATTGGAATGAAGTTGAAGATAAATACGAGTGTGAGTGATATGTTGTGAGGAACTGATGTAAATAGGAAATTGTGATGTAATTGTATTGTGACTGAAATTGTATAGTTATAGTGAGAGCTTGAAATTGTACTATCAAAATTGTAATAAATATTTGTTTGAATAAAATATTCGTTTGAATTCTAATTCTATGTTATTTATTTTATTCAACAAATATTTATTTTATCTGTGAAAAATAAAATAGTACAATATCAAATACATTTAAATGAATGTATATATGTTTATTATCATCAAACAAAAATCATGTAGACGCATATTCAACAGTTTGGACATCTGATAGTAGAATAAATCTCTGTTCTACTATAATGTAATTGTTGTTTGTGTGGACATATGTTTTAGCAGAATAAATTCTCGTTCTTCTATAAATTGATTAGATTGTTTTGGACATCTATTTAGTAGGACAAATCACAATCCTTCTATTATGTTGTTTGGACATGTATATGCTAGTTGAATTATATTGATATGTTACTCCTTGATTTGATAATGGATTTGATTTACATGTATGTTGGCCTATGTAGGTAATTGATAAGTGACTTGGAATTAAATTGAAACTAAATGGTAACTTAAATAAGTACCAATGTGATTGCTAAGCTCTTTTTGAATTTTTAAAGTTTGGTTTTGAATTAATTTCAATTCTTTAATCAATTTGGGTTTAAAGTTTATAAATAAGTTTCAAGTTATATTATTATGTGGAAAATAGGCACAAGGACAAACTTTGAAAAAAAAATTATACTGAAGAACAAAAGGTATTTAAATGTGAAGTGGGCTTTTAAAAGGAACTTTTTATAAAGGACAAGTGGATCAGTTTATAATAAGTAATGTTTTCAAAAAGAAATTTGAAAGGAGGAATTTTCCAAATGTTTTGATAATATACTTTTAACCCTAAGATAAGTATAAATATTTTCCAAGTAAAAAGGGGAAGTAAGGGGTTTGGGAAAAGTATTTTGTAAAGATCTTTTGATCAAGTTTTATAAAGTGATTTTTTTGACTAAAAATTAATCAATAAAGGCTTAGCGGATAGCATATGGAATTGAATCAATATTTGAATGATTGTTTATTTCATAGTTAAATAACCGACAAACAAATTTGGACCAAAACATAACTCTGGAAATATCTAGAGAAAACACGTGAGTTATATGGAATAGTCATCCCTAATGATGTTGTACTGTGTGTATAGATCTCGTTTCATTCTTCTACGATAATAGTAAGGAAATCTGTCCACAAACCGTTAGGATGTGAACTCCGCTCTTATCATTTTTCTGCTTATTTTCTAAAGAATCGAGGTTGTGTTTAGTGGAAATTATCGAGAGTTGTTTCTAAGAGACCAGGATTAGATATGTTATCTGAAAACCACTTCGATCTAACTCAAGCGTTTTGAATTGAAGACATCTTGAAGAATATGGAATCGAAGACGGAGCATTGAAGTGCAAGGGTTGCTTGCTACTAATCTTAAGAGTGATTTCAAAATGAATGTAGTAGAAGTAATGTCTTCGGTTTGATCTTATCCTAGACAAATTGTATGGATGAAAGCTGGCACTCCATTACTGCCTAGAGGGTAGTGTTAGCATTCCAAGTGGGATTGCTATTCAAAAGATAAGCATAGCCTCAAGCCTCATCAACCGGAAATGACTAAAATAGGGGAGATGCAGTAGGTCTAAGTGGGTCACTCCCATTAGGGCGTGTCATCACCTTTCTAAGTACATCTACGTATTTATGGATTGGTTGTGCATGAGATCTCAATAAAAAGGGTTGCAAAGCAACATGGATGATGACATATTCGGTAATATCCAGTAATGAGTAGGCTGGTCTTGTGTTGGCAGGATATCATGGCGAGGTCCTTAGTACATTTTCTAGACATGTACCCTGATAGGTGGTACTCCGGTGCCTTGTCGTAGTATGGAATCCATTCTCCAATAAGCACCGTGTGGTTTTGATTATGCCCAACTATGTTGAAATGTGAGATGCAAGCATTTCAACTATTTTCATATTTTACTTTGACCTCTAGACATTATCATAATATCACTGGATTTTCTATAAAAAGTGTTCCGGTTATCGCAAGGAAAAACACATTCGTGTTTATGTGCGATGTGGGCTTATGAAATACCTTTGATTTTAAAGGGGTTTTAAACATAATAGTTCAATTGTTTGAGTTTACTCACACCAGACCCATGTCTGACCCGGAGTTTTATTTTCTTTCCCTAGAACTCTCGGATGCTTAAATTTTTATGGGCAGCCAAGTAGTTCAGGATTTCCCACGGATGCATCTTGGAGCAAGAGACTTCATCGATAGCTAGTTATTATCTTGTTTCTGTTGTATTATATGTATCTTATATCAGTTAGATATGGACATGCTATTATAACTATCCAAGAGTAGAATTGTATTAGTATGACTCTGATGTATCAGTTTCAAAATGACTTTGTAAAGTATTATGTTGATTAATATATATTATTCCATTGCCTTGTGAGATTCTATGATTGTTTTCGTTTCTTCTATCTTCTATCTTTTTCTTTCACCCCTAATCATTGGTTTTTCCGACACTGAATGATCGAAACGTAATACAGTGGACGTATTAGCGTCGATTTTCGAGGGTCGAAAATCTAGTTCGTTACACTTTATTAATTTTAACTTTATGTTTACTTTGTAGCTCGCTACCGACCTCCAACACCTCCTTTTGAGTAGATTTGAGTATATAATTTTTATTTGTGGAGTTCGAAAGTTTAAGAAATGATTTATTTGATGTATTATTGGCAATGTTATGTAATTTGAGTATTGCCAAACTACCCGACCATGATGTAAAAGCTCCAGCCTTTTTGCATGTTGCTTTTGAAGGCGAAACATAATTCTCATGTCATTTCTTTGCAAGATAAGTATTTTCGATTTACAGTGGATTCTTTTCATCAACCAGAACGATGCTTAACTATCAAATTTTGTGTGCAGATCTGGACCTGAAAAGTTAGGAGAAAAAATGGGAAAAAAATAAATATTAAAGGACTTTCGAACCTGACTACGGAAACTGGAAGTAGCATTTGCATTGTCCCATTTCGTCGGATCTAAGAACGGTAGCCAAAATACGGTCTCAAGAAGGTTGGGGGTAAATGATCTTATATTGATTACCTTCCAATATTTTCATCTTTGTCATTGATGAATGTTCTGTGTTTGGATCTAGATGTTCTTACTTTAACCAAGTACACGATCATATCATGCGCTGAACTTACACCATGTTACAAGGTTAAATTTTTGTCTTGTCGCTTGTATAATTTCTTTTAAACTGAACTTACCTTTCTTTATACCAATGCATTTTCAAAAATCTTGTTCCTCTTCTTCGTTTACATTGATAGATTCTATTTTGCTTCTTACACAGCCCAGATAACCGAATCTGTTGCATTTTCGGCTTCTATTGTCAATAATGTCCACGGCCAAACTTCTTACACCTCTTACCCACATCACAATATCCATTCCTAGTTTACAGAAAAGGTTGCTACATTTAATCTACGGATCAAACTAAAGGAGAGTACCTTTTCCATCAACAATCTGTCTTCCTATGCATTTCAATGCCCCCGATCTTATACTTGGAATGTATTCCCAAACCCAGAATCATCAGGGCATTCATTACACTCCCAAAATGACCGATTTCTATTATTCTTCCTAACCATTAACTTTTCCTATAACTCCTCTTCATTTAGAATTTTCTAATCAATTTAGTTCCCATTGCCACCTGGAGCTCATCTAAATTTCTCAAACCCATACCATCCTTAAGTTTACTTCTACTAACAATATCCCATGAGATCTTGCTGGCTCTACCCTTCCATAAGAAATTTGAACAAATATGAATTATACTATGTAGAGTTGCCTTTTGGGAATTCAAAACATTGCATTTGATATTATATCATAGGATATATTATAGATCTTAACAAATCAATCTTGCCAGCCCAGCTCAACAATTTGCCTTCCCAACTCTTAGCCTTGCCTTTAATTCTTTCAAGCAATACTTAAAATCTCAATGTTTAAGAATAATTTTGGATGGCCAGACGCCAAGGTTTTTCAATAGCAATACACATTCCTCAACACCCAAAATGGAACATATCTTGGTTATATTATCCCATCTCCACCAAAAAAATATATTAGAATTCATTCCATTCATTTGAAGACCAATCATCTTATATAATTTTGAATAAACCTCTTTAGTAACTTTTGCATCTTCTACATCTGCTTTTGTGAAAATAAGGATATCATCTGCATAGATCAAATATGTTATTTCCAAACCATATTTTGAATCAATTTAATTCTTTCTTCTTTCAGTATTATGTCCATCAGTAATGTGAAGTACTCTATAACAATAATGAATATTATAGGTGAAACTAGATTACCTTGCCTTAATCCATTGGAATTGCTAAAAAATCCATAACTATTTCTTTGATATTTGACTAAAAAGCATGCCGTCGATATTATTTCTTGGATAGTACTCCTCCATCTATCTGTAAATTCCATTACATCTGACATATGCAACAAAAAATTCTAATTAATCATATCATAAGCTTTCCCGATGTCGACTTTGATGCACATGTTGTTATCATTGCTCCTGCCAAAACCTCTTGTAAACTCATGTGCCAAAAAATTGCCATCTTTATTGCTTCTCTCTTGGGTAAAGGCGGTTTGATTTTCCAAAATCAAAGAAGCTAAAAATGGCCTCAATCTATTACTCAACACTTTTGCAATAACCTTATATATAAAGTTACAAAATAGGACGGAACTCTGTAATATTTGTAGGGGTTTTAACCTTGGAGACAAAAATTACCAGGGTATGATTGCTTTCCCTAATTAATCTTCATGAAACGAAGACATATATAACGATATGCAATAAATCATGTGTAATTGTTTCCCAGTGAGCCTTATAGAACTTCATATTAAACCTATCCAGACCAACGACAATATTATCACTTACTGGAAACGCCACATCTTTCACCTCCTCATAATCAATTACATCATTCATATAGTCCCTTCTAGAATCTGTAAGGATTTTTTTGCATATTATCTTTGGAATATTTGAATCTAAAGGAACTTGATTATAAATCCTCTAAGAACTCAACAACTCTTCTGCCAAACTATTTAAGATCTTTGCATCTCATGCCTATCAAATTTTGTTTCGACCTCCGTGCACTGTGGCGCCTTTTTTGGACATTTTTGCATAGTATGTTGTAGGTTCATCACTTTTTTGGGCCATTCACATTTTTACTTTTGCATAACTTCAATATACTCCCTTTTAAGCGCCCACTCCAAATTGGCCTTGCATTCTTGTTGTTCTCTAGCCAAACTTTCACCATAAAACTCTTCGTTTTACTTTTGTAACTCACCACATCTTCTCTTCCATTCACTAACTCCACCTTCAAATCCCTCATGTTCATGTTCTGTTGCTTAAACATCACCTTGCACCTCCTCTGCTTTGCCAGGAATTTGTATAACGGTATGCATTGTGTATTGATTATCCACTCTTGCTCAAATATTACTTGATAATCCTCATAAGTATTCCAATGGTTCATTTGTTTAAACATTTTTCCATATTGGATTTCATGTCCACTGGATACACTAAGTTTGGAGAGTGATCACTGCCACTTAATGGGAGATAATTCAGCTCATAAGATAGAATGCTTGAATCCATTAGATGTTGGCCAAAGCTCTATTGATTCTTGTCTTTATATTCTTTTCTGGACTCGAACACCAAGAAAATTTGAAACCCTAAATGTTTATCTTTGTTAGACCTGCTTTGGACATGCACATATCAAATTCTATCATTTTCCCGCAATGGAGTATATTACCTCAAGTTGCTCACTGGCATATCGAATACAATTATAATCTCCTATGTGCAGCTGAGGATGTATAATATTATAAGCATCAATTTCTAAATTGTCCAATAGATTGCATCTCATATGTTCGAAATCATAAGTGTAAAAAAAGGTACATATAAACAGTGGCATGCCTCCTTTTCTCAACTGTATGGAAATATGTTGATCACTCATAGATAATAAATTTTTCTTTAAAGTAGCATAAGTGTTTATATACCTTCTTTTGATTATTTCATACTCAAGTTTAAGCTGATTCATACTTGGTACTGACTCCACCATAAACAACCATCACGGTTTTTGCAAAGAGGCGATTCCAAAACTCTTTTCAACTTTTCATGTATAGCTCTAAACTGTAGGTTTTCTTCCTTCAACTTACTGCTCAAAAATCTCTCCTTATTTTTTTGCATATCAAACAATTCTATCAAAATGTATATTTTTGATAAACCTTACACAAAAGAGATAAAATTTTCTCATAATAAAATTTATATTCATAAGTGAATATTTAACATTTATACAAGGTAACATATATAGGTAGCTATGTCACGGTCTAATGGTGAAATTTTACGTTGAAAATAATATATATATTTAAAAGGTTCAAATTATGATTTAATATTTGCTTAACCTTCATTTGTGAAAGATGGTTTGTTAATTAAGATTTCACTCATTTTGGATCAAGTCCAAGCTCATAAGTTATTGCTAATCTGTCTCGGTGACTTGGATGTGGATCAACTTCATAGAATCTACTAGTAGAGAAAGGATAAATAATTACAAAGATCCTTAGATAAGTATGGATAAAAAAATTTAAAATATACCTCAGAAGTCCAGTGTTCTACAAATATGTGTAACACTGATAGTTTTTCTTCAGTCCTTCGTTTGGTCCGATCACTTCTCTATTCTCAGATCCATAATTCTTTGTGTCTCCACTTCAGGAAGTACTTGATTGTCAATCAACTAAGACTGGAATGATTATTCCCTAATTAACTTTAAACTATCATGCATTCTTATGAGTTATTTTTTCATACCTTTGTTCTAAGGTTCTCGATAAAATATATTTTCTATTAAGAAAACTAGATAAGAACAGAAATAAATTATAGTGAAATATACTTCTAAATTTTCTATTGGTATTGGAAAAATACATGTGAAGTCTGCCAAATAACGAAAAAGTATGCAATATATTAAGGAAGAAAGTTTACATATAAAATATACCATGGTTAATGAGTATACACCTCTTACTACAACTATAAAGAGAAATACGTCCTAACACTACAAAAGTTAAACTTGCTTTAAAACTTAAATATAAATTTAAGCTACGCAAACAAAATAGAATAAAATTACACTGTTCTTAAAATGGGTTTCCCCATGTGTTCTATGAGAGCCACACCATTAAGTTTCAAATTAATATTAATAACATTAATTAAACGAAGAGAGGTGCTGAATGCATTGCATTATAGTGTTTAAATTACCAAGTTTCATTCGGTAGTATACTGCCAAATGAAATTTGATTAAAAATTACTTTATTCAATGGTATGACGTCGACCACTCGATGATGACCGTTGACTACCGTGCATTAGGCTTGTGGAAACGTCGATTTTTTACTATTTGAGCTTAAAGCCTTTGTTAGATGCAAAGTTAACTTACATCATGGCCTTGAGGATCCATTGCTTTGGATCTCTCTGTATTAATTTTATGACTAAATAGTTTTCTCTCCAGGATCAAAAACATTGTAATCTGATCATTATATAGATCACCAAACTATGAAATTAGCTATTATACGATAATAGGGATGTAATCAAAGAACTAATTTCTTCTTATCAACATTCATTGACATCTCTACTCCTAATTGCTTATACATGCATTGAAATTTTCAATTTTTTCTAATGTGCATTCATGCATTTTGGTTGATAAATATAAAACAACTACACATGTACCTAATTTTTCTTTGATTAATTATAAATAACTAAAATTTCACATATTTTTATCATATTTCTTTAAAAAAATTAACATTTTGTAAAGTTTATTAACTATTTTCATATGCATGCAAAATTCGATCATCGACCCTTTTTGATATTTAATCATACGTAAATATTTGAGCATCTCCAACTGTTCTAGGGTTCAAAATTAGATCATGATGGGTTACAAGACGTAATACGTACTATTTTCCAATAGGGAATTGAACCAGGTGCTTGTTCAACAAGCTCTTGATTTTTAGGCATTAATGCTTAAGGACTAGTTCTTATTCAACAAGCGTCTGATCATTTGGCGCTTGTTAAACAAGCGCTAGCACACGCACCTATATGAAGCATTTTCCCTCCTTCCCCTCATTTTTCACCTTCACCGTTTTAATTTTACCGTTTTAACTAAAAAACATCCAAATGCTAACCGATCCATTAAAATTGCTAGATGAGTTGCATGTTACACGAAAGATGCCAATGGTGGTGTAGTGCATACCATTTCAGATACTACCATGATTGCAGATGATCTTCGCTGATTGTAGAGCTACCATAGACAATGACAAATCGATTGAGTGAAGTGTTAATGATGCCTCGGGTATATTTTTAATATACAATTATCAGATAAATATACTTATTACAAATTATAAATATTTATCGGTTTGGTTAGTTCACATCTTCCCACATTTTTGTCTTGAATTTGTAACAAATTACAAAATGAAACCTCTGTTTGAAAGAAATCGCTATTTTAATTTTCATTGTTACAATAAATGGCGACCTTTCTAGAGATAATGGTTTCCTGAAAACCCTAATATTTCTTCTTCTCTTTTTTTATTATTCTTCTCCTAATTTCTTATTTTCTCATTTTTCTTCTTTCTTTTCATGAATCAATCTGAGATAATCAAGGTTGAGGCTGGCTGTGATGAGAATGCAAGGGAATGGTGTAACACCTCCACTAAAAAGACCCTAATTACCAGCAGCAGTTCATCAGAAAATATGAATTAAGGCCAAGTTCCTCAGATTCCGATGGTCAGTTCATCATAGGAGGAGGCAAGAGGTAGCAGCAGGGGTGCGGGTCCAAGACTTAAGGGATTTATGGCCTAAGGGATGAGTTACACGCATATATCAATGATGCATGTCTATGCATGTGTACACTGATATAAGGAGTCCGTAGTTTCGTTTATGGGTTGGTTGTGTTTTATGAATCTTGTAATGTTTGTGTTGGGTTATCATGGTCTGGTTTAGCTTAGGGATTGATTTAATCATGTTGAATGAGTCAAGTTTTACATATGATAAAATATCAAAAAAGGGTCGATGATCGAATGTTGCATGTGCATGAAAATAGTTATTAAAATTTATAAAATGTTAAATTGTTCAAAGAAATTTGATAAAAATACGAGAAATTTCAGCTAATATTTAGAATTTATCAAAGAAAATTAGGTGCATGTGTTATTGCTTTATATTTTGTCAACCAAAATGCATAAATACACAGTAGAAAAAATTGAAAATTTCAGTGCATGCACAAATAAAATTCTCTAATAGAAGTTCATTAATGCAAATAATATCAGTAAGGCTGTCAATGAATGTTGAAGATAAGAAATTAATTATTTTATTTACTTTCCAAGCTTTTGTATAATAGCTAAATTTCACAGTTTGGTGATCTATATAATGATCAGATTACAATATTTTTTAATCCTCTAGATTGGAGTGAAAACTATTAGGTCTAAAAATAAATACAGAGAGATACAAAGCAATGGATCCGCAAAGCCACGACGTAAGTTAACTTTGCTTCTAACAAAGGCTTTGAGCTCAAATAATAAAAAATGGATGTTTCCACAAGCCCAGTGCACGCTAGTCGATGGTATACCGTCGAGTGGTCGGCGTTATTCAACGTACCGTTGAATGAAGTTATTTTTCCTTTTTAATCAAATTTTATTTGGCAATTTACTGCCAAATGAAACTAGATAATTTAGACATTGTAATTTGATGCATTTAGCACACCGCTCTTTGTTCATTTAATGCTATTAATTTATTGACTTGAATGTTAATGGTGTGGCTCTCATAGGACACATAGAGACATCCATTTTGGGAACAGAGTAATTTTATTTTGCTTTGTTTGTGTAGCTCAAATTTATATTTAAGTTTTAAATTAAAGCAGGATTAGCTTTTATAATGTTAGCATGTATTGCTCTTTATAGGTGTAGTAAGAGGTGTAAAGTCATTAACCACGGTATATTTTACATGTAAACTTTCTTCCTTAATATATTGCATATGTTTTCATTATTTGGAAAAACTAGTTAGAGTTAAACAATGGACTTCACATGTATTTTTCGATACCAACATGGAACTTGGAACTACATTTTACTATTATTTTTTTCCTTTTTTTCCTGTTCTTATTCATTATTTTAATAAAAAAATATTTTTTATGGAGAATCTTAGAACCAAGGTATGAACAAATAATTCATAAGATGCACAATAACTCAAAGCTAATTGAAGAATAATCATTCTAATATCAGTTGATTGACAATCAAGTACTGCCCGAAGTAGAGGATACTGAGAATGATGAATCTGAGAACAAAGAAGTCACCGATCCAAATGAAGGACCAAAGAAAAAATATCAACGTTACACATATTTGCAGAATGCTAGACTTCTGAGGTATGCTTTACTAAAATTTATGCATGTTTATCCAAGGATCTTACTCGTTATTTCTCTTTTCTTTACTTGTAGATTCTATGAAGTTGATCCACATCCAAGTCACCGAGATAGAGTGGCATTAGCTAATGAGCTTGGGCTTCATCCAGAACGAGTGATGTTTTGGTTTCAAAATCATCGTTCACAAGTGAAGGTTAAGAAAAAATTAAATCTTAATTTGAACCATTAAAATATATTATTTTTAATGTTAAAATTTCACCATTGAACCTTGATATAGCTAGCCTATACATGTTACCATGTACAAATGTTAAATATTCAATTATGGATATAAATTTTATTGTGAGAAACATTAATCTCTTTTATGTAAAGTTTATCAAAAAATACATGTTGACGGATCATTGTTTGATACGCAGAAAAACAAAGAGAGGGTTTTGAACAGTAAGTTGAAAGAAGAAAACCTCCAGCTTAGTGTTATACATGAAAATTTGAAAAGAGCTTTGGAATTGCCTCTTTGCAAAAACTGTGGCGGTATGGATATGGTGGAGTCAACACCAAGGAGGAATCAGCTTAAACTTGAATATGAAAATAATCAGAAGAAGGTATACAGTAAATTACACCACTTGTGTTAATTTCAGGAGAAATTTATCAATAAACCATATATAATTGTTTCTTTAAATGTTTTTACAAAAAAGGAGAATCATTTAGTGAACCATGTTATTTATTGTTTAAATTTATTTTGTTTTGATAATAATGGTTAAGTTGATTAACATTGCATTAATTTTCAAAAATAATTAAATGGCATAAATAACTCCAAAATTGGTTGTTACATTTGACTATGCAGCTCATGTATCTAAAAAGCATCATCCAGGAGTACAATTTGAGTGTTGACCGACAGCTCTGAACAGTGTGTTACAAGATGGCAATGATGTTGAAAGTGTAAAGACCGATCTATTTGAACTGGTATTATAATAAAGAACTAAGAGTTGATATATTTGATATAAGCTTTTGGTTGTACTTCAAAAAACATGCTTGATATGTTGATGAACTTTTTTTAAATTACTGAAACTTCTTTTCTGGTCCATTGCTTCTGCAAGTTAAGTTGGATTATCTCGTTCATTATGAAGTATTTATGTTATCAACAGCTAATCATTTGTTTTGTCAATTGCTTTAGTCCAAGGTTCAACACTCCAGTTTTCGATTTCGTTCCGGTCATCCAAGAAATATAAAATTTCAGTTTCGTTCCGAAAATTCCACTTTAATTCAGATTTGGCTTCAAATAATCTAGCTAAAGAAACTACTTCTATGAAATCTACAAGTTTACAAACCAATACATCAAATCTAATTTCCCCTTTTAATCCATCTAAGAATTTCTTTAATTGTTCTTTGGTTTGATGGATTTTTGGAGTACTATTTGCAACAGTTCTTAGGTTTGTAAAGTAGTTTCTTTAATTAATAGGTGGGGCTGCTAGGATAGTAGTTGAAAATTTTGCAGTATGTGGATCGGAAAGGAGGGATTTGTAATGATTGGTAGCAAGGTTTGCAGGGTTTGGCGTAGTTTGGACCCTGATTTGCTAAAAATCATGGGCAAGGGTGGTGAATGGGTTAGGTAGGAGTGGTTCTTAAATGTGCGTAGGAATTCTGGGGCCTCGTTAGTGGAGTGTAGGCTGAGGAATTACTAGCATAGGAAGGGTAGTGTATGATTTATGTAGAAGGAGATGTTCTTGATGGGTTGGAGGGGGATTTGGACGAACTAAAGAGGATTTGGGTGAACTGGGGGTGGTTTGGACCTTGATTTATTGCATATCATGAGCAAGAGTGGTTAGAATGTTGTGCATACCTTCAAATTTCTACTCTGAATTTCTCCAAGAAAATGAAGTTCTTTTACTGATCTCCTTTTGTCTTTTCCATGCTTCTTCTTGATTTTGATTAGTAGTGACCATGGTTGGGTTATTGGATGAATGCTGGGGGTCTGAATCATGCCCAGAAGGTTGCTTTGATACCACTTTGTAATGGCCAAGTTGGTCGGTGGTTGTTGACATGATGATGGCAGTTTTGGTCATGGTGTAATCTGGAGATGGTGGTGAGCTACTGGTGAGTTTCTGCGCAATATAGAAGGTGATATGGAGGGTGGTGTATTTGGTTTTGAGAGGAAAGAGGGATACAGGAACAAAAAGTGAGGGTTGAGAGGAGTAGAAGGTGAAATACAGGCAGAGGGAAGTAAGGTAAGGAAGTTCAAAGAGATAAGAGGAGAGGTGGAAGAAGAGAGGTTGGAGTTAGGAATTAGAGAAGGCAAAAGAACAAGATTAAGAATAGTGAACAACAATAGTAAAAGAAGAAAATAAGAATTGATATTATTTCATTTTTTCATATCTTTTACATCAACTATGCAGATACTTTTATAGTGATTCATGCATGACTTAGTCAACATGACTCCATTAGAGCATCTCTAGCTATTTTCGGATTAAAAATTACAGGTTGATGGATTACAAAACGTAACCCATACAAAACAGGAAATTGAACAGACGCTTGTTGAACAAGCGCCCGTTTTTCAGCGCTAACGTCTTTGTTGAACAACCGTCTAGCTCACCATGCTTACATGAGGCGTTGTTTCCTCAATCCCATCATTTTTCACCTTCACCGCTTTATTATTATTATTATTATTTTATTTTGCCATTTTAATTCAAAAGGAAAGTCGAAATGCCGCCATGACCCATTAAAATTGCTAGACGAGTTGTCTATTACACGAGTGATGCCATTGTTGATGCAGTACATACCATTCCAAATACTTCTGTGTCTGCAGATGAAATTCGTTGTTTGCACAAGCTGCCATAGATTATAAATATCTTCGTTGTTTGCAGGACACATCAACCGTGTGCAACGTTAACGATGCCATAGGTTTATTAATTTTTAATATACGGTTATCTAATAAATATGCCTATCACAAATAATAAATATTTATCGGTTTGGTTAGTTTACATCTTCTGACATTTTTGCCCTGAATTTTTAACTAGTTACAAAATGTAATTTCTGTTGCACGATGATTTGGGGTTAGATATTACATTTTGTGATTTCCGCACCTGTTGGAAATGCTCTTAGGCACATGTAAAAGGATTATGTATGAAGTTCCATAGGTAATTTATCTCAAGGGTAGATTTTTCCCTCTTAGATAATTAGAGTTTTGGAAAGTTCTACCTACACAAATTTTTTGGTATTTTGTATTTTCATTCTTTTTACTTATGCAAACTACTAATGATGTGTCTGTGGCTGTCATTCATCTTAATTTACTTAACTAAGTAGTTATTTATTGTTTCAAAATTGTATTTTGACATTATAAGATATGCTACCATACACATACAATAGAAAACCCTTAAGTAAGAAACTAATAACATAAAGTACAAAGCATTGAGACTGTTTTAGAGGATAATATCATGATGGTTTTATGTTTTGATCTTTCACCATAGAAAACCTTGAATTAGCTGCAAATATTAATCATGGAAAAATTTTGTGGCTAAATCAGCAATGGTTTTCACGGGATCTGCAAGGGATCAATTTCTAATAATTATTTCACTAAATCAAGAATGGATTTCCATGGGATTTGCAAAGATCATTTTATTATCAATCTCACTAATCCTTTTAACATTACGATAGATTTTCTTGGATTTCGCAAGGGATTTTTTTAAGTGAAAATTAGGATTCGATCCTTATTTTCAAACATAATACATGGACCCCTTTCCAAAAATATTTTTAGTTAATCCCCAAAATTTATTTTGCCGATTATTTTTCATTTCTTTCAAAAAAACATACACTCAATTGAAGGTTAATATGATCAAACTAAACTTTTCTTTTATTATTTTGAATTTTCTTTGCAAAATTGAAAATATTTACACTCTGGTTGAAACTAAAAATAGCGATGTGTTTCAAAAATTTGTTTTTAGAAGGAGATGCTGTGCATCTTGGAACTTAAAAGCGAGTGTTTTACAAAAGTTCACTTTTTTCCAATTTGAAATATTTTTACACTATCACAGTTGTAAATATCTTAGTTTTCCCATATAGATTGTTGCTCTATCGACAGAAATTTACCATATATAATTTTGCAAGAGACTTACAAGGGTTCTGAAGGAAATTTATAAAAAAATATTAAATTTCATTTTGCTTTCATCTTGTTGTTTTAAATGTCTTAATAATTCTCAGGGACTGTGAAAAATTGAAGAAAAAAGTAGAAAAGGGAAAACTAAACTATAAAAAGCTAACAAAAGATTAAGAAAATTCAACTTAACTGAATTTGAAAAAGAAAAATAGGTTGGGTAACTGTTTGAAGAGATTGAAAAATTCTAAATAATTAAGAATTATAATCCTTTATTAAAAAATTATGAAAGACAAAGAGAATCTCGATTTTTTTTCATCGTTATACATTTTATTAGTTCAACAAATATAATATTTCTCGTTAAATGAAATATATTCTTAAGAAAAAAATAAAAATATGGGAGAAGAAAAAGTTTTTTATTGTAAAAATTTACTAACTCAGGGGGAAAAGCATCACTAATCGATAAATCCTAAGGAAAGAATCCTAGACAGTATTCATGCTTTATTTCTACCAAATTATAAATATTCATTAGTTTATGGATAATCCTAAGGAAAGAAAGTGATAATACAAAAATTAATATCTCCTTGAAATCAAAGACATTGTGAAATTGGGGTCTCCAAATCTTTGATTGTGATGATTGCTTGTCTTCTTCGACGGTCTGCCCTAATAGTCTTTGTATGCTCTGCCTTGCTCTCTGAACGAGAAATTTGAGGTAAAGAGTAATTATGGCAGCGGAATCTCCACTTCATTAATCTTGTTAAGTCTCTGTCTTCTTTAAAGGGCTCGCCTCTTTGCATACTTTGCCTTTCTCCTTGCTTAACGAACCTGTATTAAAAATAAAATGCACAACGATTTTGTTGTTTTTATATCATGGATCAAGTATAAGAAAATCATGTTTTAATGATCTTGTATATACATTATCTAGATCGCGGTAAAGGTGTGCTTGAATGCAAATAAGATTTCTTTTTGAACCTTCAAAATATGTCTCGACAGGTTTTGAGTGAATTGTTGTATATACATGGCAACAAATGAAGCATGGGATTGTTCTGAATAGTAAGTATGGTAGCATTTTCTCCTCACATGGGACAATCAAAATAGTAACCATGAGTTAAAATAACCCCCAGTCCATATAATACCCATAAATTTTTTGAAATAACTCCTAATGGTCTTATCACTATGTCCAAATAGATGTAGCCTAGTTTCAATGCTCTGCGCGGAACAACATCTACGCTTGGATGCTAATGTTCTTTTTTATAGAAAAATAGGGCTAAAACTTCTTTTATTGATGTAAAACTATGTACGAATATATAGAACTGGCCCCAAAACAACAGGTCTATAAACCTACATTCACAAACGAGGGAAAAAATCAAACACTTCAACCCATTATCTCGAATCTTCTCGCATGGGATACTATACCACTTCATTTACTCAAGCCATTCAAACTCATAAATTTTCCATTTCCAGCTTACATCCATGTCGGTGCATTCCAATTTCCGCACAAAATTCTGAACACCTGTACAGCACCTCGCTTCACGTGATCTGAAGCGGATCTGTTTGCGCTAAGCATCTTTTCGTCTCCTCTTACTTCCGCTGCCTTTGCATGTTCTTCAACCAACTACATTAGCAACATCTAATGCACTTTCAACCTTTATAATTTTTTGTTTTACAAAAACTACTTTGCTCTATCTCCTTATGTAACAACCTGGAATTTCACTGCTTTGATTTGCGAATACTTAATTAATTTTAAATATTCACATATGTAGGTTTTGTAATGAAAAAAAAATCTTTTTAATAATAAACAATGATGGTGAAATATTTTTTAAATTTTGTTTACAAAAACAATTAGTTCGAATGAAGATTGAAAATGTGACCATAATTCGTTTTTTGAATTTTCGATTTTTCGTCGGCTAAAAGTTGTCAAAAATGTCGTGATACTTTGGTATACATACATACATATATTTACAAATATTTTGACATGTAAATGCATATGTGTACATATATGTACACTTAAGAGTGTGTGTGTGTGTAAGATAAGATTTTACTATAAAAAGTTAATATATTATATAATATAAAGATGCTTTTCTCAACATAAGTACAATTAAGTACAAAACATGTTTTACTATGTTGGAACATGAAGTGTCAGGATGAGGACATGCTCTGTGAGGTGGCACAAGGTGGTGGAGGGTAAAAGAGAAGGGCTGTTTGGGTAATTTATTTTTTTCTTACTTATAAATAGCAATTTCCTCCTTTCATTTTTCCTCCTCTTATTTCTATTATATCTTCCTATTCTCCAATTCAAATAAAGAAATTTCTTTTTTTAAACCGTGTAAAATTCCAGTAGCTACAACTTTCATTTGCACCACTTCTTCAAATTTTGAACTTAACTATGTCAAAAATGCATTTCTTTCAGATCTATTTTTGGACTCAGATATTCTAGTCCGAAAATACCTCTTATTCTTTTGATCATATCTCCCTCAAAAAAATAAAAATTTAGTAATTCTTTTTTTGAAATGATAGAGAAAATAATTTCCAAGAACTTTTCTTTTGAGCACTTTTCAAAATTACGAGAGGAAGATGGCAAAAGGTCGAGGAAAAGATGACCCATTTTCAAGTTGATTTTGTTGTTTTCAAGCTTTGCAAGTTCTGAAGTATTTCAAGTATTCAAATGGTTTTGCAAAATTATTGTGGGTAAATTTCTTAACTTCTTGAAAGGAATTTACTTATATGTGTGTGTGTGTTGGTTATGTGGTTATATATGTAATGTTGTGTTTGGATTGCGGTATGGTTTGGATGCGTATGTATGTACTAACTTGTAGTTGAGCATTAGATTTTGAGTTGATAGTTAAAGGGATGTGTTGGTTATAAAAGATGTGATTTTTGATTATGTTGGTGATGATAAGGTTTGGTATATATGAACTTGGATATGTTGTATGTGTATTAAGTTTGACTTGAAGCTAAAGCAAGTTAGCATGTAAACTAGTTAGTAAGTGGAAATTACGTTCATAAAGCGATAGTCGCTATAAATGCAGTTTCGATAAAATTAGTCTTTTTTTTTGAAAAGTTTGAATCTTTTTACTTTAAGTGTTTTGAAATGTTTTCCAAACTCAATAATGAATGTTTAAAAAGGATAATTAAGTTTTTAATAATAATTTTAATTAATTAAATATTAGTACTAATTAATTATCTTTTAAAGTAAGATTAATTTTTAAATTAAATATTGATTAACTAAGATTATTTTTAATTAATTATGAGCTAAGTTTATGATTTATTTTTAATTAATTATTAATTAAATAAAGGGTTTAATTATTAATTAATTACTAATCAAGTTAATTTAAGTTAAATATTTTATTAAGACTTAATTATGATTTAATTATTTTAAATAAAGGTTTAATTTATTATTAAGTTTTAATTAAAAGATTATTTAATCAATTAATTGAGATTAATTAATAGTTAATTATTCATAATGGTTTTATATTATTATTTTAATAAAGGATTAATTAAGGGTTTAATTTATAAATAAGTTATTTATTAATGGTTTAATTATTTACTAATTTATAATTAAATTAAGTTCAAATATAATAAATATTAATTATGATTTAATAAGAGTTTAGCTTGTAATTAATCATTTTAAAATGGAATTTTAAGTTTTTAATCATTTTTTCCCAAGAATCTAATTGTTTTAAGTGTACTTCTTTTTCAAAGATGGTTTTGAACATAAGGGATTCAAATGTCGATACCATTAGACAACAATTATAAAAGAGTTATGTAAATGGTTTGATTGTATGGACATGTGTAAGCAGAATAGATCCCCGTTCTGTTATAATTTGATTGTTTGAATGTTTGGACATCTGATAGTAGAATAAATCTCTGTTCTACTATAATGTAATTGTTGTTTGTGTGGACATATGTTTTAGCAGAATAAATTCTCGTTCTGCTGTAAATTGATTAAATTGTTTTGGACATCTATTTAGTAGGACAAATCACAATCCTGCTATTATGTTGTTTGGACATGTATATGCTAGTTGAATTATATTGATATGTTACTCCCTAGTTTGATAATGGATTTGATTTACATGTATGTTGGCCTATGTAGATAATTGATAAGTGACTTGGAATTAAATTGAAAATAAATGGTAACTTATATAAGTACCAATGTGATTGCTAAGATCTTTTTGAATTTTTAAAGTATGGTTTTGAATTAATTTCAATTCTTTAATCAATTTGGGTTTAAAGTTTATAAATAATTTTCAAGTTATATTATTATGTGGAAAATAGGCACAAGGAAAAACTTTGAAAAAAAATTAGACTGAAGAACAAAAGGTATTTAAATGTGAAGTGAGCTTTTAAAAGGAACTTTTTATAAAGGACAAGTGGATTAGTTTATAATAAGTACTGTTTTCAAAAAGAAATTTGAAAGGAGGAATTTTCCAAATGTTTTGATAATATACTTTTAACCCTAAGATAAGTATAAATATTTTCCAAGTAAAAAGGGGAAGTAAGGGGTTTGGGAAAAGTGTTTTGTAAAGATCTTTTGATCAAGTTTTATAAAGTGATTTTTTTGACTAAAAATTAATCAATAAAAGCTTAGCGGATCGCATATGGAATTGAATCAATGTTTGAATGCATAGTTAAATAACCGACAAACAAATCTGGACCAAAACATAACTTTGGAAATATCTAGAGAAAACACGTGAGTTATATGGCACAGTCTTCCCCAATGATGTTGTACTATGTGTATAGATCTCGTTTCGTTCTTCTACGATAATGGTAAGGAAATCTGTCCACAAACCGTTAGGATGTGAACTCCGCTCTTATCATTTTTCTGCTTATTTTCTAATGAATCGAGGTTGTGTTTATTGGAAATTATCGAGAGTTGTTTCTAAGAGACCAGGATTAGATATGTTATCTGAAAACCACTTCAATCTAACTCAAGCATTTCGAATTGAAGACATCTTGAAGAATATGGAATCGAAGACGGAGCATTGAAGTGAAAGCGTTGCTTGCTACTAATCTTAAGAGTGATTTCAAAATGAATGTTGTAGAAGTAATATCTTCGGTTTGTTCTTATCCTAGACAAATTGTATGGATGAAAGCTGGCACTCCATTACTGCCTAGAGGGTAGTGTTAGCATTCCAAGTGGGATTGCTATTCAAAAGATAAGCGTAGCCTCAAGCCTCATCAACCGAAAATGACTAAAATTGGGGAGATGCAGTAGGTCTAAGTGGGTCGCTCCCATTAGGGCGTGTCATCACCTTTCTAGGCACATCTACGTATTTATGGATTGGTTGTGCATGATATCTCAATAAAAAGGGTTGCAAAGCAACATGGATGATGACTATTCGGAAATATCCAGTAACTAGTAGGCTGGTCTTGTGTTGGCAGGATATCCTGGTGAGGTCCTTAGTACATTTTCTAGACATGTACCGTGATAGGTGGTACCCCGGTGCCTTGTCGTAGTATGGAATCCATTCTCCAATAAGCACCATGTGGTTTTGATTATGCCCAACTATGTTGAAATGTGAGATGCAAGCATTTCAACTATTTTCATATGTTACTTTGACCTCTAGACATTATCATAATATCACTGGATTTTCTATAAAAAGTGTTTCGGTTATCGCAAGGAAAAACACATTCGTGTTTATGTGCGATGTGGGATTACGATGTACCTTTGATTTTAATGGGGTTTTAAACATAATAGTTCAATTGTTTGAGTTTACTCACACCAGACCCATGTTTGACCCAGAGTTTTATTTTCTTTCCCTAGAACTCTCGGATGCTCAAATTTTTATGGGCAGCCAAGTAGTTCAGGATTTCCCACGGATGCATCTTGGAGGAGCTTGGAGCAGGAGACTTCATCGATAGCTAGTTATTATATTGTTTCCGTTATATTATATGTATCTTATATCAGTTAGATAGGGACAGACTATTATAACTATCCAAGAGTAGAATTGTATTAGTATGAATCTGATGTATCAGTTTCAAAATGACTTTGTAAAGTATCATGTTGATTAATATATGTTATTCCATTGCCTTGTGAGATTTTATGATTGTTTTCGTTTCTTCTATCTCTTATCTTTTTCTTTCACCCCTAATCATTGGTTTTTCCGGCACTGAATGCTCGAAATGTAATACAGTGGACGTATTAGCGTCGATTTTCGAGGGTCGAAAATCTGGTTCGTTACACTTTATTAATTTTAACTTTATGTTTACTTTGTAGCTCGCTACCGACCTCCAACACCTCCTTTTGAGTAGATTTGAGTATATAACTTTTATTTGTGGAGTTTGAAAGTTTAAGAAATGATTTATTTGATGTATTATTGGCAATGTTATGTAATTTGAGTATTTCCAAACTACCCGACCATGATGTAAAAGCTCCAGCCTTTGTGCATGTTGCTTTTGAAGGCGAAACATAATTCTCATATCATTTCTTTGCAAGATAAGTATTTTCGATTTACAGTGGATTCTTTTCATCAACCAGAATGATGCTTAACTATCAAATTTTGTGTGTAGATCTGGACCTGAAAAGTAAGGAGAAAAAATGGGAAAAAAATAAATATTAAAGGACTTTCGAACCTGACTACGGAAACTGGAAGTAGCATTTGCATTGTCCCATTTCGTCGGATCTAAGAACGGTAGCCAAAATACGGTCTCAAGAAGGTTGGGGGTAAGTGATCTTATATTGACTACCTTCCAATATTTTCATCTTTGTCATTGATGAATGTTCTGTGTTTGGATCTAGATGTTCTTACTTTAACCAAGTACACGATCATATCATGCGCTGAACTTACACCATGTTACAAGGTTAAACTTTTGTCTTGTCGCTTGTTAATTTCTTTTAAACTGAACTTTCCTTTCTTTATACCAATGCATTTTCAAAAATCTTGTTCCACTTATTCATTTACATTGATAGATTCTATTTCACTTCTTACACAGCCCAGATAACCGAATCTGTTGCATTTTCGGCTTCTATTGTCAATAATGTCCACCACCAAACTTCTTACACCTCTTACCCACATCACAATATCCATTCCTAGTTTACAGAAAAGGTTGCTACATTTAATCTACGGATTGAACTAAAGGAGAGTACCTTTTCCATCAACAATCTGTCTTCCTATGCATTTCATTGCCCCCGATCTTATACTTGGAATGTATTCCCAAACCCAGAATCATCAGGGCATTCATTACACTCCCAAAATGACCGATTTCTATTATTCTTCCTAACCATTAACTTTTCCTACAGCTCCTCTTCATTTAGAATTTTCTAATCAATTTAGTTCCCATCGCCACCTGGAGGTCATCTAAATTTCTCAAACCCATACCATCCTTATGTTTACTTCTACTAACAATATCCCATGAGATCTTGCTAGCTCTAGCCTTCCATAAGAAATTTGCACAAATATGAATTATACTATGTGGAGTTGCCTTTGAGAATTCAAAACATTGCATTTGATTTTACACCATAGGATATATTATTTATCTTAACAACTCAATCTTGCCAGCCTAGCTCAACATTTTGCCTTCCCAACTCTTAGCCTTGCCTTTAATTCTTTCGAGCAATACTTAAAATCTCAATGATTAAGAATAATTTTGGATGGCCGGACGCCAAGGTTTTTCAATGGTAATACACTTTCCTCAACACCCAAAATGAAACATATTTTGGTTATATTATCCCATCACCACCAAAAAAATATATTAGAATTCAGTCCATTCATTTGAAGACCAATCATCTTATATAGTTTTGAATAAACCTCTTTACTAACTTTTGCACCTTCTACATCTGCTTTTGTGAAAATAAGGATATCATCTGCATAGATCAAATATGTTATTTCCAAACCATATTTTGAATAAATTTAATTCTTTCTTCTTTCAGTATTATGTCCATCAGTAATGTGAAGTACTCTATAACAATAATGAATATTATAGGTGAAACTAGATTACCTTGTCCTAATCCATTGGAACTGCAAAAAAATCCATAACTATTTCTTTTATATTTGACTAAAAAGCATGTCGTCGATATTATTTCTTGGATAGTACTCCTCCATCTATCTGTAAATTCCATTACATCTGACATATGCAATAAAAAATTCTAATTAATCATATCGTAAGCTTTCCCGATGTCGACTTTGATGCACATGTTGTTATCATTGCTCTTGCCAAAACCACTTTTAAACTCATGTGCCAAAAAATTGCCATCTTTAATGCTTCTCTCTTGGGTAAAGGTAGTTTGATTTCCAAAATCATAGAAGCTAAAAATGGCCTCAATCTATTACTCAACACTTTTTCAATAACCTTATATATAAAGTTACAAAATAGGACGAAAATCTGTAATATTTGTAGGGGTTTTAACCTTGGAGATAAGAATTACCAGGGTATGATTGCTTTCCCTAATTAATCTTCATGAAATGAAGACATATATAACGATATGCAATAAATAATGTGTAATTGTTTCCAAGTGAGCCTTACAGAACTTCATATTAAATCTATCCAGACCAGCGACAATATTATCACTTACTGGAAACGCCACATCTTTCACCTCCTCATAATCAATTACATCATTCATATAGTCCCTTCTAGAATCTGTAAGGATTTTTTTGCATATTATCTTTGGAATATTTGAATCTAAAGGAACTTGATTATAAATCCTCAAAGAACTCAACAGCTCTTCTGCCAAACTATTTAGGGTCTTTGCATCTCATGCCTATCAAATTTTGTTTCGACCTCCGTGCACTGTGGCGCCTTTTTTTGGACATTTTTGCATAGTATGTTGTAGGTTCATCACTTTTTTAGGCCATTCACATTTTTACTTTTGCATAACTTCAATATACTCCCTTTTAAGCGCCCACTCCAAATTGGCCTTGCATTCTTGTTGTTCTCTAGCCAAACTTTCACCATGAAACTCTTCATTTTACTTTTGTAACTCACCACATCTTCTTTTCCATTCACTAACTTCCACCTTCAAATCCTTCTTGTTCATGTTCTGTTGCTTAACCATCACCTTGCACCTCCTCTGCTTTGCCAGGAATTTGTATAACGGTATGCATTGTGTATTGATTATCCATGCTTGCTCAAATATTACTTGATAATCCTCATAAGTATTCCAATGGTTCATGTGTTTAAACATTTTTCCATATTGGATTTCATGTCCACTGGATACACTAAGATTGGAGAGTGATCACTGCCACTTAATAGGAGATAATTCAGCTCATAAGATAGAATGCTTGAATCCATTAGATGTTGGCCAAAGCTCTATTGATTCTTGTTTGTATATTCTTTTTTGGACTCGAACACTAAGAAAATTTGAAACCCTAAATGTTTATCTTTGTTAGACCTGCTTTGGACATGCACATATCAAATTATATCATTTTCCCGCAATGGGGTATATTACCTCAAGTTGCTCACTGGCATATCGAATACAATTATAATCTCCTATGTGCAGCTGAGGATGTATAATATTATAAGCATCAATTTCTAAATTGTCCAATAGATTGCATCTCATATGTTCGGAATCATATGTGTAAACAAAGGTACATATAAACAGTGGCATGCCTCCTTTTCTCAACTGTATGGAAATATGTTGATCACTCATAGATAATAAATTTTTCTTTAAAGTAGCATAAGTGTTTATATACCTTATTTTGATTATTTCATACTCAAGTTTAAGCTTATTCATACTTGGTACTGACTCCACCATAAACATACCATCACGGTTTTTGCAAAGAGGCGATTCCAAAACTCTTTTCAACTTTTCATGTATAGCTCTAAACTGTAGGTTTTCTTCCTTCAACTTACTTCTCAAAACCCTCTCCTTATTTTTTTGCATATCAAACAATTCTATCAAAATGTATATTTTTGATAAACCTTACACAAAAGAGATAAAATTTTCTCATAATAAAATTTATATTCATAAGTGAATATTTAACATTTATACAAGGTAACATATATAGGTAGCTATGTCACGGTCTAATGGTGAAATTTTACGTTGAAAATAATATATATATATTTAAAAGGTTCAAATTATGATTTAATATTTGCTTAACCTTCATTTGTGAACGATGATTTGTTAATTAAGATTTCACTCATTTTGGATCAAGTCCAAGCTCATAAGTTATTGCTAATATGTCTCGGTGACTTGGATGTGGATCAACTTCATAGAATCTACAAGTAGAGAAAGGATAAATAATTAGAAAGATCCTTAGATAAGTATGGATAATTTTTTGTAAAGTATACCTCAAAAGTCCAGTGTTCTACAAATATGTGTAACACTGATAGTTTTTCTTCAGTCCTTCATTTGGTCTGATCACTTCTCTATTCTCAGATTCATAATTCTTTGTGTCTCCACTTCAGGAAGTACTTGATTGTCAATCAACTAAGACTGGAATGATTATTCCCTAATTAACTTTAAGCTATCATGCATTCTTATGAGTTATTTTTTCATACCTTTGTTCTAAGGTTCTCGATAAAATATATTTTCTATTAAGAAAACTAGATAAGAACAGAAATAAATTATGGGTTACAAGACGTAATACATACTATTTTCCATCTAGGGTTCAAAATTAGATCATGATGGGTTACAAAACGTAATACGTACTATTTTCCAATACGGAATTGAACCAGGTGCTTGTTCAACAAGCTCTTGATTTTTAGGCATTAACGCTTAAGGACTAGTTCTTATTCAACAAGCGTCTGATCATTTGGCACTTGTTGAACAAGCGCTAGCACACACACCTATATGAAGCATTTTCCCTCCTTTCCCTTATTTTTCACCTTCATCGTTTTTTAGTTTTACCGTTTTAATTAAAAAACATCCAAATGCTAACCGATCCATTAAAATTGCTAGATGAGTTCCCTGTTACACGAATGATGCCAATGGTGGTGTAGTGCATACCATTTCAGATACTACCATGATTGCAGATGATCTTCGCTGATTGTAGAGCTACCATACACAATGACAAATCGATTGAGTGCAGTGTTAATGATGCATCGGGTATATTTTTAATATACAATTGTTTGTACCAAAATTGGGCACAACACTCTTCGGAAGTTTTTGAAGAGATAAAGTGAAGAACTTAAAATGGAAAAGGAGGATTATCTAACAAAAACTCCAAAAACAGATAATGAAAGTAATAAGAACGCACAGAAACACAAGAATTTAGAGTGGTTCGGCGTGTTGCCTACGTCCACTATGAAGTTGATTGCTTACTGATGTTTCTTTGACAATTAAAATTGATTTCAACGAGTTACAACAGATAATGATAATTTACAGCAATGAAATTCGTTAGTAGCAACAGCGCTGGAGTTTAGAACTGGATCCGGCAGAGTCTGGGCGTTGGAGAATTCAAAGAAGAAGAAGAAGATCCCTTTTCTGTATGCCCTGGTGCTCTATTTATAGGTGTAGGAGGCTAATATTTCGCTCAGATCTCGGGAGACCCCTTCTGGCACGTGACTAGGCCCGCGCGCCCAAGCCCGCGAAGTTTCGGCCCGATCCTTGATTGATACGAACCGATTTCGTATCGATCAAGATTGCATCCAATGGAGTCAAAATTTGGCGTGGACATTCTTCAGCATGCACGTAGGCTCCTGTGAAAATTTCATGACATTTGGACTTGTAGATTAGGAGATATGATCGATACGAAATGGTGATGTTCGGCAGGCTGTTTCATTCGTATGGATCGTTTCGACTCGATGACTTCGAATCGATGGCGGCATGTGCTGGCAGGTTGACGTGGCGCGCGTCCTTCGCATCGATCTGTAGCATACCCAGTTTGAATCGATGAAAACAGTCTAGTTCGAATCGATGGACGTTGGCTTGTTCGCATCGATGAAGGTTTCTTAGTTCATATCGATGAAGGCTGCATAGTTCGTGTCGCCTATTGTGCTTTGCTTCGCATCGATGGGAGGCGAGCATTTCGTATCGATTGGTGATCGATCGATACGAAGAGAGCTTTTGAGATTGAGCGATGCGAAATAGATGAAAGTGTTTGTTTCCCGATGGATACGAAGTGGGCATTGGATGATCGAGTCGAACTGTTGCTTCCTGATGGATGTGGAGGGATACGAAGTGGGCGTTGACTGATCGAGTCGAACAGAGCTTTCCTTGATGGACTCAAACTCGATGGATTCGAACAGCGGCCACCTGATGGATTCGAACTATAGAAGCTTGATGGATTCGAACAAAGCTCTCTAGACGATGGATGCGAAGCAGACTTTGGTGATGAATACAAACTCGATCGAGTCGAACAGAGGCTTCCTGATGGGTTCGAACTCGATCGAGTCGAACAATGGCTAGTTTTCATCCAATCTTGCATCGATCGTAACTTGAGCATACGAACTCGGATTGACTTGAAATTTGGAATGTTGACTTTTATGGCTTCCCTCGTCGTGTCTTGTCGATTGTAGCTCGATCCGAACTCGGACAAAATTCACCGATATCCATGGAAAACCTGCGTATAACCGATCTCTAAGACGAACATTCATTGGATTCTAGTCAAGTTCTTGGTGTCACGGCCTTGCCAAAAGGCGGGATAACAACAATTATCAGATAAATATACTTATTACAAATTATAAATATTTATCGGTTTGGTTAGTTCACATCTTCCCACATTTTTGTCCTGGATTTGTAACAAATTACAAAATGAAACCTCTATTGGAAAGAAATCGCTATTTTAATTTTCAATGTTACAATAAATGGCGACCTTTCTAGAGATAATGGTTTCCTGAAAACCCTAATATTTCTTCTTCTCTTTTTTTATTTTTCTTCTCCCAATTTCTTATTTTCTCCTTTTTCTTCTTTCTTTTCATGAATCAATCTGAGATAATCAAAGTTGAGGCTGGCTGTGATGAGAATGCAAGGGAATGGTGTAACACCTCCACTAAAAAGACCCTAATTACCAGCAGCAGTTCATCATAAAATATGAATTAAGGCCAAGTTACTCAGATTTCGATGGTCAGTTCATCATAGGAGGAGGCAGGAGGTAGCAGCAGGGGTGTGGGTCTAAGACTTAAGGGATTTATGGCCTGAGGGATGAGTTACACGCATATATCAATGATGCATGTCTATGCACGTGTACACTGATATAAGGAGTCTGCAGTTTTGTTTATGGGTTGGTTGTGTTTTATGAGTCTTGTAATGTTTGTGTTGGGTTAACATGGTCTGGTTTAGCTTAGGGATTGATTTAGTCATGTTGAATGAGTCAAGTTAATGGAGTCATGTTGACTAAGTCATGCATGAATCACTATAAAAGTATATGCATAGTTGATGTAAAAGATATGAAAAAATGATATAATATCAATTCTTATTTTCTTCTTTTACTATTGTTGTTCACTACTCTTAATCTTGTTCTTTTGCCTTCTCTGATTCCTAACTCCAACCTCTCTTCTTCCACCTCTCCTCTTATCTCTTTGAACTTCCTTACCTTACTTCCCTCTGCCTGTATTTCACCTTCTACTCCTCTCAACCCTCACTTTTTGTTCCTTTATCCTTCCTTCCTCTCAAAACCAAACACACCACCCTCCATATCACCTTCTATATTGCCCAGAAACTCACCAGTAGCTCACCACCATCTCCATATTACACCATGACCAAAACTGCCATCATCATGTCAACAACCACCGACCAACTTGGACATTACAAAGTGGTATCAAAGCAACCTTCTGGGCATGATTCAAACCCCCATCATTCATCCAACAACCCAACCATGGTCACTACTAATCAAAATCAAGAAGAAGCATGGAAAAGACAAAAGGAGATCAGTAAAAGAACTTTATTTTCTTGGAGAAATTCAGAGTAGAAATTTGAAGGTATGCACAACATTCTAACCACTCTTGCTCATGATATGTAATAAATCAAGGTCCAAACCACCCCCAGTTCACCCAAATCCTCTTTAGTTCGTCCAAATGCACCTCCAACCCATCAAGAACATCTCCTTCTACATAAATCATACACTACCCTTCCTATGCTAGTAATTCCTCAGCCTACACTCCACTAATGAGGCCCCAGAATTCCTACACACATATTCAAGAACCACTCCTACCTAACCCATTCACCACCCTTGCCCATGATTTTTAGCAAACCAAGGTCCAAACTGCGCCAACCCCTGCAAACCTTGCTACCAATCATTACAAATCCCTCCTTTCCGATCCACATACTGCAAAATTTTCAACTACTATCCTAGCAGCCCCACCTATTAATTAAAGAAACTACTTTACAAACCTAAGAACTGTTGCAAATAGTACTCCAAAAATCCATCAAACCAAAGAATAATTAAAGAAATTCTTAGATGGATTAAAAGGGGAAATTAGATTTGATGTATTGGTTTGTAAACTTGTAGATTTCAGGGAAGTAGTTTCTTTAGCTAGATTATTTGAAGCCAAATGGCTTAGAATTCAAAAGGATAACAAGATAATTGCAAATGATGAAGCATCAATGCCCAAACTAATTCTTGATAGCAGTGCATCAACTACTAGGAATCCTAATTGCCTATTCCTATCATGAAAAATGCAATGTAAAAACAACCTTGAAAACTTGGCAAAAAGCAAGGATCCAACCCCTGTAGAGCTATTGGAAAGGAGAAGAGAGGAACTATGTTGTAATTGTAATGAAAAAATGCATGTGGGGCATCAGTGTAAAAACCAAGTTTACATTCTTGGCGGTGCTATGAACTTAGAATACTTGACTAAAAATAAAGAAGAGGGTAAAGGCAAACCCAAAGATGAGGAGGCTACAACTCATCGTCAACCAGAACAATCACCCACCATATTATTTCATGATTTTGTAGGATCCATATTCTTAGAATTCTACATACCATAAAATTGCAGGATGCTAACAATAATAAAGTGATGCAACTTCTTAATGGTTCTAAGCTGAAGCATTCTTTAATTACATTGAAGGTTCTTTATGTATGTAAATTAGTTATTAGTGAAAGGAATGTGTTAATTTCTAACCCAAGTGGTAGTACATTGACACGAAATGTAATTTAAGGTGTGGTCTACGTATGGTACTCATCTCAGCTATAAAGATTACCTCCATAATTGGATTTAACCTTGAGGACAAGGTTGTTTTGAAGAAGGAAGTTGTAACAACTCCACTATGAAGACCCTAATTACAAGTAACAGTTCATCAGAAAATATTAATTCGGGCGAAGTTCATCAGATTCCGATGGTCAGGTCATTATAGGAGGATAGAGGTAGCAGCAGGAGTGCAGGTCCAAGACTTGAGGGATTTATTGTAACATCCCCTATCTAAAGGCCTAAAGCTAAGCGCTACAGATGCTGTAGTCGTCTATAATATTAACTTCCAGCGACTAAATATGGCTATGGTACCGGTATCTATAATATCAGAAGCACTTAAATATGAAACAAATCACAGATTTCAAAATAACATTTTCCATTACATTTCAAGACATATGTTCCATACTCAGATTACATAATCCCAAAATGTTTCCCAGGCAATGACAGAATATACTTATTACAAAATACGCCAAGAGCGACATATGAAGATGCCCCCTTGGATGATCAGAGTAATATTGTCATAACATACATAATACACACAGTGGAATTAAAACAAAAAAAACAAGAAATGCAACTCTTAAATAGCTATCCGTTGGCCTCCTGCTCGCCTCCGGTAGCTTTATTCATCATCCTACTAAGAACCTGAGAGAACCTCAACCCTCACCCTACTCAAATCAATTTTGAGCACCCGAGAGTTTAAGGGGAAAACATAAACTTCGAGTCAGACATAAAGCCTAGTGTGAATAATACTATACATCCTGGTTATTAATGTTATGTGAGACCACACCGCTTAGCGGAACGGGTTTTCCCTCACTAACATCCTTTTAAAACATATCTTTAGCAAATCTTTTCCTACAACCAAAACTGGTTAAATACTGTAAAGCATCATTATGTAGACATATATATCAGGTAATAAAAGAACTATATGTTTGGACACTTTAGTTTTGTTTGGCTAACTATTAACCTTTAGCTGACTCAGACCTACCAGACAATACAACTAAATATTCTAACATCTATTACATACTCCTCTTCTAGACATTCTATCCTTAACTATCTGTTAAATACTTCTCTTCTGGACGATCTGTCCCTAACTTAACATCTCTCAGGGTCACCTGATCCTAATGGTTTTGCGGGCTCACCAATAACCTATCTGTATACAAATATATATTCCCTTCTGTGTGTAATCATAATTTTAGTCTTACCTGTAACAAAGCCCTACACACTGGAATTTTGGACAAAAATTAGTTGGGGCCAATAGCTAATGTATAGGGTGCAACCCTATACTAGTCCCATCTGGTATTCTAATATCTAAGTCATTTTCACTTAGGGATCTCTTCCCATAATTTTCCTTGAAAACCTTTTCAAAATGATGTAAACTTTTTAAATCAAACTCACTCAAGGAAAATACATATATTCTATGCTTTACTCTTTGCCATGTTATACATACACACACACACACACTTTCTCTAACCTTAGTTGATGAAAACACATAATCATTTGAAAGCACCCGTTTCGACTCCAGTAAAAGGATCTTTTTTGAAACCAAGTAAAACCCTTCATTTATCTAGGCCGAAAGGCCAAAACCTTCCTTTTGAAACCATTCTTAAAACCCTTTCGAAACCTTTGAGAATCATCCTTTTGAAAGCGTTAAAACCTTAGACATCGTATCTTAAAACACTTTAAAACATTACCTTTAGAAAACCTTGGAAAAACCTTCCATTTTAACCCTTTCGAAACCATCAGAAAACTCTACCTTTCGACTCCTTTGAAACCATTAGGGAACCACCCCTTCGAAGCCTTTCCTTAAGACCTTTCGAAAGAAATAAAACAATAAACCATTGGAAAGCCTTTGGGTTCAATTTAAAACATGTGGAAACCTTTAAAAACCGACTTGGTTGAAACCATTTGAATCATGCCTTCAAGTAGAGCAAAAGGATACGAAACCCAATAAAGTCGAAAGCATTCCTTTCGAGAGCTTTTCATAAGTAAAAGTGATGGTGTCGAAACCACCCTTTCGAAAGCATTGGAGAAGTGGCTAATCTTTTTAAAACTATGTATACATTCCGAAACCACGGACATTAAAAGTTAGGAAGGCAGCAGCTGGGGGTTTCGACCCCTTCGAAAGCATTATTAAAAATAAAAAAGTGCAACCCATTCGAAACCTTCCCTTTTAAAATATTTGACCCAGTCAAAAGCCAACTGAGTTGAAAGCTTACCTTTCGAAAGCAAAGCAGGCACTACCTTTAATTAAAAAAAAGACATACTCCAACCCCTTCGGAACCTAACGTTTTGACTATGTACCCTCTACCTTTTATCCAAGGCACTACGTACCAAATAGATTGATACCATGCGCTTTGGTTTCGAAAGCATGGTGGCGAAACATCCTAGTCGGAACCCCTTGATACCGAAAGTGGCGGAACATGCTTAAAACATGTTATTTTTGTTTTTAACTTAAAAAGAAAAACTTTTCAACCAACCTGCTTTTGTTTGTCAAATTTTCATTAGTTGCTAAATACCATTTTCAAAAGTGCTACCAAAATTTTTAGAATTAAACAATGATTTTATTTTACAAAATACTCCTTCTCCTTAATAAAATATATAAAACATTTAAGTCACATACCTTAAATAATTTTATATATTCATCAAAACACTTAGGAAAATTCTATAAAAATTCCAGAAAATCCTTTTCAATATGTTTTCTAACATATATAAATTTCAGACCCAAACAATTTATTATTTAGCCGTAAATAACTTAAAACCCAATTAATCATTATCTCTACTACAAAATTAATATAAAATCCACATTAATTCGGAAAATTATGAAAATTGAAACCTGTCTCTAAAATATCATTTCTGATCTATGTTTAAATTCGCAAGGCATTTGGACATGATTTAATAGGTTTTCCATATCAAACACATCAATATAAACATGGGTAAAATCATCAATAAGCATATATAAACTTTTAATCGTCCAAAACATGGCATTATCATGCAAAAACATTTCGAATTATCATTAAAACTGAAAACCATAAGAAATATGGGATGTAGTAATTATCCACATTAGCTTGAGATTAAGGAATTGAGATTTGATCTTGATTAAGTTGATTTACTTCTTCCTCTTGAAAATCCTAGCTTTATCTTCTCTTGAGATTGCTAATGGTGGTCGGCCATAGAGTTTTTGCTTGTTTGGTTTCCTAATGGTTTAGGGTATAAGTTTATTATATTTACCAATTTGCCCTCCCTTATTTCCTAACACCTATTTCCATCTTAGTCCTTTAGTTCATTATACATGTAGGCACGGCTACCCCTTATCGATCACAAATCTAATCCACTAATCACCTTACATTACTTTATTTAATTTAGCTAATTAAATATCCTAATAATGTTACTAAAAATATGGGGTGTTACAGACTCCCCTCCTTAAAGAATTTCATCCTCGAAATTACGATAAGGTACACAACAAATCAATCAACAAGGTAAAACATACTATAAAAAAAATCAGGATAAGCGTCTCTAATCCTGCTCTCATTCTCCCAAGTACAGTCTCGCTCTTCGTTGCTCCACTGGACCTTCACTAGTCTGACTTTCTTATTTCTTAGCTTCTTCTCATCTCTCGCCACAATCTGAATCGGCTTTCTAACTATGGTTAAGTCCGGTTCTACTACTAAGTCCTCCAACATTGTCGGTGCTACAGTAGTCTTCGGGTCTCTAACACACTTTCTAAGATGAGAAACATGAAAAACATTATGGAGTCCTGGCAAACTACTCGGTAACTCTACTCTGTACTCGATCCTCTCAATAATATGAAAAGGTCCAATGAATCTTGGTGCTAACTTCCCTGATCTTCTGAATCTGATTACACCCTTCATCGGTGAAACCTTAATAAACGCCTAATCTCCAACAGAGAACTCCAAGTCTTTCCTTCTTATATCTGCATAACTTTTCTACCTAGACCAAGCCTCCCTCATTCTAGCTCGAATCAACTCAATCTTATCTGCGGCTTCTTTCACTAAATCCAAACCAAGAACCAACTTATCCTCGGTCTCTAATCAACATGTGGGAGATTTGCATGGCCTTCCATACAAAGCTTCAAATGGTGCTATCCCAATACTAGTCTGATAGTTGTTGTTGTACGAAAACTCGACTAAATGTAGATGGTCTTCCCATGATCCCCCAAAGTCCAATACACTAGCTCTTAACAAATCCTCCAAGACTTTGTTAACTCTTTCCATTTGCCCATCAGTCTGTAGATGGTAAGCTATACTCATCTTGAGTTTGGTTTCTAAAGCTTCCTGTGGACTCTTCCAGAACTCACCGGTGAACAAGGAATGTCTATCACTAACAATACTACTAGGAATTCCGTGCAGTCTAACCACATTCTTTAAGAACAAGTTCGCCAGAATAGGTGCAGTCCAAGTTGACTTTACTGGAATGAAATGGGCACTCTTGGTCAATCTATCTACTATGACCCATGTACTTTCATTCCCTTTGCTTGATCTTGGCAACCAATCAATAAAGTCCATAGAAATAGAATCCCATTTCCAAATCGGAATATCTAATGGCTGAAGCAATCCACTCGGCTTCTGGTGTTCAGCCTTTGCCTCTTGGAAATTCAAGCACTGCTTTACCCATAAGCCAATATCTCATTTCATACCTTCCTTGAAGAAACTCTTTTTTGTATCCTGATACATCTTGGTTCCTCCTTGATGAATAGTGTACTTCGAACGATGGTATTCCTCCAAAACTTCTTTCCTTATGCTTCCCACATTCAGAACACACAACGTTCCTTTCTTTCTCAACTACCCATTCTGGTCAAGATTGAAGTCCTTCAAGTCATTGCTCTCCATTCCTTCCCTTAACTTCCTGATCCGCTCGGCTAAAACCGGATCCTCCTCCTGTTTAGAAGCTATCTTCTCAATCATTACCGATCGGACTTCTAAACAGGACAACATAACACCTTCTCCACAAGACCCAACCTCAGACCTATACTGGACTCTACAGGCTGATAATACTTCCAAATCCTTCCATTCGGCAATCATTACCAATACAAAATTCTGATGCTTCCTGCTAAGGGCATCCGCTACCTTATTTCCTTTTATGGGTGTATACTCAATTCCAAAATCATAAGCAGCAATAAACTCCAACCATCTTTGTTGTCTCATGTTTAGCTCTTTCTAAGAGAACAAATACTTCAATGACTTATGATCCCTGTGAAGCTCAAATTGCTCTTCCAAAAGGTAATGCCTCCACACCTTCAAAGCAAATATCACTGCAGCCAAATCATGCGTTGGATATCTAACTTCATGCGATCTAAGCTGACTAGAAGCATAGGCAATCACTTTACCTCTCTGCATTAGCACAGCTTCCAATCCTGTTCCACATGCATCAATATAAACAACTAAATCATGGTTTCCCTCTAGAACCACCAACACCGGTGCATGGGTCAATAAGTGTTTCAAGCTCTGGAATGCTTTCGCACACTTATCGGTCCATACAAACTTTACATCCTTTCGCGTTAACTTGGTCATCGGTGCAGCTATCCATGAAAAATCCTTTATAAACCTTCAATAATATCCAACCAATCCATGAAAGCTTTTTATCTCGGTCACTGTCTCGGGTCTCTTCCAATTATTCACCGCTTCAATCTTTGTTGGATCCACAGACAACCCTTTTTCTGAGAATGCATGACCAAGGAACTTCACTTCCCTTTACCAGAAATGGCACTTAGAAATTTTTTCCTTTGGTTGATGCTCCCTCAACGTCTCAAGCACCACTCTAAGATGAACTGCATGCTCCTTCTCATCCTTAGAGTATATCAGAATATCATCTATGAAAACAAACACGCGTCTATCCAAGTGTTCTTGAAAATTTTGGTTCATTAAATCCACAAAGAATGCCGGTGCATTAGTTAGTCCGAACGGCATAACTAACCATTTGTGCGATCTGTATCTTATCTTAAACGCTGTCAAGGGTATACTATCTTCCGCTACTCTAACCTGATGAAATCCTGTTGCCAAATCCAACTGGGAAAATACCTTGGTTCCACTTAACTGATCAAACAAATCGTTAATTCTCGGCAATGGATATCGATTCTTTATCATCCTTTCATTCAACTTATGATAATCGATACATAGCCTTAACGATCCATTCGGCTTCTTAGCAAATACGACGGTTGCTCCCCAAGGCGAACTACTCGGTCTAATGAAACTCTTGCCTTCCAAATCCACCAACTACACTTCAACTCTTTCATTTATGTAGGTGGTATCCTGCTTGGCGGCCTACTTACTGGTTCTGCTCCAGGCACCAAATCTATCCGAAACTCAATGGCTCGTTTCGGGGGCAATCCAACTACTGGCTCAAAGACATCCACGAATTCTCTAACCATGAAAACTCGACTCAGCTCGTCTTCCAACTCCACAACACTCAACATGCGTTCAATTCACAACTAGGGTTTTCTATAGTATAAACTATCTAATCACTACAATCAGGGTGTCTAAGTGATATCTTCCTATCATGGCAAAATATCCTAGCACCATACTCGCTTAGCCAATCCATCCTAAGAATAATTCCAAACCCCACAAAGTCAAACACATGCAAACAATAAACAAAAGTATGACCTAGCAAATCAAATTCTAAGTGGTCAAACTTCATCCCAAGTGACGCATACCCTCCTATCGAATTTGCAACCCTTAAGGATGTAACTAAATATGAGGGTTCTAGGTTAAGCATATCTACCAAACATCCAGATATAAAATAATGTGATGCACTAATATCAAATAGAACGCTAACGGACATACCGTGATTCTGTAGCAAGCCTCCCAGAACTGCCTTTCCCTTCTCCTGCACTACTGGCCTTGAAGCAGCAGGCTCCAATGCATACACTTGGCCCTTTCCATCCTTTGTGGGCTCCTTGCATTGATTCTTATAATGGCTGATCTGATCACAATTAAAGCACCTGATGTTCTTCTTTCCAATCACCTCCTTTCCTTTTTTCCTTTACGATACGACACTCATGAGCATAGTGTCCTTTCTTGTCGCACTTGTAGCAATCCACCTCAGATTTCCCCTTCTTTGCCGCTCCTCCCTTTTGAGCATTTTTCTTATGGAAGAATTTTCTTTTCTGACCTTGTCCAACCTGGACTTCCTTCTCCTTCTTCTTTTCCAAACAAGCTAACATCTCCTCATGTCTCAACGCCATTTCCAAAACCACATCACAGGGATCTCTGATGTGTGGTAAGGTAGCTCTTGTCAACTCTGGCTTCAAAACCCTAATAAACTTTTCATTTCTCTTCAGCACTGTATCAACAGTGGCATACTCATATCGGGCTAACTCCTTGAACCTACCAGCATACTCCAAAACAGACATCTCCCCTTGTTCTAGCTCAGCAAACTTTCGAACCAAAACAGACTGCGCCATTAGTGACATGAACCTTTCTTGAAACCTCCTCTTGAACTCTGCCCACGTCATAGTCTATTCATCCACACTAGCAGTTACGGTATTCCACCAAAATAAAGCAGCTCCCTGAAGCTGTCTTGATGCTAACCTCCTCTTCCACTCATCGTTGAGCCCCAAATCCGCGAAAAGCCTCTCATAGTGTAATAGCCATTTTCCCACTTCTATAGCATCTTCTATCCCAATAAACGGCTTCCCTCCAAGCCTAGTGTAATCTCTGCTCAAGTTACCATACTGATTTACTATCGGAGCTTCCTGAACTCTTCCTCCAGCAGCATTCCCTCCGACAACTCCGGCAGCAATCCTAGCTTTCATCATGTTTACGAAGAACTGATACATGGATCCTATATCCACTTGGGGAACCCCAACACCAACATTCTCAGCCTGAGCCTGACCTTGAGTTCTTATAACATCCGGTCGCGCATTTTCTTTTGTGCTGGTGTTGTCTCCTCCTAGATTAACTCGGCCTCTTCTTCCATCCATATCAGTATTCAAGCCTCATGAGATACAGAAGAATAGCCTAAAAGAGATAAGAGAATAGATATATAACATATACTTATATATAGCAAATACAAGTATGTTACTATAGCGTCACCCCATATCCCGATCTTAACTCTAATTCATAAGGATTATGTTTTCAAAAATCATTTTTAGTTAAAGTATTTCATAAACCATGCTCTAATACCAAGTTGTAACATTCCCTATCTAGAGGCCTAAAGCTAAGTGCTACAGATGCTGTAGTCATCTATAGTATTAACTTTCGGCGACTAAATACAACTATGGTAATGGTATCTATAATATCAGAAGCACCTGAATATGAAAAAATCATAGATTTCAAAACAACATTTTCCATTACATTTCAAAACATATGTTCCATACTTAGATTACATAATCCCAAAATGTTTCCCAAACAATGACACAATATACTTATTACAAAATACGCGAAGAGCGGCATATGAAGATGCCCTATTGGATGATCAGAGTAATATTATCATAATAGACATAATACATACAGCGGAATAAAAACAAGAAATGCAACTCCTAAATAGCTATCCGTTAGCCTCCTGCTCACCTCCAGTAGCTTTATTCGTCACCCTGCTAAGAACCTCAACCCTCAGCCTACTCAAACCAATTTTGAGCACCCAAGAGTTTAAGGAGGAAAAAGCTTCGAGCCAGACATAAAGCCTGGTGTGAATAATACTATACATGCCGGTTATTAATGTTATGTGAGACCATGCTGCTTAGCGAAACGGGTTTCCCTTCACTAATATCCTTTTAAAACATATATTTAGCAAATCTTTTCCTGCAACCAAAACTGGTTAAATACTGTAAAGCAGCATTATGTAGACATACATATCAAGTAATAAAAGAATTATCTATTTGAACACTTTAGTTTTATTTGGCTAACTATTAACCTTTGGCTGACTCGGGCCTACCAGATAATACAACTGAATATTCTAACATATGTTAGATAATCCACTTCTGGATAGTCTATCCCTAACTATCTATTAAATACTTCTCTTCTGGACGGTCTGTCCCTAATTTAACATCTCCCAGGGCCACCTGATCCTAATGGTTTTGCGGGCTCACCAATAATCTATCTGTATACAAATATATATTCCCTTCTATGTGTAATTATAATTTTAGTCTTACCTGTGACAAAGCCCTACACACTAGAATTTTGGATAAAAATTAGCTAGGGCCAAAGCTAATGTATAGGGCGTGACCCTATACCAGTCCCATCTGGTATTCTAATGTCTGAGTCACTTTCACTTAGGGATCTCTTCCCATAATTTTCCTTGAAAACATTTTCAAAATGATTGAAAACTTTTAAATCAAACTCACTCAAGGAAAATACATATATTCTATGCTTTACTCAAAATCACTTTGCCATGTTTTACACACATGCGCGCGCGCGCACACACACTTTACTCTAACCTTTGTTGATGAAAACACATAATCATTTGAAAGTACCCCTTTCGACTCCATTGAAATCATCTCTTTTGAAACTAAGTAAAATCCTTCATTTTCTTAGTAGAAAGGCCAAAACCTTCCTTTTGAAACCATTCTTAAAACCCTTTCGAAAAGTTTGAAAATCATCCTTTTCGAAAGCGCTAAAACCTTAGACATCATATCTTAAAACACTTCAAAACAATGCCTTTAGAAAACCTTGGAAAAACCTTCCATTTCAACCCTTTAGAAACCATCAGAAAACACTACCTTTCAACTCCTTCAAAACCATTAGGTAGCCACCCCTTCGAAACTTTTCTTTAAAACCTTTTAAAAGCAATAAAACAAAAAACCTTTCGAAAGCCTTTGGGTTTAATTTAAAACATGTGGAAACCTTTAAAAACCGACTCGTTCGAAACCATTTGAATCATGCCTTCAAGTAGAGAAAAAAGATATGAAACCCAATAAAGTCAAAAGCATTCCTTTCGAGAGCTTTTCCTTAGTAAAAAGTGATGGTGTCGAAACCACCCTTTCGAAAGCATTGGAGAAGTGACTAATTTTTCAAAAACTAAGTATACCTTCCGAAACCATTGACTTTGAATGGTAGGAAGGTGGCAGCTAGGGGTTTCAACCCCTTCGAAAGCGTTATTAAAAATAAAAAGTGCAACCCATTCAAAACCTTCCTTTTTAAAATATTTGACCCATTCGAAAGCCAACTGAGTCGAAAGCTTACCTTTCGAAAGCAAAGCAGGCGTTGCCTTTAATTTTAAAACAAATTCATACTCCAACCCCTTCGAAACGTAACATTTCGACTATGTACCCTCCACTTTTATCCAAGGCGCTACGTAGTAAATAGATTGATACCATGCGCTTTGGTTTCCAAAGCATGGCGGTGAAACATCCTAGTTGAAACCTCTTGATGCCGTAAGTGGTGAACATGCTTAAAACATGTCGTTATTTTTTTTAACTTAAAAAGAAAAACTTTCAACCAACCTGTTTTTGTTTGTCAAATTTTCATTGGTTGCTAAATACCTTTTTCAAAAGTGCTGCCAAAATTTTCATAATTAAATTATGTTTTTATTTTACAAAATACCCCTTCTCCTTAATAAAATATATAAAACATTTAAGTCTCATACCTTAAATAATTTTATATATTCATCAAAACACTTAGGAAAATTCTATAAAAATTCCAAAAAATCATTTTCAATATGTTTTCTAACATATATAAATTTCAGACCCAAATAATTTATTATTTAGCCGTAAATAATTTAAAACCCAATTAATCATTTTCTCCACTAGAAAATTAATATAAAATCCACATTAATTCAGAAAATTATTAAAATTGAAACCCTTCTCTAAAATATCATTTCTAATCTATGTTTAAATTCGCAAGGCATTTGGATGTTATTTAATAGGGTTTTCATATCAAACATATCATAAAAATCAATATAAACATGGATAAATCATCAACAAGCATATATAAACTTTCAATCATTCAAAACGTGGCATTATCATGCAAAAACATTTCGAATTATCATTAAAAGCGAAAACCATAAGAAATAAGGGATGTAGTAATTATCTACCTTAGATTGAGATTAAGGATTTGAGATTTGATCTTGATTAAGTTGATTTACTTCTTCCGCTTGAAAATCCTAGCTTTATCTTCTCTTGAGATTGCTAATGGTGACCGGCCTTAGAGTGTTTTTGCTTGGAGAATTATGAAATGAACGTGTGTTTGGTTTCCTAAGGGTTTAGGGTATAAGTTTATTATATTTCCCATTTTCCCTCCCTTGTTTCCTAACACTTATTTCCATCTTAGTCCTTTAGTTCATTATACATATAGGCATGGCTACCCCTTATTGATCACAAATCTCAATCAACTAATCGCATTACATTGCTTTATTTAATTTAGCTAATTAGATATCCTAAATAATGTTACTAAAAATATGGGGTGTTACATTTATGGCCTAAGGGATGAGTTATATGCATGTATCAGTGGTGCATGTCTATGCACGTGTACACTGATACAAGGAGTCTGCAATTTTGTTTATGGGTTTGTTGTGTTTTGTGAGTCTTATAATGTTTGATTAGGGTTAACATGGTTGGTTTAGCTTAAGGATCGATTAAGTCACGTTCAATGAGTCAAGTTGATGGGGTCATGTTGAGTAAGTCATGCATGAATCACTGTAAAAGTACCTGCATAGTTGATGTTAAAGATATAAAAAAATGAAATAACATCAATTCTTATTTTCTTCTTTTACAATTATTGTTCACTACTCTTAATCTTATTCTTTTGCCTTCTCTGATTCCTAACTCTAACCTCTCTTTTTCCTCTCTGATCATCTTATCCTTACCCTATCCTCTCCTCTTATCTCTCTGAACTTCCTTACCTCACTTCCCTCTGCATGTATTCCACCTTCTACTCCTCTCAACCCTCACTTCTTATTCCTATATCATACCTTCCTCTCAAAACCAAACACACCTCCCTCCATATACCTTCCATTTTGCCCAAAAACCCACCAGTAGCTCACTACAATCTCCATATTACACCATGATCGGAACTTCCATCATCATGTCAACAACCACTGACTAACTTGGACATTACAAGTGGACGGAGGTGAGAAGGAAAGGAAAAAAGGTTTCATTCGTGAAAGGAGGAGATGATGGTGTATCAGATCTTGGGGGATTTGGAATAAAAAACAGATCTAGAGCTGGTTTGAACACTGGTCGCCATTTGGAGGAAGGTATGCAGCCAGGGGGATCAATGGCAATTTTGCCGCTAAAATAGTTTGTGAAAATCGAAACTCAATTTAGAAAGCTGATATAGGAAGAAGTTCACTAGTCAATAAAAAATTCTATATACCTAAGGATGAAAAGAAAGTATCTTATAGCGATGCAGTTAAGGGTCTATCTAAACTAAAGGGCGTTCGTTCTACGCTAGATTTCACCGAGCCTATTTGCTTAGACGGTAAAGTGAGGGGAAGATTATCTAAGGAATCTATCGACGAGGCTGAGAAGAGTTTGGAGCACTATGTTCTATCATACGTTGTACGTCCAAGACCTTATTACAAGGCTCTGGAGGCATATACCGAATGATTATGGAAAACTGAAGCCGAATTCTCTATACAAACTAGGGAAAATGGTTTTTTCATAGTTCGGTTTAGTCCAGAAAAATACAGAGAAGGATTGTTAGAAGGAGTACCTTGGTTCTTTGATAAAATCCTAATTATTATGGAGAAAATAAGTCCAAGGATGAAAGCAGACGGATATTTACCAACTTCGTTACCGATTTAGGTTAGACTTCTAGGACTTAGTTTTAGACTTTAGGGTCCTAAAGCTATCAATGCATTTGTGAGTACTTTGGTAACCCTAATCAAATTGGATGAGTCTATGCAGAATAGAACAAGGATTTCTTTCACTAGAGTCCTTGTAGACATCAAAGGTGAGGTTGGTTTCCTAAATTTTCTTGAAGTGGTTTACGAAGAAGTTGAAATTTTTACTTAAGAAGCTATTTATGAGAACCCACTACCTCGCTGCCTTAACTGCAATTGTTTTGGTCATGTTGAAAAGCAATGTCCCTTAATTAAAACTTGGCAAACCAAAGAAGGATCAGGAGTTAGTGATCTCAACGGTATTAAAACAGTTAATGGGAAATAGGTACACGTGGAGGTTAGTGCAGTTATGATAGAGAAAGCAAATCTGAATATAAAGGCATCCAATGTGAAAGAGGGAATCACGGTATTGGAATCTGATTCTGTTGAGATATTTAATGGAAATGAAGGCCCCAACAATCAAAATAAGAAAGGCAAGGTCAGGAATTAAGAATCTGTTACTTCAAGCAAAGAGAACAATAAGGTAGAGAGTAAATTGAAGGTAGTAAAAGAGGCGTTAGAGCAGCTGAATAGGAGGAATATTTTATTTGAAATGAATAGATCAAGAGTGAGCTTATCGAAGAACTCGGAGGAGTGTGAGCCCATAGAATTCTTAGATGTGGCGAAGGGGATGGGACTGTCCTCAGAGTATGTGTAATGACCCGGAAATCGGCCTTCGAAAATCGGCACCCGTACTTCACTTGTACTCGAATGCCGATTTCCGGGTCGTTGCATTTGGTATCAGAGCTGAAGGTTGAACTTTAGCTCAGGAGTATAACACATTAAGTAACTCATTAGAGATAGGGTGAAGCATACCTTAGAATGAGTATCTCTAAGATATCTATCTGTATGCCTCAGTAAATTCTCTTACTATTCACCGATAGTAAGTATAAGTGCAAGAAGAGGATGAGATAGGGGACAGGGAAATACGACTATAAATGGTCAATACCTGTAACAACAAGGAAACAATCTTTTCTCTATCAATCTCTTTTGTTCGTCATCTTTTCTCAATTCTTTGATAATTCCTGGTAGATCCAGGAAGAAGATTTGATATGGGATGTAAACTGCAAATAGGTCGAATTGTTTGTTTGGATGAATTGGTTGCTTTGTTTGTTATGGTTGATAGGTATACTTTAGTTTCTAAATCAATGGTTTTGAAATTGTATCCATATATCTATCTATTCTTTTGGGTCCGGATATATTCTACGAATGGTTAGTTATCCTTTCGAACTAACCGATGCCACTGCATACTTCGTAGATCTGGATAACCCGAGTACCTTGTGAAGTGTTAAATAGATTCATTCTCATATCTATTATTGATATTCTGATTTGGTAAGCCAAATGCAGAATAGATGCTCAGTTTGATTTAATGAAATATTCTTCATCTATCTTTGTGTCTCCTTGGCAAATTTCGAGGACGAAATTCTTTTAAGGGGGGAAGTCTGTAACGACCCCAGATTTTTATTAAATTTAAATTGATAATTAAATTTATTTTTGAATAAAATTTGTGAAATAAATCGATAAAGTGATGCGAGTTTCCCCGAATTCAAATATATTTTGTATAAATCATTTAAATTTAAAAATATTGTAAATATTGTATATATGTGAATATATATGTATATGTGCATATATGAGTGGATTTGAATTAATATATATATATATATATTGGATTTGATTTTTAATTTAAGTAAATGGTTATAAAATCATCTATGAAAAATATAAAGTAAATATATTAAACTAAATCTTAATATCATGTTAATAAGTTAATACAACTATATAAAATAAATTATGAAAATATATATATATAAGACAATAAGTATTAAAGTAAAATTTATAATAAGTATTTGAGTTAGAAATAGATATATGTATAAGATAAATTAAAATATAAAGTGAAACCATAAATAAATTTAAACAACATACTACAAACAAAACAAAGAAGTACATATAAAATGAAGTAAGTATGTAGGCTGGTGAACAAGAAACAAAAATATATATGCTGGAAAAACAATGCAGTTACATATGTTTAAGTATGAAAATAAAAGAAGATAAGCAGGAACATATAAAACAAGACAAAGAAAAGTAATACAAGTGCTTAGCCACCACAACAATACCATCAGCCACCAAGAAAAATATAAGTATGTGCACTTGTAAATAAAGAAACATAAAGTACTTAGCAATTAATGCTAGCACAATATATTATCTATTAGCCGAGATCTTGTTTGATAAACCAAAGAAAAAAATATTTCTCTGATCTATGTTGTACAAAATAATAATATTACCCTCTTGTACAAATAAAATAATGATATCCTATAAACTTCTTTTTATATATGTCAACCTCATTTCAATTCGTTCATCAAACATAAGCAAAGAACTGAAGTAAGCATCATCTACAAACTAAAACAAAATTCAATTTAAACAACACTTCAACTAAAAAATCAGAGATTAAAAAGAAGATTCCAGCTAGCAAAAAAATTCAAAGCCTGTTTCAAGAAAAAAAGGCTCTGTTCATCTTCTCAAATCAATGGTGAGTAAACAAATTTAAGTCCAACTGAATATATATGCATTTGATGATTATAAAGTCTGGGTTTGAAGTTGTTTTGTATATAGGTATATATATATATACATGAAATTTCCTCTATGCATAACATTTTTCTTTATGTGAATGCTTGTATATGTTGAACCACCTCTGTTTCTGGTTTTAGAACATCATGCTCGATCAAAAATTCCAAATATTAAATCACTTGATCATTGTTAGACTTTGATTTCTAAACAAAACATGTGTATTTAACAAACCAAGATCTACTTTCACGTCTTCAACAAACCAAGATCATTGTTAGAAAGAAATGCCCACGTCTTCAACAAACCAAGATCTACTTTCGCGGGCATTTGTAGTCGATTCTCACATCTTTTCAATTACTGGACAGGTACCAACTCTGCCCCGTTCAGATTTCGACTGAAGACCGCCCCTGCTAACTCTGCGGAATCCATGGCCAGCACCAGCGCCAACCCTCGGTAGCAGCTCCAGTTCGAAACAGATTAGTCTCATTTTGTCAGTTGAAACATCGAATCTGATGTTAGTGTTTTATCATGTTATCCGTTCTCTTATGTACATTATTATGCTGACTAGTTAAGCTTATTTTTTGGGCCATCGGTTGGGCTTGTCAACCGGACCTTATTACCTATTATCCTACTATTATTAATCGGCTATGTAGTATATCACTACACATCCGTCTTCCTAAAAAAACATGTGTATTTAAGTGTGAACTATAATTTAAAAATAGTTTCAAGGAAACAAAAGAATATACAGTATGAATAAATTTGTTTTTACAGAGAAATTCCAAATGCTGATCAAATTCGATTGTATAACTTGAATACTTACTTAAAAATAGGATTTTTAAGGCCAATATGATAATTTTTCGTGTTGTATTCACGGAGCAGTTTCGAAATGAACTGGGAGTGGGTTTTTGGCGAATTCTGGTGATCGGCGAAGCATTGGGTCTCGAGATTTATGTCGTAGCTTACTTGAAGGTAGGAGATCATCAGAAAAATGTTCTTTGAATTTATAATCTAGCGTGGATGGAAAACTTGGTCGATTTAGGGTTTAAAACCCAGTTTTACTCGACGAAGTTTCAGAGGCGATTTCGTTGTCGATGGCGAATCGGACGAGGCCGGTATGGGGGGAAAGGATGCTAGAGGATCTGGCGAATGTCTGTTCGAAGTGGCGTGATTTCTGGTGGCCTGAGGTGATCGTGCGAGGCGATTTGGTCAGTCGAACTTTGAGTTCCAGTAATGTCACAATGCTCGATTTGGATTGCCGATGAAATTGAGGATGTTGGGTGGTCGTTTGGGTCGAGGTTGCCGTTGCCGATGTGTTGAAGGTCGGTACGAGGATCGGAGCTGAACGGAGTTCGTGTGCACGTGCACATGGTAGTTAGTGTATCTGGGTGTTTGGGGAAGAAGGAAGAAACTCGAAGAGATACTCGAAGCGGCTATGGGTTGGTCTCGAAGGAAATGATGGAGCGAGTTGCTCCGGGTCGAGCTCGGGGAAATGATGGGTGTGCTTCGGGTTTGGGTTGAAAGCAGTTTTTAATAGCTAAATTTTTTTTAACAAGTTTTCAAATTTCAATTTTAATCAAGGTTTAAACTATTCCTTAAACAGATTTCTTTTTAATAATAAATGTCTATTCAGGTGTTTGGATAGACAAAGGTTGTGAAATTTATTTTAACTTTAATAAAGTAAGTTAATTAAAGTTAAATGCTTTAAATATGTTAGAGTAATTAATTAAGATAAAATGTTTTATCTTTTAAAGTTCTTAAGTAATTAAGGGTTTATAAATGAAAATAATTAAAGATTACTTATTAATTACTTAATGAACTTGATTAAGGTATAATTACTTTGTGTGTAATTACATTAAGGATAATTTATTAATTTATTTAATTAAGGCAATTAATTTGAGGATAATTAATTAATTAATGAAGGTGATTAAGGAATGATAATTAATTGAGGAATAATTAATTAAAGTAATTAATTAAAGATAATTAATTAAATGGTGAATTAAATAATTAAAGGTTAATTATTTAATAATTAAAGGTTGATGAATTATAATTAAAGGTTAATTAATTTATTATTAATGGTAAATTAATAAATGAATAAAGAATAATTAATCAAAATGATTTGTAATTCATTGATGTTGATTAACCACGATTAGTAATTCATAAGAAATTAATCTGATTTGAATTAATCAAACAATTAACTGATCTTACTTATGAATGTTTGGATTATACTGGATGATTGAATTGTTGATATTCCTTGATATGTTATACTTTGTGATATATCCTAATTTGTGTGTGATCTGTATTGTAGTTCATTTATCTGGGATGAATGTAAATTATTATCTGTAACTTATATATCTGTGATCTGTGAAAGAAAGATAAGCGTTATAGTTATACCGCTTATCAACTATAACAAATGTATTTATTTCGATATTGATGTACTATTTATGCTTCGGTATAGTTCCAACAGTATAACTATATAATGATGGCAATGATACTGCGGTGGCACTGCAATAAGAAGGCAAGCAAAATAATGAAAGAGAGGAGTGATAAAGGTTGCAAGCTCTTAAAATGCACTCACATACCAGACAGACTCTTTCACTTTCATGCAATGAAAAATGAAACACTAGGACCTAAAATCAAATGTCATTCATTGGGTTTAGTGGCTACTATATTCAGTGAACAATGATGTAAAACATTCAGTTCAAACCTATCAAATTTGTAGAACTGCAATCCTATTTGTATTTACATAAAAAGGTTTAAACAATGTTCCTATCTATGACTTTAATATGCTGCAAACTAAACTAGATTTTATCATTATGTTCTGAAATAAACTAATTATTTTTATTTGTTAATTTTTCAAGATATTTGAAGTTCTCACGTTTTGATGATTTTACTCATATGACTAATAATTATCTTAATTAATTTATTAAGAATAAATTGAGCTATAATTTGTTGATATACAAATGAAGAAAGTGGTTAACTAAAAAAGTAATCAAAAATGAACATGCATCAAAAGTTCAATGTAAAAGTATCAGTAAGAAAGCAGCGCAAGTTGTGCAAATGCAAACAAAATCCGTGACTAGAAAAAAGAAGGCGTAGAACAGTAAGTTTAAATAATAGGCAGTGTCCACACACTGATTTGACCATTTAGTATAATTTTGCAGTGTGCGATTAAGTTAATATACAAGTTAAGAGCGCTAGAGTAAATATACAAGTTAAGAGCGCTAGAGTAGATGCTGTTTTTCAACGAAGGGTTATTTTACATGTTTCAATTTCTTGTTCTTTTACTCTGAAGGGGGGATAACAAGCGTTGGATAAAGGGGGTAAAATGGCAACCATAATTTGTAACCATGACGAATGAATAAATAAAAGCAAAACAGATAGGTCAATCAAGGCAGATAGAAGTACTCTGGTTGACTATCTAATTTGTAGACTGGCAGCATACTTTTTGGCTTTTAAAGGTTTATCAGTAACTGAAATACCCCCTCTCGCTTCATTAAATATTACTGATACAAAAAATACTTACCAATTAACTCGAAGCAGTGAATATTATCTCAGCAAGACAATGTTCCTGCAATAGTAGAAATGAAAACATTTAATGTTGGTCACATTTTGTGTCAATACTGGCAATTAAGTCATATCTTTGGAATTCCGACGAGCCGACCGGAATGTTGAACCATGATCTAGGGTTTCATGATTATCAATTCTAAGGTATATTGAAATCCTAACATCGGTATGATATATAAATTGAAGATGCGCATAGAACTAAGACAATGACAAAGTAGAACAGACGAGCTTTTTCTAGAGAGATAAAAGGAGGTAACTGGAAATATTCTTTTACGAATATGGAGTGCAAGTCAGTAAGTGAATAATTAAAGATTTTTTCCTCTTAATTTAAGAACATAGATATAATATATCACATGAAACCTATGAAGAGGGTATACCCTCAAATCAAGACAATTAACTCTAATAATAGGCACTTTAGTGCACGTAGAAGTAAAACTGCAAAATTGACATTATTGTGAATAAAGTGCAAGAATTGTTTTATGAGGTAACTTGCTAATTTTCAAACAACAGAATTGGGGTACTGATGTTCGAGGAAAAAATGATGTTATTGTACATGGACCCTATGCTTTGGAACAATGTTATGGGCATGCTCCATCAAATCCTTCCTCTACACTAACCCCTTTCATTAAAGATGTGACTGTATTAGATGGAACTGCTATGTCCTCTCTAATCCCTTTAATTAAAATATGGAGATTGTGCGACGATGCAACTACTACTTGGCCCTTTGGCACCCAACTCGTGTAGGTTGATGGTGATCAATTTGGACAGTGAACATGTATCCAGTGAATTTATTAATCGTGTTTGTTTCTATATATTTATCTTCTATATGAATCAAGCATATTTCAGTAACTAGATTCCTTAGTGGCAGGGAGCTTCATATGCCTGTTGATTTTACTGCTCCATCAAGACCAAGGAGCTGTACATCATACAGGTGTCTGTAGTCACCTAAGTTGCAGAAGTTTAGCCAGCGAGTTTGGGTCTATATCCAGGTTTGATTTATCTAAACCAGTTGTTATTTAAGAACTATAATTTGTGGAATAATAAGCAAGAATTGCATTATGGCTGTATGCATTAACTAAATAACCAGTCATAGACAACCAGTTTACAATAATTCAGCTTTTTTTCCCTTTCCCTTGAGCGCGAGATATAGTTGCTAATTTGCTTAGTCACGTCTAAAAACATGAAGTGAAACCATAATACATTTGTACGCTTATAGTTTTAGATCAAATTTACATGTAATACCTTCAACAATTATATATTCAACCATACTTAGTGTTGCGTTTCTCATTCTATAAGTGCTTGGCTAGTGGCCTAATGTGTCATGTTTTTATAGTACTGAAATGTCTGTAGCTAGGAGCAGCCCTAGCATATTTGGTACCTAAGTGTTCCTTCATCATGCATCTTAAAAATATGATAAAAACGTACGCAGTCTTTGTAACCGAGTAATACTATGACACATTTAGGTTTTTTTAATGCAGGCCTGATTTTTTAACTTGATTTCAAATGGACTTTAAAATAGCAATTTTCAAAATTTCAAAAAACTTTCAAAGCTTGTTATCAAGTTATTTTTACAATGGATCCAAAATCGTCGAAATTGGATATCTAGATTAAAAGTTATGTCTATAAATGTATAAAAGTATTAAAGTTTAAAATTATATTATCACTGCTTAATGTTTTATTTAACTCGTATCAATTTCCAGAAATAGTCTGTTTTAAAAATTAAAACTTTTCACTTCAAAATTCTTTGTTATAAAGTTCGCTCTCTATCTACGAGAAGAGCAAAACTGTGATTAGCTAACAATGTACAAATTTTAATAACTACGACCACGATTGTTCAATAACAATGCATTATATTTAATAATACGGGAAACTGAAAGTGTGAATTATTGAAAAATGGATAATAGATGGTTATCAACATGATAAAACATGATAAATTGCATTTACAGCAATGAAACGTTGGCATCAATTGGGTAAAAGAAAAGATGGAAGTACCAGGATAGGCATGCCACTATATATATATATATATATATTCGGTTCAAATATATACTTAGAAGGCATCTTACGGCTTCAAGAAATCATCAACTAAAAGTGGAAACTGAGAATATTAAAGTAAAACTGTGATTAGGTAGCGATTGACAGGTGCGAATATTTTATTTTACAGTTATAACATATTCAATTAAAGAGTAAAACTATGGTTAGGCGACAATGTTAGAAGTTCAATAACTATTTCCACATTTCTACTGATCGCGGAAACTTGATGAACACAAATTGTATACCTTCGTGTGAAAAAAAGGAAAAAAAAGACTTGTAAGGCCAAACGAAACAGAAAATTGTCTTAAAAATTGACTAATAGATTGTGAACAAATTGTATTTACCCATATTAAAAGCGAATTATTTCTAAGTGTCAGAGTTCGAATGTAAAAATTCAATTTACCTTCAGCGTTAGAGTTCAAATCTAAAAGCGAATTATTAACAACCAAGTGTACCCATATTAAAAGCAAATGATAATCTAAGTGTCAGAGTTCAAATGTAAAAGTTGAATTTTCCTTCAGATCATTGAAAACGCGATTTAGGGTTCTAGGCAGATGATGGAGATCGACTGTTGATTACGGCTAAGGATTGAGATCGACTATGTGAGAGAATGATTACAGCGATCGACTGATGATGGTGTTTAGGGTTTCGCGATTTAAGATTTAGGTCTGAGTGTTGCGGTTTAGGGATTTCGCGGAGCTTATCTGTTTTCTGGAGGTGGAGCGCAAAATAAATTGTTTGCCGCCTTTTTATCGTATAGTGTTGAGGATACGTACTTCATAGTGTAGAAAGCCCTGCCTTATGTAGCATTGAAGGGAGGATAGGCGGAAATGCTGTGTATTAGTGCTATCAAAAGTCCATATTTTTGTAGTGTATATTTCTGTATTCTGATCTATGATGATTTATTGATGTTGCACTACTGTGTGAAACCCCTGGACTACACCATACACAATTTAATTTCAATTGATTTTGAAATTGGAAATTAGGGTTTAATATGAAAAGCTTTTGAAAGGAGTTTTAAAGATATTTTGGATATCTTGAAATTTAAATAATTTGATTTAAATTTGAATTCAAGTTTGAAATTGAATTCTATGATTTGAAACTAGGGATTAAAGATGCTGTACAAGTTATATATGGGTTAAACCATTTTAAAGGAATTGATTTGGGAATTTGAATTTAATTCAAGGGTTTTAACTCGTGTAAATATAACTGGATTTTTCCGAAACGAAACCTACTTGTTTTCAAATACTAATAGCTTTCATTTTAAGAAAGGATTTCCAAATTGTGTTGAAAGGTTTCAAGTTTGAAATGAAATTGAAATGTTTTGAAAACTATGAAATTAGTCTTTGATTTCAAAGACCGAACGAGTTAATTCAATTGAAATGGAAATTGTTTTGAAATCCATAAATGGATCTTTGTGAATGGGGTGAACTTTGTGAATTGAATCTTTTTTATTTAAAAGATTAAAAGTGTGGAAATTGTTTAAACCAGTGAAGGTTTTTGAAACGAATCTTTTTGTTTAAAGATTGGAAATGGTAATTGGTTTTAACCATTCGAATGAAAAGTTTTGGGCTTTAAGTTGTGATTTAACTCAGACCCCAGTATCCATATGATTTTTAATTGCGCTCGTTATTCGGTTTAGCCGGGAAAGGACCTTTGTGTCATATAACCCATTCCAAATAGTGATACGTCGTGAATGGATTGCATTTAAAGACCGGTGTGAAGACTTGATATTTTCGAAAATGAAAGGACAGCCTGTCGAATGTCTCTGCACCGAGTTGCTCCGGTATAGAGATTTATATCACTCTTCTTGTGATGGGAAGTCCGGACGTGATTAGAAATTATCCGGATTTGCAAGGGCTTCTTTGGAAGTGCCTTCGGTTCTGTTCGAACCCGGAACAGACTTGTATGGATGTGTGTCTGACGTTACACTTTGAGATGTAAAGCTGGTTTCTATCAAATACATTTCTGTTGGTGGCGGTTAATTTATTCTCTTAGCTTAACACCCTTCTCTAAGACGTACGAGCTCAGAGGTTATGTAGTTGATTGTTACTAGTGATACATTCCCAATTTGGTAATGTGGCATACGAAGTGCTGTTGATCATTTGTTGATCAAAGCGTGGCTTTGTGAAAAAGCGTGGCTTTGTGAAAAAGCGTAGCTTTGTGGACGAGACTTCGTCGAGCCTCACAACCCGGTAATGGTCGAAACAGGAATGTTGCGGCAAAGGTTTTTAGGGGTAGCACCCCTAGGGTATGTCATTTCCTTCTGGATAAAAGGTGATATCATGGTATGGAGTCCAGATATTTTACCTATGTTGACACTGTAAATTTATTACTGTGTGATGTTGCTTTGTGATCGAGATGTCTCGGATAAAGGTCGGTGACGACCGGGGGATGGCATAGCTCGTGTGTTAGTTACCTAGTTACAGCTTGGTTAAAGCGTGAGGTAGTGTCGGCCTTGTGTTTGCAGAGATCCGGTTAGGTTCTCGGGGCGTCTTTCCAGAGGCGTTTCCATTTCGGTGTAAGGAAGTTCCTTTGCCTGACCATTTGTTGGAAATCCAAAGAAACAATACGAACCCTGTACGATTTTTGTTGTAGAACCTGCCATTTACTTATGGTAGTCACCACTGTTTAGATGGTAGCTATAGTAGGCATACAATAATGGTTGTATGCTGGCTAAGATTAATATTGTATTTTCGAAATGTTTTCCACTATGCACTAATAATAATAATCCAATGATTCTGCTTAGTAAGCATGTTTGACTATCATAAGAAGAAATCTCCTCCAATTCTGCGTTTGCATTATGTGTGTGGCGGGAGGCCTTATGGTAGTTTCATTTTCCAAAAATATTGCGGATTTCAATGTGTGAAATACTTTGTTGTTGTTTTAAAAGGTAAACTGTTTTTGTTGCTCACACCAGTCCCATGACTAATCCGGAGTTTATTGTTCCCTTCCTAAACTTTGGTGCCCACAATTTTCCACATGGCCAGTCTAGAGTTGGGTTTCTCAGATATTCAGGTCTAGTAGATTATCTGGAGCTAGTTCACTTCATCGGAGTTGATGACTGCACTTGCTTATCCTTGTGCATTGTGATGATGGTTCGAGCTTGATATTGGAGAAGTTGGATTCATTCTCTTTTGAGGATCATTTGGAGTTATCAGTTCTGTTTTCCGCGGTATCATTATTTATCTCTGATATTGTTGTATCATATTGATATCATTGTTGTATATCATTCTGGATATTGTATTCATTGGATTTGTATATGATATCATTGTTTTCTTTCTTCCGCTGTGTTGTTTACTTACTGTGTTATAAGCTCCGGTGAACCAGATTCGGCGTTTGAATCTGCGGGATTTTAAGTATAGGTGAAGTACGGGTGCCGATTTTCGAAGGCCGATTTCAGGATCATTACAGTATGCTAATGAGTGGGCAACACCATGTTATCTAGTATCTGATTAGTCATCTAAAATGGCCGCAGAGGGACCTTAGGTGGAGTCACACAAAGCACTGCCTTCTGTCCTTCATCTCCCTTCATCATTGGACCACCCTCTGCTTATTGTTGCTATTATAATTAATATAAGGTAGGAAATAATAAAGTGTTATTTACAATTTGTTGAGGGGCCAAATTGTAAATATTACATAATTGATTTTTTGTCCGTTAATAAAAACGGTTGGGTCCCCGAGAAACAGTATGTACTTTTGTTTTCTCTTCTTCCCGTCAGAGAGAAATAATCGAGAAAAGTAGAAACTGTAATCTTGGAAGATCAGAACCATGCATATTGATTCAATGGATTCCGGTACGCTTCCGCAAATTTCTATTTGTCTATTGTTTGTTTTTCTCATGAATTGATTAGGGCTAAAATTCGGATCAGTTTAATACCAACAATTGGTATCAGAGCAAACCCTAAATTAATTCATGAGGATTTGATATTAATCCTGAAACCCATTTTATACTATACGATAGCATTGCTGGTTATCAGTTTTGCTTGGAATCCTTGAAATATATTTTGTAGTGACTTGCGTCTTGGATATGCACATATTATTTTTTTGGGTTCGATTGAATACTCGTTCAATCTTGACTAAATGTTTTTGTGTTGCCTTCTGCATGCGCATGTTTCCATTGTTCATTTAGTTATCTTTTATGCCAACCTGGTATGAAATATGGATTCCAACAATTAATGAATATGTACTGTCAGAGATTGCTATGATGGGAATTCCATTTTTTAGTATGTGTATGCATTTTGTACCAATATCAATGTTAGAAAAGTCAAACTAGTAACATGCTAAATGCCAACATAGGATCTTTGTCAATAATTTACTTACAGATACCAATATCTAGAAAGAATAATAGATTTTGGTCCCCTTGTTGGATAAAATGATTGAATATTACAGGGATTCTGAGACTTAATATAATATTTCAGAAAACGGAATCCATTCACATTTATCATTAAATCATTTAGTACATGTTGGTATTAGTGAAATTATACAGTCAATGATTCCGTTCTGGCCACAATATGTTTCGTACGGTTTTGTTCAGATTTATCAATTTGATGCAAATCTACACATATGATATGATAATTTAGGATTCGTGGTTTACAAATCATTGTATGATACGAAACTGCAAATGAAAATTTAATTGTCCAGCCATGTTTTCTTTCCAGTTTAGTTCACAAAATCACCCAGTTTAGTTTATTTAATCTAAACGTGGTGTGTTGTATACTGGAATTTGTAAAATTTTATACTAGGTCTACGACTAAATATATAACGTTTAATATCTGGCAGCTATATAAAAAATGACTTGGTATGTTAGACTACCTAACATATAATAAAACAATTTGTTTTATTATATGTATTCTTTTTCTTTTAAAGGTAAATTCAAATTTGGTTTCCATAGAAATTTCGTGTTTTAAATAGATTAATTGAAGCAAAATATCACCAAAGTGATCACTTTTGTGTAGACTAATCAAATTAAAATATCAAAATAATTGTGTGTATGTAATTCATGCATTTATTAACGAACCCAAAGGTGAATTAGTATTTGGCAGAATTTCATGCATAACTGTGGTGATAAATGTGTGACAATTATAAGGTGTTTTATGTAAGCAATGTGTTAGTCCAAAGACTGCATATTGTTTGACATAATTTATTGTCAACGTTTGATTGCTACAACAAGAGTACCGCTTATAGTTAATACTACTGTCCAAAGACTTGATATTAATGATGTGTTTGGTATCTTGAGATGTGATTAACCATTATTTGAATTTATTGTTTTATATGAAGTCGTTAAAGGCATGTAATTTGTATAATTTTATTCGTTTTCTGTTTCAGCCGTTACTACTGTATCTGCTAACCTTAATTCAGTACCAGTCCTTAATGGTAATAACTTTGAGGACTGGAAGGAGAACATATTAACTGTTCTTGGTTGCATGGATCTGGACCTTGCATTAAGGATGGATCGGTCTGCTTCTCTTACAGATGCTAGTACCTCCGAGGAAAGGAGAATTTTTGAGAAATGGGACCGTTCAAATCGCATGAGTCTTATGATCATTAAACGGGGCATACTTGAGGCTTTTAGGGGTGCGGTATCCGAAGAGATTACTGATGCCACAGATTTCCTTGCTGAAATTGAGAAACGCTTTGCCAAAAGCGATAAGGCGGAAACAAGTACTCTTTTGCAGAAACTTATTTCCATGAGGTTCAAAGGCAAGGAAAACATAAGGGAGTACATTATGGAAATGTCTCACATTGCTTCAAAATTAAAGGCACTAAAGCTTGAGCTTTCGGATGACTTGCTTGTGTATTTAGTGCTTATCTCGCTTCCTCCACAATTCAGTCAATTTAAGGTCAGTTACAACTGTAAAAAGGAGAAGTGGACTCTCAATGAGCTCATTTCATATTGTGTACAAGAGGAAGAAAGGCCAAAGCAAGATAAGACTGAGAGTGCCCATTTGGCAAGCACCTCTAAAGCAAAGGGCAAGAAAAGAAAATTAAAAAATGAAGCTGCTAAGGATCCAGATCAAAAGAAATAACAAAAGGAAAAAGACGGTTGTTTGTTTTGTCACAAACCTGGACATATGAAGAAGGAATGTATCAAATATCATGCATGGCGTGAAAAGAAAGGTATGTTTGTTACTTTGGTCTGTTTTGAAGTTAATTTATCTTCAGTACCTAGAAACACTTGGTGGATAGATTCTGGTGCTACCACTCACATAAGTGTTTCTATGCAGGGTTGCCTGAGCTACCGAAAGCCAAGTGATGGTGAAAGACACATCTTTGTGGGTGATGGACAATCGGTAGAAGTGGAAGCGATTGGACATTTTAGATTGTTGTTAGGAACTGGTTTTTATTTGGATTTAAAAGACACTTTTGTTGTACCGTCATTTAGACGGAATTTCGTTTCTGTTTCTGTGTTGGACAAATTTAGATATTGTTGTTCATTTGGAAACAATCAGTTTACTTTGTCTTTGAATTCAAATGTTGTTGGAACTGGTTATTTAAATGCATATGACAATCTTTATTTGTTGGAAACAGTTGCATCCAATAATGAAATCTTGCATGTAGGATCACGTGGTACTAAACGTAAATTAAATAAAGAAAATTTAGCATCTTTATGGCGTAAGCGCTTAGGTCATATCTCAAAAGGTAGAGTTGAGCGCTTATTATCTGATGGTATTTTAGAATCTCTTGACTTCACAAACTTTGACGTTTGTGTAGACTGCATCAAGGGAAAACAGACCAAAACTAAAAGATTGGGTGCTAATAGATCTTCAGACGTCTTAGAATTAATTCATACAGATATTTGTGGACCTTTCCCTACGGCATCTTGGAATGGTCAACAATATTTCATATCATTCATAGACGATTACTCACGTTATGGCTACCTATATCTAATTCATGAAAAATCACAGTCATTGGATGTGTTCAAAGCTTATAAAGTTGAAGTTGAAAATCAACTCAACAGAAGAATTAAAAGTGTCAAATCTGATCGTGGTGGTGAGTATTACGATCGATATGATGGTTCAGGTGAACAACGTCCAAGACCGTTTGCTAGATTCCTAGAGGAATGTGGTATTGTCCCACAGTACACCATGCCAGGATCACCTAGCATGAATGGTGTTGCTGAAAGACGAAACCGAACTCTTAAGGATATGGTAAGGAGTATGATTGCTTATTCCACCTTACCTGATTCTCTCTAGGGAGAACCATTAAAGACAGCAACTTATATTCTCAATAGAGTACCAACTAAAGCAGCTGCAAAAACACCTTATGAACTTTGGACAGGTCGAAAGCCTAGTCTAAAGCACTTTCACATTTGGAGTTGTCCAGTTGAGGCAAGGCCTTATAGGCCACATGAAAAGAAGCTGGATTCCAAAACAGTGAGCAGCTACTTTATAGGTTATTCTGAGCGTTCTGGGGGCTATAAGTTTTATGATCCCATAGCTAAGAATATTTTTGAGACGGGAAATGCAGTATTCTTTGAGGATATTGATTTTGGGGGGAGAAATAAAGCTAAAGACGCTTCTTTTGAGGAGGAATTGGATTTAAACCCAGTTCCTATTATCACTTTTGAAATGTTCAGTTGCCTACACCTATCATTGATCAAGAAGTGAATCCGCAACCTCAACAAGATAATGTTATACAACCCCTTATTCAAAATGAAGCTATTGTTCCAGAAGAACAAACTCAACAACCTCAAGAACCTGTGCCATTAAGGAGGTCCATGAGAGAAAGGAGAAGTGCTATTTTAGATGAATATATTGTATTTCTCCAAGGACAAGAGAACGATAATGGAATGATGGAAGATGACCCAATCAACTTTTATCATGCCATGAAAAGTTCTAACTCTCAAAAGTGGAGAGATGCCATGAGTGAGGAGTATAAGTCCATGCAAGACAATAAAGTTTGGGAACTTGTCCCATTACCAGAAGATGCAAAACCAATTGGTTGTAAATGGATATTTAAAACCAAGAGGGATGCAAAGGGTAATGTGGAGAGGTATAAGGCACGTCTTGTAGCAAAAGGCTATACTAAAAAAGAAGGTATCGATTTTATAGAGACTTTCTCTCCAGTTTCATCGAAAGACTCTTTTAGAACAATTATGGCACTTGTTGCTCATTTTGATCTTGAGTTACATCAGATGGATGTTAAGACGGCGTTTCTCAATGGAGACATTGATGAGACAATTTATATGGTACAACCAGAAAACTTTGTGTTGGGAGATCCAAAGAATATGGTTTGCAAATTAACAAATTCCATCTATGGACTTAAGCAAGCTTCTCGTCAATGGTACCACAAATTCCATCAAGTCATCATCTCGTTTGGTTTTGAGACGAATATTGTTGATGATTGTGTGTATCACAAGTTCAGTGGGAGTAAACATATATTCCTGGTTCTATATGTCGATGACATCTTGCTTGCCACTAACGATATAGGCTTATTGCATGAAACCAAGAAATTTCTATCTAAACATTTTGAGATGAAAGATCTTAGGGACGCCTCTTTTGTATTGGTTATTCAGATACTTCAAGATCGATCTCGGGGTATTCTTGGATTATCACAAAAGAGCTATATTGATAAAGTACTCAAAAGGTTTGGCATGCAAGATTGTAGACCAGGAGATACCCCTGTTGCTAAAGGAGATAAATTCAGTCTTAGTCAATGCCTTAAAAGCAATCTTGAAATTCAAGAAATGCAAAAGATTCACTATGCTTCAGCCGTTGGGAGTCTAATGTATGCTCAAGTATGTACACGTCCAGATATTGCATACATTGTTGGGATGTTAGGCAGATACTTAAGCAACCTTGGTATAGACCATTGGAAAGCAGCCAAGAGGGTTATGAGGTATCTTCAGAGAACAAAAGATTACATGCTCACTTATAGAAGATCAGATCATTTGGAGGTCGTAGGGTATTCTGATTCTGATTTTGCTGGATGCCAAGATAGCAGAAAGTCTACATCAGGCTATATTTATCTGTTGGCTAGAGGAGCTATATCTTGGAAAAGTGTTAAACAAACACTTGTAACTTCTTCCACTATGGAAGCAGAATTTGTAGCATGTTATGAGGCATCAAACCATGGAATATGGCTACGCAACTTTATCATTGGGCTACGCAATTTGGAAAATGTAGAAAGACCGCTGAAATTATATTGTGATAATAAGTCAGCAGTGCTATATTCTAATAATAACAAAAGCTCAACTAAGTCAAAGCATATTGACATAAAATTCTTAGTTGTGAAAGAAAGAGTGCAGAGTGGACATATATCTATAGAGCATATTGGAACAAACTTCATGATAGCGGATCCGCTCATAAAAGGTTTACCGCCCAAGGTCTTTCATGAGCACACTGCTCATATGGGTGTTGTATTACTGGAGGATGTTATGGTTTAGTGGGAGTTTGTATTTTATATGCTTTATATTTGTCTTGAAACATATATTTGGATTTCTGATCAGAAGTAAAGTATTCAGTTCATTCACTCTGTTTTATTGTTTTGATTCTGACCTCATTTAAGTTTAAGGAGGACCAATTGAAAATAGATTAATCTATGTCATTTGACTATATATATGTATGTGACCACTGATGGGTTTAGTCATGATTAATATGGCGAGGCCACTATGATCCTGTATAAATATGGATGATGGACAAGATTGTTAAGAAATACCTTTATGTAATAGCAAATTTTGAGCTCACAAGGTTGTACATTTATAAGAAAACATATGTTGCCCAAGTGGGAGATTGTTGGATTAAAATCTCATTATGAGCACACATATATTTAAGTGTGTGTTGCTATTATAATTAATATAAGGTAGAAAATAATAAAGTGTTATTTACAATTTGTTGAGGGGCCAAATTGTAAATATTACATAATTGATTTTTTGTCCGTTAATAAAAACGGTTGGGTCCCCGAGAAACAGTATGTACTTTTGTTTTCTCTTCTTCCCGTCAGAGAGAAATAATCAAGAAAAGTAGAAACTGTATTCTTGGAAGATCAGAACCATACATATTGATTCAATGGATTCCGATACGCTTCCGCAAATTTCTATTTGTCTATTGTTTGTTTTTCTCATGAATTGATTAGGGCTAAAATTCGGATTAGTTTAATATCAACACTTATTTCTGATCTTAATCCCTATGTTGACTCTGTTAATAGTTCTGTTTCTAATTCTCAAGGCATATTATGTAGTGAAAATTTTATGTCAATTTTATAGGAGGAAACCATTTCAGGTCCAAAGGATGTTGAGCAGTGTGTTAGTTTATATGATCCCAATCTGGATCAGAAAGATACTATTGCTTAGCCCAGGAGCCTCACCAACAAATATAGAAAAGTTGATTCTCTCAAAAAAGAATTGCTTGTCAAAAGAATCCAGAATGGATTGAAATTGCAAATAAGAAAATTGAGGAAAGCAAGGGTGCCACATACCAAGGCAGAGAACTTAGGAGTAGAAACAAAAACTCTAAATGATAATCATCAGTTGGAATAGCAGGATTTTTCATAAACCTAGTAGAGTTTTGGAATTGAAGAAACTTATAAATAAGTATAAAGTTGATCGCGTTAGTGTTCTGGATAATAAATTGAAATCTTTTGAGTTAGAAATACTTATGCGTTATTTTTGCAGCAATGGGCAAATTATCAGCGATGTGTCTTTCTATTTTAATGTAGGATCTTCATATTACTCAACAGTGAGGTGTGGTATTACAACATCATCGGTATAAGTGACCAATATATTACGTTGGATTTAGATAATAAAGGTGGCTTGAAGTATAACCTTTCTTTTGTATATTCTTATAATTTTGAATACTTAAGAGAAAATTTATGGAGAAACTTGGAATAGGATGGGATTTGAATTTACAAGCCTTGGATGATTCTAGGAGAAAATTTTGTATATTCTTACGCACTAGGATTATTGAGGTGGAGGCTAAAGGGTTTAGATATTCTTGGTGGTCAGGTCCAAATAAAAATATCCTAACTAAGATAGATCGTATTTTTGTTAATCTTTCATGGATGAACAAGTTTGCCAGCTTCAGTGCTAGATACCTTCTAGCGGGATCCAGTAATCATACCCTTATTATGGTCAACCTTATAGAATTTAGAATTGAGGTGCTGAAACCGTTTAAATTTATAAATCATTGGGTTTTGTTTGAGGATCATCAACATGTTTTTAACTCAGGCTGGGAGAAAGTTGTTTTCGAAAGACCATTGCACTGACTGTTGCAGAAAAAAATACGATAAAAGAGAAACCTTGATGGTAGAGTAGGGATAAAAATAGCATAACAAAAGAAGTTGAGTATTTTAGAAATCTATGTAGAGGGTTGCAAAGAAAGCTAGAGGCAGAACATGACAATGAGACTATTTTGCAAATGCAAGAGGCTAGAAGTAATCTTGATAGAGCAATTCAACAGTAATATGTTGATACAAAGAAAAAAAAATCAAAATGTGAGTGGTTGCCGCTGAGCGATGTATTTACGGCTTACTTTTATACCAAACGTCCACGAATAGGTGTCAAAATAATTGAGATAATCTGATAGACGTGGACGATAGTTGGAACAACAACCCTATCTTGTTTGTGGATAAAGTATTGATTATTTACCCAGTTATTCAGTCGCATCCAACAAACATTTTCCTCATATTATCTGCAAAAACATTATGTCGGGAATATGGTCAAAACTTCTTGAATGATAAAATTGAATTGGAAGAAATCAAGGAGGCTATCTTTAGTATCAAAGATAGTATTGCCCCTGGTCCAAATGGTTTGAATTCTTAGTTTTGTAAGACTCATTGGATGCAAATGAAGGATTTACTTCTATAAATGTTCAACGATGTGATGGAAAGGGGAAAAATCCTAAAAGAATGCAATTACACATTTGTTCACCTTATCCCAAAAACAGCAATGTAACTGAAGTTCAGCATCTTAGGCCGATTTCTTGTTGTAATATGATATATAAAATCATGGACAAGATTTTATGTAATAGACTAAAATGGTTGATGGGTGATCTTATATCATATATTCAAGGATAAATTTTCAAAAGAGACTGGTTTTTAAAAGTATTGGCATAAATAGGCTACTCTGAAAACTATTTGCAATTATAGGCTAGTTTTGGCCAGCTCAGCAATGAGCTGGCCATTTTTTTAAACAAAATAATACGGTGCGCCTTTGTTAATTTGTGAAGGCGCACTTCTGAAATGCACCCCGTGCTGTGTATATACAAAGCCAGATAGCCTTATTATCTCACTTTACTATATTCCATCATTTCACTCAAAATCCCTAAAACCCCAAATTTTCTAAATTCACAACCACAACATCAATTGCAATTATTTTTTCGTCAAATTTGCTAGAAAATGGAAGAATCATCATCATCTTCTCAAATTAGAAGTATAATCTTCATTGGAATTTAGTTTGTATATTGGAATTTTGTTTGTTAAAAATATGGTATTTGTTACAAAAAATTTGTTCAAATTAGTAGTATACACAAGAATTTTGTTCAAATGTAGGAATTTAGCTTGTACACAGAGTTGATTAATTGAATTATAGTCTAAAAAATTGTTCAAATTTAGTTTGTTTATTGACCACATTTAGTTTGTTCAAATGCATGAAATTTAGTTTGTTCAAATGCTTGAACATTTAGTTTGTTCAAATTAAAGTCTCAAAAATTGTCCAAATGCATGAAGTTTAGTTTGTTACAAGGATTGGAGTTATTGTTCAAGTTATTGTCCATTTGAATTTAGTTTGTTATAATACTTGTTCAAGTCTCAAAAATACTTGTTTAAGTCTCATGCAATTTAATTGTTCAAAATTTGTATTCAATTGCATGATCTTCACACTTGAACATTTTTTCCTTATAGAGTTGGTACCCGGTCCCATGAATGCAAGTGTTTTGTATCTTCAAAGTGAGCATCGATGCAATAATAGGAACTTGATGCAGGTATTCTTTTTAAACATTTGTGGTTACATTAAAATGTTTTTATTTGGTTACCAATTCCACTTTTTTTCTTTCTTTTGTTTGTTTTTGAATGTGTAGAGTGATGAGCCACTTGAGTGTCATGATCATTCAAGCAAATTAAAATTCATCAAGTCTAATACTCCAAGAGTTCAACTTGCATTACAAAAAGTTGGATTTAGGGAAATATCTAGATTGGGCTTTTTAAAAATAGATCATGCGTTAGTTACTTCATTGGTAGATAGATGGAGACCCGAGACTTCAACCTTCCATTTTCCTACTGGTGAAATTACCATCACATTAGCAGATGTTAGTTGTCTTCTAGGTATTACAGTAGAAGGAAATCTTGTTACTATTAGACAGTTGAGTAATTACGAAGATATTTGCCAAGAGTGTTTAGGTGTGGTTCCACCTCGAAGTGAGATAAGAGGTGCAACAATTAAGTTGACATGGCTTCGCGATATGTTTGCAGATGATCCATCACCGGATGCTTCAGATGTAGAAATTGAATATCATGCGAGAGCTGTTATTCTACATTTGATATCTTGTCGTCTATTTCCCGATCACTCTAAAGGACGAATAAACCTTTTTTGGTTATTGTTTTTGAGAAATTTGGATGAGTGTGCACGATATTCTTGGGGCAGTGCTATATTGGCAACATTATATAATGAGTTAACAAATGTTGCACTCATGAAATCCAAATCGATAGCTGGTTGTCTCTCGCTTTTACATGTATAATATGAATAGGTATATTTGTTATACACTCATATATAACATTTAATTTTAATGTATTCAAATTTTTGATTGATTTTACAGCTTTGGTCATGGACACATCTTCCCATTGGTCGTCCAAATGTGACTCCATCCATGCAGATCGACAGGATATTGCATTATAGTGCAAGGTAGTTAATTTCCAACTACATTTACATGTGTGTATTTTTGTACTGATAAAACTCTAATTGTATAACTATTTATACAGATGGTTTGGTTCAAGGAGTTGGGTTGAGTCTCCAAAGCAGGTGGCCACTTACTATCGTGACCAGCTCGACATGTTAACAGATGAAGTTGTTATATGGAATCCGTACACACAGGATGTGCTCGTCGATCTTCCACAGATATGTCTAAGTGGGATGCATAGTTGGCTTTGTAAGACACCTATCATATGCATGCGAGATGTAGAGATGTATAATCCTGATCGAGTGATGCGACGGTTTGGTCTTCATCAACACATACCTGATCCATGCGAACCAGAGCCAGATTTGGAGTTTGCTATCGTTCAGTGGAATGATAGACATAACTGTATTATACACCAACAGTTTCCTACCATTCCTATTTCGAGATACATGACTTGGTATTGGTCGATCACTCGAAGATTCATTGTTGCATATCGGACTTCTCACGAACGAGCATACACCGCTCGTGCATCGCTTTAGCGAGATGTGGTAAATCTTAACATTATCGTGATATTTTTAGTTCGTTGGGTTGAATTGTTCGTTCACTTGAATTATGTTTCTAATTTTGAATAAATAACTACAACTTGTAGATCGATGTATTAGAGACGGTGGAAAGTGGGTTGGACGATATCGGACATGGTAGAGTACCTGAACGAGAAGTCCAACCACGGTGTCTTGATTTTAAGAAACTTATTGACACACTCCTTTTTAGAAATCGATTAACACGCCCAAGCTCTTCCGAACAAGCTACGCGGACTAGAGAGCGAAGAACTAAAAGAAGGCAGGATACACACCGATCGCAACCCGCTGGACCTTCTCAACCACCACCTACTCAAGACGATCCAACTCAACCATAAGTATTCCTATTTTTAGTTTACTATTAGTTTGATTTTGTAATCGAACTATAACTTCTACTTTAATTTGAATGTAATCGAATTTTAATTATGTTATGCTTGAATTTGTTTAATGGTAGTTTTATTTGTTGGCTTTTATGTAGATAAATGTTTGCTATTACTTAAGATAGTGCATTTGGATTTGGATTTGTGTGTTTGGACTGTTTGGTGAAGGTTGCTGTCCAAATTTGGACCTGAGATTTACACTGGCGCATTTGGCAGATGCGCTAGTGTAAATTTTAAGGGGCACATTTCACAAATGCGCCCTGTATTTTTTTTTAAAAATGGCCAGCTCATCACTGAGCTGGCCAAAACTAGCCTATAATTGCAAATAGTTTTCAAAGTAGCCTATTGCCAATACTTTTAAAAACTAGTCTCTTTTGAAAATTTGTCATATATTCAATGCGCTTTTACCCAAGGTCATTCTATTGTTGATGAAATTCTGTCTGCTCATGAAGTTGTTAGGAGGTTAGGTAAATCTAATAACAAGTATATATGTATTAAAATTGACCTCCGAAAAACTTATGACTCGATTAACAGAAATTGTTTTCTTCACATGATGAGAGATATAAAGTTTACTGAGAAATGAATTAATTTAGCAATTTTATTTTTATGTAATTCTTTTCATTATTAATGGACCAACAAGTAAGAAAGTGAGAAAGAACCCTTTTAAGATCCAAAACTATGAAATTTCTCATATTATCTACGCGGATGATATCATGATTTTTACTAAGACGGATGTTAGATACACTATTGCCATAAGGGAGGTTTTCAAAATGTTGGAAAAACAGCAGGGTTGCAGTTGAGCGGAGAAAAATCCAAAGTTATGTTTAGTGGAGGGGTGGAAAGAACAGAGGAAAATTTTCAAATCCTTGGCATTTCTAAAGGAGGCCTTCCTCTTAGGTACGTTTGGATTCCTCTATCCCAAATCAATATAAAAGACAGTGATTTGTGTTAGCCTAATGATAAAATTAAGGCAAAAACTAATGGATGGGAGACTAAATTGTTGATTCTAGCGGGAAGGATTTAACTAATTAAATCAATGTGGAAATTAGCCACAAGGGCCTCTTTAGCTAGTGAAATTAGTTTCTAGGACGCACAACTGAAATAATTACTTTTAAGGACAAAATGCAAAATAATTAGCTTCTAAGGCCTAAAAACCTATGAAATTATGTCCTTGAAAGCAATTGGACTGCTGACTTTGTCCTTAAAAGTAATTATTTTGTTGACTTTGGCCTTGAAATTAATTTCTATGGATGTATGTCCTAGAAACTAATTGGACTGCAAAGTTTGTCCTTCTAGTGAAATGCCCCTAAATCAATTGTGTATCTTATAGTTCAGTTCTGGTTGTAGTGTTTTAAACTCCCTGCAATGACAGTTAATAAGATCAATCATCTTTGTCTTAATATTCTTTGTAAGAGTAGAGTGAGTAAAATTCCATTGGAAATTTTTATGTAAAGAGAAAGTTGAAGGTTGTTTTAGACTTAGAAAATTTGAAGGGTTGAATAAGTCTTTATACATTAAACCAATTTGTAGAATTATAAATGGTGAAGGTATGTAGTCTCAAATTATGAAAGAAAAATATTTGAAAAATCAGTCTTTCTAGGAGGTGCAAATTAGAAATGATGATTCGAGAGTTTGTAAGTTTATTTTGCAATTGCGGGAGGAAGCCTGTAATTGTATGAGAAAGCGTATTGTGGTTTGAACCGTGGTTATAAGGAGGGAGAATTATAAATCGTCTGCTTATAGATATGTTGAAGCATACTAGAGGCGAGAAAATTCTTGTGCAAAACATTTTGGAAGATATGGTTTGGAGAACAGATAGACTAAGCTATTTGGGTACAAGAAGTAGAGGAAGCCAAACTCTAGCAGGATAACATTGAGGACTATTGTAACAACCCTAATTTTGAGTAACATTATTTAGTACATTTAATTAGTTAAATTAAATGAAATAATGTAAGCTAGTTAAGGGATTGAGATTTGTATAATTTAAAGGGTAGCCATGCCTAGTTAAACTAATGAAGTAAATGGAATTAAAATGAAATAGGAAGGGGGAATTAGAAAGGGTAAAATAGGAATGAGTCGTATCATATACCCTAAGCCCTCATACCATTTCATTTTACACGTTCACAAATTAAAACTAAACCTAGAGATACCGACCACCATTAAGAGAAGCAAGAAGAAGATAAGCTAAAAATCAAAAAAAGAAAGCTTAATCCAACTTATTCAAGATCAAATCTCAACTCCTTAACAAAGCTAAAGGTGAATAATTGTTACATCTCATATTTTTGATGTTTTTGTTTTTAGAATCAGATCCAAATGTTTTTGCAAGTATATTGCCATGTTTTAAATGTTAGATTTACATACACACACACATACATACTTGTTGATGAATTATGCTTATTCATATTGATTTTATGACAAGTTTTGATATGAAAAACCTATTAAATGACATTCACATGCCTTAAGATTTTGATATATGGTCAGAAATAATATTTTAGAGAAGGGTTTCAAGTTTCATAATTTTCTAAATTAATGTAGATTTATTATTAATTTTCTAGTGGAAAAAACAGGTTAGTTGGGTTCAAAACTAATTACGGCTAAATTATACTGTTTTTGGGTCGAAATTAATATATGTTTGAAAACATATTGAAAGTGATTTATGGGAAATTTTTGTAGAATTTTCCTAAATGTCTTAATAAGTATATAAAATTATCTAAGGTATAAGACTTAGATGTTTATATATTTATAAAAGGAGAAGAGACATTTGTAAATATTTTAAATTGCTTATCTCTGAAATTTCGGTAGCACTTTTAGAAAAGAATTTACAGAAGAAATTAGCAACCAATCATATGCTGACAAACAAAGCATGTTAGTTGAAAAGAATTACCTTTAAAAGATAAAATTCAGTTTTACTTTATTTCTACCATTTCACCACCTTCGGCGCCTAGCGTTCAACCATATACTTCTACCTCCAACTCCGTCAAAACTAATGCACATGGTATCAAAGACTTGGTACGTAGTGAATTGGACAAAGGCGAAAGGTAATGGGTCGAAACAAGGGGTTCCAAAGGGGTCAAAGTCTTGCTTTGCATTCTAAAGGCAACGCGTCTGCTTTGCTTTTGAATAAGATGGCTTTCGAATTGGTCAGCTTTCGACTTGGTCAAACTGTTTTAAAGAAAGAGGCTTTCGAAATAGGTTTCACTTTTGTTTTGAGTAAATTCTTTCGAAGGGGCAAAACCCCTACCTGCCGCTATTTTACCTTTCGAACCATTGCCTCCAAAAGGGTCCTTATGTTTTAAAAATTTGAGTCGCTTCTCTAATGCTTTCGAAGGGATTGATTTCGACACCATCCACTTCATTACTTAGTAAATTGCTTTTGAAAGAGTTGCTTTCGACTTAGTTGTTTTAAGACCCTTTTTGATATTTTGAAAGTTAAACCCCAAAGGTTTCGAAAGGAATGGTTTTGAAAGGTTGTTCCACATATTTTAACTTGAACCCAATGCTTTCAAAAGGTTTGTTTTAAGTAGTATACTTCAATGCTTTCGAAAGGTAACAAGAAAAGGTTTCGAAGGGGTGATTCCCCAATGTTTTCGAAAAGTTTACCTTAGTGTTTAAATGGAAAGATTCCAATGGTTTCGAAAGGCATATTTAAAGTGTTTAGAAGAGGATGTCTAAGGTTTATAAAGCTTTTGAAGAAGATGTTTTCAATGTTTTTGAAAGGACTATTGTCAATGGTTTCGAAAGATATCACTACAAGAAAAATGGTCTTTCGCAGCGTTTTAAAAACGCTGTCAAATCCTTTCGCAGCGTTATGAAGAACGCTCTCTAACGACAAGCTGTAATAGAGTCAAGACATATCACAGCGTTTCTAAAACGCTGCAAAATTAGCAACATATTACAGCGTTTTCTTATTACAGCGTTTTAATGATGGCTGTAATATGTCCTTACCCATTGTTTCTTCTTCCTTTAGACAACATTTTAAAAACGCTGCAATACTTTTTTACAGCGTTTTGAAAAGCTTGTAAATGAGCATTTAGCACCATAAAGCAAACGCTGCATATGGGTGGATGTTTCACAGCGTTTCCTTTTGCCTGACATCTGCAGCGTTTTTTTCTTTTTTACAGCGTTTTTGAAACGCTGTTAAATATGAAAAATACCATGCACAAAAGTTTATATTTACAATCATCCCACCATCTATAAAATTTTATATCTGATAATATCAGTTAATTAAAAACACAATAAATAAATATAATCTTCGCATGTTATATATAATAAAGTTGCACTAACTCCATACTCAAAATAAACGATAATCGTATATATACATAATGTTGTAAGCAAATATGATAGTAACATTGTTTTACATAAATAGCATATTAAATTAAGCAAAATGAGTTGTGAGAGTCCAAGCTAATCCTCTTCAACAATTCAACCTCCACTAGCTAAGTCAGTCAAATTACATAAGCATGCTCCACTACAACAAAACAGGCTTTTTACAACGGGCAATGCCCGTTGTAATATGTGTTCCACAACGGGCAGCCGACCGTTGTAATATGCGATGTTGTAATAGGTTGACCATATTTTACAACGGGCAATGCCGGTTGTAATAAAACTTTTTACAACGGGCAATGCCCGTTGTAATACACCTTTTTACAACGGACAATGCCCGTTGTAATATATGATATTGCAACGGTTTCTGACCGTTGCAAAATAAATGCAAATTTTAAAAAAAATTACAGCAGCATACATCCGTACCAATAATGAATAATTTAACGAGTAATAAATATTATCATAAAACAACCAAAATCATTTCATTTCAAGTGTGTTTGCATTTCATTTACATTTTCACTGTGCACTGTACATTTCTTTATAAAACATAAAAAAGAACAGTTATAATCACATAAACACTGCCTATCACCCCTACACTGTGCACGTGCACAATACAACCAACAAGCAACCCAAACCACTACCCCTACACTGTGCACGTGCCAGGTGAAATAGTCTTTGAATACTACAGAAAGATTACCTCATAAGCATACGTGAGGGGGGATTAGCTTCCCAGGGTTCATGATATTATTAGGATCTAATGCATTTTTTATTCTCCCGTCCTTTATAGAAGTATCACAGTTTTCACTTTATCGACTTCCTGTGTACATACATGTATCATAACCTGCACAAAGAAATTGCAACACGATTGGTCAATTGCTAGTTTCCATGATATTTCCCATCCATTACATTTCAATTATATACCAACTTTACTTCAACAAGTTTGAATATCCGCATAAGGCATGGAAAAAAAGTTGAAACGGTTTCATGAAAGTTCTTTTAATGGTACACTACTATTCTAACATTGACAAATTAGGTAAGGTTTGAATGAATGTAAGGGTGAAACAGAAATACTTATATTACTTTTATGTTTTCAATTCTTAAGTTGAAAAGTTGAGGGTAGTGACACCAACACAAAAAACTGTTCAGCCAACTTAAAAAGCATTGTCTATATATTATATATGAAATCAAAAAGTTCATATAGTTATAAAAAGAAACCAAAGTCACCGTACTTTTGAGCAGATAAGCAATTAAGAGAAGCTTACTTGGCATCGGTTGCCTCCGCTTTGGGCACGCACCACCCAACTCTTGGTTTCTTCGCTGGTGCTGCTGGAGAAATTGATGGTGGGTTCACCTGTTTCATAAGTATTAGTTACTATTATGACTTTTAGCAACCTCTTCAGGGCGAACGGTAGAAGAGGGTTTTGGAGTTCTACTTCTTGAACGAATTGCAGATGCTCGCTCCTTTATTTCAGACTTCATAGGACCAACCCTACAGAGATAAGCAGACAAAACAGCAAACTATAGTTACAAGAAACTTCCAACATCCAATAATTATAAGTGTTAAGGAATTTTATATAGTCCATTAACAAATGTCTCGAAGATAGATATATTTTTAAATGAACTAACTGATCTCAGTTAAGTAAAGGGACTGCTAAATGCAAATTTCTGTTACAATCATTACTCTACAATAACAAATTGCGCTGGTGCCCGATTAAGATACGACATTTAAACAATTAGCATGCATGCATGGTTTGCTCTACATGCCATACACAGGTATGAATGTGTGTACATACAGAGGAGGACTGCTAATGTACTGTTGTTGTCAAAGTACATAGAAAATATCCTCAATATCAATGTTAGTCAGTCCGTAGCACAGAAGCACTTCAAGAAAGTGTAAAATATGCATTGATACATAATGTTCTTGATAATTTAGCTAATTAAATTAAGACATAGACATACATAGTACAGCATCCAGAGGCTCTTTTGAAAATTGCTGAAACAGCAGCACCCAGGTCAGGCCAAGATACAGCATTAACATCACCGGAAGCAGTTGCCATTTGGTTCCCGAACCCAAAATTTCTGAGCAAGGCGGCCACGAAATCTGAAGGAGTTACTCCTCCACTTGTATGAGATTTAAAACATGTCACTAGAGAGTTAGCGATGTCAAGTAATGTCTCTGCATCAGCCACTTGCTCCCTAGGCTTCTCAACTGTTTGGGACATGAAATCAATCATTTAGTGTGCACTATAGGGTGAAAATGACTCAGCTACCCTTGTCCAAAGCCAAAGCTTTATGAAATACAGTTAAATCATACTCTTCAGACAACGTTAGCGGGTCCTTGATTTGCATGTGGATGGGTCTTCCAAAAAGAAAAGAATTTTAATAGTAATTTCATAGCTGACATGCATATTATTTCTGAATACCGGAATGTTTGAGGAGTCCATGCGCATCAGTAGATACAAATTCATATTATAAGAATATTTAGTACGAAACATGAAAGGGCACTCGATCGCAAAGTTGAAAAATGATCGAGAATAAAATAATCATTGCTTAGTGGACACCAGAACTCCTGCTCAGATTACTCTGTAAATAAGTTTCGCAGAATCAATATAATACCTACAAAGGGGTTTTCCAAAACTCCTGGACACCGCTTACTACCGATTTTTAAATAATAATAACTACGAAGGTTTTCCTTTCCTCAGCAAAAAAAAATTGCAGGATAGATCTACCTTATTTAGTGCAATAAGTGTTACTTTCAGACACAACCTAAAGCACCGTTAAACTTTCACAAAATATATAAGTTAATTAAACATTATAATAAATAAAAGGTTTACATACTTCCACAAAACAATATAGAGTATGCATTCATATAAATTTTGGTACTTAAGGTTAGTTCAAGTACAAAACTGACTAACCAATGCCCGTTGTAAAAAGGGTAATACTATTATAGCTCAATAATGAACAATGAGAAGGATTAGAAATCAAATTATCTGACTAACAAAAGATAACAGTAGTAGTAATACTTAAAACAGACCAACTATTAAATATAATTGAATTATGGCATAGAGTTAAATATCTAACCTTCCCAGCAAAAACCAATTGGTAGAAAATTTAGATAGAAACTGTAAATTGACAGAAGAGAATCCTTTTTTGAGTAGTCATAGTTGTGAAAGAGTATTGTAGGTTGACAGCAGGTTCCCATACCCAAGAAATTTAATGTAATTGCGAGTACATATTCTTCTTCAGTCAGGGTTGGAAGCTAAGCAGCAGACCTGGTGAAGAAAACAAAGATATAACAGTATGAAGGACAATTGTTGTCATATGAGGTTCAAAGACACAGTGAAAATGGTAATTGTGAAATAGCTAATGCAAGACTTTCTAGCTTCAAAAACATGCTAAACTCTCTTGCGCAAAGATGTAAAATGAAACTTCAGTTTGCATAATCCACCTTTTCCATCTGCAGCAACATTGCTCATCTTATGGCATCCCTTACCAAGAACATTCAAACTTGGTTACAGAGCATTTTCTGCAAAAGTTCAAAAAGTCCCATATCAGATTTTATTAGCAATAAATGAATAATCAACAAGACAATTAATTATATTCATTTCATCATTGATTTAATACACTTCCTAATTTAGGAAATCCTGTAATAGCAATAATTATTTAGGCATAAAATAATGTTTGGCAATAATAACAACAAACCAAATTGCTTTATGTTTACAGAACTACAAAAATTGCATTTGATAGCACATAATGCATGAAATAAAGACGATAATAATGTCATAAGTCCGTTGAAGCATCAAGAGTTCCGCCCAACACTTTAGGCACAAGTGGGATGAGAGAAAAAACAACATCAGTTATTAATGGAAAACCTTAAATCATATAATTTGAGTACTAAATTTAATTGTTATATTCTTGTATTTATATGCAAGTGTAATAAAGCAAAATACCTGTTGGGGTTATTTCACTGGCTGTGAATACAATTTGATAGATTGAAAGTATAATTCTCTTTAGCAATTTCATTTAACGAAATAACATTTTGGTAATAAGCATCAGCAATTGGTCCAAACTCTCTCTTCCAGTCTTCCTGCAGATACATAATACCTGTGCATTGTTATGGTAGTCCAGTGCATTATAACTATTTGTATTTTCATTTTAGTTCAGTCCTATTATGTCATCTCAGCGTGTAATTTAAACATAGCCCAGGCATTGTAATCTTAATTTGGTTTGAAGCTTGTATTCGGTCATCAATGTGATGATCTTAATTTCTTATTATTTTATATCAATGTAAATAAGCTTAACAAATGAAACTGAAACAACACTTAACCCTGTTATCGACTTATTGAGTAAATTTTGTTTCAGAATAAATTCTGTTCAATATTAAACTTCAAAATAAAGGATCGTAAACTTCAATAAGTTAAAAAATAATCAAGCTATATACTAATAAGAACGAATGGCCATGCATTAGGCTTGAAAATAAGGGTGCCTCCATATTGTAGCATACATGTTAAAATATACTTGTATTCAAATCCGATTTTGAGTAGTGATTCAATTTATATGTCTTACTTTTACATTGTACGTGCATGTATACAAAATTACAAACTCCTGATTAGTACAAAAGTGATAATAATCAAACCTGCCATTATGGGAATATTTGATTTATTGTAACATACATGTTTATATATACTTTTAATATACTCTTATGTGCACTCAAATTTGATTTTGAGTGGTGATTCAATTTATATGTCTTACTTTTGTATTGTTGTGTGCAGGTGGAAAGTGGAAGACAAATCAACTGAGTTGCTTATAAAACTTGTGGTGGTTACATATACATCATATTATTGTGGAAGCAATTTCCATTTAATTTTGTTGTATTTAATACTTCCTTTTTTCTTCTTGATTTGATTTTCATTGTGTTAAGTGTACTTGTGTGTGACCTTGGAAAACTACACGAGTGGTGTTATATATTATATTATGTTTTAAATGTGAAGTATATTCGCTACATGTTGATTATAGGGTCATTCTTGGAGTTTAAGAAAACTAGCCATTCATAGTTATTGCAATGGAATTCTACTTCACAATTGTTGTACATGAAATACCCATAATATGCTGCTAAAAAAACTTTAAAAATCTAATATGCTATTCACACTTTAAAGCATAATCAAATTCATGGCTATCCACTTTAAGATTCAAAACATGTTTTAGTTAGAAAACGGCATTCAAAAGTCCAAAAAAATTAAAATAACATTTTGAACCAAACACATTTTTATTTTCATTTTTGAAAACATGTTTTCAAATCAAGTAGATCCAAATGCATTTTAATAATTCTAAAAATACCTCAAAATCAAAAATGACTAAGAGAACTCAAACCATAAAACACAAAACGCAAACCAAACCCTACCTTTGTGGACGATGTACAAGAGTAATAGCTACTTATTGTTATCAAAACAAACAATAGTTTGTCTCACTTGGCAGAATACAATCAATTAATTAACTTATTAATAAGCAATTATGGTCATAGATACTACAAGAACGAACAATACTTGGAAAGATTAGTAATACCAACCGCACCTTTTCGGACCCTTATTCTCGAGTAAGAAGCATGTGAGCTAAATGGTTGGGAGTAACAACATCATGATTATAAGTATCTCATTAGCAACAGCGAACAGGCTTGCTACTATTTGTTTGTAATTGAGTAATTTCAATATCCAAAAAATACAGCTGTATATTTAGCTGAAATTAGTATAAGTCTGACACTGTTGACAATAGGAGAAGGCGTTTTGGTGGTACTTAAATTTTATTGAATTTTTCTACATTCAAATTCAGATCATATTGTTCCACCATGCTTTAAAATATTTTCCCGAAATCTATAATATATCCAAATGAATAGATGCAGAAAGAAGAAAGTTTATTTACATAAGCCTGCACACATACAGAACCAAGTAAAATTCTGACATATAGCATTATCAGTCATCTCTATTCTATGGACTGAGTCTGCTGGAAAACTAATAATATCAAAAGACATCCAACTCATTATGCTCGAGACGGGATGTGATGTTGATCTCCTCACAGTAATGGGATTACACTTGCATTATTCTCACTAATAACATTCTGTCTGCTATTTTAGCATATCAAAACCGTGTAAGAGAAGACAGTTACTTACAAACTAGGCATGTTAACAAGGTTGGGTTTCATTTTCAGTTCATCAATCTTGTTTCACCCATATAATAATTGCACCTCAAAGCATCCACTTAATCAATGCTATAATTTATATTTTTACTTGAGTAGAACCGAATCACTGTATTACAAAAGCAATTTTGATCCCAAGACGGTTAAAATTTTCAAGTCTATCAAAATCTCAATTGTATAGAGGAACAAGAAAGTTAATTTTAACCTGCTTCAATCGCAAATGTAATCAATTAACAACCAGATCCACATAAAAACAGAAGGCACAATAAAATAACCTGAAACATGATACTTGGTTACATATTAAAGAAATCAGTAGGGTCCATAAATTAACGATGATAAAAAATAAAGGCGATATAAAATAAAAAAAACAATATTAGAAGAAATAATACTAACAAATAGAATAAATCAAGAATCAATTACAAGAGATTGACGAGCATGAAAGGATTGAAGAGCTCGGCGTGCTAAAATTCCTGCCGCCATGGATGTACCACTCCAGTCAATTTTCTGAGAATTGGACAATGAACAAAGCGAAATAGATGGCGGAGCTGTTAGTCGAAAAATTACTTCATAACCCTAATTGTTTCAGCACAAATACCATAGAGGATATTAGAACTTTACAAGATAATCAATGCATGATAAATTCTAATCTACATATTTTTTGGTTTACCTTTTGATACCGGTGGCGAGAAGACAAACGGAGCAGCTATTTCGATGAACGACGATGAACGAGAAGATGAGAGTGGCTCGTTTCCATGAGCGAGAAGATGAACGAGCCGATAAATTGAAAGCGTGAGGCGATTTTGCAGAGGCGAACAGATTTGAGTATGGATGATTTTTTAGGAGGGAAATGAAAAAAATAAAAAAGAGGAACGAAGCTATTTGCAAGAAGAAGATAAGAAGAACGAAAAAGTGGCGGCCAAAAATTTTTCCCCCGCCAAATAAACATTTAGGCAGCGTTTCATTTTCTATATTTAATATAATTAGAAACGTAAAATTGAAGGATGATAGCCTTCTGAATTAAACGTTGTTATATAGAGCTGCAAAAGACCATTTTTCTTGTAGTGATATGTTTGGCCTTTAGGCCTAAGGTTATAAAGTAAAGTAGTTTACTTGTGTCGAAAGGGTTACTTTCAATGGTTTCGAAGGAGATTGTTTAAAGGTTTAAACAAAGGTTTCAAATTTTTTCATCAACAATATTTTGAGTAAAGCATATATCATGGCGAAGAGATTTGAGTAAAGCAAATAGTATGTTTTCCTTGTTTAAGATTATTTAAAGAGTTAAATCGGTTTGAAAAGGTTTTTAAGGAAAATTTATAAGATAATTAACCCTAAGTAAAATGACTCAGACTTTTTATACCAGTGGGACCGGTATAAGGTCGCGTCCTATACATTAGCTATTAGCCCTAGCTATTTTAGTCTAAAATTCCAATGTGTAGGGCTTAGTCACAGGTAAGACTTAAATGATGGTTACACACATAAAGGATTATATATATGTACAGAGAAGAAGGATATGTTATTGGTAAGCCTGAAAAACCATTAGGATCAGGTGACCTTTGGAGAAGTAGGTTAAGGACAAACCGTTCAGAAGTATATCGAACAATTGTTAGATAATTTGTTTAGTTTATCCGGTAGGCCTGCGTTAGCCAAAGGTTAGTAGTCAACCAAATAAAACTACATTATTTCGGACAGATGGTCCATTTATTACCTATCTTTAAGCATATATGATATTTCTATTATTGATATAATTAGTTTAATTAACCAGTTTGGTTGCAGGGTTTTGATTTGCAAAAGGATATGTTTTAAAGGGATATTAGTGAGGGGAATCTGCTAAGTGGCGTAGTCTCACTTAATATTAGTAAACCGAGATGTAATAGTATTATTCACACTTGACTTTATGTCTGACTCGAAGTTTATGTTTTCCCCTTAAACTCTCGGGTGCTCAAAATTAATTTGAGTAGATTGAGATTTTTGGCTTACAGATTTAGTAGGAGGGCGAATAAAGCTTCCGGAGACGAGTAGGGCGCTGATGTTAGTTATATTTAGGAGTTGCTATTTTTGTTTATTCCACTTTGATGAATTAAGACAGTTTATGTTTATATAGTACTATTATCATCCGAGGGGGCATCTTCATATGTCGCCCTTGGCATATTTGTATAATAATTATATTTGGTCTGAACCTGGGAAACGATCGAGATTATGTAATAAAATATGAAACATGTTTTGTGAAATGTAATCAAAAAAGTTGTTTTTTTTTGAAATCTGTGATTATGTTTCATATCCATGTGCTTCTGAAATTATGGATACCATTAACATTACCATATTTTGTTGCCGGAAGTTAATACTATGGATGACTGCATCATCTGTAGTGCTTATCTTTGGGCCTCAAGATAGGGGATGTTACAACTTGGTATCAAAGCATAGGTTTATGAAAAACTTTAAACTTAAAATGATTTTGAAAACATAATCCCAAGGAATAAGAGAAAAGATCGGGGTATGGGATAACGCTATAATAACATACTTTTATTTGCTATATATAAGCTTACGCTTTATCTCTATTCTCTCATCTCTATTATGCTATTCTTCTGTATCTTACGAAGACTCAAATGCAGATATGGATGTTAAAGATGGAAGAGTTAACCTTGGTGGGGGAAGCACCACAACCAATGGAAATGCCAGACCTAATCCTAGGAGAAATAAAGGTCAAGCACAGGATGCAAATATGGGTGCTGGAGTCCCGCAAGTAGACATGGGAGTGATGTATCAGTTCTTCGTAAACATGATGCAAGAAGGAATTAATGCTGGAGTAGTTGGAGGAAATGTTGAAGGAGGAAACCAAGAAGCTCTAATGGTGAATAACTATGCTATTCTAAGTAGAGATTATGCTTATTTGGGAGGAAAGCCGTTTATTGGTACCGAAGACACAATCGAAGTGGAGAACTGGTTACTTAATTGCGATAGGATTTTCGCTGATTTAGGGCCCAACGATGCGTAGAAAAGAAGACTCACCTTTGGAAAGGTACAAGGGGTAGCACTGTATTGGTGAACAATGTGACAGTTGGAGTCAATGAGGAGAATATGACTTGGGCAGAGGTCGGGAGGAGGTTTGAGGAAAGGTTTATGTCAGAGATTGCTAAGTCCACTCTGCTCAGGAAGTTTACCGAGTTGGAGAAAGGGGAAATGACTATGCTCGAGTATGCGACGAGGTTTGAGGAGCTAGCAAGATATGACTATGCTATGATTGATACTGTGATTAAGAGGAATGAGAAGTTCATCAGGGGGTTGAAGACTGAGCTTGCTAAGGCCATGTTACTGCATATTAGGGGTCCAAGTGATGCAAGCTTTTCTTGAAAGAAATAAGGTCAAGGAAGCTCAAGGGGGCAGTGTCAAAAGTGGAAGTTTTTCCACAAGAAAGGAGCTTAAAAAGGTGGAGCTGCTAAGAAGGGAAAGGCATAAATGGTATGTTACAAGTGTGATAAGAAAGGACACTATGACCATGAGTGCCGGATAGACAAGGGAAAGAAGGTTGTTGAGAAGAAAGAAATAAAGTGTTTCAACGGTGATCAGATTGGGCACTATAAGAACCAGTGCAAGGAGCCAGCCAAGGATGGGAAAGGCAAGATGTTTGCATTGGAACCAGCTACCTCGAGACCAACAGTAGAGGAGAGGGGAAAAGCTGTGTTGGGAGGTACGCTTTTGATTTATGGTATATCAGTTAGAGTTCTGTTTGATACTGGTGCATCGCATTCTTTTATATCTCATTGTTTGGTAGATAAGCTTAACCTAAAAACCTCATACCTAGTTACTTTCTTAAAGGTTGCAAATCCGATAGGAGGTTATGCGACTCTTGGGATGAGATGTGACCACAGAGAGTTTGAGTTGTTAGGTCATACCTTTGTTTGCAATTTGCATGTGGTTGATTTTGTAGGGTTCATAATTATTTTGAGTATAGTTTGGTTAAGTAAATACGATGCTAGGATATTTTTCCATGATAGCAAAATATCACTTAGACACGCGGACTGTAGAGATCAGATCGTATATTCCGTAGAAAACCCTAGCTTTGAGGTTAGTGCCTTGTTGGGTGTTATGGTGGTAGAAGACTAGTTGAATTAAGTTTTCGTTATTAGAGAATTCGCAGATGTCTTTGAACCTATAATAGGATTACCATCGAAACAAGCCATTGAATTTCGGATAGATTTGGTACCAGGAGCAGAACCGTTGAGTAGACCGCCAAGCAGGATGACACCTACTAAGATGATGGAGCTGAAGGTGCAGTTGGTGGATTTGGAAAGTAGGTATTTTATTAGACCAAGTAGCTTGCCTTGGTGAGCAGCCATAGTGTTTGCTAAGAAACTGGACGAATCGTTAAGGTTATGTATCAATTATCGTAAGTTGAATGAGAAGACGATAAAGAATCGATATATGTTGCCTAGAATTGACGATTTGTTCGATCAGTTGAGTGGAGCCAAGGTATTTTCCCAGTTGGATTTGCCAACAGGTTTCCATCAGCTTAGAGTGGTAGAGGATAGTATTCCTTTGACGACATTTAGAACCAGATATGGATCGTTCGAATGGTTAGTAATGTCGTTTGGACTAACTAATGCGCTAGCATTCTTTGTAGCTCTGATGAACCAAGTTTTCCGAGAGCACTTGGACGGGTTCGTGTTAGTTTTCATAGATGATATTTTGATATACTTTAAGGATGAAAAAGAGCATGAAGTTCACCTTAGAGTGGCGCTTGAGATGCCGAGGCAACTTTAGCTGAAGACAAAATTTTCGAAGTGTCATTTCTGGAAGAAGGAAGTGAAGTTTCTTGATTATGTAGTCTCAAAAAAAGGGTTGTCTGTAGATTTGACTAAGATCGAGGTAGTGAATAAATGGAAGAGACCCGAGACAGTGACTGAGATAAAGAGTTTTCTTGGATTAGCTGGTTATTATCGGATATTCATTAAAGATTTTTCACGAATAGTAGCACCGATGACCAAGCTAACGCGAAAGAATGTGAAATTTGTTTGGACCGATAAGTGTGAGGGGGCATTCCATAAGCTAAAACACTTATTGACATATGCACCTGTGTTAGTTATTCCAGAAGGGAATCAAGATTTAATGGTATATACAGATGAATGTGGAACAGGGTTAGGAACCGTGTTAATGCAAAGAGGTAAAATGATTGCCTATGCATCTCGATAGCTTAGACCGCATGAGATTAGATATCCAACGCATGATTTGGAAATAGCTGCGGTAATTTTTGCATTGAAGGTGTGGAGACAGTACCTTATGGGAGAGAGATTTGAGCTGTATACGGATCATAAGTCGCTAAAGTATTTATTCTCTCAAAAGGAGTTGAATATGAGACAATAGAGATGGTTAGAGTTTTTAGCCGCTTATACTTTGGTATTGAGTACACACTGGGAAAGGGCAATAAGGTTACGGATGCACTTAGTAGAAAACATCAGAATGTAATGTTGGCGATGATTGGTGAGTGGAAAGATTTAGAAGAGTTGACGACATGTAGAGTATAGTGGAGATCTCAGAGTGGGTCTAGTATAGAAACTGCTATATTGTCATGTTTAGAAGTTCGACCAGTGATGATCAAAAGAATTACTTCTAAGCAGGGAGAGGATCCAGTATTATCTGAGCAGATCAGGAATTTAAAGGATGGAACAGAGAGCGATGACTTGAAGAATTTTAGTCTTGACCAGAACGGGTGGTTGAGGAAGAAAATGAGATTGTGTGTTCCAAATGTAGGAAACATCAAGAAAGAAGTTCTTGAGGAATGCCATCGTTCGCAGTTCACTATTCATCCGGGAGGTCAACAGGTAAAAGCCGAACATCAGAAACCAAGTGGGTTACTTCAGCCTTTAGATGTTCCAGTCTGAAAATGGGATTTGATTTCAATGGATTTTATAGACGGGTTGCCAAGGTCAAACAGAGGAAATGAAAGTATATGGGTCATAGTGGACAGGTTGACCAAGAGTGCCCATTTCATTCCAGTTAAGTCAACCAGAATGATACCTGTTTTAACTAAATTGTTTATGAATATAGTTAGACCGCATGGAATTCCTAGTAGTATAGTAAGTGATAGAGATTCCTTATTCACTAGCGAATTCTAAAAGAGTCTACATGAGATTTTGGGTACCAAGCCCAAGATCAGTACCGCTTACTGTCCACAGACGGATGGGCAAACAGAAAGAGTTAATAAAGTCTTATAAGATTTGTTATGAGCTTGTGTGCTAGATTTTGGAGGATCATGGGAAGACCATCTACACTTAGTCGAGTTTTCGTATAACAACAGTTATCAAGCTAGTATAGGGATGGCATTGTTTAAAGCTCTGTATGGAAGGCCATGCAAATCTCCAATTTGTTGGCTAGAGACCGGGGATAGATTGGTTTTTGGTACGGAATTAGTTCGAGAAGCTGCAAGGAAGATTGAGTTGATTCGAGCTAGAATGAAAGAAGCTCGGTCTAGGCAGAAGAGTTATGCCGATAAGAGATGGAAAGGCTTAGAATTCTCAGTTGAAGATCATGTTTTCGTCAAGGTATCACCGATGAAAGGTGTAATTCGATTTGGAAGATCAAGGAGATTGGCACTGAGGTTCGTTGGACCATTTCCTATTGTAGAGAGGATCAAAAAACTCGCATATAGAGTAGAGTTACAGAAGAGTTTGGTAGGAGTACACAATGTTTTTCATGTTTCTCATCTAAGGAAGTATATTCGAATCGCTTCCTGTTGAGTCCGAATCTCAACCCAATTCTTTGATCGAAAAACTTCCGAAGTTGGACCTCAAACCACTTCCCGATCACCTTTAAGTACGCATACTTAGGTGAAAACAAAACTTGTCATGTCATAATTTCTAACGATCTTTCTCTTGACCAAGAAGCTTCTCTTCTCTCTATTCTTTCGAAAAATAAGGAAGCGATTAGATGGTCGATTACCGATATTAAGGGAATTAGTCCCACTCTTGTTCAACATCGCATCCATTTAATCGACGATGCCAAGCCTGTTCGTGATGCGCAACGAAGGCTTAATCCAAAAATGAAAGATGCTGTGCATGATGAAATTCTTAAACTTCTCGACAACGAAATCATTTACCCAATCTCTGATAGTTCATGGGTTAGCCCAATTCACGTTGTACCGAAAAAGTCTAGGCTAACCATTGTCAAGAACGATTCAAACGAACTTACTCCAACTCGTACTCAAACGGGTTGGCGTGTTTGCATTGACTATCGAAAACTAAATGCCGCCACACGAAAAGATCACTTTCCTCTTCCCTTCATTGACCAAATACTCGAACATTTAGCCGGTCACGAATTATACTGCTTCCTTATTGGTTATTCCGGTTATAACCAAATTCCAATCGCTCCCCAAGATCAAGAGAAAACGGCTATCACGTGTCCATTCGGTGCCTTTGCTTATCGACGTATGCCATTCGGACTTTGTAACACTCCTGCGACTTTCCAACGATAAATGGTTGGCATCTTTTCCGACATGATTGAACACTTTCTAGATGTTTTTATGGACGATTTCTCTATCTTTGGCGATTCTTTTTCCGAATGTTTACATCATCTCGAGTTGGTTTTAAATCGATGTAAAGAAAAACATTTGACTTTGAATTGGGAAAAATGCCACTTTATGGTCAAACAAGGCATAGTCCTTAGACATATCATCTCCAATAAAGGCATTGAGGTAGATAAAGCGAAAATTGATGTCATTGCAAACCTACCCATTCCCAAATTTGTTAAGGACATTCGATCATTTCTAGAACACGCTGTCTTTTATCGATGCTTTGTGAAAGACTTTAGCAAAATCGCTCGTCCTTTGACGACTCTCCTCGGAAAAGACGTTCCTTTCGATTTTAACTCTGAGTGTATCTCTTCTTTTGAACGTCTTAAGAGCGAGCTCATTTCTACTCCAATCATTTGCGCACCCAATTGGGATATTCCTTTCAAAATAATGTGTGATGCTTCGAACTTTGCCGTTGGTGCTGTCTTAGGACAATGCATTAACAAGATCCTTCACGTTATTTACTATGCAAGTATGACTTTGAACGACGCTCAACTCAACTACACAACAACCGAAAAAGAGCTTCTAGCTGTCGTTTATGCTCTCGAAAAATTCCGACAATACTTGATAGGTTCACACATTACTGTGTACACGGACCACTCTGCGCTTCGATATCTCTTCGCTATAAAGGATGCTAAATCCCGTTTGATACGTTGGATCCTTTTACTTCAAGAATTTGACCTTACAATCAAAGACAAAAAAGGATCCGATAACGTCATAGCCGATCACTTGTCTCGTCTTCCAAATGCACCATCTTCTTTGCCAATCAATGAAAACTTCCCCGATCAACAACTTCTTTCAATTTCTATCGATTCATGGTACGCTGATATAGTAAACTACTTAGTCACTAAAGAAACTCCCTCATCTTGGTCAAACAGGACAAATGTAAATTCATGTCCCAAGTGAAATATTTCTATTATGATGATCCATACTTGTTCAAATATTGTACCGACCAAATCATCCGACGTTGCATTCCGGAAAATGAGATTAGGAGTGTTCTTTCGTTTTGCCACGACCAAGCGTGCGGTGGACATTTTGGTCCTTGGAAAACTATGAAAAAGGTGCTTTAGTGTGGTTTCTATTGGCCTTCTCTCTTCAAAGACTCATTTGAATTTTTTAAAACTTGCGATTGATGTCAAATGCTTGGACGAATTTCTCGACAAGATATGATTCCTCTAAACCCCATTCTTACGATCGAAATCTTTGATGTTTGGGTTATCGACTTTATGGGACCTTTTCCTAATTTTTTTGAAAACTCGTATATCCTTCTCATGTCGATTACGTCTCAAAATGGGTCAAAGCCGTTCCTTGCAAAACCAACGACCATAGAATTGTTGTGAAATTTCTCAAAGAAAACATCTTTTCGAGGTTCGGCACACCTCGCACAATAATTAGTGATAACGGAATCCATTTTTGCAACCGTTCTTTTGAAACTTTAATGAAAGAATACTCGATAACCCACAAGTTATCCACTCCGTATCATCCTCAGACTTATGGCCAAGTTGAAGTTTCAAATCGACAAATAAAACAAATCTTGGAGAAAACTGTCAATAAAAATAAAAAAGATTGGTCTCAGAAATTGACCGACGCGCTTTGGGCTTACCGTACTGCTTTTAAAACTAACCTTGGGATGTCCCCATTTCGTTTAGTTTATGGTAAAGCTTGCTATTTACCCGTTGAAATCAAACACAAAGCATTGTAGGCAATAAAGAACTTAAACTTTGATCTTGAGAAAGCTGGCGAGAACCGAAAACTACAACTCAACGAACTAGAAGATCTTAGGAACGACACGTATGAAAACGAGAAAATTTATAAAGAAAGAACCAAAGTTTTTCATGACAAGTCAATCCTAAGGAAAACATTTTCGCCTAACCAAAAAGTTCTCTTATATGACTCAAGACTTCATTTATTCCCTGGGAAACTTAAATCAAGATGGACCGGACCATTTGTGGTACGAACTGTTTTCCCACATGGTGCCGTAGAAATAGAAAACCCCAGGGATGGATCGATTTTCAAAGTTAACAGTCATCGTTTAAAACCTTTCTTGGAATTGCCAGGTAACCAAGAGGAGGAGCTCATGATTCTTCATGAGCCAAGGTACGTCTAGTAAGAATGTTAACCCTCTTTTGTAAATATGTACATATTTTTCCTCGTTACACTTATTATATCATGCATTGTCTGTGGGGACACAGTCAAAATTAAGTGTGGGGGGGGGGTCTCATTTTCATTTTTTAAGTTTCATGGCATTTTTGAATTTTCACTTTCCTTAAAAAAAATTTCTAAATCCCAAAAACATTTTCTTTTTTGCATTTTGATTTATTTTTTACGAAACACTATAGGATAAGTATAAGTTTTGGTCAATAAAATTGAAATTTTTGAAAATTTATTTATTTTAACAAAAATAAAAATGAAGGTTGATTACAAATAACAATGGTTTAACTAGTATATAGTAAGGTTCATATGTGTTAATTATGAAGTATGTTCTAATTGAAAATCTTTGTTTTAAAAAGTGGTAAATTTAAAGTAAAGGATATACCAATTTTATCTTCCAAGTTAAATGGTTCTAATATGATTTTTCAAAACTCTCTCTTTCTAAATATATATATATATAAACTTTTGTGTATATATATATATTTTTTTAACACCTAGAGTCATGTGTTCACACTCGTGTGTTCACTCGCCATGCTCTGTACCCTTCTCACATAAGCCCGAAAGGCAGTGCATGATCGGTATATCTGGCCTCAGTTTATCTCAGTTAGGTGTATGTGTATAAAAATTCTTTTTAATAACGCCTACAGTTGATAAGTGTTCACACTTGTGTGTTCACTCGCCACGCTCTGTATTCCCCTCACAGCAGTCCGCAAGGCAGTGCACGGGTAATATATCTAGCCTCAGTTTACCTGAGTTAGGCATATGTAAATATTGTTAATATCAGTGAAATTTTCGAGTAAGAGAGAGTAAGCAATTGAAATCCAAGCACCATTTTAACTTGTTTGATTTAACTTGTTATTGAAAACACAACACCAAAACTGTCATTTTGTAACGATTATAACCGTTGGTAATCAAATCTCAAACGGTTATATCCCAACGGTTATAACCGTTGGTAGCAGGTACGTTATATTTTTTTACATATTTTGTAACGGTTATAACCGTTTGAAATTTTTGTACTTCCCAACGGTTATAATTGTTGGGAATAACCAAAATTCCCAACGGTTATAACCGTTGGAAAAAATCGTAATTCCTAACGGTTATAACCGTTGAAAATCTTAGTAATTTCCAACGGTTATAACCGTTGGGAATATTTTAATTTCCAACGGTTATAACTGTTGGAAATTCCTTGCATAAGTAAATAGCAAAATTACCAACACTTATAAGTGTTACAAATTTGGTATAACTGAACCATATCTTATTCAACATCTAATAGTATTTCATTCAACTATATCTATACGAATTTACAACAATAGTAAACACAAGACTAAACTTCAAAACTAACATATCATCAAATCATTAAAAAACATCAAACGTACGAAGTAGAACATATCAAATTCTACAAAGTTCATTGTGACAACTTCAAATTTCACTACTACAACATATCTAGAAGCTTACAAACAATGAATACGACACTCAAGGTCACCACGAAATCAGATGAAGCTTAAAAACACATCAAGACCTGAATTCACCAATGATGAAGCAGCCTCAAGGTCACCATGAAAATCAGAAGTTAGGCATTTAACTAATATCTCAGGCTTAAGTTCCTGCATATTTAAACAGATAACATAAGTGATCAAGGTCTGTTAAATAAATAACACAAGAAAAAATGACCAATTAATTGTCCTAATGTTTCAGATGGTTAACAAAATAGAAAACCACATTACATAAACCACAACAACAAGAAGTCTTTCTGAACATGAAAATTATACAATATAATCTTTGACTATGTATTATTTTTCTTCATACTACAACAATTTCTACCTAAAAAATTTATTGAAGCCAAATTATTCAAAATGTATACGACACAATAAATGAATATTCTCAAAACAAATGTACGAAATACTGCAAGGTCCATATCTAAAGAGAATTACCAGTAATTTGACCAAACAAAAATAGTTGTACCAAAAGCTATATACAATTTCTGAGCTCAAAAAGCAATAATCAATAATTTACAAACCTTCATCATTTTAACTGTCTTAACAAAGTGGCCACTTCCACCATCAGGTAAGTTACATTTCCTTCCATAATCAGGCTTGCTGGAAGTAAGAATAAAACAACAATAGGTGCCATGTACAACAGAAGATTCATCGAATCCAGTGTCTCTCAGCAATCATATGAAATTGTTAAGACATTTATTTTGCTCTTAAATGTCAGTACATAAGTACATGTTAAAATATAGATATGTAATTGCATAAAATAATTCCTAAGAAGATGTCAAATTAAATTTCATAGGATAGTAATATTCCTTGTACTACGGTCTTAAGTGCTCTGGCTGCAGTTACACTGATGTACAAATATAAGCAAGGTTCTGTATCATTTGTGGCACGGATGTACGATTTGTAAATGTTTATGTTGATACAGCAAGCTTATACTTAATTTTTATCCTATTGTTATGGCGTGCTAGCAAGAATCCAGTACATGAGCAGAATAAACGCATGTACCTCTCTCCGAAGTCTCAGTAGATGGCATACTAGATGTACGCAGCTCAACCTGGAACAACAACCATTCTGTTTTGTAAAACATAATTTTATAAATGCACGCATGAACCATAAAATGGATTTGTAGAGGTTAAAAATAGGTAAATAATGATAAATATTTACTTCACATCACATTATTTTATTTATGATAGTAATTCAAAGTATCAATTCATCATTTGATAAAAGTTATACATATGCAATGCTTCTCGCAACTTGTAGTCTCTCTACCCGGAGGAATGAATCTCTACTCGCAAGTTCACTTCATTCCTCCGAGTAAAGTAATTTATGGGAACGTGTTACACAACATTTCTATTCTAGTAATATTAAGATGCGAGAAGGCGCTTACTATTCCATAATTTATTTTCATTTATTAGTTTAACATGCGAGAATGCGAAGTATAGGAACACATTGATACTATGAGAGATTCAGATAGCACAACAGACCTCATGTTCCTAAACTTGCAAGCAGAACTACCACCAAGCTGATAATCGATCACTAAATGACCACTTTCTTGCTTGGTCTAAACATTTGCAATTAATCTCACTTTCTCGCTTGGTCTGAACAATATTATCATGTTATAACAAAGGAAAAAATATACTTATATTATCTACTAACTTAAAACATTGAAATAACTTATATGAATAACAAACATAAATTTGTGGATGTGAATAGAGACTAATAAAAGATGTCGCATAAATTGGGGGTGCGTATCTAATGAGGTGTCTACAAAAATATGACCTTAAATTATAATCCACAAATTTTTTCTTTTTTTAGAGAATTCAGATGATAACATGTTTCCAATTTGGGCAGAACAATTCACAGACAATATTTTTTGTAAAACTTTGAACAAAATTGTACACCAAATAAGGTTGTATACGACATGTTTAGAATAAAATATATACCAAGATAGAGAATATTCAGAATATATTGATAAGTACAGAACTTCAGTACTATGAAAAATGAGCTATCCTTTGTTTCATAAATATCATGAAAACCAAAAAAATAAGGAACAAAAATTAATACTTACAATTTGCGAATTGTACCGGTGAGAATAAAGTGAAAGACAAGGTACATGCCTGTTATTTCTAAATTTGTAGGGTTAATGATTCCAATCAAAGACACTGACATAAAAAAATTACCAATTAAATGGTAAATGTCATTAAAGAGTTCTTTAAAACAATTATCTAAAAAAGAAAAGACGTTCAACTTGTAAATCATGATGAAGTACGGTTCAAATAAAAGTTTCATTGTTCAGACAAAAAATTTCTACGAACGCTAATTAAATGAATTTGCTTGAAACATGGGATGACCATAAATATAATAATACCTCATGAAATAGTAATTATAGTGAGTTATGAACTAAAACTAAACATAGAATTCAACATTTCATTGTGAAAAGTAACTAAAACTATAATGCTAACATTGCATGAAGATGACCATATGCAAATTTTATGATTCGTATGATTAATGCTACTAATCAGAGGCATTGACCTAAAACAATTACCAATGGTTGCTGGTAACATAGTTATTTTTGTGTTAATACTTACAAACAATATGCATTTTAGTGAATACCAGTGAGTTAAATTTGATTATTTACAAATTTAATAACCTTATGAAGTTTTTAAATTCAAACTCTGAATAAAATGGCGATAGGTACAGTTAAAAAGCCCTAAAATCCATGATTGTTGGAGTCGTTTTTGCCTATAAATCAATGAAATCAATAAGCACAGTGAAATATATCAAAATCATTATTATCATTGTTATATGTAAATGAATAAATTCAGTTGACACATGTAAACTCACAATAAAACATGTATGCGATATAAATACTATTACACTCCAATTAATTTAGTGAAATCAAATCAACAATTAATCAATTACCATTTTAACAATTTGAAACATTAAAACTGTTGAAGTAATAAAGCAGTAAAACCTAAAAGGAAGAGAATATGATATTGTAGCATATTAGAAAAGGAGGTACCTACGGATAATGTAAATTAGCCATGGTTAACTAATTTAAGTGCATATATAATTTAGTTCAAAAGCTTTGGGAGGGCCACTATTCATATAAAGTAAATTAATCATCATGAAATCAATCGAGATAAAAAGACTTGGTACCAAAGTAAATGGAACATAAGAATAACAAGGAATGGCTGCTAAGTCCTCAGAATTGAAAGACGATTGAAGAAAAGTCCCTCCCAATAAAGTTGTGAAAATTAGGTCCCTATTTTTAGTTTTTGGTTAATTTATACTACTTTTGCCCTTGATTTCAATGCTGGGATGATTTTCTAGGAATGGACAGTTTGGTAAAAAATAACAAAATAGTGACTTAATTTACATGGATTTATGAGCAGGGACTTTTTGTGTATGAGCTTTGAGAATAGGGACCTTTGGTCCAAAACCCCATAGAATAAACCAAACATTTGTATAAACAGTTTATGTACCTGCACACATAGTTTAAGTAAAATGACTAAACACCAAAAATAATAAGTGAAAAGATAAACAAAGGTTAATATGTTACTTATATGGTCAGTATGCTCATTTATTTCTTTCCTTATCGTCTTTATTCATTTAAGAAAAGAAGGAGAATGTGCATGGATAAGGACATTATTACTCAGTTACTACTATTGTTTTCTAAAGCACATCATATCATTATACAATCTTGAGCAAACATCAAAAACCCATTAACAAACAAAGGCAAAGCACAATATCATATTCTTACTTTAAGCTAGCATGAAATCATCTGTAGTTGCAATCAGATAAACATATTTTGAAAACTACAGCTCATCATCTCAACTCAACAATCAACTCGGAGCATCTCAGGCAAGGATGATAATATCTTACAACCAAAGATGGAATAACTATCACCACCACAGTCAAGAGTCCACATAATGTGAAATTAGAAGGTGCAAGTTCATCTTTGATTGTCTTCTAGCAGTGAAACTATCTTTGGCAGGGGTATCTTGAAGTTTCCATTCCAATTAAAAAGCAAATTTAGGCATGAATTCATACTAAGTGTCTACTGTCAAATAGAAGATCCTATCCACGAATTTTAATTGCATGTGGAATGGATCTTGTTTAAGCAAAAGAGTAGAATATATATTGCACACTTTGATTTAAAGAGAAGTGGGAGAAAGAGAAATACTTTATATTTCAAATATAAATATTAGGTCGATATCAGTTATAAATAGAGAATGGAAATGTAACTGCTTGTACGTGAAGCATAGTTGGAAGGTTAGTGGGTAAGTTATTAAACGTGGAGTTCACGGTGTAAACTGAAGAAAGATATAAATTAGTGGGATAGGTAACGGCATGAGTAGACAACAACAGAGACTTAGTTATTTGATTAAGTGGAAAATTGACAACCATCTGATATCTTTTGTGTAATTAAATCTCATACGTCCTTTATCTTTTGTTTATCTACCAAGGGATTTTATTATATAGATAGCTTCTTTGTCTTACAGATGATACAAATATTAAAATGCTAAATCTTAATAAAGAAAACTAAAAGATGTGGTTGTGGCTAGCATATACGAACACATAATATATGTAGTGAAGATTGATGAGGTCAGTGAAGATTGATCCAGGCTGCACACAAAAAGGTCCAGTCTCAGGGGATCTGAATATTTATTTTAGACAAGCATTCTACTTCTATAGTAAAGGAACCGGAATTGAGATTTTGTAAAAATGCTTAACCACTATAAGTTGATTATTAGGTAGAATACCTTGATAGACTCGACCCGCAGTTCCTGAACCTAGTTTCATTCTGCCATATTCATAATATATTGCCTTTTTGCTCACTTTTTTCGAAAATCTTTACGCTCCTGACCATTTACTAAATACTTTGCCTGGTAGATATAAGAACATAAAAATGTGTCCTTGCATTTTGTGTAGCCAAAAAAAGGTTGATATAAGATACATGTATGTTTAAACAAAAACACAATTTGCATATCTACACCTTAAGAAAATATCTATAAAGTTATACTAATGCTTTAGTTGTCGTCAACTTAAACAGCTAATCACTTGAATGAATTCTACAGCACTGTAACCAACTATCACAAGGGAAAAATCTGTTACTAACAAAATATACACGTACACCACATCACATGTATTGAATCATAATTAAAAAGTGCACAGCAGTTGGAATTTTAGAATACTACTCTGTTACTAACAAAATTGATATGTATTAATCGATGGTCTATAAAGTTTTTCATTTCTTTTGTGATTATATATTATAATCATTATGACTGTTGATAAAGCGATAAAACGTTAAGATGTGTAGATAAGACTATCATTTGTAGTTGAGGAAAATGCCAATTTCTAGCTGCCAATAAAAATACAGAACCTTATAGCCTAAAAAGGTAAAAAATTATCATTATTAATCCTTTTTAATTTATTTGGCAACATAAGATCAATAATAAATACCGCTACACCGAAAAATGTGACATATAATTGCAAATGCATTGCCAAAACTGAATTAAACAAAATGTAGACAAAAATTCACACTTAATAATCAGGAAATACGTTTTAAGAAATCGATATACTATGGCTTTAAATAGTAAACGAAGTTTGCAGCAAACGTAATTTGAGATTAAAAAAAATGAAAAATACCTAGCAAAGGCGGTGCTAGAACGAGGCGGTGGGGGGCGATAACCCTAGGATGAATCAGGAGGCGGAGGAGGTGATAACCCTAGAACGATTATGAGGCAGATAGGGTGATAACTTAGAGGCGGAGGTAGCGATCGATAACCCAGAGGCGACGGGGGCGGTAACCCTAGAACGAGAAATTTTGATTTAGGGAATAACGATAATCATAGGTAGAAGCCTGAGAAATGGGGTAAGTAATAATAAAAATAAAATGACAGTCATGTCCATGCTACTTTTACCTATTTACGAAATTACCAGGCTTACTAACGGAAATAAGCGTTGTAAACATTTGCAACAGAAATATCTGTTAGAAATTAGTAACGGTAATAACCGTTACAAAGTAAAACGAAAAAAGTGTTACAAAATGGCATGTTTGGTGTAGTGAAAGAAATGAGAATACCACTTTGGCAAACTTTGATAATCAAATAAGGATCCATTTCATAATTACATTGTGTTATCAACCGAAACAACTAGCCAAACTATAGTCTATCTGTTATGACAACTTAATTTTTGTTGGAAATTTTGACGAGTAAATGACTTAAATTTTCAAGATTATGACCAAAACCTATATTTAACTTATGAGTATCGATTTAAAAGTGAATCCTTCATTTGTAAATATTTTCAAAAACTTGCATTCATCTCATTGTAAATAAATTTTGCATTTTGTAAATATTTTCACTTTGCATTCGGATTTTGTGGATAGTATCCGCTGAAAACCCTCACGAGACAACACTCGTCCTACTGGGGACACTCAGAGGTTTAACGGCTTGTTGCATACGCTCAATGCAATCGTGCTCCCTACGAAATGGATTTATCATAGTTTTCCTTTATTCGAGGACGAATAAAAAGATAAGTGTGGGGGTATTTGATGTGCACGTTAATGTGCATATATTTACATCCATATTTTATCTATTTTTATTTAAATAAATAACATATTTGGGCATTTTAACATGTTTAAAACCAAAATTCAAGTATTTTCAAATCATCATATATTCATCTTCATTCAGGGGTAAAACAGTCATTTTTGTGCATGTATCAATTTGAGAATTTTTACTTGGAAATTTTGATGCATATGGAAGAAGGATTCATGAAGATATATGCATGCACGAATGAATACAAAGGAATGAAGAGGAAATAATTCAAGTCCAAGATCATGGAGGACCCCGCCCACTTGCCTAAATCTACAATTAGAAGCTAATGGACAACTAAGTGGAGGTTAAAGCCTCATGCACTTTTAATGAGGGATTAATTAGTGGCTAATGGTTACTTGCTGGCCACACTTCCTAAAGGGCACTTTGGGAAGCTCCCTAAAAATAGAATTAGGGTTTTATGCATGTATAAATAGCCCCCTTATGTACATGTAAATATCTTCTACTCTTTCACATTAGTTAGGAAATTAAAAGAGCAAGTTGTAATGTCAATATTTCATGAAATAAAAATGGCTTCCAAGCATCTTCCTCTTTTCTTTTCTACATGCTTTTCTTTGCTTTTATGATAATGTTTATTTTTATGCTCTCTTTCTTTTAATATTCATAGCTTAGATTTACATTCATGCAAGTAGTGTAGCTTTAATTTTTATGCAAATAGTTAGTAGTTAATCTCTCTTTCTTCCTTTGCTTAGTTTTCATTTCTTTGCTTTTTAATGTTGAAATTTACATGTGTTGATTTGATAACACAAATGAGTAGCTAAACCCCTTCAATTTAGGGGTAATAAAGCTCTCTAACTTTATGTAATTTCAACATTTTTATGATTTATGATCTCTTTGTTTGTGCTTCATGAAAGTGAATCTTGATGTAAGTTTATACAAGTGGGTTTGATAGCTTATATTGCTTATGCAAATGAGCTATTCTTATTCAACATAAACACAATTTACATCATCATTTGATAATTAATTTTTAATTTTGAAATGAAAGTAAAAATGAAATTTGATGATCTATATTACTAGTTACAATAGTAAATAGATCATACTTAAAATAGCTTTTGCTTTGACTTTATTTTCATGAGAATTTCTAAGTGGTATAATTGTTGTATTATAGTTTGATGGTTTGAGTTATGTTAATTAATAACATAAACAAATAATACTTATGATAAATACAACAATTATTTCGCTTAATATCAAAGTTTGAGATCATAAATTATTTGTTTGTTGATTTACAAAAATATGAGAGTGGATTTGCCTCTAAATTGTTCTCTAGTCTAATATTTTTTAAATCACATTTCAATTCTAGCTTTAGCTTCTTTCTTTTGTAGTTAACAATTTCCTCTCACTTTGGTCTAATTTGATTGAATTGAAAATTTTAAAATCTTAAAAATTCCCTGCGGATCGACCCGTAATCGCCATGTACAAAAATTGTACGTCGTTCGCTTGTGGTTAAATTTAATTTGAAATTTTTCGACAAATTTCTAATCCGATAGAAATTATTGTCGTTAAACAAGTTTTTGTTGCCGTTGCCGGGGAATAGTTTGATTTTGGTTTTCTATTCTTCGAATTATTGTTTGATTTTTGTGTGTTTATCTTGTGTGTTGCATTTAAAAAAATTATTGTTTTGTTGAGTGTTTTTGTAATTTTTGTGTGCATTTTGATTTTGATTTTGTTGTTTGCTTGTTCCCTTTTCCATTTGCATTTTCATTATTTAAAAAAAAGCATACACAATTTATAAAAGAAAAAATTTATTCCATTCGATTTTCTATTTCAGTTACAAGTTTTTATTTTACAATTTAAAAAAAAACAGTGTACTGTGTACAGCCCTGCACAACCATTCCTCTCTATTTTCACTCCTTCATCCCATCATACTTCCTGCTCCAGCCTGTCTCCACCCACTCCATCCCACATCCACAAATACATTTCCTGTCATAACTGCTGCCCCAAACCTCCCACTTGCCAGTATATCCCCTACCACATTCATACACTCACCACTGGCATACAACCCACCTTGGCAAACTTCACATTGTCCCCTTACCAACCCACTGTCACAAACACTCCCTGTTTCTGCCCTCTGCTTCGACTGTCCGTGCCTCTGCCTCAATATTGCCACTCAGTCAACATACCACATATCAATACATTCTTCCCCTTTCTGTCAACTTCCCTCCTGAACATTTATCGAACATCTCCATACTTGCTCTACAAACTACTGTTGAACATCTGCATATAACACTGCATCTTCCCTCCTAAACAACATTTCTTCCTCTTCTCCACAACATACTTCACCTTACAAAATTCTGCTGTGACCGCATTCACCACTCTGCTTTTGCTCCACCATATCACTTGCTAAACCATCTACCTCCCTTACTCACTGCATCAACCAGTACCTCACATATTTCACCATCCCTTTCTCCGACAGCAATCCTAAAGTTTATCCATATTCAAACAACAACACCCACTTCACAAACAATTGCACCTTCAACTTCAACACTATTTTCCAACTGCATATCAATTTTCCACTCCACCACTACATTGACAACAAACTCATATTCCACTGCCTATAACCATTTCATCTCTTTCACCATCATTCTTGCCTACATATTAGACACATCACTGCATTTCCTACATTCCACCATTTCATTTGCATATCCTACCAAACATTCACCACATTCATTTCAAGTATTTCATACCGGAAATCATTCACAAACATCTCGACCACCTCATCACACCAGTCACCAACAACAGCAGCAGCCATACACACCCATACCCCATACCATCAACAAAATTACTCCACCACAGCTTGCTCATCTCCTCCTCTACATATCACATTCCTTCATATCAAACTCAACAAAGCCTCTAACACACTGTCAATTGCAATCAGACATTTTCCCTCCATTGTTACATCACCAACAGACACTACATACATACACTCCTACTAGAGCCAGTACCAACAAACATTCACTCCAAATAACAACCACCACACAAGACTACTACCATCGGTTGCATTCAACAACCCAGAATTCAACTGCACCACCACCAGAACCACCTCTGACCATCTGCTACAATCTGACATCACTCTCTTCATAACACATCCTTCCCACTAGCCCTTCACAACTTCGACTACCATACATCAACGAAGACCACCGCAATCTCCTGAAACCCAACATCGCCGCGACCACTTCCTCCTACCATCGCGACCAAAATTTCTTTGCAAAGTTTTTGTTTTTTTTAAGAATCGCATTTTTTTAAAGGGAAGAATAGAATTTAGGGGAGTGAGTTACGGCTTTGTAAGTGTATTTGGGCCGGGCCGGTTATGCAACTCATTTTGTTGGTTTTGTAAAGGTTTTGTAATTCATTTTCTTTTTGCTTATTTTAAATTTTCTTTTAGCTTAAAAAAAGTTTAATAAAAAAAGAGTTGATTATAAACTCCTGTTGAGGTCTTGGATAGTGAGTGTGGTTTTTGTTTGTTTTCATTTTTATTTTGTTTTGTTTTGTAAATTAATCATTTTGGTTTCGTTTTGGTTCCAAAAGTAAAAAAAATCCTTTTGATTTCATAAGTATTCAAGAAAAAAAATATTGTTTTGATTTCATATTTTTCTTAGTTTCTTTCTTAAAAATATATATATCATATATATTGTATATATCTTGTTTTTCTTTTCAAGTTGTCAAAGCTGATAAATAAGGATTTGCTGCTATAAACTGCTCCGCTTGCTTGCCAAAAAAAATCGCCGCTTAAAAATAAATTGCTAATAATTCTGCACGCTCTGGTATCACGCTTTCATCCCTTGTTTTTTATTTGAATTGCATTGTTGGTTGCTTGCATTTGCATTTATATAAAAAAAATTCAAAATCCAAAAACAAAAACAAACTTCATTTTAGTTGCATTGTAAATTCACGTTTAATTTTTGTTTTGCAGTCATCTCGTCTTGTTTTATTTTCTAAGGGCAATACCCTAATTCACATAAGGTGAGGGATTTCATCACCCTTTCCTTTGCCCACAAACGCATTTCATCGTAGAATTTGACTAATAATAAAGGTTAGACATTTGACTTAAGGGTGTCGTGAGCTCATCTAGGACTTAATTGTATCTTCACAATTGTTTTCTTTGAACAATTTTATTTCTTGGTGTCTATGCTACGGCAAAGTAATAAGCATTTATAAATATTACAGTGATTCGTAAATATTATAGTGGTTGTTCCTCTGAAGGTACTTAAACCTTCGGCTGCATTGCTACGGTGATTCATGGTGCACCGATAACCCCTGCCCGTTACCTTGCTGAGAAATATTTTTGTTGATTTAAGACAAAGTGTGATTATACAATTTTGGGTTAGGAGCTACTAAGAACAGAAAACTGTAAGTAAGTCCTTTCCATTCATTTAGTTGCATTAGTTTATGCATATTTAAAAAAAATCCAAAAAATCCAAAATCCAAAAAAAAAATTGTAAATTTTACTTAACTTAGTTTTTAATCCAAAAAAAAATTTCCTTCTTTCCTTTCCTTTGAAAATTTTCAATCAAAAAAAAATATAATCCTTTCAAAAAAAAACTTGAAAATTCAAAAATAAAAACAAATATCAAATTTCCATTTACTAAAAACAAAAAAATTTGAAAAAATCCTTTCGGTAAATATTTGAAAATTGAAAAACAAAAAAAATTACAAAAACAAAAAACATATAAAAAAATTTGAAAAGCAAAAAAAAAAATAAAAAAATCAAACTTTTCTTTTGAAATTAAATTTCATTTGGTGAATAATTTTCTTCCTTTAAAAAAAACCAACAAATTTTTCATTTCGTTTTTCAAATCCTCGTTCATTCTCTAAACTTGATTCTAGCTTCTTTCTCTTCTGGACTTTCACTTGTGCATGAGTACTTGGACTCGTGACACAACAACAAATCGTTGGACATGCGACTCGACTACCAACCATTTAACTCGAACAGACGATCCTCCCGAAATGGCGAACGAGAACGCCCCTTGAACTATTATGGATAGAATCTTTCCCGATAGAGTTTCTATTCTATCTTGCATCACGTTACCCGCCCCAACGGGTAACCATTTCGAAATCTACTCAAACCATATTGCCACGCTTCCAAAATTTGGCAATTTCGAGCATGATGATCCATACATCTTCTTGACTAAATTCGAACAAGTTTGCGCAACCATTAAACTTCAATAGCTTTTCGATGACGGAATTAAACATCGATTAATCTCATTCGCTCTTACGGATTACGTTGAAAAATGGTTGTACAACTTACCATCGAACTCGATTAAAACTTAGGAAGAATTCGTAAAAGCTTTCTTAAAAAAGTTCTACCCCTTGTAAAAAACAAGTAAAATCCGAAACGAAATTGTAAATTTTCATCAATTCAAGGGAGAATCATTCGGAAAATATTTTGAAAGATTCAAAGAGCTTTTGATAAAATGTCCACACCATAACTTTGAAAAATGGATGATTTGCCAAATCTTATATGATGGACTCGAAAACAACTCACGAACCATGCTCGAATCAATGTGCCAAGGCAATTTTCTTGCCCAGCATCATGACGATGCTTGGCAATTTCTTGAAAACCTCGCTGAAAAATCATCCCAATGGGAACGTTCGAACGAAAAATCAATTTACTCACGATCGAGTGCACACTCGATAGGATCTTATTTTGCTTTGGAAGCTAAGATCGACGCAATGATTAAAAAATTCGATAACGTTTTCTCATCGAATCAAATGAACCAAGCTTCCCAACTGATGTGTTATAAATGCAACGATCCTAATCATATAGCCGATCAGTGTTCCAATTCTGTCGAACAAATCAATGCTTTCAACAAAGCCAAAAACGACTCGTTTTCTCCAATGTACAATCCTGGTTAGAGAAATCATCCAAATTTTGCTTAGAACCAAAACAATCACAACACGAATACGGTTCGTCCCAATTTTCAAGCATTCCCGAATAATGCTTCGAATCCTCCCTTTCAGCCCAACAATTTTCAGCCAAACTTTGCGGGTCCGTCCCACAATCAACCGCAACAATCAAATTTTCAACCAAATGTTGTTCATCCTCCCCAAGATGATAAACGTTTAACCTCGCTTGAAAGAAAATCTTGAAACGTTGGCTAAAGCAACTACTCAAAGCCTTCAATCAAACAGCAATTTGCAAAATTTATTGACCTCATATATGCAAAACACAAACCAGTCGATTGCAAAACTTGAAATGCAAATGAGTCAATTAGCCACGTCTGTGAGCGAATGTGAACGAGGAACATTACCAAGCCAGCCCCTTCCAAATCCCAGAAATCAAAACGCAAATTCAAATCAAGCCCATGTTGTTCAAGATAGCAATGTCACCCAATTGAATGCTATCACAACTCTATGTTCCGGTAAACAAATCGATAATCAAGTCGTTATTCCAAACGATTTACTGGAAATCTCTCTCGACACTTCTAAAACAATGAACGAATCTGAACAGAACGTGGAGCCAAACGTTGAATCGAATGCCAATCAAAATATTTCTTCTTCTACTCGAGTAGACCCGCCTACCGAGTATCGTGTTCCATTTCCACATCGTCTCCGACCAAAGAAACACTCTGATCAAATGGAAAAGATGTTGGAAATTTTTAAACAAGTAAAAGTGAACATTTTGCTTCTTGACATCATTCAACAAGTCCCCACCTATGCGAAATTTCTTAAGGACTTGTGTACCCAAAAGCGACACACTCAAGTGCCCAAAAAAGTGTTCTTAGCCGCCAGTTTGAGTGAAGTCTTGTCCCAATCCATGACCGTTAAATACAAAGATCCCGGCTGCCCTACGATTTCATGCACAATCAGAGATAAGACGATTAAAAAATGCTTGATAGACTTAGGTGCGAGTTTCAACTTGATTCCATACTCCGTGTATGAACAATTAGGATTAGGTGAGCTCAAACCCACAAAAGTTATGCTTCAATTCGCCGATCATTCCATTAATAATCCCGTAGGAGAAATCGAGGACGTGCTCATTCGAGTAGGGCAACTCATATTCCTTGTTGATTTTATCGTTCTCGAAACACAACCTATGACAAATCCTGTGAGTCAAATTCCATTGATTTTAGGCCGACCATTCTTAGCCACCTTAAATGCCTTAATCAATTGTCGTAACGGTTCGATGAAAATCTCTTTTGAAAACATGACTTTGGATCTCAACATTTTCAATCTTAAGAACCAATCGAACAAACCTCATGACCAAATGTTGGAAGTTAGTGCCATTCATGAAAACTTCGAAAATGAGACACTTGACCTTAACGACGAACGCGAAGCCGAGTACGAAAAATTGTTTCAATAAATTCCCAACGAAATTGAATACACTCTTCCCTTTGAATCGCTTCCTGTTGAGTCTAAATCTCAACCCAACTCTTCGATCGAAAAACTTCCGAAGTTGGACCTCAAACCACTTCCCAATCACCTTAAGTACGCATACTTAGGTGAAAACGAAACTTGTCCTGTCATAATTTCTAACGATCTTTCTCTTGACCAAGAAGCTTCTCTTCTCTCTATTCTTTCGAAAAATAAGGAAGCGATTGGATGGTCGATTACCGATATTAAGGGAATTAGTCCTGCTCTTATTCAACATCGCATCCATTTAATCGACGATGCCAAGCCTGTTCGTGATGCGCAACGAAGGCTTAATCCAAAAATGAAAGATGCGGTGCATGATGAAATTTTTAAACTTCTCGACAACAGAATCATTTACCCAATCTTTGATAGTTCATGGGTTAGCCCAATTCATGTTGTACCGAAAAGGTCTGGGCTAACCGTTGTCAAGAACGATTCAAACAAACTTATTCCAACTCGTACTCAAATGGGTTGGCGTGTTTGCATTGACTATCGAAAACTAAATGTCGCGGCATGAAAAGATCACTTTCCTCTTCCCTTCATTGACCAAATGCTCGAACGTTTAGCCGGCCATGAATTCTACCGCTTCCTTGATGGTTATTCCTCTATAACTAAATTCCAATCGCTCCCGAAGATCGAGAGAAAATGACTTTCACGTGTCCATTCGGTACCTTTGCTTATCGACGTATGCCATTTGGACTTTGTAACACTCCTGCGACTATCCAACGATGCATGGTTGGCATCATTTCCGACATGATTGAACGCTTTCTAGAAGTTTTTATGGACAATTTCTCTATCTTTGGCGATTCTTTTTCCGAATGTTTACATCATCTCGAGTTGGTTTTAAATCGATGTAAAGAAAAACATTTGACTTTGAATTGGGAAAAATGCCACTTTATGGTCAAACAAGGCATAGTCCTTGGACATATCATCTCAAATAAAGGCATTGAGGTAGATAAAGCGAAAATCGATGTCATTGCAAACCTACCCATTCCCAAATTTGTTAAGGACATTCGATCATTTCTAGGACACGATGGCTTTTACCGACGCTTAGTGAAAGACTTTAGGAAAATCGCTCGTCCTTTGAGACTCTCCTCGGAAAAGACGTTCCTTTTGATTTTAACTCTGATTTTATCTCTTCTTTTGAACGTCTTAAGAATGAACTCATTTCTGCTCCAATCATTTGCGCACCCAATTGGGATATTCCTTTCGAAATAATGTGTGATGCTTCGAACTTTGCCGTTGGTGCTGTCTTAGGACAATGCATCAACAAGATCCTTCACGTTATTTACTATGCGAATATGACTTTGAACGGCGCTCAACTCAACTACACAACAACCGAAAAAGAGCTTCTAGCTGTCGTTTTTGCTCTCGAAAAATTCCGACAATACTTGATAGGTTCGCACATTACTGTGTACACGGACCACTCTGCGCTTCGATATCTCTTTGCTAAAAAGGATGCTAAATCCCGTTTGATACGTTGGATCCTTTTACTTCAAGAATTTGACCTTACAATCAAAGACAAAAAAGGATCTGATAACGTCATAGCCGATCACTTGTCTCGTCTTCCGAACACACCATCTTCTTTGCCAATCAATGAAAACTTCCCCGATGAACAACTTTTTCAATTTCTATCGATCCATGGTACGCTGATATAGTGAACTACTTAGTCACTAAAGAAACTCCCTCATCTTGGTCCAAACAGGACAAATGCAAATTCATGTCCCAAGCGAAATATTTCTATTGGAATGATCCATACTTGTTCAAATATTGTCCTGACCAAATCATCCGACGTTGGATTCCGAATAATGAGATCTGGAGTGTTCTTTCATTTTGCCACGATCAAGCGTGCGGTGGACATTTTGGTCCTCGAAAAACTGTGGAAAAGGTGCTTCAGTGTGGTTTCTATTGGCCTTCTCTCTTCAAAGACTCATTTGAATTTTGTAAAACTTGCGATCGATTTCAAATGCTTGGACGAATTTCTCGACGAGATATGATGCCTCTAAACCCCATTCTTATGATCGAAATCTTTGATGTTTGGGGTATCGACTTTATGGGACCTTTTCCCAATTCTTTTGAAAACTTGTATATCCTTCTCGCTGTCGATTACGTCTTAAAATGGGTCGAAGCCGTTCCTTGCAAAACTAACGACCGTAGAATTGTTGTGAAATTTCTCAAAGAAAACATCTTTTCGAGGTTCGGCACACCTCGCACAGTGATAACGGAACCCACTTTTGCAATCGTTCTTTTGAAACTTTAATGAAAAAATACTCGATAACCCATAAGTTATCCACTCCGTATCATCCTCAGACTTGTGGCCAAGTTGAAGTTTCAAATCGACAAATAAAACAAATCTTGGAGAAAACTGTCAATAAAAATCGAAAAGATTAGTCTCAGAAATTAACCAACGCGCTTTGGGCTTATAGTACTGCTTTTAAAACTAACCTTGGGATGTCCCCATTTCGTTTAGTTTACGGTAAAGCTTGCCATTTACCCGTTGAAATCGAACACAAAGCGTTGTGGGCAATAAAGAACATAAACTTTGATCTTGAGAAAGCTGGCGAAAACTAAAAACTACAACTCAACGAACTAGAAGAACTTAGGAACGACACGTATGAAAACGAGAAAATTTATAAAGAAAGAACCAAAGTTTTTCATGACAAGTCAATCCTAATGAAAATGTTTTCGCCTAACCAAAAAGTTCTCTTATATGACTCAAGACTTCATTTATTCCCTGGGAAACTTAAATCAAGATGGACCAGACCATTTGTGGTACGAACTGTTTTCCCACATGGTGCCGTAGAAATAGAAAATTCCAGGGATGGATCGATTTTCAAAGTCAACGGTCATCGTTTAAAACCTTTCTTGGAATTGCCAGGTAACCAAGAGGAGGAGCTCATGATTCTTCATGAGCCAAGTTACGTCTAGTAAAAATGTTAACCCTCTTTTGTAAATATGTACATATTTTTTCCCGTTACACTCATTATATCATGCATTGTCTGTGGGGACACGGTCAAAATTAAGTGTAGGGGGGAGTCTCATTTTCAAATTTTAAGTTTCATGGCATTTTTGAATTTTCATTTTCCTTATAAAAAAATTTTCTAAATCCCAAAAACATTTTCTTATTAGCATTTTGATTTATTTTTGAAGAAACACTATAGGATAAGTATAAGTTTTGGTCAATAAAATTGAAATTTTTGAAAATTTATTTGTTTTAACAAAAATAAAAATGAAGTTTGATTACAAATAACAATTGTTTAACTAGTATATAGGAAGGTTCATATGTGTTAATTATGAAGTATGTTCTAATTGAAAATCTTTGTTTAAAAAAGTGGTAAATTTAAAGTAAAGGATATAGCAATTTTCTCTTCCAAGTTAAATGGTGCTAAGATGATTTTGCAAAACTCTCTCTTTCTAAATATATATATATATATATAACTTTTGTATATATGTATATATTTTTAACACCTAGAGTCACGTGTTCACACTCGTGTGTTCACTCGCCATGCTCTATACCCTTCTCACATAAGCCTGAAAGGCAGTGCATGATCGGTATATCTGGCCTCAGTTTATCTCAGTAGGTGTATGTATATAAAAATTATTTTTAATAACGCCTACAGTCGATAAGTGTTCACACTTGTGTGTTCACTCGCCACGCTCTGTATTCCCCTCACATCAGTCAGCAAGGCAGTGCATGGGTAATATATCTGGCCTCAGTTACCTGAGTTACGCATACGTAAATATTGTTAATATTAATGAAATTTTCGGGTAAGAGAGAGTAAGCAATTGAAATCCAAGCACCATTTTAACTTGTTTGATTTAACTTGTTATTGAAAAGAAATGAGAATACCACTTTGGCAAACTTTGATAATCAACTAAGGATCCATTTCATAATTACATTGTGTTATCAACCGAAACAACTAGCCAAACTATAGTTTATCTGTTATGACAACTTAATTTTTGTTGGAAATTTTGACGAGTAAATGACTTAAATTTTCAAGATTATTACTAAACCTATATTTAACTTATGAGCGTCGATTTAAAAGTGAATCCTTCATTTGTAAATATTTTCAAAAACTTGCATTCATCTCATTGTAAATAAATCTTGGATTTTGTAAATATTTTCACTTTGCATTCGGATTTTGTGGGTAGTATCCGCTGAAAACCCTCACGAGACAACACTCGTCCTACTGGGGACACTCAGAGGTTTAACGGCTTGTTGCATACGCTCAATGCAATCGTGCTCCCTACGAAATGGATTTATCATAGTTTTCCTTTATTCGAGGACGAATAAAAAGATAAGTGTGGGGGTATTTGATGTGCACGTTAATGTGCATATATTTACATCCATATTTTATCTATTTTTATTTAAATAAATAACATATTTGGGCATTTTAACATGTTTAAAACCAAAATTCAAGTATTTTCAAATCATCATATATTCATCTTCATTCAGGGGTAAAACGGTCATTTTTGTGCATGTGTCAATTTGAGAATTTTTACTTGGAAATTTTGATGCATATGGAAGAAGGATTCATGAAGATATATGCATGCACGAATGAATACAAAGGAATGAAGAGGAAATAATTCAAGTCCAAGATCATGGAGGACCCCGCCCACTTGCCTAAATCTACAATTAGAAGCTAATGGACAACTAAGTGGAGGTTAAAGCCTCATGCACTTTTAATGAGGGATTAATTAGTGGCTAATGGTTACTTGCTGGCCACACTTCCTAAAGGGCACTTTGGGAAGCACCCTAAAAATAGAATTAGGGTTTTATGCATGTATAAATAGCCCCCTTATGTACATGTAAATATCTTCTACTCTTTCACATTAGTTAGGAAATTAAAAGAGCAAGTTGTAATGTCAATATTTCATGAAATAAAAATGGCTTCCAAGCATCTTCCTCTTTTCTTTTCTACATGCTTTTCTTTGCTTTTATGCTAATGTTTATTTTTATGCTCTCTTTCTTTTAATATTCATAGCTTAGATTTACATTCATGCAAGTAGTGTAGCTTTAATTTTTATGTAAATAGTTAGTAGTTAATCTCTCTTTCTTCCTTTGCTTAGTTTTCATTTCTTTGCTTTTTAATGTTGAAATTTACATGTGTTGATTTGATAACACAAATGAGTAGCTAACCCCTTCAATTTAGGGGTAATAAAGCTCTCTAACTTTATGTAATTTCAACATTTTTATGATTTATGATCTCTTTGTTTGTGTGTCATGAAAGTGAATCTTGATGTAAGTTTATACAAGTGGGTTTGATAGCTTATATTGCTTATGCAAATGAGCTATTTTTATTCAACATAAACACAATTTACATCATCATTTGCTAATTAATTTTTGATTTTGAAATGAAAGTAAAAAATGAAATTCGATGATCTATATCACTAGTTACAATAGTAAATAGATCATACTTAAAATAGCTTTTGCTTTGGCTTCATTTTCATGAGAATTTCTAAGTGGTATAATTGTTGTATTATAGTTTGTTGGTTTGAGTTATGTTAATTAATAACATAAACAAACTATACTTATGATAAATACAATAATTATTTCGCTTAATATCAAAGCTAGAGATCATAAATTATTTGTTCGTTGATTTACAAAAATATGAGAGTGGATTTGCCTCTAAATTGTTCTCTAGTCTAATAGTTTTTAAATCATATTCCAATTCTAGCTTTAGCTTCTTTTTTTGTAGTTAATAATTTCCTCTCACTTTGGTCTAATTTGATTGAATTGAAAATTTTAAAATCTTAAAAATTCCCTACGGATCGACCCGTACTCGTCACGTACTAAATTGTACGCCGTGCGTTTGCAATAAATTTAATTTGAAAATTTTCGGCAAATTTCTAATTCGATAGAAATTTTGTCGTTAAACACTGGTATAGGGCCACGCCCTATACATTAGCTATTAGCCCCTAGCTAATTTATTCCAAAATTTCAGTGTGTAGTGCTTAGTCACAGATAAGACTTAAATGATGGTTACAAACAAAAAAGAACACACACACACATATATATATATATATATATATATATATGTGTGTGTGTGTGTGTGTGTGTGTATGTATATGTATGTGTGTGTGTGTGTCTATATATGTGTGTGTGTATGTATGTACAGAGAAGAAGGATAGGTTATTAGTAAGCCCGGAAAACCATTAGGATCAGGTGACCCTTGGAGAAGTAAGTGAAGGACAGACCGTCTAGAAGTATGTCTAACAGTTGTTAGATAATTTGTTTAGTTTATCTAGTAGGCCCGAGTCAGCCAAAGGTTAGTAGTTAGCCAAATAAAACTACATTGTTTCGGACAGATGGTCCATTTATTAACTATTTTTGAGCATATATGATATTTGCTATTGTTGATATAATCAGTTTAATTAACCAGTTTGGTTGCAGGGTTTTGATTTGCAAAAAGATACGTTTTAAAAGGATATTAGCGAGGAAAACTCATTCCGCTAAGCTGCGTTATCTCACTTAATATCAGTAAACCGAGATGTAATAGTATTATTCACACCAGGTTTATGTCTAACTCATAGTTTATGTTTTTCCTCTTAAACTCTCGGGTGCTCAAAATTAATTTGAGTAGATTGAGAGGTTGAGCTTACAAGTTTAGAAGGTGCATGAATAAAGCTTTCGGAGACGAGCAGAGGGCTGATGTTAGTTATATTTAGGAGATGCTGTTTTTGTTTATTCCGCTGTGATGTATTAAGACAGTTTATGTCTATATAGTACTGTGATCATCCAAGAGGGCATCTTCATATGTTGCTCTTGGCATATTTACGTAATAATTATATTTGATCTGAACCTGGGAAACGATTGGGATTATGTAATGGAATATGAAACATGTTTTGTGAAATTTAATCAGAAAAGTTGTGTTTTTTAAATCTGTGATTTTGTTTCATATCCATGTGCTTCTGATATTATGGATACCATTAACATACCGTATTTTATCTTCGGAAGTTAATACTATAGATGATTGCAACATCTGTAGCGCTTAGCTTTGGGCCTCAAGATAGGGGATGTTTACAACTATTGAGTGTGGACATGTAGTAGTAATGGCAAGTATAGTTTCAAAAACATTTAGAATTCAATCAAACAGCCTTTTGCTAAGTTACAATATGCTGATTTCATTTGGGACAGAATTCACTATCCCAAAATGGTTGTGCATTTATTCAAAGTGGTGAACGACTACCTGCCAACTAAAGTACGAATCATCCGAAGGTGTAGTCAAGTTGACTCAAGTTGTGTTTTATGTAAATCGCATGAGGAAAGTTCTTAACATTTATTTTTCAAATGCAAATTTAGTGCATATTTATGGAAGTGGTGTAGAATTAAGCTTAAATGGCCAGCATCGCATATCAGTGTTCTCAAGTTAAAATTTGAAATTAATGGCCATAAAAATCACTTTAAATATAGTTGTATGAGCAGAGATGTGGCTTTATTAGCTTTATCGACTTATATTTGGGTAATTTGGCGAGAACGTAACAACAGAGTATTTGGTAAGGCAATAGTCAAAAAAAGAGAATCATGCAAGCAGATTTCGAGCTTGGTCAAAATCCAAATTATGAGATCTAAACACAAAACTTATATCAACCATCAAGATGAAGCGATTCTTGCAAAATTGGAGAGATCTCACCTAACACTCATCAGAATGGGTGTAATCAATCCTTGGATCATATGAACTTACGCAACTGGCTTGACTCTCCTCCTGTAATGTTCCGGTCCTTGTTTTAATTACATAATTTTTCATACAAGATTATTTCAAGAATTATGTAGCAGAACGAACTAAATTGGGATGCTCCTTCTTCGCCTCATTTATGACCCGACAAGTAAGCATTGCAATGAGTTATGCCTGGCAGTTGATTTTCTTACAGCATCATCTAATTTTTAGAAGAGAACTCTTATATGTAGCAGGATCTTGAAATCTTTGGTGTGATTTTTGTAGATAACCATCAGATCTGAATAGAGTTTTTGCATTTTTTAGCTATCTAATCGAAGGAAAATCAAACGCTAAGCAAGTTGGAATGGAAGTTTTAAGTAGCATATCTTAGTGCGTTGAATAATTTTTTTCTCTGGGAAGTGAGTCAGTTAGGGATTTTCAGATCACCATTATTTTTTCATGTGAAGCTCTTGTATTTTAGGAAAGTGCGAGTTGGAACTGAAAGTTCTGGATGGTGGTAGCTATGTTTTGTAGGCGGTACATTGATGAGCAAATTTGAGCTGCATGGGTTATGTTTCTTGGGTCGCATGTTTTTCTTATTTCCAGCATGCATTTTGAGTTGTGTTTTGATGCTTTTTAGGGCTGTCAATGGATACTCGAAAAATTCAAAATTCGTCCGCATCCGCATCCGAAAAGTAGATAAATATCTGACGTCCGAAAAACGGATGCGGACACGAAGACATCCGCATCCGAAAATTATCCGTCCATTTTTTGTCAAGATTACAATTCAAATTATTTGTATTTTAGTGTAGTGAAAGATATTTGTTTATTATTTTATTAAGTTAGTAGTTTATGTTATATGCACTTAATTCTTTTTAACTACTCGAAACTATTTAATATCATCGTATTTGTTAATTTTTAACACTTTTATAATCAATGGGATTGAAAAATATTTATATCAAACTACAATTTTCTTTTTATAATTCTTGATATCGGTCGTTAGTGGATATGATAATTATCCGATATCCATCCGTATTCGCGGATGCAGATATCCGATATCCGAAAATGATTTCGGATGCGGATGCGGATATGACACTATCCGCATCCGAAAGCATTCGTTAACAGGCCTACATAGTTTACACTTTTAGTTCTTGCAATAAAGATCCTTGAACCATGCTCTAAAAAAAGAAACCTCTGTTGGAGAGTGATTTGGGGTTACATATTACATTTTGTAATTTCTACACTTTTGTTGAAGATGCGCTTAGGCACATATAAAAGGGTTGTGTTAGTTATTCTAATGCAGAAAATAAAGATAAATTAATAGTGGGTCCCACTAGATCTTGGGTTCCATAAGTAATTATTTCAAGGGTGGATTTTCCGCTCTAAGATAATTGGTGTCTTGGATAGTTCTACCTGTACAATTTTTTTTGTCATTATGTATTTTCATTCTTTTTACTTATGCGAACTACTAAGACATGTCTATGGTTGTCGTTCATCTTAATTTATTTAACTAAGTAGTTATTTATTGTTTTCAAATTGTATTTTGACATTATAATATATGCTACCATACAGGTACAATAGAAAAACCTTAAGCAAGAAATTAATAGCATAAAAGGAAGCATGAAGCACAAAGAATCAAGAATGTTCTAGAGGATAATATCATGATGTTTTTGTATTTTGACCTTCAGCATAAAAAAGCTTGGATTAGCTATAATCGTTACTCTTGGAAAGATTTTGTAGTTAAACTTGCGATGATTTCCACAGGATCAGCAAGGGATCATTTTCTAATAATTTTTTTTCACTAAATCAACAATGGATTTTCATGGGATTGCAAAGATCATTTTATTATCTAGCTCAATAATCCTTTCAACACTGAGTTTATAATTGATTTGCATGGATTTCGTTAGGAATTTTTTTAAGCAAAAATTAGGAATTGCCCTTATTTTCAAACTTAATACATGAAAACCCTTCTTAAAATATTTTTAGTTAACCCCCATAAAAAATTATTGATTTTTTTTCATTTTTTAAAGTCAAATCTGCATTTAATTGAAAATTAATATAACCAATTTTTTTTATTTTGAATTTTCTTTACAAATGTGAAAATATGTATGGCTTGGTTGAAATTAAAAATAGGGGTGTTTTTCAAAAAAAAAATTTGAGTAGGGAAGGCTTGAATTTTGGAACTAAAAGTGAGTGTTTTACAAAAGTCCACTCTTTCTAGTTTTAAATACTTTAGCTATCACAACTGTAAATATCTTAATTTTCCTTGGCAGTTTGTTACACCACTAATGGAATTTTTCTATCGCTAATTTTGCAAGAGACTTCCAAGGGTTTTGTAGGAAGTTTGAAAAAAATTAAATTCCTTTTTTCTCTCACCATGTAGTTTTAAATATCTTAGTAATTTTCAAAGACTATGAAAAATTGAAAAAAAAAATGCAAAAGCTAAACAATAAAAAGCTAATAAAGATTAAGAAATTACAACCTGATTGAATTTGAATAAGAAATGGAAAAATGGATAACCGTTTGAAAAGATTGAAAAATTATAAATAATTGAGAATCGTAATCTTTTAATCAAAAATTATGGCAGACAAAAAGAATCCTGATCTTTTTTCACCGTTACACATTCTATTAGCTCTACAAAATAAAATATTTCTTGTTAAATGAAATATATTTTTAAGATTAAATGAAAATATGGGAGAATGAAAGGTTATTTTATAAAAATCGACCAACCTAGAGGAAAAAAGCATCAATAATAAATCATATGCTGAAAAACCCCTAGGCAGTATCCATGCTTTATTTCTACTAAGATATGAATATACATCAGTTCATGGATAATCCTTAGTAAAGAAAATAAAAAAAACATTTTTTTAATGATCAAGAAGCCATACAAGCCTATATTGAGTATTTATCTTTCGAAAAAGTCATTTCTGGAAGATTTGCTATTTTTGAAGATTTTTCTATTTATGATCTTTTCGATTTTTGTTTGCAAAATAAAATTCTTGGTTTAATCGATGCTTCTCAAAATAATTTTATTTAAAAGAAAAGTTTTATGATGTTGGAGAAGGAGAAGTTTGGACTAGTGTCAAAGGGACATAATTTTTTTTTATTGTTAACTTTTGGGTCATATTCTTGGATGCAAATCTAGTGGAATAGACCTTTTATCTTTTCAAATTAATTTTCAAAATAATAAAGTAAATCATGATATTTTTGAAAGTGATGATGATTTTGAATTTAAAAACAAAAATTTGCGCCCAAAAGCAAGAATTTTAAGCTTTCTTTTACAACAAAGTATCGCTCATAGAACGAGTAATTATAATAACCTGGTTCAAAAAGATTTCAAAGCTCTTTTCGCCATTTATGGTCAATACGATATAAATTGGTCTCAAGTCATTTTGGATTTACTTTATTCTAAGAATATTTCTAAACATTAAAATACACTATTTCATGGTGTGTATCGTACTCATGTTTTCAATTATTTTGGTGTTGACCTTAAAGGAGAGGAAATAATTCCTCGAAAAATAATTGATAAGGCAAACATTTCACTTATGCATATTTCAATTTTTTTTAGCCTTATGAACCGCTTGCGAAAAAGGAACAAAGTTTGCCTTGGGAAGAAGAGCATGAAATAAAAGAAGAGGAGGTAGAGGAAGAGGAAGGAGAGGGAAAGGAAGTTAAGGAGGATGAACAAGAAGAGGAGGAGGATACCTCTTTGGAAAGTATCAATATTCCACCAAATCCATCCAAAAAAGATCTTCTCAAAAATCAAGAGAAGATTATCCATAACCAAATGAAGCTTAAGAAATCATTTTCAAAGAGATTTACTTCAATTTCCAACAAAATGGATAAATTCATTGGAAAGATCATCTGCAAGCTTGGTGGTTATTCTTCATCTTCATCCATATATTTCTAATTGTTTGTTTAAACTATCTTTGTATTTGGTATTTCTAGTTTTAGTTTATGTTGAATCTCATGTATCTTTCTTTTATTTCTTGTACTCATCCTTATTATCAATGAAAATTGTATTTGTTAATGCTATATATTGGCAACTATCTCTAGAAAGTCATACAAATATAATAGTATAAGCCAAATACAATAGAAAAATAAAATAAAATGGTTTTGAAAATTAAAGTGCATATGTCGACATATAACGGGCAGATTTTCAAAAAAAATCGCAAACCAAAAACTAATAACAACCAAACACCAATTAATTTCAAACAACTTCTTACCCCTATATATACATAATTCACTCTAGAAAATCATTATTTTCAGTGTCTATCTTCACTCCTTTTCATTCCTAAACTCTAATAAAAATCAATGGCTTCTCCTATCCAAAAACTAACCAAAAACCTCAAATAAGCTCTTGGATCATTCAAGAACATTCTTACTTTCATCCTAAAAAACCAGAGGCACTTAGAATTGAGTCAAATGCAGATGATCAAGGATCAAGAAAGGCATTTCGATGCAATTCGGTGGATGATTTTTGTCTTAAATAAAGAAGGACCAACCACTAATCCAAAGTGTGCCATCAACAAAGATGATGAAGATTGGGATGCTATCAAAATGGATCCAATCTTTGACACTGATGGATGGTTTGAAGTACCTCAAAATGTCTAGTTTAAATAGGTTAGATTGTATATACATAATAACACTTGATTTGGTTTGGATTTGGTTGGTTTGATTCGTGTGGATTTTTTTGAATAGTACATGACATTAACTTTGTTGGATTGGATGAAAATTTGGATTGATTATGATTATTTCATGATTATCTAATTTTACATATCACTTATTGTTTTTATATAATATTTCTTATCGTCATTAAATATAATTCTTGTATATATCGATTAGTATTTTATTTAGGAGGAGTTAGAGTTAGGACTATAGTAAGAGTTAGTATTAGAGTTATAGTTTTAGATGATTATTTTTGTTGATGACAAATGGGGAGAATTATATAAAATCTAGGCATAGATTAATGGGGAGTTTGTAACCCTAAGGGAGTTACATTATATTTTATATACAGAGTTATCATCATCAAAAGGTGGGAGATTGTTTTTTTTTTGAAAACCCAGGAGAACCCGACGGGCCGGTAAACTCCTGAGGAGGGTATAGTAAAGCCGTCCGCTGATCCAAGCCCCCATAACCCCGGGTAAATTTATATAGGATAGGGAAGCGCATGGTAGGAATCAAACCTGGGTCTTTTTACCAGAACCCAAGCCTCCTTTCCACTGCGCCGCACCGCGGAGAAAGGTGGGAGATTGTTAGTACCTTAGGTTTTGGTTTTGATGATAACAACTATAGGAGATTATATAAAATATAGATATTGATGTTTTATTAAGATATATAGTATATAGTGCAGAATATTAGACATGTATTGATTAAGAAGACTGTACAATATCAAGATTCTGATATATCAATATGTTGATATCAAGAGTAGATTCTGGACGTTGATATAAAGTTTAAAGATTTCAAGAATGATGACTCATGAGTATTGAAGAGTTCAAGATTTCAAGATATTCCAAATATGTTATAGAGTCATAGAATTTATGTTAAAACATTGATAGCACTTTCCTGATCTCTCTCACCTTTTCTAATTTTGTTTTAAATTATTTTTCAAATATTCTAGTTTTAAAATAATCTTTTTAAAATATTTCACAAAATGATTTTCAATCTCTTACTTATGAAGATATCATTTTAATGTTTTTAAGTTTATATATATATATATATATATATATTGAATTTTTGTCTATATTTTAACAAGTTATAATTATATTGATTTTTATATATTATTGAATACTCGTACTAAATCTTTCCAAATTATTTTATAAAGTTATATTAAGTTATATTTTGATTAAAATGTGCATAAACTATATTTAAATGATTCTGCAAAGTAACAATTATTTTACAAAGCAATAGATTTTCAAAAATAATATTTTTAAAGTATTTTTCATAATTGTAAAGAGTATGTCGACATACTCTATAGGCATATGTCGACATAATGGCCGTAAAATTCAAAATTCATATTTGAATGGAAGTGTCTTTCGTTATATCTCTACACAAATGGACATGACCGTTGTTTTCCTGCATATACCAGACTTCCAAACAAATTTTTATTAAACACTTTCTTATTTTTCTCTCCTCTTTTCACTCTCTTGACTTCTAAATCAATTTCTACATATACTCTGCTGAAATTCAACTAAAACCAAATTCAATCATTACTAGTTTGATTGTCTTTCATATACTCTCTGATTTCTCTCATCTCTCTCAAGATCAAAGTGCTATTCAAGAGTTATAGAATCAATTATAATCAAGATCTAAGTCTGTAGACTCTATCAAATTATACTCTTATACTCTATGGTGTGCTTGGTATCCCTAAAATCCAAGTAGGCATGATTATAGCTTATAAAATCAATTAGATGTGCTTAGTAGCCCATAAGTCTAGTGGGTGTGCTTGTTGCTTGGAAATCAAATGACTTTTCCTAGAGGTCGGGATTCTAGAGTGTGTCATGTAGCCTTGAAGTCGAGATTGTATTTGCATTTACTAGTTGAAAAGAAATCCGTAAAAGGAATTGTGCGGGACTTGATGTAAGGTAACTCTGAACCGGTGTAAAATCCTAGTGTGTTATTTTCTTTTTTTACTTTTACTGCATTTACTTTTATCCGTACTTTGATTCTGTGATTGTTTCTGTGATTGTTAATTACGTCATTCAAAGTAAAATATTAAAGAATTTGAAAAATATACATATAATCATTCAAACACTATTCACCCCTCCTCTAGTGTTAATTTAGCCTTAGGATCCTTATTCCGCTGACTCACAAGGAGGAGGCTTCGAAGGTTATGGGGGAAGGGGCAATATGAACGCAAGAAGAAGGGAGGATTTGGACCAAAGGGGAAGATTCAGAAGAAGGACTTGAGATGCAATAAGTGTAGCAAGTAAGGGCATTTTGCTGAGATTGTAAGGTAGATCTTTCCAAGATCAAGTGTTATAACTTTGATCAATTTAAGCATATGAAGCGAGCTTGCACTGCACAATCGAGAGCTTCTACTCAGACTTCTACTTAGGTGGTTCCAGCTCATATAGCAGAGGTAGTTCCTTGATTGAGTGCATAGCCAGCTCCTTGCTTGAGTGCATAGCCAGTGGTGGACAAGGATAAGAATGTGCTGATCGAAGGCGCGTTAATTCTTCTTGGTTTATCTATTCGTGCATTAGTTGACACTGGGGCCTCACATTCTTTTATCTTTAGTAGACTTGACTTGCACTTAGACACTAGTATTATCATAGTTCCTATAGTTGTATCAAACCCCATAGGAGGACCGACCTAATTATCTATGTTATGTAAGGGTTTGATGTTGTTTATCTTAAGGGTCAAGTTTGATTGTGATGCATTTGCAATGGGATTCTATGGGTTTGGGTTGATATTACGCATGGACTGGATGACTATGTATGGCGCTATTTTAGATTATGATAGGAAGGTTGTTAAGTTGAATACATGTTGTGGACATAGCTTAGAGGTTTATTGTGAACCTCGATGATTTGTTATGTTGAGCTACTTACATTTGTTGGACTTATTACATGACAAGCTTAGTATAGTGCTTGTAGTTGGAGATTTTCTTGATATTTTAGCTGAGGTCATTGGTCTCCCGAACCAAAGAGAGATCGAGTTTAGGATCTATCTAGTTGAGAATGCTAGACCTGTCACCTTACCACTAAGGCATATCACTCCAAAGGAAAGACAGAGTTTAACAAGCATGTTAATGAGTTATTGGAAAAAGGTTTTATTAGGACAAGTATTTCTAACTGGGAAGCACTTATCGTCTTTGCCACCAAGGCGGACAGTTCTCTTAGACTGTGTGTTGATTATAGGGAGCGAAATAAACTGACGATGAAGAACCATTATCCACTGCCCTGCGTAGACAATCTCTTTGATCAGTTAGTTGGAGCTAGAGTATTTTCATAGTTGGACTTAACTATCAGATTCCATCAGTTGCGTGTAGCCGAGGACAGTATTCAGAAGACAATGTTCCATACACCCAACGGATAGTATGAGTGGTTAGTCATTCTCTTCGGACTAACCAATGCACCTGCCTACTTTATGGATTTAAGCCAAGTATTTAGGGGGTTGGCTAATAAGTTTGTGGTGATATTCATGGATGATATTCTTCTATACTCGAGAAGTAAGGAGGAACATGCGTTGCATTTGGAGGAGGTCCTTAAGACACTCTGTGCACATAAACTTAAGGAGAAATTTTCAAAGTGCCATTTTTGGAGAGAGGAGGTACGCTTTTTAGGACACAATGTCTTAGAAAGTGGCTTAGTAGTTGACCCTAGTAAGGTGGCACCAGTTCAAGTTTAATTAGCATGTTCCAAAGAATGCTGAGGAGGTGAGAAGTTTCCCTGTTTTGGCAGTCTACTATCGCAAGTTCGTTAAGGACTTCGCGAAAGTCTTTGCTCCACTGACTGGACCAAGAAGAACCTAGTTTTTTTATAAGATGCAAAGTGTGAAGTTGATTTTATCAAGTTGAAGGAAGCATTTACTAGTGCACTAGTTTTAGTATTATCGAATGACACTAAGCTGTTTACGGTTTATACCTACACCCATGAGTGGAACAATCCTACGCCTGATCTTGAGTTGGCGGCTACTGTTTTTATGCTTAAGTCATGAAGCCATTAACTTTTAGGAGAGAGATTTGAGATGTTTACAAAACACAAGTCCTTAATGTATTTGTTCTATGGAAAGGACTTGAACTTGAGGCAACAAAGGTGGATGGAGTTCTTGGCATTATATGATTTTGACATCTCTTATACCCTGGGCGAGGGTAATATGGTAGCAGATTCTTTGAGTCGACATCATGCAGTATTGAGCCCCTTGTTCTTAGAGTGGAGACATCTGGAGTACATATCCACCTTTGATTTCCAACCACTATCGGATATTACCCTTGGATTACTAGCAGCCTACTTTGATGGAGCATATCAAATCTAGGTAGAGGGAGGATGAGGTGCTAGTAGATGTTATAGAGAGGATTGGTAGAAGGGAGTCATCGAGTCATTTGGGGTGTTATGTCATTGACTCAAGAGAATGGTTACGAAGAGATGATAGACTTTGTGTTCCCCATAGTATGGATTTAATTGATGCGGTATTGGTAGAGTCTCACCATTCTAGGATGACTATTCATCCCGGTGGTGACAAGATATATCTTGATATGAAGCGAGTCTTCTATTGGTCCAGTATGAAGAAGTGGCGGAGTATGTAGCTAGATGTACGAGTTGATAGAGGGTAAAGGCGAAGCAGAAGAAGCTGGAAGGATTTTCATAGCCATTGGATATTCCTCAGTGGAAGTAGAAAAGTATTTCCATGGATTTTGTAGATGGTCTACTAAGGAGTAAGAGAGGGGATGAGAGCATTTGGGTCATAATCGATCGGTTGACATCATTGGCGGTTATTTATGTGAGAGAGGTCACTAGGCTACATGGAGTTTCTACTAGTATTGCTAACAACCGAGATCCGCTTTTCATTAGTGAGTTCTGGAGGAGTGTACATGAGGCATTAGGGACTAAGTTGAATTTAAGCATCACATTTCATCAACAGACCGACGAACAAATGGTGAGAGTAAATTGGATCTTAGAGGACTTGCTACGGATGTGCATTATTGATTTTGAAGGTCCTTGGGAGGACCATTTACCACTGGTGGAGTTTACCTACAACAACAGTTATGAGGCTAGCATTGTGATGGCACCTTTCGAGGCTTTATATGGCAAACCACCGTCGTGTTGGTGGGATACGATGGTTAGAATTATTCTTGGACAAGATATGGTTAGGGAGACATCGGAGAAGGTGGATTTGATCCATAGAAAGATGAAAAGTGCACATGATAGGCAGAAGTTGTATACTGATCGGAGGTGTATGGAGCTAGAGTTCGCAATGGATACATGGTATTCGTGAAGGTTTCATCCCTTAGGCATGTGATGTGATTTGGTACATTGGGGAAACTAGCATCAAGATTTATATCTAAGCATTTATTAGTTCGATATTTCCATCGCCTTTCAGAAGCTCGATACCTTTCCTTATTGTTAATGTTTGACATCACCTTCTACTTGTTAAGTGCTCGATTACACTTACTATTGTAGAGGCTCGTAACCGCTTAGAGACTCGGCACCCCATCTCTGCTTGTTAACTACTTGAACTCGACATCCTTAGAGACTCTGCACCTCCTCACTGCTTGTTAACCACTTGAACACTCGACGTCCTTATTGTTATTGAGGCTCGATAACCCTTTACTGTTAGATGTTTGGTACCTTCTTGCTATTGCTAGAGGCTCGTTATCCTTTTCTAAATGTTAAATGCTTGATAAATTTACTTTATTTAAGCTCGACATCTCTCTTCATTTCCAAGCTTGACATGTTCTCTATAGATGCTCGATACTCATCTTATGTAGTAACAATAATAATATCTCGTAACGATAAGAGTTAGATCACTCATACCTAAATACTCTTCTAACACTATAATGATGTGGATAATCTACAATGCATGTATGAATTATCCAGTTACGTAGGTAAATGTCATTAATAATTCTAGCTTGGATTTTAATATACACTCTACCTATTCAATTATAGGTTTTCAAGCTATAGTGGCTCTGTGTATATATTTTTTTTGAAAATATCTTTAACAAAATTTCCGTAGTCTTTCGAAACCTAATTACTCAGTTATCGAATCTTCAAAGCTTATACAAACCAGTTTCCTAAAATATTAATACTCGTATATAATATTCTCACAAAATTAAAATATCCAAGGTTTGTACAAAATTCCCAAAGGCTTTATTATATAATATTTTTTAAATGTTTTTCAAAGCCAAATACTCAAAGTTTTCGAATTAATATCCAATCTCATAAAGATCAAATTATTAAGGTATTTACTAAAATCTCAATAATAATTCGAAATCTTATAACCAAAGTTTGTACATATGTACCAACCTAAATTTTCCATATCATTCATAAACCCAATATACATATATATAGTTGGTACAAAGCACAGTACAATAGTCATATGGTAAATATCACTCAATGATAAATGCCAACACATGGTGCTGCCAAAATCTTGTAGGCTAACAAAAGGGTAATGCCAATGTAGTGGAAGGATCACAATCATAATCAATATCTCATTAGGCATTACCAATACCAATGCCTGATAAAGTACCAATACATAGCAGAAACCAACAAATGACAATACCCTTTAAAGCCAATAGATAATTACAATGGCATTACTAGCAAATAGTAAATATTAGCAAATAGTAAATTCCACAAATAGTATACATTAATAATAAATACTCTCAAACGATATGTACTTAAATATATAGTAATACCAATATATAATAAAAAAAATTAAACTGTAAACTATATCAAATATTTAAATAAGAATTCACTCTCAAATCCTTGAAATCTACCTTTGGGTTTCCTTTCAAAAATAATTTCCTTATTGAAAAGCACCCTGATGCCCAAAAAGGATATTATTAAATATTTGGAGAACATTTGGCAATTTAATCATCCTTATTCAAATTCTATAATATACACAACAAAATGGCAGATGTGTATATTACTAAAACTATTAACTATACACAATAAAATTGGCAATGTGTATAATACCAAAATTAAAATAATGTACACAATAAGCTGTCGATGTGTACCTATCATTATCTGTCATTTTTAGACTATAAAACTGGCAAGGTTTACTTGATCTTATCTATTATTTCTTCATAACCTTATCTATCATTTATACACAATACAACTGGCAAATGTGCACATTATAAAAACTGTCGAATGTACACAATATAAACTGGCAATATGTATAAAAGTTATATTTGTAATAAGTGTGGCTTTCGGGTTTTCACTACTCAGAATAATATTTTTCTCATCAAATACTTAATTTAATATCTCTAACCAATAAATGTTGAATGTTGAACTAAGGATAATCTATCGATATTTGTAACTACTAGTAGCCACACTAGTAAGCAAACTTCTATTATAATTGTGAATGCCGGTTACTACATAGATGGGTAGACTTCCATTACAATTATCAGATTAATCCTACTAATATAATTGTACTGACCCATTCAAATTATTTTACCAAATTACCAATCCATACAAAATATCCCAAAATTATGGTAATAAGTGTTTAGGTAATGGTATCGTCATAACAACATCAACTGGTCATCAGTTATAACATTAATAAGTTACTAAATAATTAATTATACAAACTAATTAACATTACTATCCCATAATCTAATAATGATTTGAATAGTTAAACAAGTCATATTAAAATGATTTATATTTTGTGACAAACCTAATGACCTGAACCACCTCTTAAACATATTCCACATGAAGAAGTTATAACATATTTGGTCTCATCAAAATTTTAAATAACAAAATTGTTGAATATAAAGGTTACATAACTATGAATTAAACTTCCAATATGACTAATATCATCCAAATCCATTAAGAATATAAGAAATTATGTATAAATTACCAAAAGGTTCTTGAACTGTGTTGTAGCAACAAACAAGAAAACATTATTAACATTGTGCCAAGATTTTACAGTGACTAGCCTCCGAATTTGTTAATGTGATTAAAAGAAAAGTTATAGATATTTCAGTTATATTTACAACGAGACCAAATTCATTAAAATCCGTTAGGGACATAAGAAGTTATGTATAAATTACTAAAAGGTGTTTGGACTGTGTGGTGCTAATAAACCAAAGAAGATTATTCACATTGTGTTAATATCTAATAGCAAATATTCTTTAAATTTGTAAGTATGATTAAAATAAAAGTTGTAGATATTTTAATTATCTTTCCAGAAAGACCAAATTTATTATAATTCGTCAAGGACATAAGAAGTTATGTATAAATTACTGAAAGGTGTTTGGACTGTGTAGTGCTAGTAGACCAGAGAACATTGTTCATATTTTATCAGTATTTAACAGCAACTATCCTTCATATTTGTAAATATAGTTGATGAAAAAGTTGTAGAAATTTGAATTAGATTCCTAGAAAGAGCTAAAACATCAAAATCTATTAAGAAAACAAGAAATTATGTATAAATTACTGAAAGGTATTTCTTCGTATTTCTTATGGATAGATTTTTAGTTAGGTTTTCCATCAATAAACTTTGGAATTTTGGAATAGTGACAAAACTAAAGTTGTAGATATTTTTATTAGCTTTCTAGGTAACTATATTTTATGAAAATCCATTTAGCCTATCGAAAGTTATGCTTAAAATACTGAAAGGATTTCTGGCTTAAATTCTTCTTGACGTCAACTAGAAAAATTTAGCCATTTTTAAACTAGTTTTTAGGTCTATTAAATTTTGAATTTAAGGAATATGATGTAAATATAAATTATTAATATTTCGATTATATTTCTAATAGAAATATAATCACCAAAATCCATTTAATATACAAGGAGTTATGCTTGAAAAACTATAAGGGGTTTTTGTTTGAGCATTTAGTTAAAATAGGCTGAAAACGTGGCCGACATTGTAACAAATTTTTTTATATGTAAACAACCGAATTAGGGAACCTCAAGTCATTAAAAATTATAGGCCTTTGAATCAGATTTCCAGAACATTAAGAATCAATGAAAATTTTTAAGATATGAAGAAGTTATGGTCAAAATACAAAGAGTACCTAACAAGATTTCGTTAATGTTTCCAGAAATCGTGTTCAACTTTGCAATCCAATTTTCGGCTAGTAAATCTATTTATTTGTAGAAGAAATGAAAGATAAAGTTGTAGGAAAATTAATTTTCTTTCAATCGAACTCAAGTTAACAAAAATCCATCCATCATATCTCAAGATATTGTAAAAATAATAAGAATATTTTGTTAAGAGATACTAGTTCCTATGTTGATTTGAAATAGTAGTAGTTCATCATTTTTTCTACTTGAAAGTTGCTTAAATACTTTAATTCATGAAAAAGGTTTGTATTTCGAAAATAAAAAGAATATAATGAGGAGAATGATTTTACGTAATATGAGAGTGATCTTTCAAATGGAGTAAGGCAATGCATATTTATAATAGGGTAAATTTTGCATTATAATACTTTTCTTTTTCTATTTGCACAAAGCTTCTAAATTTCCAGTTGTCAAAATATTTGCCCAATGTCTTATGGATCACCAACTGTTGTGTTAGCATAATGGAAAGAAGGCATGTATATGTGTATATATTTGATAAAGGAAATGAAGTGTATGCCGTCTATCGCATGAATTGCCAAGTGTTACTAGATTTGCTACTTCTCTTTTTGCCTTACATATGTCATAGCATGTTGCACTTTGGTGAAGGAAAGAATGCCATGTGGATTTATATTCTTATTTATTTTATATATAAGGGTCCATTTCCAGATCCAATCAATAAACATGATGACCTGTTTCATCTATCCGTTTATTAAATCAAATTAGATGTTTGCTCAACTCAATGCACTAATTATAATTTTACATGGCTTATTTAAATTTATCAACTTTAAAAAATTATGTCGAACATACTAGAAATTCCAAATAGAAAATAAATATAAATATCCATAAATGTGGTAAAAAGATGGGGTTTTACAGATAATGTCTCCATGATTTGAGGATGAAGACAATAGATGCCGACTTGTATAGTTAAAGCACTTAATGGTTCTATTATTGTGGAGGTGCAAAAAGTTATAGCAAAAAATAACAATGGTGCAAAAAGCTTTATTAGATATAAAATCAAATATTTAAAGTTAATTTATTCTCATTCTCACATCATTTGTATATGAAAAAGAAATATCGTTTAATCACATATACTAAATCCGAAGAATATCATGGTTTATACAAATTAGATCTGGTGTTACAATAGATTTCTAACTTATATTGAGCATTTATGCTTTAAAATTAGGTCTTTACCCTACTTTTTTTAATTTGGTTTTAAAGAGAACTAGTCAATGCACCTTTGTATATTAATGTTGCTAAAGCGGTTGCTAAAAAGCATTGATTTAGCGGGTGTAGCGGAATATTGCGATGCTTAAAGCAAATATATTGTTTAATAGCGCTAAATTGAAAAAGCATAGCGGTCGAACAGTGTTATGTACCATAACGGGGATTTTATAGGGCTTTAATTTCACAGTTGCCAACTCAAGATCATGGGCTGAATAGTTTCTCTCGTATACCTTTAGCTGTCAACTAACATAACCAACAACCCTATGCTCCTTCATCAAGACAACGCTCAATCTTGTACCACAAGCATCGGTATATACTGTGAATGTCTTCGAACATCAGAGAGTACTAAAACAAGTGCACTAGTCAACAACTCTTTACGCTTAATAAGAGCATCCTTGCATACTGAACTCCATGTGAAAACTAAAATTTTCTTGGTCAAGCGTGTCAACGGTGTGGAAATTTAAGCAAATTCCTTAAAGAACTTCCTATGGTAGTCACCCAAACCAAAACTCCTCACCACCGTAGCATGCCTTGGTACTTGCCAATCTTGTACTGCAACACTTTACTGGGGTTGACCGATAGTCTATGCTCAGAGATAACATGTCCTAGAAAGCGAACCTCCTTACGCCAAAATTGACATTTGGAAACCTTTATCTTTGGCTTATGCCTATGAAGAGTATTGAGAAATTCTCCTAATTGAAACATGTGCTCCTCCTTGCTTTCGAATAGACAAGATGCCATCAATGAATACCACCACGAACTTATTTAGCAACCCTTTAAAAACTCGACTCCTGAGGTCGATGAAATATGATGGTGCATTGGCTAGTAGAAATGACATGACTAACCACTCATAAAGTTTGTCAGATGTACGAAAAGAATTTTTCTATATATATCCTCAGCTGCACACAACTAAAGGAATACGATAGCCAATCAACTTGAGAGAATACTTTTGCTCCAACTAACTAATTAAAGAGATCGTCTATACGGGGAAGTGGATAACGATTCTTCTTTATTAGCTTATTTAGCTCAAGATAATCGATGTAAAGCCTTAATGAGCCATTTGCTTTAGTCGCGAAAACAACCGGTGCCCCACTTTGAAATACTCCTCCAAATGATGCCCTTCTCTAATAATTCATTACTTGTTCATTTAACTTGCATCTTTCTCTATAGCCATATGCCTAAGACGTAAGGCGATAGGTCTGGCATTCTCTTCAAGATAAATTCTAAATTCAAACTCTCTATGGGGCAATATAAGAAACTTCGGAAAAAACATATGGGTAGTCACGAACTACTATAGTGAAGCTAAATCATTACGTGACAGGTCTAAAAAATATAGGAAACTCAACATAACAAAACTCATGGGGTCGTAGTAAAGCTCAAGCAGTACCCACTACAAGTACTAAACCAAACCACCTTCCCATCACAATTTAGTACTGCTCCATATATAATCATTTAACCCATTTCAAAAATTAAACCAAACCCAGAAAAATCCAAAAACAAAAGCATCACAATCGAATTCGATGCCCAAAACATACGGTTGCAAACCCTTATAGGTCATGGATAAATAAGTTGATCCTCCTACATGGTTTGATACTACTATAGGGTCTGTAACTATACTAGTTTCTAAGTGCAATTTATCTACTAATCTACTAGAAATAAATGAGTGTGATGCTTCAACATCAAATAAAGTATGAATACATAAATCAAAAAGAGTTAACACGCCCTCTATGATGACCGCCTTTGCCTTATCCATAGATGGAGTTGCGCTGGAGCTAGGAATAAAATCTAGTGCATATCCTGGAATCACCTGGGTAGAAGTATAAGGTGCACCCAAACACTCTCTCTTTATGTTCCTAAATTGGTTGTAGTTATAGCATTGATCTTCGCAATGCCCGCCATGCAGCCCATTGCTAGATTTCCCTACCTTGGTACTTCTTACATTTAAGCATCGGCCTCTTTATCTTGCCCTAAGCTCATATTCCACTTCTATAATAGTCTTGCTGAATTCGCTTCACCTCTGCCTTCTTAGGTTCCTCCTTTCCAATTGAATTCAATAGTGCCATCTTAGGTAAGCTTTGAAAAATAGCTCCAGTGGGTACATGGATCAAAGCAATACCTCTCAAAGACAGATTCAATCCCTTAGCAAACTTCATAGCCTTCTTCTTTGGTGTATTAATAAGGTATAAACCATACTTCACCAATTGATTAAACACATTCACATACTCCTTGACACTTCGGTCACCTTGCTCTAAATGAATGAACTTCTCTAGCTCTACTCCCTATTCTGCTTAGAAATGAATTTAACCTCAAAGCTCCTCTTAAAATCGGTCCAAGCAATACCAATCTCATCTATCTCAGTAATAACAGTCTCCCACCAATTCAAGGCCTCTCCCTGCAAATGCTAAATGCTAACTATCTTTACTTCATCCTCTACACCCATCATACAAAAAATCCTTTCAAAATTACTCAGCCATGCCCGCATCTCTACAAATGGTTCAATCCCACGATAATTCTTTCCACCCAGACTCTTGAAATCCAAACATTACTTAGAAAAATCCAAAGCGGGGGGAGAAGCCGGGGTTGTAACTTTCACTTATAATGCAGGTCCTCCATTGAGGTTGAGTTCAATCTGGCCTCCTACTTGAAGATACCAGCGGAACAATATAGGAATGTTCATGCCCGAACTTTAGCTGCCTTACTAGAATTAATTACAATCTGATTGCTAATTCTCACCTATCTGTAAATGGGAATTATTAGCAACTTTCCTTGGATAATGTTTAAGCAATACTGGAATTATAAGGGTGTTTTTGCGTTACACACACACACATATATATATTACTTTTTGAAAAGTATACAAGTACACTATATCAATACGCATCTAATTCCAAAAGAATTTTGAACCTAAGCTCCGATACCAATAATAACAACCTGCACTTCCAGAAACACCGATTCAAAGCCTAAAATGACTTTCAAACTCATGTTGTGCCAAAAAGTACGAGTCTTTATGGTTTTTGAACATTACATGATCAGAGTTTGATACAAATTTTAATGCATTCTACACTTTCAGATCTCATAGCGGAAGAAAATAAAATATAAATATTGAAAATAGCTAAATCAGATAATAGTGTCCACATAACATAATATACACAATAACTGTCATAACAGAGTTCCCAAATAACAACAATAAGTCCAACTGATGGAATAATATATTATGGAAATACATGGACAATAACTATAAATAATATATATTTAAGTGCCTAGTCAACTTCTCCACGTACTATGTCTGGGCCAAATCACATGCTAACCTATCCTCCTATGTTGATATTAAAGGGAAGAAAAGAAGTTGATCAGACAAACTCTAGGGAATGAATTGTATTACTAGTGTATAGTGTTCACAAGCAATTAAATTCATTTATAACCTATATGACCTAGGGTGCCTACGTACTTCATATAACGAATTGGTTATTTTGTAAAGCTAGGGTATTATTCTACTTACACTTACACCCATAAATAACTTACAAAGGTTTCTAGCTAAGGGTTGAATAACCAACATTTAATAACTGCAAGTCAATTCCTAGTATATCGTCCTAATAGATAATTTCCTAACCAACATTGAGTTAAAATTCTCAGTGACAAACTACATATATCTTGCTTACACACTGAGCGAACATCGCAATACCTAGGCCTGCTTTGTACTACCTCGATGATTTATGGCCTACCTAAGCATTCGTGTCAACATCTCAATGGTAAATGTGGCATATGTTCTTTGTCATTCAACCTAAAGTATTAGGAAAATCACTATAGTGATTCCCTCATAGGTCAATCTACTATCCAACTGCGTAGCCCTACTATGCGGATGGCTCCGTCTTAATTCCTCGGTTCCTACATGTTTAACATATGACCGGCTATACCTCAATAACAATAAGAGCTTCTAGTTGCACTGCTAATGCATGCCCTATCGAGTTCCTTGTTACGCCCATCATGAAGTGATACTACTCGTTGCACCTGCTCCACGAATCTACGTGAACTCCTAACAGTCGAGAAAGTGGGATACAAGCCCTGCTATTCGCTCTACTTAGCATGCACCAGGTTTAGGTTTAACATGTACTTGCTGAAACAATTCAGATGTCTTTTCAACTATTTCAAACGTCAGACCTGCTCAAAAAAAAATAGTTCTCAAGGCATTTAGAAGTCTAACACCCTTTTTCAGATGTTTGACTTCAATTCCAAACATCTGAAAGAGGATTCAAATTCTTAATCGAGCCAAATTTGAACTAGTTGCTCTTGGGTGGAATTTTCTGAAATCCAAACATCTAACACCTAATTCTAATGTCAGGTCTGAATTTTTGGACATTTGATTTTGGTTTTCAAAAGTCCAGTTAATGTTTTCTAGATTTTAAAATTTGTTTATTTTATTCATTTTCAATTGCTTTCTTTGTGATTTTAAACATAAGGTTGAGGACTTGTTTTCAACCAAATTTTTGTGTACAGTTCGCATCTTTTTTACTTGAATTTAAGTTCAATTACACGATTATATATGTATATCTACACCATTTATTTAAAACAATCTAGGTGCTTCCAAGGAGAATTCTACGTATATTTCAAATAAAAAAATCGATCAAGGTGAAATAAAGGGTATTAAATTTCTTCATTTATCCAAACAAAACTAAATATTGTCAATAAAAAAATTAACTTCATAGATTATATATGAATTTCACTAATATATTCTCTTTTCCCCTTTCAACAATTATTTTATTAAACTAACAACTAAGGTTTTCCATCATCTCCATTTTTTTAACTCATATTTGAAATTCAAATAAAATCTAGCTTGGAATTATTACTCAAAGTCAACAATTTTATTTTTAAATCATACGGAATTATAAAGGAATTCAATTACTTATAATCAACACATTATAATCAACTCACTCACCTTTTTTAGCTATCTTCCTCCTAGCTTGATTTGAACCTTTCTCTTCTGCTTCTAATCTTGATTCTCTTTTTTTAATTTGATTTTCCTTTAGTTTATTTTTATTTTTATGTAGAAACTTTTGAAGGGATAGAAGGGTTTATTTAAATTAAGGAGTTTGTGCTAGAGAAAGAAGAAATGTACATAAAGACAATGACTAAGATCTGGAGTAACAAATAGTGGAGGCTAGGGTCTAATTTATAGTTGAAAACTACTATTTTCTAACTTAGGTCTTAAATCTATATTTATTCGAATGCCCATGGTCATATTTTCCACTATTTTCGATCCATTTTTTTCAAATTTAGCAAGTTATATATGTTTCTTAACTGTAAATGACGTTCAGTCGTAATGGAATAGGTCTCGAGGCCTAATTCCAACATTTGTTAAAATTTATTATGTCATTTTCAATAAAACTGCAATTTTCCCTTATTATTATTTTAGTTTATTATTAAAAAAATTGTGTTGTTAAAGAAGAATAAAGGAAAACAGTCACTTTAGGAATGTAATAAACGCCTTAATGACTCCGAGGTTTGAATATGTTCTGAGTATAAGATCAGAGGCTTTTAAATGCATACGAGGAAAAAAATTGATGGAAAAAGTACTCTCAATTGGTTTGGTCCATGGATTAAAGGCGGCAACCTTATTTGTAAACTGGGAATAGATTCTATGATGGGGTTAAGAGGTGGAAGAAGTTTGGTCATAGAAATTATTTACAATAAAAGTTGGAAATGCGATAGATTCTGTTATCTGAGTGGTTTAAGAAGCGAAATATAACCTATCAAGGTATGAGAAGAAGAGGAATGCAATTTCTGGACATGCATTGGTATAAAGAAATGTAAGCTTGGTTTGAAAGATGTGACAAACCGTACCTACCAACATTCTTCAAATGCGTCGCACCAAGAGATATGGATCGTCGGGATTTAAAACTTTAACATCTCAAAGACCAAGATAAACTAACTATCAAATATGTGTCACAACGGTAAGAAAAACTAACTATCAATTACGTATCACAATAGAAAGATAGACTAACTATCAAATATATATCACAACGAAAGAAATGAGACATGCAAATATCATAGAAAATATCAGTCTCAAAAAATATCAAATCATAGTCTTAGAAAAATATCAGTATATTATCCAAATAAGAGTACATAGAAAAATATCCCTAAAAGTATTATACAAGGAAATAATTGTACTGGTATGATAAAATGATACATGAAGAGAAGATGAGATAAAAGCATACTCAAAGAAAAGCATGACTATCTCTAAGTATCCGAAGTGGGAAAATTACCTACTACCACATCCACTTGTGGTGGGGGAAAAGATGGAAAATGAATGGGTCAGACAAAAGTCCGGTGAATGAGAACTAGATTAATAAGTGATGATTAAGTGTAATTAACTTTAAATCCACTCTAAGTGATATAGAATGTGTAGTTAATGTCTATGTACTCCTAAGGTCAACACCTAGGGATTCTTATCTAACAAAATTAGTCGAACCTAGTGAGCGAACCTCACACTAATGGTCGGCCAAAATGAGAACTACTTTCCATTATGAATATACTAACATGCCACTTATTATACTGCGTGGGGTTCCATAGGAACTCCCGTTAGCACCGGGCTCCAATTTAATCAATACATATAATCACTCATTGTACCACATCAACGTCCACCCGTACCACATTGCGCCAGAAACATGCATACCTGGATCTCTTGTTAACACCAGACTCTCTTAGAAAGTGTGTCCGATAGGGTTGCGCTCTCCCGTACGGAACAATTCCGAGCCTAATGAATCACCTCAATCAACTCCGTTTATGCGATATACATCGCCTATACCAAATTAACTATTGCAAAAAAATATTTGCCTGAAATACTTAGCCCAAATTAGTTCAATAACCAGTTCACTAATTACATAATTCCTAACTAAATTATATAATTTTTATTTATTTAATTTGGGCCTTAGGCTAAAGTCAAATATGTGCATTATTCATATGAACGGTCGACCCAGACAAACTCTAGGTTGACTGCTACCTATCGACCCAGAGTTTCCATGGTCGTCCGTTCGCGTGTAAATTTTTACAGTTTCCAGTTTTTTTTCGATTGATTTTCATTCTTTAAGCACAGTCATCCAGTTAATTAATGATTCTAGTTGACCATAATTTCCAATTGATTAATTTTCCAATTGCAATCAATTCTAGGGTTTGTGAATTAGGGCTTACAAATTAACATTAGCTGGTGTCAAATTACCTAATTTCATAATTTAATTTTAAATTAAATTCCAGGGTTTAGAAAATTCAATTTTTATCCAAAAAGTTAATTATATGGTTTCTATAATTCTAACCATTTAAAATAGTCTAAAATCAATTCCATTAATCAAATTATTAATTTGTGCCCACTCACCTTTGAGTTTAAGCTCTTAATCTTGAGAAATTGCCACCGACGATAGGTTCTTCCCAAGATCACCTTAGTTCTCCTTAGATTTCTTGCCCTTGCTTCTTGTTTGATTTGGGTTTGGTTTTGAATTTAGGGTTTAGGAAAACTAGGGTTTACAGTAGAAAATTTGACAGAGTTTCCCCTACCATTCGTTTAACAAGAGAATTAGTTTTGGTTTAGTATGTTATTTATAAGGTTAGGTTAACACTAAGGACCACTAGATTAGCCTAAGCCATCATCTCAACCACCCATCAACTGCTTCAGATGCAAGCAACAAATCTTGGCCATTGATTCTCATCATTACAGATCGTTAATTGCTCTATTTAACCCGTGTTGAGTCAACTATTCCTAGGTCTAGGTCGACTGCTACCAGTTGACATAGGACCTTCTTGGATCGACCAAGACATTATTGATTTTTATATTTTAGGTTTTTAATTTTTAAACGCATTCTAACCCCCCCAAACTTTCTCATGCAAACCTGGATCACGACAAGTTATATATGAAAATTATCCAGAAAACCTCTACGAACATAATAGTGCAAGTTTCATAGCCAAATTCGGATAACTGTGAAAAAAAATTAAGTCCTTATTTTCTTTAATTTAATTTTCTTATTAAATCTCTGTATAAATTTCTGTTAAATTTCCTGGGTGTTACATTCTTCCCCCTAAAAAGATTTCATCCCCGAAATCTCTAAGGTCAGAAAAACATAACCCATACACACACTAACCAATAACTACAACCATATACTAATCCATCATCCACGTGAAATCATAGTCCTTAATGCAATTTTTTTCTAATGCAGCATATACATATATATGCAACATGAATTGCACGCGAACCTATGGTAATGCAAAAGAGTAGTCTATCTACTTATTCAATCGACCTCTTATTTGAAAAAAATGCTCACGCTAGGCATCAAAATGCATGCAACATCCTAAATGGTATACCGATAACCCTATATGATTGCACAAACATCCAAACATATGCAACATCCATGTATATAACATCCATTGGCACTTCACAGCAAGAAATATCATGCGGTAATATAGGAGTGTGTGCATGCCTAAAGGATATATTGTTCTAAAGTGTAAAAGTTTACATATGTGAACAATACATACATAAGCATCCATATTCATCTATTAGCATCCATCACCCGTAACATGTCCTATCGACATGTTTACAACCATTCCTATCTTCCAAAGGTCTCTACCTATAAGGGTATATCTTCTAAGTCCTATTATAAGAGCTCTAAATAATGAAAGATTCAAATTGAAGACGTGCTAGAAAAGAGTTGTAGGTGGAAAGCTCGTATCTTCTCCTCATGCTCTCATGTACTCTCCATTGGAACGTCTCCTTACTGAACTTTGACAAGTCAAATCTCCTTGTTGTGGAGTCTCTTTGTACCATGCTCTAAAATGCAAGCGGGTGCACGGCTAACAAGTGATTAACGCTCAACCTCTACTTCCTCCAACAAACTTGGCACCACTACGGTAGTCGTATCGTGTAAGCACTTCCGCAAGTGCGACAAATGGAAGACATCGTATACCCCAACTAGCTTCTTCGAAAGTTCAACTCTATATGCCAACTTCCCTACTCTAGCCACTATTGGGAAGGGTCGTACAAATCCCGATGTTAGTTTCCCCGATGTACCAAATCTCATCACATGCCTAAGGGGTGAAACCTTCATGAATACCATGTCTCCCACTGCGAACTCTAGCTCCGTACCCCTTCGGTCAACATACAACTTCTACCTATCCTGTGTAGTCTTCATCCTCCTATGGATCAAATCAACCTTCTCCGATGTCTCCCTAACCATATCCTATCCAAGAATAATTCTATCCATCGTATCCCACTGACATGACAGTGGTCAACATGGTCTGCATATAAATCCTCGAAAGGTGCTATCACAATGCTAGCCTAATAACTGTTGTTGTAGGAAAACTCCACCTGTGGTAAATGGTCCTCCGAAGAATCTTAAAAATCAATAATGCACATCCGTAGCAAATCCTCTAAATCCCAATGTACTCTCTCCATCTGTCCATCGGTCTAGGGATGATATACGATGTTTAAATTCAATTTAGTCCCCAACACCTCCTGTAGACTCCTTCAAATCTCACTAGTGAAAAGCGGATCTCGGTTGTTAACTATACTAGTAAAAACTCCATGTAGCCTAGAGACCTCTCTTTCATAAATAACCGCCAATGATGTTGCTATCCTCGTACTCCTCATGAGTATGAAATGAGCGCACTTAGTCAACCGATCGACCATGACCCAAATGCTCTCATTCCCTCTCCTACTCCTAGGTAGACCATCTACAAAATCCGTGGAAATACTCTTCTACTTCCTCTGAGGAATATCCAATGGCTACAACAATCCTTCCGGCTTATTCTGCTCTGCTGTTACCCTCTAGAAAATCATACATCTGGCTACATACTCCGCCACTTACTTCTTCATATCGGACCAATAGAAAACTCGCTTCATATCACGATACATCTTGACACCACCGAGATGAATAGTCATCCTAGAACGGTGAGACTCTGCCAATACCGCATCAATTAAATCCATACTATAGGGAACACAAAGTCTATCATCTCTTCGTAACCATTCTCTTGAGTCAATGACATAATGCCTCAAATGACTTGATGGCTCCGCTATACCAATCCTCTCTATAATATCTACTGGTTCCTCATCCTCCCTCTACCTAGATCTGATTGCTCCATCAAAGTAGGCTACACATCTAGGCTGCTACTAATCCAGGAGTAATATTCGATGATGGTTAGAAATCAAAGGTAGATATATACTTCAGATGTCTCCACTCTAAGAACAAGGGACTCAATACTGCATGATGTCGACTCAAAGCATCTGCCACCACATTACCCTCATCTAGGGTATAAGAAACATAAAAATCATATAATGCCAAGAACTCCATCCATATTTGTTGCCTCAAGTTCGAGTCCTTTTGGGAGAACAAATACTTTAAGGACTTGTGATTTGTAAACAGTTCAAATCTATCTCCTAAAATTTAATGCTTTCAAGACTTAAGCATAAAAACAGTAGCCACCAATGCAAGATAATGCGTAGGGTTGTTCAACTCATGGGTCTTCAACTACCAACTAGATTAACTCACCACTCTTCCCACTTGCATCAAAACCGCTCCTAACCCCGTACCATAATCATCGGTACAAACCATAAACGACTTAGTCATTAAGAAAATATGCTGACAATTGGCAATTTAGAAGCTTTATGCAAATAGAAAAAGAAAATTATTACAATGCAAAATTTACCCTATTATAAATATGCATTGCCTTACTCCATTTGAAAGATCACTCTCATATTATGTAAAATCATTCTCCTCATTATATTATTTTTATTTCCGAAATATGAACCTTTTTCATGAATTAAAGTTTATAAGCAACTTTCAAGTAGAAAGAATGATGAACTACTATTATTTCAAATCAACATAGGAATTAGTATTTCATAACAAAATATTCTTAGTATTTTTACAATACCTTGAGATATGATGGATGGATTTTTGTTAACTTGAGCTCGTTGGAAAGAAAATTAATTTTCCTATAACTTTATCTTCCGTTTCATCTACAAATAAATAGGTTTACTAGCCAAAAATTGGATTACAAAGATGAACACGATTTCTGGAAACATTGACGAAATCCTATTAGATACTCTTTCTATTTTGACCATAACTTATTTATATCTTAAAATATTTCATTGATTCTTAATGTTCTGTAAAGCTGATTCAGAGGCCTATAATTTTTAACTAGTTGAGATTCTCTAATTCGCTTATTTACAGACTGAAATTTTTGTTACAATGTCAGCTATGTTTTCTGCCTATTTTAACTAAATGATCAAACAAAAACCCCTTATAGTTTTTCAAGCATAACTCCTTGAATATTAAATGGATTGGTGATTATTTTTCTATTAGAAATATAATTGAAATATCTATCATTTATATTTGCATCATATTCCTTAAATTCAAAATTTAATAGACCTAGAAACTAGTTTAAAAATGGCTTAAGTTTTCTAGTTGACGTCAAGAAGAATTTAAGCAAGAAATCCTCTCAGTATTTCAAGCATAACCTTTGATAGGCTAAATGGAATTTCATGAAATTTAGTTATCTAGAAAGCTAATAAAAATACCTACAACCTTTTGTCACTTTTCCAAAATTCCAAAGTATATTGATGGAAAACCTAGTTACAATCAAAGCTAAAAATCTAGCCATAAGAATTCCAAAGGAAAACACCTTTCAGTAATTTATACATAACTTCTTGTTTGCTTAACTGATTTTGAATGTTTAGCTCTTTATGGGAATCTAATTTAATTTTCTGCAACTTTTGCATCAACCGTATTTACAAATATGAAGGGTAGTTACTGTTAATACTGATAAATGTGAAATTTAATGGTTGTCATCATCAAAAAAGGGGAGATTTTTAATACCTCGATTATTGATTTTGATGATAATAACCTTGCTAACAACAATATACATTCATATAAAAATATACATATGCATATATTCAGGGGTAGTTATTTAACTCAAGCGAATATATATCATATTTTATATACAGGAATATTTAATGGTTGTCATCATCAAAAAAGAGGAGATTGTTAATACCTCAGTTATTGATTTTGATGATAAGATAACAACAATATGCATTCATATAAAATATAAATACTAATGTTTTGCTAAGTTATATAGTATATACTGCAGGACATGACATAAGTGTTGAATTGAAGACTGTATAGTATAAAGACCCAAGAAATAGACATGAAGACTCATGAATACAAAGACTAAGATATGAAGATCTCCAGACTACAATATAATGTATGGAGTCATAGTATATTGTTAAAGTCCTGGTAGCAATCTTTGATCCCTATCTCTTATTTTTCTATCTTTTATATTTTAAAAAACAAAATGAATTTTCCAAATATATTTCAAAATATTTTATAAAAAAAGTTCAAAGTTCAAAATATTTATAAACTATGTTCAAACTATTTTACAAAGTATCAAATTATTTTACAAAGTATAGGATTTTAAAAAAAATTTAAAAGAAACTAGTTTTCAAAAAATACATGCCACCAAATGGTTTTTCAAATTTGGAAAAGAAGGATCTATTCATCGCAACTCTTCGCGAATGGGCACATCTATTTATTCATTATATAAAGGGGTGTTCAAATGAATTTTTTGATAGTTATTAACAGATTTTCTTCCCTTCTCTTACTCTCTTGAAAACTCTATTAAAAATATACTATATTCTCTTCAAAATCATTTCGAATCAATTCAAACCTCATTGTATTGATTCACTACTACTTACTTACTATTTTGTAATTATCTCTCTCTCTCGTATCAAAGATCAGAGTGTTGTCCAATAGACTATAGGATCCATTGTATCCAAAGTTCAAGAAATTGTCTTTGGAAAACTATTAAACTCTATTTGTATTTGCTTAGGCATGCTTGTAGCCCATTCAAATCAAATGGGTGCGCTTGGTAGCCAGTAAATCTAAGTGGATATCCTTGTAGCCCATCCAAATCAAGTGGGTGTACCCTAAACCCGAAAAATCAGGAGGGTGTACCTTATAGCCTCAGAATCGAGATTGTAATTGGGTTTGCCTTCTGCCCGTTTTAAGATTGGCATTTGAAAAGAAATTTATTCAAGCAATTGTATGAGATTGGATGTAGGAGAAATTAGAAAAATCCTAGGTGTCATCTCCCTAACTCTTTACTTTACTTTACTGCTCTTATTTTTATCTGATTACATCTGTGACTGTTTAGTAGTATAATTATGTGTTGTTAATTTAATATTTAATATTTAACTTGCAAGAATTTTAAAATGATTTACAAAAGTTAGAAAACACTATTCACCCTCTCCCATCTAGTGTTTAATTAGCCTTAAGGTTCATAATTATGCAACCCACATTTGGTATCAGAGCACTAGGTTTTCTTCAACTCGTAATTTATTTTTTGAAAATTTTTACTGGCTAGCAACACTGTTAGTACATTTGTTAACACTTTTGTCAAAGGACAATCTACTGCTAGACCCTATGACGACCTGCCATTTTGAACAATTCCAGTCGTTCAAAAGATAGACTATCAACGGGGTTTGTAATAAGAATCAAAGAAGAGAAGAGAACTGTATACATAATCTCAAAGCGAAATAACAAAATATAACAATTACATAAACAGTTCATGAAGCTGTTTTACAATATACATTTGATTTCATTTACAGTATAATTAGATTTATACATTTAACTGACATAACAATATAATGCAGCGGAATAATACTAGTAAATACGGTTAACCAAACTCTGCTTCATCTTTAAGAAACAAACGTCTTCAAAATAATAAAATAACTCAGGCTAACCCGAGCATAATGAAAAACACATACTCGAGTCGAAACTAAAAATTCTTATATAAGTTAACTCAAAATCATGTGAATATGGGTACAGATAACTTAAGAGATGTTACGGGATTTTCCATCTTCTAAGAATCCGTAAAACTATCTGTATATAGTAGATACGATACATATCTAATGTCTACCAGTAATGTAAATATTAAAATAGCGTTAAGGCTTTACATTAATCCCCTTTAACACATTTCTAAGCATGTGGTCAACGCAGGTGCTGTAACACAACCAGTAACGTCGGTAGCAAGTGAGTCCCCTATAGGCATAATACTAAAACAAAATGGTAGTGGTCTCGCATAGGGATAATCGTATGATAAGGCACATGAGGCAATGCCCAAGGTAGGATTCTACCAATTTACCCTTTTTGGCTGGTCGTAACCCCTAACGGCCGACCGCGTCCATCAATCCAAGATCAAGCTGCACCAATCAAGTTCAAAATCAAGATGGTAATACGAAGGAAAGATGTTCGCTAAAGATAGCTAACCAATTGGCCAGACATAGGCTCATGTTTTAGTCATTTCAAATTGACACAAGTGTCAGAGTCATCCATCATCGTTCTCTTACTTCATTCCAGCAAATGTTCGCCAATTTAACCTTAACATTCTAAAAACATCCACTGCGTACACAGTTATTAAAATGGTTCCAGTAAATGACAGAGAGTATGTCATTATCCGGCCCCGGCCACTTTAATAACTAATCATTCATTTTATAAAAGTACGTCGTTTTGTCCATTTTAATATTTACAGAAAAATCCTTATGGAATTTTAGAAAATGTTCAAGATAAAATGTTCTTCATTTTACTTCTGGAATCTACAAATAAAAATTCATATTTTTCTGAAAATAATTATCGTTTATAAATATGAAAATATGACACTTTACCTCGAAAGTAATTAATTTAAAATAATAAAATGTAAAATAAAATTTTGTTTCTGAAACCAAAGTCCTTTATTATGCATTAAGAAATTACGGTAAAAATTTTGGATTTTCCAGAAACCATTTATTATTTTTATAAATTCAAATAGATCATTTATCCTTGAATTCAATTCATTAAAAATAATAAAATAAGGAAAAATTTATTTCTCAGAAACCAAAGTTCTTCAAATAATTTTTTGCATTTTTCAAAAATGTTTAAAAAAAATTCAACATATTTTAATAACAGGAAAATAGGCACAAGGACAAACTTAGAAAAAAATTTAGGCTGAAGGACAACAAGTTTGTTTTTTAGACTAAAGGACAATGCTAGTTATAACTAGCATTTTGTATAGTGTAAAACTGAATATAATGCTGGATATAACTAGCATTTTATATAGTGTAAAAGGTTAATATAATGCTAATTATAATTAGCATTTGTCCTTCAGCCTAAAAATAAAACTTCATGTCCTTCCGCCTAATTTTTTTTTCAAAGTTTGTCCTTTTTCCTAATTCCCCCTTTTATTAATTTATACTAATTTCCATAATTTAAATAAGAGTTATCTTTAAAGAATAAATCATAAAAATACTTTAACCAATGAATTAATATAGGTCATTTTATTAAATATTTTTCTTATATTATAAATAAGCTATAAAAAATTTCAAGTCAAAATAAACTTATTAATAAAATACATTTTCCAATAAAAGCTATTTTCCAAAAATAAATTATAAAAATATCTAAATGACCGAATTTAATATGGGATTTCTTTACAAAATATTTTTCACTTTACGTAATGGAGTTATAGAAAAGTTTTCAAGTTAAAATGACACTTTTCACCAATCACCTATTTATTCATATTTAATTAAATATTTTATTCTGAAAAATCAACACGTAAACTTCCAACCCAAATTTTGACTATCCTATTCAAAATATCATTTATTGTCACATCAAAACTATAGCATTAAACACATTTATATGTGAAAAAATTTCAAATAAAGACAAAATGACAATTTTGTCAAAAATCACATTTTTGGCCAAAACGATAAATTTATATATCCTAAATTTTCACATATCAATATTAGGTGTCTAAAGAGTTTTATCACACTATTCGATGTCCACTATATCCACATGACAAGTAATATAAATTTGATAATTCAACACGGGTGTAACTGGGTAAATAACACAATCAACAACACAATAAATTATTCTATTAAATAAGCAACAATGCATCAATCATCAACATATCAACGGATTAAACTTGCAATGATATTTTATTCCACTAACTACATAAATCAACAAATATATATATGACAGTTATCAACAAGATTATGGGTTCAAGTTGTAATGCTATTTATTTAACAAACTATAGAAGTATTATCAAACATCAATATATTAATGGTTTAACTTGCATTCAAAATTTTAGTTTGTGAGAGTTATAAAACACTCGCATTCTTACGTGAATCTGAAGAAACCGAATGATATGAGACGGCAACACGAACACGGCAACTATGGATCCAACATCACAATGATAAAGAATAGATACGAGCACAATGTAGACGACACAATACGAATAGACAATGGAGACTGGTCGGGTTTTGAGTTGTTGGGGTATGTGGGTAGCTGCTGCGGTAGGAGAGTGCTGGTTTGGATGGAGTGGTGGGTTGGAGGGTAAATCTGGCTATTGCTGGTAGATCTGGACTTGCCGATGGTGTTAGGCAAGGCTGGCGGAGGGAAGTGGTCGGGCAAAGTTGCGGAGTTGGGAGAAGAGGGGTTAGGTTGTTGGTTGGCGAAGATTGTAGAGGGAAGAGGTGGTGGATATGGGATGGTTTGAGCGTGCAAGTGAGTAAAGGGCGGAGGAGGGTGGCTACGGGAGAGGAGAGGTGTAGGTGGAGGTCTCTGGGTGGAGAGGAGGTGCTGGCATGAGAGGGAAGAAGGCGAAGGAGGTTGCTGCCTTTGGTGAGATGGAGAAAAAAATGAAAGGAGAGGTTGGACGTGCATGCATGCAAGTGAAGGAAATGTGAAAGGAGTGAGAAAAGGAAAAAAAGAAAAAGTGGGAAGAAGTATGCATGAGGTGAGTGTCAGATGGAGGAAATAAATAAAAAGAGAATGAGGAGAAAGAAAGTAGCGAAGGTTGATAAAATTTTATGGATCTGCATTTGAACAAGTCCCTAACATACATGTATAAAAATATTTGTGCCCATTGCTCAATTTTAAGGGTACAAATTTGATTCAATACATAGGGACTTGGATAATAAGAAATAAAATAAAAGGATGAAAGATGTGCACAGTACAAATATGTACAGGCCACCATCAAAGTGCAAAACAAAAGACAAAATTCAATGACCGTGCTTACACACAAAAACAAAACCTTATGTCCGATAACAGACATCCAAACATAGAAATATCGTTGCGATCAATAAGGGAAGACGAACAATATGACAAGCTTATATCTGTGCTTCAACAATTTCGTTCAAAATTCACTGTTTCTGCCAAATACATTGACTCAAAATGTATAAATAAACTTCAAATCGTAGTAAACGGAGCTAGAAGGATCAAAATTTGACGAAATGAACTTTGATGTTTTACTCGGAAAAATCTTTAGAATATTTTTATGTACAAAAATTACATTTCGAAAATAATATTTTTTTCACCTAAATATTAACTGGTTTTGAGCTAAAATTGAAAGCAGAATAAATTACCGAAATAAACAAACTAAATTCGTTTTCTTTTTTCTTTTTTATCATATTAAACTAATTAAAATACATTTTTAATCATAATTTAAAATGGTTAAAGAATTCGGGTCATTACAATCTCCCCCACTCAACACTTTTCGCCCTCGAAAAGGAAAGGAACGGATAAAAGAAAATAACGATCTGAAAGATGTAAATAGATTCAAACCATTTTCAAATATTTAAAACATATCAATTCCAAAGTACACTTATAAAGATTTTTCTTTTACTTTTTTAACTTTAAAATTTAAAACCAAACTTTGCACAAACTCGAAACTTAATACAAAATACTTTACTTTAATATAAGAATACTTTCATTTTTATATAAATTGCTAATTTAAAAACTATTTCAAAGTGTTTAAACATAATAATTCAAAAGTGCATATATATCGACTTTTGTTACTTAAGCTTTTAAAAAAAAAAAATTTACCTTTTCATGCAACCCACCATTTCAATCAAAGACTTTATCTTAAGCCTACCACATTTTTATGTAACGAATTCAATTATATGAATCCAATTATCACTTTTTAAAAAGACTTAAACACATGCAACAATAAAAGTGCACAAATAGCAACTTTTTACTTACTTACTTAATAACTATAATTAAAACTTACATGCAAATCAAACCAATCGTGTAAACACCAAGGCATGACCATGATAGAGGTTTATAAGCAACGTAAAGGTGAAAATATATTATTTAAGTTATCATTATAAGTTAACATTCAAATCAACATCCTTAATTAATCAATATTCAATTCAGCTAACATCATTAATTAATATTCAAATCAATATTATCCTTAATTATCATTAATGTTATCAATGTCAAAATTATTATTATTAATTATCATTTACTTAAAAATCTTTCAAAGCTCTTTTCAAAATTACCAGGACTTAAGTTCAAATAAATAATAACTTAATATTTTTTATTTTATGTTTTTATTTTCTTAGAAACCATGATTCATAAACCACTTATATAGATCATATTTATAAAAATTGTTTAACTTTCATAAATGAAATTACTATATATATTTCTTAAAATCTTTTATCTTTTATTAACAAATAGCTTCATATCCTTTATAAAATGGAGTTAATATTTTCATAAATATTATACTTAGAACGAAATTTGTAATTTCATAAATATTATCTCTATGAAGGAAATTAATATTATACTTATAAAATGAAATTACTATTTTCACAAATATTTTTCATATTTCAAATTCTTGAGAAAACCCGTTAATTCAGGAATACTTTCTTCCTACAAATCATAAAACAAAGTCGTTAAAATGTTTATTCAGAGCTAAATGTCTTTTCTTAAAACTTTAATAAACTTCCTTTATTTAAAATCTCCATTATATAAATTTCAGACGAAACAAAGTTTTTAAATCTTTGTTCCAAATATCTTCTTCCTTTAAAATAAATGCCCAAGGTAGGATTCTACCAGTTTACCCTTTCTGGCTAGTCGTAAACCCCCAATGACCGACCGCGTCCATCAGTCCAAGATCAAGGTGCACCAATCAAGTTCAAAATCAAGATAGTAATACGACGGAAAGATATCCGCTAAAGGTAGCTAACCTATTGGCCAAACATACGCTCCTGTTATATTCATTTCAAATTGACACAAGTGTCGAGGTCGTCCATCATCGTTCTGTCACTTCAATCCAGCAAACATTTGCCAATTCAACCTCTATATAACATCCCCCATTCTGAGGCCCAAAACTAACCACTATGGATGTTGCAGTCATCCATAGTTAATAATCCCCGACGACAAAATACGGCTATGTTAATCATATCAATAATCAGAAGCATATGAATATGAAAAAGTTTCAAACACAATTCAGAAATAACTTTTACATTCCATTTCAAAATATGGTTTCATACTCATTACATAATCCCATTTGTGATTTCACGTTCAGAGAAAATATAATTATTACAAAATACTCTAAGAGCGAGATATGAAGATGCCCCTTGGTTGATCAGAGTCAAATGATTGGAAAATAATACAATTTTGTCATTACGTCCAAATAGACAAAACCAAACCACACAACGAAAATAGATAAAGCTCCCAATAGCTAGATTTCCTCCTACACGTCTCTGGAAGCTTATTCGTTTAACTGGAAACCTAAAACCCTTACTCTTGATCTACTCAAATGAGTACCCGAGAGTTTAAGTGGAAAAACAAAAACTTCGGGTCATACAACAGTCTGGTGTGAATAATAACCTACCATTCGAACCAAATATATATCTAGTGAGACCACCCCGCTGAGTGGAACAGGTTTTCCACTCACTAGTATCTTAACCAAACTAATTAACGATATATTATGCTCTTGCAACCACAAGGATTAGAACAAAAAATAGCACTTATAGTTATGCAACATATACTGGATTACCCATCCCAATTTATTAGATTACCCATCTTAATTTCAGATGACTACCCATCACAATTTAAACTGACTACCTGTCTTATTTTAATCTAACTACATGTCTTATAATTATATGGACTACCATCTCATATTTGAACATATTCATAGTTATGTGGACTATCCATCTCACATGCAATTATTACTTGGATTACCCATCAAATATGGTTCCACCGTTTAAATTACTCGGACTATCCATCACACATATTCTATTTAATTTACAATGATGTGGACTATCCATCACACATCCCATAGTTTTTCTAGGATAACTATGAATCCTTCATTAACCTCGTAGAGACTATCCATCTCCAGTATGATGTGGACCACCCATCTCACATCCCATAGTTTTCCTAGGATGGTTATGAACCCATCATTTAACAATTTGATCCATGTTACCCACATGTTTAACCTATGTCTATTAGTCTCCCCAATTAGGTTACCTCCCCTTAAAGTTATAACATTCCAAAGTGACATACATTGGTGTTACACCTGTTCTTACCATAAGTCAGAACCAAAAAGAAACATATGATACTTCCTAACGACAACAGAGCTTAGCAAAGAGCAGGTTAAAGGTTAAGCATTTAACCAAAGCCAAGCCTTCTCCATCAAAACCAAGGCTACATGAAATAGATGCGGTATGCAGAAAGACAAAGCGGCATGGGCATCTACGGAAATAAAGGCCAAACCAGAATACAAAACCAAGGCATAAAAGGCTAGCATGCGAGATTCCAAGTTAATTATATTCACATTTTGTCAAGCACCTACAGGAACGAGTCTGTACAAGCATATATAGAGGGCTACCTAGACATCTCCATACAGAGCCGAAAGCACTCTACAGGGGCTATATATAGGATCACCCAAGCTATGCTTCAACACAGACTCGACCATATGGGCAAACGACAAATGTGAAGCTTGCCTTATTTCAATCTCTCGTCAACAACAGCCAAGGAAACAATTCAAATGGCACAAAAGTCTCAAACTTTTCTGACCAACATTCAGCGTAGAATGGGAATAGTTCCCCCATTATGACCCGACACGGTGAAAAATTAAGCAAAGAAAGCAAAAGCAGCCACGGGGCAGTGAAGTCTGAACGCCAGACAACCTTCACCACCGCACCCATTCTTATACATCAACAACACGACAAGGCCTTAGGAAGGTCTCTTATCATTCCTCTTAGAGCAGCTTGCTATTTCAAGAGAGAGGAAGCCAACCTATGCAAGACATAGGCTTCCCACCCACTTTTTCAGGCATCCCGCTTCAAAATTCTAATATCCCACTAAATTCAGGATTTCCCTCTAAAGACACGTCATCAATCCAAGCACAAAGAACGAGCTTCATGAATAGGTGACAAGTGGAAAAAGCGAAGAAGGAAAACACGGAAGATGATTACAACCACTAATAATAAAATTTTCACACTATAGAAGGAAAGGCATAAGGAAAAAGAAGAGGATCTTCTTTTTTCAGCTTCTTCTTCTTCCTGAATATAAAAAAGAGCAAAATATTATACGCCTGAAGGCCACAAGAATCTCTTATACAAAAAAAAAGATAGTGGATTACTCCGTAGACGTAGGATTATCAACAATCCGAACCAAGTAAAAATCTCGGTGTCCTTTTACATTTTCGAAATTTACTTTCAATTGCATCTTAATTTATCAATCCAATTCCACATTTCAACAAACAGTTGAAGTGCGGCTACTCGGCTATGTAAGTATTCAGCAACACATTCGTTTCCTAAGGTGAATTTAACTAAGCTTAAATTCGTTGATTCCTAATCGTAAGGATGATAAATCGCAAGATTATCTCATGATCCAGTCTAATGTGGTGAAGACGAAATTTTTTACCAACATTTTTGGTGCTTGACGGAGGGCCCGAACCTCTATCCCTCCATTCCTCCACTCGTCAAATTCCAGCAATCCTCTAATTCCATCTTCCATTTCGTCATCGCCCATGGCTCACCACCCCTACTTGTCTGTTGCATGTGTCATACAACAGACAAGCAACTACGGTGCACTCCAAAATGGGAACAATGAGACCAACTACCACTATTTGATAGAAAGACTCAACGACCGATGCTTCATAGAACCTAGTCGAAGAGCTACCACCCTTTGATTATAACCACCCAGTCAACCTTCAGAGCAAAGACGCACGGGTATCCATCAGCCTAGATAGCGATTTTGATGATGGGAGAAAACCCAAAATTGGAATCTAAGGCTTCCATATGTCTTGTAAGAGGAAGAAGAAAAAAACTCCATATGTGGCTGTAGTAAGGGCAAGGACCTTAGCATTCTGCCCGAAATTCAGAGGATTCAGGTGATGCTCCCATCGACTAGGGATTGAAGAGTATTCTGGTCCGAAAGATCATCCTTACCACTAAGATCAGTTGAGAACGAGGGAGCTATACCGATACTTCTCTCCAACGAGAAGAGCGGCCCTCAATAGCAAAGACTTAGGGAGCAACAAGTTTAGGATCTGATAGAAGAACTAAAATTGAAGCATCAGCCGGCAACTACACAAGCGCCCAGTACTTCACTGAATTGCCCAAGCCAAGAACAAAGGGGACCGAGCCACATACCTGCTTTAGGCAAAAAAAGTATCAATGTACTGAACTGGTCGTAGGGATACTAGGCAGCCTGAACTAGTATAAAAATATATTTATTATTTTTCTATAAATATATATATATGCACCTTCATAATTCACTACAAGTAGTCACTGACTCAGCAAAACGCTAAATCAGTAGGCGAAAATGGCACTTTCAACATTGAGAATGGTGATATTGACCCTACACACTTAGATCTGCATCAACGTAGGTTTGGCACTTCAGCCAAATATTTCGCTGGATAGGATGACAAATTTACCTGCTCTGGTGCAAACTTTTCTACGATGACAAATCACAAAGACTGGTCGTAGGGGCATTAAACTGCCTGTACCGGTATAAAAAACACTATGTCAGTTATTTTGACATACCACACTGGACGTACGGATATTAGACTGCTCGAACTAGTTCAAAAAAACCATGCGCATGCGATCGTAGGTTGTACCATGACCTGACTTCTCAATCAAATCTACTCCCGTAATGGGAATGACCATGCCTAGAGCATGACGATTCACTCTTCCTGGCCCACCACCATTTGTTCCAAAGGTATGATTTCACCTAGAAACAATAACGGCAATCTCTACAATGAGAATGGTGACGTCGAAAAAGAATTCGGCTCAGCATACGTATGACATTTTGCCCTAGAATAAGGGTTAGGTCGTACCAAGCTCGTGGCTAAGGACATTTTCGCCCCAGATTCTAGAGTAGATCAAAACAGACGTTTTACCCCAAGACCAGGGTAAGTCTGATATTCGGTCACGCGCGTGGCTTAGGACATTTTTTGCCCCAGAACCCGGGGTAGGTCAAAATAGACATTTCTCCCCAGGACCAGTGTAGGTCTTATATTCGGCCACATGCATGGCTAAGGACATTTTTTGCTCCAAAAACCGGGGTAGGTCAAAACAGACGTTTCACCTAAGAGCAGGGATGGGTCAAACACTCAGCCAAGCATGCGGCTAAGGACATTTCATCCCCAGAACATAGGGGCAAGTTAGAACAAAGGGGGAAGATTATCCCAACATTCAGCTACAGACACTTCGTTCTTGGAACAAGGAGCAGAACTTGATGCGTGCGTCATCAGAACTGGGATCCGCTCGTATCCAACCTACAGCTAACTTAGCAAAGGATCAGATTGCATCTGCAAATACCGAGAAGTCGCGACCTATCAAATCTTGATCAAGAACACATACACTACTCCCCAAAACTTACCTTAGGAGAATGAAAATGAGTACACCAAAGGGAACGTACTATCAATCAGGTACAAGCCCGAACACTACTTAAGTCTCGCCAGGTATACATCAGAAAACCGAGCTGTCAATACTTATCTATGGACCTTATAATAATATTACTTGGTTTAAACTTATGCGTAGTTTACAAAAAAATACCACTCAAGTCATATTACAAAGAAAACACTACTTTTATGAAAGTTAAATTACAAATTTATTCGAAGTGTGGCCACACCACATCGTTCAGATCTGCGAAAATACGCTATGGTGAGTTGAGATAAAAATTATTCCTCCAGTTCTGTAATCACCACTGATGATCGAGAATGAGGGACTCGGCCATGAGCCGATCTGTAATATGCCATGTGTGGATCATTATTGGCACCGGCCCAAACGTTACCATAAGCTATAAATCTGTATTCATAGTCAGCCCAATTGTACATAAAGGACAGTCAAGTCCAGGCCAAAAACATTTAAAAACGTCAATCACATGTTGACGATCGATTTTTGCTATTCTGGTCTTTACCTTCTCTTTATGAAGTTCATCCAAAAGGGATGCTTTGTCCATCCCACCTTGGGAAACCGCATTGGGGTCCAATTGGGCCTCACACTCCAAACTATATAACTTGTTTTCTAAGGCATTTATTCACCTCATGGTCATTTTTCTAACTCTATCGATCTCATATAAGAGTTGCTCCTTTGACTTCTCTACACTCTTAGAGGAAAGACCAAAGAACTCATCCTTATTGGACAAGAATAGAGAAACTCGAGTATCCGGTGTCCCTAGCTCCCCCCTTAAGTAGTTCTCTAACTCTTTAATATTAGCCTTATAATGAGCCTTCACATCGTTTCTTCTACTTAAGGATCTCAGTTGGGTCAGCTCCAAATGGAAGCTCAGGGACTACACCCAACCCAAGAGGGACACGTGAAGCTGGGGCCGTTGAAGAATTCTCCTCTGCATTCATACACAATTCCATCTCTCTATCCATCTTGACAATCTTTCCTCTTAGCTTTTTGATCCCATCTGTATACATGGCTGCATATATGCTCTCAATATTCTTTAGTAAATCTTCTAGCTCCCCCATTTTGATCTGAGTAGAGTCTAATTTCTTTCGTAGAACGTCCACCTTTGAATCCTAAGTAACATGAATTAACCAGATAAGGCCGAATACGCTCACAATTAAATAACAATATAAATAGGAAAACATAATTACTAAAAAAACTTATAGATGTCGGTGTATGAATATTAACCAACCGACTTTGATATTATGAAACAAAATAATGTCAGATTACGGATCGTGTTTTCCCCATCTTAAGTCAAATTAAATGTTACAAGAATGTTTTCCTAAAACTAAAGTTATGATAATAAAGCACTAAGTCTGAGCGGAAGATTGTCGGGGGTCATAACGATCTCCTGCCCAAGGGTCCTCATCTAAACCGACTGTCATTTCAAAATCCTCCTTATCACTTAGAAACCCCTAATCCAGTAAAGGGCAGAAAAATTCCAAAACATCTTGAGAACGTTGCAAAAATGCTTCAACCTTCTCATTCTTAGCCTTCTCTTGCTCAAGCTTATTCGAGTAAGAAGTGACCCTATCTCCAGAGGACAGCAGTGCACCCTCGAGTTTGTACACTTTTAATGCCACCCTTCTTCTAGTATCATTTAAAATCTTTATTAATTGAGCCCTTGTCTTCTTACTCTCACCTGAGAACTCATCAAACAATCTCCTAGCAGTAACCTTCCAACTATCACCTGGAAAAAAGGAGGACTCAGAACTCATTAGAGTAACAGAGGTGACATCTGATTGAGACACCTCAATCAAACTCCTATATTCGACAGTCTCCAACTCGCCAAGTAGTTTTGCCATCCCAGCAGACATATCCTCCACTTGCTTCTTATATTATGCAATTTCTTCCTTATATACTATACCATAAAGTTCTTTGCCTACTTGTGTGGTCCATTCTATACCTTCTAGTTTAGATGCAGTGTCTCTAGAGCAAAATCACAATTTCCAATTACAGTCATACTAGCGCTCGAGCGCACTCTGAGACTTTGCGAGTTATTCGTGATTGAACTTTAACTCTATCTCAAGCTTCCCAACATCATATCTATGTTGATAAATGTCATCTTCAGGAGCATCATCCGCCTCAACCACATCAGAGCTCTTCCAGGGTGGAACAATAGTGGAGGCAGAGGCATCATAGCGACAGATACAATTAGTATAGAACAAAGTTCGAAGGAAACCAATTCAGACCATTACTGAAATAAAACTTAATTACTTAATGGTAGACAAGCCTCAAAATCACAGCGTTTGTTACAATATACCTACTTAACCACCTTACATAAATTTGCAAAGACATGGGAAGACTAGTTATCAATCAAATTTCTAAATTTAAGCCTAAACCACTCTAGATTATGGTTATTAGGTGGAAAAGAATTGCTCACTAATGCGTGACACCATCGGAGCAAAAAAAATCACTAAGGGCCTCCCTCTCTCAAACCACTTGATCAATTCAAGCAAATAACTCCACGATCTCATTCTTAAGGTTTGCGCGAGTTTAGTCTAATTCCTTTTCACGTTTAGCCAGGGTTGCTGAACTTAACCCCAGATGATCTAATGTTTTTTTCTTAAGTCTAGCCTCAGTCTCCCTTAACAGTTTTGCAAACACATTCTCTCTGAAATACTAAAGAAAACAATAAAGGGAAACACAATCATTTAAAACATAAAAAATATCATGTCATATTACAAACCATCAAAGTGAACTTCGTAACTTCAAATAAAAAAACACAAAAGGGTATCTGTGATTGCTCATCTAAATCTATTAAGGAAGCAGAGTTAACCATTTTGGCAAGTTGGTCTAGCTCTTCAGGTTGCAGGTTTCCATGATCCACCATAGCTACTCCCTTTTCTTTATAAGAATCATGCTCAAAACACCCAAGATCAACATCCTCTTCCTCAGCCTCCTCCACCTTCCACTTATTCTGGCAGAATACAAAAATTGAGTCTGCCACGGATTCATCATCCACAAAGTTGGGCCTAACCTCCACCTTATATTAACGTCTGGCCGCAGCATAAAAACCATCGGTGACCTTCGAAGTGATGGCATCGAGATCCTCCTCAGATTTCTCCAGCACCTTTTTAACTCTGGCAAGATCTTCATCCCTTTCCTCCAGCTCATGCTCCTTCGCAGCTCGAGCTTCTTCGGTGCCTTAGCCTTCCTCTCAGCCTTCTTAACCTACTCTCAAAGCATTCTGGCCTCCTCCTCTACTTTAACTTTAGCAGCAGCCAGTGCAGCATTAGCCGAAGCAAAATTATCTTCAAGCTTGGTAACTCGACTCAAAAGCAAGGCTTGTAGATTCCCAGATTTGCGCGCCTTCATCATCAAGGTCGCAGACTACAAGAATGAAAAATATAAAACAACATAAGTAACAAGCCAACGCAGAGTGAAAAATAAAAGAAGGAGAGGACATGATCACTCACATAAGCCCAAAGCTTCTCGAATTCTAACAAAATAGCAGCAGGGGGCATCTCAGAAGCAAAAGGAGGAAGAACGAGAGGACCTTGTACAGATTTCCCAACCATCTCCATCAAAACAGAGTTGGGAACTTCAGATACAGCAAAACCACCGGCATCAAGAACAGAATCTCCCTATGAAGAAGAACCAATTAGTCCTGAAGATGCAAGAACCTAAGCGGCAAGGACGTCCTTATTGGGAAAAGGTGTAGCGCTTTCTGAAGTGTTAGATCTCTTGAAAGGAATTGAAGGATCATTTGATCCTTCAAGCGGCCTCTTCAAAGCAGCTTTCTTCTTCTCCTTTGCCTCTATAGACTTGCGAAGTTTAGCAACATCATTTTATCCATGTTACCAACAAAAAGAAAGATAACAAAAAAAATCAAAACCACAGGTATGGGAATTCTCAACATTAGTTACCAACTGGTTATACCCCCAATTGCAGGTATAGGAGGATCGAGCTTAAATATTCTCCTAGAAAATGTGTGGTTTAGATGTAGCAAACCATAATCTCTCAGCTACGACTCAACAAATTTTGTATTTTTCTGACATCCACTAGCAAACCCTTAATCTGACACCTATGGGACTCGTACAACCGTGCATTCGCCTCTGAAGAGATAGTATGAATAGAATAGTCTTGGGAAATGGAGGAGATTCCATCGTAATTTGAAATAAATAAATAAATAGAATGTGAGCCATGGTTCAGTCCTGCCAAGGACGCCCGGCAAAAACAAATTTTTACCTGAATATAGAAGAAGCCCTTATTCTCCTTTTTGTGACTTCTTTTGGCCTCAAATAGGAATCGGAGTTCCTCACCAGAAATGTTGATACCATTTTCGACATAAAGGATAAACGTGGCCAAAGCAAAAGTATAAGAATTGGGGGCAAGTTGAACTGCAGCAACACCTAAAGTTGCAAGCCATTCACAGATTACCCAATGCATAGGAAGAAACAACTCGCATCAATTATGCTTAGGAGTAATGGCGATGTAACCCTCCGATGAAGTATCCATTCACTCATGAGATTTCGGAAGACTAAGTGAATACCCACGGAATCCAAATTGGTTAAGGATCCTAATAGCATCCTCTAGACGGGTGATTTCAAAAGGAGGAGACAAAGAAGAAGAAGTAGAGGGATCCATGCTAAAAGCTATAGATACTTTTTCAAAGAAAGATCGAGCGAGATTTAATGCTGCTTATCCTCTTCTTAACCTACGAAACTACCTCTGAATTTGGAAAATTAATCCAACTCTTTGCAAGTGAGAAGATAAAGAGAAATTTGAGGAAGATAAAGAAAATAAGAATACGCACCTGAGTTTAAATTGCAGCCGCATGATTAAAATGATCGAATATTAGATGAAACGTGAATTTGCTGCTGAAAATAATTAGTATAAATGACTGGTGAAAATCCACATAGAAAGGCGAAAAGGCAAATTGAACAGCTATTACAAGATGGTCCAAAAAGACATTGACACGTATGCCAAAGCATTAAGTGCGCAAGCAGCTGAAAGGACTTATTCCCAATGTCGAAAACATAGATTAGACAAGGCTGAGTGAAGATACAGACCGGGTGCATAAGGCTACAAGTCTACCCTGACCTACGGTCACCGTAGACTTGGGGGCAGGTGTTGCACCCATTCTTACCGTAAGCCAGAACCAAAAAGAAACATATGATACTCCCTAATGGCAACAGAGCTTAGCAAGAGCAGTTTCAAGGTTAATCATTTAACCAGACCCAAGCCTTCTCCATTAGAACCAAGGCTACACAAATAGATGTGGTATGCAAAAAGACAGAGCAACATGAGCATCTGTGAAAACAAAGCCCAAACCAAAAGAAAAAACCAAGGCATAAGAGGCTAGCATGCGAGGTTCCGATTTAATTATATTCCCATCTTGTCAAGCACCTGCAGGAACGGGTCTATACAAGCATATATAGAGGGCAACCTAAACAACGCCATACAAAGCTGAAAGCGCTCTATAGGGGCTATATACAGGATCTCCCAAATTATGCTTCAACATAGATTCGACCTTACAGGCAAACAACAAATGTGAAGCTCACTTTCTCTTAATCTCTCATCAGGAATAGCCCAGGAAACAATTCAAATGGCACAAAAGTCTTAAACTTATCTAACCAACATTCAGCACAGAATGGGAAGAGTTCCTCCATTCTGATCCAATACGGTGAAAAATTAAGCAAAGAAAGTAAGAGCGGCTATGGGGAAGTGAGGTCTGAACGCCAGACGACCTTCATCACTGCACCAGTTCTTATACGTCAACAGCATGACAAGGCCCCAGGAAGGTCTCTTATCATTCCTCTTAGAGAAACTTGATATTTCAAGAGAGAGGAGGCCAACCTATGTAGACCTGGGCTTCCCGCCCACAAATTCCAATACCCCGCTTCAAAATTCCAATATCCCGCCAGATTCAGGATTTCCCGCCGAAGACACATCATCAATCCAAGTACGAAGAAAGAGCTTCAAGAATAGGCGACAAGTGGAAAAATCCAAGGGCGGAGATTGAATGAAACCACGAAAGACGATTATAACCATCAACAATGCGTTTTTCACACTATAAAAGGAAAGGCATAAGGACACAGAAGAGGATCTTCTTTTTTCAACTTCTTCTTTCTGAATAGGAAAAAAGAGCAAAATATTGTACGCCTGAAGGCCATTGAAATCTCTTTTACAAAAAATAATAAAAGATAGTGGATTACCCTGTGGATGTAGGATTATCAATAATCTGAACCACGTAAAATCTCGGTGTCATTTTACGTTTTTGCAATATATTTTCAATCGCATCTTAATATATTAATCCATTTCGACATTTCAAAAAATAGTTGAAGTGCATCTACTCGGGTGTGTAAGCATTCACAACATAGTCGTTTCCTAAAGGTGAATTTAACTAAGCTTAAATTCATTGATTCATAATCGTGAGGACGATAAATCGCAAGATTATCTCACAATCCAGTCGAGTTCGATGAAGATGAAAATTTTCACCAACAATTGGTTTCCCCAAATGATCAATGCCGAACTCATTTAAGAAAGTATATTAGTATCCCCAATGATAAAGTCTCATTCATAAAACATTTAGTTCATCGAAATTAATCTACTTTGGTATCCCCAATGATAGTGTCGACATCTACAATTTAACTTGCATTGGTATCCCCAATGTATAAAATCAAAGTCATAAAACAATAGGCTCACCGCACTTAATTAGGTTAATATAGATTAATGTTGAATTTTATACTTTACAATGTATTGGTATCCCCAATTACAACGTCGAAAAAGAAAGCTAAAGGATCTCTGCCCTTAATAAAAATATAGGCGACAACCTTTTCGCACTATATCTCGTCGAATCTTTACCCAAAGATAAAAACAAAACTTAAATTTCATTTAAGTATAACACTCTCATCAAAAATGATATTGTCGACTTACATACACTATAGGTTAACTGCCTTACTTAAAACTAAGTTGACACCAATGTTCACGGCAACGATGCCGCACGACATCGTAGCCAAAACAATGAAAAAGACCTCGCCGAGCTTGATGAATAGCGGCATCAAGACCATCGACGACATTATAAAATAGTTTACTTAACTCACTTCGGCTATTATGCCACTAATTATATAGAGTTGACTTCGAAAGCATTCAAAGTAGTGATATGCAGTGTCTCTTTAAAACATACTTAAATATTTCGGCTATTATGCCGCCCAGTGTATATATGCGAAGTAAAAACATAGGCGAAGAGAGATGAATCACGATGCTGCAATGCCGCCAAATCTAAATTGCCGCTGATGTTCACATCGATCCAGTTGGAATCACTCCATAACTACCTAAGTAGTTATTATGTGCTTCCTACCATATCGACGTTGACACCCATGGATGCAGCCATGTATTAAGATCGAAAACGATACTGGCGACATGGCACTATCGTAATTTATATGAAAACTGATTTATTTCAAATAAAAGCATATACTTTTCACCAAGCCCAAAATTTTGTCCAATTTCTATTGGATAAAAACATCTTTTAACCATTCATTTATAGAAATACTAGTGCATACCATTTTCAAGTTCACAACATCTATCAACTTTAGTTATTCAATAGCCTTAGTTAATTATTAATTTAAATGCTTATCTAGCATATTAAATTCATAATAAATCATATTCACTTGGGAAAAATCCAAAAAATTCACAGAAACTCAAGAATATTGTGAACAAGAAAACTTGTCAACACCCTAAAGTAAAGTTTAAAGTATAAGTCATTCCTTTGAAACCTTTTTTCGAACAGATGAAGGCAGTTAACACCTTTCGAACTGGTAAAGATAGTTAGAAACACCTTTTTATTACCTTTCGACACGGTCAAAACACATGTACCCCTCTTCAGAATTACCTTTTGAACTAGTTCAATTAGTTTAGGACCCTGTCAAAACCTCCTTTCGAAGTGGTCAAGGTGATTGAGGTAAGGGCCTATTAATCTAAGGATTTTAGTTGAGTTGAAAGGTTTCGACTCCCTCAAAAGGTAGCCTTTCGATCATGTTGATACAAGCAAATTATAATCGGAACCACGTAAAAACTTTGAATCGGTTAATATATCCAAGAATACCATTAACTTGCTTTGAATAATATATCCTTTACTACTTAAAGCTTAAGTACACAAAGTAGTCGAACCCCCAATCTAATTTGAATATTAGGGTTTACAAATTCAAGAAAGTACAAGAATGAAGTGAATGAATTAGGATCCCCAAAACAAGACCTCTAGGGTCATATTTATAGGCATTGGTTAAACACTTTCGAATCAGACCTTTTGACCTAGTCGAAGCCTTTACGTCCTTTCGCTACCGCTAAAGTTTGGGAACCCTTCTACTTTGCTTTAAAATAGAGCGCGATTGCTTTCGACTTCATCGAAGGGGGTAGGTGCACTCTCCACCTTGTTTTGCGATGTTGTTGCAAGCAAGAAAAGATGCGAGCTTTCGATTCTATCGATATGTGTATCTTTGGGTCTTTGGAGGAGTTCGAACATAGCAGAAAGTTCAAGTGTGAAAGGTATCTTTCAAAGGCATTCATGTTGAAAGATGCGAAACCCCCATCTTCTGGTATATGAGAATGCCATATTGAACTTAAGTAAGCTTTCCGCTTTAATTGGGAATGGTCACAACCGGTTCGAAAGGCTAATTCATGATTTCGAAGGGGTAGCTCTGGCTAAGTGTTCTTTTGTAGAATGTGAACGAAGGCGAAACCCACGGTTTCGAAAGGTTTGGCGCGCGTGTGAAAACTTGTAATTTGTTGCCTTCGAAAGTTGCTCCTCAACTCATTCGAAACGTCTTCATGCATATGAAAGCATCTATTTCGAAAGGAAACAATTGAAGCGAAAGGGTGCTTTTGACCCCTTTCGACCTTTTCGAAAGATCAAAGCATATCCAACTTTTGTAGAAGCATCCCTTTGACACTTTTGAAAGGTTATGTTACTGTTATCATTCCTTATGAATTCCTTTTTTATATTCTTCATGGTTTTGACAAAGATGAATTGAATACTGATGGTAAAACTTGCCCCCTAGCAAAGGGATGCTCTTGACTTTTCAAGTCAACCATTTTGAAACCCATAAAATTTCACGCCTTTTGATATTCCTGGATAAATCATGTCGTTCCTTTAAATTTGATCGGATGGCTTTCCCTGCATCTGTTACTTTTATAAATTATGCTTTCTTCTTCTCTTTTTTGTTTACCTGCCATTTAAAGCTTATAGCAAGAATCAAAATTTTCCATTTCTTTCTAAATTCCTAGTTTCAGTTAACTCGAGTTCGGATTCAAGGTAGATTTCTATTGTTTTTATTTTCCAAACTGATTTATTACATTTAATTCCAAATTTAAATTCTTTGGGTTCGAATTTGTACTGCTGTTCTAATAAAAAAGAATTTAACTTGAATTTGGGGTTTTCATTGTTGTTGAGTGTAAATTCATGCTCGACTCAATTTAATCGTTGGCCACTTGAAGTATTGGATTGAAAATTGAATTATGGAAAGAAAAATTTTCTAGTAGCTTCACAAAGAAGATTAAGTCATACAAATTACAACTTGATATTGTAACTTGACTTTTCAACCCTTTCGAAAGGGGTTGAGGCGGGTAACTCTGCTCTGCTTCTTCAACCTCTTTCGAAGGGGTCGAAAGGAAGTCCAGTACCTACCATTTAGCTGACCCTTTCAAAGGGATTGATGTGGTCAACATGAGATGGACTTTTTCGAAAGCAGGAATATGTTTCATTGTATTCTGACACCTTTCGAAGAGGTTGTCTTATTGGGTTTAATTTAATGGTCATATAATATCTACTTTCGAAAGCCCAACTTTTATTTAAAGATTCGAAACATAATGTATATAAAAGTGGATTTAACCTGTCATTGGATTCAGGCTCAATTTTAATTTACTCTAGAAGGTGTTGAAAGTTAGAAATTTACACTTCTTATCATCAATTAGATTGAGAATAGCATATTTTGTTTAAGTTGCAAACCGAATCAAGTCTTTCGAATTGATCGAAACCTCGCATATTGAAACAAGTTTAGTTATTTGTATGCTTTCGAAACCTTACACCCCTTTCGACTTACTCGAAACCCATTGTAGCTAAGTAGGATTTAACTATCATTTTATACAAACACCGTCGAAACGTTCCAAAGCCCTTTCATTTGTATTAATATCACTTGAATCCAAGTCTTTCGACTTAATGGGAATATAGTTTTACGGCAACATTCAAATTCTTTGAGTAAAACAAAATTTATGGATTTCGACATTATTGAAAGGTTTATTTGGTTTAATTGTGGAACGTTGTTAACGTATATATATTCAAACTAGTAATGTAAGGTTAGTTATTCCTTTTTAATAGTAAAAATTTTCCTGGGCTTTCGACATTTTCGAAGGGTGTTTCTAGGTGTTTCCATTCCATCTTTCCCTTTGACACTATCAGAAGCCCAATGAATTTCATGACCCAAATTGACTTTAGCATCCTTTCAAAAATATGGAATTATATACTTTGGTTGATATTTGAATTATTGCAATGAGTTTTCGACATCTTTGAAAGGTGTTAACAATGGAACAAATTATAGCTTTTAATGAAATAGTTTCACCAGACAAGATCTTGGGCTTGAAAAAGATCTCTAAGAAACCTGAAAAGACATAAATCCTAAGGTAGAATCTTCGCCAAAGAAGGTTGAAGCCATCTCCAAACATTCTTTGATATCTTCTTAGGATGAAGTCGATGCCATTCTGAACGACTTTGGAATCACTGGAGGAGAAGCCATTCCCCCTGGCGATAGCGATACTATTTAAAATCCTCCTGAAGGATACTTTACTTATATTTTCATTCACATTTGGAATGGTGGCTTCCTTCCCTTCCCAGATTTCTTATCTAAGTTCCAGAACCATCTTGGCATTGCACTTATCCAATTATCACCTAATGTCTACACATATCTTATCTCTTTGGAACTTATGGCTCTGGAATTAGGCATTCCTTCACTAAACGCTGAAGTTCTCAACTATCTAGTCTGCCTGGTCAAACTCGACAATCTGAATAACCAGATTTTTTGAGCTAATCCCCCTAAAAAACTAATTTTAGACGGGGTAAATAAATTTAGAGATTGGGAGACGCGGTTCTTTTTCATCAAACGTTTTCCAAACATCAGCGGAGTCTTCTCTTCTCCCCGTAAGTTGATCATAGTTTTTATCTTTATTCAATTACTTTCTTTTGTTGATCTATGTTTTCTAATTAGGTCCTATTCCTAAAGAACTTAATGACAAGAAAAAAGAGTCATAAAGCTGTTGACCACTGCTTTAAGAAGCATTGGGAACAGACTCACACTATTGATGTCTACCAATCTTCAAAAATATTCTTTCTCCCTGCTGGTCAGAGAGTTCTTTGACAACTCCCTCTTGTCCAACTTCTAGAAGCAAACGTTTCTTGTCTTTGGGTGATCTCAAGAATTTCTCTCCTATGTATATAATTTGCCCGGATCATCCTGGTTAGTTTAAGCATAGTATTTGCAATTTATTATTGTGTTGCTCTTTTGATTGCTTTACTAACTTAATCTTTTTGAATTTTTAGTAACTGTTCCTCAGGTCGAATTGATTATAAGTGATCCAGTTCTCCCGACTTCTACATCTAGTGCTTCATATCTGACTTAGGCCATCGCTCGGTCGAGGATGATTGCCAAAAGAAAGCTAAGCAAGAAAGCTGTTGCAGGTCCTACCCTTAAGAAAGCTAAAATTATTGATGTACAATCTTTTTCGCCTCCAAATGAGAGAGGATCTATTGATGTATAAAAGGTTCCAAAAGGTTCCTCACTTGATGCTGCCATTGATCCACCCAGAGTAGCTCCTTCCAATGATGATTTCATGTCTTGTATCATCGTGTCTGGCTCTCCTAGCATTATTGAACAAATGCAAAAGGATTTAGGCACTTCAACTCCTCCTTAGAAATTGAATCCTTCTAAATCCACATCAGTGGTGCCCCCTCGGTGATTTCGAAGAAATGGTACAATCCATCCCGAGTTCTTCATCCTTTACTTCCATTCAACCACCTTCCTTAGTACCGGACCTAGTAAGACATTGTTGATCTTTAATAGAGCAACAACCTCTGGTACGTTTTGTATTATTTAACTTTCTTATTACTATTTCTTACTGAATTTTGACCCATGTTGTACTTTTTCATTCAGATTTCTACAAACTAGTATTCTCTTCAAGAAAGAGCTTTGAAATCTTCTGCTGAGACATCCAAGCTTCAAAAGGAAAGTTCAACTTTGAATAGCCAAATTAACTCCCTTTCTACTACCAAAGATAATGCAGTAAAGGAATATGAAAGGTTGGGGGCCTCCCTTGCTCAAGCAGAATCTTCTATCTCTGAAGAGAGGAAAGCAAAACAACTCTTAGCCGATGAAAATTTAGCCCTAAAAATGGCTTTAAAAGAGTCCGAGGAAGAGAAGGCTCGAATGGCTGTTAAACAATCTTCTCTCAAGAAGAAGTTGGGAAAGAAAAAGAATTCTTTGAAAATGGCCATTAGTGCTACCTCTAAAACTAAGAAGAAGGTGCCACAATTTCTGAGAACCTCCCTTAATGACATCATTGTAAATTCTTACGAGGTTGCTCGATCATGCTCTAGTCAAAAGATTAATGGATAAAATTAAAGAAATGGAGTTAGGAATCAAAGTCCCCGAGAGAGAAGAGATTGATGCCGCCAAACTCTTATCTTTTGAAGTCCCTTCTATAAAAGGAGATTCTGATTCCGATGAAGAAGATGATTATGATGAAGTCACCGTAGAGGAAGGCGGCAATGATGACGATAATGATGATGATAATGATGATAACCTTGACAGTGAAGATAGAGGTCAGGATTCAGGCGACAACGAAGGTGGTCATGGGGGAAATGGCAATGATACGCATGAGGCTTCAGAGAAAACCATCCCTGATCCCAGTTTTCATGAAACAAGTCCAACCGAACTACCTGTGCCCTCTGATTTTCATGGGAAAGATGCCAATACTAAAGGACAAGAAGAGAAAAGGTAGGTCCTAAAAACTTCAGTTCCTGTTTCTCAGATATGGGATTCTTTGTCAAAATAGCTTTTGCTTCCAAGAATATATTAGTTAACATCTATTTATTTTAGATAAAGAAGAAATCTATCCAAATTTATAAAACAAAGCTTGAAAGAAAACAAGCAGAAATAAATAGCTTGTATAGAGAGTTAGATAAGCAATTAAAAGAACACAATGCACTTTCTGACAAGTATCATAAGCTTAATAAAAAGCTTAATAAAAGTGCCACGGTGTTAGCATCCTTTAAAGACCAAGAAGCTGCCCCCGATTGAAGAGGGCACGCCTTCAATATGATAAACTTTTGGAAGAGAATCAAGAATTAATTACACTCTCTTGGATGTTTGTTAAAGAAAGAGACATCCTAGTAGACTTCTTATATAAAGCCTATTGCAAACACCATATCGTAAATTTCTCATATTTGGATCATTTTAATGTGGGTCTACTCAGGCGTCTTCATAGGAGATATTTAGATGAATTTAGGTCTAATCCACATCCAGGGGCTTGTTGGAATTTATCGCGAGTCAAATCAATTCCTCATGAGTTGCCTCCAGAAAAACTCAAATATTATAAGGATAAATTTGTTTCTAAGTTATTCAAAAAATCAGTTTTGTATGAACAAGATGAACATTTGTAATTATGTGATATTAATTTCCTATATTAGTTTCCTTTTGTACTAAGTTGTGTATTATTATGTTATCACAAAATAAACGTATCTCAGGCAGCCTTGTTTTTAGAGATTATTTAAGCAAATACATCAAATTAAGAAGAGATTATTTAAGAAAATACGTCAAATTAAGAAGAAATTATTTAGAAAAGGCTTCGCTCTTGAAGTCCTCAAAATTGGCTAGATACTGCATTCTTAGAGACCTGCAAAGACTTTATATGGAACATCTCGCCTTCGTTTCGATTTTCCAGGTGAAGAAAAAGAGAAACTCCTTAAAGAAATTCGAACATATTATACAAATTAATATGCGATCGTGACAATCCTCCTGTCGGGGAATGGGACTATAGCAAATATCCTCCAGTTATTACCTCGGAAGGATTTAATACCCATTTTGTTTCGACGATTAATCTTTCAGCTAATTCTACGAAAAAAGTCAAAAATGTTGTTTCTCAACTTTACGTATAATGACACAAGTATTTGATTAAAACAATGAGATTATACTTTTCATTTTATTTCTTCTTGAGTTGTAACCTCTATAGTTGTTATAAAAGAGATTGGTTGTTTGAGTCTTGATTTTTTTTTATATTGGACTCACAGTTAGCTATCGCACCACTCTCATCGGATTCTTTATGTCGCTTTACTAGCATTAGAGAAAGGTTGATTGCAGATGTTGAAAAGAGGTGTCTACTTAAGGATCCTCTATCTGTTCGTTTTCAAGGCAATACTGAAGCACTGGAATGGCACAGGAGATATTTGCTTCAAAAGACAATTATTAGAAACCTCAATGATCAGATCGCCAATCTTGAAGTGGATATCAAGAATAAGAATGAAACAATTTCCATATTGAAGCGCCAAATCGAATCGAGTCCTTCGATTGATTTTGATCATAAGATGTCTAAGCTCCTTCAGCAGATAAGAGATTTAGAGATTAAGTTAAAAGACAATCAAGCTCAATGAAAATCATTGGAATTCATCATTAGGGACAACATTCCAAATATCGATTTACCGACTTCTCTAATTACTTCATCTGTCGTGAAATCAACAAGATCTTCATCTCTTGGAATTCAAAATTTTCCTACTACAACTAACCCTCTTTCCGGTTTATATGAGAAGGTAGTAGGAGAATGGTGCAGGAAGGTCAAATTCAAAATGTTGAGATATTTTGATGACCGGCAGAGGGCGAGATATTCGCAATGCATCAATGAATACGCAGCCAAGATTCAAAGACTTGAACGTGAAAAGTATCTTCTTCAAAAGCACATCACTGATCTTGAGAGACAAAACAAAACCCTTAAGGGTGCTAATAAAGCTTTCAACCGTGCTTTGAAGGCTCGTGCCAAATCCATTGATGATGTAAAAAAGGAAAAGAAGCTTAAAGAGATTCTATGTATAGCAATTCAGCATATCGTTGATCCTTTAATTGCTAAAAATCTAGATAAGACTGTTCAAGATTTGTAAAACATACACTTGTGATGTATACTTGTAAATAATTTTGTAAATTATGTAAATATCACCTGGCCTATGGTATTTTCTTACAATGTTGTTTCTGAATCTGCTTTCTTATAACTCGGACTATGGTTTTTGTATTTGCAGGCCCATTCAGTCTTCCTTATGGATCTCATTTCCTTGAAAAGCACAAAGTAAACAATATTTCTTATCGTTAACTTGAAACCTATATAGTAGTTTATCCACATTAAAAGATCCCAATAATGGAAGTTAACAAGTCATTATGTGAAAATATGATAATAAGTAAGAAGTAATCCCATAATTGGATATTGTTGAATGTCTTGAAACCCATCTTTGGTAATGGCAAGAGAGAGCCAGGAATCCAACTCCAAAATATTGACATAATACCCAAAATCTAATCATAGAGAACCAGAATCCAATTCTAGTTTCAATTATAGAAGTTTAGAAATTCCTCTTTTGGAGATCACTAATAGAAAGCCAATAATAATTGTTTAATAAAAGTCCAGAAATAATCATCTTGAAATAAATCATAGAAAATTAGGAATCTTTATAATAGAAGATCTGAAACCCAGATTCTGGCGTTAACAAGTGTTGCCTAAAAGTTTGTAGTAGAAGTCCAATGACCCTGATTCGGGCATTAGCAAGATAGATCTCAAGTTTGATTGAAGAATAGAAATTCATAGAAATATCAATTACTCTAGAATCCAGATTCGGGCATTAACGAATGAAATTTAAAAGTTAAAAGACCCGAAACCCAGATTCGGGTATTAGAGGATGATACCTAGAAATCCATGATAAAGATCTCCATAATAGAAGTTCAGAGCCTAGATTCGAGCATTAATGAGTGAAGTCCAGACATTGATAGCAATAGCCCCGAAACCCAGATTCTGGTCTTCATCAAGTCCAGACATATAAGCAATGTCCCACTTGTTGCTTGATGCCATTTTTGCACAAAGGCATTGTAATCAGCAATCATTCCCTCTTAAAAGACTGTGTCTTTGGTATAGAGTTGAATTGTCTTCCTCATTTGGTCAAAAAAGTTATCACTTTCATTTTTTGTTTCTCCTAAGGCAAAGATAGGTGTGGGGCCAATGTGAAAAGGGTTTAAACTCCATTTATTTGGGTCATAGGATTCAGCTCTCTTTTTCATTATGATCCTTAAAGCTTCCAAACTCAACATTTGTTCTTCATGTAGTTTAGGATCATTAACTGTTCTATGGGAAAATCCAATTGGATGTGGCTCTGAGGATCCTTGTTCGGACCTTTAGATTTTACTAAACAGGGTGATGTAAATTCTAAAGTAGGTAAGCTTGGAATAGAATTGGGTTAGATAAAAGTAAAGTTGGAAGTTCAACAAGGTTGGAGGTTCAAGCCATCCTTCTAGTGCCAAAAATGTTAACAAGAAAACTTGTTAACACCCCAAAGTAGATTTTAAAGTATAAGTGATTCCTTCGAAACCTTCTATCGAACAGATGAAGGTAGTTAACACCTTTCGAACAGGTAAAGATAGTTTGTAACAAACCGGCTTTTTCGACCCTCGAAAATCGGCACTAATACGTCCACTGTATTTCATGCCGAGAAATCGAATTCCGAAAAACACGACCATTGGGGAAAAAGAAAGAAGGAAGAAGATAAGAAGAAAACTAAACAACACAGAATATCACAGCGAAACGAATAAACTATAATATACCACAAATCTTTACACAAAAGCAAAACTGTAATATGTGTATATACAAACATCAATCAGAGTATACTAACCTATTTCAGCCTGGACAGTTATAGCAGTCTGTCCTCACAATTGCTGATAACACAAAAATGAATACAGTGGAAAAAAGCCATCTACGTAAATACGTCTCGGGGCCTCCAACTCATCTCTTGAAGCTCCAAGCATTCAAACTAATCTGTAATATACTCGGTCTGACGCGAGCATTATAATAAAATAACACCCAAGTCAGTCTGGAAAACCAGCGTGAGAAAACACACCCAATTGGATTTAAAGTTATAAGAAAATCTTTTGAAATCAAAAGGTATCTCGTAAGACCACGCTGCACATAAACACGGACGGGTTTTTACCTTATGATAACCAAAACACTTTTATATAAAAATCATGTGATATTATAATAGTGTCTAAGTACAAATACTTATTAAAATAGCCGAAATTGTTACATTAATTAAATTCCAGCATATTAGGCTCTACAATCAAAACCGTAAAGGCACGTATTGGAGAATGGATTTCCATACAATGACTAGGCACTGGGGTACCAACTATCACAGTACACGTCTAGAAAAGGTACCTAGGACCTCGCCTAGATCCCCTGCCAACACAAGACCGACCAACACCTAATTGGATAGTAATGAATATGTCATCATCCCGGTTGCTTTGCAACCTTTTTTATTCGAGATTTCATGCACAACCAACCCATAAATATGTAGATGTATCTAAAAGGGTGACAACATACCCTAATGGGTGCGACCCACTTAGCCTTGCTGCATCTCCCCCGATTTTCAATCATTCCCAGTTGATGAGGCTTTGGGCTACGATTACCTTTCAAGAAATTCACACTTAGAATGCTCATTGCCCTCCAATGACAATGTGCTGATAGCATTCATCCATACAAGTCCGTTCTGGGCCTGACGAAACTGAAGGCACTATTCGTACTACATCCATTTTGGAATCACCCTCAGGATTGGTAGCGATTAGCCCTTGCACTTCACATCTCTATCTTCGATTCCATACTCTTCATGATGTCTTCACTTCGAAACGCATTCATTGGATCAAAGTGGTTTTCGGATAACATATCCGATCCCGGTATCTTTGAAACCACGTTCGATAATTTCCGGTAAACTCAACCCCGGTTCTCTAGGATATAAACAAACAAATATAAGATCGGAGATCACCTCCTAACCATTAGTGGATGGATTTTCTTATCATCGTCCTAGAAGAACGAAACGAGATTTATATGCACAGTACAACATCATCGAATGCACAGTACAGCATCATCGGAGATGACTATGCCATATAACTCATGTGTTTCTCCTAGATATATCCAAAGTTACGTTGGGTCTATTTTCGATAGTCGGTTATTTAACTATCGAATAACAAACATTTAATCAAGATTTTATTTCATTTGGAAAATCAACATTGGCTCGATATATAAGCAATCACTAGCCCCCTTTAATAAGCCTTTATACATACAATTACTTGTATATAAACACCTTTATAAAAGATATACTCGCAAATCCCTATGTTTCCATATTTAGAAATAGCAATATAATTATTCCAATGGTATATCTACAAAACTTAGAAAAGTTTCCTTTTTATTCGATTCTCAAATCGTTTATAATTTCCCTTACAATTCTCCAAGATCATTTATAACCCATTTTATAAATCTCCGAAAAACATTAATAATTCCTTTACCACGAATTCAGTCACTTATAAACTTCTTGTACATTTCAAAATCATTTATAATGAACCCATATACCATTTATAAACTTCTTTTATAAATCTATAACCCCGCTTCTAAAATTTGGTTTGTAAATATCCAACCATTTATAAACTTTTTCACCTTGCAAATAATCCTTAATTCTTCGAACCATTTTATAATTCCTTTAAAAAATCTAAGTCTTTCGACTCCATTTATGGGTCTCAAAAACATAAATAATTTTAATCATTTATCTTAAGCATCACTATATGATAATAATTAGTAACAATGAACATTATAAATAAATGGAACTTATTAACTTTAAATATCCTAAAATAATAATTGATCATTCTAAAATATTGTTTAAGAAATAAAATAATAATTTATTTACCATTTTATAAATAATAATAATTTATTTTTTAAACCTCATTAATAATCTTTATTATTAATTTCAAACCATAATTATTCTTAAATAATTAATCTTTCAATTTATAACCTTTTTATAATTTCTAAAAAACCTATTAACTATTGACGCAGCGGATATTACAAAAACAATGTAGATCGTTGAAAGTAGTAATCGGTGGATTGGAAGATACTGAAATGCCCGAATTCGTTGATCCGAAGATACCGAACTCTAGCTATCTCGAACTCGTTGATCGCGCACGATACCGGGTCCAAAGATCTTCAATTCTTCGAGCGTTGATCTAGCGCACTAGATTTCGCGAATCGGCTTCTACAATCGTTGAATCGAGCACACTCGATTATCCGAAAGAGGAGATAGGAGATTACACTCAACTACCAATTTAGATGAAAGCACACAGCAATCAAAAGAGAATTTTATTCAAAAATCAACAACCCTTACAAATGAAGCAACTTGCCTATTTATAGGCTACAACTCAACACGCAAAATCTTCAAAAAAAATACAAGTACTTAGGTCGGAAACGACCTACGACCTAGAATGGACACGACTTAGCATAGGTCGGCAGCGACCTAACAACAAACAGTTACAACACTGACTTGATGACTTACAGAACATACGACTCAAGACATATGTACAGACGACTTACGACATAAGACCTTAACGACTTAACAAACAACGGCAGAGATTATCTCGCAGCAGAATCAACGCACCAGGCTTCACGCGACTTAAAAACAGGCGGCATCAATGACTTAAAGAAATCAAAGGCAGAGGTTAACTCGGCAGACACATCAACGGCATCCCATGCTTTGCGACTTAAAACATGCGCATTCCATATCAGCGACCTAAAGAACAACGGTAGAGATTAACTCGGAGGAAGATCCCACGCTTCAGACTTTAGCGACTTAACTCCTGCTTCATTAGGTCGTCCACGACCTAATACTTCACCAATTTGCTCTGTTTTCTTATTTCGTAACTCGGTAGGTCGAATACAAGTTAACCCGGTAAGTCGTTCCAGCATCTCGTTAACTCGTACCTTCCCACTAGGTCGTTGCCGATCTTCACTAAGTCGTTGGGACGACTTAAAGCCTCTGTTAGGTCGGTTGCGACCTAGAACTTCATTTTCCCACCATTTCTCACCAAATCTTAACTCGGTGGCTTCCTTCTTAAGTCGTACCCGACTTACCAGCATCATAGGTCGCACATGACCTATGTCTTCAACTTTCTGGGCTGCACCATCCTCCCCAGGTTGAGAGAAATTCGACCTCGAATTTGTAAATTCATCTCCATCAGATCGTTCATTCCCGTGATATGGTACGAGATGTTTAACATTGAACACGTCAGATGTATACACATCATCTGGCAGCTTTAGTTTATAAGCATTTTCATTGATTCGTTTCAGAACTTCCACCGGACCAATTTTTCGTGCTTTCAATTTATTGTACGCGCCTACTGGAAATCGATCTTTCGTTAATACTGCATAAACTAGATCACCTTCATGAAATTTAACATTCCTTCGTTTCAAATCTACGGATTGTTTATACTTCTCATTTGCTTTCTCTAATCGTTTTTGAACGATTTTATGACATTCCGTCAGTCCTTCAACAAAATCAGCAGCTTTCTTAATTGTCCCCTTTGAGTGTGGTATCACCGTTAAATCCAGCGGTCCTTTCGGTAAGCTCGAATAGACAATCTGGAATGGACTGAACCCAGTACTTCGATTCACAGCATGATTATGGGCAAACTCTGCCTGGCATAACTTCACATCCCAACTCTTCAGATTATCTTGTACAAGACATCTCAGCAAGTTTCCCAATGATCTGTTTACCACCTCAGTCTGTCCATCCGTTTGCGGGTGATAAGCACTACTAAACTTCAGCGTCGTTCCCACCATTTTCCACAAACTCAACCAAAAGTGACTCAGAAATCGAGTATCTCTATCCGACACAATAGATTCTGGCAATCCATGAAGTCGATAGATCTCCTTGAAAAACAACTGAGCAACATGAACAGCGTCTGCCGTCTTCTTACAAGCAATAAAATGTGCCATCTTCGAAAATCGATCCACTACCACATAGATGGAATCGTTTCCTCGCTGTGTTCTTGGCAATCCCAACACGAAGTCCATACTCACATCAACCCACGGTTTAATTGGTACAGGTAATGGCATATATAAACTAGCATTAGTCGCAGTTCCTTTCAAAACCTGACAAATATGACAACGCTCCACAAACCTTTCCACCTCTTTCCTCATTGATGGCCAAAAGTAGGATTGTGAAATCAACTGTAATGTACGGTCTCTCCCAACATGTCCTTCTTCGTGTAACTCCTTGATAATCTTCATTCTCAAACTACCCTCCGGTATGCACAATCGACTTCCTTTAAAAAGAAAACCATCTACCATCACGAAATCATCCGTCTCTCCCTCCTTGACTTTATCAACACATTTTGCAAAGTAAGGATCATCAGTAAATAATTCTGGCAATATTTCAAACCCCGTCACTTCAACCTTTAGTGTAGTCAACAAATGACTCCTTCTACTCAAAGCATCAGCCACACGATTTGTCACCCCTGACTTGTGTTTAACAACAAAAGTAAACTGTTGCAGATATGCAATCCACGATGCATGTCTCGCTGAAATCTTGTCTTGCCCTTGCAAATGCTTCAATGCTTCATGATCAGTATACAGAACAAACTCCTTCTGAAATAGATAATGTCTCCAGTGTTTAATAGATTGTACAACAACATAGAATTCCACATCATACGTACTGTACCTCATCTTCGCTCCTGACAACTTCTCACTGAAATATGCAATTGGACGCCCCTTCTGACTCAACACTCCTCCAATTCCAACCTTGGATGCATCAGTATGTAGTTCAAACACTAACTGAAAATCAGGTAATACCAGAATTGGTGCAGACGTCAAAAGTTCTTTGATTCGCTCAAAAGCAACCCCGGCTTCCTCCGTCCATGCAAACTGTTTACATTTCATGCAATCTATAACAGGTGCCATCACACTACTAAAGTGTGGAATAAACCTCCGATAAAATGAAGCCAACCCGTGAAAACTACGAACTTCCGTTATCGTCTTGGGCTGTGGCCAATCTCTAATTGCTTCAACTTTACTTTGGTCAACCTGTATTCCTTTCTCTGAAACAACATACCCCAGAAATAAAACACTGTGCGTCATGAACACGCATTTCCTCGTAGCAGCATAAAATTGTTCTTGTCTCAGTACCATCAGCACTTCTCTAAGATGATTCAGATGTTCCTCTGGACTCCCACTGTAAATCAGAATATCATCAAAATACACCACCACAAATTTCCCAATGAACGGTCGAAAAATCTGATTCATCACCCTCATAAAAGTACTCGGTGCATTGGATAAACCAAATGGCATGACCAACCATTCGTATAGACCCTCCCTGGTTTTAAAAGCAGTCTTCCACTCGTCTCCTGGTCTGATACGAATTTGATGATATCCGCTCTTCAAATCTATCTTCGAAAATATAGTAGCTCCGCTTATTTGATCCAATAAGTCATCAAGCCTCGGCATCGGAAATCTATATCTCACAGTAATCTTATTCAATGCTCGACTGTCAGTGCACATCCTCCACGTCCCATCCTTCTTAGGTACCAATAAAGCTGGTACAGCACAAGGACTCAGACTCTCCTGCACACGCCCCTGTTCAAGCAATTCCTCTACCTGCCTTCGCAACTCTTCATGTTCCTTCGGACTCATTCGATAATGTGGTCTGTGTGGCAACATAGCACCTGGAACAAGATCTATCTGATGTTGAATATCCCTCAACGGTGGCAACTCCGTTGGTAACTCCTCTGGAAATACATCGTCAAATTCTTTCAAAACTGGTTTAACTTCTTCTGGAATTTCAACTTCTTCACGGCTCTCTCGCCCAATTAACAAAAACACTTCAGGTTCCTCCTCTACTTCCTTCACAAACTCTTTTAAAGATAACAAAGTTTTGAGCTCTTCAATCTCCTCCAACTTGTTTTCCTCCTGTTGTCGCTTCTTTGGAACTAGAGTAATCTTTGTGCCTTCAAACATGAAACTATAACTGTTGGTACGCCCATCATGTTGCACCGCCCTATCATACTGCCACGGTCTCCCCAGCAACAAATGACAAATGTCCATGTCCACAACATCGCACCAGATTTCGTCTTTATATTTCTTCCCAATTGAAAACTTCACACAAGCTCTACGTCTAACTTTCACTTCACCTCCCTTCCTCAACCAAGCTAACTTGTACGGTTTAGGATGTTTCTCGGTTTTCAACTCCAACTTCTTCACCGCTTCTGTAGAGATAATATTATCGCAACTCCCAGCATCAATAACAAATTTACAAACTCTTCCCAGAATAGTGCATGTAGATTGAAAGATATTGTTCCGCAACCAACTACTTTCCTCCTCTTGCTTTGGTGTTAAACAACTCCTCCTCATCATCAATGCGTACCCGTCATCTCCCGACAGTAAGTCTTCCTCCTCAACTGGTAAAGAATTAGAGCATTCAGCTTCTTCATCCTCATCCTCAACTTCTGCAATCATGGTTCTCTTCTTTGGTTTTGGACATTCACTGCTTTTATGACCCAATTCCTGACAATTGTAACATTTGAAACCATTGTTAACTTTTGCCTTCTCAACCTCTTTCACCACTGGTCTACTGATAGGTTTAGAAACATTAGAACTTCCTCCCACACCCTTCGCTTGATTGTTAGAATTTGTAAACACACCACTTCCTCGTCTACCCTACTTCTCCCAAGCCAACGCTTTCTGATGTGCCTCTGCCACAGATCTTGGATCGAACATATTAACCATATCTTGGATCTGCATTCTCAAACCCCCAATGAATCTAGATGTCAGTTGCTCTTCTGTTTCCATAATATCATTCCTTGCAATAAGTTGATAGAATTCGTCAGCATAGTCATTCACAGATTTCGTCCCTTGTCTCAAATTCTGCAAACGTTGATACATCAAAGATTGATAATTGTATGGTAAGAACGTTGCTTTCATCAATTTCTTCATCTTCTCCCAAGATTCAACTTTTGACTTTCCCATCCGATCACGTGTAAGTTTGGTCTGCTGCCACCATGCCAAAGCTCTACCCCTCAGCCTCGTAGCAACCAACTTCACTCTACGATGTTCCGGAACTTCTTTGAAGTCAAAAATCTCTTCAACATTAGCTACCCAATCTAGAAACTCCTCCGCTTGCATATCACCTTTGAATTCAGGAATTTCAGTCTTCATCCCCGTCTCCCACTTGTGATCATACTCAGAGTAGTTTCTTCCTTGTCCTCGTCCTTGTCCTCGAACACTACCACCATCATACTCCTCTTCAAAATCAGATGTATATCGTTGTCTATCTCGTCCACCCACATCTCTACTACCATTACGTCTTCCACCATCATCCCTTCTATCTACATTCCTCCGTTCTCGATCATTCACGTTTCTCCCACGCCCTTGATCATTTTCAACACTTCTGTCTCGATTGGAATGCGGTGAGACTCTACTACCTCCATGATTAGATTCAGGTGAAACCCTTCTCCGATTTTGATTCATTTCTGTCATAAGCTTCTCTAACCGGCCAATTCCTTCGTTAAGCTTTTCACTAAAGTTTTCATTGATTCTTTGCTCCATCTCATCGGCTTCTTCTCTTCGATACAAAGCTTCTACGTTTTGGTGGCGATTAGCTCTTCTTGGCGGCATACTTGAAAACTTCCAACACTTCAAAATTTAAACACAATTCGGACTTTGATCCAAAATGAAACGGATCGAAAACTTCCACTTTGTAGCAAATCGTGATGAACACGATGGACAAAGTTTCGGCCTCCAATTCAAATCCGATCAAACAACTTCGAACAATGATGAACAACTTCACTTGCTCACGGCTTACTTCAAACTTCTCTGTCAAACAACTTCAAACTTCAAAATTCTTCAAAATGATTAGGCTCCAAGTCTCGATCTAGCTATGATTGGCTAGAACAAGCTCTGATACCAAATGACGCAGCGGATATTACAAAAACAATGTAGATCGTTGAAAGTAGTAATCGGTGGATTGGAAGATACTGAAATGCCCGAATTCGTTGATCCGAAGATACCGAACTCTAGCTATCTCGAACTCGTTGATCGCGCACGATACCGGGTCCAAAGATCTTCAATTCTTCGAGCGTTGATCTAGCGCACTAGATTCCGCGAATCGGCTTCTACAATCGTTGAATCGAGCGCACTCGATTATCCGAAAGAGGAGATAGGAGATTACACTCAACTACCAATTTAGATGAAAGCACACAGCAATCAAAAGAGAATTTTATTCAAAAATCAACAACCCTTACAAATGAAGCAACTTGCCTATTTATAGGCTACAACTCAACACGCAAAATCTTCAAAAAAAAATACAAGTACTTAGGTCGGAAACGACCTACGACCTAGAATGGACGCGACTTAGCATAGGTCGGCAGCGACCTAACAACAAACAGTTACAACACTGACTTGACGACTTACAGAACATACGACTCAAGACATATGTACAGACGACTTACGACATAAGACCTTAACGACTTAACAAACAACGGCAGAGATTATCTCGCAGCAGAATCAACGCACCAGGCTTCACGCGACTTAAAAACAGGCGGCATCAATGACTTAAAGAAATCAAAGGCAGAGGTTAACTCGGAAGACACATCAACGGCATCCCATGCTTTGCGACTTAAAACATGTGCATTCCATATCAGCGACCTAAAGAACAACGGTAGAGATTAACTCGGAGGAAGATCCCACGCTTCAGACTTTAGCGACTTAACTCCTGCTTCATTAGGTCGTCCACGACCTAATACTTCACCAATTTGCTCTGTTTTCTTATTTCGTAACTCGGTAGGTCGAATACAAGTTAACCCGGTAAGTCGTTCCAGCATCTCGTTAACTCGTACCTTCCCACTAGGTCGTTGCCGATCTTCACTAAGTCGTTGGGACGACTTAAAGCCTCTGTTAGGTCGGTTGCGACCTAGAACTTCATTTTCCCACCATTTCTCACCAAATCTTAACTCGGTGGCTTCCTTCTTAAGTCGTACCCGACTTACCAGCATCATAGGTCGCACACGACCTATGTCTTCAACTTTCTAGGCTGCACCAACTATAAACAAATAACTTAAAATAATTAAGTAACTTTTAAAATAATATTAATATGATTATATAACTTTAAAACAATTTTAATATAATTAAATAACTTTAAAAGAATATTATTATAATTAAACAACCTTAAATTAATATTATTATAATTGAATAACCTAAAAAATATTAATATAATTAACTAACTTTAAAATAATATTAATATATTTAATTAGATAACCTTTAAACAAAATATTTCTGAAACCCAATTTCGGATTTAAAAATCGTTTCTTGTCTCAAAAACCAAATCCGACTAAATCGGCAATTTATAGTATTTTCAAAATACCAATTTGAGGCCAATAACCACCCAACACTTATCCAATATTGATATTGATTTTCTATCACTACTAGGTTTTAATTTCAAACATACAACGATGTTACAACCACAATATTCAAAATCAAATTTATTATTCAATAATCCATATAAAGGAAATATTATTAAAATAATATCATTCAATAATAGCGAGGAATCCCGTTGGATCCCTCCAACCCGTTTCTCTGCATCACAAATGTTAGATAATCAATAAATATAAATCAACCGCTTCGAGGCGGGATTCGTATACAAAGGGTCATCCGCTCTTACACGGAAACGTAATAGGGTTTCATTCGCTCCAATAGGCATGAATATTCAATCCAAATAATTTAAATATAGTAATTCATCCAAAACAATCATTCAACAATTCATTATTAGCTATATATTATACTAGTTAACCAAAAAGGTAAGTTGAACTCGCTGAAATTTCCTTTCGTTGCCGAGGCATTCGAGTTTGGAATCAAAACCGAATGACGTCCGATTTTAGCCCAAATTTCGACAGTCTCCAAATTTGTCCAAACCAGTTCCATTGCGAAGCTTTCGTCGTTATGAGTGCAACATAAAAATCCTCGTCTCGATTGGACCTTGTATGGAGAAGTTATTAAATTAATAAGTTAACGATTTTTAATTTTTAAATTAATTTAAACTAATCACATAATTAAACTAATTACCCCCCAAATGAACTTATTCTTCCCTAATCCTCAGACGTGCACAATGACACAACACAGAACCTATCGAATCCATGCATGAATTTCACTTACATGGCCAAAAACTTAACGAATTTCAAAATCGATCGCGCCGAATGCGCAAACTCGACTCGCCTGGACCTAAGACTTCGAACTCGATCCCCTCCTCCCTCTCGCGACCGAGCAGCCAACTAACCCTCCCTTGACGACGCGATTCACAAATAATGATCGGACCTCATAATTTTCTGCACCGAGATGCTATTCATTCCTCCAAACCCAAAAACGACATCCAAAACCTGAATCGATGACTCCATCCTCCATAAATTCGAACCCTAGTTGACATCACCATTCGACTTCACTATCGAACTCCACAACTGGTGCCGCACCTCCAACCAAGTATACCAGAGGGAAGATCTTGTCGAGTTAGGATTTTTAAATCTTGCCTTAGGATTTTTAGCAGAAAAATGAGGTTGATTTTGATTTTTTTTAATTTAAAGTGAAAGATTATCACTGATGCAGGCTTAAATTTATAGGGGGAAGGTACAGGCATATGGGAGGGATGGCTTGTGTACGGGTTTGTGGACTTATTCAATTAAAAGTGGGCTGATGTGAATATACATGCTTGTATGGTCAAGTCAATATGTATATATTATTATTTTAATTCAAAATATCTAGCTATAAAATTACGAACTCCAATCGAGGCGTGCCGCCTAGCATTTCTAATGTTATACCCCTATTCCGAACGTAATGGAACAAGTTTCGAGATCTAATTCGATCATATGCAGAAGATAGCTTTTTGAATCCAATTATTATATTAAATTTTCGATATTAATTTCAACGCGTTTCTATCCCGTACGACCAAATGATACGTCTGATTGCTATGAAATTTGACGGCGTATTATAATTCATTATTACGGACCTAATGACACTGGTCTTGTTGAAATCCGAGACTGTGCCCCAGATGGCTATTTTTATATGTTAATTAAAACGAGTTATTTTCAAAATTAGTTAAATCACTTTTAAATAAGATTTAAAAGTTCTATTATCTTCATTCTTATTAATAGAATTTAAATTAGCTTTGAAATAATTTTTATCTAACTTAAAACTCAAGACCCTATTATTTAACCAATTTCAATTATTAATTTAACAATTAAATTATCCCATAAATCAGTATTTTTGAAATTCAAGTTATTTAACCTATAAAATTAACCTTTCAATATTTAAAATAAATTAAATATTCTAATTTCAAATGACTAAAATTCTAGGTCGTTACATAGTTAGAAACACCTTTTTAATACCTTTCGACACGGTCGAAAAACCTGAACCCCTCTTTAGAAATAGCTTTCGAACTAGTTCAATTAGTTTAGAACCCTGTCGAAACCTCCTTTCAAAGTGGTCAAGGTGAATTGAGGAAAGGGCCTAATGATCTAAGGATTTTAGTTGAGTTGAAAGGTTTCGACTCCCTCGAAAGGTAGCCTTTTGATCATGTTGATGCAAGCAAATTATAATCGGAACCACACAAAAACTTTAAATTAGTTAATATATCCAAGAATACCATAAACTTGCTTTGAACAATATATTCCTTTACTACTTAAAGCTTAAGTATACAAAGTAGTCGAATTCCCAATGTAATTTGAGAATTAGGGTTTACAAATTCAAGAAAGTACAAGAATGAAGTGAATTCGGATCCCCAAAACAAGACCCCTAGGGCCTTATTTATAGGCGCTGGTTAAACCATTTAGAATCAGACGTTTCGATCTTGTCAAAGCCTTTAACGTCCTTTCGCTGCCACTAAAGTTTGGGTGGCCTTCTACTTTGCTTTAAACTAGAGCTAGATTGCTTTCGACTTCATCGAAGGGAGTAGGTGCGCTCTCCACCTTGTTTTGCTATATTGTTGCAAGCAAGAAAAGATGCAAGCTTTCGATTCTATCGATAGGTGTATCTTTGGGCCTTTGGAGGAGTCAGAACATAGCAGAGAGTTCAAGCGTGAAAGGTAGCTTTCGAAGGCATTCATATTGACTGATGCGAAACCCCCATCTTCTGGTATATGAGAATGCCATATTGAACTTAAGTAAGCTTTCCTCTTTAATTGGAAATGGTCATAACTGGTTCAAAACGCTAATTCATGCTTTCGAAAGGGTAATTCTGGACAAGTGTTCTTTTATAGAATGTGAACGAAGGCGAAACCCACAGTTTCAAAAGGTTCGGTGCAAGTGTTAAAACTTGTAATCAGTTGCCTTCGAAAGGTGCTCCTCAACTCATTCGAAACGTCTTCATGCATGCAGAAGCATCTATTTCGAAAGGAAACAATTGAAGTGAATGGGTGCTTTTGACCCCTTTCGACCTTTTCGAAAGCTCAAAGCACATCCCACTTTTGTAGAAGCATCCCTTCGACCCTTTCGGAAGGTTATGTTAATGCTATCATTCCTTGTGAATTCCTCTTTTAGGTTCTTCATGGTTTCGACAAGGTTGAAGTGAATACTGATGGTAACAAATATCATTCTCCTCACCATATAAAAATTTTAGGACCAAAAACCACATTTAATTATTTTAAATAATTAAAACCCGAAATTAAGTTATTTCCTTCTTAGGAGATTCATAAAATATTCAATTTAATTTGAAAAATTATGAAATTAAAAACCCATTTCCAAAATAATGTTTCACTCAACATACCAGAAAATCAAAGCTATTGGAGATTAAAAACTTGGGTTTTACCCTTAAAACCACTTAGATAATTTCATAAGCAATTCCATAAATCATTATTCTATCCAAACAATAATTCTACAACTATATCTTGGCAAAAACAATCAAACTAATTAAGATGCTACCCATAGCCGAATCCAAAACAATAAAATTGAGATGGAATATTTATTATTCACCTTTTAATTAATTGTTGGAGTTGAGAATTGATGTTGCTTAGCTTCCCTAAACTTTTGCTCTTAAATCCTCTTGATTTCGTGCTTTTTTCTCCTAGGCTATGGCCGGCCTCTTTAGGTTTTTCTTTTGACTGTTTTGGTTTATAAGAAATGAGAATGATATGAGGGAGAGAGGGTTTAAGGGATATAAGACAGGTCTATAACTAAATTTCCCTTCCCATATATCCTCCTATATGTTAAGTTTTCCAAAATAATCTCGTTAGTTAATTTATTAAGGTACGGCCTTATAAATTTTCAAATCTCATTTTCCTTAACCACTTACATTATTTTATTTAATCTTTCCAATTAAATATCTTGAATAATGTTAAACTAAAATTAAGGGTGTTACACTCTACATTTTGGAAACATCCACCGCATACACAGCTATTAAAGTGGTTTCGGTAAATGACAAAGAGTATGTCATTATCTGGCCCCGGTCTCTTTAACAACCAATCATTCATTTTATAAAAGTATGTCATTTTTTTCATTTTAATTTTTACTGAAAAATCCATATGGAATTTCAGAAATTGTTCTAGATAAAAAATTCTTCATTTTACTTCAGGAATCTACAGAAAAAATTTCATATTTTTCTAAAATATTTCTAATTTATAAATATTAAAATATGACACTTTATCTCGAAATTAATTAATTTAAAATAATAAAATATAAAATAAAATTCTGTTTCTAAAATCAAAGTCCTTTATTATGCACTGGGAAATTAAAGTAAAAATTTCGAATTTTCTAGAAACCATTTATTAATTTTAAAAATTAAAATAGATAATTTATCCTTGTATTCAATTCATTTAAAATAATAAAATAAGGAAAATTTTATTTTTCAAAAACCAAAGTTCTAAAAATAATTTCCTTCATTTTCTAGAAAAGATTCAAAAAATTTCTACGTATTTTAATAGTTTCCATATTTTACATAAGAGCTATCGTTAAAGATTAAAATACTTTGACAGCCGAATTAAATATAGGTCATTTTATTAAATATTTCTCTTATATTATAAATAGGCTAGAGAAAAAATTTCAATTCAAAATAAATTTTTAATAAAATACATTTTCCATTAAAAGCTATTTTCCAAAAATAAATTATAGAAATATATAGATTACCGAATTTAATATAAGTTTCTTTACAAAATATTTTTTAATTTAGGTAATGGAGTTACAGAAAAATTTTCAAGTTAATATGACACTTTTCACCAATAACCTATTTATCGTATTTAATTAAATATTTTATTTTGAAAAATCAACACGTAAACTTCCAACCCAATTTTTGACTATCCTATTCAAAATATCATTTATTATCAAAATGAAATTATTATTTTCACAAATATTTTTCATATTTCAAATTCTTGAGAAAATCCATTAGTTTAGGAATACTTTCTTCCTAAAAATCAAAAAACAAAGCCTTTAAAAATTTTATTCCAAGATAAATATCACTTCTTAAGATTTTAATAAACTTCCTTTATTTAAAATCTCCATTATATAAATTTCATACGAAACAAAGTTTTTAAATCTTTGTTCCAAATATGTTCTTCCTTTAAAACAAAATTCTTTTATTTATAAATCATATTTATATAAATTATCCTTTATATAACATCCTTAAATTTCATAGATAAACACGTTACAAATCCTTTGTAAATTTGTTTATTAACACTATAAAATATCCTTTATGAAAATTATTTCATCAATATTCAGTTATTTAACAATCTTTTTTCCAATTTATTTTATACTCTTAAATGTTATTTAAAAATATCATTTTTTTAAAGATATAAGTATATATCCAAAATATTTCTTTTAGAATCAATAATTATTAAAAGATAAGTGATATCAACAAATGTTAAGAAAACATTCTTATTTCTAAATTTCTTGTTCATTTATTCTCAATTATTTTTATACTTATTTTTAACTTCCAAATACTTTTTATTAAAGACATAAGTATATTCATAAATTATTAGGCAAAGATTATTTACATAAAGATATATTTAAAAGGGATTAAAAATAGATGTATATAAAAACATATGTTACAATAAAACCCTTCTTATTTTTATCATGTTTATATTTCACGTTACAAATTCAAATGGAAAATCAAAATATAAGTATTTCTATAAATTATTTTATTAAACCAAGTTTCACAAATTCGAAATATGAAGAGTTCCAAAATAAATGCTATTGAAGGCATTTACTACAACAAACTCTTTAAATATATTTTTTATGATTTATATCGTTTTATATTCAAATTTATTTTCAAAATAAACTTATATATAGTTCAAATATTCTTACAATATTATGCAAAGATTTCTAGACTTTGGAATTTTTTTTCAAGAGGTTTAAAAAAAATATTTTATACTAATAATATTAGAAAAAGTGTTATCAAAAACATTTTTAAATAAGATTTATAATAAAATTTCTTAAAAATCCAAGGATTTATGAAGTTCATTATTTTAAATAGGTCTAAACTCAAAGGTATTGAAAACATATTTAAATGATTTTAATCATAAAAATTTAAGATTAATGATATACTCGACTTTTTATAATAATTATTCTACTTCAAATCAAGAGTATAAAATTTTCATATCTTTCATAAATAATTGATAAAATACTTATTTAAATATTTATTTCCAAATCATTGGAAACATTTTCTCTTAGTACTAATATTAGAGGATGCTTTTATAAAAATACAAATACGCTCTCTCATAATATACTCTCAACTCGTATGTAACATCCTCCTACTTGGAGGCCCAAAACTAACAGTTACGGATGCTGCAGTCATCCATAGTTATTAATTTTCGACGACCAAATACGGCGGTGTTAGATTCATTGATACACAGAAACACATGAATACGGAAAAAATTTAAACTTCAAAAAAAATCACATTTCATTCCAAAATATTTCTAATTCATTACATAATCCCAATTTGCAAATCACGTTCAGAGAAAATATATTTATTAGAACATATGCCCAAGAGCGACATATGAAGATGTCCCCTTGGATGATCAGAGTATATATGAGCAATATAACAACTTTTCCATTACAAACAACACAGCGGAATCAAAAGAAAAGAGAACTCTAAATAGCTATCATGCCTCATAAACGTCTTCGGAAGCTTATTTGTCTTAAGGGGTACTTGAAAACCTCAACTCTCAAACTACTCAAAATCAATTGAGTACCCGAGAGTTTAAGGGGAAAACATAAACTTCGAGTTGGACATAAAGCCTAGTATGAATAATAATCTACCATCTCAATCATTGAGATATTTAGTGAGATCACGCCGCTTAGCAGAACGGGTTTCCCCTCAATAGTATCTCAAAACCTTTATAAAACCATATACTATGCTCCTGCATCCACAATGGTTAAACAATTCAAAACAGTATAATATGATGATATGCAAAACAAATGAATCAATTCTGGATTACCCATCCCCATTCATTTTAGACTATCTGTCTCAATTATAGTTTATAGGATTACTATTAACCTATTAGTTTTCATGGGCTGACTAATAACCGGTTAAGCATTTAAGGACTCGCTATCCAATTACATAGTTTTCAGGGGATCACTATGAACCTATTGGTATAGGTTGACTATGAACCTATTGGTGACTCCAATATCCTTTCTCTTATCCTAGTTTTCATGGGTTGGCTAGGAACCTATTGACATCTGTCAATATTTCATCCGGATATAGTTTTCATGGGCTAACTACAACCCCTGCCAGTATCCAATCATAGTTTTCATGGGCTTACTATGAACCTGTCTTTCTGACATCTTCCATTATACATAGTTTCCATGGGCTAACTATGAACTTGTCTTTCTGACATCTTCCTTTATACATAGTTTTCACGGGCTAACTATGAACCTGTTGGCCCCTGCCAATATCTTTCTTTTATAGTTTTAGCATCCTATATTTTGGTCTCCCTGACCTCCTAGATATAATTCTATTCGTTCAGGAGTTTAATCAATTTATATTCACTACTGGGTTAACCTAACTGGTTCTTCTACCCTTTTATCCCCAAAATGTAGTTATGGGTCCATAATAAAGTGAATATATTCATATTTGAAGAAGCAACATAACAACATAGCAATATCATTCCTGTGGGTTTAAAATAAAACATGGTTAATCCGTTTAACCTATTACTTTATCAAAGATAGCTTCTTCTTAAAACCATTACCAAAAACCCCTTTTAATTTAGCCATGGGTTTTTCCTTTTAAAAATAGAGTTTGGATTATAAAACCTTTCGATACCTTCGAAACCTAGCTTTCGACTTCACAGGATGACCTCCTTCGAAAGCCTTAAAAATCTATCTTCAAAACATTAGGCTCCTGCATTTTAATACTTTAAAACCTACCTTTCGAAACCTTTCGAATATATTAAAGTATTAGCATTTAAATTTAGAAGCTTAGCTTTGAAACCAATTGAAAGTACCCCTTTCGACACCAATGGAAGTAACCCTTTCGAAATCATTGAAAGTCCCCCTTTCGAAAGCATTGGGTTCATACTTTAAACATTATTTGGGTCAAAGTGAACATAGGCGAAAGTAACTCTTTCGAAACCATCCTTTATCATATAAAAATATTGGGGAAAACTTGATGGCGTCGGCACCATCTCTTTCGAAAGCATTTGACATCTGGGTAAAACATTAGAAGGTTGGTGTCGAAACCCCTTTCGAAACCTTCACCTTCAAAACCCCTAACCCCTTTCAAAAGCTATAGAATTGGCTCTAACTTATAAAACAAAGTATCCTTTCGACAGCATTGATATCTTCAACACCATCGAAAGGTTAAAGAACGGCAGCAGGGTTTCGACTAGGTCGGAACCCCTCTTTTAAAATATTCTTTCATAAGTAAGGAACCTTGTCGAAAGCAATCTTAAGTTAATGGCAACCCTTTCGAAACCTTATTAAATCCTCTTTCGAAAACAAAAGCTTCGACTCCATCGAAGGCTAAATCAAAACAAAGGCAGGCGCTTTTCATTTTAAAACAAACTAAGGTCTCGACTCCTTCGGAAGTTATGCTTTCGACACTTAACCTTTCGCCTATCTCAAATCCACTGCGCATCATTATGGTGATACCTTGTGTATTGGTTTTGGCATAGTTGGTTTCGATGAAGATGAAGGTGGAAGCTTCTGTGTTGAAAGGTGTTTTCCAAAGTAGGCGAAACCAATTTCTGAGTAAACCTGGTTTAGTTCTTTATAAAGTAAACTTTTCTCTAACTAACCTGCCACGTGTCAACACCAGATTAGTTGCCTTAATTTTTTCAAATTCTTTTTCAAAAATAACCGCCGCTAATCTAGTTCTAAACCATGGTTAAGTTAATCAATTAAGCCCTTCCGATTTTTGCATAGAAGTCCCTCTTCTAAAACAATTTATTTTTCATAGCAAATCACTTTTGAAAAATCCCCAAAAATTCCAGAAATTCACTTTAATCATGTTATCTAACATATCAAAATTTCAGACCCAAATTCTCCATATATTTTCCAAAATAAATTTTTAAACCCAAATAACCATATTTTCCTTTGAAAATTCATAATAATCTTTCCATAGCTTAGAAAATTATCAAAATTGAAATCCAACTCTAAAATCTGTTTCTCATAACATAAAATTTTCCCATAGCATTTAAACATCATTAGATCTCGGTTTTACCTTAAAACCGTGCAAAAGCTCTTTTAAACAATCTTGTTTAAATCATAAATCAAGCATATAATCATCCAATATATCATAAAAACGAATTTACTCTTAAATCTGAAAATATATGATTCAAAACAAAATAGAGATTGAATTATTATTCACCTTGATCTAGATAAGGATACTGGATTGAGATGGATTTCCCCTAAGCTTGATTCTCTAGCTTTTAATTTGATTTCCTCTTCCTTAATGGCCAGCCTCTCCCTTACGTTTTAATTTTTAAAATGATGTGAATGGAAAAAAAGAGGTTAGGAACGAAAATATATAAAAGGGTGGAAGCTATGGATGGCAATTCCTAATACACCCTTATGTAATTTGTTTAACCTAAAACCCATTCTTAAGCCCATTAGTTAGTTTATTAGGCACGACCTTAATTAATCAATTCAAGTCTCAATCCTCTTATCTCTTAATATTTACATTATTCTATTTAATTTATCTAATTAAATCTCCTGAATAATGTTATGAAAAATTAGGGGTGTTACATCGTAATAAGGCATTCCATTATCCTATCTCTTAATGAGTTTATCTCAATAGGCTTAGATGTTCGCTCAACCAAAGCTTTGATACCAACTATGATGGCAGCCATTTTGATCAATTCTAGTCATTCAAAAGACAAATTATCAATGGAGTTTGTAATAAGAATCAAAGAAGAGAAGAGAACAATATACATAATCTTACAACAGAATGGCAAAATATAATAATTCCATAAATAGTTCATGTAGCTGTTTTAAAATATACATTTGATTTCATTTACAATATAATCAGAGTTATACATTTAACAGACATAACGAAATAATGCAATGGAATAATACTAGTAAATACGATTAATCAAACTTTGTCTTCGTCTTCAAGAAACAAACGTCTTCGAAACACCGAAACAACTCAGGCTGACCCGAGCATAATGAAAAAATCTTAGTAAGTTAACTCAAAATCATCTGAATATGGGTATAAATAACTTAAGAGATGTTATAGGATTTTCCATCTCCTAAGAATTTGTTAAACTATCTATATGTAGTAGATATAATACATATGTAAGTCTATTAGTATTAAATATTAAATAGTGTTAAAGCTTTACATTTGTTATCCCGCCTTTTGGCAAGGCCGTGACACCAAGAACCTAACTAGAAACCAAGGATAGTCCGTCCCGAAGATTGGTTATACAAAGGTTCACTATGGATACTAGCGAATTTTTTCCGAGTCCGGATCAAGCTACATTTGACAAGACACAACAAGCAAAGCTATGAGAGCCAACGTTCCAAATTTCAGGTCAATCGGAGTACATATGCTCAAGATATTGATCGATCAAGATGCACGAAGGAAGCCTCAATTCGTATCCATGCAAATTCGTATCCATCAAGTCTCAAGTGAAACACCTCTGGTTCATATCCATTAAGAAAGCTCTAGTTCATATCCATGGAAGAGGCACCACTTCATATCCATCACAACTACTCCAGTTCATATCCATCACCTAGTGACATTCCGTATCGCTCGTATCGATCATCATTCACATAATTCGTATTGATCGGTCAACGATCGATACAAAGCATACCACCCACAAGCGATATGAGGTAACACCTAAAAGGTATCGATACGAGATGATCTCAAATATCGATATGAACCAGAGCGATACGAACTAGAGCGATACGAACTCAACAATGTCTTGCAAACACAAACTTGCATCGATCATAACTCGAGATCTACAAGTCCAAATGCCACCAAATTTTCACAGGAGCTTGCCTACAACATCAGGAATGTACCAGATCAATTTCGGCCAAAAAGGATTGATTCTTGATCGATACGAATTCCATTCGTATCGCTATGATATCAAGTCGAAATCGTCTGAACTCGCTCCTGTGGGCCCACCCACGTGAGAGAAGAGGTCTTCCGAGATCTGGGCGAGATATTTGCTGCCTACACTTATAAATAGTGGCCCCAGACCTTCAGAAAAGGGACTTTTGGCTTCTCTATACTGATACTCTGCCAAAATCATTACTATACTTTAGTTGTACTGTTGTAATCTCTTGTAATCAGCAAGAGAAATTCAATAAACATCAATCATTTCATAGTGGACGTAGGCAATACGCCGAACCACTCTAAATTTGTGTGTTTCTGTATTTCTCATTATCTGATGATTGGTGTGTTTGTTAGATCTGCCTCATTTTACATTTATTTTCTTCATTTTATCTCTTCAAACACATCCGAAGGGTGTTGTGCCCAATTTTGGTACAAATAACATTAATCCCCCTTAACACATTTTTAAGCATGTAGTCAATGCAAGTCCTGAAACACAACCAGTAACGTCGGTAACTAGTGAGTCCCCTATAGGTATAATACTAAAACAAAATGGTAGTGGTCTCACATAGGGATTTGAAGTTTTTTTATACGTTTTGAGTTAGTGTATTTGGCAGCAACAGTGGATTTTGGACGAAATTATTGAAGCACGGATACAAGCTTGCCATATTGTTCATCTTCCCTCACTGATCACAACAATATTTTTATTTTTGTGTTTGGACGTCCGATAACGGACGTTGGGGTTTGTTTTTGTGTTTAAACAAAAGACAAAATTCAACGACTGTGCTTAAACACAAAAACAACCCCCAACATCCGTTATCGGACGCCCAAACACAAAAATAAAAATATTGTTGTGATCAGTGAGGGAAGATGAACAATATGGCAAGCTTGTATCCATGCTTCAATAATTTCGTCCAAAATCCACTGTTGCTGTCAAATACACTAACTCAAAATGTATAAAAAACTTCAAATCGCAATAAATGAAGTTAGAAGGATCGGAATTTGATGAAAGGAACTTTGACGTTTTGCTCGGAAAAATCTCTAGAATATTTTATGTAAAAAAACATTTCAAAAATAATATTTTTTTCACCTAAATAGGTACCGGTTTTGAACTAGAATTGAAAACATAATAAATGACCAAAATAAACAAACTAAATTCTTTTTTCTTTTTTTATCATACTACACTTATTAAAATACATTTTTAATCATAAATTTTAATTTTTAAATACTTTTATTCAAAATCATTCTTTAATTTAGTAATTTAAATTGGTTAAAGAATAAGGGTCTTTACAGACCCCTATTTTTTAATGACAGTAATTACACATATTGGTCATGTAGGATGAAGATTTATTTATAGTTTAATGGTTTAGATATTTGGAATGTTACACAAAATGAGTACGCATAACCCCAAACTAATTTTGCACAATGAACTATTGACCAAAAAGCACTTGCATAGAATAATTCTAAAGTCATGAATATTTTGTTTTGTTCACTAGATATAAATGAAATTAGTAGGGTCTTTATTTGTAAGTCTGCATATGAAATTTGGAGAACACTACAAGTTACACATGAGGGCACTAGTAAGGTTAAACAGACCAAAATTTCCATGCTAACTAAACAGTTTCAATTGTTCAAAATGAATCAAATGAGTCTATTTCTGACATGTACTGTAGATTTCAAGATATAGTGCATTATTTAGTAGCATTAGGTAAAAAAATTGAAGAGGACCAAGTTAGAAAATTCCTTAATTCACTCTATTCAGAATGGGATCAAAAGACACTAGCAGTATAAGAGGCTAATGATATTAGTACTCACAAATTGAAGAGCTAATAGGTAATTTAATGTCCTATGAAGCACAATTGCAGGGCAAAAGAGAAAGCAAGACAACAGAAAAGAAATCGATTGCTTTCAATGCAATGACTAACGATCAGGATTCAAACGTGACAATGATGAAGAAATCGCTTTCATGACCAGTAGTTTCAAAAGGTTCCTAAAGTATAAAAACCTTAACAACTTTTGGAGACCTGAAAACAAGACTCCTGGAACTGGAATTGCAATTAGATGTTTCAACTGCGATGAATCGGTCGTCCATAAAGAGACTGTCCGCATCCGAATAAATCAAAGATCTCACAAGTTACCAATTCATCCAGAAAAAGAAAAAGGGATTACATAGAAACATAATGATTTAGATACTTCCTCAATTGACAATGAACCAGATTCTGAGAATGTGAATATGTGTTTTACGGAAATAACAAATTAGTTAGAACTGATCAACAGAAAATGGCAAAAATGGTACCTTTTTATATTATTTTATTATTATTATAAAATCTATTAATAAAATATAGATTAATAATAATACTCTATGTATCGGTATATTTTTATATATGAATATTTTATATATTTTTATTTTTGAAAATTACGGCCTATATGTCGACATACATAGAGAACATGACTCTTCACACTCTATCAATTCAATATATCTCTATCCATTTATTCACTCACTTTATTTCAAATATCTCTTCATTCTCGTATCTCTTCAAAATCTCATAAAATTTCATCCTCAATTCAAACTCCTAAAACCATAAGGCTCCCAAAGAGAATCAAAGGCTTTTTCTTCAGTGAAAAAGAAGCTTAAATGTTCCTTTAGTAAAAAGTTCACTTCCCTTTCCAACAAAGCGGACAAATACTATGGGAAGATAATTCACAAGCTTGGTGGAAATTTTTCGTCATCATCTACATCTTTCTAACCATATCTAGTTATTTTCTTGTAATACCTAGCTTTGTATTCCTTAGTAATGTGTGTTTTTAGTTTAAACTCATGTTATTTTCATGTATTTCTTTTAAAACCCTGTGCTTTTCTATCTTAGTAATGAAATCTTGTTCTTGCTATTACATATAGTTCTAATAGTCTGTGGAAGTTATAAACATATAATTATATAAGATTAAAAAAAACTATAACAATTTTTTTTTTTTGCATTTTAAGGTATATATGTTGACATACATACAATGTATATGTCGACATATATAAGCCATTGGGCAAAAATTTTAAATTTTAAAATAAAATAACTACTACCACTTATTCAATCTTCCCAAATGACTTTTCACTCCTATATAAGCCTATTTCTTCCAGAAAAATCCACTTATCATTTTACTTTATATTCTCTTTTCATTCTCAAACATTTTTCCAATAAAATGTCTTCTCCACACCAAAAATTATGTGAAAATCTTAAACAAACACTTCAATCTTTCAAGGATATTCTTACTTTTATCTTAAGAAATCAAAGACATTTAGAGTAAAGTCAAATGCAGATGATCAAAGAGAAAGAAAAACATTTTGATGCCCTTCGATGAATGATTTCTTCCTTAATCAAAGATGATCAGACAAACAATCTAGAATGCTCTATTAACAAGGATAATGAAGATTAGGATGCCATCAAAGCAGATCCAATCTTTTGATTCGATGATTAGGTTGAAGTTCCTAGGAATGTCTAGTTCTCTACGTATTTTTCGTAAGTGTGTGTATTTATTAAATTTGGATTTATTAGATTAGATTTGTGTGATATAGTTTGGATTAGTACTCTTAGGATTGGATTTGATTGTATTGGTATCTGGATTTATTTGTTTGACTGTATGATTGAATTTATTGTATAATTTGAATAAATTTGAAATAATAAACATTGCTTCTATCATCTTATTTATCATTTTACCATAATTTATCATATATATCTGATGTTTTATCATCATCATACCATATTACATCATATTTAGTTTGCTTTAATTGTTTTTATAGATTATGACTCTATAGTTTCTAAGTATTTTATTAAAGGGGAGTTTTTATTTTTCACCCATTTTTGTTAATGACAAAGGGGGAGAAAATATAAAATATACATATGCATATATTCAGGAGGAGTCATTTATCTTAGGAGAGTTCTATCATATTTTATATATAGGAATATTTAATGGTTGTCATTGTCAAAAAAATAGGAGATTGTTAATACCTCAATTATTGACTTCGATGATAACAACCTTGATAACAACAATATACATTTACACAAATATATATATATATATATGCATATATTCAGGGGGAGTTATTTAACTCAGAGGGGTTATATATTATTTTATATATAGGAATATTTAATGTTTGTCATCATCAAAAAAGGGGAGATTGTTAACGCCTCAGTTATTGATTTTGATAATAACAACCTTGATAACAACATTATACATTTATATAAAATATAGATGCTAATGTTTTGCCAAGTTATATAATATATAGTGCAGGATATTACACAGATGTTGAATCAAAGACTGTACAGTATAAAAACTTATGAAATAGACATGAAGACTCATGAGTACAAAGACCAAGATATAAATATCTCAAGACTATAATATAGTTTATAGAGTCATAGTATATTGTTAAAATCCCCGGCAGTAATCTTTGATCTCCATCTCTTATTTTTCTATCTTTTATACTTTTAAAAACAAAATAATTTTTAAATAAATTTTAAAATATTTTATAAAAGTTTTTCAAAGTTCAAAATGTCTAAACTATGTTCGAACTATTTTACAAAGTATCAAATTATTTTACTAAGTATAGGATTTTTAAAACTTAAAAAAAAACTAGTTTTCAAAAAATACATGTATATGTCGACATATATGGTATGGATATGTCAACGTACATGTCGTTATATAGTTTTTTAAATTTTGAAAAGAAGTGTCTATTCATCGCAACTCTTTGTGAACAGACACATTTGTTTATTCACTACATAAAAGGGATTTCAAATGAATTTTTTGATAGTTATTAACTTATTTTCTTCCCTCCTCTTACTCTCTTGAAAACTCCATTAAAAATATACTCTATTCTCTTCAAAATCTTATATAATATATTCATACTTCATTGTATTGATTCATTACTACTTTCTTACTATTTTATAATCATCTCTCTCTCTCAAATCAAAGATCAAAGTGTCACCCAAGAGGCTATAGGATCCATTGTATCCAAAGTTCAAGAAATTGCCTTTGGAAAAACTATCAAACTCTATTTGTATTTGCTTGGGTGTGCTTGTAGCTCATTCAAATCAAGTGGGTGTGCTTGGTAGTCCGGAAATCTAAGTGGGTGTGCTTGTAGCCTATCCAAATCAATTGGGTGTACCCCGAGCTCGGAAAATTAGGAAGGTGTGTCTCGTAGCCTCGAAATCAAGATTGAAATTGGGTTTGTCGTCTTCCCGTTTAAAGACTAGCATTTGAAAAGAAATCAGTACAAGCAATTATACAGGACTGGATGTAGGAGAAATCCAAATCAATATAAAATCCTTGATGTCATCTCTATAACTCTTTACTTTGCTTTACTGCTTTTATTTTTATTTGTGATTGCATCTGTGACTGTTTTATAGTATAATTTTGTGTTGTTAATTTGAGATTTAATATTTAACTTGAAAGAATTTTAAAAAGATTTACAAATGTTAGAAAATACTATTTGCTCCCCCTTTAGTGTTTAATTAGCCTTAAGATCCATAATTCTGCAACCCACATTTGGTATCAGAACACTAGGTTTTCAAAAACTCATAATTTGATTTTTGAAATTTTTTAATGGTTAGCAACATTGTTAGTACATTTATTAACACTTTTGTCGAAGGACAATCTACTGCTAGAGCTCCACTTTTTAATTGCAGCGATTACACCTATTGGTCATGTAGGATGAAGATTTATTGTAATCAATGGTTTAGATATTTGGAATGTTACACAAAATAAGTACACAGAACCCAGACTAATTTTGCACAGTGAACTGCTGACCAAAATGCACTTGCATAGAATAATTCAAAAGCAATGAATATTTTGTTTTGTCCACTAGATAAAATTGAATTTGATAGAGTCTCTATTTGTAAGCCTGCATATGAAATTTTGAGAACACAGCAAGTTATACATGAGGACACTAGTAAAGTTAAACAGACCAAAATTTCCATGCTAACTAATCTATTTCAATTGCTCAAATTGAATCCAAATGAGTTTATTTCTGACATGTACTGTAGATTTCAAGATATAGTGCATTCTTGAGTAGCATTAGGTAAAAACCTATCTGAAGAGGATCAAGTTAGAAAAATCCTTAATTCACTCTCTTCGGTGTGGGATCAAAAGACACTAGCAATAGAAGAGGCTAATGATACTAGTACTCTAAAAATTAAAGAGTTGATACGCAATTTAATGTCCAATGAAGCAAAATTGTAGGGCAGAAGAGAAAGCAATGCAACAGAAAAGAAATCCATCACTTTCAATGCAATAACTAATGATCAAGTTTCAAACGATGACAATGACGAGGAAATTGCTTTCATGACTAGAAATTTCAGAGTTCATAAAGTATAAAAAGATGAACAACTTTCGAAGAGCTGAAAACAAGACTCCTAGAACTGGAACTGCAATTAGATGTTTCAACTGCGATGAACTCGGTCATCAACAAAGAGATTATCCACACCCGAATAAATCAAAGATCTCGCCAGTTACTGACTCATCTAGAAAAATAAAAAGGGCTTACACAGTAACGTTAGATGATTCAGATACTTCCTCAAGTGATAATGATTCAGATACTTCCTCAAGTGATAATGAAATAGATTTTGAGAATGTGAATATGTGTTTTACGGCAATAACAGACTAGTCAGAACAGATCAACATAAAGCGACAAAATGGTACCTTTTATTTATTAGTTTTTTGTTATTATAAAATGTAGGAATAAAATATAGATAAATAATAATACTGGATGTATATAAGTGTATATATATAGGAATATTTTATATAGTTTTATTTTTGAAAATTACGGCCTATATGTCGACATACTTAGAGCATATATGTCGGCATAACTGCCAGAAATTTGAAAATTGAAATTTCATTTCAAAATTCAAAATTTCAAAATTCCATTTCTTTTGCACTTACTCCCATCAGAGAACATGACTCTTCACTCTCTATCAATTCAATCTGTCTCTATTAATTCATTCACTTACTTTATTTCAAATTTCAAGTATCTCTTCAAAATCTCAAAAAATGGCCTCCTAAAGTCAAACTCCCAAAACTATAAGGCTCTCAAAGAGAACCAAAGTCTTTTTCTTCAATGAAAAAGAAGCTTAAACGTTCCTTTAGTAAAAAGTTTACTTCCCTTTACAACAAAGTAGACAAATAATTTAGGAAGGTAATTCGCAACAGGTGAAAATTCATCGTCATCATCTACATCTTTCTAAGCTTGTATAGTTATTTTCTTGTGATATCTAGCTTTGTATTCCTTAGTAATGTGTGTTTTTAGTTTAAACTCATGTTATTTTCATGTATTTCTTTTAAAACCATGTACTTTTCTATCATTAGTAATGAAATCTTGTTCTTGCTGTTACATATAGTTCTTATAGTCTCTGGAAGTTATAAACATATAATGGTATAAGATAAAAACAAAAATATAACAAAAACAAAAGTTTTGCATGTTCAGCTATGTATGTCAACATACATACAACGTATATGTCGACGTATATGAGCCATTGGGCAGATATTTTAAATTTTAAAATAAAATAACTTCCATCTTTTCAGTCTTTCCAAACAACTTTTCACTCCTATATAAGCCTATTTCTTCCAGAAAAATCCACTTATCATTTTACTGTATATTCTATTTTCATTCTCAAACATTTTTCCAACAAAATGTCTTCTCCATACAAAAGAATATGTGAAAACCTTGAACAAACACATCAATCTTTAAAGGATATTCTTACTTTTATCTTAAGAAATCAAAGGCATTTAGAGTTAAGTAAAATACAGATGATCAAAGAGCAAGAAAATCATTTAATGCCCTTCGATGGATGATTTCTTCCTTAATCAAAGATGATCAAACCAATAATCTAGAATGCTCTATTAATAAGGATAATGAAGATTAGGATGCCATCAAAGCAAATCCAATCTTTGGATCCGACGGTTAGGTTGAGGTTCCAAAGAATGTCTAGTTTTCAACATACTTTTCGTAAGTGTGTGTATTTATTAGATTGGATTTCTGTAATATATTTTGGACTAATACTCTTAGGATTGAATTTAATTGTATTGGTATTTGGATTTCTTTGTTTGACTGTATAATTGAAGTTAATGTATAATTTGAATAAATGTGAAATAATAAACATAGTTTCTGTCAACTCATTTATCATTTTACCATAATTTATTATGTTTTTATCATCGTTGTACCATATTACATCATATTTAGTATGCTTTAATCATTTTTATTGATTTTGACTCTATAGTTTCTAAATATTTTATTTAGGGGAGTTTTTATTTTTCACTCATTTTTGTTGATGACAAAGAGGGAGAAAAATATAAAATATACATTAGCATATATTTAGGGGGGAGTTATATCATATTTTATATACAAGAATATTTAATAGTTGTCATCATCAAAAGGGGGAGATTATTAATACCTCAGTTATTGGTTTTGATGATAACAACCTTGATAAAAACAATATACATTTATATAAAAATATAAATATGCAAATATTCAAAGGGAGTTATTTAACTCAGGGGGAGTTATAATATATTTTATATACAAGAATATTTAATGGTTGGCATCATCAGACAGAGGGAAATTGTTAATACCTTAGTTATTGATTTTGATGATATCAACCTTGATAACAACAATATATATTCATAGAAAATATAGATATTAATGTTTTGCCAAGTTATATAGTATATAGCACAAGATAATAAACAGGTGTTAAATCAAAGAATGTACAATATAAAGACTCAAGAAATAGATATGAAGACTCATGAGTACAAAGACCAAGATATGAAGATCTTAAGACTATAATATAGTGTATAGAGTCATAGTATATTGATAAAGTCCCTGGTAACAATCTTCGATCTCTATCTCTTATTATTTTATCTTTTATAATTTTTAAAACAAAATAAATTTTCAAAATACTTTATAAAAGTTTTTCAGAGTTCAAAATGTTTATAAACTATTTTCAAACTAATTTAAAAAGTATCAAATTATAAGTATAGGATTTTCAAAACATTTTAAAAGAAACTAGTTTTCAAAAAATACATGTATATGTCGACATACATGGTATGGATATGTCGAGATACATGTCGCCAAATGGTTTTTCGGATTTGGAAAAAAGTGTCTATTCATTGCAACTCTTTGCTCCTTTTACTCTTTTGAAAACTCCACTAAAAATATACTTTATTCTCATCAAAATCATATAGAATCAATTCAAACTTCATTGTATTAATTCATTACTACTTTCTTACTATTTTGGGATCATCTCTTTCTCAAATCAAAGATTAAAGTGATGTCCAAGAGGCTATAGGATCCATTGTATCCAAAGTTCAAGAAATTGTCTTTGGGAAACAATCAAACTCGATTTGTATTTGCTTAGGTGCGCTTGTAGCCCGCTCAAATCAAGTGGGTGTACTTGGTAGCCCGAAAATCTAAGTGGGTGTGCTTGTAGCCCGTCCAAATCAAGTGGGTGTACCCTGAGCCCGAAAAATCAAGATGGTGTGTCTCGTAGGCTCAGAATCGAGATCGTAATTGGGTTTGCCTTCTGCCCACTTAAAGATTAGCATTTGAAAAAATATATGTATAAGCAATTGTACGGGACTGGATGTAGGAGAAATCCGAACCACTATAAAATCCCTGGTGTCATCTCTCTAACTCTATACTTTGCTTTACTGCTTTTATTTTTAGCTTTGATTACATCTGTAACTGTTTAATAATATAATTCTATGTTGTTAATTTGAGATTTAATTTTTGACTTGAAAGAATTTTAAAAAGATTTACCAAAGTTAAAAAACACTATTCACCCCTCTTTAGTGTTTAATTAGCCTTAAGATCCATAATTCCACAACCCACATAGGTGTGAATACCTAACTCTAGGTGTTTATTATTATTATATTTTTATATATACATACACCTAACTCAAAATGCCGAGGTCAGATATACCATTCATGCACTGCCTTACAAGCTTACGTGAGAAGAGTACAAAGTGTGGCAAGTGTACACACTTATGTATGGACACCTGACTCTAGGTGCTTTTTTTAAGGAGGGAGAGTTATGCAAAATCAACTTACCACCACTTACTTTAAAGATTAAAAATGTTAACGCACGTACTTTAAATCAACCATACTTTAAATAAAGACTACAATTTAGAATAGACTTCATAACCATCACCAATGAATTGCCCTATATACTAGTTACACCATAGCTACTTGTAATTTAAGGTTTTCTTTTTATTATTCGTTGAGATAAGTTATTTCCCAAAAATTTCAATCCGATGACCAAAACTATATGCTTACTTTATCGTTCCTATTCAAAAGTAAATTAATATGCAATTTTTTTTAAAAGAAAGGGAACAAAAAGATGCAAAAATCAAACCATGTAAAATTAAAATAAACATGAGAACTCCCCCACACTTGATTTTGACTGTGTCCCCACAGTCAATGCATGATATAATGAGTGTAAAGGAGAAGAATATATATATATTTACAAGAGAGGGTTAAAATTCCTTAGTAGGCGTAGTGTGGATCATGAAGAATCATGAGCTCCTCCTCTTGGTCATTTTCCAATTCCAAGTAAGGCTTTAAATGATGACCATTGACCTAAAAAATCGATCCATCATTAGGGTTTTCTATTTTTATGGCACCATGTGGAAAAATAGTAATCCACGTATTGTTCTGTCCATCTCAATTTTAATTTACCGGGGAAAAAATGAAGTCGAGCATCGTACAAAAGAAATTTTTAATACGGCAAAAATGTTTTTCTTAGTATTGACTTGTCATAAAAAAATTGTTTTTTCTCGTAAATTTTTGCATTTTCATACGCGTCGTTCCTAATCTCTTCTAATTCATTGAGTTGCAATTTTCTATTTTCGCCAACCTTTTCAAGATCAAAGTTTATGTTCTTTATTGCCTATAACACTTTATGTTCAAGCTCGATTGGTAAGTAACACGCTTTACCATATACTAATCTAAAAGGGGACATCCTAAGGTTAGTTTTAAAAGCAGTTCTATAAGCCCAAAGTGCATCAATTAATTTTTGAGAGTAATCTTTCTGGGTTTTGTTGACAGTTTTCTCTAAGATTTGTTTTATTTGTCGATTTGAAACTTCAACTTTACCACAAGTCTGATGATGATAAGGAGTGGATAACTTATGGATTACTGAGTGTTTCTTCAATAAAGCTTTGAAAGATTGATTACAAAAATGGGTTTTGTTATCACTTATTATTGTGTGAGGTGTGCCAAACCTAGAAAAGATGTTTTCTTTTATGAATTTCACAACAACTTTTATGGTCATTTATTTTACACAGAACAGCTTTAACACATTTGGAAACATAATTAACGGCAAGAAGAATATAACGATTTCCGAAAGAGTTAGAAAACGGTCCCATAAAGTCAATTCCCGAAACACCAAAGATTTCAATTGTTAGAATTGGGGTCAATGGCATCATGTTCCTTTTCGTGATTTTTCTTAACATTGACAATGATCGCATGCTTTACAAAACTCGAATGCGTCTTTAAAAAGTGTCGGCCAATAAAAGCTACATTGGGGCACCTTTTTTGCGGTTTTCTTAGGACCGAAATGTCCACCACAAGCTTGGTTATGACAAAATGAAAGAACATTCTTGATTTTGCTATCTAGGACACATCGTCGAATGATTTGGTCAAAACAATACTTAAACAAGTATGGATCGTCCCAATAGAAATATTTCACTTGGGATAGAAATTTGTATTTATCTTGTTTGGACCAAAACGAAGGAGTTTCCTTAGTGACTAAATAGTTCGCTGTATCGGCAAACCATGGATTGATGGAAATTGAAAAAAGTTATTCCTCGGGAAAGTTCTCATTGATAGCTAAAGAAGACGGTGCGTTTGGGAGGCGAGAAAAATGATCAGTTATGACATTGTCAGATTCTTTTTTGTCTTTGATCATAAAATCAAATTCTTGAAGTAACAGGATTCAACGGATCAAATGAGAATTAGCATCCTTTTTAGCAAAAGGGTACCTAAGAGCGAAATGGTGAGTTATATCGTGATGTGTGAGCCTATCAAATAAGGTCTGAATTTTTCTAGTGCAAAAACTATGGCTAGAAGCTCTTTTCGATGATTGTGTAGTTGAGTTGAGCATCGTTCAAAGTCATACTAGCGTAGTGGATGACGTGAAGGATTTTGTTAATGCATTGTCCTAGGACAACATCGACCGCAAAGTTAGAAGCGTCACACATAATCTCGAAGGGAAGATCCCAATTAGGCGAGCAGATGATTGGAGCAGAAATGATTCATTTTTAAGATGTTCAAAAGAATAGACACAATCAGAATTGAAATCGAAAAAACATCTTTTCCTAAGAGAGTGGTCAAGTGCCTAGCAATTTTACTGAAGTTGTTCGTCGACGGAATTTCTATCGGTTTAGAAAACCATTGAAAAATTTCAAATTAAAATTTTTTACCGCAAGCGCACGGTGTACGAATGTAGCACATGGTGAATACTGGTCGATCCATAGGGAATTGATGATTTTAAAATTCTATTCAATCAAATTAAACCAAAGTCGAGTGATTGTTAACTAACTAAAAGAAAGTAAAAACAAACTAAAACTAAAGAGAATAAAACGATGAGATTAAAGAGCAATTTAGAGGCAAATCCCCTCTCATGATCATATAAATCAACATAATGACATTATGATCTCTTTTTGGTCATGTGTGAGTTTAGTTGATGCATTTATCATAAGCATGGCCTAATTGTGTTATTAATTAACACACTTAAACCATCAAACTTTAATGCACCCTATAACCCACTTACTAACTTCAATGAAAATGATATGAAATCAAAAGTAGAATCTATTTTAAGCATGGTTTATTAACTATTGAATTAGAAACATAAACCATCAAATTTTAATTCTAAATCCACTTCCATTACCATGATCATATGTAGATGAAGAGGTAATTAATGATTCATATGACTAAGCATAGCCTATTTGTTTTGAACAATATAAGCTATCAAACTCAATATTAAACACAAAACCACACAAACATCTACTTTCCATTAAGCACAAAAGAGACATAAAAGAAATTATGTTGCATCTACATGATTCAAGAGAGCTTCATTACCCCTAAATTGAAGGGATTAGCCTCTCATTTTTGTTATCAAATCAACAAATGTAGAAAGAAACATTAAACAAACAAAAGGAAAAGAGAGCTAATTAACAAGAAATAAAACTAACCTACTTGCATTAAAATCAAACTACACTACTAGCATGAAGAAAAATAAACAAGAAAAGAAAAGAGCAATGTATTAAAGTTGCATAAAAAATTACATAAAGGGAAAATGGCTAAGTAGCCATGAAAAGAAAAGATAAGCTTTCTTTTATTTTGAGCCTAAACTAAACTAAAGAGAGACTAAGAGAGAGACTAAAAGAGAGACTAAGAAAAAAAGGAGGGGTTACATGAAGATATGGGGTATTTATACAAGTGTTAAACCCTAATTCATATTTTTGGGGAATGCCCAAATTGCCCTTGAAGTGGTGTGGTGGCCAAGTAATCATTAACATCCACTAATCCCCCACTTAAATGTACATGAAGCTTTAATGTCCTTTTATCATGTGCTTAGCTCCTAATTTGAAAATCAAGGTAAGTGGGTGGGGTCATCCATGATCTTCACTTTGAATTATTTCCATCTTCATTCCTTTGTGTTCTATTTGTGCATGCATATCTTCTTCATCAAACCACTTGTATTTGAAATCAAATTCCTACAAAATAGTATGGAAATTTATAATTAAATTTTCTCAAGTTAATTTATGCACAAAAATGTATATTTTGCCCTTGGATGAAGATGAATATGTGACAATTTGGAATTATTTGAATTTTGGTTTAAACAAGTTAAAATACCCGATATAATCATTTATTTAATTTAAATAGATTAAATATGGTGGTAAAAATATGCAAATTTTTAGTTTTGGATTTTGAACTTTTTTTTAAATATGCATGAGCTAATGCAATTAAATGAATGCAAAGTTAATTACAAATGATTTATCCTAAGTTAACCCAAAATTGTATAATCACACTTTGTCTTAAATCAACAAGATAGTTCTCAGCCAGGTAACGGGCAGGAGTTATCGGTGCACCACGAATCACCGTAGCAATGCAGCCGAAGGTTTAAGTACCTTCAGAGGAACAACCACTATAATATTTACGAATCACCGTAATATTTATAAATGTTTATTACTCTATGTAGCCTAGACACCAAGAAATTAAATTGTTCAAAGAAGACAACTAGTCAATATACAATTAAAAGTTATCGATGTCTAATCGTTATTATTAATCAAAATCTAGGATGAAATGCAAAGCAGAAAATAAATGTGTATTAACAATGCAACTACGAATGTAATTTTTTTTGTTTTTTAATTTTTTAATTTTTTTCTAAAATATATATATGCAAATGCAAGCAATCAACAATGCAACTAAAATAAAAACAAGAGATATATACAATGCAAGGCAAATAAAAATAACAGATATATCAAGCAAGCAGATTTTTTTTCTTTTTATAAAGCAAAGCGAAGCAATTATTTTTGGGCAACAGTTGAGCGAAGCAAGCAACTTTTCCAATCTGCTTTGGCAACCTGAAATTTAAAACAAGATATATACAATTGTTTTTTTTTGTTTTTTTTTGAAAAGGAAACTTAAAAGTGAGGTTTTACTTAAAAAAAATTAAATGAATTTAAAAAACAAAATAAAACAAACTCTCTTTTATTTTTATTAACTAAAGAAGAGAAACACCAAAACAATTCGACAAAGCCCAGCCTACACGTTTTCAAATTAACTTAACACTGCATTTAACCTTTGCAAACCCAAATCCATGCGAAAATTTTGAAATCGCCGAAATCAACATCACACAAAAAAAATCTTGCAAACCGAGAATGGTCACGGAAGGAAGTTGCGATGGTCGTGGATTTCAGGTCGATGGTTACGGAAGGAAGTTGCGATGGTCGTGGATTTCAGGTCGACGGTTAGTCGAAGTATCACGAGTCCAAACACTCAAGCATAAGGGTGAAGATTAAGGTGAGAAAGAAAAAGAAAAGGTAAACAATAAAGGTAAGAAAATAAAAATGAAGTGACTTTTTAACTTTTTTTACTAAAAAATGTTTTTTTTATTTTTTATTTTTTTTGTTATTTTATATGCATGAAACTAATGCAACTAAATAAATGCAAGGACTTAACCGGAAATTTTCTATCCTTAGTAGCTCCTAATCTAAACTTGTAGAGTGACACTTAAAAACTTTACTAATACCCCAATTCTCCTTATTCAAACTCGGCCCACTACAAGCCCACTAACAAGCTCACTACACAACTTTAGTATGCCCTAATTCCCATTATTCTCTGCTTAAAAAAACATAAAGAAACAACGCGATTTGGAAATCGCAATTTGGAAATCGCGATTGGAAGTTGGATACTGAGATTAGTTTGGGATTGGAAATCACGATTGAGATTGGAAGTCGAAGGCAAGTTGCGGTGGCAGAGATAGACATGTTGGTGTTTCGGGTTTGTTGAGTGTGGTTACCCGTCTAGTCGTGAGTTGTGGTTTCATATAGGATTTAGAGGCTATGCTTGAAGCAAGCGATTTGGGTGTGGTTTCTTGTTGGAGACTAAGTTCGGAGGAAGTGCAATAGGTTGATTTGGAAGAGGAAGTTTGTGTTTCTGGCTATGGCTTTTGGTTGCTGGTTAGCGATTCGGGTTGTGGATTGGTGGTCGTGGGTTTGTGGGGGTATTTGCTGAGGTTGTGGTTGGTGTATTGTGTATTGCGGTAAGGTTGTGGTTATGGTGGTTGATGGTGATTGAAGTGTGGTGGTTGATGTTTGGTAGAGGAAGGTGGTTGCGGGTTTGTTGGTGGTGCCGGTTATGAGGTGCATTTAAGTTTTGTTACAGTGAGGTTGGTTTGATAGGATAAATGTATATGAGATGCAGGTTGATTATAGTGGTGATTGGTTGATGGTGTTTCAGGCAAGGGGTATTGAAGCAGCAAGTTTGAGTGATTGATGGGTTTGTGGGTTGCTGAGGGTGGTTGGAGATTGAGTTGAAGTAGGCAGTGAGTGTAGCAGCGAGGTCGTTGTTCAGGTGGTTCGAGAGTATGGTATAGAGGATTATGGAGGAGGTTTTTTTCAGGTCGCAAGTTGAAGGAGTTTGACTGTTGGAAGTTGGAAATGAAGTGAGGGTTGGTGAAGAGGTAACAGTTTGATTGCTGGTTGGTGATGTATGCAGGGGAGGAGTTGAACTTGCCTGCAGCGAAACTGCAAATGCAAATGCCTATAGCAAAACTGCAAATGCCTGGAAAAAAAACGCCAACGAATAACAGAACCTGAAAAACTGCACAAATGAAACCTGAAAATGTTTGTGATTTTCTATAAAAAATTAGCATAAAATAAAATAAATGTAAAAAAATTCAAAGAGCAAAGTAAAATTATATTGTTTTCCTCGGCAGCGGCACGAAAAACATGATTCGGATTTGAATTTTCTATCGATTGGAAAACCAGAGAATTTTATAAAATAAAATACCGCAAGTGCACGGCGTACAATTGTGGTGCGTCAGCAAGTACGGGTCAAGCCACAAGGAAAGCAAAATTTCAACTTACTCAATCAAATTATTCCAAATATTTTGAAAATGTTTTTTAAGTGAAAATTGTAGAAAACCTGGAGTAAAATTAGAGTAAAAGTAATGATATTAAAAGGCAATTTAGAGATAAATCGACTCTCATTCATGTATATCGACACATATTAAATTTATAATATCTCTTTTTAACCCAAGTGGAATTAGTTAATGTATTTTACATTAAGTATGATCAATTTGTGACATTAAATAAAACAACATAAACCATCAAATTTTAATACATTAACCAAACCCACTTATTAAATCTGATGAAAATGATAATCAAGTTAGAAATAAAATATACTTTAAGCATGACCTATTTACCATCTTAGATTAAGTAACATAGATCATCAAATTTTAATTCTAATTTGAACTTCATTACCAAAATCAAATAGTAGATGAATTGAGTCTATATTTGATTAAGTATAGCCTATTTGTGATTAACAACATATGTTATCAAATTCATTTATAAACATCAAACTTCCAACTAAATCTACATTTATATTAAGCACAAAAACAAGAGATAATAAATGAAACCATTTTGTTGATTTAACATGAATCATGAGAGTTTCATTACCCCTAAATTAATGAGTTTAGCCTTTCATCCTTGAATTCATTTCAGAAAAAGTGGATTTCGACATTAACAAAATGAAAGGAAATGCTAATTAAAAAGAAACAGAGCTAATTAATTGCATAAAAGTAAATCTACACTAATTTGCATAAAAGAAATCTAATCCACTTGCATTAAATAAAAAGAGAAACAGGAAACAAAATAACATAAAATTAAAAAAACGTGAAATAAAGTTGCATAAAATAAAAGGCTAAGAAGCCATTAGAGGGAAGAGAGCTTTTATTTCTATTTTGTGGCTACAACTATCCATCCTTTTCATGAATCATAAGAGGGTATTCATACAAGTTTAAAACTCTAATATATTTTAGGGTGCTACCAAAACTACTTTTAAATTTGTGTGGTCTCCAAGTAATTATTAATGAGTAATTAATTCTTACTAACATGTGCTTTTCTTTTAATTATGGTCCACTTGCATGTGGGCTCCTCCATGAAGAATTAATTCTTTCTCTTCTTCTTTCTTTGGCTTTCAAAACATGTGCATGCATAAATCCATGAAGCTTCTTCCAATTTTCACTCAATTTCCTACAAAACAAAATTAAAATGTGCAAATAAATTTTCTCAAAATTAATGCATACACAAAATTACCATTTTTTCTAAAAGTAGATGAGTGAATGATGGTTTAATAACGTCTTTCTATATTAGTCAAAACATGTAAAAATACCCTAATATATCCTTTATTTTAATAGAAGAAGATTAAGTATAAGAGTAAAATATACATTTTTACGTGCACATCACGTATCAAGTGTTCGTCATCGAGAATCGAGTGAAAAGTCCTTGTTTGGACCAGTGTGAATCATCTAGAAATCATATACTTGAATACTGGATCAAGAATGACGACGAGAGTAAAAAGGCCTACGTACAACTTACGTATGTATCCTATCGGTTTCTTAACTACACTAATTTCTTTTTAATCATTTTCATTTACACTAATAGTATATCTCATTCAATACTAAAACATTCATGAAGCATTTCATAAAACATTACTTAAAGTTTAAAGACATATCATTATTTATAAAACATTTCATAAAGACATATTTCATTTTATTGTTCATATGATACTCTACTACATCCTAAGAGTATATACAAAACATCAAATTCATTTTACTTTCTAAAATTCAGATGAATGCCCAAAATAAATTTGGGTCTTATAACTGAGACAACCTCCTAGACTTACTTTGACCGTCAAGTTATGAAAGTAGTTAGGACGAGCAGGACACCGATATCAAAACTTACGCCTAGAGCCTACTTTCCTTAGACAACCCTGAGGTAAAGATGTTTATTAGTTAACCTAGTAACGTTGAATGTTTATTTAACATGAATGTTCTAACCAATTTGCAACATGTGTTAACTTACTACATTCTTCATTTAAAGTATTATCTAAACTCATCTTTATAATTTAAAATACACCGAACTGTAAGTTTTATAACGATTCAGAAGTTTCAAGTTATCCAAAATCATCAAAAAATCCATCTCATTCTAACAAATGAAACTATCAAACAATCTTATCATAATAAGATAAACAGATCACATTGTCCTAATGCATATGATACACGCGTTATAAAATTAACTTAATAAAGTTTCGCTTATTTATTAAATACACTTTTCTACAAAGAGAAAACATAAAAAGGTTTCTTAATTATTTGGGTTAAGCCACTATCATTCGGGCTCCCTGCATAGCATACATACGAATATTTCCTACAGAAAATTCATATCAAACTATGTATTACTCAAAACTACTCTTTATTAAACTACTCTATATTTCATATCAAATATCCTTAAAGAAAACTTTAGAACCAAATACCCGATTTGATTTCAAATCATTTTGAAACAATAATATATACATATACCTTTTGTATATCAAATCATACTTTCAGAATTAAACTAAAACATTCTCAAAGCGATATCAAATACTTCGTAAATATTACTTAGTATCATGATCTCTTTTTCATAAACCAATTTCCCAAATGTTTACTTTAAAATATATAGAAAATATACATATAAATCGAGTAACACAAAAACGATACCATGGAAATGGGTCCTACCAAATCGTACCATATATTCCATTACTAAGAAGGGTAATGCCAACGAGAAGTGCTTACCAACTGAACACATCTACTGCCCATTTTTAGCCACTTTTGAGCCACTCGAACTAAATAACATGAAAATACTTTGTTACCGAATCGATTCATCGATCCCGAGAGTAACTTCGAACTTGAACAAATCTTAAAAGTACTTCAAAATATTAGTTCTGCCAAATACATTCAAATAATACTATTATTATTTTCCAAAATATTGAAAAACATTTTCAAAGATACCTGGATTTATGTCCTTAAATTATCGTTTTAAATATTCTTCGTTTATAGTCCATATTCTATAAACCATACTTCTATAAAGTTGCTTTCTTATATAAAATCTTTCCACAAATTTTTATTTCCAAAATATCTTATCATTCCTTTATATAATAAACATCTTTTACTAAATTCACTTTTTAACACAACATCATCATCGAATGCCTGATAGTCGAACTGTGAAACTCAATTCACAAGGTGTTTGTTTCAATGTTCCTTCAAATAATGTTTACCCAACCCATGTAGTAAAAAGGTAAAACTGCTCATAAACTGGTTGAGCATGGATCAACAATCAACAAACAATAGTTAATGCACTTAAACTAGCTAAGCATAACTAAGCTAATCAACGAAGGATAATAGATGAACATCATTAATCCCTGCATAAATTAGACTACACTAATAACTTATATATATTACTAATATATAACAATTACATATACTCTCTCATATGTATAATACACTCAACTTATTCTAGGGTGTTGTTTACCCCATCTCCAATTATTCATACCCCACCAAAGGCAAGGTTCTTGCTTAACCTTCAACTCTGATACCAAGTGTAGCGGTTCACTTTTTCAACCCCTAAATGTCGACACAAATACATCCACGGTATTCATGCGCCGAGCACTCAAATGTCGAAAAGACAAATTTTTAGGGTAAATAAAAGAAAACGAAAAGAACAAGGAAGAAAGAACGCAATATCAGAATCTTACAGTAGAATGATAACATGCAATATCAAAAGATAGTACAAACTATCAATCTAAGATACATAACATTTGAACGTTACAATCTTAAGTAATATCATCAACCTGGACAGTTATAACATTTAATAACATAAAATTTGACAATATTATAATTTGACAGTTAAAAATATTTTGGAAGTAATTTAAAATTCAATTATGAAAACAAAGGATAATTTGGGATTTTATTTAAAAGGAAAAAAGTAATTTTGTTTCCTTGAATATTAATAAATAAAGAAGACTATTATTTTCTTTGTCTAAATGAGGCTAATTACTTCTTAGACGTTAAGAAAAGAATTTGCCTAATAAAACAAGAGTATAAAACAAAATAACATAATTACTTGTCTAATAAAATAAAATAGTATAATTATTTGCCTAATAAAACAACAGTATAAAACAGAATAGTATAATTACTTACCTAATAAAATAATAGTATGAAACAAAATAACATAATTACTTGCCTAATAAAATAATAGTGTAAAACAAAATAAAATAATTACTTGTCTAATAAAACAAAATTGAATAATTACTTGACTAATAAAACAAAATAGTATAATTACTGTCTAATAAAACAAAATAGAATGATTACACCTTGCTACCAACCTCTCCTCTCATTTCATTCATTCACCCATTTCCCTCATATTCTTCCATACCTTCATTGAAACCTCCACCGAGAGATCAAGCGAAAACTTCAATTGGGTGAGTAAACTTCTCCCAACTATATTGTTTACTTCATTCAGTTAGAATCCTTATTTCATTTCCTATGTAAACTAAAGTATACGAAACTTCTGCATAGTTGAAATTAAAGCATAAACTATAGAATTATGTAGAAATCAAGGACATTGCATCCCTTCTTATTTTTCTCTGCTATTATTTATTTTATTATGTTATTTTTGAAAGGGTAGGCTCCGCCACCACTACATTTTGTTATTTTACTTTTGCAAGGATAAGCTCTGCCACCATCGCATTCTTTTATTTTATTTTTGCAAGGGGAGGCTCTGCCACCATCGCATTCTATTATTTTATTTTTGTAAGAGGAGGCTCTGACACCACCACACTTTATTGTTTTTGCAAGGATGGGCTCTACAACCACCACATTCGATTATTTTAATTTTGCAAAGGAAGGCTCTGCCACTACCGCATTCGGTTATTTTATTTTTGCTAGGGTAGGCTCTACCACCACCACATTCTGTTATTTTATTTTTGCAAAGGTAGACTCTACCACCATCGCATATTTAAATATGTCATGAATGTTTAATTATTTGTCGATATTGTTATGAATAGTGGACCATGTGCGTTATTTGAATAAAGTAAGAAGATTGTGATTTAAACTTGTAAACCTTAGTGACATTGAATATACGATAGTTAGGTGTGAATTATTATAGTATATAAAAAGGTAAAATGATATATAATGTGGTAAACCCCTTAGTGACATCAGGTTAATGATAGCTAGGCGAGATTATTGTCAGATTGAAATTTGAATATATTAGATCTCTTAGTGACATCAAGTTAATGACAGTTAGGTAGGATTACTATTGTATGAAAACTTGTGAAAAATATTAAATATGGTAAACTTATCAATGAGTGCTATACAAGATAGAGCTAGTATCCATCCTAGCTAGATTGACTCAAGGTAGCACCCTGAGTGTGACATCCTTGCCCCAGTGTCACTAATCTGATGATCTGTTGTACGAACATTAAGTGTTGTGGCTATATGACTTAGATGAGATGATGGATAAAAGAGCATTGTCATGCAGGCTAGAGTAAACCAGGTAGGGTCATGTATAATATTGTAGATCGTGTGGGTGCACCCACAATGCCGATTCATAGGTGATATTCATTATCACTGGGTGTTGATTCGTTTTTGTATATATTGAGTCGTAGGTGGTACTGGGTATCACTGGGTGTCAATTCAATTTTTGGTATTTGATCAAGTTTATCATTATTATATGATGTGGTACTAATAACTTGTGATTAGGTAGAATCACAATTGAGTAGATTTACGATTGTGATGAGATCAAACAGAAATAGAACATTTGTAATATGATTTATATATGGTACCTACATAGGGTTTGGGTAATTGACACATTAATATGATATTTTTTTGTTCACTTTTGTTGTTTAATATTTGAGTTTACTCGTAGCTCTTTTCTAGCCTAGCCTGGGTTGTTATTTGTTCTAACAACCTTGGGTCAAACTGAGGTTATGTTTTAGGATGTACTTTCATGATATTGTTTCTATCTTGTGCTTTTTGGAGAGGAATGTGTATGGTTTAGATATAATATTCCACTTCTCATATTTTGTCATATTAGCCATAGAAGATGAGGTGATCTTCGACCAGATCATTAGAGACTTCAGGATAGTACTATAGTATATAAGAGGGATGGTGATAATGTGTGCAGTGGTGTATGTATCTTTTTGATGGTGTCTGTAACTAGATGTTGGCATCAATTGTATATAAGGATGTGATTTATATATGTGTGTGTGACTTCTTAACCACACCGGTTTTGTTGTTGATGTTTCCTTTTATGCAATCCTATCTCTATATTATTCACTGTGGAAAACTTGTGTATATTACTTTGTGCTAAAAGATACGTGTTTTGTAGAGATTCAGGTATATGATATCACGTATTCATGCTTGCATAAGGGAGTATATACGAGAGATCGCTCATATTCTATCCTTTACTCCGTGCTTTCAGATGGTAACCTCCTTTTAATAGCATGGATATAGGATCGAGGCATCGTAAAGTGGTATCAGGGCCAAGGTTTGAATAATTCAAAGATAGAAACATAAATTTTCCTTAGAGGAGTGAGATTTAGGTGGTGTACCCAAGTCTAGATAACCTGTATGTTGGATACATAAGTTGGAAGATCTGCTTTTGAATGTTGAGTGTGTTTGAACCAAAAATGGCACAAACACCCAAATGAATATAGTAGAAAAAAGAGTGAAGAAAGTAAATAAAACCAAGAAAAAGCAAGAAACAAAAGTTGCCTACATCCACTTAGCTTTGTTAATGATTTGGTGGCTATTTAAAAGTACAGTTCTTATGGATCGGTATCACTCCATGGGTGATTACCAAGGAATAGGTAATAATTTCAAGAAAGTAAAAAGATCCTCAAAAATGAGCCACTAGCCTCCTATTTATAGTTGTAAGTTGTCAGAAAATGCTCCACCGCCTCTTCCACCACGATCTCCACGTTCCTGTAGTAGTTGGCCTTGAAGAAACGTGGCCATGTCAGCAAACAGCTATGGATCGTTACCAATTCATAGGCATGGATCAGTACTGATCCATAAGATCCACTCATGGATCGATTCCAAAGCTTTATAGGATGTCAGCTCCTTGTTAGCTTCATGTTATCCATCTTGTTTTCTTTGCCAGAGGCTTGTTTCTAGATTGATTACATAGATCAATGGTGGAATGGAGTTCCTGATTTCAAGTGCTCGAGGGGATCAATATCAAAACAACAGGCGGATGGTTTTGAGAAGCTTGAAATGGTTTGCTAACATTAAGACTTAGGAATAGAGGAAATTTGAGTACATGGTGGATTTTCTATGGATTAGTACCGATCCATGAAGATGGACGGTACCGATCCATAAATCTAATGGGCAGCGATCCATCAATCTGATGGTCCTGTACTTTTTAAATCTTGAGGTGGCTCTACACTTGTCTTGTAATTGATATTCTAAAGCTCGAAGTGGGCTATTGGAATCATGGCTTAGGAGTGCAAGAAGTTTGAGGTAATTTGGGTATAAGTTTATGGATCGGATCGATCCATAGGGATGGATCAGTACCGATTCATCACTTAATGGATTTTGGTTTTGGCATTTTTGAGATAGCCTTGCTTCCACCTTATTTACTTGATCGTACTTGGTTTCTAGGCTTGTTTGTATGGATTTGAAGTGGTGTTGGGAAAAAAGTAAGGATTGGTACTGATCCATAATTTTGCTTGAATGTTGGACTTTGGTTGTGGTGCTTGAAGCAGTGTGATGTGCGGACCACTTTGGGAGGTTGCTTACATGTTGGCAATCCTGTCTAGATTCTGTTTGGCATCCAAGTTTAGCAATTATTGTTCTAGGTTCTTCCTTGATCAGTTCAATTCATTCGAACATGGCCTAGTCAAAAGGCTGGATAACACTTGCTCTCTAAAGCACGCCTTGCAAATCGAAGGTGTGCTTTGCTCAAGAACAGATATCGAAGTCGATGCAACATTAGTAGTTGAGTTTTCTAGCTATCAGCCGATCGAGTTGTGGCGATCATCCTATTCCTTTGAATTCTCCTGTAAATCAAAGATCGTTCTAAACCATGATAGCCAAGGACTCAATTCCTTGCTTAAGTGTTAGTCATAGATAATCATTTTGTATTCTCCTAGAATTATCGTATCATCCAATACATTGTAAATCCGGATCGTCCAATGTTCACCCGAGAATTAATAAACATGTATTAAAATCAATGGTTCAATTCGGTAATTGCAATCAAATTGTTTCTGAAAGTCTATAGGGTGGATCGTATAGTGTATATGCAAGTATATGTGAAAGATTATATGATGCAACTAAGATAAAGTTAATCTAGGTAAATATAGAATAAGCATACTAGGATTTTATACTGGTTAGGACCTCCCGTTCTACGTCCAGTCCCGAAGCTTCTCTTCGGAATTTCCTTTCACCAAATAACCCTCTCTTCACCCGGAGGAACAGGTTTACAATAGCAGAGTTTCTTTGTCAACTGTGTATTCTCTATTACATGGATTTTGACTATATAGTACAATGAACTTCCTATATCTCTTGGATGATTGAATACAATATTGTTCGAGAGAATATAGAAGTGTATGATCTCAGATTTTCAGATTGGATAGCAAGTAGATGATTAGAACAAGAGATGATCAAGATAGAGAGTCGAGTTGTCAGGTGGTCAGGTGTCCTTTCTCTTGATTCCTGATGCTATATATAGTTGTAGATGGATATGTTAAGTAGTTGCATCCATTAATGAGTGCTCTATAGTTGCTTCTGTTGATAATGAAGAGTTGCAACGAATAGAAGTGGAGATGTCTATTCGAATGTGACAGTTGAAGTTCTTCTTTGAAATCCGAGTTTGAAATCACACGTCTGGATGTTTGAATCAGACATCTGGTAGTATATAATTTTTGTACAGGGTAGATTTCCAAACGTCTAGATGCATCTACCAGACGTCTGGTCTTGACTGTTTTGTTGTTCCAGAGGATATATTCAGACGTCTGATTTGTGCACTCAGACGTTTGAAAACTGTGCATGTCCTTTTCGTGCATGTTTCTTGTTGCTTCTTTGACCTTATCGATTTGTAGTCTCTTGTATTGTTCTTTGTACCTTGTTCTTCTCTTTCTAGTGATGTTGTTCTAGCAAGTTCCTGTATATATACATATATATGTACATTTGATTTTCATTGTGTAGTTGTTGTCATTAAAACCATGAATTTGATTTCCTAACAATCTCCCCCTTTTTGATGATGACAACTATACAATGTACTTATATGTAATTTTTATAAATATCCCCCTGAATATGTGCTTTCTATTATCTCTCCCCTTTTGTCATGATCAAAAAGAATGAGGGAATCATATTTGCAAATTCCAAAATCTTTCCTTTTGTTTCTCTGAGTACCTGCAATAAATAAAAATCATTTTTGGTACCCACTTACTATGTTAGGGTCCGGGGGGTTAGGACTTTGGAAACCATATCCATTTGGATGTGGTTAAACCTTTATAAATATAATTTTCATTATTAACTACCATATCAAAATAATCATCAATGTATTTTTCTCTATTTTTCCAATTAACAGGAACTCAAATACTTAGATAATTTTTATTCATATTTCCGTTCGATGATTTTGTACTTCTAGAGAAATTATGAACATTATTGGTCGTAGCAGTATTTGAATTTATATAAAAATCGTATTTAGACTTTACTCGAAATTTAGTACTAGCACTAACATTTTTACTATACATGAAAGCGTATCTAGTGCTATTTCTACGATCAGTTTTATTATATCCTAAACCACTTTTGTCATGTAAAGGTCTAGAACTAGATAAAATCATGTTTAAATCATTTTGACCTTTATTAAATTTTGTGACTTCAGTGTTAAGTTTACCAAATTTAGCTTTGAAGTCAAAATTATTATTTACAAAAGAAATATTACTGTTTTTCAAAATATCAATTTGCTTGTTTAATTCAGAATTCTCCCTTTTTATTGTACAGTTCTCATTTTCGAGAAGAAAAATTCGAGATTCTGAATTATCTAAAGATGATTGTAATAAATCATTTTGTCTTTTCAAATCCATAATTTCTTTTGAAAAAATTTCTTTTTCTTTCTCAAACATAGTATTTTTATTTTGCAAAACATTGATTTCCTCCAAAAGATCATTGTTTTTATCTTGCTTATTTTCTTTTTGTAGGAAATTTTTTTGTGAAACAAGTTCTTCTACGGTATTTTCAAAACATTTAGTTTGTTTTATCAAAAATTTATTTTCCTCTTTTAAATTGGAATTTTCTAGCTCACAATCTTTTAACTTAGCTAAAGCAATTCTATTAACTTTATTCAAGGTTTTACAATCTTTTAGTAATTCATCATGTGCTAACAGAAGATCTTTATATAAAGAATCTAAGCATACCGATTGTGATCTGAGCTTAGCCATGAAGCATTTGTCTGTTTTCTCCTTTGATCCTTCTTTATTGCTCTTCCTCTTCTTATTGCCTTGACTAGATCTCTTTATAGCCATTTATTCTAGGATGTTGTTACGATCTCTAGAATCCCAGGCTCTGATACCAATTGAAAGTCTATAGGGTGGATGGTATAGTGTATATGCAAGTATATGTGACAGATTATATGATGCAACTAAGATAAAGTTAATCTAGGTAAATATAGAATAAGCACACCAGGATTTTATACTAGTTTGGACCTCCCGTCCTGCGTCCAGTCCCGAAGCTCCTCCTCGGAATTTCCTTTCACCAAATAACCCTCACTTCACCTGGAGTAACAGGTTTACAATAGCAGAGTTTCTTTGTCAACTGTGTATTCTCTATTACACGGATTTTGACTATATAGTACAAATGAACTTCCTATATCTCTTGGATGATTGAATACAATATTGTTCGAGAGAATATAGAAGTGTATGATCTCAGATTTTCAGATTGGATAGCAAGTAGATGATTAGAACAAGAGATGATCAAGATAGAGAGTCGAGTTGTCAGGTGGTCAGGTGTCCTTTCTCTTGATTCCTGATGCTATATATAGTTATAGATAGGTATGTTGAGTAGTTGCATCCATTAATGAGTGCTCTATAGTTGCTTCTGTTGATGATGAAGAGTTGCAGCGAAGAGAAGCGGAGATGTCTATTCGAATGTGACAGTTGAAGTTCTTCTTTGAAATCCGAGTTTGAAATCAGACGTCTAGATGTTTGTATCAGACGTCTGGTAGTATATAATTTTTGTACAGGGTAGATTTCTAGACGTCTGGATGCATCTACCAGACGTCTGGTCTTAACTGTTTTGTTGTTCCAGAGGATATATTCAGACGTCTGATTTGTGCACTCAGACGTCTGAAAACTGTGCATGTCCTTTTCGTGCATGTTTCTTGTTGCTTATTTGATCTTATCGACTTGAGTCTCTTGTATTGTTCTTTGCACCTTGTTCTTGTCTTTCTAGTGATGTTGTTCTAGCAAGTTCCTGTATATACACATATATATGTACATTTGATTTTCATTGTATAGTTGTTGTCATTAAAACCATGAATTTGATTTCCTAACAGTTTCAAGGTCAAATGGCATTCAAGGCCAAAGTTTAGATCTTAATTTCTCCGGGTCATGTATTCGATGGCCGATTCAATTCCTGATCGCTCCAGATCGTTAGTCGAAAGCTCGATCTCTTCGGACCATTGGTAGAATACATATCATTTTTGGGCTGTTAGTTAAATTCATGGTCTCTCCGGACAGTTAATTGAATCAATGGCCGCTTCGGGCCGATAATTAAATACATGGTCTCTTCGGACCCTTGCTAAGCCTAATCCGCTCGCTCTCCGACGAGAGGACTCAATGACCAAGAAAGCCCATCCGCTCATGCTCCGACGAAGTAAATTACTTTTCGTACAAGTCCAATCCACATTCTCTCCACCAAGGGAACTTGCACCTTGCACTCCGGTCACGACTCTCTGGTCGGGGCATAACGCGATCAATATCATACAAGTCCATCCATTTGCTCTTCAGCAAGAGAACTTACACCCTACACTCTGGCCCTATCTCTATGGTCGGGACTTAATGCGATCAATATCGTACAAGTCCACCCACTTGCTTTCTGGCAAGGGAACTTATAGCTTGTGGTCGTCGCCCCATCTCTTCGGTTGGAACTACCACGATCAATATCGGTCATCACATTCATGTGGATTTCAATAATCAAGGATCCATCTATTGGATTCAAATTCAAACATTAATAAACATAAAGTCAAACATCATGATAACTGCCTTACTGGGCGTTACAGCCTAGCATCCAGCCCAGAGCATGCCTAGGGACCGATCGAGATCCCATACACGAGTAAGTGGTTTGACTGTAATATTGCCTTGTTTATTGAAAGTGAAGATAGAATACGAGAACCGAACATGATTCCTTGTTATCCCAATCAAGAGATGACTATCGTCGACCTTGATCCAAGGTTGTTTCTATTCACCGCGGATGATGTCTGCTCCTATTCCACCACCACAACTCGATTTCTTACATACTGTTGTAATTGGCTGTTTCTACTCGTCCCTCGATCAGATCATGCAAGTGCCTGCAATCATTTGTGTTATGCCCATCCAGCTAATGGAATACGCAATACTTTCTGGACATCCTTTAACGATCAGCGGGCTCTCTCCTTGCTAGTTTTTGATAGGGGATCTGTCCCCTGGTGTCAAGGTAAATCCGCTCTGGGATTTCATTCAAATTTGTGTAAGAAGAGAATTTTGATTCTCTTCTTTGCCGCTTTGATTCTTCAAAGCCATCAGCCATATTTCATTTTCCTTTATCTTTATTTGATCTTGCTCCTAACGGTCCTCTGCCATCCATAACATTAATTTCCTCCTTTTCAGCTTCAGCGTCCTCCTGACGTAGATATCTTTCGGCCTCGTGATAAAATTCGACGAGATCCATCTGTGGATCCCACTCTAAACTCTAAAGAAATCTTGAAATCATCATACTAGCTACTACTGAAACTATCGCCATCAGAACCACTGATCGATCCAGCATATTGATTGTGGAAGCTGCCACGTTAAACCTTGTCAAAAAACACCTGAGGGTCACTCCAGCCGTCTGTTTCACACTTGCAGCGTCATCACATTTTTAGGTCATGAAATATGGACCTGGAACTGCTTATGGATTTGTCCACCAATTTGGCCCATGTACTGATGGAACTGTTTTCCAGCTGTCTAAACCATAATGCTGCTAAATCCGTTAGATACAAAGGGAAGCTTGTCCCATCACTTCTTTAGATGCGCCCAGCACTTCCATGTGTCGGATGTTCCTCATCAAATGGACTGACGGATCCATCTTTCCATAATACGTTTCCAACGTTGGTATCTTGAAATCAAGCGGATTCCTAGTATACCAAATGTTCAGAGTGAATGGACTCCTGTTCACATCCTCCAGGCTCTGGTTAGGCAGTCCACCTCTCATTGTTCGTTCACCATTTCAGCAAGTCTGTCAATATCATCTAAAGGAACTCTCAAGTTTGCATTCTCAGCTTGACCCCATTCCCATGAGGGAATTCTGGCACGTATTCCTCCGGTCGTGTATCCACGTTCTGATTCACCTTCAAATGCTCAGCATTAGTTCCCAAACATACGTCATCTCTACCTAAGCCAACATTCGTCATGCTCCTAGGATCTTGGGGATCGGTACCGATCTGTACAACTCTTTTGGGGTTCCTTCCAGTTTCTCCATTCTGCTGCTAGGTAAACTTGCTCCGACTTCAGGTCTTTGATTCTAGTTTGCAGCAACTCCGGCCGTTCCTAGTTGTCTCATTCTCCTGAAAAAACTCTCCATCGCCTCTTCCTGGCAGGCTATTATCCTTTCCTGCATTTCATTCATCATGGTCTCCATCTCAATCCTGCTTATGTAGATGGATAGGGGGTTGGATCCAGAGGACACCTCATGGCTTCCCCCTTGTTAATTTCCTCTTGCAACAGTCTTCCTAGCAGATTGTCTCATCATTTTGAACTTTTTTGAATTTCAAGTCATTGAATTCAAGTGTTTCTCAGTGAAAGCACCAAAATGTTTGAACCAAAAGTGGCACAAACACCTAAATGAATATAGTAGAGAAAAGAGTGAAGAAAATAAATAAAAACAAAACACAAAAGTTTTATAGTGGTTCAGCTAATCGTTGCCTATGTCCATATAGTTTATTGATGATTTAGTGGTTGTTTACAAGTACAGTTCTTATGGATTGGTACCACTCCACGGATGATTACCAAGAACTATGTAATAATGGCAAGGAAGCAAAAAGATCCCTAAAATGAGACTCTAACCTCCTATTTATAGTGTAGGATGTTGGGAAATGGTCCACCATGTCTTCCACCATGATCTCCACATTCCTGTAGCAGTTGGCCTTGAAGAAATGTGGTCATGTCAGAAAATAGCTATGGATCGATACCGATCCATAGGCATGGATCGGTACTGATCCATAAGATCCGCTCATGGATCAATTCCAATGCTTCGTATGATGTTGACTCATTGTTAGCTTTGTGTTTTCTATCCTATTTGCTTTGCTAGAAGCTTATTTCTGGATTGATTACATGGATTGGTGGTGGAATGGAGTTCCAGACTTCAAGTGCTCGAGGAGATCGATAGCAAATAGAAGGCGAATGGTTTTGAGAAGCTTGAAATGGTTTGCCAACATTAAGACTTGGGATTAGAGGAAATTTGAGGTTACATAGTGGAGTTTCTATGAATCAGTACCGATCCATCACTCTAATGGTTCTGTGCTTTTTGAATCTTGAGGTGGCTCTGCACTTGTCTTGTGATTGATATTCTGAAGCTCAAAGAGGGCTACTAGAATTATGGCTTAGGAGTGCAAGAAGTTTGAGGTAATTTGGGTACAAGTTTATGGATTGGTACCGATCCATAGGGATGGATCAATACCGATCCATCACTTGATGGATTTTGGTTTTGGAATTTTACAGATGGCCTTGCTTCCACCTTGTGTTCTTGGTCATACTTGGTTTCTAGGCTTATTTGTGCGGATTTGAAGTGGTGTTGGGCAAAAAGTGGGGATTAATACCGATCCATGGACATGGATTGGTACCAATCCATAACTTTGCTTGAATGTTGGACTTTGGTCTTGGTACTTGAAGCAGTGTGATGTGTGGACCACTTTAGGAGGTTTCTTGCATGTTGGCAACCCTGTCTCTTGACTCTGTTTGGCATACAAGTTTAGCAGTTATCATTCTGGGTTCCTACTCGGTTCAATTCGTTCGAATATGGCCTGGTCAAAAGGGTGGATAACAAAGCGACTGTGTGATTGACTGTTGGCGTATAGTATAAGTATGGATAGGAAAAACTTTCTTATTCATTTGTGATTTCTATCTATACTTCTCCTCTATTTCTAATAAAGTTGCCTTTCACCTCCTTGATGCAGAAAATATGGTTAGACCCAAAGGTGACCGTGTTGGTGCTTATACCGGATGTAATGATGATCATGGATCAGTGGAAGGATTTGTGAGAAGCATGCATGATACTGCAATAGTTAGAATACCAAATCATGCTCCTCGCTCGAACTTTACTAGACAAGGTAGTGATAATGCTAATTTAGGTGGTAAGCCATTATTTGAAATAAAGGTCCCATGGATGTCCATAACTGGTTGAGAAACTATGAGAGAATCTTTGATGATATGGCTCTAGCAGATCCACAAAAGTGGAAGCTCGCACCTAGACAACTACAAGGTGGTCCATTAGATTGGTATGATGCTATGACTTTAGAGATTCCTGAAGAAGAGATTTCATGGGAGTGATACAAGACATGATTAAAGCTTATTTGTTCCTGAAGCAGTTAAGGTAACTCTATTTAGGAAGTTTATTGATCTGAAGCAAAATATTATGACAATGAAAGAGTATGTGAATCAGTTCAATGCTTTATTGAAATATGGACTAGCATTAACTAGTACAGCTCTAAAGAAGAATGAGAAGTTTGTTTAAGGATGGAGGAAAGGCCTCACGGACAGACTTCTGGCTCAGTTGCATAGTTCGTTTGAGGATATCGTGGATACAGCGCTTCATTATAAGAGTGTTTATGAAGAAGATAAGGAAGCAGGAACTTGGGATGATCAGCAAAGCCAAGGAGTGAAGTGAAAAAAAATTATCCTAAGAAGTGACAAAGGTTCAAGAAGAAGAAAATCATATCTAATCCTGGATCTCGGCAAAGAAAATTGATAAATCCCAGATTTTGTGTTACATTTGTGGAGTCAAGGTACACTTTGCAAATGAATGTCAGAATGCTTAAAATAGTGATACTAGGAAATGCATCAACTGTAATGAGATTGGCCGTATCAAAAAGAATTATCCAAAGCCAATCATGCAAAAATAAGGGAAGCTATTTTGTAATGACCTGGCTTTACGACCCTCGAAAGTCGACACTTAATGCATCTACGGTATTCAAAAGCCAAGCATCCAAGTGTTAAAGAGGCGGATTGTTAGGGTAAAAAGAAAAGGAAAAGGAACAGGGGAAACAGAATCTCATAGTGGAATGACAACATATAATATAACAAAAACAGTAAAAACTATCACTCTAAAATACATGGTATATCAGAGTTGAAAACAACCTCATCAGCTTGGATGGTTATAACTTCCTAACCTTACAATTGTTGATGGGTATATAAATAATAAAATAGCGGAAATATAAAAAATACTACGGTAGGTGAACCTCCAGCTCTTCTTCATGAGCTCTATGTCCAACCAACGAGAACCTGGAAAAATTCTCGGTCTGACCCGAGCATTATAATAAAATAACACCTGAATTAGTCTGAAAAACCAGTGTGAGAAAACTCAAGAAATATGGTGAACATATAATAATTCTGTGAGACCACGCCGCTAAACACGAAATGGGTTTTTACCTCACAAGAACAATATCCATACATGAAAGAATGGAAACAAATTATAACAAAAATCAAACTTGAAATAATGGACATAAATAGGATCAAAATCCAAATTTAAAAAATGGACACAAATAACTAAACATTGAGAAGAGCTCCAGGCACTTCTCAATGCAATTAAGAAAATAATTCAAAGATTTAAATCAAAAACAAGAAAAAGGAATTTTCCAACAATGACTAGGAGGGTGTGCCCCTTACCAAAAGTATACCTCTAGAAAATATAATTGAGAGGGTTATTTGTTTTGTGAATATCTCGAAAATGTACAAGCTAGACCCTACCAACCTCACCGAGAATCCGAGTATTTCACATCTCCGCGTGCATACAACTAAATCCAATCTAGAGCAGATGTGAAGATACCCAACTTGAAACAACACCACATAGCTTGACGTTCACTCACTTTCTAACTTAGTCATTTCCGGCAAAGGATATCAACACTCAAATGAGCAACAAATCATCTTAAATTGACGAAACTCAAAGAAGATAGCAAAATCGATAGTTAATAAATCAACCATCGGGAATAACAAAATGGTCGTATATGAAAATTAAGTCTCTTAAAACATTTGACTCACACTTTTGCATGAATGTCACATCACAAATATTTGTAAAACACTCCTTAAAATATTCTTTTTATAGATAAAATTTATATTTCTAAGTGTATTAAAAAGAAGGTTCGAAAACAAAAGTCATTAAAACTGTTTACTATAAACCCAAAACAATTTACGCTTAGCTTTATTTTTAAACATTCCTTTTTAAAAGATTTTCATTTATTCTATTGTTTGTAACTTTAAAACTACATTTATTATCCCAAAAGATATTAAATCAAACTAAAAATTCTTTTATAAATTTAAAACAATGTTAATCATCCCGAAAGAAGATTAATTAAATTAATAATCAATTTTATAGATGTAAAATAACATTAGTTATCCCAAAAGATAATTAATTAAATTTATAGCCTTTTTATAAATTTAAAACAACATTTATTATCTGAAAAGATGATTAATCGAATTTATAACCATTTTTATAAATTTTAACAACATTAATTATCCTGAAAGATAATTAATCAAATTTATAATCTTTTTACAAATTTAAACAACATTAATCATCCCAAAAGATAATTAATCAAACTTATAATCTATTTATAGATTTAAAACAAAATTAATTATACCGAAGAAAAAATAACCAAATTCATAGTCTTTTCATAAATTTAAAGCAACGTTAATCATCCTGAAAGATAATTAATCAAACTTATAATCTATTTATAGATTTAAAACAACCCTCATTATTTATTTCAAAATCCACAAAAATACTTGAAAACATAATTTAAACAACTTTCAAAGCGCAAAAGCACGACCAAACATTTATTTTGTAAAAATACAACCACAAGTTCAACACATACAAAGATTTAAGGAGATGATATTTCATAATTGACGGTATAGCGATAATCGCTATAACGACACTTACACAATCAAACAGTAGGTCATAAATACTTCAACCAAACATCAATATAAGCAATATAAGAGTATATTAATTACTACAATCCGTTTTTAACGGTTATTTATACAATACGCTTTTCAAGCGGGAACTCAAACCCAGATAAACAATCAAATAATAATAACAATCATATTATTATCAACAATTAGCAATCAATAGCTGACATATCATTTATTAATTACTACACATATTAATTAACTTTGAAAATAGTCTTTTTACTTTACAAGCACATATGGTGGTTTATTCTGTTCGATAAATGTCCAAAATAATATATTCAATTTAATTATAATAGAACAGTGTTTTATTCTTCTAAAAAGGTATTTCAAACAAAGTATAAATAATTTGACTACGTTAAACGTAATTAAATTAAATCACTATAATTTTATCATTAATTTATACTTCATTAAAACTATCAACTATCATCCAAGCATTCAACAATAATTTATAGCAATACGAATATCATATAGTTTATTTAAAGGTGAGTTAACTCACCAAATTCCAATCGACGCTTTCATGTTTCGGTTTGATCTAAAATCAAGCGGCATATGATTTTAGCCTAAAATTCCACTAGCTCTAAATTCAACAAAACCAATTCCAACACATAAATATCGTTGATACGAGTCCAACGCAAAAGACTGCATCCAAATCCGACCTTGTATGAGTGAGATATTGAAATTTATAAGATTTCGATTCATTTTAAATTAATAATTTACACTAATTACTCTTATTAAATTAAATACACCTTAAACCCATCTACTCCCTCACTCTAATCTTTCATCCGCACAGAGAAATGCATGAATCAACCCATCATGGTCATGCACCAATTCTAGTGATACGAAGAACCGCCCAACTATTTTACGAACCGACTTCACCGTTGTGTTTCTCCACTCGAGCCAGACCCGTTAGCCACCACAACATCACCTCTGCCTCCCCCACTACTATTCAAGAAAGACGCGTTCCTCCCTTAAGCACTGCATACCCCTAAATCGTATCCCCGAGTGCCTCTGGCTCCACTAAGCCAATTTCAATCGTCGTTTCCTCCACCTCCGACCACGTCGTCTAAAATTTGAAACCCTAGGTCAGTCAAGGACTATCAAACAACCCCTACCATCACCGCACCCATCATCGAACACACCAATACATAGATCTCCTCATCATGAACCCAAAGAATCCATCTTTATAATTTTTAGTTAAGTATTAGATTTAATTTAGATTTCTAAAGATGGTAGATTGACTTTCTTAGCTTACGGGAAATGAAGAAAGAAAAGTAAAGAGGGATGGAAGAAAATTAGAAGTGTGTTGAACAATCTAAGTGTAGTGATATGTTTATTTATAAATTTCCAGCATCTCGCTACACAAAATGCGTACGAATCACAAATGACAAAACAAAAATACGATCGCACACAAAAATGCGAAACGATTCCAAAACAACAATAAAATACAGTGGTTATCTGTAAAATTTTAAAAATACCATCGCTTGTCGAAAAATTCATCAAACGATAATTTAATATTTTCTAAATTAAAAATTATGATTTTTTTTTATAAATTAAATTAAAATATACGTCAATAAAAATCAAGTCAATTTCTTAACGATTGATTTTTTTATTTATTCGAACTATTTATTATTGTGAATAAATTTACAAAATAAGTTTGTCATTATTATTTATTAATTAAAAGGAGTTAAAATAAGGATATTCCATTTAATTAATATTTAATTCACAATTTAAATATCTTTACTACTAATAATGAGAATTCCAACAACTGATTTAAACCGTGTCTTTTTGGATTACCGAAAATACCATTCATGCCAAATTACACTCTGGAAACCCTTAATCATCATAGATCCAACCTCCTTCGTCCTCTTTGCCTTCTCTTCATTGTGCACTCTTTTTAACCCCGCATTCTTCCCAATTTCATACATCGAATCCACACCTCCTATAATGTTGAAATTGACCGAAGATCACGCCGCCACGTCATCCAAGCAAACGATTCATCAGCGCCGCCATCATCGAAACTACCACGGGTTCTGTCTACTCAGTGCAAGCCGAAACCCATTTCCTCTAACTCGGTGCTCCTTCTATCCATTATTTACTGCTAAGATGCAGGTATACAAAATATTGATTCATCCATTTTTGCGAACTCTACTCAAGATTTATGTAATCGGGGCTATTAGTTTGTATGCTTTGGATGGTACCTTTTTGGATTTCTTCCTACATAAGTCTATGTTTTAGGTTTCTGTGCCGAATTGATTTGTATTTCTTTACAGTAATTAATTTGTATGCTTCAAATAGTACATATTTGGATTTGTACCTACAAAAATATACATTTTAGATTTCAGTACAGTATGTTATTCCATTGTTTTCTATACCACATTGACAAAGAGTGGACAAAGTATTGCCAACAAAACAGCGACGATAAAAGACTGCTAAAATATGCATTTTAGTAGGTTGGTGGAAAGGATGAATAGCAGTATGAACCGAGTTTATATAAAAAAAAGTGCTAAAATGTATTGTAATATTCTTTAGTATTGACATTTAGAATATTGTCTCTTGAAGTATGTAGAAATTATTCAATGTGTACAATATAATACTGTAAATGTACAAGAGAAACCTATTACTGATGGAAATTCAGACAAATATAGCTTCCACTAAAAAAAATTAGCTTAAAACTAGAAGCACTTTGGGCCAAATATATGTTATAATCAATACTTCCGCTAAAAGACTGCAACATACATTTTTTTAACTGTTTGTCCGCATTAACTCAATATTGGAATATCTTTATCATATTAAAATGTTTCTCCGCATAAACTCAATATTATTTTAATGGTGAGTGGCTCATTTTCTAATGCTAATTCTAAGCCTAACTGGCTGTGTTCCCTGATGTTGCATGTAGAAATTATCCAGCTAGGGGCACAGCCTCTAAGCATATCAAACTTTATAAAAACCTCAAGCATGACTGTAAATAGTTTATGAGTGAATTATATCCAAACCTCTAGACAACCTACAAAATTGAAATTAAAAGCGAGAATCAAATTCTGTATATAAGCGATATAATAGCTTGAAACAAAAACATGCCTCTATTGATCGGCGAGTGCTAGAGATCACTTGAAGATTGCATATCTAGAAATGTACATAGTTTGACTAAAACTTGAACAGTTCCCTTTTGTTTTGAATAAACATACTGGGATATCAAAGGGAAATGGGAGATACCATAAACAACTTACAAAACCCTCTTATTACTTACAATTACTTAAATTCATTAACAAATGAAACTCAATAGGAAACTCCAAATTTCGTTTGAGCTAATTATGATAAACAATTTAGACGACCATGCCAATTTATCTTTAAATAATAGCAATCACAAAATATAACATAACTACAACTAACAATATTTACCCCAACGGACAACTATAGGTCACAAAATTAGGCCAAGCACATTTAATGTGGCATGAAAATCTCCAAAAGGAGAAAAGAAAAGGTTGATGTCCCAGAATGTACATTTAGCAACAGGTCTTAAAATATCAGTATGTAAGAGAGAGAAAATTAACAGATCGACAATTGTGGAAAACTCATAAACAAGACTAATATCATAATATAAAATTATTAGTCCATGTAACATTACTTTCAAGTCTTAACATATTACTATCTCATTCCATATTTGATGGAAGAGAATGAAATATTAAAATAAGTAGGGAAATATTAATATAACCCATAGTTGAAAACTTAATTCATATCTATGCCATCTCCGTTTTGGTTTAATATCGAAACCACTGCAATGTAAGATCTCTCAAAAGGAGAAGGATGATATTGCATGCTTTACCTGTACTTGGAAGAAGCATAACCATTCGATCATTCTACTTCAAACACTTTGGAGATGATATTTTTTTCTTCAAATTATACTCATATTGTTGCATTCAAGATTAGTAAACCTACTCATACCATTTAAGTACTTCTTTTTACTTGCAATGCTATTTAAGTGTGAAACATCAACCATGCTAACATTCTCATTTTTTTTACTTGCAATGCTATGATCTGTGAATTAAAAAAAGTCCATGTCAATATTATTTATCAATATATTGCTTACAATTTACAGTTTCATTCATTGTAGGTTTCACTTGTATAATTTAGTTGAAATGAAGATTCAAGGAGATGGTAATTATCAGGTTAGAAATTTCTTTTTTGTCACTTCTATCACCTTTATAATTGCAAATGTTTGCAAATTTAATTCTAATTTTCAGTTTAGAGCTCTATCAGATCAATTTTATCAAAATGCCAACCACCATGAATTTATGAGGCAGCAAGTCATTGATCAGGTTTCTTAACCAAATATCAACATTTTGGTTCTATTTTTTTCTTCTTTTAGTTACAAAAAGGTTTTCTAGCTCCTATTGGTGTTACTAGCTCCTGTAATACTTGGTGACTAGACCCCAATATATAATGCCTCCATTGCACCTTTATTTTTTAGGTGGTGAGGGTCCAAAGTGGTAGGTTTAACCGAATATTGAGTGATATCCTTAGCCTATAAGGTACAAAAAGGTTTATTAAAAAAATAGGATTTCTTATCATTTTAGGCCACTTTTCTAAACTTACTGCCAATATAAATGCACTTGAAAATGTATTACAATATAGGTCACCACTAGAACATATGATGAAGTTGTACCAAGACGGTTTGAAATAGTGCCCGTACAAGTGGACCATTTTTTAACATATTAACGGGAAATGGTTTATCTATGTAATATGCTTTCAAGTTAGTCTATCTTCTATGATTTTGCAAATTAGGTCAAAAAAATAAAGATAAAAAGCCTATAAAGTATTGATCCTAGAATCTTAGATATAGAAAATATACCTCTAATAAAAAATTAATAAAAAAAATATCTAGCCTATTTACATCAGATTATGATGACCGCTTATAATTAGGTATAGAATTGGGCATATTGTGATATGACAAATTGTTGTCTACAGGTTTGTTTCCACTAAACTATTGAAACTTAAAAATAAATATGCAGAACCTACATGATTGATTTCATTGGTAATTTAGTTATACACAACACATGAACTTATGTCAAGTTACGGTCACGCTGAGAATATTGGAACAAGTTAGTGTTAATAATACTATTGATAAAAGCTTGACGGCTTCCACTATAAGGACATGATATTCTACGACTGCTCGGAAAGTAGACAATGGATGAAGTATATTCCCCTAACTCGGAGTTATTGGACTGTAACTGGGTGAATTAGGACCATAGCTCAGAAAAGTTTAGATGTACGCATATGAAATCAGACTATACACAGGAGATAACGAACTGTAGTTTGGAGAAGTCGAACTGTAGCTTGGAGAAGTTGAGCTATAAGAAAGCAAAGTTGGACCATAAGACAGTAAGGTAGGACTTGGTGAAGTGGGATTGTAAGCAGATGATGTAAAACTATAGACTGAGCAAGGGGCAATAAACCGAAGATGTAGGGCTATAGCTTGGTGAGGTCAGACTGTAGGTTGGTGAAGTTGGGCAGTAGCTTAGTGATGTTAGGATGTAGCTTGGAGAACCAAGGGTGTTGCTTAGAGAATTTGGGTTGCTGCTTGGAGAATTTTTGTGGTAGCTCGGAGAAATTGGGTTGTAACTCTGAGATGTACGAAATAGGCTAGGATATTATTGTTGTGGTTGTCACTGTCGTCATTGATATCGCGGTCATTGGAGTACCCACAGCCGGCTTTTATAAAGTTTATCTTCAGTTGTAAATCTATATTCATGTGCAAATTAATAAGACTTTTAACAAACTATTTCCATTGAAGATATATTCTTATAAGATGAAATCCTATACAACAAAAATATAAAAAATAGTGATAGATTGGTGTATAGTAAAATTTTCAGAAGAAAATAACTATAAGTACCGTATACTTATAACTGTTTGCTAAGTGAGCCTTAAGTTTTGAGATTAATCGCTTATGTTTATATATATTGCATCGATATGCATGTAGAAAGACACTAGCTGATAGTAGGCCGAGAGTTAGAGGACCATTTGCAAGAAACGGAGAGGCAGAGGCGGAAGGAGAGACATCAGAGATAAGTTATGAAACTAACATTAACCAAATCAACAACAGTTATAACAACTATAATGGTGGTGGCAATGGAGGTGATCAATGGTGGAGGCAAATGCAGGCACTACCTACTGAAGAGGAAGAAGGATATTGCTACATTGAAGATGACTTCTTCGCTATCGATAATGCCTTTTCTGTGAATCTTCTCTTTTTAATTAGAAACAATGTTAGTAACTTATGTTATTTAAGTAACGAGCGGTATCAATGATTATTACTCATTTGTTTTACAGGATATATATAATTCAAGAATGTATGTGATCAATTTTTTGTACATATTACTTTGCATCCTAAATTTTGACTTTTTGGTAGTACAAATCTTTGATACATTGATTATTTCACTAGCATTGTTCCACATATGTGTAAAGGGAGAAATAATATCTATTTTGAAAATTACTATCAAAAGTAGGGGCAGGAAGTTACCAATGCAATATAAAAATGTGATCAAGTTAGAGAAGAAGGCAATCAAAATCTGCTTTAGAAAAGCTAGAACACAATGCAAGCTTCTTAGGCGGCAATGAACATTATGAATTTAATGGGTTTATTCAAGGAGGATCTTATAATATTGTCAATTTTGTCTTAATTCTGATTGATAATGACAATATAGCATTTCCCATTTGGTTGTGATTCAGTTAATCTTAATTTGGTACCAATAAAATATATAAATAAGTACAAGAATGTTTTGGTAATGAAAGAAGATGAAAACCATAAAGATTAATTAGTGTAATTGGCAGTAATAAATGTTACCTAGGGAAGTAAACCGGATTGATCAATAAGAACACCTTATGTCAATAAATTAAGTATTTTTACACTGGATAAAATATATTTAATGACATATGTTTGATTATAATTTATTTACATGAAAAGGGCTTCAATATACACTTACTGATCAATACTCATTACACAATTTCACTATACACTAACTGATCTAGCAAAAAACAAGTGTTTGAGAGACCTATTACATCCACTGTTATCTCTTTTTTTTTTTCTTTTTAAATGCATATCAGGTTGTTATTATATTCCTTTCAATCTGTTGTCAATGTTTTTTCTCTCTCGAAAAATTTGTTTGCATGTCTGTTTCTATGTCTCTATATCTGGGTGTATGCATGAATTTGTTTCAACCGGCCTGGCCCTGTCATAAGGCAACCAGGACAATTTTTTGCTCATATCCCACATTAGCTAAAAAAGCATATGCACGTAAAAGTACAAGTATTATTTCCATTCCAGTAGTATAAAATAAACCAAAAAAAGAAACCAATGGTAAAATTATGAATGCTTTCAAGTTATTAGTTATGTGACTGTTCTTTAGTTGTCTCGGTCTTCTCGGTCGTTGCTTCTTTTCAGTTTATGCCAACAATGGTACTGTCAAATCTAAATCCACAGTTGCAACTATAAATGCATGCATGTTAGGATTAAATGCAGGCCTATCTGGGCATGCATATATACTCATTTAAATAATCTCCATAATTGAATATAAGTTATTAAACTTTAAAAATCAATTGTTTAAATACTTAAAATTAATTAAATATTCAATATCAAAATGATAAAATATTGATATTGGAAAAAGCAAATTGATATGGTTATGAATTAATTGGATGGATATTATTTGTTTGATGGTTTCTCTTGTTACATTTGCATATAATTATTGTATTAGTACATGTTATATATTGATATTACTTTCCCTATACATATTCTAATTAGTCGTTAAATGATTAGTAGGTGTGAATGGCGTATGCTTCGCATTTAGAGTTCGCTTCACATTATAGTGATTGTATATGCTCACTAATGCTAATAAAAGGTACACATCTCGTATTACATATCGTGTTTTTATATTTTTCCCTATGGGATGCCCCATCCTTGAAGATGAGATATATATATCTGTGATTATATATATATATTGTAAATTTTTCCGATCGAATTGTGCAAAGGAGACGTTGGTGAAATTTTCCTTAAATTTAAGGCGTTAGGAAATTTTTGAGAATTTTAGAAAAAAATTGATAACTAAAATTTGATGTTTATGTTATAACTTGGAATGGTATTAGTTAGTAATTATGAATGAATTTATAGACTTAGAAAAGGTGATAACAAAGTTTCAACGAATTGATTTTTGAAAGTTATAGGCTTAAAAGAATTTGGAAATCTATTGCAACTAATTGGTTTTGAAAATTTAAAGGGTTTGAGCAATTTTCTTACTTGATAATTTCGAGGACAAAATTTTTTTAAGGGGGAAGAATGCAACGACTCAGAATTTCGGTCATTCGAATTTGGAATATTTAATTTATTTTAATATTGAAAAGTTAATTTCATAAGTTAAATAAATTAAATTTCAAATATAATGATTATTTGAATATTTGAAATTGTTTAAATTATTAAATCTTGAATTTTATGTGAATGAAAATGACTTTGGAAGTTGATTTAATTCTATTTGGATAAGAATGAAGATAGTAAACTTTTGAATTTGAAATTAAAAGCAATTAAACTAGTTTTATAATATTCGTTTTAATTAAAGTGTAAAAAATATCGATTCGGGGCACTGTCTCAGATTTTGATGAAACTAGTGTCATTGGGACCATAATAATAAATTATTGTATGCTAACGAATTTCGTGGAAATCAGACGTATCTTTTGGTCGTGTGAGCTCGAAGCACTTAGAAACTAATTATAGAAATTAATATAATATAACTGGGTTTGAAAAGCTATCTTTTGTATATGATCGAATTAGGTCTCGAAAATAGTTTCAATGAGTTCGGGATAAGGTTATTTAGTGTAGGACACCAGGCGGCATGCCTGCTTGGAGTTCAAGATTTTTGGGTGCTTAGAACCGAATATTTTATAATTAAAATAATAGGTACACTATCATCTCCATGCTTCTACCCATGCCCTCTACAGTGCACACTATACTTCCCACGTTTCAACCCATAAATCTTCCCCCTTTGTGTAAATCGCACACCAAACCAGAAAACGTTCGCCATTTTTCAAATTTTCTTCTTCTCAAATCCTATGGTCCACAATCGTCGGAGCCAATCGAGGCGTTTTTAGCCTATGACCTCAACTAGGAAGTTGTTGACGACGTCGAGACATAGGCGATGGACGGTGGAGATGAGGCGCGGTGGCCCATGGTGGCAGCAAAGCTCGGTTGAATGGAAAATGGACAGTTGAGCTTGACAGAGCGCTGTAGGAGGTGATAGAATCCATGGCCGATGCCTTTAGAACGGCGACGACGTAGGGAAGCACCAGTGGAATCACGGCACCGTGGAGGGGACGGTGGTAGAGGGAATTTGCATTTGAATGTCATTTTGTTTTTGGCAAAATTCTCGGTGGAGGCGGTGAGTTGGAGGCTGTCGTTGTTGGCATTGGGTTGCGCGAGGTCGGGGGAAGCCTCTATAGTGGTGCGGTAGGGGATGGGGGCGCGTTAAGGCGGCATGGTGATGAGGAAGCCGTCGTCGATTTGGGTTATAGCCTAGAATCGAGAATGAGGGAAAGATGGATTAATATATTAATAATGATAATTAGTTCAATGAGTGCAATTAGTGTATATAAACTATATTATTTAATTCATGAAATTGTAAAGTAAATATCTCTCCCATTTTAGGTTGGAATTTAATGCGGTCAGTCGCGTTAGGATCGTATTGACGTGCATTATGTTTTGGAGTTGAATTGGTTAAGATCTATGCTTGCAAAATTTTAAGCTAAATTCGAATGTACGAAAACAGAACGCCATTCTCGGCGATAACTGGAATAGCGGTGAGTTAAACTCACCTTTTTGGTTAACCATGATGTTATATAGTTGATAAAAATTGTTGATTGAATGTTAGATGATTTACCGTTTTATCAATTGGTTTGGTTTTATTCCCGCCGCTGGAGTAGAAGACCTTATATATACCAACTTAGTAGCAGATGACTCATATTATATGATTATATACTATTTGTGATGCAAGGGACATGTTGGAGGGATCCAACAGGATTCCTCGTCGCTGTTGATTATATGTGTGTGTGTGTGTGTGTGTGTGTGAGAGCGCGCGTGCTGATATATATGAGTTGTGATGCAGGGGGACAGGTTGGAGGGATCAAATGGGATTCCTCACCATTGTTGAATTGTTTTCAATAATATTCCTGTTATATGAATCATTGAATATTAGGCTCGATTGTTTGACACTATTGGTTATGACATTGTTATATGTTCAGAACTTAAACCCTATAGTGATAAAAAAATCAATATCGACATTGGTTAAACGTTGGGTAGCTATTAGTCTCAAATTAGTATTTTTAAAATACTATAAACTGCCATTTGAGTTGGAGTTAGTTTTTTTGATAGGAAATGGTTTTAAATTGGAAATTGGGTTTCGAAAATACTTTGATTTAAAAGATTTAACTTCTATTTTACTCCAACCTTTTTATCTGCCTTTTCTAAGTTATTTATTTATATTAAGATTGTTTAAAATTATTATATTTAATATTGTTTTAAAGATTATTTATGTATATTTAATGTTGTTTTAAAGTTATTTATCAATATTTTAATATTTTGAAAAGCTAATTATTTAAATAATTAATATGGTTTGAATTAATAATAATGATTTATTAATAATGTTGAGGATTTATTTATTATTATTCTATTAATAATGTTTTGAAATTATTAGTTATTATTTTTAAGATGATTTAAGTTAATAATTATTATTTATTTATAATGTTATTATTAATAATTATTATTATATAATAGTGTTTTGAAGTAAATTGTTATTATTTATTAAATAAATGTTTTCGAGATTTATAAATAGAGTTTTATAAATGGTTTCACAGATTTATAAAATAGTTTTATGAATGGGTTTTTTTATAGATTTATAAAAGAGTTAGTAATTGTTCTTAGATATTTATAAAGGGATTTTATAAAGGGGTTTATAGATTTATAAAAGAAGTTTTATAAATAGTTTTACGGTTTTACAATGAGTTTGTAAAGGATTTTTAGAAATGTATAAAAAGAATTTATAATTGATTAAAATTTATAAAAGAGATTATGAATGATTTTCAGATATTTTTAAAATGGTTTATAAATGGTTTAGAGATTTATAAGGAGTTTATAAATGATTTTAGAATTGAATAGAAAGAAAATCTTTCGTAGTTTTTGTAAATATACTTATACCATTGAGATAAGTATATGAGTACATTTTCTAAGTTGTGATGTGTAATGTTTGTGAATATACTTATACCGTTGAGATAAGTATATGGATATTTTTCCAAGTATTGAAAATATAGGGATTTGTAGGTATATCTTTGTAAAGGTATTTTTATGCAAGTAATCTACAAAGTGATTTTAATTAATGAAAGTTAATAAAGAGGTTAGTAGTTGCATATGTACTTAACTAATGTTGGTTTTTCCCTATGGAATTTATATCCGTGATTTGGATGCGTGTTTGTGGATAGTTAAATAACCGACTATCAAATATAGACCCAGAACGTAGCTTTAGAAATATTTAGAAGGAACATGTGAGTTATATGGCACAGTCATCTCCGATGATGTTGTACTGTGTGTATAAATCTCGTTTCGTTCTCCTAGGACAAATGATAAAGAAATCCATCCACTAATGGTTAGAAGGTGATCTCCGCTCTTATCTTTGACTGTTTATTTACTAAAGAACCAGGGTTGAGTTTACCGGAAACTATCGAATGTTGTTTCGAAGAGACCAGGATCGGATATGTTTTTCGAAAACCACTTCCATCTAACTCAAACATTTCAAAGTGAAGACATCTTGAAGATTATGGAATTGAAGACGGAGCTCTTTGAAGTGCAAAGGCTATTTGCTACTAATCCTGAGGGTGATTCCAAAATGGATGTAGTAGAAGTAGTGCCTTCCGTTCGTTCATCTCCTAAATGACTTATATGGATGAATGCTGACATTGTGCCATCGACTAGAAGGCAAAGTAGCATTCCAAGTGGAAAGTGATATATAAAGGTAAACTAGCCTCTAACCTCATCAACCGAGAAATGACAAAAATCAGGCATGAAGTAGGGCCATGTGGGTCACTCCGATCAGGGTATGGTCATTCCAAATCTAGATCGATTACTATCTACTCATGTATGCTTCAGGGCCCATTAACAAAAAAAGGTGATCATATTCGGTACTACTAGTCAAGTGGTAGGCTAGTCTTATGTGGCAGAGGTATAAGATGTTCTTGTCAGACCCCGGTGCATTTTATCTAGAGATATACCATCAGAAGGTGGTTCCTTACCTTGTCATAGTATGGAATCCATTCTCCAATATGAGCTTTACGGACTTAGTTTTGCCCAACTATGCTGAAACGTGAGATGCGAGCATTTCAGCTATTTTATATATTTACTTTGAATCTCTAGACGTTATTATAATATCATTGGATTTTCTATAGAAATATTTTGGTTATCGTAAGGTAAAAATCTGTCTGTATTTATGTTTGTCATTGTCTTACGAGATACCTTTATTGAAAGGTTTTTGATAAACATTAAATTCATTTGGGTGTGTTTTCTCACACTTGTTTACCAGACTGACTTGGGTGTTATTTTATTATAATGCTCCAGTCAGATCGAGCATATTTATAGATTACTTTAGATGCATTGGAGACCAGGAGACGAGCTGGAGGTCCAAGACGTATCTATGTATTTTTTTGTGTTCCGCTGTGTTGTCTGTCGATTGTATCTATCAGCAATTGTAAGGACAGCCTGTTATAACTATCCGGACTGAAATAGGTTAGTATACTCTAATTGATGTATGTATACTACATTTTTTCTTTGTGTAAAGATTTGTTGTATATTATAGATTATTCATTCTGCTGTAAGATTCTATGTTGTTTAGTTTCTTCTTGTCTTCTTTTTTTCCCTAACTATCCGCCTTTCTATTCAATTTGAGTAGGTCATGTGTGGTTGATTGTCCGCTTAAACTGTATGGAAAACTGGGTCGTTACACTCTCTATGCTAAACAGGTACCGGAGAAAGTGTTAGTTACCACCCATGCCCAATCCACCCGAAGTCAAACCATAACACCAACAATGACCAGAGATAGTGACCAATCTTTTAGCCGTAACTTAGATGTATCACACGAAACTTCGATCTTCTTAACTAGTAAGCATTTCAAACATTGCACCAAAATGTTTTAGTCATGATTATTTCCATGATCAAGCAATATCATGCAATTTCCAAAAGTGTATCCAAATGTATTAGTCGTGATTACCGCCGTGATCAAGCAGTATCACGCAACTTCCAAAATTACATCAAAATGTTTTAGTCATGATTATCGCCGTGATCAAGCAATATCACGCAACTTCCAAAAATACATCAAAATGTTTTAGTCGTGATTATCGCTGTGATCAAGCAATATCATGCAACTTTCAAAAGTGCATCAAAATGTTTCAGTAGTGATTATTGCTGTGGTCAAGTAATATCACATAACTTCCAAAAGTATGTCAAAACATTTTAGTCATGGTACTACTCTGATCAAGTAGCGTCATGCAAGTTCCAAAGCCATGCTTTTACCTCTACCTAAGAAAGTAATTTTGCCTCATGGAAACTACTCGGTTTCACCAAATAAATGATTTTGTCTCACAGCAACTACTCAGTTTCACCAACTAAATGATTTAGCCTCACGACAATTACTTATTTTCGACAAGTAAATGATTTTGCCTCACGGCAACTACTCAGTTTCACTAAGTAAATGATTTCAACTCACAACAACTACTCAGTTTCACCAAATAAATGATTTCACCTCACGGCAACTACACAGTTGCACCAACTAAATAATTTCGCCTTACGAAACTTAATTAGTTCGGAAAGTAAATGATTTCGCCATACGGCAATTACTTAGTTTCGCCAAGAAAATTATTTCGCCTCATGACAACTACTCAGTTTCACCAAGTAAATAATTTCACCTCACGGTAATTACTTAGTTTCGACATGTAAATGATTTCGCTTTACTGAAATTACTTAGTTTTGACATGTAAATGATTTCGCTTTACTGAAATTACTTAGTTTCATAATTGGGTAGATTCCCAATATGGTTAATAAATTGGGTAGATTTCCAAAAAGATTAGTAAATTGGGTAGATTTTCAAAAAGATTAGTAAGTTGGGTAGATTCCCAAAAGATTATTAAGTTGGTTAGATTCCCAAAGAGATTAGAAAGTTAGGTAGATTTCCAAAAAGATTAGTAAGTTAGGTAGATTCCTAAAAAGATTAATAAATTTGGTAGATTCCAAAAAAGATTAATAAGTTAGGAATCTATTAGAAAGTTGGGTAGATTCCCAAAGAGATTGATAAGTTGGGTAGATTCCCAAAAAAATTAATAAGTTAGGTAGATTCCCAAAAGATTAGTAAGTCGGGTTGGTTCCCAAAATATTAGTAAGTTGGGTAGATTCCCAAAGAGACTAGAAAATTAGGTAGATTCCCAAAAAGATTAATAAGTTGGATAGATTCCCAAAAAGATTAGAAAATTGGATAGATTTTCAATATAGTGAGCCATGGTAAAAAACCAAGCATTGGCTAGATCCCCATAATAGTGAGCCACGGCCGATATGTCGTGCAAAGAGTGAGTCACGGGAAGTCGATCGTGCCAAACGCACCGAGTGAGCCACAACCAAAGTGTTGTGAAAAAGAGCGAGGCATGACCGAATTGTATCATGCAAAGAGTGATCCATGGTCAAAAGTACCATGCATGGTGTTGAATTGTGAGTCACGTTAGCCGCGTGCAAAATATAGGCATTATACCGCCACTAGTAGTTTTCTAAAACCCGATACCCATGTGAGACCAAGTCCAGATAACTAGAGCATAGTATCGAAGTATTTTCGCCTCTAGACACTCATTTCAAATTATTTTTTGAAACCCTCTAGATGAAGTTAGATTTCAAGTTATTTTCCAAAATCCCCTTGATGAGGTTAGATTTCAAATTATTTTCCGAAACCCTCTAGATGATGTTAGATTTCAAGTTATTTTCCAAAATCCTCTAGATAAGGTTAGATTTCAAATTGTTTTCCAAAATCCTCTATATGAGGTTAGATTTCAAAATATTTTCTAAACCCCTCTAGACATGGTTAGATTTGAAGTTGTTTTTCGAAATCCTCTTGATTAGGTTAGATTTCAAATTATTTTTTGAAACCCTCTAGATAAAGTTAGATTTCAAGTCGGTTTCTGAAATCCTCTAGATGAGATTAGACTTCAAATTATTTTCTGAAACCCTCTAATTGAGGTAAGATTTCAAGTTGTTTTCCGAAATCCTCTAAATGAGTTGAATTTCAAATTATTTTCAAACATTTTAGAAGAGGTTGGATCATAAAATATTTTCAAAACAAGGTCGGATCTTCATAAGTTGTCTCGGTAAAGTAATATTGTAGAGAATTCTCAGGATAACTACTTTGTACAAAGGCTCGGGTCAACCTTATAATGGGAACGGAACTAACAAGCCAAGTACTAAACATGATATGATGCCCTTCTTTCCAAAGTCCTCCGCATACCAACCGTATGAGGTGAGCTTTGGAGGGCCATGTGTTACACCATAATTTATACTTAGTACAAATTACAAATATTCGAAGGGAAAGCTCCTTGACTTGTAACTCCGAGACCCATTATTTGTTTTTCCACCGAGTTCTTAAGCACCAAGATTAATATCTGAGAACCTAAGATCCGAAAGCAAGAGTAAAGATGTCGATTAAGATCAAGACCGTTGTCCAATTAAAACAACAAGCTCAGTCGAGAGTGGCAACTACCAAGACCAAATACATTTTAACAAGTATCAACAATCAATGGCTCAGATAACCCTGGACCGAGAACAATGGTCAAGATAAATGAAATGAATCAATGGAACTGTATATAAAAGCAACACGTCATCAATCCGCATCAAAGTACTCTCAACGAGATGATGACAAGTGTTTGAATCCAAGCTGCCTATAGCAAGTCAGGTCATCAATCCATGTGAAAGCCCCTACACCAATGGGAGAACCTTAAATTTGCTATAAATAAAGGACTATGCACTACTGAAAAGAGGCCGAAGAAAAGGTTTTCTAACATTATACAATCATTCCATTAAGAAAACTTTAATCAAAAGATCATTGATGGCAGAATTTGTAATAGACATACTTGTACACCAAATTGAGGATAAAAGCTCACGGTAGAATCTTCAAAGTGGATGTAGGGATCTTGGTCTCGGACCACTATAAATCTCGTGTCTCCTTACTTTTTGGTGCTTATTACCTACATAGTTTCGGTATTTATTCAGCTTACCTGTATCTTTTTAGAACAAAACTCCAAAAGCTTTGGAGTGTTAGCCAAACGAAAAATCTATCTAACAACCCCAAAATCACGTCCCTAAGTGCCTCTCGCCTCCACTATGCCAATTCCAGCCATCATTTCCTCCACTTCCAACCATGTCGCCTAAAATCTAAAACCCTAGGTCAACCAAGGACTATCGAACAACCCCTACCCTCACCGCACCCATCATCGAACACACCAACATGTAGATCTCCTCATCACGAACCTAAAGAATCCCTATTTATAATTTTTAGTTAAGTATTTGATTTGATTTAGATTTTTAAAGATGGTGGATTAACTTTCTTAGCTTATAAGAAATGAAGAAAGAAAAGTAAAGAGGGAAGGAAGAAAAATCAAAAGTGTGTTGAACAATCTAAGTGTAGTGATATGTTTATTTGCAATTACAGCATCTCGCTGCATAAAATTTCATTCGCGTACGAATCGCAAATGACAAAAAAAATACGATCGCGCATAAAAATATGACACAATTTCAAAACAATAATAAAATACACTTGTTATCTTATTCTATAAAATTTTAGAAATACCATCGTTTGTCAAAAAATACATCAAATGATAATTTAATATTTTCCAAATTAAAAATTATGGAGAAATCCTATAAATTAAATTAAAAATAAGTCAATAAAAGTCAAGTCGTTTTATTAACAATTGATTTTCTTTTTATTTATTCGAACTATTTATTAATGTGAATAAATATACAAAATAAGTTCACCATTATTATTTATTAATTAAAAGGAGTTAAATAAGGCTATTTAATCCATTTAGTTAATATTTAATTCATAATTCAAATATTAAAAAGCTCCCTATATTTGAATATAAGTTATTAAACTTTAAAAATCAATTATTTGGATATTTAAAATTAATTAAATATTCAAAATCAAAAGGATAAAATTTTTGGGATGTTACATATTTGCTATTGAATCTACAAGCCCATTGGATCAAGCGAAAGGAAAAGCAGCCACGGTTCTTGAAGGTATGATTAAGATATCTAATGTGTCTATATGAGTTCTTTTTTATACTAGTGCTTCACATTCATTTATATCAAGAGACCTAATGGATAAATTAAAGTTGGATTGTACATTGCTAGTAACATCACTTAGGGTAGTAAATCCTATAGGTGGTTACGCTACTTTAGGGCTGAAATGCTATGATTTGATTTTTAATGTATATGGATACTCCTTTTCATGCAATTTGCAAGTTATCAGTCATTTGAATTTTGAAATTATTTTGGGAATGGACTGGCTTGAGCATTATGATGCTTGCTTGTATTTTGCTGATCGATTTATTACTCTAAAGCATCTCAATCATAAAAATTGTATTGCATTTTCCCTGGATACTTCGAAAGTCGGGTCTTGCATTTAACTTTATGCTATGGAATCTCAAGTCAATGAAGTCAAGAATATTCCATTGTTAGAGAATTTTCATATGTGTTTGATTGTGTAAATGAATTACCACCTCAAGGAGCTGTATAATTTCGAATAGATTTAATTGGGTTCTTATCCAGTTGGTAGACCTCCTAGTCGAATATGCCCTACTAAGATAGAAGAATTGCGAACTCAACTAGATGGACTTGAGCAGAAGAACATTATTAGATCAAGTAGTTCGCCATTGGATGCAGCAACAGTATTTATAAAGAAGGCGGATGGGTCCCTAAGGATGTGCATTGATTATAGGAAGTTGAATGAGATGACAATTAAAAACTGTTATCCATTGCCGCAGATTGATGGTCTTTTTGACCAGTTGACTGAAGCGAAATTTTCTCGCAACTTGATTTAGTTATTAGTTTTCACTAATTACTAGCCAATGATAGTATTCCTCTTACAGCATTCAGAACCAGATACAGACCCTATGAGTGGCTAGTTATGCCTTTCAGTTTGATGAATGCACTTGCTTATTTCACTGAGTTGATGAATTGAGTTTTCCGTATTTATTTGGATAAATTTGTATTAGTATTCTATAATGATATCTTAGTCTATTCAAAGATCGAGGAAGAGCATGTAGAACATTTAAGAATTGTCCTAGAAATTTTGAGATCGCATCAACTTAAAGCTATATTCATGAAACATTACTTTTGCCAGAAAGAAGTGAATTTATTGGATATATTATCTCCGATAAAGGTAATTCTATTGATTCGACAAAGATCGAAGCCGTACATAAATGGAAGAGACCAGAGTCGGTTATGGAGATTCGTAGTTTCTTGGGATTGGCTGGAAATTATAGACATTTTATTCAGAACTTTTCAAAAATTTCAACTCCATTAACCCATTTGATGAAGAAAGTAGTAAAGAATAACTGGTTAGGGAGGTGTGAAACAACATTTCAAAAGCTGAAAGAGTTATTATCTCATGCACCTATTCTAATAGTGTCTGATGGTAATAAAGATCTAGTAGTAAATACAATGCTTGCGGGACTGGTCTTAGAGCTGTGTTTAGCCAACGCGATAGGGTCGTAGCATATGCATCAAGACAGTTAAGACAAAATGAAACTAGATATTCCACTCATGATCTAGAGCTAGCAGCAACATTATTTGCTTTGCAATTATGGAGACATTATCAGTTAGGAGAGCGGTTCGTCCTCTATAAGGATCATAAATCCTTGAGAAACTTATTTTCTCAAAAAGATATGAATAAACGACAGCAAAGGTGGCTTGAGTTGCTAGCCGCTTACGATTTTGAGATACAATACACTCTAGGAAAAGGAAACGTAGTGGCTGATGTTCTTAGTCAGAAGCAGCAAGCCATGGTTTCTAAGATAATCGCTGAATGGAATGATTTGGAGTGGTTAAGTTCTTGTAATGTTCAGTTTAGAATGATGGATGATTCATCTGCTATGTTGGCTAGTTTAGAAGTTCAACCAAGCTTAGTTGATAGAATTCAAGCTAGTTAGAAAGACGATCATGTGCTGATTGATCGAATTCAATGACTGTAGAATGAAAAAGACAGCGATGATCTGAAGAAGTTCGAGCTTGACTCGAATAGTAGCTTACGATTGAAAGGAAAGCCATGTGTTCCTAACATAGCTAACCTAAGGAAGGATGTTCTTGACGAATGTCATCATTCCATGTTCACTATCCATCCAGGGTGAACAAAAATGTATAAAAACATGACATACATGTATTATTGGGAAGGTATGAAGCGTGATATAACAGAGTATGTAAGAAGTGCACAACATGCCAGCTAGTGAAGGGAGAACATCAAAAACCCAGCAGATTACTTCAACCATTAGACGTACTGCAGTGAAAATGGGATCAAATTTCTATGGACTTTATTGATGGACTTTCACGTTCGAGAAAAGGAAATGAAAGCATTTGAGTGATAATTGATTGACTCGCTAAAAGTGCACTTTTATTCATGTATACTCGAATCGAAAAACGGAAAGCTTAGCCAGATTATTTATCAAACATATTGTCAAACAACATGGGGTACCCGACAATATAGTTAGTGATTGAGATCCACTTCTCACTAGCCATTTCTAGAAGAGTTTGCAGAAAGCCTTCGGAACACAACTTAATCTTAGTACGGCCTATCATCCACAAATGGATGGTCAAATTGAATGAGTCAATAGAGTTGTAGAAGACCTTTTGAGAGCTTTCATTCTCAAATTTAATGATTTTGGGGAAGACCATCTTCATCTAGTAGAATTCTCTTACAATAACAGTTTCCAGTCCAACATTGGCATTGCTCCTTTCGAAGCTCTTTACGGAAGGTCATGTCATTCTCTAGCTTGTTGGTTGGAAACTGGTGATAGAGTGATACTTGGTCTAAATATAGTGTGAGAGATGACAGAGAAGATCGAGTTTATCAGAAATCGTATGAAAACTGCTCAGTTTAGACAGAAGAGTTATGTCGACAAATGTAGAAAGGATTTAGAATTTTCAGTTAGGGATTATGTATTTGTAAAAATATCTCCGATGAAAGGAGTGAAAATATTTGGAAAAGCTGGAAAATTAACTCTAAGATATATTAGACCTTACCCAATTATGGAGCGTATTGGAAGCTTAACATATCGAATTGATTTACCTGCCTATATATCGGGAGTACACAACGTGTTCCATATGTCCCAGTTAAATAAATGTCTATAAGCTCCTTATATCGTTTTATAGCCAATAAAATTTGAGAAGCTAGAAATTGGACCGAACATGACCTTCACCGTCAAGCCAGCATGGACTGTAGATTTAAAGGTGAAACAATTAAGAAATAAAAATGTTCTGTTAGTAAAGGTACAATGAACAGATAATCCAAAAAACTGTACATAGGAGATCGAGGAGCTAATGGGATGGACACTTCCTAACTTATTCTCTACATAACTAGGTCGGATTTGAAAATAGTTGTGTGTTTTATTTTATTTGAGTCATGGATGACTGGATGTTTTAATTGTTTTTTAATATAAACTAACCATGTTTAGAAATTAGAAACACGTAATTTTTTATAAGGGGGAAGTATGTAATAACCTGAAATTTGGCAATATTATAATTTGATAGTAAAAAATATTTCGAAAGTAATTTGAAATTTGATTATGAAAACAAAAGATAATTTGGGATTCTGTGTAAAAAGAAAAAAAAGAGAAAAAAAAGAGAAATTTTGTTTCCTTGAATGTTAATAAATTAAGAAGAGCATTATTTTATTTGTCTAAATGAGAATAATTATTTCTTAGAAATTAAGAAAAGAATTTGCCTGATAAAACAAGAGTATAAAACAAAATAACATGATTACTTGCCTAATAAAACAAAATAGCATAGTTGCTTGCCTAATAAAATAATAGTATAAAATAAAATAACATAATTACATGCCTAATAAAAAAATAGTATAACTACTAGCCTGATAAAAAGTAGTATAAAACAAAAATAACATACTTGCCTAATAAAACAAAATAGTATAATTACTTTCCTAATAAAACAAAACAAGATGATTACACCTTGCTTATATATAAACCCCCACCTATCCTCTCATTTCACTCACTCATCTCCCTTGTATTCTTCCATACCTCCATTGAAACCTCCACCCAGAGATCAATCGAAATCTTCAATTAGGTAAGCAAATTTCTCTCAACTCTATTGTTTACTTCCTTCTATTAAAATCCTTATTTCATTTCCAGTGTAAATAAAGTATAAAAAACTTTAACATGGTTGAAATTAAATTATAAACTATAGAATTGTGTAGATATCAAGGGTAGTGCATCCCCTCTTTTTTTGCTCTGCTATTATCTATTTTATTATGTTATTTTTGCAAGGGTAGGCTCTGCCATCACCGCACTCTGTTATTTTATTTTTGCAAGGGTAGGCTCTGGCACCACTGCATTTTGTTATTTTATTTTTGCAAGGGTAGGCTCTGCCACCGCCACACTCCATTACTTTATTTTTGCAAGGGTAGGATCTACCACAACCTCTTTATGTTATTTTATTTCTACGAGGGTAGGCTCTGCCACCACCACACTATATTATTTTTGCAAGGGTAGGCTCCACCACTACCACATTCAGTTATTTTAATTTTGCAAAGGAAGGCTCTGCCAACCACCGCATTTTGTTATTCTATTTTTGCAAAGATAGGCTCTGCCATCATCGCAATCTGTTATTTATTTTTACAAAGGTAGGCTCTACCACCATCATATATTTAAATTTGTTATGAAATGTTTAATTATTTGCCTATATTGTTATGAAAGTTGAACATGTATGTCATTTGAATAAAGTAAGAATATTGTGATTTAAACTTGTAAACCTTAGTGACACTGAATACACGATAGTTAGGTGAGAATTACTATCATATATAAAAAGGTGAAATGATATATAATGTGGTAAACCCCTTAGTGACATCTGGTTAACGACGGTTAGGTGGGATTACTATCAAATTGAATTTGAATATATTAAACCCCTTAGTGACATCGGGTTAACGACAGTTAGGTGGGATTGCTATCGTATATAAACTTCCGAAACATGTTAAATACGGTAAATTGAAATGAGTACTATACCAGATAGAGGTAGTATACATCCTAGCTGGATTGATTCAATGTAGCACCTTGAGTGTGGCATCCTTGCCCCAATGTCACTAGTCTGAAGATCTGATGTATGTGCATTGAGTGTTGTGGCTATGTGACTTAGATGAGAAGATGGATAGAGGAGTGTTGTCATGCAGGCTAGAGTAGATCAGGTAGGGTCATCTACAACATTGTAGATCGTGTGGGTGCGCCTATAACACTGATTCATAGGTGATATTCATTATCATTGGTTGTTGATTTGGTTTTTGATATATTTAGTCGTAGGTGATACTAGGTACCACTAGGCGTCGATTCAATTTTTGGTAATTGATTAAATTTATCATTATTATATGATGTCGTATTAATAACTTGTGATTAGATACAATCAAAATTGAATAGATTTGTGATTATGGTCAGATCAAATAAAAATAGAACATTTGTAATATGATTTATATATGATACCTACATGGGGGTTGGGTAATTGACATATTAATATGATGATTTTATTCTGTTCTCTTATATTGTTTAATATTTGAGATTACTCACGGCTAGTTTCTAGCCTGATCTGGATTGTTATTTGTTTTAACAATTTTGGGTCATACTGAGATTGTATTCCAGGATGTACTTTCACGATATCGTTTCTCTCTTATGCTTTTTGGAGAGGAATGTGTAGGGTTTAGATATAGTATTCCATTTCTCATATTTTGTCGTACTAGCCGAAGAAGATAAGGTGATCTTCGACTAGATCATTAGAGACTTCAGGATAGCACTTTAGTAAGTAAGAGGGATGGTAACCGTGTGCGTAGTGGTATATGTAACTTTTTGATGGTGTTTGTAACTAGATGTTGGCATTAGTTGTATGTAAGGATGTGATTTATATATGTGTGTGTGACTTTTTAACCATACTGATGTTGTTGTTGATGTTTTATTTTATGTAATCCTATCCCTATATTATTCACCCTGGGAAACTCGTGTATATTGCTATATGCCAAGACGAGATATGTGTTTTGCAGATATTCGAGTATATAATATTATGTATTCATGTTGAAACAAGGGAATATATACGAGAGATCGCTCATATCATGTCCTTTACTCTGTGCTTTTGGATGGTAACCTCCCTCTGATAGTATGGGTATAGAGCCGAGGTGTCATATAACAACACATTCTCAAAAATTCTGATATAACATAATAGTAATGCAGCAGAAATAAGAATACCATGGTAGGTGAAAACTCCAACTCATCTCCTTGAGCTTCAAAGAATATCAACGAAAACCTGCCTTTCCCATACTACTTGAAAGAGCACCCATAGAAATAAGGGAAATATAAAGCAATGAGTTGGACATAAGTCTGATGTAAGAAACTCAAGAAATACACGATCAACACATAACAGTGTTTTTGAGACCGCTCGGATCATCATAACGGTTATTCCCTCAAAAGAACCACCTATCTAATAAGTACATAAGGTTATGTAATAAATAATGTCTAGGGTAAAGAATATAAATCATAAAATAGCTGTGCTGCTTGCATCTCACAACATAACAATATTAGAAGTGCAACTAAAACCGCTAAGGTACATACACATATGGATTTTCCACAGAGGCACCTCTAGTAAATTGAAGCAGATCTCTATGTACAAGGATCAGAATTCACCTTCTGAGCATCGTATATCTCTAAATAAAATATACCATAATGAAAACACAACCAGCCCATGCCCAAACAGGTAGAACCAAGTATCAACAACTCCCGCCGACCAACATATCAAAAGCATATTGAAAGCATATCTAGATATGGAGTCGATATACCCTGTTGCGGGTTAGCTAAACCCTAGGTTGTGTAGCATACTCTGTCTTTAGCCATTTCTTATGTTATAGTCACGTTCGACATCTCTCACATGATTCATCACTTAAACAGATCTCAAATCTCTCTATGGATTCTAGCATCTCGAATAGTCCACGAATCTCTCCATGGATCCTAACAAAAGTCGTTCGACGAATGCTAACACTGACCTCTCCCTTGGACTTAACTACAGGATAGACAGTTCAACTCTATAGCATTAGTCTGAAATGTTAAGGCTGACCTCTCCCTTGGACTTAACCTTAGGATAGATAGTTCAACTCTATAACATTCCACTTCACAACTGCTTCCAACACATAGAACTCATATATCAATTTTGAAGTGGTTGTCGGCAAGTAAAACCCTTATTCGATCCCGGTCTCTTCAAAACTAAATCGAAGAATTTTCGGTTAACCCAATTTTATTTCTTTAAGAAGTAAACGAATGATATAAAGGATTCCTCCTCGCGGGATTTTGTATGCATGCATTCTAAAAGCAAGAGACGATTCATACGAATGAGTCCACCCCAGGGGATCTCAAATCGTATTAATACGTGATGCTTACATATACTTCCAAAGTTAAATTGGTCAATTTTGATAGTTGGCTAATCGAATATCAAGTACAAAATAGAAACAATCGTATATGGAAAACAAGTCTCGTATACTTATCATGTTTCTGACTTTATCAATTTATGACATCCCTTGGTCAAGAGTGAAGTTGGTAGGTTAGAGCACTATTGCTTCTAAACCCTACTTGAACATCGTTCTTAACTCTTATAGATAGAATAAATCTACTTTGTCGGCTTTTAGTGCTAAGTACACGACTAAGTACTTTCCATAAACAAACAAACACATAAAGCATGATTAAGTCACATAAAAATGATTAAGTCACACAAGCATGACTTAGTCACACGAAGCATGATTAAGTCACGTAAGCGACTTCTAATTCCTTTTTATTTAATTAATCCTTTTATCAATGAAAACCTCTTATATAATTAACGTATCTTTACAAAAGATATATACATGTATACTACTATTTCACTATTCATTTCTACTCCTTTTAATACTTAGAAATGTATCCATATACTTGTCTTATATGGTATAAGTATATTCACAAATCATTAACAAGATTTCTTACTTTAAAATATAATCAAAGAGGTTAAAAACAAATGTTACTCAAATATTGTCACTATAAATCCCTTCTCTTTTATAAGTTAAATCCTTACTGCATATAACCTTTTTCAAAGTTATTTCAACTTGTCATTATCTTTAAAATATCCATTTATAAAGATATAAATATATTCACAAGGATTATAGACAATTGTTACTTAAACATTTGCCACTACAAACCCAAAACCATTTCACTTATAGTTATCTTTAAAACATTATTTGTAGAGATTTAATTATATTACTAAGTATTGTCAAAAAAGGTTAAAAACAAATGTTGCTCAAATATTGTTTACTATAACCCAAAACCATTTCACTTATAATTACCTTTAAAACATTCATTAAGAGATCTAATTATATATACACTTATTAAACAAAGCAATATACTTTTAATTAACTTTACAAAGCCCTTTTATTATAACATAACTGTTATAATCCAAAACTACCTTTTTTCTTTAATAAAATACTTAACTTTTCCAAAAGTTATATGTTTACTAAAACCCTTTTGTGACATCCCGGAATTTCGAGCAATATCAATTTAATAATCTGTGATGAATATTAAATTGAATTGATATATTATTGGATTATAAGATCTGAATTAATATTTTTCTTCTGCTAAATATTTAATTGATTTGAAATATCTTTGGATTATAACATTTGAATTGGTACTTTTCACTTAATTAATATCGTATTGTGAATTATTTTCTATCTATTTTATATATATTGGTATATATTTCAGATAGGGAAGTTCTGTTTTAAATTCAATCGATAAATTTTGTTTTAAATTTCTAATATGTATATTCTAGTGGTTTGGAAATTATTATTTATTTCAAAGTAAGTTTTTCAAAGCTATTAAATTCATAAATATATTGTTTTAAAATATTTTAGATAAATGTTTAAATTGTTTAGAACTATTTCTGACTTTGGTTTAAATTTATATTTATTAACAAAAGGGTTTTGTTCTATTTTCTTTTTAAATAAAAGTATTGCTTGTTAAATTTATAGTTTAAAATGTATATATGTTATAAATTCAATTTTTGTCAAATGATATTCTAGTATATATTATAAAATAAGAAATGTAAATGAAAGAATAATTTCTTTGTTTAAATTTATTTTTAAATTTGATAAATGAGCTTTTATAAATAATATATTCAAATAGAAATACAATGCGATAATACGAGTGACAAAAACGCAGGTTGAATAACAAGTGAAACAAATATACGTGAGTGAAATTTTATCGTTTGTAAGTAATAAAACAAATACATTTTATAATCGACAACACATTAAAAGCGATAATACAAATGGAACGAATACCCGAGATAGATGTTTTGGTTTTGTAAACTATAAATCCAATGTACTTTATAATCAAACAATATATTACAGTATCCATTTACACTTCACCATCAAGCAACTTCAACACAATCTAATGACTTAATCTAACAACATTCATCACATTTATAATTAAATGAGAATATTACAATAACATTTTATTACAATTCAAAATATAGCAAGAAAATAAAATACATAGGAGAAATTTCCAGCCTTTATACAGCTGCCTAGCAAATGGAATAGGGGAAAGAATCACATTTTTATCATGATTCAAAGTAAACCATGTTCGACTATATATATGCCTGCAAAACTTAAAGGAAATAAAAGCAAAATATAAAGTGAAAATGAAAACATGCTTGTGAAGTAAGCCACAGGCAAGTGTATAAAATATGGATAAGAATCAAAAGAAAATATCATAGTACAAATAGCAATAAATGTTCAAATCCTTAGCAGCCAACTATTGTCATTTCGAGTGTATAAGAATTCTTTTCAGCCTACATTGTTATAAAATATCTCTGACCTGTTAAGACAAAAAAAAATATGAAACCCTGTTTTAAACTTCAACCTGCAAGCTGTTTCTACTATCTTCCATTTCCAGTTCGAGTTAAACCAGAATAAAATGAAACTCCACTTAAAGCTTAAAACAAGATTCATTTAAACACCAATAACTAGCAATCAAATTCAACTGAACACCAGCAACTACAACAAAGTAGAGAAGCAAAATGATTAGAAGATCAAAAGGGAAAGACATGTTTCCAGTTTTTAAAGAATTCAAAGCAGTTGCAAAAGACAGGGTCTCTGATCTTTTATAAACTCTGGTGAGTAACAAATGTTTTTAAAAATATAGGTATAAATGGTATTGCATGATTTTCTCTGCAACAAATATGCCTGTAGTCATGTTTTAAAGTTCTGTGAACATATTATGTAATACTTTGAGTATGGTGTGGATGTTTACTGGTTTCAAATTTTAAACCCATGCATAAATCAAACACTCATGATTTAATCTTCATTGGTACCTGAGTTTAGAGAAATATAGGATGTTATATCTTGGCATATAAACTGGTTTAAGTTTAAAATAGCTTGAGTTGCACCTGGAAACAAAAGAATTACAGAGTACCACTAAACAAGTTAAAATTTCACTATCAAAATTCTTAGATTCAGTTATATAAATGGATTGCTCATACAAAAATAGGATTTTTAACATAAAAATCTGAATTTTTAGTGATCGAATTCGCGAGCTGTTGGGATTTGATCAGAAAAGCAATTCGAAGGATTTTCTGATGATCTGTGAAGAGGGGGTGGTCGGGGTTCTGCGTATCGATGGAGGAGCGATCGTATGACATGGGAAAAATACTGGATCGCGAAGAAACTCGTCGTGGAAGACGTGGCGAGGGTTTTCTTTTTGGAAACCTAGTTTTACTGGGTTGAGGAAATTTGATCACCACGACCGGCGTGGTTGATCGAGTGCGACGAAATGTGGTGAGATGGTGGCGGAGGAGTTCGACGAGGTGTATACGAATTTTCTCGGCGACTGATGGCCGGAATCGCCTGGACGAGGATGTTTAGCCGGAGTTGTTTTACCAAGTGGAGTTCGTGAATACTCGAATTCGTCTGGAGCTTCGTGAAGTGGTTTCGTGGGTCGGAGTCGTCTGGGTGGTGGTTCGTCGAGGTGTCTGGAGGATCGCCAGAGGTAGCGGCGGCGGAAACTACGTGTGCACGTGCACGGGATTGAGCTGGTATCAGTTCGTATGAATGGGGAAGAAGAAGGAGTTCGTCGAAGCGAATCTCGTGGAAACTGGGTTATGGCTCGAGTGGATATCGGGTTCGTACGCGAGTAAAACATTTCCAGATTTTAAGCAAAGCAAGTTTTAAAAAGGAAAGAGAAGGAAAGAAAGAATAGGGAAGTGACGCGAGTTTCCCGAGTGATGTCGTGATTTACTCGAAGCAACGTAGGGTTTTACTCGGGAAAAAAATAAGGGTGGTCTCGAGTCATATGTTCCAGCCTAAAACAGTGACTGTTTTACAGTTTTTAAGTATTAAGTTAAATTTTGTGATTAATGTAAAACTGAGTTTAGTTCAAGTATTTAAATCCAGATTTTAGAAATAAAAGAAAAGTTTAAAAATTTAAATACTTTAAATAATTTAAATAATTGAATTTAAAAAGAGTTTTGATTTAAAACCCTCTTCATAGCAAAGTATTTAAGATTGTAATTTAAGATGTTTAAAGGTTAGTTTTGTAAAATGATTAAGTCTTATTAGTGATTAGTTCAAAACTGAAATTTTAAAATGGAAGTTTAAAGGAAGTAAATAAACGATTTTAAAACATTTGAAAGTGAAATTTAATCAAAAGTGAAAATGAGTTTTCTTAAGAAATAAAGATTTAAGTTTAAACTCATTAACTGATAAGAGATTTAGAATGGTACTAGAAATTGTATTGATTAAATAGGAGATTAAAGTTTAAATGAATTAATTAAAGTTTAAATGAATTAAGTGATTAATTTGTAACTACAAGTTTAATTTATATTAATTAAAGTTTAAAAAATGGAATAAGTAATTTATATGTTATTAGTGAAAGGTTAATTGGATTTATAATTAATAATAAATTAATGTGAGTTAATTACTTAGATTGTAATTAAATAAGTGTTAATGGAGGTCATTAACTGAATTATTTTATAATTAATCAATATAACTGTTTATTTATAGTTATTTGGATTAATTAAAATCAACATTTTAATTATTAAGTATAGTTAATTGAATGGAAAGTAATTAAGGAGTTAATTACTCATTTGACGTATTGAGTAATTTGATTTATTCAGGTTAATTAACTTATTTTAATAAATCTAAGTAATCAATTTGTGATGTGATAAGTATAATTACTCAGAGAAGTAATTGGTAGATAATTACAAGACGTAGTTAATGGGATGAGTTTGTTAATAAAATAATTAGAGTATAATTACTTTTTATAATTAATCAAGGGATTAATTGGAGATAATTATTTATAGAGTAATTAAAGGAGTTAATTACTGATTTGATTAATCAAGGGTGATTTATATTGTGGATTAAATTAAAGATTGATTACTTTGATTTAACTAAATTAAATTGTAAATGTAATTCGAGATCATTAATTATTATAATTAATGTTGGAATTTGGAATAAATGTATTTGGATTTATTTATAAATGGAAAATTTTATTAATACAATTAATTAAGTAATGTAATTAACTTTAGTTAATTAATAAATGAAGTTATGAAAAGGTTAATTTCTATATTTGGTTAAGTAATTAATCTGAGAAGTAACTCAAGGAATTTACTTAAATGTAATTAAAGAAAATTAATCAAGGATGATTAATAAAAAAGGAATAATGGGATGATGATTTATCAATTGATTGATAATTAATTAATATAGGCAAGTTTAATAATGATGAAGTAATTAATTTAATTAATTTTAAATTAATTAAAGGTAGGGTAATTGATTTAATTCGTTTTAAATTAATTACCAACGATGTAATTATTATCTTTGCTTATGAATGGATGATATGAATTCCCATTGATTGATTGAAAACTCAGTTATGTGATGAGTAATCTCTGTTTGATTTGGATGCTCTGATTTAAGTGTGATATCATAGATTATCCACTTATGCTGATATGTGATTATTTATCTGTGATATTGTGATTTATCTATCTGTGTTGATATGGATAATTGAATTGAATTGTTTTAAACCTTTAAAACAACTTGGCCTTAAAAGACACGGTTTGGATTTCGATGAGACCGGGATCGGGTTTCCGTATACCGGGATTCTAGGTCTGGAGACCCGAATACCACATCGATCCAAAATAACGATAGGTCGTGAAATCCAAATGGAGCAAGTGAAGACTCGAGGTATAAGAACTATTCGTCAGTATAACTCTGTGGGTGATTCCGTAATGAGTTTGACGGAAATAGTACTTATAGATTCGAGATGAAGATTCAGAGTGCAAGGGTTATCGTCGTTAACTCTGAGGGTGATTCCAAAATGAGTGTAACGAGATAATGCCTTCGGTTTCGTTCGAACCCGGAACGAACTTGTATGGATTGAATGCTTTCAGCACATCGTCAGGTGGACGATGAGCATTCTAAGTGATGAGTTCTGATAAAGGTAATCATGACCTCAAGCCTCATCAACCGGGAATGGCTAAAACAGGGGAGGTGCAACAAGGCTTCGTGGGTAGCTCCCACTTGAGAGCGAGATTTCCCCCTGTCTAGATGTCCCTTTTTATTTCGGCTGTGTGGGCAGTGGAGACGTCCGACTGCCGGGGTTGTCTCGTTCGGAACTGTTCAGTAAGGAATGGGTCCAGCTTTGTGTTGCAGGGGACTTAGGGTGGGTCCTCGGTACGGTGATCTAGGCCACGTACTGTGACGGGCGGTACCCCAGTAGCCCAGCCATTGTATGGAATCCAAAATCCAATAAGCGCCCTCGGTTTTGATTATATACCTAGTATGCTGGAATTTAATCATGTAACAATTTCAGCTATTTTCTATTTACTTGAAAACCCTAGACACTATTATAATATCACTGGATTTTCTATCAAATGTTTTGGTTAGCGTAAGGTAAAAACTTACCCATGTTTATTTGTGGGGAGTCTTACGTGATACCTTTGTTTCAAATGATTTTCAAAGTTAAGCAACTTTAACCTGTTACTCATACCAGACCCATGTCTGACCCGAAGTTTATTTCTATTTTTCATAAACTCTCGGGTACCCAAATTTTTACGGGTAGTCAAGGGATTCAAGTTTAACTTTGACAAATTCTGGAGGAGCATTGGAGCAGGAGGCTTCAGCGTGTAGATATATATATATTGGTTCCGCTGTGTCAGTGTTATTCTGTATATTCCGCTGTGTTGTATCTCTGTGATGTTGAGTTGTATTAACTAGACAGGTGTTTATAACTGTCTATTATGTGATGTATTATCGTGTACTCTGATGTATATGACATTTATGTGATATATTATATTTTATTCGTTCCGCTGTTGAGATTCTATGTTTGTTTCTTCTTCTTTCTATCCTTTCTACTTTCTCACCTCTTCCTTTTCTTTAAAACGATACGTCTTCCTGGGCATAGGAAGTCGGGTCGTGACACCTTTAAAAATGATACACACACAAACAAATCAATTTATAAAACTAAGATTTTTAATGAAATTCTAAAAATAATTTAAAATAAGCTTTTTAATACTTAATAAAATAATATCGTGCTATTCTGTCAACGGTTAGAAAAGATGGTGGTATTGCAATTGCAACAGCTACATCTGGTATCGCTGCAACTATACTACCTGGTGGAAGAACTGCACGTTCAAGATTTAAACTTCCATTACAACCAAAAGCGACATCAACATGCTCAATAAGCAAATAGTCAAAATTAGCAAAACTTTTAAAACAATCAACTATTCTTATATGGGATGAAGCTACAATGGTACATCGTTATGCTTTTGAGGCATTTGATAGAACTATGAGAGATATAATGGATGTATATGAACCATTTGGAGGTAAAATCCTTATTATGGGAGGAGATTTTCGACAATTATTGCCAGTTGTGCCTAAAGCTACAAGAAATGAAGCGATTAATGCATGCATCATTAAATCACTTTTATGGGAAAAATTTAAAATTTTGCATTTAAAGAAAAACATACGAGCAGCAAATGATATCGCATATTCAAAATTTCTAATTCAAATTGGAGATTGTACCGAACCTTCAATCAATGAAGAAATGATTCAACTACCAACAAATATGGTCATAACATCAAAAAATGATGTTAATCCACTATCAAATTTGATAGATACAATTTTTCCCAACTTATCAAAAAATGCATTCGATAAAGAGTACATAGTTAATAGAGCATTAATTACACCACTAAATGAATGTGTCGACAAGCTCAATGAACATGTACTCAATATATTTCCTGGAAATGAAATCATTTATTATTCATATGATGCAGTAGAAGACGATGCTCGTAATTTATGTTGATACGCTATATTTTGATCAATGACAATGTGCTTCAACAAAAAGGAAGAGATATGTGCAAGGATAAAGGAAGGACTATGAAGACCAAGGATATCATGAGTACTTAGTATATTTAGGTCTTAGTCTTATTGTTAAAATCTATCCTCAAGAAGCTTGCACAAACACAAGAACACATTTCATAACTTAATGTTTTAGTTAAAGTGTTCACTGTGCAGAAACTACCAGTTCAGTCGACTGAAAAGGAAATCCCAGTCGACTGAACCTGTTATAGAATTACAACATGCACAGTTTCAGTCGATTGAAATTCCCTGTTCAGTCAACTGAATTTGAACCTGCGAATTTTTACTGAAAAGACACCTTCTTCTTACCAAGAGTTGCAACCATTCTCCAATGGTAATGGATGCATCTCTTGCCTGAATCTTTTGCAAATAGATACATCTCTTCTACACCTATAAATACATGTTTCTATCATTTGCAAATCACTAATTCTAATTGCTTTAATCTCTCTATTATCTTGCACATACTTTCATATTTCTTAAGTTTTCAAAAAGCAATCTCAAACCACTTCAATTGCTTGAATCTCTGATTTATCTTAAATACTCTTTTTGATTCATAGCAATTTATATTTCCTAAATCTTCATAAACACATTTCATACTCTTGAGGATAAGATTATAGGAAAGTTGTACTCAATTAGACTCATTAGTGTTATCAAGAACACAACAAGTCAGGAATACTTTTTGTATCTAGTTGAAGTCCTCTTCAGTAGTCGAGGCAAGAAATCCCGTACGGTTGTTCGGGTAAGTTGTAAACCTATTCCTTCGGGTTAAGTGAGGGTTGTTGGTTAGTTGAATTCCTAATAGGAGCTTAGGGACTGGACGTAGGACAAGAGGTCCGAACCAGTATAAAGTCTTGGTGTCTACTTTACTTACTGCTTATTGCTATCTATCTAGACCATTCCACTATTCCATATTATACGATCCTACCGCATAGCTTCTTTCAATTGGTATCAGAGCAAGGCCGTCTTATAACCATAACACCGTTATTTGACATATTGATAATATGGAAAACAACACAAGCACAACATCTGCCTATAACTCTACATTTGCGGAAGGACAATCTACTCAAAGACCCCCTCTATTCAATGGACTAAACTATAATTATTGGGCTACAAGGATGAGGATTTATATGCAAGCAACAAGCTTTGAAGCTTGGAATGCAACTCAAGCAGAACTCGTTGTACCCACAACTGATTATTCTACATGGTCGCAAACTCAGAAGAATGAAGTTAGTGCAAATGCCAAAGCTATGAATATGCTATTTTGCGCTTTGGATAGAAATGAGTTCAATCGTGTTAGCATTTGTACTACTGCACATCAGATATGGAGTACACTTAAAACCATACATGAAGGCACAAACAAGGTCAAACAAACAAAGATCTCCATGCTAAAGAACTAGTTCCAAAACTTTAGAATGTGACAAAATGAATCCATCAATGACATGTACTCGAGATTCCAAGACATTCATCATGCCTTAATTGGACTAGGAGAAAAATACATGGATTTTGATATTGTATCTAAAGTTCTAAATTCACTCACTGATGAATGGGAGAGAAAAGTCTTAGCAATCGAAGAAGCAAATGATCTATCTACAATGAAACCAGAAGAATTAATTGGAAATCTTATGTCATATGAAGTAAATATGCAAGCTAAGAAAGATCAAGCACAAGAAAGAAAGAATGTAGCTTTTCATGCGGAAAAGGAAGAATCGGAGTCTGAAGATGAGGATCTAGCATTTATAGCCAAAAATTTCAAGAAATTCTTAAGGTATAGAAAAGGAAATAAAAATGGATTCAAAAAGAATTTCTTGAACAAACCTACATCTTCGAATATAGAGTGTTTCAAATGTCACAAGAAAGGTCACATGCACAAAGATTGTCTAGAACAAAAGAAGGAGAATCAAAGAACTCTAAATAACAAAGACAAGAAAGAAAAATTCAAAAAGAAGGCATTCTCTATAACATGGGACGATTCAGATTCATCTTCATCTGAAAGTGAAAATGATAGCGATAATGAACAAGCGAATGTATGTTTTATGGCTCAAGAATCTGAGGTTAGTAATTTAACTTTCGACGATTTAATTGATGTAAACACTGAACTTTTGAGCACAATAAAAACTCTTAAAAGGAACTCAAGGAAACTCATGAAAATCAAAACAAAGCTGAATTTGAAAGAGATATGTTAAAAGATGAAAAGAAAATTCTAGAGGAAGAACTTGAAAAAGTTCAAGAGTCTCTTTCAAATTCGGAAACTCAATTATCACTTTTAAGTCAAGAAATTGAAACTCAAAAGACAAAAAATGATATAATTGTTTTTGAAAATCATGAGTTAAAAACTAAGATTAGACAAGTTGAGTTAGAAAATAATAGTCTTCAAGTTAGATTAGATAACATCACTAAAAATGTTTCTAATTTTAACAAAGGAAGAGAAAATTTATCTAAGATTTTAGAAAATTCTCAATCCTTCTCAAATAAACATGGATTAGGATATATAAAAGAGTCAAAAATTCCTAAAAAGAATTTTAAGAGGAATATTGATTCAAAACAACAAATGTTATTAAGAGAGCCTATTAGAACAAAAGAAAAAACTAAGATAGTTAAAATTTGGGTTCCAAAGACTAACAATATTTTAATTAGGAATAACTATATTAAAGCATTTATAGATAGTGTTCATAATAATAAAAATTATATTTATAAAAAGGATACTGAACCAAATTGGGTTTGGTTTCCTAAGTTCTAACTTTTAGGACCCTATTGAAAGGTGGGTACCAATAATTTTGTATTTATTTTCAGGTCCCACTCAAAAAGAAGAAATGGATACTAGACAGTGGTTACTCAAAACACATGACCGACGACAAAGATATGCTTACAAACATCACATACTTTGATGGTGGCTCGGTTACCTTCGGAGACAATTCAAAAGGCTATATCATTGGCAAAGGAGATGTGAGCAATTACAGTACATCAAATTTACCTTTTATTACAAATGTTTCATTAGTTACAAAATCTAAAACATAATCTACTAAGCATAAGTCAACTTTGTGACAAAGGTTTTAAAATAACTTTTTCGAAAAATAAATGTAGTATTTTTGATCAAAACCAAAATCTTGTTTTTGAGGGAAATAGAGATAGGAATATTTATGTTCTAAATATGAAAATTAATCATAATACAAATATGTGTTTACTAGCCAAAGATAATGATCATTGGTTGTGGCATAAAAGATTTTGTCATATTAATTTCAAAACTATTAGAAAACTTTCTAAAAATGAATTAGTAAGAGGTTTACCTAAGATAAACTTTAAGATAAAAAATCTTTGTGATGATTGTCAAATAGGAAAATTAACAAAATCATCTTTCAAATCTAAGAAAAATAGTTCAACTTTACAACCACTAGAATTACTTCATATGGATCTTTTCGGACCAACACAAGTTCAATCCATTAATCATAATCAATATTTATCTGTAATAGTTGATGATTTCTCAAGATATACATGGACTATTTTTATGAAAAATAAAAGTGATACATTTGAGCACTTTAAAACATTTGTCAAAAGAATTCAAAACACTAAAGATTTGAAAATTAAGAATATACGAAGTGATCATGGTGGTGAATTCGAAAATGAAGCTTTTGAATCTTTCTGTAAAAAGAAAGGAATAAATCATAACTTTTCATTTCCTAGAACTCCTCAACAAAATGGAGTAGTGGAAAGAAAGAATAGAACATTACAAGAATGTGCAAGAACATTATTAAATGGAAGCCTTCTACCAAAACATTTTTGGGCAGAAGCCGTAGCTACTGCATGTTATGTATTAAATCGTATTTCTATTAGACCATTAACTAAAAATACTTCATATGAACTTTTTAACAATAGAAAGCCAAATATCTCTTATTTTAAAATATTTGGATCAAAATGTTTTATTTTAAATACACAAAAGACCAACTAGGAAAATTCGATCCGAAAGCTGATGAAGGAATTTTTGTAGGATACTCAGAACGAAGTAAGGCATATCGAGTTTTTAATAAACGAACAAATATAATCGAAGAAACTTTACATGTATCTTTTGATGAAAACTTTAATAAAAACTTGAGTATAAAAGATGATGATGAATTTATAATAAATACAGACAATACAAATCTTGAAAATATGAATAATACCGAACTTAGATCTCCACCTAGAATCTTACGAGATCACCCTGTACAAAACATAATCGGTGAAATTGATTCTCAAGTTAAAACTAGAAGTCAGCTAAACCAAATGGGACATGTTGCTTTTATTTCTACATTAGAACCTAAAAATCCTAAAGAAGCATCAACAGATGACTACTGGATTGTTGCTATGCAAGAAGAATTAAATCAATTCGAATGTAACGATGTTTGGGATTTAGTTCCTCGTCCTAATAATCAACCTGTTATAGGAACAAAATGGGTTTACAAAAATAAAGTAGACGAACAAGGAAATATAAATAGGAATAAAGCTAGACTAGTAGCACAGGGATATAATCAAGAGGAAGGTATCGACTTTGAAGAAACATTTGCTCCCGTTGCAAGACTTGAAGCAATACGTATTCTATTGGCCTTCGCGTGTTTTCACAATTTTAAACTTTATCAAATGGATGTTAAAAGTGCTTTTCTAAATGGTTTTATAAAAGAAAATGTGTACGTAGAGCAACCCCCTTTATTCATACATGAAAAATATCCGGATCATGTATATAAATTAAAGAAAGCCTTATATGGTCTTAAACAAGCACCTCGTGCTTGGTATGAGAGACTTAAAAGCTATTTACTAGATTCAGGATTTCAAATCGGAAAAGTAGATCAAACTCTATTCATTAAAAACACTGCTAAAGACATTCTAATAATTCAAATATATGTAGATGACATTATATTTGGTTCAACTAATGAAAACTTGTGTAAAGAATTTTCAAATATAATGACTAAGGAATTCGAAATGTCACACATGGGAGAATTATCTTATTTTCTCGGATTACAAATTAAACAATTAACGAATGGAATTTTCTTAAACCAAGAAAAATATTGTGCTAATCTAATTAAACGTTTTGGAATGGAAAACACTTCTGGAAAACCTACTCCTATGAGTACCACAACTCATCTCGATCGAGATGAAAATGGCAAAAGTGTAGACCAAAAGTTGTTTAGAAGTATGATAGGATCTTTACTATACTTAACCGCTAGTAGACCAGACATAATGATGAGCGTATGTTTATGTGCACGTTTTCAAGCTAATCCTAAATAATCACATTTAAGAGCCATAAAACGAATTATGCGATATCTTAATAATACTAAGGACTTTGGTCTTTTCTATCCAAAATTTTGTCCATTCGAGTTAGTGTCATTTAGTGATGCTGATTTTGGTGGATCTCGAACTGATAGAAAAAGTACAAGTGGTACGTGCCATTTTATTGGAAAATCACTTGTATCTTGGTTTAGTAAGAAACAAAATTGTGTCTCACTTTCCACGTGTGAAGCAGAGTATATATCAGCCGCTTTAGCTTGTACTCAAGTTATCTATATGCAACAAACACTTAAAGATTTTAATATAAATTTAACAAATTCTACAATATATTGTGATAATACAAGTACAATAAATTTATCTAAAAATCCGGTAAATCATTCTCGTACAAAACATATTTATATTCGTCACCATTTTCTACGTGACAATATCGGAAAAGGAATCATAAATTTAGAACATATTTCTACCGAAAATCAGATTGCTGATATATTTACTAAACCTTTATTATAAAACTCATTTATAAAATTGCGACGAGAATTAGGAATAATTTCTTTTAAAGATGTTTTATAGCAAATATTATAAAAATTATAAACTCAGTCGACTAAACAACTCTGCCTAGTCGACTGAATAACAAAAACAAAATTATTCAATGTATATGTTTCAATTCAGCTACATAATACATAATAGATTAAAGGATGTCTCTAATCCATCCATTTCTAACCAATGTTTTTAATCCAATAAAGCAATGATTGGTTCTAAAACCTTATTATTTTACCACCATGTTTTTCTTAGCATTTTCATACTATAAATATACTTTTATACATATAATTATTTTCAAAAATTACAAAGTTTGAAAATTCTATATAAAAATGTCTTCCAACAACTCATACTCTCCAATCAACATCACCTCCTCAGTCGATAACTCACCTACATCACCAAAACTTCCTACGCCAACACCAAAGCATGAACCAGTTTATAAATGGGAAAACTATCGAACTGGCTACACACCGAAATCGAAGAAGGCAAAACGTGGACTTTTTACCTCACCTGATACGAAAAGAAAGATTGATGAGATTCATCACTTTCAACAACAACAAATTGATCTTCAACGAGAATTATATTTTGAACAAAAAGTAACGGCAAGACAGCTAAGCTTTCTTGAGCAAATTGGTTTACGATTTTGTAGCTCGAAGAAAAATGATGTGAGTGAGCCCCTACCTCAACCAGTTAGTACGTTCGATCCATCTTCATCATATCGTACACCAATCGATCCGGTTAATCCTTGGATGTCACCAAAAACTCCTCAATATAGCCCAAATTCATGGAACAAGAACTATATGGCGAATGAGGGTTATAAAACACCAAAGAACAATACTCCATCCGAGAAATGATGATTTTTTTCGGTCAAAATAATATTGTTCTATTGTAATTTTTTTATGTAATTGTAATAATTTTATTCAATAAAATATTCATATTAAAAATGCAAAAATTACAAGGTTCAGTCGACTGAATCTTACTGCTCAGTCGACTGAACATAAAAACAAAAAAACTACAATAGCTCAGTCGACTAACCCTCTCTGCACAGTCGCCTAAATTTACAAACAGAGACTTTCAGTCAATAGTTCAGTCGACTGAAAACTCTGTTCAGTCGACTGAAAATACCCAGAAAACTCTCGGGTTCTAGATTCAGTCGACTGAACAGACAATTCAGTTGACTGAACGCTGATTCCCAGGCTATTTTTTCCCTTTTTACCACCAATCTTTACTTTTACCCTTCATTTTTCACATTCCAAAAGTTACTTCTTCCCCATTATTCTTCAAAACCCTAGCCCCCAATCATTTTTTTAAATTTCCTTCAAAACTCACTAAACAATGGCTCCAAAAAGATCAAGGGCTTCTTCTTCAACCTCCTCCGAGCCAATTGATGCTCAAATTGCACAATGGCTCTATGATGGAGTGGCCGTAACAAGGTGGAACAAAATGAAGAACTCTCGTATCTTTGAACACTCCTTCGTTGATTTTCAGAGTCTTCAAACGTACAACATACAAGCTTTGACAGATCAGGCAGGTTTAACCTCTCTCTTAGACATAAAACGAAATGATAATGCAATTAATCATATTATGGTCAAGTTGTTCTATGCAAACCTTAGCCTTGGGCACCAAACTCCAAGAAATCCAACTGATAGTGTTTGGAGTATGGTGTGCGGGAAGAAAGTATGGTTCTCCCTAGACCGAATTGCACACATTTTAGGATCTCCTAACTTTGGAAGCAAGCTTGAAGAAATCGACTTTAACCCTTATATTCGTGACAACATCAATCATCAATCATCAATTTTTGGATGATAACATCAACAGCGGGGATATTAAATCCACTTCCTTACGTCCAAGAGCAAGAATTCTCCACAAAGCTCTTATGAGAACAATCACTCCTCGAACGGGTTCATATGAACTTGTATACCCTACCAACTATCGAGCACTCTATGCAATTTGGGGTAATATTCAAGTTAATTGGGTCCAACTAATTCTTGATGAATTTTTTACTTTCAATAATGGCAAAATGCAAACAATATATTTTGGCGAGTATATCATGCGTCTACTTCTCAATGTTGATACGACATTACCTGAGTCCGAAAACACAATGGTTCACCAAATTAATCATCGGACTATAAGCCTCATGCAACTTCCAGCAAGACCTCCTCGCATCATATCTCTTGCCGAATGGAAAGCAAGACATCAGGAGTCGCAACAACCTCCTTAAGCACAACAAGAAGAACCTTTCGAACAAGATGATGAAATTCGCATCATTGACCCAAGTTTTACTACCAATCAATCATTAGGTATATTATCACGGAATCAACAAATTCTTGATAATCGCCTCAAAAAGGTAGATAATAAACTCGATAAAATTAAAGGCTTCTTCACCAAATTATGGGATGCCATCTCATGCACAAGCTCCACTACAGCTTCAACATTACGCGACAAGCGTCCGACACCAACTTTCACATGGACGTCATCCGAAGAACATCCAAGCAGCAGCACGAGTGGAGCTAGCGGTGGTCAAGGAGGACGAGCTTATAGACCACCCACAGGTGGACCCGTTATTCGTGAACCAGAAGGAGATCGTGAAGGCTCTTATGATTGGGACAGGGATCCTTGATCATTTTGATGGTTTGATTTTCGAAACTCTTTATTAATTTCTAACAATATCTGCAAAGGCATATATAAATAGCCTTCTTTTATTTGTGATACTCTATGGTTTGTATTATTCGCTTTGCGGTTATATTTGCAAGTGGTTGCTTTGTTGCTTGCAAATTATATGCTTCTACATATTATTACTTCCTTTTTTGTCGATGACAAAGGGTGAGAAATCTATGTTACTAACTTTGTTTTGTAGGAAAGATAGTGCATATATTCAGGGGGAGGAAAGATAATTACATCTCTACAAACATAGGTATTGCTATCAATCAAAAAGGGGGAGAATGTTGATACGCTATATTTTGATCAATGACAATGTGCTTCAACAAAAAGGAAGAGATATGTGCAAGGATAAAGGAAGGACTATGAAGACCAAGGATATCATGAGTACTTAGTATATTTAGGTCTTAGTCTTATTGTTAAAATCTATCCTCAAGAAGCTTGCACAAACACAAGAACACATTTCATAACTTAATGTTTTAGTTAAAGTGTTCACTGTGCAGAAACTACCAGTTCAGTCGACTGAAAAGGAAATCCCAGTCGACTGAACCTGTTATAGAATTACAACATGCACAGTTTCAGTCGATTGAAATTCCCTGTTCAGTCGACTGAATTTGAACCTGCGAATTTTTACTGAAAAGACACCTTCTTCTTCCCAAGAGTTGCAACCATTCTCCAATGGTAATGGATGCATCTCTTGCCTGAATCTTTTGCAAATAGATACATCTCTTCTACACCTATAAATACATGTTTCTATCATTTGCAAATCACTAATTCTAATTGCTTTAATCTCTCTATTATCTTGCACATACTTTCATATTTCTTAAGTTTTCAAAAAGCAATCTCAAACCACTTCAATTGCTTGAATCTCTGATTTATCTTAAATACTCTTTTTGATTCATAGCAATTTATATTTCCTAAATCTTCATAAACACATTTCATACTCTTGAGGATAAGATTATAGGAAAGTTGTACTCAATTAGACTCATTAGTGTTATCAAGAACACAACAAGTCAGGAATACTTTTTGTATCTAGTTGAAGTCCTCTTCAGTAGTCGAGGCAAGAAATCCCGTACGGTTGTTCGAGTAAGTTGTAAACCTATTCCTTCGGGTTAAGTGAGGGTTGTTGGTTAGTTGAATTCCTAAGAGAAGCTTAGGGACTGGACGTAGGACAAGAGGTCCGAACCAGTATAAAGTCTTGGTGTCTACTTTACTTACTGCTTATTGCTATCTATCTAGACCATTCCACTATTCCATATTATACGATCCTATCGCATAGCTTCTTTCAATTTATACCAACAAGAATTTCTAAATTCAATTGTTGATTCATGAGTTTTGATTCATGACACAAGCTTCAGAGATCATACGACGAGAATGCTATATGAAAGCGACAAAAAGAGAATAAGTGCATACCGTGCACTACAAAGAAGATAATCTTACAATTCAGAGATTAGTATGGATATTTTATTTTATTTGAGTCTTAGAACAATGTTAAAATCATTCCTCAAATAATCACACACGCACACAAAACATTTTATATCAAAAAATATGTTCACTGTGCATATAACACCAGGTCGGCCGACCGACCAGGATCCTCGGTCGACCGACCCTGTATCATATGCACAGTGACTTTCTGTTTTGTATACGTTTTTCAACTCAGCTGACCGGCCAGTTTTTCCGGTCGACCGACCAGAGAAAAACGGCTAGTTTTTTGAAGAGACGCGATCTTTTCATGAAGAGTAATGTCCTCTATTTCAAGAGGTATGGACACTACTGTTGACTAAAACTATTCATGAAAGATTACAACTCTTCTACAACTATATAAACATATTCAATTCACTTCTACAATCATCGATTCTTGTTTATATTTCTGAAATCTAATCTCTTTTCATTTCTACAAATAAAAGCATTCACTCTTATTCAATATCACTAGAATCCTTGAATTTATTCATATACTTCGATTCGACGTGATTATCTTCCTTCTAAATCTTCACACACATACATATTCTTGAGGATTTGATTATAGGAAAGTTTGTACTATCAAAAGACAATCAGTGTTATTTAGAACACATTCATCAACAAACATTTTGTATTAAGTTGAAGTCCTCTTCGGTTGTTGAGGCGGAAAAATTCCTGTTCGGCTGCTCAGGTGTCGTATATCTATTCCTCCGGGTTAAGTGAGGGGTTTAGTTTAAATCCAGAGGGTATTCTGGGACTGGACGTAGAACGGGAAGTTCGAACCAGAATAAAAATTCCTGGTGTGCTTACTTTAATTTTTACTTTACTGCTATTACCAGTTTCCGCATTAATATACCATATTACACGATCCTTGGTACTACACGTACACTTTCATTTGGTATCAGAGCAAGGTCATCTTATAACCATCACAAAGTTATTTGATATTTACTTATTTTTAGTAATATGGCAACCACACAAATTAACGATGTTAACACTCACACTAATTCTAGTTTCACAGAAGGTCAATCGACTTCACGACCTCCACTTTTCAATGGTATAAATTATAATTATTGGTCAACTAGAATGAGAATCTATATGCAATCAAGTGGGTTTGATATCTGGAATATTATACAAAGGGAATACACAATTCCTACTGGAGAATACTCGACTTGGAGTAACACACAAAAACTAGATGCTACATCAAATGCTAAGGCTATGAATATTTTATTTTGTGCATTAGATAGAAATGAATTCAATAGAGTTAGTATGTGTACTTCCGGCTATGAAATTTGGAGAACTCTTAAAGTTTCACATGAAGGAACGAACAAAGTTAAATTGAGCAAAATTTCTATGCTGAAACATCAATTTGAAAACTTTAAAATGAGGCCAAATGAATCTATAAATGACATGTACTCTAGATTTCAGGATATTTATCATGCTCTATTGTCTCTAGAACAAAAGTTTACTGATTTTGATGTTGTTACAAAAATCTTGAATTCTTTAACGGACGAATGGGAACGAAAAGTTCTAGCTATTGAAGAAGCAACTGATTTGTCAACATTAAAACCAGAAGAATTGATAGGTAATTTAATGTCCTACGAAGTAAATTTGCAGGCAAAACGAAATGGAGCACAAGAAAAGAAAAATGTAGCATTCCAAGCAGAAAAAGATGATTCCGACTCAGATAATGAAGATATGGCAATGATCGCTAAAAATTTCAAAATTTTTTTGAAATTCAACAGAAACAAATTCAAGGGAAACAAAAATAATTCCAACAACAATTCAAATAGCAGCAAACCATCATCTTCAACAATGGAATGTTATGAATGTCACAAGAAAGGACACATGAAGAAAGATTGTCCAGATCGTAAAAAGAATAATTTCAAGAAGGACAAAAACAAACGAAAAGCTTTTTCAGTCACTTGGGACGACACTGACTCATCATCCTCATCAGAAAGTGAAAGTGATAATGAACAAGCAAATGTATGCTTCATGGCTTCGTCAGACGATGTAAGTGATTTTACTTTTGAAGATTTAATTGAAATAAATTCTGAATTAGTAAAATTGACAAAACAACTTAAAAAGAAAAATAAGGAGTTGCAAAGAAAGTTAGATAGAACAGTTTTAGAAGTAGATATGTTAAAAGATGAGAAGGTAATATTGGAAGAAGAACTTGAAATCTCTCAACAATCGAATTCTAACTTATCTTCTCAAATTACGTCAATATCTGAGGAACTAGAATTTCAGAAAAATAAAAATGATGTTTTACTTTTTGAAAATAATGATTTAATATCTAAAATTAAGGATTTAGAGTTAGAAAAATCTAGTCTTAAAATAAAATTTGATGATATTTCTAAAAATGTTTCTAATTTCAATAAAGGAAGAGAAAATCTTTCTAGTATACTAGAAAACTCTCAAACTTCCAACAATAAATCTGGACTAGGATTTAAGAAACAAGATAATTATGCTAAAAGTAAAATTAATAATAAAATTAAGAAAGATATCAGGAAAACAGTTTATTCAAATACTAAAACTATTAAGATATGGATTCCAAAAACCAATAATACATTGATAAGGAATAAACATATCAAAAGTTTTATGGAAACTGTTCATAATAACAAGAATTATGTTTATAAAGGGAATTCTGAACCCGTATGGGTTTGGCTTCCTAAGATCTAACTCTTAGGACCCTAAAAAGATTGGGTACCAACTTTTTATAATTTTTTGCAGGTACCACATAAAAAGAGAGGAAAATGGATTTTAGATAGCGGTTGCTCAAAACACATGACTGGAAACAAAGAAATGTTATCAAACATTATATACTCAAATGGAGGAGCAGTCACCTTTGGAGATAACTCAAAAGGGTATATCATCGGCAAAGGCAATGTCAATAGCAACGGTACATCTAATTTACCTCTCATTACTGATGTTTTATTAGTTAAAAATTTAAAACATAATTTATTAAGTATTAGTCAACTATGCGACAAAGGTTTTAATATAACTTTTTCAGAAAATAAATGTAACATTTTTGATAAAAATCACAACATTATTTTCGAAGGAAATAGAGATAAAAATATTTATATCCTAAATATGAATGTTAATAATGATTTAAATTTGTGTCTAGTAGCTAAAAAGAATGATTCTTGCCTTTGGCACAAAAGATTTTGTCACATAAATTTTAATACCATCAACAAACTTGCTAAAAATAAATTAGTTAAAGGGTTACCCGATATAAAATTCAAAACTAACATATTTTGTGATGCATGTAAATTAGGCAAATTAACAAAATCTTCTTTTAAATCAAAGAAAGTAATATCTATAGAACAACCACTTGAACTTTTATACATGGATCTTTTTGGTCCAACTCAAGTGCAATCTATTAATCATAATAGATATGTTTTTGTTATTGTAGATGATTTCTCTAGATATACTTGGATTTTCTTTTTGAAAAATAAAAGTGATACTTTTGATAATTTTAAAGTTTTTGTTAAAAGAATTCAAAATATTAAAACTTTGAAAATTAAAAATATAAGAAGTGATCATGGAGGCGAATTTGAAAATGAAGTTTTTGAATAATTTTGTAACAAAAAAGGTATTAACCATAATTTCTCTTTTCCTAGAACACCACAACAAAATGGAGTTGTAGAAAGGAAAAATAGAACGTTACAAGAATGTGCAAGAACTTTACTAAATGGAACAACTTTGTCGAAAAAATTTTGGGCAGAAGCTGTAGCTACTGCTTGTTACGTACTGAATCGCGTTTCTATTCGACCATTAACTAAAAATACACCATATGAACTTCTAAATGGAAGAAAACCAAATATTTCATATCTAAAAGTTTTTGGTTCCAAATGTTTTATTTTAAATACTAAAGATCAACTAGGCAAATTCGATCCAAAATCCGATGAAGGTATATTTGTTGGATATTCGGAACGAAGCAAGGCCTATCGAATTTATAATAAACGAACTCAAATTATTGAAGAAAGTTTACATGTTTCTTTCAACGAAAATTTTAAAAATATAAATCCGAGTGTTACTATTGATTTTGATGATGAATCTACTCAAAATGAGAATATTAGTACAAATGAAAATCTTGATATTCATGAAACCAATACAAATGTAACTTCTAATTTAATAAAATCTCCACCTAGAATTTTAAAAGATCATCCTGTGCAAAATATAATTGGAGAAGTTAATACGAATGTTAAAACCAGACATCAATTAAATCAAGCTGGTCATGTTGCTTTTCTTTCTAACATAGAACCTAAGAATATAAAAGAAGCTTCAATTGATGACTACTGGATACTTGCCATGCAAGAAGAATTAAATCAATTCGAACGAAACGAAGTTTGGGAACTCGTTCCTAGACCTAGTGATCAATCAGTCATCGGTACTAAATGGGTTTTCAAAAATAAAGCAGATGAACTAGGAAATATAACAAGGAATAAAGCTAGATTAGTTGCACAAGGATATAATCAAGAAGAAGGTATTGATTACGAAGAGACGTTTGCTCCAGTCGCCCGACTTGAAGCAATACGAATATTATTAGCTTACGCATGTTTTCATAATTTTAAACTATATCAAATGGATGTTAAAAGTGCATTTTTAAATGGATTCATAAAAGAAAATGTTTTTGTTGAACAACCACCTTTGTTTAATCATGAAAAATTTCCGGATCATGTATATAAACTTAAAAAGGCGTTATACGGTTTAAAACAAGCACCACGTGCTTGGTATGATCGTCTTAAAAGTTATTTATTAGAATCTGGTTTTGAAATTGGTAAAGTAGATCAAACACTTTTTATTAAGAAAACTAATAAAGATATTTTAATAATTCAAATATATGTTGACGATATTATTTTCGGCTCGACAAATGAAAAATTATGTCAAGAATTTTCAACCATCATGACAAATGAATTTGAAATGTCTCATATGGGAGAATTGTCATATTTTCTTGGATTACAAATTAAACAAATTGAAAATGGAATTTTTATTAATCAAGAAAAATATTGTTATAATTTAATCAAACGTTTTGGTCTTGAAAATACTGCTGCCAAACCAACTCCTATGAGTACAACGGTTCATCTCGATAGAGATGAAGATGGCAAAAGTGTTGATCAAAAGTTATATCGTAGTATGATAGGTTCTTTACTTTATTTAACAGCGAGTCGCCCCGATATTATGATGAGTGTCTGTTTATGTGCTCGATTTCAAGCAAATCCCAAAGAATCACATATGAGAGCAGTTAAACGCATTATTCGTTATCTAACTAAAACCAAAGATTTCGGACTATTTTATCCGAAAGAATGTCCTTTTTAATTAGTTTCCTACAGTGATGCTGATTTTGGAGGAAGTCGGACGGATCGAAAATGTACGAGCGGAACGTGTCACTTCATTGGACGTTCCTTAGTCTCTTGGTTTAGTAAGAAACAAAATTGTGTTTCTTTATCAACATGTGAAGCAGAATATATATCTGCTGCTTTGGCATGTGCACAAGTCGTATATATGCAACAGACATTACAAGATTTTAATTGTCATCTTGAAAAATCAATAATTTATTGTGATAATACCAGTGCAATAAACCTTTCAAAAAATCCGGTCAATCATTCCCGAACAAAACACATAGATATTCGTCATCATTTTCTTCGTGATTGTTTGGAAAAAGGATTAATAAATCTAGAATTTATCAATACTGAAAATCAAATAGCTGACATTTTTACTAAACCACTAAATGAAATTTCTTTTATAAAACTAAGACGAGATTTAGGTATAATGTCGTTTAAAGACTTATGAATAAAAAAAATTATAAATAAATAAATATATATATATAAAATGATGAAAAATATAAAATTATTTTTTTTCTGACCAAAGCGGTACTCGAACTCATAACTTCTGACTTGTATGTTAGATGTTGTAGTATAGCCACTTGGGCTATGGGTGTTTCTTGTTCCACCTCTGTTTCTAATTTACATCATTGAAACTTAATTTCAGAATATACTATTTTTTTAACTCTAAAGCATTGTATGTCATTCATTTGTAAACAGTTTTTGTTTAAATAATTTTGTGATTAAAACTAAAATTTGATTTTAGACCACTATTTTTTTAGAAAATATGGTTATATATATATACATACATATGTTTATTGAATAGAACATCAAATACAAAACAAAAACTTAAAACAAAAATGTCTTCTAACAATGATGTCTACAATTCTGAAAATTCTCATCTCTCTTATACTTCCCCGGACGACGACTATTCTGATCGTATCCCCAAACGTGGTCCTTATCCTACATTTCCAATGCCAAATCGTGTTTTAGAATTTCCATCTCCAGATAATGATCCCCGACACAGGTGAAAACCTTGGGAAGACTCTCATACAGGTTATACACCTGATAAAAAGAAAGGGAAAAAGGAAATGGTAGTAACTCCATCAACCAAACAAAAGATTGATGAAATTCATCACTACCAACAACAACAGATGAATATGCAAAGGGAACTTTATTACGAACAGAAAGTCACGGCAAGACGTTTAAGCTTCCTTGAAAAGATTGCCATGAAATTTTGTTCATCTAAGAAGGATGATGTTGCTGAACCTTCTTACAGAACTCCATCTCCCTCTAACCATGTTCAATCTCCAATAGCTCCAATATGGTCACCGGTAGAAAACGTTCCATCTCCAAATTCATGGGAACGTCGATGCTAATTCATCATGGCTATATTTTAGTATATATATGTTATTTTTTTTATATATAAAATGTATAAATAAATATGATGTAATAATATGATTATATTTCTATAATTCTTATTAAAAAAAACAAAACAACAACATGACATGCTTTCGGTCGACCGAAATACCTGAACCGGTCAACTGAAGCTGTCCCGAGAAGTTTTTAAAAACAGATTTCTTCCAAGTCGGTCGACCGAAATACCTGACTCGGTCAGCCGAACGTATTTCCCGAATAACAGTAGAATATTTTTTAAACTCGGTCAACCGAATTCCCTGCACCAGTCGACCGAAGCTTTTCCCGAAAGTTTCAGCACTGTTCTGGACCTAAACTCGGTCGACCGACCCAGGTCCTTCAGTCGACCGAACGTGTTATTCTGCTAAAATTGCCTTCATATTTTAACCCAACCCTTCACCTTTTTATCTCACCTCTTCACTTTACTCTTCCACAAAAGATTTGAACCCTAGCCCCCATTACAACGTTTCTAAACTTCTTCAAATTCTTCAAGAAAAATGGCTCCCAAAAAGAAATCTAAGACTACCGCTGGCCAATCTTCCTCAACTCCTGTAGATTCTCAAATTGCTTCTTGGTTAGTAAGTGAAAAAGCTTTAGAAAGATGGATAAAGCTTCAAGATGCAAAAATCTTTGAGGAGTCTTTTGTAAGTTATCCTGATTTTACCGCCTACGGTGTTGAAAACGCCGCTCTTGAAAGTGGTCTTGATGCTTTTCTTGACCATAGGAAAAACAACTTGAAGATTAATCATATAATGGTCAAGTTATTCTTAGCAAATCTCAATCTTGTCAATCCACCTAGAAACACTGAAAATTGTGTTTGGACTTCGGTATGTGGCACATCGATGTTTCTCTCCATTGATCGAATGAATCATATTTTAAATGCTCGACCGGGTGGAATCTCATTACATGATGTAGATTGTAATCCATCAACTCGTGACCGCCTAAGTCACTTATTCTTTGAAGATGATGCTACCGACTTAAGGCAAACTTCATCTCTTCGACCTAAAGCACGACTTTTTCATCGATTCATGATGAAATCTATTGTTCCAAGAGGAGGGTCGTACCACTTAGTATATCCCGAAAACTTCAAGGCGTTATACGCTATGTGTGGAAACATTCGGGTAAATTGGACACAACTTCTTATGGATGAATTCCTTACATTCAACCAAGGAAAAATGCTCCATATTTACTATGGAGAATACATAATGCGGTTGATTAACAACTTTGTCACTCATGCACCGGAATCCGAAACATCCAAAGTTCGTACCTTTGACTCACGAACAATAAAATTGATGAAGTTACCCGATGCACCATCCCAAATCACAACCTTTCAGCAATGGCGTACCATTCCACGAGAACAACTACGTCGTAGCTATTCTACTCCTCAACCCTCCACTCATTCCACAGAACGTTTAACTCGTCAAACCTCTATCCAAAGACCACCTCCCGGTACTAGCACAGCGGCTGCCATAGATATTTTAGCCCAAAATCAACTAGCTTTGGATTCTCGCCTTCGAAAAATTGATGGGCGTTTCAAAAAGATCAAAGGCTTCTTCGTAAATTTATGGGATGCCTTATCATGCTCTTCTGAAGCCGGTGCTTCATTTGTTGCTCCTGGAAAAAGACCCGCACCAAATTTCTCTTGGTCTACATCTGAGAACACAAGTTCCAGCACATCGGCAACTCCCGCACCTACCACTCACAGACGGGGTAAGGAACCGGCTCCTCTCGATGAAAATCTTCATCCAGAACAGTGGGATACCGACGATGATGAGGAGTAATTGTAGTATTTTTTAAATTTATTTTAGCTTTCAAGAATCTCTTGTACTTTATTTTGTTTCTTAATTAATTGTTATGTTATGTTCTAAGCAAACATCTTTAAATTATTTCTAATTAGGCTCAAAGAATGTACCATGTAAATTTAAATGTTTTTTGCATTACTTCAATCTGTTATAAGTATTCCTTTTTGTCGATGACAAAGGGGGAGAAATGTATGCAAGTTAACGAATTTTTGCAGAAAAGTCGCCATATATTCAGGGGGAGAACTATAATATATATGTCAATATTACTTCGTCACATAAGTATTATCATCAATCAAAAAGGGGGAGAATGTTGATTCATGAGTTTTGATTCATGACACAAGCTTCAGAGATCATACGACGAGAATGCTATATGAAAGCGACAAAAAGAGAATAAGTGCATACCGTGCACTACAAAGAAGATAATCTTACAATTCAGAGATTAGTATGGATATTTTATTTTATTTGAGTCTTAGAACAATGTTAAAATCATTCCTTAAATAATCACACACGCACACAAAACATTTTATATCAAAAAATATGTTCACTGTGCATATAACACCAGGTCGGCCGACCGACCAGGATCCTCGGTCGACCGACCCTGTATCATATGCACAGTGACTTTCTGTTTTGTATACGTTTTTCAACTCAGCTGACCGGCCAGTTTTTCCGGTCGACCGACCAGAGAAAAACGGCTAGTTTTCTGAAGAGACGCGATCTTTTCATGAAGAGTAATGTCCTCTATTTCAAGAGGTATGGACACTACTGTTGACTAAAACTATTCATGAAAGATTACAACTCTTCTACAACTATATAAACATATTCAATTCACTTCTACAATCACCGATTCTTGTTTATATTTCTGAAATCTAATCTCTTTTCATTTCTGCAAATAAAAGCATTCACTCTTATTCAATATCACTAGAATCCTTGAATTTATTCATATACTTCGATTCTACGTGATTATCTTCCTTCTAAATCTTCACACACATACATATTCTTGAGGATTTGATTATAGGAAAGTTTGTACTATCAAAAGACAATCAGTGTTATTTAGAACACATTCGTCAACAAACATTTTGTATTAAGTTGAAGTCCTCTTCGGTTGTTGAGGCGGAAAAATTCCTGTTCGGCTGCTCATGTGTCGTATACCTATTCCTCCGGGTTAAGTGAGGGGTTTAGTTTAAATCCAGAGGGTATTCTGGGACTGGACGTAGAACGGGAAGTTCGAACCAGTATAAAAATTCCTGGTGTGCTTACTTTAATTTTTACTTTACTGCTATTACCAGTTTCCGCATTAATATACCATATTACATGATCCTTGGTACTACACGTACACTTTCATCAATCACTCATGGCGGGCTACCTCCACATTGTTTAAAATTGAAGCTTGGAGCACCGATAATGTTGTTAAGAAATTTGAATCTGAAAATTGGATTATGCAATGGAACGAGGCTTATATGTAAACAACTCAATAAGAATTGCATTGATGCTAAAATCATCACCGGACATTATGTTGGTATTAGAGTTTTCATTCCAAGAATCCCACTAAAACCACCTGAAAAATTGAATTTACCATTTGTGTTAATACGAAAACAATTTCCAATTCGTTTGTGTTTTGCCTTCACTATAAATAAGGCACAAGGGCAAACGATAAAAAATACCGGTATTTTTCTACCTGAGCATGTATTTGGTCATGGACAAATATATGTGGCACTTTCACAAGGAGTTTCAAGCGCTAATACCAAGGTGTTGGTAGAAAAGGGACATGTTGTTGGACGAACCGGAACTTTCACTAAAAATGTTGTCTACAAAGATGTTTTACTAACTGACTAGGAATAAAGGTACTTAATTTAATCTTCATCTACATACATCATCAACTTTCCAAGGTACACCCTCGCTATATTTACCTCTTCTTTTACGCTACCTACAGGTGAATCTATAATATATATGGAATAAAGAAATTTCATTTAAACATTTCCACAACTTCTAGGATTTTCTGTACCTTTTGAATCTATAGTATATGCAATGGAGAAATTCTGGATATGTCATTAACCATTGTGGTATGCGTCTTTTAATCCATGGATGCTTTGTGAATTAGGTTTGGACTGAATTTGCGTTAAGATGGAGTTGTTTAATTTTGTGATATTACTTTAATGATATTAGCATATATATACCTTATAGTTTGTTTAGAATTTAAAACATGGACTTTCGTTTAAATGGAATATAAAACTTAGATAATCGACATTGACTGACCATAGATTAATTTTCATAATTCATTTTATCTAAATAGGTTGCAAAAGAATCAAAAAATGCAAAGCAGATACATATTCCTCCTCCAAGGCCATAACGAAATCTGATGCACCCTTATCCACTTAAGCTTGGAAACTCTATGCTATATGAAGATTACTGCATTTCGCCTACTACTTCTGCATTAAATAGCTCATTCTGTAGAACTTCTGCAGGCGAAACAAATGTTTCTCCAAAAAACAAGGTAAATATTTTTCAAATGATCACCACATTTAATTTTGATGTTTTAATGATGTTGGCTAAAAATAACAGTGATTACATGCATAGCTGCCAATGATGTTGTAGATGGATGTGAATACAATAATAATGAGTTTTATACCATCATCATTATTATGTCTAAGAAGTATCTTATTCTGAATTGATGTTGGCTAAAAATTATTATGCATGGAAATTATTATGTCTAACTAGGAAACCGAGGTCCATGAAAAGCTGTCATTCCAGGAAGCACTGCAAGCAAAAGTGTTGATGCCCATTTACCAACCTTGCTCTTCTCAGTAGCAAGGCCATGTTTTTCAGAATCTTCAACATGGTAACGATTGTGCCAATTGCTGAAATAAATTGTACTGAAATATATGAATATGTTTAGTCTGAATTATAATATGCAGATCAAATTAACGCAACCTATAAATTCTAAGAACTATAATGTTGTCTTTAAAAAATAGGCAAAAAAGAAGATGATAAATGACATATATATGTACCCATGTCAAATGTAGATAACTATATATCATCATGCTGCTACATGTACCTCTGCATATAATATCCAAAGAAAATGTGTTACATTAATCGATTCAAATAATCAACACCCTATTCGTTATTTGACGTTTCAACATATCAGACTTTCCAACTCGGCTGCACAGTTGCAGTGCAAGTGGCACTCCGTTGGAGTGCAACTCTGCACTGCAACTTAGTTGCATTACAAAATGCAACTAAGCAACGCTCAGTTCCAAAAAGCAACTGAGAACTTCAGTTGCAAAATGCAGCTGAAACCTTGCTCGGTTGCATTAGCAAGGTTTTAGTTACAAAATGCAACCGAGCAGCACCTCAATCGCATTTTAAAACTGAAAGCTTGCTCTGTTGCATTATGCAATTGAAGCACGGCCTCAGCTGCATTACGCAACTGAAGCACCACCTCAGTTGCAAATGCACCAGAAGTAGTGCCCAGTTGCAAAATGCAACTAAAACATCACCTCAGTAGCATTTTGCAACTAAGCAACACTAAGCCTCCATTGCATCTTGCAACTGAGAAACACCTCAGTTGCATTTTTCAACTGAAACCTTGCTCAGTTACAAAATGCAACTGAGCAGTACTTGGTTACAAAATGCATATGAGCATCTTAGTTGCAAAATGCAGCTGAAACATTGCACTGTGATATGATACTGTGTGATATGATTGATTTATATTTTTGTTAAATATTATTATGTGGGATATATTATTATGAACCTGGAACGACATCTCAACCTGGCATCGTCATTGGGGTACTGATCTTATTACAATATTGTCTAATAACACATAACCAAATTTACCAATATATTACTGTACTATTCAGGCTAACTCAAAAAAGGATCGTGGTAAGCAAAAGATCCATGGAAGAACTTCAGAGAAGAAAAGGAAGAAGTAGGCGTCCAGACGGTTGACCACTATGTCATACCACTTCATTCAACAACTGCTGCACTGTCTTTTGTTTGTCCATTTTTTATTTTATTTGCAAACTGTTTCCTTGAGTCTGTTTGTATTTTCATTTGCTGTAAACCTGTTACTCCTGTTTTTTGTAATTTATCTCCCCTTTAAACATCACTGCATGTTTGTATCACTACCAATCTTTGTCAGCAAAACCATCAGTTTAATAACATATTAACATGTTGCCGTATATATATACATATCTTTCCTTCTATATCGATCTCCACCGTGACACAATTCAATCTGTATGTTATCACACTGTAATTTTGAGCACATCGTGAAGTTACAGTTTACATATAGTGGCTTGAAACACAACTTTTTGTGGTTACTTTTATATATTTATTGAATCCAAATTATGTGGCATTTTACTCTATATTTATTAAGTTATATTCAGAGAGAATATATAACTACATAGTGAATTGGTGCAAAACTATGACATTTCGAAGTAAAATAAGTTGAGTTTCATTTACAAAATAAGTATGAAGGCTACTCACATGACATTTCGAAAATACATTCACTGAATAATGAAAACTAAGCATCTAACTAATAAATTTATTGATTGTCTAATTATAGTTCTCCTAATTGTTTACCTTTTATGTGACAACAACCATTTATATTTACTCTATACCTCATACAAATGTGTTGTTGAATTAATGCATGAAATTGTGATTAGAGCAGGCCCATCTGGGTGTGCATACACACTCATGCTTTATGTGTTAACTAATTAACTAACTAATTTTCTAAAAACTGTATATACTTAAAAATAAGGGAAATTTTACCATAAGGGCCTCTTTCCATCAAACAATAAGTTTCTAGGACACAAGTTTAAAATAATTATTTCTAGGACCAAAGTTAATACACGTTACGTCTGTTACTTTATCCCTCCATTCCGTTACTTTTTCTCTCGTTCCTTTTCCTTTTTCAGAACCCAGTAAAACAAAATCAAAATCTAAAATCGAAAAGTAGAGTTTTCTAAACGACTAGACAATTTGTGATCGAAGATTTCTGCCATTATTCAGTTAAACATCAATTTTTCTTCATCGATTCCTCTACAAGTATGTACTATTTTTTTTATGTAAACGATTTAGGTACATGTTTTGGAGCTGGTTTATTGTTAAATGATATTAATTAACGAGTTCTTCGTAAAATAGTAAGCGTCAGATCTTACTTTATTCAACTATTTAAAAAGATAGAAGCATTTATCTTCTGATGTAAAGGATTTACGTACATTATTGAGTTATATTTTCATAATCACTGATACAAATGGTACATTATCTAATGCATGCAAGGTATTTGATGTTTTTCTCATGATATTAGTTACTACATATAATATACAGATATGTTAAACCCTAGGTAAAAAAGATAAAAGCATTTATGTTTTTATGTAAATGGTTTAAGTTGTTTGTTGTTTTGGAGCTGGTTTATTGTTAAATGATATTAATTAATAGTTCTTCACTCTGTCTAACATTTCATTATATATGACATTTTTTATGCAGCGTAAAAATGCATACAAGGTCTTCTAAGTCGAAGATATTCATTCGAAAAACAACTTGCATATTCATAAACGAAGGTGGAACCCAATGCATAAATATAAGACCTATTTCCAGTCCATTTTGTGATGAACACAACCAAAGACCATCACCATTTACAACTCCATTGGTAATTATTTTCATACTTATGTTTCCCATAATATTTAATTCTAATCTTCATTTTGTATATACGTAATAAATTGGAATCTAGATTCCATATTTTAAATAAAAAAATACCTAAATTTTTTGAGCTTACATTGTTTACCTTGGTTAGTCTGTTATTCTGTCACTACATTTACGTATACATGTATGTGTGTGTGTGTTTCTGCATTCACTTCATATATTTTGTATTGGGTTGATGTGCATTGACTTGACTTGTTGCTTTATTTGCAGTCAGTTATCATCTAGCTTGTCTGCACTTGCATTCTCATCTTGTTGACATGTCTGCATTGGACTCTGGTTTCAATGTGTATGATGTTGCAAATTCACTTGATGTTTCATACATGTATATATGTAATGTTCGAACACTTCAGTCAGGTTTGGTTACTTCATTTTCATTGATGTTGAGTTGTTTTTATGGTGCATTTGTTTGTGTATGTTGTGCACTTGTTTGCACTGTCACTTTTGAATCTGAATATTCATTGATGTTGTAGCTTTCATGTTGCATTCATACATGTTGTACATGTAATTACTTCAAGGCTATTGTGATGATGAAATTCTAATAACTGATCACTAATTTGTAATGGATAATTTGTTGCTAATGCTTTGTTAAAAAAGATAAAAGAATTTATCTTTTTTAAAAATAATATTTTGATGGCTATTTTGTGTTTCATTCTCTTTAAGTTTTCAGATTTCTAAATGACCATTACTTAAACAACTAAAAAAGATAAAACAGATTATCTTTCTATACTTTGGAAGAAAAAATAGCCATCAGTACTACATAGTTACTCAACAAAAGGGTTTATTATACTTTATGTGCATTATGATTCTTGAGCAAAATGATATTATCTTCATGAATATGCAGAAATAAATTTAGGATCCTAATTAATGATATTATTTTCATGAATGTAGGATGAAGCTACACCAACACAGCAAATCTCACAAATGACTGAAAAAGAACATCTAACAAACTCAGATGACGAAGGAACAATTTCAGAAAAACTAAATGAAGCAAGTTATGATTCTGAAGAAATAAATATTGAAACAGATGAGTCAGATGATGTTGGCAAATATGAAATTCAAAATAGGCTGAAAAGACAGAAAAAACATCTGTACAGTGGAACATACAGATGTAATTTAGATGCTGTGTACAAAGTTATGATGATGGTAAAGGAAAAAAACATTCTATCTTCAGAAGCAAAAAGTTATATCAACAAAACGCCATTCAAAAACTTTTTTAATATGTTTCTGACCAATGGCATAGAACGGCAAAACATACGGAAAAGTGCTTCAAATTTAGACCAACTAATTACTTCTTTCAGTATTAAAGAAAAAGCTTTCAAAATTGGAAACAAACTGCTGAAAATCACACCTGAAGAAGTTAGCCTTATATTTGGAATGAATTTATCTGGAGAGGATTTGTTTCCAATACCAACTTCAAATAAGGCCACAGCAATGGAAAGTTTTTCAGAGTTTCTGACTACAAATTTCGAAGAAAATGACATAATTAGCCAGAAGACAGTCACAAGAAGGTTGAAAAAAATGATAGAGGAAGAAAACGGGAATGAAGATTTAGTCAAATTGTTGTTGCTCTTGTTGATTATTACTTTTTTCTTTCCTAACAATCAGAACTACATGCAGTGGGGCTTCTTATCAAAGCTGTTAAACTTAAAAAAAATTTAACTCAATCTCTTGGCCGAGAGCAATATGTGAAAATGTCATGAAAAATGTTCAAAAATACTATGCTAATCCAAGAAGCACACCTGGATGTACTATGGTCTTACTGGTTTGATTTAAATATAAATAAATTTATACCAATGCTTTTTACAAAAATGTTAAATGTTAATGCTTATTTGCATGGTCTTATTGGCAGTATTGGTTTTGTGAAAGGACGCAAATCATCGATGAAAAAGAAAATTTGGAAAGCAAAATCCCAAGGATGAGAAAATGGGACTTGTCAAAATTAAAAGATTTGGACCTTGATGAAATAGACAATGATAAGGTATGCTACTTTTAAATATATAAGTTGTTATCCCACTTTTTGGCAAAGCTGAGATACCCAAAAATTAACTGAAATCGATATTAACCAACCATGAATATTAAATATGCATTGCAGGATGATCATGGATATCGATGAATTTTGTCCGAGCTCGGATTGGGCTGTAATTGACAAGACATGACTTGCCAAGCCGTGAGAGCCAGCGTTTCAGATTTCAGGTTAATCGGAGTTCGTACGAATGAGATATGATCGATTCAAGTTAGATACAAGGTGGTGTTCGGATCCATCAGGTGACGACCTGTTCGAATCGATCAGATTCGTATCCATCAGAGAGGCATCGTCAAGTTCGAATCCATTGGAGCTTGGCAACTTCGAATCGATCATCTTCGAATCGATCAGGTACGGGTCAAACCGCGGTCATGGAGTTCGAATCCATCTGTTCGTATCCCTCACCACACCTTGGGTCATACCCATAGGCTTCGTATCGATCAGAATGGTCCAGGCCTTCGTATCCATGAACTTCGTATCGATTGACTGATGATTAGTTCGAATCGATAAACGAGGCATTCGTTCGAATCCATCAGGAAGCTTTAGCTCGTATCCATCACAAACAGTATCCATTGAATGGGTCTTCCTCGATACGAGCTAAGCTGCTAATCTCGATTCAAACTATACGTTGAAAGTTGATACAAAGCATGCGAAGTTGACTGATTCAAATTAGATAACAATGCCCGATACAAGCAAGGCAAAATCCATGGATGCAAATCGGTCAATACGCCACTAAAACCGGATTGACCAGGAAAACCCGCTCCATATCACTCCACGTCATTGCATGCGCATGTGCTTCGATCGAGTCGAAGAAGGGGATACGAAACATGGATTCGAGCGCAGCAGACTACGGAAAACATAGCCTTGAATCGATCATAACTCCTAAACCACAGATCCAAACGCAACGAAATTTTCAGAGTAGCTTCCATGCAAGGTAAAGAGCAATCCTGCCAAGTTTCAGCTCGATTGGAGCATTTCCTGATCGATACGAAATTGATTCGAATCGATCACAGATTGAGTTGAAACTTAGTGGGACCGGTCGCGTGGGCCCCCTCACGTGCCAGAAAAAGTCTCCTGAAGTTTGGGCGAGATCTGAGCCTCCTACGCCTATAAATAGAGCCCCAGAATCAACAGAAAAGGGGATCTTGGAGCGATTCAACGTCCAGACTCTGCCGGATTCAACTCTACTCCTTTCCATTGCTGTTATATTCAGATTCATTCATTGTATTTGCTGTAATCATCTGTAATCAGTGAAGAACATCAATAAAAGATAAAAATCCTTGAAGTGGAGGTAGGCCGGAGATAGCCGAACCACTATAAATTGCGTGTCGCTGTTCATTATTTCTGGATTGCTGTTCGTTGCTTGCTTAGATCTGATATTTGTGTTTGAATATTGCTGATTTGTATTCATACACTGGTGCTTTCGCAACACTTGGGGTTTGTGACCATTTTTGGTGCAAACACTTTGGTGCTTTCACTGAGAGGAACTAGACCCGCTACACCAGATTCGAAGTTCAAATTTAAAAAACTCGAAGATTTGAAGACAATGACTCGACAAACAAGTAGAAGACAAAGAGCTGAGAGAAGCCATCAAGGAGGAAGTCAAGAGGCATCCTCTGGTGCTGGAGAAGAGCCGGCTTCGATCTACATCACTAGAGACGAAATGGAGACCATGACCAATCTGATGCACGAAAGAATGATGAAAAGTCAACAAGAGATGCTGCAGAATTTCTTTGAACAGATGAGAGCTGCAGGGACGCAGAGCCTAGGACCAGCTACAGCGGCTATGAATGTGGAACAGGGAGCTAGGATTGCGGAACCTGATGAGGGACAGAATGCATATCCAGTGGACAATCGACAAGGACTCGGGGGCAGACCCACGGGGTCCGATACTGGAAGGCCGACAGACGGAGCTCAACAAGCTAGGGCCAATGCTGATGCTAACGGGCCACACGAAGAGTACATACCAGAATACCCTTCAAGACCAAGAGGGCAACCCCAGGATGGAGATGAAAAGATGGCTGGATTAGTGCGACGACTCATGAGAGGAGGATTGTCTATCGGAGGATTGGAGGAAGTCAGTCGGAGTCCGTTCACTCCAAATATCAGGAATGCAAGGAACCCTCCAAAGTTCAAACTGCCGACGCTGAACCCGTATGACGGAAAGTCAGACCCGACCATGCACGTTACCAGATACATCAGACATATGGAAGTGCTGGGGGCATCCGAGGAAGTGATGGCACGATGCTTCCCTTTATTTCTATCAGATTTGGCTGCGCTTTGGTTCAGACAACTAGAGACTGGATCAATCAGGACATGGGGTGAGCTAGTGGAATGCTTCATGAGACAGTTTAGGGTCCATGTGACGCGACCCAAGAGTGTGATGACTTTAGCCTCGATAAAGCAAAGGACCGGAGAGTCCATAAAAGATTTTCTATTGCGATTCAATGCAACGGTGGCTTCTGTAGATCGCCCTGATCCATCAATGATTTTGATGGCGGCAGTAGCAGGAATTGCAGAAGGCACCGAGTTCAAAGATTCTCTGACCAGAGACCCACCGCAAGATCTAGGAGAGTTCTATCATGAAGCTGAAAAATTCATTCGACTAGAGGAATCACGAGCCGAGAGGCAGGAAATAAACACTACACGAAGCGAAGGAACCGCAGGAGGACAGTCTGGAGCAGACAAAGGAAAGAGAAAGCAGGATGACACACATGATGGTCCTGATAAACGGAAGAAATTCAGAGAGCCTAGATTCAGGCAATTCACAGATTTGACGGCAAGCCTAGAAAGGATTTACACGGAAACTCGGGGGCAACTCCCCTATCGAAAACCACCCAGGAGAGATCCCACGGAGCGGGAACGCAGGACTGGAAAATACTGTCTATTCCATGAGCTGGATGGACACACTACCGATGAATGCCACCACCTAAGGGATGAGGTGGAAGAACATGCCAGGAGTGGTAAACTGCCACAATATGTCAGAGAACAGGCAGCAGCGGTAAGGCCTGAACAACTACCGCCTCCACCTAACAGAAACGATCCTGGATCGGGATCATGGCTCATCATCAACTGATTAAGATGGCAAGGGCCAAGTTCGAGATCTGGACTTCGGCCAAATAATTTCATTAGATTTGCTTTCAAAATAAAACGGCTATTCCACTCACTCATGTACGGGAACCAGAGAGACCCCTAGGCATGCTCTGAGATGGTATAGACCGTTCAGCCCGGAGAGGCGTTGTTTACTTTTTCCCTGATGTTTGAGATTGAACATCTAGGGTCTGAATTTAATAAATAAACTTGAATTTCTTGAATAAGCCTTTGACCGGAGAGTTAAAGGACGAATATTACGTACTAATACAAAATTATGATCGCTTTATGACCCTACCCGGAGAGACGGGGTCCGGAGTGCAAGAAGTGAGTTGCTTCGCCGGAGAGCGACAGGATCGACTCACTTAAGCGCTGTTTCCCCTTCACCGAAGTGTGACAGGATGGGATCCAGCAAGAGCCCGGAGAGGCTATGATCGGCCGACGATTTAGGCCAAGATATCGCTTAATGTTCAGATACACTGAACCGGAGTGCAAGAAGTGGATCGCTTCGCCGGAGAGCGACAGGATCGACCCGCTTAACGTTGTTTCCCCTTCACCGGAAAGTGACAGGATGGGATCCAGCAGGAGCCCGGAGAGGCTATGATCGGCCCAGAACGGCCAAGACATCGCTTCACGCCCTAACTGGGGCCAGAGTGCAAGGGATAGAAAGCAACGCCGGAGTGCAATAGGATCTTTCTATTCGACCGCTAAGTCTGGAATGGGCTTCGCAAGGGTCCGGAGCGATCGACAACAGTCCGGAGAGGCTGTAGAATTCCATTCTTAGCTTCCACTGGCAGAAATTGATAATGCTTCGGCTTCGAACAGCCATGAACTCGATTGAAAGTATCATAAGATTCGAATGAAACCCGAGCTTACTACATTCGAATTGAGACTAATCAAAACACACCTTTTACCAAAAGGCATGTTTTGGGGGGCAAAGTGTTATCCCACTTTTTGGCAAAGCTGAGATACCCAAAAATTAACTGAAATCGATATTAACCAACCATGAATATTAAATATGCATTGCAGGATGATCATGGATATCGATGAATTTTGTCCGAGCTCGGATTGGGCTGTAATTGACAAGACATGACTTGCCAAGCCGTGAGAGCCAGCGTTTCAGATTTCAGGTTAATCGGAGTTCGTACGAATGAGATATGATCGATTCAAGTTAGATACAAGGTGGTGTTCGGATCCATCAGGTGACGACCTGTTCGAATCGATCAGATTCGTATCCATCAGAGAGGCATCGTCAAGTTCGAATTCATTGGAGCTTGGCAACTTCGAATCGATCATCTTCGAATCGATCAGGTACGGGTCAAACCGCGGTCATGGAGTTCGAATCCATCTGTTCGTATCCCTCACCACACCTTGGGTCATACCCATAGGCTTCGTATCGATCAGAATGGTCCAGGCCTTCGTATCCATGAACTTCGTATCGATTGACTGATGATTAGTTCGAATCGATAAACGAGGCATTCGTTCGAATCCATCAGGAAGCTTTAGCTCGTATCCATCACAAACAGTATCCATTGAATGGGTCTTCCTCGATACGAGCTAAGCTGCTAATCTCGATTCAAACTATACGTTGAAAGTTGATACAAAACATGCGAAGTTGACTGATTCAAATTAGATAACAATGCCCGATACAAGCAAGGCGAAATCCATGGATGCAAATCGGTCAATACGCCACTAAAACCGGATTGACCAGGAAAACCCGCTCCATATCACTCCACGTCATTGCACGCGCATGTGCTTCGATCGAGTCGAAGAAGGGGATACGAAACATGGATTCGAGCGCAGCAGACTACGGAAAACATAGCCTTGAATCGATCATAACTCCTAAACCACAGATCCAAACGCAACGAAATTTTCAGAGTAGCTTCCATGCAAGGTAAAGAGCAATCCTGCCAAGTTTCAGCTCGATTGGAGCATTTCCTGATCGATACGAAATTGATTCGAATCGATCACAGATTGAGTTGAAACTTAGTGGGACCGGTCGCGTGGGCCCCCTCACGTGCCAGAAAAAGTCTCCTGAAGTTTGGGCGAGATCTGAGCCTCCTACGCCTATAAATAGAGCCCCAGAATCAACAGAAAAGGGGATCTTGGAGCGATTCAACGTCCAGACTCTGCCGGATTCAACTCTACTCCTTTCCATTGCTGTTATATTCAGATTCATTCATTGTATTTGCTGTAATCATCTGTAATCAGTGAAGAACATCAATAAAAGATAAAAATCCTTGAAGTGGAGGTAGGCCGGAGATAGCCGAACCACTATAAATTGCGTGTCGCTGTTCATTATTTCTGGATTGTTGTTCGTTGCTTGCTTAGATCTGATATTTGTGTTTGAATATTGCTGATTTGTATTCATACACTGGTGCTTTCGCAACACTTGGGGTTTGTGACCATTTTTGGTGCAAACATAAGTACATAATGATTTAAGTACAATTCAGTTTCTGTCCAACTCCAAAGTTCTTCATTAATTTTACCATGCTTAAAAGCTATAAAAGATAAAAACATTTATCTGTTAATGTAAATGATTTTATAACAACTTAGGCATTACTTATATTTGATATATAGTTATACATATTAAACATTTTTCTTGATTTATTCATATTTAAATTTATTACAGAAAACCAAATGAGTATAGAAAGTGTATGTGCAAGCTTAACTTGTCTAGTACTTCAATGACAATATATGTGAAAGCTTAACTTTAAATTTATTCATTGCAGATTTAAAAAAAAATTGCAGATGTAACAAAAGAAGAGAAAGAACTTCTTTCCAAAAAAATAAAAGATGAGTACCAGGAAGACACAAGCTTGAGAAAATCTAAAAAGGAATCTGCTGATAACATAATGGAGCTACAATCAAAAGTCAATTTTTTGTGCTCTGAGATGAAAAAGGTTGAAGAACAATTAAAGGAGGAAAGATGTTTAAGAGAAGCAGCTGAAAATAGAATCCAAATTCTTGAAATGAAGCTTCAGAAATTGGAAAATTTAGAAAAGCATGAAGTGGAGGAAAAAGATAATTTGAACAAAAAAACTGAAGCTCAAAAAGGTAAAAAAAATTGTTGGTATGATTCACATAAACAGTTCTGCTAATTTTCCAACTTTTGATATTATGCAAACTCAAGATTTCATACTAGAAAAGCAGACACAAGATAGTTTAAAATCTGACAGTCTGAAAGAGCCTGTTCAAGAAATTGCTTCTGAAAATCCAATTGTTGTTGAAGATATTGTCCTAAAAGAACCAAAAAAGAAGAAGAAGTCAAAGAATGTTGACAAATGTCCACTGCTCGAATATCTTACCGAAGAAAAAAAAGAAATTGTCAAATTTTTTTTCAAAATTCTTGGACGAAACAAGTAAGTAACTAAACTACTTTTGACTCAATTGAATTATGTTATTGTAGAAGTTCCACTCACGGCGATCTGGTTGAATTGGGGGAAGATGTAGGTATTATTGCGGGGCAATCAAATGGGGAACCTGGGACTCAAGTTGAAACTAATTATTTTTAAGGACAAAACTGGGCCATTAGCATTTCTCTTTTCTTTTTAATGTACTGTCAGCTGTTTTATGTACAATTCATAAAATTCCTGTAGAGTATGACAATATATTTTTCTTAAACCTGTTATTAATATTTGGTTAACTTATGGTAGATCTGTACCATCCTTTAGTTAATATTGAAGGTGACAATTAAAAAAAGATAAAACTGGTTATCTTTTGTATGTACTGTCATATGTTTAATGTACAAGTCACAAATTTGTCAACCATTTTAACCATGTCATAATATGCAAACATTTTAACATTGTCATGTTTGGTAGTGCCATTCAATAAACATCCGATAATGTGTAAACTTTTTAAGTTATGGTTTAATCAGAGTTAATAAACAATTTGTCACTTGTGCCATTCAATAAACAACCTTGTATTGTTGGTGTACTACACAGCGACTTGATGGATTGACTCAGTTTAACTTAAAAATTGCCAAATTGAGTCATTCTATCAAGTAGTTGGGTTGTATCATCGACAATCCAAGACTGTTGAAATTTATTAAAATCTAAAGAAAAAAAAGAAATTTTTGGTGATGAATAGTTTGCTGGTTGATGTTCATGAAGATAAAAAAAGTTATTTAAGCACCTATTATTGTCAGCACCAAGTATTTTTATTTGCAACCTTACTTTTTTTAATGCACTGTATTTTAGTTAATAATCCAAGTGACAACTAAAAAAAGATAAAACAAAATATCTTTTTAATGTACTGTCAGCTGTTTTATGTACAATTCATAAAATTCCTGTACAGTATGACAGTATGACAATTCATAAAATTCCTGTACAGTATGTACTATTGTTATTTTCTTTTGTTAAAAAATATTTCATTACATACTAATCTTACTTTTTCAGTATACCAATCTTAATTAATTTTCTTTTATACTGTAAGTGCATTACAACACAGAACATACTAATCTTAATTTTTTAGTGATGAAGCATTTACTTGTGACGATGAAAACTTCATCACCATCACAAAAAGTATGATAGAAGAACTTCTCTATGGAGATATATTTCTGGTCAAGTAAGTACAAAAAACTATACTTTGCGTCATTATAAATTCTTTTCTTTGCTTCATTATAAAATCTATTCTTAATCCATATTTTTTTTTGGAAATGTAGGTTATTGATTGGTTTTGGGTTAGAAAAACAAAATTTTTAGAACAAAGTTCTAGCATTATATATGTGAACACAACAATGACAGTAAGTGTACTATAATGTAAAATTTAATTTGTTTCTAAGATAAATTTTTTGAAATTATTTTTTAACAGAAAAGCGCAACAGATGGAAACCTGGAAAAGATCAAAAAAAAATGTTTAATCCTTTTATTAAACAAGCACTTCTAAATCCATTATGTTGCAATATATTATTTCCTATACATGGCAACGGACATTGGAGCTTGCTAGAGCTAGTAGTGGAATCATGTTCATGGAACCATTATGATTCTCTACACTTGACCACAAGATCTAAGACATTAAGAAGTGGACATTCAAGGTTTGCTATTAATGTGGTAAGTAAAATACACTGAAAGTAAAAAAGATAAATAGATTTATCATTATTATTAAAAATATATATATATATATATATATATATATATATATATTTGGCAGAAAGCAGCGGTAAACAAAATCAATAAAGACTTACAAGACGCAGGCGAGAAAACAATTCTGGGAAAGTCTTCATTGATTAAAAATATTAACTGTGCTCAACAAAGCAACGGGTAATTTTCATAATCACTGATTAAAAATGTTTATCTAGGATTTAAGTACATTTTCAGTTATATTTTCATAATCACTGATACAAATGGTACATTATCTAATGCATTCAAGGTATTTGATGTTTTTCTCATGATATTAATTATTACATAGAAAAGATAAAAGCATTTATGTTTTTATGTAAATGATATAAGTTGTTTGTTGTTTTGGAGCTGGTTTATTGTTAAATGAAATTAATTAAAGAGTTCTTCATAAAATATTAAGTGTCAGATCTTACTTTATTCAACTATTAAAAAAGATAGAAGCATTTATCTTTTGATGTAATAGATATAAGTACATGTTTAGTTATATTTTCATAATCACTGATACTGGAGATTTTTATACAACGATGAAAGTTACACAATAACTAAAATTTTAAAAAATGCAGGTTCGACTGTGGAATTTTCGTAATGATGTTTATCCAAAAGTTAGCACAAGGAATGGACACAACATCAAAAATCAGTCTAGAATAAGTAAACGCATTTAGAGCACAGATAACTGCACAAATTCTCTCTGATGAACCATACTGCTGGACAATTGAAAAATTCTGCAGTTCAGCTTCAGCAACAAAAGATGTGAACTGACAATGATAGCAACAAATTCTTTGATATCTAACAGTCCTTTTATCATACATTTGTTAAAATTTTATTCGACTGATGAATTTGTAATGGTTGACTTAGGCCATATTATTTGAATTGTAAAACCTACTTACAGATGTTGTAGACTTGAGTTTGTTTATGTGTATGCTGTGCACTTGTTTGCACTATCACCTTTTAATCTGACTATACATTCATGTTGTGTCCTAGAAAAAAATTGGGCCGTATAATACAGAGTGTGTTGTGTAATGTGAAGGTTACTGTGATGTTAAGTGATTTGCTAGGATGAGGAAGATAGTGTGGATGGAAGTGCTATGTAGTTAGTGTTGATGGTTGCTGTGAATTTCAGGTTATAAAGGTCATTTCTATTGGTGTTGAGGATGTTTTATGTCAAATGACAGAAGTTTGAAGATAGTGATTGGAGTTGCAGTGCAGTGAGAGGTGATGGAAGTCCTGTGAGCTATTTTAGGTTGTGGCAAGTGCAAGGTTGGTCAGTTGTAGGCATAAGGGTAGATGTTAGTGGAAATGAATGATGAAAGTGATGATGCATGAGAATGGGAAGGAATGCTGGTTGAATACTGCTCTCTTGAAAAAAGAAGTTATTACAAAAAGATAAATAACTATTGGAGATGGATAGGTATTCCACCGTTATAAAAAATCAACAAATATTTCTGCACAAACAAAATTGAACAAATATTTCTGCACAAACAAAATTGAACAAATATTTCTGCACAAAGAAAATTTAAATCAATGACCGCAAATATACTTGGTCCTAAGCTTGTTTGAGGCCAATGATATATCAATTTATCTTTTTAAACAGAACAATTGCAAACAATAGTTCTTCCATACTTTCCATTTCCTGTTAGAAGAGTAACTACCACCTTCATCATTCACAACTTCAAGTGCCTCTGACTACTACTTACTTCACTGCCAACCTCCACTGCCTCACTTCTTAACTACAACACCTCCTCCTTTACAAAAGTCCAAATACCACTCTGTCATACTTCACTTACTAACCATACTTCCATCCCAAACCATTCACAACCTATAAACTTCACAGTTCTCTGACCATACAAGCAAATACTACTACACCACTGTTTCATTCAATACAAACTGCAGCAACATTCCACACTCAACACTGTCAAAGAAGCCACAACCCACAATTCTTCTTCACTAACCATCATCTTACCAATTCCACACTGACTACCTACCGACAACCATCACAGTGCCTACCAGAAAAGCAGAAACTCATAAACAATTGCATACAACCAAAAGTAATCAAAATCAGATTATATCCAATTCAACATATGCAATAATCCAAATATTCAAGTCAAAGTATTCATAGAACAACCAATCAATCAAATACACTGCACTAATACAATCAACTCAATTATTCAAGTCAAAGTATTCATATAACAACCAATCAATCAAATACACTGGACTAATACAATCAACTCAATTATTCAAGTCAGAGTATTTATAGAACAACCAATCAAATACATTGGACTAAAACAATCAACTCAAATATTCAAAGAACATCCTATTCTATTATGTCCTTGTTTTTTACACTTTCCACATCTGTTTTGCTTAGCATGAAAGTCAGCCCCTTCAATCCTATTCATCCTAGGCCTACCAGCTCCACGAACAGGCTTAGGAGGAAGAACAATAGATGATTCTTCAGCTTCAATTGCTTCCTTATCAAAAGTTGGAATAGGATTGATCAAATGTGAATATGAAGCTCGATAATACTCAGTAGTAAAGTAATTCTCAATATATTCATAAACAGAATTTCTGGTTAAAGAAATACACTTCAAAGCATGCGCACAAGGAAAACCTGTCACTTTCCATTGATTGCAACTGCAAATGCGATTTTTAAGATCAACCTTTTGAGATGTTGGAGAATGAACTTCAAAAATATACCTACAAAATGTAAAATTAAAAACAGTTAAAATATGTACACAGATTGCATTTCCAAAAAATGATTATTAGCACTATATATATTCTCTCTAATCTATCTAATAAATAAGACCCAATTCATGTGCATAGAACTAATAGTGAAAAATAAGACTCATAAACCAAAACAAATAACAACAGGCATACTGTTCATATTCTTTAGAGAAAGTATATCTTATGTAAATTTTGATTTTGACTTTCTTTTTAAAAAAAATGATAACCAATCCAGAAAAAAGAAAGCATAAAGGTTATAGTAAGAATTAAAACCAGTAAACCTTGATAGTGATTTCAATGGGTAAGGCATCCACTGATTAAGTGGAATTGACTAAAAACATTCCCTTGATGCACCAGATTTGACTTTTCCAAAAATATCAACAGGATTGTCCAAGTCAAGAACTAATATACCATAAGTAAAATGTATAGACTCATCCAGACAAAAATAATGAAAGAGCTAAGAATTACATACAGTGTTAATTACAATGCCGCGACTGTCAAGATTCAAAAGATCCAGAGGGGTTTACAATTTATAAATACCAACAAAATGAAATCATAAGACAGGCTACATAGCAAGTTGAAAAAAGATAAATGCATTTATCATTTTTTTCAGAAACTATGAACATCATGTAAAAATATAGAAATAAATACCTAGATGATTTAGAAACACTCCACCCAAATCCTTCTTCCTTCAATTTCAACAAACGAGCTTCCATTTTTGGACATAGCACACTAGTCCACTTTGATGCCTCTTCTCTACGATTAGACATTTGCATCATCAGTTTTACCCTAATTCCATCAAGACAAGCAGTAACAGGCAAACTTCTTTCATCCAAAATCCAAGAATTAAAACTCTCAGCTACATTGGACTTATTTTCGCCATATCGCTTCCCCGGAAAAAACAAATCAGCCCAATGATCATATGGTTTATCATTCAAGTACTGTATAGCTTTGGCACCTCCAATTTCTTTGTACTTGGACATGGCTTTTTCAAACTCACGATGATTAGAAGCTATAGCACAACGCTCAAGTAAATGAGCTACCCAAACACCCCTTCCACTTTTCACAATGCTAGCAATATTATTTTGCATATGATGCAAACAATAAGAATGATGACTATTTGGAAAAAAAATTGGAATACTTAACAATAAACCCCAGTGTCTATCACTTAAAAAAGTTAATATTCTATCACAACTGAGAGCATTCTTTAGGTGTTTTAAAAACCAACTCCAACACTCTTCATTTTCTTTGGGAACAAGAGCCATTGCTAATGGGAAAAAACCTGGAAAAAAAACAAAAAATAATAATTCAATGTTTATGTATTACATTTGAAACAACAAAAAATTAATTCAGTTTTTGTGTAAAAAAAATTATATTTGAAACAGTATTATCTAATAGTAGACAATCACATGTGTAGTCTACGCAGAAAGGGTAGAAATTGCAAAGATATGATACATAATTCATGCATACAATACAAAGAATAATATTCAAACATCTAAAACATATATGCTTTTATCTTTTCTATATGCTGTTTAAATCATTTGTATACCTTATGTAAGAACTTCAAATAAAGAGAAAAATGATAAATATGTTCAACATGTAGTAGTATCTATGATATATAATGACGGCTTAATATGTTATTTAATTCTTTATATTAAAAGATAAATGCATTTATCCTTTTTAACTCCTGTATACAGTAACATTTTGTATATCAAATTAAAGAACATTATATCTTTTACAGTATTTGTTTTGGATCAAATTTACAATAAGAAGAGCATGACTGTCCATTGAACAATTGTACCTACTTTGTAACTAGTGCAACTAGATTGAAGATGTTAGAGATAAAAACATATATGCATTTATTGTTTGAAATATGACAGATTCTGGTAAATCCAGCATAAGCAGTAGGTATCATGATAAACTGAAAAAAATAAAACATCTAGATTATGTATCTATCAAAATAAAAATAAAAAAAACAACCAACATTAATCATCATTAATTTTCAGTTGAATTAAATTGTCAGTTTGAATTCATTTTTGAAACAACCAAATGCACTATATTTGAAACAGTACTATATAACAGTAGACTAATCACTTGAACAAAATGCAGTATGTACACAATAAAATTCAATAGAACAATAACTTAAAGAAACAGTACTATGTAACATAAATACAACAGCAAAAATAAATTCAGTACCTTGATTCCCATTTTTCGCAGTGGCATCCATCAAAATACCACTTCGCCCTTTCAAAAAGGTAGCATCCAAAAACACCATAGGACGACAATAGTTAAATCCAAATATACATGCCTCATAACATACAAAAACTCTCTCAAATTGATTTGTTTCAGAATCCACATCCATACTTGAATAACTATTTGGGTTATTTCTTTCCAATGCCTTCAAATACCAAACTAATTCATTGTAAGATTTCTTTTCATCACCAAAAATATCATTCATAGCCAATTTCTTACCCTTATAAGCAAAGTAATAGCTTAGCTCCACATCATAATCTCTTCTAAAACTTTTAATGATATCCTTGGTTTTTCTTTTTGGATCATCACGAATTTGATTGACGATTAAACTTTTCACAAGATCACTATTAATGGTTGGACTACTAAGGGAACGAAATCCACCATCACAAGTATGAATCAAGTTAATGTTTTTAACAAATAGTTGGTCCAATTGCTTCAGTTTGCAAGAAGCATGAATCCTAAAAGGACAGCTAGCTACAACACATCGAACTGTCAATCGTTCTTTACAATTCTTAATATACTGTACTTTAAATCCATTCTTCAAACAATAAGCACTAACTGTTCTACGGAATCCAATAGCAGAATCAAACTGTTGACCAACGCCAGTAAAAAATTCCATATTTGAATTCTTCTTCAACAACTCATGTAAATCCTTTTGTTGAGTAAAACCAGAATCTAAATCATCATCATAACCTAACATATTATTACTTGACTCAACACCAACAACTGAACCAGACTTGTTACTTTCACCAACAAAATTATCCATTGAATCATTCTTCAGCCGTAGAAAAAAAACCAAAAATTCTTCCTTTTTAAACCAAGACAAACACAATATAGCTTGAAGATCACTATCCGTTTCAATAAAGGTAGTTTTTGATTCTCGAATATAAAAAATATCAAAGCATAATGGAGTAAAATTATTCCACTGCTCCCAAATCCTATTCCTAACATAAGAAATAGAAGCATCCAATCCAAAACGAGCACTAAAACAATTGTTATTGAAATCAAACACAACTATAACAGATGAATCACACCTGCAAAAAAAATGTAAAATAAAATAAAATATAACTATGTGAAACTGATCTTAAATAAAAACTAATAGCATAAGACTATTTAAATCATTTTTTATACCACTTTTTGAAAAAGATAAAACAATTTATCTTTTAGAGATCACTATCACTCTTTGGGATAACCTGATTACAACAGTGGAAAATATAACTATGTAAAACTGATCTTAAATAAAAACTAATAGCATAAAACCATTTAAATCATTTTATATACCACTTTTTGAAAAAAGATAAAACAATTTATCTTTTACAGATCACTATCACTCTTTGGGATAACCTGATTACAACAGTGGAACACGTGGAAGAAAAACATTCGTTGTGATTGTACCCATTCAAGTTTACATTGTTGAAAAATCATAGGTGAAAAAGATGATCTGCAAAAATATACTTAATGGTGAAAAAGAAGAGCTAAAAAAATATCATAACAAACACACACTAAGATCAATATGGTCTTTAAAACACATAATCACATTCAATGGCTGCCAAATTATTACTAGAGCCAGAATGGAATTTTGATACACTATTCTTAAACATCTAAACAATCAGAGTTTAATTGCAAACTAAAGAACAAACGAAGCTAAATACACGGTGATTGTGTTATAAGAATAAAACAATACCATTCAGAAGCCATTATTCCAACTACATCAAACAAAACCTTCCTCCAATAGATGAAAACAGCCTCCTGTGAAAAGAAACATATAGTAACATCATAAAAAATAGAATTGAGAATGAAAAACAGCAAATAAAAAAGAGACTCACCAAATGAAGAAAATTGCCTCACGATTTCCCACAATTAAAGTCGATTTTGATTTGAGAAGAAACTAACGCCTCACGACCGCTTCAATTGCACAAGAAACGACCGCTTTGATTGAACAAGATACGTCTAATTTTCACGACCGCCTAATTTGCAAGATCGGTAGATTTCAGAAGGTACGTAGTTCTTTGAGAAGATGAAGACGCACGCGCCTAATTTTCACGATCGGTAGATTTTAGAAGATACGTACTTGTTTGAGAAGATGAAGACGCACGCGCCTAATTTCCAAGATCGGCAGATTTCAGAATATACGTAGTTGTTTGAGAAGATGAAGACGAACGCGCCTAATTTCCACGATCGATTTCAGAAGATATTTAGATGTTTGAGAAGATGAAGACGCACGCCGCACATAATTGTCCTCGAAAATAATAGTTTCAAACCCGTGTCCTGGAAAAAAAATGGGCCATATAATTAGGCCCTTCGTACCAATTTCCACTAAAAATAATTTAAAATACTTATAGTATGGTTTAAAGCGTTTATTTACAATATTACATAAAAATACTTATTTTATAATTTATTTAAAAACTCCAAAAAGCAAGTTTTATTTTATATAAAAATAAACCTTCTACTTTAATAATTCATAATTAATTATTAAAAATATATTTAAATTCCAAACCACTTTTAAAGTATTATATTATAAGTTAAAAAAGACTACTAAAAAGATTGAAGAGAAATACTTAAGTTTAAAATCATTTCAAAGCAATTTAAAGTCTCCAACAGAAACTACAACATTTACAGAATGCTATGAAAAGTGGTTCAGAGATACTACAGCTTTTTAAAAGTGCCATCGTTGACATAAAAGGCAATAACCTAGGCATGTTTTGGTATTTTGAAAGTTTGATCGATTTTCGATATGATAACAAAATTTTCAACATCCAATCATTTGAGTAACTAATATGCACTGTATACATCACAACCTTGGCGAGAAACCCCTGAGGATCTCTCTATAAAAAATCATAGAAAATGACAAATACAAGGCATTTCTGAAGTGCTTCTATACCGACTATCTTTATAAAACGACTTCCATTTCAAGTCCGATTCAAATCAAAGTCCAGGCAAACCCTATGTTCTTTATTTCAAGGCTATGCAACAAGTCATACAAGTCCAAATACATCAATTACATATGCCATTTGCTTTCAAAAGCAAGAATTACAAGAGAATAAGCAATAATATATTGTCAAACAAAAACTATAATATAACACAAGCATTATACACTTCATATATTTTTAAATGGTGAGTTTTCTCACCCATCAACAAGTACAAAACCAAGCACAAGCCATTACCTAGCTTCTTTCTTCCTACCTCAACCAAACAACCACCAAAACCACCTCCTACCTCTTGAATGCTCATGACCTTACCTAGGAATGGCCTAACTTGTTCTCGACCATGGAAGAAGGTGGAGTGTGTGCTGCTTTCCTTTAAGATCTAAGTTGCCAGTAGTTGTTGTAATGTTGTTCTAAGGCTTTTGGCAAAGTTTGGGTTGATTATAAGATGTTTTGATTTAATTTATATTTAGGAATTTACGAAGAGATAAGAGAATGAAGTGTTTAGTTTTATTTGCAAAAATATGAAAACGATTTGCGAACCCCTTAGGCCAATTGTATAGGTAACACAAGAGGTCTCCTTAACCTCCTCTATCCTTTCATTTCTGGTCAAGAATATCACTCTCCATGTGCCTCCATGTGCTAACTTTCCACCTCATGAGTTACGAGAAAATATATCCTCTCTACTCTCAAATATCCAATTCCTTCTAGAAGCTTCTAGAAGCATATTTAATTAACCAAATTAGTGAAAATATTTTTGTTATTTATTAGTCACCTCTTATGTTATTTAGACATGTTTAAAAAGTTTGAACAACTAATATTGAATAAAAAACTATTTATCGATAAAACAATTTTCGATCACATTATCAATATTTCTTCAAAATATTTATTTTTGCAAACAAATTTCAAACAAAAGTTTACCATCGATAGTTATTATTTAAAAGGGAGTTAATAAGGTTACTAAATCAATTTAATCATATTAAATCCAAGATTCAAGTTTTTAAATAATTCAGATATTTAAATACGAAGCGTTCGAAATTCCAGGTCGTTACACGATCCCTTAGCTGGACTTTGAGTGGGCTCAGCTACCAGCCTTGTGCTTTTAATCTTAAGTTTGAGAGGCTTGGGGAGGTGGAGTAGTCTCTTGCATCGGATTGTAGTCTCCCTAGTCGATTCTCCTTCTTCATCCTTTTCCACTTCCTCATCATCATCATCATCACTATCTCCTTCTTCTCCCTCTCCTCTCTCTTCTCCCTCTCCCATCCTATTTATCCTCCTCCTTCTGCATTCCTCTCGGCCGCCTTGTCATTGACGATGTGAACGTCCTCTGCTATATTTGGAAAGTTTTGATACGGGGGTCGGACGATCAATTTTAGCTTCTTATGTAGCTTGAGCGGCTTTTGGCACCAAAGGCACATAACCAAATTTTGATTGTTGTCCACTAGTCAAAAGTCGCATAGCCAAAGGTCGATGAGAATATTTATTCCTTTTCTGTCATCTTACGGGATTTCCTTTAGAAGTTGAAGAGTACGTGCCAAAGTGAATTTTGTGATCCCTTTGAGGGATATCTATAAAAGAAGGAGCAAGAGAAGATTAGCAACTTGAGTGAAGTATACTATGATGCAATGGAGTGTAAGGAGTTGGAAGTACATCCGAACGACCAATTTTGGGTAAACCAGCTTGGCATCTAACAAAGAAGTATATGTCTATGAATTTGTTATGTTTTTTGTAAAGGTCGACAACTATTTGGCAGCTGGGGTAAGACTCCAAGAAGGTAAGAGATGGGTCGTCGGACCTCTTCTTGAATTTACAGAGGTCTCGAATTTCCTCGAAAGTTGGCACCTTGCCCAAGTGTTAAACGAAGATCATATATGTGCAATTTAAAGCAGCATATCTATTTGGATGCAGTTGAGTCAGAGCTAGTCTAAAGAATTAGAGCATCAACCTTAGGAAATGGTTGAACAGTGGGATAACTACAAAGAGATAGATGTATCAGTTGTGAACCATATAGCCTTCTAGGGGATTATGTTCCCTTTGGCATGGTAGTGGAAGTATAGTTTCTTCTTGATGGATGTCTTGGCATTAGTAGATTCATTTAACATCCCGGTTATTAACCTCAAAGCCAAGGAATCCAAGGGGTTGTCAAGGATCATAACACCCGCCAAACAGCCATCCAAAGCAATTTCATCTCCTAGGGGCATATAAGGAGCTAGTGGTGATGATTTCTGAGGTTGGCATCGGGATTGCCTAACCTGGATAGGTTGAAGTAGAAGTCGGGGCAGAAAAGGAACTGGCTGTAAGAAGTGTAAAAAGGCCTGCGATAGTGGAGAGACATTTTGAATGTCTAAGAGATTCCATTATATACTGAAAGCTTGAGATACGAGTATGGTCAGGTCTGATTTAAATTTAGTATTTACTTTGATTATGTCTCATGTAGTCGATGTAGAGAATCTAACGAACGTTGACGTACGTTGACCAATCGGGTTATATACATCGACTGGGGCAAATGATATGTGATTCAGTCCATGCAGTGAGTGTCCTGTGTTCTTGGCATGATGAACGGAAGCACTCTATGTAGATAGCCAGCTCATGTTGGTAAACGAGCTTCGATATGCGAAAGAACTGTATACCTGTTAATGTAGGATTTACATTGATGAACCTAATGATCACTAAGGCGGTATATTGCTCTTCTTTATAGAAATGTGATGTTCCATTCTGAATGTCAATAGGATGAAGATCCTATAATGTATTGATACTCGGGCTTGGTGAATGCTTGAGTGCATTCAATAAGGCAACTTCGCAAATTGACTCGATCAAACATCCAGTACTGACCCATCTCCATAATTGATCGAAGATAGTTCTCTTCTTCCCTTCATTATCTCCATCTTGTGGAGTTCTTAGTATTCTTGGCATTGATGCTAACAGCGATGACGATGGAGAGTAATTTAGGCTAGAGACAAGCCAATGATTGTGTCGAGATGATGGCATCGATGTATCGAAGTTGGGACGAAACCAAGGTAGCTAGGAATCACGGCGGCACCCACCTTTAAGTGTTGATCTGAATCTAAGAAGAGAATGGCGACGATGGGATTGAGTGGTGACTCGAGATAGAGGGTTAAGTTCAAATGGTTCGGTGGCATTCAAGAGATCACTTGAGGAAGACGGAGTTGTAGGGGAACTCAAGAAGATAAAGTAGGCAAGGCTTGAAATGACAATGAGGATCTAAAAATTTCTAAGTCCTATATAAATATGAAAATTTACAATCGATCAATACCGATCCATATGTATCGGTACCGAACAATATGAGCTCATATGAAAAAAATGAATGATGACAAAATGATGAAAAAGGAAATACGAATTTACCTAGTCAAAGAATGGAATAATTTTTAGAGACTCTAAGTGACGATCGAAGACTTCAATGGAAGACTTCAACATTTATATCTGTTGACGAGACGTGATTCTCCGACCATTTGAGACGACGTGCTGATGTTCTCAGAAGAGATGCAACGTTTCATAAAAACGGTTCAGATAATAGAAGTGGCTTTGATGATATGGATTTGGTTGTTTATCCCAATCCAAAGCATGCTTTGTTATCACAGGAACATACTCTGAGGGCAAATGTTATCCCGTATTTGAACCAAACAACACCTATATGGATTTGGACTACGAGGTGATGAAGAAATGGATGAAGAAGCTTAGAATATATCAAGAATAGAGGATACATGAGTTTTTGCTAAGTTTGGAGAAAGAAGTATGGGTTAGTACCGAACCACGGTACCGAATCATATTAATTATGGAACCCACCTAGCCTAAGCTAGAAACATTACTTAAAGATTAAAGGTAAAAGACAACTGTAAGATTTAACATGGACCGGTATCGAGCCATATGGAATCCTTGAAGGTCTAACAATTCAAGCTAGAAGACTTGTACTATGTCAAGGAAAGAGACAAAGAGAGGTCAAAAATATGGGTTTGTACCGATCCACATCGATCGGTACTAAACCATGTTGGTTGTTGGAATTCATGTGTTATGACTAGTTCTAATGGCTGGAACTTCGAATCTGGAAAATTTTCTCATTCATAGCAAATTTAGTGATTTTTATGCTCGAATTCATTTATAAATAGGGAACCTGCTAGGTTTGTCAACAAATGCTAATGAATGCGGATATTACTGAATACAGATCCATATCTGAAAATCCACACCCGCATCTGAAATTTGCGAATATCTCAAAATTCACATTTTATCCGCATTAGCGGATTCTTATTGGATATCCGAAAATATTCGTATTTGAAAAGAATATGCGGATATCTCCGGATATCGAAAAAATATCCGAAAAATCTGCATCTGAAAGCTGAATTGTGTTTTATATTGAAATTTAAAAAAAAAACATCATAATTCATAATTTGTTTGAATAACAATTGAAAATAAAAATCAATAAACTACAATACTTCAACTTTTCAAGTAAAAAACAATCCACAAAATATAATAATGAGTTTGACCACATACATAATTAATTAGTTTATATATTACAATTTGAATAAATGTATCGAAAATAAAGGACAAACATGCAATTTAGTAAATAGAAAGTTCTTCGATTACCTTAAGTTTGGGTTTGAGTGTGACTGAGGCAATAGAAAGGTGGAAGTGAAATTGTGGGAATGGAGGAGGCCCAATAATTTAAACTTTGTAGATAGAGTTTTAAAATGTTAAGGGTGTTATAAATCTTAAGACTCATATGTGGGCCAACGGTAGAATGAAAAACAACTTTAAAATAATGTTGAAATGGGTAACGATTTTTTTTATTATAGCATCCATTTCAAATGATAATTAACTTATAAAAAATGTACTTAATTTTGGATCGAACGAATATTTTTCGAATGCAGATACACTTATATCCGGATCAACATCCAATTTTTTTTAGGCATCGGATATTTGTATCATCTTTTCAAATATCGGATAATATCCGCATTTTTCAATATGGATCCGGATGGATTTTAGATTTTTCGAGTATCCATTAATAGACCTAGAACCTACATCAACTAGAAAAGGACCGTCTATCATGTTCTATGCGGAGCTGCTGCCAAATTCGAAATCATCTTTTTCTAGATCTGAAGTGGATTATAATTTGGTTGTAGTTGCGATTCGTATCATAAATAAGTTGATAGTGTACGTAGGCTTGAGAACTTGGTCAAACCACTTTAAAAATCGTGTATTTTCTCTAAATCATTTGATTCTTATTTGTTCAACTTTCGTTTTAATTTGATTGGTTGTTGACGAACTTTTTGACCAACAGGTACGGACCGATGCCACAGAGTACCGATCGATTGAGATGCCTACGGTTAGCCATATTTCTCTTGTTCTTTGGTTGTTCCATATCCGCTATCTCTTGTGCTTGATCATCCATGGTTTGGTCACTCATTTCTCCATCTTTCCGAAGTCCAGCATCGTGGAACCGTGTGAGTGAAATACACGGATACCAAATGAAATAAAACGGCCAGTTAGGCTCCGTGTGTTTCAAGATAAAAAAGGCTGAATGCTTATTAGAACAAGTGATAAGACTTGTTTGTTTTTAAACAAGTGACATCATTAAGCTCTTTTATTAAGTGAAATGAATAAGCAAAATTTTAGTGCTTATTGGATGTGCTGATCACTTATTGCACTGAATTTTCAATTATACCCTTATGTAACACAACATTTAGTTGTCCTATATAATATATAAAGGGTAAGTTTGGCTCACATCCCTAATAAGTTTCAAAATAAACAAAACATCCTTCACATACAAAACTTACATTTCCGCCTCCTATTTTCAAATTCGCGCAAGCAAAAATACTCAAATACCCTTTATGTTTTTAACATTTCAAACGCGTATAACTTTATGTACAAAAACCGGATCAACAAACCGTTTTCACCAAAAAATCACAAATTTTATGATCTTTGAAATGAGATCCATTGTTGATACCAAAAATTCATATTTGTAGTAAAGGTGCAATTATTTCAAATATTTGCAGACAATTCAGCAACTTTTAAACCTTTTTGATTTTTTTTCAAATTTACAAAATTTGCAAATAATTGCAGATATTTCTGCAGCTATATGGTATAGTTGCAAAAATGTCTGGAACTATTGGATATAGTTGAAGAAATTTATGCAACTATATGGTATAGTTGCAGAAATATCTGCAACTATTGCATATAGTTGCAGACATTTCTGCAACTATTGCAAATAGTTGCAGAAATTGCGTATAGTTGCAGAAATATATGCAACTATTGCATATAGTTGCAGAAATGCAACTATTGCTAATAGTTGCAGAAATGTCTGCAACTATTGCGTATAGTTGTAGAAATTACTGCAACTATTGTTTATAGTTGCAAACATTTCTACAACTATTGCTTATAGTTGCATAAATGTCTGCAACTATTGCGTATAGTTGCAGAAATTTCTGCAACTATTGCGCATATTTGTAGAAATTTGTTGCGATTATTCATAACTGCAAATATTAAGAATATCATATTTCATAAAAAAAAAATTGATTCGTCTTCAATTTAATTGCAGTTTTTCATTTAAATCGAAAAAAAAAGAATCAGCTCGACAGTGAAGCGCAAGGGTAATTTGGGAAAAAAATTGGCGGAAAACAGAAACAAGGATGTAGAAAATATATTTTTTACCACAGGGATCCGCTTTGAATTAAGTTCCGTTTTAAGGATGTGTGCCTAATTTTCACATATATAAAACCATTGTAAAGGTTTAGACATAATATCAATATTGGTTTTTAGTTATCTTTTTCTTTTTTGAATTAATTTTTTTGTTTTGTTTTGATTATAATTTTATTTAGTGGTTTTCAATAATTGAAAACAAATATACTAAAAACTATTGATCAAAAAAAATTAATGGTAGCCTACCTAACGTTTCAGTATAATTCAAAATTAAAATATAGTAATTTATAAATTGATCAATAAAAATGAAAATGACATATATATGATTTTTTTACGATATATTTTTCATTCAAATATATATAGAAAGAAATATATAGTGCAGATGTGAAAAAAATACAAATAAATAATTTCATCAAGCATTTGTTTTTTTGTTGTATACAAAATATAAGACATAAGATAAGGTAATTAAATGTGTGTTTCAATGGCACTGTACCAAAGAATAATTAATTGTAAAATTGAAGGGTATTATTATCAAAATGGTAATTTATGTTCTTAAAACAAAATTTTAATTAGATAGCAAACACACAATATTTCATGTATTCAGCAATCAGTATTCAATGATCAACGTTCAACAATTAGTGTTCAGCATTCAACCTTTAGTGTTCATCATTCAATTTTCAACATTTTAAACAAACAAACAAAGTGAGGTCGTCAAATGGGGAAATGGACTTTGTTTTAGGAGATCATCCACGCATGAGAAAGCAAAGCAAAGAGAATTATGCTGTTGAAACAAAAGGGGGGAAATTGGGCACTCTAAATCAAAATTCGGATCTCTCAAGAATGTCCCCTATCATCTTCATCACCTCGATTGCCACAGCCATAAAACTCCTACTAACTCCCGCTTACAAAAGCACGGATTTCTCCGTCCATCTCAACTGGCTCAACCTCACCTCCTCCCTCCCTCTCTCCCAATGGTACATCTCCGACGAAAACGTCTGGACCCTCGACTACCCTCCTTTCTTCGCCTACTTCGAATTCTTGCTCTCCTTCCTCTTCATCCGCTCCGACCCCACCGTTTTTACCCACCGCCTCACCGTCATTCTTTCCGACATCGCCCTTATCCTCAGCGTTCACTTCCTCACCCGCAGAATGGCGGAGCCCACACGTAATCTGATATTGATGTGCGTGATCTGGAGCCCGGCGCTGCTGATGGTGGACCACGTGCATTTTCAGTACAACGGGTATTTATTGGGGATTCTGCTTGCGTCGCTGTGTCTGTTGAGGGAGGGAAGGGATTGGTTGGGAGGAGTGGTGTTTGCGGTGCTGGTTTGCTCCAAGCATTTGTTTTTGGTAGCGGGTCCGGTTTATTTTGTTTATTTATTGAGGCATTTTTGCAGAGGTGGGTTCTGGAAGGGTTTTTGTAGATTTCTGTGGATGGGGGTGGGTGTTGGGGTTGTATTTGCAGCAGCGTTTGCTCCTTGGGTGCATTATGGCCAGGTTTATGTTTTTGTTTGTTTAGTTTGTTGATGCATGTGCATGATCGAGTTTGATTTGAAGTTCAGAGAATGTTGAAAATTAGGTGAACGGGTCAATATTGCATTCCTAGAGATAGATTGTTTGTTTGAAACCATGTTGAGTGGTAAAGCTCTAGTAAATATTGGCGACAAGTAATTTGGGGAAGGTCAGCTTTTAATGCAACGGATAGTAAGCAATACAACGATATGTTGAGTCAAAATTTAAGGAGTATTGTTATCCCTTTGGAGCAACGTGGCTTATCCCATGTACACATTTTAACAACTGCTATTTTTAGCTTATGCTATATATACTTAAGAACAAGAATTTTTTATCATGGCCAGTTTTTTGTTTTTGTTTGTTTGTTTCATTTGTGTGCATAGTTTTCCTTGGTTAAGCAATTAAACTATGATAGTAAGATTGCATATAGTTAGATGTGAAGCCAGGGGTAAGCTTGAAAAGAGTTGATTTTCAGTGCAATGCATAGACATAATGGTTTTAAAATGTAACAAGAAGGGTCGATAGTTGAGAGAAGATTCCGTGATCCCTCTCAAGCAACAAGGCTTCACAAATGCATATAGCCCTCATATAACAAGTAATATGTACTGTTTCTGAGGTATATATACTTCAGAACAAGATTTATAAGTTCCGAAGGGCATACATTTTTGAATTGTATGAATGAATAACATGTATGTAATGGTAGTAATATTGGCTGCTCTTTTTTAATTGAATATGACGGTTTTGCAGATTCCACAACTTCTTGGTCGATTATTTCCGTTTGGCAGGGGCTTGTGCCATGCATATTGGGCACCAAACTTTTGGGTGTTTTACATAATCATGGATAAGGTGCTTGCTTTTATGTTGATTAAGTTAGGATTCAATATTCAGATGCCGAAGGCTTCTTTTACTGGTGGTTTAGTTGGAGATTCATCCCCATTTGCAGTGCTTCCTCAGGTACTCCAACTTTTATCCGTAGCTTCTGACATTTGTAAGCGGTTTTGTACCAAATTTGAATTTTTCTTAATTTTTGTGATTATAGGTCACCCCACTTGTAACCTTCTTGTTGGTTCTTCTTGCGATGTCACCCTGTGCTGTGAAGGCATTTCTAAAACCCAAACCCAAATCGATAATTAGATGGGTGTCGTATGCCTATACTTGTGGTTATATGTTTGGCTGGCATGTGCACGAGAAAGCTTCACTTCATTTTACAATTCCTCTTGGTATAATTGCTTTGGATAGCTTGGAGGATGCAAGACATTATTTCCTGTTGTCGATAGGTAAGCTTCTTCTTCACATGTCATGTTTCCTTTTCTTTTTAATTGCAAGGTATTACTGATTCTTAGTTTGTTTGAATATGAGAATATATATCCTCTCGAACATGATTGAGCTCATATTTAATGTTATGCTTAATTAGAATTTGGAGTGGCTTCAACTCATGTTTCGTACATGACTGTATTTTGCTCCATTAGGAGATTAGAGATAGATGACATTTTATGGTTAAATGCTAAACTGATTGGATTCATGGAGAACCAAAGATGGATATGGCTATGTGTTTTGTAGGGGTGTAAAGCGGTCGGACCGGACATAGGTGTGTTCAGTTTCTATTCTAAATGAAATCGGACTGGACACGGGCCAAACATATACAAATTTCGCTATCCTAATTCATGTCCTAAATGAAATTGGATGGACACGGGCAGACATTTTCCGACTACAGACTCGAACGGACACGGACGAACATTGTTATTTACATCAGATTTTATGCTTTTTAATAGAGTTTCTATCAGCTATATTATTTTTATCAGTATGTACTGAAGTATAAGCATTTTATAGATTTTTACTCAATCAACCAACCAAACAGTTGTCATAAATATTTTGAAGAACATAGTGGATATACCGAATTATAAGGAATTTGGACACATTCGAACGAACGCCGATCGGATGAGATTTCTGCTCATACAAATTTTGTTGTCCTAATTCATGTCATAAATGAAAATCGAACAGACTCAAATGGACGTTTTTCGATCACGAACTCAAACGGACATCGAACTCTTGTACAAAATTAACGATGCTATGTTTTTGTGTGTATGTGTGCACCAGTCGTTGTATTTAAGGTTGGTTCCAACCCTTAGGTTGCCATAGAAATTTGTTGCCTTTAAAATAGAAAATTTTAAACTTATAGTACGCTTTACATACATAACAAAACAGACAAAATACATGATATAAAACCAAAAGGGTAAACATATTACGATATTTTTAACATAAATATTATTCAATGAAAACAACTTCTTGCTGCGTTTTTAGAAGCAAACTCTTCAATTATGTCATCATATTTCAACATATCCAATTTTCAGTGGGAATAACTGTTAATCCGCTTAATCTTTCCAGTGACATAGTAGTTCGGAAATAAGATTTTATTAATTTCAACTTAGAAAAACCTTATTTCCTCTCGAGCCAACGTAATCGGAATAGTTAATAAAATTCGATATGCAACCCATACATTTAGAAATACACTTATATCGCTGTAAGATCTTAAGAAATCAGGAATGCTACTTGATTTTGTTACTTCTAATGACAATATTTTTCTCAATCGTGCAAGTTCAAAAAATAATCATTTTTCACAAATATCACTCACTTGATTGTGCTTCAAAAAACTTTCTAGTTTCATACATTGTTCTTTCAATATATTTTTTGTTAACCTGAGTTATACTTTATTCAAGCATATTTTTTTGATGTCTCAAGGATCGAATCCATAATCTTTAAAATATGTGTCTAAAGTGTCTCACACCTCTAACCACTTGAGATATAGGTCCCCGACTTCTTTCAATATTTTATCTTCAATGGTTTTGAATTTTACATTCAAAAGAAATTCAGAAATTTCTTCACAAAGTTCAAATTGATCTTCGAGTGAAGTAAGAGTTTGATCTATTGCATGAAGAAAATAAGTGATCCTAAAATTATCTTCTAGAGAGATTGAGTTTCATTCATCAATTTTTGTATCATCATCAAATTGTCTCTTTCTACGATTTTTTTGTTTGTAAATTTAGGTTCAATTCCAACTTCATCTACAAGGCCTTTTTGATCCATTTATTGTACTTTCAAATCCATTTTCTTTATAAATTTCAGAAAATGCAATGAATTCTCTTACTTTAATAATAGCAACATCAACATCAATATCCATATCCTCTTTTTGAATTATTTTGCCAATTCAATTAATATTATCCAATATATAATGTACCAAATCCATAAACTAATCAAGAACTTAAAGTCTTCTAAAGCATTTTGACACAAACATTTAGCTTCTACCATCATTATATCGTCTTTAGAAGAATTATTTGCAATACTAGTTAAAGCATCTCTTAGATCCGATGGTTGAGTTCTAATCAAGGTATCAGGTTCCGGCCGGAACCACGAGATTCCGGCCATCTCGACTCGGTTCCGGCCGGAGGCGGGACGAGATCAGGTCAAAATCTCGTCCCGCTACCTGTCAATTAAAAAAAATCAAAAATCAAAAATTCGTGATTGCCGCACAACAGTAAAAATGGGGCATACAACACCAAAAACGGAGAATCGAATCTAGCCTAGAAAAATCAACTCACCTCCGAATTGATTCGACTTCGACACTTGAGCATCTTTCAACTTCGACGCTTGAGAATCTAGACCAAAAATTTGTGTGATACGATGCAACTTCGAACATCGACCTCGACTTCGAACATCGACCTCGACTTTGAACATCGACCTCGACTTTGAGCGCGATTTTATTTTTCTTCCTTGCGTTTTTTTTTCATTTTATCGTGTTCTGTTTCGGCTTTGAGAATGAATACGTAGGGTTAGGGTTAGAATGAGGCAAATAATAATGGGCTTGGTGATTTAGTTTGGGCCTTATAAATAATTTATAAGTTTAAAAGAAAATAGTAAATGATATTGGACTGGATAATTTATATTAGGATCAACTTAGGGTTAACTTATTTTTAATTTAGGGTTGTTTAGGCAAAATCAAATATTCATATGTGTTTATTTATTTAATAGAATTGTATGTTATATTATTATCTCTTTACAGACTATATTTTGTATTTTATTTGCAACGTTTATCGTTACTTCTTCATTGAAACCACAAAAATGCGATACCGTGACCGAAACCGAAACAAAAACCGAAACTTCCGAAACTTCCGAAATTGACCGAAACCAATAAATTTTCAAATGACCGAAACCGAGTTCTCGAACCTTGGTTCTAATGGCCTTTACGTTTCGTATACAACTTTCCAATGAGTTGCCAACAAAGTTTGTTCGGTCAACCCATTTACATATTTTTTAAGTATTTCTCATCTATGAGTTAAGCCAAAAAACAAAGTATATATTTTTCGAGTATACACAAAAAAATTCTAGCCTTCATACATGATTTTGTCATATCACATAAAACAAGATTTAAGCTATGACCCACATGAAATATAGAACGTTCTTGGATTTATATTAAGAAGTCTTTTTTGTACATCTTGATGTTACATATATCAAATTCAAGTATCAGTACTTGAATGAATAAGATAGAAGTAAATTATATAATGAATTTATCATCATTTATCCCTTATCATTAAGATATAATGTACCTTTCATATTTGATCTATTGTCATAACTTTGATCTCTCATATCATCAAAGTTAAATTTAAGATCTACGAGAATGGTCTCGAGTTTTTTAAAAAGACCAAGTCCTGATCAGAGCGGCCCTTGGGTTGGGCAGGTTAGGTGGTAGCCCAGGGCCCAACATCCTAAGGGGGCATAGTATATATATTTGTTGCCAGATATATTTTTATTAATTTGGTCTTTACAAAACACTAAGTCCAAATGAACATAATCAAAGAAGAAACTGGAGCCACATTTATTGTTTACTATTTTCATAGTAGCTTTCCGATTACCAAGAACCTAACTTTTCTTTCAAAATTAAACCCAACACTTTCTTCTCCATTTTTATTAGTATGTTATAGTTTTTTTTCTAAATAAAAATGAAATTATTGATTGTTATCTTATTATTAATCAACATACTCAATTTGGGATTCAAAATCAAAAAAGGACTCAACATGAGATTCAAAATTTTTACAAGTAAGTACTCTTTTTCAGTTTCTATCAATGTAATTATGAAATTATCGTCTATCTATTAGACTATTCCAGAGGCTACATAATATTGTGTTTGAAATCCATTTATTTATACATCATGTTCATAAATTAGCAGTGTAGTCAAGGCGAAAAAGCCCCAAGCCCTCGCCTAGCGCTTTTTGGCGCTTAGGGCTTTTTTGGACGCCTTGAGTATCAGTTTTGCTGTTTAGTAAAAACTGCACTTAAAAAAAACTGCATTTTAAAAACTGCATTTTAGAAAAACTGCATTTAAAAAAACTGCATTAAAAAAAACTTTTAACTTCATTTTAAAATTCATTAAAAAAACTGCATTTTAAATAAACTGCATTTTAAAAATCAATTTAAAGTTAAAATTTTAAAGTTTAAACTATAAAACTTTCAACTTTTACCTTTAAAATTCCGAAATTAAAACTTAAAAGTTAAAACTTTAAATTCAATTTTAAATAAACTGCATTTTAAAAACTGCATTTAATAAAAGTAAAAACTGCATTTTAAAATTCAATTTAAAGTCAATTTAAATTCAATGTAAAAAAAGTAAAAACTGCATTTTAAAAGGTAAAAGTAAAAACTGCATTTTAAAATTCAATCTAAATTTAAAACTAATTTTAAGTCTTAAACTGAATTTAAATCAAAACTTTATAACTTAAACTCAAGTTAAACAAAACTTTATAATTTAATTTAAAATTAATAACATTTAAAATCAGTTTTTAACTTTATAATTTAAACTAATTTAAACTTAAAACCAGTTTTTAAAATCAAAACAGTTATTTAAAATAAAATCAGCTCATAAAAAAATTTAAAACTTCAACCAAATTTAAAAATATACCTCTGGTTCGAGATCAGCGGCTTCGGTTTTTAGGGTTGAGAGTCGGCGACAGTGGGCTTCGGTCGTGCCAGTAGGGTCGGCGGCAGTGGAGCTTCGGTGGGGGCAGTAGGGTCGGCGGCATTGGGGGTTTGGTCGAGTTTCGGTAGCAGCTCTAGATTATGGTTTTTTTAATATCGAGAACCAAGATCGAGGGCAGTAGGGTTTTTTTGTTACGAACAACAGCTCAATTAAGACACTATTGGGTTCGATTTTGAGGGTTTTGGACCAAAGCCCTAAATCATCCCTCAATTAACTAAAGCGCGCTTAATTGGGGCTTCGTTTTTTCGTCGCTTCGTCGTCTAGAGCACCTTATTGGCGCCTTGCCAATCACCGATGCCTGGAAACAGAAAAAAGCTCTAGGCTAGCGCCTATGGCTTTTTGATGCCTAGGCGAGCGCTTTGACTACAAAGTAAATTAGTAGGAAATGATTTAATTTGATGGCTTGGTTATGTGAAAACTAAATGTGTTTGGTAACACAAAAATTATTTTTATATTTTAATACGTCACTGTGAAGCTGTATGAGTTGGGATTATAAATCTATGAGTTGGGATTATAAATCTCAATGTTGGATATTTTTCACTAGAGCGTGTGGATTTGATTAGATTTACTTTACTTCTTAAAAGTCTCAACCGAACTATAAGTTTTCCATTCATCATTGACCAAGGGGTCTTAATGGTTCATTCCAATACATAATAGTAATATATGTCATTTCATTTAATTAAGTTTACTTTTCTTTTTAAAAACAAAGAGAGATATTTCAGTCACATTATTGCTGCTCTTTATTTTTCTTGTAATCTTTTTGACGTAAAGTACTTTTCATTCTAATTATGTGATCTTGCTTTCAGTGCAACTTATCAAGGTTGTTTAATGAAAATATATCAGATTAAAAGTATTCAAGTCCCCGAAGTTATATGTTATTAATAGTGACTAGTTGTTTCAGGGGTTCACATTAAATTTTTGTCCAAGGCCAAATATAATCTAGGGCCAAGCATGGTCCTGATGTATGATTAACTTCTATAAAATCAAGAAAAAACTTCTCTGCTTTGATATCATCCTCAACATCTAATTGTAATTGACATTTGTTCTTTGTGACTCAAATCCGACGCACGATCAACTATGATCGAATACTATTTTGCTTTGAAGATTTTTGTAAGCATCACTGTCTTAATCGTTTTATCCAACAAAAGTATTAGTTCGTTTTGAATACTATGGCTAAGATAATGGTCATTCAATTCATTATTTACTACACATCTAAGATAATCTTCCTTAGTGAGATCAAATTCGACTATAGATTATATAAGTTGATAAAAAAATCCATTGTTCTTTTCGTAAATCTTTTTATTTGAACCGCGAAATGCTAAATTATTTCGAGATGTTTTTACAAATGCCAATTATACAAATTAGTACATTTTTGCACCATTATGTCTCTTGCTTAGACTCGTCAAAAGGGTTGGGTTGATTTTGATCCAACCCATGCATGACCCGATCTTTTTCACCCATTTAATACAGGGGTCAATCTGACTCAACTCATTTAATAAGTGGGTTATCCATTTAACCCATTTAATAAGTGGGTTATCAAAATTTAAATTTGATTTGACTAATAAAAAACAAATAGATATAAAATAATTCTAATCCTAATTTTTACGTTTTGAATTTCGATAAAAATCAAAATTTTGAAATTTTAAAATTTAATTCTAATTTTTATCAAAATTCAAATATGAGGATGTAGTCAGTTATTTGCTAAGTGCAGCTGTTAGTCACCATGGAAAACTATAGCATGCGTTCACAAGATGAAATACCCGAGTGCTCCATATTGTCCGTAATTTAGGTGAGAGTTCATCGGTCAAAATCTCGTCTGATTCCGAGTTAGTATGAAGAAGTTATTGCAGTCTGAACAAAAAATAGCGGATTCTGCCTAGGCGGAATCCGAATATGAGAACATTGAAAAAGTATACGGACCGTGTGTGTATATTTAATATGCAAGTGTTATGAAATATTATCTATCAACTAGCAAAGTAAAATAAGTAAAGTAAGAAAACGATCACATCGGAATTTTTATACTGGTTCGGACCTCTCGTCCTACATCCAGTTCCCGAAGCTCCCCTTCGGACTTTCAACTATCAAAACTACCCTCGCTTCGACCAGAGGAATAGACTTACAATAAAAGAACTTTCTTTGGCAATAGTGTGTTCTTGACAACGTAGTTTTTGACTGCTCGGTACAATCCTTTCTATAATCTCCTTTGAGTAGTATATAACTTGAAGCTTTGATATAAGGAAAAAATAAAAGCATGCTTTTGAGTATTCTTAGAAATCAGAGAAAGCACAAGAATATTAGAGAATAAAGAGAAAAGTGTTCAGAAAATCAAGTGAGTTTAACTTCTCAAATCCATGTTTATTTATAGATGTTGAAGAGTTTCTTTGAGAAGTAACGACCTTTAGTATATTCTATTTTAGTCCAAGAGTTGCAATGTTTGAGAATGAAGAGATATGATTAGAAACTGTAGATGCAACTCTTTGATTGAAGAAGATGTCTGTTGAAAACTTATGGTCGTTACCCAGGTCAAACGTCTGGACGTTCAGGTCAGACGTCTGGCCTGTAGGGAAAATTTTAAACAGCAGAATTTACCAGACGTCTGACTTTATGAGTCAGACGTCTGACTCCTGTACAACATGAAAATTTGCTTTATTGAGTTTGTAAAAAACTTTTCAATAGCTTGTATGTGCTTTTGCGTGTAAGAACTACTCAAGAAGATTGTACACATCATCTATTTAAGACACTAACACAATATACTAATATTTCTAATACAATGATCCTTTTGTGCTTGTCTTCAAGTCTTGGTTGCGATCATTCATCTGTGTGTGTATATATATATATATTTGTATGCTAGTGATTGTATAGTTGTTGTCGAAATCATAGAATAGAGGTTCTAACAAACATAACATATCATTTTCTAAGTACAACGGTTAGTCATCATGGAGAACTACAACGTGCGTTCACAAGATGAAGTATCCGAGTGTTTCGTATTGTCCGTAATTTAGATGAGAGTTCAGCGGTCGAAGTCTATTTGATTTCGAGTTAGTATGAAGAAGCTGCAGTTTAAACGGAAAAAATAGTGGCTTCTCTCTAGTCTGAGTTCAAATTTGTGGTTGTAGTCTGTTATTTGTTAAGTACAACCGTTAGTCACCATGAAAAACTGCAGCATGCGTTCATAAGATGAAGTGTCCAAGTTAAAAAAGATTTAAATTTTCAAAATTCTTATTCTCAAAATTTATATTTTGAATTTTAAGTTTTTAATCAATGAGTTATCCATTTATAACCCTTCTAAAAATGGGTTAACCCGTTTATGACTCATTTAATAACGACTCATAAATAGGTTGACCCAACCCATTTATAAGTAGGGTAAATGGATTGAGTCATATTTTGACAAGTCTACCCTTGCTTGATTAGAGATTCCATTTTTTGTCAATTGTTGCATTTTAAAAACCTTTGTACAGTTCACCCACTAATAAGGTTGCAATATGTTCTAGATTACCACTATGCTCGTGTAATGCTGTCGTGATGTTATGCCAACCATTAACTTAACCACCCCTCCCCCCAAAAAAAACATACACAAAAAAAAAATTGAATGTCTTTTGTGAGTGTTTATATAGTTTGGAACAAAAACAAAATACTATATTTAGTCCATTACAGTAAACCAGTCACTTTCTTTCGTGCTTTCTCTACGTGGATAGAAATCAATATAATGTTTAAAAGGAAAATGTCTACCATCAATACCATTTTTAGAAAATTTATTATTTATTTCGAAACCTTAATTAGATTATGTTTGACCAATATTATTCTTTTTGTATTGGTTATTGATCTCCATGACTCGGGATCATACTTGCGATCAACATCTTTCTCAAGGTAAGCACGATTAAACTATGAATGCTTTCACCTATTAGTTCTATTATCATTAATGTCTTCTTCATTAACATTATCCTTTTCGTTGTCAATAGTCTCTTCATGAGTATCGCTTCAACATTTTCATTTGTTGCTTCATTAATTCCAACATTGTCATCAATATTTTCATTATCATTACTAACTTCCTCAGTCCTACTTGAAGTTGAAGATTGAAGTCTTTTAATTTTTGCTTGAAACATATTAGAAATTAATCCCACTAGTGATTTTGCTAAGTCACTTTCATTTGTCCAACTATTTTATTGCAAGATCCAGAGTTTTGTTTTCGAAATCTAACCTGACTTCTATCATCTTCATTCTTCGTCATATTCCTATACATCTTCATATCAATAAAATAGAGAACCTTATAAGCTTATTACATACTTAAAAATTAATCCAATTCATTAAAATTAATTCATTCTTTTATGAACTGTAAATAAGAATTTCAAAATTTTGCGTCCAATTACCATAATTTACACACAATTGAACAACCAACAAATTGAATGTTAATTTATTGAATCATCAATTTGACTTTCAATATGCTTATATAGTGTTCAATTTGTGTTTTAGTTTTAATAACAAGATATTTAAAAAAAAATCTATCCATCTTTAATAAAAATATATATTAATTTAGTTGATTGATGTTAGAACTTTGAACAATCTTACATACACCTAGGCTTAATGACTCAAATACAAAGCCATAAAAGTTCCAAAATAGACAGTGAACTAGGACAAGACAACAAGTTCGGTAAAATAAGAACTAAAAATATTATACATGTTGATTGCTCTGATGTGATGTTGATTATAGATTGTAGAGTATGGATGCTGAATTTGCTGGAAATCAAAACAACGAAGAATTAAGGCTTAGAATCTACACTGGAATGAGAGAGGAAGTAGATTAAAGTTCCTCCTTTAGACGTCTGTCTAGAACTGTGAGTAAGAGACACTATGAAATTAAGTTTTTTTCTCTCATCCGCGGTGTTTGCTTAGGTAAGGGGTTTAACCCAAGCCGTGGTGTGTTGGGCCTAGCCCAGTAGTCGACTCTGATTATATTTTACAATTTTTCTCTTGATAAACCCATTCTGGTAGTACATCATAATTAAACTAGTCCTATGCCATCATATATGCTATGCAGCAGCTCCACCTTCTTACCTTAGTCTTGGTTCTTTAGTGCCTATATTTTTCTGTGTATGCATCTGTGTATATATACGTATGTATGTATATGTGTGTGTGGAAAATCTGTTGGGACACAAAATGCAAACACAATTGGTGATACAGTGGATCTTCACCATTGGTTCGCCCATTGATTTCCATCTCTCATATAAGGACAAAAAGATCCGACCTTTTATATCACCAATTGTATTTTATTTTGTGTTCAAATGGCCGGCTATGTATGTGTATGTGTGTGTATGGGTGGGTGCATATGTGTGTGTTTGTATGTATATATGTATATACCAGTAAGCAAAAGGTGCCCTAATTTCTTTTTCATACAAATACGTGCTCTAACTTAATTTTTTTCCCTTTTTCTAACATTCTTGTCAATGTATGGGTTCACTATCTTTAACATCCCAAGGAAGTATGTACTAACCGTACAACACATGCTTTACGTACAACAAAGGGGATTGCACATCATCAAAGAACTTCACAAACTCATAATTATTTATTTGACATATAGTACAATTATTATACGTAGTAAAAAAAACGGGCATCATTTTGATAGAATAAAAAATGTATACCCTATATGGTACAAAATATGATGCACTATATCATCTCGTTCAAAATTTCTTCAGTGGAGTTATATCATGTACACTACTGGAAATATTAGCTTCATTACTATGGGTTATTTTACTACTATGTTATTAAAACGCACACAAAATTTCCTCTTATCATATCTACCATGTACATCCTATCATATCTTATCTTCCTTTTATTATATGTTCTTATCCTTGCCCAAGAGCTCAAATGGTGTAGTCTTCTTAAGAATCAAATTGGAACGGTACATAGTTAAATAGAAGTATTTCTCATCTTGGACATAGGCCACGCTGTTATAGTTGCATGCCCAACATGAGTTGTGTTTGTACCGTCAGTAATTTTTCCTATGGAATCCCCATAACTTTGAAATATTTTATGTTCTCATTGGATACGAACAAGTATCGTTTGGAAAATCTCATTATGAACCATTTATAACCATTGATTACTCTTATGGGGAAATTCAAGGAGAATAATGCAACTAATGAAAAACAATAATAACACATTTTGAGATCAAACTCATCAAACATCTTTCTGAAAAAAGAATGTTTTGCTTTGTCATTTAGTTTTTGATGTTTCTTTGAAAAGCTACTGACTATAGATCTAATGCTTCTTTTTGTTTATTTTAAACCTTATATCTCTGACTTATTAGACAAATATATCAAAAAATAAGTAGATGGTACTATAACAATATACATAATTTATCCCGATACGAATTTCATGTATGAACCATCAACAACTAAGAATAGCTTCTATATTGAAATTACAGGAGAAAACTACAATTAGTATAAAATAACAGAAAATTACTATTAGGATCAAACACGTTGAATGTCTTTCCCAAAAATATTTTGTAATCTCTATTACTATTTTGCTGCTTCTTTTTGTATAGTTTTAAACCTGACAAACCAAATTACATTCAACATCCAAAATGTGAGTGAAAATCATAACTTCAATCTATTAAATAATAGTAAAGCAGAAGAATTTGAAGCTTTCTCCTTAATTCTAGGAGTTATCTGTGTTTTCCTTAATTCTCTCTAAGTGGATATTTTATTTTCAAAATCCTATGATTACTGCTTTACAATTATTCTACTAAACTTTTCACCCTATTTTACATTTGAATATCTATTATTAAAAGAATCTACAATTATTTACAAATATTTCACGGTTCTTTCTCAAAATTTTACATTATAGTCCACACATTTAAATTAATTACATAATCTAAAATTTAAACTAATTGATAAACTTAATCAACTAATATTTATTAATAAATCTTAAAAGATTAAATTTTCAATATGTATATTATAGGCGCATAACAAATTGGTAAAAAAAAATTGATTTAGATGCAAATATGTATAAGTTACACAATAAAAATCACACACATTAATAACAATAACAAATTTATTCTATAATTTATTTACTAAATGAATTCATCATACATTGCACTGTAAAATTCTATTAACTTTAAATACCTAATTTTTTTTACAATTACTTAGAAAACTTTCTCAATTATCTTTTAATATTTTACATTTAAGTCTATATATTTAACTAATTGTGTAATCTAAAATTTAAACTATTGAAATAAATATGATTAACTAATATTTATTATTTTAATAAATCCTAAAAATAAGAGGATTTCAATATATACAATATTCCTGTATATGAGAAAAATAATAAATTTATTTCTTCTTTATTCGGATATATGAAGATATATAAATCACATAACATAAGTGTATACATAAATAATAATAACTCTTTTATTCTAATTCATTTATCTCAAAAAAAACATCATACGTTACATAATATAATTTCATTTTAACAACCTTTAAAAGGTAAATTTATATTTTACAACATTATGATGTGAACGCACATATTAAACCGATAAAAATTAGATCATACAAACATTCTCACATTCAACATGTTATCAAACCATACCCAACTCATAACTCAACTAAATGCTACATAACATTATTGCAACTATCAAAGTTGTAAGCATGACCCTTCTACAAGAACATGAAATTTATAGTCAACTACAAGGATAAAATTGTTTAAAAATGAAAACTTAAAAATAAATAAAAGTTCACGTCTGATTCAAAAAAAAGTTCACATGCAGATAACCTAACCATAAGGTCTATGCTCTTCTTAATTACAAATTTGTAAAACGCTCTTCCCAATTTTAATTTTTTTTACATTTAACTCCTTATATTTAATTAGTTATGCCGATCATTAATTCAAATTATTCAAATCAATCCAATTTATTTAATGTTCATTAATCCATTTATAAATCCTTCAAGAAAAATGATAATTCAATATATATACAACAATCTATATTAACAAAATAGTGAAGTTACGTATTCGCTTATATATATATATATACATCACATAACATAAATTATTTATACATATAGTATTAACAATTTTAATTATAATTTTTTTGAGTTAGAACATTAATTTTTACAAAGATATGTAGTTAGCGAGTACTGAATCATTCCTTATATCTGAACGTCACAATTCCCAATTTTAATTTTTTTTACATTTAACTCCTTATATTTAATTAGTTATGCCGATTATTAATTCAAATTATTCAAATCAATCCAATTTATTTAATGTTCATTAATCCATTTATAAATCCTTCAAGAAAAATGATAATTCAATATATATACAACAATCTATATTAACAAAATAGTGAAGTTACGTATTCGCTTTTATATATATATATATATATATCACATAACATAAATTATTTATACATATAGTATTAACAATTTTAATTATAATTTTTTTGAGTTAGAACATTAATTTTTACAAAGATACGTAGTTAGCGAGTACTGAATCATTCCTTATATCTGAACGTCACAATTCACTTTAGTTTATGATTAATATATCACAATAAATTTATCATATATTGCATAATAAAAATATATTTTTAGCAATAATTAAAATATAAATAATATTTTTTAACAATATTATCGTGTGCAACGCACGAGTTACACACTAGTTTATATAATAGGTTGAGCTAAAATTTAGTGATGCATTCAAAATATTTTCCCAGTAAAATTATAAAGATGATGTTTTGATTCTGAGAAAGATGACCACAATATAAGCAAGTAGTTTATAGGTCTTTTTTCATTGATTTTACAGGTCTTGTAATAAATATAGACATTGAATTTTACAACATATATTTGAATAAATGAGATAAATACAAATAAACAATAAATGACTACTTTAAAATCATATACTCACGTTCATTGATGTTAATTTTATATGCTTCCCTTCTTTCCAACTTTCATTTCACTTTTTCTAATCAAAATTACAAAAAAAAAAGAGAGAGAAATGCAACCTACTTTTCAATATAAGATTACCAAAGGAAATCCCACCGTTTGAAAAATAAATATAAACCTCTTTGACTTTTCCACTGTTTGAACACATGGATACATAAGTTGGACGATGATCTGCACTGTGCAAAAAATTTGAACTTCTCTTATAAGTAATAAGTTTGTACAGTTGTTTACAAAATATATGAAGTATTAGTACAGTGTTATACTTACCGTTGCTCAAACTGTAATGAAGTTATTCTTCGAAATTTTAAAAATATTATATGACTATTAACCACATGACTATTATATCATCCATATATGCATAATCAATATAACAGACAGTTGTTTACAAAAAAAAAGATAGGTAAATGCAAAAGTTGACAAATTTTCCATAACAAACAGATTCTTTTAAGTCGTTCTCTAAATATATGTAACAATTGCGATTTCTACTTATAGAGGTTACATCCTCTTGCAATTCACATTCAAGTATCACAATGTGAAGCTCATCATCACCAAACACTTCATTGACACTATCGGCTCCATCGTCTCCGTCGACATCGATTTTGTCATTGTGCCCCTTAATGGAAGATGCGACATGTTTAAGACCAAAGCCTAGTCCTATTGCTTGCAGTAAGCCTTTGTGAAGTATTCAGGTATGACGGATGCATTTTTAATAATGTACGTACCTACCATATCCACGAAACTTTGTTAAACAATGGAGTTAGAATGACGAATGTAATAACAAATACTTGCGTATAGGTATATATGATGCTCCAGTCTATTGTTTGTTCTGGGACCATTCAGGAAAAATACTGGCAGGATTTAAGTCATTAAATATTCCTATCGTGCTATTAAATATGCTTCTATAGCAGTTGGTAATTAATTTTGGAAAGTGAAAAAATAATCATGGAGAAAAAACAGAAAAGGTAATTCAACCAAAATATTGTAATTCAAGTGCATTATGCAGAAGTTTATTTAACTGAGAAAACATACATTAATCCCTCTCATTTATCATCAATAAAAGCATTTTTGTCAACTGCATCATCGTCAACATCCTTGTTCTAAAAGGCTGAATCTCGCTTGTTGCCTCCTTCAAAAGGATGCTTTTAAAACTCATCATGACTCCCTTCCTCCATTTTGCCTTATGTCCTTTACAAAGTGGAATTCGAGCCTGAATTTTTAGATCTGCGATTTTGAAAAGGTGGCTTGAGTGCAGATTCTTTTTAATAATTTTTCTTCCCCACTTTTAGTTTCGGGGTTGACCACGACAAGTGAAATTTCCTATAGATTTCAAAATTATGGTTTCAAATGAAGTTTGGTGTGGGGAAAGCAATAGCGCTGCCGCTTGAACAAAACAAAGTGCTCACCATCAAAACTCATTGCAGTTTCCATTGTCAACGGGGTTGACCATGACAACTGAAATTTCATGTAGATTTCAAAATTACAAAATCAGGGTTTTAAATGAAGTTAGGTGGAAGGGAAGCAATAATTTATGAACAAAACAAAGTGCTTACCATGAAAATTCATTTGTTTCCGTTGTCAAGTTATTGACATGTTCGTTGAGTTATAGTTGATCAAGTTATAGTTGATGTTCATTGACTGATATTTTGGCTGAAATGAAAGAGATTTAAAGCTCTGATAACTAACCAAGCCAGCAAATCTTGGATTTTGGAGAAAATCTCGGGTGAGATGAAGGAGATTTAAAACCTTGCAATCCACCTTGCATGTCTGTTATTGGATTTTGCCACTGCCCCTTTTTTTATGCTTACAATTTCCGATTGCCTACCATTTTTTCCATTTTGCATTTATCTTTTGCTTGTAACTTGCAAGTAATTAATGCTGTTTTTTTTCCCTGCATCATTCTTCCTTTTATTTTCATTTCTTTTGCATATTACACATCAAACCTGATCAGAAGCATAAATCAGTCAGGAGTAAAGATGTAGAAAGAAGTTAACTCTCGAGATTTTCCTTCTTTTTTCTAGAAAAAATATCTTGCAAAATTTTAAAATGATGATGCCTACATTTATACTTTAGGCACACAATATAGTAATCTGATAGTAATCCCTCCAAAGTCCGGAACCTCTTGTTAATCCCTCAGAATCTAGTTACCACCTGTATTTTATCCATCTATCGACATTGATACCTTCAGTTTTGTGCGATTTCATCCATGAACACTAAGTACAGGTGTAAAATGGATATCCAAAATCCGTAGCCTATCTGATATATGCTCCGTCCCAATCTATTTGAAGAGTTTTGAATGCAATTTTTGGTTAATTTTTCCTTTTTTTGGACAATTATGGCTACCCTAAGAAAATTTGGATCGAATTCAGAAAGTATGGTATTCGCTCTAAATAGTTTTGCAACCCCTTTTTTGTTCACCGTCTCCACTTTCCTCCGTTTATAAATGAAACCTTGGACATGCACTTATTTGGAGGTGCAAACCACTATAAACGTTGTTTATAAAGCAAATACATGGAACGGTAGCACAACAGTCTTTTGCTGTAAGAGGTGTGCTTGAGGACAAAATTTACGAAAAAACTGTTTTAGGAGATTGAATTTGAACTGTGTTTGGAAGTGAGGTTGGAATTGAGACTACTTGTGCTATAATTTTGTCAGTGTGTAATGTTATTTATTTTATTTATAATTACTTAAATAACTAAAGGAGCAGCTATTGAGACAAGCAAAATCTAACACAATATGTTTTGATTGTCAGATCTCATTGTGTTTACGTTAAGGACCGAAAGCAAAGGGAGATCTGGTTAAGGTCTGTTTTGTCATCGGTTTATGTTCCAACAGACTTTCCCTATAATTAATTAATAACTTTAACTTTAGGATCAAACAATTAATCAATTATAATTTTTTATTATACATGTTTAAACAATTAACTAATAACCTGAATATCAAAATTACAAAAAAACACTCATTACTATGATTTTGTTCTTTCAAATACGATGGAATACAAAATGAAGATGCATAAGAATCACTAATGACATCTACAAATGCAGGTCTCTAACTCCTGGATTAAATGGTGTACTGTAACGTCCTACCTCAATACTATCAAAGAATATTACATGGATATTGTCTGGTAGTACGGAGAATAAGTTTTGTTAGGAGTGACCACATGTATTCTATTGGGCTAACACAACACCTTTTTTCCTTTCCTTACCTTATTTAAATATAAACGATGTGTTCGATGTTGATGCAAAGCAATAAACACGTTGGCTACTCTAGAACAGAACAATGTATAGCAAGATTTTATGGTACATGCAACGCATGTGCATATTATTCTTTTATAAAAGTATAAAATTTAAAATTTCAACGTAGTTTTAATAAAAATAAATTGAAAAATATAAAGAAAAAATTGCAAAATTAACTTTCGAAGTTGTAACTTTATTTACATTCCAAAATTTCCATTTGAATATAGATGTTAATTTTTGTTCTTTGTGAGGTTCGAACTTCTAACCTCTTGTTTGCATATAAGAGTATTTTTAAAACTTTACGGTCGGACCAAAAGATTGTATTTCTATTTCAACTATATATACGAGCGTTACGGCACGCGCGAGTTGTTTTACAAATTGTATATGTTTCAGAACACTCAAAAAAATAATTTCCATAAATATTTAGTCGTGTTTTGCATTGAACTCACGCATAGTTTGTTTGAATTTTTATTTTTAAGTTTCAGTGTACTTTTTTTTGGTAGTTTGAATTTATATTTCTGTTATTAGTTAATAAATAAAGAATTTGTAAAGAAATTTCATTTGTTTCATCCTATTTTAAAGTGACATTAAGATTTGATTATATTTGAACGTTCTGAATTTGTAAAAAAAACTTTTTATCAGGTCATATTTTCAAGTGATATTAATGTTTATTAATATTTATAAAGGCATTTATTGAATTTGTAAAGTGAGTTTATTCGCTAGATCCAATTTTCAAGGGATTTGATCATATATATAGATGAACGTTAAATTACATATGAGTAGAGGGTATTTTTGAAAGTTTGTGCTTCCAAGCGAACTATTAATAAAGATGTATATATGTATATATGTATGTATTAGAGAACATATAATCACTAGTCATAGCGGAAAATATAATCTATGCCGAAGATATCTAATTTCAAATGGTGAAATCGTCGTATAATATACGTGACTCTCAAATGATATAGTCGTAACCATAAACATTCCAAGAACAAATGAAACAAATGGCATAACTATTAAACTAATATCTTGCATGTCAAAGCAATCTAGAGAAATACGGTGAAACAAGCATAACCAAATAAAATCCATACAACTAGCATAATGCGGATCAAACTCAAAGACGAGCACCAGGCAAGTCAAACTCAAATACGAGCACAAGACAAGTCAAACTCAAATACGAGCACAAGACAAGTCAAAATCAAAGACGAGTATGAGGTAAGTCAAACTCAAAGACGGGCATCAATATTGATCAAAAGTGTTATATACTTCCAAATAGTAATTACTCAAGCATTGCTTGTGTGTCCCATACCATTCGGTGTTATTTAAATATTTCTATAAGTTAGTAAATTTCACCCACTCAAAATATTCTACACAAGTCATGTAAACAACTGATAAAATTTTACCGAATATCTCATACCATTCAGCACTACTAAATCGTTCATTTAAATTTCTCATCGCATAGAAAAGGTATTTGGTTTATAAAATCATTTTATATAATAGTTTATAAAATTAATATATGCACACACACATATATGTTTTAGAAAACTCAGAATCTATTAAAAGTGTATACTTAATTTTATTTAAAGTTCTTTATTGAAAGCGATTATAGGCAAGTATGATTATAAATAACTTAGAAAATTTCATGATTTAATAATTAAATAAAATAATTTCTTAATCAATTCTGTGCAATGAGCTTTTATTTTGATTTGAATACGTAGAAATCATTAAAGTGATACTTCAATTTTCAATAGTGTGTGTGTATGTCAAAGAATTTGATAATTAATTATAAATTGAATTTTTATTAACACATTGAAAAACCATAGATAAGATTTAAAAGAATTTCAAGGAGAAACAACAAGAAACAGGAAAAAGATGCTCATAAAAGAAAAGCCAAACAAACACGAATAAAGGATCAAACCTGGAGCAGATAAGTTATTCATAAAAGAAAAGCCAAACAAACACAAAGAACAGGAACCTTCACTTTTATCTTCAATGTCGTTTCATTAAAGTGTTAGCTAAGCGTTATCACCTGAAAGCCTACCCTTGAAAATGTTGTGGAACCTTGGGAAATTCCTTCTTTGCATTTACTAAGTTTCGCGCCTTACTCCTCGCATCTTCATAGCTATATTTTACTTGGAACTTTTCTTTGTCTTAGTTCATTTTAAGCTTTTAGGATGTTACACCCTCGGTACAACACCCTCGGATCAGACCTTCGGCAAGTACCACCGTGCTTTGCCACCTCAGCTCTAGTATAAGCAATAAAACATGTCCACATGTACGTGCCTATCATTATCTTCACACTTGTCGCTTCTATATTCGTTTCGCCCCACTTTTTCAGTTGGCTACGGTGCTTTTATATTATTTTACATCACTTAGGATCTTGTCCTGTAATCATTTGTTATGTATTTTATATATAAAATACTCTCGGCGATCATATTTTAAGTTTCAGTAATGTATATTTTAAGTTGGAAAATTATTTATGAATATTTAATATAATCGTAGAAAAATCATAAATATATTTCTTGTGCATTTCCATCAAAACTTCAACATTTTTAACTATTTCCTCTTATTTTCTAAAATATATGAATTCTTTAGAAACCCATAAATAACTATTTAAACATGGGAAGATTCTCAAAATTAAGACTCATTTCCAAAAAATACATTTAAAACATCATATTCAATTTTCGTATCATTTATAAATAATTAGAGTAGAGAATAATAGCTAAAACTACAGAGGAATTAAGCTTATGAGTCATACAATGAAGCTTTGGAAGAGAGTCATTAAACATCGATTAAGAAGAATGACAAGCGTTTCAAAAAACCAATTTGGTTTAATGCCTGGGAGGTCGACCATAAAGGCGATTTTCTTGATAAGGCAACTTATGGAGAGATTTAGAGAGCAAAAGAAGGATTTACACATGGTATTTATCGATTTGGAGAAAGCTTATGACAATGTACCGCGAAAAGTGATGTGGTGGGCTCTGGAAAAGAAGAGAGTCCCAACAAAGTACGTTACCCTTATCAAAGATATGTACGAGATGATATTATGACTAGTGTCAGAGCATGCGATGGTGAAACCGGTGACTTTTCCATTAACATAGGATTACATCAAGGGTCGCTTTGAGCCCCTACATTTTTGCCCTAGTGATGGATGCGATTACGAAGGGTATACAAGGTGAGATTTCTTGGTGCATGCTATTTGCTGATGATGTTGTGCTAATTGATGAAAGTATGATTGGGGTTGATAGATAGCTGGAGTTGTGGAAAAAGACTTTAGAATCGAATAAATTTAGGCTTAGCAGAACTAAAACAGAGTATATGAAGTGCGAATTTAGCGGTGTCAGGTCAGAGGATGGAGATGTCACTCTGGCCGAACAAATAGTTACCACGAAGGAATCATTTTGATATTTAGGATCGACGTTGCAATATGATGGTGAGATTGATGAAGATGTTAGTTTTAAAATTCGAGCGGGATGGGTGAAATGGCGACAAACGTTTGGCATTCTCTGTGACAGGAAAATCCCACAAAAGCTTAAAGGAAAGCTCTACAGAACGACAATCAGGTCTGCGATGTTGTATGGTGTAGAATGTTGGTTTACTAAAAGCCAACACGTCCAAAAGATAAGCGTAGCAGAGATACGTATGCTGCAATGGAGCTGCGGTCATATAAGAAGAGACTGAATTAGAAATGATGATATACGTGCAAACTTGGTGTACACCAATTGAGGAGAGACTAATTCAACATCGCTTAAGATGGTTTGGACATCTTCAACGGAGGCCGCTCGAGGCATCTGTGCATTTTGGAATTATAGGTCGCGTTGAATGCTCAAAGAGAGGTAGAGGTCGACCAAGGTTGACATGAGAGAAAATAGTAAAAATGGACTTGAAGGATTGGAGTATACCCGAAGAGATGGTGATGAACCGAAGCGCGTGGAAGTTAGCGATTCACGTAGCAGAACCATGAGCTATGAGTTTTTAAGTTTTAGATTATAGGACTAGGGAACAGAAGCCTAAGACGTATTTGGTCTTTGACCCCTATTGGTACCATTATTACTATTGGTATTATTATTATTATTATTTCTTTTTTTATATATTTATATATATACATATATATTTTTATCTTTATTTTTATTTTACTTGGTTATTATTATTATTAATTTACTTATTTAACTTTATTTTATTATTGTTACTATTATTGTTATTATTATTATGACTTTTAAGTTGACTTTGTCATTTAGTTTTTGGATTCATCTCTAACCGATTCCAACTTTTTTGGGAATAATGGCTTAGTTGTTGTAGAAAATAATAGCTAAACATCATAGTAAAGTCATTTCAAGCCAAAACATTCATTAAAAGTTTAAAACTGTTTCTTATCATCTATAAATGCTTAGCACATGTGAACACTATCATATTAATCATAGCCGAATTCAATCTAGATGAAAACAAAAAAAATGAGAGTGACATAACTCACATAAATCTTTTAATTAGCTTGATCTTTAATTATTTTAAGTTTCATTGGTTTTTATCTTTTTTTCTTTTTTTTTCTTCACCTTGGTGCCATTAATGAGCTTTAGAGCTTTTGTTACTTTTATTGTTATTGTTTTTGAATAAAGAATTAGATAAATGAAAGAGAATTTATTTCATTTCTTCGTGATGAGTTGGACCTTCGGCCCTTTTAGCCCTCTTATCATTTAATTCATTTTCCTTAGTTTAATTAAATTGCAACATAATAAGTAAATATGCATCCACATATGTATTATGATAAATTATTGCTTATTTTAATATAAATGAAAATAAGCAAATAAACTCCTTCAACTATTTACATTGTTATCCTCTGTGACCTTTAGAAACTCTGTCTAAGGCGACGTACACCACATTTAACCACTTAAGTAAGAGGTCCTTTAGAAATTAAGGTGGGGCCTCGGCCTTCCTTGGCTTATATCTAGCTCTCCCGCTGCCTGCTATTGTGAGATTGCAAGAACTGTTGTCCTTATAGTGCAGCACCTATGTAATATTGTTAGACCATTTGAATATAGAGATTCAAAAAATCACAAAACGCAAAATTGGTGTTACATTAGTAGGGTATGACGTAGCTACTACGAATCTGTGCAAATTCATTTTCTATTATTCTACTGTACACGGTTCAGTGGAAATAATAATTTTCTTATTATAATGCAGTTTCTTGCTACTCGCTGTTCCCTTTGCTGTTTGAACCTCAAGAATACCCAATAAAAGTATTGTTGCTCCTCCTACATTCGACTTTACTATGGATCGGGTTTACCCACCATTTCAACAGAAGGGAAAGAAGCTCCACAACAACGAAAACTACAACCAAAAACAAATTCAAAAGTAAAAGGCCAGAAGCTACATTTGAGGAGAAAAGATTGATTAGTTGGATTGGTATTTGTTATTTATTTGGACTAGTTTTTATTGAAATATGGGGTCAGATTTTGCATCCTTACATTTTTGGAACCAGGTTCCCATTTCTTCCTCTTATGTTGGTGTCCGTGTATAGTGCATTTGGTATGATGTATTCATGGCTATGGCAATTAAAACATATTATGTTGCACACTTGATTGTTTATGCGTAATTTGTTCATCTAACGAACAGCTTACTCTTAGCCTGAATTTTTGTTGATGAGATTTTGTTTGTTTATTTTATGTGTGTTGGTTTTTTTGTTTTCTGCCTTTTGTCTATGATCGATTAATGGTAGTAAATAGGATTTTTTTTTCAATTCTCATTTTGTTCATCTTTCATCTCTTTAATTCTTCGAACTCTTCGAATATTCTAGGAAGCAAACACTATTCTTTAAACAGAAAAAATTAAATAGGTTTTGCTAACTATTTTGTTTTATTTCCGTTTTTTTCCTATCAAAATGTACGTTTTTGATGTTGTAGCTGGATGTGCTTAGGTGTTTGGTTTGAAAATAACCATTATTGTTGTTAGTTAAAGTGATTGGTTTTTGAGAATTTGTGGTAGTGTGGTTTGAAACAGGTTTTACGTTATCAAAATGTCATCGAATAACGTATGAGAGAACAAGAGTTTGAAAATTTCTAGTCATTTCAACCAAAGGAAGATGGTTTTTGATATTTTCTGAAATGCAAAAAATAAAAATAAAAAATCGTTTTTAATTTTTTGTGCTAAATTCATTTTTCAAATCGACTGTTTGCTCATCTCATCCTTCTCTTTAGTGCATTTTAAAATAAATGTTGAAAATGCAAAATACAAAATCCGTTTTCAAACCAAACGCTACATATTTATAGAAGGGTGAGCATAAGAACATGTGTCGAATTACAAAAGATATAAATATCCTAAATTTGTTTATTTCTAAGGAGGTGCTATAGGAGGCTTGAAACAGTAAAGTCAAGGAAGCTAGGGTAGAAACAAATTTTTTGGAGCAAAAATAGGCATTCATGGGTCCTTGTACTATTCTTCTGTGTCTAGCAAAATGCCCAAATTTTGTTCTAACATTTTAGCATTTTCCTTAATTTTATTAGTAGTAAGCGTGGAGGATAATAAGTGAATTTCCAATAGAATCCACCATAAAGTAATTATCCTAAATAGTAAAGTTGAAAAGCACATGCATGTTAAACTCCAACCACTTGAGCAAAAACATCAAAAAACGTAGAACGTATGTCCAAAAACATCAAGAAGAGAAGCTTATAAAAATTTAAATACATGCATAACAAATTCATGGGGTAACAACAAACTAATTATACCAGAAATTTAATCTCCTGACAAACAACTATGATCAAGAATCATCTGTAGAAAATAGTAAATGCTACTGAGATGAAAATTGGATATTACTGTCAGCACGAACTAGGAAAAGCTACTAAACAGATCTCAGGGCACGAAAAATAAGTAGATCAAATTTGGCTATGAATGAAAAAGACCAATGTCTGGCGTCAGAATTGCTATTACAACTTACAAATATTACAAGTAAATTTCCACATACACCCAACACATCAGTGCCAAACTATCAAACCTATCACAGCACAACAGTAGTTACTTTGATGTATCATAACATAAGCTAACAACTCCTGTTTTACACAGCCACTTGGAAACTGCATTGCCAAAAGCAATTGCATATGATTGCTGAGTATAAGCGAAACTAGCCAAACATTTAACAGAAGACAGCAATATTTATATGAAGAATGTCATCATGAAAAGAAAATTTTCTAGTAGATGTTTGCTACACCGGTACTCTTTTGCCTCCTCTGTACCGTTCAAATAGCTGTAGAATACAATAAAGTGTGAAAATTAATGTAAAATACAACAATGTAAAGCAGATGATGTCATATGGAAATAGTTTAATACGTAACAAACATTTTTTTTTGTATTAATGAGAAAGTGCGGGAGAAACAAAAGGTGACCTATAAATGAAGAAAAAAAAATCGAAGAAAGTAAACTTAGATGATATGGACACACATAAAAAAACAGAAGCACGGGGAAGGAAATAAAATAAAATTTACATGGAGGAAATAAACAAAAAGAAAGATCAACATGGTCGTAATAAAAAATTAATCTTAGAAATTTGAATTTAACTGAATATACAACTCAAGATAAAAAATTGTGAAAAATAAGCAAGAAGATGATGACAATGTAACAAATGATTTCCTTACCCCTGTCACAAAAGGTTGCCTTGTTATCCAGCCAAGAACCGGTATCCTCTGCATGAAAACTGCTAAAGTAGGCCAAAAGCCGCTGTTGCATAAGACCAACATATTCAGTAAGAAGTAGCATTGAATACAAAAGAAGAAGAAACAACAACAACAACACTATTTAACAAGTCTGACAGTTACCCTGAACTTATTAAGCAAGCTAAAGTTACATGAAGCTTTTGGGTGATGTATGGTGATTAGTAGTAGTACACTTATGTGTGAGTGGACTTAAAAGCCACTGTAACAAAAATATTGTGCAAACCGACATGGAATCATATACCTGAATAGCACAATAAAACCATATGACTCCAATATCATGCCGGTGACAGCCCAACCAATGAGAACTAAGAAAAAGCCGATCCCAAATGAAATTGTACCCTGTCAAACAAGCAATATATTTCTCTGTGAGACAACATGCTTAAGAATGAAAAGACATGTAAATTTGGGACGACAATTGAACCTTGTAATTTTTAGGCTTTACAAAGAATTGCATGGTAGATTTCAGTCCAATTGTTAACATTACTCCTGAAATGAAGAGTATCTAACAAGTAACATAAAACAAGACTTTAGGTGAATGCACTGAGAAAATTTTCTTGCTGTATTCGTATAAACGTAAATTAACAGAAGGGCAACACTTACATTACCCATGGCTAGAAGTCCTTTGTCAAAAAAGAAAACAATCCCAAGAAACGAAAAGAACACGCCAAATCCAGTAAGCCCGAGCCCGATTTCTATTTAACATGTTAAGATAAGTTACATACATGTGACAAGCAAGTTAAAGAAGGGTCCAAACTGTTGCAAAATTATTGAACAAAGCTGTTTTTTTTTTGATAGGGCTGTTATGGTAATGCATTTGCCATATCAATACCAAGAACAAAATATTTACTTTTTTTTTATCATTATCTAAATTTTAATGCAATAAATTTATAATGTTTTATGTATTGATAAATTTACTATTACCAGTCAACGGTTTACCAGTTTATCGGTATACCAATGATCATTTTGTCAACGGTAACGGTGAAGTATCGATAGTCGTTTTTTACTTACCAATGGTATCGGTACGGTAACAGGTTTATTGTATCGGTAATGGTTACCAGTACCATAACAGACCTATTTTCATATATTTAAAGGTTATGGGTGACTTATAAACTGTAAAAATGGCAATGATAGGTCAAAAAAGAAGAACTGTAAAATGAGATATCCCCATACTATTGTAATATCAAATGACCAAATATTAACAGATTACTGATTTTTATCTCAGCTTTCTACAATACTAACTTGGTGGACAGATCAACACATGTAAAAATGTGTTCATTAAAATTGAAGAATACTTAAACAGTAAATGGCAGAAAGAGATTAAAAAAAGTGAGTCCAAAATTTTATTTCATCTATTTTTAATAATGTTAAATAAAATTTTAAAAAAGCTTTTCATATGCTATTTGGATTAAGGTCCGAAGGAAACCAAATCACTTAACACAAATCCATTAAAATATCATGCCCAGCAACTGGAATGTTTAGTAATTAAAATAGAAAGAAAAAGGAAAAAACTATTGGCATTTTGTCGTTAGATATTATAGTCATGCTTTCAAGTATCTTCTAAACGGCAGTTGCATGCACGACTACTGTTAGGTGCCACTAGTGAGGATAGTTCAGTGAGATTTATAATTTCCAAACTACTTGAATACCATACATCAGAAATTGAGGCAAACACATACATGGAAAATATACACCCGACCTCATTGTCAAACTTTTTTTATATTATTTCTCATACATATAGTTCTGCATCAGATTCAAGTCACCTTTTCATTTCTCACATGGTTCTGCATCAGATTCCAATTATCATGTAAATGCAGCCTTATATTAGTAACTGAATTACCTTTGTAGTCATTTGTACCATGTCTAAGTAAAAACAACGAATTTAACATTGATAAACAAATACATTGTTCATAAAGATTTTACTTGATACCTAAGAGCACTGTCAAGTAGAAACATGCATTACAAAAATTCTTGTAAATATCAATTGTAAGCGATGAATGAAATAGCATAGCATAATGGATATGCACATCTCATGGATCTACCTAACTAAAGCAAGAATGTTAGGACAGAGCTTCGCAAAAAAATATATCAAACAAAAGCATATATATTTACTGCAGCATGGTTGAACTAGATTCTTACTTTTTCGATCATTCATCTCAAATGAAACCATTGTACCAGATTAAAAGTAGCAAATCAAGACTGTATTTAGTGCAGGACCTGTCAAAGAAACAGCTGTAAGAATATATATATGTATGTATATATATATATGTATGTATGCATGTATATATGTATATATATATATATGTATGTATATGTTTCTTGGAATTTGATCAGAAAAAGAATTGTCTTTTTAACAAGAGAATTCCTAGACTATTTCTTTGAACAATAGAAGCAAGCAAACTACCAAGAGAATGATTTCCCAATTAATATCATAGACATTTATGCTTTGATGGGCGTGCGCGCGCGCACACATGGTTAACCTCTTCAAATTAATTGAAGCAGGTCAGCATACAATGGACAGTGCTAGAAGGCCGGAAAATAAAATGTCAGGGAAGTTGGGCTAGAGACAAAAATAAAAGAGAGAAGGTAGGAATTCAGAGGGTCCCAACGGTGTTTATCTCTAGGCCCGACATTTGAACGAAAAAATTGCTTCGGGCCTTGTAGCATTAGTGGCAGACAATACATATTAATAACGTAGAGCACATTACATATTTTCTATATAGACGTATTTTTATATAGATGTATAGGTTTATCTATGTTTGGAGATGGTAAAAAAAAAATAAGTCGTTTAAAAAAATTCCAAGACTATTTTATAGGAATTGAAGGATAGCAAAAGTAGGATCTATTACACCCTATTTTGCTACATGTGCTACACTCTTACGGTTTTCAGCGCTATATTATTCGAAATCAAATGAAACTTTAGAAATGTTCAATCTACAATGTAAATATCATGTCCGTAAAAATATGAGACCATTCCAAAACTTCTAGCATGTTCAAAATGTAACGTCGAAATATCAACCATTAAAACATTTATTTTGACCGCTGATTAGAAATATTATTTTGAATACTATAGGATCATTCAAATTAACCAAAATTTATACAGAAATTCATACAATTTATAATTGTGTAATTTGAAAAAATCATAGGGTTGTAGATGGAGATAAGGGTGTAGCGGAGCTCCTCTTTTGTATGTGTGTGGCAAGGAGGGATCCGTATCGCATTTTTTTGTACCCTGATTTATCCCTTTCACTTTTTGGTATCTATGATCACCAACATCAACTTTGCAAAAAAAAAAAAAATCATATTCCAATACTTTCAGCCCATCAAAATTAATTGTACGACATATTATGTAATTGAAATACTTATCATAACCACTGGATCAAGAATTAAGCAACCGTTGTAGACATAGTAATATCCAAATATTTTAACTACGCTTGCATTTGGAGGGCAACTAGGACAACTTGTATGTTGATCAAATTAACTGATTGCAAGACATTTTAGATCGGAATGTTCGTAATAAAAAACTAATAAGCCTGGCTAGGACCTATAAAAAAGTAAGTTAGAGAACCTTTATAGTCAGATCATAACTCACAAAGTACAACTTGATCAATTATAGACACTTCCACCTAAGTATTTACTTTCAGCTAATGTCATAAAAGTCACAATATATAAATTGTAGCCTCTAAATTCATCTCAAATGAAACACCCACATTTGAGAAAACTCGATATATTCAAAATTTAATAGAATGTGGTAACGCAAATGAACTAATAATGGAGGATTTTTCTTTTATTAATAGTAATAAAATAGGTTGTGGGGAGTGGCACTTGACAAATCAGGCAAATTTCAAGGTCAAACTTCCGGTCACAAACACTGGTTAATCCCATGTTTTAGGAAAATAATTGAAAAAACTATATAGCACCACTCATGAAACATTCATTGAATAAAGAGCTAACTAGAGTTAACCATCAGGTTGATTGTGAAAATTGTTTTTTCACATCCTGATAAGCATGTTCTAATTCATGAATACACCAAATTTTCTATGATTCGGATACTTTCTGTTTATAAGCAAACTGTTTAATTCTTCAAACAGTGTACATTTTACAACCATCATATCAAAATTGTGTGGAAGTGCTTATATGAAGATCATTTTAAACACTGACCATAAATCAAATGAGCGTAGGATAAAAGATTTCCATTCCAGAAATATTTCATGGTGTGACAGATCATATTTGACATCCGCAAAACAAAAACAAAGTTAGGTAGAATTGTAGAAAGAGAACTTCAATGGATCTTTAAATAGCGTGCCATATAACAAATGAGAGGAGTGATGATAGACTTCTTGTTCCACAAATATGACATATTTCATGGTGTAGCAGATCATATTTGACATCCTCAAAACCAACACAAAGTTAGGTTGAAAGAGAACTTAAATGAATTTTTTAGTAACGTGGAGGCGAGGAGATGTGAATGAAAAAGGAAAAAACTAGGGCCAACGTGGAACTCCAACACAACTTTCCAGTTCTTTCTTTATTTATTTCCTTTTTTTTCTTTTGCTCATTTTCACTGCAACCAAATTAACTTATTCATGATGATCGATCTCATAATTTAGTTTGATCTGCATCACCCGCCTCTGATGAAGAAATTTTACAGCGTTAGCCACTTGGAAACTCAAAATATTTAAAGAAAAATGTTCTTGATTGGCGTATCAATCTGTGAGCGAATGGAATCATGGAAGATTGGACAAATGGTATTTTAAAAAATAACCACCAATTGATGAAAACTGAAAATTTCAACGGAGCCATGGAGGTTTGCATAAACTTTGACAAACTATGATCAGAATATTTAACTCCAATGCATAACGGACATTAGCTTATTAGCTTAGCTTGGAACAAAGATGAATAATAATTGTTAAAGGGGTTTGTCAAACTTTGATGAAAATGCTATAACATTTTGTGTAACGTTCGTGTAAATATAGGATGATATTAACAATGACACCTCCAACCTTAGTTATGGAAAAAAATTAATCAAATTAATTTTTTTTATGAGGGGGGACTAATAAATGAATAGATTCCCTTAGCAAGTATGTTTTTGTTTTAAATTACCCAATATCTACTGTAGTCTTCTTCTAAAGTTAATTGATCTTTTTGAAATCCATTAAACTCCAATACATTTTTAATTCAAAGTCTAAATTAGAAAAACATTAATAATTATGTAAGCAAATGATTATGGTGAATACATATTGGAAATAGAATCAAATCCAAATATATACTTGCAAATTTAAAAAATTTCAAATCAAGCCATAAAAACCCAAACTATCAATCACGCCAAGATCCAAAACAAACCTAAAACTGTTTGATATTGACACAATCTTTGATATAGAAAATCAAATTTGGATTCAAAATAAATAAGTGCCTGTTTGAATAAACAACCATTAGCATTCTCGCAAAAAAAAAAAAAAAGACGAAGAAGAAAAGAGAGGAGGAGGGAGGGGGGGGGGGTTTCTCACCCCTTTAGCACCCTAGCTATATTAAATGTAATATGTAAGATAGGGCACAATACGACAGCTTTTAACAATTTCTCGTCACTCCAGATAGATTGTGGTGTTGTACAAATTTATGAAACAATCTAGAAATTTTGGTAGACAGAGGATTACTGGGTAAGATCTGTTCAAGACTCTCTAATGACAACTTCTAAAGTAGGAGACAGGGAATCAGAAGATGGTTTGAGCAAACAGAAAATTGATGCTAAATCAATACAAAAAAGTGAATATATCAGTATATTAACCATGTTAGTGCATCAGTTTGGATAATTTTTGGCTGCGTGAAGGTTGTCAATGTACTTAAGTAGGAGCCATCTTAATTAAACATACTGAATGTTTACAACTTCCATAGGACAGTGGAAAGCTTGGATTTGATTATATTATCATCAAATAAGATTAAAAACAAGCTGAAAGCAAGGGCGACAAAAGTTTAGTTAAATAGACCCATAACATATTTGACCCGTTTTAGAATAAGCCTACTGCTAAAAGGTGCAAAGCACATACACAATCACACTAATTCCAATACCCTTATACAAATAATCTTTAAAAGCTTTTAAAGTCAAAAGGGAGGTAGACATATATATACTCATAATAATATGACGGCTAATTCTATTTGTACACCTAAAAATGCTTCAAGTACACCAAAAATTATCCTAAAATAATATAAACTAGTGTGTAACCCGTGCGTTGCATACAGTATGTTGTAAAAAAAAATATTATAAATATTTTTGAAGAACAAAATTTATTATGCAGTATATGGTGACTTTGTTAGGATAAATAAGTCATAAATCGAACTTACTATATTTTTAAGTGAATAGTTTTTATCATGAGATTTATGTATTTTTACATTTGAATATAAATTAAATTATTATTTTTGTCCGTAAAAATGAGTTATATATATTTTTTATTTTTTTAGGATTCTATATTTGTTATATATGCAAATAAATAAAAATTGATGTTCTTAAATAATTTTGAAATTAATATCTTTATAAAATTTTATAGATAAATATTCATATGCATAGATTTTGAAACCGACGTTAAACTTTTGATACATTTGACTAAAAGATAAATAATATATAAATTGAATTTCAAATAATACTCGAGAATTGGTGTAAATACCTAAAATTGGAAGTATAATGCTAATGAATCAATATATTTTTATGCATTTAAAGTTTGCAGCACATATTTATCAAAAATAAGTACATATGATACTAACAAAGTGATAAATAAAAAATTTATTTAACTACTAAAAGAAATATTAAGTGAAAATAAGACATAAAACGATACAAATTACATTATCATTTTAATTATTATGTAAAAAAAGATTTTTGATTCATCATTCCATACCTCAATAATTTTATTATATAATAAAAGTTTCAAGAAATATTTAAGATTTACTTCTAAAAGATAACAAAATATAAAAGAAAATTATTTCTAATCAAGTATGATATGATTCTTGTCCATTGGTTAACGTAAATTACGGATATACATAGTTAAAATGAATTTTATTTTTTTTACAAAAACATTCTAAATGAAAATGTTATTTATTTTTTCCAACATTATAGAATACAAATATTAACGGCTTATCATTAATTGTAGTGTCATTCTTTAAAAAAAATTATTAAGAATTCACTTAACGTATAAATTTTCAAAAGCAAAAATGTTATATTTGTAATGATACACCGATTGTAGAAAGGAAAAAGTTGTGTATATATTTGTTCATAATGAAATACCACCTTTAAAAAGAAAAAAATTATGTGTATATTTCTATGTATTGAAATACTAATTTTAGAAATAAAGAAATTTTATGTAGTTGAATGTAGAATAATATAAAAGAATTAAAGATAATTTTTTATATAACTATGAAAATTTTAAACATATGGACTTAAATGAAAAAAATAGTTTTATCTTTTTTGTCAATAGGAATGTGATAATTTTTTATATGTGATATACATATATAAATGAATTAGATCAATTAATAATTATTTGTTAACTGGTTTTATTTAAAAGTGTATTTAAGAAAATTTAGGAGAAATCCGTAAATAATTGTAAAAACTGTTAAGTGTTGGTATTTAAATGTAAAAAGGGGAGAAAATCAGTAAAACATTGTAATAATTTTTATATAATTGTAAAAAATTTAAATATATGAACTTGAATGAAAAATTAGTTTTACCATTTTGTCAATACCACGATTGTGGTACACACATTGAATTGTCATTTTTTAACGAAATTATTAGATTATCTAATGGATATTTATTAATTGTATTTATTTAAAAAGTTTGAATTTAAGATCGCCAAATTATTTTAACATATGGACTTAAATGTAAAAAATAGAAGAAAACCTGAAAGTGATCTTTAAATAATTGTACAAAATTATTAAATGTTGGTATTTAAATGCAAAACGACAGAAGAGAGAACCAATATGAACATTGTAATAACCATAATAATGATAAATAACATGATTTGAAAATTAAATATCAAGTGGAAATTAAGGAGAGAGAAGAAAATCCCTATAATTAATAAGAGAGCAGGAAATTCTTCTGCTTTACTATTATTTAATAGATAAGCTTTTACTTAACATACACCGTTAAAATTACAAATTTGCCCATGATAATAAAATTACATCTGCAGTAAAATATTCACACTTCAATGTTAGTATCGTTGTCTTCCTGAAGTAACACACTAAACCCTAATATGCATCCACTCTACCATCAAATTTTGCAATTGCTACCACCAATCTATCACATTCTTCCTCAAACTCAAAAACTTGTCCATCTACTCAAGCGACTAACTCGTTTTTTTCTGGAAAATAGAAACATTAACCGATCGATAAACCTAGGGGGTCATGTACGAGGTAATAGGTATGTCCTAGAGGTTTTGTATGAGGTAACAGGTAAGACCGAGAAACCCTGTACGAGGCAATAAGTAAGTTCTAGGGCTTAGTCTGCATGGTTCTCAAAGCTACCTAGGGATGTTGAGGTAGGCATAGTTATTAATGGCGCGTAGCACAAAAAGGTGCAAAGCCTCCCAGGAGTTTTGGCGCAAGACTCCTGGCTTTTTAATTTGCGGCGTATGTTTAGATTCTTTTTATATAAATTTACTATATATATATATTACAATTAATTTATAAAGTTCAATATAGTTATATTTTTTACTAAAACATATGTAATATAGATTATTTTTTTGATATTTTGCAAAAAAACATTATCAACTGTAATATCATAAACATAGAATTTCAAACAGGATAGCCTTCAAAATCCAAAATTGAAGATAATAGTACATATTATTGATAAACTATTAATTCGGATCCGACTCAACAATGCTTCTCGACAGCTCAAACCGCTTGAAAGTTAGACATCCAACGCATGACTTAGAGTTAGCTGCGGTAACTTTTGCTTTGAAGGTGTAGAGACATTACCTTTTAGGGGAATGATTCGAGTTGTATACAGATCACAAATCTTTAAGATACTTATTCTCTCAGAAGGAGTTGAATATGAGACAACGGAGATGGTTAGAGTTTATAGCTGCTATATTTTCCAAATCAGCAATTACATCTGCACTATTAGATTCATAAGCATCTTCCACATCTGTCTCATTCAAATTTGTTTCTTTTTCGTGAAGATGTATAGGAGATGAAGTGAGTGCTGAAAAATCTCTTGATGTTGATGTTCTTCTACTTGGATATCTACCTTCCTCCATTCATGTTGCTCTAGTAGCAAAACTCCAAGTCAAATCATCAATATTATCATCAAATACAAGCTCATCTTCAGCATTAGATGCAGTTTGAATTGTGAAAAATGAAAAAAGTAAAAAAAAAATAACGAAAAGGCGTACTACTTCTGCGACTTGAATATCATTTGCGTCATTCGTTGTGTCTTTTCATATGTGCCGCGTCGTAAGGAAGAAAGTCACAAACACCGTGCGACGCCTTGTGCCATGACGCACCTAGCATGCCTTTCATAATGGAGGTGGGGTATTTGGAGAACATAAAATTTCAAGTTTTTCTCTCTTACAATGTTAAATATGGTTTTAGGAAATTAGAAGATTTGATTTGAAGAAATATTACGTATTGTTTTGTTTATTAGTACATAAGACTACCTTTGTCTTATAAAAAATTAATGGCCTATGTATAGCTTTTTTGTGTCCTAATGTAATTAGCCTCATATGATAGCTTTTTTTTGTGTCCTAATAGAATTAGCCTCATATGAATTCAAAGCTCGCTTGAAATCATATTGAGCACGATAGTAATGGAAGACAACCATTAATAGTTGAATCTAATATTTTGGGTCAAATATACGAGCTTGTTTTCATAATCCAATCGTTAATATAATCAGAAGCTAAAAGAACAAAAAATATAGCACATCTCTGTACAATAATTTAGGGTTTCAGTAAATCGATGAATGCAAATTACAAAATGATCGATTAATTCGGAATTACCACTAATAGCTGCTACAGTTGATTAGGGTATCGGAACTTCGTAAGGAGCCTGAATCAAAACCAGTTATATAGAAAGAAAGTTATACTTTTCGTTTGATTTGTGCAGAAATGAGAGACGAAATCCAAAAGAGGAAAGATGAATCGAAAACCAACGGTAGCAAAAATCTGCGAACTTCGCAACAGAAGAGAAGGAAATTATGATCGGACCCAACTTCTGAGAGACTTCTTTTGATCCAGAATACCCGTTATTTTATTCTATTTCATTCCTCCATCTCATTTCGTTACGGTAAAATAGTTATAAGAAAAACAATTTCTACTGTGGTCGCGAGGGCAAACGGAACATTTGGCTAATAGGGATTGTAATGGGTGGGTCTGGGATTTAGACCCAATCGACTTGCTCCTGTTTTGACCCGTCAAGACCCACCTTATTGGGTCATCGGGACGGGTAGATCCATGACCCATTTTTTATAGCTCCGAGTCCAGTGTCGGGTTAAGACTTGGTCGACTCGTCCAACTCGATCCACGCTACTAAGATTTCATAAAATCGCTTTATTACGGTAATGATGATTTGTTTTTTTATATAAAAGCGGTATAACATGTATTTTTTAATATTCCATTTAATAAGTTATATAATTTTATGATATTAAGTTGCATCACTAATAATTATATAATAACATATGCATGTTTTTCTTAAACAGTTATCATACACCTCATTTTTATTACCTTAGTTATCATTGTACACACATTGATATTTATATCTATTTTATCATCTAGTGCAATCCCTCTTACAAATTATACACACACACACACACATTAATACATAATTTTGAATGAATATGTAATGTTTCACCAGGTCTTGGGGCGGGGCGGGTCTACCCTGATCCGTATAAGTTCCGGATATGGGGCGAATGTTCAAACCTGCGCCGGATCTACGGGGCGGGTCTGGGGTAGAGTTTAAAAAACCCGAGGCGGGTCTGGGGCATAAAAAATCCGCCCCATTGCCATCCCTATTGGCTAAGGTGTCGTTCGCAGGTAATTTCTGCTCGGTTCTCGTTGGAGGTACCAATGTATCTTTCCTCTATCCAAGCACGTTCGAACTGTTTAGGGCTGTCAATGAGTATCCGAAAAATCTGAAATCCGTCCGTAGACGTATCCGAAATATGAAAAATTATTCGATATCTGAAAAACGGATACGAATACGGATATGATCATTTCCGTATCCGATAATTATCTGTCCGGTTTTTATCAAGATTATAGTTATTTTTTGTGTATCTTAGCACATAAAATGATTCTCTTTACTATTTTATCTAGGTAAAAAAAAATATGTATATAAAATTCAGTATTTGCTGCTTAAAATTATTTTTCTTGGCGTATTTATTAATTTAAATATTTTAAATATTTAAATGGATTTATAATAAATCAAAATTTTGTATTTATTTGTTTTGATTTATTAGTTATGAACTGTTCAAAGAATATCCAATAAATATCTGATATTCGTCTGCATCCGCGGATACAGATATCCGATATCCTTAAATGATTTCGGATACGGATATGGATATGACACTATCTGTATCCGAAAGTAGCCGTTTACAGGCCTAGAACCGTTGGAGGAAAGAGTTACGTTGGTGTCTGACGCATCGGATGTGTTTACCCGTTTCACCTCCAACGGCTTCTCTTTCTTCTTCCTTCTCCCCTTCTATATAAGTCATCTCCTTCCTCTCCAACATAAGATTGCGAAATAGGGATCTTAAGGCTAAATTAACACTGGAGGGGGTGAATGGTATTTTTTTAATTTATATGAATCTTTTTGAAATCTTTTGAAATTATACTTAGAATAATAAGATTAACAATCACAGAAACAATCACAGAATCAAAACACAAATAAACAATAATTGCAGTAAAAGTAAAAGAAAACAACACACTGGGATTTTATACTGGTTCAGAGTTACCCTACATCCAGTCCCGTACAATTCATTATACGGATTTCTTTTCAACTAGTAAATGCAATTACAATCTCGATTCAAGTCTACGAGAAGCACCCTTCAGAATCCCGGCCTCTGGGTAAAGCCGCTTGATTTCTGGGCTACAAGCACAGCCATTAGATTTACGGGCTACTAAGCACACCTAATTGATTTCACGGGCTACAATCACACCCAATTGGTTTCATGGGCTACAATCACATCCACAAGTATGTCAGTTTAATTTGATAGAGATATACAAACTCAAAACTTCAATCTTGATGACAAATGATCCTATAATCCTTGAATAGCACTTAGATCTTGATTGGAGTGAGAGAGATGATAGAAATCATAAAGCAAATGATAGAGAATCAAACTAATGGCAATGGAGTTTGATTCTGGTTGAAATTCGGTAGAGTATGGTTATAATTTGTTTTAGAAAATGAGAGAGAAGAAGGAGGAGAGAAGAACAATGAAAAGTGATTTTAAAATTCGTTGGAAAGACATGTATTTATAAGGGAATAACGGTCATGTCCATTCGTGAAGAGATATGACGAATAGATATTTCTTTTGAAATTTGATTTTTGAAACTCACGGCTAGTATGTCGACATATAGGGTTAGAGTATGTCAACATACTCTTTGTAATTTTGAAAACATTTTAAAATATTATTTTGAATATGTATTACTTTGTGAAAAAATTTTATACTTTGTAAATATGTTTAAACATAATATATATACATTACAATCATAATAAAACTTAAGTAAAACTATATGACAAGAATTTTGAAAAATAAATTAATATAAATCAAAATTTAATAAAAACAATAACTTGGTAAAATATTAAAAAAATAAAATGATAAGTATAAGAAATTGAAAACTATTTGAAAGTTGTTATGAAAAGAATGCTTAAAAACTTATTTAAAAATAGAGAGAGAGAGAGAGAGATCATGTGCTATCAGAATTTTAACAAATATTCTAGACTTTATAACTTACCTGGAATATCTTGGAATCTTGAACTCTTGAATACTCATTAGTATTCATTCTCGAGTCTCTATATCAACATCTTTAACTCTTCAATCTTTACTCGATACTGTACAGTCTTCTTATATCAACGTCTGTTTAATATCCTGCACTATATACTATATATATCTTGATAAAACATTAATATTTATATTTTATATGATTTCTTAAAGTTGTTGTCATCAAAACCAAATCCTTAGGTACTAGCATCTCACACTTCTAAACCAACACGTCTAGATTTTTTTTATCGATCGGAAAGGCTATTCAGGTATATTTTTATGCTTTTGCCTATATTTTTTTTCTACCTACATTCTATGTTTTTTTAATAATCTTTTCAATTCAGAATATCAACCCGAAAGGCTCCACATCCTTGGACGTCCAACGCTACTATGATTATGTTGAAATGTGCTGTAGAAGTATATTTTGCTCGCGGTAGTAATAAAAAAGGAGTGCACAAAGCTATAGCGGAAAAGTTCAACCGAGCTGTAGAAAACATTCTGTTTATTGAACTGATAGACAATGGAAAAATCCAAAAGAAATATGACAATCTTAAAAAAGATTGGGTTAAATGGAAAAGTTTGTGCAACAAAATTAGTGATGGCTGGGATGATAATAGATAAACTGTTACTGGCAACGAGGAATGGTGGAGTGATCATGCAAATATATTTTTCATATATGCATTTTTGTGTTTGTAATCTTTTATTATTATTATTATTATTATTATTTTTAATTGTAGGAATTTGGAACCATTGTTTTGAAATATAGAAAAGGACCACTTGAGAGTTTGGAGTTGATGAAATAATTATTTCAAGGGACGAATATAACTGGACAAACGTCGTATACACCTGTTACTAACCAAGAACTACCGCAACAAAGTACTCCTTCTACACAAACCCAGTTTGATAGAACATGGGCTGTTGAAGTGTTTTTTAATCAACTGGATGAAATGCAAGGTGGAAAAATTATAAATTTTAATTCACTAACCAATCCTCCATTACAACAAACTCCATTGCAATAAGCTCCATTCCTAGAACACCCCGTAAGATTTAATAAGAAATTAAATAATTAGAATATGGTTAAAAATGAAAATTTTATAAATGTCGGAATTTGGTCACGAAAGTTGAACCATTGCGTCCATGGCGATTTCCCGATCAGTTTCCATATATAATATGTTGAAATCGGAGTTAAAACAGAGAAGTCATGTACGTTTGAAGTTTTTGAATTTGAAATTTAAATATTTGAATTTGAAATTAAAAGTTTAAAAATTGAATTTAAATAATTAATGTTAAGGGTTACTTAATGTTTAATTAAGCATCAGAGTTAACGATAACATATCGAGTTAATTAAGTAATAAATAATAAGGAGAACGAAAAGAAAATAAATCAACCGAATATGAAGAGACCGGTCGACTGCCTTCTTTGGACCGGCGGCTGCGTTTAGGCGATGAAAACCCTAGGCCCGAATGGTCTAGATTTTTTTTAAATCCAATGGTTCTCTTCCTTCTCATCTCTATAAATAGACCCCTAGGCCTCCACTTTTCCTTCATAAAATTCTGTAGTAACGGCGAATCTCTATCAACAAATTTTTCCTTAGGTTTTTAGAAGCAGTAAACTTTCTGATAAGTAATTCTAACTTCTAATCTCTAACTAAATTCCCAATCTTTCTCCTCTCTATCTTCTGATTTCTGAAATCTAATCTATGTACACACGTGCACACACACACACAATCTATTTGTTGTATACTCAAAAAGGGAAGATCTAACAAAGAATTAGGAGCGGTGTTAATCAGATTTTATCTATTCTTCTTCTTTAGATTTTCCAGAATCAGTTAGGATTTTCAGGTAAGAGGTTTAGATATTTAATCTTTTTGGTTTTTGATTCTAATCCTCTCTATTTTTTGATTCTAAATCTAATTTCTATATACAATTTGTTGTATAGTCCAAAAGAGGGAGATTTGAAAGAGAATTAGACGTGGTGGAATCAAATTCAGTTAGGAAGCAAGTAATTATCTGTGAGTGGAAATATCAAGTTTTTCATATTTTTGTAATTGAATAGTATTTATTTAGATTTAATGTATGTCTTAGGAAATTTTGATAACAAAAACATAAATCCAAAACCCTTAAAATTTCCCTAAATAAATGTCAAATCTTTGAATATGTTGGAATTTCAATTGTTTTGTATTAATATAATAGAATTAGATATGTCCTAAGATTTAAGCAATTTATAATCTATCTCACTTCATCTGTTTGATTTCTCTTGTAGTGTTAAAGGATTATAAAAATAAATAAAGTTAGAAATGGCGTGCAAAGTATGACTTTTGATTATTTGTAGTTTGCACTGCTTATTTCTATAAATTAAAATAAGTATGAATCCTTTTTCCACTTTGCAAAAGTTGGATAGAATATAAAAGGTTTAAATTGTAAAGTTTGTTTCTTGAATAGATGAGTTAATCCTATTATATTAATTAATGTGAGATAAGTTTGGTATTATTCCATTTGTTTACAAGTCAAGTTGTTGGTTAAGGATATTAGTTGTTCTTATGGTTGGAGTTTGGGGCTTGTATGAGTTTTGACATTAAATTAATTAGCGTCTTCTTTGTGTGTGTCTGAAAATATTTTATTCGAATCACGTGCATGTGTGCGTATGCGTGTGTGTGTTATTAACATATTGATTATTAAAGTTAATAATAACGTAATAATTGTAGTGTATTGAACGTATTGATTAGAATTAATAGGGCAGTAAATAACTTTAATTTCTTAATAAGACAATTAATGATAATTATGCGAATTAATCCATAATTAAAGGCAGGATAAGGGGATACCTTATATGGCCTTATTTATTAATCATGTAGGGTAGTATATGTATATAATTGGTATACATAGAAGGTATGCTTAAATTATAGGGATGTGAGATTAGTCTAAAGTTACATGGAAGTCTGCTCAGTTAAATATGGCTACTAGCGTTGTGGCTTTGTAGACTGTTTGAACCAAAAAGGCATAAAGACCCAATAGACTGAGTAGAGAATAAAAAAAGTGAAGAAAATAAATGAAAAACGAGAAAGAAATAGAACGCACAAGATTTATAGTGATTTAACGTACTCCGGCCTACGTCCACTCCAAGTTTTCTTTTATTATACTGTTTTTTTTCAGGTACAATTCTTGCAGATCGGTATAAACCCGTGAGTGATTATCAGAAATTAGAGTAGGGAAAGAAAGAGCCAAAAGGATCCTTAAAAATGAGCCCTGCCCATAATAAATTGATTTCTTCATAGGTAATACTGCCAGAAGTTTTATCAATTTGATTTGAAAAAAGAATCAAAGATTTTGCGATATCACGCTCGTGAAAATTTAAGAGACTTGTACGGTAGATTCGACCACGGAAGTCCAAGAAAGAAGGAAGAGAAAAATCATAACCTTGGTATGCTTTTACTATATCTAGAATGAAATTTTCAAACCTAGCTTGCTGCACACGCTTAGAGAATTCCAATTCCAATTCGGATATATTTTGATATTTCATTCTAGCAGCTCTATTATTAAAGTACAATTTTTTAACATGGGATAGGAATCGTGCATTTTCACATATGCTATTCATCTATCCATAAGCATAGATGGCATGAAAACTCATCTCCATGATCTCCACCTCGTTCTCCATGCCCAAGACCTATTCTTCAAAAAAAAGTGGTGCCTATCTCATCAAGATTTGTGGATCGGTATTGATCCATAAATTGGCCAAATGGGATGTTTTGAATGCTTTGTCTTGGCTCAACTCGTGGTTAGCTTCATGATTTCAAACTTGTTTACATCATCATTAGTGTTTCCGAGTCCAAATGATGGATCCATAGAAGAATGGCGTTGCTAATTTCAAGTGCTCATGGAGATCGATAGAGAATTGTATAGGATCGATGAAATGGAACTACTAGCATCATCACTTGTGTATAGGAGAAATTGGGGTTGGAATGGATGAACTTTGCTGAATCGGTACCGGTCCATGGTGTTGGATCGGTACCGATCCAACACTTTGGTGGATTTTCGGACTTTGGATTCTGGTGGTGGTCTTGTACTTGTTTTGTGATCTTGGTAGTACTTAAGATTTGGGCTTCATAGTCATTTCTCCAAGCTCTTGCCTTGATAACTTTGAAGTTTGATTCATCAAGTTAGTCCGTATACTGCCTGGTCAAAAGGCTGGATAACACTTGCCCTCCAAAGTACGCCTTACGAATGGAAGGTGTGCTTTGCTCAAGAATAGATTGTGAAGTCGAATTGAATACTAATAATTGAATCTTCTGGTTATCAACCGATCATGCTGTTGCGAATCATCCTGTTCCTTTGGATTCACTTGTAAATCAAAGGTTGTTCCAGACCGTGATAACTATGGATTCAAGTCCTTGCTTGAGTGTCAGTCACAGATAATCATTTCGTGTTCCCTCGGAATTGTTATTTCATTCATTATACCGTAAATCAAAATCATCCCGTGTTCATCCGGAAGTTAGTAGTCATACGTTGAAATCTCGATCCCTTCGGATTGTTAGTGAATTTGTGAACGTTCAGGTCCGATAGTTAAATCCGTGATCTCTCCGGGTCGTTAATATAATTCGCTGCCATTCAGGCCGATAGTTAAATCCATGGTTTGTCCGAACCGTTAATCAAATCCATGGCCATTCGAGATGGATAATCAAATCTATGGTATCTCTGTACCATTAATCAATGGTCTCTCCGGACCCTTGTTGAGCCTAATCCGCTCACTCTCCGACGAGGGGACTCGACAAGCAAGCCCATCCGCCCACGCTCTGGCGAGGTGACTTACTTCTTGCACAATCCCTGCTCTCTAGTCGGGATTTAAAGCGATCAATATCGTACAAATCTATCCACTCACTCTCCAGCGAGGGGACTTGCACCTTGCACTTCGATTATGTCTCTTCGAACAAGACTTAAAGCGATCAATATCGTATAAATCCATACGCTCGCTCTTTGGTGAGGGGACTTGCACCTTGCACTCTGATCTCGTCTCTCCAGACGGGACTTTAAAGCAATCAATATTAGTCATCGCATTCAATGTGCTTTTCAAAATCCAAATATTCAAATCAAAGCAAATAAGCAAAATTCTTAATCGTTCATCCCAGACATCCGATTCAGAGCGTGCCTAGAGACCAATATAAGTTTCTTAAATGTATATGCGGTCCGAGATTATTAATGTCCTAAGTAGTCATCTCAGGCATCCGACTTAGGCGTGCCTAGGGACCGTTTGGGATCCTGTACATGTGTAAGCAACCTGAGGTTATTATTATCTTTATTTCTTAATACAAAAATGCAAGAAAAGAAATGAAAAAACAATGTGCGGGAATTGAGTTCGACTCTCATCCATCCCGATCATGTGATGACTATCCTCGACCTTGATCCAAGGCTGTTTCCATTCGTTGAAGATAATAGCTATCTTGCTCCACCACCGCGGCTCGGTTTCTCGCATATTGTTGCAATTGATTGTTGTTGATCAGTTCCTCGATCAGATTGCGCAGATATCTGCAGTCATTTCTGTTATGCCCATCCAACTCATGGAATATGCAATATTTTCCAAACGTTCTTTCACGGTCTGTAGGCTCTCTCCTTGCTGGTTTCCGATAGGGGATCTGTTCTTTAGTATCCAGGTAAATCCACTCTGGTGTCTCGTTCAAATCTGTATAAGAAGAGAATTTTGCTTCCCTTCTTTGCTGGTTTGATCCTTCAAAGCCATCATCCATCTTCTGTTTTCCTTTGCCCTGCTGGATCCTTCTCCGGGTGGTCCTTTGCCATTCACCACGTTAATCTCTTCCTCTTCAACTTCAGCGTCCTCCTAACACAAATGCCTTTCAACTTCATGATAAAAAATTTGCGAGGTCTATCAGTGGATATCGCTCCCAAGCAACCTTAAAATCTATCTTACTAGCCACTCCAGAAACTTCCGCCATCAAAGTCACTGATGAATTTGGCCTATCTACCGCAGCAGCCGCCGCATTAAATCTCGTCCAAAAACTCCTGAGGGACTCTCTGCTTCGCACTTGATAATGTCATTACATTCTTAGGTCATGAGATATGAACCTAAAACTGTCTTATAAATCTATCCACTAACTCGGTCCATATGCTTATGGAACCGTTTTCGAGCTGCCTAAACCATAACACTGCCAAATCCGTCAAATACAATGGAAAGCGCCGTCCCGCTACTTCTTTAGATGCATCCAACACCTCAATGTGCCAGATGTACCTCATCAAATGAACTGTCGGGTCCGTCTTTCTGTCATACGTTTCCAACGTTAGTAGCTTAAAATTAGGAGGATTACTAACGTACCCAATCGTAACAACCCAAAATTTAACCCGTAATAATTAATTCGTTAATTAATTAAATAATAAAATAACTTGTTGAAATTATCAGAATTGAGCCATGGGAGTTGCACCATTGTGTCCGTGGCAATTTTCTGGTCAATTTTCGTATATAGAACGTTAGAATACGAGTTAATATGAGCAAAGAACGAAATAATCAAAGAAGTGAATATATATATATATATAATACAGGTCGACTGGCCGGTCGACCTAGGCAAGCGAGCGGTTGACCGCCCGGTTGACCCACCTTGGCTTTTGGCAAGCGAATGAACGTTCATTTGTTCGAACGTTCCAGAGCCTATTAGTGACGTGTTTTGCATTCTTCTGACCAATCCAGTCCATCTATTTTTGCATCCGATGGCTCCTATTCAGCCTATGATGTGGATGCATCCTATTCAATCTCCAAATCCAACGGTCCAAGATCCACTTATACCCCTATAAATAGACCCCTAGACCTAACACTTTTTCTCATTCTAGGTTTTCTCCAATTGGGTTCATCTTTCTAGGAAGGACTCTAAACGGAATAATTTTTCCAAGGAGAAAATCATTATAAATTAAATTATTTTGCAACTCCAAGTGGATCCGGGAAGACCAAAAGAAGAGCTTAGGACCGGAGGTAAGTGATTGTAATTATTTTAAGATTTCTTTAAGTAATTTAAAATAATAGGGTTTCCAATAGTTGTAGTTTTACTACGATTTTTGGAATAGCCTTTTTAGCAGTTTTATTTACAGTTTTTAGAATTATTTTCAGTCTATTTCTTTCTAGCTATTCTTTTCAGTTAATTTTAGTTATTTCTGTTAATTATAGCTTTTCCATTTATTTACAGTTTATTTACAATATTTTAATCTATTTACTATTATTTATACGTTATTTACATCTTTTTCCTACGCCTTGGATTTTCTTCTATTTTCAGTTTTCTTTTATTTCTCCTTCTTCTTCACGTATGGATTAGAATAGAATTAACGCGAAATTGGATTGAATTATAAGAATTCTGAAATAATGAAAGATAAGATGTAAATTATAAAGACTGTAATAAAATGGAATTAAGACAGAAATTATGCCTAATTATGATATTAATTGGACTGAATTAAAGAGATTGGCCTATTTATAATTATGAGATGTAAATTATAAAGACTGTAATATAAAATGGAATTAAGACTGAAATTATGCCTAATTATGATTAGAATTGGACTAATTAATTGGCTTAGTTATCACGTAGAATTATAACTAAAAGATGAAAGAAGCTTATTTTCACACTTAAACTTTAGGTTTAAGTAATAAGCATGATTATGCGTAGGTTATAATAAGAAAAAGAATAGAATGAGGCTTATTTTAAGACTTGGGACAAAATTAATAAGCGTAGAAAGTAAGGTGATAATAAAGGCTTATTTAAGTAATTTACCTAAGTTAATAAGCAAAGATGAAAGTAGAATCTGTACCATATAGCATTCCCTATTAGACAAAATGGTGGTCTCACATTAGCCTGAAGCAAGACGAGGGCATGCTTATGCTAAAAACGGTAGTAATTGGTCAATTAGAAGTCCAAATCACGGGGGATTTGGATAAGGGGCGCAACTAGATATTGTTTGGATGACGGACCAGTACCAACAGCATTTCCCCTATTTTCTACGGACACACGGTGATCTCACATTATCCTGAAGTGAGATGAGGGGCACGCTTATGTTGGAGTTCGAGGTAATAAGAAGACCCAATATGTGGAGCAAAAGGTAGCATGGGCATGGTGGCAGTTACGCGTGCGACTTCTATGCAAGTGCTCAGTAATCGCTATGAGTTCCAAGCGCTTAGTATGAGTGTCTTTCGTAGACACCATTGCCTTTTGTGTAGGGAGCTATATATGTCGTCCAAATCCACAGTGGTTGCTATATGCATCTTTCGTAGATACCATTGACTACTGTGTAGGGAGTTATATAGCGTCTGGTCCGTGGTAAGGTCTATGGAGTAGCAGGCCGATCAAAAAGGGTAGAATTAGGGTTACATCCTAATTACAGGATTAGGAATTCAGCCTAACCAAAGCAGAAATCAAGGACAAGTGCAAACAATCAAAATTAACCTATCTTATAGTCGATCGTATTTATTTCCAGCTTATCTCTTTCCTATTTCCTTGTTTCCTCTTTATATACTAGAACTATTGTAGAGTCTAGTACTTTTACTTTGCTTAAAGACTCTAGTAATTACTATCATTCACCAGATTTTTAGTCTGACCCACTCTTCTATTTTCCCCTTTTCCCCCATTAGGAAATCAAGGGAGAGGACAGTAGATTGTAGTTGCTTGGAGATTTATTGGAGGAGTTTGCTACCATGTATTTCTTTTCTTTCAGCTTTTGTTCTTCCTATGTACTGGCTTATTATGAGGGATATTATGTACTCTAATTTTTGAGACTTTGAGTTTTTGTTTCATGAGACATATTGGATTTTTATACATGTATGTGGTGTTTGGTATTTGACTTATTTATGAAGTGATTATGAAGTTTTGTTTTAATTAAGTTATTATTTTAAGTTTCCGCTGTTTTTATCTATTTTTGTCTTGTGAATCTTAGTCTCTGTTAGCTTTAGTTATACCTATGACTCACCACACCTTTTAATGTGTCCTTTTGGGTATATTAAGGGGTGTGGGGTGTTTCATGGATGTTTGGAGTGAATGGACTATTATTCACATCTTCCAAGTTTCAGTTGGGCAATCCACCTCTCATTGCTCATCTCACTATCTCAACAAGTCTGTCTTCGTCATTCAAAGGAATTCTCAAATTAGCATTCTCAGCTTGCCCCCCGTTTCCACGAGAGAACTCTGGCATGTACTCCTCTGGTCATGCATCCATATTCCAATTCACGTTCAAACGCTCAACTACGTTCCCTGGATATGGACTATCTCTTTCTAAGCCATCATGAGGTATGCCCCCTTGTTCTTGTGGATTGGTACCGATCCACTCTCGTGGATCGGTACTGATCCATGCGACTTGTGTAGGGTCCACTCTAGTTGTCCCACTCGGCTCCCATGTGCATTCGCTTCAACTTATGGTCTTTGGTTTTGATTTGCCGCAACTCTGGTTGTTCCTGCTTATCCCATTCTCCTGAAGAGATTCTCCATCATCTCTTCCTGGCAAGCAATTATCCTTTCTTATAATCCATTCATCATGGTCTCCGTCTCATCCTTGGTTATATAGATAGATGGACGGTTAGCTCCTAAGGATGCCTCTTAGCTGGCCCCTTGTTGATTTCTTCCAACAGCGGTCTTCCTAGTTGATTGTCTCGTCATTCCGATCTTTTTCAAATGTTAAATCAGCGAATTGAAATGGCTCTCAGTTAAAGCACCAAAATGTTTAAATAAAAAATGGCACAAACCCCAACAAATTGAGTAGAGAATAAAAAGTGAAGAAAATAAATGAAAAACGAGTAAGAAATAGAAAATGTAAGATTTATAGTGGTTCGGGGTACTCCGGCCTACGTCCACTTCAAGTTTCCTTTTATTATACTGTTGTTTTTCAAGTACAGTTCTTACGGATCGGTATAAACCCATGAGTGATTACTAGAAATTAGAGTAGAGAAAGCAAGAACCAAAAAGATCCTAAAAATAAGCCTTGCCCTCCTATTTATAGCAGCAAATAGTTTAAAAACTTGCCTCTATGATCTTCACCTCATTCTCCATGCCCAAGTTCTATACTTTAGAAAAAGTGGTGGCCACCTCATCAAGATTTTTGGATCGGTACCGATCCATAAAATGGCAAAATGGGATGTTTTGAATGCTTTGTCTCGGCTTGACTCATGGTTAGCTTCATGATTCCAAACTTTTTTGCATCATCATTAGCTTGTTTCTGAGTCCAAATGATGAATGCATGGAAGAATGGAGTTGCTGATTTCAAGTGCTTGTGGAGATCGATGGACAATTGTATAGGATCGATGGAACTTGGAGTAAGCTACTAGCATCATTACTTGTGTATAGGAGAAATTGGGTTTAGATTGGGTGAACTTTGCTGGATCGGTACCGATCCATGGTGCTGGATCGATACCAATCCAACATTTTGGTGGATTTTTGAACTTTGGATTATGGCAGTGGTCTTGAACTTGTTTTGTGATCTTGGTTGTACTTGAGTTTTAGGCTTCGCGGTCATTTCTCCGGGCTCTTGCTATGATAACTTTGAAGTTTGATTCGTCAAGTTTATCCGTATACTGCTTGGTCAAAAGGCGAGATAACACAGACTAATATGAGACATCGCCTATAATAAATAACCCCAGTGGACGCAAGGTTAGTCCCAATTCTGTAGTGTAAATCTGCCCAATCAATCTGGCTACCAGTACCTACGAATAATCGGATTAATCCGAGACGTCACGGTTGGGTTATGGGTCATATGTTACGCTATTGATATGGTAGGTGAAATCTTTAGGAGAGGTCCGCTTTGGGTTAAAGGTATTAAGTGGCTATGTAGGATCCACCTCTTTCTTAGAAGAAGTATGAAGTGACCTAATGAGATTTCTTACGATGTTTGCTAGTGAGAACCATGTAGGGACCCGCCTAGGATAGGTCTTAAATGAGGGGACTTGTCTATTTTATAGTTCTTAAATGGTCAGAGTCTGCCTAATCCCTAATAAAATTGTACTAAATTGTTTGGAGGTTCTCTCTCTTGCGTTGTTAACGATAGTTGCGTTAGAATTTGGGAATTGGTTAGGTATTGAATGACGGAGACCTGACTATTTAACATGTATTAAATGGTTAGAGACCGCCTAATCCCCAATAAAGGGTATTTATTGGTTTGAGTGCTTTCTCTTACATCATTAACTTTACTTGCTTGGAGTTTTGCAATTGGACTAGAAAGGCCTTTGGGCTTACAGTTTAAGTTATTCGTATGGTATAGTTTTAAATACGTAAGACATATTTCTTATCTAAATAATACTATCCAAGTATAATTACGGTAAAGCTTGATATTTTCATTTCACCAGACATTCGTTGTTCTGACCCACTTCTCATTACAACTCACAGGTTAGATGAGACAATGGTGATTTAGGAGACGATGGTGGAGGTGAAGACTTGTGGTAGTTATCTATCTATTTATGCTTTTGAAATATTTTATCGTATCCAATTCAAACAGTTGTGTTATATTGGAATTATACTATGAAGGCTTTATGTAGACATGTTGCAATATTTAACATGTAATATTTCTGAAAATATTTTCTTTATGAAATTGGTACTTGTTTCTAATATTATATTTTATCAATTACGCTGTGAGACTCTGAAAGTATAGATAGATAGCTTTATGTACTGTGTACTGTTTCAATTTTATTAACTTCACAACTCACCTTGAGATGGGCTTAAGGTTCGATGGGCTTTTGTTAGGTCGAAATTAGGTACGTTTAGGGTGGATTATTACATTTAGTATTGGAGCTTAGGTTACCCGATCAATGGGGACATGTATACGTGTGAGTGGCGTATTTGTTATTTTTGAAATTATTTTCAAATACCATATTATATATATGTATATGTATGTATGTATACTTAATTTGAACTTACTCTATAAATCCCGACTATAGAAGTAGTCATGACCGCATTCCTAAAGGATGGACGAAGTGACTATGAGTTAGTAAACAGAGTGAGGAATGTGCAATGGAGGTCGCATCATAAGGAATGTAAATGGAAAAGATTGTAACTCTAAAATTAATAGGACAATATGTGTGAAAAATAGGGAGTTACAATAATTTAATAAGGACATAAATGGACTAATTAAAGAGATTATTAGGGTAATTATGGAGAGGTAAAGGATTTTTAATAGGAAAAGTTGGATGAATAAATAAATGTCTTTAGAAATTTTCTAGTTAGAATAATAATCTTTTATTATGTACAATCAACATTTATAGAAATAGTAAATAAGCATGTTAGGTAATAATTAAATACTACAAGGTAGTATAGTTGTAAACATTTAGAAGCAAGGGATGACATAAGAAGAAAATGCAATAGAGAGAACAATTAATGTCAATTTCTAACAACCCAACCTCATGTGAAAAGAATTTGATAGAAAGATTTTCTTGGGAAAATTCCTTGAAATGTTTTGAATGGATTTTTGAAAAGATTTATTAAAAAGTTGTTGTTTTGAAAAAGTAAGAAAATTTGGAAAATCATAACTTAAAAAGAAGTTGTGGGATCATAGGTTCTGATTAAATAGTTCTTGGTAAAAAGGGTTTTTCATTTTTGAAACTCTTACTTTAAAAAATTAGTTGAGTTAAAAAGTTTTCGGTTTAAAGAATTTCGATAAAGGGGTTTTCTTTTTGAAATAAATGTAAAATAGAGCGTAAGATGTGCTTGATAATTTTCCTATTTCATAAATTTAGAAGTTCTTTTAAAATTCTTCTTTAAAAAAATTGGAACTTAGTTAAACTGATATAGAAGCCATTTAAATAGGATAAATATAGATAGAGGTAGTATTGGCAAATTTGGATAGGAATAACGTTAACTTATATAAAATAGGGTTAGTAATCTAGTTAGAGATAACGTATGAGGGAGTGATGAGAATGTGATAGGAAAATAATGGGATGGAAGTTATCTTTGTCTACTCCACTTTTCATTGTTTAAGGTTATAAAAGGTATGTTTGGATGTTTTGAATTAAAAGACCAACTTTTAAAGGAATAAATCTTTAATGTATAAAGTTTTTGAAAGAGGAAAATTATTTTGTCACCTTTTGGGATTAAGCAATCCTTTTTGAATTTTTTTGATGGTTTGATTTAACAATTTAGTTTTGAATGTTTTAGGTTAAAAATCTTACTTTAAAGAAGTAAGCCTTTAAGGTAAAAGTATTTGGGATGGGAAATTATTTTACTAAGCAATCTTTGAATTTAGGGTTAAGAATAAAGCGGTAAATGTCTTAAAAAGTATGAAAAGTTGGACCCAAATATTTTTTGAAGGTTTTGTTCAATTGTTTAATAAAAACCGAAAAGACGTATGGAATAAAATAAAATATGATGTTTAAGTGCTTTTGGGAATTCATTTCCCCAAACTGTTTTTGGAAGTTGGAACTCTTTTGAAAAGTACGCTTAAAAGTTTTCTTTTGAGATGTGGAAATTCTTTTACAAGTTTGAATTTCAAATGTCGCATACTAACGTATTGTGGATTTCTAAGTTTATGTTTTATGGAGTAGACCGGAATCACTGTCTAGGAAAGAAAGGTTAAATATTTCAAGATATGAATAAACCAAGAACAGTATGTACAACCTGATCTAGAAAATTGAAATCAGTCCCGGACATTTGTTTGTAGAATGTTGGTAATGTTGTAAAGGTATTCCAGATCTATAATTGGGTTGTAAGTTTGGTTGCCCTTGGAATGTGAATTTCCATATTTTGATTTATTGGGAGCAGGCTCTGTGTAATTTTCGTAAATTGCCTTATTCCTTAAATGCATAAAGTGCGGCATTTGAATTGACAAGGGATATACCAAAAAGGGAATGGGATGTGTAAGATATGGATACTCTTTTCCATAGTTTACATTGTCTATTTCAATGAAGAAAAAGAAACAACCCCTTGTAATTTCAAACAAAATAAAAAAAATCACTTGTGGTTAATTTATGGAATTTTTTTTATGCTAATCCTATTAGGAATGATGACTCTGGTAAAATAAAATATGGAAGGGAACATTCTAGTTTGGTGATTAATAATTAGAAATAAGAAATATATAAATAGCGTAATTTACAACAGTATTTGTATTAATTATAAACATCATAGTAATTATATGACTAGATTTAATGGACATTGATTACAGATTTAATGGACAATAAATTTGTAATTAACAGAAAAAAGAGAAGTAATTAAATATGGGACTGATTAAGAAATCTAATATGATATTTATGGAGGTATTGAATACTCATAATAAGTAAACTTTGACACTGGTAGTGGATAGAAATGGATTTATAAGGATTGATTAGAGATTGTAAATTTTGACATTAATGACTAGTTACTATGGATAATGAATATTCATTAGAACTAAGAAGGAAAATTAAGAAAGGTGGATAATGGTGAAATGACGTTTTAGGAATGTCTATCTTAAATTATAAGAAGCATTAGGACTCCAATATCATTAACACCAACTAATGATTAAGGGCAGCTTAAAGCAAAATTTTCTTTTAGAGTTTTTGGGTTGAAATCACTAGTTATCTTCTTTAGCAAAAGTGTTTAACATGGTATAACGCATGTTCCTATTTTATCGCCATGTTGGTTTTATTAGAACGCTAAATAATATATACGTATCGAGGAACATCATAAATAAGGAAATTTCATAAGGACGCTTAACTAGCAATAAACCGAGGGTAAGATTGGAAGTTAGTAAGGGAATTAGATTATAATGCTTTAAACCCAAAGCTTGCGGAGGTTCACCATTCACTCCGAATGAGTTAAGATGTATATGGATATGAAGAGAATATTCTAATTGGTCAAGAATGAAGAATTTATTTCCAGTTGTTTGAAGCATAGAAGGACTAAGATGAGCAAGGAAAACCTAAAGGGTTGTTATTACCATTGGAGGTTCCGACTTGGATATTGAGTATATATTGACGGACTGTATAAATAGGTTGCCTACAAGTCAAAAGGACAATGATGCTATTTAGGATGACTCATTTTATTCCCGTTAGGGGTAGTAGAACTGCAGTATCTCTAGCACAAATTTATGTCAAGGAAGTGGTGCGACTACATGGAGTTCAAGTTAGTATTCCTGTGATAGAGACCCTTTGTTCACTAAGAAATTTTAGAGGGGTTTGCAACTTGCTTTGGAAATGACTTTGAATTAAGAAATTTGCTAAGAGCTTGCATCATGGATTTTGGAAGACATCGGAGAAGGTAGAAGTGTTTTCAGTGGCAAATGAAGACCACATAGGACCATGAGGAGGCCTTTGCTAACGACAAAGAAAGGGATTGGAATTTTAGTTAGGGACATGGTATTCGTTCAGGTTTTCCCTCTTAGAAAGGTTATGAGATTTGGTACATCTGGGAAGTTGGCGTCTAGGTTTGTTGGGCCTTTCCCGATTTTAGAGAGGGTGGGGAAACTTGCTTATGGGGTGGTGCTTCTAGACTGGTTAGCGGGATTCCATGACGTCTTTCATGTTCCATACTTAAGGAAATGTCTGCATGACATTGCCTCTATAGTAGAGCCTGATCAGTTAATTAAGATTGAAACGAAGTCGATCGCCCCCTTGCTACCGCACGCATTGTGGAGCATGGTATTAAGAAGCTTCATAATAAAGGTATTAGGTTAATTTGAGTTCAAATGGGAGATAACTTAGCGAAAAGCACATAGGAAACCAAAGAAAAGGTGAATGTTTCTCATCCCGAGCTTTTCTCTGATAAACTTTTCTCTCCAAAAGTATAGGTATTTGGTTGAATCGTGGTTGCTAGATTGGACGGTAGGAGATAGTTGCCAAATTTTTACTGGTATATTTGCACACATATAAAACTTTATGTATATTTAGGATGTTTTCATACAAGCCAATATGTCACGATCTTGCATTCACGCTAAGATTGAGCTCAACTATACTATGTTGCATACAAAATCAATTTGCATTTTTGGTTGAGTAGATGGTTGAGATTATTATAAATAACTTGGTTGTATAACATGGTTATTTAGTGCGTGTTATACTATCTGCCTATAGTGATTTTGGGGGTGAAATCCCTTTTAAAGGGGGGAGAATATAACACCCTGTAAGATTTAATAAGAAATTAAATATTTAGAATGAGGTTAAAAATGAAAATTTTGTAAATGTTGAAATTTGATCATGAAAGTTGCACCATTGCACCCATGGTGATTTTCTGATCAATTTCCATATATAATATGTTGAAATCGGAGTTAAAACGAAGAAGTATGGATGTTTGAAGGTTTCAAATTTGAAACTTAAATATTCGAATTTGAAACTAAAAGTTTAAGAATTAAATTCAAATAATAAATGTTAAGGGTTACTTAACATTTAATTAAGCATCATAGTTAACGATAACATATGGTGTTAATTAAGTAATAAATTAATAATAGGAATGAAAAGAAAATAAATCGACCGAATATGAAAGGACCGATCGACCGCCCAAGAATCAGCGGTCGACTAGTGGCTGCGTTTGGGCGATAAAAACCCTAGGCCAGAATGGCCTAGATTCGTTTTTTAAATCCAGCGGTTCTTGGTTCTTCTCACCTTTATAAATAGACCCCCAGGCTTCCACTTTTCCTTCATAAAACTCTATAGCAACGGCGAAGCTCTATCAAAATCTTTCCCCTTATGTTTTCAGAAACAGTAAACTTACTGATAAATAATTCTAACTTCTAATCTCCAATTAAATTCCCACCTTTCTCCTCTCTATCTTCTGATTTCTGAAATCTAATATATATATATACACACACACACACACAATCTATTTGTTGTATACTCAAAAGGGGGAAGATTTGACAGAGAATTATGGGCAGTGTAAATTAGACCCCATCTTCTTCTTCTTTAAATTCCAAAATCAGTTAGGATTTTCAAGCAAGAGGTTTAAATGTTCAATCCTTTTGGTTTATGATTCTATTCCTTTCTTGTTTCTAATTCTAAATCTAATTTCTATATATAATTCACTTTGTTGTGTATTTCAAAAGAGGGAGATCTGAAAGAGAATAAGGTGTGGTTGAATCAAATCTGATTAGGAAGCAAACAATTATCTGTGAGTGGAAATATAAAGTTTTTCACATTTTTGCAATTGAATAGTATTTATTGGATTTTACGTGTGCCTTGGGAAATTTTGGCAAATGAAAACATAACATCTAAAACCCCAGAATTTCCCTAAATAAATGTCAAATCATTGAATATGTTGGAATTTCAATTTTTTTGTATTAATATAGTAGAATCAGATCTGTGTTGAGATTTAAGCAATTTATAATCTATTCCACTTGATCACTTTTGATTTCTCTTGTAGTATTACAGGATTCTAAAAATAAGTAAAGTTAGAAATTAGCGCAAATATGATTTTGGATTATTTGTAGTTTGCACCGCCTATTTCTGTAAATTAAAATAAGTATGAATCTTTTTTCACTCTAAGGTGGTAATTGCAAAAGTTGGATAAAATGAAAAAGGTTAAATTGTAACGTTATTCCTTGAATAGAGGAGTTAGTTCTATTATATTAATATGAGATAAGTTTGGTATTATTCCTTTTTGTTTACAGTCAAGTTGTTGGCTAAGGATATTAGTTGTTCTTTTGTTTGATGTTTGGAACTTGTATCAGTTTTGACATTTAAATTAATTCGTGTTTTCTTTGCATGTGACTGGAAATATTTTATTTGAATTACCTACGTGTATATATATATATATATATATATAATATTAACGCATTGATTATTAACGTTAATAATAACATAATGATTATAGCATATTGAACGTATCGATTAGAACTAAAAGGGTAGTAAATAACATTAATTTCTTAGGAAGGAAATTAATGATAATTATGGGAATTAATCATAATTAAAGGCGTAATAAGGAGATACCTTATATAACCTTAATTATTAGGGGCAGTTTGGCTAAAGTCCCTATTAAGTTTCAAAATACATCAAACATCCTTGCCAAAAAAAGTATGTAAATTAGGTCCCTAGAATTAAGTTACTGAATAATTGCATACATTTATTCAATTATTCAGTGAATAATTGCATATATTTATGCAATTATATCAAAAAATTGCAGATATTTCCGCAATTATTCACTAAATAATTGCAGACATTTATGCAATTTTTGGATATAATTGCTTAAATGCATGCAATTTTTCACTGAATAATTGCATAAATATATGCAATTATTCAGTAACTTAATTCTAGGGACCTAATTTACAACCTTTTTCTAGGGAGGAGTGTTTATGTATTAATTTTGATTTTAAGGGCTTGAGCCTAATATTCACTAATTATTAATCGTGTAGGGTAGTATATGTATATAATTGATACTGTAACACCCCGTAATTTGGCATTAGTTATTTAATTAATTAATTAGTTAGTTAATTAGGCTCCAAAAAAGGGATTTATGTAAAAAGTGGAATTGGACCACGAAACATGCACCGTTACGCTCGTGGTGAAATTATGAGTAACTTTCATATTTGGAGTTTTATGATCGGAGTCCGAACGAAGAAGTTGCGGACGAAAAACGAAATCGGATCGAAAATAAATAAACAGGAAAAATTAACTAAATTAACCCGGGCCCATAGGTCGACCCACCATCATGGGCGGTCGACTAGGGGCAGTGAATCCCTAGGTAGGGGCGATCGACCGCTCCCTGTGTGGTGGCTAGGGTTAGCCTAGGCCCAACGACCCAGATTTAATATATTTCGATCTAACAGTTGAGGTTGATTCTTACGCCTATAAATTTAGATCTAACCCTCCCTCCTCTCCTCGTAATTTTCTGGGGGCAGTAGCGAAGCTCTGCCATTTCTTCTTCTCCACTTTTTTTCTAAATTATAAAGATAAGATATTTATACCTATATTCATAAAATTGGAGAAGAATAGAAATCTAATAAAAAAGAGAAGAGAAAAGAATCAACTATACGCGTATTTGGGGTAATTTATCTATTTATATGAGTGTTATGGCACGCGCTTCACGCGTGACTTGTTTTCCTTATAAATTGTATACGTTTAAATCAGTCAAAAAATGATTGTTCATTTTCAAGTGATATTAAGATTTGTATAGAAATATTTTGAATTTGTAAATGAAGTTTAATTTTAGATCCTATTTTTAGAAGCTTTTTAAATTTGTAAAGCATGTTTAATTGTTTAATCCTACTTTTAGGGGCGTTTGAATTTGTAAAAAAGTTTAAAATTAGATCCTACTTTTAAGTGGTTAAGATTTGATAATATTTATAGGCACGTTCTTGGTAGTTCACGTTTATACTAAAAAAGTGTGACACCAAAGCTATTACAACTATTAATAAAGATATATATTTGTATCTATTTTCTCTCCCAATTCCCAATCTCTTCTCAGATCTGTAATTCTAACATATGTATATACCCTTTTATACATATTCCTTGGATTAAAAAGGGTTTGAGATGAATCAAAGGTTCTACTTCAGATCTGGAGATTTGGGTTGGTTTTAAAAGGTGAGTAGGAAATTTTATAGATTGTTATAATATGAAAATTATCCCTTTGGTGTTTATTTGATTATTATACCTAACTGGATAATTGTATATGAGTTGTAGACAACAAATTGAATATAATTTGAATATAATAAATATCGCCTACATATTTTGTTTTATGAATTGATCTAGAATTTGTTACAACCTGATCTAGAAATCAATCCCAAAAGTATGAATTTAGAATATTGATTTGAATGAAATCTATTCCAGATCTGAAAATAAGTTGTATAATAATGTTATGAATTTGGATTATTAACCTAATCTTGTTGGAATGTAAACTTTTCTTTGTTTGGATTGTTGGAATTTAGATTCGTTTAATATCTGTATATTAGTTAGATATATTTCCCTTTTAGAAAAAATACAGCGTTTGATCTAACAAGGAATAGATGCAAATAAAATGAGAAAAAATGTGTAAAATATGAGTTCATTGTAGTTTACACTATCTATTTGAGTAATAAAAAGAAATCATTATTTCTTGTAATTTCAAATGATGTAATCTTTTATATTTTAAAGTTAAACCTTTATTTTGGACTAATTTATGGAAATTATAGCGAATAATCTTTCTAGATATGATTTCAACAATTTAACATGGAAAATAATATTTTAGTGAAGATATATAACAAGAATTTATTTGATCAAAGTAGATATTTGTATGTAATTTACCGCGCTTAATATAATTAAAATAAAACTTAGCTAATAACGACGCTTACACGTAATATCCGCGTTTAGGATAACTAATTAATGAGAAAGAAATTTAAAAGGTTCCAACTCCAATAAATGGTAAATAAATATGAGAGTTGCAATAATTTGATGGGGTAGATGGATTAATGAGACTGATAAATAAAGAAGTTGAATTAATAACTATGGAATAGCTAAAAAGGTTACTAATTTGAAATTAGTAATCATATATAAATGTCTTAGAAAATGTCCGTTAGTATTTTATGGACAAATTGACATTTATGAGCATTAAAAGGGGATTTATTTATAGGTATATAAGCATTTAAGTAAATCTTATTGCCTTAAATAAAAAGGGAATTAATAAGCTAAATCCAATGTCTATCTAAGATAATATAATTAAAAACTTAGGATGATTAATTGGACTTAGTAGGTTAGTGATGTGAGATCGATAGAGTCACTCGATGGAAGATAGCCCTTCACTTTGAGGCTACCAATAGTCGGGTGCACTTACTACTAATATGAGATATCACTAATCCTAGGATCTGTGACGACATAAGAGATTGGGCCTGCTTTCTTACTTCAAAAGTATTAAATGGTCCAAATTTGGAATTAGGAGTTGTGAGGGATATCACCATAGGGGTTCACTTCTGGTTTGAGGTATTAAGTGGTTGTAGGGTCCATCTCTCTCCTAAAAGGACGTATTAAGTAACCTAGTGAGATTCCAAATAGATAAGGATGTCTATAAAATAGTTTACTTCAGTGTTGAGGTATTAAGTTGCTATTTTAGGGCCCGCCTATGTACCGAAAGAAGTAACTTAATAAGATTTCATATTTATAACTAAGAGTGATAGTGGATATCTCGGAAAGGGTTTGCTTTAGGTTTGAGGTATTAAGTGATTGATCTAGGGTTTGCCTCCCTCCTAAAAAGAAGTATTAAGTAACCTAGTGAGATTCCAAGCGATGTCAGCTAGATAGTACCAGTGAGGAGTCTGCCTTGGGGTTAGGTGTTAAATGACAAAGGCCTGCCTATAAATAGGTGTTAAATGGTCAAGGGTCTACCTAGTCCTTATTAATGAGGTATTAAGTGGGTTGGGTACAGTCTCCCACATTGCTAAGGCCGTAATAATGATAGTACTAGTGAGGAGTCCGCCTCGGGGATAGGTATTAAGTGATGTAGGGATTGCCAAGAATATAGGTATTAAATGGTTAGTAGTCCACCTAGTCCTTTTAAAGGTATTAAGTGGCTTTGGTACTGTCTCTTACATGGCTATGATTTTATTAGAGATAGACGCGGTAATAGTTCTACATTAAATGTCGGAAGCCTTAAATAGTGGTTAGAGGTCTTTGTAGCTAGGACCTACCGACCATTGATAATATTGTTAGAAAAACACATTGGGAATATGTCTTAAATGACGGGGTCTATCTTGATTGAGGTCTTAAATGGTAGAGTCTGCTTATTTCTCTTTTAAAAGTATTTTGTGGTGATTATAGAAGCCCCTTTCATATTTAGAAGTATTAAGTGGCAAATAGGTTTCGAAGTATTGGGTGGTTGATAAGGCTTCGTCGGTTTTTGTACCTTGGGAAGGGATATGTAAATAATTGCGTGTGCAATGCAAGTTTAGATTAGAATTACTATCCTTAATAGACACAACAATTAAATGTAAACCAGTCGGTATAAATTTATGTTATGGACGGTTTATAGATTTTCCAATCACCAAAATGTTGTTTTAACCCCTCCTCATTACAACCCGCATGAAAAATTTAGAGAAACGTGTCATTGGAGTTGGATGTGCTTTGTTGTTGGAGAAGTTTTCTTTTCTCTCATGCTCGATGCTGATGTTACAACCTGTTATCCAAGGAATGCCTCGAATTCCAAGGTAGTAGTCATAATCAGTATTCTTATCCTATTATTGTTTCCACTGTGAGTTTAGATTTCCATCATCTCTGGTAATGCTCATGCTTATTTGCAGGTACCAAATCCAACAATCTGTGCTTTGATGGATTTGGCTTTTTATTTTTGTCGAAATTTATGCCCATTTAGGGTTGAGTTGTTACATTTGGTATCAGAGCCTAGGTTAGTAGATCAGAGGAATTAGGATGAATTGAGAGAACATATTCGTACTTTCCTATCTCGTAATATTATATTTTTACCCTAAATTCTAAGGGTTTCGACTATAGAAGTAGTTGTAGTTCCACCTCGAGGGAATTGGCAAAGCAACTATGGGTTGGAAATATCTTAGAGTGAAGATTTTCATGCCGACTCTCAAGTACCCCACGGAGTGCTGGCGATGCGTAAAGTGCTGTTAATGAAGAGCATGAGTACGACCTATGGAAAAATCCCGGAGAATGGAGGTGTTCAACTTGGTGGTTGAGATTCTAGCTACCTTATGATTTTGGATTTTGATGATGAGTTCCAGTCGGAGACACATATTTATGAGATGAGCAGGAAATTAGAGTCTATATGTTACTATTCTCCGGAGGCAAGTTTTGCTAGGGTGGATTCATTGATCACCTCTTTGATGGCAAACCAGATTTTTATTTGGATAATTAATGTCAATTCCTTATTCCAAAACCTATGAGATAATTTTTATATAATATATTTTGAAAATGCCTTAGATTTTTAAAAAAGAAGTTTTGAAAACCCTGAAATATATATATATATATAGTTTGATTTTTAAAGGGAAGTTTTGGTATGAAATATTTTATATTATTTAGAATCAAGTATAAAGGATCATATATTTAGCTTAGTGATTTTTTAATTTATAAAATCGAGATTTTTAAAATCTTCTCTATTTAAGGTACAAAAAAATAGGAATGAAATTCAATTTTGTTGTGGTATGTAGTTTGAAGTGTTGTTGTACCACCAGCCATTGAAAGAAATATTTCCAAGTGAAGTAGGCAGAAAATAGCTGCTGAAATATTTTCAAGTTTTTGGAATTGTTATTGGTCGCACCGGTTTTGTTGGACTACTGTGAATGCCAGTGTATGGTTCGGGACTAGGTGATAGGCTTTGACATCGCTGCGATGAGGACATGAATTTTTTCAATCATGTCGAATCGAAAGAGAAGGAGCGAAACGATTATTATTTAATCCGACCCTAATTGGGTCTAGACTTAAATAATGCCCAAAGACTGTCTAGCAATTAATTTGAACCTGGAACGAGACTATAAATGTCGAGTCCAAATTTCCTCAGTTGCATTCTTTCGTTCCTCCTTCCTCAAATAACGCCCAATCTTCATCCTCCTCCTCCGAGTAACAGCCTTTCTCTTCCATTACTCCCCTAGGTGACGTCGTTCTTCCTTTGGAGCAGCAGCCTCGCCTCCCCCTCATGATGGTTTTGCATGTTAGATCTTGCCCCACCACCACTCCAGATCTAAACCATATTTCCTCCATCTGACCATCTCTTAGACCAAGACACATTTCCTCACTACCAGTTTTTCCTCATACCATTATGTCTGAACCCTCATGAGGTCACTTGGTTGGACCAGAATGAGAAGAATATTTCGCCGCTTTTGGGCTGGAAGAGCTATTCGTCGAGGTAGGATTTGCACCGATCCTCTACTTCGAGACTTTTGAGCAGGAATATTACCCGTACTGCATCTACCATTTCGTTGGAAACAATAGTTTGATTCGTTCGGTGGTGAAGTGTATCTTGATTGAGCCGACTAATGATGATCTCGCTGATATTTTGAAGGCTTCCGCAAAGGACGCGGACTTGGATGATTTTGAAGTGATGGATTCAAAGATTTTGCAGTAGATCTTTTCCCAGGATGTCGTTGTTAGGAAGACGGATAATCTATGTCTGACTGCCCGTCTAATTGTTCATCATTCAGCACAGCATCATCCTAAGACAGGAAGTTGCGATCGGATTTATCCTATGGTGCGGAAGACCATCTATGCTAGTATTGGTAGCATCGCCATTAATTGGACCGTCACCTTTATGATGTAATTTATCGATAAATGATTAGCACTCCATAGAATTACTTTCTTAATTTTCACATATCCACTCTCATGTTTAGGTAATACAGGCAAACCTTCATGGAGAGGTAGTTTAGTAGAAGGTCCCTTCTTCCATCATTTCACCTATCCACCCTTATGGCAATTCCGAAGTCGTCAACAACAATAGCAGTGCCAGCGACATGAGATTGGGTGCATAGCCGCCATGCTACGACCATTCAAGAATTATAGCAATGGATCTAGCTCCAGCTGCGGAGGAAGGCATCTCATAATCTGTAGGCATTATTTTAGGATTTATGGTGTTGTTGTCCTTTCCCTTCCAGTATTTGTTCTTTTCTTTTGGGTTGTTTGGGCTGTAACTATTAGTTGTCTCTTGTAAAAGGCACACACGACATTATGAGTTTCTATTTATTTACTGTGTTATTATTTCTGGACATGCAAACCGCTTTTATATATACAGTGAAGAAGCGATATAAATATGAAAATCTCATAAAAGATACTTAACTAACAGTAAATGCAACACTGGAAGTCTATAATAGTTGGAAAATTTTAGCGAAAGACATGATAAAGTTTTTTTGGCATCACGGGTCGTTGTTCATGTTCCTTGAAAGCTAAAATTTTTGAGTAATTGGACACGATGAAATTTTAAACAAAATGTCAAGTTTTATGGGTAAATGTTAGTTGTAGATTTTAGAATTTGGTTTATGCATTTAACGCATAACCGACTTCCGACTACGTTGAAATTGTGGCTTGATTTATCAAAATTTTTGAGAAGGAAAATATTTTGATAAGTTTCCCCTTGATTTGAAAAGTTCTATTTTCAAAAAAAAAAGTTTTCAGGTTTTAGTTATTTTTGACTCTTAAATTACTTTCAGAGTTTTTATCCAACAATTTGATTTCAAGGGAAAATGTGGATCAAAATATTTTGGGATCTTATTTTGACGTATGAATTTGAAAAGTGGGAAAGATGTTTGTGAAATCTTTGATTTTGAGGGCCAGCGTACGGAAGGCAAATAGAGTTAGAATTTGTAAATTTAGTAGTGGATTAGGATCGACGATGCGATTAATGCAAGCGATAATAAGGGAAAAGCTGGTTTAGCCTTGGAATTTCTATTTACATACCTTATCGACGACGCGCTAATGAGTGTATTTTTAGATTTAATTTTGCTTTAGAGCTTGAAAATAAGCCTCCTTATGCGTTTTGTACGTGGAAAATTTGAAGTAAATCAGGGACAGCAAGAAAATTTCCACTGTACTATGGGAATAAGAAGATTATAAAGTGGTAAAAAATATTAAATTCTCCGCCTAAATTCCTTTTTTTGGCATAGGAATAAAGTTTAGAAAACGAATTTTTGATGTATTAGATTATTGGATGGAGGAAGTGGATGCAAAATTGGTTGCTTCATACTTATATTCATAGGAATATGGGAGTTTTGGATGAAAAGATTTTTTAAAAAGTTGCGTACATGTAGAACTGCCAGTATTTATATAGGTTATTTGCATTATATTTTTTCAAAAATGTTTTCAAAAGAAATGCATTCATATAGAAAGATCCGATTTAGAATCATTCTACATACATATTTTCTGTGTAGTGATATAGTAATACACTGTGCACTTGTGCACATTTGGTTGCAAAATTGGTTGTACACTCATCGATTGTTTAGGATAATTGGGAGACAAAACCATGACTTCGTCATTGGTGAAATTTTGGGGACGAAATTCTTTTTAAAGGGGTAGGAATGTAACACCCCGTAATTTGACGTTAGTTATTTAATTAGTTAGTTAGTTAATTAATTAGACTCCAAAAATGTAATTTGTGCAAACGATGGAATTGGACCATAAAACTTGCAGCATTGCATTCATGGCAAAATTCTGAGCAAACTTTCATATTTGGAGTTTTACGATCGGAGTCCAAATGAAGAAGTTACAGACAAAAAACGAATTTGGAACGAAAATAAAGGTAAGATATTTATATCTATATTCATACAAATTGGAGAAGAACAGAAATTTAATAAAAAGAAAAGAGAAGAGAATCAACTATATGTGTATTTGGGGTAATTTATCTATTTATATATATATATATATATATATATATATATATATATATATATCTATTTTCTCTCCCAATCACAAATCTCTTCTCAGTTCTGTAATTCTAATATATGTATATACCCTTTTTATACATATTTCTTGGATTAAAAAGGATTTGGAGACGAATCAAAGGTTTACTTCAGATCTGGAGATTTGGTTCGCTTTTAAAAGGTGAGTGGGAAATTTTATAGATTGTTATAATACAAAAATTACCCCATTGGTGTTTATTTGATTATTATGCCTAACTGGATAATTGTATATGAGTTGTAGACAAAAAATTTAATATAATCTGAATATAATAAATACTGCCTACATATTCTTGTTTATAAATTGATTAGAATTGGTTACAACCTGATCTGGAAATAAGTCCCAAAAGTATAAATTTAAAATATTGATTTGAATGAAATTTATTCCAAATCTGAAATAAGTTGTATAACAATGTTATGAATTTGGATTATTACCCTAATCTTGTTGGAATGTAAACTTTTCTATGTTTGGATTGTTGGAATTTAGATCAGTTTAATATTTTTAAATTAGTTTGATTTCTTTCCCTTTTAGGAAAAATACTGCGTTTGATCTAACTAGGAATAGATGCAAATAAAAGAGAAAGAGATGTGTAAAGTATGAATTCATTGTATTTTACACTGTCTATTTCAATAATAAAAAGAAATGGTTATTCCTTGTAATTTCAAATGATGTAATCTTTTATATTTTAAAGTTAAACCCTTTGTTTTGGACTAATTTATGGAAATTATAGCGGATAATGGTTTAAGATATGATTCCAAAAATTTAACATGGAAAATAATATTTTAATGAAGATATATAACAAGAATATATTTGATAAAAGTAGATATTTGTAAGTAATTTACTGTGCTTATAATAATTAAAATAAAACTTAGCTAATAACGATGCTTACTCGTAATATTCGTGTTTAGGATAACTAATTAATGAGAAAGGAATTTAAAAGGTTGTAACTCCAATAATGGTAATAAATATGGAAGTTGCAATAATTTGATAGGGTAAATGGATTAATGGGACTAATATATAAAGAAGTTGAATTAATAACTATGGAATAGCTAAAAAGGTTACTAATTTAAAATTAGTAATCATACATAAATGTCTTAGGAAATGCCCGTTAGGATTTTATGGACAAATTGACATTTATGAGCATAAAAAGGGGATTTATGGGTAGATAAGTATTTAAGGTAAATCTTATTGCCTTAAATAAAAGATAATTAGTAAGCTAAGTCCAATGTCTACCTAAGATAATATAAATAAAGACTTAGGATGGTTAATTGGACTTAGTAGCTTAGTGATGCAAGGTCAATATAGTCACTCGATGGAAGAGTGCCCTTCACTTTGAGGCCGCCAGCAGTCAGGTGCACTTACTACTGATGTGAGATATCACTAATTCTAGGACCTATAATGGCATTGAGTGATTGGGCCTGCTTCATTAATTGAAAAGTATTAAATGGTCCAAATTTGGTATTAGGAGCGGTGATGGATATCTCCATAGGGGTTCACTTCTGGTTTGAGGTATTAAGTGGTTGTAGGGTCCGCCTCTCTTCTAAAAGGATGTATTAAGTAACCTAATAAGATTCCAAATAAATAAGGATGTCTCTAAAAGAGTTTACTTCAATGTTAAGGTATTAAGTGGCTATTTTAGGGCCCGCCTCCCCACCAAAAGAAGTAACCTAATGAGATCCCATATTTATAATTAAGAGTGATAGGGATATCTTGGGAAGAGATCACTTTGGGTTTGATGTATTAAGTGATTGATCTAGAGTTCGCCTTTCTCCTGAAAAGAAGTATCAAGTAACCCACTGAGATTCCAAGCGATGTCAGCTAGATAGTAACGGTGAGGAATCTACCTTGGGGTTAGGTATTAAATGACAAAGGCCTACCTAAAAATAGGTGTTAAATGATCAGGGGTCGGCTTAGTCCTTATTAATGAGGTATTAAGTGGCTTGAGTACGGTCTCTCACATTGCTAAGGCCGTAATAACGATAGTACCAATGAGGAGACCGCTTGGGGGATGGGTATTAAGTGATGAAGAACCTGCCTAGAATATAGGTATTAAATGGTTAGAAGTCCGTCTAGTCCTTTTAAAGGTATTAAGTGGCTTGTGTACTGTCTCTACATGGCTATGATTTTATTGGCGATAGACGCAGTAATAGTTGGACATTAAATATCGAAAGCCTTAAATAGTGGTTAAAGGTCTTTGTAGTTAGGACCCACCGACCATTGATAACATTGTTAGAAAACCACTTTGGAAATGAGTCTTAAATGATGGGGTCTACCTTGATTGAGGTCTTAAATGAAAGAGTCTGCTTATTTCTCTTTTAAAAGTATTTTGTGGTGATTATAGAAGCCTGCTTCATATTTAGAAGTATTAAGTGGCAGATGAGTTTGGTAGTATTGGGTGGTTGAATAAGGCTTCGTCAGTATCTGTACCTTGGGAATGGATAGATAAGTAATCGTGTGTGCAATGCAAGGTTAGATTAGAATTACTAACCTTAATAGACATAACAATTAAATGGAAACCAATCGGTATAAATTTATGTTGTGGACAGTTTTTTAGATTTTTTAGGCACTAAAACGTTATTCTGACCCCCACCTCAGTATAGATTTAGAGGAACATGTCATTGGAAATGGATGCTTTGTTGTTGGAGAAGTCTTCTTTTCCTTCTTGCTTGATGCTGATGTAACAATCTGCTATCCAAGGAATACCTTGAATTTCAAGTTAGTAGTCATAATCAGTATTCTTATCCTATTATCGTTTCCGCTGTGAGTTTAGATTTCTATCAATCTCTGGTAAAGCTCATGCTTATTTGTAGGTACCAAATTCAACGATATGTGCTTCGATGGACTTGGGTTTTGATTTTTGCCAAAATTTTTGCCTATTGAGGTATGGGTTGTTACAGGTATGCATATAAGGTATAACTAAGTTATAGAGATGCAAAGTTACTCCAAAGTTACATGGAAGTCTGCCCAGTTAAATCTGGCTACTAGCGTTATGGCTTTGCGGACTGATGTGAGACATCACCTATAATAAATAACCCTATTAGATGCAGGGTTAGTCCTAATTCTATAGGGTAAATCTGCCCAGTCAATCTGGCTACGAGTACCTACGAATATTAGAATTAATCTAAGATGTCACGGTTGGGTTATAGGTCATAAGTTATGCTATTGATATGGTAGGTAAAATCTTTTGGAGGGGTCTACTTCGGGTTAGAGGTATTAAGTGGCTATGGAAGGGTCTGCCTCTTTCTTACAAGAAGTATTAAGTAACCTAATGGGATTTCTTACGGTGTCAGCTAGTGAGAACCATGTAGGGACCCGTCTTGGGTTGTGTCTTAAATGACGGGGACCTGCCTATTTTATAGGTTCTAAACGGTCAGAGTTTGTCCAATCCCTAATAAAAAGGTATTAAGTGGTTTGGAGGTTCTCTCTTGCATCGTTAACGATAGTTGCGTTAGAATTTGGGAATGGGTTAGGTATTAAATGACGATGACCTGCCTATTTTATTGGTATTAAATGGTTAGACCCTGCCTAATCCCCAACAAAGGGTATTTATTGGTTTGGGTGCTTTCTCTTCCATCATTGATGTTAGTTGCATTGGAGTTTTGGAATTAGACTGGAAAGGCCTTTTGGTTTATAGTTGAAGTTATTAGTATGGTATAGTTTTAAATACGTAAGACTTATTTCTTATCTAAATTATACTGCCCAAGTACAATTATAGTAATGCTTGAGATTTTCATATCACTAGATATTTGTTTTTCTGACTCACTCCTCATTACAACATACATGTTACAGGAGGCAATGATGATGAAGGCAGAGGTAAAGACTTGTGGCAGTTATCTATCTATTTATGATTTTTGAATATTATATTGTACATGGTTCAAACAGTTATGTTATTTTTGAATATTGTACTATGGAGGTTTTATGTGGACATGTTGCAATATTTAACATGTTATGTTTTTGAAAAGGTTTTCTTTATGAAATGGGTATTCGTTTCTGATATTATATTTTATCCATTCAGCTGTGAGATTCTGAAAGTATAGATAGATAGCTCTGTGCACTGTGTATTGTTTCAATTTTATCGACTTAACAACTCGCATTGAGATGGGTCTAAGGTTCAATGGGCTTTTATTGGGTCGAAATTAGGTCTGTTTCGGGGCGGGTTGTTACAATTTAAACAACCGCCAATCATTGGTTCATCTTCTGGTGCACGTATTAGTTCGAGAAGATGTCATGGAGAAGCTAATGAGAAGATGTGTGACATCATTGACAGAATGCACGAGAGACACATGAAAAAATCTCATGTGAATTCAGACAGTCTGAACATAAACAACGTAGACTCAACAAGAAATTCTATAAACTACGCAAATATGGTTGTTCGCATTCAAAATCTTGGAGAAGAAGGAGAATCTGATTTTGATGAAGTGAGGATAATTGTTATGCAGCCCCATAATAGAGATTTATTTAATGCTCTTAACGACGACTTAGCAAAAAATTAGTTGTGGCAACAAATATCATTTTCACTATAATTGTATTTCTGTTATATTATCTAAGCAGTTCATCGTTGTATTTTTAAGGTATTTTAACTAATTTGTATGTATTTCGATTTTTTTACTATTATTTCATTTCAATTGAATGCATATTACATGACAAAACAAATAATTAATTAACTATAAATCAATTAAATTAAAAATCACACTCCGCTCAAATGCCCTACTCGCGGCACACAAACACATTCCCTATTCACACAACTTCCCCACTCAAATGCCCCACTCAAATATCCCATTTCTTTTCATTCCAAACACACCCTAAACCCCATCTTCGAAGTGTTTGACATCAAGACTTTACCTACCATTGGTCAATACGTTTGAGCATGGAAGGTCATTTTGCATTCTTCGCCTCTAGTGACATGGTCACAATTTGATGTTGGGGTATACGAAGATGGGGATAAATGCTACACTGATAAAAAAAGAAGAAACGTGGGTACCGAATGGACGGGGAAGAGTGGAAGGGAATATATGGTGGTTATTAGAAGATGAGTTATAATTGTAAGGTAAGATTACCTACCTCAACTTTTAACAAAAAATCTTTCGGCCAAAATAGTATTTCTAGAACATGGAGGTTTTGGAAGGAAAATATTCTCCAATTCCTTTTTATTTATTTAATAATTATTTGAACAATTATAGAAGAACTTATAAAAATTATTAAATAACCGTATATGATGATATAATAATGTTATATCATAACGACAATTAACTATTTTTTGAACAAAACGACAGTGGCATAGATCGCTACATAGTAATGCATTTGGTTGAGATAACCGGCTTTCACCTGTGGGATTGAATGTTTGATCCTCATTGGGTATAACATACATTTGAATGTACCCAAAGTATTGGCTGGATGTACAATGCATACTTACTCGGAGTTTACAAACAAAGTTTTGTTCTCTCGGTCTTCAGAAATATAATAGTAGTATAGATATTAACAATTTAAAGTTGTCCACATCCGGTTCTCATGTTCTAAAATCAGTCGATAATTGCATCATTGCTAGTTTGACTAAATATATCTTTCTCGAAGTATGCAACACATTTATCATTCAACGTTCGTCTCTCATTTGATTTTGTTGACTGTTTTTCACTATGTTCGTAGCGGAAAATGCTATCTTCCCGATTGTGGTAGTAACTTGTAAGACAAATGGAAAAGTTATAAGCTTGTAAACTAAACCATATACGATATATTTTTCTCATCGGCACCATCCTCTTAGCCAATTCACTAGTTCTTTTAGCATATTTGAACCCATCATTATATTTCATGTCAATGTTATAAATATTTAACTGATTATAAAGGCCCATACATTTTGCTTTGGAAAAATCATCGTGAAAAGATTTAGATAAAGAACCACTTTACTTTATCAAACATAGCAAACGAAATAGTAGGTTCAAGTGTTGACAGACAAAAAAAGTAGTTATGAGTTTACCTCCTCTAAATGATTATTAACTTCAACAATTTACTTAGCCAAACAAAGGTGAAATAAATTAACTCGACAATGATGTAATACTTTTTCTCATTGGTCTTTTTTCTTGATCTTCTTATAAAAGGATAATTATCATCCATATTTGAAATGTGAATATTGTGTTTTGTGCAAAAAGATCCAACCTCATTCAAAAGAATATCTTATGCACTACCACTTGTTTTGTGTAAACATTCTCTTTAACAACATTATAACATTTATGATGTCTTGATATTGTTTTAGCGCTTTGGAAAGATCATTAGTGATTGTAAGTACATGCTTCATCAAATGCAAAGTAAAGATAAAATCATAAGATTGCAACACTTTTATCAAATTGAAAGATTTCTCTTTTGTATCACCTATCATATCTTCTACTAGGTCTGTGAGCACATAAATAATTAAAGGAAACATAACAACCAAATTAATTAGCGTACCATAATGTGAACACCAATGTGTGTCTCTTGGTCATTTCAAATTACGCTCCTAATTTAACTCTTGTTAGCTAGATAGTTCACCACTTTCTTGTTGACTAGATTGTTAATGAAGTAAAACGACTCAAAAATGTGGTCATCTTCTTTAGCGATACGAACAAGTGTTGATTGAAGTTGATGTGAAAATCAATGAACATAGAAACCAGAGTTATTCTTGTTTAGAATAAGTGTTTTAAGACCATTGAACATAACTTTAATATTACTTACAACATCATTATCTTGACCACATAGATTTTTCATGCTCAATTTATATTTGCTAAAAAAGCTTCAAGTGATGTTTTAAGAGAATTTGATGTTATGTTAGGAACATACACCATGTTAGAGTATTGAATAATATTTTTTAAAATAAATATGCTTTTGGTTTTATTTTCTTTTATATGTATTGTTATATAGAGATATAAATAATGAAATTAATACGGTAAACATATATAAGTAGAAAATCATTAGAGTAACTATTTCATCGATTGCAGTTATTTATATGTTTGTAACCATGAGTATTTATTTGATATTTAAATAGTTATTCCTTAAATGCTCCTCGTAAAAATGTATGGAGAAAAGAATATTGATACATCCCTTGAGACTAGTGAATGTAACATTCTCCATACAATGGATGGTGATTTACTCATGACTGTTGGGGGGCATCAAGAGGTTACGTACTTGTAATTGCTTGTAAAAATCATAGAATAACTCAACGAGAGTCTTCTATATGTTAACACAACTAAGTCAAAATAGAAGATCTCGTTGCAACGATGTGTAGCAGTCTTCATACTCGAGGGTATAGTCGATCTTAAGTAGCTAGACTATACTTTGATTATGGTTAATCATATGGAATCACGATCGTATTACAGCTATAGTTGGGTATACTTTGAACTACTTAAAGTAAAACACCACTCAATGGAGGATTCATCTCATTCGTTGTTGAAAGTTCAAATCTCTATAATGGGTAGTCAGCTTAAAGTTAAAATCTCTAGTTAGAGTAAAATAATTAGTTGATAAATGTTATCGGATTGAACCAAGGATGTTAATGTGGTCTATGCAATTAACTATGGATATTAATAGATTTTTTGACAATTGACCAAATTTTAGATATCTTAGTGATATAGTGATGACGAAAAAAGGCACACAAAATACCACTACAAGGTGTAGCTTAATAAATATTACAAATTGGTTTTTTTCTAAATGACCTATAAGCGACTGAACTTGTGATATGTACTTCAAGTCAGTACAGGCTTCGGTATTTCAATTGTTTAAAGTATTGATTGAGCATCAAGTACATACCAAAGCGTCAACGTAATTGTGTTTCTAGTTAATTTTCGAGTTTGACTAATTTAAAACTAATTTATTAATTTTATAAATTAATAATAAAGCTGATACAAATGTTGTATGAAATTTTTAAGGCATTTTTAATTAATTATTTAAAGCTTTAAAATTAATTAAATGATGTATAATTGTTATACATTGATTTATCAAAGGCACATGCTTAATAAATTATTAAATGATTAATTTAATTGTGTTGAGGATCACTAGCTCAAGTAGCAAGTTGTATGGTGCTTTGGGCAGTGGTTATGGAAGTCATGGGTTAGAACTTTGGTGCATCAATATGAGTGATCTACTTGAATAAAGTAACACTCTTGTTATAAAAAAATTGATTAATTTAGTTGTTAAATTAATCATGCTTGAAGTTTGGAAAACCTAGGCTAATGGGGGCCAGCCAAATCAATGAAGAGGAGGGGCCAAAGACTTGGTCTATGGATTTGGAGAGATGGGTGCAAGATGTTTGTCTTCTTGTTAGCTATAAATAACCATACCCTTCATGCCCTCCATACACATGCAAACTCCAGCCTTCATTGAAAAAAATTGGTAACACCTTGTAGACGGAGTTGCAACCCATGGTCAAAGACATAGAACCTAGTATCCAAAAAAGACGATCACTAACTGCCAAGATGTTGGCAATCGGCAAGATTTAAAAGTTAAAATTCTTAAAATCTGATTCATAATTATGTATATCCATGCTACCCTCTCTTATTATATAATGCCATATTAAAATATAAAAAATAATATTTTAGAAATTTTAATGATTAAATAGTATATTTAATAAAATATGCATATTGTTTTAATTTAATTAAAGTGTTTGTGTGTATGTATAACTTATTTATTTTCTTACGGCTCACTTTATTTAAACAAATTATATGTGTGTGTGTATATATAATAACTTGAATTTATATTAAAATAAAACTCGATTTTTCAAATTTAACAAATCGGTATTTGTTTTCTTGGTTTTTAAAAACACTTTTCCTTAGATTTGAACTATATATACACTTATAATATATATATATATATTATGTATTATTAATTAATAAATATTTATATGTTTAAATTTGTATATTCCCTATGTGTAACGACCATCCTATACATCATGCACTCGATGTACTAGTGTGTTGTAGTGGTTCCTAGCCAATGTAGGACAATAATCAAAGGGTTAGTAAATAGAACAATCACATAACCAATCATATATCTCACAGGGCATATGATAAAATATAATATTCAACACATACATAAAACAGGTGATACAACAATATAATCAAATGAACCATAAATAAAATAGGTTCATGGATTATACAAAATTGAAATAACAGAGTTTATACATCCGAAATCTCCAAAATTAACCCTATAACTGTGTCTAAAGTAATACAAATACTGTTATAGCTCCACAGTACTACACAACTGAATATAAGCGATAGTAAGCACCAAATTATAGATATATGAACACATAGCCTCTTACTCGTACCCCATACAGCTTCATCCGCTACTAGATCTGTTATCCTTAGTCTACTCATTTAAGAGTACCCTAGGTAATAAGAAGCAAAGCATAAAACATCGGATCAGACAACAACTTGGTTTGAGCGATACATCATATCAAAATACTATAAAACCATAGATAGTTATAGCGACATAGGGTATGTAGAACCATACCTGACCTGTCCCTGCATCCAAAGAGTTGGCACATATACACGTACATGCTAAACTACTATCACATATGGGGTGTGCCACACTGAGTAAAGTATAGGGTAACAGGGTATATAACACAACAATATAACATCCATATCAAGCATATAGCAAACATAGCAACCATCACATAGCCTTGCATCTATCGCTCAAGTGTTGTTGGATATACGATAACTCACATGACCCACATAGATGGTCAATGACTACTTAACATTGTAGATGCTCAACTCATGCCCACGTAGATGGCTATGGAATGGACATATGCAGACATCTAAAAATAAAGGTAATGCAGACTACCTTATTCTGATAAAGTGAGCATCGCAGCCTCAGAGTTATCTACTGATCCGTTTGCACATATACTGATAATAGAACAACCTCTTATTCTCAATGACCACTTAAAACTGCCGATGCTCAACTAATGCCCATATAGATGGCTAGGGACTGGACACATGCATATATCCAAAAATTTGGGTATACGCATACTACCATGTCCCATTAATGAGCATCACACCCTTAGGGTTATCCATCGATCCCTTATCACGCATACCGACGGTAGAACCACCTCTTGTTCTACTGCATAAGCTACCACAAAAAATTGTCCTCTCAGTCCATTACCAGATGCCATAATCACTCATCCCATCGAGTCATCGAAATCATCATACTGGTTGCCATACAATTCCCCTAAGTCATCTCGAGTCATTTTGGAGTGTCCACTCCAATCCCAAGCCAGTTTGAAGAAAACTCGTAGCCAACTTGGGCTTGACTCCAAGCAAGTCCCTACAGAACCCGAAGCATAAAAAAGTTTCCATCCCCGAACTCTGTCCGACATTACCATGAACGGAGTGCAAGCACCAGATTGAACCACCAAACCCTAAAACATGAAGTCTTCCTGGCACCTCACCACCCCCAAACACAATTCCTTGTTCGACACCCAGACCAAACCTCTATGCTTTTCTATGCCCAACTCGAAGCACCACCAGACAACATTTACTGTCTGGTTCCCCATCACTAAACCAAGCACCACCCAAACCACTCTCCTTTTGACCCGAAGCCAACAACCTCATGACACCAAGCCTGACCCAAGCACCGAACCAAATTTATATACCACCTCCGATTCCTCGATTTTATGTCAACTCGATCACTACACTCACAACATCCACCCACATGCATACTGTATGTATTGATGCGACCCCAAACACTTTAGAATTCAACCGTCGGAGTCCGATTCTATGTTTATGGACCTCCCATCCTTTGTGTACCGAATTAGAGAATACATCGTTCTCCTCCTACATGGAAACCCTCGACCATAAAATCATTTACCGCCTCTATTTCGCTTTGATGAGCGTTTGCAACGATTCAAGCATACAAACAAATTCCAAACATGCATCAACATTATTTAATTCATGGCAAATCATTATATGATGTATCTACAACATAACATAACACCTATATAGGACATCATACATCAAAATAACATGATTAAAACACTTTAAACCATTTAAATCTCATTTTTACTTCAGATTGGGTTTTAAAATAGCATAAAAATATGATTTTGACTTTAAAAATAGGTTCAAAACATGTTAAAACCTATAGATGCATATATAATGATGTGAGATGATAACTCAGCAAACAACCAAAAAGAAAGATTTGCACGCAAAACGTGGAATTTGAGCATAGACAACAAAAAATTTCCCTTTAATAATACAGATTTAAAGATCTCTGGCTAATCCCTTTGCTAATCTACCATATATCTATGGATTTGGCTTTATTTGGAAAAGATCATATAAGGTTTTAGCTAAGAAGAAAGTTAATGGAGATTTAGATCTATTTTGGGATGATAGGAAATGATCTGGGAATGACCATTTTAGCCAATAATAGCCTAAAATAGAAAATGGGATATTGGACCTATCCCTAATCTCATTAATTACCCATTAAGCTATCCCAAAAACTGCCTAACTTTAAATAGCCATATATCTAAAATAGTAAGTACAGATGACTATTATGACTACTTTATAAAAAGGAAAACCATCGTCCATCGTATATTTCCAATGGAAGTGGTCTCGGACCCTAAATCAGCTTCTATAAAAGTTATAGCCATCATAAATTTTCAGAGTAAAATCGTCCAATAAAATTACTATGGGTCAAAAAAGTCACTATTCAACATAATTGAAAGTCATAGCATGATACGACCCAATATGAATTTTAAAAATAATATTTTACGATCCTTCGATACATAAATATAGGTTGTTACACTCTCACCCTTTTAGGAATATCGCCCCGAAAATCCCAAACACAAACAAGATAAAGTCAAACATAGTTGTCCCGTATGCTTAACAGTCATGAGCAATCATACTAAACACCAGGCAAGCCAACTTAAGCAAGAGATATAATCTACACCTATCCTAACATGCGTGATACTAAACTACCTAATATAAAGCATCAAATATGATATCGGATGTGAAAGCTAACGATAAAAAGGAAGTCTTACCAAGTGAAGAGCATCAGATAAGCGGTTTTCATGCTCTCCTCGTTTTCCCATGTGCAATCGCCTTCGCTCTCACTCCATTGAACCTTCATAAACTCCACCATTTTCCTCTTAAGCTGCTTCGTATCACATCATATGATACAAGCAGGCCTATGAGGTCTCGAGGCTTCTGCTTCAATATCGATATCATCTAGATGATCCGGTATTATAGTCACGCCTGAGCTATGCACAAGCTTCCGTAAATGAGAGACGTTAAACACATTGTACACTCCCAATATTTTCTAAGGTAATTCAATTCTAAAAGCTAGGTTCCAATTCTCTCGAGTATTGGAAATGGACCTTCAAATCTCAATGCCGACTTCCCTTTAGTATCGAATTGAACAACATTCTTCAGCGATGACAAACACAATATCACTGATAAATAATATTGAATCATGTCTTCTCATATCAGCATAGTTCTTCTGTCTATCTTGAGCATCTTTCATTCGTTGTCGAATGATGTCGATCTTCTTCAAAGTCTCTCTAATCATATTTGACCCAAGTATCAGTTTTTCGCCCGTTGCTTACCAACATGAAGGAGCGTTGCATGGTCGGCCATATAATGCCTCAAAGGGTACCATACCGATGTTGGACCGGTAACTATTGATGTATGTAAACTCTACTGAAGGTAAATGATCATCCCAGGAGCCTCCAAAACCGAGAATGCAAGCTCGCAAGAGATCCTCCAAAATACATTTCACCCTCTCGGTCTGCCCGTTAGTGTATGGGTGATAAGTTATGCTTAGATGCAGCTCTATCCCCAATGCCTTTTGTAAGCTCTTCCAAAACCTGCTAGTGATCTCGATCACTTACAATGCTCTTGGTATACCGTGGAATCATACTATCCACTTCACATACAACTCGCCAACTTGGTTGTCGTTCTACTAAACTTTATGGGTATAAGTCTAGCACTCTTCATCAATCTATTGACTATGATCCAGATGCAATTGTACCCTCCTCTACTCCTTGGCAATCCATTGTTGAAGTCCATCGCTACCTGCTCCTCTTCCACTTGAGAATCTCAAGCGGTTGCAGCAAACCACTCGGCTTCTTTTTTTCAGCATTCATTAGCTGATAGTTCATGTATCTCGAGATGAATGCCTAAACATCATTCTTCATATCTTCCCAATAAAATGTTTTCCTCATATCGCGGTACATTTTTTGCTTCGATATATATAGTCAATCTCAAATGATGAAACCCTCGTACATCTCATTATGTAATCCATCGACATCAAGAACAAACAATCTCCCATCTTTACGGAGCCAACAAACATTGTCAAGCTCGTATTCCTTCATCTCCTCAGATTCTACCCCTTCCTCTATCCCATCCATGATCCCCTCTAGTTTAGCATCTCACTTCTGACTAGTACCAATCTTCTCAATCAGAGTAGGTCTGATAGTCAAACTAACCAACACTTCCGGCACTAGCTCATATTGAGGTCTGAAGTCATATCCAAAAATAAAATCAAGTTGCTTCTACCCTAGGAACATCTCTCTCAAGCCGGCATGTCTCCAACTCAAAGCATCGATAACTGCATTTTCCTTACCAAGTGTATAGGAAATGTCAAAGTCGTAGGAGGCCAAGAACTCTAACCATCGCCGTCGACGAACGTTAAGGTCCTTCTAGGAGAAGAGGTACTTCAACGATTTGTGGTCCATGAATAATTCAAATCTTTCTCTAAGCAAGTAGTGCCTCCATATCTTTAAAGTGAACACTATTCTTGCTAACTCCAAATCATGAGTTGGATACTTATTTTCGTGCGGTTTCAGCTACCGACTAGCATATGCGACAATTTCCCCCTCTACTTTAACATGGCACCTAGTCCAGTACCATATGCATCTGTATATACTGTCAATTCTTCATTTCCACTTGGAATGACTAACACCGATGCACTCGTTAACCTCTCCTTCAGACTTATGAATGAATTCTTGCACCTCACATCCCAAACAAAAGTATGATATTTCTTCCTCTAGGTTAACGACGCTGCTACTCTAGAAATGTCCTTTAAAAAAGTCTATAATATCCCACCAGTCCAAGGAAACTTCTCATGTTTGTAGAATTCTTAGGTCGATCCCAATCCTGTACCGTTGCTACCTTCGCAGGATCTATAGCAATACCCCGCTCAAAACAACGTGACCTAATGTGCTTCCTTCCTCCAGAAGAGACATTTAGAAAACTTCACCTTCATCAGTGATTCCTCAACATGTAACACCCCTAATTTTTGATAACATTCTTCAGGAGATTTAATTAGATAAATTAAATAGAATAATGTAAATATTAAGTGAAAAGGGGATTGAGACTTGAATTAATTTAATTAAGGCCAAGCCTAATATAATAATTAATGGGCTAAAGAATGGTTTTGGGTTAATCAATTTACATAAGGGTATATTAAGAAATTCGCCGCCCATAACCCTTACCCTTATATATATTTGTTCCTACCATTTTACCTCTCATTCACGTCATTTTGAAAACTAAACACAAGAGAGAGGCCGGCTATTAACAAGAAGAATTCAAATTAAAAGCTAGAGAATCAAGCTTAGGGGAAATCAATCTCAATTCAATCTCCTTATCTAAATCAAGGGAATAATAATTCCATCTCTATTTCGGTTTTTATAATCATATAATTTCAGATTTAAAGATAAATTCATTTTTATGATATATTGGATGATGATATGCTTGCTTTATAATTTACATGGCTTAAACAAGATTGTTTAAAAGAGGTTAAGAACGGTTTTAGGGTAAAACCGAGATTTAATGATGTTTAAATGCTAAGGGGGAACTTTATGTTATGAGGAATATGAGGAATATGATTTTGGAGGTGGGTTTCAATTTTGTTAATTTTTCAAGCTATGGAAAGATTATTATGAATTTTCAAAGGAAAATATGGTTATTTGGGTTTATAAATTTATTATGGAAAATATATTAATAATTTGGGTCTGAAATTTTGATATGGTAGATAACATGATTAAAGTGAATTTCTAGAATTTTGGGGATTTTTTTGAAGTGATTTGCTATGCAAATTAAATTATTTTAGAAGAGGGACTTCTATGTAAAATTGGTATTGTTTAATGGAAGGGCTTATTTGATTAACTTAACCATGGTTTAGATCTGAAATTAGCGGTAGTTACTTTAGTAAAGAATTTGAAAAGGTTAAGGCAACTAATTTGGTGTTGACACGTGGCAGGTTAGTTGGAAAAAGAATTGCTTTAAGTGGTATTAAACCTCGTTTACTTAGAAAAATTGGTTCTGCCTACTTTGGAAAGTACCTTTCGACACAAAAGCTTTCGCCTTTAACCTAGTCGAAACCTCCTAAGCCAAAACCAATATGCAAGGTATCACAAAGATGGTACGTAGTGGATTGGAGGAGGGAGAATGGTAAGGTGTCGAAAGCATAGCTTCCAAAGGAGTTGAAACCTTGGTTTGTTTTTAAAAAGAAGAGCGTCTGCCATTGTTTTGTTTTAGCCTTCGAAGGAGTTGAAGCATATGGTTTCGAAGGAGTTTTTAAAAGGTTGCGAAAGGTTGCCATTAACTTAAGTTTACTTTCGACTAGGTTCCTTTACTTATGAAAGAATGTTTTGAAATGAGGGGTTCCTACCTAGTCAAAACCCTGCTACCGTTCTTTAGCCTTTCAATGGTATTGAAGATATCAATGCTGTCGAAAGGTACTTTGTTTTATAATTTTAAGCCACTTTTTATAGCTTTCGAAAGGGGTTAGGGGTTTCGAAGGCAATGGTTTCAAAAGGGGTTTCGACACCAACCTTCTAATATTTCACCCAAATGTTTTATGCTTTCGAAAGAGATGGTGCCGACGCCATCATGTTTTTCCAATATTTTTATATGATAAAGGATGGTTTCAAAAGGGATGCTTTCGCCTATATTCACTTTGACCCAAATAATGTTTTTAGTATAAACCCAATACTTTTGAAAGGGGGACTTTCAGAAGAGTTACTTCCGATGGTTTCGAAAGGGGTACTTTCAACTGGTTTCAAATCTATGCTTCTAAAGTTAAATACTAATACTTTAATACAATAGAAAGGTATCAAAAGGAAGGTTTTAAAGTATTATAAAGGCAGGAGCCTAATGTTTTGAAAAACTTTAATGCTTTCGAAGGAGGTTATCCTATGAAGTCGAAAGCAAGGTTTCGAAGGTATCGAAAGGTTCTGCAACCCAAACTCAATTTTAAAAGGAAAAACCCATGGCTAAAATTAAAGGAGTTTGTAATGGTTTTGAGAAGAAGCTTTCTTTGATTAAATAATAGGTTAAAGGTATTAACCATGTTTTATATTAAACCCATAGGAGTGGTATTGCTATGTTGTTGTGTTTTCTTCTTCAAATATAAGTATATTCACATTATTAATGGACTCATAACTGCATTTTGGGGATAAAGGGAAGAAGAACTAGCTAGGTTGACCCAGTATGAATATAAATCAAGTTAACTTCTGATCGGGTTAGACAACTAATTTGGGTTGTAGCGAGAGATGAGAAAATATTAAGGAACAAGAAAGTCAAGTTGGTGAAAGTTCAGTGGAGCGACAATGAGAAGGATTGTACTTGGGAGACAGAGGACATGATTCAAGATACTTATCCTGATCTGCTTTGAGGGTACGTCTTTATTAGATTTATATAGATAATTCCTAGTCAGGTAAACTAATGTGGATGTTAGGAGTCGTTACAAATGATTGATATGTTTAGTATTTAGTCCTTACTGAATTTCGAGGACGAAATTCTTTAAGGAGGGCAGCCTGTAACACCCCTAATTTTTGGTAACATTATTCAGGAGATTTAATTAGATAAATTAAATAGTATAATGTAAATGTTAAGTGATAAGGGGATTGAAACTTGAATCAATTTAATTAAGGCCGAGCCTAATATAATAATTAATGGGCTAAAGAGTGGTTTTGGGTTAAACAAATTACATAAGGGTATATTAGGAAATTCGCCGCCCATAACCCTTCCCTTATATATATTCGTTCCTACCATTTTACCTCTCATTCATGTCATTTTAAAAACTAAACGCAAGAGAGAGGCCGACTATTAACAAGAAGAATTAAAATTAAAAGCTAGAGAATCGAGCTTAGGGGAAATCAATCTCAATCCAATCTCCTTATCTAAATCAAGGTGAATAATAATTCCATCTCTATTTCGGTTTTTATAATCATATAATTCCGGATTTAAAGGTAAATTCGTTTTTATGATATATTGGATGATGATATGCTTGATTTATAATTTACATGGTTTAAACAAGATTGTTTAAAAGAGGTTAAGCATGGTTTTAGGGTAAAACCGAGATTTAATGATGTTTAAATGCCATGTGAAAATTTAATGTTATGAGGAATATGAGTTTGGAGTTGGGTTTCAATTTTGATAATTTTCCAGGCTATGGAAAGATTATTATGAATTTTCAAAGGAAAATATGGTTATTTGTTTATAAATTTATTATGGAAGATATATTAAGAATTTGGGTCTGAAATTTTGGTATGTTAGATAACATGATTAAAGTGAATTTCTGGAATTTTTGGTGATTTTTCCAAAGTGATTTTCTATGCAAATTAAATTATTTTAGAAGAGGGACTTTTTTGTAAAATTTGTATTTTTTAATGGAAAGCTTATTTGATTAACTTAACCATGGTTTAGATCTGAAATTAGCGGTAGTTACTTTGGTAAAGGATTTGAAAAAGTTAAGGCAACCAATCTGGTGTTGACATGTGGTAGGTTAGTTAGAAAAGGAATTGCTTTAAGTGGTATTAAACCTGGTTTACTCAAAAAAATTGGTTCTGCCTACTTTGGGAAGTACCTTCCAACACAGAAGCTTTCACCTTCAACCTAGTCGAAATCTACTAAGCCGAAACCAATACACAAGGTATCACAAAGATGGTACGTAGTGGATTGGAGGAGGGCGAAAGGTAAGGTGTCGAAAGCATAGCTTCCGAAGGAGTCGAAACCTTGGTTTTTTTAAAAAAGAAGAGCGCCTGCCTTTGTTTTGTTTTATCCTTCAAAGGAGTCAAAGCATATGGTTTCGAAAGAGTTTTTAAAGGGTTCCGAAAGGGTTTCCATTAACTTAAGTTTTCTTTCGATTGGGTTCCTTTACTTATGAAAGAATGTTTTGAAAGGAGGGGTTCCGACCTAGTTGAAACCCTGCTGCCGATCTTTAGCCTTTCGATGGTATTGAAGATATCAATGCTGTTGAAAGGTAATTTGTTTTATAAGTTTAAGCCATTTCCTATAGCTTTTGAAAGGGGTTAGGGGTTTTGAAGGCAATGATTTCGAAAGGGGTTTCGACACTAACCTTCTAATATTTCACCCAGATGTTTTATGCTTTCGAAAGAGATGGTGCCGACGCCACCATGTTTCCCCAATATTTTTATATGATAAAGGATGGTTTCGAAAGATGCTTTCGCCTATATTCACTTTGACCCAAATAATTTTTTAAGTATAAATCCAATACTTTCGAAAGGGGGACTTTCAATGGTTTCGAAAGAGTTACTTCCAATGGTGTCGAAAGGGGTACTTTCAACTGGTTTCAAAGCTATGCTTCTAAAGTTAAATACTAATACTTTAATACAATGAAAGGTTTTGAAAGGAAGGTTTTAAAGTATTATTAAGTCAGGAGCCTAATGTTTTGAAGATAAATTTTAATGCTTTCGTAGGAGGTTATCCTATGAAGTCGAAAGCAAGGTTTCGAAGGTATCGAAAGGTTTTGCAACCCAAACTCATTTTTAAAAGGAAAAACCCATGGCTAAAATTAAAGGAGTTTGTAATGGTTTTGAGAAGAAGCTTTCTTTTATAAAATAATAGGTTAAAGGTATTAACTATGTTTTATATTAAACCCATAGGAGTGGTATTGCTATGTTGTTATGTCTGCTTCTTCAAATATAAGTATATTCACATTATAATGGACCTATAACTGCATTTTTGGGGAATAAAGGACCGAAGAACCAGCTAGGTTGACCCAGTAGTGAATATAAATCAAGTTAACTCCCGAATGAGTAGAATTGCATCCAGGAGGTCAGGAAGACCAGAATATAGGATGCAAAAATATAAAAGAAAGATATTGGTAAGAGCCAATAGGTTCTCAGTAAGCCCATGAAAACTGTGTATAGGAAAAGATATTGGCAGGGGGAAATAGGTTCATAGTTAGCCCATGAAAACTATGTATAAAGGAATATGTCAGAAGGACAGGTTCATAGTGAGCCCATGAAAACTATGAGTTGATGCTGGCAGGGGCTGGTAGGTTTATAGTTAGCCCATGAAAACTATATCCGGATTAAGATATTAACAGATGTCAATAGGTTCCTAGTCAGCCCATGAAAACTATAGTAAGAAGAAAGGATATTGGGGTCACCAATAGGTTCCTAGTCAATCCATGAAACCTAGGATAAGAGTAAGATATTGGAGTTACCAATAGGTTCTCAGTGATCCTATGATAACTATGTAATTGGACAGGAGGTCCTTAAATGTTTAACCGGTTATTAGTCAGCCCATGAAAACTAATAGGTTAATAGTAATCCTAGAAACTATAATTGAGACATATAGTTTAAAAATAATGGGGATGGGTAATCCAGAATTGATTCATTCTTTTTGCATATCATCATAATGTACTATTTTGAATTGTTTTAACCATTGTGGATGCAGGAGCACGGTATATGATTTTATAAAGGTTTTGAGATACTAGTGTGGGGAAAACCCGTTCCGCTAAACGGCGTGGTCTCATTAGATATCTAAATGATTTGAGATGGTAGATTATTATTTATACCTGGTTTTATGTCTGAATCGAAGTTTATGTTTTCCTCTTAAACTCTTGGGTACTCAATTGATTTTGAGTAGTTTGAGATTTGAGGTTTTCAGGTACCTCTTAGGACGAATAAGCTTCCGGAGACGTGTAGGAGGCATGATAACTATTTAGAGTTCTCTTTTCTTTTGATTCCGCTGTGTCGTTTATAATGGCAAAGTTGTTATATTACCTGTATATGCTCTGATCATCCAAGGGGGCATCTTCATATGTTGCTCTTGGCGTATGTTGTAATAAATATATTTTCTCTGAACGTGATTTGCAAATATAGGGTTATGTAATGAATTGTAATTATTTTGAAATAAAATATAATTCTGTTTGAAGTTTAATTTTTTTTCCATATTCATGTGTTTCTGTGTATCAATTAATCTAACACCGCATCATTTGGTCGCCGAGGATTAATAACTATGGATAACTGCAACATCTGTAGCCGTTAGTTTTGGACCTCCAAGTAGGGGGATGTTACACAACACCTCGAGCACAATCCTCAAGTGCTCCTTGTGTTCTTCCTCCGTCCTTGAATAGAAAAGGATATTACCCACGAACACAAACACAGACTTATTTAGTTGATCGCTGAAGACACAGCTCATATGATCAACAAAATATGTCGATGCATTGGTTAGCCCGAACAACATAACCAACTACTCATAGAAACTAAATGACGTACAAAATGCACAAGGTCTAGTAGAGAGAATACCCTAGCACCATAGAGTTGATTGATTAAGTCATCAATATGCGGGAGTGGTTATTTTTTCTTCTTCATCACCTTGTTCAGCTCACTGTAATCAACACATAATCTCAAAGAGTCATCCTCCTTAATGGAGAATACTATAGGTGCCCTCACTGTAATACCCCCCACTTAAGACTCGAAGATGAATTTTGATAATGTTGCAGTCATCATCGAAATTACCTTCCAACGACAAAAGTGAGTTCAGTTTATTAATTAACACAGATAAAGTAAACGGAGCAGCTAAATATTTTCATTACATCGGAATTTACTACATATGCTTTTACCACAATTAAACCCAAAGATATGCCTACGTAGGGGTCAAATATAATAGAAAAGAACATAGTAAAGAGTCAGGCCCACATATGATGATGCAACCTGAACTCTTTAGTACAACGAAAACAAAAATCTTTATTAACTACCAAGCCTCCTGCTTCGTCTTCAATTTTCGTACTACAGCCCTTATTTTCTACCTGTTTAATCCCATAAACTCAGCCTACTTAAATTAGCACCCATTAGTTTATGGGGAAAACAATAATAAAAACATGGATCAGACATAATGTTTGGGGTGAATAATACTTACCCCAAAACAATCATATAGTGAGACTAAACCATACTGCATAGGTTGGGTTTCCCCCGCACTATTCAAACATCAAGAGTGGAACATTCACAATATTGACGCAATTGGTTCTTATCTACGTCTCCATCTTATGCTTCCCTAAGCGGACCCCATTTACTTCTGCACCCCCGACGCAGTCCCTGCACAATTCCCAAATTTAGTTCATTCCTTTTATTCATTACAATACTGTACTACTGCACACACTACACAGTCCCCACTTGGTTTTCATTTTAAATTATTCTTTAATCTATTGAATGACCCACTACTACTCCCTACCATGCCCCATGCATCTTTGTATTCATAACTTAATTATTCAATACCGCGCTTCATGCATCTTCTTACTTCTCCTTTAACTGTTTAATATTGCATCCTGCGCATATCATAATTGTTCTTCTTTTAAAACATTTAATGTTGCACCCCATGCGGTCCTTACTTATTTTCCTTTAATGATTTAACACTGCGCCCCCTGTAGTACTATTCATTTCTCCTTGCAAATCAATTATGCGTCCCGCGCAGTTCCTGTTCATCTTTCTTTGGCAATTTAATACTGTACCCCATGTAGTTGAATGCCTCACATTCCCTAGGTGTGCATTCGTGATTGCCTCTCCTCACCTTCCCAATGTATGCATCCACTTTAAACATTTGCTTAACTTATGGAACTGCCCCGCAGTCCCTGGAAGTTGAATGTCTATCCTCACCTTCCCAACCTTATTTCTAGCGTAGGATCCCTTCCTTATACTGATCTGGTCTCTCCCCATGTACCATCTACTTGTCTTTTAATAGGTTTCATTTACTACTTCCTTTGGTGCAGTACCATCCTGCACCAACGCTGAGTGGTTCCCACTTTTCTTATTAAGTGTACTCTTTCTAATTTTAGCATAGCATGACCCACTTCGTATTACGCGCAGTTTATATTTATAATGTAGGGTCGTCGCCCCAATGCCGTTACAGACAAACCCTGACATCCCTGACAACATCTTTACATGTGTAGTTATCTTATTCGTCCTTATTTTACTTTCTGTTATTTGCAGTGCCCTTTTTTCTTTATTTTTAGCAAATGATTTTGATCTGGTTTCCGTTTTCCTCAGCACCAATCAATATATTTTTCCCATATCATGCACCACTGCATTCCCTAGTTGCCCTAGGGTTGACTTAGTCATTTTGGTTTATTTTTCCTTATGAAATTCTAATAAATTCCCAAAAAATTTGTGAGCACTTATTCTAACACACTTAACCATTATTCCTTATGAAGTTCTTCCTTAACTTTTATTTTTATTTTTGATATGATGAAATGAATGAATAGAAAAGAGTAATGTTTATTGTCCCACAATAATTTGCGCTTGGGCCCTCCTACCCTTTTTCCATTAATTCGTTTTCCCTTACTTCTCCTATTTGGGCCGCCCTGGCCTTTTAATTAATTAAACCAACCGAACTAAATTTAGAGTCGTTACAGCCTTCCCTCCTTAATGGAATTTCGCTCTCGAAATTCGATTAAGGTTCAGTAGAGATTCGTCCTCTAGTCCATGCTTACCCTAAGCATCCCTATGAATTCCTAATCCATGCATACAAAATGTACTAGTTCCATCTACTAATACGGTAAATATCCATAATATACATACATATATATATATGGTCTACAATAGTATAACTTAATACGAAGCTCATGCGCTAATCTAAAACGAATAACTCTTGATAGGTCTTCTTAACCTTATCCTCTGTTTCCCACGTGCAGTCATCCCGATTTATGCTCCACTAGACACATACTGATTTCACTACCTTGTTCTGAAGCGAATTCTCATCCCAATCCACTATCCGGACCGGTCTGCGCATATATATAATATCTGGCTTTATGACTAGGTCTTCTACTATGCTCTAACTAACTACTGCATTCAGATCACTAATGCATTTCCATAAACATGATACGTCAAACACATTATGGAACCCTGCAAACATACTAACCAAATCCACCTTATACGCCACCTTTCCAATCCTATCTGTGATTGGAAATAGTCCTATATATCCAGGTGCTAACTTCCTAGATTTTTCGAAGCACATTACACCTTTCATCGGAGAAACCTCCACGAACACTTGATCGCCTACTGCGAACTCCAATTGCTTTCTTCTCGTGTCAGCATAATTCTTCTGCCTAGACTGTGCTATCCTCATTCTAGCTCAGATTAGTTCTACCTTCTCAGTAGCATCCTTCACCATATCTAGTCCAATAACGATCCTATCCCCTGCCTCCAACCAACACGGAGGTGACTAACATGGCCTTTCATACAATGCCTCAAATGGTGTCATCCCAATACTGCTCTAATAGCTGTTATTATATGAGAACTCCACCAGGTATAAGTAATCTTCCCAAGATCCACTGAAGTCTAAAACACATGCTCTCAGCAAGTCTTCCAGAACCATGTTGATCCTCTCCGTCTGCCCATCTATATATGGGTGGTATGCAGTACTCATGTGCAGTTCCGTACCTAATACCTTATGCAAAGTTTGCCAAAAAGTGCTTGTGAACAACGAATCTCGGTTATTAATAATAGTGCTAAGCATCCTGTGTAGTCTCACTATTATCTTTACATATATTTCTGCTAATTTCGGCTAGTCCTCTTAGCCTTCACTGGAACGAAATGTGCACACTTAGTTAGCCTGTCAACTATGACCCATATGCTGTTATTCCCTGCCATTGTCCTCGGCAACCCATCTTTGAAGTCCATAGATACTGAATCCCATTTCCATACTGGAACCTCGGAAGGCTGTAGGAGCCTATTTGGCTTCTGATCCTTTGCCTTCAACTACTTGCACGTAAGACATCTTCTCACATATTCTCCCACATCTTTCTTCATCCCTTCTTAGAAGAAACTCTTCTTCATATATCGATACATCTTTGTACCTCCAGGATGTATGGTAAATTTTGAACAATGACATTTCTCCAATATTTCCTTCCGTGGTTCTTCTGCACTCAGAACATACAAACTTCTAGTCTTCTGCAGTCTGCTTTCTCTATCAACACTGAATCCCTTCAGTTTTATTGCTACGACTTCTGAGTCTAAGTTCTTTACAATGTCTGCACAGAACTTGTCTTCCTTATGTAGTTTAGCTATCCTTTCTACTAGTGCAGGCCTGACTTCTAAGCATGATAGCATTCTGGCTGTATTGCTTGAACCTATATTAGACAGAGACTGCACATTGCACACATACAATATTTCTAACATGGTCCATTCCTTTGTCATAGCCAAAACACAGCTTTGCTGTTTTTTCCTTAAGGCACCTTCTACTTTGTTGACTTTTCTCGAGGTATACTCTATCCCAAAATCATATGATGCTAGAAACTCTAACCACCTCCGCCGCCTCATTTCAGCTTCTTCTGAGAGAACAAATATCTCAAGGACTTATGGTCAGTATACAAATCAAATCTCTCCCCCAAGTGATAATGCCTCCAAATCCTCAATGTGAAGATAAACAACTACTGCCAACTCCAAACCATGCATTGGATACCAGACTTCATGGGGTCGCAATTGCCTAAATGCATAAATAATTACCCTACACTTCTGCATCAATATTGTACCTAACCCCAAACCCGACGCATCAATGTATACGATCATCCCATTATTCCCTTTAGGTATTACCAACATAGGTGCATTTGTCAATCAATACTTAAGCTCCTAGAATGTCTTCTCACACTCCTACGCTCAAACAAACTGCTCACCCTTCCCATCAGCATTGTCATCGGTGCAGCTTTACGGGAGAAGTCTTTGATAAATCTCTGGTAATAGCCAGCCAATCCTAAGAAACTTCGCACCCCTGTCACAGTCTTAGGTCATTTCCATCAATTTACTGCATCAACCTTCGTAGGATCTACTACTAACCCTTCTTCCGAAACCATATGGCCTAGGACCTTCACTTCCCTCCTCCAAAAATGACAGTTAAAATATTTGCCTTCAACTTATGTTGTCCTAACGTCTCCAACGCAAGCCTTAGGTGAACTGCATGTTCCTTCACATCTTTGGAGTACACTAAGATTTCATCTATGAACACCAACACATACCTATCCAGCTTATCTCTGAAGATCCCATTCATCAATTCTATAAAGAATGCAGGTGCATTGGTCAGCCCAAATGGCATAACCAACCACTCATATAAACCATACCTCATTCTTAGTGCACTCAAAGGAATGCTTCCTTCTGCAATACTTGGTTGATGGAACCCCGTACTCAAGTCCAACTGCGAAAACACCCTAGCTCAACTTAACTGATCAAACATATCATCAATTCTCAACAAGGGATACCTATTCTTCATCGTCCTTTCATTCAACTTCCGATAGTCAATGCATAGTCTTAATGACCCATCAGACTTCCTCACAAACACTACTGCTGCTCTCCAAGGCGAACTGCTTGGCCTTATGAAGCTCTTTCCTTCTAACTCTGTTAATTGCTTCCTCGGCTCATTCATCTCCTTAGAGGCATTCTACTTAGGGGTCAACTAACCGGTTCGGTCCCTGGTAGTAAGTTAATATGAAACTCTACCATTCTCGAAGGTGATGACCCCGAAATCAGTTCGAACACCTCTCGGAACTCCTTTACTACCCGTAATGCTCAAAGATCTTCATCTTCTGAGGCCATAGCAAATAAAATGCCTCTCACTCCACCCTACATTCCTTCAAAGCCACATACACTCTGTCATTGCAGTCCGTATGACTCAAAGTAATTATCCTTTCGGCGTAGTGCACCCTTGCACTATACTTCTCCAACCAGTCCATCCCTATAAGAACTATGAAGCCTATGAAGTCAAACACGTAGGGATCACAAGAAAACTTACACCCACCTAACTCAATTTCTAGGTTAGTGCCTCTCAATTCGAGAATGGCATATCCTCCTATCGGATTTGCAACACATATGGAAGTGACTAAATAGGTAACCCCTAACCCAAGTCTATCAGCCAAATCTTTAACTATAAATGAATGTGTAGCTCCAATATCAAACAGTACTCTGACTGAAACACCAGAAATCAAAGCCATGCCTTCCAAAACTTTCATCTTGGCCCTTACCTCGGTAGAAGGTCCTTCCCTTGGTCCCTCCAAAGCATAAACCTACGCCTTAAGCTCTTGGAAGTCCTTCTTCGAATGTCCTGCCTTGTCACACTTGAAGCACTTGATCTTCCCAAATTCCTTGGGCATAGGACACCTTGAAGCATAATGCCACTTCTGTCCGCAGTTAAAGCATACCACCTCTATGTTAGTAACTGCACTCTTCCCCTTCTGCGCTCCTTTCTTACCTTTCGTATATAGGGTAAATTTCTTCTTCTACTCTGCCTTAGGTCTTGCCTCCACCCTTCTCTACTCCTAGCACATCCCATCATACCTTCTAGCCATGTCAACTACAAATTCAAAAGAAAATGTCAAATGAGCCATCACTTTATGATCAAGACCTTTCTTCAAGCCCTTGATAAACTTCTCATTCTTCTTTATTGGGGTATTGATGTTCTCCCTACCTTACTTAGCCAACGAGTTGAACGTCTAGATGTATCCCTCCAATGTAAGTTTTCCCTACTTCAGATCAATAAACTCTCTTAGCAGCACACTCTATTGAGATTTTAATATAAACTACGCTTCAAAACCTTTCATTAAACTGCTCCCAAGTGACCTCCTCTTTTGGGGTTTTAGCAACTATTGTCTCCTACCAGTCCACTACATCTTCCTATAACTGTATTGATGCGAACCTTCTCTTCTACGCATCATTCAATCCTAAGTCTCCAAATATGCGCTCACAGCTTCTTAGCCAATTTAATACTTCTACCGCAGACTCCTTCCGTATAAATGCCTTCCTTTCCAGATTTCTATAATCTTTATTCATCTTTGGGAAATCCTCTCTCACCGCCATGGGTCTTAACTGAACCGCCTCCGATGCAACTTCCCTCATTATATGGGCCAAAAACTATCTAAATAAGACATTTATATTCATGCCCGCCCTATTGCTGGCTATGAAGCTTCCTCTCCTATCACTCTTGGGATTTCTCCCTCATTCCCTCCATTAGTTTGTGTCCTTTCAACTTCTCTTCTTACACTTGCTCCTCCTATCGTCACTAGCCTACTTCTCAAATCCATCTTGCTTCTTCTATTAAGTAAGTCTTCATTAGAAATGGAAAGAAAGGGAGTGAAACAACGGTAGAAGGACAGATAAATCCTCATATATATCTACACAACAACATACAAGTACGTTATACACACACGCACAAATATACATATATTAGCGCATCCCCTCCTTAGAGTGTTCATTTTATCCTATGTACTCTCTCATCTTTTCTTAGCTCTGTTTTACTTAAGTATCCATAACTATGCTCTAATACCAAACTGTAACATCCCCCATTTGAGACTCAAAGATGAATGCCGATGATGGTACAGTCATCACCAGAATTATCTTCTATCGACCAAAGTAAGTTCAGTTTATTAATTAACACAGATAAAGTAAATAGAGCAGCTAAATATTTTCATTACATCAGAACTTACTTCAGCATTCTTTACATATACTTCTGCCATAATTAAACCAAAAGACGTGCCCATGCAGGAGTTAAATATAATAGAAAATAGCATATTAAAGAGTCGGGCCCACATATGATGATGCGATCGGAACTCCTTAGCACGGCAAAGCAAAAATCTTTATTAGCTACCAATCCTCCTGCTCTATCTTCATTCTTCATATCGCGGCCTTTATTTCCCACCCGTCTAATCCCTTAAACTTAGCCTACCCGAATGAACACCCATGAGTTTATGGGGAAAACAATAATAAAAACACGGGTCAGACATAAAGTATGGTATGAATAATATTTACCCTAAAACAATCATATAGTGAAACCAAAATGTAATGCACAGGTTGGGATTTCCTCTCACTATTCAAACATCAAGAGTGGAACATTAAAAATACCAATGCAATTGGTTCTTATCTACGCATGCATCTTACGCTTCCCTAAGTGGTCCCCATTTACTTTTGCACCCTCGGTGCAATCCCCACTTGATTTCCAAATTTAGTTCATTCCTTTTATTCATTACAATATTGTACTACTGCGCACTCTACACAGTCCCCTCTTGGTTCCCATTTTAGATTATTATTTAATCTATTGAATGACCCACTACTGCTAGCTACCGCGCCCCGTGCATCTTTGTATTCATAACTTAATTGTTCAAGACCGTGCCCCACTCATCTTTTTACTTCTCCTTTAACAGTTTAATACTGCACCTTGCGCATGTCTTAATTGTTCTTCTTTTAAAACATTTAATGTTGCGCCCTGTGTAGTCCTTACTTTATTTCCTTTAATGATTTAATACCGCACCTTATGCAGTTCTATTCATTTTCCTTTACAAATTAATATTGTGTCCCGCCTAGTTCTTATTCATTTTTCTTTAATAATGAAATACTGCGCCCTGCATAGTTGAATGCCTCACCATCCCTAGGCGTGCATTGCTGAATGCCTCTCCTCACCTTCCTAAGGTATGCACCACTTTAAACATTTGTTTAGCTTATGGAATTGCCACGTAGTCCCTAAAAGTTGAATGCCTATCCTCACCTTTCCAAGGTGTGCATTCGAGTGAGCATCCCCACCCGGCATCAATAGCCCTTCCAACCTTATTTCTAGCACTAGATCCCTTCCCTATGCTGACCTGGCCTCTCCCCGAGTCCCACCTACTTATCTTTTACTAGGTTTCATTTACTACTTCCCTTGGTGCAGTACCACCCTACCCCAACGTCGAGTGCTTCTAATTTTCTTATTAACTGCACTCTTCCCAATTTTTGCGCAGAATGATCCCCTTCATATTACGCGCAATTCATATTTATAATGTAGGGTCACCTTCCCAACGTTGTTACAGACAAACCCTAACATTCCTGACAACGTCTTTACATATGTCGTTATCTTATTCGTTATTATTTTACTTTTTGTTATTTGTAGGTCCATTTTCCTTTATTTTCAGCAACTAATTTGGATCTGTTTTCCCTTTCCCCAACACCAATTAATATATTTTTCCTATATAATTTACTTTCATGTGCCCCCCGTCGTTCCCTACTTGCCCTAGCACAGTACTTAGCCATTTTGATTTATTTTTCCTTATAAAATTCTAATAAATTCCTAGAAAATTTATAAACACTTATTCTAACACACTTAATCATTATTTGGACTTTATGGGTGTTTTCCTCATCTATTTTCTAGTTACGCACCTTCAATAAATCATATAAAATATAAACTTAAGAAATTTCTCAAACTAAAAATCCATCTTTGAAATCATGATTAAAACATTATATAAAGTTTTCATCGTGTTTTGAAATTATTAAAGTAGGGGAAACATATCTAAACACCCCATGTTTATCTATTCTTCCCCAAATTATTCATTAAACCTTTATTTATTAACAAAAGTCTGTATGATTACATCTTACTTAAAAACACATAAATCTAAACCAAGTCCATATATTAGGTATCGGTATAGAAATGTTAAGTATTACTCACCTAGATCTTTATGTTGTCTAGCTTTAGTCTTCTTAATCGCCTTTAACTTGCATTTTCCTTGTCTTCTTCCTATTATTCTTCTTTAAGCCACCTTCATTAAAGTTATTCCTTATCTTTTATTTTTATTTTTGGTAGGATGAAATGAATGAGTAGAAAAGAGTAATGTTTATTGTCCTAGAATAATTTGGGCTTGGGCCCTCCTACCCCTTTTCCATTAATCCTTTCCCCTTACTTCTCTTATTTAGGCCGCCTTGGCTTTTAAATTAATTTATTTGATTGATTTAAATTTAAGGTCATTACACCCACTTAGAAATACTCCATCGAATGAACTCTCATTATAGTAGGTCATTCACTTACACCTTTAGTTCTCTTTGCTCTTCGGGCGCCATGTGCCTTAATGACATAACGATCGGTCTGGCATCCTTCACCAAATCCACACGAAATTCAATCTTCCTAAGTGGTGGTAATCTTGTCACCTCCTCAAATATATCTAAATACTCCCTAGCTATAGGCACATATGACAACTCATCGTGCAGATTCTTGAGCGAATACAGAAAGCTAACCATCACCTCGTCGTTAGGTAGGCAGCCTAAGTCCAACCTCCGCCCATCTTCCATCCCTATTGTCACCAACGACCTCTCACAATCCACCACTACTCCATATTTCTACAGCCAGCCCCTCCCCAGAATAATACCGAACCCTACAAAACCCAATACAAAGAAATCACAAACAAATAGACATCCATGACTCGATAAAGCTAAGTCTCGACAAACCATGCATAGGCTAGTCAATCCTCCAACAGGGTTTGTCACTATCAAAGGTCGATCAACTATCTCGATTTTCAATACCAATCTATCTACCAAATCACTAAATATGAAGGTATAAAGTATCAGTATCAATGAAGGTATGCATAGGTATTTCATAATTAAACACATCTCTAGTTGCAATGCCTTTTCCTTTTCCTCTGTCAATGGAACATTTGGCGAAGTCGAAACAACATCCAGTAGAGTAACTCCAATAGTCTGCTCACCCTTGGGTGGCTCTAGGTAATCCTTCTCGATATGCCCAAAACCTTGGCAGTTAAAACACTTCCTACCATCGGCTTTGCAACTCTTAATAAGATGGCTTTTTCACCACAGTTGTAGCAAATGGGCTCCCACTTTCTTTTTTTTGGGTCATCCTTTCCTCGAAATTGCGCCTCTATGGCCCGCTCTAGACGGTCCACCTTGACATTCCCATCCCTGAGGTAGTTGTGACACACTTTCTCCTTACTCTTGCAATCCTTACCAAGATGGCCCGTTTTAGATATCCAATTACTCTTCTTTCGACCATCTTTGTTGTCCCTTTTCCTCTTTCTACTTTCGGCTGCTTGCAGTTCAGCTTCTTTCTGTGGAATAAAAGCTGGTTATGCCTATACCTGAGTATCACCTCCCATTACTACTTAAGCTCTTCTTTGGGTATTCTCATTTTGTTCATCATCGTCTGAACGAACATCGCTTGCATTTTCAGGTCATTTATTATCCCGATGCCCCTTCTAGTCTTAGTTTCGGATGTAGTGTTTCCGATATGCTTGTCCATTCTTACAACTATAGTAAGAATGTTCAGTCTCTTATAGAGGAAAACTACGTCAATGATACTCATGTGTGTAATGCGACTTATACTATATATATACTACTAAGTTTTGAAAACAAAATTACATAATAAGTACGCTCTCTCATATTGCTTGATCTACGCTAAGGTGATAACTCCTCCTTATCTCTAGCGGATTCAAGTATAACCCTAAGTCGACTACGCAACCTATGTTCACATATTATAAGAAATAGAAATAACAGAGTTTATGCATCCTAATTCTTCAAAATTAACCCTACATTATCTCCAAAGAAATATAAGTACTAGTATAGCTTCACAATACTGCACAATGAAATATAAGCAATAAAAAGCTCTGAAATACAGATACATGAAAGCACAGCCTCCTGCTTATACTCCATACAACTCCTTGCGCTATCCATACTTATTATCCCTAATCTACTCATTTAAGAGTGTCTGAGGTAATAAGAATCAAAGTGTAAACCTCGAGTCAAACAACTACAACAACCCGCACCTTAATAGACCCAAATTTTCACTAAATCGAAAGCTCAAGGCCACCAGAGTACGGATCGTTGGTGTTGGTAACATAAAATAAATAAGAGTATATTAGAGAGCCGTCGATAACAACACATTGCGCAATAATAGCGTATAATAGGACATATATACACTGACCGAGGCCAATAGTTCAGGCATCTAATGCCTTTGTCAGTGCAAAGCATGCGTGGGGGAATCTATCATTCCATCATTCCTACCATGTACAAGTACTTATCCTTCAAAATCTATCATGTGGGTTGTAATGAGGAGGCAAAACAACATTCTGTTGACTAGTAAATTACACACTATTATCTAGCCTTTTGACCAGGCAAAATTCGGATGGAATGGACCAATCGAACTAGAGTTATCAAGGCGAGAAGCCTGAAAAGATAGCCCAAGAGTCAAAAAACCAAGTACAAATAGAACCGCAAGATGAAAGGCAAACTACCATAAGAATTTAAAGCCATGATCCAACCCATGGATCGGTTGGATCGGTACCGGTCCAACTGATCCAACCCATGGATCGGTACCGATCCACCAAATCTCACCAAAATTTTCCCCCATGCCTACTACATGCTAATGACAATCCCAGAAGCATATTTCGAGCACTACGTCACTGTTCCCATGCAATTTTTTATCGATCTAGATGAGCACTTTAAATCAGCAACTCTGCTTCTTCACCGATCCATCATTTGGACTCAGAAACAAGCTAATAATGATGAAAACAAGTTTGGAATCACAAAGCTAACCACAAATCGAGCCAGGGCGAGGAGATGAAAATCACCTATATGAAGAATTTATGGATCGGTACCGATCGAAGACCATGAATCAGTACCGATCTATGAATATTGATGAGGTGTCTACCTATTTTCTTGGAGAAGTGGTCTATAGCATGGAAAACGAGATGGAGATCATGGGGGCGAGATTCTAGGCTTTTCACCTCTATAGATAGGAGGGCATGGCTCATTTTTAAGGATCTTTTGGCTATTGCTTTCTCTTACTCTAATTTCTTGTAATCACCCATGAATTTATATCGATCCGTAAGAACAAGTGCTTGTAATCCAGTGATTTAAGCAATAAAATCACTAACTAGACGTGGGCCAAGATTAGTCGAACCACTATAAACGCTGTGTGTCCTTTCCATGCTCATGTTTCCTTTATTTTCTTCGCCTTTTATTCTCTAAACAATCTTTTGGGTGTTTGTGACATTTTTGGTTCAAAATTTTTAGTGCTTTCATTGAGAGCTCATATTCTTAGGTTATTTTGATCCATCATCTACTACTGGATTCCTTAGATCCGAGAGGTAAATCCAATCTTTCAAACTTACTGTTCTACCATTCAGATTTTCAATAATCTAAGAGAATTTATTAGCCATGGCTCCATGAAGGAAGGAACATGCTATCTTCTAGAGCTATTAATGGTGTTGAGAACTAAGACACTCACTATGTGGATGAATTTTCCCAACCTGAACAAACAGAGATCCAGAATCCAATTGAAGTTGTTACCAGAATGGAGATGGATCGTATGGTGAAGTAGATGGAGGATAGATTCTAAAAATTCGCAATGAGATGAACCAGCAGATGCAGTAGAGCTTAAGGCCGCTGAAAGAACTAACTCAGAATAACCATAGAAGGAGTAGGGTGGACTTAGACCATTCAAGTTTAGAATCTAAAAGTTCCTCATCATTCAGCAAAGACGGAGGGATAGGAAGCAATAGAAGATGCAAAACACGGCTGAAACTTCATATCAAGGAACAAGACAAACTAGCAGCTCGAGTTTGTGAATTGGTATTGATTTAAGAGGATGGATCGATACCGATCCAACTTACGTTGGAGCCGGACCTCGCCCTTTGGAAGGTGGCATGGATGTGACTTTTGGAAATGCTGTTGATGATTAGAATATGAAATATCAAGCTACTACTAATGATACAACACAAGGAAATCAAATAGGGGGACTGTTGGACGATGGATCTCCTAGAGTCTGGAGAGCCTATCTGAAAGCATTTGCTAGGCCAAACACTTGGGGCGGACCCCAATTACCGCCTTTCAATCGAACTTGTATACCTATAGTACTTGGAAGATATGGTTAAGAGATTTGTAAGTGAAAACTGATTCAGAAGTAATGATGAGTTAGGTACCTCTCCTAGTCGAAATCCATTTACTGAAAACATTCTACATGAGAAGTATTCATGGAGTTTGTAATGCCAATAATGCCGATGTACAGTGAATAGACAAATCCAAGGTAGCAGTTGATGAAATACGAATGGCTCATGGACTCTGCTAAAGACTTTGATGGCGTGAGATGTCATTGCTTTCCAATTTTCCTAGAAGGGCTAGCGACGATGTGGTTCACTCGGCTCCTACTGAGATCCATATCGTCTTTTGCTGAGTTGTCATGAAAATTTCTAGAGCAATTGCGTCTGCACACTTTACGTCCGAAAGATGTGATGTCATTATCAAACCTCTTCCAGGGAGCGGGAGAGTTGTTAAAGGATTTCTTCAACTAGTTCCATATAGCTGTGGCAGAAATAACAAAAGTTAATGATGACATAGTATCGATGGCATTGATCAGAGAGATTTATCCCGAGACTGACTTCCGGAGATGGTTGGAAATGATATCCCTATCGACGATGGATATTTGGAGGAGGCACACAATCGTCCCCGAAGAGGTGAGACTGGGAGTTCAGATGAAGTGATATAAAGCAACATTGTTGTAAAACAGTCCGGAGGAAGTTCCGGGAATGTGGATGTAAACGTTGGCAACAAGAGCGACGGCCAGAAATAGAATAACAATAGGGCCAGAAAGCGAAAGCCTGATAACAGGAATCGTCCCAGGATTCCTAAGTATGACAATTATACTAAGTTGAATAACTGAATTGAGAATATCTATCTGGTAACTTAGGGTATCGAGCAGTACAAGAAGCCAGCTCCAAGGAAGTCGATTGAGAAGGAGAAGAGATCTGGCAAGTTCTGTGGGTTTCATGAGACGTATGGTCATAACACCAACGAATGCAGACACTTGCATGATATGATCGAAGACTTGATTCATAAAAAGAAGTTATAGTAGTTTGTAAAAGCCTCGTAGGTTGGCGGGCAAAGAAATTCCAACTCCCCTGGGTCGACATCCCAATGGGGGCAAGCCGGGCCTAGTGATGAAGATCCTAGGCGACTTAAAAAGCATTTGGTGATCAATACAATCATCGATGGACAACATCCAACCGATAAGAGTGTGAATGAGATGGATAGGTATGGTAGTGCTATGAAGCATACCGAAATGAGAGTTGTTTGGTAGTAGAGGATGGAGCTCCAATGAAATAATTCAGAACCATGACAGATGACATTGTTTTCTCGAATAAAGATGCCAATGGGGTGGAATCCCCGACGATTGACCCATTGGTTATAACGACCACGATTGACCATGCTATTGTATAAAAGGTGCTGGTTGACTGTAGGAGTTCAGTCAACATTCTATTTAAGAAAGCTTGCGATGAAATGCTTTTGGAAGGGTAGGATTTGAAATAGTGTAAATCTCAGATATAGGGATTTAACGGGACGGCTACGAAGCTAATTGGGTATGTGGAACTACCAGTGGTGCTTGGATAAGGCGACCGTGGGAGAGTGCGAGTCATGCCTTTTGTGGTGTTGGATATTTACTCCACTTACAATGCATTTTTGGGCCGACCTCCCCTGGCTGAATTTAGAGTGGCTATAGCTCCTTGGTGCTTGACCATGAAGTTTCCTACATAAAATGATGTGGGAATAGTTCGGGGAGATCAGGGGCTGGGCCGTGAATGTTATGTCGTCGAGTTAAAGGAGGCAAGGCTAAGAGAGAAAAGTAAAAGTGTAGAGGGAGCCCTCTGCTTTAAAGCTTTGGACGCTCAAAAACCACCGTCTAAGCCTTAGCATGGGAAGCACAGTCGATTCTATAAGGATATGGATCCACGAAAAGAGCCACTGGATGGAAGAGCAGCTCCCATTGTAATAATGATCAATGTTCTGATCAGCTAGGATGATTCGACACAGGTCTTGAAGGTCGGTTCACAGCTCGGCATAGGAGTGATGAAGGAGTTGGTTGGTTTTCTCCAAGCGAACCTAGATGCGTTCGCTTGGATGCACTTTGATATTTATGGGATTTTGCCGAAGATAGCAAACAATGCATCAAAGATAAACCCCAAATGCGTTCCTGTGAAATGGAAGTGTCACAGCCTGGGTCCGGAGAGATCTGTTGCACTCAAAGAAGAGGTAGATAAGCTAAAGGATAATTGCTTCATTCGTGATGCCTTATACTCGAAATGGGTATCAAATCCGGTCTTGGTGAAAAAGTTAAATGGAAAGTGGTGGACATGCGTTGACTATTTTGATTTGAATAAAGCATGCCCGAAGAACAGCTTTTCGCTCCCGAGGATAAATCAGCTGGTGGATTCTTTATAATTTAATATTGAGAAATAAAAATAAATTGGAGATTTAAAATTGTATATTTTACATAAACAATGGATTTCGGAAATAAAATGAGAAAAATAAAGTTTTAAAACTATATCTTGGTTGTCTGTGAGAAATATGAATGAAATATGATTTTTATTTAGTAAAAATGCAACGATTCTTGTAATTATCGCCAAATGCTTAAACTGTGACGCCCCACCCCGAGACTCATATTAACAAAGAGTATTACTGGGTAATACTGTCTGCTAATGCGGAGAATATGGCTGGTTAGGAGCGACCATCTATAGTATTGTCTTAAATATCTATTGAATACGTCGATTAGTGCTCTATATTTTTTTTCCTTTCTCAAGTGGATCGACATATCCAATAAATGCTTAATACAAAACTATAATCAATATTTTCAAGCTATTTGCATATATTTTTCTCTCAATTCCGGCAACGAAATTCTATCGGATTTTCTTCTATTGATAGTTCATATGCTGTAGTATATATCTGCAAAATTTCATAGCAAAACACTTTTGTTTGATACCTGAAAACCTTGCTGCAAAATCAATGCACAGCCTGGAAATTACCTGTACATATTTTGTTTTCTGAGTTGCTGCAAACATGGCCTGAGTCCATGTTTGAGACATCATATCTCTTTCATTTCTTACTCAAATTGCGTGATTCTTTTTTTGTTTGAAAGATAAAGTTTTATTCTATAAGCATACCAAATTTCCGATCATTTTGACCATAGCTTATAGCAATATGCTACCGAACTTTGATCCAAAGCATGTTTTTGCCCAGATTTTTATAGTGAAAACACTGTCTGTGTTCAACTTTGAGACATCATAACCTTTTCATACTTTGTCTAAATTGCATCATTCTTGGTGCAGTTTAAAGTCTTATTGTTGATCTTTATGCATGTTAAATTTCAGGTCATTTCGACCTATATAACATATAGAAATATGCTGCCAAACTTTGATTCGGAGCATGTTTTTGCCCAGATTTTTACAGTGAAAACACTGTCTGGGTTCAACTTTGAGACATCATAACTTTTTCATACTTTGTCTAAATTGCATCACCGCTTGGTATCCGGACACTAACTACTATCATTCATGGACACGTATTCAGGATACAATCAAATATCGATGCACGTACTATACCAGGAACACATAAGCTTTATCATTGACCTGGGACTGTATTGCTATCTGGTCATGCCATTTAGATTAAAGAACATTGTAGCGACTTACCAAAGGTTGATTAATAGGATGTTTAAAGATCAGATCAGACACTCAATGAAAGTATATGTGGACGACATGCTTTGAAGTCACTACAATCGAGAAACCACATCGATTATTTGGCTGAGATTTTCAGCGTTCTCTGAAAATGAGGGATGAAGCTAAACCCTTTGAAATGCTCATTCGGCGTTGCATCTGGGAAATTCTTAGGCTTCATTGTGAACTCCCATGGGATCGAAGCTAATTCGAAAAAGATCCAAGCCTTGAGAAATATCGAGGTCCCAAAAATGATCAAGGATTTTCAGAGCTTGAATGGGAAGGTTGCCGCCCTGAGTTGATTCATCTCTAGAGCCACCAACAAATGCATCACTTTATTTGACTAGATTAAGAAGGGAAAAAGGAACTTTGCTTACATACAGGAGTGTAAAGACGCACTCCAGACTCTGGTGGATCACTTGGAAAGACCCCTCATTCTCTCAAAGTCGGTGTATGATGAGGACTTGTTTATATATCTAGCAGTGTCGGTGCATGCTTTAAGCACCGCACTTATACATGAGGAAGCCTGCATCCAATGACCGATCTACTACACCAGTAAATAGCTGATAGGAGTAGAAAGAAATTACACCAGGTTGGAAAAGCTTGCATATTACTCGTTGATCGCTTTAAGGAAGCTCTGCCCCTATTTTCAAGCTCACCCGATCAAAGTTCTTACTGACCAGCCATTGCGACAAGTCCTAGAACGACCTGAGACTTCTGGAAGGTTGTTTAAATGGAACATTGAATTGAGCCAATATGATATAACCTATCACCCTTAGAGAGCTATCCAGGGTTAAGATTTGGCGGACTTCATAGTTGAATACACTGCATGAGATGATATTCCGAAGAGTAGTGGTGCATAGAATGCTAGATGGAAGATGTACATAGATGGTGCATCGAATGAACATTGTTTCGGTGTTGGAGTTGTACTTGTCACTCCTAAGGAACATTCAATTTGTTATGCCAAGGAATTGGGAGTTAAAAATTTGCACATCTTTTGTGATTCCTAACAAGTGGTGTGTCAAGTCAGGAAAGAGTTTCAAGCAAAAGGAGCAAGGTTGGCTCCTTATCTAAATCGTACCCTTGAGCTGCTCAGTGATATTGAATATTATATGATAACGCATATTCCCATAGGAAAATGCAAAGGCTGACTCATTGATTAAGCTGTCCAGTTTTGAAGGTGCACATGGCTTGATTCCGGTGGAAGTATTGTCGACTCTGAGCATTGACCATATGGATGTCGATTGGATATTGGAGGCCGAACATAAGAAAGAGTCATGGATGACTCCAATAAAGAATTATTTGTAGAAGGAAATCCTTTCGGGCATGAAGAGCAAACGGCGGAAGCTCCCTCGCCAAACTTCAAGATATATCTTTCAGTAGGGAGCACTTTACAGGAAAGGTTCTTGTTCCAACTGCTACAATGTGTCACCAACGATGAGGCTAAACAAGTCCAGAGAAAATTCATGAATCGGCCTGTAGCAACCACATCGGGGGAAAACTCTGGCAAAGAAGATTCTCCGCCATCGGTACTTCTGACAAACTATCAATCAAGACGCAGCTGATTGCACCAGAAAGTGTGACAAGTGCTAGAGGTTTGCTAAGGTTCCAAGAGCCCCACCGATGGATATTACTCAAATGGTTAGTCCCTGGCCGTTTGCAGTTTGGGAAATCGATATTGTCAGTATGTTGTCGATATTTAAAGATGGTGCGAAGTACGTCATCATCGCAGTTGATTACTTCACCAAATGGGCTGAGGCCGAGCCATTAGCCATAATCACTACAAAGAAAATAATCAACTTCATGGTCCAGAATATCATCTGTCATATTGGAGTTCCACAAGCAACCATTACCGACAACGGAACCCAATTTGGCAGTGCTGAGTTTAAGGATTTCTGCCGTCGACATTGCATAGAGAAGAGTTTTGCTGTGGTGGTACACCCTAGGCGAATGGACAAGTTGAAGTTGTAAATAAGATTATTAAGTCCATTCTTAAGAAGCGATTGGAAAAGGCTAAGGGCAAGTGGGTCGACGAACTTCCATTGCCACTTTGGGCTTATCAAATGACCTAAAAGTCAACGACCGGCCATTCTCCATTCTTCTTAGCCTACGGATCAGAGGCTATGATTCTTGTTGAACCGAAAGTACCTTCTCATCGGGTAACTCACTACTATCCACGGATGAATGAGCAACTCCTGCTGGAGTCTCTCGACACGGTCGATGAGAAGCGATACGAAACTGACTTGAGAGCAGTTGCGTATCGAAACTGGGTCGCTCGATATTACAACGCCAATGTCAGGAATTAGACCTGGCTCTCAAATGAATCTTCCCATGCCCTGGAAACTTGGACCTGACATGGGAAGGTCTGTACGTAATAGAACAAAAGCTTGAAGATGACACTTTAGGCTAGCAACGGTTGACGGGTTTTCACTCCCGAAGGCATGGAATAGCAAGCATTTACGATGTTATTTCACTTAGAAACAAATTTGTACGTAATTGGATAAGGCCATGTAATAAGACAGATACTATCATTTTCCATCTTCAATAAATGAAATAGCGTTTTGGATATGTGCCTCTGTCTTTACATAGCTTAAGAGTTATGAAATATGACCGACTCAAATGAATCTACATGCGTATAATGCAGGTACGTTGGTACCCAATGTTATGTGACAACCAAACTTCTATGGTCCATGATCGGACCCTCGGAGTTCAACCATTCTTGGAACCCAGAGATGGATGCCGGTTAACTCTTGCCCTTGATATGCAGGTAATGGTATAAACTAAATAGGAAGTGATTTGACTTTCCACCAATTAACTCTTATCCTTAATATGAGGGCAGGAGTATAAACCAAATAGGGCATGATTTGACTATCCGCCAACTAACTCTTGTCCTTGACATGGGGACATGAGTATAAACTAAATAGGACGTGATTTGACTGTCCATCAGCTAACTCTTACCCTTGATATAAGGGTAAGAGTATTATTCAAAATGGATGTGACATAACCGTCCAATCACTAACATCTTACTCGGAATAGGCATGATGGAAGGTCTATGTCTGGCATAAGGTGGGATCTTACATATAAGCTTTGATCAATGCCCAGAGTTAGGCATGATTGAAGGTAAACATCCTAGATGAGGGTGTGCAAACTATGATCCTAAGTAGTTAGCATACACCAACGCTCGGAGCTTGGCGCTATCGAATGTCACTATCCTGGAAAGGATATCTAAACCATTATACTAAATGTCTTACCCCAACCGATGCCTAGATCTTGGCCCTCTAACGATTGCTTTATGTTCACTAGAATGACAAATGGCCAACAGATCATGAAATAAGCTAATAACTTAGCTTGACCATAATCATGAAAAGAAATGGAACGTGAGTACATGTAATGGAAAGCGCATTTCTTAAGACTTAGACAAATTCACATGAAGATTTGGCAAAACAAAAGCCTTTGTTATTAACAGTCAAAATAAGGCTTAAAAAGAATGAAAACATACAAGTGTTATTCACACTGGAATTGAAAAGCAAAAGCGGAAGCTGAATCCGCACATGAAAAAAAAACAGAAAGCTAGAAGGTGCCTAACTATACAACCAAAACAAAACAAACTAATGATCACTTTTTATGCTTCTGCCTCTTAGAATTTTTCTTCTCTTCCTAGAGGGAGGTATAACTTGATTAGGTTTCCCCCTGCCTCCACCCGAACCCTTAGATGGACTGCAATGATCCAGCGAGCATGCTTTGGGTGCCCCCATGAGGAGGAAGAGTGACTGGAAGAAGATAGTCTGACCATGCAAAGCTATGGATAAAGGAGGAGGATGACCACTATCTTCTCCAGCTTGACCTCTTTGGCTAGGAGAATTCTTGCTAAAGCTTACTCATGATGGGACCCAACAAGGGCTCGGAGAATCCAGTAACTACAATATCGTCTTCGGTCTGAGCTTCCTAAATCCCACTAATGCCTTCATCCTGTAAAGCATTTGTCATCCTCTCGTCAGGCCCAGGAGTCTCGCCAATTGGAATACTCGGGACCGATGATGAAAAAGTCATAATCATCGATTCTGTTGTAAATGTTTGTTGTCCCCACAAGAGACCTTTGTCGGGAAGTAAGACGACCTGGGGTTGACATGAAACTTGAGAGATATAAAAAAAAGATTAGCGACGTCAATCGATGACATATGGACTCTCTCAAATATTGGTGAAATCAGCGGGATACCTCCTCAAGTTGGGATTCTATGTGGGCCGAAATTCCGTCAAAATTACCTTCCTAGATGGGAGAAAGAACGGTGAACTTTTGCATTTGGGGTTGATCTGGATTATATCCCGGGACCAAAGATGAGCTTGGAGCAATTTTGGGTCTAGATGTATCCCTAGTAGTGGCATCTGGAGGTGATGATTCGGAGCCTTCGCCTAAGTCTTTTTGAACTATAGCGGCCAGATCTAGATGAAGAATAAGCTCACCCTCTCTTTGCACTCTGGGTTCATCTCCTATCAGGATCACTTTATCTAACTGAGCTAGGTCTACTTTACCACCCTTTAGAAATTCCTTCTCCTTTATAACAACTTGTTCCTAGGCAAAAACCAGAGTCCTAGGGTAATCATCATCAAACCACTCTAAGTTATAGAACTTTAGCACGTTAGCAATGTACTTGATGAGCATCGGTTCGAATCTTTCCATCATTTGCTTCTTTGCGGCTTCGACTTCCCTCTTATCAAGCATATCCATGTCTCTAGCACGTTCAACCACATTGTCCCTTTCCTCACGAGCAGTAACCAGCTCTTTGTAATACCCCTGAGCTTCTTGGAGAGCATCATTCTTTTCCTTTATCTCACTCTCAAGCTTGGATGACAATTCACTTACTTTTTTGGTCATAGCATCTCTTTCTAGCACTAAGTCACGATTCCGATGGTGTGCAGTCTCTATCTCATCACGATGCTTAGTCCTCTGAATTTCTAGTGCCTTGGTAGCATCCTCGGCCCTTTTCTCGGCTTCAACTTGTGATTTTTTTTCAAGTTTTAAACCTCGACATCAAGATGAGCGATAATCCTTTTATCTTGCGTCTCAAGGAGTTTCAGATTATCGATCTCAAGTTTTCTTTCCCTCGAAACCATAGAGACCTTCTCAGCTACCCGCCTCCACTCGTTATACTAGTTATAAGAGTCTACTACATAGGCTATTGTCACGTTTTTGACCTCTGGGGGAATGTTCTTTAGGTTGGGCACAAACACAAGCCCATCAAAGCATACATGCATGAACTATTCCTTCAGCTCAGCCATTCGGGCATCAGCATCAAGTTGTTTCTCTATGGTGATGACTAGAGCTTTGATCGGTTTCTTATCAGCCTTATGATAAGAGGCCTCAAAACTGCCTTTATGGTGCCCACAATCAAAAGAACGAATGGTATGAGTTGATGTCAAGTGTTGGATGGGAACAGAACTTAGGGATGGTGCACGAGAAACATCTCCCGATTGAAAGTCATCGCGATGATCATAATGTCAGTTTGAGCTTCTTGATGGAGATGACCTAGACCTGGAATGATATCTAGAGGCAGAGTTATGAGATGAATAGTCTCTATCACGACTACTTCTGTCGTGGCTAGACCGATGGCTAGACTCAACGTCTCGACCGCTACCTTGATGGTACGTGCTTGGACGATGCCTATGTAGTTGGGATATCCAAGGACTAAAACATATACCTTTTTCTCTCCATGAATCCTGCAAATGAAATAGGAATAAGTTAGCATTAACAGAGAAGGACACAAAATAGGTGTAGTGCAGTGCAAGTGTGTGTGAGTGTCCTAGTATCCCCCCGACGGACCGTGTACTGGAGCTTTGCTCATAGGAGTGATTTCTCCTATGCTAACGGGAGGTGTATCATCATCAAAATAGAGAGAGTCAGGACCCTCAAGGCTTATATTAGCAATTCCAAAAGAGCCAAACTCGGTGGGAATCGGCCCCAAACTAACGAAGGCATCTTCAAAACGGGGTAAGGGATTTTTCTTCATAGTTGTCACTGATGGGGGCTGTGTAGAAGATTCCCTTTGGGAAGTTTCATGACAAGCCCTTTTCAGAATGAACAGTTGGTCGTCCTTGGATTACTTAACCGAAGCTCATGGCCTACAGTAATATCATTGTGGCCAGCTTTACCACCTTCACCAATGATTTCGCCGTCTTCGGCGTGTTTTTGCTCACTTTCAACTTTAGCCCCTGGACTTGGTGTAACGACCCACTATTTTGGACCATTCAAATCGACAATAATCCACACATGTCAGACTTGAATAATGCAAAATAACAGATTGTAATAAAATTTGGAGCAAATAAAATCATTTACAGAATCACAGACACAGAAATATCAGAATAACTCGCAGTGGAATTTAAAAATAACCATAGTGGTTCATGAAGCCACTAAAATACATAGTCTCAAATCAAATACAAAATACATAGTCTGAAACCCAATACAGTTCTGAAACAAGTACAATAGAGATCCAAATACACAAGTCTCTAAAACAAAAGCTGAAATAAGGCAACTGAAACTGAACTAGGAAGATAACTAGATAAGCAGAATCTCCAGTGATTCCGAGCTCCAGAAAAGTGAAGTCCAAAGCTGTGAATACTCAGGCTGACCCGAGCGTAAAATAAAACATAACACTCGAGTCAGGATATACATACTTATACAATGTAAACCAACTCAAATGAACTGTAGTAAAGTTACAAGTAACTTAGAAGATGCTTGGGACCGCCCATCCTCTAAGGATCCGTTAAACTATCTACTATATAGTAATATTCGCTATTATAATAGTGTCTAAATAAGTAAAGTATAATCATATCGGAAAATAGCGTTAAGGGGATGGAGAACCTTAACGCGGTCGGATCTTAAAATCATAATCGTAGTAAAGCTCGATATGGTAGGTGACACGGCACAACTAGGCAATGCCAGGGTAGATATACCAATTACGCATCCGGACTAGTGGTGACGCATAGCAGCCACTACCGCCCACCTCGAACAACACTCCCAAATCAAGGGTGGCCACCAAATCAATCACAAGTAATAGAATGGTATCGAAGAAGTGTGTCCGATAAGAGGTGCTACCTCATTGGTCCGTCAATCGCTCCTGTTTTAGCCACCTTATGCCAACTCACGGGAGTTGGGTCCACGTAACATACCTTAAGAACGTCGCCACCATCCTACTTCATTCTGGAATCTCCACCGCGTACACGGTTGTCAAAGTGGTTTTCGGTATCGACAGAGAGTATGTCCATATCCGATCCCGGTCTCTTTGCCAACCAATCGTTATTATAACCCGTGGTTATAGATTTAAAACAATTTATCAAAATATACTTCGAATTAAACCATTTAAACACAAAGTCATTATTCCTTTAAATCAATATTATTTCCAAAATCTAACCCTTCGGAGTTCACTTATTCACTTAAACAAAACATTAAGTTATATATTGAAAACAATTTTTTTTTTTTCAACCAACCAACATTTATAAACTGCTATAACAATTCAGTTTTAAACAAAAATCATATTTTAGCCTACTGCAGTCCTTAACAAGTGCTACAGTAGCCCTTTATTAGTTCAGGTTCAATTTTAGTTTCTGTTACAACAGCACTTACCAAGTACTATCATAGCTTAAGTTCATTTTAGTCCTTTGGTTCATTTATAAAATCCACAACACTTAACAAGTGCTACAGATTCTACCTAGTCAAAACTTATAAAAATCATACATTTAACATGTTCATTTTCAATCCTTTAACAAATTTTATTTCAAAAGAAATTTTACAAGTAAAACCAAAACTTACCAATTTGCTTATTACATTCATTTCTACACTTGAACTTAAACTTCATTTTTCCACCAATTTAAAACTAAATTTCATTTTTCAATTAAATTAACTTAAGTTTCCACCTTTCTTTTTTATCAAAATTTCAAAATTTAAATTTCGTTTTAAATCAATATTCCTCCATTTATTTATATTTATCACATAGAAAAATCATTTCTATTTTTAAATAAATCACTTAAAATTCGGTTTAAATCAATTTAATATTATTACAATCTTTAAATTATTTAAAATATTCAGAAAATACAGAAAAATAACCACGGGTCTGTATAATATTTTCTAGCCTAATTCAAGTGATACGGATACTATATCATTTCAATTCGTAATTTACAAAGAAAAATCCGGGTTTTATCATTTCAAACCCGCAATCCCAAGTAAATAAAATTTAATTGAAAATCGCTCAGGCCTATCATTTCAGCCCATAACGACCTTCCCTTATTCTAAAGTCCGTTCGGGTATGTATCATTTCAACCCATAGTGATTCTATTCTACAGGGAACTTGCAGTGTGATTTAACAGAATAGAATAACAGTAAAATAAGAACAGATATAACAGATGATACGATATGCAGTTTTAACAATTAACATCAACTATAAATAAATCACGGGTAGTTATAACATCATTTATTTGTTTATTTATTTCTACACATTCAGTTGCGGTCGTTTCACAATTATATAAGTATGGATATTCGTGTGAGAATTACTCACCTCTACGGAGCTGGAGATTCAGAAAGAAAGAAGTACGATGTAATTTGAAAGCACGCGGATAGCACGATCAGTCGTTAGCAGACTCGCCGACTTGATTCTGATCTAAAGTCGAAGAATAAAGCGAATAAATAGACATCAAAGATGCACGAATAACGAATTTCCCTAATTGAAGTAAACGATCGAAAAATAAATCAAGTTGAAAAATAGAAGGAATTGGTTCGACCACTCTTATTGGGGATTATAAATTTTAAAATTTTGCAAAGTAAAATTTTTGTATTATTCACAATTTTTCTTTTTCACACGGAATTTACAACATTCAAAATAAAACAAGAAGTGGAAATTTCTGTTCACCATTTCATTTCAGCAAGACAGAGGTAAAACAATTCACGACTGCAAAAACAAAACTGGAATAGATTTTAATTCACTTTCTTTCCAAAATCAAAAGTCAGTAAAAATATAAGCTAAGTTTACAAATACATGACAAAAACAGAACTTCATCTATGTCAAACAAGTCTCGGTGGCAATAATACAAGGTGAAGGCAACACAACCAAAAGCCAAAGCAAACTCTTCGAGCTGCTGGGTACGGTGGTCTGACGTGGGTCAGTGGCCTGGGGTAGGGAGGTGTGGCTGGGTATGGAGGCGGTGGTGATGTCAGGCGTGGTGTGATGGCTTCGGCCTGGGGAGGTTGGATTGGACACGTCAGGTGGTGAGATGGAGGCTGACGTCGTGGTGATGGGCTGGTGGTGGACTGGGGCATGGGATCTCGGCACGGGTGGGTAGGCTGATAGGTTCGTGGTGCGACTGGGTTGGTGTGGCTGGGGCATGGGATCTCGGCACGGGTGGGTAGGCTGATAGGTTCGTGGTGCGACTGGGTTGGTGTGGCTGGGGTCGTGGTGTTGGGTTGGTCTCATGGTGGTGGTTAATGGATTCGGGGTGGTGGAGTAGGCTGACGTGGAGGAGAAGCGGTGACGGTCTGGGGTTGCCGTGATGGTGGACTGACGCGGGTCAGTGGCCTGGGGTAGGGAGGCGGTGGTGGTCTAGGTTGCGGATGGCATGGGGTAGAAGCATGAAGGGATAGAGAATAACAGATAGAACAAAAGCAAGAACAAGTGACATACCTTAGAAGAAGGTTCTGCAATTGATAGAAGCAAAAGAATTATGCAGTCTGGAATTTTTGTTTGCAAGGATGAATAAGAAATGAAACGTGACCAAGAGGGCAAGTTTTTATTGCTTTGAACGGTAGGAAATTTAAGGCTGTTAATTATTATTGAATAGGTGGAACGCATGGAAGGCCAAGGGAACGAATATTTTTCTCACGTGAACGATTTTTTTGAGCAGCTGAGACTTGAGTTGCCAACACAAACGAAAAATCAATTTGGACGGTGAAACAAAAGAAATTATAAAACGTCCAAATAACGTACAATTTGTCTTCTTTCTTTTATTAAATAAATTCAATAAATGTTAACGGTTTCTCAAAGAAAATATAACGTATCTTTTTAACCCGAATTTAAAAATAGTTATTATCATCACTAATAAGATTTTATTCTACAGTAAAGTTAAGAACGGACAAAACGTAACGAAATGTAACGTTTTAAATTTCGTTTTATACAAATTACTACACTATATTTTTTTACTCAATATTTCAAAATGTTTTATTTTTATTTAAAATTTCGTTTAAAATATCGGGCTGTTATACTCTCCCCCACTCAAAGCTTTTCGTCCCCGAAAAGGAACGAAGAAGGAAAACAAAGAAAGATAAGACAGAATAGTAAAGTACCTGAAATAAACAATTCCGGATTCGAAGCACGAATGCTCTCCTCCGTCTCCCAGGTGCAATCCCGTTCATCAGTGCTCCACTGCACTTTGACCAGGTTGACAGATTTTCTTCTTAGCTGCTTCGTACCTCGATCGACGATACGAAGTGGCTTCCTCTCAACAGTCAGATTTGGCTCAATATCCAAACTATCAAGAGCAGAAGGCTGAATAATAAGAGATGGATCATGCAGATAGCGACGAAGATGAGATACATGAAAGACGTTGTGAATTCCAGAAAATTTCTCGGGTAAATCCAGACGATAAGCAAGAGAACCAATTCTTTCCAAAATGCGGAAAGGACCAACAAATCTAGGAGAAAGCTTTCCTCTACGACCGAAACGAATAACATTCCTTAAGGGAGAGACCTTAAGGAAAACCAAATCACCAACAGCAAACTCTAAACTCCGTCTTCGACGATCGGCGTACTTTTTCTGTCTATCCTGAGCAATCCTCATCTTTCTCTTAATCTCTTCAACTCTCTCTGAAGCTTCCAAAACCAATTCAGGACCAAGAACCAATCGATTACCGGATTCAATCCAACAAGAAGGAGATCTACAAGGTCGTCCATAAAGGGCAGAAAATGGAGATGTCTCAATACTGGCCTGATAACTATTGTTATAAGTGAATTCGACAAGATGGAGATGATCTTCCCAAGATCCTCCATAATCAAGCACACAAGCACGAAGAAGATCTTCTAAAATCTGATTCACCCTTTCCGTTTGACCTTCAGTCTGTGGATGGTAAGCAGTGCTCAGATTTAGATGAGTACCCAAAGAATCCTGAAAGGCCTTCCAAAACCTACTAGTAAAGATAGGATCACGATCACAAACGATACTGAGAGGAACACCATGGAGACGAACAATCTCCCTCATGTAAATCTCAGACAAACTAGAAGCTGAACGGGTAGACTTGACCGGAATGAAATGAGCTGATTTGGTCAATCTATCCACAATAACCCAGATACTCTCGTTCCCCTTCCTAGTCCTTGGTAAACCATCAATGAAATCCATAGAAACTTGTTCCCACTTCCAATTGGGAATCTCAAGAGGCTGCAATAAACCAGGGCTCTTCTGATGATCTGCCTTGACTTGTTGACAAGTCGCACATCTATTCACAAAAATGGAAACATCTCGTTTCATACCTTTCCACCAATATAATTTCTTCATATCCTGATACATCTTGGTCACGCCTGGATGAATAGAAAGTCTGGACTGATGATTCTCCCGAAGTAACTCCTGTCTCAATCCATCAACGTTCGGGACACAAATCCTATTATTGATCCTCAATACACCCTTATCGTCAATCTAGGCTCCATTACCATCAAGACTACTACCTCCCACTCTACTTCGAACACTCTCCTTAATCAATCTAAGCATCTGATCTTCATCCTGTCTAGCCATAATACGATCCACAAGAGGAGAAGAAACAACAATCTAGCACAACAAAGCTTTCTTCCTACTCAAAGCATCTGCCACAACATTAGCCTTTCCCGGTGTATAGTTGATGTCGAGGTCATAAGAAGCAAGGAACTCTAACCACCTAACTTGTCTCTGATTCAAATCCTTCTGAGAGAAAATATACTTCAAAGACTGATGATCTGTGAAAAGCTCGAACTTGGTACCCAACAAATGATGTCTCCAAAGTTTCAAAGCGAAAACAACAGCAAGCAACTCTAGATCATGGGCAGCATAATTTACTTCATGAGTTTTCAACTGTCTACTAGCATAAGCAATCACTCTACCATCCTGCATCAGAACAGCTCCCAAACCTTCTCGACAAGCATCGGTGTATACCGTTAATCCCTCATTTCCATTTGGAACAGTAAGAACAGGTGCGGAAGTAAGCTTGTCTTTTAACTCATTGAAGGCGGCCTTACACTCGTTACTCCAAATAAACTTAGCATTCTTCCGAGTTAAAGCAGTGAGAGGTGCAGCAATCCGAGCGAAATTCTCAATGAATCTCCGGTAATAACCGGCGAGGCCCAGAAAACTACGGATATCAGTAGGAGTCGTAGGAGTTTCCCAATCCTGCACAGAATAGGGAAAAAGAAGGATAATAGAAAAGATAGAGTAAATTGAAATGAAAGAGAAGGGAAGAAAGACTTACATTGATCGCAGCGATCTTGACTGGATCAACTGAAACTCCATTACTAGAAACAATATGCCCGAGAAATCGGACTTCATCCTTCCAGAAATGGCATTTGGAAAATTTAGCTTTTAACTGATGCATTCGAAGAGTCTCAAGAACAGATTTCAAATGTGACTCATGTTCTTCTTCAGACTTAGAGAATATGAGGATATCATCCACAAAGACTAGAACAAATTTATTTAGCACATCACGGAATACACGATTCATCAAGTCAACAAAGAAAGCAGGAGCATTAGTCAAACCAAAAGGCATGACCAACCATTCGAAGAATCCATTTTCAGTACGGAAAGCAGTCTTAGGAATACTTTCCTCAGCAACTCTGAGTTGGTGAAAACCGGTGGCAAGATCAAGCTGAGAGAAAACAGTAGCACCATAAAGCTGATCAAACATGTCATTGATGCGAGGCATTGGATATCTATTTTTCATAGTGAGTTTGTTCAACTCCCTATAATCAACACACATCCGAAGAGAACCATCGGACTTGGTGACGAAGACCACCGCAGCTCCCCATTCAGAAAAACTAGGTCTGATCAGACCCTTGGACGATAGGTCTTCAATTTGTTTCCTTAACTCAACCTTCTCGCGGGGTGCCATTCTTCTAGGAGGAAGAACTACAGGTCGAGCTCCAGGAATGAGGTCAATGCGGAAATCGATTTCCCGCTTGGGAGGTAAAGCAGTAACTTCACCAAATACATCTGGGTAGTGATTAACTACACGGGTCGACTGAAGATCATCAATAGAAACATCCAGAGAAAAGATAAAGCTACCAGCATAATCATGAGGCATACGGCCCTGAATAAGCAAAGAATTTCCTCGATCATCCTTAAGAGAAACAATTCGGGATTTACACGAGATACGGGCATCGTGTCCATCAAGCCAATCACTTCCAAGCAACAAATCAAAAGCATCGAAACCTAGGACATAGAAATCTCCAGAAAATTTATGACCAGAATAGAAGAGTCTCACTTGCTTACAAATCTTATCTAGATTTGCGGGACCACCAATAGGATTTGAAACACATAGAGGAACAGAAACATACTCAGGAGAAAGGAGAGTTTCAAACTTATTACACAAAACATCAGAAATAAAGCTATGCGAAGCCCCAGTATCAAATAAAACACGAACAGGATGATGAAATAAAGTAAAGGTGCCCTGAAGAGTACCTTGATCATCGCTAGGAGCAGGAGTAGGTGCAGGAGCAGGTGATGAAGCAGATGTAACAGCAAACACGCCAGATGGCCTTCCCTTCTGATATAAAGGACAGTCTTTCTTAAAATGACCCGGCTGAAGACAAACATGACAAAGATCGTTCCTGGTAACCTGGGGTGGAGGAACAGCAGCAACAGACGGATTAGGGCAACTATTGGCATAGTGACCCTTCTGGTCACATTTGAAGCAAGTAATGGAGGAAAGATCAATAGGGTGCCTCTGGGAAGGAGCAGATGCTGAAGATCCTAAGCCCGGATGTTTGAGCCAATTCTTCTTCTGCTGGTGGAAGTTGGGCTTTCTCTTCTTGGAATTAGCAGAGGAGGACTGAGATACATGAGCACTGGAAGCAGCAGGACCCTTGGAAGTAGGGTTCTCATAGCGAATAGCCATATCCATGAGCTCAGTAAAAGTGCCATGAACATGCGAAATAAGACGGTCATAGAACTCTGGGCGAGCTCCAGCAATGAACTTCTCATTCTTCTTTAGCTGAGTGTCGATAAGACCAGGACCAAATTTTGAAAGTTCATTGAACTTCCGTTCATACTCTGAGAAGGACATGGTACCTTGCTTGAGGTCCATGAATTCGCGGTAAAGCTGAGATTTACCGGCTTCGGGCATCCATTTTGCCACAAAAGCCTCCCTGAAAGGAAGATACAGAAACAAAACTTTTTTAGATAAATTGAAAAGAAAGGAAATGGGAAAATTCAAATTAACACAAAGGATACCTGAACTGCTCCCATGAAAGGTCACCTTCGTTAGTGCGAGTCGTAACAGACTCCCACCAATCTAGGGCTGACTCTTGCAGCTGCCATGCCGCTAACTGACGTTTCTGGGCATCAGTGATCTCTAAACCAGTAAAGATTCTTTCCAAACTTCTTAGCCATTGCTGGGCTTCGATGATACTTTCTGAACCGGTGAACTTAGTGCCACCGAGCTGAGAGAATTCTTTGCAGAGAACTGTAAACTTAACGGGTGCAACAGGTGGAGGAACTGGGGCAATACCACGACCCCTACCCCTAGCATTTCCACGATTCATCCTGGAAATATCAAGAATAAAATTTTAGGACAAGGTACAAAGAAGACTAAGATAAGTTAAGATAAAACACGATAGGAACACTTGGATGAATATCCTAAAATTTCCTAACAAGGTAGATACGGAAAGAAGGAGGTTTAGGAAATTTCTTCTTAAAACAAGAAAACTTTATATCAAAATAATCTTTGAAAAAAATCATTTAAAATCATTTTATACTTTGAAAATACGTTCACTCACAAGGAAATGATTCTGAGTTTGATTTCACTCATTCTAGGGTATTTCTACCCTATCTCTAATGAGTTTTTGCTCCATAGGCTAAGGTTTGCCTAAACCTGGCTCCGATACCAAATGTAACGACCCACTATTTTGGACCATTCAAATCGACAATAATCCACACATGTCAGACTTGAATAATGCAAAATAACAGATTGTAATAAAATTTGGAGCAAATAAAATCATTTACAGAATCACAGACACAGAAATATCAGAATAACTCGCAGCGGAATTTAAAAATAACCATAGTGGTTCATGAAGCCACTAAAATACATAGTCTCAAATCAAATACAAAATACATAGTCTGAAACCCAATACAGTTCTGAAACAAGTACAATAGAGATCCAAATACACAAGTCTCTAAAACAAAAGCTGAAATAAGGCAACTGAAACTGAACTAGGAAGATAACTAGATAAGCAGAATCTCCAGTGATTCCGAGCTCCAGAAAAGTGAAGTCCAAAGCTGTGAATACTCAGGCTGACCCGAGCGTAAAATAAAACATAACACTCGAGTCAGGATATACATACTTATACAATGTAAACCAACTCAAATGAACTGTAGTAAAGTTACAAGTAACTTAGAAGATGCTTGGGACCGCCCATCCTCTAAGGATCCGTTAAACTATCTACTATATAGTAATATTCGCTATTATAATAGTGTCTAAATAAGTAAAGTATAATCATATCGGAAAATAGCGTTAAGGGGATGGAGAACCTTAACGCGGTCGGATCTTAAAATCATAATCGTAGTAAAGCTCGATATGGTAGGTGACACGGCACAACTAGGCAATGCCAGGGTAGATATACCAATTACGCATCCGGACTAGTGGTGACGCATAGCAGCCACTACCGCCCACCTCGAACAACACTCCCAAATCAAGGGTGGCCACCAAATCAATCACAAGTAATAGAATGGTATCGAAGAAGTGTGTCCGATAAGAGGTGCTACCTCATTGGTCCGTCAATCGCTCCTGTTTTAGCCACCTTATGCCAACTCACGGGAGTTGGGTCCACGTAACATACCTTAAGAACGTCGCCACCATCCTACTTCATTCTGGAATCTCCACCGCGTACACGGTTGTCAAAGTGGTTTTCGGTATCGACAGAGAGTATGTCCATATCCGATCCCGGTCTCTTTGCCAACCAATCGTTATTATAACCCGTGGTTATAGATTTAAAACAATTTATCAAAATATACTTCGAATTAAACCATTTAAACACAAAGTCATTATTCCTTTAAATCAATATTATTTCCAAAATCTAACCCTTCGGAGTTCACTTATTCACTTAAACAAAACATTAAGTTATATATTGAAAACAATTTTTTTTTTTTCAACCAACCAACATTTATAAACTGCTATAACAATTCAGTTTTAAACAAAAATCATATTTTAGCCTACTGCAGTCCTTAACAAGTGCTACAGTAGCCCTTTATTAGTTCAGGTTCAATTTTAGTTTCTGTTACAACAGCACTTACCAAGTACTATCATAGCTTAAGTTCATTTTAGTCCTTTGGTTCATTTATAAAATCCACAACACTTAACAAGTGCTACAGATTCTACCTAGTCAAAACTTATAAAAATCATACATTTAACATGTTCATTTTCAATCCTTTAACAAATTTTATTTCAAAAGAAATTTTACAAGTAAAACCAAAACTTACCAATTTGCTTATTACATTCATTTCTACACTTGAACTTAAACTTCATTTTTCCACCAATTTAAAACTAAATTTCATTTTTCAATTAAATTAACTTAAGTTTCCACCTTTCTTTTTTATCAAAATTTCAAAATTTAAATTTCGTTTTAAATCAATATTCCTCCATTTATTTATATTTATCACATAGAAAAATCATTTCTATTTTTAAATAAATCACTTAAAATTCGTTTTAAATCAATTTAATATTATTACAATCTTTAAATTATTTAAAATATTCAGAAAATACAGAAAAATAACCACGGGTCTGTATAATATTTTCTAGACTAATTCAAGTGATACGGATACTATATCATTTCAATCCGTAATTTACAAAGAAAAATCCGGGTTTTATCATTTCAAACCCGCAATCCCAAGTAAATAAAATTTAATTGAAAATCGCTCAGGCCTATCATTTCAGCCCATAACGACCTTCCCTTATTCTAAAGTCCGTTCGGGTATGTATCATTTCAACCCATAGTGATTCTATTCTACAGGGAACTTGCAGTGTGATTTAACAGAATAGAATAACAGTAAAATAAGAACAGATATAACAGATGATACGATATGCAGTTTTAACAATTAACATCAACTATAAATAAATCACGGGTAGTTATAACATCATTTATTTGTTTATTTATTTCTACACATTCAGTTGCGGTCGTTTCACAATTATATAAGTATGGATATTCGTGTGAGAATTACTCACCTCTACGGAGCTGGAGATTCAGAAAGAAAGAAGTACGATGTAATTTGAAAGCACGCGGATAGCACGATCAGTCGTTAGCAGACTCGCCGACTTGATTCTGATCTAAAGTCGAAGAATAAAGCGAATAAATAGACAATCAAAGATGCACGAATAACGAATTTCCCTAATTGAAGTAAACGATCGAAAAATAAATCAAGTTGAAAAATAGAAGGAATTGGTTCGACCACTCTTATTGGGGATTATAAATTTTAAAATTTTGCAAAGTAAAATTTTTGTATTATTCATAATTTTTCTTTTTCACACGGAATTTACAACATTCAAAATAAAACAAGAAGTGGAAATTTCTGTTCACCATTTCATTTCAGCAAGACAGAGGTAAAACAATTCACGACTGCAAAAACAAAACTGGAATAGATTTTAATTCACTTTCTTTCCAAAATCAAAAGTCAGTAAAAATATAAGCTAAGTTTACAAATACATGACAAAAACAGAACTTCATCTATGTCAAACAAGTCTCGGTGGCAATAATACAAGGTGAAGGCAACACAACCAAAAGCCAAAGCAAACTCTTCGAGCTGCTGGGTACGGTGGTCTGACGTGGGTCAGTGGCCTGGGATAGGGAGGTGTGGCTGGGTATGGAGGCGGTGGTGATGTCAGGCGTGGTGTGATGGCTTCGGCCTGGGGAGGTTGGATTGGACACGTCAGGTGGTGAGATGGAGGCTGACGTCGTGGTGATGGGCTGGTGGTGGACTGGGGCATGGGATCTCGGCACGGGTGGGTAGGCTGATAGGTTCGTGGTGCGACTGGGTTGGTGTGGCTGGGGCATGGGATCTCGACACGGGTGGGTAGGCTGATAGGTTCGTGGTGCGACTGGGTTGGTGTGGCTGGGGTCGTGGTGTTGGGTTGGTCTCATGGTGGTGGTTAATGGATTCGGGGTGGTGGAGTAGGCTGACGTGGAGGAGAAGCGGTGACGGTCTGGGGTTGCCGTGATGGTGGACTGACGCGGGTCAGTGGCCTGGGGTAGGGAGGCGGTGGTGGTCTAGGTTGCGGATGGCATGGGGTAGAAGCATGAAGGGATAGAGAATAACAGATAGAACAAAAGCAAGAACAAGTGACATACCTTAGAAGAAGGTTCTGCAATTGATAGAAGCAAAAGAATTATGCAGTCTGGAATTTTTGTTTGCAAGGATGAATAAGAAATGAAACGTGACCAAGAGGGCAAGTTTTTATTGCTTTGAACGGTAGGAAATTTAAGGCTGTTAATTATTATTGAATAGGTGGAACGCATGGAAGGCCAAGGGAACGAATATTTTTCTCACGTGAACGATTTTTTTGAGCAGCTGAGACTTGAGTTGCCAACACAAACGAAAAATCAATTTGGACGGTGAAACAAAAGAAATTATAAAACGTCCAAATAACGTACAATTTGTCTTCTTTCTTTTATTAAATAAATTCAATAAATGTTAACGGTTTCTCAAAGAAAATATAACGTATCTTTTTAACCCGAATTTAAAAATAGTTATTATCATCACTAATAAGATTTTATTCTACAGTAAAGTTAAGAACGGACAAAACGTAACGAAATGTAACGTTTTAAATTTCGTTTTATACAAATTACTACACTATATTTTTTTACTCAATATTTCAAAATGTTTTATTTTTATTTAAAATTTCGTTTAAAATATCGGGCTGTTATACTTGGGATTAGGGGCACGTCAGGATTTACAACGCCACTTCCAGGTGAATTATTATCTTCATCGTCATCACCGTCGTCGTCAGAAGCATCTTGAACTTGACCAGTGCTATGGCCCGCTTCTAGCAGATTATGAGCTAGGAGATTCTCATCAGAGAGAAGAACTCCAATATCTCTATCCCCCTTTGGAAGTGCCATAAGGACTCTGACGGCATCTGCAAGAGCCGCACCATTGGGTCTTGCCGTAACATTTGAATGATAGAAAGAATATGAGTTAAGCTCGCAAAGTCACAAGGCGAGATCACAACAAACAAATAAAGTATAACTTACGTCCAAATAGCCATCTTCACACGAATCCAGATAGACAACGAACATAGAACCATTCACTCTTAAAATAGCTCAATTTATTCCATGTACCGGTAATGACTCTACAGCTCTTGGCCCATTCTGGATAGATCGGAGAACGAATTCCTTTTCAAAACTATATATATACCATCTCCTCGTCACTTGGCACTCGGTACGAAGGTCGATCAAAGAAAATATATGTACCATGAAGGAAGGCATAGCTATTGAGATGTAGTTGCGTCGGATCTAATTTCATAAAGTTCTGGACTCGACGAATAAATTGGTTGAATGTCGGAACACATCCCGCCAGGCACATGTATCTGTTATAAGCGGTATAACCCTCTGGGAAACCGTGAGCTCTTTGGTGACAAGAAGGGACTAGTACATCCTCAAATGGAATCCCGTGTTTACCACAGATTCTATGAAGTGATCCCTCTTCCATATTTTAAGCAATGGAATCGGCGGGATCATCTAGAATGACCGCATCCTCGAGAGTGTCGGGAGCAGCTTCTATTTCTACTTCAAGGCCTTTTGTAGGCATTTGAGGAACCTCTGGATGAGGTTGATCCACTTGTGGATTTTCTAAGGGAGGTATGGACTGTGCCGTAGTTTGTTGTGCAAGTGGAACCATAGTTGAGCTCAACTCGGTATCAGAGTAGGCATATTTGGAAGTAAATGGAACTGCAGCTTGAGTGGAAAGATGCTTGGAACATTTGTGCTCCATTTCTATAAACACTCAACAGATAATCAACATCAAATTAATTATAAGTTGCACCCTCCATGCTAGTGTGAAAACTAGTTCAATGTTGTGCAGTGTCGTACGGTGCATATTTCGAATTATGTGGATAGTTCATTTGAAATACAGGATGTTGTCCGGAGTGACCATCATCACTGACCATCCCAACGGATTTCACGTTGTTAACAATGCTTTGGAAAGGTCTTGGGATTCAAAAGATCACATTTAACAAACTTGTATTAAGTATGCAAATTAATTTGGATTTTAAGAAACGAGATCCGCCAAGGGTCAGTTCGGTACTGAATTGAACCCTTGAATGGAATTTCATCCTCTTCCCATTCCATCTCCCAAGCCAAGGCGCTGCCATCACCGTGAATCCAATCACCTCCGCATCCAATTACTCCACTACCTAACTCAGCAAATTTTAAGTGAGCATTAGGGAGCACAAGGCTTGGTTCGGGTGAAGGTATACGTTATGAGACTATAGATCTGGTTCAAGATCAACGACCCTTAATAGATGATCGACGACGTGGGTCTGAGTCTTGGAAGGCAGGTGGAGGTTGTAAATGCTGGCAAGGGGAGGCGTGAGTGTAATTAGAAGGTCGAGAGTTTTAGTGACTTGCTCAAGTCTAGCTTCGGTGATAGGAGTAAAGTGAAAAGGAAAGTAGAAGGAAATGGGTTATATAGGCCCAAACACGATTCTCAAGGCAATAGAAGTATGGACCTTTTCCAAGTCCTGGATTGTTACCGATCCAACCTCTTGGATCGATACCGAGTCCTAGTTAAAAAAAGACCTATGATGATGGTTGAACAATACATGCCTACATAAGTATGTTCATATGCTTGGGATTCAATAGGGACGTGCATGTGTATACAAGTGCATGTACATATCCAACCCCAACGATTAGAGTCAAAGAAAATTAGATTCAAACTTGGAAAGTCCATGAAAGGAATTAATTTAAAACTACTGAGTTTGGAATAATGGATCATGAAAGCATACGCCTATTTTATAATTAATGTCAGATGTTGGTAAAAGTGTCACGACGAATGGCTATAGACATAAATTTTCACAAAATCAATCCACAGAAAGGATAAATACCATTCAGAGCATAGAGTGAAGCCCTTCACGGCAATCCCAACTTGTCTCGATTCAAAGCACATCATGTTGAAAACAAGATGTATTTTGGGGGGTAAGTGTTGTCCAGCCTTTTGACTAAGCAATATTCGGATGGACTGAACGAATCGAACTTAGAGCTATAAAGGCGGAAAGCCTAGAGAGATAGCCCAAGAGTCCAGAAACCAAGTGCAAACAGAACCATAAGATAAAAGGAAAATTATCACAAGAATTCAAAGCGAAGATCTGGATCAATATTGATCCAACACACGGATCGGTACTGATCCACCAAATCTCACCAAAGTTTGCCTTCATGCCTACTACATGCTAGTGATGATCCCAGGAGCCTATTTCAAGCACTATTTCATTATTCCCATGCAATTTTCTATCGATCTCCATGAGCACTTGAAATTTGCAACTCTACTTCTCCACTGATCCATCATTTGGACTCAGGAACAAGCTAATAACAATACAAACAAGTTTGAAATCACGAAGTTAACCACAAATCGAGCTAGAACAAGGAGACGAAAATCATCCATATGAAGAATTTATGGATCGATATCGATCCAAGACCAAGGATCAGTACCGATCTGTAAATATTGATGAGGTGTCCACCTATTTTATTGGAGAAGTGGTCTATGGCATGGAAAACGAGGTGAAGATCATGAGGGCAAGATTCTAGGCTTCCTACCTCTATAAATAGGAGGGCAGAGCTTATTTTAAGGATCTGTAGGCTCTTGCTTTCTCTTACTCTAATTTCTTGTAATCGCCCATGGATTTATAGTAATCTGTAAGAACAACTGCTTGTAATCCAGTGATCTAAGCAATAAAATCACTAAGTAGACGTAGGCCAAAATTAGCCGAACCACTATAAACACTATGTGTTCTTTCCTTGTTCATTTTTCATTTATTTTCTTCACTTTTTATTTTCTACATAATCTTTTGGGTGTTTGTTCCATTTTTGGTTTAAACATATACTTTACCAATAACACTAGCTTATGCCGATTGTTTTCCATTACGTGTTATGTTTATTATTCAAAATTTAGTCATTTTGACTTCATATACGCGTACGATACATCAACCTACTCCGAGGTATAAAATAGATACACACACACACAGATATATATATAAGCATCACTGTCCCCTTGGACAAGGATACATTCTCCACTAATATCCGTAACTAGACATTGCACTCTCGCGATCTAACTACTTCATATCGAATACCTAATTCAAAATCTCAAACTACAACTACAACGTATCATACTTACACGTTGAAGGGGAGCCCGTAATGTCGACTCACGTCAAAGGTGATTAGGGTCCATTGCATCCGTATCGACCTCTCAATGGTAATGCCTCTTATTGCACAGCGTCGGGCATCTAACAACAATGTCTAGGTCGAATTGCTAATGTACACCAAGGAACATCCCGTTAGTGCCGGGCTATAAAATTTTCAGGACCAATGGTGCTCTTAACCTATGTATACAATCCTAAAGTATATGGTACCAACATTGCTGACATATTGTCAAGCCTTCGCCACCTCCAATTTAGATTGCCTAACACAAATCAAGGAAATGTCCACCTGGTTACTTAATACCCCTTATTGGAATTGAAGTAGACTTTAATTGGCCATTTAAGACTTGAAATCCAAGGCGACCCCACTTTGGTTTATTCCCTAAACCTATACACGAACGTATATCCCCATGGGTCGTACAGTTAGAGATTTCCCACATCAGTACAATTTATACACAACTACTGGTAGCCCCTTGCGGAGGGCGGACTTCCACTGTGTAACATTATTGACCTCGCATTTCAACCTATACCAATGACCGCGTCATTTGTAATTAATTGAAATATTTGGCAAGATCCAATAATGCGCACCCATCATAAACGTATTCTTGAGACCATATAATTTCAACTGAAAAATTATTATGCCTTCTAAGTTCAATTATTAGTGTTTACTTACTTACCATGAACTTACCTCTTATTTCAATTTCACAATTGTAATTAAGTATCATATACTGCTTCTTTTCAATTAATACAGTTAAATATCATTTACCAATACAATTATGTATCATTCACTAATAAAATTAAGTATCATTTATAGCTTCTTTTCAAATTATACATTAGGATCGTTTACTGCTTCTTTTTAATTAATGCCCATTTTAATCTGATTACTATAACTTATCTAACTATTCAATTGATTATCTTATTCATATTTAGTGTTTATTATTTATTTCTTAACTTATATTTAATCACATATATTTCGTCGACAACGTAATTATTATTATTCATATTTATAACACTTTTAGTACTATATTTAGGCATTTCTACATTTTAATGTGTTGGAACTATATCTTTCCCAAAAGGGAAATGTTATCACTGTAATTTCCTATAAACTATCTACAAAGAGGAATTATGTTATGTACAGAATTACAAGGAATTTCCTTTTTTGTGTTTATTGAAACAAACAGTACAAAATACGGTAAAAATACCTACTTTGTACATCCTTTTCTTTTGGGTACATTCCTTGTTATTTTAAACATCACACCTTCATATATAATTATGAAGTTGGATAATTTATAGAAATTTACATAGAAACATTCTTAATTCTGGTGAACTAAATATAAACTTAGACCCCATCAAATTTGGAACAATCTTCAATTCATGTTTAATAACTTATAACATTCAGATAACAAAGTCTAAAATTAACATAAAATCTTATTAATGAATTATCTCATAACTTTTAGGGATTACTTTCACCCTTACATTCTAGATTTAGGTGTATACAACATTTAATCAAATTGACAATATACCAAATATGTCGGCAAAAATCCTAAGTTCATTTTATATATTTAAGCTTACAATTCCAGAATTTATATTTAGGCATAACAAAATAGATTCACAATAGTATAAATCCAATATTATGTAAAAACATATAATTTCCCACTCACCTCATAGCTTCCAAATTTCTAGATCTAAATTTTTTCTCCCGGTTTGACTCCCTTTCTTTCTACCAAAATATGTGTCAAAAGCACAAACATATCTGTTAGAATTATAGATCCAAGAAGAGATTTGAATTAGGCGTGGTTATAAATTTAAATTTAGAATTTACCTCTTCTTTGTAGAATTTATTCGTCCCTATTCTTCTTTTATTTTATTTTATGTTATTCTCCATATACATACACACACATACCTACATACATGTACACACACACACACACATATATATATAATTCCTACAATTCTTATAAATTAGGGGAGAAGAGAAAATGGCCGAGCTTCGCTCATTGATTTAGAAAATATGAGAAGAAAAGTGAGGGGCTAGGCTAGTTAGATTGGATTTTATCATATTCGGACCGTTAGGCCAAGGTTCATTCTCAACCACCACCCTTCCACCATCGACTGGTCAATAAGGGCAGTCGATCGTCTGTCATCGGTCCCTATACCGATGTCGATCAGTTAATGTTAATTAATTAACGTTATTTATTTTCTTTCTTATTTTATTTTCTTATATATTTTTTTAATTATTTTCGACCAAAATCTTCAAATGTTAATAATTTTTTGTTTAAACCCCGATCGTTAAACTTTATATATGAAATTTGATCAGAAAATTGCCACGAACACAGTTGTGCAAGTTTCATAGCCTAATTATGACGTTTGCAAAAATTCTATTTTTGGGATTAGGTATAATTTATTAATTCTTTTAATTAACAATTGTTTAATTTATGGGGTGTTACATTCTTTTTTCCTTAAAAGAATTTCGTTCTTGAAATTCCTCAAGGACTGAATCATTAAGATAATCCTGATTCTATAATTCTCTATGCATAAACATTTAGAAAAATTGAATTTAATATCTACGATGATTTAAGATAATCCAGTGGAGGCGCTTACTCAAAAAATATGTGAGAACATAAAATCTATTATTCGGAGCCAATTCGAAATTCAAAAATTAGATTTTAGGTTCGTTTTGGATATTATTTTGAATTTTTTTATAGTTTAAGGTTAAAATAGAATGAGAAAATAAAGTTTGGTGAAAAAGATAGGCAAGATTCTATTTTTTCTGTTACGTTGAGATAGAGCAGCTCAATCCTTCTTATACATAAATGGCTTAAGTCAAGGAACCTTCTATCAATTTTTTTCCGAAATAAAAAATAAAATATAAAGAATAATGTAATACACCCACCTCTGTACCCATACTATCTAAGAGTGCTACAGAGTAATAATGTCAGATAATAAAGAGAATAAGATGATACATGGTACGCACATGAATATTCCCTTAGGCTTACACTGGTACGTATTTAAACGTCAAATATAACTCACCAACAAACGTATACGGTATTAACAAAAAGAAATAACATGTATGCCTCAAGGACAAAACTGTTAACCCAAAAAATGGATCAATACCTGGAAATCGGATGAAAGCACCAGTTCAGATTAAATAAACAGAAAACTAGTAAAAGAAGATACAATTTTTATAGTGGTTCGGCATAATCTCCGACCTACGTCCACTCCAATCTTTTATTGGTTGCTCTCTCTCTGGATTACAACTAGTTATATTAGATCCGACCACAATCCAGTGGATCTTAGATTTACAATGGAGTTAAGAATGTTATTTGAGGAGAATAGAAGTGAAGAAAGTGTAATGGAAGTTCCAAGTCTAAGAGTGTTGAAGGAGATCTAGCAGAAAGAAGCCCTTTTTCTGGTAGCAGGTAGGTTGGTATTTATAGAGGAATTGGGCAGCATAGAGTCAGAGGCCCAATAACAATGAAGTCCAGGAGATAGCGCAAAGTCATTCTAGAAGACCGAAGCAGACCCGAGTCAAATTCTAAACTTGATGCCGAGTTAAGGTCCTTAACTCGGGGCCGAGTTTAGGTGCTTGGCTCAATCATAGCGAAACTTTCCCATGTCCTTCTTTTCCCTTTTCTAAGTGCTCTTGCAAAATTTCAAGTCATTCTGGTTCCAATCTTCTACGTCCAATTGAAGATGCTTCAGTGATAACTTGGTACCAACTCAAATTCTTAACTCAGTACCAACTCAAAGCCTCAACTCGTCAAATCCTTAACTCGAGGTTGACTTAAGGCTTTCACTCGGGGTTGAGTTAAGGACTTAGCCAATTTTCCAACCAAATTTCCCAAGCTCAATTCTCTAGTCATTTTTAGTATGCCTCTAAGTTTCCAAATTGTTTCGTCCCCGTTTGAATCTTTTAAGTCCAATTGAAATCTTCTTTGGCTCAAAAGCGGGTTAATAAGAACAATACATAACATAAATAATTATCAGAGAATACAAAGTTAATCGCAGTGATAATATATAATATCTAATATAATATATATATCCAATACACATCATAATGATACACACGCAGGAGATTATACAATACAGAATTATAATCCACAATATTATATATCTAATCTCTTCTAAGCCTAGAAAATACGCATGAGCTGGTCTTATAGTCCCTATACCTGAAATGTCTCGGACTGACCCGAGTATTATAAATAATACATGGGTCAGACTATGTCTAAATCAATGGTTAATATAACTATAATTCAATATCGGTGTATAATAATATGATAGCACCCATAATGTTAATAACTACTTGATAATACACACACAATGCCTATATAATCACAACGTCATAAACAATCCCAAATGTATTATATAACTTCAAATATCATAAATCATACATAAAGATGTCATCGCCCATCTCAAAGTAAATCGAATCAAGAGTCATGAAATCTATATCAAATGGGTTAATCATCCATATCTAGAAAACCATTATCAAAATCAAGAAATCATAAATAATAAGATATCATCAAGTATAGTCAGGTTATCTCATAACAATGCCCAAACATATCTCTCAATCCTAATAATAATAAAAGTAACAACACCAACATACAAATAGGATAGGCTGCCTATTAATAAAAGATATGAGAATCCATCATACTATGGACATCTATCCAAATATAATCTCATCTCCTCATATACAAATAAACCAGAATAGTATGGATATTATGGGAATTGGCTACACTTTATACACACAGTCTCTGGCATAGTCAAACTCATCGTAGGATAGTGAATAGTGTATGCCAATCCACAACACACATATCGAAACTAGATGGGAGACTGATGGCTGTATGCCTGCTTTAGGAACTCAGGGTTTACTAGCCTTCCGCTGATAGCCGGACTATTCCTACAGTCTTCAGTTACTTTGACGGACATCGTGACCCATCCACCAATGGCTCATCAACGCATAGCCTCGACCACGACCTTGCTTTGCCCCTATAGGTAACAAACCGTTGGCCTATGCGACACAAGGGCTATAAGGCACCTACCATACCAAACCTGTGATGCGCATCAAATATAATATACAATAACAGTGTCACAAATCTAGGGCGCGACCTCACGATTAGCCCGCCAGGGTAGAACTGGCCAATCTGGTTCATTCCTAAAACATAAAGAGAGCTGGACATAAGTGGATGACATACAGTACTCATATCCTATATCTATACATAGATTTAGACATAAGCCGTCACATGGCTCCGTATTAGTCAATACAAGACTATGATACTAAAGCTCTAATCTCTCGCCAATACACATCTCTAATCATAAGCCAACACATGGCCATAATATACTCATCGTAGCTAGTATCATCACATATACAACATAAGTAATCCCTATTTGAGTGGCATTTACTTACAAAGAATAATCAAACAAATAACATAACAACGTCCATACCACTACATATTATTCAAATAATTGTTTAGTGCTCATAAACTACGCTTAATGTAACGACCCGCCATTTTTGACCATTGAAATTTGACACCAAACACTACCACTGTGTTCCAATGTCGTGCATCCAATCGACAAAAAGGTAGGTTGTTAGGGTATATAAAAAGAAAAGAACAGAGAATAGAGAAAAATAGAATCTCACAGTGGAATCGACAACATATAATATAACAAGGACAGTAGAAACTGTCACTCCAAACATACAGAGTATATCAAAGTTAAAAACAAACCTTATCAGCTGGACACTTATAAAATCATGACCTTACAAATGCCGATAGGTATACTATATAATACAGCGGAAAATTAAAATACCACGATAGGTGAATCTTCAGCTTCCCCTTTAAGACCTCCATAACACCATTGACAACTTGGGAAAATACTCAGTCTGACCTGAGCATTATAATAAATAACACCCGGATCAGTCTGGAAATACCAGCATGAGATAACTCGAATAATGGGGATAATATAAAAGTTCTGTGAGTCCACACCGTTAACGTGGAATGGGTTTTTACCTCACAAGAATTACATCCATACAGGCAAGAGCAGAAATAAATATCAGGAAACAAATCTAAATAAGAATGGGCATATATAATATTAAAATCAAACTTGGAAGAATGAAAATAATCCGATAAAAATCCAAACTAGATAGAATGGATAAAACAAGATAACTGTCCAAACTTGATAGAATGGACAGAAAAACTATAATCAAACATCCTGAAGAGTGGTTGACTCTTCCCGTTGCAATTACAGAATAACCGATTCAAAGGTTCGAATCAAATAAGGAAATGAATTTATCCAACGTAACTAGGAGGGTGCTCCCCCTTTCCATAAAAGTATACCTCTAGATAAAATATACTTGAGAGCACATGCGTCACTCTCGAGAACTTCCAAGCTGGACCCCACTTCACACGAGCATCTGAATTTTTCACATCAACGCATGCATGCCGAAACCTCTCTAGATGATGTGAACATACCCTAATGGGTGTGACCCACATGGCTTGGCTCCCACTCGTGCCTTGGTTTTAGTTTTTCCGGTGTTGGATATCAATGCTCAAAACGAGTGATAAATCGTCTTAGAATGACGAAGCATAATAATGACTTGGAGGGTGCGCCCCCTTTTTTCGCGCCTTGGTTTTAGTCATTTTCGATAAAGGATAACAAAGCTCAAGGGAGCAATAAATCGTCTTAGAATGACAATAATAAAGAAGCTGAAATAAACGATAGCAGAGATACTAACTATCGAAGATATAAAACGATTGTATATGGAAATTAAGGCTTGTTTACTTATCACCACTCATTGAATTCAAACTTGTACTTTTTCTTGGTTAACAATAATACCAGACAAGTCAAGGTAGTATTACATCAAATTCATGTCCAACGATTATTCTTTAACTTTTGAAATAGTGACAGATTTACTTCTTTGATGCTTAGTGCTAATTATACAAATAAATCGTTTCCATATAAGTGATTCGCTTTACGGAAATAATTCATTTCCATAAACGAATCAAACCTTTTCTTTTTAAAAACGAACTGAACTTATGCTTGATTTCCATCTTGGTAAAACACTTTTAGAATTATTTCCTGATTGTTAAAATGCTAAGAGAATAATTTTTCCAAGTTCGCGACCTCGAAGGCCTAAACCAACATCAGACCAAACACCCAGAAGATTATCCAACTTAACATCCCAATAATCGAGTTCCAATTCCTTTTTATGACTTTAAAACAATATTGATTATCCCGAAAGATAATTAATCACATTTAAAATCTCTTTTAAATAAACAAATCCATTATCTTTAATAAAATAGATAATTATTTCCAAACACTTTTATATCAACGGTAAATTAACTTTAAAATCTTTATTAAATAAGTTTATTAACTTTAAGTCAGTTGATTAATGTAATTTTATTATATTAGTTAATAATTGACGATATAGCGAAATCGCTATAACGACATTTAAATGTAATATCAGAAATTAATTTCAACTAACCATCAATAACAGCATATGGATGTAAATAAATAATTGTAGGCGAGAAACCCCTTTGGGTCCCTCTATATATTTTTCCTGTAAAACAATGGTTATGGATAATATATAGATAATCATATGGGTTATAACAACCAATAAATTATGTCATCCATTTTCCAAAAGGAAATTCAATCGAACAAGAAATCAAGCAATTTAACTACATGCAAAACAATCAATAAACGTATATAACATCATAGATATGATATAATAAAATTTAATGTGAGTTAAACTCACATTGATTTTCGTTTTCGCTGAAACGTCCCGATTTTGGACTAAAACCAAACGGTCGTCTGATTTTAGCCTAAATTTTCACTTGCTCCAAATCCAACCTAACCAATTCCATTGCAAAGATCTCGACGACATGAGCCCAATGCAAAAAACGGTGTACGAATCCGACCTCGTATGAATGAGATACACAATTTATAAGTTATCAACAAATTTAAATTAAAATTAAACAACTTTAAACTATTTACAAGGTTACCCCTCTCCACCACTACACCAAATACTGAGATTTGCAACTAACCATCCGCACATTTGGCAACGGTTAATAACCGTTGCCATTTAGCAACGATTAATAACCGTCTTGGTTCAGTTAGCAACGGGTTTTTCTTGTTGCTAATTGGGAACGGTTATTAACCGTAGCTGCTTTGGAGACAAATGATGGCGGTGAATTTCATCCTTTCACGCCATAATTTTTGGCGCGCTTCGTTCCAATTAGCAACGGTTTTCAACCGTGGCTAATTAGCAACGGTTATTAACCGTCCCAATCTTTTAGCCGGCCCAGTGGCAAGCCCACCAAGCCCCTGGGATGGGGCAACCAACTGAGCCGGGCAACACCCAAAATCTGTTTTACTTCACAGTTACAGCTCAATAGCAATCTCCATGTTGACGATCTGCTCGAACCCAAAAAAACTAAGGTTTCAAAAATCAACGCTTTCTAAATAATCATCGCTGCATACTCGGCTATTCCATCAGCCATAGTCGGCTCAAGCTTGCCTCCTACGCGATATTTTCTACTGCTGATTTGAAGTCCTGCTACAGTCTCTATACTGCCACTGCTAATTAAGTATGCGAATTTCTTGTTTTGAGTTGTCTAATTTTCTAAAATTGAGTCGCCCTTATCTGTTTTACTTCACAGTTACAGCTCAATAGCAATCTGGCGATCTGCTCGAACCCAAAAAAACTAGGGTTTCAAAAATCAACGCTTTCTAAATAATCATCGCTGCATACTCGGCTATTCCATCAGCCATCGTCGGCTCAAGCTTGCCTCCTACGCAATATTTTCTACTGCTGATTTGAAGTCCTGCTACAGTCTCTATACTGCCACTGCTAATTAAGTATGCGAATTTCTTGTTTTGAGTTGTCTAATTTTCTAAAATTGAGTCACCCTTTTACTGCTTTAGATTTCATTAACCTTGAAAACGCCTGAAGCTAATAACTTATTAGTATTTAGTTATAAACAAGTAGTTTTCTGTAAATAATCGTTTAGGAATTGAAATTTGAAAGCTGAAGCTAAAAAACTAATAATTATTTAGGAACTGATACTTACATTGATGTACTATTTTTCCTACAGTGTGTGTATGTCTACCCGCAAACATTTAGTTCATTTTTTCTGCAACTTGAAAAGATCCCCTTCTGCCTTTTTTACTATTTCCACTGAACCATGTGTAAACCAGACCATCAACTACACAACCAAAATGGTCGTGAAGGTCATTTCTACTTACCATGTCTTCATATGTCACTCCTCAGAATTGAAGTGAACTCAAAATATATCAACTGCAGATGTTATACCGTTAAAAAAAAAGGGTCTACCATAACCATGTGTAAACCAGACCATCAATTGCACAACCAAAATGGTCGTGAAGGTCATTTCTACTTACCATGTCTTTATACCGTTTATACCCGTTGCCTTTGACACAATTTGCAACGGTTTATACCCGTTGCCTTTTGGACATAAAGCAACGGTTTTCTCCCGTCGCTAAATTCAACCACTCCTGTAATGAAGACGGTTTTTACCCGTTGCTTTTAGACTTAACAACGGTTTATACCCGTTGTTAATATCTTATAATGGTGTAGTGCACTATTACATCATCTTCTTCCTTCCCCAAATAGAAACATGCACAGAGATATGAAAACCCAAATTTTCATGCACGTATATTGTAACAACCCGCATATTTTACGATTCGTATATTTAAATGTTTAATTTATATATAACATCGATAGTCGGATTTTAGTCCAAAAAAGTCACTATTCGTATAAGAGCAGTTGAATTAGTGAAAAGTCTTTGTGGATCGAGATTCGGAGGTGTCTATTTGAGAAAAACTGTCATACTGGGATTCAGACGTCTGAAATGAAGCATTCAGACATCTGAAATTGTTCGAATCAAAACAGAAAGGAAATAGGCCAAAATTGCCATTTTCAAACGTCTAAAATGGACGATTCAGACGTCTGAATATTGTTCTAGACAACTCATATTTTTCCAGATTCAGACGTCTGGTGTGGAAATTTCAGACGTCTGAATCAAGAATGAAGTTGAGAATCCACAATTTGAACTTGGGACCACTTCCATTGAGTTCAAAACGGTGTTTGCGACTTTTTTGAGTATAAGCATCGATATGTTTGGAGTTGAGTGAATTTTGCTATTTTCACTTAGGGCTTTGGGCTTGGGTTTGGGTTTCACCCAACTAATACTATACCCCAACTCAGCCCCCTCTCCTCTCCATTCACTCATTTCATTTCCTAACACTCAAGCTTTAGCAAAAATGGGGGAAAGAATGAGAAATGGAAATTCCTAAGCCCTAGATTCTTTTGCAAACTCACATTCAAGTCCAAAATCCAAGAGAAGCTTAGGTAAGCATCCTCTTCTCCTTCTCCATCTCAATTCCTCTTCGATTTCTGAAATTTTCTAAACCCTAACTTAGGAAATATTTGTTCTTGAGCTTAGATTGAAGCTCCTTGGGTTGTAATTGAAGAGTGATTGTTCTTGCCTTGCTCTATAGCTTCTCTCTTGAGTTTTGGGGGTTAAAAGGTGAGTTTTTGAACTCACATCTACATCTATATATTTGATAGTGTTAGGTAGCAATTCCTAACATATCATCCTTGTCCATTTGTCTTTGAATTGAATTGGTTTGATGAATATTCCAATTTTTGGCGTTTGAAGTCAAAATCTATGAAAATCCTTATGTGGTTGTTTGGGCATGTTGGTCGGAGTGTATTGGTGAGTCTCTAAGATTGGGTAGTCGTTTGGCGTAAGCCCCTAGCCATCATCACTCATTCGATTGCTTCTGATATGATTTGGCCATCATTGGCCTAGGCAAAGTATTGCCTGAGCTCCAGTTTCAGACGTCTGAAATATACAATTCAGACGTCTGAATCTGCTTGTCTCAGCCCAATTTGCCTACTTTGTGGGGGATTCCAATTTTTGATCGATTATTCTTTCTCCAATTAGTTGTTTCACTTTAGTTGACTTTGATGATTCTTTTTTAGATTTAGTACACGGGTTTTTATAAAATGATCTTTTTAATTGTATTAAAAGCTCATTTCTCCAATTTATAATTTCTATATAAAACGCACACAATTTTGCACTTCGAGCGAAGAGGGAGGAGAATTAAATGATTAAATAAAACGCGTGCTATGAACACTGAATCTGCTTGTCTCAGCCCAATTTGCCTACTTTGTGGGGGATTCCAATTTTTGATCGATTCTTCTTTCTCCAATTAGTTGTTTCACTTTAGTTGACTTTGATGATTCTTTTTTAGATTTAGTACATGGGTTTTTATTAAATGATCTTTTTAATTATATTAAAAGCTCATTTCTCCAATTTATAATTTCTATATAAAACACACATAATTTTGCACTTCGAGCGAAGAGGGAGGAGAATTAAATGATTAAATAAAACGCGTGCTATGAACACGTGGGTTTATCTTTTCAGTTAATTCCTAATCTATTTGTTTGATCGTTTTGACCTTTGGGTCAGGTTTACCGATGAGATGAGGAGAACTTTGTACTACTTTGAGTGTGAAATTGACTAACGGTTAGTAAACCGTTTAGTGCGAACGTGGGGTATGGGACTCACGTTAACATTTTCCGGGTTCCTTTCTGAGAGTTGTGACACATTCCGCCGGACAGTGGTGTCCAGTACCGCCACTACGGTTTGTTGCCTTCGGGCATTGCCTTCGGGCGTTGCCTTCGGGCGTTGCCTTCGGGCGTATGGATCCTTGTTATACAGTACTGAGCTCGAGCATCTTTTGTTTGTTTGAAAATTATATTTCCCTAGAGTATCGCCCTTCGGTGTAGGTTCTTTAAACCACACGATATATAGCGATTACCTTGTGGAAACTTGTGTTACCTTTATTGGTATTTGTTATTTGCCTTTTGGCTTGTTTTGGGATATGATATCCTTGGTTTATTTGAGTTGCCTATGAGATGAGGCTTGTTTTGATTCATCTTTTGTTAGATGATCTGATTATCTCTTTTGGAGATATTTGTGGTACTTTATGACCATGTATGCTCATTATCATTTAGTTTATCTAACTGATTTGTTTAGCTAAACTGACCCGTGTATTTTATACTCGGGTCAGACCGAGATGTTTCAGGTTAGGTACATTGGACTTAGCTTATTTTGCTTCCGCATGGACTATTCCGCTCGCTCCTTTTTTTATAACTTTTTGTGTAGTCCTTTTTGGCTGTAACTCTGATACGTATTCTTTTGACTCGCCTGTATATTGTGGTTTGCTGTACCACATGACATGTATCATTTTGTAAACTCTGTAGTGTATCTGTATATGTGTAAATGTATGTGATGATCTACTGTTCTGTGATGTGTATTACATTCGAGTTGTTATATTTTATTCTGATAGATCCTTCAGCCACCTATGGCTTTGTATTAAGTATTTATTGGAGATTTCGATCCACTTGAGTAAGAAGTGGCAATTATCGGCGTATTCAATAGATAATTAAGACAATGTTATAGATGGTCGCTCCTATCCAGCTCTATTCTCCGCATTAGCAGACGGTGTTACTTAGTAATACTCTTTGCTAATGTGGGTCTTGGAGTGGGGCGTTACAGCTTGGTATCAGAGCAGAGTTCAGAACAAAATATGATAAACATAGAACAGAGACACATATTACGGTACATCAAAGGGTTGTACGAATGTTACGAATCTTTGAATCATCGTGCCTTTATTCTTTCCATGCCTTTGGGGTAGATAGAATTTTGGGAATACGTCTAGGAATGCATTTTTCCGTAGTATTCCATATTTCAATTAATGATATCTACCTTGTGAATAATCTTTACCTTATCTTGTCTTTCAGCTAATGGCTGGAGAGGCAGAGGACGACGCTCGGATGCTGGGCAATCCAACGGCTTGCATCCGGACGGCGTTTATATGTCTGCCGATCAGTTTTTGGAGTTATTTAGGAGCACTCAGCCTCCAGCTCCTATTCGTGCATCTCCTCCATGCAAGTCTGCCTTTGTACGCCTGTGCAGTGATTTTTCTCATCTTGGTGGAAAGCCATTCAAAGGCTCCGAGTCCGTTCTTGAGGTCCAAGCTTGGATTCACACATGCGAGCGTATCTTCTCTCGCATGGATCTTTCTGACCATGATCGAGTTCTTGTAACTTCTAGCTTATTGCAAGAGCGTGCCCTTGATTGGTACGAGCTTCTTGTAGCCGAACTTGATGAGTCTGTTCTTCCTTGGACTCAGTTTCGGGAATGATTCGAACTCAAATTCGTTCCTGAATCTGAGAAAGTTTTATTAGCCCGTCGCTTCCTTGAGTTGAAGCAAGGGAAGTCCTCCGTCTCTGAATATGTTGCATCATTCGAGGCCTTATCTAAGTATGGTCTTGAATTCATTAGCACCTCTTATAAGAAGAATCCGAAGTTTGTCTCTGGTCTTAAGAAATATCTTAAGAAGTCTTTAATGCTTCAGCTTAAGCTTTCTTTTGAGGAGTTGGTTGACTCGGCACTTCATCTCGAAGCCATCGAGAAGGAGTGTGTTAGTGGTGATGATATTGAGGTTCGCGAGAACCCCAATAAGAAGAAGCTTCCATTTCATAAACATGAATTTTTCCCTTCCAAGAAGAAAAAGCCTGTTGAATCTGGTTCTAACTCTCAATCTGCTGGAACACCTTCCATTCGGAAGTGTTTCAATTGTGGTTCTCCTGATCATATGATCCGAGATTGTCCTAAGCCTCTCTTCTGCCGTTATTGCAAGAAGGAAGGTCATCGTATTTCCACCTGCCCTACTGCTCCTGCTAGTGCCAAGTCTGGCAAGCTTTATGTTGCTAAGGCTTCTGGAGGTTCCACTCAGCCCAGAGGTATTTCTCCTCCTATCCTTGATGACATAATTTTATTTCGTGATCTTTCTATTTGGTTTCTTTTGATACGGGTGCGTCCCACTCTTTTATATCAAAAGAACTTGTTGATTCTTATTCTTTAAATATTATGGGTTTGATGACTTCACTGAGAATTGCGAATCCGGTTGGTGGATCCGCAACACTCAGTTTGCTTTGTAAAAATGTCGAGATTATTTTACGTGATTATTCTTTTCGAGCCGAGTTGCATGTTATGCGTTATTTAGGCTTCGAAACTGATTTTTGGGAAAGGATTGGCTTAATCATTATGAAGCCCATATCCTATGTCCAAGGTGGACTATTCATCTTCGACATCTTCAATATGTTAAGCAGATTTCTTTGGTTCTTAATGATTTTGATTTCCATATTCAGTGATATCATTTTAATTCTTTAAACCTACGGGATGAGGAGAATATTATTTCTCTCATTCAAGTAGTTTGTGGATTTTCCGGTATATTGAGCTTGTCTTAGGATTATCACCTAAGCAATCTATTGAATGGTGCTAAGGTCTTTTCAGCTCGACCTTGCCACCGGTTCATCAGCTACGAGTTGCGAGGGGTAGCATTCCACTTACCACATTCCGCACTCGTTATGATTCTGTGAGTGGTTCGTTATATCATTCGATTTGACGAACCTTCTACCTTATTTCATCCATTTTGTGAATCGAGTATTCTACGAATATTTCGATTAGTTTATCCTTATATTTATTGATTATGGATGAAAATAAATTTAAAATTTGCAAATCTTTTTAATAAGATATTTGTAAGTATGATTGGATTTTGTTCTTAAAACGAGCAAAGAATATTTGTAAAATTTTTAAGAGACTTGTTTATCATATAGGAGATGATTTTGTGTTGTTTTGCCCGTTGAGTGCTTTAAGAATTCTGGTCGATGCGCTTGATCAACGTTATCGATAGGAATCTCCTAAACACTATGATGAGACAGTCAAACACAGTAAATTCTTGTAAAAAGTTAATTTTTCTAAAAAGATGAATATATATAAAGTTAATTATAATTTTGAAAGTCTTAGCTTTTCGGGAAAGAGAATCGATTAAAGGAACTCTTTTCCAATGCTTTTATTCTTGTGGTTCCCGAAGGGAACCAAGACTTTATTGTTTGTACCGATACTAGTCGTATTGGTTTGGGTGTCGTTCTCTTGCAAAAGGGAACGTTCTATCGCATCTGCTTCTTGACAATTAATGTTTGTCGAGACTAGATATGCCATTCATGATCTGGTGCTCGCGGCTATTGTTTTCTCATAAAGGAACTCAATTTGCGTCAACAACGTTGGCTCGAGTTCCATGCATCTTATGATCTTGATATTTTTATACTTCCGGAAAGGGAAATCGTGTTGTCGATGCCCTTAAGCCGAGAGCAGCAAGCGGTTGTTTCTTTGATGATATCTGAATAGAATGATCTCGAGACTTTATCCACTTGTGAGATTCGAGATCGTGAATCCAATTCATGTTCATCTCTTGTTTTGTGTATCCTTGAGGCTCATCCTTCTCTTTTGGACCGTACCTCTTTTGGCTAAACTCTATGTCCTGTTAATTGCATGGAGTTCCTACTTCAATTGTTAGCAATCGTGGTCCATTATTTTACTAGTGGATTTTCATAGGGTCTTCAAAAGCTTTGGGAACAAAGCTTAATTTTATCACCTCTTATCGTCCTCAATCCGATGGACAAATAGAGCGTGTGGATCAACTCTTGAAGATCTCTTTCGTGCATGTGTTCTTAATTTTGGTGGAAGTTGGGAAGATCATATGTCTCTTGTTGAGTTTTCTTCCTATAGTAAGCTTCCAATCTTGTATTGGTATGGCACCTTTCGAGGCACACTACGGAAGGCCATGCCGATTTCCTTTTGTGTTGGCTTGAAGCCGGTGAGAAGCTGGTTTTAAGTCCAGACTTTATTGGTGTTCATTCGTGTTTCACCTATGATGGGTGATGTGCATTTCAGTTGATCGGAAAAATTAGCATCTCGATATGTTTGTTTATTTCCCATCACCAAATGCATTGTTTCCATGGCTTATCACCTCTTTTTGTACCGACTCAATTCTTTTGCTATTCCTAACGCTTTCCACGCCTCTCAACTACGGAAATACCTTAGGGATTCCGATCCTGCTCTTGAGCCCGGTGTAATTGAAGAAATTGAAGTTTCACCAAATTTGACTTATGAGCAACATTCTATTCATATCATTACTTTGAAGGTTAAACGCCTTCGAAATAAAGATGTTCTTGTTGTGAAAGTTCAATGGTCCTCAAATCCCAAGGATTGCTCTTGGGAATCTTGAGAATCCATCGAGCAAACACATCCGGACTTACTCTTTCATGCTCTTTATGGTGAACTTCTTATTTCATTTTTCTTTTGTGTTGATATGCTTTTATGGTTGTTACTCTTTATTTTCTTCCTAAGTATTGCAAGGACGCAATTTCTGTAAGGAGGGGAGTCTGTAACAACCCGCATATTTTACGATTCATATATTTAAATGTTTAATTTAAATATAGCATTGTTAGTCGGATTTTAGTCCGAAAAAGTCACTATTCATATAAGAGCAGTCGAATTAGTGAAAAGTCTTTGTGGATCGAGATTCGGAGGTGTCTATTTGAGAAAAACTGTCATACTAGGATTTAGACGTTTGAAATGAAGCATTCAAACGTCTGAAATTGTTCGAATCAAACCAGAAAGGAAATAGGCCAAAATTGCCATTTTCAGACGTCTGAATATTGTTCTAGACAACTCATATTTTTCCAGATTCAGATGTCTAGTTTGGAAATTTCAGACGTCTGAATCAGAAATGAAGTTGAGAATCCACAATTTGAACTTGAGACCACTTCCATTGAGTTCAAAACGGTGTTTGCGACTTTTTTGAGTATAAGCATCGATATGTTTGGAGTTGAGTGAATTTTGCTATTTTCACTTAGGGCTTTGGGCTTGGGTTTGGGTTTCACCCAACTCATACTATATCCTAACTCAGCCCCCTCTCCTCTCCATTCACTCATTTCATTTCCTAACACTCAAGCTTTAGCAAAAATGGGGAAAAGAATGGGAAATGGAAATTCCTAAGCCCTAGATTCTTTTGCAAACTCAAATTCAAGTCCAAAATCCAAGAGAAGCTTAGGTAAGCATCCTCTTCTCCTTCTCCATCTCAATTCCTCTTCGATTTCTGAAATTTCCTAAACCCTAACTTAGGAAATATTTTTTCTTGAGCTTAGATTGAAGCTCCTTGGGTTATAATTGAAGAGTGATTGTTCTTGCCTTGCTCTATAGCTTCTCTCTTGAGTTTTTGGGGTTAAAAGATGAGTTTTTGAACTCACATCTACATCTATATCTTTGATAGTGTTAGGTAGCAATTCCTAACATATCATCCTTGTCCATTTGTCTTTGAATTGAATTGGTTTGATGAATATTCCAATTTTTGGCGTTTGAAGTCAAAATCTATGAAAATCCTTATGTGGTTGTTTGGGCATGTTGGTCGGAGTGTATTGGTGAGTCTCTAAGATTGGGTAGTCAATTGGCGTAAACCCCTAGCCATCATCACTCATCTGATTGCTTCCGATATGATTTGGCCATCATTGGCCTAGGCAAAGTATTGCCTGAGCTCCAGTTTTAGACGTCTGAAATATACAATTCAGACGTCTGAATCTGCTTGTCTCGGCCCAATTTGCCTACTTTGTGGGGGATTCCAATTTTTGATCGATTCTTCTTTCTCCAATTAGTTGTTTCACTTTAGTTGACTTTGATGATTCTTTTTTAGATTTAGTACACGGATTTTTATAAAATGATCTTTTTAATTGTATTAAAAGCTCGTTTCTCCAATTTATAATTTCTATATAAAATGCACACAATTTTGCACTTCGAGCGAAGAGGGAGGAGAATTAAATGATTAAATAAAACGCGTGCTATGAACACGTGGGTTTATCTTTTCAGTTAATTCCTAATCTATTCGTTTGATCGTTTTAATATTTGGGTCAGGTTTACCGATGAGATGAGGTGAACTTTGTACTGCTTTGAGTGTGAAATTGACTAACGGTTAGTAAAACGTTTAGTGTGAACGTGGGGTATAGGACTCACGTTAACAGTTTCCGAGTTCCTTTCTGAGAGTTGTGACACATTCCGCCGGACAGTGGTGTCCAGTACCGCCACTACGGTTTGTTGCCTTCGGGCATTGCCTTTTGGCGTTGCCTTCGGGCGTATGGATCCTTGTTATACAGTACTGAGCTCGAGCATCTTTTGTTTCTTTGACAATTATATTTCCCTAGAGTATCGCCCTTCGGTGTAGGTTCTTTGAACCACACGATATATAGCGATTACCTTGTGGAAACTTGTGTTACCTTTATTGGTATTTGTTATTTGCCTTTTGTCTTGTTTTGGGATATGATATCCTTGGTTTATTAGAGTTGCCTATGAGATGAGGCTTGTTTTGATTCATCTTTTGTTAGATGATCTGGTTATCTCTTTTGGAGATATTTGTGGTACTTTATTACCATGTATGCTCATTATCATTTAGTTTATCTAACTGATTTGTTTAGCTAGACTGACCCGTGTATTTTATACTCGGGTCAGACCGAGATGTTTCAGGTTAGGTACATTGGACTTAGCATATTTTGCTTGCACATGGACTATTCTGCTAGCTCCTTTTTGTTATAGCTTTTTGTGTAGTTCTTTTTGGTTGTAACTATGATATGTATTCTTTTGACTCGCCTGTATATTGTGGTTTGCTTTACCACATGACATGGATCATTTTGTAAACTCTGTAATGTATCTGTATATGTGTAAATGTATGTGATGATCTACTATTCTGTGATGTGTATTACATTCAAGTTGTTATATTTTATTCTAATAGATCCTTCAGCCACCTATGGCTTTGTATTAAGTATTTATTGGAGATGCCGATCCACTTGAGCAAGAAGTGGCAATTGTCGGCGTATTCAATAGATAATTAAGACAAGGTTATAGATGGTCGCTCCTATCCAGCTCTATTCTCCGCATTAGCAGACGGTGTTACTTAGTAATACTCTTTGCTAATGTGGGTCTCGGAGTGGGGCGTTACATATATGGACTGATACGGAGCTACGTACCTCCGTTCAGCGGACGAACTTTGCCGACAAATTTCTTTTCATGCGAGCTTCCAACCGCACACCGCCACTTCACTTCCGATCCCCTCCCCCAAAGTCGACCTGTACACTTCCCCTACAACCCTTCGTAACGTTGGACCCACCAAAAGATCCCCAAACACCATAAAACTTCAGCACTAGGTGCTATTCGACGTCTCAAACTCAAATCCAAGCTCTATTTTGCAAATCGATGAACACAAATTGAAATAAACTCAACCCTAACCCAACTTCCTCCAAATCACTCTTATCCAGAAGTGAATGCGTGCAAAATTAAAGGTATAGAATTGAAGACAATCATCGTACGAGTCTAAAGGAACTTGTCTCAAGATTTTTCGTTGCTTGGATTCTTAGTTATGGATTTTTAAATTTTGAATTCAAAGAGGGAAATCCAATTTTTGGTTACAGGCAAGTTTAAATAGAGGGAGAAAGGTATGGGCCTTAGAACGTGGAGCATAGGACTGGGTATGGCTATGGCCTAGGCATGGTAAAAATGGTGGATATGTGTGCATACATATTATTTTAATTTAAAATATTCAACAAAACATACCCGAAAATTTCAAACTCCAAACGAGACGTGCCACTTGGCATTCCATATGTTATACCCCTATTCCGAATGCAATGGAACTTGTCCTAAGATCTAATTCGATCATATGCAGAAGATAGTTTTTAGACCTAGTTATTATATTAAATTTTTGATATTAATTTCAATGCGTTTCGAACTCACACGATCAAATGATACGTCTGATCGCATTGAAATTCGATAGCGTAATATAATTCACTATTACGGATCTAATGAAACTAGTTTCATCGAAATCCAAGACTGTGCCTCGAAGGCTTATTTCAGAGATTTAAATATTTAATTATCCATATTTATCCGATCTGTTTATATTTGTAAATAAACTTACAAATTGAACTCACCAATATTATTTACAAATTAAAAGGAGTTAATAAAATTATTAAATCCATTTAATTCACAATCCAAATATTTAAATATACCCTATATTTGAATTATAAGCTATTAAATTCCAAAATTCAATTATTTTAAATATTAAAATAAATTAAACATTTAAAATCAAATGACTAAAATTTTGGGTTGTTACATGCTTAATCCATATTTGATATCTCTATATGACAAGTCCGATGAATAACCGAGAACGTGTTACCCAAAATCCCATACCAGACGGTACCACTGATCTGTTTTTCAAATTTTTCGTCACACAGAAATAAGAAATACACTAATACAATAATAAAAGTAATCATATAAAAATGTATACATTATATTATAAATCTCAAATAATGTTATATAAGATATATGATACAAAAGTAATACCCAAAAATATTTGAACATTATCATATAATAATTTCACAAGTCCATTATTTAACTTAGGATCATCATTAAATATCATAAAACCATTAGATAATTCAAAGTAAGAATTTACTAAATCTTTATAAATTTCTACATGAATCAAAATATTATTAAACTACCTCAAGTATTAATGAACATCTCAAAATAACTTGTAAAATCAAATATTACTAATCACAATCATTTCATAATTTTCTATAAGTAAATACTATATTAAAATAAAAATTAACTTCCAAGATAAATTCCAATATATTTCAAATCATTAAAATATATATAATTCAAATCTTTCTCCGTATATAATTAAGAGCATTATTAACTATATTAGTACCACTTAATAACATTTAAAAGCTATTTCATAATTTAATGATTATAATCCATTCTCCAAACATATTTATATTAAATAAAATAGACTTCTAAAATGAAAATTAAACATTAAATCATAAAACTTATATATACGTTTAAATAAATTACTAAACATCATAAATATATCTTAAAAGATTATAATATGATATAGAATAAACACCATTAATCATTAATAAAATATAATATAAAATATACAAAATTAATATATCAGTAATACTAATAAGGGAATTAAGTGGTCCTCCTTATTCTCTTTATTTCCAAGAAATTCGGGTGCATTTGTGCCCCGATCGTTTGGTATGGTGAATATAGATGGGGTTATGGTCCCTCCTTAGTCAGGCAAGAATTGATTATTGGTCGGACTATCTTGTTGGTTTCATTTTGGACTCTAACCTGCCTTATTCCGTGGTTAAGGATCATTGCTTCAGAGCTTGGCAGCTTAAGGATAGTCTCCTTGTCCATATGGACAACTCCATATTTTTCTTCAAGTTCCCGAGGCCTGAGGAGCGTCCTCGAATTCTGAGTAAATATCCCATCTTTATCAGAAGCAAGCCTTTTATTGTCACTACTTGGAGTTTGTCTGTTGACTGTGCCTAGGAGTAGGTATTATCTATTCCTGTATGGACATACTTTTCCCATATTCCCTCTGTTTTGCAACCTATGTTAGGTTTAAATTGGTTAGCTAGTTCTATTGGAAAAGTCAAATGTTTTGATGCTAATACCATTGCTCGGGAAAAATTATTTTATGCTAAAGCTTTGATTGAAATATCTTTGGATAAGTCTTTGTCGAATTTAATTAAAGTTAGAGTGATTGAGGATCTTGTAGCGGAGATTGTAGTATGGTACGGTTGGAAACCATATACATCTACGTCCTGTCAGTCGTTTGGTCATCTCTCATAAGCTTGTTCTTATAAAACTTTTGTAGGGCCTCTCTCTATTCGGACCCCACTTCCTCGGCCTCCGATCATGAAATGTATCCCAAAAGAGCGTTTTGATCCTCCTCCTGTGCCTTCTCCTATTGTGCCTCCTTCTCTGCCTCCTATTGAGCCTCATGTGCCTCCAATTGAGCCTACTGCTCTCTTTGATGTAGGTTTGGCTTCCTCTGACGTTCCTAATATTTCATATCATGTATTATCTTTGGCGGCCCTGGTTAGTGGTATTGAGTAGAATTCTGCTGAGAAAGCTTGGATCCATGTACAGTCTGAGATGCGATATGACCCTACTAGACATGATTTCACATGTTTGTTAGTGATGTTGATGATGAATCCAGACGTCTTTATTACTCCGTTGATGGGAGCGGCCTTATTCTTTCAGTGAAAGGCCCTAAAGGAGCGCGAAATAGATCTCTTCTACTTGATGATAACTAGGATAGGAAATTTATCTATTACAGGGATCACCCTGGTTTTGTTCTGGATATTGCGTCTCTTTTTGTGGATTATTTACATGTGCTAGGCTCTGATAGAAGTGATTCTTCATCCTCTTGGAAGGAGGAGCCTATGTTCCCTTAGGACATTTATTTAGCTGCAGAGCAATTTTTGCTTCTCACCCATATTGTAGTCTACGTGGTATGGCCACTATAAAACCATATATAATTGTTTCTGTATATGTGCAGAACACCTTTTCTATATTTATATACAGTGGCACGGCCCACTATAAAGTCGGCTGGCTTTGCCAAAAAAATATACATGTTCAGCCAACTGAAACACTACCTCGGTTGACTAACCCAAGTCGACTAAAACCATCAATAGGTCGATTTAAATGGGGTATTGCTTTCAAGTTGGGATTTTGTACTAGTTTAGTCGACTGGATATTTTGCTCAGTCGACTAAATCTGGTTTTAGTCTACTGAATTTTGGATACATGTCTTGGGTTTTGATTTTACACTAGTTTAGTCGACGGAATTTTATTCTCAGTCAACTAAATTACCAGAATTCAGAGAAGAATGACTTTTAAGAATTCTTACCTTTGATTACACAAGTTTTTTCTTTCTTTGTTAATGTTTATTCACTTCTATACTTTGAACATGTAATTTGATCATTATCTTATGATCACTAAATCAATTCAAACATAGTTGTGAGTAGAACTCACCTTGAATCGAAGAGCATTCTAGCTTTCCTTCCTCTTCTAGCCTTCTCTTCATGAATTCTTCAATTCAATTTGGATGGGCAACTCTTGTGCTTCATTATACTATTTGGTGTTGATAGTTAACTTAAAGCTTGATTTTTGATTGTATTAGTTATTAGGATTTAATGTGGCTTAAATTTCAGAATTTAGAGTGAAATAATTTTAGTAGAAATGCTAAAATTTCATATATCTAAATTGGAGGGATTGAACTATATTTATAAGAGATGGTGAAAGCTCTAAAGTTGGAAAACTCTAGAACCCCTTCTCATAAAAGCAATTTTTTTTAGGTTTAGGTATTATTTAATTGGGCTAGTTGAATAAAAATATTTCTAATCTTATTTTGTTCACATGAAAACAATATCAACATCCCAATAGCCATCATTGTTTACATGAAGTCTTATTGCACTTGGGCCTGTGTAGTAATGGGCTTGGTTTTACTAATAAATTTCTTTCTTCTTCATTTCTAATCCATTTTAAATTCTTTTATCATTATAAAATCCTTTCTAACTTCTAATTAAATTCTAACACATTTATTACCAATTTCATTTACTATAGAATCCCACAAGATTTTATTTTATCAATTTATTTCAAATAATATTTCATGACTTTACCTTTCAAAATAACCAAACAAATTATCAAATCAATTTCTTTCATAAATTAAATAAATTCTTAACATTTTAATAAAATAATTTCCATCAAATTCTCAAATTATTTCTTTAATCACATATTAATTTATTCCAAAGCTCTCATTTACTTCATTAATAAATATTAATTATCTTTGAGTAATTGCTACTTTATAATGGGCTGTTACAAATAACCTCTATTCAACTTTTAGTTATGTCTTATAGGCTTGTTAACTTATAAAATGCCCCTTCAACCATTTATGAGCCTAATCCACAAATTGGAACTGACTTCACCCAACTACGTGTCCATACTCATTTACGCAATACCCCACTAAAGTTAACCAATGCAAAGACAATTACTGGTAGGAGAAGAAAAAATAAATCTAATTCTGATTTTTTTCTTCAAATAAGCATCATTTTACTATCTATAATATACCCCTTTCTCCTCTAATCTCCTCGCATAATTTTAATTTACCTCTTAAATTCGCTCTGCATAATCATCTCCATCTCCGCCTATAACATTTTATTTGCAAATCCATCTTCTTTTTCTCCTCTTTTTCAAACTTTATTTATCCTCTCCAAAAACCTCTAACCTTAATCTTCATGTTAGCGGTGATGACAATGGAGACAATGGAAACAACAACAATAACAATGGAGGGTCGCAATTGGCAATGGTGATACAGAGATAGATATGACATACGAAACCAAAAATTGGAAATTTCGTTAAAATAGTTGACATGTTGTGCTTTAACGATGGGTTTTCATGCGTGAACCATGGTGATACAGAGATGGATATGTATGATGCATGGTATAATAAAGGAAAAGAAAAAAAAACATCATTGTCATTGTTACTATTTTTCAAACAAAAATTTAAAACCGATTGATTAAAAACAATTTCATAAGTTGGTTTTAGTTAAAATAATTTGAAAAAATTTCTTGATAATCCTATCAATCGAACACACCTTGAACTATCAACTTCGAATTTGAGAGAACCGTTCTATAACTTTGTAATGAAGCTGCAAAGTCCATTAGGAAATTCTAGTTTTAATGAAGGAGAAGAATTGTCTATATTTCAAATGGAAGCTGTATAGACCTATTTATATCATTTCATGCTACAAAAATATCTCATTAATACATTTAAAAGTCAGACGTAATATTAGTTAGGTTAATAATAAATCATTTAATAATATCAATATGGTTCGTCCTCTAATTATTAATCAATATTAATAATTCCGACTCTCATAAAATATTTATGATTTAATAAATATTATTTTCTACCGGTATAAATAATCAAATGAATATGTACAATTATATATTTTATTAGTTATTTTTTCAACTTCTAATAATATTAATAAAGTAATAAATAAATCCATATAACAACTATATTAATCCATTCACGATTGTGTGACTCCCGAGTGTGAAGTCAACCCTCAGTAATGTTTAAATATTTAAGCCTGTAGAGACTTTCCTGAACCACATTAGTGGACATGAGTATAGTTGCTTATAGATTATTTAGGAGAAATAATTTCTTATCTTTTAAAGCGACACTCTTAAGCAACTATATATTGTACATGTTTTCTTTCCGTCACCACTGTATCACTTAGATATCAAGAATTTAGTCAATGATCAAACCACTTATAATATCCATACTTTTAATTGTGAAGTCGGCATTAAAGTCCATGTTTCAATCCGACAACATTTATTAATTAACTGATTTGGTTTGGTTAAAAACTTTGACTTTAAGTTCATACGATAACGGTGATACTAACCTTCTATTCGAAGGAGACATATCGTCTCTTGAATAGTGTTTCACTTCAAGTGGTTCAACTTATCCTAACTATGACTTTAACATGATCATCATTGTCGTAAGATTAACCATAATCAACGTATAGTTTAGACACTGATGATTCATAATTTTCTCATATTAAAAGACTAGTGCACATCATCATGTGAGATCTCCCATTTGACTTTTTAAATTGTAGAAAACTCCCACTGAGTCATTATGTGATTGTCCCAGATAACTACACCTACGTAACCATTTGGTGTCTAACATTCATGAGTAATTCAACATCCATCATATGAAGAGCGTTGCAGATACTAGTCTCAACGAATATATCAATATCCTGTTCACAATAAATCTTGACTAGGAATATTCAAGGACTGGTATTTATTTTATACGCTTCAATATCCATAATTACGAACACATTCTTAACTGCGGTCTATTAAATACTTTTCCAAAGAATTTGCTACTTGTATGTATGTAATGTATTTAAAACATTAATTATATCCTATTACAACTATATATATAATAGAAAATAAAATGAAAATATTATTTTATAATGAATAAAGTTCGTTGTAAGAGTTAAGTTGTATAATCAAATTAGATAATTGCCCATATGACACCTTCTTAAGTTTGTCAAAGTTAATCTTTTGTTATTTACTTTTTACTTTGTTTCTAATGTTTTATGAAACCTAATACTGAAGTGAAAATTAAATGGAAAAGAGAAGCGAAAATTTTATTATATTAATTATTGAATCAAAAGAATTATTAGGGAAATGCAAAAGAAAAAGAAAATCCTCTCTTTGAAAAGCTACAAAATTATCAAGGCGCATATGCTAGTTTGCCTTGCTTTCTTTTTATTGTATTATTTAATCAAAATCTAAGTTCTGAGAATTTGTTTGCATGATGTAACGACCTGGAATTTTACCATTTTGATTGTGAATATTTAATTAATTTTAAATATTTAAATAATTGATTTTAAAAGCTTAATAACTCCTTTTAATTAATAAATAAAAATAGTGAACTTGTTGTTGGAAAATATGTACAAAAATATAGTTCGAATAAATATCGATAATGAGACCGAGAATCGTTTTCTCGATAAACGATCTCGAAACACATGACATTATATCCCCGTACCTTATCTTGGATTTTGACGAAACTAGTGCTATTAGGATCAGAATAATAAAGCAATGTGCATAGACAAGTTTCATGATGATGGGATGTTCTGTGTGATCATGCGAGCTCAAAACGTTCGTGCGATGATTAAAAAGAGAAAAAAATAATATTATTATTTTAATATTTACACATCATCCTACTTGGACTATTTTTCATTTTCCTTTTTATATCACCTCAGGATTTTCCGGAAATAAATAATAAAATAAATTAAAAATAAGAATTAACCTAAGAGGAGAATTTTTCATAAACGTCCGAATTTGACTACGGGATTTACACAATTGTGCTCATAGTAATTTCTAGACAACTTTCATATATAACTTGTTGAAATCCAAGCTCAAATGAAAAAGTTATAAAGGATCGAATAAATAAGAAATTGAAAAGAAAAATAGAAAACAAAAAAAAATTAACCAGGGGAGAAAGCTTGCGGCGGCGTCTGAGGCAAACCTAAAAGCTTTGGATAGAGGCGGGTGGACACAGATTTAGAAAGTTAATTAAATTAATTGATTTTAATTTCTACCCTTTGTTGATTTGACTATTAATTCTGATACTAATACGTTAATTTATTAAATTGGGAGTTTGGAATAATGGATCTTTTTTTTCTAATTGCAATTGATATGTAAGTTGTAAAACCATAAATCATATGCTAGAATTGGACTTGACACCTATGAATTGCTAATTGGAATAATATAAATGTTGCAATGACTATCATAAAAATAGGACAAACATGTTAGCCCAATTGAAATAAGAATTAAATGGATTATGTCTGATAATTGAAATGGATTACGTCTGATAACTGAAATGACACTACTATAAAACATGTCATTTGCATCGGTTGTTTACCTCATGCTGCTTCGGTTCAACAACCGTAGCAAATGCATACATCACAACAGGAATAAACCTATTGCTACGGTTGTAGAATGGACGCAAAAAACCACTTTTTGCTACGGTTGTTTATAAGCAATGCAATATAGCCCTGTTTTGCTATGGTTGTTTATAGTAACCGTAGCAACAAACCGGTATTTGGCTCAAAAAGTGTGGCTTATTGCTTCAGTTGTTTTAAACAACAGACGCAACAAGCCGCTTTTTTGCTACGGTTGGTACTTGTAACCGTGGCAACAAACGACAATTGGCTTCAAAAGCGTTGCTTATTGCTATGGTTGTTAATTACAATTGACGCAAAAGATTTGCCTTCAGATTCAAAAGAGCTAGTCCAGTCACATTTCATCTCTGCCTTCAGTATCAAGTCATACGTCAATCAAAGGATGATTCTTTACTCAATACAATTCATAATTTTGAAATGAAGCATATTTTATCTATGTCAAATAGTCACAATAGTAACACATATAAGCAAATGAATATCAAACTAACACTATAGTAACATATATGCCTTCAGTATCAAGTCATATTTTATCTATGTCAAATATTTCTCAGGAAATCTAATCTAACAAAATAATGCAGAAATTAATTCAGTCATCCTTTAATCTCTTAAGCGGCCTTCACTATTAAGCTCATCGCCTTAATCGCCTTTTTAGTGTAAACCCAACTACAATGCTCGGCTGCACATGTTCTTTGAATGGATGACTTGTCTTTTCTCCAACCATAACAATGTTTTCAAAACAGAATCAAAGTTACCATAATTTGACATACAAAGAAAAATTGAGTATAAATGGATGATTTTAAAATATGTTATACTAGTGAAAAATGCCGAAATTCAAAATAGTGAAAAATCGAACACGACCTAAATATAAATCAGTGAAATTATTACTCACTCTTTTTTATAGTTCCATATAGCCATCATAGAATTTTATTAGCAAAAGCTAGGCATACACCGCCCTGTCAAATTAGATTACATAAAACTTTTAAGAAATCATAGTACGATTAACTTCTAATCATAATAATTGCAAAAATTTTGTCACAATATTTATACTATACATGTATGTTTGAAAATCTATATTAACTTCCTAAACAGAGGCAAGTGTAATTAAGTATTTACAGACACAAACTTTGAGGATAAAGATCAAGAACCCATAATTTCATGCATCGGTTTTATTAAAAAGCTTCTGTCACCACTCACTTCAAATTCTAAAACACTATTATTTCATTTAATTAGTATGTACAACTTAACAAGACATTTTTTCTGAAGAACAATACTGACAATTAGCCAAAAGTTTGCATTATATAAAAATAATTCCAAAATCACCACTTTCGTTAAATATCCAAAATCACCACTATCATTACATTTTCCAGTTTTTCATACAAAGGCCAAAACTTTTGTTATTATCACGACAAAGGTACCATATGAGTACTCCAATGTATTGAATGCACGTATATAGACATTGACGCAACTTTTTGTACTCATACATGGTCTAATAGAAACCGTGGCGGCGGCGATGGTTGAAACACATGTCAAAATGAATTTCATAGTTATATCTTTAATTTTGATATTCTTTTGAAAATTTGAATCGATTATCCATTTATATCGTAAACTTTTAACCAAAGACATATAGCAAAAGGCAGTTTTAACTGAATTAAGATAAGTGAACTTCATAAAGCAGTTTAACTAGCGTTTCTAATGAAGGCAATTAAACTTCCCTTTCGGAAAAAGCCTGTGTGACTGCAGCTAAGATAGGTCAACTTCTTTCTAAATAAAATGCAATTGTTTCAAAAGAATTCATGTATACTGAAATTATATATCATTAGAAAGGATATGTATATATAAATGTAGTTGGAACAGTGTCTCAATATGTCTTAAAAGAAAACATCATAATTTTGACAATGTGGTTTGTATAAAACCGATTTTCATTTATCCATAACACTTATCATCAAAAAACTTACACGGTTTACGATTAACAATGCAGATAGATTATTGATTCAACTTTTATTAAAAAGTTATCATACTTTAAAATAATTTAAAAAAGCAGATGAAATATATGAAATAAAATGATTGAAATTACATAATAGAGATTCGCTTTACAACTAAGTATGATACATGAACTTGTTTTCCACCTAAATTACAAAATAGGACCAGATGTTATTTTCCCGTTTCTAAAAGTTATAAAATAAGTGCTAAGAAACGTTAACCATGTAAATGTATGAGTAATTATTATGTATTGGACACGTAGGACTTACAGCATCAACATCTTCACTTTTTGTGAAATCCACAATCCACAAGTTCATGCAGTTGAGGCAATTCTTCCATTGCAAATAATATAGGAGCCATTACTATTTCCTGTATATTGATAGTAAATTTCATAATGTATGATCATTAAGAAAAGAAAGAAATAAGAGAATTACAATCATCATTTAATCCCTTTGGAATAGGTAGAACATAGTGCATGAACATTAAGAGAATTACATGTCGTATATCTAATAAAGAACCGTTCCCAAGACAAACTGGTGAGCCAGTGAAATCAAGAAAATCATATATCAACTTAAATTGCAATAATTCATCTAATTAGTATACAGATATACATCAAAGAATAGTAAAAAGAAGATAGAAGGGAGAAAGTAATAAATTGCAATAATTATGCACCTGCACTTCGTTTTGGAGTTATTTGTCATTTACATGGTCTCACCAGTGACCAAGTGTTCCACAACAGTTGCAAGCAATGACACTACCTGCAGGAATGTGATATTTCAACAAATTATAGCATACAAAATTGGAATGATAAATTAGGTGAACACATTACAAATTTCTAATTAAATATCCAAGAAATTTTTCTCTGAAAGCCTTTGTCTTTGACCGTGAACCTTCTGTGTAGTTGTTATAGATATTATATAAGGCACTTACATAACTGTTGAGCTATTCATCCTACCTACAATGGTTCAACATGGCACGCAACAATCTTACTTAGGAGTTGTACCATCAATAGTATACTGCATTTTTAGAATACAAAAATTTAAATATTAGAAAATGTAAATATCAGTTCTCATCAGAAGTTGCATATACCTATCTCCATGAACTGGTTATAATTTCCTCATCTTTTTCCAAATATAACTATAACGTTGCACAATAAAAGGTGAGGGTCCCCAAAATAAATTTTCTACCACTGCATTTTTAGAAGAATGCACCGGAAAGAGGAACATTTAATAGAAGTGAGAAAAGCACATAAAACACAGAAATAACACACAAAAATGCCAATACCAATTTTCATAGTTGTTATTACTTAGGAAAAGGTGGTAAATATATTATTTTTTCTTCTTAATTGCAGGCACTTTTTAGCTAGTGTTGGTAATTTTAGATTGATTTTAGCCACTGTACTTATATAAAGTCAAATGATTTAAGGCTTTGAGTGAGTTTAATTATTCCCCAAACATACCATACATGGATGTAATTTTATGGTATGAAATATATGTATCTTTTGTTGTTCTGTGCTAATCAAAATTGGATAAAATTCAATTGTGATAGAAGAATCTCAACTATAATAATATTTTTTGCACAAACAGGAGGAAACTCTTCTACACCAACCGCTAGCAGACGCTCCAACGGATTTGTAGGAATATGTGCTTCATTCAATGACTGCAATCATTTATGATAATAGTGGTGTTAGAAATGTGAATGGATGTAACTAAAAGTAGCATGTCCTGAACAAAGCACCTGCGTATCACAAAATCTTATTGCAGCTTCAAAGCAACTGGAAGATCAGATGAATTTTCACTTAGGCTACGACCTTTAGATTGTTTAAGTTTCTCAATTACTGCAAATATCGATTTTATACAAATCTTGCAAAATTATCAATATTAAAAGATGGCTTATTTGAATAATACACCTTTCTACAATCAATAACTAAAATTTTAAGTTTGTTAGCTCTGGAATTTAAACATATTGTACTTCAATTAATAACTAATTTGAAATCTGGAATAAATATAAACGTTCAATTTCAATTCCACCTGTATAAATGAATGTACGTTACATTTTTTTTTTAACCTAGGAAAACCCGGCGAGCCGGTAAACTTCTGAGGAGGGTATAAGAGTATATTAAAGCCGTCCGCTGATCCAAGCCCCCATACCCCCGGATAAATTTATGTAGGATAGGGAAGCGCATGGTAGGAATCGATCCTGAATCTTTTTACCAGAACTCAAGCCCGCACCCGCGGACTGTACATTACATTCTCTCACACAGTACAAATCTTGTGTGGCAAAACAATTACAACATTATAAAGAAATTTTTCAATAAAATTTTTGATAGAAAGCATCATATATTATGCAAACAAACTTAAAGGCATAGAATTTGTATATGCTTTCTTATTCTTTTGTGAACTTCTTAACACTTGATTAGCCAGAGCCATGTACCTCATATCAGACACACGATCATTAATACACTGCCAGAAAAAATTGCTAGTAAAATAAACAAGAGCAAATAACTATAGTTTCAAAATAGGCACCTTTAATTTTTGTACATCCACAGGATCCGGACCCGTCGGATTATAAGCAATGGTGGGTAGCAACTAAGGCCATCAGAGGCAGCGACGACAAGCATAGACTGGAATCGAATGGACTAAGCTATGACCAGACCCCATGTCAACATGAGCAACTGCACACCATAGGAAAAACTCTCTAACCACCGAACTCCCCACTACCCTAGAACCTCAAGTGTCCAAAAACAAAAACACTAAAAACACCACCAAGCATAAGACGATACACCCTATTTCCACTACCCGAAAACACCACCGAGCCCATAGATAACCCAACCAACCACCTAGCTAGTCGAGTACAGCTCAAATCTGAAACCAAAAAACCAAACTCCAATAATAGTCCGACAATGCGGGGTTTAACCGAAGGAGTGGTTTGGTTAGCTAAGGAAAGAGACCTAGGTCAAACGGAATAGAGGGAGGAACGGGATGTGGAAAGGAAAGGGGTACTCAGATGTAAGGTAAGGGGAATCGGCAGAGACGAGATGAAGGAACCCGAGAAAATTAAAGGAAAGGAAGCTCGAGGAGCGATTTGATTGAACGCGGCGGTAGTAGACACGGCAGAGGGAAAGAAAATATAAACGTGGACAAAAGAAAAAACAAATGGTCGGATCGGGAGATGTGAAAGATGGAGGTAGAAAATCGGGACGAAAAGGTTAGAGATGGAGTGATGAATAGTTTAGATTTGGAGGGAGAAGATGAAGGAAGAACTACTCTTGTCCCCGTTAAAAGACTACGGGGTCGTTTGGTTTATTTTGTATTTTATGTTTTGAGTTTTCAACATTAATTATAAAATATGAGAAGAATGAAGGGAGGTCGGAAGGGATGAACGGAAGATTGGAGAGGACCACGAAGTGGATGGAGGAACGACGGAAGAATGAATTGTTGCTCGTGCTTCCGTTTTTCTCAAAACACGAAAAATGAAAAAAAATTTGTTTTCTATTTTCTGTGTTAAATTCGTTTTCTAAAATGACCATTTTTCATAATATACATGCGTTGTTCGTATTTTTGTATAGACGAAAACTCAAAACTAAAAACGGTCAACCAAACATAGCCTACATTTCTTTGTGAAGTTGAGATTTATAAAATATGATATGAACGCTTTACACTATTTGCCACGGTTATACATACAACAGCCACAAATAAAATTATTTGCTTGCGCATTTGCTACGGTGGTAGACGACAACCGTCACAAATTGGTTTATTAATTTTCTATTGCCTTTTATAGACCAATTGCTATGGTTCTTAAGGAGAAACCAATGCAAATGACACTGTTTGCTTCGGTTTCTAACTCAACCGATGCAAATAAGATGACGCAATAGGTAGATTGTGTACTAGTGTGGATTATGTCTGATAATTGAATGAAATGGATTAATTTTCTTAAAAAAAGTAAATTGAAAGATATCTGAATTAAGTCTAAAAATAAAATGAATTGATTAACTTACTTAAAACAAGTAAATCAAAAGATGTCAGGATTGTAGGCGATCAACCTAAGACTAGAATTGGTCGACTGTCGTAAGTTACTTTAAACCTAGTAGACTGTTTGGGGCCTTGAGCCGATAGGGTTATGAACCCTATTGCTCTCTAAATTGCTTGATTGACATAGACATATTTAGGTGTTCTTATTTCAGTCGGCGGCCTTAGTTTGCATTTCCGTATCGTAAAGTAGAATGCGAAGTGTCATTAAGACGTGCAACTTATGTTGCGAAAGGTGCGCACAAGCGTTGAGACCGAATTATGAAGCATTGGTTGAGGCTGTTAGGATCAGATTCCGGTCATTAGTCGGGGTGTTAGGATCGGAGACTAGATCATGGACATTCTCGTGGGCCCATATGGGCATAGACGTTGAAAACTAGGTGGTGTCCAGTACCAGACGGAGTTAAGTGCAGCGACTCCTTTGGGTGCGTAAGAGGTATTTTGCTACTATGATCGAGGGATTGGACACAGGTGTATACAATGAGCCACTATGCGAATTTACATGTGTGTTCTTCCTCTCTTGGCCTATTATGAGTTAAAGTGGGGTCGTAGTTTCCCCAAAACTAGAAGGTCGTTCGGTGAGATGCGGTCTGTTGTTATCCCTCTGATGTTAGACTGATGACTGTTAGGTTGGTGACCTTAGCTTACAACCTTAGGTGCATGGACACTATACACACACCCTATACCACCTTGAGAAGACTTGAATTCAGTTGTATTTAATTTTCTTGTTAGTCTTGTTCTCATTCACCAGACTTTATGTCCGACCCATTCTATATTTCCCCCACCACGGGTGGACGGAGTAGCCGTTGATAGGTCCATTGTTGCCTTTGGATTATCGTGCTTGGAGTCTAGTTCAATTTTGTTATTTATCATATATTTCCTATCAGTACATTAGCTCTTTCAGTATTTTTCTTACGAGGGATTATTTTTATGATACTCTGATATTTGATATATACTGATGGTTTTCTGAGACTACGATATTATGAGACCTGGATATTTTGTCGCTTTTGAGATTTTTATTACTGTTATTATGAGATTATCCATATATCTGATATTATATTTCCGCTGTGATTGTATTTGGATTAGATAGATTATTTCCATATGAAATCAAATCTCTGATTTGATTGTTTTCTTATTTGATAGCTAAATAATCGATTATCAAATCTTGGGCAGTTTTGAAACTACCGGTTATTGGTTTGGAGAAACCAGTATCTGATAAGTTATTTGAAAACCACTTCGAACCGGTATAAGCGTTCGAATTGAAGACATCTTGAAGATGATGGAATCGAAGACGGAGTTCTTTGAATTGCAGAGATACTTGCTACTAATCCTAATGATGTAGTAGAAGTAGTGCCTTCGATTTGTCATATCCTGAACAGCGTGTATGATGAATGCTGGCATTACATTATTGCTTGGAGGGGAGTGTTAGCATTTCAATGTAGGATTTGCTAAAAAGGTAAAGTAACCTCAAGCCTAACATCCAGTAATGACTAAAATATGGGATATGCTTCAGGGCTATGTGGTTCGCTACCATTAGGGTATGGTCATCACCCGATCTTGATCGATATTTATGGATTTATGTATGTTTTAGGCCCAGTACGATTGTGGATTCAACCAAGGTGATGCCATATTTGGTACTGTCCTGGAAGAGATAGGCCGATCCTGATTCACATGGGGTCCATATAAGGCCCTCGATACATTTTTCTAGAGGTGTACCATGGCAAGCAGTACCCCAGTAGCCTTGTCATTGATAGATCCATTTTTGAATACATGCCTTACAGACTTCGTTATATACCAAACATGCGGGAATTTGAGATGCAAGCATTTCAACTATATTATATATTTATTTTAAACCTAATACATTATTATAATATCATTGGATTTTCCAATAAAAATTGTTTGGTTATCGTAATGTAAAAACTCGTCGGTGTTTATGTATGGTGTGGTCTTATGAGATACCTTTATTTTTGAAAGGTTTTATAACATTAAAAGTCCATGTGATTTGAGTTTCTCATGCTGGTTTACCAAATTAATCTGGGCGTTATTTTCTTATAATGCTTAGGTCAGCCCCGAGTATATTTCCAGATTTAGATGGATGCTTTAGAGCTTTAGGAGACGAGCTGGATGCCTCCAAGTCCTATTCACGTATTTTATTTTCCACTGCATTTCTTGTGTTGTATTTATCAACATTTCCAAGGACAGGCTGTTATATCTATCCAGGATGATGATAGGTTAGTTTACTCTGATTGATGTATGTAAATTATAGTCTTCTTTTGTAAAGAGCATGTGTATATTATATATTACTCATCATGATGTGAGATTTGTTATGCCTTTTATTTTCTTTCACCCCAATAATATGTCTTTTTGGCACTCGGATGCTAGGCACGTGAATACCGTGGATGTACTAGTGTTGACTTTTGAGGGTCAAAAAATTCGATCGTTACGGCATGGTATAAGAGCTTAGGTTGAGCGAACACCTAAGCATTGGTGGGCTAGACTCATTAGAGGTAGGGTTAGTAACACCCTAGATGAGTTTGAGAGAGTGTGCGTGTGTGTATGAGAGCGTGTATTTGTTAGTGCTTTAAAAATATTTTATATTATATTGATTGGTCTTTTGAGTGGTTTATGAATTCTGATCGATATAAAAGGTGTAACTATATCGATAGGGATTTCTAAACACTTAAACAAGGAAAACCGGCACATTATTGTTTTTGAAAATGGGTAAATGAAATAATTTTACCTAGATTATATTTTATATATAAAAGTATAATTTTCAAAATAGATATAGTTATTTTCGTTGTGATTGTTTATTAGGAAATGATAATACTCAATTTTTATCATTTGTTGTCTAATTAGTCACGCTCTTCCCGTTTAGGAGCATTGACTATTGTTTGTTGATTGATTATTTATGCTCGGTCATTTTATGAGCATTGACTATTGTTTGCTGACTAGTTATTCATGCTCGACCAGTTTATGAGCATTTATTATTTTATTTAGATTTAACACGAACACCTTGTGAATTAAGTTTCATAGTTTGACTATAGGTGTTCGGTAGTAATGTTGTTATAAAGTTTGTTTTGATGCAAGAAAGAATGATTTTATAAAGGTAATTTTATATAAATTTGGTTATAAGATGTGTTTTAAAATGAAGGGGATTTCTGAGAATTTAAATCCCTGTATTTTTGAAAAAGATTTCAAATAATTTTAGAGAAAAGTAATAATAGCATTACTTAAAAGAATTTATAAGTATAAGAATTTTAAAGAGAATTTTAAGTAAGATAGATTTTCTTTGGATATTTCGGGGAATGAGTCTCGATTAGTTTTGGGTGATCTAAATAATCTTCTAAGTGACAATTGGATGTTTGCTTAGGCGAATATTGTAGTGCACTTAGTAAATTATTCTGTTTGTCATTGTACAATCAAAACTAGTTCGAATCCGAATGAACCCAAAGAAAGTTGGTAATATATATTTTGTTAAAACCATTTATAAGAAATATATATAGTATTGTTTCAAAATGGGATTCGAAAGAGCAAAAGTATTTTATGTTATCTAGTTCAAGTGGATCAGAAGTGACTAAAAATGTGCAAGAGATGTGTTCGGATGGTAAGCACTTCTCTTAAGTATCACCTTTCTTGGTAAGGGGATGTAGTACTAGTTGGTAAGACCCAATTCCTTGGTATCGTTTTGGGTTTACTTGATCTATATGTATATTTTCTATGGATTAAAGTATATAGTGCTATTTCAAAAAATGCTTTGAAATAAAACCCGGGTATTAGGTTCTTCAATTTCCTTTAAGGAGATTTAATATAAAATAGAATGTTATTTTATAGATAAGTTTATATAACTCTTGGATAGAGATGAAATAATTTAATATAAGTTTATTGGGTTAAATTTGATAGGAAGGTTTTAATAAGTTTTGATTTATTAAAACCATGTCTTCAGTTTTGACATTTGAGTTATGTAAACTATTTGATGTTATTGGACCGACTAATAAAAGTCTTTAACTTGGAGATTCAAGGAAAAGTGGACTTTAGGACTGAGTTGGATTCCAACATCCTACTCTTCTTAGCTACTTACCAAACCGAATGGGTAAAGAGGTCGACTCAGCTTAAGACCCAGATTTATTTTAGGCCTTAATTTGAATTTAAAATGAGTAAGATTAAATCAGAGATTTTGTATATACTCCCAGGATGTAATAAGGTATTATGCAAGTTTAAAACTTTAGTTGTATTATTATGAATTATTTTGATAAATGATTTTAGAAGTAAAAAAAAATGATATAAGTAAGAACCAGTAAGAATAAATATGTAAGTTGTTCGTAAATCATTTTATATGCATAATTGTTCTTGATTCAGATTTTAGTACATGATTTCGAGGTGATTTACATTGATCATAACAAGGATTTTTCACTCGATTCTTGACGGCAAACACTTGATACTGATTCTTGATATGATTTTGAAGTTTTCTATCATAGTTTATGGCTATGTAAGGAGAACGAAGGTTTCTAATCAAGAAACCCGATCAGAGTCCGCACTGGAGATCTCAAGTGATCTATACTAGTTCGGAAGAGAAGTTTATGTGATCGAGAAAGTGATTGGATTTGATATTGCATACGAATGACATATGTATATTGTACGAGCTTTAATATAATTGTATGCTTCTTACAATAGAAATGCAGGTTACATGGTTAGATATTGCACGTTGATGTGAGATGATTGCTATATATATGATTTAGCAGGCTTAGATTAATGATATGATGAATTAGTTGTTGCATTGTTTCATTTGTCATGTTTAACTCGCCTTTGGGTTTTGTAAATGAGATACAGGTACATGGAAGTAATGGCTTACTAGTTACTTTTGATTTCATGAGTAGAGTTAGCCTGCTCACAAATTGGTACGTGTTTATGCTTAACGGGTGTGTTTGCTATGTGACATACACACCCTACAAGGTATATCATATGTATATATTGTTGTTGTATTGCCCCTAGATATGGGAGTTCCTAGACATGGGCTTATATTGTTGTTCTGATTTTTTACAGACCTACCCACGCAAGGGAGGTGCTATCAAAATTTTCTGTAACATAAGGGTGAAAAACATTTTCTTCTTTTGGGAATTTGGGGGACAAAATTCTTATAAGGGGAGAATGATGTAACGACCCGGAATTTTATCATTTTGGTTATGAATATTTAATTAATTTTACATATTTAAATAATTGATTTTAAAAGCTTAATAACTCCTTTTAGTTAATAAATAAAAATGCCGCGCTTGTTATAGAAAAATATTTACAAAAAATAAATTGTTCGAATAAATATCGATAATGAGACTGAGAATCGTTTTATCGATAAACGGTCTCAAAACATATGAAATTATCACCCCCGCACTGTCTTGGATTTTGATGAAATTAGTGCTATTGGTGTAGGATTATTTTCATCCTAGAGGGGGGTGAATAGGGTGATACTAATAATAATAAAAATTAATGCGGAAATAAAAACAATCACAGATAATAATGCAGTAGAGATAACACACAAATTTACCCACCTTCGGCAAAACCCTGCCTACGTGTTGCCTCCAAGGTTTCTGCTAGATATTAAGTAGTCAGACGCTTACACATGTAAACTTGCGACACCCGCTAATGACTAACCTAACTCTACGCTCAAAACCCTACCACAACTCAGCCACTGAGTTCTGAATTCTCGAACTACATCACCGTAGTTCGTAACCTAGTCACACGACTAGAGAGTTACACACTTTTAAAAGAAAATTCAAATAAAAACTAAAAACAAAATACAAACTAAAACCCTAATTTAAAATAATTCAAGCCCAATATTTATATATAGGCCGATCTAAATCACTTAAGGAAAAATTGACGTCTTCTCCTTTATTCATATATGCCGGTCGTCCCCTTTTGTATTCGTGGTCTCCCGTTTCTTCCTCTTCAAAATCTAGGGTTTTGAAATTTAAGCCGCCTCTTGTGATATAACTGCCGTTACATTCTCTTTTCGAACCATGACTTTGTTTCGACTGCTTGCTTGCATCTGTAGTTGTATTTGTCTTCAATTCATCTATGTTGAACTGCTTCACTATCATTTCATTTCTATATTTACTGATGCTTGAGTTTTAATGTGATGTCTCCATGTTGCATATGCATATACTTGTGGATCACTATATACGTACATACGTACATATGCATGTGTGTATATGTGTGTTGTGATGTCACTGGAATCTTGTTTTACTTAAAATCAAGTCTGGTGTGTTTTGATGTAAGTCTGCACTTTGTTGTTGTCCACACTGGTCTTTGTTATGGTTGGGGTTGTTGTCTCCTCACTTTGTCAATATGCACTGCTCTAATTTGATGCACTTGGTTCACTCGAGTCTGGTTCCATGTGTCATTTGAACTTGTGTATTACCTCCGATGTGTTGATCATGCTGCAGACTATTTCATGTGCACATTTGAGTTTGTCTCATTGAAGTCTGAATGCATTTGTATTTGTTTGGTTGGAGTCTTTAACTCGACCATTATGTTGTGTGACCATATCAATTTTGGTCTGGCCGCTGTGTGGTCTTGTTGCATATGATCTCCATTGAAGTCTTTGTATTTCTTCATGTTTCTTTGCACCAATACTGTTCCACTGCTTCATTTCTGAACTCCTGGTTTGGTTTGGTTATGAAGTCTTGATACATTTGAGTCTTTGTTTCGTTTTAGATCATGTTGACTAACCATTGAAACTTGTACTTGATCATTCTATTTTTGTTTTTGTATTGCACCTGAGTTGAATCCAGCATTTGCTTGGGTTTGACCTTGTGCTCACCCGTCCATGCAGTTTTAACAAACAAGTGTATATCGGTGTGCATGGCCTTGTGACATGTACAGTGATACACTATTTAGGGAAGAAGGAGAATTTAGGTAATGAAGGGGATTAGTAAATTAATTAAGTTATTTAATTATTTAACTAATCCAAAATATTATAAAATTCATAATTTTTGCATATAAGGTACAGTCGAGACGCGGTCTTTTGCGTTGCACTTGTAGGAGTATTATCTATGCATTAGAACTGATTTCATTAAGTTTAGAGCTAGTAGGATTTTGAGCTAAAATCAAATGTCGTTCGATTTTAGATCGAGTGGGAACGCATTAGTGCTAGTTGAAATTTTGTCGAGTTAACTCACCTTTGAATGAACACTATATGATATATGTGTTGATATAAATTTTTGTTTGTGTACTTGAACTATTTCTTTGGTTGACTTGGTTGAATTCCTTCTTTGGAAAGCGGATGACATATAAAATAAAATACAAAGAACTCAGAGAATTTTGTAGAGGGATCTGGATTCATCACCACTGTTGATTTTAATTTCATTTATATACTTATTGTATAAATTTTTGAATGCCAAAGCTTGATAGCTTGGCTATATTGGATATGACTTTGCTATGTTGTAAAGTTAAACTCTTTTATTTGTAGATATATAAAAGCACTTGTTACATGCTATGGTAGCTCTAGGCCTTATTACAGTATTTTGAAATACTATTATTTGATGTTTTGACTTGAAAATGGTTTTAATTCGGAGAATGATTTTAAATGTGACTTTTGGAATTTTGTGTGGTATTTTAATTAGAAAGGGTTTTTGAACTTCTGTATTTTACTCCAATCTTTTTGGAAATGTTTTAAAAGTACATCGAAATGTATTTATTTTACAGAAAAGTTAATATAATAATGAATGTTTATTATCCAGAAAATAAAAAAGGAAATTTATCTTTTATAATAAAGTGATTCTGTTTTTAAAGAAGATAGAAATATTTTGGAATAAATACCCGTGAAACACTTTATATAAAATGTTATATGGTATAAATGGTATTTTATAAATAAAACAATAGATCTATAAATTATATTTTTATAGAAGGAAAATGATATCATTTTGATAAATTAGAAAAATAAATCACATTTGTGAATTTACAGTGATATCTTTATTAGTGGTTGAAATAGAAGCACAATCTTTTGGTTCGACCGTGAACTTTCCAAAATACCCCTATATATATAACTTTTTACATATTAAATTGTTATTTCATACGATCTCCCCAATAAATTAGAAGATAAAATCTCCCTACAATTACTTTAGACGTATTCAAACCTAGATGTTGATTGCAATTATTCATAGAATAGAATTGTTCAAATGTAATTATATTTAAACTTCAGAGAGCGAGTCAAATATATACGGCTACACTAGAATAGGTAATGCAATTGCAAGATCTTTTTAGATAAATCGACCAATCTATAAATCTTTATTAATAGTCGGTCCGACTATGAAATTTAAAAAATGTGTCCTTCCATGCAAACAAGAGGTCATGAATTCGAATCTAACCTTGAACAAATATTAACATCTATCTTCAAATGGAAATTTTAAAACATAAACAAGGTTACAAGTTCAAACCCTATTCCAACAAAAAAACTGCAATTTTCTTTATATTTTTCAATTTATGTTTATCAAACTACATAGAACTTTCAAACTTAATAATGATTAAATAAAGAGCTCATATGCACATGCCAAAATATCTCATATGGAATAATCGTTTTATGGAAAGTATTTGATCTGACCTTAAAATAGAAGATTTGTGATAAGTATATGAGATTTAAAATTAGTAGATTTATAAAAAGGAGTTTTATAAATAGAAATGAGATTTGTAAAAGGAGCTTTGTAAATATAAGAGCGAATTATAAAATGGGAGTTTTATAAAAGGAAATGATATTTGATTTCTATAAATGATCAATTTAAATTATGGCGGTGTGGAAATTAATTTTTTCATACTTAACACCAGATTCCAAGGTAGGAAACTCGTCTCTATCTGTGAGAGTTTAAGAATGTATGTCGAGGTACGGATAGTACGCTACCTTGTCCGACTACAATGTTAATCGATGGATAGTACATGTTTGAAATCAAAATGTGGTGGTAAGTATATTGGGTTGAATTTCCATACGATCCATTTACTTACACACAAAAAAGCGGTTTGGGTTTACAGTAAATAATGTTTTTAAGTGACATTTGTTTTGGCCCATTTAAGTATGCTTTTGAAATATGAAATCTTTCATAAATGTTTTGTGAATATACTTATACCCTTGAGATAAGTATATTGTTACATTTTCTAAGTATTGAAAGTGTAGTGTTTTGTTAATATACTTATATTGTTGAGATAAGTATATGATTACATTTTCTAAGTATTGAAAGTGTAGTGTTTTGTGAATATACGTATACCGATGAGATAAGTATATGGATATTTTTCCAAGCATTGCTAGAGTATAAATGAGTAGTGAATTAGTAATATACATATGTATATCTTTTGTTAAGGTATTTTAATACAAGTATTTGCAAAGTGATTTTAATTAATGAAAAGATTTAATTAAAGAGGCTTAATGGTTGCTTATGTAACGACCCAGAATTTTGAACAAATTAAATTGAAAATATTTAATTTATTTTAAATATTTGAACGGTAATTTAATTTGAATCCCCAATATCACTTTGAATTTGGTGATTAAATTATAAAATTTAATCTATTGAATGTTGAATAAAAATTTGAACCTCCAATTTTAAGTTGAAGAAAAATATTTCGAAAGCTTTTAAAATTCGTATTGATAATACTGAAGATAATTGAAGCTTCAGAATCGAGTTTGAAAACGATTTGTTTAGTTTTGAAAATCATATCGTTTGAATCGATATTTAAAAATAGCCGTCCGAGGCACAGTCTCGGAATTTGACGAAACCAGTTCCATTGGATCCGGAATATTGTATTATTGTCGGATTTCAATTTTCGTATTTTTTGGAGTTAATACGTGACCGTACGGCGAGCAAACACATTGAAATCAAATCAAATTCAATTTAAATTTAATATTTAAATTTGTCGACATCATCTCCTTTAATCACGCCTGTAATTTCGGAACGAGATCGTGTAAAGCCCATACCTTGTGCGTGCAACCCATTTCCTCCTTTCCCCTCTTTCTCGTTCAAATTCAAAAAGCCATAGAGAAAAAAAAAATTGGAATCACAGAAGAAAAAAATTGGCCGAAGCCGTCTCCCTCCTCTCCTATTTCCTCTTTCCCCCCCCCCCCCAAATCAAGTTCGAATCGCAGTCGCGACCATGGCAAGGATTCGCGAGCAGGAGGTGATTCTCGAGTGGGCTTTGGCGAACGAAGGCAGACGAAGGCGAGTGGTCTAGGGTTTCGGCGCTGGGGGTTTCGCGAGTTTGCGGTCGCGATGGTTTCATCGAGGTTGGTGAAGGCAGTAGGCGCGAGCGACGAGGGCTCAAGGCCGCGGCAGCAGTGACGTGTCGTGATTTCGAGGGCTTGGGGCTCGCGGTGGGGTAGTTCGTCGAGCTCGAGTACGATGTCGAGGCCGTGATTTCGCGTGGGCATGGAAGGCGATGTCGATGGATTAGAGAACGAGTCTGGGTTTAAGCAGAGGTAATCGTTCGATTTACTTCCGTTCGATTTGAAATTTACAATGTATATATATATATATATATACAGGAACAGGAAGAAGATTTTTAAACTCAGATTTTTGTTAATAGGAGATATTGGTACAGTTTGATAAATGAATGTATGTGTAAATAAAAGCATTTAAAATTATTTAAGTTAGATAATATAGAAGAAAATCTGTTAACAGTAAAGAAAGATTTTGTTTTCAATATATATATAGGTGTACATAGAGAAAGATAAAATAAAAATGAATAGTTGTTAAAATTTATGACCTTAAAACAGTGAAGTATGACATAGATTTTAAATTTCTTTTATAGGAAAGCAGGTTTTAACATATATAAGAGTATATACATTTTAAGTATACTTGTCAATTTAAATTTAATATATAAGATAAGATTTTTTTTTATTTTAAAGAAAAAGGATATTTATTAATATATTAAAGGAATCTGGGTTAAAATAAAATTACTAGTTAATTTAAATTATCAAATGGAAAATTTAATTTGATAGATTACTGCGGATATTGATAAATTTTATAAAATTATCTATACAAGGTCAAAACGAGAAATCAAAGCAGAAATGGGAAATGGATGGCAAAAAATTAAAAGCTAAGGTGAGATTTTTCTCACTCAAATAAAGTTGAATTTGCAGTTATTTATTGACTGATTGATTGCTATTTGGATGTGATATTAGATATAGTAGGATATATCTATATATATATATAGCAATATATACATATTGGCATATGTATATATTGGATTGATTGATTTCCCGCCTCGTATAGCGGATGAGACCCTATTGCGCCGTTAGTAAGCGGATTATTTTTATAAAACCCATATACCGCGATATTCCACCTCGAAGTGGAATTGGTATTGTGCTAACGTCTTTGGATGCAGGGAAACAGGTTGGAGGGATCCAACTGGATTCCTCACCAGTATTTATTTATTTACAGACATTGATATATATTCTGTTATCATATGATGATATATGATGTTTGATGTTGTGATGGACTAATTGATGCGTTGCATAATCGGATTCAGTTTTGAAGTTTAAAAATAACATCTTTTACTTTAAAAGGGTCTTTAAAGTGATTTTTGAAAGTAGACGTTTTATTGAATTTTTGAATTGATTTATTTCAAATAAATAAACGTCTAAAATTTTAAAGTTATAAAAGTTAAGATTTTGTGAATTTTAACCAAAAAGTAATTTCTTTTGAAATAAAGAATTAAGAAATTTATAAAATGGAAACGATGTTAAAATGATTTATAAAGGAATAAACTTTACAGTTGTAAAGTTTTAAAAGAACGATTTTTGAAAATAAATGAATTATAAGTATTAACTTATAATATAGATCGTTGGTATAAAAAAAAATTGAGTTATGAATTGAATTAGTTAATAAAGAAGATTTATAAATTGTAGTTTTTATAAATAGAAATAGAATTTATAAACGTTGTTTTATAAATTCGAAATCGATAGAATTTGATAAATTAAATATAGAAGGTTGTAAAAGGAGATATATTCGCGATTTTGGATAGCGAATTATTATTGAAATAAAACGTGTAGAAAATAGTGAAATGTAATTAGTGAAGTATATTCACGATTTTGGACAGTGAATATATTGTTAAGTAAAATAGATATGGGTTTGGGAAAGTGATATTCGAAATGAAGTTAATTGTTTTAAACGATGTTTTAAAATATATTGAATATCGAAATCATAGATTTCAACATTTTTATTGTTGAAATAGACGTTTTCGAAAAATAAGGAAATGGTGGACTATAACACTGTTGTTATAGTAAATGATTTCCGAAAGGAAATGTTTTATATAGTATTGGGATTTATATATATCTATCTTAAAATCTGAATCCCTATACTAGTGATTTCGAGTTGTCGTAACGATGTTTTACGCAACATTCGTTTTGACTCAAATAGATGTTAAAATTTATGATTTCCTTAAAGAATGAAATGTATACTTAATATTGATTTAAGTATATCGAATATTTTCAAATGTTGAAAATAAATAGATTTGTGAAATACTTATTTTTAAATAAGTATGGAAATGCTTTTCCAATATGAAATGAACTGTTTTGAGATTTTATCTTCAAAGATAAAATGAAATGTGGAAATTGATTTGAAATTGTTTTCAAATGGTTAAGTGTGGAAATTATATATCTAGTAAAGATATTTTTGGAAGATAAAATAATTTGGAAAAATTATTGGAATCTGATGATGTTGCGCATCTTTATTGATAGTTAAATAACCGACTATCAATAATTACCTTGAATAGGTATTTGTTGTGAATTGGATGAATTTGAATGCCACACTTATTTTTGAATAATCGCTCACTATTCGGGTTAGCCGGGAAAGGACCATGGGGTCGTATAACCCATTCCGAATATGTGATACGTCGTTATGAATTGCATTTGATGACCGGTGTTGAAGACCGGATATTTTTGAAAACGGAAGGATTACCGTCGAGTTACTCTACATCGGCTGATCTCCGATTTAGAGGTTTTTATCACCCTTAGTGACGGGAAGTCCGGACGTGATTAGAAATTTATCCGGATGTGCAAGGGCTTCGTGAGAAGTGCCTTCGGTTCTGTTCGATCCCGGAACAGACTTGTATGGATTGTGTGTCTGACGTTACAATTTGAGATATAGAGCTGATTTCTTTCAAATACATATCTGTTGGTGGCGGAGAATTTATTCTCTTAGCTTAACACCCTTCTCTGAGACGTACGAGCTCAGAGGTTGTGTAGTTGAAATTTATCAGCGATATATTCCCAATTTGGTAACGTGGCATGCTGAGTGTTGCTGTGAAATGATCAGTGTTTGATCATTTACGATATGATCATTTGTTTGATCTTATATCTTTGTGATCATAGGTTGATCGTTTGTTTGACCCGAAGCATGGCTTTGTAGAAAGCGTAGCTTTGTGGACGAGACTTCGTCGAGCCTCACACCCCGGAAATGGTCGAAATAGGAAGGATGCGGCAAGGTTCTAGGGAGTAGCGCCCCTTAGTGTATGTCATTCCTTCTGGATAGAGGTGGTATCATGGTATGGAGCCCAGATACTTAACCTATGTGGTTTCTGCATTATTATTATGTGGTTTGTTGCGAATCGGGGATCCTCGGGAAGATCGGTTACGATCGGGGGATGGCATACGCGTGTCAGTAGTTACCTATTTTTGCAGAGGTAACCCGGCCTTGTGTTGGCAGAGATCTAACCGTAACGTTAGGTTCTCGGGTCGTCTATTCCAGGGACGTACCCATCGTGGCATAGGAAGTTCCTTGGCCTGACCATTTGTTGGAAATCCAAAGAAACAATACGAGCCTTGTACGGTTTTAGTTGTAGAACCTATCATTCACTTATGGTGGCGCCCCACTGTTTGGATGGTAGCTATAGTAGGCATAGTTCGAAATGTCTATGCTGGCTAAGATTTATATTCTACTTTCGAAATGTTTTCTACACTATGCACTAATAATAATATCAAAAAGAATTTGATTTTGCGTAGTAAGCACCTTTGACTATCATAAGAAGAAATCTCCTCCAATTCTGCGTTTGCATTGTGTGTGTGGTGGGAGGTCTTATGGTAGTTTCATTTTCCAAAGGCATTGCGAATTTGACTTTAAAATCTTCCTGTTGTTTATTTTAAAGAATAACTGTTTTACGATCTCACACCAGTCACCATGACTGACTCGGAGTTTATTGTTTCCCTTCTAAACTCTGGGTGCCCACCAATTTCCACACGGGCAGCCTAGAGTTATGTTATCGGGATATTCTGGATATTCTGGAGCTTGGAGATAAGTTGGATGACGAGACGTAGTATTTGTATCTGATAGTATTTATTCCGCTGTGTATTCTGTATGAGGACAAGTTATATAACTATCCATTGCTGTATATTGACTCTGATGATTGATGTATGTATAAACTGATATAGCTCTTTGTTTTAAAAGACTAGTGTTTATTTATTATATATTGTTCCGCTGCGATGTGTTAGATTCTGATATTGTTTCTGTATCTGATGTTGTTCTGTTGTTCTCTTTCTTCTTCTTCTCTTCTTCTTCTACTCTTTTCTTCTTCTTCTGCCTTTTTCTTCTTTTTAAAACCATAACTTTTCGGGTTTCCGGCATTCGATGGCTCGGCAGTCGATAAAGTGAGTATCGATGTCGAATTTTCGAAAGTCGAAAATTTTGGGATGTTACATTTGGTATCAAAGCATATGGTTAAGCGACAACCCTGCTCTGTTGGGTGTTACTCATTAGAGATAGAGTCAGTAGTACTCTAGAATGAGTTTGAGTGTAATAATAGATATGAGCGCGTATTTGTTAGTGAATATAAAATTGTTTTGTATTGTGTTGACTTATCGGTTGATTGTTTATAGATTCTGGTCGGTGCAGTCTAGCTAACTGTACTCGATAGGGGTTTCTAAACTCTTAAACAAGATAAACCGACACAGAGTTGTTTTAAATAGGGTAAATGAAATAATTTTGCCCAAAACTATTTTTGTATACAAAAGAAATAATTTTCTATGAATTGTTACAGTATATGGTTGCATGGTTGTTAGGAAGTGATAATATTGAAATGTTATCATTATTATATGAAATTGAATAAGAAATTGAAATCATAACTCCAAAGATGAGAAATAAAATTCATATACAAATGAAATTTAAGAATATAAATTATAAATGTGAATTGTAATTTAAAACGGAATTCGAGAGAAGTTTTCGGAAATGTTTTGAAAAGAATTTGAAAATTTTGGAAATTTGGAAAGTTTAATTTCTTTTTGATTTGAAAATGAATTTCAAAGGGTTTGAAAAGTATTCTTGAGAGATGAAGGCTCTAAACTCTTTTAGGTCGCTGGAAAATAATTCTGATGATGATCGCGACATCACCGGTGTTCATTTTCGGGTTTCCAAAAGAGGAAATTGCTGCCAAATTGTTTTAAATGGAAGTTGTTTGGAAAATTTGGGTTTTGTTTTGGAAATTCAAAGGATGATTTGAATTGATTTCAAAATGATTTTTGAAAAAAGTTGGAAAGACTCTGGAATCCTATTTAAAATATTTATGGGAATAATAAATGAGCTGATAACTTATACAATTTAAAGTTTGATAGAATAAATTTAACTTAAAGGATGGAGTTAAATTAAAGAAAGTATAAGTGAATAAATTTGAATAAATGAATTGAATCCAAATAAGTTACTTTGATAATTTATTAATTCACGAAATACAGAAATAGAAGTTGAATTAGTAAAATTGAAACTGAATGTTGAAAACAAATTTGAATAAAATGATTCTGTGATGAATTAGTAAATGAAACTAATTTAAAATAGTGTATTTATGAACTAAAGATAATTGATAAATTCAACATTCAGAAGTTAAACTGAATCCAAATTAAAATGAAATTGTGAATTGAATTAAAATGAGAAATTGAAATGTAAAATTGAATGATAATAGATATATAACTTCAACAGTGAAGTAAAATTGTATAAGCAGCTTATATTGAAAATTTCGTAATTGAATTTGCAAAATGGTTTGAATATGTAACTAGATATTATGGCTAGTAGGATATACAGGTGTTTAAAGGAATTGGAATTTTGATTTCGAAGATAAATTTGAATTGCTCGAAAAAGGTATGTATTTTAAATTTCTATATGAGATTTGATGACTTATTTCTCTAGCCGCTTGGCTTTTTCTTTTTCTTTTTGAAATTTGGGAGTCCGTAGGGACGTTTTGTAGTCGTGCCATATTAGCCGCGCAAAGGAGACGCTGGCAAAATTTTTCGAAAATTTAGGGCGTTAGAAAATTTTTGAGAAATTTTGAAAGTTTAAAATTTGAATTTGAATTTAAATTTGAATTGGAAGTAAACAATGTTGTTTGAAAATTATGAAAATGTTTGGAAAGTTAGTTGAATTGATAACGAATCTTTAGTAGAAAGATTTGTTTTGAAAATTGATAAAATTATTAGATGTTGAAAAATAGTAGATGAGTTAAGGACCTTTTTTCCTAACTTGTAATTTCGGGACGAAATTCTTTTAAGGAGGGAAGTTTGTAACGACCCAGAATTTTGAACAAATTAAATTGAAAATATTTAATTTATTTTAAATATTTGAACGGTAATTTAATTTGAATCCCCAATATCACTTTGAATTTGGTGATTAAATTATAAAATTTAATCTATTGAATGTTGAATAAAAATTTGAACCTCCAATTTTAAGTTGAAGAAAAATATTTCGAAAGCTTTTAAAATTCGTATTGATAATACTGAAGATAATTGAAGCTTCAGAATCGAGTTTGAAAATGATTTGTTTAGTTTTGAAAATCATATCGTTTGAATCGATATTTAAAAATAGCCGTCCGAGGCACATCTCGGAATTTGACGAAACCAGTTCCATTGGATCCGGAATATTGTATTATTGTCGGATTTCAATTTTCGTATTTTTTGGAGTTAATACGTGACCGTACGGCGAGCAAACACATTGAAATCAAATCAAATTCAATTTAAATTTAATATTTAAATTTGTCGACATCATCTCCTTTAATCACGCCTGTAATTTCGGAACGAGATCGTGTAAAGCCCATACCTTGTGCGTGCAACCCATTTCCTCCTTTCCCCTCTTTCTCGTTCAAATTCAAAAAGCCATAGAGAAAAAAAAATTTGGAATCACAGAAGAAAAAAATTGGCCGAAGCCGTCTCCCTCCTCTCCTATTTCCTCTTTCCCCCCCCAAATCAAGTTCGAATCGCAGTCGCGACCATGGCAAGGATTTGCGAGCAGGAGGTGATTCTCGAGTGGGCTTTGGCGAACGAAGGCAGACGAAGGCGAGTGGTCTAGGGTTTCGGCGCTGGGGGTTTCGCGAGTTTGCGGTCGCGATGGTTTCATCGAGGTTGGTGAATGCAGTAGGCACGAGCGACGAGGGCTCAAGGCCGCGGCAGCAGTGACGTGTCGCGATTTCGAGGGCTTGGGGCTCGCGGTGGGGCAGTTCGTCGAGCTCGAGTACGATGTCGAGGCCGTGATTTCGCGTGGGCATGGAAGGCGATGTCGATGGATTAGAGAACGAGTCTGGGTTTAAGCAGAGGTAATCGTTCGATTTACTTCCGTTCGATTTGAAATTTACAATGTATATATATATATATACAGGAACAGGAAGAAGATTTTTAAACTCAGATTTTTGTTAATAGGAGATATTGGTACAGTTTGATAAATGAATGTATGTGTAAATAAAAGCATTTAAAATTATTTAAGTTAGATAATATAGAAGAAAATCTGTTAACAGTAAAGAAAGATTTTGTTTTCAATATATATATAGGTGTACATAGAGAAAGATAAAATAAAAATGAATAGTTGTTAAAATTTATGACCTTAAAACAGTGAAGTATGACATAGATTTTAAATTTCTTTTACAGGAAAGCAGGTTTTAACATATATAAGAGTATATACATTTTAAGTATACTTGTCAATTCAAATTTAATATATAAGATAAGATTTTTTTATTTTAAAGAAAAAGGATATTTATTAATATATTAAAGGAATCTGGGTTAAAATAAAATTACTAGTTAATTTAAATTATCAAATGGAAAATTTAATTTGATAGATTACTGCGGATATTGATAAATTTTATAAAATTATCTATATAAGGTCAAAACGAGAAATCAAAGCAGAAATGGGAAATGGATGGCAAAAAATTAAAAGCTAAGGTGAGATTTTTCTCACTCAAATAAAGTTGAATTTGCAGTTATTTATTGACTGATTGATTGCTATTTGGATGTGATATTAGATATAGTAGGATATATCTATATATATATAGCAATATATACATATTGGCATATGTATATATTGGATTGATTGATTTCCCGCCTCGTATAGCGGATGAGACCCTATTGCGCCGTTAGTAAGCGGATTATTTTTATAAAACCCATATACCGCGATATTCCACCTCGAAGTGGAATTGGTATTGTGCTAACGTCTTTGGATGCAGGGAAACAGGTTGGAGGGATCCAACTGGATTTCTCACCAGTATTTATTTATTTACAGATATTGATATATATTCTGTTATCATATGATGATATATGATGTTTGATGTTGTGATGGACTAATTGATGCGTTGCATAATCGGATTCAGTTTTGAAGTTTAAAAATAACATCTTTTACTTTAAAAGGGTCTTTAAAGTGATTTTTGAAAGTAGACGTTTTATTGAATTTTTGAATTGATTTATTTCAAATAAATAAACGTCTAAAATTTTAAAGTTATAAAAGTTAAGATTTTGTGAATTTTAACCAAAAAGTAATTTCTTTTGAAATAAAGAATTAAGAAATTTATAAAATGGAAACGATGTTAAAATGATTTATAAAGGAATAAACTTTACAGTTGTAAAGTTTTAAAAGAACGATTTTTGAAAATAAATGAATTATAAGTATTAACTTATAATATAGATCGTTGGTATAAAAAAAATTGAGTTATGAATTGAATTAGTTAATAAAGAAGATTTATAAATTGTAGTTTTTATAAATAGAAATAGAATTTATAAACATTGTTTTATAAATTCGAAATCGATAGAATTTGATAAATTAAATATAGAAGGTTGTAAAAGGAGATATATTCGCGATTTTGGATAGCGAATTATTATTGAAATAAAACGTGTAGAAAATAGTGAAATGTAATTAGTGAAGTATATTCACGATTTTGGACAGTGAATATATTGTTAAGTAAAATAGATATGGGTTTGGGAAAGTGATATTCGAAATGAAGTTAATTGTTTTAAACGATGTTTTAAAATATATTGAATATCGAAATCATAGATTTCAACATTTTTATTGTTGAAATAGACGTTTTCGAAAAATAAGGAAATGGTGGACTATAACACTGTTGTTATAGTAAATGATTTCCGAAAGGAAATGTTTTATATAGTATTGGGATTTATATATATCTATCTTAAAATCCGAATCCCTATACTAGTGATTTCGAGTCGTCGTAACGATGTTTTACGCAACATTCGTTTTGACTCAAATAGATGTTAAAATTTATGATTTCCTTAAAGAATGAAATGTATACTTAATATTGATTTAAGTATATCGAATATTTTCAAATGTTGAAAATAAATAGATTTGTGAAATACTTATTTTTAAATAAGTATGGAAATGCTTTTCCAATATGAAATGAACTGTTTTGAGATTTTATCTTCAAAGATAAAATGAAATGTGGAAATTGATTTGAAATTGTTTTCAAATGGTTAAGTGTGGAAATTATATATCTAGTAAAGATAATTTTGGAAGATAAAATAATTTGTAAAAATTATTGGAATCTGATGATGTTGCGCATCTTTATTGATAGTTAAATAACCGACTATCAATAATTACCTTGAATAGGTATTTGTTGTGAATTGGATGAATTTGAATGCCACACTTATTTTTGAATAATCGCTCACTATTCGGGTTAGCCGGGAAAGGACCATGGGGTCGTATAACCCATTCCGAATATGTGATACGTCGTTATGAATTGCATTTGATGACCGGTGTTGAAGACCGGATATTTTTGAAAACGGAAGGATTACCGTCGAGTTACTCTACATCGGCTGATCTCCGATTTAGAGGTTTTTATCACCCTTAGTGACGGGAAGTCCGGACGTGATTAGAAATTTATCCGGATGTGCAAGGGCTTCGTGAGAAGTGCCTTCGGTTCTGTTCGATCCCGGAACAGACTTGTATGGATTGTGTCTGACGTTACAATTTGAGATATAGAGCTGATTTCTTTCAAATACATATCTGTTGGTGGCGGAGAATTTATTCTCTTAGCTTAACACCCTTCTCTGAGACGTACGAGCTCAGAGGTTGTGTAGTTGAAATTTATCAGTGATATATTCCCAATTTGGTAACGTGGCATGCTGAGTGTTGCTGTGAAATGATCAGTGTTTGATCATTTACGATATGATCATTTGTTTGATCTTATATCTTTGTGATCATAGGTTGATCGTTTGTTTGACCCGAAGCATGGCTTTGTAGAAAGCGTAGCTTTATGGACGAGACTTCGTCGAGCCTCACACCCCGGAAATGGTCGAAACAGGAAGGATGCGGCAAGGTTCTAGGGAGTAGCGCCCCTTAGTGTATGTCATTCCTTCTGGATAGAGGTGGTATCATGGTATGGAGCCCAGATACTTAACCTATGTGGTTTCTGCATTATTATTATGTGGTTTGTTGCGAATCGGGGATCCTCGGGAAGATCGGTTACGATCGGGGGATGGCATACGCGTGTCAGTAGTTACCTATTTTTGCAGAGGTAACCCGGCCTTGTGTTGGCAGAGATCTAACCGTAACGTTAGGTTCTCGGGTCGTCTATTCCAGGGACGTACCCATCGTGGCATAGGAAGTTCCTTGGCCTGACCATTTGTTGGAAATCCAAAGAAACAATACGAGCCTTGTACGGTTTTAGTTGTAGAACCTATCATTCACTTATGGTGGCGCCCCACTGTTTGGATGGTAGCTATAGTAGGCATAGTTCGAAATGTCTATGCTGGCTAAGATTTATATTCTACTTTCGAAATGTTTTCTACACTATGCACTAATAATAATATCAAAAAGAATTTGATTTTGCGTAGTAAGCATCTTTGACTATCATAAGAAGAAATCTCCTCCAATTCTGCATTTGCATTGTGTGTGTGGCGGGAGGTCTTATGGTAGTTTCATTTTCCAAAGGCATTGCGAATTTGACTTTAAAATCTTCCTGTTGTTTATTTTAAAGAATAACTGTTTTACGATCTCACACCAGTCACCATGACTGACTCGGAGTTTATTGTTTCCCTTCTAAACTCTGGGTGCCCACCAATTTCCACACGGGCAGCCTAGAGTTATGTTATCAGGATATTCTGGAGCTTGGAGATAAGCTGGATGACGAGACGTAGTATTTGTATCTGATAGTATTTATTCCGCTGTGTATTCTGTATGAGGACAAGTTATATAACTGTCCATTGCTGTATATTGACTCTGATGATTGATGTATGTATAAACTGATATAGCTCTTTGTTTTAAAAGACTAGTGTTTATTTATTATATATTGTTCCGCTGCGATGTGTTAGATTCTGATATTGTTTCTGTATCTGATGTTGTTCTGTTGTTCTCTTTCTTCTTCTTCTCTTCTTCTTCTACTCTTTTCTTCTTCTTCTGTCTTTTTCTTCTTTTTAAAACCATAACTTTTCGGGTTTCCGGCATTCGATGGCTCGGCAGTCGATAAAGTGAGTATCGATGTCGAATTTTCGAAAGTCGAAAATTTCGGGATGTTACAGCTTATGTGCTTAATCATGTTTGGTTTCCATATGAAATCAAATCTTTGATTTGGTTGTTTTCTTATATGATAGTTAAATAACCGACTATCAAATCTTGGCCAATTTTGAAACTTTCGGTTGTTGGTTCGAAGAGATCGAGATCTGATAAGTTATCTGAAAACCACTTTGAACCGACATAAGCGTTTGAACCGAAGACATCTTGAAGATAATGAAATCGAAGATAGAGTTCTTTAAAGTGCAAGGGCTACTTTCTACTAATCCTAAGGATGTAGTAGAAGTAGTGCGTTTGGTTTGTTCATATCATGAACAACTTGTATGGATAAATGTTGGCACTGCATTGTTGCCCGGAAGGTAATGTTAGCGTTACAAGGTGGGATTTGCTAAAAAGGTAAATGTAACCTCAAGCCTCACACCAGGTAATGACTAAAATAAGGGATATGCTTTAGGGCTACGTGGTTCGCTACCATTAGGGTATGGTCATCACCCGATCTAGGTTGATGTTTATGTATTTATGTATGCTTCGGGTCCAGTACGGTTGTGGACTCAACCAGGGTGATGACATATTCGGTATTATCTAGGAAGGGATAGACTGGTCTTGACTCGTAGGGTGTACATGTGAGGCCCTTGGTACATTTTTCTAGAGGTGCACTACGGCAGGCGACACCCTAGAGCCTTGTCATTGATGGAATCCATCTTCCAATATATACATTACGGACTTAGTTGTATACCAAATATGCTAGAATATGAGATGCTAGCATTTCAGCTATGTTATATATTTATTTAAACCCTAGACATTATTATAATATCACTGAATTTTCTAATAAAAATGGTTTGGTTATCGTAAGGTAAAAATCAATCCATATTTAGGTGCGGCGTGGCTTATGAGATACCTATATTTTTGAAAGGTTTTATAACATAAAAATTCCATATGATTTGAGTTTCTCACACGGGTTTACCAGACTTATCCGGGCGTAATTTTCTTATAATGCTCGAGTCAGCCCCGAGTATATCTGTAGATTTAGCTGGATGCTTTGGAGCTCTAGAAGACGAGTTGGATGCCTCCAAGACCTATTCACATATTTTATTTTCTGGTGCATTTCTTATTTTGTATTTATCAGCATTTGTAAGGACAGACTATTATAACTTCCAAGTTGATGATAGGTTAGTCTACTTTAATTGATGTATGTATATTATAGTCTTCTTTTGTAAAGAGCATGTATATATTATATATTACTCATCACGATGTGAGATTCTGTTCCGCCTTTTAATTTCTTTCACCCTAACAATCTATCTTTCCAGCACTCGGATGCTCTGCACTTGAATACCCTGGATGTATTAATGTCGACTTTTGAGGGTCGAAAAGGCTTGTCGTTGCAACATGAGATCGGAGCTTAGGTTGAGAGAACACCTAGGCCCTGGTGGTGTAGACTCGTTAGAGATAGGGTTACTAACACCTTAGAATGAGTTTGAGGTGTGTGTACACACACAGATATATATATATATATATATATATATATGTATATGTATATGAGAGCATGCATTTGTTAGTGCTATAAAACTATTTTATATTGTGTTGATTGGTCTGTCGAGTGGTTTATGAATTCTGATCGATATAGAAGGTACAACTATATTGATAGGGATTTATAAACATTTGAACAAGGCAAACCGACACAGTATTGTTTTTGAAAATGGATAAATGAAATAATTTTACCTAGGATTATATTTTATATATAAAAGAATAATTTTCAAAATAGATATAGTTATTTTTATTGTGATTATTTTTTAGGAAATGATAATATTCAATTTTTACCATTGTTGTTTGATTAGTCATGCCCGTCCAGTTTAGGAGAGCATTGACTATTGTTTTCTAACTGGTTATTTATGTTTGTCCAGTTTATGAACATTGACTATTGCTTGCTGACTGATTATTTATGCTTGGCCAGTTTATGAGCATTTATTGTTTTGTTTAGATTTACCTTTTGAATTAAGTTTCACAGTTTGACTATTAGGTGTTCGATAGTAATGTTGTTATAAAGTTTGTTTTGATGCAAGAAAGAATGATTTTATAAAGGCAATTTGATATAAATTTGGTTTATAAGATGTGTTTTAAAATAAAGGGGATTTCTGAGGATTTAAATCCTCGTGTCTTTGAAAAATATTTCAAATGATTTTTGACAAAAGTAATAATAGTATCACTTGAAAGAATTTATAAGTATTTTAAAAGAGAACTTTAAGTAAGATACATTTTCTTTGGATAGTTTAGGGAATGAGTTTAGATTAGTTTTGTGATGATCTGAATAATCTTCTAAGTGACAATCAGATGTTTGCTTAGGTGAACATTGTAGTGCACTTAGTTAATTATTCTCTTTGTCGTTGTACGATCGAAACGAGTTCAAATTCGAACGAACCTAAAGCAAGTTGGTAATAGATATTTTGTTAAAACCATTTATAAGAAATATACAGTATTGTTTCAAAATGGGACTTGAAAAAGAAGAAGTATTTTATGTTATCTAGTTTGAGTGGCTCGAAAGTAACTAAAAATGAGTAAGTGATGTGTTCAGATGGTAAGCACTTCTCTTAAGTTTCACCCTTCTTGGTAAGAGGATGTAAGATACTAGTTGGTAGGACTCGTTCCTTGGTATCATTTTAGGGTTACTCGATTTATATGTATATTTTCTATGGATTAAAGTATATAGTGTTATTTCAAAAAAAAGCTTTGAACTAAAACCCAGATATCAGGTTCTTAAATTTCCTTTCAGGAGATTTAATATAAAATAGAAGGTTATTTTATAAATAAGTTTATATAATTATTTTATAGAGATGAAATAATTTAATCAAGTTTAATGGGTTAAATTTGATAGGAAAGGTTTTAATAAGTTTTGATTTATTAAAACCGTGTCTTTTTTTTTAACATTTGAGTTGTGTAAACTATTTGATGTTATTGGACCGACTAATAAACATATTTACCGTGGAGATGTCTAAGGAAAAGTAGACTCTAAGACTGAGCTGGATACCAGCATCCTACTTCTTAGCAACTTACCAAACCGAATGAATAAAGAGGCTGTAGAGGTCGACTCAGTTTAAGACCCAGATTTATTTTAGGCCTTCACTTGAATTTAAAAAGAGTAAGATTAAATCAGAGATTTTGTATATACTCTCAGAATGTAGTAGGGTATTATGCAATTTTAAAACCTTTGTTGTATTTTTATCAATTACTTTCATAAATGATTTTAGAAGTAAAATTAAATTGGTATAAGTAAGAACCAATAAGAATAAAGACGTAAGTTATACGTAGATTATTTTATTTGCATAATGGTTCTTGATCCAGATTCGAATACATGATTTCGAGGTGATTTACATTAATCCGAACAAGGTTTTTTCACTCGATTCTTGACGGCAAACACTTGATACAGATTCTTGACATGATTCTGAAGTTTTCTATCATGGTATATGACTATGTAAGGAGAACGAAGGTTTCTAATCAAGGAACCTAATTGGAGTCCGCAATAGAGAGATCAAGTGATATATACTAGTTCGGAAGAGAAGTTTATGTGATCGAGCAAGTGATTGGATTTGATATTATTGTACGGATAACATATGTACATTGTATGGGCTTTAATATAATTGTATGCTTCTTACATTAAAAATGCAGGTTACATGGTTAGATATGGCATGTTGATGTGAGATGATTGCTATATATGATTTAGCAGGCTTAGATTAGTGATATGATGAATGAGTTGTTGTATTGTTTCATTTATCGTTTTTAACTCTCTTTTTGGGTTTTGTAAGTGAGATACAGGTCCATGGAAGCAAAGTCTTGCTAGTTGCTTTTGGTTTCATGAGTAGAGTTTGCTTGCTCGACAATTGATATGTGTTTATGCTTAATGGTTGTGTTTGCTATGTGACATACACACTCTATAAGGTATATACTATGTATATATTGTTGTTGTGTTGTCTCCGGATATATGAGGTCCCAAATATGGGCTTATGTTGTTGTTGTGATTATTTATGGACCTAACCACGCAAAGGAGGTTCTATCGAAATTTTCTATAACATAAGGGTGAGAAGACATTTTCTTCCTTTGGGAATTTCGAGGACGAAATTCTTATAAGGAGGGATGGATGTAAAGACCCGGAATTTTATCGTTTTGATTGTGAATATTTAATTAATTTAAAATATTTAAATAATTGATTTTAAAAGCCTAATAACTCCTTTTAATAAATAAAAATAGTGTATAGAAAAATATTTAGAAAAGTAACTAGTTCGAACAAATATCGATAATGAGATAGGCTGTTATAAAAGTATTTATCAGTATTTGTGAGGACATGCTATTATAATTGTCCAGGCTGATGATAGGTTAGTTTACTATGATTGATGTATGTATATTATAGTCTTCTTTTGTAAAGAGCATGTGCATATTATACATTACTTGTCACGATGCGAGATTCTGTTTTACCTATTATTTTCTTTCACCCCAACAATCTGTCTTTGCGGCACTCGAATGCTCGGCACGTGAATACCGTGGATGTGTTAGTGTCGACTTTTGATAGTCGAAAATGCCGGTCCTTACACATGATCATTTAGAAAATTTAAATGAAATATATACCATGATTTATGTAACCCATTGTAGTCACCATGTAAAAAGAATGCAGGAAATAGTTGTGTACCATTATTGGAAATTTAAGTGATTTTTTTTTTTAAAATCAATTAGTTGTGCCAAAATTTGTAATGAAGTTGTATAGCGGTAATATATTTATGAGCTATTATTGCTGAGCCATTGCAAAAGTTAGTGGTAGTAAAATTTGTAATGAAAGATAATAATTTCAGGTCCGTTAATAATTCCTCATTTCAGTAACGCATACAATTTTCATTCTGCCTATTTAAATGATAAATAGGTAGAAGAAAACATATAAGACAACATACAATTTTCTTTCTTCTTCTTCTTCTCCTTCTACCATTTCTCTCTCTGCATAGTTCTTTTAAGCAATTAAATTAGAAAGTGCTAAATTCATAATGATTTGTTGTCGTGCAAACAGCAAATTGACCAAATTTTAGAGGTTGTTTTATCATGGAGACGGAGTAAAAGATAGCCAGCCTTACATCTTGGGGCTAAGTCGCTAATCATCTTAAAGAAAGCGAGGAAGTATGCGACTCAGCCATTTCCAGCAGTCAGATCCAACAATTTAAGACGATTCCACCTGCTGCAAATGGCCACGACTGATGATTACTGGAACAGTACTGCCAGACACCAACAGGCCCTTCAGATTCGGAGGACTGCACTTCAAAAGATGGAGGCATAAGATGCAATTTTTCATAATAATGAAAATGGTGGTCTAAGTTCTGACCACCGACAAACCGCCACTGTCTAATCCACCCACCAAAGCAAAGAGCAAGGAGCAGCAATCCAGGATCGAGCATGACTACCCATGCAAAAAAATATTCTGAATGGCCTCTACGATGACTTATATGACTACTACAATGCAAAGGACAAATCGACTAAGGAGATTTGAAAGGTGCTGCAGAATATGTATGACACAGAGGAAGCTGGAGCAAAGAAGTACACAGTCAATCGCTACCTCAAATATCTGATGTCCGATGACAGGTCAGTAGAGACGCAGTCTCATGAGCTTCAGAAAATAGCTTATGAGATTGTCTCCGAAGGTATGACTATTGGTGAACAATTCTAAGTTGCAGTACTTATTAATAAATTTCCTCTAGTTAGAAAGAGTTCAAATATACGCTTAGACATAAAACAAAAGAATTTTCACTTGAAAGTTTGATTACTAGCCTCCGAATTGAGGAGGAATCCCGAATACATGATATGAAAGAAAAAGTGCTTGTTGTTTCTAGTAACACTAAGAAGGCTGCAGTTATGAAATCGAACCCCAAAAGCTTTATGAATCAAAACTATAAGCCTAATCAGAACCATAACAAGAATGTGAACCTTCAAAGGAACCATACTGCACCACAACAATAACCACCCTTAAAGAATGATTCTGCAGTTTATTTGTTATAACTGCAACAAACCAGATCATATGACACGAAAGTGTTGGAACATGCCTCGTCTTGCTCCTTAGGCAAACTTGATTGAAAAGTAGTCGCTAACTGCTATGATTATAGAGATCAGCCTGATAAGGGGATTAATAGGATGGTGGGTAGATACTAGCGCTACACCTTATTTCTGCTATGGCCGTGCTATGTTCAATATATACACGGATGCTGAGGACAAGAAAGCGCTGCTGGAAGACTCTCACACCGCTACTATTGCTGGGATTGGAAGTGTTGAGCTAAAGTTTATCTCTAAAAATACTGTCATACTAAAGGACGTTATGCATACTCTAGAGATGAGAAAGAACTTAGTTTCGGGTTATCTTCTTAATAAGGCTGGCTTTACTCAAATTATAAGAGCTGATTTGTACACCATCCCTATGAATGGTATGTTTGTGGGTAGGGGTTATACTACTGAGGTCATGTTTAAGTTGAAAGTAATAAAGTAGCCCCTTCTACCTATATGTTGTGTTCATTTAATATATGGCATGCTAGACTCTGTCATGTTAACAAACATATAATAAAGAATATGAGTAGCTTAGGATTAATTCCTAATATGTCTTTGAAAGATTTTGAAAAATGTGATTTTTGTAGTTAAGCCAAAATTACAAAAACTCCACATAAATTTGTAATTAGAGAATCTGAAACTTTAGAGTTGATTCATTCTGATATATTTAAACTAGATGGAACTTTGACTAGAAATGGACATCGCTATTTATCACATTTATTGATGACTGCTTTGATTTTACTTATGTGTACCAAATGAAACATAAAAATGATGCATTTGAAATGTTTAAATATTTTATAACTGTGAAAATTAGTTTTAAGAGAGTTAAAGATTACGTAGTGATAGAGGTACTGAATACGAATCTAGCATGTTTATTGAATTTTATAATTCACATGGTATAATACATGAATGAACTGCGCCGTATTCACCTAAAATGAATAATAAAGCTAAAAGAAAATATAGAACTTTAACTGAATTAGTTGTATTTATTTTACTTAATTCAGGCACAACATCACATTGGTGGGGGGGGGGGATTTGTCAATTGTTTGTTATGTGTTGAACATAATTCCTAAATCTAAGAGCAAAGTTTCTCCCTATGAGATTTTGAAAAATCATAAACCAAATGTGTCATATTTAGGACCTGAGGTTTTTTAGCATATGTTCGTATAACTAGCCCTAAAAAGAATTAAATTAGCAAGTAGTGCATACAAATATATATTTATTGGCTATGCTATTAATAACAATGCATATAGATTTTATGATTTGAATACATATACTATAGTAGAATCTAATGACGCTGATTTTTATAAACTGAAATTTCCTTTTGAATTAAGGAATAGTAGGGGCACATCTAGTAATATTATTCCTGTAAGAAATGAACAAAATGACTCTTTTGAAAACGAACCTAGGAGAAGTAAAAGAGCTAGAATTGCAAAAGGATATGGTTCAGATATTTGTGCTTACACTTTAGTGGAGGACCCCTTAAACAACCAAGAAGCCTTATCTTCATCAGATGCCGATTTCTGGCAAGAGACTATAAATGATGAAATGAAATCTCTTGAATCCAATAAGACTTGGCACTTAGTTGATTTACCATCTGGTTGTAAGACCATAGGCTATAAATTGGTACTTAAAAAGAAATTAAAACCCGATGGAATAGTTGATAAATATAAAGCCCATCTAGTAGCCAAGGGTTTTAAGCAAAGAGAAAATCTTGACTTTTTTTGATACATTTTCACTTGTAACTAGAATTACATCTATTCGAGTATTAATTTCACTTGCTTCTATTCATGATTTGATAATACACCAAATGGATGTTAAAATTGCAATTTTAAATGATGAATTAGAAGAGGAAATTTATTTGGACCAACTTGAAGGTTTTGTAATATACGGACAAGAACATAAGGTTTGCAAGTTAGATAAATCTTTATATGGTCTAAACTAAGCACTAACAATGACATGAAAAATTTGACATCTTGATTATTTCACATGGTTTCAAATTTAATGAGAGTGAAAAATATATTTATTATAAATATAAGAACAATATTTGCACTATTATATGTTTGTATTTAGATGATCTACTTATTTTTGGTTCAAACATTCAAGCTATTAATAAAGTTAAATCTATTTTAAGTGCTAACTTTGATATGAAATACCTAGGAGAAGCGAGTGTAATTCTTGGTATTAAGATCAATAGGTCAAATAATGGAATTTCTTTAGATCAATCTCATTATATTGAGAAGATATTAAAGAAATACAATTACTTTGAGTGTTAACCTGCTTGTATACTGTATGATCTAAGTGTAAAATAATTTAAGAACACCGGTGAAGGTGTAAGACAGTCTGACTATGCGAGCACCATTGACAGCCTTCGGTATGCCACTGATTGTACTAGACCCGACATAACATATGTCATGGGATTATTATGCAGGTTTACCAGTAGACCTAATATTGAGCATTGGCATGCTATTGAAAAGGTCATGAGATACCTAAAACGAACTAAGAACATTGGATTACATTATGAAAAGTTTCCAACTGTACTTGAAGGATACACCGATGCAGACTGAAATACTTTATCTGATGATTCTAAAGCATCCAACAGCTATATTTTTAGCATAGCCGGTGGGCCTGTTTCATGAAAATCTAAGAAACAGACTATTTTGGCTTAGTCCACTATTGAGTCTGAGATAATAGCACTAGCAACAGCTAGTGAAGAAGCGGATTACTTAAGAAATCTACTGGCTGAGATTCCTTTATGGGAAAAACCGATATCACATGTGTTGATCCATTGCGATAGTACCGCGGCTATTGCAAAAGTTCAGAACCATTACTATAGCGGTAAGAGAAGATAAGTACATCATAAGCACAACACTTTAAGTGAGTTACTCTCTTCAGGTGCTGTTAAAATGGATCATATTCGTACCGATGAAAATTTGGCAGATCCTTTGACGAAATTAGCCAGAGAGAAAATCCATAAAACATCCAAAAGGATGAGACTATTGCCTTTAGCCACTCACAATGGCAACCTAACCTATATGATTAGAGATCCCAAGAACTAGGTTCAATGGGTAAACAACAAGTTGTGAAGTGGTAAGTGGAGAGCATGTTATATTATAGAATGTTTAGAAGCATGTATTCATGTAGCGATTAGAGGATGAGATAATAGAAACCCTTGATGAGATCTATATTCTATGTGGAGTCAGATGCTAGTTATAAGAGTACTCTTGATAGACTCACCTTTGTGATTGCGGGAATGAGGTCGTTTTCTATGAAACTTTCGGGGCAAAAGTTTTCTAAAGCGTTCACTAAACCGGCATTGACATGCATGGTCATTAACGCACGAGCTAGTTGAAAGCACTTCAGAAAGGTTGTATGGTTTGATGTTGGAGATATAGTTCAAGACTACGGGTCTCCAGTATATGCTGAATCTTGCTCACTATGCAAAGGTTCAAATCGAAAGATACATCTGTTTATGCACAATCCTATATTTTCAGAAATAGCTTGAAAATGATTTTTTAATAATAATTTAAGTGGGGGATTGTTGGAATTTTAAGTGAATTAATTTAAAAAAAAAAAATTAATGGTAATAAAATTCGTAACGAATGACATAATATAACGGTAGTATATTTATAAGCTATTATTATTGGGTCATTACAAAAATTAATGTAATGAAATTCGTAACGAATGACAATAATTTTAGATCCATTAAGAGTCGCTCATTTCAGTCATGCATACAATTTGCATTTTGCCTATTTAAATGATAGACAGACCGAAGGGAAAATATAAGACAGCTGACAATTTTATTTCTTCTTCTTCTTCCTTTGCCGTTTCTCACTCTGCAGAATTCTTCCAAGCAATTAAATTAGAAAGTGTTAAATTCAGAACGATTTGCTGCCGTGCAAACAGCAAATCGATCAAATTTTAAAGGCTTTTTTTATTCCTAAGACGGAGCGGTTGATAGTTAGCTTTGCACCTTGGTCCTAAACAGCGAATCGTCTTAAAGAAAGCGATGAAGTACGCGACTCAACCATATCCAGCGGTCAGATCCAACAACCATTAACTCAAAATTCAAGTAAAGAGATTTTAAATGTGTTTTAGATTGGAATTTGAATTTTTTTTTTCCATTTTAAAGTTTGAAAAGATGAAGTAAGATTTGATGAAAAAGGTAAGTAGGATCCAGTTTTGTCTACACTCTTAAGAAAAGGGCAACTCAATTCTTATTACATACGAATGAAGCAAAGGGAACCTTTTATCAAGTAATTTTTTATTTTTAGTTTTCGTTTTAGTTCTTCTGTTTAACTTTTTTGTTTTGTCTTTAACGGCCTGACAAAACAATGTTTTAAGCAAATCCGAGTTTAGGCTGATTAATAGGCCCTTCAACCGTTTAAGAGCCCGGTCCACGAATTGAACCTGACTCCACGCAATTGCATGTCCTTACACGCTTACAGCAATTTCCCCGCTGAACAGATTGACCAAGACACCAGGCACCAGCTGCTGGTAAGAGAAGAAAAAATAAATCAAATTCTAATATATCTTTTCAAATGAGCGTTACTTGCTTATCCATCAAATTCCCCCTTCCTGCTCCAACCTCCTTGTATAACTTTAATTCACCCCCTAAATTCTCTCCACATTATCATCTCCGCCTCCGCCCCAAACATTCTATTTGCAAATCCATCTTCTCTTCCTTCCCCTTTTCAAACTCTATTTATCCCCTCCAAAAACCCTCCAACCTTAACCTTCACGCTAGCGGCGGCGGCGGTAATGGAAACAACAATAACAACAACAATGGAGGGAACGGGGACTGCTGGTGGAGACGATGGTCCGATGGCGACGACAACCAACCTGAACCCGATTCCGCTTGGATTCGCAATCTGCTCCTCGTCGCCATCCCTTTTCTCACTCTCCCCGCCATCGCGGTAACTTTGTCCAACGGCGGCGTTTGGGAGATCAGAGGCGGCAAGCGTACAAGGCTTGTGCCTACTGCCGATTTCAGTTCTTTCATCCCTATCGACAGCGATGTCAATCAAAAGAACGGCAAAACTTTAATTATAGGGTTTGAAGACTGTATGAGGCGAATCAGGGATCTGTTCTTAAATCTAATGTTGCCAGAAGGCTATCCGACCAGTGTCAGCAGCGACTACATGCAGTACTCCCTTTGGCGAGGTCTGCAGGGGATCGCCAGTCAAATCAATGGCGTCCTTGCAACCCAATCCTTGCTTTACGCCGTTGGATTAGGCAAGGGAGCAATCCCAGCCGCAGCAGCAGTTAACTGGGTGCTCAAGGATGGAATCGGGTATCTCAGCAAAATACTCTTATCCAATTTTGGCCGTCACTTTGATGTCAACCCCAAAGGCTGGAGACTCTGCGCAGATCTTCTAGAAAATGCTGCTTTTGGGTTAGAAATCCTTACTCCTGCCTTTCCTCAACAGTTCGTTCTGATTGGTGCAGCTGCTGGTGCTGGTCGTTCAGCAGCTACATTAATCCAGGCTGCAACAAGAAGCTGCTTCTTTGCAGGATTTGCTGTACAGAGAAACTCTGCAGAGGTCATTGCTAAAGGTGAAGCACAAGGGATGGTCAGTAAGTTTATTGGCATTACAATTGGTATTGCTTTAGCCAACTACGTTGGATCTTCTACTCCATTGACGCTCGCTGTGTTCACTGCAGTGACTGGATTTCACATGTATTGTAATGTTAAGTCGTATCAGTCTATTCAGTTGAGGACATTGAATCCTTATCGTGGGAGTTTGGTGTTTAGCGAGTATTTGATTAGTGGACTTGTTCCAGATGTCAAGGATGTCAATGCTGAAGAACCATTTTATCCAGGACTTCTTCCTAAAGATATTACATGTATGGAACAAGCTGGTACTTTGACTGCTGAAGCAAGGAATGCTGCTGCTGAGATATGTAAAAGGCTGAGAATTGGATGTAAACTGAGTGAGCTTGTGAAGAATAAAGAGGATGCTTTTGCATTGTTTGAGCTTTTTAAAGATGAAAGATACATTGTTATGGAGAATGGAGGAAAATTCTGTGTTGTGCTTCAGGAGGGTTGCTCGCCACAAGACATGTTGAAATCACTGTTTCATGTTAATTATTTGTATTGGTTGGAGAAGAATGTGCAAATGGAACCGACTAGTATAGCCGATGAATGCGAGTATGGAGGGAAGTTGTGCATGTCTTTGGAGTATGTGCAGAGAGAATTTGGTCATATTAAACAGGATGGTTTGGAAAGTGGATGGCTGGTTAATGATGGGTTGATAGCAAGGCCATCGCCTTATAGAATACGGGTGGGCTACACCCAAGAAGATGAAGCCAGAAAGAGTTAGGTCTACAAATGTTTATAACATTTTAAAGTCATCTTGGTACTAACAGAAAAGGACCGAGAGCACATTTTGATGTAGTTCAGTACTAGCAGATTTTTTAGTGCTCCAGTATTTCAATGGTTTACTATTGAGAATACATCAAATTTTGCTGTTTAAGAAAAGATGACTTGATGCAGGTATCTTCTTGATTCAATTATTTTCTGATTTCCTTTTTCCTTTTAGAACTACCGCCTTGATCATCATAACAGAATACACCTATAAGTAGGGGTGTAAATCGGTCGGACCGGACGGAGGTGTGTTCAGTTTATGTCCTAAATAAAATCGGACCGGACATGGACCGGACGAGATTTATGTTCGTACAAATTTTGTTGTCCTAGCTCGTGTCCTAAATGAAATCGGACGGACTCGTACATACATTTTTCGAACACGGACCCGAACGGACACGGATGGACACGGACGGACAATGTTATTTACATCAAATTTTATGTTGTTTAATAGAATTTTCATCATATATACTGAACTATAAGAAATTCGGACGAATTCGAACGAACTCGGACCGAACAATATTTTTTCTCGTACAAATTTTCTTGTCCTAACTCGTGTTCTAAATGAAAATCGAACGGACTCGGACGGACGTATTTCGGTTACGGACACGAACGGACATCGGACACTCGTACAAAATTTACAGCCCTACCTATAAGCAATAGCTACTACTACAGAGCTACCATTATCCACCATCTGTTATGTTTGGATATAGAATATGATGTCTAGTTTTGTGTCAGTTTGAACTTTTAGGATAGCATGATCAATTTCAATGATTCTCGGTCTTTTCAAAATAAGAAACAAATAAAATTTGGGACGTAGGCAGTATAATTCAGGAAGACTGTATGCACACCTTTAAAAGTACGGTTTTTTGGAGGGGAAGAAAAGGAAACCTCGCTGATTGGATAAATCGAACAAAGATTCATTCTGTAGCTTACGTGTATGGATTAGTTTTTCAGACCTAAACGTTTCCTTATGCAATTCTGACATATTGGGTTTCCGATCTAAATACTAAATGGATGTAGGAATGAGAAATTTGGTACGTCTGAATTATGCAATATGGGTATATATGGAATTTGATTTTCTAAAACAATAATAAAGATTGATTTTGGTGACAGATCTTTTTTTATATAGTAAAGAGCGTTCCTCGACTACAGGAGATCACTCGTGAAAAAGAATAAAATATAAACAATTAAAAAGCTACCATCAAACTTGGAAGGTGTAGAAATACATGGTATGCTCGTGTTAAAAATAACATCCACGTGAGAAACTAGTCATCAACTGAATATGACTGTACAGTGGAGACTAACATATAAAAATATAATTTTACAACCATAACATACAGAGGAAATAATGAAAGCCATATACAGTAAGTGGCAAGATGCAACGACTATGCACGAGCTAAGTAGAACTGGATAGGGACAGGGCCGGTTCGGATCATTGGGTTGCCCTAGACGAGAAATAGTTTTGTTGCCATTTACAAAGAAAGAAGAGGAAACCAACAAAGTATTTTTTCATAAGTTCATTACAAAACACCCAAAATAATATATTCAAGCAAAATGTAAACATGTCACGCATCTTTGACAATAGTACATTCAACGAAAACAACTCCTCCAGTTTTTAGAAGCAAACTTGTCAATTATGTCGTCATATTCAAACATATTCAAATATTCTTTTTCAATGGAAATCATCGCCAACCCACTTAATATTTCTTGTGACATAGTAGTTCGAAGATAAGTTTTTATTAACTTCAACTTAGAGAAACTTCTTTCTGCAAACGCCACCGTAACCGGAATAGTTAAATGATTCGCTATACAATCCATACATTTAGAAATCCACTCATATCACGGTAAGATCTTAGAAAATCAAGAATGCTAGTTGATTTGGTTATTTCCGATTGCAAGATTCTTCTAAGTTGAGTAAGTTCAAAATACAATCATTTTCCACAAATATCACTCTCTTCGTTGTGTTTTAAAAAAAATCTAGTTTCATGCAATGCTCTTTCAATTGTTTATTGTCAATGATTTTGAATTTTGCATTCAACAAAAACTCATAAATTCCTTCATAAAGCTCAAATTGTTCAAATTGATCCTTAAGCGAAGTAAGAGCTTGCTCAAATTTGTCATTTTCTTTCGAAATTTTGATAGGGCCTTGTTTAACCAACATTATTCTTTTAGTATCGGTTATCCTTCCTCACAAACCGGGATCATAGTTAAAGTCGACATCTTTCTCTAGATCAAGCACAATTAGTTCATCACCTTCATCCATATCATTTCGATTAATATTTATGTCTTCTTCATTCACGTTATCATCTCTATTACCAATAACATCTTCATCGGCTTCAACAATTTCATTTTCATCAATTGCTTCATTGATTTCGACGTTCTCATCAATATCATGACTACTTTCTTCAATAATATTTGAAGTTGAACATTGACATTTTCGTATTTTTGCTTGAACCAAATTAGAAATTGAGCCAATTCTAGTTCCTCTTTTTTTCCTTATTCTATTATGAGTTCCGGAATTTTGCTTTCGAAATCTAATTTGATTTTTATCATTTTCGTTCTTCATCATTTTTCCTATGCATTCCCAAATTAATAATATAGAAAAGTTTAAAACCAATAAAGGTATCCATTAATTCAATAATTGATTTCAAAGTTCAGGCATACTAGGTTCATTCATATTTTCTTTGTTTTTGTAGTGTAAAGCATGACAGGTTTTTAGTGTACAGCATGACATGTTCATTCATACCAGGTTTCTAATTCTAAAGACAATTGAAATCATGACAGTTCAATAAAGCATGACAGGTTTTTACTTTTTAGTGTAAAGCATCATTCTAAGACAGGCTTCTTTTCATCAAAAGATTTTAAGCATGACAGGCTTTTACTTTTTATCAAAAGGAATATGAAATCAACCATATTAAGATTACCATCTTAGCAGGTCTTTCAATATCCAAACTAACCAAAAGTAACTTACAATATTTCCATTGCTGTACTAGGTTAATTGCAATTTTCTGTCAAAGTAGCTTGAATCTAAAAAAATTGAAAAGATGAGTACTACTGTCAAGGATTAATAATATTCCATGTCAACAAATATTGTATGTCAAATCAACAAAAAACAATTACATTCATTCACTTAAAAAATTTGCTATATAAATTACAGAACTGCTATAACATTTCTCTTCTCCATCATTTGATTATTTATACAAGTCATATAATCAATGATATCGTACTAAGCATTTAAACATGATGACAGGCTCCTTTTTATCAGAAGGAAAAAGGGAACAATGAAATCAGTTCACAATCGATTTTAAGATTATCAAATCAACCAAAATTAAAAAAATTAAAATATACCAGCAAACTCAGAAAACTCAGAGAGCAGCTTTTAGCTTGTGCAGAGCGACAACCGACGTTTGTTGGTGGTGGTAGGCTGGTAGCCAAGCCTGTATCTAGGGTTTGTTCTTCTTTTTTGTCGCGCGTTTTCTTTTTTCCATTTTGAGTTCTGAGTCGCAATCTTGAACTAGTTTTCTTTTTTATTTGTTTTCACGGGGGTTGCTCGTCTAAGGGGGGTTGCCCCAGGCCAACGTCTGATGGGCCTGGCCCATGAGCCGGCTCTGGATAGGGACGATCAAATAAGGATTGTATATGAACAGCAAAATAGGGGGAGCTAAATAGACAATATCATGGTCTGAAAGAACAGCAGTACGCGCAAGAGTAAATGCATGGACTGTGATTGAGAAGGCATGAGAAAAGCTGCTTATTGGTGAAAGCATGTAATCCAATATGAGTGTATGTATGACCGGGTGTGCAAGGACGGTGAGAAGAATGTGCCTACCTGAGGCTGAAGTGTACGGTTAATGACCTCAGTTGCCATTGGTCCAATTCAGGAGAAGTGGACGTTCCGGCATTGTGTCTGAGGCAGAAGAAGATGGTTCCGTGAGTTGGCATAGATTGTGCACGATATGTATGTGAATTGTCCTCCAGTGAGGATTTCTTCTACTTGATCCGATAATGCGTCAAGCAGTAAAAAATATATTAGAAGAGCTGTTTCTAAACTTGTTATTAATAACGAACGTTACGGTACGCGCTTCGCGCGTGTTAAAAGAGTCTAAATTATTTTTCTACAAATCGTATTTGTTTAATACGTTGAAAAGAAAAATGATAAATTCTATTTCAATCTGAGTATTTACTTAGTAGCCTTCCAAAAATTAAAAAAGTCCGTAAACCCAAAAAATATCTTAGTAGCCCCTTACCATTTACATAACCACCCTTCCCATCATGCAAAACATGAAAAATTGAATTTTTTCTTCATTGATTTAGAAAGTAGGATTAGAATTTTTTCTTCACCGATTTAGAAATTTAGTATTGAAAAATAGAATTTTTTCTTAGTAAAGTCTGTAAACTCAAAAAATAACTTAGTAGTGAAAATTGAATTTTTTCTTCACTGATTTAGAAATCCAATTCATATTTTCTTCAGAACTACAATTAAAAAAGTCTGTAAACCCAAAAAATAACTTAGTAGTGAAAAATTGAATTTTTTCTTCACTGATTTAGAAACTAGGGTTTTGAAGAAGCGGTGGCTTAGACGGTAAGAAACTGACATAAGAAGATAATGGAATTGAGAAGAAAGAAAGTACGCAGCTTTCTAAGGGTATTTTAGTCTTTAAAATTTTATTTATTTTAGGGAGGCTACTAAGTAATTATCTGTGTTGAAATAGAATTTGCCAAGAAAAATTGATTTACACAAATATTTAGCTATATTTCCGTGTTGAATCATACATAGTTAATTTGAATTTTTATTTTTAAGTTGCACTATCTAATTTTTTGTTAGTTTAAAATTTTATTTATATTATTATTAATAAAAAATTTTTTGTAAAGTAATTTATTTATTAGATCGATATTAAGACTTGGTAAATATTTGTAGAGAAAATTTTGAATTTGTGAATCAATCTTAATTGCAGATCATATTTTTAGGTCATATTAAGTTTTTATAATATTTGCAGAGACATTTTTAGTATTATCCACTGAAACCAGAAGAGTGTAACATCAAAACAACAATTAATAAAGAAATATATATAAAGGCATTTTTGGAACTTCGCGGTTGGACCAAAAATCTGAGCTTCCAAGCCAACTATTAATTAATAATAAATTCATTTCACTCGGTCCATATGCACTAACAGATATAATTTATATTATATTCAGACGACTTTTTTGTGATGGGCTATAGACGAGTCTAAATTTTATTAGGTGTGGGAATGGAATTCGTCAATTGAAGTCCAAATATGTTAATTAATCTACTAATGATATGTTGTACCATCTTATTATATAAGTTGGATCCCCACGGCAGAAGGGATGTAACCAGCAGGAGGGACGTAACCAGGATTTTTGTTTGCAATGGGCATAGCTACATAAATACATTATATTAAAAACAAGTTTAACAAAATTGCATTCGAGTGGATAACTTATGCAAGTTTGAAAACATATAAAATTCACAAAAAAATGAAAGCATCTTCAATAATTTAGGCCCTGTTTGTTTTCATTTTTAGTTTTTGGTTTTTAGTTTTTGAAGTCCATTTTCAATTTTTCATTTTGAGTGTTTTTAATATTTTGAAAAATGTATTTGGTTCTATAATTTTGAAAAATAGTTTTTAAACTAAAAGTCATAAATGCTATCCCAAAACAAAAATGACAATTTCAAATTTGATTGGAATTTAACCATTAAATATAGAATTGAAACGAGATAATGAATAAGACTAATAAAAAATGTCATAAAACCAGAAAAATCATAAATTGACAAAGATCACAAAATGATAATGACTACTGAAATGTGAACTATATTAAAATAAGACTAACTCATATTGTGCTCCAAATTAACCATATCTCAATTCAAATTCATTACAAGATGATAAAACATATCAATTTTATCACTACAGAAAGAGGAAAAAAAGTTTTGATGTATCTTATAGGCAAGTAGTCTTTGCTTTGTTTAAGTGGCTCTTCTTCCTCATGCTAAGCCTTCTCTTTTCTGGCAAATACATATATATATATATACATATATATATATATATATATATATCATTATGAAGGGTAATAGATTGATGGAAATAGTGTTATCAAAGCAAATATTGAAATAAATCATTTACTTGGGAAGTGATAAACATGCAAGCATGGTAAAGTTTCCAATATTGACCCACAAGTTAGTAATAAATTATACAAACACTACACAAATCTAATCAAAATCATTGTTGGAATCAAGAATTACCTAAGCGCACATAGAACCAAGCAAGAGAAACTTGATTAATTAAGAAAGAGTAAGTAGTTGTGTAGTCTTTAGTGAAAGTTGAGCATTGCAATTTTTTAGCTTTTAAGTATTCATAGAGTATTCCAATGAAAGTGCGTTCATTTTCGTACGATCATGACATTGGTTCCTTTGCCTTACTATGACCTTCCACATTCTATGTAAATAATTAAATAAAAATAAATATATTTAACAAAAGTTGCCATTACTTTCGACTGCTTGATGAAGATCAGTTAAGACTCTCTTGCAGTAATACAGTTAACTTTGTTTTACTTGAATGATTTCTGTTCTGAATATGGGCATATTCATATTCCCAGCAAGTGAGAATAATATAGTTTTGCATTTATGAAAGTGGATTGTGTATTTTTGCCTCTGATTGCAACAAATTATTTGTAAAACTACTTTATATGTTTGTAGAAGTACTCTTTGTTTATGTTGCTTTAGCATCATCTTTGTTTCATAACATGGTACAGGTTTATGTTGCTTTGGCATCATCTTTGTTTCATATTTTTGAATTATACTTCATTAATTCAGACAAGTATAAAGCAAAATAAATGTGTAGAAATCAGTTGATGCAACATTCTATCTTATATGAAGCTCTTAATCATAAATGAAATTCACTAAATAGCATAGCTGTAGCTAAAAACTCATCAAGTACACATTTCAGCATCATGGCAGAAGTGTGGTTGAAGAGTTCCATATCTATTATATTATAATAATAAAACAACCTGAAAATACCTGTGCGCAAGGTCATGCATAATATATCTATTATATGATATGAAACTAGTGACATGAATATGCTTTTTTGTAGTAATAGATAGTGATAGCCATCTTCATTATATTTTGTTCCTGAATTTTCAAACGTACAACAATGTGCATTATATTCATCTTTGAATTTGAATGTTAAGCTAGCTATTTTGTAGTTTCTTCCATTTTCATGAATGAATAGCCTTATTGAATTAGAATACTGACAAAAGAAGATAAATCTTAGAATTGTGTTGTTAATTTGCTTTGGTTCCTTTTAAGCTTGTGTGCCCTTGGTTCAAAATTTTTAAATTGGAATCATTAGTAGTTGTTTTGACAGGAAATTTTGCTTAAGGACGTTTTTTAAGGCTTTTTTTAGATGTAGGACAGCCCGCTAAAAAATTTCTCTAAAGGACAAATTATCGTTTTTTCTTTTCAACCCACTGTCGCGCGCTTCTTCTTCTTCCTTTCGATCAAAATTTTCAGTCGCGATCAAATATCTCTCTCGCAATAAAAATATCGATCTACTTCGTTCGGTTATTTCAATTTTGTGCCTTCTAAAAATTGTAGTTTATCGATTAACTTTTTCTTACGCGCGTTTTGTTGATTTCGTTCTTTTCATATTTGTACCGTGATCTTGTTTTTCTTCAAATTGTACTAATTAGGTATGCTTATATTACTCTATTTTTTGTTGTTTTTCTGTTCGAGTTAAAAAAAATTGGCCGTGATTTCTAATTGTGTTCATTTTTACAAATGATATGCAGTGTTGTTGTTCTCATTGTTTGTTCGTTCGTCTATGGCAAATTGTGGAAGTAGCAGCAGGTTTTTTATTAGTTTTATTATTCGTTTCTTTATGCAATTTTTCTCAGTGTTGTATTTAGGTTCAGTTTTTGGGTATCATTTTTATTTTTTCTTAGTATCATTTTTTTATTATCAGTAACTAGGTATCAGTTTTGTATATGGTAGGTATCAGTTTTGTGAAATTGAATAATTAATGTTCTAAATTGAACATATTTTTACTAATGTTTATTTTTTATTTTTTTTTGGCAGTGGGGATAACAGTCTTCTTTGTCTGTTTGTGTTGAATAATAACACTTTTACCACTCGATTGTCTATCGATTGCTCTTTGTATGATTTGAAGAATGAGATATAAGCTTGTCATGATTGGAAAAGTATCATTGATTGGGTTGTATATAAGCTTGTGATAGAGTGGAAAAGTATCATATCTTAGGTTCAATTTTCTGGTATCATTTTTATTTTTTCTTAGTATCAATTTTTTTGATTATCAGTAACTAGGTATCGGTTTTTTATACCTTAGGTATCAGTTTTCTAAAATGGAGAAACTAAGGCCCCGTTTGACTTGTCGTTTTTAGTTTTGTGTTTTCGTCTATACAAAAGCGCGTCCGTTGTATGCATTGTTGAAAAACAAACGATTTTGAAAAATGAAATTAACATGTAAAATAGAAAACAAGTTTATTTTATTTTTCGTGTTTCGAGAGATAAGAAAAGCACGAGGAACAATCCAACTCATTCGTTGTCCGTTGATCGTCGCAACCGTTAAGAATTATAAAGCTTCTTCTCTTGTTTCTTCATGTTTCTTAGTGCAAGTTGAAAACACAAAACTCAAAATACAAAATGAAACCAAACGGGCCCTAATGTTCTAAATTAAATATGTTTTTACTAATGTTTTTTTTTGGCAGTGCTGATAATGTGGTGCAAGTAGACCATCAGTTAAGCCTAAAGGAGGATTTTCATATTTTCAAAACAAGCAAAACAGATGTGACGAGTGCAAAGCAGCTTGGTCATAATAAATGGAATTGTCAAGCTTCGTAGAAGATATGATTTGATTTTTCATTTTGAATTTGTTCAGATTAATAAGTGGATGTGTGACTTGTTTTGGTGGTTTATTGTAATTGAACATTTTGTTATTAATTTGTATTCAGTATAGCATATTATCAAATTGATTTTAATTTCAAGTATTTAGTATAAGTGATAGTATCAGTTTTAGTATCGGTTAAATGTTTTTACAGTATCAGTTCCGGTGTTTGTTTTTACAAGTAAGAGCAACTTTGTTTTAAGAACATAACATCATTACTTCATAAGTATCAAATTGCAACAGAACATCATTACTTCACAAGTACAGATTTCAACAGAATTACATTGCTTTACAAGTATCAAATTTAATTGTGAAACATCACAATGTGAATTCAGTTCTTTCATTTTCTTTCTTTTTCTAAGCTTGATATGTATTTAGATAGACTCCAGCAATGTTCACTATCTGTCAATATTGCATGTACAATCTTTGCTCTTGTGGATACTATTTCCTTCTTTTCAAGTTTTATTGGTATTCTGTTTTTGTTCAGTGATGAATATCATTACAAATATTCCACAGTCAAGCCTGTCGAAACCAAAATGTAATGTTAGTATCAGTTTGCATAAGTTGTATTATCAGGTTTACAATTGATACAAAACATTGAATTTCAGGGATAATGGTACAAGCATATAGTATGCTTTGAATTAAAATATTTAACAGTTTTACTAGCACAGCTAGTATCGATTTGTGTATGAATTGCGTTTGTGGTTATTACTTTAAGATATATTTGCTAAATATTTTGTTTTATTTTTTATTATGTAGTTATCTTTTTTGTTTTTGTAGGTGTCAGTTTTGTTTCTGTAGGTATCAGTTTCTTTTATGTAGGTATCAGTTTTCTTCCTGTAGGTATCAGTTTCTTTTATGTAGGTATCAGTTTTCTTCCTGTAGTAACTGTTTATTTCTGAACTAACTGTTTTTGAAATTGAGAGATAATATTTTTCAATATTTTGTTTTGAATCACAGTTTCTGTTTGTATTTTGTTCTGAATCGTTTTTTATTTCTTCTTTTTGTTCTTTGTTCTCTTTTTTGCATATTTTCTTCAACTGTTTTCTTTGCAGGTATTTGTTGCTGCATGTTCTCTTTTTTGTTCTATGCTAAAAAATTCAATGTTACTATAACAAAACTATACTAACTTTGTTATATTTTATTTCATAGTATCAGTTACCTTCTCTGGTATAATTTCACTTATTTCTGGTCTGCTTTCAATTTCTGTATTATTTTCATGTATTCTTTTTGTTCTTTTTTCTCTATTTTGCTTTTCCTCTTCTACTGATGTAGGTTTTTAAGTTTTAACTTGCTGCTTCTTCCCTTTACTGTCTTTGGTATCATTTCTAGTGGAGGTAGGTTTCCCTCTTGTATCATTGCGTTTTCTCTTTTAATATCTACTGTTGGAAGTGATTCGACATTTTCATTTTCACTTTATTGCTCCACTTTCGATGTAGCTAGGGTTTCTCCGACTGTCGACTATTGTGCTTGTTGTTCGTCGGCTGTCGATTGTTGCGGCTGTGTTGGAGATGTAGATTTGTTTCTGGTCTGCGGTCCCATTTTTTTCGAGCAAAGTTTCGTCAATTTCTGAGTGAAAGCGAGGAGAAGGAGACAAACAGAATTCTTTGTTTTGTTTTAATTTGTATCTGGGCTTTGGGCTTTGTCCTTACGATAAAAGTTTTTTGCGTGTGTCCTTGTGAGCAATTATTTACTTTAATTTGTCCTTTAAAATTATTTACCCTTGTTTTGATGTGTTTTTATATGGGTGCAATACAATCCTGCTCATAAGTATTGTTTTCTCAAAAAAGATAAAATAAATGGCTATTTTCAAATAGTTTGAAGAAAGACAGGTTTGTGCTACAGCAAAAGGAATCTGCACAATCCTTAGCTGTCTTAACTGCATCCAACTACAAAATATATAGTTTTATCCTTCATTATATTACTATATGAACCTAGAGTTCAAAATTGTATTAGGATTTTATGGTAAAATATATCTATTATAGGCTGATCTTTTACACATTTTGTTTTTTTGACAGGCTGACAATATTTATTTTTTGTTTGTTCATCAAATCCTCCTTAATTTCTTCTCCATTTCCTTAATTCTGTATTAATTTTCTTTTTCAATTGTCATTTTGCAGTTCTTTTAGCGCACTGCAGAATATTCATTATTCCATAAAGCATGCCATTAACTCGGTAATTAATGACATTTAACAGATAGAATTTTTATAACCAGTCTTTAACACATTTTTGTTTGTTTTCATAAGCTGACAGTATTCATTTCATTTTTGTTTTTTCATCATAAACTCATTCCTCCTCGATTTTCTTCTCTACTTCCTTATTCAAGGTTAATTTTCTTTTCAAACTGTCATTTTGCCGTTTATGTTTATATACATTGATCAGCTAATTCAGTATTTCTCTTTCCCTATTCAATGAACCAATTTACTCATTTCTTTATGTTTTCAATTCTATGCAGAATCATTTAACCTCCTTCCATCTCTTCGGTTTCCATTCCAATATGAATTTTGAACTTTGGAAAATTTAATTAAAAAATTATTTTAGCTCATTTTAGCTAATTTTACGGTGGTTTTCAATTTGAGACTGACAATTTATTTTGTATGTACATTGTTGTAGGATTTAGAATGTCAGATAACTAAAAGATCAAATTCAGGTGATTTTAGTTATATAAAAGGGGATTTTCACTATAAGGGCCCTTTAGCATCAACTAATTATTTTCTAGGACACGTGTTCAAAATAATTAGTTTCCATGACACGGGTCGAAAATAAACTCACTACTTCTCGCTAATCCATATCTGTCGCCAATTCGAAACAAAATTTGGGCTTAGAAACAAAATCGATTTCTTCTATATCAATTTCCATTCCATTTTCTCTTCCCAATATTTCTGCTTCAGCATCATCGATTTCAGCTTCATCGATTTCAGCTTAAATTAAAATACTTTCATCGAGCAATTTCTGCAATCACCTTAAACTTAAATGCGAAACAAGTAAGCTATATTTTATTTTGATGTAAATTTTTTACTTAGATGATAAATCGTAGTTAAATATTCATTCTTACCGATGCTGATAATAGCTCTTATAATAGATTTAAGGTATTTTAGTTCTTGTTATAATTTAACATAATCGACATTTGTTTAATTAAGCATACCTAAATATTCAATGGCAGATGATACTAAACCCTAGGTGTTAAATTGAACAAGTTATTGTTTAGCTGTTAAAAAAGATAAAAGTATCTATCTATTAATGTAAATATTTAGACTACATGCTAAACCATAGTTGCGTTTGATAATTACAATTACTTATTAGATAGGATTTTGTTTTTATCATGATTTAAAGTTATTAGAAAAAATATACAACTAATTTAAACTCCAGTTGGAAAAGATAAAAGCATTTATCTTTTTATCTAAAACATTAAAATACAGAATAAATCCTATATAAATTTTTATATCAGCTACTACATATAAAATAATAAATATTGAATTTAAGTCAATTGCAGTTGTCCTGAAGGATTTATGCGAAATAAACATACTTAATCAACTTTTAAGTACAAAAAAATTATTCTTCTCTCTTTCTAACATTTCATTATATATGACAATTTTTATGCAGGGTAAAGATGAACACAAGGTCTTCTAAATCAAAGTTATTCATTCGAAAAACTACTTGCATCTTCATAAATGAAGGTGGAAATCAATGCATAAACATACGACCTATATCTAGTCCTTTTTGTAACGAACACAGGTAGAGAATATCATTATCTTCAACTCCATTGGTAACTGTTTTCCTACTTATGTTTCCTATAATATTTAGTTGTACTCTTCAATTTGTATATACATATTAAATTGGAATCTAGATTCCATATTTTAAATAAAAAAAATAGCTAAATTTTTTGAGCGTGCATTGTTTACCTTTGTTAGTCTGCTATGCTGTCAGTACATGTATGTATACATGTGTATATACATATGTGTGTGTGTGTGTGTGTATGTTTGTGCATTCACTTCAAGTAGTTTGTATTGGATTGATGTGCACTGACTTCAGTTGTTGCTTTATATGCAGTCAGTGATCATGTAGTTTGTCTGCACTTGCATTATCGTCTTGTCGGCATGTCTGCATTGGACTCTGGTTTCAATGTGTATGATGTTGCATATTCACTTGATGTTTCACACATGTATATATGTAATGTCTGAACACTTCAGTCAGGTTTGGTTGCTTCATTTGCATTGATCTTGAGTTGTTTTCATGTTGCATTTTTTTATGTGTATGTTGTGCACTTGTTTGCGCTGTCACTTTTGAATCTGACTATTCGTTCATGTTGTAGCTTGATTCTCTGACCATATGAGTCTGCATTGTGCACTTCATTCATACGTATTGTACCTGTTATTACTTCAAGGGTATTGTGATGATGAAATTTTAATAACTGATCACCAATTTGTAATGGCTAATTTGTTTCTAATGCTCTGTTAAAAAAGATTAAAGCATTTATCTTTTTTATACATAATATTCTGATGGCTATTTTGTGTTTCATTCTCTTTAAGTTTTCAGATTTCTAAATGACCATTACTTAAACAACTAAAAAAGATAAAGCATATTATCTTTCTATACTTTGAAAAGAATAAAAAAAAATAGCCATCAGTACTACATAGTTACTCAACAAAAGGGTTTATTGGAAATGTAAATATATATATATATATATATATCTTTTTATAGTTACTTATTTGTTATATACATTAACTGTCAAAGCTTATTGGAAATGTAAATCCTTCTATAATCAATAGGGTTAAGGGCACCATTGAATTTGCAGTTATTTTTTTATGGACCATATTTTTAGCATTTTATTCACTAGCTTCTACATTATTAACACTACTCTATACAAACTACTTAACAATTCTTCATTGACAAAAAATATCGTAATCCCAAGAAAATACAAAATAATTAAAAAGGTAAACCATATTATCTTTTTATACAGACTATTGTGCAGCACAATATTTTTTGATAATATTGCTTTGATTTATGTGCATTATGATTCTTGAGCAAAATGATATTATCTTCATGAATATGCAGAAATAAATGTAGGATCCCAATTAATGATATTATTTTCATGAATGTAGGATGAAGCTGAACCAACACAGCAAATCTCAGAAATGTTTGAAAAAGAACATCTAACAAACTCAGATGACGAGGGAACAATTTCAGAAAAACTAATTGAAGCAAATTATGATTCTAAAGAAATAAATATTGAAACAGATGAGTCAAATGATGTTGACAAATATGAGATTCAAAACAGACTGAAAAGACAGAAAAAACATCTGTACAGTGGAACATATAGATGTAATTTAGATGATGTGTACAAAGTTATGATGACGGTTAAGGAAAAAAACATTCTATCTTCTGAAGCAAAAAGTTATATCAACAGAACGCCATTCAAAAACTTTTTTAATATGTTTCTCACCAATGGCATAGAACGGCAAAACATACGGAAAAACGCTTCAAATTTAGACCAAATAATTACTTCTTTCAGTATTAAAGAAAAAGCTTTCAAAATTGGAAACAAACTGCTGAAAATCACACCTGAAGAAGTTAGCCTTATATTTGGAATGCATTTATCTGGAGAGGACTTGTTTTCGATACCAACTTCAAATAAGGCGACAGCAATGGAATGTTTTTCAGAGTTTCTGACTACAAATTTCGAAGAAAATGACATAATTAGCCAGAAGACACTCACAAGAAGGTTGAAAAAATGATAGAGGAAGAAAACGGGAATGAAGATTTAGTCAAATTGTTGTTGCTCTTGTTGATTATTACTTTTTTCTTTCCTAACAATCAGAACTACATGCAGTGGGGCTTCTTATCAAAGCTGTTAAACTTAAGAAAATTGAACTCAATCTCATGGCCGAGAGCAATATGCGAAAATGTCATGAAAAACGTTGAAAAATACTATGCTAATCCAAGAAGCACACCTGGATGTACTATGGTCTTATTGGTATGATTTAAAAACTTTAAGTAAATATAAATATATTTATACTAATGCTTTTTACAAAAATGTTAAATGTTAATGCTTATTTGTATGGTCTTCTTGGCAGTATTGGTTTTGTGAAAGGATGCAAATCATCGATGAAAAAGAAAATTTGGAAAGCAAAATGCTGAGGATGAGAAAATGGGGCTTGTCAAAATTAAAAGATTTGGACCTCGACGAAATAGACAATAATAAGGTATGCTACTTATATATATATATTTCTTGATATACAAAATCATATACATAAGTACATAATGATTTAAGTACAATTCAGTTTCTGCCCAACTCCACAGTTCATAATTAATTTAGCATCACTACTAAACCACCAGAAAATCACCACGAACACCCCACATTCAATTTCTGCCAAACTCCACAGTTCGGTACAATTCAAACTTGTTGAACAATGCTATTCAAACTTTGTAAATGGTGCAATATGTCAACCCCACATTCAACCACAAACTACTCCTCTTCACCATCTAATTTCATCTTTGTCTACAACCTGACTGAACGAGCAACAAACTGCTGCACCGGCCACATGCTACTTGAAACACCTAAACAAATTCAAGAACTCAACCAAATTCAACCAAACAACCTTTTATCAACTCCTTGTCCTGCAAACCCATTACTGCTTACATCACTAAATATGGTTTTTCAATGATGTTATGTATTCTGTTAACATATTTTAGTTTTAATTTTACCATGCTTAAAAGCTATAATAGATAAAAACATTTATCTGTTAATGTAAACGATTTAATAACAAGTTAGGCCTTACTTATATTTGATATATAGTTATACATATTAAATTTTTTTCTTGATTTACTCATATTTTAAATTTATTACATAAAATATACAACTAAATTAAACCCTAGTTAAAAAAGATAAAAGCATATATGTTTTTACAGAAAATGATTTAAGTACATAATGAACTATATATATTTGTTGATAAACAAAATTATATGAGTACATATGTTTATATGTGTGCTATTTAATAGGGATAGTGTTCTAAATTTATGTAGTTTGTAGGTTAGTTAATTACATATCTATATTTATACGTAATGACTATTGTGTGTGCGTTATAGATTTTCCTGGTCTTCTCTTCTTCCCATATGAATGTGCTTACATGTTGTATCCATTTTTCAAGTATCTGAAATTTTCTTACCTGTATATTTTTAATAATTTCTAATTTCTAACTTCATAGTAATTCAATGATATTACATGTCCAAATTTAATTTCAAATACCTTCCATGCAGATTTTAAAGAAATTTGCAAATGTAACTAAAGAGGAAAAAGACTTTTTTCAAAAAATATATATACTAGGTTGGAAAATGGCAAATATGCTACGGACTGCTCTAGTAGCATAAAAGAGTTAGAGAGGAAAGTGAACTTTTATCTGCTGAGATGAAAAGTATGGCAGAACAACTGAATGAGGAACAACATTCAAGACAACTGGCTGAAAAAAGACTCCACAATCTTGAAATGAAACTTCAAAAGCTGGAAAATTTTGAAGAGCATAATGTGGAGAGAAAAAACGATTTCAAAGAAAAAAGTGAAGCTGAAAAAGGTACGAATAAAAGAAAGATAGTTGGTATGATGCACATAAATAGTTCTGCTAACTTTCCATGTTTTGATGTGATGGAAACTCAAGATTGCATTATAGAAACCGAAGACGGTTTAAAATCTGAAAATATCAAACAAGATAGTGAAGCAATTGCTGCAGAAAAACCAATTGTTGTTGAAGATGTCAGTCCTAAAGAACAAAAAAAGAAGAAGCAAAAGAATGTTGAAAAGTGTCCACTCATGAAGCATCTAACTTAAGAACAGCAACAAAATGTAAAACTTTTTTTCAAAGTTTTGGGAGGAAACAAGTAAGTAATTAAACTACTTTTCACTCACACAAACTATATATCAACAATCTGTTAAATTAATTATTAGTACTGTTTTGGTTCTGTTTTAGTTTGGTCAACTATCAGTATATCTGTCAACTACTGTACGCTCACACACTTGCTCAAAAATAAACAAAAACTAAACAAAACTAAAAAAGACAAAATAATTATCTTTTAATTTTAATACATACTTCCATAAAGGCTTCTGTTTTGTTTTACTACCAAATGCAAACAACATAGTACGTACTAAACTTAATTTCTTTTATTAACAACCGTCCAATTTTCCAATGACGAAGCATTTAGTTGTGATGATGAAAACTTCATCACCATAACAAAATTCATGATAGAAGACCTCCTCTATCAGCAAAGTATTTGTGGTCAAGTAAGTACAACAAACTAAACTTTCCTTCATTATAAATTATATACTTTATCCATATTAATTTTCAAATGTAGATCATTGATTGGTTTTGGTTCCGAAAAACAAAGCAACTAGAAAATAGCAATAGCATTATCTATGTTAACACAACTATGACAGTAAGTGAACTATATTCACAAATTAACATTTTTTTATACAACATAAATTTTCTAAAACAATTTTTTTACAGAAAAGCGCAACGGATGGAAGCTTGGAAAATATCAAGAAAAAAATGTTCAATCCTTTTATGAAAAGAACACTTTTAGATCCATTATGTTGCAACATATTATTCCCAATACATGGCAATGAACATTGGAGCCTGCTTGAACTATTTGTTGGAGAATGCACTTGGAACCACTACGACTCTCTGCACTTGACCACGAGATCAAAAACCTGCAGAAGTGGACATACAAAATTTTCCATTAATGTGGTAAGTAAAAATACACAAAAGGTAAAAATGATAAATGTGTTTATATTTATTCTAATTTTCCTTCACTGTTTGCAGAAATCAGCAGTAAACTACCTAAACAAAGAGCTACAAGAAGAAGGGCACAAAACAATTCTTAGGAAAAATTCAGTGCTTAAACATGTTGACTGTGCTCAACAAAGCAATGGGTAATTTTGAAGATAGTTCAGAATTTTATACAAAAATTCACGATACACAATAATTACCTACACACATATTACCAATTAGATAATATTATTTACTCACAAACAATTACTTAGATAAACATAATACTAATTACAATTCATTATCAAAATAAAGACAAGATAATCTGTTTTATCATTATTTTCAAAGTACTCAACTTCAGAAATACATGTACGACTGTGGAATTTTTGTGATGATGTTTATGCAAAAAATAGCACAAGGAATGCAGACTATAGAAAAAATTAGTCTTGAACAAGTTAATGCATTCAGAGCACAGATAGCTACACAAATACTCTCCAACGAACCATACTGCTGGCTTGACAAGTTTTGCAGCTCTTCTTCAGCCCATAAAAATGTAATGGCTTATGAATGAGATGATGAATTTGTAATAAGTGTTGTTAAAAATTAGATAATGAATTTGGTAATGAATTTGTAATGGCTGATACTAAATTGATCATAGATTTTAGGGAGTATATTTGAATTTACTGATGAATTACATAATGAATTTGTAGTAACTGATATTGAAAATTTGATGATGAATTTGATAATGAATTTCTAATGGCTTTGTTGATTTGATGATGTTATTCAGATAAATATGGATCATGAATTTGTAATCCAAAATATGATTCTACTGCTCTTTTAAGAAAGACAAATCCTTTTATCTTTTATTGATAATTTATAGTTTTATATTTATTATTATGTTTTCTAATTCCGTTGTTCTACACAGCAAAAGGATGTAGTATGAGCTACTTTTCCTACACAAGAAGAAGCTTTAAGATTTGTCCAAACACATGCAAACACTTACGTTTTTTGCTACCAAGATCATTTGACTGCACAAAGAAGGTTCCTTGTTTCTACATATGATGAGTTTTGGAGAAGGTACAAAACCATGAATCCTAAGTTACGCCACCATTATGAAGTTATTCAAGTCGGACTGCCTTGCCACTTGTATTATGATCTGGAGTTCAATAAAAAGATTAACACTGGAAAAAATGCCAATGAAATGGTAGATATTGTAACGACCTGTATTTTTAACACTTTAAAAATACGAATTAAAATGAAAATTTTGGATAAAAATCCGAAGGAAATAAAATTTTGTGTTGTTAAATGTGAATTACAAGTTAAAATACAAAACTGAATTCTGAAATAACTTATTTTGTAAATTAAATATGGATGTTAACTTGTAGTGAATGTAAATAATGAATTGAATTTGATTGTAAACCAAATTGGTTATGATTGTAAACAAAGAATAAATAAAATGGTAGATTTAATAATGGAAGTTTATGTTATTGAAACTAATATAAATAAATGTAACTTAATATTACAGTTGATTGAAAGCAGATAATAACTGAAACTGTAATTCGATAAAGATGTTAACTTGTAATTGAACGTAAGTAAAGATTTAAATTTGAATGTAACAAGTAATTGAATTGAATTGAATTTGATTGTAAACAACGAAATAAATAAAATGTTACATTTAATATTGAAGTTATAATATGGAAATCAACGTAAATGAATGTAATTTAATATTACTGTGAATTTAAATAAGATGATAGCTGAAGAAAATGAAAGTAAATGAATTATAAACTATTGATAATAATGTATAAGTAAATGGTTGATTCAATAATGAAAGTGTAAATCGAAATAAAAGAATTCATTTGGAATTAAATAACTTGAATTTGAATTACAATATAATTGAACGCTGAATCTAATATAATCTTTTATATTGGATTTATAATGGAAAACTGCATTGTAAAAGATTGTAATTACTGTGAAATTAAAAATGGGATTTGTGAACAATTGAAATTTGATTTAAAAGTTAATAATTTAAAATTGAGAATTTTATATTGAAATTAAACAGTCGAATAATTTATTTTTCGAATATTGGATTTAATTAGACAATTAAATCGATAATTTAATAAGTTAAATTTCAGAAATAATTGAAAATCGAGTTGAATATGATTGAAAATGATTTGTAAAATTTTATCTTATCATATTGGAGTTATAGTAATGTTATAGAACTTTTAAAATTGAATTTAAAGTTAATTTGTGAAAATTGAATATTTTTAATATTTAATTATCGACTGAAAAATAGCCATTTTTCAAACGGTCTCAGAATTGAACGAAACTAGTTCCATTGGATCCGTAATACTTTGTTATTCTCGGTTTTCAATTTTCGTAGCAATCGGAGTTATCGTTTGACCGTGGCAGCTCGAAACGCATCGAATTGTTTTTAATATTAATTCGGCGAGAGAAAATAGTCATTTTTCAAAAAATCTCGGATTTTGACGAAACCTGTTTCATCGGATCCGTAATGTCATATTATTGTAGGGTTTCAAATTTCGTGTCAATCGGATTTACCGTTTGTCCGGGGCGAGCCCAAACGCACAGAAATTTGATTAACCGATTTAATTTTAAATCGATCATTTTTCTCCGTAACTCGCACAGATGACCGAATTAGCCTCCGAAACATGTTCCATTGCGTTCGGAATGTGGGGTAAATCTTAGAAACGCCAACCGGCACGCTTCGTTTGGAGTTCGGAAAATTTTCGATGAATAGTGTTTTGCCAATTTTCTATACAAGGACCTCACATCTTCAATTTGCAAACAAAAGCCCAAAACCCTAATCCAAATAGCTCCAGCCGCCACTAACACATTCTAAGGCCAGAAATTCATCTTCTTTCCTCCTCAATCTCTCTCAATCCGTAGACAATTAGAAGAAGTGTTCAACATGAAAGTTCTAGAGGACGATGAGAGCTTCGATTCTATACGGTGATGATCGGATTTAGAGCGTTATGGTGGTTGCTAGGGGGGCGTGTTGGCTGCAGCTCGAGCACGGTTTCCAAGGCATGGGGACCACCGAGTTGCATGGGTTGGATGGTGAAGGTGGAGCTCGACGTTGGCTTCGTGGTGGTGGTAGTTGATCGGGTTGAAGTTCGTCGTATGGGGCTCGATAATTGGAAGAAGGTGGCGGCCTATGGGTTCATGCGTGAGTTTGTACGTGATTTTCACGTTGGTTGGGAAGAAAAGGGGTACGGCCCAGATCTGGTGCAGATGGAATCAAGGGCTAGGATCGAATCTAGGGTTTGAAATTTAAATTAAAAGCTGAAATTGTTTATTTAAATTCGTGTAAACTTTAAAATAGCATAACTTTTTCATACGAGGTCCGATTGGAACGAAACTTTTTGCGTTGCGATCGTAATGACGAGAGCTTCGAAAAGAAACTAGTTTGGATGGATTTGGAGACGGTGGAAATTTGGGCTAAAGTTGGGCGTCGTCTAGTTTCAGTTCCAAACCGAAACGTCTCGGCGGCAACAAAAAATCAAAGTGAGTGTTTTATAACGCTCACAACGTACTGAATATCTTTATGGTAGTTAAATTTGACATTATGAAGTGATATGAATTTATTTGTCGTTGTTTGATAAAAATTTAATTGTCATATAGATTGTCGTGTGAATTCACCGTTGAAAATTTAAATTGACAGTAAATTGAAATTAGGATTTAATTGAAATCAAATTTCCCGATATTGATAACTATGAAATTGCCGTGAATTGTATTGACTATTGGATGATTTATTTCGATGGATGCTATTGGTTGATATTTAAATGTTTGGATGTTTATTTGCTTATATATATCATGTTATACATGCACATGGCACTGTGATTGGTTTAAGTAATATATATTCATCCCTGACATTTAATTGAAATAACTAACCACTTGGCCATAGGTTAGAGAATTATATACGGACACCGGGTTGGTTAAATTAAATGATTTTAAAAGTTGTTTTGAAATTATTTAAATGAATTGATTTTAAGAATAAAAATCCAATTTATGGAAATTGAATTATTTTGAATTGAAGCTCGAGATGTTGGAATTTAAACTTGGTAAATGAAATTGTTTAATTATTCGAAGTTTATATTTTTAAGAAAAATTGAAATATGGCGTAAAGTTTCGAAAGTCGATTTGTTTTAAAAGATTGGACTTTTAATCGAACTATGAATATTTCTAAGAAAATTTATATGAAATGATATTTTAAGTTTGAGTTTGGAATTGAAATGAAATATTGAGGCAAAAATGATTTTTGAAATGAAATCGTATATTGTGAGTAGATATGATGATTTTGAAATGGATTTGATTTTTGAAGCGAATATGATATTTTGATATCAATTATGAATTGATTTAAAATGTAAAAGAGCCATCGGTGTAATAATACGTAGTTATTAAAGAGACCGGGATCGGATATGGACATACTCTCTGTCGATACCGAAAACCACTTTAATAACTAATATACGTGGAGTGTTGATCCAGAATGAAGTGGATGGTTTGGTGAACGCGTTGACTGAAGAAAGAGAACGATATTGGATGATCCCTGACATGACTAAAACAGGAGCCGCGCCGGGCCATTGAGGTTCGCCATCTCTAGCGGACACACTTCTTCGATACCATGTATATTACTTTTGTGATTCGATTTGGGTGCACCCCTTGATTTGGGAGTGTTGTTTCGCGGTGTTGAGGTAGCTGCTGGCTATGCTCAACATCAGTCCGGATCACGCAACTACTAGTATCCTAGTTGGTATCGCCTCATGTACCTTGTCATACTGATTATCCTATTCGCGACCACTACGTTTTGGTTTGTACCTTTAGTATATGGATTGCCCTCTGGTGACTTCCGGTTTTGGGGAAACTACGGTCTTGTATATACTCTTGGGAATAAAAATGTGTTAAGGGTGGAATGGGCCATGGCTTAACGCTAGTTTGATATTTTACTTTATGATAGACATTATTGTATATAGCGTATTGTACTACATAGTAGATAGTTTAACGGATCCTTGAGAGATGGAAAATCCCGTAACATCTCTTAAGTTATTGCACTCACGTTGACACTGGATACGAGATGTCAAAACCCCGTAAATATCTCCGACGCCGTCACACTCATATTTACTTATTCGATTTAACTTACATGAGATATTTTAGTCCTGACTCGAGTGTTTTTGTCTTTTCATTACGCTCGGGTCAGCCTAAGCATTTCAGATAAGGTTGAAGATCTATTCTGGAGGACGAAGACGGAGTTTGGTATTACATCATTTGTATTCTACTACTGTATTTTTTTTTTCCGCTGCATTGTTGTATTATCTCTGATATGTATGTAACTCTGATTTATGATGTATAATAATAATCAAATTTATTTATTTAACAACTTCATGAACTGTTATTTTATTATTATATCTTGTTCCTTCCACTGCAAGATTCTGAGTTTGCTTCTGTTCTTTCTTTCCTTTTTCTTATTTAACCCCAATAACCATCTGCCTTTTTGAACGGTTTGAGTTGGACATGTGTGGATTATTGTCGACTTGAACGGTCAAAAATGGCGGGTCGTTACAGTTGGTATCAGAGCTTTGGTTTAGCGATAAACCTTGGCTCTAGTGGGGAATAACTCATTGAAATAGAGGTAAACTATATGAATGAGTTGAGTGTATATGAGAGAGCGTATTTGTAATTTTGATATAAAAATGATTTTATATTGTGTTAATTTGTTCCGTTGAGTATTTATGAATTCTGGTTGGTACTTGGGACGCCAAGGCATCGATAGGAATTTCTAAACACTCGAATAGGACAGATTGACATAATATTGTTTTGGATTATATTCTATATATAAAAGACTTATCTTGTAAATTTATAAATTTTGATTGTATTGGTTGTTAGGAGATGATAATATTAGATTATCATCGTTTATTGTTAATTAGTCAATATTTCTAACTATTGACTATTGGATGATTTTAAGAAATGAAACTTGTAAATATGATTGACAATGAATATAAATGGTAAATAAAATGAAATAAAAATGAATTTAAATTCAGATGGAGAATTTAAATTCCGGTGTTTAGAAAATTTATTAACAAAAATTTGAAATGTATAATATAAGTATTATATGATAATATATTCGATTAGAAATTGTTTTCAAAGGATTTCAAATGAAGTAAGTGTCATACTCCCCTCTTGACACTAGAGAATGATTTCGATGATGAGTGCACGCATCATCGACGTTTATTTTCGAGAGTCCAAGTGGGGGAGATCACTTAATAGTTTTTCTAAATCCTGTTTTGATTAAAATTGAATTTTATTTTGTATTCTCTATAGTATGATTTGATATATAAATTATATAAGTATATATTATTTCAAAACTTGATTTGAAATGAAACCGGGATTGGAATTCTTGAGTTCTTTAATAATTAATGATTTTTCTTTTAATGGTTGAAATGAATTAATACTTGAATCATTACGGAACTTCTGAATTGCGAAATGAGAAATGAACCTAAGAGCTAAGTGAAATATCAATTGAAGTAGAAATCCTTAGAATTAGGAAATTATGAAGTTAAAATAAAATAGAAACTGTAAAACTCGCATAGTATTAAATTTCATTCTATAGCATAGATATAACTTACCAAAATATTTAAGAAGTTCAAAAATGTTATATGAATTGTTAATTGGATAATATACAAGTATAGGTTTGAATAATGAAATATGCATTTAATTAATGGTTTGCAAATATAAATAAAATTGTTAGTAAATAATTGGAATTTAAATTAACATTTAAAGGTGATTCACAATTATGTTAATATAAAATGGAAATACTATATGTGAATGTAAATGTGAAATTAAATTATAGTGAAATTTAAGTAATGACTTAAGAATTAATTAATTGAAAATTCAACTTTGAATGAAAAGAGGTTGTATATTGTTTAACTACATTCTATTTGCATAACTATAACTTACCAAATACTTAAAAAGTTTAAAATGCTAATAAGGATAAGTAGAGGAATAATATACCAGTGTGAGAGTGAATAATAAAATGTGAAGATCTATTGATAGTTGTAAATATAAAAGAAATTTAAGCTGTAAAATGAATGATATATACAAGTGAATGAATAAAATTTAAAATTAATGAAATATAAAATTTATAAATGGAAATTAATTAAAGTTGAATATAACTAAATGTCAATAAACTTGGAAGTGTATGAAATAAAAAAATTTGACTTGGAAATGTATAATTGATTTAGTGTAGATTCTGGATGGATGGTAATGTTGATATGCATTGGTTGTTTGATGGATGGTAATTGATTTAGTAGAATTCATTAGTGTTAATGGAATTGAATAAACGGAATAAAATTTTAAAATAATTAAATTCAAATTTGAAGCATAGGGAAATTAAATATAATTGAATTCAAATTAATTGAAGCAAATTGACTTGAATTTAAATTATGAATGAAACAAACTTGAATAAATCGGAAACAAATCGAATGTAAACTTATTTCCTGGATATATAAGAAAATAAACGACTTTGTGTTTATGATTGTTTCTTTAGAAAATTTGAAGTTTGATGGTTTGTGCTTTGAAATAATAAAAGCAAATTTGGGAAAAAAAAAATCCAAAATTGTCCAATATATGCTGGAACGAAAACAGCCATAACTTTTAAATGTTTGAACGGAATTCGACGATTTTGGACTTTTCGGAAAACCTAGAAACAGTGCTACATCTTTTGTTTAGAATGTTTTGATAAATACCTTCATGCACTAGGCTTAAAACACCAATATTAGTCGCTGGCCTGTGCGGAGTAGAAATCTGAAGCACCTTAGTATTCTTGCCATAACTTTTTACTGGTGTATCGGATTTTGATGATCTTGCACTTTCTGGAAATCTTAGAACTTAAGCTAAAACTTTTGTTTTAAACATTTGGTGTTTTTCTGTGGTTTAGAAGGTCAAAAACGTGACCAAACATCGCTGACCTGCGCAATTCATTGCCAGACTGAGGCGTATCTATTTAGTAAAATGGTCGTAACTTTTGAACGGAAGGTCCGAATGCAATGATTTTGGACATTCCGGAAAGCCTGAAACGAATGCAACAACTTTTGTTTAGATTCCATTGTCAAATTTTATCGTTTAGATGATCAAAAACTGAGATTCGTTTGCTGTCCTGGAATTGGAATTTCAGTTTTGAAGCTAAACATGTTATATGTGTGTTGTTTATGATAAGTATATCGATCTATCTTTATATGCATGGTTCTAACTTGGTTATTGAGCATTTTAGTAGGTAGCAAAGGGGCTGCGCTTCGCTTGTGGAGCTCGCTTCTGCGCTTAATGCAAAATGTAAGTTAAAATGCTAATAAACGCTAAATAAAAGGTATGTTCTCGGATTACAGTTTATGTTGTGGTATATTATTGTGTTCCCCATGTTTTGGAATGCCTCATTCTTGTAATGAGATGTATATCATGCAATTATTACTACCGTGAAATTTTTCAGTCCTAGCCGCGCAAAGGAGGTGCTGCCGAAATTTTTCAAAAATCCAGAAGTTAGAAAATTTTGTGAAAAAAAAAATCCTATAACTAAATTTTGCAAATAAGTAGAATATTTTGAATGAATTATATCTAACTGATGGTTTCCCCTTCTCCGTTCCTTTTCGAGGACGAAAAGTTTTAAGTGGGGGAGATTGTAACGACCTGTATTTTTAACACTTTAAAAATACGAATTAAAATGAAAATTTTGGATAAAAATCCGAAGGAAATAAAATTTTGTGTTGTTAAATGTGAATTACAAGTTAAAATACAAAACTGAATTCTGAAATAACTTATTTGTAAATTAAATATGGATGTTAACTTGTAGTGAATGTAAATAATGAATTGAATTTGATTGTAAACCAAATTGGTTATGATTGTAAACAAAGAATAAATAAAATGGTAGATTTAATAATGGTAGTTTATGTTATTGAAACTAATATAAATAAATGTAACTTAATATTATAGTTGATTGAAAGCAGATAACAACTGAAACTGTAATTCGATAAAGATGTTAACTTGTAATTGAACGTAAGTAAAGATTTAAATTTGAATGTAACAAGTAATTGAATTGAATTGAATTTGACTGTAAACAACGAAATAAATAAAATGTTACATTTAATATTGAAGTTATAATATGGAAATCAACGTAAATGAATGTAATTTAATATTACTGTGAATTTAAATAAGATGATAGCTGAAGAAAATGAAAGTAAATGAATTATAAACTATTGATAATAATGTATAAGTAAATGGTTGATTCAATAATGAAAGTGTAAATCGAAATAAAAGAATTCATTTGGAATTAAATAACTTGAATTTGAATTACAATATAATTGAACGCTGAATCTAATATAATCTTTTATATTGGATTTAATATGGAAAACTGCATTGTAAAAGATTGTTAATTACTGTGAAATTAAAAATGGGATTTGTGGACAATTGAAATTTGATTTAAAAGTTAATAATTTAAAATTGGGAATTTTATATTGAAATTAAACAGTCGAATAATTTATTTTTCGAATATTGGATTTAATTAGACAATTAAATCGATAATTTAATAAGTTAAATTTCAGAAATAATTGAAAATCGAGTTGAATATGATTGAAAATGATTTGTAAATTTTTATCTTATCATATTGGAGTTATAGTAATGTTATAGAACTTTTAAAATTGAATTTAAAGTTAATTTGTGAAAATTGAATATTTTTAATATTTAATTATCGACTGAAAAATAGCCATTTTTCGAACAGTCTCAGAATTGAACGAAACTAGTTCCATTGGATCCGTAATAGTTTGTTATTGTCGGTTTTCAATTTTCGTAGCAATCGGAGTTATCATTTGACCGTGGCAGCTCGAAACGCATCGAATTGTTTTTAATATTAATTCGGCGAGAGAAAATAGTCATTTTTCAAAAAATCTCGGATTTTGACGAAACCTGTTTCATCGGATCCGTAATGTCATATTATTGTAGGGTTTCAAATTTCGTGTCAATCGGATTTACCGTTTGTCCGGGGCGAGCCCAAACGCACAGAAATTTGATTAACCGATTTAATTTTAAATCGATCGTTTTTCTCCGTAACTCGCATAGATGACCGAATTAGCCTCCAAAACATGTTCCATTGCGTTCGGAACGTGGGGTAAACCTTAGAAACGCCAGCCGACACGCTTCGTTTGGAGTTCGGAAAATTTTCGATGAATAGTGTTTTGCCAATTTTCTATACAAGGACCTCACATCTTCAATTTGCAAACAAAATCCCAAAACCCTAATCCAAATAGCTCCAGCCGCCACTAACACATTCTAAGGCCAGAAATTCATCTTCTTTCCTCCTCAATCTCTCTCAATCCGTAGACAATTAGAAGAAGTGTTCAACATGAAAGTTCTAGAGGACGATGAGAGCTTCGATTCTATACGGTGATGATCGGATTTAGAGCGTTATGGTGGTTGCTAGGGGGGCGTGTTGGCTGCAGCTCGAGCACGGTTTCCAAGGCATGGGGACCACCGAGTTGCATGGGTTGGATGGTGAAGGTGGAGCTCGACGTTGGCTTCGTGGTGGTGGTAGTTGATCGGGTTGAAGTTCGTCGTATGGGGCTCGATAATTGGAAGAAGGTGGCGGCCTATGGGTTCATGCGTGAGTTTGTACGTGATTTTCACGTTGGTTGGGAAGAAAAGGGGCACGGCCCAGATCTGGTGCAGATGGAATCAAGGGCTAGGATCGAATCTAGGGTTTGAAATTTAAATTAAAAGCTGAAATTGTTTATTTAAATTCGTGTAAACTTTAAAATAGCATAACTTTTTCATACGAGGTCCGATTGGAACGAAACTTTTTGCGTTGCGATCGTAATGACGAGAGCTTCGAAATGAAACTCGTTTGGATGGATTTGGAGACGGTGGAAATTTGGGCTAAAGTTGGGCGTCGTCTAGTTTCAGTTCCAAACCGGAACGTCTCGGCGGCAACAGAAAATCAAAGTGAGTGTTTTATAACGCTCACAACGTACTGAATATCTTTATGGTAGTTAAATTTGACATTATGAAGTGATATGAATTTATTTGTCGTTGTTTGATAAAAATTTAATTATCATATAGATTGTCGTGTGAATTCACCGTTGAAAATTTAAATTGACAGTAAATTGAAATTAGGATTTAATTTAAATCAAATTTCCTGATATTGATAACTATGAAATTTCCGTGAATTGTATTGACTATTGGATGATTTATTTCGATGGATGCTATTGGTTGATATTTAAATGTTTGGATGTTTATTTGCTTATATATATATCCTGTTATACATGCACATGGCACTGTGATTGGTTTAAGTAATATATATTCATCCCTGACATTTAATTGAAATAACTAACCACTTGGCCATAGGTTAGAGAATTATATACGGACACCGGGTTGGTTAAATTAAATGATTTTAAAAGTTGTTTTGAAATTATTTAAATGAATTGATTTTAAGAATAAAAATCCAATTTATGGAAATTGAATTATTTTGAATTAAAGCTCGAGATGTTGGAATTTAAACTTGGTAAATGAAATTTTTTAATTATTCGAAGTTTAGATTTTTAAGAAAAATTGAAATATGGCGTAAAGTTTCGAAAGTCGATTTGTTTTAAAAGATTGGACTTTTAATCGAACAATGAATATTTCTAAGAAAATTTATATGAAATGATATTTTAAGTTTGAGTTTGGAATTGAAATGAAATATTGAGGCAAAAATGATTTTTGAAATGAAATCGTATATTGTGAGTAGATATGATGATTTTGAAATGGATTTGATTTTTGAAGCGAATATGATATTTTGATATCAATTATGAATTGATTTAAAATGTAAAAGAGCCATCGGTGTAATAATACGTAGTTATTAAAGAGACCAGGATCGGATATGGACATACTCTCTGTCGATACTGAAAACCACTTTAATAACTAATATACGTGGAGTGTTGATCCAGAATGAAGTGGATGGTTTGGTGAACGCGTTGACTGAAGAAAGAGAACGATATTGGATGACCCCTGACATGACTAAAACAGGAGCCGCGCCGGGCCATTGAGGTTCGCCATCTCTAGCGGACACACTTCTTCGATACCATGTCTATTACTTTTGTGATTCGATTTGGGTGCACCCATTGATTTGGGAGTGTTGTTTCGCGGTGTTGAGGTAGCTGCTGGCTATGCTCAACATCAGTCCGGATCACGCAACTACTAGTATCCTAGTTGGTATCGCCTCATGTACCTTGTCATACTGATTATCCTATTCGCGACCACTACGTTTTGGTTTGTACCTTTAGTATATGGATTGCCCTCTGGTGACTTCCGGTTTTGGGGAAACTACGGTCTTGTATATACTCTTGGGAATAAAAATGTGTTAAGGGTGGAATGGGCCATGGCTTAACGCTAGTTTGATATTTTACTTTATGATAGACATTATTGTATATAGCGTATTATACTACATAGTAGATAGTTTAACGGATCCTTGAGAGATGGAAAATCCCGTAACATCTCTTAAGTTATTGCACTCACGTTGACACTGGATACGAGATGTCAAAACCCCGTAAACATCTCCGACGCCGTCACACTCATATTTACTTATTCGATTTAACTTACATGAGATATTTTAGTCCTGACTCGAGTGTTTTTGTCTTTTCATTATGCTCGGGTCAGCCTAAGCATTTCAGATAAGGTTGAAGATCTATTCTGGAGGACGAAGACGGAGTTTGGTATTACATCATTTGTATTCTACTACTGTATTATTTTTTTTCCGCTGCATTGTTGTATTATCTCTGATATGTATGTAACTCTGATTTATGATGTATAATGATAATCAAATTTATTTATTTAACAACTTCATGAACTGTTATTTTATTATTATATCTTGTTCCTTCCGCTGCAAGATTCTGAGTTTGCTTCTGTTCTTTCTTTCCTTTTTCTTATTTAACCCCAATAACCATCTGCCTTTTTGAACGGTTTGAGTTGGACATGTGTGGATTATTGTCTACTTGAACGGTCAAAAATGGCGGGTCGTTACAGATATTCTGATATCTATCACCTTCAAAGTGCTAAATGACAAATACAAAAACCATGGAAATCATGATTGGGTTATAGAGCTTGATTCATCTACTGAAGAAAAGTTCTCTCGACATGTGATCATTCATATCCCAAATATTGCCTTCAAAGACAACTCGCATGTTGGAGCATTCATCTCTGAGGTATGCTCATGTATAATGAATTTAAGAGTAAGTTATCCACAGTTTGAAAAACTGTACATCAAGAAAGATTCAAGCTCATCAGACAATACGGAGCTTCTTTTTGTTGATACTGGAGTTTATACCCGTAATCGTTGTTTTTGTCTTCCTTTCTGATCAAAAGCAGGGAAGAATGCTTTACTCCTGTCAAGCGGACGCTTTGGATGTAAGAATCTGAATGAAGAACAAGTGTTTATCAAATCACTTATTTGCAGAATAGATGCTGATTTTGATAAGCTATTAGAGTGCAAAATGGATCTGGACTGTTGCAAAATTCTTCATTTTGAATCTGAGGTCAATGATAATAGCACCTACACCGAGGGAGATAAGTCATTACATGATTATGGAAGCAATATACCTAAGTCCTATTGTTTAAGAAAATCTCCCTTTCCAGCTTTGGATGATAAAATTTCATCTTTTGCCTCTCATGGAGATGTTTCGGGTAAAATCAGAAGATGGTACTGGTTTTCTACACATGGCTACATAATTTATAGCATGTTTAGAAGTCGATATTGTGAACGAATCGGAAGAGAACATAAAAGTAATCATGTTATGTACATTGTTGATTTCCAAAGGGGTGGCTACTATCAGAAATGCTACGACCCCGATTGTAGAGGCTATCGATCTCCAGTCCGCCAAGTACCATGGGATGTATTTTCAAACTGTTATGATATTGTGAACAAAGAAGGAAAGACTGTCTAGAACCAATGCATCTATCAAATGAAATATCAAGTACATAATCACTTCAGTCTGTGTTGCTTTTGTATATTGTTAACTAGCAAGTACTTACACAACTGATTTTAAATTTGATAATGAAATTATGGTAATTGATAGTGAATTTGTAATGGCTAATGTTTTTAATGCTCTGTTAAAAAGATAAACGCATTTATGTTTTATTGACAGTATGTTCTATCACTTTTATTGACAATTCTGCGTATGCTCTTTTAAAAAGTCTATACATAAGAACATCACTTTTATTGATAGTATGTTTCGGGTAGCAATATACTAGTCATACTTATCTCCAGTTGTTCTGTTTGATTTGTATTCAACTGCTGTGCGTGAAACTCGTGGATTTACAGATGATTTGGTTCGAATATCCGTTGGCATTGAGGATATAGAATATCTCATTGCAGATTTGGATTATGCTATAAAAACTGGTCCTATTTGATACCACTTTGATTTTCTTGTAGTGACCAGCGTCAGGGCTGGAGTTCATGAATAGAAAAGAATATATTTTAAGAATAGACATAATAACTATAGTAACATATAATAACAAAAAACAGACTATACATAAGAATTAAAAAGAAATATCAATTTATCTTTTTTAACAGAACTAACAACATTGTATTCCAAATAACAGTTAAACATAAATAATTGCATACAACCAAAAATAATCAAAATCAGATCATAACCAATTCAACATATGCAATTATTCAAATATTAAACTCAAAGTATTCATACAACAACCAAGTATTCATAGAACAACCAATCAAATACTTTGGACTAAAACAATCAACTCAATTATTCAACTCAAAGTATTCATGGAACAACCAATCAAATACATTGAACTAAAACAATCAACTCAATTATTCAAAGAACACCCCCTTCTATTATGTCCTAGTTTTTTACACTTTCCACATCTGTTTTGCTTAGCATGAAAATCAACCCCTTTAATCCTATTCATCCTAGGCCTACCAGCTCCACGAACAGGCTTAGGAGGAAGAACAATAGATGATTCTTCAGCTTCAATTGCTTCCTTATCAAAAGTTGGAATAGTATTGATCAAACGTGAATACGAAGCTCGATAATACTCAATAGTAAAGTAATTCTCAATATATTCATAAACAGAATTTCTGGTTATAGAAATACACTTCAAAGCATGCACATAAGGAAAACCTATCACTTTCCATTGATTGCAACTGCAAATGCGATTTTTAAGATCAACCTTTTGAGATGTTGGAGAATGAACTTCAAAAATATACCTACAAAATGTAAAATTAAAAACAGGTAAAATATATAAACAGATTGCATTTCCAAAAAAGGATTATTAGCACTATATATATTCTCTCTAATCTATCTAATAAATAAGACCCAATTCATGTGCAGTGAACTAATAGTGAAAAATAAGACTCATAAACCAAAAAAATTAACAACAGTCATACTGTTCATATTCTTAAAGATCACAGAAGCTATGCTATAAGGGAAGAAAAAAAAGATAATGTATGTTTGCTCATGAATTCTGCATGTGAGCATTGCTCAATATTTCCATTATATATTTACTGTTAAGGTTTAAATTTATAAACTTGAAAATATCTTGTCACAGCTTTCAGTTATACCAAAAACCATAAATACTATCAAAAATAAAACACTCATGCATGTGAATAAACCCTGAGTAGACACACTAATGCATCTTAGTCCTATGCACAACATTAGTTTTTACCATAACAATATCTCAAAAATAAAACACCACAATGATACTTGCTTTATATTACTTGGTCCTTACATTATTCATATTATCATAAGCCTCAATGCAGACAAAGAGAAAATATGTAGCAAGCGACATCAACAAAATGAAATCATAATACAGGCTAAATAGCAGGTTGAAAAAAAGATAAATGCATTTATCATTTTTCAGAAACTGTGAACATCATGTAAAAAAATATAAATACATACCTAGATGATTTAGAAACACTCCACCCAAATCCTTCTTCCTTCAATTTTAACAAACGAGCTTCCATTTTCGGACATAGCACACTAGTCCACTTTAATGCCTCTTCTCTACGATTAGACATTTGCATCATAAGTTTTACCTTAATTCCATCAAGACAAGCAGTAACAGGCAAACTTCTTTCATCCAAAATCCAAGAATTAAAACTCTCAGCTACATTGGACTTATTTTCACCATATCGCTTCCCCGAAAAAAACAAATCGGCCCAATGATCATATGGTTTATCATTCAAGTACTCTATAGCTTTGGCACCTCCAATTTCTTTGTACTTGGACATGGCTTTTTCAAACTCATGATGATTAGAAGCTATAGCACAACGCTCAAGTAAATGAGCTATCCAAACACCCCTTCCACTTTTCACAATGCTAGCAATATTATTTTGCATATGATGCAAACAATAAGAACGATGACTATTTGGAATTTTTTTTGGAATACTTAACAATAAACCCCAGTGTCTATCACTTAAAAAAGTTAATATTCTATCACAACTAAGAGCATTCTTTAGGTGTTTCAAAAACCAACTCCAACACTCTTCATTTTCTTTGGGAACAAGAGCCATTGCAAATGGGAAAAAACCTGGAAAAAAACAAAAAAATTAATTCACTGTTTATTAATGTACATTTGAAACAACAAAATGCACTATGTTTGAAATAGTATTATCTAACAGTAGACAATCACATGAACACTATGCCCTCGGCCCAAATAAAAAAGGAAAAATAAATTTGCTAGAGGCAATTCATCCTTTTTTCTTTTGTTTTTTAAATTTTGCTACTTGAATGTGTAGTCTATGCAGGAAGGGTAGAAATTGCAAAGATATGATACATAATTCATGCATATAATACAAAGACTTATATTCGAACTTCTAAAACATATATGCTTTTATCTTTTCTATATGCTATTTATATCATTTGTATACGTTATGTAAGAACTTCAAATAAAGAAAAAAATGATAAATATGTTTAACATGTAGTAGTAATTATGATATATAAGTACGGCTTAATATGTTATTTAATTCTTTATCTTAAAAGATAAATGCATTTATCTTTTTTTAACTCCTGTATACAGTAACATTTTGTACATCAAATTAAATAACATTAAATCTTTTACAGTGTTAATTTTCAAGAAAAAAACAACCAACACTAATCATCGTTAATTTTCAGTAGAACTAAATTGTGACTCTGAATTCATTTTTGCAATAATTTCACATGCTAATCCCTAACGCAAAAGAAACTAAAATGAATTGAACTGGATATTACTACATTTGAAACAACCAAATGCACTATATTTGAATCAGTACTATATAACAGTAGACTAATCACTTAACCTAAATGCAGTATGTACAGAACAAAAATCACTAGAACAATCACTTAAAGAAACAGTACTATGTTACATAAATTTATAATAAGGAACTAACGCACACAGTACAAAGTAAATACAATAGCAAAAAAAAAGATCAAAATCAGTACCTTGATTCCCATTTTTTGTAGTGGCAGCCATCAAAATACCACTTCGCCCTTTCAAAAAGGTAGCATCTAAAAACACCATAGGATGACAATAGCTGAATCCAAATATACATGCCTCATAACATACAAAAACTCTCTCAAATTGATTAGTGTCAGAATCCACATCCATATTTGAATAACTATTCGGGTTATTTCTTTCCAATGCCTTCAAATACCAAACTAATTCATCGTAAGATTTCTTTTCATCACCGTAAATATCATTCATAGCCAATTTCTTACCCTTATAAGCAAAATAATAGCTCAGCTCCACATCATAATCTCTTCTAAAACTTTTAATGATATCCTTGGTTTTTCTTTTTGGCTCATCACGAATTTGATTGAAGATTAGACTTTTCACAAGATCACTATTAATAGTTGGACTACCAAGTGAACGAAATCCACCACCACAAGTATGAATCAGCCGAATGTTTTTAACAAACAGTTGGTCCAATTGCTTCAGTTTGCAAGAAGCATGAATCCTAAAAGGACAACTATCTATAGCACATCGAACTGTCAATCGTTCTTTACAATTCTTAATATATTGTACTTTAAACCCATTCTTCAAACAATAAGCACTAACCGTTCTACGGAATCCAATAGCAGAATCAAACTGTTGACCAACCCCAGTAAAAAATTCCATATTTGAATTCTTCTTCAACAACTCATGTAAATCCTTTTGTTGAGTAAAACCAGAATCTAAATCATCATCATAACCTAACATATTATTACTTGACTCACCACCAACTACTGAACCAGACTTGCTACTTTCACCAACAAAATTATTCGTTGAATCAATCTTCAACCGTAGAAAAAATACCAAAAATTCTTCCCTTTTAAACTAAGAAAAACACAATACAGCTTGAAGATCACTATCCGTTTCAACAAAGGTAGTCTTTAATTCTCGAATATAAAAAATATCAAAGCATAATGGACTAAAATTAATCCACTCCTCGCAAATCCTATTCCTAACAGAAGAAATAGAAGCATCCAATCCAAAACGAGCACTAAAATAATTGTTATTGAAATCAAACACAACTATAACAGATGAATCACACCTGCAAAAAAAAATGTAAACAAAAAAATAACTATGTGAAATTGATCTGAATTAGAAACTAATAGCATAAAATACTACATAACAAATCATTTTCTATCCCACTTTTCGAAAAAAGATAAAACAATTTATCTTTTACAGATCACAAATCAACAAGAACTAAAGAATAAACAACTTCAACTAATATTATTTCAGATCCAATTTCATACCCAAAGTGAGTACAAACAGAATTGACTGACAAAAATAAATACTTTGATTGCTCAAACCAATCTGAAGTGATACTCTAAATACTAAAATCATAATCTAAAGTGAATGATGCAACTAGGCTAAATACATAATTCTTGTGTTATCAGAATAAAAGAATACCATTCAGAGGCCATTATTCCAACTACATCAAACAAAACCTTCCTCCAATAGATCAAAACCGCCTCCCCTGAGCCTAATTTTTTCCAAAAAAATCAACGAGCGCTTTGATTGCACAAGAAAAGACGGCCTAATTTTGCCTAATTTCCATTAGCACTAGATTTCAGAAGATACGATTGGTTTGAGAAGATGAAGACGCACGCCGCCTAGATATTTGTCCTGGAAAATAATAATTTCAAACCCGTGTCCTAGAAAAAAATTGGGCCGTATAATTAGGCCCTTCACACCAATTTCCACTATATAAAATTTATAATATCAGACCTTTTATTTACATGTTAGAACCAATACAAGCTAAACCCAAATGGATATAGCATGTACTTTATCTAAGGCAAACTTCAATCATCGACTTTTCTGCAAGGTATTTTCTCATCTAAATTGGTTTCATCTTCCATCTTTTTTCCAACTCAAATACTCTGCCTATCAAGTAGTGTAGATTTCAAAGTGTAAACTATTTCATACTCTGCCTATCAAATATAACAAGCAATCGGTGTAAATAAAATGGAAATACGCTTCAGATAGTAAAATACCTAATAGTAAAATTCTTGCTTTGACCCTTAAGAGCGTATCAGATATTCAATGTTGCAAACAAGATATTATTTCTTCTTCTGCTCGGCTGTGGAACAAGCGAAACCCTAGTACACAAAAGTAAATCAAATGGATCATCAAATCATTCGCCACTTAACCCTAGGTGTTATTAGTTTGAAGCAAACGAGATAAGTAAGAAATAAAAATCGATTTTACCTGATTTTGGGATAAAATCTAAAGAAGACGGCGATTTTGCTCCTGAGATAATTTCATATTTCGCGGCCAGGAAAGAGGAATAGGGGTTGAATGCGTTTGTTTTTTGTTTTAGTTTTGGGTTCTCGGGCTTTTCAATTTGGGTCAAAATTGGGAAAACAAAAAAAGAAACCGTTTTCAGTTCTTATTGTTAAACCTATTTTCAAAAATGGCTATTTTCAGAAATGAATTTTACAAAATGGTAAAGCAAACAAGTTTTCAATTTTACAAAATTAAAACCTAAAAATACTTTGAAAATAGGTAACCAAACAGGCCCTTAGATTTTAATGAAGAGTTTTGTATCAATTATATGACTAAAGCTATTTGGCTTCAAATACAAAAGAGGATCTCCACACGCACAGCAACATCTAGTTTTGTAGAATGAAAAAAATAATTGTTTATTTGGACATAACTTCAAAACAAAATGATGCTAAACTTTATATTACTCTCCAGTAGACATTTACAAAATGAAATTTATTTAAGCAGCAATATTTGGATATGTATCAAAAATTAAAATAATAAAGCTTTTACTAACTCTCAAACCTACAACTAAACATCTACAAGTTATTTGTTACTACAAATTATTCACTGCAACCCATTTTGGTTATGCCACAACAAAAAATTAGACTCATATTAAAAGAATAGACATCAAAAACAATAAATTCTCCCACGTCAATCCAAGTATCTGTGAAATTCAAATTATACAATTTAAAAACAAATGCAAGTTAACTAAAATTAAATACATATCTAAAATATTCTACAATGATCAGAAAAGAAATAGAGATATGGAAAGTAAGGAGAAAAGACTAATTTGATTCACACTTGGTGGCAACATGGAATGAAAAGAGAATGCCGCCAATGAGAAATAGTTATAAGGTTGTTCTTAATTTGTTATAATGTGCTATATGTAATATCTTCTGACTAATTATGCTTTCTTGGATGGGGCAAGTGCCTATTTAACCCACTATATAGCTACGTCCCTGTCCCATGGTATTTTATCTTTTATTTTTTAATTTTCAAATTAAAATATTCAACTCTCATTGATTGAGTATATTACGAGGATGATGCAAGTTCGAGTTCAATTGACGTTACTTATCCAATATATTTTAGAATTAGCTTAAAACTCCCGATCTACTCTATTCTCAAGCACCAAGTTCAAATTCAACTAACTCCATTTTTATATATTTTTGAATCACATGCTTCTCTTAAACATATTCATTTTTGTCACTTTAAGTCTACTCCAGTGCATTTCTCCCTCTGATTTGGAATAAATATGTTTTCAGACCTTCCCTTTGAAATGAAAAGTAGACGTTCTAGTATGAATCTCAGCAATAACTAGTTCAGATTCTACACATTGATTATTTTGAACTAAAATCAAACATTTGGGAGGAACCAAGGTCGAAAGATTGAAAAAGTCAGTCATTAACAACCACTGATGAAGGATTCCTCGAAAAGTTAAGGATTAGTAATCCTTTTTAGAAATCGAATGGATTCGGTCTTGTAAGCTGTGTTTGGGGGGTGGTGGTTATTGTCTATCGTTGACCTCTATGGTAGAATCAACCGAGGAGGCCTAAGAGGCGGTGGTTTACCCTGTGGCGGATGTCAACGGTTTGAGTCCGCTTATCTCCAACCCGTGCACTTAGCTGATACTATGACAACACCCAATTTTTTTAATTCGGCAGTTCGATCTATGATTTTTATTCTTAATTTGAATAATTTTCCGATCTAATTAAACGTTAAAAATAACTTAGTGCCCGATGTTTGGAAGGGGTCTCTTGTAAATGGACTTTTGATTCTTTTTTTTAAGAAGTTTTTGGATGATAGGGAAACAAGAACAAAAGGAAAGACAAAACTACTAGAAAAAAAATATAAATAGTGCCGCCCAGCATCTTATTTATGTGGGAGCCATAAATGTCTTAATCATATTTGATGTTATGTTCGTGAATGGTTCAGAATATTCTAACGACTCCTATCTTTGGACTATTGGAGATGGAGTCACTTCACTGGTTTGTAAATAGTTTTTTCACGTAAAAAAGGGCATTTTTTAATTTTCTCATTCTTTATACTTTCAAGGCCTTCGTCCTGTTTTCGTTGAATTTTTTCAATACAATGGGATATAAGTGCAATTGAAATTCCTGGAGAGTTATACATTTGTGTATTGGTAAGACCATTCACTATTTCTTGAAGCTTGATCTCCCCCTAGATGAACCATATAGCCAAGAGAAACCATGATATTTTTTATTCATTTTTCCCATTCAATATTTTGCATTTTATTTCTTTTGCTCCTGTCCTATTCTTATTTCTCAGAGGAGAGGAGGTACTTTGAAAAAAAATAAAGGCCAAAGATCATAGTTCTCGAACGAGTAATCGAAAAGATTCTCGGGCATCCTCAGGATTAGGTACTGTTCCTCCAATGATCGTAGCACCAAGTAATTCTTGACGAGCTCCAATTTCAACCAATCTGTAGTTGATAGCCAATGTCGTGTTATTACCACTTGGGTTGATATCATCAATCGTGCTAACATTGGTATGGAAGTAATGCATGAACGTAATGCTCATAACTTCCCTTTAAACCTGGCTGCTGTAGAAGTTCCATCTACAAATGGACAAGACTTTCGTCTTAATGTATTAAGAATGTTTACTTACTTTTATCTATGTAGGGAGGAAAGAAACGTTTGTACTCGATTCTCGAGAAGAGAGGAGCCGCGGTGGTCCCCCCCGGACCGCCCGGATCCCACAACTGAATAGAAAGTTAGATCTACATTGGATCTCACCTGAATCGCCTCATCTATCCTCCTGAGGAGAAATTTGAGATTCCAAACATTCATGATCTGTATGTGAATGAGTCGAATTACTTATATCTCGATCTATTAGAGAACTATCTCTCCAGGGATTGTGAAAGATGTTTCACTAGAAATATTCTTGTTATTGCTTCGACTCATATTCTCCAAAAAGTGGATCCCGCTCTAATAGCTCCGAATAAATTAAATACATGCATTAAGATACGAAGGCTTCTTATTCCAGGTAGAGATCGATTAGTAGCATACTCGATCAAACGAGTGATTTTCTCGCCTACTACAGATCCCATACTACTCCCCAAAAACTGAAAATCCATAACCCCAATTGCTTGGCGCCAATGAGTTTTTATTAAAAAAAGAAGAAGAAGAAGGCTATGCCTTCGCCATATTGAATATGAATAATAAGTAATAATAGCATGACACTTCGAGTTTGATATGAAGACTTTTCTTACAAAATGAAAATCAAGAAAGTAAGGTTTTTCACTTTAATTTTTTTTACTTCGCCTTCAGAAGTGAAAGAAATCATTTTATCTACTAACAGTGGACAAATTGGCGTATTACCAAACAACGCCCCTATTGCCACAGTGGTAGATATAGGTCTTTTGAGAATACGTCACAACGACCAATGGTTAACGGTAACCTTGATGCGTGGTTTCACTAGAATAAGTAATAATGAGATCTCCGATAAAGGGTTTTTTTCATGAAACTCGAATCTTTGTCTTCGTTTTTCATCGAAGAATACATATATTTTTGATAAAAAAAGGTCATTAACTGATTGGTCGTAGGTTCGAATCCTACTTGGGGAGATTTGATTGATTCTTAATTTCATTAAAGGATCGTCCATACATAATTGAACTATGGCATGCCCTGAAAATGAGATGACGTGTTCGGAAATGGTTGAAGTAGTTGAAGTCCTTGTTAATGGTAAAAAAAGGTCTTTGAACGTGGGGCTGTTCTTATTTTACCCGAGGGATTCGAATTAGCCCCACCAATCGTATTTCTCCCGAGGTGAAAGAAAAGATAGAAAATCTGTCTTTTCTGAGTTATCGTCCTAAGGGTGGCTACTTCTAGGCAAACCTCCTGGTTGTCTCTGCACCCTTACCTCCTTTATCACTGAGCGGTCATTTAGGGGCCTTAGCTGGTGAACCGGGCTGTTTCCCTCTCGACGATGAAGCTTATCCCCCATCGTCTCACTGACCGACCTTGGCCCCTGTAATTTTTGGGCCATATCTAGTATTTAGAGTTTGCCCGTTTTACTTCTTTATTGTAATTCTCCTTTTTTTATAAGTGGTTCAAAGAAAACAAATATTCACTAGAGCAATTATGATATTGAAGTCGATCCAGGGCAAGTGTTCGGATCTATTATGACATAACGATTAGGCGCCTAACAGACTCTTTTGGCGGAAAATCTTTTCTCAACATAATGGAAAAACTATTTTTTGCAACCTAGTCTAATTTATTTCTATCTAAATACACAAGAATGAAACTCAAAGGAATTGACGGGGCCCGCACAAGCGGTGGAGCATGTGGTTTAATTTGATGCAAAGCGAAGAACCTTATCAGGGCTTGACATACCGTGAATCCTCTTGAAAGAGAGGGGTGCCTTCGGGAACGCGGACACAGGTGGTGCATGGCTGTTGTCAGCTCGTGCCGTAAGGTGTTGGGTTAAGTCTCGCAATGATTACTTACCGCAATTCAATCAAAACTACTTTTGTAAGGATTCCAAATAAGTAAGCACGGTGTATTTTCAAATCTTGATTTTGTTTTCTAAAATTATAAAGTGTAATTAAACATGTCAATGGATACTTTCGGATGCAAATGAAGTTATTTTTGCATTCGTATTCGAAACCATTTTCGGATGCAAACGGAAAATTTGTTAGTGCTCTAACATTTCAGAGGTTTACTATTGAGAATAAATCAAATTTTGCTGTTTAAGAAAAAGATGACTTGATGCAGGTATCTTCTGGATTCAATTATTTGCTGATTCTCTTTTCTTTTTAGAACTACCACCTTGATCATCATAGCACAATCCACCTATAAGCAATAGCCACTACATAGAGCTACAATTATCCAACATCTGTTATGTTTGGATATAGAATATGATGTATAGTTTTGTATCATTTGAACTTCTAGGATAACATGATCAATTTCAACGATTCTTGGTCTTTTCAAAAATAAGAAACAAGTAAAATTTGGGACGTAGGTAGGATAATTCAGGAAGATCATATGCACAACTTTAAAAGTAGAGTTTTTTTAGACAGGAAGAAAAAGAAAACCCCACTGACTGTGACTTGATAAATCGAACAAAAGATTCATTCTGTAGCTTACGTATATGGATTAGTTTTTCAGACCCAAACGTTTCCCTATGCAATTCTAACATCACATTACCAAGATAGCGAGGCAAGATTGGATTTCCAATCTGAATTGATGAAGAAATGAGAAATTTGAAACGTCTTAATTATGCAATATTGGTAGATATGGAATTCGATTTTCTAAAACAACAATAAAGACTGATTTTGGTGACGAAATTTTGGTTTTTTTATAGTAAAGATTGTCCCTCAATTAGAGCATCTCCAAAGGTGTAGATATTAAGCTTAATATTAACCAATACCAAAAAACAATTGTCCAACATAGCACATCACGCTTGATATTACGAGTAATCTTCAGGGGCTAATTCAATAGCCCTAGACGTCCAAGCTTAGACACCTATAGGCGCTCAGCTTTAGACGTCTATTATATAGGCACGTCATAGTGGACGCCTATTAAATAAGCGCACATGACCTAACGGTTACTTACGCCACAACGTCCAATATAACTGCTATATTTTTCCTCTAAATCAATAAATAATCAATTTTCAACTCTAAAAAATTCATCGAATTTTTTAATATTACTTTTAAACCACAATAATCTTATATCAAATTCAATCTCCATAACGTCTTCATCATTCAAAGAGTTCTCACATCTTTCGACTTCTAAAAATTACGTTTTCGAAGACGATAATGAACAATACGATACTTCTACGAGCCAGCATTCATTTAACTCATGGCGATGCGATAAAGACTACGACTTGGCAGCATTTACTGTCATTATACCAAAGATTCGATCCTAGGTTATGACCAAATTGGTGATAAGTTTTGAAAGCAAATAGCGAATACGTTCAACATGAAGCATTTAGACAACACATGTTCATTATCAGTGATTCAAGGTCGATTTGAAAAAATTAATCGACAAATTCAATTTTACGAATCGCAAATTTATAAAATAAGGAAAGTGAATCTCAATGGAATGCGAGACGAATATCATTTGGTACGTTTTTTATTTTCATTTGTTCTTTAGTATATAATTTTGTTTCGTTTTCTTTTGTTATTAGAAAAGAATGCCGAATTAATAATTTTTAAAGCTTTTTGAAAGGGAAACGGTGTTAAAGAAACCACACCATTACTAATTCATGAACTGTTATGAGTTGACAAATTAATCGAAGTGGAATTTTGATAATGCAGAAAGCACGAGAGACGTTTAAACAAAGGATAAGGAAAAGAAAAAAGCATCAAAATCATCATACTACTCTAGTCCGGGAGACTCATCGGGTAAACAAACGCCATTTGTGGGGGAAAATGAGGTACAGTAGGGGTAATGCCGAGCTCAAAATATGAAAAATAAAAAGTGTGCGTAGTGGGCTACTACCTCTCAAATAAGGTGGATATGTGGGAATAATCAAATGACTGGGAAGGTTGAATCTGCAGGAATGCAAAAGGACGGATATGTAGCCTATCTACTAGAGCCTAAGAGAGTATATGCAGTAAAGTACTATATACTTGGACCAACTGCCCTAACAACTAACTGTTAGAAAAATGAATGAGAAAGTGGTTAGGGAAGAGAGAGATTTTGGGTATTGTGTGGAAACAATGTCCCATATAGTGAAATATTTGTGCCAAATCCACCATATATACTATAACTTAATATACTAAATCAAAACAAAAGAAGAAGGAGACATGAAGACTTGAGATGTGGCAATGTAGGCTTTGGGCATGTGGGCTTTGGGTCTTCATATTAATATTAAAATTTCAAAGAATGAGCCTTGGGCCTTGGCCACTTGGGTCTGGTGCGCTGAAACGGCTAATTTTGAACTTCAAAATTAGAACGTTGCGCCTGTACGCGCACGTCTGTCGGTTAAAAAGGGTCGCAACCTTTCCAACAGTCACGACCGCTCTGAATAGGCACCTCCTCCAGTCTATATAGAGGGGTCCGCAAAACGAGATTAAAAAACTAAGAATTAATTCATTTCTTCCTTCTTTTCCTCTTCCCAGACTTCTATTCACAGTTCTATAATTCCTTCAGTTCGTTGTCACTCCGTCTGCACGCACAACATATTGGAGCCGGTCCGTTTCATCCTGGAGACAAATTGCTCAAATCCTTCAGTGCGTATAAGGGGGCAATATTGTTTCAAGGAAACAGATATTCTATGGACTCGGACGACTAGGTACTTTTTTGGGTTTCATACAAATTCAATTGCAACAGTTTAATACGGTTCTGTACCGTACCAGTATTTATTAAAATTTGTCACATTTTATTATGTTGCTATTTTTGCAATTTAATTGTGAGAATTAAAAACATTTCTCTGCTGTGACCAATTCTGAACAGTTTAGTAACATTATTAAAGTTACTATCAGATTCGTAACACTTTTGTGTAGTTGCAGATAACATTCTTGAAACAATATTGATTTTTGTAGACGACGAAGTCTCAAAATAGCAACAACAATAACGCTGCACCGACGCAGACGGTGACAAACGCTCAGCCGGTGCCTCTGGTTCTAACAATGACACTGTCTCATGGAGAAAGGCCAGAAAAGTTCAACGGGACGGACTTCAAGCGTTGGCAGCAGAAGATGTTGTTTTATCTAACAACATTAGGCCTCGCTAGGTTTCTAACCGAAGATGCTCCTGAAGTTGGCGAACTCGAACCCGATGCAATCAAAGTGGAGGCCGCAAATGTCTGGAAAAATTCAGACTTTATGTGTAAAAACTATATTCTGAATGGACTGGATAATAGCCTCTACAATGTCTATTGTACTGTTGCAACATCCAAGGAACTCTGGACGGCCTTGGATAAAAAGTACAAAACTGAAGATGCAGGCATGAAGAAATTCATCGCTGGCAAATTTCTCGACTTCAAAATGGTAGATTCAAAGACTGTGATCAACCAGACTCAAGAACTACAACTGATCATCCGTCAACTGCAAGATGAAGGGATGATGCTTAGTGAATCTTTCCAGGTTGCCGCAACCATTGAGAAATTTCCTCCATCATGGAAGGACTTCAAAAATTACCTTAAGCATAAGCGTAAGGAAATGACAATGGAAGAACTCATAGTTCGTCTGCGAATTGTGGAAGATAATAGAAATTCTGAGAAAAAGATCTCTCAGAATATGGCTGCCAAAGCAAATGTTGTTGAGTCAGACAAACCTAACAAGAGAAAACGTGAGAATGCACCTCAAAAGTCGAAGAAGAAATTTTAGGGTTCTTGCCATAATTGTGGAAAGAAGGGGCATAAAGCATCCGAATGTCGCGCTCCCAAAAATAAGAAATCAGAAGGAAATACGGCTGAAGTTACAGATTGCATTTCTGATATGGATGTATGTGCAGTAATATCAGAATGCAACCTTGTTGGTAATTCAAAAGAATGGTTTGTAGACACATGTGCCACTCGACACATATGTGCTAATAAGTGGATGTTTACAACTTATAAAACCGCAACTGATGATGAACAACTTTTCATGGGCAATTCATTTGCATCAAAAGTCGAAGGCAAAGGAAAAGTTGTACTGAAACTAACTTCTGGAAAAGAGCTTACTTTGAGTGATGTTCTTCACGTTCCAGAAATCCGCAAGAATTTGATATCAGGGTCCTTGCTTAGCAAGCATGGTTTCAAATTAACCTTTGTAGCCGATAAGTTTGTAATATCAAAGAATGGAGTGTATGTAGGAAGAGGATATGTATGTGATGGTTTATTTAAAGCAAACGTAACAACTATTGTATCAAACACTGATATGAATAAAAGGAATCTTCTGCTTATATTGTTGACTCTTCTAACATATGGCATTCTAGATTAGGGCATGTGAATTTTGATACACTGCGAAAAATGATTAATCTAGAATGTATACCAAAATGTAACATAGACTCCAACTATAAATATCAAATTTGTGCAGAAGCAAAATTGACAAGAACCTCGTTTCATCATGTTGAACGAGAAACTGAACCTCTAGAACTTATACACACTGATGTATGTGATTTGAAAATATGTCAAACTAGAGGTGGAAAAAGGTATTTCATTACGTTTATTGATGATTGTACTAGGTACTGCTATGTGTATCTCCTTAGAAGCAAGGATGAAGCATTCGACATGTTTAAACAATATAAAGCAGAAGTTGAGAATCAACTCAACAGGAAAATTAAAGCTTTAAGAAGTGATAGAGGAGGAGAATATGAATTTGCTTTTGAGGAATTCTGCGCTGAGCACGACATTATACACCAAACTACAACACCATATTCACCTCAATCCAATGGTATAGCCGAACGGAAAAATAGAACTCTTAAAGAAATGATGAATGTTTTATTAATCAGTTCTGGCTTGGCAGATAACTTTTGGGGAGAAGCTATTCTTTTGACAAACCATATTTTAAATAAAATACCATGAAAGAAAACATCCAAGTCTCCTCACGAACTTTGGAAAAATAGTCCGACATCCTACAAATACTTAAAAGTATGGGGGTGTCTTGCCAAAGTAGAGATACCTAAACCAAAGAAGGTCAAAATTGGACCAAAAACAATCGATTGTGTATTCATTGGATATGCACAAAACAGTGTCGCTTATCGATTTCTAGTACACACATCTGAAATTGATGATATGCATGAAAGTACCATCATCGAATCGAGAAATGCAAGATTTTTCGAACATATATTCCCTTTAAAACAGGGTACTGACAATGATATTCAAAAGAGACCAAGAGAAGATGAATTTACCGATTCTCTTGAGAATATTGAACAAAATAAACTTCAGCAAACTAGTGGTGATCAACAAGTGGAGGAACCAAGAAGGAGCAAAAGGTCAAGGACCTCTAGGACCTTTGGACCAGACTTCTACACTTTTATGTTAGAAGATGATCCTTTGACATACAAACAAGCTATGTCCTCCAGCGATGCCCCTTACTGGAAAGAGGCTATTAACAATGAGATTGAATCCATTATGGCTAACCATACCTGGGAGTTAGTTGATTTACCTCAAGGATGCAAGACCTTAGGTAATAAATGGATATTTAAAAGGAAATTGAAACCTGATGGTTCAATAGACAAGTACAAAGCTCGTCTTGTAGTCCAAGGATTCAGACAAAAGGAAGACCTGGACTATTTTGATACATATTCACCAGCGACGAGGATAACATCAATTAGGATGCTTATTGCAATCGCATCCATACTTGATTTAGAAATACATCAAATGGATGTAAAAACTGCATTTTTGAATGGTGAACTAGAGGAAGAAATATATATGAAGCAACCTGAAGGGTTTCTTAGCTGTGGAAATGAGAATAAAGTATGCAAATTAGTAAAGTCGCTTTATGGCCTTAAACAAGCTCCAAAACAATGGCATGAGAAATTTGATGAAACTATGTTATCAAATGGATTCACAATAAATGAATCAGATAAATGTGTCTACATAAAACACACACATGTTGGATATGTCATTATTTGTCTTTATGTTGATGACTTACTAATCCTAGGCAATAACAAGGCCATAATAACATCTACAAAGAATATGTTATCCTCTAGATTCGATATGAAAGACCTAGGACTGGCTGATGTGATATCGGGTGTCAAAATTTTGAGAACACCACAGGGATATGCATTATCCCAATCACATTACATTGGTAAGATACTTGAATAATTCAAGCAATATAATATAACTATTGCAAAATCACCAGTAGATATGAACCAAAATTGGGTAAAGAACACTGGTGATGGTATCTACCAGCTTGAATACTCTCGTATACTAGGAAGTATCATGTATGTTATGAACTGCACTAGGCCAGATATCGCATACGCTGTAAGTAAGATGAGTTGATTTACCAGCAATCCTGGTAAACATCATTGGAAAGCGATAATCAGAGTTCTAGGATACCTAAAGTATACGCAGAACTATGGTCTACACTATACAAACTATCCTTCAACAGTGGAAGGATACAGTGATGCCAATTGGATATCTGGATCACAAGATACAAAGTCTACAAGTGGATATGTGTTCACATTAGGAAATGGAGCAATATCATGGAAATCATCTAAAAAGACTTGTATAGCTAGATCTATGATGGAATCAGAGTTTATTACACTAGATAAGACCGCAGAAGAAGCAGACTGGCTTCGAAGTTTCTTGGAAGATATTCCAAATTGGAGCAAACCTGTGCCTCTAATATGTATACATTGTGATAGTCAATCAGCAATTGGAAGAGCTAATAGTACACTATACAATGGTAAATCTAGGCATATTCGTCGTAGACATAAAACAATAAGACAACTTCTCTCTAATGGAGTTATCACTATAGACTACATAAGGTCTAAAGATAACATAGCAGATCCACTAATGAAAGGCTTGCCAAGAGAGAAAGTTCAAACCTTATAGATGGGAATGGGGTTATGGCCCATAGAATAAAAGTTTTTTTTTTAAATGGAAACCCCACCTAGTTGACTGGAGATCCCAAGATCTAGGTTCAAAGGGACAACTAAGTTTAAGAGAAACTTGACGGCACTGTTACGCACAAACCATTCCTACGATAAAGTCAGTGCATTATGGAAAATAGGATAAGTATTGATACTTTTACTGATGTCTGTACTTGAGGAATTACGAATAACCCTTACAGAATCACCTATGTAAGTGCAAAGACGCCGCTTCAAAGAGAATTATAAGGCCAAATTCTCTAAGCACTTATGAGACCAGACAGGTGTTCAAGGCAAAAATGAACACAAACAGAGAATGAAGGATTATAAGAAACATTTATCATGTGCTATCTATTTTAGAATTACACAAAAGGCTTACAGTTCAAAGACATTCTAAGTCTACTGATTCGCCCGTAATTTAAATAGGTAATCACTAGGAAAGTTCAAGGCACATGTGCTACTTTAAACCGATCCGATAAATGTCTCGTGAAACTATGAACAACTACTCATTCATGTGGGGGATTGCTAGAAAAATGAATGAGGAAGTGGTTAGGGAAGAGAGAGATTTTGGGTATTGTGTGTATTGTGTGGAAACAATGTCCCACATAGTGGAATATTTGTGCCAAATCCACCATATATACTATAACCTAATATACTAAATCAAAACAAAAGAAGGAGACATGAAGACTTGAGATGTGGCAATGTAGGCTTTGGGCATGTGGGCTTTGGGCCTTCATATTAATATTAAAATGTCAAAGATTGGGCCTTGGGCCTTGGGGCTCTTGGGGTCTCATGATTAAATGGGCCTCCGTCTGCCACTTGGGCCTGCTGCGCTGAAACGGCTAATTTTGAACTTCAAAATTAGAACGTTGCGCCCGTACGCGCGCGTCTGTCGGTTAAAAAGGGTCGCAACCTTTCCAACAGTCACGACTGCTCCAAATAGGCTCCTCCTCCAGCCTATATATAGGGGCCCGCAAAACGAGATTAAAATACTAAGAATTAATTCATTTCTTCCTTCTTTTCCTCTTCCCAGACCTCTATTCACAGTTCTATAATTGCTTCAGTTTGCCGTCGCTCCGTCTGCACGCACATCATATTGAGGCCGGTCTGTTTCATCCTGGGAGACAAATTGCTCAAATCCTTCAGTGCATATAAGGGGGCAATATTGTTTCAAGGAAACAGATATTCTCTGGACTCGGACGACTAGGTACTTCTCTGGATTTCATACAAATTCAATTGCAACAGTTTAGTATGGTTTTGTACCGTACCAGTATTTATTAAAATTTGTCACATTTTATTCTGTTGCTGTTTTTGCAATTTAATTGTGAGAATTAAAAACATTTCTCTGCTGTGACCAATTTTGAACAGTTTAGTAACATTATTGAAGTTACTATCAGATTCATAACACTTTTGTGTAGTTGCGGATAACACTAACATGCTGGATTTATACAATAAACAACAGTTCATGATTAATATACGATTAACATAACATCGACTAATATACCGAGTTTATGTAAAAAAAACAGTTCATGATTAATATACGATTAACATTACATCGACTAATATACTAGGTTTATATAATAAACAACGGTTCATGAATAATATACGATTAACGTACCATCGACTAATATACTGGGTATGTAAAATAAGCAACGGTTCATGATTAATATACGATTAACATAACATCGACTACTATAACGAGTCTATATAAGAAGCACCAGTTCATGATTAATATACGATTAATGTAACATTAATGCACTAATAGTTATTTTATATTTATAATTATATCTCGATTGTATTCAGAACGGTCCATATGTGATGCGTGTATCTATCCAGTATCTTGTGCAAGACATGTATGTCATAAATCGTCGTCTTAGGACTAGGAGCAATGTAAAGCAAACCGACTTGCTCCTCTTTCTGTTTTTGAATGGTACGTCTTGCAATTTGATGATGCGCGCGGTATTTTAATGGTTTTTTGTAAAAAATATATTAAAATGAGATATTGTAGAGGAAAATGGGTTGGACGTGAGTTTTATAGATGCCTAACATTGGACGACTATTTAATAGGTGTTCAATCTCAATTGTCTGTTAAATAGGCACATATTGTAGGCCAACCCTTTAAAATTCAAGACTGAATATTCAGGGATTGTATATTTGCCCCAGAATTGGTTGGAATGCTCTCGACACTCATGAAATAGGATAAAATATAAATAATTAAAAAGCTACGTTGTAGGTGTCAAAATACATGGTATGCTCGTGTTAAAAATAGCATCCACGTGAAAAATTAGTGATCAACTGAATATAGATATGTAGCAGAGACTAACATACAAAAATATAACTTTACAACCGTAATACGAAGAGGAAATAATAAAAGCTATATACAGTAAGTTGCAAGATGCAACAATGGTAGGTGTGAGCAAGGCCGGCCCAAGGACATTTAAGTCCTAGATGAGCTTTAGTTTTTCATTTTTTTTGCCTTGTTTCTTAAATGAAAATAATAATTTTAAATGTAGAAACAAAATGAAATTTTTTAAATGTAGAAACAGAATGAAAACTCTTTCATATATTGAACGATAATCATAAAATATTGGTCTACCAAGTCATTTAGAGTACATATCAAGAACCAAAATGTCAACATGATATCATAGCATATTAATGCAACTAACGGAAACAACTCCTTCTCGCATTTTTTGAAGTAAACTCATCTATTATCTCTTTATAGTTAAGCATATCCACACACTCATTTTCAATTGAAATCATAGCTAATCCGCTCAGCCTTTCTTGCGACACAGTAGTCCGAATATATATTTTAATCAATTTCAATTTTGAGAAACTTCTTTTCGCCGAAGCAACCGTTACCGGAATAGTCAATAAAATTCAATAAACAACCCAAACATTTAAAAATCCACTTACAACCGATAAGACCTCAAAAAATTTAAAATATTAATGGATTTAGTTACTTTCGATGGTAGAATCCTTTTTAATTGTCGAAGCTCGTAGAATAATTCTTTATCATAAATATCTTGCTCTTTGTTAGTTCCAAAAAACCTTCTAATTTCATATAATGGTTCTTTAACTTGTCATCGTCATTATTTTTAAATTTCAAATTTAACAAGAAATTAAAAGTTCCTTCATAAAACTTATATTGCTCAAACCGGTCTCTAAGTGAAGTTAAACCTTGATCTATTATATAAAGAAAATAAGTAACTCTAAAATTATCCTCGGGAGATTACGTATCATTCCCTTCGATATCTTCATCAAATTGCTTTTTTCTACGCACAAATCTCTTTTCCAAAAAGATCGGATCAATACCAACTTCATTTGTAATTTCTTCAGCTTCCTTCATCAAGGTTTCAAATCCAAAGTCTCTAAGTTTTTTCAAAAAATGCTACAAGCTCTTTAATATTTGTAATTACATCTTCGATATCAATTTCTTCTGGTTGACGTATTTTGCTTACTAGATTGGTATTGTCCAATATTGGGTACCAAAAACACAAACTAATCAAGAATTCAAAAATTTTCAAAACATTTTGGCATAATCCTTTAGCCTCCAACATCATAACATCATCTTTAGAATTTTTTGCAATATCAATTAAAATATCTCTTAGTTTCGATGTTTGCGTTCTTATTGCTTTAACGCTTTCAATGTGACTTTCCCACCGAGTTGTCGATAATGGTTTTGGAGTCAAACCTTTCACATAGCTTCAAAGTATTTCCCATCAAAGAGTTTAGCCGGGAAATAAAGTATAAATCTTTTGCACATATGCAACAAATTTCTACCTTTCATATATGATTTTGCCATATCACATAAAGTAAGTTTAAGACTATGACACTCACATGGTATGTAGAAGGCTCTAGGATTTATATCAAGTAGCCTTTTTTGCACACCTTGATGTTTACCTACATTAAGTTCAATTAAGTATTTAATACTATTTTCAATAAATTAAAATCAAGTTCAAGAAAAAAAATTATTTACTATTGTTACCTTTCATGTTTGAACTATTTTCATACCCTTGTCCTCTGACATCATTACTCAAGTTTAAGATCAACCAAAATATTTTCAAGCTCTTTAAAAAGGCTAAGCCCGGATGTATTGTCCACCGTTATGAATCCAAGAAAATATTCTTCCACCTTGATGTCATTTGCATCATCAACATTCACACATCTTATAATAATGAACATTTGTTCCTTATGGCTCAAATCTAGAGTGCAATCAAGGATAATAGAGAAGTATTTTGCTTTCTTAATCTTTATGAGCATTGCTACTTTGGTTTTGTTAGTCAACAAACTTATCAATTCATTTTGAATTTTGTGACTTGAATAATGATTATTGATTTCATTATTTACCATCATGTCTAAGATGATATTCCATAATTAGATCAAACTTAGCTATAAATTTTATAAGTTGACAAAAAAACCCATTATTTTTCTCATAAATTTTCACATTTGATCCATGAAATGGTAAACTATTTCGAGAAAGTGTTTTGACAACACTAATTATACGTACAAGTATTTTTTTTCCAACATTGTTTCTCTTGATCAATTTGTGCTTCCATTGCTTTCTATTGTTGTTTTTGTTGAGCCCTCTTTGAAAATCTATCCATTTGATTAGACGTTCATTGTGCAATGGATTACCTTCATGTTATCTTAATTTAGTAAATAAATTATGCTAATCATTAGTTTCTTGATCAGCTAATTTGGATGTTTTATTTGTATGCTTAAATAGCTTACAACAAAAACAATAAACTTTATCATACTCATCCGAACACACAAGCCATTTTCTTTCATGCTTTTCTCTCCGTGGATAGCCGTCGATGTAGTGTTTAGAAGAAAAAGTGCCTACCATCAATCTTGTTTCTTGGGTACATATCATTTTCTTTCACAATTTTAATGGGACCACGTTGAGTTAGCATATTCATTTCATATCGGTAATTTTACCCCATAGTCCTAGATCGTAATTTATATCCACATCATTTTCAATATCAAGTATAGCTACATCCCCAGCATCTTCATCATCAACATCAATATTAACATGTACATTATTATCCTTATTTACAACTTTTATAACATGTTGATCTTCAATTTCTATTTGAACATTCTCATTTGTAGGCTCTTCATCTTCATTTATCTTAATATTGGCATCGATATCATCATGCTCAATATTAATTTCTTCAACTTTGACTTGATTTTGATGTTGAAGATTTCTTTAGTCTTGCTTCAAATAAATTTGAAATTAAGTCTACTAATGATTTTGCTTATTCGTCTTTGCGTTGTTTTCTCTTCCTATTTTGATAGCCAAAATTTTGTTTCCGAATTCTATCTAAAATTGAAATACAACACAATATATATTATCAGTGAAAAAAATATTAGCATTTCACACATTTATTCTTTTGAACTCAATTCTAGCAAATAACATAATTTAATTCATTCAAATAAAAAATGAAATCAATGTTGTTCATTTCCAAATTCATTCACAAAAAGAATGAAATCAATACGCTATTCATTTTCAAAATTTTTATTCATTCATAAAAAGAATTAAATCAACTCAATTCATTTTCAATGAACCAATTTGAAATTTTATCATATTCATTATCAACAACAATCGTATTTATAAAAAACTGGATATCCAACAACAATCATGTTTTCAACAGCAATCATATAAATTAAAAATAAAATTAATAAAAGCTTAGGCCCCATTTGGTTTGCTATTTTTAGTTTTGTGTTTTCGTCTAAAGAAAAATTTGCATTTATTATGTATTGTTGAAAAACACACAATTTTGAAAAATGAAACTAGCATAGAAAATAGAAATCAAGTTTATTTGATTTTTCGTGTTTTGAGTCATAACAAAAGGATGGAAAACAATTCATCTCCCCCGTTTCCCGTCCATCGTCGCGATGGCTAAGAATTGTAAAAAATTTCCCACATTTTCTTGTATCTTGTAGTGTATGTTGAAAACACAAAACACAAAACTCAAAACAAAACCAAACGGGGCCTTATATTTTAGAAAATCAGCAAAAGTAATGCACAAGTTAGGGCAGTAGAGCATTGAGCATAACAGAAGGCAAAGCAAAGCAGTAGCAGCAAAACTGAAAATAGTGCAAAATTGGGGCTGCAATCGTTAGTTCATCACTTTCATTCTGGTGGCGCGCGAGAGGTTCTGATAAGCCGGTGGCACGCAAGAGGTTCTGGAGGCAGGAGGCATGACTTGCCTTTCATCAGTTCGTCACTTTCATTCATGAATGAGATACGATTTGTTTTTCTTTTCTGTTGCCCATTGCCCTAGACATTAGTATGTAACGACCCGTATTTTTGGGTCATCAAATTCGAATATTTAAAATGTAACGACCCATAATTTAATCACTTTGAACATGAATAGTTAATATGTTTTTAAATGATTAAATAATGGATTTTATATCTAGAATTATTAACCCTGCCTAATAAAACAGAATAGTATAATTACTTGCCTAATAAAACGAAAGAGAATTATTAACCTTGCCTAATAAAACAGAATAGTATAATTACTTGCCTAATAAAAACAGAACAATATAATTACTTGCCTAATGAAACAAAATAGCATAATGATTATTATATTCCATGCGGATGGTTGCCATTGGACCAAAATCTGGTCGAATCATGTTATGCCATAGTTGATAAGGAGGATTTCTATTGGACCAAAATGTGGTCGAATCAAATTAAGCCATCAAGATGTTTTCTATTAGACCAAAATGTGGTCGAATCAAATTAGGCCATAAGGCTGGTTTCTATTGGACCAAAATCTGGTCGAATCTGGTTAGGCTATAGGAAATGACTAAAGTACCCTTCTCTTCACCTATAAATAGCCAAGTCCATATCTCATTTTAATTCATTCACAAACTAATGAAAAGAACTAAAATTCATTATCAAAGTTGAAGTATTCCAAGTCTCCATCAAAGCAAATAGGAAGTGAGTATATTCCCTGTTTTCATAGTTTAGTGAGTATATTCCCTGTTTTCATAGTTTAGTGAGTATATTCCCTGTTTTCATAGTTTAGTGAGTTATTTCTTCCTTTAAGTTTGTTAAAATCATTGCTAAAGGAACTTTAAGTGTTAAGTGTTGTTTGAAAACCCTTGTTGAATGCTTGTTTACTTTGTTTGCTAAAAAATGGTTTTATTTCCTTGTTTGACTATTTGGATGGTTAATTAATTATTTTAAAATTTAGAAGTTAAATACTTAATGGGGTATGCGGAAACGACTAGTACACGTGTTTCGTCTGTGAGATCCAAGGACACTTGGACGAGGGACGGAACATGTCAAAAGGAAAACCCGGATGCTCCAAAATAAATATCAAACCGTTTTAACCCAAGTTAAAATAAAAAGTGTTATAAATATTTGATAAAATGAAGCATTGATTATCATTTATTGTTGTGTTTATTTCATTGATTGATTGTTTGAATTAGGCTCGACCAGTTTATGAGCAATTAATCATCCATATGCATGGGCTGGGTAGAAAGTAATTATAGGCTAACACCTTGTGATTATTTCACGATTTGACTATAAGGTGTTTAGCAGTAGATATTGGTACACTTCAAGTTAATGAATTGTTTTGAAAATTGGTTTTCAAGTGGAAACGTTATGAGATGTTTTCCTTTAAAAAGAGAAAAAAAGAGATATTTGAAAATAAATATTTCTAAGTGAATTTCTATAAAGAATGATTTTGTAAAAGTGTTTTAATGGAAAGAATTTCGAGGACTAAAGCCAATGGTTTTTAGATGATTTTTGAAAGTAGAAATTATTATAGATTTGAAAGTAGTTGTGAATATTAGTGTGAAATGATTTATCGCTTCGGGATATAAAATAATTTGTTATGATTCGGGTAACCCGTAACTAAAAAGTGGGCATGTGTTTTTGGTATAGTTCGCTCTTGGAATAGAGGGATATACTTATTTATCGATTGTATTAAGGCTGGGACCCAGTTGCTTTGTTATTGGGAGAAACCTCCCGATCTGGTTGCATATGGGTTGATATGTTTTTATTACAGTATTTGGGATTTCCAAATAAACTTTTCAAAAGTTATTTGATTTAAGATCCCGAAGTAAAGTATAATTCGAATATAAAATATATATATATATATATATATATATATATTTCAAAAGTTTGAAATAAGAATTCGAGAATAAAGTCCAAAAAGATCATTTCCGTAAAGGTAATTAGACTTGAAAATCTATAATTTAAGATTAAGCCTAAGTGGGTAGTTTTCGGAATTGCATATTTTTTGTTGCATCGTAGGCTCCATGAGTCCTATTTGCAGTAGGAGAACTACGTTGGCTTGATCTTGTATCTAATTGGGTACCCAATTAGATAGGGGTACGTAGGCAGTCACAAGTGGTAGTGATGCAGCCCCAATATTAACATAACATTTTCTGTTTGTTGTTTGTCATGTATCATGCATTGTTGTATCTTTCATGCTTACTATTTTATTCCGCATTTACATTGTTTATTGAGTTTGCAGGTAATGATATTGTTGTTTCTCATCAGAGTTGCACAGTGGTAGATTTACAGTTTGTTTGTAGTATTTGATTTTGGGTTGTATTAAAGCACACTAGTAGATTAAATTGATTACTTTGATCACTTATAAAATTGAAAGTTGTATCCTATACATTTAGTAGTGTTGGATATTTATCAAATATTGTGTATTAAGTTGGTAGTTTTCATTCGTAGTTTTAGAACGGACGGGTCTTTCGGCAATTTTGACTGGTCCGAAAACCCGGGTCGTCACAAGTATGTTTGCCTTGATCTTGGCTTGGGCCTGGATGCGAGCTAAGTAGAATTACATAGGGCTAATCAAATAAGGATTGTATATGAACAACAAAATATTGGGAGCTAAATAGGCAAACATCATGGTCTGAAAAGACATGAAGAACGGCATTAGGCACAAAACTAAATTCAAGGACTGTGATTGAGAAGGTATGAGGAAAAATGCACATGGATGGAAGCGTGCAATCCAATAAGAGATAGGTGTGACCGGATGTGCATGATGGTGCAAAGAATGTGCCTAGGTGAGACTGAAGCGTACAGTTAACGACCTCGGTTGCCATTGGTCCAATTTAGGAGAAGTGGACATTCCTACATTGTGCCTGAGGTAGAAGAAGATGGTTCTATGAGTTGGCGTCGATTGTGCACAATATGAATGTGAATTGTCCTCCAGGGAGGATTTCGTCTGCTTGATCCTGTCCAAAGATAATGTGCCAAGTAGTAAAAAATATAATATAAGAGTTGTTTCTAAACTTGTTATTAATAATAAATTCATTTCTCTCCGTCCATAAGCACCAACTAGTGATAGTTTATATTATATTCAGAAGGCTTTTTTGTGATGGGCTATAGATAAGTCAAAATTTTATAGGGTGTGGGAATGGAATTCGTGATTGAAGTTCAAATATGTTAATTGATCTACTAATGATATCTTATACTGTGTGTATCCATATATATATATATATATATATATATATATCTTAAAGTTGATCCCCTACAATATTTTATCTTTTTTCTCTTAATTTTTAAATTAAAATATTCAGCTCTCATTGATTGAGTATGCTATGAAGATGACGCAAGTTCGAGTTCAATTGACATTACTTATGCAATATATATTTTAGAATTAGCTCAAAACTCCCGATCTACTCTATTCTCAAGCACCAAGTTCTAATCCAATCAACTTCATTTTTTTCTATAATTTTGAATCGTATGTTTTTCTTAAACTTATTCATTATATTACTTTAAGTCTCTACTTACTACAATTCAATCAAAATTACTTTTGTAAGGATTTCATATAAACAAGCACGGTGTATTTTTCAAATCTTGGTTTTGTTTTCTAAAATTATAAAGTGTACTAATAAAAAACAACATAAAATGATTTATACTAGGCTCTAAATAACAAGGATTTAAGATGGTTTTGGCTAAGAAGATGACTAATGGAGGTTAGTGATAATTTTTGAGAAGTGAAAAAATGATTAGGGGCTGTCACATCTGGTGTAATTAGTTCCAACCTGAAATGGGCTGGTGGGCTAATTACAGGCTTAACTTAATTACTCGCTATTAATTTAAAAACTACCTAACTTCGATTGGTTATATCTCTTAAACCATAAGGTCAAAATCTATCCTGACCTATCTACGAAAAGAGTCACCATCATACCTTTCATTTGGAAGTGGTTTCAGGCGCTAATTTGACTTCTATCAAAAGTTATAACCCTTACAAGTTTTTAAGGTCAAAACCATCCAATCTTAATTCTAAAGGTCACAAACGTTCATACTTAACATTCCCCAAAGTTTTAGCCTAATCCAACCCAATACCCAATTTAGTTATGAATTTTTTTAACGATCCGCTAATATGTAAAAATATGGGTTGTTATATCCTCTATAGGAATTTTTCCTTTGAAAATCCAAAAAAACAAACATAAGCAAACAATATAGACACAGAAGCGTGCCTAACAATCAAACAAGCATAATAATCATCAATCATGCACACATACAAGTAAGAAGCTAAACCTATGCAACTCTAACATGTAAGGTACAAAACTAGCAATCAAAATGCTAAATATGAAAGCCGACTATAAAAATGGAAGTTTACCAAATGAAAAGTTTCGGATAAGCAGTCCTCATGCTTCCTTCGATGTATATAAGTTTATCAATCCTCTCAAGTATCAGAAAAGGACCTAAAAAAATCGATGCCAACTTTCCTTATTGTTGAACCAAACTGTATTTTTTAATGGAGAGATCTTAACAAATACCATATCGCCAACTGAGAACTAAAGATCATAATGTCTCTTGTTAGCCACGTCTGTCTTATGCAGCTTTCATTCATTGTCGAATGATCTTGATCTTCTTTGAGATCTCACTAATCATATCTGATCCATGTATCAATTTCTCATCCGCTTTCATGAACATGAAAGGGCATCGCATGGTCAGCTATATAATACCCCAAATGGTTTCATACCAATGTTTGACTGATAGCTATTTGTTGAACAACTGGCATAATTTTCCTTTATTGCTTTAAAAAATATATTGACAAACAGTTTGCAAATATTTTCAAAATAAGCCATACTAGTTCCATTTAAAGCTATAAACACCGGCCTATAGTCTAAGCCCTCCTCACCTTGCTCCAATCCACCCACATGACCATCGTATTGGTTTGAAAACCATACCCGCTTTGACCCGCTTCTGGATTCGTCTTGACTAAACAATGCAGCCACATACTTCATTTACTCCATCTCCTTCCATTCCTGAGATAAACTCAAAATTGGCAAAGCATAAAAATACAAAAAAATTCAGCAAAACTCATCACCAATTCGCTATTTATAGCCAGATCTGCCTCTTCAACAAGCTCGACCGCCACTTGGGAGTCGTCATTAGAGTTGTCTTTCCTTATTTCATGTGGAAACAGCCATCTATGGAAATTCTTAACTAAGCATTCCTGAACCCCATTTTTATTCTTCATATTATTTGTAATCCTATTGTAGATATTTACTTTATAATTTATTATAGATATTCTAGAAACACTCCATTTGCATGTCATTTCTTCTGCATATAAACTTGTAGCTAAAGACCTTAACACACCACTATCTCCATATGATGCTCTGATTAGCCTTATTTTAAACTTTCAAATATATTTGTAATTAATATTAAATCCACTATAATTATTTCTGCCATCCTTGAAAGTAACATGATGGTGGTGTGGTTGCTTGATTGGTAACTATTGTTGTATGCAAACTCTACCAAATGCAGGTAATCGTCCTACGAGCCTCCAAAACCATAAATGCAAGCTCATAGGAGACCCTCAAGTATATGATTCACCCTCTCAGTCTAACCGTCAATTTGTGGGTGATAAGTTGTAATCAAATGCATCCCGTTTCCAGTGTCTCTTGTAAGCTCTTCCAAAATTTGCTCATCAGTAATGGGTCTCGATCGCTTACAATGCTCTTCATTACACCATGGAATCGTACGATCAATTTCACATACAACTCAGTCATCTTTGATGCCGTTCCACTAGACGTCATAGGTATAAATCAAGTACTCTTCGTCAATCTATCAAATACGACCTAAATACTATCTGCCCTCTTCTAGTCCTCATAATCCATGATGAAGTCCATCGATATATGTTCCCACTTCCACTGGGGATTCAAGCGGTAGGAGCAAACTACTTGGCTTCATTTGGTAGGCTTTTGTAAATTGGAAATTCATATACTTTGAAATGAATGTTCCAATGTCCCAGTTCATATCTCGATACATTTTATTGCTCCGAGACGTATGGTTAATCTTGAATGATGATACTCTCGTAGTATCTCATCCCTCTGTTTATCAACATCAGGCATAAATAATCTACCATCCTTACAGAGACAACCATGAAGGTCGAGTCCGTAATGTTTCATATCCTCAGACTCTACTCTAGTCTCTATCTCAACAATGATATCTGCTAGTCTAAATTATGTCTCTAAGTAGTACCGATCTGCTTTATCAGAGTAGGTTTAATGGTTAAGCTTGCTAAAATATCCGCTCTAGCTCACATTTTGGTCGAAAAACATACCCACCTACATACGTTAACTACTTCCACTTTTTGAACATACCTCCCAAAATGGCATAATCTCCTACTCAATGCATCGGCAATTGTATTTCTCCTACCAGACATATAAGAAATGTCAAAGTCGTAGGAGGCAAAGAACTCTAACCATCGCTATTGTCAAAGGTTAAAGTCATTCTATGAGAAAATGTATTTCAACGATTTATGATTGGTGAATAACTCAGACATCTCTCCTAGCAAGTAATGCCTTCATATCTTCAATGTGAACACTATTGCTACTAATTCCAAATCGTGTGTTAGATATTTCCCATCATGTAGTTTCAACTGCCGACTAGCATAAGTGACAACTTTATATTTTTGCATCAATACCACGTCCAATCCAATACCACAAGCATTTTTATGTGCTATCATCTCTTAATTCTCTCTTAGAATGACTAACACTAGTACACTCGTCAATCTCTCCTTTAGTCTCACGAACGCATGCTTGCACCTCTCATCTCAAGCAAAAGCCTGATTTTTCTTCATCAAATTGGTCAATGATGCTGCTATCTTTGAGAAAGTCCTTTCTGAATCGTTTATAATATCCTGTTAATCCAAGGACACTCCTCACATCCGTTGCATTCTTAGGACTTTCCCAACCTTGGATTTCTACTACCTTGGCAGGATCCATTGCGATGCCCTACTCCGAGACAAGATGACCTAAGAATTGCACTTACCTCCTCTGTAATGGCACTTCAAAAACTTGGCCTTCGGCTAGTGCTTCCCTCTAGCACAATCCTCAAGTGCACCTTATGCTCCATTTTCATTCGAAAAAAAGACAAGAATGTGATCAATGAACACAAGTACAAAATTGTTTAATCGATCTCTAAAAACATGATTCATAAGATCAACAAAGTATGCCGATGCATTGGTTAGCCCGAATAGCCTAACCAGCCACTTATAGAATTCCGCTGATGTATGGAATGCAATAATTGGCATGCTCTCCTTCGCTACTCTTAGTTAATGGGACCCAATCACCAAATCCAACAAAGAAAACACCTCCATACCATGGAGCTTATCGAACAAGTTATCAATACGTGGTAGTGGATATTTGTTCTTCCTCGTCACGTTATACATCCCATGGCAATCCACACAAAGTCTCAAAGAGCTGCCCGACTTAGTGACAAACACTATAGGTGCTCCCCATTTTGATGTAAGCCTATGAATGAACACCTTCCTCAATAGGTCATTCAATTGCACCGCTAGTTCACATTGCTCTTTAGGTGCCATATGCCTGAATGCCATAACTACTGGCCTAGCATCCTTCACTAAATCGATATGGAATTCAGTCTCCCTATTTGGTGAAAATCTAATCACCTCCTTGAATATGTCCAGATATTCCTCACCATGGGAACTTGTGATAACTCATCGTGCTGGATCTCGAGTGAATACACAAATCGAACTATAACTGCATCATCTATTATGTAGCTCAACTTTAGCATATGCACATCATTTGTCCCTATCATCAACACAAACCTATCACAATCAACTACAACTCTGTATCTCTATAGCCAGACCATCCCCATTATGATATTGAACCTAACAAAACCAAGCTCAACGAAATCACAAGAAAATACACATTCTTGACTCGACAACACAATGTCACTTCAAACCATACATAAATTGGTTTAACCACCCACATTGTTCTTCACTACTAGCGGTCTGTCTACAAAGCCAGGTCTTATTACACCCTTTTTTTTAAAATATTGTAAGTGTTATACCTAAGATGCTAGTTATCGTAGGTTGGAGATAGGCTAAATTAATCATAGAAAGAGCCTTCACAAGTTGATAGTTAATAAAGCTATCGTAAAATTAAAGGCCAAAACAAGCTACCATGCCAAAACAAGCTATCATAGGTTGATAATAAATGGAGCTATTGCAAGATGATAAAGACAAGGCTGATATGTGATAAGGTTAAAGGGGAAGCTATTGTAGACAAATGTTCCAAAGCTATCGAAGGTTGATGGTCCCAATGCTATCGTGTGTTGACCAGATAAGCTATCGAGGGTTGATGTCTCCATAGCCATCGCATGTTGACTAATGAACTAACAAACGTTGATGATCCTAAAAACTATTGCATGTTGACTATATAGGCTATCAAGGGTTGATGTCTCTATAACCATCACATTTTGACTAATGAGCTATCGAAAGTTGATTATCTCAAGGCTATCGCATGTTGACCAGATAGACTATCGATGGTTAATGGCTCCATAGCTATTGCATAATGACCAATAGGCTATCGAAGGTCGATGATCCCAAAGTTATCGCATGTTGACCAGATAGCTTATTGAAGGTCGATGTTTCCAAAGCTATCGCATTTTGACTATATAGGCTATTGAAGGTCGATGTTTCCAAAGCCACCGCATGTTGACTAGATGGGCTATTGAAGGTTGATGTTTCCAAAACCATTGTATGTCAATTAATGTGCTATCGAAAGATAACACTCTGAAGCTATCACAGGTTGAAAACTTAAGAGAGTTATCACCTAATAAAAATTAAAAAAGTTATCGCATATTGAGTTCATCAAGCCTTATCATATTAAGTTTACGGAGTTATCACATGTTGAGGTTAAGGAGCCATCGCATGTTGAATCATCAAACCATCGCATATTGAAGCTATAGTGCCCATTGCGTGCTGAAGTATAAACTATGGCATATTGAGTTCATGAAGCCATTACATATCAAGTTCATGAAGCTATCACATGTTGAAGTTAAGAAGCTATCGCATTGTGAGTGTATGAAGCTATAACATATTGTGCTTATGGAGCTATCACTTGTTGGCTTCTATCGCACGTCAATAAATTAATGTATAAAGCACCCCCACAAAGCCACATAGGAACCCTCGATTTGTCCAGCCAAGCCACGTCGTCATGGAGGGATCAAAGGAAAGTTATGCCAACAAGACATCAAAGTGCACATCAGCAGAATCTCAATCGTTCATTTTTCTTGAGTGTCACGTGTCAATGATCTAAGTGCATGATTTTTCTATAAATAGGTATATATCCTTACTAGAAATGGGCCAATTTCGAATTAATCTTATTCTTCGTTTTCATATTACTTCTAGCATAATAAAAAGAGCTTGAATTGTGACTTTATTGGCCACATGGACATATATGACTTTACAACTTTTCATCCAAGGAATTTGACAAAGAATAATCTTCATAATGACTTCATGTGGACTCAACAATAGCGTACTTGACTATGTAATCCAACTTACTCTGTCCTTGACTCCTTATGACTAGTACATACATAGTTGAACTAAATTTCAGTCTAACATTAAGTGGTACTTTCCTTGAGAGTTGAACTTGGGGAAAGACAATTTAATAACCAATAAACTTTGCAAATGGGAATATCAATGAATAAGCTTAATGTTCAAGTGCAAGTAGGAACTATACAGTGCACGAACCTTGAAGAAAACATGACTCCTTAATTTAATATAGAGAATGCCGAGATAGACCAAGCGTCAACACCTTTGGAAACATCTAAGGAAGAAAATGACCTTAAGATCATGAAGAGACAACATCATACTATGCAGGAATTAATCGAGATACCCATCTCTCAAAAATCTTCGAGAACGTCGCGAAGAACTATAGAAAATGAAAAAAATGAGACTAGATCTCCACGAAGGAAAGCTGAAGTGTCAAATTTAAGATTTAAGAATATTGAAAAGAGTAATCTAGGACCGTAAAGAAAAGACGTGTTGATGCCAAAAATGGATCAATACCCAAGATTGAGTTATAGGGAACCTGTGAGACCTAGATCTAGCAAATAGTATTGAAAATAAAATAAAAAATAACAGGAAGACACAAGATTTTTATCATGGTTCTCTAGCCTATATCCACTTTATAACTTTTTTGATTATGGATCTAAGAGAGTTTGTATGAGATTATAGAGAATTGGAGTCACAAGTACAAAAAGTTGACAAGTTCTATGGCCTAGAACTGCTAAGAGTAGCTGCCTGGGTGACTATTGTGAGGGAGAAAGATGGTGAAGAGAAATGGAATCCAAGATCCAGAGTAAAGAAGAAAGAGCAGGGAGAAGATCTTGTTTTGGTTGCACTATGGTTTGCATTTATAGGAAAATAGTTATGCTGAGTTAGAAACCCGTTTACAGTAGAGTCTAGGCGTCAGCCCAACATCACACGAGAGAGCTTGGAGGCAACTGAGTTAAAATAATAACTCAGTTTCGAGTCATTTGACTTAGTGCTGAGTTATTACCTTTAGTGGAAATTGCTCTAGCTCTTTTGTTCCACTCTTCTATCTTCAAGTTGATGTGTTCCATGCTTTTTTCATCGATTATTGGTTAATTCCAATGATATTCCATCAACACTTGAAGTATTCCACTTTCTTGACTTTCTTCTTATCAATCCTTGAAATTGCCCGTCCAATCTTAGGGAAAACCACTTAATCATGATTAGATGGAGTAAGGCATGAGATGTATGAAAATTAGAAGGTGATTAGGGAAAGGAAAATGACTAGGCACCGAGTTGTTTCCTTAGCTCCATTTTGGATGAAACTTTTCTGAGTTTTTTCTCCGCCTCTTCTAAGTGTGCTTCCAAGTTTTCAGGTCGTTTCATCTTCAGCTTGATGTTCTAGCTTCCACTGACTTCTGCTTGGTTACAAACCCAGTTAATACCTGCCCTTTGGAGTATGCTTTCGTTTAAAACAAAGCATGCTCTGGATTGGGACAAGTCCTAGACTATTATCCTGTAAATTTCAATTGATCGTTCAAGTGCCATCTCAAGTCATTGCTTTCACTTGGTATATTTTCCTTCAACTGTTTGCTTAGTTGTAGTTGGAATTCCATTCCTTTTCATTAGTAATGTAGTCTGCACTCTACAGACCACTTCATGCTTTAGGTTAGCGTAGACATTCTTTGCAATGTTGTCAGACGAAACAGGGGAGGAAAACAACCGGGCACCGAGTTGTTTAACTTGGTACTAAGTTAAAATGTTGTAACATCCCCTATCTTGAGGTCCAAAGCTAGGTGCTACAGATGCTACAGTCATTCGTAGTATTAACTTCCGATGATAAAATACGGTAATGTTAATGGTATCCATAGTATCAGAAGCACATGAATATGAAGTAAAATCAACAAAAATTTCAAAATCAACCTTTTTGATACATTTCAAACTATTTTTCATATTCAGTTACATAATCTGAAAACGAATCCCAAATTTTGATCAAATATTATTATTACAAATTACGCCAAGAGCGACATATGAAGATGCCCCCTTGGATAATTGGAGTACTAGATAGACATATCAGTCATAAATACATCACAGTGGAAATAAAACTAAATAGCTCCTACATAGCTAACTTTGCCTCCTGCATGACTTTGGAAGCTTATTCGTCAAACCAACTAAACCTTAACTCTCAATCCACACAAATTAAATTTTGAGCACCCAAGAGTTTAAGAGGGAAACATAAACTTCGAGTCATATATAAAGCATGGTGTGAATAATACTATTACATCTCGATTTATTGATATTAAGTGAGACCACGCCACTTAACGGAACGAGTTTCCCTCACCAAAACCTTTTTTAAAGTGGAAATTAGCCACAAGGGCCTCTTTAGCTAGTGCATTTAGTTTCTAGGACGCACAACTGAAATAATTACTTTTAAGGACAAAATGAAAAATAATTAGTTTCTAAGGCCTAAAAACCTATGAAATTATGTCCTTGAAAGTAATTGGACTGCTGACTTTGTCCTTAAAAGTAATTATTCTGCTGACTTTGGCCTTGAAATTAATTTCTATGGATGTGTGTCCTAGAAACTAATTGGACTGCAAAGTTTGTCCTTCTATTGAAATGCCCCTTTTTTAAAAGCATATATTTTGCAAATCAGAATCCTGCAATCAACTGATTAAAACAATAATAGCAAAAACATATATGCATAAAAGTCAGGAAATCAATGGACCATCGTCCACACTATAGTTTTACTTGGCTAACTATTAACCATTGGATGACTCGGGCCTACAAGACATAATCAAGAATCCAACTTCTCTTAGACACAATACTGGGCTGACCGCCCTTAACTTCTTTTTCTAGGGACAACTGAACCTAATGGTTTTACAGGCTAACCAATGACCAATCTTTACTTTGTATATTCCCTTCTATGTGTAGCCTCAATTTAGTCCCTCCTATGACAAGCCCTACATACTGGAATTTTGGACTTATTTTAGCTACACCATGGGATTTGTAAATTGATAAGGGGTCGTGCCTTAACAAATATAAGCAAAAGAGAATTAAAATCAAGTAAATAGAAGGTGTATGATAAGGGAAAAATAGGAATAGTTTTTATTCTTATACCATAAACACTTCTGATCATTATTTGATACTGGTTTTACAGGCTCACCATTTTGATCTAACCAAGAACTGACCTATCCTCGGTCTCTAACCAACAAATGTGAGATTTGCATGGCATTTCATACAAAGCTTCAAACTGTGTCATCCCTATACTAGTCTGATAGCTGTTGTTATACGAAAACTCGAATAAGTGTAGATGGTCTTCTCATAATCCTCCAAAGTCTAGCACACAAGCTCTTAACAAATACTCTAAGACTTTGTTAACTCTTTTTGTTTGTCCATCTATCTATAGATGGTAAGCGGTACTCACCTTGAGCTTGGTACCCAAAGTCTCCTGAAGGCTTTTCCAGAACTCACTAGTGAATAAGGAATCTCTGTCACTTACTATACTACTAGGAATTCTATGCAGTTAAACTATATTCTTCATGAATAATTTAGCCAAAACAGGTGTCGTCCTGGTTGACTTAACTGGAATGAAATGGGCACTCTTGGTCAACCTGTCCACTATGACCCATATACTTTCATTTCCTCGATTTGATCTTGGAAACCCATCTATAAAATCCATTGAGATAGAATCACGTTTCCAAATTGGAACATCTAAAGGCTAAAGTAACACACTTGGTTTCTATTGTTCAGCTTTTACCTGTTGACAGTTCAAACACTGCTTTACCCATAAGCCTACATCTCTCTTCATACCTTCCCAGAAGAAACTTATTTTCATGTCCTGATACATCTTAGTTCCTCCCGGATGAATGGTGAACTTTGAACGATAGCATTCTCTAAGAACTTCCTTCCTAATGTTTCCCACATTCGGGACACGGAGTCTTCTTTTCTTCCTTAATCATCCATTCTAGTTAAGACTGAAATCTTTCAAATCATCGCTCTCCATTCCATTCCTTAGTTTTCTGATCCGTTCAACTAATAATGGATCCTCCCCTTGCTTAGAAGCAATTCTTTCTATTATCGCTGGTCGAACTTCTAAACATGACAACATAGTAGTTTCCTTACTAGAACTAGCTTCAGATCTCCACTGTATTCTACATGTAGTCAATTCTTCTAAATCTTTCCACTTAGATATCGTTGCCAATACTGCATTCTGATGTTTCCTACTAAGTGCGTCTGCCACCTTATTGCCTTTTCCCAGTGTGTACTCAATTCCAAAGTCATAAGCGGCTAAAAACTCTAACCATCTTTGGTGTCTCATATTCAATTCCTTCTAAGAGAATAAATATCTCAGTGACTTATGACCGTATACAATTCAAATCTCTCTCCCAAAAGGTAATGTCTCCAATGCGAAAATTATTGTAGCTAATTCTAAATCATGAGTTGGATATCCAATTTCATGCGGTCTAAGCTGTCGTGAAGCGTAGGCAATCACTTTACCTCTTTGCATTAACACAGCTCCTAACCTTGTTCCACATTCATCCGTGTACACCACTAAATCCTGGTTCCCCTCGGGAACTACCAACACAGGTGCATTAGTCAATGAGTGTTTCAGTTTCTGGAATGCCTCCTCACACCTATCAGTCCAGGCAAACTTCACATCTTTCCGAGTAGCTTAGTCATCAGTGCCGCTATCCGTGAAAAATTCTTAATGAATCTCCAATAATAACCAGCTAATCCAAGACAACTCTTTATCTCAGTCACTGTCTCGAGTCTTTTACCATTTATTCACCACCTCGATCTTAGCCAGATCTACTGACAACCCTTTCTCTGAGACTGCATGACCAAGAAACTTCGCTTCATTCTTCTAGAAATGACACTTCAAAAATTTTGCCTTCAGTTGATGCTGCCTCAATGTCTCAAGCACCACTCTAAAATGAACTTCATGCCCTCCTTCATCTTTAGAGTATAACAAAATTTCATCTATGAACACTAACACGAATCGGTCCAGATGCTCCCAGAAGATTCTATTCATTAAATCCATGAAAAATGCCGGCGCATTCGTTAGTCCAAACAGCATCACTAACCATTCATATGATCCATATCTTGTTCTAAACACCATCAAAGGAATACTATCCTCTACTACTCTAAGCTAATGAAACCCAGTTGCCAAATCCAACTGGTAAAATACTCTGGCTCCGCTCAACTGGTCGAACAAATCGTTAATGCTAGGTAATGGATATCGATTCTTTATTGTCTTCTCATTCAACTTACGATAATCAATACACAACCTTAACGATCCGTTCGGTTTCTTTGCAAAGACTGCGGCTGCTCCCCAAGGCGAACCGCCAGGTCTGATAAAGTTCTTACTTTATAAATCCACTAATTGCTCCTTTAGCTCCTTCATCTCGGTAGCTGTCATTCTACTTGGTGGTCTACTCACTGGTTCTGCTCTTGGTACTAAATCTATCTGAAAATCAATGGTTCGTTTTGGCGGTAGTCCTACTACGGGCTCAAAGAAGTCTGTGAATTCTCTAACAACGAAAACTCAGTTTAACTAGTCTTCTTCCCCCATAACACCCAACAAATTATTTATCCCAAAACTAGGGTTTTCTATGGAGTATATAACCCGATCACTACAACTAGAGTGTCTAAGTGATATTTTCCTATCATGGAAAAATATCCTAGCACATATTTACTTAACCAATCCATATCCAAAATAATTCCGAACCCTATGAAATCAAATACGTGCAAACTGCAAGCAAATATACACCTAACAGATCAAACTCTATGTAGTCACATCTCATCCCAAGAGTTGCATACCCTCCTATCGGATTCTCATTCCTTAAAGAAGTAATTAGGTACGAGGGTTCTAGGTTAAGCTTATCTACCAAACAATGAGATATAAAATAATGCGATGCACCAGTATCAAATAGAACTTTAACTGATACACCATGAATCAAAAGCGTACCTCCCAACATAGCCTTTTCTTTCTCCTCGGCTGTTGGTCTTGAGGTAGCTGGTTCTAATGCAAACATCTTTTCTTTTCCATCCTTAGCTGGTTCCTTGCACTGGTTCTTATAATGTCTAATCTGATCACAGTTAAAGCACCTCACTTCTTTCTTGTCAATAGCTTTCTTCCCCTTTCCTGTCCGACACTCGTAAGCATAGTGTCCCTTCTTATCGCACTTATAGCAAATCACTTCGGCCTTCTTTCTCTTGGTTGCTCCTTCTTTATGAGCGCCTTTCTTATGAAGAAACTTCCTCTTTTGTTTCCGCTCACTTTGAGCTTCCCCTGCTTTGTTACCATCATGAAAAGCAAGCATCTCCTCCTGCCTCAAAGCCAACAACTACATCACACAGATCCCTGATATGTGGCAGAGTTTCTTTAGCTAGTTCAGGTTTTAGTCCGTGGATGAACTTCTCATTCCTTTTGATAACTGTATAAACCATAACATATCTGTATCTTGATAGCTCTTCAAATCTGGTTGCATACTCAAGCACTATCATGTCTCCCTGCTCCAACTCCATAAACTTCCTGAGTAGAGTTGACTTAGCAATCAACATGAATCTTTCCTCAATACTCCTTCTAAATTTAGCCCAAGTCATGGTTTCTTCATTAACTCCCACAGCACCACCATTCCACTAGTATAGTGCTGCTCCTTGCAATTGTCTAGAAGCAAGCCTTCTCTTTTGCTCGTCATTAAGCCCTAAATCAACAAAGATCCATTCGCAATGAAGTAACCAATTCTCCATTTCAATTGCATCTTCAGTCCCGATAAACGGCTTTCCTCAAAGCCTGGCATAATCTCTGCTTAGTACTGCATAGTTATTGACCATTGGAGCTCCCTGATTTCCTCCGCCAACATTTCCTCCGACTAAACCCGCAGCAACTCTAGCCTGCATCATGTTAACGAGGAACTGATATATAGCTCCCATATTAACTTGCGGCACTCCAGCACCCATATTAGCATCTTGTGCCCGATCTAGATTCTTTCTAGTGTTAGGTCTGACATTCCCATTGGTTGTGGTGCTTCCTCCACCAATATTAACTCTTCCACTCTTAGTATCCATATCTTACGTCCTTAAATCTTCATTCGAGTCTTTGTAAGATACAAAAGAATAGCCTAAGAGAGATGGGAGGGTAGAGATAAAGCATATACCTATATACAACAAATACAAGTACGTTATTATAGCATTATCTCATACCCCAATCTTTTCTCTGATTCCTTAGTATTATGTTTACATAATCATTTTAAGTTTGAAATTTCTTTTAATTTTTTATAAACCTATGCTCTGATACCAGGCTGTAGCATCCCCTATCTTGAGGCCCGAAGCTAAGTGCTGCAGATGCCGCAGTCATCCGTAGTATTAACTTCCGGTGACAAAATACAGAAATGTTAATGGTATCCATAATATCAGAAGTACATGAATATCAAATAAAATCAACACGGATTTCAAAACCAACTTTTCTAATTACATTTCAAATCCATATTTCATATTCAGTTACATAATCCCAAAACAAATCCCAGGTATTGATCAAATATAATTATTACAAATTATGCCAAGAGCGACATATGAAGATCCCCCTTGGATGATCAGAGTACTAGATAGACATATCAGTCATAAATACATCACAGCGGAAATAAACCTAAATAGCTCCTACATAGCTAACTTTTCTTCTTGCACATCTTCGGAAGCTTATTAGTCCAACCTACTAAACCTGAAAAACCTTAACTCTCAATCTACAAAAATTAAATTTTGAGCACCCGAGAGTTTAAGGGGGAAACATAAACTTCAAGTCAGACATAAACCTGGTGTGAATAATACTATTACATCTCGATTTATTGATATTAAGTGAGACCACGCCGCTTAGCGGAACGGGTTTCCTCTATCTAATATCCTTTTTAAAAGCATATCGTTTGCAAATTAGAATCCTGCAACCAACCCATTATAACAATAATAGCAAAAACATATATGCATAAAAGTCAGGAAATCAATGGACCATCTTTCCACACTATAGTTTTACTTGGCTAACTATTAACCATTGGATGACTCGGGCCTATGAGACATAATCAAGAATCCAACTTCTGTTAGACACAATACTGGGCTGACTGCCCTTAACTTTCTTTTTCTAGGGTCAACTGAACCTAATGGTTTTACAGGCTCACCAATAACCTATCTTTACTCTGTATATTCCCTTCTTTGTGTAACCTCGATTTAGTCCCACTTGTGACAAGCCCTACACACTAGAACTTTGGATTTATTTTAGCTAGGGGCTAATAGCTAAAGTATAGGGCGCGATCCTACACCAGTCCCATCTGGTCTTCTAATATCTGAGTCATAAACTTAGGGTTAACTACCCTATTCATGTTTCCTTTCCTATCTTAAGGTTAACTACCCTATTAAAATTTTATTTTCTTGTAAATAATTTTTACAATGATTTAACCCTGAATAATACCTTTATAAAACAAGGAAATCATATACTTTGCTTTATTCAAAATACTGATGCCATGGTATTTACTTTACACAAAACGATGTTGATGAAACTTTATCAATGGGATTATCTGTCCCTTCAAAGTAAGTTAAAACTCTTTTTAGATTAAAAGATTTTAGGCCATGAAACCAAGGTCGAAACCTTTGTTTAAAAATTTTAAACAATGTCTTTCAAATCATTGAGGACAACCCTTTCGAAAGCTATATTAAAACCTTATACATCCTCTTTTAAAGCCATTGAACTTGTCTTTCGAAAGCATTGGAAACATTGGGTTCAAGTAAAGGATTATGGAAACATTGTTTCGAAACCTTTATTAATTATTCCTTTCAAAATCATTTGGGTGTAACATTTAATATAATAAGGATCATAAAAGAACAGAGATGAAAGTATTGCTTTCGAAAGCATTGGTCCTAATTAAAAGAAAGAGGATGGTTTCGAAACCATTTCCTCCGGAACCATTTTAAAAACAGCTACAGGACCCTTTCGAAAACATCGAGAAGGCGACTTCAAAGTAAGAAGGCGAAAGCACCCTTTCCAAACCATTGTTTTAAGGTTGTCTGGAAAAGTGGCCTTAACTAGTTCAAATGATAGAATGCGGCAGCATGGGTTTTATCCTTTCGAAAGCTTTTTTATAACGTAAAGGTGGCAACTCATTCGAAAGCTCTTTTCTAAACAAAGGCAAGCAACTACTGGTTCGAAAGCTTCCTTCATTTAAAAACAAAGGTAAGTTAAAAACAACCCCTTCGAAAGCTTGGTTTCGACATGGTTCTTTCTGCCCTTCTTCAATCCACTACGTACCAAAGGGTTGATACCATGTGTATTGGTTTCGAACGGGTCATAAGCGGGGGTATGGTGTCGAAAGCTTGCAGATGGAAGTGGCGAAGTAGTAAATTTAAGCAAAACTGATTTATAGTTTTTTAAAGTAATTTCTTTTCAACTAATTTTCCTTATTTATCAAAATGCAATTGGTTACCATTTCTTTATCAAAAAAATCCTTTTCTAAAAGTGCTGCCGAATTCAGAAATTATCAAATTAAAACGTTTAACAAATAAGCCCTTCTCCTTGATAAAACAAATAAAACATTGAAGTCCTTTAAATTAAATAATTTTATAACTATAATAAAATGCTTAGGAAAAATTCCCCAAAAATCATCATAATTCACTTTTAATATGTTTTCTAACATATTTACATTTTAGACCCGAAATACCTATATAATTGCTTTAAATAATTTAAACCCAATATTAGCTATTTTCTTTCATAGAAAGTTCATAATAAATCCACACTAACTTAGAAAATTATGAAACTTAAAACCTACTTCATGTTTTCGACCACATATTAAAAACGCAAGTCATTTGGATGTCAATTAATAGGTTTTTCGAATCTAACCTTATCATAAAATCTATATGAAGCAACACAAATCATCAACAAACATATATATATATATATATATATATATATAAACAATCATATCATGGCATATTATTTACAAAATTAATTCAGATCTAACTAGAAACCAAAATCAATAAAAATGAGGTGTAAGATCATTATTCACCTTAGCTTGGTGTTAAGAAGGTTGAGATTTGTTCTTTTCTTAATTCCTTCAAGCTTTCTACTTGATTCCTAGCTTTTCTTCCTTTGATTTCTGTTAATGGTGGCCGACCAAGTTCTTGGGGTCCTACTTTTTGTTATGAGTGTTGAAATGAATGAGAAAATGATGGGTAGAAGGGTTTAGGGTATAAGAATGAAGACTATTCCTATTTTTCCCTTATCATACACCTTCTATTTACTTGATTTTAATTCTTTTGCTTATATTTATTAAGGCTTGACCCCTTATTAATTTACAAATCTCAATCCCTTAACCATCTATGTTATTTCAATTAATTTATCTAATTAAATGCCCTAAATAATGTTAGTCAAAATTAGGGTCATTACAAATGTTCTCTTCCTAGTTTATATATCTCATACTTAGAAATTTTTTTAAGTTACCTTCAGTGCACCCAAGTGAATTGTTGTCGAACCCTTTGACATCTCGCAACCTGATCTATTCCAGATATGGCCACCGATTTGAAATGCCGTCGACCTACCCCAGCACCGCCTGCCTTCTATCGACATTGCCACCTCTTATCACTACCTCGAACCAGTCGTCGTCGTTCAATTTACCATCTGAGGAACTTGGATTCAATCAACTTAAAACCGTAGCACCGTTTTGAACTTGCATAATATGAGGTTGGTGGTTGTTGATGTCGTAGTGATAGAGATGATGATGGGAGTTTGGTTGATTGCAATTGAAGGGAGATGGTTGAAACTTGGGGTATGCTTGACAAGTGGTGAACATGAGCTTCTCCAGGTAGAGTACATGTCATTCTAGAAACAAGTCCTGTTTTTTCGATTTAGCTATCTCTTTTCAAAATTCGGCTAAATCTCGATCGTCGCTCAAGTTCTAGTATGACGATTTATTCCAAGATTGGTCATACTGGATGATTCCATCGCGTTGCTTATCTCGTTTTTGCACTTCCAGTGATCCTAAAAAAAATCTTTTCATGTCGCTATGGACAACAACTCCGTTATCGATTACTCATCGATAACGGGTTTCTTTCAAAATATAATTTCAAAGTACAATGCAACTTGTTTTTCTAGCACAAGCGAGCTATCTACATAGGATGGTCCGTTTGTGGTGTACGAGACACTAGACTGACACTGCATAGATTAACACACTGCACTTACCTCGTTCAATGCTCTGAATCCAATTGGTAAGCACAAGTCAACATCCTTTGGAATCTGGGCGATGGTATCATGGGCTTATTATTCAAATGCCTTGCGAATTTTTATATAAACCAGAAATATTGTTTTGGAGATGGGTTTCAATTTTCAAAACTTTTTGAAATTTTGTGGAATTTATACAAATTTTCTAGTGAAGAAGATATTATTTTGGGTTATAAATTATTTACGGTTAAATAATAATTGGTTTGGGCCTGAAATTAATATATGTTAGAAAAGATATAAAAAGTGATTTTCAGAAATTTTTGTAGAATTTTCGTATGTGTTTTAATGGATATATAAAATTATTTAAGGTATGAGACTTAAATGTTTTATATATTTATGAAAGGAGAAGAGGCTTTTTGTACATAAATTCAAATTGTTATTTCTGGATAGTCGACAGTATTTTTGGAAAAGAGAAACTTGCAACCAATCATAATTTGACAAATAAAGCAGGTAAGGTACAAAGAAATAGTTTAAAAGGACAAATAAACATGTTTTTCACGGTTTCGATGCTTTCGGCACCAGGTTCGCCTTACCTTCGCCTCCGACACTGTCGAAACCAATGCACATGGTATCAGGGAACTGGTACGTAGTGAATTGGATGTAGGCGAAAGGTATAAAGTCGAAACCAGGGGTTCCGAAGGGGTTGAGGCATTACTTTGCTTTTTAATGGAAATGCGCCTGCTTGCTTTCGACTAAGTAGCTTTCGACTAGGTAAAATGGATTTAAAGAAATGGTTTCGATTGGGTTGCGCCTTTGTTTTAAATGACTACTTTCGACTAAGTTGAAACCTTTTGTCGTCACTTTCTACCTTACGAAGATGGTTTCGAAGGGGTTGCTTTGTTTTGTAACATATGGCCACTTCTCCAAAGCTTTCGAAGGGATGGTTTCGACACCATCACTTCTTTACTTAGGAAATGGTTTCGAAATAGATGCTTTCGACTTAAATGTTTAAAAAAACCTTTTTTCTCTGATTGAAGTATAACCCAAATGATTTCGAAAGAGACAGTTTTAATGGTTTCGAAAGGTGTTTCCACTTGTTTAAATTGAACCCAATTACTTTCGAAAGGTAGGTTTTGATGATTTTAATGAATGGTTTCGAAGGGGTGGTTCCTCAGGGTTTCAAAAGGGTTGAATTTCCTATGTTTTCGAAAGGCAATATTTAAAGGTTTTAAAAGAAGGATGTCTAGGATTTTAAAGCTTTCGAAGGGAAGGTTTTTATGCTTTTGAAAGGAAGGAGTTGGCCTTTCGACCTAGGTTAAGTAAAGGGTTTTACTTGGTTTCGAAAGGGGTACTTTCAATTGTTTTGAAAGGGTTACTTTCAAGGGTTTCAAAGAGGTTGTTTAAAGGTTTTAAACAAAGGTTTCGAATGTATTAACTAGGCAATATAGCCTAGGTGTTTTCAAGTTTAAAAGGACTTTAACTTGTTTTGGAAGGATTGCTAATCCTCATTAAATTTCATCAACATTATTTTGAGTAAAGTATATATAACATGGCAATATAGCTTAGAGTAAAGCTAAAGATGTATTTTCCTTGTATAAGTATGATTTAAAATGTTAAATCGTTTCTAAAAGGTTTTTTTTAAAGAAAAAGATGTAGGGTAGTTAACCCTATGAAAATGACTCAGATTAGAAGACCGGATAGGACTTGTGTAGGGTCACGCCCTATGCTCATTAGCTATTAGCCCTTAGATAATTTAGTCCAAAATTCTAGTGTGTAGGGCTTGTTGAATCATAAGTTTTGATTCATGACAAAGAGCATTAAACAACTCGGTGAATGAGACTATATGGGAAATCGACAAAAAGAGAAAGAAATATGCTGTTAAAACTACAAAGGAGACAAGACTTCAAAACTGAGTATAGTATGTTTATTTGTTGAAGTTTTTTTGTCTTAGAATTGTTAAAATATATCCTCAAGTAGTCCACACAAATCAAAGTTGTTTTAAACTTCAAATTCTTTAAATTATATGTGAACTATGCACTGACAGCCATGTCAGTCGACTGACCAAATATGACCAGTCGACTGAACCTGCTTAGTTGCACAGATACACTCTGTTTTGCACCAACTTTGAACATTCAGTTGACTGGTCGTTTTGGGTCAGTCACCTGAATTTTTCCAACAGCTATTATTCGGAACAGACACTTCCATTTGCCAAGAGATATGATCCAATTTGAAGAGTTGTGCCTGCTTCCTTTGGTCAAAACTCTTCATGAATGGTTCCAGCTGTTTATCCACTATATAAACACATAAGATTCACTTCACAAATCACCGAATTTCACTTTATTTTCTGATCATACTCTCTACTATCTCTGCATTCTATAAAACAATCACAACTTACATATATTGCTTGAATCTCTAAATCAATTAACTTATTCTTCGATTCAAAGCAATATTCTCCTTTCTAAATCTTTACACACATATATACTTGAGGAAAAGATTATACGAAGGTTGTACTATCAAAGACAAATCAGTGTTATCAAGAACACAAAGTGTCACAGCAATTTTATTGAAACTATTGAAGTCCTGTTCGGTTGTTCAGGCGGGTAAAGTCCTCTTTCGGTTGTTAGAGGCGGAAAAATCTTGATCGGTTGCTCAGGTGTTGTATACCTATTCCTCCGGGTTAAGTGAGGGGTTATTGTGAGAAATTCCAGAGGGAAGTCTGGGACTGGACATAGAACGGGAAGTTCGAACCAGTATAAAAACTCCTGGTGTGCTTATTCTTATTTACTTTACTATTATTATTTATTTCCACATTTAGATTATAATACATTCTATATTACACGATCCTAAGTGATACTAGCCACACAGTATTAGCTATACGGCATAATAGTCACTTTCATTTGGTATCGGTGCTTGGCATCTTATAACCGTTACACAGTTATTTGATATTTTTTAATATGGAAAACAACACCAGCACAAGCACTGTCACTAACACTAGTTTTATTGAAGGTCAATCCACTACACGACCACCACTATTCAATGGCATGAATTATAATTACTGGTCAACTAGAATGAGAATATATATGCAAGCTAATGGTTTTGAAACTTGGAATATTACACAAAAAGAGTATACCATACCAACAGAAGATTTTTTAACTTGCACTACTGCACAAAAAACTGATGCTACTTCAAATGCTAAAGCTATGAACATGTTATTCTGTGCATTAGATAAAAATGAGTTTAATAGAGTCAGTATGTGTACAACTGCTTATGAGATATGGAGAACTCTAAAAGTAACTCATGAAGGAACTAACAAAGTCAAACAAAGCAAAATTTCTATGTTGAAAAATCAGTTTCAAAATTTCAAAATGAAATCAAACGAAAGTATAAATGACATGTACTCTAGATTTCAAGATATATATCACTCTCTATTGGTACTAGGAGAAAAATTTACTGACTATGATATAGTATCAAAAATCCTAAACTCTTTAACGGATGAATGGGAAAGAAAGTTCTTAGCTATTGAAGAAGCAAACGATCTTCCCACTATGAAACCAGAAGAGTTAATAGGAAATATAATGTCATATGAAGTGAATTTGCAGGCAAAGAAAGTCCAAGCACAAGATAAGAAGAATCTAGCATTTCAAGTAGAAGAAGATGATTCTGATTTAGATGAAGAGGATATGGCACTTATTGCTAAAAATTTCAAAAAGTTTTTGAAATTCAAAAAGAATAACAAGTTTAGGAGTTACAAAAATAACTCTAGCAACAACAATAATAGCAATAAACCATCATCTTCTATCCTAGAATGTTATGAATGTCATAAAAAGGGTCATATTAAGAAAGATTGTCCAGAGAAATAGAAAAATAAATTCAAGAAGAACAAATTCAAGAAGAAAGCATTTTCAGTAACATGGGATGATTCAGATTCTTCATCATCAGAGAGCGACAGTGACAGTGACAGTGACACAGAGCAAGCAAATGTATGCTTCATGGCTACAAATGATAATGTACCACTTAAAAAGATAGGAAAATGGATTTTAGACAACGGTTGCTCAAAACACATGACTGGTAATAAAGGCATGTTAACAAACATAGCCTGCTCAAATGGAGGATCGGTCACTTTTGGAGATAATTCAAAAGGATATATCATCGGCAAAGGCGATGTGAGCAATAACGATATCTCTAACTCACCTCTCATTACCGATGTTTTATTAGTTAAAAACTTAAAACATAATTTATTAAGCATAAGTCAATTATGTGATAAAGGTTTTAATATATCTTTTTCAGAAAATAAATGTAATATTTTTGATAAAAATAAAAATTTAATTTTTGAAGGTTTAAGAGATAGAAATATTTATATTTTAAATATGAATATAAATTATAACACAAATATGTGTTTAGTAGCTACAGAGAATGATTCTTGGCTATGGCACAAAAGATTTTTTCATATAAATATTAATACTATTAATAAAATAGCTAAAAATAAAATTGTTAAAGGACTACCTGATATGAAATTCAAAATTGATAATATTTGTGATGCATGTCAGTTAGGAAAATTAACAAAATCTTCTTTTAAATCTAAGAAAATCATATCTACAACACAACCACTTGAACTATTACATATGGACCTTTTTGGACCGACTCAAGTTCAATCTATTAATCACAATAGATATGTGTTTGTTATTGTAGATGATTTTTCAAGATATACATGGACTATTTTTATGAAACATAAAAGTGATACTATTGAGAATTTTAAATTTTTTGTAAAAAGAATTCAAAATATAAAGAATTTAAAAGTTTAAAATATTAGAAGTGATCATGGAGGTGAATTTGAAAATGAAGCTTTCGAACATTTTTGTAACAAGAAAGGAATTAATCATAATTTCTCCTTTCCTAGAACACCATAACAAAATGGAGTTGTAGAAAGGAAAAACAGAACATTACAAGAATGTGCACGAACTTTATTAAATGGAAGCACTTTACCTAAGCATTTTTGGGCAGAAGCTGTTGCAACTGCCTGTTATGTTTTGAATCGTGTTTCTATTCGATCATTAACAAAACATACTCCATATGAACTTTTAAATGGTAGAAAACCTAATATATCTTATTGCAAAGTCTTTGGTTCAAAATGTTTTATACTTAACACTAAAGATCGGCTTGGCAAATTTGATCCAAAATCCGATGAAGGAATATTCATATCATATTCGAAAAGAAGCAAAGCTTATCGTGTTTTTAATACAAAAACTAAAGTAATCGAAGAAACTCTTCATGTTTCATTCGATGAAAGTGTCAAAATTTCTTCTAAAATTCCAAATTTGGAAAATAATTCAAATAAAATTCTGACAAATAATTCAGAAGATGATGATATTATTTTTCAAAATAATAATTCTGATATTTCTATAGAAAATGAAAACATTATTAATAATGATAATATAGTAAGATCTCCTCCAAGAATTCTTAGAGATCACCCTGTTCAAAATATAATTGGAGAAGTAAATTCAAATGTAAGAACAAGACATCAATTAAATCAAATGGGCCATATAGCTTTTCTCTCTAATATAGAACCTAAAAATATCAAGGAAGCCTCAACTGATGACTATTGGATTATAGCTATGCAAGAAGAGCTAAATCAATTTGAAAGAAACGAACTTTGGGAATTAGTTCCTAGACCAAGTGATCAATCAGTCATTGGTACAAAATGGATTTTAAAAAACAAAGCTGATGAACAAGGTAACGTTACTAGGAATAAAGCTAGATTAGTAGCACAAGGTTACAATCAAGAAGGGGGAATAGACTATGAAGAAATGTTTGCTCCAGTTGCAAGACTAGAAGCTATACGTATTCTATTGGCTTTTGCATGTTTTCATAACTTTAAGTTATATCAAATGGATGTTAAAAGTGCCTTTCTAAATGGATATATAAAAGAAAATGTTTTTTTGAACAACCTCCTCTTTTTACTCATGAAAAATTTCCAGATCACGTTTATAAATTTAAAAAAGCTTTATATGGTTTAAAACAGGCACCTCGTGCTTGGTATGACCGACTTAAAAGCTATCTAGTAGAATTTGGTTTTGAAATTGGAAAAGTTGATCAAACATTATTTATTAAGAAAACTAAACAAGATATTTTAATTATACAAATATATGTTGATGATATTATATTTGGTTCAACAAATGAAAAATTATGTCAGGAATTTTCGACTATCATGACAAATGAATTTGAAATGTCACACATGAGAGAACTATCATATTTTCTTGGACTTCAAATCAAGCAATTACAAAATGGCATTTTTATTAATCAAGAAAAGTATTATAATAATCTAATTAAACGATTCGGTATGGAAAACACCTCTGCCAAACCGAATCCTATGAGTACAACTATACATCTCGACAAAGATGAAAATGGTAAGAATGTCGACCAGAAACTATATCGTAGCATGATTGGATCATTACTCTACTTTACTGCTAGTCGACCTGATATTATGATGAGTGTTTGTTTATGTGCTCGATTTCAAGCAAATCCTAAAGAATCACATATGCGATCAGTTAAACGTATAATTCGTTATCTTAGCAAAACCAATGACTTAGGATTATTTTATCCAAAAGAATGTCCTTTTGAATTAGTATCTTATAGTGATGCTGATTTTGGAGGAAGTCGGACTGATAGAAAAAGTACAAGTGGAACTTGTCATTTCATTGGACGATCCTTAGTATCTTGGTTTAGCAAGAAACAAAATTGCGTTTCACTATCGACATGTGAAGCAGAATATATATCTGCAGCTTTAACATGTGCACAAGTAATCTACATGCAAAAAACATTACAAGATTTTGATATAAAATTAAATAAATCTAAAATATATTGTGATAACACTAGTGCAATAAATTTATCTAAAAATCTTGTCAATCACTCACGAACTAAACATATTGACATTCGTCATCATTTTCTTCGTGATAATATTGAAAAGGATATAATAAATTTAGAATTTGTAAATTCTGAAAATCAGTTAGCTGATATTTTCACTAAACCACTCAATGAAAACTGTTTTATAAAACTAAGAAGAGAACTAGGTATAATTTCTTTAAAAGAATTGTAAAATTTCTAAAGTAATTTAAAAAAAAAATCAGCTACAAAATTTGTGTTTTGTTTTCATTCTCTAATTCTTTCAAATTTTACGTAAATCCAATACATGTGGAAGAAGAAGAGACAGAGTCAAAATCTGATTGATATTGTTATTACTCGATGGTAGTAAGTTATCTTTATTTATTCCAAACATTCTACTTCTGTTTATTTTAATGAGCTTGTATAAGTAGCTCAAAACAATTCGATACATTATTTTGTGATTGTAATTTTGTTAGCTCAATGATATAATTATTGTTGTTTCCTTTTTGTCGATGACAAAGGGGGAGAAATTTCTATGACTAACCATCTCTTGCAGGATTAGATATGTCGCCAGATATTCAGGGGGAGATATATATAACTTCCGTTATATATTTCTTAAAATATAGTATCATCTGTAACAGGTTGTCATCAATCAAAAAGGGGGAGAACGTTGAATCATAAGTTTTGATTCATGACAAAGAGCATTAAACAACTCAGTGAATGAGACTATATGGGCAAGCGAAAAAAAGAGAAAGAAATATGCTGTTAAAACTACAAAGGAGACAAGACTTCAAAACTGAGTATAGTATGTTTATTTGTTGAAGTTTTTTTTGTCTTAGAATTGTTAAAATCTATCCTCAAGTAGTCCACACAAATCAAAGTTGTTTTAAACTTCAAATTCTTTAAATTATATGTGAACTGTGCACTAACAGCCAGGTCAGTCGACTGACCAAATATGACCGGTCGATTGAACCTGCTCAGTTGCACAGATACACTCTATTTTGCACCAACTTTGAACATTCAGTTGACTGGTCGTTTTAGGTCAGTCGACTGAACTTTTCCAACAGCTATTTTTCTGAACAGACACTTCCATTTTCCAAGAGATATGATCCAATTTGAAGAGTTGTGCCTGCTTCCTTTGGTCAAAACTCTTCGTGAATGGTTGCAGTTGTTTATCCACTATATAAACACATAAGATTCACTTCACAAATCACTGAATTTCACTTTATTTTATGATCATACTCTCTACTATCTCTGCATTCTAAAAAAACAATCACAACTTACATATATTGCTTGAATCTCTGAATCAATTAACTTATTCTTCGATTCAAAGCAATATTCTCCTTTCTAAATCTTTACACACACATATATACTTGAAGAAAAGATTATAGGAAGGTTGTACTATCAAAGACAAATCAGTGTTATCAAGAACACAAAGTGTCATAGCAATTTTATTGAAACCGTTGAAGTCCTGTTCGGTTGTTCAAGCAGGTAAAGTCCTGATCGGTTGCTCAGGTGTTGTATACCTATTCCTCCGGGTTAAGTGAGGGGTTATTGTGAGAAATTCCAGAGGGAAGTTTGGGACTGGACGTAGAACGGGAAGTTTGAACCAGTATAAAAACTCCTGGTGTGCTTATTCTTATTTACTTTACTATTATTATCTATTTCCGCATTTAGATTATAATACATTCCATATTACACGATCCTAAGTGATATCTAGCCACACAGTATTAGCTATACGGCATAGTAGTCACTTTCAGGGCTTAGTCACAGGTAAGACTTAAATGTTGGTTACACACAGAAAGGAATATTTATGTCCAGAGATAGGTTATTGGTTAGCCAACAAAACCATTAGGATCAGTTGACCCTTGGAGAAGTAAGTTAAGGACGGACCATCCAAAAGTTTTGTCTAATAGAAGTTTAGACCATTTGATATTTTATCTGGTAGGCCCGAGTCAGCCAAAGTGACAGTTAGTCAATTTGCCCAAATTTCGGACAGATAGTCTTATTACCTGTTTTTAACATAACAGATATTATTATATTTATTATTATAATTAGTTTGATTAACCAGTTTGGTTGCAGGAAAAGATTTGCAAAATATATGTTTTGAAAAGGATATTAATGAGGGGAAACCCGTTTTGCTAAGCGGCGTGGTCTCACTTAATATCGGTAAACCGAGATGTAATAGTATTATTCACACCAGGCTTTATATCTGACTCGAAGTTTTTGTTTCCCCTTAAACTCTCGGGTGCTCAATATTGATTTGAGTAGGCTGAAGGTTGAGGTTTTCAGGTTTTTGTTATTTTAACGAATAAAGCTTCCGGAGACGAGCAGGTGGTTAACGGATAGATATTTAGGAGTTGCAGTTTATTCTGTGTATTTCCGCTGTGTATACTAAGTCAGTTATGACTAAATTGCTTTGATCAACCAAGGGGGCATCGTCATATGTCGCTCTTGGCGTATTATTGTATTGGTATATTTGATCATTGCCTAAGAAACGTTAAGGGATTATGTAACTTGGATATGAATTTGTTTTGAAATGTAATCAGTAAAATGTTGTTTTTTGGAAATCTGTGATTTTGTTCATATTCAAGTGCTTCTGATATTATGGATACCATTAGCATTACCGTATTTTGTCACCAGAAGTTAATACTATGGATGACTGCAACATCTATAGCGCTTAGCTTTTGGCCTTTAGATATGGGATGTTATAGGTAGATTCTATAACTTTTGATCAGAGCCGAACTAGTGTTCGAGACCACTTCCATTGAAAAGATATGGTGGTTTTTCTTTCCGTAAACAAATCATAATAGCGATTTGGAGCTTCTAGCTAGGAGATATAGTAGTTTGAATATTTGGCTCTGGTTAGTGCTAAGTGTGTTCAGAGCTACCTTCAGAGCTACCTTGGTTCGACGTGCTCTGTTCGGCGTACCTCTGGGGAGAAGGGTGCTTGGGGTTTTGCTTATAAATAAGAGTGCCACCCTTTCACAAATCACCTTTTCTACCACCTCTTATTGCATTTCTCATCCAAACCATAGTTAAGTAAGAGGATTCATCAGGGAGTTTCAAATCTACATCTTTGGGAAGGCAATTGGATCTTAGCTGGAATTTTTAGATTTGCCTCGGTTTGCGTGCAAATCTTCATCTTTGGGTGTTTGGTTAGTGATTTATCGCCACTCACCATATTATATATGTATCCATAGGTTTTGGCCTTTTTAAACTCATTTTTAAAGTCAAAAGTTCATTTTGGGACTGTTTTCTAAGTCCAACCTGAAGTAAAACGTTTATAAAATTTTGCTAAGTGTTTTAATCATGTTGGTTTGATGTATGGTTGCATTGATATGTGTCATACTATATTAGATACATATTATATGATGTTTTGCAATAAATTGTTGTATGTTTGCATGCTTATATGGTTGAATATTGTTTGGTGCATTTATAGTGTTTGTGTAAATGCTTGTATGGTTGAAACATTGATCGGAACTACTTAGAGTAAGGAATTGTGTAACTGGACTTCAATGGATAGGATCAAGGATCTTAGGAGTTATATCGATGCATATGGAAGGAACGCAGATCTAAGAATAGAGTGTAGCGACGAAATCGGAGAAAATTTGGAGTTTGGAGAAATCTCAGCGTTTCGGTTCGGTGCTTGGAGTCGGACCTGGAGATTTTGAAGGTCTACTTGAAGTCGGTTCGATGGCCGAACGAGTTTTTCCATTCAGTGGTTTCTCAAAGTTAGACTTGGAGTTTTTTTTGGTCTGCTTGGAGGTGGTTCAGTGATCGAACAAGATTTGCGGTTCAGCGGTTGCTTGGAGTCAGGCATGTGAAATATGTGGTTTGGCATGAAGTCGGTTCGATGACCAAACAAGATTCACGGTTCGGTGGTTGCTTGGAGTCAGGCATGGAAAATATATGGTTCGGCTTGGGGCTGGTTCGGAGGCTGACTAGAATCAGCGGTTCGGTGGTTGCTTGGAGTCGGGCAAGAGAAATCTGAGGTTCGACATGGAGCCGACTGGGCATAGTTCTGCTTGGAGTCGAGTAAAGGTTTGCTTAGGGCTCGACTTGGATATAACTGACCCAAAAATGAAAGTTGGAAATTTTTATCGTGGCACAGTGATATTTCTAGAGTTTCTTCATGATGCATTTCGGGGTTCTTTGGGGTGATGTAGAGTGGGGTAAGCATCTCCAAATGACTCTAGGTGACCTTAGATCTTGTGCGACGATGAGCGAGGCGATGGTGTGGCGCTTCACCATGATAACACCGACGACGATGGTGATGACTTCGGGACTAAGTACGATGACTCAACGACTTGCGATGGGTTTCTAGAGGTGTTTGGAAGATGACGACTTAACGATGGGAGTCGTGTCGGCGATCCACAAGGGCAAGTTTAACGATGGGGCTCGCGAATGAGATTTATGACTGTGTCCTGCTATGGAAATAGCCATTATGGAATACCAACTAAGTTCCATTATGTAGACGCGTGCAAAAGGATTATTGATAACTCGGAGGCTTCTAGTATGCTCACTACAACAAAATGTTGATTTAATAGCAAGTAGGGATTGCACAGTAAATTGGCTTACTGTCATTTGATGCTAATCCCTTTTCTTATTTAATTGATAACGCGTTTAGCCGTAGTTAATTAGACAAGAAAATTACTTCGCGGTCTTCTTATTCCTGCCCGCCTAAATTTGGCTATTTCGTTCTCCCCAAAAAACGATCCCGCTCTAAACCTAAATTCATCCTTCAACCACGACCCCCTCAAATTCAATCTCCATCTCATAAAAGCCCAGAGAAATTCGATCCCCAACTCACGACTCTCCACAACTATCAACGCCTGAAGCTGTCGCCTATTGCTCTGACTCTCCATGCATCCTTGAAGAAGCTGTATCAGGCGTCGTTGAAGAAGCAGTAGCCGACATCGTTGAAGAATCTCTAGCAGGCATCGCTGAAGAAGCTGAAGCATTGAAAACAGTAAGCTTTGATTTGTATGTTGGTATTTTTTTAGTTTCTGTATGTTGGTATCGTTGAAAAATTACTTAATGGTCAATTCCAACCAAGCCATCGTAAGACTAAGCAAGTAAATCTAAGATATTCTGAAGGAACGATGTTAATTCCTCTAGGAATCTAGGGTGAAAATAAGTCCCAATTTTAACAACTTTCATTGGATCTTTCAGGTCAATGCACACTTTATTGGTTTCAGATCCTGAATCTTATTCAAGTTCTTTCTCTGTTTCCATGTCTAGAATTTTCTTTATAGCGTAAGGATACTTCCTCTTTTGATTGAAGGACAATTTGCTTTCTTCAATTTGTTATATAATGAGTCGTAGTACAGTTGATTCATGTGGGGATAAAAAGGATGTACAACATGACTATTAATAAAGTTTTCTTGCATTTATAAATAATTTTGTGCTCCTTCAAAAAAATGTCTATATAACTCCTAGTTTCGGCAATTAGGAAAGAAAAATAGTTACTAGAAGACTTACAAAATAAGCATATAAACTTTCAATGAGAAACTGGAAAATAACCTTGTCATGTATGAAAAGGATCAGCCTTCTCAACTTTAAGTATGTCTGAGCATGTGATATATCAATGTTAAAAATATTTTGCTCACTGCAAAATTTAAAGCATGACTCCATTTTTGCACACTTTTATATGAAGTCTCAAGTGTATTGTTATGCTTTTTGTGTATAAACATATCCACTTAACATGCCTTAACAAAAGATAAATTCAGATCTACCATCAAACCGCGATTTTAAGAATACTTGAGTAGCAAATTTCACCCAGAAAATGTTAAATTTTAAATCTTTACCAAATATACCAAAACAAACAAGTAGACCTTCAAATAAGTGCAAGTTATTTTCAAAATTTAGAGAATTAAGTTAATTTCCCAAAAATAAAATAATTTCCAATATCTTCATTTATTCCAAAACAAAAGGTTTTCAAAATGGAAACTTCATTTACCAAACATGTTTAGATTACTTAGATCCATAAAATCAAACACAATCAAATTCAATAAATTTATTTGAATCAATGACAACAAAATTTGTCCAAGTTCAAAACTTGCTTTCCAAAATGAATAAAGTCAAAAAGCATACAAAAATAAGCAAGTTTTAAATCAATTCTAACCCAAATTCAAAAATCATTACATTCAACTTTTTATTTTTAAAACATCTACAGATATCAAAGATATATCATTTAAAACATATAGTTAGGCAAGGCCTGTAACTTCCCATTGCATATAGTAGCTAAGTGCTAGATGAATTTCTGGTCAGTAAGGTTTAATTCCTGATGAATTAGCGATTAAAATTCATTTTCACATTTTTTCTATTGATTTTTGTACTACTTATATCTAGGTAATTTTTAACCTTATTTGCAGATAATTTGGGAGTTGGCTTTTGTCTACTCTGATGAAATATTCATATATAAAGTTAAGACATTTTCACTTTCATTATTTTTGATTCTAGATTTAGCATATATTTGTAAGGGGGACATAGGATATGGACAAATATATGCCAACTTTCACTAAATTCTGTTTTTTTAATAAACTATTTAACAAATATATGCAGGAAGGAATTTGAATGCTAGTAGAATCTGAAGTGTAGATACAAACACTAGAGTGCAAACCGAAGCTGAAATGCAGGCACACTATCTATAGTGTATGTGAATGGTGACTGAATAGTGATCCAGGCAGGAGTAGATAATTGAATCGTGTCTGAATGGTGATTGAATATGAAGTGAGTCACGATGAATGAATATGCATGCAGTGAGATGTTATTTGACTGAAGCCAGGTGAGATATTTTTAAGTGGTTGTTGTGTGGTAGTAGTATATAATCATGCATCTTATTTTTTTTTCATAAGCACAAAATATGGAAGCTCTGTTTTATCAGTTATTTGATTAAATAAAAATGCATCCAAAATGACTTAAGGAAGACGAGTCAAAGTTGAATGCTAAAATGTCTTAATTGAGTATGTTTGGCCAGTGAAATTTATATAACACCATTAATTATCAGACATTTTGTTTTGTAAATGTCGACTATAGATATTTTTTAGGTACTTGAGCATGGCTTATACTTGTATATTTCGAAGTCCTTGTACTGGAACATTACCATTAATTAATAAACCCATGGACACTGCCTTAGGTTTTGCAGTACATGATCTTGATCTTTATGTAATATTGAATGACTTGAGACATTTTTAGTTACTGTGTTTTATAAAATGGGACTGCTGCATTATAATTTGTATAGAAGGTGTACAAAAGAATAATCTCTTGTACATGTTTGTGAAGGGTATATATGTTTTTCTGTGACTTGAGCAGCATGTTTCCTTCTGTATATATGTAAAATACAAATAAAATATAAGCGATGGTTACGTTGAACCATATTTACTGAAGTGTAAATATAAAGACTTGAATGAAGAAATTAGAATTGACAGTAGTATGCTAGTAGTAGCATATGCTTTCTTCAAAAATAGTTGATTATTATAGTATAAATTGGAGAGCTAAAACTTCACACCTTAATGACTTTGCCTGTATACAGTGGTACTAAACTTTTTACATACATCTTTGGTTTATTTTCAGTACTATTTAAAGGTATAATCAACTAATCATTTGAATAACTAATATCTATAATCAACTTACTTATTCTCTTTGAACTTAATTCTCCATTTCTTCTAGAATTCAAATAACGAAATTATATAATGTGGAAAAGGTTAAAGTTCTCAAATTCAATATAGATTTTATTCATTTTATTCATAAATGCAAGCTTACCGATTGGAATGGAAGTAATGTACGTGCTGAATAGAGAAGTGTGGGTGTATTGATGCAATAAATATGTTTACTGCCATAAACTACGACTAAGCTTGTAATATGTGTATAGTGCAATTTCAATATATGAGATATAGAATTGAATGGCATGTCAGTGTCCCTCTTCGGAGGTCATACTGTTTATATTTCTGTGATTTCATGAGTGGTACAGCAGAATTGATTAGCACATCAATCTGCCTCTTAGGTAAATGAAGATGATTTATAACATGAGAACACTAAAGTAAATCTGATTTGTATTTGATACTATTAAATCGTCAAATCGATCTTAGATTGTAAATGGTGAACTCACCAATTAGCTCTGTATTTGTTCTCTTCAACTTCTCAATGTTTGCAAGTGTATGGTTCTCTATTAGCTTCTCTGTATCTGCAGTTATATTGATTTTTTATTACCATTAATTAACAATAACTTGCCAGTAGTGAACTGAGGCTTCATTAACAATGCCAACATTAACAATAACTTGCCATCATTATAACATTCATTTCCATGTTCATTACTTTATTTGAATGTAACTACATATCTTTTCATTGCAAATATAGTCTTGTGGGAGACTTTGGATTTGATCCTTTGGGACTTGGAGAAGATTCCAAGAGTCTAAAATGGTTTGTACAGGATGAGTTGGTTCATTCTTGTTTCGCCATGGCTGGAGTTGCCGGTATTCTTTTCACTGATTTAAGTTATTTTTAAACTACTGATGTAAGTTAATATATATGTATTTTCACAAAATGCTCATAGTTGAAGTGTTCAAGAAAAAGAATTCTTCTTTTGGTTAAACTGGAAAACTTTTATTTTTATTTTGGAGAATTGTTCTAAACTGTTCCTGCAATGTGCAGCTGTTACGCGTAACAGGAATTAGCAAATTACCAGTTTGGTTAAGGCAGGTGCTACAAAGTTCGGATTTGCTAGCACCGAGTCACTTTTTGTTGTTCAATTCCTGCTTATGGGGTGATTTTTTTTACATTTCTATTTGACAGTGTGTACAATCATATACTATACCTTTTTATCTGATTTTTATGATTCATGATGATGTTAGATTTGTAGAAACAAAAAGGTATATGGATTTTGTGAGTCCAGGATCACAGGCTAAATAAGGCATCTTTTTAGGAATTGAAGCTTCTTTAGAAGGCTTAGAACCTGGGTAACTATTTACAGTATAGAGGATAGAGAATTCATCTATACATCATGCATCAATATACATGTCTGTAACTAATAATAACGAGTAAAACTACCGTTACTGGCAGATACCCAGGTGGATCATTGTTGAATCCTTTACAAGCAGTGAACTTGAAATATATATGTGAAATGAAATTAGAAGGAAATAATGTTTTTCATATGATTACAGACACAATACATGCTTGATCAGCTTACTGATCTTCAAAGAAAGGTACGAGTAAAGCATTTGATAATGAAATTCAGAGTTTTCTTTCATTAATTCAGTTTTAAAATCATTTTGTTTTATTTGATAGGAACAAATGCTATGTGAGGCTAACAGGAGCCTAAGGAAACGGGTATGTTAGGTTTTCCTTGTTAAAACACTATGTCACCTATATAGTCAAATGTTCATATTGGGTGGGCTTATGCTATGTAGCTGAGATGATCAATATAAAGGGATTAAATATACGCAAAATGAAATAGTTTCGAAATTCGGTTTAGTATTAAGCTATTAGATGATTGAAGCTTTCACTATGGCAATCCTTTTAGACAATAACTATAGCTTGGAAAAGGTTATTTTCATGATATTTATAGGAAACTGTAGATTGGATTGTGCACACATACATACAATTCAAGTATTAATATAGATAACTTGAGTATTTTCATTATCATTAGGGATATGTATGCAGCTTCAGCACTGAAGTTGTTGACCTATGACTTCCAAATTTTATACCTGATATTAAATTCAAATAGGATGATATGTCAATATAACACTACTGTTCTTTTTGTCCCTTTGATGTTTCGTTTATTGTTCTTGCTTTCTGAGCAAATTAGTACATTCAACCAGCCTCTATAAAAGCAAATATTAATTGTAACTTCCTTGTGTGTGCAGTTAGAAGAAACAAACCAAGCAAATCAGTTTGTTATTAACAATTTGATTTTGTCACAAACATATGAATTAATTTGTTATTGCTATTAACAATTGCTTAATACATTAACTACATTTCTTGTTGCAGCTGGTGCTAATTCTATTCAAGTTACTTGTAGCTTTGAGGAAACTATTAAAGCTTTGGTTTTCAGAACCCAAGCTAATGTCAAGGGGGTAAAATTTGTTATTTATTCTATATTCTATGCCTAAAATTTTAAATACAGTTAGCAAATAAGTATTATACAGTCAGTAAAGTAAATAAGTATTGTTTACTATAATATTTACATACAAAAATTCAAACTGTCAAAATAATTAAAGTTAAAAAAAAAGAACAGCATCCCTAGAGTCAATATATACATATATATTCTTTTGACTAGCATATTATAACCATTCTTTGTTTTTCATGATTCATCACATAGCAAATAATTGTACAGAAGTTAAAATGAAAAAAAAAACAAGTACATATGTATTTGTGGTAATAAACATAATATAATATCTGGATTCATACTGTGTATTTGTATACGTATTGCACCTTTGTTACCAAAAATTTCAGTAAGATTTAATAGCTAAAGTTGCTCAGCTATATGATTTCAGGTCATCAATTTTCGAACTTACTCGGATTTACAACGAGGCAAGTATTATACAACAGGTACACTTCATGACCAACTTACTGTCACCTTTAGTTTTTATTTGAATCTGCACAACATAGTACAGTACCTATTGTGTATTTACTGATTTATGGAAAGAAAAGTTGATTTCTACATTTTTTACTCATATAGTTGTGCCTTATTCATTTAGTAGCATGTTTTCATTGACTTGTCCTCAATTAACATGTACACACTCATATGCCATCAGTTTTTTATTCAGGAATTTGTACTCCCATTGTGAATATTTAGTTGATTTGTTTGAAAGTAACAACTGGGTTTTTGAATTATGAGTAACATTGTGTTTACGAGGAAATTATGAATGCCATTGTACTTAGTGGCAGTAATTGATTTTTTATATATAAAAAACTGCTATAACTCACTAACTCCATGTACTTCTAACTGCCAGACCTGTAGTATTTCTTCAAATTCATTGAACTGATGATGTTTATTCAATTCCTTTGACACACCATCTTCTACTTCCACTTTAAACAATTCTTTAGATTTCTGGAAGTGTTATTATGTTGAATATGAGAAGTAAATAATAATAACAATTACCTAATCAAAATTCACTAACAAATCCTTCAGATTTCTGTATTCTCTTTTCCTTTGTTGCTCGGTCTCCATAACCACTAAAGGGACAATGCTTCGTAAAAAATGAACAGATTTCTCCAAGCATCAGATTATATTGTTGAATCACCAAAAAATTAGTACAAATATCATATTTGTTTCTGTCTCTTCGAGGTTTACAGCATACATAGTTGTAGGCAATTTCTTTCATTCCATAATGCAAAAAATCCATATTTAAACTTATTTACACTACAAGAAAATATTCTTTTTATAGCAAGTGGGGATTGCATAGAAAATTAACTAAGTTAATCAAGTTTCATATAAATTAATTAAGTTCCATATAAATTAATTATATTTTTATAATTAAGTTTCACATACACACATATATGTATGTATGTATATAATTAACAGATTTAAATCAAGATGATTGAAAATCATATGAAATTTATCTATTAATTGTAATGGACCAATTGTAGAGGTTTCGATTCCTATCATAACCTCATAACCATTTTAGGAGTGCAGTCTTTCGATATAATAAATTGAGAGATGCAGTCCTAAACCATTTTATTTTTTTCACACACATTTATTGTTTTAGTTTAACAATGCTGAAAACAATTGCGTGAATGACAGGTGCTGTATGATGATACCGGGGTTACTACAAGCTGGAAGGAAGGAAAAATTATTTTGCTGCATTCATTCTCTTTCAAATTGGTCATTCTTGGATTAACGTATTTTGTATTGACATTCATATATCTTTGCTTTTAGTATGTATCGTTTTGGTCAGCTATGGTTGTATGTATTGTTTTTTTAAGATTACAAATATTTGAAACTTTGTGTACGAAATATTATGGATATATATTTAAATATATATTGTGGTTTGGCTTATGTCTTCATTTGATTACGTACATCATTATGTGATAATTGTGTTTTTTGAAATTTTATAATATATTAGTAGAATTGTAAGCTTGGATGTACCTAGTAAAAAAACCGCAAGGATAAAAATTTATAGCATTTTAACTGTGCTATGGAAATGTTGTTTTTTCTAGTTTTATATACTACAGCATTATGATAGTGCTATAAACAATTTTCATAACAAAAAAACAACGCAATAAAAGACAGCAAACCGCTATAGAAAGTAGCTGTACTTATATATACAATGTACTATAGCAGTCATGAAAACGCTATAGTTTCACTTCATAGCGACTTTCCAAGGCTATTAAAAGTCATGTTTACAGCACTCATAAAACGCTATGAAATGTCCTTGTCCATAGCGTCTCTTATAGCGTTTTGTATGTTGCTGTTATAGGTCACTGACCTATTACAACATGTTAATATACAGCGTAAGAAAAAACGCTATAATAGCTTCTAATAGCGTTTTTTAAACGCTATTAAAGGGTGTTTTTGTTGTAGTGGCTCGTAGAGAAGGGGTATGTGGGGACTCCCACGTGGATTACGATTGCATCCGGATCTTGCGATAGTAGATTACCCTGGGCTTTTGCGATGTGGGCCTGGTTCCTAGCCTTACGAAGTGGCATGAATTTAAGCACCAATGAAGCCGGGATAATTATGGGTCCTTGGTTTGCGATTGTGCCATACGAGTTATCATATACCCAATGCACATGAGTGATGGTGAGGATTGTTTGATGGATGCTATGTTTGCCATGATTGTTTGTCACTATAGGGTGTCACGCGATGTAGGTATTTTCGATTGTATAGCTAAACACTGGACATTTACTTTGATTGTAGTACATTTATACGACTTTGATAATAGATTAGCATATATAGAATTTTATGTACTAACTATTTGGATGCAGGGACAAGTCAGGTATGGTTCTACATACCTTTTGTCCATATTTACTATATACGATTTTATAGTACTTTTGAGATAATGTATCGCTCACACTAGACTGTTGTCTAACTCGAGGTTTTATGCTTTGCTTCTTATTACCTTGGGTACTATTAAATGAGTAGATTATGGATAACATGTCTGGATAGCGTATGGAGCTGAACGGAGTACGAGCAGGAGGCTACGCTTTGATATATCTATACTTGGAGCTTACTATTGTTTATATTTCGCTGTGTAGTACTATGGAGCTGTCAGTACTTGTATTATTAGAGACGGTTTGAGAGTTTATTTTGGAGTTATGTGATGTATAAACTCTATATTTCAGTTTTTGTATAGTCTGTGAACTTAATGCACTCTGTTGTTCTTATTTATGGTTTATTGATTATATCACCGTCTCGTCTATTTTACATCTATGTTGTTATATTATATTTTATCTATGTGCTACGAGATGTTTTATAGGTTTTGTATTGGATTTTATTTCTTTTAACCCTTGGCTACCATTCTACATTGGACGGGTACCACCGCAGCGCTCTTTTCAAGTCTATAGGGTACCGAAGGTATAGGATGGTCGTCATATGAAGCATATTTGAAAGACTTGGCTAATAAGATGGTAAGAGACATAGCAGATCTAAAAGGGAAAAGGACCATGGACCCTAAGGAAAATAATAACTTTAGGAGAGCTCCATTCACCGAAGAGATTATGATGGTTCCATTGCCGTCGTATATAAAAATATCATCAGTTAAATATGATGGAACAACCAATCCTGATGACCATTTGATGGCTTTCGAGAGCCAAGTGGATTTGTATGATGCCCCTGGGGCATTGAGATGTAGGCTATCCTCAATCACTTTCTTCAGTGCGGCTACAATGTGGTACCAACGTTATCGTGAGAAAACTATTTACTCTTGGTAGTAATTTGCTTACGAGTTCTCAGCTCAATTTGCGCCTCTAAGGAACCAACTATTGACACAAGTGTGTTGGCAAACATTAAACAAAATCAGGGGAATTTTCGAGGGATTATCTGAAGAGATTCGGTGCTAAAGAAAACAAGGTGGAAATGGTGAGTTATACTCCTTGTTAGAAAGAGCTATATGTTCATGTTTGCAAAAATTTGCAGGATTTTCAATTCCAAACGGATAAATTCGTCTGAATGGATGAAATTTTCCATAATAAAAGGAATCAAAGATAGAAGGGAAGCATTATGACCCCAAACAAAAAAGGTAAATGGGATGAATTCGCTAAAGCTAATTTTATTGAACTAAACCAACCCATCTCCTACATATACACCATGACTACAGAGGAGCTCGAGTATCCCATTTCATATAAGTTAAGGATAAATCTCAAACCAAAAAAAGGAGGAGATTATTGCGCTTTTATGAAGTAAATGAGCAAAAGAGTGATGACTATTGAGTTATAGTTGGAATAATTTAAAATTTGATTAGAAGAGGAGTGCTTAAAGAGTTTATTAAAACCGAACAGAAAATTCCTCGTAATGAGAAATCTCCAACTAATAACAACGATGCCTTGGAAAGTGAGTTTCCTCAGGATCTGTTGCAACCAATTAACCACGTTGACGTAATTCATGGATGGCCACATATTACAGGAATGAGTAATGGAACAAGAAATAGGTATATAAAAGAGGCCAGGGAAGGAATCTATTTGATAAGTGAGGAACCACCTTCAAAGACTTCCAAAAGTTCTATTTAAATGCCAGATCCAGTAATAATCCCAAAGGAATTGAGATGAGTTAGGCACTCACACAACAACCCGCTCATGATAACCGATCAAATCAAACTTTTGCTTTTGTCAAAGATATTAGTTGACACTGTGAGTGCAGTCAAAGGGTGCATTTGATCAAACCGGACTTTCAGAGGAGGAGCTTGAGCCAAGTTTATAACCAATCTTTGGACTCAACAATAAAGGCTCCACACCGGTTAGGCAAATCAAACTATTTACTCAAATTGGAACTCCACCTTATACAAGGATGTTTTAAACTTTGTTTGTCGTGATGAACCAACCATCTTACTATAGTGCATTCTTTGGATGACCTCTGCTGGATGAGATTGGCACCTTTTTCTCCTAAAGCGTCTGCTTGTGAAGTTCCTTTGTAAGGTGGGATGGGAGACTATGCATGGAGAACAATTTAGTTCTCGTGAAATATATTTTGTCGCGGTTGAGCAGTACAACAAAGAGGGTGAAACTTGCTACAGGTCCGCCTCAAACAAACAAAACGAAATAAAACTCCAAATCCCATGCATATCTGTAATGACCCACCTTTACAATGCCCCAAATATATGTTGATTAACACATATATTTGAAATATCTTAAAATAAAAAAGGCTATATAAATTTAAACTTGGTTAAGCAATAAATTTTGACATGACCTTTGCGTAATTCGCAGCGGAATCAATATATAATATGACAAGTATATATAAAATCAAAATAGGGAGGCATAAACCATGCACACCGGCCCAACTGATGACATATATGCATAAGGAGACAACTGAATACATAAAACTGATAGAGCCACATATAGATACATCAGTCTCCATCCACTCCATACATACAAAGTATCGAATAAATACAACATCATAATACATTGTCATATACATGAATGTGGCATCGACTACATGTTGTCGTACACGTACTATTCGTAAACATAAACAAATCTCCACAACCAAAAGTCAAGCTCTCCAACTAGCATACCAAAATAGCCTGTCACTCTGACTGCTCTAACAAGAGTAATCATAAACCAAATAGGAAATACAAGAAGGAAAACGAGTGTCAGACACAAGTCTGGTGTGGGGAACTGGCCTCAAGATATCATAGTTAAGTATGAATAAACATCCTAGCATGCAATGGGTCTAAACAGAAATATCACCAGTTAAAACATCAGTTTTAACTATTTAACACTGACATCATGAATAGATGGATGCAGAGGTAATACTTCATCCCATGGTCAAAGGTGTTATATACTTCTTAAATCCCAGCTACTCTGAATTACATGACAAGGATAACAACAATGATACTTTCTAATCAAAGCATCACATACCCCGTAATGAAATACAACTATCCATAACCAATACTCATGCTGAATTATCATAACCTACCAAAATGACCTATCGAGAGCCACAACTAACTTATGGACTCCCTTGAAAACCAACACCTCAAAAGAAGCTGCCCGTAGATCCTATCGCAGCACACAATTGTACTACTGAACAATATATGACCTAATCTAGACTGCCGTTCCAGTCTCTCTACGCCCCTGCTTTGAAACCGCATCTGCAGGTCGTGTGCCTCAATGGTACAATAGATTCCTTTTACAAAGCCGATATCACCCAATTGTCTATGGATAAACAATCCGGATTCAAGCTATCCCATGCTCACCAACTTCACTATAACTTTGAAGCTCCATCAAAGTAGAACATTTCCATATCTTTGATCGGATAAACCCGAAAGCTCTTCAAACCCAAATAATCTTCCCGCACTCAAAATGCCAAAATTGAACCCCGTCCCGGTCTAAAATGCTGCCGTGCATAGCAAGGCAGTACTTCTTTGCGCCGCCCGCAAGGTGGTGCCCGCAAATGCCGCGTGCACTGCCCTTACAAGGTAGCACACATGCATTGCACTTACAAGGTAGTGCACATCACTGCCCAGTAAATAGCAGTGCAACCAACACCACCTTTTACAAGGCAGTGCACACAACGCTGCCTTTTACAAGGCAGTGCTTGTGCATTGCCTTGTAAAAGGCAATGCCCGTGGCACAAAGACAACCAAAAAAGGGTTTTTCTTTTCCTCGGCCTCCCAATGGGTTCTAGGCTTGTTTTAGCTTTTGGACTCCTAAATTTTTGGCATTTTTCTTGTTTTGAAAATTTCATCTAATTTATATCAATGACTTTCATTAATGATCTAGCCTTTATATTTACAATTTCTAACTTTTTACGAGTCATAATATCTTGATTATCATTGTTCATGAACATTTTGTTATTGATAATACAACTTGATTATCCTTGCAAATAAACACTTTCATCGATCATTAACTTGGTTTTCCTTCTAATTTTACACTTCCACCTATAATTTCTACACGATTAACATCATTAACAAACCTACTCATTTCATAGCTTACTAACTCTTTGTAGTTTAGCAAGCCCTAACCATGATTAACACAATGACACTTCTGCCAAGCTACTAACATCGTTTACTAACTTATTAAAAATCACATTTTTATCACTTTTAACAATAAGAACCTTCTTTCTCTTTGTAAGCAACATCCATTGATGCTATATCAAGCTTCAAAACCAATGGAACCCAACAATTTCAAATATTTATCATATCATATTTAAAGATGCAATTTTTAAATAACTACAAGTTTAAGGTTCATCTCTACTTGCCTAAGCCAAGCTTAGAACAAGTAAAAGCTCTCCACTCTATCCTTAAAGCCTCTTCCAAAAAGTTAGTAACCACTTTCTCCTTCTATCGACTTGAGATGAATTGGGTTTGCTCTAAATATTCCTACTTGAATTATGGTGGTTTTCCTAGAATTTATTTAATATGTTTAGATGGGTTTTGAGTTGATTTGAAAAGAAGGTTTGGGTGGTAAAAAGGAAAAAAAATAAAGAAAGTAAACGTGGATGAAGAAAGTAGGGGGTGAGGGGGCTTTAAATAGGCAATGCTTTATGAAAAAGTCAACTATACTTTATCTGTAATCTCCTTCCTAACCTCATACCAAAAAATCCCAACTTGAAATATATCGAAGTTTATACTCAAAAGACTTGCAAACATCATTTTGAACACAATGGAAATGGTCCCAAGTCCAAATTCCATCGTATGCAGAATTTAGCTTTTTCGACCATTTAGGGGTTGAGTCCAAACTTTTAGCTTAAAATCTGAATCTCCAAATATATCGAAGCTTATACTTAAAAGAGTTAAAAACGACATTTTGGACACAATGGAAGAAGTCCCAAGGCCGGATTCCATCATAGGAAAAAACTTAGACTTTTCCTTAGATATATAATTTTTTAATTTAAATGATTACAAGCCCAAAAACGGGTTGTTACATTCTTCCCCTTAAGAATCTCACTCCCCAAATCCATTGGACGGAGAACTATGGAATAATCTATAAACTAGTAGGCATACATGTAATCCTACTAAGCAAGAAATAAAACAAGACAAAAGGAGTTATACCAGTAAAGAGTTTCGGATGCAAAGCCTTCACCCTCTCCACTAGCTCCCAAGAGCTATCCCCCACACCATCACTCCACTAGATCCTAACTAGCTTGATGACTTTATTCCTAAGTCATTTGGTGTTGTACTATATGATACGGATCGGTCCACCTGGCTCAGATACTTCCCGCTCAATGTCCACCTCCTCTAATTGACTCGATGGGACAATGACACTAGAATCATGCACACATTTGCATAAATGAGAAGTACAAAACATATCGTGTACCCCTTGCATCTTATTAGGAAAACCGACCTTATATGCTAAAGTACCGATCCTTTCCAGAATAGGAAAGGGTCCAACAAATCTTGGTGCAAGCTTACCTGAAGCCCCAATCCTCATCACCTTCCTCAACGGAGAAATACTAATAAATACCATGTCTCCCAGAGAGAACTCCAAATCTATGCATTTCCTATCGACCTAAGACTTCTGGTGATCTTGGGCTGCCTTCATCCTCCTCCTAATGAGATCTATCCTCTCCAAAGTCTCCATTTTCATCTTCGGCCCTAATAATAGTTTATTCGTAGTCTCCCACCAACATAATGGTGACCTACATGGCCTCCTGTATAAACCTCGCATGGTGTTATACCAATGCTCGTCTGAAAACTGTTATTATAAGAAAACTCTACCAAAGGTAAATGATCTTCCCACACTCTCCCAAAATCAAGAATGCAAGCTCTAAGGAGGTCCTCTAATATCCGATTAACCCGTTCTATTTGGCCATCATTTTTGCGGGTGGTACGCTGTACTCAAACTCAACTCCATACAACTATGCCAAAGTCTTAATGCATTGGCGAACAACAGATCTCTATCACAAACTATACTCCTTAGAATGTCATGAAGCTTCACAATCTCAAACATACCTTGCCACCAAAGACATAGCTGTCGTCGTGGACTTTACAGGGATAAAGTGAGCACTCTTTGTCAAACGATCAACCACAACCTAAATGATCTTGTTTCCAAAGTTTATAGAAATCATCTCCTACTTCCACTCTGGAATCTCCAAAGGTAGTAATAGCCCTTTTGGTTTCCCCAGCTCCGCTTTCACCTTCTGACACATCACACACCGAGCAATAAATCGAGCAACCTCTCTCTTCATCTACTTCCAATGAAATATACATCTACATCTTATTTCCCCTAGATGGATAGTCATCCCAGAATGATGACTCTCATGAAGGACCTCTTCCTTTAACTTGGGAATATCCGGCGCACATAACTGTCCGTCCTTACGGACCCAACCATTTTGATCAATAAAATACCGATCCTTCTCCCCAAAATCTATATCCTGCCTAACCTGATCTGAAATCTCCGCCAATCTAACATCCCCCCTCTGCTTAGAACTGGCATGATTTACATGGCACCTCTAAGGTGGCCAACAATTTAGGCTCAAGGCCACCTGAAGATCTAAAGTCAAAGTTTGAAATGAACAACAACTGCTTCCACTTCCCAAACATACTCCCCAACATCGCATGTCTCCGGCCGAGGGCGTCAGCCACAGCATTACCCTTCCTCAGAGTATAAGAAATCTCAAAATCATAAGAGGCTAGAAACTCTAACCACCTCTGCTGATGAAGGTTCAGATCTCACTGAGAGAAAAGGTACTTCTTAGACTTATGGTCCGTGAAGAGCTCAAACCTCTCCAGTAAATAATGTCTCCATGAATTTAAGGCAAATACAATAGCTGCTAACTCCAAGTCATGGGTCGGATAATTCTTCTTATGCTGCTTTAATTGCCTACTTGCAAAAGCGACAACATTGCCCTTCTGCATCAAAACTGCTCCTAATCCGGTGCCACATGCATCGGTATAAACTGTAAGCTCATCCACCCCATTCGGAACAACTTAAACTGGAGCGCAAGTCAATATTATTTCATCCTAACAAAAGCTGATTTGCTTTTGTCATTCCAAAGGAAAGGTTGGTTCTTCTTGGTCAGGTAAGAGGCGTGGCGACCTTTGAGAAGTCCTTAATAAACTTTTGGTAATATCCTACAAGACCAAGAAAACTTCTAATGTCAGAAGCATTCTCCGGCACCTTCCAATCTTGCATCCCCGCTACCTTACTAGGATATATAGAAATCGCCCTCTCAGAAACAACATGCCCCAAAAATCTCACCTCCTCCCATTAGAAATGGCACTGGAGAACTTTGCCGATGATGTCTCAAAGTTTCCAATACTTTCCTAAGATTCACTCGGTGCTCCTCCTCACTCCTAGAATATATCAATATACCATTCACAAATACATGCACACTATTATTGAGTTGGTCCCTGAAACCTTACTCATAAGATCAAAAAAATAAGCCGATGCATTGGTCAACCCAAATGGCATGACCCTGCACTCAAAGAATCCATCCAAAGTCCTAAAAGCAGTCTTCACAATACTGTCCTCAACTGGTGAAAGCCCGTAGCAAGATCCAATAGAGAAAATTTCCTTGCACTGCTCAACTGATCAAACATATCAACTATGCAGGGTAAGGGATACCTATTCTTCCTGGTCTACTTGTTCGACTCTCGATAGTCGACACAAAGCCTCAATGACCCATTACCCTTAGCTGCAAAGACAATTGCCACCCCCACTCAGATGTACTCTTCTGAATAAAACTCTTTGTTAACAAATCTCGAATCTGAACCTCCAGATCTTACCGCTCTTAGGGTGCCATGTGCCTAGTGGCCATAACCACCGGTTTGGCATCCTTCTCCAAATCAATACAAAACTCTATCTCCTGATGGCGGAGGCAATCCTACCACCTCCTCAAAAACCTCCTGGTACTCAACAAATATTAGGAATGGATGATAAATCATTATAGAAATGGAAAGAGAATAAAGATAGCTGCTCATCACCACACTACTTAGCCCACATTGTATCTTAAGCCTTTTCCTACTCCTATCCCTCAAACTAACACGTTGCCCCTTGCAATCAAGGATCACACTATGAAGGCCTATCCAATCCATACCTAGAATAAGCCCATAACCAGAAAACCCCATGATATCGGCATTGCAAGTGAATTGCTATCCACATGCCTCTAAAGTAATACCATAACAGATAGAGCTAAGACTTACCGAACCCACAATAGGGTTTGACACCACAAGTGGGTCCTAAATAATACTAGAAGCTAAATGCAAACTATCAACCAAAGTACTAGAAAGAAAAAAGTGCGAAGATCCAGTGTCGAACAAAGCATGAATAGGCACATCGAAAATAATGATCATACCTTCCAAGATGCCCTTGCCATACGGTCGAGGAGGAACCTTACTAGAACTAGGAGCTGCTGCTAAGGCATAAGCCTTCATTGTTGGTACAACCCTACTCGGTGCCTTGCAGTCCTTCTTCAGATGCCCCATCTGATCATAGTTGGAACATTTCGAACTACTCGAGTTTACCCTACAATCCTTCTGAATATGCCCTTTCAATTGCACCTCCTACACATAATCTCCGACCTTGGTACCTACCCACTCTGATTGCCTCAATTTCCCTTCCGCTTAGCCTCTACATCCATCTTCCCAACTACCTTCAGCCCTACCGCTAGAGTAATTGAATGCACACTCTCATACATATGTGCCATCTCCACCAAGTTCTCGAATGAGGCACCCATCGAAATGTGACTACTAACGTGATCCCTTAAGGATGGACCCAAATCTGCTGCATACCGTCCCACCTTCTTAGCTGGAGTATCTATCATATGAATTGCAAATTTCCCCAAGAGGTTGAACCAACTCACATAGGCTCGAATAGATAAATTCTCCTTCTTCAGATAGAGGAATTTCTCTAACTGTGCATCTCTCTCTTTTTTATAAATAAATTGGACACAAAACCTCCTTCTAAAGTCCTCCTATGTGATCTCCTCCTCCAGAACCCCCTCAATAACCAATTCCCATAAAGATAGTGCCTCCCCTCGAAGGTGTCGAGAAGCGACCCTCCTTTGGGACATACCAACCAGCCCATATTACCAAAGATCCTATCATATGTAGGAATCCAAGCATGAGTTCTCGTCAAAAGTCTCGGTACCATCAAAAGACTTGCCTTCCAAATTGATGAAATCCTGACATAACTTTGAGAAATCAATAGTTGGTGGTACCACCACAATACAAGCTCCTCTATTCCTGCACCCTGCCACAACCTTCGGGATACCTACAATAGTTGGAGTATCTCATGGTATGGTTTGTAAATACCGATGAAACCAAGTGGGAATTTTCTTGCACCAACCTGGAAATTCGAATACTTCGTCTTCGAATATTGAAACATTTTGAAAAATAGTTAAGTGTTATAATTATAGTTAAGTGTTAAGGTTAAAAGTGTCGAGGAGCAAGGATGCTTGAAAAATAGTTACCTAGCTTTACTCGGATGAGGAATAGTTAAGTTATAATGTAAGAAATGAGTTAAGTGTACGAATACTGATTTGTATAAGCAATTGTTTTGACTAGATAATCGATTAGTTGGTTATTAATCTTGACTTAATATGACTTATAAAGTTATCTAAAGGCTTCATCATCTCATACCAATGAGAACCGCCCGGGAGGAGTATTGGTACGAAACTACTCTAGCTTTTGCTTACTTCTGAGGGAACTAGAATTGAGTTAACCGAAAATTCATCGATTGGTTTTAGAGGGTCTGATAAGCGGGAAGAGTATACTTATATGAGATGACTCAAACCCCTAATCACTTCAAAACCATATATGCGACCTATGTTCTGGAAACGGTTATGTTGTGGAATTTTATAAAGTTAAACTATCTATCCTAAGGTTAAGTTCAATGGAGAGGTCAACATTAACATTTTAAATGATGCTATCATGTGGGACTATCTATCTTGAGGAGTAATCCAAGAGAAAGGACAACGTTAGCATTCGTCTGTGGACTTATGTGAGAATTTATGTGGAGTTTCAAGATTTGTTCGAGATGCTTGAATCCATGTAGTGATTTGTGTTATGTTCGAAATGAATGAATCCATTTGGGGATTCGTGTTCTATTCGAATGATGAAGACATGTGTGAGAGATGTCGAACGTAGCCTTGACATCGGGAAACTGAGAGGAAATAGAGAAAGGGCATGACTAGGGGGTTTAGCTGACCTTAAGGGTATATCAACTCCATATCTAGAGATGCTTATCGATTGTTGCTAGCAGGAATTGATATGACTCAGACAGCACAATGAGGTTGGTCCAGTTATGTTCACCTTAGAGTATATCCTATATAGAGATATATGATGCTCGGTAGGTAGATTTTTATTCTTGTCATGGAGTACATATGCCGCCAAACCGAGGAAATCTCCATGGAAAATTCATATGCAAACATGCCTTAGCGGTATTGATTGTATACCTATTATTGTTGTGGCATTCATACAACAACTATTTGATATGATTTATGTGCTACACACTAGACATTATCTATCATATCACTATATGTTAAACTTAATGAATGGTCTGTTTCATTTGAGAAGACAACCGTTACGGTAATCCATACAGTCCTAAAAAGGTGTTATATATGTCATCTTATTACTTGAGTTTCTCATGTTGGTTTACCAGACTGATCCGGGTATTATTTTCTTCTAATGCTCGAGTCTTCCCCATGTATGTTTCTAAATTTAGTTAAAGATGCTTTGGAGCTTATGAAGAAGGGCTGGATGATTACCTTCCATACTACTCTTATTTCCGCTGCATTTCTGTATTGTATATTAGCATTATGAGGAGAGGTAGTTATATAACTGTCCAGGCTGATAATAGTACTTAGGTTTTAGTAACACTGAATTTCTGTATTTGAAGTAACCCTTTGCACTGTTCCTTTGATATTATATATTACCATTCCATTGTGAGATTCAGATGTTGTATTCTCCCTTTCCTATTCTGTTCTTCTTTTTTTACTTTACACTAACTTTCTATCTTTTTGTCACTTGGGTGCTTGGCACACAAATATCATGGATGTATTTAATGTCGACATTCGAGAGTCGAAAAGTCGGGAGACTCGGGACACTACATTTGGTATCAGAGCTCAAGGTTGAGCAAATACCTTGGCTTTGATTAGGTATGGCTCATTTGAGATAGGTTAAGCGACACTCTAGAATGAGTCGAGTGTATTATACATATGAGAGTGTATTTTTATTGTAAAAACTAGACTTTTAAATTATTCCTTAGGAATATCTATTTCTTAGTAACTCCTTCTTTGAAATCACTCTATCTTTAGTTTCCTGAAGTTGTTTTGCTTTGACTATGTAGTAAGAACTATGGATACTAGGGCTTATAATGATGAGAGAAATATAATAGAAGAAGTGGTGCAGATTCGACTATAGAAAGATGGTTCTTCGATATGGCGCGAGTTTGAGGTGTTAGGTAGAAATAGGTTCAACAACACTCAGACTATCATCGATGTCTAGGCTTGGATTAGTTTATGCAACATGATATGTAAGGACATGATGGATCATATCCAAAAAGCATTCAAGGATATAATAAGTACGGTTCAGTTCGAGGGTTTGGCTCAAAAGCCGTCTATATCAGCACCAATTAGGGATAAAAAGCGCAAGCTTTAGTTGTCAAAGAATAGCACCACCCTTGATTGCTACAAGTGTAGGAAGAAGGGCCATTTTTCTAATAAGTGTGGATCGGGAGAAGGAGGACTCATGGTAAGAGCACCGATCAAAGAGGTTCCAAAGCTTGAGGCATAGTTTGCACCAAAAGGTTGCTACAGTTGTCATCTGCCTGGTCGTTTTATTAGAGATCGTCCCATGCTCAAGAAAGAGGAGTAGCCTAGGGTGTTTATTATTTCTATAGCTGAGAAGGGAAAACAGATTCTTTAAGGTATACTATCTTTTTATGCCTTTCATATTCATGTTTGTTTGACCCTGGTGCTTCTTATAGTTTCATAATCCTTAACCTTGATGATTGTTTAAAAATCATGCTTTGCCAGTTTAGGAGCATTGCTTGTTATTGATTTGTGCTCAACCAGTTTATGATCAGTTTTACCTTTCTACGTCATGGGTTGGGTAGACAGTAATCGTGGGCACATTGAAACAAATACCTTATGAATTAAGTTTCACGGTTTGACTATAAGATATTCAGTGATAATGTTGGGTTAAAAGTTAGAAATTTAGTAAAAGATGTTTACTATAATCAAATGGAAAGATAGAATATTTTGGAAATAATATTATGGAAAGATATATATAAGTAAGTGATTTTATATAAGTATGGTTTATAAAATGCGGTTATAAACCAAAAGGATTCAAATAGAGAATTTGAGGACTTAAATCTCGGTATTTTTAAAATGTTTTTCAAGATTTTGGAAAAATAATAATAGTATTATTTGAAAGTAAATATTTAGGAGATTGAGATCATGATACTTAGTATTATTATACGAATTATTTGATATCGCTTTGGAATGATTTTGGTTAAGTACCAAAAGTTTGGTTTTGGTGTGGTTTGGTTGTACTGAACTCACTTCTGTCGTTTGAAAATAATTTCGATGACTACTGCAACATCATTGACATTTATTTTCTTGTTTCTAAGTGTGGGATGTTACAAAGTTGTTTTGATAAAATGGATTTTGATTTAATCACAAAGTTAGATTTGATATACAAAAGTTATATGTATATATTATTTCAAAATGGTTTGAAACAAAAACCAGTGTTTAGTTCTAATGTTTTCTTGTTGGGTTATTTCATGGACACATATAGCTTATGCATTAGGGAAGTATGGTGTGAACATTATGATATGATATGTTGTTTGGTAGTTTTCATTTTTTAAAATGAAATGGAATTTTCGAATATTTTGGATAGTCGGAAACTTCTGATTCGTTATAGGAGTGGTAATTAAGTGTTCTTGAAAATATAAAATTGAGTTTATATAACATTTGAATTGGAAAGGTAGTAAGTTAAAACAAGTTTAAATTGTATATTATCCTTGTTAAGCAAAAAAAATTTGATGTTTGTATATGCTCTTAGGTTGTAATGGAGTATTATACGAGTATGAACTTAAGTTATAAAATGTGGATAAACTTGAAGTTATGTTTTATGAAATGATTCATAAATGATTTCAGTATTGAATGACATACCAATTCTATAAATGAATGTAATTAAAAAGGAATTGGCGTAATTAAGAAACTAATAGGATAAATACAAAAGTTGTACGTAGATCATTTTATTCGCATGACTGTTCTTAATTCTGTATTCAAGTACATGTTTTCGAGGTGGTTTACACCAGTCCGAACAAGGATTTTTCACTCGATTCTTGACGAAAACACTTGATAAGGATTCGTGATATGATCCCGATGTTTTCTATCATAGTATATGGCTATGTAAGGAGAATAGAGATTTCTAATCAACAAACCGGATCAGAGTCCGCACTAGAGAGGTTAAGTGATCTATAATAGTTTGGAAGTAAAATTTATGTGATCGAACAAGTGATTAGATGGGATATTGCATACAGATGATATATGTACATCATACGAGTTTTAGTACATTTGTATACTATGTTTGTTGGCTTATGAAGAGTTTGGGAAATAACTCTTTGATTTATTATGAGGTAGGATGAATAATCATCTAATTAATGACCTAAGGCTGTTGAGCGTAAGGTATACTTAGTAGATTGTTTATCATCCTTAGACGATGGAAGAGTTTCGAACCCGAGCGAACCATAAGCATTGGTTGCTAGTAATTATAAATACTATTTGAGTATTGTGTGCTTATTTCTTTGTTAAGGTTAGAAGTGCCGAGGAGCAAGGATGCTCGGAATGGTACAAAGAAAATAGAGGACAGTTTGAAGGAGATCCATCCACGTTGCTTATAGACTAGGATTCCTTCTTATCTTAGTATCGTACATCTTTTGTAGTGTACTCACCGCTTGAGGTGTAGTCGCTTAGTATGTATTTTTATTTGCATTTTAGTTTGTATATAGTTTCAGCAGAACTCTATATATGTATCTTGTTTCTTCTATCTCCCTTGATTATCGTTCTTATTTGAATTTCGAGGACGAAATGTTCTAAGTGGAGGAGAACGTAGCGACCCGAAATTCAAACACTTCGTTTTCGAATATCGAAACATTTTGAAATGTAGTTAAGTGTTATAAATATGATTTTATAACCTTATTATACATCATTTAATTAATGAATAATGATAAGAAACTTGTTTACAAAAATATATTTTTTGAAGGAAAATTGAAAATGTAATAGAAAATCGGTTTATCGGTAAACAGCTTGTCAATCAATATAAGTTATTTGAACTCTTTAGCAATTGTCTATTGATCAACTGAACACATTAGCAACTAAGTAACACACACCTCTTCATGAAGCATGGAACAATATAGAAGCTTTCATTCGGATAAGAGATATTATCATGAGAGGGTATGATGGTAATTAGCGTAAAGGAGAAGTAATGGGAGGTGAGCCTTCGATGGCATGTGGATGAATGTAAGCTTAAAGAGCACCATTCATTGCCTATATAAGGAGAGGCACACCTTTGTATATTATTTACAAATTCACAAAGCTTAAAGTAAGCAAATCCATGAATTCTTCTTCATAATTTTCTAAAGCAAAATATTTGCAAATCAAATCCAAATCAACTCAAACTTGGAATGAAGCCTTGGGAAAATATTATAGCATCTACTACCATGTCAAAACTTGAAGAAACAAAGCCATGCCCTTCCCATCCTCAATGGCCGTGGGCAATGTGTAAAGGGAAAAGGACAAAAGCAAGTAGATGAAAGGAGGGAAGAGAAGGAAAGGATGTTGCAATGTTGGGTTTGGACTTTTTTATCTTGAATCTTGGTTCTTGTTGGGTTAAAGGTAAGATAAATTACCTCTTTTATGAAAATATTACCCATATTTGTTGAGGTTTGATTATGTTTAAGTTGGTCGAATTGTTGTTGACATATGTTAAAGCATTGGTTTGAATTCTTGCTTTGAAAGTATTCTTGGAAATCGACCAAGCGTCATGGCAATCAATGAAGAATTCAATGCTGTGGAAAAAAATGATTAGATAAGGGGATAACAATCAATTAGAAAGCTAGATGGACTTCTTTCCGGGAATTCAGACTTGTTTCGATTCAAAGTACGTCATGTTACTCACAAGGCGTACTTTGGAGGGCAAGTGTTACCCGGTATCTTGACCCGGCTATATTGAACTGATTGCACAAGATAGATTCGACTATTATCAAGAACAATGACCATGAAGTAATGGTTGAAGGAACCAAAAGTAAAGTACAGATGATTGTATGAAGCCAGAGTTGGATGAAACTGGTAGATAAATAATGCAGGATGCTTGAAATATGGATATTAGCTTGGACAAGCAAGGGATCGACATAGCTTGGTAGTATCAAAGGGATCGGCATGATTGGATAGGCAAGGGGTCGGCATGGTCGAAGAAAAGGAGGGTTCGGCATAAAAGAAAGCAGATGGATCGGCATGGTCAAGGCGAGATGGATCGGCATGGTCAAAGAAAAGGAGGGTTCGGCATAGAAGAAGGTAGATGGATCGGCATGGTTTGGAAAGTTATATTTCAACTCATAAGGAATGGGTCGGCATAGCATATAAGAGGGATCGGCAGAGTTTGATAGGTAGTAAGGGATCGGCATACTTGAATCTACTATGAAGGGTGCGGCAGAAAATAGCTTACAAAGGGAATTTGAACCAAAGATCAATCAAAAGCATGAGCTCCACTAGTCCAAATGACTTGATATTTGAAGAGCTAACATATCTATGCATAAAGAAGCCACGATAGGGAATACTGCCCAAGAATCTACCAATGAAGGGATCGGTACCGATCCCTCTTTATTGGGATTTGGGTCTAGCGACCCCTATGGTGGGCCCATATGGATTAGGAGGTCCTATAGCCGAAGTTTCAGAGAGATTGGCGGCCACCTTCACCTATAAATACTGGCCTAGGGGATCATTCTGAGGATCTTTACGCTGTTGGTTACATTAATCTTTATTGCAATCAAGTTTTCTCCTTATTTCTTGATGTTTTCTACTGTAATCAAACTATTAGTGAATCAATAAAGATAATCTTCAAAGTGGACGTAGGCATACAACGCCGAACCACTATAAATTCTTGTGTTCTTGATTATTGCTTTGATTTGCTTGATAGTTTATTATGTTCCTCTGTTATAATTGTACTTTCTTCATTTACTTCTCTACATAAATCTATTCTTGGGTGTTGTGACCAATTTGGTTGCAAACATTTTGGTGCTTTCATCGAGAGACTGATAATGGTGAGACATACTAGATCTACTTCTCAAAATATTGATGGAAATGAGACTGCTAGCATTCAACAAGGAGGCCCAAGCAACCAACCTGCAAATATGATTGGTGATCCGATTGAAGTTCAGAACCCTGCTGATTCTATAACCCAAGGTGAATTTCATAATCTAATGAGATATTTGATGGAAAGCCGACGACAACCAAATGAGCAGATTCAGACCAATATTATTCTGATGAACCAGATTACTCAACAACATCATGGGAAGGCCGGAAGGGATCCCACTCCTTACTCGGCATCAAAAAGTTCAAGCTCATCAGATGAATACCAGAGGCTTAGGTGTCGCAGGCTTGAAGGAGATCACGCAGAAATATTGGAGCGCCACTTAACAAACCAATATGGTCTGCCAAGCCCAATCGGTGCCGATCCCTCCCTAGGGATCGGTATCGATTCCTCCTCCAAAGGAGGGATTCCCCCACTACACTTAGGGAATCGCACTGGAGTTCTTCCCAGAAGCTTGGATGCTGGAGTTTGATCGAATGCTGACCAGGTACCTCGCCGGAATGACAATGAGATAAATCTTCAAGGTGCGCATCAAGGGGATGGTGAACCAAGAAGGTGTGAAATGGCCCATAGACATCAACCGGACCATTCACATGAGTTAGAGCACGACCACCGCTTGCACCACCCATCCAGATGTCAGACTTATCAGTAATGGTCAAACAGTTGGTGAGAGAGAACCAAGGCTTGACTAATGATGACTGGGGAATCTCGAGAAGCCATACCCCGTTTACTAACAATGTTCTTCATGTGGAAGACCCGAGAAGGTTCAACATGCAATCAATGCCTGCCTATAAGGGAAAAAACGACCCCAGACAGCATATCATGAGATACAAATGGCTGATGGATTCTGCAAGAGCTAATGACGCAACCAAGTGCAGATGCTTTCCCATAACCCTTTTCGGGATAGCAACGATGTAGTTCACGAGACTACCTCCGCAGTCAATTTCCAGATTCGATGAGTTGGCAACCAAGTTTTAAAGCAATTCTGAATGCACGTGACTCGCCCTAAAGACATGATGTCCCTTTCCAATGTGAACCAGGCCCCAGAGGAATCGTTGAAAGATTACTTGGAGAGATTTCATACCGCCGCCACAGAGGTTAGTTACCCAAATGATCATGCTATACTTATAGCCGTGATGAGAGGGATTGATCCAGAATCTGAGTTTGGTGACTGGTTGGCTGGAAAAACGCCTAGCACGTTGGAACGCTTCTATTCAAAGGCAGCTCAGTTTCTAAGAAAGGAGGAAGCCATGTCCTCTAGGAAAAAGAATGTTGCAGGACCAAGCGGAGAAGCAGTACAGAGTAATATTACAATAAAACAGTCCGATGATAATTCAGGAAAACTTGAGGTGAATGTTCAGAATATAAACAAAAGAAAGATGGAGATAGGAATCAAGAGCGGAAGAGGGATTTTGGGAGACTAAAGTCTAGGATTCCAATGTATGACAAATACACGCTGCTAAACATGTCCCTGGAATATTTATCTATCCACTTGCAATACCATGCAATACAGGAATCCGCCTCCAAAAGAGTCGTCAGAGAGATAGAAGCAGATCGAGAAATATTGTTGGTTTCACGAATGTTATGGGCATAATACAAATGAATATAGGTATCTCCAAGATGTTATAGGAAAATTGATTCAGGAAAATAAGCTACAACAGTTTATGAAAACTCCACAGGATGGCGAACACGGGACATCTGACCCCAATCAAGGACAAGCTCCGCGTAGGATTGAGGAGCCTGCTCTATCCGATGGAAGACTGGTGATAAATACAATAGTTGAGGGACCGCACCCTGTGGATAGGAGCTGGCAAGAGATAGAGCGCTATGATAGCGCGATAAGGCATGTAGATTTTGAATGATGTTCGAATACGGAAGATGGAACTCTGGCAAAACAGCAGCGCACCATGGCGGATGATATTGTGTTTAAAAATAGGGATGTAGACAAGGTGGAGGCTCCAACAATTGACCCGATGGTCATTTCAGCTATGTTTGGTCTTCCATTGCTGAGAAGGATTTTGATTGATTGTGGAAGTTCAGTGAATATAATCTTCAAAAAGGCATATTATCATATGAGAATGGAAGCTAAAGACTTAAAACCATCTAAAACTCGTATTCATGGTTTCAATGGCGTGGCGGTCGAGGTTGTAGGGTACGTGGAATTACCTGTTGAATTGGGAGAAGGCGAACAAAGGAGAGTGCAAAACTTACCATTTATTGTTTTGGATGTTGACTCTCCTACAAAGTTTTTTCTGGGCCGACCGGCCCTGGCTGTATTCCGAGAAGCTCTTACCCCATGGTGTTTAACTTTGAAGTTTCTGATGGATAATGGTGTAGGAGTCGTTTATGGTGATCAGGCTACTGGACGTGCCTGTTATGTAGCTGAGTTGACAAAGCTGTCCGCATCCAAGCCATCAAAGATTGACAACCAGCGCCTGAGCCTTGGCTCGGATGCCACAGTTGGTTCTATAGAGATATAGATCCGAGAGATGATGAAGAGGAGCCCAACAAGACCAAGGCTGCGCCGGCTGAGCCCACAATTGATATCTCGATCAGCCATGACGACCCATCACATGTCTTAAAGATTGGGTCGCCCCTCGATGATGAAAGAATTTGCTGGATTTCTGCAAGCGAATCCAGATGTATTCGCTTTGACTCACTCTGACATGTGTGGAATCTCGCCTGCTATTGCGAGCCATGCATTGAATATTGATCTGAAGTATGTTCTGGTGAAGCAAAAAAGACAAGGCATGGATCCGGAGAGATCTGCCACTCTTAAAGAAGAGGTGGATAAACTAAAAGTCAATGGGTTTATCCACGATGCCCTCTATCCTGAATGGGTATCTAATCCTGTACTTGTGAAGAAGGCAAATGGAAAATGGAGAACATGCATTGATTATTCATATTTGAACGAAGCATGTCTAAAACATAGTTTTCCTCTTCCAAGGATTGACCAGCTAGTTGATTCAACTGTAGGACACAAATTGTTACCGTTTATGGATGTGTATTCAGGGTATAACCAAATCCCAATGCATATCCCCAATCAGGAGCACACCAGTTTTGTTATAGATGTTGGGTTGTATTATTATGTAGTAATGCCGTTTGGGTTGAAGAATGCTGGAGCAACCTATCAGTGCTTGGTAACAGGATATCTAAGGATCAGATTGGAAAAACAATGGAAGTGTATTTAGATGATATGCTCGTGAAGTCACGACGATCAAGCGACCACATCAGAGACTTGGCAGAAATGTTTGACAGCCTCCAATATTACAAGATGAAAATCAATCCTTTGAAATGTTCGTTCAGTGTTGCATCAGAAAAATTCTTGGGCTTTATTGTCAATGCTCGTGGAATAGAAGCTAATCCAGAGAAGATTCAGGCTATCCGTGATATCCAAGCGCCAGAGACCATTAACAAGTGCAGAGTCTGAATGGGAAGGTTGACGCTTTAAGTTGATTTATCTCCAGAGCTACCGACAAATACATTCCTTTCTTTGATTTAATTAGGAAGGGAAAAAGAAACTTCGAATGGATGCAAAATTGTAAAGACGCGTTCCAAGCTCTGGTGAATCATTTGGAGAGACCCCTTATCTTGTCAAAGCCGGTAGATCATGAAGAGTTTGTACATTTGTTTGGCTATATCAGCACACGTTATAAGGGCCGCCTTGGTTCGCGAGGAGAATCAGATCCAGAGGCCGGTGTATTACGTCAGTAACGATTGACAGGAGCAGAAATGAATTATCTGAAAATAGAGAAATTGGCGTATTGCTTGCTAATTGCATCATGGAAGCTTGGTCAATACTTTCAGGCACATTCGATGAATATTTACACAGACCAGCTGCTACGATAGGTTCTACAGTGACCTGAGACGTCTAGGAGGTTACTCAAATGGAACATTGAGGTCAACCAATTTGACATTACTTATCTCCCTCAAAGAGCTATCCAGGGATATGAATTGATGGACTTTATAACAAAGTATACTATGCAGGATGATCTTTCGGAAGGAAGTGAAATCCCTACTGTACGATGGAAGTTATATACTGATGGTGCATCTTATGATCATTGTTCTGGAGCTGCGATTTTGCTTGTAACTCCTGACAACCGGCCGATTTGTTATGCTTTGAAGCTTGATTTCCCAACAATAAACAACAGGGTCGAGTATGAAGCTTTGATTGCTGGACTTAAACTCGCTAAAGAACTTGGAGTTAAATCTCTTGAAATCATTTGTTATTCGCAATTGGTGGTGTATCAAGTTAGAGGAGACTATCAGGCTAAAGGCCAACGGCTTGCCCCATATCTTACCCGAGTTCAGGAGTTATTGACAGAATTTTAATACTATGACATTTCACATATCCCACGTGACCAAAACTGAGAGGCTGATTCATTGGCAAAGTTCGCTAGTACCGGCGATGCACATCGGATGGGTTTGGTGCTGATCAAAGTATTGGATACCCCGAGTATAAACATGATGGAAATCGATCAAGTATTGAAGGCGAAATCTGAAAAGGAATCGTGGATGACTCCAACTAAAGACTATTTACTGCAAGGGGTCCTGGCTGATAAAAGAAATGAAAAGCGATAGGTCCCTCGTAAAGCTTCACAATATATTATGCAAGAAGGAGTCATGTATAGGAGAGGTTTCTTAGTCCCTCTACTCCGATGTATCGTTCATGCTGAGATAAAGTGTGTTCTAATAGAAGTTCAAGAAGGAGAATGTGGTGATCACACTGGAGGGCAAACTCTGGCAAAGAAGATACTCCGTTATGGGTATTATCGGCCAACTATAAATCGAGATGCTATTGATTATGTCAGATGATGTGATAAATGCCAGATATATGCAAAAGTCCCGAGAGCTCTGCCAACAAAAATCACGCAAATGGTCAGCCAATGGTCATTTTCCATGTGGGGTATAGATATTACCGGTTTATTACTAATCTCTAAAAGTGGCGTGAAGTACGCTATTGTGGCAGTTGATTACTTCACCAAATGGGCCGAGGCGGAACCTTTAGCTACAATCACAACTAAGAAAATAATCAACTTTATTGTTCGAAACATCATATGTCGCTTTGGTCCTCCACGGACTATTGTAACAGATAATGGGACTCAATTCGATAGTACTGAGTTCAAAGACTTTTGCCGAAGAAACCATATTGAAAAGAGATTTGTAGCGGTCGCTCACCCTTAGGCAAATGGACAGGTTGAAGCTATAAATAAATTCATCAAGTCAATTCTGAAGAAGTGTTTGGAGAAGGCTAGAGGCAAGTGGGTCGATGAACTCTCTACGACACTTTGGGCTATAGAACCACCCACAAGTCCATGACTGGCCATACTCCATTCGCCCTCGCTCACGGTTCAGAAGCCCTTATTCCTGTTGAGCTCGAAGTCCCTTCTCATTGAGTGACTTACTACGATCCCAAAACAAATCAAGATCTCCTCTTGGAATCTTTGGACTTTATAGACAAGAAGCACAAGGAAGCTGATCTGAGGGCAGCCGCATACCGACATCGAGTTGCCTGGTATTACAAGACTAAAATTCTCCCGAGAACCTACGAAATTGGCGATCTCAACCTGAAACGGGTTTTTTTATACCCCGTCACATATGAATCTGATTTGGGAAGGACCGTATGTCATTGAACAGAGGCTTGGAGAAGGAACTTTCAAGCTAGCGACTGTCGTTGGCATTACACTTCCAAGAGCATGGAATAGCGAACATTTACGATGCTATTTCACTTAGGTTATTTCCTTTACATTTCAGTTGTATTTATTTTTAGAATTTGCTTTAGCATTTGATTTTCCGAATATGTGGTAAGAGAGTTTATGTTATTCCTTTCCATTTAATGAATAAATTTCAGGCTTCCTTTGTGGCTATGTTTTATATTGCATTTCATGATAATTACATAGCGAAATTGATTGATATCGATGTGTACAAACAGGTCCCTAGAGTTTAGAATCAATCAATCATGCTAACTCCCGCTGGGATCAAACAAGATGAGCTCAATCAACTTGTTTGTTTAATAATTCCCATTCGTAATCCGAAGAACGGGATACACAATAAGGAACGAATGTGACCGACAATCTAGAGATTGAAAAACTCATGCCTGTAATGTGGGACTGAAACAAAAATCAAAGCGGCTGAAATACGATCGATGCTCGCTAAATCAAAACCCCAAATTCTGGGGGGCAAGTTAATCAACCAAAAAAGAGTGCGACCTGATTGCTCTCCAAAACAACTCTAAGTCCCCAGAGTGCGGACTGGAGTATAAATATAAATCAGGTGGAGACCGACTGCTCGCAAAACAACTTTAAGTCCCCAAAGTGCGGAATAGAGTATAAACATAAATCGAGTGGAGACCGACTGCTCGCGAAACAACTCGAAGTCCAAAGAGTGTGGACTGGAGTATAAACATAAATCGGGTGGAGACTGACTGCCCGCGAAATAACTCTGAGTCCCTAGAGTGCATACTAGAATATAAACATAAACTAGGTGTGAACCGACCAACCATCAACTGAACCTAATCCCCAAAGTGTGGATATAATCATGAATGAATAGATGAGTGGTTTCCGACTATTCTCTATTCCATAAACTCTGACCTGAAACCGACAGGCAGAGTATAAACTCGCTAAGGATGGAATTCGACCATTGACTTCTGGCCTCGCCAAATCAATGCCGGGGAAAAAGCACAGTCATTCAAAAAACCACTGAATCCGATAGTGTAACACTAAGGCTCGAGCCTGGTGTTTGATATGATTCGAGGCCACGACCATTTGGAGGCCTTGGGATGGAGATGGTGAATTGTTAATAGAATTTACAAGCAACGAATTACAAGTACATTAAATGGAAAGTAATTATTTAACTACTTAAATAATAATTCACACGAAGCATAACAGAAAACAAAAGCTTTTATTTACATAACAAGTGCCGAAATTTCAGTACAAGTTTTTTCAAAAGATTGGGATTCATACCCGTACCACTACAACTAGTGAAAGAAACAATTATGCAAACTATGTACATTGAGCTAGAATAGTAACTACTTCTTTGATTTTCTTTTATTCACACCAGGCTTTATATCTGATTTGAAGTTTTTGTTTCTCCTTTAAACTCTCGGGTGCTCAAAATCTAATTTGAGTAGATTGAGAGTTAAGGTTTTTCAGGTTTAGTAGGTTGGACGAATAAGCTTCCGAAGACATGAAGGAGGCAAAGTTAGCTATGTTGGAGGTATTTAGCTTTATTTCCACTGTGATGTATTTATGAATGATATGTTTATCCAGTACTCTGATCATCCAAGGGGGCATCTTCATATGTCGCTCTTGGCGTAATTTGTAATAATTATATTTGATCAAAACCTGGGATTTGTTTTGGGATTATGTAACCGAATATGAAATATGTATTTGAAATGTAATCAGAAAAGTTGTTTTTTTTAAATCTGTGATTTTATTTCGTACTTATGTGCATCTGATACCATGGATACCATTAACATTACCGTATTCTGTCCCTGGAAATTAATACTGTGGATGACTGTAGCATCTGTAGCACTTAGCTTTGGGCCTCAAGATATGGGTTGTTACAACTTGGTATTGGAGCACAGGTTTATGAAAACTTAAAAGATATTTCAAACTTAAAATGATTTTCGAAACATAATCCTAAGGAATTAGAGAAAAGATTGGGGTATGGGATAATGCTATAGTAACGTACTTGTATTTGCTATATATGAGTATACGCTTTATCTCTATTCTCTCATCTCTCTTAGGCTATTCTTATGTATCTTACAAAGACTCGAATGCAGGTTTTAATGAGGTAAGATATGGATGCTAGGAGTGGAAGAGTTAACATTGGTGGAGGAAGCACCACAACCAATGGAAATGCCAGACCAAACACTAGAAGTAATCCAGGTCGGTCACAAGCTGCTAATATGGGTGATGGAGTGCCGCAAGCTGATATGGGAGCTATGTATCAGTTCTTCGTTAATATGATGTAGGCTAGAGTTGTTGCGGACTTATTCGAAGGAAATGTTGAAGGAGGAAATCAAGGAGCTCCGGTGGTCAATAACTATGCATTACTAAGCAGAGATTATGCCAGGCTTGGTGGGAAGCCGTTCATTGGGATTGAGGACGCAATTGAAGTGGAGAATTTGTTACTTCATTGTAAAAGGATCTTTGCTGATTTAGGGCTTCATGATGAATAGAAGAGGAGGCTTGCTTCTAGAAAGTTGTAATAGTAGCACTGTACTGGTGGAATAGTATCATTGTGGGAGTTAATGAGGAGACCATGACTTGGGCTGAATTAAGAAGGATTTTTGAGGAAAGATTCATGTCAGAGATTGCTAAGTCAACTCTGCTAAGGAAGTTTAAGGAGTTGGAGCAAGGAGACATGACAGTGCTTGAGTATGCAACCAGATTTGAGGAGCTATCGAGATACGAATATGCTACGATTGATACAATTATTAAAAGGAATGAGAAGTTCATCCGTAGACTAAAACCTGAACTAGCCAAAGCAACTTTGCCACATATTAGGGACCCGTGTGATGTAGTCGTTGAGATGGCTTTGATGCAGGAGGAGATGCATGCTTTTCATGATGGTAACAAAGTAAGGGAAGCTCGAGGAGGGAAGAATCATACGAGAAAGTTTTTCCTTAAGAAAGGTGCTAAGAAAGGAGAAGCGGCGAAGAAAGGAAGGCCGATGTGATTTGTTATAAGTGCGATAAGAAGGGACACTATGCCCACGAGTGTCGGACAGGCAAACGGAAGAAAGCTGCTGATAAGAAAGAGGTTAGGTGCTTTAAATGTGATCAGATTGGACATTATAGGAACCAGTGCAAGGAACCAGCCAAGGATGTAAAAGGCAAGATGTTTACATTGGAACCAGCTACCTCAAGACCAACAGCAGAGGAGAAAGGAAAAGCTATGTTGGGAAGTACGCTTTTGATTCATGGTGTATCGGTTAGAGTTCTATTTTATACTGGTGCATCGCATTCTTTTATATCTCATTGTTTGGTGGATAAGCTTAACCTAGAATCCACATACTTATTTACTTCCTTAAGGGTTGCGAATTCGATAGGAGGGTATGCGACTCTTGGGATATGATGTGACCAAGTAGAGTTTGAATTGTTAGGTCATATATTTGCTTGCAGTTTGCGTGTATTTGGTTTTGTGGGGTTCAGAATTATTTTGGGTATGGATTGGCTAAGTAAATACGATGCTAGGATATTTTGCCATGATAGGAAATTATCACTTAGACACCCTAGTTGTAGGGATTGGTTTATATACTCCGTAGAAAATTCTAGTTTTGGGGTAAATGCTTTGTTGAGTGTTATGGAGGAAGAAGACGAGTTGAACCGAGTTTACATTGTTAGAGAATTCGTAGATGTTTTGAGCCTATAGTAGGACTACTGCTGAAATAAGCTATTGATTTTAAAATAGATTTAGTACCCGGAGCAGAACTGGTGATAGACCGCCAAGTAGAATGACACCTACCATGATGAAGGAGCTAAAGGTGCAGATGGTGGATTTGGAAAGTAAGAACTTTATTAGACCTAGTAGTTCGCCTTGGGGAGCAGCTGCAGTGTTTGCAAAGAAACCGGACAGATCGTTAAGGTTGTGTATCGATTATCGTAATTTGAACGAGAAGACGATAAAGAATAAATATATATTACCTAGAACTGACGATTTGTTCGACTAGTTGAGGGGAGCCAAAGTATTTTCTCAGTTGGATTTGGCAATAGGGTTCCATCAGCTTAAAGTAGCAGAGGATAGTATTCCTTTGATGGCGTTTATAATAAGATATGGATCGTATGAATGGTTGGGAATGCCGTTGAAACTAACCAATGCGCCAGCATTTTTCATAGACTTGATGAACAGAATCTTCCAGGCGCATCTGGACAGATTTACGTTAGTGTTCATTGACGACATTTTGATACACCCTAAAGATGAAAGAGAGCATGAAATTCATCTTAGAGTGGTGCTGGTGAACTTGGGGCGGCATCAACTGAAGGCGAAATTTTCGGAGTGTCATTTCTGGAGGAAAGAAGTGAAGTTTCTTGGTCACATAGTCTCAAAGAAAGGGTTGTCAGTAGATCTGGCTAAGATCGAGGTAGTGAATAATTGGAAGAAACCCAAGACATTGACTGAAATAAAGAGTTTTCTTGGATTAGCTGGTTTATTATCCAAGATTCATTAAGGATTTTTCGCGGATAGCAGCACCGATGACTAAGCTAACTCGAAAAGATGTGAATTTATTCTAAACTGATAAGTGTAAGGAAGCATTCCATAAATTGAAACACTTATTGATTAATGCACATGTGTTAGTTGTTCCAGAGGGGAATCAAGATTTAGTGGTGTACACTGATGCATATGGAACATGGTTAGGAGTTGTGTTAATGCAAAGAGGTAAAGTGATTGCCTACGCTTCACGACAGCTTAGACCACATGAAGTTAGATATCCAACTCATGATTTGGAATTAGCTGCAGTAATTTTCGCATTAAAGGTGTGGAGACATTACATTTTGGGAGAAAGATTCGAGTTGTATATGGATCATAAGTCACTGAGGTATTTATTCTCTCAGAAGGACTTGAATATGAGACAATAGAGGTGGTTAGAGTTTTTAGCCGCTTATGACTTTGGAATTGAGTACATACCGGGGAAAGGCAATAAGGTTGTAGATGCACTTAGCAGGAAACATCAAAATGCGGTATTGACAATGACAACTGAGTGGAAAGATTTATAAGCATCGATTACATGTAGAATAAAGTGGAGATCTGAAGCTAGTTCTAGTAGTGATGATCGAAAGGATTGCTTCTAAGCAAGGGGAGGATCCATTATTAGCCGAATGGATCAGAAAACTAAGAAATGGAATGGAGAGCGATAACTTGAAAGGTTTCAATTTTGACCAAAACTGGTGGTTGAGGAAGAAAGAAAGACCGTGTGTTCCGAATGTGGGAAACATTAGGAAGGAAGTTCTTGAATAATGTCATCGTTCAAAGTTCATCATTCATCCAGAAGGAACTAAGATGTATCAGGACATGAAAAGGAGTTTCTTCTGGGAAGGTATGAAGAATGATGTAGGTTTATGGGTGAGGCAGTGTTTGAACTGTCAACAGGTAAAAGCTGAACATCAGAAACCAAGTGGGTTACTTCAGCCTTTGGATGTTCCAGTTTGGAAATGAGATTCTATCTTAATGGACTTTATAGACGGGTTGCCAAGGTCAAATCGAGGAAATGAAAGTATATGGGTCATAGTGGACAGGTTGACCAACAGTGCCCATTTCATTCCAATTAAATCAACCAGGATGACACCTGTTTTGGCTAAGTTATTCATGAAGAATATAGTTAGACTGCATGGAATTCCTAGCAGTATAGTAAGTGATAGAGATTCCTTATTTACTAGCGAGTTCAGGAAGAGTCTACATGAGACTTTAGGTACCAAGCTCAAGATGAGTACCGCTTACCATCCACAAACAGATGGGAAAATAGAAGGAGTTAACAAAGTCTTGGTGGATTCGTTAAGAGCCTGTGTGCTAGACTTTGGTGGATCATGGAAAGACCACCTACACTTAGTCGAGTTTTCGTATAACAACAGTTATCAGACTAGTATAGGGATGGCACCGTTTGAAGCTTTGTATGGAAGGCCATGCAAATCTCCCGTTTGTTGGTTAGAGACCGGGGATATGTTAGTTCTTGGTCTTGATTTGGTTAGATAGGCTGCATAAAAGATTGAGTTAATTCGAGCTAGAATGAAGGAAGCTCGGTCTAGGCAGATGAGTTATACTGATATGAGACGGAAAGACTTAGAGTTCTCAATTGGGGATCATGTTTTCGTCAAGGTGTCACCGATGAAAGGTGTAATCAAATTTGGAAAATTAGGAAAACTGGCACCGAGATTCGTCGGGCCATTTCCTATTATAGAAAGGATCGAGAAACTCGCGTATAGAGTAGAGTTACCGAATAGTTTGGTAGGAGTCCATAATGTTTTTCATACTTCTCTTCTAAGAATGTGTATTCGAGATCCAGAAACTACTAGTGCACCGACTACGTTAGATGATCTAGTAATGGAACCGGATATGACTATAGTTAGAAGACCAGTTCGCATAGTTGCGAGAGATTAGAAGAAACTAAGGAACATGACAGTCAGATTAGTCAAAGTCCAGTGGAGTAATGACAAAAGAGACTATACTAGGGAAAGTGAGAGCAAGATTAGAGATACTTATCCCGACTTGTTTCATGGTATGATTTACCTTTATGTTTGATTGTTATGAGTACCTTATCGTAATTTCGAGGACGAAATTCTTTAAGGAGGGGAGCCTATAATGACTCCAATTTTGACTAACATTATTTAGGACATTTAATTAGATAAATTAAATGAAATAGTGTAGATTATTAAGGGATTGAGTTTTGTAAATCAATAAGGGGGCCGTGCCTTAATGAATATATAGGTAAAAGAGAATTAAAAATAAGTAAGTATGAGGAATATCATAGGGGCAAAATAGGAATAGTCTTTATTCTTATACCCTAAACCCTTCCACCCTTCATTTTTATTCATTTCAACATTCATAAACAAAACTAAAACCCCCAAAGAGCTCAGCCAAGCCGCTATTAAGAGGAATCGAAAAGAAGAAAAGCTAGGAATCAAGTAGAAAGCTTGAAGAAATTAATCAAAAGGCAAATCACAATCATCTTAACCCCAAACTAAGGTGAAGAAATATCTTACATCTCATTTTTATATTGGTTTTGGTTTCAGGTTAGATCTGAATTAATTTTGCAAATAATATGCCATGTTATGTTTGTTTAAATGGATATATATATATATATATATATATATGCTTGTTGATGATTTATGTTCCTTCAAATAGATTTTATGATATGTTTAGATTAGAAAACCTATTAAATGACATCCAAACGACTTGCGTCCTTGATATATGGTCAAAAACATTATTTTAGAGGTGGGTTTCAAGTTTCGTAATTTTCTAAGCAATTGTGGATTTATTATGAATTTTGTATTAAAGAAAATAACAAATATTAGGTTTAAATTAATTACGGCAATTATATACTGATTTTGGGTTTGAAATTTAAATATGTTAGAGAACATATTAAAAGTGAATTATGGTGATTTTTGGGGAATTTCCTAAGTATTTTATTACAGTTATGAAATTATTTAAGCTAAGGGACTTAAATGTTTTATATGTTTATTCAAGAAGAAGGGCTTATTTGTTAAAATATTTTTAATTGATAATTTTGAATTCGACAGCCTTTAGAAAAGAATTTGGTTAAAAGAAATGACAACCAATTACATTTTTACAGATAAGGAAAATGAGGTAAAAGGAAATTTCTTTTAAAGGTAGAAGTCAATTTTTACTACTTTGCCACTCCCATCCGCTAGCTTTCGACACCATACCTTTGCCTAAAAATACAATCGAAACCAGTGCGCATGGTATCAAGCAGTTGGTACGTAACGCATTAGAGAAAGGCAAAAGGACCGTATTAAAGGCCGTGCTTTCGAAGGGGTTGTTTTAACTTGTCTTTGTTTTTAAAAGGAAGCTTTCGAATTAGTTAGCGCTTGCCTTTGTTTTTATAAAAGTGCTTTCGAATCAGTTGTCGCCTTTTGTTTTAAAAAAAGCTTTCGAAAGGATAGCCGCTTTGAATCCATTCGAGAACCCTGTTGCCGCATTCGTACCTTTCGAACTAGTTAAGGCCGCTTTTCTTTATAGCCTTAAAACAATGGTTTCGAAAGGGTGCTTTCGCCGTCTTACTTTGAAGCCGCCTTCTCAATGCTTTCGAAAGGGTCGGTTTCAAAACAATCCCTTTTCTTTTACTTAGGACCAATGCTTTCAAAAGCAATACTTTTGCCTCTGTTCTTTTATGACCCTTAGTTTTATAAATACTAAACCCAAATGGTTTCGAAAGGAATAATTATTAAAGGTTTCGAAGCAAAGTTTCCACAATCCTTTACTTGCACCTGATGCTTTTGAAAGGGTTATAATAACTGTTTCGAAGGGGAGATCCCCAATGTTTTCGAAAGGTATACATTAAATGTTTAAATGTAAGGTTTCCAATGCTTTCGAAGGACAAGTTCAAATAGTTTTGAAAGAGGATGTCTAAGGTTCTAAGTAAAGCTTTCGAAAAGGTTGATTTTGAAGATTTCGAAAGGCATATTTTCAATACATTCAAAAGATATGTTTTGACCTTTCGGTCTAGTGTCTCAAGGTTAAAGTAGTTAACTTATTTGAAAGGGGTACTTTCAATGAATTTGAAAGGGATTGTTTAAGATCTAAACAAAGGTTCCGAAAGTGTTGTTTTGGCCTAGTAGCCTAAAACTTTTAAGTATAAAAGGGTTTTAACTTACTTTGAAGGGACATATAATCTCCCTGATTAGATTTCATCTACATTGTTTTGTGTAAAGTATATATCATGGCATAAGTATTTTGAGTAAAGCAAAGTATATGATTCCTTATTTTATAAAGATGTGATTTCATGGGTAAATCATTTGTAAAGATTATTTACAAGGAAATGGAATTTTAACCGGGTAGTGAACCCTAAGTATATGACAAGAAATGAAAATTTAATAGGGTAGTTAACCCTAAGTTTATGAGAGAGGACCAAATGGGACTGGTGTAGGGTCACGCCTTACACTTTAGCTATTAGCCCTAGCTAAAATAAGTCCAAAATTATGGTGTATAGGGCTTTGTCATAGGTGGGACTAAAATGAGGTTACACAAAGAAGGGAATATACAGAGTAAAGAAAGATTACCGGTGAGCCCATAAACCATTAGGTTCAGTTGACCCTAAAAGAAGAAAGTTAATGGTAGTCAGCCCGGTATTATGTCTAACGGAAGTTAGATTGTTGATTATGACTGGTAGGTCTGAGTCAGCCAATGGTTAATAGTTAGCCAGATAAACCTATAGTGTAGACAGATGTTCCACTGATTTCCTGATTATTTTGCATATATGTACTTGCTATTATTGATATATTCAGTTTGATTGCAGGATTATGATTTGCAAAAGACATGCTTTTAAAAGGATATTAGTAAGGAGAAACTCGTTCCGCTAAGCGGCGTGGTCTCACTTAATATTAGTAAATCGAGGTGTAATAATATTATTCACACCAGGCTTTATGTCTGACTCGAAGTTTATGTTTCCCCCTTAAATTCTCGGGTGCTCAAAATCAAATTTTAGTAGATTGAAAGTTAAGGTTTTTTAGGTTTAGTAGGTTGGACGAATAAGCTTTCGAAGACGTGCAAGAGGCAAAGTTAGCTATGTAGGAGCTATTTAGTTTTATTTCCACTGTGATGTATTTATGACTGATATGTCCATCTAGTACTCTGATCATCCAAGGGGGCATCTTCATATGTCGCTCTTGGCGTAATTTATAATAATTATATTTGATCAAAACCTGGGATTCGTTTTGGGATTATGTAATTGAATATGAAATATGGATTTGAAATGTAACCAGAAAAGTTGTATTTATGAAGTCTATGATTTTATTTCATATTCATGTGCTTTTGATATTATGGATACCATTTACATTACCGTATTCTGTCACCAGAAGTTAATACTATGGATGACTGCAGCATCTGTATTGCTTAGCTTTAGGCCTCAAGATAGGGGATGTTACAATGGAATTTTACAATATTGATTGTTTTCAATCCTGTTTGGAGAGAAGGGACCGAAGTACAAGAAGTAAGTCACATCGTCGAGGCATGAGTGGATAGGGCTGGCATATTATTGAGTCCCTTTTGTCGAAGAGTGAGCAGATTGGACTCAGCAAGGGTCTGGAGTGACCATGGATTTGATTATCGGCCTTGAATGGTCATGATTTAATTAGCGGTCCGGAGAGACCATGGATTTGATTATTGGCCTTGAACGGCCATGGGTTTGATTAGCGGTCCGGAGAGATCATGGATTTGATTATCGGCCCCAAACGGCCATGAATTTGATTGACGATCTAAAGAGATCGCGAATTTAACTACTGGCTTAAAGGGCCATGAATTTGATTAATGATCCGGAGAGATTGCAGATTTAACTATCGGTCCTGAATGACCACAAATTTAATTACCGATCTAGAGAGATCGTGCTTTAAACTGAATATAAAACGATCCAGAAAGATCAAAACTAAGAATGAAAACGGATTTGATAAAAGGATTTGAATGCCTTGTAATTAGAACAAGATTGACAAATCCTGGGTGAACATGGGATGATTTTAATATGTGATGTAATAACTCCAAATAAAAACGGAATTGTGATGATGTATAGACAACACTTAGGCCGAGTCTAGAGTTTTAGGCTATGAGGGGTCTGGAACGACCCATGATTAACAAGAGAATCCGAAGGAACAAGATGATTCACAACGACTTGTTTGGCCGACAACTAGGAAATTCAACTACTAACATCTCATCGACATGCACATTTGTTCTTGAGCAAAGCACACCTTCCATTCGTAAGGCATGCTTTAGAGGGCAAGTGTTATCCCGTCTTTTGACCAGACAGTGTACGGACAGACTTGACGAATCTAACTTCAAAGTTATCAAGGTAAGATGCTTGGAGAGACGACTATGAAGCCCAAAACCCAAGTACAATCGAGATTACTAGGTAAATACAAATCCACCACAAGGTTCCAAAGACCCAAAGTCCACAAGTGTTGGGTCGGTACCGACCCAAAACCATGGGTTGGTTGGGTCGGTACCGACCCATATATACCCCACCAGTGGAGTTCATCTTCTACCTACTAGCCCCATTTGATATTACAAACCTATTTCCAATGTTGTTTTATTAATCCAGTGCAACTCTCTATCGATCTCCATGAACTCATGAATCAACAACTCTTTTCTTCCACGACTCTGTCATTTGGGCTCCTAAAAAAGCTAACATTAGTACAAACAACTATGGAATCACGAACCTAACAACAAGATGAGCCAAAGCGAAGAGTTCAAGATAGCCAGACTAGCAATCTTATGGAGTCATACTGACCTAAGCCCTTGAGTCATACCGACCCATATAAGTTGATGAGGTGGCATCCTACTTTGGTGGAGAAACAGTCTGAGGCTTGGAAAACTATATGGAGATCTTCTGACTGAGATTTTAGGCTTCCTACCTCCATAAATAGAGGGGTAAAGCTCATTTTTCGGATCTTTTAGCTTTTACACCCCTTTCTCTAATTTCTTGTAATCTTTGTTAGGGTAGAGCCCATTTCACCAAACATTTAGAAGGGTAGAGCTCATTTCTTCCGCCTCCAAATTAGAATATAAGAAATAAAAATCATTAAGTGAATGTAGGCCAAGATTAGTCGAACCACAATAAACTCTGCATGTACTTTCTTAATCGTCTTTCATTTATTTACTTCACTTTTTATTCTCTACCGTATCTATTGAGTGTTTGTGCCATATTTGGTTCAAACAATAACAATCATTCAAATACAATTTTTTTTGTTTTACATATTATATACAAAAATTACATGTAGCAAGAGGGCGTAGCCAATGGGAAATCTGCCCAAAAAAACTCGTAAGAGATTCTTCATTAAGTGTCAAGTTTCTGCACCTCCTCTTTCAATATTTCATCGACCGAAGAAGGTTCAATAATGTGATGAATTTCCACATCTAAAAGTTTCTTAAGCTTCTTTTATTTCTTTCGAATATTATCTACATCGCCAATCGAATCAACTTGAGTTTTCAATGCACGATTGAGCACCTTATTGGCTCCCTTTAAAGTCTGAATTTCACTCTTTACCCATTGTTCAAGAGCAATTTTTCATGCTTAAGTTTCTCCACATGGCCTTGGTAATTATTAAGATATTGAGAAACTTTGTCATCCCATTGCTTGTTCAAGAATTGAACACATTCATATCTAACTCTCTGACTCCATTTGATGATTTACCATCATCTAAACTCGAAGGTGGGTTCAACAAAGCAAAAAATTGTTCTTTACCAATCAAAGGAGTTGGAATAGGAAGGCTAGATTCACCTCCACTCGTAATGAGTTCTAAGGATCGACAAGATATTTGGCTTTACAATAAGTCTACTTCAAGATCTATTACCTTTTGATGTAGCCATGCAATTTCCGCGTTAACATCAATTCTTTGGATTGAAAGTTCAGACTGACCAACCACACTCATGTCCGCTTTCAGCTCTAGGATTTCTCTTTCTCTCCTTTTGTATTATTTTTATGTATCTGGGTTATCTAAAAACAACAAAATTGAAGTGTCTTGAGAAGAGCGTTTCTCCTTGACGACTTTTATCCTAGCTGTAATATTGTCCAATTGAGAAAGGAAATTTGGACTGCTAAGTGTAAGCGTTGATTATTTTTTCTAATGAAAACAAGTAAATCGGTACACAAGAAAATGCATTCTTTATTAACAACAAGAAGGTTTCCAAGCACACGCTAATTCAAATTACATTAACGATACAAGTTTATATATATTCTCAAAGTTCAAAGATAGTAGTTTAGGCCTTTTTGAGTGAACCCATGGACATAGGAAGGGTAACGTAAAAAGGAACATTAAACCCTTGATGGGTATTAACTGGTGAGAATTGATGATAGTCTCATTTCTCGGCTAAAGAGACGGCTTCACCACATAAAGTTTGGTGTAATTAGTTCGCATCTCTTTAAGCAATCTATCCTTTTCATCACCTAATAAATCAAAGTGAAAGTGAGGAAAATTTATGTAAACATCCTGGAGACCTCCGAGGAAACAATATTTCGCTAGCCGAGAGGTTTTAAATATTAACAATTTCTCTTTAAAATCTCTCTTTAATTTTGTAAATTTACTTAAGAGTTCCATGAAAACAGGACTACCCGATGACTCCTTAATCTATATGGTTTATGAGAAATAAGCTATGTTGCAAAGAAATGAGAAATGGAAATACTAAAATTCATAAAACTATCTAAATTACATGTTAAAAACAAAATCACTTGGGTTCATACAATATTAATCCTTTGTAGAATTCAAAAATAAATATCTCCTTGTTAAATTTCACTTTCTCAAGAGGAATAGTATTTTGGGCTAGAGGAATGCTAGTGACCTTGGGAAGATTCCAGCATTCTCCAGGATATGGATCGGTTCCATGCTCATCCAAATATTTGCTATGCAAACGCCAAACCTCCACTTTTCTCCTAAGAATAAAAAATCAGTAAGAACATTTCTACAGTAAATTTTGTAGAGGAACTCCACTAAGGTATCCATATCTTGAATAAGCATCTAAAAGAGAGTAGTCAGCTGTGCAATTTCTCTTATGATTCTCTCCCGATGAAGGCGAGCCTTCTTCAATAATGGGGCAACTCATTTTTTTTAAGTTCCCGCATGTCGTAAACAGAAAAGCGCCTATAATTATCAGATAATTGGCTGTGCTCCTTGATTGCCCTTTCAAGTTCTCTATTCAATTGATGCACCTCCTACATGACTGGAACCTAAGAAACTGGGAAACTTATTAACTAAAGGCTAACAGATAATTTTGGACATTTAAATAAAGAATTCCATACCTGCATGACTGGAACCTGAGAAACTAGGATTTGAGCCTTCTCCTTCGGTTGTTGATTGAAGGAAGCAACATCTTTTGGAGGGATATTTTCCTATGAAGCACCCTGAAGATCGGGTAAGTCAGGAAAGTCTGCATCATGGGAAGATGGGTCACGACCACCTGATCTATTGCCTCCATCTCTTGGTCCTTCTAGACCCTTTCCACTATCATCTCCATCTTAGTTATCGTCGTCATCATCATTATCATCGTTATTACCATCATCTTCATCATCATCGTCCTCTTCATCAAAGTCTTTGCCCTCTTCAAGCAGAGGGTCATTAAGAATAGCTTCTTGGGATAAACAATTTCTTCTTTAGAAAATTCATCTTGAAGCGATCCCTGAGCTCTCCCCAACATAAGATTGAACTTTCTCTTAAGTTTGTCATTTCAGTCTAGGAGGGAAGACAAGTCCAAATTAAGGCATCTGCTAATGTTGTTGTTGTACGCAACAAAAAGGGCATCTTCATAGCACTTCTCTGTTATTTTTGTAAGAGCTTGATCGAGGAAGAAAGTAACTTTCTTTTTAGCATCCTTTATAATATTGTTAGCATAGACCAGAGTAACGTCTCTAGTTTCCAACTAGCTTTCCAAAGATTTTATCTTATTAGCCATCTCTGCCTTCTCCTTCTCAAAAGTTTTCATTATTTCTCCAAGTAATAGCTTGGCTTTCTTCTCTTCCTCAAGGGAGGACGCAAGTTTGTTCTTCTCAAGCATAGATTCATCGTTTTCCACTGCATTATTAATCATATGACTCTACATGATCCTAACTTTACCCATTATGACGAAACATGTTCCTTAAGCTCCGTAACTTGACCTACAGATCCTTGGGAGGCCTGTTAAAGAAAGAACATGTGCTTGGCCACCTGAAATGTATGACATGTATAAGTTAAGAAAGGATATACAAAAATTACAGTCAAGATTAGCCAAATACTAAAAGATACGTACCAACAAAAGTTGCCGATAGAAGACATAAAGATGATCGGTTGAAAACGTTGAAGGCTATAGCAGCATAAGGGAAGTCAAAGTGGGAGACTGGACAACTGAACGAGTAAGATCGTTGAAACCCATGGGAACAGTTTGAGCTTAAGTCTCTGACGAAAGAGATTCAGAAGGAGTGGTGGTTAGACCTAACTCCTCAAACAAGCATTGAAAACCTAAGGCAGAAGTAGGAAGCGAGATGTTTAATAAAGGATTTGGGGTGTGAGCATCCTCTATATGTTCTTGTGTATTCTGGTCTAGAAGATTTAAATTAATCGTGTCAAGATCTTGAGTGGACAAGGATGCATCCACATTTGACTTCTCGGCAACAGCATTAGAAGTCTGGATCTCCCTAAGCTTATGCTTTTTATTTAGAGGAAGGATTGAAGAATCAGTTAAGGCTTTGGCACTCACTCTCCTTTCTATAATATCAACAGCTTTAGAAGTAGAACTCCCAACAGGGGTAAACTTAGTTGATTCGTCTAAGGTAGAACTATGGGTTTTTAACTTTCTTAGACTTAGTAGCTACAACAATAGTAGATGAACTTAAGTCAAAGAAAGATTTATAAGATTCCAATATAAGAAACTTTGTTTAATTATGATATAAACTTGCTAGAAGAATCATGTTGAATAGGGGAAGAAGAAGAAAAAGCCTTCTGACTACTAATAACAAACGCCCACCTTCCGTGACAATCTCCTTTAACCATAGGAGAATCTCCAAGTCCCCTGTGGCTTTTTAAGGTTAAAGAGTATTTTTGGAGGTTGGTTTCAATCGGAAGTGTGAGTCTGTTCCCCGTACTCTTAGAAGTCTCGAGTAAGGCTGTAATTATGGTAGCAATGGAAGGATCGGTTCCTTTAGAAACAAGTTCTAAAAGAGAAAAATTGTCATAAGTGTACAGCATAATATAATATAAACAAAAATGTAGAAGAACTTACTGGGAGCAGAAAAGGACCCTTTGATTCGAGGGGTATAGCCAAGTATGATGCTTCAGTTAAACCCCAGACTAAGTATGATGCTTCAGTTAAACAAATACTAAGTATGATGCTTCAGTTAAACCCTAGACAATTCTAAAAATGCCCAACTAAACCTTAATTTAAAAATCAAAATCGAAAACCCTCTTTATCTTGTGTCTAAACCAATTAAAAATAAAAATGGAACCTTGAGATCGAGCTTAAATGCTGGAAAAGATTGAAGTTTCTTGAGTCAAATTAGAAATTAAGAATTTTTGTCTCGAGTTTAATTTGTAGGTAAGATGTAAGAAGAGGAAGAAGATAAGTATTTATAGATGGAAAGGGAAGAATAAGAGCCGTTGATCACATTTTGAATGGACAAACAAGATTTAGATGGAATGCCAATAGGCGGCAAGTGTGAATATCAAAGTGTTGACTTGAAAAGCCAACATATGTTCTAGACTTGAGGGTAAATGTTACTAAAATAAAGATGTCAGATATGTAAGGGAATATATTGTGATTCAAGATTCCGAATGTGTAGAAGAAAGGCAAGCAAACATTCAGCAAGGAGTAACAAGCTTTAGGCTACTTCAAGAAGATGTCGAACTTCTATAAAAAGGTATTGTGCACCAAGAGAGGATGATGAGATTATAAGAGTGTCGAAATTCTATAAAAAGGTATCGTACATGAACATATAGTCACAAAGAAGATGTATCGGAACTTTGTAGATATCCGGCCTTTACAACTACAATAGTTGTAAAGCAAGCGGTAGGAGATCTCGGGCATTTACAAGCAGCAGGGAATGCCGGGCTTCAAATAATAAAAGGGATGTCATATATCTATGGTTATGGAGGATGCGAAAAGTCAACAATGTGAATTAGAATGTCGTGCGTCGTCAATGTTATGAACAATGCAAGGAATTGACAATTTTGGAAGGATGTCGGATATCAACAATATAGAAAGATACCGAATATTGACAAATACAAAGAGGGATGTCATAAATCATTAATATGGAAAAGATATCGTAAACCATTAATAAAGAAGGATGTTGGAATTCATCAATATAAGTAGGGTTGCCGCCCATCAACACTATAGTGAAGATTACTGCATATCACCAATACAATGAATGATGCCCAGGATAGAGGTTGCTGAAGGACACATGGCAACCAAGCCGCCTACTTCAACTCCTATAAATACAGACCCCACAACATCATGGAAGGGGCGAATTCTTCCTATCACTTTTCTTACATTTTCAAATCTGTAAACCCTAAATCAAATTAGATATTTAGAGTGCCTACTGTAAATTTGTTACTTTTTACAAATAAGAACTTGTAAAACTCGATTTTGCATAGCATACAATAAGTGAATAAAGATTCTTGACTATGATATGACCTATGACTTGCATATGACTCTTATGCCCTTTGCTTATGACATGAACATGACTTTTCTATTGAACATGCATACTTCTTGCGAGTTGGCATAAGGCTATCTAAGTCTATCTCTAATCAAGCCTTATCTACCTTGTACATTTTGGAGTTAACAAAGAAATTTGTTAATAGTCATGTTTAAATTTAGTTGGTTTAATCAAAACCTCTAAACTTCTACAACAAATTTCATAACTGTACAGTTGTGAGTATTAACAACAAGACTGTTAATGTTTTCAAAATCAATTAAAATATCACTTTATTAAAATTAGTATTTAATCTAGAAAGAATTTTAGTGCTATATAAAATAAATTTAAGGGCAAAAATACGGTGAGGTAAATGAGAACTAATAACATGGTATTATCTACAAATTTAAGTATCATAAACACACTACTCGTAATGTCACTACCTAGACTATTTATAACCTCGTTATTAATAGACATTTCTATAATACTAGTAAATGCATCAGCATCTAAATCAAATAATAACGGCGATAAGGGATCGCCTTGCTATAGCCCTCTTTTAGATTGAATTTTATTAATTAAAATACTATTAACCATAATACTTGGATTTCCAATTTTAAACATATATGTTACTATCCAACCTAACGAGTACTAAATCCCCTAGCTAACAATAAACCATTATGGAAAACCCAATCAATCACCTTAGCAAAATCAAGTTTTAGTAAAGTATAATAATATTATTTTTATAGTAGTAATTAATATATTCCTAGACTATAGCTACTCCTTTTGTAATATCCATAAATCTTAATTAATATAGATTATGAAATGAATATTACTTTATTAATTTTAGTCTTTGATCTATTAGCCAATATTTTGGAAATAATTTTAAAAGAACAATTTACCAATGATAGTTCATTCGCTTCTACTTTTTATGAAGTAAAATAATATTTGTGAAATTAAATCTACCTAATTGTAATTTGCCATTATAAAATTCATTAAACATTTTAATTAAGCGAAATTTTAGAACATGCCAAATTTTCTTATAAAATAACATCGGAAATCCATCTGGACTAGGCGATTTATAACTAGGCATATCATTGATAGCTTTCAAAATCTCCTCTTTCAAAAAAAGATTTGTCCAAATCATCCAAGTTTACCATAGTATCTATGGGGTAAAATCACTTCATCATGCTTAATCCTATTGTTTTTATTTATTCCAAATGTTTCTTTGTAATAGTTGGAAAAAATGTTATTTAATTCATTTTGATCATTGATTTCAACATTGTTAACTAGAATAGAGTAGACTGTATTACGCCGCTTTCTTCCATTAGCTACCTTATGAAGAAATTTGAATTTATGTCTCCTTCATCCATTCACTGAACTTTGGCCCTTTGTTTCGTAATATTTTCTCTTATGAGATTACTTTATTTAATTTGCCTTTATGATTTGAAAGTATACTTCTTGCAGACACACTTAAATTCTTGTTTCTTCTATTTTATATTAATCAAAAATTTCAGAAAGTAATTTTTTTAACCTTAATATTATCAAAAACATTTTTATTCCATTTTTGCAGAAATATTCTTAACCCACTTAATTTACTTATTAAAACTCTAGCTATATAACCCAAATATTTAAAATTGTTGTTACTCATTAAAATCCATTTATTAGTAACTAAACTGAAAAAAAATTATTTTATAAAATCCATAATTTTTTAATTCTAAATATGCTATGTATTATTTGTTGATTTTTACAAGTGATCAGACAATGATCTGGATAAATAATTGAAAGCTCGTTGATTATAATTACAAGGTATTTATCTTCAAGTTCTTCACTTATAAAAAACCAATTAAAATGCACCATGAAGGAACATCCATAGTGCTAGCCCAAGTGAAATTTTGGTTTATGAACGATGATTCGATTAAATTACCATTAATGATAAATTGATCAAACTCTTTAAATGCATAAAAGTTACTTTCTCTAGGAGAATGCTTCTCTAAATACCTAGCCAACTTAAAATCACTACCCACTATCCAAGGCCCAAAAACAAATGTTCTAAACTCAAGATACTCACTCCAAAAAATCATTCTATCAATCATAGATTGGGTCCGTAAATGTTTGTAACATTAAATATTAAGTCATCACTCAAATCCATGAATATAAACTACGTAGAATGTGTGTTTACAGTTGATTGTAAAAGTTTATCACAATATTCTCTTTAAGCAAATAGTAATCCCCCTGAGCTAACCTTAGCTGGAGACACACCCAATGTTTTAACTAATAACCCTCTAAACTTCTATAAAAATGGTTATTAGGACATATGATTTTTGTTTCCTATAATAGCACTAAATCCATATTCTTGTCTTTTAAAAGTCCTTACTTTGATGCATTTATCTAAATTATTTAAACCCATTACATTCCAACAGATAAATTTCATATGTAAGATGTTCTAGCCCTTTCTAATTCTTTATTCCTAACGTATACTATGTCAAATTGATATGCATCATAGTCAAAACTTGTTTTGCTAACCAATTTATATATAGTGCTAGTATATAATTTGTTCAAAATGTAAGTAGAGTAATTACTACCTAATAAATCAAACAAATCCGAGCTATAGCCTATAGAGGCTCTAATATAAGCTCTTGTCAACTCTTTTTGCAAACTTTTACATATGTCTTTTTCCTTCCCAAACTTTGGCTCTATAGCCCATATATCTTCCTGTAACAATTCTATATTTAGCTCCCTAACCCCTGTCAACATAGAAGTTGAAACTACTTTTGCACCAGCAGCCCACTTCCTCTCTTCACATGCCTCAAATCTAGCCACTCTACCATCAATACAAGATCAGAATACCAACCTATCTTCTCCTTTATTTTCTTGTCAACGGACCCACCTCCCCATTTTGTAAAATAATAAAATTCATCACTTCTATTCGGCCCTTCTGTAGAAATAACTTCGATGCCATCTTCAACCGGATTAATTATTTTAAACCAACCACTCCTCTTCAATACTTTCGAATTTCCCACCTATCTCATTTTTAATTTTATCATCAACATCAGTTACTTCATCACAAATAGTAACAGTATCATCATTACATCCATTCTTAATACATCAAATTTGTTATACACAATAATTTCAACATAGTCAGGCTTTGCGTATTTAGGCAATGTTTGTTAACCTTTAGAAATCCATCTCTGTTTTAAATTTTATCAAATGCATCTATATAAATATTTGAGTTTGAGACCAATGCACATACTTCATCACCATTAATCGGATTTGACATACCCTTAGTGTAGCGACCTATATTTTTACAAATTGTCAGATTGCAAAAATATAATTTCCATAACTAAATTAGGTCAGATTCGGCTATAACTTTGGTGAATGTTAAATATTGACATTGTGACCCTTAGAAATAATTTGGATAGGTTTTAATAATAAAAACTTGTAAGGGCTATAACTTTTGAAAGAAGCCGAATGAGGGCCTGGAACCACTACAAAATGAAAGATAAGATGGTCTCTCTTTTTGTAGAGTGGTCATGATAGATTTTTAGCCTTATATTTTATGGGATATAACTATTTGAAGTTTGATGATTTAGGATAGATTAGGGGTGATTATGTTAAGCCTATAACTAGCCCACTAACTCATTTCAGGATTGGAGCTAATTATAACCGATGGGAAAACCCCTAATCATTTTCCTACTTCCCAAAAACTCTCTCTTACTTCCATTAATCAACTTCTTAGCCAAAAGCATCTTAAATGCTTACTATATAGAGCCCAATCAAGAAATAAAGGGTTATTAGCATTGGGATTAACAAAGAGATTTCTGGATTTTCAAATTTAGTGCTTCAGGACTCGTGCTTGGCTGTGTGGACTAGATCTACCTTGTTTCTAGTTCCATTTGTTGTTTAGGTGAAGGATTTATCATCTCTTACTATTTTTGTATGTTTTTAAATGATAAAAATGCATTTTGAAATGTTTTTCATGTTAAAAATGAGATTTCTAAATGATTTAACCTTACAAATGTTTTATGAATGAATTCAAAATACTTTAAAATCATTTTATATTGATTTGATGTGAACTCTATATAATTTTTGTATCGTATAAATATTAGAATTGACTATGAATTAACGTGATGCTTGTATTGTATGGTTGTATTATTTGTTTGGTTGTTTTGTGTGTTTGTTTACTTATAATAGGAGATGGTGCATCGATGTCCATTGTTGAGTACTAATTGGATCTAGAGAGTTTGGTGTCGAATCAATGCAAATAGTTTGATAAGGAGTTAAGGCATTCAGGTAAAGGAGGGATCGTCTTAGAAAAAATGCAGAAAGATGATAAGTTTTTGGCATGATTGATCATCATCGATCAATTAAAATTTCTACAAACAAGTGTGATTGATAAAGGGTGTTCCATATGGAGGGATGAAGCTTTATGATTGATCACGTTTGATTTGGATTGGTGGATTTTAAGATAGAGCAAAAAAGATTAATCTACTATGGGTTGGAGTTGTTGAGGAAACTTCAAGATAAGTGAAGGAAAGCATGATGACAACTTCAGGGAAAGCATGTAGAGACTGGGCTTGGAGTGTAGGAGATGGACACATCTAAATTTGTTTAAGTCCTAAGTGAAATGGGTCGGTGCCGAACCATGTCATTTAGCACCAAACGAAATTTTTTTTGGGAAATAGTGTTATGACTTCAAGTAAGGTGTGCCATAGGTTTGAGGAAGGATTAGAGATGCCAAAATTTAGCTAAGTGTTAAGTGTGTTTGTTTGGCATCGAACGATCACCATTGGCCATGGAGGGTTACAGTCGATATGAGATGATTGTGATGATGTGCGGAGGCATATAACCAATCACAATTGATTTTGATGAGTGGAAGTCGAGTTATTCTCAAAAGATGATCGACCCTTGCTACATTGAAGACGCGGGGATGATGCATGGGAAATGAAGTATTGCTTCAGGTCTAACCTAGGGAGACTAGTGTGTTAATTCTTGTCTTACCCTATGAAATCCTAGGAACTATGCATGATGTTGTGAACATTGACAATGCGATGATATGAGTTGTATTGATCGAGCGCTTAAAGTGGATAGTGTGTATATGAGTTAGTTATGGTCCAAGAAGGAGCGAGTGGTGATGTGAGCTACTACGGTGGGACGTACGAAGTGTTGTATAATCTATATGTGTGCTAAAGTATCATTGCATAACTATGTGCATGAAGTCTACTCATAAAAAAGGAAAAGGTGAGGATGCTCACCAAGGGTAGTCCATGTACCCTGGGTTGTCTGTATATACCCATGTGATTGGACATCTTTGTGCATCCAGTTCCTAGCAGTTTGTGGGTGGCACGAGTTCAAGCATTAAGTATACACAATTTTGAGTAGTTACAGTCCATCGATGTGGGTCATATGAGTTGTTATCTAATGCCATCTTACTCCATGATGCAAAGTGCAAACGATGGTTGCTATGTGTGGTATGATTAGTATGTTTACTTTGATTGCCGTTAGATTGGGAAGGATGTCATGTGATATATGTGTTTGATACCCCGACTATATTGTACATAGTGTAGTACACTCATATGATGATAGTATATCATATATTTTGTTTTGTGCTAACTTGTTGGATGAAGGGACAGGTCAGGTATGATTCTTCATATCTTATATTCCTCTTTAACATATCAGTTTTATATAGCTTGAGATTTTGGATCGATCATACCAGATTGTTGTTTAATGAAAAGTTATTTACTTTGCTTCTTATTATCTTGGGTAGGATAACAACCTGATTGAGTTCACTTGATTATCATTTATTTAATTAAATAAACTGGATTTAATTGTGTAAGATTAAAGATCTAATAAGTGAGGAATTGTGTAATTGGATTTTTAGGATAAATTGTGTTTGAGAAATTTGGGTTTAAATTGAGTATTTGTGTAAATCATGTTATAAATTGTGTTAGTGTTTTCTAAATAATAAGTAATTTTATTTAGAGAGAAAATGATAAACTTCGGTGTTAAAATGATTTATGGCTATGTTTTCTTATTTTAGAAAATGAAAAAATGCCTCATTTTCAACAATAAAAATAAAGGGCTAAATGATTATTAAAATTTAGTTTTATTATCTAATCATCAAGCTTAAGGGATGAATTTAATTTTAGAGTATTCACATAAATTTTTCAATGTCCAAATCATTAAAAAATTATTGTATTAAGTTGTGTAAAAATAAGATTTGTAGCATGTTTTAATTCATAATTTGTTTTAATTAAAAAGGGGGTTTCGGCTTTTGTTTTTGGTTCAGCTCATTTAAGTGACTTAGAGAATTTCTCTAAGTTGAGAAAACAAAAAAATATAGTATGTACATTTCATCTTCAGAAAAACCAACAGAAGCTTTTCTCAAACCAAAAACTCTAACCTCAAAACCTAATTAAGAGCAAAATTGTAGGTTTTAAAATAAAATGAAATCCGATAAAATCCGAGAAAAATCAAGGTGATGTCTCACTCCTATCTACACCACTTCTAAAATTTGTAGTTGTTAGTTGATTGTAATTTCATATTTTTGTATTTTTGTTAAAACGGAATTCTAGGTCTAAAACTGAAGAAATTGAGTTCTAGCTAGAGGATGAAAGAAAAGTAGTGTAGTAGCAAGGCTATAAGGTGAGTTTATCTCACAATACTATCTCCAAATGAAAGCCTATTCGCTATTTAGTAATTGATTAAATTTAGGATTGAATTGTTCTCAATCTTATGTGCTAATTTTACCATATGAAATCCTTTTTTTTAAACCATTATCATATGATCATTTAAATCATCAAAATGCAGTCGTTTGTATGCTTGCATGTCTGTAAAATTAGTGCCCTAGGAGTTAGAAGCATCCACCGTCAGAAAACCCCAGCCGATGGACCACTAGAAGGCACGAAAATCACCTTGGGCTTAACCTAGGCGATGCCATCAGTGGATCGGTCCTCAAGTACCGGTGCACCGGTCATGCACCTGGGCAGAGCCCCGGGTGACGTTTGCATGCCTCCCGATCACCTATTCGACCTTTTGTTTGGCCGGTTGTTTCTTTGATTGATATGTGCTCTTTTGTGTACCCTATTTCATGTTGATTTCAATGATATTTTGAAATTTTGATTTATGAATTTGTGAATTCATCTTGGAGTTATATTCCATAGAAGTGCTCTATGAATATATGATTTTAACCACAAGTTTTAATGCACAATATCAACTTGAGTTTACAAAAGAAGGATTTCCAAATTGAACCATTTTATAATAATCTTTTCAAATGAAATTTAGAACAACTATATAAATATATATATATATCAATTAGGGTTTTGCCGTTTAATTCTTCTAGTACTAAAAAGATATGTAAAGTTGAGCAATAAATGAGTTTATGGATTGTAAAGGAGAAGTATGGAAATAAACTTATACAAATTGTATTAGAAATTATTTCATATGTGATGAATTAGAAGTAACTGCTTTCAAAACTATATATGTCAATTTGGGATTTCTTTTGTGACTTTTAATGACTTTTCGAGTACATTAGCTTTTAAGTTAATTATTTACTTTTTATATGAAATGAGAAATATACTTAAACAGTATAGTAGTAACAAGTGGTTATGGAACATTATTTATCACTTCATTGTTTAATTATACGACTTGTTTGTGTTAAGTATTTGGTAGTAGAATTTACTAACTAATAGAAAATATTTTAGTAACACTGAGTGGTTATGGGACACACAGTGTTACTTTAGTAATTACTATTTAAGAAGTTTATAACACTTCGTGATAAATAGTATCTTGGGGATATAAGTTATTGTATAACTCGTTATATTCATTAGTGCATTTGTTAGCCTGACCTCGTAGGCTAGTTGTTCGATATAACCACTTGACGGTGGAGGATGCACCCCGAGTCATGGTATTCGTTTAGTTTTAGCCATATACCACTGAGCCAGCAGTCTGTATCATGGGTTATATTCGATATCATAACAATGCGCCATTCGTTAGTCGGTGTGGCATTTCAGCAGTGCAATATTAGGTTGAACATATGTTATGGATATCAAGTACCGTTGGACTATAGGAGTTTAGCAAGCTAAACTCCTGGAGCTTTTCTTATTAGTCTCCCCTTGGAAGAGAGCGATTCGCACTAGGAATATCTTATTGGTTGATTTATGTATTGTGTTGTTAGCGAGCTAGTATGGTGTTAACGATTGACTAAACTGCTAGTATATTGCTAGTGATCGACCGAACTGTTAGTATGATGTTAGCGACCGACTAAATTGCTCATGTGGTGTTAGCGGCCGACCGAATTGCTAGTGTGGTGTTTGCAACCGATTAAACTTCTAGTGATTATTTAGCGATCATACCTCTATGCTTAGTTCATAAAGGGGACGGTACCTTTGATTAGCAATAAACTTATATGGATTTATTTGGTTTATTAATTTGAAATGGCTATGTTGGAATGTTCATATTTATATACTTGAGTAGTATCGAGATCACTTATATGTTGATTATAGTTAGATATATCTTATTTTAATTAATATTCGATTGATATCTTTATTATAGTGATCTTACCCTTTGATATTTAGAGATAGTCTGATCCGGGTGTTATTTTATTATAATGCTCGGGTCAGACCGAGACATTTCAGGTTCAAGGACATTGACCATGGATTCATGCACGTGTTTGGAGTTTGAAGGGATTTTGCATCATGCAGCTTTTTGTTATCCCGTCATTAGGCTTAGTGAGATTTTCATTAGTTATCTGTTCAGTAGTGTGTGACCTTTGTACATTATATGTTTATGTATGATATTTTGGATTTGGATAGTGATGACACTATGATGTATATTTTTGGGTAGCGAGCTTTGCATTTTATTTTGAGACTTACTTTATATTATGGGATGTGTATCATATTTTTTTCCGCATGTCTATGCCTATGAATATTTAGTATATATTGTTCTGCTATTATGAACCTGCGTAAGTGTTGCTTCGCGCTCGCATATGTCAAGTTTTGTGTTGAATCAGAATACGGTAAGAATGATATATCCATGTTAGCTCGAGGGGGGATTTACGTAAGGCCACTCCCAACAAACCATGTCCTACGTATTACTAGACAACATTACTTAGTAATGTCCTTTAGTAGTATGGGTATAGAGGCAGGGCGTTATAGTACCTATGAATAGATCAGAGATAGCAAGTATGAGATAGTGCATAGAGGTGTGTGAAGGACGAGCACATGACTATCGCTTTTATATGCCCATATTAGAGCTATTGCTGTTATTTGTGCTATGCAGTGTTATGGAGCTATTTTAGCACTTATTTGTTATTATTAGAGACAATAATTTGGAGTTTATTTTATGTGATGTATAAACTCTATTGTAATTTGCTTATGAATAACCATGTTAAACCTACTGCACTCTGATTCTGTTATGTTCATCTAGTTGTATTTCTGTATCGCCTATTTTATATCTATGTGATTATTATATTTTATTATATACGCTATGAGATACATGATATTTTCTACTTTAGGAAGAATGAGTAGGTAGACAAGGAACATGGCAAAGAGCTCGATCTCCAGAGTCGAAGAAAGAGCGGGCTCAACGACAATAGCCAACCCTGATTAGCAGACCATGTTGAATACTATGATGAGGATCTTTATGCAGAATGCCAAAGAAGGTGCTCCAACTATCATTGATGGTGGTGCTCTAGTGCAAGCACCAAGGGCTGACTTTTCTTGGTTGAATAAGGATTACTCTAGCCTTGGGGGAAAACCATTTCTTGGAAAGGAATTTGCCGTTGAAGTGTAGGATTGGCTTAACACCTATAAATGCATCTTCAAGGATCTTAAGTTAGTGGATGCAATAAAATGGAAGTTGGCCTCTAAGCAACTTTAAGGAAGAGACATGCGCTAGTGGAATACCTTGAAGATTGCTACTTCCGAGGACAAGTTTTCTTAGGATTAGTTAAAGGCTCGATTTAAGGAGAAGTTTTTCCCGGCTGCTCAGATGTCAATGTTGTTTAGGAAGACCTGAAACAGGTTGAGATACCTATTATAGAATATGTTGTTGAATTCAATATGTAGTCGATGTATAAGACGTCTTTCATTGACACTCCATTAAAGAAGAATAAGAAGTTTGTCATGGGCTTGGATGAGTACCTCGGCAAGAGGCTGGTAGGCCACATAGATGAAAGCTTCAAGAAGTTGGTTCAAAAATGTAACAGCCCAAAATTTTTAACAAATTTTTATTTAAAAATAAACGTTCTATAATGTTGATTTGAATTAAAAGTGTAACTTTAATAGAAATTAGAAATTTTAAATTTTAAAATTATAAACTGTCAAATTTTCATCTTGAACTGTATACAATTGTGTAACATTTGTTTCAGTTTTGTTTTGGACAGATTTGTTGTATACTTTTAAAAGATAGTAATAATTAGTGTGAAACAGGAAATTTAAACTTTACATTTCTTTACGTATATTTACATCCGTTCTTAACTTTATATTTAACAATCAAATTTTATTAATTATGGTATAACAGCTATTTAATTTTTCATTTAAACGATACATTATTTTATTGAAAGAAAACGTTATCATTATTAAAAAAAATTAAAGAGAAACAAATAACGGTTGTACGTTACTTTGGGCATTACACTTTTATGTTTGTTGTTTTCTTTGTCTATTGATTTTTCTTGCGTTAACAGTGCAAGTTTCAGCCGTATATTTCAGTTTGGAATTTCAAAATCTTGCCTAAAAATCTAGCCTAAAATCGTGCACATGGAAGATTATTTCTTCCTTTGCCTTCCATACGTTTCGTTCAACTTAATAAAATTAAATTGCCTTAACTTTTCTACCATTCAAACTTTTATTTATTGCCTTCTCTACAAATCAGTGAATCGCTATTTTATATTCCGCGTTCAAACAAATTGCCATACCACAAAATTTCACATTTGCTTCCATCACAAAATTTGCGTGAACATTCTTCCTTCAGGTAATGGCCACGTGCCTCCCTTTCATTTTGTTTGTTCTGTTTAGTCTATCACCTTGTCTTTCTCTATTCTGTTACATGCTCATCATACCCATGCCATTCACCACCGAAACCCATGCCCTGCTCCATGCTATCCACCATCGTGAGAACCCCTACCCCATTCGCCACCAGCCACACCTCCTACCCCAGGCCAGACCACCCACGTCACCTCCAACCTCCTCCAGACCGAGCCCAGACAACCACAAACCCTTGACGTTCCACTTTCCTCCGCAATCGTGTGAAGCCGCTGCCAGGCCAGGCCACCCACGTCATCACCGACCCCGTGCCAGACCACCAGTCACCGCATCTCCAACTCCTCCAGACCGAGCCCTTGTATTTGAAAAAAAAAGATGAACAAACTTTGTTTTATCACCTTTGTATTTTGGTATTTGAGTATATTCCACTGAGCCTCTGTTTGAAAAAAAAATGAACAAAATTTACTTCTGTCACCTTTGTTTTTGAAGTCATGATTTATATGCCACCTAGCCTTTGTTTGGAAAGAAAAAAATGATGAACAAATTCCACTTTTGTCACTTTGTATTTTTATTTTTTTGATGTTATATTGCCACCGGCCTTGTATGTGAACCAGAGCAATGAAAAAAATTGTTTTGTCCCCCTTGTATTTGGTATCCTAGTCTATATTTTAAAAGTGGTCGAGCTATTCCTTTCGATTACTCAACTTGTTTTTTTCCATTTGGTTTGCTTCATTTGAAAATTGGTTATTCGTGCATTCTTAGATTTGTTTATTTAATTTTGCTTTAGATTTGAATCTAGTTGGCGCATCCGCTAACAACTGATCGTGCTTTCCGCGTGCTTTCGATTGATAGCGTATTCTCTTTTTGAATCGAATCTCCAGCTCCGTAGAGGTGAGTAAATCTCACATGAATATTCATACTTATATGATTGTGAAACGACCGCAACTGAATGTGTAGAAATAAATAAATAAATAAAAATGATGTTATAATTACCTGTGATTTATTTATATTTGATGTTAGAATTGTTAAAATTGCATAACATATCATCTGTTATATTTTGTTTTATTTTACTGTTATTCTATTCTGTTAAATCACACTGTAAGTTCCCTGTAGAATAGAATCACTATGGGTTGAAATGATACATACCCGAACGGACTTTAGAATAAGGGAAGATCGTTATGGGCTGAAATGATAGGCCTGAACGATTTTCAATCAAATTTTATTTACTTAGGATTGCGGGTTTGAAATGATAAAACCCGGATTTTCTTTGTAAACTACGGATTGAAATGATATAGTATCCGTATCACTTGACTTAGGCTAGAAAATATTATACAGACCCGTGGTTATTTTCTGTATTTTTCTGGGTATTTTTAAAATATCTTAAATAATTGTAATAATATTAAATTGATTTAAATTGAGTTTTAAAATGATGTATTTAAAGTAGAAATGATTTTTCTATGTGATAAATATAAATAAATGGAAAAATATTGACTTTAAAAGGTAACTTAAATTTGAAAATTTGACTAAAAAGAAAAGATGGCAACTTAAGATTTATTAAATTAAAATGAAAATTAAGTTTTAAAATGGTGAAAAAAATTGGAGAATTAAATTTAAGTGTTGAAATAAATTGTTTAAAGAAAAATGGGAATTGACACACTTGAAATTTAATAAGTGAACTTTGTAAATTTTGATTTTATTTGTAAAACTTCTCTTTAGAAATCATAAGTTAAAGGTTTTAAATAAACATTTTAATGTGGAAAAATATGATTTTTATAAGTTTAAATAGTTTAAATTGAAATTTATTTATGGCTGGAATTGAACTTAAAACCTGGAAATTCAATTTATAGCACTTCAGAAATGCTACCATTTCTGGAAATTAACCAATTCTGAATTAGGTAGAATCTGCAGCACTTGTTAATTGCTGTGGTTATATAAGTGAACCAAAAGACTAAAATGAACTAAGGCTATGATAGCACTTGGTAAGTGCTGTTGTAGCAGGAACTAAAATTTAACCTGAAACTAATAAAGGGGCTATTGTAGCACTTGTTAAGAGCTGCAGTAGGCTGAAATATGATTTTGTTTAAAACTGAACTGTTATAGCAGTTTATAAATGCTGTCTTTGCTGAATTAAATTGTTTTCAAATATAACTTACCGCAACACTTTTTAAATGCTGTGAAAGCTGAAATTTTAACGTTTTATTGTTTTAAGTGAATAAATGAACTCAGAAAAGGCTAAATTTTTGGGAATTTAATATTTGATTTAAAAGAATAATGACTTTGTTTTTAAATGGTTTAATTTGAGGTATTTTGATATAAATTGTTTTAAATTTATAACCACGGGTTATAATAACGATTGGTTGTTAAAGAGACCGGGATCGGATATGGACATACTCTCTGTCGATACCGAAAACCACTTTGACAACTGTGTACGCGGTGGAGTTTCCAGAATGAAGTAGGATGGTGGAGACGATCCTAAGGTATATACGTGGACCCAACTCCTGTGAGTTGGCATAAGGTGGCTAAAACAGGAGCGATCTCGGACCAGTGAGGTAGCACCTCTTCTCGGACACATTTCTTCGATACCATTCTATTACTTTGTGATTTTTGGTGGCCACCCTTGATTTGGGAGTGTTGTCCGAGGTGGACGGTAGTGGCTGCTATGCGCTCCATCAGTCCGTGTGCGTAATTGGTATATCTACCCTGGCATTGCCTAGTTGTGCCGTGTCACCTACCATATCGAGCTTTACTACGATTATGATTTTAAGATCCGACCGCGTTAAGGTTCTCCATCCCCTTAACGCTATTTTCTATATGATTATACTTTACTGATTAGACACTACTGTATATAGCGTATATTACTATATAGTAAATAGTTTAACGGATCCTTAGAGGATGGGCGGTCCCAAGCATCTTCTAAGTTACTTGTACCTTTACTACAGTTCACTTGAGTTGGTTTACATTGTATAAGTATGTATGTCCTGACTCGAGTGTTTATGTTTTATTTTTATGCTCGGTTCAGCCTGAGTATCAGTTGGACTTCATCTTCACGGAGCTAGGACTACTGGAGATCATCTTTATCAAGCTGCTATCTGTTTTGCTATTCAGTCTTTTATTTTAGCTTATGTAATTGAGACAAATGAATTTGGGATTTTCTGTGGTTGTTCAAACTGTATTGGTTTTAGACTATGTAATTTGTACTTGTTTTGAGACTATGTATTTTAGTGGCTTCATGAACCACTATGGTTATTTTTAAATTCCGCTGCGAGTTATTCTGATATTTCTGTGTCTGTGATTCTGTGAATGATTTTATTTGCTCCAAATTTATTTACAATCTGTTATTTTGCATTATTCAAGTCTGACATGTGTGGATTATTGTCGATTTGAATGCTCCAAAATACCGGGTCGTTACAAAAAAGGCTTTACAACATGAGAGTCTATATCCTAAATCCAAGTATGTTCTTATATCTTAGGCGAAGCCTAAGCCCAAGTGAGCGGGGGAGGCAAAAGAAAATGGTACAAAAACAAGGGAAAGAAGTAGTTTTATGGAAAATATGGTTAGAAAAAGGGCAAATGGGAGCTTACCCGCTTCAACTATGAATAGAAAGACCATCTTAGTAAGAGTTGATAGTTAGAAGAAAGGATACTTCAATTGTAGTATGCCGAGGCATTTAAAGAAGAATTGTCCCAAGCCATTGAAGAACAAGTAGGTTGAGCACCTATGCATTGAATGCCATTTCGACTTCGTCAAGTGCTCCATTGACGAATGAGAAGGGGAAGGGCATTATATTTAATGTATGCTTTCTGTTAACGATACACACATTCGTGTTTTATTTGATACTGGTGCATCATGTTCCTTTATATCTAATGATCTGGTTTATAGATCTAGATTGAGACCTGTTAGGCTGAAATTTAGTTCAGCCCAATATGCATTAGTCAAGAGTAGTCAAGGGTACTTGAGTAAGTTGGATTAGTTAGTTAAGTATGCTATTGATAACTCCACATAAAGTCATTATGCAAATTTTTCTTTATTAAAGTCCTTATATGAAAAGCCACAAAGTCATATAAGTCCAAGCAGCCATTAAAGTCATAATTCAAACTCTCTTTATTATGCTAGAAGTAAAATGAAAATGAAGAAAAAGATCAATTCGAAATTCGACCCTTTCTAGTGGGGATACATGCTTATTTATAAAAAAACATACCCTTAGATTGTTGACATGTGGCACTCAAGAAAGATGAACAACTAAGATCATGCTGTTGTGGCACTTTAATGGTCTTGTTGACATAACTTTCCTTTGATCCCTCCATGACGATGTTGCTTGGTTGGACCAGTCAAGGGTTGCCACATGGTTTTATAGGTTTAGTATTTTACATTACTCTTGTTAGCACTAGATCTCCTTTCTTGAATGCTCTTCATTTTATTTGTGAATTATAATATTTGGTGATGCTAAGCTGGTATTCAGCCATGCGTACGGTAGCTTGATCTCTTAATTTGTTAAGCAAATCGAGGGACTATTTCTTGACATGATTCCTAAGTGTATGCAATTCTTCGGCACGAAGGAACTTCAGCCTTGATTGGTTGCATGGCTTCAAACCCGTAGGTTAAAGAATGTGTGGTATGTACAGTAGCTGTCCTTGTGGAAGTTCAATATGACCATAAAATAAGGGGAAGTTCTACCACCCAATTTCTCTTTGCTTTACCTAAATGTTTCTTTAGGATATTCTTTATGGTCATGTGCTCTGCTTCTACTTCCCCATTAGCCTTTGGATGAGCTACCGATGAAAGGCTATTTACTATTCCATTCCTTTCAAAAAAGAGGGTGAATTCTTCCCTTTCGAATTGTGTCCCATTATCATATGTAATCTTATTTGGGAGTCCAAATCTAGTAATTATATTCTTATGACAAACTTTATAACCTTCCCTACCATGATGTTTGGTAAAGGCTCTGCTTCTACCCATTTGGTTAAGTAATCGATGGCTAGTATAGCAAATTTTGCTCCTCCTTTTGAGATTGGAAGTTGGCCAATCCAATCAATTTTCTATATGTTAAAAGGCCATGGGCTTGCAACGACAATCAACTTTATAACACCCACACCTCTATACTCATACTATCCAAAAGTATTATAGAGTAATACTGTCGGATAATACGAAGAATAAGGTGATATGGGGTACACATGTGAATATTCTCTTGGGCTAACATTAGTACGTATGAAAACATCGAATAAATAACTCACCTATACATGTGCAGTACGAACACAAAGCAATAGACACGTGTGCCTCCAGGACAGAAAAATACATAATATACAGTGAATAACAAAGAACACAAGGTCAATCACAGTAAAAATATATAATATATAATACAATAATGTTATAAGAATACAGTACAACTCAAATTTCAATTATATATATATATATACAGTGAATCAATACTAAACAAATATCATGTAATAATTTCTATGTAAATTCCTCTAAGCCCACTGGAACAAATGTCGGTCGTGTCGTCTATGAATCTGAAATGTCTCGTACTGACCCGAGTATTATAAAATGACACACGTGTTAGACTATGTATAATCAAGAATCATAAATAAGGAAGCTTAATAATATATCACTACTAAAGACATTCAAAACCTCTAACGACCTATCAAAGTAAATAAATATATATAAATACTACCCGAGGCATCATATTCCTCAAATATCACAAATCCATACAAGTCAATTAGAACTGATATCAAAAGATGTCATTACCCATATAAAACAAACCAATAGAAATCAAGAAGACTACCTCCAATGGATGAATCATCCACAGAATACAACCTCATCACACAAAATGAAATCATCAAGTAAAAAGGAGTAATACATATTGTAATGCCCCAGAAATTCATGAAACCTTATTTTGGTTGAATTTTGAAAAATATATGAATTTATTTGTTTAAGAATGTATGGAATTAATTGTGTGCATGTGTGCATGTGTGCACGTGCACACTGATATGGCACAAGGAAGAACTCCAAATTTCTTGAAATTAAAACAAGAACTGGAAAAGCCTTACAAACATGATTTTGTAATGAAAATTATCAAACCAGACATGGATATTTGATTTCTGGATTTATATGGATTATTTTAAAAAATAAGACAAAGCAAGTTTTGTTTGAACCAGTAAACAGATTTTTACTTAATTTAAACCCAGGATAAATTAGATAAGGATTTGAAACATGTATGCACATATATGTGTATGTCTTTCTGAAACTAAGGAGGAGTTAAGTAAGCCTAGATAAGATATGTATGCATATGTACATTTCTATAAGTACTGAAAGTATTAAAAAGAAATAAGCAAGGGAAAGCATAACATTAAAATAGCAAAAGACATATTACAAGCAAAACAATTGCTTTAGGCAGAAAATAGAAAGGAGGATTTTTAGAAAATAAACAAGTGACAATGTCACACAATTGTCATGATTTAGAAAGAGAACAAAATAGATATTCTGGAAAAGAAAAAGGGGAATAAGCATTACATGGCCGTGATACTAAGGGTGAGAATAAGCAAATGAGAAATGCAAAATGCATGAGCACTGGCCAGGGTAAGAATGAGATTTTACATTTGTAAAACCCTAGAAAACCTCTCTTATAAATCCAAGTTTAAACCAGAAAAACCATTTTCTACCCGAGACATTTAAGAAAACAAAGAAGAAAAATATTTGCAAGAAGAAAGGCAAAGTTTCAAAGGGTTTCTTTTCTGGATTAAGCAAAAGGAGCATTTTCTGTGAGTAATCTCACTAAATCCCATGGCATTAAGTCCTGTTATGAGGTAGCCAAGTTTATGTTACTTTTCTACATATTTCTGATTTTATTACTATGGTTTTAATGGATGCTTTAATGGGTGTTTATGAATGCTTTTGATTGCTTTGATGGTTGAGTATTTTGCTCTGTTTGGTTACACCCAGAACTGTTAAAGTATGAAATCATGAAAGTAAATAGAGAATACTTGTAACTGGTTTAGACATGGCATGGAAAATACAGAAATCAAAATATATATATGAGTTGCATTACACTTGTGTAAGTGCTGAGGCTCAAGTGAAAGATTTATGGGTGCAATGGAAATACCCAAAAGTGCTGAACCCTTGATCAAATAGAAAACCCATGAGCCAGAAACCTTGTTTAAGCTAGATCTTGAATTTAGTTCCAACATGGTTTCTTATGAAACAATAATAACCCACATGCCTAGTCTCTATACACAGTTGTAAATATTCTTGTATTTTCTTTAAGCCAGGATATTTGGAAATATGATTTCCCCTGGATATGAATGTTAGCTTGTTTTGAAGTATGCTTGCAAGTTTTATGTAATGTTTCATGTACACTGTGATTTAATCACCTAGCTATCTCATGATAGGATCAAACATGAACACTTAGTAAATAAACTAAGGATTGTGAGCCAAGAAGACTGCTAGAATGCTTGTTATATTTAAAGTATGCAAGTTGGCACATGGTTTGTTTAAGCCCTGAGATCTTTGTGCAATATTGTGAATTATTTTATTGCAATGTGTCCCCGTGATTCCTTTATGGCAGATGAGGCTAGGAATTAATTTGGTAAATGCAACTCTAAATTGATGAAGTAGGAACTTGTGTTAAACCTAGGTTGGTTGGATTGGAGCTATGATAGTTCCTGAGTATCTCTGGTTGACATGTATCATTGCATAGTTGAAAGTGTGTACATAATTAGTTTTAACACTGATCATATATGCACAATATATCAGAAACAAGTCAGGCAAATTGACTAAAGAAGTTATGCCAACCTATACAAAATGCTTATGTCTCACTTATCTACTTAATATCATGGAATTTTTGATATTGCTCACACCAGATCTTGTATCTGACCCTCGTTTGCTTATGCCATCTGGGGTGTCTCATTTAAAATGGGGCAGCCTCTAATGCTCTTTCAAGGAATGATGGTTCTAAATAGGAAGCTGATATGGCTAATGAGAATGATTGGATAAGCATGCTAAATTAGAATTAAATAAGAGCTTAGAATGAACTATTTGCATGTAATCTTGGAAGTTTTATAATTCCACTTTTGTTGTTATGTAATGATCTTGAATGTTTGGATTTTATTTAGTTGTTTCAATTGAATCAGGTAATGTATTAAGGTTGGGAAAAACCAAAGACTTGGTTGAATCTTATGCAAGAAAATACCTTTGAGTATTATGGTAGAAATATGTAAATGATATATGCCTATATTTAAGAAATGGATACATATATATATATATTGTGTATTAGTCAATTTTGAGTCACTTAAAAGCTTTAAGTTTTGAGGTTAAAAATCTGAGTTTAGCTAGAAGTAATATTTCAAGAATTTTGTGACTATATACATAAGTGTTTTGATAAAAGAAACAATATATATATATATGTGCACTGTATAAAGATGTGTACATGCTTTAAGGGATTTTTCAAGTATCTTGTATTTGAATTTACATTGCAATAGCCATGCACTAATGTTTTAATGACCTAGTCATAAGGTTAACCCACCTCAAAAGGAGTGAGGTCTGGGTTGATCAAGATGACCAGAGTTTTTGGGTTTAAAGGAAGAAAATGCACTTTGTAAAATCTGAAGCTTTCTTTGCAAATGCATGTACAAAGACATTTTCAAATACTTGAGCAATTCACTTTTATTTTGAGTAGCTTTATTAGTCCAGAGAGCACAATACATCTTATATGCACACATATTACTTAAATACTACTTTTGTTAAATGACCATAAAATCTGGATTTTCTAAATCCAGTAAAGCAACCTTTAAATTAGGATGCAAGCTGAGGTAACTCAGGGATTAGGGAATGGATTTGAAATAGAGAAACACAACTATATAAATTGTGAATGAATCACTCAACTGGCTTGGTTATAAATAAAGGAATTTGTGATAAAATCACTCATGTTGAAAATGATAAATGTGTATATCATTTTTCTTTCTGGCTTTTGATCAAATATCAAACAATTAGATTAAAACTATGATGACTTGCTATATAATCTGAGATCACTTTGCTAAGTCAAACTAACAGACAATCACCATAAGAATGATCAAAATTACTAGGTATAAATTATATATGATTATGGGATTCACTCCCATGACTCAAATATCAAAACCAAGGAAAATAAGCTATGTACTGGTTGATTAGAAACTCAAATTCAATCAGGATGCACTCTTGCTTACCAACACTCTGATCCAAGCAAGAGGGTCACATACATCTTCATATGTGTGTGAATATTTATTAATGAACTGATATAAATATATTAGTGGAAAAATTAGGATCCTGGAATTAACAGAAAGGCTAAATGACTCTAGGAAATTTATTAATGTAAAAAAAAATCCTAGTAAAAATTAGGTAAAATAAATAGGGTCATTTCACATATCAATGTCTTAATATAATATCATGAAATCATAGATCAATATATAATATGAGATAGCCCATTAAATCATCTAAAAGATTCCAATACTATACAAACCACAAAGATAATCCAACACAATCCAAATCACAAATCACAGTCAATAATAAATGCTACCTCAAAATATCAAATCACCAAACAGTATGGATATAATGGGGGTTGACTACATTTTAGACTCAACCATTCTCTAGTCTAGTCAACTCATTATAGGAAAGAGACATATATGTCAATCTACGACAAACACATATACCTTGAATCTAACGAGAGACTGACAGCCGCCTACCGCAAGCCTATTCTAGAAACATAAGTCTACTCGCCAACCGTAGAGTAACCGCCTATTCTTACAGTCTTCGAGGTATATGTCAATCTACTATATGCACATACCCTGAACCAGATAGGGAGGCTGACAGCCTCCTATTACAAGCCTGCTCCATACCCATGTCTACTTGTCTACCGTAGAGTACCATCTACTCCTATATTCCTTAGTTACCTCGACGGAGAACATGACTTCATCCACCATTGGTGTGTCTACGCATAGCTCCGGTCACGACCCTGCTTTGCCCCTAATGGTAACCGACTGCTGGCCTAAGCGACACAAAGGGCTATAGACAACAACCCATATACTACTATCAATACTATGATGCACATCTAAAGGAACATATAACTATGGTGTCACGGATCTGGGGCATGACCCCACGATCAGGCCGCCAGGGTGGATATTGACCAATTTGGTTCACTCCCGAAAAATAAAGAAAGTTGGACACAATGTGGATGATCATAAAGTACTCTTACCCTATAGCTGCTCATATTACTAGGCTGACACAGGGCTCTTATAAGCCAACATCTATCAACCGATACTCCTTACCTAGTATCACATATACACATGAGTGTAATCCCCGTTTGAGTGACATTTACTTACAATGAATAATCAAACAAATAACATAACGATGTTCCATACCACCGCATGTTATTCAAATAATTATTCAATGTTCATAAACTACACTCAATCCACACTCGATATCTCTATATGACAAGTTCGATGAATAACCGAAAAACTGTTAACGAAAGTCGCATGCCAGACGGTATCACTAAACCGTTTATTCAAATTTCTCATCACACAGAAATGAAATATCACAGATCAAATATAAAATATCACACAATCATAAAGAAAGATGTCATCACCGTATCATATCAAATCAGTAATCAAATTAATATCAACGGTGAATCATCCATATTGTCCAATTCAATATACAAGGGAAAGAATGCATAGAAAAGTAATATAAAATAGATTATTCAATATATATATATATAACAACAAATCAGCATAATAAATCAATCATAATGGTATTATACAACAAAATAAATACTTAAAATGAATAACATTTATTTATTGTCTAATTTTAAATTATAAGTTATCTAAACTTAAATATAACAGATTCTATACGATAAACAACTAGTTTCTTATCATTTATAAATTAGTTTGTAATTTAACAACATTCAAATACTAATTTAAATAGTGTAAATATATTCATAAAACAAATATACTTCTTTGGAACTCTACAAATAGATTATAAAACCAAATATTGTATGTAACATTTATTCTATAATTATCTTTAACGAATTTCCATTTTAAATAATTATGTGTTAGAATTAACAAGTTACCGCATACATAGACTGACGTTCCTTCAAAATAATTTACAAAGATATACATACATTGATACTGGCTATTACATATCACTTGAAACAAAATAACTAGTTTATATTCCAAGTAAAGTTGTTTGCACTATCAACCACAGATGTATGTGCATCTGAGTTGAAGTGTTTGGGTACTTCAGTATGACCAGTTTAATATCTTATTTATATTTGTACTAAGCCTGTCGCGTTTCCATGTAGCTGCCATGCTTCACAGCTCAAGGCATCCGACGCTGATAAAAATTATGTTTTGTCTATTATATATTCAATTCATTTACAAGGATTAGTTAGTAAATTTTTGATGAAAACACACCCCAGTCAACTCACGTGCATGTAAAAGCACGACCAGCTCCCAGAACTGCTTTGTTCTTATAATACTATAGGATATTGACAGTATTTCCACAAAATTCTGTCGGACTTCAATATGACAAGGAACTAAAGTTGTTGGTCCAAGCTTAATATCGGATACCATTGGGACATGGCCTGTACGCAGTGCATTCACACCTAATGTGTGTGTATATACATACATACATACATATATATATACACATACATATACATATATATATACATATATACACATATGTGTATGTATGTATGTATACATACAATATATATACGTACGTACGTACTCATGCAATGCAGTCACACGCAAAATACATAGTTCAACATGGCATAAAATGTCACGAACCAGAACATATACACCTTCCTCTCACGCTCACACCCCAACACACACCACACAGCTAAAACCCATACACATCTCTGCCACTTCACTCACACCAACTTACACAAAACTTCCATTCACTCACATATACATACATACATACATATATATACATACACACATGTTAAATATAGTATATATTTTGTAATTAGTCAATGTATATTGTTAGCCTCCTATTCTCGTGCCTGGAATCAGTCAATGTAATCAGTCAATGTATAATTGGTTTCCTATTACGTAGCCTAGGATTATGCTACAGATTGGTGTATATATTGTGACGATTGATAATGAGAAAGGTAACAAAGATATTCTTTCATGGTATCGGAGCCTAGGGTTTTCTCGATCTCTTCCCGCTGCGCCCTAGCTGTAGAATTCCGCCCTTCTCCTCCTATTCTCTCTCTCTACCGTGCTTCTTCTCCGGCAACTATGTCTCAATCCAAAAAATTTCACCTATCTCTTGCTGTCTCCAACATTAGGAATCATATTCCTATTATTCTTGAGATGGAGAACGTGCGATACTTAACATGGGCGGAGTTGTTCAAGGTCCATGCACGTTCGAACAGGGTTCTGCATCACATCATCCCCTCTGATACAGGCAAGGAGAAAGCTACCGGTGAAGATGACGACTTGTGGTCTACCCTTGATGCCACAGTCCTATCGTGGATTTACGCCACGATCTCTAACGACCTCTTGCACACCATTCTTGAACCCGATGCTACGGCAATGGAAGCTTGGAATCATCTGCGGGACATATTCCAAGATAATAAGCATTCCCGTGCGGTCACTCTTGAGCATGATTTCTCCACCACTAAGATGGTGAACTTCCCCAATGCCTCGGCGTATTGTCAACGGCTAAAATCTCTGGCCGATCAATTGAAGAATGTCGGGGCTTCGGTGTCCGACAGTCGTCTTGTGCTCCAACTTGTCTCGGGTCTTACTGCTCTGTACCGTGGTGTGGGTACGATGATCCGACAAAGTAATCCCCTACCTCCGTTTTATCAAGCCCGATCGATGCTTATTCTTGAAGAGTCCGGGTTAGCCAAGGAGGCGACTATGGCTTCTGACTCCGCCATGGTCGTCGCCTCGAATGAGGAAGATGACTTATCCTTTGTTCCTTCTCATACTGGACAAGGGAAGGGGCTGCAACAACCTGGCCGGAAGCAAAACAATCAGCGCCAGAAAAATTCAGGTGGTCGCGGCAATGGTGGAGGCAAGCAGAACCGGGGTGGCTCCAGTGGTCGGTCTGGTAAGGGTGGTTTGCAAGGCCAACAGCAGCAGCATGCTTCGAATTGGGGGTGGCCTCCATTTCCTAATTGGGGGTGGCCTCAATGGGCTGCTCCCACCTGCCCCATGCCCACTCAAGGCTGGGCTCGCCCACTTGCTGCAAACCGTGGGTCTGGGGTATTGGGCCCTCGCCCCCAACAGCATGCCTATCAGGCTTTTATGGCTCCTATGGCTCCATCTTCCAATGGGCAGTCTGGCTCTCATGCCCCTACGGACATTGCATCCGCTATGCATACCATGACTCTAAATCCACCCGATTCATCATGGTATATGGACACCGGTGCAATATCACATATGACCTCCTTGAATGATAATCTCTCGTCTTATTTTAATTTGAGCGATCATAATACTGGTATTATTGTCGGAAATGGTCATTCAATTCCTATTCGTGGTTATGGTCATACATGTTTGTCCTCCTCTAATCCTCCCTTGTCATTAAATAATGTCCTTCATGTTCCCAAAATAATCAAAAATCTTATTTCTGTTAGAAAATTCACTACTGATAATTCTGCTTCTGTTGAATTTGATCCTTTGGTTTTTCGGTGAAGGATTTTCAGACGGGGATGCCTCTCCTGAGGTGTGATAGCCAGGGTGACCTTTATCCTCTCAAATCTATCCACAATCAAGCTACTCCATCTACCTTTGCAGCATTCTCTTCCTCATTGTGGCATGATCGTCTGGGTCATCCGGGTGCTCCTGTTTTAGATGCTCTTAGGGTCAATAAAAGCATTGATTGTAATCGAAACTCTACTTCTAGTATTTGTCGTTCTTGTGTGTTCGGAAAACATATTAAGTTGCCTTTTGTGTCTTCTAATTCTAGTACGTCTTTACCTTTTGATATAATTCATAGTGATATTTGGACCTCTCCTATTCTGAGTTCTGCAGGGCATAGATATTACATGTTATTATTGGATGATTTTTCGAATTATTTATGGACTTTTCCTTTGGGTCATAAGTCGGAGGTTTATGAGAAATTTTTGATTTTTAAAGCTCATATTATCACCCAATTTGAACGTAATATTAAAACTATGCAATGTGATAATGGGAGGGAATTTGATAATGGACTGTTTTGGGATTTTTGTGAGAAAAATGGAATGTCATTTCGCCTCTCTTGTCCTCACACCTCTCCTCAAAATGGGAAGGCCAAACGAAAAATTCGATCGACCAATAATATCACTCGTACTCTACTTTCTCATGCATCCCTTCCTCCTTCATTTTGGCATCATGCATTACAAATGGCAACATACCTTCTTAATATTCTTCCGAGCAAACTCTTGGGTAATATATCTCCCCTTCAAATACTATATCAACGGGTTCCTACATATTCTCATCTTCGGGTATTTGGGTGTCTATGTTATCCTCTTATTCCTTCCACCAAAATCCATAAATTGCAAGCTCGGTCTACTCCTTGTGTATTTTTGGGTTTTCCTCCTAATCATCGTGGCTATAAATGTTATGATTTATCATCCCGTAAAATCATCATTTGTCATCATGTCATTTTTGATGAGAATGTGTTTCCCTTTGCTTCATTGCATACCCTATCATCACATACATATAATTTTTTGGATAATGGTCTATCTCCATATATGTTCAATCATCTTCAAGAGTCTGCTGCCCCTCTTCCCAATTCGCCAGCCCAAGCCCACACGCCTGCCCAACCGGATCCAAATCTGGTTTCACCTGGCCCAGCAGAACCGCCCTCCCCAGTCAACGCTCGGGCCCACTCCCCACCTGCCCAGTCAGCTTCTCAAAATTTTCCCGTATCACCTGCTACAACTCATACTTCTCCATATGCCTCAAACACAGCCCAACATTCACCAGGCCCATTACCTCCTACTCCTCCCACTATTTCGCTTCCTAAGCCCACTGTAGTCATTAGAAGTCAGCATGGTATTTTTAAACCCAATCCAAAATACCAAGCTTTACACACCACGGTTTCGAGGTCTCCTTTGCCTCGTAATCCGGTGGCGGCTCTTCGTGACTCGAATTGGAAAATGGCCATGGATGATGAATATAATGCTCTTATTAAAAACAAGACGTGGGAATTAGTGCCCCGCCCGCTTGATGTTAATGTTATTCGGTCTATGTGGATTTTTACTCATAAATTTAAATCTAACGGTGATGTTGAGAGGCATAAACCCGTCTTGTAGGTGATGGAAAAACTCAACAGGTTGGCATTGATTGTGGTGAGAATTTTAGTCTGGTTGTGAAACCGGCTACTATTCGTACCGTTCTTAGTATTTCTCTTTCTAAGGCATGGCCAATTCATCAATTGGATGTCAAAAATGCCTTCCTTCATGGTGAGCTTCAGGAGACAGTTTATATGCATCAACCATTGGGGTACAGGGATCGTACCCGTCCGGATTATGTGTGCCTGTTGCGTAAATCATTGTATGGGCTCAAGCAAGCTCCTCGGGCTTGGTATAAGCGTTTTGCAGATTTTGTTATGTCTATTGGTTTCACTAATAGTAGATGTGACAATTCGTTATTCATTTACAACAATGGGTCAGATATAGCTTACATTTTATTATATGTTGATGATATTATTCTTACTGCTTCTTCTCATGCTCTTCGGTGCTCCATTATGGATCTCCTTAGTTCTGAATTTTCTATGAAGGATCTTGGTCCATTGAATTATTTTTTGGGTATTGCGGTGACTCGACATAAGGGTGGTATGTTCCTTTCACAACGCAAATATGCCGAAGAAATAATTGAACGTGCCGGAATGTCATCTTGTAAATCGTATGCTACTCCGGTTGACACTAAGTCCAAGGTTAGTGCTACGTCTAGTACTGCTTTTGATGATCCTACTCTGTATCGGAGTCTTGTAGGGGCTCTACAATATCTCGCTTTCACCAGGCCGGATATCTCGTATGCCATCCAACAGGTTTGTTACATATGCATGATCCGAGGGTTAATCATATGTCTACTCTCAAATGGATTATTCGATATGTTCAGGGTACTTTGGATCATGGCTTCATTTGTACCCATCTTCTTTTTCTACTCTTGTATCTTACACTGATGCAGATTGGGGTGGGTGCCCTGATACGAGGAGATCTACATCTGGTTATTGTGTGTTTTTAGGAGACAACTTGGTCTCATGGTCTTCTAAACGTCAACCTACATTGTCTCGTTCTAGTGTCGAGGCCGAGTATCATGGGGTGGCAAATGTGGTTTCCGAATCATGTTGACTTCGAAATATTCTCTGAGAGTTGCATTGTCCGATTAAGAAGGCCACTTTGGTATACTGTGACAATGTAAGTGCTGTTTATTTGTCAGGTAATCCAGTTCAACATCAACGTACAAAGCATATTGAAATAGATATCCATTTTGTCCGAGAGAAGGTTGCACGCGGACAGGTCCGTGTTCTTCATGTGCCATCCCGTTATCAAATTGCGGATATTTTTACCAAAGGTCTATCGCAAGTATTGTTTGAGGATTTTCGGGACAGTCTCAGCATCCATAAACCTCCCGTTTCGACTGCGGGGGTGTGTTAAATATAGTATATATTTTTTAGTTAGTCAATGTATATTGTTAGCCTCTTATTCTCGTGCCTGGAATCAGTCAATGTATAATTGGTTTCCTATTACGTAGCCTAGGATTATGCTACAGATTGGTGTATATACTGCGACGATTGATAATAAGAAAGGTAACAAAGATATTCTTTCAACACACACACATACACACATATATACACACACACACACATAACATGCACACATACTATACAAGCCTGCATATAACACTCAAGTGCATACGCAAGGCACGCCCACCACTGTCACTTGTCCAGTCCAGTGTTTTAAATCTCGGATTTTGGCCAATATCTCGGGAAAATATCTCGGCTATCTCGGGCGATATTTAAAACACTTATAACTAAATAGGCTGCCAAATCTCGGATTTTGGCTGATATCTCAGATTTTTCATCTCGGCCATCTCGGGGAGATTTAAAAGCCTGGTCCAGTCATATATAAGAAGGCATGGGAAAAATAAAACTTAGTCAAGAATTATAAAAAATGATGAGCATTATTACGTGCATGCAGAGCTGGTTCTAAGGCTAGGCCTAGAAGGCAGCCGAATAGGACAACCTACCAATCAAGGGCAACCATCATAAATATTACCAGTCTGCTAGTGTCATAATTTAAAATATATAGTGGTATAAAATGGGTTTGTTGAAATGTTTCTTGAGGAAGAAGAATAAAACAAGTAGGCACAATAACAATTCATACAAAGTAAAACTATTTAGAAGTCTTTAAATAGTCCAATCATAGTTTTTATGGCTTCTTTATCTTTATATTTGATTGTACTGATTGTTGAATAGCTAGCTCATGCATTTATAATTTTGTCACCATTTTCTAATATTTTGGTCCATAGTCAAATTTTCTGTGAAGTTGTTATTTCTTATTAAGTTCAACGATAGTTGCTCTAATTTTTGACAGTTGGTCATTGCTCATGGGGGGCAACAAAATTTTACTCGTCTAGGGCAACTGAAAACGTTGAACTGGCCCTGCGTGCATGTACCTTGATGTCCCCATGCAACTACCAAGTAGAATAAAAATTTCCATGTAGACATGTGCCAGCTACTACAACATTTGATGCTTCCTCCTAAAGAGTAGCTGCCCATCTAAATGCTTCGACATTTGTACATTCTTTTGATAATTCAAGCAAAGTAGAAACAAGTCCAAAATGAGCAGAAGCATCTTAAGGTCCTTTTTCCAAGCATGTTGAAATTGCTCGATTGCTTTTCGAAATGAACCAAGCATTAAAGGATGTTTCCGCTCTCTAGCAATGGAAATATTCTTGATTCATCCAATTTAATTGCTCGCCCAAACAACTTTATAGCCAATTTTTGAACGCCCAACTTTAACAATTTATTTGAATTTAATTTGAATTATATAGGAGATTTAATTAAGATATGATGCTGATTTTTGTTTATCTATATATAATGAGGATACTCCCATTTAAAGCTTTTGAAGTTACGAAAATACCTTATCTCTGTTACTAATAATGAGAATTTCATGAATGGAATTGCACAGTGTCTTTTTAATTTCCCAAAATACCCTTTACATCTCTATAGAGAAATATAGATATCAACATCTGTATCCTTGACTACTTAAAATTAGTTGAATCATTTTTCAATTTGTATGACATGCTCATGGGCCATATCATACTTCAAGCGACCATCCCAACTTTGTTAAATATTATTGGAACAACGTACTTTTTCACCTCTTAGCTTATATACAACAACCATTAATATATTTTGGACGATGTGGGACTACTTAAAACAACAAGTTTTAAAGTACAATTACTTTAATGTGTTTAATGTTAATGCAGCTCTCATATATACACGTCAGTACATGTGTTCATGTGCTAATAAATATACATTTGCATCAAAGAAGTGCCAACATACAATGAAAAATATGATAACACACTTTGCAAAAGGAAGTAACGGATCACGAAGGCACAATTATAAAATAAAATGTGGACGTCAAACATGTTGCACATGAAATATATATGGATATGAAGGGGGTGTGAGCACATAATATATATACATGTTGGAACCTTCGAAATATGAAACATGAATGCAAGCAGGTGAACAAGTTGAACGAATGCGTGTGCGTATAGAATAGTACAAGAGAAAAGTTAACACGTGAAGGGCCCGTACACATGGCCATAAAATATACATGTGTGAGATGCTTTTGATTTCATGCAAAAATGAATGCATTCAAAATATATTTATAGGGCGAAGGCTATGCAAACAAATAGCATGCAAGGACATTAATAAATTTTACATGATGGCCTTTAACAGTGGAACCAAATTATACGCAATGACCCATATAAATTTAACAAGAAGGCTCTGGCCCTTTTTTTAAAGGTGATGACTTTAAAACGTGCGACGACCTATATTTTTAACGCGCGATGGCTGTAAATTTTTAACACGCGACGACCTATATTTTAACGTGCGATAACTGAGTAAATTTTTAACACGCGACGGTTTATATTTTAATGCGTGATAACTGAGTAAATTTTCAACATGCGATGACCTATATTTTAATGCGCTATAACTGAGTAAAAATTTTGATGCGCGGTGGCCTATTTTTAACACGTGAAAAATAAGTAAAATTTTAAGAAACAATACCCTATGGTTTTAAAAAGTGATGGATGACTTTTTCATTACAATTGGAAGATTTTACTCTATTTTGAAGCTAAATTTTACTTGAACAAAAAGGTGATTTTTAGTAGTGAGTATGGTCAGACTTAAACTCCTGAGTGAGTAAAATTGCATCCGGGAGATTGTGAAGATCGAAATAGTGTTAAGATGCCCGAACTGATCAAAAGACATGACTCATTGAAATTTTAAAAACCAAATTTAATATTTAAGGGTGAAGACTCGGGTAGGATCACACCCTATCCTCTAATTGCTTAGCCCATGGTTGGTCAGATCCGCGATTCCATTGCGTAAGGCTTAGCCGAAGGACATGCGAAATTGAGATTATCCAAAGAAAGAAATTGTCTTATGTAATAAAATATATGCAAAAAGAAAAAACAATGAAATCGCTTTTAGCATCAGCGTCACTCTTTGCTAACTGCATGATAGTAGTTTCACAGAGTTGCTATATCCATAATCCTTCATGTTTCCAACTGACAGCAACATTTCATTTATTGAATATAATATATCTAATTAATTATGAATTTGGGAACATATTCATTAAGGAAGTGTGTACTATATCTGTAAATAAAACTTTGTACATGCTTTAAGAAATGCTACAAAGTGCATTGTTGAATTAATACATACATATTGTGATTAGATGCAGGCCTACCCGGACGTGCTTATATACTCGTGCACATAATGAGGACGATGATGACATCATAGTTTGTTTATATATTTTTGAAAAGTGCGTAATGTTTGCTATTTTTAAAAATGTACAAAACATGTTCATTGTGTACATTTTTACAGCCGAGTATTTTGTAATAAATTATAAAGAAGGTTTTGTAAATTGCATATAAATTGTTCTTTTATTTCATAGTTTATATGTATTGATGAAAAAAGCAAAACGTCTGCTTCCTTTTCAAACAGTAGTTCATTTTCTTTGACAACGTGATGGAAAACCACCCTTCTACAATAGTAATGTCCACCATACGACAGTAACACACCAACGTTAACCCAATAGACCTCAAACATTTGCCTAAACAAATTAATGAAACATATGGTGAATAATGTTAATATTTTGTTATTGAAACCTATTGTACACCAGTCATGCATACTTCCATTATTAAAAAATTGAATTTCAACATTCATTAACAGTCAAAACAATAGAAAAGAATACTATAACAGCATACCTATTCTGCGAGGTACATAAACACATTTAATTGGATTTTCAATAAACCCACTATATAATAGGTTACATACATAGAGAAAGCAATTAAAGGAAAAGAATAGTATAAACAAGTCACGTGACCTGAAGACATAACGACAGATGGGGTTGAGATTCGTGGCAATGGCATGTGGTGACGAAGTTTAGTGTCACAATTTGGTCGAGAGTGGTGTGACATTGAATGAGGGCTTACACAATATGGTGGTATGGTTGTTGCGTGGTGGCGAGCTGCAGCACTAGGAGGGTTGAAAATCTGGGTCGCCGTGGTGAAGGAGCGCCTGTCCGAGTTCCGGAGGCTGGAGAAGAAGAAGCTCTAATGTGTGGAGTTTTGTGCTGTAATGGTGAGCGAGACTAGCTACAAGTGAGTGGTAGTGTTAGAGCTCGGTATCAGGTGTTGTGGTAGGAAGTTCAGTATTTTCGGTGAGTGAATTTATACATCCGAAAACCCATCATATAATCTATATATGTTTTTTATTGTGGATAAATTTATATACCTTAGATATTTATTGTTTTGACCATTCATATGCATCTAGATAATACTGTGTATTTGGTTTGAGTTGACAGCTACAGAGAAATTGAATTGTGTAATTACATATTGATTTATCCTTGACAATACTATAATGAAACAATATTTATGTTATGCAATTAATATTATTTAATGATTTTATCATTGTCATTCCTACTATTATCAACTTATATTCCTTATTTCTTCTAATTACAACTGTCATCAATAGTTTATACATGCTAAAAAAGGTAATGGGTGGACAGATCGATCTATTTTAAATTGCAAAAATTATCATTGAGAATGGTACTTTAAAGTATATGGAGTTTGAATTTGTTCTTAACCTATGCATGGAACTAAAATTGTATTGTTTCAATTAAAAAAAGAATAAAAAGTTGAGGATTATTTGTAAAGTAGGTTAATAAGAAATGTTTCTATGAGTGACACTAATTTATCACTTGGGCAAAATGACAAGCGATCTATAAGTAAATGGATAAAAAATTATAGCAACAGATAAGTGCTAAATATTATACATGATTATGCTAATTTGCATCTTTAAAATAAATATGATATATAAAAGTATTGGAGCATTTTATAAAAGCTAATTATGAAAAGCACGGATGGAAGCGCTTTTAGTCGATTGATGGGGAAAAGACTAATGGCAATTGGAAAAGCGAAATGCATGAAATTTGGTTTAGTTATGGAATAAGAATGTTTTTCGGAAAAAATTAAAAATAAATATCTAAGATGAAAGCAAAAATTATATGGATCTTTATATCAATAGGTGCGAAATATGAAAAATCCAATTACTATATTGCAGGACATAAAAATATTATGAAAATATTTTACTATAACGATATTGTGTTTATGCATGCAATTGATGTGTATCAGGGTACATATTAACCACTCCATTTTAAAACTTTTGAAATGTACTATGGTACGTATTAACCATATTATTATATTTCCCTTTATTTTAAAACTTCATTGGATCTTTTGATTCGCATTTCATGGTTAAAGGTTCAATCTAGAGAAGTAAAATTGTTGTCCAAGAGATTTTGACAATAAAATTGCTTAGTACATTTTTTGTTGCATTTAGTATGAAAGTAAAATTTATATATCATAGGAGAATCTCAATTTGAAGCTTTTGCAATGTTTGAAATGCCCTTTTAAAATTATACTTTAGTATAGAGACATTTTCGTTATTCTTTCAACCTATATTCCTCCGTACTGACTCCAACTTTGATTGCATTCCAGCATCTCTTGTCCATTGTCCTGTCTCCATTATTAATTTCTTTTTTTATATTAGAAGCTCATTATTCTAAACTGAGAAATCAAACATGAGTCAATTAAATTATGAGAAACTCAGGCGGTTCGGTAGTAAAGAAATTATTTAAGCAAATCAAGTGAACACCAGCAAAGCCCCATAAGTTGTAAGTAGAATGATTCTTGAGAGTCGTGGTGACGTTCATCAAAGCATTTTCAAATGCTGCAAAACATCTTGCATGACTTCAAAATTGTTGCAATCAGCCAATATCGGTTCAAGCGGTTGTTCAGGAAAATTTGAAATAACTCCATATTATACGACTATGATCATTTTTGACATGGTAATCATAGTACAACGAACTTTTGTAATGTTTCAAAATTCATTAGCGAACTAAAGGACATTCCATATTGAATATGATCGTGTTATCTATTGAAAGTTTAGGCCGATTTTTTATTTATTAGAAAACATAGAGAAAACTAAAGCATACTTCAGTAATGAGCAAAACTTCATTATTTATAGAACTTTGACTAATGATACTACATCATGAACAAGGCTATATATAAATATCCTTTTACTATTACATTCTCTAAGAATTTTAATGTAGTTATCTTCTTCACTGGCTTTCATTTGGGATAATTTAGACCCAATCATATATTTGTTTTTAGTGAACACTTTACTTGATAGTTCTCATTGACATTAGCAGATGTTCCTATTAAAGAATTTTATGCATAATATATTTTTCCCTTCGGTATTTACATAATAACCAAATTTATGCATATAATGCATACACATTTGTATATACTATTTTGTACTAAAAAATAATAATTCACGTTTTTCTTTACACACGTCCAACGGACATGCCATACGTACTGGTAGATACTGATGAAAATTCTAGAGAAAGAAGTATCTGAAAATAGAGAATGGAGTGTTGGTTTTGGTTCTTGGGCTTTGGGCTTTAGCAAGGATTAAATAAGTAAACTACATGTATATATTTCTTTCCTTCCTATTTCTTCTACATATATTACTAATTTCTCCTTTTAAAACAAAATACAATAATTTTCAAACAAAAATCTTTATTCACAACACTCCATTATTTACTTGTTACAACAAAATTTCTAGAATTTGTTTTCCTATATTTTACCGTTCTCATTTTAAATCCAATTTTAAATACTTTTCAATTTAGTTATCTTAATAATTATTAAACTCACATTTATTCTCAAATTATTTAATTTCATTCCAAATAACTTTGTTATAAAATACTCAGTATTCTGAAATAAATTCCAATTACTTATTTTAGATTCCAAAAATCTATTTTTAAGTAATTAAATATTTGTTAATAATTACCCCTAAAACTCGGGTTGTTACAAACTCAACCATGGAATTATAGAAAACTTTTTGGCATTCATCACACCTTTTAATGCGGGACAATGCAACTTCAGTCATACGAGACCAATAATGTCCTTGACTCATTACTTTATTTACTAGTTTTATTCCATTTGAGCGATTCCCACATAATCCCGCATAGGTCTCTTTTAACAGTCTTTCCCTATTTCTAGGCTAACACTTTGCTGGTAAGGTGTTAAATACCCTTTCCTATATAATATCCCGTTGACCAAGGTATATGTAGGGGCATGGTATCTCAACTTTCACAACTCAGTTTTTCCCTTGGGAAATATCCCTTTTTTGAAATATTCGATTAAGGGCATCATCCAACTATTTGCATATTGATCCTCATAAGTGCTCTTTCTCATGCTCTCGAGTGCTCTCTCATGACTATTCTCTCCTCGAAGGTCTTCTTCATCATACTATGGTTGTTGAGCTTGGGAACGAGTTAGAACTAGAGCCTCGTTATTTAGTCCCTCTTCCAAAATTTCATCATTTGAAACTTCTTTTCCATTACTAGAAAGGCTTCAGAAAGCGACATAGCCTAGCGACGGCTAGCAACGGCTAAAAAAAGCGGCCGTTGCTAGCCGTCGCTAGCCATCGCTTATCGTGGTAAATAACCTACAGCCGAGAGAAAACAGTTTCATTCTCCCACTCCCCAATCTGCTCCCAAATCCCCTCGGATCCGCCACCAGCCGCCGCCCTCCGCCGCAGGAGCCGTCGCAACCTTCCGTCACTAATTTCAACCTCTCCAAACTTGCCGGTATCTCCTATTTTCCATTATCTTTGTTTAATTTAGGTTTAAATTAAATTAGTTGATGATTTAGGGATTTGGAATTGGATGATTTAAGGTTTGGAATTGATAAATATATGTTATTAGTTTATGGTATATAGTTTATTATTTGAATTGGGTATATAATGGTAAACCCAATTTAGAAAATTAGTTGATTATGTGTTTGAAAATGGTGATTATTGCGTAATAGGTGATGCTAATTAGTGTTGATTTGGTGGTATTAATTAGTGAATTTATTGTTTACTATGTTGTTAAAAATTATGGCTAATTTAAAATCCAAAAAATAGTCCATGATTATTGAATAATATGTTTATTGATAAGTTTACGAGAATGTTTGTTATACTGTTGTAAGTGCTAACTACTTATTTAGTTCACAAAATCGTTAACTAAAATTAATGTAGTTAATCAAAAGTTAAAATACGTTTTAAAAATTTAAATTTAATTAATAAATATTTAAATAGTTAAATGAATTATAAAATAATTTTTGTAATTGTTAAAATAGTGACTCATAGTTCCATTTGTGAGACAAGGCATATTTTTCGAGTTACTGATAGTTCCCATGGATTTTGATTCATAATTAAACGAATTCTATTTGGCTACATTACTAAAAAATATTTAAGATCATTATTTCACTACAGACCACTAATACTTCAATATTAATATTTTTTAATTTGTGCTTTATTTGTGTGAAACCCTTAGAGAATTTTTGGCCCCGTCTGACAAATGTTGTATATGATCGTTATATGGATATTCGTTTTTCCACAGAACGGACATCTATATTCATCTGATACAACATTTGTTGGATTTGTCCTAGTATTTGGACAAGTAACAAACACAATAAAGTAATCATATTTTATAAATCATTTTAGTTTAAATGGTTCAGAAAATTTCGATGGCACTTCCTTTTTTCCCTGTGTACACGCATTTGTGTACGATATAGGGAATAAAGGGAAGTGCTGCCGATTTTTTTAGAATCGTTTAACCTGAAATGATTTATAAAATATGATTATGTTATTGTGTTTGTAATGGGAAGTAGGATAACCGACCGTCAAAGTAAAATAACAATAAACTTAAGAATTAAAATTTTGAATGCAGTATTTAGTTGAATTTGTTAAAATAGTAAAGGGTTATATATGAATTTTTACAAGACTTTAATATAAAGTGTGTTATTCAATCTTCTAACCTACATTTTACAAATTAGGAAATATGTTCGATTATTTTCTCGATCATAGTTGGATGTATGAACCTCGAAATGGTATGAAAGGATCAATAAAAGAACGTTTCTATAACGATGTACACGTATTTATTAGATTTGCTCAATCTAATAATCGAAATAACGTAGACATTCGTTGTCCGTGTAGTAAGTGCAAACATCTGAAGCATTGGAAACTAGAAGTAGTAGAAGTACATTTGTACAAATTTGGTTTTGTGCCGAATTATTACTTATAGGATCGTCATGGAAAACTTGTTCAACCTACACCTAATCCTATAGTGTTAGAGGACGATAATACTATGACCAATCCTATAGAAAACATGGTGCAAGATGCTGCACGATCAATGTTTCCTACCTTTGACCAAGGTGATGATGGGAACAAAAATGTTGACGAAGAGCCGACTGCGGAAGCTAAATTTTTTATGATTTATTGGATTCTGCTAAGAGGCCATTGTGGGATGGATGTACAAGCGGAACCGAATTATCTGTAACCGCCGAATACATCACTATGAAATTGAAATTTAATCTTACAGAAGCTGCATTTACAGCAGTTGTACAAACTGCAAAACGACACATGCCACCTAATAATTTAATGTGTGATATTATAAAGTAAAAAAACTTATGTCTGCTTTTGGATTGCCGTACCAGAAGATAGATACATGTGTAAAAGGTTGCATGTTGTATTGGAAAGAAGACGCTCATCTTACTAAATGCAGAATATGTAACGAGGAAAGATACAAACCAAGAAAAAAGAAAGGAAAAGAAGTTCCATATAAGAGGATGCATTATTTACCCATCACTCCCAGACTTCAACGGTTATATGCATCTTCTGCTACAGCATGTCAATTGCGATGGCACAGTGTGAGAACACCAGAAGAAGGAACTTTGATACATCCATCTGATGGAAAAGCATGGAAACATTTCGATAAGAATTATCCTGAATTTGCGGCAAAGAGCCGTAATGTTAGGCTTGGCTTATGTACGGATGGATTTTCGCCATTTTCTCAGTTTGGTAGTAAATATTCATCATGGCCTATTATTATTACTCCTTATAATTTACCTCCATGGATGTGTATGAAAACTCCATATATGTTTCTAACGATTGTCATCCCCGGTCCCGATGATCCGACACAAGGAATTGATGTTTATCTACAACCACTAATCGACGAGTTGAAAACACTGTGGCATGAAGGAGTTGAAACGTAAGACATTTCGAGAAAAAGGAATTTTCGTATGTTTGCTTCTTTATTATGGACTATTAGTGATTTTCCTGTGTATGGCATGCTTTCAAGTTGGAGCACATCTGGACGTCTAGCTTGTCCTTATTGTATGGATGAAACACGAGCATTTTCATTAAAGTATGGAGAGAAAATTTCTTGGTTTGACTGTCATCGGTGTTTTCTAGATATCAAACATAAATTTAGAATGGATAAAAAGAACTTTAAAGCTAACAGAGTAGAGAGTATGCTACGACCTAAGGTTTGGACAAGTGAAGAGGTATATGAAATTGTAAAAGACTACCCAAAGATACATGAAACTGGGGTACATGTTGAAATTCCAGGTAAATCGGACATTCATAACTGGTGCAAGCAAAGTATAATCTGGGAGTTACCGTACTGGAAAAATCTCCTACTCCGACATAACATTAACGTCATGCACAATGAAAAAACGTGTTTGACAACGTGTTTATTAATACAATTTTGAATGTGAAGGGGAAAACCAAGGACGACGCGAATTCAAGACGTGATATATTACACTTCTGTAAGCGGCCCGAACTTCAATTATACAATGATAATAAGAAACCCAAAGCATGCTATGAGCTAGACAACAAGCAAGTAAAACTTGTTCTAAAGTGGGTGGAAGGACTTAGATGTCCTGATGGGATTTCTTCTAACCTCCGTAGATGTGTTGACTTTAAAAACAGCAAATTGAGTAGGATGAAAAGTCACGATTGCCACATTATGATGGAGTATTTTTTTCTCATGATTTTCAAAGAACCGCTGCCTGCAAAAATATGGAGTGTTATAACAGAATTAAGTATGTTTTATAAATAGCTTTGTTCTATGACGCTAAAGGTAGATCGTATACGTAAACTTGAAGCAGAAATCCCTGTACTTCTATGCAAACTGGAGAAAATATTTCCGCCTGGTTTTTTTAATGTAATGGAGCATTTACCTGTTCATCTTCCATCTGAAGCACTCCTTCATGGTCCTGTGCAATATGGATGGATGTATCCATTTGAGAGGTAATTTAATTAATTTCGGTTTTTGTACCACCATATAAATTTAATCAATTTTGTTATAGGTACCTGAATCATTTGAAGAAGAAAAATAGACAAAAAGCACGAGTAGAAGGTTCGATTTGCTAATCGTACCTTAAAGAAGAAGCTTCATTTTTTTTCTCACATTACTTTAGTAACGATGTGAACTTATCGTTCGTAAGTGTTCCCCGTAATGAAGAAACTATTGAGCAGGATTCTTCTCAAACAATGTTATCTATTTTTAGACAACATGGAAGACCTGCTGGAAAATGTGTGGAAATATGGTTAGATGATAGAGATTACCATGTGGCACACACATATGTTCTTCTATATTGTGTTGAAGTTGCACCATTTGTCAGGTAATTATGAATTCATATATAATTCAATTATACATGTATATATTAATTATAAAGGAATATAATACATATTTGCAGCATATACGAATCACAACATCCATTTGGCGATCTTAGTAAACAATTTGCTGGATGGTTTTCAAACTACGTTCATGATACAGAAAACTGTGTTGTTGACGAAGGATTACGACATCTTGCTTTCGGACCAAAACAAAATGTCAAGACTTATCCAATATTCTTCGTCAATGGATTTAAATTCAACACCAAATATTACGGGGCTGAAAAATTAACATATAACAGTGGTGTATTTGTCAAAGGAAGTGATGATCTAGAGGAGCATATAAAAGATTTTTACGGCGTCTTAACACAAGTTTTAGAGTTGACATATTATATACAACCTGCAGAGAAAGTTGTTTTATTCAAATGCAACTGGTTTAGCAATGTTCCTGGCTCTGGAATTAACGTGCACAAAGATTATAAGCTAATTGAAATAAGGCATACGTCGCATTACTATAAGTATGATCCTTTTGTATTAGCTAAGCATGCTTTACAAGTTTATTTGCTTCATATACATCCTTAAAAAAAGATAAAGCAGACTGGTGGGCTGTTTTTATAACGAAGGCAAGATATACATTTGATGGAAATAATATTCTAGATGAAGCAGCGTATCACGCGGATCTTGAGCCAAATACTGAAATAGTGATAATAGATGACATCGATGTAGGGTCGTTGACTGATGAATCAAATGTTTTAATAGATGCATTTGTAAGTACCGAAGAAACTGATATAGAGTACGAGACCGAGTCTGAATCAGAATATGATGAAGACTGATCATAGATGGCATCACTTGTTGTGTAATTCTGAGCTATGTATTAACAATAATGACTGTGTTCTGTAATATTCTGAGCTATGTAGTAATAATGATGACTATATATGATCTGTATCATTCTGAGTTATGCATTATTCTTTTCATGTACACTTTTTTCAATGATTATGTGCAGAGTATGCTTATGTGATGATTATCACTTGATTAATAATTATGTGATGATCATGCGATGATTAATGATTATGTGATATTGATTGATGATTATGTGATGCTTATGTTATCAGTACTCTTTTCTAAGCAGTGTATGATATTATATTCATGTTTGTGCCAGATATGTCTGATAGGCGACGTAATCGACGTAGTACATCTCAGTCATCTTCACTTGGAGCAGGTCCGAGTAGCTCTGAGCCAGATCTCCGTCGAGTTGCGGAGATAGTTCTGAAAAGTGCTGGGTATGTATCAAACTTATTTGAATTATATTATATGAAATATATTAAATTTATACGTCAACATTTCTACAGAGGGTTCGAGGTGGAGCCGTCCGATTTCATTTTACAGGTATCGAAGGAAGCATACAAGAGTAGGATGTCCGGGTGTTGGCCTCAGTGGGATAACATCCCAACACATATAAAAAAACGCAATATGGGCTGATCTTATGGTAAGTATAACTTTGTAATATATAATTATGCCTTATATGAAACCAAAAACAATATGCCATCATGCCTTATGATATCAGTTTTACGTATTCTGTTCTGTTGATTGTTTTTTAATTATATAATCTCTTTTACATAACACGTATGATAATTCAATATACAGGCAGCTGTACGTGTGGATCCGCAGGATATGGATGTTTTTATAAATCATTGGAATAAAAAGATGCGGAAAAATTACAAAGAGACTCTGTCAAGGGCTAAGAGTTCAGGGAAAAAGCCAAGTTGGATAGGGGATGGTATTTGGGCTGGATTCCAACAATATTGGGAATCTGAAGCATTCAAAGTAAGTTATATTGTCACTATATTTTTACATTTAAATGTGTTGAATTATTTTACTTAATAGTGTGTATAAATTAATAGGAATTATCGGCAAGAAACAAGGCTAATAGGAGCAAAAATCTCGCTTTACATCGTGGTGGCTCGAAATCCTTCCAACAACATAGGAGGGAATTGGTAAATAAATTAACCAATATTTATGTTATTGATGTATATATTTACTAGTGTCTCTTTACCATATATTCTATTCTTGTATATAATCTATTCTTGTATATACTCATGCAAATTATCAATATAATCTATTCTTGTATATATTCAGTGGGCAAAGTATGAAAGGGAGCCTACAACGGCTGAGGTTTTCAGAGTCACACATGCAGTGGAGCATACAGATGAGGATGGGAATGTTTCATATGATTGGTCGGACGACAAGGCTGGTTCTGTAATGGTAAATATGTTTATTTCTATAATGAAAATATTTCATATTTGTTTATTTCACAGTAAATAAGTAAATTGTATAGCAATTGTGTCAAATATCTATTCGTAATTGTAGGAGAGATATAAAGCAGAGCATGCACGAGCGATACAAGCGAGTGGACGGGAGTCGCTTACGGTTGATGAGTCTAATCGGATATGGGATTCAATCATTGAACCGGCAAGTCGAAACAGGTGTTACGGTTTCGGCAATTTGGTATGTACTCAACGTTTACACAGTAGAAACCTATGTGCCATGAACTTCTTATTCACTTGAGTTTATTACCAATAACTTGAGTTTTCTTATTGTTATTGTATGCCATGAACTTCTTATTCACTTGAATTATTTCACAGGCTCTTAATTTCCAAAGGGTATATAGGAGATCCATAGATGAGGAAGAGATTGCTCGGATGCAAACACAATTGGATGAGCTCAATGATTGGCGGAAGAGTTAGTTGGCGACGCAGATAGATGAATGTATTGCTGCCTTCTATCAGGAGCATGGGTCGATGCCCGGGGAAGGAGGTGCAGATGATGATGATGATGATGCTTAGTTGGTTTGTTTTGATGGGTACGCTTTATATATATATATATATGTACATATTATGATGGGTTTGACATTTGGTACTTTGGATGTTGTGATTGATACTTAGTGTTTTGGTGGATTTGGTATTTTGGTTGTTGTGATTGATGTGATTTGGTTTGGTGGATTTTCATATTTGGTTATGTTGATTTTGTTAATATATGTTGGAATATGCAATATTTGATGATTTGGTTGTGTTGATATTGATTATATGGTATGATGGAATGGTATTATATGTGTGGAATGATGGAATTATATTATTTGGATTGATTGGGATTGAGGGTTGAAGGTGCTACGATGTGTAGAAAATATATTCCAGGTTTGCAACGGCTCGCGACTGCTAAGGACGGCCATTTGGTCAAATATAGTGACGGCTAGTAACGGCAATATTGCAATGCTTTGCAACGGTTTGCATCAACAACCCGAGAAACCAACAACTCCAACGGTTGCTGCCACGTGGACACTTAGCCGTTACTAGTCGTTGCAAAAAGAACAACGAAGTCGTCGCTAAGGCCGTCGCTTTCTTCAGTTGCAACGAGATATTTTGCAACGGCTATTAGCGACGGCTAGCAACGGCCGCCAGCGACTATTAGCCGTCGCAAAACAGTGCTTCTTTTGTAGCGTTCCTAATTGATATTAGGGTTCTGTTGGAATCCTACGAGAATGATTTAAACTTCCAATGTTCCTCGTAAGCTTGCTAATTTTGTTAAAGAATTAGCTTATGCATTCTTTTCTCTTGGTATTTGATGAATAGAAAAGTCTTCAAACTGAAGTAGCATTTCATGAATCCTTTTCATGTACTAGGCCAACTGACTATCTTTGGTTTGAAATAACATTTTCAATTGGTTTACCATTAACTACGAGTCACTAAATATTTCAATCCTTGAGCATTTTAGTTGTCGAGCTAAGGTTAACCCTACTATCATGGATTCATACTCGATCGTATTATTTATTGCAGGAAAAACCAGCTTTATTGCAAAATATATAGTCTATGTCCATCGTGTGTAATTATCACATAGTCGGCCCTCCCTCCTTGTTCATTTTAATCCCCATCTACGTATAGCTGCCACTTTGGTCCAAGCTTCTTTTCCTTTTCTAATCGATCTTCAATAAAACTTGTACATTCTCCTACGAAGTCGGCCAGAGCTTGCCCTTTAATCGATATCCGAGATAAATACTCAATGTTGTACTGACATAACTACATTTTCCATTTTATTAACCTTCCTGACATTTCAAGTTTATTGAGGACTTGCCTTAATGAATGTTGGTTAATGCTTTGATTGAGTAGGCTTGGAAATAAGATCATAACTTCCGCACTATTAGTAACAAACAATATGCTAATTTCTTTATAATCGGATATCTAGTTTCGACATCCTTTAACCTTTTGCTCACATAGTATATCGGGTATTGAATTCCATTTTCTTCCCTTACTACGACCGAGATAATTACATGTTTTGATATTGTCATATATAAGGACAAGTTTTATGTAACGACCCGTAGAATTTCGATAACTAAAATTTTTGATTTAATAAATTTTTTGGTAATTTAATACTGAAGGAAATAAAAATTAGTGAATTGTTAATTAAGTAATAAATAAAATGAATGGTAATAATGATAATTAAAGCTAATTATTAACAATTTGGATGTAATTCCAAATAAATGGAATAATGTAATTATTTAATTATTGTATAAAATGGATAGTTGATGGTAATTGAATAAAATCAGTAGTATATAAGAATTTCAACATTTGTTTATGAATAATGAATTCATAAGTGTAATTAAAAGTTATGGTAATGGTTGTTACAAGTTACCCATTTTTTGGTCTATTAAATTAAAATGGGAAATCGATTAGAATTAAATGAACTTTAATGTTACATTAATAAGATTAAGACAATAACTGAGACTGTGAATGTAACAAAATGAACAAGGAATGCTAATTTTATTCATAAAGAAATAATTGATGTAATAAAAGATTGGAACTAAGATAAAATAATTAATTGGATTTAAAAATCTTAATTAATGTGTGAAATTGACAAAATCACAAAATAATTAAAATATAGTCATTAATACACATAAAAGATGGGAATTGGAATATATTAATGTAATGAAATATAAAACAATGTAAAACCAAGTCTATAGAATAATAACTGATTTGAGTATAAAGATTGAAACCAAATAAAAACAATTTATTGGAGTTAAATTATAATTAATAAGATGAATGGCAGTTGTAAATCAAATACTGTAAATTTTGAAATAGTCAATAATGAATTGATATAGAGATTTGTTTTAGAGGATTATAAATTACTAAGTGACTTAAGGGGATAGAAATTGTGAATTTTAAAATTTGAATTTGAAATTTTGATTTAATTAATTTAATATTAATTAATTTAATTAATGTGAAAATAGCCATTCTGGCAACTGACTTGGATTTCGACGAAACTAGTTTCATCGGATCCGAAATGGTGAATTATTATAGGGTTAGAAGTTTCGTAACAATCGGACTTGTCGTTTGATCGTACGGACTCGAAACGCCTAAAAATCAATTTAATTAAAATCAATTTGAAATAAGCTAATTTTGGCATAACTTCTTCATACGATGGAATTAGGACTTGAAACCTGTTCCATTGAGTTTAAAATATTTGAAAGCATCTATTTTGATATATGGGTTGACCCATTTTCATTCCGGAGTCAGAACGGGCTTTTCGGGTCGTTTATCGTTCAAACCCAAATCGATCTAATCCATTCGTTCTATTTCTGATTCGTCTATAAATAACCCATTATAAACCCTAGCCACTCTTATTCTCATTTGTCTATACATACATCTCCTCCTCATCTCCTCTTTCCAATGGAAGACAAACCAAAACCAAATTTCCAATTCAATAGCAATTCAAAAAAATCAAATCAAAAATTTAAACTCCTCAAAATATATCGAATTTTATATCAATTTGAAGCTCTCATCGAGCACAAGTCGAATCTGCTGGTAGTTTTTCGAATTGGGTTTCTGTGTGTTTGGAATTCAAGGAGAAATTATTGGCCGTCTATTGATGGGTCCATCGTTTGACGGCGGATCTTCGATACGGGGATGATCAGAGGCTGCTGGAGCGTAGAGCACGATGTATGGAGTCGATTCATACGGTTCATTCATCTCAAAGTGGAGGGGATTCGCCAGAAATGGCACGAGAGTGTGGCAGAGGCGGTGGTGCCTAGGGAGGTCGCGTGCCACGTGGTAGGAACGGGAGGGTCGGCTCAACGTGGTGATCATGGCGGAGACCTTCGATTGGTGTGGCAGGCCCTACAGGCGGTGGCTAAATTGAAAGTATGACGGCGGCTGGTGGTTCGAGCATCGTGCTCAGCTAGGGTTTTGTGCGACTGTTCTTACGCTCTGGTGACGTGGCCATTGAGTAACGTTTTCTTTATTTGTTTATATATATTTATAATTCAAAACGTTTAATGTTCTAGCCTGCATAACTTTTTCGTACGAACTCGGATTTGGACGCGGCTTGTTTCGTTGGAATCGTATCAGAATTCCGGACATTTTGACGCTGGTTTGGAAGAATTCGGAGACCGTTCAAATTTTGGGCTTGAATTGAATTTAAATTCGATTTAAATTCAAAGGTGAGTGTTTTAACCCACTCACAACTTCTAAAATTTCTTATGTTTGTTAAATTAAATTTATGATGTGATTAGAAATTTATTTATGACTGTTTGGTATATTTTAAATCATCATCTCAGTTAAGTTGAATTTATTTGAATTAAATCGTTATTTAATTTATTATTGAATATAAATTGCCAGTTAAATACCTGTTATTGATTATCAGTTCTATATTGATATTTATTGATTGATTTGGATGGTGATTGTGATGGATATTGATTGTTGATATTGGATGAATGGATGTTTTATTTTATATCGTTATAAACTACAAGTTCACTATGGGTTGAAATGATACATACCCGAATGATCAATAGATTAAGGAAAAATCATTATGGGTTAAAATGATGGACTCAAGCAATTTTATGGATTTTATTATTAATTCGGGATTGTGGTTTGAAATGATATATATAACCGTAACATTTTAAATTGCGGATTGAAATGATAAATATCCGTATCACTTGACCCTAGGGTAGAAAATTATATACGGGAACCGGATTGGTTAAATTTAATGATTTTGAACTTCTTAATTTTTTTGAATTAATTCAATGATATCTTGAAATAAAATTTGATGTATATAAATGGAAGTATTATTGGAAAATCAAGTTTTGTGTTGAAACGTGAATTGGTTTAAAAGGAAGTGCTTTAAGAAATTAAATTGGAAGTTTAAAGTTAAACTTTTAAGTATAAATGAAATTCTATCGAAATTAAGTTATTGAAGTTGTTTGAAAGTAACTTTGAAATATTTTGAAATTGGAGTAATCCGAATTGATATTTGAACATGGATTAAAATGATATGAAATTCAATAGTTTATTGAAATGTTAAATTGAAAGGTTTGGAATTTGGTTTGTTGACTTGGAAATTGAAAATGGTCCAAATGTGTTGAAATGAAATGAATAGTTTAATTTGATATAAATTCCAAATTCATGTTTTAATATAAACTGTTTTAAAAATATATTATTTCAAAATTTCTAGTTATTAAGATTTCAAAGTATTAAACTATTTTAACCTGTATTAATTATATTAAATCATCTTAACCTATTAAACCATTTAATTTATTTAAACTAATTAACATGTTTTTAACTTATTTTAAATTTAATTAATCTATTTTAAAGCTATTTAATCTATTTTAATTATATTAAATCTATATTAACTATTTATAACTATTTAAAACTATTTTTTTCTAAATTCCAAACTAGGTAAAATGGATGGGTTTATATTCAAATTCTCGATTTTTAAGTGAATATGGTTAATGACCTTATAACCTAAGTTGGGATTTAAATAACATATTTGGTTTAATATGATATTTTGAAATGGGAGTTTAGCCTATTTTGGAAATATGACTTTTGAAATGAAATATAATTTCGAACTATGATTTCAAATGTGATATGATTTCAAAGGCGAATATGATTTCGTAAGTAAGTAATGATTGCGAAAATGATATGATTTGAATTGAATATGATATTTTGATATCAATTATGAAATGATTTTGGAAATGTAAAAGAACCATCCGGTGTGTAATAAGCGATTGGTTGTTAAAGAGATCGGGATCAGATATTGTCATACTCTCTGCCAATACCGAAAACCACTTTGACAACCGTGTACGCGGTGGAGATTCCAGAATGAAGTAGGATGGTTGGCGACGATCCTATATGAGGTATATACATGGACCTGACTCCCATGAGTTAGCTTAAGGTGGCTAAAACAGGAGCAATTGACGGGCCAAGTGAGGTCATTCCTCTGATCGGGCACATTCCTTCGATACTATATTCTGACTTTGCGACTGATTTGGTGGCCACCCTCGATTTTTGATTAGGGAGTGTGTTCCGAGGTGGGCGATAGTAGCTGCTATGCGTTACCACCAGTCGGAAGTGTAATTGGTATATCTACCCTGGCATTGCCTAGTTGTGTCGTGTCACCTACCCTCACGCGCCTTCTACGAGTTTGTTTTATGTCGTACCTATGGGGTATCCTCCGGCGACCCTAGTTTACGGGGAGATACGGTACTGTATAGACTATCGGCATTATAAAATGTGTTAAGGGGGAAATGGGTAACGCCTTAACACTATTTTAATAGTTTATCTTACTATAGACATATTATAATAGCGTATTGTACTACATAGTAGATGGTTTTATGGATCCTTTGGAGACGTGAATCCCAAACATCTCTTAAGTTACTGCACTCACGTTAGACACTGGATAGGAGATGTCAAACCCCGTAAACATCTCTGACGCCGTTCCACTCATAGTTATTTACCATTGATTTAACTCACATAAGATCTTCTGACTCGAGTGTTTTGTCTTTTCAATTCGCTCGGGTCAGCCTGAGCATTTCAGGATTTGAAGACCTTTTTCTAGAGGACGAAGACGAAGATTTGTACTACTATTATTTACTATAGTTATTGTAACAACCCTGTATTTTGTGATTATTTTAATTATATATATATTAATTTCTTTAATTTAATTTCCTGATTTAAAAACTTTATTTTATTCATTAAAATGAATAAATTTTGTTATTTTAAATATAAATTTTGATTTTGATGTGAATTATAATTCCAAACATGACTAAAAAGAATATTTTCCAGAAAAGTGAATTTTGGTCAATATAGTCAAACTTTGACTTTTAATTTAGAAATTTGAAAGTTTGAAAATTTGAATTTTATCTTTTATTATGAAAGTAAATAAAATTTTAAGAATAATGCTTTTCGTTTCGTTGAAATCTGATTTATAATGTGAATGTTACGCCTTTTTCAATATTGTGTGTAATTTGCTGTATTTAACAAATTGTTTATTTTAAATTGTATAAATAATATTTTATTTGGTCATGTAATGTTCTAATTTATATTTATATGGGTAAAATAACATGTTATGCATATATTTTGGTTTTAAAACATTTTTAAAAGTATAATTGACATTTTCCAGTGTCAGTTGTATTTTGCTTACAATTTCTAATTTCCAGTTTCAATTAATTAAAGTAATTCTTTATTTATTTTTCTATTTTTTTTTCTTAAAATCTTATTTTATTCTCATTCCCACTTTATTTTGTTCCTCATTTATTTTATTTATTTGACCTTTTATTTGTTTTAAAGTGAAATGGAAATTTTCTAAAACTAGTGATATTCTATTTGTAAATTTTAAGTCCTGTTTTGAATTTTTAAACAATTTCTTTAGTTCTTTTTCTAATTTCTCTAAATTTAATTAATTATTTCATTTTTAAAATATAAATGAATTATTTTACTTCACATTTTTTTTTAAAATATTTTTAAAATGAAGTTTTTAATTTTCCAAAATCAATAGTGATTTATTTGTAATTTCTGGACCCTGTTTTCAATTTTTAAGCAATTTCTTATATTCTTTTTCGATTTTCTTTAAAATTAATTAATTATTTTTATTTTATATTACTTTGTTTCGGTTTTAAATTCAATTTACTGATTTTATTTTTGTTTTATTTGAATTTAAAGAAAAAGAAATATGAAGAGTTTTAAAAGCTTATTTACCTTAAGTCCTTTCATCTCCTTTGTCCTTTCATTTGCCATAACTCCTCAATTACTATCTTGGCTGTGCATTTTTGGTTTGTAGCCGTGATTTTTCAGCCTCCATTCACCCAAAAACATTTTACCTTCTCATTCATTCATGGCTTCAAGAAAAATCTATGGGTAATGGCTACTTTTTTTACACTTTTCTTTTCATTTTTCATGTATTTTGCCTTGTTTTCTTTGCTTCTTTGAATGGCCTCCACTCCATATCCACGGCCACCACCCCCTACATCTCTTCCCTGCCATAACCACCAGCTACTCCTCTAGTCTTGACCAAGGCCGAGCCACCATGATGCCAAAACTCCACAAAAATTGCAACACAGCCATAAAAACATGTTGTTTGACCACTATTTGTTCACCACTTCATTTTCCACCACCACCACCACCTTAGGCCGCCTCCACCACCTCTGGCCAGACCACCACACACCTTTCCTTCCACTGACCTGATCCATACCTCTCTGACCTGACCACACAAGCCCATGGACGAGCCATTTTTTGTGAACAAAACCCACCAATTTTGCCTTAAACTCTTCATATTCCTTTGTATAAACTTTCTCCTCATATTCTACTACCTAGGCCATGCATACACATGACCAAACCTGAGCCAAACTTGTTCAAACCAGAGCCAAAAACATCCCTAGGCCATGACAAAAGAATAGAGAAAGCAAGGCAAAAGATTTGGCATTCGTATCTCTTTTTATTTAAAAGTTATGTCATTTCTAGTGTATTGAAATTTATGGTTTGCTTTGATTTTTGTTTGGGTTGTAACACAAGATCTATATCATTGGATTTGCTCTCCACACTCAAATTGTATTAGAGTTGTCGTGCCTTCATAATCTTTGTGTTGTGAGCTTTGTTGGCAAATCTCCAGCTTAACAGGTGAGTTATTCTCACCAGACAATATGTACATATATAACTAGTGAATTGACCCCTTTTGAATCTGTAAAATGCATTATCATGTTACACTTGCTATGTTATGATTTTATGATGTTCACCCATGCTTAAACACCTATTATATTATATGTTACTGTTATATTATGCTGTTCTATTATTTTTATCAGTTTATCACACTGCAAGTTCCCTTTAGATTAGAATCACTATGGGTAGAAATGATACATACTCGAACGGACTTTAGAATAGGAGAAAATCATTATGGGCTGAAATGATAGGCCTGAATGATTTTCAATTATTTTTCATTTCCTTGGGATTGCGGGTTTGAAATGATCAAACCCGGGTTTTCTTTGTAAATTACGGGTTGAAATGATATATTACCCGTATCACTTTACCTAGACTAGAAATGAAATACAGACCCGTTGTTAAAATATGTTTTTATAAAAATCTTAAAAATATTTTTGAAATGTAAATATTATAATATTTGATTTAAACTAAATAAAAAAATGATTTATGTAAGCATTATTGATTTTTTGAAAATTTATAAGTGAAATAAATTATTGGTAAAACTAGAAAATTTGAAATGTAAGTTATTTTGGGAAATTTTAATTGGGTGATAATTGGAATTTAAATTAAATATGAAATGTGATAACTTCATGATAATTTGGATTAAAGTGAATTTAAATGATTTTTATATTATATTAATGATTTTGAATAAAGTTAAAATGTGAAATGAATGAATATTTAAGTTGAAATTTTGAAATATAACTAAAATTGGAAATTTGTGAATTTGGCTTAAGAGTGAATTTTAAGTTAAGTAAATAAAAATGGAATTAAGTTATATTTGAAAATTTAAAATTAAGTGTTAAGTTAATTTAATTTAATGAATTTATAATTTAAAATTGGAATTTAATAAGTGAATTATTATTAAATTTTGATTTTTGAATGGAGGTTTAACTTTATAAAATCATGAATATAAGGGTATTTGAATGATTATATATGATTTTATAAGTTAAAAATGATTTATATAAAAATATAATTGTTTGTGAAATTATACTGAATATTTGAAGTTAATTAACTGCATCTCTGAAATGCTATTAATTCTAATGTAAATGATAATACAACATTTGTAAATGCTGTAGTTGATAATAATGAACCAAATGGATAAATTTAATTAAAGGCTATTATAGCATTTTTGTAATGTTATAATGGTTGAATTTAACTAAGTTTATTTGAAACTAATGTAACCCTATTACAGCATTTTAAATGCTGTCTTTTGTTAAATTGAACTGTTTTAAATGTGACTTTCCGTAGCATTTTCTAAATGCTGCAAAAGTTGAATTTTCATTGTTTTAATTAATTTAAGTGAACGAATGAAAGATTAAAATTTTGGAAATTTAATTATTAATAATAACTTTATTTTTATGATTTAAAATAAAGTAATTTGTTTTGAAATATAAACTATTTTGAAATATGATATTTTGATATTTTGAAATGGATTTTTGAAGGATATTGAATTTTGAAATGATATTTGATTTCGAAGTATAAAATACCATTTTTGATATTTTAACCACGGGGTGTATTTAATTTATAGTTTAACTGATCCTTGAAAGATGGGCGATCCCAAGCATCCTTTGAGTTATTGTGCATTTCTACTACAGTTCACTTGAGTTGGTTTACATTATATAAGTATATATTGTCCTGACTCGAGTGTTTTGTGTTTTACTTTACGCTCGGGTCAGCCTGAGTATTTACAGCTTAGCTTTGGATCTCATTCTGGAGCTAGGAATCGCTGGAGATTCTGCTTGTCTAGTTATCTGTTCCTTTCAGTTCAGTTGTTCTATTCTAGTTCTGGTATTTATAAACTTCTATGTATTTGGGATTTCTATTGTATATGTTTTCAGAATGATATTATGTATTATGTTTTGAGAGTTTGTATATAGTAGCTTCATGAACTACTATGGTATTTTATTTCCGCTGTGAGTTATTCTGATATGTTCTGTGTCTGTGATTCTGTGTATTTGATTTCATTTGCTCCAAATTTATTTACAATCTGTTATTTTGAATTATTCAAGTCAGACATGTGTGGATTATTGTCGATTTGAATGGTCCAAAATAGTGGGTCGTTACAGTTATTCCATTGCATTCATACTATTCCGCTGCATTATTTATTTATCTCTGAAATGTGTAACTCTGATTTTGTATTGTATAAGTATAATCAAATGTTTTGTATACAGCTTCATGAACTGTTATTTGATTATTATATTTTGTCATTTCGATGCGAGATTATATTTTGTTTTTCTTTCTCTGCCTTTTCTTATTCACCCCAATAACAATCCGCCCTTCTGTATGGTTTGAGTCGACATGTGTGTCTGCTTAAAACGTCCAAAAAGGCAGGATGTTACATTTTCTCCCTCAATGGGACTAGAAAGTATCAATGACTTTTTAAATGATCTTTTATCCCTGGAAATCTTTTTGGCACTCTTTTAGCCATTCAAAGGTTTCTCGCTTTCTAATCACATCAAAGAAAGGAATTAATTTGTTAGTTGCTCTTGATATGAATCTGTTGAGTGCTGCAATTCGTCTATTCAATCTTATTTGTAACATTCCCCCTTCTGACCGCCTCCAGTCGGTAATTAAACCAACTAGAAATGTTCAAAAAGACGAATTGTTATTTAGTTTATAAGGTTTAAACAGAATCAGCCACAGAAACACAGAATAATAACAATGAATTAAAACAAATGAATCTTTATTTCATTACTATAAATCTTTTTTATATACATCAGAGTTTTATACAATTTAATACTGACACAGCGGAATATCTTAAAATACAATTTTCTTGAAAACTTAAGTGATTCTTTACTCTCTCTCTCTAACTTCGCTGCTCGAAAATCTTCAAGCTGTAAAAATACTCGGTCTGACCCGAGTATTACATTCAAAAGAAAATAATACACAGGTCAGTCTAATTCAAACCAGTTACTAGAATTCAAAATAGAGAATCAAATCTGAAGTCAGTTATGCAACAGTAACATGCACCACTTCAAATGTATACCATGTATGCAATGCAGACAACTCAAAGTCAGGTTCAAATCCAAATGAACTAGACTACAGTGAAGGCAACTAATGAATGTAATTCAAATACACACTCAAGTCAAAAATCACAGATCAGAGTTCGAGGAAATTCCAGAGCGAGAGAAATCAGAAGTAGCTCAAGTCAACATATATAAAATGAATAGCCTTAAGGCGCAAGTTCCAGTGAAGTTCAAAATGCAGTGACACTTAGCATATAGGCATATGTTATAGTGCAACATAGTAGTCAAGGACCGAAGTGAGAAAGAAACCAAACCACGTCAATAACTTCAAAAGAAAAAAAATGCAATTCAAACATACATATATACATATCAATTAATGTATATACATACGTGACTGAATACATATGTATGAAGACCACTTGAAGTCTGTCAAACAGTTTGCAAAATAAACTCTGAGTTGTGCATGTGAAGTATACCAATAGCAATATGCAAACAAAATACATGAAACCCCAATGCAAATATGGATGCACCCTAGTAATGCAGAACTGCACTTAAAACGAATCAGGGATGCTAGAACATCAACTAAGTTCAAAACTTCATACAAAAATAAAACTATAGCATGTACATGCTCCAAACTGTCGAGCTACAGAAATGAACCATGGGAAATAAAAATCTCAACGTAAGTGCTGGTTGCACATGTGTGAAGACTACATGTGGGAATGCATACTCGATTAACAAACTTGAGTAAACAGGACAAGTACAGGCCTTCCATCCACTGCCAGTGTAACAGGTAAGGGATGCATGAATGACTACCAGAGTACAGGTACAATATAATGCAGACTTGAGCAAAACAGTGGAAAAGATGAATGCAAATTCCACTGACTCAAACAAACCAATGAATGGACAAATGGTACCAGTAGAATGAACAACAGCAGACAACAAGACTGTGAAGTAACTCAAATGTTCGACTACACAGTTGCAATGTCAACAAAGTAAACAAGGAAGTCAAATGTAAAACTGCAACTACAAGGGTATAGTAATCAGATGAACAATGAAGTGCAACTGACAATGCAAGCTACAGGTCGAACTCAAGTCAATTGAAGATGCATAACAACTGTACCAATGCTATCAGAAGCATATGCAGTGTACAGTACATGAAGACAGTGTCGACTTAATGAGCAAATGCAAGAAATAGCCATGGTGGCCGAGACTATCAGGTGTATATGTATATATACGGTAAAGCAACAAGAACACATATAATATCAAGCTGATGCCAAACAGAGAAACATACATCTATATACATGCATGAATGTATGTATACAACTTGAACCAAACATATATGCAACAGGAACAAATGAGCTCATGTGGACAGTGCAGTGACACACAAATGAACAGCCACCAAAGAACAGTACATATGCAATTTGGATATGCAAGCATACTATATCAACATAGACAAAAGTGAAGAATATCTGGGGTGAATGCAGACAGCAATGAAGTGTCATATCCAAACCAACCCAAAAATCATCATATAAACTAGTCCCAAATTTTACTTAAGGTAAGTTCAAAATCATGGTACAACAGTCTTACAAAACTGAACTTCAGCAATTTAAAATAAACTCAATCAGTTTAAGTATGCAGAGAGCAACATAAAGACTATACTGACCAGTGCACAACATGAACAAACTATATGTGAAGACTGCAAGGTGATGTCAGTACATACAACAATGAAGCTATCTAAATGAAACCATGATCAAGTGAACACATGTACATCGATTCAGAAATCAAGGACCAAGCATGTATAGGCAGTATGCATGTGAAACCATACTTCATGCATGTACAGAGGCTACAAGTTAGAGAAACTAGTTCAAGTGGCTAATGCACAAAAGACATAACAAGGAACTCAAGTTTATATGCAAATAAACAGTGTAGTGATGGAATTTCAATGATATGCAAATGCGACAGATAAGGGATGATTCAAAAGCTACACCATATCAAAGTGCTACTAGAGGCAGTGGATAATATGGCGCAAAAAAAAATCGAACAAGATCAATCATCACAAAACCAAGTGTGCAGCCGAAGGCAACTACAGGTCAAAGTCGATGCCAAAGCCAACAAGTGAGACGAAACACAGTCTGAGCAAATACAACATGCCAAAGCCGATGATCAGAGGTTATTACCAAAAATATCGAGATGTAAAAACGGCAAGTATAAACAACGTGGTAATCACGTAAATCAAATCTGACTTGATTATAAACCCAGAAATCATCATCGACTGTGGGGTGGACAACAGAGCAAAGCAAATGCCAACCAAGATATTCATGAAACAAGAAAAATGGTGAATGACCAAGTTCAAAATCAAAAGCCAGTGATAAACAAATTTTCCCATAAATTCAAAGCCGTGAAAATCACGAAATCAAGAATATGCGAATTCGAACTAGATGTGAGGGGCGAAAACCACTCACCTTCGATTGGAACGGTTGCGAGCGAGAGATGATCTAGCTACTAAAGTTGAAGCCGTGGCCCTCTAGAAGACGAGCGCGATAGATCAAAGCCAGCGCCTTTGATTTTGAAAATCCCTAATCTTCTGAGCGCAAGAGGAAGACGAGAGGGAAGGACGAAAAAAAATGAATTTGAGGCCGCCATTTTTATTCTCTTCGTCTGTTTTATTTAGGGTTTGCGAATGAGAATGAAAGGGGATCGGGTTTGGGTTTTAACCGAGACAAGGGGTATGGGCTGGTATTGGTATATTTTTTTTCTTTTATTTATATTTTGTTTTATTATTTTTATTTATCTTGTTTTTATTAATAAACTTATGCTATTTAAATTTTGTATATAGAATTTATTTCCTTTTAAACATCATTATTTGTTTTACATTTATTTACATATCTCATAACAAAATGTCAAAAACGTTGAGTTTTAATTTTAAATTGAAAAGATAAATTTGATTTTAAAATCCAAAGATTTTATACTTTAAAATTTCAAAACAAATTCCCTTTACATTTTTATAAATCCCGATTCAAATTATTATCCAATTTATACCTCCCATTTTAAACTTGAAAAATTCAAACAAATACACAATTTAATTCAAAATTTAATTCAAATTTCAATTTAAAATAGTTAAAAAACTCGGGATCGTTACAAACTCCCCTCCTTAAAAACTTTTCGTCCACGAAAAGGAAAGGTTGTCAAAATTTCATTAATATTTATACTCTACTAAATTTTTTTTATCAAGCTCGATACTTATTAAAAATAAATAAATATAGAGTTCATTTCATTTGTTTAATCTCACTAGCTTTGTATATTATCTCCTTTTGTTCATTGATTTCTGAAATCAAAACGCAGAAGTCTTTTACTAACATTTTTAATTTACAACTCAGATTCAAACTTAAAATCCGTCATGTTAGAGATTTATATAATATATCTCTTCCAAAGCTGTGGACTTTCAAAACATTTCAAAGATCCTCTTCCTTAATTCATTAAGTCGGAATTTTGAAATTTTAATTTCAAACTATTGATTTGCTATTTACAGTTTGAAAATACTTGCTAACTCGAAATTTAACAAGTCCATCTTCGTTCTCACAGACATTAGACATACGCTGGCCAGGCGCAGGTCTAAAAATATCCAAGTACTAAATATACTTGCTTCAACTTCCAGTGAAAATACTTTAAAAATTCTTTTTCAAAAATGGATATGGAAAGCACGTTCCCCCATGGATCACAGTTTACTCGACGGTTACGCTACTATCCTAGTAGAATCGCTTGTAACCGTAGATTTCACATCTCTCTTGAATTTCGCCATGGTTGTTGCCATAGATCGCGGTCCACACGGCGGTTACGCTACTATCCCAGTAGAATCGCTTGTAACCGTAGGCATCTCACCCCTCGAATTTCGCTTGGCATTAGATTGCAGTTTACCCGGCGGTTACGCCATTATCCCAATGGAATCACTTGTAACTGTAGGCTTCTCGCCCCTCAAATTACGCTAACATACATCATAATCAACATGATCCCATCACGAGGAATTCTAGTCCAAATGGACATTCCAACTTATGGAAAATTCTACATAGCTACGAATTTCAAATGGACACTCATCGAGAGTTCCAACACCTTCTCAAATAATAAATGGAAGGTACTTTTCCATATCCTCAGTTTGGAAAACATAATATCATATATATGTAGTACTACATTTCACATTTCGTACATATCATATCCATGTAAACATACATAAGATTTCCATAACAATGTCTTTCTAAACTAACGGTTTTCAAATTTACCGCATTCATATATATAAGTTCTAAAAACTTACATATCCATATTCATAACAAAATAGAGGATTTCAAAATTTTCCTCTAAGTCGATTTAGAAATTTAAGGTTATCTCAAACCTAATTCATATTCATGATTCCATTTATTATCGACTTTCACATTCGATTTGAATAATATGTTACATCGTCAATTCTCAACACAGAATTGATGTCTATCGATATATAACCTCCGAGCTCGTACGTCTCAGAGAAGGGTGTTAAGCTAAGAGAATAAATTCTCCGCCACCAACAGATATGTTAGACATACAATCCAAATCATCATCTGAAATTCAAAGCTCAACTTATATTGTCTTTGGGTCGAAGTTAAACTCAATTTTAACTCAACGATTCAATCTTTTTGAAAAATTTCAAATTGAACAAATTGTTCAAATTCTCATTTAACTTTTCAACTTCGACTTCGAAAATGAATTTCAAATCATTTATCCCTTACGGAATATATTCACAACATTTCATATTTGGAAAAAACATTTCCATACTTATTTAAAAATAAGTAATTCACAAATCTAATCTATTTTCAACATTTGAAAATATTCGATATACTTAAATCAAAATTAAGTCTATATTTCATCTTTAAGGAAATCATTCTCTTTCACACATTTATTTGAGTCAAAACGAATGTTACGTAAAACATCGTTACGACAACTCAAAATCACTAGTATAGAGATTCGAAATTTAGATAGATGTATAAATCCCAATACTATACAAAACATTTCCTTTCAAGAATCATTTACTATAACAACAGTGTTATAGTCCATCATTTCCTTTTATTCGAAAACGCCTATTTCAACAATGAATGTTGAAATCTATGGTTTCGATATTCAATGTCTTTTAAAACATCTTTAAAACATTTATCTTCGTTTTAAAATATCGTTTTCCCAAAACATGTCCATTTTATTCAATAATATATTCACTGTCCAAAATCGTGAATATACTTCATTTAACAAGCTATAAAGATTTACTTATCCAAAATAAGTCATTTTCGGATTTATGAACAACATTTATAAATTCTATTCCTATTTATAAAGACTTCAATTTATAAAAATCACTTTATTAACCCATTCCTTTATAACTCAGTTTTATATCAGAATTTAATTTATAAGTAAATTACTTATAAATTCTTTTATTTTGCAACATCAATTCATTTTACAACTTCACAATATAATATCAACCCTTTCAAATCTTCTATATAACCGTTTACAATAATTCAAAAATTCCAATTTAAACTATTATACAAATTTATCAACTTTCCATTTCCAACATATTCTACTAGTTCTTTAGTAAATCATTCATTGAATTGATTTTCAATTAAATCACATTTGATTTATTTACATTGGATTTTACTAACATTCATTCATATTCAATTAGTTTACTTTCACTAATTTATATTCAAGTTAGTTTGCTTTCAATTCAAATCAAATTTGATTCTATTTAGATTTACTTATCTTTCAATTTGAATTCAATTACTTAACTTCCAATTTCCATTAATTCAATTTCATTAACACTTAGTGAATTTCTATACAATCAACTAGCAAAACCAATGCACATTCAACTTAACCAAATTTATTTACTTTGCTTACATTCAATTTGGTTTAACACATATAATTTTAATTGGTTTATATTCCAATTCAGATTGAATTCTAATATTCACTATATTCACAACTTCTTAACTTAAGTTTTATTCAACTCTTAACAACATTTCTAATCCACGTTTATTCACTAATTCACTTTTACAATTAAAGTTGAATTTCCTTTATATAACTCAATTTCATATTCATTACATCACTTTATTAATTCATTTTGATATCAAATTCAATTTGATTCAATATTACTTAAGCTGTGTTTCATTTTATCTTCACTTGCATTTATTTTCACCATACAACCTAAGTTTGCCTCAAATTTATTTGAAATTCTATTTTATTTAACTTTACCAAAGTCAAATTCATATCACTATTCAGAATTCAAATTTTGTTTTACTTAACAAAACTGTTTAACCATTTTAACAATTGGTTTGATTCAAATTTTCCTCATTTTATAAGTTATACAGCTTATTAATTTAAACTTCCCAATTCATATTATATAATCACTTATCTTTTAAGTTTAAATTTCCATCTCAATAATTTATCAAATCAAGTTCAATTTATTTAACTTCCTTTAGTTAAATTTCCAAATCATATATTTATTAATACTAATTCAATTCAATTTAACTTTTCTTAAGTTAAAAATCTTTATTTTCAAAAACAATTTTATACTTCTTTAGATTTGAAAAACATTCTCTTTTAAAGTGTTTCTAGTAACTATTCATATTAAGCATCATAAACTAAGCTTTGTGTAAACCAAAGCTCTGATACCACTCTGTAACATTCCCCCTTCTGACCGCCTCCAGTCGGTAATTAAACCAACTAGAAACGTTCAAAAAGACGAATTGTTATTTAGTTTATAAGGTTTAAACAGAATCAGCCACAGAAACACAGTATAATAACAATGAATTAAAACAATTGAATCTTTATTTCATTACTATAAATCTTTTTTATATACATCAGAGTTTTATACAATTTAATACTGATACAGCGGAATATCTTAAAATACAATTTTCTTGAAAACTTAAGTGATTCTTTACTCTCTCTCTCTAACTTCGCTGCTCGAAAATCTTCAAGCTGTAAAAATACTCGGTCTGACCCGAGTATTACATTCAAAAGAAAATAATACACAGGTCAGTCTAATTCAAACCAGTTACTAGAATTCAAAATAGAGAATCAAATCTGAAGTCAGTTATGCAACAGTAACATGCACCACTTCAAATGTATACCATGTATGCAATGCAGACAACTCAAAGTCAGGTTCAAATCCAAATGAACTAGACTACAGTGAAGGCAACTAATGAATGTAATTCAAATACACACTCAAGTCAAAAATCACAGATCAGAGTTCGAGGAAATTCCAGAGCGAGAGAAATCAGAAGTAGCTCAAGTCAACATATATAAAATGAATAGCCTTAAGGCGCAAGTTCCAGTGAAGTTCAAAATGCAGTGACACTTAGCATATAGGCATATGTTACAGTGCAACATAGTAGTCAAGGACCGAAGTGAGAAAGAAACCAAACCACGTCAATAACTTCAAAAGAAAAAAAAATGCAATTCAAACATACATATATACATATCAATTAATGTATATACATACGTGACTGCATACATATGTATGAAGACCACTTGAAGTCTGTCAAACAGTTTGCAAAATAAACTCTGAGTTGTGCATGTGAAGTATACCAATAGCAATATGCAAACAAAATACATGAAACCCCAATGCAAATATGGATGCACCCTAGTAATGCAGAACTGCACTTAAAACGAATCAGGGATGCTAGAACATCAACTAAGTTCAAAACTTCATACAAAAATAAAACTGCAGCATGTACATGCTCCAAACTGTCGAGCTACAGAAATGAACCACGGGAAATAAAAATCTCAACGTAAGTGCTGGTTGCACATGTGTGAAGACTACATGTGGGAATGCATACTCGATTAACAAACTTGAGTAAACAGGACAAGTACAGGCCTTCCATCCACTGCCAGTGTAACAGGTAAGGGATGCATGAATGACTACCAGAGTACAGGTACAATATAATGCAGACTTGAGCAAAACAGTGGAAAAGATGAATGCAAATTCCACTGACTCAAACAAACCAATGAATGGACAAATGGTACCAGTAGAATGAACAACAGCAGACAACAAGACTGTGAAGTAACTCAAATGTTCGACTACACAGTTGCAATGTCAACAAAGTAAACAAGGAAGTCAAATGTAAAACTGCAACTACAAGGGTATAGTAATCAGATGAACAATGAAGTGCAACTGACAATGCAAGCTACAGGTCGAACTCAAGTCAATTGAAGATGCATACCAACTGTACCAATGCTATCAGAAGCATATCCAGTGTACAGTACATGAAGACAGTGTCGACTTAATGAGCAAATGCAAGAAATAGCCGTGGTGGCCGAGACTATCAGGTGTATATGTATATATACAGTAAAGCAACAAGAACACATATAATATCAAGCTGATGCCAAACAGAGAAACATACATCTATATACATGCATGAATGTATGTATACAACTTGAACCAAACATATATGCAACAGGAACAAATGAGCTCATGTGGACAGTGCAGTGACACACAAATGAACAGCCACCAAAGAACAGTACATATGCAATTTGGATATGCAAGCATACTATATCAACATAGACAAAAGTGAAGAATATCTGGGGTGAATGCAGACAGCAATGAAGTGTCATATCCAAACCAACCCAAAAATCATCATATAAACTAGTCCCAAATTTTACTTAAGGTAAGTTCAAAATCATGGTACAACAGTCTTACAAAACTGAACTTCAGTAATTTAAAATAAACTCAATCAGTTTAAGTATGCAGAGAGCAACATAAAGACTATACTGACCAGTGCACAACATGAACAAACTATATGTGAAGACTGCAAGGTGATGTCAGTACATACAATAGTGAAGCTATCTAAATGAAACCATGATCAAGTGAACACATGTACATCGATTCAGAAATCAAGGACCAAGCATGTATAGGCAGTATGCATGTGAAACCATACTTCATGAATGTACAGAGGCTACAAGTTAGAGAAACTAGTTCAAGTGGCTAATGCACAAAAGACATAACAAGGAACTCAAGTTTATATGCAAATAAACAGTGTAGTGATGGAATTTCAATGATATGCAAATGCGACAGATAAGGGATGATTCAAAAGCTACACCATATCAAAGTGCTACTAGAGGCAGTGGATAATATGGCAAAAAAAAATCGAACAAGATCAATCATCACAAAACCAAGTGTGCAGCCGAAGGCAACTACAGGTCAAAGTCGATGCCAAAGCCAACAAGTGAGACGAAAAACAGTCTGAGCAAATACAACATGCCAAAGCCGATGATCAGAGGTTATTACCAAAAATATCGAGATGTAAAAACGGCAAGTATAAACAACGTGGTAATCACGTAAATCAAATCTGACTTGATTATAAACCCAGAAATCATCATCGACTGTGGGGTGGACAACAGAACAAAGCAAATGCCAACCAAGATATTCATGAAACAAGAAAAATGGTGAATGACCAAGTTCAAAATCAAAAGCCAGTGATAAACAAATTTTCCCATAAATTCAAAGCCGTGAAAATCACGAAATCAAGAATATGCGAATTCGAACTAGATGTGAGGGGCGAAAACCACTCACCTTCGATTGGAACGGTTGCGAGCGAGAGATGATCTAGCTACTGAAGTTGAAGCCGTGGCCCTCTAAAAGACGAGCGCGATAGATCAAAGCCAGCGCCTTTGATTTTGAAAAGCCCTAATCTTCCGAGCGCAAGAGGAAGACGAGAGGGAAGGACGAAAAAAAATGAATTTGAGGCCGCCATTTTTATTCTCTTCGTCTGTTTTATTTAGGGTTTGCGAATGAGAATGAAAGGGGATCGGGTTTGGGTTTTAACCGAGACAAGGGGTATGGGCTGGTATTGGTATATATTTTTTCTTTTATTTATATTTTGTTTTATTATTTTTATTTATCTTGTTTTTATTAATAAACTTATGCTATTTAAATTTTGTATATATAATTTATTTCCTTTTAAACATCATTATTTGTTTTACATTTATTTACATATCTCATAACAAAATGTCAAAAACGTAGAGTTTTAATTTTAAATTGAATAAGATAAATTTGATTTTAAAATCCAAAGATTTTATACTTTAAAATTTCAAAACAAATTCCCTTTACATTTTTATAAATCCCGATTCAAATTATTATCCAATTTATACCTCCCATTTTAAACTTGAAAAATTCAAACAAATACACAATTTAAATCAAAATTTAATTCAAATTTCAATTTAAAATAGTTAAAAAACTCGGGATCGTTACATTATTACTTCTTTACTCATTTTTGGTTTCGTCATATTTCTAATTTCTTTAACCTAATTAGTGTTGGCTTCTATTACTCATGCGCTTACGATGTATCCTAAGAATTTACCAGATTGGATACTGAAAGATCACTTTTGCAGGTTAAGTTTCATTTTGTACTTCCTTAATATTTCAAATCAAATCTCCCACATGATTTTCCTCCTCCTTAGATTTTACTAACATATCATCCACATATATTTCCATGTTCTTCCCAATTGGCCTTTGTACATTCTATTTACAAGTCGTTGATATATGGCTCCTTTATTTTTTTAATCCAAGTGGCATTACCTTATAACATTATTCCTCGGTCAGTTACAAAGCTTGTATGTTCTTCATCAAGTTTGAACATAGGAATCTGATTATACCATGAATATGCATCCATAAATGATAACAACCAATGACTGCTTGTAGACTCAACTAACTGGTCAATCCTGGGAAGTAGGGAGCAGTCCTTTTGGCAAGCTTACTTTAAGTCTGTATAGTTAACATATGTTCTCCAATTTCCATTGAACTTTTGATCAAAACTGGATTTGCTAGCCATTTTGGATAGAACACATCTCTCTGATGAACCCGTTTTTCAATAACTTTTTTATTTACTCTTTTAGTGCAATAGTGCTAATTTTATCAAACTACTACTTCTTTTGCCTTACTGGAGTAAACTTTGGATCACTATTTATTACGTGACACATTATTGTAGGGTCAATTCCTTCCATATTGGAATGATTCTAAGCAAAGACATCTTTACTTGATTGTAGAAGCAATATCAGTTCTTTTCTTGTTTTCTCATCCATTCACTTCACATATTTACCACCTTGGTACAAACTTGAGGATCTAGAGTTACTTCTTCTAAGTTTTCAATGGATTGCACATTTTCTTGATCGTCTTTGGAATCCATATCTGGTATGTAACATCCTTTATTTTGAGGCTTAAAACTAAGTCCTACGGATATTGCAGTAATCCATAGTATTAATTCTTGGTAACAAAATGAGATCAGTTAATCATATCTATAACATCAAGAGCACATGAATATGAAAATTTTAAAATACGTTTCATTAATAATTTTCACATTCATTGTATAATCCCATTACATAATCCCATCAATTTCATGTTCAGAGAAAATATAATAATAATTACAATTATAGTCCAAGAGCAACATATGAAGATGGCCCTTCGATGATCAGAGTCTAATTACTTGACTGTTATAAATCATGTCATAACATACAATCAAACAAAATAAAACTTCAAACAACACACTGGAAATAAACTCCTAATATTAGCTTGCCTTCTGGACGTCTTAAGCTTATTCGTCTAACTTGAAAACCCTACTCTAGAACTACTCAAATGAGTACCCGAAAGTTTAAGGGGAAAAACATAAACTTTGGATCAGACAAAAAGTTTGGTGTGAATAATATTATACCATCTCGAACCAAAAAAAATTATCTAGCAAGACCACACCGTAGAATGGAATGGATTTTCCCCTCACTGGTATCTTATCAAATATGTCAATCTGAACATAAATCATGCACCTGCAACCATAATGGTTAAAATAAACATGATAAAGTGATATGCATGCAATATGGGTAATGTGACTAATCTGTCAATAAAGGGTTATGCATTCCCAAAGTTTACCCAACCCATAAAATGGACTATGTGTCTCAAATCATAGTTTTCTTATGGTCACAATGAACCTAATGGTTTTGCAAGCCAACCAATAACCTATCTGGATGACTCGGACCGAAACTTAACCAGATATACCAAAATCTCCGAATAGGATTAGGAGGTCTCCAAATATGGTTAAGAGGAAATTGGACTATCTGTCGGAATCATAGTTTTCCTAGGGTCACTATGAACCTAATGGTTTTAAAGGCAACAAATAACCTTTTTCTGCAAGCATATAGAACTACAAGTTCCTTTCTGTAAGTAAACATCCTTTTAGTCTCACTATTGACAAAGCCTTATGCACTGGAACCACGGACCTTTACCAACCGGGGGCTAACGGTTGAATCATAAGGCGCGACCCTACATCAGTCCCACTTAAAATCTTATCTGGTTGTAAATCTGTAATGCCCCACTCCGAGACCCACATTAGCAAAGAGTATTACAAGGTAACACCGTCTGCTAATGCGGAGAATAGAGCTGGTTAGGAGCGACCATCTATGACCTTGCCTTAATTATCTACTGAATACGTCGACAAGGTAGCATATATCTATATATTTCTCAAGTGGGTCGACATATCCAATGGATACTTAACACAAAGCCACAGGTGGCTGAAGGATCTATCAGAACAAATATAACAAATCAAATGTATTACACATCATGGAACAGTAGGTCATTACATGCATTTACACATATACAGATACATTACAGAGTTTACAAAATGATACTAGTCAAGTGGTAAAGCAGACCACAATATACAGACGAGTCAATAGAGTATATATCAGAGCTACAGACAAAAAGGACTACACAAAAAGCAATGACAAAAAGGAGCTAGCAGAATAGTCCATGCAGAAGCAAAAGACGCTAAGTCCAAAGTACCTAACCTGAAACATCTCGGTCTGACCCGAGTATAAAATACACGGGTGAGTCTAGCTAAACAAATCAGTTAGATATACTAATGATAATGAACATACAAAATCATAAAGTACCACAAATATCTCCAAAAGAGATATCCAAATCATCTAACATAAGATGAATCATAACAAGCCTCATATCATAGGCAATTCAAATAAACAAAGGACATACATGCCCAAACAAGCCAAAAGGCAATTGACAAATACCAACAAAAGTAACACAAGTTTCCATAAGGTAATCGCTATATATCATGTGATTCAAAGAACCAACACCGAAGGGCGATACACTAGGGAAATGTAATAGTCAAAGAAACAAAAATGCTCGAGCTCAGTACAAGGATCCATACGCCCGAAGGCAACGCCCGAAGGCAACGCCTGAAGGCAACAAACCGTAGTGGCGGTACTGGACACCACTGTCCGGCGGAATGTGTCACAACTCTCAGAAAGGAACCTGGAAAATGTTAACGTGGGTCCCATACCCCACGTTCGCACTAAACGGTTTACTACCCGTTAGTCAATTTCACACTCAAAGCAGTATAAAGTTCACCTCATCTCATCGGTAAACCAGACCCAAAGGTCAAAACGGTCAAACAAATAGATTAGGAATTAACTGAAAAGAAAAACGCACGTGTTCATAGCACGCATTTTATTTAATCATTTGATTCTCCTCCCTCTTCGCTCGAAGTGCAAAATTGTGTGTGTTTTAAATAGAAATTAGAAGTTAGAGAAACAAGCTTTTAATACCCTTTACAAAGATCATTTTATAAAAACTCATGCACGAAATCAAAAAGGAATTAACAAAGTCAAATATGCAATAACAACTAATGGGAACAACCCGAATCGGTTAAAATTAGAAACCCAAGAAAAATAGGCAAAATAGGCAAAACAAGCAGGTCAGTCGACTGACTGCAGAGGGTCAGTCGACTGAACCAGAAACCAGAAAATCCCATTTCCTGTAGTCAGTCGACTGACTGCAGAGGGTCAGTCGACTGACTGCAGGAAACAGAGACTCTCTGTTCCTGCAGACAGCCCCTGGAATGCCTATCTGCTACAGCCAGTCGACTGACTGTAGAGGGTCAGTCGACTGACTGGCATTGGGGCTATTTTTCAGCCTATCAAATGAAGAGTAATTCTTCCAATTTTCGATCGGACGAGCAATGGGCACTAGGGGCTTATGCCAATCGACAACCCAGCCCTATTGGCCCTTCAATACAACACCGAAATCATGTTCAAACATCAAAGCTACGATCTTTAGAGTTTTTAACTTCAAAACACCAAAAATTGAAATGTTCACCAAATCAATTCAAACCAAAAGCAAATGAACATGAATAAGTGTTAGGAATTCATACCTAACATCAATGATATCAAGAGAAGTAGATGTGAGTTCAAAATTCACCTTTTTAACTCAAAAACAAAGATGAGAAGCACAAACACAAGGAAAAGATCAATCACTCTTCACTTCAACTCTACAAGCTTCAATCTAAGATAAAAACAAGTATTTCCTAAATTAGGTTTAGGAATTTTCTGAAATTGAAGAGGAGAAGAGATGGAGAAGATGAAGATGGAGCTTACCTTAGCTTTTCCAAGAGTTTGGTGCAAGAATTTGTAGTTTGCAATTGAAAACTAGGGCTTGGTGTTAATTTCCCATTCCTCTCCCCATTTTCAGTTGTGCAAGAGAATAATAATGTAATTGAGAATGAATGGAGAGGAGAGGGACTGAGTTAGGATATATGATGAGTTGGGACAAACCCAAACCCAAAACCCAATAGAAAAATAGCAAAAATCAACTTACTCCAAACCTATCGAAGCTTATACTCAAAAAAGTCGCAAATGCCATTTTGGACTCAATGGAAGTGGTCCCGAGTCCTAATTCGACCGTTTGAAAAAAGTAGCTTTTCGGACCTAATCCGATTAACGACGTTATATTTAAATAAAATATTTAAATATAAAATCGTAAAATATGCGGGTTGTTACACATCTCTCCTCCTTAACAAAATTGCGTCCACGCAATACCTAGAGGAGAATTTGCAACAACTACATACATACAACCAAGAATACAAGAAAAATAAGCTTGAGATAAAAAGATATCCTCACCATCACAAAGCAAAGATTGAAAACCCGGATAGGATCGCTCGATTAACTCTCTGGTTTCCCAAGTACAGTCATTGGGATTAGCGGACCATTGAATTTTAATGAGCGGCACGTCCTTGTTTCGAAGGTGTCTCACCTCCGTGGCAAGTACGCGAATAGGCTGCTGTACAATATATAAATCTGGTGAGATCTCAAGCCCTTGCAAATCAGGAGGGTCAATAATAGAATCTGATTCTCGAAGACACTTCCGAAGCTAAGAGACGTGAAACACGTTGTGAACTCCAGATAGATGAGCTGGAAGTGAAACTCTATAAGCCACAGGGCCAATACGTTTAGTAATAGGAAATGGTCCTACAAAGCGAGGAGCCAATTTCCCCGTCACACTGAAGCGCATAACCCCTTTCAAAGGAGAAACACGAATAAAGATGAGATCACCAACCGAGAACTCGAGAGGCTTCCTACGGTTATCCGCGTAGGATTTCTGGCGGCTTTGTGCCTCTTTCATTCTCTGCCGAATAAGAACAATCTTCTCAGAAGAATCATGAACAAAATCTGGGCCAAGAATAAGCTTCTCCCAAGATTCCAACCAACAAGAAGGTGATCGACATGGCCTTCCATATAAGGCTTCGAAAGGAGCCATCCCGATACTGGACTGAAAACTATTGTTGTAGGAGAACTCTACAAGGGGTAGATGGTCCCCCCAACTACCTCCAAAATCAAGAATACAAATACAGAGGAGATCTTCCAAGATACAATTCACCCGTTCAGTCTGTCCATCAGACTGTGGATGATAAGCTGTGCTGAAGTTAAGCTTTGTTCCCAAAGCTTGCTGAAGACTCTTCCAGAAATGACTGGTGAATAAAGGATCACGGTCGCTCACAATTGAACTAGGAACACCATGAAGTCTTACGATTTCCTTGATAAATAGCTTAGCCAAAAGAGAAGCAGTCCTATTATATTTAATAGGAATAAAATGAGCTGACTTAGTGAGGCGACCAACAATAACCCAAATGGTAGAATGGCCCGATCTCGTACGAGGTAGGCCATCAATGAAATCCATCGAAATCTGATCCCATTTCCACAATGGAATCTCTAGAGGCTGAAGGAGACCAGAAGGGCGCTGATGTTCGGCTTTTATACGTTGACAAGTCATGCAATTACTCACATAACTCGCCACATCGCGCTTCATGCCTTCCCAATAATAAAGGCGATGCATATTGGCATACATCTTACTACTGCCGGGATGAATAGTATACTTTGACCGATGACAATCGTCAAGAATGTCGTGCCTAAGTGCAGAATCAGAAGGCACAACAAGACGGTTCTTCTTGCGAAGACACCCATGAAGATCAATGCTGAAATCCTGCAATGCCTCATCACGGGGTTCAGTCTCACAAAGCTAAATAAGATGCACAAGATCAGGATCATGCCGCTGAGCTTCGGCAATACGATCCAATAGAGAGGTTCGAGCTTCCAAACTGAATAATACTATCAAAGAATCAGAAGATGGAGCTCAATCACGAATATCACAAAAAGATAGAGTCTCAAGAATATCCCATTCGGCAAGCATCAAAGAAACACCAGCCGAATGTCTACGACTAAGCGCATCAGCAACACGATTACCCTTACCAGGGGTGTACATGATATCCAAGTCACAGGAGGCAAGAAACTCGCGCCAACGCTGTTGCCTCATATTGAGTTCCTTCTGAGTGAACAAATACTTCAAGGATTTATGATCGGTATAGAGAATGAAGTGCTCGCCTAATAAATAGTGTCGCCAAATCTTCAAGGCGAAGACGATGGCGGCTAACTCAAGATCATGAGTGGCATAGCGAAGTTCGTTCGGACGCAGTTGCCTAGAAGCATAAGCAACTACCCGATCCTTCTGCATAAGCACGGCGCCGAGACCACTACCACAAACATCGGTGTAGACAACAAGATCATGATTCCCTTCGGGAACCACAAGAATAGGAGCATTAGTGAGAAGTTCCTTCAATGTCTGAAAGGAAGCTTCACACTTGTTGGATCAAATATAACGAATGCCTTTCCGAGTAAGGCTGGTGAGAGGAAGCACAACACGGGAAAAATCCTTAATGAACCGACGGTAATAACCCGCCAATCCAAGGAAACTACGAATCTCATGAACATTCTCAGGCCTCTTCCAATTCTGGATAGCTTCGATCTTTGAGGGATCGACAGAAATGCCGTCAGAAGATACAACATGGCCTAAGAACTTAACCTTATCTCCCAAAAATGGCACTTGGAGAATTTGGCTCTAAGCTGATGGTGACGAAGAGTACTCAAGACAATTCTCAAGTGATTAGCATGCTCGGCTTCAGACTTAGAGTAAACAAGATATTCCCGAAATACTCGATTAATAAGATCAACAAAAAAAGCACGAGCGTTCATCAAACCGAACGGCATAACGAGCCACTCGAAAGAACCATATCGAGTGCGGAAAGCGGTAAGGGGTATGCTATCTTCCGCGACTCAGAGCTGATGAAAACCAGTGGCAAGGTCGAGCTGAGAGAAGACCTTAGCGCCACTCAATAGATCGAACATATCATCGATCCTCGACAAAGGATACCTATTCTTGATGGTCAACTCGTTAAGCTTACGATAGTCGATGCAGAGCCTAAGAGTTCCATCGAACTTCTTCACGAAGATGACCGCGGTACCCAAAGGTGAAAAATTAGACTGAATCAACTGCTTGGACTCAAGCTCAAAAAGCTGCTTCTTGAGTTCCTTATTATCTTTTGTAGACATCCTCGTGGGAGGACGGCCAACTGGCTTCGCGCTTGGAATGAGATCAATGCGGAACTCGATCACCCGCTTGGGTGGCAAACCCGAAACCGGCTCAAAAACATCAGAGAAGTCACAAACAATAGGAATACGAGATATATCATCATCATCTCGTGAGTCAAGAGAATACAAGGCCATTTCAGAATTATCCACATTCCAAAGAACAAGTGATAGCTGAGAAGACGAATCTGGGTGTCGAAGATATAAAATTCTTTCAGAACAAACAATCCTGGCATCGTATATCATTAGCCAGTCCATACCCAAAATCATATCAAAATCCAAATAAGAAATAACGTGCAAATTAGCACGAAAAGAAAACCACATAAAACAATCTCAACATCATCACAAAGCATGCTAAGAGTTGCGGACTCCCCAATAGGATTCGCAATCCTCAACGAAGTAACCATACAAGAAACATCCAAAGACAAATCATCGACGAGCTTTTTCTGTACGAAAGAATGCGAAGCTCCCGTATCGAAAAGAACTCGAATACTACGGTCATGAAATAAAGTAGAACCTTCCAAAATAGATGGAGATATACCTCCGGGCTGAGAAGAACCTCCAGAAGCTTTAGCAACATAAAGCTTGCCAGACTTGGCACTAGCAGGAGCAGTAGGGCAGGTGGAAACACGGTGACCTTCCTTCTTGCAATAATGGCAGAAGAGAGGCTTAGGACAAGCTCGAATCATATGATCAGGAGAACCACAATTGAAACACTTCCGAATGGAAGGTGTTCCAGCAGATTGAGAGTTAGAACCAGACTCAATAGGCTTCTTCTTCTTGGAAGGAAGAAATCCCTGCTTATGAAATGGAAACTTCTTCTTATTGGGGTTCTTGCGAACCTCAACATCATCACCACTATCACACTCCTTCTCGATGGCCTCGAGATGAAGTGCCGAATCAACTAACTCCTCAAAAGAAAGCTTAAGCTGGAGCATTAAAGACTTCTTAAGATATTTATTAAGACCAGAGACAAACTTCAGATTCTTCTTATAAGAAGTTCTAATGAATTCAAGACCATATTTAGATAAGGCCTCAAAAGATGAAACATATTCAGAAACGGAAGACTTCCCTTGCTTCAACTCAAGGAAGCGACGGGATAATAAAACTTTCTCAGATTCAGGAATGAATTTAAGTTCGAATCGTTCCCGGAACTGAGTCCAAGAAAGAACAGACTCATCAAGTTCAGATATAAGAAGCTCGTACCAATCAAGGGCACGCTCTTGCAATAAGCTAGAAGTTACAAGAACTCGATCATGGTCAGAAAGATCCATGTGAGAGAAGATACGTTCGCATGTGCGAATCCAAGCTTGGACCTCAAGGACGGACTTGGAGCCTTTGAATGGCTTTCCACCAAGATGAGAAAAATCACTGCACAGGCGTGCAAAAGCAGACTTGCGTAGAGGAGATGCACGAATAGGAGGTGGAGGCTGAGTGCTCCTAAATAACTTCAAGAACTGATCGACAGACATATAAACACCGTCCGGATGCGAGCCACTGGATTGCCCAGCATCCGAGCATCGTCCTCGGCCTCTTCTGGCCATTAGCTGAAAGATAAGATAAGAAAAAGATTATTCACAAGGTAGATATCATTAATTCAAATATGGAATACTAACGGAATAAAATGCATTCCTAGACGTATTCCCAAAAAAAATTTCTATCTACCCCAAACGCACGGAAAGGAATAAAGGCACGATGACTCAAGGATTCGTAACATTCGTACAACCCTTTAATGTACTGTAATATGTGTCTCTGTTCTATGCTTATCATGTTTTGTTCTGAACTCAGCTCTGATACCAAGCTGTAACGCCCCACTCCGAGACCCACATTAGCAAAGAGTATTACAAGGTAACACCGTCTGCTAATGCGGAGAATAGAGCTGGTTAGGAGCGACCATCTATGACCTTGCCTTAATTATCTACTGAATACGTCGACAAGGTAGGATATATCTATATATTTCTCAAGTGGGTCGATATATCCAATGGATACTTAACACAAAGCCATAGGTGGCTGAAGGATCTATCAGAACAAATATAACAACTCAAATGTATTACACATCACAGAACAGTAGGTCATCACATGCATTTACACATATACAGATACATTACAGAGTTTACAAAATGATACTAGTCAAGTGGTAAAGCAAACCACAATATACAGACGAGTCAATAGAGTATATATCAGAGTTACAGACAAAAAGGACTACACAAAAAGCTATGACAAAAAGGAGCTAGCAGAATAGTCCATGCGGAAGCAAAAGAGGCTAAGTCCAAAGTACCTAACCTGAAACATCTCGGTCTGACCCGAGTATAAAATACACGGGTCAGTCTAGCTAAACAAATCAGTTAGATATACTAATGATAATGAACATACAAAATCATAAAGTACCACAAATATCTCCAAAAGAGATATCCAAATCATCTAACATAAGATGAATCATAACAAGCCTCATATCATAGGCAATTCAAATAAACAAAGGACATACATGCCCAAACAAGCCAAAAGGCAATTGACAAATACCAACAAAGGTAACACAAGTTTCCATAAGGTAATCGCTATATATCGTGTGATTCAAAGAACCAACACCGAAGGGCGATACACTAGGGAAATGTAATAGTCAAAGAAACAAAAATGCTCGAGCTCAGTACAAGGATCCATACGCCCGAAGGCAACAAACCGTAGTGGCGGTGCTGGACACCACTGTCCGGCGGAATGTGTCACAACTCTCAGAAAGGAACCCGGAAAATGTTAACGTGAGTCCCATACCCCACGTTCGCACTAAACAGTTTACTACCTGTTAGTCAATTTCACACTCAAAGCAGTATAAAGTTCACCTCATCTCATCGGTAAACCAGACCCAAAGGTCAAAACGGTCAAATGAATAGATTAGGAATTAACTGAAAAGAAAAACGCACGTGTTCATAGCACGCATTTTATTTAATCATTTGATTCTCCTCCCTCTTCGCTCGAAGTGCAAAATTGTGTGTGTTTTAAATAGAAATTAGAAGTTAGAGAAACAAGCTTTTAATACCCTTTACAAAGATCATTTTATAAAAACTCATGCACGAAATCAAAAAGGAATTAACAAAGTCAAATATGCAATAACAACTAATTGGAACAACCCGAATCGGTTAAAATTAGAAACCCAAGAAAAATAGGCAAAATAGGCAAAACAAGTAGTGGTCAGTCGACTAACTGCAAAGGGTCAGTCGACTAAACCAGAAACCAGAAAATCCCATTTCCTGCAGTCAGTCGACTGACTACAGGAAATAAAGACTCTCTGTTCCTGTAGACAACCCCTGGAACGCCTATCTGCTACAGCAAGTCGACTGATTGTAGAAGGTCAGTCGACTGACTGGCACTGGTGCTGTTTTTCAGCCTATCAAATGAAGAGTAATTCGTCCAATTTTCGATCGGACGAGCAATGGGCACTAGAGGCTTATGCCAATCGACAACCCAGCCCTATTGGCTCTTCAATACAACACCGAAAGCATGTTCAAACATCAAAGCTATGATCTTTAGAGTTTTTAACTTCAAAACACCAAAAATTGAAATGTTCACCAATTCAATTCAAATCAAAAGCAAACGAACATGAATAAGTGTTAGGAATTCATACCTAACATCAATGATATCAGAGAAATAGATGTGAGTTCAAAACTCACCTTTTTAACTCAAAAACAAAGATGAGAAGCACAAACACAAGGAAAAGATCAATCACTCTTCACTTCAACTCTACAAGCTTCAATCTAAGATTAAAACAAGTATTTCCTAAATTAGGTTTAGGAATTTTCTGAAATTGAAGAGGAGAAGAGATGGAGAAGATGAAGATGGAGCTTACCTTAGCTTTTCCAAGAGTTTGGAGCAAGAATTTGTAGTTTGCAATTGAAAACTAGGGCTTGGTGTTTTAATTTCCCATTCCTCTCCCCATTTTCAGTTGTGCAAGAGAAAAAGGATGTAATTGAGAATGAATGGAGAGGAGAGGGACTGAGGTTGGATATATGATGAGTTGGGTCAAACCCAAACCCAAAACCCAATAGAAAAATAGCAAAAATCAACTTACTCCAAACCTATCGAAGCTTATACTCAAAAAAGTCGCAAATGCCATTTTGGACTCAATGGAAGTGGTCCCGAGTCCTAATTCGACCGTTTGCAAAAAGTAGCTTTACGGACCTAATCCGATTAACGACGTTATATTTAAATAAAATATTTAAATATAAAATCATAAAATATGCGGGTTGTTACAAAATCCATGAGTTATATATTTTTGATTATTTTAAGCATCCTATCATAATTGATCTATTTGATCACCTGGGTGCAATTCTACTCGCTCGTGAGTTTAGTCTAACCATACTCACTAGTGGAATAAACTAACTAGTAATTCTGTCCCTAAATCCCAAGATGCAATTATGGGTAATGCAAATGTGAGTATGACAATGACAAAATTATGCAAATTTAACTATTCAAATTATCAAGAACATATGACATCAAACATCAAAAAATGTTTAATAATAGTCACATCCTTCAAAAAATTACTTAATTTTAAGTAATAATTCTTTTGAAAATATTCATGTAAAATTGGGCTAAAGCGCTATTTCATTTCCTTGAAAAAATTTATATTTAGAAGTGGTTACACACTAGAAACCTTTCTTTAAAAACAAGAAAAACATAGCCCGAACACTTAACCAAAATCTTGTGCCAAAGTACTAACATCTTTCCATAGCTTTCGAAACATCTATTATCGAAATAGGGTTGTTGACCCTTTAAAATATTGGGCTATCGATCCTCTAAAACATAGCTCCTAGTTATAAAACATATGGCTACCATGCTGCTAAAATATAGTCGTCGAATCTCTATATCGAGCCTCTAAAATTATACCATCTGATTTATAAAACATATAGCCATTAAACCGCTATAACATAGACGTCGAACATCTAAAACAAAGTGATTTGGATCTGTGAAACATAAGCCTATTATGCTGCAAAAACATATATATCAAATAGCTATATGGTAGCTATCGAGTAACAAAAGACGAAAGGTATCGAGTTTAAAACATAAGGATGTCGAATCTCTACACTAGAGGGTGTCGAACCCCTGAAACATGAAGGTGTCGAACTTCAAAAAGAATAACGTTGAGTCATAAAACCATAAGGTTGTCGAGCCTCAATAACCTTGAGATACCGAACCTCTAAAACAAAGAAGACGTCAAACTTCTATACAAGCTGATACATTTCATAGCTACCATGTAGTTATCGTATGCATCAACCCTATAGTTGTCGAGTCTATAAAGTAGATACATCATAAAAAAAAATGTGTAGTTATTCCATATATTGGCCTTTATAGTTGTCGAGTAACAATGAGGTAGGGGTATCGAATATCTACCATGACACTTCTGTAAATAAGTTAAAAACTGTTTTATTTCCTTTTAAAGAAAATACTTTCTAGTAACTCTTACCTCTTATCAAAATTTCACTGGATAACAAAATACTATTCATAATCCTTTCAGAAATTGCTGGTAGATCATGTTCTACCTCCACAAATAACTTTACAAACCCTTATAATTAATATATTTAACCTGTATTAATTAACACTTTTCTAGAGTAACAAATTAATAGAAAATCATAATCATTAGGGAAAGTTCTCAAAAATCACCAAAAATCCGAATATCTTTCTTCCTTCACATACAAAAAGTTTAAGAATAAAATATTAATATAATTATTTTTAATAATTAAAAATCAAAATAAACACCTTTTTCCCTTTAGGAAATTCATCAAATATTCATACAAACTTGAAAAATTATGAAATTAAAAACTCATCTCCAAAATAATGTTTACACAAAATATTCAAATTTTAAGTCAATTGGATATCAAAAACTAGGTTTTTACCTTTAAAACCCATTAAAAATAATTTCCATAAAATTCCAATAATCCATCATTCAATCTAATAATGTTATCATCAAACTAAGCATGACATATTACCACAATAAACTCAGAATCAAACATAGATCCAAAAATAATCATAAACAAATGAGATGGATACTATTATTCACATTAGATTGGATAAAATAGATTGAGATTTGATGTAGATTAATTTCCCTAAACTTTCCCCTTTGAATTCGTTAGCTTTCTTCTTCCTTTTTCCTTAAGTAATGGCCTACCCCTTATGTTTTGCTTTGATTTAGAAAATAAAAATGAGAATGAATGTGAGAGGAAGGGTTTAAGGAATGAATAAGGAGTTATTCCCATTATGCCCCTCTCACTAATCCCTTTCTATTATATATTTAAAACAATATTAATTGATTAATTAAGGCCTGACCCAACTTAGTTAACAAATTTCATTCTCCTTATCACCATATATTATTCTATTTAATTTATCTAATTAAATTTCTTGAATAATGTCAAACAAAATTTAGGGGTGTTACAGGCACTATCTCCTTTAAAACTCCATTCTTATCTTGATCGATTTGATTTGGTTCTATGTACTTCAACTTTCTACCTTCTGATTTGGCCTTCTTACTATGCATTTGGTGCACTTTTGTTGGAAGACTTTGTTTGTTTTCCTTAGATATCAGTGCTTGGGGACTCATATTGTAACAATCTGTTTTTGAGCTTGTAATCATTTTAGTTAAAAAATTATATAGCCAAGGAAAAATCTAAGTTTGCATACGATGTAGTCTGGCATTAGGACCACTTCCATTGTGTCCAAAATGTTATTTCCGAATCTTTCAAGTATAAGCTTTAATATATAACGAGTTTTGGATTTTGAGCTATAAGTTCGGACTCGACCCCAAAAGGGTCGAAAAAGCTAAATTCTGCATATGATGGATTTTGTAATGACCCGTAAGTTTTAACGGTTTTTAATAACATAATAAACTGAATTTTTGTGAAATTTTAAATAATTGAATTTGGAAATAAAAATTTGATATTTGGTATGCGTTTGTTTAAACGTAGCAAATGTCAAATTTTCATCAGAAAATATGGAAATTTATTCTGTTGTGTAATTTTCAATTTCAATTTAAAATCAGTTATATTAATAAAAATAAAATGTATTCGAAACATAAATAATTTTACATAGTAAATTTGTAAATCATTTTTCGAGTGAGACACCATAATTCATTTCGTCAAATTTGGACTTCTCTAGCCCCGTTTATCTTATCTTTTGCATTTTTGCAGCATTTCCGGTACCGAATACCAAATTTTGATAGGATGATCTTATCGCTCATATTTGTGTACCATTCTATTCATCTCGTCATGTTGATCTCCACAGTATATTTATTTGTGTATTTTGGTGTTCAGTACGCAGTAAAAACCGTGAATCAGTTAACCGTATCGGTACCGTTTTGAGCCCTTTTGATTTCCCCATGACCATTCATTTACCCATCGGCTGAAAACAAACAGTCATTTGTTTTAATATTCCTAATTTCATGTACGTGACTTTCAATATTCTCTGGGTCCAATTTATTATTCTCTGATACGTTTCTATTTTGCTTCAGAGGAAATAATAATAAATAAAAAGGTTTGCATTCCTTCCTCACAACCATTCCTTCTTCTCTCTGCTCTGGCACTTCATGGCCGAAATATTGCTTCCTCTCCCTTTTTGAATTTTTTTTCAAAAACCGCCTGTATATATATAAAATAGAAAAAAAACAATGAAGCTTGCGTCCATATTTCCCTTCCCACCTCAAAATCTCCTGTGCCTGAGCCAACTTTTTTTTACACCACCTCTAGCCCTCCGCCACGCAAGCCCAGCCACCCACCACTGCCGCACTTCCCTAGCTGCACCTCCAAATCTGGCCACCATCCCATGCCTTCACATTCTCCGGCCGCTTGCTCGACCTTCAAACCCCACGCGCAGGCCGAGCCTCCACCCACCACAACTCCTGCACCACTCACGGTCGAGACCATCCAAGCACCCGAGCATCTCCACCTCGCCCTGATAGAGCGTGGCCAACCCCTCCCTTCCCTGCATCAGCCTCCTCCCGTTACAACTACTCCACCTCTTCACGCGACCTGAACAGCCAGCTCTTCTTAAAAGAAAGGTATGTATTATATATATATATATATATATTTGCAGTATATATGTTTACCTCAGTATTTATATGTTATATAGTATTTTATAATATGTTTAATGATATATATATAAGTTTTGTAAAATATAAAAGCTTTGCCTACTCGGTTGTTTGGTGAAAACGTGCTGTGCATATGAATATTTATAATGTATATTATATATATATATATATGTTTGTATTTACTTTAGTATACATATGTATATGTTTCCAGAAACTTTTTTTTGATGTCTCGTTTATATGGGTGTTTATAATAACGTTGATTTTAAGTATATATGTATATACGCTTATAATAATATTGATTTGTTTAAATATTGATCTTAGTTTACGTGTGGAAATTTTATATTGATTTTTAAATAAGTAATTGTAAAGATATTATTTTAACATCTGTTGGTTTATGCAAATATATTTATATTAGTCATATATATATAATATGTTCATTGGAGTATATATAGGTTCCTATAAGTTTATAAAGGATCTATGGCATTATACATATGTATATGTACAATAAAGTAAGTTATAATCAGTATTGATTTAAAAAATTTAATATGTATGTAAGTTATATAATATAATATGTTAGTTTATTTTGAAGTTGGTTTATATGAGTTACATAATATGTACTATAAGATATTATATGCCAGTTTTATATATGTTGGTTTATATAAGTAGATATAATATGTTTGGAATATTCTATTATATGTTTAAAGGGTATATATTTAGATGTTTGAAAGTTTATTTACAGTTTATATTTTCAAGATAGATTTCTGTTATAACAGAATCTATGTGTATATTATGACAAAATATTATTAGAGAATATAAAAAGAAAATATACATTATAAAGATTTTATATGAGTAAATAATAGATTTTTAAAATTTATATATATTTCATTTTCATCGATTTCCGAATACCAGCCCAACTTTGCTTCATTCGTCGAATTCGTTCCATCGTACTTTGCTTTGGAATCCGTGCGTGGATTCGCAACTCATATCATTGTCAAAATTCCTCTAGCCTCGAAAGGTGAGCAATCACTCACGATTAACAATTTTATATTTAATAAATTTAATTCACATTGAAATGACAATTGAAATATGCTGTTAAATTTGAATTGTTCTGTTATTTAATTTGTTTAATATGATATGTAATTATCTGCCATTGTTTACCTATGACATATGACACCATAACATGTTGTATATATATTATATTTAGATTGTTACTGTTGATATATGCCTGCTGTTGATATTATATTATTATCATATTTGTTCTCACTCTGCAAGTTCCCTGTTAGTTATAATTCCCCATGGGTTGAAATGATACATACCCGAACGATCTTGTAGATTAAGGGAAAATCGTTATGGGTTGAAACGATAAACCCAAGCGATTTTCATTGATTTTGAAATTTTGGGATTGCGGGTTGAAATGATATACACCCATAAATATTTAATTTGCGGATTGAAATGATAAATATCCGTATCACCTGACCATGGGATAGAAAACTATATACGGACACCGTTGGTCTATATTTTGAAAAGATTTCCAAAGTTTTGGAAGGAATGATTTTATTAAATATTAATTTTAAATACAATAAAATGATATTTTATTTTGTAAATTTAGGTTTTAAATTATATGTTTGTACATTTTAAATTATAAGTTAGTTTTGAAAAATAATTTAAGATTTTACTTATAATTTTATTATTTTAAAATTATATAAAATAAGATTTAATACAAATATATTTAATAATAAGATTTAATTCAATAAAAATTTAACTTAATTGGTTTATAATATGTTTAAGTATTTATTTAAATTTATACTAATATTTTAAAAATATATTTTTAACAACTTTAATAATAAAGGTTGGGAAGATAAATTAATGTTGACTTGGAATTTACATTGGTAATAATTGAATTTAAATAAGAATTTATTTGAACTTATTAATTTTTGAGATTTTGAAAATATGATTCATAACTTGATTTGATAAAAAGGTGATTAAATGAATATTCTCAAATTTTAAATAAAATTGAGACTGAATATTTAATATTGATTAAAATTGTTAAATTGGGATTTAAATAAATTGTTACAAAAATGATTAATTGAATACTTTCTAATTTGAATAAAACTAAAGTTAAATGTTGAAATATAAATGAAATCTATATTATGAATGCTTGAATACTTAAACTTGAATCTTATTGGAATTGAAGTGATAGTTCAAACTGGATTTTAATCGATAAAAATTGAAATGGTTTATTGAGTATTTGAATTGAACCTTTAACCTTTTAAAATTGAAAGTGTTGAACATGGATTGATTTAAATTGAATTTTGGAATTTAAGCTGATTTGAATCGATTTGTGAAATTTGAGGAAACTATTTTTATTATATAAAGTATTTATATATATATATATATATATTATTTTAATATATATATATATAAACTATTTTAATATATAAATTATTTAAATATATAAACTATTTTAATTTATAACTATTTTAATATATATACTATTTTCAATATCTAAACTATTTAAGTTGGAAGTGTTATGATTTCAAAGTGTTATGATTTCGAAAGTGTTATAAATTTTAAAGTGTTACGATTTTGGAAATGAATATTATTTAAGTGAATAATGATATTTAATTGATATGGTTTTTGAAATGAATATGATATTTTGATATGAAGTATAAACTATTTGAATTATAAAATGACCACGGTGTGAAATAAGCGTTTGGTTGTTAAAGAGACCGGGATCGGATATTGTCATACTCTCTGCCAATACCGAAAACCACTTTAACAACTGTGCACGTGGTGGAGATTCCAGAATGAAGTAGGATGGTTTGGTGAACGGTTCTGTATGGTATTTACGTAGCCCTGACTCTCGTGAGTCAGCTTGATGTGGCTAAAACAGGAGCCACGTCGGCCCAAGTGAGGTCATTCCTCCGATCGGGCACATTTCTTTGATACCATTCTATTACTTTGTGATTTGATTGGGTGCACCTTTTGATTTGGGAGTGTGTCACGAGGTGGGTGGTAGTAGCTGCTATGCGTTACCACCAGTCCGGATCCTCAAACGGTATATCTACCCTGGCATTGCCTCGCGTGCCTTGTCACATGCCCTATCGCGCCTTCTACGAGTTTGTTTTGTGTCGTACCTATGGAGTGCTCCCTGATAGCCCACTTGCGAGTGGAGTTTACAGTATCTGTATAGACTACGACATTATATAAAATGTGGTAAGAGGGTTATGGGTAACGCCTTAACGCGATTTTAATAGTTGACTTTACTATAGACATTATTATAATAGCATATATTACTGCATAGTAGATAGTTCCACGTATCCTTAGAGGATGGAGATCCTAAACATCCTTTAAGTTACTTGTATTTCCGTTGACATTTCACTTGAATTGAATTTACTATATAAGAATGTTAATCCTGACTCGAGTGTTTTGTGTTTTGCTTTATGCTCGGGTCAGACTGAGTGTCACAGCATTTGAGATTCACCTTTGGAGTTGGAGCTTCACTTGAGGATCCATCTATTATCTATTCAGCTTTCAGCTATCCAGTGTTTTGTTCAGACTTGCCATCTGTTTGTATTCGAGACTACATTGTATTTGAGATATTCTGTTGTATTTTATTTCAAGCTCTGTTGTTTTTATAGTAGCTTAATGAACTACTATTTATCTTTCCGCTGCTTATTGTTATATTACTCTATGTCTGTGATTCTGTGATTGATTTATTACTGTGTATGCTGAGTTTTGCCGAATATAAAATTAACAATATGTTGTTTTGAGAAATTCAAGTCTGACATGTGTGGATGCGAATGGTTCGAAATAGCGGGTGATTACAGATTTGGACTTGGGACCATTTCCATTGTGTTCAAAATAATGTTTGCAAGTCTTTTAAGTATAAATTTGATATATTTCGAGTTGAGATTTTTGGGTATGAGGTTAGAAAGTTAGAGGAGTTTGGAGATAAAGTATAGTTGACTTTTTCATAAAGCATTACCTATTTGAAGCCCCCGCACCCCCTTCTTTCTTCTTTCATATTTACTTTTTTTTCTTTTTACCACTCAATGCCTCTCTTCAAATCAACTCAAACCCCATCTAAAAAAATTAAATAAATTATAGGAAACTCGCCATAATTCAAGTTGAAAGATTTAGAGCAAACCCAATTCATCTCAAGTCGATAGAAGGAGAAAGTGGTTACTAACCTTTTGGAAGAGGCTTGAAGGATAGAGTGGAGAGATTCTACTTGTTCTAAGCTTGGCTTTAGGTGAGTGGAGATGAACCTTAAATGTGTAGTTATTTAAAAACTGCATCTTTAAAAATGATATGATATATATTAGAAATTGTTGGGTTTTATTGGTTTTGAAGCCTAATATAGCTTCAATGGATGTTGGTTAAGAAGAGAAAGAAGGTTCATATTGTTAAAAATTATAAAATGTGATTTTTAATAAGTTAGTAAATGATGTTAGTAGCTTGGTAGAATTGTCATTGTGTTAATCATGGTTAGGACTTGCTAATGATAGTAAGATCGGAAAATTTCGTATTTGATGAAATTTTGATTGAACTACAAAGAGTTAGTAAGCTGTGAAATGAGTAGGTTTGCTAATTATGTATATCATGTAGAAATAATGGGTGGAAGTGTAAAATTAGAAGGATAACCAAGTTAATGATCGATGAAAGTGTTTATTTGCAAAGATAATCAAGTTGTATTATCAACAAAAAAATGTTCATTAATACTGAAATCAAGTTATTATGATTGGTAAAAAGTTAGAAAGTGTAAACTATGAAGACTAGATCATTAATGAAAGTTGTTGATATAAATTAGGAAAAATTGTCAAAACAAGAAAAATACCAAAAATTTAGGAGTTCGAAAGCTAAGACAAGCCTAGATCCCCCTTAGAAGGCCGAGGAGAAGAAAACCCCTTTTTTGTCATCGTTGTGCCGGGGGCACGACCATTTTCAAGGCAGTGTTGTGCACTGCCTTGTACGGGAAATGCATGCAAGCACTTGCGGACACCACCTTGCAGGCGGTGCTAAGAAGTACTGCCGTGCTATGCACGACGGCGTTTGGACCAGGACAAGGTCCGATTTTGGCCTTTGGAGTGAGGGAAGGTTATTTGGGTTTGAAGAGCTTCTGGGTTTGTCCGGTTAAATATATGGGAATGTTCTACTTTGATGGAGCTTCGAAATTATAGTGAATTTCAAGAGCATGGGATAGCTTGAATCCAGATTGATTATCCATAGACAATCGGGTGATATTGGTTTCGTAAAAGGAATCCATTGTACCATTGAGGTGCACGAACTGCAGACGTGGTTCAAGGGCAGGGGCAGAGAGAGACTGAGATGCCAGTCTAGAGTAGGTTATATATTGTTTCGTAGTACAAATGTGTGCTGTGACAAGATCTGCGTACTAACTTATTTGAGATGTTGGTTTTCAGGGAGTCCACAAGTTAGTTGTGGTTCTCGATAGGTCTCTTTGGTAGATAATGACAATTCTTCACGGGCATTGGTTATGGATAGTCATATTACGTTACTTTGAGCATGTGATGCTTTGATTAGAAAGTATCATTATTATTATACTCATCTTGTAATTCAGTTGAGCCGGGATTTAAGAAGTGTTAGAGTTAGGAGTATGCCCTAGGGGCGATTATGTAATTTATTACATTTAGAGTACGTAATGTTCTCCAAACGTTGGGCAGTGTATTACTCATGACTGCCGGGAGCACATAGGGGTTACGTGCTAATAGTTATTGGCTAACTATGGAATGACTCATTTGATAGTGTTCTATTGGTTAATATAACTATGGTCAAACAGAAAATATCAATATGAATAATTTACACAGTTCTTTCAACTTGAGAATACTGTGAATATTCAATATGAAAGCTCCGTTTTGATTGTAGTCAAATCATGGCATATCGTCCATTGAGTGACTATAGTTGGGTCAAGTGGAAGTATTAGAAGTGAATTACTATTCAAGAGAGGATTCGTCTCCTCGGTTATATGGGATTGGTATCACGCTCAACTCAAGTCAACACAAAGTCAAAATCTCTGGCCAGAGTAATTAGGTTAATAATATTGTTATTATTGAATCAAGAACTTTACTGTAGACTTGAATGTGGACGATGTTTGAATTTTGACCATTGCCAAATTCAACAAGTCCAAAGTGATAGTTTTGACGAAGAGAATTGGTGTAAATAATTGTCACAACAGGGTAATGCTTAATAAAGTGAAATTAGACTTTACTGAAGCTGAGTAAGCGATAAATTTTGCCATAATGTCACACCACCTGCTAAGTGATGTGTGAACGTTAACATTCGAATAGTTCGGTGTTAATCGTTGACCGAATTTACATCCAAGAGTCACACCACCGAAATAATGAATTCTCTTTAGACCAAACAATTTACTTAGTTTATAATTGTTATAAATTAATTAATATTTATCAAATATTAATTATAAAATTTGGATATGATTTGAGAAATAAAATTGTTGCGTATATTTATAAAAGATACAAATATATTGATTGATATGAGATATCGATAGCAAATCAAGTTAAATATAATTGTTGATATTTAATTTGGGTTAAATGGGCTCATAAACCCATGCATTTTAGAGTGATAGGTAGCTAGGATAGCAAGGGGAAAGGGCAGCTTCTATGTGTGCAATTAGGGTATGGAGATGTGTGGTTGACATCCTAGTTTGCTCTCTTATCCTACCCATATAAATGTTAATCTCAAAACCCTAATCACTAGCCAATTCATTTTTGGAGCTGCCACCTTCTTCTTCTTCTTCTTCTTCTTCCTTTTAATGGCAGCAACTATCCTCTAAAAATATACCAAAATCTCAAATCTAATTAAATTAAAAACAAAACTATTTGATGGTGAATGGTCGTTGATTCTAAACTAGCAATCTCACGAATCAAAGAGTTTTAGAGAAAGAGATCTCATTATTTCAAAGTAGACTTTAGGGCATCTGTTTTGGGTAATGTTTTTCTATATATTAATCATATTATTGTGGTTTTAAGATTTGTTAATAATTTAATCATATGTATATAAATTAGATTATTGTTATTTCATTAGTTAGGTGAGATTTTAATATGTATTGTTATTGCCACAATGAAGATTAGATATGTGTATAAAGTTTCTAGATTTAATTCATGTTTTAGGTTTGTAACTTGATGTTAAATGGTAAAATAAATTTTAGATTAAAATTATATATGTTTATATATATATATATATATATATAAATTTATTATTTAAATATTCATATATAATTTAAATTAAAATATACTTTTTCATTTTTATAGTATAACATTGATCTAAAATTTTGTTAACATTATTTTATGTCTATTATGAATTATAAGTACTAATAATAATTTTTATGCTTAAATAATTGAATCTTGAATTTTATGTAACTGAAAACGATTTCTAAAGTTCGTTTAAATTATATTTGAATAAGAAGGAAGATAGTAAACTTTTAATTTGGATTTAAAAGTGATTAAATTGAAATTGGAAATTACTCGTTGTAACGGCCCGAAAATTTTCGACCCCGAAAATCGACACTAATACGTCCACTGTATAGAGTGCCGAACAACCGAGTGCCGGAAATCCCAGACTGTTAGGGTTAAGAAGAAAACGAGGTAGAATAAAATAGAAAAAAAACAACACAGAATCTCACAATCGCAGCGGAACAAAATATAATATGAAATAACGACATTTTATACAAAGAAAAGCTGTAACTGTCAATATACATACAAGATATCAAAGTACAATAAATCTGGACAGTTATAATAACTTGTCCTCAACTAATGAATAAAATAGTCCATAACACACAGCGAAATATACTCAATACGTCTCTACCATCCAGCTCGTCTCCTGAACTCCAAAAGCGTCCTAACCTGAAAATCTGTAATACTCGGTCTGACCCGAGCATTACAATAAAGTAACACCCGAGTCAGGCCGGAAACCAGCGTGAGTAAACCCATCTCAATATGAAATATTTAAGTTATAAAAACTTCTTTGAAAACCAAGGTAACTCGTATATCCGCTGAGTTTTTATCAGATTAAAACCAACGCCTTTACAGAAAATTCATCGATATTTTGATATTGTCTGGATACAGCTACTTATTATAAATAATATAGATTATTTATTTTATTCAATTCCAGCCTGTTTGACTCTATAACCAAACCCGTAAAGGTTCGTAATGACTATTAAATCGAAGTGGTTCCGGATAACACTGCTATCCGGCCCCGGTCTCTTCGAATCAAAAAATAACTATATATACCAGTTCCGTTTTTTTCTTCTCTTTTCTTTTCTTCCATTTTCTGGATTTTTGACATATATGTAAAGTTATATATATATTTAAATAAAATTTAACAATTTAAAACTGTATAAGGACCCTTCATCATTTTCCTGAAAAACCGTAACTGACCCAATCTACATTTTAATTTATTTTGTTATCATATATACATTTTTTCCATTCATTTTATATTTGTAAAATCCAACATTTACAACTAAATTGCTTCACCCTCTCTCCTTGAACCGAGCCCAGCCCAAAATCTTTCTCTTCTTCTTATTTTTTTATTTATTTTATTTTTAAACAATCGGGCCGAAGCCCAACATTTCATTTACCAAACAAACAGACATGCTTCCCTTAATCTCCTTCCCTCTCTCACTTTTCCTCATACTTTCTGTTTAAAGAAATCTCCAGTTCTATCATTAGAAAAAAAAACCCTGCGAAACCGAACAACAATACACGATTCAACATCAGAAATATGTCGATCGACTCGAATGCCACTCGCGCCTAGCTCCGAGCCTACTACACATGCACCACGCATCATCTCGGTCTATCACACTCTCAGCTGGAACCACCTGTACACGCGTGACACGCGTGCATGTACACAATCGTCCAAATGCTTAAATGTAACGACCCTGAATTTTTGATATTGGAAATCAGAATATTTAATTGAGTTTAAATATTTGAATGATAGTTTAATTTGAAATTCGAGATATTAGAATGAATTTGGCAATTTAATTTTGAATTTAATTATTAAAACTGGGTAAAAATTTGAATCTTCAGTTTTAAGCTGATTAAAAATATTTTCAAGGCTTAGAAAATCTATATTGATGATACTGAAGATAATAAAAGCTTCAGAATTGAATTTGAAACTGTTTTGTTCAATTTTGAATTTTATCGTTTAAATCGATATTTGAAAATAGCGTTCCGAGGCACAGTCTCAGAATTCGACGAAACCAGTTTCATTGGATCCATAATATTGTATTATTATCGGATTTCAATTTTCGTAATGTTTGGAATGATCGTTTGGCCGTACGATAAGCAAATGCGCTGAAATTAAATCGAAAATTTAATATAATAACTGGGTCCAAAAAAGCTATTTTCTCCATACGATCGAATTTGGAGTCGAAACCTTTTCCATTGCGTTCGGAATAGGCGTATAACATTGCAAATGCCTAGCAGCACGCCTCGATAGGAGGTCAAGTTTTTAAGTTGCTTTTATCGAGAGTTTGAATTTGAATTTAATTTAAAAATATAATTATATCCTAGTCAACTTTAGTTGAAACTCCCTCACATCAAAATTTTTTCTCTGCACTCTGAAGCACTACAGCCAGCCTGTATACGCTACCTATCCTTTCGTTCAAATCAAAGCCGTTCTTTTTTCATCTTAAAATCACTGTCTCCTTCCATTCTTTTCAGAATCAAGTCAAACGAAAAAAAAATCAAAGCTTCAAATAAAAATTGCCGCTCTCCTCTACTGTTTAAAACCCTCGTTCGACATCAGATGATATTATCTCAAATTGTAGATCGATTCGTTTATAAAAAAAGGAAAATGCGATTTCAAATCGCATCAGGCTCCACGAGTTCGAATCTCGCGATCGAGTTTTGGGGGAGAGGAGAGCTCGAAGAGGTCGCGACCGCATGCACGATGCCGTGAAGCTCGGCATGTCGTGGAGGGCGACGCTGTTGGTTATCGCGTTTGGGTAATCGCGACAGGTGAACGAAGTCGAGACTGTTGGGGATGTCGATCGTGGTGAAGGCGGGTTTCGCGTTGAGAAGTGGTGTTCGACGGCGAAGGTCCGATTTCGAGTGTTTGGTGGCGAATCGCGTGGAGCAGCTAGGGCTTTGGGTTCCTGGTGGCAACGGCGAGCAGTGGATGGGACAACAGCGGCGGCGCGATGGTCTCGAAAGTGTTGGGGTTGCGAGGTTGCGATGTCGATCTCGACATCTGTGAAGGCCGCGAGTTCGTTGGCCTGAATCGCGAGTGTAGTGAGGTACAATATTTCTTTTAGTATATATAGATGCACATAAATTGACAGTAAGGCATAGATGCCACTCATTTCCAATTTCAAGGTTTACATATGTGTATGTATATATATACAGTAAAGTAGATTTCTGTTATTTTTTTTAAGAAAGAAAGCATATATATACAGTAAAAAGAAGAACAATTTTGTTTAAATTTTCAATATGTATATGTATATAAGCATAAAGGAAATTATATTTAGAAAAGACTTTGGAAGGAATATAAGAATTTTTGAAGTGTTTGGAAAATTTATAAAAGTTAGATTTTTGAAATCTATAATTTATTCTATAAGTGTATATGTAGTTTCAAGAGAAAAGAAAATATTTTTGTTTCGAATCAAATTTTAGTTTAAAAAATTTAAATCAGTGGTTAATTGAAGTTATCAAATGGGAAATTTATTGTTCGATTTATTCGAATATTAATAAATTGTATAAATTGTTTATACAAGGTCTATAAATCGAGAAAACAAACTGGAATGGAAATGGATTGCAAATTAAAGGTGAGATCTTCTCACTCGAATAAAAATTAGGATTTCAGTTATTGATTGATTGACTGTTTGGATGATAGTATATATATAGTAGTATATAGCAATATATATATTGGAATATATATATATATATATTGGAGTTGTTGATTTCCCGCATTATATAGCGGATGAGACCCTATGCGCCGCATAATAGCGGATGATATTTTATAAATCCCATATACCGCGATATTCCACCTCGAAGTGGAATTGGTATTGTGCTTACATCTGTGGATGTAGGGAAATAGGTTGGAGGGATCCAACAGGATTCCTCAAAACATTTGAATTGGGTTCATATGTTGTGTGTTGATTATTTATAATCTGTGTATGATTATATTTGTGATTGAATTTGTTGAAGGCTATAATTTAGCCGAATGTATTTTTGGTATCGTTAGATACAAGAAATAAATGAAATTGGATTTTTGAAAATTAAAGTTGGAAATTTTAAGTAAATTTCTTTTGAAAGAATTGGGTGAATTTAAAAGAAGGAATTTTAAAAGTATAAAAAGTTGATTTTTGTAGTCTTATCGAATTTTTTTCCAGAATATGGGAAAAGATATTAATAAATGGATTTTGGATAATATTGTATAAAAGTTGAAGAATTTATTAAAAATTGGATTTTTAATAATTTGAAAAGAATAAAGGGATTTATTTAAAAGGTGACAAATTTGTTTGAAATCAAATTGATAATTGATTTGGTATTGGAAAATAAATATTTGGGAAATCGATATGAAAATTTATTTGGTGTTTGAATGAAAATTGATTTTTGTGTTGAGAATAAATTTGGAAATCAATTTGTAAAATGATTTGGTATTTGGGATTAAACTTAGAATCAATTTGAAATTTGATTTGGGATTGAAATGAAATGGAGAAATCAATTTGGAATTTGATTTGGTGTTTGAAAGTGAATATTTGGAAATTTAAATTCACAATGGGAATTTATAAAGGAAAGGGAATTTTATTCCACGTGGGAAAATATGATTTGAAATATATGATTTGAAATTTGTTTTCAAAGTGATGAAGTGTGGAAAATATATATCTTGCAAAGATATTTTGAAATTTAATAATTTGGGAAAATTATTTAAATTGGTTGATTGTTGTGAATGTTGTTGATAGTTAAATAACTGACTATCAATATTTTCCTTTGAAATGGCACTTGAATTTGTTTTTAAAACAAACGCTCATTATTCGGTTAAGCCGGGATAGGACTTTGTGTCATATAACCCATTCCGAATAGTGATATGTCGTGAATGGACATTATTTAAAGACCGGTGTGAAGACCGAGTATTTTCGAAAATGAAAGGACAACCTGTCGAATGTCTCTACACTGAGTTGCTCTGGTATAGAGATTTATATCACTCTTCTTGTGATGGGAAGTCCGGACGTGATTAGTGAATACCCGGATTGCAAGGGCTTCTTTGGAAGTGCCTTCGGTTCCGTTCGATCCCGGAACGGACTTGTATGGATGTGTGTCTGACGTTACACTTTGAGATGTAAAGCTGGTTTCTATCAAATACATTTCTGTTGGTGGCGGAGAACTTATTCTCTTAGCTTAACACCCTTCTCTGAGACGTACGAGCTCAGAGGTTATGTAGTTGATGGTTACTAGTGATACATTCCCAATTTGGTAATGTGGCATACGAAGTGTTGTTGATCATTTGTTGATCAAAGCATGACTTTGTGAAAAAGCGTAGCTTTGTGGACGAGACTTCGTCGAGCCTCACAACCCGGTAATGGTCGAAATAGGAATGTTGCGGCAAGGTTTTTAGGGGTCGCGCCCTTAGGGTATGTCATTTCCTTTTGGATAAAAGGTGATATCATGGTATGGAGCCCAGATATTTTACCTATGTTGATGCTGCAAATTTATTATACTTTGTGGTTGTTGCTTTGTGGTTGAGGATCCTCGGATAAAGGTCGGTGACGACCGGGGGATGGCATACTTGTGTGTTAGTTACCTAGTTACAGCTATACAACGTGAGGTAGCGTCAGTGTGTTAGTTACCTAGTTACAGCTGTACAGCGTGAGGTAGCATCGGCCTTGTGTTTGCAGAGATCCGGTTAGGTTATCGGGGCATCTTTCCAGAGGCATTTCCATTTCGGTGTAAGGAAGTTCCTTTGCCTGACCATTTGTTGGAAATCCAAAGAAACAATACGCGCCCTGTACGGTTTTAGTTGTATAACCTGCTATGGAATGTGGCGGTAACCTGCTATTGAACATAGTAGCTATAGTAGGCATACAATAATGGTTGTATGCTGGCTAAGATTAATATTATACTTTCGAAATGTTTTCCATACTAGGCACTAATGATAATATTAAAAAGAAATTTACGTATCAAGCATATTTGACTATCATAAGGAGAAATCTCCTCCAATTCTGCGTTTGCATTGTGTGTGTGGCGGGAGGCCTTATGGTAGTTTCATTTTCCAAAAGCATTGCGAATTTGTTTTATTTTCTTTGTGAAAATAACTGTTTTACGATCTCACACGGTCACCATGACTGACTCGGAGTTTATTGTTCCCTTTCTAAACTCTGGGTGCCCATAATTTTCCACACGGGCAGCCTAGAGTTATGTTATCAGGATATTCTGGATATTCTGGAGCTTTGGAGACGAGCTGGATGGCGAGACGTACTCTCGTCCTTGTTTATTTATTCCTCTGTGTATTCTATATGTGGACAAGTTTATATATAACTGTCCATTGTTGTATTGAGTTGTATATTGACTCTGATTGATGTATGTATAAACTGATATAGTCTTTTGTTTTAAAGATTAGTCATTCATCTATTGTATATTGTTCCGCTGCGAATGTGAGATTCTGTTGTTGTTTCTGTTTCTTCTTCTTAATTTTTCTTCTGTCTTCTTCCCCCTCTTCTTTTTAACCCTAATGATTCGGTTTTCCGGCATTCGATTGCGCGTCATTTGATACAGTGGATGTATTAATGTCGACTTACGACCGTCGAAAAGTTGGAACGTTACATCAAACCACCGCCGTGACACTCTAGACCAGCTCCCCTCCGCTCTCTGACCTCCATCATCACCTCGCTGAACAAGTTCCCCCTTACATCAAAATCGAGCCTTCTTCCAGAACCAGGAAACTCACCCCTTACCACAAAACACTAGACTGCTCACTACCAAATCCACCGTTTCGCTAGTCACCGTCGCCGTTTGAAAGCACGCCCCTGACTCTTCCTTCCTGCCAAACCCCAGGAGTTCCGGTCGCGTCCTCCGTCACCAATTCGGTCGCAATCGACCACCATCCAGCCCTCCCTTAAAACCCTACAACCACTACGTCCACCCAAACCACAACCTAAAACATGATTCCGCCACCGTAAAAACCTTGACCACATCACACGCTACCCCCCCCCCCAGCTAGGCCTCACCACACCTCGTTGACGAGATCGCCAGAAAAAGATTTTTTTCCCATGAATTCCGTTCATCTCGAAATACCTCCGCCCTAGAGTCTTAAAAATCGAAATTCTTTTACTAAAAATTCCATTTTTGTATGACGATCCCAAAAATATACACGACTCGATGATTTAAACATATCGGTTCTCAATGGAACCCAAGTCATCTACGGTATCCCTTTGATCTTTCCCTATATACCAAACGGTTGGACTTCAAACTATTTTTAGTGAAAACTACGCTCGAAACCAAACATTTCTCTAGTTAACCTTTTTCCCAAACTCAAACTAGAACTTGGGATAAAGATTTTTAGAAGGTTGTTCATGTATAAATATTTTTCTGTTAAATAGAACAGAGCACCAATTTATACTTCTAGGCTTTTAAATTTAGAGTTTCTCACACTATACTCGAAGATATCGAAAGAAATTTTTAAGTTGATCTACACTAAAAAACACTCATCTTCTCTTTTGGAACCATAACTCAAAATTTAACTAATTGTGAGATAGAAAATTTTGAAATGGGAAGATCTACATTTATATTTTTTATAAAACAGAGATACTGTTTATTCCTTTCAGTTTTTAGAGTGTTTAACATGATTTACACACCTATATAAGTCATAAATGAGTCAATATCAAAGGTTTTACCCAAATTTCCAACTCATAGATGCATACTAGATTTTTCAGTAATTAAAAGATTTTGCTTTTTCTCATAATTTTATGCATATATACATATATAACCAATTGAAGATGTAAGTATTTGTACTCACTACCTTTTGGAAGATGGTCTGCTGCTATGTTTTAAGTCTGCTTCCTTTGAACAGAGAATTGTTTGAGAAGTAAATGCTGGCTTTGTCCTTTAAAAATAAATTTTGCATCTCCTTTTCTTTAGTTGCTTTTGGTTTTTATTAGTTTGTTCATGAATGAAGAAATGTAAAGAAGGGCTGTAGTATTATAAAAGGGGAGAATAGTTGGAGGTTTTCTTATGTACAGGCTTTGTATATATTTTCTCTCATTTATTAAATTTAATAGGCTGACCTGATTTGATTTCATTAAAAGGTGATTTGATTTATTATGTGGATTAGATTTCTCATGACTTGATTTTGATATTTGTTATGATGATGTTCCCTTAAACATTTACATGCATTTATATATAGATATTGAGAGATTTACATATACCATATTTTATGTTAACACATATATTTACATGTTTTTAATCACTTCCAAATCTACCACACACACATATATTTCGACAAACACATACATATAGATATGTACATCCATACAATGTACATATTTATTTTACTTCCTATCTAACATCCATATATATATATCACCTTATATACATCAATTTATACATATTGTTGTCGCCATATACACATGTATTTACGTTCCCACTATTTAAATAAATGCTTATATATATACGTTTGCTTATATTTGTCATCATATATGCTCATTTATCTCCTATCCATATACACATTTACTTCATATGGGTATATATACATATATATCTATACTTATATACTCAAATATATATTTTAAACATCATAAGCTTGTATATATTTATCTACATATATTTATGGCTGTTTTTATCTTAATTTAAATGGTGGAGTTTATTATTTATTTTCTATGAGATCTATCATATCCAGAGATTTATAATGAAATATCTAATATAGTTTTTAAACCAATTTATATATGTCCCGATGCTTTAATTATCAGAAATTTATTTATTCGACCCATCAAAATTAATATTCCAATAATTTAAATCAGTAAATCACCCAATTAACCGTCGTCAAAAACCCGGGTCATTACACTCGTTTTAATTAATATGTAAAAATAGCCTTCCGAGCACTCTCTTGTATTTCGATGAAACCAGTTTCATTGGATCGGTAATAGTGAATTATTATACGCCACCAAATTTCATGGCGATTGGACGAATTGTTTGGGCGTGTGAGATCGAAACGCATAGAATTAATTTAAGTAATTTAAATTAAAATAATTTGATTTTGTAAAGCTATCTTCTGCATATGATCGAATTGGGTCTCGAGACTAGTTCCATTGTGTTCGGAATAGGGATATAACATATAGAATGCCAAGCGGCATGCTTCGTTTGGAGTTCGAAATTTTCACGGATGAACAGTGCCACGAAAATTTTCTATAAATAGCCCTCAACTTCCTTCATTTGCCAAAACCCTAGCTTCTAACACTTTCAACCGCCATTAAATTAAACTATCCAACGGCCATTGTTGCACGGTGAGGTAGGAGCAAAATTAGTCTAAACATCCAACATGAAAGTTGGAGAGCTCGACTCCACGAACAAACTATATGGTCGGATCGTCGATCAACGAGCCGTGGCGGCAGCTATGGGCTTGCGTCCATCTGCAACAAATATAGGTTTTTGCGAAGTGCGCGCATGTAGGAGGGTGGCGCGAGGCGGTGTTCGTGGTTGTGGGGCGGCGCGGTGGCACGCGATGGTGGGTGCGGGGGCTCGGCTGGTGGCGCGACGTCGAAGTTTAAAAAAAATGGGTTGCACGGCTGAAACGCGTGAGCAAGGGAGAGAGAGGAGGGAAGGAAGAAGGCTAAAGTTTAAACCTTAATTTAGTATGTTAATTTTAAATTAATTATTTCAAATTTCGAATTAATTCATAACTTTCTCGTAAGAGGTCGGTTTCGAGCGCGACAAGTCTCGTTGTGATCGTATCGACAAAGGCTACGCTATGGAGTTGGATCGGATGGATTCAGAGCTAGCGATAATTTTGGGTTAAAATTGGACATTCGTTCAATTTTAATTCAAAACTGAACGTTTGGTGACTAAAAATCAAAGTGAGTTAATCTCAACTTTTTGGTTAACCGGGAATATTTTTAGTGGATAAAAATTACCTATTAGATGTTTGGATATTTATTATTGATAGTTATTGGCTGTTTGAATAATTTACTAATTATTATTAGTTGGATTTGATATATCCCTGCCTATTGGAATGGATGAGACCCTATTATGTTCCCATGTAAGAGCTAATGACCCTTTATACGAATCCCACCTCGAAGCGGTTGATTTATATTTTTATGATTATATACTGTACGTGATGCAGGGGGACAGGTTGGAGGAATCCAACAGGATTCCTCACAATGTTGATTTTATTTTCATATATATAGTGATATATGACTGGTTGAATTCCATATTGATGACATGATATGATTTTTCTTAATTAGTGCTTTAGTAGCACCAGACCTTAATTTTGGTATTTTGAAATACTGAAAATGATGATTTTGATGTAAAAAGGATTTCAAAGTGATTTTTGAACGTATATATGTTTAATGATTTTTAAATTATTAAAAGGAATGGATTTTTAAATAAAAGGTTATGATTATTGATGTTATAAAGTATAGTTTTGAGAAATACTTTGATTTGGGATTTTGAATAAGTTTATAAAAAGGATTTATAGAGGCAATATTTTATAAATAAAGAAATAGATTTATAATCGAAATTTATAAATCTTTTGAAAATGGATTTGAAGTTTGTTGGGTAAATGGATTTATAAAGGATCTTATAAATAAATTTGATCAATAAAGTAATTGATTTATAAGTGTATTTTGATAATAAAATTAGATTATAAAAGAATGAATTTATAAATAGTGTAGGATCTAGATTAACCCTAGAGGGGGTGAATAGGGTTATAGCAAATTTTCACGAATTAAACACGAAATCAAACTGCAGATAAATAAATATGCTGAAAAGTAAATCACACACAAAATTTACCCAGCTTCGGCAACCCCTGTCTACTGCTGCATTCCCAGATTTCTAATAGAATTAAACAGTATCCCGCTTACAAACACTCTAACAGACTCGCACACCCTTCTACCGCCTATAGAGTTTTGCAAACTCGCAAACCCTGCTCACTGAACTAATTCTAACTAGACAATCTGACACTACCTAAACCCTAGGTGGTGATTTACCCAGATTTGTTTTGAAAAATACAGAAAATAAAAACAAGAATAACTCGAAAAAACCTAATTTAAAATAGAGCCTTATATAATTAATTAAACAAATAAACCAGGCCCAAAAATTAAAACTAAAGTAAAAACAAAAACTTTGATCAAATTATTAAGGCCGCCCCCCTTTTTTTCTTTAGCCCATTTCTTTGATTGTGATAATGGTGGCTTCTCTTTCGTTCGTTCCTCTTTCTGAAATTAGGGCTTTGGCTCTCGTTCGTTTCCTCTTTGAATAGAATTAGGGTTGTGAAATTGAGGATGCCGACTCTATATTCTCGATCGAAAGATGATTTCGAACTTCGTTGCTTTTGTCGATCGATTGTTTCTTCGTAGCTTGGCTTCGGCTTCTCCTCGTTGATCGAATTCGTCTTTGACTTGGGTATGTAATTTATGCCTTTAGTTTACTGGATTGAATACTTGAATTCGATTGTTCTTGCTTTGCTCTGTTCTGTTCTAGTCGATGATGATTTTTGGGTCTGTATATATAGGGTTTTCGAAACCCTAATATCTTGTCTGAATTGATTTACTTGATTCCCACGTTGTTAAGACTTTCCCTTAATACATTTTCTATTTTGAGAAGGTACATACTTTGTTCCCACGGCTTTGATTTAAAACGTTCGATGATTGATACGCCCGAAACTTTCCCTTTTTGTCTTGATTTCTTTATGACTGATATTTCAGAAACTTTCCTAAAATCTGACTTTGACTTTATCAATTTGTAAACGTGATTAAAACATACGGTTTTGACTTGAATTTTCTTGACTTCTGGATTGATTTTTGACTGTTTCAACATTTTTAAACTTGATTTTTAAACTTACTTTTTGACTTGTTCACTGTTGTCTTTGATGATGAGCATCGACCTTGATCATCTGTCCCCTGTGAACTTCGTCTCTGATCATCTTCTCTGGCCAATTGTTTTTGTGATTTTCTGTGGCTTCTTTGATATAGTCTATGATTTCTGATTTTGTCTTCACTGCTGCATACATGTAATACTGTTGTAGACTTGAGCATAGTTCATCAGTTTACCCCTGAGTTTGTTCATAGTTAGGTGATGATCACCTGACTTTGTCTTTACTGACTTGTTCATGCTTCCACTGTTTCACTTGTACTCTGATGTTTGAACTTGATTTAGTTCGAACTTGTTCTTTACTGACCTGACTTGTTCAATGTTTCTGTGTTTGTTCCTTGACTTGATCATTGACTTTGATCTGTTAGTTGATGTGCATTGTTTTCCTGTCTGTTGCATATTCATGTAGTCTGGTTCATGTGCATATCCTTGTATACTCACACTGGTGTCACTGGTGCATTGCTATACTGGTTTGTATTGTTGCAGTTGCCTATGATGTATTCAACATCTGTTCTGGTTGGTCTTGATATTGTTGGAGTTTTATTTCTTGAGTTTGCATTGTGTAGCTTTAGTCTGCATTTGCATTCATGTGTGTGTTGATGGTTGGCTTCATTGATATCATTGGCGCACTTATGTCTATATGTTGATGGTCTTTGAGTTGCAGTGCTTTGTGCACTTGTGTAGCCAGTTGATATAGTGCTTCATCACTTTGCAGTGTGGACTTGTTTGAATTTGTAGACTTCAGCCTTGTGATATTGAACTATGCTTGTGCATTTCTCTATTGTGTACTATTACCGTTGCCTTTGTACTTGATAATGATGTTGTGGTTGCTTTGGGATTGAACTTGATATTGTTTACTATTGTACTTGTTGAGTTCACCCTGGCTCATGTGTCTGGTCAAGTACATTTGGATTTTGGTTTTGCTTCCTTAACCTGTTGCATTTGCACTTCTGTTTTGTATTGAATTGTAGCTTGTGTTCACTTGGACTTGAGTTCATTGTGATAGCTTCACTGTTATATGTTTTTCATTTGCTTGTAGTTGTTTCTAGTTGTACTTGATCATTTTGTATCTGCACTTTCAGTTGAGTAATTTCCACTGTCTTGGCCAATTGATTTTTCCAATTTCACCTAAGTTGAATCTGATTTGGATTTGACCTTGTGTTTGGTTGACTGTGCACACGAGTTGGTGAGGCAGTGCACACGTGTATGAATGTACACGTGTGTATTGCAGCCACTCATGACTACCTATCCCTGATATGAATACTGATACGCACAGATATTACACAATTAAAGATGATGACAATAACCCATATATATGAGACAACGATAAAAACAAAATTTTATTTTTTCAAATTCAAATTTGTTTATTTTCAGATTACTGTTGTAGTTGTTAATTATACAGGTACACAGGAGACAGGACAAGAACTGGAGCTGGACAATGCAAATAGATGCAGATAAATAAAACTGAGTGTTGAGTGTTGTAGTGGGGAAGCAAATGTAAATGTGAAATGTATGAAATCATGAAATGTATGAAATCAGTGTATGAGCTGAAAACTTTGTATTGTATAAAATATTATATTGAATAAAAAATACTGATTGAATTTGTTAAATTCTGTGCAATAGTATTATTATTCAATACGAATATTTATTCCTATATGTGTATAGTACAAACTGCAAACACATCTATATATTGATATATATTTTGTTATCATCAAACAAGAAACACACATCAAACAATCTCCCCCTTTTGATGATGAAAAACATATATATTAAAGATTTTGAAATTATGATAAATGTGTTTGAGCATGAAATTTTTAGCTCCCCCTATATGAATGCTCCCCCTACATGAATACTCCCCCTACAACTGAGACCACTCCCTATTTAGAAGATTTAGGAAATTACAGGAGAATAAAAGAACTATAGAAAAATAACTAACAGCATTTAACAGATTTGGTGAAGTATTCCAAAAATACTTATTTCCTTATCAAAATCTCGTTCTTCTCCCCCTTTTGTTATCATCAAAAGACTGACAAAAAAATAATGGAACAGTAGGGGAAAAACAAATGTAAACCTAAGAAAAACCATAATATATCATAACAAGATAACAATTTCCACATTTTAGAGAATGGATCGATGATTTGGTTTTTATATAATGAGAAGAGGGATGTTTTTTTTCTTTAAAAATAATTTGAACATTTAAGCACAAAAATAAGCACTTACTAACCACGCATAACCATAAGGACTTTTAAATGGGATTAGCAGTTACTCATTAGCTATCAAGCTCCATCCATGCATAACCATAAGGACTTTTAAATGAGAATGGAGTGATGATAAACTAAAATTCACATGATCCATCCATACATAACCATAAGGACTTTTAAATGAGAATGGATGCATGAGAAATATTTTTAAAAAAAATTCTTTATTTTTCTTTTTAATTTAAAAGATAATTCACTCTTTCATTTTTCAAAACCATTATGAATGATAGAAAAGATGGTAGAATTAGAAATGGTCGTGGAATAAGTTATCATATTATGAAATTTCTTAAGATAGAACAAACATATTTCCACTACTGAATACCATATTCGAATCAATCTTTGAATAATACCCAAAACAGGTTTGAATCCTAGAAATTGAAGTTGAAAATAAATATCCAAGAATATTTCAACTAAAAATTGAAAATTGATTAGTCAATTTCCATAATACCCAAATCCAAACGTAATCTGGAAAATCTGTCTTCGGGGAGGGGTTTTGTGAAAATATCAGCAAGTTGATCCTCAGTTGAAATGAATTCAATGCATATGTCCTCCTTAGCAATGTGATCTCTAAGAAAGTGGTGTCTCACATCAATGTGTTTTGTGCGTGAATGATGAACAGGATTATTAGACAAGTCTATTGCACTTTTACTATCACATTTTAATGGAACTAGTTTATAAACTAAGCCAAAATCAGAAAGAGTTTGCATCATCCATAAAATTTGAGCACAACAGCTTCCTAAAGCAATATATTCTGCTTCAGTGGTGGATAATGCAACACAATTATATTTTCGACTTGACCATGAAACTAATGAATGTCCGAGCATGAAACATGTCCCACTAGTGCTTTTCCTGTCTACCAATGAACTCGCATAATCAGCATTAGAATAATCAACTAAATCAAAATTTTCACAAGAAGGATACCATAGTCCAAATTTGTCTGTGTGTGAAAGATATCTTAAAATTCGTTTAGTGGCTTTCAAATGAGATTCTTTAGGGTTAGATTGAAAACGTGCACACAAACACACAGAAAACATAATATCAGGTCTAGAAGTAGTAAGATAGAAAAGTGAACCGATTATCCCTCGATATTTCTTCTGATCAACAGCAACTCCTTTCTCGTCTTTGCTCAACTTCGTTGATGGGCTCATAGGAGTTTTCATTGTTTTGGAGTTCTCAACTTCAAATTTCTTCAACAGTTCCAACACATACTTGGATTGTGAAATGAATATACCATCACTGCTTTGCTTGATTTGAAATCCAAGAAAATATTTCAATTCTCCAACCAAGCTCATCTCGAATTTAGCCTGCATAACTTGTTCAAATTTCTCACACAAGAGTTCATTAGTAGAACCATAATGATATCATCCCCATAAATCTGAACAATCAAAAATTCACTTTCTTTATGTAATAGAAACAGTGTCGTGTCAGCACTTCCCTTTTTAAAGCCATTTTCCAAAAGATATGTACAAAGACAGTCATACCAAGCTCTAGGAGCTTGCTTAAGACCATATAATGCTTTTTTCTAGCTTATACACATGATTTGGAAAATCGTGATTTTCAAAACCAGGGGGTTGTTCAACAAAAACTTCTTCTTTCAAATCACCATTTAGAAAGGCACTCTTTACATCCATTTGTTTAAGTTTGAAACCTTTATAACATGCAAAACTTAGCAAAATCCTAATGGCTTCTATCTTAGCAACTGGAGCAAATGTTTCATCAAAATCTATGCCTTCTATCTGGTTATAACCTTTTGCGACCAACCTAGCTTTGTTTCTAATTACGTTTCTGGATTCATCAAGTTTATTTTTTAAACACCCATTTAGTTCCAACAACTGGATAATCATTAGGCCTAGGAACTAATTTCCAAACTTTATTTCTCTCAAATTGATTAAGTTCATCTTGCATTGCTAAAATCCAACTTTCATCATTAAGAGCTATTTCAACAGAATCAGGTTCAATCTCGGAAATATTTTCAACAACTTTTAAACGAAATGATTTTAAATTGAAGTCGTGTTAACCATCAAACTAATATCATAGTGTCAGATTTAGAAACCGTAGGATCAACAATCATTAAAACATCATCATTATTTCAAAAAAATTTCTTGAAGTTTCACCAATAAAGTTCCAATAGTTTCAACAATTTCTAAAAATCCTTTTTATAGCATGAGTAATCAGTAATCAATCAACATCATAATTTGACCAAACAGATTAAGTTCTATGGAAAAAGATTGTTGGTCAATTTTTAAGCACAAATCAAAGTCATAGATAAGAACAAGTCATATCAAGTAAGTTAGAATCTGTCAACCATCATAATTACTTCGAGTAATTCTATTTAAAGATGAAAAATCAAAATCAATCATTTCACCTAACTGGCTGATTTAATTCAGATTATGGTGTAGATTTTCAAACTTTATCTATCGTTTGAAAATAAATACAATTACCTATCTTACCTGTACGATAATCTTTCGTTGTTTGCCCATTGTGAATCTGTCACCTTTATACTAGGCTAAGGAACGTTGTTTTGTCGCTCGTTGTGTGTCTGGAACAGCCAGAATCCAGATAACACTAATGTTGTTCCTTAGCCTGCCACCACACCTACACGGTAAAAGATTTTTGTGACCTATTTGTTTTTATAGGTCCATGGTTGTTAGTGGCAGAATAAGATGAATATGTTTGAGTAGACCCAAACCTATTAATATATGTTCCTTTTGGCACCCAAACTTGTTTTGTCCTTTCATTCTTGTTCCAATAGACATGAAATTTGTTTGTAAAATTTTTAGGAACCCAAACTTGTATAAATTTTGTATTCTTGTTCCTATGACTACAATTTTCAACACGATGTTCAATTATTTCATATCTAGCAAAGACACTCTTACCTTTTGCACTATCATCAACTTGTGTTTTTCCAAAGCCTAGTCCTTTTCTGTTGTTAGCAAACAGTTGATTTCCCAATAACATGTTGAATGATTTTTCTCCTCTTGAAAAGTTATTCAGTGATTTCTCAAGATCTTGGACTTTGGTTTTCAGTGTTGTGTTTTCAGTCACAATAATAAACTCTTTGGTAAAAACAAGCAACTAATGTAAAATGATTTATTTAGCAAAATTAAGTGGAAAATTTATTTATTTGGATAAACAAGTGATGTTTGGACAAAAATAGGATTTATAAATTTTATATAAGGTTTAAATTACATTTTTGGTTGAAAATAACCAATATGCAAATTATTTATAATTCAATGTTTCATAAATACAAATATGTATACTGAAATATTTATGAATGATAAAATGTTATGAAGATAAACGTTTGAAAATTTTAAAATGTGAATTTGAATTCAAATTTTAGAAATTCTATGTGCAAGTGTATGTGTGCACAACCAACATGTTTGGCTCGGTTGGTTGGTAGTTCAGACTACGGGGTTAAATATCATGAGATTGATCCCCACGATCGACACTCGTTGGCATTTATGAACTTTATTATAAAAAATATGTATACATACATGAATGCAATTTATAAGCTTTAAAGGGTCTAGTTATTATAACTAATGGGTATTTTGGCCCACCAAACTATTATTTCAGCAAATAAAGTAAAGAGATAAATTTATCTTCATCTCATTTTCTCTCGTAAGACTTATGGAAACAAAAAAGTTAACAATGGCTTCCTTTTGAAACCCTAAAGCTCATAAATTCTCATCAAATTAGAAAGTTAACTCACAAATTATTGGTCCAAATCAAATGTAAATGCTCTAATATATCTTCTAACTCTTCAATTTGTACTTTAGGAACTAAAATTCACTCATACGCTCATAGTTTCAGATAAGTTAGCAGGGATTTAAAGCAGTTCAAGCTAAAAGGTAAATGCAAAGGAGAATAGCAAGCTATTTTCAAGTTTAAAAGGAGAGTGAAGATATTATACTCATATATATATATATATAAGTGCTAAAGATCCTTACATGTCTATTTAATGTTGAATTCAGAAGAAATGAGTTTAGTTTTATGATTGTGTAGTTGAAACTGATAATGTTATATGTGTTTGTTCATTTTAAAATGAAAAACCCTAAACTTTAGTTGCAATTATAGCCTATTTGGCAATGATTGTTTACATATTATACTGCTTGAATGTATGGTGGAAAATCAAGAAGGAACCATGTCAGAATCACACAAGAGATCGACTAAGATCAAGATCGATTGGGCTACATTTGCTCGGAGCTAGCTGCTCCAGCAAATGCATAACCAATCGATTGATTATACACCAAGCGGTCGATCGCTTGTACTAAATCTTGAATCAATTTACTCATGGAAGAGTTTAAAAAATATAATAAAATTTATTTTGATAAAAATATCATACTTATTTTCATTTATTATACTCTAAAATTTATTTAGAAATGGATATATATATATATACATATATATTTGAAGTAAATTGTAATATGTAAGAATTTATATAGAATTGAATTTTTTTAAAATAATGCTATGATATAGATAAAGTATGCATGGATGTGTTATGCTTATCAAAGTTTGAGGTATGGCTGAATGGTTATTGGATATAACTTATTGTTGAAGGATATACGCTTCTTATGTATATATGTTGTTTTAAGCCATGAGTTTGTTATGTTATATAATGTCATATAAAGATGCTATGTTTATTATCTTTCTGATAATGCTATTTATGTGTTCTCTATATATGATTTTGATGCTATGTGAACTACATGATGATTGTATAAGTGATAAATCATGTTAAGAACCCTTAGTGACACCGGGTTAAACGATTATTAAGGGGTTTACTATTATAGAGAACATGCTTTATATAATGAATTGATTGATATCAGATGAGATATAGAGAACATGCTTTATATAGAGAACGTGCTTTATAGAGAACATACTTTTTTATATAGAACATGCTTTATCAAAGCATTTTTTGATTCAAGCCTGGTTTTCATTTCTCATTTTAGGTATCTATGATAGAAAATAAAAATAAAACTAATGCAACATTTTGATCTAATCCTTTGTTGCTTGAACTACTGATTTCTTCTAAATCTATTGCACCGGTTTGAATGCGTGTGCATCTGTATGTATCAGTACTTACAACTTCAAATAATGCCCAATAGTAACATACTTTGTACTTAATATTTAAACTTATACACCACCCTTTGACTTTGTTTATGCCTTATCTTCTTTCAGGCATGAAGTGAGAAATTTAGAACCATTAGGCGAAAACAATTGCCGCACACAACTGGACGTAGAGGAATGGCTAGATTGACCGACGATTTGGCTAGTTAATTAACTATAGCATTATTTACCTAGCTAGTTAATTAACTATCGATTGACTTATTCAATGTCTTTCTAAATGTAGATAAAGCAGAGTCAAGATTCATCATCCATATCTAAAGTTGATGTTTGGGTTAAATCTCACGCTAAAAATATGGTGAACCAGTGAACATTGATGTTGTAAATGTTCTTGTAAGAATATTTGATTTTGTCAGTAATTAAAAATTGTGATAATTTTACCATCATACATAACCTATATGTATATTAATTTATGTAGGAGGAGATTAAAAAAACTGATAATGTAAAATAATCCAGCTCGATAAATAATGTCAAAGAAGATGCAATTGCACAAGTATTGGGACACGATTAACCAGGACAATTAAGAGCACTTGAAAGGGGTTACACCATAACCAAGCTAACTTTGTCACAGTCTAGAGATATGCAACTAACTCAATGTCAAAAAATAATTTCAGAATTAGAGAGTATGGTACACATGCTAATGAACAAACAAGTAAACTTTAACATCATTTGGAGTTGTAATTATTACTCATAGCATGATTTGTCAGCTACCTAATTGTTACTAGTCTGGTGGATAAATCTTTAGTAGACTTTGTCAGTGATGGGAAGGTGATGCCCAACCTAGTGAATTATTATCAAACTCTTTTGCATCATTTATTTTTGGTTATCATACACGTGCTGAACACAATAACTTGTACATCGACACACATGTGAACAACTCCTTTGGTTTGTGTTTACAATACTGTTCATAACCGCTCCCTCGTTACTTGAGCATGACATTTCCATAACCATCACATCTCCCCTACCAAAAGAATCAGCTAATATGCATTCCTTATACTAGGCCAGAATAACCAAGTGCATGCAACTCTGTGTCACAAGTTACAACTATTATATAACTAAGTCCATGCAACTCAATGTCATAAATTATAACTACTATATTATCAAGCTCCACTACTATATGACTAAGTACATGCAACTCAATGTCATAAATTACAAACATATGTCATGCACTATATGGTTATTAATTATGTACCAGTGAACCTGAGATAACATCATGAATTATTTTTCCAAGTAATCAATGTCGTGTTCTAACGGAATACATGACTTCAAGGATTAACAATCTATCAAATCGAGAATATTTCCAAGGAGGGAGAATTTGTCATTACAAAGTGTGCTCTAAGGAATTAGTATTAGGTATGTATTTACTATACCATATGATTTATAATTTCTGGATAATATTATATTATTCATATATATATATATATGCCATTATTATATTGCTAGTTAGGTGAGATTCTTATATGTAACATCAATGTTATCGCATATTAGATTGGTTATATGTATGTTTTAATTTATTAAAAAAACAAATTTTTATATATAGATCTGAAGTGCACAACCAAATAAATTTTATTTTAAATATTATCATTTTATTAATTAATATATATATATATGTGTGTGTGTGTGTGTGTGTGTATTAATATACTATCTAATTTTAATTATATGACATGTATTTAATTATACCATCATATCATGTTAATAGTTGAACTTATATTTTATAAATGGATATCCAGGTAGATTATATTTTTCGATGGCTGCAAATTAATTTCAATATTTATTTACTATTATTTAAATCAATATACTAATTAAATAAATTATTTAAATAAAATATGTTTCAAAAATTAAATTTTAAATTTTATAAAATTATGTTATCTTCATATAAACTCTTGCCCAAAAATTCAAAATTTAAAAATCTTTTTTTGTACTTTAAAAATATCAATTTAATAAATGACCAAAATCAATTAATTAATCAAAAATATTATTTTGACCGAGGAAATTCTTGAAATAAATTTGTAACTATAAAATATCATGCTTGATTCTCTAAAAATTTAAATTTTCGAATAATACAACACGAAAATATTTTTTATATTATTTTATTATATTTCAAATAATTTATATATATATATATATATTAATGCAATAAAATATAAATAAATTTTTGTGTGCTATGCATTCGATTTGAAAAGGTTTAATACATATATATTTTAAATACATAATTAATATATTATATATACACACATATACATATTTATATATTATAAATATACTTATATATAATAATAATAATAATAATAATAATTTTGTTAATGTAATTCATACATATATATATGTATACGTGTAAAATGATCTAAAAAATTATATTATGTATACACACACACATATATATATATATATTTAATGCAATTATATAAATATAAATAATTAATATTTTTACATATAAGTTATATATACATATATACATACATACATGCATATATATATATATATATTTCACAGACCTTACTACTATTGCCCGGATTAAATTACTATGGAATTTGTTAACCACTAACTACCTTTGGTCGAGATGGATGAGGGCTAAATATTTGTCGAAGACAAATTTGTAGGTACTGCCTATTAATAACAAATTTTCAGGCACCTTTAAATCAATTTTAAAGCAACGTGAGATAGCTGCGAATCTTATGAATCGAATAATTGTTAATGGAGAGCAAACTGATTTATGGTTTGATCCATGGATCAATCATAAATCTTTAGTGGACCGATTGGTTGGAATAGAGTATATCTAAGCAACTCAGTTAGCAGTAAGGTGAGCAATATTACACGCGATAATCAATTGCAACCACAACTTCTATCAAAGACCAGGGAAGTATCCAATCAGATTATGCAGGTAAATGTTAGACCCGATGATATCACTGATTATTGGACCATTGCAAACCAAATGAAATTTAGTTTTGCTTTGGTTTGGAATGACATTCGTCAACATCAACAAAGAGATGATAATTTCCTATTAATATGGCATAGTATGACTGCTAGAAAGTTTGCCTTTACTACGTATTTAGCATATATCCAACATTTGCCTACAGCACACAGACTAGCAAAATGGGGCATGAATGTGGAACAACAATGTTCACTTTGCAACAAGTACAATGAATCACATAACCATTTATTTATAAACTACAAATTTAGCACTTATTTGTGGAAAAGGTTGTTCCGTAACTTAGAATTACCGCAAGATTCTGCGACCTCCTTAAATCAATGATTTTTGACTATGCGGCGAAGTTTCCCACCTAAACCAGTCACTTAGCAACTGGCATATGTGTCGACGTCCACGCTCATCCACCACTTATGGCTTGAGAGAGTTTGACGTCAATTCGAAAACAAACAGTGCTCGATGGTACAAAGGATGAAGCTTTTTGAGATAGACGTTCGCTTACAATTTGTTCGCCATTTTCAACGCCGAAGCTTAACATCGATGGAGAGAAAGAAGGTGTTGAAATGGGGTATTGAGCTCGATGATTCTAGATAGTTTCACTGCAGCTGAACGAAAGGTTTTGAAGTGTTATTTTCTTTTCGTATTGGGCTAGGCTGGTGGTTATACAGGCTGTTGGAGGTGTTCAAGCTACTACCCAGTTTGGGCCGAGACTTATCATTTTATTTTTTTTATTTTGTTTTAAATGCTAGTTTATTTTTGTGTTGTATTTTATTTACTACAACAGAGTTTTCCTGTTAATAGGGGATGTCGTGCTCTTTTTCCTTACAACAATGGTAAGGTTTTTTAAGGAGGCGAATCCTGCTATTGTATGGTTCTATTTTGTTTATTAATAAAGAACCTTTCCTTTCATATATATATATATATATATATATATATATATATATATATATACACACACTACATGGTTTTTAATATTTATACAAATAACAAGTTTACATGCATACATATATTTAGACAACATTTAATACATATAGGATGAGCTAACATGTCTGTTGCAATGTAATTCACAACATTTATATATCGGTATGCTATACCTTACACGGATTATTATGTTACATATGCAAACACACATTTATGTATATGATACATAAATGTACTTTAATATTTAATTGAATATAAATTAAATATAATTGTATATAATTTATAAATTTAAATAAAACAAGAGATTTTATTTAGATAAAATTTAGAATTATTCTAAATAAATTAGACTTCATAGGCCCAATATAGATCCAATAGGGTAAATTTTTTTGAAATTCATTCATAACTTCCGCTGTGGACTGACCCAATTCCAACAATAGTATTGGAGCCCAACAGGCTATGCGTCCATGTGAGGATTAACTATTAAGCTCACAGCCCAAAGGTTGCCCCTAATAAAAAAGGTCCAAATTTAAATTGGGCCTTGAGCTATTTTAAAAGAGTATTTAAAAATTAAAAATATAAGATTTTAAATTTAAAAGTTATATTTAAATAAGATATAAATACATTATAAAAGTAATAATATAATAAAAAATATCAAAATGTTTGAAAGTAAATATTAATTTTGAAAATTTAAAATTTATTAATAAGGTTAATAAAATAAGTTTAATAATTAATAAATGTATACATGTATTATATATTATGATATATGTTATGTTTTTTAAAATGTTTAAAATAATATAAGTATAAATGTATGTATATGAATTGAATTTTAAAATTAATATAATTTATTTAAAAAAATTTAATTAGATAATTTAATTAAAGGCTAATTAATTAAATAAAAAATTAAAGGTTAACTAATTAAAAGGTTAATTAATTGGATAATATACATATACATATATATATATATGATAGATGTGTCATACTATAAAGGTTATATATATAATAAATATTTAATATAAATGTTATATTAAAATAATATAAAATTAATCAAATAAATTGTTTATTATACATAAGACTATTATATATGTAATATAAAATATATAAGTTAGAAAATAATAAAACTTGTATAATATGAATGTATAAACTAAAGGTGGAACATCAAAGAAACCCAAATAGACTTAAGGAATAACTACAAACGTAAATGTACGTATACCATGATTTCTGATCCCAGTCTCCACCATCCTACTTCATTCTCGAATCTCCACCGCGTACACAGTTGTCAAAGTGGTTATCGGTATCGACAAAGAGTATGCCCATATCTGATCCCAGTCTCTTTAACAACCAATCGCTTATTACACACCGGATGGTTCTTTTACATTTCCAAAATCATTTCATAATTGATATCAAAATATCATATTCAATTCAAATCATATCATTTTCGAAATCATTACCTACTTCTGAAATTATATCACATTGAAATCATAGTTCGAAATTATATTTCCTTTCAAAAGTCATATTTCCAAAATAGGTTAAACTCTCATTTCAAAATATCATATTAAACCAAATATGTTATTTAATTCCCAACTTAGATTATAACATCATTAACCATATTCACTTAAAAATCGAGAATTTGAATATAAACCCATCCATTTTACTTAGTTTGGAATTTAGAAGAAAATAGTTTTAATTAGTTATAAATAGTTAATATAGATTTAAAATAGATTAAATATAATTAAAATAGATTAAATAGCTTTAAAATAGATTAATTAGATTTAAAATAAATTAAAACAGGTTAATTAGTTTAAATAAATTAAATGGTTTAAAATAGGTTAAAATGATTTAATATAATTAATATAGGTTAAAATGGTTTAATACTTTAAAAATCTTAATAATTAGAAATTTTGAAATAATAATATATTTTTAAAACAGTTTATATTAAAAACATAAATTTGAAATTTATATCAATTTAAACTATTTATTTCATTCCAACACATTTGGACCATTTAAATATCCCAAAACCTAATTTCAAATTTTCCATTTCAAATTTCTCAATAAAATATTTAATTCAATATCGCTTCCAATCCATGTTCGAAATATCAATTTAAATCACTCCTATTTCAATATTTTTCAAAGTTATATTTCAAACAATTTTAATAACTCGATTTCTATAAACTTCACTTATATTTCAAATTTACTATAAAATTTCAATTTTATTCCTTTAACAAATCTTTCAAAACAATTCGATTTTAATATAAAACTCGAAGTTCGATAAAAATTCAATTTATATAAATCAAAATTTTTATTTTAAAAATATCATTTAACTCAAAGCAAAATTTAAGGATTTAAAATCATTTAAATTTAACCAATCCGGTGTTCGTATATAATTCTCTTCCCTAGGGTCAAGTGATACAAATATTTATCATTTCAATCCGCAATTTACAATGTTACGGTTATAAATCATTTCAAACCGCAATCTTGAATTAATAATAAAATCCATAAAATCGCTCGAGTCTATCATTTCAACCCATAACAATTTTTCCTTAATCTATTGATCATTCGGGTATGTATCATTTCAACCCATAGTGAACTTGCAGTTTATAACGATATAAAATAAACATCCATTCATCCAATATCAACAATCAACATCCATCACAAACATCATCCAAATCAATCAATAAATATCAATATAGAACTGATAATCAATAACAGGTATTTAACTGGCAATTTATATTTAATAATAAATTAAATAATGATTTAATTCAAATAAATTCAAATTAACTGAGATGATGATTTAAAATATACCAAACAGTCATAAATAAATTTCTAATCACATGATAAAATTAATTTAACAAACATAAGAAAATTTAGAAGTTGTGAGTGGGTTAAAACACTCACCTTTTGAATTTAAATTGAATTTGAATCCAATTTAAGCCCAAAATGTGAACGGTCTCGGAATTCTTCCAAACCAGCGTCAAGATGTCTGAAATTTTAATACGATCCTAGCGGAGAAAACCATGCGTGAATCAGACCTCGTATGAGAAAGTTATGCACGTTAGAACGATTGAAATCAAAAATAAAAAAAAATAAAAAAAAAACGGACCAGTAACGTTGAGTCACGTCATCACCTTTTCCAGTTCGAACCCTAATCATGCAAATCTCGCCCATCCACACTCGCACCGCCACACTTCACGCCATCGTCGCACCTTCCACCGCATCGCGCCACTATGCCTGGCCGCGGCCACGAGTCTGCTCCCACCTCGCGACAACTGCAGCCCCTCCTCGCAACACCATCGCATCGCTATCACGGCCAGAAGAGCCGGCCGCCGCAAAGAACTTTGAACCCTAATGAATTAATCGTGGTAATCTAGCCATTAACTCATCACGAAACCCACATGGATGCGATCCCCTCGGCTTTCTCCATAATACTGCATCCTCGAATCGACGATCAGTCGAAGTTGACCGCGACTCAATGAACGGCCGCGAATTGTTCTCAAATTTTTGGACAAATAGTGCATCGAATTGAAAAATGAATTACAGATCTGAGATGCGCTCGTCGAGAGCTTCAAATCGATATATAATTCGATATAGTTTGTGGAGTTTGATTTTCAATTTGATTATTTTGATTTGGATTTGCAATTTGGGAACTGGTTTGTTTGCCATTGAGAAGAAGAAGAACAGAAAGAATTGTACGTACAGACAAATGAGAATAAGGGATAGCTAGGGTTTATAACGAGCTATTTATAGATAGGTCAGAAAATAGAAAGAATAGATAAGATTTGATTTGGATTTGAACAACGAACAACCCGAAAAGCCCGTTCTGCCTCCGGAACGAAAATGGGTCAACCCATATATCAAAATAGATGTTATCGATATTTTTAAATTCAATGGAACAGGTTTCAAGTCCTAATTCACTCGTATGAAGAAGTTATGATAAAATCAGCTTATTTCAAATTGATTTCAGTTGATTTCAATTAAATTAATTTCTAGGCGTTTCGAGTCCGTACGATCAAACGACAAGTCCGATCGTTACGAAACTTGAAATCCTACAATAATTTACCGTTACGAATCCAATGAAACTAGTTTCGTCGAAATCTGAGTCAGTGGCCAAAATGGCTATTTTTCAGTTAATTAAATTAATTAAAAATTAAATTAATTAAATCACATTTTCCAATTCAAGTTTAATTATTTACAAATTTTATCAATTTGGATTACTTGGTAAATTTAGAATCCTTTAAACAAATTTCTATATTAATTTACCATTGAATATTTCACAATTTACAGTATTTAATTTCAATTTCAATTAATCCAGTAATTATAAATTTAAATTCCCAATAAATCCATATATTCTTATTTCCATCTTGTTATTCAATCAATTATCATCTTATGGGTATAATTAAAATTGATTTATATTTATTACATTAATATATTCCCATTTTATATTAATTCCCATTAACGTAATATTTCATTTCGTTTAATTTCAATAATCCATTTATTACAGCTTAAAATCCAATATATAAATCAAACTTGAATTTCAATTATTTTTATTCCATCAATTGCCATATTATGAATTGAATTTACATTGGTTACTCCTTATTGAATTAACATTCTCCGATTACTAATTTAATCTACACTAACTGCACTAATTAAGTCAATTAACTGCAATTGATTTCAAATTAAATTTTATGAACTAAACAAATAGGTAACTTATAACAATTGTTACCATTAACCTTTAATTACATTTAAGTTTATTACTTTCAAACAAATATTATAATTACTTACAGAACATTGATTTTATTCAATTACCATTTATTATATTTTAAATTCATTAATTAATTCAATGTTTACGTTTGTTTTCTTATATTCAATTTATAGCCATGTATAACGTTTACATTATTTCATTCATTGGAATTTCATTCAAATTGTTAATAATTTGCTTTAATTAACATTGTTGCATTTTATTTTTCTTATTATTACATTTTTAATTTACAAAATTTTATTTCTTCAATATTAAATCACCAAAATCTTATTAGATTAACAAATTTAATTATCGAAAATTTTCGGGTCGTTGCACTCTCCCCCACTCAAAACTTTTCGTACCCGAAAAGGAAAAGGAGGGAAAAGAAAGGAATTAAGCAATCAATATATCTTATTCAAAATATTAAAATAATAAACAATTAATTTACAAAGTTAAATAATTTAAATAAACTATATCAATTTATAACACTTAAATCCTTTTATACTCAAATTAATAAAGTTTTGAAAACATTTCTCAAAATTTTCTAAGTCCAAAATTTATGAAAAATTTCGGTAGAGTCTCCTTTGTACGAAGAGGCCCGGGAGAAATAATAATATCAATAATAATCATATATATCAATATATTTCAAAATAATATATCCCAACAGCGGGGAAATAATATAATATTACTATAAAACCATAATCCGAGAACGTACCAATTTGTCGGGTAAACAACGCTAAATTTATGAAACCAAAAGCAATAGCAATTTCTTCCATAAACCTGTATTTCACTTATATAATCCAAAAGAGTTAACAATTATATAAAATGAAATATATAAAGTTGTTTCAACCACTAACAAACAAATCAATATAAACAACAATCACTGGCAACCACGACATACAATCATCATATGAAATCAATAGAATCAACTATCCATCCATAGCAGACAAACAAATAGTTTGTTCGGGTTCAGAGATTTTTAATCACATAGAATGACAAATAACTACTAAGTATACCATTTACTCAACAGTCTTAGATAAATTCAATGGATTATTCATACATCCAAACAATTAGAAGTGTCATATCCCAAACATCCATAAACCAAAACAAACAATAATTTACAATGTACTTTAGTTATTCTTATTAAATTTATTTCACAACATTTTACAGTTTTTTTTCTTTTCATTCATACAAGGATTATTTCTTTAACTTACATTTATATCTTACAAAAAATTTCCCATTCATTCATTCAGTGTTTATTTCATTTATTTTCCTTTATTACTTACAAAAAATTCATTTTCATTTATTCATAGACAACTTCTTTTATTGTATTACATTCATTTTATTATTTACTTTAATTATAAATAGTTTTAATATTAACTTAAGTTCAAAATCCTTTACTTACAGCTCTCATTTTCTATTTCATTTAATTAGTAGTATTACAATTTTTACTCAAGTTTATAATTATTTTCATATCAAATTTCTTATTTATAAAAGTAAATTTCATTGAACACTTCCATTACATAAGTTTTACTTGTAAAATTTCCATTGCATATTCTTTTAACATTTCAACTTTTATAATTAGTAAGTTATATATATGTCTTTAAGAATGCAATTGAAAGTTACACAAGTTTGACTTACTTATTTTATTTAACTTAAGGTTCAATAATTATCATTTCTTATTTTCATATTCTTTTGGTTTACAAGTTACACATTTCAAATTCCTTGTATATTTCAGTTATAACTTAGCATATCATTTCTTATCTTCATTTAGAAGTTTCAATTATTAAATAGTTAAATTTTTTATTCCATTTCAATAATTGAAATCTCTAATTCATATAAATTTAAGAACTAAATGCCGGGTTCCATTTCAAATCATTTAAAATAATACATACATATATATATACTCATAACTTTCATATCCAATCATATTTAAACTTAAAATTTTTATTTGTTTATCAAAATAGACCTGTAGTAAAACTACTACAATGGCCTTCCCACTTTGAAACTAGAAAATGAATGTCGATGATGCGTGCACTCATCACCGAAATTATTTTCCAGCGACAGAGAGGGGAGTACAGAACTTATTTCTTTCCAAAATTTCTTTAAAACAATTCTTTCGAATTATATTGAAATATTTATATCATAAAATACTTCTAAATAATATTAATATTATATTCCAAAATCATTCAAAAGAAATTTCAAAAATCCCGAAATTTAAGTTCTAAATTTCCAAATTTCATTTATTTTATTTTCAAATCTTATTTCCAACTACTATTTATAAATTTCACTACCTAACAACCAATATATTAAAACCAAATATATATCATTTATAAATCATTATTTTATATATAAAATATACAATAGGCAAAATTATTTCATTTACCTATATTTCAAAACAAATATTATGTCTGTCTGTCCTATTAAGTGTTTATAAATCCCTATCGATGTCATAGCGTCCTATGCACCAACCAGAATTTATAAATACAAACCGAAACAAATTAACGCAATATAAAACCTTTTATAACACTAACAAACACGCTCTCTCATATATATACACTCAGCGACTCATCATAGGGTATTACTACATTATAAGTAAAGAGTCAGACCCCACAAAGCAAAGATTATCGCTAAACCAAAGCTCTGATACCAACTGTAACATCCCGCCTTTTTGGACGCTTTAAGCAGACACGCATGCCAACTCAAATCATACAGAAGGGTGGATTGTTATTTGGGGTAAATAAGAAAAAGAGAAAGAAAAAAAACAAAACAGAATCTCACGGCGGAATGACAAAATATAATAATCAAATACAGTTCATGAAGCTGTTTACAAAACATTTGATTATACTTATATAATATAGAATCAGAGTTACACATATCAAAGATAAACAAATAATAATGCACCAGAACAGTATGATGTAGTGGAATAATATAGTAAATAATAGTAGTACAAATCTTCGTCTTCGTCCTCCAGAAATAAGGTCTTCAAATCCTAAAATGCTCAGGCTGACCCGAGCGAATTGAAAAGACAAAACACTCGAGTCAGAACTAAAAGATCTTATGTGAGTTAAATCAACGGTAAATAAATATGAGTGTAAACGGCGTCGGAGATGTTTACGGGTTTTAACATCTCTTATCCAGTGTCTAACGTGAGTGCAATAACTTAAGAGATGTTCGGGATTCACATCTCCTAAGGATCCGTTAAACTATCTACTATGTAGTAAATACGCTATTATAATATGTCTACAGTAATATAAACTATTAAAATAGCGTTAAGGCGTTACATTTTCCCCCTTAACACATTTTTATTTCCCATAGTCTATACAGTACCGTAATCCCAACCGTACTAGGTGCCGTCAAAGGGCACTCCATAGGTATGGTACAAACCAAACTCGTAGAAGGCGCGCTAGGGTAGGTGACACAGCTCAACTAGGCAATGCCAGGGTAGATATACCAATTACACTTCCGGACCGGTGGTAACGCATAGCAGCTACTAACGCCCACCTCAGAACACACTCCCGAATCAAAAAAATGAGGGTGGCCACCAAATAAATCGCAAAGTCAGAATATAGTATCGATGGAATGTGCCCGATCGGAGGAATGACCTCACTTAGCCTGTCAATTGCTCATGTTTTATCCACCTTAAGCTAACTCATGGGAGTCAGGTCCACGTATATACTTTATAGGATCGTCGCCACCATCCTACTTCATTCTCGAATCTCCACCGCGTACACAGTTGTCAAAGTGATTTTCGGTATCGACAAAGAGTATGCCCATATCCGATCCCGGTCTCTTTAACAACCAATCACATATTACACACCGAATGGTTCTTTTACATTTCCAAAATCATTTCATAATTGATATCAAAATATCATATTCATTTCAAATCATATAATTTTCGAAATCATTACCTACTTCCGAAATTATATCAAATTGAAATCATAGTTCGAAATTATATTTCCTTTCAAAAGTCATATTTCCAAAATAGATTAAACTCTCATTTCAAAATATCATATTAAACCAAATATGTGATTTAATTCCCAACTTAGGTTATAACATCATTAACCATATTCACTTAAAAATCGAGAATTTGAATATAAACCCATCCATTTTACTTAGTTTGGAATTTAGAAGAAAATAGTTTTAATTAGTTATAAATAGTTAATATAGATTTAAAATAGATTAAATATAATTAAAATAGATTAAATGGCTTTACAATAGATTAATTAGATTTAAAATAAGTTAAAACAGGTTAATTAGTTTAAATAAATTAAATGGTTAAAAATAGGTTAAATTGATTTAATATAATTAATACAGGTTAAAAAAATTTAATGCTTCAAAATCTTAATAATTAGAAATTTTGAAATAATAGTATATTTTTAAAACAGTTTATATTAAAACATAAATTTGAAATTTATATTAATTTAAACTATTTATTTCATTCCAACACATTTGGACCATTTAAATATCGCAAAACCCAATTTCAAATTTTCCATTTCAAATTTCTCAATAAAATATTTAATTCAATATCGCTTCCAATCCATGTTCGAAATATCAATTTAAATCACTCCTATTTCAATATTTTTCAAAGTTATATTTCAAACAATTTTAATAAGTCGATTTCTATAAACTTCACTTATATTTCAAATTCACTATAAAATTTCAATTTTATTCCTTTAACAGCTCTTTCAAAACAATTCGATTTTAATATAAAACTCGAAGTTCGATAAAAATTCAATTTATATAAATCAAAAATTTTATTTCAAAAATATCAGTTAACTCAAAGCAAAATTTAAGGATTCAAAATCATTTAAATTTAACCAATCCGGTGTCCGTATATAATTCTCTACCCTAGGGTCAAGTGATACGGATATTTATCATTTCAATCCGTAATTTACAATGTTACGGTTATATATCATTTCAAACCGCAATCCCGAATTAATAATAAAATCCATAAAATTGCTCGAGTCTATCATTTCAACCTATAACGATTTTTCCTTAATCTATTGATCATTCGGGTATGTATCATTTCAACCCATAGTGAACTTGCAGTTTATAGCGATATAAAATAAACATCCATTCATCCAATATCAACAATCAACATCCATCACAAACATCATCCAAATCAATCAATAAATATCAATATAGAACTGATAATCAATAGCATGTATTTTAATTGGCAATTTATATTTAATAATAAATTAAATAATGATTTAATTCCAATAAATTCAAATAAACTGAGATGATGATTTAAAATATACCAAACAGTCATAAATAAATTTCTAATCGCATGGTAAAATTAATTTAACAAACATAAGAAATTTTAGAAGTTGTGAGTGGGTTAAAACACTCACCTTTTGAATTTAAATTGAATTTGAATCCAATTTAAGCCCAAAATTTGAACGGTCTCAAAATTCTTCCAAACCAACGTCGAGATGTCCGAAATTTTAATACGATCCTAGCGGAGAAAACCGCGCGTGAATCAGACCTCGTATGAGAAAGTTATGCATGTTAGAACGATTGAAATCAAAAAAAAAGAAAAAAAGAAAACGGACCAGTAACGTTGAGCCACGTCATCACCTTTTCCAGTTCGAACCTTAATCACGCAAATCTCACCCATCCACACTCGCGCCGCCACACTTCACGCCATCGTCGCACCTTCCACCGCGTCGCGCCACTATGCCTGGCCATGGTCACGAGTCCGCTCCCACCTCGCGACAACTGCAGCCCCTCCTTGCAACACCATCGCATCGCTATCACGGCCAGAAGAGCCAGTCGCCGCAAAGAACTTCGAAACCTAATGAATTAATCGAGGCAATCCAGCCGTTAACTCATCACGAAACCCATATGGATGCGATCCCCTCGGCTTTCTCCACAATACCGCATCCTCGAATCGACGATCAGTCGAAGTTGATCGCGACTCAATGAACGGCCGCGAATTGTTCTCAAATTTCTAGACAAACAGTGCATCGAATTGAAAAACGAATTACAGATCTAAGATGCACTCGTCGAGAGCTTCAAATCGATATATAATTCGATATAGTTTGTGGAGTTTGATTTTCAATTTGATTATTTTGATTTGGATTTGCAATTTGGAAACTGGTTTGTCTGCCATTGAGAAGAAGAAGAACAGAAAGAATTGTACGTACAGACAAATGAGAATAAGGGATAGATAGGGTTTATAATGAGCTATTTATAGCTAGGTCAGAAAATAGAAAGAACGGATAAGATTTGATTTGGATTTGAACAACGAACAACCCGAAAAGCCTGTTCTGCATCCGAAACGAAAATGGGTCAATCCATATATCAAAATAGATGTTATCGATATTTCTAAATTCAATGGAATAGGTTTTAAGTCCTAATTCACTCGTATGAAGAAGTTATGATAAAATCAGCTTATTTCAAATTGATTTCAATTAAATTAATTTTTAGGCGTTTCGAGTCCGTACGATCAAACGACAAGTCCGATCGTTACGAAACTTGAAATCCTACAATAATTTACCGTTACGGATCCGACGAAACTAGATTCGTCGAAATCCGAGTCAGTGGTCAAAATGGCTATTTTTCAGTTAATTAAATTAATTAAAAATTAAATTAATTAAATCACATTTTCCACTTCAAGTTTAATTATTTACAAATTTTATAAATTTGGATTACTTGGTAAATTTAGAATCCTTTAAACAAATTTCTATATTAATTTATCATTGAATATTTCACAATTTACAGTATTTAATTTCAATTTCAATTAATCTAGTTTTATAAATTTAAATTCCCAATAAATCCATATATTCTTACTTCCATCTTGTTATTCAATCAATTATCATCTTATAGGTATAATTAACATTGATTTATATTTATTACATTAATATATTCCCATTTCATATTAGTTCCCATTAACGTAATATTTCATTTCATTTCATTTCAATAATTCATTTATTACAGCTTAAAATCCAATAAATTAATCAAACTTGAATTTCAATTATTTTTATTCCATCAATTGTCATATTATGAATAGAATTTACATTGGTTACTCCTTATTGAATTAACATTCTCCAATTACTAATTTAATCTACACTAACTGCACTAATTAAGTCAATTAACTACAATTGATTTCAAATTAAATTTTGTGAACTAAACAAATAGGTAACTTATAACAATTGTTACCATTAACCTTTAATTACATTTAAGTTTTTTTCTTTCAAACAAATATTATAATTACTTACAGAACATTGATTTTATTCAATTACCATTTATTATATTTTAAATTCATTAATTAATTCAATGTTTACGTTTGTTTTCATATATTCAATTTATAGCCAAGTATAACATTTATATTATTTCATTCATTGGAATTTCATTCAAATTGTTAATAATCTGGTTTAATTAACATTGTTGCATTTTATTTTACTTATTATTACATTTTTAATTTACAAATTTTTATTTCTTCAATATTAAATCACCAAAATCTTATTAGATTAACAAATTTAATTATCGAAAATTTACGGGTCATTAGAGAAATGATGATATTCAACCTTTTAATATTGTAAGAATATATGTTATATAATGTTATAATAATCCACATTGATAAATTTGTGCATTTAATACGATTGATAAAATGTTAATCAATTCAGATATACAAATGAACTGAATTGAAGATTGACAAATAGAAATATAATATATATACTTACCATTAAATACTTCTTGCATGTTAATATTTCCGATACCCATGCAAGTACCTAATTTTACAACTACTTAGTACATTCATAATAAGGTGTTTATTTGGTCGAGATTGTGTATTACATTCTATGAGTTCTAAACTCGAAAGAAATACGAGACTATGGATATCTGATCCATATATTGTTGTATATAAGTGTTATATGAGGAACAGTCATAGTTCGTAATGCACGATACTTCGACGAAATTTGCTCATCCGAAATAAGCAAATAAACCATGGTGCGAGATCGAATATTCAATTTGATTGATTATGATAAAGATCACATTATGTTAAAAGTAACACAAGACCAAAAGTACAATATAGTTCTAAGGACACAATCGTTAATATGTTAGTTTGATCAGTTTACACAAAGTGCAACATATTTAATGTCCTTAAATATTAAGGATGTCCAAGTATACTTTGGTAAAGAGTTCGCTATGATGTTATAGTAAGGATTTTCTTTTGAATGGTTAAACCATCTAGGAAGAAAATGAATGTACACAAGAAGATGTAATTAAAGGTATAGTTAGGATAAAGAGAGTGAATGGTTGCTTCTGCTTCATAAAGAAACACCGAAAATGGGAATTTTAAAATAATAATTAATACTTAATATTGGAATAAGAAATATGATTTCCATTCTGAAATGCATTTTCATATAGAAAATTGCTTTCTATGAGATTTATTTCTTTGAGTTTAAGATATTTGATCAAAGAACTCTCCGCTGAAACTAGTTACAGCGTAAATAAATAATCTATATTAAATGAATGATGGACCACCTAATTTAGTATGCTATCATAGTAATGGCGGAAATAGTGGGAGCATGCCATATAGCACTTATTGATTGCATCAAATTAAGAAAATTATTTTCATAAAACATACCGAACATTGTTTATGAAATAATGACTATTTTTTCAATGTTGACTGAAAAATAGACAGTTATATTTCAATGAGAATATTATGAATATTCATTATGAAATAAAACTACAATGCGGTATTCGTTTCACAGCAAAAGTGATGCATTGGAAAATACTGAAGTATCTAAAATTATTTACAATTATTTTGGAATTATTGACTAAGCCGTACCATTGAGAAATAATTTTTATTATATAATTATGAATCATATGATACTAGTTAATTATATCTCAAACAATTAAGGGCTATGCACCCATTTAGTGGGAGCGTCATAAGAGTTGATGAACCATTCAGATTGATATATGTATGTATGTATACATGTATGTATGCAATCGTAAGTCTATTAATTCCAAAACGGTTCCACGTACTTCATTATATTCACCGATGAGTCATCATGGAAATGGACATGTGTATTTGAAACGCATGTATAAGTCTATGATAAGCTTATAGAATATAAAATGAAAGTAAATAATATAACATGCAGAATAATTGATTCGATTTGATCGTGTGAGTAAGTATGTTGGAAAGAGTTCCAAATGTACTTAAAATGAATAAAGATTCATTCTCAATAATAACTTCTTCCTATTATACATAATGATAATTGATAAGGCATAATCAAACTTTATTGGACAAAGCACTATTAATGATGGGTGAAGTTGAATTAAACTCTTTCTATAAGGTGTATACTTAAGAGTAGTACGCAAGGTTAAAATTAATATCATCCAAATAATAGTTTTAAAATCATACAAGGTATGGGTTTATAAGAAACTCCATCATGTCCTAGGCCGAAGTGTTTGTGGGTTGTGTGAGTCGAAAGACAACATGTAATAATTATACGTAATTGATTTTGTATGAATCACCCAAAAGAAGTTTAGGTACGATAGTCATTGGATGACTAATTTATGTTGTGGACATAAGTATTGTAAACTAAAATCAAATTAGTTATATATATATATAAGGCGATTCATAAAGTGTTTATGAATACCCATTCCATTGCACTAAGAAACAACTATTATTTTAAGAAATACCAACTTCATAGCGAAGGAATTTCTTCAAGAAATTATTGGAATTAGAATGGATTTGGATATGATCCAAAGGTGAAACTGATTACGTAGGATGAAATGAAATTAATCAAACCTAAGAACACATCACATTAGAGTGTCTAATAAGTATTCTTACACATCAAAGAGAAACTATGAGTTTCTTATCCTTGTCAAGAATAGATAATCCTTAGCAGTCAATTAAACCATTAAGATTATTGACTCTATGATATGGTATGATGTGCAAATCCAAATAGATTCCAAGTACATTATCAAAATATGATTTTGACAGTTGTACTCAAAGTGATATGATCCATTGGACACAAATATGTCTTTAAAAAAAAGACAAATTCAGTTGGAATATAGTGAGCCACGTTGATGAGAATAATACAATAAATTTCAATTGTTGAAATTAACTTAATAGTTCCATAATTCAATGTGCTCAAGTTGGTTCGGATTTACTCACAAAATTATTTCTTAGTATGACTTTGTGTTTAATATGTATGTGCTGAAATGGAAAATTCTAAATGATGACTTAGAATAGATTGTTTGCACATAATAACCAAAGTGTCTCGAAGTCGGCGGGAGTGATATTTGGGTTTGTAAGTTTTTGAATATGATCCAAGAACAGATACGAAAGTGTCATTCAACAAGCATCAAAATTGAACAATTGTTTTGATAGAAATATCAAATAGTTTGATTATTAATCAAAATGCATAGGAAGCGTGTGAACATAAGAAAGAACGTTAAAAGGTACAAAGATATTTCTAAACCATAAGTAAACAATACACTGCTCATTGTTAATGATATACTCGTGCTAAAATCAGCTTTAGTTGTTTTAATACACGACAATGGATTTTTAATTGATGTCTTTTATAGTAAGTATAAAAAAATTTGGGAATGTCCCAAACGATATGCAAGGATACCATATTAAAATATTTATGTATTCTAAGGATATCGTGGTTTATTTATGTATTTGATACATGAAGTATATATCAAATCCAAAATGATATCGCAAAATGGTAGTTTGAAATGTTCTCATGTATTTATGAAATACTATAGAATTATTTACAAAAAAACAAACTCCTTATGAAGGATTGTTTGGACTCAAACTTTGATAAGAGATATTGAGTATAATACGTTAATAATAAATTCAAGATAATAATCTTTAAGTTGGAAATGTTCCAAATGAAAGTCTGTGGCCGATTCAATAAAAAAGGCAAAGTACATCATCTTGAATAGCGCTGTAATAAATGCAATGCCAGAATATAAATGCACAAGTGTTGAGAATCACATAACGTTGTTATATGATAATAATGTCATAATATAGTTCAAAACAGAATTTATAGCTCGCCGGAAGTCGAGAGACATAGTTAATTAACGTCGGAGAGAGTTGATTGACGGAGTAGATAATTGAAACATAATAGTATACTGATTCACTGAGGGATTGACCCGATTGATTTTGAGGAAACCGATTGGAGAAGTTGAAATAAGATTCATAATTGATCCCAAGTGCAAGTGGAAGATTGATAGAGCTAGGGATATGCCCTAGGGGCAATTGTGTAATTTGTTACATATATATAACTCTATAACTAATCTTGTTCGAAATAAAAGGCGTTTTCTTTCTATTATATATTTGATATAATGTGTTATATTAATTAATTAATTTAATTAAAATTATATTTAAAAGAAAATCCATAAATTGTGATATCCCGGAATTTCTAGCAATATCAATTTAATAATCTGTATTTAAATTTAAATTTATTTAATAATCTTCTTTTAATAAATATTAAATTGGTGATTTTATCTTTTAAAAAGCTAATAAATTATTTTCTATTTATAATGTGTATATATTTATCTATTGTAAATAGAAATCTTTGGTTTGAATTTAATAAATAAATAAATCTTGTTTTCAAATTCTAATATATTTTGGTAATTTGGAAATTATGATTTAAAATATATGGTTTTAAAATATTTAAGATAAATGTTTAATTGATTAAATTATATCTTAGCTTAAGTTTAAGATTAATTAAGGGGTTTGTTTTAACATATTGTTTAATAAATATGATATATTAATTCATTTAATAATAATAGGAATTTATAATCTTTTTTATAAATTATTTAAATTTGACAAATTATTATTTTCAAATAACATTATTAATGTATTGTCTTATATATATAAATATAAATAGTTTTATTTTATTTTCTCTAAAAAGTAATTCATAAATAAATAAATAATTATAAATGAAGTGTTTGGTAGTTAAGTTTAAAATAGAACAAATACATTAGTTAAATACATTAAGTTTAAAAATAGAAATAAATATTTCAAAGAAATGGTTGTGTGAAATATGAAATGGATATAAAGATAAGTCTAGAATTTTATAGTCTACATATATTTGCAAGCAAGTAATATATTATTTATACTATAGCAATGTAGATATGCAAGGCAAAAAGAAGAAAAATAACATTTTAGTACATACGAAATTGAATAAGGGATAAGTATGCAATGTGTAAGGACATAAACATTTAATGCTATTATCTCTAGTACACAACCAAAATCATATCAACCTCCTTATAAAGAAAAAAATCACTGACCAAACTAATAAAATATTGTACCAGCTAGAAACAAAGATTATTTTTTTGTACAAATACATCTATCAACCTGCACTTGTTCTTATATATTAATGCTTCCTTTTCTTCTTTTCGTTCATTAAAACTTAGTATACCAGAGAATTATCAGACCTGAAACATCTCCTCAAAATATTTTCAAATCTTCAACCTTCTCAAGCAATTCAAGTTTCCAGTTTTAAAGCTTTTCAGTTTTTAAGTTATAAGCAAGACAAGTTTTCTGGAATCAAAACAACAAAAGCAATGCAAAGTATTCAATTTTCAAAAGCTTCTCAGTTCTTTTCAAGTTCTCTGCCTCTTTGAACTGTGAGTAAACAAAACTTTTAAAACAGTGATATGGTTGCTAGCTTTATTTCATGTGATGATCCTATATGAAGAAGTTGTTTGCATGATTGATTTTATTTGAATATATATGAATTGCTTTGTTTATATGTGGATATATTAGTTGCTCCTCTGTTCTAGTTTCCAGTGAGTAATCAAAACTTCTCAAAATTTAAATCTAGTTGAATACTTGTTGCAGGTGAGTAAACTTTTTAATTTAAAAGTTAAGTAGGTAAATAAAGGTTGCTATGAAATCTCTATGATAATGATGCATGTATGTGTATAAATAAGTGTAGAACTCTGATATATGATTGTATTCATGTGTACATGTCTGTTATATTCATGTTCTTCTCTGTTTTATATTACAGAGTTTAAATTTAATTCAAATTCCACTTTCTTCTCGTCTGATCTGTGATAGGCCTTAGTTTCAAACAAATTTAGTTTGTTTAAACTTGAACTTGGATCTACAAATAGTTTAAACATGTTTATATTTATATGGTGTCTGGAAATCAAGATTTACAGTAAAAATCTTATAACATGTGAAAATCAATCATCTTAATTTACTATTTTAAGATTATAACTTGAATCCATATTGAAAAATAGGATTTTTAAAACAAAAATCAAGATTTTTAGTAGTTGGATGGATGAGCATTTCAGTGTTGACTGGAATTTGGTCTTTGGGTAAATTCTGGTGGCCAGGGGATCTATGGTGGTCAGGGTTTCGACTGGAGGTGGAGTGATGATGGGTGGTCATGGCAAAATTGATCGGAGGTGTTCTCGATCGTTGAGGTGGCCGGACGACGTGAATTTAGGGTTTAAGCCGTATGTTTGGTCGAGGTTGGGTTTTTGATTTCTGCATTGTCTCTGAGTGATCGAGTGGCTCGAAACTTTGGGGAATGGTGGCGTAGAAGCTCGGTAGGGTGTGGCCGGAGTTGCAGCAGCTCCGATGATCGGAGACGTGGATGCGAGGGGTTTTCTGATTTGGGTTTGTGTTGAAGTTTCATCTGGGTTGCTCGATTTCGAGTCGAGGCTCATGCAAGTGTTTTGGTGGTCGATATGGGTTGCTACGAGGTCAGGCGACGTGTCGGAGGTGATCTCGGAGGCTGGATCATCGGCGATGGCTGGTGCACGTGTACGGGTTGGTGGTGTGTCAGTTTTGTGTTTTGGGAAAGGACGTTGGGTCTCGGGGAAAGTATCGGGGAGATGTTGATCTGGCTCGAGTAGATGGGGTAGATGACTCAAGTTTATACTCGAGTAGATTCGTGAGTGTTATATGCTAAAGGTTTAGACTTATACTAAGTTTAAGTTTTGAAATAAGGGGGAATAGCAGGGGAAACTCGGGGCTTGATCCGAGTGATCTTCGGGTTCGACCGAAGCAGGTTTAAACCAGTTTTTAAAAAGGGTTTTTTTCAAATAAGATTTTTGAAATTTAAAAACAAAATTTGTTAAAACTTTCTTTATAAAATTACTTTATAAATATCAATTATTTTCTTAACATTTGTTAAGAAGTTTTAAAATTTGTTTAATCTAAATTTTGTTAAGTAAAGTTAATTATAAAGATAAAGGGTTTAAATATGTTTATGGTAATTAAGGTATTTGTAAAATAATGTTTTATCTTAAGATAGTTTTAGTTTTAATGTCTTGATATTAACTAAGTTAATTAAAGGAAATTAGGTATAATTAATTTATTTATTTAATAATAATTAAAGTTAATAAAGGAATTAATTAAGAGTAATTAATTAATTTAATTAATTTATTAATTAATAATTAAGTGTTATAAGTTAATTAATTTGAGATTAATTAATTAATTAATTAATTTAGGTTGATTAATTTGTAATTAGAAGATTTATTAACTTATAATTAGAAGTACTTAATTTGTAATAATTAAGAAATAATTAAGTTATAATTAAAGTTAATTAAGAATTAATTAACTATTATTAAGGGTTAATTAATTGTAAGTAAGGATTGATTAACCGATTAATTAAGGATTAATTAATTTGTTATTAAGTTTTATTAATTGATAATTAAGATTTATTAATTAAGGATAATTAATCTACAGTTAAGATTAATTAATTTGTTTTAAAGGTAATTAAGGGATGAATTACTCAATTGTAATTAATAAAATGAATGTGATTAATTTAAGTTAATTAATTTGTTAATTAATTAAAGATAATCACTTGATAAGAAATTAAGTATGAATACTTAATAAAATTGATAGTATAATTACTTAGTGAGGAAATTAATGTATAATTACTGGATGTAATTAATTAAAAGGAATTACTTAATGGGAAGTAATAAAAGGGTAATTACTTAGGAGAAGTAATTAAAGATTATTACTTAGTGTAATTAATCAAAGGATTTATATAATTAATTAAGAAGTTAATTAATTAAGGTAAGTAATTATAGGATGGTAATTACTGTTTTGATTAAGGTCGATTATTGGAAGTGATTAATTAAAGTTTAATTAATTAATGTAATTAATTAAGGATTAATTTAATTAATTATAGTAAATTAATTAATGGAAGTAATTAATTAAGGATCATTTATTAATGTAATTAATGAAGTAATTAATTTAATTCACTTTAAATTAATTATAGATGGTGATTAATAAATCATTGCTTATGGATGTTGAATGATATTGATTGTTTGAATGGGTCGAAATCTCAGATATGAGATAAGTGATGCTGTGTGATATGGATGCTTTGGTTGAAATGTGATGATAATATGAATTATCTATCTGTGTGTATGTAGATAATAAAATTTGAATTGTTTTAACTTTAAAACAACTTGGACCTAAAAGATGGCGTTTTGGATTTCGATGAGACCGGGATCGGGTTTCCAAATCTGGATATCCGAAAACAACATCGATCCAAATTAACGTTAGGTCGTGAATCTCAAGTGAAGGTGAAGATTCAGAGTGCAAGTGTTATTGTCATTAACTCTGAGGGCGATTCCACAATGAGTGTAACGAGATAATGCCTTCGGTTTCATTCGAACCCGGAACGAACTTGTATGGATTGAATGCTTCCAAAACATCGTCAGGTGGACGATGAGCATTCTAAGATAGATGTGTTCTATAAAGGTAAATCGTAGCCTCAAGCCTCATCAACCGGGAATGGCTAAAACAGGGGAGGCGCAGCAAGGTTAAGTGGGTCATACCCCCTGTCTAGAGTCCCTTTTATTCGGCTTAGTGGGCAGTTGGCGACGGCCATCCGCGGGGTTGTCTTGTTCGGGACTATCCAGTAAGGGATGGTTCCGGCTTTGTGTTGCAGGGGATTGGGAGTAATCCTCGGTACGGTGATCTAGGCCACGTACTGTGATGGGCGGTACCCCAGTAGCCCTGCCATTGTATGGAATCCAATCTCCAATAAGCGATGTACGATTTAGTTGTGCCCAACTATGTTGGAACGTGAGATGTAAGCATTCCAGCTATTTCTGTATTTTACTTGAAAACCCTAGACCCTATTATAATATCACTGAATTTCCTATCAAATGTTTGGTTAGCGTAAGGTAAAAACTTACCCATGTTTATGTGTGGGAAGTCTTACGTGATACCTTTGATTTAAAAAGGTTTTTAAAGTTAAGCAACTTTAACCGTTTACTCATACCAGACCCATGTCTGACTCGGAGTTTATTTCTGTTTTTCTTAAACTCTCGGGTACTCAAATTTTTACGAGTAGCCAAGGGATTCAGGTTAGCTTTGGCGAATTCTGGAGAAGCAATGGAGTAGGAGGCTTCAGTGTATAGATATATATAGATTGGTTTCGCTGTGTTAGTATTTATCTGTATCTCTGTGTTGTATTGAATTGTAATAACTAGACATGTGTTTATAACTGTCTAGTATGTGATGTATAATCTATGTAACTCTGATAGATGTTGTATACTATGTAATACTTATGTGATTAATATAATTTAATCGTTCCGCTGTGAGATTCTGATGTTGTTAGTTCTTTCTTCTCTATCTTTTCTCTTTCCTATCCCTTTCTTTCTTAATTGATGATGCGACTTTCTGGTGATAGAAGGTCGGGTCTTCACAGTTGGTATCAGAGCATAGGTTGAGATAATACCTAGGCTCTAGAGTGGTGTCTATCTTGGGAGAGCGTACTTGTAATTTTTATCTATATACATATACATATATTTCTACCTATCTGTTGGGTTACCTGTTCGGGTTTCCAACATAAGTTATAAAGGTAGATGAGGTAGTGGTGTGTGTAACACGACTACCAATGGTTGGAGTTTGAATGTTTGAGGTTGGAAGTGTATCTGTCGAGACTGTAGACCTAATACCATCTCGAGTGAGCTTTGCTTGATGTAAGGATTTCATTGATCTCTGAAGGAAACCTGTTAAGGTTCGGAGTTCATCATTAAAGTGCAAGTTTGATCGCACTCGTGTGAGCGGATTTTTGAGAGTTTGGATCTGTCGATTAGGCAGAAACAAGTGATGGTATGTGGCAACCTCAGGAAGTATTAGTTGCATGGTGAGACGCAGTGACTATGGATGTTTCCGAAGATGTTTTCTTTGGAACAAGTTTGAGGGAGTGTGTCTGCATCGATGATGAGACCGAGTTTCAACTGGATGTTGTGTTTGGTTTGAGGTCCGAGTTTCTCAAAGGAGCTTTGGATTAGGAAGTTTAATTTCCATTGACCTGGGTTTGGAAGAGATACCGGTGGTTCAGCTATGGAGATGGATGGTTTCTAAAGAAGATATGGTGGAGCATTTGTGTTTTCTCTTCTGTATCTAGTTTTGAGTTTCTTCCAGCTAAGGGTAGCTGAAGACAATACCCTTGACTAAGGACTCATCTATTTCTTTGAGCAGTTGGTTATGTCATTGTGATAACCAACGTTTCCGATTGTGGTGGATCTGATGAACTGTGTGTCCAGGAGGTGTTGGTTAAGATTTTGCTCGAATTCATCAACATGCTCATCTACTTCAGATCAGAGTTGTGCAACGGAAGCAATGTGGCAGCTTTTCTAGAGTGGAAGCAATCAGAAGTTGCAGTGTTTGGGATTAGAGAATTTCTACAGGAATTTTTCTGGATTTGAGTCCAGATTGGCAGTGCATCTGTTTTGTCTTTTCCGGATAGGAGAAGTAAGTTGTAATCTACTGAGGATGGTGGAGTAGAGTTGTATTCTGGATTTTGGGTAGATCTTGAGAGGATCTTTGTTGAGTTATTTTGATCCAGTTTGTTTATTGAAGCATCAGCGAAGATTGAGCTGATCAAGAAAGGATGTAGGCAGTCCAGGATCGTCAAAGGAGTTATGTGGATAAGAAACGGAGGAATTTGGATTTCGAAGTTGGAGACTTCGTTGTTGTTGAGATTTTCTCCGGTGAAGGGAGCAATAAGATTGGGTAGGACTGTGAGGTTAGCTCCGTAGTATATTGGATCTTTCTGTATTCTTGTAAGGATAAGAGTTTGGTCTTCAGGAGTGAATTTCCAGTTTGGAAAACTGGGATTCGATGTATTTCACGTACCTCTGAGGGAGTACGTGTATGATCCATCTTTAGTTTGGAACCAGTAGTTCAGAAGGTTTGGTTGTTGAGTCAGACTTGTCTATAGTCTGATATTCTATCTAGTTTTGTAGATCTAGATGAGTAGGAGCTCTGTAGCTTAGTATTATAGTTTTGTTTGGGTTCTGTAGGGCGAGTATCCCGGTATTTTTACTTGGGACACTATAGGAAATTCTATCCACAATTTTGTCTGGATAGTTAGATGGGTTGATTGGATGAGTTGGTTGCTATGGTTGTTAGCATATGATTAATATATGCTTGTGTTTTTAAAATTAAATCATTAATGAGATTATTAAATTACCTTTATTTTAAATTTCGGGGACGAAATTCTTTTAAGGGGGGAGGAATGTGATATCCCGGAATTTTTGGCAATATCAATTTAATAATCTGTATTTAAATTTAAATTGATTTAATAATCTTCTTTTAATAAATATTAAATTGGTGATTTTATCTTTTAAAAAGCTAATAAATTATTTTCTATTTATAATGTGTGTATATTTATATATTGTAAATAGAAATCTTTGGTTTGAATTTAATAAATAAATAAATCTTGTTTTCAAATTCTAATATATTTTGGTAATTTGGAAATTATGATTTAAAATATATGGTTTTAAAATATTTAAGATAAATGTTTAATTGATTAAATTATATCTTAGCTTAAGTTTAAGATTAATTAAGGGGTTTGTTTTAACATATTGTTTAATAAATATGATATATTAATTCATTTAATAATAATAGGAATTTATAATCTTTTTTATAAATTATTTAAATTTGACAAATTATTATTTTCAAATAACATTATTAATGTATTGTCTTATATATATAAATATAAATAGTTTTATTTTATTTTCTCTAAAAAGTAATTCATAAATAAATAAATAAATAATTATAAATGAAGTGTTTGGTAGTTAAGTTTAAAATAGAACAAATACATTAGTTAAATAAATTAAGTTTAAAAATAGAAATAAATATTTCAAAGAAATGGTTGTGTGAAAATATGAAATGGACATAAAGATAAGTCTAGAATTTTATAGTCTACAAATATTTGCAGGCAAGTAATATATTATTTATACTATAGCAATGTAGATATGCAAGGCAAAAAGAAGAAAAATAACATTTTAGTACATACGAAATTGAATAAGGGATAAGTATGCAATGTGTAAGGACATAAACATTTAATGCTATTATCTCTAGTACACAACCAAAATCATATCAGCCTCCTTATGAAGAAAAAAATCACTGACCAAACTAATAAAATATTGTACCAGCTAGAAACAAAGATTATTTTTTTGTACAAATACATCTATCAGCCCGCACTTGTTCTTATATATCAATGCTTCCTTTTCTTCTTTTCGTTTATTAAAACTTAGTATACCAGAGAATTATCAGACCTGAAACATCTCCTCAAAATATTTTCAAATCTTCAACCTTCTCAAGCAATTCAAGTTTCCAGTTTTAAAGCTTTTCAGTTTTTAAGTTACAAGCAAGACAAGTTTTCTGGAATCAAAACAACAAAAGCAATGCAAAGTATTCAATTTTCAAAAGCTTCCCAGTTCTTTTCAAGTTCTCTGCCTCTTTGAACTGTGAGTAAACAAAACTTTTAAAACAGTGATATGGTTGCTAGCTTTATTTCATGTGATGATCCTATATGAAGAAGTTGTTTGCATGATTGATTTTATTTGAATATATATGAATTGCTTTGTTTATATGTGGATATATTAGTTGCTCCTCTGTTCTAGTTTCCAGTGAGTAATCAAAACTTCTCAAAATTTAAATCTAGTTGAATACTTGTTGCAGGTGAGTAAACTTTTTAATTTAAAAGTTAAGTAGGTAAATAAAGGTTGCTATGAAATCTCTATGATAATGATGCATGTATGTGTATAAATAAGTGTAGAACTCTGATATATGATTGTATTCATGTGTACATGTCTGTTATATTCATGTTCTTCTCTGTTATATATTACAGAGTTTAAATTTAATTCAAATTCCACTTTCTTCTCGTCTGATCTGTGATAGGCCTTAGTTTCAAACAAATTTAGTTTGTTTAAACTTGAACTTGGATCTAAAAATAATTTAAACATGTTTATATTTATATGGTGTCTGGAAATCAAGATTTACAGTAAAAATCTTATAACATGTAAAAATCAATCATCTTAATTTACTATTTTAAGATTATAACTTGAATCCATATTGAAAAATAGGATTTTTAAAACAAAAATCAAGATTTTTAGTAGTTGGATGGATGAGCATTTCAGTGTTGACTGGAATTTGGTCTTTGGATAAATTCTGGTGGCCAGGGGATCTATGGTGGTCAGGGTTTCGACTGGAGGTGGAGTGATGATGGGTGGTCACGGCAAAAATGATCGGAGGTGTTCTCGATCGTTGAGGTGGCCGGACGATGTGAGTATAAGGTTTAAGCCCTATGTTTAGTCGAGGTTGGGTTTTTGATTCTTGCATTGTCTCTGAGTGATCGAGTGGCTCGAAACTTTGGGGAATGGTGGCGTAGAAGCTCGGTAGGGTGTGGCCGGAGTTGCAGCAGATCCGATGATCGGAGACGTGGATGCGAGGGGTTTTCTGATTTGGGTTTGTGTTGAAGTTTCATCTGGGTTGCTCGATTTCGAGTCGAGGCTCATGCAAGTGTTTTGGTGGTCGATATGGGTTGCTACGAGGTCAGGCGACGTGTCAGAGGTGATCTCGGAGGCTGGATCATCGGCGATGGCTGATGACGTGTACGGGTTGGTGGTGTGTCAGTTTTGTGTTTTGGGAAAGGACGTTGGGTCTCGGGGAAAGTATCGGGGAGATGTTGATCTGGCTCGAGTAGATGGGGTAGATGACTCGAGTTTATACTCGAGTAGATTCGTGAGTGTTATATGCTACAGGTTTAGACTTATAATAGGTTTAAGTTTTGAAATAAGGGGGAATAGCAGGAGAAACTCGGGGCTTGACCCGAGTGATCTTCGGGTTCGACCGAAGCAGGTTTAAACCAGTTTTTAAAAAGGGTTTTTTTTAAATAAGATTTTTGAAATTAAAAAAAATTATTAAAACTTTCTTTATATAATTACTTTATAAATATCAATTGTTTTCTTAACATTTGTTAAGAAGTTTTAAAATTTGTTTAATCTAAATTTTGTTAAGTAAAGTTAATTATAAAGATAAAGGGTTTAAATATGTTTATGGTAATTAAGGTATTTGTAAAATAATGTTTTATCTTAAGATAGTTTTAGTTTTAATGTCTTGATATTAATTAAGTTAATTAAAGGAAATTAGGTATAATTAATTTATTTAATTAATAATAATTAAAGTTAATTAAGGAATTAATTAAGAGTAATTAATTGATTTAATTAATTTATAATTAAGTTTTATAAGTTAATTAATTTGAGATTAATTAATTAAGTAATTTAGGTTGATTAATTTGTAATTAGAAGATTTATTAACTTATAATTAGAAGTACTTAATTTGTAATAATTAAGAAATAATTAAGTTATAATTAAAGTTAATTAAGAATTAATTAACTATTATTAAGGGTTAATTAATTGTAAGTAAGGATTGATTAACCGATTAATTAAGGATTAATTAATTTGTTATTAAGTTTTATTAATTGATAATTAAGATTTGTTAATTAAGGATAATTAATCTACAGTTAAGATTAATTAATTTGTTTTAAAGGTAATTAAGGGATGAATTACTCAATTGTAATTAATAAAATGAATGTGATTAATTTAAGTTAATTAATTTGTTAATTAATTAAAGATAATCACTTGATAAGAAATTAAGTATGAATACTTAATAAGATTGATAGTATAATTACTTAGTGAGGAAATTAATGTATAATTACTGGATGTAATTAATTAAAAGGAATTACTTAATAGGAAGTAATAAAAGGGTAATTACTTAGGAGAAGTAATTAAAGATTATTACTTTGTGTAATTAATCAAAGGATTTATATAATTAATTAAGAAGTTAATTAATTAAGGTAAGTAATTATAGGATGGTAATTACTGTTTTGATTAAGGTTGATTATTGGAAGTGATTAATTAAAGTTTAATTAATTAATGTAATTAATTAAGGATTAATGTAATTAATTATAGTAAATTAATTAATGGAAGTAATTAATTATGGATCATTTATTAATGTAATTAATGAAGTAATTAATTTAATTCACTTTAAATTAATTATAGATGGTGATTAATAAATCATTGCTTATGGATGTTGAATGATATTGATTGTTTGAATGGGTTGAAATCTAAGATATGAGATAAGTGATGCTGTGTGATATGGATGCTTTGGTTGAAATGTGATGATAATATGAATTATCTATCTGTGTATGTAGATAATAAAATTTGAATTGTTTTAACTTTAAAACAACTTGGACCTAAAAGATGGCGTTTTGGATTTCGATGAGACCGGGATCAGGTTTCTAGATCTGGATATCCGAAAACCACATCGATCCAAATTAACGATAGGTCGTGAATCTCAAGTGAAGGTGAAGATTCAGAGTGCAAGGGTTATTGTCGTTAACTCTGAGGGCGATTCCAAAATGAGTGTAATGAGATAATGCCTTCGGTTTCGTTCGAACCCGGAACGAACTTGTATGGATTGAATGCTTCCAGAACATCGTCAGGTGGACGATGAGCATTCTAAGATAGATGTATTCTATAAAGGTAAATCGTAGCCTAAAGCCTCATCAACCGGGAATGGCTAAAACAGGGGAGGCACAGCAAGGTTAAGTGGGTCATACCCCCTGTCTAGAGTCCCTTTTATTCGGCTTAGTGGGCAGTTGGCGACGGCCATCTGCGGGGTTGTCTTATTCGAGACTATCCAGTAAGGGATGGTTCTGGCTTTGTGTTGCAGGGGATTGGGAGTAATCCTCGGTACGGTGATCTAGGCCACGTACTGTGATGGGCGGTACCCCAGTAGCCCTGCCATTGTATGGAATCCAATCTCCAATAAGCGATGTACGATTTAGTTGTGCCCAACTATGTTGGAACGTGAGATGTAAGCATTCCAGCTATTTCTGTATTTTACTTGAAAACCCTAGACCCTATTATAATATCACTGAATTTCCTATCAAATGTTTGGTTAGCGTAAGGTAAAAACTTACCCATGTTTATGTGTGGGAAGTCTTACGTGATACCTTTGATTTAAAAAGGTTTTTAAAGTTAAGCAACTTTAACCGTTTACTCATACCGGACCCATGTCTGACCCGGAGTTTATTTCTGTTTTTCTTAAACTCTCGGGTACTCAAATTTTTACGAGTAGCCAAGAGATTCAGGTTAGCTTTGGCGAATTCTGGAGAAGCAATGGAGCAGGAGGCTTCAGTGTATAGATATATATATTGGTTCCGCTGTGTTAGTGTTTATCTGTATCTCTGTGTTGTATTGAATTGTAATAACTAGACAGGTATTTATAACTGTCTAGTATGTGATGTATAATCTGTGAAACTCTGATAGATGTTGTATACTATGTAATACTTATGTGATTAATATAATTTAATCGTTCCGCTGTGAGATTCTGATGTTGTTAGTTCTTTCTTCTCTATCTTTTCTCTTTCCTATCCCTTTCTTTCTTAATTGATGATGCGACTTTCTGGTGATAGAAGGTCGGGTCTTCACATAAATGGTACGTTTTGTGATAGTAGTTACAAAGTGGTGTTTCCATGGGTAATTAATCACAATGAAAACAAATATACCATTTTAAATGTTCCTAGTCAGCATCGAGACTGGTTACCGATGTATCCAGTGAGACTAGAGTATGCAACTCTCTTCATATCTTGGGCAGTGTTTTACTCATGACTGCTAAGGGAACTTAGAGGTTACGCACCAATAGTTATTGGATAACCATGGAATGATTCACTTGATAGTTTTTTTATTGGTTAATATAACTAAGGTCAAAAAGAAAATATCAATGTGAATAATTTACACAGTTTTCTCGACTTGAGAATACTATGGAACTTCAATATGAAAGCTCCGCTTTGATTATAGTCAAATCATGGCTCGACATTCATCGAGTGATTATAGTTGGGTCGAGTGGAAGTATTGGAGGTGAAGCTCTATTCAAGAGAGGGTTCGTCTCCTCAGTTATATGGGGTTAATATCATGGTCAACTCAAAGTCAAATTCTTCGGCCAGAGCAATTCGGTTAATAATAATTGTTATTATTAAACCAAGTACGCTGTGTTTGGACTATAGAGTTGAATATGAATGATACTGGAATTTTGACCATTACTGAATTCCATAAGTCCAAAGCAATATAATTTTGACGAAGAATTAGTGTAAATAAATGTCACAATCAGGTAACGCTTAATAATGTAAAATTAGATTTTACCGAAACTAAGTAAGCGATAAATTTGGCCAAAATGTCACACCACTTGTTAAGTGATGTGTGAACATTAACATTCGAAAAGTACGATGTTAGTCGCCGACCAAATTTACAACCAACGAGTCATATAACCGAATGATGAATTTTCTTTAAACCAAACGATTTAATAAGTTTATAACTGCTATAAATTAATTTAATTAATTAATACTTATGAAATATTAATTATAAATTTTTTGGATATGATTTAAGGAATAAATATTATTGTATATATTTATAATAGTTATAAATATATCGATCGATATGCGACATCGACAAGCAATTAAATTAGATTTAATTAATAATATTTATTTAGGCTTAAATGTAATAAGATGATAATTTCGGCAGCAATATGCTAGTAAGAGGCGGCTAAAAAGGCTAGAGGCATTTTGAGATGGATGGCTTAGATCTAGTGAGAATTGGTATGAGATGTGATCCGTATTTCTCTCTATTTCATCCACTATAAAATGACCCCTAACCCTAATTGTTTTGGAAATTTTTTGACTGCCATTTCCCCATCATTGCTGGCCAATCTCAACAACAGGGAGTTCTAACTAATTCATCTCAAATCAATTCAAAAGGCAACAACTATTGAATAGCTAAAGGTCTGCTGTTCAAGGATTAGGAATCTACTAAATCGAGAAGATTTCCAAGAAAGGGGAATTCATCATTATAAGGTGTGCTCTAAGGCATTAGTATTAGGTATGTATTGTAGGATTGTTTTCACCCTAGAGGGGGGTGAATAGGGTGTACTTGAAATTAATGTGGAAATAAAAATAATAACAGAAAGTAATGCAATAAAGATCTCACACGGTTTTACCCAACTTCGAAAAAAACCTGCCTACGTGCTGCCCCCAAGGTTTCTACTAGAAATTAAGTAATTAGACGCTTAAAAACACACGTAAACTTGCGATACCCACTAACTTGATTAACCTAACTCTAAGCTCAGAACCCTACCACAACTCGGCCACTGAGTTATGAATTCTCAAACTACGCCTCGTAGTTTGTACCTAGTTACACAACTAGAAATTTACACAATTTTAAAATAAAAGGTTACAAATAAAAAAAAATAAAACAAAACCCTGTTTTTTTAACTAAAGCCAAATATAAAATAGAACCGGCCTAGGTAATAATTAAAATGAGAGACTGTCTTCCCTTTTTGTTACCCGGATACTTGGCCCGACTACAAAGCGATAGTTGTAGAGGCTATGGTTGAGCCTAGACGGGATTCAAACCAAAAGAGATGTGGAAGTATAAGGGTTCGGTGTAACTCGATTAGTTTGGTAGGTGCGTGGCTCGGCCTATGGGTATGGTTCGGCATGTTTGAGTGGCTCGGTATATTTGGGTGGATCGGCCTTAATGGGATTGACATATATGGTTCGGCACCTGTGGTTCGGCCTTAATAATTTGGCATGTATGGGTCGGCATACTTGGGCCGGTGCACCTTAAGGAGGTTGACAAGTTATTTGATCTGCAACAGAGTGATGCGACCAACATTTCTTTGCTTCGAGTCACCCGCCACTTGCTCCGAGTTCCTTGAGGGTCTGCTTCGAGTCAGCGATGAGACAACCCCTGGATCGGCAACAGGTGATCGGTGGTAGTGGATCGGCATGACTGGTTCGGTCTACCTAACCTACAGCTATGGGCCGAGCTACCTTGGTCATGGGCTTGCACGGGGGGTCCAACCTATCTTTGTCTATAAATAGAGGGGCAGGGGTACAGGTGAAGGGACTTTTTTTCCAAAACTCCAGAGATACTCTGCCATTTTTTATACTCTCCTCTTTTTGATTCAAACTTGTATTCAAGTTTTTTGTTTACGGATTGTACTTGTACTCAAGTGATTGGAAAAGTAATAAAGATTATATTTAAAGTGGACGTAGGCAGTTACGCTGAACTACTATAAATCTGGTGTTCTTATTTTTGTTGTTCTTTTTGCATTCAACTGTGTTACTTCTTTGTTTTAATTTACTTTCTTCATTAATCTCTCTACATAATTCTATTCAAGGGTGTTAGTGACCAATTTTGGTGCTAACATTTTGGTGCTTTCACTGAGAAGGAGTGCATTCTCAGGCTGTTAGGATCTACTTTGTTGCTACTGGATTGAGGAAATCCCTCAAAGGAGATCCGAGTTCATTCTCAAGAGTTCATAGATTTTATTCAGAGTCCCTAAGAATAACTCTAAGATGGCAAGACCATGTACCAGATCCGCCTCCCATAATGCGGATGCTAATGAGACTGCCAGCGTCCAACAAGTGGGACACAACAATTAGCAAGCTAATGCGGGTGCAGAGCCCGCCACCATCCCAAACCAACCAGAAGCTGTCATCAGGGCAAAGTTCGATGAGCTAATGAGGGAGCTCGTGGAAAGTAGGAGACAGCTTAACGAGCAAATTCAAATGAACGCCAACCTGATGACCCAGATCGCTCAGCCGTAGTGTTAGAATGCTGGAGGAAGCCCTGCTTCCTACTCATCATCCGACAGCTCCGCTTCATCAGATGAACACCCCAGGCGTAGGCGCCGTAGGACTGAAACGATAGAAACTGGTGCAACAGAGCAATTATTGACGACTCGCCAAGAGCAAACCAACAGAAATGGTCCAGATTCCCTACCTGGAGCCATGGCTCCTCATCTGCACCTAGGGAGTTGCTCCCAACCTGGAGGGGGAAACTTAGGATCTGGATCACGCTTGGGAGTTGGTCCACCGCCTCGCTAGGGTTGTAGTGAAGCGGGTCCTCGGGATGCGTACTTAGATGATTGCCTACCGAGGAGGCACCAACCGGAATGATCGCACGGGACGGATACCGACTTGCCACCTCCCATCCAGACTCCGGATTTATCAGTCATGGTCAGGCAACTGATGAGGGAGAATCAGGGCTTAACCAATAATGACTGCGGCATATCTAGGAGCCATACTCCGTTTACAGATACCATCCTACAAGCTGAGTACCCTTAGAAATTCAACATGCCAACTATTCCAGCTTATGAGGGGAAGACCGATCCCCGACAACACATAATGAGATACGAGTGGATGATGGACTCAGTTAGGGCAAATGATGCGACCAAATGTAGATGCTTCCCAATAACCCTATTTGGAATTGTTACCATGTGGTTCACCAGACTTCCCCCGCGATCGATCTCCAGGTTTGATGAGTAAGCGATGAAATTTGTGGAGCGGTTTAGGATCCTGCCACTTGCCCAAAGGACGTGATGTCGTTGACCAGTGTGATCCAGTCTCCGGGAGAGTCGTTGAAGGATTATTTGCAAAGATTTCATGTTGCTACTACCGAAGTTAGCAATCCAAATGACCATGCTATCCTTATGGTCGTGATGCGAGGAGTAGATCCGGACTCGGAGTTGGTGACTGGCTGGCAGGCAAACCACCGACTACCCTGGAACGCTTTTATTCAAAGCCGAACCAATTCATGAGAAGGAAAGAGGCCAGGTGGTCAAGACGAAGCAGTGTGCCAGGGCCCAGCAAGGAAGCGGTGCAAAGCAACATTGCGGTAAAGCAATCTGGCGAAAACTCTGGCAAGGTCCAAGTCAATGTTCAAAATAAGCCGGAGCAGTCTAAAGGATCCATAGGAAGAAATTCCGGACGAAAGAGGGAAGCAGGAAAGTGGAAACCAAGAATCCCAACCTATAGCGAATATAATCCTCTAAATGCATCTTTGGAGAATATTTATCTATCAACTTGTAATACATTCCAATGCCAAAAGCCGCGCCCAAAGGAATCCACCGAGGAACAAAGGCAGGCTGGAAAGTATTGTCGGTTTCACGAGACCTATGGGCACAATACTGAAGAGTGCAGACACCTCCATGATGCTATAGAAAAGCTGATTCGCCAGAAGAAGTTACAGCAGTTTGTTAAGAATCCATAGGAAGGCGGATAGGGGACATCCGACCCCAATCACAGGTAAGCTTCACATCGACCTGAGGAGCCCGCTCGAACCAGAGGAAGGCTGGTCATAAACACGATAATCGGTGGACCTCATCCATCATATAAGAGTTGGAAAGAAATGGAACGCTATGCTAGTTCTCTGAAGCATGTAGGTTTCGAATGTTGCTCGAACACAGAAGACGGGACTCCAGCGAAGCAGCAGCGAATGATGACTGATGATATAGTGTTCAGAAGCAGGGATGCCAATCAAGTGGAGGCACCTACCATTGACCCGATGGTTATCTCGGCTACGATTGGAACGGCGCTTGTGAGAAGGATACTAATTGATTATGGGAGTTCTGTTAACATTATCTTCAAAAAGGCGTATGACCAAATGAAGATGGAGGCGAAGGATCTGAAACCGTTTAAAGCTCGCATTCACGGCTTTAATGGTGCAACTACTGATGCGATAGGTTTTGTTGAATTGCTAGTTGAACTAGGAGAAGGTGAACGCAGGAGGGTATGGATCCTACCGTTCATTGTTTTGGATGTTGATTCCCCGTATAATGTTTTTTTGGGCCGACCGACCCTGGTAGAGTTTAGGGCAGCTTTGGCCCTGTGGTGTTTGACCTTGAAATTTCCAACGAACAAAGGAGTTGGTGTAGTTCATGGAGATCAAGCGACTGGTCGTGCTTGTTATGTGGCTGGAGGCTTAGCGAAGAGAGAAGGGAAAGGGTATGGACAACACTGTCCACATCCATGTTGCTGAAAATTGACAAGTAGTGCCTGAGCCTTGGCTTGGGTAATGCAGTCGGATCTATAGAGACATAGACCCGAGAGATGATGAAGAAGAACCCAAGGAGGCCAAGGCGTCACCGGCTGAACTGACGATTGACATACCAGTCAGCCATAATGACCCGTCACGTGTGCTTAAGATTGGATCACAGCTCAACCCCTCGATGATAGAGGATCTTACTGATTTCCTCCGAGCGAATCTAGATGTTTTCGCTTGGACCCATTCTGATATGTGTGGGATTTCTCCCACCATCGCAAGTCATATGTTGAACGTTGACCTGAAGTATGTGCCACTGAAACAAAAGAGGAGAGGCATGGACCCGGAGAGGTCCGCTGCTCTCAAAGAGGAGGTGGATAAACCCAAGGCCAATGGGTTTGTCCGCGACGCCCTCTATCCTGAATGGGTATCAAATCCCGTACTGGTGAGGAAGGAAAATGGGAAATGGAGGACTCGTGTTGATTACTCGGACCTGAACAAGGCGTGCTCTAAGGATAATTTTCCTTTTCCCAGAATTGGTCAGCCGGTCGACTCGACAGCAAGACACGAATTGTTGTCATTTATGGATGCGTATTCGAGATACAATCAGATCTCGATGCACATTCCAGATCAGGAGCATACCAGTTTTATCACGGATGTTGGACTGTACTGTTATGTAGTGAAGCCTTTCGGGTTGAAGAACGCAGGGGCAACTTATCAACGTTTGGTGAATCGAATGTTTAAAGACCAGATTAGTAGAACGATGGAAGTCTATGTGGATGATATGCTTGTGAAGCCACGACAGTCAAACGACCACATTCGAGACTTAGCTGAGATGTTTGATATACTCAGATTTTACGGAATGAAAATCAATCCACTGAAATGTTACTTTGGCATTGCGTCAGGGAAGTTTTTGGGTTTCATTATTAATGCACGGTGAATCGAAGCCAACCCAGAAAAGATTCAAGCTATTCGAGACATACAGGCACCCAGAGCTATAAAGCAAGTGCAAAACCTAAATGGGAAAGTCGCCGTGTTGAGTCAATTTATATCCAGAGAAACCGACAAGTGTATTCATTTCTTCGATGTGATAAGGAAAGGGAAAAGAAATTTTGAATGGACGCCGAACTGTGAGGACGCGTTCCGAGCTCTAGTGAGACACTTGGAGAGGCCCCCGGTTCTGTCAAAGCCCATAGATCATGAGGAGTTGTATGTTTACTTGGTCGTATCTCAACATGCCATCAGTGCAGCTTTGATTCATGAAGAGGACCGAATCCAAAAGCCAGTGTACTATGTTAGTAAGCTTTTAACGGGGGCGGAGAGAAATTATCCTAAGATTGAGAAGCTAGCCTACTGCTTGGTGATCGCATCACGTAAGTTCCGTCCGTATTTCCAGGCACATCCATTCGGTATTTATACCAATCAACCTCTACGGCAGGTGCTCCAACGACCGGAGACCTCTGGAAGGCTACTCAAATGGAACATTGAACTAAGTCAGTTCCATATCACTTACCTGCCACGGAGGGCTATCCAAGGGCAAGCGCTAGCATATTTCATTGCAAATTTCACCATATTAAACGAGCCAAGAGGTAGTGATGTAGTTCCCGTTGTTCGATGGAAACTATATACCGATAGAGAATCCAACGACCATTGTTCTGGAGCTGGTGTTATTCTTGTAACTCCTGAGAACCGATCGATTTGTTATGCTTTGAAACTTGATTTCCCTGCTACAAACAACGAAGCTGAGTATGAAGCATTGATTGCTGGCTTGAAGCTTACCAAAGAACTTGGAGTGAAATCGATTGAAATCTTTTGTGACTCACAGTTGGTGGTGTACCAGGTACGGGGGGACTATCAGGCAAAGGGGCAAAGGCTTGCCTCATACCTCGCTCGGGTTCAAGAATTGTTGGCGGACCTCGAATACTACGATATTTCGCACATTCCGCGTGAACAAAATGAGGAAGCCGACTCCTTGGAAAAATTCGCAAGTACTGGTGATGCACAACAGATGGGCTTGGTTTCCGTCGAAACCTTACAGGCCCCGAGTATAAACGAGGTGGAAGTAGATCTTATGTTAGGGACGGAAATTGAAAGGGAGTCGTGGATGACCCCGTTCAAAGAATACTTGCTACATGGAACCTTGCCCGAGAGATAGAACGAGAGACGACAAGTCGTTCGCAAGGCCTCACGGTATATAATGCAGGATGAACTAATGTATCGGAAGGGATTCTCCATTCCCTTGCTTAGGTGCGTCGCTCACAATGAGATAAATCGGGTCATAAGAGAAGTCCATGAAGGAGAATGTAGCGACCATACTAGGGGGTAGACACTAGCCAAAAAGATCCTCCGCTATGGATACTATTGGCCGGCCGTGAATTGGGACGCCGCGGACTATGTAAGGAGATGCGACAAATGCCAAAAGTACGCAAAGATCCCGAGAGCACCGCCGATGGAACTCATGCAAATGGTTAGTCCATGGCCGTTTGCAATATGGGGGATCGATATAATCGGCTCCCTACCAATCTCCAAAGGTGGCGCGAAATGCGCAATTATCGCGGTCGATTACTTCACTAAGTGGGCAGAAGCAGAGCCTTAGCTACGATCACCACCAAAAAGGTCGTTAATTTTGTTGTGCGAAACATTATATGCCGCTTTGGCCTCCCACGGACTATCATTGCTGACAACAGAACTCGATTTGAGAGTAGATAATTCAAAGAGTTCTGCCAAAAATATTGCATTAAGAAAAGGTTTGCAGCAGTCGTTCACCCTAAAGCGAATGGGAAAGTTGAAGCCATAAATAAGATAATCAAGTCCATCTTAAAAAAACATTTTGAGAAGGCTAGAGGCAAGTGGGTGGATGAGCTTCCAACTGCACTCTGGGCCTACAGAACCACCCACAAGTTCACGACTGGCCATACTCCATTCGCCTTGGCATACGGCACTAAAGCTGTTATACCCGTGGAACTTGAAGTTCCCTCTCACCGGGTAACTCATTATGATCCTAGAACGAATCAAGATCTTTTACTGGAGTCGTTGGACTTTGTCGACGAGAAACGTGAAGAAGCTAATTTAAGGGCGGTTGCATATCGGCATCGAGTTGCCCGGTATTATAATGAAGAAGTTTGACCAAGAACTTTCGATGTGGGCGACCTAGTTTTAAAGCGAGTTTTTCCGGTCCTGTCGCATATGAATCCCACATGGGAAGGTCCCTACGTCATCGAACGGAAGCTTGGAGAAGGAACCTTCAGGCTAGTGACTGTTGATGGCGTGACACTCCCCAGAGCATGGAATAGCGAACATTTGCGCCGTTATTATACTTAGTCTATTTCTTTTGCATTTTAGTAAGGATTGTTTCTAGTATGTGTTTCTCTTGTTGTTCTCTGTTTCCGACATGTAATAAGACAATTCAGTTTGTCCCTTTTTTTACAATCAATAAATGCTTGAAGCTGTTTTTCTATGAACTATTGATGTTCCATGTGTTATAACTCCATGACAAAGTAAAATTGCATTAATCTGTCCGGCGTATGAATTCACACACAAAATTAAAAATTGATCAATGAACGATTCAAAAAACCTCTAAGTCCCCGAAGCGTGGACTAGAGTACTCCGAGTCCCGGAGTGCGGACTAGAGTATAAACAATTCAAAAAATCTCTAAGTCCCTGGAGCGCGGACTAGAGTACTTTGACTCCCCGGAGTGCAGACTAGAGTATAAACGATTCAAAAAACCTCTAAGTCCCTAGAGCGTTGACTAGAGTACTCTGACTCCCCGGAGTGCGGACTAGAGTATAAACGATTCAAAAAATCTCTAAGTCCCCCGAGCGCGGACTAGAGTACTCTGAGTCTCCGAAGTGCGGACTAGAGTATAAACGATTCAAAAAATCTCTAAGTCCCCAGAGCCGGACTAGAGTACTCTGAGTCGCCGGAGTGCAGACTAGAGTATAAACGATTCAAAAAATCTCTAAGTCCCCGGAGCGCGGACTAGAGTACTCTGAGTCCCCGAAGTGCGGACTAGAGTATAAACGATTCAAAAAATCTCTAAGTCCCCGGAGCGCGGACTAGAGTACTCCGAGTCCCCAGAGTGCGGATTAGAGTATAAACGATTCAAAAAAAATCTCAAAGTCCCCGGAGCACGGACTAGGGTACTCTGAGTCCTCGGAGTGCGGACTAGAGTATAAATGATTCAAAAAATCTCTAAGTCCCCGGAGAGCGGACTAGAGTACCCAAAGTCCCCATAGTGCGGATTAGAATATAAACGATTCAAAAGACTCCAAGTCTTATGAAAGCGGACTGGAGTTCACATGACCCAAAAGACTCTGGATTTCAATCATGTTAAATTATAAGCTAAGCAATGAGAGTCTGAAAATACAAAGAAGCAAAATTTTATTTATTAATCAAAAAAGAAGATTCATTACAACTTATCCGAAGTCCGAGCCAAAATCTATCTACGATAAAAAAAAGGGAGGAATACAACTGCATGGTACTACTTTACTTAAGTTGAGCAAAATGTAGTGAGGCAACAGTTACTTATTCGGTTTTCTTTCCTTTTTTGGCTTCTCCAAAGTTTCCTCATTCGAGCGCCTCTTTTTGGACCCTTTGCTTCCCAGCGATGAAGTACTCGAGGGAGGAGGAATTTCCAAAGGTGTGGTCCCACCGGGGAGAATGACCTTCAAGGGCCTATTTAGGGGATCGTCGAGTTCACCACCTGAGATTCTATCTTGACTTTGGTTTTCTTTTTCTCCTCCTCCTCGATTTGCTCTTTCATGCTGAACTTGGAAGTATGCTCGAAAGCGCCTGTGATTTCGACCTCGTCGTGTTCATCTACAGGTGAGGGATCTTCAAGTTTATCCTCATCTAGTGCCCCGATCACTTGAGCATCGGGACCAGGGGTATCTCCGGTGTGAGGTGCCTCAGCCCGTTTCTCTTCCCGCTCTGTGGCGACATCGGTCCTTGGAATCGGTTCGGGTTCAGAGTGACCTATATAAGTTCATGAAAAACAAATGTTAGAACACATTCATCACTCGCAAAAGCGATGAATTCCTGAACTCCAGAAGGTGAAGCTACATACCGGCTTCCAACTGACTTTCAGTGGTCCTCGGAGTATCACCCTCAGGGATTGGAGATAAAATGTGAACGCCAAGTCTGGGCTTCTCTAGGTCATAGCCGACGTGCTGCTCGGGAGGCCCAAGTGACGAACTATCGGTCCATTGAACGGGAGGAGGAACTGGAGACTCAGTGCCGAATGGGCTAGCGTTATCATCTTTACCCTTCGATGACGGGGAGTCTCTTCCAAAGAGGGCTCTCGCCGCAGATAAGTCCGAAGGCTCATTTCTTCGGAGCAATTCCCTCGCGAGAGCCTCTTCATCAACCTCTTCGATGCCTAGCTCCACTCTCTTAATTTTTATCAAAGTATCCCATGCTTCGGCTAGTGATTCAAGATAACCATCGCCTAAGAAAGATAGGTCATGATGCATGAGGACTCGTGCATTATACTCGGCGATGAGCGGGTCGAATAAACACTTGATTTCTTCTCTGCTGGCCTCGGTAGCTGCCTCAAGTTGAGAGTTGACCTCTATGAGCGCTATTTTCTTGCCTTCCTCATGAGCTGCTTCTTTTAGTGCTTTAACCTTGGATAGCTCTTCATCGAGTTTTGTCTTTAGAAGATGTGTTTCGACGATTTCGTTGTAGTATCTTTGTGACTCTTCGTGGGCTACAATTTTCTCTTCTCTCTCTTTAAAGAGCAACTCTTCTAGTTCTTTAACCCTTCGAGCGAGAATGTCTTTCTCTTTTTGGATAGAGTCTTTCTCCAAAGCTAGAACGTCGTTGCGTTGAATTGCCTCATTGAGTTCTTTCCTGTGAGTGGCCTCTAAGTGACTAACTGGCTCGGCTGTCTCCTTAGCATTTTTCTGGGCAGTCTCAAGCTGAGATTTGTATGAAGATAACTCTTCATGCTGGCCCTTAATGATGTCTTTGTCATAATAACTTCGAGTTTGAGGCGATCAATCTCCTGTTGGCGTTCAATGAAAACCTCTGGAACTTTCTCCACCAAGTGTACAAACACATCATGCTGGAAATAAACATCATTGTTGCAGGCAATGGCGCTCTGTTTGACATGTCCGGGGATAGGATGAATCGTGGGGAGAAATTTCAATCCATCGAAACATATCTTCGGGAATGTAGCCTTGAGCTCAGCTAATTTTTCCGCCGTCGACGGATCGTGAGTGGAGGCTGGAGGAGTCTGCTTAACCGGAGTCACAGATTTCTTGTAAGGCTCACGGGATTGCTTAGTACTCGAAGGGCCAGAATGTTGGTCGCGAGGAACTTTAGAATGGGATCCCTTCTGAGTAGATTTCTCCCTACTATGCTTCGAGCGAGGGGGTGGATCGTTTGGATATAAAAAATGGCTGTGGGTTCTCCTTCTGGAGGACGATGACTCTCTGGAGTGATAATCTCTATCACCGTTGTCGTCCCTGTCCCGTCGTTTGCCTAATCCTGAGTCTCGGCTGGAATGGTAAAAGATAGAGGATCCGCGAAGGCGGTCAATGCCATGTGTACGCCCCATTTCTCCTGCACATAAAGTCAAATGAGGAGAAATTAGTAGGAATCTCACGATGAATGGAATTCGAGTGCATGATGGAGTGTAAGTGTTTGTGTGTGTCCTAGTGCAATCCCCCGATGGACCAGTGTTTTTCGCTTTACTCATTGGAGTTTTCTCTCCCTGATGATGAGTCTAAGCACCTTCATCGCTTCTCACGAGCGAATTAAATCCCATATCCTTGGGGTTATTGAAACCGTAATTCAGTATATCGTTGGGAATGGTCAAGTCAGATAGGCCCTTTAATGAGCCTTCTAAGTTTTGGGAAGACGACTTTTTCTCAATCGGAGTTATCGTGACCTTTGAAGTTCCGCCAACTTTTTTCTTTTTCAGCTTGTAAGCTAGACTCTTTTTCTTTTTTGAAGGAGGCGGTGGTTCGTCGATGCCGGGTGCATCAGCTACTGGCGCTTGGCCAAAACTTATATTCTCGTAAGTCGCCGCTGGCACCTCAGTTTCTTTAATCTCGCCTTCCTCGGTAGTATCAAGGGCCCCTTCGGCATAGGGCACCGAAGGTCCAGCTTGTTCTTTGCCTGTTTCCGCAGTCGTTCTTGCTATAGTGGCTCCAATTGGAAGGCTAGTCCGGCGGCCCTCTTCTAGTAATCCGAACTTCAAGAGCTGTTCGTTGGTAATTACAGATTTAATGTCCCGATCTCCCATAGGAGTAGCTCGGATGGCCTCGACGGCCTCGGAATACCCGACGCCTTTGGGTCGTGGGCGGATATCTATAAGAGTTGAAAGAAGTTTAGAAAAGTTGCACTTCAAGCCTTAAGACAAAGATTGGGATAAAAATGAGACTTACTCCCTTCTAGCCATCTTCCCGCGAAACCGGGAGGACAACGTACGTAGAACCACTCTTGTTTATATTGAGAAAATTTACTCCACACACCCATCAGGACTTGACATTTGGGGTATGGCTCGAGGAATATGTAAGATGGACAGTCGGTACGTCTCTTGAAGCGGTAAATAAAACGGATATCCTTGGGAGTTGGAGGTCTGAGTAAGACGCTCATGAAAAGAACGCATGTACCGTGAATAAATGCATGGCTATTAGTGTGTAGTTGTGCTGGAGCAATCCCTATATACTGCAACACTTCACGGATGAATGAATTGAAAGATGGCACACTTTCGGCCCAGCACATAAATTTGTTGCACGCAGTATATTCGACTGGGGGCAAGTGAGGCCGATCTTGTGCCGAAGGAACCGGAACGTCTTCGAAGGGGATTCTGTGGATAGAACATAATCGACGGAGAGAAGATTCGCCGATTTTCGAGGCTTGAGAGTCGATGGGGTCATCCAGAACGATGACCCCATCTACAGCATCGGGAGCCGGAGCTATAACCGTGACGGGTGGATCCGGAATGTCGAGTATGGGGGCTGGCGATGGGTTCAGAGTCCCCACTGCCTCCTGCCAAGTGTGAGAAACGCGGATTAAGGATCTTAAGGCTAGAATTAACACTAGAGGGGGGGTGAATAGTGTATAAAGAAATTTGTTAATCTTTTTGAGTTTATCTTAATTTGTTAACAATGTATGCACTAATCAGACACATATATGAACACAGAATCAAACACAGATGCAAATATAAAGTAAAAGCAGTAAAGGAAAGAACACACCAGATTTTATACCGGTTCGGAGTTACCCTACATCCAGTCCCGCAACACAAGTATGGATTTCCTTTCAAAACCAATTCAACAACTACAACCCTCGATTTCAAGGCTACGAGATACACCCTCCAGAATATCAATCCTCTGGGTAGAGATACTTGATTTCCGGGGCAACAAGTTCACCCAATTGATTTCCAGGGCTACAATCACACCTTCTCTCGCTCGATTGATTACAAAAAGTCTATAACTCAAATTAGCACTTGGATCTTGTAGAGATAGTGATGGAGAATCACACTAGAAGTAATCGAGTATGATTCGATGTTGATTTCGGCAGAGTAATGGTATGATTTTGTATTAAGAAATGTGGAAGAAGAAGAGAAGTGAAAAACCAGAAAATATGATTAAAAATTCGTTGAAACTGACCCCTATTTATAGAAGAGCAACAGCCATAACCATTCATGAAGAGTTATGGCGAATAGACACTTCTTTTGAAATTTGAATTTTGAAACCAACCGACACTATGTCGACATGGGGTACTTGGGCATGTCGACATCCCAAAGGGATTTTTGGTGTTTTGATTTTCTTTGAAAATAACCTCTATCTTATATTAAAATTATTTTAAACTTTATAAATATACTTAACTATAGTTAAAATACATAAGTAAATATAAAGACCAATATATACATATTATTTAACTGTAATTTAAATCAAAGTATAAATAATTTAAAAGTTAAATATATTATTTGAAAAGATAGTTTAAAATCAGGAGTAATTTGACTTTGAAATCAAAGATGTTTTTGAGGCTAAAATTATTTAGAATCAGGATATAGAGTTTTGAATCTTTTAAAAGGAAAGTTTTGAAATCATTTTGAAAACAAGATAATTTTGTAAAATCATTTGAAAATAAATTAGTGGATACAAAACAATGTCCCACTAGATTTTCGTAGGTTCCATCCTACTTAGGGTTCCATCCCTTTAACGGGCTCGAAGTGGATTCCATTCCACAAATAAAATAGATTTTAAGATGTTAGTGCCTTTCTATGAGTTTTAACAATATTCCTAACTATATAACTTATCTTGGAAACTTGAACTCTTGAAATCTTGATACTCATGAGTCTTCTATCTCTCTATATCTTGAATCTCTATACTGTACAGTATTCATTCTTGATACCTGCATGGTTAGATCCTGCATATACATATATATCTAAACTTGTAATGTTAGTATTTATATTTTATAATCTATTCTAAGGTTGTTGTCATCAAAACCAACTCCTCAAGGACTAACAATCTCCCCCTTTTTGATGATGACAACCTTCGTTTATAAAATATTCCTTCTATCCTAATAACTCCCCCTAAAACTAACAACTCCCCCTTAATCTATGCCTAACTACCCTATTTTATATTTCTCCCCCTTTGTCATCAACAAAAAACTTACTCCCCCTTATTCTTGGACTTCAGTACCTGCATTGATAAACTATACAACGAAATATATAATATATAGATTAAGAAATAATGATACTTATTAGCATAATAACTTAATTAAAGACTATATTCATTTCAGTGTATATATATATATGTTTCACACACCAAACTTCAAATAAAATCAATCCACACAAAGTATCAAATCAAACAAATTAAATAAAGAAATAAAATTAAACGTTTCTGGGAACATCTACCCATCCATCTTCTCCAAATATAGGGTCTGCTTTAATTGCATCCTAATTCTCATTGTCATTGGTGAGAGAGACATGAGGATGTTCTTCATTATCATCCTTGTGTAGAGAGGAGATCATCCATCGTATTGCATCGAAATGCCTTTCTTGCTCCTTGATCATCTGCATTTAACTCAACTCCAAGTGACGCTGGTTTCGTAGAATAAAAGAGAGAATATTCTTGAATGAATTGAGTGTTTCTTCAAGATTTTCAGATAGATTGTGAGTCGGATTGACCATAATTGAATTAGAGAAAGAAATGAAGGATATAGATAATGAGAAATAACTTTCAGTGAAGATTTCTGGAAGAAAAAGGTATATATAGGTGTAGAAATTCGTTTGAAATGAATAGACATTTGGTAGTTATTCAATTTTCAAATTCAAAATCAATAATCACTTCTGACCAGTATATGTCGACATGGTCTTCTAGGGGATGTCGACATGGGTTAGTGAAAATTTATGACAATTTTTATTTTGTGAATAATTGTGTATATATATAAATTTATATAATATACTAACATTTATTCTAGAGATAAGATAAGATAGATAACAGAAAGGAAATTCAATTTCATTACGATAATACAACGATTAAGCATAACGAACTATATGAACATTCGAAAGAAAAAACAAACTAAGACAAATACAATAAGATACTAAAAGACAAAACTAGTTAGAAGATGAAGATGATGAAGATAGTCCAAGTTTCTTGCTAACTTTTGAGAAGAACTTGTTCATCTTCGAAGAAATGTTATCCAACTTCTTACTAACGGATCATTTTAAAATCCGTTGATTCTCCACAATTATCTTTTGGTTTTTGAGAAGGGTTTTGTTGGAAGGATTGGAAGGATATTCGATGCTTTCCAAAGAGGTTTCACCTTCTTCTTCTACTTCTTCAATTTCCATTTCATCCCCTTCTTCTCTTTCTTCCTCTTCCTCTTCTTCCATTTCCTCATGAGCCAAACGCTCTTCCTTTTCGGTAAGGGTTTCATAAGGTTGAAAAACATATGGGATTTTCATGAGAGAAATGTTTGAGATATTAAAAACTTTTCTTGAAATAAATTCTTCTCCTTTGAAATTTACTCCAAAATAGTTGAAAATCCGAATAAGGTAAATTCCATGATATAAAGTGTTTTCTTCCATTTCAAAATTTTTAGGACGAAGTTCATCTAAAATAACTTGCGCCCAATTGATATCATAATTTCCAAAAATAGCAAAAAGTACTTTGCACACTTTTGAAGTAGGATTGTTGAAATTTCCCGATCTTGGGGTCAAAGTATGTTGTAAGAGAAGATTGACAATTCTTGCTTTAGGACGAAAGTTTCGATTCTTAAATTCAAAGTTTTCATCTCCTTCAAAAATATGATGAAATGTCTCACGATCATGTTCATCGATTTGAAAACTAGAAAGATCCATTCCCGTGCTTTTGCAATTGAGAATGGTACCCAAAAGGTCACAATTCAAAACAATTTGAGTGCCTTTGACAATACTCCAAATTTCATTCTCATTTCCAATATAAAAACCACGGTTTAAATTAGCATAGAAGATTTTGACAAGATTAGGATAGCAAACAAAATCATTTTGAGAAGAGTCAATAAGACTTAAAACACCATTGTTTGCAAAAAGAGAATCAATTCCATAAGAAGAAAAATCTTGAAAAATAGCAAATTTTCCGAGATGGACTTTGGCATAATTAGCATAATTGATGTATGCTTTAATTGCCTCTGGATCATTGAATAATTGCTCTTTGATTTTTCTAAAAATTCTCATGGTTGAGGGATTGCTTGAAGAAGCCATTAGAGTAGTGAGTAGAGAGCTTGAAGATATGAAGAGAGAGTTTGAATTTGAAAATGAAAGTGAAAAGATATGATAAAAGATAGTGAATAAATAGACTTTCAAAGGACATATTCTCTGGTCAAAAGGTATCTTTTCAAAGAAATAAATGAAGTGAAAAGGTGGAGGGAAATTCAAACATTTGAATTCAAAATTTGAAATTCAAAATTCAGATAGGCATGTCGACATCATGGTAGGGGCCATGTCGACATGTGGCTTTGAATTTTCATGACATGATTTTTCCTAAGTTATCTAATATACATATATATAAATATTATTATTAATGTCTATATTTCTGAAATATTATTGTACTTATAATATATTTCAAAATATGTTAAAAATAATAAAAATAATAATAAAATAATAGTAAAAAATAGAAAATAAATTTTAAAATTCAAACAACATATCAATTCAAAATCAATCAATCAATCAATTCAAAAACAACCAATCAATCAATTAAGCATGCAATTTCAGCCAATGTATTATAAACGTGTACCTTTTTCAGAGTCCGTGACTTTGGTATCGACTAAATCGAGAATTGCTGTGAAACACAGATTTGAATTATCTTTCTTCTGTTCATCATCGTTGGAGGATGAGTCAGAGTCATCTAGAGTAGCAGTGAATGCACGTTTCCGTTTCTTTGCAGAATCATTGTTTGTAGGAGAGTTTTGCTTATCTCGATGCGGACAGTCTCTTTATATGTGACCTGGTTCGTCACAATTGAAGCATTTGATAAAGTTTGGTACTGTAGTCTGATTACCGGAATTCTTGAAGTTGTTTCTCTTGGAACTATTCAATTTTCTGTACTTCAGAAATTTCCGAAAATTCCTGGTCATAAATTCTATCTCTTCATCATTATCACTGTTTGAGTCTGATCCGTCGATTAATGCATTGAATGCCATTGATTTCTTTTCAGATGCTTTGCTTTCTCTTCTCCCGATCATTTGAACTTCAAACGACATTAGATTTCCAATCAATTCTTCTATCTTTAAAGTACTGATGTCATTTGCCTCTTCAATTGCAAGTATCTTTTGATCCCATTCTGGAGTGAGAGAATTTAAAAAAATTCTGACTTGATCTTCTTCCGAAAATTCCTTTCCTAAAGATATTAAAGAATGCACAATATCTTGAAATCGACTATACATATCTGAAATAGACTCATTAGTATTCATTTTAAACAACTGAAACTGATTTGTAAGCATGGAAATTTTGGTCTGTTTAACTTTGCTTGTTCCTTCGTGAGTTACTTGCAAAGTTTTCCAAATTTCATATGCAGACTTACAAACTGACACTCTATTAAATTCATTTCTTTCAAGTGAACAAAACAGAATATTCATTGCTTTAGAATTATTTTGTGCAACAGTCTTTTGCTCAGTTGTCCACTGTGCAAAATTAGTTGTGGGTTCAGAATATTCAGTTTGTATGATTTTCCAAGTATCTAATCCTACAAATTGTAAATATATTTTCATCCTACATGCCCAATATGCATAGTTACTGCCATTAAAAAGTGGTGGTCTGGCAGTAGACTGACCTTCTACAAATGAACTAGTGTTGGTGGAAATAGCAGTACTAGTGTTAGTAGCCATTTTGAAAATTTTCAAAATTCAGATAATGAAACTTTTGGAAACAAGGCTCTGATACCAAATGTGAGAAATGCAGATTAAGGATCTTAAGGCTAGAATTAACACTAGAGGGGGGTGAATAGTGTATAAAGAAATTTGTTAATCTTTTTGAGTTTATCTTAATTTGTTAACAATGTATGCACTAATCGGACACAGATATGAATAGAGAATCAAACACAGATGCAAATATAAAGTAAAAGCAGTAAAGGAAAGAACACACCAGATTTTATACTGGTTCGGAGTTACCCTACATCCAGTCCCGCAACACAAGTATGGATTTCCTTTCAAAACCAATTCAACAACTACAACCCTCGATTTCAAGGCTACGAGATACACCCTCCAGAATATCAATCCTCTGGGTAGAGATACTTGATTTCCGGGGCAACAAGTTCACTCAATTGATTTCCAGGGCTACAATCACACCTTCTCTCGCTCGATTGATTACAAAAAGTCTATAACTCAGATTAGCACTTGGATCTTGTAGAGATAGTGATGGAAAATCACACTAGAAGTAATCGAGTATGATTCGATGTTGATTTCGGCAGAGTAATGGTATGATTTTGTATTAAGAAATGTGGAAGAAGAAGAGAAGTGAAAAACCAGAAAATATGATTAAAAATTCGTTGAAACTGACCCCTATTTATAGAAGAGCAACAGCCATAACCATTCATGAAGAGTTATGGCGAATAGACACTTCTTTTGAAATTTGAATTTTGAAACCAACCGACACTATGTCGACATGGGGTACTTGGGCATGTCGACATCCCAAAGGGATTTTTGGTGTTTTGATTTTCTTTGAAAATAACCTCTATCTTATATTAAAATTATTTTAAACTTTATAAATATACTTAACTATAGTTAAAATACATAAGTAAATATAAAGACCAATATATACATATTATTTAACTATAATTTAAATCAAAGTATAAATAATTTAAAAGTTAAATATATTATTTGAAAAGATAGTTTAAAATCAGGAGTAATTTGACTTTGAAATTAAAGATGTTTTTGAGGCTAAAATTATTTAGAATCAGGATAGAGAGTTTTGAATCTTTTAAAAGGAAAGTTTTGAAATCATTTTGAAAACAAGATAATTTTGTAAAATCATTTGAATTAAAATTAGTGGATACAAAACAATGTCCCACTAGATTTTCGTAGGTTCCATCCTACTTAGGGTTCCATCCCTTTAACGGGCTCGAAGTGGATTCCATTCCACGAATAAAATAGATTTTAAGATGTTAGTGCCTTTCTATGAGTTTTAACAATATTCCTAACTATATAACTTATCTTGGAAACTTGAACTCTTGAAATCTTGATACTCATGAGTCTTCTATCTCTCTATATCTTGAATCTCTATACTGTACAGTCTTCATTCTTGATACCTGCATGGTTAGATCCTGCATATACATATATATCTAAACTTGTAATGTTAGTATTTATATTTTATAATCTATTCTAAGGTTGTTGTCATCAAAACCAACTCCTCAGGGACTAACACCGAGAACTTGGCTCAGGCTTGTCAGAAACAGTAGCAGAGCTTGATTTTTTGGACTTCTCCAAAGAGTGATTGGTGTGAATAAACAGCTGTTTAAGCTATACTTGAAAGATAATAGATATCAGATATAACAACAAAATATTCCCTTCGTGTGGTGTGTGAATTAGTGCAACCATTCAAGCATGAATATAAAAGAATTAAAGTTCTAAAGACTGGTAAAGCGTGATTGAGCTTTAAACTATCATCTTCGGAGACCGTCATCGCTGAACGTCTCTGACAGCTTGTCCTATGTTCGGTAGCGGAAGTCTTGGAGTCGGGCATTGTCATCATAGATTATAAAGATTGTTACTTATATTTGTCGAGATAGATTCGTGTATAAAATTACTTAAGCTGTGGAGTTGTTAATCCGAATTAAGTCCATAGGCTTGTATGCTTTGGTCCTTGTCATTGTTCATTGTTTTATACTTAGGCATGGAAATGTGTGGTCCTAATGTATGCGGTGTTCAAATTGAGATGGTCCTGATAGCCAATGCCGACCCCAACACTCAATACCGATCGACCCAACACTCAATACCGAATGACCCAACCTAAATACCGACCCTCTCTCTCTCTCTCTCAAGGTACCGACCCAGTTTCTCCCAGGAATACCGGCCCGTACTTCCATTAAAGGTTTACCAACCTAGCTCTATTCCAAAAAACCTACTGACCCTCTCCCTCGATTGGTATGTCGAGTAAGAGCCCACAGCCTATGCAGTGAACTCTGTAAATTACCGACCTTCCTTATCAGAGACATTGAACTCTCTTATTCTCTACGTCGCTGACCTCAAAGTTAAGGCTATCACTACTTCTACTAGTAATTTGTCCTCTAGTCCCTCAAGACTAAGCCGAACCCCTATCCTAATACACGCTCCTATCTCCAATTCGTCTCTCTCTTCTTCGCCATCTCCTATTGAGTCATGTTTGAGAAGCATTTACCCATGTACTTGGACTTCGCACGAGACTCCGAACTTAGGGAGATGAATTGAGTGAGAGATTCATACCTATATAGAAAGTTTGAAACTTGTGGAAATTGTGGGATGTCGAGCTGAGGGTTGTTCGGGTTCGGTGGCGGCTGGAGTTGCAAGGTTGGCAGTCTGGGTTTGAGAGGAGGAAGGGAGGACTGAGTGGTAAACAAGGCTTGGAGGGAAGTAAGTTAGCAGGCTTATGAGAATGAAGTAGAAGTGAGAAGAAGAAGAGGGAGCGTAGGCTTTTATATATGATGAAGGGGAGGTGAACGGGCATCCCCCTGATGACCCAGTCACCATGCTTCAATGGGTCGGCAAACCCAGATAACCGTTCGAGTGGATCGACTTTAGTACGTCGATCCCTCCTTTTAAAAAATAATAATAAAATAATAAAAGATATAAATAAATGCATGTTTATGTAATAATAATAGACAGAAAATAAATACGATAAATGAAGTAAAATGTGTATATGTTAATTTGTACAAATATGATGGTAATGGAGGGAGGTGATGTGATAAAGAGATGGATATTACCAGATGAATGGGAAAGCATGAGTTTAATAAACCCACTGCATTTCAGCCTTCGAAAGGCTGAATACATTTAGCTTTTGAAAAGCTAAGATAGGAATTCGAGAGCCTCTTCGAGACTAAGCTAGTGCTTTTAGACAACACGAAGCTTCGTCGAAGACTAATGAAAGGTGATAGTCAGTTACCATTTGGGATGGACTAGCCTCTGAAAGTAGGAATTACTCACTGATTCAAAGTGCGTCATGTTGATTCACACAACGCACTTTGGGGGGCAAATGTTACCCGGATACTTGGCCCGGCTACAAAGCGATAGTTGCAGAGGCTATGGTTGAGCCTAGACATGATTCAAACCAAAAGAGACATGGAAGTATAAGGGTTCGGTGTAACTCAATTAGTTTGGTAGGTGTGTGGTTCGGCCTACAGGTATGGTTCGGCATGTTTGAGTGGCTTGGTATATTTGGATGGATCGGCCTTAATGGGATTGACATATATGGTTCGACACCTGTGGTTCGGCCTTAATAATTTGGCATGTGTGGGTCGGCATACCTAGGCCGGTGCACCTTAAGGAGGTTGACAAGTTATTTGATCTGCAATAGAGTGATGCGACTAGCATTTCTTTGCTTTGAGTCACCCGCCGCTAGCTTCGAGTTCCTTGAGGGCCTACTTCGAGTCAGTGATGAGACAACCCTTGGATCGGCAATAGGTGGATCGGTGGTAGTGGATCGGTGGTAGTGGATCGGCATGACTGGTTTGGTCTACCTAACCTATAGCTATGAGCCGAGCTACCTTGGTCATGGGCTTGCACGGGGGGTCCAGCCTATCTTTGTCTATAAATAGAGGGGCAGGGGTACAGTTGAAGGGACCTTTTTTCGAGAACTCCAGAGATACTCTGCCATTTTTTATACTCTCCTCTTTTTGATTCAGACTTGTATTCAAGTTGTTTGTTTATGGATTGTATCTGTACTCAAGTGATTGGAAAAGTAATAAAGATTATATTCAAAGTGGACGTAGGCAATTACGCTGAACCACTATAAATCTGGTGTTCTCGTTTTTGTTGTTCTTTTTGCATTCAACTGTGTTACTTCTCTGTTTTAATTTACTTTCTTCATTAATCTCTCTACACAATTCTATTCAAGGGTGTTAGTGACCAATTTTGGTAATAACACTTTTCTTTTGTGTAGTATCTTTGGCCGTTCTCTTTTTCTTCTCTTCAAAAATTAGGGTTTCTTCCAAATTGAAGACGCCGATTCAAATTGTTTGATTGAAGTGACGATTTTTCTTCAATTTGCTTAGTCAATCAACTTCCTGGCTTTGAGTGCTCACAGTCGCTTCAATTTTGTCGAGCTCGAATGGATGTTGTGAATTGGTACGTGATTTTCCCTTTTTCGATTTTTGATTGTGCTCGACTTGATATGATTCTGCCAATGATGAATTGGGTTACATAGGGATAAAATCCCTAAATTTTCGTTTGTATATTTTAGTTTGAATTTTTCAATTTTTCTGTGCTCGGCGTTGATTTTTGATCGTGTGATGCATGACTCGTTCATCTCTGATATACTCGAATTTGCTTGAATTTTGTTCCATTCTTTGTTGTCTTGACCTGTTCATCATATTATCAACTGTGGCTTTTTCTAGTTCTCTGGCTATGACTTGTTCATTGTTCGCTTATCCCTATGACCTCTGATTTAATTTCTTTAGACTTGTTCAAATGTATGACCCACGGCTGCTACTGATAATTTTCGATCTTTTGTTGAGTTGATTCTATGTTGCCTTGACTTTGTTCGAACTGCTACATATACTATGCTTTGATCATGTCATGTGCACTTGTATGTGTGTCACCATGTATATACATACATACATACATATGTATGTGTGACTATATGTGTTGATTCTCTGAATTTGCTTGTTGCATCTCTTTTGAAAAACTGTTGTTACTTGATTACTAGTACATGTTCACTTGTTCAAACTGCATATATTCACTTGCATTATCTGGTGCACTTCATACCTGAATTGATGATGGTGTAGTCTGGTTGCATGCCTGAAATGATTCATGTGTGTTCATGCTCCATTGTGTTCAATTTTGGTATGGGTCCCTTTTGAACTCTTGTTGCATGAGAACTTTGTACATGTCTTTGTTGTTCCCTCTATTTCATGTGCAATGCCCTGGTTATTGTAGTCTGTTCCATATGATCTGGTTGAGTATTTTGAAGTCTGGTTGGGTTTCAGGTTGTTTGGTTGGTCTTCATATGTACATTTGAGTCTTATTCCATGCCTTGACTCCATTGAAGTCTGGTTTCATGTTGATTTTGTTTGGTTGTCACTGCATATATATATATATATATGTATGTATACATATGTGTTCACGCATGTATATATGTATGCTGTGTGATTCTCTGAATGTAGCTTGATGCAGTGTCTGTTGCCCATGCCTCGAGTGAAACTGTTTTCTCTTTGTACATTTTTTTGTCTGGTTCAACTATGTGTGAGAAATGCGGATTAAGGATCTTAAGGCTAGAATTAACACTAGAGGGGGGGTGAATAGAGTTTTAAGAAATCTATTAATCTTTTTGAGTTTATCTTAATTTGTTAACAATGTATGCACTAATCAGACACAGATATGAACACAGAATCAAACATAGATGCAAATATAAAGTAAAAGCAGTAAAGGAAAGAGCATACCAGATTTTATACTGGTTCGGAGTTACCCTACATCCAGTCCCGCACAACTAAGTACGGATTTCCTTTCAAAGCCAATTCAACAATTACAACCCTCGGTTTCAAGGCTATGAGGTACACCCTCCAGAATAACAATCCTCTTGGTAGAGATACTTGATTTCCGGGGCAACAAGTTCAATTGATTTCCAAGGCTACAATCACACCTTTTCTCGCTCAATTGATTTCCAAGGCTACAATTACACCTTTTCTCACTCGATTGATTACAAAGAAGTCTATAACTCAGATTAGCACTTGGATCTTGTAGAGATAGTGATGGAGAATCACACTAGAAATAATCAAGTATGATTCGATGTTGATTTCGGTAGAGTAATGGTATGATTTTGTATTAAGAAATGTGGAAGAAGAAGAGGAGTGAAAACCAGAAAAAAGTGATTAAAAATTCGTTGAAACTGACCCCTATTTATAGAAGAACAATAGTCATGTCCATTCATGAAGAGTTATGGCGAATAGACACTTCTTTTGAAATTTGAATTTTGAAGCCAACTGACACTATGTCGACATGGGGTATATGGGCATGTCGACATCCCAAAGGGATTTTTGGTGTTTTGATTTTCTTTGAAAATAACCTCTATTTTATATTAAAATTATTTTAAACTTTATAAATATACTTAACTATAGTTAAAATACATAAGTAAATATAAAGAACAATATATACATAATTTAACTATAATTTTATATTTAAATCTAAGTATAAATATTTAAAAGTTGAATATATTATTTGAAAAGATAGTTTAAAATCAGGAGTAATTTGACTCTGAAAATAAAGATGTTTTTGAGGCTAAAATTATTTAAAATCAGGACAGAGAGTTTTGAATCTTTTAAAAGGAAAGTTTTGAAATCATTTTGAAAACAAGATAATTTTATAAAATCATTTGAATTAAAATTAGTGGATACAAAACAATGTCCCACTAGATTTTCGTAGGTTCCATCCTACTTAGGGTTCCATCCCTTTAACGGGTTCGAAGTGGATTCCATTCCACGAATAAATTGGATATTAAGATGTCAGTGCCTTTCTATGAGTTTTAACAAATATTCCTAATAAAACAAACTTAACCTTGAAATATTGAACTCTTGATAATCTTGATACTCATGAGTCTTCTATCTCTATATCTTGAATCTCTATACTGTACAGTCTTCATTCTTGATACCTGCATGGTTAGATCCTGCATATACATATATATCTAAACTTGTAATGTTAGTATTTATATTTTATAATCTATTCTAAGGTTGTTGTCATCAAAACCAACTCCTCAGGGACTAACAATCTCCCCCTTTTTGATGATGAAAACCTTTGTTTATAAAATATCACTTCTATCCTAATAACTCCTCCTAAAACTAACAACTCCCCCTTAATCTATGCCTAACTATCCTATTTTATACTTCTCCCCCTTTGTCATCAACAAAAAACTTACTCCCCCTTATTCTTGGACTTCAATACCTGTATTGATAAACTATACAACGGAATATATACTATATAGATTAAGAAATAATGATACTTATGAGCATAATAACTTAATTAAAAACTATATTCATTTCAGTGTGTGTATATATATATATATATGTTTCACACATCAAACTTCAAACCAAATAAAATCAATCCACACAAAGTATCAAATCAAACCAAATCAAACAAATTAATTCAAACAAATCAAACAAAGAAAGACAATTAAACATTACGAGGAACATCAACCCATCCTTCTTCTCCAAAGATAGGGTCTTGTTTGATGGCATCCCAATTCTCATTATCAACAGATAGAGAAACGGGAGGATGTGCTTCATTATCATCCTTGTGCAGGGAGGAGATCATCCAACGAATTACATCGAAGTGTCTCTCTTGTTCCTTGATCATCTGCATTTGACTCGTTTCTAAGTGACGTTGATTACGAAGGATGATAGAGAGAATATTCTTGAATGAATTGAGTGTTTCTTCAAGATTTTCAGATAGATTGTGAATAGGATTGGCCATAATTGAATTAGAGAAAGAAATGAAGGATATAGAGAATGAAAAATAAATTTCAGTGAAGATTTCCGGAAGAAAAGGGTATGTATAGGTGTAGAAATTCGTTTGAAATGAATAGACATTTGGTAGTTATTCCAATTTCAAATTCAAAATCAATAATCACTTCTGACCAGTACATGTCGACATGGTCTAGAGGGGTATGTCGACATACTATAGTGAATTTTGATGATAATTTTATTTTGTGAATAATGATGTATATATATTTCTATACTATACTAACATTTATTCAAGATATAAAATAAGCTAGATGACAGGAAGGTAATTCAATTTCATTGCATAATAGGATAATACAATGATTAAACATAAAGAACTACACGAACATTCGAAATAAAACAAACTAAGACAAATACAATAAGATACTAAAAGATAAAACTAGTTAGAAGATGAAGATGATGAAGATAGTCCAAGTTTCTTGCTAACTTTTGAAAAGAACTTGTTCATCTTCGAAGACATGTTATCCAACTTCTTACTAACGGATCGTTTTAAAATCCGTTGATTCTCCACAATTATCTTTTGGTTTTTGAGAAGGGTTTTGTTGGAAGGATTGGATGGATATTCGATGCTTTCTAGAGATGTTTCACCTTCTTCTTCTATTTCCATTTCATACCTTTCTTCTTCTTCCTCCTCTTCCATTTCTTCCATTTCCTCATGAGCCAAACGCTCTTCCTTTTCAGTAAGGGTTTCATAAGGTTGAAAAACATATGGGATTTTCATGAGAGAAATATTTGAGATATTAAAAACTTTTCTTGAAATAAATTCTTCTCCTTTGAAATTTACTCCAAAATAGTTGAAAATCCGAGTAAGGTAAATTCCATGATATAAAGTGTTTTCTCCCATTTCAAAATTTTTAGAACAAAGTTCATCCAAAATAACTTGCGCCCAATTGATATCATAATTTCCAAAAATAGCAAAAAGTGCTTTGCACACTTTTGAAGTAGGATTGTTGAAATTTCCCGATCTTGGGGGTCAAAGTATGTTGTAAGAGAAGATTGACAATTCTTGCTTTAGGACGAAAGTTTCGATTCTTAAATTCAAAGTTTTCATCTCCTTCAAAAATATGATGAAATGTCTCGCGATCATGTTCATCGATTTGAAAACTAGAAAGATCCATTCCCGTGCTTTTGCAATTGAGAATGTACCCAAAAGGTCACAATTCAAAACAATTTGAGTGCCTTTGACATTACTCCAAATTTCATTCTCATTTCCAATATAAAAACCACGGTTTAAATTAGCATAGAAGATTTTGACAAGATTGGGATAGCAAACAAAATCATTTTGAGATGAGTCAATAAGACTTAAAACACCATTGTTTGCAAAAAGAGAATCAATTTCATAAGAAGAAAAATCTTGAAAAATAGCAAATTTTCCGGGATGGACTTTGGCATAATTAGCATAATTGATGTATGCTTTAATTGCCTCCGGATCATTGAGTAATTTCTCTTTGATTTTTCTGGAAATTCTCATGGTTGAGGGGTTGCTTGAAGAAGCCATTAGAGTAGAGAGTAGAGAGCTTGAGGATATGAAGAGAGAGTTTGAATTTGAAAATGAAAGTGAAAAGATATGATAAAAGATAGTGAATAAATAGACTTTCAAAGGACATTTTCTCTGGTCAAAATGTATCTTTTCAGAGAAATAAATGAAGTGAAAAGGTGTAGGGAAATTCAAATATTTGAATTCAAAATTTGAAATTCAAATTCAGGTAGGCATGTCGATATCGTGGTAGGGGCCATGTCTACATGTGCCTTTGAATTTTCATGACATGATTTTCCTAAGTTATCTAATATACATATATATAAATATTATTATTAATGTCTATATTTCTAAAATATTATTATACTTATAATATATTTCAGATTGTGTCAAAAATAATAAAAATAATAATAAAATAATAGTAAAAATAGAAAATAAATTTTAAAATTCAAATAGCATATCAATTCAAAATCAATCAATCAAACAATCAAGCAACTAATTCTATGCAAGCAATTTCAACCAATTGTATTGTAAACGTGTACCTTTTTCTGAATCCATTTCTTTGAATTCGTCGGAGTCGTGAACTGCAGTGAAACACAAATTCGAATTATCCGTCTTTTGATCATCATCACTTGAGGACGAGTCTGAGTCATCTAGAGTAGCAGTAAATGCATGCTTCCGTTTCTTTGCTGGTTCATTGTTCACAGGAGGATTCTGCCTATCTGGATACGGACAGTCTCTTTTGATATGACCTGGTTCGTCACAATTGAAGCATTTGACAAAGTTTGGTACTGTAGTCTGATTACCGGAATTCTTAAAGTTGTTTCTCTTGAGATTATTCATCTTTCTGTATTTCAGAAATTTCCGAAAATTCCTGGTCATAAATGCTATCTCTTCATCATTATCACTATTTAAATCTGATCCATCGTTTAATGCATTGTTTGCCATTGATTTCTTCTCAGATGCTTCGCTTTCTCTTCTCCTGATCATTTGAACTTCAAATGACATTAGATTTCCAATCAATTCTTCTATCTTTAAAGTACTGATGTCATTTGCATCTTCAATCGCAAGTGTCTTTTGATCCCATTCTGGAGTGAGAGAATTCAAAAAAATTCTGACTTGATCTTCTTCCGAAAATTCCTTTCCCAAAGATATTAAAGAATACACAATATCTTGAAATCGACTATACATATCTGAAATAGACTCATTAGTATTCATTTTAAATAACTGAAACTGATTTGTGAGCATGGAAATTTTGGTCTGTTTAACTTTGCTTGTTCCTTCGTGAGTTACTTGCAAAGTTTTCCAGATTTCATATGCAGACTTACAAACTGACACTCTATTAAATTCATTTCTTTCAAGTGAACAAAACAGAATATTCATTGCTTTAGACTTATTTTGTGCAATAGTCTTTTGCTCAGTGGTCCACGGTGCAAAATTAGTTGTGGGTTCAGAATATTCAGTTTGTGTGATATTCCATGTTTCTAATCCTACAGATTGTAAATATATTTTCATCCTACATGCCCAATATGCATAGTTACTGCCATTAAAAAGTGGTGGTCGGGCATTAGACTGATCTTCTACAAATGAACTAGTGTTGGTGGAAATAGCAGTACTAGTGTTAGTAGCCATTTTAAAACTTTTCAAAATTTAGATTATGAAACTTTTGAAAACAAAGCTCTGATACCAAATGTGAGAAATGCGGATTAAGGATCTTAAGGCTAGAATTAACACTAGAGGGGGGTGAATAGTGTTTTAAGAAATCTGTTAATCTTTTTGAGTTTATCTTAATTTATTAACAATGTATACACTAATCAGACACAGATATGAACACAGAATCAAACACAGATGCAAATATAAAGTAAAAGAAGTAAAGGAAAGAACACACCGGATTTTATACTGGTTCGAAGTTACCCTACATCCAGTCCCGCACAACTAAGTATGGATTTCCTTTCAAAGCCAATTCAACAATTACAACCCTTGGTTTCAAGGCTACGAGGTACACCCTCCAGAATAACAATCCTCTGGGTAGAGATACTTGATTTCCGGGGAAACAAGTTCACCCAATTGATTTCCATGGCTACAATCACACCTTTCCTCGCTCAATTGATTTCCAAGGCTACAATTACACCTTTTCTCGCTCGATTGATTACAAAGAAGTCTATAACTCAGATTAGCACTTGGATCTTGTAGAGATAGTGATGGAGAATCACACTAGAAATAATCGAGTATGATTCGATGTTGATTTCGGTAGAGTAATGGTATGATTTTGTATTAAGAAATGTGGAAGAAGAAGAGGAGTGAAAACCAGAAAAAAGTGATTAAAAATTCGTTGAAACTGACCCCTATTTATAGAAGAACAATAGTCATGTCCATTCATGAAGAGTTATGGCGAATAGATACTTCTTTTGAAATTTGAATTTTGAAGCCAACTGACACTATGTCGACATGGGGTATATGGGCATGTCGACATCCCAAAGGGATTTTTGGTGTTTTGATTTTCTTTGAAAATAACCTCTATTTTATATTAAAATTATTTTAAACTTTATAAATATACTTAACTATAGTTAAAATACATAAGTAAATATAAAGAACAATATATACATAATTTAACTATAATTTTATATTTAAATCTAAGTATAAATATTTAAAAGTTAAATATATTATTTGAAAAGATAGTTTAAAATCAGGAGTAATTTGACTCTGAAAATAAAGATGTTTTTGAGGCTAAAATTATTTAAAATCAGGACAGAGAGTTTTGAATCTTTTAAAAGGAAAGTTTTGAAATCATTTTGAAAACAAAATAATTTTATAAAATCATTTGAATTAAAATTAGTGGATACAAAACAATGTCCCACTAGATTTTCGTAGGTTCCATCCTACTTAGGGTTCCATCCCTTTAACGGGCTCGAAGTGGATTCCATTCCACGAATAAATTGGATATTAAGATGTCACTGCCTGTAACAACCCGCATATTTATCGATTTTTATATTCAAATATTTTATTTAAATATTTCATCGTAAGTCGGATTATTGTCCGAAAAGTTACTTTTTGCAAACAATCAAATTGGGACTCGAGACCCCTTCCATTGAGTTCAAAATGCCGTTTTCAACCTTTTTGAGTATAAACATTGATATGTTTGGAGCTAGCCAAAATTTGACCATTTTCACTTTGGGTTGGGTTTGGGTTCAGCCCACTTGTTCAAATCTGGTTATATCCACCCAACCACTCCCCACTTATCTTCATTCATTTAATTTTCCTTATACATTCAAGCTACAACTGAAAATGGTGGAGAGGAATGGGAAATTGAAAACTCCAAGCCCTAGTCTTCATTAGCAAATCCAACTTCTAGCTCCAAATTCAAGTGAACCCATTGGTAAGCATCTCCTTCTTCTTCTCCAACTCTTTCTCCTTCCAATTTCAGAAATTCCTAAACCTAACTTTGGGAATGTTCTTATTTTAAGCTTTGAATTCAAGGTTGTTGAGTTGGAATTGAAGTATAATTGCTCTTGCCATTGCTCCAAAGCTTCTTCTTCATTTGTTTGGGTTCAAAGGTGAGATTTTTATCTCACATCTATGTCTATAACTATCCTTGATTTCTTGTTACGAATTCCTAACAATTATCCATGTGCAATTGCTTTTGATTCGGATGGGTTTTGTGAGCATTGCAATTTTTGGTGTTTTGGAAGTCTAAAACTCTAAAAATCATAGCTTAATGTTGGATCATGTTTTTGGTGATAAATCGAAGAGCTTATAGGGCCGGGTAGCCGATAGGCGTAAACCCCTAGCGTCCGTGCTTGTCCGATTGCAATTAGAGAGAGTTTGCACTTCATTTAAAATAGGATAGGAAATGCAGGAAATCAGGTTCAGTCGACTGAATCCTCTGTTCAGTCGACTGAGCTGAAGCCCGGAATTTTCTGGACAGTGTTCAGTCGACTGAACAGGGATTTCAGTCGACTGACATGTTCCTGTTTTCCTGTTTTGCCTATTTATGCTCATTTTGATTGGTTTTCCGAATTTTATCGATTCATGTTGGTTCTTAGTGGTTGTTATCATTTATTATGACTTTGATGACTCCTTTTTCGGGATTTTTGAATATCCATTTCAATTAATTCTTTATCGGTTTAATTGGATCTGATTCACGTCTTCGAATGTGAATTTTGATGATTGATTGTTTCTACAATCGTTTTGTGACTTTTCACTTTAAAAATATAAAGGTTTCAATACTAGTAGTAAATATCAAAACTCTTCCATCAAACGATTTCAACACTGTTTTAAATATAAAGCTCGTTTTCTCAAACCGTTTTCTAATCTACTAGTATATACAAGCCTTTACTTCACTCGGATGAGAAATCGAATTAAACGACTTAGTAAAACGAGTGGTATGAAACGCTTGCGTTCACTTCGTCGGTTAGCTCTTGGACTTGTTCGATTGAACCCTTTAGTGACAATTTGCTAGTGAAGATTTACAGCTTGTTCGTAAATATTTAAGTTAAGCAAGTGGTTATGGGACATGAAGCTAAACTCTTATATTTACTAGCTTGGTGTGATTGACACTTATTGATGATCATGACGATCATTTGTGTGATTTAGACTAGCGTTTGAACGATGTCTCTTTGTCTGCGAGGGAGACTAGACCCCACTTTCGTGATGTTTCGCCATCACATATATGGGGTAGCACCCCATGGTCTTCGGGCCATTTCTGTGTGGAAATTTAATGGATAGCTTCCATGAGATAGCTTCTCATTCATGTGTTTACGCGTAGGTGAGTTTTCATGCTCCCATTCATGTGTTAGGCCTCCCCCCTTTTTATGTGTTTTCTGGATTTCTGGTGATGATTTCTGGAATCTTGTGCTTCACCAATTTTCATGATTTTCATTGATATGATATCAGTTTTTGTGCATTGGTGAATTTATGTGTTATTGACTTGTTATGAATACAAGTTTAGGGTATGATACCCTATTTTATCTTTGAGAAGATTCTTGTGATATTGATTAATCTTTTGTTGATTATCATTTACATACTTATAGTAGTATGCCGTTATGGTTATTACATGTTCATGTCATGCCTTTTACTTTATACCATATCATCTGATATTTATAGCTAGATTGATCCGTTTATTATTTTCTTATAAATAATACTCGGGTCAGACCGAGATGTTACAGGTGCTTCTGCTTGACTTCTCTTCAGGATTTTTCTGACTTTTGGCTAACTACATAGATTAGTAGTTTTTGGATGTACACCTTTGAGATATAGACTCTATGTTGTGTACTTATTCTTTTGTATAGCACGTGATGCTATTTTTTTTATTATTGTGGATCTTTCTGACCACTACTCTGATGTACACTTTCATGTGTTATATATTTATTCATATCTTCTTTCGCCTTTGTGATATGGATGTCTGTGACTGATTTGTGTTATGATTATTTCTATGTTTGTTTCCGAAGATTATATATAGCCAACGTGTGATAGCTTTGTGTTTGTATCGGTATGTCGGATTGCCTCCTTAAAAGATATGCATTCTATTCTATCTGACATATCGGTGTTCGCACAAAGAAGTTACATGGATGGTCACTCCTCCACAGCCTTATTCTCCGTGCTAATTGACAGCACTACATCATAGTGTTCTTGGTTAGCATGGGTATAGAGGTAGGGCGTCACAGCTTGGTATCGGAGCCAAACTTCGGAACAATGTAGAATAATCTAGCAAGGATCATTGTCCTAAGTCTTTCTTAGGAATCGTGCCATAGGAATTGATTCGGGTCTTCGTACCGTTCTATCCTATTTCATTTTATGATTCCTTGTTTTATTTATCAAGACTTGCTTGATATTTATTTGGAGAATAACTTTTCTTCTTTTCTCTTCCTTTAAAAAGAGAATGTCTAGACCAGGTCGTCCCAGAGCTGGACCATCTACTGTCACTCCCCATGATGGAGTTTTTATGTCCGCCCAGCAGCTTCTTGATCTAGTAAAGAACGTACAAGCAATCGGACCTAATCCGGAACCTACTCACCCAAGGTATGGATTTGCACGCTTGTGCAACGATTATACCAACTTGGGTGGGAAGGCATTCAAAGGTTCTGAAACTATTATTGAAGTCCAGGCTTGGTTAAGAACATGCGATAGAATCTTTTCTCGCATGAATCTTATCGATCTTCACCGTGTTCAGGTGGCTTCCAGTATGCTCCAAGAAAGAGCATTGGATTGGTACGAACTTCTTATTTCTGAAATTAATGAAGCAGATCTCACCTGGGAGAAATTCCGGGAACGCTTCGAATTAAAATTCGTACCAGAAGTAGAAAGGGTAACATTGGCTCGTCGTTTTATAGACCTTGTTCAAGGTGAATCCTCTGTGACAGATTATGTCGCATCCTTCGAGTCACTGTCCAAATATGGGGTTGAATACATCAACACCCCATTGAAGAAGAACCAAAGGTTCGTCTATGGCTTAAACAAGAATCTCAAGAAGCCATTACTTCTAAAGTTAGAAGTTTCTTTCGACCAACTTATTGATATCGCTCTTCATCTTGAAGAGGCTGATAAGGACAATGAAGTTGAAGTGGTGGTTGCCAAACCAAACTTCAACAACAAGAAGAGGCCAAACAAATTCAAAGGTCCTTATCCCAACAAAAAGGGTAAGCAAGCAACTCCTGCTGCAAAGGCATTTTCCCCCAGTGATCAGAAATGCTTCAACTGTGGTGCTAAGGGCCATTTTTCGAACAAGTGTTCAAAGCCCCGCTCTTGCCGCTACTGTAAAAGTCCAGATCATTTTATGCACCAATGCCCTAAGCTTCAAGAGAAGGAGGGAAAGTTAAACGTAGCTCAAGCCCCTGGCAACACATCTCGCGGTCAAGGTATGTCTCATTCTGTCCTTGATGGTATCATTATATTTCGTGATCAACCTATTCGAGTTCTCTTTGAAACGGGTGCATCCTATTCTTTTATATCAAAGGAACTTGTCGATACTTTTTCTTTAAGTGTTGTTGCTCTAATGACTTCTTTAAGAATTGCGAATCCGGTTGGTGGATCCGCAACTCTTAGTTTGCTTTGTAAAGATATGGAGATTATTTTGTGTGATTTTTCTTTCCTAGCCGATTTGCATGTCATGCGTTACTTAGGTTTTGGAATGATTTTGGGTATGGATTGGCTTACTCGTTATGAAGCTCATATCCTATGTCCTGAGCGGACTATTTATCTCCGTCATCCGCAATCTGTTAATCAGATTTCTATTGTTCTTAAAGATTCGGATTCCGCTTTGGTTGCATCTTTATATTCTTTAAATCCTCGAGATGATGATAATGATGACGAGGAGGATGTCATTTCTCTTATTCGCGTCGTTCGTGAATTTTCCAACATCTTTGAGCCCGTTTTAGGACTACCACCTAAGCGTACAATTGAGTTCAAAATTAATCTTATACCTGGAGCTCAACCTATTACTCGTCCTACTTATCGCATGTCTAATAAGGAGAATGAAGAGATGCGAAAACAATTATCCGAGTTAGAGATGAAGCAACTTATTCGCTCTAGTTCCTCGCCTTGGGGAGCTTCAGCTATTTTCGTAAGTAAGTCTGATGGTACACTTAGGCTTTGCGTTGACTACCGCAAGCTCAATGATCTTACTATTAAGAATAAATATCCTTTACCTCGGATTGATGATCTGTTTGATCAACTTAGTGGTGCTAGAGTCTTTTCACAATTGGACTTGGCTACCGGTTTTCATCAGCTTCGTATTGCAGAGGATAGTATTCCTTTGACTTCTTTCCATACTCGATATGGATCTTATGAGTGGCTAGTTATGCTATTCGGTTTAACGAATGCTCCGGCTTATTTCGTTGACCTTATGAATCGAGTTTTCAAAGATTTCCTCGATCGGTTTGTTCTCATCTTTATTGATGATATTCTTGTGTATTCTAAAACCGAGGGGGAACATGAAAAGCATCTTCGAATTGTATTGGAAACTCTTAGAAGCAATCAATTAAAAGCAAAATTTTCCAAATGCCATTTTTGGCAATCTAGTGTGAAGTTTCTCGGTCATATTATTTCCGAATCCAGAATATCAGTGGATCCTTCAAAGATTGAAGCGATTCAAAATTGGAAGAGACCGGAGAGTGTGACTGAAATCCGTAGCTTTCTCGGATTGGCAGGTTATTACCGCCGTTATATAAAAGACTTTTCTAAGATTGCCGTGCCTCTTACTGGCTTAACAAAGAAAGGTGTTAAATACATTTGGTCGGACAAATGTGAAACTTCTTTTCATAAATTAAAAGAACTCCTTTCTGATGCTCCTATTCTTATTATTCCCGAAGGGAATCAAGACTTTGTCGTTTATACCGATGCTAGTCGCGTTGGTTTGGGTGCCGTTCTTATGCAAAAGGAACGTGTTATTGCGTATGCTTCTAGGCAATTGAAGCCAGCTGAGACTAGATATGCCACACATGATTTAGAACTCGCGGCTATCGTTTTCGCCCTTCGTATTTGGCGACACTATCTTTTGGGAGAGAAGTTTATACTTTATACTGATCATAAGTCTTTGAAATATTTATTCTCTCAAAAGGAACTTAATTTGCGTCAACAACGTTGGCTAGAGTTCCTTGCCTCTTATGATCTTGATATCCTTTATACTCCCGGAAAGGGAAATCGAGTCGTCGATGCACTTAGTCGCAAGCAACAAGCGGTCGTTTCTATGATGATATCCGAATGGAGGGACCTCGAGGTTTTATCCACTTGTGATATTCGAGACCGTGTCTCCGATTTATGTTCATCTTTTGTCCTATGTAGCCTTGAGGCTCGTCCTTCTCTTTTAGACCGCATTCTTGAAGCTCAACAGCTAGATCCTGAATTGGCTTTGCTTGGCCAAAATCTTAAGGATAAAACCGATATTGAGGGTTTGAAAGACTTTGAAATTAATTCTCGTGGCGGCATTCAAAAATTTGGTAGACTTATCGTACCAAATATTAGTGATCTTCGTAAAGATATTCTAGAAGATTCTCATCGTTCCAAATATTCCATTCATCCCGGTAGTAGTAAAATGTACGCGGATATGAAGCGACTTTATTATTGGGAGGGAATGAAATCTGATATTGCTAACTTTGTTAAGTGTTGCATGACTTGCCAACTTGTCAAGGCCGAACACCAAAGGCCCGGTGGGTTATTACAACCATTGGAAATTCCAATTTGGAAGTGGGATCAAATTTCCATGGATTTTATTGATGGCCTTCCCCGTTCTCGTTCGGGTCATGATAGCTTATGGGTGATTGTTGATAGACTTACTAAATCTGCCCATTTTATTCCCGTTCGGTCGAACCGAACCGTTCCTCTTCTGGCCAAACTCTTTATCAAAGAAATTGTTATATTACATGGAGTCCCTACTTCCATTGTTAGTGATCGTGATCCATTATTTACTAGTGGATTCTGGAAGAGTCTTCAAAAAGCTTTGGGAACGAAGCTTAATTTTAGCACCGCTTATCACCCCCAATCCGATGGACAAACAGAGCGTGTGAATCAAACTCTTGAAGATCTTATTCGTTCTTGTGTGCTTGACTTTGGTGGAAGTTGGGAAGATCATATTTCACTAGTTGAATTTTCCTATAATAATAGCTTCTAATCTAGTATTGGTATGACACCTTTCGAGGCACTCTATGGAAGGCCATGCCGATCTCCTTCTTGTTGGCTTGAGGCCGGTGAGAAGCTGGTTTTAGGTCCAGATTTTATTCGAGATTCCACAGAAAAGATTGAACTTATTCGACATAGGATGAAAGAAGCTCAGAGTAGACAAAAATCCTATGCCGATAACCAAAGAAGAAAATTAGAATTTTCTGTGGGAGATCTTGTATTTATCCGTGTTTCACCTATGAAGGGTGTTGTGCGATTCAGTCAATCGAGAAAGTTAGCGCCTCGATATATTGGGCCATTTCCTATCACCGAACGTATTGGTTCCATGGCTTATCGCCTTTCATTACCGGCTCAGTTTTTTGCCATGCATGACGTGTTTCACGTTTCTCAATTACGGAAGTGCCTTCGGGATTCCGATTCTATTCTTGAGCCCGGTGTTGTGGAAGAGATTGAAGTTTCACCTAATTTAACTTATGAGCAGCATCCTATTCGAATTATTGCTTCGGAGGTCAAACAACTTCGAAATAAAGATGTTTCGCTTGTTAAAGTTCAATGGTCCTCAAATCCTAAGGATTGCTCTTGGGAATCTAGGGAATTTATCGAGCGTACACATCCGGACTTACTTTCTCATGCTCTTTGAGGTGAACTTCTTACTTTAAATTTCTTTTGGGTTAATATGCTTTTATGGTTGTTACTTTTTATTTCCGTCTTATATATTGCGAGGACGTAATTTCCTTAAGGAGGGGAGTCTGTAACAACCCGCATATTTATCGATTTTTATATTTAAATATTTTATTTAAATATTTCATCGTAAGTCGGATTATTGTCCGAAAAGTTACTTTTTGCAAACAGTCGAATTAGGACTCGAGACCCCTTCCATTGAGTTCAAAATGCCGTTTTCAACCTTTTTGAGTATAAACATTGATATGTTTGGAGCTAGCCAAAATTTGACCATTTTCACTTTGGGTTGGGTTTGGGTTCAGCCCACTTGTTCAAATCTGGTTATATCCACCCAACCACTCCCCACTTATCTTCATTCATTTAATTTTCCTTATACATTCAAGCTACAACTGAAAATGGTGGAGAGGAATGGGAAATTGAAAACTCCAAGCCCTAGTCTTCATTAGCAAATCCAACTTCTAGCTCCAAATTCAAGTGAACCCATTGGTAAGCATCTCCTTCTTCTTCTCCAACTCTTTCTCCTTCCAATTTCAGAAATTCCTAAACCTAACTTTGGGAATGTTCTTATTTTAAGCTTTGAATTCAAGGTTGTTGAGTTGGAATTGAAGTATAATTGCTCTTGCCATTGCTCCAAAGCTTCTTCTTCATTTGTTTGGGTTCAAAGGTGCGATTTTTATCTCACATCTATGTCTATAACTATCCTTGATTTCTTGTTACGAATTCCTAACAATTATCCATGTGCAATTGCTTTTGATTCGGATGGGTTTTGTGAGCATTGCAATTTTTGGTGTTTTGGAAGTCTAAAACTCTAAAAATCATAGCTTGATGTTGGATCATGTTTTGGTGATAAATCGAAGAGCTTATAGGGCCGGGTAGCTGATAGGCGTAAACCCCTAGCGTCCGTGCTTGTCCGATTGCAATTAGAGAGAGTTTGCACTTCATTTAAAATAGGATAGGAAATGTAGGAAATCAGGTTCAGTCGACTGAATCCTCTGTTCAGTCGACTGAGCTGAAGCCCGAAATTTTCTGGACAGTGTTCAGTCGACTGAACAGGGATTTCAGTCGATTGACCTGCTCATGTTTTCCTGTTTTGCCTATTTATGCTCATTTTGATTGGTTTTTCCGAATTTTATCGATTCATGTTGGTTCTTAGTGGTTGTTATCATTTATTATGATTTTGATGACTCCTTTTTCGGGATTTTTGAATATCCATTTCGATTAATTCTTTATCGGTTTAATTGGATTTGATTCACGTCTTCGAATGTGAATTTTGATGATTGATTGTTTCTACAATCGTTTTGTGACTTTTCGCTTTAAAAATATAAAGGTTTCAATACTAGTAGTAAATATCAAAACTCTTCCATCAAACGATTTCAACACTGTTTTAAATATAAAGCTCGTTTTCTCAAACCGTTTTCTAATCTACTAGTATATACAAGCCTTTACTTCACTCGGATGAGAAATCGAATTAAACGACTTAGTAAAACGAGTGGTATGAAACGCTTGCGTTCACTTCGTCGGTTAGCTCTTGGACTTGTTCGATTGAACCCTTTCGTGACAATTTGCTAGTGAAGATTTACAGCTTGTTCGTAAATATTTAAGTTAAGCAAGTGGTTATGGGACATGAAGCTAAACTCTTATATTTACTAGCTTGGTGTGATTGACACTTATTGATGATCATGACGATCATTTTTGTGATTTAGACTAGCGTTTGAGCGATGTCTCTTTGTCTGCGAGGGAGACTAGACCCCGCTTTCGTGATGTTTCGCCATCACATATATGGGGTAGCACTCCATGGTCTTCGGGCCATTTCTGTGTGGAAATTTAATGGATAGCTTCCATGAGATAGCTTCTCATTCATGTGTTTACGCGTAGGTGAGTTTTCATGCTACCATTCATGTGTTAGGCCTCCCTCCCTTTTTATGTGTTTTCTGGATTTCTGGTGATGATTTATAGAATCTTGTGCTTCACCAATTTTCATGATTTTCATTGATATGATATCAGTTTTTGTGCATTGGTGAATTTATGTGTTATTGACTTGTTATGAATACAAGTTTAGGGTATGATACCCTATTTTATCTTTGAGAAGATTCTTGTGATATTGATTAATCTTTTGTTGATTATCATTTACATACTTATAGTAGTATGCCGTTATGGTTATTACATGTTCATGTCATGCCTTTTACTTTATACCATATCATCTGATATTTATAGCTAGACTGATCCGTTTATTATTTTCTTATAAATAATACTCGGGTCAGACCGAGATGTTACAGGTGCTTCTGCTTGACTTCTCTTCAGGATTTTTCTGACTTTTGGCTAACTACATAGATTAGTAGTTTTTGGATGTACACCTTTGAGATATAGACTCTATGTTGTGTACTTATTCTTTTGTATAACACGTGATGCTATTCTTTTATATTATTGTGGATCTTTCTAACCACTACTCTGATGTACACTTTCATGTGTTATATATTTATTCATATCTTCTTCCGCCTTTGTGATATGGATGTCTGTGACTGATTTGTGTTATGATTATTTCTATGTTTGTTTCCGAAGATTATATATAGCCACTGTTTGATAGCTTTGTGTTTGTATCGGTATGTCGGATTGCCTCCTTAAAAGATATGCATTCTATTCTATCTGACATATCGGTGTTCGCACAAAGAAGTTACATGGATGGTCACTCCTCCACGGCCTTATTCTCCATGCTAATTGACAGCACTACATCGTAGTGTTCTTGGTTAGCGTGGGTATAGAGGTGGGGCGTCACACTGCCTTTCTATGAGTTTTAACAAATATTCCTAATAAAACAAACTTAACCTTGAAATCTTGAACTCTTGATAATCTTGATACTCATGAGTCTTCTATCTCTATATCTTGAATCTCTATACTGTACGGTCTTCATTCTTGATACCTGCATGGTTAGATCCTGCATATACATATATATATCTAAATTTGTAATGTTAGTATTTATATTTTATAATCTATTCTAAGGTTGTTGTCATCTAAACCAACTCCTCAGGGACTAACACTATGAGCATGGTTGCATTTGAAACTGAAACTCAAGATGTTGTCTTGTTGTATGTGGTTGGTCTGCACTGTGCATTTGCTTTTTATTTCATGGTTTGCTTGTGTACTTCATGTACTTGTGCCATCCTTGTACTTGTGCCTTCATGTGGTTTTCATTTTAAAGTCACTTCTGTTGTATGTTTAGAACTGGACTAACCATGTGTACATTTCTAAAAAACTTGCATTCAACTTGTCCTTGTTTGTGTGGTTCCTGCTGCTTTGTGCATGTAACAGTGCATGTATACTTTGTGTTTTGTTTTGTTCGAGTGATTTGCACTTGAGTTGAATCTAGTCTTGGCTTGGGTTTGACCTTGTGCTCACCTGTCACTGCTATTTTAACAAGCAAGTGTATATTGGTGCGCACGACCTTGTGGCATGTACAGTGATACACTGTGCATGTCACAAGTTGTTCGTGTAAGATGAATTAAAAGAATGATGACGAACAACCCAAATAACCGAGGCAAATAATATTTTAAAACACACACACTTCATTGTGCACTGTAAAATATTTCTTTTTCAATTTTACCGCGTCAGTGTTAATTTTGCAGATAGTTCAGATGCTGGATACAGGCTGGAACAGAGTTGAAGATCAAATACGAGTGATGAGTGAATTATGCAATGAGGTGAAATATGTATGCAAGTGAGAGGTTAAATTTGTACGATTCGAATTTGTAATAATATATTTGTTTGAATAAAATATTTGTTTAAATATGAATTCCGAGTTATTTATTTTATTCAACAAATATTTATTTAATTATGTAGAAAAATAAAATAGTACAATAACAAATACATTTAAATGAATATATATATATATATGTTTATTATCATCAAACAAAAATCATAGGCTATTGTATTCTACATGTATTTACTATACCATATGATTTATAATTTCTGGATAATATTATATTACTCATATATATATATATATATCATTATTATATTGCTAGTTATGTGAGATTCTTATATCTATCATCAATGTTGTCACATATTAGATTGGTTATATGTATGCTTTAATTTATTAAAAAACACATTTATTTATATATAGATTTGAAGTGCACAGCCAAATAAATTTTATTTTAATTATCATCATTATGTGTGTGTGTGTATGTAATAATATACTACCTAATTTTAATTACATGATTTGTATTTAGTTATATCATCATATCATGTTAATAGTTGAACTTATATTTTATAAATGTATATCCACATAGATTATATTTTTTGGTGGCTACATATTAATTTTTATTCACTCTTATTTAATATTATTTAAATCAGTATACTAATTAAATAAATCATATAGAATTAAATATGTTTAGAAAATTAAATTTTAAATTTTATAAAAAAATTTATTATCATATAAACTTTCAGCCAAAAAATCATAATTTAAAAATCTTTTTTATATTTATAAAAATCAATTTAATAAATGGCTGAAATCAATCAATTAATTAAAAATATTATTTTGACCGAGAAAATTCTAGAAATTTTTTTTATAACTTTAAAGTATCATGATTGATTTTCTAAAAATTTAAAATTCGAATAATACAACAAGAAAATATATTTATTATTATTTTATTGTATTTCGAATAATTAATATACATATATATATTAATGCAATAAAATATATAAAAAAATTGTGCTGTACATTCGATCTGGAAAGGTTTAAATATATATATATATATATATATTAAATACATAATTAATATACCATATATACATACATATATATATATATATACATTTTTAGATATTATAAATATGTGTGTGTGTAAAACGATTTAAAAAAATATTATGTGTGTGTATATGTATGTATGTGTGTGTGTGTGTATATATATTTAATATTTAATACAATTGTATATAGATATAAATCATTAATATTTTGACATATGAGTTACATACAACACATATATATGTGTGTGTACTTACATACTTTTTAATATTTATACAAATAACAAGTTTACATACATATATTTGGATAATATTTAATACATATAGGACGAGCTAACATGTCCGTTGCGATGTAAATCCCAACATTTATATACGGAACATTTATATACGGGAATGTTATACCTTGCACGGATCATTATGTTACACATGTAAACACATACATTTATGTATATGACACATAAATGTACTTTTATTTTTAACTGAATATAAATTAAATAAAATTGTATATAATTTATAAAGTGGAAATTGGTACGAAGGGCCTAATTATATGGCCCATTTTTTTCCAGGACACGGGTTTGAAATTATTATTTTCGAGGACAATTATGTGCGGCGTGCGTCTTCATCTTCTCAAACATCTAAATATCTTCTGAAATCGATCATGGAAATTAGGCGCGTTCGTCTTCATCTTCTCAAACAACTACGTATATTCTGAAATCTGCCGATCTTGGAAATTAGGCGCGTGCGTCTTCATCTTCTCAAACAAGTACGTATCTTCTGAAATCTACCGATCGTGAAAATTAGGCGCGTGCGTCTTCATCTTCTCAAAGAACTACGTACCTTTTGAAATCTACCGATCTTGCAAATTAGGCGGTCGTGAAAATTAGACGTATCTTGTTCAATCAAAGCGGTCGTTTCTTGTGCAATTGAAGCGGTCGTGAGGCGTTAGTTTCTTCTCAAATCAAAATCGACTTTAATTGTGGGAAATCGTGAGGCGATTTTCTTCATTTGGTGAGTCTCTTTTTTATTTGCTGTTTTTCATTCTCAATTCTATTTTTTATGATGTTACTGTATGTTTCTTTTCACAAGAGGCTGTTTTCATCTATTGGAGGAAGGTTTTGTTTGATGTAGTTGGAATAATGGCTTCTGAATGGTATTGTTTTATTCTTATAACACAATCACTGTGTATTTAGCTTCGTTTGTTCTTTAGTTTGCAATTAAACTCTGATTGTTTAGATGTTTAAGAATGGTGTATCAAAATTCCATTCTGGCTCTAGTAATAATTTGGCAGCCATTGAATGTGATTATGTGTTTTAAAGACCATATTGATCTTAGTGTGTGTTTGTTATGATAATTTTTTCTTTTTCACCATTAAGTATATTTTTGCAGATCATCTTTTTCACCTATGATTTTTCAACAATGTAAACTTGAATAGGTACAATCACAACGAATGTTTTTCTTCCACGTGTTCCACTGTTGTAATCAGGTTATCCCAAAGAGTGATAGTGATCTGTAAAAGATAAATTGTTTTATCTTTTTTCAAAAAGTGGTATATAAAATGATTTAAATGGTTTTATGCTATTAGTTTTTATTTAAGATCAGTTTTACATAGTTATATTTTCCACTGTTGTAATCAGGTTATCCCAAAGAGTGATAGTGATCTCTAAAAGATAAATTGTTTTATCTTTTTCAAAAAGTGGTATAAAAAATGATTTAAATAGTCTTATGCTATTAGTTTTTATTTAAGATCAGTTTCACATAGTTATATTTTTATTTTATTTTTTTACATTTTTTTTGCAGGTGTGATTCATCTGTTATAGTTGTGTTTTATTTCAATAACAATTGTTTTAGTGCTCGTTTTGGATTGGATGCTTCTATTTCTTATGTTAGGAATAGGATTTGGGAGCAGTGGAATAATTTACTCCATTATGCTTTGATATTTTTTATATTCGAGAATCAAAGACTACCTTTATTGAAACGGATAGTGATCTTCAAGCTATATTGTGTTTGTCTTGGTTTAAAAAGGAAGAATTTTTGGTTTTTTTTCTACGGCTGAAGAATGATTCAATGGATAATTTTGTTGGTGAAAGTAGCAAGTCTGGTTCAGTTGTTGGTGTTGAGTCAAGTAATAATATGTTAGGTTATGATGATGATTTAGATTCTGGTTTTACTCAACAAAAGGATTTACATGAGTTGTTGAAGAAGAATTCAAATATGGAATTTTTTACTGGCGTTGGTCAACAGTTTGATTCTGCTATTGGATTCCGTAGAACAGTTAGTGCTTATTGTTTGAAGAATGGATTTAAAGTACAGTATATTAAGAATTGTAAAGAACGATTGACAGTTCGATGTGCTGTAGCTAGCTGTCCTTTTAGGATTCATGCTTCTTGCAAACTGAAGCAATTGGACCAACTATTTGTTAAAAACATTAACTTGATTTATACTTGTGGTGGTGGATTTCGTTCCCTTAGTAGTCCAACCATTAATAGTGATCTTGTGAAAAGTTTAATCGTCAATCAAATTCGTGATGAGCCAAAAAGAAAAACCAAGGATATCATTAAAAGTTTTAGAAGAGATTATGATGTGGAGCTAAGCTATTACTTTGCTTATAAGGGTAAGAAATTGGCTATGAATGATATTTTTGGTGATGAAAAGAAATCTTACAATGAATTAGTTTGGTATTTGAAGGCATTGGAAAGAAATAACCCAAATAGTTATTCAAGTATGGATGTGGATTCTGAAACAAATCAATTTGAGAGAGTTTTTGTATGTTATGAGGCATGTATATTTGGATTTAACTATTGTCGTCCTATGGTGTTTTTGGATGCTACCTTTTTGAAAGGGCGAAGTGGTATTTTGATGGCTGCCACTGCGAAAAATGGGAATCAAGGTACTGAATTTTTTTTTTGCTGTTGTATTTATGTTACATAGTACTGTTTCTTTAAGTTATTGTTCTACTGAATTTTATTGTGTACATATTGCATTTTGTTCAAGTGATTAGTCTACTGTTATATAGTACTGTTTCAAATATAGTGCATTTGGTTGTTTCAAAAATGAATTCAAACTGACAATTTAATTCAACTGAAAATTAATGATGATTAATGTTGGTTGTTTTTTTTATTTTTATTTTGATAGATACATAATCTAGATGTTTTATTTTTTTCAGTTTATCATGATACCTACTGTTTATGCTGGATTTACCAGAATCTGTCATATTTCAAACAATAAATGCATATATGTTTTTATCTCTAACATCTTCAATCTAGTTGCACTAGTTACAAAGTAGGTACAATTGTTCAATGGACAGTCATGCTCTTCTTATTGTAAATTTGATCCAAAACAAATACTGTAAAAGATATAATGTTCTTTAATTTGATATACAAAATGTTACTGTATACAGGAGTTAAAAAGGATAAATGCATTTATCTTTTAATATAAAGAATTAAATAACATATTAAGTCGTCATTATATATCATAGATACTACTACATGTTAAACATATTTATCATTTTTCTCTTTATTTGAAGTTCTTACATAAGGTATACAAATGATTTAAACAGCATATAGAAAAGATAAAAGCATATATGTTTTAGATGTTTGAATATTATTCTTTGTATTGTATGCATGAATTATGTATCATATCTTTGCAATTTCTACCCTTTCTGCGTAGACTACACATGTGATTGTCTACTATTAGATAATACTGTTTCAAATATAATTTTTTTTTACACAAAAAGTGAATTAATTTTTTGTTGTTTCAAATGTAATACATAAACAGTGAATTATTATTTTTTTGTTTTTTTTCCAGGTTTTTTCCCATTAGCAATGGCTCTTGTTCCCAAAGAAAATGAAGAGTGTTGGAGTTGATTTTTAAAACACCTAAAAAATGCTCTCAGTTGTGATAGAATATAAACTTTTTTAAGTGATAGACACTGGGGTTTATTGTTAAGTATTCCAAAAATTTTTCCAAATAGTCATCATTCTTATTGTTTGCATCATATGCAAAATAATATTGCTAGCATTGTGAAAAGTGGAAGGGGTATTTGGGTAGCTCATTTACTTGAGCGTTGTGCTATAGCTTCTAATCATCATGAGTTTGAAAAAGCCATGTCCAAGTACAAAGAAATTGGAGGTGCCAAAGCTATACAGTACTTGAATGATAAACCATATGATCATTGGGCTGATTTGTTTTTTCCGGGGAAGCGATATGGCGAAAATAAGTCCAATGTAGCTGAGAGTTTTAATTCTTGGATTTTGGATGAAAGAAGTTTGCCTGTTACTGCTTGTCTTGATGGAATTAGGGTAAAACTGATGATGCAAATGTCTAATCGTAGAGAAGAGGCATCAAAGTGGACTAGTGTGCTATGTCCAAAAATGGAAGCTCGTTTGTTGAAATTGAAGGAAGAAGGATTTGGGTGGAGTGTTTCTAAATCATCTAGGTATTTATTTCTATATTTTTACATGATGTTCATAGTTTCTGAAAAAAATGATAAATGCATTTATCTTTTTTCAACTTGCTATGTAGCCTGTGTTATGATTTCATTTTGTTGGTATTTATAAATTTTAAACCCCTCTGGATCTTTTGAATCTTGACAGTCGCGGCATTGTAATTAACACTGTATGTAATTCTTAGCTCTTTCATTATTTTTGTCTGGATGAGTCTGTACATTTTACTTATGGTATATTAGTTCTTGACTTGGACAATCCTGTTGATATTTTTGGAAAAGTCAAATTTGGTGCATCAAGGGAATGTTTTTAGTCAATTCCACTTAATCAGTGGATGCCTTACCCATTGAAATCACTGTCAAGGTTTACTGGTTTTAATTCTTACTATAACCTTTATGCTTTCTTTTTTCTAGATTGGTTATCATTTTTTTTAAAAAGAAAGTCAAAATCAAAATTTACATAAGATATACTTTCTCTAAAGAATATGAACAGTATGCCTGTTGTTATTTGTTTTGGTTTATGAGTCTTATTTTTCACTATTAGTTCTATGCACATGAATTGGGTCTTATTTATTAGATAGATTAGAGAGAATATATATAGTGCTAATAATCATTTTTTGGAAATGCAATTTGTGTACATATTTTAACTGTTTTTAATTTTACATTTTGTAGGTATATTTTTGAAGTTCATTCTCCAACATCTCAAAAGGTTGATCTTAAAAATCGCATTTGCAGTTGCAATCAATGGAAAGTGACAGGTTTTCCTTGTGCGCATGCTTTGAAGTGTATTTCTTTAACCAGAAATTCTGTTTATGAATATATTGAGAATTACTTTACTGCTGAGTATTATCGAGCTTCATATTCACATTTGATCAATCCTATTCCAACTTTTGATAAGGAAGCAATTGAAGCTGAAGAATCATCTATTGTTCTTCCTCCTAAGCCTGTTCGTGGAGCTGGTAGGCCTAGGATGAATAGGATTGAAGGGGCTGACTTTCATGCTAAGCAAAACAGATGTGGAAAGTGTAAAAAACAAGGACATAATAGAAGAGGATGTTCTTTGAATATTTAAGTTGATTGTTTTAGTCCAATGTATTTGATTGGTTGTTCTATAAATACTCTGACTTGAATAATTGAGTTGATTGTATTAGTACAGTGTATTTGATTGATTGGTTGTTCTATGAATACTTTGACTTGAATAATTGAGTTGATTGTATTAGTGCAGTGTATTTGATTGATTGGTTGTTCTATGAATACTTTGACTTGAATATTTGGATTATTGCATATGTTGAATTGGATATAATCTGATTTTGATTACTTTTGGTTGTATGCAATTGTTTATGAGTTTCTGCTTTTCTGGTAGGCACTGTGATGGTTGTCGGTAGGTAGTCAGTGTGGAATTGGTAAGATGATGGTTAGTGAAGAAGAATTGTGGGTTGTGGCTTCTCTGACAGTGTTGAGTGTGGAATGTTGCTGCAGTTTGTATTGAATGAAACAGTGGTGTAGTAGTATTTGCTTGTATGGTCAGAGAACTGTGAAGTTTATAGGTTGTGAATGGTTTGGGATGGAAGTATGGTTAGTAAGTGAAGTATGACAGAGTGGTATTTGGACTTTTGTAAAGGAGGAGGTGTTGTAGTTAAGAAGTGAGGCAGTGGAGGTTGGCAGTGAAGTAAGTAGTAGTCAGAGGCACTTGAAGTTGTGAATGATGAAGGTGGTAGTTACTCTTCTAACAGGAAATGGAAAGTACGGAAGAACTATTGTTTGCAATTGTTCTGTTTAAAAAGATAAATTGATATATCATTGGCCTCAAACAAGCTTAGGACCAAGTATATTTGCGGTCATTGATTTAAATTTTCTTTGTGCAGAAATATTTGTTCAATTTTGTTTGTACAGAAATATTTGTTCAATTTTGTTTGTGCATAAATATTTGTTGATTTTTCATAACGGTGGAATACCTATCCATCTCCAATAGTTATTTATCTTTTTGTAATAACTTCTTTTTTCAAGAGAGCAGTATTCAACTAGCATTCCTTCTTCCCATTCTCACGCATCATCACTTTCATCATTCATTTCCACTAACATCTACCCTTATGCCTACAACTGACCAACCTTGCACTTGCCACAACCTAAAATAACTCACAGGACTTCCATCACCTCTCACTGCACTGCAACTCCAATCACTATCTTCAAACTTCTGTCATTTGACATAAAACATCCTCAACACCAACAGAAACGACCTTTATAACCTGAAATTCACAGCAACCATCAACACTAACTACATAGCACTTCCATCCACACTATCTTCCTCATCCTAGCAAATTACTTAACATCACAGTAACCTTCACATTACACAACACACTCAGTATTATACGGCCCAATTTTTTTCTAGGACACAACATGAATGTATAGTCAGATTAAAAGGTGACAGTGCAAACAAGTGCACAGCATACACATAAACAAACTCAAGTCTACAACATCTGTAAGTAGGTTTTACAATTCAAATAATATGGCCTAAGTCAACCATTACAAATTCATCAGTCAAATAAAATTTTAACAAATGTATGATAAAAGGACTGTTAGACATCAAAGAATTTGTTGCTATCATTGTCAGTTCACATCTTTTGTTGCTGAAGCTGAACTGCAGAATTTTTCAATTGTCCAGCAGTATGGTTCATCAGAGAGAATTTGTGCAGTTATCTGTGCTCTAAATGCGTTTACTTGTTCTAGACTGATTTTTGATGTTGTGTCCATTCCTTGTGCTAACTTTTGGATAAACATCATTACGAAAATTCCACAGTCGAACCTGCATTTTTTAAAATTTTAGTTATTGTGTAACATTCATCGTTGTATAAAAATCTCCAGTATCAATGATTATAAAAATATAACTAAACATGTACTTATATCCATTACATCAAAAGATAAATGCTTCTATCTTTTTTAATAGTTGAATAAAGTAAGATCTGACACTTAATATTTTATGAAGAACTCTTTAATTAATTTCATTTAACAATAAACCAGCTCCAAAACAACAAACAACTTATATCATTTACATAAAAACATAAATGCTTTTATCTTTTCTATGTAATAACTAATATCATGAGAAAAACATCAAATACCTTGAATGCATTAGATAATGTACCATTTGTATCAGTGATTATGAAAATATAACTGAAAATGTACTTAAATCCTAGGTAAACATTTTTAATCAGTGATTATGAAAATTACCCGTTGCTTTGTTGAGCACAGTTAATATTTTTAATCAATGAAGACTTTCCCAAAATTGTTTTCTCGCCTGCGTCCTGTAAGTCTTTATTGATTTTGTTTACCGCTGCTTTCTGCCAAATATATATATATAAACTTTTTAATAATAATGATAAATCTATTTATCTTTTTTACTTTCAGTGTATTTTACTTACCACATTAATAGCAAACCTTGAATGTCCACTTCTTAATGTCTTAGATCTTGTGGTCAAGTGTAGAGAATCATAATGGTTCCATGAACATGATTCCACTACTAGCTCTAGCAAGCTCCAATGTCCGTTGCCATGTATAGGAAATAATATATTGCAACATAATGGATTTAGAAGTGCTTGTTTAATAAAAGGATTAAACATATTTTTTTTATCTTTTCCAGGTTTCCATCTGTTGCGCTTTTCTGTTAAAAAATAATTTCAAAAAAAAATTTTTGAAACAAATTAAATTTTACATTATAGTACACTTACTGTCATTGTTGTGTTCACATATATAATGCTAGAACTTTGTTCTAAAAATTTTGTTTTTCTGAACCAAAACCAATCAATAACCTACATTTCCAAAAAAAAATATGGATTAAGAATAGATTTTATAATGAAGCAAAGAAAAGAATTTATAATGACGCAGAGTATAGTTTTTTGTACTTACTTGACCAGAAATATATTCTCCATAGAGAAGTACTTCTATCATACTTTTTGTGATGGTGATGAAGTTTTCATCGTCACAAGTAAATGCTTCATCACTAAAAAATTAAGATTAGTATGTTCTGTGTTGTATGGCACTTACAGTATAAAAGAAAATTAATTAAGATTTGTATACTGAAAAAGTAAGATTAGTATGTAATGAAATATTTTTTAACAAAAGAAAATAACAATAGTACATACTGTACAGGAATTTTATGAATTGTCATACTGTCATACTGTACAGGAATTTTATGAATTGTACATAAAACAGCTGACAGTACATTAAAAAGATATTTTGTTTTATCTTTTTTTAGTTGTCACTTGGATTATTAACTAAAATACAGTGCATTAAAAAAAGTAAGGTTGCAAATAAAAATACTTGGTGCTGACAATAATAGGTGCTTAAATAACTTTTTTTATCTTCATGAACATCAACCAGCAAACTATTCATCACCAAAAATTTCTTTTTTTTCTTTAGATTTTAATAAATTTCAACAGCCTTGGATTGTCGATGATACAACCCAACTACTTGATAGAATGACTCAATTTGGCAATTTTTAAGTTAAACTGAGTCAATCCATCAAGTCGCTGTGTAGTACACCAACAATACAAGGTTGTTTATTGAATGGCACAAGTGACAAATTGTTTATTAACTCTGATTAAACCGTAACTTAAAAAGTTTACACATTATCGGATGTTTATTGAATGGCACTACCAAACATGACAATGTTAAAATGTTTGCATATTATGACATGGTTAAAATGGTTGACAAATTTGTGACTTGTACATTAAACATATGACAGTACATACAAAAGATAATCAGTTTTATCTTTTTTTAATTGTCACCTTCAATATTAACTAAAGGATGGTACAGATCTACCATAAGTTAACCAAATATTAATAACAGGTTTAAGAAAAATATATTGTCATACTCTACAGGAATTTTATGAATTGTACATAAAACAGCTGACAGTGCATTAAAAGGATATTTTGTTTTATCTTTTTTTAGTTGTCACTTGGATTATTAACTAAAGTACAGTGCATTAAAAAAAGTAAGGTTGCAAATAAAAATACTTGGTGCTTACAATAATAGGTGCTTAAATAACTTTTTTTATCTCCATGAACATCAACCAGCAAACTATTCATCACCAAAAATTTCTTTTTTTTCTTCAGATTTTAATAAATTTCAACAGCCTTGGATTGTCGATAATACAACCCAACTACTTGATAGAATGACTCAATTTGGCAATTTTTAAGTTAAACTGAGTCAATCCATCAAGTCGTTGTGTAGTACACCAACAATACAAGGTTGTTTATTGAATGGCACAAGTGACAAATTGTTTATTAACTCTGATTAAACCATAACTTAAAAAGTTTACACATTATCGGATGTTTATTGAATGGCAATACCAAACATGACAATGTTAAAATGTTTGCATATTATGACATGGTTAAAATGGTTGACAAATTTGTGACTTGTACATTAAACATATGACAGTACATACAAAAGATAATCAGTTTTATCTTTTTTTAGTTGTCACCTTCAATATTAACTAAAGGATGGTACAGATCTACCATAAGTTAACCAAATATTAATAACAGGTTTAAGAAAAATATATTGTCATACTCTACAGGAATTTTATGAATTGTACATAAAACAGCTGACAGTACATTAAAAAGAAAAGAGAAATGCTAATGGCCCAGTTTTGTCCTTAAAAATAATTAGTTTCAACTTGAGTCCCAGGTTCCCCAATTGATTGCCCCGCAATAATACCTACATCTTCCCCCAATTCAACCAGATCGCCGTGAGTGGAACTTCTACAATAACATAATTCAATTGAGTCAAAAGTAGTTTAGTTACTTACTTGTTTCGTCCAAGAATTTTGAAAAAAAATTTGACAATTTCTTTTTTTTCTTCGGTAAGATATTCGAGTAGTGGACATTTGTCAACATTCTTTGGCTTCTTCTTCTTTTTTGGTTCTTTTAGGACAATATCTTCAACAACAATTGGATTTTCAGAAACATTTTCTTGAGCAGGCTCTTTCAGATTGTCAGATTTTAAACTATCTTGTGTCTGCTTTTCTACTATGAAATCTTGAGTTTGCATAATATCAAAAGTTGGAAAATTAGCAGAACTGTTTATGTGAATCATACCAACAATTTTTTTTTTACCTTTTTGAGCTTCAGTTTTTTTGTTGAAATTATCTTTTTCCTCCACTTCATGCTTTTTTAAATTTTCCAATTTCTGAAGCTTCATTTCAAGAATTTGGATTCTATTTTCAGCTGCTTCTCTTAAACATCTTTCCTCCTTTAATTGTTCTTCAACATTTTTCATCTCAGAGCACAAAAAATTGACTTTTGATTGTAGCTACATTATGTTATCAGCAGATTCCTTTTCAGATTTTCTCAAACTTGTGTCTTCCTGGTACTCATCTAATTTCCTTTTGTTGTTTCGGTCTACTTCCACTTCAATAACTTTTATTTTTTTGGAAAGAATTTTTTTTTCTTCTTTTGTTACATCTGCAAATTTTTTTAAAATCTGCAATGAATAAATTTAAAGTTAAGCTTTCATATATATTGTCATTGAAGTACTAGACAAGTTAAGCTTGCACATTAAACATATGACTACTAACATTCTACAAAATTGCTTTCGAAAAAATCAAAAAAAATGTACAGTTAAAAAATAGCATACTTTGTCATTGTCAACCTCAGTGAGGTCCAAATCTTTCAATTTCGATAAATCCCATTTTTCCATTCTTGGGATTTTTGTTTGCAGATTTTCCTTCTCAGCAACTATTTGTGTTCGTTCACAAATCCAATACTGCAAGAAAAAGATAAAAGCATTTATATTTTTGTATTAAATATAAATTTGAATATATTTACATTTAGTTAAAATTATGAAAGCATACCAGTAACACCATAGTGCAGCCTGGTGTACTTCTAGGGTCAGCATGATACTTTTTAACATTTTTCAACACATTTTCACATATCGCTCGCGGCCAAGAAATTGAATTTAATTTTTTTAATTTCAGCAACTTCGGCAAGAATCCCCATTGCATGTAGCTTTGGTTGTTTGGAAATAGGAAAGTTATAACTAGCAGCAACAACAACAATTTCACTATATCTTCATTTCCTTTTTCTTCTTCTAACAGTGTATTCAGTCTTTTAGTTACTGTTTTTTGGCTAATTATGTCTTCTTCTTCAAAATTGGCAGTTAAAAAATTAGAGAAACTTTCCATAGCTAAGGCTTTGTTAAAGCTGGTATAGGAAACAAGTCCTCTCCAGCTATTGGCATTCCAAAAATTAGACTGACTTCTTCAGAAGTAATTTTGAGTAATTTGTTTCCAATTGTGAAAGCATTTTCTTTTTCATTAAAAGAAGTAATGATATCATCTAAATTTGAAGCACTTTTCCTCAAATCTTGTCTTGTTATTGAATCACTAAGAAAGTTGAAGAAGTTTTTGAAAGGCGTTTTTTCTAAAAAAGCTTTTGCTTCCGGTGAAAGAATGTGTTTCTCCTTTATAATTGACATCACCTTATACACTGCATCCAAATTACATCTATAAGTACCTGTGTACTGCCTTTTTTGCTTCTTATCTATTTTCTTAATTTCATACTGATCTATATCATCCAAATCAGTACTGTCTTCTGCTAGTTGCTGTGAAAACGTTTTTTCATCATCAGATATGAAGTCTTCTTTTTCATTCACATCAGGTAATTCTTGTGTTGGTGCACTTTGATTCTATATTTAGGAAAATCAAAAAATAAATTAGAAGGTAAAAATAACAAGAATATCAAAAAAATATCTTACTACACAAAAATTTGAATAAAATGATAATATGTTTTATCATTCACATTATTTTGTATTTTTTTGAGGTTAAGATAATTTTTAGTACATAAAGTACCTCTTTTAAAAAAAATAAAAGATAAAGCACTTTTTTAGTATATAAAGTTTTTTTTTTAAAAAAACAAAAGTATAAATTGAATCCAATAGGTTTTGTTGTAAAGAACAAATGTTTGAATTTTTTTTAGACCTATTTCAATCATCACAGTTTGAAAATTTCGCATTCTCTAATTTATAATTTAGACCAATGAAAGATAAATGAACATTCACAACTGAAAACCAACAAAATTTATTTGATGAAATGAAAATTTACAATTAGAAAGTTTCAAAGTATATAAAGATAATGTGTTTTATCTTCATCATCACAATAGCCTTGAAGTAATTACATGTACAACATGTATGAATGCAACATGAAAGCTACAACGTCAATGAATATTCAGATTCAAAAGTGACAGTGCAAACAAGTGCACAACATACACAAACAAATGCACCATAAAAACAACTCAACATCAATGAAAATGAAGTAACCAAACCTGACTGAAGTGTTCGAACATTACATATATACATGTATGAAACATCAAGTGAATTTGCAACATCATACACATTGAAACCAGAGTCCAATGCAGACATGTCGACAAGATGAGAATGCAAGTGCAGACAAGCTAGATGATAACTGACTGCAAATAAAGCAACAAGTCAAGTCAATGCACATCAACCCAATACAAAATATATGAAGTGAATGCAGAAACACACACACACACACATGTATACGTAAATGTAGTGACAGAATAGCAGACTAACCAAGGTAAACAATGTAAGCTCAAAAAATTTAGGTATTTTTTTATTTAAAATATGGAATCTAGATTCCAATTTATTACGTATATACAAAATGAAGATTAGAATTAAATATTATGGGAAACATAAGTATGAAAATAATTACCAATGGAGTTGTAAATGGTGATGGTCTTTGGTTGTGTTCATCACAAAATGGACTGGAAATAGGTCTTATATTTATGCATTGGGTTCCACCTTCGTTTATGAATATGCAAGTTGTTTTTCGAATGAATATCTTCGACTTAGAAGACCTTGTATGCATTTTTACGCTGCATAAAAAATGTCATATATAATGAAATGTTAGACAGAGTGAAGAACTATTAATTAATATCATTTAACAATAAACCAGCTCCAAAACAACAAACAACTTAAACCATTTACATAAAAACATAAATGCTTTTATCTTTTTTACCTAGGGTTTAACATATCTGTATATTATATGTAGTAACTAATATCATGAGAAAAACATCAAATACCTTGAATGCATTAGATAATGTACCATTTGTATCAGTGATTATGAAAATATAACTCAATAATGTACGTAAATCCTTTACATCAGAAGATAAATGCTTCTATCTTTTTAAATAGTTGAATAAAGTAAGATCCGACGCTTACTATTTTACGAAGAACTCGTTAATTAATATCATTTAACAATAAACCAGCTCCAAAACAACAAACAACTTAAACCATTTACATAAAAACATAAATGCTTTTATCTTTTTTACCTAGGGTTTAACATATCTGTATATTATATGTAGTAACTAATATCATGAGAAAAACATCAAATACCTTGCATGCATTAGATAATGTACCATTTGTATCAATGATTATGAACATATAACTCAAAAATGTACGTAAATCCTTTACATCAGAAGATAAATGCTTCTATCTTTTTAAATAGTTGAATAAAGTAAGATCTGATGCTTACTATTTTACGAAGAACTCGTTAATTAATATCATTTAACAATAAACCAGCTCCAAAACATGTACCTAAATCGTTTACATAAAAAAAATAGTACATACTTGTAGAGGAATCGATGAAGAAAAATTGATGTTTAACTGAATAATGGCAGAAATCTTCGATCACAAATTGTCTAGTCGTTTAGAAAACTCTACTTTTCGATTTTAGATTTTGATTTTGTTTTACTGGGTTCTGAAAAAGGAAAAGGAACGAGAGAAAAAGTAACGAAATGGAGGGATAAAGTAACAGACGTAACGTATATTAACTTTGGTCCTAGAAATAATTATTTTAAACTTGTGTCCTAGAAACTTATTGTTTGATGGAAAGAGGCCCTTATGGTATAATTTCCCATTTATAAATTTAAATAAAATAAGAGATTTTATTTAAATAAAATTTAGAAATGTTTTAAATAAATTAGATTTCATATACACAATATAGATCCAATAAGATAAAAAAATTTGAGATTCACCCACAACTTCCGCTGTAGGTTGGTCCAATTCCAACACTATTAATCTCAACAAGTAGTATAGCACAAGAAATCTTTATCATATCTTTTGCGTGTTTATTCATCTTAATTGAAACATCCGGTACAAAAGCGATTCGACTAATGTCTTCCTCGGTCCAAAAATCTAAGTGAAGTTTTGGAAAACAAAACCAAACATGAATAGATTGAAGAAATTCTTTATACAAATTCAATACGGGTGTCCACAAGCCTTCAATCATAACAATATTGACCATCTTCAAGAACACGATCGCAATCTTCTTTATCATCAAACTTTATTACATAAAAAATGGTTCTTTGAGATAGGGATAATAAGGTCTTAAGCCAACGACATAAATGACTATGCAGTTGTTCCATTGTTTATATGTGCTCTGATAACAAATGAATTAGTCATCTTTGCACAACATTTATAACAATTATTGGCAACTTCGAACGGAAGGTAAAACCAAAGACGGATTGAATAGGCAAGTTATGATCCATAATAATCTCCTTCCATGACTTACTTAATCAACGGCTGCTGCAAATTATCAAACTGAGAATTTACCAATGGTGGCTTCAAGATGCGTGACTCCTTACTGGATGACTGGCCATTAACGTGGTTTGATGTAGACTAGTTAGAAGACGAACAGACATGAGGAGCATTGGACTGAATTTGGGCAGACCGGCGAGGAGCATGAAAACGTTTTGATCGCCTGGGGAGTATAGGGATAAGTCCATCTTCATCGGCCTATGTTAAGCGGCCTTTAGCCAAAGGTCTTGGCATCAACAGACGAAGAGACGTTAGGATGGGAAGACGAAGAGATCACCAGTTTTCACTAGGGTTGTCAACGGATACTTTCGGATGCGGATGGTGTCCGAAATCATTTTCGGACATCGGATATCTTTATCCGCTTAATTTTCGAATACGGACGGATATCGGATATTTATCCGCTCCGTCCATAATCAATAAATTTAAAAATATAAATGAAAAGGTTTGGATCAACATAAAGCAGTTTTTGTACTAATGTTTATAAAAAAACCGAGGAATAAAAAATGTGATGATAAAACATTGTTTTATACTAATATCCGTATGAGTATCCAAAAATATTCAAAAATTAAACACTAAAACTGTCTGTTTTTACTAAAAATGAGCAAAAAACCATATCGTAGTAACATCCAATGGTTAGGAAATAGTTGAAAAATCATATATTAATTAAATATAATTTTAATTATATATATATATATATATATATATATATATATATATATATATATATATATATATATATGCATCAGTTAATTGGACGGTTATTTTTCGGATACGAATACCACAATAACCGTATCTGTATCCGGAAAGCTTTTCGAATATCGGATTTCCGTATCCGTTTTTCGAATAACGACGGATAACGAATATTTTTCATATTTTCGGATACGGATTCGAACAGATATCGGATTTTTCGAGTATCCATTGACAACTCTAGTTTTCACGATGTGAGCACCATGAAAACTGACAAGACTATCTGAATGAGGAATAACTTTTTAAGTCGTGTGTGTAATATGTGCGTGTGTGCGTGTTTTATACGGTTGAGATGATCTTAGAAAGAATGATTGGTGTTCAACACTGCTATTTCGTAATTAAACGTTCTATTTGATCCATGAGATTACAGGTTCGAACTCTGTATAGAATGATTCGAATCACTAGACATGTGTTGACTTCTAATATGTTATAGACTATCATTCAAGTACTTTTTTTTTCTTAAATGTAAGAAAAAAAGAAAAGGAAAATCAAAATGAAAAGAAAATGATTAGACTCCTCTTAAATTGGAACCCTTCCACGGCAAAACAAAGAGCCTCACAAACTGAACAAAACGCACCTGCATGACAATGCCTAAACTGGGAATCACTTCCTCGAGTCATAGAATATTTTATTTCATTTTATTTTACAACATTTAAACTTGTTTATTTATTGAAATAAACAGCGATAGAGTAGAATTGAGCGGCATAATCAATTCTTACTACTCGGCCAAAGATATTTGAGATAATTCTAATAGGCAACAGTTAACTACATAAGACCAACCCAAGACGATGAAAAATGTACTAAAAAAACAAACAAATAAAATACACTGAATGATCACTGAGCTCCGTTTGTTTAAAATGCTGAATTTTGAATTTTAATCGATGAATTCTGAATGGAGAATTCTGAATAGGTAAAAAAAAAATTCTGAACAATTTTATCTAAATAGATGGTTTTATTCATAAATTCACAAAAATAAAACATTATAGAAAGTTTTGATTTATAAATTAGAGTTGGCTTCTAATCAGAAACAAACACAGGCCAAAACACAGACATCAAAAAGTTGCAATATGCTATTTTAGCGTGTGTCAGTAAAACCAATTGAAACCAAGGCGATTGCAAACTGTATTAGCCAAAAACCTCAATAACTAGTCTAATGATATTTCAGAGCTCTTATCAGATTTCCAAAGCTTAAAACAACTGAGTTATCGTCATGAGTATTTTGTCCAATCCAGCTCTCCTACTGCTTGCAATCCTCTTAAAAATCAAAATAGCTTCCCTTTCTGATAATGTGCTTATTCAGAGTTTTGAACCTTACATCAAGTTCTACATGAAAGAAACTCCTCAGTACAAGGGAAAGGAAAAAAAAAGACATTCACATCCTCGAACCTATTTATATTTGTAAAATTGTTTTAACATATAAATTGAAAATGGTTTTTTTTCTTGTTTTCCGCCTTTTGCAAAATTACCAAATACTATATTTTCCTTTTTTCATTTTCACCTCTGTTGGAATGACTTGTATTTTTCAAATTCTCTTTTTATCATTCGTCATTTGACATACATATTAAAAACACAAAACTCATTTTCAAACCAAAAACTATTTAAAATTTTGATTTGCGTCTTTCGTAAGCATGTATACTTTTTTAGTCAAGTACATTTCTTATCAACATCTTCATTTTTTTTAACCATTATCATAATTTTATAGAATATACTTTTTCTTTAAAAAAGGGTTGAGTTTAACCTTTGCAAAACATAAGTTGCCTTGCGTTTTCTGTTTCTCGGGAATAAGGACCTAATTACATAATCAGCGACAAAAGAACTTTCCTTGCAATCACATTGAAAATATGGATCTTGCACCATTTTGCAAATTAAAATAAATGGAAAAACAAACTTTCAGATGTAATGTAGAATACTGCAACTTCTGAAGGGCAATATAATTTACTATAATCTATCAAAATGCTTACTAAGGAATTGAAATCAAAGCGTTTGGTATGCTTCATCAACTCAAACACCTATTTCTCCATTGGAATATTTGGAATTAAAATTCTTAAAACAGCCAGGGTGTCCAACAGATTCATACGGCCAATAGTTATCGAATATGCTAAAAGGCCCGAAATGAAATAGGCCCGAATGAGTGCGGAAATGATCTGAGCCACACAAATGTTCGCTCCCCTGAATTCCAGGCGATGGATTTACCTTTCGCACATTTCGGCTTCTCCATTTCTGGGCCTTCTAGCAAAGTCCCAATAGTTATATATATATTTGAATTTCAAAATAGTTTCTTTACAATATTTTTCATTCATTAGAATGAAGTTAACGTAAGTTACCTCTGCTACGGCTGTTATGGTATTACAATCACCTAAACAACCATTATTGTAAGGATCATATCGGTAAAACAAAATGAAAATCATTACTGAAGATTGGTAATGACAAATTTTGTCAATAGATAAGAGTTTTACTTTGTATGTACATTAATTTTTTGGTAAATAGTAGTATCAAACTTGTTCTGAATGTTAAATCTACTAATGGATATATCGAAATCTTTTGATTTAGTTGTTGTGAAAATATAACTTGATTATGTCACAAATTGTTTTCAAGTATATTGAAAAAGAACTTGGTACATCACTAATACTAAAATTAAAAATATAAAGTAAATAAAATTTTAAGCAAAATCATAAATCGTGTCCAGCATCCATCAAAAATATCTTTTATTATATAAAATATTCATTGTTTTAGATTAATAAACAAGCAACTGATTCTAATTTAAGCGGTGTCTAATTATTATTTTTTTAGTTTACAATAATCAAAAGTATTACATCAAATACCTCCAAATAATTATAGCTGACAAATCCAAAATTCTTGTTATAACTGAGACAAAGCTGTGTCTAATGCAAGCGGTGTCTCAGTTAACATATCAACTAATTTTATTGTTGGTGACCAACAGCAAGGCAATGGTACAGTAACAACAACCCTAACCTCTACTATGAAAGTTTAACCAGTATAGAAATTTAAAGAAAAGATATTCATTTACTATTTCCTTGTTCTATTTCATAATGTCTTTTATACCAAGTTAATAGTCATTTAAAATCGCTCTAAAGACACATATTATTGATAGAAGTTGCAGCATTTGAATAAAATTAAGAGGTCAAATCAAACCCCAAAATTATGATGACAAGTTATTCTTTTTCTAAAATGTAGCATTAGTACAATGGTGGTTTTGGAGCTGCTAGCAATCAAAAAAGTGAAAATGCATCATCACATGGAAAATTTGTTTGGCCATGAATAAAAATAAACAAAACAAATAATAGTTTCCAATTTTCATTGTGACTCGTTCATATTTTAAATGCTCGAAACCAGAAAAATAGGTATAAAAAACATCTGTAAATATTTATTCTCATCACAAAGGATCGTAATCTCAATTTAAAAAATATATCATATGTTACCTATAAAACTCTACAATGCACTTTACTATCGATCTCAGGCTCTCAGCAGGAAGTAGATACGATCTCAGAGGGATCCTCCACATTATCAACAGTCTTTTTGGCTTTGAAATCATCAAGATATTGCTGATAAATGTACGAAACAAATCCCCAAATCGCTATAAGCATTGCCATTACTTTAAGTCCATCCATTTTATCATGAAAGAAGATAACTGCAAACACTGGCACAACTGGAAACGCCAATGTACTAATCACATTCGAAAAAAGTGAAGAAACCATAAATATTAGTCCCACAACTCCAACAGAAGCAACCTGCCAAGAAATCCCAGTCCAGACCAATGTCATTATATAACTCACTTTCCCTTTGCTAAATCCAGCCATTTCATCATGTAAAGTTTTATATTCCCCACTAGCAAATAATCCAATTACCGAACCACACGTAGCTACCAATGCAGTGTATATCTGCATTTCCAACACAACCGAGAAATTTTCCTTCTTTAATACTTTCTGGAATGTTAGTTGCATTAAAGAGAGGGTAAATGAGTAACCAGCTGAAGCACCAATTGTGAGTAATACGCCAATAACATATTTTCCTTTAGGAATATTTGATGAAGAAGAATTATTTTCATCTTTTTCATCTATTCCAAGAAGAGCAGCAGAAAATGTGAGAAGCACCACTGAGTTCAATATCATCGGAGTGAACTTCAGAGAATTGAGGAAGTAAGCAAATACAGCATTGAAGGCTAACTGTGTTGCACAAACTAGAGCATAAGTTGAGGCAGGGAGATAAAGCAAGCCATAAGAATACATTAAGTTGTCCAAGGCTATGATGACTCCTAAAGCAATGTATATAATGGATATTTTGGCAATTGGGGTTTTAGTAGCGGTAGTACTATCTTTAGTGTGAGTGAAAATGAGTGGAATGTAAAGGAGTGGAAATGCAGCAGTTTGAACTATGGTTGACATCCATGTGCTGTTTCCACCCTGATCATAGTAGAATCTACCAAGAAGCATGGCGGCAGTCTGCCCAACTAAAAGAAATAATATGTTGACTATGACCATGAGCCACCAGTGCCACCGCTTCTTTGATGTTGTTTGTTTCATTGAAACTGTGCCTTCTATTGAAGATTACATAAACTGTTAGGTTCTTGGTTGATCATAACAAATTCATGGTGTAAACTTTACAGAAATGTATCAAATAAACGTATAGCTGCTTGCGGTTATTAGGGAAATTGATACTGTATTGATCATTGTTGTTGGAGTTGCATAAACATTAAAAAAGGTGGAACCCAGTGCACGAGACTCCCAAACGATAGCGGGCTCTGGGAAGGTCGATAATGTACGCAGTCTTTCCCTCGCATTGCATAAACGTTACATAAGAAAAAAAAATATAGAGAAGAGGATCAAAGAGTGAAGAAGAAGAAGAATTTTTGGAAGAGAAGATAATATTCAATTCATGGCTACATTTCCATTATCTCTTGGCATATGAATACAAGATTCTCTACCATAAATTGTTGCCACATGGCATTCTAGACACAATTATTTTGTAACTACCTAGGATACCATTATAATAATTATATGAGAATATCTTATAACTAATCATTGTCTCTAGCCATGCCAATTTGGCTCTAGCCATGCTAATTTTGCTTGTCATATTTATTGTGCCACTCTTGATATCTTGGATTCTTTTGAAAATATGTATAGGGTTAAGATGCATGTCGGTTATAGATGCTTGTTGCATATCATCATCGTATCAGAAATTGATTAGGGAAGTTTCATCATTAAAACATATGTATGAGGATTTGCATTTAGTTGGTATATATAAATTAGTTACTTAACCATAAGCATCTCGACATTTGTATTTCCACTGCCTACATATACCACAATCTGCCTTCAGCATAACAAATATATACACCCTAAGCTGCTAAGCAAAATACTCGTTGAGACAAACTAAGAGCACTAAATATTACTTGCACAACAAACAAACGAGGTATCGAGCTTAAATAAACAAAAGTAAACACATCAAATACCTCGAATAATTATAACTGCGACAAATCCTAAATTCTTGTTAAAAACAGTGAACACCTAAACTACATAACTGTTATTGTTATTATGGAGAATATATTCGTCATTTCAAAACTCTACGGCTTAATGAATAGTTGAATACTAATATCTTATCTACTAAGAAATCAAAAACGAACAATAAAATAAGGTAATATTGAGAACCTTGAGACAAGCCATCCATCTTCGTTGCTAAGGTTAGCTTAGAACTTACAACAGCAAGTAACTTGGAAGAAAGAAAAATTCTACAGATTTTTATGTGAGGAGTTCCAATTTGGTACGAATTATATTCTCATTTTAAAGGATAGGCACTAAGATATTTCATGGCATCTATTCCTCCCTAAAAATAGCTGCAAGGGAACATTGTAAAATTTTGGTTATGTATCAGAAGTAATACCACAGGTCACAGGTGAATACAACAATGCGAAAAACAATGCATACGAAATGAGTAAATTGATATTATTTAATTGTTCATCAAAATCAGTTTCTAATTTCGAAACCAATATTCATTTTTCAATACATGAGCTAGCAGCGGGCACGAAAATACACATACTTGTAAGTTATAACCATATACAAGTTAAACTAAGACTGGATAAAAATAAAAATCCAATTTTTAACCACTCCCACTTGAGATTAGGAAACATAAAATACGACAACAATCAATATTGAAAATTAACAATGAGGGCAGATTATACAATGAAAAACATAGAGTACTGACCTTGTGTAGAAATAGCCATCTCAATTGCTAAAGATTTTTGGAGCAGTGAATTGTTTGAATTGATCTTTTATTTCTTCCCAGTTATAAATGTGGACGGACAGGCAATTGAGTGGGATCAGGTCAAAGGTGAGGGCTGGGCTCTTAAATGCTGTAAGGGCCTACTCGTCAGACTAAAAGTGAACTGCTTTGTTTATTAAATAGAACTCGAAAACTAATTTGGCAAAATATTTAATTTAAAGACTACAAAAAGTAAAAACTCAAAGGCCCGGATTACCCATCAAAGCTAAAGGCCCAAAGTTTGCAATTAAAAAAGTGTTTTTTTTCGAACCCCAGCTGTCTACTAAACTTTTAAAAGCCATTTTTTCAATTTATTTGAAAACTGAAAAGCTAGTCTGTGAAATTAATGGTTTGTAAAAAATAGTGAAGAAATAAAAGTGGAATAAAATCCATGAAGTATAAAATGGACGTGAATAGATGACTAACTGAAGCAAGAATTAGTATCAAAACCAAACAAGTCTTGCTAACTATCTAAAATTACATGTTAGTTTGCGGATTCTAACGCTCACTAGTGTCTGCAAAAGTTGGAGCAAAATCACTAAGAAAAACTTTTTTATATATAATTTCTTCTAATTAAATCTTTATAATGTAATGGCAAAGAATAGGGGTGGACATAAGCCGCATCGCTACACGAAAACTGTCCGCACCAGACCACAAAAACAGTACGAAAACCCGCACCGAATCTTCTAACCAAAACAAGTACTCCAAACCGTACTAATCCGCATTAATATGATTCAGGGACAGTTTGGACGGTTGAACCGACCATATTAAAACGGACCGAACCGAATATTTACACTCGTAATCTTATGATAAAAATATAAGGAACTCATATCTCATTTTATATTCTAACGATATATATATATTCTATTTTCAGCTTATATTAATAATAATTGTTATCATAAAGAAAGAAGTTATAGTTTTAGTATAATATTTTTCATTTTATTTTTTTGAATAAATTCTAATTATAATCTTATTCTAGTCATTTTACTTAATGCTTACGCATTGGTTAACGTTGATGTTTGGTTAATCTAGTAAAAAATTCTCACGTGTAGCTAAATGTCAAACTGAAATATTCATACAATTAAGAACTAATCTTTCGTTTCAGTATAACATTGTGTGTTTTAACCTTTAAATGTAAAAACTTCACACAGTTGTCTTCGTAAATTAATTGTTGATGGAAGTAATTCTTTTTTTTTATTTGACACGGGTTCAAACCGGACCGGATCAAAACTGGACTGTATTACATTAAACTGAACCGTTTAAAAAATTAGTACAATGGTTTGTATTTTTGATTAACTGTTTGATGCGGTGCAGAAGCGGTTTAGGCTTCAAACTGCACTAAACCGACCCCACCCACCCTTAGTAAAGATACAACTGTTTGTTCTAGGGCCACCACGTTCGACCGTTAACTGCTTTTTTAACTGCGATTGGCGGATAACCGCTGACCAAACAATGTTTTGTCTGCGGTTAACCTTCGACCGCGGTGACCCTAGCAAGCAGCGTGGTATCCTTATTACCACACTCTTTATATTACCTAGATTATCGTCGCAAGTTATTCTCTTCTTACGCCACGTGACTTTCAAGAATTCCATTATTTTTCTTTAAACAACAAATTATTATTTTCACATTTATTTCATCTTAACTAAGCTTTCCTCTTTCTTTGATTTGCACATAAATCTACTCATGTTAGATCACATGATAATTCAGTTTTTTACTTAATACATATCAGTTTCACAAAAAAATTAATGTATTTCAAAGCTATCGCATGTCCAATTCATATTTTTAATCTATCGCATGTCACATTTTTAAGCTATCGTATGTCAAATGGTATTTCTGTAAGTATTCCTAAAACTTATTTATTATGTTTAAAAGTAATAGCTTTCTTCCAAAGCATACTATATGCCACGTTCCTATTTGTTAATCAAAATTTTACAATAATTGTAACAACCCGTACTTTAATGGACCTAAATTTCGACAAAAATCGAACTCGAGTCCATCAAAGCACAGATCGTTGGATTGGTAACTGCAAATAAGCATGAGCATTATCAGAGATTGATAGAAATATAAACTCACAGCGGAAACAATAACAGGATAAGAATACTGATTATGACTACTACCTTGGAATTAATGGTATTCATTGGATAACATACGGTCACATCAGCATCGTGCATGAGAGAAAAGAAGACTTCTCCAACAACTAAACACATCCAGCTCCAGTTGCCCGTTCCTCTAAATCTATCATGTGGGTTGTAATGAGGAGAGGGTCAGAACAACGTTCTGGTGATTGGAAAGTCTGTAAACTATCCATAACATAAATTTATACCGATTGGTTTTCTTTAATTGTTATATCTATTAAAGTTAGAAATTTCTAATTTAACCTTGCATTGCACATACGATTACTTACTTACCCATTCCGAAGGTACGAAATACTGATGAAGCCTTATCAACCTCCAATACTTCCAAGTCCATTAGCCACTTGATACTTCTAAATATGAAGCGGGCTTCTACTATCGCCACATAATACTTTTAAAAGATAAATAGGCAGGCTTTGCCATTTAAGACCTTAATCGAGGCAGACTTCGTCATTTAAGACCTATTCTCAAGGTGGACTTCTAGCATCGTCATTATTGGTCTATTGGTCCTAACTACATATATCTTTGACCACTATATATGGCCTTATAATTTATAATAGCCATACCACTAGCGCATCTATCGTTATTAAAGTCTTAGCGATGAGAGAGATTGTACTCAAGCCACTTAATACCTTATTAATAAGGACTAGGCAGACCTTTGACCATTTAACACATATTTATAGGTAGGCCTTTGTCATTTAATACTAACCTCAAGGCGAACTCTTCACCGGTACAAACTGACATTGCTTGAAAATCTCATTGGATAATACTTCTTTTATAGGAAAGAGACGGACCTTACAGACACTTAAAGCTTCAAACCTGAAGCGAACCTCTCCCGGGATATCAAGTATCACTTTTATAAATATGAAATCTCGTTAGGGTTTTTCTTTCGATCGGAGGCTGGCCCTAAGATAGTCACTTAATATCTTAACACCGAAGTAAACCTTTTTAGAGATATCTCTCACCGCTCCTAATTCAAAATTTGGACCATTTAATACTTTTCAATTAAGAAAGCAAGTCCAATGTCTCACATCGTCACGGTCCTAGGATTAGTGATATCTCACTTCAATAGTATATACACCCGACTGTTGGTAGCCTCAAAGTGAAGGGCAGTCTTCCGTCGAGTGACTTTACTGACCTCGCATCACTAACCTACTAAGTCCAGTTAACCATCCTAAGTCTTTACTTATATTATCTTAGGTTGATATTGGACTTAGCTTACTAATTCTCTTTTTATTTAAGGCAATGAGATTTATCTTAAATGCTTATCTACCCAGAATGCTCATAAATGTCAATTTATCCATAAAATCCTAACGGATATTTCTTAAGACATTTATGTATGATTACTAATTCCAAATTAGTAACATTTTTATATCTACTCCATTTTTATCAGTCTCATTAATTCATTTGTCTCTATTAATTGTAACCCTTAATTTAATACGATTCATTATTTCTCATTAATTTCTCATTAATTTAGCTTACAATCTTTTATTTTCTATTAATCAATTAATAGGAATTCCTAGTTTATATCCCATTAATATGAATTACTTCCTTTTCTAATTCTAGCTATTCGCTTTCCAAAATATAATAATAACTAACGAACGTAACACATAAATAACGCATGAATAAATGATGTTCTTCTTTATTAACGCAATAAATACGTATAAACTTCCTAATAAAACTACCTAGTCGTAACCAAATATATTCTAGTCATAAATATGTAACTAGAATATGTCTTTCATATTTAATTTGCTGAAATTTAATTCCTTAGGAAGATTTTCCGCTATGATTTCCATAAATTGGTTTAACACAAAAAGGAAAAATTGATTCCGTTTGAAATTACAAAGAATGGATATTTTCTTTTTAAGTGGAATAGAGGGTGTAAACTATGGAGAATAAATCTGTACTTTACACATCTCTTTCCTTTTTGTTCATGGGTATTCCTTGTTAAATCAAACGTCGTCCTTTTGAATGAAAAGTAGAAAAGGTAAACAAATTTATAAAAATCAAACGGATGTTCTTCCCGCAAATTAAACTATGGAAAATCTACAACATAGCACAAATTGGGAAATAATCCAAAAATCGTATTTTACACCCAAGTACAAATCTAAATAAAAATATACATCATTCAAATTCTAAAATATTTGGGACTGATTTCCAGATCTTGGTGTAAACATGTTTTTAAGACAGATCTATGATAAGAATATATAGGCAATAGTTTCTACACTAATTTGAGTCTACAACTCACAAATAAAATTGATTTGGGCATAAATATCAAACGTATGCCAACAGCATAGATTTAAAATCATAAATAATATATATAATTTCTCACTCACCTTTTAAAAAAGATCCAAGTCTCCAGATCTGAAGTAGAACCTTTGATTCATATCCAAATCCTTTTTAATCCAAGAAATATGTGTAAAAAGGGTATATACATATATTAGAATTATAGATCTGAGAAGAGATTTGGGGTTGGGAGAGAAAATAGATACAAATATATAAATATTCTATAAATTACCTCAAATACGCGTATAGTTGATTCTTTTCTCTGTTTTTTATTAGATTTATATTCTTCTCCAATTTGTATGAATATAGATATAAATATCTTATTTTTACAATTTAGAAAGAAAGTGGAGAAGAAGAAATGGTAGAGCTTCATTGCTCTATTCAGAAAATTTTGAATATGAGAAGAGAAGGGAGGATTAGGCTTGAATTTATAGGCGTTAGATCAACCAGAACCGCATGATTAAAAATATTCAATCCGGGCCGTATATGGCATAGGGTTACTGGAGCCACCACAGAGAGGCATGTCGACCACCCCCGTTGACTGCTTATACACGGCGGTCGACCTGTGGGCCCAAGAAATTTTTAGTCAATTTTCTTATTTTAATTATTTTTGTTTCGAATTCGTTTTTCTTCCATAACTTCTTCATTTGGACTCCGATCGCAAAAATCCAAATATGAAAGTTGCTCAGAATTTCGCCATGAATGCAATGGTGCAAGTTTCATGGTCAGATTCCATTATTTGCACAAATTCCATTTTTTGAGCCTAATTAATCAACTAACTAAATAATTAAATAACTACGCCAAATTACGGGGCATTACAGTAATCTTTGTAGGAAAATCAGAGATGTAATTTCTCTTGCACAACAAATATTATTTATTTCTTCAATTAATAGTTAAATTATCATTTGCAGTTAACTTTTTACTTTGCTAAATAATTCTTATCAAATCGAAAATGTAAGGGAAAAATCCTCAAAAGTTCACAAAAATTTGGTTCTCTAACCTTTGACGCATATAAAAAAATTTGGTCAAAATAATTATTTTTCATATTTTAAATAACCAAAACTCCTAAGCATTTTCCGAACTTAGAAAATTTTATAAAATCCATATACTTTCGAAAAATCATGAAATTAAATGGGTTTGATCAACATTTTACCCTAAGACATACCAAAATATTTATTATTTAATTTACAAGCATGAATGAAATTATTCTATCATTCTTAAAACTTGTTCATCATCATTCTAAACATCACAAACACATATATTTCGAACTCAAATGGGTTTGGAAAGGATTAGAGAAAGTGTTACCCACCTAAGGTTTGAAAACTTGATTAATTATTCTTCATTCTTAGAAGCGTAGTTCTTTCCCTTTGTGATTTGATTTCTCTCTCTCTTTTCAAAATGGTGGCTGACCTAGAGGCTTGTTTTTAGCTTGTTTTTGTGTAGATAGAAAATTAATAAAGGAAGATATATGGTTAGGTGTAAAGGATGATAATTTGGGCATTGGCTAAAATCATTTTCTAGCTTTATCTTATTAACTTCTTAATCCCTTCTTCATAACATTCCCTTTCCCTTCTTAATTAAATTCACTTAAATATTATTTAATTAGTTCTTTTTTTAGGTAATTCCTCATGTTATAACACTCCAAAATATGTAGCGTTATAAAATATCACTAACCTGCATGATCACTAATACACTACAATATTATGTATAATACCAAATGGTAGTACAAGGGAATGAAACTATACCTCAACCTACGTCCAGCATGTTAGCACATTTCTACTATAGTGCTATGTAATATGCAATAATTCTGATAACTACTAATCGCCATAGCACCCAAACGTGACTAAACCGTCGCACAGTAGGCTAGTGGGCCTCGGGTCCCTCGTTAAGACCATGACCCACAAAGTATGGTCTTCAGTATAACTGCTACCAATAAATGTATCAAATACAAATCATTATACACATGCCTAACCGCTATCATTTGTTTACTAAGAGGACTTAGTACAAGTAACCGGAGGCTAATAACCTTGCTACAAAGTAGTCTGACGTTTATTGCCTTTGCTACCTAAATAGAACGTCTTCTATCTTCTAATTGATGCCCTCTAACATGAGCAATCGAGACAACCACACCTCATTCTACAAGGTCTATAAATATCGAATCCCAAGGCTGTAGTCAAGGGATACAGACTTATGCTATATAGGCAACATCGTATGGAATTGGATATCGCAATACCCTAGTTGTCTCGTCTTTAAGCCACATGATGACTCAATAAAACCACCGTATGAATCGATTTGTGTCTTAAACCGCCGCCATGATCTCTATATCACTTAGTAAACCCTACATGTTTTCGAAGACATGAAGCACCATCCCAACTCACCATATCATTCTATATTCACTCCGAACCTTATGAGCCTCACGTAGATCCACAAAGCTAACCTAAAATTTTAAAATCTCCACATCTAAAAACATAACTCGACATTTGCATTGCATAGTGGTTCAAATGTCTTAAAAGTGAATTCAGATGTATGGCCTTGTTTTTAGACATCTAATCAAGAAATAAAAACGTTTGAATAACCCTGATTTGCATTGAAATAATATAGGATAAATTCCCATGAAGTTCAAATGTATGAATTATGAATTCAGACATTTGAATCCCATTCAGCTTTCCTTATCTAGTATTTGAATTTTAGCTTCCTATCATCAAGTAAAGCTTCATGCACGACAAACGACTTTTCGACAATGAGCCATTTCAACCAAACGTTTGAGTTTACTTACTCGACTTTCATCTCAACTTCTTTATTCATCCATTATTGCCAATCACTAAATGCCATAACTCATTCTCTACTCCTTCTACATTTCCAAACCAAACAACAATCCAAAAAATCATCATATCAATATGCCATATTTAACAATATCATTTCTTAAGCTTTCCACAAATTCATTTTAGGATTAAACACATATAAACATTCATTAGATCAAGATTCTCATCTCTCAGATCCTGATTCAAGTCTATTAATCAAGGCCTAACTCAACCAGTAGCAAATAGTAAATATCATATATGGTGATCATGGAGTAAAAAAGATAAATCCCACTCACCAAATCTTATGAAACTCAAGCTTCAACCTAATCCAATCTTGTAGCTCTCCTGCTTTCAAAATTTCAGCTCCAATCTTCTCCAAAATATCAACTTGAATAGTTAGATTTATAGAGAACCTCCTAACTTAAATTTGGATATTTTACTTGGAATTATTCGTTAAGAAATTAAGGGGTTATGGAAGTTTTAGGATTAAGAAATATAATTTCTTAGCTTTGAGGAAGAAGTTGAAAAATGAAATAATAAAGAAATAGAAGCTTCATTTTAGAAATAAATGGATTAATTTTAGGCTAATTACCATTTTGCCCTAAATTCTCTTTTCTTCTCATTTTTTCATATTATTCGATTTCGGCAAACTTTATATGTTTTCCATATATAAACATTAAAAACGTAATGGAATATGTCTTGAGCCCTAATTAATTTATCTTTAAAATCCACTTTTTAAGTCATTAGTTTAACAAGTCCTTTAATTCGATTAAAAAGATTTATATTATTATTAATTACTAAGCATTAAAAATATGTGTTGTTACAACTCTCTACTATTTTAGTATTATGTGCCTATATTAAACTACTTGTGTATGATAATTTAAATGTTTAGTTTGATGTATTGACACTGAAGAATATTACCAAGTACTGTTCAAATCCCAGTATGTATGTTATAGCATATATTATTCCTTCCATTATGCGTTTCTGAAAGTTATAGTTAAAGTAGATAGATTTATGTACTATTTTAGTTTATCTTGCCCTAATGGTGCATATTTTATGACCTTTGGGATTCAAAGGTTGATTAGGACGTAAAATTAAAAGGTCGTGAATGGTAGGTTGTTAAACATGGCATATTGGAGAACATATATTTTTTGATAAGTCTACTGAGAGATTGAATAGAACTGAATATGCTAAGGCTTTGATTGAGATAAACCCCAACATACATTTTCCTATGAAACTTAAGGTCTAATTATAGCAGAACAAATTTTCTTTTGTTGAATTGTCGTATAATTGGATATCAGAAATTTGCACTACCCATCCATCCCTTGGTCATGCTACATCATCATGTAATCAAACCAATTATCTTGTTACACTCAATGGTAGAGTCTCCTTGCCGCTATCATTCCTCTCAAAGCCCTTCCCCCTAGACTATAGTCAAGGAACTGGGAGTCTAGATCCTTTAAGCCAAAAACCTCCCATCCCTAAGACCTCAGCTAACATATCTGATTTACTAGTTTCAAAGGATTTAGATGTTGATCCCTCTCCTAATGCCTTGGCCCCTCTTATAGAAAATCTCTAAACCATCTCTGAAACCTATCTTATACCATCACTTTATCATCGGGCTGAGTCCTCTTTATCGTCGTTGTTGCTCGATATTCATTGCTTGAAAACCTTCCCGCTATAGGTAACTCCTTGATTGTTTCCAAAACCCCTCCTCCCGTTGTGGAATCTCTTCCCAACTCCACCTCTCCAAAACTCGAAACACTGATAACTAGAATACAAAAGCACCTCATTACTACTTTATAGTTCGATCCAGTTAAGATAGAAAGGTTATATTTTGACTTAGATGTTATAATATCTATTAGGATTCCACTTAGTTGGTCCTAGAAGGTCAAGACCTATAACCATTTGGATAATGGTTTGTACTATCATGCTAGATGTAACAACTTCTCTAAATGGGTTTTAGGCGATGAAAAAGAAGAGCGAGAGCTATTCTATAAGCCGGTGGATGATGGCCTTATTCTTTGCAATCAAGGTGAATTTGGGGATAACACGAAGAAATTATAATAGCCTCGGACTAGGATATGGAATTCATTTTCTCACCGACCACCATTGGTTACTCCCTTGATCTCATTGGTTGGTTTCAACGTTGTATAAGTTTGTAGTAGGTGCAAGTTTTGCTTGCTAATGTGGTATTTAGTATTGGATGCTTACACTTTATGTGGGTGTGCACATACAATAAAGGTAGTTATAATGTGCTTCTTTTCATATGTATGTTATGTCATTTAGCTAGGGATATTGCCTATTTAACTTTATGTACTCTTATAATTATTAATGTTTAGTGCGACTATATGAATCCCTAATTCATTCATCCTTCCCCTAAAAAAAGTTAACTTTAGAAATATACTAGCAGCTACTACAGTTTGACTCCTAGTTGCGAACTCAGCTATCAAATATACTTAAACCCTTTGAATATTAAAGTTCATATAGATTTTGCTGAAGTACAGTAGTCGATGCAAGCTTAGTCGCTTATAGCCCATCTACATAAAAAATTAATTTTTAATCTTTTTAAGCTACAACCTTAAGCAACGATATATTGTGCAAGTTTTCCTCTCTGTCATCACTATGTTACTAAGACATATAGAGCTTAGTCACTGGCAAACACTCTAATAATGTCTGTAGTTAATTGAGAACTCTAAATTGTAAAGTCTTTGGTTCAATTCGATAACATTTGTTATTTACTGATTTACTCAAATCAAAGATTTTGACATTAGCTTACCACCGATTACGATAACGCTAACCATCTATATCGAATGGGACGATTCTCTCTTGAATAATGTTTCTCTTGAATACTGTTTTTCTTAATATGTTTTGACTTCTACCCAACTATAACTATAACATGATCTTAATTGTCATATATTGAACACAATCAAAGTACATCTTTATGCATATAAGATCCACAGTGTTCTCAAATCAAAAGACTACTGCACATCTTCATGTAAAATCTTCTATTTGACTTAGAAATATTTAGCCTATAGAAGACTCTTAGTGAGTCATTCTATAATTATCCCAAATAAGCACAAATACGTAACCACTTATGCCTTCAATGGTCATGAGTAAATCGCTATCCATCGTATGAAAAGCTTTATGTACATTAGTCTTAATGGATGTATCAACATCTCATTCTTGATACATCTTGACAGAAAGCATTTAAGGGTAAGTGTTTATTTGTACAATCCAATATTCATGGTCATGAATACATTCGTAACTGCGATCAACTAAACACCTTATCCAAGGGATTTTCTACTTGTATATATGTAATGTATTATCACTTAACAATATGTACAATAGAATATAAAACCAAAAGTCTGCTTTATTTCGAACTAGATTCGTTATAAGCGTTAAGTTATATAATCAAATTACATAATTGCCCCCATAAGGCATACCCTTAACTGTATCAAAATGTGAGCCACTCTTCGAGTCTCACCATGTGCAACTCTAAAGTCTTGCCTTGTGTGAATTCCTTACCAGGGTAACTCACTAAGCCTCCTCTTTTAAGGCTCTACTCCTATTGAGCCTCTTTTGTGGTTCGGCCTAAACGATGCCTTATTGGATTAGATGTTTTACGTAGTTGCCATTTACAACAAGCTAAAAGAATCCTATTTTTATTTTCATATGAATAGTATTATAGTGATATAAAATAAAATTTAATAACTTTATTTATAATATATAATAATTATTATTTTATAGCATGTGGTCTTTTTAATTAATATTTAGCCAAATAAATTTACTAATAATTATATATGTATATATCAAAATTCAAAATTTAAACATCAAATGCTCAAATAAAAACATATAATTTAAATGGGATTTATTTTATACACACACACACAGTCATACATACATAACCTATCAAATGTTAAGGGATTATTAATGACATATAATTATGTCTATAAGATTAATAGATTTACAAAAGGTATCTAAAATAATTAAATGAAAAATCATATTCCATGTTTAATAATTTGATATGCACATGACTAATTATAATCTAAAAGTTACAAAAAGGGAATAATAGATCTGTAGTAAGTAACAAATGTAAATTAAATCTTAGGATATATTCCATATAAAATATTCAAATACGAATATGATTAGAGTTATTTAAATGAGAAATTTGTTATAACATCTTTATATACTAACAATTATTAAATACTACAGTTTTAAAACTATATATGTAATTATTTTTGGTTTTGATTGTGTGTGTGTTAAACTCAAAATTAGTGTAAAAATATTAAGAAATAAAAGCACCACTATGAACAGACTCTTAATGATTACCTTGAACTATCGATGTTGCTCTTAAAGAACCTCTCTAATTTGTTGAATGGTTTAAAAAGCCAATTAACAAAACAAAACTGAATTTTAATGGAGTACATAAAGGTACGAGAGTAAGTGGAGAAAAAAGGAGACTACCTATAACCAAAGAGAGCCAAAATATATTTCCTTATTTTTCTCAGTTAATTAAAATATTTTCAACTAGATGCCTTCCCTAGTTTCTTTTGGATTAATTAAGACATTTTCCAAAAAAAAAGTTTTAACTTATCCTCTCATTAATATTACCTTTAGAAACAATTTTGAAAAGCTAATATTGATAAAATAATTTTGGTCGTGTGTGTGTACACACTTTTATAATTTTTTGGCAAAAACGACTATTATATAAATAAATATAATCGGCCTATTAATTAAAAAAAGAAATATAATATTCATATAATTATATATTATTCTCAATCCTTAAAAGTAACAAATAATTAACATAATATACTACAAGAAACAACAGTAATTTCGATGGCTTGAAATAGTTGATAGCCGACGGAAAAAGCCATCGAAATATTGGTCGTCGAAGAACTGTACTTCGACGACATTTTCGACGGCTACGTCACCCCATTTCCAACGGATTTTCGATGACTATGCCAAAAGCTTTTAACGACCCATCGTGTACACATGGAAGGTCACGGCTACACCAGTTTGGTGTCGCTAGCCATCGGAAGCTGTCGGTATGTTTCTACCATTATGCCGTCACTAGCCATCGAAAATATGAAGTGTTTTTTTAATCCAACAGCCATTCAACCCAATACTACACATATATAACCATATATTCTGTAGCTCAAGTTCACATATATAAATCATATATATCAAAGTCCAAATCACATATATCTAACAATAATAAACAAACATCAATATATACAATAAACCAATCTCAAACATTCAACAATATACTCATACATCCAACAATATACGATAAACCAATAACAACTAACCTCCAATAAGTCAATATATCAAAATTCATCCAACATCACCTCAAATCAACCTCACACATCCAACAACATCTCAAAGTGTATCATACATATCAAATTATATCAACCTCACTCATCTCATGGTATATGTAACTCTCAAAATACCTAGCAATAAAGTCAAACAACCTCACCCATCTCAAAATGTATATATGTACAATGTCTCAATACAAAAAGAAAAAAACCAAACCTATCAATCCTGATTGTCGCCTTCAGATCCCACCGATTTAGGAAGTATTCATGCTGCTGCATATATTTAGCAATGCGCTCATCTAGCATCTGGTACATCTCTACAGTGCGATGTCTGTATCATTCCTTGAGGTCAGCAATCTGATGCCTCACTTGGTCCTTGATATCAGCTATCAGTGCTTTAAAATCTGCAATCTCTTAATTGTCTCGAGCTTTATGATAGCTGCTTTGCTTGCGTCTAGCTTGTAACATTATTTACCAAAGTGGATGAGTTTCATATACTGTGATTAATAAAATCAATGTGTTATACATTATTCATAAATATATTATACATAAACATTACCTCTTGGTTTCCAAAACCATAACATCTATTCCACGTTGGTGGCTCTATCACAGCGTCAAAGATCTAGTTCTCCTCGTCAGCGGTCAGCACTTCCCATCATGTTCCCTCAATCAATGTCTCTCGTTCTTGCATAAATTTATCCTGCGATTTCAAATAGATTTACAATTAAAATTCATACTATAATATTTTAATTATTTATAACTTATTATTTAAAGTGATTATTAATAACTTATAATTAAAAATATGCTTAGCATGGTCTCTTGTGATATCGTGTCATGCCATGTGTATGTTGTTGTGCCATCTTCATTGACATGCTCGATGGTGCGAGTACGAGTAAACACGTCCACGTAGGAGACGGGATGACCACTCTCTCTTTCCCGAAATAGTTATATGTATTATTATCATATACATAAAATTATACAATGTAGTAATAAGTATTTAAATCATAGATAATAAATTTACCAGCTCTTGACGGTAATGTTGGATAACCTCGAACCATCGTGGTATGTGACAGGATTTTTCTTTCTATTTGCTGAATTGCTCTCCGACTCTGCTTGTAAATTTAAAATGAACATTATATTTCACATTTGTAAATTGATTCAATTATTAAACTAATTCTACTAAATTTTTAATGAATATACGAGACTAGTAAACTTACCTTCGCTTCTAGAGTTTTCCAGTAATCAACCCAAGCTTGCCATGCGCTTCCACTCATCTAGTCAGGCTTTCCCCTTTTTTTTATGCTCAACATCGTATCGCACTAGTTTTTCCATATATTTTTCATCCAGTAATTTCTGCAAAAAGCAAGGTTGGATTAATGCAAGTCTACTGCCCCTTGCACATTGAAAAAAATAAGTTATACATTTATACTTAGTCAACAAATTGTATAGTGGTTATATATAAAATGAAATACAAATTTAAAATTATGATGAAATCCTACTAGATACACTCTAAAAAGTGGAGTAGGTTATTATCCCACGTAGGCCAGCACACGGTCATTCTGCTTTGATAAGTAGCCTTGGAAACATCGAGAACAACATGATAGTGCTCTAACTCAAAGCTCATATATTAATTATGATACAGACCTTTAATAAATCATGACTAATATATCATACACAAAATATTTATGATGTTGCAATAAATTTGATACCTACCCATTCGCTTTACTCACTAGTGCTACTATAGGACGCTCTACTTGTGATGGGCCATTGCCTCTCGCGCTGGTCGCTCTCTAACTAGAAGAGTGGGAACCTGATGAATGGGACGATCTCTGACCTTGAAACATAATACCTATCACAGGCATATCATTTTTATTATAGGAGAACATATCATTTAATTATGGGAAAACATATCATTTTTTAATGAGAAAAATGTAATAGTAATAATCACATACCAAAATGTACATTAATAATCAGTCTTCGTCGTTTTTTGATTCAGACTCCGTCTCGTACTCTATATCGTTTTACTCTGTAGTCTCAAATGCTTCTACTAAAACATTTGATATATAGTTCAGAGACCTAATATCAATATGATTGTCCGTTATTATTAGTCTATTATTTTGCTTAAGATCTGCTTGATAAGTTTGTTCGTCTGGAATATTCTTTCCATTAAATGTAAATCTTACCTTTATTTTAAAACTACCGACCAATCTGCTTTATCTCTTTTTAGCGGTGGATATGGAGCATAATAACTTGCAGTGCTTGTTTGACTAGTACAAAAGGATCATACTTATGGTAATACAAGTTATGTTTTATTTCAATAAGATTATAATCTTTGTGCATGTTGATTCCAGAACCTAGAACATTGCCGAACCAATTTGTAAGGACCCTAATTTTGAGTAACATTATTTAGAACATTTAATTGGATAAATTAAATAAAATAATGTTAATAGTTAGGGGATTGAGATTTGTTAATTAATAAAGGGCCGTGCCTTAATGAATGTATAAACAAAAGAGAATTGAAAATAAGTAAGTAGGAGAAATATGATAAGGGTAAAACGGGAACATCCTTCATTTGAATACCCTAAACCCTTCCATTCTCCATTCCTTATTCATTCTAACATTCACAAATAAAAATCAAAACACTAAGAGCTCGGTCGCCCACCATTAAGAGGAATCAAAAAGAAGATAAGCTAGGAATCAAGTAGAAAGCTTGAAGAAATTAATTAAAGGGAAAATCTCAACCTTCTTAACACTAAGCCAAGGTAAATAATTTGATTTACATCCCATTTTTGATAATGGTTTCGGTTTCATGATTATGTCCGTATTATTTTGCAAATAATATGCCATGTTATGGTTGTTTAATAGATATATATACTTGTTGATGATTTATATATAGGTTTTATGATATGTTTAGATTAGAAAACCTATTAAATGACATCCAAATGAGTTGCATATTTGATATATGTCCAAAAACATTATTTTAGAAGTAGGTTTCAAGTTTTAAGATTTTTCAAGTAATTGTGGATTTATTATGGATTTTCTATGAGATAAAATAGTTAAAATTGGGTTTAAATATTTAAGGCACTTATAGAATAATTTTGGGTCTAAAATTTATATATGTTAGAAAACATATTAAAAGTGAATTTTTATGACTTTTGGGGAATTTTCCTAAGTATTTTACTATAGTTATAAAATTATTTAAGTTAAGGGGCTTAAATGTTTTATACGTTATATCAAAGAGAAGGGTTTATTTGATTAAAATGTTTTAAATTGTAAATTTTGAATTCGACAGCCTTTTAAGAAAGGGATTTTAATAAAGAAATGGCCACCAATCTTACTTTGACAAATTGGGTAAGTTAGGTGAAAAGAAATTACTTTGAAAGGCATAAAATCAGTTTTGTTTCGAATTACAACTCTGCCACTTCCTTTGCTCGCTTCCGTCACCATGCCCAGCAGACCTTTCGAACCCATTCGAAACCAGTGCACATGGTATCAAGCAATTGGTACGTAGTGCATTGGAGGAAGGTGAAAGGGACTGTGTCGAAGGCATGCATTCGAAGGGGTTGAAACCACTCTAAATAGCTTTCGAATTAATCAACTCATCTTTGTTTAAAAAGTAGTTTATGAATAAGTTGCCATTTGCCTTTGTTTTTAGAAAGGAGATTTCGAAAGAGTTGCCGCTTACTTTTGTTTTAAAATGGAGATTTCAAAAGGAAAGCCATTTTTTGAACCTACTCGATACCCATGCTGCCGCATTCATACTTTTCGAATTAGTTAAAAGGCCGCTTTTCTATATAGCCTTAAAACAACGTATTCGAAAGGTTGCTTTTGCCTTTTAACTTTGAAGCCACTTTCTCAATGCTTTCAAAAGGGGAATATAGCTGCTTTTAAATGGTTTAAAAAGGTTGGGTTTCGAAGCTATCCTCTCCTCAAATTCCTTTACTTGGATTAAAGCTTTCAAAAAGGATATTTTACTTCTGTTTTCTTTGACCCAATGGTTATATTAAATGCTAAACCCAATGGTTTCGAAAGGAATAATTTTAAAATAGTTTCAAAGCAATGTTTCCACAATCCTTTACTTGAGCCCAAAGCTTTCAAAAGGCATATTGTGAATGTTTCGAAAGATATATTTTAAGTATTTCGAAAGGAAGGTTTGAATGCTTTCGAAAGATAAGTACAAATGGTTTTGAAAGAGGATGTCTAAGGTTTTAAGAAATGGTTTTGAAAGGGTTGATTTCAATGATTTCGAAAGGTATTGTTTAATGTTTTAAACAAGGGTTTCGAAGGTATTGATTTGGCTTCATGGTCTAATGTTTTCTAAGTTAAAGAGGGCTTTAACTTATTTTGAAGGGATATATAATCTCATTGATTAGATTTTATCAATAATGTTTTGTGTAAAGCATATATCATGGCATAAATGTTTTGAGTAAAGCAAAGAGTATGATTTCCTTGTTTTATAAAGATATGATTTTAAGGGAAAATCATTTGTAAAGATTGTTTACAAGGAAATGAAAATTTAATAGGGTAGTTAACCTTAGTTTATGACTTAGATATTAGAAGACCGGATGGGAGTGGTATGGGGTCGCGTCCTATACTTTAGCTATTAGCCTATAGCTAAAATAGGTCCAAAATTTCAGTGTGTAGGACTTTGTCACATATGGGAATAAAATGATGTTACACACAGAAGGGAATATACAGAGTAAAGATAGGTTATTGGTGAGCCCACAAAACCATTAGGATCAATTTACCTTGGAAGAAGATTGTTAAGGGCAGATGATCTAGTATTGTGTCTAACAGAAGTTAGATTATTGATTATGTCTGGTAAGCTCGAGTCAGCCAATGGTTAATAGTTAGCCAGATAAAACTATAATGTGGACAGATAGTCCATTGAATATTTGATATATATGCATATATGTTATTGCTCTTGCTGTTATAATCACTTTGATTGCAGGATTTTGATTTGTAAAAGATATGCTTTTAAAAGGGTATTAGTGAGGGGAAACCCATTCCGGTAAGCTGCGTGGTCTCACTTAATATTAGTAAACTGGGATGTAATAGTATTATTCACACCCGGCTTCATGTCTGACTCGAAGTTTATGTTTTCCCCCTTAAACTCTCGGGTGCTCAAAAATTAATTTGAGTAGATTGAGAGTTAAGGTCTTTTCAGGTTTAATAGGTTGGACGAATAAGCTTTCGAAGACGTGCAGGAGGCAAAGCTAGCTACGTAGGAGTATTTAGTATTATTTTCGTAGTGATGTATTTATGAATGATATGTCTATCTAGTACTATGATAATCCAAGGGGGAATCTTCATATGTCGCTCTTGGGGTAATTTGTAATAATTATATTTGATCAAAACCTAGAAATTATTCTGGGATTATGTAACTGAACATGAAATATAGATTTGAAATTTAATCAAAAAAGTTGTTTTTGAAATCTGTGTTGATTTTATTTCATATTCATGTGCTTTTGATATTATGGATACCCTTAACATTACTATATTTTGTCACCGAAAGTTAATATTATAGATGACTGCAACATTTTTAGCGCTTAGCTTCTGGCCTCTAGATAGGGGATGTTACAACTTGGTATCAGTGCATAGGTTTATGAAAACTTAAAAGAAATTCTAAACTTAAAAATGATTTTGAAAACATAATCCTAAGGAATTAGAGAAAAGATTGGGGTATGGGATAACATTATAGTAATGTACTTGTATTTGCTATATATAAGTATACACTTTATCTCCGTTCTCCCATCTTTCTTAGGTTATCTTATGTATCTTACAAAGACTCGAATATAGATTTTAAGGAAATAAAAGTAAGATATGGAAGCTAGGAAAGAAAGAGTTAACCTTGGTGGAGGAAGCACCACCACTAATGAAAATTATAAACCAACACTATAAGGAATCCAGGTCGGGCGCAAGCTGCTAATGTGGGTGCTGGAGCACCGCAAGTTGATATGGGAGCTATATATCAGTTCTTCATCAACCTGATGCAAGCTATAGCTACTACGGATTAGTTTGAGGAAATGCAGGAGAAGAAAATCAGGAAGCTCTGGTGGTCAATAACCATGCAGTACTAAGCAGAGACTATGCTAGGCTTGGAGGGAAGCCATTCATCGGGACCGATGACGTAATAGAAGTAGAGAATTGGTTGCTTCATTGCGAGAGGAATTTTGCTGATTTGGGGCTTAATGATGAGCAGAAGAGGAGACTTGCTTCCAAACAATTGCAAGGAGCAGCACTGTACTGATGGAACAGTGTTACTGTAGGAGAAAATGAGGAGACCATGACTTGGGTGGAATTCAGAAGGAGATTTGAGGAAAGATTCATGTTAGAGATCGCCAAGTCAACTCTGTTCAGGAAGTTTATTGATTTGGTGTAGGAAGACATGACAATGTTTGAGTATGCTACCATATTTGAGGAGTTATCGAGATATGGGTATGCTATGGTAGATACCGTTATCAAAAGGAATGATAAGTTCATCCGCGGATTGAAACCCAAGCTTGCTAAAGCAACTTTGCCACATATTAGGGATCTGTGTGATGTAGTTGTTGAGATGGCTTTGAGGCATGAGGAGATGCTCACTTTCCATGATAGTAACAAAGCAAGGGAAACTCAAAGTGGGTAGAACTAGAATAGAAAGTTTTTCCATAAGAAAGGCATTCAGAAGGGAGGAGAAGCCGAGAAAGGGAAGGCCAATGTAGCTTGCTATAAGTGCGACAAGAAAGGGCATTTCGCTCATGAGTGCCGGACAAGCAAAGAGAAGAAGGTTGATGACAAGAAAGAAGTGAGGTGCTTCAACTGTGATCAGATTGGGCATTATAAGAACCAGTGCAAGGAACCATCCAAGGATGGAAAGGGCAAAGTGTTTGCATTGGAACTAGCTACCTCAAGACCAACAGCAGAGGAGAAAGGTAAAGCTGTGTTGGGAGATATGCTTTTGATTCATGGTGTGTCAGTTAGAGTTTTATTTGATACTGGTGCATCGCATTCTTTTATATCTCATTGTTTGGTAGATAAGATTAACCTAGAACCCTCATACCTAGTTACTTCCTTAAGGGTTGCGACCCGATAGGAGGGTATGCGACTCTTGGGATGAGATGTGACGACTTAGAGTTTGAATTATTAGGTCATATATTTGCTTGTAGTTTGCATGTATTTGATTTCATAGGGTTCAGAATTATTTTGGGTATGGATTAGTTAAGTATGTATGATGCTAGAATATTTTTCCATGATAGGAAAATATCACTTAGACACCCTAGTTGTAGTGATCTGATTATATACTCCGTAGGAAACACTAGTTTTGAAGTAAATGCTTTGGTGGGTGTTATGGAGGTAGGAGATGAGTTGAATCGAGTTTCTGTTGTTAGAGAATTCTCAGACGTCTTTAAGCCCGTGATAGGACTACCGTTGAAACGAGCCATTGAGTTTCAGATAGATTTAGTACCAGGTACTGAACCTATGAGTAGACCCCCAAGTAGGATGACACCTACCGAGATGAAGGAGTTAAAGGTGCAGTTGGTAGATTTAGAAGGTAAGAACTTTATTAGACCAAGTTGTTCGCCTTGGGGAGCAGCCGTAGTGTTTGTAGAGAAATCTGATGGATCGTTAAGGTTGTGTATCGATTATCGTAAGTTGAATAAGAAGACGATAAAGAATCGGTATTCGTTACCAAGAATTGATGATTTGTTCGACAGTTGAGTGGAGCCAAAGTATTTTCTCAGTTGGATTTGGCAACAAGGTTCCATCAGCTTAGAGTAGCAGAGGATAGTATTCCTTTGACGGTGTTTAGGACAAGATATGGATCATACGAATGGTTAGCGATGTCGTTCGGACTAACTAATGCGCCCGCATTCTTCGTGGACTTTATGAGCAGAATCTTCCAAGAACATTTGGACAGATTTGTAGTAGTGTTCATAGACGACATATTGATATATTCTAAAGATGTAAGGGATTATAAAGTTCATCTTAGAATAGTGCTTGGGACGTTGATGCAGCATCAACTAAAGGTGAAGTTTTCGAAGTGTCATTCCTGGAAGAAAGAAGTTAAATTTCTTGGTCATGTGGTTTCAGAGAAGGGTTTTTCAGTTGATCCGGATAAGATTGAAACTGTTAACAACTGGAAGAGACCAGAGATGGTGATTGAGATCAGAAGTTTTCTTGGACTCGTTGGCTATTACCGGAGATTCATTAAGGATTTCTCGCGGATAGCAGCGCCTTTGACTAAGCTAACCCGGAAGGACATGAAGTTTATTTGGTCAGACAAATGTGAAGAAGCATTCCTTAAGTTAAAGCATCTATTGACCAATGCACATATGTTAGTAGTTCCAGACGGGAATTAAGGATTAGTAGTGTATATCGATGCATGTGGAATTGGATTAGTGGCTGTGTTGATGCAGAAAGGTAAAGTTATTGCCTATGTTTCACGACAGCTTAGACCACATGAAGTGAGATATCCTACTCATGATCTAGAGTTGGCAACGGTGATCTTCGCACTGAAAATATGGATACATTATCTCTTAGGGGAGAGATTTGAGTTATACACAGATCATAAGTCCTTAAGGTATTTATTCTCTTAGAAGGAGTTAAATATGAGGCAGTAGAGGTGGCTGGAGTTTTTAGCCGCTTATGATTTTGGTATAGAGTATACACCTGAAAAAGGAAATAAAATAGCGGATGCTCTTAGCAGAAAACATCAGAATGTGGTGTCACCTTGTTAACAGAATTGAAGGACCTAGAGGCATTGACTACATGTGGAATACAATGGAGATCCGAGGCTAGTTCTAGTCGAGAAACCGCCATGTTGTCGTGTTTGGAAGTTCGAATGATGATGGTCTCAAGGATTTCTTCTAAACAAGGAGAGGATTCATTATTAGCTGAACGGATCAGAAAGTTGAGGGATGGAACAGAGAGCGATGACTTGAAGGATTTTAGTCTTGACCAAAATGGATGGTTGAGGAAGAAAGGAAGACTATGTGTTCCGAATGTGGGAAGTATTAGGAAGGAAGTTCTTAGAGAATGCCATCATTCGAAGTTCACCATTCATCCAGGAGGAACTAAGATGTATGAGGATATGAAAATGAGTTTCTTCTGGGAAGGTATGAAGAGAGATGTAGGCTTATGGGTGAGGTAGTGTTTGAATTGTAAACGGATAAAAGCCGAATATCAGAAACCGAGTGGGTTACTTCAGCCTTTAGATGTTCCAGTCTGGAAATGGGATTCTGTCTTAATGGATTTTATAGATGGATTGCCAAGGTCGAATCGAGAAAATGAAAGTATATGGGTCATGGTGAATAGGTTGACCAAAATTGCCCATTTCATTCCACTTAAGTCAATCAGGACGACACATGTTTTAGCTAAATTGTTTATGAAGAACATAGTTAGAATACATGGAATTCCTAGTAGTATAGTAAGTGATTGAGATTCCTTATTTACTAGTGAGTTCTGGAAGAGTCTACAGGAGACTTTAGGTACCAAACTCAAGATGAGTACCGCTTACCATCCGCCAACAGATGGGAAAACGGAAAGAGTTAACAAAGTCTTAGAGGATTTGTTAAGAGCATGTGTGCTAGATTTTGGAGGATCATTGGAAGACCACCTACACTTAGTCGAGTTTTCATATAACAACAGTTATCGGACCAGTATAGGGATGGCACCATTTGAAGCTTTTATGGAAGGCCATGCAAATCTCCCATTTGTTGGTTAAAGACCGGGGATAGATTGATTCTTGGTCTGGAATTGGTTAAAGAAGCTACAGAAAAGATTGAGTTAATTCGAGCTTGGATGAAGGAGGCTCAGTTTAGGCAAAAGAGTTATGCTGATAAGAGATGGCAAGATTTAGAGTTTTTAGTTGGAGATAATGTTTTTGCCAAGGTGTCACCGATGAAAGGTGTAATCCGATTTGGAAAATTAGGAAAATTGGCACCGAGATTCGCTGGACCGTTTACTATTATAGAAAGAATCGAAAAACTTGCGTATAGAGTAAAGATACCGAGTAGTTTGGTAGGAGTCCACAATATTTTTCATATTTCTCATCTAAGGAAATGTATTCGAGATCCAGAGACTACTATTGCACCTACTATGTTAGATGATCTAGTAGTGGAACCAGATATGACCATAGTTAGAAAACCAGTTCGTATAGTTACGAGAGATGAGAAGAGACTGAGAAACAAGACGGTCAGGTTAGTCAAAGTCCAGTGGAGTGACGACGAGAGAGACTGTACTTGGGAAACCAAGAGCAGGATTAGAGATACTTATCTAGACTTGTTTCATGGTATGTTTTACCTTTATGTTTGATTGTTATGAGTACCTTATCGTAATTTCAAGGACGAAATTCTTTAAGGAAGGAAGCCTATAATGACCCTAATTTTGAGTAACATTATTTAGAACATTTAACTGGATAAATAAAATAAAATAATGTTAATAGTAAGGGATTGAGATTTGTTAATTAATAAGGGACCATGCCTTAAGCAAAAGAGAATTGAAAATAAGTAAGTAGGAGAAATATGATAAGGGTAAAATGGGAATATCCTTCATTCAAATACCATAAACCCATCCATTCCCCATTCCTTATTCATTCCAACATTCACAAATAAAAATCAAAACCCTAAGAGCTCGGCCTACCATCATTAAGAGGAATAAAAAAGAAGATAAACTAAGAATCAAGTAGAAAGCTTGAAGAAATTAATCAAAGAGAAAATCTCAACCTTCTTAACACCAAGCCAAGGTGAATAATTTGATTTACATCCCATTTTTGATAATGGATTCAGTTTCATGATTATGTCCAATTTATTTTGCAAGTAATATGCCATGTTATGGTTGTTTAATTGATATATATATATATATATATGCTTGTTGATGATTTATATATGGGTTTGATGATATGTTTAGATTAGAAAACCTATTAAATGACATCCTAGTTGCGCTTTGATATATGACCAAAAATCTTATTTTAGAAGTGGGTTTCAAGTTTCAAGATTTTCCAAGTAATTATGGATTTATTATGGATTTTCTATGAGAGAAAATAGTTAAAAATAGGTTTAAATTATTTAAGAAAATTATAGAATAATTTAGGATTTTAAATTTATATATGTTAGAAAGCATATTAAAAGTGAATTGTTATGATTTTTGGAGAATTTTCCTACGTATTTACTATGGTTATAAAATTATTTAAGTCAAGGGGCTTAAATGTTTTATACGTTATATCATAGAGAAGGGCTTATTTGATTAAAATGTTTTAAATTGTAAATTTTGAATTTGTCAGCCTTTTTATAAAGGGATTTTGATAAAGAAATGGCAACCATTCTTATCTTGACAAATTGGACAAGTTAGGTAAAAAGAAATTACTTTGAAATGCATAAAATCAGTTTTGTTTCGAATTACAACTCTACCACTTACTTTGCTTGCTTCCGTCACCATGCCCATCAGGCCTTTCGAACCCATTCGAAACCAATGCACATGGTATCAAACAATTGGTACATTGTGCATTAGAGAAAGGCCAAAGGGACTGTGTCGATGGCATGCATTCAAAGGGGTTGAAACCACTCTAACTAGCTTTTAAATTAATCAAGTCATCTTTGTTTAAAAAGAAGTTTATGAATAAGTTGCCACTTGACTTTTTTTTAGAAAGGAGCTTTTGAAAGAGTTGCCACTTATGTTTGTTTTAAAAAGGAGCTTTCGAAAGGATAGCCATTTATTTAACCTACTCGATACCCATGCTGCCGCATTCATAACTTTTGAATTAGTTAAGGCCGCTTTTCCTTATAGCCTTAAAACAACATATTTGAAAGGTTGCTTTCCCTTTTAACTTTGAAGCCGCTTTCTCAATGCTTTCGAAAGGGGCATATTGCCACTTTTAAATGGTTTCGGAGGAAATGATTTCAAAAGGTTGGGTTTTGAAGCTATCCTCTCCCCCAATTCCTTTACTGGGATTAAAGCTTTCGAAAAGGATACTTCGACTTCTATTTTCTTTGACCCAATGGTTATATTAAATGTTAAACCCAATGGTTTTGAAAGGAATAATTTTAAAATGGTTTCAAAGCAATGTTTCCACAATCCTTTGCTTGAGCCCAATGCTTTCAAAAGGCATATTGTGAATGTTTCGAAAGATATGTTTTATGTTTTTCGAAAGGAAGGTTTTATTACTTTCGAAAGATAAGTATAAATGGTTTTGAAAGAGGACGTCTAAGGGTTTAAGTAATGCTTTCGAAAGGGTTATTTTCAATGATTTCGAAAGGTATTATTTAAGGTTTTAAACAAGGGTTTCGAAGGTATTGATTTGGCTTCATGGCCTAAAGTTTTCTAAGTTAAAGAGGGTTTTAACTTATTTTGAAGAGATAGACAATCCCATTGATTAGATTTCATCAACATTGTTTTGTGTAAAGCATATATCATGGCATAAATGTTTTGAGTATAGCAGAGAGTATGATTTCCTTGTTTTATAAAGATGTGATTTTAATGAAAAATCATTTGTAAAGATTGTTTACAAGGAAATGAAAATTTAATAGGGCAGCTAACCCTAAGTTTATGACTCAGATATTAGAAGACCAGATGAGACTGGTATGGGGTCACACCCTATACTTTAGCTATTAGCCTCTAGCTAAAATATGTCCAAAATTCCAGTGTGTAAGGCTTTGTCACAAATGGTACTAAAATGATGTTACACATAGAAGGGAATATACAGAGTAAAGAAAAGTTATTGGTGAGCCCACAAAACCATTAGGATCAGTTGACCCTAGAAGAAGATAATTAAGGGCAGATGTCCTAGTATTGTTTCTAACAGAAAATAGATTATTGATTATGTCCAGTAGGCCCGAGTCAGCCAATGGTTAATAGTTAGCTAGATAAAACTATAGTTTGGACAGATAGTCCATTGATTACCTGATTTATATGCATATATTTTATTGCTCCTGTTGTTATAATCAGTTTGATTGCAAGATTTTGATTTGTAAAAGAGATGCTTTTAAAAGGGTATTAGTGAGGGGAAACCCGTTCCGCTAAGTGGCGTGGTCTCAATTAATATCAGTAAACCGGGATGTAATAGTATTATTCACACCAGGCTTTATGTCTGACTCGAAGTTTATGTTTTCCCCCTTAAACTCTCGGGTACTCAAAAATTAATTTGAGTAGATTGAGAGTTAAGGTCATTTCAGATTTAGTAGGTTGGACAAATAAACTTCCAAAGAAATGCAGGAGGCAAAGCTAGCTATGTAGGAGTATTTAGTATTATTTCCGCTATGATGTATTTATGGCTGATATGTTTATCTAATACTCTGATCATCCAAAGGAGCATCTTCATATGTCGCTCTTGGCGTAATTTGTAATAATTATATTTGATCAAAACCTGGAAATCATTTTGGGATTATGTAACTGAACATGAAATATGGATTTGGAATGTAATCAGAAAAGTTGTTTTTGAAATATGTGTTGATTTATTTCATATTCATGTACTTTTGATATTATGGATACCATTAACATTACTGTATTTTGTCACCGAAAGTTAATATTATAGATGACTGCAACATCTGTAACGCTTAGCTTTGGGCCTCAAGATAGGGGATGTTACACAATTACATCTAAATAAAAAAAGTTGTATGTCCAGGTCATATAAAATATGTCAATTCCAAAATCTAGGTTAACACACTGTAAAAATCATTTATATGATCATCTGGATTATCACAACCTTTAACAAATGCACCGGTATTGTTAGTTAATTTTTCAGCACCACAATCTTGGGTGTTGAATTTAAATCCATTGACGAAAAATATTGGATATGTCTTAACATTTATTTTTGGTCCCAACACAAAATGTTTCAATCCTTCGTCGACTACACAATTTCTTGGATCATAAACATAGTTTGAAAACCAATCAACGAATTCTTTATTGAGATCGCCACGTGGATGTTATGATTCACAAACACTACAAAAATTATATATTGCACATATTTTTAAGTATGATTGAAATAAATATAAATTTAAAAATTCACATATCGAGAATTATTAAATAACAATACCTAACAAATGGTGCAACTTTAGCGCAATTAAGAAGTACATATGTTTTTGTACATAGTAATCTCCGTCGTCTAACCAAGTTTCCATACAACTTCCTACAGGTCGACCTTGTTATCTAAAAATAGATAACATTACTTAACAAGAAATATGTTTAACGCCTTCATCATTATGCGGAACACTTTCAGATGATAAGTTCACATGGTCAATAATGGGAGAAAAGGAATGAAGCTTCTTCTTTTTTATATGATTTGCGAATCGAACCTTTAACTCGTGTTTTTGTCTAATTTTTTTCTTCAGATGATTTAAGTACCTATTAAAAAATTATTTCAAATTAAATTTTACTTATGTGATTAAACTAATATTTAACAACTCTCAAATGGATACATCCATCCATACTGCACAGGATCTCGAAGACATGCTTCAGATGGAAGATGAACGAGTAAATACTCCATTACATTAAAGAAACCCGAAGGAAATATTTTCTTCAGTTTGCAGAGCAGTATAGGGATATCTACTTCAAGTCTACGCAGATGATCTACTTTTAACATAGTCGAACAAAACTCTTTATAAAATAAACTAAGTTCCATTATAACAGTCCAAACTTTTACGGGTAACAATTCTTTTAAAATGATGGGTAACAAATTTTCCATCATCACATGGCATTCGTAACTTTTCATCCAACTCGGTATAATGTTTCTAAAGTCGACACATCTACAAAGATTAGAAGAAATCCTATCGGGAATTCTTAATGCTTCCACCCATTTTAACACAAGTTTTACTTGGTAATTGTCTAACTCATAGTATACTTTGAGCTTTTTAGCGTCATTTGGCTTGATATGAAGCTCGGGAGCTTACATAATTCCTCTATATCACATCTTGATTTCAAATCGTCCTTGGTCTTCCCCTTAACATTCAAAATTGTATTAAACACATTATGAAACACGTTTTTCTCATTGTGCATCATGTTAATATTATGATGAAGTAAGAGATCTTTCCAATAAGGTAACTCCTAAAATACACTTTGTTTGCACCAATTATGAATCGTCGATTTACCTGGAATTTCAATGTGTACTTCAGTTTTATGTATCTGTGGATATTCCTTTACAAGATCATATATTTCTACACTCGACCAAATTGTCAATGGTTGTCTAATCTCTGCTCTATTAGCTGTAAAAAAAATTATCTCTTCTAAAAGAATGATTAACATGGAGAAAATACCAATGACAATCAAACCATGAAATTTTCTTACCATGTGGTAAAGAAAACGCTCGTATTTCTTCTATGCAATAAGGACAAGTTAGACAATCGGCCATACTCCAACCCGAAAGTATTGCATAAGAAGGAAAATCACTAATAGTCCATAACAAAAAAGCGAACATATGGAAATTCTTGTTTTGAAATGTCGTATGTTTTTACTCCTTAATATCAAAATGTTTTCAACTCTTTAATCAATGGTTATAAATAAACTTCGATTCCTTATGTCGGATCATCAAGGCCAGGGACAACAATAGTGAGAAACATATATGGAGTTTTCATACACATCCACGAAGGTAAATTATAAGGCATAACAATAATAGACCAAGATGAATATTTAGAACCAAATCGAGAGAATAGTGAAAATCCATCCGTACACAAACCAAGTCTAACATTACGGCTCTTTACTGCAAAAGCGGGATAAATCTTATCAAAATGTTTCCATGCTTCTCCATCCGCTAGGTGTATTAATTTACCTTCTTCCTGTGTTCTCACACTATGCCATCTCATATGCGGTGATGCATATAAACTTTGAAGTCTAGGAGTGATGGGTAAGTAATGCATTCTCTTGTATAGAACTTCCTTTTCCTTAATTTTCTTGGTTTGTATCTTTCTTCGTTACATATTTTACACATCCTAAGATTGATGTCCTCTTTACAAAATAACATGCAACCATTTAAACATGTATCTATTTTTTGGTATGGCAAACCGAAAGTAAACATTAGTTTTTCCACTTCATAATGATTTTGGCACATTAAATTATCGGGTGACATATGTCGTTTTGCAGCTTGTACAACAGCTATAAATCCGGCTTCTGTAAGTTGAATTTAGATTTCATAGCAATGTATTCGACAGTTACTGATAATCAGATGCTGCTTTTACCACCATCCCAAAAGGGTTTCTTAGAAGCATCCAATAATTAAAGATTTTCTTTGCTTTAGTATTTGGTGGTACTTCGACATTTACATCGTCATCATCAATTTCAACTGCAAGAAACATTGATCGTGCTGCATCTTCAGTCATTTCTTTGATGGGATTCGCCTTACCATTGTCATTACCCACCTCCATCTTTGAAAATATAGGATTAGGTGTAACAAGTTCCCCACGACGATCCCACATAAAATATTCTGGCACAAAACCGTTTTGACACAAATATACTATAACCATACCAGTTTCAAATGCTTCAAATGTTTATAGTTACTACATGGACAACAAATTTCTTCATCGTTTCCATTATTACTTAAAGCAAATTAAATAAATATATGTACACCATTATAAAACTATTCCTTTATTGAGCCTCTCATTCTCTTTTGTTGATACAGGCAACTCCTTCGATCGAAAATAATTGACTAATTCTTCCTATTTCAAAAAATATGATAGAAATTCAAAAAATATTGACCATTTTTCGGATTGGAATTTTATTTTTCAATTCATTTATACATTTTAATGTTTTATTAATTATATAATATGATATCATTATACACTAATTTGTTTATATTTTAACGTTTTATTAATTATATAGTATATTATTCTTTTAACATTTTTATAAAATCATATATATTTTCAATTTTAATAGATTAAGGATATAATATTATTTTTCCAGTTTATTTTTTTTTTACTTTTGATGGTCAGTTATCCTACTTCATTACAAACAAAATAATAATTATATTTCGTAAATCATTTCATTTTAAATGATTCAACAAAATTTCGGCAGTACTTCTCCTTTGTTCCCTGTATCGTACATAAATGCATGTATGTAGGGAACAAAAAGGAAGTCTGTCAAATTTTTTTGAACCGTTTAAGATGAAACGATTTAAAAAATGTAATTACTTTATTATGTCTGTAACTTATCAAATACAGGTACAAATCTGACGAATACTGTATCAGATGATTATTGATGTCTTTTTTGTAATAAAAACGAATATCTATGCAACGATCAGATACAATACTTGTCAAACGAGGCCAAAAATTCTCTAAGATATTTAAAAAATAAATTACATTATACAATAATTTGTTTATATTAGCATTAACACTAATTTATTATTTGAATTCATAACAATTAAAAGTAATAAAAAAGTATATTTTTCAACATTTAGGTAACACTAATTTGAATTTATTACGTAGTAATAAAAAATTAACATTATATACTAATTTGTTTATATTACCACATACAGGTAAACTAGATATATATATAATTAAGGGTATAAACTAATAAAGGATTATGTAAATAAATTATTTTTGTCGACACTTTAGCTAATATATACACTAATTAACACTAAATTATGTTATACCAGTAAGCACATATGTAACTAATCAACCCAAATTAGCCCTAATTATACATTAATTATCAGATTTAAACAATAATAACCCTAATTAACATATCTCAATCAACCAATATTCACTTATAAACAATCAATAGGCTATTATCAATAAATATAACCACAAATTAATAATAATTTTACCACAATTCAAATTAATTAGTTTAGGGGAAGAAGAAAACTGATTTATGATGGATTGAAGGTGTAGATGGTTGGAGATTGCAAATTGATGAAGATTGCGACAAAAGCTGACGAGGGACGGCGGCTGACGATAGAAATTAGCGGAATTAGGGGGAAATTTTTGGGTTTAGAGTTGTAGGAAGAAGATAATGAAGAAAGAACAGGCTCGACTAAAGCTTAAATTGCGACATTCCGACGGTTTTCGACCCCCGTCAATGTCTACGATTAGCAATGGGCGACGACTTTCGACTATTTAATTAAAATTTTACTCTATTTAAAATAAATTTAGTTTAATTTAATTTATTATCAAAATTTAATTTTCTATAAAAATTTTAAAAAGTTTATAATAACAATCTTTTATTTCTAACTTAAAAAAAGTTATTTTTATTCGTTATACAATATTTTTTTAACGATTTGATAATTAATTGTGATTTTTAATTGTATTTAACATAATAAATTCATATAAGATAATATAGTTGGTAAAAACATAATTTTCTTATATCTTATATTCATACGCCATCCATGGTATTTTTGCCATACGGTCGAAATATGAAAGGAAAACAAATAGGTTTAAGGTACCAATCTTGATTTTTCAAATTTATAGCCATTCGTCGAAATTCATACTTAAACCATTCGTTTGTAGGTCAAACGATCTTCGAACGAGACGAAATTCAAACCATATATACTATATTATGTATTTATTCAATCCATGTGGTTGGATTTAACAAAAACATACAGGAAAAAAATCTAGTCTTCAAATAGATCAATTTCAATGAAGTTGTCCTAGCAATATATATCAAGTGTTGTACAACTCTTTAGAAAATGATGTATTTTGAGTCTAATTTTTTTCTTCCATTTTTCTCGATTCTAGCCAAACGGTTTAGATAGATACATTATAAAGTATATGTGATTTGAATTTTGTCTCGTTTGAAGTTCATTTGGCCTTCAAATGGAAGATTTTTAGTCTGAATGTAGACGAACTGTTATAAATTTGAGAATCAAGATCTGCACTCTAAATTTGTTTACTTGTCATATTTTGGAAGTAGGTCCAAAATAATTTGGATTGACATAAGATTCAAAAAAATTGTTTTTCTATCGAATATTTTCTTGGGTACTTTTGGCACAGGTCCTTATTAAGTTTCAAAATTCACGAAAAATCCTTCACTAAATTTCAGTGTAAATTAGGTTCCTGTTTTTTATTCACGATTATTGCAGAGCATGATGTAACATTTCATAAAAGTTGCTGACATTTCCACAACATTTCTGTACACTGTGAACATAGTGTATGAAAGTTGCTGAAATATCAACACTTATTTATAAAAGTTGCTGATATTTCAGCAACATTTATGTACACTGTGAACACAGTTTATGAAAGTTGCTGAAATATCAGCACTTATTTATAAAAGTTGCTGACATTTCAGCAATAATTTTTCTTTGTTTTTACAATAAAACTTTGACACATATAGTTGCTGAAATATCAGCACTTATTTATAAAAGTTGCTGACATTTCAGCAATAATTTTTCTTCGTTTTCAGAAAACAGGGACCCGCTTTACAATGAAACTTTGACAGGGACCCGCTTTACAGTATGAAAGTATGATAGGGATGTCTCCCTGATTTCCACTATTTTCTTTTATATGAATTTATAATGTTAAATACATTTAAAAATTCATAATTAGTTACACGATGGTTAAAAAAATATTTAAATTCATAAAACAATCACGCATCATAAATTTCACTGAAGTTGTATAATGGATGGACTGAAAGTTGCATAGATTGATCGTTTGAGTTTGATTTAAAATAAAGCTAAATATCAAATTACACAACAAAAGATTATCGAAAACACTAATTTAATTACCCATAAACCGTCATAAAATTGAATAATTGAATAAAAATATTTTCTTTGATTTTTAGGAATTAAATTAGTATTTTTTAACAAATTTCAAACTTGTACAATTAATAAGTTAAAATAATGCGATAAATGAAATTAATTAAAACACACACAGTCGTCGAAAAAGAAATGATGGAGCTATCTACAGCCGTCGGAATGGTGCGTTGTTATTTAGCTCATTTCTGGTAGTGATAATTTTGTTAACTTCTTCTTTTTTCTCTTAGAAATGAGTGATTCAAATAGAAGTGAGCGCAGAAATAATATAATACTTTATAATATTTAAAATGCGACGGACAAGCCTACGATCACCCAAAAACCAATCCACATAAAGATAATGTATGAAAAATATACGAAACAATATGTTGTTTTTCTGTTGTCTGCTATATAAGTAATGGTAGAAATACTGGTAGGCTTCATACACTTGCACAAATAAAGCATCTAACTTTTAATGATAGGCTGCGTGCATTCAAGACTCGTGCTGTAGGTGAAAGTAGGAATAAATCAGTTCAAAGGCCGGTGCTATGTAAATTAGTAAATTCGTTAAATGGAGCAGCTATGTTAGATCATTCACTGTCTTTGGCTGCAAGGAATATAGCTGATCAAAAGCTGCAGGAGTAGTTTACCGTGAAAACATTTAGCGGGTGAAACAAGACTACCTGCAGTTAAATAAAAAATGCGACATATAACAAAGAGTTCAAGGGCAAGTGACTTCAGGAATGATTGTTTGAGTGCAAAAAAACCCGGGAGAGAGCAATACAGATCTACTGATGGCAACAAGGTATAGTATAAAGAACACAACATGCACGCACTGGACCAATTTAAATGTACGACATGAAAAATGTAATCGGTGCTTGTCATTGATGACATCAACAGTGCAGAGTCTGAATGCCTAGCATCACACCTCAGCAATTCTGAAGTCGTGAGAAAATGCCTGTCTACCAGCCAGATTAAGGTAGAAATAAGTGCAAGTTCAATGCAAAATGGCTAGCCGAAGCTAACTACAAAGCTCATGCAAGGTTGAAGATAGAGGTGGTCTCATTCAATGAGTATTGGGCGTCCGGTCACATATCTAAACAGGAATGCATGAGATCACTCAGATTACTCAAGAAATTTTTATGTTGGAAGTTCCATTATATTCCAGATTTCTCCAGCTAGTATGTATCCAAAAACAATGTGCAGGACCATAAGCACCAATTAGTAATACCATAAACAATATCCATTATGCTTCTATGTGATGAGTTGTATAAAAATCCAAAGTTATTCCAATATTTGTATGGTTCACGCATATTATTTATTAACCAAATTCTGTATAATGTAACTTTGTTAATAATTATATAAGTTGGATAAAATGACATTGATAGTATAAATGATTATTTGGTTTCGGGTAAGAGTTGCAAAAATAACACGAGTTACGATTATTATTGTTATTTAAAAAATTTTGATTTTACTAATTCAATAGTATTTAATTTGTCATGTGTCATAATCCACACATGTAATCTAGCTTTGGTAGGTGCATGCACTTTCCAAATGCGTTTGAAGTATTTTAATTTGATTCCTAACAAGTTAAGGAATTTATATGTTGATTTTAACGTAAACCTCTCTTCATTCAGCTCCAACTCCATTCTAGAATATCTTGTTGTTGATTCATATATTTATATTCAATTCGAGATATAAGTATCTTGAACATCCCTAGTGACAACCTAGCCTACTTGTTATTGTTAAATGCAAGATTCCATTTGAAATCTTCAAGGGAACTTAACAGGTCGTTGATTTAAGTCTCTTCTATTATATGAGATTAAGAAGAGATCAAGCATTTTCTATTTCAAAGATATTGGTGTTAACCAAGGGTCATATCACAAAGAGGTTTTGTTCCCTGATTGTATTATAAAATTGAATCCAAGTCAAATTTATGGAAAGTAATAATAACGCCCTTCCAAAAAAACCATGTGTTGGTTGTAAGGTTTATAAGTGTTATAGGAGCTATTGTGGTAAAAGTAATTTCTTCCCAAGTTTCTTTCTTTCTATTTGGAAATTTCCAAATCCACTTACATAATAGAGCAATGTTTAGATTCTTTCTTAGAATTAATAATTTAACTCTCCTTGGATTTTAGATTTACAGACTTTCTCCTAGCTAATAGGAAGGCTTAGATTGGAGCATTCATTTCCTCCTTTCAGTAGAAAACTCTATCTAATTTGATCAATGTTAACAATCACCCAACCAACGAAATGATAGTAAGAAAACTAATGTATATGTATGTATGTGTGTTTATGTGTATGTCTCTCCCTATATATATAAATGGACAATAAAACGAAGTTGATAACATGCTTCTACCAGTCCTTAATAGTGTAACAACCCACCCCGGAACAGACCTAAATTTCGACCTAGAAAATGCCCATCTAAACTTAGATCCATTCTAAGGTAAGCTGTTGGTAGGACTAAGAAAATAGCAGTATAGAGACATAACCAGACATTCAGAACTCACAGTGGATGGAACAAAATATAATAGCAAAATGTACCCATTTATTTCATAATCATAAATATGTCAAAATACAAAGTACCATCAAATCGTATCATAAATTCGTTACAACAATAGTCTAGATACATGGGTACACATAAAAGCAAGTGAAAATGATAAATACTGCCACAAGCAAACCACCTCCATCTCTAAGCGTCATCTTCGCCATCAATGTCCTTTAACCTGTGTTGTAATGAGGTGGGAGTAAGAACAAGTATTTGGTGAATTAAAAAAATCTCGAGTCTTACCTTTTTAGTACTTGGGCAGTATATTTGAAAATAAAAATATGTCTATAAACATAAAACCACTAAAATCATTTAATACTTCATTTTAAGGAAAGAAGCAGGTCTCCAAAATCTCATAACCCAAATCTCATGTTATAGTTAACTAGCGATTCAAGAGACAGTACCCAAGCCACTAAATACCATTTATTAAATAATAGGCAGACTCCGGTCTTTTAATACCTTAATAAAAGCAGATCCCATCATTTAATAAATATTCCAAAGGCATGCTCCTCAATGATACTATCTAGCTAGCATCATATGGAATCTTAAGTCACTTAATACTTCTTTATTTGCAAGGCGGAACCTCAATCAGTCACTTAATACCTTATCCAGAAGCGGACCCCTGTAGAGATACCACCTAACGTGTCCCTTAGGCCATTTAATGCTTCATTTAGGAAAAAGATGCGAGCCTTCAAACAACCACTTAACACCTCAAGACCCTGAAGTAGGCCCCTAGTACTATGTCTTATACTCATAATGATGTCTCACATTAGTCCGACTATACGTAGGAATTAGTTGCCAGATTAGCTGAGCAGATTTCTCCTATAGAATTTGGGACTAACCTTGTGTCATTATAAATATTTATTATAAGGATGTCTCACATCAATAGGAAGTGTACACAACTGCTGGTAGCCTCAAAGTGAAGGGCAAACTTCCGTCATGTAACTCTATTGACCTCGCACCCTTATGACTTAGCCATAAACTAAATACACTCCATATATATAATAATATCCATCTCATCGTTTCATAAATAAGACCTTATAAGGAATCCTCTTTATTACGCCTTAGAATAATAATTAGGCTATATAAGAGTTTCCTCTTATTTTCGCCTAACAACCAATTACATTCCTAATGGAGAAAATAAATACCTAATTAACTATGCCATATACACAACAATTATACATTAATTATGCTAATGGAGATAAATAAATATTCGCGCCTAATAAATTCTAAATGCATAGATTTTACATCCTAAACCAACATTAAATGTCAATTCCCTAACCAAATATTATTACAATTCTTTTTTCTTCAAATTCCTAAGATTTTAACATACCAAAATAAGGGATTATAATATCCAAAACAGAGAATAAATATTCATAACCAAAACTGTAATAACAGACTTGTAAATAAAATAGAAACTCAATTTATTACACCAATTCAATGGAATATCCTAAACAGTGGGAATTGCAATCTAAACTCCATATTCTATTCAACTCCTATTTTACAAAAAAATAGATAAGAAGGAAATTTGTGTCGAATAAGTGGTGTAAATTTTGAATAAAATCCGTAATCTAAACTCCTTATTTCATTGAAAAATCATAAATTGAACCAAAGAAGAAGGAGAAATGGGATGGACTATGAAATTATCAAAAATTGCATAAACAAAAAAAATTCCACCAAATTAATGTAAATAATTGAGAATCTCGACATTGAATTGACTTTTCGAAATAAAAATAAATTTTGGGGGATTTTATCTATCATATAATCACAATCCCAAAATCCTTAAGACATGTTCAAATCCATAGAGATACACCAAACAATTACTGAAAAAGAAATACTAAGGTTTCAACTCACAGAACAGCCTTAGCTTTGCTTTCCTTGGATATGCACGCCTTTCAATCTCCTCTAGAATCTCTCTCTTTTGATATATACATGATAGGGAAGATGTATATATTTTTATTAGATTCAGAATAATTGGAGAAAGAACAAAAGAAGAATATATTAGAGGAAGAAGAAGAAATAATTAGAAAAGAGATTGAATTCTTACCTGTATTCTCTACGGAGTTTCTGAATCTAATTTGGAGATATAACAATGGTAGAGTTTCGTTGCATTCTCCAAAATAATATGAATAAAAAGTGGAGATGGTAGGGTTCTATTTATGGGTTATTGAAATGCACCGGAACCGTAGGATCAAATTGGAAGAAAAATGGAAAAATCTGGAGCATTAAATAACGTAAAACCCTAGCTGCCACCATCCGGAGATGGTCGACTACCTAAGCTTGATCGGTCGACTGCTACGGTCGACCGGTTGACCCATGTAGGTCGACCGCTCTGCCTTATTTTGGGCATTAATTATTCATTTCCGTTACGTTTTGATTTTAATTTATTACCCCATTTATTCTTAACGATAAATATTAATTAAAACGTTTACTTAGCCCCCAAGCTAATTTTGAAATTTAAACCCCAGATTTAAATTCTCATTTGAATTTAAATTCGAACTAACTTAATTTAAATATGAAAACTTCAAACGCTCATATCTTCTTCGTTTGAGCTCCTTTTCAACATATTATATATGGAAACAGATCAGAATTCGCCATGAATGCAATGGAATAACTTTTATGGTCAAATTCCAATTTTTATAAAATTTCCATTTTCTACCTTATTATATGTAATTAAATTTTATTTCATTTACTTATGGTTCATTTTATGGGATGTTACATTCTTCCCTCTTAAAAAAGATTTCGTCCTAAAATCTTTCAAGGAGCGAACAGTGTAACGCGCAATATTATCCATGTTATACAACCAAGTTATCTACATAACCATCAACTCAACCAATAGTGAAATGTGATTATGTACTACAGACATATTAAAATGAGCTCAGTCCTAGCGCCAAGGTGTACTCATTTTATGCAAGTATGTATGCAAACACCCTAAACATGCATAAAATTTCTACATGAGTAAAGTTATTGTGAAAAAGTGGAACAACTATCTTCAACCATCCAATCTAGCAACCGCAATGCAGCCAAAATCCTAAAATTTGGAGAGAAATTATCAGTGAAAAGCTCTGGGTGAGTGTTCTTCATCTTCTCGTCGGTCTTCCATGTGCTTTCTGCCGAATTGTCCCCCATTGTACTCGGACCGGTCTAATTATTTTGTTGCGGAGTCTCTTAGTCCCGTGCTCCACAATGCATGTGGTGACATGGGGCATAGTCGGCTCTATCTCAAAATCCCCCAACTGATCAGGCTTTATACTAATAGTGGTGTTATGAAGGCATTTCCTAAGATGAGAAATGTGGAAAACATTGTGGACTCCTGCCAACTTGTTAGGAAACTCCACATGGTATGCCAATTTTCCCATCCTTTCCAAAATTTTGAATGGCTCGAAAAACCTAGGCACCAATTTTCAGACTTGCCAAATCTAACAAACTTCCTAAGAGGGGAGATTTTAAGAAACACCATTTCTTCAACCTCAAACTCTAGCTCTTTCCTTCTTTTATCTGCATAATGTTTCGACGGTCTTGTGCTGCCTTCATCCTTTGCCTGATTAGCTACTTTTTCTGTGGTATCATGGATCAAATCGGGTCCGAGTAATACTTTGTCGGTGGTTTCCCCCCCAACAACTAGGCAATTTGCATGGCCGCCCATAAATTACTTCAAAAGGGGCCATACCAATCGTTACTTGATAGCTATTATTATATTCAAACTCAAACAAAGGTAGATGCTTCTTCCAATGCCCTTCGAAGTCTAAGACACAAGCTCTCAACAAGTCCTCTAAAATCCTATCCACCCTCTCCATTTTTTCCACAAGTTTGTTGGTGATATGTAGTGCTAAGATTCAAATAAGTTCCCAAAGCTGTCTATAAGCTCCTCCAGAATTCACTAGTGAACAAGAGGGTCCCTATCACTGACTATACTCATAGGAATTCCATGCAAACGAACTACCTCCTTGATATAAATCTGTGCGAGAGAGGCGATGGTCCTATTTCTCCTAATTGAAACAAAATGAGCACTCTTGCCCTCTTGACTTCTTGGCGATCCTTCCAAAAAATCCATTGAAATATGTTTCCATTTCCAAGTCAAAATTTCCAAAGGTAATAATAATCCACCTGGCTTCCCTTGCTCAACTTTTACTCTCTGACATGTCAAACACTTAGCAACAAACTCAGCTACGCTCTTCTTCATTCCATTTCAAAAGAAGATCCTCTTTATGTCTTTATACATCTTATCTCCTCCGGGATGGATGGTCATCCTAGAGTAGTGACATTCTATAAGCACGTCTCTTAACAAATCATTAAATATTAAAACACAAAGGCATCCATCTCTTCTCAAGCATCCCTTCTCATCAATTGAATACCTCCTAGCATGAGGAAAATGCTCCCCTTTCTTTAATTCTCCAAAATTTCTACTAACTTTTATCCTTCACTTTCTCATGCTCTATACGGTTCACCAAGGTTGGTCTAATCTCCAAAACTGCTAGAAAAACTTGTATGGATTCTGTTGATAGTTGGAAGTTAAAATTCGAGAGAAACTCCAATTGTCTTCATTCATATATAGCACCTAGGGTAACATGCCTCCGACCAAGGGCATCAGCGACTACGTTCCGTTTTCCAAGGGTATACTGAATATTAAAGTCAAGCGATGCTATATACTCCATCCATCACTGCTATCTAAGATTCAAATATTTTAAGGAAAATAGGTATTTGAGTGATTTATGATCAGTGAATAACTCAAACCTTTCTCCTAAGAGATAATGTCTCCACATCTTCAAGGCAAAGACAATAGCTGCCAATTCCAAGTCATGCATTTGATACCTCTTCTCATGATCTTTTAGCTGCCTACCAGCATAAGCAACTACTTTCCCTTCTTGCATTAAAACTACTCCTAATCCCATGCTACAAGTACCTGTAAAATCCATGAACGGTTTGGTTCCATTGGGAATGGTGAGCACATGTATACTAGTCAATGACTCCTTAAGCTTCTCGAATGCCTTAGTGCATCTTTCATCCTAAGCAAAAACTAGGTTTGTTTTAGTCAATTAGGTTACGAGGGCTGCTTTTCTTACAAAGTTCTTGATGAACTTTCTATAGTAGCCTGCCAACCCTAGGAAACTTCTAACCTCTGATGCACTCTTAAGGGTCTTCCATCCTTAGACAGCTTCCACTTTAGCAGGGTTTACAACCAATCCTTGCTCCGAAACAATATGCCTAAGAAATCTAACTTCATTCTTCCAAAAAGTGACATATAGAAAATTTGGCCTTGAGTTGGTTCCTCCTCAAAGTCTCTAATACCTCCCTAAGGTGGTACTCATGCTCCTTCTTACCTTTAGAGAAAACCAAGATATCATCAACAAACACCATGATGAATTTATTGAGTCGCCCTCTAAATACTCTACTCATCAAATCTACAAAGTATGCTGGGGCATTCGTTAATCCAGAAGGCATGACTTCCCACTCAAAGAGCCCATCTGGAGTGCAAAATGCAGTCTTCGACTTGCTCTCCTTTGCTATCCTTAACCGATGGAATCTCGTTGTGAGGTATAATTGAGAAAAGACCCTAGCTCCTACAAGAAGGTTGAACAAGTCATCAATCCTACGTAACGGGTATCTATTCTTCCTTGTCAACTTGTTCATTTCTCTATAATCAATGCAAAGTCTTGAAGAACCGTCTGCCTTAGTGGAAAAAACAAATGGGGCTCCCCATTCAGAAGTACTCCTATGGATGAATCCTTTCTTCAATAGCTCCGAGATTTGCTTATCCAATTTCCTTCTTTCTTTGGGAGCCATATGCCTCAAAGGTAGGGCGACGGGCCTTGCATCGTTCCCTAAATCGATTTAGAACTTGATCTCGCTATGGGGTGGGAGACCCGAGACATCCTCGAAGACATCAAGAAATTCCCAAACTATGGGTATAGATCATGGTTCTCCAATAATAGATTGACTTAGTGAGTATAAATGGCTTAACTCAAATAAATCTTTGGGTGTACAAAGAACTTCTAGATCACGATCTCCTCAAATCCTTAGTCATACAACCCTCTTATCACAATCAAGAATTGCTCCATATTATGCAACTAATCCATACCCAAATAAGTCTATACCACTCAAAATTTAGAACGTACGCATTGCATATGAAATCAACGTCGCATATGTCTAACACTGGGTCTTTGCAAATAAGAGAAAGATGGGCCAAACCTCCAATGGGATTGAAAACCTCTATTGGGCTGTTGACCATCTAATTTTGAAGGTTTAAGAAATTTACTACATTCTTAGCTATGAAGGAATGCGATGCCCCTTAATCAAATAGGGTACGAATAGTAACCCCAAAACTAAGAGTTATACCTTCTAGAGCTGCTTTCCCTTGGTCTCTTGGTGATTTACTAGCAATAGGGATAGCTTCAATACCAAAGGCCTATCTACTTGATCCTTCCTTATCTATCTTGGGACACTGATTCTTGTAATGCCCTTCCTCGTGACAATTAAAGCACTTCCCTTTAAAGGCTTCCTTCATCAGACTCACCCTACAATCTTTGATTTCATGACCCATCTTATGGCATCTCTGATACACCTTGACATCCTTCTTAAACTTCCCCTTCAAGTTCTTATTGGCCCAAAAGCTTCCCTTCTTGGACCCTCCTTTCTTTTGGGTCGGTACAGTCTTCTTTTCTACTTCCTTGTTTTTGTATTGGCCATGTGCAGCATTGCCAATTCCACCAACATCTCATACATGGCCCCCATAGGCACTTGGATCAGGAAATTTTCTCTTAATGGGGAATTTAGGCCCTTCATGAACTTCATGGCCATTTTCATAGGTGTGTCTATTAGGCTCATCCTAAATTTAGCTAATTCAGTAAACTTAGCTATGTACTCCTTAAGAGTTAAACCTCTTTGTCTAAACTGAGTGAACCTTCCCATTTGTAAGCTAACCTCTGCTCTGGACATGAATCTCATCTCAAATCTATTCTTGAATTCGTCCCAAGAGAATATCCTTCTAGGATGCTCATCAGTCATAAATTCGATCAATCCAAAGCTTCCTCCTTGAGGTGTCAAGCTGCTTTTCTCCTTCTTAGCTGATCATCATAACCAAGCTCTCCAAATATCTTCTCCCAATTACTAACCCAAGGTTTAGCTTTCGGACATCTTCACTTCGAGAGTATGTCTTCACTCCCATATTGAGAAAGTCCTTACATAACTTAGGAAAGTCGATAGGATGGGGCACTACATCGGTGGGCGGGGCAGCAAGTGCCATCGATGCACCTGGAGGAATAGGAATCTGCTTAATAGTCCTAAAATATCATCTAAACCATTCGGGCATTCCACGAATGGGTGGTCTTCTGCAGGGTAAGGTTCCCTTGTCCTGAAGAAGATTGATTATCAACCATATCCACTGTTTGTAGGTTGAATCTTTAGTGATGATTTCCTAAGATAGTATTTATATGCTAAAAGAAAAGAGTTGCCTAGTGTATACGCGTATGTTCAAAAAAAATAGGGTATAGTTATATATAGATATATACATATATAGTAAGAATTTTGAAAATTATTTTTGGGAAACTTTTCAAAATAACAAGTATGTCTCTCATACGTATAGTTTTAGTTAATAAGGAACACATATTATGTAAATTAATTACATTATAAAAGGTTAAAAAAATTGGACTTATATGAATATATGTGTAACAAAATCATAATTGTTTTTATTAAATAGATATGTAGATTATAGATGTCATAATTATATATATATATAATAATAATTGAACATATTAATTCAAATTTTCTTTGAATTATTATTTAAGATTTTTTGAAATCTTGAATTAATTGATTAATTAAATTATTAATAATTAATTAAAATAGGTATAAACTTATGTATATAATATAAATATTAATATAAATATTAATATAAATTATAAATATTATAAGTAAATAAAAATTATATACACAAATATAAGTAATATGTATAATGGTTGAAACAAACCTAACATAGATTTCTACAGTTAGTAAATATGTATGGTACATATATCATGATATCGTATGTGTCAATCACTTATATCATATGGGTATTTTGCAAAATACATTACTCCTTAAATCGATAGCACTCTTAGTTATTAAAGATTATGAATCATAATAATGTTTCCCATTGTCATCCTATTGTTGTTGATTCAGATGCAACAATCATCTTATTATTTCAGTCAGTATTCATTATTGCCAATGTTTCACCCTGAGTGGAGATCATCATGGATATCACCGTATGTTCGTGTAAGCGAACGCTCACGACTAACCCACTGAGATCTAGGTCTCCCAGTCTCTAGAGAGTCCACTCGCACAGTTTTATGGCATTGTTGGTGCAGATTATGTCCTTTTCTTACGCGGGGGATATTATTCTTTTTAGTACTCTAGCCCAAGGGCTAGTGGCTTGTCCACCACCAACATCAACTTTCTACAATTAGGCCTTAGAATCAGAAAAATTAGGTCCCTTAGATATCGATCGATCCCAATCTTTCTAAATTAGTCGGTACCAATCGATATCCCAGTTGAGATTATTGCATGGATTTTTAATTTGTTGCTTATTTACCCCAGCATCCACCCTACGCATCTTTTGCTTGCATTTTATATGATTCGGCTCTAACGAAGAAGAACTGTCATTGTCTAAGTCTAAAGATGAGTAATCTCCTCTACTTTTTCTATGCTTTTGAGCCTTTTTGGCTACTGGGGTTGGGACAACAACTTCTTTATTTCATCCATGATGGACATCAGATTCTCCATCATTTTCTTATTTATCTCCACCATGATGCGGTCCATGTAATGTCCCGGCTTTTCGATCCTTGAATGTTGACACTATATACATTCACGATACTCGTGTGCCGAGCACCCAAGTGCCGAAAAGACAAATAGTTAGGGTAAAATAAAAGGAAAAAGAAATAGAACAAGGAAGAAGATAACACAATATCATAATCTCATAATGAAATGATAAAATATAATATCAAAAGATAGTACATACTACCACTCTGTGATATATAACATTTCGGAGTTACAATCCTAAGTATTATCATCAGCCTGGACAGTTATAATAGCATGTCCCCACAAATGCTGATATATACAATAATAGTAATGTAGCGGAAATAAGAATACAAGGTAGGTGAATGGAAGCATCCATGGAAACCTGCATTTCTTAGATTACTCGAAAGATAATCCATGTAAATAAAGGAAATATAAAACCACAAGTTAGACATAAGTCTGGAGTGAGAAACTCAAGAAATATGCGATGAACATATAATGGTACTTTTAAGACCATATGCAATGAACCTAAAATGGTTATCCCCTCGAAGAACCACTCATCTAATAAGTACATAAGGTGATATAATAGATAATGTCTAGGGTATAGAATTTAAATCAGAACAAATAGCCGTGATGCTTGCATTGATCATGCCACAACAATATTGAGGGTACAATCAAAACCGTTAAGGACCGTTCACATAAGGATTTTCCATGGAGACTCCTCCAGTAAACTGAAACGGATCTCCATGACAAGGATCAAAAACTATCTTTCGAGCGTCGTGTATCTCTAGACAGAATACACCAAAAGGTAAACACAACTAGCCCATCACCTAAACATAGTACGAACTATATGGATTTAAGTATTGAAAACTCCCGATGCCCAACAGTCAAATCATCTCTAGATTTAGAGTTGATATACCCTCATGGGTTAACTAAACCCAAGATTGTGCATCCTACTTTGTCTTAGTCATTTACCGATGGTGAAGTCACGTTCAGCATCCCAACACACGAGCCATAACTCGAATAGATCACAAATCCCCAAATGAATTCCAACATCTTGAACATATCTACTTCCAAGAGATAGGACACATATCTCAGTCTTCAAGTTATTTTTAATAAGTAAAACACTTGCTTATGCCGATCTCTTCAAGACCGAATCAATGAACTTCTGGTTAACTTAACTTCGGTTCTTTCAGAATAAACAGACAATGCTAAGGGTGGAGATCATCTCCTATCCAGATATATTTCCTTATAATTTGTCCTAGAAGAGCAAGATGAGTTTACACATACAATATAGAATCTTTGAAGATAAACATACCATTAGCTGTTGTGTTTCTTTTAGATATTTCCTAAGTTATTTTGGTCAATTTTGATAGCCGACTGATTGACTATCCAGTACAAGATTGACAATCATAAATGGAACCAAGTCTCATATACTTATCACGTTTTTGATCTTTTCAACTCACACTATCCCTCGATTAAGAGTGAAGTCGGTAGGTTAGAGCACTATTACTTCTACACCTTACTCGAACATCATGCTTAACTCTTATAGGTAGACAAGCCTACTTCATCGGCTTTTTGTGCTAAGCATACGACTAAATACTTTCCATAAATAAGCAAGTAAATAAAGCAAGATTAAGTTTCACAAAGTACGATTAAGCTACTTAAGTAACTCATAATCCCTTATATTTAATTAATCCTTTTATTAATTAAAAACTCCTTTGAAAATACTTGTATATATATTTAAAATACCTTTATAAAAGATATATACATGTAAACTACTATTCACTATTCATTTCTACTTATTTCAATACATAGAAATGTATTCATATTCTTATCCTAAATGGTATAATAATATTCACAAATCTTAAACAAGATTTCACACTCGCACAAGTATACTTTAATGGGTTAAAAACAAATGTCATCAAAACATCGTTACTATAAACCCAAAACCATTCCATTTATACTTATCTTTAAAACATTCTTTTTAAAGATCTAATTACTCTACTAAGTATAATCTGAAAGGGTAAAAGACCAATGTTATTAATACAGTGTCGCAACAAACCAAAAAAAAATTTATACTTGTTATTATCTTTAAAAACATTCATTTAAATATCTAAGTTAATATTTGGTTAAGTTCGGTATTTGACTAGTCAATTATCTAGTTCTAAAGACGATCACTTATGGAAATCAAGGTTCATATACTTATCACATTTCCGAACTTCTCAACTTATACAATCCATCAGTCAAGTGTGAAGCCAGGGAAGTTAGAGCACTAGTTTCATGTCAAAGCCTTTCCTGTACACTTTATTCTTAGCTCTTACAGGTAGACAAGTCTACTTAGTCGGCTTTTAGCGCTAAGTACACGACTAAATATTTTCCATCAACGAGTAAGTAAACAACATGATTAACATGTTTTCGACATTCCTGACTTAACTATTCCTCGGTTAAGAGTGAAGCCGGTAGGTAGAGCACTATTTCTTTTAAACCCTACTAGAACAACAATCTTAACTCTCACAAATAGGTAAGTCTACTTCGTCGGCTTTTAGTGTTAAACATAGTCAATTACTTTTCCTAAAAAGTAATCAAACAAATCATGATTTAGCCACTAAGCAATTCCTAACCCCCTTTTTAATCATTTGTTTATAGTTTAAAAACCTTTTTTCAAATGATATATATATATGTATGTATGTATGTATGTGTGTATATATGAATACTAATTTATTTATAAACTGAGATATTTAATATAACAATTAAAAAGATATTATATTACATAAGGTATTTGTACTTTAACAAAATAATTAACAAATTTTCCAAAATCTATACATACTTAAAAATACTTATAATAGGTTTTAAAATGTTCGTTCAAAATACTACTTAAAAAGGTTGTTTATAATTTACTTAAAAGAACTTGGAAAAAAACCATGTTTTCCTTATATTTAAAATAAACCATCTACTTTAAAAATTCATAACTATTTCCTAAAAATTCATAAAAATCTCAAACCATGTTTATCCTACTCTAATATGAGTTATAAAACACTGGTAAAAGGTATGAAACAAAATAATCAAATTTAAAGCCATTTCTAAAACTTTAAAGTTCAAAACAAAGGATAAAATGGGGCAATTTTCCACAAGTGAAAGTTTGACCACTTTTTGATATGTTAATTAACTTTTTATCACCTAATCTTTTTATAACAAAAAGCATACACAATACGCATCACAAATATGGTGAGAAACCCCTAAGGATCTCTCTACAAAGTTCCTTAGAAATTTCCAAACAAAATGCAATTGCTTAGTGCGTCTATAGCAACTAACGCTATAAGAGCACTTTCAAATCCAAGTTCAATCTAAACCAAAATCCAACTACAACCTATATGCTTTGTTTCAAGGCTATGCTATAAGTCATTCAAGTCCATTCAAGTCCATATATATGGATTACATATGCTATTTGCTTTTCAAAGCAAGAATCAAAACCAATATCACAACATATAATCAATATAACTTCAAGCAACATATACTATAATATAAGCAAGCATTATATACACTTATGCACATCAAATGACGAGTTAGCTCACTCTTAACAAGTAATCTAGCAAGTCCAAGCATCCACTTCCTACCTCAACCTTGCAAAACCTACCTACCACTCCTTGCTTTGTTAAAGTTTTTAGGCAATATTGCCTTCAGTATTGCTCACGGTCTAGGTGCCTTTGGGGGGGGAGGTGTTGTAACACCCCCATCTCTTTACCCATACTATCCAAGAGTATTACTGGATAATACTATTGGATAATATGGAGAATTAGGCAATATGGTGTACACTCGTGAATATTCCATTGGGCTAACACTGGTACGTATTTAAACATCAAATAAATAACTCACCTATACTTACACAATATCAGCACAAAGCAATAAACACATGTGTCTCTAGGATAGAACAATATACAATATACAATGAATATTAGAGAACATAGAGCTAGAATCGCAGCGATAATATACAATACAAAATATACAAAGTATGTTTAACATACATCACATGAATATACATACATAAAATAATAGAATATAAGATGATAACTATTATATTTAATACTTGCCTCCTCTATGCCCAAAATATAAGCCAGTCTTATTGTCCCTGTACCTGGAATATCTCGGATTGACCTAAGTATTACGTAAATAATATACGGGACAGAATATATCTAAATGTAGAGGTCAACACATATATAGATATAGAATATGCATAGAATAATAGTGATGACATACAAACAATAGTATAACAAAATAGCGACAACCACGAAACCAAGCATAAAGATGTCATCTCCCGTATAAATTCACACAATCAATAAATCACAAAGTCGATGTCAATTGGTTGAATCATCCATATCCAGAAATCATCATCAAAGTCCAGAAATTATCAAGTTATTATTAAGTATAGTTTGGGCAGCACACAACAATGCCCAAGTATATCTCTCAATCTCGAGTAATAGAATAACAACATCAATATAAACTATAGACAACCTATCTGGAAATCATATATAATAAAAGATATGAGAATTCACTATACTCTGGACCGCTATCCAGATATAATCTCATCTCCTCATATAAAAATAAATCAGAATAAATCGTGATGGGTGAATGACTGTACGGCGAATACGATATCCAAGTAGAGTCATATATAAATCAATATATGGGTCATCTAACTATAGCTTCCTAACCCATATCTATACTTAAGTGAGGTGTATCAATAGAATATGCCAATATACCACTCCGTTAGAACCATAAGGGAGACCAATGGTCATCTTCCCGCCCCAAGAGCTCAAGGTCAACTAACCAGATCTGCTTCTATAGTATTCAGTTACCGCGATGGACATCGTGACTCATATCCTCCCCAATAGGTAACAGACCATTGGCCTATGCGACAATAAGGGGCTATAAGGCAACTACCCTATGGTCACCTAACCCAAATCTCGTATAATAGGGCACCTACCTTATAGGTCACTTAATACAAATCTCGTGATATAGGGCACCAACCCTATGGCTCACTTGACCCAAAGAATGTGATGTGCATCAAATATAATTCTAATAAAGGTGTCATTGATCTGGATGCAACCTTAAGATCAGGCCGCTAGGGTGGATTCTAGCCATTTGGTCCTCTCCAATGCCAATAACAGGAGTACATCATGATAGTGGCACACAATATCAATAAATATAATGGCGTCTACCATGTTCACATCTATGAGCATGACCTTACGTAAGTGCAATCTCATAATGCTATTCCCGTCACGTGTACTTACAATGAATAACTGAATAAATATCACAACGGTGTCCCATACCACTGCGTGATACTCAAACATTTAGTCACTGTAGGAAATGCGGATTACGGATCTTAAGGCAGAATTAACACTAGAGGGGGGTGAATAGTGTTTAATTAATTTTATGAATCTTTTTAAATCTTTTTAAATTAAATCCAAATAGATGCAATTCACAAACACAGAAACAATCACAGAATCAGACACAGATGCAAATAGTAAATAAAAGTAGTAAAGGAAAGAACACGCCAGAATATTATACTGGTTCGAAGTTACCCTACATCCAGTCCCGCACAATTCCTTATGTAGATTTCTTTTCAAATTTAATGTCGATATTACAACCTCGATTTCGAGGCCACGAGATACACCCTCTTGTCTCCGAGTCCAGGGAAAACTCTCTTGATTTAACCAAGCTACAAGATCACCTAATTGATTTACGGGCTACAATCACACCCAATTGATTTACAGGCCACAATCACACCGTTTCCAATCACACTTTGATAGAGAGAGACTCGATACACTTTGATCTTTCGATCTTTGATTACAAATGATCCTATAACTCTGAATAGCACTAAGATCTTTGAGAGAGAGTGGCAGAGAATCAAACTAGAGATGATCGAGTTTGATTCACTTATAATTTCGGTAGAGTTTTGTTAAAGCATTTGAAATATAAGAGAATATTTGAGTGGAGAAGAAGTAGTGAAGAAATGAAGAAAAACTAACTTAAAATTCGTTGAAAACAACTGGTATTTATAGGAGAACAACGGTCATGTTCATTCGCAAAAGGTTATGACGAATAGACACTTCTTTTGAAAATTTGAATTTTAAATTATATGGCTACCATGTTGACATGGGGGGATGAGGGATGTCGACATGCCTATGTTATTTTTTAAAATAGATTTTGCTTTAAAATGATTTCTATTCTAAAACTTGTTAAAACAATTTCTAAACTTTGTAAACCATTTTGAATATAGTTTAAACTTTATAAAATAGTTTTAGAAAGTAATCTTAAAATATATAATCTATAATATAGAAGTAAGATTAAAACTAAATATAGATTTCTTTAAAATATATTAAAGCTAAAATATTAAAATCAAGAGATAGTTTAAAAAACAAGAGATGATTTTGAAATTAATATGATTAAAAATAGTTTTTGAATTAAGGCTAAAATATTTAAATTTATAGAGATGACTTTAAAAATATAGTTTTGAAAAAATAAATCATTTTGAAAATTTTATGGATTCCCTTCCACTAGGGAAGGTCGTGGGTTCCATCCCACTAAATAGTTCATGGGTTCAATCCCACTATTAAAGCGAGAAGGTGGATTCCATTCCACAATTAAAATCTGAATAAAGATTTTAGTGCTATTATGAAGTTTTAACATAAATATAGACTTTATTACTTATCTTGATATCTTGAACTCTTGATACTCATAAGTCTTCAGTCTTGATTTCTTCAATCTTGAATTCGTCAGTCTTGAATCTTTATATTGTACAGTCTTTATTCTCAGTACCTGCATATATATCCTACATATACATATATATCTAGATAAGAATATTAGTATTTATATTTTATAACAAGTCCTAAGGTTGTTGTCATCAAAACCATCATCTTAAGAACTAACAGTCACTAATTATAAGCTATACTTGATCTCCACAATATTCTATATAACGAGTCCAAATAATAACCAGAGAATATTACCGAATGCTCATCCCAAATAGTATTATAATTTTGTTTTCTCAGATTTCTCGTCACATAGAATGAAATAACACAAAATCAAATAGTAGGATATCATCACCATATCATATCAAAATCACCAATCAAATCCATATCAACGGTGAATCATTTATAATATCGAAATTAGTGTAGGAAAATGAGAAATCATAAGATGTAGAAATCATAAATAAAAATCCTAATTAAATTCAGAAATGAAATAATAATAAACTTCAACAAAATTCTTTCTTTAAACAATTAAATTGAATATTCAAATATATAAATATATATAACACACTTTAATAATTCATAAATAATCATTTTAATAGTGAAATACACCTTAAAATACCTAAAGTATTAATTAGAAGATATTTCTTATCTTCCATGGTTTAATAAATTTTTTAAAAATTAATTAAAATGAAATATAATATTTTTTTCAATAAATTTATAATATAAGTAAACCTTTCCTTTGATAAATTTTAATTAATTTTTTTAATATTATTGAACTAATAAAACTAGTAAAATATTTATTTACATTAAATAATTTCACCACGTTTATATTATATCATAAATAAAGAATTTAAATACTAAAAATTTGCTTCTTGTTCTTACTTGTATATTTAAAACATTCAAGATCGGTTTTCAGATCAAATATTATTTTAAAAGCTATTTCATAATTTTCTTTAACTGAATACTACTTTAAAATAAAGTGGAAAATAGGCATAAGGACAAACTTTGAAAAAAAGTAAGGCTGAAGGACATCAAGTTTCGTCTTTGGGCTGAAGGACAAACTTTGAACAAAAATTAGGCTCAAGGATAATGCTAGTTAGAACTAGCATTTTGTATAATGTAAAAACTGAATATAATGCTAGTCTAACTAGCATTTTGTATAGTGTAAAAACTGAATATAATGCTAGTTAGAACTAGCATTTTCCTTCAATCTAATTTTTTCCAAAGTCTGTCCTTCAGCCAAAAAATAAAACTTGGTGTCCTTTAGACTAATTTTTTGTCAAAGTTTGTCTTTTTTCCTAATTCTTTATAACTTCCAAAATAATTTCTTTCCATTTCAAACCATAATTTATAATTCAAAACCTTCACTATATACTCAAACTAATTAGAAATAAAACATTTTTCCTTTAAAACAATTCCAAAACTTATAATATACGATGACATTGATTTTAAAAAGAGTTTTATAACCAACAGAAAGCTATATTTATATTTGTAAGTATAAAAATAGCTGATTGAATAAAATTTAGTAACTTATTTATAAAATACTTTCAGTTAATTTCAAAATCCTTAAATTAATTTACAAAGATTTTTAAACATCTTTTTAAAAAAGAAATAAATAAATATCAAAATATGAAATTATGGAGTAAAGTTACCCCACAATCATATCAACCAGACATTACTATAAATATATCAAGTGATCTGAGTTGAATTCCGTCGACTCCGATCATCCGTAAAATGTACACATCGATATTGTTAACCCGCCTTTTGGTAAGGCCGCGGACAGACGGGTTTAACTTAATCAACTACATGTTCGTCGAGGCTATAGTACGATGGATTCAGTCGACTGGATGGATGAATGATGCAATCTGCTTGGGAGATGGAAATATGATTGGATAAAGATGAATCAACTATAATTTGGGTCTAGGAAACATGGTTCGGCATTAAACAATGATGGAGGTTCGGCACATATGGTTCGTCTGGCATTCACGTTCGAATAGCGTTCAAGAGTAGTCGGCATTCCATGAAGCATTCGGCATCTAGGTGGCGTTCGGCGTCAAGATACGCTCGGCATCTCGAAAGCGCTCGTCATTCGGAAGCGCTCGGCATCAAGGAACGTTCGGCATCGAGAGACGTTCAGTAGGGTATAACGTTCGGCATGTACGAACGTTCGGCATGGCAGAATTGTTCGGCCTAACTATTGTTCGGCCTAAGTATCGTTCGGCCAAGAGATGGTTCAGCCTTAATAGCGTTCGGCCAGAGTATCATCCGACCTAAGTTTTGTTCGGCAATCAGTCGTTCAGCACGAATACATTGGATCGGCCTCCGGTATCGTTCGGCGAAAATGTCTCCCACGGCATTCAGGGTGTTCGGCCTCACTTCTGGTCGGCATGAGGAGATCGTTCGACATTCACACCTTGTTCGGCATTCAGCGTTCGACATCTATGGTTCGGCATATGGAGACCACTCCATTTGGGCTGAGGTGTTCAGCTACCAGGCCCACCAAGGAAGTCCAACCCATCCTTGTCTATAAATAGAGCATGTAGGGCTTCAGAAAGGAGGATCTTCTTTCTGCTCTCTTACTTTCTCTTTTCTAAGGCTAAGGCAACTCTGCCATTTTGTAACTGTAATCGATTATTACAGCAATAAAAAGAAAACTTCTGGAGTGGACGTAGGCCGGAGTTAGCCGAACCACTACAAAATCTGTTGTTCTTTACTGCTTTCATTTCAGTTTTAACTATTCTTCACATTATTACTCTCTACATACATTCTATCTCTGAGCTGTGACTGGTATTTGGTGCTTTCATCTGGATTTGGGGGTTAGTGACCAATTTTGGCACTAACACTTTGGTGCTTTCACCAAGAACCAAGCACTCGGGAATTTTGGGAGTTAGGGACTTGGATCCTAGAAAGCAATAGCGAGGCCACCAACAAGGAAGCAAGCAGCGGAAAGGAGCAATCGGGAAGGAAGTCAAGCGGCCTCTTCTGGAGCTGGAGAGGATCATGCATCCATCTACATAACTCGGGATGAGATGCAGGCAATGATGAATTCTATGCAGGAGCAGATGATGAAACGACAAGAGGAGATGATGCAGGCTCTTCTTAGGCAATTTGGACAACCAGGAACTGCAGGAGCTCAAGTTCGTGGAACTGGATCAGAGGAACTCAACCAGCGGACAGTTGGAGTGATTCAGCAGGAGGCAGCTCCCAATCAACAAAAAGCTAACAATCTAAATGGACCTAGACTCGGGGGCACACCACCAGGTAATGCTGGACCAGTTCATGGAGGGATACCGGATGACGCTACGCGGCCTGGCGTCGATAGGAATACAGGAGTACGTGATGAAGAATATGTGCCAGAATTTCCTCGGGGACTTGGGGGCAGTCTGGATTAGTTGGAAACACTGGATTGGCTGACATTATCAGGCGGACTATTCGCGGAGGTCTGACAAACAGGGATTCAGAGGGAGTTAACAAAAGTTCGTTTACCCGGAACATCAGGACAGCTAGGAATCCGTCCGATTTCAAACTACCCACTCTGGAAGTATATAACGGGAAGACGGATCCCACCGACCACTTGATGAGGTACACTAGGCATATGGAAGTGCTGGGGGCAACAGAGGAGGTTATGGCCCGATGTTCCCCCTGTACTTGACTGAAATTGCTGCTATGTGGTTCAGACAGCTGGAGGATGGATCCATTGGAACATGGACAGAACTGGTGGACAAGTTCTTAAGTCAGTTTCGAGTTCACATAAAAAGGCCAAAGAACGTGATGACACTAACGTCAGTCAAACAGGGGGCGGATGAATCGCTCAGGACATTCTTAACTCGATTTAATGCAGCAGTTGCTTCGGTGGATCGGTCGGATCCATCAATGGTTCTGATGGCTGCGGTATCAGGAGTCAGAGATAATTCGGATTTCAAAGTATCGTTGATACGGGACCCACCGTTGGATCTTGGGGAATTCTTTCATGAAGCTGAAAGATTTCTTCGACAAGAAGATGCATGTTTGGACATGAGGCCAAAGGAAGTAAACACGACTAAGGATGGAGGACTACCCGGCGAAAGCTCGGGTGGGGGCAAGGATAAAGGGAAAAGGAAGCGCTGGGGAGAACCAAAGTTCTCCACTTACACAGGATTGAATGCAACGTTGGAGCGGATTTTCTTAGATACTCGAGATCGCCTTTCTTATCGAAGGCCAGCAAGGAGGGAACCCTCAGAACGAGAAAGGGCGTCAGGAAGGCACTATCTTTTTCATGACCTGGACGGGCATGACACTAACAGCTGCCGGCATTTGAAGGACATAATCGAGGAGCATATAAGGAATGGTCAGTTGCGGCAGTATGTCGGAACTCGGAATGCGGCGGTGGAACAGGAGCAGCCACCACCTACCTTGAACGACGAGGGCATGAGGCCCAGGAATGGTGGCCGATTGGTCATCAACTAATCTTAATGGTTTGGAATAAGTAACAAACTCCGGGCAAACAGTTAAATCACTTACTCATGTACGGGGTCGGAGATAACCCTCAGGCATGCTCTGAGATGATGGCTTACCGAGACGCCCGGGTTTGTGAAATCTGTTTTTTTCTTTGACTTGGACATTTGCTTTTTCTGGTTTGGTTTTGGAGTTTGGTTTGAACTCCCTGTTTTGCTCTTTTTCTGGTTTGGATTCTGGTTTGGATATTTGTTTTTTGGTATGGGTTTTTGATATGGGTTTCTGGTTTTCTATTTGGATTTGGATTTCGGATTGGATTTTGATTGGATTTTCTCTGGATTTTTGGCTAAAAGGTCGTCGAGTATGGACTACGTTTGGCAAGGGTCCGGAGAGACCAGGATTCGGCCTAGGACTTAGGCCATATATTATCGGTTACTATTTTAGGTCATCGAGTATGGACTATGCTCGACAAGGGTCCGGAGTGATCAGGATTCGGCTTAGGACTTAAGCCACGGCATTATTCGACGTTCAGGGACACTGAACCATGAACACAATGGAATTACTTAACATAGGTCGTCAAGTGTGGATTGCGCTTGGCAAGAACCCGGAGAGGTTACGAATTTAGATATTGGCTATGAATAGCTAAGGATTCGGACAAGGACCCGGAGCGGTCCCGGATTTGGATATCGACCCGGAGAGGTCACAGATATGGTTATAGGTTATTGGATACGGATGGATTGGAACTCGGTAGTCGGGTTCAGATGGATGTGGAATTGGATAAGGACTTGGTTACTGGATATGAATCAGACATCGACTCGGAATAGTCACGGAAATGGATCAGGATATGGCCGTGGCACTCGGATAAGATGGCTTGGTAATGGATTGGATTATAAAATCGGAAAGTATGGATGTGGATAACATACGTACTTGGGATATTGGACTTGAGGCTATTCAAAACACACCTTTCACAGCAAGGCATGTTTTGGGGGGCAAGTGTTAACCCGCCTTTTGGTAAGGCCGCAAACAGACGGGTTTAACTTAATCAACTACATGTTCGTCGAGGCTATAGTACGATGGATTCAGTCGACTGGATGGATGAATGATGCAATCTGCTTGGGAGATGGAAATATGATTGGATAAAGATGAATCAACTATAATTTGGGTCTAGGAAACATGGTTCGGCATTAAACAATGATGGAGGTTCGGCACATATGGTTCGTCTGGCATTCACGTTCGAATAGCGTTCAAGAGTAGTCGGCATTCCATGAAGCATTCAGCATCCAGGTGGCGTTCGGCGTCAAGATACGCTCGGCATCTCGGAAGCGCTCGACATTCGGAAGCGCTCGGCATCAAGGAATGTTCGGCATCGAGAGACGTTCGGCAGGGTATAACGTTCGGCATGTACGAACGTTCGGCATGGCAGAATTGTTCGGCCTAACTATTGTTCGGCCTAAGTATCGTTCGGCCAAGAGATAGTTCAGCCTTAATAGCGTTCGGCCAGAGTATCATCCGACCTAAGTTTTGTTCGGCAATCAGTTGTTCAACACGAATACATTGGATCGGTCTCCGGTATCGTTCGGCGAAAATGTCTCCCACGGCATTCAGGGTGTTCGGCCTCACTTCTGGTCGGCATGAGGAGATCGTTCGGCATTCACACCTTGTTCGGCATTCAGCGTTCGGCATCTATGGTTCGGCATATGGAGACCACTCCATTTGGGCTGAGGTATTCAGCTACCAGGCCCACCAGGGAAGTCCAACCCATCCTTGTCTATAAATAGAGCATGTAGGGCTTCAGAAAGGAGGATCTTCTTTCTGCTCTCTAACTTTCTCTTTTCTAAGGCTAAGGCAACTCTGCCATTTTGTAACTGTAATCGATTATTACAGCAATAAATAGCAAACTTCTGGAGTGGACGTAGGCCGGAGTTAGCCGAACCACTATAAAATCTGTTGTTCTTTACTGCTTTCATTTCAGTTTTAACTGTTCTTCACATTATTACTCTCTACATACATTCTATCTCTGAGCTGTGATTGGTATTTGGTGCTTTCATCTGGATTTGGGGGTTAGTGACCAATTTTGGCGCTAACAGATATACAAATAAATATTTAGTTCAATTCACAAACGAATAGAGTTCCGTTTGTAAATCAACACTTCTAACTGACACAAATAACTAGCTCAGCTTCCAACCAATTACCAAATGATCCAATCAATTCAGCAATATGCAGGGTAAATATAATATTGAATAGCAATGAAGATATAGATGGTAGTGTGAGTGTAAAACTCACCAAATTATCAAGAGAAGTCCTTAACCATCATAGACGTTGATGCTATACTTGGGCCACAGCCTACCATCCCCAATGGAATTGCAACAATCCAGGCCCTCCTCTACCATGCCATGCCCGCACGAACCAAGGCATCGCCTTCGACAAACTCGCCCACGTCAATCTACAGCTTCAACCACTTGACCTCATCATCAACGCCCCTAGGTTGTGACTTCCATCCCATACAAACAAACAAATCTCCCTAATAACATCGCAACTTCCAACTGCCAACACCGTTCTCTATAGTCGCACCTTTGATCCTGACCTCAAATCGTAGGAGCCACTAAAGTCGATTTCCTTGTCGCAGTCTCTCCCACTCGCGTCGCCTTTGAGACAATCACCAGGATCCATCACGATTCTTTTTATATTCGCATGAGTCAATTTGGGAAAAATCAAGCAAAAATGAATACAGGTGGAGTTTTGATTTGGTCATGAGTTTGAAATGAGGGAGGAAGAGTATAGAATTAATAGGTATGGAAAGTAGGCTTGGTCTAGGGCCTTAATAGGTTGTGGTTTAAATTTAATTTAATTTGATTAATTCCATTTTCATTTAAGACAAAATCTTAATTCCTGTCATTTAATAAATAATTTTTTACCCAAATAAAAATTATTTACACTTTAAAATATTTATAGTTAACTATGCGGTTTATTCGATTACGATATATTATTTGAAAATGATATGTTAATTTAATTCAATTTATTAAAACAAAATCTTTTATTAAATAGAATTTAATTAAGTAAAATTCAGACGTTTAATTTTAATTATGTTTTATTTTATGGCATAGAAAGCAGGGTTGTTACAGGTGTTTTGCTCCTTTCTTCGATATCCAAGCTGATAAGGTTGTTGAGATGTTGTCCTAAGGTCCTTAGCCAGGTTTGAGTTGATGGAGGTGTTTTGAATTATTTAGATCTTAGGAATTTATGAAGAGAGAGATGTGAAGAGCTTTGTTTTTCTTTTGCGAAAATGTGGAAAGGTTCCTATGTTGTGTACACCCACTTATATAGGCTTCAAGTAGGTGTTGCCCACCCTTCCTCTCACCCTCCATAATGCCATAGAAAGCTCAACCCCCCACCCTCCCCCCCCACACACACATGTCCAATTACTTCTCCTTTCCACCTCCTCTCCTTATCAAATGAACAAACTACCCCTTACATATAAATATCTAAAATACTTCTACAAGCTTCTAGAAGCAATTTATTTATTTATGAAACAAAGTGTTTTAATTGGTTACTAATGACCTACTAAGTGATTTAGTGTATGCATAAAAATTTTAAACAACTTCCGTTGAATAAAAAGTTGTTTATCGATAAAATGATTTTCAGTCACATTAACGATCTTTGAAGTATTATTTTTGTAAACAAATTTCAAAAGCAAGTTTACCATCATTAGTTATTATTTTAAAAGGGGATAATAAGGATATTAAATCAATTTAATCATATTTAATCCAAGATTCAAATATTTGAATAATTTAGATATTTAAATACGAAGTGTCTAAAATTCTGGATCGTTACAGTCTACCTGAGCGTTCTTTACTACATCCACCACACTTGAGGTTTTTGCTTGAGTTGATTGATTAGTTCATATTCATGGTGAGAGACTTGATGCTCTCATTTAATTATTGATGCAGATCTAGTAGCCTTCTTCGGAGCCATGTCTTCCTTTATATCAAAGTGGAGATGTTATTCAAGCCCTAAAAGCAATCAAATCTGGTCCTGAATTATTTTGTCTCAGTGAAAGCACCAAAATATGTTAGCTAATAAGTTGGTCAACAACGCTAGTCGAATATAAAATGAAAATTAATCATAAGAATCAAAAGATAATAGAAAGAAGACATAATATTTAGAGAGGTTTGGCTTGAATCTTAATATACATCCACTATTAATTTTATTTCGTATTACTTTGTAATTACCACCAAGTTTATAACGATTTCTAGTTTAGAAATAAGTTAATTTCGAAACTTGTAGCAGTTCAGTGCAAAATCCGAAGAGAGATCCAAAAGTCCGTTTTTAAATTATTATTGTCCCTTTGTGTATAGACGAATTTAAGCACGAAAATCACTAAATCTAGTTTGAACGAGAAAATACCTCCAAATTCGAAGTTGCAACATGAAGAATATATCAAAAGCATGAAGTCCAACAATCGCTATAGTTCGGTACCGATTGATGTGGATTGGTATTGTTCCTTATTTTTTATTGCTCTTATATCTCTTTCTTTGATGTTAAATAAGTCTTCAAGCTTGAGAAGGGAAAAATATTCAAACTAATATCACTCTCTACCAACCTGTAACATCTGCCACTTGGAGGCTCAAAACTAACGTCTACGGATGCTGCAGTCATCCATAGTTATTAATCCTCGACGACCAAATACGGTAATGTTAGATACATTGATATAACAGAAACACATGGATATGGAAAAAATTTAAAATCACAAATAACTATCTCATTCCATTTCAAAGCATTTCAAATTCATTACATATCCCACAATCGTTAACCACGTTCAAAGAAAATATAATTATTACAACATACGCCAAGAGCGACATATGAAGATGCCCCTTTGGATGATCAGAGTATATATAGGCAATTAAACAACTTTGCCTTTACAACAGAAACAACACAACGGAATCAAAATTAGAAAAGAACTCTAAATAGTAATCATGCCTCTTGCATGTTTTCGAAAGCTTATTCATCTAAAGAGGTAACTGAAAACCTCAACTCTACTCAAAATCAATTGAGTACCCGAGACTTTAAGGGGAAAACATAAACTTCAGGTCAGACATAAAGCTTGGTATGGATAGTAATCTACCATCTCAAACAATTTAGATATTTAGTGAGACCATGTTGCTTAGCGGAACGGGTTTTTCCCTCACCAGTATCTTATCCAAAACTTTATAAAACCATATACTGTGCTCCTGCATCCAAAATGGTTAAAACATAACAATTCAAAATACTATGATGATATGCAAACAAGTGAATCAATTCCAGATTACCCATCTCCATTCATTTTTGACTTTTTGTCTCATTTATAGTTTCTAGGGTCAGTATTAACCTATTAGTTTTATGTGCTAACTAATAACCTGTTTAATACTTATGGACTCCCTGTTCGGTTTCATAGTTTTCATTGGATAACTAAGAACCTACTGGCCCATGCCAATAACTTCATTTGTTTCATGGGTTCTCCCTAAAACTATTGGTATCTCCAATAACTTATCTCAAATCCTAGTTTTCATAGATTGACTAGGAACCTATTGACTTCTGTCAATAACTTAATCCAGATATAGTTTTCATGGGTTCACTACAAACCTATTGGCCCCTGCCAATAATTCTTTCTAATAATAGTTTTCATGGGTTTACTATAAACCTATTGACCCCTGCCAATAACTGTTCCTATACATAGTTTTCATAGGTTTACTATGAACCTGTCTATCTGACAACTTCTTTAATCAGTATTTAGGCATCTTATATTCTGGTCTATCTCACCTCCTGGATGCAATTCTATTCATTCAGGAGTTACTTAGTTTATATTCACTACTGGGTCAACCTACCTAATTATTCTGCCTTACTCCCCAAAATTCAGTTATGGGTCCATTACATAGTGAATACCTTTAGAGAAGAAGCATATACAAAAATAATACCAACATCTTTTGTTTAATATCTTTGAAATCATTTCCCCCCGGAAATTTGGTTAATCCCTTTAACCCATTATTTATATCAAAGTTAGCTTCTTCAAAAACTCCAATTCAAAAGCATTTAAAAGCTCTTTTGTAATGCCATGGTTTTCCTTTAAAAATAAGATTGGGTTATTTGATTTGAAAACTAAGGCTTTCAAAACCTTAAACTTTCGCTTTCGAAACCATGGTGTAACCTCCTTCGAAAGCATTCAATTCTTCTTTTCAAAACACTAAACATATTCCTTTCAAAGCACTTTAAGTCATCTCTTTCGAAACCTACAAAACATACCTTTCGAAAGTATTAAAGTATTACTTATTAACTCTGAAACATAGCTTCGAAACCAATGAAAATATCCCTTTAGAAACCATTGGGTTCATCTCTTAAAATATCTTTTGGGTCAAAATGAATATATACGAAATTACCCCTTTCGAAACCTTTACCTTTAAATAAAATTGATTGAGGAAAATCTTATGGCTTCGGAACCATCCTTTCAAAAGCTCAAAGCATTTAAGTAAAACAATTGAAGGATAGGTTCGAAACCCACTTTCGAAGCCATTGCCTTCGAAACCTTACAACCCTTTCGAAAGCTTTAGGAAGTGGCTTAGTATATTCATAAACAAAAGCTACCTAACGAAAGCATTGATGACTTCAATACATTCGAAAGGCTTAGGGTTGGCAGCAGGGTTTCGATTGGGTTCAACCTACCCTTTCGAAAGCATTGATTTAAAAACAAAGTAACTTATTCGAAAGTTACACTTTAACAAAAGAATGGTAACCCCTTTGAAAGCTATTTAAAAGACCCTTTAGAAAGCATTGGTTTTGAATCCTTCGAAAGCTTTTAGTAAAACAAGCAAGTGCATTTCTTTAGAAAATAAAACAAGGGTTCTGATCCCATCGAAAGCAAGGGTTTCGACACCATGCCTTCCGCCCTTCTCCAATCCACTACGTACCAACATTGTGATACCTTGTTTATTGGTTTCGGCTTAGTTGGTTTCAACCTGGTAGGTTTTGACTTGGTTGAAGGCGGAAGCATAGGGTAGAAAGGTGGCTTCTAAAAGAGGCGGAACATATTTTCTGATAAAGTCTGATTTAAAGCCGTTTCAAGTGAATACTTTATAACTAACCTGCCTATTTGTAAACATTTGATTGCTTTCCATAACTTTTCAAATTCTTTACAAAAATAACTGCCGCATAATTTTAGATCTAAACAAGGATTAATTTAACAAATAAGCCCTTCCATTAAGCAAAACCAAAAAAACAATTAAGTCCTTCATACAAAATAATTTTATTTCCATAGTAAATTAATTAGGAAAAATCCCCAAAAATCATAATAATTCACATTCAATATGTTATATAACATATAAAAATTTCAGACCCAAATTCTTCATAAAATAACCGAAATTAATTTCTAAACCCAATTATTCTTATTTTCCTTTGAAAATTCATAATAAATTTTCCATAGCTTGGAAATTATAAAAATTAAAACCCATCTTCAAAATCATGTTTTACATAACATATAATTTTCTCATGGCATTCAAAATTCAATAGAATCAGTTTCACCCTTAAAACCGTATAAAATATTATCAAACAAGTATTGTTTGAATCAAATATGTTATCAAATCTAAGCATATCATTATCAAAAATCATCATAATGGATTTAATCTTAAACCCGAAAATCAAATGATCATAAAAACAAAAGTAGAGATAGTTTTGATCATTATTCACCTGGATTAGGATAAGGACTTCGAGGTTTGATTGATATTAATCTTCCTTGCTTTAATTCCTTTGCTTTAGATTGATTTTCCCCTTTTTCTTTCTCTAGTAATGGTCGGCTTTGTTTTCCTTTTGATTTACATTTTTGTGAAATGAAAAATGAACGGTAGCATAAAGGAAACGGGATATATAAGGGTTATGGGATTAAGGTGCGCAATTTCCCTAGATACCCTTGCATCAATTATTCTCCTAATTAACAATACAAAACCACTTATAAGCTCATTCTTTAATTTATTAATTAAGCTCAGCCTCGATTTAAAATTTTCAAATCTCAGTCCCTTTATCACTTTATTTTTTACATTATTCTATTTAATTTATCTAATTAAATCTCCTGAATGATGTTATTTAAAAATTAGGGGTGTTACAGGCTCCCCTCCTTAAAGAATTTCGTCCTCGAAGTTCATTAAAGAGTAAATACTAAACATAGCAATCATCTGTAACAACTCCTAACAACCATACTAGCCCACCTGACTAGTAACTATCTATATATAAATCTAATATAGACATAACCTCAAAGTAGATCAGGATAAGTATCTCTAATCCTATCTTCTGGCTCCCAAGTACAATCCTTCTCATTGTCGCTCCACTGAACTTTCACCAACCTGGCTGTCTTATTCCTTAATCTTTTCTCATCTCTCGCTACAACCCAAACTGGTTGTCTAACAAAAGTCAAATTAGGCTCTACTACCAAATCTTCCAACCCTGTCGGAGGAATAGTAGTCGCTGGATCATGCACGTACTTGCAAAGATGAGACACATGAAATACGTTATGGACACATGCCATACTGCTCGGCAACTCTACTCTGTATGCGAGCTTCTCGATCTTCTCTAAAACTAGGAACGGACCAACATATCTTGCCAGTTTCCCTGACTTTCCAAATCGCACCACACCCTTCATCGGTGACACATTATTGAAAACCTTATCTCCAACTGAGGATTCTAGGTCTTTACGCCTCTTATCTGCGTAACTCTTCTGTCTAGACTGAGCTTCCTTCATCCTTTCTCGAATCAACTCAATCTTCTTTATCGCCTCTATAACCAGATCTGGACCTAAGAATAATATGTCTCTAGTCTCTAACCAACATGCTGGTGATTTGCATGGCCTTCCATACAAAGCTTCAAAAGGCACCATTCCTATACTAGTCTGATAATTATTATTACAGGAAAACTCCACTAAATGTAGGTGATCTTCCCAAGATCCACCAAAGTCCAATACACAAGCTCTTAATAAATCCTTGAGTACCTTATTGACCCTCTCTGTCTACCCATCCGTCTGAAGGTGATATGCAGTACTCATCTTGAGCTTGGTACCTAATACATCCTGTAGACTCTTCCAAAATTCACTAGTAAACAATGCATTTATGTCACTGACTATACTACTAGGAATTCCATGTAGTCTAACTATGTTCTTCATGAACAACTTAGCTAAAACATGTGCTGTCCTGGTTGACTTAACAGGAATGAAATGGGCACTCTTGGTCAACCTGTCCACTATGACCCATATACTTTCATTTCCTTTATTTGACCTTGGTAACCCGTCCATAAAATCCATGGATATCGAATCCCATTTCCAAACTGGAATCTCTAAAGGTTGAAGCAACCCACTCGGCTTCTGATGTTCGGCCTTCACTTATTGACAATTTGCACAATGCCTAACCCACAAGCCAACATCCCTCTTCATACCTTCCCAATAAAAGCTCCTCTTCATGTCCTAATACATCTTGGTCTCTCTAGGATGAATCGTAAACTTAGACCGATGACATTCTCCCAGAACTTCTTTCCTCAAGTCCTCAACATTCGGAACACACAACCGACCCTTCTTTCTCAAACTCTCTGGTCAAGACTAAAATCCTTTAGATCATCGACCTCAGTTCCAACCTCAAGCCTTCTAAACTTCTTGGCTAACACTGGATCCTCTTTCTGCTTAGAAGCAATCCTTTCGATCAACACTGGTCAAACATCTAAACAGGACAACATGGCGGTGCTCTGACTAGAACAAGTACTCGATCTTAACTGCACACTACAAGCAGTCAAAGCTTCTAAATCCTTCCATTCTGCCAACATAGCTAACACCACATATTGATGTCTCCTGCTAAGAGCATCCGCTACTTTATATCCTTTCCCAGGTGTATATTCTATACCAAAATCATAAGCTGCTAAAAACTCCAGCCACCTCTACTGTCTTATATTCAACTCCTTCTGAGAGAATAAATACCTTAAGGACTTATGATCTGTGTATATCTCAAATCTCTCTCCTAAGAGATAACGTCTCCATATCTTCAATGGGAAGATCACTGCAGCTAACTCCAAATCATGCGTAGGATATCTTACTTCATGCAGTCTAAGCTGTCGTGAAGCATAGGCAATAACTTTACCTTCTACATCAACATAGTTCCTAATCTAGTCCCGCATGCATAAGTATACACCACCAACCCTTGGTTTCTGTCTGAAACTACTAACACTGGTGCATTGGTCAATAAATGCTTTAACTTAAGGAATGCTTCCTCACATTTATCGGACCAGACAAACATCACATCCTTCCTGGTTAACTTAGTCATAGGAGCTGCTATCCACGAGAAATCCTTGATGAATCTCCGGTAATAGCCAGCAAGTCCAAGAAAACTCCTTATCTCGGTCACCGTCTCTTGTCTCTTCCAATTATTAATAGCTTCGATCCTATCTGGATCAACTGACAAGCCTTTCTCTGAAACTACATGACCAACAAACTTAAACTCTTTCTTCCAAAAATGACACTTGGAAAACTTCGCCTTCAGCTAATGTTACCTCAGCGTCTCAAGCACTACTATAAGATGATCCTCTTGCTCTCTCTCATCCTTAGAGTATACTAAAATGTCATCCATAAACACCAACACAAACATGTCCAAGCACTCTCAGAAAACTTGGTTCATCAAATCCATGAAGAAAGCAGGTGCATTCATTAATCCGAATGGCATTACTAACCACTCATACGAATCATACCTAGTCCGAAATGCAGTCAATAGAATACTGTCCTCTGCCACTCTTAACTGATGGAAACCTATCGCCAAATCCAACTGGGAAAACACTCTGGCTCCACACAACTGATCAAATAGATCGTCTATTCTCGGCAAAGGATACTTACTCTTAATCGTCCTCTCGTTCAACTTACGATAGTCGATACACATTCTCAACGACCCATCTGATTTCTTCACAAACACCGCGGAGGCGAACAACTTGGTCTAATAAAATTCCTCCCTTCTAGATCCACTAGCTGCACCTTCAATTCCTTCATCTCGGTCGGTGTCATCTTGCTAGGTGTTCTACTCACAAGTTCAGCTCCTGGCACAAGATCTATCTGAAACTCAACAGCTCGTCTCGGTGGTAATCCTGTGACTGACTCAAAGACAACTGCAAACTCACTTGCTACATGAACCCGACTTAACTCTTCTCCCACTTCCATAGCACTAAACAAAGCACATATACTTCGGTCAGAGTTCTCCATTGAGAATATGATTTGGTCATGACTATCAGGGTGTCTTAGTGATATCTCCTTATCCTTGCAAAATATCCTAGCCTCATATTTACCCAACCAATCCATACCCAAAATGATTCCAAAATCTACGAAATCAAAAACATGCAAACTACATGCAAACTTATGACCTAACAAATCAAGTTCTAACTGGTCACATCTCATCTCTAGAGTTGCATACCCTCTTATTGGATTCGCAACCCTTAAGGAAGTAACAAGGAATATGGGTTCTAAGTATAACCTATCAACCAAACACCGAGTTATAAATTAATGTGATGCACCGGTATCAAATACTACTCTAACCGGTATACTCTAAATCAAAAGCATACCTTCCATCACAGTCTTCCCTTTCTCACCTGCAGTTGGCCTTGCAGATGATGGTCCAACAGCAAAAACCTTTCCTTTTTCCGCCCTGACTGGTTCTGGACACTGATTCTTATAATGCCCAACTTGATCACAGTTGAAGCACTTCACACCCTTCTTTTTTGCAACCTTCTTCCTCTTGCCTGACCGACACTCATGAGCATAATAACCTTTCTTGTCACACTTAAAGCAAACTAAATCAGCTTTTACCTTCTTGGCAGCTTCCCCCTTCTGGGCTCCCTTCTTCTTAAAGAATTTTCTCTTCTTTCCTTGAGTGCCCTAGGTTTCAACCGGCTTTTCTCTAGCACAAATAGCAAGCATATCCTCATGTCAGATTTCCATCTCCACAACTACATTACAAGGATCACAGATATGTGTCAGGGTTGCCCTAGAAATCTCAGGCCCCAATCCCCGAATGAACCACTCATTCCTTCTACATGACGGTATCTATAGCATACCCATATCGGGACAACTCATCAAACTTAGTAGCTTACTCGATTACTGACATCTCTCCTTGCACCAAATCCATAAATTTCTAAGCAACGCCGACTTGGCAACTTCAAACAAAAACCTCTGCTCGAATCTCCTTCTAAACTCTGCCCATGTCAACTCTTCCTCTGGAACTCCGGTAGTAATACTATTCCACTAATGAAGTGTTGCCCCTTGCAACTGCCTAGAGGCCAGCCTCCTCTTCAGTTCATCGTCTAAACCCAAATCAGCAAATATTCTCTCATAATGCAACAGCCAATTCTCAACTTCTATGGCATCCTCTGTTCCCATAAACAACCTCCCACCAAGACTGGTGCAGTCTCTGCTTAGCTTAGCATAATTATTCTCTACTGGAGCCACATGATTAGCTCCTCCAACATTTCAAGCAACTCCAGTAGCAGCTCTTGCTTGCATTAGATTGGCGAAGAACTAAAACATCGTCCCTATATCTACTGGTGGATTTCCAGCACCCACATTGGCATCTGCATTTTGGTTAGCATTATCCTGTCGACCCGGGTTCCTCCTGGTGGGTCGAGCATTTTCGTTGGTTGTGGTGCTTCCACAACTGAGATTTCCTCTTCTGTTTCTTGCCTCCATATCTTCTTTCTCATAAATTTGCATACAAGCCTTAGTAAGATACGGAAGAATGGTCTAACAGAGAGGGGAATACGTACTTATATATATATATATATATCTATATATCAAATAAAAGTACGTTACTATAGCATTATCCCAAACCCCAATCTTATTCTCTGATTTATTGGATTATGTTTTGAAAAATCTTTTAGGTTTAAATTTCTTTTAATTTTTCATAAACCTATGCTCTGATACCAACTTGTAACATCCCTCACATGGAGGCCCAAAACTAACGGCTACGGATGCTACAATCATCCATAGTTATTAATCCTCGGCGGCCAAATACGGTAATGTTAGATACATTGATATAACATAAACACATGGATATGGAAAAAATTTAAAATCACAAACAACTTTCTCATTCCATTTCAAAGCATTTCAAATTCATTACATAATCCCATAATCGTTAACCACGTTCGGAGAAAATATAATTATTACAACATATGCCAGGAGCGACATATAAAGATGCCCCCTTGGATTATCAGATCATATATAGGCAATTAAACAACTTTGCCTTTACAACACAAACAACACAGTGAAATCAAAATTAGAAAAGAACTCTAAATAGCTATCATGCCTCCTGCAAGTTTTCGAAAGCTTATTCGTTTAAAGAGGTACCTGAAAACCTCAACTCTCAAACTACTTAAAATCAATTGAGTACTCGAGAGTTTAAGGGGAAAACATAAACTTCGAGTCAGACATAAAGCCTGGTATGAATAATAATCTACCATCTCAAACCATTTAGATATCTAGTGAGACCATGCCGCTTAGCGGAACGGGTTTTCCGCTCACTAGTATCTTATCCAAAACTTTATAAAACCATATACTATGCTCCTGCATCCACAATAGTTAAAACATAACAATTCAATATATTATGATGATATGAAAACAAGTGAATCAATTCTGGATTACCCATCCCCGTTCACTTTTGACTTTCTATCTCATTTATAGTTTCTAGGGTCACTATTAACCTATTAGTTTTCATGGGCTGACTAATAACCTGTTTAATACTTAGTGACTTCCTGTCTGGTTTCATAGTTTTCACGCGATCACTAAGAACCTATTGGCTCCTGCCAATAACTTCATTGTTTCATGGGTTCTCCCTGAACGTATCGGTATCTCCAATAACTTCCCTCATATCCTAGTTTTCATGGGTTTACTAGGAACCTATTGACCTCTGTCAATAACTTAATCTAGATATAGTTTTCATAGGTTCACTAAAAACCTATTGGCCCCTGCCAATACCTCTTTCTAATCATAGTTTTCATGGGTTTACTATGAACCTATTGGCCCCTGCCAATAACGTTTCCTATACATAGTTTTCATGGGTTTACTATGAACCTATCTATCCGACAACTTCTTTAATCAGTATTTAGGCACCTTATATTCTGGTCTATCTCACCTCCCGAATGCAATTCTATTCATTCAGGAGTTACTTAGTCTATATTCACTACTGGGTCAACCTACATGGTTATTCTGCTCTTACTTCCTAAAATTCAGTTATGGGTCCATTACATAGTGAATACCTTTATAGAAGAAGCATATACAATAATAATACCAACATCTTTGGTTTAATATCTTTGAAATCATTTCCGTCAGGAAATTTGGTTAATCCCTTTAACCCATTATTTATATCAAAGTTAGCTTCTTCAAAAACTTCAATTCAAAAGCATTTAAAAGCTCTTTTATAATGCCATGGTTTTCCTTTTGGGTTATTTGTTTTGAAAACTAAGGCTTTCAAAACCTTAAACTTTCGCTTTTGAAACCATGGGATAACCTCCTTCGAAAGCATTCAATTCTTCTTTTCAAAACACTAAACATATTCCTTTCGAAGCACTTTAAGTCATCTCTTTCGAAACCTACAAATCATACCTTTCGAAAGTATTAAAGTATTACTTATTAACTCTTTGAAACATAGCTTCGAAACCAATGAAAGTACCCCTTTTGAAACCATTGGGTTCATCTTTTAAAATAACTTTTGAGTCAAAATGAATATATACGAAATTACCCCTTTCGAAACCTTTACCTTTAAATAAAATTGATTGAGGAAAATCTTATGGCTTCGGAACCATCCTTTCAAAAGCTCAAAGCATTTAAGTAAAACAATTAAAGGATAGCTTCGAAACCTCCTTTTTAAGCCATTGCCTTCAAAACCTTACAACCCTTTCAAAAGCTTTAGGAAGTGGCTTAGTATATTCATAAACAAAAGCTACCTTTCGAAAGCATTATTGACTTCAATACATTCGAAAGGCTTAGGGTCGGCAGTAGAGTTTCGATTGGGTTCAACCTACCCTTTCGAAAGCATTGATTTAAAAACAAAGTAACTTATTCGAAAGCTACACTTTAAACAAAAAGATGGCAACCCCTTCGAAAGCTATTTAAAAGACCCTTTCAAAAGCATTAGTTTCGACTCCTTCGAAATCTTTTAGTAAAACAGGCAAGCGTGTTTCTTTAGAAAATAAAACAAGGGTTCCGACCCCATCGAAAGCAAGGGTTTCGACACCATGCCTTCCGCCCTTCTTCAATCCACTACGTACCAACATTGTGATACCTTGTGTATTGATTTCGGCTTAGTTGGTTTCGACCTGGTAGGTTTCGACTTGGTTGAAGGCGGAAGCATAGGGTCGAAAGGTGGCTTCTGAAAGAGGCGGAACATATTTTCTGAATAAATCTGATTTAATGCCATTTAAAGTGAATACTTTATAACTAACCTGTCTATTTGTAAACATTTGATTGGTTGCCATAACATTTCAAATTCTTTACAAAAATAACTGCAGCATAATTTCAGACCTATACAAGGATTAATTTAACAAATAAGCCCTTCCATTAAGAAAAACCAATAAAACAATTAAGTTCTTCATCAAAAATAATTTTATTTCCATAGTAAATTACTTAAGAAAAATCATAGAAATTCACTTTCAATATGTTATCTAACATATCAAAATTTCAAATCCAATTTCTTCATAAAATAACCAAAATGATCTAAACCCAATTATTTATATTTTCCTTTGAAAATTTATAATAAATTTTCCATAGCTTGGAAAATTATAAAAATTAAAACTCATCTCCAAAATCATGTTTACATAACATATAATTTTCTTGTGGATTCAAAATTCAATAGAATCAGTTTCACCCTTAAAACCATATAAATGATTATCAAACAAGTATTGTTTGAATCAAAGAGGTTATACAATCCCAACATATCATCATCAAAAACATCATAATGGGTTTAATCTTAAAACCGAAAATCAAATGATCATAAAAACAAAAGTAGAGATGGTTTTGATTATTATTCACCTTGATTAGGATAAGGACTTTGAAATTTGATTGAGATTAATCTTCCTTACTTTAATTCCTTAGCTTTAGATTGATTTTCCCCCTTTTCTTTCTCTAGTAATGGTCGGCTTTGTTTTCCTTTTGATTTACGTTTTTGTGAAATGAAAAATGAACGTGTAGCATAAAGGAAACATGATATATAAGGGTAATGGGATTAAGGTGCGCAATTTCCCTAGATACCCTTGCGTTAATTATTCTCCTAATTAACATACAAAACCACTTATAAGCCCATTCTTTAATTTATTAATTAAGCTCGACCTCTATTTAAAATTTTCAAATCTCAATCCCCTTATAACTTTAATATTTACATTATTCTATTTAATTTATCTAATTAAATCTTCTGAATAATGTTATTTAAAAATTAAGGGTGCTACATTACCTATATTGGTCAGAAAAGATCGATGTCACTTCCCTATTCTTTTATTTTTCTTCATCCTTAAGCTTTGATTCTTCACAATGATAGAGTATGCATCTTATCTTTAATGGATCATTTGGTATTGTTCTAAGTGATATAGAGTGCATATACAGTGTCCGTGCAATCCTAAGGTCATATACCTAAGAATACTTATCTAACTCAATAGGTCAATCTACAAATCAAGTCTCGTATACGCAATCGACCAAACTGGACTCCACATGTCCTATTACTACCTAGCAATAGGCCTCTCCTATACTACTCCCGAGCCTCCTATGTGTGGACTCCCATAGTACCAGGCCATATTTAGTCGTTTCGTTTATGTTTTCTATAGTCCACTTACTGTCATGCTCCAACGTCCATCCGTACCATGTTTGCACAATAAAAATGTGCAGTACATGGATCTTTTGTAGGATGGAGCTCTTCAGGTAGGGTTCCCGCCAGTGTTGCACCCACCCATACGTAACACTTCCTGAGCCTAACACGAAATAATCGCTACATATCTCCAAGTCCAGCCTTGACATTCGCCTAACAATCAACATCAATCCTTTCCTTTCATTTACGAAGCTTCTGGATCCTAATCTATCATGATATCTTTGCAAAATTAACTCGTCCTACATCTCAGGTAGGAACTAACTTTCCTATTTTCTCGCTCACACGTCATGACCCAAAACGGTTCATTTTTTCAATTCAATAACTATCAAATTAGCATTCATTTTATTGGGCCTAAGGTCGAGGTTCAAGTCATCAATTTTATATTGGATGGTCGACCTGAGACCCTTGTAGGTCGGCCGCTACCGGTAGACCTTGGTTTGTCCAGAGTCGACCGTGTCTTATATTTTTTGATGTTCATTATTTTTTTCTTCGTACGATTTTTTTTCATTGTTAATTTCCAATTACTTAATCTTTTATTTAACCCTAATTTCTAGATTAGTTAATCTACAATATTAAGCCTAACTATTTCTGCCATTTTTAGGTTTTACAGTTTACAATAATAGGTGTCGGGTTAACAGTTATAAGATGTAATTTCAAGTATAAATTATAGAGTTTATAGTTTGCCAACTCAATTTCCATTTAATAGGTTAATATGGTTTTTAAGCAATCTAATCAAGTTAAAATAGTTTTAAAATTAAATCAAATAACCATCTATTAGATCTGTGCCTACTCACCTCGGTCCTAAGCTTCAAATCTGAGAAAGACTAGTCCTTAATCTATGCTTCCCCCTAGATCTCCTTGGTCTCTTCTCTAATTACTTGCTCTTCTTTTTAAATTTTCCTTTGGATTTAATTAGAGTTGAGATTTGAGTTTATTTGATTTTTTTATGGTTTGAGGAGATAGAAATTCAGTTGAAATTTAGGTAGAGATTTGTTATTAATGTTTGAAATTAGAGATTAGGATTTAAGTTTAGCGTTAATTTATAGAGGTGATTAGTTAATTAAGGCCAAGCTTAGAAATCATCTCAGTTGACCATCATTTACTTTGTTCCAACACAATCAATCTTGGCCATCAATCATAGATCAGATGAAGGAAACAACGTTCGAATACGTCACTACATGGGGCGACTGCTACCGGTCGATCTGGGACCCTCTTGGGTCAACAAATATATATATATATATTCTTTCAACTCTCATATCTCTCTCATACTAACTTGGATTATGACAAGTTATGTATGAAAATTGTTCGAAAAATCGCTAGGACACAATGGTGTAAGTTCCGTAGCCAAATTTGGATGTTTGTGAAAATATACTTTTAGAATCTTGTTTTATTCTTAAATTAATTTTCTTATTTAATTTTCAGTAAATTTCCGAGGTGTTACATTCTCCTCCCTTAAAAGGATTTCGTCCCCGAAATCTCTAAAGATGGAAAAATGCAACTCACACATAGCAATCAAAATCTACGTCCATCTACTCACCCATAATCCATGGCAACCATAGTCCTTAATATTTCTAATGTAATTTTTCACTTATTCAACATAGAATGCATGTGAAACTAACTAATGCAAAAGAGTATTCGGTCTACTAATTCAATCAACCTCCTGTTTACGCAAGAATGCTCATGTTACGCGTCCAAATACATACAAGATCCTAATGATATACAGTTAACTCTATATGCATGCACAACCATACAACCATATGCAACTTCCATACGCATAACATCTATGGATAATTAACAAATCAAAAGGCATATGCATATCATATGAGTGTGTGTGTCTAGGACCTACTATCCTACTGTATAGAAATATAAAAACAATCAATCCATCCATAAGCGTACATATACATCCAATACCATCCATCATCTATATCATGTCCTATTGACATGTTTACAAGCATCCTATCATCCAAAGGTCTCTAGCTAATATGATATACCCTCCTAATTCTATCAAGAGTTTTAATAAAGAAAGATATACTGAAGCTTAAGACGTACTAGAAAAAAGTTGTGGGTGTGAAGGTCAGATCTTCTCCTCGGTCTCCCATGTATTCTTTACTGGATGGTTTCCCCACCGAACCTTGACTAATCTAATATCCTTATTACCGAGTTGATGTGTGCCATGCTCTAAGATATGGGTAAGTGCATGTCGAATGAGTGACTCACACTCAACCTTAAACTCCTCCAACTGACTAGGCTTAACTACAGCAGCAAAATCATGCAAGCACTTCCGCAAGTACAAAACATGGAAAACATCATGCACTTATGCCAACCTCTCTAGAAGCTTATGCGCCAACTTTCCAATCCTAGCCATAATCGGAAAAGGTCCAACAAATCTCAGTGCTAACTTCCTCGACCTACCAAACCTCATCACATGTCTCAGGGATGAAACCTTCACAAATACCATGTCCTCTACTGCAAACTCCAACTCGAAGCACCTCCTATCTGCATATGACTTCTACCTATCCTGGGCAGTCTTCACCCTTCTCTTAATCAAATCCACCTTCTCTAATGTCTCGCTAACCATATTCGACCCAAGAATGATCCTATTTGTCATGTCTAACAACACGATAGCGATCTACAAGGTCTGTCGTATAAAGCTTCAAATGGTGTCATCCCAGTGCTGGGCTGATAACTATTATTATAGCTGAACTCAACCAATGGAAAATGATCCTCCTATGAACCTCCAAAGGTACTGATACACATCCATAGCAAATCTTCCAAAACCTCTATGTTTGTATGTCAGTCTGTGGATAGTATGATGTACTCAAGGTCAGCTCATTCCATAAAGCCTCCTATAGACTACTCCAGAACTCACTTATGAAATACGGGTCTCGGTCGCTAACTATACTAGTAGGAACTCCGTGAAATCTTACCACTTCTCTCACATAAAAAGTTGCCAATGATGCCGCCGTCCTAATACTCCTCACTGGTATGAAATGAGCAAACTTGGTTAATCTATCAACTATGACCCAAATGCTCCCATTTCCACTCCTTGTCCTCAGTACCCATCAACAAAATCCATATAAATTCTCTTCCACTTCTACTGAGGAATGTCCAATGGCTGCAACAATCCTGTAGGCTTCTTTTGCTCCGTCTTTACCCTTTGCCAAGTCATACACCTCGCTACATACTCTACCACTTGCCTCTTCATACACGGTCAAAAAAACTCGCTTCATGTCCCTATACATCTTATCACCACTATGAGGAATGGTCATCCTAGAATGATGAGACTTGGCCAACACCTCATCAATCAAATCTACGCTATGAGGAACACAATTCCTATCATCCCTCTGCAACCATCCTCTTTGGTCTATGGCATAATGCCTTAAGTGACCCGATGACTCTCCTCTACCAAACCTATCCAAAATATCCACTAACTTCTCGTCCTCCCTCTATCGGGTTCCAATATGCAACAAGGTAGGTTGAACATCCAAGCAGCTAGTAATCCAGGGGTAATATCCGATGATGGTCTTAAGTCAAAGGTATAAATATACTTCAAATATCTCCATTCTGAGAATAGAGGATTCAATACTTCTCTCTGCCTACTCAAAGCATCCATTACTACATTACCATTGCCTAGGGTATAAGAAATCTCGAAGTCATAAGATGCCAAGAACTTCATCCATCTCTGTTGTCTCAGGTTCAAGACCCTTTGAGATAATAGGTATCTCAAGGACTTATAATCGGTGAAAAGTTTAAACCTCTGTCCTAAAAGATTATGCTTCCAAAACTTGAGCGCAAAAATTATAGCCGACAACTCAAGATCATTTGTCGAGTAATTCCTCACATGGGTCTTCAGCTACCTACTTGAATAACACATTAACCTTCCTTTCTACATTGAAACTGCACCTAACCCGCTACCACAGGCATCGGTATAAAATGTAAAGGGCTTAGTCCCATCCAGCAAAACTAATATTTGTGCACTAGTCAATGGCTCCTTTAATCTAGTGAAAGTCTCCTCACATCTAGCATCCCATGAAAAGAGAAGATTCTTCTTCGTAAGGTGGGTCAGTGGAGCCGAAATCCTCATTAAGACCTTAATTAAATTCTGATAATAGCACGTGAGACAAAGAAAACTCCGCACCTTTGTGGCATTCTTCAGAACCTGCCAGTCTTGAACTACTGCCACCTTACTCGAATCCACTGCTAAACCACTCTCTGAGATAGTGTGTCCTAAAAAGCGAACCACCTCTCTCCAAAAGTGGCACTTTGAAAACTTAGCCTTAAGCTTATGCATGCGGAGTGTCCAAGCACCTCCTCCAAGTGAAAAGCATGCTCCTCCCTACTGCTTGAGTATACCAAGATATCATCCACAAATACCACCACAAATTTATTCAACAATCCCCTAAACACTCGGCTCGTCAAATACACAAAGTAGGCGGGTGCATTGGTTAGTTCGAAGGAACCACTCATACAATCCATCTGGAGTACGGAAAGCTATCTTCAAAATACTATCCTCAGCAACTCGCAACTGATGAAATTAGATAGCCAAATCCAACTAAAAAAATACTCTAGCTCCAACCAACTGATCGAAGAGATCATTTATTCATGGAAAAGGATAGTGATTCTTCTTTGTCAGTTTATTAAGCTGTATATAATTAATGTATAGACTAAGAGAACCATTCGCTTTGGTGGCAAAGATGACCAGTGCCCCCCACTTAGAAATACTCCTCTGAATAAAGCCCTTTTCCAACAACTCATTAACTTGTTTATTCAACTCGCATCTTTCTTTTAGAGCCATATGCCTTAGGGGTAAGGCAACTGGTCGAGCATTATCAATAAGGTAGATTTTAAAATCAATCTCTCTCTGGGGTAAGAGACTGGTAACCTCGGCAAATACATTAGGAAAATCTTTAACTATCAATATAGAGTCAAAATCATCTGATAATAGGTCTAGGGAATAAAGATAGCTCAAGATAACTGATCCTCGTGGATCATAGAAAACCTCTATGCTACGCCTACTACAAGTGCCCAACCTAACAACCTTCCTATCATAATCCAAAATAGCCCCATACATAGACATCCAATCCATGCCTAATATCAACCCAAATCCATAAAATCCTAGTACATAGGCATCGCAATCAAACTTGACCCCTAATATCATCAACCTCAAACCCCTACATATCATAGACAAATAGACCGATCCTCCTACGGGGTTTGACATAACTATAGCGTCTTTCACAGTACCAGTTTCTAGATGTAAATCATCAACAAGTCTACAAAAGATAAAGGAATGAGAAGCCCCAGTATCAAATAAAGTACGAATGGAAAGACCGGAAAGAGATAACACACCTTCAATCACCACCTTTTCCCTTTGTCCAGTGATGGTTGCACACTGGAACTAGGTACTACCTCAAGAGCATAAGTCTAAACCACTTGAGTTGAAGCCTGAGAAGAAGCTATGTGTAGTGCTGGACAAGCTCGCTTTAAATGCCCGAACTGATCACAATTTTAGCACTTCATAATAGTGGGGTCCAACTTGCAATCCTTAAACAAATGCTCTAGCTTACCACACTTATGACACTTCTACTCTCTCTTCTGGGTCTTCCCTCTCGGCCCGAATCCTCCCTTCTTCCTGCCTTTCTGGAACCCTTTCTCTACAACTTTCGAAGCCTCTTTCTTCACCGTTTTCTTGTCAATAGAAGTCAGCAACCATCTCAGCAAGTCCCTCAAATGTAGCTCTCATAGGAATATGACTCACTGTTAAATCCTAAAGTAGTTGATTCAAACCCTTAGCAAACTTGAGAGCTTTCTTATGCGGTGTATTGATCGACTCTATACCTAACCTTGTAAGCTCATTAAACTGATTCACATACTCCTTAACTGACATATCAGCCTGCTTGAGATTGATGAACCTTTCTAACTGAACACATTCCTCAGCCTGTGACAGAAACTTCATCTCAAACCTTCTACAAAATTCTCCCCAAGTCATATCACCACCTTTTGTCTCTACCTCTAAACTTCCCACCAGCAAAAAGCCTCCCCCTGCAGTTGCCAAATAGCAAGCTACCTCCTAACTCCATCAACTAATCCCATAAGAATGAATATCCTCTCACAATTGCGAATCCATGCTCTCGACTCCACGTAAGATTCTATCCCTAAGTAAGGCTTGCCTTCCAAACTAGAATAGTCCTTACATAGTTTTGCAAAGTTAAGAGTGATAGGTAGGCGGGCAGGAATCTCACTCGTCGCTACACCTGCAAGCTCTCTAACTGGTGGACGCTTAGCCTGTCCACTAGTCTGTAAGTACCGAGGCAACCACATAAGCATGTACGCGCCTGGAATGTCAGGATATCAATAGAGCCTGACCCTGCGGGATCAACCATTTCTATCTGTGAATAGTAAAGATTTAATTAACAACTTCTACAGATAACTCAAAATGAGGGTAGAAATAAGAGATAGTAAATACGGGAATCGAAATAAGCACAGGCATGAATATAAGAGATTTGACAAATTTGGGAAAACCTTTTTGTAAATACTTATATATATATACGTATATACTTTAAAAATCCATTTTCAAAAACAATATATTTTGAAAATAATTTCTTTTATGAAAAATCATATACATAAATATATATCCATATATATATCCAATATGACCCTAACCTTAGGAATAGTGAACCTAAGCTCTGATACTAGCTGTGGCAACCCGTATCTCTTGATACGCCCAAAAACCGTTACATCGAGAAATGCAAATCGTCTAGTTTAAAATAAACCAGCATCGTATAGACTAAGATAACAATATGAAGAATAAACTATCTAATCCAAATGTATCATAACAAAAGTAATATAGCGGATATATATAAAATCTTAGAAAAATATAACCAGTCTCGAAAATTTCATATCATATCGTAGTCTCAGAAAATATCAGTACATAATTCAAAACCAGAGTACATCATAAAAATATCCCTCAAAAACCAAAACATAGAGATAATTGTACTAATAAGTAATATATGATAAAGGTTAATAATAGTAAGCTGAACTCCAAGCTAAGCACGACTGTCTAAAAGGAAGAATGTGCCAGTCACCTGCTGCCCTGTCCACCTGAGGTGGGGAAAAGGAAAAATGGAATGGGTCAGACAAAAATTTGGTGAATGAGAACAGGACTAATAAGATGATTAAGTGTAATTAAATCTAAATCTACTCAAAGTGATATAGAGTGCATATACAGTGTCCGTGCAATCCTAAGGTTATATACCTAAGTATACTTATCTAACTCAATGGGTCAATCTACAAATCAAGTCTTACATGCTTGATCGGCCAAATTAGACTCCACATGTCCTATTACTACCTAGCAAAAGGCCTCTCTTATACTACTTTTGTGCCCTCTATGTGTGGACTCCCTTAGAACCAGGCCTTATCTAGTCGTTTCGTTTTCGATTTCTGTAGGCCACTTACTGTCCTGCTCCAGCGTCACCCGTACCACATTTGTGCAAGAAGAACGTGTAGTACTTGGATCTCCTAAAGGATGGAGCTCCTTAGGTAGTGTTCTCGTCGGTACTGCACCCACCATACGTAACACTTCCTAAGCCTAACGCGAAATAATCGCTACATCTCTCCAAGTCTAGCCTCGACATCTGCCTAATGGTCAACATCAATCCTTGCCATCCATTTACGGAGCTTCTAAATCCTAATTTGTCCTGATATCTTTGAAAAATAAACTTGCCCTACATCTCAGATAGGAACTAATTTTCCTATTTTCTCACTCATACGTCATGATCCAAAACAGTCCATTTTTTTCAGTTCAATAACTATCAAATTAGCATTCGTTTAATTGGGCCTAAGGCTGCGGTTCAAGTCATCAATTTTTATGTGGGATGGTCGACCTGAGATCCCTACAGGTCGACCGCTACCAGTTGACTTTGGTGAGTCTAGGGTTGATCGTGCGTTATATTTTTTTCATGTTCGTTATTAGTTTTTATTTATCTTCGTAAGGTTTATTTTTATTATTTTCATCATTAATTTCTAATCAATTAATCTCTGATTTAATCCTAATTCCTAGATTAGTTAATCTACTGTATTAAACCTAACAGTTTCTAGCATTTCTAGGGTTTACAGTTTACAATAATAGGTGTCGGGTTAATAGTTATAATATCTGATTTCAAGTATAAATTATAGATTTTATAGTTTGCCAATTAAATTTCCATTAAACCGGTTAATATGGTTTTTAAGAAATCTAATAAAATTAAAATAGATTTAAAATTAATTCAAATAACAATCCACTAGATCTGTGCCCACTCACCTCGGCCCTAAGCTTCAAATCTAGAAAGACTAGTCCCTAATCTATGCTTCCCCCAGATCTCCTTGGTCTCTTCTCTAATTGCTTGCTCTTCCTTTTAAATTTTCCTCCAGATTTGATTATAGTTTAGATTTGGATTTATTTGATTTTTATAGGGTTTGAGGAGATAGAAATTCAATTGAAATTTGGTCAAAATTTTATTACTAAAATCTAAAACTAGAGATAAGGGTTTAGGTTTAGCGTTAATTTATAAAGGTGATTAGTTAATTAAGGCCATTAGATTAGCTTAGAAATCATCTCAGCCGACCATCGTTTACTTCGTTCCAATGCAATCAACATCGACCATTAATCTCAGATCGGACGAAGCAAACCACGTTCGCATATGTCACTACATGTGTCGACTGCCCAGGTGCCTAGGTTGACCGCTACAAGTCGACCTGGGAAACTCTTGGGTCGACCAATATGCATATATATATATATATGTATGTATGTATGTATGTATGTATGTATGTATATATATGTATGTATGTATATATGTGTGTATGTATGTATCTATGTATGTATTTATATGTTGTATATGTGTGTTTGTGTATAAAAATTCTTTTGACTCTCGTATCTCTCTCATACTAACTCGGATTACAACAAGTTATATATGAAAACTGTTTGGAAAATCGCCATGGACACAGTGGTGCAAATTCCGTAACAAAATTCAGACGTTTATGAAAGTTTACTTTTAAGCCCTTGTTTTATTCTTAATTTAATTTTCTTATTTAATTTTTGATAAATTTATAGGTTATTATAGGATCAACATTGGGTGATCGAATGAGTCGATTTGCGAAGTTACTTTGTCGAATGCACTTCACCATTCAATGAGTCCAAGTGTCAATATATTCTAGGATTTTCATTATATTAGCGCTTAAAATCGAACATTACATGTCTGTGGTCTAACAAAGAAAAGCTCTGTAACGCTTTGGAGAACGTTTTGTTAACGTAAATCTTATATTAATGTGTAATATCTGATTCGCAGTTCCATCACCTTTCAATGCTCATTTACTAGCTTGATATGTTATCTAAATAGAGAACATCCATTTATCATACCATGGATATAGGACACACATTGCACATACTAAATCACATACCACTGTCTCAATCAATATAGAACCCGATTGGTCAACACATGTCGACAGCTGTTGAATTCTCAACATCGCTACACTGGACTTAATCAAAATAGATATTGAGTTTAAATCATACTTGAACATGATCATATATCAGGCTTACAGTATAAAATGAAATCTTATAGATGTTCAATGAGTCTTTCCATTGTTGCAGGCCATTCTTCTCCTCCGATAGCAGTCTCTTCTTCTGCCTTGGCTACTACTTTAACCCTATTCAATTCTAGGAAACCTGATGTCAACCTCAACAACCGTTTCCACTAGCTCCATATGTTTCAAAAGGAGACGAGGTTCCTTCAGATTTGGTTGGCATATTGACTCTCGATAACCCCTCGGATCCACCGACTTTGAGTCTAACTGTTGCGGATGTCAAATGCATTTGCGATCGCCGTGACATTGCTTTAGAAAAAATGTAGTCCCCCACCATCTTGGAAGGCACACAATCCTCTGGAAGGCTATATAGCTTGCAACAGATACATGTGCCTTTCCGGAGTTGTTCCATCGTTCAACCATTTTCTAAGTGTTTGCTCAAAAAAGGGGCAGACGCCTCCAAGTTGTTTATTATAAAAGCGCAAATACGGGGTGTATAACATAGCTATTATGTTTGTATTATGATTGATTTTCAAAGAGCGGGTCGTAGATATGTTATGCAAAAAGAAAACTATAGTTACTAAAGAACATAAATATTTACAGCGGATTGACCAAAATGTGCCCACATCCACTGTCCATTTTTACTACTATTCTCATAGATCAGTTGTATAATGATTGTGTGACAACCCGCACCTCCAAACACACCAATCCAAAGCCCAGGGTGTAACAGCCCAATTTTTAGGCAATAACTAAATGAAGTTAATAATAGTAATTTAATTAAATATATTATAATTTGAAAATTTAATTGATAAATTGATTTAAAAATTAATTAATAAACAGATTCAAATTGTGAAAATATGATATTTAGAATAGAAACAAGTTAAAAGCCTAGAAATAATACTTTATAAAAATGATGTAATAGAACTAATGTTGATTTGGAAAAGAAGTAATTTTGAAATGTAATTAATATTTATTTAAATTAAATAGAATCTAGTTTTAAAAAGTAAAAGAAAATAAATATTTATATATATTTACTAACTACTATATTTTAGGCCCAAATCCAATATTCTAAAGTCCAATTTCAGAATTTTCCACTCTCAATTTTTCTTTGTTGGCTCATTTTCATTTTTGGTTCATTGCATCTTCCCGAACAATAAAAGCTTGTAAACCATTCCCGCTTCTATATTCAAGAATAAATCGCATATATTAAAATAAAATATGAAATTTGAATATGTGTATCTTCATACGCATATACATCTGTGGCGTATGGGATATTTGATTGCGTTACGGGGATGGTGATCTGTGAGCATGCATGTGTTCGGGCAAGAAAGCAGAGGAAGAAGAAAGTGTGATCCTTTGGTGAGTGATTACCACTCATGCATCTATGATTCTAATCACATAAGTCTTAATTTATATGTTGTTTGTGTTGTGGTCGAGTGAATTAATTATGCGCATCAAGGTAAATATAGAACGATCAAAGAGGGAGGAGAAATCGCTTATAATAGGCGATCGACATCGTCATTGTTTAATTCAACCGTCGACCTTTAAGGGCCACCAGTCGACCTACGATGGTCGACCACTAGAGGCGACATGTCTACCTTCATTTGTGTAGCTTTTGGTGTGTTGCGTGGCTTTTTTTCTGTTGTGTGCAGGCTATGTTATGTGTGTGCGCATTTATGTGTGTACGAGGGAGTGTACAGTGTATGTGAGTGTGCCTTTATGTCTTGTGTGTGCAATAGTGTGTTAGTTCATATGTGAATGTGCTTATGATTTTACACTATGTGTGCTGTTAAGTGTTGAGTTTTTGTGTGTATCTTTGTGTATAAATACATATGTGTGGATGGGTGCTATGTTTGCATTAGAGGCTATTGTGTGTGTGAGCATGTGTTGTGTGTATATGCATGGTTATGCATATGTGTGTAAGTGTATGGTGTTTTTTGTGTGTGTGTATTTGTTGTTGTTGTGTTTTGTGATTTTGTGAGCATGGGTTATGCAAGCGTATGTAAATTTACTTAAATAGCAACTTGCATATATTTTATATTAATATATAAAACAAACCAAATCAAATATTCATATTAAATATACATAACTCTAACATATATAAACCATAATTAAGGTTTTGAATTGAATTAAATGAGTTTTCAAGAGTTATTAATGAATGATTAATAATTGATTAATTTTATAACAAATTGAGTAATTAGTAATTCATTGTAAACAATATGGTTATAATTTAGTTTAAATTCTAGTATATTCTGGAATTTGTATTTATTATTCATTTCAAAGTAATTATTTTCTTATTAAACTAAAATAAAGTGAATGATTTTATGAGATATCAACTTAGATGTTTCATAATTATATTTATTCAGATTATCTATTTCATAGTTTTTCTGCTTAATCTTTCTATGTATATTGAATTTGAGAATATGAGGTAATGTTATATTTTGGATTTGGAAATATAAATTATTATGTTTTAAAGGCTGTTAACATGTTTAAGGGAAAATGTTTTGGATTGAATTGTTTATTCAGAATATACATACATAGATACATAGATACATACATATATATATATATATAAAGTTTGATAATTTAGTAATATTAATTTAATTGTATTATATAAATGGTCTTTAATAATATTTTATAAAAGCGTGAAATTTTATTATATATAATTCAAGTTTTGAAAATGTATTTATTATCCATCTCTTAGTATTTGTTTTGTTATATACAATTATATATTGTGAATGCTTCGTTATTAAGTATTGATTCATTTATTTATATTTATTTGAATAATCTATTTTTATATTAGTTTTTGAGTTGTTGATTTTTCATCTTCTCGGTACCGATTTTTGTTGTTATGAGTGATTCACTACTTATGTTGATCTGATTGGTGATTTGATATGATACAGTAATGACATCATTCTATGTGATTTCATGATATTTCTATTTTGTGTGACGAGAAATCTAAATCAATGGAGTTATAATACCGTTTGGTATAGGACTTTCGATAATATTTCTTTGATTATTCTTTGGAACCATTTTATAGAATAGTGTAGTGATGAGTGTAGTTTATAAATAGTGAATAAAAATTTGATTATCACATAGTGTTATAAGATGCTGTGGTGATATTTATTCGGTTATTCATTGTACGTAGAAGACACTCACGTGATGGGAATAGAGTGGATAGTGTGAGGTGATACACGTAGTGATATATGGCTCCGTGCCTATATTTAGTGAGTGTGGCTCAATACCTAACGTTGGCTATGATTTTGTGTCTATCGGTATTGGTTCTTTATGCCGCTATTATGATGTACTCCTATTATGTTTGTTTGAGAGGACTAGATGGCTAGAATCTACCCTAGCAGCCTGATCATGGGGTCACTCCCCAGATTTGTGACATCATATATATATATATATATATTGCTTAGTGCTTTTAGCTTAGTGCTTCCGCTTTGTGTGATAGCTTTTATATCACCTAGGCTAGCAGTCTATAACTTTAGGGGCATGTGTTGTGTCGTGACTTAAGAGTCCTCGCGTTGATGAGCACACCGATGGATACGTGTCACGATGACTATGAGCAAACTAAAGACTATAGAGACTTAGTGTCTCTAGAGATTTCTTAGTGCTATCATTCTCATTTCTGGTACTAACGGAGTAATAGATTGAAATATACGATTGATACACCTCACTGTAGTATAGATATGGATTTGACTACCCGCATATTGTATATAGATGGCTCTACTTAGGACTTCGTGTTTATTGTACATCATTTCCCATCATGATATTTACAGATAGATACAATATGAGGAGATGAGATTATACCTATGATACATGATCAAAGTATAGTGGATTCTCATTTATATTGACATGCAGCATGTCTTATCTTATATATATATATATGTATGTATGTATGTATGTATATGTATATATTGATAGTGATCTTTTATCGAGATTGAGAGATATATTTGGACAATGCTTCATGTTAGCCTGATTATACTTGGTGATATTCCATTTATTGGTATTTCTGGATTTAGGTGATGATTTCTGGATATAAGGGATTCACCCATTTATGTTTATTTGTGATTCCTGATTTGGTATCAATGCAAGGTTTAGAATAATACATTGTATATCAGAGACAAGAGTCTAGACCACAGATGAGACTTAGAGTCTTTGACCCTTGGGAGTGGTGGGTAATTTTCTATATTATATATATATATATATATAGGATGATTACTGGGGTAATCATCAAGGGACGTATTTGTGGTTTTATAATTATATGTACTTTCTTTAAAGTATGAAGTAAAATGGTTGGAGTAGCAAGGACGAAATGAGTTAGTCCAACCAGTAGCACTTGTATTTATGATTTTGGATGGTTTGATTTTTCATTTTGGTCTTTGATTTGTTATTGTAGTTGAGTTTTGATTTGTCTTTGATCAGTGTGCGCAGCTGAAAATTTATTTATTAGTTTCCACTAAGTATATCTATTTTATTTTTTTATGGTTGTTTGACAATTTGAATTTGCTAATATTGAATTTAATTTTTGAAATTGTGCGTGTTTAAAGACAGTTTGAAGTTATTAAAAGTTTGATAAAAGCAAAGACTTTTTATATATATGTAGATATAATTTTGGAAGTCAAGTATAAGAAGAAATCTTTTTAAAAGTATATATTATAAGAATAGTATTGAGATAAAATTTAAATTAAATTAGTAAATTTTTTATTCAATAAGTATATTAAATAAATTGTGAAAGTAATATTTATAGATATTTTTGAAACGAAATTGTGTTAACCTGTCTGTTGAGTGAGTTAAGAATTCTAATCGATGCGTCTGGCCAACATTATTGATAGAGATTCCAAAACACTAGAAAGAGACATTTGGACATAATGTTTTGGAAAATATAAATATTTTGGAAAGATATAAATATTTCGAGTAAAGCTAAAGAATTTTTAATGGTATTGAATACAGAAAGTGATAGTTTAGAAGGAGTTGGTAACTTTGAATAAGTGATGTTTGAAATCTATATTTAAAAGGGTTTTGGAAAAAATTCATTATTATTTAATGACTATTGAGTTTTGGGGTTTTTAATGTAAGTATGAGTACAATTTAAACATTTATTATTTTGGATTGTGAAAAAATATAGATTACTAACGAATATATGTAATGCTTTTGTATAAAAGAATGAAGTGTTTGATTTTGGAATATAATGAATTATCTAATTGTGAATTATTTTGACAAGTAATATAGAGTTAGCTTTGAAATGTTAAAATTTTCAAAAATAAATTTAAAACTTCCGTCCATGTATCAATTTAAAAATGTTAAATATTTGTATGAATTTATGAAAAGGGTTTGTAAAATAGTATTTGAAAACAATTTTGTTTATAATTAGTATTAAAGAGTATTTTTATTAAATTGAGGAAAGAGATTTTAATCGAAATTTCGTTGATAAAAAATTGGTTTTGTTAAAATCGCTTGATGGAAAATTTGAATTTGAATTATGTTTGAACCAAATAAAATGAAATTTTGGGAAAATTCGTTATTATTTAATGCTTGAAAAGAGAATTGTTTAGATAAAGTATTTTTAAATTTGAAAAGTAATTTTTACATTTGATAAATGTTTTGGAATTTAAAAATGAAAGTTAAATGAGATTATTAAGGTTAGTATATTTGGTTTGTTATAGATTCTTCCTTATGGGAAATTGCGAGGATGCAATTTTGTTAAGTGAGGAAGTCTATAACAACCCAGTTTTTAAGTAATAATTAATTAATGTTAATAATTGTAAATTAGTGGTTAGAGTTTGGAGATTTAATTAACAAATTGGTTTTGAAATTATTAAATAAAAGGATTTAAATTGTAAAAATGTGATAATTAAAATTGAAATAAGTGAAAAATGTGAAAATAATAATAATAGTTAAAAGTGATGAGTTTGAAGTATAATATTGATTTGGTAAAGATGTGATTTTAAATTGGAATTTTGATTTACTTGAATTAAATAGAATTTTGTTTTAGAATAAAATAAAATACAATTTTAGATTTATTCATATCATTATATTTTAGTTTTTAAAACTCAAGCCCAATAGCTTATTGTCCAAGCCCTACATCGTTGCTCTAGAATTTTCCTTCCTTCTTAAAAAATATCTATGCATACTTCATCACTTAATTTCATCTTCTCGAGCAAAAATAAAACCAAACCCTCTTAATTTCTAAATTCAAGAAGAAATTAAAGAAATTATTATAAAATCCCAAACCTTAATATGTTGTTTTCTTCATCACTGGATACATGTAGCAAATAATAAATTAATTTTCATTGCTATTGAATTGAGCTGTGTGCGTGCGTGTGTTGAAGAAGAAGAGAGGGAACGTAACCTACGGGTGAGTTCTTCACTCACACACCTATGCTAATCATATGTTCATGATTTATATATATATATATATATATATATATTGAGTTGAGTTTGAGTAAATTAGAACTATGCCTTGAGTTTATTATTGGACTGACTCGTGTGTTATTTATATAAATTAGACTCGTGTCTGACCAGTATATTATTTATGTAATACTCGAGTCAATGAAGACATTTCAGGTATAGGGACGACATGACTGGCCTTTGTGTTTAGTGGGCTTAGAGGAGGATTTTATTAGGATTGTTGTATCTTATTTATATGACATTGATTCATTGTACGTGTGTGTGTATTTGACACTGAGCTGTATATTGATTGTTCATTTCATTATATTGCAAAAGCTGACATTTGAGCTGTGTTGTAATCTTATGACTTTATTATATTATTTATTATATATTATATGTTATCGCTGTTACTGACTCTGTGTTCTCTGTTATTCACTGTATGTTATTTATTGTTCTGTCCTATATGCACATGTGTTTATTGCTTTGTACTGATACTATGTACGTATAGATGAGTTATTTATTTGATGTTTTAATACATACTAGTGTTAGTCCAAGGGAATATTCATGGGTGTAACCCTTATAACCTCATTCTCCGTATAATATGAAAGTAATACTCAGTAATACTCTTGGATAGTATGGGTATAGAGGTAGGGTGTTTACATAGGGTCACTTTCGGACTCGCGTAGTGCCAAGAAGTACGAACTATCGGGTTTTTAAACATTATAGAGACTAAAAATATAAGGATAAAATCTAATACATTCTACACTTTCAGTTCTCACAGCGGAAGGATGAAAAATATAAATACATAAAATAGCCATCTCAGAAAATATCCTAGATAACATAGTTTCAAAACATACGTAGTCATAATCCAAGGTTTACAGAAATACAACATATATTCTGATAAATATTGTAACGTCTCCTATTTGGAGGCCCAAAACTAACTGCTACAGATTCTACCGTCATCTATAGTTATTATTTTTCGGTGACCAAATGCGGTAATGTTAGATACATTGATATACCAGAAACACATGGATATGATAAAATTTAAACTAAATTTTAAAACATATTTCTCATTCCATTTAAAATCGCATTTCAGATTCATTACATAATCCCAATTCATAAACAATGTTCAGAGAAATATAATTATTACAAATTACGCCAAGAGCGACATATGAAGATGCACCCTTAGTTGATCAGAGTCTAAATATAGGCACTAAACAACCTTGCCATTACATCCAACTACACAGCATAATCAAACAAAAAGAACTCCTAATAGCTAGTTTGCCTCCTCCACGTCTCCGAAAGCTTATTCATCTAAAGGAGACCCTGAAAATCTTAACTCTCAAACTACTCAAAATCAATTGAGCATCCGAGAGTTTAAGGGGAAAACATAAACTTCAAGTCAGATAAAAAGTTTGGTGTGAATAATAACCTACTATCTCGAACCATATAGATATCTAGTGAGACCACGCCACTTAGCGGAACGGGTTTTCCCCTCACTAGTATCTTAACCCAATTTATAATAACCATTTACTGTGCACCTGCATCCACAATGGTTAAGGCATAACATAATAAAATGTATCATGATGATATGTAAACATGCAATATGCTCTGGATTTCCCATTCTCATTCACCTGACTATTTGTCTCAAGTTATAGTTTCTAGGGTCACTATTAACCTATTAGTTTTCATGGGCCGACTAACAACTAGTTCAATTCTTTATGGATTTCATATCCACTTTCATAGTTTTCATGGGATCATTATGAACCTATTGGTTTCTACCAATACTATTATCCAATCATAGTTTTCATGGGATCACTATGAACCTATTGGTTTCTACCAATAACATCTCCCATATCATAGTTTTCATGGGTTGTCTATGAACCTATTGATCTCTTTCAATAACTTATTCTAGACATGGTTTTCATGGGATCACTAAGAACCAATTGGCTCATGCCAATACCATTCCTCAAATTATAGTTTTTTGGGCTAACTAATTTTTTTTAACTCCATGGTCTTTTGATTCAGTTACATTCACTATTGGGTCAACCTAGCTGGTCATCCTAACCATTAACACACCAACATGCCCATATGGGTTATAAAGTGAATATGATAACACAAACATTCATGATAACGGATCAAATAGTACACACTATATAAACATCCATAATTTATTTCCATATATCCATTTTCCTAATGAAAGGTGGTCAATACTCTTAACCTACCAATTTACTAAGGAAAGCTTCCATTAATATTTCAAAATTAAATGCCATTTCAAAAATCTTTTACATTGCCATGTGTTTACTTTAAAAATGGGACCGGGTTCTCTAATTTGAAAACTAAGGCTTTTGACTATATCCTTTGGATCATTGTGACATCATGAGTTACACTCCTTCACCCTCCCTTTCGACATCATAAAGCAACCAAGCCTTATATCCCCTTCCATTTAAATAATAGGTTCGAAACAAGTGGCTATGCCCCTTTCGCCACTCTACTCTAGCGGCAGGACCTTTTAAAATCATTACTAAAGCAATGCTGAAGGCCCCTTCCACTACTTCTTTGAAACCATGTGGAAGAACCTTGTCAACACCATTGATTGGGTGCGGCACAACCCTTCCACCTCTATAATTAAACATGCATGCAGAAGGACCCTTTTGACACTATCAACTAGTGCGGAAGGTACCTTCCATAATGTTTGGACTTACTAAAGTATAAAGGTGCGGAATGTATGCTATCGACACCATTAGTTGATGTGACACACCCATTCTGTCTTCATTGATTAACATACTTGCGGAGCATATAAGAGCGGAAGGAACCCCTTCGACGCTTTCCACTAGCGCGAAAGACCCTTTCAATGATAGTTGGATCAATCAATGCTGCAGTGCACACTTATTAAAGTGTATATATGCGGAGGGACCCCTTCGACACTATTGATTGATGCGGAAGGACTCTTCCGCCTTCATTCTAGTGTATGTTAACTACAGCGACAACCTATCCCCTTAATGTTCTAAGGGAAGTGGATTGTATGCTTTCGAAGGTATCAATGCTTTCGAAGGCATCAATGCTTTTGAAGGCAAGTGGCGTTGCTTTAATTATCATAAAAACTGATTTTTAACTAAGTAAAGCAATTTCTTTTTACCTAACCCCTTATGTAATATTTTTCTATTGGATAACAAAGCCTTTATAAAATTCTTTTCAAAATTTGCTGCCACATGTAATTCCCAATGCTCCAATATTTAATTAAAAATTATTAACTAACCCCTTGTATTTAATTAATCATTAAATACTAATCTTTCTAATTAAATCCAAAACTCACCCATATCTCTTGAGAAAATTCTTAGAAATTCACATAAATACCAAAACGATAATGTCTTTATCATATAAAATTTTCAGCTTGAAAATAATTAATTTATTCCTTAAATTAATTAGAACTCGAAATATCCATTCCTTTTACTCGAAATATCATAATAAATTATCCACAACTTGGAATAGTATGAAAATTTGAACCTATATCCAAAATAATGTTTCACATAACATATTCAAAAAGCATGGCATTTGGAAATCATTTTGCATGATTTTATCCTTAAAACTGAACTACATTATTCCCAAAATCCTTGTTTAAATTATAACATGGCATTTAAATCAAACATATCATCATCCATCTAATCATATGGTTTTAAACCTCAAACCCGAATTGAAACATTCAAGATGACTTATATGAGATAGTTTAGATCATTATTCACCTTGTGTGGATAAGGAACTTGAGATTGGTTCTACACTTTAATCTTCCTTGTTTGAATCTTATCCTCTAATTGATTTTTAAGCTCCTCCTCTCTTAGGGTTATGGCCAACCTTGATTTTCTTTTGTTTGTGTTTTTGTTTTGCAAGAATGTAAATGAGAATGAGAATGTGGTAAGGGTTTTAGGGTTTATGGGGTTTGGCTATTCCAATATTGCCCTTGCCTTACTCTCTTAAGTATTTAACTTATAAACCATTCTTATAGATTCATTTAGTTAAGGCATGACCTTAATCAGTTTTCCACTCTCAATTCCCTTATCACTCTAGTTTCTACATTATTCTATTTAATTTATCTAATTTAATCTCCTGAATAATGCTATTTAAAATTAGGGGTGTTACAGGCTCCCATCCTTAAAGAACTTCATCCTCGAAATTCAGCAAGGAAAATATACTAATCATAGCAATCATCTATAACATCTCCTAACTACCATACTAGAACACCTGACTAGCAAACAGTATATATATATATTATATGTATGTATGTATAACAAATATAGAACATATCCTTATAATAGATCAGGATAAGTATCTCTAATCCTGTCTTTTGTCTCCCAAGCATAGTCCTTCTCGTTGTCGCTCCACTGAACTTTCACGCACTTGACTGTCTTATTTCTTAACCTCTTCCCATCTCTCGTTATAACCTGAACTGGTTGCCTAGCAAAAGTCGGATCTGTTTCTACTATTAAGTCTTATAATGCAGTCAGAGGGATAGTAGTCTCTGGATCATGCACATACTTACAAAGATGAGACACATGAATCACATTATGGACACTTGCCAAACTGCTCGGTAACTCTACTCTATATGCGAGCTTTCCGATCCTCTCTATAACTAGGAATGGTCCAACATATCTCGGTGCCAGTTTCCCTGACTTCCCGAATCGTATCACACCCTTCATCGGTGATACTTTAATGAAAACCCTATCTCCAACTGAGAAATCTAGTTGTCTAGATTGAGCTTCCTTCATCCTACCTTGGATCAACTCAATCTTCTATGTTTCCTCTCTTACCAGATCTAGACCTAAGATGAATCTGTATGTGGTTTCCAACCAACATGCTAGTGACTTGCATGGCCTTCCATACAAAGCTTCGAAAGCTACCGTTCCTATACTAGTCTGATAACTGTTATTATAGGAAAACTCAACTAAGTGTAAGTGGTCTTCCCATGATCCATTAAAATTTTGCACACAAGCTCTTAACAAATCCTCTAAGACTTTGTTAACTCTCTCTGTTTTTTCCATCTGTATGTGGATGGTAAGCGGTACTTATACTGAACTTGGTACCTAAAGTATCATGTTGATTCTTTCAAAACTTGCTAGTGAATAAGGAATCTCTATCACTTACTATACTACTAGGAATTCCATGCAGTCTAACTATATTCCTCATGAATAACTTAGCTAAATCTGGCGTTTTCCTGGTCGACTTAACTGGAATGAAATGGGTACTCTTGGTCAACCTGTCCACTATGACACATATTATTTCATTTTCTTGATTCGACCTTGGCAACTAGTCTATAAAATCCACGAATATCGAATCCCATTTCCAAACTGGTATCTCCAAAGGTTTAAGCAACCCACTCAACTTCTAAGGTTTGTCCTTTACTTGTTGATAGTTCACACACTGCTTTACCCACAAGCCAACATCCCTCTTCATGTCTTGATACATCTCGATTCCTCCAGGATGAATCATAAACGTCGATCGATGACATTCCCTAAGGACTTCTCTCCTTAGGTCCCCGATATTCGGAACACACAACCATCCCTTATTTCTTAACCATCCCCTCTGGTCAAGACTAAAATATTTTAAATCATTAATCTCTGATCCAACCTCAAGTCTTCTAATCTTCTTGGCCAACAATGGATCCTCTTTCTGCTTAGAAGCAATCCTTTCGATCATACCTAGTCGAACTTCCAAGCAGGATAGCATGGAAGTGCACTGACTAAAACTAGCAGTCGATCTTAACTACACATTACAAGTAGTCAAAGCCTCTAGGTCCTTCCGCTCTGCTAACATAGCTAACACCACATTCTGATGTTTTCTGCTAAGAGTATCCGCTATTTTATTTCCTTTTCCAAGTGTATACTCTATACCAAAACCATAAGCTGCTAAAAACTCCAGCCACCTCTGCTGTCTCATATTCAACTCCTTCTGAGAAAATAAGTACCTTAAGGATTTATGATCTGTGTATAACTCAAATATCTCCCCTAAGAGATAATGTCTCCATACTTTCAATGTGAAGATCACCGCTGCCAACTCTAGATCATGAGTAGGATATCTCACTTCATGCTGTCTAAGCTGTCGTGAAGCGTAGGCAATAACTTTACCATTCTACATTAATACAGCCCCTAATCTGGTTCCACATGCATCGGTATACACCACTAATCCCTGATTCCCATCTTGAACTACTAACACAGGTGCATTGGTCAATAAATGCTTTAACTTAAGGAATGCTTCCTCACATTTTTCAAACCAAATAAACTTCACGTCCTTCCTGGTTAGCTCAGTCAAAGGCACTGCTATCCACAAGAAATCCTTGATAAACCTCCGGTAGTAACCAGCAAGCCCAAGAAAACTTCTGATCTCAGTCACCGTCTCTGGTCTCTTCCAGTTATTAACAGCTTCGATCTTATCTGGATCAACTGACAAACCCTTCTCTGAAACCATGTGACTAAGAAACTTAACTTCTTTCTTCCAGAAATGACACTTTGATAACTTCGCTTTCAGTCGATGCCGCCTCAGCGTCTCAAACACCACTCTAAGATGGACTTCATGCTCTCTTTCATCCTTAGAGTATATTAAAATGTCAGCTATGAATACCAATACGAACCTATACAAGTGCTTTTGAAAAACTCGGTTCATCAAATCCACGAAGAAAGCCGACGCATTCGTTAACCGAACGACATCACTAACCACTCATACGAATGATACCTAGTCTGAAACGTCGTCAATGGAATATTGTCCTCTGCCGCTCTTAGTTGATGGAAACCAATCACCAAATCCAATTGGGAAAATACTATGGCTCCACTCAATTGATCAAATAAATCATCGATTCTTAGCAAAGGATACATATTCTTGATCGTCTTCTCGTTCAACTTACGATAGTCGATACACATCCTTAACAACCCATCTGGTCTCTTCATGAACACCACGGCCGCTCCCCAAGGTGAACTACTTGGCCTGAGAAAATTCTTTCCCTCTAAGTCCACTAGTTGCACCTTTAACTCCTTCATCTCGGTAGGTGTCATCCTACTAGGTAGTCTACTTACAGGTTCTGCTGCTGGCACAAGATCTACCCAAAACTCAACAGCTCGCTTCGGTGGTAGTCCTATGACTGGCTCAAAAACATATGCAAACTCTTTTGCTAGCAAAACCTGAATCAACTCTTCTTCTACTTCCATAGCACCCAGCAATGCATAAGCACTCAGATCTGAATTTTCCACTGAGTATATAATTCGGTTATGACTATTAGGGTGTCTTAGCAATATTTTTCTATCTTGACAAAATATCCTAGCATCATATCTGTCTAACCAATCTATACCCAAAATGATCCCGAAGCTCACGAAATCAAAAACATACAAACTGCATGCATTCTTATGGCCTAACAAATCAAGTTCTAACTGGTCACATCTCATCCCCAGAGTTGCATACCCTCCTACCGAATTCTCAACCCTTAAGGAAGTACGAAGGTATGAGGGTTCTAAACACAACTTATCTATCAAACACTGAGATATAAATGAATGTGATGCATTGGTATCAAATAGTACTCTAACTGGTAAACTATAAATCAAAAGCGTACCTTCCATCATAGTCTTTCCCTTCTCAGCAGCGGTTGGTCTAGAAGATGATGGTTCCAAGGCAAAAAAATTTCCCTTGTCTGCCCTAACCGGTTCTAGACACTGATTCTTGTAATGCCCGATCTGGTCACAGTTGAAGCACTTCACTCCTTTATTATCTGCAACCTTCTTCTCTTTTCCAATTCGACATCATGAGAAAAATGTCCTTTTTGTCGCTCTTGTAGCAAACTACATTGGCCTTCTTTTTCTTGGCAGCTCCTCCTTTCTGAGCTCCTTTCCTCTTCTTTCCCTGAGAATCTTGGGTTTCAACCTGCTTCTCTTTTCCAAAAGTAGAGAGCATCTCTTCATTCCTGATTTCCATCTCCACTATAATTGTACTTGGATCACAGGGATGTGGCATAGTCGCCCTAGCACTCTCGGGTCTTAACCCTCAAATAAACTTCTCGTTCCTTTTAATGACGATGTCAAAGGTAGCATATCCATGTCTGGACAACTCATCAAACTTCATAGCATACTCAATCACAGACATCTCACCTTACACTAAGTCCATGAACTTTCTCAGCAATACTGAATTGTCAACTTCAAACAAGAACCTCTCTTCGAATCTCCTTCGAAACTTTGCCTAAGTCTACTCCTCCTTAGGCACTCTAGTGGTAATTCCATTCCACCAGTACAATGCTACACCCTACAACTGTTTGGAAGCAAGTCTTCTCTTCTATTCATCATCTAATCCTAAGTCAGCGAAAATTCTTTCACAGTGCAATAACCAATTTTATACTTCAACGGCATCCTCTATTCTCAAAAACGGCTTCCTACCAAGACTGGTGTAATCCATATGCTCAGTTTGGCATAGTTATTGCCAATTCGGGGCATAGGATTTGCTCCTCCAACTACACCTGTAGCCGCTCCAACTTGCATCAGATTCACAAAGCACTGATACATCATCCCTATATCTACTGGCAGAGTTACATGTAACACCCCATATATTTAGTAACATTATCAGGAACATTTAACTAGGTAAATTAAATGAAAAATGTAAAATGATTAATGGATTGAGATTTGTGATAGTAAGGGTGGCCGCGCCATATAAAATTAACTAAAGAATTAAAATGTTAAAGCAAATAGATAAGGGGCAAGTTAGGAATAGGACACTTCCATATACCATAAACCCTTAACTCCATCATTCACATGTTCAATTCTATATTCAAAAAAGAAAAACAAACTTGAGGCCGACCACCATTAAGGGAAGAAAAGAGAAGATAAGCAAGACTTCAAAAGAAAAGCTTAAGCAACTTAATCAAGATCAAATCTCAAATCCTTAATCAAAAAGCTAAGGTGAATAATGACTACATCTCATTTTTCTAATTGTTCGATTTTAAGGATAATCTGAATTTATTTGCAATGTTATGCCATGACTTTGAAGGGTTAAAATGTTTATATACGCTTGTTGATGATTTATGATTATTCATATAGGTTTTATGGTATGTTTTAATGTGAAAACCCTATTAATTGACATCCAAATGCCTTGTGATTTTAGATTTAGATCAGAAATGATATTTTAGAGATGGAGTTCAATTTTCATAATTTTCTGAATTTATGTGGAATTAATATAAATTTTCTAGTGAAGAAAATGATTATATGGGTTTAAAGTAATTTACGACCGAATTATTTATGATTTGGGCTGAAATTAATATATGTTAGAAAATATATTAAAAATGATTTTCTGGAATTTTTATAGAAATTTCCTAAGTGTTTTAATAGATATATAAAATTATTTAAGGTATGGGACTTAAATGTTTTATATATTTATAAAAGGAGAATGGGTGTTTTGTAAATTATTTAAATTGTTTATTTCTGAAATATTAGCAGCACTTTTAGAAAAGAAATTAGTAACTAATCAGATTTTGACAAATAAGGAAGGTTAGTTGAAAAGATTTCTTTAAAAAGATAAAAATCAGTTTAAACATGCTTTTTACATGTTTCATCACTTTCGGCACCTAGCTTTCGACCGTGTTCCTCCGCCTCCACCACTATCGAAACCAATGGGCCTAGTATCAAGACTTGGTACGTAGGGTATTGGACTAGGCAGAAGGTATAAGGTTGAAACCAAGGGTTCCGAAGGGGTCGAAGCGTTTCTTAGCTTTCAAATGAAAATGTGCCTGCTTTGCTTTCGAAGGATATGCTTTCGACTTGGTTGGCTTTCGATTGAGTTAAATGTTTTAAAGGAAAGGTTTCGAATGGGTTGCACTTTTTGTTTAAGTAAATGCTTTCGAAAAGATCGAAACCCCTAGCTGCCGCTTTTCTTATCTTTCGAAGCAATTGGTTTCGGAAGGTGTACTTTGTTTTAAAATCCAAGCCACTTCTCCAATGCTTTCGGAAGGTTGGTTTCGACACCATCACTTCTTAACTTAGGAATAGCTTTCGAAAGAGTGCTTTCGACCTAAATGCTTTATTACCCTTTTGCTCTGTTGAAGGTAGAACCCAAAGGTTTCGAAGGAGTTAGTTTGAAATGGTTTTGAAAGGTTTTCCACATGTTCTAATTGAACCCAAATGCTTTCGAAAGGATTGTTGTTATAAAGGTTTTGATGCTTTTGAAAGGTTTTAAATAACGGTTTCAAAGGGGTGGTTCCTCAATCGTTTCGAAAGGTTAAAAAGGGAAAGCTTTCTAACTGTTTCGAAAGGTTTGGAAGAAAAGGTTTTCCAATGGTTTCAAAAGGCAATGTTTAAAGGTTTTAAAGAAGGATGTCTAAGGTTTTTAAAGATTTCGAAGGGAATGTTTTTCAAAGGTTTTGAAGGAATGTTTTGGTTTTTTGGCCTAGGTTATAAACAAAGGTTTACTTGGTTTCGAAAGGGGTACTTTCAATGGTTTTGAAAGGGGTACTTTCAACGGTTTCGAAAGGGGCACTTTCAATGGATTCGAAAGGGGTACTTTCAAAGATTTAAATGTTTTCATCAACAAAGATTTGGATAAAGTATATATAACATGGAAAAGTGATTTTGAGTAAAGCATAGAGTATATATTTTCCTTGTTTAAGTTTGATTTAAAAGGTTTTAAATCAATTTTGAGAAGAAAATGTTTTCAAGGAAAATTTAAGGGAAAATTACCCTAAGTAATATGACTCAGATATTTGTATACCAGCAGGGACTAGTATAGGGTCGCGCCCTATACATTGGCTATTAGCTCCTAGCTCCAGCTAATTTAGTCCAAAATTCCAGTGTGTGGCTTTGTCACAGGTAAGACTAAAATTATGTTACACACAGAAGGGAATATATTTGTACAGAGGTAGGTTATTGGTGAACCCGCAAGACCATTAGGATCATGTGACCCTGGGAGAAGATAAGTTAAGGACAGACTGTCCAAAAGAAGAGTATCTAACAGATAAGTTAGGGACAGACCGTCCAGAAGAGGAGGGTCTAACAGGTGTTAGATTATTTTGTTTATATTGTCTAGTTGGCCCGAGTCAGCCAAAGGCTAGTAGTTAACCAAACAAAACTATAGTTTTCGGACATATAGTTCATTTGTTACCTGACATGTAAGTTTACATGATATTGCTTTATAGTTTTAACCAATTTTGGTTGTAGGATTTTGATTTGCAAAAGGTATGTTTTAAAAGGATGTTAGTGAGGGGAAACACGTTCTGCTAAGCGGCGTGGTCTCACTTAATATCAAATAACCGAGATGTATAGTATTATTCATACCAGGCTTTATGTCTGACTCGAAGTTTATGTTTTTCCCCTTAAACTCTCGGGTGCTCAAAATTGATTTGAGTAGGCTGAGGGTTGAGGTTTATATGTTTTTAGTAGGTTGGCAAATAAAGCTTCCAAAGACGAGCAAGTGGCTGACGGATAGCTATTTAGGAGTTGTTGTTTTATTTTGTTTGTTCCACTGTGTTGTATTAAGTCAGCTATGACTATATAGTACTCTGGTCAACCAAGGCGGCATCTTCATATGTCGCTCTTGGCGTATTTTGTAATAATTATATTTGATCTTTACCTAGGAAACGACTGTGGGATTATGTAATTTGAATGTGAAACATGTGTTTTGAAATGTAATCAGAAATGTTATTTTTTTGAAATCTATGATTTTGTTTCATATTCAAGTGCTTCTGATATTATGGATACCATTAACATTACCGTATTTGGTCACCGGAAGTTAATACTATAGATGACTGCAACAGCTATAACGCTTAGCTTCGGGCCTCCAGATAGGGGATGCACAACTTGGTATAAGAGCAAAGGTTTATGAAAAAATTTAAACTAAAAACGAGTTTTGAAAACATAATCCTAAGGAATTAGAGTAAGATCAGGGTATGGGATAATGCTATAGTAACGTACTTGTATTTGCTATATATAAGTATACGCTATATCTCTAGTTTCCTGTCTCTCTTAGGCTATTCTTTTGTTTCTCATGAGGCTTAAATACAAATATGGATGCTAGAAGTGGAAGAGTGAATCTTGGGGGAAGCAACACCATAAATGGAAACGCTAGACCGAATACTAGAAGGAACCAAGGTCAGACAGAAATTGAGAATGTTGGTGCTGGAGTCCCACAAGTAGATATGGAAGCTATGTACCAGTTTTTCGTGAATATGATGCAAGTTGGAATATCTGCTAGTGTGGTTGGAGGAAATGCTGGAGTAGGAGTTTAGGAAGCTCCGGTGGTGAATAATTATGCTATCTTGAGTAGAGATTATGTTAGGCTTGGAGGAAAGCCATTTGTCGAAACTGATGATGATATTGAGGTGGAGAACTGGTTGCTGCATTGTGAATGAATCATTACAGACTTGGGGCTCAATGATGAGAAGAAGAGGAGACTTAATTCGAGATAGCTTCAGGGAGCAGCTTTATTTTGGTGGAATAGTGTGACGGTTGGAGCGGATGAAGTGGCGATGACGTGGGCAAGGGCTACATTACCTCATATTAGGGATCCTTGTGATGTTGTGGTGGAAATGGCTTTAAGACATAAAGAAATGCTTTCTTCTCTGGAGAAGAATAAGGCAAAGGAAGTCCAGGTTGGGCAAAGTTAGAAGGGAAAGTTCTTTCATAAGAAGGGTGCTCAGAAAGGTGGAGCCGTTAAGAAAGGAAAGTCTGAGGTTGTTTGCTTCAAGTGCGACAAGAAGGGGCATTTTTCTAATGAGTGTCGTACTGGAAAGGCGAAGGAAGTGATTGGGAAGAAGAATATCAGATGCTTCAACTGCGATCAGATTGGTCATTATAAGAATCAATGCAAAGAGCCATCTAAGGATGTAAGGGGTAAGGTATTTGCATTGGAGCCTGCTACATCAGGACCAATAGCGCAAGAGAAAGGGAAAGCAGTGTTGGGAGGTATGCTTTAGATTCATGGTATGTCTGTTAGCATTCTGTTTGATACGGATGCATCGCATTCTTTTATATCTCGTTGTTTGGTAGATAAGCTTAACCTAGAACCCACATACTTAGTTACTTCCTTAAGAGTTGCAAATCCGATAGGATATGCCACACTTGGGATGAAGTGTGACCACTTAGAGTTTGATTTGTTAGGTCATACCTTTGTTTGCAGTTTGCATGTTTTTGACTTTGTTGAGTTCGGAATTATTTTGGGTACGGATTGGTTAAGTAAGTACGATGCTAGGATATTTTGCCACGATTGGAAAATATCACTTAGACACCCTGACTGTAGTGATAGGATTGTATATACCGTAGAAAGCTGTAGTTGTGAGGTGAATGCTTTTTTAGGTGTTGTGGAGGTAGAAAATGAGTTGAGCCGAGTTTTCATGGTTAGAGAATTCGCGGATGTTTTTGAACCGATAGTAGGATTGCCACCGAAATGAGCCATCGAGTTTAAGAGAGATTTGGTGTCTGGAGCAGAACTATTGAGTAGGCCGCCAAGCAGGATGGCACCTACCGAGATGAGGGAGTTAAAGGAGCGGTTGGTGGATCTGGAAGGAAAGAATTTCATTAGACCGAATTGTTCACCTTGGGGAGCATCCACAGTGTTTGCTAAGAAGCCGAATGGATCGTTAAGGTTGTGTATCGATTATCGTAAGTTGAATGAGAAGACGATAAAAAATCGATATCCGTTTCCTAGAATTGACGATTTTTTCGATCAATTGAGTGGAGCCAAGGTATATTCTTAGTTGGATTTGGCGATAGGTTTTCATCAGCTTAGAGTAGCAGAGGATAGTATTCCTTTGATGACGTTTAGAACTAGATATGGATCGTACGAATGGTTAGTTATGACATTCGGACTAACTAATGCGTCGGCATTCTTTGTGTATTTGATGAACCGAGTTTTCCGAGAGCACATGGATAAGTTCAAATTGGTATTCATAGATGATATCTTGATGTACTCTAGAGATGAAAGGGAGCATGAAGTCCATCTTAGATTTGTGCTTGAGACGCTGAGGCAGAATCAGCTAAAGGCGAAGTTTTCGAAGTGTCATTTATGGAAGAAGGAAATGAATTTTCATGGTCATGTAATCTCAGAGAAAGGGTTGTCTGTAGATCCAACTAAGATCGAAGTGGTGAATAATTGGAAGAGACCTGAGACAGTGACTGAGATAAAGAGTTTTCTTGGATTGGATGGATATTAGCGAAGATTCATTAAGAATTTTTCGCGGATAGCAACACCGATGACTAAGCTAACGCGAAAAGATGTGAAGTTTGTGTGGACCAATAAGTGTGAGGAAGCATTCCAGAGCTTGAAACACTTATTGACCCATGCACCTATGTTATTTGTTCTTGAAGGGAATCCGTATTTGGTAGTTTATACAGATGCATGTGGAACTTGATTAGGAGCTGTGTTGATGTAGAGAGGTAAAGTGATTACCTATGCTTCTCGACAGCTTAGACCGTATGAAGTAAGATATCCAACGCATGATTTAGGGTTAGCTGTGGTGATTTTTGCATTGAAGGTGTGGAGACATTACCCTTTGGGAGAGCAGTTTGAGCTTTATACGGATCATAAGTCATTGAATTATTTGTTCTCTCAGAAGGAGTTGAACATGAGACAGCAAAGATGGTTAGAGTTTATTTCTGCTTATGATTTTGGAATTGAGTACACACCATGGAAAGGCAATAAGGTTGTAGATGCACTTAGCAGAAAGCATCAAAATGCGGTGCTGGCGATGATAGCTAAGTGGAAAGATTTGGAAACATTGTCGACTTGTAGAGTGCAGTGGAGATCTGAGGCTGGGTCTAGTGGAGAATCAGTTGTGTTGTCTTGTTTGGAAGTTCGACCGATAAAGATCGAAAGGATTACTTCTAAACAGGAGGAGGATCCAGTATTAGTCGAACGGATCAGGAAGTTAAGGGATGGAACCGAGAGCGATGACTTGAACGATTTTAGTCTTGACCAGAATGGGTGGTTGAGAAAGAAAGGAAGGTTATGTGTTCCGAATGTGGGAGACATGAGGAAGGAAGTTTTGGAGGAATGCCATCGGTCGAAGTTCACTATTCATCTAGGAGGAACTAAGATGTATAAGGACATGAAGAGAAATTTCTTCTGGGAAGGCATGAAGAGGGATGTAGGCTTATGGGTGAAGCGGTGTTTGAACTGCCAACAGGTAAAAGCCGAACATCAGAAGCCAAGTGGGTTGCTTCAGCCATTAGATATTCCGGTATGGAAGTGGGATTCTATTTCTATAGATATTATAGATGGGTCGCCAAGTTCTAGTAGAGGAAATGAAAGTATATGAGTCATAGTGGATAGATTGACCAAGAGTGCCCATTTCATTCCAGTTAAGTCAACTAGGATGGCACCTGTCCTGGCTAAGTTATTTATAAAGAATATAGTTAGACTTCATGGAATTCCTAGTAGTATAGTATGTGATAGAGATTCCTTGTTCACTAGCGAATTCTGGAAGAGTCTACAGGATGTATTAGGTACCAAGCTCAAGATGAGTACCGCTTACCATCCACGGACTGATGGGCAAACGGAAAGAGTTAACAAAGTCTTGGAGGATTTGTTTAGAGCTTGTGTGTTAGATTTTAGGGGATCATGGGAAGACCATCTACACTTAATCGAGTTTTCGTATAACAACGGTTACCAGTCTAGTATAGGGATGGCACCGTTTGAAGCTTTGTATGAAAGGCCATGCAAATCCCTCGTTTGTTGGTTAGAAACCGAGGATAGGTCGGTTCTTGGTCCAGATTTAGTGAGAGAAGCTACAGAGAAGATTGAGTTGATTCGAGCTAGGATGAAGGAAACTTAGTCTAGGCAAAAGAGTTACGTGGATGGAAGATGGAAAGACTTAGAGTTCTCTGTTGGATATCATGTTTTTTTATAGGTGTCACCGATGAAGGGTGTGATTCGATTTGGGAAATCAGGGAAGTTGGCACTGAGATTCGTAGGACCATTTCCTATTGTAGAAAGGATCGAGAAACTCGCATATAGAGTAGAGTTACCAAGCAGTTTGGCAAGAGTCCACGATGTGTTTCATGTTTCTCATATAAGGAAATGTGTTGGAGACCCGGAGACTACTATTGTACCGACTGTGTTAGATTATTTGGTAGTAGAACCGGACTTGACTATAGATAGAAAGCCGATTCGTATAGTTGCGACAGATGAGAAGAGACTAAGAAACAAGACTGTCATATTAGTGAAAGTCCAGCGGAGCGACGATGAGAGAGACTGTACTTGGGAGACTAAGAACAGGATTAGAGACGCTTATCCTGACTTGTTTGATGGTATGTTTTACCTTTTTGATTGATTTGTTGTGTACCTTATCGTAATTTCGAGGACGAAATTCCTTAAGGAGGGGAGTCTGTAACACCCCATATTTTTAGTAACATTATCAGGAACATTTAATTAGGTAAATTAAATGAAATAATGTAAAATGGTTAATGGATTGAGATTTGTGATTAGTAAGGGTAGCCGCACCATATACAAATGAACTAAAGAATTAAAATGTTAAGGCAAATAGATAAGGGGCAATATAGGAATAGGACACTTCCATATACCCTAAACCCTTAACCCCATCATTCACACGTTCATTTCTATATTCACAAAAGAAAAACAAACTTGAGGACGGCCACCATTAAGGGAAGAAAGGAGAAGATAAGCAAGACTTCAAAGGAAAATCTTGAGCAACTTAATCAAGATCAAATGTCAAATCCTTAATCTTAAAGCTAAGGTGAATAATGACTACATCTCATTTTTCTAATTATTTTCGGTTTTAAGAATAATTCAGATTTATTTGCAATGCTATGCCATAATTTTGAAGGATTAAAATGTTTATATATGCTTGTTGATGACTTATGGTTATTCATATAGGTTTTATGGTATGTTTTAATGTGAAAACCCTATTAAATGACATCCAAATGCCTTGCGATTTTAGTTTTAGATCAAAAATGATATTTTAGAGACGGGTTTCAATTTTCACAATTTTCTGAATTTATGTGGATTTAATATAAATTTTCTAGTGAAGAAAATGATTATATAGGTTTAAAGTAATTTACGGCTAAATTGTTTATGATTTGGGTTTGAAATTAATATATGTTAGAAAAAATATTAAAATTGATTTTCTGGAATTTTTGTAGAATTTTCCTAAGGGTTTTAATAGATATATAAATTATTTAAGGTATGAGACTTAAATGTTTTATATATTTATAAAAGGAGAAGGGGTATTTTGTAAATTATTTAAATTGTAAATTTCTAAAATATTGGCGGCACTTTTAGAAAAGAAAATTAGCAACCAATCAGATTTTGACAAGCAGGTTAGTTGAAAAGATTGCTTTAAAAGGATAAAAATCAGTTTAAACATGTTTATTACATGTTTTACCACTTTCGGCACCTCGCTTTCGACCTTGTTCCTCCGCCTCCATCACCATCAAAACCAATGCGCCTGGTATCAAGACTTGGTACATAGCATATTGGACTAGCCGAAAGGTGTGAGGTCGAAACTCAGGGTTCCGAAGGGGTCGAAGCGCTACTTTGCTTTCAAATGAAAACGCGTCTGCTTTGCTTTCAAAGGATATGCTTTCGACTTGGTTGGCTTTCAGCCGAGTCAAATGCTTTAAAGGAAAGGTTTCGAATGGGTTGCTCCTTTTGTTATAAGTAAATGCTTTCAAAGGGGTCGAAACTCCTAGCTGACGCTTTTCTTATCTTTAGAAGAAATTGGTTTCGAAAGGTATACTTTGTTTTAAAATCCAAGCCACTTTTCCAATGCTTTCAGAAGGTTTGTTTCGACACTATCACTTCTTAACTTAGGAATAGCTTTCGAAAGAGTGCTTTCGACCTAAATGCTTTATAACCCTTTTGCTCTTTTGAAGGTAGAACCCAAAGATTTTGAAGGAGTTAGTTTGAAGTGGTTTCGAAAGGTTTTCCACATGTTCTAATTGATCCTAAATGCTTTCGAAAGGTTTGTTGTTATAAAGGTTTTGATGCTTTCGAAAGGTTTTAAATAATGGTTTTGAAGGGGTGGTTCCCCAATGGTTTCGAAAGGTTTAAAAGGGAAGATATTCCAACTATTTCGAAAGGTTTGGAAGGAAAGGTTTTCCAATGGTTTCGAAAGGCAATGTTTAAAGGTTTTAAAGAAGGAAGTCTAAGGTTTATAAAGCTTTCGAAGGGAATGTTTTTCAAGGGTTTCGAAAGGAATGTTTTGGCCTTTCGGCTTAGGTTATAAAGAAGGGTTTACTTGGTTTCGAAAGGGGTACTTTCAATGGTTTCTGAAAGGGGTACTTTCAATGGATTCGAAAGGGGTACTTTCAATGGATTCGAAAGGGGTACTTTAAAGGGTTTAAATGTTTTCATTAACAAAGATTTGGGTAAAGTATATATAACCTGGCAAGGTGATTTTGAGTAAAGCTTAGAGTATATATTTTCCTTGTTTAAGTTTGATTTAAAAGGTTTTAAATCAATTTTGAGAAGAAGAGGTTTTTAAGGAAAATTTAAGGGAAGATTACCCTAAGTAAAATGACTCGGATATTTGTATACCAGATGGGACTGGTATAGGGTCATGCCCTATACATTAGCTATTAGTTCCAGCTAATTTAGTCCAAAATTCCAGTGTGTAGGGCTTTGTCACAAGTAAGACTAAAATTATGTTACACACATAGGGGAATATATTTGTATAGAGGTAGGTTATTGGTGAGCCCGCAAAACCATTAGGATCAGGTGACCCTGGGACAAGATAAGTTAGGGACAGACTGTCTAGAAGAGGAGTATCTAAAAGGTAAGTTAGGGACAGACCGTCCAGAAGAGGAGTGTCTAACAGGTGTTAGATTATTTTGTTTATATTATCTGGTAGGCACGAGTCAGCCAAAGGTTAGTAGTTAGCCAAACAAAACTATAGTATTCGGACAGATGGTTCATTTGTTACCTGACATGTAAGTTTACATGATATTGCTTTACAGTTTTAACCAGTTTTGGTTGCAAGATTATGATTTGCAAAAGATATATTTTAAATGGATGTTAGTGAGGGGAAACCCGTTCCGCTAAGCAGCGTGGTCTCACTTAATATCAAATAACCAAGATATATTGTATTATTCATACCAGGCTTTGTGTCTGACTTGAAGTTTATCTTTTTCCCCTTAAACTCTCGGGTGCTCAAAATTGATTTGAGTAGGCTAAGGGTTGAGGTTTACAGGTTTAGTAAGTTAGCGAATAAAGCTTCCGAAGACGAGCAGATGGCTGACGGATAGCTATTTAGGAGTTGCTATTTTATTTTGTTTGTTCCGCTATGTTGTATTAAGTCGGTTATGATTATATAGTACTCTGGTCAACCAAGGCGGCATCTTCATATGTCGCTCTTATAATAATTATATTTGATCTTTACCTGGGAAACGACTATGGGATTATGTAATTGAATGTGAAACATGTGTTTTGAAATGTAATCAGAAATGTTGTTTTTTTTAAATCTATGATTTTGTTTCATATTAAAGTTCTTCTGATATTATGGATACTATTAACGTTACAGTATTTGGTCACTGGAAGTTAATACTTAGGATGACTGCAGCATCTATAGCGCTTAGCTTCGGGCCTCTAGATAAGGGATGTTACATTCTAGCACCTACATTGGCATTTGCGTTTGGATTAGCATTTGCCTGTCGACCCGGATTCCTCCTAGTATTGGGTCGAGCATTTCCATTTGTTGTTGTGCTTCCTCCACCTAGATTACCTCTTCCGTTTCCTGCCTTCGTATCTTCCTTTTTCGTACATCTGTATTCGAGCCTTAGTAAGATACATAAGAATGATCTAAGAGAAAAGGGGAATACGTACTTATAGATATATATATAACAAATGCAAGTACGTTACTATAGCATTAACCTAAACCCAAATCTCATTCTCTGATTCATTGGGTTATGTTTTGAAAATCTTTTAAGTTCAAATTTCTTTTAAATTTACATAAACCTATGCTCTGATACCAACTTGTAACATCCTCCATTTGGAGGCCTAAAACTAACTGTTATAGATGTTGCAGTCATCTATAATTATTATTTTCGGTGGCCAAATGCAGTAATATTAGATACATTGATATACCAGAAACACATGGATATGAAAAAATTTAAACTAAATTTTAAAACAAATTTATCATTCCATTTCAAATTGCGTTTCAGATTCATTACATAATCTCAATTCATAAACCATGTTCAGAGAAATATAATTATTACAAATTACAACAAGAGCGACATATGAAGATGCTCCCTTAGTTGATCAAAGTCTAAATATAGGCACTAAACAACTTCGCCATTACATCCAACTACACATCAGAATCAAACAAAAAGGACTCCTAATTGCCAACTTGGCTCCTGCATGTCTTCGAAAGCTTATTCGTCTAAAGGAGACCCTAAAAACCTTAACTCTCAAACTACTCAAAATCAATTGAGCACCCGAGAGTTTAAGGGGAAAACATAAACTTCGAGTCAGACAAAAATTCTAGTGTGAATAATAACCTACCATCACGAACCATATAGATATCTAGTGAGACCACGCCGCTTGGCGGAACGGGTTTTCCCTTCAGTAGTATCTTAACCCAATTTATAATAGCCATATACTATGCACCTGCATCCACAATGGTTAAGAACATAACATGATAAAATGTATCATAATGATATGCAAACATGCAATATGCTCTGGATTTCCCATCCCCATTCTTCTGACTATCTGTCTCAAGTTATAGTTTCTAGGGTCACTATTAACCTATTAGTTTTCATGGGCTCACTAATAACCTGTTCAATTCTTTATGGATTTCATATCCACTTTCATAGTTTCCATGGGATCACTATGAACCTAGTGGTTTCTACCAATACTATTATCCAATCATAGTTTTCATAGGATCACTATGAACCTATTGGTTTCTACCAATAACATCTCTCATATCATAGTTTTCACGGGCTGCCTATGAACCTATTGATCTCTTTCAATAATTTATTCCGGACATAGTTTTCATGGGATCACTAAAAATCAATTGGCTCCTGCCAATACCATTCCTCAAATTATAGTTTTTTTGGGCTAACTAATAATCTTTTTAACTCCATGGTCTTTTGATTTAGTTTACATTCACTATTTGGTTAACCTAGCGGTCATCCCACCCTTTAACACCAACATGCCCATATGGTTTATAAAGTGAATATGATAACACAAACATTCATTATAACTGATCAAATGATACATACTATATAAACATCTATAATTTATTTCCATATATCCATTTTTCTAATGATAGGTGGTCAACAATCCTTACCGACCAATTTACTAAGGAAAACTTCCTTTAATATTTCAAAGTTAAATGTCATTTCAAACTCTTTTACATTGCCATGTGTTTACTTTAAAAATGAGATTGGGTTCTCTAATTTGAAAACTAAGGCTTTCGACTATACACTTGGGATCATTGTGACATCTTGAGTTACTCTCCGTCACTCTCCCTTTTAACATCATAGAGCAACCAAGCCCTTTGTCCCCTTCCATTTATCTAATTTGGTCTAAGTACTAGTTTTTCACCTGCTTCCCACCAACATGAAGGAGCGTTACACGGTCAGTCATACAACGCCTCAAATGGTACCATATAGATGCTAGATTGATAACTATTGTTGTATGTGAACCCTATCAAATGCAAGTGATCATCCTATGGCCTCCAAAGTCGAGTATGCAAGCTCTTAAAAGATCCTCCAAGGTACTATTCACTCTTTCGGTCAGGCTATCGGTTTGTAGGTGATAAATTGTACTGAGATGTAGCTCTATCCCCAATGCCTCTTGTACGGACTTCCAAAACCTGCTAGTGAATAAATGATCCCGGTCACTCACAATGCTCTTTGGCACACCATGGAATCACATCACATATTTCAATACAATCGGCCAACTTAGGTGTCGTTCTATTAGACCTAATGGCTATGAATCAAGCACTCTTCATTAGTCTATGACTATGACCCAAATTCTATTATACCCTCCTCTCTTCCTTAGCAATCCATTGATGAAATCCATTCAAACTTGCCCCTACTTCCACTCAAGGACCTTAACTGGTTGCATCAACCAACTTAGCTTCTTCTGCGATGCCTTTACCAACAGACCGTTCATGCACTTTGATATGAATGTCTCGAAATCCTTCTTCATCCCTTACCAATAATATGTCTACTTTATATCATGATACATTTATTACCACCATGATGTATAGTCAATCTCAAATAATAGCATTCTTGTAGTACCTCATCCCTTAATCCATCCATATCAGGAACAAACAATTTCTCATCCTTCTGGAGACAACTATCTTCTGTACTACCTTATCTCATCAGACTCTACTACTTCCTCTATCTTTTTTACGATCTCCACTAGTCTAGAAAAGCACCGCTGACTAGTGTCAATCCTCTCAATCAAAGTAGGTCTGATAGTCAAACTTGCCAACATCTCTGGCTTTAACTCACAATAAGGTTTGAAGTCATAACCAACAATAAACTCGAGCCGTGTCCACTCTAGGAATATCACCCCTAAACTGGCATGTCTTCTACTCAAAGCATCAGTGACTGCATTTCCTTTACCAAGCGTATAAGAAATGCTAAAGTCCTAGGAGGCCAAAAATTCCAACCATCACTGCTGGTGAAGGTCGAGGTCTTTTAAGGAGAAAAGGTATTTCAACAATTTATGGTCCGTGAATAACTCGAACATTTCCCCAAGCCAATAATTCATCCAAATCTTCAAAGTAAATACAATTACCACCAGCTCCAGATCATGGTTGGGTACCTTCTCTCATGCGGCTTCAATTGTCGACTGGCATATATGAAATGCTGATCTCCTTGCATTAGTACCACACCTAATCTGGTATCACAAGCATCCGTGTATATCGCCAGCTCCTTATTCCCACTCGAAGTGCTTGACATTGGTGAACTCATCAAACTCTCTTTCAGACTCATAAATACATGTTCGCACCCTGCGTCCTATACAAAGTCTAGTTTTCCTTCGTCAAACTGGTCAACGGTGTTGCTACCTTCAAGAAGTCCTTGATAAAACTTCTGTAATATCCCGATAGTCTAAGGAAACTTCTCACATCTGTCGAGTTCTTTGGTTGGTTCCAGTCTTGAACCACTGCCACATTACAGGATCTACAACAATACCTTGCTTGTTCTGAAAAAACGTAAACTAAGAATCTCAATTCCTCCTTCGAAAGTGACACTTCAAAAACTTTGCATTCAGTTTATGCTTCCTCAACACTTCAAGCACAATCCTCAAATGTGTATTATCTTCCTCTTCCGCTCATAAGTAGAAGAGAATATCTTCCATGAACACAAGCACAAACTTATTTAATGATCTAGAGGACACGATACATAAGATCAACAAAGTTTGTCGATGCATTGGTCGGCTCGAATAGCATAACCAGTTGCTCATAAAACCTAGATGGCATAAGAAATACTATAATTGGCACACTCTCCTTCGCTATTCTCAGTTGATGAAACTCCATCCTAAGAATCAACTAAGAGAACACCTTTGCACTATGAAGCTAATCGAACAAGTCATCTATACATGGGAATGGATACTTGTTTTTCCTCATTACTTTGTTCAGCTCACACAATCACCACACAACCTCAAAGTGCCATTCTCTTAGTGCAAAATACTACAGTTGCCCTACTCAGATATACTACTAGGAATGTATCCCTTCCTCATCAGGTCAGTGATTTGCACCTATAGTTCCTTATGCTCCCTGAGTGCCATACACCTCAAAGGCATAACTACAGGTCTAACATCCTTCACTAAATTTATGCCAAAATTCATCTACCAGTATGGCAGTGATCTGGTCACCTCCTCGAATACGTTCGGACACTCTCTAATGGTAGGCACAAATGATAATTCATCCTATGGAACCTCTAGCGAATATAGAATGCTAAACATAACCCCATCCTCTGGTAGGCAGCCAATCTTTACCTTCTGCTCATCCTAAGTCCCAATTGTCACCAACAGCTTCTCACAATCTAACACTACTGCATACTTCCTTAGCCAGTCCAGTTCTAAGATAACACCTAACCCCACAAACATAAAATAAATAGTCGCAAATAAAGGAACATCCATGACTCGACAAGACCAAACTACGAAAAACCATACACAGGCTGGTGGAGCCTCCAACTAGGTTTGTCGCTACCAAAGGTCAGTAATAGTTATAGGTTTTAATCCCAATCTATCTAGCATGTCATTAGATATAAAAGAGTGTGAAGCCCCGGTATCAAATAAAACTCATACGGGAACATCATAAATAGAAAGCATACCTTGAATGGTGACTCTCTTCCCATTCTCCTTCGCCGAGGGAGCACTCGACGAAGTCGGGACAACATCCAATGCATATGCTTCCACTATCTGCCTCTACTTCACCGATTCAAAACAATCTCTCTATATATGTCATGTCATGTTTTATTTATAATACTCCTTCCATTCAACTTTGCAATTCTTACTCATATGGCCCTTGTCACCACAGTTATAGCAATAGGGTTCCACTTAGCCTTTTTCTAAGCATCCTTGTTCGGGAACTGCTTCCTCTTGTTTGTTGTTCCATTTCTTCTTGCCTCCCCCGACTGAGTGTGGCCTTGGCTCTTCTTTAGAAACAACAACAGGCTTAGATTTGGAGTACAGACACTCATGCCAGAGAGCATTCTCAGCGAGTTTCCCAATGGACTCTTCAATGTGTCCCGCTGGCTTCTCTTCTAAATAATCATCCAGTCCCATAATAAACTTTTCATTTTTTTAATGGAGTATCGATAAAAGACATCCCATAGTTCGATAGAGCATCAAACTTAGCTACATACTCAAAGACATACATTTCCCCATACTTTATATCTACAAATTTACGGAATAAAACCGACTTCTGAGCTATCGGCATGAATTTCTCCCTAAATCTGGTCTTGAATTGGTCCTAAGTGAACTGATCCTCGTTCATAATATTCCACCAATTAATAGCTCTTCCTTTGAGCTACCGAGAAGCCAAGCTCCTCCTCAGAGCACCATCCGACTCCAAATCATCAAAGATACTTTCTCAAGTGTATACTCAATCCTGCACTTCCATAGCCAACTCTGTTCCTTGGAATGGTTTGCTACTAAGATAGGAAAAATCCTCGTTTAACTTTGCAAAATCATCCTGAGCGCCTTCACTTGAGCACCACCACCAAAAGCAACATTCAGAGCAGCCACCTAAGCATTTTGCAGCATGTTCCTTATCATGGTATCGAATATCATTTGCAAATAGGGATTAGCGGCTACCGAGCCTCCACCATTCCTCTTCAACTCCAGAGACAGAATTCCTAGTAGCATTTCTTGTATGTAGTCTTATTCTTAATCTAAACTAAGAATGATCAGTATCCTATAAAGAAAATTTGCGTCAATGGTACTCGTGTGCAATGTGACTTATGTACACACACGCACAACACAACTATATAGTTTTAAAACCAAAATATAAAACAAATACACTCTCTCATATACCCTCGATCATTCTAGAGTGTTGCACTTACTATGTTTCTAATGGATCATGGTATCAACTTAGAATTAAGAGAGTTAACCTAAGTTTAATCGCTTAACCTAAGCTCCAATACCAAATGTGATGACAACCTTACACCTTTGGTACCCAATATGCATATATAGTGCCTTACGACGGTGCCCGACCGGTCCAGGACAGTTGTTAAGGGTTGTAAAGTAAATAAAAAATCACAGAACATGTCATATATATCATAGTGCGTCGAATAAAATATAATAATAATTATAGGTATAAAATAGGCGAGATAGTAATAACTAAATAAACCACAAAATTAGAGTACATAGTTTCATACATTCAAAAAATGGTAATATAGTTTATATAACTAATAGATAAACTCCAAATGATAAACTATCTCTAAATAATGTAAACTAATATTGTCCAAGCTCTATAGTATTGCACAGCGAACTAAGCAATAATAAGCATAAATATAAGTACGAGAAAGCATTACCTCCTACTAATCCATCTATACAGCTCCATGTGTCGCCTTCACTTGCTATTTAGTCTATTTTCATAACCAAATGATCTTATATTGTATTAATAATTTGGGTTGTATTGTGTTGTGACAATTTTTACCATTAGAATTAATTATGGACTTTTTTTATCTTGAAAACTTGTAATTGCTATAACTTTTGATAAAAGTCAAATTGGGTCCTTAAACCTGTTCCAATGAAAGATATGACGGTTTGTCTTTCCGTAGAGTGGTCATAATATATATTTGGCTTTATAGTTTAGAAGTCATCTCAGTTTTGAATTATATAGTTTTAGTCAGATTTAGTGGAAATTAGCCTTAGCCTATAATTAGGCCCACTAACCCATTTCGGAAATTGTGTTAACTATGACACCTGGGGCAGCCACTAATCACTTTTCTACTTTTTTCTAAATCATATCTAATCCTCTATTAATCAAATCTCATATCAAATCCATCATCCTTCATACTAAATATAGTCAAATCTAGTAATTAAGGGTAGATTAGCAAGGAGATGAACTAGAGATTAGCAAAATAGCATTTTGGGTCTTTGGGATCCATGCTCAACTGTTCATCTCGAATTTACATTGAGATTTTTGTTTTACATTGATAGGTGAGCGATCTATCATCTAATCATCTTTATATATGCTTATATATGTTTAAAACATGTTTTATATCCACTTTTAAACTTAAAAATGTGTTTTTGAGCTAATTTGGATTTATAAATAGTTTTAAATGATTTTTAAATGAGTTTAATAAGTGTTTGCATGTCATGGTTGATCATATGGATGCCAAAATAGGATATGGGTGTTATGCTGATTCCAATGATATAATGTCATTTTGCTTGTTTGGATGTATCTTTTCATGTTTGAATATAATTGAAATGCTTATCAAAGCGAATTTGGGATGGCATGACTTCGATAGATGGGCTTTAGAGTCTTTAGAGTCGGATTGATGCAAATGAGTCGCACGTGGATCGAAGCGTTTGGATTGGGTGGAACAGAGCTGAAAACTTTATTTTTTATGACTATGTGTCAACCATAATTGATAGGCCACAATCAATGTCGATCAGCCCCGATTGATCGCATCGGGTCAAACATGGGTTTTTATAAAGGTGGACCGAAGTTTTAGTGTGGGTGGCTAAGGAGATGAGCTACTTCGGGGCAAACTACAAACTGTGTGGATAAATTTGAGCCAGATTGACCGTCAAAGGAGGAAAGGTGCGCAAGCTTTAGAAACTTTGAAATATTGGCTAAGTGTTAAGCTAAATCAATTGACATCGATCAATGCAACTTACGAGGGATGTGATGGGAAGGCTTGAGGTAGGCGACCTGACCAATCACAAATGGTTTGGAGCAGCATGAGGCTTGGGGATCGATAGGTGGTGGCATTAAACTTTTGGTGATTTATGTGAGGAAAACCCTATGGCTACTTTGGGGCAAGTAGGAGATCTGTTCGAGCTAGACTTAAGCCTACTTTAGGGTTGAAACGAGGCATTTCAAGAATTATTGAGGCAACCATGAAACTGATGAGACTTTGAGGAATCGATGTTTTAAGCAATGTGTTAACCTAAAAAATGGATCAACATCCTAGATTGTGTGTGAAAGCACCAGCCTTGTTTATCAAGGTAAATAAAATAGAAACAAAGAATAATAACTTGCAGATAAAGTAAAGAGACAAGAGATTTTTAGTGGTTCGGCTGTTAACGAAGCCTACGTCCAATTAATAACTTTTTTATTGACTGACTGCAATTACAAGTTGAATCTGATTACAATTTGATTGGGTCTTATGAGTTAGATCAAGTCACCAGTGTTAGAGTTCACTGGAGAATCACAGCAAACCCTTTAGATGACTGTTGTGTGGAAGGAGAAGAGTGAAGAATAGTTTCTGCAGAGTTTCAACAGTCGGTCTAGAAGATCCTCTTTATGTTGACGGTAGAATTGTATTTATAGGAACTGGAGAGCCCTTAGGCTAAAGCCTTTTGTCAAAGAATCACATTCGAAGGTACGCAGGCGCTCCCAAAATTCCAGAACGAGCCGACCCAATCTGATGGATCGCTAGCGATCCATAGGGCATGGATCGCTAGCAATCAATGTGGTTAGAGTATTTTTGGCTAGTTCCCTTTGGATCATGTTTCATGCCTTGTGTAGATGCTCTTTATATAATTTCATGACTAGATGCTTTGCTTTGATGATGATTCATATACTGATTGCATTGAACAGCTGATGGAGTCAGATGAATGCACACTTCTCGATCTAACTAGCTTGGAATTCCATCATACTTAGCAGACATAATTAGAAAACTTATTAAATCATGGTACAAGAGGACTGGAGGATCCATGAGCAACCCTTATCGATCGCTAGCGATCCATAGGAGATGGATCCTAGTGTAACATCCCCCACTTGGAGGCCCAAAACTAACGACTATGGATGATGCACTCATCCATAGTTATTAATTCTCGACGACCAAATACGGTAATGTTAGATACATTGATATAACAGAAACACATGGATACGGAAAATATTTAAATCATTAAACAACTTTCACATTTCATTTCAAATCATTTCAAATTCATTACATAATCCCATATTTGAGAACCACGTTTAGAGAAATTATAATTATTACAACATACGCCAAGAGCGACATATGAAGATGCCTCCTTGGATGATCAGAGTGTGTGTATATATATAGGCAATTTAAAAACTTTTCCTTTACAACAAACACAACGGAATCAAAATAGAAAAGAACTCCTACTAGCTAGATTACCTCATGCTCGTCTCCGGAAGCTTATTCGTCTAAAGGAGAACCTGAAAACCTCAACTCTCAGACTACTCAAAATCAATTGAGCACCCGAGAGTTTAAGGGGAAAAAATAAACTTCGAGTCAGACATAAAGCCTGCTATGAATAATAACCTACCATCTCAAACCATTTAGATGTCTAGTGAGACCACGCCACTTAGAGGAACGGGTTTTCCCCTCACTAGTATCTTATCAAAAACTTATGATAACCATATACTGTGCTCCTACATCCACAATGGTTAAAAACATAGCAATTAAAATACTTTGATGATATGCAAACAAGTAAATCATTCTGGATTTCCCATCCCCATTCATTTGACTGTCTGTCTCAGTTATAGTTTCTAGGGTCACTATTAACCTATTAGTTTTCATGGGCTAACTAATAACTTGTTTAAAGCAAATGGACTACCTGTCCTATTTCATAGTTTTCATCAGATCACAAAGAACCTATTGGCCCCTGCTAATACTTCATTCAATTATTTCATGGGTTCTTCCTGAACCTATCAGTATCTCCAATAACTCCCTTTTTATCATAGTTTTCATGGATTGACTATGAACCTATTGGCTTCTGTCAATAACTTAATCTGGATAAAGTTTTCATAGATTCACTACAAACTTGTTGGGCCCATGCCAATAACTCTTCCTAAACATAGTTTTCATGGGTTTACTATGAACCTGTCTATATGAAAACTTCTTTAATCAGTATTTAGGCATCCTATATTCCGGTCTTCCTAACCTCGTGGATGCAATTCTACTCATTCAGGAGTTAACTCAATTTATATTCACTATTGTGTCAACCTAACTGGTTATTCTGCCCTTTCTCCCCAAAATACAGTTATGGGTCCATTTTACAGCGAATATGTATATTAGAAGAAGCAAACATAATAACATAATAACACCAACATCTATGGTTTAATATCCTTGAAATCATTTTCATATGAAATATGGTTAATCCCTTGAACCTATTACTTTATCAAGGAAAGCTTCTTAAAAAACTCCATACTTAAAAGCTGTTTTAAAATTCCTTTATTTTACCATGAGTTTTCCTTTAAAAATGAGATTGGGTTCTTTGTTTTGAAAACTAAGGCTTTCGAAACCTTAAACCTTTACTTTTGAAACCATTGGATAACCTCCTTCGAAATCATTCAAATCTTCTTTTCAAAACACTATGCATATGCCTTTCGAAACACTTTAAATCATCTCTTTCGAAACCGTCAAAACATACCTTTCGAAAGTATTAAAGCATCACTTGCTTATTTATAAAAGGATAGCTTTAAAACCAATTGAAAGTACCCCTTTCGAAACCATTTGAAAGTACCCCTTTCGAAAACATTTGAAAGTACCCCTTTCGAAACCATTAAAAGTACCCCTTTCGAAACCATTTGAAAGTATCCCTTTCGAAACCAATAGTCTTCAAATAAAAGTGATTTGAGAAAAACTGATGGCTTTAGAACCATCCTTTCGAAAGCATTAATCATTTAAACAACATTTGAAAGGATAGCTTCAAAACTCCTTTCGAAGCCATTGCCTTCGAAACCATTAAACTCTTTCGAAAGCTTTAGGAAGTGGCTTATTATATTTATAAAACAAAAGTTTCCTTTCGAACCAGTTGATGACTTCAATCCATTCGAAAGGCATAAGGTCGGCAGCATGGTTTCGACTGGGTTCAAACTACCCTTTCGAAAGCATTGATTTAAAAACAAGGAAACTCCTTTGAAAGCTACTTTGAACAAAAAAGGGGGCAATCATCTTCGAAAGTTATTTAAATGGGTTTCGACCCTTTTGAAAGCATCCTTTTGAAAACAAGGCAGGTGACATCTTCGAAAGCTATTTAAATGGGTTTCAACCCCTTCGAAAGCATGGTTTCGATTCCATACCTGCCGCCATTCTCCAATCCACTACGTACCAATGCCTTGATACCTGTGTATTGGATTCGACTTGGTTGAGACGGAAGTATAGGGTCGAAAGGTACTACTGGAAGTGGCGAAACCATAATTCTGTACAAAAACTGTTTTGTTGCATTTTCAAGTAATTTCTTTTTAACTAACCCGCCTATTTGTAAAAACTTAATTGGTTGCCATAAACTTTTCAAATTCTTTCCAAAATAAAATTGCCGCATTTATTTCAAATTTATTAAAATAATTTAGCTAATAAGCCCTTCCTTAAGCAAAACAAATAAAACATTTAAGTCCTCCAAATAAATTAATTTAATTTCCATAGTATATTACTTATCAAAATTCCCAAAAATCATAGAAATTCACTTTTATCATGTTATCTAACATATAGAAATTTCAGACCCAAATTCCTTCATATAATAGCCGAAATAATTTTTGAACCCAATTTATTCATTTCTTCCTTCAAAAATTCAAAATAAATTTTCCATAGCTTGGAAAACTACAAAAGTTAAAACTCATCTCCAAAAGAATGTTTTACATAACATATATATTCCTCATGGCATTCGAAATCCAAAAAATACGATTTTTACCTAAAATTGAATTAAACATTTATCAAACAATCTTGTTGGAATCTAACATATCATAAAATCCATGCATATCATCATCAAAATCATCACACAAGGTTTTAAACATAAAACCGAAATCAAATGATCTTCAGAAACAAAAATAGAGATCGTTTTGATTATTATTCACCTTGATTAGGATAAGGAACTTGATCTTTGATCTTTGATTAATTCCCTTTGCTTGATTGCTTAGCTTTAATTGATTTTTCCCCTTTTTCTTCCCTAGGTAATGGTCGACTTGAGCTCTCTTTAATTTATGTTTTTGTGTTTCGAAAATGAACGTGCAAAGTAAAGGAAACGAGATTTTAAGGGTAATGGGATTATGGTGCGTCAATTACCTATTAAGCCCTTGTTTTATTCTCTTATTAGTTATCTAATAAACCATTTTCATAAACTCGATCTTTATTTTTAATTATGCACATCCTATAGTTAATTTTTCAAACTCAATCCCCTTATCACTCTAATATTTACATTATTCTATTTAATTTATCTAATTAAACCTCCTAAATAATGTTATTAAAAATTAGGGGTGTTACAGGCTCCCCTCCTTAAAGAATTTCGTCCTCGAAATTCAGAAAGGACTACATACTAAACATAGAAATCATCTGTAATAGCTCCTAACTACCATACTAGCCTACCTGACTAGCAACAGTCTATATAAAGAAAATATAGAACATACCCTCACAACAGATTAGGATAAGTATCTCTCTAATCCTGTCTTCTGTTTCCCAAGTACGGTCCTTCTCGTTGTCACTCCAGTGAACTTTCACCAACTTGACTATCTTGTTCCTTAACCTTTTCTCATCTCTAGCTACAACCCGAACTGGTTGTCTAACAAAAGTCAAATTCATTTCTACTGTCAACTCTTCCAACTCTGTCGGAGGAATAGTAGCCTCTGGATCATGCACATACTTGCGAAGATGAGACACATGAAACACATTATAGACATCTTCCATACTTCTCGGCAACTCTACTCTGTATGCGAGCTTTCTGATCCTCTCTATAACTTAAAACGGACCAACATTTCTCAATGCCAGATTCCCTGACTTTCCAAATCGTACCATACCCTTCATCGATGACACCTTAATGAAAATCCAATCTCCAACTGAGAAATCTAGGTCATTACGCCTCTTATTTGTGTAACTCTTCTGCCTGGACTGTGCTTCATTCATCCTTTCTCAGATCAACTCAATCTTCTTTGTCGCCTCTCTAACCAGATCCGGACCTAAGACTAATCTGTCTCCAGTCTCCAACCAACATGCTGGTGATTTGCACGGACTTCCATACAAAGCTTCAAAAGGCGCCATTCTTATACTAGTCTGATAACTATTATTATAGGGAAACTCCACTAAGTGTAGGTGATCTTCCCAAGATCCATCAAAGTCCAATACACAAGCTCTTAGTAAATCCTCGAGTACCTTATTGACTCTCTCTATCTGCCCATTGGTCTGAGGGTGATACGCAGTACTCATCTTAAGCTTGGTTCCTAATACATCCTGTAGACACTTCAAGAATTCACTAGTAAACAAAGCATCTCTATTACTGACTATACTACTAGGAATTCCATGTAGTCTAACTATGTTCTTTACGAACAACTTAGCTAAAACAAGTGCTATCCTGGTTGACTTAACGGGAATGAAATGGGCACTTGTCCACTATGACCCATATAATTTAATTTCCTCTATTTGACCTTGGCAACCCATCTATAAAATCCATGGATATCGAATCCCACTTCCAAACTAGTATCTCCGAAGGTTGAAGCAACCCACTCAACTTCTGATGTTCGGCCTTTACTTGCTGACAGTTTGCACACTGTCTAACCCACAAGCCAATATCCCTCTTCAAACCTTCCTAATAGAAGCTCCCCTTCATATCCTCCTGATACATCTTGGTCCCTCCAAGATGAATCGTAAACTTGGATCGATGACATTCCCCAAGAACTTCTTTCCTTAAGTCCTCAACATTCGAAACACACAATTGTCCCTTCTTTCTCAACCATCCCCTCTGGTCAAGACTAAAATCCTTTAGATCATCGATCTCAGTTCCAACCTCAAGCCTTCCAATCCTCTCGGCTAATAATGGATCCTCTTTCTACTTAGAAGAAATCCTTTCGATCAACACTGGTCGAACTTCTAAATAGGACAACATAGCGGTGCTCTAACTAGAGCTAGCAGTCGACCTTATCTGCACACTACAAGTAGTCAAAGCTTCTAAATCTTTCCATTCTGCCAACATAACTAACACCACATTCTTAAGCCTTTTATTAAGGGCATCCGCTACCTTATTTTCTTTCCCCGGTGTATACTCTATACCAAAATCATAAGCTGCTAAATACTCCAGCCACCTGTGTCGTCTCATATTCAACTCCTTCTGAGAGAATAAGTACCTTAAAGAATTATGATCTGTGTATAGCTCAAATCTCTCCCCTAAGAGATAATGTCTCCAAATCTTTAATGCGAAGATCACCACAGCCAACTCCAAATCATGAGTAGGATAACTTACTTCATGCGGTCTAAGCTGTCATGAAGCATAGGCAATAACTTCACCTGTCTGTATCAACACAGCTCCTAATCCAATCTCACATGCATCGGTATATACCACCAACCCTTGATTTCTGTCTGGAACTACTAACACCGGTGCATTGGTTAACAAATGCTTTAACTTAAGGAATGCTTCCTCACATTTGTCGGACCAGACAAACTTCACATCCTTCCTGGTTAACTTAGTCAAAGGTGCTGCTATCTGTGGAAATCCTTAATGAATCTCTGGTTATAGCCAGCAAGTCCAAGAAAACTACTTATCTCAGTCACCGTCTCTGGCCTCTTCCAATTATTAATGGCTTCGATCTTATCTGGATCGACTAACAAGCCCTTCTATGAAACCACATGACCAAGAACTAAACCTCTTTCTTCCAAAAATGACATTTGGAAAACTTCGCTTTCAGCTGATGCTGCCTCAACGTCTCTAGCAGTACCCTAAGATGATCCTCATGCTCTCTTTCATCCTTAGAGTATACTAAAATGTCATTTATAAACACTAACACGAACCTATCTAAGTACCCTTGGAAAACTCGGTTCTTCAGATCCACAAAGAAAGGAGGTGCATTCATTAACCCGAATGGCATTACTAACCACTCATACGAACCACACCTAGTTCAAAATGCTGTTAGTGGAATACTGTCCTCTGCCACTCTTAATGGATGGAAACTTGTCGCCAAATCCAATTTGGAAAATACTCTGGCTCCACACAACTGATCAAATAGATCATTAATTCTCGGCAAAGGATACTTATTCTTAATCGTCCTTTCGTTCAACTTACGATAATCGATACACATCCTCAACGACCCATCCGGTTTCCTCACGAACACCGCGGCCGCTCCCCAAGGCGAACTGCTTGGTCTAATAAAATTCCTTCCTTCTAGATCCATTAGCCGCACCTTCAATTCCTTTATCTCGGTCGGTGTCATCCTGCTAGGTGGTCTACTGACAGGTTCAGCTCCTGGCACAAGATCTATTCGAAACTCAACAGCTCATTTTAGTGGTAGTCATGTAACCGGCTCAAAGGTATCAGCAAATTCTCTTGGTACTTGAACCTGACTTAACTCTTCTTCCGCTTCCATAGCACTCAACAAAGCACAAGCACTACGGTTAGAATCCTTAAATGAAAATATGATCGGTTATGACTATCGGGGTGTCTCAACAATATTTCCTTATCCTAGCAAAATATCCTAGCCTCATATTTACCCAATCAATCCATACTCAAAAAGATCCTGAAATCCATGAAATCAAAAACATATAGACTACATTCAAACTTATGACCTAACAAATAAAGTTCTAACTGGTCGCATCTCATCCCCAGAGTTGTGTACCCTCATATCGGATTCGCAACCCTTAAGGTAGTAACAAGGTATGTGGGTTCTAAACATAACCTATCAACCAAACAATGAGATATAAATGAATGTGATGCACCGGTGTCAAATAGTATCCTAACTGGTATACTCTGAATCAAAAGCATACGTTCCATCATAGTTTTTCCCTTCTCAGAAGCAGCGGGCTACCAGATGATGGTCCAATAGCAAAAACCTTTCGCTTATCCGTTCGGACTGGTTCTGGACACTGATTCTTATAATGCCAACCTGGTCGCAATTAAAGCACTTCACATCTTTCTTCTCTATGGCCTTCTTTCCCTTGCCTGTCCGACATTCATGAGCATAATGACCCTTCTTATCACACTTGAAATAGACCAGCTCAGCCTTTGCCTTCTTGGCAGCCTCTCCTTTCTGGGCTCCCTTCTTCTTAAAGAACTTTCTCTTCTTTCCTTGAGAACCCTGGGTTTCAACTAGCTTTTCCTTCCCACAAATAGCAAGCATTTCTTCATGTCGGATTGCCATCTCCACAACTACATTACAAGGATCTCGGAGATGTGCAGGGTTGCCCTAGCAATCTCGGGTCTCAATCCTGAATAAACTTCTTATTCCTCTTGATGACGGTGTCAATAGTAGCATACCCATATCTGGACAGCTCATCAAACTTAGTAACATACTCAATTACCGACATCTCTCCCTGCACCAAATCCATGAACTTTCTCAACAATGCTGATTTAGCAACTTCAAACAAAAACCTCTGCTCGAATCTCCTTCGAAATTCTGCCCAAGTCAACTCTTCCTCCGGTATTCCGACAGTAACACTATTCCACCAATGGAGCTCTGCCCCTTGCAACTGCCTAGAGGCTAATCTCCTCTTTTTCTCATCATTCAATCCCAGATCAGCGAAGATTCTCTCGCAATGCAACAACCAATTCTCAACTTCTATGGCATCCTCCATTCCTACAAACGGCTACCCACCAAGACTGGTGTAATCCCTGCTCAACTTAGCATAGTTATTCCCTATTGGAGCCACGGTATTAGCTACTCCAACATTCCCAGCAACTCCAGCAGCTACTCCTGCTTGCATCAGATTGATGAAAAACTGATACATCGTCCCTATATCCACTATGGATTTCCAGCACCTACATTGGCATCTGCATTTTGATTAGCATTAGTCTGTCGTCCCGGGTTCCTCCTGGTGGGTCGAGCATTTCTGTTTGTTGTGGTGCTTCCTCCACCGAGATTTCCTCTTTTGTTTCGTGCCTCCATATCTTCCTTTCTCCTAAATCTGCATATGAGCCTTAGTAAAATACAAAAGAACGGTCTAAGAGAGAGGGGAATACATAATTATATATATATATCAAATACAAGTACGTTACTAAAGCGTTAACCCAAACCCCGATCTTATTTTCTGATTCATTGGATTATGTTTTTGAAAATCTTTTAGACTTAAATTTCTTTTAAGTTTTCATAAACCTATGCTCCGATACCAACTTGTAACATCCCCCACTTAGAGGTCCAAAAGTAATGGTTATGGATGTTGTAGTCATCCATAGTTATTAATCCTCGGTGATCAAATACAGTAATGTTAGATACATTGATATAACAGAAACACATGGATATGGAAAAAATTTAAAATCATTAAACAACTTTCACATTCCATTTCAAATCATTTCAAATTCATTACATAATCCCATATTTGAGAACCACGTTCAAAGAAACTATAATTATTACAACATACACCAAGAGCAACATATGAAGATGCCCCCTTGGACGATCAGAGTGTATATATATATTTATATCTAGGCAATTAGATAACTTTGCCTTTACAACAAACACATCGGAATCAAAATAGAAAAGAACTCCTACTAGCTAGATTGCCTCCTGCTCATCTCCATAAGTTATTCGTCTAAAGAAGAACCTGAAAACCTCCACTCTCAGACTACTCAAAATCAATTGAGCACCCGAGAGTTTAAGGGGAATACATAAACTTCGAGTCAAACATAAAGCCTGGTAAGAATAATAACCTACCGTCTCAAACCATTTAGATATCTAGTGAGACCTCGCCGCTTAGCGGAATGGGTTTTCCCCTCACTAGTATCTTATCAAAAACTTATGATAACCATATACTGTGCTCCTGCATCCATAATGGTTAAAAACATAGCAATTTAAAATATTATGATGATATGCGAACAAGTAAATCATTCTGGATTTCCCATCCCCATTCATTTGACTATGTGTCTCAGTTATAGTTTCTAGGGTCACTATTAACCTATTAGTTTTCATGGGCTAACTAATAACCTATTTAAAGCTAATGGACTACCTATCCTATTTCATAGTTTTCATGGGATCACTAAGAACCTATTGGCCCTTGCCAATAACTTCATCCAATTATTTCATGGGTTCTCCCTGAACCTATTGGTATCTCTAATAACTCCCCTTTTACCATAGTTTTCAAGGGTTGACTATGAACCTATTAGCTTCTGTCAATAACTTAATCCAGATATAGTTTTTATGGGTTCACTACAAATCTATTGGCCCCTGCCAATAACTCTTCCTAAACATAGTTTTCATGGGTTTACTATGAACCTCTCTATCTGACAACTTCTTTAATCGGTACTTAGGCATCCTATATCCTGGATGCAAATCTACTCATTCAGGAGTTAACTCAATTTCTATTCACTACTGGGTCAACTTAACTGGTTATTCTGCCTTTCTCCCCAAAATACAGTTATGGGTCCATTTTACAGTGAATATGTATATTAGAAGAAGCAAACATAATAACATAATAACACCAACATCTATGGTTTTATATCCTTGAAATAATTTTCATATGAAACATGGTCAATACCTTTATCATATTACTTTATCAAGGAAAGCTTCTTAAAAAACTCCATACTTAAAAGCCATTTTAAAACTCCTTTATTTTGCCATGGGTTTTCCTTTAAAAATGAGATTGGGTTCTTTGTTTTGAAAACTAAGGCTTTCGAAACCTTAAACCTTTACTTTCGAAACCATTGAATAACCTCCTTCGAAAGCGTTCAAATCTTCTTTTCAAAATACTAAGCATATGCCTTTCGAAACACTTTAAATCATCTCTTTCAAAACCATCAAAACATACATTTCGAAAGTATTAAAGCATCACTAGATTATTTATAAAAGCATAGCTTCAAAACCAATTGAAAGTACCCATTTTGAAACCATTTGAAAGTACCCCTTTCGAAACCATTTGAAAGTACCCCTTTCGAAACCATTGAAAGTACCCCTTTCGAAACCAATAATCTTCAAATAAAAGTGATTGGGGAAAAACGGATGACTTCGGAACCATCCTTTCGAAAGCATTAATCATTTAAATAGAACATTTGGAAGGATAGCTTCGAAACCCCTTTCGAATCCAATGCTTTCGATACCATTAAACCCTTTTGAAAGCTTGAGGCAGTGGCTTATAATATTTATAAAACAAAAGCTACCTTTCGAACTAGTTGATGACTTTAATCCATTCGAAAGGCATAAGGTCGGCGGCATGGTTTCAACTGGGTTCAAACTACCCTTTCAAAATCATTGATTTAAAATCAAGGCAACTCTTTCGAAAGCTACTTTAGACAAAAAGGCAGCAACCATCTTTGAAAGTTATTTAAATGGGTTTCGACCCTTTCGAAAGCATCCTTTTGAAAACAAGGCAACTGGCATCTTCGAAAGCTATTTAAATAGGTTTCGACCCCTTCGAAAGCATAGTTTCGACTCCATACCTACCGCCATTCTCAAATCCATTATGTACCAATGCCTTGATACCTTGTGTATTGGTTTCGACTTGATTGAGGCGGATGTATAGGGTCGAAAGGTACTACTGGAAGTGGCGAAAAAATACTTTTGTGCAAAAACTGTTTTGTTGCCATTTCAAATAATTGCTTTTTAACTAACCTGTCTATTTGTAAAAACTTAATTGGTTGCCATAAACTTTTCAAATTTTTTCCAAAATAAAACTGCCACATTTATTTCAGATCTAATTAAAATAATTTTGCTACTAAGCCCTTCCTTAAGCAAAACAAATAAAACATTTAAGCCCTCCAAATAAATTAATTTAATTTCCATGGTATATTACTTGGGAAAAATCCCCAAAAATCATAGAAATTCACTTTGAATATGTTATCTAACATATAGAAATTTCAAACCCAAATTCCTTTGTATAATAGCCGAAATAATTTTTAAACCCAATTTATTCATTTCTTCCTTCAAAAATTCATAATAAATTTTCCATAGCTTGGAAAATTACAAAAATTAAAACCCATCCCCAAAATAATGTTTTACATAACATATAAATTCCTCATGGCATTCGAAATCTAGAAAATACAATTTTTATCTAAAATCAAATTAAACATTTATCAAACAATCTTGTTTGAATCAAACATATCATAAAATCCATGCATATCATCATCAAAATCATCACACAAGGTTTTAAACATAAAACCAAAATCAAATGATCTTTAAAAACAAAAATAGAGATGGTTTTGATTATTATTCACCTTGATTAGATTAAGGAACTTGAGATTTGATCTTTGATTAATTCCCCTTACTTGATTACTTAGCTTTAATTGATTTTTCCCCTTTTTCTTCCCTAGGTAATGGCTGGCTTAAGCTCTCTTTAATTTACGTTTTTGTGTTTTGAAAATGAACGTGCAAAGTAAAGGAAACGAGATTTTAAGGGTAATGGGATTATGGTGCAGCAATTACCCATTAAGCCCTTGTTTTATTCTCTTATTAGTTATCTAATAAACCATTTCCATAAATTCCTTCTTTATTTTTAATTAAGCACGGCCTCTAGTTAAGTTTTCAAATCCCAATCTCCTTATCACTTTAATATTTACATTATTCTATTTAGTTTATCTAATTAAACCTCCTGAATAATGTTATTAAAAATTAGGGGTTTTACAACTAGCAATCCATCACCTTGGGAGATTTTTGACTTCTTTTTCTTGGGTCAATCTTGGTTGATTCTTCTAGTCCTTTTTGTTGGTACTTGAGTTGCTCTGACTCAACGTAGATGTTATGATTTCCTTTGAATTCCATTGAGTCAAAAACTTGGATAACATTTCCCCCTCAAATTATGCTTTCGTTGGAAACAAGGCATGCTTTGAAAGTTATTGCATTTGAGTTCCTATTTGGTGAGGTTTGAGTGTTCGTGTTGAGGCAATCATGTGAAGTTGGCTCTGGTTATTCAATCATTTGTTGAATTCCGAAGGGAATCGTCATAGCTTATAACAATGAATCAATTATAATGCCACAACTTTCAAGTGGCTTGAAAAAGATACTTAGATAATGCTTGGTAAATTGGGAAAAATTTGGTTGTTATTGTATGGATCACTAGCGATCCATAGTCTATAGATCTCAAGCGATCCAAGGACTTAGCATATTTTCTACTGCTCTACCTTATTTATTCCATTTGAGCCAACCTGCTTGCCCACATATCTCGATTCAATGATTTGAGCCAATTCTTCTTCGACCCGACCTAAATTCAATCCAAAACCTAACTCCATTCGCATAATCGACGTTGCTGGCCATCCATCGTCGAAGATTCCTGCCGTTGACTTTGCCTCGCCTTGCTGCCGTCTTGAGCCAGCCTTCTAGCACTCGAAACTTTGTCAATTTGGATTTCCATCGATACCTTGGATAGCCATCGACTTAAACATTGTCCATTCTTGCCCTTTTATTTTTGACTTGAGGTGGGTGGTGTAAAATTTGGCATTCGTTTAGCAATTTGGTGATGATGTTGGATTGATTGTTATGGAGAATTCGAGTTGATTGCGATTTTGTGGAAGAAGATAGTAAATCGAGTCTTGATTTCTTCACGGAATGATACTCGGGCTATACCCTGGTGCTTGACATGTTTTGCTATCTTCGTCCATAGAATCAGAATTGACTTGGGCTGAGTTGCATTGTTAATTCGACACGACATCCCACGAACTGGTTTTGGTTCTTCCGGGGGTGATAATAGCTTAGGGTAGCGTCTCGCATGCAGCTTACTTTGTTTTCACCTTCCAGAGAGTTCGAGTTGGTCCTGTTATTGCATACTTAGTGTACCTGAAATGGGGAGAGCTTCTCGCGTCGCTTCGGACAGTGGACCTGTTATCGATCGTTGATCGATAACGGGTAAATGTAGGAGAAATAACTTCAATAAATGATATGAGAAGCTCTTTTCTTTCTTTACTATATGTGAACTATCTACATAGGGTAGAGCATTTATAGTGTTCAGGACAACAGGCCCATCTCACATAGATAACACATTGCACTTGCCCCAGTCTATACTCGAAACCCGATGGGTCGGCATAAGTCGATACTTTTTTGAAGTTCAAGTGTAGCAGGGGAACTTTTAGTTAAAGATAGAGTTACCTGACCGCGTTAGGTGCAAGTTCTCTTGTATAGAATGAAGCACCAGTCCTTTTGCCGTAAGTCCAGTGAAGGACGTCCAACACTTTCAAAATCTAAATCGACATCCGTTGCGCCTACCTCTTCAGTCCCGCAAGTTGAATACGGTCAGCTAGTTTCGGTTGGTCTGTTTGTAGACCGGATTCCTCCAAATTTCAAAGTTCTACTTAATCCCCCAGAGAGGGCTTCCTCCGTAATCTCCGCTAAAGTCTTACATAACATTTGCTTACAATATGGCATTCATGACAATCATGTGCGCCTTCCGTCGAAGAACGAGTTTGCACATATGCTGCCTTCGGGGTATACTGCTTGTCACCAGTACATGTGCTTAAATGGAGTGGTATGCTCCTTCAATTAACTTCTTGAAAGAAACTATTCTGAACTTGGGAATTGCTCCATTTCAAATTCATCCTAATCGGTATGCGATCTTGACCTGCCTTCATGTCCTGTTTATGCGAACATTTAATCATGCCCTAAGTTTCGATGAGTTGAGATATTTTCTCTCATTCAAGAAGAGAGACAAGTGTCCATCCCTTAACGTCATCAAGGCTCAAAGAAACAACAAGATCATGCTGCAGCTTCAAAACAATCTATCTTAATTTTAGACCCAGTATTTTTTGATATATGTCCCAGGGGATTTAACCGCCTTTGGACGACGGGGGGTAAGTTTTCTCTTTTACTTATTGAGTTTCAATACGTCGCTATGAGATTTCTGATAGATCGAATACTTCTTGTAGTTACTCCGAGGCCAAATAAAGATCTATCACTCGATCCGATTTTCCATACTTTGAAGGCCGTAGACACCAAGGAGAGATCGGTCAAATTTTTTCCAAAAGACGAGAATTTGCTTCGGTATGGGCTGTTGCAACCTTGGAGATCCATCGTGGCTGTCGAAGTCCCATCACCTTCCCGTTCTAGAATATGAACCCGTTCCACTTCTTCATCACACGGCTCCGAAGATGGCGATCTCCCAGAAAGAGAAGGTCCGTTTGGTGAGTCAACCGAAGAAATTCACGAAGAAAGAGGTATTACGACCAAAGACAACTGCCTGGCCAGAATGCCCCTAATTTCAGAGGAGGGGGAGGAAGAATTCAGGCAGCGTGAGGGCAAGGCTGTAGTGGCAATAGAAAAGGAGGAGGGTGAAATTGAGGGCAGCAGCAGTTATGATTCCTCCTCTAGCGATGATGAATTCGATGCAAGTTCTGGTGATGGAGACTTCGAATCGTGCGATGAGACTTTGGGAATAAGTCCCGTTCTCCCGGATTCGCCTCGTCGAGAAATTCTCCATAAAGATGCTCCACCAGCAGCCAAGCAACTTCAGGATTCTCCGCTTAAAGAAACCGGTATTGACTTTGGGGATTTGAGCAACGTTTACGTAGATATCGATGAACTCATGGGAGGAGATTTCGAATTTCGATGGATCATCTCCTTGCCCTGGTTATGCTATGTCTAGAGTCAGGCCGATTTCTACCACGATGGCTTCCCGATCCAATTTGTGACGTCCTTTTTGGTCGCCTAAGACATATTACACATTTCACTAGGGTTGTATGCACTTACACATGCATTATTTAGGTCCATTTCTTATTGCTAAATTTCTTTATTCAATCTTTATATCAGGTACCATGAGAGGCCGTGGACTTTACGATGATCTTGAACAATTCACTGGTTTGCAACGTTGGTCAAGACAGTCTTCAAGTCGCCACCAGCCTCGTGAATCCGAAGAAGGGTGGAGAAAGCGGAAAGACTTGGAAGTCGAAGCACGTCGCTGGGACAACAGTGAAAAAAGTAAGGTTTATAAGAGTAGCTACTAGAAGAGAAAAATTCCCGACGACCGAGAAGAGATGCCCAGGAAGCCGAAGGTGGATAACAGTTCTCATCCCTCTGAGCATCAAACTTTTGCCCCTGCCCCAATCTCTATCCGACTTGAAGTTCCGGCTTCCACCGTCCAATTTTCATCTTCATCCCAAGCTCCATCGACCCACGTGGTGCCCACTTCTGGTCCTTCATGTTCCCGTAGGAGGCCGGCTTATATTCTTCCGTCCAGTCCCTCTACACTTGAAGCTGCGCTCCCAGGGTGGTTTCAAAAGGGAATTAGGCTTGACCGCGACCTGCGTCCAATCCACAAAGATTGCTATATGCCCCATCTTCAGGCGATTCAAAGTGATTTAGATCAAGCTGAGGGATGGGAAAGGTTATGCAAGCAGGTGGCAGATATGAACCGCAACAATTATCAAGAGATCCTTTCCTTTGAATTAGAGAAAAAACGATTATGAGAGAGCATTAGCGAAACGTGATGCTAAAATCGAGCGATTAACGCAAGAGAAGGACGCTGCACTGAGAGAGTAAGAATAGCGCTAGTTTGCTGAAGGAACTGAAAGAGGCCCAAGCAAAAATAGAGATCGTATTCTGAGACAAAATCAAAAAGGCATACTCGGATGAAGTTAAGCTAAAAAAGGAGCATGAAGCCCGTGACGTGATCATTGAAGCTCAGAAGTAAATCATCGATGATCAAGACGAAGTTGTCAAGTCCTATAAAAAGATAATTGCTGATTATACGTGAATTGTGGAATCCGGCGACAAGACTGTTTCTGATCAAGCTCAAATGATTGCTTTGCTGCAGGAAAGGGTCGCGCAGCTTAGCACTGAGAAGGCCTGAGTTGAAGTGGAAAAGGCCGCCGTAACAACGGATTACTTGGAGTTGCAGGATACTTTTGAAAAGAAGATGAATAATACCATCTTAAATTTCTACATTAACTCCATGCTGCATTAGGGGAGCCTTAGTTATTTGGGCCGCAAATTTTTGCATACACTTGCCATGGTTTGGGAAGAAATCCTGGCCCTTTTCCATGAGAACGGGGATGTATATACCGAGCAAGAGTTAGAGGATGTCTGCCTCAATAAAGAATCAAAGAAAACTCTGATAGAGGGTCGAGAGGTCATTCTAATTGAGAGGGAATAGGAGGTTGTCGATGCTGCTATGACTGCAATTGCTAAAAATTTGCTAGAGTTTTTCATTTCCAGGCCTGGCGAATCATCAAAACAATCTTGCGATTAGTTAGCGAGTTCGGCCGGCGCTGCCCTACCGTCTGCCTCTTCGAGAGCTGTCTTTGAAGCTTTGGGTGGCCCTGGAACTTCTCTGAAGATAGTGCAGCCATCAAAAGAAGGAGAAGGTGGGAAATATGAGATTGAAATTCTTGGCCATTCCTCTGATGCAGGTAATCTTCTAGTTTCCCCCGAGTTTGAGAATTTTCACCTCACGCCGCAAGAACTAGATGAACTTAATCTTTCATTTTTGATCTTATAGATCCGCCTTCTTTATACACTGACCTGCCGATTTCTCCGATGCCCGGGCTTGCCGCTAACTCAACCGTCTCGACACTTGTTTCTGTAGTTGCTCTGATCGCTGCACCTGTGTCTGGCTCACAACCAGGGTCGGAATCCAAGAAGATTGCTACATTGCATGGCCTAGATGACCCTTCCGTATCTTTGGAGGGCGATGTCTCGGCAATTGAAGCTCGAGGGCAGGAGGACCAAACTAGCCAGCTTTTGTAAACCTAAGCAGCAAATGGTGGCCATTAAGAAGAAAAGATCGAGGAGAGAAAATCTTCGAAGAGCTCCCGCAAATCCCGAAAGCGCAAGACCAAGGAGGAGTCTTCCGAGAAGGTCAAAGAGTAGGGAGGAAATGTCGGCGCCGAGGAGATAGTTGATATTTCAGGCAGCGACACTACTCCTGGCATGGATTTTGAGAGGAAGTAGAAACTTCCAACTAAAGGTGGAAAAGGGAGCGGTGGAAAGAAGCATTAACAGGATCGGGTAACAGTGGAGCCATTTTTTGGAATATTCTACTTTGTTTGATTCATGTTGTGTTCAAGTGTAGAGTCTGCACTTATTGCTTCGATTGTTGTAGCACTCGTATTTTCCTTTTTTGTTGGCCGATATTGTAGGGTATAGCCCCCACATTTTGACTTTATACAGAAAATGCTATAAGTAATACAATGTTGACATTTTGATTGTAACTTTATCTGTCTACTTATCTACGTTTCATGCACTCATGCTGATTTCATTTACTACTATTATATTTATCTAGTCCTGTGATTACTACCAAATTATTTGTTTGGGGTAACAGAACTGTGAAGTACTTGGTTTTTATTTGTTTTTGAGTATCGGTGTGCATACCCCCAATTCGCGAGGCTGTTTAATTCAAACACTTAACAAATGACCAGTTGGTCCAAGCGATTTTTGGATGCCTGTAACTGGACCTATTTCGCAGTTTCGATCTTCGGGAATTTGCAACTTGAGCTCCTTGATTTCAGAGATATTATTGGTAAACAATCGGAATTCTCCATCGATTCGTAGTCGTTTGATGTTGCTGGATTCATACCCATTACTCCCAATGGTGGGAGTGGATTGATTCTCATTAAAACTACAATAGACGAGTTTCCTGGTATTGTCGGGATAATACTGGTACTTAAGAGTGTGCATGGCTTATGGGATGCGTGGCTTTTGGGATCGATATGACCTGTCGATCCGGAATCGTTTGGAACTTCTCGATGTTACTAATCTTCGGGTAACGTGAGGAGTTTGTGTTTTGAAAGCATGGTTCCACGGCTCTAGAAGTAATGCACGGCTTATGGGGGTACGTGGCTTTGGTAGTCATGCTTGCTTAGATGTGATTCCACAATCTAAGAAGTGGTGCGCGGCTTATGAAATGGGCAGCTTTTATTTAGACCTTCCCCGTATTGCCGGAGTAGCACCGGTTCATAAAAGGTGTGGATCAGGTTTCGCCGATCCAACGGTTTGAGTCGATTTGCTTCCGTCGACCTGACGAGAAAGTGGCGCGTACTAAAGCGTGGTTCCACTATCTCAAACAGTGATCGAATGATTTTTGATCATGTTGACTCGGCAGGTTACTTTTGTGAACACAGTTTTATTGGTCCAGAAAGCAAAGCAATTTTATTAATGAAAGTTGGGCAAGTTTTGCCTATTTACAATGCCTCCGGTATTCCGAGATGGGTTATTTGCTAGAAATAGGAAATACATAAGATAATCTTAGGTAAAGTAAAGACGCAGCGATCCGCTGTTCCATGCTCGGGGAATTTGGATTCCGTCAATGGTTGTTAGCTTGAATGTGCCATCCCCTAGCTTTTGATCGATCACATAGGGTCTTCCCAGTTCGGTCTAAGTGCACCTGGCATAGGGTAGACCCTCTTAAGGATAAGGTCTCCCACTTCGAAGGCGCGATTATAAAATTTGGAGTTGAAGTACCGTGCAACCCTTTTTTGGTGAGCGACAGTTCTTAATTCGGCTTCTTCTCTCTTCCCATCGACCATATCGAGTGACTCAAGTATGAGTTGTTCGTTCTGCCTTTGATCGAAGTTTTGACTTCGATGAGAAGGGACTTCTAGCTCAATCGGGATCATTACTTCTGAACCATTTGCTAGTGTGAATGGAGAGTGCCCAATTGCATATTTGTGCGTTGTCCTGTAGGCCCATAGTGCGAGTGGAAGTTCATCGACCCAATTTCCTTTTGCTTTAGTTAGCCATTTTTTGATAGTGGACTTAATGATCTTATTTACTGCTTCCACTTGCCCGTTTGCCTACGGATGTGCGACAGCAGAAAAAAATTTCTCAATTCGGAAGCGTTCACAAAAGTTTTTGAACTCAGCGCTTTCGAATTGAGTCCCGTCGTCCGTGATGATTTTCTGCGGCACCCCAAACCTACAAATAATATTATTAGTAACAAAGTTAATGACTTTATTTATGCTAATGATGGCCAGCGGTTCCGCTTCGGCCAATTTGGTTAAATAGTCAACAGCAACAATAGCATATTTGGCCCCCTTTAGCCATTGGTAATGCGCCAATCAAATCAATTTCCCCGATTGCGAACAGCCATGGGCTGACCATCTATGTTAGTTCCGTCGAGGGGGTTCTTTTGATCTTGCTGAATCTTTGGCATTGATCGCACCGTCTGGTGTAGTCTACTGCATCACGGTTCACTGTTGGACAAAAGTACCCATACCAGAGAACCTTCTTACAAGGGTTTGCCCTCCGGTATAATCTCCACAGTCACATTCATGAACTTCTTTTAGGATCCTTTAAGCTTCGTCGTTGGTCACACATCTGGGCAAGGGGGTAGAGAATCCCCTTCGATAAAGTATCTCATCCTGCACTACAAATCATGGTGCCTTCCGAAGAAGCTTTTTCCATTGGTTTCTGTCCACGGGGAGAGCTCATATGAGCAGGTAGTCTTTAATCGGCGTCATCCATGTCTCTGGTTCCTTGGTTGTCTCAAAAATCCAATCGATGTCCATTTCTCTTATCCTCGGAGTGTCAAGGTCTCAAATAAGACCAACCACAATGACTGAGTTTCTCTAGAACTGACCAGTTTGGTCAGATAATCCGCCTTCGTATTCTGCTCCCTCAAGATATGAGTTATGGTGTAATGCTCGATGTCATTCAGTGGTTCCTTTACTCTAGATAGATACGAAGCGAGGTTCTCCCCCTAAGTCTAGTATTCGCCTTTCACCTGACAGACGACTAGTTGAGAGTCGCTGTAGATGTGCACGGATTTTATGTCGAGTTCCCTCACAATCTTTAGCCCAACTATCAATGCTTCGTATTCTGCCTCGTTATCTGTTGCAGGGAATTCCAAGCATAAGGCATAGCAAATGAATCATCCTTCGGGAGTCTCGAGCACTACTCCTGCTCCCAAGCAGAAGTAGTCAGACGCACCGTCGACGAACAGCTTCCAACGTGTTTCCACTTCTGGGGTCATTCCTTCCTCGCTATCTCGTATTGTAAATTTGGAAAAAAAAATCTGCAAGCACCTGCCCGTTGATCTCCTTTCTAGTATGGTATGTGATTTCGTACTAACTCAGTTTGAAGTTCCATCTAATAAGTCGTCCAGAGGTCTCAGGGCGATATAACACTTGCTTCAAGGGTTGATCTGTCAGCACTCTGATAGGGTATGCTTGGAAGTATGGTCGTAATTTTCTGGATGCAATCAAGAGGAAATATACCAATTTTTCCAATTGTGGATAGTTCTTTTCTGCTCCAGTGAACCATTTAATGATGTAATACACGGGTGGCTGGATCTTAGCTTCTTCTCGTACGAGAGCGGCACTTAATGCATGTAGCGAGACTGCTAAATAGATGTACAAATCGTCTCCGTCTACTGGCTTGGACAAGATTGGCGAGGTTTCCATATATCGCGGCAGCTCTTCGAACGTAGTTTGACAAGTTGATTCCATTCGAAGTTTTTCTTTCCCTTCTTTAGCGTGTCAAAGAATGGTATAAATTTGTCAGTCTCTTTTGAAATAAACCGGCTTAGTGCCGCAACCTTTCGATTCAGGCTTTGTAACACTTTCCTATTCCTTAGGGCCTCGACTTTCCGCAAAGTGGTTATTTGCTCTAGATTTTCTTTAATGCCTCTGGCGCTCATGATAAATGCCAAAAACTTTCCTGAGGCTACCTCGAAATGACACATAAGTGGATTAAGCTTCATTCCATATTTGCGGAGTATTTCAAACATTTCAGCAAGGTTGTCCAAGTGATTTGTGGCTATGCGTGATTTAACCAACATATCGTCTATATAAACTTCCATTGTCTTTCGAATCTGATGCTTAAACATGGTGTTTACCAGTCGCTGGTAAGTTGCCCCAGCATTCTTTAAGCCAAACGGCATTACTTCGTAGCAATACAGTCCTAGGTCGGTAATGAAACTAGTATTTTCTTGGTCGGGTTCACACATCATGATCTGGTTGTACCCCTAATATGAATCCATAAATGATAGTAGTTCATGTCTAGACGTCCCATCCACAAGCTGATTGATTCTGGGTAGAGGAAAGTTGTCCTTTGGGCAAGCTTTGTTCAGATCCGACTAGTCGATACAAGTTCGCCATTTCCCATTGGACTTCTTAACCAAGACTGGGTTAGATACCCATTCAAAGTTAGTTGCATCACGGATAAAGCCATTCGCCATCAGTTTGTCCACTTCTTCTCTCAGCACTCTAGACCACTCGGGTCCTAGGCTACGCCTTTTTTGGTTCACTGGCGTATACTTGGGATCAATGTTAAGTGTGTGGCATGCGATCTTCAGTGACACCCCACACAAATTGGAATGTGTCTAAGAAAATACATCTAGATTAGCATGAAGAAATTTGATGAGTTACAGTCGCATCCTATTTTCGAGATGCGATCCAATTTTGAGGACCCGTGTTGGGTCATCCATATCAACTGGGACAGACACCGTCAATTCTACCAGTGCTCTCGTTCCTCCCATGAACTCTTCTTTCTAGGGTCCAAAGCCTTGTCGAATCGGCTATGGTCCCCAAGCAAGGGGCGGCTCTATAGTTGTTATTCGGCAGGTTCATGAATGTGGAGAGTTCTCCCCACATTCTTTCCCTTTTCTTTTCTTTTAGATTCACGTAGTTCTACGATGTAAAATTCCCTAGCGGCACTTTGGTCTTCCTTGATCACTCCGACTCCTTTTTCTATCGAAAATTTCATAGTTAGACATCATTGAGCTACATCAATTCTAAAGTTTTCCAAGGTGGGTCTCCCCAAGAAGGCATTGTAGGCGGATATTTCGTCTACGATCATAAAGGTTTGGATGATGGTGACCCTTCGATCACCTTCTCCGAGTTCTACGGGTAAGTCAATCTTTCCGATGGGTTGCTTGGGTTCACCGGTGAATCCCTAAATCTTTGTTTGGTAGGCGGATACATCTTTCATACTGATCTTCATCTGATCAAAGGTGCGTTTGAAAAGGATATTCATAGAACTACCGCTGTCTAACAATACTCGCCGGACCGTGGTGGGTCTGATTCCTACTGTCATGACCATGGGGTCGAGAGTTGGAGCTTCTATTCCCTCGGTGTCTCGATTCTGGAATACTATGTCGTCGTTCAGGGTTCTTTGTTGCTTAGCAGGGGTTCCATCTTCGATCGCAAAGGACACATCTTTCAGAGCGTGTTTTAATGAGCTCGCATACCGCTCCATTTCTCCCCAACTCTTCTGCGCAGGGTGGGGCCGTCCAGATATCGTTCCAATGATGAGTCTCTAGTCAGTCCTTCTGGGTCCCTCTTTGCTAGTTTCAGTTGGGTTCCCTTGGTCTCTAAAAGCTTGGGGCACTACAGGTTAGTCAGGATTTAGTGGTTTCCTCACATACTGTTGGAGCTTGTTTTCCCAAATCAACTCCTCAATCAAGTTCTTCAGGTGACGACACTCGTTCTTATTGTGGCCATGTGCCTCATGGAAGCAGCTGTACTTTTCGAAATGCTTCTTCTAGTTCGTTGCTTTCTTTTTATGCGGCTTCTTGTATTCTTCCGTCCCCTGTGTCGCGAGATAGATGTTTTCGGGAGTATCGTTGAGCGAGGTGTATTCTTTGGGCCGCAAACCTTTGAGTCGCTTGCTACTTCCGTTTCGTTTGTTAGTACTCTGGTTCTTTCTTTTTTGATTCCCATTTTTTCCTGTGTTCCCTTCAGTGGTCCCGAAGGTGTTTATATCTTGGTTCATCGCCATACCATTCTGCCCAACGTGAATCGATTGAAGGTTAGCAGATTTCCCTTCCAATTCATGTGCCTCTTCCAATCTCAAGTATTGGCTCGCCTTTTGGTTGAATTCTTTTCTAGTGGTGGGTTGTTTCATTTTGTTCCATTTCCTAAATTAAGTCTCGGGATGAATTGCTCGGACTAAGGCCATGAAAACCATATCCTCGTTCGGATTACTTACTTCAGTTACCGCAGTGTTAAACCGATTCATGAAAGACTTCAGATTCCGTCCCTAGAACAAGCCGGACAAGGACATCACATCTTCGGGCTATGCCATATGAAGTCTAAATTGATCAAGGAATCTTGTTGCTAGTTGATTAAAAGTGGAGATGGATCTTTCCGGAAGCTTTGTCAGCCACATGAAAGCAATTCCCTCCATAAAAATCGAGAAACATCTACATCGAACAGTATCCGAAGCATTCGCTCCGTCTATGTATCAACTATACTTATATAAGTGGGGTTTTGGGTCTTTCGTTCCATCGTAATACAAAATAGTTGGCATAGTGACTTTTTGGGGTACCGCCCAATTAAAAATCTCATCGGTGAAAGGAGTTTGACTTGGAGTAGATCCTCATTCATCATCCCTTCTATCCTTACTTTTATTCATCAGACGCTTGACCATGTCCGCGATATATGCCTCAGATGACCGGTAATCTGGGGGTCGCCTGTTAGTAACTACACCGAGTCTTTGGCTTTGCAAACGATCTTGGTGAGTGGGTTGAAGCCTAGGCTCTCCTATCTTGGGAGAGCCACTCCCTCGGGGATCCATTGGCTTGCGGTTGGTCTGATGGGGGCAATTTGGATCTCCCTGGCGTTATTGAATGCATTGGTATTTCCTTCCAACTTGTTGTCATCAAGTCACTCACCATATTCTAAGTCGGAGAGATCTATGACAATATCCTCCTGTGGGGTTTTCGCCCCTAGATTTAAGTTCGTAGTTGGTTGCCTCGCAGTTGGTGGCGTGCTTGTGTTTCATTCTATATTGATTTCCACAGTTCCACTTATCACTCCTTTCTGCGCATGCTTCCCGTTTCTCATGTTTAAGCCAGAAATGGAAAATTTTTCTTATTCCACAGTAGCCACGGGCTCTATCATGGTTCTTGCAGCAGCATAAGACTGCAAGGTCAATAAGGCATTCAGTTTTTCCATTAGAGCTCATTGGCTGTTTTCCATTTTCTAATTAATTTCGTCAACCATTTTATTCAACTCATCTCTAGTGACAACTTCACACTGAATGGAGGATCCTAGAATCTGATCATTGGAGTCAGCTCCTAGCTGCGGATTATTGGGATTGTTCACTTCAATTTGTTGAGGGTTTGTTTCTTCTCCAACAATGGTAGCTCCTATGAATCTTCCAGAAGTTGTTCTCTTTTCTCCTGGTGCCATTGGTTCTCAACAACAAATCTTCTAAATGGAGATTGATGATCTAACTTCTGAACCTATCTGATCCAAAGTAGATAGCTAGATCTAAGCCCGAGTTCAATTCTCAGTGAAAGCACAAAAATGTTTATCTAAAAAATGGATCAACACCTTGGATTGCATGTGAAAGTATCATCCCTATTTATCAAGGCAAATAAAATAGAAACAAGGAATAATAACTTGCAAATAAAGTAAAGAGACAAGAGATTTTTATAGTGGTTCGGCTATTAATGAAGCCTACAGCCACTTTATAACTTTTGTTATTGACTGACTACAATTACAAGTTGAATCTAATTACAATTTGATCAGATCTTATGAGTTAGATCGAGCCACCAGTGTTAGAGTTTACTGGAGAATCACAATGAACCCTTTAGATGACTATTGTGTGGGAGGAGAAGAGTGAAGAATAGTTTCTGTAGAGTTTCGGCAGCCAGTCCAGAAGATCCTCTTTATGTTGATAGTAGAATTGTATTTATAGGGGCTGGAGAGCACTTGGGCTAAAGCCGCTTTGTTAAAGACTCGCATTCAAAGGTACGCAGGCGCTCCCAAAATTCCAGAATAAGCCAACCCAATCTGATGGATCGCTAGTGATCCATGGGGTTAGATTATTTTTGGTTCATTCCCTTTGGATCATGTTTCATGCCTTGTGTAGATGCTCTCCATGTAATTTCTTGACTAGATGCTTTGCTTTGATGATGATTCAAGTACTTATTGCATTGAACTGCTGATGGAGTCGTAGAAATGCTCACTTCTCGATCTAACTAGCTTGGATTTCCCTCAAACTTAGCAGACATTCCTAGAAAACGTATTAGATCATGGTGCAAGTGGACTGGAGGATCCATGAGCAACCCTTATGGATCGCTAGCGATCTATAGGAGATGGATCGCTAGCAATCCATCACCTTGGGAGATTTTTGACTTCTTTTTCTGGGGTCTCTCTTGGTTGATTCTTCTAGTTCTTTTGGTTGATTCTTGAGTTACTCTGACTCGACATAGATGTTCTGACTTCCTTTGAATTCCGTTGGATCAAAAACCTAGATACCACAATGTAGATTGAATAGTTCATGAAGGAAGTGGCTATGCTATCTGATGATTGACCAAGCAGGGATGTTCTAAGCGATAACTTGCGAAGTAGAATGAATGAAGAGTTCTACTATCGGTATGTGTGCTATAGGTTATTAGATAACTCTAAGGTTGAGATGTGTGCTCGTAAAGCAGGAACACATAAGAATGCTCACCTGGGTTAGGCTGAGTGTACCCAGGGTAATCTGAGTGTACCGTATTATGGACGTATGAGTGTATCTAGTTCCTGGCCTTCTGAGTGTGGAAAAGGTTCATGCAATTGTGTATCTGTGACGTTGAGTGGTCGATGATCATCTTAGTGGGTCATACGAGTTATCATATATCCAATGACATTGAGTAAGAGGTATGAGATAGTATGATGGTTGTTATGTTTCATTTGTTTGTTATATGCTATGGATGTCTTGTGATGTTAGTACTATCGAATTAGGTACCCAAATACCATATATTGTACTTAATGTACTCCACCCATATGATGATAGCTTAGCATATATTGTGTATATGTGCTAACTTGTTGGATGTAGGGGACATGTCAGTTATGATTCTTCATACAATATGTTCCTCCTTTACTATATCGGTTTTTGTTTATCTATTTTGAGATTATAGATCGCTCATACCATACTTTTGTCTGACCAGAGGTTATTTGCATTGGTTCTTATCATCTTAGGTGCTCTTAAATGAGCAGATTGAGAGACAACTATGAAATATCGCATGGAGTTGTGCAGAGGACGGGCAGGAGGCTGACGCATTATGTAACAACTCGTTGTCGAAAAGCAATAAATTAATAATTTAATAATATAAATTAATTAATTAAATGTGTTTTGAATTAATAACTATGGAATTATGGGAATGATTTGGAAATTTGATGAGGAGTATTTATTAAAATAATAAGAATTTATGACGAAAGGAATATTGATTTGATAATTTATTTAGTTATTTTGAAATAAGAAAATATAAATTAATTATTTGGAATAAAATGTTAAATTAAATAAATAAATTATAGAAAATAATTTTATAAAATAAATAATAATATAATTTGTTTGGTAGGAATTTAATGTAAAGATTTTGTTACGTCAGTGGGCTTGAAGGTGTATGTTTATTTTATGAACTAGAAAAGTAAAGAAAGAAAAATGAATTAGTTACTAAATCCAAGCCCAAACTCTTACTAAGCTTAAACCCCAATAACCTTTCATCACATCATGATTTTTCTAAGTTTGGAGATTTCTATCTCCGGACATTACACCTCCAATTATAAATATAACCCAATTCATTAATTTTCTTGACTTTAAAAAACCAAAACCTACCTACCTTCTACCACTTTGAAAATCAAATAAATCCTATAAATTCCCATAATCCAATTCAGGCTTCTTGAAACTTCTTTACACCAAATGGCAAGTTATAATTCAAATTTTGGATCATCAAATTGACAAGGGGAAACTTGTAGTAGAAATAGGAAGTGAAGCAAGGAGAGGAGTAAGAAGGGGTTAGGAAGCTTTTGGTATTCTTCAACTCATGTCCGAGATATTGCAAGAGCAAGTTCACTATAGATAGTTGGACACACGTGGGAATTTAGGGGCTATTGGCTATAGGATGGTATATTCCCTATGATTTTGTGGCCTCGTTAATGTTTCTATTATGCATTCTTTGATGATGTATTGCATAGTAGGCTAAAGACTATCATTTTGTAACCCTATGGACTATGTATTATGTTATATATTATATTTTATCTCTATGTTCTCTATTTATTCTCTATGATTATGTATTGTTCATCCTAGAGGCATATGTGTTTATTGCTATGTACTGAGACCGTGTACATTTATGGTGATTTTTATACGATATGAGATATGTATCGATGTTAGTCCAAAGGAAAATTCATGTGTGCACCCCATATCACCTTATTCTCTATATTATCTGATAGTATCACCTAGTAATACTCTTGGATAGTATGTATAGAGGCAGGGTATTTCAATCTGGTAATAGAGCTAGGTTAGAAAAATACATGTTACAAAGAGACACGGGTCATTAGCCTAGATGGACTTAGGATTAACTGTCCCTTGGGTATTGGGTAGATTACTTATATATCACTTAAGTATACATGGTGATGACAGGGAGTAGTAATCTTGGTGTGTAAATGTTATTTGTATGGTATATATATTTATATATATATGTGTGTGTGTGTGTGTGTATGTATGTTTCATCTCTTGTTTATATTTTTAATCTTAATCTCACTTTTGTGCGGTAGTGAGAAATGGTAGGTCCTCATGCTGGTCATACAAACCTAGGTTAGTCTAGTGGATCTGGCGGAGTTTACATTATCACAGAGCAGCTAATGGAGCTTGTAAGGAGCATCTAGTGGTCTAGTGCTTCCACAACTAGCAATCCTCCCACTTCCCGATTTGATTTTGCTAGGCTGTACAACGATTACGCTAGCCTTGAAGGAAAGACCTTCAAGGGCATAGACGGAGTGATAGGAGTACATGCTGGCTTAAGACCCGTATCTACATGCGTATGGGGATTACTGACCAGCACAAGGTCCAGATAGCTTGTAGCCAGCTTCAGAAGAGAGCATTTGATTGGTATGAGCTTTTGGCTATTGAGACATATGAAATAGAGTTGACTTGGGATGAATTCAAGGGTTGCTTTAAGCAGAGACTCCTCCCAGAAGCTGAGAAGGTGGCAACGTCCAGGAAGTTCATAGATCTCAAACAAGGATGTATGCTCGTAGTAGAGTATGTTGCTACTTTTGAAGATTTTTCAAAGTATGAAAGTGATCTCATTAACACTCCATTGAAGAAGAAGAAGAGTTTCATGTACATACTAAATAAAACTTTGAGGAAGGCCCTTCTACCTTAACTAGAAGTTACTTTTGAAAAGCTGGTGGACATAACACTGAGGTTGGAAGAAGAGGCAAAGAAAGCAGTAAGGATGAGCCAACAAGCAAGGTAGTTATTAGACAAAAGAAAAGGTCCCCTTTAAAGAAGCAGAGGACTAGATTTTAGGGCAAGAGGCAAGTGAAAGCTAGCATGCCATAGTACAAGGTCTGTGCCAAAGATGTTATCAAGTGTTTCAACTATGAGGAGAAAGGTCATTATTCGAGGAAGTGTACCAAGCCGTGCCCTTTTTTATTTTAGAAGAAGTGTAGGATCTGCAACAAGGAGGGACATCTTAGATATACTTATCCAACTACTAATAAGAAGAGTGGAAAGATGAATGCTATAGAGGTGACTGGCAACACTTTTCATGTGAAAGGGAAAGCATCTGCTATCCTAGAAGATATGATCTTATTCGAAGAAATTCTTAATGCGGGAGCATCTCATTCTTTCATAACAAAGGAACTAGTTAACAAACTTGATTTGGATGTTATGTGTTTAGTTGCATCTCTAAGGATTTCTAATCCTATCGGAGAATATGCAACCCTTAGGATGGTTTGGAAGAATATGGAATTAGAATTATGTGCTTGACATTCTATTGTGACTTGCTTGTATTCGAATACCTAGGATTTGGATTTACTTTGGGAATGGATTGGCTCAATCTTTATGAGGCTCATTACTATTGCCCTGAGAGAGTCGTTAAGTTATGCCATCAAGATTCCACTAATCAAGTCAGTTTGGTTCATGTTGATATTGATCAAGACTTAGATGGATCATTATTTGCTCTTGAGGCGAGAGATGAAGATGATATTGCAAGGATTCCTATGGTTAGAGAATATCCATATGTGTTTGAACCAATTACAGATTTACCTCCTAAGCGTGCTATCAAGTTTCGAATTGATTTAGTTCTTGGAGCTCAACCCGTGAGTCGACCCTTGACAAGAATATCTGCAAAGGAAAATGAGGAGCTTAAGAAGCAACTTCAAAATTGGAATCTATGTATTTTATTAGGTCAAGTAGTTCCCCCTGGGGAACTAAAGTTGTATTTTTTAAGAAGGCGGATGAATCTTTCAGGCTATGCATTGATTATAGAAAGTTGAATGAGCTGACTATTAAGAACAAATATCTTCTTTTTAGAATCGATGTATGTTTGATCAACCGAGCAAAGCTAAAATTTTCTCACAGCTTGACTTAGTAAATAGATTTCATCATCTTAGGATTACCGAGGATATTATTCCTTTAACAACATTCATGACTAGATATGGAGCCTACGAATGGCTAGTAATGCCTTTCGGATTGATGAATTCTCCATCATACTTCATTGACTTGATGAATATAGTTTTCATAGATTATCTAGACAAGTTCATCTTCATTTCATTGATGACATTCTGGTCTACTCTAAATCAAAAGAGGAACATGAGAAGCAACTCAGAACAATATTGGAGACTTTGTGGCAGAACAAGTTGAAAGCCAAATTCTTCAAATATCACTTCTGGTAGAGAAAAATTAAGTCTTAGGCTATATCATTTCAAAAGTTGGTATTTTAGTAGACCCTGCTAAAGTAGAAGTTATCCAAAATAAACGTCCTAAGAACATTTTTAGAGATTTGTACTTTCTTGGGATTAGCCGGATATTATTAGCAATTCATTAAAGACTTTTTGAATAATATGCAGCCTCTCACTAACCTAACAAGGAAATGAGTAAAGTTTCAATGGACAACTAAATGTGAGGAAGCATATCCGCAGCTGAAGGAGTTGCTCACTAATGTACCAGTGCTTATTATTCCAGAAGGTAACCAGGACCTCAAAATTTACACAAATGCATGTAGTTTTGGATTGGTTGCAGTGCTAATGCAGAAGGGTAAAGTAGTAGCTTATGCATCAAGGAAACTAAGGCCCAATGTGATCAGATATGCTACTCATAATCTGGAACTTGCAGTCATAGTTTTCGCACTGAAGATCTAGCATCACTACTTACTTAGAGAGCATTTTGTGTTATATACATATCATAAGTCTCTGTAGTATATGTTTACCTAGAAGGATCTCAATATGCGACAGCGGCGATGGCTAGAATTCTTGGCAGCGTATGACTTTGAGATCCAGTATAAACCAAGGAAAGGCAATCGAGTTGCAGATGCTTTGAGCAGGAAGCACCAACTAGTATTCTTTATGATGATTGTAGAATGGAAGGTTCTCGAGACACTATCCATGTGCAAAATTAGTAATAAAGATTCTATAGCTAGTTTGGGAGAGATGCTAACTAGTCTGGTGGTTAGACCATCCCTAATGGATCAGATCGTTGAAGCTCGAAAGAAAGGTCCAACTACTCTAGTTTTTATTCAGAGATTGGAATATGGAGATGAAGGTGAAGATTTGGTTAGCTATTCTCTTGACTCTTATGGATGCTTGTGGAGAAGGAACAGGTTAGAAGTACTAGATATTGATGACTTCCATAAAGGAATAATGAAAGACTGTTATCGATCACGATACACTATTCACACAAGTGGTAGCAAGATGTATACATACATGAAATGTCTCTACTACTAGGAAGGTATGAAATGTGATATTGGTAAGTTTGTGAAGGATTTTATGACATGCTAGCTTGTGAAGGCTGAACATTAGAAGCTCAGTAGTCTGGTTCAGGTATTGCAAATCCCTCAATGGAATTGGAATCGGGTATGAGTGGATTTGTAAATTAATAGTTCACTTATATAAGTCCTAATAGGATTGTTTAGTTATGGTTGCTGTAGGTGTCAATGGATTTTGTAAATGGTTTACAATGGTCAAGAAGTGGCCATGACAGTATATGGGCAGTAGTAGATTGTTTGACGAAGTCGGCACACTTTATACCGATGAAGTCAAACAGAACCACATCATATTTGGCTAAGCTGTACATGAAGGAAGCGGTTAGACTTCATGGAGTCCCTAGCTCCATAGTGTGTGACCGTGATTATTTGTTTGTTAGCAGATTCTGGAGGAGTTTCCAAGAAGCATTGGGAATGAAGTTAAATTTTAGCACAGCTTACCATCCGCAAACCGATGGAAAGACAAAGCGGGTGAACCAGATTCTAGAGGATTTGCTTTGAGCTTGTGTACTTGACTTGGCTGGTAGCTAGAGATGTCACCTTCACTTAATTGAGTTTGCTTATAATAACCATTATCAAGCTAGCAACGACATGGTACCATTTAGAGATCTATATGGTAGACCGTGTTGATTGGCATCCTGTTAGTTGGAGACTAGAGATAAATTTGTACTGGGTCATGATTCTATCAGGGAAGCATCGGAGAATATTGAGCTGATTAGAAGAAGAATGAAAGAGGTCTGAGATCGACATAAGTCTTATGTCGATCGAAGAAGGAAGGAGATAGAGTTTTAAGTTGAAGATGTTGTTTATGTGAAGATATCTCTATTGAATGAAGTTATGAGATTTAGTAAATCGGGAAAGCTAGCACGCCGCTACATTGGTCCATACCCGATTATTGAACGAATTGGAAGAGTTGGGTATAGAGTTGCACTTCATGATCACTTTTTGGGAATCCATAGTGTCTTTCATGTTTCCCAACTAAGAAAGTGTCTGTGGGAACAGAGACTATTATCTAGCCAAGAGACATTCAGGAGCTCAAGTTAACCCTAATCTGACTTATGTGCAACATCCAGTTCAAATAGTTGACTTTGAAATCCAATAGCTCAAAAGTAAGAGAGTTCCATTAGTGAAGGTACAGTGGTCTGACAACCCATTGGATTGTACCTGAGAGACGTAGGAGCATAGGGAACGATATTACCTTGGGTTACTCAATGATTTGCATGAGTTAGGTATTTTTTGTTTCATACATTTTATTAATTAATGGTGTAGATGAGCTACAATTTATCTAGCTACTTATTGATTTTACCTAATAAAAAATTGTGAGGACGCAATTTTTTTAAGAGGGAGACTGTAACAACCCATTGTCGAGAAGCAATAAATTAATAAATTAATAATAAAGATTAATTAATTAAATGTTTTTTGAATTAATAAATATGGAATTATGGGAATGATTTGGAAATTTGATGAAGAGTATTTATTAAAATGATAAGAATTAAAGATGAATGGAATATTGATTTAATAATGTATTTGCTTATTTTGAAACAAGAAAATATAAATTAATTATTTGGAATAAAATGTTAAATTAAATTAAATACGATTTATTTGTAGGAATTTAATGTAATGATTTTGTTATGTAAGTGGGCTTGAAGTTGTTAGTTTATTTTATGAACTAGAAAAGAAAAGAAAGAAAAATGAATTAGTTAGTAAATCAACCACAAACTCTTACTAAGCCCAAACCCGGATAACCTTTCATGAAATCATGATTTTTTCCAAGTCTAGAGATTTCTATCTCCAAACAATGCACCTCCAATTATAAATATAACTATATTCTTTTCTTCACTTCAAAAATAAATAAAAAAACCCACCTACCTTCATCACTTTGAAAATTAAATTAAAATCCTATTAATTCCCATAATCCAATTCAAGCTTATTGACACTTCTCTACACCAAATAGCAAGTTAGAATTCAAGTTTTGGATCATCAAATTGAAAAGGGGAACTTACAGTAGAAGCAAGAAGTGAAGCAAGGAGAGAAGCAAGAAGAGGTTAGGAAATTTTTGGTATTCCTCAACTCAAGTCTGATATATTACAAAAGCAGGTTCACCATAGACAACTGGATACACATGGGAATTTTAAGGAGGCTGATATTTTAGTTATAGGATGATACATTCCCTATACATTTTATAGCCTTGTTGATGTTTCCATTATGTAGTCTTTGATGATGTATTGTACAGCGGGCCAAAGACTATCGTTTTATAGCCCCCGGGACTATGTATTATGTTATATATTATATTTTATCTCCTGCATATTGACTCTGCATTCTCTATTTATTCTCTGTGATTATGTATTGTTCGTCCTAGAGGCACCATGTTTATTGCTATGTACTGAGATGACGTATATCTATGGTGAGTATTATATGATACAAGATATGTACCAATATTAGTCCAAAGGAATATTCGCATGTGTACCCCATATCGCCTTATTCTATGTATTATCCGATAGTATTACATAGTAATACTCTTAGCTATAATGGGTATGGATGTGGGGTGTTTCACTTTTTCATATATCGATATTTGAAGTCGTTATCATTGTATTCCATTGTGTTGTACTATAGAGCTAGACCAGTACTTATCTTTAGAGTTTATTTGATTCAGATGTATAAACTATAATGACGCTAATTTTTAGTAACATTATTAAGGAAATTTAATTAGCTAAATAAAATAATGTGATGAATGTGGGATTGAGATTTGTGATTAAACTACGGGGGTAGCCGTGCCATGTAACCAATGAACTAAAGAAGAGTTAAAATGAAATAGAGGAGGGGTAAAATAGGAAAGAGATCGTTCTAATACCCTAAACCCTTAGCCGTGTATGTTCTACACGTTCATTTGCAAAATGAAAAACAAATAAGGGTCGGCCACCATTAGCAAGAGCAAGAGAAAGAAAAAGCTAAAGGAAGAAGATTAATCAACTTAAATCCATTCAAATCTCAAACTCCTTTATCTCAAAGCTAAGGTGAATAATGACTAAATCTCATTTTTTTCTATTGTTTTCAGTTTTAAGATGAATCCGAAGTGTTTTGCATGATTATGCCATGTGTTTGAATGATTAAATGTTTATATATGCTTGTTGATGATTTATGCTTGTTCATATAGATTTTATGATATACTTTAATGTGAAAACCCAATTAAATGACATCCAAATGCCTTGCAATTTTTGATATAGAACAGAAATGATATTTTAGAGATGGGTTTCAATTTTCATAATTTTCTGAATTTATGTGGATTTTATATTAATTTTCTAGTGAACAAAGTGATTAATTGGGTTTAAAATTATATACGGTTAAATAATATATGATTTAGGTCTGAAATTAATATATGTTAGAAATATATTAAAATTATTTTATGGAATTTTTGTAGAATTTTTCTAAGTGTTTTGATGAATATATAAAATTATTTAAGGTATGGGACTTAAATGTATTATATATTTATAAAAGAAAAAGGGACATTTTGCAAATAAATTAAATTGTTTATTTCTAAAATATTGGCAGCACTTTTAGAAAAGAAAATTAGCAACCAATTAGATTTTGTCAAATAATGTAGGTTAGTTGAAAAGATTACTTTAAAAGATAAAAATCAGTTTAAACATGCTTTTTACATGTTTCGCCACTTTCGGTACCTCGCTTCCGACTTAGATGGGTTTCGACTAAGTTCCTCTGCCTCCATCACCATCGAAACCAATGCACTTGGTATATAGCGTATTAGACTAGGCGGAAGGTATGAGGTCGAAACCAGGGGTTTCGAAGGAGGTCGAAGCGTTGTTTTGTTTTAAATGAAAAATGCGCCTGCTATGCTTTCATCTTGGTTGGCTTTCGACTAGGTCTAATTGTTTTAAAGGAAAGATTTCAAAATGGGTTGCGCCTTTTGTTTAAGTAATGCTTTCGAAGGGGTCGAAACCCCTAGCTGTCACTTTTCTTACCTTTCAAAGTCAATGGTTTCAAAAGGTATACTTTTTAAAAAAAACTTAATCACTTCTCCAATGCTTTCTGAAGGTTGGTTTCGACACCATCACTTCTTTAATTAGGAATTGCTTTCGAAAGAAAGGCTTTCAACTTAAATGGTTTTAATAACCATTTTGCTCTGTTGAAGGTAGAACCCAAATGGTTTCAAAAGAGATGGTTTTAAATGGTTTCGAAAGATGTTTCCACTTGTTTTAAATTGAACCCAAATGCTTTCGAAAGGTTTGTTGTTTACAAAGGTTTTGATGGTTTTGAAACGTTTAAAGAATGGTTTCGAAGGGATGGTTCCCCAATGATTTCAAAAGGTTTAAAAGGAAAGGTTTTCCAGTGGTTTCGATAGGCAATGTTAAGTGTTTTAAAGAAGGATGTCTAAGGTTTTAAAGCTTTCAAAGGAAAGGTTTTTCAATGGTTTCGAAAGGAATATTATGAATGGTTTCGAAAGAAATGTTTTGGCTTTAAGCCTAGGTTATGAAGAAGAGTTTACTTGGTTTCGAAAGGAGTACTTTCAATGGTTTTGAAAGGGATACTTTCAATGGATTCAAAAGGGGTACTTTCAAAGGTTTAGATGTTTTCATCAACAAAGATTTGTGTAAAGTATATATATAACATGGCAATGTGATTTTGAGTAAAGCATGGAGTACATGTATTTTCCTTGTTTAAGTTTGATTTAAAGGTTTTGAATCAATTTAAGATGAAAAGGTTTTCAAGGAAAATTTAAGGGAAGTTTCCCTAAGTAAAATGACTCGAATATTAGAATATCATATGGGACTGGCATAGGGTCGTGCCCTATACATTAGCTATTAGCCCCAACTAATTTAGTCCAAAATTCCAGTGTGTGGGGCTTTGTCACAGGTAAGACTAAAATTATGGTCACACACAAAACATAATATATATTTGTACAAAGTTAGGTTATTGGTGAGCCCGCAAAACCATTAGGATTAGGTGACCCAGGGAGAAGATAAGTTAGGGACGAACAGTCCAGAAGAGGAGTATCTAACAGATAAGTTAGAGACAAAGCGTCCAAAAGAAGAGTGTTTAACAGGTGTTAGATTATTTTGTTTATATTGTATGGTAGGCCCGAGTCAGCCAAAGGTTAGTAGTTAGCCAAACAAAACTATAGTATTCGGACAGATAGTCCATTTGTTACCTGATATGTATGTTTACATGATAATGCTTTACAGTTTTTAACTAGTTTTGGTTGCAGGAAATGATTTGCAAAAGATATGTTTTAAAAGGATATTAGTGAGGGGAAACCCATCCACTAAGCGGCGTGATCTCAAATAATCGGGATGTATAGTATTATTCATACCAGGCTTTATGTTTGACTAGAAGTTTATGTTTTTTTCCATAAACTCTTGGGTGCTCAAAATTGATTTGAGTAAGCTGAGGGTTGAGGTTTATAAGTTTTTAGTAGGATGGCGAATAAAGCTTTCGAAGACGAGTAAGTGGCTGACGGATAGCTATTTAGGAGTTGTTGTTTTCTTTTGTTTATTCCGATATGTTGTATTAAGTTAGTTATGACTATATAGTACTCTGGTCAACCAAGCGGGCATCATCATATGTCGCTCTTGGCGTATTTGTAATAATTATATTTGATCTTTACCTGGGAAACAAGTATGAGATTATGTAATGGAATATGAAACATGTTTTGTGAAATGTAATCGGAAAAGTTATTTGTGTGAAATCTCTGATTTTGTTTCATATTCATGTGTTTCTGATATTATGGATACCATTAACATTACCGTATTTGGTCACCAGAAGCTAATACTATGGATGATTGCAGCATCTGTAGTGCTTAGCTTTGTGCCTCTAGATAGGGGATGTTACATAAACTCTAGTATCACTCTATTTGTATATAATATGATGAACTAGTTGCATTTTTATATAATGTTTTATTCAGGTTCATTTGATTATCTCTATCTTGCATGTTTTACATCTATATTATTACTGTATTTCGTCTATGCGCTATAAGACGTTATATAGGTTCTGTGAATGATTTATTATACTTCACCCTTGATTGCTTTCCTCCATCTTTTGAAAACTAATGCAGCACACTTATAGTATCCGATATTTGTATATTGAGTACCATAGGTGGAGGGAGGTCATCATAGGAAATATCATGATATTCTTGAGGAGGTTATAGGATTACAACAACATAGAGATATAGAAGTCTGTTTCAATCTGGCGAAGGATTCTAGACCTAGTGTGTGCCTTTGAGATGATTAGCACCAAAAGAGCAAAGAGAGCTAGAGTATAAGTAAATGAATTATTAAAGATGGGATTTTAATAAGTGTTTTTGAGTGAGGGCATATGCAGTAGTTGCCACTAAGGTGGATGCATCTTTGAGACTGTGTGTAGATTATCATGGGCTAAATATATCAATGAGAAAGAATAAATATCCTCTTTCGTTTGTGGATGACTTGTTTGATCAACTCCATGGTGCAAAGGTGTTTTATCGATTGGATTTAGCAAGGGTTTTCACCATTTGAGAGTGGCAAGGGATAATGTGTTGATTATCGCATTTCGTACACCATCAGGTTTTATGAGTGGCTAGTTATGCCTTTTAGGCTAACCAATTCTTAGACATACTTTATTGATCTTATGAATCACATTTTTAGAAATCTGCTTAATAAGTTCATACTTATGCTCATTGACAATATGCTGGTCTGTTTACGGATAGAAGAGGAATAAAAGATGCACTTTAGAGTGGTGCTTGAGACATTGAGAAAGCATCATCTAAAAGCTATGTTTTTGAAATGTCCCTTCTGGAGAGGGAAGTGAGGTTCTTGGGTCATGTTGTTGGAGAAGGGCATTGTTGTTGATCCTGCCAAAGTAGCATGTAATGACCCACGGTTTTACATAACAATGGTTTATAAACATATTATTTTTATAATTAAAGTGGGTCCAAATTAAATATAGTTTTGGGGCAATGTTAAGTATTGGCACTTTTAACCTTCAGAATAAATATCGAATGGTTTTGACCCTAAAAACTTACAAGGCCTATAACTTTTAATAGGGGTTGAATTAGGGTCCGAAACCACTTCCAAATTAAAGATATGGTTTTTGTTTCTGTAAAATGATCATAATAGATATTTGGACTAACGCTTAGGAGATATGGCTATTTGATATTTATATAGTTTTAAATTAGATTAGCAGGTAATTAATCCAAGCCCATCATTAGGTTTACTAATTATTTTTAGATTAGGGTTAATAGCAGCCTCCATAGTAGCCACTAATAATAATTTTCTCTTGTTTGAACATATCTTCACCACCATTGACCTGGATCTACCAAAACTCCATCATTTCCTTCATTAAATTACCCTAAATCAATTAACTAGAGGGTGATCAGCCCAGAGATTAGTTAGGGGCTTTATGGATTTAGCTTTTTGTGCATTGGGAAGCATGTTGTTGCTATCCAAGCTCACATCTCACCTGTTTGGTGATTTTTTAGTTGATTCTACACCCTAGGTGAGTGTATCCATTCCCTTACTATTCATTAAGAGTTGATAAATGATTTTAATTGTATTTTGGACTTCTTTTAACGATAAATATATTATTTTTCCTAGATCTAAACTTACCTATATTTTGTAAACGAATTTAAAATGATTCGAAATGAAAGTATTAGATCTACATATGTGTTCTTATCGATACGCCCTTTTTGACAGTTAGCTAAATTTGGATATAGTTACTAAATTTGTATTTACTTGTATAGATGTATTTTATGATCGTACTAAATGTATATATTGCCTTATTTGTATATTTCTATGTGTTTGTATGGATGTTTGGTTGAAAACGCCGATCGAAGGCGAATTAGAGTTAGGATTGTTCTAAGAGATTGGATCCCATGCATATGGGTTAGTTATAGGATGGGTCACCTAAGATGATTGCAAAAAGGATGGGAGATTTAAATTGATGGAACAAAGTTATTAGAGTTGGTTTTAGGATTGAAGACTGGAGAATCGATTAGATCTGGAAATGACATACAAAACGAAGCAGCAAACAAGACTGAAATCGATGTAGGAAGTTAGAGAATGACTTAGCCAAATTTTTAGCAATCATATCGACCTACAATGAGCATATAGGTCGATATAGACCAATGTAAGCAGCTACAAAGTGTAAAATTTACACTTAGGAAAATGCAAAGGGGAGTAGTGGAGCTACTTCGAGACATATGCGATGAAGACTTCAGACCAGAGCAAGGAAAATGCAAAGGACTTCACCACCGAACGATCTATATTGGAGGATGACCGAATGATGCAAGATGTTGAAAAACTTAAAGACGACTTGGGGCTTTGGAGGCAGTAACGTGGAGGGAACTTTGGGTAAGCTAGGAGGTGGTCCGGAGTTAGAGTACTTAGCCAATTTTTGGCTAAGTACAAATCAACATGGGCAAGTACCAACCCATGCAGCTTTTATAGGGTGAAGAGGGAGTCAAGGGGTGTGTTCCCTATTGATCGCTAGCCAATTGGATGAACGCATAATGGATTATAGCCTAGGATCGATCGATTTAGTAATGAAGAAGACGATGTGAGATCTACTCACGCTATCTGGAGTTCTACTTCGGGCATGACCTAGGGAATTAGTGTGATGACTTCAGGACTAAATAAGAAGAATCTGTGACCTAGTATTGGCATCCAGGGATGTCCTGAACTTTGATGACTCGAGGATAAGCGTTGTTTTGATGATCCATAAGGGCAAATTCATCGATGTAGACTTGTGAAGTGGGACATATGATGCATTCTACTATGAAGATGTGCTAAGGGATCATTGGTAACTCGGAGGTTCCGATGTATTCTCATGAGTAGGGGTATGTGAGAATGCTCACCTAGATCTAATGTTATCCCATATTTTTTACTATGGATCTATGTACCTTGGAATTTTAATGTTAAGTCTAGTTCATGACCTTCGAAGAGGTGTGGATTCAAGCATAGAGAAACCGATATGTTGAGTAGTCTCTAATAGGATATGGTCATACAAGTTATTATATATTCACCTCACTTAATTGAATGAAGTAAGGTTTGCTTGAAGGTTGTTACGTTTGCTATGTTTTTTTATGGATGTCACATGATATAGGTACTATTGATTTAGATACCCAGACACTCCGTACTATACTTTGACTAGTGGTACACCCTAAGAAATGAGATTAGCATACACAATTATATATTCTACCTTGTTGGATGTAGGGATGGGTCATGTATGATTATCCATACCTTGTATTCCTATTTACTGCATTGATTTTTGTATTTTGAGATTATAGATCGCTCATACCAAACTGTTGTCTGACTCAAAGTTTTATACTTTGCTTCTTATTATCTGGGGTACTTTAAATGAGTAGATTATGGATAATAAGTCTGAGATAGCACGTGAAGCTATGCGGACGACGATCGTGTGCCTCGTGCTTTCATATACTATATTCTGGAGCTATTATTTTTATTTCGATGTGTAGTATTATGAGCTATTATCGATAGTTATTTATTAGAGACAACTCTCTATTTAGAGTTTATTTGCTTTGATGTATAAACTCTATTTCCATTTTGTTTTATATAACTTGATGGATCAAGTGTTCTGATTCATTTTGCTTAACTATTTTATACTGTTGTTTTGCATGTTTTATATCTACGTTGATTATTATATTTTATCTTATATGTTGTGAGATATACGATAGGTTATGTTTTGGCTATGCTGTATTTTACCCCTGACTGTCGCCCATTATCAACAAAATAATGTGGCAGCACGCTATTTTATATATTTGGGTATTGGAGGTGTAGGGTGGTCGTCGTATTTGGTATCAGAGCTTAAGTTGAGATATAACCTAAGTTGATACTTGGATCCATTATAAATGGATGATAAGCTATCACTCTTGAATGGATCACGTGATATATAAGAGAGCGTATCTGTTATATATTTTGGTTTCTAAAACTACATAGCAGTATATATATAGTATTAAGTCTCATTGTGTAGCGACCGCCCTATAGCTCCGGTAGCTAGCATACTTATATGGTGATGCAATGGTACTCAACCAATATAGAGCAATAGCCAATGAGTAAAGCAACTAAAACAATCACAGAACCTGCCGTATATTTCACGGTGCACCGATAAAATATAATAATCAAAGAAATATAAAATAGTTGAGATAGAAATATAACTGTGTAAACCATCATAAATAGGTTTAATACAGTTATACAAAACAATAATAGAGTTTATACAATTGATAAATAAACTCTACTATCTGTCTCTATTATAAAATGTGGCACTGATAATACTCCATAGTGCTGCACAACGGAATACGCAAAATTACTCAAATAGTATCATATATAATAGCGCTAGCCTCCTGCTCGTCCTCTGAACAGTTCCATGCTTTAATACCATACCTTCTATCTAGTCTACTCATTAAGAGTATTCGAGATAATAAAGAGAAAAGCATAAAACCTTGAGTCAAGCAATAGTCCGGTATGAGCGATAAATAATATCAAGATACTCTAAAAGCCGATATAGTATAAGAAACACTAGGTATGAGAAGTCATACATGCCATGTCCCTGCATTCAACAAGTTCATATGAACATAGTATATCTAAACTATTATCATATATAGATGTACCACACTAAGTAAATATAGGGTGCCAGAGTATCTTTGCCATAAATACCTACATCATAACACATCCATCTCGATCACACAACAATTAATGCAAGCACAACAATCATAATATATGGAACAATCAAAGCAATCAAGGTGATCTAAGTGACCATCTCATGGTCTCGCTACACTGCCTCCCAGGTAGGCGACATACCATGTCATAATCGGATTTAGTGCTCGATCGCATACCTATCCCATAGGTACTTTCCTCCTAAGGTAGGCCAAACCATCCCATGGTCTAGGGTACACATATGAGTGTCCTCACGTACCTTTGCCCCCTTGAAACACACATCATATCTGAAGCAAATCAATAATCTCCTAAGCAGAAAACTCGATAGTGAAACACAACCTACATTCCACTCCATCACCTTACTTCATCGAATGTGCCTCCTCGGACTACCTTTGTCTCATACATACACTTTCCACTAGAAGTACTCAATAAAATGCCATGCATCGTCAATTCATCAAATTTCAGAACATCTCTAGCCATCCATCATGAGTCGTTGAGTCATCATCACCACTAAATCCTGAAGTTCCCTCACAAAGTCTAAAAGTAAGCCTATAAGCAACTGGGTAAGTTTCCAAGGTAAGGCGGAAGTAAACTAAAGGAGTTCCCAAGCAAATGCCTTGGAGCACACCATGTCGCAAAACTCCCTTGTTCTAAGCCTGAAGTCTCCTAATAAGCCTCGTGAAGTAGTAGCCACCCTATGCCACCCTTCGTCACAACCTCGAAGTCCAAATAACATAACTTTAGAATTGCCTTCACATAAGATCAAAGAAAAACCATTCGTGGGTAGCACCACCGATCGATTTTCCCTTAACGAATATCGACCACTCCAAACATTCAAACTAATCAAATAAGCCATAAAACGACATATTGCAAGCATAGAATATCGTGCACACATCCTATCATACACTATTAACCAATACAATCGAAAAACAAACATTTATAACATCCAAATCTATCTCTATGCAACAATGATAAATGAGAAGATGAAACACTCAAAAACGAGTCAAAATTCATATTTAATTTTACAATTTATTTTAAAACTTTTATTAAATCTATATTTATCATGTAAAAAGTTTCGGTATTTGAAATCATTTTAAAAACATGTTTTATACTACACTAACAATCATGGTATGATAAGTGAAAAAATCACTCACCTCAACAAAGTATTCCAATCCTATTCCAAGTCATAGAGGAGTCCAGTATGAGCGCACTAATAAAACCGCATCCAAATCAGACCTCGTATGCAAAAGATATAGATGATATAAGATATCAATTTAAATAAATAAATTAACTAATTAACCTAATTAATCCTTAATTAACTTAATTAATTATTTTCATAATTACCTTCTTCCTCACGTAACTTTCTCTAACTCACATCCACACACTCATTCATGCAACATCCCCAGGACGACATTGCATTGCCAACCGTCGCTACACCTCCACCAAAAACCTCGCATGTGCCGCCCAATGCTGCACCACCATGGCCACCATCACCAACCAAACTACGATCGATGATGCCCCAATCATAAGAAAAATACACAACCAAACATTGTAGCTCCACTCCCCATGCCACCTAATGCCATTGCAACTCTTCCATGGATTACCGCATGATTCGCAGCACCACTTCCACCAACTCTACACCCAAACCACCCTCCCCTACCCCCGCAACCCTATAGTGGTCGTTTTCTACCCATGACGTGAACGAAACCCATATATATTTTGGTTTTTCCCCCTGTTTCACCGTCATTCCACTCCATTATAGCTTCATTTATCTACATTTTTCCAATCCCATCTCTAAGATAAACAAACCCATATCAACTATTTCTCCTACGGTTAGATCGCCAAAAAATTTGCCATTGGCGTTCTTTCTATTCAAATCTGATATCTCCCTCACCTTAGCACGAAAAAACCCATTCCAATGGCATTTTGATCCTCTCCATTACGAAAACAACCATATAATCCAAATCCATATTGATTCACCTCTAAAATTACTCCCTTTGCCGGATTTGCCTTTTCTTGATGGTTATGTAGCTCGCTAAAAAAAGACCATAGTTGCGTAGCTCTCAGTGGATTTGGGTTGAAACACGACCAAGGTTGCATAGTTCTTGGAAATACAAAGAGACCTTAGTTTTATTTTGGAAAAAAGAGTGACCATTTTCTCATGAAAGAGGAAGTGGAGGAAGTGTGAAGATGGGTTTCATGAAGAAGAGAAGAAAATGTCGATGAAGGAAGTAATACGAGGCTACAACAAAGGTGTAGCATTCATAGGGTATGTTTAGTGTTAGGGAATTGAAAATATCATACTTTCTTTTATTCTCATAATTATGATACACGTTTTGTGATCATACGACTTCTAGGAACATAAAATCTTGAAAATTCTTCGCCTGTGCGACTCTTATGATTTTCCTTAACCAAGGGATATTATCCATTTTTCCAAATTCTCCGATGTTTATCGGTGCATGTATATCAATGTAATACATATAACTACTAAAAATGCTAGAGGATACAATATATAAAAACCAGGGCCGTTACACATTGCATACATGAGTACCACTTAAGCTAGTATTCCATTTTGAGAGACATATCATTCTTATTTTAGATTGTAAGGATGAGCGGGCATACTAGGAGTACAAATAGAAATTCTTCTTTAGGAGTTGGTATTGGAGCAGGCAATGGAGCAGCCGTGAACCCCGATAGGCAAACGATGTTCAATAACATGATGCAGAATGCCCAAGCAAGCGCTCTAGCTGTAGTAGGGGGTGGTGCTCTAGTTCAAGCACCCCTAGCTGATTTCATTAAGCTGAATAAGGACTTTGCAAATCTTAGAGGAAACCCATTTAAGGGACAGAATAAACTATGGAAGTTCAAGATTGGTTAGAAACGTGTGAATAAACCTTCGATGATTTTGAGTTGAAGGATGCACAGAAGTGGAAATTGGCTTCCAGATAACTTCAAGGAAGGGCAATAGGATGGTGGATTTTTAAGGAACCAGGCCAGTCGGAAGCTAATGAAATAGCTAGATTTCAAAAAATATTCCTATATTGGATCTATTGGGTCTATGAAGTCTAAAGGGTTTATTACACCTAATCTAATATTGTTTTAAATAAAATCTTATTTTATTTGATTTTGTTTGAAAAAAGATTTACTTAATTTATACTTCAATCAATTTGAGATTTATGAAAAGTAGAGTGTTTGTACAAAAAATGGGCACAACACTCTTCGGAAGTTTTTGAAGAGATAAAAGTGAAGAAAATAAATTGAAAATGAAGATTATCTAACAAAAACTCCAAAAACAGAATTGTAAATACACAGACAAGCAATTTAGAGTGGTTCGGCGTGTTGCCTACGTCCACTATGAAGTTTTGATGATTTTATTGATTCTCTTTCAATGATTACAAATGATTACAGCGAACAACAGCGAATTACAGCTTGGAATTCGAATTAAACAGTAAGAATAAGATGCAAATCTCAATCCGGCAGAGTCTGGGCGCTTCTGAATCAAAAGATCCTCCTTCTATAGGCTCTGGGATGCTATTTATAGGCATGGGAGACTGAGATTTCATTCAAACTTCGGGAGACTTGGTCTGGCACGTGAGGGGGCCCACGCGATCATTTCCAGAAAGTTTCGCCTCGATCTGCGATCGATACGAATCCATTTCGTATCGATCAAGATGATGTCCAATCGAGCTGAAATTTGGCAGAGACATTCTTTAGTGTGTATGCAAGCTCTGGTGAAAATTTCATTGCATTTGGATTAGTGGATTTCAAGATATGATCGATACGAGTTGAGATTTCTCGGATGGCTGTTTGGTTCGACTCCATAGCTTCGAATTGATCCCCTCGTATCCATAGTCGCACGTGTTTCTGAGATGATGTGGCGCGCGAACTTCGCCTCGATCCGGTCTTTACTCCGTGTTGACCGTATCGACTCCATAAATCTCGCCTTGTTTGCATCGAGGGATGACACGTCACCCAGGTTTGTTAACTTGATGGATTCGAATGAGGAAATGTTATCCCGCCTTTTTGCAAGGCTAGGATACCGACGGACTGATTAAAAACCAAGTATCGCTCGTCATGGATATCGATGAATTTTGTCCGAGTCCGGATCGAGCTACAATTGATATGACGTGACGAGCACAGCCTGGGAAGCCTGCATTCCAAATTCCAAGTCAATCCGGGTTCATATGCTCAAGTTATGATGGTTACAAGTTGAAAGGAAAAGCTATGTTTTCGTATCCATCAGTAAGCCCCATTTCGTACCCATCGAGGAGCATTGGTTCGTACCGATGAAGTTGGCCGTGTTCGAATCCATCGAGTTCGTATCGATGGACTTCGTATCCATCAATAGATAGTGCAACTCATATCGATTGGCTAAATGTCTACTTCACATCCATCATGTAAGCCTTACTTCGTATCCATCTGAACAGAGCAATTCGTATCCAACAGGTTATCTTACTTCGTATCCATCGAAAGGCTCCAGTTCGTATAGATTTACTTCGTACCCATTGAGAAGCTACATGGTTCGTGTCCATCGAGGGAAGGTCTATTCGTAACCATTGACCATCAGTAGTTCGTTTCCATCGATGACTGCTGTTCGAATCGATGAATGAGGCTTCATTTGAATCCATCAAATCAACAAACCTGGGTGATGTGTCATCCCTCGATGCGAACAAGGCGAGATTTATGGAGTCGATACGGTCAACATGGAGTAAAGACCGGATCGAGGCGAAGTGCGCGCGCCACATCATCTCAGAAACATGTGCGACTATGGATACGAGGGGATCGATTCGAAGCTATGGAGTCGAACCAAACAGCCATCCGAGAAATCTCAACTCGTATCGATCATATCTTGAAATCCGCTGATCCAAATACAATGAAATTTTCACCAGAGCTTGCATACACACAAAAAATGTCTCTGCCAAATTTAAGCTCGATTGGACATCATCTTGATCGATACGAAATGGATTCGTATCGATCGCAGATCGAGGCGAAACTTTCTGGAAACGGTCGCGTGGGCCCCCTCACGTGCCAGACCAAGTCTCCCGAAGTTTGAATGAAATCTCAGCCTCCTACGCCTATAGATAGCATCCCAGAGCCTACAGAAGGAGGATCTTTTGATGCAGAAGCACCCAGACTCTGCCGGATTGAGATTTACATCTTATTCTTACTGTTTAATTCGAATTCCAAGCTGTAATTCGCTGTTGTTCACTGTAATCATTTGTAATCATTGAAAGAGAATCAATAAAATCATCAAAACTTCATAGTGGACGTAGGCAACACGCCAAACCACTCTAAATTGCTTGTCTGTGTATTTACAATTCTGTTTTTTGGAGTTTTTGTTAGATAATCTTCATTTTCAATTTATTTTCTTCACTTTTATCTCTTCAAAAACTTCCGAAGAGTGTTGTGCCCATTTTTGGTACAAATACTTGGTGCTTTCATTGAGAGAAACCAGTTTTTTCTCCTGCTCCTTGGATCTACCATCGACATCAGATTGCATAAATCCAAGAGGAAGATCCAGATATCTAATCCAGAATCCTTCCATCCTATTCAGATTTGCGTAAAGTCTAGGAAAGGACTCCACCTCTCAAGATGGTTAGCACAAGAACTACCTCTACAGCTGCTGATCAAGAAGGTCAGGATAGACAGAATCCTACACAGCAGCCACCATCCAATCAAGACATCACTGCTCACTCAGATCCATTAGGACCAGTCACCAGACAAGAGTTCCAAGTGTGGCTCCAAGAACTGACTCAAAGTCGGCAACAATTGACTGAACAATTGCGCGCTAACCCTGAATTGACCAACCAATTAAACCATCGAAGGCGTAGGAGGACCAGGAGGGATGATGTTTCCCACTCGTCCACTGAAAGTTCCACCTCATCTGACTATCACGGCAGATCTACCTATCCCCGATTAGACGGGAGTCACACACAAGCTACCGGATATCAACCCGCCTTAACCATTGGACAATTGAGAGTTGGGCCGTCAACCAGCTTCCAGACCGGGCCCTCATCATGAAGAGGTACTGTTCCACAGTATACCACGGACAATCGCACTAGAACCGCCGCGGTAGAAGCAAGGGTTGATACCCGAAATCTGTCAGATCTGAATAACCAACAACGTGGGTGTACTCCTGAACCATACGTCCCGGAAGATGCCGAGCCAAGGAGGCGAGACATGGACCGTCGACAGTGTCCGGTCCAAACTCGCACTGTGGAACCCGACCACACCTTAACTCAGCATGCACAGAATGCGACGATGCCGGATATTTCAACGATGATACGTTAGATGATTCGCGAAAGTCAGGGGCTTACCAATGACGATTGAGGAATCTCCCGTAGTCATACTCCTTTCGAAGAGGAGATATTATAAACTGACCCTCCTCGGCAATTCAGAATGCCAACTCTCCCAATGTACGAAGGAAGTTCCGACCCCAATCAATATATTTTGAAATATGAGTGGTCAATGAGCGCTGCAAGAGCTGATGATGCAGTGAAGTGTCGAAGTTTCCCCATATCTCTGGGGGGAATCGCAACAATGTGGTTTACAAGGTTGCCACCTAGATCTATCTCTTCGTTTGATCAACTGGCTAAAAAGTTTGTAGAACAGTTTCGTATGCATGTTGCTAGACCTAAAGACGTAAACACCCTGTCTAGTGTCACCCAAGCTCATGGGGAGACACTCAGGCGTTATTTAGACAGTTTCCACGCAGCATGTCTAGAGATTAGTAATCCCAACGATAACTCGATCTTGATGGCATTAACCAAAAGGATCGATCCCGATTCTGAGTTTGGAAATTGGTTAGCTGGGAAACCACCCGCATCGTTGGACCGTTTCTACTCCAAATCCGCTCAATTCTTACGGCAAGAGGACGCGAAACAGTCTAGGAAGCAGGACGATGTGAGGCCCAGTAGTGAGGGAATACAAAGTAACGTAGCAGTTAAGCCGTCCGGTGAAAGTTCCAAAAAAGTTCAGTTGAATATACAGAACAAGCAAACCCAGCCGAGAGGCAACAATGGTCAAGATAAGAAAAGAGATCAGAACCGAGGCCCACGACGTAGGGCTCCAATGTTTGATAATTACACGCCATTGAGTACATCATTGGAAAACGTGTACCTGCAAACTTGCAACACTGTGCAATATAAGAAGCCTGCTCCGAAGCCCTCGTCGGAGAGGCAGGTTCAAACAGGGAAGTTTTGTAGATTCCATGAGAGTTACGGCCACAATACCAATGAGTGTCGACATTTGCAGGACCTCATCGAGAAGTTGATCAGGGAGAGAAAGTTAGATCAGTTTGTGCGGGCGCCGCAGTCTAGTGGTGCGGGCCCTTCAAATCAAAATCGTGTGCAAAATCAAGAAAGACAAGAAGAACCCGCTCGTACGGGCGGAAGGCTAGTTATAAACACAATAAGTGGTGGTCCCCACCCAGTAGATAGAAGCTGGAGGGAAATGGAGTCGTATGCTAGCTCTATCAGGCATGCGGACTTCGAATGCTGCAGTAATTGTGAAGATGAGGCTCCGGCCAAACAACAGAAGACAATGTCTGATGATATCATATTTAGAAGCCGAGACGCTGATAAGGTCGAAGCCCCCACAATCGACCCACTTGTCATATCTGCCCAGGTAGGTCCTGCTTGGATGAAGAGGATCCGGGTTGACAGTGGGAGCTCCGTAAATATCTTACTTAAACGGGCTTATGATTTAATGAAAATGGAAGCGAAGGACTTAAAACCTTGCCAATCTCGAGTCCACGGCTTCAATGGAAGTGCTACAATACCCATTGGAGTGACAGAACTACCAGTGGAGTTGGGGGTTGGAGAACGCCGGAGAGTCCGAATGTTGCAGTTTGTCGTTTTGGACATTGATTCACCTTATAATGCATTTTTGGGACGACCAGCCCTTGCTGAGTTCAGGGCAGCCATTGCCCCATGGTTCTTGACTCTGAAGTTCCCCACCGATCATGGGGTCGGAGTCATTCAAGGAGATCAGGAAGCGGGGAGGGCCTGCTATGTTGCTGAACTACGTGGAGTACAGCGAAAAGAGAAAGGAAAGGGCGTAGAGGAATCTCTCTGCGTCCGTTTTGCTGATGATTGACAATTGATGCCTGGGCACCACAACCAATTCCATAAAGACCTTGACCCTAGAGACAATGAAGATAAAGACGAATCTAAAGAGAATCAAGCTTCCCCGGCCGAACTGACTATGGACGTCCCAATCAGCGAGGGTGATGATTCAAGGATGCTAAAAGTTGGGTCTCAACTGGGCAAACAGACACAACAGGAATTGGTTGAATTTCTCCGGGTGAATCTCGACGTTTTCGCCTGGACACACTCTGATATGTGCGGGACCTCGCCAGACATCGCAAGTCACTCCCTGAATATTGATCTGCGGTATGTCCCGGTCAAGCAGAAAAGGTGTGGTATGGATCCAGAGAGATATGCCGCCCTTAAAGAGGAGGTTGATAAGTTACGATCAAATGGGTTCATCCGAGATGCTTTGTATCCAAAATGGGTGTCAAATCCCGTACGGGTTCGAAAACCGAATGGGAAATGGAGAACTTGCATTGACTACTCTGACTTAAACAAGGCTTGTCCAAAGGATAGTTTTCCACTTCCTCGAATTGACCAGCTCGTAGATTCAACAGCTGGGCATGAATTATTATCTTTCATGGATGCTGATTCTGGCTACAATCAAATACCTATGCATTTGCCTGATCAAGAACATACCAGTTTCGTGACCGATCTGGGACTCTACTGCTACAGAGTCATGCCCTTTGGTCTAAAAAATGCCAGAGCAACATACCAACGCTTGGTCAACAGGATGTTCGCCAACCAGATCGGGAAGACCATGGAGGTTTATGTGGATGACATGCTAGTAAAATCTCGATTCTCCACAGATCACGTCAGATATTTAGATTCGATGTTCTGCATCCTTCGGGAATATGGAATGAAACTCAATCCATTAAAGTGTCACTTCGGTGTCGCCTCTAGAAAGTTCCTCGGGTTCATCGTTAACACCTGAGGGATAGAAGCAAATCCCGAAAAGATCTGGGTGATAAGGAACCTACACACCCCAAGAACCATAAAACAAGTCCAGAGTCTCAACGGGAAGGTAGCAGCATTGAGCAAGTTCATCTCAAAGTCCACCGATAAATGCATCCCTTTCTTTGATCTGATCTGGAAAGGGAAGCGAAACTTTGAATGGACCATGGAGTGTGAAGACGCATTCCGATCGCTGGTTCAACATCTTTCCACACCACCGATCTTGTCAAAACCAGTTGACCACGAGCAATTGTACCTTTATCTGGCAGTATCAGAGCATGCAATCAGCGCTGCTTTAGTTCGGGAAGAAGACCGAGTGCAAAAACCGGTTTACTATGTTAGTAAACGGCTAACAGGAGCTGAAAGAAATTACCCAAGGCTAGAGAAACTAGCTTATTGCCTGGTCATTGCCTCAAGAAAGCTTCGCCCTTATTTCCAAGCTCATTCCCTTACTGTGTACACCGATCAGCCGTTACGACAGGTCCTCACGCGGCCTGAGACGTCTAGTAGGCTACTCAAGTGGAACATTGAACTGAGTCAATTTGATATCACTTATGCTCCGCGAAGAGCCATTCAAGGACAAGTCCTAGCGGATTTCATAGTCGAATTTACTGTTTTAGAGGATCTGCCTGAAACCAGTATACCTCCTAAATTCATTTGGAAGCTGCACACTGATGGTGCATCGAACGATCAGTGTTCAGGTGCCGGAGTAGTACTTGAAACTCCCGAAGGCCGATCCATATGCTACGCTCTGAGGTTCGAATTCCGCGCAACCAACAATGAAGCCGAATACGAAGCTTTGCTTGCCGGGTTAAAAATTGTTTGTGATCTGAAGATTAGAGCTGTGGAAATCTATTGCGATTCCCAGTTGGTTGTATATCAAGTTCGGGGCGAATATCAGGCCAATGATCGACGACTAGCTGCATATCTAGCCCGAGTTCAAGAAGCACTAAGTCAATTTGATTACTATGCTATTTACCATATACCCCGAGAGCATAATCAGAAGGCGGACTCATTAGCAAAGCTGGCAAGTACAGGTGAAGCACAGCAGATGGGACTTGTCCCCGTCGAAACTCTGTCCTCCCCAAGCATTGATCAAGTAGAGATGAATGTTGCGTTTGAAACCGCTCCCAGTAAAGAATCGTGGATGACTCCGTACCGAAACTACATCGAGAATGGGACGTTGCCTGAGCATAGAAATGAGAAAAGACAAATTCTATGAAAAGCTTCACGTTTCGTCATTCAGAACGGAGTTATGTATAGAAGAGGGTATTCTGTTCCTCTCCTCCGATGTATCGTGCACGATGAAATCAAACGAGTGTTACATGACGTACACGAAGGAGAATGTGGCGATCACATCGTTGGGCAAGCTCTCGCTAAGAAGATACTCCGATACGGATACTACTGGCCGACTGTGAACCGAGATGCGGCGAACTATGCCAGAAAATGCGATAGATGCCAGAAACACGCCCGAATTCCAAGAGCCCCACCTACTAAGATAACCCAAATGGTCAGTCCCTGGCCATTTGCGATGTGGGGCATTGATATCATCGGCACACTACCTCTGGCCAAAGGCGGGGAAAGATATGCCATCGTAGCAGTTGATTACTTCACCAAGTGGGCTGAAGTTGAACCCCTCGCAACCATCACAACAAAGAAAGTAATCAACTTCGTAGTTCGCAACATTATCTGTCGATTTGGACTCCCGCATACCATCATCACCAATAACGGAGCCCAATTCAGTAGTGCGGAATTCAAGAATTTCTATCAACGGTTTCATATCCATAAAAAATTCTCGGCAGTCGCACATAATCAGGCAAACGGTCAGGTCAAAGTTGTCAATAAAGTCATAAAATCCATTTTAAAGAAGCGACTGGAAAAGGCCGGGGGCAAATGGGTTGATGAACTTCCTATGGCCTTATGGGCCTATCGAACGACCCACAAAACCGCGATCGGACACACCCCGTTTTCCCTATCTTATGGCTCAGAAGCCGTTATTCCAGTCGAGATGGAAGTGTTTTCTCATCGCGTGACTTGCTATGATCCGAAAATAAACGCTATATTGCTTGCTGAATCTTTGGATGTACTGGATGAGAAGTGGGAAGAGGCTGATTTGAGAGCAGCCACACATCGGAGTCGAGTCGCCCGATTGTACAATGCCAAAGTTCGACCTTGAACCTTTGAACTCGGTGATCTCGTCCTCAAGAGAATCTATCCGGTCCCTTCACACATGAAACCAAATTAGGAAGGACCATACGTGATTACACAAAGACTTGGAGATGGCACATTCAAGTTATCGACCATTGACGGTCTTACTTTGCCAAGGGCATGGAACAGCGAGAGTCTCCATCGCTATTACACCTGACAAGCTTTATTTGTTTCATTTTATTTTTCCATTTACAGTTTTTTTCCGCATTTTTAAGTTTGAATTCTGTAATAAGGCAACTAACTTTGCCGCATTTTCTTACTTCAGCAATAAAATGCCATCTCTTCGAGCCAGAGCAGTGATTCATTGAATAAAATGTACGACATCACAATGCACGGAGAGCTAAATTCCATCATGCAATGGGATTTATTCAAATAGAGAGTGGCTGTGATACGACCGGCCACTCGCTAAGCGAAACCCAAGCTCGGGGGCAAGTCACTACACCAATGTTAAATAGGATTGATACATGACAATCCTATAACCAATTCCAAACTCCCAGAGTGTGAGCTGGAATATAGATATCAAACAAATGCGGTTTCGAGGAGGGCGGATCCGTCCACCTAATGACCTCGACCGTATTATGACTAAATGCAGTTTCGAAGAGGGTGGACCTATTCACCTAACGACTTCGGCTGTACCTTAAACAAGCTCGAGGAGGATGGACCCGTCTATCCAACGACCTTGCTTGTCGACTCAGGGTGGATGCGAATCAACCATCTACGATCCTGATTAATCCGCCGTTCCCAGAGTGCGAACGTAATCCAAGTGCCCAAACAAACGTGACTGACCGTTTGTCGGCCAACTCCATGCTCCCAGAGTGTGAAGTGGAGTATAAACTTTAAAATACAATGTCGAAGAGAGTGACCCGTTCACCTAACGACTTCAACCATAGCTTAACCAAGCTTGAGAGGGACGGACCCGTCTGTCTAACGATCTCACTTGTTAACTCAGGATGGATATGATCTAACCATCCATGATCCTGATACGCCTTTCGAACTCCCGGAGTGCGAGTCGGAATGTGAATGCTAACTCCAATTTCCCAGAATATGGGTTAGAGTATTAACGTCAACCCTAAGTTCCCAGAGTGTGAACGACTGCTCACAAGATGACTTGTGTCCCCAGAGTGTGGACTAATACTTGAAAGCTTTCGATAGCTGCGATTGACTGCAAGAATGCAAGTGCAAACCCCCAGAGTGTGGATGTAACGAGTTATAAAGAAACAAGTGTAGTTCGACCGCTCGATCCTTACTTATTGCGATCGCAAGCTGATCTTTACAACTTAACCCCGGAACTGGGGGCAGATGCAAGTGTTAATCACTACCTGAAATGAGTTAAAATAATGCAAGTACACAAAACTGAGGTTCAAACACTGCAACATTTAAGCATAAAAGGAATGAAAGTTGAAACAAAAAGACAACTTTATTTCAACTAATCGAGAGCGATGGCTCATATACCAGCCTTTCCAAAAAATTCCTACTAGCGGGGGTCGAACCCGCATCTATACATGGCCTATGAAAGAAAAAAGATGACAAAATTCCTAACTGCAAAAGGAAATATGTGCCTAAAAAGTCTATCTACTCTTTCTTTTTCCTTGGCTTCTTCTTCTTCGACGAGGAGCTACTGGAGCCACTGGTAATCTTCCGTTTTGAGCCCTTCTCTTTAAGCGGGTTATCCTCAGATGGGAGCATGATGTCGACATCCTCCTCTGAACTGGAGCCTAAGGGAATGCTTCCCACGGGAGGAGTCGGAGGAACAAGATCTATAGCCGGAAGCGGGACTGGCGCACTAGCGTCGACAAGCGTGCCCCCAGGGGATATCATCATAAGTGGTGTAGGGCCATGCGCCACTGCTCCGCTCTCTGAGCTGCCACCATGTGCTGTTGCCTCCATCTCGGCATCAATTTCAGCCAACATGTTTGCTTCTCGAAGGGCTCGGGCCTCACTGTGTGCCGTGGTGGACTGTGTCGAAGTACCAGAAGTAGATGAAAATCCACCCAGGATGAATGGTAAGTCCGCAAAGGGGTCACTCTGTCGACCAAGAAGCTCGTTCACCATTTGTTCGTCAAAAGAAATTGAGCTCCCCTGTGTTACTTCGGCAGGCACAATAGTCGCAACGGAGGTCGCCTCAGAGATAATGGCCTCCTACGTTTAGCACGATTCCTGGATGACAGGAAGCGTTGTCGGTACAACTTCGGTCACTGATCAAAGAAAAGAAGCATTTGTTAGTATACACTTCTATACAAGTTCTTCAGTCCGAATGTACAAGAGATTAGTTTAGAGTACCTTCCTCAGTTTGGCTCAAGGTCGGCTGAACGACTTCAGAAGGGTGTTCCTTAATAGGAGATAGATGTGGCTGGTCCGAATCATAAGCTGGTATAGGCTGAGAGTCGATCATCGAAGTCGGCTCAGACTGAGATGGCATAACAATCTCGGAACTCGTAATATGATGCTCAACCCCAGAGCCTTCTCCAACTTCCTGGGGATGAGTACCGAGCCTCTCCTTTTCATGAGAAATCATGGAGTCATGAAGAACCTTCTTTTCGTCATCATTAAGTATACGGTTCTCCAGCTCAAATTCGTCAAAGGCTTCATCAGGATGCCCCGACATCTCCTCCTCAATCAGCAGATTCCAGGCATTATAAAGATTTGTCGGGTAATCATCGAGCCAAGTCAGATCTCTATGCCTTAACACCTGGGCGTTGTAAGTGATAAGAAGCTCCTCTACCTCAGCCTCAACCCTGCCTTCTGCCAGTCGAACCTTCTCATCAACCCCGGCTTCGACCTCGCGGACTTTTTCCATAGCCGCATCCCTCTCCTTCTGAAGCACCACCGCCTGATCACAGGCCTCTTGCGCAGAGACGTTGGCTGCATCTTTCTCCTTCATAAGATCGGAAAGCTTAGATTTAAGCTCGTTGAGCTCTTTGAGGGTTGTGTCTCTCTCAGCAGTGATGGTGGTGTTCCTATGGCCCATGTCTTCCATCGAAGTATAGTGCTCTTGTTTCATTCTATTCATGGCCGAGTTTGCATCATCGGCCTTTTTGAGAGCTTCTATTTCAGATTTACGGGAAGACTCGGCCTCGGCATTGAGCACTTGAATAATTCGGTCTTTCTGACCCAACTCTGTTTCCAGCTTTTCAATAGTGGCGGCCCGATCAAATGCCACTTTTGATGCTTTCCTCGCGGCCCTCGCCCACTCCTTATACTGAAAGAATATGTCTGCAACATAGCCGTGAATGGTATTTTCGGCCGTTGGCGGAATTCTCTTCAGGTGCGGGGGGAAGACGTAACCGTCAAAGCAAATGTTGGGAAATTCCTTCCTCATTTGTGCGAGTTTGGCTGCTCCTTCCCTGGTCGGATCAATCACGACTGATGTAGTAGTCAAGGAGGTGGCTATTTCAGTTCTGCGTGGAGGGTCAGATCTAGGAACATGAGAGGACGGTTTGTGCCGTGAAGTTTCAAGAGGACGTGTAACTATGGCTGGGAGTGGTACAGAGATCCTAGGAGGAGAGCGAGATCGGGACCGACGTACATGTCCCCTATCTCTGTCAGACCATTCCTGACTGGAATACCCCGTATCATAATCTCTATCTCCCTCTCTCCTGCGTGGTTCATAGTGTGTTGAAGATCGGCGCTTGTTGCGCAAACTACCAAGCACTGAGCCTCGACCAGACATCGTACCTGCAAAGTGAAATAGGGAGATTAGTAACCATTTATGATATGTGGTTTGCGGTCAAAAATTGTGTAGTTCCGTGAAGAGTGTATGGATGTGTAACCCCCCAGACCAACCAGAAGTATCGACCACACTGGTAGAAAGAGACTCGCTAACATCAAAAGTATGTTGCAGTTCATCCAACCCTACATCATGCTGTGTGGACGTAAGGTCCGGAATTGGGAGGTTAGCGAGCCCTTCGAAGGAGCTTTCCTCCTGCAGGGGGGATGCCTCTGAGATTCTAACTCCAGAAAGGGGGCGGTTTGTGACCACAGACTTCTGTCTCCCAGATTTAGATTGTTTAAAAGCAGCTTCCTTGCCTTTCCTCTATTCATCAGATTCCAGGGTCACATCAGCAGGCCCGACCAAAGGATCAGTGTCAGTATGGGTTCTTTCGAAATCAGCCTCCTCAAGTACGATAACTTTAGGATTCTTGAGCCTACTCGCTCCTTTGAGATGGTCTTTAGTACACTGTCGAGCCTTATACTCTGTCTTCGCTCGATCAGTCCAAGAATCCTAAGGTTTTTATCTGTCAAGATCAGGTCAATGTTTCTTTCTTCGCTCGGGACTTCTTGGAGAACCCGGACTATCTCTTTATAATAACCACCTTCGAGTCGTTGGATTATCGCTGAAAAAGAAAAAGAAATGTGAGTTCAATTTCGTTCATAATTGCCTTATCAAATACTTGGGAAATTGATAACACTCACGTCTGAATAACCATCGCCTGGCAAATCCTAGAGGACATCGAACGTAGAACCACTCCGTCTTGAAGTAGCTCAATCTAGTCCAAGACCCTGTGACCACTTGGCAATTTCTTATAGACTCCAGGAATGTGAAATATGGATTGTCAGCTCGACTTTTGAAGTTGAACAAATATCTTATATCGGTCATGCGAGGAGGTCAATAAAGGTACTCCATAAATGCAATGAACAAGCTATTGAGCGAAGCTAATCCATTCGGGTGTAGCTGAGATGGGGCGATCCCCAGATAAGCCAACACTTCTCTTATATATTCATTGAACGGAGGAAGAGTCCCAGCTGCGCACGCATGGTGATTAAATGCAATATATCCCTCCGGGGGATTATGTGGTCTGTCATTTGGCCCCGGCAATAATACGTCATCCATCGACAGACCATGCCTTAGGCATATTCTCCCTAGCATATTTTTAGAAATATTGGACGGAACAGAGTCAGGTGGACTATTAATGAAGGACGCATCAGGCAATTCGTTCAGGGCCGGACCGATGACTTCGGCCTCAATCTCTGGTATTTCAAGTTTGGGAGGAATTACACTTTGAGTATCATGTGACTGCAAGCTTGGACCTTCCATAGCTGACTAACTCACGAGAAATCATCGTTAGATGCAAAAGAGCCCGTGCATTCCCCAGTGTAAAGTGTATGAATGTGTTGTGCAGTGCAAGTGCTGTGCATTACTTGAGAAAATTCTACGGAATAAACCGTAGTGTGTCAACGACAAAACTCTGAAAATCAGACCGGAAATGACCGTCATCGCTGACCGTCACAACCGTGCCATCCAGATGCTAATGATCGATTCAGGTTAAAGTTCGTTATATTTTTGTTAAGTTACGGTTCCATCGACGAACTTCAAAAGGATAGTCAAATATGCGGTTCAATAGTTATGTCCAGATATGCAAGGATGAAGCTCATCGGAATCATGTTATCAAGTGCTTAAAATTTCGCATCCATCATAGGGAGAGTTCGAATCGATCGTGGGGAGCTTATTCGAATCCATCAAGATCTGAATTTCGTATCGATCACTGGGGGCATACTTCGAATCGATTATCAGTGTTCGAGTTTGTATCGGTCAGGAAAGCCAAGGTTTCACATCGATCATGTTCGAATCGATGCTTGTCGTATCGATCATGAGAATTAGATTTGTATCGACCCGAAACCGAGGATTTCGAAACGATTGCTCGCTTAATTCTCCCATCGATCGTTATTGATCGACACGATCTACTACCATCACCATCGACACGAACCAAAACGTCTCCATTAGGATATTCCTGGAATCGATGCGAAACCCAAGAAAAAACGTTGTTGCCCGCGTCGATTCGAACACAGGCTCCCAGATCGACTCGAAACATAGATCAAGCCACTTTTATTTTGTCCACTCCTTTCTTCTCCAATCAACAGAGACATCGCCATGGCCATTTTCGACCTTAAAGGTTGCCAGATCCGACCTTAAAGGTTGCCAGGTTCGATAATCGGTGAAGATGGAGTGGATCTGAGATTCGAGCCTCGTCGCTTGGATTCAATTGCAACCGGTTCATTACCTAATTTGAAGTTAAAATTCGAAGGATTGGAAGTATGAATCTGGTCGATTCGAAAGCAATATGCAGTTCTTCTTCTTTCTCGAAGGATGCGGATCGATGCGAAAGTAGCAAATCGTGGATGCAATAGTAAAAAGTAAAAAGTGAAAATAGCCAAAGTCCAGAGTATTTATATGGAGCCCAGGGAGAAACTGGGTTGATTCGCCTCCCAGTCCACGTGACCGGCCGCAACCGGTTAACCCCACGGATCGAGGCGAACGCTCTGTTCGTATCCATCTGACCAGGATTCTCATCGAGGCGAAATGGTCAGCGAATCCACCGATACGAAGCACACAGCGGAGACGGCCGAAGATGATGAATCTCATCGATTCGAAATGGATAGTGAGCACATCAATTCGAAGCCCCTGTTCGCATCAACAAGTTCACAACTCCATCCACTGCATGTCGATACAAACGGTGATTTCGTATCCGTCATATCTTAAACATTAGCATCGATACGAATGACACAACAAAGACCTATTGGAGTTACTAACCATCGATACGAACGAGCATTTCGCTGGTTCCAAATCCTCTATTTATCGATGCGAAGTCAGCCTTTCAACCTTCTATGTCGATTCAGGAGAGGATCGATACGAAGGAACTTCTCAAAAACAACCATTAATCATTGTTTCAACTCGAATTTCAAATCGGTTCAGGAGAGAATCAATGCGAAATTCGATAACAAGCTAAACTGGCAATGACTCGCGAATGTGCAACGTTAATAAGAGTCAACCAATCATTATTACACAGCAGTCAATTACAGCAATACAGAGTACAACTTTCAACAAGAAATACGGTAATAGTTCAGAGAGAAACTGTAGCTATTCAAAGCACGTCATGTTTCCACAAGACGTACTTTGGGGGGCAAATGTTATCCCGCCTTTTGGCAAGGCTAGGATACCGACGGACTGATTAAAAACCAAGTATCGCTCGTCATGGATATCGATGAATTTTGTCCGAGTCCGGATCGAGCTACAATTGATATGACGTGACGAGTACAGCCTGGGAAGCCTGCATTCCAAATTCCAAGTCAATCCGGGTTCATATGCTCAAGTTATGATGGATACAAGTTGAAAGGAAAAGCTATGTTTTCGTATCCATCAGTAAGCCCCATTTCGTACCCATCGAGGAGCATTGGTTCGTACCGATGAAGTTGGCCGTGTTTATATATATATATATATATATATATGCATTATAAAATTATTTTATGTTATGAAATTGGTTAAAATCAAAATTATTGTTCACTTAAATAAATTATAAATGCTAAGATATATATATATATATATATATATATATATATATATATATATATATACATATCACAATAACATTGTACTGTTTTTTTTAAATTGATTTGAACATGAATATATAAGCGTATATGAGATCTCATAACGTTGGCACATATAAATTTTTATAAAGCATATAGAATATAATCTATTATTAACATAATGAAGTATGTAAACAAAATTGAGATTGAAAACTTACCGAAAGAAATTGCCTTTGATTTACACCTTGAATGTATGAAACTCCTAGATCCAACTTAACCACTTCCAGAAATTGCACCGATTTGAAGCACCACTTTTATGTTTATTTAATTTGATTTTGTTTGAATTTTTTATGCTTTCAAAAGCCATGAATTTCGACCAAAGGAGAGAGAGGAGAGAAAAAATGAATTATTAGAAAGAACTAATGGATGACTAAATGGAATTTTGTTTTAAAGAAATAATTGAAACTTTTCCATTTCCTTCCTTAAAACCTTCCTTCTTTAATTATTCATTAAATCTCAATCAAATCCCCCCTCTTTTACCATGCATGGCCATCCAAGAAATAGCTTATAAAGGCTTTCAAAATTTCTAAAACCATTTAGTAACTAATCGCTTTAAATCAAATTTAAATATTTTATCAATATCAGATATCGATACATGCATACATAACTTTTATATATACGCTTTTCATTAAATATTAATGGCATTCAAACAACAAATATTATTAATTATTAATTAATTAACAATGATTATAAATTAATTAAATCGTGTGGTTTTTTGGAGTATTCATCATTATGGTTGTGCGGCTCAAAGGTGTAAATTCAGTTAGCAATAAATATTGAACAATTTGAATATTAATGTTCAACGTCGCCTTAGCCAATTATGTGGCATTTTGGCTAAACTTATCGCTTACACGTCTTTATGGTAAAATCAGATTTTACTATTATAAGCAGTACTTGGTAGCAATGACTATTTATACTAATTCTCTTCATCAAACTATATCACTTAAGGATTTATGGAATTTGATTTTGATCAAAATTCCAGCATCGTCAACATTCAACTTGGTTAGTCCAAACATAAAATCTTAGTTTTAATAAATTATTAACAACCATACTGCTCTAGCCAGATACTTTGACGTTGAGTTGAGTACAATTGACTATGCTAGTAACCCCTTATCACTACTCTATTGAACAGTGTTTCACTTCTAATGCTGCAACTCAAACATAACTATAGTCGCTGAATGGATCGCCATGATATGATTCACTATAGTTCTATAATATGGTTCCATAACATTTAGAGTGTCCATGTTGAAGTTCCACAATATTCTCAAGTCGAGGGAATTATGTAACATCATCACTTCAAGATTCTCCATTTGACCTTAATTATATTAACCAATAGAAAACTCTTGAGTGAATCATTTCACAGTTATCCAACAACTATTAGTACATAACCCCTTGGTGCCCTCCGGCAGCCATGAGAAAGAAACTACCCAACATTTGGAGAGCGTTACGTACTCCGGTCTCAGAGGATGTATGATATCCCATCTCAAAACATCTTGACTAAGAATATTTAAAAAATATATTTTAATATAATAAATTACGCATGATTACAACACGTTGTCATTACTGTCACACAATGTATCAGTTGAGAATTTTATATTTAATATACTTTAATAATTACTTAATTAATTAAATCACAATATAACAAAGTATATTGTAGAAATCAAACTCCTTTATTATGAACAAGATTGGTTATCGAGTTAGATATATATAACAAATTACATAATTTCACCTACGACATACCCTAGCTTTATCAATCTCCCACTTGCACTTAGGGTCAATTATGGAATCTTATTCCAACTCCTTCGATCGGTTTTCTCAAAACTAATCGGGCTCATCCCTTAGTGAACGGGTATTCTATTATATTGTTTTAATTATCTACTATATCAATTAACTCTCTCCAACGCTGATAAATTGCCTTTATCATGCTGAACCCTTCAGAGTATGTTTCAAATTTTAGTGAGCTTTAGGTTCTTTTATGAACTATATCACAACACTGTTATTGTATAACAATGTCATGGGATTCTCAACATTTGGAATCCTCCATGCCTCAGTTATAAATTTGTGCATTTATACTTCTTATATTATCGGGTTATTCAAGGCGATGTACTTAGCCTTTGGTTAAATCAACCACTGCTTGTTATTTGGAACATTCCAACTTTAAAAGTTCTTAAATTAAAATTGAACATGAATTTGGGATTGACATACCATACTTTATATCTCATATGAAGTTCAAGTCTGTTTACTCCTTCATAAGGAGTTCGTTGTTTCTATAAACAATTCTCTAGTATTTTGGAAATACTTGAGGACACTCTAAACGGTCATTTAGTGATCTTAATTCGGATTTGATATTTACCCTATATATAAAATACATAACCAAAATGAGATGTTGTAGATAATAAAATATGTACGATAATTCCTATTTCCAATGCATAAGAAATCCATCTTACATGCTCTATATTAAAAATATGGCGTTTGTGGAATTGTTTTGGACAATCCCAACATCCATTTGTACTTATTATAATTAGTGTCAATTTCAAATCAAATATGTAGAATTAACAACCCAACTAAAATGATTATACTACAAGTACATCATTAATAATCATAGGTTTGTTATCTACTTGTAGTTTTGAAATATTTTAGTACCTTTATAGTGCTTTCTTATAGACATGTGCCTCATCTGCATTTTGAATAAAATTCAAACTATTTGACTTCTCTATCAAAATACTTAATCAACTTCGATGCTTATTAAATGATGTTTTCATATTAGTCCATGGATCCTTATCCAATAGCCCATAAACTTAGAATTGCTCCCACTAACTTTGAGACACTTTGATTACTAAGCGCAAACATAATATTTGAAATAATTATCTAGAATTTCTTTTTCAACATACATATACCAGAACTTAAAATCATATCAAGCAATAATTTTTCGAGTAAAATCTGAATTAACTAAGTACATTAAGTGGCGAATATGTTAAGCTAACTTCAAATTTTATGATGTTATTATATCAATGTAGCATACCATATTCCAACTGCATTAGTCTTCTTCTTGGAGACACTTTTATGACCAATGGATCATATCCCTTCAGGTATAACTATTAAAATTATATTTTGATAATGTACTTGGAATCTATTTCGGATTTGCGCATCATGTCATATGGTATAGTCAAAATTATTAATGGCTTATTAACAACCGAGGAAATTCTTTTATGACATCAATGAGAAAACATTGGTTCTCTTTAATGTGCGAGAGTTCTTATTAGACATTCTAATTAGTTGTGCCTATTTAGGTTTGGTTAATTTTATTTCATCCTTTGTAATCAGTTTTATCGAGATCATATCCAAATCCATTTTACTACCAATAATTTCTAAAAGAAATTCCTTTGTCATTTATTTGATCTGGAAACGACAATTGTTTCTCAGTGCAATGGAATAATACTCATAAACATTTTATGAATTGCCTATATATATATATATATATATCTGTATAAAACTAGTTATTTTTAAAGTTTACAAAAATTATGTTCATGACATAAATTGGTCAATCAATGTTGATCGATCCCAAACTCATTTGGAGTGGTCCATAGAAGATCCTTCACGAACAAGTATTACGTGCAGTCTTTCATCTCACACAACCTGTCAACTCTTGACCTAGGATATGTAGGGGTTGTTTCATCAAATCTTATCTTGTATGATTCTATAGGCTTTGTTTAGATGAACTTAAATTTAACCATTTATACTTACTCTTATGTACACGCCCTTATGGAAAGAAGTTAACTCAATCTCACTCATCATCAATCGTACTATGTACAATAAAGTTCGATTAATAGTTATCGATGCTCCATTATGTATCATAAGGAGGAGTGATTTTTGAGATTGAATCTTATTCGTTTTCAGATATATTTGGAACTCCTTTCCAATACACTTACATATTCAATCAAATTGAATTGTTTTATTTTCTTTTGCACGTCATGTTATTTACTTCGGTTTTATATTTTATGAACTTATCATAACATATGACATGTGCATCAAATACACATGTTCATGGTTGCGATAATTCATCCATGAATTTAAAAAAGTATGTGGTACCGTTTTAGTACCGTTAAATCTATGAATTGGTAACTAAATGGTAAATCATACTCAATGCCACCATCCAAGTCATCAAAATCCGATAGGTCAGCGTCTGAAAGGGAAGACGAAGGTGAGTATGGATTACTCTGAGAAGGATCAGGAGCCTTTGCCACTGAAGGAGAAGTAAGAAGGGCTTGGAGTTTCTATAGGACTGCTTCAGAAGAGATTCAGAAGAAGCATCCGGTTGGGAAATAGTAAGGGCCTTGACATGCCACTCTCTGGCTTTAACTTTATGTAATGGGAATAATGGTGTAATCGAAATTACTGGAACGGTTTCATTTGAAGGCAAAGTAAGGATACATGTGGAAATAGTACGATCAAAAGAAGAACAACAACTAGAGCAGATGGGATGTTTCCAGAGGAAGGAAACCTATACGTGGCCAGTAATGTGCTCAGACAGAAAAACAGAAATGGAGGTTGGAAGCTCATTCTTAGGAGATATCTCAATCAATGCACAAGCGTAAGCCAACCTATCGTTCGGTGGTTTGAAACAAACAAGTTTCCCCATATTGCTAAAAATCCAATCAAGACCCTTTTAAGGTTTGATATAGCAATGGGATATTAGACAGTTTAGCCCAAACTCTAATTGATTCAACTTGTTCTCGAGCTCTATCAATAGTAGGAGCCCACTTAGTGATAACGAAAACTTTGTCAAAAATTATGAAAGAGACCAATTCCAAAATTCTAGCTCTATCATCCAAACGGGAGAACTCAAAATAAAACATGTCCTTATCATAAATTACTTTGAGAGTTCCTTTGAGTTTCCACACACGAAGAAGGTGTTTAATCACTACATGATAAGGTAAATTCTTTTCTAGGAAAATGCCAATAAGGTAATTCTTCCAAAAAGACTTTCCAACATCAATTATTTCACTAGGGGGAACAATACCATCTCCAATTATATTTTTTGGTGATATACCTGCATGCATTACTCGGTTTGCGAGAGAACAAAGAGGCCCAACTTTGGTTCTCAGGAGTAGATTTACTTTGTTGAACTGGGATAGATTATTAAAGTTCTTGGTAAATACATTTGTGTTATTAGATTTGGAGTAGCTACTTGGAACAGGGCCAACAGGGACTTGCTCAAGTGCAGCAGGCTCGACAATAATTTCATCTTCAGCAAAATGCATCCTCACATTAACAGGAATGGTTTTCCTAGAAGCGACATTAACCACGAGTTCATGAACAGCAAAACTAGTTGCAACATCAACGCAAGATTTATCGAAAATTGCTTGAATAGAATCGGGGATTTTGAAATTATAAGGGTTTTCATAGCCTACGAAACCCTTTTGCTTAGCTTTGGTAGAAGAAGAGGATAAAAGCCCCTTCCGAGAAGCGCTGAGCTTTGGAAATTAATCATTGTCAAGGTTGAGAGGCAGTCGCACTTTGCCCGATTGAGTTGTCAATAGAATGGATCCATCAGTTCTTAGAAAACCTGCTTTCATGAGTAGAGATGGTGGAACTAAATCAAGAAGGGGCAAAAAGGATAGTGAAAGACGAAAACATGTAGCAAGGCGAGAGAATTGAAGATGGAATAAATGAAAAAGGAAGAGGGCGGTTTAGGTCACCGCTAGGGGATTTCAGAATGATGAAATACCAAAAACAACTGTTATTTCATAAATAATATTTGGTATATTTGCGATAACAATTTTTTGTACTTTAATGCTTTCACTTATAAGTATTATGTGGCATGCTCCCACGATTTCCTCCATTACTATAATAGCATATGAAATATGAAACTCGATTCAACTATTTATTATAGGCTATTTATTTCTTTTACTGTAACTAGTTTTCAATCCAATATCTTAAACTTATAGAAATGAATTTTGTAGAAAACAATTTTCTATATGAAAAACACAATTAGAATAAAAATCACATTACTCATTCCCTATTAAGTATCTACTAGTATTTTATACAATTTTTGTTTCTGATGTCTCTTCATGACGTAGAGATGACCATCTATTCTCTTCATTCTAGCAGTACCTAAGTTGCATCTGCCCTTGTGTATTCGCTTTCATTTCTACATAATCAAATAATTCAAAAGGAAACCCTTACTAAAGACCGTAATGAACTCTTTACAAAAACGCATTGGTCATCCTTAACTTTTAAGGATACCGAATAAGTTGCACATTACGTAAACTGATTAAACTGATATTTCAGTGATCAAGTTCCTACATACATCCTATAACTCTCAATCTGGTGCTGACACAATTAGATCCTTATTGTAATCAGTAGTATTGAATACACAATCTCTAATTATGGATAAATTGCTTATTTCGAATGATCAATTGAAATTTTGTACATTTTGAACATGATTATTCACCATATAACATTTATATATGATCGAATATGGATCAAATATCCATATTCTTGTATTTCTTTTAGAGTTTGAAACTCATAGAAGATAATACACAGTCTCGTACAAATAAACACTTAAGCGACCAATACACAAATGTTTCAGTGTTTGTATAGATTGGCTCTTGCATGGGTTTTGAAGTAACAACATGCTAAAAGATTTATTGGTAGGTATATTTTATATTTCTCTATCCATTAATTTAGTTCATTTGTATATTATAATCGATAAGCATTTTATCAATTATACTGGTTGCACAAACTTATCAAAGTAGATTATTTTAATAATATATCACATACATTCTTACAATATCGGAAATGTCAAATGTATTCATTTCATTTTTCTAATAAGGCTCCCATTAGAATTTTATATTTCTCAAAACCCTAAGAGAAAACATAGAAATTCTTCGATTTATCTAGTGGTATTAGGAGTCTTTTGCTCTGGGATTTTGACCTTGAGGAAAGCTCGGCAAATCATAAGCCCGCATGCGATAGATAGCACCTTATTAGTTATACCATATACAACTCCTAACATGTGGTCTTTTTCATATTCTCATCTTGACCATGAGGAAAGCTCAATGAATCAAGAGGAACTATTCACTCGTACCTACCATTTTTCGACGGCCTGAATATAATGCATGTATCTTGAGGAAAGCTTAACAAATACGTGCATGTATCTTACCTCGTCTAGTCAATATGTTAATAGTACCATGCATAACATCTCTACCTTGAGGAAACCTTAACAACTAAAGAGTGTGCAAATAGTTTATTAATATATACATGGTGGAGGGAAACTTATAAAAAAGATTCATAATCTTTAATATATAAATTTTAAGTGATATCAATTTAGGAACAATATATCTATTATAAAATACCCTCATAATTCAAGTATCGGACACATCTGAAATCATAGTATACGTACACTACGTATGTGTTCGTTCCTTAAACCTAAATAGGGTTTCTTACAGTTCCACTTATATTATACAAGATTAATTTATTTATAACCTTTTACAATTTAAACAACTTATATAATATTCTTATGTACATTATTAGTTGAATATTATTTATTTAATTTTAATTTATTAAGTTATTTAACAAATTAACTAAATATCCAATTAATTAATATAATTTTTGAAATTATTAAGTTTATTTCAAAACAATTTTGAGTTTATTTTATAACGTTTATAAATTTTCATTTTATATTTTTAAACTTAACGTTTTAAATTTATTGAAATTTAAATATATTATAAATTTTCAAACTAAAATTTGAAAATTAGCCTAAGGCTCAAAGCAATTCGGGCCTTTATATTGGGGATAACCTTTGGGATTACATTATCCTTCGGGTCGGGCCAATAGCCACATAGGCAGAGTACTTGATTGCTTAAACTCAAGTTTAGACGCTACTTTTTAGACACCTTACCAAAGGATAGATTTTAATAAGTTAGTCAAAATATTGCTAATTTAGACCGCATAGACAATGAAGGCTCTGATACCATTGAAGGAACTAGATCGGTTGGAAGGGGGTGAAATAAGTAGATTTCAAGAAAAATCCTATTTTGGATTTGTTGGACCTATGAAGTCTAAAGGTTTTATTAGATCCAATCTAATATTATTTTAAATAAAATTTTATTTTATTTTATTTTTGTTGAAAGAATATTTAATTAATTTATATTTTAATCAAATTGATATTTATATAGCGTAGAGCATATCAAATATACTCTTGTGTGTATATGCTTGTAACAGTTACTTGTTTGTATATTATTACATTGGTAAGTAAAGGGTCAAGATGTTATTTATGGGAGACACATAATGACATAAATGGTAAGAAGATGTAATTAATTGGGAATTACTCCTACTACTTTTACAAATAATTGACCATGTTTGATTATATTTATTTAAAAAGGTTTTATTTAGCTTAAACTGGATTGTGATATTACAAATGTATCAAATATAATCATTTGTATATAGTGCACATGTAGCATATGGATAGTGTATATAGTTAATGTGAATGTTGATAGGTGTTGGGATTTACACCACAATGGACACATTAACTCTTTATATGTGTCTTTGTTGTCCTTAGTTATTAATCAAAATTATATATATATATATAGATGCACGCACCCACACGCTATTATAAATCAAATTCCATTGTAATGGAAATAAAAATAATAGATATATTTTGAAACCAATTTCGATTAATCACATATATTTCGGAATTAGTGTGTGTCTTAAAAATCTATTTTTGATTTTGAAAATAAAAATTAGACTGTAATTCCAAACAACACATCTATTTTTGCTTTAAGGTGCACAACGATTCATATTTTGCTCTAGCTGTACAAGAGAAAGTACACAAGGATATATACTTAAATTCTGATTCACGGTTGAACAGTGGGGCACTGACTTGTGAATCTAGTTATCGATTTCTGTTTAATAATGGGTGGAATACTACTATAGGAGGTTCGTTTGTGGTTGATGAAAAAATGGTTTCTGAAGAGAAGAGTGATAATAGTTCTATTGAATCAAAAGTTGTAACTAAGGAGCAAGGCACATGCTCAATACATGGAAAAATTACACAGGATATGGACCCACTTATTATTGGAATGGAGCAAGCATACTGATATGTCCCACATTGTAAAATATGTGATACATTGACTTGTATATAACCCATTAGGCACCCTCCCCTTACAAGCTAGCTTTTAGGGGTGAGTTCTACCTAATGCGGTCGTATCAATTGGTGCTTTCACCGAGAACCGCACTCGAAAGTTCGAGCCACGAGAGGGGCGACCTATAGGCTAGATTAAAATACTGATAGGTGAGTGAAGCCGTCCAAAAGAGAAAAGGGCTACCGTCGGGTCAGTGTCGATAGAGTGGGCCGACGTGGACGTCGGACTTTCGAAGAGCGGTGAAATGATATGTCCCACATTGTAAAATATGTGATACATTGACTTGTATATAACCCATTAGGCACCCTCCCCTTACAAGCTAGCTTTTAGGGGTGAGTTCTACCTAATGCGGTCGTATCACATACATAGAATAAAATGGAGTTGTTGATGTTGATAATTGTATGCATGGAGTTACTGATGCTGAAAAATGTACACATGAATATGCCGATGTTGAAAACTGTGCGCATGGAATTGACGATGTTGAAAATTATATGCATGTAATTGTAGCCTTTCAACAAGTTGTGGAACCACTTGCTATTAGGATGGAGCAAAGCAAGTACAGATCAGGTCAAACGTACAGTTGTCAAAATGGTGCAAAAAGAAAAATACGTAGATAGGGTTTCAATGTTTCAACTTTTTGAAAACACACAAAATGGAAATGGTGATTTAAGTTGTAGTGAGACTAGATCGAGTACAACTAGGTCAGTGAGGAGGAGTACTCGTCTACATCGGACGACCACTGGAGCTTCTGATGGCTCTAGCTTGGGTATGAACTTTATTTTGGGTAGTACATATAGTCCTTTTGTTTTGAGTAGTTTATCCACTAACAATATGCAGTATTTGGCTAGGAGTTCTGACTTTAATTTTTGATGATATTCAGATAGACACTGAGTATATTAGGAGTAAGGAATTAAAGTGGGTTAGGCCATTTGGACCATGAAATACATTAGTTGGAACGTTAGGGGTTTGAGTGATTTAGGAAAATGTAATAGAATTAGACTGTTTTTTAAAGATAATAACATTGATATTGTTTTATTATAAGAAACTAAAATAGAACACCATATAATTATAGATTTTATAGGTGTTTAGTGGGTCTTTATATAAATCATTGGTCATATCTTCCTCCTAGGGGCAGTGTAGGGGCACGTACTTATGCTGGGTTGGAAAGGTCGTGTTAGACTTTTGCAAACTATTATTAAAGATTATTCGATGCATTTGATTTTTACTAACATTAGTGATGACTCAATACTTAATATTACTTATGTTTATAGGTCGAACTTTAAGTTAGATCGTAGAGTTCTATGGAATGAGTGTCTAGAATTTAGATCACGTGCTCCAGGACCATGGTTATGGGGGAGATTTAAATGTTACTAGATTTTTAGGAAAAAGATCCCCTAGGGAAGGAGATTTTGTCGCCATGGAGGAGTTTGACCGGTTTATTGTTAATTGTAACTTAACTGAGATAAAATTAAGTAACATACAGTTTACTTGGTTAAATGGTAGAGAAAATCCTTCGATGACACTTTTCGATAGATTCTTTATTAGCGATGAAATAGAAGATGAATAATCTACTTGTAAGGTTGTAGGTCTTCTGAATATTTATTCGAATCATTGTCCAATTATTCCATCCTGTACTAACCTAAATATTGGGAATAGAATTTTTAGATTTGAAAAGATGTGGTTGTTAGAGAATAATTTTAAAGATTTAGTTGTAAAGAAACGGCTTTCTATGAATTTTCATAATTACAAATTTCCAGGAAACATAGCCAAAGTCTCGGTTAGTAAATTTAGAGATTTAAGGTTATTTCTTAAGAAATGGAGTAAAGATGTTTTTGGTAACATCAAAATTAAAAAGCAAAAAGTAATGAATGAGATCTTAAATCTAAATAAAATTAAAGAAACTAGGAATTTGAGTATTTCAGAAGAAAAAAAATGTACTTTCAAATTTAAAAGATGAATTAAATAAAATTATCTTATAATAAGAAGTAATGTGGAAACAAAGATCTAGGGTACAATAGATGGATGAGAGGGATACAGACACTAAATTTTTTCATAAAGTAACTAATGGTAGGAAACATAGTAATTCTATTAATTCTATTTTAATTAATAATATTGAGATTTTGGACCAAATAGAACTTAACAATGAGTTTACCAATTATTATAGATAAAATTTTGAAACCACAAATAGACATAGTATTAGAGCTAATTGGGATATGCTTTACACAGAAGATACTAAGATTGATCTAGTAGGATTAGATGTTCCATTTACGAAAGAGGAAATTTGGAAGGCTATTAAGGATATGCCTGTTATCCACATAATTTCTAAGGAAAATATAATGCCGAATTGAAAACAGATAATGTCGAAGGCCGCATCAAGGAACTATGCTAACCTTAAGATTCAAGGGCATCTCGCTCCAATGAAGTACAATAAGTTATGTCATAGATAGAGGATGCCGTAAGTAAGCAATTTTGAAGGATGATTTATGCCATAAGCTTGTTACTTCCACATCATTCAATAACGCTGGGAGAACAATGGCATCAGGCTGCATCCCGATACCGCAAGGATAAACAGTAGTGCCAGGCTGCATCGTAATGCCACAAATTGAATATCATCAACAACGCATCTTATTGATGCCGCACTTTGCTGATATCGCATATCATCATTATTAAATAATAACAGAGACACGACATTGAAGCAATATCAGAAGTATGATACCATAGCGCATTAGTATAAGAGGAGTATAAAAGCCATCGATATCGCATGTCGTAAGATACCAGCAAAAAGGCTGAATGGTTCATCAAGGCAGAGATTAATGTTGAATAAATGAATACTGCTCCTCTTCAATGTCATTTCCTTCTAATGGCGTATCTCTTAAATGTTGCTTTCATTCGATGCCGCTCTACCTTAATGTCGCTGCCTTCTAATGTCTCATGTCTTCAATGTCGCTTTCATTAATGTCGCACTCTATCAATATAATCTCTTCTCAATGCCACATCCTATCAATGTCCCGCTCTATCAATATTTCCTCCTATTACACCCAAAATCTCAACAACAATATTACACAGCTGTTTGACCATGTAGCATGAGGCACAACACAGGCCTCGTTCGGCATACCTCCCCTCGTTCGGCATAGAGCATCGCTCGGCGCAAGGCCTCGTTCGGCATGGAAGGGTCGCTTGGCATGAAGCTTCGTTCGGCATGAGAAGGTCGCTCGGCATGTTGCCTCGTTCGGCATAGAAGCCTCGTTCGGCATGACGGGGTCACTCGGCATGTTGCCTCGTTCGGCATAGAAGCCTCGTTTGGCATGACGGGGTTGCTCGGCATGTTGCCTCGTTCGGCATAGAAGGGTCGTTCGGCATGACGGGGTCGTTCGGCATCTCACCTCGCTCGGCATAGAGGGGTCGTTCGGCATCTCACCTCGCTCGGCATAGAGGGGTTGTTCGGCATCTCACCTCGCTCGGCATTGAAGGGTCATTCGGCATCTCACCTCGCTCAGCAACTGTCGTTCAGCATCTATGGCTCGGTGCTCAGTAGTTACTTATCACGGGCCAAGGTACGTTGTTCCTAGGCCCATGAGGGAAGTCCAACCCATCTTCGTCTATAAATAAAAGTGCAGGGGCATAGTGAAATGGACCTTTTTTGGAGAACACCGGGGAGACTCTACCGCTTTCAAGACTCACTCTTTTCAGTTCAAACTTGTATTCAAGTCATCAGTGTATGGATTGTATTTGTATTCAACTACTTGTGAAAGCAATAAAAATTAAAACTCAAAGTGGACGTAGGCAGTTATGCCGAACCACTATAAATCTGGTGTTTTTATTCTCTGCAGTTAATTTAGTTTGCATCCCTCTGTTTTAATTTATCTTCTTCATTAATCTCTCTACACAAAACTCTCTTTGGGTGTTAGTGCCAATATTGGTGCTAACATTTTGGTGCTTTCACTGAGAAATGAACTCAGGCCATTAGGATCTACTTTGTAGCTACTAGATTGAAGAAATCCCCCAAAGGAGATCCAAGTCATTTACAAGAATTCCGTTGATTCTACTCAAAGTTTCCACCAATAACTCTACAATGGGAAGACCTCATACCAGATCAGCCTCTCATAATGTGGATTTCAACGAGACTGCCAGCGTCCAACAAATAGGACCTAGTAACCAACAAGCTAATCTTGGCGCAGGAACTATGGCCGCCCAAAACCAGATGGAAGCTGTCACTAGGACAGAGTTCAACGAGCTAATGAGAGAACTCATGGAAAGCAGGAGACAACTTAGTGAACAGATCCAAGCCAACGCCAACCTTATAACTCAGCTTACTCAACAACAACATCAGAATGCTGGAGGAAGCCCCGCTCCTTATTCCTCCTCCGACAGCTCTTCCTCGTCTAATGAACCTCCTAGGCGTAGGCGTCGTAAAATGGAAACAACGCAAACAGGTGCTGCTGATCGATCAACCAGGGATGGTCCGAGTTCTCTACCTGGAGCAATGGCACCTCACTTACACCAAGAAAATCTCACTCAAGCTGGAACGGGAAACTTAGGATCTGGAGTACGAGTGGAAGCTGGACAGCCGACACACCAAGGTCCTAATGATGCTGGTCTCCAGGACACACACTTGGTAGGTCACCAACGGAGGAGACACCGACCAGAACAGTCTCATAGGACAGACACCAACCTGCCATCTTCCATACAAACCCCAGACCTATCAGCTATGGTCAGACAGCTGATGAAGGAGAATCAAGGCTTATCAAATGATGATTGGGGGATATCCAGGAGTCATACTCAGTTCGCAGATGTTATCTTACAAGCTGAGTACCCCAGGAAGTTTAACATGCCGACTATTCCAGTCTATGAAGGAAAGACTGATCCCCGACAGCATGTGATGAGGTATGAATGGATGATGGACTCAGCTAGAGCGAACAATGCAACCAAGTGTAGATGTTTCCCAATAACTTTATCCGGAATCGCTACCATGTGGTTCACCCGACTTCCTCCGCGAACTATCTCCAACTTTGATGAGTTAGCGATGAAATTTGTGGAACAATTCAGGATTCATGCCACTCGTCCCAAGGATGTGATGTCCTTGTCCAGTGTGATTCAGACTCCAGGGGAGTCTTTGAAAGAGTACTTACAGAGGTTTCATGTTGTCGCAACTGAAGTTAGCAACCCCAACGACCATGCTATTTTAATGGCCGTGATGCGAGGGGTAAATCCGGATTCAGAATTTGGAGATTGGCTGGCGGGAAAGCCTCCTACTATGCTAGAACATTTTTATTCAAAAGCACACCAATTTATAAGAAGGGAGGAAGCTAGGTGGACGAGGCGAGATAAGGCACCAGGGTCTGGTCTAGAGACTATGAAGAGCAACATTGCTATAAAACAATCCGGTGATAATTCGGGGAAGGTCCAGGTTAATGTCTAGAACAAGCCAGGACAATCTAAAGAATTCGGAGGTGGAAATCCCAGAAAGAAAAGGGAAGCATGAGAGTGGAAACCAAGGATTCCGACTTACAACAAATACACTCCTCTAAATACATCACTGGAGAATGTATATCTACAAACCTGTAACACTATCCAATATAAGAAACCTGCTCCGAAGCAGTCGTCGGAGAGAAAGATCCAGATAGGTAAATTTTGTAGATTTCACGAAAGCTACGGTCACAATACAAATGAGTGTCGTCATTTGCAAGATCTCATTGAGAAATTGTTAACAGAAAAGAAGCTAGAATAGTTTGTGCGGGCGCCGCAGTTGGGAGGTGCGAGCCCATCGGATCAAAATCATGTCCCAAACCAGGCAGGACAAGAGGAACCCGCTCGTACCGGCGGGAGATTGGTAATAAATGCAGTTAGTGGTGGTCCTCATCTAGCAGACCGAAGCTGGATGGAAGAGAAATCGTATTCCAGTTCCATTAGGCATGCAGATTTCGACTGTCGAAGTAATTTAGAAGATAGAGCCCCGACCAAACGACAGAAACGATGACCGACGACATCGTGTTTCGAAAATGAGATGCTGACAGGGTCGGAACCCCAACTACTGATCCATTGATCATATCAGCTCAAGTAGGTCATGCTTGGATGAAGAAGATCCAGGTCGATAGTGGAAGTTCTGTGAATATAATATTTAAGCGAGCCTATGACCAAATGGAGATGGAGGCCAAAGATTTGAAGCCTTGTCAACTCCATATTCATGGCTTCGATGGAAGTGCAACCATGCCCACTGGGATGGTGGAAATGCCAGTGGAGTTGGGAACTGGAGAACGCTAGAGAGTCCGAATATTGCAGTTTGTTGTACTAAACATAGACTCGCCATACAACGCTTTTTTGGGCCGACCGGCCCTTGCTGAATTCAGGGCTTTTATGCCTCGTGGTGCTTAACTTTAAAATTCCCTACCGCCAAGGGAGTTGGAATCGTTCAAGGGGATCAGGCTGAATTGAGAGCAGCCATGTACCGAAATCGAATCCCCCGATTGCACAATATTAAGGTCCGACCTCGAACCTTCGAACTCGGTGATTTTGTCCACAAAAGGATCTACTCGGTACCTTCGCACATAAAACCAACGTGGGAAGGGCCATACGTGATTGAACAAAAGCTCGGAAATGGCACATTTAAGTTAGCAACCGTTGGCGGTCCTACCCTGTCAGAAGCCTGGAACAGCGAGAATCTTCGTCACTGCTGCATATGACAGGCTTTATTTATTTAGTATATTAGTCATTTTCAATTTGTTTTTGCATTTCAAAATTTGAATTTGTAATAAGGCAACTGACTTTACCATATTTTCTTATTTCAACAATGAAATACCATCTCTGTGAGCTAGCTCTGTGATCTATTGAATATGTCGTACAACTATCATGGTGCACGAAGAGTTAAGTTCCGTCGTACGGTGGGATTTACTCAAAGAGAGAGTGACTGTGATACGACCGGTCATCCATTAAGAGAAACCCGAGCTTGGGGGCAAGCCATCGCCCTAGAGACTAAATTGGATTGATACACAACAGTCCTCTCACTAACTCCAGATGACCAGACCGCGAACTGGAGTATAAGTTTTTAAATGCGGTTTCAAGGAGGGTGGACCCATCCACCTAACAACCTTGCCCGTATCCAAAACAAGTTCGAGGAGGATAGATCTGTCCATCTAACGACCTCACTTGTCAACTCAAGGTGGATGTGAATCGACCATTCATGATCCTGACAAAATCTCTAAGTCCCTAGAGTGCGGACTGGAGTACTCTGAGTCCCCAGAGTGCGGACTAGAGTATAAACGACTTGAAATCTCCAAGTCCCCAGAGTGCGGACTAGAGTATAAATGACTTGAAATCTCCAAGTCCCCAGAGTGCGGACTGGAGCACTCTGAGTCCCCAGAGTGCGGACTAGAGTATAAACGACAAAAAATCTCTAAGTCCCCAGAGTGCGGACTAGAGTACTCTGAGTCCCCAGAGTGCGGACTAGAGTATAAACGACTGAAAAATCTCTGAGTCCCCAGAGTGCAGACTAGAGTACTCTGAGTCCCCAGAGTGCGGACTAGAGTATAAACAACTGAAAAATCTCTAAGTCCCCAGAGTGCGGACTAGAGTACTCTGAGTCCCCAAAGGGCAGACTAGAGTATAAATGACTAAAAAATCTCTAAGTCCCCAGAGAGCGGACTAGAGTACTCTGAGTCCCTAGAGCGCGGACTAGAGTATAAATGACTGAAAAATCTCTAAGTCCCCAGAGTGCGGACTAGAGTACTCTGAGTCCCTAGAGGGCGGACTAGAGTATAAACGACTAAAAAATCTCTAAGTCCCCAGAGTGCGGACTAGAGTACTCTGAGTCCCCAGAGTGCGGACTAGAGTATAAACGATTCAAAAATCTCTAAGTCCCCAGGGCGCGGACTGGAATGTTCTGAGTTCCCAGAGTACGGATCAGAGTATAAGCGATTCAAAAAATCTCCGAGTCATGTGGAAGTGAACTAGGGCTAATGTAGCTCACAAGGTTCCAGATTTCGACTACGAGTTATACAACGAGCTGAACGATGAAAGTCATTTGAAAGACAAAGAACGAAGTTTTATTCATTAATTCAAAATGAAGTCCTACTACAACTTCTCCCAAACTCGGGGCAAAAAGTCTATCTACAACGGCTATGAAAATAAATAAAAAATAATTACATAGTCCAGACTGATTCTCGTTGAACGAGCAAGATAACTACTTCTTCGTCTTCTTCCCCTTCTTTGGCTTCTCAGACGATTCTTCCCCCATGCGTTTTCTCTTGGACGTTTTGCTCGCTAATGAAGGGGTTTCTGAAGAAGGAGGAGGAACTTCCTATGGCCTATTCCTACCGGGAAGGATAACCTTTAAAGGCATGTTCAGTGGGTCATCAAGTTCGACCACTTGGGACTCGACCTTGATCTCACTTTTTTCTTTTTCTCTTCCGCAAGTTGCTCCTTCATGCTCACTTTCAAAGTGTGTCCAGAGGCGTCTGTGATCTCAATTTCATAACTTTCTTCGACGGGAGACAAAGTCTCAGACTTTTCCTCGTCAGCCGCCTCGATCACTTGAGCATCTGGACCGGGGGTCTCTCCCGCATGAGTAGCCTCGCTCGTTTTCCTCTTCTCCTCCTTGGCGTCATCGCTCCTTAGAGTTGGTTTAGGATCAGAATGGCCTGCGCAAAATCACAAGAGACAAATGTTAAAACACAATGACCTCTCGTCGAAAACGACGGCTCTTTGAACTTTAAAAAGAAGAGTTATATACCGGTTTCTTGCTGACTCTCCACCATCCGAGGAGTCTCGCCCTCTGGAATGGGAGAAAGAAAAGAAATACCAAGACCAGGATCTTCTGGGTCGTAACCAACGTGTTTTTCGAAGGGGTCAAGTGGTAAGCGATCAGTCGATTGAGTACGGGGAGAAATTATAGGCTCGGCTCCGGATGGGCCGCCAATGTCATCTTTTCCTTTCGGTGAGGAGGAGTCTCTGTTGTAGAGAGCCTTCGCTGCAGACAAGTCCGAAGGCTCGTTCCCCCAGAGGAATTCTTTCACTAAAGCTTCCTCATCGACTTCTTCCATTCCCAACTCAACCTTCCTGATCTTGATTAAAGTCTCCCATGCTTCGGCCAGAGATTTGAGATAACCCTCGCTGAGAAATGTTAAGTCACGATGCATGAGGACTCGAGCGTTGTACTCGGCTATATGCGGATCAAATAAGCATTTGATCTCTTCCCTACCCGATTCGATGGCCACCTCAAGGCGAGAATCCATCTCCGTAAACGCTATCCTTTTGCCCTCTTCACGGGCTTCGTCCTTCAGCGTCTCAGGCTTGGAGAGTTCTTCGTCAAGCTTCGTCTTCAGGAGTCGTGTAGCGACAATCTCATCGCAGTAACGTTGTGACTCCTCTTGAGCAGCCACCTTTTCTTTTTTCTCTTTGAGAAATAGCGCCTCCAGCTCTTTGACTCATTGAGCGAGCACGTCTCTATCCTTTTGAACAGAATCTTTCTCCAAAGCTAAGGCCCTGCAACGTTGAACCACTTCGTTAATTTCTTTCTTATGTGTCATCTCAAGACGACTAACGGCCTCCGTTGTGTCTTTAGCATTCTTTTGAGCAGCTTCGAGTCGAGACTTATTTGAAGAGAGCTCTTCATCCTGAGCTTTAATGATGTCTTTTTCATGGATAGCAGCAAGCTTCAGACGGTCGATTTCATGTTGACGCTCAATAAAGACTTCCGAGACTTTCTCAACCAAATGGACGAATGTGTCATGTTGGACGTAGACGTCGTTGTTACATGCAAAGGCGCTTTGCTTGATGTGTCCCAGAATGGGATGGATCGTAGGTAGGAACTTCAGACCATCAAAGCATATTTTGGGGAACGTAGCCTTGAGCTCGGCCAGCTTTTTCGATACCGACGGATCTTGTGCAGGAGTGGGAGGAGTTGGTTTTGGAACCATAGTTTTCTTATGAAGCCTTGTGCTGGAAGAGCCTGAGTGTTGATCACGGGGAGTATCGGACTGGGACCCTTTATGGCCAGATTTCTCCCTGCCTTGTTTCGGGTGAGAAGGAGAATCGTAATGAGATTAAGGCTGATGGTAAGTTTTCCTTCGGGGTGACGAATCCCGGGAGCGGTAATCTCTGTTGCTGTCATCATCTCTATCCCGACGTTTGCTGGAGCCCGAATCTCGTCCGGAATGATGGAAAATGGAAGAACCGCGGAGGCGGTCAAATCCATGAGAACACCCCATATCACCTACACAAAAATTAAATGAACGCGGGTTAGCCAGAATCATATGGTGACTGAAGATTGAGAGTAGGGTGAAGTGTAAGTGTTATCATGTGTGTCCTAGTGTTTCCCCCCAACGGACCAGTTTTTTTAGCTTTACTAATTGGAGTTTTCTACCCTTGATTTTGGACTTGAGCATCTTCATCGCATTTTGTGGGCGAGCGAAGCTTCAAGGCTTCCGGATCATCGAAGCCGTAATTAAGCAAATCGTCAGGAATAGTGAGGTCCGACAGGCCTTTCAATGAACTCTCTAAGTGTTGAGGAGAGGGCTCTCTCTCTACTAGAGTGATTGTTACCTTAGAGGTTCCGCCTGCTGTCTTTTTCCTCAATTTGTAAGTCAATTTCTTCTTTCCCTTTGAAGGAGGAGGCGTTACTTCAATGTCGTGAACCTCAACTACCGGCTCCTGAGCAAGGCTAACATTTTTACCCAAAACTTCGGGCATTTTAGCTTCTCTAATCTCCCCCTCCTCAGGTGTGTCAGGGACATCACGTGCTGAAGGCCCAGGTTTCTTTTTGCCTTTATCCAAGGTAGAACCGGTTATAGTGATGCCGTGAGGAAGACTTATTCGGCGACCTTTCGCCAGCATGCCGAATCTCGAGAGCATTTCATTAGAAATGATAGACCTGATATCTCGATCTTCCGCGGGGACAGCTCGGATAGCTTCAACGGCCTCAGAGTACCCGGAGCCTTCAGGACGTGGGCTAATACGTGTAAAAGTAGAGAGAGAATTAGAAATGGTGCAATTCCCGCTGAACGCAAGTATTGATCTAGAAAAGAGACTCACTTCCTTCAACCCATCTACTTGCAAAGCCAGGGGGACATCGCACGTAGAACCATTCCTGCTTATACTGGGCGAATTTGCTCCACGTCCCAGTCAGAATTTGACACTTGTTATGCGGCTCAAGAAATACAAAGGATGGGCTGTCAGATCATCTCTTGAAATGATAAATATAGAGGATATAGCCAAGAGTCGGGAGCCTTAAAAGGACGCTCATGAAGAGAATGCACGTGCCATATATGAACGCGTGACTTTTAGGATGTAACTGTGATGGAGCTATCTCAATATACTGTAACAAGTCACGGAGGAAGGAATTGAATGGTGGCATGCTACCAACCCAGCACATAAACTTATTGCAGGCCATATATCCAACCGGGGGAAAGTGAGGGCGATCTTGTCCTGATGGAACCAACACATCGTCGAAAGGAATCCCGTGTATCGAGCATATGCGACGAAGAGCGCTTTCATTAATTCTCAAAGCTTGAGAATCGACCGGGTTATCTATAAAGATCGCTGCATCCAAGGCATCGGGGGCCAAGTCGACGGATGCGATCGTGGGACTCGGAATGTCTTGTACAGGAGTAGTCGATGGATTTGAAGTTCCAACTACTTCCTGTCGAGAAGTTTGCTCAAGTCTATCTGAGACTGTGGCAGAGCTGGATTTTCTGGACATCTTTGATGAATGTTGAATCTGACCAAACACCTGTTTGAACTATACTTGAAAAACGATCAACATTAGACATAACAACAAAAATACTCCCCCCGTGTGTTGTGTGAACTAGTGCGACCATTCAAGTATAAGTGCTAAAGAATTACAAGTCATAAAGTTGATGAAATAAAGTTAAGCTTTCAACTTTCATCTTCGAAGACCGTCATCGCTGACCGTCTCCGAGAGCTTGTCGTATGATAGTTTTTATTTTGAGCTCGGCATCGACACTGTACGTGGAAGTTTATTATCTGTTTTAGACAAGTTAAATTCGGGTTTATAGTTGTCACGACAAAAGAGTTATCAGTCTGCATTGTCCGGTATGTTTAGTTGCTTAAGTCCTTATCCTTGTTCACTATCATGTATTCGGGCATACAAAGTATGTTAAGTCAACAATGCATTTGTGTTCGAGTTGAGTTGGTTCTGACTATTATAGCCTACTGTCAAACTTAATGCTGAATGGCGCTGCAGAGACTCAACCTCCTACACTCCCTCTACCCCGTTCGGAATTCAACAGGTCATGCCGAGCCGCATCGTTAGGCATCATAAACCAACTTCATTCCTACACTCCTTCTCTACCGCTCGACATGGAAAGGACGTTTGGCAAGACATGCCAAGCCGCATCGCTCGGCGCTCTACCCATAACTTCTACCTCTCTCCTGTGCTCCCTATTACCTCGTTCGGCATAAGGGAGTTATGCCGAGCCATGGTCATTCCAAGCCACATTGCTCGGCATGCTAGACCCAACTCCAACTTCACTCCCACACATCTTCCCATCGTACGGCATGAGAAAGTCATGCCAAGCCACATCCACACGTCTTCCTCCAACTCCTTCCTTCAGACAAATTAAACATCTTCCTAAATGGTCGCTACTTCAACTCGCACACAACCCTCGACCGACAGTAATTAACCTCACCAATTCCTATCGGGCCGACACCCTCTTCTTCTTTTTCTCCATCTAATCCTAAGGCACGTCTAAAAACCTCAAATCCACCTTCCTTATCTACGCGACTTCCATTATTCATGGGTTATAGGGAGGTCGTAAATTCAAGTCTCGTCTAAAATCTCTATTCGAAGAGAGTCGATTGAATGAAGAGTTCATACCTAGAAGAAAGGATCGAGGTCTAATGGGGTGCTCGATTTAGAAATAGAGTCCTCTTGGATTTGTTATTAAAGGCAGTCGAGGTGTAACGTGTGGAACTCGGGAGTCGAGAAGGAGATTGAGGTGTTGGCAAAAAATCTGGAAGGAGGTATGTTCATAAGAATATTAGAGCGAAGGTAAAAAGGGAAGGAGAAGGGAAGTACTGACTTTTATAGTGGAAAGGAAAGAAGGTGAAGAGACAATGACCGATAGAACCGGTCAAGGCATCAATATGTCGTTCGGCATCACTATGTTGTTCGGCATCGAAACCTCGTTCGCCATCAGTATGTCATTCGGCACTCAATGCCTCGTTCGGCATTTAGGAGGTCGAAAGAAAGCGTTGTCGAAGAGATGGAACTAGGGCTTAAATGAAAACACGGAGTACTTATTATTCAAAGCGCATCATGTTTATCCACATGATACACTTTGGGGGGGCAAGTGTTACATAGCCGTTTGACCATGTAGCATGAGGTACGGCACAGGCCTCGTTCGGCACACCTCCCCTCGTTCGGCATACAGCATCGCTCGGTGCAAGGCCTCGTTCGACATGGAAGGGTCGCTCGGCATGAAGCCTCGTTCGGCATGACAGGGTCGCTCGGCATGTTGCCTCGTTCGGCATAGAAGCCTCGTTCGGCATGATGGGGTCGCTCGGCATGTTACCTCATTCGGCATAGAAGCCTCGTTCGGCATGACGGGGTCGCTCGCCATGTTTCCTTGTTCGGCATAGAAGCCTCGTTCGGCATGATGGGGTCGCTCGACATGTTTCCTCGTTCGGCATAGAAGGGTCGTTCGGCATAGAGGGGTAGTTCGGCATCTCACCTCGCTCGGCATAGAGGGATCGTTCGGTATCTCACCTCGCTCGGCATAGAGGGGTCGTTCGGCATATCACCTCGCTCGGCATTAAAGGGTCGTTCGGTATCTCACCTCGCTCAGCAACTACCGTTCGACATCTATGGCTCGGTGCTCAGGAGTTACTTACCACGGGCCAAGGTACGTTGTTCATAGGCCCATGAGGGAAGTCCAACCCATCTTCGTCTATAAATAGAAGGGCAGGGGCACAGTGAAATGGACCTTTTTTGGAGAACACTGGGGAGACTCTGCCGCTTTCAAGACTCGTTCTTTTCAGTTCAAACTTGTATTCAAGTCATCAGTGTACGGAATGTATCTGTATTCAACTACTTGTGAAAGCAATAAAGATTAAAACTCAAAGTGGACGTAGGTAGTTACACCGAACCACTATAAATCTGGTGTTCTCATTCTCTGTAGTTAATTTAGTTTGCATCCCTCTGTTTTAATTTATCTTCTTCATTAATCTCTCTACACAAAACTCTCTTTGGGTGTTAGTGACCAATTTTGGTGCTAACAAACGAATATAATGGTTATCTTCCCAAGTAAGTCCCAAACCAACTAACTATGTGCATAAGTAGAGTTTACGCCACCTAAACATATAAAATCGAGAAAGTCGGCTTGTATCAAAAGGATAAGTTGGTAGGTCGAAGGACAAAGCCCGTCAGTATGTCCAAGGCCCAAAACTTCAGCTTAATATAACAAGAATCAACGGCCAAGACGACCAACAAGACAATGCACGGCTCAGATACAAGAGGCCAACTGCACGGGAAATAAGTCACCAATCTACGTCTCCTAAGTAGCACCATTAGATGTTCAGAACGAGCTTAAATCACAGCCGCTAAATAGGCCACTCCAACAATCCAAGGAGAAGACTCTCCACTAATGGCATTACGACATATTGGCTATAAATATGCGGCACTCCCAAGACGCAAGGATCTTTTGGTATGAAAAAGAATTGAGACATAAAAATAAAATTGTACTTTCCTATATTAGAGCTTTATTTATAAACCCATTAATGGAGGAAATGCATAAAATCAATGTAATAAGCCTCTCGGCTGGATAAGAGTGACTAAATAAGAAAAGGACAATGGATGTAGGGACTTTCAGTCCGAACCACTATAGAAGTCTCGATGTTATTTACTTTCTGCACCTTACCTTCCCTACATTTGCTACCAAGACTCTACGGTCCAACATTTCATAACCTAAGCTTGGTTCAATCGCATCTTGATAATCCCTTTGTTGAGTTCAATATTCCAACTAGCTTCCGGATCTATACCTTCGGACCATGGGGTGTTGGTGTGAACGAAAATTGGCATTAACATTTTTAGCGCTAGAAGAAAGGCCCGAACCTCCGTCATTTGTTCCATTTTGGAAATCCAACGACATCATCTCTCCAACCATGACCAACTTTGAAAATAAGGAACTAACCTTGAAGTTAACCCTCAACCTTTATATCTAGCTTATTAAAGAAGACAATGATAAGCGTTTGGCTACCTTCATCTCGGATAAAGACCAAGACCAGGAGTATGATCCCATCTATGAGCTTCAAGCTCTCTAATCAGATATCTTTCTAAATATCCTCAATAGTCTCTCCAAGAGTTTGCTCAACTCCGAGGGATGGTTAAGGCTATGATAAACAAAATCAAGGACTTGTATCGTAATAATGACAAGTGAAGGTTTACCTCGTCTTGCAAAAAGAGCTTTCCCAGTTATCTCCACTCTCCAATCTCGGAAGAAGATCAAACGAGACCAAATCCTTACTCCGCTCAATCAAAGTCTGTCTTGGATCTTTCTGGAAACTCGTGGAGAACTCCATTATCCAAACTATCCCCCATCTGTCGAAGAAGATCTGAAAGAAAAGAACTACTGTGTCTACCAGCTAGTGAATGGGCATGAAATAGACGGATGTCGAAGGCTTTCGCAGGTCGTGGAAAACTTCATATAGAAAGGGAAATTGACTGAATTTCTTAAATAATTAGTTTAATATCTCATTTTTATAAATATCTATCTTCGCTTCTATGTTTCAGGAAAAATTCATGTCATGTAAGCCCGTTCGACTAGACATATATATATATATATCCCTTGAAAAATGAAGAATACTATATAGGTCTCAATTTTTGAAGAAGTCACCTATCTTTTCGAGAACTTCATTTGGGTCTACCTCTTTCCTCTTTCGATGGGTATAATCCAGTCTCGATACCTATAAAATTCTGTCTAATATGTCTTTCTTGTAGTTATTTTCTTATTCATATATGCATTTAGAGTTCCAGGGTTGAAACTTTTCTATTGATCTGACAAGGTCAACAAAGAGTTTCATTTTTCTAAAAAAATATCAATCCTCTCAATAACTCTCTTTCTCAAGCCTGAATCTAACAATTTTTCAACATAGTAATAAAGTTTACCAACTATGTGATTTCAAAAATATTTTACAAAATAGTCCAAAGGCACTCTTTTCAAAAAATTCATATTTCCCTTTACCAAGTTACGCTGGCGTTTCATATGATCGTTAACTTAAAATAGCTTTAAATGGTCGACACCCACCAAAAGTGGTTGTAGAAGGCCGACATCCGCCAAAAGTTGTTGTAGATGGCCGATGCCCGCCAAAAGTGGCTGTAGATTTGGATCCAACGATAAGTTAGTAGACTTTGCCATAAGAGCACCCCCACAGTGATGCGCTACAAAGTGTAAGGCTATATCACATGGGTTTAAAAAGATGTCAAAAAGTATTATGCATGTTGATAGTGAGCCATGGTCAGGAAGTACCATGGATTGGGTAGATCCCCAATTAAATTAGAATATTGGGTAGATTCCCAATAATAGTGAGCCATGGTCAAGATGTACCATGCATTGGGTAAATTCCCAATTAGATTAGAATATTGAGTAGATTCCCAATAATAGTGAGCCATGGTCAAGAAGTACCATGCATTGGGTAGATTCCCAATTAGATTAGAATGTTGGGTAAATTCTCAATGATAGTGAGCCATGGTCAAGAAGTACCATGCATTGGGTAGATTTCCAATTAGATTAAAATATTGGGTAGATTCCCAATAATAGTGAGCCACGGTATAGAAGTATCATGCATAAGTTCAGAATTGGATAGATTTCCTATAAGGTTAGAATCATAGGAGGAGAGTTTCTAAGCTAGAATAAGCGTGGGTTAAGAATCCCAATCAGGGCCATAAGAATGGCATCAAAATAGTAAGTAAAGACACCAAATGTATCGGTACGGTAAGACGCCAAGGGGCAAGAAGTACCCTGAGAAAAAAATTAAAAGAGCAAGCAAGATGACTTGGGTTGAAAGAACAAGTCAACCGAAAGGACAAAAGGTCCTCAATATTATAGAAATATTATCCAAGTGATTATTAGTACATTCAGAATACGATAAAAAAAGGGCGATGTCTCATACACCTTCATACATATTTCTAAACCTAGTTTCGACCTCCTTAACGACCTCCTTTGGATGAGATTTGAAATGCTTCTCCATTCTATCATATGTCCTAGATACCCATTCCTTCTTAAATTTCCTGAATGAAATTCTTTGACCATCCCTAGTACAAAAGAGGATGTTTGATGCAGGCATTGGAACTAAAGGAGAACTCCCTTTGGGATAAGAAGGTCGAGAATAAGACCCGGTAAAGACAGCCGTAGTACTATGAGAAGAAGGAAGCCTTATGGAAGCACAACCTCTACCTCTTCCACAAGCCGAATGGGCTGCAACCGTAACTTTGCTAGTACGTTTATTTTCAATTTCAATTTCTTACAGTTTGACTACTGAAAGCTCTTGGTGAGCTTTGTCCAACTGCTGTCTAAGAATAGACACAGTCTCCTATTGTCTTGAAACAGCCGATTCTGAAGCCTAACCAATGATCGGCACTGCCTCTGGGATGGCAGACATTTTCTTGGATAGCTCCTTAAGAGTTCTTTTTAAGGAGTCATTGTCTTCCAAGACAGCATGATGTTGGTGTTGAGATCAGGATTATATTTCATCAGTTCGGTTATCTTATCATCAAGACTCCATTGCACGAAGGCACAATCTCTTTCTAGTCTTAAGCAGTTGGGACATGAATGCCCCTAAAAAGAGATTCAAACTAAAATTAGAAAAGACATATCATCATAAAAATAGTTCAATTTCATTTCGCATAAAATTAATACAGATGGTGAAAAATAAGAGGGGCGAAATTCATGATCCTTTAAGACAAGCAAATTTCTCCTTAGTAGCTAAAGTAATCTTAAGGCCTCTACTCTTAGTATCAACAAAGGACCTCGAAGGTCTGGCCATATTAGAGAAAGAGATGTCCTACCCTGAACCACCATTCGATACAAAAAGTTCTAAAGGAGAAGAATCTACTAGAGGCAGCATAAGGTCAGCTTTCGAAATACATTGGGGACATATTCCAAAACAGGTTCACTTTTAGGAGTCTTCCCCTGGGAAATAACTAAGGGGATGGAGTTACACTTTGGAAACCAGGAAGAGCCTCCGGAGTTATAGTTAGATTTAAACAATAGAATCTTCTGAGGAAAGATAGCCTTTTGTTCTTCAACTGAGGGTCCCTCGGATGTAGTTTATAGAATCAGGCAAACTCTTAAAAGACCTCGTCTCAATTGTCCAAATCAAGCTTTAATTTACCCCTAAGATCCAAGATTTGATTAGTTAACCTTGAACCTCTAAGCCTAAGGGACTTCAATGATTTGGCATAGGTTGAAAGTATGTATGTTTACGCTTGTGCACACTGATTACGGATCGTGTAATATGGACTAATATATGCGGAATGTTATTTACAATTGCTATATAAGTAAATATTCAATAAACTAACTATATAGCAATTCACAGATATAGAATAGTAAATGCATTAAACAGTAAAATCACACCAGGGATTTTTATACTGGTTCGGACCTCCCGTCCTACGTCCAGTCCCAGACTTCTATCTGGATTTCACTACCAACTACCTCGCTTCACCCGGAGGAACAGGTTTATAACACCCGAACAGCCGAACGGGATTTCGTGCCTCTTACAACACCGAGGACTTCAACAAAAATAAATACAATTGTCGTTGACAACTTGTGCTCTTAACAACACTGATTTGTCACTTGTAGTACACCCTTCCTATAATCTTATCCTCAAAATATGTGAATGATGTTTGTGAAGATTGAAGGAAGTATATTACTTATTTGAATCAAAAGATATGAAATAATTTCAATGATTCAATAAGCAATTTTGAAGTAGAAAGCTTTTTGAATGCAAGAGTATTTAGAAATTAAGATCAGAATTTTAAAGCAAAGAATTGTTGTTTTTCAATCAATGATTTAGATATGTTTATATAGAGAATAAATGGTTGTAACTCTTTGTGAAGAGTAGCCATTAAAAGATGTGATCATTGATGAAAGGAAAGAGAAGCAACCATTGAAGAAAGAAGTGTCTTTTGGGAAAGGTTGCTTTCTGTTTAAAAACGGTCGACAGGTCAAAAATGACCAGTAGACGAAAATTTCAAATATATAGACGTTATGTGCATGTGTGCACGTTCATTGTGCAATTTACACAGGAACGGTCGACCGCCTGGTTTTGGACCGGTCGACCGGTCGCTGTTAAATTGCACAGTGAATGTGCGCTGTCATCCAAAACGTTTATACATCGATTCTTTTGAGATACATGATTATTTTGAGGATAGATTTTAACATAACTAATATTACCAACATACCAAATAATCCACCTCTAATGTATGAAGCTCGTTGTGTCTCAATGAATGACTTCTTTTTGACGATCACGGTTTATCCCTTTGTCAGAAATCAAAACTATATAAAAATCTTGACTCAACATAGGTCTGGTCATGTGTTTCCTGTACCTCCTCGATTTTATTGGACAAGTCTACATTTCTTAATCCACTGGGTTTTAGTTTGGTTTTAAGGGAACCTACGGTTGCTAGCAATCTTAAGTTTCTGGTTTGGCTCCTCTTCCATAATACTTCATAGTGAGAGCTGAAATTCGACTTTCTCTGTTTAAACATGGTTAAAGAGAAAAGTACTTTAGAACAGATGCGACGAATGCAGTAAGGAAATAATTCATCATAAATCCAACATCAAACAAAAGTACCACCATAGTCATCAACTACCACAAGCAAAAGTATAAAGGAGATGTACCAGAATTATTATGAATCAAAATTTCAAACATCATTAGCATAGGATTTCTGAGGTTCAGATTGATAGCGTATCTCTCTTCAATCAACATTCTCCTCTACCGGTACCGAGGATCTACACCAGCCGAAGCTCGTGCTTTTTCATATTTCTGGGAGAAGTTCTCCTCAATCTTCTTGCCATTGGGATTAAATCCTATAGAAAGTATCACACTATTGTCTCGGTTATATTCATAGGCATTGTAAAGAATTTTGAAAGCTTCAGTGGCAACTATCTTTTTAACCTCTTCCCTAGTAACCACACCCGTGATCTTCTTTTTGGCTTCTACTAATTCGTCATTAGTCTTTTGATGCTCGATCTCTCAACCCTTTAAAGCTTTCTCTAAATCAGCGATTTTAGTCTCGAATGCCCTAATTTCCAAAAGATGCTTTTTCCTTTTGGCCTGAGCATCCTTCTCAGCCTTTTCCTTGAATTCAACAAATTCTCTTTCAATAGTCTCAGCCTTCTCCAATTCTCGATCTAACTTTTCAAACCCTTAGTGCAGAACCGAGAAGTCAGCTAAAACTTGAAGAAGGAGGTTCCTATGAAATCTAAAGAGATAGATATTTCATAATGAAAAGAAGATCTATAATCTGAGATGATCCTCCATCCCCACACTCATCATCATTCTGAAGCTGCCCATATCATCAGCTAACTCCACTCGTGAGTTCCCTACAACCTTGGATAAATAGGCATCAATAGTGGAACAAGTTACCTCAATCACCTGATTCACCTAATCCCTCAGAGAATGAGTTAAAGCAAGGGCATCCGGGGAAGGCATGATTTTTGTAGGAGGGTATTCTTGTGTTTTCTCTGTTTCTTAACTTTGGACAGATCCTTCAAAACTGGTTTCAACTGAGTAGGGATGGAAGAGGATGGTTTGTTCAGTAGCAACTCGCCTAGTTTGAGTACATCACCAGAAGTTTGCCCCATAAAAAGAGAAGATGGGTTAGATGGGCAAGTTTATATTTCATGAAAGTTACATCCTAAAAGTGCGTATTGTAATATAACTAAAACCGAGGTCTGCCCTTGGGTGCAACATCTTATTTTTCGGTCTCTGTAATTTTGGGATTAGAGCAGATGAGCTCTTCGAAATCACACAGATAAATTATGTCTGAGGACATAGTTTCGGATGAAGGAAGATCGTATCCACGGAACTTAGCAGAAGATGGTAGTAGCCTGCATGCTTTGAGGTTGGCCTCGGTAATGACTACATGCTTAAGTCTTTCCCCTCGGGGATTTTCATCACTTCCTCATATCTAGCGTCATAAAGATCCTTGAGGGTCGGGGTCTTGTCCCTTCCGAGTTTAGCTGAGTAATTCAAAAGGGAAAAATATATTAAAGAATGGTATGATCAAAGTTTAGAAACAAGGGCATTTTAGACGAGAAGGGTTCGAAAACTTACAAATCTCCAGTAGCTCAGTAACGATGCGGGGATCATCTGTTCTCACATAAAACCAATGGGTAGCCATCACATTCCTAAGTGGTTTGATCAGGGGCATTTCTTCCAGAATCGAAGAGAATACAGAGGAACAAGTGACTTACTGAATGACTTATGCAAGTTGTACAAATAATTAATTTCGGAAGTGGTCATGCTTTGTTACCCCTTTCTTCCAATATAAGATTGCTAAAGAGGATAGAGAACTATATGAGATAACACCAAGTTGGATTGGATTAAGTCCATAAAATTCAAGAATATCGACAAACAAAAAGACAAGGGGAATCGATATTCCGTTGCTAAGTGCTCTAGTGTCCAAATGAAGAACCCTTGAGAGAGTTCACTCTAGTCGTCATCTAGACTTGGAGCCCTGACTTTAACACCGTCAACTCCATAGCTCTCAATCCAGTTCTCTAACTCCTTTTGATCAATCATTGGTTTATCCATCGAAGGGTCTAGAAAAGACCAATGTTAAGTCAAAAAATCAATAAGAATTCTAAAAACTCTACTAGAAAGGCTTAAAGTCCTATAGTTCCAAAGGGGAATTTGGTCTAAAATTAAATCTTTTAGGCCAGGTTCAAAATTCAGAATTTCCTCAAATAACCAATTTGTCGATAAAGCAATTATCGACCCGAGTTAGCGAAAAATTTGATTTGAAGAAAAAATCTTAATCTATGGACAACAGGAGTCATGGTTTGACTTATCGAATGATATTTCAAATCGAAATCAAACACTGGTATTATGGTAGTAATCAAAATCGAATTATTATTTTTGAAAATTCAAAAATGCTCGCAAATATTGAATGCGTTAGAGAATACTAATAAAATCATAGAAAGATCAAGGATTTACTGTTTAAGCCAAGAACTTGTAGCAATTTGAGAAGATTTCAAGCGTTAATGGCGAGCACGACTGTTGATAATATGAGTAAGAAAGAAGAAGAAAAGAAAAAGGGTTTATTTAAATCCCAAAACCAACAGTTGATAATATGAGTAAGAGGCAAAATTTTGTTTAGCCTAGATGGCTTCAAGCAGCAAGCACATGAGTGCGAAGCTTTGACCGTGAGCGAGAGGCGAAGTTTTGACATGAGGAGCGAAAAGAAAGAAGACCGTGAGCGCAACTGTTGATAATATGAGTAAGAGGTGAAATCTAATTTGAGACCATGAGGTGCTAACCGTAGATTAAATATGGCAGTATCAGAATGCAAATCATCGTGGGATAGAGAAAAGGAAGACGGTTTTCCAAAGAAACCAATAGAATCATGACAATTGTCATAAACATTTAATGCAAAATCAGGGCCCATCCTTTCATAATCAGATCTCGGCTTCCCTTTTTTAGAGGTCTTCTAAGACAAGTGCCTCCTTAACCTTACGGTCTTATCCTTCGCCTTTCGACATCGAAACAATTTCGCTTACCACTTAACCTAGATGGCTTCATGTGGCAAGCATAATTTTCAGAAGTTTTGACCTCACGGTCTCAAATTAGATTTTACCTCTCGGTGCTCAAACAATTTCACTTACCACTTAGGCTAGATGGCTTCAAGTGGCAAGCACAATTTTCAGAAGTTTTTACCTCGCGGTCTCAAATTAGATTTGCTCAAACAATTTCGCTTACCACTTAGCCTAGATGGCTTTAAGTGGCAAGAACAATATTCAGAAGTTTGACCTCACGGTCACAAATTAGATTTCGTCTCTCGGTGCTCAAACAATTTCGCTTACCACTTAGCCTAGATGGCTTCAAGCAGCAAACACAATTTTCAGAAGTTTTGACATTACGGTATCAAATTAGATTTCGCCTCTTGGTGCTCAAACAATTTCTCTTACCACTTAGCCTAGATGGCTTTAAGTGGCAGACACAGTTTTCAAAAGTTTTGACCTCATAGTCTCAAATTTGATATCGCCTCTCGATGCTCAAACAATTTCGCTTACCACTTAGCCTAGATGGCTTCAAGTGGCAAGACTAATTTTTAGAAGTTTTGACCTCACGGTCTCAAATTAGATTTCGCCTCTCGACACTCAAACAATTTCGCTTAGCCTAGATGGCTTCAAGCAGCTAGCACATTTTCTAGAAGTTTTAACCTCATGGTCTCAAATTAGATTTTGCCTCTCGACGCTCTAACAATTTCCCTTACCACTTAGCCTAGATGGCTTCATACGGCAAGCATAATTTTCTGAAGTTTTGACCTCAAGGTCTCAAATTAGATTTCGCCTCTTGAGCTTAAACAATTTCACTTACCACTTAGCCTTGGCTTCAAGTGGCAAGCACAATTCTCAGAAGTTTTATCTCATGGTCTCAAATTAAATTTCGCCTTTCTACGTTCAAACAATTTCGCTTATCACTTAGTCTAACGGCTTCAAATGACAAGCGCAGTTTCAAAAAATTTAGACCTCACAGCCTGGTCAAAACCATGCCTTCCGGCCCAAAATTAAAATTTGATTTCAAGCAAGATATTTTAGTTTCTAACATAAATTGAGATTTCTTCTTTCAATATCCAAGTCACTCTACTCAGAATCAATATCGTACCTCCCCTTCATACACATAATGAAGATCGAACTCAGAAATAATCAAGGAAAACAAATTATACTCATCTACATCAAAGTCCACTCCATATCTAATATATGAAAAGAATTTTGAGGAGGAATGTGTTACACCCAAATATCTGAATAACAAAAATAACGGTTATCTTCCTAAGTAAGTCCCAAACCAACTAACTATGTGCATAAGGAGAGTTATGCCACCTAAACATATAAAACTGAGAAAGTCAGCTTGCATCAAAAGGATAAGTTGGAAATTTGAAGGACAAAGCCCCTCGGTATGTCCAAGGCCTAAAACTTTAGCTTAATATAACAAGAATCAATGGCCAAGACAGCTAACGAGATAATGCACGGCTCAGATACAAGAGGCCACCTGCACGAGAAACAAGTCACCGATCTACTCCTCCTAAGTAGCACCATTAGATGTACAAAATAAGCTCAAATCATAGCCGCTCAATAGGCCACTCCAATAATCCAAGGAGAAGACTCTCCACCAATGGCGTTACCGCATATTGGCTATAACTAGACGACAATCCCAAGGTGCAAGGATCCTCTGAAAAGAATTGAGACATAAAAATAATATTGCACTTCCCTATTTTAGAGCTCTATTTGCAAACCCATTAATAGCGAAAATGCATAAACTCAATGTAATAAGCCTCTTGGTTAGATAAGAGTGACTAAATAAGAAAAAGATAGTGGATGTAGGAACTTTCAGCCCAAACCACTATAAAAGTCTCGATGTTATTTGCTTTCTACACCTTACCTTCTCTACATTTGCTATCAAAACTCTACGATCCAACATTTCATAACCTAAGCTTGATTAAATCACATCTCAGTAATCCCTTCACCGGGTTCAATATTCCAACTAGCTTTCGGAGTTATACATTCGGACCTTAGGGTGTTGGTGCAGACGAAAATTTTCACTAACACCTCATATCAATGCCAGCTCATGTTAATGCCGTCTCTTATTAATGTCACTCATCACCAATGTCGCCTCTAATTATTACCACTTCTTATCAACATCGCTCATCATCAATGCCGCCTCCTGTCAATATCCCCACTTAGTAATGATATATCTCTTCGGAATTGTTAATTATCAGTTTCATGCATTAATGATATCGCTCTTCATCAACCACTAAAGGATGCAGCATGTCTTCAATGCGACATTGATAACAGACGTCATCAATGTCCACGAAAACTATCGAGACAGAAATGATGCTGCAAGTTTATCAATATCGAAGATTAATGAAGATGAAGTATAAGGCATGGTGCTATTAATATAGCCGTTGATATGAAGAGCTATGCATGCTGAAGGTGACATAAAGCGGTAATGCTGAACCCCTTTACACATATAAATACAGACCTAGGGGCAAGGAGGAAGGGGCGATCATTTCTTTTCTCTCCTATTAAAATTAAACAATGGTAACCCTAAATTGAATTGGGAAAAAACCTGATTTGATTGTAGTTATAACAAAATTATATGAACAAGGACTTGAATATGCCTATTGCCTTGATTGTGCATGGACAAGCATATGATAAAGCTCTTTGGACTCAAAGCTTATCGTGATTTTATATTAATCATATGGGCTTCACTCTAAACTAGTGTTTATATGCATAATCACTTTCTTTCCATTTACATATGGACATAGGAATATGAACTAAGAGGATTGCCTATCTCATCCATTAATATGCTTTATAGGCTTTCGAATGCATCACCAAAAGTCCATGGGCATCATGGAGCCATTCCTCAATGACATCTCTTTATACTAGGCCTTGAATGCTAAGCCTAATTTGATCTCTTAACACCCTTTGGTCAACATCAACTAAGCCATGATTAGTCGTGTCATTGAGTGCGTTAAAATCGAGCTTTGGCTTATCATACTTGGCATCATGGGATTTATACCATTTTCGGGTTAACATTTTGGTGCTAGAAGGAAGGCCTGAACCTCCATTTCTCTGTCACTCTCCCTCTAGACTAATTACATGAAGTTTTGTTTTGTTCCAAGAAAATAGGGAGATCAAAATGAATTAATGCTCCAAATGAAGAAGTCGTACAAATGGCAACATTGGAAGAAAATGTTGTTCCCAATTTCTACTTGGGGAATATAGAACCTGGACAGCCACCAGAGCCAGCAAAGCTTACTAGTAGCGAAACTCAGATTAAAGATCTAAGACAGCAGGTGGCAATGATGCAGGATTTATTGGAGAAGATCCTTACATATAAATCTTCCAAAACTTCCAAGTTCACTAAAGAGGTGGAAGTTGAATCTTCGAGATGGAATCTGGATGCTTCTTTGCTTAGGAATAGATGCAAAGTCAAGTTCACTATGACTTCACGAAAGAGGAAAGGAAATCAAGAAGCTGAAGCAATAGAACTCTCCCCTAAATCAATGGTAGGAAATAGGGCTAAAGCAAATTACCAAGGAAGATTAGTGGATAGGTCCAATGAGCAATCCGGAAGTTCAACCTCCAAGGAGTATAAACTTTATATAAGCAATCAGTGACGAGGCTTATCTAAGAGACATGGCCTAAAAAGGGCAAAAGATATGCTTAATCTTAAAGGAAACATGACTCTTGATGAAAGAGTCAACAATAACCACCGAGAAGCTCCCTTCATGGATGAAATCACATCCACAAGAATCTCGTCCACAATAAAATTCCTTCCTTAAGATACAACTGAACTACTAACCCAGATGATCATCTAATGGTGTTCGAAAGCTAGGTGGACCTTTATCATGCTTCTGTAGCAGTGCTTTGTAGGCTTTTCCCTACTACCTTACAGAGCGTAGCAGCTAAGTGGTATAGAAATTATCGTAAGAAGACCATCTACTCATAGAAAGATTTCTCTTATGAGTTCTCAACGCAGTTTTCTATTTGCAAAGATCCTACAATTAACTACGACATGCTAGCTAATGTCAAGAAAAAGCCGAGGGAATTATTGGGTGATTATCTTAAGAGGTTTAGTGCAGAGGCGCTCAAGGTGGATTATATGACCGACAGAGACAAGTTGATGGTTGTGCCCTTAGGACTAATCGAACAGATATCTTTTTGGCGGGAGTTCTATATTCATGGGTGCAAAGACTTACAAGATTTTTACTTTCAAGCTGATAAATTTATTCGTACGGATGAAATGTATTACGTCAAAAAGAAAGTTCAGATAATGAAAGAAGTGGGAAAAGCTAGCTATAACCGTAACAATAGAAGCCGAAATGGGAGGAAGCCCCAAACACCAATCATGTTGCTTTGAACAAGCCAATATCTTACATATTCTCTACAGCGAAAGAAAGTGGCAATATTCTGGATTCTTACAAAGCTAAATCCAATCCTGAACCAAGAAGTGGGGAGGACTACTGTGCCTATCATAAGGCGAATAGACATAAATGGATGAATGTCGAGTGTTGGCAGGCATAATTCAATGCATGATTCATTTTGGACACCTGAAGGAGTTTATCAAGGATAATCAGAAAGCTGCTCGTTTGGAAAATGACAACCAAAGACTCTCAAACAATGCTACAAATTTAGTAGAAGGTGACACTCAACCAGATTTCATTCCACCTCTTAACAGAATTGATGTTATCCATGAAAGCCCACACCTAGCTGGAAGCAGCAGAAGAGCCAGGAATTGCTACACTAGAGAAGCAAAAGATGGGATTTTCTATATTCAGGAAGAGTCGCCGCTCAAAGATCCAAGGTTCCAAATCCATATGCATAACTTAACCATCACTCCGCAAGAGATAAGAGGAGTTCGTCATCCGCATAACGATTGATCACTGCGCAAATTGGACTCTCCGTAGTTACTAAAATTTAGCTGGATACTGGAAATGCAGTTAACATGATCTTTAAACATGCATTTGACCAAATGGGAATTCTAGAGGTTAAATTAGAGCCGAGATTTGAGCCCATTTCTGGATTCAATAACAAAGGATCAACTCCTATTAGACAAATAATACTTCTCGTGCAAATGGGAACCTCACCACGTTCCAGTACCTTTGAGACTCTCTTCATAGTCATAGATCAGCCTTCTTATTATAATGCCTTCTTTGGAAGGCCAGCTTTAGATGAGGTTGACACTTTTGTCTCACTAAAGTATCTGATGGTAAAGTTCCTAACTAAAAGCGAATAGGGAACCATGATAGGAAAGCAATTTAGTTCTCGTGAAATGTACTTTGCCACTCTTAAGCAATACAAACGAGATAATCTTTCTTGTTACGACTCAAAGAAAAATGAATTAATCAGAATTAATATGAAAAGGCCTTTGGATGATGATTCTTCAAGCCCATCATCCAAAGCAAAAACAAAGCCTGTTGAAAAAACTAAGCATGCATTGGGAAAATTTGACTGCTCTGAAAAGAAAATAAAGAGAAATGAAACAAACCTAGTGGAAGATGAAATAGAAGACGAGGAGATCATCACTAAATTAGATTGTAGGGGTGAACAAGAAGCCTACAGAAGACCCTGAGGAGATATGCTTGGATCCAGTTGATCCAACGAAGATCGTAAAAATCGGAAAAAATTGGATGACAAACTTAAAGGAGAGCTAATTCAATTTCTTCAATCCAGCAAAGATGTATTTGCCTGAACCTATTCAGATATGATCGGAATAAATCCGACTATTATGTGTCATGCTTTGAATATAGACCCGAGTATTACACCTATTCGATAGAAAAAAAGACAGTTTGATAAAGTTCGATCTAACACTTTGAAAGAAGAAGTCAAGAGATTGCTTGAGAATGGATTCATTAGAGAAGTACTTTACCCAAATGATTAGTCAATCCGGTACTAGTCAAAAAATCTAATGGGAAATGGAAGACATGTGTCGATTTTACTGATTTGAATAAGGCATGCCTGAAGGACTACTACCCCTTCCAAGGATAGATTAATTAGTCGATGCAACATGTGGGCACAAACTATTATCTTTCATGGACCCTTATTCCGGATACAACTAGATTCCAATGTTCAAACCAGATGAGGAGAATACTAGTTTCATAATAGAATGGGAACCATATTGTTACAAATTAATGCCTTTCGGATTAAAGAATGCTGGGGCGACATACTAAAGATTGGTGAATAGGATGTCCAGAGAGCAAATTGGCCAAACATGGAAGTATACGTAGATGATATGTTAGTTAAATCTCAAGAGGGAAGCAACCATCGGTGAGACCTTGAAGAAATGTTCAATGTATTATGAAGATATCAGATGAAGCTTAATCCACAAAAATGCTCCTTTGGAATTCAGTTCGAAAAGTTCTTGGGATATATTGCTAGTGTATGAGGAATCGAAGCCAATCATGACCAAATTCAAGCTGTTAAGGATATGGCAGAACCTAAGACAAGTAAAGTTGTAATAAGCCTGAATGGAAGAGTGGCAGCATTGAATAGATTCATTTCCAATGCCACTGATAAATGCATCCCATTCATCGATGTGATTAAGAAGAATAAAAACTTTGAATGGGGGTAGGATTGTCAAAAAGCTTTCAAGGAATTGAAAGACCATCTTGAGAAACCATCAATTCTCTCAAGTCCTATAGACAGGGAAAACCTTTACCTTTATATGGCAGTTTTTGAACATGTCATTAGTTCTGTTCTGGTAAGAGAAGATAAGGGAACTCAACTTCCAGTATATTATACGAGTATAAGGCCCAAGAATGCAGCAACTAGATATCCTGTTATAGAGAAATTAGCATACTACTTGATGCTCACTGCTCGAAAACTAAGAGCTTACTTCCAAGCATCTGATCAAGGTCTTAACCAACTTCCCACTTAAGCAAGTTTTTAGTAAACCCAAAACTTCAAGATGACTAGTAAAATGGGGAGTAGAGCTCAGCTAATATGATATTGAATTTCTACCTCGAGTGGCAATCAAAGGACAAGCCCTAGATAATTTTGTTAATGAATGTACATGGTTCATTAAAGAACAATAAAAAAAGGAGAAGGATTTAAAGCCTAAATGGCAATTGTTTGTGGATGGATCTTCAAACAAGCAGAGTGTTGGAACAGGATATGTGATTATTACCTGATGGACATCGTTTACATTATGCAATGAAATTGGGATTTCCAACCACTAATAATGTGATAGAATACGAATTAATGGTAGCAGGACTGACCCTGACCCTGTAGTTAAATATCCCTAGGATTGAGATTTTCAGTGATTCCCAACTAATGGTAAATCAATTGCACCAAACATATTATAAAAAGGATACTAAGTTGGTCTTATATGTCAAGAAGGTGTTAAAAATGTTAACTCAATTTGAGGATTACTGCACATAACAAGTACTGTGAGGGAAGAATTCTCAAGCCGATTCTTTGGCTAAATTGGCTAGCTCACGGGGAGCACCAGAAACATGACTTGTACCAGTAGGCTACCAACCATACCCCAGTATAGAAGAAAAGGCACCCGAATCAGGAAATGAATTTGTGGTGTTAACCAGATCTCAAGCTTTAACACTATAACATCCCCCATTTGGAGGCCCAAAACTAACTGCTACGGATGATGCAGTCATTCATAGCTATTAATTCTTGATGACCAAATATGGTAATGTTAGATACATTGATATACCAGAAACACATGAATATGAAAAATCCTAAGCTCAATTTAAAACAAGTTTCTCATTTCACCACAAATTTCATTTCAGATTCAATACATAATCCAAAACGTAAGCCAGGTTCATAGAAATTACAATTTATTACAAAATACGCCAAGAGCGACATATGAAGATGCCCCCTTGGTTGATCAGAGTCTAAATATAGGCTCCAAACAACTTTGTCATTGCATCCAATTACATAGCGGAATCAAATAGAAAGAACTCATAATAGCTAGCTTGCCTCCTGCACGTCTCAGAAGCTTATTCGTCTAAAGGAGAATTAGAAAACATTTACTCTGAAACTACTCAAAATCAATTGAGCATCCGAGAGTTTAAGAGGAAAACATAAACTTCAAGTCAGACAAAAAGTCTGGTGTGAATAATAACGTACCATTTCGACCATATAGATATGTAGTGAGACCACGCCGCTTAGCAGAACGGGTTTTTCCCTCACTAGTAACTTAACCCAATTTATAATAATCATATATTGTGCACCTGCATCCACAATGGCCAAGACATAACATAATAAAGTGTATCATGATGATATGCAAACATGCAATATGCTCTGGGCTTCCCATCCCCATTCACCTAACTATCTATCTCAAGTTATAGTTTCTAGGGTCACTATTAACCTATTAGTTTTCATAGGCTGACTAATAACCTGTTCAATTCTTTATGGATTTCATATCCACTTTCATAGTTTTCATGGGATCACTATGAACCTATTGGTTTCTACCAATATTATTATCCAACCATAGTTTTCATGGGATCACTATGAACCTATTAGTTTCTACTAATAACATATCTTATGTCATAGTTTTCATGGGCTATCTATGAACCTATTGACCTCTTTCAACAACATATTCGAACATAGTTTTCATAGGATCACTAAGAACCTATTGCCCCTGCCAATAACAATTTCCATAACATATTTTTTATGGGCTTACTAAAAACATGTCTAAACCAATAATCCTTTGATTAGTCTTAGGCATCCTATACCCCGGTCTGTTTGACCTCTTGGATGTAATTCTACTCACACTGGAGTTAAATTCAATGTATATTCACTACTGGGTCAACCTAGCCTATTATTCTGCCCTTAACACCAAAATGCAGTTATGGGTTATAAACGAAGTGAATATGGTTACACAAGCATTCTTGATAACCGATCAAATAACACAACAATATAAACATCCATGGTTAAGTTCCTTGTAATCGTTTTTCTAATGAAATATGGTTAATACCCTTAACCCACTATCTTTAGCAAGGAAAGCTTTCTCTAAAATTTCAAAGTTAAATGCCATTTCAAAACTCTTTTAAACTGCCATGGGTTTTCTTTAAAAATGAGACTGGGTTCTCTAATTTAAAAACTAAGGCTTTCGACTATATCCTTTGGATCATTGTGACATCATGAGTTACCCTCTGTCACTCTCCCTTTCGACTTCATAGAGCAACCAAGCTCTACGTCCCCTTCCATTTAACTAATGGGTTAGAAGCAAGTGGCTATGCCCTTTTCGCCACTCTACTCTAGCGGTAGGACCTTTCGAATTCATTGCTTAAAATTTTAGACATCCTCTTTTGAAACCATGGAATATATCTTTCGAACACTTGGAAACATTCCTTTCGAAACACTTAAAAACATGCCTTTTGAAACACTCAAAAACATGCCTTTCGAAAGCATTGGGTTCAAGTAAAAAGTGTTTAAACAACTTTAATCATGTCAAAAGGTATGGGAGTGGCACCCACCTTTTCGCAAGTATAAGTTGAAAGAAAAGCGGCTTCAATGGTTGCGGAAGGTTATCAATTTGAAACCCTACCCTCCGAACTCATTGATTTAAAGAGTTATAAAAGCAGCCTCTTACTAAGGCGAAAGGTTTTAATGCGGCAGCTAAGGTATCAGACGGGTTCAAAAGCGGCAACCCTTTCACAAGCATGCCTTCGACACCATCCTCTCCTTCTACCTTTCTCCAATACTATGTACCAAGTGCTTGATACCATGTGCATTGGTTTCGAATTAGTGCGAAAGGTTCACTGAGTATGGTGACGGAAGCTAGCAAATGTAAGTGGCGAAGTTGTAATTTGATATAAAACTGATTTTATGCTTTTTAAAGTAATTCCTTTCCACCTAACTTACATAATTTGCCAAAATATGATTGGTTGCCAATACTTTACCAAAATTATTTTTTTAAAAGTCGACGAACTCTTCACTGAACAATTGAAAACATTTTAGCACTTAAGCCCCTCTCCTTGATAAAACGTTTAAAACATTTAAGTCCTCTAATTTAAATAATTTATTAACATAGTAAAACACTTAGAGAAAATCCTAAAAAATCACAATAATTCACATTAAATATGTTTTCTAACATATATAAATTTCAAACACGGAAACATTATTTAATTGTGTTAAATAATTTAAACTCGAAATTCACTATTTTCTCTCATAGAAAATTCATAATAAATTCATGATTACATAGAAAATTATGGAACTTGAAACCCACTTTTAAAATAATATTTTTGACCATATATTAAAAACACAACTCATTTGGATGTCATATGATAGGTTTTCTAATCTAAACATATCATAAAATACATATAAAATCATATAAATCATCAACAAGCATATATATTAATTTAATCTATCAAAACATATCATCATTCATCTAATCATACGGTTTAAAACCTCAACCCAAATTAATCATTCAAGATGACTTATATGAGATGGTTTAGATCATTATTCATCTTGTTTGGATAACGAACTTGAGATTTGTTCTACACTTTAATCCTCCTAGCTTGAATCTTAGCCTTTAATTGATTTTTGAGCTCCTCTTCCCCTAGGGTTATGGACAACCTTGTTTTTCTTTTGTTTTTGTTTTTTGTTTTGTAAGAATGTACATGAGAATGAGAACTTGGTAAGGGGTTTTAGGGGTTATGTGGGTTCGGCATTCCCATATTGCCCTTACCTTATTCTCTTAGGTATTTTAGTCATAACTTTTTCTGATTAATTAATTTAGTTAAGGTACAACCTTAATTAGTTTTCAATTCTCAATTCCCTTATCACTCTAGTCTCTACATTATTCTATTTAGTTTATCTAATTAAATCTCATGAATAATGCTATTTAGAATTAGGGGTGTTACAAACACATGCGGAGGAGGAGTCAAAAATTAGAAGTGTAACCCTCCAAGAGAAATTTTCTTATCTAAAGACAAATGATCAATATAAGAACAATTTGATGGCTCTCATTGTTGAATACCTGATAAATGGAAAATTTCCAATAGAGAAAAAAGAAGCAAGAAGAATAAAACACCAAGCTCCAATTTTCATCATGATGAATGGAATAATATATAAGAAATGCTATTCACTCCCTTACTTAAGATGTGTTAATCGAGAAATAGGAGAAAAATTACTAAGAGTAGCCCATGAAGGATTCTATGGAGGTCATTCTAATGGCATAAAGTTAGCCAAGAAAGTTATGAGACAAGGCTTCTATTGGTCTCAGATGACTAGTCATGCCATTAATTATGTGAAAAGGTGTGAAAAGTGCCAAAAGTTCTCTAAGATCTCAAGTTTGCCACCAAGTGAATTGACTTCAGTCTCAAGCCCATGGCCTTTCGATGTATGTGAAATTAACCTAATCGGACCACAACGTATATCCAAAAAAGGAGCGAAATACGCAGTGGTGGCTATTGATTATTTTAAAAAATGGGTAGAAGATGAACCGCTTCCAAATATCACATCAGGAAAATTTATCAAGTTTGTAATCAAGAATATTGTTACTAAATTTGTAATCCATACAAGATAATATTTGACAATGGAACCCGGTTTAAGAGTGAAGAATTTACTTGATTCTGTAATAGAAATGGAATAATTAAGAGCTTTTCGTCTGTAGCTCACCTTAAGGCAAATGGAGCCATTGAAGCTGCCAACAAAACTATTAAGACCATTCTCAAAAAGTGATTGGACAAGGCTAAAGGAAATTGGGTATAAGAACTACCTCTTGTAGTATGGGCATATAGAACTTCTATAAAAACCTCAATAGGGCATACCACATATTCCTTAACATATGGATGTGAAGCCATGCTCCCAATTGAGGTTGAAGTACCTTCTCATCAAAGGATTGCATATGCATTTAATCCAAATCAAGAATCAAAGAAAGAATCCTTGGACTTAATCAATTAGTTAAGAGATGAAGCAGTCATACAAACGGTCGAATATCAACAAAGAGTATCCAAATATTACAATTCTAAAGTAAGAGAAAGATCGTTTCAAAAAGGAGATTTAGTGCTCCGAAGAGTTATGGAAAATATTAAAATCCAGTGGATAGACCGCTCGGGCCAAATTGGGAAGGGCCTCTAATCATACACAAAGTAATCCCATATGGAACCTATAGACTATGATGATCCAATAACAACGTAATAGCAAGAACATGGGATGTTGAACATTTACGACCATATTTCCCAGTAATAGATGAATAAAGAAATTGAAGTAAGTATGTCTATATGTTTGAGGAGTAAGACTCTCCTAAAGTAAAAGGAAAAGCCTAAACCACTACCAAAGATGGTAGTTAGGGGTGAAAAAGCCTTTATCTTCGCCAAGCTGGTCTGGTTAAAGCACCTCTTAGAGGGATGTCAGAGTAAGCATTTGGTCTCATCTGAAAAGGCCTGACCAAAGCTTCTGCAAGCCTTCTATCCCCGTCTACATGGCCTGGCCCTAGAGGAAGGATGGAGTAAGCCTTTAGTCTCGTCTAACATGGCCTGACCAAAAGCATCAAACTAGCCTTTAGTACCATCTCTAAGGCCTTACTAAAGCACACTCTAGAGGGAGGTCGGGTAAGTCATTGGTTCTGCATAAGATAGCTAACTAAACGTACTGGATAACAGACCTAAATCATCACCTAAGACGGTGATGAAGAGTTCGATCCAAGTTGAGATCATCACTTAAGATGGTGACAAAGAAAAGGGACTAACGCATCCAAAGCCCAAAGAGAGGCGCAAAGAAAAGGAACTAAGACGTCCAAAGCCTAAAGAGAGGCTCAAAGAAAATGGACTAAGATGTCCAAAGCCCGAAGAAAGGCACAAAGAAAAGGTACTAAGATGCCCAAAGCCTAAAGAAAAGCGCAAGGAAAAGGGATTAAGACGTCCAAAGCCCAAAGTGAGGCAAAAGGAAAGAGACTTATGTATCCAAAATATAAAAAGAGGCAAAAGAACTCGATCAAAAATGAGCCATTTGTGCTCCAAAGCAGGAGTCAAGCAATCTTCTAGAGGAAGATCTATAAAATATAAGTTGTTGTGCTTCAAAGTCAAGAAAGTGGGATTTCTCCACGAAAGAAAGCATTATTGCTAGATGGTGTTCCGGTTTTCTATTATTATTGCCAAATGGTTTTCTAGTTTTCTATTATTATTGCCAGATGATTTTCTGGTCTTCTATTATTATTGTTAGATGGTTTTTCGACATATGGTTTTCTAGTATTCTATTATTATTGCCATATGGTTTTCTGGTCTTCTATTATTATTGTCAGATGGTTTTTTGATCTTCTATTATTATTGCCATATGGTTTTCTAGTATTCTATTATTATTGCCAGACTATTTTTCAGTCTTCTATTATTGCCAGATGAATTTTTTGGTCTTCTTCTATTATTAAGAAATTATTATTGTCGGATAGATTTCTGGTCATCTATTCAGATGGTTTTTTGGTCTTCAATTCACGATATTGCCAATAGAGTTTCTGGCCCTCCCTCCTATGATATTTCCAAATGGGTTTCTGGACTTCTATTTAGAAAATTATAATTCACTAGTTTTCTAGCACATGAAATCATTATTTCCAGATAGTTTTCTAATCCTGATTCTATGAGTTTCTATTCAAGAAAAATTGCTGCCAAATAGATTTTTGACCTTGTCAAGTAAACCTATAGATTCCAAAAGTAACATTGAATTACAAACAAAAGATCCTTTATGATCTTATTAAAATCCTAAAAGGTTGACCCAAATTCAAATTTAAAAGTTACTAATGAAAATTATGACTTGCTGTAGGAAAACGGGATTAGGGAGAAAACCTCGCAAAGTATAAGAAAATATGGCAAAATTCTTAGTTTTACACTTAAAGTGTAAAAAGCTTCTTTTATACAAGGAGGGGGCACAATGTTATCTATATAATTTCTATGGAAAATATAATGTCAAATTGAGAACAAGAAATTTCGAAGGCTGCATCAAGGAACCACGCCGACCTTAAGATTCAAGGGCATCTCGCTCCAATGAAGTACAATAAGTTATGCCGTAGATAGAAGATGTCATAAGTAAGCAATTTTAAAGGATGAGTTATGCGATAAGGTTGTTATTACCACAGTATTCAATGATGCTAGGAGGACAATGGTACCAGGCTGCATCCTGATGCCCAAGGATATACTATGGCACCAGGTTGCATCCTAATGCTACAAAATTGAATGTCATCAATAACGCCTTATTGATGCCGCATTTTGTTGATATCGCTTATCATCTAAATTGAATAATGATAAAGACATGACATTAAAGCAATATTAGAAGTATGACACCATAGCCGATCAGTATAAGAGGAGTATAAAAGGCATCAATATCACATGTCGTAAGATACCAACAAAAAGGTTGTATGGTTCGTTAAAGCAGAGATTAATGTCGAATAAATGAATACCGCTCCTCTTCAATGCCGCTTCCTTCTAATGTCACATCTCTTCAATGCTGCTTTCATTTGATGTCGCTCCTCTTCAATGCCGCTTCCTTCTAATGCCACATCTCTTCAATGCCGCTTTCATTGATGTCATGCTTTATCAATATCGTCTCTTCTCAATGCCGCATCAATCAATGCCACATCCTATAAATGTCGCACTCTATCAATATTGCCTCCTATCAATGCCAGCTCCTGCTAACGCTGTCTCTTATTAATGTCACTCATCACCAATGTCGCTCTTGTTATAACCACCTTTTATCAATGTCGCTCATCATCAATGCCGCCTCTTGTCAATGTTGCCTCTTAGTAATACTGTATTCAGAATTGTTATTTACCAATGTCATGCCTTGATGATATCGCTCTTCATCAACCATTAAAGGATGTTGTAGGTCAACAATGCGACATTGATAAAAGATGTCATCAATGTCCATGAAAACTATCGAGACAGAAATGATGTCGCAAGTTTATCGATATCAAAGATTAACAAAGATGAAGTATGAGGCCTCACGCCATTAATGTGGCCGTTGATACAGAGAGTTATGCATGCTAAAGGCGGCATAAAGTAGCCATGTCGAATCAAACAATTGTAACCCTAAATTGAATTTGGGAAAAACTTGATTTGATTATAATTATAACGAAATTATATGAACAAGGACTTGAATATGTATATTACCTTGATTGTGAACTTTGGACATTATTGGACATGGACATGCATATGATAAAGCTCTTTAGACCTAAAGCTTGTCGTGGTTTTATATAAATCATGTTGACTTCGGTCTAAACTAATGTTTATATTCATAATCATTGTCTTGCCATTTACATATGGACATAGGACTATGAACTAAGAGGATAGTCTATCTCGTCCATTAATACGCTTAATGGGCTATTGCATATACTTACAGCCTATTCTTTTATCTCCTTTAATCATGTGGCATTGACTTTCGAATGTCCTACTCCAAAAGAACATATAGGCTTTCGAACAATTTGTTCCGAAAGAATATATGGGCTTTCAAATTCCTCATTCCAAAAGTCCATGGGCATCATGGAGCCATTCCTGAATGACATTACTAGGCCTTGAATACTAAGCCTAATCTTGATCTCTTAACACCATTTGGTCAACACAAACTAAGCCATGCTTAGTCATGTCATCGAACATGTACAAATCGAGCTTTGGCTTATCATACTTGACATCATAGGTTTTATACCAATTTTTGGGTTAATAATGCCTAATGATAAAGCTCCCGGTCTAGATGGATTTGCTATATTATTCTATGAAACATTTTGGAATGCTTTGAAAGATGATATAATAAATATGTTCAATGAATTTTATGATGGTTCTTTATGGTTTGGTGGGTTTAATTTTGCAAATGTAATCTTATTACATAAGAAAATAGGTGCTAACCAATTAAAAGATTTTTGACCTATTTCATTTTTAAATAGAAGTACTACAAAATTACTACTAATTAGTAGTAATTTTGTAGTACTTACTACAAAATTACTACTAATTAGTAGTAATTTTGTAGTATTTCTCTTTAGTAGTAATTTTGTAGTACTTAGAGAGAAGTACTACAAAATTACTACTAATTAGTAATTTTGTAGTACTTCTTAGTAATTTTGTAGTACTTCTCTCAAGCAAGACAAAGACCACTTTAAAAGAGCAACTACAAAATTACTACTAATTAGTAGTAATTTTGTAGTACTTCTCTGAGAGCAATTACTTATCTATAAGGTCTCCAATTTTGTAGTACTTCTCCAAAATTACTACTAATTAGTAGTAATTTTGTAGTACTTCTCTCAAATTAATTTACCGGCGCTTGCTTTAGTACTACAAAATTACTAATTAGTAGTAATTTTGTAGTACTTAATTAGTAGTAATTTTGTAGTACTTCTCTCAAGAGAGAAGTACTACAAAATTACTACTAGAAGTACTACAAAATTACTACTAATTAGTAGTAATTTTGTAGTACTTCTTTAATAGATAATACCTCAACAACTTTTATAAAGGGTAGAAATATCACAGACAGTGTAGTAGTAGTTCAAGAATATATTAATTACTATTGTAAAATAATATCATTTGCATGCTTTTAAAACTTGATTTTGCAAAAGCTTTTCATTCAATTGATTGAATTTTTCTTAAGGATTTATTAATGGTCAGGGGTTTTAGTGCTAGATGGGTAGGATGGATTATGTCCTTACTTAAAATAGGTAATTCTAGTATTATGGTTAATGGTATTCTAGAAAATAAAATTCAATCGAAACGTGGATTTAAACAAGATCCATTATCACCTTTACTGTTTAATTTAGTAGCTGACGTTTTTTCTAGAATTATCAAATTAGCCACTAATAATAGGATATTAGACATAATAGGAAATGAGATCTCGAGTAATGTTCTTTCAGTTCTCGCATATGATACTATGATTTTTAAATCTCATTTGCCTAAACATTTTATTGCACTTAAATTCATTTTATATAGTTTTGAACTTCTATCTAGTTTAAAGATTAATTTGGATAAGAGTTTGGTACTAGTTTTAAATGAAATCGATAATATAGAAAACCAAATTTCATATACATTGAATTGTAAAATGATGAAATTCCTTATAGAATATTTAGGTTCTTTAATTAGACCACAAAAAATTAAACATGATGATTGGATTACTATAATAGATAAAACTAATAAAAGATTGCCTAAATTGAATACTTATCAAGAGCGGGTAGGATAATTCTCGTTAATTCAGTTCTATCTACACTGCCTATTTATTGGATGTCATTTTATCTTTTTCAAAATGGGTAACTGATAAATTGATAAAATTAGGATAGACTTTTTATGGAGCGGGGATAATCCAAATTGTAGTTCTAAGTGTCTTGTTAAATGGGAAATGTTTTAAGTCTTAGGAAAATATTTATGGAAATTAAATGATAATAATGAAAAATTACTATGGAAAGAATTAATATCGAATCAATGGTATAGTGGTGCTTTTAAATTACATCACACTACTTTCAATAATATTAATAATATTTCTCTTTTGGAAATCGATAATATTAAATTTTGATATTTATAATCTAGGTATTAATAATGTTGTTCATTCTGATAACAACACTTCTTTCTAGCAAGAATGATAGATTTTAGCTCTTCCACTTAAATTGGAACTTCGAGAGTTATATGAAATATGCAATTTCAAAAATGTATTAATTTCAGAAATTTATAGACAAATTTAAATTTTCACGGAAATTTAGTTTTAATTGTATGCTAGTGGGAATTACTTTAACACAATTTGCATTATGTATGCTAAAGTGGAACTTTTCGATATTGATAATGAGAAACATAATAAAATATGATATTGGGATATGAGTAAGAAATATACACCTCATTCATTTTATAATTTTATAAATTTTTTGGGAGTTAAATTGACATTATTTATATACATTTGGAAAGTTGGTGTTCCACCTAAAGCTAAAGTACATATGTGGTTAATTTTATATGGAAAGTTGAATATTATAGAACTTTTAATATATATATATATATATATATTATGACAAAAAATGTTATTTTTATAATGATAAAATGGAAAATATCATACACTTGTATTTTAATTGTAATATAACTAGATTTATTCTTGTAAATATTTTCAGTATTTTTTATTTTAATATAAATTGGGGATAAATTAATTGTGAATTTTATTGGAATAATCTTAGATTTTATTATAAGGGTCAGGCATATTTTTACTTGATGCTATTTTCGTAATAACATGTTGGTATATTTGGTTTGAAATCCTAGTTATAAATTAAATAAAAATTTGAGTTTTAAAGAGTTTATTAAAAATTTAAAAACTCGTATTGAGGTTTTAAAGAACAAAATCTTTCAAAATAATAAAGAATGTAATAAAAAACTAAGTATAGTTTCCTTGGACAATCTTACCGTGGTAACTTTTGATTCTTCGTTTTTATTATGATATTAGCCTAGTTGTAAATTTTCAGTTATTTTATTTCTTATTTGTTTCTATTTATGTAATTAGTTTGAGTTATACGTTTCTTGTTTCCTTACTCGGTGTTAATTAAAATGTTGCTTGTTCTATGTTTTTTATTATTAGTTTAGGTTATTTTATTTTGCAAATGTGTGTGTGTGCATATATGTATACACATATATATGTATTGATCTTGCATTTTTTTATAGTTTTCTTAGCAGCTATATGTATAGTTATTGGATTGGATGAATTCTGTTGATCCTGAGGATTTGAGCATGTATCGCATTTTATTGTGATGTATATTTCTATTATGGACCTTAATTACATAGGATTGGGTTTTATTTATTTATTTCATTTTGTATGGGGGGTTTCGCTACCTGTCGGGCATGTTGACAGCTCATTCTTTAAGTGTAGAATAAATTACATGAGTGTTCTTCTCTATTTATAGAGGATTACTCTTTTTTTTACAAAAACATATATTCACTTAAGTAAACTATGAAGACTAGGATATATACGCATATTGCAATAACATTGTGATGTTTTTAAAAAAAATCAATAAACATGAATACATATGAATATATTAGATCCGACAACATTGGAACATATAAATTTGTTATAAAGCATAAGGGATCTAATCCATGTTAACTTAATGAAGTATGTAAACGAAATTGAGATTGAAAAATTAAAAAAATAAATTTCTTTTTTATTTGCACCTTATTTATATGAAAATTCCTAGATCATATTGAATGACCTTCAGAAATTGCAATGATCAGAAGCACCACTTTTGTATTTATTTTATTTTATTTTGTCTGAATTTGTTTTTGGGAATTTTCAGGCTTTCAAAAGCCATGAATATTGGCCAAAAGAGGGAGAGGAGAGCAAAAATGAATTGTCTGGAAGAATCAATGAATGAATGAATGAATGAAAGGAATTTTATTTTAAAGAAACAGTTGAAACCTTTTCAATTCCTTCCTTAAAGTCTTTCCTCTTTTATTCTTCATTAAATCTCAATCAAACCAGCTCCTCCCCCTCTCATGCATGGATGGCCAAGAAAGGACTTATAAAGGCTTTCAAAATATCCAAAACATATAGTAATTAATCGCTTAAATCAAATTAGAATACATTATCGATATCGTATATCGGTATGCGCATACATAACTTTTATATATATGCTTTTCATTAAATACCAATGGCTTTCAAACTTCAAATCAAATAAAGTTTAATAATTAATACTTCATAAATATTGACTAATTTAATTAGTTTACAGTGATTATAAATTAACTAAATCGTGTGGTTTTTCGAAGTATCATCATTATGGTTGTGTGAATAAAAGGTATAAATTTAGTCAACGACTAATATCGAACAATTTGAATATTAACGTTCACACGTCACCTTAGCTAGTGACATGAAATTTTGAATGAACTTATCGCTTACACATATTTTTGATAAGTTCAATTTTACTATTATAAGGAGTACCTCGTAGCAACAATTATTTACACCAACTTTTCGTCAACACTATATTACATTAGAACTTATGAAATTTGGTTTTGGTCAAAATTCCAGCATCGTCCACATTCAACTTGGTTAGTCCAAACATAAAATTCTTGGTTCAATAGTAACAATAATTATTAACCATACTACTCTGGTCAAAAACTTAGATTTTGACATACTACAATTGGTCGTGACAGTAACCCTTTATAATGAGGAAACAGATTCTATATTGAATAGTATTTCACTTCCAATGCTTCCACTCAAACCCAACCATAGTCGCTCGATGAATCATCATGCTATAATTTAACTATAATCAAAGTGGAGCGGCCACATTGAAGTTCAACAATATTTTCAAGTAGAGAGAACCGTGTAACATCACCACTTCGAGATTCTTTGTTTGATCTTAGTTATATTAACCAGTAGAAAACTCTCTGAGTGGATCATTCAATAGTTATCCAATAACTATTAGTATGTAACCTTGATGCCCTCAACAACCATAAGTAATACACTGCCCAACATTAGGAGATCGTTACATACTCTAGTCTCAACAGATGTATCAATATCCTATCTTGAAACATCTTGACTAAGAATATTTAAAATAATATGTTATTTTTAATGTGATAAATTTTTCATGATTAGAACACATTGAAATAACGATTTCATAACATATCATTTAAGGATTTTCTATTTAATACATTTTAAAGTAATTGCTTGATTGATTATATCATAATATAATAAGTATATAATAGAAAGAAAACACCTTTTATTTTGAACAAGATACGTTATTGAGTTAGAAATATGTAAAATTACATAATTGCTCCTAAAGCATTCCCCAAACTCTATCATTTATTAGGTTTCGGCTTTAGCCACTCTTTTAGCTTTGTTAGACTCCTATAACAACCCGCCTTTTTTACCCTTTAATTTAACACTCAAATCGACATTCGAACCATGATGAGCTGAAAAGACATGTCGCTAGAAGTTGATAATAAGAGCCAAACAAAATATTTAATTGGTAACTTCTAAATCTTACAGCGGAAGAAAACAAACTATAATACTAAATAACAATCATTAATTCAAATCATATATATATATATATGTTTGTATAATGCAAATCAAAACCCGAATCCAAATCCACGCAACATAAGTCAAATCGAGCCATTTATTTATAATATATATAATACATACATGCAGGTCCTCTTCACATGCTCCAACATGACTCTATGGCACCATTAACCTAATGATGTAAAAAGAAAAGAAAATAGGAATGGGTCATACATGAGGCTGAGTAAGTGAGTCATAACCCAATCTACATATGCTACAAAGATAGTACTGTAATATGATCAGTGTCTAACACATATATCTAATATGTAAGTAAATACATCATGGACTAGCCTGAGGTCGTATAGGATTATATTATCGTTGGCACTCTAATGCATAGGTAAATACATCCTAGACTAGCCCGAGGCCATACAGGATTGTATTACCATCATATACCAAATGACTCACATCTTGGACTAGCCCGAGGTCCTACATAGTGTTAAATTTACCTATGCATTAGAGTTGAAAATTGAGAGAGTTATGCCACTTTAAAGTTGTGAAATAAAAGAGATGGTGCTGGAAAGGGAGAAGAATAATTAAATTTTCTGGCTTATAATGTGGCTTATATAGTGTTAAATTTGGTAAGTAAACCGTTCCCACCATTTGAATTAACTACATTTAATTTGAATATAAAAACTGAACTGACCTTTGTAATCGACATATCCCAAGATGCATGTCGATATATGTGTAATAATTGGATGTATGTCAACATACGTGCTAGATTTCTCAATCATCTATAAATTCGTCTATATCTCCATTATACAACCTTCAAATTGAACAAACTTATATATTATTTTATTAGAAAAACAAGACGGACACAATGGTACAAGTCTCATTGTCAATTTAAAAAGTTGGTTTGCCCATAGTTAATTTGAATAAGATTATTCGCTGATTAATCTAATTAATTATCATTATTATATTATTAAAATTTAATTATGATATTGGGGTATTGCATTCTCCCTTTCTTAAAAAGAATTTTGGTCCTTGAAATTACTAAGAAACAAAAAATGTAATATAACACTCATATTACGTATTGTCAAACATACAACAACCAAGTAAACAATTGTGGCATCCAGCGTTTCCAATAAGCTTAAATGGGTCAAACTTAATAGCATGTATAGCATATAGACATAATTATTGTCATGTAACTTGCAGTTCTATATTTTTAATGCAAAAATACACCCAATGCATCATATACGAAAAGCATTAGTATGGCATCTTAGGCATGAATGCACAACATCCTAATATCAACATATAGTTCTACATGAATGCAGCAATCATGTCACCTCAATCAAACATATACATAACAATCCTAATCCAAATAATGACCTATCTATTAACCCGGTCCAAATAAAGCAACCAAATTAAAGAACATGATGAAAAAGAGTTTAGAATGAGAGGCCTTCATCTTCTCTTCAGGCTCCCTTTGCTCTCAACTTGATCGTTCCCCCATTTTATCCTTACCAATTTCGCTATCTTATTCCTTTGCCGCTTCACACCATGTTCGACTATGCATGCTAGACCACATGATGAACTCAGGTCAAGCTCTAAGTCCACATCCTTCAACTGACTTAGCTTAACTATAGTGGTAGGATCATGCATGCATTTTCACAAATGTGAAACATGAAACACATTATGGACTCCTACCATCTTCCTTAGAAGCTCCACTTTATACGCTATACTCCGAATCTGCTCCAATATCAAGAAAGGACCAACAAATCGAGGTACTAGCTTTCTCTAACTTTTGAATCTCATTACCCTTTCCAATGGTGACACTTTTTCAAAATCCAAATCTCCAGCTCCAAATCTGTTTATCTCTTATCCACATATGACTTTTGTCGACCTTGTATGGACTTCATCCTCTTCCTTATAAGCTTTATCTTCTCCGTGGTATCCTTAATCATTTTTGTTCCAAGTATGATCTTATTAATCGACTTCCATCAACATGAATGTGATTTGCATGGCATTCCATACAATACTTCAAATGATGTCATGCTTATACTAGTCTAGTCGTTGTTGTTATACGTGAACTCCATTGGAGATAGGTGATCTTACCAAGATCCTCCAAAATCCAATATGTATGCCCTCAAAAAATCTTCCAACACTCAATTCACCCTCTCCATCTATCCATCATTTTGGGGGTGATAAGTTTTACTCGGGTTCAGCTCAGTCCTTAATGCATCGTGTAGGCTCTTCCAGAATTTACACATAAAAATTGGATCCCCATCACTTATTATATTCATCGAAACTCCATGAAGTCGAACTACTTTCTTGATATACAATGTCGCCAGGGTTGATGATGTCCTCGTACTCTTTATTGGAATAAAGTGTGTGCTCTTAGTGAGTCGATCCATTATATCCTAGATGCTTTCATTCCCTTTTATACTCCTAGGAAATCCACTAAAAAATCCATAGATATATACTCCCATTTCCATTGGCTTTTTCTGCTCCACCTTCATCCTTTTGCACGTCAAACATCTTTCTACATACTCTGATATATGTTTCTTTATCCCTGGCTAATAGAATATTCCATTAGTATCCCTGTACATCTTATCCCATCCATAATGCATAGTCATCCTTAAACGATGACACTCACCCATGACCTCCTCTATCAATTCCTTAATCTATGGCACACACAATCTCTTATCTCACCTCAGATAACCCTTCCTATCCTTGGTATAACGATCCAAATGGCTTGATTGTTCACCCATTCCAATTGCTCCATGATACTGACTAACGATGTGTCTCATCCTTGATTAAGCCCAATTGGATCCGTCAATGCAAGTCCCCTATTTTTTCCAACAAGCTAGGTGTGTATTCCGACCGGGGCCAGAAATAAAAATATGAATAAACTCCAAATTCATCCACTCTAATAGCATAACATTCAACTTAGCATTCTTCCTCAAGGCATCACCAACTATGTTTAATTTTACTAGAGTACAAACAATCCCAAAGTCATATGATGATAAGAACTCTGTCCATCGTTGATGTCTTAAATTCAAATTCTTCTAGGAGAAAAGGTACTTAAGTGACTTGTGATATGTAAAAGCTCGAACTTCTCCCCTAATAGATATTGCCTCCATGATTTTAATGCAAGCACAATAGCAGCCAACTCAAGGTCATGGGTCGGGTAATTTCTCTCATGAATCTTAAGCGACTAGCTCGCATATGCCACCACCTTTCCTTCTTGCATAAGGACAACACCAAGAATAGTATCACATGCATCAATATACACGGTGAAATGTTTGGTACCATCAGGAATAGTTAAAACCTGAGCACTCATCAATAGTTCCTTCAATCTAACAAATGCCACTGTATGCTCTAGATTCCAAGTATAAATCAAGTTCTTCATAGTCAGACGAGTCAGAGTACAATCTTTTCAAGTCTTTAATAAGTTTCCTAAGAATTTCACCAATCCTAAAATGGTAAGGACCTCTAAAGCATTCCTTAGTGCCTTTCAATCCTTAACAGCCAGCTGCTACTTTCCCTGGATCTGCCACCAAACCATCTAAAAATACAACATGCCCAAGGAAACGAATCTCCTTTTTCCTTTAGTGACATTTTGAGAATTTTTCTTTTAATTGATTCATCCTCAAACCAACTAATATTTCTCTCAAATGTAGCTCGTATTCCTCCTTACTTATGGAATATATAAGAATACTATCCACGAAGACTACTACATACTTGCTCAATTGCTCTCGAAATTCCCTATTTCAAGTCAGCAAAATAATCCAGAGCATTAACTAGCCCGAAAAATATGGCCAACTCAATTAATCTGCAGGTGTACAGAATGTAGTTTTTGGGATACTATCTTCAGCCAATCTCAACTAGTAAAATCTGGTGGCTATATAAAGCTGAGAGAGGACTTTTTCCCCTAACAAGTTGATCGAAGAGATCGTCAATGTGAGGAAGAGGATAGTGATTTTTTGTAACATCCCACATTCTGAGGCCCAAAACTAACTGCTACGGATGTTGCATCATCTATAGTTACTAATTCTTAGCAATAAAATGTGGCTATGTTAATCATATTAATAATCAGAAGCATAAGAACATGAAAAAATTTCAAACACGGTTTAATAACAAATTTTCACATCTCATTTCACAACTAATATTTCATATTCATTACATAATCCCATCCGTAATCCCACGTTCGAAGAAAATATAATTATTACAAATTACTCCAAGTGCGACATAAAAAGATGCCTTCTCGGTTGATCAGATTGTCATTACATCCAAATAGATAAAACCAAACTACATAATAGAAATAGATATAGTTCCTAATAGCTAGATTTCCTCGTGCACATCTCCAAAAGCTTATTCATCTAACTAGAACCTGGAATTCCTTACTCTCGACCTACTCAAATGAGTACCCAAGAGTTTAAGGGGGAAAACAAAAACTTCGGGTCAGAAAACAGTCCGGTGTGAATAATAATCTACCATCTCGAACCAAAATAGATATGTAGTGAGACCATGCCATTGAGCGAAACGGGTTTTCCCATCACTAGTATCTTAACTAAACCATAACAATCATATACTGTGCTCCTGCAACCATAATGGTTGGAACATTGAAAATAACATTTATAATCATGCAACATATATTGGATTATCCATCCTAATTCATTAAATTATCCATCTAAATTTCGAATGACTACCTGTCACAATTTAAATTGACTATCCATCTTATTTTAATTTAACTACCCATCTTACAATTATGTGGACTATCCATCTCACATATAAGCATATTTAGAATTATGTGGACTATCCAGCTCACATACAATTATAACCTGGATACCATGTTGACAAACCATCACATATGGTTTAATTATTTAAATCAATACTTGCTCTGTGGTTGAAACTGAAACAAAATTTGCCATAACTTCTTTATTTCATAACCGATTTTGATAATTTTGGATGTTCCGGAATGAAAAAATCATATACTACAACTTTCATGTATTGAGTTTTCTGTAATTTTGAGTTTTGCTATGTCAAAATTGAATTTTTCTACTGCTATCCCGAGAGCAAATCAATATTTGCTCTGTGCTTGAAGCTGAAATGAATTCAACCATAACTTCTTTGTTTCTTAACCAGCCCTATTTTCTGCTTTAGTAGACAAAATTACCTGTTAATTCTCTTTGCTAAGGTGGGTCTCGGGGTGGGGCGTTACAGATGTGGACTATCCGTCACACATATTACATTTAACTTAAAATGATGTAAACTATCCATCACACATCCCATGGTTTTCCTAAGATGACTAAGAACCCTTCATTACCCTCATAGAGACTATCCATCTCAAGTATAATGTGGACTATCCTTCTCACATCCCATAGTTTTCCTAGGATGATTATAAACCCATCAATTTACAATTTAATTCATGTTACCCACATGTTTAAACTATGTCTATTGGTGTCCCCAATTTGGTTATTTGCCCTTAAAGTTATAACATTTCAAAGTGACATTCATTGGTATCCCTAAATGATCGGTGTCGAACTCATTTAAGAAAATGCATTGGTATCCCCAATGATAAGTCTCATTTATAAAACATTTAGTTTGTCAAAACCATCTTAATTTGGTGTCCCTAATGATAGCGTCGACATCTATAATCAAAATAGAATTGGCATCCCTAATGTTTAGAATCGAAGTCAGAAAACAATAGGCTTGCCACCCTTATTAGGTTAATACAGATCAATGTCGAAGTTCGTCCACATTGGTATCCTCAACGATAGTGTCGAAGTTTACAAATTTTAAAATGGAATTGGGATCCTCAATGACGACATCGAAGTAGAAAGCTTGGGCTCTTCGCCCTTTGATAATTTAGTATAGATCAATGTTGACGGCATTAACAATGTTCACATAGAGGTCTAGGGCTCTCCGCCTTTAATCAAACACACACGCGGTTTTAAAACAATGTCGACCTCTATCCAAGGTCGAAGAGAGAAACTTCTTTTAAGTATAATATTCAATGTCGAAGATGATGTTGTCGACCTTCATAAACTATAGGCTTTCCACTCATTAAATCAAAACTTTAACTTTTATAATTTATATGGCTATCTGCCCAAGTTATAAGGTCATCGAACCTCTTAAAACATATGCCTCTTTGCCCCCTTAAAACATTTTCAATTTATATAAAAGCAAGCCTCTTCAGTTTATAAGATGAAGTGCGACATCATGGACAGGAGATATCGACTCTAAAACATAAGGTCGCCAACCTTGATGCACATCGTCCTTGGGACCATCGACGTCAAAATAAATCTTTCTTACTTAAATCACTTCGTCTATTATGCCGCTTTATATATAGAGCCGAAGTCAATACAAGTGGTGTCACTGCCTTAGATGTAAAACAGTCAAAGTGGTTAGGTGCGACATCATTAAAAACAGCGATGAAGACATGCGACATTGTCAACGTTGACATTAAGCTTCTAAAACGTTTAGGTAAATCACGAAGACACCAATGCCGCTGATACTATATTGTCGACAAGATCAACTTTGACCTACTTAGAAACATTACATAGTTATTGAAGTAACTATCTTACGCTTTCTTTCACTTCGACGTCGACATTCATGGATGCGACCTTGTCTTAGGCTCGGCGATGTTAGGATGGTATGGCATTGTCGTAATTCTTATTAAAACTGTTTTATTACTACTTTAAGCAAAAACTTTTCACCAAATCTTGTTTCTTGTCCAATTTCCATTGGATAAAACAATTTCTTTACAAATCCTTTTCATAATTACTACCGCACTAAATTTTCGAGTTTCAAAACATATTTAAAATAATTAATTAATTATCCTTTTAAAGGCTTATATAGCATAATAAACTCACAATAAATTGAAATCACTTGGGAAAAATCCGAAAAATTCAGAGAAATTTAGAGAATATCATTCCCTTTACGATATAAAATTTTCAAAGTAAAAAACCATATTTAATTATTTTAAATAGTTAAAACCCAAAATTAAGATATTTCCTCCTTGGGAAGTTCATAATATATTTAATTTAATTTTGAAAATTATGAAATAAAAAACGCATCTCCAAAACAATGTTTTATACAAAGTATCATAAAATCAAAGCATTTGGAGATTAATATCTTAGGTTTTACCCTTAAAACACATTTAAACAATTTCATAAAAATTCCAATAAACGTTATCATATTCAAACAATGAGTGTACAACCATATCTTAGCAAAACAAATATCAAATATTTGGATATTATCCATAACCGAATTCAAAAGAAAAAGTAGAGATAGAACACTTATTATTTACCTTAGATTAATTGTTGGAGTTGAGATTTGTTGTTGCTTTTGTATCCCTAAGCTTCTTCTCCCTTGAATCCCTAGATTTCGTTCTCCTTTACTTGAGTTATGGCTGGCCTTGATTTTTTGGTTTTGATTGTTTTTAGTTTTTGAAAAATGAGAATGATATGAAGGGAGAGTGTTTAAGGCGAAGGATAAGTCTAGTTTCCTTGCCCCTCTTATATATTCTGTTATATGTTAAGTTTAAACAATCTTTTTACTTAGTTCATTAAGGCACGACCTTAATATTATCAAATCTCGTTCTCCTTAAGCATTTAAATTATTATATTTAACATATCCAATTAAATATCCTAAATAATGTTAAGCTAAAAATAGAGGTGTTATAGGCTCCCCTCCTTAAAGAATTTCGTCGTGAAATTCAGTAAGGACTACAAAACAAGCATATCAAACATGCAATCAATGCTAGTGTATCCTACCAGCTACTATGTCTATATACAAAAAATATAGAACATACCATCATAATAGCTCAGGATAAGTATCCCTAATTATGTCCTCTGTCTTCCAAGTACAGTCATTCTCATTTTCACTCCACTGGACTTTCACTAATCTGATTGTCTTGTTCCTTAACTTCTTCTCATCTCTCGCTACAACTTGAACTGGTTGTCTCACAGAAGTCAGATCCGGTTCTACTATTAAATCTTCCAGTGCAGTCGGAGCAATAGTAGTCTCTGGATCATGCACATACTTTCTAAGATGAAAAACATGAAACGCGTTATGGACACGTGCCAAACTACTTGGTAACTCTACTCGGTACACGAGCTTTCTGATCCTCTCTACAATAGGGAACTAGCATTGGTATCCCCAATGATAGCGTCGACATCTATAATCAAACTAGCATTGGTATCCCTAATATTTAGAATCGAAGTCATAAAACAAGAGGCTCGCCGCCCTTATTAAGTTAATATAGATCAATGTCGAAGTTCGTCTACATTGGTATCCCCAATGATAGTGTCGAAGTTCACAAGTTTTAAAATGGCATTGGGATCCTCAATAACGACGTCAAAGTAGAAAGCTTAGGCTCTTGGCCCTTTAATAATTTAGTATAGATCAATGTTGACGGCATTACCAATGTCGACATAGAGGTCTAAGGCTCTCCGCCTTTAATCACAAAACACACGCGGTTTTAAAACAATGTCGACCTCTATCCAAGGTAGAAGACAGAATTTTCTTTTAAGTATAATATTCAATGTTGAAGATGATGTTGTCGACCTTCGTAAACTATAGGCTATCTACCCATTAAATCAAAACTTTAACTTTTATAATTTATATGGCTACTCATTGAAGTTATAGGGTCTTCGACACTCTTAAAACATAGGCCTCTTTGCCCCATTAAAACGTTTTCAATTTATATAAAAGCAAGCCTCTTTGGTTTTTAAAGATGAAGTGCGACATCATGGACATGAGGCATAGACTTTAAAACATAAGGTCACCGACCTTAATGCACATCGACACCAAGACCCTCGATGTCGAAATAAAACTTTCTTACTCAAATCACTTCGGCTATTATACTGCTTTATATATAGATTCGAAGTCAATACAAGTGACATCACTGCCTTAGTATGTAAAGCAGTCAAAGTGGTTAGGTGCAACATCATTAAAAACAGCGGTGACGACATACGACATCGTCAATATAGACATTAAGCTTTTAAAACATCTAGGTGAATCACAAAGACACCATTGCCACCGATACTATATTGTGGACGAGGTTGACTTTAGCCTACTTAGAAACATTACATAGCTACTAAAGTAACTATCTTAAGCTTCCTTTCACTTCGACGTCGACACTCATGGATGTGACCTTGTCTTAGGCTCGACGACGTTAGGGTGGTATGGCATTGTCATAATTATTATTAAAACTATTTTATTACTACTTTAAGCAAAAACTTTTCACCAAATCCTGTTTCTTGTCCAATTTCTATTGGATAAAATAGATTTTTTACAAATCCTTTTTAGAGTTACTACCGCACTAAATTTTCAAGTTCAAAAACATATTTAAAATAATTAATTAATATCCTTTTAAAGGCTTATCTAGAATTCACAATAAATTGAAATCGCTTGGGAAAAATCCCAAAATTCATAGAAATTAGAGAATATCCTTCTCTTTACCTTATAAAAATTTCGAATCCCAGAACCATATTTAGTTATTTTAAATAATTAAAACATGAAATTAAGCTATATCGTCCTTAGTAAATTCATAAAATATACAATTTAATTTGGAAAATTATGAAATTAAAAACCCATCTTCAAAATAATATTTTATACAACATATCAGAAAATCAAAGAATATGAAGGTTACAATCTTAGGTTTTACCCTTAAAACTCATTTAAATAATTTCATAGAAATCCCATTCACCATTATTCTATCCAAACAATGATTAAAAAACCATATATTGGCAAAACAAACATCAAACATTCGGGTATTATCGATAACCGAATTCAAAAGCAAAAATAGAAATGGAACACTTATTATTCACCTCAGTTTAACTGTTGGAGTTGAGATTTGTTGTTGATTTAGTATCCCTAAGCTTCTTCTTCGTTGAAATCCTATTTTTCGTTCTCCTTTGCTTGAGTTATGGTCGGCCTTGATGTTTTTGCTTTTGGTTGTTTTTAATTTGTGAAAAATAAATGATATGAGGGGGAGAGGGTTTAAAGCAAAGGATAGGTCTAGTTTCCTAAATTGCCTCTCTCATATATTCTCTTATATGTTAAGTTTAAACAATCTTTTTACTTAGTTCATTAAGGCACGACCTTAATATTTTTAAATCTCGTTCTTCTTAACCATTTACATTATTCTATTTAATTTATCCAATTAAATTTCATGGATAATGTTAAGCTAAAAATAAGGGTGTTACATTTTTCCTCGTTGACTTATTTAATTCTCGATAGTCAATGCACAACCTAAGGGGACAGTCTGCCTTAGTGGTGAAAAAGACAAGCGCTCCCCACTCTGAAATACTTCTCCTAATAAACCCTTTATGTAATAATTCTAAAACTTTCTTATTCAACTCTCTTCTCTCCTTCAGAGCCATATACCTAGGAGGCATCATTATTGGTCTTGCATCTTCCTTGAGGTTGATCCTAAACTTAATTTCTCTTCGGGGTGAAGGACCTGAAACTTTATCAGAAACATCTGGAAATTCTTTCACTGTGGGGATAAACGATAATTTATCCTGTGATAGGTCGAGTGAATACAAATAGCTCTTCATAACAGAAATATCTGGCTCGTTGTATAAAATCAAACCATGCCCTCCATCACTTCTTAACCGAAACAATCTCATATCCCAATCCAATATTACCTCATATCAAGACATCCAATCCATTCCCAAAATTAATCCATACCATGAAAAGCTTAGTGCATATGTATTGCAAAAGAACTCCACGACATGTATGACCAACTTTAAACCATGACATATCATAGATAGATGAGTCGATCCCCTGATTGGATTCGACACTGAAATGGATACATGCATGATATCAGTTTTAAAGCTAAATCGTCAACCAATGCACTTGCTATGAATGAATAGGATACATCGGTATCAAACAAAACAAAAACAGGAGAATTTGATAATAACAACAAACCTTTCATCACAGTATGCTTTCCTTTCTCCTACATTGACAATGGTGTAATGTTGTTGTTTGGAATGATATTAAGAGCATATGCTTTAACCGCTTTACCTTCCATCTTTAGAGTCGAACAGTTTCTCTTCATATGACCAATTTGATCGTAGTTGTAACACTTCATCTTCTATTAATCCAACTTACAGTTCTTCATCATGTGAACCTATCGATTGTAGCCGTCAAACTTGACCTTCGAAATATTCATCCTACTTTTCTTCGAAATATGACCCACATTCCGATGCCTATTACAAATGATCAATTATTTCTTGCTTTGTCCTCCTTAGGTCCATTACCCTTACCCTTACTCTATTGCCGATTCTCTTTCATCCTACACTGCTCCTTATCCACCCCATTATTAATTGATTTTAACAAAGTCGCCTCTACTAGCCCTTCAAAAGTAGCTCCATATAGGATCCAAGTCAACGCAAACTCTTTTAGTGGTGAGTTCAATCCTCTTGCAAATTTCATCACCTTCCCGTCTAGGGTATTTATCAAGTCAAATCCAAACCTTGAAAATTCATTAAACTGGTTTACGTACTCTGTGATGGTCATGTCCTCTTGATTCCAGTGAACACTACACCAAAACAAAGGATTCCCAATGAGTATAAGCGTTGCTAAGAATTTCAGTAACACTTATATGTGTCGCTATTAGGGCGTGGACATTTATTTGCAACGCTTATTAGCGTTGGAAGATTTTTTTTTCGCCAACGCTTATAAGCGTTGAGAAATAAAATCATCAAACGCTTATAAGCATTGGGAAAAATATCTTCCAACGCTTATAAGCGTTACAAATAAATATAAAAAAATAAACAATTATCAGTAATGAGAATGTTGAAAGATATAATGGTTTGAATGTTAAAAGATATAATGTAGACTATATTTAATATGAATTAATTTAGCAAATTATAACCCAATCAATATCAATAAACAATATTCATAATCAATAATAAACAGAGTATCAATTAACAAAAGAGAAGTTCAATACATAATTAAGTTATCAATAGATTAGTGACTCAACGTTTGTAGAAATGGAGAGGAGAGATTCTCAATTATGGAAAAATCGATAGAGAAAAAAGCCGGCTATTGGACTCGAATCGATGACCATCGCAAGTTTACCAATTCCATACTAATACCTATTGCAATAACAAAAGGTAAGACATAGTTCATAGTTAAAGTATACAAATACCGAATACGAAACTCTGGCCATATAACGAAGCCTCCATCAGAAAATTCACATAGCTTGTACATTCCATTTTGAGGACCATCGTAAACCAGTGCATCTGGTTCAAGAATTTCAACCACCCAAATAACTTTCTCTATAATGATTTTTCTTTCTATTGGAACCAGAAGCTTCCGCAATTGGACCATTTTCAAGATCTTCTACTTCACCATTACCACTAGAACTACCATCCAATTTCCACATTTCTTTAGTTTCTTCTATAAGTACCTACATGCATTCAATATCATATTAAATTGAAATTTATACTAAAAAGAATGACAAATAGTAATCAAGGTGATATTTACATGATTTAACAATAAAAGGGCATTAAATAAAAAAGCAAATATGCAAGGATGATAATTTGAAATTAAGTACTTCATATATGCAATGACATGTTTGGATTTTTGAGGTGGTAAAATCCAGAACTGGTCGGATGGTTTTTCAATTTTTTTTATTAACAGACATTAAAGGCATTTCTTTTCTTCTGGTTAGATGTCTTGAATTTTATAAAAAAATAAAGAGAAAAGGAAGTGAAAAGAAAAATAAATTCACAAACCTTTCTGATTGCTCATATATTTGAAATAACTCGTGGTTAGATGAACTTGTTCCAAAAACGACATTAATTGCACCCATTCTCCTAATTCTTGCAGTTAATATATCAATGCATGACAATGTTGACATTCATATAAGACATGGTCACAGGAAGTATGGAATTGATGTCATTGATCTTGATTAGCACCACATATTTGGAAGTTTACCATAATAGAAACTGTGTGATGGTTAAACGAGGATAAATTTTAGATGAATTATTTGCATCAAGTAATTATAGCATTGTACAACAAAAAATTGGCACATGCATAAGCATATTACTTCTTGTATGTCCTTTCCAAAAAAACTGCACACATATATTACTTGAAGATAAATTTTCTCATAGAACTCAATACCATCTTCGCAAAATTTAACAATATAAATGGCTCATTGATAAATTTCTTTAGTTTCAATTATTTATAGGAAAACCAAAAATAATCTGCATGTTAGTTTTCAAGAAAGGAAAAAAGAATTTAGGCACAAACCAAATACCAGTGGTAGGCTGGTAGCATTCAAGAAATATGAATTTCTTAGAAACCTGAACCAACTAATATATGTTAACAAAACCTCAAGCTGGAAAAAATAGTTTACAAAATGTTAAGGAGTCAGTTTATTGATCGATCAATCACCATGATATGGGTATGTGGAAATGAAGATTTAGTCATCCAAACAGCATTATTTCTCCTGCAAAAAACTGCATAAGCTCAAGTAATAAGTACTTATTATTGAGAACTCAATTGTTAAAATTCAAATTAATGACTTGTACCCATAGTTGGCAAAATTTCAAGCATTGATTTTACTAAGGAACTTTTAATTTACCAACTTGTTGAATTAAAACTATCGAATCAAACACAATAAAGAACAAATTGGAACTTCTTATTTTATTAAACACCAATACTTCAAATTAATAACAATATTATAAGAAAACATAAAAAATAAACCAAAGCATGTTAACAATGGTTTTATTAGTTGAATTATGAGCATTGGGAAAAGCATGATTTATCTTTTAATATACTATAGTGGTTTTATTAGTTGACGTGATAAATAAGGGCTATCATGTATGATATTCCTCTTTATTAATCTTAGTCCTTATATTCAAAAGTTTAGGTAGAAACATAAGTGGAGATGGGGATCTCATAATAATACAAAGAGATTCAAGTGCTTATTAAGTAAAATAAAGGTTATATTTTAGTCAAAAATTGATCCTAATTTATTAATCCAATTTTGTATTTTTTATTTATTATGCTAGTTGTGTATATATTTAACATTGTATTAGTTTTATAATCATGGCTTACACATTATGCATTACTTCGTTGAATATAATAGTATTGTCCAACATCAAATGTTATTATAACTAAGGCCTTATATGTTAATCCATATCTAAGGAAATTTTAATCCAAATTTACTAGAAGAGCATGTACAATTTTTCCAACATCACTGTCTATAAAAGAATGAACCTTCAACAAATTAAATGAACCATAGAACTACACCGTCTACACTTACTAAATTTTAGGTAATAATTACATGCTAAAAAATGACAAAATAAACAACATAATTGTGGTTTGTCAATTTTCTGTTGTTTGCAAACACTTGGTAATTATGAGTTGGTAGATAAAATAGTAATGCATATTACCTTCCGCTAAAGACCAATTTTTTCTAGTATATAGAATGGTCGCAGGAAAGTTCCTAGTTTTTCTACAAGAATCATCTGGAAGATCTTGAAAAAGACTAAGATTAGCCTTCACAGCACGATTATGTGGTCTGGGAATTTGGAGTAAAGGCGTACATTTTGGTGGCTTTGGAACGGAGCAGAAACCCAATAAGTCATCCTCTTTAGAATCACATAAGGTGTCAAGTTTACCAAGTTCGTGGTTGATAAAATGTTGCAAACTCGACATAAGAGAGCAAAGTAAGATAGGGAATATGACCATGCATAAGTTCGTCTTGCAGTTTCTTTTCTGATATCAAAAGTAAGAGCGTTATTGGGATGCTGGTTGCATTAATAAGAAATCCAATTATTGGTTACTGATTAGCTATGTTTGTTTACGATTAAAGTGTATGCTTATTGAAAGTTTTTATACTGTAATAAATATTAAGAACTTCAATAAACACTACAAAATTGCTTAATGCTTAATAGTTACAATTGTTGCCTAATGCTTAATAGTAACAGTGTAAAAGGAGCATGTGTTTACAACACATACCATAATTATTATAACTATCATTTACAGTTTAAGTGGGTACTCTGATCGGCAACTATGCTAAAAATAAAATTTTGGAATATGGAAATGCTAGATGATATGGCTTAAAAATTTCGACACATCAGTTGAGCTCGGTAAATTAAGTTAATCGATTAACCAATATATAATGAATGAAAAAGAATCCGGTGATCTTTTACAATGCGTCAGTAAAAGATGTTTGCATTGTGAATATCATATGTCCCATCCTCTTTGAATAAAAATAATAAATCATAAAACAGTGGCTTTATATCTATGTAATGTTGGATTTATTTACAGTTACTACATTCAGATTGGAAGAGTTCATCATATTCAAGAAAACTATAACAAATCAAATGCATGCCAGTAAATAAATTTTGCATTGAAAAACATTGCATTAGCAAGTTTACATGTTTTATAAATTATAATCGACCAATATAATTGCTCGCTTTATTCTTCTTATAATCGACGCAGTTTTGAAGTCCGACAGTTTTGAAGTTTGGTTACTTGCTGCTTAAAATATATCAGCTTTAATTTAATCCTTTGCGAATTTATTTATAGATACACGTTACAGAGAACCAGTTATTTTTGTAAGCTTTGATTTTCAGTGGGTGATTTTGTTTACATATTAGTATCGGTGTGTATGCATTGTAGTCCTATGCTAAAAACTATAATATATATTCTGTTGACTTTAAAGTTCGAGCCATTCAGTTACAGATGCTAAAGTCTTTCCTGCATAGCTGTTGTTGCCATTCAAATATAGTTTCTTGGTTTTTGCTTTATATTAGTTTTCTGTATGTCTAAATTGGAGAAAATAAGAAAGAAGAGTGGCTAAAATGGAGGAGTAAGAATGAGTTTATTTTACAAGTTTAATTTTCTAAATTTCGGACTTGCAAATAGCTATAAAGTTTTTAGTAAAGCTATCAAGCCTGGAAATTAAGATAGAAATTTGTTTCATAAAGCAACAAATTGGATATCTGAACGGGGATCTATCCTATTTCACTATCTTTGTATTTTGAATTAGGCAAGAGTTACTGTATTTTGGTAAATGAGTTGCCGTCAGACTCATCTACGTTGTAACGCCTTATCTTTTTGATGACGTCCATGCTTATTTCCATTAAATGACTTAATTTACATGTATTTTATGTAGCAGGTCACAGGTCTATGTCGTTGGGAGCATATCCATCGCAACAATCACCTTTGCATTCCAACCCATTCGGGACTGCACAACAAAGCATGCAATTTTTTGATATAATGCAACAACAACTACCACATGTGCAACAATATTCAAATATGCAACGGGTTTTAGGACCATCAATGTCTTATCAGCCTTATCAGTCATCACGCAATTTCGAACAACATCAACATCATGGCGGTATGGAGTGATTAGTGTTCCCTACTTCGCTTGTTTGTTTTGTTTTCCTTGTCGAAATAATATATGTACATATATGTCAGTGGACTTATTTGCTTTGTTTCTTGTTTCTAAAGTAACATGTACTTCTTTTAGCGAACATGTTGAATTACCTTTTTGTTAATGTAATATGTTTGGACATGTTATCTTAACTTTCTTGTTAAAATAATGTGTGTGTGTGTATATATATATCCTAGTGAATGCATGTCTTATGTTAAATTGAGTACTTTATCATTTGTGTGTTGTTAGTTGTATGTAGTTTTTATATGATACCAGATAAATTTTGACATGTATGAAATTATAACGTTGATATATTGAATTTTTTGTTATATTCCACCGTTTATTATTGTGGGTATCGTATGTTGTTGAATCATGCAAATTTAAGACTGACTAAAGACAAAATTTCGGTCTTTAAAATTCAGTTTGAAATATATTTAAGACTGCAATATCAGTCTTTACATCTTGAGACTGAATTCTCAGTCTTAAATTTTTTTTGGGACTAGTAATTCAAAGACTGAAATTTTAGTCTTTGATCAGTCTTTAAATATAATTTAAAGACTGATTTGCTTTATTAAAGACTGGAATATTCAGTCTTTAATCTATTGTTTTTTAGTAGTGATCTAAACTATTCAATCTCAGATGGCCATGGTTCATAGTCTTTTCCTCCTCATGTTTATTATTTCAACTACAGCCATATGTGATATATATCAGTGGAAATAGTCACATTTTGTTGTACTTCGCTAACCAGCAGGAAAATTATCTTGCAACAAATTTATTTTGCAATCTTGCTGACGTTTACTGTTTTGGATATTGATAATTGAATGAAAGTTTATTAAAATCATAATTAACAGTAAATGTTGATCCAACAAACATTCTAAAAAATATGTGGAAAAAACCAAACTCTTGGCCAATATTAATGAAATATATTTTCTAACTTTGAAATTGAACCAGTTCGAACCCTAACTCATAGTTTGAGAAAAAAAAGCCAATTAAATCGCATCAAACTATATCCTCACAAGCTGATCGCATCAGCATCTACAACTCAGTCAATGTTCTCGATATCAAATTTTAAACACCAATATTTCTAATAAAGCCAAAATTATAATCTAGCATAAACTGCAAACATGCATTTTAAACAGCATGCGTAGCAAAATTCAATCTTCTTTTTCTGAAAATTTGAAGAGAAAAAACCGGGTATACAAATGAAACAAACCTAAAAAGTTAGACTTTAAACAGCATGCGTAACAATGCCTGACGTCGAGAGCGAGTGCCTGAAATCTAGCGCGAGAGCGAGCGGCGTAATCGAATCGCCTGGAATCAAGTCGATTTTTTTTCTTCAACCGACTGAATGATAGAGTTGAGAAGGAATTAGGGCTACGGATGACAGGATGCTCATTTCCTTTATTGCCCCAACAACATTTAATTAAATTCAATTTAACTAGATTTTCCAACACAAATATGTGTTAGCAATAAAAAAAAGTAAATGTGTATTTTTTAATGACACATTTTTAGCTTAGCAACGGATATTGGTGTGATTAATGTACAACACAAATAAGTGTTGGCAATTGAGAAAAATAAGTGTTATGAAATGACTATTATGGTATAGTGGAATGAACTTCTCCAATGACAAATCCTTGCCAGCTGTTGAGCAAAACTTTGTTTCGAACTTTCTTTTAAACGCTGCCTAAGTAATATGATCCTCGTCCACTTCTATAGTAATCCCTTTCCACCAATTTGCTGCCTCGCCTTGCAAGTGCTATGAAGCAAGTTTCCAGCTAGTAATGTCACCGCATCCCAACAGACTGAAGATCTTTACACAGAAATTAAGCCATGCTTGAGAAACTGCATGTAGTTCCATTCCAACATGTGGCTTCCCTCCTAGACTGGAAAAGTCCTTACATGATTTTAGGAAATCGATAGTTAGTGGTGCTTAGATAGGAACCACTCCTGGGGTGGTGGTAGTATCTATGGGTTTAGTTGGGTCGGTACAGTTTGGCTCGTTGCTTGCAAATAGCATCTGAACCATGCAGGGATATTAACTCTTAGGATATCCACTACATCCACTCTAGTACTAATCCCTGCTTCGATTTCTACCTCACTGATGTTGGGCTCCTTTACAGTTTCAATCGAATTTCTCATTTTCAGCTATTTGTAAAATGAGATTCATTTTCATCTTTCTTAATATGCCCTAATCCTTGACATAAAGATGAGTTTTTCTACCAAATGTACACCTTTCTTAATATGTCAAACCACTGTTATAGTGCCTGAATTGACATTCTAGCCATGATGAGACAAAAAGATAAGTCATTGGAAGATGACAGCAAGAATTAAACAAAATATTTAACTAGCAATTTTCAGAACCTCGCAACAGAAGGAAACAAACTATAATATTAGATAACTATCATTAATTAAAATCATCATATATACATGTGTACATAATACAAATCCAATTCCACACAACATAAGTCAAATCAAGTTATTTATTTACAATATATACATTCGGGTCCTCATCACATGCTCCAATACGACTCTAAGGCTCCATCAGCCTAGTGATGTAGATAAAAAAGGGAAAATAAGAGTGAGTCGGATATGAGTATGAGAAAGTAAGGCATATCCACTCCACATATACTACAAAGATACTATTATAACATGATCAATGTCTAACATGTATATTATAACACCCCACCTATATATCCATACTAGCAAAGAGTATTACGAGGTAATACTGTTTGATAATATGGAGAATGAGGCTGTGACGCCCCACCTCTATGCTCACAATAACAAAGAGTATTAAAAGAAATACTATCTGTTATTACGAAGAATAAGGCTGGATAGGAGCGGCCATCCGTAGTTGGCCTTACACTAGTATTGGTTACCTCGATAGGAGTGGTATATATTTTTCATTTTACATTTCTTATTTATTTACTGCCATCGACATGCCCAATTCTAGTATAAAACGAACTACGACGGTTCATAATAGTTTAGGACAATGTATATAATAATAACACAGATAATAAAATGCGGAATGCAGATAACGAAAATCTCATATATATATATATATATATATATATATATAACCGATGTCAGTTACAATACATTTGACACAATACATATGATACAACTACAACTGTCGACTCTGGAAGTTATATATACAAGTACATTTTCGACTAATATACATGAATACATATCAACCTAAATGAGACACACTGACTACTACAACAAGACGAAGACCACTTCAAAAGATATGAAAAGTCTTCATAGCTCAATCTGCAACCCAAAACAAAATATCTACAACCTGAAATAACTCGGGTCTGACCCGAGTATTAAATTCAAAAGAAAATAATACACGGGTCAGTCTAATTCAAACTCAGTTATTAATGCGTAGAAGCAATAATAATCAATACCAAATAGACGACGGTCACAGAAATCTCGTATATCCGACTCCTCAATAAGAGAATCGGATAACGGTAGATATAACACTAAACAGTGTTAAACAACAAATCAACAAGTCCAAATCATCAATAAAGATAGATAAAAAGATTATCAATGAAGATAATTTAGAAAACATCAGAATTGCCTAAACGGCAATTAACAACAAAATCTAATTATTAAATAAATAATTAGAAACTCATAATCTAATTATCCAATAGGTAATTAGACAACAACAAAATGATCAAATCAAACTAAATCAATTCAAACAATTGAATTATCACTTCAAAATGTGAAGTTCTGAATTGGCTGCGGTACACGCACGCGTGCACTGCCTCGCCAATACAGTGAGGAAATACACAAAAGCTCAATGAAAGTTCACAAACGAGCACAAGGTCAAACCCGAGCATTTAAGCTGGATTCAACTCAATGTACAAATCAATGTACAAGTATAGGAAAACAGTCAAGACGACTAAAACAAGTCTCAACCAAAAATCAGCTTGACTCAAGTGAAGGTCAGACCAGGTAAAAGCATCAGAGTACACAAACATGACCACAAACATGGTCAGATACAATGTGCAACCTGAACCAAAATGTACTTCAGACCAGGCTACACAATATCAAAGAAATAGCAAAACCAACCACAGTAGCAAAGACTCAAGCACATTATGGAAATGAACTCAACAGTGAACTGGTAAAATCAAAGCAAGCTGCATGTACTTCAATATGAACACGTGAACTACGAGCTAGCATATCAAGCTTCAGATGGTATGCAGTGGACACAAGTGATGAACCAGTTATGCAACTACATGATGACTAGAAACTGGAACAGGCTGCGACAGTGAATCACAAACTAAGAATGTCAGGTGAACACCAAAGTGCAATACTATGAAGATGTATTCATATACATACACGCATGTTAACATAACCAGGCAGCAAGTTAAAGTGAATTCATATATGCAGACTACTAAGTGAAAACATGTACGCAGGGAACTCAACAATGTCTGGACCAAATGCTATCAAGTGAACAAGACTAGAGCACATATGACGTGAGCATGCAACACTGCAGACACAATGCAGACTCAAGTGCATATGAAGTTCAACAGTATATATGTACAGCATGAACCAGGCATAAAAAGAAAACAAACTTGAGTACAGGTTCAGAGGTACTAGAGAGAATGCACAAGTGACTTGAAGCAATGAATCAAGTGCAAATCCAATAACCACAGCTGACACAAATGCAAACTGTCTCAAAGCTAACAGTTACAATATAAACCCATGAAAACAGGGACATTGCAATGTTCAAAGAAATGCAATATCAAAATACATGAAGTGCAGATTAACTTAAACAATGCTAGCAAAGCTAACACTACAGAGACTGTCTCGAAGACCAGTGAACAACAAGGAAAACAAAAATTCGACAGATTACATGAGTGAACAAACACATATATGAATGCAGTGAAACCCGAGACAACAGCATATAAATGGAAATCTACCGACTTCAAATTATGAAACAGCAAATGGTACGAGTTAAAGACTGCAACACTACAGCAACAACAAGTGATCTAACATTATCACATAATCAAGGCAGGGCCGAAATCAAAATAGCTTCGACTGATTGAGGTCATGGAGCAGCAAGTAGAAATCGAACAAGTCAAGTATGCTACTGGGGTGAACATACAAACAAAAGTCACTAGCAAAACCAAAGCCATGGAAATCAAGCAACACGAAAAGAACGAATTGAATCAGTCAGTGAAATCATCAATCATCACAACCAAAATCATAAATCAATCAAGCGTTCAAACTCGAGTGAATTAAAACCATCAAAATCATCGACATTCAAACAAAAAATTAAACTGTCGAAGCATCATACTAAGCACGAATTAGATGTGAGTAAATCAAATTACTCACCTTGTCGACGAATTTAGAAGAAGCCGAGCACACCTGCAATCGAGCGAAGCCAGAGCTTGAACTCGATTGAGCAGCCGAAGTCCTCCTCTTTCCCCCTTCAGATCGCCGTAGCACGCGAACCCTAATTTTGATCGAACGAAGAAAACGAACAGAGCCGCCATTTTTGTTTCTTTTTAATTAGGGCTAGCGAAAATTGAACGGAGGGAAAAGGATTAGCCCCGGCCTTATTAATTATCACCGTCCCTTGAAATACAAACGTGGGCCAAGATTTAAATTTATAAAGCCCACATAAACACTTGACAATTTATTACAAAGAATTTCAACCCGATCTAAAAACTTCACTCAGCAATTAGCAACAATATTAATCGTCTAATAACGATAATAAAATAATTGCAAAATCCCGGGTTGTTACAGACTCCCCTCCTTATAAAAATTGCGTCCCCGCAATTTTCATAAATAAAGTCGTCAATAACAATTATTTTTCTAACATAAACTGGTTATGCTAGAAAAATAAAGGTCAACAATATAAATGCCAAAGAAATCTTTTAATTTCATAAAAGAAATTCGCAAATTCTCAATAAAAATCTAATTATCAATAGATAATCAGAAAATAGCAAGACTGAATAAACACAATTATCAACGATATTCAATTACCGATTAGGCATTCAGAAATACAGAAATTTCAAAATAGCAATATCTAATTGTCGATACGATAATTAGAAAACGGCAAAAGTCTAATTATCAACAAAGATAATTAGAAAACACAAATCGCAAAACTGCAAATATCTAGTTATCCAACAAATAACTAGAAAACACAAACTTCATAATCAACAAACTCTAACTATCAACAGTGATAGATAGAAAATAGTAATTCAATAAAATCAACATAATCTAGAATCAATTAGAGACTATAAAATCTGATAATCATTAAAATTAGCAAATATCCAATTATCAGAAACGATAATCAGAAATCTCAAATCAACAAATATCTAATTATCAAAAACGATAATCAAATTTCAAATCAACAAATATTTAATTATCACAAGCGATAATCAAATCTCAAATCAACAAATATTCGATTATCAAAAACGATAATCAAATCTCAAATCAGCAAATATTCGATTATCAAAAACGATAATCAAATCTCAAATCAACAAATATTTAATTATCACAAGCGATAATCAAATCTCAAATCAACAAATATTCGATTATCAAAAACGATAATCAAATCTCAAATCAACAAATATTCGATTATCAAAAACGATAATCAAATCTCAAATCAACAAATATTCGATTATCAAAAACGATAATCAAATTTCAAATCAACAAATATTCGATTATCAAAAACGATAATCAAATTTCAAATCAACAAATATTCCATTATCAAAAACGATAATCAAATTTCAAATCAACAAATATTCGATTATCAAAAACGATAATCAAATTTCAAATCAACAAATATTCGATTATCAAAAACGATAATCGAATTTCAAATCAACAAATATTCGATTATCAAAAACGATAATCAAATCTCAAATCAACAAATATTCGATTATCAAAAACGATAATCAAATCTCAAATCAACAAATATTCGATTATCAAAAACGATAATCAAATCTCAAATCAACAAATATTCGATTATCAAAAACGATAATCAAATTTCAAATCAACAAATATTCGATTATCAAAAACGATAATCAAATCTCAAATCAACAAATATTCGATTATCAAATACGATAATCAAATTTCAAGTCAACAAATATTCGATTATCAAAAACGATAATCAAATTTCAAATCAACAAATATTCAATTATCAAAAACGATAATCAAATTTCAAATCAACAAATATTCGATTATCAAAAACGATAATCAAATTTCAAATCAACAAATATCTAATTATCACAAGCGATAATTAGAAACAACAAATATCCGATTATCAAAAACGATAATCAGAATCAACAAATATCTAATTATCACAAGCGATAATTAGAAACAACAAATATCCGATTATCAAAAACGATAATCAAAAACAACAAATATCTAATTATCACAAGCGATAATTAGAAACAACAAATATTTAATTATCGATACGATAATTAAATCTCATAACATCATATATCTAATTACCTGCAGATAATTAGAAACAACAAATATCTAGAAATCAATTAAGAAGACTAGAAAATCAACATAAAAGCTTGGATCGATCCCATCAGATGGCGAGTTTTTAGTTCACCGTACGTGCATCAAAAAATGGCCGAAGCCTACCAAGTACTCAACATAATTTTGGCGCCCAACAAATGACCCAAAGGTCCGCAGAGTGACCCGAAGGTTTAGTACTGGTATTTGACCTGAAGGTCCAACAAATGACCCGAAGGTCCAACAAATGACCTGAAGGTCCAACAAAGTGACTCGAAAGCACACGAAATCATCAAATATTTCAATTAACGAGTCCGGAATTAACCAAAATAGTAAGCGCACATGTCCCATAACCACGAGTTTTACTAAATCATTTAATTCTCTTCATCGTTTCCTTGAAAGTGCAAAATCATCAAAATCATCAAAACAGCAGATATTTCAATTAACGAGTCCGGAATTAACCGAAATAGCAAACGCACATGTCCCATGCCACGTGTTTTACTAAATCGTTTGATTCTCTTTATCGTTTCCTTGAAAGTGCAAAATTGTGTATTTTGTAAAAATACACTTCACATTCTCAAACGGACAAGTCCGGAATTAAGCGAATCAGTAAAAGAAAGGGGTCATAAACCTCGATTTTGCTGAAACGTTTAAATCGCTTCCTCATTCTTTTGAAATCGCAAACTGTAAAATTCCTAAAAACAATTTTATTTATTTTATAAAAATAACAATTCACGTTCTCAACTGGACAAGTCCGGAGTTAAGCGAATCAGTAAAAGAAAGGGGTCATAGTCCTCGATTTTGCTGAAACGTTTAAGTCGCTTCCTCATTCTTTTGAAAGCGCAAACTGTTAAAAATTTTATAAAACAATTTTCATTTTAAAACGATTTTCCAATCACGTGATTAAAGCAACAACATCAGTAGAAATTTCGAAAAGGGAATTGCACTTCTCAAAACATCGTAAAACGAATCTCAAAATCAGCATTGCGGAATAACTGCTTGAAAATCCACTTTTAAAATTTGACGGTTACTGAAGCCAAAGCGACAGTAATTTTTAAACGTCAAAATCTCATCAAAATAATTTACATCAAAATGTAGTATCCGTGAATTTTCATTCATCAAAAATGCCACAAAACACCGTGCTTCAAAAAATTTAGCATTGGTGTAAAAATCCCGTTATAAAAATAACGGCAACAAAATACGTTTCATAACCAAGCATCGGTTCAACGTAAAATTAATGCAGTAACGTGCAATTCATATTTGCACGCACACTACAATATACACAAAGAAATTAATCTATTATCTTCAATGAAGATAATTTAAAACAGCAAAAATCTAATCAGCTTGTGATTAGCATAAAAGAAAATCAGCAAAAATCTCAACAATAATCACATAACTGCAATCGCTTCGAATCCTCAAATCGGATTCGAGCCTTTCAAAGAAAAAAAAATTAAACACAGCTATGTAAACACAATTGAAATCTATTTCAATTTCCTATTTTGATTTTTTTTAAATCAAAAAGATTATCAGCTGTATTCAGCGAAGACAGTTTCACTGTTTCCGCTGCGCACTCTGATAAACAGAACACAATTTAATCAAATCAACAAAACACAGTTTCACTTTTGTTTTTAAATAAAGATATTTAAAAATTTCATCATAATTTAAAAACTTTAGTTTTGACTCAAAGCACAAAAAAAACACCGACCAATAGTTGTAACATATGTTCCATCTAAGTTATGCTTTATATTATGTCCATAAACCCCAAGCTCTGATACCAACTATGACGCCCCACCTCTATGCTTACAATAACAAAGAGCATTAAAAGAAATACTATCTGTTATTACGAAGAATAAGGCTGGATAGGAGCGGCCATCCGTAGTTGGCCTTACACTAGTATTGGTTACCTCGATAGGAGTGGTATATATTTTTCATTTTACATTTCTTATTTATTTACTGCCATCGACATGCCAAATTCTAGTATAAAACGAACTACGACGGTTCATAATAGTTTAGGACAATGTATATAATAATAACACAGATAATAAAATGCGGAATGCAGATAACGAAAATCTCATATATATATACATATATATATATATATATATATAACCGATGTCAGTTACAATACATTTGACACAATACATATGATACAACTACAACTGTCGACTCTAGAAGTTATATATACAAGTACATTATCGACTAATATACATGAATACATATCAACCTAAATGAGACACACTGACTACTACAATAAGACGAAGACCACTTCAAAAGATATGAAAAGTCTTCATAGCTCAATCAGCAACCCAAAACAAAATATCTACAACCTGAAATAACTCGGGTCTGACTCGAGTATTAAATTCAAAAGAAAATAATACATGGGTCAGTCTAATTCAAACTCAGTTATTAATGCGCAGAAGCAATAATAATCAATACCAAATAGACGACGGTCACAGAAATCTCGTATATCCGACTGCTCGATAAGAGAATCGGATAACGGCAGATATAACACTAAACAGTGTTAAACAACAAATCAGCAAGTCCAAATCATCAATAAAGATAGATAAAAAGATTATCAATGAAGATAATTTAGAAAACATCAGAATTGCCTAAACGGCAATTAACAACAAAATCTAATTATTAAATAAATAATTAGAAACTCATAATCTAATTATCCAATAGGTAATTAGACAACAACAAAATGATCAAATCAAACTAAATCAATTCAAACAATTGAATTATCACTTCAAAACGTGAAGTTCTGAATTGGCTGCAGTACACGCACGCGTGCACTGCCTCGCCAATACAGTGAGGAAATACACAAAAGCTCAATGAAAGTTCACAAACGAGCACAAGGTCAAACCCGAGCATTTAAGCTGGATTCAACTCAATGTACAAATCAATGTACAAGTATAGGAAAACAGTCAAGACGACTAAAACAAGTCTCAACCAAAAATCAGCTTGACTCAAGTGAAGGTCAGACCAGGTAAAAGCATCAGAGTACACAAACATGACCACAAACATGGTCAGATACAATGTGCAACCTGAACCAAAATGTACTTCAGACCAGGCTACACAATATCAAAGAAATAACAAGACCAACCACAGTAGCAAAGACTCAAGCACATCATGCAAATGAATTCAACAGTGAACTGGTAAAATCAAAGCAAGCTGCATGTACTTCAATGTGAACACGTGAACTACGAGCTAGCATATCAAGCTTCAGATGGTATGCAGTGGACACAAGTGATGAACTATTTATGCAACTACATGATGACTGGAAACTGGAACAGGCTGCGACAGTGAATCACAAACTAAGAATGTCAGGTGAACACCAAAGTGCAATACTAGGAAGATGTATTCATATACATACACACATGTTAACATAACCATGCAGCAAGTTAAAGTGAATTCATATATGCAGACTACTAAGTGAAAACATGTACGCAGGGAACTCAACAATGTCTGGACCAAATGCTATCAAGTGAACAAGACTAGAGCACATATGACGTGAGCATGCAACACTGCAGACACAATGCAGACTCAAGTGCATATGAAGTTCAACAGTATATATGTACAGCATGAACTAGGCATAAAAAGAAAACAAACTTGAGTACAGGTTCAGAGGTACTAGAGAGAATGCACAAGTGACTTGAAGCAATGAATCAAGTGCAAATCCAATAACCACAGCTGATACAAATGCAAACTGTCTCAAAGCTAACAGTTACAATATAAACCCATGAAAACAGGGACATTGCAATGTTCAAAGAAATGCAATATCAAAATACATGAAGTGCAGATTAACTTAAACAATGCTAGCAAAGCTAACACTATAGAGACTGTCTCGAAGACCAGTGAACAACAAGGAAAACCAAAATTCGACAGATTACATGAGTGAACAAACACATATATGAATGCAGCGTAACCCGAGACAACAGCATATAAATGGAAATCTACCGACTTCAAATTATGAAACAACAAATGGTACGAGTTAAAGACTGCAACACTACAGCAGCAACAAGTGATCTAACATTATCACATAATCAAGACAGGGCCGAAATCAAAATAGCTTCGACTGATTGAGGTCATGGAGCAGCAAGTAGAAATCGCACAAGTCAAGTATGCTACTGGGGTGAACATACAAACAAAAGTCACTAGCAAAACCAAAGCCATGGAAATCAAGCAACACGAAAAGAACGAATTGAATCAGTCAGTGAAATCATCAATCATCACAACCAAAATCATAAATCAATCAAGCGTTCAAACTCGAGTGAATTAAAAACATCAAAATCATCGACATTCAAACAAAAAATTAAACTGTCGAAGCATCATACTAAGCACGAATTAGATGTGAGTAAATCAAATTACTCACCTTGTCAACGAATTTAGAAGAAGCCGAGCACACCTGCAATCGAACGAAGCCAGAGCTTGAACTCGATTGAGCAGCCGAAGTCCTCCTCTTTCCCCCTTCAGATCGCCGTAGCACGCGAACCCTAATTTTGATCGAACGAAGAAAACGAACAGAGTCGCCATTTTTGTTTCTTTTTAATTAGGGCTAGCGAAAATTGAACGGAGGGAAAAGGATTAGCTCCAGCCTTATTAATTATCACCGTCCCTTGAAATACAAACGTGGGCCAAGATTTAAATTTATAAAGCCCACATAAACACTTGACAATTTATTACAAAGAATTTCAACCCGATCTAAAAACTTCACTCAGCAATTAGCAACAATATTAATCGTCTAATAACGATAATAAAATAATTGCAAAATCCTGGGTTGTTACAGAGGCGATATCGGGCTACCACCCGTGAATATTCCCTTATGCTAACACTAGTATGTATTTCAAAAATCATATATGACTCATCTATGTGTACTCGGTATTGGCACAAAACAATAAACATGTGCATTTCTAGGATAGAACAACACATGATATAAAATAAATATCAAAGATCATAGAGTCAACAACATAGCATTAATATATAATAAACAAGATACATAATCCAAGTGGGACTACAAAAGGGTCATATGCCCTGTAAAAACCTGCATATTTTAAAGTTTAGAATATTTAAATATTTTATTTAAATATAGAATCGTTAATCGGATTAAAGTTCAAAAAGCAACTTTTTGTAAACAGTTGAATTGGGACTCGAGACTACTTCCATTTAGTCCAAAATAGCGTTTGTGACTTTTTTAAGTATAAACATCGATATATTTGGAGTAAGTTGAATTTTGCTATATTCTATTGGGCTTTGGGTTTGGGTTTCACCCCAACTCACTCTATAACCTAGTTCAGCCCCCACCTCTCCTCTTCACTTCATTTCTATTTTCTTAAACACCCTAACACAACTGAAAATGGGGAGAGGAATGAGAAATTAGAAACTTCAAGCCCTAGTTTTCAATCGCAAAACCAGATTCTTGCTCCAAATTCAAAGAGAAGCTTTGGTAAGTATCTCCTTCTTCTTCTCCAACTCCTCTCTTTAATCTCAGAAATTTCCTAAACTTAACTTAGGAAATGTTCTTCTTTTGAGCTTAGATTCAAGCTTCTTGAGTTGAAATTGAAGAGTGGTTGATCTTCCTTTGCTTTCAAGCTTCTCCTTCATCGTTTTTGGGTTTAAAAGTGAGTTTTTGAACTCACATCTATTTCTATAGATATCATTGTTGTTGGGTATGAATTCCTAACACTTATTCATGTACATTTGCTTTCAATTTGGATTGAATTGGTGAATTGTTAAATTTTTGGTTTTTGGAATCCAATTTTGTAAAAATCCAATCTTTGATGTTTGAACACGTTAGTGGAGCGTTTCGGAGGGCCATACAAGGCTGGGTTGTCGTTTGGCGTAAACCCTCAGTTTGCTCGTTCGTTCGCTTCCATCTGTGTTATCGGATTTTCCCCAAAGATGGCTAGACTGAATGTGCTTCTGAAGCAGGTTCAGTCGACTGAACCAGGTGTTCAGTCGACTGAACCAGGTGTTCAGTTGACTGAACCAGAATAGCGAAATTGCTTAGAAGCAGGTTCAGTCGACTGAACCAGACCTAGGAAATTGGCTGGGTCTGTATCAGTCGACTGACCATCTGGGTCAGTCGACTGACTCTGGGGATACAAAAATCGTATCCCTGTGTCAGTCGGCTGACCACCTAGTTCAATCGACTGACCTGATTGTCTCAGCCAAATTGATTAAATTGTTTGATTTCCTATTTTTATCGATTCGTGATTTCCGATTTGTCATTGTCATTTATCATCTTCTCAAATGACTTCTTTTTTGGGATTTTTGTGGTTATCCATTTTTGATGGATTCAGTATCGATTTCTCTGGATTTGATTCACGTCTTCGTATGTGAATTTTTGATGGTTGATTGTTTCTACAATCATTTCTGTGCTTTGTCACTTTAAATTACAAAGGTTTCTATACTAATAGTAAATATTCAAACTCTTTTACTAAAATGATTTCAACTCTATTTTTAATACAAAGCTCGTTTATAAAACCGTTTTCTAATCTATTAGTATCTACAAACATTTACGGCTTAGAAAAACAAGTGGTATGAAACTCTTGCGTTTACTTCGTCAGTTAATTTATGGACTTGTTCGATTGAAAATCATGTGACAATTTTCGAGTGGAAATCTACAATTTGTTCGTAAATTTTTAAGTTAAGCTAGTGGTTATGGGACATGAAGCTAAACTCTTATATTTACTAGCTTAGTGTAATTCACACTTTTTATTGATCGATGAAGGTCATTTTGTGATTTAGACTAGCGATGAGTGATGTCTATTTATTTGTGTGGGGACTACAATCCCCGTTTGTGGGACTTCGGTTCAATTTGGCGGGGTAGCTACCCGTGGTCTTCGGGCCGTTTGTGGAGCTTTGGCTCAAAATTTATGGTTAGCGACCATGGAATAGCGTTCCGTTTGTGATACACGTGTTGGTGAGTTTTCATGCACCCGTTTGTGATAGGCCTCCCCCTTTGTGATTTCTGGATTTCTAATTGATGATTTCTAGAATTTGTGTTTCACCTCTTTATGTGATTGGCAATGATATGTTTGTCAATATTTGTAGTTTGGTGAATAAAATAAAGAATATGATATTCTTTTTGGTGTTTTGAGATTATTGAGGTATTGTATGATTTTGTTATTGTTTTATATCATATTTGTTCTAGTATGACATTATTATTATCATACATTCTTGTTATATCTCTGCTTATATCTCATTCCTTTATCTGATATTTATAGCTAGACTGATCCGTTTATTATTTTCTTATTAAATAATACTCGGGTCAGACCGAGATGTTACAGGTGCTTATGCTTGACTCCTTATCTGGGATCATCTTCTGACTTTTGTCTAACTACATTACATTTGTAGTTTTTGTTGTTATACATTCGAGATATAGACTCCATGATGTATGCTTATTCTTTTGTCTAGCACTTGTATCTATTCTTTTGTGATATTATGGATCTTATTTGACCACTACTCTGATGTACACTTTTATGTGTTGTATTCATATCTGTTTCCGCCTTTGAGATATGAACATCTGTGACTGATTTATGTTATGCTTATTTCCATATTTGTTTCTGAAGGTCTACTTAGCCACTGTGTGATAGCTTCGAGTTTGTATTCGATATGTTTGATTTCCTCCAGAAATGAAATGTAAGTTATATTTTATCTGACATATCGGTACTCGCCCAAAGCAATTACACGGATGGTCACTCCTTAACAGCCTTATTCTTCGCGCTAGTTGACGGCATTACCCAGTAGTGTTCTTGGCTAGAGTGAGCATAGAGGTGGGGCGTCACAGCTTGGTATCAGAGCCAAACTTCGGAACAATGTAGAATAATCTAGCAAGGATCATTGTCCTAAGTCTTTCTTAGGAGTCGTGCCTTAGGATTAATTTGAGCCATTGAACCAGTTCTATCCTATTTCTTTTTATGATACCTTGTTTTATCAATCAGGTTTGTTTGATATTTATTCTGAGATTAACCTTTTTCTCTTTTCTTTCTTTCTTAAAGAAGAGAAATGGTTAGACATGGTCGTCCCAGCGCCGGTCAATCTAGTGCTACTCCCCAGGATGGAGTATTTATGTCTGCTCAGCAACTTCTTGATCTTGTAAGAAATGCTCAAGCTGTCGGACCCCCTCCAGAGCCCATCCATCCTAAATCTGGGTTTGCACGCTTATGCAGTGATTACACCAATTTGGGTGGAAAGCCATTCAAAGGTTCCGAGAGCATTATAGAAGTCCAGGCTTGGCTTCAAACATGCGACCGCATCTTTTCTCGCATGAATCTTATTGATCTTTATCGAGTCCAAGTGGCCTCTAGCATGCTCCAAGAAAGAGCATTAGACTGGTACGAGCTTCTAATCTCCGAAATTATTGAAGCGGACCTTACTTGGGAGCAATTCCGGGAAAGGTTCGAGTTGAAATTCGTGCCGGAAGCTGAAAAAGTATCTTTGACCCGACGCTTCATAGACCTTGTTTAAGGTGAATCTTCCGTGACGGACTACGTCGCTTCATTCAAATCTCTATCTAAATATGGGATTGAATACATCAATAACCCATTGAAGAAAAACTAGAGATTTGTTTATGGCTTGAACAAGAGCCTCAAAAAGTCATTACTCCTGAAATTAGAAGTTTCTTTTGACCAACTTGTTGATATTGCCCTTCGACTCGAAGAGGCTGATAATGATAGTGATGCTGAGGTCAAACCAAACATCAACGAGAAGAGACCTTTTAAATTCAAGCCTAATCCCAACAAAAAGGGAAAGCAAGCAACACCGGTAGCAAATACTCCTACCCCTCGTCGTGGAGAGTGCTACAATTGTGGTTCTAAGGACCACTATGCAAACAAGTGCCTGAAGTCTCTTTCTTGCCGCTATTGCAAGAGTTTGGGTCATACTTTATTTCGTGTCCCAAACTTCAAGGCAAGAAGGAGGGCAAGCTTAATGTTGTACAAGCCCCTGCTAACACTTCTCGTGCTCAAGGTATTTCTCATTCTATCCTTGATGGTATTATTATATTTCGTGATTTTCCTATTCGAGTTCTTTTTGATACGGGTGCATCTCACTCATTTATATCAAAAGAACTTGTTGATGCTTTGTCTTTGAATGTTATTGGCTTGATGACTTCTTTGAGAATTGCGAATCCGGTCGGTGGATCCGCAACACTTAGTTTATTGTGTAAAGATGTTGAAATAATTTTATGTGATTATTCTTTCCGAGCCGACTTGCATGTTATGTGTTACCTTGGTTTCAGAATGATTTTGGGAATGGACTGGCTCAACCATTATGAAGCCCATATCCTATGTCCTGAGCGGACTATATATCTTCGGCATCCTCAATCTGTTAAGCAGATTTCTCTCGTTCTTAAAGATTCGGATTCCAACTTAACAGCATCTTTGTATTCACTAAATCCTCATGATGACGATAACGATGACGAGGAAGATATTATTTCCCTCATTCACATTGTTCGTGAATTCCCGGACATATTTGGGCCCGTTTTAGGATTACCACCTAAGCGAGCAATTGAGTTCAGAATTAATCTAGTCCCTGGAGCTCTACCTATCACTCGTCCTCCTTATCGTATGTCCAATAAAGAAAATGATGAGATGCGTAAACAATTATCCGAATTGGAAGCGAAGCAATTTATTCAATCTAGTTCCTCTCCATAGGGAGCTTCAGCTATTTTTGTGAAGAAATATGATGGTACACTTAGGCTTTGCGTAGACTACCGCAAACTTAACGATCTCACCATCAAGAATAAATATCCCTTACCGCGGATTGATGATTTATTCGATCAGCTTAGTGGTGCTAAAGTCTTTTCACAGTTAGACTTAGCAACCGGTTTTCATCAGCACCGTATTGCAGAGGATATCATTCCTTTGACATCGTTTCGTACTCGATATGGATCTTATGAATGGCTTGTTATGCCATTTGGTTTGTCGAATGCTCCAGCTTATTTCGTTGACCTTATGAATCGAGTTTTCAAAGACTTCCTCGATCGATTTGTTCTCATCTTTATAGATGATATTCTTATTTATTCTGAAACCGAAGTGGAGCATGAAAAACATCTTCGGATTGTGTTGGAAACTCTTAGGAGTAACCAATTGAAAGCAAAATTTTCTAAATGCCACTTTTGGCAATCTCGTGTGAAATTTTTGGGGCATATTATTTCTAAATCCGGAATTTCCGTGGATCCTTCAAAGATTGAAGCGATTCAAAATTGGAAGAGACTGGAGAGTGTGATGGAAATTCGTAGCTTTCTCGGATTGGCGGGCTATTACCGTCGGTTCATAAAAGACTTTTCTAAGATTTCCATAACTCTTACCAATTTGACAAAGAAGGGAGTTAAATACATTTGGTCAGACAAATGTGAAGCTTCATTTCAAAAATTAAAAGAACTCCTTTCCGATGCTCCTATTCTTGTGATTCCCGTTAGGAACCAAGATTTTATTGTTTATACCGATGCTAGTTGTGTTGGTTTGTCGTTCTCATGCAGCGGGAACGTGTTATCGCTTATGCTTCTAGACAATTAAAGCCGGCCGATACCAGATATGTCACTCATGATTTAGAGCTTGTGGCTATTGTTTTCACCCTTAGAATTTGGCGTCATTATCTTTTGGGAGAGAAATTTGTTCTCTACACCGATCATAAATCTTTGAAGTATTTATTTTCCCAAAAGGAAGTTAATTTGCGTCAACAATGTTGGCTCGAGTTCCTTGCATCTTATGATCTTGATATTCTTTATACTCCCGGAAAGGGAAATCTTGTTGCCGATGCCCTTAGTCGAAAGCAACAAGCGGTTGTCTCTATGATGATATCCGAGTGGAATGATCTCGCAACTTTATCACTTGTGAGATTCGAGATCGTGAATCTGATGTATGCTCATCTCCTATTTTATGTAGCCTTGAGGCTCATCCTTCTCTTTTAGACCGCATTCTTGAAGCTCAAATGCATGATCCCGAATTGGTTCCTCTTGGCCAAAGTTGTAGGGATAAAATTGATATTGAAGGTTTGAAAGACTTTGATATTAATGCTCGTGGTGGTATTCGAAAATTTGGTAGACTCATGGTACCAAATATTATTGATCTTCGTAAAGACATTTTAGAAGATTCTCATCGTTCTAAATTTACCATTCATCTCGGTAGTAGTAAAATGTACGCGGATATGAAGCAACTTTATTTCTGGGAGGGAATGAAATTCGATATTGCTAACTTTGTTAAGCGTTGCATGACTTGCCAACTTGTTAAGGCCGAGCATCAAAGGCCCAGTGGGTTATTGCAACCTTTGGAAATTACAATATGGAAGTGGGATCAAATTTCCATGGATTTTATAGACGGTCTTCCCCGTTCTCGTTCTGGCCATGATAGCCTATGGGTGATAGTAGATAGACTTACAAAATCCGCCCATTTTATTTCCGTTCGGTCCAATCGGACCGTACCTATTTTGGCTAAACTCTTTGTCAAGGAAATTGTTAGATTGCATGGAGTTCCTACTTCTATTGTTAGCGATCGGGATCCATTGTTTATTTGTGGATTTTGGAAAGGTCTTCAAAAAGCTTTGGGAACGAAGCTTAATTTTAGCACCGCTTATCATCCCCAGTCCGATGGACAAACCGAGCGTGTGAATCAAACTCTTGAAGATCTTCTTTGTGCATGTGTTCTTGATTTTGGTGGAAGTTGGGAAGATCACATTTTTCTTGTTGAATTTTCCTATAATAATAGCTTCCAATCTAGTATTGGTATGGCACCTTTCGAGGCACTTTACGGAAGACCATGCCGATCTCCTTCGTGTTGGCTTGAAGCCGGTGAGAAGCTGGTTTTAGGTCCATATTTTATTCGTGATGCCAAAAGATTGACCTTATTCGACATAGGATGAAAGAAGCTCAAAGTAGACAAAAATCCTATGCCGATAATCGAAGAAGGAAATTGGAATTTTCTGTGGGAGATTTTGTGTTTATTCGCGTTTCACCTATGAAGGGTGTTGTGCGTTTCAGTCGATCGGGAAAATTAGCACCTCGATATATTGGCCCATTTCCCACCACCGAACGCATTGGTTCCGTGGCTTAGCGCCTTTTATTACCGGCTCAGTTTTCTGCTATTCATGACGTATTCCACGTCTCTCAACTTCGGAAATGCCTTCGAGATTCCGACTCTATTCTTGTGCCCGGTGTTATTGAAGAAATTGAAGTTTCGCCTAATTTGACTTATGAGCAACATCCTATTCGAATCATTGCTTCGGAGGTTAAACACCTTCGAAATAAAGATGTTCCTCTTGTGAAAGTTCAATGGTCCTCAAATCGTAAGGATTGCTCTTGGGAATCCAGAGAATTCATCGAGCGAACACATCCGGACTTGCTCTCTCGTGCTCCTTAAGGTGAACTTTTTATTTCAAATTTCTTCTTTTTGTGTTGATATGCTTTTATTGTTGTTACTTCTTATTTATTTCTTAAAGATTGCGAGGACGCAATTTCTTTAAGGAGGGAAGTCTGTAACAACCCGCATATTTTAAAGTTTAGAATATTTAAATATTTTATTTAAATATAGAATCGTTAATAGGATTAAAGTCTGAAAAGATACTTTTTGTAAACAGTCGAATTGGGACTCGAGACTACTTCCATTGAGTCCAAAATGGCATTTGCGACTTTTTTAAGTATAAACATCGATATATTTGGAGTAAGTTGAATTTTGTTATTTTCTATTGGGCTTTGGGTTTGGGTTTCACCCCAACTCACTCTATAACCTAGTTCAGCCCCCTCCTCTCCTCTTCACTTCATTTCTATTTTCTTAAACACCCTAGCACAACTGAAAATGGGGAGAGGAATGAGAAATTAGAAACTTCAAGCCCTAGTTTTCAATTGCAAAACCAAATTCTTGCTCCAAATTCAAAGAGAAGCTTTGGTAAGTATCTCCTTCTTCTTCTCCAACTCATTCTCTCTTTAATCTCAGAAATTTCCTAAACTTAACTTAGGAAATGTTCTTCTTTTGAGCTTAGATTCAAGCTTCTTGAGTTGAAATTGAAGAGTGGTTGATCTTCCTTTGCTTTCAAGCTTCTCCTTCATCGTTTTTGGGTTTAAAAGTGAGTTTTTGAACTCACATCTATTTCTATAAATATCGTTGTTGTTGGGTATGAATTCCTAACACTTATTCATGTACATTTGCTTTCGATTTGGATTGAATTGGTGAATTGTTCAATTTTTGGTTTTTGGAATCCAATTTTGTAAAAATCCAATCTTTGATGTTTGAACACGTTAGTGGAGCATTTCAGAGGGCCATAGAAGGCTGGGTTGTCGTTTGGCGTAAATCCTCAGTCGAAGTTGCTCGTTCGTTCGCTTCCATCCGTGTTATCGGATTTGCCCCAAAGAGGGCTAGACTGAATGTGCTTCTGAAGCAGGTTCAGTCGACTGAACCAGGTGTTCAGTCGACTGAACCAGAATAGCGAAATTGCTTAGAAGCAGGTTCAGTCGATTGAACCAGTGGTTCAGTCGATTGAACCAGACCCAGGAAATTGGCTGGGTCTGTATCAGTCGATTGACCATCTGGGTCAGTCGACTGACCCTGGGGATACAAAAATCGTATCCTTGTGTCAGTCGATTGACCACCTGGTTCAATCGACTGACCTGATTGTCTCAGCCAAATTGATTAAATTGTTTGATTTCCTATTTTTATCGATTCGTGATTTTCGATTTGTCGTTGTCATTTATCATCTTCTCAGATGACTTCTTTTTCGGGATTTTTGTGGTTATCCATTTTTGATGGATTCGGTATCGATTTCTCTGGATTTGATTCGCGTCTTCCTATGTGAATTTTTGATGGTTGATTGTTTCTACAATCATTTCTGTGCTTTGTCACTTTAAATTACAAAGGTTTCTATACTAATAGTAAATATTCAAACTCTTTTACTAAAATGATTTCAACTCTTTTTTTAATACAAAGCTCGTTTATAAAACCGTTTTTTAATCTATTAGTATATACAAACCTTTACCTCATTTGTATGAGAAAATCTAATTAAACGGCTTAGCAAAACAAGTGGTATGAAATGCTTGCATTTACTTCGTCCGTTAATTTATGGACTTGTTCGATTGAAAATCCTGTGACAATTTTTGAGTGGAAATCTACAATTTGTTCGTAAATATTTAAGTTAAGCTAGTGGTTATGGGACATGAAGCTAAACTCTTATATTTACTGGCTTAGTGTAATTCACACTTTTTATTGATCGATGAAGATCATTTTGTGATTTAGACTAGTGATGAGCGATGTCTATTTATTTGTGTGGGGACTACAATCCTCGTTTGTGGGACTTCGGTTCAATTTGGCGGGGTAGCGACCCATGGTCTTCGGGCCGTTTGTGGAGCTTCAGCTCAAAATTTATGGTTAGCGACCATGGAATAGCGTTTCGTTTGTGATACACGTGTTGTGAGTTTTCATGCTCCCGTTTGTGATAGGCCTCCCCCTTTGTGATTTCTGGATTTCTAATTGATGATTTCTAGAATTTTTGTTTCACCTCTTTATGTGATTGGCAATGATATGTTTGTCAATATTTATAGTTTGGTGAATAAAATTAAGAATATGATATTCTTTTTGGCGTTTTGAGATTATTGAGATATTGTATGATTTTGTTGTTGTTTTATATCATATTTGTTCTAGTATGACATTATTGTTATCATACATTCTTGTTATATCTCTGCTTATATCTCATTCCTTTATCTGATATTTATAGCTAGACTGATCCGTTTATTATTTTATTATTAAATAATACTCGGGTCAGACCGAGATGTTACAGGTGCTTATGCTTGACTCCTTATCTGGGATCATCTTCTGACTTTTGTCTAACTACATTACATTTGTAGTTTTTGTTGTTATACATTCGAGATATAGACTCCATGATGTATGCTTATTCTTTTGTCTAGCACTTGTATCTATTCTTTTGTGATATTGTGGATCTTATTTGACCACTACTCTGATGTACACTTTTATGTGTTGTATTCATATCTGTTTCCGCCTTTGAGATATAAACATCTGTGACTGATTTATGTTATGCTTATTTCTATATTTGTTTTCGAAGGTCCACTTAGCCACTGTGTGATAGCTTCGAGTTTGTATTCGATATGTTAGATTTCCTCCAGAAATGAAATGTAAGTTATATTTTATCAGACATATCGGTACTCGCCCAAAGCAATTACGCGGATGGTTGCTCCTCAACAGCCTTATTCTTCGCGCTAGTTGACGGCATTACCCAGTAGTGTCCTTGGCTAGCGTGAGCATAGAGGTGGGGCGTCACATGCCCACTATATTCAAATATACATACCATATATCTGAAATATACTCCCATCTACATCACAACATACATGATGCCACATAGGTAAATAATGATATACTAATCAATTAATAAACTTGCCTCCAATCATGCCCACTATCTTAAGCTGGTCACTTCATTCCTAAACCTGAAATTTCTCGGACTGACCTAAGTATTATTAATACACAAGTCAAACTATATCTAGAATGTGGATGCCAATATATAATAACAACTGGCATGGCGTAAACATAAGTATCACAAAACAACATATAACATGCCATATGTATCAATCCCATACCAAACCGTGCACATATAATATCACCCATAGTAAAGAATATTTAATCATCTCACCAATGACACAAGTAATATAGGTGAAACATCATTTAAACAACGGACTACTATACCAAAACCAAATATAATAATGTACATCTCGATCTTCAGCCATAATGAGAGACGAAGGCTCTCGATTGAATGGCCCTAGGAGAACTATAACCGATAGCATATGCAGACTCGTCATAGGGCTTACAAATACAATCTAACACACAATGGATGAGCCCATAGCTGGCCCTGCTAATATAGGCACAAAGACTATTATAGAGATGAACGAGCACACAGCAGGTCATGTGGGTTAAGAGGTCATCGCACCTGAATAGATGCCTAGAAGAGGTATCTAAATAACATAATGTAACCATATAATCTTGCATATTCCAAATGGAAGCCTCACGGCACATAGCACCGCTCTAGGGGATAACACACAACACTTACAGCACACCCCACAATCTTATGTTACTCCGGGTCATTGTGACCCTACATCCATCTACACGATATGGTCACGAACCTACTTCCCAATGGCGACATATTATTTGGTTAGTGTGGCATCGGGTTATATCAACACACAGTCTAGATATCAGCACACGACATGTATAATAAAGTGATGCCACATATTTAGGGCACAAACCCACAATCAGCCAATTAGGATGGACACTAGTATATCCGAATAAACAAGACATAACACAAATAAGCATAGAGCCAATAATCACATGTATATTGATCCTAAGGCACATAGTCAACCGGTACACAATCATATATAGCAAGCACATAGCATGCCTGGTAAGCATACAGAAAAGCATTCCTCTAGATATTAACCCACAATATATGAGTGTCCATCACTTACAAAAAGTGACCGAACAATTAGCAATGCATGCATCCCATACCACCTGAGGTAACTTGCTCATTTACTCAATTCTCGTAAACTACACTCACTACACTTAGTAATATTCTATGCAATAAGTCCAAAGAATAATCAAAGAAATATTAGAGAAAGTCCCATACCAATCATTATTACAACTCCATTTATTTAATATCCTCATCGAAGAAAAAATAAATTAAACAAAGTGCACAATACAACTATTTACTGATTTGAAAGGGGTTTTATTATAAAATACACTTTTCCCAAAATCCTCGGTACAATTTTAAATAACAGTATTGAATTTAAAGAAGATTAAACTAAAAAGTTCTCATTTTTTTTCTTTTTCCAAAATCCTTATATAGTTCCGAAATATAAATATTTGCAAACTCTTATTTGATTACAAGGAAATCCATATTTTAAACCTTTATTCAATTTCAAATCTCCTAAATTCCTTGTAAAATAAACCATACACGTAAAATAATTCATAAATAATTTTAAAGTAAAAATATCAAGGAAATTTTACAATTCATGATTTCCTTTAGATGACAAATTTAGATAATCTCATTTCCCATTAAGGATTTTCATTTTAAATTTTTTCCTAAAGCCATAATATAAAATTCCAAAATCAATATTTCAAATCCCTTATTTACATTCCAAATCTCTTTTAAACCATTAGTGAAAAATAACTCCTCAAACTACAATTTTGTTTTATACAAAATCTTCCAAGCATTAGGATTAAAATATCGAATTATAAAATTTCTTTTATAACCGAAATTCCAAAATATCTCTTTTATAATAATTCAATTTAAACACATTCATATTTATATATATCATTATCATTATTATTTTAAAATGCTTTTAAATAATTTCTCTTTTTATTTTAAAATAATAAACTACTAAATATATTACTTCCAAAGTTATTCTTAACAAAATATACATGCTAAAATTTTGTTAATAATAGCTTCCATATAGTAAATAAAGCACATTCATCTTATTATCATTCCGAACTATTATTTTTTACAAAACTTCCCATTTATTCAAATTCCATAAAAATAAACTATCACTTCAATATATGAATTCCAAATACCATTTTATAAAAATCATTCAAATATTTTATAATCATGGATATATATATATATATATTCAAAAGTACATTGATTTAAACAAATTCCAGAAATCATCACTTTCCAAATAATTTATATTCACACAATTCTCAAAAATATTTTACATAAGAATTTTCTATCACTAATAATAATTCCAATTTTAAACATAAATCATTCCAAAATTTACTATTTATTTCCAAAATAATTTATTTCTTTCAAATCTTCACCTTTTAATTCCTTTACCCCTTTTCCAATCAATTTCCAGTGTTGTATCCGACTATCGCAATCATCAAGTTCAACTAATATTACATGCAACATAACTAAACCAAGATATACAAAACTAATTCAAAATCAATACCATCCAGTAATTCTCAAATTCATTACATCAAACCAACAAAATAGCCATGTTGTAACGACCCCGAATTTTAATTACATTTAATTGATAATTAAATTGATTTTTGAATAAAAATTTGTGAAATTAAATTGATTAAGTGATGCGAGTTTCCCCGAATCCAAATATATTCTGTATAAAACATTTAAAATTAAAATATTGTATACATGTGTATATATGAGAATATATATATATATGTATTTGAACACATCGGAGTAAATTTGAAATAATATAATAGATTTGATTTGTGTTTAAATTGTAAATAATAATTTGAGTGTATGAAAATATATATATATAGAAATTCAAGACAAATGGTTTTAAAAATAAATAGAAATTGATATATATATATATATATATATATATATATGCATATAATTGGAAGAAACTATGGTTTGAAGTTACAATAAAATAAACTTTATAAATATTAAAACTTAAGTGTAAATCAAATGTATGAAATAAAATAATAAATAAGTAAATAAATGTAGTATTTAATAGTTTAAGTTTTAAAATAAAAAAAGAAATAAAAATATGCACATATGTTAGGATTAGAACTAAAATTCATAAGTCAAAATTTATAACAAATAACTAAGACAAAGTATAAAAGTATATGGATATACATTAAGTAATAAACCAATACAAAGGATTAAAGCAACTTTATATATGTATAGGTATAAAAGCAATCCAGGTTTATATAAATAGGAGTAAGGCCTGTTAGGAGTTATGTAAAACAAAGGCAAGAATATAAACAAAGTAAAATAAGCTAAGTAAGAAGACACAAACTAGACAAGTAAAAGAAATATCAACATACCAAATTGAATAAACATGAAACATAAGTACATACGAAATGTAAAGTATAAAATAATTTGTAGACATAAAGGACATTGTCATTAAATGCTAATATCTCTAGTGTACATTGTATAGATCACTTCAGCCCCCATAGAGATAAAAATCTCTGAAACATGTTTGTACCAAAAGAAAGAATAACCTGTATATTTGTTCACACATATCTATCTGCCTCATTTCATTTTCGTTCACAAGAAACAATGCCTGTAAAACATTTTTCTATCTATTTATCAACCTGCTTTAGCCTTTTCATTTCATCTCGTTTACAAAAGAGACTGAGCATTCCAGTTTTGACAAGGTAAAGTTTTCAAGAAAATCAGAACAGGGTAGCAACTTTCAAACACCTTCCAGTTTTAAAGTATCAAAGCTTGTTTTCAAAATGATGCTCTGTTCTTCCCTTCCATATCTGGTGAGTAACATTTTGTTTTAAAACTCTATAAAATATGATTTTTGTGAGTAAACATCAAACTTTAAGTAGTTATAAATCTGGAATTAGATTTTTGATGTATGTGAAAAATCTAGATGTTGACATGAATACATGGATTGAAATGTATGTGTATATGTCTGCTGTTACCTCTCTGTTGTTTCACAGTATCAAAGAAAACACACCTTAATCCATATCAGTCTATCTAAATTGATTCAAGTTTCGGTTTCTAAAAGGAAATTGTCTGTAATAATGAAATATTATTTTTAAAATTGGTTACAAGGATTTATATTTAAGAAAATGTTCTGAAATATGAAATACAGTAAACCTGAATCAAGGTCAATAAAATCAATGTTCAAAATTTATTGTTTTGATTATATAACCTGTTTCGAACTTGCAAAATATGAATTTTAATATGGAAATCTGGATTTATAAGTTTGTATACTTTGAAAATTTCTGGGTTGATCAGATATCATATATTAGCCGATTTCCGTTGAACGGAGGCGAGTTGTACGGCGAGATTGAGACTGGAGAGGGTCGGGATGTTAACGAACTCAGGAAAATTGGTGTGGTGATTTATCAGAGGTTGTGGTGGCGGCGGTAGGTGATCAAATTCTGGTGACCTAATTTTGGGATGGCCAGAGTTTTTGATTCGCGCGTCGTCAACATTAGATCGAGCGCCACGTGGTTTTGTGGGGAGGTAGAGGGGGGATAGACGATGAGCTTGCCGGAGTTTGGTGGCGAACGATGGTCGGAGGGTCGAGAGATTGGCGTTGACAGGTTTGGATTGGATGATGGTTTCGGGTTCCAGGTTTTGTCATTTCTCGAATTTGAGATCGACGGCGAACTGGAGGAGTTGGGTGGATGCGATCGAAGCAGGGGTGGCCTGCGACTTGCTTGAAGTTCTGGTGGCGACCGGAGGTGGTCAGATCCACCGTGCACGTGCACGAGCATGGTGTCTGGTGATCTGGTAGAAAGCAGGGGGGACTCGAGAATTTTCTCGAGTAACTCGAGTGTTCACTCGAGTGAATTCGTATTGGACTCGAGGCAAAGTGTTCTGGCTCGGGTATAGGCTGTTCTCAGGTTTAAACAAAACCTGTTTTGTTTGGTTTGGAAATTTTAATTAAATTTCAACATTATAAAACAAAGTTAAACTAAGTTCTAAATCAAAGTCAATAATGAATTCAAATCAGTTTGAAACTTAGTTGGGAATAAAGCTTGAAAATTTAAATTGTTTTTTTATATAACTGAAAGTGTTTAAGTTTATGTGTATAAAAAAAAAGAGAGAGTTTTGAAATTTTGAAATGGAATATGAATTTAAATTAGAGTGTAATGTTTAAAATACACTTAATGTTAATGAAATCATTAATGAAGAAATTAATTATCTTAGAGATGATTAAGGTAATAAGAAAATGATTTAATTAATAAGTAATTAAAGAAGGATTTATCAAATTGGTAAAGGAATAATTTAGATAAATTTATAATTGGAAATGATTGATAATGAATTAACCAAATATAATTTCTTAATAAAGTAATTAAGCAATGTTATTAGTTAATGAAGATAATTAACTAGGGAATATTAAGTAATTAAATTAATATGATTAATTTTGATAGTTAATTTGATTAATAAATTAAGTAATCAATTATAAATTGATTTAAATGAAATTCTTAATGAAAGCAATTAAGGATTAATTACTTATTATAATTAATTTTGGATATTTTGATTAATTAAGAAGTTAATTTATTATGTAATGAGCTTAAAGGTTAATTAAAGTGTTTGATTAATTAATTTATATTAAGTGATTTGGAATTAATAAATCAGAATTAGATAATAAATTCATAAGTAAATAAATTTGATTGGAAATAAATTGAATTGATTAGGATTAAACGATTGATTAATCCTGTTTATAAATGACTATTAAATGCTTGATCTTACTTATGGATGTTTGGATTTTGTTGAATGATTGAATTGTTGATATCCCTGATATATAATGCTTTATGATATACCCTGATTTGTATTGTGATCTGTAGTTCATTTATCTGAGATGAATGTAATATATTATCCGTGATTTATATATCTGTTTCTGTGATATATTACCATGTGAATATGAAAACCCTTGACCCGTAAACGACACTTGAATTTCGATGCGACAGGGAGTCGGATTCCAGTTGGTTATCCGAAACCCACATCGAATTATAATTGTGAATCTTTGTGACTGATAAATTTATTTTATCTATGAATTTGTGAATGAAGATAAGCGTTATCGATTATACCGCTTATCGATATATCTATGATGATTGATGTTGCACTATTGTGTGTAAAACCCCTGGACTACACCATACACACACAAATATGGATTTCACGTGGAAATCGGTTAAGTCACAGATAATTTAAATTTAATGTTTTTTTGAAATTGAAATTTTTAATTTCAATTGATTTTGAAATTGGAATTTGGGTTTAAAGTGAAAAGCTTTTGAAATGGAATTTTCAAAGATAAAAGTTATTTTGAATAACTTAATCGAGTTTTGAAATTTAAATAATTTGATTTAAATTTGAATTCAAGTTTGAAATTGAATTCTATGATTTGAAACTAGGGATTAAAGATGTTGTACAAGTTATATATGGGTTAAACTATTTTAAAGTATTGGTTTGGGAATTTGAAATTAATTCAAGGGTTTTGACTCGTGTAAATATAACTAGATTTTTCGAAACGGAACTATTTGTTTTCAAATAGTAAAAGCTTTCACATAAGAAAGGATTTCCAAATTGTGTTGAACGGTTTCAAGTTTGAAATAGAATTGAAATGTTTTGAAATTTATAAAATGAGTCTTTGATTCAAAGACCGAACGAGTTAATCTAACTTGAAATAGAATTGTTTTGAAAGGCTATGAATGAATCTTTGGAAACGAGTTTTGAAAGCTATAAATTAAATTTTTGTTTTAAAGATTTAACGAGTTAATCAAATTGAAATGGGAATTAATTTGGAAAATCTGTGAATGAATCTTTTGTTTAAAAGATAAAAATGTGGAAAATTGTTAAACCATTTAAGGTTGTTGAAATGAATCTTTTTGGTTTAAAGATTTAAAAATGGTAATTTGTTTAAACCATTTGAAGGAAAGTTTTGGGTAATAAGTTGTGACTTAATTGAAATCCCAATATCCATATGTTTTAAAGTATTGCGCTCATTATTCGGTTTAGCCGGGAGAGGACCTTTGTGTCATATAACCCGTTCCGAATACTGGTACGTCGTATATGGATAGCATTTGAAGACCGGTGGTGAAGACCGGATATTTTCGAAAACGAAAGGACAACTCGTCGAATGTCTCTGCATCGACTGGCCCCGATATAGAGATTTTATCACCCTTTGTGATGGGAAGTCCGGACGTGATTGGAAATTATCCGGAATTGCAAGGGCTTCGTGAGAAGTGCCTTCGGTTCTGTTCGAACCCGGAACAGACTTGTATGGATTGTATGTCTGACATTACACTTTGAGATATAAAGCCGATTTCTTTCAAATACATTTCTGTTGGTGGCGGAGAATTTATTCTCTTAGCTTAACACCCTTCTCTGAGACGTACGAGCTCAGAGGTTATGTAGTTGAAATTTATCAGCGATATATCCCAATTTGGTAATGTGGCATGCTGAGTGTTGCTGTGTGATGATCAGTGTTTGATCATTTGTGATATGATCATTTGTTTGATCCTATATCTTTGTGATCATAGGTTGATCATCTGTTGACCCAAAGCGTGGCTTTTTGAAAAAGCGTAGCTTTGTGGACGAGACTTCGTCAGGGCCTCACAACCCGGAAATGGTCGAAACAGGAATGTTGCGGCAAGGTTATGAGGGTCGCGCCCTTTAGGGTATGTCATTTCCTTCTGGAAAGGGGTGGTATCATGGTATGGAGCCCAGATACTTACTCATGTGGATACACTTTATTATGTGTGATGTTGGTTTAGAGGCGCCTCGGATAAAGGTCCCAAAGGACCGGGGGGTGGCATATTCGTGAGTTACCTGTTACAGGGGTAACCCGGCCTTGTTGGCAGAGAGCAGTTTGTCTCTCGGGACGTCCCGCCAGAGGCGATCCCATGCGGCGGAAGGAAGTTCCTTAGCCTGACCATTTGTTGGAAATCCATTTCTCCAATACGAACTTTGTACGGTTTTAGTTGTAGAACCTACCATCTAATATGGTAGCTATAGTAGGCATAGTATAATGGTACCTATGCTGGCTAAGATTAATATTGTACTTTCGAAATATTTTCTGCACTATGCACTAATAATAATATCAAGATGATTTTACGTAGTAAGCATCTTTGACTATCATAAGAAGAAATCTCCTCCAATTCTGCGTTTGCATTGTGTGTGTGGCGGGAGGTCTTATGGTAGTTTCATTTTCTAAAAAGCATTGCGGATTTCAATGTTTAAAATTCTTTTGCTGTTGTTTAAAGTTAAACTGTTTTTGTTGCTCACACCAGTCCCATGACTGATCCGGAGTTTATTGTTCCTTTCCTAAACTCTGGGTGCCCACTATTTTCCACACGGGCAGTCTAGAGTTGGGTTTCTTTTCAGATATTCAGGTTTAGTAGATTATCTGGAGCTAGTTCATTCATCGGAGTTGCTTATCTTGGAGTTGTGGATTCATTCTCTTTTGTAGATCATATGGAGATCTCTTCCATTTGCTGTTATTTTCCGCTGCTATTTCTTGTATCTCTGATATTTGTTGTATCATTTCTGATGTATATTGATATTCATTGTATCACTCTGTTGTATCAGATATTATATATCAATGTATTATTCATTTTTTTTCCGCTGTGTTATTTACTTAATTGTGTTATAGCTCCGGCGAATCGGATTTGAACGGTCGAATCTGCGGCATTCTAGTACAATGTGAAGTACGAATGTTGATTTTCGAGCGGGCAAAACCCGATACGTTACACATGTAATCAACATTCTAAACATAGATGTGAGTATAACAATAGTCACCTCGATTTCTATGGTTGAAATTCCATTTTCCTCCTTGGCTTGCTATTTCAACCACAGATCAACAAATACCCAAACCGTAGTTGTGCCTACCTTTATGCCGATGTCTGTTTTTTTCAGTGCACCATTTCTTTCCTGCCTACGTTAGAGACGTAGTCGTGTGCCGCCATCAGAGTCGCACACCACCACTGCCAAGGTCGCAGCCTCCCAAACATCGTGTCATGCATCTCCCCCTTCATGGTCGTGCACTATTCCTCTGCCCTGACATTGATGCCCTAAACGTGCTTGCCTCCTTCCTTCACGGTCACCATAGTTTATATTTTCCCTTTTTCTTCTTCTTTTTTTGAGTGCATTTCTCTTTTGATTTTTCATGTTTATGGATTTTTTTTCTTTCTTTATAATTTTTGGCTGACCAAGATTAGGGCAAGAGTAGGGAGCTAGTATCAGGTTTGTATGGATAATGAGTTCAAGTGGGTTCTAGAGAGATAAGTGGAGAATCTAGAATGATAAAGAGTAAGAGAATGGGTTTGGCTATGTCAACATGGGCTCGGGCCATTAATAAGTTATGCTTTAAATTCAATTTGACTTTGATTAATCCCTTTTTCATTTAATTTCAAATCTTAATCCTTATCATTTATTTAAAATTTCATTTTCAATTTAAATTGATTCACCATATATTTTAAAACATATTTTGGATAAATTATACAAAATATTAAATTCAGTGATTATTTTATCTTCATTGATTTATTCATTTTATTAATGATAAATAAAATTCCTTTCCATCTTTTCCAACCATATAAAAATTATTTTATATTCCTTATAAATATTTTATTTGAGTTCGATATATTTTCTGAAAAAAATTAATTAATTCAAGTTATTAAAACAAAATCCTTTGTCAAATAATATTTAATTCAATAAAATACATTTTTAAAAATAAAAATAATCCAAAATTAAACTCGAATATTTTATTTTGATTAAAAATTATAATGGAGTTGTTACATATATCTAATCTGTAAGTAGATACATCCTGGACTAGCTTGAGGCCTTGCATGATTGTACTATTATTGGCTATCTAACTCATTGGTAAATACATACTAGACTAGCTTGAGGCCCAACAACATTGTATTACCATCGTTTACCTAATGGACTCACATCTAGACTAGATCAAGGACCTACATGAACGCTTAACATCCTTTCTCAAACAAAATTAGATTCACGCCTTGGACTAACCCGAGTCCCTATAGAAACGCTTAATATCCTTTCCTAAACAAAATTGGACTCACACCCAGGACTAGCTCGAGGCCATGCATGGTCACTTACCATCCAGTCCCTATCTTGGACCGTCGAAGTACTAAAGAGGGGGATCATACCCTAGGTCTCATACTTGCGCGGTTGAGCCATAGGTTCATACCATGCATATGAAATCAAACAATTCTATCGCAAAGCAAATATATTGATCCATCTTTATACAACAGTAAACATTAATGTATACCTTCATATTTAGTGCATCTTATTTCGAGTATATTTCAGTTCAATGGTCAATTCTTCTAGTGTTCGAAGTTTATTTAATTCATGGATAAATCTTTAAATTTCCTTTGTATATAGATTCCTAATCATTATTAAAGAGTTATCAAAAATTATATAATGATTATATAAAGAATCATTTATATTATAACTATATTCATATATGTTAATACTTACCTTTTTATCCTACTTCCACCCAAACCCATGATATAGTCTCTTAATTCTAGTATTAATGTTTAATTACTTACATTACATGGTGCAAATCATCACCATGGCACTATCTATGCATTATATCTCAAGCAAAGAATGAATCACTCACAAAATCTCTCGAAATGCTCTAAACCAATTCTTTCTTTTATTGATAATAAAACCTCTGTAATTTGCCTCAATTCTTTTACCAGATCATAATACTCTTCTCCACGGTCATTTTGAGATGTAACCGACCAAAATTCATTGAAAATTGATAGAGTTATGCGATTTTAAAGTTGTGAAATAAAAGAGGAAGAATGGTGATAAAAAGTGAGAAGAATAAATAAATTTTCTAGCCTAAAATGGGACTTATATAGTGCTAACTTCGGTTAAAACTGTACCCACCATTTAAAACAATAATATTTAATTATAATTTTAAGAAAATGAAATGACCAATTGTATGTTAACATATCCCAAGATGTATGTCGACATATGTGTAATATTTAAATGTATATTGACACATCATTTCATATATGTCAACATACATGCCAAATTTTTTACTCGGCTATTAATTCATCCATGTCTTCTTCACACGACGTCCAAAGTGAACAAACTTATATACTATTTTGATCAGAAAAAAAACCAATCGCAATGGTGGTAGTCTCATTGTCAAATTTAAAAGTTGGAAAATGACAAATTTGCCCCTCCTTAATTTAAATAAGATTATTTACCAATTTAATCTAATTAATTATCATTGTTGTATTATTAAATTTTAATTATAATATATCTTAAATTTTCTAGGTATTACAGTTCCCGGCCTACCTTTGGTTATCTTAAGTCTTAGGGCTATTTTCAATGCATATTGCTTTAGAAAATTCTAAGTGCTACCATCGGCGATCTTAAGCCTTGGGTCTCAATATTAGCTTTCGTCTTAAAGCTAAAAAGTCTTGGTATTGACTCTCCCAAAAATCCAATAGGTCTTGATTATCGAATCATTATCCTTGGGTTTCATCCTAAGGAAACCTTATTTAGCATTCTCGTTTGGAACACCCTAGGAAATCTTCCTCCGTTATCACCTTTGTTTGGAACCTCCTTCGTCCATTACTTTCGGCTATGCACTTACTTAATTCATTTACTTATAACGTTTTCTTTTTTAATTCTTAGTTCATTCTAAGTTTCAAGTGGTATACCCCCTGCATAAAACCTTCGGTTGGTCTCTCTTTTCAGTATGCATAATGAAATCTACATAACTAACTTCCCCTGTCATAATTTTGAGCATGTTGCACATAATTTTCCATTTGTCATCTCCTTATTTGTTTAGCCTCCACTTTTAATCATTGGCAGCGTCTTATTATATTATTACAACATTTTTATAGGATCTTATCCCTTATGAAATTTACATGCAAAATTTGCTCTTAGTTGCCTTATTATGTAATTTTGACATCTATATTTATCTTTTGGAGATGGTAAATTTTGATTGGAAAAATACTTATAAAATTCATGAAATTCACAAATAAATTCTTTAGCATATTTTACCATTGTTTTTATTATTAAGCCATTTATCTTTTTTTTTATACATGGATTTCTTCATAAATTCAAAATTAAATATTTCGATGTTGGAAAATTCTCAAAATTAAAACTCATTTCTAAATATAAGTTTTATCCATCATATTGAATTTATACGGAATTTTGAAATCATTATAGTAGGGAATCACAGCTAAATATCATTGTAAGGCTATATCAACCTAAAACATTCATTAAATCAAGATCTATCATTTATAAACACATATTATATGAACTTCATCATAGAAAATCAAGTTATAATCTGAATAGATGAAAACGACCTAAAAGGAAGAAAAATGATATTACTCACTTGGGTCTTATGATTTCATACGGTCTTTAATTTTCTTAAGTTTCCTTGGTCTTTTCTTCTTATTTTCTTCTTTTATTCTTAGAGGTTGCGGCCGAAATATTTTGTTTTGTTTTGGTTTGAAGAGAGAAGGAATATATGAGGTAAAGGATATGTTTAGTGGCATATATATGCAAAGGTTTTTTGATTTAGTGGACCCTTCCTTTCCTTATTATATTAACTTGTTTCCTTTAATATATGATCTCCTATATTTAATCCTTCCTCGGCTAATTTTTTTCCCTAAATAAAAATCTCCTTCATTCAAAGTGTTTATATTTTTCCCTTTCCATGCATGATTGAATTTAATTATATCTCATTTAATTAAATTTCCTAAATTTTCATTCAATGGTTTTCTGTTATTATCTTAATCTCATGTACATGATAAGTAAATAAATGTCCTCCAATTATTCGCCGTGCTTAATTCATATTATTTGTTTCCCTAATTAAACCTTATAAAAAAAATTCTTATAATTCATTCCTTAGTTAATTACTCATTAATTGATGGGTCATTATACTGCGATAGTGTTCGTATTGAAGATATGGAGGCATTATTTGCTCAAGGAAATGTTCAAGTTATTCATCGAGCACAAATCATTGAAAAGTATTTTCTCATAGATTGACCTTAACCTTTATAACAACAGAGATGGTTAAAGTTCTTATCCTCCTATAACTTTGACATTTCCTTTATGCTTAGTAAAGAAAATGCAGTTGTAGATGCTTTAAGCAAGAGACATGCTGCTTGGGAGCATTGTTTGAAGAGTGGATATAGTTATATATATCTCTTGTTATGATTTTTGATCTAGATATGAGCCATAGATAGATATGTTGCCAAGCTTGACTGTTAGACCTACTCCGATAAAGTAGATCAGTGCTAGTTGAAGGTGCGATGCTCAACTAGCTGAAATTATTGCTAAGATCGAGGCAGGAGTAGAGTCTGAGGAGATGAAGCAGTATGGACTTAACCATGATGGTTGGCTTCTAAGGATGAAAGATTGTTTGTATTTGATATGGATGGACTCAGGAATGAGGTGTTATGTGAGTGCCATCATATGAGATTGACTACACATCCCGGAGGCAATAAAATGTGTCCAGATATGAAACGAACATTTTATTGGGAGGGGATGAAGAAGGACATCAGGGAATTTATTTTGAAATGTATGAATTACTAATTCATGAAGGCTAAGCAGAAGAACCCAAGTGGTTTGCAATAACCGATTGAGATTCTCCAGTGAAAATGATAACAAATATCGCCTTCGGAGAAGACTCCTTGACTAAGGATTGGTGTCAAGAGATGTCTGAACTTTGATGACTCGAGGATGGAAGTTGTTTAGATGATCCATAAGAGCAATTTCTTCAACGTGGACTTTTGAAGTGGAACATATGATGTGTTCTACTATGGAAACATGTGCTAAGGGATCATTGGAAGCTCGAAGGAACCGATATATGCTCATGAAGCTGGGTTATGCATAGATGCTCGTCTGGTTTTGATGTTTTCCTGGATCTTTGACTGTGGTTATGTGTACCTTAGACTTGTAATGTTAAGTCTAGTTCCTGGTCTTTGAAGTAGCGTGGATTCGAGCATAGAGAAACCGAGATGTTGAGTAGTCGCTGACAGGATGTGGTCATGCGAGTTATCATATATCTGATGCACTTGAGTGAATGAAGCAAGGTTTGCTTGATGTTTGCTATGTTTAATATGTTATGTTATGGATGTCACATGATGTAGGTATTATTGACTTAGATACTTAGACGCCCTATACCGTTCTTTGACTAGTGGTACACCATAAGATGAAAGATTAGCATATAATATTATATGTGCTAACTTGGTGGATCTAGGGACAGATTAGATATGATTCTCTATACCTTGTGTTCTTATTTACTATATCTATTTTTATAAAATTTTGAGATTATAAATCGCCCATACCAGACTATTGTCTGACTCAAAGTTTTATGATTTTCTTCTTATTATCTCAGGTACACTTAAATGAGTATATTCGAGGTAACACGTCTAAGATACTTCATGGTGTTGTGCGGAGGACGAGCAGGTGGTTAGCGCTTACATATACTATATTTTGGAGCTGTTATTGTTATTCTGTTGTGCAATACTATGGAGCTATTATCAGTACTTATTTATTGGAGACAACTTTCTATTCAGAGTTTATTTTTTCAACGTATAAACTCTATTTCAACTTTATTTTGTATAACTGTGATGGGCCGATGCACTCTGATTTATTTTGGTTCATTTTGTTATACCGCTTTCTCCCTTGTTTTATATCAACATCGATTATTATAGTTCATCACATGCATTGTAAGATATATGATAGATTCTGTTTTGGTATTGTTTTACTTTACCCCTGACTACCCCCAAACATCAGCTATATAACATGATAAGGCACTATTTTCTCTATTTGGGTAACAGAGGTGTATAGTGGACATCACATTTAATATCAGAGCTTATGTTGAGATATAACCTATGTTAATACTTGGATCCATTAGAGGTAGATTAGAAGTTATCACTCTAGAATGGATCAAGCGATGTATGAGTGAGCATACTTGTTATATATGTTGGTTTTCAAAAATATATAGTCGTGTGTGTATATAGTATTAAGTCACATCATGCATGAGTAACACCAAAACTAGTATTCCATTATGATAGAGTGGTTGTTCTTATTACAGACTATAAGAACGAGCATGCGTACTAGGAACACAACTAGAAATTCTTCTTACGGAGTTAGGATTAGAGCAGGCAACAAAGCTGCTATGAACCCTGATATGTAGACGATGTTCAGTAACATAATGATGAACATGATGATGAACGTGATGTAGAACACCCAAGCAGGCGCTCCAGCTGTAGTAGGTGGTGGTGCTCTAATGCAGGCGCCCAGAGCTGATTTTGCTAAGCTGAATAAGGGCTTTGCAAGTCTTGGAGGCAAACAGTTCCAAAGCGAAAAATTGGCTATGGAAGTTCAAGACTGGTTGTGAAACCACGGAGTTGGTCAAATAACACTATATTTGGTTGACTATTCGATTATGGTCGTGACTCAACAAAATACATTGCATGAACAACGACATATATACCTATGTTTGGACAACGCCATACCTATACAACAAACATTATATATATATATATATATAAACACTTTCTTAACCTGCCATATGTGTTACAGGATCATGTTACAATCAACTAACAAATTCCTATACCTACCCTATGTGCTAAAAGATCATCGTGTGGACGGTGACATGGATTTCCACATGCAGACACTGCTACACCACAACGGTGTATGGATCGTGACACAATCCAACATGTGAACGCCTAATACCATCTACCTGTATGGACCGTAACATAGTCAACCTCGTGTATGCACACACCATCAACAAACATCAAACAATATATTCAACCATCAATAGTTTAGCATATAACTCATACTTCAATAACTAGATAAATATTTCCTATGACCAATATATCAAATCAACGCAACAATAACCATCAAACACTAGTAAACAACATCACAAAAGGCCTTCCCTAACCAATTTATACTCATTTATCTCATGATTTATATTTGTATATAAATCAAACTTTACTTTCTTTTAATATTTCTTAACTCCAAAATTCACTTATAAATACCGAATAATGTTATTAAATTCAAAATAGATTATCTTTGTTAAGTGAAATCATCACATTTCATGACTCACAATTATTTCATACATTTTAACAGTACATTTTTATGTATATATGAGTTATTCATCCTTTTGTTATATATAAGTACCATTTTTCTATATTAATAATAATATAACATTTTATATACTAAAATATATATATATATAAGTTCATTTTTATATATTAATAATAATCACATGATATTATGTATTTAATAAATATATAATCAACCTTTGCTCCCTTTTTTGATGCCTAATCACCATTTCATTCAGTAATCAAACCAATGATTCTGATAAACAAATTAAGTTCAATCATAATTCATCATAGTTATCATTCCACATTAATAATTTCCTAATCCAAACTCTAATTATCATCCTAAATACATAGTAATCATAATATCAAAAGGTAGAATCGACTATATGTCAAATTCGATTTGCTCACTCACTAACAAGCAATCTAAGATCCAAACAAAGCCAATTCCCTAATGGCCTCTCCATTATTTAAAATAGGCGAATTACAAAGCCTCCATTATTCAAATCAATACTAGTATCAGTATGTTTCCCTCTTTGTTCTCTTCGATTCAGTATTTGGTTCATCAAGCCGTTAAGTATTTCAAAAGTTATGGTGATTTGATTTGATTCTAAAAAGAAGGTTTTCTGAGATAAAGAAAATTGAAGGTACATATGTTCAAAATAACTGAATTTGAGAAATCACTTATTTATAAACAAATCAGATGTCCGTTTATTTATCCAGCAAGCCCATGTAAAATATTTAAAAGTCCGTTTTATGCAGAAACGTCTGTATCTCTCTTGTCCTAACCCCAATACCGGCATTTTTATAATCAAAATTGATCCAAAAAATGAGTCCCTTGCAATAGTGCAAATTTCATCGCAAAATTCATTCATTTGTTAACTTACCATTTTACCCCTATTATTGAAATTACTTAAATGTCCTTATTGAATCTAATTATCAATATTACTAGGTATTACAGTCTCCCTTCTTAAAAAGAATTTCGTCCTCAAAATTTCCAAGGGACAAAGAATGCAACTCACACATTCCTGTATGACGAACCACCTAAAGACTATCTATAACATATATTAACACCATTTAAATGACCATCCATACATATCATATACAATCAACCACTAAACTTTCTTAGCAATTATATACTCTAGCAACCCACAAACACACACATAGGCGCAAACATACGTATGCATGATCATGACAAATAGAATGGTAAGTTAACACAAAAATGCAACTGATAGCCGGCCTCCTGAACTAGTCAGCCTCTTGGAATGTATGCGAATAACATGGCATATTAAGCACGGTGTAATATATCATAATATAAGCATGTAATTTCTATATGTATTCAATTGTCATTCAATTCAACATATCATAATGTAGATATAAAATTGAGAAATCTACATAGATCAAAACATTGTAACGCAACTAAAAGCCAAGCAAACAAAATCTACACCATAAACAAAATGACCAAGTCAACTCAATCAACCAATCGTATCCTAACAAAACGATAATAATCTATAAAGCCATTCAACCATAGCTAGATAAATTAATTACATTAACAAACACACATTGGGAAAACATTATAGGAAAAAGTCAAAATGAAAAGATTGGATTCTCTCCTCCACTCTCTAAGTACTCTCTAGCGGATCGTTCTTCCTAACTCAATCTAAAAAACTGTACTACTAGCATATATACTAATTCCATAACACAAGCCTCAAATATATTCACTCCACTACAAATTCAGCAATCCATGTTGCCACCTCAGATGATTCGTCTTTTTTAGGTAAAAATATCATAGTCAGATGATGTCTTAACCTAGTAAACGTAGCATAACTTCTCTTCTAATTTCGTTCTAGCTTAAGTGGTATCATTTCATTTATGGTACCACTTCTTGAAACATCCAACAATCATGATACTGAAACATCATGTCATTAATCTATAAGAGTTTTATCCTAAGTCCTAAAATATACAAATATGCAAACATTCAAACAAAGAAACCCTATTCTATTCAACCATTAAAACATAGCATGTAAATTCCTAAATCTAAGTGAAATCCTAAGTCTAAGTGAAATCCTAAGTCTAAGTGAAATCCTATCATAAATTGTGAAAGTGTTTAAGTGATCGACTATGTGATACATCGTTCACATGCGCCCGGTATGCAACATAAACTATGCATCCTTATGTCGCTGCTTCCATAATAGTTTCCTTGGATAGATAGTATATCTTCAATTCGAGGGATGATTGACAAGAATCTACCTAACCCCTTCTCAAATCATACCCAAATCTCCAAATCCCATTTTCCATAAAAATTGCCTCCGCATTTTATTGTGTGAAAAGTATAATATCTTTTCCTCGATCTTTCAAACCAGACTTGTCCAAATTACTTGAAACGCTTCATTCCATTTAAATTAATAGTACCTTCTTATATAAACTTTACACCTACTTAATTGGAATAACTTTCGCAAAAATCCAAATGTAATCATTCCTTTATACAAACCCACAAATAACATCCTTTCTAAAGATAACTTCTCACCTTTCCACTTGTACCATACTATGGCCGAGATAACTTAGTACGTGATGATGTCTCTCCACATCAATCTAATAAACATAATATTCAATAATCCAAGTAGCATCATACACCAAAACTACATAAAAGACCATCAGAAATGGATGATGTCCTATCATAGCGAACATGGAATGGAACCTATGTCACATCTAACTCAAACAATATACTTGCAGTTGTGATGACAACTCAAGTATAAATACCATATAAATATATCCACATAACAAATATGGTAAGACAATAACCTACATGCTTGATGATTTATAGCCCACCAAGCCAAAACAAACATGTATGGTGTAACGTTGGTATTAACATTGGATAATTAACATCCATCCACAAACCATACAAATCTTCTACCTTTACCAGTAATGTCCAAACGCAAATCATTTAAATGTTATCTTCCTCTATCATCGACCATTACTACAATGATACGGTATGAAGGAATGAAAATATCAACTATTCCAAAATTTAATCTATGAACCGAACACCATGTCAAATCACATAGAAACACATTGGGTCACTGGACCCTATCATATGACATATTTTAGGCCCATTAAATCAAATTTCAAACCACATCTTAAATGGTTCTTAATCGATTGATAAACGAGAACCAATCAACTAAAATTCCAACATCACCATTGTCTCTTCCGCCCACCGGTTTTTTAGGTAAAATTCTAATTTAATTGTACCTTCAAAGGCTTCCAATATCATACGGGTATAACTTAGGTCTGACCTCCTTCATATGAACCGTAACCCAAATATTTTGTTGTTCAGTTCACCTCTCCTCTATGACATTCAATAAAATAATTTGGACTTACTTTTCTCTAACTAAAATATGATCTCTCTTTCAGTGACTCGGAAATTTTTCTATCCAACCCCTGACTCTCCTCTAGTGTCATATGCCAAAGTGGCTTGTCAATGGGCCCAGTGAGTTTTATTTATTTGGGGAGGAAGATCGAAATCTTCAACGAAGGCATGTGAGATTATTATGATATAGGATGGACAATAACTTGTTAATAGGATTATTGACATCACAACATAAAACAAAATCGTGCCTAGTCCATTACCTCTCATCCGAACTGTCTTCCTAGCACAAAGCAACCTCGTTCTGTGACGAGTCATCCAATCTATTTCAAAATCAACCCATACGCCAAGAACTCAGTACATATGTATCACTAAAGGGCTTTGCACCATATAACCAATTTCGAGTCATGCCAAATCATAGATAGATGGGTCGATCCTCTTACCGGGTTTGATACCATAATAGATTCATGCACTAGGTGAGATTTACAACCTAAATTATCTACCATAACACTCCATGTCCAAAAGTAATAACCTACCTTCTATACGAGCTGATTCCCTTTCTCTTAAGTAAATGGTGGAAACTTACACTTGGGATCACTTCCGCTACATAAGCTTTGACTATTTGACCTTCCTTATTCACTTCCTAACCCATTAAATCATTTTTCTATATATAAATAATTTAACAATTGGAAACTCCCTTTATGTATTAAAAAACCAGATTTACCATTCGACAATTCATCACAATGTCAAAATATAAAACTTCCATTCGCCTTTTTAAATGAATTTATCCTTTTTTATCAAACAATCATTTTACAAAACTTCCCATTTATTTAAAAGTTGTAATAATAATCTCAAGGTTGATAAGAAGAAAGCCAAGAAATCAAGGTAACTCAAGTGATGGAGGGAAAATTATTAGAATCAACAAAAAGTCAATGAAAAGAGCATGAGACACATCAACATAAAGACTAAAGGGCAAAGCAGAAGTTGGTGTCATATTTTCACCAATACTAATAGTTCGGTACTGAGCTATATAACTCGAAGATGACCTATCTCCTTAGGTCAAGGGGCTTTGATTTCTTTTGTACAACTTGGGGCCTTCATCTAGACTCTAATGCAAGCAGGCTTCTGACCCACTATCTTTGTTTCCTTATAAATACAAACCATAAAGCAACCAAAAGAGGATCTTCTCCATGCTCTTTCTTCTTCACTCTAGATCTGGGACTCCATTGTTCTTCACCTTCTTCCTCCCTCACAACAGTCACCAAGGCAGCTACTCTTGGCAGTTCTAGGATTTAGAACTTGTCAAATCCTTATGCTAGCTACTGATTCTCTCTCTAATTCCCTGTAATATCATATAAACTCTATCAAACCAATCAATAAAATCTATAAAGTTGACATAGGCTAGAGATTACAAAACCACTATAAAAATCTTATGTCTCCCAGTTATCTTTCTTTGATTTCTACTATTATATGCTAGATCTAAGTCTTATGAGTCCCCTACAACTCAAATCTTGGGTGTTGATCCATTTTTAGCATCAACATTTTGGTGCTTTCACTGAGAAAACTGAATCCAAGCTTAGATCGAGCTCTCTACTTAGGATTGGATGGGTCCATAAGTTAGATCCAGAAACTCTACTAGAAGGATATGAAGACTTGTTATTAGAGACCAACAACACCCAGAAAAGGAAAATCTTCCTCTAGGAGATCCACAAGAGGGTTAGCTAATGGTCATGAAGGAAACATTATATAACGATCCTGACTCGGCCTTCGAAAATCGGCACCCGTACTTCACTTGTACTCGAATGCCGCAGATTCAAACGCCGAATCTGGCTCGCCGCAGTAAGTATAACAACACAGCGGAATAAAGAAATAGATGATATCATATACAACTCCAATGAATACAATATCCAGAATGATATACAACAATGATATCAATATGATACAACAATATCAGAGACAAGTAAAGATGCTACAGCGGAAAATAGAAGTGATACTCCAAATGATCTTCAAAAGAGAATGAATCCAATAACTCCAACATCAAGCTCGAACCCCCATCACATCTCACTAAGAGAAGCAACGTCAATCATCATCTCCAAAAAACTGAACTAGCTCCCAATAATCTACTAAACCTGACTATCTGAAAAACCCAACTTTAGACTGCCCGTGTGGAAATTTGTGGGCACCCAGAGTTTAGGAAGGGAACAATAAACTCTGGGTCAGTCATGGGACTGGTGTGAGTAACAAAAACAGTTTATCTTTAAACAAGCAACAAAAGAATTTTAAACATTGAAATCCACAATGCTTTTTGGAAAATGAAACTACCATAAGGCCTCCCTCCACACACACAATGCAAACGCAGAATTTTAGGAGATTTCTCCTTATGATAGTCAAACATGCTTACTACGCAAAAGAAAAACTCTTTTGATATTATTACTAGTGCATAGTGTGAAAATCCTTTCGAAAATATAATATTAATCTTAGCTAGCATACCACATTTCGTCGTATACCTACTATAGCTACTATGTTCAATAGCAGGTTACCACCACATTCCATAGCAGGTAATACAACCAAAACCGTACAGGGTTCGTATTGTTTCTTTGGATTTTCCAACAAATGGTCAGGCTAAGGAACTTCCTATGCCACATGTGAACGCCTCTGGAGGGACGCCCCGAGAACCACCTAGCTCTCTGCCAACATAAGGCCGGTTACCCCCCTTCCCGGGTAGTAAACCTGAGATATGCCACCCCCGGTCGTTTGCGACCTTTATCCGAGGCGCCTTGATCACACAACAACAATCACACAGTAAATGAAATTGGAGCAACCACACAGGTAAATATCTGGGCTCCATACCATGATACCACCTTTTTCCAGAAGGAATGGACATACCCTAGGGGAGCTACCCTTGAAACCTTGCCGCATCTTTCCTGTTTCGACCATTACCAGTCTGTGAGGCTCGATGAGGTCTCGTCCACAAAGCTACGCTTTACACGAAAGCCATGCTTTGATCAACAAATGATCAACATCACACAGCAACACTTAGCATGCCACATTACCAAATTGGGAGTATATCACTGATAACCTTCAACTACATAACCTCTGAGCTCGTACGTCTCAGAGAAGGGTGTTAAGCTAAGAGAACAAATTCTCCGTCACCAAACAGAAATGTATTTGAAAGAAATCAGCTTTATATCTCAAAGTGTAATGTCAGACATACAACCATACAAGTCTGTTCCGGGTTCGAACAGAACCGAAGGCACTTCCAAAGAAGCCCTTGCAAATCCGGATAATTTCTAATCACGTCCGGACTTCCCATCACAAAGGGTAATAAAATCTCTATACCGGGGATAAGCCGATGCAGAGACAATCGATGGTAATCCTTTCGTTTTCGAAAGTATCCGGTCTTCACCACCAGTCTTCAAATGCTATCCATATACGTCGTATCATTATTCGGAATGGGTTATATGACACAAAGGTCCTCTCCCGGCTAAATCGAATAATGAGCGCAATATTTAAAAACATATGGATATTGGGATTTCAATTAAGTCACAACTTATTACCCAAAACTCCTCTTTAAAATGGTTTAAACACATTACCATTTTAATCTTTAACATAAAAAGATTCATCTCACAAAGTTCACCCAGTTTCACAAAGATCTATTCATAGATTTTCCAAATCAATTTCCATTTCAATTTGAATTAACTCGTTAAATCTTTAAATCAAAGATTTAATTGATAGCTTTCAAAACAATTCCATTTTGACCTTTTATACAAAAGGTACACCTTTCCAATTTCAAAACAAAGTTAAACCGTTTTCATTTCAATTTGAAATTCTTTTGACACAAATTGGAAGTTCATTCCTTATATGAAAGCTTCTATTATTTGAAAACAAATAGTTTACATTTCGGAAAATCTGATTCGTTTATACGAGTTAAAGTCCTTGGGTTAAATTCAAATTCTCAAAACCATACTTTTTAAAATGGTTTAAATTCATATAAACACATTTATAACATCTTTAACCATAATTTCCAAACATGGAATTCAATTCCAAATTTTGAATTCAAATTCAAATTAATTTATTTAAATTGAAAAACTTTACCAAGTTATTCAAAATAACTTTTATCTTAAAACTCCTTTTCAAAACTTTTACATTTAACCCAAATCCATTTCCAAAATCAATTGAAATTAAAATTTCAATTTCAAAAATATTAATTTTAAATCATCTGTGACTTAACTGATTTCCTCGTGAAATCCATATTTGTGTGTGTATGGTGTAGTCCAGGGGTTTCACACAGTAGTGCAACATCATTCAATCATCACAGATCAGAATACAGAAATATAGTTGATAGGCGATATAAACTATAACGCTTATCTTTCATTCACAAATCACAGATAATATATTACATTCATCCCAAATAAATAAACTACAGTACAGATCACACACACAAATCAGAATATATCACATAGCATCACAGATCAGGGAATATCAACAATTCAATCAACCAATAGAATCCAAATATTCATAAGTAAATTTAATTTAATTATCTGATTAATTGAAATCAGATTAATTTCTATGAATAGATTTACTAGTTATGGTAAATTAATAATCAATTAATTACGAACCATTTAATGAATTATCCTTTAATTAATCATAAATTAACCCTTAATTGATAATTAATCCTTAATTAATTATTCTTAATTAATTTCAATGAACAATTAATTTCTTAATTACTTCCATAAAGTAATTACACTTACACAATTTCATAAATGATTATCATTAATTAATTAATCTAATTTATTGTTAAAATTAATCACATTAATTAATTATTTAAATAATCCTAGTTAATGACTTTTTCATTAACTATTTTCATTAACCAATACTTTAATTACTTCTTTAATTTCTATTGATAAATCAGATTAATTAATCACCTTAATTGATGACACTAAGTAATTAACCTTAAATTACTTATTTATGATTCTTTAATTCCTTACATAAAATAATTACCCTTTTTAATTACTTTAGTTAATTAACATTTAAATCTTATATAATACCCTTTGGAATTAATTATCAATTACCAATTAACTTAAAACCTTTGAGTTAAATCATTCTTTAAAACATTTCATTTCTTAATTACCCACTTAATTTTCAATATTAAGTTTATTTAAAGTAAACTTTAAAATGAAGTTATATATTTATATATTAAACACTTTTAAAATCAAAATAATTTGTTTTAAAATCTTAATAAGTCTCGACTTAAATCAACATTCATTATTCAAAAAGAAATGGGTAAGAAATTGTTCAAACTTGACCAAGTTTTAAAAACTTAAACCCTGTTATTACACTTAATTCCCAGACCCGAGCAAAACTACAAAAATCCTGAGCTTTACTTCGAGTTTTCCCTTGCCTCACTCGTCTTCGAGTCAACACGTGTATAACTTCGAGTTCAACCCCGAAGAATACCCTTCTTCCAAATTCCACTTTAAACCCAGACACACCTATACGAATGTGCACGTGCACGATCACCAAACTGGTTTTCGACCATCGACGCTCCATCCAGCAAGTCATCAATGACCTCTACCTTCGATTCGACCACCCAGATCATCACTTCCAACTAAAAATCCAAATCGAGCAATGTGGAACAACTGGAACCAAAACTGATCGTTCAAGAATCCCCTCGACCTCCTATCTCCGACCACCGAAGCATCAGTAATTCCGGTCACGACTTCGTCCATGCCATAGCTACCTTTCCCCAGAGTTCTGTTGAACTCGATCATCCTGAGGAGTCGTGCCGATCAAAATACCCAACCTAGTAAAAACTAGGGCTACAGACTTGAAACGATCACCGCCGTCACCACGGTGGTCGATTCACCTTGCTGACAATTTTCCCTAACTCCCCGATCATTCTTGCATCACCATAGAAAATTTCAACCTCCCAGATCCTTGAGATCATCAGATTCACCCAATTTCCCATTTTCAGTTCAACCCAGAACTGCTCATTATCCCCATCACTAAAAATTAGGATTTTAGTTTTAAAAATCATGATTTTAGATAAGGATTTAGTTTATAACCTTGGATTGCTAAATTAACATGTTTGAATTTCCACTTATATTAAGTTTGCTCTGTTCTTTTTGATTTCCAGATACAATACAAAATTATTTTTAACTTAAATACTTTTAAACTTTAATCTATGATACAACAACATATTTTGTTTGAAACTTAAACCCTAACATAGATTAGGTCATGAGATAATGATTTTTTATTAAAACATAGGTTAAAACATAGGCCTGGAAACTAAGAACAGGCAAGAACAAGATACAACAGCAAGCATGCATCAATACATCCATGTATATACACAGAGAATACAATCATATACATTCGCACAATACTACTTTATTTCCAGAAATCCACATGCAATCAGATATCAAGATACTTAAGTTTTTAGAAAGAATGTTACTCACAGTGTTTCAGGAGAATGAACAGAGCATTCTTTTGAACCAGGCTTTGAAAATTTGCAAGTTGAAATCTTTCACTTGATCTCTAGTTTGTTTTGATATGTGTTGTTGTTTAAGTTTTGAATGGTATTTGCTTTAGATTTTTTCTCAGTTTTGAATGGAACAAACTGATGAAAAGGAAGATGATGTATAAAGAAATGAAGTTACCAGGTTGATAAATTATTTTGTGCAAGTGATAATTTTTGTTTGTACAATAGTCAATGATATTTACTAGCAAATGGAGGCTGAGGTACCTTGCATTAATTATGATTGCCTTGTTTAACAAGCTTATACTTATCCTATTTGATTTTTTGTACATAGATATTTTTGTTTTCTTTAGCTAAGTGTACATACTTATACTTATATTTTTTTCCATATTTGAATGTATACTACTTGTTCCATATTATCATTCCTTACAAATAAATTTCTATTTTAATTTGTTATTAAAATTTTATTTAAGGTGCTACTTTTTATTTTCATAATCTATCTAATTTATCTTATATATTTTTACTTTTATTTATTTCTATCTTTAGCTTAAATATTTTTTATATTTTTTTACTTTATTTTATTTTTCTTTTATTAATTTGTAGTCTATTATATTTGTATTGTTTGTATTGATTTATGATATCAAGATATATATATATATTTATTTTATAAATTCAAATCATTAATAACCATCAATTCTAAGTTTAAATTATTTATTTATTTCCTTGTGTCCAAAATCTATATTTTATATTTATTTCTAACCCATTTATTTAAGATTTGAATTCAAATTCAATGTATATATATATATAAATTCAAATTTACTCATATATGCCCATATACATATATATTCACATATATACATATATATACAATATTTAAATTTTAAATGATTTAACATAGAATTTATTTGAATTTGGTGAAACTTGCATCAATTTACAATTTTAATTAAAAAAATCAATTAATTATCAATTTAAACTTATTTAAAATCCGGGGTCGTTACACATTCACCAAACGGAAGTTAATAATGGAAATGCAATACCAAAATCCTCTACTCAACATGAAGTTTTTACTAGAGGAGAGCTTAGTAAGATGATTCATGAACTTAACCAGAAAATGGCGGATAGCCAGAAAGCTCTCATGGACAAGATGGACGCTTTGCTCAATCTGTGACCCTGCACTACTAGGAGAACTAAAAGGGAAACTTCATCTATCATAGAACAATAGAATTCCTTTATTTTTGGCCTAAATGGATAGATGGGAAACAAAAGCAAAAGAAAGTAGTTGGTGGAGTTGTAGGAGGAAGTAGGGTGCTCCCCTTTAAGAAAATAGGTTGGTACCAAGAGAATTTCACTCGGTACCTAGAGAAATGCCCATGTAGATGCTACTTAGGAAGGTGATGCCATGGATGTATCTGATGAGGTTACAGCTAGATGATGATGATTTGGAATTGGATATCGATGCTCATGAAAGCGGAGTTCAGACAACCGCAGTTCAACCAACTGTACGTCCACCAAATCCCGAAGGAGTGGTACTCCCAGAGATAGGAGCACCTAGATGTCGGCAGATAAACGGAGACCATTTTCATAGTTAAACACTTAGTGTAGCCCATGATAGTCGACCTTTAGATTACCGTGCCAGCGAGGAGTACAACACTGACATGGCCAAACTTTTGGTAGAGCAAAGCAGGGGCAGAAAGGATGAAGACTAGGATTCTACGCCAAGTCGAACTCCATTTACTAAAAATATCTTGAGAGAGGAATACCTCAAGAAGTTCACTATGCCAACTATGCCACCCTACAATGGAACCATGGATCAAAGACAACACCTCTTCAAGTACGAATGGCATATGGATGGAGCAAGAGCAACGGATGCCGTCCGCTGCAGATATTTTTCCAATCTTTCTTGAAGGAGTTGCTTCGATGTGGTTTACCAGGCTCCCGCCTAAGTCTATGTCGACGTTCAATGAATTGGCTAAGAAGTTTCTAGAGCAGTTCAGGCTCCACTTTAATATACTAAAGGTTGTCATGTCTCTGTCTAACTTATCACAAGGACCTAATGAAGCTTCGAGGCATTCCTAAATCGATTCAATATCGCTATTTCTGAACTCAACAAACCGAAAGAAGACTTAGTCTTTATGGCCTTAGTCCGAGGCATTCACCCAGATACAGATTTCAATAGATGGTTAATGATGAAGCAACCCGCTACTATGGAAAAATTTCACCAAAAGGCGAATCAATTTCTGTAGTTGGAAGAAGCGAGACTGCCTGAAGGAAATGTCAATGACAAACAGTCAAAGGAAGAAATCCATAGCAACATTGCAGTAAACGCTGGAAACTTTGGAAATCAAAAGAAAAGAAGTCAAAACTCTAATAACGGCATGACGCGAATGCAAAACGTCTGAAGAACTTCGGATTGGAAGATTACATGCCCTTAAATGACATACCAGAGAATATATATCTTGCTACTCGAGGAACCGAGCAATATAGGAAGCTGCCCAGGAGGGAAGTTGTAACACCCCGTGCTTTAATGACAAATAAAATCAATTGAATTAACATAATTGCAAAATAGTGAAAAATATAAATGTCAAATATACACAATTAAAAATTAAGAGGTTACATAGGTATATGCAACCAATGAGTGTGTGATTAATTGACGCATCAATCAATTAAAAGCGGAATTAATTAAGAGACGTAGAGGCATCAATTAGTCAGAGAATATGTCACTTTTATAACATTAATTAATTAAAGGATCTTCTAATAAAGGGAAATGTATGTGGGGAATAAATTAAATGATAACATACATATATTGATTTATAATTGGCGCAATCAATTAATTGAGGAATTAATTAAAGACAATAAGTAAGCGTCAATTAATAAAAAAGAGAAACTTATACGTCAATTAATTGGGTAATGAATTGGCGGTTTAAATATGTACAACTAATAAATGTGTGATTGAGTGACGCATAGGAATCAATTTGGATATCGATTAAAATGGGAAAACGTGTCAATTAATTAATTGGCAATTAGTTGAGCGTTTTAAAAGGGTGTCAATTAATCAAAGAATATGCCATTTTTATAATAGCTAATAATGTAAATTAATTAGCTAGAAGAAAACGCCGGTTATAGGATTATTTGTTTCCAAGTTAAAAAAAATTGGAACGCGTACAAAAATCAAACAAAGTAATTAGGTTTATGATGTAGGTAAATTAATAAGAATAAATTAAAAAGTATAACTTTTATATGCATTCAATTAATAGAGGTATTAATTGACGTGTTCAAATAGGTAAGAAATTATAACGTATAAGAATCAATTAATATTGGATATATATATATATATATGATCTAATTAATTAGATCATCAATGAGAGAATCTTATTTAGAAGAAAACATGAATTAATAGGGTCATATAACAAAGGAACAAATGAATAACACTGGAGAGTTATACGGTATAAGCCAATGTAAACAAATCAAGTTCTGATGGTGAGGATTGTTTTAGGGTTAATCGGATGGTTCCTAGTTGTTCACTACACCTATAAATTGAACGTAACTTAAGTTACTTAACCCTAGCCCACACTATTTTCTTTAAATCAGCTACCGTCGTTTACAGCAAACTCCTCTTCTCTTCTCTTTCTTCCTTTCTCCTTTGTTAATCAAATATTTCCCCAAACCAAAAATAAAATTAAGCAAAGAAATACATACAAACAAATTAGAAAATTGCGCAAACAAATTAGAGAATTTACAAGAATCAAAAAGGGGAAAAAGTGGAGAAAAGCGTAGCAAATTAAAAGGGATAGAGATTGAAGCTTAGGACGACATGTGAGTGGATTTAATTATATATCTTTTATGTTATGATATATTATTATTAGATTCCCATTAAATAATTTTATTTAGTATTTATTTCAGTAATTACTTCAGTTAATTAGTTATGTTGAGACTGTAAATTGTATAAGAGAGCTTATATTTAATTAATATTAGGCTTGATAGTTAGGGAAAGACGTAAGCCTAAAAGTAAGAAGTTTACAGTTGATTGCATCTATTTTAAAGTAGAAATTTAGCCTGTAAACATTAGCTTCTTTTTATTCCTTTTTACGTGAATAAAATAGTAAAGAGAAGAATTCACAAATACGGACTAAAATAGAAGAATACCAGATTTACAGAAATCAGATGTAAAGTAAGAAAAACTGAAATAAAAGGAGAAAGATAGAAATTTACAGTACTTATGCTAAAACAGGAGTAATAACTTAAAGAAAAATCTAATAACTTGATTTGGAAGTACGTGGCAGATTAATTGGTTGGTTTAGAAAATAGAATACATTTCTATAGTTTAATATCTAAAAAGATAACGATAAACATAATTGCAAGAATAAAAGAAAGAAAAAGGGAATTGGTGTAAAATAGAGAAACCACCGTATTTTGTACTATCCAAAAAGTAAAGAGATAATAAAAGAAATATCTTTCAGTTACGGATTATTATTTATAGCATTATTTAGTATTAAAATATGGAAATGAATTTTTAGCACAGTTTTCGTAACCAACCAAATAGAATAGACTACTTCCAATAATATAAGAAGATAAAGCAAAGAATTGAAGGAATCAAGTTAATTATTAGATAAGACTAGAAGCTATAAACAGAAATGTACCTAGATCTGCATTTACTGCGCAGATAGTAGAATAAAAGTAAAGTAGTTATTATGATAAGTAAATTTGTGATAAGCGGACGTAGTCCAAAGCTAAGCTTGTCATATAATATAAGAGAATTAAATAGAATTCAACATCATAATAAAAGAAGACAGACTAGAATAGAAAAGAGACGTTTGTAATTATATTTATAGTGTACATATTATAAAAGAAAATAAAAGCGACAATTACAAGTGAAATTATAACATAGGTTATAATTAAGTACAAAGAACAGAAGAAGCTTATTTTAATAAACTTAAGACTTAAATTAAGTTAATAAGCAAGATAATAGAAGTGGCCCATACCAACAGCATTCCCTTTCAGTAGGGAATTGATAGTCTCACAACAGTTAGGTGAGGCTGGGACAAGATTATGCTAATTAGGGTAAATAAGTAGCCAACGGGATAAGAAAAGTAAACTAAACGCAAATTAAAAAATTAGACTTAAGGTCTAATGAAAGAGTGAGATGCGTTTGAAGCAGCCCAAAGGATGAAGAGCCTAACGAAGTAGTTCATCACAGATTTCATCACAGAAGAAGCATGTTCAACTTAGTTGTTTTGGGCTAGAAGGAAGTACGAGACTTCAACGGGACGTGAGGGTACTCTAGGATGGCCCTCTGGAGAAGGCGTAGTGAAGCAGTCCTCCAGAGGTAGGTCTATAGGTGTTCCATCAAAAGAGTATGCCTTGACTGCTTTTTGCATGGCAGGATCATTGTAGGCAGTCAAAAGGGGTTGATGTTTGGAGTAGGATATTCGTATGTCCCAGTACTTGCAAGTAAGTTTAGTGGACAAGACCCAAAATGTAACAACCCGCATATTTTACGATTGTATATTTAAATGTTTTATTTAAATATAGCATCGTTGGTCGGATTAAAGTCCGAAATGCTACTTTTTGAAAACAGTCGAATTAGGACTCGTGACCACTTCCATTGAGTCCAAAATGGCGTTTGCGACCTTTTTGAGTATAAACATCGATATGTTTGGAGTTGAGTAGAATTTTTCTATTTTTCTATTGGGCTTTGGGTTTGGGTTCAGCCCACCAACTCATCTAATACCCTAACTCCTCCAACTCCTCTTCATTCATTCTATTATTTCCTAACACTCTCAAGCTAAAGGAAAGAATGAGGGAAAAGATGGGAAATTAAAATTCCTAAGCCCTAGTTTTCTTAGGAAATTCAAATTCAAGTTATAAATCGAGAAGCTTAGGTAAGCATCCTCTTCATCTTCTCCATCTCAATCTCTCTCCAATTTTAGAAATTTCCTATAACCTAACTTAGGAAATATTTGCTTATGATCTTAGATTGGAGCTTCTAGAGTTGAAGTTGAAGAGTGGTTGATCTTTCCTTTGTTTTTGAGCTTCTCATTCGAATGAATTTGGGTTTGAAGGTGAGTTTTTGAACTCACATCTACGTCTATAACTCTCATTGTTGTTAGGTATGAATTCCTAACATTTATTCATGTTCATTTGCTTTTGATTTGAATTGATTTGGTGAATTTTCCAATTTTTTGTTTTGAAGTCCAATTTTATGAAAATCCTACTATGGATGTTTGAACATGATATTTGGGGTGTATCGAAGAGCCTATAAGGTTGGGTTGTCGCTTGGCATAAATCCCTAGTCTTCGTTGCTCGTTCGAGCGCTCCCGAATCGTTTTGTCCATCATGGCCTAGGCAAATTGTTGCCCAGACCAGGTGACCAGACGCCTGGTTGGTCAAGTCCAGATGTCTGGTTATAGACCCTGGAGAAAAAAATGCAGAGAACAGAATCAGGCGTCTGGTACATCCTTTCAGACGTCTGGTACAACTTGTCAGACGTCTGATACAACCTTTCAGATGTTTGGAAGGTTTTCAGGGAAAATATATATTTCCAAAACCTAAATCCAGACGTCTGGATTTTCAACCAGACGTCTAGAACTGTTCATTTTGCCTATTTTGGCTGTTTTTTGAGTGGATTTCCGATTTTTAATCGATTTTTGTTGATCCGGTTAGATGTTATCACTTATTATCGACTTTGATGACTACTTTCTCTGGATTTTTGGGAATATCCATTTGATGGATTTAATATCGATTTTTATGGTTTTAATTCACATCGTCGAATGTGAATTTTTGGTGATCGATTGTTTCTACAATCGTTTTTCTGTGATTTTCACTTTTAAAATACAAAGTTTTTCTATACTAGTAGTAAATATTCAAACGCTTTCAAAAAGATGATTTCAATACCATTTTTAATACAAAACTCATTTTTAAATCTATTTTCCAATCTATTAGTATATACAAACCTTTACCTCATTCTAACGAGAAATCCAATTAAACGACTTAGCAAAAAAGTGGTATGAAACGCTTGCATTTACTTCGTCGGTTAATTCTTAGACTTGTTCGATTGAAATCTTGTGACATTTTCGAGTGGAAATCTACAATTTGTTCATAAATATTTAAGTTAAGCCAGTGGTTATGGGACATGAAGCTAAACTCATTTATTTACTGGCTTAGTGTAATCTACACTTTTTATTGATCAATGGTGATCATTCTATGGTTTAGATTAGCGATATGCGATGTCTCTTTGTCCACGAAGGGGACTGTACCTCGTTTTATAGAGCTTCATCTCATTTTCTTATAGGCTAGCGACCCATGATTTTATGGAGTTCGGTTCATCGGGCGTACCGTTGTTGTACTACGTCGTCGTTCCAGCTTATCAGGTTCATCGGGCGTACCGTTATTGTACTACGTCGGTGTTCCAAATTATTTGAGTATCGGGTTCCTCGGGCGTACCGTTATTGTACTACGTCGTTGCACCGGTTCTATGGTTAGCGACCATGGGATAGCGACCCGTTTGTGATACAAGTGTTGGTGAGTTTTCATGCTCCCGTTTGTGATAGGCCTCCCCCTTTGTGTTTTCTGGATTTCTAATTGTTGATTTATGGAATTTGTGTTTCACCGATTTTTGTGATTGGCATTGATATGTTTTGTCAATATTTGATGTTTGGTGAATAAGCTAAAGAATGTGATATTCTTTTTGGATATTTGAGATGATTTGAGATATTGTATGATTTTTGTTGTTATCAAATGTATGCTTGTCAAAGTATGGCATTATTGTTATCATACGTTTTTGTCAAATCTCTTATCCTATCTCATTTTATATGATATTTATAGCTAGACTGATCCGTTTATTATTTTTCTTCTTAAATAATACTCGGGTCAGACCGAGGTATTTCAGCTGCTTCTACTTGACTTCTTATTAGGGACCATCATCTGATTTTTTTGCTTACTACTTTAGATTAGTAGATTTTGCTTTTATACATTCGAGATAGAGACTCCTTGATGTATACTTATTCTTTTGTCTAGAACTTGTACCTATTCTTTTGTGATGTAGTGGATCTTGTATGACCACTACTTTGATGTACACTTCTATGTGTTATATTCATATCTGTTTCCGCCTTTGTGATATGAATATATGTGACTGATTTGTGTTATGCTTATTTCTATATTTGTTTCCAAATGTCACATAGCCACTGTGTGGTAGCTTTGAGTTTGTATTTGATATGTCGGATTTCCTCTTTAAATGAAATGCATGCCATACTATCTGACATATCTGTACTCGCACAAAGCAATTACACAGATGGTCACTCCTCAACAGCCTTATTCTTCGCGCTAGTCGACGGCATTAACCCATAGTGTCCTTGGCTAGTGTGACTATAGAGGTGGGGCGTTACATAAAAGGATAGTCGCATGTGGATATCGGGCTAGCTTCAAAACCAAGAGCGAGTTCGGGAAAGAATAGAGTTAAACCAACAGTCCAATGATACTTTCACTATCGAGACATTGGATGAGAGGCGCAGCCAATTGGATGTTTAGATTGTTTGCAGTAGGGCACAGCCACTTAGCTCTTTAGATGTCTTTCGATTAGTTGAGGGGTGGCTACATGGGGCCATAGCCACGATAAGAAAAGAGACAGACCAAATAGAATATATGTATTGTAGGCCTAACGAGGCAATCCTTTACAGAAATAGAATATCTGTATTGTAGGCCTAACGAGGCAGTCCTTTACAGAAATAGAAAATCCCCGACTGAATTCCGTACAAGGTAGACCTTGTTAAGCGGGATTCAGGGAGTAGAAAGAACGATTACATATAGTCCTCAAGGTACGCACTGGATGGTACATCAAGGATGTCCGAGCAATAGTATAGACTAGTGCGGACGCCATTTTACGTTTTCATAGTAGACGATGGAACATCTGTATTGTAGGCCTTATGAGGCAGTCTCTTATAGATGTAGTTACAGAACTCTGTGGAAGCAAGATGATCGAGTCCTTTGCGAGGAGGATACGGAAGGTACTATGGGTAGTACCTAAGACCAATGTGGTCATTGGGCATATAGCTACATATATATATATATATATATATATATATCAGTTATTAGGTTTTAATCTACTAGGGAGTAGATGGGAAGGATTCACGCACAGAGGCGAGAGTATTATAAACCCAATGAACCTAAAATAAAAGTAAATGGAAATAAAACGGTATATGTAGAATTAAGCTTAGAAGTGTATAATTTGTCCATTCACCAGAACTTTAGTTCTGACCCCCTCCTCATAACAGCCTACAGTTTAGGTAGATAGCAGAGACTTCCCAGCTTTGAGACACTTGTTTAGAAAGTGTTATTTTATTGGTGAGTATTTACTTACTATTATATTTTAGTCAGTTCCGCTGTGAGATATTTATCTAAGCTCCGATATATTTGTCTTTGCCTATTTGCAGTATACCAGATACCCAACTCGGGCTTCAGTGGGCTTGGGTTTTAGCGTTTTTTGTGAAAAATCCGGACCCACTAGAACTTGGGTTGTTACATTTGGTATCAGAGCCTAGGTTTAGGATTCCTAGGTAGATAGTGAGTGAACGTATTTGTATTTTTGAATAAAATATAAATATATTATGTACTAAAATCCAAATAATCCCCAATTATAGATTTTAACATATGGAAAGTTTTTAGAAGTATATTTTGCTTAGTTTGCTAGTTGGGTTTGGGATGACCCAAGTATGTTGAGCCCTATGTTATTACTGATTTATAGCATACAAATAAGCCATGTTTTGAGAGGAAATTTGTATCCATATGTTATAGGAAGTAGGGAAGTCCCCTAGGGATAGCGGGGAGAGTGTTTTTATTTTGAAAAGAATAAGAGGTTTTAGTAAAAAGAATATCCACTTTATGTCTAACCCAATAAAATGAAACTTTCTAATTTAAAGTTGAAAAATATAATTGTTAATATATTTGAGGAAGTAAATATTGGGTTTTTGAAAAAAATAAGTGGTATGAAATTTAAATTTGTTTTTATATGAAGTAAATTTTGTTAAAAGTGATATTCTTTTTAAAGAATTATAGAGCATGTATAGCTCGCTAGTTTTTTTGTAGGTAAACAAAGATTTTAAAAAAAAACCTAGAGTGTGTTAAGTATCGAAAATGTAGGTTACAACACTTATTTTTGTAATAAATGTTTTCAGTAAAAATAAAGGAAGCATAGATTATGACACTATTGTTATAGTAGATGACTCCCAAAGTAAATATTTTTACATAGCATACGGGATTTATTAATATTTATTTTAATTGAATCCATATATTAGTATTTTTGGGTTGTAGTAACGGTGTTTTACGCAACATTTGTTTTGACCCAAATGAGTTTTGGAGATAATCTCTAAAGTGGTTTGTATGTACACTTATTATTTAAATAAGTATATGAAAATATTTTCTAGTTATAAAGAAGTTTTAAAAATGAGTTCTTCTGAAAAATAATGTACGATAAATTAATGAATTTAGTAGGAATTATCTTATGTAAGTAAATATAGAGTAAACATACCTTAATCTATTGAAATGAAATGAATAATGATATAATTTTCTATGAATCACAAATAAAGATGTTCTGTGCAAGTTATAAGGAATACGTGAAAGAGATGTACAAGGTATGGAAAGCACCATATTTCATATAACCTATTTCGATAAAATATAAAATAAATTCCTTATAATTTCACAAAAACATGAAATCCTCCTTTAAAGGATTCATAGAAGATTTTGGCGTTAATGGTTTCTCATAAGAGAAAATAATTCCAATACATTAAGGTATAAAACCATTAAGTGTAGTAAGTTAGTAACTCCTTCAAGGTTAAGTAATTGGAAGAGTAGGAAAGTTAAGATATTTTTGATAAAATAATTGTTCTTATTTAATCCAGTTTTAGTAAATTTGAAAATCTATAAGAAAAAAGAAGGATATTTTGAAAACATGTGGAGACATTTTTTTTAAAGTCAAGAAAAAAGAAAAATGTTTTAAGAACAAGCAAGACATGTTTTAAAAAAAAATGGTTTGGTGGAAAAGGAAATAAGTTTTTGAAAAGATAAAATTTAGAAGCTTTAATTTTTGAAGTAAAATGATAAATACCAAACCAAACCAGATTTTTAAATATGGAGTAGATATGAATCATTTCCTAGGTGTAACGGGAAAAGTATGGGGCTATAGCAGTAATTACTTCTAGTAGTAATAATGAAAGTTCTCGTAAGGTGTATAGGACACTAGTGAAAACCTAGAAATGTTGCTTCATGTGTGTAGACTATAGAAGAATAGTGAAATGATATTAGTAAGATGATAAGACACATGTGGTTGGGATAGGTAGACCTTAGTTGGGGAAAGATAAAAGCTAAAGAGAGAATTTCCCCAAGTTTAGTTTCCTTTTTAGATAGAGACTGCATAGATTGAAATCCTTATCCATTGCAGTAAATGAGACTTAATTATTCCTTTTTGAGCATGGAATAGAAGAGATGCATAGATCTTATTCGTCATGAGTAATATAGCGTAAATTGGTAAGAAGTAATAGACGACAAGAGGAGCATATGAGTTACTTGGATTCCTAGAGTATGAACTTTCTGTGTCAGAGTGGACATGGTCCTAGACCTCCTTGCCCTAGATGATAGCTGTGTTTAGTTGCTGTATTAAAAGAAGAGTAAAAGCAGATATAATGTAACTAAAAGAAAAATAGTAAGATCTAAAGAAAGCAACAGAAACGTCAATAGAAATAAATGAGAATTGCAAAATAAAAATACATCTTTCCCATAAATTAAGCTTGGGAAAAAGTTTGAAAATAAAATTCTTTCTCATGTAAACCGTGCTTGGGAAAGAAAATATAGGTTTTATAGGATAGCGGCATTAGTTCCAAGTACGGAGAGAGAGATACGTAAAAGTAAAACGGAGAAATGTGAAGTTTTTCCACTTTCTACCTTCTTTCTAACATAAGAAATCGAATTTGGAAAATTAGAATTTTCAAAAGTTCAAAAATTAAAAGTTGTGTGGTAGGTTTGGACGTAAAATTTGTTGAACTATGCTCCTATTCAGTAGGAGTGTAGGAAAAAATGGATGAAAAATGTTTTGAGTTTTCAAATGATTGCATTCATATAGAAATTGCAAGTATATTTAGGATGTGTGCATCATGTTTTAAATGGAATTTCTAAAAGAAAATGCATTAATATAGGAGGTACCGCTTAGAAATTCTTGTACATGCATATATTTTATGATGTATTGCACTTTGCACTAGGCACGGATTGTTGCAAAATTTGTTGTACACTAAATGATTGCTAGTGTAGAATGGATGCACGAAGGTTTGCATGATTGAACCCTTATCAAATTTCGGGGACAAAATTTCCTAAGGGGAGAGAATGTAACACCCCGCGCTTTAGTGACAAATAAAATCAATTAAATTAATGTAATTGTAAAACTGTAACGAAGCGAATTTTGCCCGCTCGAAAATCAACATCCATACTTTACATCGTACTCGAATGCCGTAGATGACTAGATTCGACCGTTCAAATTCGAGTCGCCGGAGCTTATAACAACATTAAGTAAACAACACAGTGGAATAATTGAATAATACAATGATATACAATATCTGATACAACAGAGTGATACAATGAATATCAATATACATCAGAGATATGATACAACAAATAGCAGCGGAAAAGAAAACAATAACATCAGCAGCGGATAATCTCCATCTTTAAAATGCTAATCCATAAATAGATTGAACTCCCAATAACGATGCACAAAGATAAGCAAGTGCAGTCCATATCCAAAGACTGAACTAGCTCCAGAAAATCTACTAATCTGACTATCTGAAAAACCAAACTCTAGACTGATCGTGTAGAAAATTTTGAGCATCCAGAGTTTAGGAAAGAAACAATAAACTCCGGATCAGTCATGGGACTGGTGTGAGCAACAAAAACAGTTTATCTTTAAAACAAATAGCAGAGAATTTTAAAGTCAATTCGCAATGCTTTTGGAAAATGAAACTACCTTAAGACCTCCCGCCACACACACAATGCAAACGCAGAATTGGAGGAGATTTCTTCTTATGATAGTCAAAGATGCTTACTACGCAAAATCATTCGATTTAATATTATTATTAGTGCATAGTGTAGAAAACATTTCGAAAGTATAATATTAATCTTAGCCAACATACAACCAGTATCTTATGCCTACTATAGCTACCATCTAAACAGTGGTGACCACCGTACGTAAATGGCAGGTTCTACAACTAATACCGTACACAGTTCGTATTGGAAGATGGATTTCCAACAAATGGTCAGGCCAAGGAACTTCCCATTGCCACATGGAAACGCCTCTAGAATGACGTCCCGAGAAATAACCTAACATTACGGTTAGATCTCTGCCAACACAAGGTCGGGTTACCCCTAACTGGGTAACTACTGACACGAATATGTCATCCCCCGATCGTAACCGATCTATATCCGAGGATCCTCGATTTCCAACAACCACAAAGTAATAAATTTGCAGCAACCACATAGGTTAAGTATCTGGGCTCCATACCATGATACCACCTCTATCCAGAAGGAATGACATACACTAAAGGGGCGCTACCCCCTAATAACCTTGCCGCATCTTTCCTGTTTTGACCATTTCCGGGGTGTGAGGTCCGACGAAGTCTCGTCCACAAAGCTACGCTATGTCACAAAGCCATGCTTCGGGTCAAACAAATGATCAAAGTAATGATCACAAAGATAAATGATCAAACAAATGATCATATCACAAATGATCAAACAATGATCATTTCACAGCAACACTCAGCATGTCACATTACCAAATTGGGAGTATATCGCTGATAACCTTCAACTACATAACCTCTAAGCTCATACGTCTCAGAGAAGGGTGTTAAGCTAAGAGAATAAATTCTCCGCCACCAACAGAAATGTATTTGAAAGAAATCAGCTTTATATCTCAAAACGTAATGTCAGACACGTAACCATACAAGTCTGTTCCGGGTTCGAACAGAACCAAAGGCACTTCTTACGAAGCCCTTGCAATTCCGGGTATTCACAATCCCGTCCGGACTTCCCATCACAAAGGGTGATAAAATCTCTATATCGGGGCCAGTCGATGCAGAGACATTCGACGAGTTGTCCTTTCGTTTTCAAAAATATCCGGTCTTCACCACCGGTCTTCAAATGCCATCCATATACGACGTATCACTATTCGGAATGGGTTATATGACACAAATGTCTTTTCCCGGCTAACCCGAATAACAAGCGCAATATTAGAAATCATATGGATATTGGGGTCTCAGTTAAATCACAGCAAAACCTTTCATTCGAATGGTTAAAACAAATTACTATTTTCAAATCTTTAAACAAAAAGATTTATTTCACAAAGTTCACCCAGTTTCAACAAAGATTCATTCATAGATTTTCCAAAACAATTTCCATTTCAATTGGATTAACTCGTTAAATCTTTAAAACAAAGATTCAACTTATAGCTTTCAAAACAATTTCATTTCGAATGGTTTAAACAAATCATCATTTTAAATCTGTTAAAAATAAACAGATTCAATTCATAGCTTTCAAAACATTTCAATTTCATTTTAAATTTGAAACCTTTCAACACAAATTGGAAGTTCACTTCTCATATGAAAGCTGTTATTATTTGAAACAAATAGTTTTCGTTTCAGAAAAATCCAGTTATATTTGCACGAGTTAAAGCCCTTGAATTATATTCACATTCCAAAATCAATACTTTTAAATTAGTTTAATCCTTATATAACGGGTATAACATCTTTGATCCCTAGTTTCAAATTATAGAATTCAATTTCAAATCTTGAATTTAAGTTTAAATCAAATTATTTAAACTTCAAGATATCCAAAATATCTTTAAAACTCCTTTTAAAAGCTTTTCATATTAAACCCCAATTTCCAATTTCAAAATCAATTGAAATTAAAATTTCAATTTCAAAACATAAATTTTAAATCATCTGTGACTTAACCGATTTCCACGTGAAATCCATATTTGTGTGTGTATGGTGTAGTCCAAGGGTTTTACACAAAATAGTGCAACATCAATCATCACAGATATATCGATAAGCGGTAAAATCGATAACGCTTATCTTCATTCATAGATTCATAGATAAAATAAATTTATCAGTCACAAAGATTCACTATTACAATTCGATGTGGGTTTCGGATAACCAACTAGAATCCGACTCTCTGTCGCATCGAAATTCAAGTGCCGTTTTACGGGCCAAGGGTTTCATATTCACATAGTAATATATCACAGAAATAGAAATTTCAGATCACAACATAAATCAGGATGTATCACAAAGCATCACAAATCAAGGATATCAAATAATTCACATTCAATAGAATCCAAACATTCATAAGTAAAGTCAGTTAATATCTGATTTTAATTAATTTATACCAGGTTAATTACTTATGAATAAACTACAAATTTTGGTTAATTAACATTAATTTATTACAAATCATTCTGACTAATTATCCTTTAATCATTTATAATTTAACCTTTTATAATAAATTAATTAACCTTTAATTATAATTCATCAACCTTTAATTATTAAATAATTAACCTTTAATTTTTTTAATTCTCCATTTAATTAATTATCATTCCTTAATCACCTTCATTTATTAATTAACTTTTAATTAATAGATTGTCCTTTATTAATCACATTAAATAAATTAGCCATTAATTTATTATTGTTTAATCACTTGAGTAATCAACCTTTAATTTAAATTAAAAAGTTAATCATTCTTAATTGCTTAATTAATTACTCTTTTGTTAATAATTCATCATTAATTATTTAAGGACTTGATTTATTAAAATATAAAACATTCTATCTTAATTTAAACATTAATTATTTTAAAAGAAAGGGGTAACAAATCATTTAACCTTGAGTAACTTTAAAATTTTAAACTTGTTATAAAGTCAAGATTTGGAAACTCGGGCCAGACAATCAAATGCTCCAGCCCGACTTCGAGTCTTCCCCCTGTCACCCTTTTACTTCGAGTCCACTGCCCCTTTTCACGAGTTACTCATGAGAATTCACCAAAATGACCTCGAGTTCAGCAGCTTCTTCTCCAATTCGTCCCTGCCGATATACCACGTGCACACTGTGCACATGAACAATCGTTGCCGACCTTCGGCGATCGTCACCACTATCCCCAATGATCACTTGAACCCATACGAACTCAAGTGCGAACCCAGATTTTCAAGTTTTGATCGAAATAAAATTTCGACAGTTTCGAGCCAATGAGATAAAACTGGAAACCCATTGGATCAACTAAAACGTCTCGCCGCCTCACCTCAGACCATCAGCGACGCCGTAACCTCAGCCACGTCACGTCAACACCCTAAACTACCTTCCCTCATCTTCTCGTGAAGCTCGGTCAACTCGTGACGATGAAACCACCACGTTTCCAGACCCCAAAAAGCAACCAAGCTTAAACCCTACTTTTACTCCAACCTCGAAATCCTTGCATTCGAAAAAAATTTCGACAATTTTCTCATCATCAATGAAGTCCAAACAAGCTTCAAGCCAAATTTCAAAGATTTTAATTGAATCGTTCATCAGTAATTGGGGAAATTACAATCTTTATTTAAATTCAAACTACTCTTAATTTACCTAAGTAAAAATCATCGTATTACCTTTAAAAATCATAACTTGATATGCTCATTCAAATTATGTGATTAAATCCATGATTTAAAATAGTTGAATTCATCAAAGAATTTTGTTTTCACTGTAATTTCAAGTTGCACAGACAAATAATTCTTGTTCAAGCTTGAAACTAAATTTTAAACTGTAATTCAAGTTTAAACAAGTTTATTTTGTTTAGAAATCCTTAGCTAAAAATGTTTGGATGAAAATCATTTGTTTCTTTTTATTTTATTTTTAAACAAATTTTCGAAACCTGTTAATACATAGCAGAGCACTGTGTATACACCATACACACTATCAATTTCATACTCATATGTACATTCATAAAACAACATGCAGGCATATTAACCATCATTCAAGAGCATCATCAAAACAATATCACTGAGTATAGGCAAATAAAAGTGGGTTTACTCACTGATCTAAAAAAGAAAATACTGGGTCAAGTTACTCACAGTGAATGGAAGAACAGAGAGCAATACTGGGTTGAAAAACTGCAGTTTTAATCTTCCTTTAAATTCTGTTGCTTACTTTGTTGAATTGTAAGTTTAGCTTCAGCTGATTTGTATTTGAATTTGCAAAACAGTGATTTTTAAATGCATGCTGATGAATTTTTTTTTGATGAAGATGATCTTGAGTTTGAAGAAGAATGCATATGCTCTATTATTTTTCTTTCTGGTTTGCTTGACTTTGATAAACGAACAGAAATGAAAATGATATATAAAAACAAGTCTACAGGTTGATATCTTTTTCTTGTACAGGTTAATTATATTTTTGTATAATACATGGCATGGCTGAAGAGGCTTGTACAGGTGGTAAGATCTTTGTGACGGCTTGCCTTAATGATGTTGTACAAACAAATATATATATATATTTGCTTTCCTTTATTTCGGCTGAGATGATTTTTTTCACAATTCGAATTGACAATTGTTGCTTGCATTTAATGAATAAGTACTTTATGTTCCCTACTTCTTATTTTATTTTTCATGTTCATAGATAGATTACTCTGTGTTGAAGCGATGTTGCATTTCTATATATGTTTGTTTCTCCAATCTTCCTATTCATATATATATAAAATCTTGTTTTACTTGCTAGGCCTTTATATATTGTGTTTCTTCATTTTATAAGTATACATACTTGAACATATATTTTGTTTCATTTGTTCATACTAAATGTATATGTTTATTTCTAGCCTATTATTTATTTGTTTATTATTTTTGTAAATATATTTTTTTGTTTGTATTAACACATTATAAGAGAATGTTGTTATAATTCCTCTAATTTGTCCACTTTATATTTTATATACATGAGTGTATATCTAACTTAAATATTCATTGTTTTGTATTTTATTCTACATATATATTTTCATATATACACCATATTTATAATATTTTTAAATTTAAATGATTTATACAAAATTTATTTTAGTTCGGGGAAACTCGCTTCCATTTAAAATAAATTATACAATTTTTATTCAAAAATTCATTTAATTATCAATTTAAATAAATTAAAATCTAGGGTCGTTACAAAAACAGTGAGAAAGATAAATGTAAAATATATGCAATTGAAAATTAAGAGGTTACGTAGGTATATGCAACCAATGAGTGTGTGATTAATTGATGCATCAATCAATTAAAAGCTAAATTAATAAAGAGATGTAGAGGCATCAATTAGTCAGAGAATATGTCACTTTTATAACATTAATTAATTAAGGGATCTTTTAATAAAGGGAAATGTATGTAGGGAATAAATTAAATGATAACATACATATATTAATTTATAATTGACGCAATCAATTAATTGAGAAATTAATTAAAGACATTAAGTAAGCGTCAATTAATAAAAGAGGTAAACTTATACGTCAATTTATTGGATAATGAATTGAAGGTTTAAATATGTACAACTAATAAATGTGTGATTGAGTGACGCATATGAATTAATTTGGATATCGATTAAAATGGGAAAATGTGTCAATTAATTAATTGGCAATTAGTTGAGCATTTTAAAAAGGGTGTCAATTAATCAAAGAATATGCCATCTTTACAATAGCTAATAATGTAAATTAATTAGCTAGAAGAAAACGCCAGTTGTAGCATTATTTGTTTCCAAGTTAAAAAAATGGAACACGTACAAAATCAAACAAAGTAATTAGATTTATGATGTAGGTAAATTAATAAGAATAGATTAAAAAGTATAACTTTTATATGCATTCAATTAATAGAGGTATTAATTGACATGTTCAAATAGGTAAGAAATTATAACGTACAAGAATCAATTAATATTGGATATATATATATATATGATCAAATTAATTGGATAATTAATGGAAGAATCTTATTAGAAGGAAATGTAAATTAATGGGGTCATATAACAAAGGAACAAATGAATAACGTTGGAGAGTTATACGTTATATGCTAACGTAAACAAATCAAGTTCTGATGGTGAGGATTGTTTTTAGGGTTAATCGGATGGTTCCTAATTGTTCACTACACCTATAAATTGAACGTAACTTAACTCTAGCCCAAGAAAGCCAGAAAGCCAGAAAACTCGGTCATTGGGTATATAGCTATATATATATATATATTAGTTATTAGGTTTTAATCTACTAGGAGTAGATGGGCAGGATTCACGCATAGAGGCAAGAGTATTATAAACCCAATGAACCTAACATAACAGTAAATGGAAATAAAACGATATATGTAGAATTAAGCTTAGAAGTGTATAATTTGTCCATTCACCAGAACTTTAGTTCTTACCCCCTCCTCATAACATCCTACAGGTTAGGTAGATGGCAGAGACTTCTCAGTTTTGAGACACTTGTTTAGAAAGTGTTATTTTATTGGTGAGTATTTACTTACTATTATATTTTAGTCAGTTCCGCCGTGAGATATTTATTCGAGCTCTGATATATTTATCTTTGCCTATTTGCAGGATACCAGATACCCAACTCGGGCTTCAGTGGGCTTGGGTTTTAGCATTTTTTGCGAAAAATCCGGACCCACTGGAACTTGGGTTGTTACAGAAGTGACGGAGTAGAAAAACATTTCGGGAAGTTCTGTCGCTTCCATGAAACCCACAGGCCTGAATGCCGACATTTGCGCAATTTATTGAGGTGCTGATAAGGAAAAATAAGCTTTAGCAGTATGTTAGGGAACCGTAGAATGGCGAAAAAACTACAAGATCCCAGGGTATACCTACTTAGGGAAAACTGCCTAGACTAGCGAATAAGGGCCCAGGTGAGTTGTTGAAAGACTGGTTATCAAGTAACCTTCAAGCTAGCCGGTCATCCAGGAATGAAGCAGCAACTTAAAACAATACTGTTGCATTCATCCTTATTTAACTTCCTTTCGCAAATAAGCCTCCCAAGGATACTGGGGGCATTGCAAATAGGCAGGACTTGCCATTTCTTCTACTCATAAAATCTGCTTCTTGAACCAATGGAACCGTGTTCTTGCAAACGAAATTGTTGTACCACGCGACCGACAGCACAGCCGAGAAAACGCTCCTCTACCCTCGAATGACGAATGAGGATTGTAGACTGACTAACCATCAGATCGATAGGTCATATCGTCCTCAACCTTCTATGAACCGGAGTTGTCTAAAGACTGGTAATGTCAGTATTGTTTAAACCACAGGATCGACGGGTCATATCGATACTCAACCTTTTGATAACCGACGTTGTCCTAAGACTGGCAACGCCGGAAAGGTCTAAACTGCCAGATCGATGGGTCATATCGATCCTCAACCTTCAACAAACCGGCGTTGTCCCAAGACTGGCAACGTTGGGAAGATCTAAACCATCAGATCAACCAATCGTATCGATCCTCAACCTTCTAAGAACCGGCGTTGTCCTAAAGATTGGCAACGTCGAAAAGGTCTAAACTGTCGTTTCAATGGATCGTATCGATCCTTAACCATATGAGAATCGGAATTGTCCCAAGATTGTCAGTGTCGGGAAGGTCAAAACCGCTGGATCGATGGGGAAAATCGATCCCTACATTCTAAGAACCGATATTGGTTTGAAAACATCGGAAAGGTCCAAAACCACCGGGTCAATGGTGAAAATCAACACCCAACTTTCTAAAAACCCGCGTGGCCCCAAGACTGGGAACATCGGGAAGATCAAAACCGATGGGTCGATGGCCACATCGCCCATCGCCTTTTAAGAACCGACCTTACTCTGGCATAGTCGAGAAGGTCTAAACCGACGGATCGATGGTCACATCAATCCTCTATTTTTTTGAGAACCGGTATTGCCCCGATAACGTCGAAAAGAGAAATCAACTTCCACAAAATCATTACAGCCCAGAAACTAGTAGGAGCACGAAGCACACCTTCACCCAGAGATAGGTGACGACAGAAGGCATTTCCAGAATCAAATCGTCGATGCACTAGTTTCCAAAGATAGAAGCAGATGCTCAACTAAGTTTTCAACTCTAACTTGCAGGAATTAGCAGTTGCCCAAACATAGGAAACGCCAAGGAAAAATCCACGAAATTGAACCACTCTATGCTAGTTTCCTATGATAGAAACTAAAGCACGACTGGATCCTCAACCCTGGATAATGGGAGAATTTTTTATTGTTAGAACTAGGCCAGCCCATAGTGGAAGAAATGGGTGAATTTCAAAAAAATTACCATTTTGGATCTTTAATGGGCCTATGAAGTCTAAATATACTTAGAACTTTTCTAAGTTTCTTTTAAATAAAATCAATATTTTATTTTATATAGCAAAAATTAATTTTAAATTTAATTTCAACTTATAAGTATTATAATGAATGTATCGAATACATTCATTTGTGTGAAGTGTAAGTGCAGTATCCAAGTGGTGTATAAATGAAATATGTACAAATGAATTAAGAGAAAGATACCATTTGTTTCTCTCTCTTACTCTATTCAATTAATAAAGAGAAGATATGGCAAAATATAAAAGGAGGGAAACATTTCATTTCTTTTCCTCTCTTACCCTATTCAATTAATAGAGAGAAGATATGACAGAATATAAAAGGAAGGAAGCCATTCATTTCTTACCCTATTTAATTGTAACAATTAATATATTAAAAAACATTTATTGCTCATCAATCAAATTTACACACGCCTATGTTATCTAAATTTTATTAATGAAATATATGCATACATTCATAATAATTGTAGATACATACATACATACATATAAAGTGAAAAACCATCAGTTGTTTTAAATAATTTGATGTCCAAAATTAACATTAATAAATACGATTTCAATTAAGAAAGGTTTAAAAACAATAAATGTTTAGTTTAATTCAAACTTGTACAAAGATTATGAGCAAAAATGTTACATTATTACTCATAATCTTTGTATAAGTTTGAATCAAACTAAACATTTATATTCTATATGTATGATAATTACAATTCAATAATTTAGATCTGAACAACATCCATTTACAAGCATTGTTGCATATAATATTTTATATATACATTTTTATAAAAAGTTATGGTTTTAAAGTTAACAGTTTTCATTGAACTTTTAATTTAGGAATGAAACGATACATTAAATTTTACAAGAAACTTTAAATATAGAAAACAACAAAGAACTATAATTTGCACTAAAGTCCATTCAATAATCTTAAATCAAAGTTTCCCCTTTTAAAAAACAAAGATTTAAACAATTGTACACACGAATTAACATATGAATAAGATCAATCTTAAGGAATGGTAGATAACTTAACATATATGTAATTCATTAACAGTTGAATAAGTGAATGTTATGTCATTGTATACATAAAATCTAATCCAATGTCAATTTTCAATTTCATAAGTTTCCAAAATAAAATAAAAGAGATTTGAACAAGGCAGACATGTGTAAATTTGTGATAAGAATTTACAGATCTAAATAATACAGAGAATGAAGGTAATTTAATAGAAGTAATATGAGAATGAAAACACGTCAATTTATCTAAACATACATTAAAAGGAATTGTTGAACAAACATAGATCTAAATAAAATAAGGCAAATTCTATTTCAACCCGAGTATTTACTTAGTAGCCCCCAAAAAATTAAAAAAGTCTGTAAACTCAAAAAATAACTTAGTAGCCCCCTACCATTTCCAGAACTACCCTTCCCATCACGCTAAATGTGCTCGTGCCTCTTACTGTCGTGCAAAAAATTAAACGTTCTCAAATTCGTTCACCCAAAAAATTAAACGTTCTCGAATCAAAAAAACACTAACGTAGTTTACCACGTATTTGCAAAAAATTAAAAACTTTTTAATTTTTTTTTTGAATTACCTGCTGTGATTGCATTAACAATTCATTCTCCTCTTCAAAATCCATCAGGTGGTAGTGAAAAATTGAATTTTGTCTTCATTGATTTAGAAACTAGAGTTTTGAAGAAGAGGTAGTTTAGACAGCAAGAAACCGACGTAAGAAGATAATGGATTTTAAAAGAAAGAAAGTACGCAGCTTTCTAAGGGCATTTTAGTCTTTAAAATTTTATTTATTTTAGGAGGGCTACTAACTAATTATCTGTGTAGAAATAGAATTTGTCATAAAAATAATAAAATAAACATGATTTAACCAAACTAAGCATAAGGCATATTTAATTTACACGTTGCAGGATGAAATATTGAAATATGAAGCGAATCATAAGAAATCCAATTATATTAATCATATGAATATATAGCTGAATTTAATTAAATATTATCTTTAGATGTAGCCAATAAATCACACCTTGAATGATGAATCAAAACTCCCAGATCCAGAAATCAGCCTCCGGATTTTGCAAGGATCTTATTACCTAAAGCCTTGAAACACACCTTGAAAATGAATTCCCCTTAGGATGTTACCTAGAAATCACACCTTAAATGATGATATCTCCTCGAATCTTCGAGATCCCCATCCTATCCTTGTAAGAGATGGATGAACCACTTTTGTTTTATCATATTTTATGTTTTTATTTGGAGTTAAAAGATTTTGGAAATTTGATTTTTTTTCTGCCATGAAAAGTTAGGAGATAAAGAGAAAGAATGAATTATATGTGCAGAATGAATTAGAGAATATATTCTATTTGAATGAATGAAACTTTTCTTATTCTTTAATTAAAACTTCCTTAATTAATTCCCATGATTGTTTCTCTCTCTCTCTAGTCCTTTCTTTATACGTATGTCATCAAATGAGATAAAATTTCCACAAATCAAGTCATCAAATGGCATAAAATTTCCATAAATCATGTCATTAAATGACATAAAATTTCCATAATTCATTTCATGCAATTATCTTTAAATTACATAGATATCGTATATCAATTCGCGCAAATATAACTTTTATAACTGCATTAAAATAATTACAAAAAATCTCCAAACATCAAACAAATAATAATTTATATTTCTCAAATATTAATTAATTTAATCGATTTGCAACATTTTATAAATTAATTAAATCATGTGGTTTTTCAAAGAATTCATCATTATGGTTGTGCGACTCAAAGGTGTAAATTCAGTCAGTGATTAATATCGAACTAGTCGAATATTAATGTTCACATGTCACTTAGCAGATGGTGTGTCATTTTGGTCAAATTTATCGTTTACACATCTTTTGGTAAAATCTAATTTTATTTATTATAAGCGATACCTAGTACTGACAATTATTTACACCAATTCTCTTCATCAAAACTATATCACTTTGGATTTATGGAATTTGGTAATGGTAAAAATTCCAATATCATCCACATTCAACTTTATAGTCCAAACACAAAGTCCTTAGTTTAATAATAACAATTATTATTAACCGAAATGCTCTGGCCAGATACTTTGACATTGAGTTGACTTCAATTGACCGTGATGCTAACCTCATATAACTGAGGAGACGAATTCTCTCTTGGATAGTGTTTCACTTCCAATGCTTCCACTCGACCCAACTATAGTCGTTCGATGAACGTTGTGCCACTATTTAACTATAATCAAAGTGGAGCTTCCACATTGAAGATCAATAGTATTCTCAAGTCGAGAGAACTGTGTAAATTAGTCGCATCGATATTCTTTGCTTGACCTTAGTTAAATTAACCAAGGGAAAACTATCCAATGAGTCATTCAGTGATTATCAAATAACTATCAGTATGTAACCCCTTGGTGCCCCAGTAGTCATGAGTAATACACTGCCCAACATTTGGAGAGCGTTACATACTCTAGTCTCAACGGATACATCAATATCCAGTCTCGATGTATCTCGACTAAGAATGTCTAAAATGGTATATTTGTTTCATTGTGATAAATTACTCATAGTTTCAACACTTTGTAACTATTATCACAATACATACCATTTATGGATTTTCTATTAAATATACTTTTAATTAAATTGATCAATTAATATAACCATATTATATCAAGTATATAATAGAAAGAAAATACCTTTATTTCGAACAAGATTGGTCAACTGGTTAGATATATGTAACAAATTACATAATTGCACCTAGGGCATACCCCTAACTCTATCAATCTCCCACTTGCACTTGGGGTCAATTATAGGAATCTTATTCCAACTTCTCCAATTGGTTTTCTCAAAACCAATTGGGTTAGTCCTTTTGTGAACGAATATGCTATTATATTTTGATTATCTACTCTGTCAATCAACTTTCTCCGATGGTGGTAAACTGCTGTATCATATGGAACAATTCAAAGTATGTCTCTCGACTTCTAGTGAGCTATAAGTTCTGTTACAAACTATATCGTGACATTGTTATCATATAACAATGTTATGAGATTCTCAACATTTGGAATCGACTCAGTTATAAATTTGTGCACTTATATTTTTATATACATTGTTTTTATTACGGCGCTATTCAAGGCGATGTACTTAGCCTTTTTCATTGAATCAACCACGGTCTTTCATTTGGAGCATTTCCAACTTAAAGATTCTTAACTTGAATTTATTATTGACATACTATACTCAATATTACTTATGAAGTTTGAGTCCGAACACTTCTTAATAAGGAGTTTTTCGTTTCTGTAAACAATTCTCTAGTATTTCATAAATACACAAGAACACTTCAAACAACCATTTAGTGATATCAATTTGGATTTGATATTTGCTTCATGTATCAAATACATAAACAAATCACGTTATCGTAGACAACATAACATGTATGATAATTCCTATTGCCAATGCATAAAGAACTAATCTCACATGTTCCATATTAAACAATTTAATAAGGTGTCTTTGCATATCAATTTGGGACATTCCCAATATCTTTTATACTCACTATAAAAGACACCATTTACAATCCAAAGTAGAGTATTAAAACAACTAAGGCTGATTTTAACACAAGTACATCGTTAAAATCAACAGCATGTTGTTATAGTTTAGAAATATCAATGTACCTTTTAACGTTCTTTCTTATGAACACACTCTTCCTTTGCATTTTGATTGATAATCAAACCATTTGATATTTATATCAAAATATTTTTTAATTTTGATGCTTATAAAATGATACTTTCTATTACTTCTTGGATCGTATCCAAAGACTCACAAACTCAACATCGCTCCCACTCACTTCGAGACATTTTTGGTTATTATGTGTAAGCAGTTTACTCTAAATCATTATTTAGAATTTTTCATTTTAATACATTTGTACCAAATGTAAAGTCATACTAAGTGGTAATTTTATGAGTAATTCCAAATTAACTTGAGCACGTTGAATACCGAATCTATTATGCTAATTTCAATAATTGAAATTTGCGATATTATTCTTATTAACATTGCTTATTTAATTCCAAATGCATTAGTCTTGCTCATAAAGACATAATCGCGGCCGATGGATCATATCCCTTCGGTTACGACTACCAAAATCATATTTTGATAGCGCACTTAGAATCCTTTTAGATTTGTGCATTATACCATATAGTCAACACTCTTAATGGTTAAATTGAACAACCGACGATTATATTTTTCAACATTGATAAGAAACTCATAGTTTCTCTTTATTGTGCGGGAATACTTATTACACACTCTAATGCATTGGTTTGCTTAGTTAGTTAATTTCATTTCATCTAATCTAATCAGTTCTATCTATGGATCATATCCAATTCCATTTTACTACCAGTAATTCCTCCAAGAAATTTCTTCACAATGAAGTTGAAATAACAATTGTTACTTAGTGCAACAGAATAGGTATTTATAAACGTATTATGAATTTATTTATTTACAAAACTTATTTGGTTTTAGTTTACAAAACTTATGTTCAAAACATAAATATGCCATCCAATGACGGTCTTTCAAAAATTCTTTTGGGGAGATTCATACAAGATCCCTTACGAACAATTACCATGTCCAATCTTTCGACTCGCACAACTTGCCAACTCCATGGCCTAGGATATGTTGGGGTTTCTTCCCTCGTCTTGTGTGATTTTGTAAACTGTTATTTAGGTGAAATAATGTTAACCTTGTGTACTACTCTTAAGTGCATGACCTTATAGAAAGAAATTAACTCAACTTCTCACAACTAATCGCACATTGTCCAACAAAGTTTGATTACTCCTTATCGATGCATCATTATGTATCACATGGAGAAGTGACTTTTGAGATTAAATCTTTAATCATATTTAGGTACGTACGGAACTTTTCCAATATACTCACTAATTTGATCAAATCGAATCATTTCTATTGCATGTTATTTTATTTACTTCTGTTTTATACTCTATGAGTTTACCCTAGACATACTACATGTGTATCAAATACACATGTCCATGTTGGTGATAACTCATTAGTGAATATGATGAAGTACATGGAACCATTTTAGTATTAATAGACTTATGATTCCATACATCTGTATGTATCAATCCAAAGAGTTTATCAACTCTTATGATGCTCCCACTAATTGGGTGCATAACTCTTCGATTGTTTGAGATATAATTAACCAGTGTCATATGATTCATAATCATATAATAAAAATTATTTCTCAAAACTACGGCTTAGTCTATAATTCCAAAATAATTGTAAATAATTTTAGAAACTTCTGTATTTACAATGCATCGCTTTTGTTCTGAAAACAAATACCACGTTACAGTTTTACTTCATAATGATATTCATAATATTCATAATGAAAGATAACTATGTCTATTTTTAAGTCGGCACCAAAAAAATAGTCATTATTTCATAAATAATTTTTGGTATGTTTTACGAAAATAATTTTTGTAATTTGATGCAATCAATAAGTGCTATATGGCATGCTCCCACTATTTCCGCCATTACTATAGTAGCTTACTTAATTTGGAGGTCCATCATTCACTTAATATAGACTATTTATTTCATATACTGCAACAAGTTTACAGTAGAGAGCTCTTTGATCAAATATCTTGAACACATAGAAATAAATCTCATAGAAAATAATTTTCTACACATAAAATATAATTTGGAATAGAAATCATATTTCTTATTCCAATGTTAAGTATCTTTTATTATCATTATAATTCTTGTCTCCGATGTTTCTTTATGACGCAAAAGTGATCACTCACTTTTTTCATCCTAGCTATACTTTAAATCACATCTACTTTTGTACATTCATTAATCTTTCTAAATGGTCAAACCATTCAAAATAAAGACCCTTGCTACAATATCATAATGAACTCTTTACAAAAGTGCATTCCATTATCCTTAACTTTTAAATACGTCATATATGTTACGCTTTGCATAAACTAATCAAACTGACATTTCAGTAATTAAGTTCTTAGATTTATATTGTAGTTTTGGTCTAGTGCTACATTTAACATGATATTATCCTTTTGTAATCAATCAAATTGAATACTCGGTCTCAAACACTAAGGTTTATTTGATTTTTCGGATGAACTAATTTCATCGAAACATTGTACATTACAAATTTCGACCGTTCACAATATAACGTTTATATGCGACTGTATATGGATCAAATATCCATAGTCTTGTATTGATTTTAGAGTTCAAAACTCGTAGAATGCAATACATGGTCTCGACCAAATAATCGCGTAAGTGATCAAACTACGAATATATTTAGTAGTTGTAAAATCAGGCACTTGCATGGGTGTTGAAACGTTAACATGCAATAAGTTTTTATTGGTAAGTATATGTTATATTTCTATTTGTCAATTTTCAATTCAGTTCATTTGCATATATTAACTGATAAATGTTTTTATCAATCATATTAAATGCACAAATTTATCATTGTAGGTAATTATAACATTATTTAGCATATGTTCTTACAATATTAGAAAGGTTAAATGTTACCGTTTCATTTTTCTAATAGGGCTCCCACTAGTCTTTTATGTTTCTCCAAACCCTACGATGAAACATAAAAGTCTTTCGACTTCACTAATGGGTGTTAGGACTCGTCTGTCTTGGTATTTTGACTTGAGTTTGCTCAACAAATCATAGCCCCACAAGCGATGGATAACTCCTTGTGGGTTGTATCACATACAACTCCTAAACCAGGTTTCCTTGTCCTAATCTCATTTCGACCTTGAGTTTTCTCAACAAATCATAAGTGATTATTCACTTGTACCTACCATATCACGACGGCCTAAGTGTAGTATAGGTACCTTGAGTTTGCTCAACAAATACATATAGAATCTTACCTCGTCTATTCAATATATTTATAATACTACACATAACATCCCTAGCTTGAGTTTGCTCAACAACTAAGAAGTATGCAAGTAATTTATTAATATATATATATATATGGTAGAGGACAACATTATATTGAAGATTCATAATCTTCAATATATTTTACTGAGTGATATCGACTTATGAAATAATATATTTCTTCTGAAGTACTGTAATGACCCTACTGCTATACCCATAAAATTAAAGAACATTGCAAGTAATGTCATCTAATAACACGAAGAATACGGCTGTGTAAGGGCGATCGAATGTGAATGTCTTCAGACTAATACTGACACGCCTTTGTTACCTTTTAGAGGGCTGGACTAAAATTTTGGTGTGTACAGTATTAATACAAAGTGATAAACACACCGATTTAAAATATTCAGAATAGTATATAATATAAATAAATCAGAATCACGTATCACAGCAGAATATTATACATATCATATACAATAATAGAATGTGAGTCTATAAAAATCCCAGTACTAGACCCACACAATATATACATCACATCCAAAAGTACCATATCAGGTACACAATAACTACTAGATAATATACAAGTATGAAGTAAACTAAAACGGTCAAAATAGTCTACTTCAATGCTAGCCCAAAATCCAAAGGTCAACGAGTCCCTGTACCTATAGAGTCTCGGCCTGAACCGAGTATTATAAAAATAAACGGGTCAGACTATATCTAATAGAAAGATGAGATAGTGATATCGAAAATATATGACTTAACAATAATTAAGCCATAATCAAACATGCCATAACAAATGATCAGGATAAGGCATCCATTAAAATCACTAGTTCAAAATTCTAATTATGACTTAATGATGATACAATCATCCGAAAATATGCCTAAAACCCATAATCATAAAAAGGCATATCGATTCAAAATCATGATTTAACCATATAATAAATCATCTCGAAATATGTCAAAACCAATCAATCAAAACAAGGCATACCGAATCAAATCACCATAAATCCATATAAATCTCAAAATGGAATGTCAGCAAAATATGGTGATATAAATACAAGTCCTTCTAGAGCTAAAAAGATGTTAACTATCTATAGCAAAATATTTGAAGGAATAATAATGGTAGTTATCTATCAATATGATATAGTGCGACACGAGGCCTAACTAAAGAACCCCACCACATAGTATGGTAGTCTAACTAAGGAAATAGACTACAATAGTCCAACTAAAGAAATAGACTATATGGTATAAACCCCAACACATAAATTATGACGAACCACATTTCGAAAGGTTTAAGTCGACAATAAACCACACATGTCCAACTCAAAACAATCTGAAACATAGATTATCAATGGGGTTTTTATTAAAAAGAATAAGAAAAGAAGGAAATAAACACAGAATCTCACAACGGAATGACAAAATATAATAATCAAATAAATAGTTCATGAAGCTGTTTATACTATACATTTGATTAAAATTTACAACATCTATCAGAGTTATATATACAACAGAATAATAGAATAATGCAGCAGAACAACATGATGCAGGGAAATAATACTAGCAATAATATACCAAATCTTCGTCTTTGTCCTTCAGAATAAATGATTTTCAATGCACTGAAAACTCAGGGCTGACTCGAGCATAAAGTAAAACAATACACTCGAGTAGGAACTAAAAAATTATTATGTAAGTCAAATCAATATCACGTATTACATGAGTGTAATAGCATCAAAGATGTTTACGGGGTTTACATCTCCTATCCAATGTATAACGTGCGTGCAATAACTCAAGAGATGTTATGGGATTTTCCATCTCTTAAGGATCCATCAAAATATCTATATATAGTAGAATACGCTATATATGTAATGTCTAATCAATAAAATAAATATTTTTCCTAGCGTTAAGGCTTTACATTAATCCTCCTTAACGCCTTTTTAAGCATTGTCGTATAGTTTGCATATAACGCCCCAGTAGCACGTCGGGGGATAAGGATGCACCGTGATACGACAACAATAAACCAAACTCGTAGTGGTCTCTTATAAGGATAAAAGTATGATAAGGCACGTGAGGCAATGCCCAAGGTAGGTTACTACCGGTTCGGGTCGCAGGGCTGGTGGTAACGCATCGTAGCCACGACTGCCCACCGCATCCATCCATCCCATATCGAGTCAAAGAGAGGTCATCCCAAATCAAGGTGCACCAATCGAAACCAACATCAAGGGTAATAGTATGGACAGAGTCCAAAAGAAAATCAAAGAACAAATGTCCGCTAGAGGTAGCTACCCTCATTAGCCCTGTCAAGCCGTCATGTTTTAGTCATTTCAAATTGACACAAGTGTCGGGGTTATCCATCATCGTTCTCTTTCTTCAAATCCAGCAACGTACACCAAATCCAACCACTTCATTCTGGAGTCTCCTCTACGTACACAGTTGTTAAAGTGGTTTCAATATTGACAAAGAGTATGCTAATAAGAGGCCCCGGTCTCTTTAACAACTAAACGCCATTTTACACACCGGTTGGTTCTTTTACATTTCAAAAACGCTTCATACTTGGTATCAAAATATCATATTCACTTCAAAATATCCTTTATTTCAAAATCATCATATTTACTTCATATGTCATTTTCACTTGAAAATATCATTTCAAATCCCTTAGGTTATAATCTCATTTAACCACATTCGCATTAAAATCAATGATTTAAATATAAACATTCCAACTTTGCACAGTTTGAATTTTTAGAAGATAGTTTGAATAGTTTTAAATATTTAAATAGTTTAGAGATTTAAAACCGTTTGATACAAAATGGTTTGAGTATTGAAAATGGTTTATATAGTAAAATAGTTTGGAAAATCAAAATAATTTGAACATTTAAAAAGATAGATTTTAAACAGTTTATATTAAAATAATTTATTTTGAAAATCAAACAGTTTCTTTCCATTTTCCATAAATTTGGACCCAGGTCCAAATTTCAAATCAAACAAACACAATTTCCAATCTTTAAATTCGATCGACTCAATCTCGATTTAAATTCAAATCAACTCAATTTCGATTCCAATTCGAATTAACTTCAATTTCGAAACGTTCATTTCAACTTCAAAGTTAATTCAAGGATTCGATTCAATGGTTTAAATTTCATTTCAATTCTTATTTTTAAACCATTTCAATTTATATAAATTTTGAGTTCGGTTTTAAAATACCGATCTAAACCACTTAATTCAAATTAACTTCAAGGTTCAAATTTTAGATTCAAATCTTTAATAATTCCATTTCGAATATTTCAATTCCAAGCCCAAATTATGGAATATCAATTTAAATTACTAACCAAGATAAATTTCAAAGTTTGAATAAAGGTTCAACTATTTAAAACAATTTCAATTTCCATCATTCAAATGATTTCTCAATTATAACTTCAAAATTTCAAATTTGATTCTTTAAACAATTTCTATTAACAAATTTCAATTTCAACATTTCAAAACTCAAATCCGGAATTAATTCAATCTTTAGAAAATTCGATTTATTTCTTTAAAACAAAATCATTTAAATAGATTCAAATTCAAGAATTTAAAACCATTTAATTTAACCAATTCGGTGTCCGTATATAATTTTTTATCCTATGGCCAAGTGATCAGTTATTTCGATTTTAATTTCAGGGATGGATATATATCATTTCAATCCAAAATAAATGTCATAGGTATTCAACCTATTTCTTAATTTATTCAAAATAATTCCAATAATAGTTTTATATACTGTCAAATAATATATAGGATGATGACATGATATATATATATATATAATAAACTTCCAATCATCCAAAATATCAACCAATAGTCATCCATCACAATCAACATCCAAAACAGTCAATATATCACAACTGTTAACTAGTTATCAATATTAGGTATTTAACTAGCAATTTAATTTCAAATTCAAATTTAACCGTCGATTTAAATTCCTATCAGTTCAAACCATATGCCAATTTAAATATCGTTTAAATTACAAAACAACAATCAATAAAAATAAATCAATTTACGATTTCAATTTAATTAACATCAAAAATATTTTAGTATTCAAGAGCAGGTTTAATCACTCACCTTTATTCAAAACTGAAAATTTTCAGATTCAAATAAATTCCAATCCATCTCCATGTCGTAGCCTTCATCGATACGATCGCAATGCGACTTGTTTCGTTTGAAACGGACCTCGCATGAAAAAGATATCCAAAAATCAACATAACGATTTTAACTAAAATTAAATTAACCAAACTAATTAAAATAAGTTTAAACCTTACCCCTTTCACCCTCTACCTTCTTCACGCTCCCGACACGCTCGCGCTTCCTCACTCGCTTGTTTTTTTAGTACCGCCGATCGTCAGAACGACGTCCAACCACCGCCGCCAACCTCACGCCATCGCCCCTGCTACACCGCTGTAGCCACGCCACTCGCCTACGTCCACTCCGGTCGCGCGCGCTCGCGTACGATTCCCTCTTTATTTTATAACATGATCGAATGCGCCACCTAGCCGCGACCGTCGCCAGGCCATGCGCAGTCGATCGAGAAAACCCAAAAACAACACTCGAACACGAGACAAATTCCGCTCCTATCGTGACGATAGCATGATCAACCCGTACATCATGTAGAGCTCGTCTAGCTCTTCAATTTTGCTTTTGTAGTCATTCTATTTCGTTGAATGGATTTAGAGAAATCAAGGGGAGAAGATCGTGAAATTTGGTCTATGAATCATTAGAAAGAAGCGGCTAATGTTTAGGGTTTCGTTTTCGCGAAATGAGAGAAGTTGATGGCTATATATAGAAAATTTTCACGGCAATATTCATTCGTGAAAATTTCGAACTCCAAACAAAGCATGCCGCATGGCGTTCTATATGTTATACCCTTATTTCGAACACAATGGAATATGTACCAAGAGCCAATTCAATCATATTCAGAAGATAGCTTTTCAAATCAAGTTATTTTAACTAAATTCCTTTAATTGATTTCTACGCGTTTCAAGCTCGCACGACTAAACGACAAGTCTAATCGCTATGAAACTTGAAATCCTAAAATAATTCACTATTACGGATCCGGTGAAACTGATTTCGTCGAAATCCAAGATAGTGGCCAAAAAGACTATTTTTACGCGTTAATTAAAATGAGAAATTTCCAAAATTAATTTAATCACTTTAAATTCAATTTTAAAAGTTTGCTATCATCATTCTAGTTTAACTAAAATTTAAATCAACATTTTAAATTATTTTCATTCATATTAAATTCAGGATACAATTATTTATATAATTTCCAATATTAAATTTAAACAATTCAATTATCCAATAAATTACATTAATAAATAATTAAATTTTATTTCTAACCATTTTTGTTCAATAATTATATTAAATTTAATAATTTAAAATAGTTAAAAATACGGGTCGTTACATAACTAAAGAAATAGGTAGCCGTGTTTACTACAAAACTATGCGAATTTACCTAACTAAATAAATAGGTAAACATTGTCCGATTATTAAATAAACTAATAGGTCTTCATATAACACCTGCCCAAGAAAGAAAGGACAACCGTGTCATACCATAACAAACCTAACTAAAGAAATAGGTTTGCCTACCCGATCAAAACGACTCACAGGTCGATGCAAAATGATCCATCGGCTCTTATGTATTTATCGGCTAAAAATCCAAATACCCCAAGATAATACAACTCTAAGTGTAGATTACTGTCACTTAAGTAATCACAAGAATTTAACGAACTTTCCCAAATCAGCTAGTAAATTCAAGCATTTACTAAAAGTTAGTAAATTCCACTCAACTTTATTTTACAAATTATAATAATAATCGAAAGAATTGTATAAAGCTTCACATACTGTAACGACCCACTATTTTGGACCATTCAAATCGACAATAAATCCACACATGTCGGACTTGAATAATTCAAAACAATAGATTGTAAATAAAATTTGGCAAAACTCAGAATATATAGTAAATAAATCACAGATCATAGACACAGAGTAATATAACAATGCAGCGGAAGCAAAGAAATAGTAGTTCATGAATCTACTATATATATATAATAGAGTTAAACAAGATACAACAGAAGTCTCGAATACATAGATGTCTCAATACAATAGTCAAATACAAGATCAGAATACATCACTGGAATCAACTGAATAACTGAAAGCTGGTTAGATAGCAGGATCTCCAAGCGAAGCTCCAACTCCAAAGGTGAGTCTCGAACACTGAACCATTCAGTCTAACCCAAGCGTAAAGCAAAACACAAAACACTCGAGTCAGGATTAACATTCTTATATTAATAAATCCAACTCAAGTGAAATATCAACTGAAATACAAGTAACTTAAAGAATGTTCGGGATAACCATCCTCTAAGGATCCGTTAAACTATCTACTATGTAGTAATATTCGCTATTATAATAATGTCTAATAGTAAAATAAACTTACTTTTAAATAGCATTAAGGAGTTACCCATATCCCCCTTAACACACAATAGTCCCATTATTCTATCCAATATCAGCATACCTCCAGATCGGGAGGCTACCCTAAATACTCCACAGGCTACGGCACAAAACCAAACTCGTAGTAAAGCTCGCTATGGTAGGTAACACGGCACAACGAGGCAATGCCAGGGTAGATATACCAATTACGCACACGGGCTGGTGGAAACACGTAGCAGCCACTACCGCCCACCTTGGAACACACTCCCAAATCAAAAATCGAAGGGTGGCCACCAAATCAATCGCAGAGTAATAGAATAGTATCGAAGAAATGTGTCCGATCAGAGGTGCTACCTCATTGGCCCGAGATTGCTCCTGTTTTAGCCACCTTAAGCCAACTCACGGAAGTCGGGTCCACATTCATACCTCAATAGAATCGTCGCCACCATCCTACTTCATTCGGGAATCTCCACTGCGTACACAGTTGTTAAAGTAGTTTTCGGTATCGATGGAGAGTATGCCCATATCTGATCCCAGTCTCTTTAAAAACCAAACGTTATTATAACACCGCGGTCATTTCAAAATAGTTTGTACTTCAAAACCAAAATATCATTTCCATTTCAAAAACCATATCAATACGATATCATTTCCATTTCAAAAACATATCAATACCATATCATTTCCATTTCAAAAATATTCACTTTCAAAATCATAGTACTTTCAAGGATATAATACTTTCGAAACCAAAACAATTTGAAATAATAATACTTTGGAAATCATAATACTTTGGAAATCATAATACTTTGAAATTCATAACTTTGGAAATCGTAACACTTTGAAATCATAACGCTTTCCTTCAAACAGTTTAGATATTAATAATAGTATATAAAATAAAATAGTTTATAAAATAAAAATAGTTTATATAAAATAGTTACAAGTTAAAACAATTTATATTAAAATAATTAGTATATTTAAAAATAGTTTATATTAAAATAGTTATATTAAAAATAGTTTATATTAAAAATAGTTTATAAATTAATATAAAATAGTTTTAAATATAATTTAAGATACTTTATATAATAAAATAGTTTCCTCAAATTTCACAAATCGATTCAACTCAACTCGGATTCCAAAATTCAAATTTAATCCAATCTCAAATCTTCAAATTTCAATTCAATTCAGTTTCTCAATAAACCATTTCAAATCATCGATTTCAAATACATATTTGAACCATAAAATAAGCCATTTCAATTTCAATATATTTCAAAGCTTTAAATATTCAACATTTCAAAACTAAATTCGATAATTTCATATATATATATATATATATATATATATATCAAATTCACTTTACTATTATTTGGTTTGAAATATTCACTTAATAAACCCAATATCATTTAAATAAAACCCCAAATTTAAAACTACTAAATATTTCTTTCGATTTATTAAACTTGAAATATTCATTTAATCACTTTAAACCAAATTCTAGTTATAAAATCATATCTTTAAAATCTCAAATTTAAAATTTTCAAATCAAACTTATTTAAATATAATTCTTAAGTAAATATAATTCCAAATCAATTTCAAATTTATCTTTTCAACCTGAATCATTTCAAACTCTATATTTGAAAATATAAATTTTTAAATAAATACTTAAACATATAATATATCAACTTTAATAAATCTTTAAAATCAATATTTATTAAAACCATATATTTCTTTTCAAAACAATAGAAATCATTTTCAAAATATTTATATATAGACCAACGGTGTCTGTATATAATTTTCTATCCTATGGTCAAGTGATACGGATATTTATCATTTCAATCCGCAATTTAAATATATATATGGGTATATATCATTTCAACCCGCAATCCCAAATTCAATTCAAATGAAAATCGCTTGGGTTTATCATTTCAACCCATAACGATTTTCTCCTATTCTACAGATCGTTCGGGTATGTATCATTTCAACCCATAGTGAATCTATACTAACAGAGAACCTGCAGAGTGAAAACAGTTATGATAATAAATATAACATATCAACAACAGGCATATATCATCAATAACAATTTAAATAAAATATAAACAATAGGATATGGTGTCATATCCCACAGGTGAACAGATACAGATAATAGCATATATAACAATGTAAATAACTAACAGTAGCATATTTCAATTGACGTTTCAATTGAAATCAATTCAATAAATATAAGAACATTAATCGTGAGTGATTGTTCACCTTTCGAGGCTAGAGGGGATAGACAATGAAGTTGAGTTATGAATTCCAAAGCAATGCTAGATGGACACGATTCGACGAATAAAGCTGATGGATAGAAATTGACGAAATCAAATCAGAATTGGATCGATGAAGATAACTGATATAAGTGAGCTTATATATATAACTATATATAACTATATATGTAAAGTCATATTCTAAATTCTCAAACACATATAAAATGTGTATACTATTTCAAAATCCACTGTTTTAGACGAGAACTCAATTATTGAAGTCGAATATATATATATATAATAATAATAAATTTCGAATTAATACATTTAAAACTTAATAGTTCAACATATTTGTATTTATATAACTTATGAAATCAACTAACAGACCAAAGTTTAAAACTGATACATAGAACACTATAGGTTATATTTAAAACAATACTTATTATCAGCTTAGGATTTATAAAATCACTTAAATCCAAAGTAGTATATTTATATAAACAATACACGTGTCGGCTAAAGAATATATATATATATATATTAAATACCTATACAACAACACTTCTATATGAGCTTTATCAAACTCAGACCCAAATATACTTACATAATTAAGCAAATCTAAAATCTTGTACCAAGTTACAATATTGACCAAGGAGCAATAGAGTAAGTATATATATAGGAACCATATGTATTTAAGATCAAAATAATAATTTATAGAACTTATATAGTAGACAGACATGTGAAAACTTACACATATAGGTGGAACACAAACCAAAGCAGGTATGTGAAAATATACATATATAGGAACAGAATATATAAGAGCTTATATACCAACAGACTATTGTAGCTTATGAAAAATCTAAAATATATACACACGAAATATATATAACACATATATAATAGCAGCTATATTTTTATGTATATACAAACTTAAGATGTCAAAATAAATTAAACAATTTATATAGCTAATATATATATATATATATGTAAACTGTATAACAGTAAGGCTTCATTAACTTTTTTTTGAAAATGAGGCTTCATTAACTTTATAAACTAATATATTTATAAAACTAACTTTCAACATTCGAAAGTCGGTATATGTATTAACAGATATTTATATATATATATACACATAACCCAATATAAAATCTACACACCTCTAGACATATATTACAAACGTACATATATAAATACACGTAACTAACAGAGAACTGAACATACTTCATAAACATTGAACATATATATAACGTAATATAATATAATATAATATATACTTACACAAAAACTTGAAGCGCTCGGCAAGGCACAAGAGGGGGAGGTGATAAGGACGTGAACAGACACTGAGGGCGGAGATGGATGACGTTGGATAGGGGCGGAGGTGAGTTCATGGGGATGCTCGGTATGAGGAGGAGCTCGGGGTTTTAAGTCTGGCGGCGATGGCGTACGGGCGGAGGAAGCAGGTCGGAGATGAGATAGACCATGGGTGGAGGAGGCGCTAAGGTTGGTTGCGGAAGCTAATGCTGGTGGAAGGTGGAGATGAGGAAGCTATGGCTGCTTGAGGTTAGAAGAGAGGTTGGTGAGGAGAGGAAGAGTGGCTAACTAGATTAGAAAAGAAGCAGCAGGTTTTGATATTCGAAATTTGAGGGAGGCAGCAAAATGAGAGAAAGTGGTTTCAAAAATGTGAATAGACTTTGTATAAAATACTGTTATGGTAAACATTGGGAGAAGAAAAGCTAAAAGTTATCTTGGAAATAGTAAACGTTTATGACTATTCATATCAGCTGAGGGAAACGAATGGACAGGAAACAAAAGGTTAATCGGGTACCGATACGGAATCGTTTTCATCGATTTCGCTGCGTACCAGACTTCAAAGCACAGAATGGAATATACCATAGAGATCAGCGCGACGAGATGATCAAAACGGTATACAGATATCAACGGTACGATCATCCGATCAAAAGTCGATATCGGTACCGAAATGTTGCTAAATGTCAGAAATAAGATGAACGGAGCAATAGAAGTCCAAATTTAGAGAAATGAAATGTGACGTCTCACTCAGAAGATGATTTACAAATTTTCTGCATAAAAATATTCAGGTTTGGAAAATAGTTTATTATCATCAAGTGTTAACTGATTTAAATTTAAATAAAATTACACAATAAAATAAACTTCCATATTATCTGATGAAAATTTACCAGTTGCTACGTTAAAGTAGACGTGTTTCAAATATCAAATTTTTATTTCAAAATTTTATTATTTAAAATTTCACAAAAATTCAATTAATTAAATTAAATAAAACCACTAAAATTTACGGGTCGTTACACATACCAACCGACAATTCAACCGCTTATTAAAATTCTTTATTTCATAGAAAATCATGAAATTCAACAGAAATCTAATTCAAGCTTGAATAAAAATAGCCAAAGGCTAACCACAACAAAGGCCAGTAATAGTTTATAGTTTGAAAGCAATTAATATAATTTATCATATATAAATGATTTCTAAATTCCTTTATTTATATCTTACTTTCAAAATTTTCTTTTAAAAAAAAATTACATCTCATATTAAAAAAAGAGTAAAAAGGTTTTAAATCTTAAAATAAACTTCTTTAAAGAAATTTAGAATCTCCCAACCTTTTCCAAAATTGGAAAAAAAAATTAATTTGAAATATATACTTTTAGTAGAATATTTATCAACTAAAATTTTTATTCTAACTCTTTTAGAAACAAAACTCCTTATATGAATTTTTATAGAATATATATACAAATCAGCAAAATGGACATAAGTGTACTCAAAACAGTACACATATAAAAAAAACCAACACAAGTATATGCAACACAAAAGTGGAGCACAGGGTTCAGCATATAAGGGTGACAATTAAATCATCCAAGGCTACCTCCAATTCAAAGTATTCCGACTTAGAAAATCAAAACCAAACTATGAACAACCATCTACCAAACATTGCAGAACAAGATTAGGCAAGATGTAAACTAATCTAGAGATGATATTAGGTTCTACCAAGCATTCAAACACAGTCAATAGCATACTGTATGCATACAAGAAGAATTTGTACCCAACCAAGACTAACAACATTTAATTTAGAACTAACCGTACTAAGTTCATAAGCCACGATTATACCGATTCATTTACTGATTAATTCATTCATAAGCAAATAAAATCAAAACAATGATCATCTCAGAGGATAAAGATATAGATTGTGTGAGTTATAAAATAACTCACCTCGAATAATTGCTTGCCTCTAATCGATACAAACTGCTATCGCTTCCTTCCATTCACGTCACCAACTACTCGCCGTCATCTATGCCTCAACCATCCATCTCCAGCCGCACCTGTATCATTTCAGGTCCGCACTCATCCATCTCATCTGCCACGCTCACTCGACCACCCTAGATGTGACGCCTAATATAGTCGCCAACAACCACAATTATCTCCACCAGGCCGTGACTCATCCACGCATGTTCCACCGCCTGCGCAGCTATCATCGAGCTTCCAGAAGATGTGTGGCCACCTCCCCTTGTAACCGTCGTCGAGATGCTCATGCCTTAGAGCGCGATTCCTTCGTCCAATTTTTTTTTATTTGATCGATCTCGATTTGGGAATTATCGTCTAGGGCATGTTGAGGAAATGTTTATTAAGAATCTAGTAAACAAGCCAAGGAAAGTAGAAGTTAGACAATTGTATGGGTCTTGTTTTAAACGTGCTGGGCTCTAATTATTTAAAAATGTGTTTTCTTTTCATTTTAAATAGCCCTTCATTATTTTATAAATAAATTTTAAATCCAATTATATTAATCTATTTTTTTCATTTCATACAAAACGTTCGATAACTACAAAATTACATTCATTATTAGCTCAATCTATTTAATTATCCATTGAACTGATATAAATAAACTTATTCATCTTCGTTGATTTATTTATTAAATAAATAAAATTTCGTTTCATCTGTTTCGAGTATATAAAATCATTTACACTTTAAAATTACTTTATCCAGTTTAATATATTTCTGAAAAGAATTTATTAATTAATTCAAATTGTTAAAACAAAAATCTATTATTAAATAGACTAAGAAAAGGTGAATTTTAAAATAATAGTTATCAAAAAAACGAATATGGACATTTTTATTTTTATTAAATTTGTATAATACGGCTCCAAAAACAGGGTTGTTACAAATACCCTCATGATTCAAGTGTCGGACATATCAAAAATCAAGGTATACGTACATTTACAGATGTATTTATTCCTTAAGTCTATTTGGGTTTCTTTAGTGTCCCACCTTTAGTTTATACATTTATATCATATAAGTTTTACTATTATATAACTTTTACATTACATATTAATTATATAATAGTCTTATGTATAATATTTTATTAATTAAATCTTATTTAATTAATTTTACTTAATTAACACTTTAATTAATTTTAAATTAGTATTCCAATACAACTTTTATATTGGACATATCTACTATAACCTTTATAGTGTATACTATAACCTTTATAGTATAACACATATATCTTATATATAAGTATTTTTTATTTAATTAATTAACCTTTAATTTATTTATTTAATTAAAAAAATTAATTAAATTATTTCAATTTCAAAATTAATCTTACATGCATGTATACTTATGTTATCTTAAATACTTTAAAAATAACATAACATATATCAACATATACAATACATGCATATAAGTCTTAATTAATTCACTCATTTAATTAATTAATTTATTAATCTTATCAATAAATTTTAAATTTCGAAATTAATATTTAAACAGTTTCAAACATTTTGAACTTTTCATTACAGTTTGGAATATTTTGAAAACTTATGTTATATTATAACCTTTTATAATAAACATGTTTTTATTTTAAATTTAAAATCTTGTCTTAATTTTCAAAACTATTTTAAAACTTAGCCAAAGGCCCAATACACATTGGGACTTTTCTATCAGGGGCAACATTTGGGCTCACTTTAACTTTCAGGCCAGTCTAGTAACCAGGTAGGACAAAGTACTTATTACCCAATTCCAATCCTAGACATTACCTTTCTAGACACCATATTAAGTGGACAAGCTTAATTAGTTGCCCTAACATGACTAATTTAGACCGCATAGGCTATTGGGCTCCGGTACCGCTGTTAGAACTAGGCCAGCCCACAACGGAAGAAATCGATGAATTTCAAAAAATTCACCATTTTGGATCTTTAATGGGTCTATGAAGTCTAAATTTACTTAGAACTTTTCTAAGTTTCTTTTAAATAAAATCAATATTTTATTTTATTTGGGAAAAAGGAATTTTAAATTTAATTTCAACTTATAGGTATTATAATGAATCTATCGAATACATTCATTTGTGTGAAGTGTAAGTGGTGTATAAATGAAATATGTGCAAATGAATTAAGAGAAAGTGGCCATTTGTTTCTCTCTCTTACTCTATTCAATTAACAGAGAGAAGATATGGAAAAATATAAAAGTAGGGAAACATTTCGTTACTTTCCCTCTCTTATCCTATTCAATTAATAGAGAAGATATGGTAGAATATAAAAAGAAGGAAACCATTCATTTCTTACTCTATTTAATTATAACAATTAATATATTAAATAACATTTATTACTTATGAATCAAATTTACACACGCCTATGTTATCTAAATTTTATTAATGAAATATATGCATACATTCATAATAATTGTAGATACACACACACAGATATATATATATATATATATATATATATATATCAAGTGAAAAACTATTCGTTGTTTTAAATATTTTGAAGCCCAAAATTAACATTAATAGATATGATTTCAATTAAGAAAGGTTTAAAAACAAAAATGTTACATTACTGCTCATAATCTTTATACAAGTTTGAATTAACTAAACATTTATATTCTTTATATATGATAATTATAATTAAATAATTTAGATCTGAACAACATACATCTCCAAGCATTGTAGCATATGATATTTTATATATACATTTTTATAAAAGGTTTTTGGTTTTAAAGTTAATAGTTTTCATTGAACTTTTAATTTAGGAATGAACTTATACTTTAAATCTTACATGAAACTTTAAATATAGAAAACAACAAAGAACTATAATTTGCACTAAAGTTTCCATTCAATAATCTTAAATCAAAGTTTTCCCTTTTAAAAAACAAAGATTGAAACAATTGTATACACGAATTTAACATATGAATAAGATCAATTTTAAGGGATGGTAGACAACTTAACATATATGTAATTCGTTAGCAATTGAATAAGTGAATGTTATGTCATTTATACATAAAATCTCATCCAATGTCAATTTTCAATTCCATAAGTTTCCAAATTAAAATAAAAGAGACTTGAACAAGGCAGACATGTGTAAACTTGTGATAAGAATTTACAGATCTAAACAATATGGAGAATGAAGATAATTTATTAGAAGTAGCATGAGAATCAAACATTTCAATTTATCATAAACATATTTTAAAAGGAATTGATGAACAAATATAGATCTAAATAAAAATAATACAATAAACACGATTTAATCAAACTAAGCATAAGGCATATTTAATTTACACGTTGCAAGATGAAAAATTGAAACATGAAGTGAATCATAGGAAATCTAATTATATTAATCATATGAATATATAGGTGAATTTAATTAAAGATTACCTTTAGATGTAGCCAATAAATTCACACCTTGAATGATGAATCAAAACTTCCAGATTTAGAAAACGGCCTCCGGATTTTGCAAGGATCTTATTACCCAAAGCGTTGAAACACACCTTGAAAATGAATTTCCCTTAGGATGTTGCCTACTGCCTAGAACCTTTAGATGTAGCCAATAAATCACACCTTGAATGATGAATCAAAACTTTTAGATTCAGAAATCAGCCTCCGAATTTTGCAAGGATCTTATTACCCAAAGCCTTGAAACACACCTTGAAAATGAATTCCCCTTAGGATGTTGCCTAGAAGTCACACCTTGAATGATGATATCTCCTTAGATCTTCAAGATCCCCGTCCTATCCTTGCAAGAGATGGATGAACCACTTTTGTCTTATTCTATTTGATGTTTTTATTTGGAGTTGAAAGATTTGGAAAATTGATTTTTTTTTCTGCCATGAAAAGTTAGAAGGAGAGAAAGAAAAAGAATGAATAAGAAAGAATGAATTGTATGTACAGAATGAATTAGTGAATATGTTTTATTTGAAAGAATGAAACTTTTTTCATTCTTTAATTAAAACTTCCCTAATTAATTCCCTTGCTTGTTTCTCTCTCCAATCCTTTCTTTATACGTATGTCATCAAATGAGATAATATTTCCATAAATAATGTTATCAAATGACATAAAATTTCCATAAGTCATGTCATTAAATGACATAAAATTTCCATAAATCATTTCATGCAATTATCTTTAAATTACATCGATATCGTATATCAATGCATGTAAATATAACTTTTATAAATGCATTAAAATAATTACAAGAAACCTCCAAACATCAAATAAATAATAAGTAATATTTCTAAAATATCAATTAATTTAATCAAATTTACAACATTTTATAAATTAATTAAATCGTGTGGTTTTTCAGAGAATTCATCATTACGGTTGTCCGACTCAAAGGTGTAAATTCAGTCAGCGATTAATATCAAACTATTCAAATATTAACGTTCACATGTCACTTAGCAGGTGGTGTGTGTTTAACGATGAAGTTTCTATCGGTTTAGAAAATCGCCGATAAATTTCAAATTAAAATAACTGAAGTGCATGGCGTACAAAAGTTAGTACGTGGCGAGTACGGGTCGATCCATAGGGAATTACTAGATTTTAAAAATCAATTCAATCAAATTATACCAAATGGAGAGGAAATTGTTAACTACAAGCAAAATGAAGCTAAAACTAGAATTAAAATGAGATTAAAAACTATGAGATTAGAGAACAATTTAGAGGCAAATCCACTCTCATATTTTGGTAAATCAACAAACAAATAATTTATGATCTCTAGTTTTGATATTAAGTGAAATAATTGTTGCATTTATCATAAGTATGGTTTATTTATGTTATTAATTCACATAACTTAAACCATCGAACTATAATACAACAAATAAACCACTTATAAATTCTCATGAAAATGAAGCCAAAACAAAAGCTATTTTAAGTATGATCTATTTACTATTGTAATTAATAATATAGATCATCAAATTTTGTTTTTACTTCCATTTCAAAATCAAAAACCAATTAGCAAATGATGATGTAAATTGTGTTTATGTTGAATAAGAATAGCTCATTTGCATATGCAACATAAGCTATCAAACCCACTTGTATAAACTTACATAAAAATTCACTTTCATACAGCACAAATAAAAGAGATCATAAATCATAAAAATGTTGAAATTGCAGTAAAGCTAGAGAGCTTCATTACCCCTAAATTGAAGGGGTTTAGCTACTCATTTGTGTTGTCAAATTAACACTTGTAAATTTCAACATAAAAGTAAAGAAATAGAAACTAAGAAAAGGATGAAAAAGAGATTAACTACTAACTATTTTCATTAAAATTAAAGCTACACTACTTGCATGAATGTAAATCTAATCTACTAACAAAAAAGAGAAGCGCATAGAAATAAGCATAAGCATAAAAGTAAAGAGAAGCATGTAGAAAAGAGAAGGCTTAGGAAGCCATTTTTATTTCATGAAATATTGTGTTTACAACTTGCTAATTTCCTAAATAAAAATGAAGAGTAGGAAGATATTTACATGTACATAAGAGGGCTATTTATATATGCATAAAACCCTAATTCAATTTTTAGGGTGCTTCCCAAAATGTCTTTAGGAAGTGTGGCCTCCAAGTATCCATTAGCCTCTAATTAATCATCATTAAATATGCATGAAGGTTTAACCTCCACTTAGTTGTCTATTAGCTTCTAATTGTAGATTTAGGTAAGTGAGTGAGGTCGTCCATGATCATGAGCATGAATTATTTCCTCTTCATTTCTTTGTATTCCCTTGTGCATGCATATATCTTCATGAAACCCTCTTCCATATGCATCCAAATTCCTATAAAATTATAAAAAATGTCCAAGTAAAAAGTTCCAAATTAACATATGCACAAAAATGACTATTTTGCCCTTATATGTAGATGAATATATGATGATTTGAAAATACTTGAATTTTGGTTTTAAACATGTTAAAATACCCAAATATGACATTTATTTAAATAAAAAATGATAAAATATGGATGTAAATATATGCACATTTACGTGCACATCAAATACCCCCAAACTTATCTTTTTATTCGTCCTCGAATAAAGGAAAACTAAGATAAAAAAAATTCGTAGGAAGCAAGATTGCATTGAGCGTATGCAACAAGCCGTTAAATCTCTGGGTGTCCCCAGTAGGACGAGTGTTGTCTCGTGATGGTTTTCAGCAGATACTACCCACAAAATCCAAATGTAAAGTGAAAATATTTACAAAATGCAAGATTTATTTATAATGGGATGAATGCAAGTTTTTGAAAGTATTTACAAATGAAGGATTCACTTTCAAATCGACGTTAATAAGTTAAGTATAAGTTCTGGTCATTATCAAGAAATTTAAGTCCTTTTACTTGTCAAACTTTTCAACAAAAATTAAGTTGTCATAACAGATAGACTATAGTTTGGCTAGTTGTTTCGGTTGATAATACAATGTAATTATGAAATGGATCCTTAGTTGATTATCAAAGTTTGTCAAAGTGGTATTTTCATTTCTTTTCAATAACAAGTTAAATCAAACAAGTAAAAATAGTGCTTAGATTTCAATTGCTTACTCTCTCCTATTTGAAAATTTTATTGATATTAACAATATTTACATATGCCTTACTCGGGTAAACTGAGGCCAAATATATTACTACACTGCCTTGTAGACTGATGTGAGGGGAATACAGAGCGTGGCGAGTGAACACACAAGTGTGAACACTTATCGACTGTATGCGTTATTAAAAAGAATTTTTATATACATACACCTAACTCGGATATACTGAGGCCAGATATACCGATCGTGCATTGCCTTTTGGGCTTACGTGAGAAGGGTACAAAGCATGGCAAGTGAACACACGAGTGTGAACACGCGACTCTAGGTGTTAAAAATATATACATATACAAATGTTTTTTTACTTATATATATATATTTGTGTGTTTTTTTTCTATATTTTTTTAGAAAGAGTGAGTTTTGCAAAATCATCTTAGCACCATTTAACTTAGAAGATTAAAATGTTATATTCTTTACTTTAAATTTACCACTTTTTTAAACAAAGATTTTCAATTAGAATATACTTCATAATTAACACATATGATCCTTCCTATATACTAGTTAAACCATTGTTATTTGTAAAACTTCATTTTTATTTCTGTTAAGACAAATAAATTTTCAAAAATTTCAATTTATTAACCAAAACTTATACTTATCCTATAGTGTTTCTTCGAAAATAAATCAAAATGCTAAAAAGAAAATGTTTTTGAGATTTAGAAATTTTGAGATTTTTTTTTAAGTTAAAAGAAAATGAAAATTCAAAAATGTCATGAAACTTAAAAAAATGAAAATGAGACTCCCTCCCCCCACACACTTAGTTTTTTACTGTGTCCCCAAAGTAAATGCATGATATAATGAGTGTAACAGAGAAAAATATGTACATATTTACAAAAGAGGGTTAACATTCTTACTAGACGTAGCTTGGCTCATAAAGAATCATGAGCTCCTCCTCTTGGTTACTTGGCAATTCCAAGAAAGGTTTCAAACGATGACCGTTGACTTTGAAAATCAATCCATTCCTGCGGTTTTCTATTTCTACGGCACCATGTAGAAAAATAGTTCGTACCACAAATGGTCCGGTCCATCTCGATTTAAGTTTCCTAGGGAATAAATGAAGTCTTGAGTCATATAAAACAACTTTCTGCTTAGGCGAAAACGTTTTCCTTAGGATTGACTTGTCATGAAAAACTTTTTTTCTTTCTTTGTAAATTTTCTCGTTTTCATATGCGGCGTTCCTAAGTTCTTCTAGTTCGTTGAGTTGTAGTTTTCGATTTTCGCCAGCTTTATCGAGATCAAAGTTTAAGTTTTTTATTGCCCACAACGCTTTGTGTTCAATTTCAATGGGTAAATGGCAAGCTTTACCGTAAAATAAACGAAATGGGGACATCCCAAGGTTAGTTTTAAAAGAAGTATGGCAAGCCCAAAGTGCGTCGATCAATTTCTAAGACCAATCTTTTCGATTTTTGTTAACAGTTTTCTCCAAGATTTGTTTTATTTACCGATTTGAAACTTCAACTTGGCCACAAGTTTGAGAATGATACGGAGTAGATAACTTGAGGGTTATCGAGTATTTTTTCATTAAAGTTTCAAAAGAACGGTTGCAAAAATGGGTCCCGTTATCATCGATTATTGTGCGAGGTGTGCCAAAACTCGAAAAAATGTTTTCTTTGAGAAATTTCACAACAATTCTATGGTCATTGGTTTTGCAAGGAATGGCTTCGACCCATTTTGAGACGTAATCGATAGTGAGAAGGATATACAAGTTTCCAAAAGAATTGGGAAAAGGTCCCATAAAGTCGATACCCCAAACATAAAAGATTTCGATTGTAAGAATGGGGTTTGGAGGCATCATATCTCGTCGAGAAATTCGTCCAAGCATTTGACATCGATCGCAAGTTTTACAAAATTCAAATGAGTCTTTGAAAAGAGAAGGCCAATGGAAACCACACTGAAGCACTTTTTCCGCAGTTTTTCGAGGACCCAAATGTCCACCGCACGCTTGATCGTGGCAAAACGAAAGAACACTCCTGATCTCATTATCTGTAATGCAACATCGGATGATTTGGTCGGGACAATATTTGAACAAGTATGGATTGTCCCAATAGAAATATTTCACTTGGGACATGAATTTGCATTTGTCCTGTTTGGACCAAGATATGGGAGTTTCTTTAGTGACTAAGTAGTTCACTATATCAGTGTACCATGGATCGATAGAAATTGAAAGAAGTCTGTTCATCAGGGAAGTTTTCATTGATTGGCAAATATGATGGTGCGTTCGGAAGACGAGACAAGTGATCGACTATGACATTATTGGATCCTTTTTTGTCCTTGATTGTAAGATCAAACTCTTGTAATAAAAGGATCCAACGAATCAAGCGAGATTTAGCGTCCTTTTTAGCGAAGAGATATCGAAGCGCGAAATGGCCCGTGTACACAGTAATGTGTGACCCGATCAAATATTGTCGGAATTTTTTTAGAGCAAAAAATACCGGTAGAAGCTCTTTTTCAGTGGTTGTGTAGTTAAGTTGAGCGTCGTTCAGAGTCAAGCTAGTGTAGTAGATAACGTGAAGGATCTTGTTGATGTATTGTCCTAAGACAGCACCAACTGCAAAGTTTGAAGCATCACACATTATTTTGAATGGAAGATCCCAATTAGGTGCGAAAATGATTAGAGCAGAAATGAGTTCGTTCTTAAGACGTTAAAAAGAAGAGATACACTCAGAGTTAAATCGAATGGAACGTCTTTTCCAAGGAGAGTCGTCAAAGGACAAGTGATTTTGCTAAAGTCTTTCACAAAGCGTCGGTAAAAGCCAGCGTGTCCTAGAGATGATTGAATGTCCTTAACAGATTTGGGAATGGGTAGGTTTGCAATTACATCGACTTTCGCTTTATCTACCTCAATGCCTTTATTTGAGATGATATATCCAAGGACTATGCCTTGTTTGACCATAAAGTGGCATTTTTTCCAATTCAAAGTCAAATATTTTTCTTTACATCGATTTAGAACCAATTCGAGATGATGTAAACATTGGGAAAAAGAATCACCAAAGATAGAGAGATCGTCCATAAAAACTTCTACAAAGCGTTTAATCATGTCGGAAAAAATGCCAAACATGCATCGTTGGAAAGTAGCAGGAGCGTTACAAAGTCTGAATGGCATACGTCGATAAGCAAAGGTACCGAATGGATACGTGAAAGTTGTTTTCTCTTGATCTTTGGTAGCGATTGGAATTTGGTTATAGCCGGAATAACCATCAAGGAAGCAGTAGAATTCGTGGCCGGCTAAACGTTCTAGCATTTGGTCGATGAAAGGAAGAGGGAAGTGATATTTTCGTTTTGCAGCATTTAATTTTCGATAGTCAATGTAAACACACCAACCCGTTTGAGTAAGAGTTGGAATAAGTTCGTTTGAATCGTTCTTGACAACGGTTAGCCCAGACCTTTTCGGTACAACATGAATTGGGCTAACCCATGAACTATCAAAGATTGGGTAAATGATTCCGTTGTCGAGAAGTTTAAGAATTTCATCACGCACCGCATCTTTCATTTTTGGAATAAGCCTTCATTGCACGTCACGAACAGGCTTGGCATCATCAATTAAATAGATGCGATGTTGAACAAGAGCGGGACTAATTCCCTTTATATCGAAGATCGACCATCCCATCGCTTCCTTGTTTTTGGACAGGATTGAAAGTAAAGAAGTTTCTTGATTGAGAGAGAGTCGCAGATATTATGACAGGAAATGTTTCGTTATCACCTAAGTATGCGTGCTTAAGGTGATCGGGAAGTGGTTTGAGGTCCAACTTCGGGAGTTGCTCGATTAAAGAATTGGGTTGAGATTCGGACTCTACTGGAAGCGATTCAAAAGGAAGAGCGTGTTCAATCTCGTTGGGAATTTCGTGAAATAATTTTTCGTACTCGGCTTCGCGTTCGTCGTTAAGGTTAAGTGTCTCGTTTTCAAAATTTTCGTGAATGACACTAACTTCCAATGTTTGGTCGCGAGGTTCATTTGATTGGCTTTCAAGATTGAAAATGTTGAGATCCAAAGTCGTGTTTCCAAAAGAGATTTTCATCGAACCGTTACGACAATTGATTAAGGCATTTGAGGTGGCTAAGAATGGTCGGCCTAAAATCAGTGGAATTTGACTCGCAGGATTTGTCACGGGTTGTGTTTCGAGAACGATAAAATCAACGAGGAATATGAATTGCCCTACTCTAATAAGCACGTCCTCGATTTCTCCCACGGGCTTCTTAATGGAACGATCGGCGAATTGAAGCGTTACTTTTGTAGGCTTGAGCTCACCTAAGCCTAATTATTCGTACACAGAGTATGGAATTAAATTGACACTCGCGCCTAAGTCTATCAAACATTTGTTAATCATCTCGTCTCCAATTGTACACGAAATCGTAGGGCAGCCAGGATCTTTGTATTTAACGGGCATGGATTGGGACAAGACTTCACTCAAACTGGAGGCTAAGAAGACTTTTTTGGGCACTCGAGTGTGTCGCTTTTGTGTACACAAATCCTTAAGAAATTTCGCGTACGTTGGGACTTGCTGAACGATGTCAAGAAGCGGAATGTTAACTTTGACTTGTTTAAACATTTCCAACATCTTTTCCATTTGGTCCGAGTGTTTCTTTGGTCGGAGACGATGTGGAAATGGAACACGATACTCGGTAGGCGGGTCTACTCGAGTAGAAGAAGAATTTTGATCGGCATTTGATTCAATGTTTGGCTCCACGTTCTGTTCCGATTCGTTTGTTGTTTTAGAAGCGTCGAGAGAGATTTCCGGTAAATCGTTTGGATTAACGACTTGATTATCAATTGGTTTACCAGAACGTAAAGTTGTGATAGCATTCAATTGGGTGACGTTGCTATCTTGAACAACATGGGCTTGATTTGAATTTGCATTTTGATTTTTGGGATTTGGAATTGGCTAGCTTGGGAATGTGCCTCGTTCACGTTCACTTACAGACATGGCTAATTGACTCATTTGCATTTCCAGTTTTGCAATCGATTGGTTTGTGTTTTGCATATATGAGGTCAATAAATTTTGCAAATTGCTGTTTGATTGAAGGTTTTGAGTAGTTGCTTTAGCCAGCATTTCAAGAGTTTTCTCAAGTGAACTTAAACGTTTATCTTCTTGGGAAGGGTGAGTAGAATTTGATTGAAAATTTGATTGTTGTGGTTGATTATGAGACGGTCCCAAAAAGTTTGGTTGAAAATGGTTGGGCAGAAAGGGAAGATTCGAAGCATTATTCGAAAATGCTTGAAAATTGGGACGAATCATATTCGTGTTGGGATTATTTTGGTTCCAAGCAAAATTTGGATGATTTCTCCAACCAGGATTGTACGTTGGAGAAAACGGGTCGTTTTTGGCTTTATTGAAAGCATTGATTTGTTCGACAGAATTAGGGCACTGATCGACTATATGATTAGGATCGTTGCATTTATAATACATGGGTTGGGAAGCTTGATTCATTTGGTTTGATGAGAAAATGTTGTCGAATTTGTTAATCATTGCGTCGATTTTAGCTTCCAAAGCCAAAGAAGATCCTATCGAGTGTGCGCTCGATCGTGAGTAAATTGATTTTTTGTTCGAACGTTCCCATTGGGACGACTTTTCGGCGAGGTTTTCAAGAAATTGCCAAGCATCATCGTGATGTTGGGCAAGAAAGTTGCCTTGGCACATTGATTCGAGCATAGTTCGTGAGCTATTTTCAAGTCCATCGTACAAGATTTGGCAAATTGTCCATTTTTCAAAGTTATGGTGTGGACATTTTATCAAAAGCTCTTTGAATCTTTCAAAATATTTTCTGAATGATTCTCCCTTGAATTGATGAAAATTTACAATTTTGTTTCGGACTCTACTCGTTTTTTCCAAGAGGTAGAACTTTTTTAAGAAAGCTTTTACAAATTCTTCCCAAGTTTTAATCGAGTTTGATGGTAAGCTGTACAACCATTTTTCAGCGTAATCCGTAAGAGCAAATGGAATTAATCGAAGTTTGATTCTATCATCGGAAAGTTGTTGGAGTTTTATGGTTGCGCAAACTTGTTCGAATTTAGTCAATAAAATGTAGGGGTCATCGTGCGCGAAATTTCCAAATTTCGAAAGTGTGGCAATATGGTTCGAGTGAATTTCGAAATGGTTACCCGTAGGGGCGGGTAACGTGATGCAAGATGGAATAGAAACTCTATCGGGAAATATTCTATCCATAAGAGTTCGAGGGGCGTTCTCGTTTGCCATTTCGGAAGGATTGATTATTCGAGTTAAATGGTTAGTTGTTGAGTCGCGAGTCCAACGATTTGTTGTTGTGTCACGAGTCCAAGTACTCATGCACAAGTGAAAGTGGAGAAGAGAAAGAAAATGAGTTTAGAGAATGAAATAGGATTTGGAAAATGAAGTGAGAAATTGTTTTTGTTTTTGTTGTTTTTTTTATATAAGGAAACTATTTACTAAGTGAAATTTATTTTTCAAAAGAGAAGTTTGAATATATTTTTTTTTGGCTTTTCAAATTTTTATATGTTTTTGTTTTTGTTTTCTAAAATTTTAGATTTTCAAATATTTACGAAAAGGATTTTTTTTTTGTTTTTACAAAATGGGAATTTGATTTTTTTTTAATTTGATTTTTTTTCTTTTTGAAAAGATTTTATATTTTTTATGGATTTTTGTTTTCGATTGAAAATTTTCAAAGGAAAGGAAAAGGGATTTATATTTTTTTGAATATGCATGAACTAATGCGACTAAATGAATGCAAAGGACTTAATTACAATTTTCTGTCCTTAGTAGCTCCTAACCCAAAATTGTATAATCGAACTTTGTCTTAAATCAACAAAAGTATTTCTCAATCAGGTAACGAGCAAGATTTATCGGTGCACCACGAATCACCATAGCAATGCAACCAATGGTTTACCTTCAGAGGAACAACCACTATAATATTTACGAATCACCGTAATATTTATAAATGGTTATTACTCTGCCGTAGCCTAGACACCAATAAATAAAATTGTTCAAAGAAAACAATTGTGAAGATACAATTAAGCCCTAAATGAGCTCGTGACACCCTTAAGTCGAATGTCTAACCTTTATTATTAGTCAAATTCTACGATGAATGCGATTTGTGGGCTAAGGAAAGGGTGATGAAATCCCTCACCTTATGTGAATTGGGGTATTGCCCTTAGAAAATAAAACAAGATGAGATGAATGCAAAACAGAAATTAAACGTGAATTTACAATGCAATTATAAATGAAGTTTGTTTTTGTTTTTGGATTTTGGAAAAAAAATTATATATAAAAATGCAAATGCAAGCAACCAACAATGCAATTCAAATAAAAACAAAGGATGAAAGCACGATACCAGAGTGTGCAGATTTATTAGCAATGTTTTTTTAAGCAGTGATTTATTTGGCAAGCAAAGCGGCACTTTTAGCAAGCTATTCCTTCTGCTTTTCTGCTTTAGCAACCTGAAATAAAAAAAACACAAGATATATACACATTTTATATCCAGAGAAGGACTTAAAACAAATGGAAAACAAAACAAATTAAACTAAAACAATTTTTTTTAAAAATAACTTGTTGTTTGTTTATATTTTTTTTGAAAAGAGCAGGAAACTTAAGACAATCTAACTTAACCAAATTATTAAATCAAACAAAAATCCCCCTTTTTGAAAGAGATTATAAAAACCATAAGACTAAATAAAAAAATAACAACAAAAGGGAGACAAGTATTCACAAACCCGGCCCGCTTTAAATTTCTAAACTTCCCCTATTTCTCATTCAAAGAAAATCGATATTTCGCAACCAAAATTTTGCAAAACCAATTGAAATTCGCAACCAAAATTGTCAGCTGTAGGATGTGTATTAGATTGTCGAGTTGTCGATTGGGGTTGTGGGTCGCGATTTGAAGATGGAGGCTAGGTTATACGGCGATTTTGGGGTATGGAGACTACTATTTGGCTTCATAGATGTTCAAGGTGATTCTGATTGAGTATAGAGAGAGGTTAATTTGTAGCGGTGGTGGGAGGAAGTGGCGGAGTTGTTGGCAATTGGTGGTTGGGTGGTTCGCGATTGGTCAGTGGTTTCTTCGAGTAGCGTTTTGATGGAAGGCGACTGTTTGAACTGGTGGATGGTGCAGAAGGTTAGCAGTTCTCTATTTTCTTTTTTTTGGTGGTGGTTCTATTGTGTAATGGAGTGATGAATGTAAGGTTTTGAAATGTGCAGACAGAAGTGATCGGCGGCAGCGTTTCAGTGCAGTGGAATGGTTGTTTTGTGATGTCTGATAGCGTTTGGCTACAGCAGTATGTGGATGGCAGTGGTAACGAAGCAGTAAGGGAATGGGACAGTGGGTATGTGGAGTTGTAGTTGGTGTTGGCTTTAGCCAGTTGATCAGGGGTGGTTGTAGCAAGCTGCAGGGTAATGGTTGAAGAGGTATGTGGAATGATATGGTGATGAAGTAGTGGTATATGTCAGCAGCAAAAGTGTTGAAACTTAATGATGTATGCGGCTTGTACTATAGAGGAGGGGCGGTTTGGAAGGGAGAGAGTGGGTAGCAGGTGAAGGAGCAGATGAAGTTGTATATGGTAGTGGTTAGTTATGCACTATGTAGTTGCAGTTGTATGGTGTGGTATGGCAAAGCAGGGGAAGGTGGGTGAAGCAATAGTGTTGATTGTCGTTGTAGTGGTCTGGAGTTGTATGAGAGTGGAAGTGGTCGGGATGTTATAGACAGATGTGTGGGTATTATGGCAGTGGTAGATGATATGTGGAAGTGCACTATTATGGCAGTGGTTGGTTAGGAGAGTAAGCAGTTTGGCTTGTGGTGGTACACTGTTTGTTTGAAGTAGAGAGTGTGGTGGAGATCAGTGAGGAAGTGGTTGTGGCCACTGTTGAATGTGGTCGAAGAAGATATTTGACAGTGAAGTTATCACAGTGATGTAAATGGCTGGGTGAGTTTGAACTGATAGAGAAGTGAAGTAACTGTGGGTGATGTAGCTGAGCACAGTGGTCAGTAGTTAGAAAGGGGATGTTAATGTGATGTCGTGATGGCTAAGAGAAGAGCTGTTATTTGGGCAGTGTGTGATAATGTGATTGTGATTGTTGTGGCAAGAGGTAATGAGGAAGTTTTGTGGTTTGAATGGTAGAGTGATGATTGGTGAAAATGAAGTTGAGGCAGCTGTCGTAGGTGATGCAATAATTGTGGCCGAGGGCAATGTGATGGTGACATGCACAATTGTGTGCACAGGGAGGGGGTTGAACATGTGCAGAAATGGTCTTGATGGTGATATCGATGTTGTTTGTGTATGTTGAAGACACCAGTTGCAGAAGTATATGAAGTAGAAATGTTTTTGAAGGTGATTGCACAGTGGAAGCAGTTGATGTAAAGTCAGTAGAGGGTATGAACGTGGCTAATGGTGGTAATGAATGGTGAAGTGAAGTGTGTTGTAGGAAGTTTCTTGATGCAGCAGTCTGTTGTGCAGGTGATGAAGTGAATGAGGGTGTTACCGTGGCTTCACTGGTTTTCGAATGGTAGTCGGGGAGGTATGGATTGTATGTGCTCGGAGGATGGAAGACGACTGTCAGCAGAACGAGTTGTTTCAGGTGTGCACTGTGCACAGAAATGAAAATAGAGAGGAAATAAAAACAGAAATTGTAATAGTGTTTTGAATTTTGTAACAGAATACAGAATTGCAATAGACAATATTTTTTTTTGGTTTGAATTGTGATGCAAACGGAACTAGAAAACAACAATCACACAAACAAAAATGAAAACAACAAACAAAACACAAACGATATTTTTTTTATGCAAACTAATACACAAAACAAAAACACACAAAATTCAAACAAAAATAATTTGAAGAATAGAAAATAAAAATCAAAGCAATTTCCCGGCAACGGCGCCAAAAACTTGTTTAACGACGAATTTTCTATCGGTTTAGAAAATCGCCAATAAATTTCAAATTAAAATAACTGCAAGCGCATGGCATGCAAAAGTTAGTACGTGGCGAGTACGGGTTGATCTGTTGGGAATTGTTAGATTTAAAAATCAATTCAATCAACTTATACCAAATGGGGAGGAAATTGTTAACTACAATCAAAATGAAGCTAAAACTAGAATTAAAATGAGATTAAAAACTATAAGACTAGAGAACAATTTAGAGGTAAATCCACTCTTATATTTTTGTAAATCAACAAACAAATAATTTATGTTCTCTAGTTTTGATATTAAGTGAAATAATTGTTGCATTTATCATAAGTATGGTTTATTTATGTTATTAATTAACATAACTTAAACCATCAAACTATAATACAACAAATAAACCGCTTATAAATTCTCATGAAAATGAAGCCAAAGCAAAAGCTATTTTAAGTATGATTTATTTACTATTGTAATTAGTAATATAGATCATCAAATTTTGTTTTTACTTCCATTTCAAAATCAAAAATCAATTAGCAAATGATGATGTAAATTGTGTTTATGTTGAATAAGAATAGCTCATTTGCATATGCAACATAAGCTATCAAACCCACTTGTATAAACTTACATCAAAATTCACTTTCATAAAGCACAAATAAAAAAGATCATAAATCATAAAAATGTTGAAATTACATAAAGTTAGAGAGCTTCATTACACCTAAATTGAAGGGGTTTAGCTACTCATTTGTGTTATCAAATCAACACTTGTAAATTTTAACATTAAAAAGTAAAGAAATTGAAACTAAGCAAAGGATAAAAAAGAGATTAACTACTAACTATTTGCATAAAAATTAAAGCTACACTACTTGGATGAATGTAAATCTAATCTACTAACAAAAAAGAGAAGAGCATAGAAATAAGCATAAGCATAAAAGTAAAGATAAGCATGTAGAAAAGAGAAGGCTTAGGAAGCCATTTTTATTTCATGAAACATTGTGTTTACAACTTGCTAATTTCCTAAGTAAAAATGAAGAGTAGGAAGATATTTACATGTACATAAGTGGGCTATTTATACATACATAAAACCCTAATTCAATTTTTAGGGTGCTTCCCAAAATGCCCTTTAGGAAGTGTGACCTTCAAGTAACCATTAGCCTCTAATTAATCATCATTAAATATGCATGAAGCTTTAACCTCCACTTAGTTGTCCATTAGCTTCTAATTGTAGATATAGGTAAGTGGGTGGGGTCCTTTGTGATCATGAGCATGAATTATTTCCTCTTCATTCCTTTGTATTCCCTTGTGCATGCATATATCTTCATGAAACCCTCTTCCATATGCATTCAAATTCCTATAAAAATTATGAAAAATGTCCAAGTAAAAAGTCCCAAATTAACACATGCACAAAAATGACTATTTTGCCATTGTATGTAGATGAATATATGATGATATGAAAATAATTGAATTTTCATTTTTAAACATGTTAAAATGCCCAAATATGACATTTATTTAAATAAAAATAGAAAAAATATGGACGTAAATATATGCACATTACGTGCACATCAGTGTGATATTTTGGCCAAATTTATCGCTTACATATCTTTTGGTAAAATCCAATTTTACTTATTATAAGCGGTACCTTATAGTGACAATTATTTACATCAATTATCTTCGTCAAAACTATATCACTTTGGATTTATGGAATTTGGTAATGGTCAAAATTCCAATATCATCCACATTCAACTTTATAATTCAAACACAAAGTCCTTGCTTCAATACTAACAATTATTATTAACCAAAATGCTCTGGCCAGAGACTTTGAGTTGACTTCAGGTGACCGTGATACTCACCTCATATAAACGAGGAGACGAATCCTCTCTTGAATAGTGTTTCACTTCCAATGCTTCCACTCGACCCAACTATAGTCATTTGATGGATGTCGTGCCACAATTTAACTACAATCAAAGTGGAGCTTCCACATTGAAGATCAACGGTATTCTCAAGTCGAGAGAACTATGTAAATTAGTCACATCGATATTATCTGCTTGACCTTAGTAATATTAACCAACAGAAAACTATCTAGTGAGTCATTACATAGTTATCAAATAACTATCAGCATGTAACCCCTTGGTGCCCCAGTAGTTATGAGTAATACGCTGCCCAACATTTGGAGAGCGTTACGTATTCTAGTCTCAACGGATACATCGATATCCAGTCTCGATGCATCTTGACTAGGAACATTTAAAATGGTATATTTGTTTCATTGTGATAAATTACTCACGGTTACAACACTTTGTAACTACTGTCACAAAACATACTATTTATGGATTTTCTATTAAATATACTTTTAATTAAATTGATTAATTAATATAACCACATTATATCAAATATATAATAGAAAGAAAATACCTTTATTCGAACAAGATTAGTCAACGAGTTAGATATATGTAACAAATTACATAATTGCCCTTAGAGCATACCCCTAACTCTATCAGTTATGAAGAAAGATGACGATGCATCTTTATGATACATGCATCTATAATGATGTTGGCTGAAGATATGAACTTCAAGAATTTGATCGCAGCCTAGAGATTGGCAGCATTGAAAATATAACACTTGGAATCAAACGGTAAAAATATTAGTTCCTAGAGATAGGAACCCTATTGTAGGTAAAACTTCTGAGATAACGTTAGCAGCCAAGCGGGACATGCACGGTTGAATATGAGTGAGGAAAGTCATAAAAAGTTAGGAATCTAACCATCCGACTTACCCTATCCTAGAGCAGGATTGGGAATCGAACTAAGGGAAATCGGATGAATTGCTCAGGATATCCGATCTCTTGTAAACAACTTAACCTTTTGAATGTCGTCATTGCCCAAAAACTAGCAATGCTGGAAAGGTCTTAACCGTTAGGGCCGACAGGTTAAATCGGCCCTTAACCTTCCAAACATCGATGTTGTCCCGAAAGCGTCGAAATGGTGTAATTACCAGCCTTCGGGAATTCTATTATCCCCTAGAAACAGGAAACTTCAAGGAAGGATAACCAAAATAGGATAATTCTTACGCTAGTTTCCAAAGATCGAAACTAGTGCCTGATCGGACTTCAACGATAGCGCTAGCGACCGAGTGGGGTATACTAGGTTGAGGATATGCGAGGACAGTCGTGAAAAGTTGAAGAAAGTATTATCAGGCTTTCTCGATCTAAGACCATGACTGGGAAAGCGCGATCAGACCGGTGGCAATCAGATAATTTGCCCCACATGTTTAACTCACACTAATGCATGGATTCACGATAGAAAAGTTCATGAATAGGACTTAATTTACAGTGGAATCATATGAATGTGGGGAAAATATTACAGATCATGTTCCCTGGAGATATGGAGCAACGCAGAACTTGGACTATCTTCAAGGAAAGTCGGCCAAGGGAAACTCAACCCAAACCATCAAGGACTTGTCGTCGCCCGAAGATAGGTGATGATAGGAAGGAATAACCACATAGGAATCGATGGGATTATTTGACCCTAGCTTGCAGGAATCGACCATTGCCCGAAGGTAGCTAACGTCAAAAGGGATGCTCGGGACTGAACAATTCACGCGCTAGTTTTCGAAGACCGAAACAAGTGCATAATTAAACTCTTGTGACAATGCTAGCGACTAAGCAAGGCACGCTTAGTCGATAATAAGCAAGATTAATCAAGAAGAGTCTAAGGCATGTATCGTTGGACTTTCCCTATCCGGAATCAGGATAGGGAAAACAAACTTAGACTAGGGGAAGTTGAATAATTTTCCCCACAACATTTAGCTACACTTGGTGCCCAGAGTCGGGCATTTTTGAAAAAAATGATATGTTCCATAAACAAGATTTAGTGCACGGCAAAGGCCATATGATAAGGAAGTAGACATTCTAGCTACTCTCCGTAACAGTTAGGAGCAATGCGAAACTAGGATTATCCGCGATTAATAGTTGGTCGAAAGGCACACAACAAAAAACAAACAGGAATGACTATGGAGTTAGCTAAATGATGGCCCTATTTCACCAAGCAGAGCGCTTTGGCAACTGTATGCAGGGCCGAATAAAGGAACATAACCAAAGCAATTGCTAGGATTTTGTTTATATGCACAAAGTTGTGAGATAGCGAAGGCCGCTCCCACGTAAACATGGCTAAAAAGAATATCGACATGCCAGCAAGCTTCGGGGGATCCCTACTTGCTCTTCCCTCTTTAGCCAAGACCTGTGATGCCATGTACTCATTTAGAGGAGGAGGCGGATTTAGCAACGGCTTTGTAAGAGCAATTGTTCCTTGAAATTAAACCGTGATCAATCACCCTGACATAGCAATAAAAAAAGGCGAAGCCTAAGCTGTGAAGTATCCAGCTTCAGGAGGAGTAGACATACCATCATTAGGCTTGAAGCGCGTTGATCGGCGAGTCACTCTAAACTAGAAAACTTGGCGTTTAACTCGATCGGATATGTTTTATTTTGAAAATTAGAACCTGTGTGACCAATGCTCGGAATCCAAAGGATGTTGACGTATGTCGACCAATCGGATTCCGAGCATTGACCAGGGCAAGTGAGAAGTGTCCATCTATGTTGTATGAGCCATGTGTCCCTATGCAATAAATGGACCATCCCGTGTAGATAGCTCGCTCATGCTAGAAAAATGAGTCACGTCGTGCAATGATACTATATGTCGGAACTTACCCACTGTCGATGAGTAATCGATAACGGAGCCGTTGTCTGGAGCGATGCGGAAACTTTTCTTTTCGGGAACATGGGAAATGAAGCAAAAGGAAAAAATAGCGGTGGAATCATCCAACACGCTTATTCCTGAAGCAAATCGTCTTATTGGAATGCAAGTGACAATATAAGAATAGCTGTGTGTTGATAGAAGTTAGTTGAAGACAGAGAGTTAGACCTGTCTCCAAAGTGGTGTGAATACGAGCTAAGAAAAGCTTGAGATCATCATAGGTCAAGCGCAACCTAAACTTCGACTCTCCATTAAGAAGCAATCGGTTGCACCACTACCATCATCACCATCGCTACAACGATCGCCATTCCTCCTACTTTGGATAAATTTCACCCAATGGAAGGGGCCAAAAGCTCTAACAGGGGCAATAGAAAAGCAAAATTGAAAACAATATACAGCGAAGAGAGAGCATGCTCGTTTAAGGTATGGAACGATCCCTAGAGCGTAGATCTTGTTCTTAATACAAAGAATGAAGAATGGAATTCTAACTATTCAAAACGGTTGAAGGAACGTCTACTGGACAAAAGAAATGCTTCGAAGAAGTTTTTGAACGAGTATCCAGAATCAAGGGATAGAAAATCAGAACTTGTCTTGATCCAGAGTACGCTTTGCTTTCAACAAAAGCATACTCTGGGGGGCAAGTGTTAACCGGATTTTTGGCCAAGTCAATTTCAACCGGAAGTTAGAACATTAACACAAAGACAAAATGATTTAAGGACTTTGGAAACATCATAAAAGGATGAGAAGAAGGAAATATCAAAAAATGAGTGGAAAAAGTTGACTTGAGTTTTTTGAATTGGCGCTTGGGGTCAGGCCCGAGTCATACCTGAGCTGAACCTAGGAAAAATAAAGGAAGACCTAAGTTATGATTTTTCTCAGGTCGGACTCAAAAAACACTTGGGTCAGACTCTAAGCAACATAGCTCGGCACCAAGCTATTCTTTTTCTTGGGTCCGACTAACAAAACTCTTAGTTCGGACTTTAACCAATATAGCTTGGCACCAAGCTATGATTTTTCTCGGGTCTGACTCATAAAACTCTCAGGTCAGACTCCAAGCAATATAGCTCGACATCGAGCTATTGTTTTTCTCAGGTCCGACTCATAAAACTCTTACGTTGGACTCTAAGTAATCGATACCGAGAAGAACTCGGGTCGGATACACAAAACTCTTAGGTTGGACTCCAAGTTAGGTCAACTTTGACCCTAAGCTCATGATTTTTACCGACATGGTTCTCACCTTCATGATTCACTCCAACATGATTAAGAACTATCTAGAATGATGGTATGAAGCAAGGAAACAACTTAAGAAAGTTTCATTCAATTTGGAGCTAAGTGCATAGCTCGGTGCCGAGCTATCCATAGGTCAGTACTACGCTATCCATAGATCAACATCGATCTATAGTTCTCCTCCTATTCACATCTGAACTCCATACTTCTCATATACATCTCCAATAGCTCATAATCAAGTGGTTTTTCCAAAGTATGGATGATCGGTTCTAAGGTTGATGAGAAGAAAGCCAAGAAAACAGGGTAACTCAAGTGATAGAGGAAAGATTACTAGAATCAACCAAAAGTCAATTAAATGCATATAGGACACATCAACATGAAGACAGAAGGGAAAAGCAGAAGTTAGTGTTGGATCTTCACCAATACTTATAGCTTGGTACCGAGCTATATAACTTGGTATGGACCAATCACCTTAGGTCGTGGGGCTTTGATTTCTTTTGTACAACTTTGGGTCTTTATCTAGACTCCAGTGCAAGCAGGCTTCTGACCCACTATCTATATTTCCCTATAAATACAAACTATAGTGCAACCAAAAGAGAATCTTCACCCTGCTCTTTTTTATTCACTCTAGATCTGGGACTCCATTGCTCTTTAACTTCTTCCTCCCTCACAACAGTCACCAAGGCAGCTACTCTTGGCAGTTCTGGGACTTAGAACTTGTCAAATGCCTATACTAATGGCATATTCTTTCTTTAATTCCCTGTAATCTCATACAAACTCTATCAAACCAATCAATAAAAGTTATAAACTGGACGTAGGCTAGAGATTGCCGAACCACTATAAAAATATTGTGTCTCCCTGTTGTTTTTCTTTGATTTCTACTGTTATATGTTAGATCTAGGTCTCACAGGTCCCCAACAACTCAAATCTTGGGCGTTGATCCATTTTTGGCATCAACGCATAAAAATATTCAACTTTCATAATTTAATTCTTTCGGAAATATAATACCTATTTTCCAACAAAACATCTAATGCAAGTTTAGGTATGCAAGGTCTACAGGCAGTACACTGTAGTAATGGAATAAGATGGATCAGTTGCTACATTAAGTTGGAACTGCATGAATTCCAAAGTACAACACGTAAAGCCTAGCAAGTTCCTGCTAAAAATTGCATAATCGAAAGACTACACATAAGGGCCAGTGCAGCTCAATCTCCGGAATGCATATCCATAACTGATGCATCGGCAAAACTCAACACTTCTCAATCATAACTTCCTAAGAGCTTCACAAGCTACACGGCAAATTATGGCATGTTTGAAAAGTAAAACATAATTTTCTAATACTACGCTGCTCCCAGCTAAGCAGCATATGACCGACAACTCTCTCAACCCACTATTTAAATTTAAACATTCCTTCCTAAAACCAAATTTATCTCGCCCAAAGAAAATTATCCCACCTAAACACAGGTCGGCAATCCATGCACATTAACTAAAGAGAATGGATGAAGCATAAGTGGCAAGATCCAATGATAGAAGGGTGGCATAAGTAATGACGTCGAAAATCCACATGACATCCTCTTTATTATAGAAGGAAAGTTATATAATAGGCAAAAGGGATTGGATTTTTTTAATAGAATTATATACTATCAAATTTGTACTAGATCTCCATTAAATTCTATGCTTGTACTAAGAAAGGAAATAAACAAAAGTAAAAGATTTGGATCTATGGACGTAGGATTCCTTAATATCTAAACCATGTAAATTTCTATGTCTTTACTTCCCAGTATTTAATATCTCATACACTGCGTTGGATTTGTTTAAATTTGAATTAGTTCACTTAGGTATTTTGATGAACAATTAATTTGCAAACTTCTTAATTATGTAAGCATTCAAGCAACATAATTATTACTTAACAGCAATTTAATTTCTCTTAAATTAGCCAATTCATAGTCACTTAAGCATATATTAATGTGATTACTTCAAAAATTAAGTGTGTTGTAAGATCGAATAATCTTACTAACATTTTGGCACTATAAGGAGGACCGAGCCCTGTTTTCACAAATTTTCCTTACACTTAAAACAACCTCATATTTACTAAAAATGCAATCAGCTACTCTAAAATAGACTAGTTCTACCACTCCTCCCCCAGTCGAAATGGAACATCTTGCCGTTAAGACAAAAAAAACCACAATAACACCACCTCTTCCAAACTTGTAATCGGCCCACCATAAAGTCCCTCCTCAGATCCATCCTTGAAGCCTTACACCTTTTTATAATCCAGATCAGTGAAAGGATGTCTATGCTAGAAAAAATAGTAGTTCAGTATCCACCATCAAAACTAACCCACTCCCTTAGCTTCATGGATTATCGCCAATGTTCGCCAGTCGAGAAAACCACACAGTTGCGAATAAAAACAGCAATCACAATGTTGAGAACACTAGCGTTGGTCTTAAGAGCGCGGGGGCAAAGCTCAAAGGAAAAATCCAAGTCTACCCTAATATCAAATCCATGTAACCTAATATAAACCCTCTTCTCCTTGCTAAGCTTAATATACCAGATATGCAGGAGAACGAAGAGGCTACCTCAATCTACGAGGGTGGCTCATCAAAAATTAATTCAAAAGAAGAAGAGATAAAACCATTAAAGTCTCGTTTCAATCTGTTGGTGGGCCCATCTCTGCCAGGGGAATAATAAAGTGGAGAGAGGAGAGGAGAGATCCTCACTGTTCTATGATAATATATTAGAATCAGACTTCCCTGATAACTCCAGGGCTCCTACTATTGAAAAGTACGATGGTACATCCAACCCAGATGACCATCTTTGCGCATTTGAATATCACATGGATATTCTAAAAGTTGAAAAGCTTACAAGGTGCAAGTTGTTTCCAGTCTATCTGACTGAAGCTGCTTCAAGATGGCCTAGGAGATATGAGCCTGATAAGGTCTACTCATGGGCTTAACTATCAATTGATTTTCATCGAGAATTGAATGTCAAGAGGGAAGTCTTCCCATGTCCAAACACATAGTCCTGCGTCAAGCAACATGACAATGAAAGCTTGTGTAGCTTTATCGATCGATTCAAATATGAAGCAATGAGAATCGGCGTAACAGCTAAAGAAGCGTTTCTAACGGTAATGCATTATGTAATTCAAAAAAACACTCCATTTCTAGGACAAGAACGGAAGGAAGCCTTGCAAAGGCTTTCTACGAAAGAGCTAGTGGTAATATATGCGAAATGGTTTGGAAGGCTGAGGGCATCATAGTAGAGAAAACTGCCCCTATACTAAATAAAAGGTCTGTGAGGGTAAAGAGCTACAATCAGCCTACAAAGAGGCAGAGGGAGTACATCTTTACAGCTCACACTCCCTGGCCTATACTCCTAGGTGGATTTTTGATATGACCAGGACCGCGCTGGTATACAATTTCTCAAATAAAGGAGATGTAATGTCCCTCACTAGGAGACCTGAAAATGAATATCGATGATGCTGCAGTCATAACTTTAATTATTTTTGACCGACCAAGAGTGAGTTCTATATTATTCAAAACAGTCTAAGTAAACATAACAAATAAATGTTTCATTCCATCAAATTTGTTCTAATATTTATTACATACATTTTCAATATTAACCCCAAATTGTACCTACGTAAGGGTCATAATATAATCATAAAAATACATAGTAGAGCGTCGGGTAAACATATGAGGATGCCACCCAAAAACTAAAAATAGCAGAATTAGCCTACGTTAATAAATGACAAGGCCTTAGCTTCATCTTTGATCTTCAGCCTACGCTCAAAATAACATGCCTATCCCTTAAACTCAGCCTACTCAAATGAGTACCCATGAGTTTATAGGGAAAACAATGATAAAAACACGGATCAAACATAAAGTCTGGTGTGAATAATACTTACCTGAAAATATAGCATAAATACACGGTGAGAACACGTCGTATAACACAGAACATGTTTCCCCTTCACTACTTACAAACAGCATACATAATGTTGCACACAACAAAGACCTTATTTTCTTACCTAGGAAACTTCCCAAGCTATACTTAATACAGTTACTACTGCGCTCCTAGCAGTTCCTGCCTGGTTCCAAACAGACCATATAAAGATTTGATGTTGCACAAAATTCCCTCATGGCAACCACCTTTAGATTTTCTCTTTGCTTTACTTATACTGCACTGACCCCAGTCCCTACAGTATTATTATTTTGACTTATTCAACATTGCACTACATGGTATCCCACCCATATAGTATCGTTTTATTTAGCTCCAGTCTACTATGCTACCCCACCCGCAGCCCCATCTTATAAACTTAATGAGTTCAAATCTGCTATGAAACATCCACGCATGGATTTTCCCTTCTTTCATCTTTTATATTATTTAATTAGACTGGGACCACTATGAAGCAACCACCCACAGTTCCCTATCCAATATTTATTCATTTATTTCTAACCGGCTATGAATCAGCTACCTTGTAACACCCCAAAATTTTTAGTAATAAATTAAAATATTAATAAGGGTAAAAACATAATTTTACATTAAAGGAAAAAAATAGTAAATTTCTATAAATGAAGGAATTTGGAAATTTTAACTTTTCATTGGGTCGAGCAGATTTTTCTAGCCCAAATTAATATATAAGTTGTTAGAAGTGAATACCATATGAAGAAGTTACGGAATGTTTACCGTAGCGCACATTTTTTGTTTGGCACCCATTTTGTAAGTAAGTTTAAAGATTAAAGAAAGAATAAAGAAAAATTATTTGTTAATAAATAAGTTGAATATGTATAAGTTACCCCAAGAAAAAAGAAAAGAAAAGAAAGATGGTATAATGATGAGTGTGCATTTAAAAAAAACAATGAAAAAATATTTATGCGCACAAATGTAAAAATGCTTCTAAGGGAAAGCATTAATTATTGCCGTAGTTAAGAATCTGGATATACTAAAGAAATGAAAAGGAGAAAGAGTATATCGATATATGTAAAAGGGTACAATTTGGTCAATGAACATTAATAAATAAGTGGAAGATGCTTAGCGTAAAGAGAGAGGACGTTAATTACTCTTTTATGGAATTTATTGTTATAGATAATATATGCTACAAGTGTTAAAAAAAGAATATAGCAAATACTTTAAAAAGGAAAGAATACACCTACTTTCATATATGTTTAAAAAGTAAAAATAATAATGTACGCATAAAAGTAAAGGGGAATTTTGAAAAGAAAGATAGCATAACAAAATATGTATAAAAAGGGAAGGCATTAAATAAAAGTTACATATTTTGAAAAGAAAGGGCATGTCTAAAATTTTATGTTTGAAATACACACACACACATACATACATACATATATATATATATATATATATATGAACGTAAAAGATTATCTTAAGGGAAATGTGCAGATAAAGACATTAATTACTAACGGGATTTATTACCAAACATGGATAGTATAGGTTAGAATGGAGGTATGCTGATATGTTTAAAGAAGAACACGAATGCATGCAATATTATAAAAATAAAGGTACTAAATTATGGAAATGAATCGTTAATTAAAAAAGAAAGAAAGAGTATGTTATTCCTTTATTTGTAAAGGATAAGGCCTTTAATTAGTATACATGTTTACATGTTTGAATAAAATTCCAAGGTTCCCTACAAAAGTTAATAATGTGTATATATGTATAGAATGACAATTGAGGATATTAATTTAGATTGTATTCCTTAATTGACCGACTTAAATCTTAATTTTTTGCACAAATTAAGGCAAATAAATACCTATAGATATACATATGCGTGTACTTTTGAAAAACAGGTATATGGTTCTCTACCATATGCAATGATAATAAAAGTGTAAATGTGAATGGATAGTATTGGCTAAATTGGAATAAATGGCTATTAATGACATTAGAAAAGGGAAATATAATAACCTGGATATGGAAAGTTAAGTGCTAGTTAAGTAACTGAAAAAGAAAATTAAATTTATTAATCATTGTCAAGGTATGTATGTATGTATGTATGTATGTATATGTATATGTATATGTATATGTTTATACTTAAATGGTTAACAATATATGTATATGTATAAATTAAGCATTGATTAGAGTGACATAAATGAGCATAATGAGAAGATTTTATTTTGCGTAGTAAAAGAAAGTATATATAAATTGATTGATTGGTTGATGTTATAGGAATATACATATACTAACCTTAAAGGAATATATATATATATATATATCTTATTGTTTAAGAAGACGTCTAGGTTCAATGTATCTAATCTAACAGGCTAGATTTAATCAAATATCTTTGCTTGGGAACGAAGGATAAGATGAGCGAATCGGATTCTTTAAAAATATTACTTAAGCTAATCTAATGGCCCAAAAACTTAATCCTACCCCTATAAATATCTAATTAATGAAACCTTAATTCTCACATAAACAATTACAGCAGCCAAACTCTGCCAAAACTTCCTCCAACCCTAAAAATCTTCAAAAACAAATCAAATAAAATTCTGGTGATGACAACAAAGCTCTGCTAGATCTCTTCTTCTTTAGATTTCAGAATAAGTTAGGATTTCTAGGAGAGGATCTGAAAGGGAAAGTAAGGTAGCGTGAATCAAATCCAATTTAGAAGCAGGCAATTATCCATGAGCGGAAATTTCAGCTTTTCCCATTTTAGTAACCGTGTAGTAATTGTTTTTATTTGATATATGCCTTGGGAAATTTTGGTAAACGAAAACATAATACTAAAACCCCAGAATTTCCCCAAGTAAATATCAATCTATGAATATGTTGGAATTGCAATTGCCTTGTATTAATAGTAAAATCATATCTGTGTTTGAGATTTAAACTATTTATAATCTATTCCATTTCATCTTTTTGATTTTTCTTGTAGTACTGAAGAATTCTAAAAAGTGAATGTTAGAAATGTTGTGCAAAGTATGAATTTGACCATTTGTAGTTTGCACCGCTTATTTCCGTAAATTTAATAAGTATGCATCCTTTTTCACTACAAGGTGAAAATTGTAAAAGTTGAATAGAATATAAAAAGTTTAAGTTGTAAGATTTGTTCTTTGAAATAGAGGAATTAACTCTATTATATTAATATAAGATAAGTTTGGTATAATTCCATTTTCTTTATACACATACAAATCTAGTTGTGTTAGCTAAGGATATTAGTATTTTTGTTGGAGCTTGGGATTTGTATGAGCTTGACATTTCAAGTAATTTATTAAGCATTTCCTTTACAAATAATTAGGAATAATTAATTGTAACATAGAACTCATGCATATATACATATATGAATTAGTAAGGTATTATAGCATATTGAGATTTCTACATATTTGACCAAATCTATCGAGAATATCAGAATCTGATAACTCAGCCCAGATTGGCTTACTCCAAAACCCGATGTCGTAGGTTCAAATCCCCCAGATGGTAATCTTAATGTGGCTGATTTACCCTCTTTTGCGATCAGTTTCGGGTAGTTCTAGATCTAGGCCAAGACAAACTACTATAGGGAGTTTATTAAACTATGTAGTTTTATTTGATCAATAAAAATTCCCTTTTCCTTTAAGAACAGTATGAACACGATACCAAGGCAAACCCATGGAAATACCCCTTTCTCTCGAAATTCGCGATTGTTCTATTTCCTGATGTTAGCAATGTACAGTGGTCAAATAGGATTATTTTCTTATGCTTATTTTCAACTCCCTGAAGCATTTCGTCGCTTGCTACGCCCTTCCTCGTCTCTGGGTGCCTAGGTATCCACCGTAAGCCTTTCCTCGTTTGAACCTCGCCATTAATGTTAAGGCTATGCCATCCTAAGGTGCTGCTAAATGGAAGGGCGAAATTTAGATATTTTCACCCTGTCGAAGTAAGGAACCATGGCATATATGTTTGGAACAGATTCCATTTTGAGAGATTTGAAAAGGCACTATCTTGTTGAAAGGTTCCCTACATCTGCCCTTTCTCAACGTATTTCTTTAGACAATGTTACTAGGTGGCTTGACCAAGTAACAAGTGGCTCGGCGTAAAAGGGTCGCTCGGCATAGAGCACCGTTCGGCATTGAGAGACCGCTCGGCATATGGCCTCGTTCGGCATCCAAGCCCCGCTCGGCATCCAGCCTCGTTCGGAATGAGCCTCGTTTGGCATAGAAAAGTCGTTCGGCATAGCAAGGTTGTTCAGCATGAGCCTCGTTCGGCATCTCCCTTCGTCCGGCATCGAGTCTCGGTCGGCACAAGGCCTAGTTCGGCATAGGAGGGCCGCCCGGCATGTTGCCTCGATCGGCATCAAGACACCGTTCGGCATCACTCCTCGCTCGGCATATAAAGGTCGTTCGGCATCTCACCTCGCTCGGCATAGGAAGCTCGTTCGGCATGGGTGTGTGGCTCGGCATGCGAATGTCGTTCGGCACTGAAGGCTCATTCGGCACACCTCCCCTCGCTCGGCACTTACCGTTCGGCATCTGTGGTTTAGTGCGCAGAAGATACTTACCACGGGCCGAGGTATCTTGTTCCTAGGCCCATGAGGGAAGTCCAACCCATCTTCCTCTATAAATAGAAGGCAGAGGCACAGTGAAATGGACCTTTTTTAGAGAACACTGGGGAGACTCTGCTGCATTCCAGACTTATTCTATTTTACTGAGCACTTGTATTCAAGTCTTTATAGTACGGATTATATCTGTATTTAATCACTTTTGAAAGCAATAAAGATCAAAACTTAAAGTGGACGTAGGCAATTACGCTGAACCACTATAAATCCGGTGTTCTTGTTTTTTCACTTAATTTAGCATACAGTTCTCTGTTTTAATTTACTCTCTTCATTACTCTCTCTACAAAATCTTTCTCAAGGGTGTTAGTGGCCAATTTTGGTGCTAACATTTTGGTGCTTTCATTGAGAATCGAATTCTCAGGCCACAAGGATCTACTTTGTAGCTACTGGATTGAATAATTCCCCCGAAGGAGATCCAAGTCATTCACAAGACGTCCATTGATTCTACTAAGAGTTCCTATCAATAACTCTAATATGGGAATACCACGTACCAGATCAGCCTCTCATAATGCGGATGTCAACGAGACTGCTAGCGTACAACAAATAGGACCTAGCAATCAACAAGCAAATCTGGGTGCAGGAACTACCACCTAGAATCAAATGGAAGTTGTCACCAGAACCGAGTTCAACGACTTGATGAGAGAACTCATGGAAAGCAGGAGACAACTTGGAGAACAGATTCAAGCTAACGCCAACCTTATGACTTAGCTCACTCAACAACAGCACCGGAATGTTGGGGTAGTCTAGCTCCTTACTCTTCATCTGATACCTCGACGTCGTCCGATGAACCTCCCAGGCGTAGATGCCGCAAGACTGAAACTACGCAGGCAGGTGCTGCTGATCGATCAACTAGAGATCACTTACACCTCGGAGACCACACCCAAGCAGGAACGAGAAACTTAGGATCTGGAGCGCGTGTGGAAACTGGACGCCCGGCTCACCAAGACGCCAATGATACTGAACCTCAAGATACACGTTTGGCAGATCGCCAACATAGGAGACATCAACCTAAACGATCCCGTAGAACGGACTCCAACCTTCCATCTTCCATACAAACCCCGGACCTATCGGCTACGGTCAGGCAGCTGATGATAGAAAATCAAGGCCTGACCAATAAAGATTGGGGGATATCCAGGAGTCATACTCCATTCACAAACATTGTTCTACGGGACGAGTACCCCATGAAGTTTAGCATGCCAACTATCCCGGCCTACGAAGGGAAGACTGATCCCCGACAGCATGTGATGAGATATGAATGGATGATGGATTCAGCTAAAGCGAATGATGCAACCAAGTGTAGATGTTTCCCAATAACCCTATCTGGAATCGCTACCATGTGGTTCACCCGACTTCCTCCGCGGTCCGTATCCAGTTTCGTGTGAAAGTCTGTAGGACCGTGTAATATGGATATATGATAATACAGAGTATAGTGATGATAGTAATACTGTAAATAGTGCGGAATATAAAAGCAGTATAGTAAAATGACACCAGATATTTTATACTGGTTCGGAGCACCGTCCTACGTCCAGTCCTAGACTAACTTCTGGCTTTAACTAACAATACCCTCACTTAACCTGGAGGAATAGGTCTGAGCAGCAGAACAGACACCTGAGCAGCAGAACAGGATTTTTGCCTCAGCAGCCGAAGAGGACTTTCCCTTGCCTGAGCAGCAGAACAGGACTTAACAGAATATAAAAGTAGTTGACTCAATGTGTTCTTGATAACACTAATTTGTCTTTAAGATTACAAACTTCCTATAATCAATTCCTCAAGTATATAAAGAGTGTGTGAAGATTTGAAAGGAAGAATATTGCTAAGAATCAAAGTATATGAAATATGATTCAAAGATTCAAAGCAATGAAGAGTATGAATGCACTAGAATAATCACAAGAGAGAATAGAAAGAATTAAAATCAGAATTGGTGATTGTGAAGTGTAAGAGAACTCCTATATATAGTATTCAGAGAGATGCAACTCTTAGTGAAGAGTTTCAGCCAAGAGAGGCATCTTTTCCCGAAGTGCAACTCTTCATGGGAGAAGATGTCTTTTCAAAATTTGACAGTTGAAGCCCGGTCAGTCGACTGGTCGAATCTGGTAAGTCGACTGAATTGAAGAAAGTTAAAAAATTTATGCACAGTCAGTCGACTGGGCATGCACGGCCAGTCGACTGGTTGTGCATATATTGCATAGTGAACTTTGTTTTTAAAGAATTTTTAGCACACTAAAACTTTGAGGATTGATTTTAACATATATCTAAGACTCAACACATATAATAATTAGTTTAAGCATAGGGTTGAAGTCTTGATCCTCTAATGTCTTCTTTTTGTCATGTATGAGTGCATAATCTTCTTTAGCTTCTGAACCGTTTTGTCATGTATCAAAACTAGTGATTCAACATTCTCCCCCTTTTTGATTGATGACAACCTGTATATATATTAGATAGAGAATTTTCTCCCCCTGAAAGTATGACATCTTTTTCCTACATCAAATATGTTAGTGCAGACACTTTTTCTCCCCCTGAAAGTATGACATCTTTTTCCTGCATCAAATATGTTAGTGCAGACACTTTTTCTCCCCCTTTGTCATCGACAAAAAGGAGACAGATAATTAATATTTAGTGTATAACACACAAATAGACATAGAAAAGTACATATAGATAAACAAAGTATCATAGTACATGAGAAAAAAACATAACCAACAATAATGAGACTACTTACTACATTTGCAAGGAATAAAATTTGAACAAAGAACAATATTTCATCAAATCTTACCAAACTGACTTACTCATCTCGATCCCAGTCATATTCTTCGGTATGCTCCTTTCCAGGTCTTGTTGTGTCTTGTCCACTACCACTTGGTCCGCTAGTATCGCTTCCGGTATGTTCTTCGGAAGTAGACCATGTGAATCTTGGTGCCGGTCGCTTACCATGTGCTATGGAAGAGGCAGTCGTGGATGAGGAGCAAGAAATCGCATCCCATAGTATAAAGAAGAACCCTTTGATCTTGTCTAATTTTTTATCAACTCTCTTCAAACGAGTCCCTAGTATTTGTTGATTTCTAGAAAGAATTTCTATGGACTCTCGAGTACTAGCAGATGTTGCAAGGAGAATTTCTTCCTCTTCTTCGGGTTGGGGTGTGTGCTCCCGAATGATTGGTCCGCCCGATTGTCGTTGTTGGTGTTGGCGACGCCATTCTTCAAAAGAGGTAAAAGCCGGAGGAGCTGACGGTAGTTTCATGAGACTCAAAGTGCGAATGTTTATAACTCCGACGGAAGAAGTTTCAGATTCCGGTTGAGGGGCACCCACATTTAAAATTAATCTCATTATATATTCCCCGAAGTAAATGGTTCTCATATTTCCATTGTTGACGGATAGAAATTCGTCCAATATTCTCCGTAGCCAATTTACTTGAATTCCTCCCCAAACCGCATATAATGCTTTGAAATTTTCCGGGTAGATAAGTTCATATGACCCGGTTCTTGGAAGAATACTTCTCATGAAAGCTTTGTGAAGAATTCTTGCTTTAGGTCGAAGAAGAATGGATTATTGTTCCGTCATATTGTCACCCATGAACATATGACTGACTCGATCTCTTTGTTGAATATTGCATTCGATATTATCTAGAGGAATACCTTGATTAGGTGATTGAAGTATGTGCGCCATCCGATCTAAGGAGAAGAAGACTTGATGTCCACAAACTAAACTCCAAACACAATCATCCCTATTTGATGGACATTGATGAGGAAGATTTAAGTTTACATAAAAGAGCTTTACCATGAGATGATTGATTTTGTGAGAATTGAGATTCATATCGAGAAGAGATTCCAATCCGGATCTTGGCATAAGATTTTGTAGACCGTAAGCCGCGAAATCATTGTAGACCATGAAAGAACCTTCAAAAATATGCGAATTTTCCATTTTATGCCATCTTGCAATTGCTACATCGTTATATAACCATTGCGCAATTTGGCTATCGGTAGGTCCGGCGGAGGAGGAGCTTTGCCTATGTCGCTTTGTAGGAGCCATTTTAGGAAGGATTTGAATGGATTTGAAATTTTAGGGTTTTTCTCAAGAAGGATTTTGGGAAAAAATTGAGAATGGGAAAGTGAATTTGGGAAAAAAGCAACTGTAAAAGGGAAGCAGTAAGAATTTCCTACAGCCAGTCGACTGGACGAATATAGTTAGTCGACTGGTGCACTAGAAAAAATACGAATTTCATACAGTCAGTCGACTGATCGTGATGGGTCAGTCGACTGAATGGTTTCCCGAGAGTTTGGATACCTTGTAGTCAGTCGACTGAGCCTGAATTTCAGTCGATTGACTGGAAACAAAAAATATAGAATAATTTTTTAGCACTGATTCAAGAATACACACAAGTTTATTTCATTAATACATTATAAAACAAGAACAATGAGCATACTTTGTGTAAAGAAAATTTAAAAATGAGAGTGTGAGTCTTCCGATTCTTCTCCCAGTTCAATTTTTGTATTTTCAGCAAATGGTTTTATAGGTGAATATTTTTTCCAAATCGGTGAGTTACTCGTTCCTCCATGTTCCCATGAATTTGGTCCTTTACGTTCCCATGAATTTGGAGATACATGAGGACGTTGAGGTGAATGAATATGTGCGTTTGTGTTGATGGGGGATGAACAACATATTTTTGCAGCACACCGTTCAAGAAAACTAAGTCTCCTACCATGACTCTTTTGCTCATAATACATTTCACGCCGAAGATTAAGTGTTTCCCTCTGATAGTGATGTAAGTCATCTATCTTTTCTTTAGTAGTTGGGGATGGAAATAAGTTTCTTCGCGTGCGTTTATTTTCTGGCGTATATTTCGTATGATGACTTTGGGGTGGACATATCGGAATATAAGCAGGAGTCGGAGTTGGAAGTTCTGAAGATCCTGAACTTGGAGTTTCAAAATCAATTGAGGAATATCCAGATCGAATAATGAGAGGAAGGCTCATCTGAAGATGAACCGGCCATGGTGTAGATAAACAGTGCAAGGTTAAAAAACATGATTGATCTTCTTTTTTTTTAATTTGAATTAAAGTAATTATAGATAAACTGAAAGCTAAACAATGAATAGCTAAGATTAAATGTAGAATGATTTAATTTTAGCCAGAAGAAAATTTGAGGACAAAAACCAAGTTAATATGGACCTTTAAATAATAAAATTGAAATAAGCTGAAGTAAGCTATAAGCTTAAACAAGAAATATCAAATAGCCTACTGGCAAAGACATATGCATACTTACCAGGAGGTCCTGAGTTCAAATCCTAGCTTATGCAGAAAATAAACTTATAAATTTTTGAATGAGATGATTCCAAGTTCTCATCTCAATTTTACAAAAGTGTTTTCATTTAAAGGCTTAGTAAAAATATCGGCCAACTGATTTTCAGAAGATACAAAATCAAGATTTATTAAATCTTTTTCAATACAATCACGAAGAAAATGATGACGAATGTCAATATGTTTTGTTCGCGAATGATTGATTGGATTTTTAGAAAGATTGATAGTGCTTAAGTTATCACAAAAATTTGTTGACTTAGATAAATTAAAACCAAAGTCTTGAAGTGTTTGCTGCATATAGATTACTTGAGTACATGCCAAAGCTGCAGATATATATTCTGCTTCACAGGTTGAGAGTGAGACGCAATTTTGTTTCTTACTAAACCAAGATACAAGAGACCGTCCAATGAAGTGACAAGTTCTGCTTGTACTTTTTATATCCGTCCGACATCCTCCAAAATCAGCATCACTATATGAAACTAATTCGAAAGGACATTCTTTCGGATAAAATAGTCCAAAGTCCTTGGTTTTATTTAGATATCATAATATACGCTTCACTGCTCTAATATGTGACTCTTTTGGATCTGCTTGAAATCGTGCACATAGACAAACACTCATCATTATGTCAGGTCTACTTGCTGTTAAGTAGAGTAATGATCCAATCATGCTTCAATATAATTTTTGGTCTATACTTTTGTCGTTTTCATCTTTTTCAAGATGTATAGTTGTACTCATAGGAGTAGATTTGCCAGAAGTATTTTCCATACAAAAGCGTTTGATTAGATTGTTACAATATTTTTCTTGATTTATAAATATTCCATTTGAAAGTTGTTTAATTTGTAAACCAAGAAAATAATTCAATTCTCCCATGTGGGACATTTCAAATTCATTAGTCATTATTTTAGAAAATTCCTAACATAATTTTTCATTAGTAGTACCAAAGATAATATCATCAACATAAATTTGAATTGTTAAAATATCTTCTTTCTTTTTCTTAATAAAAAGAGTTTGATCAACCTTCCCAATTTCAAAACCAGAGTCTATTAAATAACTTTTTAGAGGATCATACCAAGCACGAGGTGCTTGTTTTAGTCCATATAATGCCTTTTTAAGTTTATAGACATGGTCTGAAAAATTTTCGTGAATGAATAAGGGAGGTTGTTCAACATAAACATTTTCTTTTATAAAACCATTTAGAAAAGCACTTTTAACATCTATTTGATATAGTTTAAAATTATGAAAACATGCATAGGCCAATAATATACGTATTGCTTCTAATCTAGCGACGGGAGCAAACGTTTCTTCGTAGTCAATTCCTTCTTCCTGATTATATCCTTGAGCAACTAATCTAGCTTTATTCCTAGTTATGTTTCCATGTTCATCAGCCTTATTTTTGAAAACCCATTTAGTACCAATAACTGATTGGTTAGTAGGCCTTGGAACTAAATCCCAAACGTCATTTCTTTCGAATTGGTTTAGTTCTTCTTGCATAGCTATAATCCAATAGTCATCAGTTGAGGCTTCCTTAATATTTTTAGGTTCTATATTAGAAAGAAATGCTACGTGGCCCATTTGATTTAATTGATTTCTAGTTCTAACATTTGAATTAATTTCTCCTATGACATTTTGAACTGGATGATCTTTTAATATCCTTGGTGGAGATCTTAATTCATTATTAGGAAAAATGTTTTCATTATTGTTAGACAAGGTAGATCCTATATTTGTGATATTTTCAGGAACCTCTTCGTCATCTCTACTACTTGAAATTTGTTTAAAATTTTCATCAAAAGATACATGAAGTGTTTCTTCGATGATATTTGTTCTTTTATTAAAAATTCGATAAGCTTTGCTTCGGTCTGAATATCCTATAAAGATTCCTTCATCGGATTTTGGATCGAATTTTACAAGCTGATCTTTTGTGTTTAAAATAAAACATTTTGAACCGAAAACTTTAAAGTAAGAAATATTTGGTTTTCGACCATTAAAAAGTTCATAAGAAGTGTTTTTAGTTAGAGGTCTTATAGAAACACGATTTAGCACATAACAGGCAGTTGCAACTGCTTCTGCCCAGAAATGTTTGGGTAATGTGCTTCCATTTAATAAGGTTCTTGCACATTCTTGTAAAGTTCTATTTTTTCGTTCTACTACTCCATTTTGTTGTGGAGTACGAGGAAAAGAAAAATTATGGTTTATTCTTTTCTTTTTACAAAAATGTTCAAAAACATCGTTTTCGAATTCACCTCCATGATCACTTCTAATGTTCTTTAATTTTAAGTTTTTGAAATTTTGAATTCTTTTTTAAAAGACTTTGAAATTTTCAAAAGTATCACTTTTGTTTTTCATAAAAATAGTCCAAGTATATCTAGAAAAATCATCAACAATTACAAACACATATCTATTATGATTTATGGATTGCACTTGTGTTGGTCCAAATAAATCCATATGTAATAGTTCTAGTGGTTGTGTTGTTGAAATAACCTTTTTAGATTTAAAAGAAGACTTAGTTTTCCTAATTGACATGCATCACAAATATGATCTATCTTAAAGTTCATTTTAGGTAATCCTTTTACTAACTCATTTTTAGAAAGCTTGGTTAAAGTTTTGAAGTTAATGTGACAAAATCTTTTGTGCCATAACCAAGGATCATTTTCTTTGGCTAGTAGACACATATCTGAATTATGATTTATTTTCATATTCAAAATGTAAATATTTTTGTCTCTATTTCCTTCAAAGGGTAAATTTTGATTTTGATCAGAAATGCTACACTTATTTTCAGAAAAAGTAATTTTGAATCCTTTGTCACACAGTTGGCTAATACTTAAGAGATTATGTTTTAAATTTTTGACTAGTAAAACATTTGAGATAAGAGGTAAATTAGATGTACCGTTATTGCTCACATCGCCTTTGCCGATGATATATCCCTTGGAATTGTCTCCAAAGATGACAAAACCCCCATCTGAGTAGATAATGTTTGATAGCATATTTTTGTCTCATGTCATATGTTTTGAGCAACCACTGTCTAATATCCATTTTCCTCTCTTTTTAAGTGGGTCCTGCAAAATAACAAATAATATTGGTACTCACCTTTTTATAGGGTCCTAAGAGTTAGATCTTAGGAAACCAAACCCAAGAGGGTTCGATATTCCCTTTATAAACATAATTTATATTCTTATGTACAAATTCAATAAAGGAGTTTATATATTTCTTCCTAATCAAACTATTGTTTGTTTTAGGAATCCATATTTTTATAGTTTTCAAATTTGTCCTTTTTGAATTTTCTTTAGTGATTGTGGGTTTAAAATCAATTCTCCTTTTATTTTCTATTCTAGATGGAGCTATTGCCTTTTTAACATAACCTAACCCCTTTTTACTTGATACTGATTGAGAGTTCTCAATAATTTTAGACAAATTTTCTCTTCCTTTATTAAAGTTAGAAACATTTTTATTAATACTCTCTAACTTACTTTTAGCCCAGTATTGTCTAGTTCAAGTAATTTTACTTTTGTTTTTAACTCGTGATTTTCAAAGACATGAACATCATTCTTTTCTTTTTGAGTTTCAATTTCTTGACTCAATAAAGTAAGTTGAGAATTAGTATTAGAGACAGATTCTTGAAGTTTTTCAAGTTCTTCCTCTAGTATTTTCTTCTCATCTTTAAGCGTATCTCTTTCGAATTCTTCTTTGTTCTGATTTTCGTGAGCTTCTTTATATTTTCTTTTGAAACTTTTTAGTGTTTTCAAAAGTTCTGAATTAATTTCTATTAGATCATCAAAAGTAAGATCACTAACCTCATTTTCTGTAGCCATGAAACAAACATTTGCCTGTTCATTTTCACTATCACTGTCACTATCTGATGATGAGGAATCTGAGTCATCCCATGTGACAGAGAATGCTTTCTTTTTGTACTTGTCTTTTCTGCCCTTGTTGGAATAACTCTTCTTTAGTTCTGGACAATTTTTCTGAATAGTCCATTCTTGTGACAGTTGTAACATTCTAAAGCTGATGCAGATGGCTTGCTTGAGAAGTTCTTTTTATCATTGAATCTGTTGTTCTTTCGATACTTTAAGAACTTATTGAAATTTTTGGCAATGAATGCTAAATTCTCATCATCTGAATCTTGATTCTCATCTTCTTCAACTTGAAAAGCTATGTTCTTTTTGTCTTGTGCCTGTACTCTTTTAGCCTGTAAATTAACTTCATAAGACATTAGATTACCTATCAACTCCTCTGGTTTTATGGTAGATATATCATTAGCTTCATCGATAGCTAAAACTTTTCTCTCCCATTCATCCGTGAGTGAGTTGAGAAGTTTTGACACAATATCAAAATCTGTATATTTCTCTCCCAGTGCTAGTAATGAGTGATATATGTCTTGAAATCTAGAGTACATATCATTTATAGACTCATCTTGTTTCATTCTAAAGTTTTGAAACTGATTTTTAAGCATTGAAATCTTACTTTGCTTAACTTTGTTTGTACCTTTATGAGTTATTTTTAGTGTTCTCCAGATTTCATAGGCTGTAGTGCACATGCTGACTCTATTAAACTCATTTTTGTCTAAAGGACAAAATAACATATTCATAGCTTTTGAATTATTTGTAGCATCTGTTTTCTGTGTGTGTGACCATTGTACATATTCAGTATTTGGTATATGATGTTCAGTTTGAGTGATATTCCAGATTTCATAACTGTTTGACTACATAAATATTCTCATTCTAGTGGACCAATAACTGTAATTTAACCCATTGAATAGAGGTGGTCGTGCAGTAGATTGTCCTTCATTGAAACTAGTGTTAGTGTTGTTTTCCATATTATCAAGATATCAAATAACTGTGTTATAGTTATTGGATGACCTAGCTCTGATACCAAATGAAAGTCTGTAGGACCGTGTAATATGGATATATGATAATACAGAGTATAGTGATGATAGTAATACTGTAAATAGTGTGGAATATAAAAGCAGTATAGTAAAATGACACCAGATATTTTATACTGGTTCGGAGCACCGTCCTACATCCAGTCCTAGACTAACTTCTGGCTTTAACTAACAATACCCTCACTTAACCCGGAGGAATAGGTCTAAGCAGCAGAACAGACACTTGAGCAGCAAAACAGGATTTTTGTCTCAGCAGCCAAAGAGGACTTTCCCTTGTCTGAGCAGCAGAACAAGACTTAACAAAATATAAAAGTAGTTGACTCAATGTGTTCTTGATAACACTAATTTGTCTTTAAGATTACAAACTTCCTATAATCAATTCCTCAAGTATATAAAGAGTGTGTGAAGATTTAAAAGGAAGAATATTGCTAAGAATCAAAGTATATGAAATATGATTCAAAGATTCAAAGCAATGAAGAGTATGAATGCACTAGAATAATCACAAGAGAGAATAGAAAGAATTAAAATCAGAATTGGTGATTGTGAAGTGTAAGAGAACTCCTATATATAGTATTCAGAGAGATGCAACTCTTAGTGAAGAGTTTTAGCCAAGAGAGGCATCTTTTCCCGAAGTGCAACTCTTCATGGGAGAAGATGTCTTTTCAAAATTTGACAGTTGAAGCCCGATCGGTCGACTGGTCGAATCTGGTCAGTCGACTGAATTGAAGAAAGTTAAAAAATTTATGCACAGTCAGTCGACTGGGCATGCACAGCCAGTCGACTGGCTATGCATATATTGCACAGTGAACTTTGTTTTTAAAGAATTTTTAGCACACTAAAACTTTGAGGATTGATTTTAACATATATCTAAGACACAACACATATAATAATTATTTTAAGCATAGGGTTGAAGTCTTGATCCTCTAATGTCTTCTTTTTGTCATGTATGAGTGCATAATCTTCTTTAGCTTCTGAACCGTTTTGTCATGAATCAAAACTAGTGATTCAACATCGAGGAGTTGGCAACGAAATTTATAGAACAGTTCAGGATACATGCTACTCATCCAAAGGACGTGATGTCCCTATCAAGTGTAATCCAGGCTCCAGGGGAGTCATTGAAGGAGTATTTACAGAGATTCCATGTTGCGGCTACTGAAGTTAGCAATCCTAATGATCATGCAATTCTTATGGATGTGATGCGAGGTGTGGATCCGGATTCAGAATTTGGAGATTGGTTAGCAGGAAAACCTCCAACTACGCTAGGACGTTTTTACTCAAAGGCTCATTAGTTCATTCGAAGAAAGGAAGCGAGGTGGACAAGGCGAGATAAGGCACCAGGGCCTGTTCAGGAGACCGTAAAAAGCAACATCGCTGTAAAACAATCCGGAGATAACTCGGGGAAAGTCCAAGTCAATGTCCAGAACAAACCCGGGCAATCTAAGGGTCTGGAGGAGGAAATCCCGGAAAGAAAAGAGAACCGGGGAAATGGAAGCCGAGGATTCCAACCTACAACGAATACACCCTGGTGAATGCATCTCTTGAGAATATTTATCTATCAACTTGTAATACTTTTCAATACAGAAAGCCGCGCCCAAAGGAGTCAACCGAGGAACAAAAGAGAACTGGGAAGTACTGTCGCTTCCATGAGACTTATGGGCACAATACTGAAGAGTGTAGGCACCTACATGACGCTATAGAAAAGTTGATTAGACAGAAAAAGTTGCAGGGGTTTGTAAAGAATCCTCAAGAGGATGGACAAGGAACGTCCAATCCCGGTCGCGCACCAGCTCCACGTCACCCCGAGGAGCCTGCTCGGACCGTGGGCAGACTGGTCATAAACACGATAATAGGCGGACCTCACCCTGCAGATAAGAACTGGAAAGAAATGGAGCGGTATGCTAATTCCTTGAGGCATGCATATTTTGAGTGTTGTTCAAATGTGGAGGATGGGACCCCCGCTAAACAGTAGCGCGTGATGACAGACAATATGGTATTCAGGAGCAGAGATGCTGACCAGGTGGAGGCTCCTACCATTGACCCAATGGTCATATCTGCGACAATCGGGCCGGCATTTATGAAAAGAATTCTGATTGATTGTGGAATTTCTGTTAATATCATCTTCAAAAAATCGTATGACCAAATGAAGATGGAGACGAAAGATTTAAAACCATCTAAAGCTCGTATCCATGGCTTTAATGGTGCGGCAACCGATGCGGTGGGTTATGTTGAATTTCCAGTTGAACTGGGGCAAGGTGAGCATAGGAGGGTGCGAATCCTACCTTTCATAGTTTTGGATGTAGATTCTCCATACAATGTGTTTCTGGGTCGACCGGCCCTGGCTGAGTTTAGGGCAGCATTGGCCCCGTGGTGCATGACTTTGAAATTTCCAACAGACAAAGGAGTAGGTGTTGTGCATGGCGACCAGGCGACCAGTCGCGCATGCTATATGGCTGAGCTTCGAGAGGCCCGGTGGAGAGAGAAAGGAAAGGTTGTAGACAGCTCCGTCCGCATTCAGAATACTGACAATTGACAAGTAATGCCCGAGCCCTGGCTCGGGCAACATTCTCGGATCTATAGAGACATAGATCCGAGAGATGATGATGAGAAACCCAGGGAAGGAAAAACAGCACCGGCTGAATTGACGATCGACATTTCAGTCAGCCGAGACGATCCGTCGCGAGTACTGAAGATTGGATCACAACTCAGCCCTTCGATGACCGAGGACCTTAGTGATTTCCTCCGAGCGAATCTCGATGTTTTCGCTTGGACACATTCTGACATGTGTGGGATTTCTCCCGTTATTGCGAGTCATATGTTGAACATAGACCCGAGGTACATTCCAGTTAAGCAAAAAAGAGGAGGGATGGACCCAGAGAGGTCCGCTGCTCTCAGAGAGGAGGTGGACAAACTCAAAGCCAATGGGTTCGTCCGCGACGCCCTCTACCCTGAATGGGTGTCAAACCCCGTGCTAGTGAGAAAAGCAAATGGGAAGTGGAGAACTTGCGTAGACTACTCTGATTTAAACAAAGCTTGTCCTAAGGATAGTTTCCCATTACCTAGAATTGATCAGTTGGTTGACTCCACTGCAGGACACGAGTTATTATCATTCATGGATGTGTACTCGGGGTACAATCAGATCCCGATGCACATTCCAGATCAGGAACACACTAGTTTGGTCACAGACGTTAGGCTATATTGCTATGTAGTGATGCCTTTCAGATTGAAAAACGTGGGAGTGACTTATCAGCTTCTGGTGAATCGAATGTTTAAAGACCAAATTGGTAGAACAATGGAAGTCTATGTGGATGACATGCTCGTGAAATCATGACGGTCAAACGACCACATTCGAGACTTAGCGGAGATGTTTAACATACTCAGACATTATAGAATGAAAATCAATCCTTTGAAGTGTTCCTTTGGCGTTGCATCAGGGAAGTTTTTAAGTTTCATTGTAAATGCATGGGGCATCGAAGCTAACCCGGAGAAGATTCAAGCTATCCGAGACATACAAGTGCCCAGAACTATAAAGTAGGTACAGAGCTTTAATGGAAAGGTGGCTGCGCTGAGTCAATTCATATCCAGAGCCACAGATAAGTGTATTCCTTTCTTCGATATAATAAAGAAAGGAAAAAGGAATTTTGAATGGACATCCAACTGTGAGGAAGCATTCCGAGCTCTGGTAAGGCATTTAGAAAATCCTCCAGTGCTGTCGTAACCAGTAGACCATGAAATGTTGTACGTATACTTGGCCGTATCCCAACATGCTATAAGTGCGGCTTTGGTCCGCGAGGAGGACAGAGTTCAAAAGCTAGCGTACTATGTCAGTAAACGTTTGACGGGGGCAGAAAGGAATTATACCAAAATCGAGAAACTAGCCTATTGCTTGGTGATTGCATCACGCAAGCTTCGTCCATACTTTCAGACACACTCAATCAGTGTTTACACTGATCAACCCTTGCGACAGGTACTCCAACGACCAGAAACTTCTGGAAGGATGTTAAAATGGAATATCGAGTTGAGCCAGTTCGATATTACCTACCTGCCACGAAGGGCCATACAAGGGCAAGCGCTAGCAGACTTTATCGCTGAATTCACCATGTCGGACAAATCGAGTATTAGCGATGCCATACCTCCCGTTCGATGGAGGCTGTACACCGACGGGGCATCTAACGACCGTTGCTCGGGAGCTGGTATAGTTCTTGTGACTCCTGAAAACCGATCAATTTGTTATGTTTTGAAGCTCGAATTCCCAGCGATGAATAATGAAGCTGAGTATGAAACATTGATTGCTGGCTTGAAACTTATCAAAGAACTGGGGGTAAAATCGGTTGAAATCTTTAGTGACTCACAACTGGTCGTATACCAAGTGCGGGGGGACTATCAAGCGAAGGGACAGAGACTTGCCCCATACCTCGCTCGGGTTCAAGAGATGCTAGAAAATTTGGAATACTATGATATTTCGCATGTCCCGCATGAACAAAACAGAGAAGCTGATTCATTGGCAAAATTTGCGAGTAGTGGTGATGCACAACAAATGAGATTGGTTCCCGTCGAAACCTTACATACTCCGAGTATAAACATGATGGAGATGCATTTCGTGTTAGAAACTGAAATCGAGAAAGAATCATGGATGACCCCATTCAAACAATACATATTACACGGAACCTTGCCCGAAAGAAGGAGCGAGAGACAAAAAGTCATTCGTAAAGCTTCAAGGTATATAATGCAAGATGGAATAATATATCGGAGGGGCTTCTCGATCCCTTACCCCATTGCATCGCCTATTATGAGATAAAACGAGTTTTGATGGAAGTGAACGAAGGAGAATGTAGTGACCATGCTGGGGGACAAACACTCGCAAAAAAGATCCTCCGCTATGGATATTATTGGCCAACTGTGAATCGGGATGCTGCAGACTACGTAAGAAAGTGCGACAAATGTCAAAAGTTTGCAAAAATCCCAAGAGCTCCTCCAACGGAAATTACACAAATATTAGTCCTTGGCCATTTGCGATTTGGGGGATCGATATAATTGGTTCCTTACCTATTTCTAAAGGTGGTGCGAAATATGCAATTGTCGCAGTTGATTATTTTACCAAATGGGCAGAAGCAGAGCCCTTAGCCACAATCACCACCAAAAAGGTCATTAATTTCGTTGTACGAAACATTATATGCCGCTTTGGCCTCCCACAGACTATCATAACAAACAACAGAACTCAATTCAAAAGTAGAGAGTTCAAATAATTTTGTCAAAAGTATGGCATTGAAAAGAGGTTTGCAGCAGTTTCCTATCCAAAAGCCAATGGGCAGGTGGAAGCCGTGAACAAAATAATCAAGTCTATATTGAAAAAGCGTCTGGAAAGGCTAGAGGCAAGTGGGTGGATGAACTTCCAATGGCACTTTGGGCTTATAGAACCACCCACAAGTCCACGACTGGCCATACTCCATTCGCATTGGCATATGGCATGGAAGCCGTTATACCCGTAGAACTTGAAGTTCCGTCACACCGGGTAACTCATTACGACCCTAAGACAAACCGGGATCTTTTGTTGGAATCACTGGACTTCATTGATGAAAAACGTGAAGAAGCTAATTTAAGAGCGGCTGCGTACAGACACCGAATCGCTCGATATTATAATGAAAAGGTCCGTCCGAGAATCTTTGATGTGGGTGATCTCGTTTTGAAACGAGTTTTTCCGGCGCCATCACATATGAATCCCACCTGGGAAGGTCCATATGTCGTTGAACGGAAGCTTGGAGTTGGAACTTTCAAGCTAGCGACCGTTGATGGCATGACACTCCCCCGAGCATGGAATAGTGAACATTTGCGACGTTATTATATTTAGCCTGTTTCTTTCGTGTTTTAGGTGCAATTATTTCCATTATGTTTTTATTCCATTGATTCTTAGTTTTTTAGCATGTAATCGGACGATTTAGTTTGTTTTCATTAATAAAGGCTCGAAGCCATCTTTTCCATGAATTATTGGTGTTTTCGTGTGAGATAATTCTGTGGCAGGATCGAAGTTACATCTTTCTGTCTAGCGTATGAACGTGCACGACAACTCAAAAATCTCCAAGTCCCCAGAATGCAGACTGGAGTACTCTAAGTCCCGGAGTGCGGACTAGAGTATAAATGACTTAAATTCTCCAAGTCCCCAAAATGCGGACTGGAGTACTCTAAGTCCCCGAAGTGCGGACTAGAGTATAAATGACTTAAAATCTCCAAGTCCCCAGAATGCGGACTGGAGTACTCTAAGTCCCCGGAGTGCGGACTAGAGTATAAATGACTTAAAATCTCCGAGTCCCCACAATGCAGACTGGAGTACTCTAAGTCCTTGGAGTGCGAACTAGAGTATAAATGACTTAAAATCTCCAAGTCCCTAGAATGTGGACTGGAGTACTCTAAGTCCCCGGAGTGCGGACTAGAGTATAAATGACTTAAAATCTCCAAGTCCCCAGAATGCGGACTGGAGTACTCTAAGTCCCCGGAGTGCGGACTAGAGTATAAATGACTTAAAATCTCCGAGTCCCCAGAATGCGGACTGGAGTACTCTAAGTCCCCGGAGTGCGGACTAGAGTATAAATGACTTAAAATCTCCGAGTCCCCAGAATGCGGACTGGAGTACTCTAAGTCCCCGGAGTGCGGACTAGAGTATAAATGACTTAAAATCTCCAAGTCCCCAGAATGCGGACTGGAGTACTCTAAGTCCCCGGAGTGCGGACTAGAGTATAAATGACTTAAAATCTCCAAGTCCCCAGAATGCGGACTGGAGTACTCTAAGTCCCCAGAGTGCGGACTAGAGTATAAGTGACTTAAAATCTCTAAGTCCCCAGAATGCAGACTGGAGTACTCTAAGTCCCCGGAGTGCGGACTAGAGTATAAATGACTTAAAATCTCCAAGTCCCCAGAATGCGGACCGGAGTACTCTGAGTCCCCAGAGTGCGGACTAGAGTATAAACGACTTGAAATCTCCAAGTCCCCAGAGTGTGGACCGGAGTATTCTGAGTCCCCAGAGTGCGGACTAGAGTATAAACGACTCAAAAATCTCTAAGTCCCCAGAATGCAGACTAGAGTACAAATGACTTGAAGTCTTCAAGTCCCCAGAGTACGGACTAAAAAATATTCTAAGTACCTAGAGCGTGGAATAAACGATGTACAATTCCAAAGAATCTTCGTGTCATATGAAAACGAATTGTGGGTTTATGTAACTCACAAGAGCTTGGGTTTCGACCACAAGTTATACAGTAAGATGAACAACAAAAATCAGTTGAAAGACAAAGGAACTAAATTTTATTTATCAATCCAAAATGAGGTCCTGCTACAACTCCTCCAGAACCCGGAGACAAAAGTCTATCTACATTAACTATGAAAGTAAATAGAAATAATTACATAATCTGAGCCAACTCTCGTTGAACGAGTATAACAGCTACTTCTTTGGTTTCTTTGATTTCTTTTCCTCCCTCGTTTTCTCAGACGACTCCTCCCCCATGCGTTTTCGCTTGGACGCTTTGCTTGATGGGGAAGTAACATCTGAGGAAGAACGAGGGACTTCTAATAGCCTGGGCCCACCAGGGAGGATGACCTTTAGAGGCCTGTTCAATGGATCATCTAACTCCACTACTTGGGACTCGATCTTGATCTCAACTTTCTTCTTTTTCTCTTCCATGAGTCGCTCCTTCATGGTCACTTTCGAAGTGTGTTCGGAGGCACCGGTAATCTCAATTTCATAACTTTCTTCGATGGGGGACGACGTTTCGGACTTATCCTCGTCGAGCGCCTTAATTACCTAAGCGTCAGGACCGGGGGTCACTCCCGCGTGAGTGGCCTTACTTGCTTTCCCCTTTTCCTCCTTGGCATCATCGCTCGTCGGAGATGGATCGGGATCAGAACGGTCTGCGCAAAATCATAAGGGATGAACGTTAGAATACAATAACCTCTCGCCGAAAACGATGGTTTTTGGAACTTTAAGAAGAGAAGTTATATACCGGCTTCTTGCTGGCTCTCAACCGTCCGAGGAGTCTCACCCTCTGGAATGGGAGATAGGATATGAATGCCGAGGCCAGAGTCTTACGGGTCATAACCAACGTGTTGCTCGAATGGGTCAAGTACTGGCCGATCAGGCAATTGAGTAGGAGGAGGAGCTGGAGATTTAGTTCCAGACGGACCGGCAAGGTCACTTTTTTCCTTTGATGGAGAAGAGTCTTTGCCAAAAAAGGCCTTCGCTGCAGACAAGTCTAAAGGCTCATTCCCCTAGGAAATTCGTTTATTAAAGCCTCCCCATCAACCTCCTCGGTGCCTGACTCGACCTTTCTGATCTTTATCAAAGTTTCCCATGCCTCGGCTAGGGATTCGAGGTAGCCCTCGCCAAGAAAAGTCAAATCCCGATGCATGAGGACACGGGCAGTATATTCTGTTATAAGTGGGTCGAACAAGCACTTGATCTCCTCCCTACCGATCTCGGCAGCTGCCTCAAGGCGCGAATCGATATCAGAAAGCGCCATCTTTTTACCTTCCTCGCGGGCTACCTCCTTCAGTGCTTCGGCTCTGGAAAGCTCCTCATCTAGTTGTGTTTTGAGCAGTCGAGTGGCAACAATCTCATTGCAATATCGTTGGGACTCCTCCTGAGCAGCTATTTTCTCTTCCTTCTCCTTAGAGAGTAGTTCTTCCAACTCTTTGACCCGTAGGGCGAATGCATCCCTTTCTTTTTTAACAGGGTCCTTTTCTAAAGCCAAGGCCCCACAGCGTTGGACCGCTTCGTCAATCTCTTTCTTATGAGTTATCTCCAGACGATTGACGGCCTCCGCAGTATCTTTAGCTTTTTGTTTGGGCAGCTTCGAGTTGGGACTTGTACGAAGAGAGCTCTTCATCCTGAGCTTTGATAATGTCTTTATCATGAATGGCTTCAAGCTTCAGGCAGTCAATTTCGTGTTGACGCTCAACAGAGACTTCCGAGACTTTTTCAGCTAGATGGACAAATGCATCATGTTGAACATAAACGTCGTTGTTGCAAGCAACGGCGCTCTGTTTGACATGTCCCGGAATGTGATGGATCGCCGGGAGGAACTTCAGACCATTGAAGTAGATTTTGGGGAACTTAACTTTAAGCTCAGTTAGCTTCTCCGATATCGTCGGATCTGTTGAGGGAACAGGGGGAGATGGCTTTGAAAGTTCGGTCTTCTTATGATGTTCTTGAGATTGCCGTGTGCTGGATGAACCAGAGTGTTGATCACGGGGGACATCGTATTGGGATCCCTTCTCTGCAAACTCCTTTCTGCCTTGCTCTGATTGAGAAGGATGATCGCGAGAATATGAGGACTGGCTATATGTTTTCCTTTGATAAGTTGATTCTCGGGGGCAATAGTCTCGGTCTCCGGAGTCGTCTCTGTCTCGGCGCTTGCCGGGGCCCGAATCCCGACCAGAATGATGAAAAATAGATGACCCGTGAAGACAATCGAGTCCGTGAGTGCGTCCCATGTCACCTGCATAGAATTTAAACAACGATAAGTTAGCAAAGGGTAGAGCGATGACGGAAATTTAAGTGCAAGGTGAAGTGCACGTGTCTGTGTGTCCTAGTGTTTCCCCCCGACGGACCAGCTTTTTTGGCTTTACTTATCGGAGTTCTCTCTCCTTGATTTTGGACTTGAGCACCTTCATCGCCTTTCGCGGGCGAGCAAATCTTCAGGGTTTCCGGATCATCGAAGCCATAATTAAGCAAATCGTCGGGAATAGTGAGGTCCGACAAGCCTCTCAATGAACTCTCTAAGTGTTGAGGAGAAGGCTCCCTCTCCACTGGAGTAAGGGTGACCTTAGAGGTTCCGCCCACCGTCTTCTTCCTTAATTTATAGGTCAACTTCTTCTTTCCCTTCGAAGGGGAAGGTGTCTTCTCGATATCGTGGACTTCGACTATCAGGTCCCGAGTAGGGCTAACACTTTTGCCCTGTACTTCAAGCGTTTTGGCTTCTCTAATCTCCCCCTCCTCTGGTGTATCAGGGGCGTTACGTGTTGAAGACCCAGCTTGCTTTTTTCCTTTGCCCGAAGCAGGCCTGGGTATAGTGACGCCTTGAGGGAGGCTTATTCGGCGACCTTCCGCCAGCAGCCCAAAATTCGTGAGCGATTCATTTGAAATGAGAGATCTGATGTCCCAGTCTTCTGCGGGAATAGCTTGGATAGCTCCAACAGCTTCAGAGTACCCGGAGCCTTCGGGACGTGGGTTGATACCTGTAAGAATATATAAGAGTTAGAAAAAGTGCAGTTTTCGCCAAACACGAGTATTGACCCAGAAAAAAGACTTACTCCCTTCCACCCATCTCCTCGCGAAGCCGGGAGGACAGCACACGTAGAACCACTCCTATTTATACTGGGCGAACTTGCTCCATGCCCCAGTCAGGATTTGACACTTGCTATGCGGCTCAAGGAATACAAAAGATGGACTATCTGACTGTCTCTTGAAGCGATAGATATAACGGATATTGCCAGGAGTCGGGAACCTGAAAAGGACACTCATGAAGAGAATGCAAGTGACATATATGAACGCGTGGCTGTTTGGATGTAATTGCGACGGGGCGATCTCGATATACTGTAACAGGTCCCGAAGAAAGGAGTTGAATGGTGGCATGCTACCGACCCAGCACATGAATCTGTTGCAGTCTGTATATCCTATTGGGGGCAAGTAAGGACGATCCTTTCCCGATGGAACCAACACGTCGTCGAAAGGAATCCCGTGTACTGAGCATATACGGCGAAGCGTGCTTTCGTTAATCTTCGAGGCTTGAGAATCGATCGGATCGTCTAAAAAGATCGCTGCATCCAAGGCATCGGGAGCCAAGTCGTCAGATGCGATCGCGGGATTTAGCATGTCTTGTACAGGAGTAGACGATGGATTTGATGTTCTAACTTCTTGTTGAGAAGATGGCCCAGGTATGTCCGAGATCGTGGCAGAACTATACTTCCTAGACATCTCTAATGTGTGTAGAATCTGATGAAACACCTGTTTGAACTATACTTGAAAAACAATCGACGTTGGACTTAACAACAAAATACTCCCCCGTGTGGTGTGTGGACTAGTGTAGCCGTTCAAGTATAAGTGCCAAGGAATCAAAAGTCACAGAGTTGATGTAACAAAGTTAGGCTTTAGACTATCATCTTCGAAGACCGTCATCGCTGACCGTCTACGAGAGCTTGTCGTATGATGGTTTATATTTTGATCTTGACATTGACACTATGCGTTAAAGGTTATCATTTGTTTTAAACAAGTTAAGTTCAGGTTTATAGTTGTCAAAACAAGGGAGTTATCAGTCTGGATTGTTTGATATGCTTGATTGTTTAAGTCCTTGTCCTTGTTCACTGTCATATAATCGGGCATAAAAAGTATGTTGAGTCAACAATGCATCATGTTTGAGTCAAGATGGTTTTGACTGTTATAGCCTACTGTCAAGCTTAATGCCGAACGGTGCTGCAGAGACTCAACCTCCTACACTCCCTCTACCTCGTTCGGCATTCAGTAGGTCACGTCGAGCCGCGGCCATGCCGAGCCGCGTCGTTCGGCACCATAAACCAACGACAACTTCCTTCCTACCCTCCATCTCTACCGCTCGGCACAGATGAGTCCTTCGGCAAGTCATGTCGAGCCGCATCGCTCGGCATTTTTCCCAACTCCTACTTTTCTCCTGCACTCCCTCCTATCTCGTTCTGCATAAGGGAGTTATGCTGAGCCGTGGTCATACCGAGCCACATCGCTCGGCATGCTAGACCCAACTCCAACTTCACTCCTACACAACTCTCCGTCGTTCAGCACGAGGAAGTCATGCCGAGCCGCATCCATATGTCTTCCACCAACTCCTTTTTTCAGACAAATTAAACATCTTCCCAAATGGCCAAACGACCACTACTTCGACTCACACACCGCCCTCGACCAACAATAATTAACCTTGCCAATTCCTACTGGGCCGACACCCACTTCTTCTTCCTCTCCATCTAATCCCAAGGCACGTCTAAAACCTTGAATCCACCTTCCTTATCTACGCGACTTCCATTATTCATAGGTTAGAGGATGGTCGTAAATTCAAGTTTCGTCTAAAATCTCTAATCGGAGAAAGTCGAGTGAATGAAAGGTTCGTACCTAGAAGAAGGGATCGAAGTCTGGTGAGGTGCTCGATTTGGAAGTGGGAACCACTTAGATTTGTCACTAAGGGCAGTCGAAAGGTAACGTGTAAGACTCGGGAGTCAAAAGGGAGGTTGAGATGATTGGCGAAAGTCTGGAAAAAGTTTAGTTCGTATGGGTGATTAGAGTGGAGGTAAAAAGTAAAAGGGGAAGAAGGGGTGAAGTATCGACTTTTATAGATAGAAAGGAAGAAGGTGAATAGTCAGCGACCGGTAGAACCGGTCAAGGCACCTCCCTCGCTCGGCATCAATGTCGTTCGGCACACATTATGTCGTTCGGCATTGGATGTGTCGTTAGGCGTTCGATGTCGTTTGGCGTTCAGTGTACCGTTCGGCATTCAGGAGAACACTGAGTACTCATGGATCAAAGTGCATCATGTTCGTCCACATGATACACTTTGGGGGGCAAGTGTTACCCGGTGGCTTGACCAAGTAACAAGAGGCTCGGCATAAAAGGGTCGCTCGGCATAGAGCATCGTTTGGCTTTGAGAGACCGCTTGGCATATAGCCTTGTTCGGCATCCAAGCCCCGCTCGGCATCCAGCCTCGTTCGGCATAGCAAGGTCGTTCGGCATGAGCCTCGTTCGGCATCTCCCTTCATCCAGCATCGAGTCTCGGTCGGCACAAGGCCTCGTTCGGCATAGGAGGGCCGCCCGGCATGTTGCCTCGATCGGCATCAAGACACCGTTTGGCATCACTCCTCGCTCGGCATATGAAGGTCGTTCGGCATCTCACCTCGCTCGACAAAGGAAGCTCATTCGGCATGGGTGTGCGGCTCGGCATGCGAATGTCGTTCGGCACTGAAATCTCGTTCGGCACACCTCCCCTCGCTCGATACTTACCGTTCGACATCTGTGGTTCGGTGCGCAGAAGATACTTACCACGGGCCGAGGTATCTTGTTCCTAGGCCTATGAGGGAAGTCCAACCCATCTTCCTCTATAAATGAAGGGCAGGGCACAATGAAATGGACCTTTTATGGAGAACACTCGGGAGACTCTGCTGCATTCCAGACTTATTCTATTTTACTGAGCACTTGTATTCAAGTCTTTATAGTACGGATTGTATCTGTATTTAATCACTTTTGAAAGCAATAAAGATCAAAACTTAAAGTGGACGTAGGCAATTACGCTAAACCACTATAAATCCGGTGTTCTTGTTTTTGCACTTAATTTAGCATACAGTTCTCTGTTTTAATTTACTCTCTTCATTACTCTCTCTACACAGTCTTTCTCGAGGGTGTTAGTGACCAATTTTGGTGCTAACAGACAAAGACTCTGTTTTTTCCTTTTTCTGAATGGTAAATATTTCTCAGAACATGGAATGTGAAACTGGGATGGATTCAAAATGATGGTATTGCATGGGTTGGGATTATAAATCCTTCTATTTTCATCTATTAAACAGTATTTAAGTAGTTCAAGTACTTGGAAAGTCGCTTTCAAATTATCAAGAGTCTGACCACAACGATCGAATTTATTATCTTCATGCATAAGGATAATAGATTACCTAGTAGAAAAGATTTTAAAATCATCACAAACCTCCCTTTTTTCTTTTCTATTTCAATTTCTCGATTATTATATGATGATTTCTTAACTTGCTTTTGCTAATTCGAATTGAAGGGTGATATCAAATCGGTCTATTTTCGGCGTCATATACATAGTTAGCACATTCATCATAGTTAGTAACTGTATTAAATATTATTAATATGGTAGTTAATAACATTAAATTACTTAGGAAGGTAATATTTGATGATTATGGAAACAAATCTATAATTAAAGGCAAAATAAGGAGCTTTACCTTATATGGACTTGAGTATTTATTATGTTGATAGTATACATACAGTTGGTATATATATGAACTGTGACTAAGTTATAGGAATGTGAGATTAGATTAAAGCACATGGAAGTCTGCCCAGTTAAATCGGGCTACCAGTAGTGCGACTTTGGAGACTAATGTGAGACATTGCCTATAATAAATAACCTCGGTAGACGCAAGGTCAGTCCCAATTCTATAAGATAAATCTATCCAGTAAATCTGGCTACCAGTACCAACAAATAGTCGGATTAATCTGAGTCGTCGTAATGGGTTATGGGTTATAAATACATTTTGGATACGATAGGTTTCGAGAACTTTGGAAGGGTCCGCTTCTGGTTTGGGGGTATTAAGTGACTATTTTAGGGTCCGCCTCTTTTCCATATAAGAAGTATTAAGTGACCAATGGGATCTCTTATGATGTCAGCTAGGGAGAACCATAGAGGGAAATGCCTTGGATTAGGTATTAAATGACAGGGACCTGCTTATTCATAGGTATTAAATAGTTAGAATCTGCCTAATTCCAAATAAAAAGGTATTAAGCGGTCTAGGTGCTTTCTCTTACATCGTAAACAATAATCGCTCTAGAGTTTTGTAGTTGGACAGGAAAGGCCTTTGGGCTTATAGTTGAAGTTATTGGTATGATATAGTTTTAAATTTGTAAGACATATTACTTGTCTAGATGATACTGCCCAAATACTATTATGGTAAAGCTTGAGATTTTCATTCATCAAACATTTGTTGTTTTGACTCCCTCATCACTACAACACATAGGTTAGAGGATTCTATGCTGATTTAGGAGACGAAGGTAGAGATGAAGACTTGTGGCAGTTATCCATCTATTCATGCCTTTTAAATATTTTAAATGTACCTAGTCCAGACAATTATGTTATTTTGAGATATTGTACTATGAAAGTTTTATGTAGACGTGTTGTGAAATTTGGTGATAACATGTTATGTTTCTGAAATGCTTTTCTTTTATGAAGTGGGTACTTGTTTCTGATATTATATTTTGTTCTGTGAGATTCTGAAAGTATAGATAGGTGGCTCAGTGTACTATGTATTGTTTAAATTCTATCAACCAACAACTAGATTTGAGATGGGCTTAAGATTCGATGGGCTTTTATTGAATCGAAAATTTGGCCCGTTTCGGAGTTGTCACACACCCGTAGGTCTTATTTAGTTATTATTTAATTATGGAGTATAAAGAATCAGCCACGTGTAGCACCTTGCTGCCCAGAATCAGCCCCATGCAGTATTAATTTTGATTTTAATTTGAGGTTGCATAGAATCAGCCCCCTCATACCTCTGGAAGTTGAATGCCTCTCCTCACCTGAAGTTTCTTCAGGTGTGCATTCGAGCAAGCGTCCTTACTCGGCGTCAATAGCCCTTCCAATTCTTACTTCCGCTCACAATACTTTAGCATGGTATACCCTACCCCGACCCATGTGCACAATACACTCTTTACTTATTGAGCGTGTTCTTTTCCAAATTCCAATGTGGAATAACGGCATAATCTGTCTTATGCCCTTCATAATTGCGGTGCTATTTGTCTTATGAAAAATTGTGAAGCGGAAACACTTTCCCTAGAAAGTCCTTGAATTACTCTGGCAATCACTACCCTACTGTCTAACTTAGTTTTAATTGGCGTCAATCTCCTTTGAGACGTTTGGCCACCGCTTCCTTAGCTCATTACCAGACAATATCTAACACTTTTGACAAAGCATGTTACCACCTTTACACATGTCGTCACCCGATACGTTAGTGGACTATTTTCTGACATTCGTAGAGTCCTTGATTTATCTTTTCAGCTATTTTTATGGATCTTGTCCCTTTACATTATCATTTTAATACATATGTCATTTCCATTAATTCTCAGCGCAAATCTCCCTTCCATCAGCGCAGTTCTTCTTTAGTTCTAGCCTATTTTACGTATAGGAAGTCGTATAAAATTCTAGAAAATTCATGAATAATTCCTTTATCCCTACCTTATCTTTCATTTGAATTGCAAGTTATTTTCCTGCTATCTTTAGTGTTGCTTTTGAGAATTCATAATAATTTATTCCTAAGCCATGAGCTTTTCAAGTTACTAACCCATCTTTAGAACAACGGTTAGGATATCACAACAGGTTTCATTTTGACATAAATTTATATGAATACTAACAAAATAACATGATCCAATCGACCAAAACAAACTGAATAAAAGCTTAAGTATTACTAACCTAAATCTTTCAAAATTTTTGTTTAGATCTTCTTCTCTTTTCCTTAGCTTGTATTTGCTTTATTTTCTCTTTATTCCCATTTCTCTAAGCCATCGCCATTAAAGTATCTTTGGATCTTTTATTTTACTTTTAGTAGAATGGAATGAATGAATGGAATATAGTCATGTTTATTATCCCATAATTATTTGGGCTTTGACCCACATACTCTTTTTCATTAATTTATTACCCCCTTTATTTTCTTATTTAGCCCCTCTTAGTCCCTTAGTTAGCTAATTAAATTAATTGTAGATTATGGGTTGTTGCAGTCTCCCCTATTTAATGGGATTTCATCCCTGAAATTAAATTAAGTCTTGGTGGTGATTTTCCAATTATCCAAGCTTACCCTAAGCATAACCATGAATTCCCAAACCATGATTAAAATGTACCAGTGTTTTCCAGTAATACCGTAATCAACTATAATATTCACACACACACATGGTTCACAATCAACACAATTCAATACATAGCTCATATGCTAATCTGAAACAAACAACTCTGGGTATGTCCTTCTGACCTTGTCCTCTGTTTCCCATGTGCATTCCTCCTGATCTGCGCTCCACTGGACATAGACTAGCTTCACCACCTTATTCTGAAGTTGTTTCTCATTTTGGTCCACCATCCAAATCGGTCATCGCGCACAGGTCATATTTGGCTCTATGACTAGATCTTCTACTACCCTCGAATTAACTATTGCACCTGGACCTTTAATGCATTTCCACAGATGTGATATGCAAAACACATTATGGATCCTTGCAAAAACACAAGGCAGTTCCACCTTATATGCCACATTCCCAATCCTTTCTATAATCGGAAACGACCCTACATCTATGGGCGCTAGCTTCCAAGCCTTCCTAAAGCACATTACGCCTCTCATCGGAGAAACCTTCTAAAATACCTAATCGCCAACCGTGAACTCCAATTCTCTTCTCCTAGCATTAGCATAACTTTTCTACCTTAACTACATTGTTCTCATCCTAGCTCAGAACAGCTCTACCTTCTCAGTAGATTCCTTAACCACTTTAGGACCTAATACGATCTTATCCCCTACCTCCAACCAACATGTAGGCGATTTACATGTCTACCATAAAACGCTTCGAATGGAGCCATTTCAATACCGCTTTGGTAGCTATTGTTGTATGAAAACTCTACCAAGTGTAAATAATCTTCCCAATATCCACCAAACTCTAAAATGCAAGCTCTAAGCAAATCTTCCAGGATCTTGTTAACTCTCTCGGTTTACCCATCTGTTTGTGGATGGTACGTAGTACTCATACGCAGTTCTGACCCCATAGCACTCTGCAAGCTATGCCAGAACTCACTAGTGAATAATGGATCACGGTCATTAAAAATAGTCCTAAGCGCCCCGTGCAATCTCACTACCGCCCTCGTATATATCTCTGCTGACTTCGGTTTAGTCCTTGCGGCCTTCACTGGAATGAAATGGGCACACTTAGTTTGTCCACTATGACCCATACGCTCATCCCTACCCTTGATCTTGGAAATCCATCTATGAAATCCATAGATACCGAATCTCATTTCCAGACTGGAACATCCAAAGGCTGCAGGAGCTCACTTGCTTCTGATGTTCTGCCTTCACTTGCTGGCATGTAAGACATCTTCTCACAAACTCTTCTGCATCTTTCTTCATCCTTTCCCAAAAGAAACTCCTCTTCATATCTTGGTACATCTTCGTACCTCTAGAGTGTATGGTAAACTTTAAACAATGACATTCATCAAATACTTCTTTTCGTAGTCCTTCTGCACTTGGAACATACAACCTTCCATTCTTCTGCAGTCTTCCATCACTATCAACACTGAATCCCTTTAGCTCTACTACCTCAACTCCTGAGTCTAATCTCCTTACTATGCCTGCGCATAACTCGTCTTCCTTCTACAGTTCAACTATTCTTTCTACCAGTGTATGCCCGACTTCTAAGCATACTAGCATTCTGAATGTATCGCTCGAACCTGCATTAGACAGAACTGCACATCACATGCAGACAAAGTTTCTAAAACAAATCATTCTACTATCATAGCCAGAACACAACTTTGTTGTTTTTGGTTTAAGACATCATCTACTTTGTTGCCTTTTCCTGGGTATACTCATCCTAAAATCATATGCAGCTAGAAACTCTAACCACATATGTTGCCTTATGTTCAACTTCTTTCGAGAGAACAAATATCTCAAGGACTTATGGTCGGTATGAAAATCCATCCTCTCCCCTAAGAGATAATGTCTTCAAATCATCAATGTGAAGACAACTACAGCCATCTCTAAACCATGAGTTGGATATTGAACTTCATGCGGTCGCAACTGCCTAGATGCATAGGCAATCACCCTTTCCTTCTGCATCAATACTACACCCAAACCTTCTCCTGAAGCATCTGTATACACAGTCATACCATCATTCCTCTCTGGTATCACTAACATGGGTGCACCTGTCAATCGATGCTTCAATTTCTGGAATGCCTTTTCATACTCCTACGCCTAGATAAATTACTCACTCTTCCTGCCCAGCCTCGTCATTGAAATAGCTATACAAGAGAAGACTTTAATGAATCTTCGATAATAGCCAGCCAATCCCAAGAAACTTCGCACCTCGGTAACAGTTTCAGGCCTCTTCCACCCATTCACTATGTCAACCTTCGAAGGATCTATACCTAACCCTTTTTTCGAAATCACATGGCCTAGGAATTCACTTTCTTTCTCCAAAAATGACACTTGGAGAACTTCGCCTTCAACTTGTACTCCATTAATATCTCCAACACATGCCTTAGATGAACTGCATGCTCTCCTCATTTCTGGAATAAGATGTCATTTATGAATACCAACATGAACCTATCTAGTTGATCTCGGAAAATCCTATTCATCAAATCTAGCACTCATATGAACCGTACCTTAACCTGAATGTAGTCGAAGGAACACAGTCCTCCACAACCCTTAACTAATGGAACGCCCTAGCTAAATCTAGCTATGGAAATACCTTAGCTCCATTCAATTGATCAAAAAGGTCGTCAATTCTTGGCAAAGGATATTTATTCTTCACCGTCCTTTCGTTCAACTTCTGATAGTCTATACATAACCTTAATGACCCATCAGCCTTTTTCATAAATAATATCGTTGTTCCCCATGGTGAGCCGCTTGGCCTAACGAAACTATTACCTTCTATCTCAACCAACTGTTTCTTCAACTCCTCCACCTCCTTCAGAGGCATTCTACTAGGAGGTCGACTAAATGGTTCAGTCCCTTATAGCAAATCTATATGAAACTCTATTAATCTCAGGGGTGGCATCCCCGAAACTGGTTCAAATACATCTCGGAACTCCTTCACTACCCGTGCTGCTCCCAGCCCTTCTTCTATTTCTGAAGCTAAAGTAAACAAAATGCTCCTACGCCTAGTACTACACTCCTCTAAGATCACGTACATTTTATTATTTCTGTCCAGATGGCTAAGAGTAATAATTCTCTCAGCACAGTGCACATTTGCACAGTACTTCTCCAACCAATCCATCCCTAAAATAACCCCAAAATCTATGAAGTCAAATATGTAGAGATCACAAGAAAACTTGCACTCGCCCAACTCAATATCCATCTTAATGCATCTCAATCCAAGAGTGGCATATCCTCCAATCGGATTAGCTACATGTAGGGAGATGACTAAATAGGTAACTCCTAATCCAGGTCTATCAACCAAATATCTTGTTATAAATGAATGCGTAGCACATGTATCATATAGTACCCTAACTGAAATACCAAAAATTAAAGCCATGCCTTCCAAGACCTTCCATTTTCCTTTCTCTTCGACAAATGGTCCTTCCTTTGGTCCCTCTAGAACATAAACATGCCCCTTAAGCTCTGGGCAGTCCTTCTTCAAATGCCCCCACTTTATCACCTTGAAGCATTTAGCCCTCATAAAATCTTTTGTGCCGGACACTTGTTAGCATAGTGTACCTTCTATCCACAGTTGAGACAGATGACTTCCGCAGTAGTAGTTTCTCCACTCTTCCCCATCAGCACTCCTTTCTTGCCTTTGGTATAAGGAACAAAATTTTTCTTCATTTCTTCATCTCAACTTTAGGCTTTGTCTCTAATCTCCTCTTCCCTTGATGCAACTTATCATAACTCATGGCCATGTCAACCATGAATCCAAAAGGAGATTCCAAGTGAGTCATCACCTTATGATCCAACCCTTGTTTCAAGCCCATGATGAACTTCTCATTCTTTTTCATTGTGGTGTTGATGATCTCCCTACCATACTTGGCCAAAGAATTAAACTTCTGAATGTACCCTTCCATAGTAAGGTTTCCCTGCTTTAAGTCTATGAAAACACATAGTAACATGCTCTGTTGTGACTTGGATATAAACCGAGTCTCGAATCTTTCTCTGAACTGCACCTAGGTAATCTCTTCCTCGGGTGTTCCAACAATAACAGTCTCCCACCAATCCAACACATCTTCCTGTAGCTGTCTTGATGCCATCCTCCTCTTCTGCTCATCGTTCAATCCTAGGTCTCCCATTATCCATTCGTAGTTTCTTAGCCAGTTCAGTACTTCAACCGCGGGCTCTCTCCCGGTAAACTCTTTCCTGCTAAACTCTTGTAGTCTTTACACGTCTTTGGAAAATCTTCCCTTACAAAAATGGGCATTGGCTCAACCACTACAGGCACATTTTCCCTCAACATCTAAGCCATAAACTCTTTAAATAAGGCATTCACATACATGCCCGCCGCATTTACTGGCTGTGCAGCATCCACCCCTACCACTCTTGGGACTTCTCCCCTACTTCCTTCATTAGCCTGTGCACTTTTCGCATCTCTCCTTGCACTTACCCCTCCTAACGCAATTCACTTATTCCTCAAATCCATCTTGCCTTTTCTATTAAGAAAGTTTTTGTCAGAGACTAAAAGGAAAGAGCGAAATAAAAATAGAAGGGTGGATATATTTTTCATATATATATATATATATCAACCTGCAAATACGTTATATATATATATAATAGCACATCCCATCCCTAGGGTATTCATCTTATTACAAGTTCTTACTCCTACTTTTAACTCCGTTTTACTTAGATTACTCTAAACCCATGCTCTGATACCAACTGTAATGTCACTTACTAGGATATTCGAAAATGAACATCGATGATGTTGCGATCATCACCTTAATTATTTTCGAGTGACCAAGAGTGAGTTATGTATTATTCAAAATAGTCCAAATAAATAGAATAGCAAAATGTTTCATTCCATCAAAAAAATTCTAATATTTATTACATACATTTTCAATATTAACCCCAAATTGTACCCACATAGGGGTCAAAGTATAATTATAGAAATACATAGTAGAGTATCGGGTAAACATATGAGGATGCCACCCAAACACTAATAACAGCGGAATTATCCTACATTAATATATAACTAGTCCTTCAGCTATGTCTTCGATCTTCGGCCTACGCTTAAAATAACCTACCTATCCCATAAACTCAGCCTACTCAAATGAGTACCCATGAGTTTATGGGGAAAACAATGATAAAAATAAGGGTCAGACATAAATTCTAGTGTGAATAATACTTACTTGAAAATACAGCATAAATACATAGTGAGACCACATCGTATAACAAGGAACAGGTTTCCCCCTCGGTACTTACAAATAGCATACATAATATTACACACTACAAAGGTCATATTTACTTACACATGTAACTTCCCAAGTTATACTTGATACAATTACTATGCAATTCCTACTTGGTTCAAAATGGACCATACAAAGATTTGATGCTGTAAGGAATTCCCTCATGGCAACTGTTATCCATATAACTTTCAAAAGATATAGACCAGGAAAGTCAATGCTGAGGCTGAATGATTACATCGAAGTTTGAAGCCCCAAATGCTAGGATAACATTAAGGAATCAATCTCGGTTTCAAGGTCTTCGTCGACTTCGAAGACGTAAACATTGCACCAATATATATGATAGTACAAAAGGAAACAGCACTGGAGAAATGACACCGAGCCAACATCGAAGACCATAAGATCATACCGCTCTTTGACTACGTCGACATTTTTCCATGACATAAGCGTCTGTGTCAAACTTGGTCAATGTAGCATCAATTCCATAAAAAGCATCCCTTCATCTACACCACGTCCCACCACATCATGATTCATTAACATCGCATTTTACTAACGAGGCCGGTATCACCAATATTGTCTTCAAAGGCATGCGGTATAAGATAGAAGAATAACATCATCTTCAATGAATCACGACGACTGGTACTATGATTATCGTCGAGAGTCATGGTTTTGAAGACAATGTTGAGTAAAGCCATCTCTTATCAATGCCGATAATGTCAGTGTCTTCCATGCTTAGCATCGCGTGTGATCGAAGTTGTTAAAAAATGATAGTAAATTCATTGAGACGTCATCATTCATTCATGTCATTTTGAAAAAGGAACCATAAGCCACTGAACATCGACATTGAGGACCATCAATGTCATCATTGTTTAACGACCACAATGCCACCAACCATCAATCAAAGAAGGTAACAAGATATAGAGGAGTCATCGTGGATGTTCATTAGCCACGTCGAGAACCATCAATACATCCAAAAGGATTGTCAAAGCTGCAATTTGATAGTTTCGCCTTCCATCAATGTTAATATACGGATGTAGTGAAAGTTGATCAATGTAGAAGGAATTATCAACGTCGAGCTTAATGATCTGAATGTTGGCTCTACCGTGCCAAGTACCAAATCCCACTATAAAAACACAAACGTACCAACCATGATGCTCGACAACACTGCTAATGTCGAAGCCAATAAAGCACCAAACTTGATGCTCGACGATGTAATCAATGCAAAAGCTAATGGGTTCTGAAGCCTGCCACTAGCCAAACCCTATAAATATGGACCTAAGGGCTTTATGGAAGAGGACGAATTATCATTTATCTCTCTCTCTCTCTTATTAATCAAAGCCTTGTAACCCTAAATCGAATTGGGGACAAACCTTCCTTGATTGTAATCATATTTAAATAATAAAGACATGGACTTAAACATGCATACTGACTTTGACTATGACCCTCTTTGAAATTATTGTTGTGGACTTGCATATATACGAGCTCATCATAATCAAACTTGACCTGAGCATAGTCGAGAAGCCTTGGACTATGATAAATTCCTATATGCATAATTATATGAACCATGGACCTCGGACATAAAGACTATATTGTGCATAACCATATGCATATATCGTGCATCTATAGCCCGAACACGTCACTTATCTTCTATGTCTCTATTAAACATATGATATGATATAGGCATTTTTGAATTGTCGTGCCTAAAACCTCAAATGAACATACATATATGCGAAACAACCTTGAGAACGTAACTTTTAATTAGGATAAAGTGTAACGATCCGTAACTTTTAACAACTTAAATAAAAATTAAATAAAAAAATGAATTTGTGACGTTGAGTGTATTATTTGACCAAATTTAATAGAATAAAATTTTTGAGAAATTTCAAATTTTGGTCAAACTTAGTCAAAGATTGACTTTTGGTCGAAAAAATTAAATTTGAATTTTAAAATTTTATCCTTTTCATATGATGCTAGACTGAATTCTGATCTTCCCTCCACTTTTCATTTCGTCAAAATCAAATTCCTATTGCTCTAAAAATTTGAATTACTGTGAAAAATTAACATGAATTGGTAGTGTTTAGTTGTGTTTTATTTGGCTAAGGCATATTGGGTTTGTTTGGTCTAATGGGCCTTGGTTAACCAAGAGACTCTAGTCAGTCATATGACCATTCCATTGCCTACGACCTTATGTTTCTTATCTGATAACATCTACGTACATAATTTTTCTCCTGAGAAACTTTCTCTGCACACTTCTTCTTTCTCCTCAATATATTGAAAGAACTCAAAATCTAAAACTCCAAAATCCTCACAAATCAAAACTCCTTTCCTCCTCTCCTTCAACCCTTCCTCCTCCCCTATAGCCGCCGCCCTCTCCACCATCTCCAAGGCCATCTCCTTCCACCTTCCCTCTTTTCTTCTTTCTCCTTTTTCCCTTCTTTTCCCCTTCCCTATTTTCCCTCTTTATTCTCCTTATTTTCATGCCTTCTATATTCCACAAAACTACTCTAAATCAAATATATTTTTTGAAACCGTGTATAATTTCAATGGAAACAAGTTTGTTATTAAATCCTTCTTCCCATTCCGAATATTTCTATATCAAAAACTCCATTTCTCAAGTCCTTTCTCGAGTCCAGATCTGGCCGAAAATACCCCATATTGTATCAATCATATCTCCTTTAGGAATGAACCAAATTATGTGATTCTTTATAACAAACCATTTATTTTTGCAGTGGCTTCAATTTTCTTTTAGATCAGTTCTTCAAATTCCTTAATTTGCTATGCCAAAAACTCAAATCCTTTTGAAGTATTTTTGAACTTAGATTTTCAACTCAGAAAATACCTCTATTTGTTTTGACTATAACTTCCTCAAGACATAAGCTTTTCGAGTGATTCTTTTTTTGAAAGTGGAGAGAAAAGAATTTGTAACAACTTTCTACTTAGTAACTTTTACAGATTCAGTAATATTCTGATCCGAATATTTCCATAAGATGACCTAGTTTTAGGTTTTTCCGTAGTTTGGATTTTGGGTTGTTTGAAAGTTGGAAGTAGTTGAAACTTGTTTATTGATTCGCGTTCGTGTCTAAGCTTTGTTGGATTTGCTTTGCATTTGGATCTTTGCTAGGAATCTCCATATTGATCCATTTTTATCATCACCTTCGTAGCCATAAAAGGTGAGCAAACACTCACAATTACTAGATTTTCTTATGTTAGTTAAATTGAATTTATGCTGTGATTAGAAATTGATTGGTTGCTGTTTAGTATATTTTAAATTGTCATTGCAGTTAGATCTGACTTTTATTGAATTTAATATTGAAATTTAAATTGCCAGTTAAATACCTGTTAATGATAACCAGTAAATTGTTGGTAGTTATTGGTTGATTTCAATGATGATTGTGTTGTATGTTCAATTATTGATATTTGGGTGATTAGATGGATGTTATTGGTTGACATTTTGGATGATTGGATGTTATTTATGTCTATATCTCTATTATCCCTATGGGTTGAAATGATACATACCCGAACAATCTTATAGATTAGGGGAAAATCATTATGGGTTGAAATGATAAATCCGAGCGGTTTTCATTGATTTGGAAATGTTGATTTTTTATACTAGTTGAAATGACATATACCCATATAATTTCTTGAATTTGGATTTTATTTGGAATTGAATTATTTGAAGGGTTTAAGTTAATTCAAACTTCGGATTTGTTTTAATTAGATGATTAAGATTGATATTTCGAATTATTTAAAACCCGTTAAATAATTATATTCACGTTATACACTTGATAGGAGATGAAATCCCGTAACATCTATGAAACCATTGCACTAATATTTCTATTTTACTTATTTTGATCTGACTTACATAAGATCTTTTAGTTTTAACTCAAGTGTTTTGTCTTTTCATTACGCTCGGGTCAGTCTGAGCTTTTTTAGTGCATTGAAGACTATTTTCTGGAGGACAAAGACGAATATTCGGTATATTATTGCTATTTATTATTCCACTGCATTCTGTGTTCCGCTGCATTATTTGTTTATTTTGGATGTATGTATAACTCTGATTTGAATTGTAAAAGTGTAATCAAAGGTTATTTGTAAAACAACTTCATGAACTATTTATTTGATTATTATATTTTGTCGTTCCGCTATGAGATTATGTGTTTTGTTTTCCTTTTTTCCTTACTTACCCCATTGACAATCCTCCCTTTGAATGGTTTGAGTCTGACATGTATGGTTTATTGTCGATTTGAACCATACAAAAAGGTGGGTCGTTACTGTTGGTATCAGAGTGAGGTTTAGACATACCTTAGCCTGTTGGGGTTAACTCATTAGAGATGGGGTGGTAATAAAATGTAAACTTATGTTAATATAATTCATAGGGTATTGTTGATAGAATAATAAGGATGATAACATATGTTTGAATGTAATTGGATGAGAATTGGATGCGTAGTTAATGGCATTTAACCTTTTAAATATGATAAGGGGAAACAAATTAATATTGCATTAATTGATATTACATCTTTTAATTAAGATAAAGTGTAACGATCCGTGACTTTTAACGACTTTAAAATGGTAGTATTTTGAATTTAAATAAAAATTAAATAAAATAAAAAAAATTGAATTTGTGATGTTGAGTGTTTTATTTGACCAAATTTAATAGAATAAAAATTTTATGAAATTTCAAATTTTGGTCAAACTTAATCAAAGATTGACTTTTGGTCGAAAAATTTGAATTTTAAATTTTATTCTTTTTATATGATAGTAGACTGAATTCTGATCCCTCCACTTTTCATTTCATCAAAATCAAATTCCTATTGCTCTAAAAAATTGAATTACTGTGAAAAATTAACATGAATTGGTAGTGTTTAGTTGTGTTTTATTTGGCTAAGGCATATTGGGTTTGTTTGGTCTAATGGGCCTTGGTTAACCCAGAGACTCTAGTCAGTCATGCGACCATTCCTTTGCCTACGACCTTATGTTTCTTATCTGATAACATCTACGTACATAATTTTTCTCCTGAGAAACTTTCTCTACACACTTCTTCTTTCTCCTCAAAATCTAAAGAGAACTCAAGATCTAAAACTCCAAAAACCTCACAAATCCAAACTCCTTTCCTCCTCTCCTTCAACCCTTCCTCCTCCCCTATAGCCGCCGCCCTCTCCACCATCTCCAAGGCCATCTCCTTCCACCTTCCCTCTCCTCTTCTTTCTCCTTTTTTTCCTTCTTTTCCCCTTCCCTGTCTTCCCTCTTTCTTCCCCTTATATCCATGGCTTCTATATTCTACTAAACTACTCCAAATTAATTTTTTTTGAAACTATGTATAATTTCAATGGCAACAACTTTGTTGTTGAACCCTTCTTTCCATTCCGAATATTTCTATATCAAAAACTCCATTTTTCAAGTCCTTTCTCGGGTCCAATTTTGGCCGAAAATACCCCATATCAATCATATCTCCTTCAGGAATGAATCAAATTATGTGATTATTTTTTTCAAACCTTTTATTTTTGCAGTGGCTTCAACTTTCTTTTAGATTAGTTCTTCAAATTTCTTAAGTTGCTATGCCAAAAACTCAAATCCTTTTGAAGTGTTTTTGAACTCGGATTAACAACTCAGAAAACACCTCTGTTTGTTTTGACCATGACTTCCACAAGAAAGAAGCTTTTTGAGTGATTATTTTTTTGAAAATGGAGAGAAAATAATTTTTAACAAATTTATTTTAAGTCAATTTTATAGATTCAGTAATATTCTAGTTCGAATATTTTCTTAAAGATGACATAGTTTCAGGTTTGTCCGTAGTTTGAATCTTGGGTTGTTTGGAAATTGAAAGTAGTTGACACTTGTTTATTGATTTGTGTTTGTGTCTAAGATTTGTTAGATTTGCTTTGCATTTGGATCTTTGCTAGAAATCTCCATATTTCTCCATTTTTATCATCACCTTCGTAGCCATGAAAGGTAAGCAAACACTCACAACTACTGGATTTTCTTATGTTAGTTAAATTGAATTTATGATGTGATTAGAAATTGATTGGTTACTGTTTAGTATATTTTAAATTGTCATTCTAGTTAGATCTGACTTTTATTGAATTTAATTGTCATTTGATATAATATTGAAATGTAAATTACTAGTTAAATATCTATTCATGATAACTAGTAAATTATCAGTAGTTATTGGTTGATTTCAATGATGATTGTGTTGTATGTTCAATTGTTGATATTTGGATGATTGGATGGATGCTATTGGTTGACATTTTGGATGATTGGATGTTATTTATGTCTATATCTCTGTTATCCCTATAGGTTGAAATGATACATACCCGAATGATCTTATAGATTAGGGGAAAATCGTTATGGGTTGAAATGATAAACCCAAGCGGTTTTCATTGATTTGGAAATGTTGATTTTTGATACTGGTTGAAATGACATGTACCCATATAATTTCTTGAATTTGGATTTTATTTGGAATTGAATTATTTGAAGGGTTTAAGTTAATTCAAACTTTGGATTTGTTTTAATTGGATGATTAAGATTGATATTTCGAATTATTTGAAACCCTTTAAATAATTATATTCACGTTGTACACTTGTAGGAGATGAAAATCCCGTAACATTTATGAAACCATTGCACAAATATTTCTATTTTACTTATTTTGATCAGACTTACATAAGATCTTTTAGTTTTGACTCGAGTGTTTTGTCTTTTCATTACGCTCGGGTCAGTCTGAGCTTTTTTAGTGTATTGAGGACTATTTTCTGGAGGACGAAGACAAAAATTCGGTATATTATTGCTATTTATTATTCCATTGCATTCCGTGTTCAGCTGCATTATTTGTTTATTTATGATGTATGTATAACTCTGATTTGAATTGAAAAAGTGTAATCAAATGTTATTTGTAAACAACATCATGAACTATTTATTTGATTATTATATTTTGTCGTTTCGTTGCGAGATTCTATGTTTTGTTTCCTTTTTTTCTTATTTACCCATTAACAATCCTCCCTTTTGAATGGTTTGAGTCTAACATGTGTGGTTTATTGTCGATTTGAACCGTCCAAAAAGGTGGGTCGTTACAGCCCAACAATGGATCAAGGTTTTACCACTATTCTAACATAAAACTATTGGCATAATAACCATTCACTTACTAGGGAACCATCTGAATGTTTTTGTCTCATAGAGGAAGTAGTTTAAGTTCCTTGTGCCCCTTTCACTGCTCCCTTTTGATGTGTTAGATTGCTTGTTTCATTCATCCATTCAATTTTGTCAGCCATGTTCTCGGCCTTCAATATGACTGCACTATGAGCTATAACAGCAACATGACAGTTGTTTATCGAGAAATAAGTAAACAAAATGCAAGTAAAGAAAAATTACAATCAAGACGTACCCTTTAGAACAGTTTTGTAAGCAACCTTGCTAGTTAGCTTGAATATAAGACTGGGAGCTTTCCCAAAATCCGGTCCATTTGCTTTCTTGGAATATTTAGATTTTGATTCTTTGGCGCTTTTTGGAGGAGGTTCCCTATCTTCTACCTCTTCTATTACATTCCTGCGATTAAAAGTTTAATGATTTAAATACACGAATTATGCCATATAGAGTATAAAGTGGCATATGCAACACTCAGTGAAATGCAATTTCATCAAAACAGAAAACAAGTATGGTGGACACTTAGTCGAGTGTTAGGATTTTGAGTTTACTTGAGAAGAGATTATGAATATGAAGAGAAATGATTTATTGAAATTCTTGTATGTATTACAAGATGTTTACAGTAATTTTGAATGATACTGATTTGTTTTGAAAATGAATACATTTGTACAAAATGAATACAAGCCTATTTATACAGAATAGAACAAAATAGACCCAGCCCAAGTATTGGTGATCCGAGACAATAAGAAGCAATGGATGTCCACCGTTCGATGTCTCATAATCATACGGTGATGAGATGCTCTTGATTAGGGTATAGCTGAAGACTCGGTTGTGCTTTTGTGCTTTATCTTCTGATAGCCATTGATACACTTCGTAATACCCCCTCTCAAATCCTATCCCTAACATTTAGGGTTAGGGTTTGAATTCACTTTGCCGATTTTACTGATCTGAGATGAGTCTGGAGGCTTCTCCTTAGCTCGGACTTGAGAGATCTCCTTACTTGTGATACGATGCAGCTGTATTATGCTAGATTTGTCAAGGTGTTGAGTGTTGGAGAGAAGTTGCTGTCTTTCTGGTTTATTGCAAGTTTCTTCAACTTTAGCTTGCTTGGATTCGAGATCTTTCTCATCTTTAACCTTCAGATCTGAGCGAAATCTGGTGAAGTTAGTTGCTGATAGAGCTTTAGTTAATACATCAGCTCTTTGGTAAGTTCCAGGTATGTGATTGACTTGTAATTCTCCTCTTTGCACAAGTTCACGAACAAAATAAAGATCTATCTCTATATGCTTCGTTCTGGCATGTTGAACTGGATCTTCAGAAATATAAACCGCACTTCTATTATCACACCATAGAGTAGGTTTAGTGGTAGCTTTGTATTGTAGTTCAGATAGAAGAGATTGAATCCATTTAATTTCAGCTGAAGCATTGGCAATGCTTCGGTACTCAGCTTCGGTGCTTGACCTTGATACAGTATGTTGTTTTTTTGATGACCATGAGACTAAGTTATCCCCAATGTATATGCAGAAACCAGATGTAGACCTTCTATCATCTGGGTCAGATGCCCAATCTGCATCTGCAAAGCCAGTAATGTTGAGATTTGAGCTAGCCTTGAAATTTAAGCCATAGTTGATAGTTCCCTTGAGATATCTTAAAATTCTTTTAACAGGTTTCCAATGCTCACTCAGAGGATTCTGCATAAATTGTGAAACTTTGTTAACACTAAATGAAATATCAGGTCGTGTTATAGTTGCATATTGTAATGCACCTATAACACTTCTATATTGTTTAGAATTAACTATGGCTTCTCCCCTGTATTTTGATAAGTGTTGGTTGCAGATCATTGGGGTTGGCTGAGGATTAGCACCATCCATTTTTGTTTTCATTAGTAGCTCAGAGATGTACTTCCTTTGACATAGGAAAACTTCAGTGTCTGATTTCCTTATCAGCTCAATACCTAAGAAATATGTTAAGTTACCCAAGTTTTTGATAGAAAATTCCTGGTTCAAATAATTAGTTAAATGTTCTATGTCTGCAGTGTTATTTCCAGTGATAATTAAATCATCAACATACACAAGTATATATATTGTTGATGATTCATTTATCTTAGTAAACATTGAATTATCTGATTTGGTAGGTTTATAGCCTAATGTAATTAAGGCTGTTTTTAACCTATCAAACCAGACTCTTGGAGCTTGTTTGAGCCCATATATAGCCTTTTTCAACTTGCAGACATAGTTTGGGTTTTTGCAATACCCTTGTGGTTGTTGCATGAATATTTCCTCTTTTAAAATGCCATTAAGAAAGGCATTATTGACATCTAAGTGCTTAATGCTCCAATTTTTCTTTAGAGCAATGGAAAGAATAATCCTAATGGTAGTCGGCTTTACAACAGGAGAGAAGGTTTGATTGAAATCAAAGCCATACTCCTGTGTAAAGCCTTTGGAAACAAGCCTAGCTTTGTATTTGTTTATGCTACCATCAGGGTTTTTCTTTAGTCTAAATGTCCACTTGCAGCCAACTATATTTTTGTTAGTTGGTGCTTGGGTTAAGTCCCAAGTTTCATTTTTGATGAGAGCTTTGTATTCCTCATCCATAGCTTCTTTCCAATGCTTGTTTTTGATGGCTTCATCATAAGTTGCAGGCTCACTTTCACTGAATTGAACAGTAAAAACTTTTGGTTTGAAAATTCCCCTTTTTTGATCTTGTGATCATGGGATGCCCAGACTGAACTGGCTCTATATTTGGAGGTGAAGCATCCTGTTCATTTGAATTTGATGTACTTGATACTGTATTTGTTGAGTCATTAGTTTTATTGCTTCTATCATACTGAATTTGGCTTGATGATTGATTAGGTGAGGTGCTGGCATGGCTGGGAGGTTCAGATTCCTCATTTCTTCCTAAAATAGGAGATGATGTGCCTTGAGCATCAGCAGCCCCCTCATTATCCATATATTGCCAGGTGTCAAGAACAGTTGATAATTCAGGTATGGATGTCCTTGGATTGTACACCTTGCTTGTAGTACTAATGTTTTGTGATTTGAATGGAAAGATATTTTCATTAAAAACAACATCCCTGCTTATGTATATCCTACCTGTTTCATCAAGACACTTATACCCTTTCTGATTAGTACCATAACCAAGGAATGTACATGCCCTAGACCTGAAGTTTAACTTATTTTTATTGTAAGGTCTAAGGCATGGATAACATAGGCACCCAAACACCTTCAAGGCATGATAATATTGCTTAACACCATATAATTTTTCAAGTGGTGTTATTTTATTGAGAACTTTAGTTGGCTGTCTATTAATCAAATACACAGCTGTACTAAAGGCTTCTGGCCAGAATTTTAGAGGAAGATTAGAATTGGCAAGTAGTGTTAAGCCAGTTTCAACAATGTGCCTATGCTTTCTTTCAACAATACCATTTTGCTGTGATGTATGTGGACATGATAATCTATGCACTATGCCCTTTTTATTGAAGAATAATTTCAGAGTTTTAAATTCACTTCCACCATCAGACTGAACAGTTTTAACAGATTTGTTAGTTTGTTTTTCAATCATGATGATGAAATTGATAAGTGCATTGTGAGTGTCAGATTTTGTTTTCAAGAAATAGATCCATGTATATCTAGTACATGCATCAACAATTGATAAGTAGTACTTGAAACCAAAATCTGAAAAGATTGGTGATGGTCCCCATAAATCAATGGTAATTAATTCTAATGGTTCAGTATAAACAGTTGATGAGTTAGAAAAGGGTAATCTATGACTCTTACCTTGTTGACAATAATCACAAACATATGGTATAGAAACTTGATTAAAATCTATACTGTTTTCATTCAGAATTTGTTTAACAATTTTGACACTAGGGTGTCCAAGCTTACAATGCCAAAGATCAAACAAATTTGAATTATTGTCGATATTTTGAACTTCAGTCATATTGCAACATTTGTCTTGCTGTATAGCCTTGCTACAACTAACATTGTTTAACTTGTATAGCCCCTTTGTCACATCACCCTGTAAAATGATATTTCTAGTTAGTATGTCTTTAACAAGACAATACTTTGGGTAAAATTCAAAAAAGACATTATTGTCTTTAGCAAATTGGGATATACTTATTAAATTCTTCTTAATTCTAGGGGCTCTTAATATATTGTGCAAGTATAGTTGTTTGTTGCTATCTAGGCAGGCATTTCCAGTATGAGTAATTTGAATACACTTACCATCACCCATAGAGATAGACTGATTACCTTTAAACTCCTTATTGCCAAGATTCAGATTTTCAAGACTGCTTGTAATGTGATTTGTTGCCCCAGTATCTGGATACCAATCATCATCTTGACTGTTGAATTTGTCATTCTCAGCAGTACTTTTGTTTTCAGTTTGCACCTGTGCCATATTAGTTGTTGGTCCAGTCTTTTGATTATGTACTTGCCCATAATTTGAATTGAACCTGAAATAACATTTTAAAGCAGTATGACCAATTTTCTCACATATTTGGCATTTAGGTCTATTGTTGTTGTTACTCCATCTGCCTCTTCCTCTTCCTCTTGCAGAGCTACCACCTCTCTGAACTGATTGTTCTCTGTTTTGATTTTTCCCTTTATAACCAGTTGCAAGGTTGGCTGAATAATCAGGTTCTTGAACCTTTTTATTGCTAATTCTGGCTTCATGAGCTAATAGAATTGAATGAACTTCATCAATTGGTGGTGTTGTTTTCTGTGAGGATATGACCGCAATGATAGACTCATATTCTTCAGATAGACCATTCAGTAAAATTAAAACTTGCTCAGTTTCTTGAACAGGGTTTCCTGTTGCAGCAAGCCTGTCACTTATGTTCTTGACTTTTGCAAGATACTCTCTCATAGACATGTTATCCATTCTAATATTATGCAATTGTCTCTTGAAGTATAGCACTTTTGCTGATGACTGGTTGTTGAAATTCTTTTCGATGGTTGTCCAGATATCATTAGCAGATTTGCACCCTATTACTTGTGGTAATAAATTTGCACTAATAGACGAGAGAAGCCAAGAGCTAATGAGTCTATCTTGTCTATTATGCTTAACATATTCTTGATTGATGACAGTATTCTTATCTTTATCAGTAACATACTTTGGTGGAGTGGGCAGTGTACCTTCAATAAAGCCTTCTAAGCCATAGCCTTCTATGGCTGTTTCCACTTGAAGTTTCCAAAGAAGGTAGTTGTCTTCTTCAAGATGAATGTTGACAAGCTGGGTTTGTGGGCTGATGACAGATTTCATAAGACCTTGCACAGATGTTGAAACATTAACATTGACGTCATCATTGACTGATGTAGCAGATGTAGAATCTTCTGCCATTGCTGATCAATTCAAGGAGATAGAGGGAAAGGATAAATGAAAGAGCAGTAAAGAGATCAAGAAAATGAACAGAAAGTCAAGATGAATCAAAAACAGGTATGATTTGGCCTGAAATTTATGATGATGCTTGAGATTGGTTGGTTTCGAACAGATACTGAATTGCTGAATTGATTTCAGGCTGATATTTATCTGAGTTTTGAATCTTTCTTGATTTCTTGATTTGATTTTTTTTTATTTCTTGATTACTGCTTTAATGGATTTGATCACGCACGGTGTTGATGCAGCCACTTTTCAATAGAAATCTGGCGAGGCACAGTACTGTGATGTTTGAATCCGATCTCCAGATGAAGAGATGAAATCTGATGGAGAAAATACTCAAATGATGAAATCTCTCTGATGAGTATACCCACTTAACTTTGATTGAGATGTGCTGTTAAGCAAGAAAGCTCTGATACCATGTTAGGATTTTGAGTTTACTTGAGAAGAGATTATGAATATGAAGAGAAATGATTTATTGAAATTCTTGTATGTATTACAAGATGTTTACAGTAATTTTGAATGATACTGATTTGTTTTGAAAATGAATACATTTGTACAAAATGAATACAAGCCTATTTATACAGAATAGAACAAAATAGGCCCAGCCCAAGTATTGGTGATCCGAGACAATAAGAAGCAATGGATGTCCACCGTTCGATGTCTCATAATCATACGGTGATGAGATGCTCTTGATTAGGGTATAGCTGAAGACTCGGTTGTGCTTTTGTGCTTTATCTTCTGATAGCCATTGATACACTTCGTAATATCGAGGTCCATCATTAATAAGATGTAAAGAAAATAGACACACACTATTAACGAGTTACAGTACTTCAAATAAAAATTATCACAAACACTGTTGATCTTGACATCTCAAAATTTTAACGTTTTACCATAAAGCAGGGATCTCCATATTTAACCTATGCATGCCATATTTAATTTTGCTGTGAACTTCCAAATAACTAATATAAAGAGTTTACGAATTTTAGATCTACTAGAAAACACAGATTGTAAACATAAAACTTAATTGTATATTTTAGTCAACTGAAGAACAACTAATGCAAACAGTGAGCACTTGGTCTTAACGTTTTACAAAAATAACAATGATGAAAGAAATATATGAGCTATAGACAAATAACAAGCACTGGTCAATTTTTCTTTCATCTGTGAACAATTTTTTTTACAATGATTGCAGTAAAAATAGAAAACAACAGAAATGTACCTCCAAAATAATGAGACCACAAAATTGTCTCTCGTCTTCTTTTCTTGTGTATCCAAGCTGCATAGAAGAGGTTAGGAACCAAAATACAGTTAAAATATTTATGAAGCTAAAAGTTCAAAGATTAAATAATGTCACTAACTTTTCAGGTTTTCTCATTCAACACAAACCACTTCCCGCTCCATCCATTTTTGGCACTTTTTCCATTGAATATCCTGTAGAAACAAGTCTATTTTCTCAGGAAATAAGGTGAATAGTAAACAAGAATAATATTAAAACAAAAATAAAGCACAAATGGCTATAAAACTGCCTTTAGCTTCAACTGCCAACTAACTAATTAAGGCCATGTTCCTTTACATGCAGAAAGCACTCTCTTAAATTTACTAGCAAACTATTATGTGCAGTATGATGTCTATGTCTTATAGTGAACATTTATGCACATAGATCAACCTATAACCATGAAATCGCCAATGTAATGAAAGCAAATCTCCCGATTAACTAACGTATGTTAAAGGTGTAAGCCAATCTTTCTATTAAGTGAAGAGATTGTGCGAATTGTCATACAAATATGTGACAAGTGTAAATTTTAATACATGCATTAAAAAGTAAACATGCTGTGATGTGGCAAACTAACCTATATTTGAGGCAGACACCTTAAATACTTCCTTACTAGTCAATACAAACCCAAACCTTTTTAATGAGGGTTGCATCCATTATCAAACCCAAACTTTCTTGCCAACAGGAAGTAAGGCAAAGTTATTTAAGATATGAGAATTCTGAATCTGCCACAAGTTTGAAATTTTGGTTCATCTCATTAGTCGCATTTTAGAGTGCATTTGACAACAGTAAAAATAGCTCGTAAGTTATTAATGTAAATTAAAGTAGTTTGATGATTTTTTTTAACCAAGTATCAAATAAGTTGATAAGTCACAGGTGAGAAAAACTTGTTTATGACTTATTTCATATTTTACAAATAAATTCTATCAAACTGTTTACTGTACATTCCAAATAGTTTTATATTGTACTATTTGTTTAACATAACTAATCAAAACCATTTCTAAATGACTATAAAAAAGGTTGTTTCCAAACGGACTCACTGATTTTTTCCAAAGTATTAAATGTTAAAGTGATAGGAAACAAGTTTCCACACAAAAAAGAAACCTTAACTTTAACCGTGAAGTTTAAGTTGCAGCAGATATACTAACTTGTTTCTAAGCTGGAAACTAAAAATTGGACATGTTATTGTATAAATCATCGGTTATTAGACACTAACAAATATATCCACACAGTCATTATATTTGGGTCATCGCATACTGTGTACCAATGAAAAATTATAAAAAAGATAGTTTTTCCATGATAACAAGAATGACACCAATCTCTCTTAAGTATCTTGTCCCTTTATTTATTTTATTTGAGTTTTCTCTGGCACAAATTTGTCTGCTTTAAAACAATATTTCTTGCAAATGGGTTATCTTAAATACACTTATTTTACAACTATAACTTTAAAGTCGTTCCTTGTGCATGACTCAACTCAATTAAAGCATGTCTTTACATAAGTTCATTTTTTTTATCTCAGATCAAATCATTAATAGTCACAAACTACAGAAGAAGAAAAACAAACACATGTGTGGGTGTATTTGAATTCATGGATTGTTTTTATAATTTTTACAAGATTCGTGCTTCTAGAAAAACACAAATAAACAATCAACCCAGACATCCACGTGCTGCTACATAGAACGTAAGTTTTACATTAATAAGTTCACCAGGAGGAGGCTGAACACTACACCAGAAAAGCCATTTTGCCACGGCTCTGAGCCGTGGCTAACTAATTTTGCAACGGTCTAGAGCCGTGGCAAAACTGGCAGTGGCAAAAAATTTGCCACGGCTTTAGGCCGTGGCAAAATAAAATATAGCCACGGCTCTGAGCCGTGGCAAAATTAATGTTAGCCACAGCTATGAGCCGTGGCTAAATATAATTTAACCACGGCTATTAGCCATGGCTAATTTGTATTTCGCCATGGCTTTGAGCCGTGGCTAATTTACATTAGCCATGGCTCAAAACCATGCCTAAATGCGGTTTCTTGATGCACATACATTCTGTCAGTTTCAAACCACATATGAAATAATAACGTGGATACAAAACAAGTAATAGATGACAAACCCAACTTTCTACATGATGCACACAATTTATAATACAACTACTATAAATGCTTGATTACAAACTTACAACTTTCCGTTCATAATACAACTTCATTTCAAAATGAAACCATCAGTTCATAGTAAAACAAGTAAAAAACATCTACTATACATTGTAAACACTAAATAACAAGAAAGAAAGAAATAATTCCTAAATTCGCCAAGCATACAACAGTTCGTACTTCATCATAGTAGAATAAGCAATGTATTTAATTGATCAACCACCTACATATGCACAAAAGAATGATCAGCGGTCTAATTGGATTAGGAGAAAATATGAATAGCAATTATGAGAAACAATGATCAGATATGAAATTAAGACCAGGTAAAGTATGATTTGACCTGATCTTTCGAGTTCATGCACAATATTTTCTAAATAATTAACTCCCTGTATTCAATTGGTTGATTGTTTGGTGACAAGAATACTGTTGCTTTGAAATATAACATTGATCTAGACTTTTGGGAGGTGATTTCTTCTTGATAGCTCATAGAAATTGCGATATTGTACCATTGTTTTAATATCCTCAACTTACTGTTAAGTGTAGAAAATAAGCAATGTATTTAATCTAAAGATAACAAGCTATATAATTCCTGGTTTTACTTTTAACATAAGAGTTTGAATTTAAATATAAAAAAGTGACAAGCATCAGTTGTACATGTGTGCATTGAAACATGCACAATTGACCTGGTAAAAGTTGTCTGTTTGAAATTTAAATAATTATGTTTGTACTTCAATCAACTCAGAATTGCATGAGTGTAAGTGTTGGAGGTTAAGTGCTAGAAGGATGCAAATAAGCAACATACCTGTAAGAATCAGAATGTGTGAAGCAATGAAAAACATTATTAGCACTTCTTTTCTTCTGTGTCTGTTAACTCTTTCATTCCTCTCTGAAATTCCACTCTTCTTCTTGCTCAACCTTAATCACTTTCTTCAATATTTTATCTTCTAATTTCTATGTTACTCACCCAGTTTAGCCTAAAGTTTTGAGTAACAGCAGCAAGCTCACGGAAACTGAATGTTTTTGCTGGAATATGGGTTGCACTCCCATCTTTATTAACCACCACCTCATTCTTAGACTCTGAATTACTTCGCGACTTCGATTTTTCTTGCACATGCAATTAATTCAGAATTTAGAATGGAAACTAGCCCAGCTCCTCGGAGTAAATAAGTTACACTGGATAAATTTGACTTATATAAACCTAATTAAATTAGCTATAAAATTCTGAAACAATTTATTATGTACATACAGAAATGATTAAGTTAGGCATATGGAAAAAGAGAGAGCATATGAACATATGAATCAGAAATGTTTATACTTTAAACATCCATTATGTAGCATTCTTTTTTACACAATGCTCTTCCTAAGTCGGTCGTTATCAGAAATTGGAGTTATTTTAGAAACAAACAAAAAAACTATGTTTGTAATAAACCCAATTAAGAAGATAATTACAACCATTACTTACTTAGAAAGTGTCAATAATATATCATGACCTTATGAATCCATGCAAATATCAGTGTTGATAACGATCATTAAGAAGATGTAGTAGAAGGCCAAGCAACAACTTATAATTATTTTGTATAAATATATGTATCCCAATTAAAAAGATCTAAATTGTCTCCACAAGACACCAAGTATTAGCAAGTGGCAGCATTTGCGATAAGGAAACAATGTTTTCTTCCTATATTTTGGCTCATTGTCATAGAACACTGCTAGCTTTCACTGAAGCGCTAAATTAGAGATGTGGATTAATAATTTTAAAATAAATGTGAAAATAATACAAACACTAAATGCCCTTTTGTGCAATTTACCATTTAAACTTCATACAGTGTCAACTAATTTTCATCTCACTTCACAATATCCTCTCTTCAATGAGAATACTTAATACATAATCCACCCGCAGTACATGAATCTATCCCAGTCCTTCCCAGTAACAATTAAGTCCAACAACGACGGAACTTCCTCAAAGTCACAGATTTCAAATTCAAACCAAACAAAGATATTAAATTACCAGAAGGGAGCTTAGTTAACTTTTGATTGGAAGCTTCTTTCTTCATATCTGCTCCTTGTTTGATTTTGGTATCAATTTCATTCTTTTTCTTATCAGATTTCGATGATTCAAAGCAAGGAAAGCAACCCATCCCCAAACTCACCAAATTTTAAGTGAATACATGAAGGATGGATCGGGAAAACCAGATATACCTTTAGGAAAATCAAAATATTAAAAAGAAAGAAAAAGAAAGAAAAGGGAAGTGAGATGAGGAATAAACAATGATAAAATATTAATGGAGAAAGAGAGGATACATTATTCTCTAAGTATAGAAAATAAATCATGTTCCACAACAAATCTATCATCACATTTTGTGTGTAATAATATTTAGCACTGATTTAGTGTGCTTATTTTTCAACCTCGATGAACAATATAATTTCTTTCTCCCCCGTTGTATCACTTTATACCCAAAATTAAAAACCTTTGATAAAATAAGACAGGCATATTGTTGTAAAAGATGAGTATTTTAAAAGACATGCATTTTGTTTAGATTCTAGCATAATTCATGATCTGAGAAGTGTGATTCAATGTTAATAGTGCAACCCAACTTATCAACGCAACCAAAACAGCACTCACCGGCATCAAACTCACTGCCACACCCAACTTATCAGTAGCCACTTTATCAGAATCAGAATCCGGTGACAGCACTGGCGATCCATCAGGAGATCCAGATGGTGGAGCCGGAGGCGAATCCGGCATCAGCGATGGCGACTTCGCTTTTGGTGCTGGCACAGGAACGTCCACTGCAGGTGATGGCGCTTCCACTGGAGAATCCGCTGTAGGCCCTTTTTGTGTGTTCTGTCACAATCACAATGAAAATTACGTCGGCGCGATGGGGATTTGGGTGTAAATCGATGAGAATTAGGGCGCGGGATGGAAATTTTTTAGGGAGGGCATGCGGGCTAATTTTGGAAGGGGGCGTTCATTTTACTGGGAAGGGTGTTAGCTTCATAGAGATGTATATACGGTAAGGGGTGGAAAAAAATTTGATAAACATTGGAACGGTTTACGGCTGTGGCAAAATTACCACGGCCCAAAACCATTGTAATTTATTTTACCACGGCTCAAAACCATGGTAAAATTGCCACGGCTCGTGACCATGGCAATTTTTCCGCATTGGGGTGTGGCAAAATAGGCAGTATGGTGTAGTGGAACTCCATTTCCAATCGCAAATTCACTTTAACCAAGCCTAGACCGACAAAATTCATATCACACACTATTTGCTTGAATTCATGCAGGATAAAATACCGTTGTAAACAAATGTTATTAGAGAATAATATAAAAATTGAATAGGGAAACAAAGAGAAAGAAGAACAAGGCCAAACCTTACTACCATGTGCGTAGAAAATGTAAAGTGAAGAAACTTAAAGGCCAGAGACACTATGAATTAAATTTAATGATAACTAATGCTAAACTAGAGGTAATATTAATGATCCATGATAACTTCTTGTAATTATGTGCATTAACCTTTGTATTGTCATGGTGGTTTTATGAATCTATGTGGCCTCATATGAGCTGCATTATTATGTGCCGGTCTAGTCATATCAACACATAGAAGTGAGAATGTGGTTAGAACAGCTCCAAAATTTGAAAGCTGATACCAAAAGAAAACATGAAAACAATGATTGTACATGGAGAATTAAGAAGCAAATAGAGCATAAATTGAAAATTTTTATGCAAAATTCAGCTATTGTTTCACTGGTAAAGCAGTTTCCCTCAAAGTTGGTTCAAGCTCACCAACGCTGGATTCTGTAAATTCGGTGATTTGCATGAATGGTTGTACTTGTCATGAGCTTCAAGGAAAGGTATTAATTTTCAATACTATAGTTAATCTATACACATAGGAGTTCTTATAGTTAGGAAAATGCATAGGTATCCCTTAATGTTAATTATGGCTACATGTTAGAATATAAATATAAATTTGAATATATAGGTACTGCTTTTAAATGAATGAGTTACATTTATATTTTTTTGTGAAGAGAAATTGAACTAGCATCATCTTATCCATATTTTTTTTATTAATGCATAAAATACTGTCAAAATGGGTATTTATTTACTAAAACAAATTTCTAATCACAAGAGTTAAAATTGATAATCAAATAAGCTTGTTGATATTAAGAATTCAAAAATTCAACTTTGGTATTTGGTATTTCAAATGAATCGCCTTTCTGGTATTTTCTTGTTGTTTGCTGATTCAACAAAAATGTACCCCAGGAGTACTAAACTGTTTATACATATTCATATACAAGGAATCAAAATATCAAACAATGTATAAGAAACAAGGCATGCACAATAAGAAGTAAATTTTATTTGACTGCTATATTATTGTAACAAAATAAATTCATAAATATATAGGGTAAATCACTTTATATACTCCACCTTCACTAATTTTCACAATATAAGATTTCTTGTCCAACCTACACCCAACTTTCACCCATCCAATGCAAAACACCCCTTAACACCAACCATGCATGGTTATTCATTTTACTATGGTTTGGAGTATTGACTGCTATGGAAGTTCTTCGCTATTCATCCTATTTAAAGATGTGTATTTTATGTTTGAAAGGTAACTATAAAAAATGAATCAGAGAAAGATAACTTACATAAGTACCGAGCTATCCAACAAACCATAGAAATTGATGTGTTGGAATAAGGTTCCAGCAAATTTCAAGTTGTCCCTTACATGGCTGCATGAAAACACTTTTTATTACCACCTATGCCACATTACTTATGGTTTAGCTTAGTTTGAATATATAGTTCTCATCATAACAAGAGAAACCTAAAATTAGTAGTTATCTACACAACATGATGATCGTTTTGATGTTTTATCTTCTAATATGAGCCAAATAGAAAATAATCATATAGAATCTTGTCTTATGTGTTATAACTAATGCTAAATTATGTTTGCATACAATATTACCACAAATATTTATAAATAAAGAACTTATGAAACTTATGATAAATAATATTTAATTACAAATCCTAAGATAAAATGAAAAATGTCTTATCAGCAAATACAAAAGAAGAAAATTATGAACTCATAATTATTCTTGAGATTTTCATTCCAAAAATACTTGGGTATATACTCAAAATTACTCACCTGATGTCTTAACCTAAGTAGCCTTGTAAAAATATCATCTTCCTAAAGGTTCAATGGAACTTGAAAGCTAGTACATCATAAAATGACACTTCTAGAAGTATAGAGCTTACTGGTTTTAGATGAGAGTGACATGCTATAATTGGGTGTAACTGCCATAATATAGGGCTTCTACTAGGTTGATGAATTAGGGCTTCACCAAATCATAGAGGTAGAGAAAGAGTGGTGGAGGAGGAAATGAAATGAAAAATATGACGGTCGAACGAGCATGACAAAATGAAACAAAAAGAGTTAAACATGATTGGTGATAGGAGGAAGGAGGGTAATAGAGGGGAAAAGAGGTAAGACAAAAATAGGCGGAGTAATGGAAGGTTTAATAAAATTAAATGCCGCCTGAACAAAAACAATTGCTGCGTAAACGAAAACAATTGCCGCGTTTATGTCTTTTTGTTTATGTAAATTGGGCCAATAGTAGCAATTAAGAATGAAATGCAACTTGCATCTTTTCTTGTAATGCGTCATTAAAAGCCTCACTAAAGCACCGAGAAAGCCTTTAGCCCTTACCTACGTGGCCTGGTTAAAGTGCCTCCGAGAGGGAGGATGGAGCAATCCTTTAGTGCCTGCCATCAAAGACCTCGTTAAAGCACCGAAATCTTCAAAAGGAAGATCAATCAAAATCAGAGCCAAGTAGTGCTCCTAAGTCAATCAAAATCAGAGCCAAGTAGTGCTCCCAAGTCAATTAAAATCAAGAACCAAGTAGTGCTCCCAACTCAATCAAAATCAGAGCCAAGTAGTGCTCCCAGGTCAATTAAGATCAGAGCCAAGCAGTGCTTCCAAGTCAAACAAAATCCGAGCCAAGCAGCGCTTTAAATAAAATCAAGTTTTCTAAAGGAAGGTTCATCAAATATGGGTCATTTATGTTTCCCAACAAATGAAATTCTTAGCCAGCGGACAAGAGATTGTGGTCTTCTACTATTGCCAGATTTGGATTTATGGTCTTCTATTATTATTACCAGATATGGATTTATAGTCTTTTATTATTGTTGCCAGATTTGGATTTCTGGTCTTCTTCTACTATTTCCAGATTTGGATTTCTTGTCTTCTTCTACTATTTTCAGATATGGATTTTTGGACTTCTATTATTATTGTCAGATATGGATTTTTAGTCTTCTATTATTATTGCCAGATTTGAATTTTTGGTTTCCTTCTATTATTCCAAGATAAGGATTTTTAGACTTCTATTATTAATGCCAGGTATGGAAGTTTGGTCTTCCATTATTAATGCCAAACGAGGATTTTTGGTTTTCTATTACTATGACTGGATTTGGATTTTTGGTCTTCTCTTATCGTTATCGGATAATGAATTCTGGTCTTCTGTTATTATCGGATGAAGATTTTTGGCCTTCTATTGTTATCATATATTGATTTCTTGACCTCTCTTATGATGGTTAGATATGGATTTTTAGACTCCTCTCATTGCCAGAAGGACATTTTATTATCAAATGTATTTTTATAACATGACCAGATAATCTTCTGCAGTTTTGCTTAAACACTTATCACCATTTATTGATCTCTTATAACAAAGTTATATAAGTTCGCGTAGATAATGTAAGCAATAGATGTTGATTTGTAACTCAGTCGAACTTAGAAGGAAAATTGCTAACAAAAAATATCATTTACTTCATGTTTTACAGGAAAACAAGGCTAGCAAGGAAATCTTATTAAAAGTTTGGCAATAAAAAGGAATTCTTAGTTTTACTCTAAAGGGTAAAAAGCTTTCTTTACATAAAATGGGCTAAATGTTATCTATATAATTTTTAAAGGATATAGATAGGGAAAGTTAATGTCAAGGCTGAAGGATTGCGTCAAAGTTTGAAACCTCGGATGCTAGGATATCATTAAGGAATCAATGTCGGCTTCAAGGTCTCCGTCGATGTTGAAGACAGAAACGTTGCACTAATAGATGATAATGCAAAAGGAAGCAACACCGGAGAAATGACACCTAGCCAACATCGAAGACCATAAAATCATACCGCTCTTCGACTACGTTGACATTCTTCCACAGTGTAAGCATCCATGTCGAACTTGGTCAATGCAGCATCAATTCCATACAAAGCTTCTCTCCATCTACACCGCATCCCACCACATCACGATTCATTAGCATCGCATTTTACTGATGAGTTGATATCACCAATATTGTCTTCAAAGGCATGCGGTATAAGATAGAAGAATAACATTGTCTTCCATGAATCACATGACTGCAGAGTGGCACTATGGTTAACGTCGAGAGTCATGGTTTTGAAGGCAATGTTGAATAAAGCCATATCTTATAAACGCTGATGATGTCAGTGTCATCCATGCTTAGCATCGCATGTGATCGAAGTTGTTAAATAATGATAGTAAATTCATTGAGATGTCGTCATTCATTGATGTCATTTCGAAAAAGGAACCACAAGCTACCGAACATCGACATCGAGGGTCATCAATGTCGTCGTTGTTTAATCCTCACAATGCCACCAACCATCAATCAAAGAAGGTCACAAGATATGGAGTCGTCGTTGTCGTTGTTCATTAGCCATGTCGAGAACATCAATACATCCAAAAGGATTATCGAAGCCATAGTTTAATAGCGTCAACTTCCATCAATGTTAATATATGGATGTAGTGAAAGTTGATCAACGGAGAAGGAATTATCAATGCCGAGCTTAGTGATGCCAAATGTTGGCTCTACTGCGCCAAGTACTGAAGTCCCACTATAAAGTACCAACCTTGATGCTCGACAATGCTGCTAGTGTTGAAGTCGATAAAGCACCAAACTTGATGCTCGAACATGCAATTAATGTCGAAGCAAATAGGCGTCGAAGCCTGCCACTAGCCAAAACCTATAAATATGGACCTAGGGGCTTTATGGAAGAGGACAAATTTTCATTTCTCTCACTCTTTTCTTAATCAAAGCTTTGTAACCCTAAATCGAATTGGGGACAAACCTTCCTTGACTGTAACCATATTTGAATAATAAATACATGGACTTGAACATGCATATTGACTTTGACTATGACCTTTTTGAACATTATTGTTTTGGACTTGCATATATATGAGCTCATCACGATCAAACTTGACATGAGCATAGTCGAGAAGCCTTGGACTATGACGAACTCCTATATGAATAATTATATGAACCATGGACCTCAGACATAAGGATAGTATTATGCATAACCATATGCTCATATCGTGCATAATGAACTATAGCCCGCACATGTCACTTATCTTCTATGTCTCTATTGAACATATGATATGACATAGAACTTTTTGAATTACCTTGCCTAAAAGCTCAAACGAACATACATATATACGAAATAACCTTGAGAACGTCGAGCATAATGACTCCCATGACCCTCGAGGACGTCACGCATAATGATGCTTATGACCTTAGAGAACGTCGAGCATAATGACTTATATGACCTTAGAGGACGTCGAGCATAATAACCATAATGAACTTTAAGGACATCAAGCACAATGATTCTAGAATAACAAATGAACTTTTGTATGACATTCCTCAAAGGCCCAATGTCATACACTCAATAATTATTCTATCATAAGACTAGTCTTAAATGATGAGTTAGTTCTTAATACACCATTAGGGCGATATTGGTCAACTTGTACTTGATCATGCTCCGTAAATGCCAAAATCAAGAGCTAATTTATCACAATTGGCATCTAGAGTGTTATACCATCTTTTGGACTAACGGCAATCACCCTTAGATTCACTCTTTGCTTTACTCATACTGCACTGACCTCAACCCCCTCAGTATTATTATTTTGACTTATTTAACATTGTACTACATGGAATCCCACCCCCGTAGTATCGTTTTATTTAGCTCTACGCTACTATGCCACCCAACGCGCAGCCCCATTCTTATAAACTTATTAAGTTCAAATCTGCTTTGAAACAGTCACCCGCATCTTCTCCCTTCCTTCATCTTTTATATTATTTAATCTGACCTGGGACCACTATGAATCAACAACCAAAGTCCCCTATCTAATAATTATTCATTTATTTCTGACCTGGTATGAATCAGCCACCCGTAGGTCTCATTTAATTATTATTTGATTCCGGATTATAAATAAACAGCCATATGTAGTCCCTTACTGCATAGAATTAGCCCCATGTAGTATTAATTTTTATTTTAATTTGAGGTTGCATAGAATCAGCCCCTTGCAGACTTTTGGAAGTTGAATGCTTCTCCTCACTTGAAGTTTCTTCAAGTGTGCATTCGAGCAAGCGTCCTTACTAGGTGTTAGTAACCTTTCCATTCCTTACTTTTACTCACGATACTTTGGTGCAATATACCCAGCCTGACCTATGTGTGCAATACGCTCTTTACTTATTAAGCGTGTTCTTTTCCAAATTACGGCGCAAAATGGCGGTGTTATTTGTCTTATGCAAAATTGCGGCATAGAAAAACTTTCCTCAGAAAGTCCCTGAATTACCTTGGCAATCACTACCCCACTACCCAGCGTAGTTTTAATTAGTGTCATTCTCCTTTGAGACGTTTGGTCACCGCTTCCTTAGCTCAGTACCCGACAGCATCTGACACTTCTAACAAAGCACTTACCGCCTTTACACATGTCATCACCTGATACGTTATCGTACTATTTTCTAACATTCAAAGAGTCCTTTATTTATCTTTTCAGCTATTTTCATGGATTAGGTCCCCTTACATTATTATTTTAATACATACTCATTTCCATTAATCCTTGACGAAGACCCCCCTTCCACTAGCATAGTTATTCTTTAGTTCTAGCCTATTTTACGTATAGAAAGTCTTATAAAATTCCTAAAAATTCATGAATAATTCCTTTATCCCTGCCTTGTCTTTCATTTGAATTACAAGTTATTTTCTTGGTGCCTTTAGTGTTGCCTTTAAAAATTCATAACAATTTATTCCTAAGCTATGGGCTTCTCAAGTTACTAACCCATCTTTAGAACAATGGTTAGGATACCATAATAGGTTTTCATTTTGACATAAATTTACATGAATACCAACAAAATAACATGATCCAATCAGCCAAAATGAACTGAATAAAAGGTTAATTTTCACTCACCTAAATCTTTAAGAAATGTTGTTTAGATCTTCTTCTCTTTTCCTTAGCTTGTATTTGCTTTATTTTCTCTTTATCCCCGTTTCTCCAAGCTACCACCAATAACGTATCTTTGGAGATTTTATTTTACTTTTGATATAATGGAATGAATGAATGGAAAAGAGTCATGTTTATTTCCCCACGATTATTTGGGCTTTGATCCACATACTCCTTTTCATTAATTCATTACCCCATTTATTTTCTTATTTAGTCCCACTTGGCTCTTTAATTAACTAATTAAATTAGTCATAAATTACGGGTTGTTATAGAGGAAAAGCCAGAGCAGAATAAGGAAGGTATTACTTTTGCTTCCACAGGGTAAACGACCATCGTGTAGAAAAATGAAATCACCTAAAGAATTGAATAGAGAGACCTAAACCAGAAGGGCTATTTGGGCAGTCTATAACAGAATGCTGCAGTAGGTACAACTCAGAGCCTACCGCCTAATCCCCAAGTAGGTCGGACGAGAAATCAAGGAATGCTCATTGGGTCCATCCATGGAGTACGCCATTTAGCTGGCACTAGCATCAATGGATCAAACAACAGCCTGCATTGGATATTATTTGTTAGATTTCACTAATAAAATATGTCCAAACTAAAGTAGTTTTGAAGATACTTTGAGTTGGGGTGGAATTGTGAGTCGAATATATTATCTCTTTTATAGATTTTAGAGAGTATTCAAGAATATTAATTGTCCCTTTTATGTAGGGATCCTTAAGATAATCCTAACAGTTGGTATCAGAGTCTATTACATAAATTTTTCTAAAAAAGGTTTGGTTATGGAGAAGATAAGTGTTGAAAATTTTAATATGATAAATTGGAGGTTAAGGAAGGCGAAGATGAAAGATTTTCTATATCTTAATGATCTTCACCAACCATTAGAGAATAAAGGGAAGCAACCTAGAAAAAATGAGAAGCTTTGGATAAAAAGGCTGCGACGACTATTTGATGTTTTTTAGAGAATACGACATTACATATTATTACTAACGAAACATTTACTTATGTGATTTGGAAGAAAATGGAAGGTTTTACGCAAAGAACTCTACAATAAACAAGGCTCTTCTTATGAGAATAATGAAGCATGGAGTTATATATCACAACAAACATGGAAATTGAAAGGAGGGTTTCTTCGAGATTTTCACTCATATTTTACTTATAAATGCTTTTTCCTATGTCCATTTTTGAGTACTTTTGTTTAGATTCGGAGAGTATTTAGAAAGAAGATGAATTAAGTTTCTTGGTCCAAACCGGTGCTTTTATAGTGTTAAATTTAAATTAAAAATTGTTCCCACAAATCATATTAACTAATTTAAATTTTAAAATTGAAATCTGAAATTGTCGTTGTATATGTCGACACGTGTCTTAATCGTATGTCAACATATAGTCTTCGGTTGATATGCCGCACATGTTTTCTCTATATGTCCAAATTCATATGAATTTTTTGTTTCTCTCTTTGTTCAATTTCTGTATTTTTATTTTTTATAAATATTTATTTATTTATTTTATGTTTACTTATATTTCCAAAGAGTACAATATGTAGAACATGAATTAAAATGTCAAATAGGTATCATCGATGAAAGATTTTGATAAAAGATGATGAAAGAGAAAATAACAAACATTCAAACAAGGAACGTAGAAAAATATAGTCTAAAAAATGACGAAGGTGATGAATATCCTCCTCTAAGCTTTGTTATCGCATTTTCGAAGAAGTTATCAAACTTGTCAGAAATTGTCAAAGCTTTTTGCCCATCGACCTTTTATGTTTCTTTTGATTATTGAGAAGCTTTTCCTGACTCTTGATGATTTGTAAATTTGTTGGCCTATTTGATCTTTCAAGCTCTCAAGAGATGTGTCCATCTATTTTTCTTCCTCTTCCTATTCTTCTCACTCTTCTTCTTCTTCTATTTCCATCCACATTTCTTGTTCTTCCACTTTTTCAATCTCCTGATGTTCCTCCATAGCCAACCTTTCATTTTTTTCAATCAAAGTCTCACATGGATCGAATTCAAAAGGGATGTGCATGAGAGAGGTGTTCTTTTTCTAGAAGATTTTTGGTTTGAAGCGGTTTTACCTCTTGATTCCATTCAAAAATATTGGAAAACTATGGTTAAATATACTTCATAGTAAAGTGTATTTTCATATGAATTGACTCTTTTGGCAATAAAGCCCGATAAAAATAAAGCTTTAAAAACTTTAGAACTGGGATTGTTGTAATTTCTAATATGGAAAGTGATACTTTGTTGCAAAATTAAGATTCATAAATTTTGCTTTAGGTTGAAGATTTTTCCTTTAAACCAGCGTCTAAATCATTTTCAAACAAATCAAGCATAACTTCACGATTCTCATAATCAATGTTTAATTTTGAAAGCTCGTTACCATCACTTTAACAACCTAAAATTTCCTCATGCAAAGGAGCATCTAAAACAATAACAGTACCTTTAATATCAGTCTAAATTTGATCATTATTTCCTTTAAAATTTGCCATTCGAAGTTGTATAAAACATTTTAATAAGTCCGGGATAACAAGGAAAATTATCGTAACATCCCCTATCTTGAGGCCCTAAGCTAAGCGCTACAGATGTTGCAGTCATCTATAATATTAACTTCCGACGATAAAATACGGTAATGTTAATGGTATCCATAAAATCAGAAGCACATGAATATGAAACAAAATCACAGATTTCAAAAAAACAACTTTTCTGATTACATTTCACAAAATCATGTTTCATATCCAATTACATAATCCCAAACGTTTCCTAGGCATTGATCAAATATAATTATTACAAAATACGCCAAGAGCTACATATGAAGATGCTCCCTTGGACGATCAGAGTACTAAATAGACAAAAACTTTCTTAATACATCACAGCGGAAATAAAAACATAACAACTCCTAAATAGCCAACATTAGCCTCCTGCTCCTCTCCGGAAGCTTTATTTGTCCACCTACTAAAACCTATAAATCCTCAACTCTCAACCTACTCAAATCAATTTTGAGTACCCGAGAGTTTAAGGGGAAAAACATAATCTTCGAGTCAGACATAAAGACTGGTGTGAATAATAATATACATCTCGGTTTACTGATATTAAGTGAGACCATGCCGCTTAGCGGAACGGGTTTCCAATTACTAATATCCCTTTTTAAAACCTATCTTTTGCAAATCAAAATCCTGCAACCAAACTGGTTAAAACAATAATAGCAATATCATGTATGCATACAAATCAGGTAATAAATGGACTATCTGTCCGAACACTATAGTTTTGTTTGGCTAACTACTAACCTTTGGTTGACTCGGGCCTACCAGACAAAATAAACAAATATCCTAATTTCTGTTGGATACTCTTCTGGACGGTCTGTCACTAACTTACTTCTTCCAAGGTCAACTGATCCTAATAGTTTTGCGGGCTCACCAATAACCTATCTCTACTCTGTATATTCCTTTCTGTGTGTAACATCATGTTAGTCTTACCTGTGACAAAGCCCAACACACTGAAATTTTGGACTTATATTAGTTAGGGGCTACTAGCTAAAGTAAAGGGCGCGACACCATACCGGTCCCATCAGGTATTCTAATATCTGAATCATTTACTTAGGGTCAACTACCCCATTAAATTTTCCTTTAATACATTTCTTCCAAATTAATTTAACCCTTTAAATCATACTTAAACAAGGAAATTATACTCTATACTCTACTCAAATCACTTTGCCATATTATATATACTTTACTTAAAACATTGTTAATGAACACATTTGAAACCCTTGTTTAAAAGCTATAAACAACCCCTTTCGAAACCATTGAAAGTACCCCTTTCGACACAAGTAATCTACTTTACTTTATAACCATAAGCCGAAAGGGCAAAACATACCTTTCAAAACCATTTACAATAGTCCTTTCGAAAACATTGAAAACATTCCTTTCGAAAGTTTTATAAAACCTTAGACATCCTCTTTTCAAAACACTTTAAACATGCCTTTCGAAAACATTGGAAACCCTCCATTTAACACCTTTCGAAAATATTAGAGAACCACCCCTTTAAAACCTTTATCTTATACCTTTCGAAAGCATTAAGTCCTTTACATAAATCAAACCTTTCGAAAGCATTTGGGTTCAAGTAAAAACACATGGAACAACCTTTCGAAACCATTTAAAACCATTCCTTTCGAAACCTTTGGGTTTAACTTTCAACAGAACAAAGGATCTTAAAATAACTAAGTCGAAAGCACTCTTTCAAAAGCAATTTCCTAAGTAAAGAAGTGGATGGTGCCGAAACCAATCCTTTCGAAAGCGTTGGAGAAACGGCTTAGGTTTTCAAAACAAAGAAACCCTTTCGAAGGCACTGCTTCGAAAGGTAGGATGCGGCAGCAAGGGATTTCGACCCCTTCGAAAGCTTCTTTATAAAACAAAAGGCGCAACCTCTTTCGAAATCATCCTTTAAAACATTTGACTAAGTCGAAAACTATCTTGTTCGAAAGCATTCTTTTCGAAGGAAAAATAGGCGCATTTCCTTTTAAAAGCAAAGCTAGGTTTTGACCCCTTCGAAAGCCCCCTGTTTCGATTATATACCTTTCGCCTATGTCCAATTCGCTACGTACCCAGTCTTTAATACCATGTGCATTGGTTTCGATGGAGATGGAGGCGGAAGGATGAAATCGAAAGTAGGTGCCAAAAGTGGCGAAACATCAAAAGTATGGTAAAACTAAATTTTAACTTTAAAAGGTAATTCTTTTCAACTACCTGCTTTGTTTGTCAACATATGATTGGTTGCTAATTTCTTTTCCAAATTCTTTTCTAAAAGTGCTGCCGAAATTTAAGAAGTAAAAATTTAAAATGTTTACAAAATGCCCCTTCTCCTTTTATAAATATATAAAACATTTAAGTCTCATACCTTAAATAATTTTATATACCTATTAAACAATTAGGAAAATTCTACAAAAATTCCCATAAATCATTTTTAATATCTTTTCCAACATATTTAAATTTCTGACCCAAAACATATATAAAATAGCCGTAATTAATTTTAAACTCAATTAACCATTTACTTCGCTAGAAAATTTATAATAAATCCACATTAATTCAGAAAATTATGAAATTTGAAACCCATCTCTAAAATATTTTTTCAGACCTTATCTTAAAATTGCAAGGCATTTGGATGTCATTTAATAGAGTTTTCACATTAAAAATTATCATAAAATCCATATGAAATAGCATAAATCATTAATAAGCATATATATCCATTTTAACAATAATTGGCAATATACTTTGCAAAAATATTCGAATCTGATCTAGAAACCAAAAATATCAAAAATATGAGATGTAACCTATTATTCATTTTTAGCTTGTGATTAGGGAGTTGAGATTTGATCTTGGATTAAGTTGCTTAAGCTTCTTACTCTTATCTTCTTCTTGTTTTCCCTTAATGGTGGCTGGCATATATAGTATTTGATTTTGTTTTGAATGTGAAAATGAACGTGTATGAGGGTTTAGGGTATAAGGATTTGACTTATTCCTACTTTGCCCCTCATCTACTACCCTAACTTATTTTATGTCATTTTCCTTTAGTTCATTTGTTTAAGTTGGCATGACTACTCCTAATTTACACAAATCTCAATTCATTAACCATTTCATTATTTCATTTAATTTAACTAATTAAATGTCTTAAATAATGTTAATCAAAATTTGGGTCATTACAGACTCCCCTCCTTAAGGAATTTCATCCTTGAAATTATGATAAGGTACACAACAAATCAACCATAAAGGTAAAACATACCATGAAACAAATCAGGATAAGTGTCTCTAATCCTGCGCTCGGTTTTCCAAGTATAGTCGCTTTCTTCGTCACTCCACTGGACCTTAACTAATCTGACTGTCTTGTTCCTTAGCCTCTTCTCATCTCTCGCAACTATACGAACTGGCTTTCTAACTATAGTCAAATTCGGTTCCACTACTAAGTCCTCTAACATGGTCGGTAGTAGTCTCCGGATCTCAAATACACTTTCTCAGATGAGTAACATGAAAGACATCGTGGACTCCTGCCAAACTGTTAGGTAACTCTACTCTATATGCGAGTCCCCCAATCCTCTCTACAATAGGAAATGGTCTGATGAACCTCGGTGCTAATTTTCATGATCTCCCAAATCGAATTACACCTTTCATCGATGATATCTTGATGAAAACATGATCTCCTACTGAGAACTTTAAGTCCTTCCGTCTTCTATCAGCATAAATCTTCTGTCTAGACTGAGCTTCCTTCATTCTAGCTCGAATCAACTCAATCTTCTCTACAGCTTCTCTAACTAAATCCAGACCAAGAACCAACCTATCCTCGGTTTCTAACCAACAAACTGGAGATTTGCATGGCCTTCCATACAAAGCTTCAAACGGTGCCATCCGTATACTAGCCCGATAACTGTTGTTATATGAAAACTCAACTAAGTGTAGATGGTCTTCCCATGATCCTCCAAAATCTAGCACATAAGCTCATAACAAATGTTCTAAGATTTTGTTAACTCTTTCCGTTTGCCCATCTGTCTGCGGATGGTAAGCGGTACTCATCTTGCTTGGTACCTAAAGTATCTTTAGACTCTTCCAGGACTCGCTAGTGATTAAGGAATCCTAGGAATTCCATGAAGTCTAATTATATTCTTCATAAACAACTTAGCTAAAACAGGTATCGTTCTAGTTGACTTGACTGGTATGAAATGGGCACTCTTGGTCAACCTGTCCATTATGACCCATATACTTTCATTTCCTCTATTAGACCTTGGCAACCCGTCTATAAAATCCATTGAGATCGAATCCCGCTTTCAAACTGGAACACCTAAAGGCTTAAGTAACCCACTCGGTTTTTGATGTTCGGCTTTAACCTGTTGACAGTTAATACACTGCTTCACCCATAAGCCTACATCTCTCTTCATACCTTCCCAGAAGAAACTTCTCTTCATGTCCTGATACATCTTAGTTCCTCCCGGATGAATAGTGAACTTCGAACGATGACATTCTTCAAGAACTTCCTTCCTAATGGTTCCTACATTCGAAACACATAACCTTCCTTTCTTCCTCAACCATCCATTCTGGTCAAGGCTAAAATCTTTCAAGTCATCGCTCTCTGTTCCATCCCTTAACTTTCTGATCCGTTCAACTAGTAATGGATCCTCCTTCTACTTAGAAGTAATATTTTCGATCATCGCCGGTCGAACTTCTAAACATGACAACATAGTAGTTTCCTTACTAGACCTAGCTTCAGATCTCACTATACTATGCATGTAGTCAATGCTTCTAAATCTTTCCACTCGGATATCATTACCAACACTGTATTTATGTTTTTTGCTAAGTGCATCAGCAACCTTGTTACCTTTTCCTGGTGTGTGCTCAATACCAAAATCTTAAACGGCCAAAAACTCTAACCACCTCTGCTGTTTCATGTTCAACTCCTTATGAGAGAATAAATACTTCAGTGACTTATGATCCGTATACAATTCAAATCTCTCTTCCAAATGGTAATGTCTCCATACCTTCAATGCAAAAATTACCACAGCTAATTCCAAATCGTGAGTTGGGTACCTAACCTCATGTGGTCTAAGCTGTCGAGTTGCATAGGCAATCACTTTACCTCTTTGCATTAACACAGCTCCTAATCATGTTCCACATGCATCCGTGTACACTACTAAGTCCTGATTCCCCTATGGAAAAATCAACATAGGTGTATTAGTCAATAAGTGTTTCAGCTTCTGGAATGCCTCCTCACACTTATCGGTCCAAATGAACTTCACATCCTTTCGCGTTAGCTTGGTCATCGGTGTCGCTATCCACTAGAAATCCTTAATGAATCTCCAATGATACCCAGCTAATCCAAGAAAACTCTTTATCTAAGTCATTGTCTTGGGTCTCTTCCAATTATTTACCGCTTCGATCTTAGTCGGATCTACAGATAACCCTTTCTCTGAGACTACATGACCAAGAAACTTCACTTCCTTCTTCTAGAAATGACACTTTGAAAATTTCATCTTCAGTTGATGCCACCTCAACGTCTCAAGCACCATTCTAAAATGAACTTCATGCTCTCTTTCATCCTTAGAGTATGTTGAAATATTATCTATGAAAACCAACACGAACCTATCCAACTGCTCTCGGAAAAATCGATTCATCAAATCTACAAAGAATGCTGGCGCATTAGTTAGTCCGAACGGCATTGCTAACCACTCGTACGATCCATATCTAGTTCTAAATGCCATCAAAGGAATACTATCCTCTGCCACTCTAAGCTGATGAAATCCTGTCGCCAAATCCAACTGGGAAAATACTTTAGCTCCACTCAACCAGTCGAACAAATCGTCAATTTTAGGTAATGGATATCGATTCTTTATCGTCTTCTCATTCAACTTACGATAATCGATACATAACCTTAACGATCCACCCGGTTTCTTAGCAAACACTACGGTTGCTCCCCAAGGCGAACTGCTTAGTCTAATATAATTCCTGCCTTCCAAATCCACCAACTACACCTTTAACTCCCTCATCTCGGTAGGTGTCATCTTGCTTGGCAGTCTACTCACCGGTTCTGCTCCTAGTACTAAATCTATTCGAAACTCAATAGCTCATTTTGGTGGCAATCCAATTACAGGTTCAAAAACATCTGTGAATTCTCTAACAATAAAAACTCGATTCAACTCATCTTCTACCTTCACAACACCCAACAAAGCATTAACCTCACAACTAGGGTTTTCTAAGGAGTATATAATCCGATCACTACAGTCAGGGTGTCTAAGCGATATTTTTCGGTCATGGCAAAATATCCTAGCATCGTATTTACTTAACCAATCCATACCCAAAATAATTCTGAACCCTACAAAATCAAACACATGCAAACTGCAAACAAAGGCGTGACCTAACAATTCAAACTCTAAGCGATCACATCTCATCCCAAGAGTCGCATAACTACCTATCAGATTTGCAACCCTTAAGGCAGTAACTAGGTATGAGGGTTCTAGGCTGTGCAGTTAAAGCGCACTACCGTTCCATAGCGTTTGAGGTGCGAAAAGTTGTAGCGGAGATATATCGAGGATATATCATGATATAGGAGACGACTTTAAAAAGAGGAATGATGAACATTCTACATTAAAAATAGGAACAAGTATAGCTTATTATTTCCCACCAAGCAAAACAAGTTATAATAAAGTAAAGATAAACAAAGTTGACATTTAAAAAGTTAGAGCCAGTTATAATAACCAACAATGTATATCATTGTTACATCAACTTTGAAGTTACCATAAAATTTAAAAGCAAGACATCAAGCAAAATGCTTATTTATAGGAAAGGGGGATATAGCAGGGCAACAAAATCGAGGATGTAGCGGATTATTGCCACAATAATCGGGGATAATAGCGGATCCGCTATATTAGGCCGCTTTATAGAAATATCGTTGCGCCAAAAGTCCGCTACGGGATATATCGTGGATATACCGGGGCAATATCGGGGAATTGACTGCACATGTTCTAGGTTAATCTTATCTACCAAACAATGAGATATAAAAGAATGTGATGCATCGGTATCAAGTAGAACGCTAACTGATACACCATAAATCAAAAGCGTACCTCCCAACACAGCTTTTCCCCTCTCCTCTACTGTTGGTCTCGAGGTAGCTGGTTCAATGCAAACATCTTGCCTTTCCCATCCTTGGCTGGCTCCTTGCACCGTTCTTATAATGTCCAATTTGATCGCAGTTGAAATATCTAATATTCTTCTTCCTGATCACCTTTTTTCCATCTCCCGAGCGACATTCATTTGTGAAATGCCTTTTCTTATAACATTTATAGCAGACAACCTCCACCTTTCCCTTCTTGGCAGCTCCACCCTTCTGAGTTATTTTCTTGTGGAAAAACTTTCTTTTTTGACTCTGCCCCGCTTGGACTTCCTTTGCCTTATTCCTTTCAAGAAAAGCAACAATCTCTTCATTCCTCAAGGCCATCTCAACAACAACATCACATGGACCCCTAATATGCAGTAATGTGGCCTTTGCAAGCTCAGGCTTCAACCCCTGAATGAACTTCTCATTCCTCCTAATAACAGTGTCAACAGTAGCATAGCCATATCTTGTTAGCTCCTCAAACCTCGTTGCATACTCCAGTACAGTCATGTCTCCTTGCTCCAACTCAGCAAACTTCCTGAGCAGGGTAGACTTAGAAATCTCCGACATAAACATCTCCTCAAATCTCCTTTTGAACTTCGCCCAATTCATAGTCTCCTCATTAACTCCAACAGTAACACTGTTCCACCAATACAGCACTGCTCCTTGTAGTTGTCTAGAAGCAAGCCTTCTCTTCTGCTCATCATTGAGCCCCAGATAAGCGAAAATCCTCTCGCAATGAAGTAACCAATTCTACACTTCAATTGCGTCTTCAGTACCAATAAACGGCTTTACTTCCAACCGGGCGTAATCTCTACTCAAAACATCATAGTTATTCACCACCGGAGCTTCTTGATTTCCTCCTCCAACTACTCCAGCAGCAACTCCCAGTTGCATCATGTTTACAAAGAACTGATACATCGCTCTCATGTTTACTTGCGGGACTCCAGCACCCACATTTGCAGCTTGTGCCTGACCTAGATTCCTCCTAGTATTTGGTCTGGCATTTCCATCAGTTGTGGTGCTTCCCCCACCAAGGTTAACTCTTCCACTTCTAGCATCCATATCTGCATTCGAGTCTTCGTAAGATAAAGAAGAATAGCCTAAGAGAGATAGAAGAAAAGAGCTAAAGCATATACTTATATATCGTAAATACAAGTACGTTACTATAGCGTTATCCCATACCCCGATCTTTTCTCTAATTCCTTAGGATTATGTTTTCAAAATCATTTAAAGTTTAAAGTTTTTCATAAACCTATGCTCTGATACGAAGCTGTAACATCCCCTATCTTGAGGCCCCAAGCTAAGCGCTACAGATGCTGCAGTCATCTATAAAATTAACTTTCGGTGATAAAACATGGTAATGTTAATGGTATCTATAATATCAGAAGCACATGAATAAGAAACAAAATCACATATTTAAAAAAAACAACTTTTTTGATTACATTTCACAAAAATCGTGTTTCATATCCAATTACATAATCCCAAACGTTTCCCAGGCATTGATTAAATATAATTATTACATAATATGCCAAAAGCGACATATGAAGATGCCCCCTTGGATGATCAGAGTACTAAATAGGCAAAAACTATCTTAATACATCACAGCGGAAATAAATACATAACAACTCTAAATAGCTAACATCAGTCTCCTGCTCGTCTCCGGAAGCTTTATTCGTCCACCTACTAAAACCTGTAAATCCTCAACTCTCAACCTAATCATATTAATTTTGAGCACCCGAGAGTTTAAGGGGAAAAACATAAACTTCGAGTCAGACATAAAGCTTCGTGAATAATAATATACATCTCGGTTGATTGATATTAAGTGAGACAATGCCGCTTAGCGGAACGGGTTTCCCCTCACTAATATCCCTTTTAAAACATATCTTTTGCAAATCAAAATCCTGCAACCAAACCAGTTAAAACAATAATAGCAATATCATGTATGCATACAAATCAGGTAATAAATGGACTATCTGTCCGAACACTATAGTTTTGTTTGGCTAACTACTAACCTTTGGCTAACTCGGGCCTACTAGACAAAATAAAAAAATATCCTAACTTCTGTTAGATACTCTTTCTAGATAGCTGTCCATAACTTACTTCTTCTAGGGTCAACTGATCCTAATGGTTTTGAGGGCTCACCAATAACCTATCTCTACTCTGTATATTTATTTTTGTGTGTAACATCATTTTAGTCTTACCTGTGACAAAGCCCTACAAACTGGAATTTTGGACTTATATTAGCTAGGGGTTACTAGCTAAAGTAAATGGCACGACCCCATACCGATCTCATTTGGTAGTCTAATACCTGAGTCATTTACTTAGGGTCAACTACCCCGTTAAGTTTTCCTTGAAAAGATTCCTTTCAAATTGATTTAACTCTTTAAATCATACTTAAACAAGGAAAATATACTCTATACTTTACTAAAATCACTTTGCCATGTTGTATATACTTTACACAAAACATTATTGATGAACACATTTGAAACCCTTGTTTAAAAGCTATAAACAACCCCTTTCGAAACCATCGAAAGTGCCCCTTTCAACACAAGTAATCTAATTTACTTTATAACTTTAGGTCAAAAGGCCAAAACATGCCTTTTGAAACCATCTACAAAAGTCCTTTCAAAAAATTGAAAACATTCCTTTCAAAAGTTTTATAAAGCCTTAGACATCCTCTTTTCAAAACACTTTAAACATGCCTTTCGAAAACATTGGAAACCCTCCATTTAACACCTTTCGAAAACATTGGGGAACCACCCTTCGAAACATTTATCTTATACCCTTCAAAAGCATTAAGTCCTTTACATAAATCAAATCTTTCGAAAGCATTTGGGTTCAAGTAAAAACATGTGGAACAACCTTTCGAAACCATTTAAAACCATTCCTTTCGAAACCTTTGGGTTCAACTTTCAACAGAACAAAGGGTCTTAAACTAACTAAGTCGAAAGCACTCTTTCGAAAGCAATTTCCTAAGTAAAGAAGTGGATGGTGTCGAAACCAATCCCTTCGAAAGCGTTGGAGAAACGGCTTAGGTTTTTAAAACAAAGAAACTCTTTCGAAGGCACTGCCTCGAAAGGTAGGATGCGGCAGCAAGGGGTTTCGACCCCTTCGAAAGCTCTTTATAAAACATAAGGCGCAACCTCTTTCGAAACCATCCTTGAAAACATTTGACTAAGTTGAAAGCTATCTTGTTCAAAAGCATTCTTTTCGAAGGCAAAGCAGGCGCATTTCCTTTTAAAAGCAAAGCAAGGTTTCCATCCCTTCGGAAGCCCCCTGTTTCGACTATATGCCTTTTGCCTATGTCTAATTCACTACGTACCAAGTCTTTGATACCATGTGCATTGGTTTCGATGGAGATGGAGGTGGAAGGATGAGGTCGAAAGGTAGGCGCCGAAAGTGGCGAAACAACAAAAGTACGGTAAAACTGAATTTTAACTTTAAAAAGTAATTCTTTTCAACTAACCTGCTTTGTTTGCCAACATATAATTGGTTGCTAATTTCTTTTCCAAATTCTTTTATGAAAGTGCTGCCGGAATTTCAGAAGTAAAATTTTAAAATGTTTATAAAATGCCTCTTCTCCTTTTATAAATATATAAAACATTTAAGTCCCATACCTTAAATAATTTTATATACCTATTAAACACTTAGGAAAATTCTACAAAAATTCCCATAAATCATTTTTAATATGTTTTCTAACATATTTAAATTTCTAACCCAAAACATATATAAAATAGCCGTAATTAATTTTAAACCCAAATAATCATTTTCTTCACTAGAAAATTTATAATAAATCCACATTAATTCAGAAAATTATGAAATTTGAAACTCATCTCTAAAATATTATTTCTGACCTTATCTCAAAATCACAAGGCATTTGGATGTCATTTAATAGGGTTTTCACATTAAAACTTATCATAAAATTCATATGAAATAGCATAAATCATCAATAATCATATATATATATATATATATATATATATCTTTTTTAACAATAAAAAACATAGCAATTACTTTACAAAAATATTCAGATTTGATCTAGGAATCAAAAACATCAAAAATATAAGATGTAACATATTATTCACCTTTAGCTTGTGATTAAGGAGTTGAGATTTGATCTTGGATTAAGTTGCTTAAGCTTCTTCTTGTTTTCCCTTATTGGTGGCTGGCCTCTCCAGTATTTGATTTTGTTTTGAACGTGAAAACGAACATGTATGAGGGTTTAAGGGGTAAGGATTTGACTTATTCCTACTTTGCCCCTCATCTACTACCCTAACTTATTTTATTTCATTTTCCTTTAGTTCATTTGTTTAAGTTGGCACAGCTACCCCTTATTTACACAATCTCTTAACTATTTCATTATTTCATTTAATTTAACTATTAAATGTCCTAAATAATGTTAATCAAAATTAGGGCCGTTACAATTATTTTGTGAAAGATCCATTAATCCGAAAATACCATTTTCAAAAGCAAGAGCTTGTAAATCATAAGAATTCAAATCATTGAAACTCACAATGATCATAATTTTTTTAGCTTTCTTCCCATGTTCTACGTTCGCTTTCATTGACTATTTATCATTATAAAACCAATTTTTAAGCCTTGTAGAAAGCTTAGGAGCTTGAGAAGACATTGCTTGAGGTGAATACATTATTATTAAAGAGATAGAGAGTAACAAAGATTATTTTGTTTTTGAGTTTTTAAATAAAGAGTGATGTGAATGAATGAGTGAAATAATGTGATTACATGGGCATTGAATGGATATGTGACATATAATAAAGCGGTGTTTTGAATTTTAAATTTGGAAAAAAAAAGAGGGAATGTCAAATGTTTAAAATTTGAATCAACATGTCAACTCAAACTAGGATATGTCGACATATATTCTCACTATACGTTGACCACTTGTCAAACTTTTAAAAAGTTGTCTTTTGAATTTGCTTTTGTTTTTATTATATCTTGAAGTTACTTATGATATATCTTAAGTATTTTAAATACTTTTTTATATTAATTATTTATAAATGAAGTATATTTTATTTTTATAAATTAAATATATTGTATTTCACAGAGTTCATACAGAAAGTTATAAGCATTTGAAGTTAACAGCATTTACGTACTTTATAATTTAATTATTATTATATTCTTTTTCCTCGGCCATAATAACACCGAACCCTTGACATTGCCACATTAACCTTCAACCACCGTCTTTCGAGCCTCTTTGCCTTCGCCCTATAATGTTTTCGTCAAATTTGACCACACCAGAGTCACCCCGTGAACCAATTCCAGACGATCAGAGACCATTGAGAGCCTTTACCCGACCTTCTCTACATAACCATGTTCCTCGATCGTTGTATCGTAGCTGTTTTACCGTTGGATCGAACTGGATGGTCCACATTCGTCGAACTTTCGATGCGTTTTATGGTCAATCCGTACACTCAATCGACGAACGAACACAATCAGTGGATTCATGTCGTCGAGAACTATAGTTTTGGTATATAACATGTCTAACTCGAAACACTTGTATATTTCACACTTTTTTAATTAGAAGGAGATTAATTTTCACGAATTCAAATCGGTAAAATTAACTTTTTAATTATCTAGCCATGACATACTACATCCTAATCAAACGTATATAAAAAAATCACTTTTAATTTTCGATTACATTGTTTATACTTGGTTTAAGATCACAAGGGATGAATTATTACGTCGGACCAATATACATGCAAATATGATAAATCTCACTCACCGATTAGCCATGCATCTTCTCTGATTTGACATAGATCCTTCCTCTCTCCTTCGCTGTCCAGAATTTTCATGCCTTCAAAACTGCAGATTTCTTGACAGCTTCAACTTATTTGCGCAGTTCTTTTCGCGGTGATCGATTCCATATATTAATTTGTTTAATTTGGATTTGATTTGATGGATTATGAATTGATTCAATGATTGTGATTCTATAAGCGAAAGCAGGATTACTAGAGCAAAAGAGCTAGGGTTAGAGATCTATTTATAGGCTGAAAAATATAATATTTAAGCTGAAATCTTGAAATTAATATATTACGAAAATGCCATTGGGTTTGACTTCTTCTAATTTCTGGCCCGTTTAACCAAACTCGATGAGTTATGTATGTTTTCTGACTATAAACAACATTTTAGACGCAATAAAATAGGTCCAGAAGCATAATTCAATTTCTTTTATAAATTGACTATTTTTCCCTTTATGTTAAAATTACAATCTTACGATTTTAGTTTAATTATTTAATTTCTTAAACTTACAGGGTATTACAGATGCTAAAAAAAACAAATAAAATTTTCTGAGTGTTAAACTTATATCATATACATGGAAATCATGTCGGTGTCGACATGTTTTGCTCCTCGTTTTTTTAAAAGAAAGAGAATAAAAGAAAATGAGAAATGAGATTACCTGCTTGAGATATAACATGTCATCCAAAAAAATCAATGGTTCTAACTTTGCCATGAAAAATGAATGGTACGACGACTATTTGAAGCGATGAAGGGACACGCTTGGAATAGACATGATGCTTTAAGATGATGATTAATCGATTATTGAATCCTATGCAACTGATATTCAATAGCTCGTCCTAATCCAAAACATAATTTAGTTTCACGAAAGTCTCCTCGGAGGACAAGTGTTATCCAATGTTTGAACCAAACAACTTTTTGATGTATATAGACTTTAAGACGATGAATTAACAAATCAAAAATTTAAGGAGTTGCCTAAAATGATGGAATGATGATGCACAAGAAGTTTGAGCAAAATTAGTGCAAGTCAATCACGTTGGTACCGAGATGTTTTTTTGGATGCAGGGTCCACTTCTGAACAAGTAGGCGAACTACTCCAGTACTTTGCAGAAAAAGGTAAGCCTCGTATAAGACAAATCATGTCACTACCGACATGATTTGATAGTGCAATTTATGAAACGAAGCTCGAAAACTTGAAGATCTGGACAAGTATAAAGAAAAAACGAAGTAGCACGGTGCAAAATAATGTCGATGCTGACATGATATGGTCGGTACCGACATGATTTGTACTACGAGTTTTACTCGTTCTTCCTTTCTGATTACATGGATCTAAGCTCTTACTCGGTCTTCCGCGAGCTGGCGACTTCGATGGATGAATTTGCCTATAAATAAACATCATAGAGCAACGAAAGAAATGATCTTGATTTATATTCTCTTCTCTAATCATATTTCGCTACAAAGTGCTGTCAATCTCGTTTTTATTTTGTTTTCTATATCCGAAACATTGTAATTCAACCGTACTTGTGCGAAATCTCAATCAATAGAATCAAAGTGAACGTAGGCGGTAATTTGAGGCCGAACCATTATAAAATTCTGTGAGTTTAAGCTATTTAATTTCACTTTATCTTACTTGCTTCCGTTTTTTGATTTATTGGGGACGTTTTGTTATTTTTTGGTCAGATATCATCATGTTTGGTCATGCCTTTATGATAATTTCAGCATGAAGACCCAACGCGAGATCCATCAATTCAGACGTTGTCCGATAAACTTAATTCAGGTTTGTGCGTGCTCTCCTTTCCAGGCGAGGAACATCGTCCAAGTCATACAACCGTGCAAGTACGAAACCTCAAACCTAAATTTATTTACGTCGAGATCCGGTCTGTTTTTTATTTTGCATAATATAATTGACTAGGGTTTCTTTCAAATGGGCAGTGAATAACAAAGGAAACAAAAATTACAAAAGAATGGTAAAAAAAGAAAGATGTAGATCATGAATTTGGAATATATATCTTTATTAATATATGTTTTTAGATGGGTTGAAAGACAATAATCGGGATGTTAATATATGCTTTTATTAATTTTTTCTAAAATTCAAAGGATTTTTTTTTTTTTGAAGCAAAATTTAGAGGATAACTTATTTGTATAACGAACCATTTCAGGATTACTTTCGGAAATGGGACATTATGAATCCGAGCCTACCACCACAAATTTCAAGTTCTCCCGCCTCATTTTTCACTTCCCTCCCTAAATGGATGCAAGTTGTGTCCTGCAGTTTACACTTTATAAACAGCTCGAATCCGCATATAACGTGCCGCTTCATTTATATCTAATCTCAGTTAGAACCTAGCCCTAATTTCGCTGATTTGCCCTAAAACCCTGAATATGGCAACACCCAATTCAGAATCAAGTATACGTAGGTCGAAGAGATCTGCCGCTGTTCTTGCCATAGAGAAGAATCACGAAGTTTTTAATGTCGATAAAAATGAACCCAAAGTCAAGAAGAGTAAAAGCGATTCCGCGAAAAAGGAAAATGGGGAAAAATCAAGCCAAACGAAAATCAAAGAACCGAAGGTTAAAGAAACGGTAGTGATCGAGGGGGAAGATGAATTATCTGAAGCAATTTTTGTGGGTAAACCGGTTGCAGTGGACGAGGCGATGAATAGATGGCCACATAGATATACTGCAAAGGTATAATACTAATAAACGATGTTTATTTTTTGATTTTTAATATTATTTTCGGTGTTTGATGTTTTGTTTGCAGCAGAAAAGTATAGATTTAATAGATAAATAATAAACTTCATAATTTGAAGGCAAAGTAAAGATATTCTAATCATCTGCAACTATTTTTCAAGACAATTTATCAGCCTTTTCGTTAGCCAACAATTCATTGATTAAACATTTCAAGTCATCGTGGGCAAGACAGGATTGCTTCTGGGAGAAAATAGTGTAAAAAGAAACTTTACTAGGAAATAAACTAATTTAGTGCTTATTGTCTTGTTTCCACTCAATTAAACATCATTTGTTGCTGCAAGTGTTTATACTTTCAAAGTGAAAATTAATTAAAGGCTAACTAATTAATAATTTTTTGTGGTGAATGCTGAAGTTATCAAGGAATATTTCATCTTAAAAACATTCAATAAAATGTATATTTTGATTCAGTAACCATACATTTGTTTCCAAACAAATGCAACCTAAACCCAATGGAGCCAAAGATACCAATGGGTAAGCTCTTAAGCATTTTTGAGTACCGTCTTCGTTGAACCAATATATCACAAAATGAAGTGCTAAAGGATATCATTTTTGTTCATCGTTCTTTTAAAAAGTATAGGCTCCAACACACCTCTTTCATAGTCATTTTAGAATCATTTTGTCATAGTATATGAGATGTGTAATATTTTAGAATTCTAAGTTAAGTTTATGTTTCATCCTTCTTTTTGCATATTTGTTGTCATTTGTGGTAGGAAGAATGATTGCAAAAAAATTCTTCTGAATAATTTCAATGTTTTAACCGTTTGTCTTTGTTTCTGCTTGCATGATACTTGCATACAAATGTAGATTGCTGGCAGGCAGAGTGCAGACACAAAAAAGTAAGCTTAATTAATCTAGTTGCATCACATTATACATCAACATATATTTATTTTAACAGCTATGCCATTACTGCAGAGATGATCCAAATTTAACAATGCAAGCTAAATGTCATTACTTGCAAGCTAAAGTCGATGGTTATTTATACAATCTGAATGATGATGCTTACATTAAAGTAAGTATTTTTATAATACTATATATTATTGCTCAACATGGAAGAAATTCATTGATTTCCATTAGTTGCATATCCCCCACTTGCATATCAAGATTTTCAATTTTATTTTTTGTATAATTTACAGTAGCTTTTGTTTCCCATATTAAGCTTGTTAACCCTTAACTTACAAGATCCATCACCTTTTTTTTGGGTGAAATGAAGCAGCACAAGTTTTAAACTTTCAAACATTTGCGTGTAGAATTCAGAGGGAACTATGTCACTTAGTTGGCCCTTTTCTGTCTAACAGTATTACTCTTTCCACTTCCCTGCTATGGTCTTTGACATTTGCTACAAAGTCACAAGCCACAGGCTTCAATACCAAACCATTTTATTTATTTGATTTTATAAATAAAGGAATCCTGTCATGATTACTACTCTTTCCATTTATCTGCCGTGGCTTGTAGTATTTGGACCTAAATATTCATTTAAATTATGCCTGTTTCCAATACCACCCATCATAAGTCATGTGCATATTATTTTGCAGTAGTTTCAGAATATCAGGCCATATATTTCCATATTATTTCATGATATAAAAAGCAGACTAAAAAAGTTGTAGAACCAGCTAAGTGTAACACAAATAGTTTTAACTTAACACAAATAGTTGGAGAAAAACAAGTGGATAACTGTATATCTTTTTCTCTTGAATAACGATGTATGTTGGCAACTCAGTATAAAAAACAATAGTAATTTTTTGTGCATTTGTTTTCCTAAGTGAAGCTCTTAGTGATAGCTCAAAGGCGACAAATGCTATTTGAATTTCTTGATTTAGAATACACATTATTTAACAGTTTTATCTTGTTTTGTGTATTTTTTGACATTGCTTGATATCAATATTTAATAGGCTGACAAGGGCACTCCTAGTTATATTGGCCGTATCACAGAATTGTTTCAAGGTGTTGATAACAAGCAGTATTTCACTGCTTTATGGTTCTTTAGAGCAGAAGACACGGTAAACGTTGAACAAATAAATAAGTGATTCACCTTTCTTAAGACAATTGTATTTTGTTGAACAAACATGCAATCTTTGTTACAGGCTATCAAAGGTTTTGAAAAACATCACGACTCTAAAAGATTGTTCTTGTCAGATGATAGCAATGACAATGATTTGAGCAGTCTTCTCAAAAAAATCAAAATTATTCGTGTCCCTGCAAAAGTAAGTTCAATGCATATGTAATGTGCATGACATGAGATTATATTTTATTTGCATATTACAAAATTATGCCTTATGCAGATTGATTTCTCCATTGGAAAGAGTGCCTCAAAGTATGATTATTATTATGATATGTCCTTTTCAGTTGGCTATTCATCATTTTCAAGTTTGCCTTGTGGTATTTGTTCTTGCAACCTCAAATTAGCACTTACCTTTTACCTGTCAATGTGCAAACATTGTATCATTAAATTGATTTACCATCTATTTAGATGAAACACCATCAGCAACTAACGAAGTTGCAAAGGTCAATAATTTGAATGCTGTGTGCGAGTCAAATTCTGATAAAACAACGAATGGAGAGAAGAAAGAACTTTTACTACTAGACTTGTACTCAGGCTGTGGTGCAATGTCAACTGGATTATGCCTTGGAGCTAACTTGTCTGGGGTTAACCTCAAAACAGTAAGTTGACTATCACTCTTGTCTTATCTTTAATCATTATTTTTTCTCTGGTGGAAGTTTCGAATGTTAATTTATATGCAGCGCTGGGCTGTGGATATGAATGAATGTGCATGTGAAAGCTTCCAATATAATCACCCAGAAACCCAGGTACTCATGACCAAATTTTGTATTAGTTTGATCTAATTTTTGAATCAGGTCCATGTAACATATGATTTTCAAACATTATCTTGTGAGCACAATTTGTTTTACCTATTGGCATCTTTTAAGACAATAGACATATCTAAGCTCTTTCTTAATGATCTGTTTCTAGAACATGTGCATGTATTTCTCTCTTTTTTTTTCAACAGCTTATGGTTGGAGTATTAATATGAGCACTGAACAAAGAACTTCTATGTAAATGCGTTACTGTAAAGCTCAAATTTTAATTTTCAGGTGCGAAATGAAAATGCTGAGGATTTTTTAGCTGTGTTGCATGAATGGAGTCGGCTTTTGAAAAAATATGGTGTAGAAGAGGAGACTTCTGATATATCTGATGTTTCCGATGGTTCTGTTGTTGCTGATGAAGAACCTGAAGATGCTTCTGAAAATGAAGAATTTGAAGTTGGCAAAATTATTGGTATTCGTTATGGATCTTATGTTGAAAACGGAAAAGAAAACAAGGGACTGCAGTTCAAGGTAAACAACTGTAAAGGCATTGGTCATGTTTGTTGACGATGCTGGTTTAATGTGTAAATTTTCTGTTAGGTTCATTGGAAAGGGTATAATTCTAAAGATGATGACACATGGGAGCCAGCCACTGGTCTTTGGTAAATATTTCTCTCCGTACTCTTCATAACTGAAATAACTTTGCAATTTCACAATTTATATTACTGAGCTGTTTATGTAATTCATTTTTTTTCCATTAAACAGCAACTGTGAGGATAAAATCAAGGAATTCGTCATTAATGGTTATAGAAATAATATATTGCCATTACCTGTACGTCAACTCATCCATCATTAATTTTATTTTAATTCTCCTTTTGCTTTGAATTTATTTTGAAAAAATTGAGTTATAGGGAAAAGTAGATGTACTCTGTGGTGGACCACCGTGCCAAGGAGCTAGTGGATTTAACCGTTTTAGAAAAGTGGACGATCCTTTTGAAGATGAGAAAAACAAGCAAATGGCTGTATACATGAACATCGTTGAATATTTGAAACCTAGATATGTATTGATGGAAAATGTAGTTGATATTCTCAAGTTTGCTAAAGGTTATTTGGGAAGATATGCTCTTAGTCGGCTTGTTTCCATGCAATATCAAGCAAGACTTGGTATATTAGCAGCAGGAAATTATGGCCTTCCACAGTATAGGATGAGAGTTTTTCTTTGGGGTGCTAAACCTGATGAGGTTTGCCTTTTCATAGTTCAACTATTTTCAATACTGCAAACGTTACAATTTTCTAGAGTATGCATCTCTAGGTATTTCGGATTTATGCAAATTGATGTAATAGCATTTCCTGAACATATGCACACTTAATCATTGTATCTATTGTTGACATAACTCATATTTTTTCTATATTTGTTATCTAGTTATTGCCCCAACTTCCCCTTCCATCACATGATGTAGTTGTTCGTGGTGCTCCTCCTGTGGAATTTGAGGTATATATGCACATCCTTCATTCCAAAGTAAATTATGGCTCAGAATTTGGAAGTTCACAACAATTTACCAGCTAAAAACATAATTACAAGTAGTTATTCCATCTTCTAGATCTTTCATAAACATTGAACATGTTTACGTGATTTGTCCTATATTATTTTATAATATTTGTTAGCATCCATCTCTTCACTATAGTTTCTCAAACTTTTGATGTTCTCCTTTTTGTTTATTTTCTAATTTGACATTTACAATGTCATAGACCCATGTTGTAGCATATGAGCAAGGTTTGGGCAAAAAATTGGAAAAGGCATTGCTATTGGAAGATGCCATTTCTGATCTTCCTTCGGTAAATACAAATCTCATTTTATTATTTTTACCGCATATTTATATTAATGTTTAAGTATTGAAATTGTGTTTGAGTAGGTTGAAAATGATGAAGATAGAGATGAAATGTCTTACCAAGGGCCTCCCTTAACAGATTTTCAGCGTTATATCCGACTTTCACGAGATGGTAGATTGATTTACTTTCTTAACATCTTTAATTTTCTCTTACGACAAACGGAATCAAGAATCCTAGCAACATGATAGTATTTTACCTAGTGCATTTTTGCCCATTCTCATTCTCCATAAAGCATGGCTTGCATGCATTCTAAAAAATGGCATAATTTAGAAAATTTTACAATAAATGTGAATCAATGTAGACAACATTGAATATCAGATGTAGATATTATAGCCTAATATTTTATGTATCAAGCTTCTACTCAAGTAAATGTGCATGATATTATTTTGCACATAGTTAGGATTAATTTAATGTCTGAGCACAATACTGAATTTGTTTACTTTATGTGATTATCTATACCAAAGACATCATAGTTTACACAAAAGTATACAATATTGAGTGTAACTGCCATATCATGTTCATTGTTTGTTAATGAATTTTTTTTCCAAGCGAAAAATGCTTTTTCCCCTCCTATTTATTAACTATCTATACTTGTTTTTGGAAATTAGCTATGACACGCCCATTGTCAAAAACAAAGAAACCCTCTCAAAATGAAGTACTACATGATCACCGTCCTCTTAAATTGAATGATGATGACCATCAACGTGTTTGTAGAATACCCAAACGCAAGGTAAGCTGTCTCTCATTATCCTATCACAGTTGTTTACATGAAGCAAACTGCTGATAACTTTTCTTTAGGGAGCAAATTTCCGTCATCTTCCTGGAGTTATTGTCGGGCCTGACAATGTAGTTAAATGGGATCCAGATGTTAAAAGGGTTCTTCTACCCTCTGGGAAACCACTGGTAACTGAATTTTTTTTTGTGAAATTTTCTTTGTAAAATTTGTTTATTTAATTTATATTTATCTAAGATAGTACATTTGTACCAGATCCCGGATTATGCCATGACTTATGTTGATGGCAAATCTTCCAAGTAAGCAATTTGTTTTTTTACATGTTACCTTCTTTTTCAAATTTTTTTCACTAACAATTTGCTGATGATTTTTCTTGCAGGCCATTTGGTCGTTTATGGTGGGATGAAACTGTTTCTACTGTTGTGACAAGAGCAGAACCTCATAACCAGGTTTTTGATGGATATAATATTTTCAAATTATTTTGATACATCTTAAGCTTTGTTAGATTCCACAAACAAAAACTAGTAATCATTAGCAAACTAGTACAAACAAGCCTACAAAACTTCATTCCAAACTCCAGCAACTGCGTAGGAATTTTGCAACAAATAAGATATAAATAATTTTGTAGGCATGCCTGGTATTTTTGGGCAATTGTTTACATATATCCAAATAACCTTTTTTCACTTTTTTATTGGAAACTTAAATTATTTTGCGACTAGTTATGTTTATACAATTGAATTTGGTTATTTAATTTATGTTTAGTTACTTGGTACTAAAGTTTACATTCCTTTTAACCTATTTTGTATTATATGCCATGAAGTAACAATTATACTAATTTTTTATAAATGTTTTGTGCAGAAAATAATCCATCCTTCGCAAGACCGAGTTTTAACAATTCGGGAAAATGCTAGACTGCAAGGTTTCCCTGATTACTACAAGCTGTTTGGATCTCTGAAGCAGAGGTTTGCATTCTCCCCATATATAATTCTATGAAAAATCTTCATCTTTGGTTTCTAGTATGGCTTGGTTACAATTTTCTGTTGCGTTGACATGCCCTTGCTTAGATGAACTTATTTATGCGTCATACTGTCCATAGATACATACAAGTTGGAAATGCTGTCGCGGTTCCAGTATCACGAGCACTTGGTTTTGGATTAGGGAAAGCAGTTCTTAGAGAAGTCACCGATGATGAGCCTGTTTTTTCTCTTCCCCAAAATTTCCCCATCAATCTGTAAACTTTAAGCAGCTTCTCAATAAGGTAATTTACTATTGTGGTAAGTTTACTGTATGTCTTTTTGTTAGCCTAAGGTATTTGAATATTTTTTGTGTTTAGATTTGTAGACCGAGCCTTTGTTCCATTTAAAACATACATATGCTGCACCACCAAAATCATAAATAGAATTGCTTTCCTCTATGTATTTGACCGTTTTGCATTTGACATTACCAGGTGCTAAGATTTATCTGCATAAAGAGTGATAGTGGTGGAGAGCTGCTGAGAGTTACAATATCCACTTGTTGCTGGGTTGGATAATCAATCGAAGTCATATAATGTGCAATGATTATCTAGTATTATCATGTTATAAGACAATTTAGCACTCATTTTATTTTTTATTATTGCGGTTAATTCTGATGAGCATGCTGAGTTTATAGCTAGGTCTCTATTAATTTATTATTTAATTGCAGACTTTATTTCTAAATGATTTGCAAGATTAAGCAATGATGTATGCAAAACTTGAGGCATTAAACATGTTTTCAAAACTGTAGTTTAAACTGCTTCTGGGCATGCGTTTTATATCTATTTTCCTTCAATGGTTTGTATCAACGACTGTTTGGTTCCTTTTTGTACTTCAATTGCATTTTATTAAATGTTGACTGGTGAAATTGTTCATGTTGATTTTGAAAGTTACGGTATCGTCCCCTGGTTGCTAGTAATGCATTTTGGAATACGGAACTAGAAGGGGAAGCAGAGGCTTTGTGCGAGCTGCTTCAGTGGAGTATCTAAATTCCACTAGTTAAGTGCTGCCACGTAGCTCTAAAAATTACTTGTTAGCTTACCTATTCGTATTTCAAATTTATCTGGTAATCCACATTGGACTAGCTTAACCGCACTAGTTGGTATACGTTTTATGATATTTTCTCAACGAAACATTGGAAGATAAAAAAGCATTCGGTACATAACATTATAGATTAATAAGTGGGACCACTTCCACTAGTCGAGTGATTCTTCGGGGGTAGAGAAACTTCAATGGTTAAAGGGCTAAGTATTCAATCATTGAATATTCAACCTTGAATAATAAGACATTTGGTCAACATTCATGTGTATAGACGTTTGATGTTCATTTGATAACCGTTTGAACTTCAAGCGGTTATTAAATAGACGTTTGAGTCTCAACGTCTATTTAATAAGCGTTCAAGATTGAGAGTTTATAAAAGGAATGTTCAGTCTGTTTTTTTTACATTTTTCCCTCAACTAATTTTTGTTTCAAGTAGAAAAAGGTTCGAAATGGCGTCACATGTTACTAAAGTAAAAAACCCTGTCATTTGGAGATAAATAGAGAAGCAAGTCGGTTTGATTTACATTGATCCTAGTCTTGGTACGATGACTTTTGATTTACAGATCTTACAGGAGCTTCTAGATGGATATCCACATTGTGTGTGTACCGCTTTGGATACAGCCGATGTGTAATTATAAATATAAAATAATTGTTAGCACATTAATGTTATGTTAATTGTGCAACAGTTTTTTTGTTGTAAAAGTTAATCAGTAGTATTTATTATTGTTAATTATATAGTATAAATATCATTATTGTTTATTATATAGTTCAAGTATATGAATGTTTGATCAATTGTATATTGACCATGAACTATTGTTTATTATATAGACCAATAAGTCATTTGTAGGATTGATTGGTCCAAGTGTATTAGACAATTTTACGATACACTCATTGTGCCTTTAGTAGATAGGTTTAGACCAGTCCATTTGTCTATTTCCTACAGATTTGACCTGTCCAGTCTTTTGATCGTACATTCATTTTGGCCATAGTTGAGAGGTGGTAACATACCACATACACGTTCCATTTTCCTGATTTTGCATTAGGCATTATCCCAATCGATTTTTATATGATGACTGACGTTTAGATAAGAGACCTCGATAGGATTTCTTTTCCTTTTAATGACGAGCATGAGTTTCTTTATAACCGTATATCTACTCCATTTTGACGATGGAGCGATTAATTCCGGCATTAGATCCTATGAGTACATGACAAACATGCATCCTCACATTGTTAAGACAGCCAGCCAGGTGGCAGCGTTGTACATTCCCTGCATGAGACGATGAGATCGTTTACAACATGTTTCTCACGGGCCTATTAGTAATTTAATAAATTAGTAATTCATCGTACAGTCTTAGTTAAACGTCGTCTACTCAAATATTATTTGTAATTATAGTATGCAGATAGACTGAATGAGCATAGATGATATATTGTCGCGCTTCAAATAATGTCACGCTCTCATTCTCATATGCTCAATCAGCAACATGCGGCTGAAAGACAGCTTTGGCAGGGACAGACTGATGAGCTGCAAGCTCATTTGGTAATCCAGATGGGTGATGGTAGTCCTGCTCATTTTGTTGTACGAGACACTGATGATGATGATTGAAAAGATGATGATGAAAGATTCGATGAGGGAGCAAGATGCAATGATGGTGCACTTGACATAGGACGAGTGTTTATTATGTGATTATGTATGGACATGTATTTTTATTCATTATTGATGCTGTATTCACATGACGTTGATTATATGGATGTTAATTATGTTATTGATTATGAGACAACTTTTATTGGCATGATGTACAATTATATTATTTATGTGAACTTTAGCTCCGTTTTTGATTCTATCATATGGTCGTTATTGGCATGGTGTACAATAATATATTTTAGAAGTGAAAAATAGTGTTACATACTTGTTCTTGCTTTCACAACCCTATAAATAACACTGGTATTGTTCTTCCTTTCAAAGCCACTTCTCAAGTTTTTATAAGGAAAATATATTTCCATTTTCCATGTAAATGCAAGCCCTTATCCACTACGATCTACTAGGGTGGGAAGAACCCGTTTGCAACAACAAGAAGGGGTTGTAGTGGGGTACTCGATAACAATATGCTATTTCTATACTTATGAAGCTCCAGTGTCTCTTTTGAAATATGACCTTGATGTTGGACGTAGTTATCAAAAATGTCACTTCCACAGATGTGAATTTCACTAGTGGACCGATGACCCTCTACCTCAATATGCAGTTAAATACACAGCGAAAAAAAATAGCCTCGCCACAAAACGAAGTGAGTCTCGCATTAGTTTAAGAGTGAGAATCAACTCGAGATGAACCACAACATGTTTTACTACAACTATGGCCTTGTGGCTCATACTAGCATTATGATAATAGCAAATTCGTACATCGAACGTCGTTTCTTTAGATAATCGACACCCTTAAAGAGCCGAAGACTTGCCTAAAACTTAAGGCATGAGATTACGTTGCTTAAACACCAACTTACATCATTCTTTATTGGACGTAATTAATAGTTTATGAGACCGTTAATGTGTTCTATCTCTACAATGTAATGTATCATCTACCCTTTCAACTGAAATAATCGTTGAAACATATCCACAAACTTTACTAAAGCAAATTCCACTCTGCCATCTCAAATTGATACGGTATACCGCACAATGTGTTAAAATTGAGTTGATAGTACTCTGAATTAATTGTCCAAACATGCCCACAAACATTACTAAAAGAGATTCCATCATGCCATGTAAAATCGGTACAGTCTGTCGTATAATCTGTTGAAGTTAAGTTGACAACACTCTATAATAATTGTCCAAACATGTCCATAAACTTTACTAAAGCAGATTTCACCATGCCATGTCAAATCGGTATTTTATACCACATAATATGTAAATTTGAGTTGCACTCTAAAATAATCACTCAAACATATCCATGAACTTTACTAAAGCAGATTCCACCATGCAATGTCAAATCGGTACAGTATACCGCACAATGTGTTAAAATTGAGTTGCCATCGCTCTGAAATAATTGTCCACACAAACTTTACTCAAGCAGATTCAACCATGCCACATCAAATCGGTACAACATAATGCATAATATGTAAAGTTGAGTTGACAACACTCTAAAATAATTACTCAAACATATCCATGAACTTTATTAAAGGAGATTCCACATGCCATGTCAAATTGGTACAATATACCACACAATGTGTTAAAGTGGAGTTGCCATCACTTTAAAATAATTGTCTAAACAAACTTTACTAAAGAAAATTCAACCATGCCACATGAAATCGGTACAGCCAACATACCACACAACGTGTTAAAGTTGAGTTGACAAAACTTTGAAATAATTGTTTAAACATATACACAAACTTTACTCAAGTAGATTCCATTATGCCATGTCAAAGCGGTACTGTATGTCGCACAGTGTGTTAAAATTGAGTTGATAGCACTCTGAAATAATTATCTAAACATATCCATAAACTTTACTAAAGATAATTCCACCATGTCATGTCAAATGGGTAAATATACCGCACAATGTGTTAAAGTTGAGCTTATAGCACTCCAAGATAATTATCCAAACATGTCCACAAATTTCTCTTATAAAAGGAATCCAACATTCACCTCAAATAACACATTACAAACTTCATCTTATAAAATGGATACTTAATCTTTTCTTAAATGTGTTATGGCGTCCAATAGTGATTCCGAAGTGGAAGAGATTCTGCGAGAAGAAGTTGAGGAAATACAAGAAATAGCAGATCTATACCAAGAAGCTTAGGGCTCAACATCCATAAAACATTATGGTTCAATCTTTGGTCGGAAACATACAAACCATAATCATTTTGCATTCCATAGAACTCTCACGCAAGACTACTTCAACCCTAAGTAGTTAATATCAATATCAGTTATGTATTGGTCAAGGGTCAATATGAGATATTTTAAAATATCATGATAACATCGATGAAATATTAGACATGTCTAGAACATGTTATAAACGATATTGTACTATGTTATAATGTTAGAATGATGTTAAGTTTTAAATGTTTAGATATATATTGCCAAATTACTACTATTGATCGATTGTATATAGTTTAAAGATTACAATCCATCTACCAGAACATCCTATGAAATACAAGTCATAAAATAGGCTCATAAAAACCAAGGAATTCACATAATGTGCATCTTTATTATTTTCTTCATCTATGTTCTTTGTTATTTCAACCATATATTCATGTTTATTTTTTTATTTTTTTCATCAGTTCACTTAAATTATCGAACATGTAATGTTTATTTGATACAGATTACTATATCTAACCCATTCTTTATCGATATGTCAAATATATAACTTGGTATTCGAGTTTTTAACCCACATAATTCAAAGGCAGTCAGAACAGCTACGTCGAGTTAGAGCAATTCAAGAGCCAACCAAAAGGACTAGATTAATCAACCAAGAAAGGTTAGAGAAAAAGAAGGCAAAAATATGCTAAGATAATGGATCACTAGTGATCCATCTCCTATGGATCGCCAGCGATCCATAAGGATCGCTCGTAGATCCTCCAATCCTCTTGCATCATGATCCAATAGGTATTCTAGGAATGATTGCTAAGTTTAATGGAATTCCAAGCTAGTTAGATTGAGAAGTGAGCATTTGTCCGATTCCATCAATAGTTCGATGCGACCAGTGTATGAATCATCATCAAAACAAGGCGACTAGCTACGAAATTACATGGAGAGCACCAACATAAGAAAACAAGTGCAATTTAAAAGACGAAGTCCAAATATCCACTAAGTACATGGATCGCTAGCGATCCATAAGATCATGTTATATTGCCATGAAATTTAAGGAAAGGATGAAGGAGAGTATCTCGAGTAATTGGACCATTAGCAACCCGGAAATTATGGATCGCTAGCGATCCATCAGGTTAGCTCGGGTTGTCATGAAATTCTTTGAACTTCTTCGTGGCATCATGTGGAGGCTTCTATTAAAGCGGCCTAGCCCAATAATCCTTAAACTCCTATAAATACAATCCTACCTGCAACATAAACAAGATCTTCTGGATTGGCTGCTGAAACTTTGCAGAAAATACTCTTCACTCTTCTCCTCCCACACAACAGTCATCTAAAGGGTTCACTGTGATTCTTCAGTGAACCCTAACACTAGTGACTTGATCTAACCTACAAGATTCAATCGCATTGTAATCAGATTCAACTTGTAATTGTAGTCAGTCAACAGTAAAAGTTATAAAGTGGACGTAGGCTTCGTTAACAACTGAACCACTATAGAAATCTCTTGTTCATTTACTTTCTCTGCGATTTACTATTGCTTTTTCTACTTTATTTGCTTGACAAACAAGGCTGGTGCTTTCATACTCAATCCAGGGTGTTGATCCATTAATTGGGTTAAATTTTTGGTTCTTTCACTGTGAACCCAACTCAGGCAAAGATCTAGCTATCTACTTTGGATCAGATAGGTTTAGAAGTTAGATCCTTAATCTCGGTTCAAAAGGTCTGCTGCTAAGAATCAATAGCTCCAGGAAGAAAGAGAACGACTTCCGAAAGATCCATAGGAGCTACCTTTGCTGGAGAAGGAACAAACCCCCAGCAAATTGAAGTCAACAATCCCAACAATCCACAGTAGAAGCTAACTCCATCGATCAGATTCCAGGATCCTCCATTCAGCGCGAAGTTGTCACTAGTGACGAATTGAATAAGATGGTTGACGAAATCAATGAGAAAATGGAAAACAGCCAAAGGGCTCTAATGGACAAACTGAATGCCTTATTGACTTTACAGACTCATACTGCTCCAAGAAATATGACAGAGCCCGCAGTTGCCGTGTAACAAGAAAATTCTTCCATTTCTGGCCTAAACAGAAGGAATGGGAAGCAGCCGCAAAAAGGAGTAATAGGTGGAACCGTGGGAATCAATATGAAAGGAAACACAAGCACCCTACCAACCGTGAGGCAATCGGCTACGAACTTAAATCTAGTTGCGAAGACCCCACAGGAGGATATAGTCATGGACCTCTCCGATTTAGAAGATGGTGAGCAACTTGATGACGACAAGTAGGAAGGAAATATCAATGCATTTGATAACACCAGGGGGATCCAAATTGCCCCAATCAGGCAACTGCAAGCCAAGGGAATCCCGAGGGAGTGGCTCTCCCAAAGACAGGAGAGCCCAGGCTTCGGCCCACTCACCGAGATCATTTGCAAAGCCAAACACTCGGCATAGTTACTGACAGCCGACCCCCGGATTAATGGATATCCAAGGCGTATATCACGGACATGGTCAAGCGACTGATGGATGAGAGCAAGAATAGAAGGGATGATGAATGAGGATCCGCTCCAAGTCAGACTCCTTTCACTGATGAGATTTTGAATGAGCGACATCCCAAAAAGTTCACTATGCCAACTATTCCGTCTTACAATGGAACAGGGGCCCAAAACCCCACCTATATAAGTACAGTTGGTACATAGACAGAGCGAATGCTTCAGATGCCGTTCGGTGTAGATGTTTCCTGATTTTTCTGGAGGTAATTGCTTCCATGTGGTTCACTAGGCTTCTGCCGAGATCCATCTCCACATTCGATCAACTAGCGATAAGATTCCTCGATCAATTCAGACTTCACACGATATAGCTGAAAGACGTGATGTCCTTATATGGCCTATTCCAGGACAGGAACGAATCCCTGAAATCTTTCATGAACCGATTTAATACTGCAGTAATTGAAGTAAGCAATCCAAATGAAGATATGGTTTTCATGGCTCTGGTCCATGCCATCCATTCCAGCACTGAATTTAGAAGATGGATCAAAATGAAACAACCCACTATTAGGAAGGATTTCAATCGAAAGGCGAGCCAGTACTTGAGACTGGAAGAGGCACAAGAACTAGAAAGGAAATCTGCTAACTTACAACCGACCAATGTTGGACAGAGTGGTGTGGCGACAAACCAAGATATGAACACCTCCGGAACCACTGAAGTAAACACAGTAAAAGATGGAATTCAAAAAATGAAAAATCAAACCTCCAATAAGCGAACGGAAATAATAAGTGGCTTAAAGGCTTCAGGCCCGAAGATTACACCCCGCTCAATGATACTCCAGAAAACATCTATCTCGCAACACAGGGGACAGAGGAGTACAAGAAACCTCCTAAAAAGGAAGCAACTGAACAACAAAAGCATTCCGGAAAGCACTATCGCTTCCACGAAACGCATGGCCGCAACATGAATGAGTGCCGTCACCTAAAGAACTTGATTGAGGAGCTGATCCGGGAAAACAAGCTTTAGCAATACGTGAGAAAATCACAAAATCATGACCAACCCACGGCTCCCCAAGCTCCTAGAGATCGAGGAAACCAAGCTGGAACCAGCAACGAGGGATCTAGATGAACTAAATAGAGACTCATCATTGGAACAATATCCGGAGGACCCCATCTCTTGTAGAAGAGTTAGGGAGAAATGGAGCGCTATGCAAGCTCATTAAGGCACGCTCCGAAAGATGCATGCCTTGCAATTGAAGATGGAACCCCCGCTAAGCAGGAGAGAACTCTGAATGACGACATAGTATTCAGAAATCGAGACACTAAAGGAGTAAAAGCTTCAACTTTCGATCCCATGGTCATGACAGTAGGAATTGGACCCGCCGTGGTTCGATGAGTATTGGTAGACAACGGTAGTTCAGTGAATATCCTTTTCAAACACACCTTTGATCAGATGAAGATCATCATGAAAGACGTATCCACTCACCAAACCAAAATTCAAGGATTCACCGATGAACCCAAACAACCCGTTGGAACGATCGACTTACCTGTGGAACTTGGGGAAAGCGACCGAAGAGTCACCCTCATCCAAACTTTCGTAATCATAGACGAAACTTCCGCATACAATGCCTTCTTGGGACGACCCGCACTGGCGAATTTCAGAATTGCTTTGACCCAGTGGTGCCTTACCATGAAATTCCCAACCGAGAATGGAGTTGGGGTGATCAAATAAGACCAAAGTGCCACTAGAGAATGTTATATTGTAGAAATGCACGAATCTAAAAGAAAGGAAAATGGGAAGAATGTGGGGGAGAACTCTCCACATTTGCGAACCTTCCGAGTAGCAACTATAGAGCCGCCCCTGGCTTGGGGACCATAGCCAATACGACAAGGCTTTGGACCCTAGAAAGAAGAGTTCAGGGGAGGATCGGGCAGCACTAGCAGAATTGATGGTGTCTGTTCCAACTGACATGGATGACCCAATGCGGGGCTTGAAAATTGAATCGCACCTTGGAAACAAGATGCGATTGGAACTCACTAAATTTCTTCGCGCCAACTTGGAAGTGTTCGGTTGGACGCATTCCGATATGTGTGGAGTATCACCGAAAATTGCATGTCATGCACTCAACATTGATCCTAAGTATACACCGATAAAGTAGAAGAGGCGCAGACTGGGCCCCGAGCGGTCCAAGGCGTTGAGAGAAGAAGTAGACAAGCTGATGGCCAATGGTTTTATCCATGGTGCGACCTACTCTAAATAGGTATCTAACTTGGTTTTGGTCAAGAAGTTCAATGGGAAGTGGTGAACTTGTATCGATTACTTGGACTTAAACAAAGCCTGCCCGAAAGACAGCTTTCCTCTGCCTAGGATAGATCAGCTTGTGGACGACACGATTGGACATGAACTGCTGTCATTTATGGATGCGTATTTAGGGTACAACCAGATCATGATGCATGAACTGGACTAAGAAAATACCAGTTTTATTACCGACCTGGGACTGTATTGCTACAAAGTAATGCCATTTGGCTTAAAAAATGATGGGGCAACTTACCAGCGACTGGTAAACGCCATGTTTAAGCATCAAATTGGAAAAACCATGGAAGTCTATGTGGATGACATGTTGGTTAAATCGTGAATAGTTGCCAATCACTTGGGTAATCTCGTCGAAATGTTTGAAATACCCTGAAAATATGGGATGGAGCTCAATCCACTCAAATGTCACTTTGGGGTGGCCTCCGGAAAGTTCTTAGGATTCATAGTGAGCGCCAGAGGCATCGAAGCAAATCTAGAGCAAATTACTGCCCTACGAGAAGTCGAAGCCCCAATGAACAGGAAGGAGTTACAAAGCATGAACGTGAAAGTCGTAGTGCTAAGCCGGTTCATCTCAAAAGCCACCGACAAATGTATACTGTTCTTTGATGCACTAAAGAAAGGAAAGAAGAACTTTGAATGGAGTGAGGCTTATCAAACTGCGTTTGAAGAGTTGTCGCGACATGTGGAAACCCGCCAATCCTATCGAAGCCAGTAGATGGAGAGGACTTGCTCATCTACTTAGCAGTTTCACCTCACGCATTAAGTGCTGCTCTTGTATGTGAAGAAGCTAGGATCTAACGACCCGTATACTACATTAGTAAATGTTTCACTGGAGCCAAGAAAAATTATCCAAAATTGGAAAAGCTAGCGTATTGTCTCTTGATCGCATCCAGGAAGTTACGACCATATTTCCAGGCACATCTGATCAAAGTATCGACCGATCAACCCTTAAAGCAAGTATTTTACTGCCCCATGACTTCCGGGAGGCCCATCAAATGGAATATCGAATTGAGTCAATGAAATCACTTACCATCCTAGAAGAACAATCAATGGGCAAGCGTTGGCAGATTTCATCGCTGAATTTACCATACGGGATGAAGAAGAAGAAATTACACCGGAAGTGGAAACACGATGGAAGCCCTTCGTCGATGGCGCATATAATATCTTCTGCTCGGGGGCAGGGGTAGTGCTTGAGACTCCCGAAGGATGAGCCGTTTGCTATGCCTTATGATTAGAATTCCCAATGACAAATAACGAAGTAGAGTATGGGTATTGATAGCTGGGCTAAAAATTGTGAAAGAGTTGGAGATAGAATCCATACACATCTATAGCGACTCTCAGTTAGTCGTCTGTCAGGTGAAAGGCGAATACCAGGCTCGAAGGGAGAACCTTGCCCCTTATTTATCTAAAGTGCAAGAGTTGCTAAATGACATTGAACATTACATCATAACTCACATCCCGAGGGAGCAGAACACGAAGGCTGACTACTTAGCCAAACTGGCCAGTTCCGGAGAAGCTCAATCGTTGGGACTAGTCCGGTTTGAAACCCTGACCACTCCAAGCATAAGTGAAATGGATATCAACTGAATTTTTGAAACCACTATTGAACCAGAAACGTGGATGACGCTAATAAAAGATTACTTGCTTGTAGGAACCCTTCCCGTAGATGGGAACCAGCGGAAAAAGCTTCTCCGGAAGGCATCGCCATTCATAATACATGATGAGATACTCTACCGAAGGGGGTTCTCTAACCCCCTGCTCAGATGTGTGACCAATGACGAAGCTTAAAGGATCTCGAGAGAAGTTCATGAAGGTGACTACGGAGACCATACCAGGGGCAAACCCTTGCAAAGAAAATCCTTCGATACGGGTATTTAAGGCCGACAGTAAACCACGATGCGGCATATTACGCCAGATGGTGCGACCGATGTTAAAGATTCAGCAAGATCAAAAGAACTCCCTCAACAGGGCGAACATAGATGGTCAGCCAATGACCATTCACAATATGGGGAATTGATATGATTTGCGTATTGCCAATAGCTAAAGGATGGACTAAATATGCTATAATTGCCGTTGACCGTTTCACCAAATGAGCCGAAGTGGAACCGCTGGCCACCATTACCACAAAGAAAGTCATTAAATTTGTTACTAAAACATTATTTGCAGGTTTGGTGTGCTACAGAAAATCATCACTGATAACGGAACCCAATTCGAAAGCCCCGAGTTCAAAGACTTTTACAAACACTTCCGAATCGAGAAGAGCTTTTCCATAGTCGCTCATCTGCAAGCAAAAGGGCAAGTGCAAGCAAAAACAAGATCATCAGGTCCATCATTAAAAAGCGGCTAACTAAAGCTAAAGGGAATCAGGTTGATGAACTTTCCACTCGCACTATGGGCTTATAGAACAACAACAAGCAGCAACTGAGTATACCCCATTCGCCTTGGCATATGGTTCAGAAGCAATGATCCCCGTCAAACTAGAAGTCCCCTCTCATCGAAGAATTTTTTTTAACCAAAGGCAAAACATGCAGCTCCTACTCGAGTCGCTCGACATGGTCGATGAAAAGATAGAAGAGGCCGAACCGAGAACCGCTGCCCACCAAAAAAGGGTCGCACGGTACTTCAACTCCAGAGTTCACAACTGGACCTTCGAAGTGGGAGACCTCGTCCTTAAACGGGTCTATCCCGTACCGGGAATATTTGGACCAAACTGAGAAGCGCCGTATGTGATCGGTCAAAAGCTAGGGGATGGAACATTCAAACTGAAAACCGTTGACGGAATCCAAATTCCCCAAGCATGGAACAACGAATCGTTGCACTGTTACCTTATCTAAAACTACCTTATGTACTTCTTGTTTTTCAGCAAATAAGCCATCCCGGAATGCCGGAGGCATTATAAATAGGCAGAACTTGCCCAACTTTTCTTTATAAAATTGCTTTGCTTTCTGTACCAATAAAACCGTGTTCATAAAAGTAACCTACTCAGTCGATGGGGTCAAAATCCTCCAATCACTGCTTAAGATAGTGGAACCATGATCAAGTACGCCCCACTTACCTACCGGGTCGATGGAAGAAAATCGGCTCAAACCGTTGGATCGGCGGATCCGATCCCCGCCTTCTAATAACCGGTGTTACTTCGGTAACACCGGGAAGGTCCAAATCGAAGCTGCGCACTCCCATGAGCCATACATTACCTTTTGATCCATGGAATCATGCTCTCGAAGCATAAACTCCTCACGTTGCCCGAAGATTGGTAACGTCGAGGAGTTCCAAACCGTTTCGGATCGACGGGTCATATCGATCCCAAAAGCCGCACATTACCTTTTGAGCCGTGGAATCACGCTCTCGAGGCATAAACTTCTCACGTTTCCTGAAGATTGGTAACGTCGAGAAGTTCCAAACCATTCCGGATCGATGAGTCATATCAATCCCAAAAGCCGCGCATCCCATAGGCAGCGCACACTCTCAAAAGCCACACATTTCGTAAGCCGTGCACATTTTTAGGTACCGGTATTGTCTCGATAATTCCAGGAAAATCATCTATTGCAAGACTAACAAAAATCAATCCACTTCCACTATCAGGAGTAATGGGTATGAATCTAGCAATGTCAAACGATTACGAATCGACAGAAAATTCCGATTACAGACAATATCTCTAGAATCGAGGCATCCAAATCACAAGTTCCTGAAGGTAGGAACAGTAAAACAAGTCCAATTACAGACATTTAAAAAAGTTACTCGGATCAACCGGTCTTTCGTTAAGTGTTTGGAGTAACCAGCCCTGTGAACTAGGGGGCATAGACACACCGATACTAAAAAAAAATAGTACTAAAAAAACAGATAAAACAAAAACCAAGTACTTCACAGTTCTGTTACTCCAAACTAATAATTTTGGTGGTAATTGCAGAACTAAATAACATAAAATAGCAGTAAATAAAGTTAGCATAAGAGCATGAAACGTAGATAAGTAGATAGATAAAGTTACAATCAAAATGTCAACATTGTATTACTTATGGCATTTTCTATACAAAGTAAAAAATATAGGGGCCGTACCCATACAATATCGGCCAACAAAAGGAAAAATACAGATGCTACAACAATTAAAGCAGTAAGTGCAGACTCTGCACTTGAACAAAACATGTGTCAAACAAAACAAAATATCCCAAAAACTGGCTCCACTATTGCCTGAGCCTTTCAATGCCTCTTTCCATCGCTCCTCTTCCCACCTTTAGTTGGAAGTTTCTGCTTCCCCTCAGAATCTCGGCCAGGGGTAGTGTTGCTACCTGAAATATCAACTATCTCCTTGGCGTCGGCGTCTCCTCCTCCTTGCTCTCCGACCTTCTCAAAAGACTCCCCTTCGGCCTTGCGCTTTCGGGATTTGCGGGAGCTCCTCGAAGATTTTATCGCTTCAACCTTTTCCTTCTTAACGGCAACAATTTGCTTTTCAGATTCATGTAGCTGGCCAGTCTGGTCCTCCTGCTCTCGAACTTCAGTTGCCGTGAAGTCACCCTCCAAAGATACAGAAGGGTTGTCTAAATCATGCAATGCATCAATCTTCTCCGATTTCGGCCTTGGCTGCGAGCCAGACACAGGCACAGCAATCAGAGCGGTTACAGAGATAAGCATCGAGGCGGTTGAAATAGCGACAAGCCCAGGCATCGAGGAAACCGGCGGGTCGGTAGGTAAAGAGGACGAACCTATAAGATCAAAATGAAAGCATTAAGTTCTTCTTGTTCTTGCGGCGTGGGCTAAAAATTCTTAAACTCGAGGGAAACAAGAAGGTTACCTGCATCAGAGGAATAGACGAGAAAGTCAATCTCGTATTCCCCGCCTTCTCCTTCTTTTGATGGTTGCACGATCTTCGGAGAAGTTCCGGGGCCACCTGAAGTTTCAAAGACAGCTGCCTGAGGAACAGACGACAAAGCAACACCGGTAGAACTCGCCAATTGATCGCGAGGCTGTCTTGATGATCTGCCAGGCTTGGAAATGAAAGGTTCCGGCAACGTTTTGGCAGTCGCAGTCATAGCAGCATCGGCAACCTCCTATTCCTTCTCAATTCGAAGGACCTCTTGACCCTCTATCAGTGTCTTCTTCGATTCCTCATTGAGGTAGGCGTCCTCCAACTCTTGCTCGGTATATGCATCCCTGTTTTCTCGAAAACGGGCCAGGATTTCTTCCCAAACTACGACAAGAGTACATGAAAATTTAGGGCCCAAATAACTGAGGCTCCCCAGATGCAGCAAGGAATTAACATAGAAATTTAAGATGGTATCATCTATCTTCTCCATCTTTTTTCCAAAAGTGTCCTGCAGCTCCAAGTAATCCACTGTTATGGCAGCCTTCTCAACTCTAACTCGAGTCTTCTCGGCGCTAAGCTGCGCAACTCTTTCTTGGAGCAAAGCAATCATCTGGATTTGATCGGAAATGGTCTTGTCATGGGATTCCACAATTCCTACGTATTCAGCAATTGTCTTGTTATGCCCTTCAACAACTTTGTCATGATCAACAATGGTCTTCTTTTGGGCCTCGATAATCATGTCACGGGCTTCGAGCTCCTCTTTCAGCTTAACTTCGTCTGCATGGGCCTTCTTGATTTCATCTCAAAACACGATCTCTATTTTTGCATGGGCCTTTTTCAGCTCCTTCAGCAAGCTGGCGCTGTTCTTACTCTCCCGAAGTGTCACGTCCTTCTCTTGTATTAGTCGCTCAATTCTGACATCATGTTCTGCTAACGCCCTCTCAGAATCGTCTTTTTCCAATTCAAAGGAGAGGATCTCTTGATAATTATTGCGGTTCGTGTCGGCCTGCTGCTTGCATAACTTTTTCCATCCCTTAGCTTGATCTAAATCACTTTGAATCGCCTGAAGGTGGGGCATATAGGAATCTTTACGGACTGGGCGAAGCTCGTGGTCAAACTTAACTCCCGTTAGAAACCACCCAGGGAGCTCAACTTCGAGTCTACGTGGACCAGACAGAAGAATGTAAGCCGACCTCCTATGAGGACACGAGGAAATGAAGCGGGCACCACGTGGCTTGAGATGAAAACAGAGCCTGAACAGAAGAAACCAGAACTTCAAGACCGACAGAAACTGGGACTGGGGCAAAATCCTTGAAGCTCAGAGGGATGAGAACCGCGATCAATCTTCGACTTCTTGGACGGTTCCTCTCGGTCATCAGGGGTTTTTCTCTTCTCGTAACCACTCTTATACGTCTGACCCCATTCTCTGTCATCTTGGCGACGAGCTTTGGCTTCCGAGTCTTTCCGCCTTCTCCGCTTTCCTCGATTTCACAAGGCTGGTAGCGACTTGAAGTTCGTCTTGACCAACGTTGCGAATCAGTGAATTATTCAAGATCATCATAAAGTCCATGGCCTCTCATGGTACTTGACATGAAGAATAAATAAAGAGCTTTAGCAATGAGAAATAGGCCTAAATAATGCATGTGTAAGTGAATGTGACCCTAGTGAAATGTGTAATATGTCTTAGGGTGCCTAAAAGTATGTCACAAACTGGATCGGGAAGCCACCATGGTAGAAATCGGACTGACTCTAGACATAATATGACCAAGGCGAGGAGACGTTCCCTCGAATTCGAAATCTTCCCCCATAAGTTCATCGATATCCACGTAAACGTTGCTCAAATCTCCAAAGTCCACATCGAGATCTTTAATCGGGGAACCCTTACATCGCTCGGCTAATAGGGGAGCATCTTTATTGCGAATCTCTTAGGGAGGCGAATCCGGGAGAATGGGACTCATTCTCGGAGTCTCATCACATGATTTAGAGTCTCCGTCGTCGGAGCCTGCATCGAAATCATCATTATTGGAGGAGGAATCATAACTACTACTGCCCTCAACTTTATCCTCCTCCTTTTCTATTGCCACTGCAGCCTTGTCCTCATGCTGCTTGAATTCTTCTTCCCCTTCCTCCAGAATCAGGGGCATTCTGACCGTACAGCTGGCTTCAGTCGTGACACCCCTTCCTTCATGAGTTTCTTTGGTTGACTCGTCAGACGGGCCTTCTTCTTCAGGGAAACACCTTCTTCAGAGCCATGTGATGAAGAAGTGGAGCATGTTCGTACTCTAGAACGGGAAGGAGACGGGACTTCAATGGCCACAGTGGATCTCATAGGATGCAACAGCCCATACCGGAGCAAATTCTCGTCCATTATCAAAATTTTAACCGATCTCTCCTTGGCATCTACGGCCTTCAGAGTATGGAAAATATGATCGAGTGTTGGGTCTTTATTCGGCCTCGGGATAACTGCAAGAAGTATTTGATCTATCAAAAATCTCATAGCGACATATCGAAACTCAATAAGTAAAGGAGAACTTACCCCCTATCGTCCAAAGACGGTTAAATCCTTCGGGACACCTAACAAAGAAGTAATGAGTCTTGAATTGAGACGGATTGCTTTGAAGTTGCAGCACAACCTTGCGATTCCTTTCGGCCTCGATGGCGATAAGGTATAGGCACTCGTCTCTCTTCTTAAACGAGAGAAAATATCCCAATTCATCGAAACTCGAGGCACGATGAAATGTCCACGTAAATAGAACATGAAGGCAAGTCAAGGTTTCATATCCATTATGATGAATTTGGAATGAAGAAATTCCCAAGTTCAGAAGGGTTTCTTTCAAGAAGTTATTAAAGAGGGGCACTGCTCCATTTAAGCACATATACCGATGGCACGCGGTGTATACCGAAGGCGGCATATGGGCAATCTCATTTTTCTCCGGAAGGCGCACATTATACTCCAGAATGCTATGTTGTAAGATATTATGTAGAACCTTTGCAGAGATTACGAAGGAAGCTCTCTCTGGGGGATTATGTAGAAGTATGAAATTTGGAGGAGTTCGGTCTAGAACCAGGCCACCCGGAACTAGTTGACCGTATTCAGCTCGCGGAACTGAAGAGGAAGGTGCAACGGATGACGATTAAGTTTTTGAAAGTGCCGGACTTCCTCCACTGGATTTACGACAAGAGGACGAATGCTTCATTCTATACAATATAACTTACATCTAACGCGGTTAGGTAGTTCTATCTTTGACTAAAATTTCCCCTACGACACTTGAATTTTGAAGGAATGTCGATTTACACCGACACATCGGATTTCAAGTATAGACTGGGGCAAGTGCAGTGTGTTATCTATGTGAGGTGAGCTTGGTGTCCTGAACACCACAAACGCCCTATCCCATGTAGATAGTTCGCTCAGTAAAGAATGAAAATGGCTTCTCATTTCATTTATTGAAGTTATTTCTCCTACACTTACCTGTTATTGATCAACGACCAATGATGGATCTGTTGTCCGAAGCGACGCGGAAAGCTCTTCCTATTTTAGGTACATCGAGTGTGCAATAACGAGACCAATCCGAACTCTTTGGAAGGCGATAACAACATAAGCTGCATGCGAGACGCTATCCTAAGCTGTTATTCCTCTCTGGAAGGACTAAAACCAATTCACGAGACGTCGTGTTGTATCAACAATGTAACTTAATGCAAGTCAATTCTGATTCTGTGGACGAAGATAGAAAAACATGTAAAGCCCGAGTATCATTCCATAAAGAACTCAAGACTCAATTTACTATCTTCTTCCACAAAATCGCAATCAACTCGAATTCTCCATAACAATCATCACAAATACAACCTCATCACCAAATTGCTAAACGAATGCCAAATTTCAAACCACCCACCTCCAGTCAAAAATCAAAGGGCAAGAATGGTTGAAGTTTGCAACAACATCGATGCAAGGTAGGTAGGTCGATGGCGATCCAAATCGGCAAAGTCTCAAGTGCTAATGGCCGGCCTAAGGCAACGTCGAACTTCAGGATGGTAATTGGCAAGAGGATTCGACGGTGGATGGTCAGCAACGGTAACAGAATGAATGGATCTAGGGTTTAGATGAATTTGGATCGGGTCGTGAGGCAGGAAGCTCGAGTCGCAATAGAAATGTAGAAGGGAAAAAAAGGATCGGCTTGATTGACTTAAATAGGAAAACTGAACAAAAAATACGTTAAGTCTTTGGGTCGCTAGCGATCCGGGGACTATGGATCGCTGACGATCCTTCAAACGGGAACCAACCCCTCCAAATTTTCTCAGCATAATCCATGTGCTATCTGCAAGTATCATGAAAGTTATGAGATCAAAATTGATTTTTTATAACGAGCAATGACGACCCATGTCAAAGTTCAACAAACAGCCAATGCCAAATTCGCATGATGGCCTCAACACGACCCAATGAACCTCACTAAGAAGGAACTCAAAAGCAGTTACTTCCAGAGCATGCCTTGTTTCCAATGAAGGCATACTCTGGGAGGCAAATGTTATCTGGCTTTTTAACCCAACAGAATTCAAAGGAAGTCAGAATAGCTACATCGAGGCAGAGAAAATCAAGTGCCAACCAAAAGGACTAGAAGAATCAACCAAGAAAGGTTAGAGAAAAAGAAGGCAAAAATATGCTAAGGTGATGGATCGCCAGCGATCTGTCTCCTGTGGATCGCCAGCGATCCATAAGGATCGCTCGTAGATCCTCCAATCCTCTTGCATCATGATCCAATAAGTTTTCTAAGGATGATTGCTAAGTTTGATGGAATGCCAAGCCAGTTAGATTGAGAAGTGAGCATTCATCTGATTCCATTAACAGTTCAATGCGACCAGTGTATGAATCATCATCAAAACAAGGCAACTAGCTACGAAATTACATGAAGAGCACCTACATAAGAAAACAAGTGCAATCCAAAAGACGAAGTCCAAATATTTACTAAATACATGGATCGCTAGCGATCCATGCACTATGGATCACTAGCGATCCATAGGATCATGTTAGGTTGCCATGAAATTTAAGGAAAGGATGAAGGAGAGTATCCTAAGTAATTGGATCGTTAGCAACCCAGAAACTATGGATCGCTAGCAATCCATCAGGTTAGCTCGGGTCATTATGAAATTCTCTGAACTTCTTCGTGGCATCACGTGGAGGCTTCTAGTAAAGAGGCCTAGCCCAATAATCCTTCAACCCCTATAAATACAATCCTACCTGCAACATAAACAGGATCTCCTGGATTGGCTACTGAAACTCTGTAGAAACTACTCTTCACTCTTCTCCTCCCACACAACAGTCATCTAAAGGGTTCACCGTGATTCTCCAGTGAACTCTAACACTAATGACTTGATCTAACCTACAAGATTCAATCGCATTGTAATCTGATTCAACTTGTAATTGCAGTCGGTCAACAATAAAAGTTATAAAGTGGAAGTAGGCTTAGTTAACAACCGAACCACTATAAAAATCTCTTGTTCATTTACTGTCTCTACGATTTACTATTGCCTTTTCTACTTTATATGCCTTGATAAACAAGGCCGGTGCTTTTATACTCAATCTAGGGTGTTGATCCATTTTTTGGGTTAACATAACTTTACCATTCTCCCACTTTTAGTTATTTGTCATTATAATAATTAGAACCAAAAAAATGAATTTTCATAAGCTAACTTATCAATTAGAAACAATACTAAAAAAAGATGTAAATCTTACACGATTTTGTTTTTAGTGGTAAAGTGTTCCATAAAATAAAACATATGAAGTAATGAGATAAGTAGAGTTTTCCCTATTGAAAGAATAATGAAGAAGATTGAAAAAATAAGGTTAAAACTAAAAATTTAGTGCGTTGGGATTTATAATATGATTTAAAATAAGGTTAAAAATGAAAAACTAATCACTTCAAAAATAGATTTTCCCCAATCGATTTCAAAACAATGAAAATAACACCTTCCTCAAATTCAATCAAAGTCTCTCCTAAATCTCGAATAGATTAGCTCTGAATTTGTTGTAGAAATCTCTAACCTTACTTACGTTTGGCTTTTAAAAGTTATTTTCCTCTATTTGTCAATCTTTGAGTTTTTTTTCTTTTTTCTCTTTCTCTTTCTCTAAAACTTCATTATTTTTCCTTTTTGTTGCTCTTGTATAGAATGAAATGATAAATATGAGAGGAAGATATACTTTGGTGATATATATATATATATTGTAAGAGTTTTGGTTTGCTTCCTTATTTTGTTAATTTATTTCCCCTTTTGCAATATCCTCTCTATTCAAAACATTAATTTGATTATCTCATATGTGCCATATTTACTTATTTCCCATTCATGTATTTAAATTGATTCCAATTTATATAGCCAAATTTAATATATGTAATTATCCTTAATATAAGATCTCCTATATTTAGTTCTTCCTCATCTAATTTATTTACCTAAATAAAAATAGGGTGCTGCAATTGGCATCCAAAATTATGCTTCTCACTACCATGATTTTTTAATAGAAATCAATATCTTTTATATGCTACTTGACACTATATTAAATTTTTTCATTTGACCCTAAAAAACCATGTGTTTTTTAATTTCCAATGGTCGTTCACGGCCGTATGGCGATAAATAGCAATCCAATTTTGACTTTCAATGGTTGCTTACTGTCGTATGGTGATAAACAACCGCATATTATTTGAGTGCCTATTTGATAAACCAAAATAATCTATGGTATTAGTAAGCATATAAATAGAGTTTGTATGGTGACCATTAGTTATGGTAGCCAGAAGAGTTTTTCAAGGTGCCTTTAGTAAATACACTAAAAATATCCTTCATCCAAATGTTTATATTTCCCCATTATAAATACGGTCGATTTAATTACCTTTAATATAGAATTAACTCCCACTAATGCGAAATAATATAAAGTCGATCAATATCCCCAGCAATTGATTCCCAACAATACTCATATAGTAAATTAATATGCATTCAAATTTTGAATTGTGAATAAAATTCCATGCTTAAGATATAGAGTGTGTGTGTGTATTCTTACATTGAATATACATACACATATAAGCCTCATAAGTGGAAACATTAGATATATAATTTGATGCCTATAATCTTATTTGCTAATTTTCTATAACACATGAAATCAATGCATAAACAAGTTATATGTATATAAATTCAAAAATTAGAAAATATGTCAATTAATGAGTAATTAATTGCTAGTCGATGCAATTAATCTCCCATAATCTATGAAATTAATATACTACCAATTATATATCAACTAATCAGCTCAGAGAGACCTTTGCAACGGTTATAAATACAATGCTCAATTCTCCTTTTTATTAAAATTTTGTTTTTAATTATTTTAATATTAAAATCGTTAAATTTGCAGGTCGTTACATTCTTCCCCCTTGAAAGATTTGCGCCCTTGCAATTTCCTAAATACAACCTTTAGCAAAATTAATAAATCATTATTATTAGTCTAATCACATAATATGAGGAAATATATCAATCACAAGTTAATTACACAAGTTAACTACTTATAAAGGAGTATATAATGACCATATAACATTAACTATAATATAGTCAAATTCATCCATAACCTGAATGTAAATTTTCACCTACACATAATATATTAACACATACACTTTCTTAATCATACAATCCAAACTATAGTGTATAAGATAACACTTCATTAATAAGGGTGAAACAATATCAATCATAGATTAGTTCATCTCATGCATTTCAATAATTCAACCATAATTGAGTATAATTAAAGCCCACAACCTAGGTTGATCCAAACATGCATGTACAATTAAATGAATATAAATCAACAGTCATCATAACTAAAAGCACACATCCAAAATAAAATGGTACTATCATCACATTAACTTATCAACCTATAACATGTGTGTTAATTCCTATGCTAATTACACATCCTTCGTAGTTTGCATATCCTCAAACTATTGATGATCTTCCTCATAGTCTCTCAAGATATTTGGTGCACCATTTCAGACCTATATCGCCCAAAATATTATGTCTACCTACTTTTGGTCACATCCTCGAAATAGTATGCATTTAGCCATGGCCACACCCTTTAAATGATTTGGCCATTCACTTGTGCTCATCCACTTATGCTGCAACTACATTGATCCTTGCATCACTTGCGTGCTTTGGATATATGATAACTCGTATGACCATTCCTTTTCTAGGGATTAATGGAATAATCTTGATTCAGTGTACTCGCCTACTAGCCCATAGCCGACACTAGATCCATTCCACCGATCCAGGGTATACGAACCCATTCTCCCGATCTGGGGTAGCCATTCCAAGTACCCAATGAGTTACCTTACAATACCCCTGCTTATGAGTACATCAAAACACACTTCGAGTATCAACGATACCTTAGCACGTGTATTCGAGCCATTTCCTTGCTCCATTTTGTTTCCATTCTTCTTTACGGAACCCTTTAACGTTTCTTTCTTTCCATGATAGAACCCTTCAATCTACTATCCATGGATCACCCTTTCTACAACCCGCCTATGTGGATAATCATCTTCATGACCCCATTGATCGAGTCGCCATCTCTGAAACACAACTCCATCATCATCGAGTCATGAACGTCAAAGTCCCGAAGTCATCATGTCGAAACGTCACACCTTTACCTCATCATTTATCATCGTTCCATTTTCTATAATGATTCATGCATCTAATGTTTGGGATAACTCACCCAACATACCAAACAGGGACCTGCTAGTAAGGAGAGTTCCAATATACCTTAAAAGCAAAACATCTGCCCATTTTTTTCCAAATTAAGGCTTCCATCTCCCTTTAAAACAAAATATCTTCTTTTCTTCTAAACATACACTGTTAATTTATAAAACAATTTCTCAAAATAATTTCCATCATTTTAAACCAATTAAAAATAATTTTGAGAAAACATCGTCTTATATAAGAAATCAAATTATCTTTTGAAATAGAAACTCTTTATTTTAAAACATTTATAGAAGCTAAAAATAGATTTTTGAAATGCTCATTTTAAAGTTTTGTATAACGGACGTCCCGCCTATCCTTGATTTCTCAATGGTATCCATCAGGCCTTTAGTCACTAAAATCCTCTAACCACTATCACTCATCTTCATGAAACATCTTCATATTTCTTAGTCAAACACGATACAAACAGTTATAATATGTCAAACAGAAAGCAACCAAGTGAATAAGTAAACAACCAAATAAATAACCAATTAAAACAAACGACAAGCAAACAAACACATAATTTTAACAAACAGATAAACAATATCCAATACGAGTAAAAGATACTAATCCAAACAAGCATGACATTAATTAATAGGTGAACATCAAAGAAAAAATTAAGCTAATAAATAATAAAAATCAATCATAGTATAACAAATAATTAACAATATAATGCAATTAAGGAAAAATAATAATTTAGAAATGCACGACATAGATTAATTAAATTAACATTCAATAAGTAACAATTAAAACCAATCATAGTAAAATAGACTATCAAAAGCATGATACAACCATAAGAAATTAATTCAAACGAGCTCAACATAAATTAATAAGCAGTAAAATTTTCTTAATTGCAATTAATTTAACAAACAACAATGCAATACACCAATTCATCCAAAGTAAATGAATATAACCAACAAGGCGACTATCCCAAACATTGGAATGGGTAGCCCTTCTTCATATCTCAACTCTCTCCACGGAATGGAACAGCTGGACATCCCTACATCTCATTAGGGAAAATTGAACAAATAGTCATAAAGATAACATCGTCATAATGGGTGTCGGACAAACTCAAAACTCATCTTACCCCATCGTCTTACACCCCATGTTACAAAGTTTAGTTTTATAGTTCTCAGTTAAAATTCCTAAGTAAAATCTCTTTTTAAGAAACACCATTAAATTTTGTTATTTAATTAAATATTTTACTTTTTCAACCATTTACTTTTCAAAACAAATCATCATCATCTTAGTAAAATATTTTTCTTAAGGTATTGTAAAAATAGTTATTTTATGACACATCACTTTTTGATAATATATATTCTCAATAAAATAATTTTAAAATTATGTCTCTTTTTAACCAAAATCTCTTAACCGGGTAATGCTTAACAAAGTGAAATTGAATTATACCAAAACCAAGTAAGCGATAAATTTGGTCAAAATGTCACACTAAATGTTAAGTGATGTGCGAACGTTAATAATTGAATAGTTCGATATTAATCGCCGATCAAATTTACACCCAACGAGTCACATAACCGAAACGATGAATTCTCTTTTGACCAAAAGATTTAATTAGTTTATAATTATTATAAATTATTTAAATTAATTACTATTTATGAAATATTAATTATAAAATTTTGATTATGCTTTAAGGAATAAATATTATTAAATATATTTATAATAGTTATAAATATATCAATCGATATACGATATCGATAAGCGATTAAACTGGATTTAATTTAATAATATTTTCTTTGGGGTTAAATGGGATTTTCGCCCATCCCGATGGTGAGAATTTTGGCTGCAATAAGGGGCGGCTCAAATTAGGGTAGAATGATTAAATTTTGGATGGATCAGATTGAAGGAAACTAGTATGAGATGTGATCCACTATTTTCTCTCTTCTATCCACTACTTAAACATCTCTAACCCTAATTTCAAATGAATTTTGGCTGCCACTCCTTCATTCTATCTCTGGTCGAAATCACACCATAGGTGCTTCATCATATCGAACTCAAACCAATTCAAAATCAATCACTATCCGATAGTCAAAGATCAACGGTTTAAGGAATAGCAATCTGCCGAATCGAAAAGCTTTCAAATGAGAGAATTCATCATTTCAAGGTATGGTTAAGGCATTGGTTTTTAGGTATGCTTTACATTGAATTATATTTATAATTTTCTGAATAGTATTTCATTATATATAAATATTATTGTTATATTGTTAGTTAAGTGACGATTTGGATATGTATTAATATTATCACAAGTTAGATTGGTTATATGTATGTATTCAATTGAAATTTTTTTACATGCAAGATAGATCTGTACAACCGCATAATTTAGATATAATTAATTATTATTTTATTAATATATATATATATATTTACGAATATATATATTTTATTTAAAAATATTATTTTCCTACTATATATATATTAGTTTGTAATTTATTCATAAAAAATAAAAATATATTATATATATTTTAATATTTATTATAATAATATGCATATAAATAAATATATTATTTATATTATATATATTTATAAATTTCATACACGCACATACATTTAAATATAGTCATTTACATAAAATTGTTCAAACAAAATTAACATATACATACATACATACATACATACACATATACATATACATATATATATTTATGTAAGTAATAAGCTTGAATACATACATATATTGGAAAATATACAATATATATCGGATGAGCTAACATGTTCGTTGCGATGTAAATCCCAACATCAATACACGAGCGTGTTATACCTTGCACGGGATATCATATTACATATGCACACACATACTTCTATGTATACGATACATATGTATATATCTATATGTATAATATATAAATAAAACAAAACTATATAAATTTTTAAATTTAATAGGCCCAATATAATTCTAATAAGGGAATTTTTTTGAAATTCACCCATAACTTCCATTGTGGGCTGACCCAGTTCCAACAAGGGTATCGAAGCCCAATAGCCTGTGCAGTCTAAATTAGTCATGTTAGGGTTAACTAATTAAGTTTACAACTCAGTTAGTATGGTCTCTAAGAAAGACAGTGTCAAAGGATTGGGTTTGGGCAATCAAGTACTCTATCCTACCAGGTTGTCGGCCTGGCCCAAACAGATTTGTGAGCCCAAAAGGTTGCCCCTAATAGAAGAAGCCCACTTTAAACCGGGCCTTAAGGCTAATTTCAAAATTGTTTTAAAATTAAAAATAAAAGTTTTAAATTTAAAAGTTAAATTTAGAAATACGAAAATTATTATAAATGTTGTAATATAATTTTTCAAATTGTTTTGAAAATTGAAAATATAAGATATTTAAATTTAAAAGCTAATTTTAAAATATAATATATATACATATTATAAATATTATAATATATATGATATATGTGTTATACTATAAAATTTATATTATATAATAAATATTTAATATTAGTGTTATATTAAAATATTATAAAATTAATTAAATAATATTTAATTAAAATGTTATACATAAGACCATTATATAAGTAATATAAAATACGAAAGTTATATAATAATAAAACTTATATAATATGAATATATAAACTAAAGATGGAACATCAAAGAAACCCAAATAGACTTAAGGTATAAATACATATGTATTGTACGTATATCGTGATTTCTTATGCATCCGACTCTTTAATCGTAAGGGTATTTCATAAAAAATACATTCCGTAAGTCGATATCACTCAATATAATATACCGAAGATTATGAATCTTCAATATAATGTTGTCCTCTACCATATATATATATATATATATTAATAAATTACTTGCATACTCCTTAGTTGTTGAGCAAACTCAAGCTAGGGATATTATGTGTAGTATTATTAATATATTGAATAGACGAGGTAAAATAACTATATGTATTTGTTAAGAAAACTCAAGGTACATATATTATACTTAGGCCGTCGTGATACGATAGGTACGAGTGAATAATTTCATTTCGATTTGTTGGGCAAACTCAAGGTCAAAGTGAACTTAGGATAAGGTACTAAGGGTAAGGAGTTGTATAAGATACAATTGATAAGAAGTCATCCATCGTCCATAGAGCTATGGTTTGTCGAGCAAACTCAAGGTCAGAATTCGAAGACGAACGAGTCCCAACACTCATTAGTGAAGTCAAAAGACTTCTATGTTTCGTTTAGGGTTTGGTGAAACATAAACGACTAGTGAGAGCCTTATTAGAAAAATGAAATGATAACTTTAACCTTTCTATATTGTAAGAACATATGCTATATAATGTTATAATAACCTATATTGACAAATTTGTGCATTTAATATGATTGATAAAATGTTTATCAATTAAGATACACAATTGAATTGAATTGAAGGTTGGCAAATAGAAATATAACATATACTTACTAATAAATGCTTCTTGCATGTTAATGTTTCAATATCCATGCAAGCACCTTATTTTTGAGCTACTAAATTCATTCGTAATTTGGTCACTTATGTATTTATTTGGTCGAGACCGTGTATTGCATTGTATGAGTTTCGAACTCTAAAAGAAATACAAACTATGGATATTTGTTCCATATACTATTGAATATGTGTTATATGGGGAACGATCACAGTTCATAATGTACGATACTTCGATGAAATTAGTTCATTTAGAATAAGCTAATAAACAGTACCGTGAGATCGAGTATTTAATTTGATTGATTACAAAAGGATCGTATTGTGCTAAATGTAACACAAGACCAAAACTACAAGAAAGATCTAAGAATTCAATCATTGAAATATTAGTTTGATCAGTTTACATAAGGTGCATCATATTTGATGTCCTTAAATGTTAAGAATGATCAAATGCATCTTTGTAAAGAGTTCATTATGATGTCGTAGTAAGGGATTTTTTTGGAATGGTTCGATCATTTAGAAAGAAAAACGAATGTACAAGAGTAGATGTAATTTAAAGTAAAATTAGGTTAAAGAGAGTGAATGGTCACTTCTGCTTCATAAAGGAAATATCAAAAATGATAATTGTAATAATAATAATTAATCCTTAACATTGGAATGATAAATATGATTTCTATTCTGAATTATATTTTCATATAGAAAATTGTTTTCTATGATATTTTTTTCTCCGAGTTCAAGATATTTGATCAAAGAACTCTTTACCGTAAACTAGTTGCAGTATATGAAATAAATAATCTATATTAAGTGAATGATGGACCTTTGAATTTAGTACACTATTATAGCAATGGCTCAAATATGGAAGCATTCCATGTAGCACTTACTAATTGCATCATATTGCAAAAATTATTTTCATAAAACATACTGAACATTAATTATGAAATAATGATTATTTTTTGGTGCCGACTGAAAAATAGACATAGTTATATTTTAATGTGAATGTTATGAATATTCGTTATGAAATAAAACTATAATGTGGTATTTGTTTTCACAGTAAAAGTGATGCATTGAAAATACCGAAGTATCTAAAACTATTTGCAATTATTTTGGAATTATAGACTAAGTCGTATGTTTTGAGAAATATTTTTTATTATATGATTATGAATCATATGGTACTAGTTAATTATATCTCAAATATTTAAGGGCAATGCGCCCATTTAGTTGGAGCGCCATAGGAGTTGATGAACTCTTCGGATTGATACATATAGATGTATGCAATCGTACCATAAGGTTTCTATGTACTTCGTCCTAGTCACCGATGAGTCATTACAAACATGGATAATGTGTATTTGATATGCATGTATAAGTGTAAGATAAGCTCATAGAATATAAAATAGTAGTAAATAATGTAATATACGATAGAAATGATTCGATATGATCGAATGGGTGAGTATATTGGAAGGAGTTCCATTCCATATGTATCTAACATGAATAAAGATTCTATCTCAAAAGGTTACTCCTCCCTATAATACATAGTGATGTATTGATAATGAGTAATCGAACTTTGTTGGACAAAGCACGATTAATAATGAGTGAAGTTAAGTTAAATTCTTTCTATAAGGTTGTGTATTTCAGAGTCGTACACAAGGTTAAAATTAATTTCATTTAAATGATAGTTTTTAAAATCATACAAGATGAGGGTTTATAAGAAACCCCTACATATCCTAGGCCAAGGAGTTGGCAGATTGTGCAAGATGAAAGATTGCACGTAATTATTATACATAAGAGATCTTATATAAATCATCCTAAGAGAATTTTAGGATCGATAGTCATTAGATAAATAATTTATGTTGTGAACATAAATATATTGTGAACTAATACAAAATCATTTTTATATACGACAATTCATAAAATGTTTATGAATGCCCATTTCATTGCATTGAGAAACAATTGTTGTTTCAAGAAATACCAGCTTCATAGTTAAGGAATTTTTTTGAGAAATTATTGGTAGTGAAATGGAATTGGATACAATCCAAAGATAAAACTAATTATATGAGATGAAATGAAAATAATCAAGCTAAACGAACACATAGAATTAGAGTGTTTAATAAATATCCTCCCACATTGAAGAGAAACTATGAGTTTCTTGTAAATGTAGAAAATATATAATCCTCGGTTATTTAATTAAACCATTAAGAGCGTTGACTAAATGATATGATACGATGTGTAGATCTGAAATAGATTCCAAGTATATTATAAAAATATGATTTTGATAGTTGTACCCAAAGGGATATGATCCATTGGCCGCAAAAGTGCCTCTAGGAGAGAGACAAATGCAGTTGGAATATAGTGAGCACATTAATAAGAATAATATCGTGAATTTCAATTGTTGCAATTAGAACAGATTTGTTATTAAACGTATTCAAGTTAATTCAGATTATACTCACAAAATTATCACATGTTATGACTTTATGTTTTGGTATGTATGTGTTGAACAGAAAATTCTGAATAATATTTAGAGTAAACTGTTTACACATAATACCAAAATGTATCGAAGTCTATGGGAGCAATATTGAGTTTGTGGGTTTTCGGATACGATCCAAGAACGGATACGAAAGTATCATTCAGAAAAACAACAAAATTGGATAAGTGTTTTGATAAGAATATCAAATAGTTTGACTGTCAATCAAAATGCAAAGGAAGTGTGTGTTTATAAGAAAGAACATTAAAAGGTACATAGATATTTATAAAGCATAAGTAAACAGCACACTACTGATTGTTAATGATGTACTTGTATTAAAATTGGCCCTAGTTATTTTAATACTCGGCGTTAGATTTCTAAATGATGTCTTTCATAGTAAGTATAAAAGATATTGAAAATGTCCCAAACGGTATGCAAGAACACCTATTAAAATGTTTAATATGGAACATGTAAGATGGATTCTTTTTGCATTGGCAATAGGAATTATCATACATGTTATGTTTTCTATGATATCATGATTAGTTTGTGTATTTGATACATGAAGCAAATACCAAATCCAAATTGATAACACTAAATGGTTGTTTGAGGTGTTCTCATGTACTGATGAAATACTAGAGAATTGTTTACAAAAACAAGAAACTCCTTATGAAGGAGCGTTTGACATACACTTTCATAAGTGATATTGAGTATAATATGTTAATAATAAATTCAAGTTAAAAATCTTCAAATTGGAAATGTTCCAAAATAAATACTATGGCTAATTCAATGAAAAAGGGTAAGTACATCGCCTCGAATAGCGCTACAATAAAGGCAATGTATATAAATATAAATGAACAAATTTATGACCAAGCTAAGGGTGATTCAAATGTTGAGAATCTCATAACATCATTATATGATAACAATATCACGATATAGTTCATAACAGAACTTAGAGCTCACTGGAATTCGAGAGACATACTCCGAATTGTTCCAAATGATAAATGTAGTTTATCAACGTCGAAGAGAGTTAACTAATAGAGTAGATTATTAAAGCAAAATAGCATACCTGTTCACTAAGGGACATACTCGATTGGAGAAGTTGGAGTAAGATTCCATAATTGACCCCAAGTGCAGGTGAGAGATTAATAGAGTCAAAGGTATGCCCTAGGGGCAATTATGTAATTTGTTACATATATCTAACTCGATAACCAATCTTGTTTGAGATAAAAGGTATTTTCTTTTTATTATATATACTTGATATAATGGTTATATCAATATCAATTAATAAATTTAATGAAAAGTATAATTAATATAAAATCCATAAATGGTATGTTTTGTTATAGTATTTACAAAGTGTTGTAACCGTGACTAATTTATCACAATAAAAATAAATATAGCATTTTAAATGTTCCTAGTCAAGATGCATCGAGACTGGATATCAATGTATCCCTTGAGACTAGAGTACGTAACGCTCTCCAAATGTTGGATAGTGTATTACTCATGACTACTAGGGCACCAAGAGGTTACATACTGATAGTTATTGGATAACTATGGAATGACCCACTCGATGTTTTCTGTTGGTTAATATAACTAAGCTAAACAGAAAATATCGATGTGACTGATTTACATAGTTCTCTCGACTTGAGAATATTGTTGATCTTCAACATGAAATCTCCTCTTTGATTATAGCCAAACTATGGCATGACGTCCATTGAGTGACTATAGTTGGTCGAGTGGAAGTATTGGAAGTGAAGCACTATTCAAAAGAGAATTCGTCTCCTCGGTCATATAGGGTAAGTATCACGGTCAACTCAACTCAACTCAAAGTCAAAGTCTCTGGCCAGAGCAGTTCGGTTAATAATAAGTGTTATTATTAAACCAATGACTTTGTGTTAGGACTATAGAGTTGAACATGGACGATATTGGAATTTTGACCATTACCAAATTCCATAATCTAAAGTGGTGCAGTTTTGACGAAGAGAATTGGTATAAATAAAAGTCACAATCGGGTAACGCTTTACAAAGTGAAATTGGATTTTACCGAAACCAAGTAAGCGATAAATTTGGCCAAAATGTCACACCACCTGCTAAGTGACGTGTGAACATTGATACTCGAATAGTTCGATATTAATCGCTGATCAAATTTACACCTGACGAATCATACAACCGAAATGATGAATTCTCTGTTGACTAAAAGATTTAATTAGTTTATAATTGTTATAAATTAATTAAATTAATTAATGTTTATGAAATATTAATTTTAAATTTTGATTACGATTCGAGGAATAAATATTATTAAATATATTTATAGTAGTTATAAATATATCAATCGATATACGATATCGATTGATATGAAATTGGATTATATTAAATAATAATTTCTTTGGTCTTAAAATGGGATTTTCTCCCATCATGATGGTGAAAATTTTTGGCTGCAATATAACAATGAAGGGCGGCTCAAATTAAGGTAGTATGGTTAAATTTTGGATGGCTCAGATTGAGGGAGAACTAGAATGAGACGTGGTCCACTATGTTCTCTCTTCTATCCACTATTTAAATATCTCTAACCCCAATTGCAAATGAATTTTAGCTACCGCTCCTTCCTTCTACCTCTGGCTGAAATCACTCCATAGGTGCTCAATCATATCAAGCTCAAGTCAATTCAAAATCGATCACTATCCAATAGTCAAAGGTCAACGGTTCAAGGACTAGCAATCTGCCGAATCGAAAAGCTTTCAAAAGAGAGAATTCATCATTTCAAGGTGTGCTTCATGGCATTGGTTCTTAGGTATGTTTTAAATTGAATTATAATTTATAATTTTCTGAATAATATTTTATTTATTATTCTATTGTTAGTTAGGTGACAGTTCGGATATGTATAAATGTTGTCACAAGCTAGATTGGTTATATGTATTTATTCATTTAACAAAGAATAATTTTTTATATGCAAGATAGATTTATACAGCTGTATATTTTAGATAATTATTTTATTAGTATATATATATATATATATATTAATTACACACAGATAGTTTATATTTATACAATATATTTCTATGGTTAAAATTGATAATATAATTTTATACATGTATCTTTGTAGCAATCATAATTTTTGACAACAATAAAATAATTTTTATAATTATTATTATTTTAATTAATATACTATCTAAATAAATTATATAAAATTAAATATTTTTCAAAAATTATTCATAAATTTTCCAGAATTATTTTATCATAAGTTAAGCTCTCAACCAGTAAATATAAAATTAAAAATTAATTTTGCTATTTTTAAAAAGTATTATGATAATCGGTCGAAAATTAACAAAATAATAAAAAATATAATTCGACTGAGAAAATTATGAAAAATATTTTAAGGATCAAAATATCATATATGATTTACTGGAAATTTAAAATTTGGTTAAGTGTTTCAAAAATAATTTTTTATTAATATTTTATGTATTTTCAAAAGAATATTCAATTAATAATTATTTTAAATTAATAAAAATTAGTAATTAATTTTTTGGTGCTGTACATATGATCTAGAATTTTTAAAAATAATTTTTTTATTTTGTTAATATATATATATTTAGATATTATAAATATATTTATGAATATATATATATATGTATATATATATTTAAAAAATTATTTTGTCATTATATATATATTGGTTTGTATTTTATTCATAAAAAATAATAAAATTATATATATATATTAATATTTATTATAATAATGTGCATATAAATTAATATATTATTAATATTCTATATATTTTTATAAATCTCATACACACACACACACACACATATATACACATATTTAAATATTTTCATTTACATAAAACTATTTAAAAAAAATTAACATATACATATATACATATACATATACATACAGATACATACATACATACATCATACATATTATAACTTACATGGGATGTAATGTTACTTATGCACATACATACATATATGTATATGATACATATGTGCATATTTATATGTATTAATATATAAATGAAATAAAACTATATAAATTTAAATAAAATAAGAAATTTTATTTAAATAAAATTTAGAAATATTCTAAATGAATTAGACTTCATAGGCCCAATATAAATCTAATAAGAGATTTTTTTTTGAAATTCACTCATAACTTCCGCTGCGGGCTGACCCAGTTCCAACAATTACTTCATTTATGGATCTAATGGATTATATGTTTATGCTTATTTATTTCTTATTCGTACCTTTTTCTAACTAGTGCTAGTTATGTTTGTTATACCCAAAATACACTAATTATTACAGGTTAAAAGAGAGACCTTTTAGTTGTTTAGTTATAAAAAATGTAGTGCTAAAAGGTCTCTCTATTAACCTGTAATAACTGCTTTATTATGGCTATAACAATATTTTTGCTTTATTAATCAATCATCTTGTGCAATACTTTGTGTATATGAATATCCAAACAAGCGGACCATTCATTACTATCCAAGGATACATTACTACTTTCTTAGGAAATTGCAAATGCTACATTTCTAGGAATATAAAATAAAATGCTAAGAATACAAATTTCATGGTTCAAAATAAACTATAATTCATGGAAGTAGCACAGATTATTCTTCTTTTGCAGTCCATCCAATATTGGGTTGTAACTTCATCCATTTCAATCAAATCTTTAGCTATAATCGAGTTTTCATATTTTGACGTTCAATATCCCCTTTTGGCGTTCAAGATCCAATATTTATTGCTCATTTTCTGCAAACTTTCTTATCACGTCAACATTTTCCTTTACAACCATGGTCCTTTCTTTATGTCTTTTTTCGTGTTTTTCCTAGGTGGTGCACACTTGAATATCCAAGGAAACTTCCACCTTATTCTTTTTTATTGTAGATTTCGATCCTACCGGTCTAGTATCTTTATTGGACCTCTAAGGAAGCACATCTACATTGTTTTTCGACTTAGAGGCATTTCTTTGGCAGATGAGCCTCCCAAACTAGTGTAGACTGTCGATTTTTATGATTTTTTCTTCCCTTTGTATTTTTTCTGAACATCTCTCAAGTTCTTTACATTGTTAGAAATTCACTTAGGTTGACAATTTCTGAATTGGTAATAGTGAGGTTTTTAAATACCATTTTCCTTTACAAATAACTTTAAGAATTCCTCATTCGCTATTTTGTTTCTATAACAAAATTAAATAGAATAAATATTCATATTTTTAATTCACCTAAAAACGACAGTAAAAAAACTTACCAAATAACCTTTGCCTCCTCTTCCTCTAGAATTCGCTTTCTTGATTTGTAGATCTATGATTCGTAAAATTGAGTTTGTCGATTAATTGTTCTGAATTGAACTTGGATCTGTGATTCATAAAATTGATTTATAGATCTGTGATTCACATGTTGTGAAAGTGACTAAAGGATCGTGCAATTGGAATATTAACTAAACTATTTACTTGAACGGAATATAAATATAAAAGTAAAATAATAAAGTAAATGACACCAGAGAATTTTATACTGGTTCGAACTTCCCGTTCTATGTTCAGTCCCAGACTCCTTCTGGAATTTAACTATCAAACCTCACTTAACCTGAAGGAACAAGTATTACACCTCCTGAGCAACCAAACAGGACTTCAACCGCCTAAGCAACAAAATAGGACTTCAACCGTCTGTGCAACCGAACAAGACTTCAATAATATTGATAATTTTCTTGACTGAATGTGCTCTTTTAATAGCACAGATAAGTCTTTAGAGTACACCTTCCTATAATCTTCTCCTTTGTGGTATATCATGTAATTCATAAAGATAGGAAATTTATTAAATCACTAATGAAGTATGCTTGAATGAACAAGTGATCAGAATGAAGTATTGAATGCTTACAGTTCAAATAGCAAGATAGATTAGAAAATAAGAATGAGAATTAGAATTGGTATTAGTGATTAAAATAATGGAATTCATGGCTATTTATAGAGATTGAAGAGTTGAAATCGTTCATGAAAGATAGCCATGACGAGATATGGAAGAAACTCTTGAATCAAGAGTTGTTTCTGTTCATTGAATTGAAGTGTCTTTTCAAAATATAGCCGTTATGAAGATTCAAACGTCTGAATGGAGCAACTCAGCTAGCTGAATCGACTTAAAATCAAAACAGAAAGAAAATAGTGCCAAAATGATACAATTCGGCCGACTGAATTTGTAAGGTCAGCCGGCTAAATTAAACAATTTAACCGGTTGAATTTCTTGTTTTCTGACATATCAAAAATGTTTTGAAAAACTTTACTAATCAAGCTATTGTGTGTGCGTGCATATACCACTTTGGAGAGATTTTAATATGAATTTACAACTAAAAACTCAGACCTTAAACTTAATATTGCGCTGGAGCTTCAATCCGGAATCTGGTCTGTAAATTGGTAGACTATTTCTCGAGTAAAAACAATATATTCTCCTACAAGTTTGGTTAGTTCATATAATATTTACTTATATAGTTGTCACAATCAAAACATTGAAATTCTGGGTTCTAACATTCCCCCCCTTTTTGATGATGACAACTATGTAAGTTTTTAAATATATAAAGTAATTTTCTCCCCTTGACTGAATACTCCCCCTATCAATCGTATTCTCCCCCTTTGTCATCAACAAAAAAGAAAAAATAATTGATATGAGAAATAAAACATTTCACATAGACATAAGCATATAGCAATGTGAAACAAAATAACCATCTTACATAGTAACTTCACATAGAACATTATTGATTGAAGAAAGTACATAAACATCATAAAAATATGTTTGAAACAAAATACTACAACTTGTCATGAATTAACTATCATAGCAATGCAACAAAAAGAGTTTAGAATTCTTCACTACCTTCTTCTTCATCTCCCTCTTCTTCTGAGGTCGTCCAAGAGAATGGTGCCAGATTTTCAATAATTCCCGTCGAAGTGGATCCGGAGCAAGAAATCTTATCCCAAATTTTATTTAAAAAACCCTTTATCGAGTTTAGCTTTTTGTTTGTTTTAGAAACATTCTTCTCAACATTAGCTAAGCGTCGATTAAGTTTGCTTTGATTTTGGGATAACGTGACAAGAGCATGTTTAGGAGGCACGTTAGTACGAAGTTCATGAATTTCGTCGCCCTCTTCTTCTTGTTGAGGAACTTGAGAGGAGGAGGAGGCAATATCCGTGTCTCTAGGTTGCAGAATTCTTTGATTACGATTTGCGACCCATTCTTCAAAGCTAATGATTTGTTAGTTTTCGGGACGCTTAGGAAGACCCATGAGACTAAGGGTCTTGGAGTTAAGCTCACTTATAGTCATGAAATCGGAATCAGACAATGGAACTCCAAAATTTTATAGAATCCGCATTATGTAAGCTCCGTAGTGAATCATTTTGTAGCTTCTTTTATGATTGATAGTAAGAAATTCATCCAATATTATTTTCCCCCAATTTACTCATTGAGAGGAGTAAATAGCGTATAAAGCTTGAAAATCCCGTTTGTAGACTTTTTCATAACTACCGGTCCGGGGTTGTAGAGATCGAATAAGTGCACGATGGATGATTCTTGCCTTCGAACGTAAGGCACTAGATTTTAAAATGGTTAAATCATCTAAAAAGAAAAGATGGGATACTTTATCGTGATTGTACATATCAACATCAACATCATCAATATCTAACCCCTCGGATGGACATTGTAAAATGTAGCCTAATCTTTGAAGGGGTTAATAATTTTTTACTCCACAAACCAACGTCCATATACAATCATCTTTGTTTTGGAGATTTTGATGATCGAGATTCATATTGGCATAGAAGAGCTTAATTAAAAGAGGGTAAATTTTAACATTATTAGAATCATACCCAATAAGTGAATCGAAACCATGAGCTTCGGCTAATTTCATGAATGCTCCTTCGAAAAGCTTCGAATTTTTCATGCTATTAAATCTATTAACCGCTGTATCATTGTATAACCATGCTTGAATTTGACTTTCAGAAGGTCCGGTTGTTGATTCTCTTGCTCTCTTTGATCTTGGAGGCATTTTGTTTTATGAAATTGGAAGAAAAATTGAACTTTTTGAAGAAGTTCGGGTTTGCTTTTGGGTTTTTCTGAGTAGTGAATGGTTGGGTAGGTTGAAAATGAAGAGGTAGATGAGAATATGAAGTAGGTTAGATTGGATAGTTGCATTGAAAAATATGCAGATCTATTTTAAAAAACAGAAAACAGATGAAATAGCCGGTTGAAATGATGATGGCAGTCGACTGAACCTGGAAAAATAGAACCCGTAGGAAATTAGTTGAAAAATGGCATGATACAGCCGGCTGGAATGGGGGGTTCAGTCGGCTGAATTCTGGGTTATATTTTTTTGAACATTTGAATATTCAGTCGGCTGAATTCTATGAGTCAGCCGGCTGAAATTGGAAGAATTGCAACTCGCAAGTATTTAGTTCAAAATGGGTATGTTTCAGTCGGCTGAAATGGTGGATTTAGCCGGCTGAAGTTAGAACATTATTTTTAATAAACTTGAATGTTCAGTCGGTTGAAACTGTTGATTTTGTGAGGTAGAGCTTATTTTCAGTTCATTCTAATTTGGGTAACAAACAAGCTATATATATATATATTTGTTTTTTGAGCTTTATTCTCATGTTAAAAAAATATAATTTTATTTCAACAAACGTGTTACATATCCAAATTACAATATCAATTTCATAAATTTATAAAAACGTAGATTTTATTTTTCCGAAGTCCGGTTCGTCTGAGCTTGGTTCAACTTTGGTGACATCACGTAATGGATTAATAGGAGACCAAACATTACGTTAAGCACCTTGTTCCCAAGAATTTGGAGACACTTGAGGTCGTTGAGGAGATGGATTGTGCACACCTTGCTTAGGAGTTGTTCCACAGAATTTAAGAGCGAATTGTTCAAGAGAATTTAAACGTCTACTATGGTGTTTTTGCTCATAATACATCTCGCGTTAAGGTTTCACGCTGATAGTGATGAATATCATCGATTTTCTTCTTGGTAGAAGGTGATCCAAAGTCTAAGTTTTTGTTAGTTCGTTCACTGTTTGGTGTATATCCAGTATGATGATTATGAGATGGAGTCATCTTTACTAGAATATACATAGGAGTAGATTTATTTGACGAATCCGAAGTTGGAGTGCTGAAATCAATTGATGAGAGATTGGAACTTTCTTGAGAGGACATGTTTTTAAGAAGATGTATGTATATAATTAATGTTAGTTTTTTTTTTAAAAAATTCTCTTCATGTATATATATTAGTTTCATTTTCCATTTCTGAAGTTTTATATTTTCTAGTTAACACTGATTACTATATTTCAGCCATTCCTTTTATCATCTACAACTTATAAATAGATATAAGATTGTAAGGTTAAAAAATATAAAAAGATTATAGCCATATATAAAATAAAAATAATGTAAGGTCTTAATGCAATTAACACAATAAAACGCTAGAATGATATGTGACTTCCTCCCATGGTTGCAGAGTTCGAGTGCCATCATTTACAATTTTTGTCCAATTAGATTTTTATTTATTTTATAACTTTTATACTTTAATATCATATTATAAATCATATAATGACATAATTCCTACTTCACGTCTTAATTTAAGAAAAATATTTTCATTTAAAGGCTTAATAAATATATCTGCAATTTGATTTTCTAAATATACAAAATCAAGAGAGATATTATATTTTTCTATGTTATCACGAAGAAAATGATGTCGGATGTCAATATGTTTAGCTCTAGAGTGGTTTATAGGATTTTTCAATAAATTTATTGCACTTGTATTATCACAATAAATTGTTGATTTAGACAAGTTTATACCGAAAACTTGAAGTGTTTGTTGCATATATATTACTTGAGCACATGCTAAAGCAGCAGAAATATATTTTGCTTCACACATCGAAAGTGAAACACAATTTTGTTTCTTACTAAACCAAGACACTAAAGATTGTCCAATGAAATGACATGTACCACTTGTACTCTTTCGATCCATTCAACATCCTCCAAAGTTAGCATCACTATATGATACCAACCCAAAAGGACATCCTTTCGGGTAAAAGAGACCGTAGTCTTTAGTTTTGCTTAAGTAGTGCAAAATTCGTTTCACTGCTTGTAAATGTGATTCTTTAAGATTTGCTTGAAATCGTGCACATAAGCATACACTCATCATTATATCGGGACGACTAGCAGTTAAGTAAAGTGAAAGTGACTAAAGGATCGTGCAATATGGAATATTAACTATACTATTTACTTGTGCGGAATATAAATATAAAAGTAAAAATCAAATCATACTTCAATATAGTTTTTGGTCAATACTTTTGCCATTTTCATCTCGATTGAGATGTACCGTAGTACTCATAGGTGTTGATTTAGCAGAAGTATTTTCCATACCAAAACGATTTATTAGATTATTACAATATTTTTCTTGATTAACAAAAATTCCATTATTAAATTTTTTAATTTGTAATCCAAGAAAATATGAAAGTTCTCCCTTACGAGACATTTCAAATTCCCTTGTCATAATATTCGAAAATTCTTGACATAATTTTTCGTTCGTGGAACCAAAAACGATGTCATCTACATAAACTTGTATATTTAAAATATCCATTTTATCTTGTTTTATAAACAAAGTTTGATTTAATTTTCCAATTTTAAAACCAAAATTTATAAGATAACTTTTAAGACAATCGTACCAAGCACGAGGTGCTTGTTATAAACCATATAAATATTTCTTTAATTTATAAACATGGTCTGGAAATTTTTCATGTGCAAGTAGAGGTGGCTGTTCTACATACACATTTTCTTTTATAAAACCGTTTAGAAAAGCACTTTTTACATCCATTTGATATAGTTTAAAGTTATGAAAACATGCAAAAGCTAATAAAATACGTATTGCTTCTAGTCGGGCTACAGGTGCAAATGTTTCTTCGTAGTCTATTCCTTTCTCTTGATTGTAACCTTGAGAGACTAATCTAGCTTTGTTTCGAATAATATTCCCTTGCTTGTTGGCTTTTGTGAAGACCCATCTCCTCGACTCTCGGAAATTGACACCAATACACCCACGGTATTCACGTGCCGTAAATTCAAGTGCCGGGGAGGCAGATTTTCAGAGGTAAAGTAAAGTAAAAGATAGAAACGCAAATTCTCACATTACGTTAAAATAGGAAGCTTAGGAGAGGGTTCCTGCCTTCCCATAAGAGGAGGGATAAGGTTGGTGCCACCGGCTGGGTTGGCGTTAGCTACTTCTAATTCTAAGGGATAAGGTTGGCGCCACCTTATCTTAGGCTGACCGGTTAATATAATCACTTACTTGACTTGGCGCATACTCCTACGATTTGCAGTCGCAAGCACCTTAGTATTAAAAGGAGAGATGCATTGACGATGAAAGGTATTATTGAAACACTTGTTCGGTCACGATAGATGAAGTTCTCATTCCAGTCGGGAGAAGAGAAGAATGGAAATCACTACGCGCCATCACTCCCGGCTGCAAGTTCGGGTCCGTGTGAGGCGCTCCCGGATTCTCTTCTCTGGGGAGGGCCAATAGATTGGATCACCTAATGGCTGCTTATAGCTCGGGGAGTCACTTCTCCTGGCCGCTCCGTGGTGGCATCGGAGCAGCCAATAAGCTAATCCGTTCCCAGTGACCCATCTAATTGATTCGATCCAGTGCAGAAAGAATCGGCTAATGAGACCTCGATCCCGAAGCCTTCGGTAAATAGTGCATACAACTTCCATCATCAGGGTACATCAGAGTTTTGTATGTACAAACCCAGCCAGGAACAGTTATAACTACCTACTCCCACACTTACTAGCATTACTAACTTATACACAACGGAAAACAAAAATAGATAGATAGATATCCCCATCGGGTGCTCCAGCTTCATGCTCCAAAAATCTCCTCCAGCATGCTCCTCCCAAAATACTCTAAACAGAATCCTGACCGCTGTTCGGGAAAATAGGGCACCCAGAGTTTAAAGGGAAAATAAAATAAATTCCGGGTCAGTCATGGGACTGGTGTGAGAAGTCAAAATACGTGTTTTGAAAACAAAAAGGTATCTCATAAGACCACGCTGCACATAAACACGGAAAGGGTTTTTACCTTGTGATAACCAAACATTTTACGTCAAAATAATTGATATTATTTCTAATGACACATCTTTGAAAATATTTGCAAGTAAACTTATCAATCTTAGCCGAAATTGTTACATTATTAAATTCCAGCAATACTAGCCACAAACGTGGGTTCTACAAATAAACTGGCAGGCACTTATTGGAGAATGGATTCCATACAAATGACCAGGTGAAGGGACTACCTTCCGGCAGTACATTTCTAGAGGAATGTACCAAGGTCCAATAGATGGTCCTCTACCAATACAAGACCGACCTACCTTTCCATAGATAGTACCGAATATGTCATCACCCCAGTCGTTACAATCTATCCAAGATGTCTTATAGCATACATCCACAATAATTTACATCCCGAACGTCATAGCGGGAAGAAATATATCTAGAAGGGGATGATCATACCCTAATAGTTGCGAACCACATAGCCTTGCTGCATCCAACCCTGTTTCGGTCCAGGTGTGAGGCCTGAGGTAACGATTACCTTTTCAGATAGCCCATCATCTTTCTTTGAATGCCACACTACCATTCTATCGATCACTTATTAACTTCCACAAACATACAACCTCTAAGCTCATACGTCTCAAAGAAGGGTGTTAAGCTAAGAGAAGTTACCTTCTCTGCCACCAAGCAGAACTACATTTATAAAAATCAACGATGTAAATCTCAAGAATGTAATGTCAAACATCCGTCCATAAAAGTTCATTCTAGGATTGAACGAAACCGAAGGCACTCTCTTACCACATCCTGTCGGGAATTAACCCTAGGATTAGTAGCGAGAAGTCCTTGCAACTCAAAGAATTTCAGAAATGAAGGGACCACTACTACTTTAGTATTTGGGAGCTAACCAGAATCATCAACAAGCAGTCCATTCATCCCGAAATCTCTAGTCTTCATCCTTGATTCTCTCCATCAGATCTTTATTTTTCAAACGCATACATTGGTTCAAAGTGTTAACCCGCCTTTAGGCAAAGCCACATACAGGTGGATTTAACCCAATCGACTGCACAATGATCAACGCTGGATTTTCGCCGATAATAAGCATGATCATTGTTATCCTGCCTTTTGGCAAGGCTGTGACACCAAGAGATCGACTGGAAACTAAAGACAGTTCTCCTCCAATGCCAGCTATATATAGGTTCACTATGGATACTAGTAAATTTTGCCTGAGTCCAGATCGAGCTACAATTGGTATGACACGAAAAGAAAAGCCATGAAAGCATACATTTCAAATTTCAAGTCAATCGGAGTTCAAATGCTCAAGATATGATCGATGCATGTTAAGCAATGCTCCCATTCGTATTCATCAGATCGCCTCCTTCGTATCCATCCCATTCGAATCCATCCCCAAGGCCTCGTTCGTATCCATGCAGGCTCGTATCCATAAAGCCTCAAGTGAAACACATTTGTTACGTACCCGCTAAATCCATTACCATTCGTATCCACTGGATGCCACTAATTTCGTATCCATCGAACACCTCTGCTTTGTATCCATCCAGAACTGCACTCTTCGTATCCATCCATCCTCGGATTGATGCGTATCCATCGTCTTCGGCTTGTTCACATCGATCAACCAACATCCAACTTGTACCCATCAAAACTGTATTTCGTATCGATTCGTTATTGTACTACATTCGTATCGATCGGCCAGCGATCGATGCGAATAACATAAAATGGACCGATACAAATGGCATTTATGTTGATCGATACGAAATGGAACAACAACCATGGATGTGAACAAGACTCAACTGGATCGATACGAACAAGATGTGCCCCTATGGAAGACCCGGTCACTCGACATGAAAAGTGGATCGGTCCAAGAAGTTAGCGCCGCGTTACCAAATACCACGTGCTTAGGAGCGATACGAATAGAGCGATGCGAACAAGAAGCGATGCGAACTCGGCAGCCATCGAAAAATACAAACTTGCATCGATCATAACTCACATTCTACAAATCCAAATGCCACCAAATTTTCACAGGAGCTTGCATACAACCTCAAGAATGTTCATGATCGATCTCAGCTCAATTGGGCAAGATTTGGATCGATACGAATCTCATTCGTATCGATTATGGATCGAGTCGAAATGTCAGGGGATCGATCGTGTGGGCCCACCCACGTGAGAGAAGAGGTCTTCCGGGATCTGAGCGAGATATTTGTAGCATACACCTATAAATAGCCGTCCAAGAGCTTCAGAAAAAGGATCTTTTTGGCTCTCCTCCATCCAGACTCTGCCGAGATTATCTTTGTACTTCACTTCTACTATTGTAACTCATTGTAACCAGTGAGAACCATCAATAAAACAGAAAATCCTTCATAGTGGACGTAGGCTACAACGCCGAACCACTATAAATCTTGTCTTTATACTGCTTTCCTTTTAATTTTTTGAGTGTTCTTCACATTTATTTTCTCTACATATTTTCTATCTGTGATCTGTGATTGTAAATGGGTGCTTTCATCGACAATTAGGTGTTTGTGACCAATTTTGGTGCAAACATTTTGGTGCTTTCACTGAGAAGAACTCAGGAATTCAACAACTTGAACTTTGGATCTGGAAAGCTATGGTGAAGCAATCAGCAAGGAGACCGAGAGCAGAAAGAAGCCAGCATGAAAGAAGTCAGGAGGCTTCCTCAGGAGTGAATCAAGCCTCAGTCTTCATCACCCGAGACGAGATGGAGATGATGATGGAAGTTATGCAGGAGGGAATGCTAAAAAGGCAAGAAGAGATGATGCAGAACCTACTCCAGCAGATTGGACAAGTAAGAGTGAAGAGTAAAGAGAACGCCACCATAATGGGTGCTAGAGATAAGGATCAGGAGCATGGAACAACTAGGGTCCAGAACAGAACGGGACTATCAGGGGTAGCCCCAGAGCTAGAAGGCATTCCCCAGGAGCATGTTGATCAAACCTCAGGCATGATAACAGGTGAAGCTGTTCAACACAGCATTGATAGAGGAATGGACGCCCATCCAGAAGAGCAGATTCTAGGATTCCCTCGCGAACTCGGGTGGAAGATTGGAGGCAACATACAAGGATTGCAGCTAGACGAAAGTGATAGATTGGCGAAGATGGTCAGACGAGCCATGAGAGGTGGACTAGTGAATAGAGATCTGGAAGATGTTAACAGGAGCCCCTTCACTCCCGCAATTAGGCAGGCTATGAATCCACCAAAATTCAAGCTACCGACATTGGAGATATACGATGGAAAGACAGACCCTGTTGTTCATCTGACGAAGTATATGCGGCATATGGAAGTACTGGGGGCATCAGAGGAGATCATGGCCCGATGTTTCCCACTATATCTGATGGACATAACAACACTATGGTTTAGGCAATTGGAGAGCGGTTCCATTAGAACATGGACCGAGTTGATTGAGAAGTTTATGAGGCAATTCAGAGTCCACATTTCAAGACCTAAGAATGTGATGAGTTTGACGACACTGAAGCAAAGAGTCGGGGAATCTTTGAGGAGCTTTCTGACACGATTCAATGCAACGACAACGTCGGTGGATCGACTAGATCCATCTATAGTTTTAATGGCAGCTGTATCCGGCATAGCTGATGGCACAGAATTCAATAACTCATTAACAAGGGATCCACCCATGGATCTAGGAGAGTTTTATCATGAAGCAAAAAGGTTCCTACGACAAGAGGATGCAAATGCTGAGAGAGAGAGAGGAAGGAGAAGGAGTTGATGTTTATGCAGTCAAAAGCGGAGATCCGCCCGGAATAGATTCAGGCAAGGATAAGGGGAAACAGAAAGCCGAGGATAACGATGATGGACCAAAGCGACCGCGAAAGGAACCGAGATTCATCTCTTATACGGAGTTGAATGAAACTTTGGAGCTGATCTACCAGGACACCAGGGGGCAGGTTCCTTATCAAAAGCCAATAAGGAGGGACCTGACCAACAGTGAAAGAAGATCAGACAAGTATTGCTTATTCCACGAGCTAAATGGTCATAGTACGAATGATTGCAGACACTTGAGGGATGAGATAGAAGGACATACCCGGAATGGTCTACTATCACAATATGTGAGAAAGCGAGCAACAATGGTGGAACAAGAGCAACCACCGCCTGCATCAAATGAAGGTGGCTCCGGACCGAGGCGTCAGCTTCTCATCAGCTGATCAGAATAATGACGAATAAGTGGCAAACTCCACTCCAACGCGATTAAGTCATTTACACATGTACAGGATTACGAGTGATCCTCGGGCATGCTCTGATACGACTATCAATTGCATCGGTATAGGTGTTTGCACTTTAACGTCTCTGTTTTGCTTTTGCTTTTTATTTCGCACATTTGGACTTGATTTTGTTGAACATTTCTGTTGAAAGTCTCATTTGAATGTAAATTTGGTTTTAATAATTCTATAACGGCCAAGTCACTTACACATGTACGGGATCGCGAACGGTCCTCAGGCATGTCCTGAGATGACGATAAACCTCTATAACAAACAATTTAGAAACTCACTTGAACGTGAAATCTGACATTAATGATACTAAGTCCCCCCTAGGCACACACAATTCGCCTCGAACGACACCCGACCATGAACGGTCACAATTCGTTGCAAACGACACCCGACCGCGAACGGTCACAATTCGACCGCCTCGAATAGCACCCGACCGTGAACGGTCACAATTCACCTCGAACGGCACTCGACCGCGAACGATCACAATTCGCCTCAAACAACACCAGACCATGAACGGTCACCATTCACCACGAACGGCACCCGACCTCGAACTGTCACATATCACTCCGAATGACATACGATCTCGAACGATCGTCATTCACAGTCAGATAAGACTATCAATCTCTTTTACAGGTCATCAACAGGATACGAACATCCAGCCTATGGCACTACAAAACACACCTTCCTATCGCAAGGCATATTTTGGGGGGCAAAGTGTTAACCCGCCTTTAGGCAAGGCCACATACATGCGGATTTAACCCAATCGACTGCATAATGATCAACGCTGGATTTTCGTAGATAATAAGCATGATCACTGTTATCCCGCCTTTTGGCAAGGCCGTGACACCAAGAGATCGACTGGAAACTAAAGACAGTTCTCCTCCAATGCCAGCTATATACAGGTTCGCTATGGATACTGGTAAATTTTGCCCGAGTCTAGATCGAGCTACAATTAGTATGACACGATAAGAAAAGCCATGAAAGCATACATTTCAAATTTCAAATCAATCGGAGTTCAGATGCTCAAGATATGATCGATGCAAGTCAAGCAATGCTCCCATTCGTTTCCATCAGATTGCCTCCTTCGTAATTATCCTATTCGAATCCATCCCCGAGGACTCGTTTGTATCCATGCAGGCTCGCATCCATAAAGCCTCAAGTGAAACACATTTGGTTCGTACCTGCTAAATCCATTCCCATTCGTATCCATTGGATGCCACTAATTTCGTATCCATCGAACACCTCTGCTTCGTATCCATCTAGAACTGTACTGTTTGTATCCATCATCCTTGGATTGATGCACATCCATCGTCTTCGGCTTGTTCGCATCGATCAACCAACATTCAACTCATACCCATCAAAATTATATTTCGTATCGATTCATTATTGTACTACATTCGTATCGATCGGCCAGCGACCGATGCGAATAACATAAAATGGACCGATATGAATTGCATTTATGTTGATCGATGCGAAATGGAACAACAACCATGGATGCGAACAAGACTCAACTGGATCGATACGAACAAGATGCACCCCTATGGAAGACCCTGTCACTCGGCATGAAAAGTGGATCGGTCCAAGAAGTTAGCACCGCGTCATCAAATACCACGCGCTTAGGAGCGATACGAACAGAGCGATGCGAATAAGAAGCGATGCGAACTCGGCAGCCATCGAAAAATACAAACTTGCATCGATCATAACTCACAATCTACAAATCCAAATGCCACCAAATTTTCACAGGAGCTTGCGTACAACCTCAAGAATGTTCATGATCAATCTCGGCTCAATTGGGAAAGATTTGGATCGATACGAATCTCATTCATATCGATCATGGATCGAGTCTAAATGTCAGGGGATCAATTGTGTGGGCCCACCCACGTGAGAGAAGAGGTCTTTCAGGATCTGTAACAACCCTGTATTTTGTGATTATTTTAATTATATATATATTAATTTCTTTAATTTAATTTCCTGATTTAAAAAACTTTATTTTATTTATTAAAATGAATAAATTTTGTTATTTTAAATATAAATTTTTATTTTGATGTGAATTAGAATTCCAAACATGACTAAAAAGAATATTTTCCAGAAAAGTGAATTTTGGTCAATATAGTCAAACTTTGACTTTTAATTTAGAAATTTGAAAGTTTGAAAATTTTAATTTTATCTTTTATTATGAAAGTAAATAAAATTTTAAGAATAATGCTTTTCGTTTCGTTGAAATCTGATTTATAATGTGAATGTTATGCCTTTTTCAATATTGTGTGTAATTTGCTGTATTTAACAAATTGTTTATTTTAAATTGTATAAATAATATTTTATTTGGTCATGTAATGTTCTAATTTATATTTATATGGGTAAAATAACATGTTATGCATATATTTTGATTTTAAAACATTTTTAAAAGTATAATTGACATTTTCCAGTGTCAGTTGTATTTTTGCTTACAATTTCTAATTTCCAGTTTCAATTAATTAAAGTAATTCTTTATTTTTTTTTCTTAAAATCTTATTTTATTCTCATTCCCACTTTATTTTGTTCCTCATTTATTTTATTTATTTGACCTTTTATTTGTTTAAAGTGAAATAGAAATTTTCTAAAACTAGTGATATTCTATTTGTAAATTTTAAGTCCTGTTTTGAATTTTTAAACAATTTCTTTAGTTCTTTTTCTAATTTCTCTAAATTTAATTAATTATTTCATTTTTAAAATATAAATGAATTATTTTACTTCACATTTTTTTTTAAAATATTTTTAAAATGAAGTTTTTAATTTTCCAAAGTCAATAGTGATTTATTTGTAATTTCTGGACCCTGTTTTCAATTTTTAAGCAATTTCTTATATTCTTTTTCCATTTTCTTTAAAATTAATTAATTATTTTTATTTTATATTACTTTGTTTCGGTTTTAAAGTCAATTTACTGATTTTATTTTTGTTTTATTTGAATTTAAAGAAAAAGAAATATGAAGAGTTTTAAAAGCTTATTTACCTTAAGTCCTTTCATCTCCTTTGTCCTTTCATTTGCCATAACTCCTCAATTACTATCTTGGCTGTGCATTTTTGGTTTGTAGCCGTGATTTTTCAGCCTCCATTCACCCAAAAACATTTTACCTTCTCATTCATTCATGGCTTCAAGAAAAATCTATGGGTAATGGCTACTTTTTACACTTTTCTTCTCATTTTTCATGTATTTTGCCTTGTTTTCTTTGCTTCTTTGAATGGCCTCCACTCCATATCCACGGCCACCACCCCCTACATCTCTTCCCTGCCATCACCACCAGCTACTCCTCTAGTATTGACCAAGGCCGAGCCACCATGATGCCAAAACTCCATAAAAATTGCAACACAAGCCATAAAAAACATGTTGTTTGACCACTATTTGTTCACCACTTCATTTTCCACCACCACCACCACCTTAGGCCGCCTCCACCACCTCTGGCCAGACCACCACACACCTTTCCTTCCACTGACCTGATCCATACTTCTCTGACCTGACCACACAAGCCCATGGCCGAGCCATTTTTTGTGAACAAAACCCACCAATTTTGCCTTAAACTCTTCATATTCCTTTGTATAAACTTTCTCCTCATATTCTACTACCTAGGCCATGCATACACATGACCAAACCTGAGCCAAACTTGTTCAAACCAGAGCCAAAAACATCCCTAGGCCATGACAAAAGAATAGAGAAAGCAAGGCAAAAGATTTGGCATTCGTATCTCTTTTTATTTAAAAGTTATGTCATTTCTAGTGTATTGAAATTTATGGTTTGCTTTGATTTTTGTTTGGGTTGTAACACAAGATCTATATCATTGGATTTGTTCTCCACACTCAAATTGTATTAGAGTTGTCGTGCCTTCATAATCTTTGTGTTGTGAGCTTTGTTGGCAAATCTCCAGCTTAACAGGTGAGTTATTCTCACCAGACAATATGTACATATATAACTAGTGAATTGACCCCTTTTGAATCTGTAAAATGCATTATCATGTTACACTTGCTATGTTATGATTTTATGATGTTCACCCATGCTTAAACACCTATTATATTATATGTTACTGTTATATTATGCTGTTCTATTATTTTTATCAGTTTATCACACTGCAAGTTCCCTTTAGATTAGAATCACTATGGGTTGAAATGATACATACCCGAACGGACTTTAGAATAGGAGAAAATCATTATGGGCTGAAATGATAGGCCTGAATGATTTTCAATTATTTTTCATTTCCTTGGGATTGCGGGTTTGAAATGATCAAACCCGGGTTTTCTTTGTAAATTACGGGTTGAAATGATATATTACCCGTATCACTTTACCTAGACTAGAAATGAAATACAGACCCGTTGTTAAAATATGTTTTTATAAAAATCTTAAAAATATTTTTGAAATGTAAATATTATAATATTTGATTTAAACTAAATAAAAAAATGATTTATGTAAGCATTATTGATTTTTTGAAAATTTATAAGTGAAATAAATTATTGGTAAAACTAGAAAATTTGAAATGTAAGTTATTTTGGGAAATTTTAATTGGGTGATAATTGGAATTTAAATTAAATATGAAATGTGATAACTTCATGATAATTTGGATTAAAGTGAATTTAAATGATTTTTATATTATATTAATGATTTTGAATAAAGTTAAAATGTGAAATGAATGAATATTTAAGTTGAAATTTTGAAATATAACTAAAATTGGAAATTTGTGAATTTGGCTTAAGAGTGAATTTTAAGTTAAGTAAATAAAAATGGAATTAAGTTATATTTGAAAATTTAAAATTAAGTGTTAAGTTAATTTAATGAATTTATAATTTAAAATTGGAATTTAATAAGTGAATTATTATTAAATTTTGATTTTTGAATGGAGGTTTAACTTTATAAAATCATGAATATAAGGGTATTTGAATGATTATATATGATTTTATAAGTTAAAAATGATTCATATAAAAATATAATTGTTTGTGAAATTATACTGAATATTTGAAGTTAATTAACTGCATCTCTGAAATGCTATTAATTCTAATGTAAATGATAATACAACATTTGTAAATGCTGTAGTTGATAATAATGAACCAAATGGCTAAATTTAATTAAAGGCTATTATAGCATTTTTGTAATGTTATAATGGTTGAATTTAACTAAGTTTATTTGAAACTAATGTAACCCTATTACAGCATTTTAAATGCTGTCTTTTGTTAAATTGAACTGTTTTAAATGTGACTTTCCGTAGCATTTTCTAAATGCTGCAAAAGTTGAATTTTCATTGTTTTAATTAATTTAAGTGAACGAATGAAAGATTAAAATTTTGGAAATTTAATAATTTAATAATAATAATAACTTTATTTTTATGATTTAAAATAAAGTAATTTGTTTCGAAATATAAACTATTTTGAAATATGATATTTTGATATTTTGAAATGGATTTTTGAAGGATATTGAATTTTGAAATGATATTTGATTTCGAAGTATAAAATACCATTTTGAAATTTTAACCACGGGGTGTATTTAATTTATAGTTTAACTGATCCTTGAAGGATGCGCGATCCCAAGCATCCTTTGAGTTATTGTGCATTTCTACTACAGTTCACTTGAGTTGGTTTACATTATATAAGTATATATTGTCCTGACTCGAGTGTTTTGTGTTTTACTTTACGCTCGGGTCAGCCTGAGTATTTACAGCTTAGCTTTGGATCTCATTCTGGAGCTAGGAATCGCTGGAGATTCTGCTTGTCTAGTTATCTGTTCCTTTCAGTTCAGTTGTTCTATTCTAGTTCTGGTATTTATAAACTTCTATGTATTTGGGATTTCTATTGTATATGTTTTCAGAATGATATTATGTATTATGTTTTGAGAGTTTGTATATAGTAGCTTCATGAACTACTATGGTATTTTATTTCCGCTGTGAGTTATTCTGATATGTTCTGTGTCTGTGATTCTGTGTATTTGATTTCATTTGCTCCAAATTTATTTACAATCTATTATTTTGAATTATTCAAGTCAGACATGTGTGGATTATTGTCGATTTGAATGGTCCAAAATAGTGGGTCGTTACAGTTGGTATCAGAGCTTTGGTTTTAGGCAAACCTTAGCCTACGGAGCAAAAACTCATTAGAGATAGGGTAGAAATACCCTAGTATAAGTGAAATCAATCTCTGAATCATTTCTTTGTGAGAGAACGTATTTTCGAAGTATAAAATGATTTTCAAATGATTTTCAAATGATTTTTAAAGAATTTTCAAAGATTATTTTGATATAAATTTCCTTGCTTTGAAAGTAAAATATTTCTTAAACTTCATTCCTTTCGTATCCACCTTGTTAGTAATTTCTTTGATTAGGATCCTCTAAAATTTTGAACTTCTCTCTTGATTGATCTAGATCCATTGTTGATAGGAATCTATTTTGAGTATGGCAAAATAAGTAGTTTGTTAAGTTGTTTTGAGTAAACTCTGTTGTATCTTTTGCTTAGCTAAAGTTGTCCAACTAAAGATATTTATGCTTCTGTTTTCGTATGTTATGAATTCGAGTCTTTCCAAATTTTTATGGGAATTTTTCTGTATCGATATAGGTTATATATCTCTAATCTTCGTTTGGATTCTTATCGAATAAGATTCCTTTGAATTTTGGAACGCTCCCACTTGTTCTGAAATCCATTCCTGTCTCCCCTAATTGTATTCTTTTGATTTTGGAGCATTGCATCACTCCACTTTGTATGACCTTTATAGGGTGGCGATTCCGCCAATCTTTGAATGATTATAATTGGCATTGATTCATCGGAGATTTCTGTATCCTCGGTTTACGATGTTTTCTATCTTCTGCTATATTTAGATTCTATCTCTGGCAATCGAAGGTCGATTTGCCTTAGATTTTCGCATCGATTATATTCCTGAAGTCACGGTTGACCAGTTAAGGTCGCCCGCGATTCATATAGGCTTATCCATCTTCTATTTGGTAATTTAATTATCTTATCTTCGTTTGAGCCTATCTTTGAATTAGAATTCTATTTGATTAGAGTCCTTCTAAATTTGAATCTCTGTTTTGCTTTGAAATCCATCCTTGAATCGTCCCTTGGAAAGTTTGTGGTTGATTGTCTTTTGAAAATTATGTATTCATCGTAGTTTTTATTTTGATAAGGATGGCCATATTTTTATATAAAGATGAAATGTTTTTGATAAGGATTATGTACCTTTAAAAAAAATGAGAATTTGAAGTTTTGAAAGGATTTGAAATTTTGAAAATTTTATAAGAAATGTTTTCATATAAAATGATTTATAACTGAAGGTTTTGAATCTGAATTTAAGTGATTGAACTCTGGCATTTTGGAACTGGTTTTAAGATTTTGAAATAATAAATAATATGATTTGAAATTATTTTTCCGAATAAGTAATGTTTCAATGATTTTAATGGGTTTTAATGATTTTGAAGGAATTTCAAAGAAGTTTTCAAAGTAAATGGAAGTCCAGAACCACTTGTGTCGCTGGAAAATAATTTTGGTGATGAGTGCACGCATCATCGACATTGATTTTCGAGTTTCTGAGTGAGGGAGAGGCCACTTCGGTAACTTTGTTATGCGATTGATTTGTGAAACCAATTCTGATTTCAAATTCCGAAGCGTGATGTGATATTCGAAAGATATATGTATATATATTGAACAATTTGAAATGAGCCGGTGTTCAGTCCTTGAGTTTTGGATTTGATTTGATATAACCCTATTTTGGAATTGATTTACTGATTTAATTATTGTAACATCCCGAAATTTTTCGACTTTCGAAAATTCGACATCGATACTCACTTTATCGACCGCCGACCCATCGAATGCCGGAAACCCGAAAAGTTATGGTTTTAAAAAGAAGAAAAAGGTAGAAGAAGAAGAAAACAGAAGAAAAAGAAGAAGATGGAGAAAGCAGAAGAAGAAAGAAAGAGGAAAAAGATAGAAGAACAACAGAACAACATCAGAACAGAAAACAATATCAGAATCTTACACATCGCAGCGGAACAATATATAATAGATAACACTAGTCTTTTAAAACAAAGAACTATATCAGTTTATACATACATCAATCAGAGTCAATATACAACAATGGACAGTTATATAAACTTGTCCTCATACAGAATACACAGCGGAATAAATAATAATTACAGATATACGTCTCGCCATCCAGCTTGCTTCCAAAGCTCCAGAATATCCAGATAACCTAACTCTAGACTGCCCGTGTGGAAATTGGTGGGCACCCAGAGTTTAGAAGGGAAACGATAAACTCCGAGTCAGTCATGGTGACTGGTGTGAGATCGTAAAACAGTTATTTTTCACAAAGAAAATAAAACAAATTCGCAATGCTTTTGGAAAATGAAACTACCATAAGACCTCCCGCCACACACACAATGCAAACGCAGAATTGGAGGAGATTTCTTCTTATGATAGTCAAAGATGCTTACTACGCAAAATCAAATCATTTTGGATATTATTATTAGTGCATAGTGGAAAACATTTCGAAAGTAGAATATAAATCTTAGCCAGCATAGGTACCATTATATTATGCCTGCTATAGCTGCCTCCTGAGGAGACAGGTTATACAATTGAAATCGTAAAGGCTCGTATTGTTTCTTTGGATTTCCAACAAATGGTCAGGCTAAGGAACTTCCTTTTCCACGATGGGTACGTCCCTGGAATAGACGACCCGAGAACCTAACGTTACGGTTAGATTTCTGCCAACACAAGGCCGGGTTACCTCTGCAAAAATAGGTAACTACTGACACGCGTATGTCATCCCCCGATCGTAACCGATCTTCCCGAGGATCCCCGATTTCCAACAAACCACATAATATAAATGCAGCAACCACATAGGTTAAGTATCTGGGCTCCATACCATGATACCACCTCTATCCAGAAGGAATGACATACACTAAGGGGCGCTACTCCCTAGAACCTTGCTGCATCCTTCCTGTTTCGACCATTTCCGGGGTGTAAGGCTCGACGAAGTCTCGTCCACAAAGCTACGCTTTCTACAAAGCCATGCTTCGGGTTAAACAAATGATCAACCTATGATCACAAAGATATAATATCAAACAAATGATCATATCGCAAATGATCAAACACTGATCATTTCACAGCAACACTTAGTATGCCACGTTACCAAATTGGGAGTATATTGCTGATAAATTTCAACTACATAACCTCTGAGCTCGTACGTCTCAGAGAAGGGTGTTAAGCTAAGAGAATAAATTCTCCGCCACCAACAGATATGTATTTGAAAGAAATCAGCTCAATATCTCAAATTGTAACGTCAGACACACAATCCATAAAAGTCTGTTCCGAGATCGAACAGAACCGAAGGCACTTCTCACGAAGCCCTTGCAAATCCGGATAAATTTCTAATCACGTCCGGACTTCCCGTCACTAAGGGTGATAAAACCTCTAAATCGGAGATCAGCCGATGTAGAGTAACTCGACGGTAATCCTTCCGTTTTCAAAAATATACGGTCTTCAACACCGGTCTTCAAATGAAATTCATAACGACGTATCACATATTCGGAATGGGTTATATGACCCCATGGTCCTTTCCCGGCTAACCCGAATAGTGAGCGCTTATTCAAAAATAAGTGTGGCATTCAAATTCATCCAATTCACAACAAATACCCATTCAAGGTAATTATTGATAGTCGGTTATTTAACTATCAATAAAGATGCGCAACATCATCAGATTCCAAATAATTTTCCAAATTATTTATTTCCCAAAAATATCTTTACTAGACATAAAATTTCCACACTTCAAAAATAAATCAATATTTATTTTTAAACAACTTCCCTTTCTTTTATAAATTCCATATGAATTTATATTTTCGAATATCTACTGATATATGATTTTCGAATCAATTTCAATATTCAATTTCAATTTCAATTTATCTTTACAAGGATAAATTCTCAAAACGTTCGTTTCATATTGGAAAAGCAATTTCATACTTATTTAAAAATAAGTGTTTCACAAATCTATTTATTTTCAACACTTGGAAAATATTCGATATACTTAAATCAATATTAAGTATATATTTCGTTCTTTAAGGAAACCATTTACTATAACAACATTTATTTGAGTCAAAACGAATGTTACGTAAAACATCGTTACGACGACTCAAAATCACTAGTATAGGGATTCGGATTTAGATAGATATATAAATCCCAATACTACATCAAAACATTTCCTTTTGGAAATCATTTACTATAACAACAGTGTTATAGTCCATCATTTCCTTATTCCTCGAAAACGTCTATTTCAACAATAAATGTTGAAATCTATGATTTCGATATTCAATATATTCGAAAACATCTTTAAAACAATTAACTTCATTTCAATATCACTTTCCCAAAATCATATCCATTTTACTTAAAAATATATTCACTATCCAAAATCGTGAATATACTTTACTAACCACATTTCAACCTTTTCTACACATTTAATTTCAAGGATAATTCGCTATCCAAAATCGCGAATATATTTCCTTTAACAACCTTCTACCTTTAATTTATCAAATTCAATTGATTTCGAATTTTATAAAACAACGTTTATAAATTCTATTTCTATTTTATAACAACTTTGATTTATAAGTCTTCTTTTATTAACAATTCGATCAATATTCCATTTAAAGGCAAAAACCCAATTTATAAGTCAATTTCTTATAAATCTTTTATTCTACAATTTCATTTATTTTTATAACTTCACAATTTATAAATCTATAAATCTCGTTCACTTATGATTTTTATTTCATCTCATTCTAACACTTATAAAAACTCGTTTTATAATTCCAATATTTTAAATTTATAAATATCAACTTTATAAATCTTTTATATAGACCGTTTACAATATTCAAAAAAATCCCAACTTAAACCATTTTATAAATGAATCAACTTTTATTTCAAAAATCACACTTTGGTTATATTTCACCAAAAATCTTAACTTTTATAACTTTAAGATTTTTAAACGTTTATTTATTTGAAATAAATCAATTCAAAAATTCAATAAAATGTCTATTTTCAAAAATCACTTTAAAAATCCTTTTAAAGTAAAAGTCGTTATTTTTAAACTTCAAAACTGAATCCGATGATGCAACAGCACCAATTAGTCAATCATAACATTCAATATCATATATCAATATGATAACAGCATACACAACAAATATCTGCAAATAATAATATTGGTGAGGAATCCAGTTGGATCCCTCCAACCTGTTTCCCTGCATCCACAGATGTTAGCACAATACCAATTCCACTTCGAGGTGGAATATCGCGGTATATGGGTTTTATAAAAATATCCGCTTACTAACGGCGCAATAGGGTCTCATCCGCTATACGAGGCGGGAAATCAATCAATCCAATATATACATATGCCAATATGTATATATTGCTATATATATATATATAGATATATCCTACTATATCTAATATCACATCCAAACAACAATCAATAACTGCAAACATCAAATTTATTTTGAGTGAGAAGATCTCACCTTGATTTTATTTTGCAATCCCATTTCCATCTTGACTCGATTTTCTTGATTTATACCTTGTATAAATATTTACGCAGTTTATCAATATTCGAATTAAATCGAGTAACCAATTTTCATTTTGTAATCTTAATTATCCAACGAATTTATTAATTAAAACTTTAACCAAAAATTTCCTTTTTAGTATCTTAAGATAATTAAATAGGTTAAGTTTAAACCGATACCTTTTAATTTCTAAAGAAATCTCTTTTAACAATTTTATTTAACTAAAATTTATTTTACTGTAAAGATTTTTAATTCCTGCAAATTTTAAATGGTGATAAATCTTACTGTAAAAATGCTTAAGGATTTAAATAAAGCTAATTATACCTCGCTGAAGAACTCGCGACCACGACGACCAGGTACATCTCAGCATCGCGACCATCACTCCGTCGCCAATGCCTACAGCCTCCGCTTCAAAGACCAGACTGCTACTGGAACGTTTCGAGCTCGTCTCCACCACTGCCAGATGCCGAGGAATCCACGCTGCCACCAATCAAAACGAAACAGCGCCTCTATCACGCGATCGAGCTCGCGAAACCCAGCCTCCACTGTCAATCGACAATCCACTTGACAATGCGACGTCGACCTCAGGACTTCGATCGCCCCCACCTCGAGTTCAGTCACCATCGCCATCTCGAATACCCCCTTCGCCTCCACCAGGTCGCGACTACGCGCGATGCCGCGACGACTACCCATGCTCCTCCAATCGAAAACGCGCCGCCACTCCTTGCTTGCTTGACTCGCGAACGCGTCCGCCCCCCCTCTTACGCGCGTGCTTTGATTTCAATCGCGAAGCTCCATTGTTTTGAACGATTTCATGAATAAGGTTTTGGAAAGGGGGAAACGCGATTTTGTTTTAAAATGAACTGGAGAGGAGGGAATGGCGATTAATTGATTTTGTTTCGTTCGTTTGATTTGAGCTGAGGAATGAGAGAGGGGAGCGGGTATTATAAAATGAAGGGAAGAAGATTTCGAGATGAAGAAGAGATAGAATAGTGTCGGCCATTTTTTCTCCTTCCTCTTGACTTCGTCTGTTTTCCTTTGAAGATGAGAAAAGCATACGAATATAAAACTGAAGAAGTCAGCTACGCGTACATTACTAGGTCTGCTTGAGAAATGTAGGTTGGCTGATGGAGATTGAAATTTGACTGGTGAAATAAATATGATATTTAATTGAAATGATTAATTATTTCCATGCGTTCTTATCTCGTACGATCACACGATGAATCCGAATGATACGAAATTTGAAATCCGGTAATAATTCAATATTACGGACCTAATGAAACTGGTTTCGTCCAATTCCGAGACTGCGCCCCGGAACGCTATTTTTAAATATCAATTCGAACGATAAAATTTTAAAACTGAACAATTCAATTTCAAATTCGATTCTGAAGCTCCAATTATCTTCAGTATCATCAATATAAATATTAAAAGCTTTTCGAAATATTTTTCTTCAACTTTAAATTGAAGATTCAAATTTTTATCCAGTTTCAATAGATTAAATTTTATAATTTAATCGCCAAATTCAAAGTTATATCGGGGATTCAAATTAAATCATCGTTCAAATATTTAAAATTAATTAAATATTTTCAATTTAATTTGTTCAAAATTCTGGGTCGTTACAATTATGATTTCCAACTCTTGGATTGAAATATGATTTCTTCGACTATTTTGAAGGTTCGAGCACTTCCAAATCAAGGTTAACTTTTCAAAGCTAAATTTTTTGAAAAGTATGAATTATTTGATAAAGTATATAAATTTGTTTTGAATGTTTAAGTATGAAGTAATATGATTTAAATAAGTTGAAACTGTTTTGTTAAGTAAATGAATAAGGCAATTTTAAAATTTTCTAATATGAAATTTAGATTCGAAATGCTTTGAAAAGAATTTGGTCTTCAAAATATTTTGAATAAAATTTAGTTTAAATGTTTTAACTTAGTAACATCTTTATGAAACTATATATTTAACAAGTTGGAATAAATATATAAGTTGTATGTATTGTGTTTTATTCGCATAATTAATTTGATCCAAGTTTGAGTACACAAGTTCGAGGTGGATTACACCATTTCGTGTTAGGATTTTCATTCGATTCTTGATGGCGAATATTTGATATGGATTTTGGGCTTGATTCTAGAATTCTCTATTGTAGTATATGGCTATGCAAGGAGACTGATGGCTTCTAGTCGAGAAACCATATCGAAATCCGCATTAGGGAAGTCGAATGGACAATACTAGTTCGAAAGCGAACTTGTGTGATCGAGCGAGCGATCAAATGTAGTTTTGCGAAATGATGACGTATGTACATCTTATATCCTAATATCATTTATATATTTTGACGCTGAAATTGAAAGCTGTCGAGTTAGAATATCTTTGCTTACTAAAAGAAAATTCCAATTTAAATTACAAAGATATATAACCCATAAAAGCAAAGATATTCAAATCCCATATGGCTCTTCATACAGCGAAATTTATTTTGAAAAATTTGATCCTTATATAAGATGGACCTTACATAAGTATAAGATGATTTTGAAAACATTTGATTTTGGAAATGAATTGGTTGACTTAAATTATTGATTTGGAAATTTGGATTTATTTTCTAAATCTATTATTCTGGAAACGTTGAAACTAAAGATAATTAATTTGAGAAGAAATAATTCGGTGAAATTGTATATGATTTTGAAATTGAACTAATATTGAAACAAATTGAAATTTGAGAACCTTATGTTACTAAACACTTGATTTGGAAGTTGTCGAACTTATATAAAATTGATTTGTATGAGTATGAAATTGATTCGAAAACTATAGATTTGAAAAGGTACTCAATTTGAAAGTGAAATCTTATATATAATGGATATTATATAAGTACGATATTTGAAAGTGATTTGAAAAGGTACTATATGATACATATTTTCGAAGTAAAGATATGGAAAGTGCCTTCTGCTTGATATCCGATTTGTGGCCACATCTTGGATTCATTCTATCGATATTATTCTCTCTGATTTTTGGTTTTCCGGATATGATACTCGAGTGTCCTTCGAATTCCATGGCGTTACCCATGGTCTTACGAACTCGACTGCATAGCGTAATTCGTAAGGCAGTGATTGCTTAAAAGGTACGGATGTTTCCTGGGGGATCCAAGCGTAACCATTGTGTATCTGCGATCTATGGTCGTGTTAGTGGCGTAATCCGCAAGGCAGAGATTGCTTAAGGGGTATGGATGTTTCCTGGGGGATCCAGGCGTAACCATTTTTATGTATCCTGCGGTCCACCGTTTTGTTGCATGGCGAAATTCGCAAGGCAGTGAATGCTTAAAAGGTACGGATGTTTCCTGGGGGACCCAGGCGTAACCATTGTGTATCTGTGATCCATGATTTGATTCGTTTTTTGTTTGGATTGTACTTTCCATATCTATTTTTAAAGGTTTTCCCAGTATTTTCACTAGGTGTTGAAACAGGTCTACTAAGTACCTGGAGAATTCCAGTTTTGCGCCTGATCAACGCACTACCAGAGTCTACAGGAACAAGGATAAACTTGTTGAAACATCGAGTTATAAAAGTATTTTGATAAAATATTATATAAAGGATATTTTGATCAGTTATTTTCCTTCCTAAAGGATTTTAAAGTGTTTTAAATATTTTACCTCTTTAACCAACAATTTTAATTAATGGCTCATCCTTGTCTTTCAACCCATTTTCCCTCCTAGATATCCCTATTCCCCTACCTTCTTTTCGGGGATGTCTTCCTACCTATTGTTCTGCCTAGTTGTTTCTCCGAAATTTTTTCCTTTTCGAGGACGAAAAGATTTGAGTGGGGGAGAGTGTAACAACCCTGTATTTTGTGATTACTTTAATTATATATATATATTAATTTCTTTAATTTAATTTCCTGATTTAAAAAACTTTATTTTATTTATTAAAATGAATAAATTTTGTTATTTTAAATATAAATTTTGATTTTGATGTGAATTAGAATTCCAAACATGACTAAAAAGAATATTTTCCAGAAAAGTGAATTTTGGTCAATATAGTCAAACTTTGACTTTTAATTTAGAAATTTGAAAGTTTGAAAATTTGAATTTTATCTTTTATTATGAAAGTAAATAAAATTTTAAGAATAATGCTTTTCGTTTCGTTGAAATCTGATTTATAATGTGAATGTTATGCCTTTTTCAATATTGTGTGTAATTTGCTGTATTTAACAAATTGTTTATTTTAAATTGTATAAATAATATTTTATTTGGTCATGTAATATTCTAATTTATATTTATATGGGTAAAATAACATTTTATGCATATATTTTGGTTTTAAAACATTTTTAAAAGTATAATTGACATTTTCCAGTGTCAGTTGTATTTTTGCTTACAATTTCTAATTTCCAGTTTCAATTAATTAAAGTAATTCTTTATTTTTTTTTCTATTTTTTTTCTTAAAATCTTATTTTATTCTCATTCCCACTTTATTTTGTTCCTCATTTATTTTATTTATTTGACCTTTTATTTGTTTAAAGTGAAATAGAAATTTTCTAAAACTAGTGATATTCTATTTGTAAATTTTAAGTCCTGTTTTGAATTTTTAAACAATTTCTTTAGTTCTTTTTCTAATTTCTCTAAATTTAATTAATTATTTCATTTTTAAAATATAAATGAATTATTTTACTTCACATTTTTTTTAAAATAAATGAAGTTTTTAATTTTCCAAAGTCAATAGTGATTTATTTGTAATTTCTGGACCCTGTTTTCAATTTTTAAGCAATTTCTTATATTCTTTTTCCATTTTCTTTAAAATTAATTAATTATTTTTATTTTATATTACTTTGTTTCGGTTTTAAAGTCAATTTACTGATTTTATTTTTGTTTTATTTGAATTTAAAGAAAAAGAAATATGAAGAGTTTAAAAGCTTATTTACCTTAAGTCCTTTCATCTCCTTTGTCCTTTCATTTGCCATAACTCCTCAATTACTATCTTGGCTGTGCATTTTTGGTTTGTAGCCGTTATTTTTCAGCCTCCATTCACCCAAAAACATTTTACCTTCTCATTCATTCATGGCTTCAAGAAAAATCTATGGGTAATGGCTACTTTTTACACTTTTCTTCTCATTTTTCATGTATTTTGCCTTGTTTTCTTTGCTTCTTTGAATGGCCTCCACTCCATATCCACGGCCACCACGCCCTACATGTCTTCCCTGCCATCACCACCAGCTACTCCTCTAGTCTTGACCAAGGCCGAGCCACCATGATGCCAAAACTCCATAAAAATTGCAACACAAGCCATAAAAAACATGTTGTTTGACCACTATTTGTTCACCACTTCATTTTCCACCACCACCACCACCTTAGGCCGCCTCCACCACCTCTGGCCAGACCACCACACACCTTTCCTTCCACTGACCTGATCCATACCTCTCTGATCTGACCACACAAGCCCATGGCCGAGCCATTTTTTGTGAACAAAACCCACCAATTTTGCCTTAAACTCTTCATATTCCTTTGTATAAACTTTCTCCTCATATTCTACTACCTAGGCCATGCATACACATGACCAAACCTGAGCCAAACTTGTTCAAACCAGAGCCAAAAACATCCCTAGGCCATGACAAAAGAATAGAGAAAGCAAGGCAAAAGATTTGGCATTCGTATCTCTTTTTATTTAAAAGTTATGTCATTTCTAGTGTATTGAAATTTATGGTTTGCTTTGATTTTTGTTTGGGTTGTAACACAAGATCTATATCATTGGATTTGTTCTCCACACTCAAATTGTATTAGAGTTGTCGTGCCTTCATAATCTTTGTGTTGTGAGCTTTGTTGGCAAATCTCCAGCTTAACAGGTGAGTTATTCTCACCAGACAATATGTACATATATAACTAGTGAATTGACCCCTTTTGAATCTGTAAAATGCATTATCATGTTACACTTGCTATGTTATGATTTTATGATGTTCACCCATGCTTAAACACCTATTATATTATATGTTACTGTTATATTATGCTGTTCTATTATTTTTATCAGTTTATCACACTGCAAGTTCCCTTTAGATTAGAATCACTATGGGTTGAAATAATACATACCCGAACGGACTTTAGAATAGGAGAAAATCATTATGGGCTGAAATGATAGGCCTGAATGATTTTCAATTATTTTTCATTTCCTTGGGATTTTGGGTTTGAAATGATCAAACCCGGGTTTTCTTTGTAAATTACGGGTTGAAATGATATATTACCCGTATCACTTTACCTAGACTAGAAATGAAATACAGACCCGTTGTTAAAATATGTTTTTATAAAAATCTTAAAAATATTTTTGAAATGTAAATATTATAATATTTGATTTAAACTAAATAAAAAAATGATTTATGTAAGCATTATTGATTTTTTGAAAATTTATAAGTGAAATAAATTATTGGTAAAACTAGAAAATTTGAAATGTAAGTTATTTTGGGAAATTTTAATTGGGTGATAATTGGAATTTAAATTAAATATGAAATGTGATAACTTCATGATAATTTGGATTAAAGTGAATTTAAATGATTTTTATATTATATTAATGATTTTGAATAAAGTTAAAATGTGAAATGAATGAATATTTAAGTTGAAAATTTGAAATATAACTAAAATTGGAAATTTGTGAATTTGGCTTAAGAGTGAATTTTAAGTTAAGTAAATAAAAATGGAATTAAGTTATATTTGAAAATTTAAAATTAAGTGTTAAGTTAATTTAATGAATTTATAATTTAAAATTGGAATTTAATAAGTGAATTATTATTAAATTTTGATTTTTGAATGGAGGTTTAACTTTATAAAATCATGAATATAAGGGTATTTGAATGATTATATATGATTTTATAAGTTAAAAATGATTCATATAAAAATATAATTGTTTGTGAAATTATACTGAATATTTGAAGTTAATTAACTGCATCTCTGAAATGCTATTAATTCTAATGTAAATGATAATACAACATTTGTAAATGCTGTAGTTGATAATAATGAACCAAATGGCTAAATTTAATTAAAGGCTATTATAGCATTTTTGTAATGTTATAATGGTTGAATTTAACTAAGTTTATTTGAAACTAATGTAACCCTATTACAGCATTTTAAATGCTGTCTTTTGTTAAATTGAACTGTTTTAAATGTGACTTTCCGTAGCATTTTCTAAATGCTGCAAAAGTTGAATTTTCATTGTTTTAATTAATTTAAGTGAACGAATGAAAGATTAAAATTTTGGAAATTTAATAATTTAATAATAATAATAACTTTATTTTTATGATTTAAAATAAAGTAATTTGTTTCGAAATATAAACTATTTTGAAATATGATATTTTGATATTTTGAAATGGATTTTTGAAGGATATTGAATTTTGAAATGATATTTGATTTCGAAGTATAAAATACCATTTTGAAATTTTAACCACGGGGTGTATTTAATTTATAGTTTAACTGATCCTTGAAGGATGGGCGATCCCAAGCATCCTTTGAGTTATTGTGCATTTCTACTACAGTTCACTTGAGTTGGTTTACATTATATAAGTATATATTGTCCTGACTCGAGTGTTTTGTGTTTTACTTTACGCTCGGGTCAGCCTGAGTATTTACAGCTTAGCTTTGGATCTCATTCTGGAGCTAGGAATCGCTGGAGATTCTGCTTGTCTAGTTATCTGTTCCTTTCAGTTCAGTTGTTCTATTCTAGTTCTGGTATTTATAAACTTCTATGTATTTGGGATTTCTATTGTATATGTTTTCAGAATGATATTATGTATTATGTTTTGAGAGTTTGTATATAGTAGCTTCATGAACTACTATGGTATTTTATTTCCGCTGTGAGTTATTCTGATATGTTCTGTGTCTGTGATTCTGTGTATTTGATTTCATTTGCTCCAAATTTATTTACAATCTATTATTTTGAATTATTCAAGTCAGACATGTGTGGATTATTGTCGATTTGAATGGTCCAAAATAGTGGGTCGTTATAGGATCTGAGCAAGATATTTGTAGCCTACACCTATAAATAGCAGTCCAAGAGCTTCAGAAAAGGGATCATTTTGGCTCTCCTATGTCCAAACTCTGCCGAGATTATTTTTGTACTTCACTTCTACTATTGTAACTCATTGTAACCAGCGAGAACCATCAATAAAACAAAAATCCTTCAAAATGGACGTAGGCTACAACGCCGAACCACTATAAATCTTGTCTTTCTACTGCTTTCCTTTTAATTTTTTGAGTGTTCTTCAAATTTATTTTCTCTACATATTTTCTATCTGTGATCTGTGATTGTAAATGGGCGCTTTCATCGACAATTGGGTGTTTGTGACCAATTTTGGCGCAAACACAAAGTGGTTTTCGAATAAGGATTTCCCCAGATCCGACCCCGGTTTCTTCGAACCAATCATCGATAAAAAAGGTCAAGTGAATAAGGAATCATTCTTAATTTATTAAGTTCTTTTATCAAAAATCTTCCTCGGAGATATATATTTCTAAAAACATTCTTTCCGGTATATATAGAATTATCAAACCTCTCTTATAAAATCTTTTAATAACTTTTAAACTCTTTTTACTAGGAATCAACTCAAAATCGTTTCATTTTTCATTTAGGAAGATATTGATCCAAGTAAATAAAATTCACCATTCCCTCCACCAGGCCAGTCCAGATAGCCAGGGAGAGCAGTAAACTGGTTTTCCAAACTCAAGTTTAGACACTATCTCTCTGACACCCATAAGGCGGTCAAGTTATTTGATCGACTCTAAATCTTTAATCATTCCAAAACTTCTTTAAATCATCTTTAAAACACTTTATAAATCATTTAAAAACATTTACAAAAGATTTGTAAAAGGATTGTTAAGTTTAAAACTAGTTTTTAAAAGTTATAAAAGTGCTGCGAAAAAGTGTTCGAAAAGTGCTTTTTAAGCTATATTGATCAGAACGACTTTTTATTATTTGAAAAAATATTTTTATTACTCAAATAACTTTTAAACTATTTTAAAACATTTATGAGATTTATTTAACATTTTTAAACAAATTTAAAAAATCATTTTCAAAGAAATCCAGTTTTGGATTCCGAACTGCAAATTCAGGATTTTTCCAAAACTTGTTTTACTCATATTTCAAAATCTACTTATCGGAATATCGATTTTTTTCTTCATTGGAAAACTATGGATATATAGAGAGAAGTATTATTTAACCTTTTTTATGATACTTACAATATGTAAGTATCATAAAAAGGTTAAATAATACTTCTCTCTTAGTTCAAAAAATTCTTATCTCGAAGAATTCTGAGCTATATTCCACCTTTTTCACTAGTTTGATTTTTGTAGCGCGAAATCGCGAACTACTGTTACACGACGCGCTTATTTTTGACTAACTTTTCTATTTTCTTTCCAAACTTCACCAAAACATTTTTAAATGTTTATAAAACATTTCAAATACATTTTAAACCATTTTTAAGAAATTTAACACTTCCATATATGCCATTTCATTAATCTAAGGAAAGTGATTTCCTTTTGTGTTTATCGACGTGTATAATCATGACTTGCATATATAATCAACAATCATATGAAAAAAACCAAACTTGATGATCAAAGCATATTAAACATCCATTTGCAATATCATATCATCATCCATTCACTTGTGGTCCTTGTCTTAAAATGTTTCTGATTCTGTTTGACTGATTGCTTTGATTGTTTGCACTTGTCTTAAACTACTGTGATTAGGCTAAAATCCTAATCCTATCTCAACTGCTAACTTGATTAGGCTGAAATCGTAATCCTACCCATTGATCGGCCTTTCCTATCTCTGTTGTGCCACTGTGAACCAATCCTGTTGGTCACAGCAAAAGACACCTCTTTAGCTCTTAGGACGCAGTAGCGAATTATTTACTCTAATTGATGTCGCACGCTCGGTCATCGCCGGTACACACTAACTATCGCCCCCTATGTTTACCCTAATCAGCATAAGCGTACCCAGCCTCACCTATGTGTGAGACCATCAGTCCTTGACTTGAAAGAGAATGCTGCCGCTACTGGTCCTAACAAACAAATCTTCTAGCTTTGCTCCCCTTGCCCAAATCCCCAGATTTGAGCCTCTATCTATTGGCCACTTATTTACCCTAATCAGCATAAGCGTGTCCGAGCCTCACCTACGTGTGAAACCATCAGTTCTAGACCTGAAAGGGAATGCTGCTATACGGGCCCTACTTCTATATTTGCTTATTAACTCAATCCAAGATCTAAGTTTTAAAATAAGCCTCTTCTGTTATCTCTTCTTTCTAATTATAACCTACGTGTTATAATTGTTCTTGCAACTGTTACTCTTCTATTTTCTCTTTTTAGTTATAACCACTTGTTATAATTATGCTTGCAAAAATCTTAAATTTGCCTATTTCAGTCCTTCTCTATTTTTATTTCAGTTTTTCTCATTTTACATCCGATTTCTGTAAATTTAGTGTTATTCTATTTTAATCCATATTTGCGAATTCTTCTCTTTTTAATATTTTATTCGCGTCAAAAAGAATTAAATCTCTATAAAAAAGAAACTAACATATACGGGCTAAATTCCAACTTAAAGAAGATGTAAATAACTATAATTAAAAGTAAATAACTGCAAATAACTGAATAAAATAGCTGAATAAAAATAGACTGAAAAGAACTTCTGAAATTTACTTAAAAACTGACTGTAAATAAATTTACATAAAAACCGTCTCAAAATTGTAGAAAAACTACAACTATTGAGAACCCTATTATTTTAAATTGCTTACAAATCTAAAATAATTACAAAACAATCACCTATGGTCCTTAGCTCTAGTCCTAGGCCTTCCTGGATCCACTTCTAGGGCATAGAATATTTTTATCAAAAAGATTTCCTCCTTAGAATTTTTTTCTATTTAGGGTTCAGCCTCAGGCAATGAATCCAATTGGGAGATAATCTGAATGAGAAAAATAGCTAGGCCTATGGTTCTATTTATAGTGTGGCTTAGGGATCTCAGGTCGTCGAATTTTAAGATTAAATCTGGTGCAACCATGTCATAGGCTCACTAGGAACCGTCGGATGCAGCTACGAATGCACAGGATTAACCAAAAATCAAATTTTAAGGTGTTCGGCTCGTACCTGGACGATTCTTCGTCTAGTAACAAAGGTGGGTCGACCCGACCCGTTTGGGGTTCGACCCATAGGCCGACCCACATTAGGGCCGACCCGACCCTAATGCGGGTCGACCTATGGATACATGTGTGTGTGTATATATATATATATTTCATTTAATTGTAATATAATTCTGATTTCTTATTTCTCTCGTAACTTCTCCATACTAGCTCGGATTTTGACAAGTTATATATGGAAATTGATCAGAAAATCGCCACGGACCCAATGGTGCAACTCCCGTAGCTTGATTTTGACAATTTCACAAACTTATTTTATTGTTTAATTAATTCATTAATTAATTAGTATAGCTCAAATTTTGGATTGTTACATTCTCCCCTCCTTAAAGGATTATGTCCCCGAAATCTCCAAGGATAGAAGAATGAAATAAATATTTTCATCCAAATCCCACAACCACATATTCAACCATCATCCATTACATCCATTGTCCTTAAGTTTTCTAATGCAATTTATGATATATGCAATAGTGTAGTGTCAATGTCCCTAACTGATGAAAAAGATTAGGCGGTCTACTGATTCGATCGACCTTTTTTTTATGCGCTCATGTCCGTGCCATGCATCCAAATGAATGCAAATTTCCTAATGACAACTGATAGTTCTATATGCGTGTTACAATCATCATCCAAATGCAACAATCATATGTTAATCATCCATTCATAGAAACCATGAAATAAAAATGCAAGTGCACACACATCCATATGCATATGCTTTAGTGACCTAGTTAGGCCGATCTCTAAGAGATAATAGTGCCTAGTGTATGCGTCCATTAGCATCCACTAGCAAACACTAGCGTCCTTCATACATAACATGTTCTAGTAACAGGTTTACATTCAGTCCTACCATCCATAGGTTAAATCCTAAGATCTACCCTCCTAAAGTATACTAAAGGAAAGAACCTATTCAAAGCTGTAGATGGAAATAGGAAATTCAAGACGTACCATCAAAAAGATGCGGATAAGAGGTACGTATTTTCTCCTCAGCCTCCCATGTAGCGTCCTTAATACTATCTCCCCACTGCACCTTAACCAAAGGGACTTCCGTATTCCTAAGCTTCTTGATATCATGCCCAATGATCTTGGTAGGAATGCAACGAACCGATGCTTCTCTCTCCACTTCAACTTCCTCAAGTAGGCTAGGTTCCACTACCTCTGTTGAATCATGTAAGCACTTTCTCAAGTGTGAAACATGAAAAACATCATGAACTCCCACGAGCCTCTCTGGTAGCTTTATTCGATACGCCATCTTCCCTACCCTTTCCATAATGGGGAACGGTCCTACGAATCTGGGAGCAAGTTTCCCACTTGATCCAAACCTCACTACCTTTCTTAGTGTAGACATCTTAATGAAAACCAAATCTCATACCTCGAACTCAATATCCCTTCTTAGCTTATCTGCATAGGATTTCTGTCTATCTTCGGCCGTCTTCATTCTTCTTCTAATCAAATCAATCTTTTTCGAAGTCTCTCTAACCATGTCGGGACCAAGCAGTAATCTTTCCATAGATTCTAACCAACACGAAGGCGACTTACAAGGTCTTCCATAAAGGGCTTCAAGAGGAGCCATCCCAATGCTAGTCTGAAAACTATTGTTATAAGCGAATTCCACTAAAGGAAGGTGCTCCTCCCAAGTTCCTCCAAAATCAAGAATGCACATCCTCAACAAATCCTCAAGAACTATATTAACTCTCTCTGTTTGGCCATCCGTTTAAGGGTGATAGGCCGTACTCAATCTAAGTTGTGTCCCTAAAGCCTCTTGCAAGCTCCTCTAAAACTCACTAGTAAAGATAGGGTCTCTATCGCTCACTATGCTAGAGGGAACTCCATGAAGTTGGACTATCTCACGAACGTATATGGATGCCAAATAAGGTGTAGTCCTCTTACTCTTGACCGAAATGAAGTGGGCGCTCTTAGTCAAACGATCTACAATCACCTAAATACTGGTATTCCCTTCCTAGATCAAGGTAAACCATCTATGATGTCCATCGAAACACTATCCCACTTCCATTCGGGTACATCCAATGGTTGAAGCAATCCGCCAGGCTTCTGCTGCTCCACCTTAACTCTTTGGCACACAAGACACTTAGCCACAAACTATGCTAATCCTTCTTCATGCCACTCTAATAAAACACTGTCTTCATATCCCTATACATCTTATCACCGCCCGGATGAATAGTCATTCGAGAATGGTGTGCCTCTGCTAGAACTGCTCTCATCAAATCACCAGTGCGGGGGACACAAAGTCTTCCATCTCTCCTGAGCCACCCTTTACTATCAATGGAATAACATTGGAGATATCTAGAGACATCTCCTTTGCTAATCCTATCCAAAATATCCACAAGCTTTGAATCCTCCCACTGCCTTGAGCCAATCTGATCTATGAGGGTAGGCTTAACCTCAAGTGCTGCTAATAATCCAGGAGTGATGTCCGTAGAGGGTTTAAAAGCAAAGGTGGAAATAAACTCTAGGCTTTTCCACTCCACGAACATTGGACTAAGGGTTGCTCTCTTCCTACTTAACGCATCCGCAACCACGTTCCCCTTTCCAGGGGTGTAAGCTATCTCAAAGCCATACGATGCAAGAAACTCTATCGAACGCTGTTGCCACAAGTTTAAATCCTTTTGTGAGAATAGTTACTTCAATGATTTATGGTCAGTGAAAAGCTCGAACCTCTCTCCTAGCAGGTAATGTCTCCAAGGCTTGAGCGCAAAAACAATAGCAGCCAACTCCAAATCATGGGTGGGGTAGTTCTTCTCTTGAGTTCTCAACTGTCTACTCCCATAACATACTACCCTTCCCTCTTGCATCAATACTGCCCCAGTCCCACATGCATCAGTGTATACTGTAAAAGGCTTAGCTTCGTCGGGTAAAACTAACACCGGTGCACTAGTAAGGGCTCACTTTAGCATCGTGAAGGAATCCTCACAATCCACGTCCCACACGAACGCCGCATTCTTCTTAGTAAGGCGAGTAAGCGGCGCTGAAATCTTAGCAAAATCTCTGATAAACTTCCTATAATAACCAGCTAAACCTAGGAAGCTTCTAACTTCGGTAGCGTTCTTGGGGGCCTTTCGATCCTATACTGCTACTATCTTAGCGGGATCCACAACTAAACCCTCTCTTGAGACTACATGCCCCAAGAAACGCACCTCCTCACGCCAAAAGTGACACTTCGAGAATTTTGCTTTAAACCGATGAACACGAAGTGTGCGAAGAACCTCCTCAAGATGAATATCATGCTCTTTCATACTCTTGGAAAACACCAGAATGTCGTCCATAAACACTACAACAAACTTATTTAGGACATCTCGAAAACACGGCTCATCAGATCTACAAAATAGGCTGGGGTATTGGTCAGCCTAAACGGCACAACCAACCACTCAAAGAATCCATCGGGTGTCCTAAATGCTGTCTTATTGATAATATCGCCAGCGACCCTAAGCTGATGAAATCCAGTGGCTAAGTCAAGCTGAGAAAATACTGAAGAGCCAACCAATTGATCGAAAAGACCATCTATCCTAGGAAGTGGGTAACGATTCTTCTTCATGGGCTTATTCAACTCTCTATAGTCTACACAAAGTCGAAGGGAACCATCCGCCTTTGTAGCAAAGACGACTGGCGCCCCCACTCAGATATGCTCCGTCTGATGAAGCCATTCTCTAATAGCTCACCAATCTGCTTACTTAACTCCTTCCTCTCCCTAGGAGCCATATGTCTCACGGGCAATGCCACTGGTTTGGCATTGTCATTCAGATAGATCCTAAAGTTGATCTCTCTCTAAGGGGGTTGCCCCCTAACCCCCTCAAAAACATCTGGGAAATCTCTAAGAACTGGAACTAAATCTAACTCTCCTACTGATGAATCAAGAGAATAAAGGAAGCTCAACATGACCGACCCATGTGGGTCGCAAGAAACCTCGAGGGTTCGTCCGCTACATGTCCCTAGCCTGATGACTCTCCTCTCGCAGTCCAACATCGCACCATAAGTGGATAACCATTCCATCCCCAAAATCATCCCATATCCTGAAAATCCCAATACATAGGCCTCACAATCAAACTCTACGCCTAGTATAAATATTTTCAAACCCCTACAAATCATGGATAAATGTGCCGATCCTCCTATGGGGTTTGAAACAACTATAGGGTCTACAACTAGAGAAATATCTAAGTGCACACAATCAACCAAGGAACTAGAAATGAAAGAATGCGATGCTCCGGAGTCAAAAAGAGTTCGAATAGGAAAATCCAAAATAGAGATCAAACCTTCTACAAAGACTCTCCTACCTCGGTCGGTCCACTACTAGAAGGTGCTGCATCCAAAGCTTGTACTTGCCCCGTAGGTGCGCCTGCTCTCCGCCCCATCCTCTGAGGATAAGTTCTACTAAGGTGTCCAGGCTGCCCACAACTGTAACACCTCCCCTTCATCGTGTCCTTCTTACAGTCTATTAAGTAATGCCCAACTAATCCACAATTATGACATTTCTCGCTCTTCTTGATTTGTCCCTTTTGAGGTCCTCCTCCTTTCTTCTTGTCCTTATCCTTCTTATTCTTCCACCACTGCTTCTTAGAGTTTTCTGATTTAGGAACCTTCTTAACCACTTCTTTCTTAGCAACATCTGATATGAAAGCCATTTGCACAAGTGATTCATACGTTGCTCCCATAGGTACATGTGTCAATGCCAACCCTTGGAGGGGCTGGTTCAAACCCTTAGCAAACTTGGTGGCCTTCTTATGTGGTGTATTAACAAGCTCCATCCCGAATCGTGATAACTCATTAAACTGATTTATATATTCTTTCACCGAAAGACTCCCCTGCTTCAGACTAATGAACTTCTCCAACTGCATGCTTTCCTCGGCTTGCGACAAGAACTTTCTCTCAAACCTTTCCTGAAATCCAAACCAACCAATGTCTCTACCCTCCATTTCTACAATCTCCCACCAGTAAGAAGCCTCTCCCTTCAGCTGCCAAGATGCAAGCTGAACTCTCTGCTGGTCCTCCAATCCTAACAGCCCAAATATCCGCTCCGTATTCCTCAACCAAGCTCGTGCCTCTACGAAATCCTCCGTGCTAGAAAACGTCTTGCCTCTTAGACTAGCAAAGTCCTTGCATAGCTTACAAAAATTGGCTGCTGCAGGTGGATTAACGGGTCCTCCTCCTGCCGGTGCTGTGTTGGGCGCTTGCCCTTGCACCTTTGGTGCCATAGCTTGGAGGTATCTACGGAAACAGCCAGGGACTTAGACACCCTCTGGATGATTTTGGGCGTTCGCTATACTATGCAAAGAAAAGAAAATTTAGGCTCGAAAGAGTCGAAAGAAGGTTGAACTGGACTTTGAGGGGATTTTTATAAAAACTCTTTTATACTTGAAAACTATTTCTATAATAAGAGTTTCTTTCTGAAAAATACTTCTAGTTTGAAGATATGTTACCTTTTAAAAATACTTTACTTTTAAAACAACTTTTTAGGAATCTTGTAACCTTAGGCTCTGATACCAAATGAAACATCCCACACCCCTTAGTATTCCCAAAAAGGGCACACCAAAGGATGTGGTGCGTTATAGGTATAGCTAAAGCATCATAGAGATTGAGATTCACAAGAAAAATAAGTAAAATCAGCGGAAAACATTTAAATATTAACTTATCATTCAGAATTAATCTTCATCTCAAAATAAATCATAAAAACATAACATGTCTCAAAAATTCGAAATCTCTCATGTCTTATGAAAATACATCTCAGCCTCACATAATCAAAGTAAAAGTAACAATAATAATAATCCCTCTCACAAGTGCCAATCCATCATAAGCCAAATGAAAAAGATGAAAGCAGAAGAATACATCTAAAATGAGGAAACTCCAGAAATGAAACTCCAAGCAACTCGAATCAGCTATCCTCAACTCTGTTGGCCTATTAGGGGAAAAGGAAAGATATAGGAGTGGGTCGGACAATAAGTCTGGTGAGTGAGAGTAATCACTAGCATTTCTAAGCAAGATAAAGATAATAGGCTAAGCAATAGTTCTAGCTTGAAAGGAAAATACAGAAAAGATAAACCTCGGATAAAATACTATTCTGATTCTGTTTGACTGTTTGCTTTGATTGGTTGATTGTCTGCACTTGTCTTAAACTACTGTGATTAGGCTGAAATCCTAATCCTATCTCAACTGCTAACTTGATTAGGCTGAAATCATAATTCTACCCATTGATCGGCCTTTCCTATCTCTGTTGTGCCACTGTGAACCAATCCTGTTGGTCACAACAAAAAACATCTCTTTAGCGCTTAGGACGCAGTAGCGAATTATTTACTCTAATCGATGTTGCACGCTTGGTCATCGCCGGTACACACTAATTGTCGCCCCCTATTTGACCCTTTGTTTACCCTAATCAGCATTAGCGTACCCAGCCTCACCTACGTGTGAGACCATCGGTCCTCGACCTAAAAGGGAATGTTGCCGGTACTGGTCCTAACAAACAAATCTTCTAGCTTTGCGCCTCTTGCCCAAATCCCCAGATTTGAGCCTCTATCTATTAGCCATTTACTTACCCTAATCAGCATAAGCGTGTCCCAGCCTCACCTACATTTGAAACTATCAGTCCTAGACCTGAAGGGATTGCTGTCGGTACGGGCCCTACTTCTATATTTGCTTATTAACTTAATCCAAGATCTAAGTTTTAAAATAAACCTCTTCTGCTACCTCTTCTTTCTAATTATAACCTACGTGCTATAATTGTTCTTGCAACTGTTACTCTTCTATTTTCTCACTTTAGTTATAACCACTTGTTATAATTATGCTTGCAAATATCTTAAATTTGCCTACTTCAGTCCATCTCTATTTTTATTTTAGTTTTTCTCATTTTACATCTGATTTCTGTAAATTTAGTGTTATTCTATTTTAATCCATATTTGCGAATTCTTCTCTTTTTAATATTATATTTGCGTCAAAAAAGGATTATATCTCTATAAAAAGGAAACTAACATTTACAGGCTAAATTCCAACTTGAAACAGATGTAAATAACTGTAATTAAATGTAAATAACTGAATAAAATAGCTGAATAAAAATATACTGAAAAGAACTTCTGAAATTTACTTAAAAACTGACTGTAAATAAATTTACATAAAAACCGTCTCAAAATTGTAGAAAAACTACAACTATTGAGAACCCTATTATTTTAAATTGCTTACAAATCTAAAATAATTACAAAACACTCACCTGTGGTCCTTAGGTCTAGTCCTGGGCCTTTCTGGATCCACTTCTAGGACGTAGAATATTTTTATCAAAAAGATTTCCTCCTTAGAAATTTTTTCTATTTAGGGTTCAGCCTCAGTCAATGAACCCAATTGGAAGATAATCTGAATGAGAAAAATAGCTAGGCCTAGGGTTCTATTTATAGTGTGGCTTAGGGATCTCAGGCCATCGGATTTGAAGATTAAATCTGGTGCAACCACGTCATAGGCTCACTAGGAATCCTCAGATGCAGCTACAAACGCATAGGATTAACCAAAAATCAAATTTTAAGGAGTTCGACTCGTACCCGAACCCATTGGGGGTCGACCTGACCCTAATGCGGATCGACCTATGGATACGTGTGTGTATGTATATATATAGAAATATATATTTCTTTTAATTGTAATATAATTCTGATTTCTTGTTTTTCTCGTAACTTCTCCATACTAGCTCGAATTTCGACAAGTTATATATGGAAATTAATCAGAAAATCGCCACGGACCAAATGGTGCAACTCCCGTAGCTCAATTCTAAAAATTTCACAAACTTATTTTGTTGGTTGATCAGAGTATATAGTAAGGCTAATAAATCTGCCTTTACAAACAAAACACACAGTGGAAAGAAAACTCTAAATATCTATCTGCCCCCAGCACGCCCCTGGAAGCTTTATTCATCTAAGAAGAGAACCTGAAAACCCTAAACCTCGAACTACTCAAAATCAATTGAGTACCCGAGAATTTAAGAGGAAAACAAAAACTTCGAGTCATACATAATGCCTAGTGTAAATAATAATCTAACATCACAATCCTTTTTAGATATCTAGTGAGACCACGCTGCCTAGCGGAATGGGTTTTCCCCTCACTAGTATCCTAATTTTTTTATAAAGCCATACACTGTACTACTGCATTCACAAGGGTTAAAACATACATTTTCAAAATATTTTGATGATATGCATACTTGAAAACATTTAGGATTTTCCCATCCCCTATTAGATTTTAATTTGCCTCAAAGAGAGACTATTCATCCTATATTCATTTTACTTAAGCGGATGTGGACTATCCATCTCACGTCTCATAGTTTTTCAAGGATGACCATAAACCATTCATTGAACATATGGAGACTATCCATCCCCAAAATGATGTTGACTATCCATCAACCATCCCATAGTTTTCCTAGGATTACTACGAACCCTTCTTCGATCACATGGAGACTATCCATCTCCAACTTGATGTTGACTATCCATTATACATTCCATAGTTTTCCCAGGATAACTATGAACCCATCACTCAACCGTTTAACTCATGCTATTCACATGATCTAATTATCTCATGCTATCCACATGATTAACCTATTGCCATCAGTATCCCTAATTTAGGTTATATCCATTTATAATTTACATTAGTATCCCCATTGTCAAAACATATAAGTGTTGATATCCCCAACTGTTGTGTTGAACGCATTGAACCCACCTCGGTATCCCCAAGGTTAAACAACGTTTATTTTATAAGGTTAAAAGAAAACAAATTTCCAATCCCTTCGAAAGCCTTGCTTTCAACCCTTTCAAAAGCTATAAAACTTTAGACATCCTACTTTCAAAATCATTTTAAAACACTGCCTTAAAAAAACATTGGAAAACCTTCCATCTCTAACCTTTCGAAACTATTGAACTTAAACCTTTCGAAACCATTGAACTAAAACCTTTCGAAACTATTGTACTCAAACCGTTCGAAGTCTTTCGATAAACAAACCTTGCAAAATCATTCAATAAGCATACCTTTCGAAGGCATTAAACCTTCTAAAACATAAACCTTTCGAAGACTTACTGGGTTCAATTTATAACAAGTGGAAAATCTACTTTTAAAACCTTTCGACTTCATTGGAAGTAACCTTTCGACTTTGTCCAAAGCTCTGCTTCGAAAGCTTTAAAACTTAACTTTTAAACAATAGGCTTCAGCCTTTAAAACAACTCCTTTGGAAGCTAGGGTTATACTTCAATTAGAAAAATAAAGATAAGTCACCTAAGTCAAAAGCTTCCTTTCGAAAGCATGGAGAAGCGGCTGTTTTAAAACAAGCAAACCTTTCGTCTTTGTCGAAACGTTCAAAATAAAACATTTATAAAATGGTAGTAACCCTTCGACTGTGTCGGAAGGTATCAAAACAAAATAGTGATAAAGCAGCAGCAACCTTTCGACTTTGTAGGAAGGTTTAAAACCTTTATTTTAAACATTTGATCTGGTCGAAAACAACCAAGTCGAAAGCTCTTATTCGGAAGCAAAGCAGGAGAAAGCTTTTGGTTTATAAAACAAACATACCCCAACCTCTTTGGCAACGAACCTTTCGACTTAGAACCCTTCGACCTTGTCTAATTCATTACGTACAAAGTAACTTGATACCATATACATTGGTTTGACCTTGTCGAAATCTATGAACCTCTCGACCTTGTCGAAAGGTCTGGGTCGGAAGGTCTGATACCAAAATGGCCGAAACATGCTAAAAACATGATTTTCTTGTTTTTAACTTAAAAAGGATAACTTTTCAACTAACCTGCCTTTGTTTGTCAAAATCTTGTTGTTAACAAATGTTTTTCAGAAAAGTGCTGCCACTAATTTCAGAAATAAATAATAATTTTATTTTATAAAATGCCCCTTCTCCTTAATTAAATATATAAAACATTTAAGTCCCATACCTTAAATAATTTTATATATTCATCAAACACTTAGGAAAAATTTGGAAAATTTCCAAACAATCTATTCTAATATGTTTTCCAACATATAAAAATTTCAAACCCAAATAATTATTATTTTAGCCGTAAATAATTTATAAGCCAATAAATCATTTTCTTCACTATAAATTTTACATAAAATCCACATTAATTCAGAAAATTATGAAAATTGGGATCAATCTCTAAAATATCATTTCTGACTTATATTTAAAATTTTAAGGCATTTGGATGTCATCTAATAGGGTTTTCATGTCAAACATATCATAAAAACTAACATGAACATATATAATTCATCAACAAGCATATATATAACTTTAATCATCAAAACATTGCATATACTTGCAAAAACATTTCGGATCTAATCAAAAAACTGAAAACCATATGAAAATGGGATGTGGTAATTATTCACCTTAGCTTTGAGATTATTAGATGTGAGATTTGATGTTGATTATGTTGATTATCTTCCTTTACTTGAATCCTAGCTTTAACCTTCTCTTGAGAACAATAATGGAGGCCGACCTTAGATGTTTTAGTTTGAATAAGATGCAATGAACGTGAGTTTCATTTCCTAAGGGTTTAGGGTATAAGCCTGTCCTATTTCCCATATCAACCTTACTCATTTCCTAACATATTAGTTTATGTTATCTCATTTGATTCTACACACTAACATGGCACGACTACCCTTAGCTTAATCAAATCTCAACCCATCAATCTTCACATTATTTTATTTAGTTTAACTAATTAAATATCTGAAATAATGTTATGAAAATATGGGGTGTTACAGACTACCCACCTTAAATAATTTCGTCCTTGAAATTACGGTAAGGTACACATCAAAACAATCAAAGGTAAAACATACCATCAAACAACTCTGGATAAGCATCTCTAATCCTGCTCTCAGTCTCCCAAGTACAGTCTCTAACATCGTCACTCTACTGGATCTTTACTAATTTGACTGTCTTGTTCCTCAATTTCTTCTCATCTCTAGCCATAATCTGAATTGGCTTTCTAACTATAGTCAAGTCCCGCTCTACTACTAAATCCTCTAATACTGTAGGTGTTATAGTAGTCTCTGGATCTCTAATACACTTTCTAAGATGAGTAATATGGAATACATCATGGACTCCAGCCAAACTGCTCGGTAACTCTACTTTATAAGTGAATTACCCGATCCTCGCAACAATACGGAAAGGTCCAACGAATCTAGGTGCTAACTTCCCTGACTTTCCAAATCTAATCACAACCTTCATCGGTGAAACCTTAATAAACACATAGTCTCCAACCGAGAATTCCAAATCTTTCCTTCTTCTGTCAGCAAAACTTTTCTACCTAGACCGAGCTTCCTTCATCCTAGCTGGGATCAACTCAATCTTCTCTGCGGCTTCTTTCACCAAATCTGGATCAAGAACCAGTCTATCCTCGGTCTCCAACCAGCATACATGAGATTTGCATTGTCTTCCATACAAAGCTTCAAACGGTGTCATCCCAATACTAGTCTGATAACTATTATTATATGAGAACTCGACTAAATGGAGATGGTCTTCCCATGATCCCCCGAAATCCAATACACAAGCTCTTAACAAATCCTCCAGGAATTTGTTAACTCTTTCCATTTGCCCGTCAGTCTGTGGATGGTAAGCGGTACTCACATTGAGCTTAGTTCCTAATGCTTCCTGTAGACTCTTCCAGAACTCACTAGTAAACAATGAATCTCTATCATTGACAATACTACTAGGATGCAGTCTAACCATATTATTCATAAACAACTTCGCCAAAATAAGTGTCATCCTAGTTGACTTTACTGGAATGAAATGAGCACTCTTTGTTAGTCTATCTACCATGACCCATATGCTTTTGTTCCCTCTACTAGATCTTGGCAACCCGTCAATGAAAGCCATTGAGGTAGAATCCCACTTCCAAAACGAAACTTCCAATGGTTGAAGCAATCCACTTGGCTTCTGGTGTTCAGCCTTTGCTTGTTGGCAATTCAAGCACTGCTTTACACATACACCAATGTCCCGTTTCATACCTTCCTAGAAGAAACTTCTCTTCATATCCTGATACATCTTCGTTTCTCCTGGATGGATAGTGAACTTCGAACGATGGCATTCATCCAAAACTTCCTTTCTCACGTCTCTTACATTCGGAACACACAACCTTCCTTTCTTTCTCAACCACCCATTTTGGTCAAGACTGAAATCCTTTAAGTCATCGCCCTCTGTTCCTTCCCTTAACCTTCTGATCTGTTCAGCCAAAACTGGATCCTCCTCCTATTTAGAAGCTACCTTCTAAATCATTACCGGTCGAACTTCTAAACAAGACAATACATCACTTCCTGCACTAGAACCTGCCTTGGATCTAAACTGAACTTTACAAGCTGATAATGCTTCTAAATCTTTCCACTCAGCAATCATAGCCAATACTGCATTCTGATGTTTCCTGCTAAGTGGATCCGCTACCTTATTTCCTTTGCCGGGTGTGTATTCAATTCCAAAATCATAAGCAGCAATAAACTCCAACCATCTCTGCTGTCTCATGTTCAGCTCTTTCTGAGAGAACAAGTATTTCAACGACTTATGATATGTATAAAGTTCAAATCGCTCTCCCAAAAGATAATGCCTCCACACCTTCAGAGCAAATATAATGGCAGCTAACTCTAAATCATGCATAGGATACCTCGCTTCATGTTGTTTGAGCTGTCTAGAAGCATAAGCAATCACTTTACCTCTTTGCATCAACACCGCTCTTAATCCAGTTCCACATGCATCAGTATAAACAACCAAATCTTGATTCCCCTTCGGAACCACTAACACCGGTGCATGGGTCAATAAGTGTATTAAGCTTTGGAATGCTTCCTCGCACTTATCAGTCCATACAAACTTCACATCTTTTCGCGTAAGCTTAGTCATCGGTGCAGCTATTCGCGAAAAATCCTTTATAAACATTCCATAATATCCGGCTGATTCAAGAAAACTCTTTATCTCGGTCACCGTCTCGGGTCTCTTCCAATTATTCACCGCCTCAATCTTAGTCGGATCTACAGACAACCTGTTCTCTGAGACTACATGACCAAGGAACTTCACTTCCTTCTTCCAAAAATGACACTTCGAAAACTTAGCCTTCAACTGATGCTCCCTCAACGTCTCAAGCACAACTCTAAGATGAATTTCATGCTCCTTCTCATCCTTAGAGTATACTAGAATATCATCTATGAAGACCAACGCAAATCTATCCAAGTGCTCTCAGAAAATTCGGTTCATTAGATCTACAAAGAATGTTGGCGCATTAGTTAGTCCGAACGGCATAACTAACCATTCGTACGATCCATACCTTGTCCTAAACACCGTCAAAGAAATACTACCCTCTGCCACTCTAAGTTGATGAAATCCAGTTGCTAAATCCAGCTGAGAGAATACTTTAGCTCCACTTAAATGATCGAACAAATCGTCAATTCTCAGCAATGGATATCGGTTCTTTATTGTCTTCTCATTCAACTTACGATAATCGATACATAGCCTTAACGATCTGTTCGGCTTCTTAGCAAACACCGCGGTAGCTCCCCATAGCGAACTACTCAGTCGAATAAAATTCTTTCCTTCCAAATCCACCAATTGCACCTTCAACTCTATCATCTCTATAGGTGTCATCCTGTTCGGTGGCCTACTCACCGGTTCTGTTACAAGCACCAAATCAATCTGAAACTCAACGGCTTGTTTCGATGGTAATCCAACTACTGGCTCAAACACATCAGCAAACTCTCTAACCACAAAGACTCGATGCAACTCATCCTCCAACTCCATGATACACAGTAAAGCATTTATTTCGCAACTAGGGTTCTCTACGGTATAAACTACCCGATCACTACAATCCGGATGTCTAAGTGATATTTTCCTATCATGGCAAAATATCCTAGCATCATATTTGCTTAACCAATCCATCCCAAGGATAATCCCAAATCCCATAAAATCAAACACATACAAACTGCATGCAAACTTATGACCTAACAATTCAAGTTCTAACTGGTCACATCTCATCCCAAGAGTTGCATACCCTCCTATTGGATTCGCAACCCTTAAGGAAGTAACAAGGTATGTGGGTTCTATACATAACCTATCAACCAAATACTATGATATAAATGAATGCGATGCTCCGGTATCAAACAATACCCTAATTGGTATGCTATGGATCAAAAGCGTACCTTCCATCATAGACTTTCCTTTCTCAGCAGCAGTTGGTTTAGAAGATGATGGTTCCAAAGCAAAGACCTTTCCTTTTCCTGCCTTGGTAGCTTCAGGACACTTGTTTTTGTAATGCCCCATCTGGCTGCAATTATAGCATCGCACATTCTGCTTCCCCACAACCAACCTTCCATCTCCCTAATGGCACTCATTTGCATAGTGACCCTTCTTATCACACTTGTAGAAAAATATAACTGCTTTCCCTTTCTTGGCTGCTCCTCCTTTCCGAGCACCCTTCTTCTTGAAGAACTTCCTATTTCTCACCCGAGGACCCTGTAATTCAACCGGCATCTCTCTAGCTGAAATAGCAAGCATCTCCACATGGCCAAGAGCCATTTCCACCACCACATTAGAAGGATCTCGGATATGGGCCATAGTCATTCTGCCTAGCTCTGGCCTTAATCCTTTAATGAATCTTTCATTCCTTCTAACATCTGTGTCAACAAAAGCATAACCATATCGAGATAGCTCATCAAATTTAGCAGCATACTCGATCACAGAAATATCTCCTTGGAAAGATCCTTAAACTTCCTCATCAATGCCGACTTGGAAACCTCAAACAAGAACCTCTGCTCAAACCTCCTCCTAAAGGCAGCCCATGTCAACTCTTCCTCTGGCACTCCGACCGTCACACTATTCCACCAATAAAGCACTAACCCCTACAACTGTCTATAGGCTAGTCTTCTCTTCTCTCGATCATTCAAGCCTAAATCTTTAAAGATCCTCTCACAGTTCAACAGCCAGTTCTCTACTTCAACAACATCTTCTGTTCCAATAAACGGCTTTCCTCCCAGACTGATATAGTCTCTACTCAGCTTAGCATAATTATAATCAGCTGGAACTACATGATTAGCTCCATCAACATTACCAGCAGCTCCCGCTTGAAAAAGATTAGCCAATAACTGATACACCATCCCCGCATCTATTGGCGGATTTTGAGCACCAACATTGGCCTCAGCATTTTGGTTAGCATTAGCCTGTCGACCTTGGTTTCTCCGAGTATTAGGTCGAGAATTTCCATTAGTAGTGGTGCTTCCTCCACCTAGATTTCCTCTTCCTTTTCCGCCTCCATATCTCTTTCTCGTATATTTGCATACGAGCCTTAGTAAGATACAAAAGAACGATCTAAGAGAGAGGGGAATACATACTTAGATATATACCTGTATATCAAATACAAGTATGTTACTATAGCGTTAACCCAAACCCCGATCTTATTATTATTATTATTATTATTATCATTGGATTATGTTTCAAAAAGCTTTTAGATTTATCTTTTCTTTTAAAGTTTCATAAACCTATGCTCGTGATACCAACTTGTAATATCCCCATACTTGGAGGCCCAAAACTAACGGCTATGGATGCTGCGGTCATCCATAGTTATTAACCTTCGACGACCAAATATGGAGGTGCTAGATACATTGATACACAGATCACAGAAATATGGAAAAATTGTACAATTCAAAAAAAACATATTTCCACATTCAAATCAAAACATTTCAAGTTCATTACATAATCCTAAAATTACGTTAACCACGTTCAACAAAATATAATTATTACAATTACGCTAAGAGCAACATATGGAGATGCCCCCTTGGTTCATCGGAGTATATAGTAAGGCTAATAAATCTGCCTTTACAAATAAAACACACAGCGGAAAGAAAACTCTAAATATCTATCTACCTCCTACATGCCCTCGAAAGCTTTATTCGTCTAAGTAAAGAACCTAAAAACCCTAAACCTCAAACTACTCAAAATCAATTGAGTACCCTAGGGTTTAAGGGAAAAACAAAAACTTCGAGTCGGACATAAAGTCTGGTATGAATAATAATCTAACATCTCAATCCTTTTTAGATATCTAGTGAGACCACTCCGCCTAGCGGAACGGGTTTTCCCCTCACTAGTATCCTAAAACCTTTATAAATCCATATACTGTACTCCTGCATTCACAAGGGTTAAAACATACATTTTCATAATATTTTGATGATATGAATACTTGCAATCATTTAGAATTTTCCCATCCCCTATTAGATTTTAATTTGCCTCAAAGAGGGACTATCCATCCTATATTCATTTTACTTAAGCGGATGTGGACTATCCATCTCACATCTCATAGTTTTCCTAGGATGACCATAAACCCTTCATTAAACATATGGAGACTATCCATCCCCAACATGATGTTGACTATCCATCAACCATTCCATAGTTTTCCTAGGATTACTATGAACCCTTCTTCCATCACATGGAGACTATCCATCTCCAACTTGATGTTGACTATCCATCATACATCCCATAGATTTCCTAGGATAACTATGAACCCATCACTCGACCATTTAACTCATGCTATCCACATGAATCTAACTATCTCATGCTATCCAAATGATTAACCTATTGCCATAGTATCCCTAATTTAGGTTATATCCATTTATAATTTACATCAGTATCCCCAATGATTGTCAAAACATATAAGTGTTGATATCCCCAACTATTGTGTTGAATGCATTAAACCCACCCCGGTATCCCCAAGGTTAAACAACGTTTATTTTATAAAGTTAAAAGAAAACAAATTTCCAGTCCCTTTGAAAGTATCCGCTTCGAAAGCCTTACTTTGGACCCTTTCAAAAGCAATAAAACTTTAGACATCCTACTTTAAAAATCACTTAAAAATAATGCCTTAGAAAAACATTGGAAAACCTTCCATCTCTAACCTTTCGAAACTACTAAACTCAAACCTTTCGAAACCATTGAACTAAAACCTTTCGAAACTATTGAACTCAAACCTTTCGAAGTCTTTCGATAAACAAACCTTTCGAAATCATTCACTAAGCATACCTTTCGAAGGAATTAAACCTTCTGAAACATAAACCTTACAAAGACTTATTGGGTTCAATTTATAACAAGTGGAAAATCTACTTTTAAAACCTTTCGACTTCATTGGAAGCAACCTTTTGACTTTGTCGAAAGCTTTAAAACTTAACTTTTAAACAATAGGCTTCAACCTTTAAAACAACTCCTTCGAAAGCTAGGGTTATACTTCAATTAGAAAAATAAAGATAAGTCACCTAAGTCGAAAGCTTCCTTTCGAAAGCATGGAGAAGCGGCTGTTTTAAAACAAGCAAACCTTTCGTCTTTGTCGAAAGGTTCAAAGCATAACATTTATAAAGCGACAGTAACCCTTCGACTGTGTCGGAAGGTTTCAAAACAAAATTGTGATAAAGCAGCAGTAACCTTTCGACTTTGTCGGAAGGTTTAAAACCTTTATTTTAAACATTTGTCCTGGTCGAAAACAACCAAGTCGAAAGCTCTTATTCGGAAGTAAAGCAGGAGAAAGCTTTTGGTTTATAAAACAAACATACCCCAACCTCTTTGGCAACTAACCTTTTGACTTAGAACCCTTCGACCTTGTCCAATTCATTACATACCAAGTAACTTGATACCATATGCATTGGTTTGACCTTGTCGAAAGCTATGAACCTCTCGACCTTGTCGAAAGGTCTAGGTCGGAAGGTCTGATACCAAAATGGCTGAAACATGCTAAAAACATGATTTTCTTGTTTTTAACTTAAAAAGGATAACTTTTCTACTAACCTGCCTTTGTTTGTCAAAATCTTGTTGGTTAACAAATGTTTTTTAGAAAAGTGCTGCCACTAATTTCAAAAATAAATAATAATTTAAATTTATAAAATGCCCCTTCTCCTTAATTAAATATATAAAACATTTAAGTCTCATACCTTAAATAATTTTATATATTAATCAAAGCACTTAGGAAAAATCTGGAAAAATTCCAAAAAATCTATTTTAATATGTTTTCCAACATATAAAAATTTCAAACCCAAATGATTATTATTTTAGCCATAAATAATTTATAACCCAATAAATCATTTTCTTCACTAGAAATTTTATATAAAATCCAAATTAATTCATAAATTTATGAAAATTGAGACCCATCTCTAAAATATCATTTCTGACCTATATTTAAATTTTCAAGGCATTTGAATGTCATCTAATAGGGTTTTCATATCAAACATATCATAAAAACTAACATGAACATATATAATTCATCAACAAGCATATATATAACTTTAATCATCAAAACGTGGCATATACTTGCAAAAACATTTCGAATCTAATCAAAAAACCGAAATCCATATGAAAATGGGATGAATTAATTATTCACCTTAGCTTTGAGATTATAAGATATGAGATTTGATGTTGATTATCTGCCTTTACTTGAATCCTAGCTTTAATCTTCTCTTAAGAACAATAATGGTGGCTAGCCTTAGATGTTTTAGTTTGAATAAGATGAAATGAACATGACTTTCATTTCCTAAGGGTTTAGGGTATAAGCCTATCCTATTTCCCATATTACCCTTACTCATTTCCTAACATATTAGTTATGTTATCTCATTTGATTCTACACACTAACATGGCACAACTACCCTTAGCTTAATCAAATCTCAACCCATTAACCTTAACATTATTTAATTTAATTTAACTAATTAAATATCATAAATAATGTTATGAAAATATGGGGTGTTACAAGTTGGTGAAGAACAAAGGGAAATGAAGAGCTTTTGGATCGTTTGGAGGTGTTTTACTATATATGACTATAGTTTGTGATTTTAGTTTCTTTTTGAAATAACTTTTAACATTATTTCTTTTTGTTTAGAAGCCATTAAAGAGGAAGCAAAAGCTTGAGAAATATGAAGAAGAAGATGAATGGAAAAAGAGAGAATAGGATATGGTATTTATAGGAAAAAAGAAGTGTGTAAAGGAAGATATGTAACTCCACTTTTTCCAAGCTTCTCCAACACACCTCCCCCTTCATTATAACGGCAATAACTCCTCCCCTATGTGCACATCACTTCCATCCACTCATGTATGCATATGTTGATTTGTTTTAGCTTAAGGAGGAAGCTTTACTTAAAATATCTTTGATTTTTGTCTTATATATGTATTTGTAAGTGTATAAATATATATGTATGTATACATACGTTCATGTGCATGTTAGTGGATGCATTTGTATGTTACATATGTGTACATACCATATAAAAAATGTTGCATTAATTCCGAACAACTTTCGTTCGATAAACCGTTGCCGATCGGAGAACCGATTCCCTGTCACATTTTCACTTACATTTTAACGTACATATATTTGTAAACAAAATTACAAAATAAATTTCTTATCATTTTAAATGAATTAAAATGATCACATTTCATTTATAAAACCATATAAAGTTATATTAACAATTATTTACAAAAATCGCTATTATACCGATAAAGCGATATCGATTTTTCCTTATATTTTCAAATCAGTTATATCTCTTTATAAAAGTATTATAAATGATTTATTATTACTTTATAACTATTCAAATGAATTATAACCTTTTCAAAATCATTATTTGAATAATTATAATAATTATTTAATCATTAAATCTCAATTTAAAGTAAATAAATCAAGTATCATATTTAAGGGCATTATTAACAATGTTAAAAACAGGTTTTATTTTCAAAAACAAATCAATTGATTTTATTTCATATTATTGTTTAATTATAAAAATAAGTGTATGTATCCATCTCTGTATGTGAGGTTTTATGATTATAGAGTTTTTTACTGATAAAACAGTTTTCGGCCATTTTATCAATTTAGATTTCGAGGAAAATATTTTTGCAAATATATATTCAAAATAAGCTTACTATTACTTATTACCACTCAAAACAATATTATTTGTATTATCAACCTTTTATTTAAAAATAAATTCAATTTATCAAAGTGATAAATTTGCGGGTTGTTACATATTCCCCTCCTTAAAGGAATTTCGTCCTCGAAATTTAGATAAGAGAGAATAGTTCAAAAGGAAATATATTCAATATGATGGAACATATACAAAAGTATGAATAAGTGACTACACCACAGACAGTGAATACACTATAATGATACAGTTCATTCTTCAATTCTAAACTCGAGATATGCCTTCTTCATTCTATTCTCTGTTTCCCAAGTGCAATCCTCCGCATCACCACTCCATTGAACTTTAACTAGCCTTACTACCTTCCTTCTTAATTGTTTCTCATCTCGAGCAACGATTCAAATAGGTCATTTGACAATTGCTAAATTCAGTTCTACCTCCAAATCTTCCTGAGCAGTCGTTTCTATGATTTGCTCTGGGTCATGCACATGTTTCCGTAAATGAGATACATGAAAAACATTGTGCACTCCTGCCAACCTTTCTGGCAATTGCACTTGATAAGCTATTGGGCCAATTCGTTCAAGAATGGGAAATGGTCCAATACATAGAGGTGCTAACTTCCCGTCCTTCCAAACCTAACTACTCCTCTCATCGGAGAGACTTTCAAAAAGATAGAATCTCCAACTAAGAATTCCAGGTTTCTACGTCTTTGGTCTGCATAGCTCTTCTATCTGCTCTGGGCTTCCTTTAGCTTCTTCCTAATCACATCAACCTTTTCAGAAGCTTCTCGTATCATATCCGGACCAAGTACTAACCGATCTCTAGTTTCGATCCAACAAGCTGGTGACCTGTACGGACGACCATATAGAGCTTCATACGGTGCCATGTCGATACTAGCTTGATAACTATTGTTATAAGAGAACTCTACTAAATGCAAATGATTTTCCCAAGAGCCTCCAAAGTCTAGAATACATGCTCTTAGAAGATCTTCCAAAACGCGGTAAACTCTCTCCGTCTGTCCATCAGTTTGGGGGTGATAGGCAGTGCTTATATTCAGCCTTGTTCCCAAAGCTGTCTGTAATGCTTCCCAAAACTGGCTAGTAAAGATCGGATCCCGATCGCTCACTATACTGCTCGGAATTCCATTCAATCTTACAATCTCCTTCATATATATATATATATATATATATATATATATATATCAGCAAGGCTTGCATCGGTCTGCGTTGGCTTAACTGGAATGAAGTGTGCACTTTTAGTTAACCGATCTATGATAACCCAAATGCCTTCATTCCCTTTCCTCATTTGAAGTAAGCCATCAATGAAATCCATTGATACTTGATCCACTTCCAAGTCGGAATCTCCAGAGGTTGAAGTAACCCTACAATTTTCTGCTGGTCGCCCTTGACTTGTTGACAATTGGCGCACCTGCTAACATAAATGGATATGTCCCTTTTCACGCTTTTCCACCAAAATGTGCACTTTATAACTTTATACATTTTGTTAACTCCTGGATGAATGTTGAGTTTGGATTTGTGACATTCATCTAACACCTCCCGTCTAAGATTTTCTATATCTGGAACACAAACTCGTCCATTCAATCGTAACACTCTGTGGCCATCTATTTCAAAGCTTGAATTCTCCCCTCGTATTTATTCTTAAAAATCTTCTTTAGGAATTGATCTTCTTTTTTCTTGCCGGTAATTCTTTCCAAAAGAGTTGGAGTTACTACAAGATAAGAAATAACAACATACTTCCTACTTAACACATAAGCTGTTGGGTTGGCTTTCCCGGGTGTGTATAAAATATCTAGGTCATAAGATGCGAGAAATTCCAACCAACGTTGCTGCCTCATGTTTAAATCCTTCTGAGTGAAAAGATACTGTAAAGATTTATGATCCGTAAAGAGCTCAAACTTTTCACCTAGCCAAAAGAGGAATTTTATTTACTAAGGTCAATTCAAAGTTTTAATTGAAACAAACTATGAAAACTTCTTACCCAGCAAATAGTGCCTCCATATTTTTAATGCGAACACCACGGCTAATAATTCTAAGTCGTGCATTGCATAATTCTTCTCATGAACCTTCAGCTGTCTACCCGCATAAGCAATCACCTTCCCTTTTTGCATCAGAACCGCACCAACTCCTTCTCCACAAGCATCGGTATAAACAGTTAATCCGTTATTTCCATTTATGATTGCTAAGACTGGAGTGGTTGTTAGCCTCTTCTTGAGTTCTTGGAATGCTGCTTCACATTTAGGAGTCCAAATAAATTTAGCATCCTTCATGGTCAACTTTGTTAAGTGATAGGCAATCTTCGAGAAGTCTTGAATGAATCTTCTGTAATATCCTGCCAAACCTAAGAAGCTACGAACTTCTTTAGAAGTTTGTGGTTGCTTCCAGTTTAGAACAACTGCAACTTTTACAGGATCCACTGAAACCCCATCCCTTGACACTATATGTCCAAGGAATCTTACCTCCTTCTCCCAGAAATGGCATTTTGAGAATTTGGCTTTAAGCACATTATTTCTCAATATCTCCAGCACAATTTCTAGATGTCTCCCGTTTTCTTCTTCTATCTTAGAATAGATAAGGATATCATCAATAAAGACTAACATGAATTTACTGAGTACATCTCTAAATACTCTATACATAAGGTCAACGAAATAAGCGGGTGTGTTTGTTAGCCCAAAAGCCATAACCAACCATTTGAAGAAAGTGTTTGGACCTTTGAATGCAGTTAGATGGATGCATTCTTCTGCGATTCTCAACTGATGGAATCCTGTAGCTAGATCCATTTTTGAGAATACCTGAGCACCATGTAACTGATCAAACAAGTCATCTATTCGAGGAAGAAGATATTTGTTCTTAATCGTCTGTTTATTTAGATCTCAGTAATCTACGCATAACCTTAGAGATCCATCCGACTTGGCCACAAAAACCACTACCGATCCCCAACTTGAACGACTCGGCTTTATCAATCCTTTCTTTAATAACTCTTGGGTTTGGTTATCTAACTCTTCTCTCTCCTTCAGATCCATCCTTCGGTCTCATTGTTTAATTGGCATTGCACCGGAAATCAAATCGATATGGAATTTGATTTCCCAACGTGGAGGTAAACTTTTTACTTCCTCAAAAACGTCTGAGAATTCTTTAACAACGGGTATAGTTTCTAATCCTTCCTAGGACGAATCTAATTCATAAAGAAAACTTCCCCTTCTTGGGCTTGGATCTTCGCAAGATATCTCTATAAACTTTCCTAACTTTGTTTTCACGGAAACTATCCTTTTCATGTAATCTAGAATAGCTTCAAGTTTAGTTAACCAACCCATACTAAGTAAAATCTCAAACCTAATAAAATCTAGGAAAAATAAGTCAAAAGGAAATTTATGGAAAGAGTGGGAAATTTGGACTTTCTCACAATTCATGCGAATGTTTGTAGTACCGCCTATAGGATTTGTCATGCAAATAGGGGTATCAATTATTTTAGGTTCAAGTTTTAATTCTTCTACTGTTTCCTTAGCAATAAAACTATGTGAAGCTCCTGTATCAAACAATACTCTAACTAAAATATCTTCAATAAAAATATTACCTTCCAAAACTCCCTTGCCTTTTACATCTTGAGAGGTTGAAGGCTTATCCTTTATTGCATAGACTCGATCTTGTTCTCCTTTTCTCATGATCAAACAATCCTTGATCATGTGCCCTGGTTGATGACAGCTATACCAGTTTGGTGGTGGTCTATAAACCTTGGGGTTCTTGTAATGAGTCGATAGGTGTCCTTTTTGTTGGCAATTATAACACATAACCTCCTTCAAAGAGTTACCTTATGCTCCTCCTCCAGATATGCCTTGACCTGGCTTTTTCCTATTTTGATTAAACTTCCTTTTCTTCTAATTGTTGGTGTTATTGTTGTTGTTGTTGTTGTTGTTGTTGTTTGTCTGAGCTACTACCGGCTTCGTCTTGTCCAATTTTTATAACGGAATCCCATATCTAGCAAATCTATAAAGGATCCTTTAACATGGGCAGTCATCCTACTCTGGTATTTCTCATTCATCCCAGAAATAAACTTCTCATTCTTCTATAAAGGTGTGTCAATTAGTCCTGGTCCAAAACAAGATAATTCATTAAACTTATTCACATACTCCTCAATAGTCATTTCGCCTTGCTTAAGATCCATAAAGCTTTGGTAAAGACGAGATTTCTCGGATGCTGGCATGTACTGCTCCTCCAAAACCACCTTAAACCTTTCTCAAGAGAAAGTATCCTCCAATTCACTTAGGGTAATAGACTCCCACCAAGACAAAGCCCCTTCCTGTAACTGCCACGAGGCCAAGAACCTCTTTTGCTCATTACTGATATCCAATGCCTTAAAGATCCTTTCGCATGATTTAATCCTAGCTTGTACTTCAATGATAGCTTCTATACCCTTGAATTGTTTTCCCCCTAAGGTGTTATAATTCTTGCATAGAGTGGCAAAATTAACCTGGGGTTGTACAGGAGCTATTTCTTCTACAACGACGGTTGGAGCTCGACTGTTAGTTGTTGTGGTGCTATTATTTCCTCATCCTCGTCCTCTACGAGTACTCAAGACTTAATACCTGGATTTATTAAGCTAACTTTAGAATACAAAGACGAAAATATCTTTGGGAAATATACACACCTTTTAGAGATTTCTAAATGCGCACTCTCAAAGATTAAACTCATTCTAGGGAATTACTAACCCTATCTCTGATGAGTTATACCCCACCAAAGCCAAGTTTCTCGTTTAACCTTCAGCTCTGATACCAAATGTGAAGACCCGTCTCCTCGACTCTCGAAAATCGACACTAATACATCCACGGTATTCACGTGCCGTAAATTCAAGTGTCGAGGAGCCAGATTTTTAGGGGTAAAGTAAAGTAAAAGATATAAACACAAATTCTCACATTACGTTAAAATAGGTAAATAGTACATATAACTTCCATCATCAGGGTTTTGTATGCACAAACCTAGCCAGGAACAGTTATAACCGCCTGCTCCCACACTTGCTGGCATTACTAACTTATACACAGCGGAAAACAAAAATAGATAGATAGATAGATATCCCCATCGGGTGCTCCAGCTTTATGCTCCAAAAATCTCCTCCAGCATGCTCCTCCTAAAATACTCAAAACAGAATCTTGACTATGGCTGCCTGGGAAAATAGGGCACCCATAGCTTAAAGGGAAAACAAAATAAACTCCGGGTCAGTCATGGGACTGGTGTGAGAAGTCAAAATACGTGTTTTGAAAACAAAAAGGTATCTCATAAGACCACGCCACACATAAACACGGAACGGGTTTTTACCTTATGATAACTAAAACATTTTACTTCAAATAATTGATATTATTTTTAATGACATATCTTTGAAAATATTTGCAAGTAAACCTATCAATCTTAGCCGAAATTGTTACATTATCAAATTCCAGCAATACTAGCCACAAAAGTGGGTTCTACAAACAAACTGGCAGGCACTTATTGGAGAATGGATTCCATACAAATGACCAGGTGAAGGGACTACCTTTCGGCAGTACATTTTTAGAGAAATGTAACGAGGCCCGGTCCTTTACCAACACAAGACCGGCCTACATTTCCTTAGATAGTACCGAATATGTCATCCCCTGGTCGTTACCAACCAATGCGAGACATCTCATAGCATACATCCACAAAAATTTACATCCCAAGCGTCATAGAAGGAAGAAATATATCTAGAAGGGGATGATCATACCCTAATGGTTGCGAACCACATGGCCTTGCTGCATCCAACCCTGTTTCGGTCATTTCTGGGCATGAGGCCTGAGATAACGATTACCTTTTCACATAGCCCATCATCTTTCTTTGAATGTCACACTACCATTCTATCGATCACTTGTTGACTTCCACAAACATACAACCTCCGAGCTCATACGTCTCAAAGAAGGGTGTTAAGCTAAGAGAAGTTACCTTCTCCGCCACCAAGTAGATGTACGTTTATAAAAATCAACGCTGTAAATCTCAAGAATGTAACGTCAGATATTCGTCCATACAAATTCGTTCTGGGATTGATTGAAACCGAAGGCACTCTCCTACCACATCCTGTCGGGAATTAACCCTAGGATTAGTAGCGAGAAGTCCTTGCAACCTAAAGAATTTTAGAAATGAAGAGACCACTGCTACTTTAGTATTTGGGAGCTAACTAGAATTATCAACAAGCAATCCATTCATCTCGAAAATCCCTAGTCTTCATCCTTCATTCTCTCTATCAGATCTTTATTTTTCGAATGCATACATTGGTTCGAAGTGGTTTTGGGATAAGGATTTCCCCAGATCCGACCCCGGTTTCTCCGAACCAATCATCGATAAAAAAAGTCAAGTGAATAAGGAACCATTATTTAATTTATTAAGTTCTTTTATCAAAAATCTCCCTCGAAGATATATATTTCTAAAAACATTCTTTCCGATATATACGGAATTATCAAACCTCTCTTATAAAATCTTTTAATAACTTTAAACTCTTTTTTACTAGGAATCAACTCGAAATCGTTTCATTTTTCATTTAGGAAGATATTTATCCGAGTAAAGCAAGTTCACCATTCCCTCCATCGGGTCAGTTCGGATAGCCAGGGAGAGCATGGAACTGGTTTTCCAAACTCAAGCCTAGACACTATCTCTCTAACACCCATAAGGCGGTCAAGTTATTTAATCGATTCTAAATCTTTAATCATTCCAGAACTTCTTTAAATCATCTTTAAAACAATTTATAAATCATTTAAAGATTTGTAAAAGGATTGTTAAGTTTAAAACTAGTTTTCAAAAGTTATAAAAAGTGCTGCGAAAAAGTGCTGTGAAAAAGTGCTTTTTAAGCTATATTGATCAAAAAGACTTTTTATTATTTGAAAATCTATTTTTATTACTTAAATAACTTTTAAACCATTTTAAAACATTTATAAGATTTATTTCACATTTTTAAAAAAATTTAAAGCATCATTTTCAGAGAAATCCAGTTTTGGATTCCGAATTGCAAATTCAGGATTTTTCCAAAACTTGTTTTTACTCATATTTCAAAATCTACTTATCAGAATATCGATTTTCTATCTTCGTTCGAAAACTATTGATACAATAGTTCGGAAAATTCTTATCTCGAAAAATTCGGAGCTATATTCCACCTTTTACACTAGTTTGATTTTATAGCGCGAAATCGCGAACTGCTGTTACGCGACGCACTTATTTTTGACTAACATTTCTATTTCTTTCCAAACTTCACCAAAACATTTTTAAATGTTTATAAAACATTTCAAATACATTTTTAACCATTTTTAAGAGGTTTAACACTTTCATATATGCCATTTCATTAATCTAAGGAAAGTGATTTCCTTTTGTGTTTATCGACGTGTATAATCGTGACTTGCATATATAATCAACATTCATATGAAAACAACCAAACTTGATGATCAAAGCATATTAAACGTCCATTTACAACATCATATCATCATCCAACATATAGTATAATATATTTAGGAGATCTCACCTTAGATTTCCAATGATTCATAAAAAAATCGCTATAGCTCCTCTATTCGAGTTCCGAAGCTCATTATCCTTCGGGTTTTAGCTCCTAAATGCCTCGACCAAGCTTTGTGGAAGCCAAGAAGGGCACGGCCTAGGGTGTGGCTTGGGTTAGGCTCAGCCTAGGGTGGAATGAAGAGGGGTTGGTGAAGAACAAAGGGAAATAAAGAGCTTTTGGATCGTTTGGAGGTGTTTTACTATATATGAATATAGTTTATGATTTTAGTTTCTTTTTGAAATAATTGTTGACATTATTTCTTTTAGTTCAAAAGCCATTAAAGAAGAAGCAAAAGCTTGAGAAATATGAAGAAGAAGATGAATGGAAAAAGAGAGAAGAGGGTATGGTATTTATAGGAAAAAAGAAGTGTGTAAAGGAAGATATGTAACTCCACTTTTTCCAAGCTTCTCGAACATACCTTCCCCTTCATTATACATGGCAATAACTCCTCCCCCATGTGCACATCACTTCCATCCACTCATGTATGCATATGTTGACTTGTTTTAGCATAAGGAGGAAGCTTTACTTAAAATATCTTTGATTTTTGTCTTATATATGTATTTGTAAGTGTATAAGTATATATGTATGTATACATATGTTCATGTGCATGTTAGTGGATGCATTTGTATGTTACATATGTGTACATGACATATAAACAACGTTTCACTGAATCCGAACAACTTTCATCCGATAAACCGTTGCTAATCGGAGAATCGATTCCAATCACATTTTCACTTATATTTTAACGTACATATATTTGTAAAAAAAATTTCAAAATAAATTTCTTATCATTTTAAATGAATTAAAATGATCACATTTCATTTATAAAACCATATAAAGTTATATTAACAATTATTTACAAAAATCGCTATTATACCGATAAAGCGATATCGATTTTTTCTTATATTTTCAAATCAAATATATCTCTTTATAAAAGTATTATAAATGATTTATTATTACTTTATAACTATTAAAAATTAATTATATCCTTTTCAAAATAATTATTTAAATAATTATAATAATTATTTAATCATTAAGTCTCAATTTAAATTAAATAAATCAATTATCGTATTTAAGGGCATTATTAACAATGTTAAAAACAGGTTTTATTTTCAAAAACAAATCAATTGATTTTATTTCATATTCTTGTTTAATTATAAAAATAAGTGTATGTATCTAGCTCTGTATGCGACATTTTACGATTATAGAACTGTTTACCGATGAAACAGTTTTCGGCCATTTTATCGATTTAGATTTCGAGGAAAATATTTTTGCAAATATTTATTCAAAATAATATTACTATTACTTATTATCACTCAAAAAAATATTATTTGTATTATCAACCTTTTATTTAAAAATAAATTCAATTTATCAAAGTGATAAATTTGCATGTTATAGCTTTATTTTTGTAAACCCACTTAGTACCGATGGCTGTTTGATTACTAGGTCTAGGAACTAAGTCCCAAACTTCATTTCGTTCAAATTGATTTAACTCTTCTTGCATAGATATAATCCAATAATCATCAGTTGAGGCTTCTTTAGCATTTTTAGGTTCAATGTTCGATAGGAAAGCTGCATGACCTATTTGATTTAATTGATTTCGTGTGCTTACATTAGAATTTGTTTCTCCAATAACATTTTCAATTGGGTGATTTCTTAGTAGTCTAGGTGGAGACCGAATCTCATTTTCATTAGGTAAATTATTGTTTTCAGTTTCAGTATTATTTTCAATATTTTCAATATCATCTTCTGTGATATTTAATTTAGGAATTATTTCTTCATCTTCAATTTTATTATTAAATTTTTAATTTTCATCGAATGACACATGAAGTGTTTCTTCAATTATTTTAGTTCTTTTATTATAAATTCTATATGCCTTGCTTCGTTCCAAGTATCCAATGAATATTCCTTCATCGTATTTTGGATCGAATTTACCAAGTTGGTCTTTTGTATTTAATAAGAAGCATTTTGGACCGAAAACTTTAAAATATGATATGTTAGGCTTTCTTCCATTAAAAAGTTCATATGGGGTATGTTTTGTTAATGGTCTAATGGAAACTCGATTTAAAATATAAGAAGCAATTGCTACAGCTTTTGTCTAAAAATGTTTAGGTAGAGTGCTTCCATTTAATAAGGTTCTAGCACATTATTGAAGTGTTCTATTTCTCCTTTCTACAACTTTGTTTTATTGTGGAGTTCTAGGAGATGAAAATTGTGAACAATTCCTTTCTTATTACAATATTTTTCAAAAATATCATTATCAAATTCTCCACCATGATCGCTTCGAATGTTTTTAATTTTTATATTTTTAATTCTCTTAGCAAAGTTTATAAAATTTTCAAAAGTATCACTTTTATTTTTCATATATCGTCTAAGTATATTTTGAGAAATCATCTAAAATTACAAAAAAATATTTATTATGATTTATAGATTGAACTTGAGTTGGTCCAAAAAGGTCTAAATGTAATAACTCAAGTGGTTGTAATGTAGAAATAATTTTCCTTGATTTAAAAGTAGATTTGGTTAACTTTCCTAACTGACAAGCATCACAAATACTATTTACTTTAAAATTCATTTTTAGTAAACCTTTTACTAAATTATTTTTAGATAATTTGCTTATTGCTTTAAAGTTTATACGACAAAATCTTTTGTGCCACAACCAAGGATCATTTTTTTGGCCACTAGACACATATTTGTGTTATGATTAACTTTTATATTTAATATGTATATATTATGTTCTCTAGTTCCTTTAAAGGTAAGATTCTTGTTTTGATCAAATATGTTACATTTATTTTCCGAAAAAGATATATTAAATCATTTATCGCATAGTTGACTTATACTAAGCAATTATGTTTTAGATTTTTAACTAGTAAAACATTTGTAATAAGAGGTAAGTTAGATGTACCGTCATTTCTCACATCGCCTTTTCTGATGATATATCATTTGGAATTATCTCCAAATGTGATGGATCCTCCATCTGAGTAGATAATGTTAGTCAACATATTTTTGTTTCCTGTCATATGTTTTGGACAACCACTATCAAGTATCCACTTTACTCTTTTCTTAGTTGGTACCTGCAAAAAATATAGAGATGACGTTAGTACCCACTTTTTATTAGGGTCCTAAGAGTTAGGTCATAGGAAACCAAACCCAAGAGGGTTTAGAATTCCCTTTATAAGTAAAATTTTCATTTTATGTATAGTATTTATAAAAGTCTTAATGTACTTATTTCTAATTGAATTATCATTAGTTTTTGGTACCCAAATCTTTATATTTTTCGTGGTGTAACTGTCTTTCTTTTGAGTGAAAACCTTTGGTTTTGATTTTGCTTTTACAAAATTCTTATGTATATTGAAAATTTTATTTAGTGAAATGTTTCTCATTGAACTAGATTTTGAGGAATTTGTATATCCAAAACCTTTCTTATTGAAAGAGGTTTGAGAGTTATTAATAATTTTAGAAAGATTTTCTCTACCTTTATTAAAGTTAGAAACATTTGTAGTAATATTTTCTAACTCGGTTTTGAGACTAGTATCTTTTAATTAAAGAATTTTGACATTTGATTTTTAATCATGATTTTCTGCAGCTAATGTAATATTCTTTTCTTTTTGAACTTCGATCTTATTTGATAGCACAGTCAGTTGAGAAGATACATTGGACAAAGATTCTTGTGTTTTGACAAGTTCTTCTTCTAAGATTTTCTTTTCATCTTTGAGCATATCAATTTTTATTTCACTCCTATTTAGTTTTTCTAAAGCATCTTTATATTTTCTTTTAACGTCTTTTAGTTTATCCAATAGCTCCGAGTTTATATCAATTAAATCATCAAAGGTTAGATCACTTACTTCGTCAAATGAAGCCATAAAGCACACATTGGCTTGTTCGGAGTCACTGTCAGTATCATTGTGTGATGAGGAAGATGATTCTGAGTAATCCCATGTAACAGAGAATGCATGCTTCTTCTTATATTTGTCCCTTTTTATTCTTGTACTTGTCTTTCTTTCAATCAGGACAATCCTTCTTTACGTGACCCTTTTTGTGACATTCATAACATTCGAGATGGGAAGCTGATGGTTTATTAGTGTTATCTCTCCTATTGTTTTCGAATTTCTTGTTCTTTCGAAATTTTAAAAATTTCTTAAAGTTCTTAGCAATAAAATCCATGTCTTCTTCATCTTCTTCTAAATCTTCTTGTTTAGCTTGGAATGCTATGGTCTTTTTGTCTTGTGCTTGATCTCTTTTTGCCTGCAAATTTACTTCATATGGATTAGGTTTCCTATCAACTCCTCTGGTTTTATGGTTGAAATGTCATTAGCTTCTTCAATTACTAAGACTTTCCATTCCCATTCATCCGTTAAAGAGTTGAGGATCATTGAAACGATATCAAAATCTATGTATTTTTCTCCTAGTGCCAATAGTGAGTGATATATGTCTTGAAATCAAGAATAAATTTCATTTATAGTCTCATCCTGTTTCATTCTAAAATTTTGAAATTGATTTTTAAGCATAGAAATCTTGCTTTGTTTAACTTTGTTTGTTCCTTCATGTGTAACTTTAAGAGTTCTCCAAATTTCATACGCTGTTGTAAACATGTTAACTCTATTAAATTCATTCTTATCTAAAGCATAAAATAACATATTCATGGCTTTTGCATTTGAGGTAGCATCTATATTTTATGTGTTTGACCATTGTGCATATGGTGTTGTTGGTATAATATATTCATCCTGAGTTATGTTCCAAGTGTCATATCCATTTGCCTGCATATAAATTCTCATGCGAGTTGACCAATAATTGTAATTCAAACCGTTAAATAGTGGTGGTGGTGCAGTGGATTGACCTTCAATAAAACTTTTGCTAGTGTTATTTTCCATATTAACTGAATATCAAATAACTGTGTTATGGTTATAAGATGACCTTGCTTTGATACCAAGTGAAAGTGACTAAAGGATCGTGTAATATGTAATATTAACTAAACTATTTACTTGTGCGGAATATAAATATAAAAGTAAAATAATAAAGTAAATGACACCAGAGATTTTATACCGGTTCAAACTTCCCGTTCTACGTCCAGTCCTAGACTCCTTCTGGAATTTAATTATCAATCCTCACTTAACCTGGAGGATCATGTATTACACCACCTGAGCAACGAACAGGACTTCAACCGCTTAAGCAATAGAATAGGACTTCAACCGCCCAAGCAATCGAACATGACTTCAATAAAACAGAGAATTTTCTTGGCTGAATAAGTCTTTCGAGTACACCATGCATATAATCTTCTTCTTTGTGGTATATCATGTAGTTCGTGAAGATATGAAGTTTATTAAATCACTAATGAAGTATACTTGAATGAAGAAGTGATCAGAATGAAGTATTGAATGTTTAGAGTTCAAATAGCAAGATAAATTAGAAAATAAGAATGAGAATTAGAATTGGTATTAGTGATTAAAACAATGGAATTCATGGCTATTTATAGAGATTGAAGAGTTGTAATCGTTCGTGAAAGATAGCCATGAAGAGATATGAAAGCAACTCTTGAATCAAGAGTTGTTTCTGTTCATTTAATTGAAGTGTCTTTTCAAAATATAACCGTTATGAAGATTCAACCGTCTGAATGGAGCAACTTAGCCAGCTGAATCGATTTAAAATCGAAACAGCAAGAAAACAGTGCAAAAATGATACAATTCAACCGACTGAATTTGCAAGGTCGGCCATCTGAATGTTCAAAGAAATTTATGTATATGCACAGCATTCAGCCGTCTCAATTAAGCAATTCAGCCGACTGAATTTATTGTTTTCTGGCATATCAAAATTGATTTAAAAAACTTTACTAATCAAGCTATTGCGTGTGTGTGCATATACCACTTTGGAGAGATTTTAACATGAATTTACTACTAAACTCAGACCTTAAACTTAATACCACACTAGAGCTTCAATCCGAAATCTAGTCTGCAAATTGGTAGACTGTTTCTCGAATAAAAACAATATCTTCTCCTGCAAGTTTGGGTAGTTGATATAATATTTACTTATATAGTTGTCACAGTCAAAACATCAAAATTCTAGGTTCTAACATGTTGTCCACATGTCTTTTGTTGTATGAATTCATTGCTTTCCCCCAAAACTTTCCTCTGATTTGGTCATCACCCCTAATCGAATTTTTGAAATAATGAAAGTAAATGTTGCATAAGTCATAGTCTTCATCGCTAGGCCATGGATTAGATGAATGCTAGCTGAGTGGAATATGATTTTGATCATTATCATTTTCAAACACGTAATTTTGAGAATTTGAAGAATGTTTGAACTCTCTGAATGGTGAAGACATTTTATAGATTGAATTTATAAGATTTACTTAGTTTAGTATAAGTAGTGAAGTGTGATGTATATTGAAGATTGAAAGTGAGTTATTTATTGAAGTAGGAGTGAATATAACCATTGGGTTAAAGATGTAGCCATTAATTACTGTTGGGTTTTGGGTGCCTATTAAATAGATGCAAAATCTAATAGCCTATAATAGGTGTCCAGCTGCAAGTGCCTATTAAAGAGGTGCCTGAAGTTGGGCACCTGTTAAATAGGCATCTAGGACCAATTCAGCATCCTGAATTGATCCCTGAATATTAGTCTTCGTATTCAATGCGTTTTCATATGTTAAAGAGCACAAAAGCAGAACGCTCAATATTAAACGCTGAATATCACTCTGTTGGAGTTGCTCTTAGTAAATAGAATAAGAGGAGTAACATCTCCATAAGTTAAATTTAATCCCTATATGATTTATGAACTTGTTCAATAACACACACATTACAAATGCTATAAGTTCCTAAACTTTTTCTTGCCTAATTGAATGTCATTGAGTTTTCACTGACTGAGATGCTCAAAATGTGAACTTGTACATTGACCCCATTATAAATTCTACTATGTTTTCTTTAAGAATGAATAACCAAACCATTTTGGAATAGATATTGTCCATGATTTTTAGACAAGTATAATATTCTTCTCAAACTATACGATTTACATAATAAGTTGCACATCATGCATTTTATTTTAGAGTTCATCATTTGTTCATTTAACCATTCATGTGTGGTTTTGGGAAAGAAATGCACAGTGGAACAATCATCCTACTTTAAATGTGCAGGATTTAGATGCTACCATTACTTTTAGACATAGATCAAAAAGTTTGATGGATGACCTTACTATATAAAGACCATCTTATTAAGGCCATAAAATACATTATATTCTGATGGCAGATGCAAAGAATTGAAACTAATTTTTTTGTTCATCAAAAACATGGAAAAAGTATTACTTTTACTAAAAAACCAATTAAAATGATTCTCAAGTAAAAATAATGTGGCAAAATAAAGACAAACATAAGTTTTGTAGTGGTTTAACCTTTAGGCAGATCCATGTACATTCTAACTTTAAGTATCTTTTATTAGAACTTAGATCGCTTGGGATGAAACTTTTTTCTACTTTTAGGATGAACTGTGGAGGCTTCGTATTTCATACACTACTATATTAATGGCAGTGCCATATAATACTTATAAGTAGATGCATCATGATATGAAAAATTATTTTAGTAAATATTCCAACTATTATTTATGAAATGATAATTGTTTTTAGTATTGACTGGAAATAAATACGGTTTTATTTTGTTACAAATATTTTGAATATTCTTATGAAATAAATCTAACACGGAAGTATCTAATTTGTTTACAATTATTTTGGAATTAAGGACAAAGCACTGATTTAGTGGGAGCGATAAAAGAGTTGGCGAACTCTTTGAATTGATACATAAAGATGTATGTAGTCGAAAGTCTAATGATAGCAAAAAAGTTCCACATAGTTCATTTATTTCCTAGAGGAATTATCACAAAATAAACATATGTGTTTGATACACATATAGTATGTCTATAATAAGTTCACAGAATATAAAACATAAGTAAATAAAACAACATGCCAAAGAAAATAAATGTTTGATATGATCGAATGTGTGAGTATATTGGAAAGGGTTCCAAAAGTACCTAAAAACGATTAAGATTCAATCTCAAAAGTCACTCCTTCCAATGATACATAATGATGTATCACTAAGAAGTAATTAGAAACAAAGTAGGATGGATGATGAGTGAATTGGAGTTAGCTTATTTATGTAAGGTTGAGTACTTAAAGTAAGTACATAAGGTTAAAATTAGTTTCATATAAAAACATAGTTTATGAGATCATAACAAGATGAGAGTTGATAACAAACTCCTATATATCTTAGGTCAAGGAGTTTACAGGTTGTGGGAGCCAACAGGCTGCATGTAATAGTTGCTCGTGGGGATCTTGTGTGGACCACCCCAAAGGAGTTTGAGACCGATCAATATTTATTGAACAATTTATGCTATGAACATAAGTTTTGTAAACTCAAAACTAAATCGGTTTTAAACATATATAAAGGCAGTTCATAAAATATTCCTGAATGCGTGTTCCGTTATACTAAGAAACAACTGTTGTTTCAAGCATCACCAACATGATGAAGAAATTTCTTTTAGAAATAATTGATAGTAAAATGGATTAGGACACTATCCAAAGATAAAACTAATTTAATAAGATGAAATGAAATTAACCAAACCAGAATAGACATAGCATATTAGAATGTCCATAAGAATTCTCCCACATTAAAGAGAAACTATGGGTTTATCAATGTCGAGAATAGAATTTCCATTGTTGTCAATAAAGCCATTAAGAGTATTGACTCTATCATATAGCACGATGCACAAATCCTGAATAGATTCCAAGTATGGTATCAAAATATGATTTTGATGGTTATCCTCGAAGGGATGTGATCCATCAGCTGCGAATGTGTCTTCGAGAAGAAGACCACTGCAGTTGGAATATATTAAGCAACGTTGTTAAGAATATTATCGTACACAATTATTGAAATTAACATAATAGATACATCATTCAACGTGCTTGAGTTAATTCAAATTTACTTGATATGACTTTGAGTTTCGATACATGTATGTTGAAATAGAAATTCTAAATAATGATTTAGAATCAACTAATGGCACATAAAAGAAAAAATATCTCAAAGTTAGTGGGAGCGATAACTGAGTTTATGAGTAATGGATATGACCTAAGAACTGATACGAAAGTATCATTCGTTAAGCACCATAGTTAAGTAAATATTTTGATAGAGAAATAAAATAGTATGGATTTCAATCAAAATGCCGAGGAAGCTTGTTTCTGTAAGACAAAATATAATAGTATTAAAATATTTCAAAACTATAAGTAAACAACAAACTTATGATTACTAATGATGTACTTGCGTTAAAATCATTTTAGTTTAGTTGTTTAATTCTCCATGTTGGATTTGAAAGGATGTCTTTTATAATTAGTATAAAAGGATTTTGGGAATATTCCAAATGATATACATAGACACCATATTAAAATGTTTAATGTGAAGCATGTAAGTTGGATTCCTTATGTATTGACAATAGAAATTATCGTACATGATGTGTTATCTACAATATTATTTCATTTTTGTATTTGATACATAAAGAAAGTATTAAATTTGAATTAATATCACTAAATGGTAGTTTAGAGCGTTCTCGAGTATTTACGAAATACTAGAGAATTGTTTATATAAACAATAAACGCCTTATGAAGGAGTGCACAGACTCGAACTTCATAAGTGATATCAAATATAGTATGTAAATCCTAAATTCATGTTCAAACTTAAGTTAGTAAGTTGTAAATGTTCAAAATAATAAGTACTAGCTGATTCAACTAAAGGCTAAGTACATTGCTCTAACATCCCGCTTCCGAAGGCTCAAAACTCACTGCTATGGATACTGCAGTCATCCATAGGTGTTATTTTTGAGTGACCGAAATTGGAATCTTGAAAGTATTGGCAACATAGAAACACAAGAATATGAAAAAATTTAAACTTCAACAAAACAGAATTTCTCATTTCTTATGAATTTCAATTTAAGATTTAATTACATAATCCAAGACGTTAACCACGTTCAGATCACATATACATGTACAAAATACGATAAGAGTGACATATGAAGATGTCCCCTTATGATGATCAGAGAACTAATAAATATGAACTTTACAGTTCTTAGTAAATCACAGCGGAATACACAAAATAGCTCATATATAGCTAACACTACTTCCTGCACATCTCCGGAAGCTTATTCGTTCAAAACCCGAAAGTCTCCCACTCTTAGACTACTCAAATTAATTTTGAGTACCCGAGAGTTTGTGGAGAAACACAAACTTCGAGTCAGACAAAAAGTCTGGCATGAATAATCCCCTATCATATCTTATCATAAATAGATATCTAGTGAGACCACACCGCTTAGTGGAATGAGTTTTCCCCTCACTAGTATCCAAAATAAAACATGCAAATCATATACTATGCCCCTGCACCCAAAATGATTAGTCTTAGCATAATATGAAATAAAGCCATAAATCATATATATATATTGAATATCCCATCCACCCATTTATTAGATATCCCATCGAAAAGCAATTTATTAGATTTCCCATCTAAAATCAATTTATTAGAGTTCCCTTCTAAAATCTTTAAAATGACCATCCGTCATAATTTAATAGGACTATCCATCCCAAATCCATTCAAAATAAATGCAGATTATCCATCGTACATTGTTTTATAAAAGATGGTGTGGGCTATCCACCGCATACTCTATAGTTTTCCTAGGATGACTATAAACCCTTGGGTGCCAAATCCCGAGGCTAACCACCTCTGGATAAACATTCTTTACTTTAGAAATTTGATGTGGGCTATCCACCGCACATTCCATGGTTTTCCTAGATTAACCAAGAACCCATAACTTAGCCAATTAAAACATCATGATCCTCGTGATTATTTATAAAAATTCATGATCCCCATGATTAATTATTTTTCCCAGGTATACCACCTGTTTAACCTATTCCCATTGGTAGTCCCAATTAGGTTAAATTGAATAAAAACACATTGATAGCCCCAATGTATATTTTCGAAAGCATATTTTTGTTTGTAACCCCAAACTATGCATCAAAAACATTAAACCCACCCCAGTGTCCCCAAGGTTTTAAACATTCAATTTAAATAAGGATCCCCCTTATATATATTCAAACAAAGATAAGTATTTTATGCTATAACCCTTCGAAGTAACCCCTTCAAATTAGCAAAATTTTACTTAAGGAAAATAGCTAAAAACAGCCCTTTAAAACCCTTCAAATGAAGTCCCATTCGAAAGCAAATAACCCTCCGAAGTTAGCCCCTTCGGAAACCTTCCTTTTGAAAGCATCATTGAAGATAACCCCTTCAAAACCTTTCGAAATCAAAACCTTTCGGAACAAAAACCTTTCGTAATCATTGAAGATAACCTCTTCAAAACCTTTCAAAATCAAACCTTTCGAATCAATACCTTTTGCAATCATTGAAGATAACCCCTTCAAAACCTTACGAAATCAAAACCTTTCGCAATCATTGAAGATAACCCCTTCAAAACCTTTCGAAATCAAACCTTTCGAAATCAAAACCTTTCGCAATCATTAAAGATAAACCCTTCAAAACCTTTCGAAATTAAACCTTTCGAATCAAAACTTTCGAAATCATTCAAAAACAATGAAGTGTTGGTGTTGGAACCAACCCTTCAAAAGTTTACTTCCGACCTTGTTGGAAGGTTAACCCTTCGGCTTACCGAAAGGTATTAAAACACCTTTTCAAAAAACTTTTTAAAACAGTACTATTGAAGGTTTAAGCTTTCGAAGATCCCCTTCGAAACCCCTTCTTGAATATATAAAAAATTTAATCTTTTATAAAATGTTAGAGTCGAAGGATCCCTCTTCAACTAATTCGAAAGCAATTATACTTCTATCCGAAAGCAAAGGAAGCAGCGTCCCCATCCCTTCGCCCTTCTCTTCCCTTCGGCCCCGTGCCTACCTTTCGACTTGGGCGGAAGGTAACTGTTTACCTTCCATCTTAGGCGAAAGGTATCTTTCGACTTCGTCAAAAGGGTAAAAGCGGGCTTGTTGTAGTCGAAGGTAGAACTGGGCCCACTGAAGTGATGTTTTTATCTTGTTTGTCTAATTTTGATTAGCTGAGGAACCTTCTCTTATACTTCCAAATAGTAAAAAGTATACAAAAGTCAACCTTTTTCTCAAAACACTGTACTTCTTCCTCAAATATTTCCAAAAGTAATTTCCTTCTGAATTTAAATAATTTCGGAAGCAAATTTTTAGTTTAGCCCTTGGGCGTAAATAATTTAATTACCTTAGTTAACCACTAAGGAAAAATCCCCAAAATTCTTATAAATCATATACTTTAATATATTAAAATTTCAAAGCATATGAAGATCAAAACAACTCGGAATTTAATCAAAACCGAATAAAACGTGTATCCCATTAACATTTTTAAACACCTATGTCTTATCCAAAGAAAGGTTTAAATGGTTATCTCCTAACCAAAACCACAAACATGAACCGGGTAAAGCCCATAACCGATCCAAACACTGAAAAACGAGATGATAAACATGATTATTCACCTTGATTAGTTGATTGGAGAATGAGATAATTTCCTAAATTTAATTCCTTAGCTTTTTCTTCAACTTAAACTCTTCCTGGAGCTTTTTAATGGCCGACCGAAGTGATGAGGAGTTAAGAATGAGAAAGTGGAAATTTATTAAAGTGGAGGAAGAGATTTATACTAAGAAATGTAGCCCCATTTCCAAGTTTACCCCTTAGGAAATTCCTCCTTCTTAACTTAGTTAAGTCTTATTTTAGTTCATTCATTAAGACATGGCCATTGGATTTATTAATCTCATCTCCCTAATTATTCACATTATTCTATTTAATTTATCAAATTAAATATACCGAATAATGTTAATTAAAATTCTAGGGCATTACAGACTCCCCTCCTTAAAGAATTTCGTCCCCGAAATTTTAGTAAGGACACACCAACAAGCATATAGCCCATGCAAGAAAAGCTAGTATAACCTACCAGTCAAATTCTATATAAGCCCTATATAGAACATACTATCTAAAACAGCCCAGGAAAAGTAGCCCCGATCCTGTCTTCTATCTCCCAAGTACAGTCTTTCATGTTGTCGCTCCACTGAACTTTCACCAACCTGACTGTCTTGTTTCTTAACCTCTTCTCATCTTTTGCCACAACATGAACTGGTTGCCTCACAAAAGTCATATCCGGTTCCACCACTAAGTACTCCAGTGTCGTTGGAGCGATAGTAGTTTATGGATCAGGAACATACTTCCTAAGATGAGAAACATGAAACATATCGTGGACCCCGGCCAAACTGCTTGGTAAATCTACTCGGTATGCGAGTCTCCCAATCCTCTCTGATATAGGAAATGGTCCAACATATCTCGGTGCTAGCTTCCCGGTCTTCCTGAACCAAACCACACCTTTCATCGGCGATACCTTGATGAAAACTCTATCTCCAACTGAGAACTCTAGGTTTTATGCCTTTTGTCTACGTAACTCTTCTACCTAGACTGAGCTTCCTTCATTCTTTCCTGTATCAACTCAATCTTTTCCGCCGCCTCTCTCACCAAATCTGGACCAAGGACCAATCTGTCTCCGGTCTCTAACCAACATGCTGGTGATTTGCATGGCCTTTCTTACAAAGCTTCAAAAGGCATCATTCCTATAGTAGTCTGATAACTATTATTATAGGAAAACTCCACTAAGTGCAAGTGATCTTCCCAAGAACCACTAAATCCAGCACACAAGCCCTCAACAGATGTTCTAGTAACTTGTTGACTCTCTCTGTCTGCCCATCCGTCTGACATGATATGCGGTACTCATCTGAGCTTAGTGCCTAACACACTCTGTAGGCTCTTCCAGAACTCGCTAGTAAACAAAGCATCTTTATCACCGACGATACTACTAGGAATTCCATGCAGTCTAACGATGTTCTTCGTGAACAACTTAGCCAAAACAGGTGCCGTCCTGGTTGATCTTACCGGAATGAAATGGGCACTTTTGCTCAATCAGTCCACTATGAACCATATACTTTCATTACCCTGGTTTAACCTTGGCAGCCCGTCAATAAAATCCATGGATATCGAGCCCCACTTCCAAAATGGAATATCCAAAGGTAGAAGCAAACCACTTGGCTTCTGATGTTCGGCTTTTACTTGCTGACAGTTCAAACACTGTTTTACCCATAAGCCCACATCCCTCTTCATTCCTTCCTAGAAAAAACTTCTCTTCATATCCAGATACATCTTGGTTCCTCCAGGATGAATCGTAAACTTCGATCGATGACATTCCCTAAGATCTTCCTTCTTAAGGTTTCCAACATCCGGAACACATAACCGTTCCTTCTTTCTCAACCAACCCCTATAAAATCCTTCAAGTCATCAATCTCGGTTCCAGCTTCTAATCTTCTAATCCTCTCGGCTAACACTGGATCCTCTTTCTGCCTAGAAGCAATCCGTTTGATCAGAACTGGTCGAACTTCCAAACAAGAAATCATGGCGATATTCTGACTAGATACAGCAGTCGACCTCAACTGCACATTGCAAGTAGCTAGTGCTTCCAAGTCTTTCCATTCCGCCAACATAGCTAACACCACATTCTGATGTTTCCTGCTAAGAGCATCTGCCACCTTATTTCCTTTTCCCGGTGTATACTCGATGCTAAAATCATAAGCTGCAACAAACTCCAGCCATCTCTGATGTCTCATGTTCAGCTCCTTCTGAGAGAATAAATACCATAGAAACTTATGATCCGTAAAAAGCTCAAATCTTTCTCCCAAAAGATAATGCCTCCACACCTTCGATGCAAAGATTACCGCTGCCAGCTCTAAATCATGAGTAGGGTATCTCACTTCATGTGGTCTAAGCTGTCTAGAAGCATAAGCAATAACCTTTCCATTCTACATTAGCATGGCACCTAACCGAGTACCACATGCATCGGTGTAAACTACCAACCCCTGATTCCCATTAGGAACTACTAACACAGGCGCATTGGTTAACAAATGTTTCAACTTAAGGAATGCCTCCTCACATTTGTCAGACCAAACAAACTTCATGTCCTTCCTGGTTAGCATAGTCAAGGATGCTACTATCCGCGATGAATCCTTAATGAACCTTCGGTAGTAACCTGCAAGACCAAGAAAACTCCTAGTCTCACTTACCATCTCTGGTTTCTTCCAATTGTTAACAGCTTCGATCTTATCCAGATCAACTGCTAACCCTTCCTCGGAAACTACATGACCAAGGAACTTCACTTTCTTCTTCCAGAAATGACACTTTGAGAACTTCGCTTTCAGTTGATGTTTCCTTAGCGTCTCCAACACTATTCTAAGATGATCCGCATGATCCTTCTCATTCTTAGAATATACCAAAATGTCATCAATAAAAACCAACACAGCCTTATCTAAGTGTTCTCGGAAAACCCGGTTCATCAAATCCACAAAGAAAGATGGCACATTAGTAAGCCCGAATGGCATAACCAACCACCCGTACGACCCATATCTGGTCCTAAATGCCGTCAAAGGAATACTATCCCTCTGCCACCCTTAGCTCATGGAAACCTGTCAACAAATCCAGATGGGAAAACACTCTGGCTCCACTCAACTGATCAAATAAGTCGTCGATCCTCGGCAAAGGATACCTATTCTTGATCGTCCTCTCGTTCAGCATACGATAGTCGATACACATCCTTAACGACCCATCTGGCTTCTTCACGAATACCGTGGTCGTTCCCCAAGGCGAACTGCTTGGCCAGATGAAATTCTTTCCTTCCAATTCCACTAGATGCACCTTCAATTCCTTCATCTCGGTTGGTGACATCCTGCTAGGTGGTCTACTTACGGGTTTAGCTCTCGGTATGAGATCTATCCGAAACTCGATAGCCCTTTTCGGCGGCAAGCCCGAAACTGGTTCAAACACATCCACAAACTCTCTTGCTACATAAACCTGCTTCAACTCTACTTCCATTCCAATAGCACCCAATAACGCATAAGCATTTCCATCCGAACTCCTTACTGATTAAATAACTCGGTTACGGCTATTAGGGTGTCTCAATGATATTTCCCCCTCCTGGCAAAATATCCTAGCATCATATCTATCTAACCAATCCATACCCAATATGATCCCGAAACCCACGAAATCAAAAACATATAATTGCATGCAAACATATGACCTAACAAATCAAGTTCTAACTGGTCATATCTCGTTCCCACAGTCGCTTGCCCTCCTATAGGATTCATAACCCTTGAAGGAGTAATAAGGTATAAAGGTTCCAAACATAAGCAATCTACCAAATACTGAGATATAAATGAGTGCAATGCACCGATATCAAATAGTATCCTAACCGGAGTACTATGAATCATAAGCATACCTTCCATCATAGCTTTTCCTTTCTCAGCAGCCGTTGGTCTAGAGGATGATGGTTCCAATGCAAAGACCTTTCCCTTTCCAGCTTTAGCAGCCTCGGGACACTTGTCCTTGTAATGCCCCATCTGGCCATAGTTGTAGCACTTCACATTTGGCCTCACTGCAACTGCTCTTCCATCACCCGACGACACTCATTAGAAAAGTTCCCTTTCGTATCACACTTGTAACAAACAATATCAGCCTTGCTCTTCTTAACTGCTACCCCTGACTGGGCACCTTTCTTCTTGAAGAACTTCCGCTTCTTACCCTGAAAATTCTGAACCTCAACTAGTTTCCCCTTTCCAAAAGTAGAAAGCATCTCTTCATTCTGAATAGCCATCTCAATAACAATATGACACTGATCTCGGAGGTTTGGCATGGTTGCTCTGGCGATCTCAGGATTCAACCCCCTGATAAACTTATCATTCCTCCAAATGATAGTATCCACAGTAGCATATCTGTAACGGGACAGCTCATCAAACTTTGTAGCATACTCAATCACCGATCTATCCCCCTGGACTAAATCTGCAAATTTCCTTAGCAACACTGACTTGGCAACCTCAAATAGAAATCTTTCTTCAAACCTCCTTCGAAATTCAGCACAAGTCAGGTCTTCCTCTGGCTCTCCTACGGTAACTCCGTTCCACCAAAACAACGTTGCTCCATGCAATTGCCTTGAAGCAAGTCTCCTCTTCTGCATATCCGTCAAGCCGAGATATGCAAATATCCTTTCACAATGCAATAGCCAGTTCTCCACTCCTACTGCATCTTCGGTTCCCAGAAAAGGCTTTCCTCCAAGACTAGCATAATCCCTGCTCAGCTTGGCATAATTATTGCCAACTGGGGCCACCAGATTAGCTCCTCCAGCATTCCCTACAGCCACTCCCGCAGCTGCTCCAGCTTGCTTCATATTCATGAAGAACTGATACATTATCCCCATATCAACCGACGGAATCTCAGCACCAACATTGGCATTTACATCTGGGTTTGCATTTGCCTGTCGACCCTGGTTTCTCCTAGTATTGGGTCGAACATTTCCACGTGTTGCGGTACGTCTCCCACCTTGATTCACTCTTCCATTTCCTGCCTCTATATTTTACTTCCCAACTACCTGAAATCCAATCTTGGTAAGATACAGAAGAACAGTCTAAGAGAGTGGGGAATACATACTTAGGTATTTATAGCAAAGTACACATATGTTACTATAACGCTTACCCAAGCCCAACCATATTTTAGATTCATTAGATTATGCTTTTAAAACCTTTTAAGGTTTAAATTCCTTTTAAGTACATAAACAATGCTCTGATACCAACTTGTAACATCCCGCTTCCTACGGCACAAAACTACCTGCTACGGATGCTGCAGTTATCCATAGGTGTTACTTCTGAGTGACTGAAATCGGAATCTTGAAACTATTGGCAACACGAAAACATAAGAATATAAAAAAATTTAAACTTCAATAAAACAAAATTTCTCATTTCTTATGAATTTCAATTTAAAATTTAATTACATAATCCCATACATTAACCACGTTCGGATCACATATACATGTACAAAATACGATAAGAGCGACATATGAAGATGTCCCCTTATGATGATCAGAGAACTAATAAATATGAACTTCACAATTCTTAGTACATCACAGCGGAATACACAAAATAGCTCCTATATAGCTAACATTGCCTCCTGCACGTCTCCGGAAGCTTATTCCTCCAAAACCTGAAAGTCTCCCACTCTCAGACTACTCAAATTAATTTTGAGTACCTCAGAGTTTATGAAGAAACACAAACTTCGAGTCAGACAATAAGTCTGGTATGAATAATCCCCTATCACCTCTTACCATAAATATATATCTAGTGAGACCACGCCGCTTAGCGGAATGGGTTTTCCCCTCACTATTATCCAAAATAAAACATGCACATCATTTACTATGCCCCTACACCCAAAATGATTAGTCTTAGCATAATATGAAATAAAGCCATAAATCATATATATTGGATATCTCATCCACCCATTTATTAGATATCCCATCTAAAAGCAATTTATTAGATTTCCCATCTGAAACCAATTTATTAGAGTTCCCCTCTAAAACTTTAAAATAACTATCTGTCATAATTTAATAGGACTATCCATCCCAAATCCATTCAAAATAAATGTAGATTATCCATCGTACAATGTTTTATAAAAGATGGTGTGGCTCTCCACCGCACACTCCATAGTTTTCCTAGGATGACTATGAACCCTTGGGTGCCATATCCTGAGGCTAACCACCTCTGGCAAAACATTCTTTAATTTAGAAATTTGATGTAGGCTATCCATCGCACATTCCATGGTTTTCCTAGGTTAACCAAGAACACATAACTTGGCCAATTAAAACATCATGATCCCCATGATTATTTATAAAAATTCATGATCCCTATGATTAATTATTTTCCCCAGGTATACCACCTATTTAACCTATTCCCATTGGTAGCCCCAATTAGGTTAAATTGAATAAAAACACATTGATATCCCCAATGTATATTTTCGAAAGCATATTTCTGTTTGTAACCCCAAACTATGTATCGAAAACATTAAACCCACCCTGGTGTCCCCAAGGTTTTTAACATTCAATTTAAATAAGGATCAACTTTATATATATTCAAACAAAGATAAGTATTTTATGCTATAACCCTTCGAAGTAATCCCTTCAAATTAGCAAAATTTTACTTAAGGAAAATGGCTAAAAACAGCCCTTTAAAACACTTCGAATGAAGTCCCATTCGAAAGCAAATAACCCTCCGAAGTTAGCCCCTTTGGAAACCTTCCTTTTGAAAGCATCATTGAAGATAACCCCTTCAATACCTTTCAAAATCAAACCTTTCGAAATCATAACCTTTCTAAATCAAAACCTTTTGCAATCATTGAAGATAACCCCTTCAAAACCTTTCAAAATCAAACCTTTCGAATCAAAACCTTTCGCAATCATTGAAGATAACCCCTTCAAAACCTTTCGAAATCAAAACCTTTCGCAATCATTGAAAATATCCCCTTCAAAACCTTTCAAAATCAAACCTTTCGAATCAAAAACTTTCGAAATCATTCAAAAACAATGAAGTGTTGGTGTTGGAACCAACCCTTCGAAAGAATACTTCTGACCTTGTCGAAAGGTTAACCCTTCGGCTTGTCGAAAGGTATTAAAACACCTTTTCAGAAAACATTTTAAAACAGTACTCTTGAAGGTTTAAGCTTTCGAAGATCCCCTTCGAAACCCCTTCTTGAATATATAAAAATTTTAATCTCTTATAAAATGTTAGAGTCGAAGGATCCCTCTTCAACTAATTCGAAAGTAATTACATTTCTATCCGAAAGAAAAGGAAGCAACCTCCTCATCCCTTCGTCCTTCTCTTCCCTTCAGCCCCGTGCCTTCCTTTCGACTTCGTCAAAAGGGTAAAAGCGGGCTTGTTGGAGTTGTAGGCAGAACTGGGCCCACCGAAGTGATGTTTTTATCTTGTTTGTCTAATTTTGATTGGCCTAGGAACCTTCTCCTGTACTTCCAAATAGTAAAAAGTATACAAAAGTCAACCTTTTTCTCAAAACACTATACTTCTTCCTCAAATATTTCCAAAAAGCAATTTCCTTCCGAATTTAAATAATTTCGGAAGCAAAATTTTAGTTTAGCCCTTGGGCTTAAATAATTTAATTACCTTAGTTAACCACTAAGGAAAAATCCCTAAAAATCGTATAAATCATATACTTCAACATATTAAAATTTCAAAGCATATGAAGATCAAAACAACTTGGAATTTAACCAAAACCAAATAAAACGTGTTAATTAGCCCATTAACATTTTAAAACACCTATGTCTTATCCAAAAAAAGGTTTGAATGGTTATATCCTAACCAAAATCACAAACATGAATCAGGTGTAGCCCATAATCGATCCAAACACAGAAAAACAAGATGATAAACATGATTATTCACTTTGGTTAGTTGGTTGGAGAATGAGATAATTTCCTAGCTTTAATTCCTTAGCTTTTTCTTTAACTTAAACTCTTCCTGGAGCTTTTTAATGGCCGGCCGAAGTGATAAGGAGTTAAGAATGAGAAAGTGGAAATTTGTTTAAATGGAGGAAGAGATTTATACTAAGAAATGTAGCCCCATTTCCAAGTTTACCCCTTAGGAAATTCTTCCTTCTTAACTTAGTTAAGTCATATTTTAGTTCATTCATTAAGACATGACCATTGGATTTATTAATCTCATCTCCCTAATTATTCACATTATTCTATTTAATTTATCCAATTAAATATCCCAAATAATGTTAATTAAAATTCAGGGGCATTACAATTTCCTTGAATAGCGTTGCAATATAAGAAGTATAAATAAATGCACAAATTTATAACTGAGATAGGGGTGATTCCAAGTGTTGAAAATCCCATGATATTGTTATATGATAATAATGCTGCGATATAGTTCGTAAAAGAACCTAAAGCTCACTAGAAGTAGAAAAACATACTCCGAAGGATTCCACATAGTGAAGGCAGTTTATCAACGTTAAAGAAAGTTAATTGACATAATAGATTGATTAGAATAAAAATAGCATACCCATTCACTAAGGGACTGGTCCAGTTACTTTTGATAAAACCGAATGAAGTAACCGAAATAAGATTCCATAATTGATCCTAAGTGCAAGTGAGACTGATAGAGTTATGGGTATGCCCTACGAGCAATTATGTAATTTATTATATATATCTAACTTGATATTCAATACTGTTCATAATAAAAGGTGTTTTCCTTTCTATTATATACTTATCATATTGTGATATGTTAATTAATTATTTAATTTAACTATATTCAATAGAAATTCCTTAAATGATATGTTATAAGATAGTAATTACAAAGTGCTATGATCATGAGAAATTTATCACATTAAAATGACATATTATTTTAAATATTTCTTGTCAAGATGTTTCAAGAAAGGAGATCGATTCATCCGTCGAGACTAGAGTACATAATGCTCTCCAAATGTTGGACAACGTATTACTCATGGTTGCTGGGGGGCACCAAATGGTTATATATTGATAGTTATTGAATAACCATGTAATGACTCACTCGAGAGTTTTCTATTGGTTAATATAAATAAGGTCGAATAGATAATATCGAAGTGATGATAATGCTTAGTTCTCTCGACCTGAGAATACTATTGAACTTCAGAATGGACACTTTGTGGCATGGTATCCATCGAACGAACAAAGCTGGGTCCGAATTGAAGCATTAGAAGCGATATACTATTCAATAGATAATTTGTTTCCTTGGTTGTATGAGGTTAGTATCATGGTCAGTCCACTCAAAATCAGTCTCTGACCAGAGTAGTACAGCTAATAATGATTGTTATTATTGAACCAAAGATTTTATGTTTGGACTAATCAAGTTGAATGTGGACAATATCAGAATTTTGACAAAAAACAAATTCCATAAGTCCTAATGTGATAGTTTTGACGAAGAGGATAAGTGTAAATAATCATTACTATAAGGTATTGCTTATAGTAGTAAAATTAGATTTAACCGAAAAGATGTGTAAACGATAAGTTTAGCCGAAATATCACACCACTAGTTCAGGTGACGTGTGAACGTTAAAATTCATGTTGTTCGATACTAATAGTTGACTGAATTTACATGTTTGAGTCTGTAGCACCCCTAATTTTTAATAAAATGATTCAGGAGATTTAATTAGATAAATTAAATGGAATAATGTAAATATTAAGTGATAAGGGGATTGAGATTTTAATGAACACTTAGAGGCGTGCTTCATTAAATATATGGGCTTAAGAATGGTTTGTAAGTTTATTAAATTACACAAGGGTATATTAGGAAATAGCCGCATCTTATTACCATAACCCTTATATATTTTCGTTCCTTATACCATTCACGTTCATTTTTCTCATTTTCACAAAAACAGTCAAACTCAAATTAATAGAGGAGCCGACCTTTAACAAAGAAAGAAAAAGAGGAATTCAATCTAAAGCTAGGGATTCAAGCTTAGGGGAAATCTCAATCCAATCTACTTATCTTAATCAAGGTGAATAATAATTTCAATCATCTCTATTTTGTTATATAATCATTTGTTTTCGGGTTTAAGATTAAATCCCTTTTTATGATGATTTAGATGATGATATGCTTGGATCATAACATGTTAGATTTAAATAAGATTGTTTAAATATGATTTTCACGTTTTAAGGGTAAAACTGATTATAATTGATTTCTAATGCCATGAGGAATTTATATGTTATGTAAAACATGATTTTGGAGTTGAGTTTTAATTTCGATGATTTTCCAACCTATGGAAAGATTATTATGAATTTTCAAAGAAAAATATGGTTAATTGGGTTTAGAAATTTATTTCAGAAATTATATTGAGATTTGGGTCTGAAATTTAGATATGCTAGATAACATGTTAAAACTGAATTTCTGTGATTTTCGGGAATTTTTCCTAAATGATTTGCTATGGAAATTAAAATATTTTAGAAGGACTTATTAGCATTATTTGTTTTGCTTAATGGAAGGGCTTATTTGTTAAATTAATCTTGGTTTAGATTAGAAATTATATGGCAGTTATTTTGGTAAAGAATTTGAAAAGTTGAGGCAACCAATCACATGTTTACACGTGGGCAGGTTAGTTAGAAAGTGTTTGCTTTAACTGACATTAAATCAGATATACCTAGAAAAGTCGGTTTTGCCTCTTTTAGAAGTGCCTTTCGACTCCAATGCTTTCGCTTCGACCCAGTAGAAACCAACCTAGGCCAAAACTAATACACATGGTATCAATGATATTGGTACGAAGTGGGTTGGAGAAAAGTGGAAGGCATGGTGTCATAAGCATTGCTTCTGATGGGGTCGATACCTTTGCTTTGTTTTAAAATGTTCAGCGCCTGCCTTTGTTTTACTAAAGCTTTCGAAGGAGTCGAAACAGATGCTATCGAAAGGGGTTTCCTATATAGCTTTCGCAGAAGGTTGCCATCTTTCATTTTTAAGTATGAGCTTTCGAATGAGTCCCTTGTTTATAAAACAATGCTTTTGAAAATGGTGGTTCCGACCTAGTCGAAACCTTGCTATCGTTCTTTTGCCTTTCGAGTGTATTAAAGTCATCAATGCTTTCGAAGGGTAGCTTTTGTTTTAAAGATGTACTAAGCCACTTCCTAGATGCTTTCGAAAGGGTTCAAGAGTTTCGAAGGCAATGGCTTCAAAAGAGGGTTTCGATGCTATCCTTCAAAGTTTTTCTTAAATGTTTTGAAGCTTTCGAAAGGATGGTGCCGACGCCATCAAACTTTCCCCAAACAATTTTATATGAAGATTAAAGGTTTCAAAAGGGATACTTTCGTATATATTCACTTTGACCCAAAAGATGTTTTTGAGTAAACCCAATGGTTAACGGGTACTTTCATTGGTTTCGAAGCTATGTTTCTAAGGACTATTAAGTAAGGTTTTGATACTTTCGAAAGGTAGATTTTGGTTTCAAAAGAGATGATTTAAATAGCTTCGAAATGTTTATATGTAATGTTTTGAAAAGTAGTTTTCTATGCTTTCGAAGGAGGTTATCCAAAGGTTTCGAAAGTAATGTTTTAAGGTATCGAAAGCCTTAGTTTTCAAAACAAGTAACCCAATCTCATTTTAAAGGAAAACCATGGAATAAATAAAGAGTTTTGGAAATGATTTGAAGTATGGAGTTTTTGAAGAAGTTTTCCTTGGTTGATAGATTAAAGGGATTAACTAAGTTATTGTGTTTGCATCTTCATATATGTATATATATTCACATTGTAATGGACCTATAACTGTATTTTGGGGAAGGGCAGAATAACCAGCTAGGTTCAACCAATAGTGAATATAAATTAAATTAACTTTCGAATGAGTAGAATTGCATCCAGGTGGTCAGGAAGACCAGAATATAGGATGCTAAAATATTGATTAAAGAAGCTATCAAGGAGACATGTTCATAGTAAACCCATGAAAACTATGTATAAAAGAAGTTGTCAGGGAGACAGGTTCATAGTAAACCCATGAAAACTATGTTTAGAAAAAGTTATTTGCAGGTGCCAATAGGTTCATAGTAAACCCATGAAAACTGTGATTAGAAAGAGTTATTGGGAGGGGCCAATAGGTTTCTAGTGAACCTATGAAAACTATATCCAGATTAAGATATGGAAAAAAGTCAATAGGTTCGTAGTCAACCCATGAAAACTAGGATAAGTGGGAAGTTATTGGAGTTACCAATTGGTTCAGGGAGAACCAATGAAACAATGATGTTATTGGCAGGAACCAATAGGTTCTTAGTGATCCCATGAAAACTATGAAATAGGGAAGGGAGTCCATAAATTTAAATAGGTTAATAGTAATCCCATGAAAACTATGAAACTGGACAGGGAGTCAATAAGTATTAAACAGGTTATTACCCAACCCATGAAAACTAATAGGTTAATAGTAACCCTAGAAACTATAACTGAGACAGATAGTCAAAATGAATGGGGATGTGTAATCAAGAATTGATTTACTTGTTCTTGATTTACTTGTTTTGCATATCATCATATTATTTTGAGATATTTTAACCATTATGGATGTAGGAGCACAATATATGGTTTTAAAAAGGTTTTAGGATACTAGTGAGGGGAAAACCCATTCCGCTAAGCGGCGCGGTCTCACTAGATAACTAAATGGTTTGAGATCGTATACTATTATTCATACCACGCTTTCTGTATGACTCAAAGTTTATGTTTTCCCCTTAAACTCTCAGGTACTCAATTGATTTTGAGTAGTTTGAGAGTTGAGGTTTTTAGGTACCTCTTTAGACGAATAAGCTTCCGGAGACCTGCAGGAGGCATGATAGCTACTTAGAGTTCTCTTTTATTTTCATTCCGCCGTGTTGATGTTGTAATGACAAAGTTGTTTAATTGCCTATATATATATATTCTGAGCATCCAAGGGGGCATCTTCATATGTTGCTCTTGGTGTATGTTGTAATAAATATATTTTCTCTGAACGTGGTTCTCGTATTGGGATTATGTAATGAATATTAAATTCTTTGAAATGGAATGTGGAACTTGTTTGACGTTTTAATTTTTTTTCCATATTCATGTGTTTATGTGTATCAATGTATCTAACATTACTGTATTTGGTCGCCAAGGATAATAACTATGGATGACTGTAGCATCCGTAGCCATTAGTTTTGGGCCTCTGAGTAGGGGATGTTGCAGAGTCGCATAAGTTTAATGTTGAATACCCTGAAAAACTACACGATTTAACTAATTTATAACCATTGTAAATTACCTAATATTTATGAAATACTAATGATTAAATTTTATTGATTCATTTAAATACCATCAGTATTTAATAAATTGCGTATAAAAGTTATATATGGGTATATCGATATATGATATCGATAGATTATTTAAATTGGATTTAAATAGATTAATTTCTAAGTGATTTCAGGAAATTGTTTAAGGCCCACATTGTCTCTTTTATGGCTGGCCATGCATGATGAAGGAGGAGAGAATTTAATGAGATTTAATGAGGACTTAAATATGGAACGTTTTAAATGAGGGAATTGAAATGTTTCGATGTTTTCTTTAAAACGCATTTTCTTTCATTCATTCGCTTATTCTATAGACCTTTTTTCCTTCTTTTCTCCTCTTCCTCTCTTATTAGGGCTGAAAATCCATATCCTCCGAACCATGAAAAATTCAGAAGAAAGTTAAAATATTTTAAAATTAATTTTAAATCCTTCATACGTTAAAATTCCAAAACAAAGTCTATAAAATGAAATTTTATGTGTAATCACAAATTTAATTTTTAAAACCTTCCTACATTAAAATTAGATTCAAAATTGTTAGTTTTAGATTTCAAAACATATTAATCAAAATTAAGATGTGCTTGAGTGTTCAAAATTGTTTTGAAATGACATTAAAAGATGAGTAAATAAAAGGGGGTAACTCCTCAACCTTTTCTTCTCCTTATGAATTGTTTACTTAAACATAATTGATTGTTATTTTGAATATAAGTAAACTTTTGATTAGTTAAAATAACTTTATGATATATTATATACGTGTGTGCGTGCACGCACGCGTAAAAATATAAGTAAACTATGTGTCTGTGTGTATATATATGTTGTTATTTTATATAATTTCAAAAAAAGCTATGGACAATAAAGGTATATATAAATGGATAAATGTGTCCGTTGCAGTATAAATCTCAACATCTATATGCGTTCACATTAGTCCTGTACACTTCATATTTTTTGCACGTGCACTATACACATATAAGCGTATTTGATACACTTGTAACTTACAACTCATATAAATTATTTAAAACCTTTTATAAACAAATTAAATGAAATAAAGATTTTATTTAAAATATTTTAAATTTGATTGAAAATTATTTTAGACTTCATAGGCCTAATAGATCCACTGCCTATTTCACCTACTTCGACTAGCCCGATTACTTCAAGTAGTAGGAGCGACTACTAGTTGTGGCGGATATACCCGGTCGCAGTCGAGGATATGTATCGGGTATGATTATCCTATAATCGGGATAGATTGCAATTAGGTTTATTTTCTGCATTTTTCTTTTGCTTTGAATAAACTATGAAGGTATACCTTCAGCCCTCTTACACATGCATGTGATCTCAATTGGTCCTATAGGCATGCTCTGGTTTTGGGCTCGATGGGATTCCTTAGTTAAACTAGATGTTTTGATTTTCGTTTGATGCATTTTGATTTGAATAAGGATACTTGAATGATTAGATGATAGATATTGATTGGACATGATATTAGATTTTTGCTATTGTTATTGGATACGAATCGATCTCGGTTATCCCTCAAATTTAGTAGACAAACCGATAGACTATGGCTCCCTCGACCGAAGAGATAGGGCGATGAACCATGAAATAAAGGTTCCCTCATCGAAGAGTGAGCAGATGGAATTGTATAGGACGACGAGTGTAACAACCCGTCCTTCGTAACATACAAAAATCAGCGCCTCATATCAATGCCTGACTTTCAAATACAACAAAAGACAGATTGTTTGGGTAAAATTAAAAACAAACACTATACCAAGACATAATGGTATAATCTCACAACAGAATGATAATATTAAATATACTAATTATACATGAATTGAATATGATAACAATATATAAGAGACTGCATTAGCGGAAGTAATTGATAAGTAAATATCAATACAGAAAGTTAGAATAGAATATTTGATACAATAAGTCTCATATACTAATAACATCTGTCACGCTTTACTACAACATCAAGCGTGTGTATATTTCCAAGTATCATCTTTACCTCCAAAACTTCAGCTGCTCACTCTGATAGCATATCCCAAAAGCACCCGGTTATATATGATGTTGATTACTGTTCTATGATTTGCTTTACATTTAGTTATTGTATTTTGTTCTGATAGATCCGTTAGCCACCTATAGTTTTGGATTAAGCATTTACTGTCTATGTCGATCCATTGAGATAGAAAAGGAAAATCATATTGCATTTATCGACGTATTCAGTAGATGTTTAAGACAAAGTTATAGATGGTCGCCCTTAACCAGCCCTATTCTCTGCTTTAGTAGACGGAATTACTCGTTAATTCTCTTTACTAAGGTGGGTCTCGGGGTGGGGCGTTACAGCATGGTATCAGAGCCAACTACTTAATCAAGTACCCAAGAGTTCTCATGACATAAATAGACAGACAAAACATAAGTTAGACATAAAGCCTGGTGTGAAGGAAACTATCTTAAAATACTGTATATCAAAACTATGTAAATATAAAATAGGAATTACTAAGGTACAACCGATCCTCTCCACAAATGTGGCTCAAGGATAATCCAGATTGTCCATAAATAAGTAAAGCAAACCCATTTGAAAAGTAGGGATCATACCATAACACACTCTTCTCCTATAATCAATGACTCAGCATAACAAATATAATGTGACAGATATGTAACAGTATATCATGATAAGGTAACCCTATATACAAATGCATAGACAATGTAAATATCATAATATAAGCATATCTTGGAATACATGACAATATTTTAACCAACTAATATAACACACACAATATAACGCTAAGCGATGGACAAAGAATACAACTTGATACTCATCATTACCGATGAGTGTAGTTGGTAGACTCATGCACAATATAAATAGAGTCAGTACCTCAGTATACCATAGAACCCGAGTCGCACCCAGTGTGGTCGAACTCATGCAGATCTCACCGTACCCCTCGGTGAGCATAGGTGATATATGACCTACTCTATACATCTGAAACCTGAGTCCACATTGGACATCGATCTATAATTAAAATTATCATGATCCAATGATTCCCGTTGGGGCTCCAAAATGATTAGAGTCAGTACCTGAGTGTACCATATATCCCGAGCCGCATCCTTAGTGATCGAACTCGTGTAGCTCTCACCGTACCACTCACTGAGCATAGGTGATATATGACCTACTCTACTTACCTGAAACCTACGTAGATCACACATTACCCCTCAAGTGAGCATAAGTGATATATGATCCACCTGTAGATGATCATCATCTTCTCCTAAGTCATCATTGTTTTCTTTAAAAATTCGCATAACGTCTCAACAAAAGAGAACAATGGTCATCTCATATATACACTATCGGGACCACAAAGGAACACTGATGTTGTGTGTGTATATCAAACATAACATCACATACTCATATACGCCTTTTACAAATGAAGACCAATATCACGTCATCATCTATCTATACGTATTGTCACTACTGAAAGACCAATAATATGTACGACCACCGATGTAAGGCCAATACAACTGTAACGACCCGTAATTTTAACTATTTTAAAATTTTAAATTTAGAATGATTATTGAATAAAATGGTTGAAAATAAAAATTAAATGTTTTATTTATGTAAGTTATTGAATATGAACTTTAATAAAAAAATTTAAATAATCAATTTCGATGATTTTGGCAATAATAAATATTGAAATGAAATTCTATGTATTTAATGTGTTTATAATCAACAGTATGAATCGAATAACAAATGTTGAATTTTTTTGGATGAAAATAAAATAATTGTTGATAACTAAAATTTATTTGAATTTAATGATTTATTAATGTGATTTATTGGATAATTAAATTGTTTAAATTTTGGAAATTTTATATCTTAATTAACGCGTAAAAATAGCCATTTTGGCCACACTCTCGAATTTCGACAAAACTGGTTTCATCAGATTCGTAACAGTGAATTGTTGTAGGATTTCAAGTTTCGTAGCGATCAGACTTGTCGTTTGGTCATGTGAGCATGAAACACGCAGAAATTAATTTACATTTTTTTATTAAAATAATTTGATTTTGAGATGCTATCTTCTGCATACGATCGAATTAGGCCTCGAGACTAGTTCCATTGTGTTCGGAATAGGGGTAAAACATTGAGAATATCAGGCGGCACGCTTCGTTTGGAGTTCGAGATTTCGCAGGTCGATTGGACGAGATATTTTCAGATTATATTATATATATATTTACTTATCCTTATCTCGACCATTCGTACAAGCCCCATCCCCTTTTGTCCCATACGTCATTTCACCCTCGTTCTTTTTTTTCAATCTTCCAGATCAAGAAAAAAAACGCAACGAAGGATCGCGCGAGGCCAAACGCGTGATGGCGGAGGGTATTAGCGTCGGCAACGGGGCTGGCCGAGTTGGGCATGCATGCATGAATGGTGGTAGCGAGATGTGCTCGCGTTCGAGTCGTTAGGGTTCTAGGGGTTGTGGCTATGGTGGCTTGCGTACGTGCGTATGGATGGGCGCGTAGAGGTAGTCGGAGGACGATAGCGTGTTGGCATTCATCGATCGGCAATTAAAAACATGAAACGAGACAGTCGTCTTTTGGTTTGTCGAACCTGGAGCATGCATGGGGAAGAACAGCAAGGGTAACGCTATTATTTATTTAATTAATTATTTTATTTAATTTGTTAATTATGTTTTATTATATCTTTATGCTAATTAAATCATAACTTCTCCGTACGAGGTCCGTTTCGAGTGAAACGAGTGGCACTGTGTTCGTATCGACGAGGACTACGACTTGGAGTTGAGTAGGAATTTATTTGAAGCTGAAAAATTTTCGGTTTCAAATAAAAGATGAGTGTTTTATAACGCTCACGATGTACTAAAATAATTTTTATGTTAGTTAAATTGAAATCCTGAAGTGATTTAAATTTATTAATTGTTGTCTGGTAAATTTAATTGACATGGAAATCATGTAGAAATTTAGATGTTAGGAATTTCGAATTAACAGTTAAATTGAAATTATAATTAAACTATCGGTAAAATTCCCGATTATTGATAATTGGTTAATTGTTGTGACTTATTGACTTTTTGGATGATGGATTGTAATGGATGCCGATTGGTTGAGATTTTGGATGATTGAATGTTTATTTTTTATTTTTTTTATATCCTGTCGTCACCCTGTAAATTATCTGATAGTATATAAACTGTTATTCGAATTATTTCGAATAAATTAAGAAATAGGTTGAAATGATATATACCTATGACACTGTGATTTGGATTAAAAAGATATATATCCATTCCTGAAACTAAAATCCAAATAATTGATTCACTTAGCCATAGGATAGAAAATTATATACGGACACCGGATTGGTTAAATTAAATGATTTTAAAATTTTGATTTGAAATTATTTAAATGATTTTGATTTAAAGAAGTAAAAATCGAATTTATGGAAATCGAATTATTTTCAAACTTGAGCTCGAAATGTTGAAATTTAAATTTGGTAACAGGAATTTTTAAATAATCGAAGTTGAGATTTTAAAGTTATAATCAAAATATGATTTGAATTTCGGAAATTGATTTGTTTTAAAAGATTGGACTTTTATTCGAACTTTGGATAGTGCTAAGTAAAAGTAATTTAAATCGATATTTCAAAAGTTGAGCTCGGAATTGAATTATTTTAAAGATTTGAACATTAAATTCAACATCGAAGTTAAGTTTAATTAAGTGATTTAAATTGGTATTTGAAATCGAACTCGAAATTTATATAATCGAAATGGTTTAATATGGAGAATTGAATTGAACTTAAACTATTTGAATCGAATCAATCGAAATCGAAGTTGAAATTAATTCAAATTGAAATCGAAATTGAGTTAACTATGATTTGAAATTAAAATTGAGATTGATTTAAATTGGAGTCGAAATTGAGTCGATTTAAATTAATTTGAGATTTAAGATGATTTTAAATTGAAAGATTTGAAATTGAATCGATTCGATTGAATTTGGACCTGGATCCAGAATTGTTGGAATGGAAAGAAACAGTTTGACTTGAAACTATTTTCAAAGTAAATTATTTTAATATAAACTGTTTAAAATCTATCTTTTGAAAAATATTCAAATTATTTTGATTTCCAAGCTATTTTATTATATAAACCATTTTTAATACTCAAACTATTTTATATTAACTATTTTAACTTTTTAAACTATTTTAAACTATTTTCTAAAAATTCAAACTGGTCAAGGCTGGAATGTTTATATTTAAATCGTTGATTTAAACACGAATTGGGTTAAAATGAAGTTATAACCTAAATTGAAATTCGAAACAATTTTGGAAGCAAAATTGAGATATTGAGGCGAAAATGATTTTGAAGTAAAATAGTATATTTTGAGTAAATATGATGATCTCGAACTGAAATGATATTTTGAAGTGAATATGATATTTTGATATCAAGTATGAATCGTTTCGAAATGTAAAAGTACCAACCGGTATGTAAAACGACGTTTGGTTGTTAAAGAGACTGGGGCCTCTTATAGGCATACTCTCTGTCAATATTGGAACCACTTTAACAACTGTGTACACGGAGGAGACTCCAGAACGAAGTGATTAGATTTGGCGTCATTTGCTGGATTTGAAGTAAGAGAACGATGATGGATAGCCTTGACTTTCGAGTCATAATTAAAATGACTAAAACAGGAGCTATACCGGGCCAAGTGGGGTCGCTCCCCCTATCGAACATGCTTCTTCGAAACCATATCTTTTATTTTGTGATTGATTGGTGGCCACCCTTGATTATGTGAGTATTGTTTCGAGGTGGGCGGTAGCTAGCGGCTATGCGTTACCACCAGTCCAGAAGGGAAAATGGTAGAATCCTACCTTAGGTATTGCCTCGCTTGCCTTGTCATATTTATCCTGATCGAGCCTACTACGACTTTGGTTTGTGTTGTACCTATGGAGTGCTCCCTGATAGCTCATCAGTTTACGGTGGAGTTTACATTACTGCATAGAATACGATGCTTATATTAAAATGTGTTAATGGGGATAATGGTAACCCCTTAACGCTATTTTTAATATTTATTTTACTGATTAGGCATTATATAGGTAGCATATTCTACTATATATAAATAATTTGACAGATCCTTAAGAGATGGAAAATCCCGTAACATCTCTTGAGTTATTGCACGCATGTTATACACTGGATAGGAGATGTGAAATCCCGTAAACATCTCTGATGCTATTACACTTATGTTATATGCGATATTTATATGACTCACATAAGGACATTTTAGTCCTGACTCAAGTGTTTTTGTCTTTTCATTACGCTTGGGTCAACCCTGAGTTTTCAGCTTATTGAAGATTATTTTCTGGAGGACGAAGACGAAGATTTGGTATTATTACTATTATTATTCCTGCATCATGTTTTCTGCTACATTATTTAATTTATCCCTGTTGTAACTCTGATAAATGTTGTATACATTATAATCAAATGTATAATATAAACAGCTTCGTGAACTGTTTATTTGATCATTATATTTTATCGTTCCGCTGCGAAATTTTGTATTTGTTTTCTTCTTCTTTTCTTATTTTTCTTAATTAACCCCATTGATTATCTATGTTTCGGATTGTTTGGGTTGGACATGTGTGGATTTTTGTCAATTCAAACCCTCTGAAATGTGGGTCGTCACAGTTGGTATCAGAGCTTTGGTTTAACTATAACCTTAGCTTTGTGGGGTTTGACTCATTAGAGATAGGGTAGTAATACCCTAGAATGAGTCTGTATTAGTGTATATATATGAGAGAGCGTATGTGTTAGTGTTATAAAATGTTTTATATTTTGTTTACTTATCCGTTGAGCTGTTTATGAATTCTGGTCGGTGCGTGAGACGTCATGATATCGATAGGAGTTTCTAAACACTTAAACGAGACAAGTCAACATAATATTGTTTTAAAATAGGGTAAATGAAATAATTTTACTTAAATAATAATATAAATATATAAAAGGATAATTTTCAATGAACGTTAGTTGTTAGGAGATGATAATATTTAATTATCATCGATTATTGGTTGAATTAGATTTAAAAACGAGTACTTTGTGAACTCCATTTCATGAAGTGTTCGATAATTAATTGAATTGAAATCAATTACAATAAGAATTGTTTAAAATAACAAAGTTGTAAATTAATGAAATATTTTGGTAATAAGGTAATGAAATTTGTATAAGTATATTTATAATGTAGCTTATAAATAGGAGGGATTTAAAATCTAAGAATTTTAGAATTAAAAAAAATCCCGTTGATTTTCAAATTTGTTTTCAAAGCCTTCAAAATTAATAATAATATTATTTGAAAGTGTTTTGACTAGAAAAATATTTTGAAAGGATTTTTGAAAGAAATAAAAGCATTGAACTCGCTTTAGTCGCTGAAAAATAATTCTGTGGATGATTGCAGCATTGCCAGTATTCATTTTCGAGTTTCTGAGTGAGAATTGCTACCAAAAGGAACTTATTTCCGGTTAAAAACAAGTTTTGATTGTGAAAAAAATATTCCAAGTATGGTTGATAAATATATGAAAATAGTTTGAACTTATAAATTGAAAATAGTATAGATGAGAAATAAATTTATAACTTACAAATTTGAACAGGAAAATAAAACCGAATTTAAAATGGTTGAACATTTTGGTTAAGCAAATCTGAATTTGAAATATGAAATGAAAGAATCAACCTAAGAAATGCTAAATAGATTGAGTTAGTGAAATGAAAGAAAGAAATAAAGTTTAATTCAAGAAAGCTTAAATAAAAGTGAATTTTATTTGAAATAAATTAGATAAATAATGAAATGAAATTTAAGTGAATAAATTTGCATAACTTATAGATTTGATAAATATTAAGCTAAAACAAATTTTAAATTTTTTGAATGTGAATGATAAGAAAGGGAAAATTTAACTTAAATAAAGTTGAATAAACCGAGAAATGGATTAAATGAAATAAAATAAAATTTAATGAAGATTAAATGAATTGAATTGGATTTGAATATAACTAGATAAATTAGTAAAGTGAATTAATTCCACTTAAGCTATAAATGAATTAATAAAATGAATACGAACTTGAATTATAAGATGAAATGCAATTTGAATTGTGAAAGAAATTGAATAAAAATAAATGAGTGTAAGTAAAATTAATATGAGCAATTGAATTTAATTTGAATTGGATGTAAATAAATTGAATGCAAATAGAATGAGTTTCAATAAAATTGAATGGTGACTAATTGAATATGAAATAAGTTAATGGAATAAATTATAAATTGAAGTTAACTTAAGAGAAGTTGAATGAATTGATTGTGATAAAAAGAAAATTATTAATATGAATTGAGTTATAAAATAAAATTTACTCAAGTATAATTATTAATATGAACTTTAATGAATGAAATGAATTAATTAAGTGAATTAATGAATTAATATAAACTTAAGTTATGAAGTAATAATGAACATGAGTTGCATTTTATAAAATATTTATAATAAACTTAAATGGTTATGAAATGGTTTATAAATGATATTAGTATTAAATAGAATATACTAAGTGCAAATGAAATAAAATCTAACTTAAATGATTTATAAAATGGTCCATAAATGAATTTATATGAAATATGTTAAACAAAAAGCGAAACAGTTGGATTTAACAAATTTAATTGAATAAATTGAATGTAAATGAATTAGATGTGAATAAATTTGAAGCAAACCAATTAAATGTTAATAAAATTGGATGTTAATAAGAAATGAAGTGTACAAATTAAATATTGACATGGGATAATGTAAATTCACATAGTTATGAATTAATTAGATTAATTGGATGAATATTGGTGGTTGAATGGTTTCTTTTGTTGCAAACCATTGTTAATACTGTTTTTGATTGCATATGATTGTTGTATGTTGTGTATTTGTGCTTGTGTTTATGATTTGGATTCAAAATTCATGCTTTGTGGTTCTATATCACTCATCCATGTTTTATGTCTTATTATAAGTGACTAATATTCTAATTTGAGTTGAGATAGGTACATATGAAGGCTGTTTGGACATATACGTGGGTTTTTATATGCTTTTGCTTTCTTAATACGAGCGAACTCGCTCGCATTAATAATAATAAGGTACGTATCTCGGATTACATACTGCGCTTTTGTATTTTGGGATGCCTCATCGTTGAGATGAGATGTATATTTGATATGTTTGGTATATATTTGTGTTATATATTGTGTTGTAAAAATTTTCCGATCGAGCTGCATGAAGGAGACTCTGTCGAAATTTTTCGTATATCCGGGTGTTAGAAAAATTTTGAAATTTTAAAAAAATTCATAACTTGTTTTATATCTAAGTTGTAATTTCCGTAAGCCGATCGGAGTGGCGTGGTAGAAGCGTAGTAATGGTTTTGCAAATAATATGTTTATGTTTTATAAGTTAATTATTTTGAGAAAATATATCTAATGTTAAATTCTCTACTTAAACCCCTTTTCGAGGATGAAAAGTTTTGAGTGGGGGAGAATGTAACGACCCGTAATTTTAACTATTTTAAACTTTTAAATTTAGTATGACTATTGAATAAAATAGTTGAAAATAAAAATTAAATGTTTTATTTATGTAAGTTATTGAATATGAACTTTAATAAAAAATTTAAATAATCAATTTCGATGATGTTGGCAATAATAAATATTGAAATGGAACTCTATGTATTTAATGTATTTATAATCAATAATATGAATTGAATAATAAATGTTGAATTCTTTTGGATGAAAATAAAATTATTATTGATAACTAAAATTCATTTGAAATTTAGTGATTTATTAATGTGATTTATTGGATGATTAAATTGTTTAAATTTAATATTGGAAATTTAATATCTTAATTAACGCGTAAAAATAGCCATTTTGGCCACCGTGTCGGATTTTGACGAAACCAGTTTCTCGGATCCGTAACAGTGAATTATTGTAGGATTTCAAGTTTCGTAGCGATCAGACTTGTCGTTTGGCCGTGCGAGCTTGAAACACGCAGAAATTAATTTAAAGAATTTTATTAAAATAAATTGATTTTGAAAAGCTATCTTCTGCATACGATCGAATTAGGCCTCGAGACTGGTTCCATTGTGTTCGAAATAGGGGTAAAACATTAAGAACGCCAGGCGGCACGCTTCGTTTGGAGTTTGGGATTTCGCGGGTCGATCTGACGAGATATTTTCAGATTATATTATATATATTTACTTATCCTTATCTCGACCATTCGTACAAGCCCCATACCCTTTTGTCTCATACGTCATTTCCACCTCGTTCTTTTTTTTCAATCTTCCAGATCGAGAAATTAAAAAAAACAAAACGCAAAGAAGGACCGCGCGAGGCCACGCGCGTGATGGCCGAGGTGCTGGCCGAGGTGGGCATGTGCACGTGAATGGTGGTAGCAAGATCTGCTCGCGTTCGAGTCATTAGGGTTTTGGAGGTTTGTGGCTATGGTGGCTTGCGTGCGCGCGCGCGTATGGATGGCCGCATGGAGACAATAGGAGGGTGATGGCGTGTTGGCATTCATCGATCGACAATTAAAAAATGAAACGAGACAGTCGCATTTTGGTTTGTCGAACCTGGAGCGTGCACAGGAAAGAACAACAAGGGTAATGCTATTTATTTTATTAATTATTTTATTTAATTTGTTAATTATGCTTTATTATATCGGTATGCTAATTAAATCATAATTTCTCCGTACGAGGTCTGTTTCGAGCGAAACGAGTGGCACTGGGTTCGTATCGACGAGGACTACGACTTGGATTTGAGTGGGAATTTATTTGAAGCTGGAAAATTTTCGGTTTTAAATAAAAGACGAGTGTTTTATAACGCTCGCGACGTACTAAAATAATTTTTATGTTAGTTATCCTGAAGTGATTTAAATTTATTGATTGTTGTTTGGTAAATTTAACTGACATGGAAATCAATGTAGAAATTTATATGTTAGGAATTTCGAATTAACGATTAAATTGAAATTAGAATTAAACTGTCAGTAAAATTCCCGATTATTGATAATTGGTTAATTGTTCTGACTTATTGATTGTTTGGATGATGGATTGTAATGAATGCCGATTGATTGAGATTTTGGATGATTGGATGTTTATTTATTTATTTTTTATATCCTATTGTCACCTTGTAAATTATCTGACAGTATATAAACTGTTATTTGAATTATTTCGAATAAATTAAGAAATAGGTTGAAATGATGTATACCTATGACACTGTGATTTGGATTGAAATGATATATATCCATTCCTGAAATTAAAATCCAAATAATTGAATCACTTGGCCATAGGATAGAAAATTATATACGGACACCGGATTGGTTAAATTAAATGATTTTAAAATTTTGATTTGAAATTATTTAAATGATTTTGATTTAAAGAAGTAAAAATCGAATTTATGGAAATCGAATTATTTTCAAACTTGAGCTCGAAATGTTGAAATTTAAATTTGGTAACAGGAATTGTTTAAATAATCGAAGTTGAAATTTTAAAGTTATAATCAAAATATGATTTGAATTTCGAAAATTGATTTTTTTTAAAAGATTGGACTTTTATTCGAACTTTGGATATTGCTAAGTAAAAGTAATTTAAATCAATATTTCAAAAGTTGAGTTTGGAATTGAATTATTTTAAAGATTTGAACATTAAATTGAACATCGAAGTTAAGTTTAATTTAAGTGATTTAAATCAGTATTTGAAATCGAACTCAAAATTTATATAATTAAAATGGTTTAAAATGGAGAATTGAATTGAACTTAAACTATTTGAATCGAAACAATTGAAATCGAAGTTGAAATTAATTCGAATTAAAATCGAAATCGAGTAAATTTGATTTGAAATTGAAATTGAGACTAATTTAAATTAGAGTCGAAATTGAGTCGATTTAAATTGATTTGAGATTTAAGATGATTTTAATTGAAAGTTTTGAAATTGAATCGATTCGATTGAATTTGGACCTGGGTCCAGAATTGTTTGAATGGAAAGAAACAGTTTGACTTGAAACTATTTTCAAAGTAAATTATTTTAATATAAACTGTTTAAAATCTACCTTTTTTAAAATATTCAAATTATTTTGATTTCCAAGCTATTTTATTATATAAACCATTTTTAATACTCAAAATATTTTATATTAAACTATTTTAATTTTTAAACTATTTTAAACTATTTTCTAAAAATTCAAACCGGTCAAGGTTGGAATGTTTATACTTAAATAGTTGATTTAAACATGAATTGGATTAAAATGAAGTTATAACTTAAATTGAAATTCAAAACAATTTTGGAAGAGAAATCGAGATATTGAGGCGAAAATGATTTTGAAGTGAAATGGTATATTTTGAGTAAATATGATGATTTCGAACTGAAATGATATTTTGAAGTGAATATGATATTTTGATATCAAGTATGAATCGTTTCGAAATGTAAAAGTACCAACCGACGTGTAAAATGACGTTTGGTTGTTAAAGAGACCGGTGCTCTTATTGGCATACTCTTTGTCAATATTGGAACCACTTTAATAACTGTGTACCAGAACGAAGTGGATAGATTTGGCGTTGTTTTTTGGATTTGAAGTAAGAGAACGATGATGGATAACCTTGACTTTCGAGTCATAATTAAAATGACTAAAACAGGAGCTATACCGGGCCAAGTTGGGTAGCTCCCCCTATCGAACACGCTTCTTCGAAACCATATATTTTACTTTGTGATTGATTGGTGGCCACCCTTGATTATGGGAGTGTTGTTTCGAGGTGGGCGGTAGCTGCGGCTATGCGTTACCACCAGTCTAGGAGGGCAAAACGGTAAAATCCCCTGGGTATTGCCTCGCGTGCCTTGTCATATTCATCCTGATCGATCCCACTACGACTTTGGTTTGTGTTGTACCTATGGAATGCTCCCTGATAGCCCACCAGTTTACGGTGGAGTTTACAGTACTGTATAGACTACGATACTTATATCAAAATGTGCTAAAGGGGATAATGGTAACGCCTTAACGCTATTTTTAATATCATTTTACTGAATAGGCATTATATATGTAGCGTATTCTACTATATATGAATATTTTGATGGATCCTTAAGAGATGGAAAATCCCGTAACATCACTTAAGTTATTGCACGCACGTTATACACTGGATAGGAGATGTGAAATCCCGTAATCATCTCTGACGCTATTACACTCATGTTATATACGATATTTATTTGACTTACATATGGATATTATAGTCTTGACTCGAGTGTTTTTGTCTTTTCATTACGCTCAAGCCAGCCCTCAGTTTTTAGCTTATTGAAGATTATTTTCTGGAGGATGAAGACGAAGATTTGGTATTATTATTATTATTATTCCTGCATCATGTTGTCTGCTGCATTATTTTATTGAACCTGTTGTATATATAACTCTGATAAATGTTGTATAAATTATAATCAAATGTATAATATAAATAGCTTCATGAACTGCTTATTTGATTATTATATTTTATCGTTCCGCTGCGAGATTATGTGTTTGTTTTCTTCTTCTTTTCTTATTTTTCTTAATTAACCCCATTGATTATCTATGTTTCGGATTGTTTGGGTTGGACATGTGTGGATTTTTGTCAATTCGAACCCTCCGAAATGTGGGTTGTCACAACAACGTACGGTCACTAATATAAGACCGATACTGGGTATGGTCACTAATATAAGACCAATACCACAATCAAAGCATATCTACCCAAGGTCAAAGCCAATGGGCGTGGACTAGCTACGCTCAATCGTACACGCTCACCAGATGTGATCATGCAACCAATCCTTCATCAATATCGTATCCGATCATTTATTGCATCATAATCTCGAGCTTCACCTTGCATTCCACTTCCTCGTGTAGTCCAGCATCTCTTCGAAGTAGCCACAAAGCTTAGCACAAACCTGCATCTGGAACAGGTTCAGAAACTCCCATCATTTTGCACACTACATGGGATTGTTTTTTGGGCCTGTACCCCCATTGGTGCATCGGTCTACTAGGAACGATGGTAGCTTTCACCCCCATCGGCGCATCGGTCTAATAGGACCGATGTAATGGTGGATGGACCTACATCCCATCTCCTCCGTTGCTTTGCCCGATGAGTCGTCTAACTTCTCAAGCATGCCTTCACCACATCGAACCTCTTCCGAAGTCTATTAGTTGATATTTTGAAAGTGATTTTATATGTATTCAAAACCGATTACGATGCAAAAAAACCACTCTTTTACGTGTAGAGTTCCGCGGGATGATTTCTAGCAACCCAACCTCCTTTAACACGCCAAAATGAACTCAACCGACCTTCTCAACTCATGTAATGCTCACACGTGTGTTGATGCACCTACTCGTGCATGCATAAGCATGCACATTCGCACAAACAAACTTGCACTGCATAAATCACATTTCGAGCTTCACCGGAGCGATTACTCAACCGGTGTTCTCTCATGCGGCTTAGCGCACCCAATTGTTGCTATGGCTACATCAGAGCGCTCGTAACGTACTTATATACATGTATGGATATTTCCATACGCATATACAATTATTCACACAAACAAATAATCATTATCCACAATCCAAATTATTCAACAATTCTAATTACAATACATGAATTGTATTGATTATTATATAACTTCAAATAAACATATACGTATACTTACCCATATTCATATACATACACGTATATTTAAATAAGTATTTCAATTATCTCTTAAATAAAAACTTACTTTGAACCTTTTAAGTAAAAGTCAAATCTCCTTTTATACTATTTTATAAAATCACTCCGTTATTTTATAAAACACTAAACCAGCTTATAAATCATTTTAAGCCTTTATAATATTTAATTCCTTCATTAAAATTAAGTATTCATCTTATAATTCTTTTATAAAACCCTACTACCATTTTATAAAATAATTCATTCTCACTATTTTGTAAAATATCATACTTTTATAAAATATCTCTTTTATATTATTTTATAAAAGTCTCATTCCGTTTTATAAAATATATTTATACAATTCTATAAAATCTCCTTCTATTTTATAAAATATCTTCATTTCTATTTTATAAAATATCATTCTATTTTACAAAATATCATTACTACAATTTCATAAAATCTCCTTTTATTTTATAAAATATATCTTTATTTCTATTTTATAGATCTCATTCTATTTTATAAAAGATATCTTTCACTTACAAAATTATTTCTTTACTTGAATAATATTTATTAATTAAGCTTCTTTAAGCCTCTAATCACCTTAATAATGAGTGTAGAGCCATAACTCGCTTAATTAGCTTACTAACTTCATTTCATAAAATATTCCATTATTTTATGAAGCCATTTCTTCTTTTAAATAATATCTATAAATACTAATTAAGCTTCATTAGGCCTCTAATTACCTTAATATTAAGTGTAGAGCTCCTAAATCACTTAATTAGCTTACTAACTTTCTAAACATGTTCATATATAATTTCAATATAATTATACAATTACTAAATCATATCTATAACACATAATTCAACTCAAACAATCATTTATAATCAGTTAATCAACCCAAAACCAAATGTAAAGCTTACTAGCTTTTCATAACATGGTCTTAAAGGTCTCTAATAAATAATGTGATGGTATAAACATGTTTAAGGCATAAACATGTTTAAGGCATAAACATAAGCCTAATTAAATTACTAACATTCTATAAATCATATCATATGACTTCATAATCATTATTAAACAATTATATGAAGTATAACATATACATAAGCTAGGAGAATCATCCCACTCACCTCTTCTTCTCCAAACCATGCTCAAAATCAACAAAACCCAAATCCAAGCTTTCTTTAAATTTTAGATCACCATCAAAACTCCACTTCATGCAATTTCTTTCACGGGTTATGTGAGGATTAGATGAGAGGAATTATGGTTATTTTTTCATGAATTTAAGAATTTTATTTTGGCTTGGATTAGTGATTTAAAGAAACGAGATTAAGAGGAGATTAGGAAAAGATTAGACGAAGAGGAAAAGAAAAGTAATGTGAATGAAAAATAATGAATGGGTGAGCCACATATAGGCAAGTAGTGAGCTTTAGTCCAATTCATTTCTTTTCTTAAGAAATCACTATTCACTCCAAAATTCATCGACTCCAAACATAGCCAAATTTATACTCATTTTTGTCACATCGGAAAAGCGGGCTCAAATATGGGTATCTTGAGACCCTATTCATTCATATCTTAAATAACGAGTAAAATGGACATTTCATTAATTAACGATTAAATATTTAAATTAACCACTCAAATATTCAGTCGTTAAAATTGCAGGTTGTTACATTCTCCGCTCCTTAAAAGAATTTCGTCCTCGAAATTTCTATGAGTACAAGAAAGTAACAGGGCTAACCAAAATCCTCGAGTCTAAACCTCGAAAAATTTCAACAGTACTTCCCTTATGCTGCAAACATTACGAAAACTCTCAGATTAAAACATATCTGACATATAGGAAATACGTGATAACCTATTATCCCACATTTCCCAAAAATACATACCTCTTTTCAAGAAAGCTTCTCACTATTTGAATGCAAATTTAAACAAATAAGCATTTAAATAACTATATTTCAACTCTCAAGTACCTAATTGCACTATACAAAGTGAATTATGCACCCATAAACAACAACACAACATTAAAACTTGTATAATTTAAACATATCAACCGGTGCTACCACAACTATCCAATACTAAAAACTAGAGTGTAAACTCAAATAAGTTTGTAACGACCCAGAATTTTGGTTATTTGAAATTGAAATATTTAATTGATTTTAAATATTTAAAAGTTAATTTTATAGATTTAACAACTTGAATTTCAAATATAACGATTTATTGGGTAATTTTTTAATTTAATAATTGGAATTTGCTTAAATAATTGAATCTTGGGTTTTAAGCTTGATAAAAATAATTTAAAGGCTTATTAAATTATATTAATAAGAATTAAGGTAATAGAACTTTTAAATTGAATTTAAAAGAGATTTGCTCCATTTTAAAAATAACTCGTTTAAATTAACATATAAAAATAGCTTTTTGGGGCACAGTCTCGGATTTCGACGAAACTAGTTCCATTGGGTCTGTAATAGTGTATTATTGTCAGATTTCAAATTTCGTAACATTTGGAGTTATCGTTGGTCGTACGGGATAGAAACGCGTTGAAATTAATATCGAAAATTTAATATAATAATTGGGTTCAAAAGCTATCTTCTCCATACGATCGAGTTAGAGCTTGAAACTTATCCCATTACGTTTGGAATAGGGGTATAACATTATGAACGCCTGGCGGCACGCCTCGATTGGAGTCCGTAATTTACAATCAGATAATTGGGAAATTTAAATAGTATATTTTATTCGATTTGACCCTAGATTTCCTTTTAGTTGTTTTTCTATCTCCATCAGCCACCCTATATTATCAACTACCTACCTACTGCTCCTTTTAAAACACGCTTCCCCTTTCCTTATATTTCAAGCAGAGCAAGAGGAAAAAAATTATGAAACTTTAAAAATCAAAATATCGAAATCTACTTAATAAAAAAATCTGAAACTTTCTTTAAAAATCTTATTTCAATCTAAGCTGCTCACGGGTATATTTGGTTGAAGGCGCGTCATTTTTCTGATGATCGACAGTGGGTTGTTAAGTGGAAGGCTCGGCTAGGGTTTGTTCTAATCGATTAAGGGCGATTTTGTTGAATTTAATGGCAGGAATGAGTTCGTATTGTCGAATGGCAGGTCATGGAGGGAGTTGAGGGGTGCGACAGCCTGAGAGTTGCGATCAGGCATATGGCTGTAAGGGGGATCCATGGTCGCGTTTTTGTTGACAGAGGCGAAGGAGATGTGGAGGTCGTCGCATCGAAGCTCATCGGACGAGGTGAATAATGGTGAAGTTCGTTTATTAAACGGCGGAGCAAGGATGGAGAACGAGGATAAAGATGCACAGCCATGGTGCGTATCGTGTACGGGCTGTGTTCGAGCAGTTTTGGGAAGAAGATGATCTCGGGAGAGGGGGGGTAATTTTGTAATTGAGTTAAAGTTATTTAATTTTTAAATTGATTTGTTTCAAAAACTTATAAAATATATAACTCCTACATACGAGGTCCGATTGAGACGAAACTTTTTGCATTGCGATCTTGGTGACGAGAGCTTCGCAATGAAATAGGTTTGGACAGATTTGGAGACTGTGAAAATTTGGGCTAAAATTCGACGTCGTCCGGTTTTAGTTCCAAACCGAAACATCTCGGCGACATAACAAAAATAAAAGGTGAGTGTTTTTAACGCTCACGACGTACTATAATATTTTTATGTTCGTTAACATTGAATCGTAAAGTTATCTAATTTTATTGACTGTTATTTGAAAATGAAATTGACATATGAATTGACTGTAGGTATTAAAATTGACGGTTAAATTTTAAATTGGAATTTAATTGCCTGTAAATTACCTGATATTGATAACTATAAAATTGCTGTGAATTATTGGCTGATCTGGATGTTGATTGTGATGGATGCTATTGATTGATGTTTTGGATGATTTGGATGTTTATTTATTTTGATATATCCTGCTATCATCCTGTATATTATTTACATTATATAAAACTGTAAATTGAATTATTTTGAATAAATTAAGAAATAGGTTGAAATGATATATACCTATGACATTTATTTGGATTGAAATGATATATTTCCATCCCTGAATTTAATTGAAATAACTGATTCACTTGACCATAGAATAGAAAATTATATACGGATACCGGATTGGTTAAATTAATGATCTCAGAATTTTGATTTGAAATTATTTAAATGATTTGATTTAAAGAAATAAAAATTGAATTTTGGAAATTGAATTACTTCGAACCTGAGCTTGAAACGTTGAAATTTAAATTTAGTAAACGAAATTGTTTAAATAATCGAAGTTGAGATTTTGAAGTTATAATCGAAATATGATTTGAATTTCAAAAATTGATTTGTTTTAAAAGAGTGGACTTTTATTTGAACTTTGAATATTGCTAAGTAAAAGTGATATAAAACGATATTTCGGAATTGAGCTCGGAATTGAATTATATTTAAGGATTTGGATTTTAAATTGGATATTGAAAGTAAATTTGATTTAAGTGTTTTGAATCGATCTTTTGGAAATCAAACTCGGAATTGATATAAATCAAAATGGTTTAAATTTGGAATTGAAATTGAAATTAATTTGGAATTGTAATTAAAATTAATTTGTAATTGGAATTGAAATTAATTTGGGATTGAAATCGAAATTAATTTGGAATCGAAGTAAAATTCGACTTGTAATCGGAATTGAATCGATTAAATCGAAATGGAAATTGGAATTGATTTGAATTAGGAAATTTGGAATTGAATCGGTTTGACTTTGAAACTATTTTCAAATGAATTATTTTAGTATAAACGGTTTAAAATCTATTTTCTTTAAATATTCATATTATTTTGATTTTCCAAACAATTTTACTATATAATCCATTTTAATACTCAAACTATCTTCTATGAAACTATTTTAACTATTTAACTATTTTAAAATTATTTAAACTATTTTCTAAAAATTCAAACCGGTCAAAAGGGTGAAAAGTTTATATTTAAATCTTGGATTTAAATGCGAATTGGGTTAAAGTGAAGTTATCACCTAAATTGTAATTCGAATCAAAATTTTGAAGTGAAATTGATATATCGAACTGAATTGACATTTTGAAGTAAAATATGATTTGTGAAACGAATATGATGTTTTCGAAATGGATTTGATTTTTGAAGCAAGTATGATGATTTCGAAATGGCATTGATTTTTGAAGCGAATATGATATTTTGATATCAAGTACGAACTGTTTTCGAAATGTACAAGAACCAACCAGTGTGTAAAACGACGTTTGGTTGTTAAAAAGACCGGGGCCTCTTATTGGCATACTCTCTCTCAATATTGGACCACTTTAACAACTTTGTACGCGGAGGAGACTCCAAAATGAAGTGGTTGGATTTGGCATCGTTTGCTGGATTTGAAGAAAGAGAACGATGATGGATAGATCCTGGCACTTGTGCCAATTTGAAATGACTAAAACAGCACGGCTTGACAGGGCCAAGCGGGCTAATTACCCCTAGCGGACATCCGTTCTACGATTTTCTTGGACTCGGTCCATATTATTACTCTTGTTGTTGGTTTCGATTGGTGCACCTTAATTTTGGGATAGCCTCCCTTTGACTCGATATGGGATGGATGGACGCAGTGGACGGTCATGGCTATGATGCGTTACCACCAGCCCTACGATCCGAACTGGTAGTATCCTACCTTGGGCATTGCCTCACGTGTCTTGACATACTTTTATCCTTATATGAGACCCTTACGATTTTGGTTTAGTGTTGTCGTATCACGACGCATCCCTATCCACCGACGGTTTACTGGTATTGCATATGCAAACTGTATGACAATGCTTAAAAACACGTTAAGGGAGATCAATGTAAAGCCTTAACGCTAAGAAAAATATTTATTTTACTGATTAGACATTATATATGTAGCGTATTCTACTATATATAAATAATTTGACGGATCCTTAAGAGATGGAAAATCTCATTACATCTCTTGAGTTATTGCACCAACGTTATACGCTGGATAGGAGATGTAAAACCCGTAAACATCTCTGATGCCACGACACTCACGTTATATGCGATATCGATTTGACTCGCATAAGAATATTTTATTCCCGACTCGAGTGTTTTATCTTTTCATTACGCTCGAGTCAGCCCTGAGTTTTCAGCTTGTTGAAGATTTATTCTGGAGGACGAATACGAAGACTTGGTATATTATTACTATTCCTGCATCATGTTGTCTGCTGCATTATTTTACTTATCTCTAATGTACATATAACTCTAAAAAATGTTGTATAAATTATAATCAAATGTATAATATAAACAGCTTCATGAACTATTTATTTGATTATTATATTTTATCATTCCGCTGCGAGATTTTGTGTTTGTTTTTTTTAATTAACCCCATTGATTATCTATGTTCCGGATTGTTTAAGTCGGACATGTGTGGATTATTGTCGATTTAAACCTTCTGAAATATGGGTCGTCACAAAGTCGGTATCTAAGCATACCATAGACTTCGAGTCTCATCAAAATGCAATCGACTCGTATAGATCTCACCTCAACCCCTAAAATAGCCATGGATGACATGTGATCTATCCTAAATAGCTATTACTATTTCTCTCTGAACGTGTTATAACGGGTAACTGTAATTAGCATACAAGCAACCAAACACACAAAATAAGCAACAACAAACAACAACAATGATCAAAAATCAATCAACAATCAATGAAAACAATAATAATCAACAATAATCAATCTATCAACCAAACAAAAGCAAGAAATTAACAAGCAATGATAAGAAATGTCAAACAATTGCAAACAACAACACTCAACAACAAGCAAAACAATCAATAAAAAAGAAATTAATCAACAGTCGACCGAAAAGCAACACAAGCAACAAGTAATCAATCAGCAATAAACAACAACAATCAATCATCAAGCAGCAACAAGCAATAACAAACATCAACAACAAAAATTACAAGCAAGATTAACTAGCACACAAAAAGAGTCTATACCGACACACACAATAACTAACCTGGTCCAAGCATGCATGTCAAACCATAAACTCCCATGAGCCTATTCGACTCCCAAGATGGAAAAAATGCTTAAGTGGTGTTAACTCCTTTTGTGAATACAATACATGAAAGACCATTACATCTCCGGCTACGAAAAGGAAAGCTTACATGATATGTTGTGTCACTGATCCTCAAAACTCTCGAAAAAGGCAACAACCTAAGTCTTCCTTTTTCCTTCCAAACAGAACTCATTCTCCAAAAGAGAAAACTTTTCTAGTTAAATCATTACTAAATGACAATTTACAAGTGTTTGGGCTTGCTTGAGGTTCAAACTCACCTCAACCACACGATGTTAATAAGAATAATATAATAAGTGTCCACGATGCTCGCTTAGGCAAGTATCATATCGGCGCATAGAAGATTATCCAAATCTTCACAAAACTAGTCGAGAAGTCGTTCCTCAAACTATCCCAAGCTATCCTAAATGACTATAATATAAATAATTTTACAACGAATAAAGATCGTTCAAATTAATATACGATGCCCAATCTAATCCTTTGTTTGCTCGCACGATTTTTTTGTTAAAATAGGGTCAACCATCTAACTCCTCTCATGCGAACTACGATCCGGTTCCTTTGCCGGACCATTGAAATTTCCTCGCACGACTAGAGTCGTGCTTCGAAATTCTCTCGGTCATCTCAAAAATCTGACTCAAGTGGTCGTCTTTAAGAATCGAGTGAAAAACCCTTAGTCAACTGGTGCAAATCACCTAAAACCCTACGCTCGAACTAATGATTAGAACTGGTACGTGAATGAACAGATACCTTGAAAATATCCATTTAGCACATGGGATTAACCCCATCGTCGAAGGTTTACTAACACAAGGACAAACAACTTCTAACATGAATGACTCTATGCAAAAGGCATATAAGTCATACACTCGGTCTTTTCTCATTACCGGGCATCCACCGAATCCTACTTGGATGCAGACCCAAGCCACACTTCATCGACCACCTTACTCAATTCAAAAGCTCGTGCATCGAGTTCGAGTGGTAGTACTCTCGGTCGTTACACCACCCCAATACCAACTGCAGCTACATGCGTATCCCGTCTGCTCATACTGATATGCTCATACTGATAATCTGAATGATGATACCTTAGCAACTAACGATAAAAATAAATCAGAATTCAAAAGACAGGTGGTGCAAGCAATATTATATAGTAGAAACATATAAGTACGCTCTCTCAACGTATCTCCTTATACCAGATTATTTTAACTCAAACAAGTCTACTTGTACTTAAATGTTGAACTTAAGCTCTGATATCAAATGTAACAACCCGTCTTCATAACATCCAAAAATAACGCCTTATATCAACGCGTGACTTTCGAATACCAAAAAATATAGATTGTAGGGGTAAAATTAAAAACAAATGCTATACCAGGGCATAACGATATAATCTCATAGCGGAATGATAATATATAATATACTGAATATACATGAATAAAATAGGATGAACAATATATAAGAGACTGCATTGGCGAAAATAATTAATAAGTAAATATCAATACATTGAGTCGAAATAGAATATCTGATACAATAAGTCTCATATACTAATAGCAGCTGTCATGTACTACTACAATATCAAGAGTGTGTGTGTCCAAGTATCATTTTTTCCTCCAAAGCTTCAGCTGCGCCACTCTGATAGTGTATCCCAAAACGCATCCAACTTCCAAACTAATCAATCAAGTACTCGAGAGTTGTCATGACATAAACAGACAAAGACAAAACGCGGGTCAGACATAAAGCCTGGTGTGAGAGAAACCATCTCAAATATTATATATCGAAACTATATACATATAGAATGGGAACTACTATGGTACAGTCGATCCTCTCCACAAACGTGGCTCATGGATAATCCAGACTACCTATAAACAAGTAAAGTAACCCATCTCAAAAGTAAAGAATCATACCATTACTTGCTCTTCTCCTATAATCAAGGAGTCATCACAACTAATATAATGTGACTGATATGTAATAGTATACCATGATAAGGTAACCTAATATACAAATGAAGATACAATATAAATATCATAATATAAGCATGTAACAACCCACACTTTAATAAGCTTGAATTTCGACTAAATCGAAACCCAAGTCCACTAGGGTAGGATCGTTGGTTTTGGTAACCTATAATATACATAAGTATATCAAAAAGCTAGCTATATAAACTCATAGCGGAATAGAAAAATATAATAAAACATATATACCTACTAAAGCCACTACCTTGGAATCAATATTATTCCTAGAATGCATCACAATATTATCAGCAAATTAATATAACACAAAAATATAACGATAAGCGATAGACAGAGAATACATATTGATATTCATCATTACTGATGAGTGAAGTTCGCAGTAGACTCATGCCCTAGATAAATAGAGTCAGTACCTCAGTGTACCATAGATCTTGAGTCGCACCCAGTGTGGTCGAACTCGTGTAGATCTCACTGTGCCCTTTAGTGAGCATAAGTGATATATGACCTACTCTATATATTTAAAACCTGGGTCCTCATTGGACATCGATCTATAATTCAAATTATCATGATCCAATGATTCCCGGTAGGGGTCCAAAATAAATAGAGTCGGTACCTCAGTGTACCATAGACCCTGAGCCACATCCTCAGCAATTGCATTTGTGTAGGTCTCACCATACCCCCACAGTGAGCATAGGTGTTATATGACATACTCTATTTACTTGAAATCTATGTGGATCTCACTGTACCCCTCGGTGAGCATAAGTGATATATGATCCATTCGTAGATGATCGTCATCATCTCCCCTTCGGTCATCATGGATTTCTTAACAAATTCACATAACGTCTTAATAAAGAGAACGACCGTCATCCTGTATAATACGCTATCGGGACCACAAAGGAACACCGATGCCGTGTATATGTATGTATGTATATATATATATGTATATATCAAACATAATGTCATGTAACCATATACGCCTACAACAAACGAAGACCAATATAACGTCATCGTTTATCTATACGTTGGTCACTACTGAAAGATCAATAATATGTACAACCACTACTGTAAGGCCAATACAACGCATTGTCACTAATATAAGATCGATACTAGGTATGGTCACTGCATTGATATCATATCCGATCATTATTGATCGCATAGGTATCACTATATATGGCATTTGAATCCCGAGCTTCAACTTGCATTCTACTTTATCGAGTAGCCTAAGGTCTCCTCGAAGTCGCGCCAAAGCTTCACACAAATAGTCATCTAGAATCGGGGAAGAAACCCACGTTGTTTTGCACACTGGCTGGGCTTATTGCCCAAGCTTGTACCCCCACTAGTGCACCGGTCTGCTAGGACCGGTGGAACAGTGGTAACCTACACCAAGAAATAGGCCTGGGCAGTGAGCATTCTTGCTCCACCGACTACCGTTTTGCGTCTCGTCTCCTCCATTGCTTCGCCCAATGAGTCATCTAGCTTTTCAAGTATGCCTTCACCACCTCGGACCTCTTTCGGGGTCTATTGGTTGATATTTTAGAAGTGGTTTCTTATGTATTCGAAAACCGATTTCGATACAAAAAACCACTCTTTTACGTGTAGAGTTCCGCCAGACGATTTTTAGCGACCCGACCTCCTCTAACATGCCAAAATGAACTCAACCGACCTTCTCGCCTCATGTGATGCTCACATGTGTGTTGATGTACCTACTCATGCACGCGTATGCACACACATACACAGAAACACGCTTCCACTACAAAAATTACATTTCGAGCTTTATTGGAGCGATTACTCGACATGATATTCTCTCATGCGGCTTAACACACCTAATTGTCGCTATGGCTACATGAGATCGCTCGTAACGTACTTATACACGTACGGATATTTCCATATGCATGTACAATTATTCACACAAATAAACAATCATTATCAACAATCCATGCTATTCAACAATTCTAATTACAATACATGAATTGTGTTGATTATTATTTAACTTCAAATAAACATAAACATATACTTACCGATATTCATATACATACATGTATATTTAAATAAGTATTCAGTTATTCTAAAATCAAAACTTACTTTTATTTACTAAATCTTTTCAATAAAGGTCAAGTCTCTTTTCTGCTATTTTATAAAACCATTCCATTATTTTATAAAATACCAAACTAGCTTATAAATCATTTTATGACTTTATAAATACTTAATTCCTTCATTAAAATTAAGTATTCATTTAATAATTATTTTATAATACCTTGCTATCATTTTATAAAATAATTCCTTCTCACTATTTTGTAAAATCTCATACTTTTATAAAATATATTTTTATACTATTTTGTAAAAGTCTCATTCCATTTTATAAAATATCATTTATACTATTTTATATAAAATCATCTACTATTTTATAAAATGTATCTTTATTTCTATTTTATAAAATCTCATTCTATTTTATAAAATATCAGTTATACCATTTTATAAAATCTCCTTCTATTTTATAAAATATATCTTTATTTCTATTTTACAAAATCTCATTCTATTTTATAAAATACATCTTTCATTCTGTGTAGTTAATGCCCCGCTATTACCCCGCTATAATCCCGCTATATCTCATAGCGGATTTCTACCGCTACGATATTTCCATATAGTCCCAAAATATAGTCTTTCCGCTTTAAGCCCCGCTATTTCCGCTATATCATGTTATTCCCGCTATATACCGCTATTTCCACTATATCTTCTTTAATAAAATGAACTGAAAAATTGCATTTATACATTATAAAAATTATGAAACTGATTTATTTGATTTAATTTTTAATATATTTTCAGAATGAAAATACTCTAATATTCTACTAAATTCAATTATGTTATATAACAGTTTTACGTTTATTTAAAGTATATTCGCACATGTTTTTATTTTAAAATTATTTAATTATTAATTATAATTCAATTGAATGAAATTTTTTTCATTTAATTACCATTTATATCTGTAAAAACATTAAGTACAAGTTTTATATGCTATTTTAGAGTCATCCAATATGTCCCGCTATATCCTTGCTGTATCCCCGCTATGACTTTTTGCACCTCCGCCGCTTTGAATCTGCCGAGCGCTTTAACTGCAGAGCTTTCACTTATAAAACTATTTCTTTTCTTAAATAATATTTATAAGTACTAGAACTAGCTTCATTAAGCCTCTAATCACCTTAATAATAAGCATAGAGCCCATAACTCACTTAATTAGCTTACTAACTTCATTTCATAAAATATTCCATTATTTTATAAAATCATTTCTTTTTTTAAATAATATATATAAATACTAATTAAGCTTCATTAGGCCTCTAATCACTTTAATAACAAGGGTAGAGCTTCTAAATCACTTAATTAGCTTAGTAGCTTTCTCAAAATGTTTGTATATAATTTTAATATAATTATACAATTACTAAATCATATATATAACACATAATTAAGCTCAAACAATCATTCACAATCATTTAATTAACCCAAAACCAAATCCAAAGCTTAATCTTTTATAACATGGTCTTAAAGGTCTTTAATGAATAATGTGACGATATAAACATGTTTAAGGCATAAACATAAACCCAATTACATTACTAACATTCTTTAAATCATAACATGTAACTTCATAATCATTACTAAACAATTATATGAAGTATAACATGTAAATAAGTTTGAAGAATCATCCTACGTTTACCTCTTCTTCTCCCAACCATGCTCAAAATCACCAAAACTCAAATCCAAGCTCTCTTTAAATTTGAGATCTTCATCCAAACTCGACATCAGGTAATTTCCTTCATGGGTTATGTAGGGAATTGAATGAGATAAATTATAGTTATTTTCTCATGAATTTAGGAATTTTATTTTGGCTTGGTTTAGTGATTTAAAGAAAAGGCATTAAGAGGAGATTAAGAAAAGATTAGGAGAAGAGGAAAAGAAAAGTAACATAAATGAAACGTGAATGAGAAATAATGAATGGGTTAGCCACTTATAGGCAAGTAATGGGCTTTATCTCAATTCATTTATTTTCTCAAGAAATCACTATTCACTCCAAAAACACGTCGACTTCAAACATAACAAAGTTTATACTCATTTTTCTCGCGTCGGAAAAGTTGTCTCAACTACGTGTCTCAAAACTCAATTCATTAATTCTTGAAAAATCGAGTATAATGGGCGCTCCATTGATTAATGATTAAATATTTAAATTAATTATTTAAATATTCAATCGTTAAAATTACAAGTTGTTACAACGAGTCCCCTTATTGAAGAGTGAATGGATGGATTCCCCTTAGACTTTGGCCCCCTTGTCGGAGAGTGAGTTGATGGGTTCAATATAGATTTGCGTTATATAATCCAGAGAGATATAAACTTAACTTTAAGATATGAACACCTTTTGATATAAATGGACTCAATAATGATTATTGGATGATTGATCGATGTCATTGCTTGATCCAACTTGACCGACTTATAATAGAATGTTGGGGGATATTAGACGATTTATAAATAACACTTCAACCGGGGGTAACATATCGACTTGACACATTATTATATGATTACTTCTTGATCACACTTTGGTTTGATCAGACTTGCTTATAATAGGATGTTGGGAGATTCCGACCGGTATTCAAGCAATGCCCCGACCAAAATTGCATGATAGCACGATGTTTGATTTGATTTACAACTCGAGAGAACTCAGATGGTAACGATCTATGACTGATAACTAGGCAAGGATTCAAGTCCTTGACCTTGATTGGTTTGGAAAGAACTTTGAATTGCAGGCGAATCCTAGAGAATTGGATGATTCACCATGATTTGCTCAGTAGGTAGCCAGAGAGCGCAACGGACAATTTGCCAGCATCGATGCGAGTTCTTGATACTTTGTACCCACAAAAGCATGCTTTGAAGGCGAGTGTTTTCAATAAATTTATAAGTTTTGGAATTGACTCAGATCAGAGAAACCGGACTACGAAATGACGAAGAATGAATCAGAAAGTTTGGAAACTATTTAGATTAACAGTTTGAAGGAATTCAAGAAAACTCACCAAGTTTTGATGGGACAAGATCGATCAATACCGACCGATTATAGTCGTTACCGAGCAATTCTAGGATTGCAATGGGACCCACTTATGTGCCTTACAACTTGGAGTTGAAAAAGATACAAAAAGCATGACGAGAAATCGATCGATACCGACGAATTATGGTCGGTACCAAAAGATTTCAAATTTCTCGATTTGCGTTGTAAAGAGCTTGCTGATTTCAACAATGATGGAAAACTTGGAGAATTAGCACATGAAAATCGATTGATACCGATCAATTTGAGTGTCTTAGGAGCCATGTGTATTGACTTATCGTGCTGGAAATTTGGATCTGAAGACATTGCTCATTCAAACCTGATATAGCGATTTTCATGCTAGAATCCACCTAAAGAGTCATATCAACTATAAAAGGACTTTTGGGTCTTTTCTTCTTCCTTATTAGACTTTGAGCAAAACCGAGATATACTTGATTGTAACTCGAAATTGATTGTAAATTGAGGATTTCAAAGAGCATTAATCGATAAAAATAACCAAGTGGACGTAGGCCGGAAATTTCGTCGAAGCACTATAAAAAGATTGTCTTTGTTCTTTCTCGAATTTCTTTCATTTTCCATTTGTTTAATTCCTCTTGACTGATATTGGGGTGTTCGCTTGTTTTATGTGCAGACAATTACATAACCTCTAACTTAACATTTAGAGAACTTACCACCAATCGAGTGAGAACAACTAGTCTAATAATCAAGTAGAATCGTATTATATGGAGTGACCTATAGTATGAAAATTAGGATCTGCTTCTTATTTTCAATCTTAACATCTGAAAAACTCTTTTCAAAAATATTCCACGAAACACCCATATCAATATTTTCAACGACAATGTGTATTTTAAGTTGTACATATTTACAGCTAAAACTGCAAATATTGCAGTTAAAAATGCAAATATGTGCAATTTTGAAATGCATATATTTATAAATGTTTGCAATGTGGATTTAAATATTTAAAGGGTAAAATGCACCTTCTTACGGTGTAGACTTCAAACTTTTATTTTACAAAAATATGCAGATATAACTACAAATATTTGCAACGTAAAATGCAAATATTTTCAATTTTAATTGCAAATACATGCAGTTTAAACTACAAATTTTTGTTGTATATATCGATGGGGTTTTTTGTTAAAACTGTTTTCATTAGGACGAAAGTGAATTTTAAAACTTTTGAAGGATGTCTGAAAAAAATGTCCCTTCTATACAACTTATGCAACAATACATACATATCCACTAAATTCACACTATAATCAGAAGAATTTTAATTGTGCAACGATGTACACACATTCACTTGCATGTGATCTATGTTTCAAACTTCAGATCAAGCATAATTCTATCCCATACAAATATATAAACACATTTAGAACATGCTATGCTCATCTTCTTTGTTCATTAGCAAAAAAGATAGAATGGCTATAGCAAATATGAAGAAAGAGGAAAGCTCCATCGTGAGAGCTCCCCATCCGATAACATTTGCATGCTTAAGAATGATGGGGATGGCTATGCTTCCTACTACAGAAGCTCCGGTCAAGAACTTTGTAAAGTTTTCCCAGCTATAGGTTTAAATCAAAATTAACCAAAATGGTTAGAAAAGTTGCATTAACTTGTTACCAGTATATAAGAAAATATGGCACACAATATTAACCTGCTGTTTTCACTTGCCATGTACGATGAAGAATTTGAGCTAGAAAAAAACATTAGAGGGATCGGAAGCATTACATACATCAAGGCTGATGCACGGAAAAAAACCGTATTAGTAACTGTTATAAAAAGTACATTTTCCACAAGCATTTTAAGTGTACGCTCGTGAACATTATAAATTTAATAAATTTATTTTGTATAAACAACATGATTAAGGAGCATACTATAGAAGTCACATATGAGCTACATCTATAATATTGTGAATTTCTTACCATGACTAAATTCAGGTGACATGTGACATAAACTCAACTAGAGGATAGTTCCTCAAAGAAAAATTTAGGACCAAATGTGAAGTGCCTGTATTAATAGTAAATATATGTTTACCTGTTAACATAGGCCACCAATTATTGTACAAAGCACAGGCCTGCATCCTCAAGAGTTACAAGTGAGTTTATTTTTATTTATTTTTTTCAAAATTGAAAATCAAATAGCTTAAAAACAGTGTAAAAAGATGGAGAATTACTCACCAAAACTTGTAAAACAATCCCAGAAGAAACCAGAATAGCTAAAAGAGCAAGGCCACCAGTTTGTAGACATGCAATTAAATAGCGTGGCGAGCTTCCCATGATTTATAAGACAGCCTGAAATATACAGTAACAAATGAATACTAATATTTGTTTTAGTGATTATCAAGAAGAAAGGGTAAAGTAAAAAGCCAAAGCCAGAAACGGGATCATGAACAAATAAAGGATAAAAAAGAGGATATACAGCTATTTGAAAAGACTTGCTACTATAATAGTTGCATATATTTGTTAGTATTTTTTGAGACTTTGTTCACATTACATTATTTATTAGACATTAAATTTTTACTTGAACATTGGATCGAATAATGTCCAAAATCCAAAATTGTTACCTAATGTTATTTATCATACTGATATTACTTTCAAGAGTGCAAGATCCAAAATATAAAATGTAAAAGAAGGAAGCAAAAGGAACAAAGTTATTTCAAAATCCTTACATCTATTTGTTCTCCTTAAAAATAATAATTGGTTAACTGAGTGAAAATGTTTCCATCACAGAAGAAACAAATACTTATCTATATAAAATGCGTTCTCATCTACTTAGAACCATGTTTCTGTTAAATTTTGAAATAAGAAATACTGAAACGTGGCTTTAGCCAAAGAAACTCCCTCCTATATAATTCTGGCTTCCATGTTGTGAACCATGACATGTAAGATGACTCAAAGAACAGGTATCTACAAAGACTGCATAACATCACTAGAAAAAAATAAAATGGTGTGAAGTCTGATGTATGACACATGTGTAAACATAGGCTTTTATGCTACACTAGTAGATTAAGAGCCAGATTAGGCTTCAAATAAAAGCTGCGGAAACTTTGAAACTTTAAATATTGAAAATGTATGAAACTAGGTATGGTTTCCGAAATAATGGGGTTTTATGCTACAGGGAGAATAATTAGGTCAATGTCGCAGATTATTGCTGGTTTCTCTGCCATTGGTGTAAAATCTGTGTGAATGGAAGAGATTAGCTATGTGCAGATTGTCTATGATACTTTAACAATAAGAACAAGCTAAGAGTTAGGTTTGTCAATGAGTACTCGAAATATCTGAAATCCATCCGCAGCCGCATCCGAAATTTTGAAAAATATCCAATATCCTAAAAACGGATGTGGATATCCGATATCCGAAATATATTTGGCGGTATTCGTATCCGATAAATACCCATCCGGTGTGAAATTAAATATATTTATTATTATTATTTAATATGTTATATTACGTCTATTATTTTGTAATACAAATACACTAATAATAAAAACAAAAACAATCTACAAAACTAAGCCCATTAACCAAACTTACCCGACCCATTTATTCCTATTCCCTAATCCTTGTCCAATTTCGCAACATTATTCCACATACCCAATTGTGTCGGCTGCAAAAAAAATCTCTAGTTCCCTTCCACTTCGCGATTGAAGAAGAAAAAAAACTTTCGAAGCGAGTTCAAGCAACACAAATAATCGGCTCAGGCAAGGCAATGCAACTCGGGCAACACGAAGTGAGGCGAGGCGAAGCGAGACAAGGTCGACTTCTACAGAAGTGAGGTCGAGTTCAACAGAGTCGAGTTCAACAAGTAATCTGTCTACTTCAGATCTTACAACCAGTATTTCAGGTAAAAATCTCATTCTCTTTACTTTGTTGATAAAATCTGAAGATTGATATACTATGAAGTTTGACATAAATTTGTTGATATAATTTATCTTCTTGTTGATAAATCTGCTTGTTGATATAAACTAAAGTACGATATAAATTTATTGATAAAAATTTGTTGATAAAACCAGTTAATGAAATAATATAATGAAATTTATTTATTGATAAAATTTTGTTGATAAAACCTATTGATGAAATAATATAATGAAAATTTGTTTCCTATTTTTGCTTCTTGTTTTGGATACATGCCTCTAAGCATACAAGGCATAAACATATTTTACTTTGGTTTTAGAATTTGTCATTTGATAGCTTGTCCCTTTTTAAGTTATTTACTTTGTACATGTACAAATAAATGTAGGATACTAATATTTACTGAATGGTACATAACCTATAAATAGAGTTATGCACCTAGCAAGCTTTAAAAGCGGAAACACACAGGTGCTTTCTAATCTATTTTTTTTATTTATCAAACTTGAATGTATATGTAATGTAATAACCCACTTTAATGCCATAGCATTTATCTGTGTATGGGTAGGCAAAGTAGGGGTACAAGGCCCGAGGTCAAAATATTTCTCAAAATCGATAAAACCATCTGAAACTGCAAAAATCTCAAGATTGCGCGGGTGCAAGCATGTACAGTTGCAAGCTTGCGCAGTTGCAATCTTGCTCAGTTGCAAGTTCGCACAGTTGCAAGTTCGCACGGTTGCAAGATCTGAGCCTGTATTTTAGTTACTTAGCTTGCAATTGCAATCTCTGAGCTTGTATTTCATATAATTACTCAATTTGCCATGGGTTTGAAAATATGGATTAAGGTAACATTAGCATAGCTAAAGTTCCTAATATTTTTATTTTGATCACCAATGCATAACTATGTTTTTTTTTCAGAGGTAAATTTTTGGAGAAGTTCCTAACTACTCTATGGAAAAAGAATGCAAAAAATTTATGTTTTGTTTGTATTTCTTGGTGTTTGTTATAATTTAGGGCATGTATTTGATTATATATTTTACGTTCTATATTTTTTTATGTTGAAAATACTCTTAGAACCTTTATTGTATGGAGTTTCTTGTGCCCTACGTGTATTTATTTTTATGTTATGTGATTTTCATTTTATGGAGACACTCTTAAAATATATATTGTATCATGTATGCAGTTTGTGTGATTTATGTACTATTATTGATTTCATGTATTGATCCGTTTTTAAAATATTTTATGAATAGATCTTGTGTTAATTTTTTTGGTCAATTTTTGCAATTAAAAGTGAAAAAATACAGTTTTAATGATTAATTTTCGGGTATCCGAGAATATCCTTATTCGATATGTTTTTTAAAATTTTGGATTCGGGTCCGTATTTGCTAAGCCGAATACAGATATATTCGAATATCGGAAAATATCTACGGATACGAATACAGATAAACTTCAGTACATATTCGTGGATATCAGATACAGATTTAGATACGGATTTTCATTTTTGGATACAGATACAGCATTATCCGTATCCGACAACATCCGTTTACAGGCCTACAAGTAAGAGCAGTGGCATAGCCAAAAACTATAACTAATTAGGTCACGACATAAACAAAGTTTAGAGGTTATGGCGCGATAGCCATAGAATTTATTCACTTTTGCTAGCTATTCAAAGTTACAAATGTCATTCAAACAAATAATCAAATATTTTTAGATCAATTTACTCAACAATAATATAAAGTGTTATTTAAAAATACATTGTTGGAGTGAATACATATATTTAGGGACAATCGTGTACATACATCACCATCAGGACATTTTGGAACAATCTATATCATTGGAAAGAGAAAAATATAAAGAGATACGTAGTTACAGATTTATTAAGTTTGAATGATTCGATAATCAATAGAATGTAATAATTTGTGTGCAAGTACCAATAGGTTCTATCGAACATGACAAAACAATATATGTTTATGAGAAGAGGAAAATATAACAAAAAACATGTGATCAAAGAATTATTTGAATCAGAGTACCAAACAGACTCAAATTGTGAGTCTGTATTTACACAACACGGTAATGTAAGAAATAACAAGTGAATAAAAAATAAAAATAAAATCTAGCGCAGTCAAGTGACCGCACCAGCTTAAATGTGGGCTTCATGCATGGCTAAGAGTATCAAACAAATAAAATAAAATAAAATATATTTGAACCTTGAGGCTTATTAAATCGGCAAGATGTGTTAGCGAGAGACTAATACTTAAGAAGTTGTAACATATCAACCCAAGATGATTGGACATTCGACTCTTTGCCTATGTGTTGAGAATACCCATACATCAAAAGGTTAATATAATGAATCCTATAATTCTTCATATAGCAAATAGTTTATTGATAATAAATAGTTCTTTGATATGATATTAGAATACGGTCTAATTCATGTATGTTTAAAAGTCATGCATCTGTTGAGTCAATTGACATTCAAAAAGTCCAATATTGTGGGTCCATGTAATAATAAATATAAGATTGTATGATACAATTCACATTATACCATTGTTTTAAAAAAGAACATGCCTCGATGAATGTCTCGAGGAAATGAGATATAAAACGCCTTGAGGTTTTTTCTAAAATGATTTTACCTCTAAAGCTTACGCCTCAAAAACATGCAAAGCATATGCCTTGCACGCCTCAAACTGTTGAGCATGCTACTCACGAATATTTTTACGCTTTGTTGTAAATATTGACACTAGCAGGAGTTATTGAACATCTAATATTCAATGGAAAACAAAATTTAAAAACATGAAAGTTGTTTTTTAACTTTTCATTTTCAATCGATATGTTGAAGTAAGATTGTTTTTGAAACAATGGTCAAGGGCTACATAATGAATTTTCTCATTGTTATTTAAACAAAAAAAAATTAATAGACTTCATTGGATCTTCAAATAAATTATGCGGATTGATTTAGAATTGATCGAAGGTATTGAAATTGGAATTTTATGGAATCTTTAAATAAATTTTGCGGAATCGAAACTAGAATCATATGGATTCCATTTATTTATTTTTAATTTTTTTCTTTAAAAATAAAGAGAAGTATACCTGTTTGCAATCAGACACGAATGATTTATTCTTCACTTTTGCATAGGTTAATTTAAAATGTCAAATTTCATTATATGTTTTACGTTTTATTTTTACCTGAAAAGCTTACACCTCAACGTTTCGAAGCTTACGTCTCGCCTCACGGACCTGAAAACGTCTCATGTACGCTTTCGTGTTTTAAAACAATGCTATATACATAGATATGTGTGTGGATTGAATGAAATGGTGACAATGTAACAATAATGATTCCTTTTGTTACAATAAATGTTGCCACGAGTACAACCATGTATATGCTCAATAGGGAAATGGCTTAATACTCAATTGAGACACAAGCACGGGAACACTTGAAGTGGGTGAAAATCACGTAGCACATGAATCATGCAAGTGATAAGTGTAAACTTTGAGTGGAAAATGATGATTGCCAAGATGGAGATTTTATAGAAAGCAACTTGACTCGACTGCGAAAAAGAACTAAGTGTAAGAAGTTTGGTTGACTACAGGAAGAGGACTTGGTGTAACTCCAAGAAAGCTAGGCGTGGATGCTTGTATTGAAAGGAAAATAATCAGTGACACGTCATAAGTTTGAAGGAAAAAATTGTAGTATACGAGGATGATGATGAGATGTTCAATAAGCGGGAATGAAAAGACTTTGCGCGGGTGACCATTGCAGAGCACAAGAATCGTGCAAGTGAAGAGCGGAAACATTGTGAAGCAGATATACAAGTGATGTGTGGAAGCCGAGTGGTGCCAATCAGTGATTGCAAAAATCGCGAGATCGTACGTTCCAAAGCACGATTTGGAAGGAATCGCAACCTTCCCGATCCAAGAGTTAAATTGGATTGCAACCCGTATAAAATGTACGATCCTGTTTCAGAACGAAAATATTGGAGTCCAATACTGAATCGCAATTTCAGTTTAAACATCGAATTGAAACAAAATCAAAAGAGATTTAGTTCGGCATCGGGATCTCAATTCAGCAAAAAAGAGACAAAATAAAAAGGAGGAGGAATAGGAAGAAGCAGCAGCAGCAAACCTGAATTGAAAATTGTAGGATTCAGAGGCACACTGATTTATCTCTCTCTTATTTTCAGATTTTTTTAGAAACCCTAACTTTTAGGGAAGAAGATGATAGAGAGTACTAAGACCATTCTCAACGCGGGGAAGCACAAAACATCAATTCACACGTCAAACACCCCACCCATCCCCAATATGCAAAAAACAAGTTGACCCAACGGTAGAGTCTCGCTGGGTTTTATAGAGTCGACTAAGAGCACTTACGTTACGTGGACTACAATTCTCAGCCATTGAATTACAATCAACGTGATGGAATGAGGGACAATCTTGAACGTTAACATAATCGGCTTTTATAAAGCCGGCTATGTTAACGCGTAATAGCCTAACACACTTGATTGCAATAAGAAGGTTGGCTATTACCATTCCAGAACCCACCCCTCCCTTCTACGTTATCCTCTCCATTTCCACCTAGTTCGAGCCATCTACACAGAAAAAAGAAAGGAAAAAAAGAAAAAGAGAAATTCGAAAGAAAAAGATTATATGAGATTTTGAGAAGAAACTAACACACTTGTGTATTTCATATCTCATATGTGTATTTCATATCAGTATATGTATTTAAATGTTTGCATTTCATATCTCATATTGTGTTTGTACTTAATTTTGTAAAGAAACTAACACAGTGTGTTTGTTTCTGCACAAGTTTGTGGATGTTTGCCACGTGTTCGTTAAGATGCACTTGATTCGTATAACACGGATCATGAACTTTCTATTTAAATTGAAGTTTTGTATTGAAAGTTCACGGCATCTTTAGTGACAAATGAAAGTTGGACTCCACAAGATTATTTGATGCTAATTAAAGCTTACATAGAAGCCGACCGTAGGCATATGGAAGAGGAGTCAAATTAAGATTTGTGGATTACTCTCAACGAAGCATTTAATAATCATCCTGATTGTAGATTAATTCGAAGGATTCTGCAAACTCGGAGTACTTATGTCACGTATACTAGAGCTTGTCGAATATATAGAAACATTATAAATACAATGGAGGAAGAAGACCTATTTTAGTTAATACGATCTACGTTGATTCATAATATTTATGGGAGTATCATACTGATTTTGTTCGACATGCTGCATATGATCTTTGGGCTAGCTGTGTTAGACAATTTGAATGATGTTTGAGTTAATTAAGTAAGTTATTTATCTTCAGTAAGTTCTATGTACTTTCGAATTCAAGTTAAGTAAGTTAGTTAAGTTAATTACCTTCAGTAAGTTCTATGTACTTTCAAAGAGCAAATTAAGTAAGTTAAGTCCGTGTTTTCAAATTCAAGTACACACTTAAGATAAGAAACTAACAAACACTTAATTAAGTCATTACAAACAAGACAACTAACATTGAAACATGTCAACAACATGGCTATAGTGTTTGATATGACTGGACACTGGGGTATTTTGTCTCCATTAACAAGCTGGCAAGCGTTGAAAGAAGTGCAACGTGTTGGGACTGGGCCAGCCCGCAGTGGAAAAAAATGGATGAATTTCAAAAAAATTAGTCATTTTGGATCTTTAATGGGCCTATGAAGTCTAAATATACTTTGAAATTTTCTAAGTTTCTTTTAAATAAAATCAATATTTTATTTAATTTTATAAATAGAGTTTTACTTTAATTTAACGTGCGTGTAAATTAGAGCATATCAAATATACTCTTATGTACATATTTGTGTGTAACATTAACTTACTAAATATATTTAGAGAAGAAAACTTTTTATTTCCTATATCTTAAATTATTCAATTAATGACGGGGCATAAATTTATTTAAAGAATGAAACTTTTCATTTCCTTCCTCTTAACTTATTCAATTAATGAGGGGCACATTATTTATATGGGGAGAGAAATCTTTCATTTCTCTCTCTTTAATTAAATTGATTGATAGATTAAATGCCATTATTAGCAATTAATACATGGCATAAAATGTAAGTTTGTCCAAATATATTCCAGCGTGAATTATGAATCTGCAACATTGTGATGTTTATAAATGATATAAATTTTCACATTTATTAATATATATGCATACTCATACAATTGTGGTATAAAATGTTAGAATTTCTAACATCAACACAATACTTATAAATTAGATTGTAGTTTTAATTTTAAGATACCAACACCAAATAAAGCAATCCTTGAATAAGTAATAATTGGCAACAAATAACTATTTATACTCTATATACTTATGACCATAAATGAAAGTTTTAAAATACACATAAAGACACTTTGAATGCACATTAAATACACTTAAATGCACTTAAAATTACAAAATAATTTTATAACTAAACATATTTTATACATATGTATGTGAATATATAGATAAAAAAACATACGTGTGTGTATATATATATATATATATATGCATGTTTATATATATTGTCACATATATGGTTACAAAATGTATGAACAAAACTTTGTTTACGCTAAACAAATTAACAAAACTTCCCTTTACGCTAAACAAATTAACAAAACTTTCCTTTGCATATAATCAGATATATGATTACATAACACCTTAATAAAACTTTCCTTGCATAAAGTAAATTAGCAAAACTTTACCTTAATAAAATTTCCTTGGATAAAGTAAATTAGCAAAACTTTCCCTTTTCATTTTAAATCACATAATTAATATCTAATAAAATATGTATGTGAATTTAATCTGACAAATGTGCAAGCAAAAAATTAAATATGTATAAACATATATGATTAATTTAACAACTACATATTAAAAACTGCAATTTTCTTTGTTATAAAATAGAACATATGAACAAATTCTATTGATTAGCAAAATCATATGATTATACAGTTATATATGAAATTGTTTGTATAGATTAAAGTTAACCTAATAAAACTTATTTCAAAAATTTGTCAAAATTAAGGTTAAGAAGAAAAATACAATTATGAATTCAACAACAAATTTACATCTCCAAACATATAAACATAACCGAGTTTTAATCAAAACTATACACGTATATATGATCATGTTTGCATCTCATGTTGACAACATATATGTATAGGGAATTGTGATAATGGATAAATTAATTAGACAAAAGCATGTAATAATTAGTTATAAATGATTAAAAGAATTTGTAATCAAGATGATATCTTGCTATTGCCCAAGAGAATACCTTGAACGATGAATCAAAAGCTCTTATATTCTGTGAATCAATCTTATTACCAAACCTCTGAAGCACACCTTGAAATTGAACTCTCCATAGGATGTTGTCTAGAAGTCACACCTTGAATGATGATATCTTCTCAGATCTTCAAGATCCCCATTCAATCCTTGCAAGAGATTGATGAACTACTTTTGTTTTGTTTTATTTGATCCCTTTTATTTTGAGTTGAAAGATTTTAGAAATTATTTTTGTTTTCTGCCATGAAAAGTTAGAAGGGGAGAAAGAGAAAGAATGAATGAGGAAAAAATGAATTGTACGTACAAAATGAATTAGAGAATATATTTTATTTGAAAGAATGAAACTTTTCTCATTCTTTAATTAAAACTTCCCTAATTAATTCCCTTGAGTGTCTCTCTCTAATCCTTTCTTTACATGTATGTCATTAAATGACATAAAATTTCCACAAATCATGTCATCAAATGACATAAAATTTCCATAAATCATGTCATCAAATGACATAAAATTTCCATAAATCATTTCATGCAATTATCTTTAAATTACATCGATATCGTATATCAATGCGTGCAAATATAACTTTTATAAATGCATTAAAATAATTACAAAAACTTTCAAACATCAAATAAATAATAATTAATATTTCTCAAATATCAATTAATTTAATCAATTTACAACATTTTATAAATTAATTAAATCATGTGGTTTTTCAGAGGATTCATCATTACGGTTGTGCGACTCAAAGGTGTAAATTCAGCCAGCGATTAATATCGAACTATTCGAATATTAACGTTCACACGTCACTTAGTAGGTGGTGTGATATTTTGGCCGAATTTATCGCTTATACATCTTTTGGTAAAATCTAATTTTACTTATTAGAAGCGGCACCTAATAGTGACAATTATTTACACCAGTTCTCTTCGTCAAAACTATATCACTTTTGATTTATAGAATTTGGTAATGGTCAAAATTCCAATATCATCTACATCCAACTTTATAGTCCAAACACAAAGTCCTTGGTTCAATAATAACAATTATTATTAACCGAAATGCTCTAGCCAGAGACTTTGACTTTGAGTTAACTTCAGTTGACCGTGATACTAACCTCATATAACTAAGGAGACAAATCCTCACTTGAATAGTGTTTCACTTTCAATGCTTCCACTCAACCCAACTATAGTTGTTCGATGGACGCCATGCCACGATTTAACTATAATCAAAGCGGAGCTTCCACATTGAAGATCAACATTATTCTCAAGTCGAGAGAACTGTGTAAATTAGTCGCATTGATATTCTCTGCTTGACCTTAGTTATATTAACCAACAGAAATCTATCGAGTGAGTCATTCCATAGTTATCCAATAACTATCAGTACGTAACCCCTTGGTGCCCCCAGCAGTCTGAGTAATACACTGCCCAACATTTGGAAAGCATTAAGTACTCTCGTCTCAATGGATACACCAATATCCAGTCTCGATACATCTTGACTAGGAACATTAAAAATGGTATATTTGTTTCAGTATGATAAATTACTCACGGTTACAACACTTTGTAACTACTATCACAAAACATACCATTTATGGATTTTCTATTAAATATACTTTTAATTAAATTGATAAATCAATATAACCATATTATATCAAGTATATAATAGAAAAAATACCTTTATTTCGAACAAGATTGGTAATCTAGTTAGATATATGTAACAAATTACATAATTGCCCCTAGGGCATACTCCTAACTCTATCAGAACGTGGCTACAATGTTAGATATGACGGGACACTAAGGCATTCTGTCTCCAATAATCAAGCTGGCAAGCATTGAAAGAAAAGCAACGTGGCTATAGTATTTGATATGATGGACAATGCTGCATTCTATCTCCAATAATCAAGCTGGCAAGCGTTGAAAGAAATGCAACGTGGCTACAGTGTTCAATATGACGGGACACTGAGGCATTCTATGAACAAACATACCTTATAAATAAAGCCAAAGGATAACAATAGCATACTCATTCAATCTTCTAACAAATTCATCGTCATTATTCTTCTATCTATATCAAATGAGTAACCTAAAAAGATTATGGTGCTTCTCATCCTTGTCTTCATCGTCTTCATCTTCGGATGATTTCATCGAACATTGTGGTATTCAATAATGCATGTTTGTTGCCGAAACGATGGATTTAATGACCCTTGAAAATGCTGAAAGCTCTGCTTCAACCCAAGGAGGTAGTGTTCTAGGAAGGAGGGACTTACAATATAGAGACTATGCTACCGGCCGTAATTAACTAATCATGGATTATTTTTCAAAAAACCCCGTGTACGGGGATGTAGATTTTCGACGAAGATTCTATATGTCAAAGACTATCTTTAATCGGGTTCTCGATAAATTAACCGAAACAAACACCTTTTTCACCTATAGAAGAAATGGAATCAATGATCTAGGAGTTTCCCCACTACAAAAGATTGCGGCTGCACTTCACATGATATCATGTGGAACTTCTGGTGATTTGTAGGATGAAAAAGTGAGGATTGAAGACTCAACGACAATCTTATACACGAAAGAATTTTGCAAAATCATTGTTTTACAATTTGGTGAAGAATATCTTTGGTCCCTATCCCTCATGACATTGACAAATTATTAACGATGGGAGCTCGACGCAGATTTCCAGGTATGTTAGGTAGCTTAGATTATATGCATTAGAGGTGGAAAAACTATCTGGTTGCGTTGCAAGGCCAATACATAGGTCACCGCAAAAGGCAACTCTAGTATTGGAAGTCGTTGCTTCATTCGATTTATATATATGGCATGCTTTTTTGGACCACCAAATTCACTTAATGATATTAACACCCTACGACAATCGTATTTATTTAATGATCTATGCAATGATATAGCACCCCTATGCAATTACAAAATAGGAGACAAGGATCATTCCATGGATTATTGCCTAGTAGATGGAATTTATCCAAAATAAAAAATACTTGTGCATGCCTACAAAACCAAATAATGCAAAAGAAGCCAAATTTCACCAAACAACAAGAGGGTTTGAGAAAAGACGTTGAACGAGCATTTGAAGTGCTTCAAGGTGGGTTTCAAATCTTAAGAAAAGAGGTATACTACGACGATCACGCTGTATTATATGATATCGTATACTGTTATATTATTTTACATAATATGATTGTCGAAGAAAAACGTTATTGATATGAGCTTCAACTGAGAAACTATTCGGACATTGCTATAGCATTTCAAAAAAACCTTACAAACACCCAAATACCTTTGCAGAATACATGCAAAGAATCGAAGACATTCGAGACATACAAGCTCATCTTGATTTAAGAGAAGAACTGGTGGAACGTTACTGAAAACATAAAGGAAACCATTAGTAGAAGTGATGTTTGGATTAACCGTTTTATCTATCTTTGTTATCTCTTGTTGTATGTTTCACTTATCTATCTTTGTTTGTTATTGACGTGTGGTAATAGTGTTTTTATTTGAATTTTTAATAACTGTTGTAATGTTAACCCGAAGTTATTTAGTTACATCAACAAGAACAATAATGAGAATGACAATAAGAATAACTATAACAATAGCAATAACAATAGCATTAACAATAACTGTAACACTAACTATAACAATAAAAATAATAATGACACTAATAATTATTAGTACCTTAGGCATTGGTTTTGATGACAACAACCATATGACATTATATAAGATATATATACTAATATTTTTATCAAGTTATATATAGTATATAGTGCAGGATATTAGACAGGTGTTGATTAAGAAGACTGTACAGTATCAAAAGCAGATTCAAGAGGCTGATATAGAGATTCAAGAGTTAGAGATTGAAGACTCATGAGTTTTGAAGATTCAAGATATCCAGATAAGTTATAGAGTCATAGATTACTTTGTTAAAACCCTGATAGCACTTCTTTGATCTCTCTTCATTTTTCAAAAGGTTTTAAAATCTATTCTCTGATTTTAAATGATTTTCAAATATTATGAATTTCAAAAATGATTTTAAAGAATCCCTATTTTCAAAATGATTTTCCAAAATAGCCTTAAAATGATTCCTAACTTTTTGATTACAAGGTTATTATATTTTGAGTAACTAAGTTTTTAAGTATTTTATTTTAATATATACTTTTAATCTATTATACTTTGATATAATTTTAGTTTTATGCTTTCAAAATGGTTATAGTATTTAAAAGTATATTTTGACATTTATTAAACTTTGAATTTAAATATATATTCACTTATACTTTTTATATATATACTTTCAAAAGAAATCCATGTTTAAATACTTTATAATTTTATAAAGTTTTCTTAAGATTTATTATGATTAAAATGTGTATAAACTATGTTAAATGATTTTACAAAGATCAAAATATTTTACAAAACTTAGCATTTTCAAAACAATTTTTATTTAATGGTTTTTCAAAATTACAAAGGATATGTCAACATATCCCGATCATGTATATAGACATATATGCCAAGAATTTAAAATTTAAATGGAAGTGCCTTTTCATCGTATCTCTTCACGAGATGGACATGATTGTTGTTTCTTTATAAATAGGGTTTTCCAAACAAATTTTTATTAACTACTTTCTCATATTTTCTCTTCTCTTTCACTCTCTTGAATTCTAAAAGATATTCTGCTTTAAATCGTCTCAAGTTCAATCAGAATCAAATCCAAACTCTATTGGTTTGATTCTTTGCTATTTACTCTCGAATCTCCTACTCAAATCAAGATCAAAGTGCTACTCAAGAGGTTATAGGATCATTTGTACTCAAGATCAAGAAATTGATTTTCTAAACTTTATCAAATCATATTCTTATACTCTTGGGTATGGTTGGTGTCCCTGAATTCCACGTGGGTGTGCTTATGTCCCATCTGAATCAAGTGGGTGTGCTTGGTGTCCCGTTTGAATCCAAGTGGATATGCTGGTTCCTGTGTGAATCCAGTGAGTGTACCCAGAGCTTGGAAAATCTGGAGGGTGTGTCTTGTAGTCTTGAAATCGAGATTGTATTGACTTTGATATTTAAAAAGAAATATGTATAAGAAATTGTACAGGACTGGATGTAGGGTAACTCTAAACCAGTATAAAAATTCCTAGAGTGATCTCTCCAACTCTTTACCTTTTACTTTTACTACATTTATATCTGTCTATATTTGCATCTATGATTGTTGATTCTGCATTGTTTAATTATAATCTTAAAAAAATTAAAAAGATTCACAATAATCAGTAAACACTATTCACCCACCCTCTAGTGTTAAATTAGCCTTGAAATCCATCTTTCGCAACTAACAATAATAGTACAAATACAATAACTATAACTAAAATAGAAACAATAACGCTAATAATAACAATAACAATAATAATATCGCTAACAGTAACAATAACAATATCACTAACAATAACAATAACACTAACAATAACAATAACAATAATAATAACAGTACAAATAAAGTCACAATAACAAGATACAAAGTAAAAACATAATTTCCTACAAGCCTCATTGATGTTTATGGTATTCCTCAATTTGCTTTTCCATATACAACCTTTGCATTGGATTGAGTTCATTTAGGTTGCAACTTAAAAGAGCCATATCATTAGCCCTTTTCTATCGAACTAATTCTTGTTTTCTTAACTCTAGCTCGTCAAACTATCAATAAATAGATGAGTGATTCAGCTTTTTATTAATAGTCTCTCGGTTGTGGAGCTAATTCTTGTTTTCTTAACTCTAGCTCGTCAATTCTTAACTATTGTATTTCAACAAGACATCGTTGTCTATCCATATCCCTCTCAAGCCTCTTCGTTTCTTTTGCTTCCATGTACATTTTATTTGCATTTTCAGCGACCGTTATACACTAAGCAATAGATTCATAGTGCGCGATATGATCGGTGGTGGTTTTCTTCTTCCTCTTGTACTTCCCAGGAGGCCTACCCTTCGTACTAGTGGTGAAGGGTATGTCTTCATGTGCATCAGAACTTCCAGGACTTGATTCATCACTCATCTTTCTAGGAAGAAACGGCAATACCGAGTGTTCTTGTTGCACTCGACTTCATTTTTCCTCAATTTAGAGTACATCATAGCAATGTTGTAAGTTGAATGGTTGATTATTATGTTCAACCATGTACAATGCATTGGCTTGATTAAGCTGTAGATGATGAAACACTATTAAAACATAAAACATGAAACATGAAACATGAGAATTTGAATTACAAATTTAAAATCATTACCCCACTTTGTTGTCTTGTATGCAACCCGCCCATTATTTCTTTCTAACGTTGACAGGTGGAATTTATTCTTTTCCATTGAGTTTTTAATGAATCAATGGTTCTTGGAATATTGTTTAGACGTAAAAAGTTGAATAAATTGCAAACAAAATTCCAAAAAGTACTTTCATATTGGCTCTTACCTTTCTTGTTATCTTTAGAACATTCAACCCAACATAATGCTAACTCGGATTGCTCGTCCGGCGACTATTTCCATGCTTTAGGGGCATTTGGTAGCAGATTTACACTTTCTGCATTATGAGATTTACACATGTCTCGTGAAATATACAATCTCAGTCACATCATCAGAGTATATAAACAATAAAAATCATCTCTCTCATAAAGTACCAGTACATCAAAAGCCAAATGAAAAGAAAATTGAAAAGAAGAAGAAGAATACATGAAGAACTCCGAGAATGTATCTCCAAGAAATCTGAATCTACTGTCCTCGATTCTACTGGCCTATGGGGGAAAAGGGGAAATAGAGGAGTGGGTCAGACTATAAGTCTGGTGAGCGAAAATAATTACTAGCATTTCTAAGCAAGATAAAGATAATAGACTAAGCAATAGTTCTAGTTTAAAAGGAAATAAAGGAAAGATAAAACTAGGATAAAATACCGTTTCTGATTCTGTTAGACTGTTTGCTTTGATTGCTTGATTGTTTGGATTGTTTGCACTTGTCTTAAACTGCTGTGATTAGGCTGAAATCCTAATCCTATTTTAATTAGGTTGAAATCCTAATTTTACCCGTTGATCGGCCTTCTATCTCTGTTGTGCCACTGTGAGCTGGTCCAATCCTGTTGGTCCCACAGCAAAAGACACATGTTTAGCGCTTATAACGCAGTAGCGAATTATTTACCCTAATCGATGCCGCATGCTCAGTCATCACCGATACACACTAACTGTCGCCCCATATTTTGACCTCTTATTTACCCTAATCATCATAAGCGTGCCCAGCCTCACCTAAATGTTGTGAGACCATCAGTCCTAGTCTGAAAGGGAATGCTGCCCAGCCTCACCTAAGTGTTGTGAGACCATCAATCCTAGTCTAAAAGGGAATGCTACCGGTACTGGTCCTAACAAACAAATTCTAGTTTGCGCCCCTTGCCCAAATCCCCAGATTTGAGCTTCTACCTATTGGCCACTTATTTACCCTAATTAGCATAAGCGTGTCCCAACCTCACCTAACTATTGTGAGACCATCAGCTCCTGACTGAAAGAGTATGCTGTTGATACGGGCCCTTCTTCTATGTTTGCTTATTAACTTAGTGTAAGTTTTAAAATAAGCCTCTTTTGTTATTTTTGCTATATTTGCTTATTAACTTAATCTAAGTTTTAAAATAAGCCTTTTCTTTTATCTCTTTCTTTTCTAATTATAACCTATGTGATATAACTTTTCTTTTGCTTATTGACTTAATCTAGATCTAAGTTATAAAATAAGTCTCTTCTGTTATTCTTCTATTTTCTCTTTTTAGTTATAATCACTTGTTATAACTATGCTTGCAAATATCTCAAATTTGCCTATTTCAGTCTATCTTCTTTCTATTGCAGTTCTTCTTATTTTACATCTATTTTCTGTAAATTTAGTGTTATTATATTTTAGTCCATATTAGCGAATTCTTCCCTTTTTAATATTTTATTCGCGTAAAAAGGAATAAAAAGAAAACAACATTTACAGGCTAAATTCTAACGTAAAACATATGTAAATAAACTGTAAATAACTGAATAAAATAGCTGAATAAAATAGCTGAATAAAAATAGCTGAATAAAATAGACTGAAAAGAACTTCTGAAATTTACTTAAAAGTCAACTATAAATAACTTGTATAAAACTGTCTCAAAATTGCAGAAAAACTACAACTATTGAGAACCCTGTTATTTTAAATTACTTAAAAATCTAAAATAATTACAAAACACTCACCTTTGGTCCTTAGCTCTAGTCCTTGGTCTTCCTTGATCCACTTCTAGAATGTAGAATATTTTTATCAAAAAGATTTCCTCTTTAGAAAAAATTTCTATTTAGGAGCCTTTGGCAATGAACCCAAATAGGAGAAAATCTGAATGAAAAAAATAGCTAGGCCTAGGGTTATATTTATAGTGTAGCTTAAGGATCTCAGACCGTTGGATTTGAAGATTAAATCTGGTGCAACCACGTCATAGGCTCACTAGGAACCGTCGGATGGAAGCACGAACGCACAGGATTAAAGAAAAATCAAAATATGACGTTACGCTTCGACCTGGATGTTTTCACGTCCAAATACAAAGGCGGGTCGACCTGCATGTTGACCTATAGGTCGACCTATGGCCTTGGGGGTCGACCCTAGGGTTGACCTGGCCTAGGTATGGGTCGACCTGACCCTTTGTATTTTTTTTGTTTTAGTTCAATTCTTGTTTCTCTCGTATCTTCTTCATATTAACTCGAATTTTGACAAACTATATATGGAAATTAAGCAGAAAATTACCATGGGCACAATGGTGCAACTCCCATGGCTCAATTTTGAAAATTTCACAAACTTATTTTATTATTTAATTAATTCATTATTAATTATTATAGCTCAAATTTTGGGTTGTTATAAGATTCATTAATATTGATTCCCTTTGTTTGCTTTCCCGTTGACCGCTGTTGGCTATTAGGAGACACATAGTTTGAATCATAACTATAATTTTGTTGGAACAAGCAATTTTGTGAATAATTTGAATTTTGGGAATTATGGTAATGATTCAAATTTTGTTGGGAATGATAGGAATTTTGATTTTGTAGAGAATGATACAAATTTCGAATTTGCTGGAAAAAAACCAAAATTTGAATTTTGATTTTGTTGTTGAGAATTTTAATAATTATATTGAGTTTGACTATGTTGAGAATTTAACGTATTTTGATTGTATTGAGTGGGATTTTGATTATCGGATCTGTGTTGTGATAGAAAATTTGGATATGAAGATTTTTTAGATTTTCCTTTTTGATTATTTGACATAATTGAAATTGTATATAGAGAATTGCTTGAAGAGAGTAAGAAAATTTGTAGAAATTGATGTAAATAAAATTGTTGAATTGTGAAAATATATTGATGAGGAAAGAGTGAATGACAACGGTAAAAAAAATGACCATTACCTATAGCCAGCTAAAGTGTTGCCCTCCAGGGTTACCTTGGCAACCTTGCTGGTTGCTAAGGTAACCCTATTTGGAGCAACCCACACTCTGTTGGTGGTGGGTCATGTCCCAACCATGACCATGGTCGGGAATGCTCTAAGATTGGGCCGATGTTTAGCTCCACACACCAAATTATCACCTAAGCCTATTTGTCCTCCTACCCATCCAAATACTCCATGCAACCATCTACATCCCCACAGTTTAATTTTACTTCCTTTTCCTGTATGCGCATTAAATTTTTTCTTCTTTCCAATAAACAATCATAAACCACATTTACGCATCAATTCGTTGATTCATTTGGTTGATTCGTAGGAATTTGGTATCAATTTTGAACGCTAAAGCTTCTCAAGTCCTATTCTTTTCGTCATCCAAATTTTTTTTGTCGATCACCAGATATTCAAGTCGATGGTTGTTTTCAAAAAATTTACTACAGTCTTGAAATTGACTTAGATCAGAGAAACTAGACTATAAAATGATGAAGGAATGAGTCAAGAAGATTGGAAGATGTTAAGATTGAGGAGATCAAAGATTTGGCCAAGTTCTAAAATGCAAAATAGGTCGACACTGATATATTTTGTACTAACATATTTGGTACCGATGTGGTTTGGGAACAATCAAGAATAAAAGGAAGAAGTACACAAAAATTGACCAAGTTTTGGACAACAAAAACATGTCAGTACCGATATGATTTGATTGTTTCCGACATGATTTTGGATCTTGATTTGGCTACTTTGAAGGCTTAAGACTCAAGCTACGAAGAAAAATAAAGATTTAACACACAAAAAAATGTCGGTACCGATATGTTTGGTTGCCTGGGGAAACACGTGCGACGATCTATTCATTATACTGAAAGTTCGGATCTGGAAGAAATGACCCGTTCAAACGGGAAATGACGAAATTCATGCTAAATCTCGTTTATAAATAGTAGTCTATCTTAAACTAGAAAAAAGAATAATCTTCTTTGTCTTCTATTTCATATGACTTTGAGAAAACTGATATATATTAGACTATAACTCGGGTTTGGTTGCAAATTGTGTATTCCAGAGAGAATTCATAAACAGAACCGATTAAGCGAATGTAGGCTGAAGATTTTGTCGAACCACTATAAAAATCTTATGTACTTTCTTCGTTCTCTTTTGACTTGTTCATTTTAATATTTGTTTGATTCGTTTTTTATTGATATTAGGTGTTATACCAATTTGTTGGACAACTTTTTTGTTGCTTCCACTAAGATGAACCTAGATCTAATATTGGAGAAGATGAAGAGGCATACACTATAAAAGCCATTGTCGGACCAAGTCAACCAGAGCATATGGCAGCCAGGATGTGTCCACTAGTTCAAATCCACATTTTATCTATGTGACTAGAGAGGAGATGGAAGGGATGATGACAAGTTTGAATGAGAGATTGATAGCTCGGTAAGAAAAGATGACGGATGGATTCTTCTAAAGAATGGAATAATAAAGAGTAGCTGGAGTTGTTGAAAATTAGAACCGGAGGCTAGAAGGTGGAGCATATACACAAGGAAATGAAACGGAACAAGCTAGAAAAATCCCCCATCATGTCAACAAGTCGGTACCAAGAGGCCCATACCAGTCGGTACCAACATGTTTGGATAGGGGGCATGGTCAATCTTAATGTCGAGCATGGAAGGGCGCGTCAGATGGATGATGTCGTGCCTCGAAATTAAGATCAGAATGCAAACTAGCAACCGTAAGGATTAGAATCGAAAGTTCCCTGCAGAAAGAGCATGAAGAAGATTTGAATCAAAGGCGTGGGAAGAGATTTCAATTGAATCCAGATGATCGCTTAGCTGGGATGGTAAGATTGGTACTACAAGGTGAAGCTAATCGATCGAAGTTTGGAGAATATGAATGAAAACCATCTCACCCCCCAACACTCGATACGTTTGGAATCCACCTGATTTCAAGTTACCTGCTTTGAAGCTGTATGATGGAAGGTTGGATCCAACTATTCACTTGATGAAATACATCCAACGCATGAGAGTGTTAGTAGCTTTAGAGGAGGCGATGGGAGGATGCTCCCATTATACTTGACTAATTTGGCTGCCATGTGGTTTCGCCAATTGGATAATAGGTCCATCATCAGTACATGGACCGAGTTACTGGAAATATTCATGAGCCAATTCATAGTTCATATAGTTTGACCAAAAAATATTATGACACTTTCAAATGTAAAGCAAAGAGAGAATGGGCTTTGTAGAGTTACTTGATTAGATTTAACGTAGTAGCCGTTGCATTTTAGAAACTGGATTCGTCGACAATACCGATGACGGTTTTCAGAGTCGCTAACAAGACCGATTTTAAGAAAGCATTGAAAAGAGATCCGCCGGTGGATCTCGTTGGCTTTTACAATCAAGCTGAGAGATATTTATGCCAAGAGGACACAGAAGCGGGAAGTAGTGAAGTTAACGCTGTGGATGATGGCGGACCATCCAAGCAGGATCTGGAAAACAAAGGAAAAAAGAAAAATTGATGATGGCTTCAGATGATCAAAGCAACAAAAGAGGGAATTGCAGTTTTCCTCTTACATCGAGTTGACCAAGACCCCGAAGAGGATTTATCTTGATACTAGAGGTAGATAACCAAACTGTAATTATGTAATTTATTATAAATTATCCAACTATGTAATAAATCTCGTTCAAAGTAAAAGGTGTTTGGTTTCTTTTATATGATTTGTTATATTATGATATAAAGTAATTAATTAAAAGTATATAAATAAAAAAGTCTGTAAATAAATTGTTATGTAATTGCAACTGCAATTAATTGTAATCGTGAGTAATAAATCACAACATAAAATATCATTTTATTTTAAATATTCCTAGTCTACTATTTTGAGAAAGGACGTCGATACATCCTGTAACACCCCGCCTCTATACCCATACTACCAAAGAATATTACATAGTAATACCGTCCGGTAATACGGAGAATAATGATTGTTAGGGCGAACAAACGTGAATGCTCCCTTGAGCTAACACTGGTATGTATTCTTACCTCGTATAATACATTAAACATACATACTCGATATCAGACAAATTAATAAACATGTGGAGTTTCCAGAATAGAACAATATATAATATAAACAAAGAACACAAAGCCTCAGAATGCAGTGAAATAGATAATATCATTATATGTATGTATGTCTATATGTACCCTATAATGATATACACCATCATCCATATATGTATACTACACTGTATACATGAAATCACCATATATCAATTTGACTAGATACAAAATAACTAGCATCAATATTGTCTTCTGCTCTATCATCAACTCGAGTCCCAAGGGGAATATACAATCATGATAACATATCCTATCAAAAACAACCTCGGTGTGACCCAATGTTGTTAAACAAATAACACAACCTAGGCCATGCTAGAACTAGCTGTGAGTTTATTAAGTGGCAATACAGTAGCATGATGATAACATTAGTAAATAAATATAGGTAAATATCACACACTTAATAACTACCCATCCCGTATCTCAAGCATATGATGTCATAACCCCTTGTTATGTCTATAACAATGTGACTAATAATCGAAAATCTACTCAACTGTGATTCATTTCTAATTTCAATTATTTACCGTCATATTTATTATTAAGCGCACATCATTTTAAGTTTAATCGATAAGTATGTATATATAAGTATATATATATATACATACATACATAAATAACTAGTGCACCCTAGTCATTTTCTCTCCACCAAAAGCTAAGTCAACACCAAGCGATGCCACCTGGTTGCAACATCCCTCTTGACTCAGAAATTGTCGGTACCTCCAAACGATCTATTGGCTGAAATACCTCTTCGGTCCTTACTGGAAATCCTCTCTATTCATCAGTCACATCATATTTGTCTATCCTCACTTGTTGTGCCTATGCAGCAGATCGTAGGACCTATGACAATGGGGTTAGATTATCACGACTCTATGCGCGACAACGAAGTCGGTCCAGCTAGGATGGATGTCTAGCTTATCTGGTGTCCACATCGCTTCGATAGAAATTTTCTTTATTCATTCTACATATTTATATTTACACAGATAACCCGCCTAATCGTTATTTAACCCGATGTCACTAAGAGGCTTCTTAGCACAATTCAACATCCAATACAATCGAAATTGATTCCAAGGGGATATTATTAATAATTCTTATTTTTTAAATCTTCATTTTGGTTCCTAAATCACTATAGATGCCAAAGAGGTTAATTTCATAAAATCCTCATATATATGATTTTTCCGAAGTCTTTATTTTAAAACCTCTTATTTAATTATAAACTTCACACCTGTTATTCCCTTTAAAATAAATTATTAATATTATCGTAACTTCCACTCTAATACCATGGAAATGCTATAAAGGAGTTTTGAAATTTTGAAACAACATTTAGAATCAAATTTGAAATATTTTATTTATTATCAGAGAAATATTTCCAAAATCAGATATTTAATTCCAAAATAATTTGAAATCTTTATTTGCTTTTAAATCCTCTTAAAACAGCTTGGTAGAATTATCCATTAAACAAAAATGCCCTTTTATAAGGTCATCCAAATTTATTATATTAAAACATCAAGCTATATGATTCACTTTTATAAACAACTTTCAAAACATCCCTTTCCAAAATAAATGCAATTAAATCACTTTTATAGTATTTTCAAATGGTATATAAATTGATTACCTTAATAAATAGATAATCAATACTAATTATATTACTTCCAAAGATTATACTTCACATAATATAATAATGAATTTTGATTAATAATATTTTTCATACAGTAAATAAATCATATTCAAACGTGTTATATTTCAAAAATATTATTTTATAAAACTTAGTCCTTTTCAATTTCTATAAAAATAAACTCATCAATTTTGGAATATTTTTTTTTGAACTGGTACTTTATTTACTGAAAGTAAAATAGGGTTAAAATTACATAGCACTCATAGAACAAACCGTGGCAGGAGTATCACAAGATTTTTGCACTCAAAAGCCACTGTACATATCCCAAGAGCCAAAGACCAAATAATGGCTAAAACACACTTCCTAGCAACTATTTGAAATAAAACAAAGACATAAGAAACAAAATAATAAAAGGCAGGACCATGTGCACATGCCCATTTAAATTCGTGGTCTCCGGTGCCACCGCACAAAGTCTACTGTAATATAATTCATTGAATAAATAGTGCTCCTCTTCAAGATTAATGAATGCCAAAATCAATCCTCTTCTACAGCGAACCAATTGAAACATCAATCAATCTCTTGCTAACGATTACTAATTTAGAATCAAAGAAGCTTCCTTCAATCAGTGTTAATCGATCTGACATGGTGATCCAGAGCATCTCTTTTCATGCCACCGCTTTGGGATGGAGCAAGGGGTTTACACCCAAACTTTTCAAAGATATGTTCAAAACCTCTTATCTTGTTTGCTTTAATCCTTGTGTTAGTAATTAATTGCTTGCAATCTATCACTATCTGCTCTGATCTGATATAAGTTGGTGTTTCTATAGACTGAAATATTCTCATGTTGCATTCTTTCCATATGTGCCAGATTAAAGTTGTAATTACAATATCGTTGAGTTTGTTAGTTGATCCGTTACCATTGTTCCATTAAATATTACATCGAAGGTGTCATGTATGTCATTTGTTATACCTCCTAGCAATTGTTGTTTATTTCTAAACTTTTCCCATAGTCGATTTGAGTACGAACACCTGAAAAATAGGCAAGTGTTGGATTTTGACTCTTGTTTGCATAAGATGCACTCTCCATTAATTGATAATTCCATCTAGAATTTTTGTCCTTGGTCTCTAACTTGTTTGATTTAGCTAATAGCGCACATAGAGACATTTTGGGAGAGCATGCTGTGTTCTATATATGCCTACACCATGAAATCTTGTTATTACTTTCTCTGACCTGATCCCACACTAACTTAAATGAAAATTCCTCATTTTTATTTGATTTCCATGCCCAATAGTTTTCAGATCTATTGTGAACAAGAGAGATATTGTTGATCTGCCATATGATTTATGGAGGCAAGTAGGAGTTATCTGTTCTCCATTATCCATTTGAGATAAGGGAAGATACCTTCCTATTATGGCCTCTAATGATGGAAACATACTCCTCTCTCATTAAATCTGATATAAACCAACCATTTACCCACGGGTCATACCAAAGGCTAGTGTTATCTCCATTTACCACATTCGTTTCTATTGTTTCCTTGGCTTTTGCTCTAGTGTTGATAAGAAGTTTCCACGTATATGATGCATTATTGTGAACATTAATTTCCCAGAAAATTTTCTCATTACGGTATTTATTTTTCATCCACCATGACCACAGACAATTACCTTGCAAATATCGCCATGTAAGCTTTAAAGCTGTTGTCTTCATTATATGTAGTAATTTCCTCAATCCAAGCCTCAATCCAATTTTGGTCGACATAAGTCGTCCCAACTCATACAATGTTTCTTATTCTTCCATACAAAATTAGCACACAAAGAATTTATTCTTTTTATAATCGATGCTGGTATCTGATAGAATTGAGTCGAAAATGTGATCATTGGATAGATCACAGTTTTGATAAGTTCAATTCTGCCAGCTACGTTCATCATCCTATTTTTTCAATTGTTAAACCTTTTGTGGATTTTGTCTAACAGCACTCCGAAATCTCTAGTTTTTAGTTTGTTGTAAGAAAAGGGAATTCCTAGGTATGTAACTAGGAGGTTCCCTGCTTGAACTTTTAGAATATTAAGAATTTGATGCTTGGATTTTTCCCCTTTGCTAAAATAAAGTGTAGATTTTTGTTCATTCGGCTCTAAACCCACAGACTCTTTTATGATTTTCATAATTTTGGTTATGCATTCTGCATTAGTAATGCTAGGTTTTGTGAACATTAAGATGTCATCTGCGTGTAGTAAATGAGTGAAGGTAGGTTCAATAGGAGAAATTGGACTAATGGTTCCCTTATGGTATTCCAGATCAAATAGAATAGTGAGATATTCCATTACAACTGAGAAAAGAAAAGGAGATAAAGGATTTCCCTATCTATTTCCCCTATTGCTGCTAAAGAATCCTATATGGTTACCATCCCATAATATTGAAAAAGTAGGAGTGGATATACATTCATATGTCAATTGAGCAAATTTGTTAGAAAATCCTACAAATATTGGCATATGATATATGAATTCTCTGCTAACTTTGTCATATGTTTTGTGTAAATCAACTTGCATGCACATATTGTTAGCCATTTTCCTATCGAAACCCCTCACCATTCATAAGTTGGAAGAGAATTATCAACGGCGATTCTCTATGGTATGAACGCATTTTGATTTATTGATATCAGTTCACTGAGTTATTGTTTCATTCTATTACAGAGTAGATTGGCCAAAATTTTATTTATTATGTTATATAGTGAAATTGGCCTATAATTTGATAAAGTCTCTGGGTTATCCTTTTTTGGGATTAAACATAGAAATGTATGATTAATCTCCCCGATAATCTTACCTGGCTGTTGGATTTCCAACATTGCTTGAAAAACATCATTTTAATCAGCTCCCAATGCATTTTGTGAAATTTTGAGTTGAAACCATTTGAGCCCGGAGAGCTGTTGTCATCAATTTAAATCACTGCTTTTTTAACTTCCTCTAGCTCAAACGGTTTATCCAGAGCTTGTCCGGCATTGCTTGAAAGGATTTTTTACAAGTAATATGTGAAAAATAAGAATTTAAAAAGGGAAAATGGAATAAATCATAAAAATACTGAATTGCCTCCCTGTTTGTGCGGTTAAAGCACTTAACAGTTCCATAGCGTTGGAGGTGCAAAAAGTTATAGCAGGGATAAAGCGATGATATAGCGAAAAATAACGGAAGTGAAAAAAACTTCATTAAATATAAAACCAAATATCTAGTTAATTTATTCTCATTCTCACGTCATTTGTGTAGAAAAAAATAATATTGTTTACTCTTTGTAAAAAATGAAGAGTATCTTGATTTATGCAGACTAGATTTGGTGACTACAATAGATTTCTAGTTTATATTAAGCACTTATGCTTTAAAATCAGGTCTTTACCCTAACTTTGTTGATATGGTTTAAAGAGAACTAATCAAATCAACATTTATATATTAATGTTGCTAAAGTGGGTTCTAAAAAGCTTGATTTAGTGGGTGTAATGGAAAACAACGGGGCTTAAAGCGGATCTACTGTTTAATAGCGCTAAGCGAAATAGCATAGTGGTCGAAGAGTGCTATGCACTATAGTAGGGATTTTGTGGGGCTTTAGTGGGGCTTTAACTACACAGCTCCCTGTTTATTTCCTCGTTCGCATTCATCCAGTTACCTTGATTATCAACCATCATTTTGATCTATGTTTTAGCTTTTGCTTTAGCAAATTTGAAATAAACAAAATGTGATGTTCTTTCTCCTTGAATAAGCCATCAAATATTTATAGAAATCCATTAAATATTTCATAATCACGAACAAATAAAATATCTATTCAAAGAAAATCAATTATAAAACAAATACCATAATTCCAACTTTTAAAATTTATTTCTTTTCAAAAATTCTAAATATATTCATTTTAAAAGATAAATCTTCTCTTTTATAAAAAATTTTTATATAACCAAATTTCTAGATTATTAACTTCAAAAATAATATAATTCAAGCAAATTCTTATTTTATAATTACTTCCAGAAGTATTTAACTCAAAATTTCCCATTTCAATCAATTTCAAATGCTATGTTGGACCGTTATCAAAGAAAAGCAAGGACGTGCAAGCATCATATATGCAATTCAAACCAATTTATACTAAACAACACTACAACAAAAGTAAGTTTTGACTGCATTTACTATCAGCGTTCAAACGTTGAATGCTGTAGTATATATTTTTGAGTGAGTTATTCCTAGGGATAAACGCTGAAAAAAGTAGTCCTCTGGGTTTATTTTGGTTTGCCGCTAACTCACATTTACTTCTAAAGAAAATTCTATTTTCCCTCGTCTCTTAATAATTCATTTCCCTCTCCATCGATTTTCACTTTCCCTCCTATCCATTTCGATTTCAATTCTCCCAGCACCAGATTGCATCTTCCTTCATCTTCCGTGTCGGTTTTGATTGAGTATCTCTATCGCTGGCGCTTCTATCTACATCGATTTTGGAATTGATTGCCCTAAACTTGGCGGAACTGGTGAGCGTTTTTTTCTTAACCCTAGTTTTCAGTTAAGTTTGAAACATTGCAAAGGATCAATATCTTGCTTATCTGATCGAGTTTAAAGTTTAGCCAAGTTTTCTATTCTGATCGAGGTTAAAGTCTACGCCACCTGTAATAATTGCGTAATAAGAATTCATAGTGATTATGGTAAAGGATGTTTCTAGTTATTGAGTTCATGATTAATGGTTGTGGGTTTTCCAGTCCACTTAGAGATTCACAACAATACTCTAAAACTTGAGTCCGTGACTCAATCCAAAATACCATTTTCAATCAAAAGAAGTCCAAACATGGTCTTATGTGGATCCACATTTAGCCCTAGGCATCTTTGGCAAGATTTCACCAAAAGTTGGGGGCAACCGATGCATGTAGCCTGAGCTGTTTCTAGAGGTTTGGCTTCCAACTCTGAGCAATTTTCCTCTTATTGGCAACGGGTTCTAAACCAATAATATATATTGAAATTGGAAGAATCATATAACTGAACTTACCTATATGAAATATCTAAGCACAATTTATTAGTGGGCCAAACTCGTAGAAGAATATTGGTAAAAAAGATCAAATATTGCTATCGACTTGATCATCTTTCGGTTTAGATAATTACTTGATTAGGATGTTTAGAGTATACATTTGTATATACTCCATACCTACACGGAATTGTTAATTTATATTTCATATAATTGATATATAAAAGCAAAGATTTGGTCCCTATGCTAAAAATCTATCTCTAGACCATATGGATCAATCCACTTGCAAAAAAAAAGACCTGCACATCGCAACATGCTGCTGGCTGCTTTGAATGTTGTGGTGAAAAAGCACCTTGAAGAGTATACAATCTAATTTCCCATGCTTCTCGATTTGATATATACTATGTGATTGTGGCTTTGTTTGCTTATTTTCTATATTGTTTTGCTACTATATATTGCCATGTTAGAATAATGTTTTGTTATTGACCTTTACTATTTTTTTTGAAATGAATATTATTATACCCGTTCAACTTTTACAGTCTTAGAGCTGATAAATAAAAGTTAACATACAATAATGTCTATTCCCAACTATTTATCGACTATTATTAAGCGCTACAATTGTATTTCATGTTTCAAAGAAGTTTACATTTTGAAGGAACACACAACTGAATATGAAGGAACAAAACTTTGGCATGCCTGCATCAAATTCAAAATGGTACAGTATATGGTTTTTGAGTTCCTTTGTAAATCCATCAAAAAACATTCTTTAGAATCACGTATTTCTTCCTCGGTTTATTTGTTTTGTTTAGAGCATTTTGACTGCTAGAAAAACATCCTTTACCATGATCACTATGAATTCTTTCCACTTTCCTCTTTCCTTGACAATGCAATTTTCTCTTTCCTTTTGAACCGTGCACTCTAAGACCATATTCAGTATCTGTTTTTCAGTATCATGTATATTTTCCTTGTCCCCAAATGGGGATCATCAATTATTTTAACTAGGTGGCATTTTATTTTAAAAATAATAATAAGAGAAAAAAAACATGAACATGGAATTCTTAATACAATAATTAATATTATTAGTTTTCTATAAAAACAACAGACCTCTTTCAGAAACAGTCTATATATTTGGAAACCTAGTTAGCAATTAATCTCTATTTCCATTTTCAGTTTAATTCAAATTAATCTTCTCAGTTCTTTACATTTTAATCTTGTTATTTAGCAATATCTTGTTACTTCATTTTCCTATTATATCTTACCTTAATTTTTGTTCATCTTTTGTAATTTAATTCCATGTTCTTCATATATGCAATTTAGAGCTCTTATATCAGTTTTTAGTTATGTTAATATTTACTTTTAACTCCAATTCTTGTTTTATGCAATTCACAGTTCTTTATCTTTTCAAACCCCACTGCAACTTGCATATCATTGATTATCATGTAACAAATATATTCTTCGGTTCTTGTTTCTTATGGAATACTCAAGGGTTTCATTCTTTTCAAACATGCCAAATTATTGAAGTCGAGGCAATAACAGCTATTTTGAACCTCATGCTTTTCAATTTCCATTTGAAAATTGTGCTTTAGCTTGTTTATTAGGTGAGTCCACATGTGTTCTGTAGAATTACAAAGTGTTTATGACTCTCATCGTTCTGTTGACATAGAGTACATTCAATTTGTTGTACTATATTCCACTTATATAGTCTATCCCCTATAGGCAGACTGTTTAGTAAAGCCTTATAGGTAGTCAATGACATTTTTGGTATGTTAGCTTTTTCCTTGATGAGCTTTGCCCATTCTAGTTCCTCGTCTTTGTTTCTTAATTGTTCCTGTGCCCATTTAATGGTGAATGCATGTTTCGAAATCCAAATGTCTTCTTGTTTTCCTGTGAGTAACAAGACATATTTAGTTTCTTGTGTTGCTTGTGATGTGGAGGTATTTGAGCTTTGGTTCCACTGATTATTCTGAATAAACTGGCTGACTTTGAATCACCACCTCCATATAATGTATCACATCCTAGTCTTTTTACAAAACTCTTACCATTTACCCATGGATCAAATCAAAAGCTTGTGTTTTTACAATTAGCTATCTTCTTTCATATTTGTTGTGCCAAATCATTTCTCATTTTTAGAATAGCTTTCCAAGCACCAAAACCATTATTGTCCTCCTCCATAATCCATATACTGTAGATTTTTCCATCCATTATATCCGTAGTCCTCTTCAAGATATGATTTTCCAGAACATTTTCATTGCATATGTTTCTTAAAGTCTCAAGTTTCTTAGTCGCACTCCACCTTCTTTTCTTTGGCCTACATAACAGTTTGCATGACATCTTATGCAAACCTCTTTTCACTTGTACAGACATTTTCAATCTTTCCGAAAGATGCACTAGGTAGTTGAAATGTTTGAAGCTAGAATCTTATCATTGGAGTAATCATTATGTTAGGCTTTGTATTTTTTTCATCTTTTGATATTCTACTTTAAACAAAATTAAGTTGGATAATATAATATGGCTGTTAACTTGGTTACTGGAAAAGGATTTTATTTTTACTTCATGTTTAATTATTTTATTTTTATTTCATGTTAAGCTCATTTACCTTTTATTTTTCTAACAATATTTTATGTTTGACTGCTTAAAGCTAAAGCTTTTAAGCAATGGTTTCATGTTGCTAAAAGTTGGTGGATCACTTGTTTACAGTACTTGTAGGTTGGTGGTGGTTCTGCAATATATGTATTAGAGATTGTCATGGCTTACCTTCACCTGTACATTATTTCTTTTCTAAACACTAATTCTGTACGCTTGGCATGAAATTTATAATTATTTTGTATCTCCTTTTGTTATGCAGCATAACAATTTCACAAAATGAGGATGTGGTTGAATGTTTCCTGGTTAAAACTCCTCCAGGTATGTGCACTTTTACCCGTCATGTATTGCTAGTAAAAAAATAGTGTATCTTCTCGATGTATATTTATTTGGTATTGCATGTTGCATTGAACGTCAAAAAGTGTATATTCCATCATGTGATCCAATAATCAATCAATTTTCATTGCTCAGGGAGAATTGCTCGTTTAAAATTATAACTCATCCCTATATTATTGGCCGTGTCAGTTTGTTTGTAATTAAACATGCAACTAATCCCTTTATATTTCAAATATATGTAGTTCTTGAAGTTATAGATGGTGCCAGTAATTGGCCTTGCAAATAAGTAATCTAGTCAATCACTCTGATAATACATACATCATAAATAAATACCCTTTTAACATTGTGAATTTTTTTCTAAAGTGATATTTCTCTTAAATGATGCAGTGCTAGATTTTTGATTGGGCACTCAAGAAACGATGATACAGATCCTTTATATGTAGTAGAAAAAGCTGTCGATCTAGAATCAAACTAAACCGATATTTTCTTGGCTTAACCAATGCAACACACCAAGTGGAAACCTTATTCAATATTGAACCTGAAGTGCGTTCTCTTAAATGAAGTCAACTCAGGGCTCAAACTTAGTGCACAAGGTATTTTTTTATATCTACTGTAGGAAAATTTATTCAATTTTAGTTCTCAGCCATATTCATTTTGGTGTGTATGACGTGAAGAAAATGCTTCTAATCAATGTTGGATATTAATACAACTTGCAGCTAATTCTTAAATTTTGGTATACCAAGGTTGGCTAATTTATTTAATTAAATTTTCTGTGAATGTTGCTTGAATAAGGTCTGCTGCACTCAAGAATTCGAGTTGATGAGTTGTGTATATGACTGTTTTTGAAGGCAAGAGGTGTATTAGGCATTCCTACACAAGGTAAATGCATACAGAAATTAATTTCTTTACATAAATATCAGGTGTAGAAATCAATTTTATATATATTGTTAAATGTTACATGCATAATATGTATAGACAACTAAGATAAACTCAATATTGCACATGTAACATCCAAGTTTAGTATGAGGAATGTAGTTGATCATTGATCTCAAACTTTTATTAGGATTAATCAAATAAAGCATCTTAGAATTCAATTATAAAACCTTTATTTATGCTTTTTTTGCTAACATTGGCAGATAAGGGTATGTCCTACTAAACTAACATAATAAACTAATTGATTAAATTACATGATTTGTACAAATGATCTATTCACGAAACTACATTAGAGATTGTGGGAAATATTTAAGAATGAAACATGGGTGATGAAAGGGTAGCATAATCTTTTTGGAAATAAGTTATATGATTAAGAACAAAGTAAAGTTTTTCGTTATTGACAAAATAAAAAATATATGCAAAGTGTTTGTGGTTATTTTAGCCTTATACAAAAATATTTAAAGAGATGCGCTCCTGAATGAGCAACAATTGCTCGAAAAGGATCATCTAACAAATGCACATCGGAATCACTGTAAATTGTTCTTGCTAATTGGATCCTTTGTACCTATCCTCTACTAAAATAGACTAAGTTTTACGAAAATTAACCGAGTTTATTAAGTTAATTAAAATTTAAAAAATAAATTAAGTTAATTAAATTTTAAAAAAATTAACTATAACTAAGTTTATAAAAATTAACCAAGTCTTATAAAAATTAACCAAGTTTATAAAAATTAACTAAGTTGTATAAAAATTAACTAATTGAACTAAGTTCTGTAAAAATTTAACAAAGTTAACGAAGTTTAATAAAAATTAATTAAGCTCAAAAAAAGGTAAATAATTTAATTATGTTTTTATGAAAATTAACAAGGTTTTATAAAAGTTGACTAAGTCGAACTGCTTTTTATATACACTTTTGTTAGGTTCTGTGTTGATGTTGAATGAAGCCTAGTTCCTCATATTTTATTAGGTTACTGCAACCGCAACACCCCTATCGATAGTTAATGCTTGGTGAGGTTACTGGTTAATGAATGTAGACTGTAGAGCGTGGTTCTACAATGTAGGTGCATTATTCCTAGAAGTGTCTAATCATGGCTGGACAGTAAATATAGTGTGGTTCTACCATTCAAGTACATTATTCCCACATGTCAACAACCAAATCTGGACAGCATGTGCAATATTGCTTGTTGGGAAAAGATAATTTGATAGTCTAAATTAGCCTTACTGTTAGCAACCCAGTACTCCACTTATTAACTGGACCATCTAAGAAAAACTAGCATGCATGTTAAAAAACAAGCTTTGAAACTGGACTTTCTTAAAGTAGCCATACTTATCACACAAAACAATTAGTGGTGGTAAGATGAGATTTGTTCTCACTCTTGGAAAATTGAATGCTAACTCTTACCAATTATTGAATTATCAGCAATAAAGAGAATATAGTATTAGCACAAGCTAATAGCTCACATATTTGTCATCATAGTTGCATACAGTAGTAATCGACACACCATGCATTGAATATTTTTATTAATAATTGACTTGAAAGCGCAAATTTTTGGTCCGACCCCAAACTTCCGAAGTACCCTTTACTCATATATAATTTAACGCTCATCTATATATGTTATCAAATTCCTTAAAAATTGGATCTAACAAATAAACTCGCTTTACAAATTCAACACGTGTCTTTACAAATATTAATAAACATTAATATCACTTGAAAATAAGACCTGATAAATAGTTTTTTTACAAATCCAAAACGTTCAAATATAATCAAATCTTAATGTCACTTAAAATATGATATAACAAATAAAATTCCTTTACAAATTCTTTCTTTGTTAACTAATAACATAGCAATTTCTGAAAAACAGAGTGATGATGCAACTGCAAAGCAGATTCATATAGCCAGTTGCCTTAAAGAAAGTGAATTGGACCCAGGCATGAGCATTTCTCAAGGTAAATATCTTGATGGTTACATAGTTGTTCCTTTTTGTATGTCACTTTGAATACAGAAATAAAATATTTGCATGAATCTCACAATTCTTCATTCCCTGTAGGTGAACCAAAAGAGCTTAGTGAAGAAGCGTACAACAAACAAGTCTCAGAATATGATTCACCACATCAAACAGTGCCTACTTTTCAGTCCCTTACTGAAGGAATTCCCACACCCAACTTCACAGCAAGTGTGAGTATTTGACATCAATTATTTCATTAGACAATTAAACATTATATAGCGACCGTGAATTTATAACATAGATCATTGAATTGTATGTGCATGTCCTCAAATTGCCGCATCTCAACTTAGACATTATATTTCACGTAAAAATGCAAAGTTTACATTTGAAATAAATAACAGTCAAATAACAGTCAAATTACTAGTTGGAAATAATTGTACACCACTAATACTTCCTAAAGTATCCAAACTGCCTCCATAAAATAAATATAGTTATTCTCATATAACAAGCATACTAATCCAATTAAATTCCTGATAGTTGTACACTTCATTATCAAATACTGTACTGAATGCTTATGATTTCATATTTATTAATATGGTAAAGATACCATCAATTTTTCTAACACTGATATATGTCAACACACATGGTGTGATGAATGAATAATTCTGTTATTATCTAGGCATTCGTTGATATAATTTTCTGTACACTATTGCCCATCAACATAGCTGGAACTTGGTTGACGTTTCAACCGATTTGATATATTCACTAGAACTGCCTTATCAAGTAAAAGTATGTAACTGATAAAATTACTGCAACTTGAAAAATATGCATTAAATATATCACTGTGCAAATATTGTATAGAACTTCCAATTACATGTTTATTGAAAAACACATTTTTTTTCAACTGGAAATTGTACTCTTTATATTTAACTAACAGTTATACGTCTAAAGCTTACTGTAATTACTACTCACAGGATGTTGACAAAGCCATGGTTAGTGATAGCTCAACAACAAAAAGTCAAGAAAAAAAGACGGAAGGAGGAATCTTGCCGAGTTCAGACTGCCCTGTTGGCAACAATTCAGTAAACCAATGTCTAACTATCTTCGTACTGCCACTTTTCATTTTCAGCCTGTATTTGAACTACTTTTATGCACGTTTTGTCGATAATATTAGATGCAAACTTGCTTTCTAGATATTGTGCATTTGTCTAATTTTGTATGCAGTTGGTTTATAAATTTTATCTCTCTTTATGGGTTTATGTAAACTTTGTTCATGGATATTGTGTTCAACTTATTTTATGGAAGTGATTAATAGTTATGCTTTTATTTTACAATTTTTAGTTTGATTTGTTTATGTTATGTACATTAACTGATTAAAATATAATTAAATGTAGTTTATATTAATGATATGTGTGAATATTGCAATGGCACAACATTGCTGTCAATTCTTTGGAAAAAAAATGCATATCCTTACGACAGCGTTTATACAATGCTGTCAATTCATTGGAAAAAAATGCATATCCCTACGACAGCGTTTATACATTGCTGTCAATTCATTGGGAAAAAAATGCATATCCCTACGGTAGCGTTTATACCTTGCAGTAGAAAACTATTAACAACGTTTATACCTTGCAGTAGAAAAATTATTAACAGCGTTTAAAAAACGCTGTAGAAAGTGGGTTTTTGACAGCGTTTATATTTTGCAGTTAAAAATTTAGGGTCAACGACCGCATGTCGTTATACAGCGTTTTTAAAAACGCTGTGAAAACTTTTAACAGCGTTTTTCAAACGCTGTGAAAAGTCTTTTTTGTTGTAGTGCAAATAAGGATTCACATCTATTATCAAAAGGAATATTCATATACGGTTGAAATTATATTTAACAATGTTATTTCGGAAAAATTCAACAAATTCCCAACCCAATTTGATTGATAACAACCATAATTCATCACAATATTCAGCCAACAAGGCACGTAATGCAATGACAATCGATCAGAAAGATAAAATGGATGTAATAAGTTGAAATAACTTAAATAAATAATGAACAATGAAAGAACACTCTTTGCCCTAGCATCCAATACTAGCCTAACGACCACCTAATCATTGCATCACCCTTACTCTAGCACATACGCTTCCACCTCCTAGCCCAACACCACCTTGTCCATGGCATTCGCTATCACTGCCACACGCGCCTCCTATCATGCGTGCAAGCATGGTGTCGAATCCAAGTCGTCATATCTGGACGTGCACCTTGCGATGTCACCACCGCTAGTTCCTTGCACTCGACAGAACGTCAATCGTGTGCAGCACCAAACCCCGACAGCCTCCTTATGTCATGCACGCAACTAACCACCATTTTCCTTTCCTTTGTCGCACGCACAGCTAAAGCCCTTTCCATCTCTTCTGATATCGCCATTCAACTCCACGTGTAAGAAATTTTTTCCTCAATTCCGAATTGATTTAGTAAATTAGAGATTTAGGGGAATTGAGGGTTATGGGCTTTGATTATTGTGAAGGAGAGGAAAAAATGGTTCAAGTGTAGGTAAAGAAAAGGGATGAACCTTTCAAATGGGCTTGGCCTTTTGAAAAATAAAAAGGAATTGGAAAGTTAATCTTTTTTTCTCAATTAACCCTTATACCAATCAATTTCCATTTCATCTATTTAATTGCAAACTAAAATCTCTTTGTTCACAAATAGATAATTTATCATTGAATTACAGATTCATCTTGATTTAAATTGATCTATCATATACAAATATTTTTTGACAATTTATAAAATATATAAATTCAATAATTATTCATCTTCGTCAATTTATTGATTTTATTAGTATCAAATCATATTTCTTTTGATATATTTTGATCATATGAAAATTATTTATAATACAAAATTAATTTATTTTCATTGTAAATATTTTATTCTAGTTCAAAAGATCTTCTGAACCCAGAGACTAGGGTTCATGGCAACAAGGACTTTTATCAAGAGCGTTTTGAGGGTGCTCGGCAGCGGGATGGGAATTTGATAGTGTAATCAAATGGAAGTTAGAAACTAGGGTTGGGGATTTTGGGGGCTATGATCATCGAAAAACCGATCTAGGATTGGAATTGGATTCATGAGGATGGACTGCACGTGGGGCAGCGATCTAGGGATGTGCGACATAGAAGAGGAGGTCGCAATGTTCGTACGGTCGGTGCAGTGAAGGCCAGGTCGCAATTTGAAGGGCTCGATCGTTCGAGGTGGCCGTGGTGTCATCTAGAAGCTTGGAGGATGGGATTTCACCGGAATGGTGATTGGTCGATTTCGTGAAGGGAGATAAACTGTAAATTGAATTATTTCGAATAAATTAAGAAATAGGTTGAAACGATATATACCTATGACATTTATTTTGGTTTGAAATGATATACATCCATCCCTGAAATTAAATTGAAATAACTGATCACTTGGCCATAGGATAGAAAATCATATACGGACAGCGGATTGGTTAAATTAAATGATTTTTGAGATTTTGATTTGAAATTATTTAAATTGATTTTGATTTTTAAGAAAATAAAATTGAATTTATGGAAATTGAATTATTTTCGAATTGGAGTTCGAAATGTTGAAATTTAAATTTGGTAAACGAAATGTTTTAAATAATTGAAGTTGAGATTTTTAAGTTATAATCGAAATATGATTTAAATCAGAAATTGATTTGATTTAAAGGATTGGACTTTTATTCGAACTTTGAATATTACTTAGTAAAAGTGATATAAAAAGATATTTCAAAATCGAGCTCGAAATTGAAATATATTTGAAAATTTGGATTTTAAATTGGGTATTGAAGGTAAATTTGATTTAAGTATTTTGAATCGATATTTTGAAAATCGATCTTGGAATTGATATAAATCGAAATGGTTTAAATTTGGGAAATTGAGTTGAAATTAATTTGGAATTGGAATTGAAATTAATTTGGAATTGGAAGTGAAATTAATTTGGAATTGGAAGTGAAATTAATTTGGAATTGGAAGTGACATTAATTTGGAATCGAAGTAAAATTCGACTTGAAATAGGAATTGAATCGATTAAATCGAAATGGAAATTTAAAGTGATTCGAATTGGGAAATTTGGAATTGAATCGGTTTGACTTTAAAACTATTTTCAAATATATTATTTTAGTATAAACTATTGAAAATCTATCTTTTTAAATATTCAATTTTTTTTTGATTTTCCAAACTATTTTACTATATAAACCATTTCCAATACTCAAACTATTTTCTATTAAACTGTTTTAACTATTTAACTATTGTAAAACTATTTAAACTATTTTCTAAAAATTCAAACTGGTCAAAAGGGTGGAATGTTTATATTTAATCTTGGATTTAAATACGAATTGGGTTAAAATGAAGTTATAACCTAAATTGAAATTCGAAACAATTTTGAAAGCGAAATCGGGATATTAAGACAAAAATGATTTTGAAATGAAATGGTATATTTTGAGTAAATATGATGATTTTGAAATGGATTTGATTTTGAAGCGAATATGATATTTTGATATCAAGTACGAATTGTTTTCGAAATATAAAAGTACCAACTGGTGTGCAAAACGACGTTTGGTTGTTAAAGAGACCAGGGTCTCTTATTGGCATACTCTCTGTCAATATTGGAACCACTTTAACAACTGTGTACAAGGAGGAGACTCCAGAACGAAGCAGTTGGATTTGGCGTCGTTTGCTGGATTTGAAGAAAGAGAACGATGATGGATTGGCTTGACACTTGTGTCAATTTGAAATGAAAAAAGCAGGAGTTGTACCGGTCAATAAGGCTAGCTACCTCTACCGGACACACTCTTCGTATTACCATCAATTACATTGTGATTGGTTAGTGCGCACCCTCGGATTTTGAGAGTGTTGGACGCGTTGGGCCGTTAGGGGTTACCACCAGCCGGGAAGGGTAAACTGGTAGTATCCTACCTTGAGCATTGCCTCACGTGCCTTGTCATACTTTTATCCTTATACGAGACCCTTACGATTTTGGTTTAGTGTTGTCATATCATGACGTATCCCTATCCACCGACGGTTTACTGGTGTTTTATATGCAAACTATACGACAATGCTTGAAAACGCGTTAAAGGGGATCAATGTAAAGTCTTTACGCTATTTGATATTTATTTCACTGGTTGGACATTATATATATATATAGCGTATTCTACTACATATAAATATTTTGACGGATCCTTAAAAGATGGAAAATCCCGTAACATCTCTTGAGCTATTGCATGCACGTTATACACTGGATAGGAGATGTGAAACCCCGTAAACATCTTTGACGCCACGACGCTCATGTTATATGCGATATTGATTTGACTCACATAAGAATATTTTAGTCCTGACTCGAGTGTTTTGTCTTTTCATTACTATCGGGTCAGCCCTGAGTTTTCAGCTTATTGAAGATTTATTTTGGAGGACAAAGATGAAGATTTGGTATATTGTTACTATTATTATTCTCTGCATCATGCTGTTCTGCTGCATTATTTTACTTATCCCTGTTGTATATATAACTCTGATAAATGTTTTATAAATTATAATCAAATGTATAATATAAACAATCATAAACTGTTTATTTAATTATTATATTTTATCTTTCCGCTGCGAGATTCTGTGTTTGTTTTCTTCTTCTTTCCTTATTTTTTCTTAATTAACCCCATTGATTATCTATGTTCCAGATTGTTTAAGTCGGACATGTGTAGATATTGTCGATTTTAACCTTCCGAAATGTGGGTCGTCACAGCTGGTATCAGAGCGAGGTTTAGTGAGAACCTTGGCTTTGATGTGGTAATTCATTAGAGATAGGGTCAGTAGTACCTAGAATGAGTTTGAGTGTATATATATGAGCGCTTATTTGTTAGAAAATATAAAAATTGTTTTATATTGTGTGGGTTGATTTTTTGAGTGGCTTATGGATTCTGGTCAATACGAGTAATTAACGTTATTAATAGGGATCTCTAAACACTTAAATAGAACAATTCGACATAGTATTGTTTTGAAATTGGGTAAGTGAAATAATTTTACCCTGATTATATTTTATATATAAAGGAATAATTTTCAGAAATTATTATGGTATATATAGTGTGTTTGGTTGTTAGGAATGATAATATTGACTATTATCATTAATTGGTTGTTGTGCCTTAATAAAAGATGTTTATTATAAAATAAACAATGATAAAACATTTGTGAAATGTTTTAAGGAAGTGAAATTTTATAAGTATAATTTATAAATGTGACTTATAAATTAAAATGGATTTAAATTGAGAAGTTCTGAATATAAGATCCGAAAATTTTGAAAATGGTTTTCAAAGTTTTGGAAAAATATAGCGATATTAGTTGAAAATTATTTATGAAAAATATTTTTAAATGGATTTTTAAAAGAAATGAATTCAGTACTTCTCTCATCTATCGCTGGAAAATAATTTTGGTGATGACTGCGCAGCATCATCGATGTTCATTTTCGAGTCTTAAAGTGGGGAAGACTTATGAGAAGCTTTGCTATGAAATTGTTTTGATAAACGGATTTTGGTTTAAACTCTAAAAGTATGATTTGATATACGAAAGATAAAAGTATATATACTTATTTCAAATGATTTGAAATGAACCCAGTATTTAAAATTTTAAAGTTCTGTTAATTAATAATCTTCAAATTATTTGAATGAAATGAAATATTTGAATAACCAGAACTTATAAAATAAGAGAATTAAGAAATCTAAGCTAAATGTTATGTGAAACTTTAGCATTGAAGTTTGCAACTCTAAAATTGAAAGTAAAGAAAATTTAAACAAGTTAAAATAGTGAACATTCTAATTAAGTAAAATGAACCAAATTAATTTTTATAATACCAAATTGCATTCTAATAACATATAATAAGACTTACCAAATGTTAAAAATTAAAATGATGATCTGGATATGTAATGGGATATTATACAAGTAATCCAAACTTAAAAGTAATTCAAATATATATAAATGGAAATTTAGTTGTAATAATAAATGTTATATACTTAATTAGTATATTATGAAATGATTAATGACTAAATGGAATAAGTAAGTGGAACTTAAGAAAGTAGGAAAATAAGTAATATCTTTGTAATTTGGTTATAGAATTAAATATAAATTTGCAAAGAAATCTAGAAATTGAATTTGTAGCTTTTGAGATAATTATAAACTTAGATAAAGTCATATATAAGAAGTTGGACTTTTATAGAATGATTATAAACTAAAGTGATGATTAATAAAATGTTTCACAAATAAATTTGTTATTAAATGAAATTGTGAAAATGAATGTGAATTAAGTTGTAAAGAAACTTAAGTAAGGATATAAGAAATAATTCATTAATGATGTTGATGCTAAAAAAATGAAGATATGAGCATTATAATTCAACCGTTTCGCAAAAATGTAAAGTAAAGTTTATAGTTTATAACTTTGATAAAGGTTAGTTAAATAAGATGTTAAATTAATTGAATATGGATGTTAAAGGAAGGAAGCTAATATTGAATTATGAAATGAACTTTAACTTTTGAAAAGCTAACCAAAATGAATAAATGGAAGAAGTTAGTGAATTGTATTAATAAAATGAGTAAATGAAATAACATTGATTTAAAATGAAAATGAACTTGACTGTAAAATGAATGTGAATAAATGAATTCATACGAGATGTTGCTAAACGTAAAATGAAACAATTGAAATTTAACAAACTGAATTGAATAAATTGAATGCAAATGAAATAGGTTTGAATAAATTGGAAGTAAATCAATTAAATGTTGATGAAATTTGGATGTTAATGAGAAATGAAGTGCATAAATTGAAATATTGACATTGGAAATGTAAATGGTGATAGTTTGGATTAATTGGATGAATATTAATAATTGTGAATGGTTTTTGGTTGTAAATCATCGATTTTATTGTTTTGGCTGCATATGATTGTTTTGTCATGTATTGGTGCTAATTTTATGCTTCAGATTCACAATTCATTCTATGTGATTCTATTTAACTCATATATGCTTTCGATATCTTCATAAGTGACTAATATTCTAAATTGAGTTGAGATAGGTACATACGAAGACCGTTTGGACGTATACGCGGATTATATTTTGCTTTTTCTTGCTTAATACCAGCGAACTCGCTCGTATTATTAATAATAAGATACATATCTCGGATTACATACTGCGCTTTTATATTTTTCCCTACGGGATGCCTCATCATTGAGATGAGATGTATATTTGGTATCTACTTGGTATATTTGTGTTATATTCTATTGTAAAAAATTTCCGATCGAGCCGCGCAAAGGAGACTCTGCCGAATTTTTCCGTAAATCCGGGTGTTAGATAATTTTTGAAGTTTTAAATTTTTTATAACTTGTTATATATATAGAAGTTATATTTTCCGTAAAACCGATATCGGAGTGGCATAGTAGGAGTGTAGTAATTGTTTTGTAAATAAGATGTTTATGTTTATAAGTTAATTATTTTGAGAGAATATATTGTATGTTAAATTCTCTACTTTAACCCTTTTCGAGGACGAAAGTTTTGAGTGGGGGAGAATGTAACGACTTGTATTTTTAACTATTTTAAATTATTTAGTTTAATATAATTATTGAATAAAAATGGTTAGAAATAAAAATTTAATGAATTATTAGTGTAGTTATTGAGTATGAACTTGAACAAAAATTCGAAATAACCAATTACGAAGATTTTGGCAATAACAAGTATCGAAACTAAATTATATATATTGAATGTGTTTGTAATCAATAACTGGAATGGAATAATAAATATTGAATTATTTAGATAGAAATGAAATAGTTGTTGATAACTAAAATGTATTTAAAATTTAATGATTTATTAATATTGATTTATTGAATAATCAAATTGTTTAGATTTAATATTGGAATAATTTAAATAATGGAATCTTGAATTTATGTGAATGAAAATTGTATCGAAAATTGATTTAAATTTTATTTAAATATGAATGAAGATTGTTAACTTTGAAATTTGAGTTTAAAAGTGAATAATTAGAAATTGGAAATTTTATATTAAAATTAACGAGTACAAATAGCCATTTTGGCCACTGTCTCAGATTTTGACGAAACCAGTTTCATCGGATCCATAATAGTGAATTATTGTAGGATTTCGGGTTTCGTAGCAACCGGACTTGTTGTTTGGCCGTGTGAGCTTGAAACGCGTAGAAATTAATTTAAGGAATTCGATTAAAATTAATTGATTTTGAAAAGCTATCTACGATCGAATTAGGCTTCGAAACTTGTTCCACTGGGTTCGAAATAGCGGTATAACTTTAGAAACGCCGGGCGGCACGCCTCGATTGGGATCTAAAATTTTTAGCTAGATATTTTTGGAATTATATATATATATATATATATATATATATATATATATATATATATATGTTGTTATCATGATTTACATCGGCCCCACTCCATCCATCAGCCACCCTAACTTTTCCTTTCAGCCGATCTACTTGTACGAGCCCATACCCTTACGTTGACCTCCATCTTCCCTCCCCTTTTATTTAAACACGCTGCCTAGTTTTTATAAAAAAAATCACGAGGCCCTTCTCCCTCTTCTTCAATTCGAGCACAGGCATAGCAAAAAAAACTCGATTCTCGTTCCTAGGGTTCGTGGCAGCAAGGACTTCTATCTAGAGCGTTTTGAGGGTGTTCGGTAGGAGGATGGGAATTCGACAGTGTAATCAAATGGAAGTTAGAAACTAGGGTTGAGGATTTTGGGGGCTACGATCATCGAAAAACCGATCGAAGATTGGAATTGGCTTCGTGAGGGTGGACCGCACTCAGGGCAACGATCTGGGGGTGTGCAGCATAGAAGGGGAGGTCGTAGCGTTCGTACGGTCGGTGAGGCGAAGGCCAGGTCGCGATTTGAAGGGCTCGATCATTCGAGGTGGCCGTGGTGTCATCTCGAAGCTTGGAGGATGAGATTTCGCTGGAATGGTTGTTGGTTGATTTCGTGGAGGGATGGCTATCAACTGGTGTGCGTGTACAAGGCTATAGGGAAGAGCTCTGCATGGTGAGATAAGGGAAGATGGCAAGGTTCGTGATTAAGTTGAAAGTTATAATTAGTTCATTTTTTTATCTAATTATTATCGTTATGCTAATTAAATCGTATATTCCTCGTACGAGGTCCGATTCGAGTAAAAAAATTGCATTGGAATCGTATTAATGTTGCCTACGCTATGAAGTTAAAATTGTTGCAATTTGCTTCATTCGAATTTTCAGATTCGAACGAAGGTGAGTGTTTTATACACTCACGATTGACTAAATTTATTTAATGTAGTTAAGTTAATATCGTGAAGTAATTTAATTTTGTTGGTTGATGTTTGGTAAATTAGTTGACATTAGATTGATATATGAATTGAATTGATAAGGATTTAAATGGATGGATAAATTTGAAATTTAATTTCCAGTTAGACGCTCGATATTGACAACTAATTAACCGTCGTGTTATTTTGACTGATTGGATGATTGATTGTGATGGATGCCATTGATTGATATTTTGGATGATTTGGATGTTATTTATTTGATATATCCTATAACCATCCTGTATATTATTTACAGTATATAAATTATAAATTGAATTATTTCGAATAAATTAAGAAATAGGTTGAAATGATATATACATATGACATTTATTTTGGATTGAAATGATATACATCCATCCCTGAAATTAAATTGAAATAACTAATCACTTGGCCATAGGATAGGAAATTATATACGGACACCAGATTGGTTAAATTAAATGATTTTGAAATTTTGATTTGAAATTATTTAAATTGATTTTGATTTTTAAGAAAATAAAATTGAATTTATGGAAATCGAATTATTTTCGAACCGGAGCTCGAAATGTTGAAGTTTAAATTTGGTAAAAGAAATGTTTTAAATAATTGAAGTTGTGATTCTTAAGTTATAATCGAAATATAATTTAAAATTTAGAAATTGATTTGTTTAAAGGATTGGACTTTTATTCGAACTTTGAATATTACTTAGTAAAATTGATATAAAACGATATTTCGAAATTGAGCTCGGAATTGAATTATATTAGAAAATTTGGATTTTAAATTGGGTATTGAAGGTAAGTTTGATTTAAGTATTTTGAATCGATATTTTGAAAATCGAACTTGGAATTGATATAAATCGAAGTGGTTTAAATTTGGGAAATTGAGTTGAAATTAATTTGGAATTGGAATTGAAATTAATTTGGAATTGGAAGTGAAATTAATTTGGAACTGGAAGTGACATTAATTTGGAATCGAAGTAAAATTTGACTTGAAATCGAAATTAATCGATTAAATCGAAATGGAAATTTAAAGTGATTTGAATTGGGAAATTTGGAATTGAATCGGTTTAACTTTGAAACTATTTTCAAATAAATTATTTTAGTATAAACTATTGAAAATCTATCTTTTTAAATATTCAATTTTTTTATTTTCCAAACTATTTTACTATATAAACCATTTCCAATACTCAAACTATTTTCTATTAAACTATTTTAACTATTTTAAAACTATTTAAACTATTTTCTAAAAATTCAAACTGGTCAAAAGGGTGGAATGTTTATATTTAATCTTGGATTTAAATACGAATTGGGTTAAAATGAAGTTATAACCTAAATTGAAATTCGAAACAATTTTGGCAGCGAAATCGGGATATTAAGGCGAAAATGATTTTGAAATGAAATGGTATATTTTGAGTAAATATGATGATTTTGAAATGGATTTGATTTTGAAGCGAATATGATATTTTGATATCAAGTACGAATTGTTTTCGAAATATAAAAGTACCAACTGGTGTGTAAAACGACGTTTGGTTGTTAAAGAGACTAGGGCCTCTTTTTGGCATACTCTCTATCAATATTGTAACCACTTTAATAACTGTGTATGCGGAGGAGACTCCAGAATGAAGTGGTTGGATTTGGCGTCGTTTGTTGGATTTGAAGAAAGAGAACGATGGTGGATTAGCCTGACACTTGTGTCAATTTGAAATGACTGAAACAGGAACCGTACCGGTCATTGAGGCTAGCTAACTCTAGCGGACGCACTTCTTCGTATTACCATTATTTACATTGTGATTGATTGGTGCGCACCCTCGAATTTTGGGAGTGTTGAATGCGGTGGGCCGTTAGGGGTTACCACCAGTCGGGAAGGGTAAACTGATAGTATCCTACCTTGAGCATTGCCTCACGTGCCTTGTCATACTTTTATCCTTAAACGAGACCCCTATGATTTTGGTTTAGTGTTGTCGTATCATGGCGCATCCCTATAAACCGACGGTTTACTGGTGTTTTATATGCAAACTGTACGACAATGCTTAAAAACGCATTAAGGGGATCAATGTAAAGCCTTAATGCTATTTTGATATTTACTTTACCGATTGGACATTATATATATAGCGTATTTTACTACATATAAATATTTTGACGGATCCTTAAAAGATGGAAAATCCCATAACATCTCTTGAGTTATTGCAAGCACGTTATACACTGGATAGGAGATGTGAAACCCTGTAAACATCTTTGACGCCACGACACTCATGTTATATGCGATATCGATTTGACTCACATAAGAATATTTTAATCCTGACTCGAGTGTTTTGTCTTTTCATTACTCTCGGGTCAGCCCTGAGTTTTCAGCTTATTGAAGATTTATTCTGGAGGACGAAGATGAAGATTTGGTATATTATTACTATTATTATTCTCTACATCATGCTATTATGCTGCATTATTTTACTTATCCCTATTGTATATATAACTCTGATAAATGTTGTATAAATTATAATCAAATGTATAATATAAATGGCTTCATGAACTGTTTATTTGATTATTATATTTTATCGTTCCGCTGCGAGATTTTGTGTTTGTTTTCTTCTTCTTTCCTTATTTTTTCTTAATTAACCCCATTGATTATCTATGTTCCAGATTGTTTAAGTCGAACATGTGTAGATTATTGTTGATTTAAACCTTTCGAAATGTGGGTCGTCACATCGTTAGAGATCTTCTACGATACGATTCACACTCTCAGTCCGCCCCTATCAGTTTGCGAATGAAAAGCTGTACTCAAATGTAGCACTTTCCCCAACGCCTCTTTTAAGCTCTTCCAAAACCACTAGTGAACAATGGGTCTCGGTCACTCACAATCCCCTTTGGCATACCGTGGAATTGCAATATCCACTTCACATACAACTCGATCAATTTGGATGTTGTTCTATTTGACTTTATGGGTATAAAACTAGCACTCTTTATCAATCTATCAACTATGACCCAGACACTATTGTACCCTCCTCTGGTCCTTGTCAATCCATCGATGAAATCCATCGATATCTTCTCCACTTCCATTCGGGATCTCATGTGGTTGCAGCAAACCACTTGGCTTCTTCGTTTTAGCCTTCACTAGCTGACAGTTCATACATCTTAAGAGGATACCCCGATGTCCTTATTCATCCCTTCCTAATAAAATATCTGCCTCATATCACACTACATTTTATTGATAATGGGACGTATTGTCAATATCGAATAATGACACTCACGTAGCACCTCATCCCTTAACCCAACGACATTAGGCACATATAATCTTCCATCCTTATGGAGCTAACTATCTCGGCCAAATCTGTACTGCTTCACCTTCTCAAACTCTACTCACTCTCAATCTTAGTTATGATCTCTGCTTGTACAACGTTATGCTTCCGACTAGTACCGATCTGCTTAATCAAAATAGGTCTGATAATCAAACTAGTCAACATCTTTGGCTTCAGTTCGCATAGATTTTAAAAGTCATAACCACCAATAAACTCAAGCTATGTCCACTCAAGGAATATCGCCCCAAACTAGCATGTCTTTTACTTAGAGCATCAGCAGCTGCTTGCCCTTAACCAACGTATAGGAAATGTCGAAGTCGTAGGAGGCTAAGAATTCCAACCGTCTTAGATGACGATGGGTGAGATATTTTTGGGACAAAAGGTACTTCAATGATTTATAATCCATGAATAACTCAAAGCCTATCTCCTAATATTGCCTCAAAATATTTAAAGTGGATACTTTTGTCGCTAACTCTAAATCATGAGTCAGATACTTTCTTTTATGCAGTTTTAGTCGTCGACTGGCATATGCGATAACCTTACCCCTCTACGTCAACACCGCACCCAGTCCAGTACCATAGGCATATGTGCATACCGTCAATTCCCCATTCCCACTTGGAATGCCTAACACCGGCGCACTCATCAACCTCTCATTTAGACACACAAACGCATGCTCGCACCTCACGTCCTAAATAAAATTATGATTCTTCTTCGTTAATTTGCTTAACCGTGCTGCTTCCTTTGAGAAGTCTTTGATAAAATTCCTATAATATCACGCTAATCCAAGGAAAATCTTCACCTCCGTAACACCTTTATGCCTGTCCTAATCTTGGACTGGTGCAACTTTCGCAGGATCTATAGTAAAGCCCTGCTCAGAAACAACATGACCCAAAACTTGCAATTTCTCATCCAGAAGTGGCGCTTTGAAAATTTTGTCTTCAATAGGTGGTTCCTCAACACCTCTATCACAATCCTCAAATGTGTCTTGAGTTTTTCTTTCGTCCATGTAGACGAGAATATCATCAACTAACACAAGCATGAACTTATTCAACTTATCCCTAAAAATATGTTTCATGAGATCAACAAAGTATGTCGGTGCATTAATTAGCCCAAATGGCATAACCAACCAATTATAAAATCTAAACGACATATGAAATGCTATAATCGACACATTCTCTCTATCCACTCTCAGTTGGTTAAACCACATCACTAATTCCAATTCAGAAAACACCTACACGCCATGGAACTAATCGAACAAACCATTAATAAGTGGGAGTGGGTACTTGTTCTTCTTCATCACTTTATTCAGCTCACAGTAATCAACACACAACCTCAAAGAGTCATTCTCCTTAGAGGTGAATACTATAGGTGCTCCCTATTCGGATATACTCTTATGAATGGTCTTCATCTTAATAAGTCATTCACTTGCACCTTTAGTTCCCTCTACACTTTGGGTGCTATATGCCTCAAAGGCATAACTACTAGTCTAGTATCCTTCACTATATATATATATATGGAACTCTATCTCCATGTGTAGTGGTAATTCGCAACCTCCTCAAAAATGTTTGGATACTCCCTAGCTACAAGCACAGATAATAACTCATCATGCGGTATCTAAAGAGAATACAGAAAGATAACTATCAGCTCATCATTAGGTAGGCAGCCTAACTCCAATCTGCGCCCATCATCATTCCCCATCGTCCCCAACGACCTCTCATAGTCAACCACTACTCCATATCTCTTCAACCAGTCTATTCAAAAAATATTGCTGAACTTGAAAAAACCCAAAACAACGCAATCACAAACAAAAGTACTTTGATGACTTGGTAGACCAAACTACTACAAACCATACATAGGCTAGTCAAAGCCACCAACAGTGTTTTCACAATCAAAGGTTGGTCAACTATCTTGGATCTCAATCACAGTCAATCTACCAAGTCAGTAGATATGAAGGAATGTAAAGTAACAGTATCAAATAAAGCATGTACATGAACATAATAAATGGAAAGCATACCATGGATAATGATGTTATTTCCTTCTCCTTCATCGATCGAGCATTTAACGATGTCATAATAGCATTGAGAGTACATGATTTCACTACTTGCTTCTACTTCAATAGTTCATGATAGTCCTTTTGAATATACCTGAATTTATTGCAGCTGTAGCATTTCCTTCCATTAGCTTTGCAGTCCTTGACAAGGTAACCCTTCTCCCCATAGTCGTAGCAAGTAGGCTTCCACTTTCCCTTCTTTTAGCCACCCTTCTGAAAATACTTCTTCTTATTATTGTTTCACTTCCTCTTGCCTCCCCCACTAGCTTGTGGCTTTTGCTCATCCTTAGGAACAACAACTAGCTTAAAATTTGGGTATAAACTCTCATGTCAGAAAGCCATCTCTACACAAGCTTCTTAAAGGACTCATCAATATGTCGTACCAGCTTCTCAACTTGATAATAGTCCAAGCTCATGATGAATTTCACGGTCTTTTTCAATGGAGTATCAACAAAATACAGAACGTACTTCGAAAACATATTCAATTTACCACATACTCTAAGATAGTAATATCCCCTGCCTCAAATCAGGAAACTTATGGAATAATGCCGACTTCTGAGCGGAAGGTATAAATTTCTCTTCAAACCTCATCTTAAGCTACTCCGAGGAAATCTAATTCTCTAAAATAGTGATCTTAAGGGCATTCCACTAACCCATCACTCGCCCTTGAAGCTGTATAGAGGCCAGCTTTCCCTTATTGCATCCTCAATATCTAAGTCCTCGAAGATCCTTTCATAATTGTCGATCCATTCTTGGACTTCCACAGCCGACTCCGTTCCAAGGAACGGTTTGCCTCCAGCTAGAATAATCTCTATTCAATTTAGAGAAGTCGACCCTGGGCGCCTACACCTGAGCACCATTAGCATTAGGAGCGACCTGAGCATTCTTACCAATGTTTTGCACCATCTTAGCATATATGTTCTGCAAATCGGGGTTAGCCGCCCCCGAACCTACCCCCTCCTCAACTCTAGTTATGGATTTTCGATCAACATTTTTTGTATACTAGTTCAATCTTAATCTATAACAAGAATGATCGGTTTCTCATAAAGGAAACTTGCATCAGTGGTACTCGTGTATGCAATGTGACTTATACTATATATACTACTATATAGTTTTGGAAATTAAAATATATGATAAGTATGCTCCCTCGTGTACGCTCGATCCATTCTAGAGTGATAATTTATACTCTTACTCTAATGGATTCCGGTATCCCCAAGGTCAATTGTGGAACCTAAGCTCTGATACCGAATGTGACGATCACTCTACACCTTCGGTATCCAATATACCAATATAGTGCACTGTAGAAATATCCGGCCTACATAGTATGATTGTCAAGGTAAATAAGAGCAAAACTCTCCAAAGTATACCATTTGTATATCTCATAGTGAAGGATAAACTATAATAGTCCTCACAGATATAAAACAGGTGAGATAGAAAATAAAACTACACGAACCATCATAGATCGGAGCATAGGTTCAATACAATTATACAAAGTAAATCATTGAATTTATACATCAAATAATAACTCAATGATAAACTGTCTCTAATAAAGTAAGCATTAGTAAAGATCCATAGTGCTGCACATTGGATAAAGAAATTGTAAGCCCAAGTTGAAATATGCGAAAGCATAGCCTCCTACTAGTCCATCTACACAACGTCATGCGCTATTTCATACATGCTCTCTAGTCTACTCATTTGAGAGTACATGAGAAATAAGAAGAAAAGCATAAAATTTTGAGTCAGACAACAGTCTGGTGCAAGTGATAAACAATCTCAAAATACTAAGAAGGTCAATATAGTATATAGGACATGGGGTATGGAGAATCATACCAGATTATCCCTACATCCAAATAGTTAGCACATAACATTATTGCATAGAATAACGTCCATCAAACAATACAGACTTCACGTACAATGTCAGGTGTAAGGGTATCCAAGTAACAATACCTACATCAAGTACAATGTCAGGTGTAAAGGTATCCAAGTAACAACATCTGTGTCACATTACATCCTTAGGGTGATAGAACAAAGATAACATCCATAAAAAAATATTCACATTACTCAAGTGCATTGGATATAAGGCAGCTCGTATGGCCTAATCATTAGCTAGTGACTTAATCAAAGTCTTGGTTTCTCGATGCTCAAATCCATTCCACTTCGTATGGCTAGGAACCAGATTTACAATCATTAAGTCTAGGGTAATCCACAGTCATATGATCTAGACACAAGCATTATCTAGGCGGGCGTCCCTAAAGGAACTGACTAGGGTTGTAGCGGGTTAAATGGGTGAATTTCAGAAGAAGAAAAACTCATTTTAGATCTTATTGGGCCAGTAAAGTCTAAATTAATTTAGATCCAATCTAAAGTATTTTTAAATAAAATATTTACTTTTTTTATATAAAGGTATTAATTTAATTTATATAAGTTATAATGTAAAATGTCTATCTAATACATATATATGTGTATAGTGCACGTGCAACATATAGAAAGTATACAAGCTAATGTGACCGTTTGTAAATGCTAACGTAATTTTGCGCCACAAGAAAGTGGGAGTGACCGAGCTTAAGGATTTTAGGGATATCTCGTTACTAAACTGCTCTCTTAAAATTATTTCTACGGTCTTAGCAAATAGGCTAGGCGAAAAAATAATTAATCTAATTGACATTACCCAATCCGCTTTCATTAAGAGTAGAAACATCACTAAGGGGTTGTGGTAGTCTAAGAATTTATCAATTACTGTTGCAAAAATAATATCACTTGCGCCCTTATAAAATTAGAGTTTGCTAAAGCCTTCGGCTTAGTAGACTGGTTCTTTCCTAAAGATTAACTAATGGCTAGGGGATTCAGTACTAGATGGGTAAACTGGATCATGACCTTACTTAAAACCAGAAACTCTAATATAATGGTTAATGGAATCCTAGGTAATAAAATACAATCTAAATGCTGCCTTAGTCAAAGGGACCCGTTGTTTCCCTTGGTTTTTAACCTCGCAACTGACATTTTTGCTGGGATTGTTATGCTATCTATTACGAACAGGATTCTAAATAGCTTAGGCAATGATATCACTTGAGACAGTCTTTCTATCCTTCACTTCGCTGATGATATCATGCTTTTTTCCTTGCATCTACCTCGCTGTATTACCATGCTCAAGTTTATTTTGTATAGCTTTGAAATGCTTTTAGGGCTTAAAATTAATTTCGATAAGAGCTTGGTTTTAATACTGAATGATATAGATAAGGTTAAAAAGCTTATGGTCGATACTCTCAACTGTAAAACCATGAAGTTCCTTATTAACTACCTAGGTTTCTTAATTAGACCAACAAAGCAAAAGAATGAGGATTGGCAAGTGATCATAGATAAAATTAAGCAAAAACTCTCAAATTGGAACAATTGACTTCTAAGGCTGGCAGAATCATCTTAGTAAACTCGGGCTTATCAGCACTTCCCATATATTGGGTATCTTATTACCTCTTCCCAAATTGAGAAATTGATGAAATAAATAAAATTAGAAGAAATTTCATATGGAAAAGTCACGGTTCATTTAGTAGCATTAATTGTCTTGTCAACTGGGAAACCGTTTGTAAATCCAAAGAGGACAGAGGCTTAGGAATCATAAACCTTTATAATATCAATGTGTCTTTAGTAGGAAAACGTCTTTGGAAATTTAATAACAAAACCAAAAATCTAATTTGGAAAGAAATGATCTCTAACCAATTTTATTGGAGAACTTATAACCTCTATCATATCTCTTCTAATCCCAACAACAATCTTACTTTTGGAGATCCCTTTTAAAGTTTTCAATATTTTTAACCTCAGTATTAGTCACATAGTTCATTCTGGTAATAATAATTTACTTTGGCATGATAACTGGATCTCTGCTATTCCTTTGAAAGTGAAATTCAAGGATCTCTATGATATTTGTAACTTTAAATATGCCTTAATTTCTGAGGTTTCTAGACCCTATGATGATTTCCTATGGAACTTTAACTTCAACCACGCCCTTGTAGGGACTACCTTGACTCAATTTGTAATACTTAGTATAATGTTCAAATTCTACAACTTATATAATGAAAGCAACACTAAAATTTGGTGTTGCGAAAACAATAAAATCTACTCCTCAAACTCAGTTTACAAATTCTTAAATTTCTCTGGGACCAAGCAAAAAACATTCAAACTAATTTGGAAAGTTAATGCCCCCCAAAATCAAAGTTACATATGTGGTTAACCATTCACAACAAATTAAACACAATTGAATTCTTAGAGGAAAAAACCTCATTCTGGACAAAAAATTATTTTCTATAACTCAAAACTAGAAAATATAACACACTTATATTATAATTTCCCTATAATCAATTCTATTCTTGTAAACATGCTCCATATTTTTGAATTTAACATAGCTAACAGAGGTTTCAATTGTGATCATTACTGAAATGTTCTCAGATTTCAATATGCCCTTTATCATAGAATCTTACTAGACACTATATTTTTAATTACCTATTGGTATCTCTGGTTTGAAAGAAACCAAAGAATGTTCAACGGTGCTAACACTCCTTCGGATAATCTGACTCTCGCTATTTCTTTGTTCATTTACAATTGGACCACAAACCCTAATTACAAATTTGCCAAACAAATACCATTCATGGAATTTCTTAAAAAGGTAAAAATAAATTGACAACCTAAAAGTAAAAATTATTCACAACATAAGGAGGCATAATATGGCAATAATTACCGAACTTATGGTTTCGTATAACATAGATGATAAGTTGTCCACCTCATATTTGCTTGACGACTAGGTCTAAATTCTTTTATTCTTCTTTTACCCGGTCACATATATATGTGTATAGGGGTTATCTCCATGGTTGAGTTTTTTAGGTTTAATAGGTTGTTATGGTTTGGATCGAGTATGTCATGACATCGTCTGTGATCGAGTACTCATGCTAACTGATCTAGGCTCCTATGTTAGCAAATAGCTATGCCATTGGGTTCTTATTATACTCATAGCAGCGCCCGATGATCCGTTCTAGGACCTATACCATTCTATGCTCCGTTGGGTGCTTATTAGATCAGTTACTCCTATGATCTTAGTTGTTTTGTTAGTTATCTAGTCTTTAGGATCGAAGGGAGATTTTATTTTTCCTTTTCTTATTTATGTGAGGGGTTTTTTGCTACCTGTCAAGCTTGTTAACAACACCTCTTTTAAGTGTGAAATAAAATCACATGAGCGCTCTCCTCCTTGAGAGGATTACTCATTTTACTCAAAATGAATATATTTGTAGTTCATGATTTAGATTAACGTATGTGCACACATATATATACATATACGACAATTATAATAGTTTTATTTAAATCGATTCTAACTAATTTGAATTAATATCTAAAATATCTTATGACGGTTTAAATTTTAAAAGATGATCTAAATCTAGATAAATATCTATTTTAAATTTAAATTTCAAATATTATAGATGTTTTAATACATACATATACATATATATATATATATAATTTTTTAAAATAAACAATATGAATATTATATTTTATTTTAATATGTTTTTTCATAAATTGTTAATTAATGAATATATTTACATATGTAAAAAAAAATTTTTTTTACCTTCGACCGACATACTTTTACTGAATTTATTTTAATGTCAAATCCATACAGATTTGCCATAATTTTTTTAAAAAATACGTACGTTAATTATTCAAAAGGATTTAAAAATATATTTATATTATTAATTATGTTCTACATACATACATACATACATATATATATATATATATATATATATAAAATTCGAATACACACACACAAACACACTAATAGATTAGTTTTAAATATATTTTATATATTTTAGTTATAAAGTTCATATTTAAATTTTTAAAAAATTGTTAAAATATATTTTAAATTTCAAAAAATATATTTATTATTTTGGAAATATGGTTGAATTATACATACATACATACATACATACATACATATATATATGTATGTATGTATGTATGTATGTATGTATAGATGTATAATTTTTAAATAATTTAGATGTATATATGTGTGTGTAATATTGGACAAAATCATATTTATAAATTCATTAATGGAATTGGCACATAAGCAATACGAATGAAATTGACAACATATATGATTACAAAATAATATTGAAATTAAAAACATTACCTAACAAATGTAGTCTATGAAGTGCACCTTGAATGATCTGAATAAGATCTAAGTTTGAAATGAAACAACTTCTAGAATTTATAGAAGGTTATGAAGCTAACACCACCTTGTTTTAATTTTTCTTTTAATTTTTCTTACAGGATTTTCAACTAGGCTATAGGATGAAGGCGGACACACCTATGTTTGAAGAGAGCCAAAAGGTCACTTCACTAAATAACGTGGCTGGCATTGAGTAGTTTTAAAAGGCGTGACTTTCTCCCACTACAAGAAAAGTTGTTTTTTATAATGCCAATAAATAACACTTTATTCCATAATATTATTATTTGTTTTAATTTGTTTTGATTTGAAATGAATTGGCTATGCAACACTTTGGCTCCCCTAGTTATTTTCCAAGCACCATTCTCCTTAAATTGTTTTCCTATTCCCTCTTTCTTTTCGTTCCATTTCTTCCCTATCTCTCAAACCAGAAAAGTCTAATCCATAAATCACTCATTTAGATCTATATAGCCGGCTTTGGTAAAGCAGGAAAAGCATTGGCTTTCAGCTGTGCCAAATTATACATGCGGCAACTAAAAAAGAGAGAAAAGGAAAAACATCGCAACTCAAGTGGTGGCAGGCAAGCAACACAATACACGGGCGTCGACTCTAGATTCTAATTGAGAGTAGTAGCACATCATGACCATTAGATCAATGAGATGTGACTCAAGTTGCAACTCCAGAATCTAATCAACGGTATAGCTTGAACATAAGGTCTAAGCAAGTTGTTGCAGTCAAACAATCATCTTCCTCGACTCGAAAGTGGAAAAGGTGTTATTTTTGTAAATTCTAATTTGGCATAATATGTTATACCGATGATTGAATTTGGGATAATTCATAATTTTTGTCCGTTATATTAAGAAGCCTAATCATCTTATTTATTATTATAAATTGCACAAACTGTAAAACATATGAAGGTAGAAATAAAAAACATCGGTAAACGTTGAATAATAGCTCATTGTTTGTCGAAAGGAAAACACCTTTTAGTATGAATTGAATAGTCTGCCAACTTGTGGCTATCAATTTTTTAAAGGAGATTGAATTTATGTACATAGATTATCTAGTGAATATTAGGCACGCATCCCTAAAACCAAACTTAATTCAAAGCGGATCCTTGTCAAAAAAACATACTTTCTACGTCCCTGTTTTTGTTTTCTTCCTATTTTTCCCTAAATTACCCATGCACTTCAAAGTCGAGCCGCGGTTCTTTTTCTTCTTCAGTTTCTTCTAATCAAATTAAAAGCCGAGCTGAGTTTTCTTCCGATAAGTGTTTATTTCTCGATTTTAATGAAAAACTGCAATTATTTGAAGACAAATCAATCTTTTATATAAAAACATGAATTGTTGTAAATATTCATATTTTACTGCTGAATTTTTAATAGTTGCTAGAAAATCAGCAATTTTTAAGATTATTTGTAGACATTGGTGCAAATTTTCATAATAATTGCAAATAAGTCAGCAAATATTGGGAATATTTGCATATAAATATGCATTTATTTTGGAATTTTCCTCTGTAATTATTCACTTAACATTTAGCAAATATTCATAATATATACTTGCTAAATAATCAGCAATTATTCCCTTAAAATCATTTGTATTCATCTTTGTATGCAATTATTCAAAATAATTGCAGAGATGTATGCAATTATTATGTATAATTGCATGTATGTCTGCAATTCTTCTGAATAATTTGCATGTATATCTGAAAAATCTGCAATTATTCTCAATAATTGCAGAAGTTGGTGCAAATATTATGAATAATAATAGAAAATAACTGCTGAAAAATCTGCAACTTTTAAGAATATTTGCAAACATTGGTGCAAATATTCAGAATAATTGCAAAAAAGTCAGCACATATTGGAAATTTTTGCATATAAATATGCATTTCTATAGGAATTTTTCTCTGCAATTATTAATTTCAAATTCAGCAAATATTCATAATATTTGCAGCTCCAACATATATTATTGCATTAGGAAGATGAATTTTATCTTCATAATTAAGAATACGTGCATAAAAACTGGATTTATTTAGAATACCTGCAAATATGTGCATTAAAAACTGCAATTACTGAGAATACATGCATAAAAATCTGTAAATAATCCAATATTTTCAATTTTTCTGCAAGTATTCTCAATATTTGTAGAAAAATATGCAAATATTGATAATACTTGCATAAAAAACTCAAATATTGTCAATTTTTGCATTAAAAAATCTAGTGCAAATATTATGATATTTTTACTTTTTTCTGCAAATATTATGAACAATTGCAGTTATGGCTGCAATTATTCTTAATAATTGCAGAAAAATCTGCAAAATTTGAGAATATTTGTTTATAATACTGCAAATATGTTCGGTATTTTTGCAAAAAAATATAATAATATATGTTGAAGCTGCAAGAGTTTTTTTAGCAAGTATTCATAATTTTTACTTTCTTATGCCATTATTATGAATACTTGCGGATATGCTGCAATTATTCTGAATAATTGCAGAAAAATCAGCAAATATTGTGAATTTTTGCTTACAATACTGAAAATATGTACAATTTTTGTAGTAAAACATGTAGTAATATATGTTGGAGCTGTAAGAGTGTTTTATTAAGTAATCAAATTTTTTACTGCAAATTTTCTGTGTATTTGCAACTAAAATTGCAAATATTAAGAATATTTGCAGAAAAAACTGCAAATATTATTAATATTTGCAATTTTAGCTGTAAATATTTAAAATTGTTGCTGATATATTATAGTTTTTTTTAATTTTGTGAAGAATGAATTCGTCTTCTTACAAATTATTATTTTCTTTTGCTTTTCAATTTTACTGTTTGATTTTGATGTTCTAATTGATTATACTTTCCATTATTTGATTTCAGATTCTTCTCGATTAATTAAAATGAGTATTTGGTTTCGTTTTCCTTCTAAATCAATCTTCTAGTTACCTTGATTTCAGTTTATTCACTAGATTATGATTCGATTTTGTTTATTGATTTCATTTTCGCAGGAACGATGAAGTGGATAGAGAAATTACAACGGGAGGGTATTTTTGTCTTTTAGATGGTCGGATTTTTTAAAAACAGGGCTGGAAACTTATTAAAAAAATGGAGGGATGTTTTGTGTATTTGCAAACTTATCAGGGATGTATGCCAAACGTATCTCCTTTAATATAAAATGAATTCGTGCCCGTAAGGCCTCTAGTTTCAGACATAATGGATGAAAACATGAGGGTACGATACATATGTTATCTTTTTTCTTGATTTCTTAGTATGTTATCGCAGTGGACTTTAATTTTTTTTAATATATTAATGATTAACATTCTAGAGGTGTGTTTTAGTACAGTTATCTAGTGCATTGTTGCTTCCTTTAGGTTGAACTACTAAGATTTTGGTAATTCAGTCCGCGTCTCTAGAAAACTTTTGTAATTATGTCCATATGTTATTTGTATAATTTGATACCTTCAAATTTTAGACTAACATACTTAAATTTCTCTAATGTAAATTGTATCCATTTATACATTGAAATATGCAATGTACAAGCACTAATTACTGGAATTTTACATATATACAAAATTCCACCATTTCATAACCCAAGGTAAAAAACTTGATCTTGTAGATCATCAAGATCCCATAAATTTTCCCATACTTGATTCAATCAATCTTCGCTAGTCAAGCCACCACTTCAATTGAAATCCTGCATACCAAGAATTTAATCCATATCATGAAAAATATCATATAATATTTTCTGCATATCCTGTTCCATTGAAATTCTTCCAGGCTTAGCTTCCAAATTCATAACATCATTGTCTTCAAATTGTTTGTTCTGAAATTCATTATAAAACAACTATTTCTTCATCTCTTCTTGTTTTTTTAGGAAAAGAGCTCGTCTATTATCGTATTTTCTTATGGATTTTTCTTTCTTGAAATGTATCCTTTAGTAATTATTGATTTCATTGTCCGTTCTGCCTAGCAAGCATTTTGTTATTGTCGACCTTCTATCAAATTTAGCATAGGCTTTGTTAGAAAACTTAGATAAAAATGGTATGCATATGTCACTATAATTAAGGAAAATAATTATCAGTTACCCAATCTAACGTGTAAGTCCATTATGATCCTCTCCTCATTATTGATTTTTCCTGTTTTGAGATTGGGCCTTAAATAAATAACCTATCTTAGCCTACAACTCTTTCTGCAACTCCTCAATCCTGCATTTATGATATTTATTATTTACATATATGATAGATTTCAATGAAAAAGCAAGCATGCATTTTTGTTTGTAGTGTGTATCAATTAAAGTTTGATTCTTCATTTATAATGCCGAAAATTGGTTTTAGAAGTGATGCTTGGACGATTTATTTCCTGCTCTAAAAAGAGGAGGAAATTGCAATAAACCTTATAGGTTTTTATGGATTTCTGTTATATTTTTTGATAAAATAAAATATTTATCACATAACAATCTTCAAAATTTAGGAGTTACGAAACAAGTAATTCAACTTATTTTGGTTACTGCTAAGTTTTTGTGATTAAATTACGGTAAATTCTTTCTCTATATTAAGCATAAAAAAGTGATGCCACATTCTTCCTTTTCTTCCTTTCTTAGGCCATTGGTCACATGAGTAGATTACTTTATTATCGATCGCTTGAGAAGATGAGGAATATGCAGTATTCATTGTTGAAAAGCCTGATATGTGTTGATAGAAATAATGTATTTGATTTTGGTTTATTCTAAACTAATTAAAAGTAATAAAAACTCTAATTAATTAGCATTCGATTTTACTGACATTTCTTCTGACATTATTAATTAAATGAAGGAAATGAACTGTTTATTTTTTTATATATAGGATGATCATACAGTTAATATTTTTAAGTAATAATAATATATACTCTCAAAGAGAATGTGATAAAATACAACAAGAAATTTATAAAAATTAAATAAGTTTATAAATTAAATTATATGAAATTAAGTTTTACAAATATTAAATAAGTTTATAAAAATTATTTATGTTTTTAATAATTATAATAGTAATAATAAATTAACTAAGCTTATTCTAATAATAATACTACTAATAATAATAAATTAAAAATATTAACCAAGTAAACTAAGTAATATAAAAAATTAACCAAATTTATATAATAATAATAATCATCATCAAAATAAATTAACTAAGATAATAAAAATTAACTTCATTAATTAAATTTTATAAAAATTAATTAAGTTTAATAAAAATTAACTAAGCTTATAAGAGTAATACTAATTTAACCGATGTTTATGAAAATTAGCTAAGTTTATAATAATAATAATAAAATATAAAATATTAACTAAGTTAACTAATTTTTATTATATAACCAGTTTATAAAATAATAGTAAATTAACTAAGTTTATAAAAATTAACTAAGTTCATAATAACTAACTAAGTTTAGAATAATAATATAAAGTATTATTTAACTAAATTTTATAAAAATTAAATAAGTTTATAATAATAATAATAAATTATCTATAAAATTTACATAAATTAACTAATTTTATAATAATAATAATAGTATTAATAATAAATCATAAAATATTATCCAAGTTAACTAAATTTTATAAAAATTAACTATATATAAGTATGTATGTATATATGTATGTGTGTGTGTGTATAACAACAATTACAATAATAATTTGGCTATGTTTATAAAAATTAATTAAGTATTAAACTATTTAACCAAGTATTAAAATTTAAGTTTATAAAAATTTAACTAAGTTTCATTACAATTAACTAAATTCAGAATAATAATAAAGATTTAACTAAATTAACAAAGTTATATAAAAATGAACTAAGTTTATAATAATAATAAATTAACTATAAGTTTTATAAAAATTAACTAAGTTTATAATAATAATAATACTAATAATAATAAGTTATAAAATATTAACCAAGTTAACGAAATTTTATACAAATTAACTAAATTTATATAATAATAATAATAAATTAACAAAGATTATTAAAATTAACCGTGTTGATAACAATAACAATTTAACCAACTTTTATGAAAATTAACTACTTTTGTAATAATGATGCTAATAAAGACAACAACAATAATCATAACATCAATAATAACAATAAATAAACTAAGATTTACAAAAATTATCTAAGTTTAAAATATAGTAATAATAATAATACTTATAAAAAATTAAAAAATGATAACCGTAAAAAATGATAACCGCATTTTTGACCAAGCTGATTTCAACTGAAAGTTTGAATGTCAAAATGAAGACAAAAATCAAGAACTTTGGAAACGTCATAAAAAGGTAAGAAAAGGGAAATATAAAAAAATAAGAAGAAAAAGTTGACTTGAGTTTTTCAACTTGGCGCTTGAGGTCGGACACGAGTCGTATCTTAGCGGAACCTAAGAAAATGAAGGAAAACCTAAGTTTGAGAAATAGCAAGGCGAAACGATATGACTTAGAGTCGGGACCGAGTCAAACTCGAGACAAGCCTGGGCTAGACCCGAGTTATGATTTTTCTCGGGTCGGACTCGCCAAGCTCTTAGGTTAGACTACAAGTAATCAGTACCAAGTAAAACTCAAGTTGGACACACAAAACTCCCAGGTTGGACTCAAAGCACTCAAACCTTTGGAAAACTCCAAGCAAAGCCTGAAGCAAACACATAAACCACTCGGGTCAGTCACTAAGTCAGGTCAACCCCAACCCGACATGTATCATTTTGTAAACTCTGTAATGTATCTGTATATGTGGAAATGTATGTGATGATCTACTGTTCTGTGATGTGTATTACATTTGAGTTATTATGTTTTATTCTGATAGATCCTTCAGCCATCTATGGCTTTGTATTAAGTATTTATTAGAGATGTCGATCCACTTGAGTAAGAAGTGGCAATTGTCGGCGTATTCAATAGATAATTAAGACAAGGTTATAGATGGTCGCTCCTATCCAGCTCTATTCTCCGCATTAGCAAACGGTGTTACTTTGTAATACTCTTTGCTAATGTGGGTCTCGGAGTAGGGCGTCACAGCTTGGTATCAGAGCTGAGTTCAGAAAAAAATATGATAAACATAGAACAGAGACACATATTATGGTACATTAAAGGGTAGTACGAATGTTATGTATTGTTGAATCATCGTGCCTTTATTCTTTCCGTGCCTTTGGGGTAGATAGAATTTTTGGGAATACGTCTAGGAATGCATTTTCCGTAGTATCCCATATTTGAATTAATGATATCTAACTTGTGAATAATCTTTATCTTATCTTATCTTTCAGCTAATGGCCGGAAGAGGCAGAGGACGATGTTCGGATGCCGGGCAATCCAGTGGCTCGCATCCGGACGGCGTTTATATGTCTGCCGATCAGTTTTTGGAGTTATTTAGGAGAACTCAGCCTCCAGCTCCTGTTCATGCATCTCCTCCACGCAAGTCTGCCTTTGCACGCCTGTGCAGTGATTTTTCTCATCTTGGTGGAAAGCCATTCAAAGGCTCCGAGTCCGTTCTTGAGGTTCAAGCTTGGATTCGCACATGCGAGCGTATCTTTTCCCGTATGGATCTTTCTGACCACGATCGAGTTCTTGTAACTTCTAGCTTATTGCAAGAGCGTGCCCTCGATTGGTACGAGCTTCTTGTAGCCGAACTTGATGAGTCTGCACTTTCTTGGACGGCGATGGACGCAGGTTCGGGAACGATTCGAACTCAAATTCGTTCTTGAATCTGAGAAAGTTTTATTGGCCCGTCGCTTCCTTGAGTTGAAGCAAGGGAAGTCCTCCGTTTCTGAATATGTTGCATCATTCGAGGCCTTATCTAAGTATGGTCTTGAATTCATTAGCACTTCTTATAAGAAGAATATGAAGTTTGTCTCTGGTCTTAAGAAATATCTTAAGAAGTCTTTAATGCTCCAGCTTAAGCTTTCTTTTGAGGAGTTGGTTGACTCGACACTTCATCTCGAAGCCATCGAGAAGGAGTGTGATAGTGGTGATGATGTTGAGGTTCGCAAGAACCCCAATAAGAAGAGGTTTCCATTTCATAAGCAGAGATTTCTCCCTTCCAAGAAGAAGAAGGTCGTTGAATCTGGTTCTAACTCTCAATCTGCTGGAACACCTTCCATTCGGAAGTGTTTCAATTGTGGTTCTCCTGATCATATGATTTGAGCTTGTCCTAAGCCTCTCTTCTGCCATTATTGCAAGAAGGAAGGTCACCGTGTTTCCTCCTGCCCTACTGCTCCTGCTAGTGCCAAGTCTGGCAAGCTTTATGTTGCTAAGGCTTCTGGAGGTCCTTCTCAGCCCAGAGGTATATCTCCATCTATTTTGGAAGGTTCTATTTTATTTCATGACCGTAGTATTCGAGTTCTTTTCGATACGGGTGCTTCGCATTCTTTCGCACAGAAAAAGCTCGTCGATGATTTGTCTTTGGATGTTTCTTGTATGGTTACTTCGTTGAGGATTGCGAATCCTATTGGGGGATCCGCAACCCTTAGCATGCTTTGTGATGATATTGAGATTATTTTATGTGGTTTTTCTTTTCGTGCGAATCTGCACGTTATTTCTTATTTGGTATTTGATATGATTTTGGGTATGGACTGGCTAGTGAGATACGATGCCAGGATTATTTGTTCTGAAAGAATTTTATATCTTCGACACCCAGATTCGTCTACTCAACTATCACCATTCTTCGGAATGTGGATAATTCCAAAATGGCTTTATATTCTCTTGACGCACGAGATGATGATGATATATCTCGTATTCCAATTGTTTGTGACTTCTCTGATGTTTTTGAGCCAGTTTTGGGTTTGCCACCCAAGCGGGCGATCGAGTTCCGCATTGATCTCATTCCAGGCGCGCAGCCAGTTGGCCGTCCTCCCACGAGGATGTCTACAAAAGAAAATGAGGAACTCAAGAAGCAACTTTCAGAGCTTGAGTCCAAACAGTTGATTCAGTCCAGTTTTTCACCGTGGGGTGCCGCGGTTGTCTTCATGAAGAAGTCTGATGGAACTCTTAGGCTCGGCATCGACTATCGCAAGCTTAACGAGTTGACCATCAAGAATAGGTATCCATTGCCTAGAATCGATGATATGTTCGATCTATTGAGTGGCGCTAAGGTCTTCTCTCAGCTCGACCTTGCCACTGGTTTTCATCAGCTCCGAGTCGCGGAAGATAGCATACCCTTTACAGATTTCCGCACTCGATATGGTTCTTTCGAGTGGCTCATTATGTTGTTCGATTTGACGAACGCCCCTGCTTTCTTTGTTGACCTTATGAATCGAGTATTCCGGGAGCATCTCGATAAGTTCGTCCTTGTGTTCATTGATGACATTCTTGTTTATTCTAAGTCTGAAGCCGAGCATGCTAATCACTTGATAATTGTCTTGAGTACTCTTCGTCACCATCAGCTTAAAGCCAAATTCTCCAAGTGTCATTTTTGGGAGAATAAGGTTAAGTTCTTAGGCGATGTTGTATCTTTCGACGGCATTTCTGTCGATCCCCCAAAGATCGAAGCTATCCAGAATTGGAAGAGGCTTGAGAATGTTCATGAGATTCGTAGTTTCCTTGGATTGGCGGGTTATTACCGTCGATTCATTAAGGATTTTTCCCGTGTTGTGCTTCCTCTCACCAGCCTTACTCGGAAAGGCATTCGTTATATTTGGTCCGATAAGTGTGAAGCTTCCTTTTAGACATTAAAGGAACTTCTCACTAATTATCCTATTCTTGTGGTTCCCGAGGGGAATCATGATCTTGTTGTCTACACCGATGCTTGTGGTAGTGGTCTCAGTGCCGTGGTTATGCAGAAGGATCGGGTAGTTGCTTATGCATCTAGGCAACTGCGTCCGAATGAAGTTCGCTATGCCACTCATGATCTTGAGTTAGCCGCCATTGTCTTCGCCTTGAAGATTTGGCGACACTATTTATTAGGCGAACGCTTCATTCTCTATACCGAGCATAAGTCCTTGAAGTATTTGTTCACTCAGAAGGAACTCAATATGAGGCAACAGCGTTGGCTCGAGTTTCTTGCCTCCTATGACTTTGATATCCAATATACCTCTGGTAAGGGTAATCGTGTTGCTGATGCACTTAGTCGCAGACATTCGGCTGTCGTTTCTATGATGCTTGCCGAATGGGATATTCTTGAGACTCTATCTTTTTGTGATATTCGTGATCGAGCTCCATCCTCTAATTCTCCGATAGTATTATTCAGTTTGGAAGCTCGACCCTCTCTACTGGATCATATTGCCGAAGTTCAGCGGCATGATCCTGATCTTGTGCATCTTATTCAGCTTTGTGAGACTGAACCCCGTGATGAGGCGTTGCGGGATTTCAGCATTGATCTTCGGGGGTGTCTTCGCAAGAAGAACCATTTTGTTGTGCCTTCTGATTCTGCACTTAGGCAAGACATTCTTGATGGCTGTCATCGTTCTAAGTATACCATTCATCCAGGCAGTAGTAAGATGTATGCCGATATGCATCGCCTTTATTATTGGGAAGGCATGAAGCGCGATGTAGCGAGTTATGTGAGTAATTGCATGACTTGTCAACGTATTAAAGCCGAACATCAGAGCCCTTCTGGTCTCCTTCAGCCTCTGGAGATTCCATTGTGGAAATGGGATCAGGTTTCGATGGACTTCATTTATGGCCTACCTCGTACGAGATCGGGCCATTCTAGCATTTGGGTTATTGTTGACCGCCTCACCAAATCCGCTCATTTTGTTCCTATAAAATCTAATAGGACTGCTTCTCTTTTGGCTAGGTTATATATCAAGGAAATCGTGAGACTTCACGGTGTTCTTAGTTCGATTGTGAGTGATCGTGATCCTTTATTCACAAGTCATTTCTGGAAGAGTCTTCAGCAAGCTTTGGGAACAAAGCTTAACTTCAGCACAGCATATCATCTGCACTCCGATGGACAGACTGAACGGGTGAATCGTATTTACAAGGATCTTCTCCGTGCTTGCATTCTTGATTTTGGAGGTAATTGGGAGGATCATCTACCCCTTGTAGAGTTCTCCTACAACAATAGTTTTTAGTCCAGTATCGGTATAGCTCCTTTCGAAGCCTTATACGGAAGGCCATGTCGATCACCTTCTTGTTGGTTGGAATCTGGGGAGAAGCTTATTCTTGGCCCAGAGTTTGTTCATGATTCTTCTGAGAAGATTGATCTTATTCGTCAGAGAATGAAAGAGCACAGAGCCGCCAAAAATCCTACGTGGATAACCGTAGGAAGCCTCTCGAGTTCTCGGTTGATGATCTTGTCTTTATTCGTGTTTCTCCTTTGAAAGCGGTTATGCGCTTCAGTACAACAGGGAAATTTGCTTCTCGCTTTGTAGGACCATTTCCTATTACTGAACGTATTGGCCCTGTGGCTTATAAAGTTTTAATTCCAGCTCATCTATCCAGTGTTCACAACGTGTTTCACGTCTCTCAGCTTCGGAAGTGCCTTCGAGAATCGAATTCTGTTATCGACTCTCCTGATTTGCAAGGGCTTGAGATCTCACCAGACTTATCTATTGTATAGCAGCCTATTCGCGTACTTGCCACGGAGGTGAGACACCTTCGAAACAAGGATGTGTCGCTCATTAAAGTTCAATGGTCCGCTAATCCCGATGACTGTACTTGGGAAACCAAAGAGTTTATCGAGCGATCCTATCCGGGTTTTCTATCTTTGCTTAGCAATGGTGAGAATATCTCTTTTATCTCAAGCTTATTTTCTTTTCTTTTTAGGTGATGTAAGTATATAGTTGTTACCAATTTCTTCTCTAGGAATTGCGCGGATGCAATTTTGTTAAGGAGGGGAGAGCTATAACAACCCGCATATTTTACGATTTTATATTTAAATGTTTAATTTAAGTATAGCATCGTTAGTCGGATTTTGGTCTGAAAAGGTCACTATTCGTAAAGAGAACAGTCGAATTAGTGAAATGTCTATGTGGATCGAGTTTCAGTGGTGTCTATTTGTGAAAAACTGTCTTCCAGGGATTAAGACGTCTGAAATTGTTCGAATCAAACCAGAAAGGAAATAGACCAAAATTGCCATTTTCAGACGTCAGAAATATACGATTCAGACGTCTGAATATTGTTCTAGACAACTCATATTTTTCCAAATTCAGACGTCTAAATCGTTCATTTCAGACGTTTGAATGAAGTTAGGAAACTCATATTTTTCCAGATTCAGACATCTAGTTTGGAAATTTCAGACATCTGAATCAGGAATGAAGTTGAGAATCCACAATTTGAACTTGAGACCACTTCCATTGAGTTCAAAACGGTGTTTGCGACTTTTTTGAGTATAAGCATCGATATGTTTGGAGTTGAGTAGAATTTTTCTATTTTCTATTGGGCTTTTGAGTTTGGGTTTCACCCAACTCATCCTATACCCTAGCTCAGCCCCTCTCCTCTCTATTCACTCATATCATTTCCTAAACACTCAAGCTTTAGCAAAAATGGGGAAAAGAAGGGGAAATGGAAATTCCTAAGCCCTAGATTCATTTGCAAACTCAAATTCAAGTCCAAAATCCAAGAAAAGCCAAGGTAAGCATCTTCTTCTTCTTCTCCATCTCAATTCCTCTTCAATTTCTAAAATCTCCTAAACCCTAACTTAGGAAATATTTGTTCTTAAGCTTAGATTGAAGCTCCTTGGGTTATAATTGAAGAGTGATTGTTCTTGCCTTGCTCTATAGCTTCTCTCTTGAGTTTTTGGGGTTAAAAGGTGAGTTTTGAACTCACATCTACATTTATATCCTTGATAGTGTTAGGTAGCAATTCCTAACATATCATCCTTGTCCATTTATCTTTGAATTGAATCGGTTTAATAAATATTCCAATTTTTGGCATTTGAAGTCAAAATCTATGAAAATCCTTATGTGGTTGTTTGGGCATGTTGGTCGGAGTGTATTGGTGAGTCTCTAAGGTTGGGTAGTCGTTTGGCGTAAACCCCTAACCATCATCACTCATCCGATTGCTTTCGATATGATTTGGCCATCATTGGCCTAGGAAAAGTATTGCCTGAGCTCCAGTTTTAGACGTCTTAAATATGCAATTCAGACGTCTGAATCTGCTTGTCTCAGCCCAATTTGCCTATTTTGTGTGGGATTCCAATTTTTGATCGATTCTTCTTTCTCCAATTAGTTGTTTCACTTTAGTTGACTTTGATGATTCCTTTTTGATTCGTACACGGGTTTTTATAAAATGATCTTTTTAAATTGTATTAAAAGTTCGTTTCTCCAATTTATAATTTCTATATAAAACACACATATAATTTTGCACTCCAAGCGAAGAGGGAGGAGAATTAAATGATTAGATAAAATGCGTGCTATGAATACGTGTGTTCATCTTTTCAGTTAATTCCTAATCTATTCGTTTGATCGTTTTGACCTTTGGGTCAGGTTTACCGATGAGATGCGGTGAACTTTGTACTGCTTTGAGTGTGAAATTGACTAACGGTTAGTAAACCGTTTAGTGCGAACGTGGGGTATGGGACTCACGTTAACATTTTCCGGGTTCCTTTCTGAGAGTTGTGACACATTCCACCGAACAGTGGTGTCCAGTACCGCCACTACGGTTTGTTGCCTTCAGGCACTGCTTTTTGGCGTTGCCTTCGGGCGTTGCCTTTTTGGCGTTGCCTTTTGGCGTTGCCTTCGGGCGTTGCCTTTTTGGCGTTGCCTTCGGGCATTGCCTTTTTGCGTTGCCTTCGGACGTTGCCTTCGGGCGTATGGATCATTGTTATATAGTACTGAGCTCGAGCATCTTTTGTTTCTTTGACAATTATATTTCCCTATAGTATCGCCCTTCGGTGTAGGTTCTTTGAACCACATGATATATAGCGATTACCTTGTGTTACCTTTATTGGTATTTGTTATTTGCCTTTTGGCTTGTTTTGGGATATGATGTCCTTTGTTTATTTGAATTACCTATGATATGAGGCTTGTTATGATTCATCTTTGTTAGATGATTTGGTTATCTCTTTTGGAGATATTTGTGGTACTTTATGACCTTGTATGTTCATTATCATTTAGTTTATCTAACTGATTTGTTTATCTAGACTTACCCGTGTATTTTATACTCGGGTCAGACCGAGATGTTTCAGGTTAGGTACTTTGGACTTAGCCTATTTTGCTTCCGCATGGACTATTCCGCTAGCTCCCTTTTGTTATAGCTTTTTATGTAGTCCTTTTTGGCTGTAACTCTGATATGTATTCTTTTGGCTCGCCTGTATATTGTGGTTTGCTTTACCACACGACATGTATCATTTTGTAAACTCTGTAATGTATCTGTATATGTGCAAATGTATGTGATGATCTACTGTTCTGTGATGTGTATTACAGTTGAGTTATTATATTTTATTCTGATAGATCCTTCAGCCACCTATGGCTTTGTATTAAGTATTTATTGGAGATGTCGATCCACTTGAGTAAGAAGTAGCAATTGTCGGTGTATTCAATATATAATTAAGACAAGGTTATAGATGGTCGCTCCTATCCAGCTCTATTCTCCGCATTAGCAGACGGTGTTACTTTGTAATACTCTTTGCTAATGTGGGTCTCGGAGTGGGGCGTCACACATGTATAAGTCAATGATAAGCTCAAAGAATATAAAACAAAAGTAAATATATAACATGCCATGTAAATTATTCGATTTGATCGAATGGGTGAGTATATTGGAAACAGTTCCGAATGTACCTAATATGAATAAAGATTTAGTCTCAATGGTCACTCCTTCTTATAATACTTAATGATGTATTGATAAGGAATAATCGAACGTTGTTGGACAAAGTACGATTAATGATGAGTGAAGTTAAGCTAAGATTCTTTCTATAAGGTGTATGCTTAAGAGTAGTACACAAGATTAAATTAATATCATCCAAAGAATATTTTGCAAAACCATATAAGACAAGGGTTTATAAGAAACCTCAACATATCCTAGGCCAAGGAATTGGCACGTTGTGCGAGTCGAAAGACTGCACGTAGTAATTGTATGTAAAAGATATTTTATGAATCATCCCAAGAGAATTTTGGGAACGATAGTCGGTAGATGACTAGTTCATATTGTGTACATAAATATATTATAAATGTGACGACCCGAATTTTCGCATTCGAAAATCGACATCCATACTTCACTCGTATTCGAATGCCGCAGATTCAAACGTTCGAATCCGGTTCGCCGGAGCTTATAACACATTAAGTACAACAACACAGCGGAAGAAAAAAAATGCTTTTGAACTGAAACCAGGTTTTCTTTAGCAACATTTTATTGGATTTAAATTTTTAAAGAAAATCAAATTGCCACTTGTAATTGTTGAGCTAACACATGTAATCACATGAAAATGAATAAGCCTACACTTGTAAAAATATAAACATTTTATGTTTAAAACCCTTTTATAAATAATTTTATACAATTTGTTTTAAACCCTATGTTATTAAAATTTACATTTGTTCATTCACATTTCTAAAATATTTACACATGTCTTTTACATGTATTTATGTTTTAAATAAAATTTTATATCATATTTTAAATTTAAATCCACTTCCTTTTACATACATATGTATATCTTTAAAGAATATGATTTAAAATCAATTAAACATTAATAAATAAGCGTATAATACGTATATATTTGAATTTAAATTTTTAAATAGCCTTTGTAAATCAATTTCAAAATAAAATTTTCAAATCATCATATTATAAATACAAAACAAAATTTTCTATTAGTATTAAATTTTAGAGTTTCCTAAATCCAATATATATTATTTAAAACATTTATTTTAAATTTCAAATTCTAAAATTAATATACAATCAATTTGTATTATAAATGAGTAAACAAACAAATATCTTATTTAATTTGGAAAATATCAAGTTAATTCACCATTTTAATCTAAATTTTTTATTTTAATTGCCAAATTAAATTTGACTCAAAAACCGGGATCGTTACAATAAACTAATACAAAGTCAGTTTTATGTAAGGCTATTTATGTTTCATGAATGCCTCTTCCATTGCACGAGAAACAACCGTTGTTTTAAGAAATACCAACTTCGTAGCGAAGGAATTTCTCTAAGAATTATTAATATAAAATGGATTTGGATATGATCCAAGGATAAAATCGATTGCAAGGGATGAAATGAAATTGATTGAACCAAAATGAACATAATACATTAGAACATCTAGTGAGAATTTTTGTACATTAAAGAGAAACTATAAGTTTCTTGTTAATTTCAGGAATCAATATTCCTCGATTGTTTAATTAAACCATTAAGAGTATTGGCTCTATGATATGGTATGATGCGCAGATTCAAAACAGACTCTAAGTACATTATTAAAATATAGTGTTTAGACTCAAACTTTCATAAGTGATGTTGAATATAATATGCCAATAATAAATTCAAGTTAAGAATCTTTAAGTTGGAAATGTTTCAATTAGAAGAGATCGTGGGTGATTTAATGAAAAAGCTAAGCACATAAACTTGAATAGCACCACAATAAAAGTAATCAATATATAATAAATGCACAAATTTATAATTGAGATAAGGTAATTCTAAATGTTGAGAATCCTATAACATTGTTATATGATAACAATGTCATGGTATATTTCGTAACAAAACTTAAAGCTCACTAGAAGTCAAGAGAAATACTTGTTCCATATGATTAAAGTAGTTTATTAATGCTGGAGGGAGTTAATTGACAGAGTAGATAATTAAAGCATAATAACATATCCGTTCACCAAGGGATTGGCTCAATTGGTTTTGAGAAAACTGATTAGTGAATTTAAAATAAGATTCCATAATTGACCTCAAGTGCAAGTGGGAGATTAATAGAGTTAGGAGTATGCCATAGGGTCAATTATGTAATTTACATATATCAAACTCGATAACCAATCTTTTTCGAAATAAAATGTGTTTTCTTTCTATTATATACCTCATATAACGTGTTATATTAAGTAAATAATTTAATTAGAAGTATATATAATAGAAAATCCATAAATGGTATTTTTTATAGTAGTTGCAAAGTGTTGTAACCGTGAGTAATTTATCACAATAAAAATAAATGTACCATTTTAAATATTCATAGTCAAGATGTATCAAGATTGGATATCGACACATCTATCGAGACTAAAGTATGTAATGCTCTCCAAATTTTGGGCAAAGTATTACTCATGGCTACTGGGGGCACAAAGGGGTTATTTATTGATAGTTATTGGATAACTGTGAATGACTCATCAGATAGTTTTCTATTGGTTAATACAATTAAGGTCAAACAGAAAATATCGATGTGATAATTTTACACAGTTCTCTTGACTTGAGAATATCGTCATTCTTCAATATGAAAGCTCTGCATTGATTACAGTCAAATCATGGCATGACGTCCATCGAGTGACTATAGTTGGGTCGAGTTAAAGTATTGGATGTGAAACACTATTCAGGAGAGGATTCATCTGCTTGGTCAACTCAAAGTCTCTAGCTATAGAAGTTTAGTTAATAGTAATTGTTATTATTGAACCAAGGCCTTTGTGTTTGGACTGTAGAGTTAAATTTGGACGATATTGAAATTTTGACCATTATCAAATTCCATAAGACCAAAGTGATATAGTTTTGACGAAGAGAATTGGCGTAAATAAAAGTCACAACTAAGTAATGCTTAACAAAGTAAAATTGGATTTTACTGAAACCAAGTCAGCGATTAATTTAGCCAAAATGTCACACCACCTGTTGAATGACGTGTGAACGTTAATATTGGAATAGTTCGATATTAATCGCTGACCAAATTTACACCTAAAGTGTCACATAACCGAAATGATGAATTCTCCTTTAATCAAATGATTTAATTAATTTATATTTGTTATAAATTAACTAATTTAATTAATGTTTATGAAATATTATTTATAAATTTGAATTTTATTTGATAAACAAATATTAAATGTATATATAAAAATTATAAATATATCAATTAATATACGATATCGATAAGCGTTTTAAACTATATTTAAAATGCAAAATATTTGTTCGGACTATAAATGGGTTCATGGCCCATTAGAGGTGCTGGTATGTGCGGCCACATTAGGGGGTATAGGCGGCTCGAATATGGGGGGAGATGGCTTAATTTTGGATGGCTTAGATTAAAAGGAGATTGAGTAAAAGATGAGATCTTAAATTATCTCCTTCCCATCCACTATATAAGCATCTCTACCTCATATGATTGAGAACTTTTGGAGCCTTCATCCCAAGTCTTTACTAGTCGAAAACTTCGGTTCCCTCTCCATCTTTCTAGAGCTCAATCAAATCAAGTTAATTACTATTCGATTGCTGGTGGTCAACGGTTCAAGGACTAACACACTATTGAATTGGAAATAGTTTCAAGGGGAAGATATCATCATTTTAACGTGTACTTCAAGGCATTGGAAGTAAGGTATATTACTAATCATAATATAATTATTTATGCTCAAATACAATGTTTTATTATGTACATATATTATTCGTTGTTAGTTAGACGACGAATCTGATACGCAAATAATATTATCACAAAACTGTTCGGTTATATGTATGTATATATTAAACTTTTTTTATCATATACATCTTAGATCAGTACGGCTCTATAATTAAAAAAACAATTTTTTATTCTATTAAATTAATATATATTATTTAAATAGATAAATATAGTTTATAATTAACTATAATGTTATACTTTAATCAACTAATGTCACATAATTTTATATCTAAAGAATTAAGGCTACGATAATTTTTTACAATGATAAAATATTTTTTATAATTTTAAATACTATTTAAATCAATTTATTACATATATCAGTTATATTAATTAAAATATAATATGAAAATTATATTTTATATTTTATAAAATAATATTATCACTAAAGACACTCTTAGTACAATTAAAAAAACATTTTTTATTTTAAATTAATTTTAAATTAATTTTAAATTTGCATTTGAAAATATCATTTGGGATTTATTGGAAATTCAAAAATTAAAATAAAATTTTGTAATTAATTATTAACTAATATTTTAATAATATTCGAATGGATATTTAAACAAAATATACTTTAAAATTAAAAAATAAATTACATTTACTGAGTTGTGTACAAGACCTGGTCTTTCATACTTATCAAAATATTTTTGAGTATTTTATTAACACACACACACAAATAAATATACATATACATTGTGCATTTATTTGTATATATAAATATTTAAAAAAATCATTAATAGATTTTTGTGTGTTTGTATGCATTGCTCATTGTTTTTTTAAAAACAATATTTTTATGAATATTTATAAATAATTTCTTTATATTTAAATAAGTCTGTTATATATTATGTATATTTAATATTAATATTTTATTTATATGATTATATATATGTACTTATATACTTATATAAATTTATGAAAAAAACTATAATATATATATATATATGTATATATTTATAATATTTATATATCAATAATAGTATATATATATACATACATATATTTGGACAATATATTTGTATATTGGATGAGATAATGTGTCCATTGCAATGTAAATTCCAACATCTATACATGGACCTGTTATACCTTACACGGATTGATGTGTTGCACATGCACACACACATATATATGTATATACATACATACATACATACATACATATATATATATATACCATAATATAAATTAAATAAAAATATACAATGTATAAATTTAAATAAAATATAAGATTTCATCTAAATAAAATTTAGAGATGTTCTAAAAAAATTAGACTTCATAGGCCCAACAAAGATCCAATAGGGTGATTTTTTTGAAATTCACCATTAACTTCCGCTACGGGCTAGCCCGGTTCCAACATATTCTAAATTACGTCAGAACATTTCCATGCATAGAATTTTCCATACTAAAAAGGGTACAAGGATTGCAAGAATCCCTACAATCTCTTAGGACTATCTCTATATATCTTAATTCTAGTATATAGGCTGCTTTTCTCAAATCCTTCGTGGAGAAGTTCTTGGATAACCACGCTTTTGCTAGTTGCAACAATGTAATTTCATTTCCCATCAGTAACAAATCATTGACGTATAGAACTAAGAACACAATAGCACTTCCGTATTCTATCTGATATATGCATGCTTCCTTTGTGTTCTGATAAAAACAAAAATGTTTGATTACTTTACTAAAACACTTATTCCAACTTCTTGAAGCTTGTTTAAAACCATAAATCGACCTCAACAATTTGCAAGCTTTCCCTTTCTTCCACTAACCTCAAAACCTTCCGGTTGCAACATGTAAACGGTCTCTTCTAAATAACTATTTAGAAAGGATATTTTCACATCCATTTGTTATATTTTATAGTCATGGTATGTGACAATGCTAGCATTATCTGAATGGACTTAAGCATAGCTACAGGTCAAATCGTTTCATCATAATCAACAACTTGAATCTGACAAAACCCTTTTGCAACTAGTCTTGTTTTATAAGTCTCTACTTATTCATTTGTATTTAAATTTTTATTAAAAATCCATCTGCAACCAATGGGTTTTATTCTTTCAGCTATGTCAGTAAAAGTCCATACCTTTTTTCATAATTACATATATTTCGGATTTCATAGCAACAAGCCAAAGTGCATAGTCCTTACTCCGCAGCGCTTGTTGGAATAAGAGAGTAGGGTCGACTCTTAAGACGCTGTCCTCTTTCTCGCTAACCATGGGAAAAATTCTCTCTGGTGCACGAGATTCGCTATTAGACCTTCTAATGGGTTGTGTGTTTCGTATAATGGTTAATTTGATTCATCCACTAGTTCGAATTATATGTTAATTTCTTAGATCTCATCTAAGTATACATTCTCACTGTTAATTCCAAAATGGTAGCATGGCGAGAAACATCAATCATTTATTCCTCGGTATTGTAGAAAATATATCCCATTGAATTTTTGGGATACCCTATGAATTTACACAATATCGATCTTGCCTCAAGTTTATTGGGATCAATGTTGTTAACATAAGATGGACAACCCCACTCCTTCAAATACTTTAGTTGGGGTCTTCTTATACCACATCTCATTTAGGATCTTAGGCACATATTTAGTAGGCGCCGATTTCAACAAATGCACTGTGGTTTCTAATGCATATCCTCAATAGGAAAGAGGTAACTCAGCTTGAATCATTGTGGAATGAACCATATAATAGTGTTTGATTCCTTCTCTCCGAAACACCATTGTGTTGTAGAGTATAGAGTGGATTAACCTGAGAGATAATCCCAGTATTTTTCAAGTACTATTGGAGTTCTTGTCTAACATACTCACTTCCTTGATCATATCAAAGTATTTTATTCTTATGGTTCATTATTTCAACCTCATTGGTACACACTTTAAATTTCTCACAAACTTAAGATTTATTCTTCATAAGATATATATAAATATATATCTCGGTCTTGAGAATAATTAGTAAAAGTACAAAATAAGAAGAAATATCTTGGGACTATGGGCATTGGGCCTTATACATTAGTATGTACAAGAGCCTAGAGTTCATTAACTCTTTCATTGCTTCCATTAAAGGGGTGCTTGGTCATTTTTCCTTTAAGACACGACTCACAAGTCTCAAACGGTTCATAATAAACTAATGATAGATAACCTTCAAATATTAGTATGTACAGTCATTTATCACTAATATGGCCTAGTCTCTAATGTCATAGACAATTATTATTAATGTCAACATTAGAAGAATAATTCACAACACATATATGATTAGAACTAAATACATAAATGCCATTATCCAAAACACCACTGTAGATTTTATTTCCATCAAACATAATGTTCATAACATTACCAACATAATGAAGAATATATCCAGTCTTAGACAATCTAGACAGAAAAATTATTCCAAACATAAAGTTTCTAACATAATAGAAATTACTCAAAATTAAATCTAATCCATTCAGCAAAGTCAAGCGATAGTCTCCAACTGCAGGTGCATCTACCAGAGATCCATCAGCAACTTGAAGTCTTATTTTACCCTTTGCCATCTGTTGCCTATTCCTAAGTCCCATTAACGAATTGCAAACAAGAGCTCTAGATCCAATATCTAAAACCAAAGTCGATTATTAATTTTTAAAACAATTTTGAATCATAAATATACCTATAGGAGCGATAGAACCATTCTCTTTCTTCTTATGTCAATTTTTAGGTAATCTGGACAATTTCGCTTATAGTGCCTCCTCTTGTGATAGTGGTGACATTCACCCTTGTCGTTAGGAGCACTCTTCTTATTCTTCTTATTAACACACTTTATCTTCTTCAAACCATTCAAAGACGATGCCTTCCCTTTTATTATAAGCACCGCAGCTTGATCTTTGGATGAAGACTCAACTGATCTCAACATATTGAGCAGCTCTACGAGGTTTACGTTCAACTGGTGCATATTGTAGTTCAATCTAAATGGTTCAAACTGTGGAATAAGAGACCTAGGGTCAATTCCACTTCCAGCTCACTGCTTGTTGTGATGTCCAATTGGGAAAGTCTATCAATGTAATCTTTCATTAATAAGACGTACTCGTCCACATGCATGCCCTTCGTCATCTTTATAGTAAACAATATCTTAGTAATCTCGTACCTTGCGGACCAAGATTGCTTCCTAAATAATAATTTGAGGCTATCGAAGATTTGATCGATAAACGTGTTTTTATGATGTCTTTGCAACGGTTTGTCTAATGTAGACAACATATAACTTGGGAGATTCTAGGTTTGCAACTCATTTGTTATAAACAATCATTAATTTAGGATCAACATTTTTAATGGGCTTTTCTCTTAGAGTTTCCGTTACTAATGACCATAAGCATTCATAGGTTAGTGCAATTATAATTGCTCTTAGACAATCTATATTCAAGTCCAATGAGCTTGTTATTTTTAGAAAACAACTTTGGCATAGACATTTTTCTGCAAATTTAATTTAGATTAGGACATTTGTATATAGCCAATGATCTTATAGTATTAGTAATGTTAAACAACACATTTCATTTTACTAATAAGCTCCCATTAGAATTTATATTTCTCAGAATCCAAAGAGAAATATAGAAGTCTTTCGACTTTTCTAGCGAGAGTTAGGACTCGCTTGCCTTGGGATTCTGACCTTGAGTTTTCTTAACAAGTCATAGGTCTGTAAATGATGGATAACACCATATCGGTTGTATCATATAGAACTCCAAACCCGTGGTCCTTGTTCTAATCTCTTTTCGGCCTAAGTTCACTTAATAAATCAAAATTGTAATGACCCACTATTTTGGACCATTCAAATCGACATTAAATCCACACATGTCGGACTTGAATAATTCAAAACAATAGATTGTAAATAAAATTTGGCAAAACTCAGAATATACAGTAAATAAATCACAAATCACAGACACAGAGTAATATAACAATGCAGCGGAAACAAAAGAATAGTAGTTCAATGAAGCTACTATATATATATAACAGAGTTAAACAAGATACAACAGAGGTCTCGAATACATAGATGTCTCAATACAATGGTCAAATACAAGATCAGAATACATCACTGGAATCAACTGAATAACTGCAAGCTGAATAGATATAGCTGGATCTCCAAGCGAAGCTCCAACTCCAAATGTGAGTCTCGAAAGTTGTATCACTCAGTCTGACCCGAGCGTAAAGCAAAACACAAAACACTCGAGTCAGGATTAACATTCTTATATCAATAAATCCAACTCAAGTGAAATATCAACTGAAATCCAAGTAACTCAAAGGATGTTTGGGATAACCATCCTCTAAGGATCCGTTAAACTATCTACTATGTAGTAATATACGCTATTATAATAATGTGTAATAGTAAAATAAACTTACTTTAAAATAGCATTAAGGAGTGACCCAATATTCCCCTTAACACATAATAGTCCCGATAGTCTATCCAGTATTAGCATACCCCCAGATCGGGAGCTACCCTCAATACTCCACAGGCTACGGTACAAAACCCAACTCGTAGTAAAGCTCGATATGGTAGGTGACATGGCACAACAAGGCAATGCCAGGGTAGATATACCAATTACGCATCCGGGCTGGTGGAAACGCATAGCAGCCACTACCGCCCACCTCGGAACACACTCCCAATCAAAATCGAAGGGTGGCCACCAAATCAATCACAAAGTAATAGAAATGTATCGAAGAAATGCGTCCGATCAGAGGTGCTACCTCATTGGCCCGAGAATCGCTCCTGTTTTAGCCACCTTATGCCAACTCACGGGAGTTGGGTCCACGTATATACCTTTAGCATCGTCGCCACCATCCTACTTCATTCTGGAATCTCCACCGCATACACAGTTGTTAAAGTGGTTTTCGGTATCGACAGAGAGTATGTCCATATCCGATCCCGGTCTCTTTAACAACCAATCGTTATTATAACACCGTGGTCATTTCAAAATAGTTTACACTTCAAAACCAAAATATCATTTCCATTTTTAAACCATATCAAAACGATATCATTTCAATTCAATATATCATTTCTAAAATCATTTCACTTTCCAAAATTATAACGCTTTCGAAATCATAAGTCTTTTAAAATCAAAACACTTTGGAAATCAAAACTTTGAAATTCATAACACTTGAAATCATAGCTTGAAACCATAATATTTTGAAATCCATAACACTTTCCTCTTAAACAGTTTAGATATTAAAATTAGTGTATATAATAAAATAGTTTATAAAATAAAGATAGTTTATATAAAATAATTATAAGTTAAAATAGTTTGTAATAAAATAATTTATATTGAAAATGATTTATATAAAATAGTTTATATTAAAATAATTTATAAAGTAAAATATAAATAGTTTTGGATATAGTTTAAAAATACTTTATATAAAAATAGCTTCCTCAAATTTCACAAATCGATTCAAATCAACTCGAATTCCAAAGTTCAAATTTAATCAAATCTCAAATCATCAATTTCCACTCGATTCAGTTTCTCAATAAACCATTTCACATTATCGATTTTCAAATACATATTTGAACCATAAAATAAGCCATTTCATTTCAATATATTTTCAAAGTCAATATACATCATTTCAAAACTAAATTCGATAATTTCATATATATATATATCAAATTCACTTTACTACTATCTAGTTTTGAAATATTTATTTAATCATTTCAATATCATTTAAATAAAACTTCAATTTACAAATTTAAATAAATAAAATACCCCATTTCGAATTATATAAATTTGAAATATTCATCTAAGTCACTTTTAATCAAATCCAAGTTAAAAATCATATTTTTAAATTTCAAATTTAATAATTTCAAATCAAACTTATTTAAGTAAAATCCTTAAATAAATAACATTTCAAATCAATTTCAAATTTATCTTTCCAACCTGAATTATTATAAATTCTATATTTGAAAATATAAATTTTTAAATAAATACTTAAACATCTTATATATCAACTTTATTAAATCTTTAAAATCAATATTTAATAACCATATACTTCTTTCCAAAACCATAGAAATCATTTCAAAATATTTATATATAGACCAATGGTGTCTGTATATAATTTTCTATGGTCAAGTGATACGGATATTTTTGATTTCAATCCGCAATATAAATATATACGGGTATATATCATTTCAACCCACAATCCCAATTCAATTCAATGAAAATCGCTTGGGTTTATCATTTCAACCCATAACGATTTTTTCCTATTCTACAGATCGTTCAAGTATGTATCATTTCAACCCATAGTGAATTCTATACTAACAAGGAACTTGCAGAGTGATAACAGTAATGATAATAATGTAACAATCAGTAACAGGCATATATCATCAATATAAATAACGGATAATGGTGTCAGGTGTCATAGGTGAAAAGATACAGATAATGACATAAATATAGCAATATAAATATCTAACAGCGGCATATTTCAATTGTCGTTTCAATTGAAATCAAATTTAATAAATATAAGAACGTTAATCGTGAGTGATTGCTCACCTTTCAAGGCTAGAGATGAACAAGAATATGACGTGGATACGCACACTGATATGGACGCTGGATTCGAAGTATGAATCCAAGCAAAACAAAAATCGGCACGAATTCAACGGACAAGGCTGATAAATAGAAATCGATGAGAAAAAATCAATTCAGTTTGATATAAGCTAAACAAAAATATATGATATATTTTCTCAAAACCCAAATTTTAAACGTACATTTGAAATAAGATATATATATATATATATAAAATTTCAAATCAGTACTTTTAAAACTTGTATAACGAGCATATTACACCGTAAGATCCATATTTATTATAAAAATCAAAATAAATTTTAGAACCACATACCTATAAACAGTCCGTATATACATACACAACCGACGTAGACTATATATATATCTAACATTTATAAAAATTAAGTATGTTTACAACCGGCGAACTAAGCATAACATAGTTTTCATAATATATCGTAGTTTGCATAAAAACTTAATGGAACACATACACTCAATCTTAACGTAATATATGACAGATATAAAATATGTATGCAGACATCGTACATATGCACAACTCAATATATACCTACAGGTTGTATACATATAACTATCGTAGACTAAATGTATGCAGTTATACATATCCCCCTAAAATCTCTTATATAACCGTATGTATATATATTAAACTATCATAAAGCTATTCCATATATTCAACAACTTTGCAATATAAATAAAATTACATATGTATTCAAGCTTATACGGATGTGTATATATATATAGGTCAAACTTTAATACTTCAAGGTAACAAAGAAAAACTTAACTGTTCAACTTTGTTTAAAATACAACATAAAATATAAATCTTACTTAACTTATATATGTATACTGGCATCTATATACAACTTCCGAAAACAACATATATAACTGATTCTATAAATTAACATATATAAAAGTTATACAATATAAACTAACCTTTATATGACTAACAAATATATATATATAATAACATATATTAACATATGTATATTACTGACATTGTTTTATGTGCAACTAACATATTTTTATATCATATAAACTGACGCGACTCCATAATATATATATATATATAAATAAATTGTATAACTTTATATATACATTGTAGAAAAAATAGAACCCATGAACAAATGAACTAATATATGCATATATATATATAACAGATAGATTATAAAATTATTTAAACCAATATATATAGCTTACTTAAAACAGAGAGGCAGGTAGTATTTTGAATAACCCTTTTCAGACACAACTTCATTATAGATATATACTAATATATTTATAAACTGCAGCCATTATATAGAATCAGAGAAAAAACATATATATAGATATATAATGCTTTACTGTAAGAATTTCTAGAATCAAACATATTATATAATAATATATCACATAACTTATATGACTTCATATATATCACCGAAATATATAGTTTAAAAATATATACAAATCTCGTGTACTAATATATATATAAAACTGTCAATATCATACTCTCAGATCAAAATTTATATGCTAATGTACATATATATATAGTAGTAAACTTATATAAAATAATATAACATATATATACAGAGCTTATATAATGTTTACCACTTTCAAAATAGTTTCAGTCGAAAGCTAGGCAGAGGGAGGTGGTAGAGTGGTGCAACGGCGATCGGCGAGTTTGCCGCGTGGGGTGAAGACCTACACGCGGTTGCTCGGTGGCAGTTAGGTGAATGAGGGCGAGATCGGTGGGAAAAGGTGGTGTGCGGCGGAGTTGGCTAGAGAATAAAGTGGTTTTGGGTTTCAGGAAAAATGGAAGGGAAAAAGAATTTGAGGAGGAATGGAAGAAGAAAGGTGATTGGCAAAACACCCAGGCCCTGTAAAATGTGCGATATATATATTCTTTCATTAAAGCACACATACGAACAGGCAACAGGATGAATGCTTAAACAATGGAAATAAAAGGTCACAAAAGTCATGCCTTTGTAATCACGTAATTATTAAAGCAAACGGTCAAAAGCATAGATCCCGGAAAATTATTAAAGCAATAAATGGGTTGATTTCAAATTTTGAAACCGAAGAAAGAAATAAAGTTACAATTATGGAACCATTACAACGAACAGTTTATTATTTCCGTCGCATACCGGACCTCAAAATACAGAAATAAATATACTGTGGTGATCAGCACGACGAGACGATCAAAACTATATACAAATATTAGTGACAGGATCATCTGAACAAAAAGTCGATACAGACACTGATATACGTTGCTATTACGTACGGAAAAATCCAAACGGAGCTAGAAACATCCGAAATTTGTGAAACGAATTACGCAGTCTTATTCAGAGTGTTCTAAATAAATTTTCTCATGTTGACATATTTAGGTTTCGGAACACTTTTAAATTCAACTGTTATTAACTGATTTAAATTGAAATAAAATTACATAAGAAAATAAACTTCCATATTATCAGATGAAAATTTACCAGTTGCTATATTTAATTAGACGTATTCCAAATATTAAATTTCTATTTTCAAATTCAATTATTTAAATTTTCACAAAATTCCAGTTAATTACTTAAACAAAACCATTAAAATTTACGGGTCGTTACAAAAATAGACTATTTACTCTTATTATTATTTTGTGACGGCCTAAGTATAGTATGTGCACCTCTAGTCTGCTCAACAAGTACATATGGTTATCTTAGCTCGTCTGGTCAATATACTAATAATACTGCACATAACATCTATAGCTTGTGTTTACTCAACAACTAAACAATATGCAAGTAATTTATTAATATATAAATGGTAGAGGACAACATTTATATTAGAGACTCATAATCTTAAACATATTTATTTGAGTGATATCGACTTATGGACTAGTGTATTTCTTATGAAATACCATCATGATTCAAGTGTTAGACATATCTGAAATTGCTGTATACATATTTAACGAATGTATTTATTTCTTAAATCTAATTTTGTTTATAATGGTTCCACTCTATTTAATTAAATCAAATTTAATTTAATTTTAGTTTTGTTATTTAAATCATACTTAATTAATTTAATTAATTAACAAATTAATTAATTTAATTTATTCGTTTTGTACATTTTAAAACTTGAATACACACACACACACACACACTATAACATTTATAGCAATAGGCATATGTCATTATACATGTATAATATTTATTAATTAATATATTAATTAATACAATATTAATTAAATTAAATTAATTTCAAAAAGTTTATTATTATTTACCTTAAACATTTAAGATAAATATACAGAAGCATACATACACAAATATATATATATATATATATATATATGTTTTAGTTCATTTTAGTTCAACTAATTAAATTTTAATTAATTATTAGTTTAGTTACTCCAACTAATTATAATAGAAAATTATTATTTAATTTTAAACATAACTTTTAAATTTGAAATATTATTTAAATTTTCAAAACAAATTTTGAAAATCAGCCTAAGGCCTATAATCAATTTGAGCCTTTATATTGGGGGTAACCTTTGGCCTTGCTTTATCCTTCAAGTTCGACCAGTAGCAAGATAGGGCAAAGTACTTAATTACACACACCAAACCTTAGACATCATACTAAATGGGTATATTTTAATAAGTTATCCATAATACTTCTAATTCATACTGCATAAGCTATTGGGCTCTGTTACCACCGAAGTAACTGCGCTAAGTCGTAGCGGGTTAAACGGGTGAATACCAAAAAATTCCATTTTAGATCTAATTGGGCCTATGAAGTGTAACAACCCATAACTCCCAATACACCAATCTAAACCCTAGAGCGACTTTCAGACTAGCATCGGTGCCAAGAAGTATGGGCTATTAGGTTTTTATATCATTACAAAGAAAAGGAATACAAGGTTACAATCTAAGACATTCTACACTTTCAGATCGCACAACGGAAGGAATAAAAGTATAAGTACTGAAAATAGACATTTTAGGAAAACAATGGAGAATATGAGAAATAATATATACACCATTTGCAAACTACAATATAATCTTGATAGACATTTAATACAATAATTAACTACGTGAGGAATAATGGAGAATATGAGAACTCCAATGTTTAGCTCATTTTTCCATGTACTATGCCAATCAAATTCTAACCTTTCATCTTGTGGTAGGAGAAAATGAAAAGTAGAGAGTGGGTCAAACAAGAGTCCGGTGAATGAGTAAATGTTTAATATATGATGATCATGTGCAGTTGAATTTAATTTTACTCTATGTGACCTAGGGTGCTCAACAAGTGTCCATTTATTCCTGAGGTCCTTTATTAAGGGGTTTAATTCAATACACACCTACAGTAACTACTTGTGCATGCTTATACAAGAATCAAACAACTAATCAAACCTCTAGACAACTAATGATCAGTTGGAACTGTTCCACATATACCCTACTCTTTCCCATATTACGACCACACAAAATTATTCAAACATATGGTTATTCTACATATTTTGCATGGGACTAAGCCACAACTATGACTACACACAACTATTCCAACATAGGGTTATCTCGTGGAGTATACATCTTGTTTGATGATAACAATTATGTTTTTATATATGATTTTGATTTCATTGTGTGCTACATTTCAAAAATCATCAAAGAACAAATTTTTTTTCTAATTAAATTGCCATCCACTACATCTCATTTGCTTAGTTTACATGTATTACATTTCAAACACATCTATTTTTATTCATAAAATAATTTTTTTTATTATTATCAAACAGTAAATATTGTCTGATATTGCAGTTAATTCTTTTATATAATAAATATATGTTATATTTAATGTGTTTGTATAGAGTTGTATATTTACAGGTTTTAGTTATAAAATATTGGTTTTGGGAAAGTTTTCTTTCAATGCAATAAAAGGTTGCATATACAGGGAAAAAGAAATAAATAAAGATCAAAAGCAGGGAATGTATCTGTACGTAATCAGAGCTAGTATATATGAAGAAAGGGAAATAAATAGAGATCAAAAGCAAATAATTGTATACACAATCAGATGTTATATTTTAGAAGATACAACGGAGTTTATTTCCCACTATATACAGATTTTATTTCTCAACACGGGAAACAAACTCTCACAAATCCTCATCAATATCTTCTTTATATATTTTCCATACATACACATCTTCTTTTTGAGCCTAAATAAACTCATGTACTCGAAATAAAAAAATAATCAGATACAAACTACAATTTATATTTATCTTGTTCATCAAATTGAGTCCGATCAAACAAAGTTCAAAATTCTCATTCCTTCACATCAATATCCTATACCACACTTTCTTATATCATCTCAATAGCTGCATCATCATCATCTTGAAGTTGCAGACACCTCCAAACAACAACCTCTCATCACCTATTATCAAACAATGCATCACACAAGTTACTGCATTAGATATTATTCAACTTATTCGATCACATTCGTATCCAAGCCTCAAAGATAAGCATGAGCAAATCCAGATCTAGCAACTCCATCAACCTTAAGACCAATCTCCAACCAGCAAATAGCATAATAGGTCTCCGGCATCGAAATCCACTGTAGTGACATCTCAAAACACAGACCAAACAGTCATGCAAGACAAAGGGCAGCACTGACATTAACAGTGGATCAATAGATCGATGACTTCCTGCCTCTTCATCTGAGCAACTCGAGACTCCAAGCGACGGTGTGACAATCATGCATATCATTAAAATCAAACCGTAGTAGTAAGAAGTTCAGAAGAATGCTCAACTTCATATCGATTCTCGATAACTCTCCGTTGAAGGCAAGGCACGTAGATCCAAACTTCTCCACCTATCGCATGATATCCTTTGGCAGCACAAGTATTTTCTCAAGAGAATTGAGCAAATTTGATTCGGGCATCTTTACCCTAGTTGGATTCACACGACATCGACATAGAGAATATTATTTTAGGTAGAGAAAAAAAAATTAATTTGGGAGGAGATTCTTTTACTAATATTTAAAGAAAGGCAGAGACAAATTTAAAGAGAAGGGGAGCAGCTCACGTGATTCACAAAAGAGATGGGAGTTTATTTTTAATTGCGCCACTTTTAGTTTAGTTTATTTCTATATTTTTTTGAACTCCAGAATTTCTTTCTTAAGAGCTACATGGTGTAGTTTGGGGATTCTGATCTCAAGGCGTTGAGTTCAGGCAGAGTTATTAGGCATAGAGTTAGAATATTTGCTAGTAGTGTCTACGAGTTTACTGTTTGTAAGCATTTGAATATTTAACTCTAGTAATAGCTTTGAGGACAGCAATAGACATTAGGCCGAAGCTGGATATATCTCGTATTATTTATTTTCTGCATTTATGTTTCAGCGCTCTATTTTATATTTTATTAATCTCTATGAAATATTTTTAGATACCCTATTAACCCCCTCTAGAGTATATTACTCGATCCTACAAGTATCAAAACCTAGATTAAAGGTTTACTCTAGAGACATGTCTAGTTCAAATAATTCTTTTTTGAGGGTCAGTCAATAGCTAAGCCACCTATGTTCAATAGTACTAATTATGCTTATTGGAAGTCTAGGATGAAAATTTATATAATCTCTATTGACTATGATGTTTGGGATGTAGTAGAAACAGGGTATACACAACCTATGATGAAAATCAATGATGTAGAATTCTCTAAGCCTAATGAAAAATGGGATATAATTGATAAGAAATTGCTTTCGTTAAATGCTCAAGCTATGGATACTCTTATTTGTGCTCTTCATAAGACCGAATTAGTTCAAATTTCTCATTATTTGACTGTGTAGGAAATTTGGCACACTTTGAAGATTACAAAAGAAGGTACATCTCAAGTCAAGGAATCACGCCTTGCTTTGCTCAGCAATGAATATGAGAATTTTGTGATGTTAAATAACGAAAGCATAAAGAGGTGTATGGATGTTTTTTAGTGTTGGTATACAATTCTAGAGATTTAGGCAAGGTGTACACCGAAGTTGAGTTGGTTCTCAAAATTTTGAGTTCCAAAGAAATTTTAGGTAAAGGTGACTGTTATACAAGAATCCAAAGATCTGAACAAACAAAGCATAGATGAACTAATTGAAAATTTGATGACATATGACATGGAACTAAAAGCCAGGGAAGACCATGACAATTCAGACTCCAAGAAGAAATCAACTTCACTCAGCAACACTCTTGACAATGATAATGAGAATAATACTATTACTGGGCTGGCAAAGTTAAACTGTCTTAAAAATTGGTCTAGAAGAAATTCCAAGTTTACAGCAAAGAGAAAATGTGTTAATTCAAGCAATCCAAAAGCTCAGAAAGTTCAGATGAAAAAATCATTTACTACAAGTGAGAAAGCCGGGCCATGAAAAAACCATCTGTCCCTTGATTCAAAGCAAGAAAGCAAATAAAAAGAAAACGAAGGCCTTCGTTGCAACTTGGGATGATGAAGAAGTAGAAGAGTGCACTGATAGTGATGAAGCAAAAGAAACATATGTTTGATGGGACATTCACTCATGATGATAGTGATGATGACTCCAGTAAGGTATCAAATTATACTTATCAAGATTTGCTCTTAATGTGTCATGAACTTACTGGAACAATTAATAGACTCAATCCTAAGAACAAAAAATTGAAATCTGAAAATGTTGAGCTACTTTGCATAAATGATAGGTTAGAAACCAAACTTGAAAAAATTTAAGAAGCTCGAAAGCTTGAGTGTGAAAGTTGTTAATCTTTTAAAAGGTAGTTGGAATAGTGTAGGACAAACCTTGAAAATATCAAGATGAGATATCGATTTTAAAGAAAGATGATGATGCAAAGAGGGAAAATTTCATTAACAGATGCACCATGCTAGTAGAAGAAAACACATCACTTAAATCCAAAGTCCAAACTCTTGAATCATTTTTTCATACTGAATATGCTTTTGGGAAATCAAGTATTTGCAAATAATAGAAAAGGACTTGGATTTGAAAAAGTGTCAGTTTGTAAACAAACGACTAGTGACACTACTAGGGGAAAAAGTGTGTTTCCCAAATGCGTGAAGTGTGGCAATATTAGACATAGTTATAATAGCCGTCGAAATAGGAACATAAATAAACAAGTCAAACAAATTTGGGTTCCTAAGAGTATGGTTGTTACCATTAACGGTTTGCCATATAAAAAATTTGGATGCCAAAGATTTCAATTGTAAACAAATATGGTCTTACATCTCTTTTTATACCACTCACTTTTTCTTCTAATATGTAGGTACAAAGACGGGCTAATGAACAACTACGATGGCGACAGATTTCGAGTTGTTCTACACATTTGATGAGCGATATTTATAATGTTCCTTAGCCTAGGAAAATGAAGTGGAGATCCATACTTTGGATAAAATTGGTGAATACAAATGCAACTTCAAAGATTACTTTGCTAGGAAATTCACATGTTGGAGCCATTTTAATTAACATTGTAGAGTATACAACTAGTAAATGATACTTGTCTTTCATACTTGACTTTGATAATGAAAGTACAAGTGGTATCATTGTTCACCACCATAGGCATCCTAGATAACAAGTGTGGTGAAATTGTAACATTTTATTTTCTTGTCAGAACATTCAGTTTGACTTCTAACCTTTGTGATCCCTCTAGTTTGATATTTTTGGTAGCTCATATGCCTCATACAATTTTTTAAGCACATATGAAGAGGTTGCATTTTGTTTTCTGTTTTATTTTATTTTCAAAAGTCCAAAAACATGCTTGTTTTTCCTTCATAGAATTTTTCATTTTTGAAAAATCAGAAAAAATCCAAAAATATGTTTTTATGGTTTCTTAGGATTTTTTTCTTGTTCTGTCTCCATATTTATTCATGATGTGAATAAATTGAAATAAGACTTTTTGGCTAAACCTTTGGCATGAATTTTTTGATGAATAACTAGTTTTGATATGAAAGTCTTGACTAGAGAATTATTTTACCTGAAAGTGTTGATATGAAACTTCTTGTGAGATGAGCTTTGGCATTCTACATTTGATATGACTTTCTATAATTGATTCTGTGAAATGAAAGTTTTAAACTTTGTGATTAACTTCTTCAGATGTGTTAGAAGTATTCAAAAATTGAGATGATTGTTGGATGAATTCTTTTGAAAATTTGAATTTTGTGATGAAAATTTTGAGGTGAGCCTTTGTTTTTTGTTTTGATATATTAGTGTGTATACCCTTAGACCATGTACTCCTCTTTACGTAGATAGCTCTAAAACCAATTCATATAGCATGTTTAAGATTAAAATATAAAACTAAAAATATTTTTGAGATATTTACCGAGAATTTATTTTTTAAATCATATCACGATTGATTGAACTTCCTTATGTGGTTTTCATAAGTATTTATATTGAAATCATAGATGATTAAGGATATTACATTTTGTACTTGATTAAATAATGACGTTATGATATTTTTGATAATCAAGCACACATTAAATTTTTTATTTTTGATTATTGCATATCCCACATCATCTCTAAATCTACCATTTGACTATCATATTCTATCTATTCATCTTACTTTTTTTCCACTATCATTCTTGTTCTTATATGAGTTGGCTAAAATGACATATACCCAAAATTTATTATTGAGAAATTATGGAAAGTAAAAAAAGTTATTACACATCATATAATGGACTCCCTAAGCCCCAACATGCCTATAAAATAGGTGTGTCTGTTCTCATCAAGTAACGTCCATCCTCATCTAAGTGACCTCCTGGCAATGCATAGATGAAAGGCTCTTAATCTCATCTACCATGAGTTAGGGATAAGTTATTCTAACTTAATTTCAAGCTATTTAATTATGTAATATCTTATGAGCTATGTCTTTTGAACCCCACTACATATAATTACACTTATTTTATCATCCTCTTTTTACTCATGGGATATAACTTTTTTTTTGAATTTGGGTTCAAACTTTCTATTACTGTAAGAAAAGTATATACAAAAGTCTTACAAGACCAAAACAAAGCAAAGACTACACTCAAACAACCAAGACAGGCCCGAGCTAAACAATATACCAGCCCATAGCCCACTAAACAGTAACCAAATACCAGAAGTTTCGAGACAGATCTCATAGCAAATAAGGCAAACCGACACTTCTACTACTACATTTAATTCTTATCTCATCTCGAAGAAAAATAAAAAAGAAACAATGGCGGCGAGCGAAAACATAACGATGCAACCTCATATACTCGTAGCTTCTTCCTTAAAGACCAAGGAGATGAACAGCAGCAACAACTTGAAGGCCATCAGCCAACAAAATGAGAATAGGTCGAAAGCCTGCAAAGCTTGGGAATTCGTCTTCAACTTCCAGATCTAAGATGCAAACAACACTCCCTCGAGAAGAACCGAGAAGAAAATAACAAGATAAGTCACTAATAACCGAAAAGATGCTTCTTTTAACTTTGTGTTCGAACTAACTTCTTTCATGAACAGGTCAAAAAGACGAGGACTCGGAAACAGCCTGCAATTACTTGGAATACGACTTCAACTTCCAGATCTAAGATGCAACCAACACTCCCTCGAGAAGAACAGAGAAGACATTAACAAGATAAGTCATTAATAACTAAAAATAAGCTTCTTTTAACTTTGTGTAAATTAAATTCTAAAATTTCTTTCAGAAAACTCAAAGTATCAAGACTGAGAATCACGAGAACTCAAGCAGAATATACTTGAGTGTCCAGGACGAGACTACAACGCTTGGATCAACCTGCAAATCTGCATCCTTAAAAGCTAATTCAATATTTATTGTAACTTGAAAATAATAATGTAATTATGTGAGAGGAGGAGAGAAACAATGTAAATAATACAGGTTCACAAAACCTGGAGCCAAGGATCATTGAAACAGGAGGAAGGCGGAGGAATGATACTTATGATAAAGCAGCAGATGCCCCAATTCAGCGTTGGGAGGTATATCCCCATTTCAATGCTATTGTTTCATTCAAGTCAGTGATGTTCTTGAAATGTTTATATTTAGCCATTCTAATATTCATAGTCTGGAAAATATTGGAACAGATCTGCAAGCTATCCATAAAACGATTCTGAAAAATCCTGTCATTCCTTTCTTTCCAAATATGCCAAACACAAACAGAAAGGGATAGTTGAAACAAGTCTGAATAGAGACTTTTTGAGCTAGATAAAGAAACAATTTTCTGTAAATCATCTTTCAAAGAAAAAGATAAAATACTTTTCGACGCTTTGAAAAATTTCTTACAACTCCAAAGCCACACATTTTCTGTAAAATTACATTGAAAAAATAGATGGTCTATATTTTCAATGTGATTATTACAAAAGACACAGTTTTGATCCACAACTATCTGTTTCTGTAGTAATCTTTCTTTTGTTTAAAGATAATCACTAATGGCTTTGAAAAGGCATACCGCCATCTTAGGAACGTGAATTTTGTTCCAGACCAAAGACGCCCAATTCTTAATTTCAAAACTGGAACAAACTGAATTCCAAACTTTCTTAAACTGATACAAACCATCCTTAGAACACTTCCAAGACCAAAAATCCCTCTCACTGTTCTTGTGAATCTTGACGCCTTCAATTTCTGCATGAATTTGTAATAAAAAGCTATAGGAGTCCCACTTCCACTTACCATTACTTAAGATCTTACTGAGAGACAAATTTTCCGTACCAGTTCTGAAAGCTGTGTCTCTCCCAATACGTTCCATAATAGAACTACCATTTAACCATGGATCAAACCAAAGAGAAGTAGTTTTACCGTCTGCAATGTTAAGAGAAAGGCAATTCAAAGCTTCGTGTCTGTTTTTTAAAATAAATTTCCACACTCCCGAATCGTCCGAACGCTGGTTAATTTCCCAAATACTTTTAAGGCCAATATATTTACAATGTATTAGTTCCGCCCAAATACCTTATAAATTGATTACTTTCCATATCAGTTTGATATATAGAGCTTTGTTCATCTCTTCTAGATTTCTCAATCCCATTCCTCCTCCTTCTTTTTGCCTACACAGAACCTCCCAAGGAATCTTACTGCTACGACTTTTCCAAAGAAAGTTCAAGATCAAGTGTTTAATTTTTTGAACAGTAGAAACTGGGAGGCAAAAGCATTGCATCCAGAATTGAATAATGGGGTAAATGGTAGATTTAATAAGTTCTAGTCTCCCAGCTAAACTCAACATTCTTGTTTCCCATCTATCAATCCTAACCTTGATCTTGTCTATTAAAGGAGAACAATCCTTATCCCTCAGGTTAGCACTAGACATAGGAATTCCCAGATACCTTATTGGGAGATCCGATTGCTGGATATTGAGGATCTTACTAATATCGTTACAGCGATCCACCCCTTTCCCAAAGAAAACATTAGATTTCTCAAACTTAGCTCCAAGCCAGTAACCCTCTTCATGGTCTTAAATACATCACTAATAGCAATTGCATTATGAGCATTGGCTTTTGTAAAAATAATAATGTCGTCAGTGTAAATAAGGTGAGTCAATTTATTATCAAAATCTGTAATTGGAGAAATAAGACCAGCCCTGACTTTTCCTTCCATCAGGAGAGTAAAATATTCCATAACCAGGGTAAACAGTATAGGGGAAAGCGGGTCACCTTGTCTAAGCCCATTAGTACTCTTGAAATAACCATGCGCTTCACCATCAGCAATAATAGAAAACACGGGAGTCTTAATTAAATTTTCTATAATTCTCACCCATTTATCTGGGAAACCCAAGCTTATTAGCATATGTATGACAAAAGATCGATTTATCGAATCGTATGCTTTCTTTAAATCAACTTTAATACACATATATTTATTATCCTTTCTACCAAGACCCCTGATAATTTCATGAGCAAACAAAATACCATCCCCTATTGATCTACCTTTAATAAAAGCCGTCTGATTTGGGGACACCAACTTATCTAAAAAAATACCCAGTCTGTTACACAGGATTTTGGTGAAAACCTTATATAAAGTATTACAACAGGCAATGGGTCTAAAATCTTAGATACACGTGGAATGGTCTTTTTTTGGAATCAAGTGTATGAACGTATGGTTCCACTCGTTGATAATAAGACCCTTATGAAAAATATCATTCAAAGTTTTGAAAATTAAGTCTTTCGAAAGATTCCAATGAATTTTAAAAAACAGCGAGTTAAAACCGTCCGGACCTGGAGAGGTAGAATCTTTAATATCCCACAAAGCAAATCTAATTTCTTCCAAAGATATACCATCGTTCAAGAAATTAGCTCCATATTCAGAAATAATCGATTTACCGATAACCTCTGGAAACTGATCACATAATGGAAGGTTAAAAATTCGTTTGTAGAAATCAATAGCCGATTCTACAAACTTATCTTCCGAAATTACCTTCCCATCAACACCAATGTTGGTAAACCGCTTTCTACTTCTTTTACTAGACATTTTAGCATAGAAAAAAGAAGAAGCTTCATCACCCATCATCAACCATTCACATTTAGCCTTTTGTTTAGCATCCAGGAATTATTTCTTGAGTGCTATTTCCAGGTTAGTCTTGGCAATTTGAAATTCCATAGCCAAACAGCGATCATAAGATTTTTCCAGAAGTTTCTGAAGTCTTGAACAATTCTCTCTCTGTACAATAACCTCTTGTTTGGTATCACGAGATTTAGCGCTCTAACTCTTAAGCTCTCTCTTGATATTCTTGAGGATACTAATGATTTGAAACAAAGGTCTATCTTTATGATTGGAAACCCAGTGTTTCTCAATCAGAGGAAAGTAATGATCACATAAAGACCAATGGTTCATATATCTGAACGATCTATTCTTGACCCTTGTCTTAGCAGAAAGCGAGACTAGGACTACATTATGATCACTCACAGAAGGAGGCAAATATTCAGCCGATAAGTCTGTAAATAAGTTGATCCAGTCTAGATTTGCAAAAACCCTGTCAATTTTGGAAAATATGTTACGACTCGGACCAGACCACCATGAAAATTCGTAACCTTTAATATTAATCTCGTTAAGACCAGTAAGATTAGACATATCATCTAGTTCAAACAAGTTACCAAAATTAACTGGGTTACCTCCCTTTCTATCCGAGGGACTGCGAATACAATTAAAGTCCCCAAGAACAAGCCATGGTCTAAAAATATTGATAGCATCCTCCTGTAAATTCTTCCATAGTCTACTTCTTAATGCAACAAAATTATGAGCGTAGACAAAGGTGTGATTACATTTGAATTTCGAGGTATTAATCAGTTCAATGGAAATGTGTAGATCACTCATGCTTATATAATTGAAATCCCAAGAATCTCCGTCAATGAAGACCATAATCCTACACTTAAAATAACAAGAGACATTACTAATTATTTTCCATTTGTCATCCAACGCTTTTTCCAACTTCAAAATATCTGGCAACAACAGCTTATTTTCCAACACACCGAAACAGCTAATTTTGTACTTATCAATGAGTTTTCTCACTTCTCCCATTCTGTTGGGGTTATGAAACCCTCTTACATTCCAACAAGCTATAGACAATATAAAACCTTGTTATTGCGGGTCCTCAACGACCTACTACTGGAGGATTCCCCTTTGTCTTCCGTTAGAATCCCTAGCATCTGAACCCACTTGGGATTCTTACGAACAAGCTTATCCTTCTGAATGTTCTCAAACTCTATACCTTGAAGATTAGGAGTAGAGTTCTCCACAGGGGCATCCTGAATTGGGTCTGCATTATCATAAGTATTCTGTTCCTCTTCCCTCTCTGCCGATCCTGAATCCTGGTCCAGATAATTCTGCACCTGTAAATCAATACAAGTTTCAGTACCTCGTCTACAATTAACATTATTAATAATACAATCATCAATAAATATATTATTAGAAAATAAAGATTTAGAAACTGAAGGAGACTCCGATGATGACGAAGGGCGTTTGAGAATAGTTTTGTGGGGCGAAGGTGACTTCAGAGGAGATGAACTCGGATCTCTGGCTCCCGGGGTAGTTGAAGACACAGGAAGGAATGGCTCAAAGGTTCCTTGATCAGGAGGAACTTCCGATCTGGCTAGTGGGGCATTGTAGCAATCTTCACTGACTCCTACCTCGGTACGAGTGGCAGGTTCTGACTCTGGAACTTCTGGAGTTGCCCCCTCACCACGCTCTTCTGAGGATACAGCTCCTTCTAAGACCTGAACCGAGGGAGTAATTTCTGTTTGGTTTTGTTCAGTAAGAGGTTTTCCTCTAAATACTGTCTCCGATCCATTAGAGGCTATCTGTTTCCTATCCCGAGACCCTTCCTTAGGTAGGCATTCAACAATTAAATTTTGATATTCTTTAAAAACAACTGACTGTGAAGTTTAAGTCAAAACCTCCCCATTAGAGACCACCTCCACAGGATTCCTACTGATTTCATTAGGAGAAACATTGGGGCATCCACCATTCAACTGCTTTTCAAGGTCAATAGAATTCTCAGTTCCGCCCTCCTCCCTTACACCTTCCACACTACAATCCAAACTCAGTGCCATAGGGCTATCTTTATCGGGATTAGAATCTTGAGACAGTTTGGGAACCTAGGACTTGGTCATTGGGCATTCATCGGTTACATGACCAAAACACACGCACTTACCACAAATGGGAGGTGGGTTCTCATATTCCACTTCCTGAGTAAAACTCCTCCCATTGTCATCCATGCCTTCTATAATGTTGGGCATACCATAAGTAACATTAACCTCGACCAGAACTCTGGCATAAGATAATCTAGATTTATTTTTCGTGGCCTCATCCATCTTAATTGGAATTCAATGGTACTTGTTAAAGCGCTAATAGCCTTATTGCCCCATAGTTTAAAACTTAAACCCGGAAGTCTGATCCACATAGGCAAGGATGTAAGTAGATCTCTATCTGTTCTCATGTCTGGAGACAATCTCTTCATAATGATCAAGTTCCGGTCCAAAAACCAAGGACCTGATTTCAAAATCTTATTGCAATCCTCCTCAGAGCCAAATCTCACTACAAAAAATCCATTATTCCTTGAATGAACAGAAAACGTTTTCTTTGTAGCCCAAACCCTATTGGCCTACCCCTCAAAAGTTCTCAGCCATGGTTTATACCCTACCTTGTACAATAATATGCATAACTCCCAGCCTCCCTCCGCTTCTTTGATAGCATCAGAGGAAAGGGAACCAATCCTTTTACCATCCTCTACTTTAGGCTCAATAAACTCAAGATCTAGATTGCCTAAATCTCCTACCGCTCCTGTTTTCACTGCCTCACTGTACGAAAACTTTTTAGCGTTTTCTGAGATAGTGAATTTGATTTTCGGAGTTGCTTCCAGGCTGCAAACCTTTCTGCTTCGTTGATTTCAAAGTCCGCCCTACAAAGTTCGCCTGCACCTTCTTCCCCTTGTTCCGATCTGGAAAAGGTCCAGATCTGCTCGGCCTTTGCCCTCCTAGGTTAAGCCTTTGTTCAGGACCCAAAGACGCTGGAGCCTTGCCCCTTTTCCTTCTCACGTCCTCCCATCCTTCATCATCTCGCAGAGATCCCATGGTTTAGATTTGACGTCTAGTTTGAGGAGATAGAAGTGAAGACAGAGAAAAGAGAAATATTAGAGGAAAACACGAAAACTTGGAAAAATCGAAAGAAAGAAAGGAGAAAAGGGAAGAAACCCTAATCTCCAGATCTAGATCTGGAAGCCATTAACGAAACTATTTTTTACCTTTAAACTATTTTGGAAGCCATTAACGAAACTACTTTGATCAATATAGTTACTATGATTTATGGTTGATTTTTCATTAAATACTTATTTTCATATTTTCATTGAGTTTCATCATTCGGTATCTCTTTCTCATTGTGTTAATTTTATATTTATACATTTGACGTAAACAAAAGGGAGAGAGAGCGGTTAAGATTTGGTGACATTATAAATTCATTGTTAATATTGAAAGAAATATTATTGGTTTAAATTTGTTCTCGAACACATATGTCACATATGTAGGAGGAGCATATCAATAGGGGGAGCATGTTATACATATTGAAACAATTGCGCTATGACATTGATCTTATGATATCGGGTACACACTCAACACACATTACACTTATAAAATCTTAATATGTTGTTTGTTATCATCAAAACAAGGAGATTGTGGAGTATAAGTCTTGTTTAATGATAACAAACATGTTTAATATTTGATTTTGCTTTTAGAGTGTATTACAGTTCAAAAATCATCAAAGCACAATTTAGTTTCTAATTAAATTGTCATCCACTACATCCCATATGCCCGATTTACACATATAACATTTCAAACACATCTATTTTATTTATGAAATAATATATATTTATTATTATTATTATCAAAAAGGAAATATTGTCAGATGTTATAATTAATTTCTTTTTGATAATAATAATAAATATATGTTATATCTAATGTGTTTGTCTAGAGTTGTATATTTATAGGTTTTTGTTATAAAATATTGGTTTTGGGGAAGTTTCCTTTCAGTGCAATAAAAGGTTGCATATACAGAGAAAATGAAACAAATATAGTTCTGAAGCAGGGAATGTATAAGTATGTAATCATAGGCAGTATATATGAAAAAAGAGAAATAAACAGAGATAAAAAACAAAGAATTGTATACAAAATCAAACGTTATATTTTGGAAGATACAATGGAGTTTATTTTACATTATACACAGATTTTATTTTTCAACATGGGAAACAGACTCTTACAAATCCTCATCATTATCTTCTTCCATATATTTTCCATACATACACACCTTTTCTTTGAGTAATCTGATACAAACTACAATTTATATTTCTCTTCTTCATCAAATTGAGTCCGATCAAATAGGGTTCAAAATTCTTATTCCTTAACATCAATATCCATTGGGTCCATTCCCATACTTTCTTGAATCATCTCAATGTTAGAAACCATCGCATTGATGAAAGAGATATTGTCCCACATTGCCAAAAATATATACATTTTCATGTTTATATAGTAAATCTTTCAAACCTATATTGGCCCTTAGGGTCAGGTAATTTTGTACGAGGGGGAGGACCTGTATGGCCATGAACTAACGCATGCACGCGCTGCCCGCCTGTCCTGTACCGTACCGAACCGGGCCGAGTCGGGTGCGGGTCCAATAAGAGCGGACCGTGTTATATTTTCGCTGGATAAAAGTGGATAGTTTTTCTACTATTTAAATTCGAACAGAGGTGACTCTTGACTGTAAAAGACACATTTGTTTGAACAGACATGGTTATTCCCAACGGAAATGGCCATTGCAACTGTGTGAATGAATGCTACTTTCAAACTTGAACATATACGAAACGAAGAGACGTGATCTTTTTCCAACGGATGTAGCTGTTGCAAATTCGTCTATAAAAGAAGAAGGAAACCTGATCACTTTCAATCTCCAACCAATTCTCTTCTTCCTCTTCGTTTCTGAAAACCAGTCATGCATATCACATAGAAGTTCATACGCACCACTATCTCGAGCAGATCACGTCTGATGTATCTTGGGAGACTTTGAATAAAGTCTTAAGGAAATTGTCACGGCAATCCTCAAACGGAATTTCCTTCTTTATCCAGGTTAGATTGTTAGTTTGTTTCCAAATATTTCTGCAGTCTTTCCCGTTAGAAGGTTTACTGTTTATACTCGATAGTGAAACAATACTTATCGTTGTAGTTTAACACATCACTTTCACATTGTTGTTGTTACTACGATTTGTTGTTGTACATTCATTACAACTGGAAATTTGATTTGTAAACTTGTGTAAGGAGTTTATAGCTACGTAGTCTCTGTTTTGGTATACTGGTTGTATAACATCTTAAGACTTTCCTGTTTTCACTAAAACAGAGATGGCGGCAGTTGAATTATCGGCAAAAATCGCTGCTCACAACAGGCCTGATCCATTTAGAGGAGATGGTGATGACTCCATGACATGGCAGAATCAAATGCTGTTTTATCTCACCACGTTAGGGCTGCAAAAGTGCATTGAGGAGGATGAACCAAAGCCCATAGATGAACAAACTAGAGAAAAAGACGTAGATGTTTTTCTCGAAATTGACTCATGGAAGCATTCAGACTTCCTGTGCCGAAACTACATTCCGAATTGTTTGGATAAAGTACTGTATAAAGTGTATCAGCCACACCAGACAGCAAAATCCATATGGCCTGCACTTGCAAATAAATACAAAACGTAGAATGTCAGTTTGAAGAAGTTCATAGTAGATAAATTTATGGAATACAAGATGGTGGATTCCAAATCCGTAACTAGTCAAGTGCAGGAACTCCAACTTATAATCCATGAACTTGAATCGAAAGGAAATAAAGTTGGAGAGTCGTTCCTTGTTGAAGCGATAACAGGAAAATTACCACCATCCTGGAGAGACTACCACAACTATCTGAAGCATAAGAAAAAGGGAATTTCCTAAGAAATCTCATTGTCAGATTAAAAATTGAGGTAGATAATCGTGGAATAACACAACCCAAAGGCGAAGAGGCATTTGTTATAGAAGGCTCAAATAAGAAAGGACAATTCAATAACAAAAAGAAAAACTTCTCTAAAAAGAGAAAGGCACCAGATAATCAATCCAAAGATAAGCAAACCAAGAAGTTCAAAGGTGAATGTTGGGTCTGTGGAAAGATTGGGCATGCCACTAAAGATTGCAGGCACAAAAAGATGAATGACAAGTCGGTGGAAAATATAGTGGAAAATTTGAGTTCAACAATTGAGGAGATGAACTTTTCAGGAGTTTTTTTAAAATGCAACTTAGTACAGAACCCTGCACAGTAGTGGGTAGACACAGGCGCTACTCGTTATGTCTGTTCTGATATATCTATGTTCTCCACTTACAAGAAATACGATCAGGAAGAAAAACTCTACATGGGTAATTCTGTAGTTTCCATGATCGAAGGTAACGACACCGTCGTCCTTAAATTTACATCGGGAAAAACTGTGACACTAAATGAAGTTCTTCATGTTTTGGATATCCGCATGAATCTGATCTCTGGACCTGTGCTCTCAAAGAAAGGATTCCGAATGGTCTTCGATTCAGATAAAGTAGTTCTTTCTAAGGCTGGAATTTATATAGGAAGGGTTATTTATGTGATGGCCTATTTAGGGCAAATGTAGCCGTAGTCGGCAATAAAACTGTATTCTGATTGTGATATTAATAAAAATGAAGTTTCTTATTTGGTTGAGCATGAAATTTTATTATGGCATGATAGATTAGGACACATAAATTTCCAAAAAATGAAAAAATTAGCAAACTTGGGATTAATTCCTAAATTCCAAGTAGATAAAAACTACAAATACGAGACATGTGTAGAAGCAAAATTGGTTAAAAAACCATTTCATACTGTTGATAGAAGTACTGAACCACCAAGTTTAGTTCATACTGATTTATGTGATTTTAAATCATTACCTACAAGAGGTGGGAAAAAGTACTTTATCACTTTTATTGACGACTATACACGATATTGCTATGTATATCTTTTAAATAGTAAAGATGAAGCAATTACATCGTTTATAAAATATAAGGCTGAAGTAGAAAATCAGTTAAATAAAAAGATCAAGATACTGAGATCTGATCGAGGTGGAGAATACGAATCACCATTTGAACAATTCTGTGCAGAAAATGGTATAATTCATCAAACAACAGTTCCATATTCACCATACCAAAATGGTATTGCCGAGAGAAAGAATAGAACATTAAAAGATATGATTAATGCAATGCTATCGACCTTTGGCCTATGGACGAACTTGTGGGGGGAAGCCTTAAATATGTCTAATCACATATTAAACAAGGTTCCTCATAATAAAATAGGAACAATTATGAGTTATGGAAAGGACACATACCAGGTTTCAAATACCTCAAAGTGTGGGGGTGCTTGGCAAAAGTTCCAGTTCCGCCTCCCAAGAAAGTCAAACTTGGACCAAAAACCGTAGACTGTTACTATCTAGGACCAGCCCAAAATAGTAATGCCTACAGATTTTTGGTATTCAAGTCTGATATAGCTGATATAATGTAAATACAATCATAGAGTCGAGAGATGCCTCATTCTTTGAAGATGTGTTTCCGCACAAAAGGAATGAAGGAAATTATGTCCCTAAAAGGACAAGAGAAGAATCAAACAAGCAACATAAAGATGAAACTCATCGTAAAATTGAGGAAGTTGAACCAAGAAGAAGCGTAAGGACAACAACTTCCAAGACATTTGGTTCAGAATTTCTAACATACATGTTAGAACATGAACCTCAAACGTACAAGGAAGCAATGTCATCTTCTGAATCTTCATGTTGGAAAGAAGCAATCAAAAGTGAAATTGATTCAGTTCTAAGTAATAAAACTTGGGAAATAGTTGATCTTCCACCTGGAATAAAACCGATTAGTTGTAAATGGATCTTCAAAAAGAAGATGAAACCAGATGACTTTATTGACAAATATAAAGCAAGATTGGTAGCCAAAGGATATCGTCAAAAAGAAGGAGTAGACTTTTTTGATACTTATTCACCGGTTACACGAATAATCTCTATAAGAATGTTAATAGCAATTGCATCCATATATAATCTAGAGATTCATCAAATGGATGTAAAGACAACATTCTTAAATGGAAATCTTGATGAGGAGATTTACATGGAGCAACCTGAGGGTTTTATTTCCAAAGGAAATGAAAACAAAGTATGTAGATTAGTAAAATAATTATACGGACTGAAACAAGGTCCAAAATAATAGCACACAAAATTTGATAGTGTCATGATGAAAAATGGTTTCCTTATAAATAAATGTGATAAATGTGTTTATTATAAACAAGTTGGACAATCATACGTGATGATTTGTCTATATGTAGACGATATGCTAATCTTTGGTCCGAATAGTAAGGTAATAGAGACCATAAAGAAAATGTTAATCAACAATTTCGATATGAAAGACTTAGGAGTTGTAGACGTTATTTTGGGAATTAAAATAATAAAAACACCTAGTGGAATTGAACTATCTCAGTCACACTATGTGCAAAAAGCGATTTCAAAATTTCAAAATTATGGAGTCAAAGAAGTAAGAACACCTTTTAATCCATCGAAAGTACTGCATAAAAACACTAATGAGAGTGTAATGCAACTGGAATACTCTCGTGTAATAGGATGTCTAATGTATCTCATGAATTGCACAAGACTAGATATAGCTTATGCAATAAGTCGATTGAGCAGGTATACAAGCAACCCAAGAAAGGAACACTGGAAAGCACTAATGAGAGTGTTGGGATATTTAAAGAGTACCACGAACTTTTCCCTACATTATGGAAAATATCTTGCCGTCTTAGAAGGATATAGTGATGCAAACTAGATTTCTGATTCAGAGGAATCTAAATCAACTAGTGGTTATGTCATCACCTTAGCAGGAGCAACAGTGTCATGGAAATCTACTAAACAAACGTGCATAGTTCGATCCACTATGGAATCATATTTCATCGCTTTAGATAAAGCAGGCGAAGAAGCAGAATGGCTTCGTCACATTTTAGAAGATATTCCATTTGGCCTAAACCTATACCGGCCATATGTATACACTGTGATAATCAAGCAGCGTTAAGCATAGCACAAAACTTTGTGTATAATGGAAAGTCACGACATATTCGTCGACGCCATAACACAGTTAGGCAGTTACTCTTAAATGGAACTATTTCCATTGATTATGTGAGAACTACTGATAACCTTGCGGATCCATTTACTAAAGGTTTATCAAGAGAGAAAATTGACTGTGCATCGAGGGGAATAGGTTTAAAAGCCTAAACCAACAAGAGTTACCTTATACGGAAACCCATCCTAGCGACTGGAGATCCCACGGACTAGGATCAATAGGCAAACCAGTTCTGAGTAACTCAAGAAGTAATGCATTTGTTTGGACTTAGTCCTACTCCATTCCAATGGTGCACAATAGAATTCATGCCTACAGAAGTATTAAAAGGTTAAAACTATGTTTTTTAATGATGACCATATCTTGAAAATAACAAGTGGGGTATATGTAGGATACTCTTAATAGTTGCTATCACCTATGTTAAGTGTGAGCTGGGTCGGCCCTATGAGAATATTAAAGGCTTTAATTCTCTATATACACTCACAGAACCAAATTGTTCAGGACCAAAATGAACACAACCAAGAGATTGGATGTGAAGGGGAACAATGCTTTGTAAAGCTTATTGTCTGGTTATGCACTAACGGCTGACGGTTCAAGATGAAATAATTCACCAACTAGCCAAGTATATCCGATAAGTTTTAACTAGGGAAAGTTCAATGTGAAATATCTACTTATCCTCGATATAGCATTATTCTCATATGAACTATGTGATATTATACTTTGTGTGGGGGAGACATATATCGTCATTCATGTGGGGGATTGTTAGAAACTATTGCATTGATGAATGAGATATCGTCCCACATTGCCAAAAATATGTACATTTTTATGTTTATATAGTAAATCTCTCAAACCTATATTGGCCCTTAGTGTCAGGTAATTTTGTGCAAGGGGGAGGACCTATATGGTCATGAACTAACACACGTGCACGCGCGCTGCCCGCCAGTCGCGTACCACACCGACTCGGGCCGGGTTGGGTGCCGGTCCAATAAGAGCGAACCATGTTATATTTTTGCTGGATAAAAGTGGACAGTTTTTTTCACTGTTTAAATTCGAACAGAGGTGACTCTTGACTATAAAAGACACATCTGTTTGAACGGACATGGTTATTCCCAACGGAAATGGCCATTGCAACTGTGTGAATGAACGCTACTTTCAAACTTGAACATATATGAAACGAAGAGACGTGACCTTTTTCCAACGGATGTAGCCATTGCAAATTCGCCTATAAAAGGAGAAGGAAACCTGATCACTTTCAATCTCCAACCAATTCTCTTCTTCCTATTCGTTTTTGAAAACCAGTCATGCATATCACATAGAAATTCATACGCACCACAATCTCGAGCAGATCACGTCAGTTTTATCTTGGGAGACTTTGAATAAAGTCTTAAGGAAATTATCACGGCAATCCTCAAATGGAATTTCCTTCTGTATCTAAGTTAGATTTTTAGTTTGTTTCCGTATATTTCTACAGTCTTTCCCGTTAGAAGGTCTAGTAATTATACTCGATAGTGAAACAATACTTATCGTTGTAGTTTAACACAACACTTTCACATTGTTGTTGTTACTACGATTTGTTGTTATACATTCATTACAACTAGAAATTTGATTTGTAAACTTGTGTAAGGAGTTTATAACTACGTAGTCTTTTTTTGGTATACTGGTTGTATAACACTCAATAGCTGCACCATCATCATCTTCAAGTTGCAAACAACTCCAAACAACAACCTCTCATCACCTATCATCAAACAGCGCATCACACAAGTTATTGCATTGGATATTATTCAAAAAATATCCAAACAGTCATGTAAGAGAAAGGCAGCTCCGACGTTAACAATGGATCAATAGATCGATGACTTTTTGCCTTTCCTTTTGAGCAACTCGAGACTCCAAGTGACAGTGTGACAAGCATGCACATCATTCACATCAAACCATACCAACAACAAGTTTAGGCGAACACTAAACTGCATATCATTTCTTGGCAACTCCCATTTGAAGGTGAGTCACGTAGATCCAAGCTTCTTCACCTATCGCGTGATGTCCTTTGACATCACAAGTTTCTTCTCAAGGGAATTGAGCAAATTTGATTCGAGCATCTTCACCCTAGTTTGATTCACACGGCATCGACATAGAAAATTTTATTTTAGGTAGAGCAATTTTTTTTTAATTTAGGAGGAAGTTCTTTTACTGATATTAAAAGAGAAGAGGAGACAAATTTAAAGAGATGGGGAGCAGCTCACGTGATTCACAAAAGAGAGGGGAGTTTATTTTTAATTGCGCCATTTTTAGTTTAGTTAATTTCTATTTTTTAACTATAGAAATTTATTTCTTGAGAGCTACGTGTTGTAATTCGAGGATTCTGATCGTAGGGCGTTGAGTTCAGGCAGAGTTATTAGACATAGAGCTAGAATATTTGCCAGCATTGTCTACGAGTTTACTACTTGTAAGTGTTTGAATATTTAACTCTAGTAGTAGTTTTAGGAGCAGCAGTGAGCATTAGACCAAATGTGGGTATATCTTGTGTTATTTATTTTATGCATTTACATTTCCGCAATTTATTTTATATTTTATTAGTATCTCTAAGAAATATTTTTAAATACCCTATTCACCCCCCTCTAAGATATATTATTCGATCCTGCATATCATACACTTTCCTCTATGGATCTACATCTCTCCCATTACGACTAGTGTAAGTATTCTGCATAGGTTTCTTTACAGTTTCTTCATGGAAATATTTTCCCACAACTATGACGACACTTACCCCAGCTACCATTAAGAGGAGAGCCCGTAACGTCGACTCGCTAAAGTGTCTCATCATCTGGTTCCTTGTCCACCTCTCAATCATAACATATGCCTCTTATTGCAAACGTTAGGATCCATTAACAACATAGTATCATGCGTGTCAAAAATTTTGAATACCAAGGAACTCCCATTATGCTATGCTCCCACGCTTCATCAAACATCTGTCAGCCATGCGCGTCCGTCGTAGAACCTTCTGTGAGTGCCATTTGCGATAGAATCGCCCTTATTCGAATAATCGACCCCCGATGGATAAATTATGTTTACCTAGTCCACAACATCCTAACGTTGTTTCAATATAAACTAGCTCCCTACTATCTCTAACATCCACATATGTATATAATATAACTATACATAGTACTAATGTTTTTATTTTCAACTTAGGCCTTAAGCCGAGGTCATAATATGCATTTGGGTTGTTAATCGGTTGACCGCACACTGTGAACGTCGACTGGTCGCAACGTAAAATTTAGGGCTTTCTATTTAATTTATTCAATTTCAATTAGTTATTAATTTCATCAGTTTTGGATTTCCACACTGAACCCTAAGCATCAATTTACAATAACCAGTCTTTGCAATCTACCGCACTTTTTATTAACTTCAAATTCATAGATTTTAATCAAGTTTCAATAGACTAGTTTAATCCAAGGTTAACCAATTTTAAGGGTTTTGATTCATCAAGAGGGGTTTAGCTTGGATTAAACATATATTAACCAATCTATATCAAGTTTTATAATTCAGATTGCAGATTAAACAACATGGTTATCAATTTAATTAATAACATCCTGAATCAGATAGTGTAGATTAAAATTAACTATAAATAAATCAACTTATTAAAGATGTTTCCATTTACCTCGGATCCAAGCTCTAATCCTATCCTTCGTTTGGAGCTCAATACTTAGTAGCTTGCCCCTTTCTTGATCTAATATACTTATATCCTCTTTGATCTATTTTTTAATTGTTTTTGAAGAAATTTTATAACCGGAGGAGAAGAGGTTTTGGTAGAGTTTTACTATACTGAAAATTTTCTAATGAATTAGGGTTTAAGTTAGGTGTATATTTATAGGGATTATAGATTTGTCCTAACCGTTTGATTAACCCTAAATAATATTAGGTTTCATCTAGAACGTACAACAATTACTTAGCAACCAAGTAAAATATTTGGTTCAATCTATGCCATCCAACAATCGCTTAGATTCACATTTCTTTACTCCAACCGATCGACCGCTAGGAGGTACCGATCGACTGCTACCTATCGATCGAAAAGCCCTATTGGTCGACCATTGGGACTGTGTAATTATGGAATGTTTTATGTTTTAATTTATTTCGTTTCCAAATTTTAAAGTGCCCATAACTTCTCCATACTACTCCGATTTCAAAATGCTATATATGAAAATTGTCCAGAAAATCGCTACGAACGCAATGGTGAAAGCTTTGTAACCAAATTTAGACACTTGTGAAAAAGTTATTTTAGCTCTTGTTGTATTTAAATTTAATTTACTTATTAAAATTTTCCACTTAAATTTTCGGAGTGTTACGTTCTCCCCCTTAAAACGACTTCATCATTGAAATCTCCAAGGATGGAAAGATGTAAATCGTGCGTAAAATAATCAATAACTATAATCATCTACGCATCCATCATCCATGGGCAAACACTGTCTTTAGTAAATTTCATAATGCAATGTGTGTATATGCAAGCGTGGAATGCACATGAACCTATACTAGTGCAAAGAGTAGGCAGTCTCCTGATCTAGTCGACCTCCAATCATGCAAGTGCTTATACCATGTATCCAAGATGTATGCAATATTCTAAGTAATTATACTTATGATTCTACATCTATGCACAACCAATGAATCCAAATGCATCATCCATATGCATACAACTAAATAAAATAACACAAAACAAAACAAGTGATTGTGTGTGTATATACTACTCGATAATATATTTTTCTGCATGTGCACAGATCAAGTTAGTAATACATCTATTGGCACCCATCATCCAAAACATGTCCTAATCACACGTTCACAGCCATTCCTACCATTTGATTTCTCCATACCTATGGGTTTGCTAAGATAGAACCCAAATACAAAAGTAATCTATACTTATCTAACTAAAATGGAAATGTACCAGAAAAGAGTTTTGGATGGGTAGCTCAGATCTTCTCCTTAAGCTTTCATGTACTCTTAACTAGGCCATCTCCCTACTGGACTCTAACCAATTTAGTTATTCCATTACGGAGTTGCTTTGTCCCATGCCCAATAATTTAGGTAAATGCATGGCGAAAAAGGAACTCACATATCCTCTTTGACTTCTAGTAACTAACACAGCTCGACCATGATAACTGTAGTACATAAACACTTCCATAATTGTGACACAATATAAACATTATGAACTCCACTCCATAGGCTAACTTCCTTACTCTCCAGAATCCAAAAAGCCCCTACAACTCTTTATGCTAACTTTTTGGAACTACCAACCCAATTTGTAGGAAATGCGGATTACGGATCTTAAGGCTGGATTAACATTAAAGGGGGGTGAATAGCGTTTAATGGATTTTATGGAATTTTTGAAATCTTTTCAAATTAAACACATATAGATGCAATTTCACAAACACAGAGACAATCAAAAAATCAGACACAGATGCAAATAGTAAATGAAAGCAGTAAAGGAAATAACACACCAGAATTTTATACTGGTTCGGAGTTACCCTACATCCAGTCCCACACAATTTCTTGTGCAAATTTCTTTTGAAATATAATGTTGATATTACAATCTCAATTTCAAGGCCACAAGATACACCCTCCGGTCTCCGAGTCCAGGGCAAACTCTCTTGATTTAACTAGGCTATAAGATCACCTAATTGATTTACGAGCTACAATCACACCCAATTGATTTACGGACCACAATCACACCATTTTCAATTACACTTTGATAGAGAGAGACTCGATACACTTTGATCTATCGATCTTTGATTACAAATGATCCTATAACTCTGAATAGCACTGAGATCTTTGAGAGAGAGTGGTAGAGAATCAAACTAGAGACGATCGAGTTTGATTCACTTAGGATTTCGATAGAGTTTTGTTAAAGCATTTGAAATATAAGAGAATATTTGAGTAGAGAAGAAGGAGTGAAGAAATAAAGAAAAACTAACTTGAAATTCGTTGAAAACAACTGGTATTTATAGGAGGAGAACAACGGTCATGTCCATTCACGAAAGGTTATGATGAATAGACACTTCTTTTGAAAATTTGAAATTTGAATTATATGGCTACCATGTCGACATGGGGGGATGAGGGATGTCGACATGCCTATGTTATTTTTGAAAATAGATTTTTCTTTAAAATGATTTCTATTCTAAAACTTGTCAAAACAATTTCTAAACTTTGTATACCATTTTGAATATAGTTTAAACTTATAAAAGAGTTTTAGAAAGTAATCTTAAAATATATAATCTATAATATAAAAGTAATATTTAAAACAATTTCTGTAAAATATATTAAAGCAAAAATATTAATATCAAGAGAAAGTTTAAAAAAACAAGAGATGATTTTGAAATTAACACGATTAAAAATAGTTTTTGAATTAAGGCTAAAATATTTAAATTGATAGAGATGACTTTAAAAAGATAAACTTGAATTTCAATCAATCGTTATGTCTACCCCAAAAATCATCGAAAATAAAACAACTCATACGATATTTAATAAAATGACATTCGTTTTTCCAAATCAACGTTCAACTTCGAAATCTTTTACGGTTTGGTTTTCCGAGCTTAAGCTATGTCTCGCATACTTGACGAGACAAATAAATCGGCCTTTGGAAGACCGTTTCATTTACTTTTTGATGATATACTTTCTGAACTCTTGTAAATAATAATCTTTTCATTTTCATGTAAATATAAGTCATCTTTTTATTTTTGTTTTATTTTTCTCCTTCCACTTGGGTCGACTGTGAGGACATAGTCAAAATTAAGTGTAGGGGAGTCCCATTTTCATTTTTTTAGTTTCATGGCATTTTTGAATTTTCATTTTCTTTTAACTTAAAAAAAAATCTCAAAATTTCTAAATCTCAAAAAAAAAAATCTTTTTAGTATTTTGATTTATTTTTGAAGAAACACTATTGGATAAGTATAAGTTTTGGTTAATAAATTGAAATTTTTGAAAATTTATTTGTCTTAACAAAAATAAAAATGAAGTTTGATTACAAATAATAATGGTTTAACTAGTATATAGGAAGGTTCATATTTGTTAATTATGAAGTATGTTCTAATTGGAAATCTTTGTTTAAAAAAGTGGTAAATTTAAAGTAAAGGATATAACATTTTTATCTTCTAAGTTAAATGGTACTAAGATGATTTTGCAAAACCCTCTCTTTCTAAAATAAAAATTATAGAAAAAAACAAAAACAGAAATATATATATAAGTAAAAAAAACATTTGTATATATGTATATATATTTTTAACACCTAGAGTCGTGTGTTCACTCGCCATGCTCTGTACCCTTCTCACGTAAGCCCGAAAGGTAGTGCATGATCGGTATATCTGGCCTCAGTTTGTCTGAGTTAGGTGTATGTATATAAAAATTCTTTTTAATAATTCCTACAGTCGATAAGTGTTCACACTTGTGTATTCACTCGCCATGCTCTGTATTCCCCTCACATCGGTCCACAAGGTAGTGCACGAGTAATATATCTGGCCTTATTTTACCTAAGTTAGGCATATGTAAATATTGTTAATATCAATAAAATTTTCAAATAAGAGAGAGTAAACAATTGAAATCTAAGCACTATTTTAACTTATTTGATTTGACTTGTTATTGAAAAGAAATGAATATACCACTTTGATAAACGTTGATAATCGACTAAGGATCCATTTCATAGTTACACTTTGTTATCAACCGAAACAACGAGTTAAACTATAGTCTATTTGTTACGATAACTTCGTTTTTGTTGGAAATTTTGAAAAGTAAAAGGACTTAAATTTTCAAGATAATAACCAAAACCTATATTTAACTTATTCGGGTTAATTTAAAAAGCAAACCCTTCATTTGTAAATATCTTCAAAAAATTCGCATTCATTTCTTTGTAAATAAATCTTGCATTTTGTACCTGCATTTGGATTTTGTGGATAGTATCCGCTGAAAACCCTCACGAGACAACACTCGTCCTACTGGGGACACCCAGAAGTTTAACAGCTTGTTGCATATGCTCAATGCAATCGTGCTCCCTACGAAAACAGATTTATCTTAGTTTTTAGTTTATTCAAGGACGCATAAAAAGATAAGTGTGAAGGTATTTGATGTGCACGTAAATGTGCATATTTTTACCACCATATTTAATCTATTTAAATTAAATAAATAATCATATTGGGTATTTTAACTTGTTTAAACCATAATTCAAATTATTTTCAAATTGTCACGTATTCATCTTCATATAGGGGCAAAATGGTCATTTTTATGCATTTATTAAATTGTAAAAATTTACCTTTTAATTTTCTATGTTGTTTTGTAGGAAATTTAGTGAATTTTACAAGTGGTTTCATGAAGATATATGCATGCACAAAGGTGAAGAGAACAAATGAAGATGGAAATAATTCAAAGTGAAGATCATGGAGGACCCCACTTACCCACCTACCTTAATGTACACTTAGGAGCTAATGCACATGCTAAAAGGCCATTAAATCTTCATGCACACTTAATGGATGATTAGTGGATGCTAATGGTTACTTGGCCACCACACTTCCTAAGGGGTAGTTTGGGCATTCCCCAAAAATATGGATTAGGGTTTCTAACTTGTTTAAATACCCCATATCTTCATGTAACCCCCTCTTCCTCTTAGTTAGTTTTTAGATTAGAAATAAAAAGAAAACTTCTCTTTTCTTTTCATGGCTACTTATCCATTTCTTTCATGTAATTTATTTTTTTATGCAAATTTAATACATTGCTCTCTTCTTTTCTTGTTTACTTTCTTTCATGCTAGTAGTGTAGTTTGATTTTAATGCAAGTAGATTAGTTTTATTTCTTGTTCATTTAGCTCTTTTTCCTCTTCTTTTAATTTCATGTTGCATGATACTTGTGTTGATATGATAACACAAATGAGAGACTAATCCCTTCAATTTAGGGGTAATGAAGCCTCTAATCATGTAGCTTCAACAATTTGATAATCTTTGCTCTCTTTTTGTGCTTCATGGAAAGTTGATGTTTATGTAATTTTATGTTTGGTATTGAGTTTGATAGCCTATGTTGTTCAAAACAAATAGGCTATGCTTAGTCATATGAATCACAAATTGCATCTTCATCTACATATGATTATGGCAATGAAGTGAATGTTGAAGTTGAAATTTGATGGTCTATCTTTCTAATTAATAGTTAATAGACCATACTTAAAATAGATTTTGCTTTCAACTTGTTGTCATTTTTCATGAGAATTAAAAGTGGTTAAAAGGTTGTGTTATGGTTTGATGGCTTACGTTGAGCTAATTTATAGCACAAATGAGCCATACTTATGATAAACACATCATTTAAACTCACTTATGACCAAAAAAGAGAGATCATAATTTCATAATGTGTTGAACTATATGATCTAGAGAGTGGAATTATCTCTAAATTGTCATTTACTCTCATATTTTTATCACTTTCTTTTTGTCATTTTTTTAGCTAATCACTTTCAACTTTGGTTTAATTTGATTGAATAGAAAGTTAAAATCTACAATTCCCTGCGGATCGACCCGTACTCGCCACGTACTATGATAGTACACCGTGCGCTTGTGGTATAAATTTTATTATAAATTTATCGGCATTTTTCTAACTCGGTAGAAAATTTGCCGTTAAACAGGACACTATAGTAACATACTTGTATTTGTTATACATAAGTATATGTCTTATCTCTATTCTCCCTCTCTCTTAGACCGTTCTTCTTTATCTTACTAAGGTTCAAATGAAGATTTAAAGGAAAGTAAGATATGGAGGCCGGAAGCGGAAGAGTGAATCTCAGTGGAGGAAGCACAACTAAATTGCCAGGCCTAATACCAGGAGGAATCCAGGTCGGCAAACAGCTGCTAATGTAGGTGCTGGAACACCATTGGTGGATATGTGAGTTATGTATCAGTTTTTGTCAATATGATGCAAGCGGGAGCTGCTGTTGGATTGGTTGGTGGAAATGTTGGAGTAGTGGACCAAGAAGTTCCGGTTGTTAATAACTATGCTGTTTTGAGTAGAGACTATGCGAGACTTAGAGGGAAGCCATTTATTGGAACGAAAGATGCTATTGAAGTGGAGAACTAGCTACTTCATTGTGAAAGGATTTTTGTTGGTCTTGGTTTAAATGACGAACAGAAGAGGAGGTTGGCATCCAGGCAGTTGCAAGGAGCTGCATTCTACTGGTGGAACAGCATGACTGTTGGAGTAGCAGAGGAAACCTTGATTGGGTTGAGCTCAGGAGGAGGTTCGAGAAAAGGTTTATGTTTGAGATTGCTAAGTCAACTCTGTTGAAGAAGTTTGTTGAATTGGTGCAAGGTGATATGACTGTGTTTGAGTATGCAACGAGGTTTGAGGAGTTGTCCCGGTATGGGTATGCTACCATGGATACAGTGATCAAAAGGAACGAGAAGTTCATCCGTGGGTTAGGACCTGAGCTTGCCAGGGCAACTATTCCATATCTCGAGGATCCATGTGATGTAGTCATGGAGATGGCTTTTAGGAATGAGGAGATGCTTGCCTTCTTTGGTGGTAATAAGGCAGTGAAGGTTCAGAGTGGGTAGAATCAGAAAAAAAAGTTTTTCATAAGAAAGGAGCTCAAAAGGGTGGAGCAGCCAAGAAGGGGAAGTTTGAAGTTGTGTGTTACAAGAAGGGCCATTATGCTTATGAGTGCCATACTGGCAAGGGATAGGAAGTCATTGGGAAGAAGAACATCAAGTGCTTTAACTACGACCAAGTGGGACATTACAAGAACAAGTGTCCAGAAATGGCCAATGCAGGGTAAGTGTTTGCTTTGGAACCGACTACCTCGAGACCAACAGCTGAGGAAAAAGAGAAAGCTATGATGGGAGGTATGCTTTTGATTCATGGTATACATGTTAGAGTACTATTTGATACTGGTGTATCACATTCTTTCATATCTCATTGTTTGTAGATAACCTTAACCTAGAACCCTCATACCTAGTTACTTCCTTAAGGGTTGCGAATCCGATAGGAGGGTATGCAACTCTTTAGATGAGATGTGACCGTTTAGAGTTTAAATTATTAGGTCATATATTTGCCTGCAATTTGCATTTGTTTGATTTCATAGGCTTTGGGATTATTTTGGGTATGGACTGGTTAAGTAAATACGATGCTAGAATATTTTTCCACGATAGGAAAATATCACCGAGAGACCCTAATAGTAGCGACCAAATTATATATTCAGTAGAGAATCCAAGTTTTGATGTTTGTGCTTTGTTGGGTTCAATGGAGGAGGAAGATGAGTTGAATCGAGTTTTCGTTGTTAGAGAATTCGTAGACGTCTTTGAGCCAGTTATAGGACTACCGCCGAAACAAGCTATTGAGTTTCGAATAGACCTTGTACCTGAGTCTGAACCTGTTAGTAGACCGCCTAGTAGAATGACATGTACCGAGATGAAGGAGTTAAAGGTGAAGATGGTGGATTTAAAAGGAAAAAGTTTTATTATACCAAGCAGTTCACCTTGGGGAGCGACCGGGGTTTTCGTGCGAAAACCGGATGGGTCGCTAAGATTTTGCATCGACTATAGAAAGCTAAATGAGAAGACGGTGAAGAATAGATATCCTTTATCGAGAATCGATGATTTGTTTGATCTATTAACTGGAGTCAAAGTATTTTCTCAGTTGAATTTGGTGATAGGGTTCCACCAATTAAGAGTGGGGGAGGGTAGCATTCCTTTGAGGGCATTAGAACAAGATATGGTTCGTACGAATGGTTAGTGATGCCATTCGAATTAACAAATGCGCCTGCTTTCTTTGTGGATTTGAGGAACCGGATTTTCCAAGAGCACTTGGATAGGTTCGTATTGGTATTCATAGATGACATTTTGATATATTCTAAGGATGAAAGAGATCATGAGATTCATCTTAGAATAGTGCTTGAGACGCTGAGGCAACATCAGCTAAAAGCAAAGTATTCTAAGTGTATATTTTGGAAAAGAGAAGTGAAGTTTCTTGGTCATATAGTCTCAAGAAAAAGTTTGTCGTTAGATCCAGCTAAGATAGAAGCTGTAAATAATTGGAAGAGACTCGAGACAATGACTGAGATAAATAGTTTTCTTGGATTAGCTGCCTATTACCGAAGATTTATCAAGGATTTCTCTCGTATAGCAGCACCGATGACTAAGCTAACAAGGGGAATATGAAGTATGTTTGGACTGATAAATGTGAGGAGGCATTTCAGAAGCTGAAACATTTATTGACCAATGCACCTGTGTTAGTTGTTCCAGATGGGTATCAAGACTTAGTGGTGTATATGGATTTATGTGGAACATGATAAGGAGCTGTGTTAATGTAAAGGGGTAAAGTAATTGCCTATGCTTCTCGACAGCTCAGACCGCATGAAGTTAGGTATCCGACTCATGACTTAGAGTTGACCACTGTATCCCTTTGGGAGAACGATTCGAGTTGTATATGGATCATAAGTCGCTAAGATACTTATTCTCTCAAAAGGAGTTAAACATGAGACAACAGAGATGGTTAGAGTTTATAGCTGCTTATGATTTTGGAATTGAGTACACACTTAGGAAAGGAAATAAAGTAGCAAATGCGGCCAGTAGGAAGCATCAGAATGAAGTATTAGCAATGATATCAGAGTGGAAAGATTTAGTGATGTTGACTAAATGTAGTGTGCGGTTAAGATCGACTGCTAGTTCTAGTCAGACTACCGCCAGGTTATCTTATTTGGAAGTTCGACCAACATTGATCGAAAGGATTGCTTCTAAATAAAGAGATGATCCAGTCTTATCTGAAAGAATTAGAAGATTGGAAGGTGGAACTAAATCGATGACTTGAAGGATTTTTATCTCGACCAAAATGGATGGTTGAGAAAGAAGGGATGATTGTTTATTCTAGATGTTGGAGACTTAAGGAAAGAAGTTCTTAGGGAATGTCACCGATCGAAGTTCACTATTCATCATATAGGAACTAAGATGTATCGGGAGATGAAGAGGAGTTTCTTCTAGGAAGGTATGAAAAGGGATGTTGGCTTATGGGTAAAGCACTGTTTAAACTGTCAGCAAGTAAAAGCCGAACATTATAAGCCAAGTGGACTGCTTCAAACTTCAGATATTCTAGTATGGAAATGGGATTCTATATCTATGGATTTTAGAGACAGGTTGCTAAGGTCGAATCGAGGAAATGAAAGTATCAGGGTTATAGTGGATAGACTGACTAAGAGTACACACTTTATACCCGTTAAGTCGACAATAACGGCGCCTATTTTGGCTAAGTTATTCATGAAGAATATAGTTAGACTGCATGGAGTTCCTATCTGTATAGTTAGTGATAGAGATTCCTTGTTTACTAGCAAATTCTAGAAGAGTCTACAAGAGGTTTTAAATACCAAGCTCAAGATGAGTACCACTTACCGTCCACAGACCGATGGTCAAACAGAAAGAGTTAATAAAGTTTTAGAAGATTTGTTAAGGGCTTGCGTGCTAGATTTTGGAAGATCATGAGAATATCATCTACAATTAGTCGAGTTTTTGTATAACAATAGTTATTAGACTAATATAGGGATGACAACTTTTGAAGCTTTATATGAATGGCCGTGTAAATCAATCGTATGTTGGTTAGAGACCAAAGATAGGTTAGTACTTGGTCCAGATTTAGTAAGAGAAGCGGCGGAAAAGATTGAGTTAATTCGAGCTAGAATGAAAGAGGCTCAATCTAGGCAGAAAGGTTATGCAGATAAGAGATGGAAAGACTTGGAGTTCTCAGTTGGAAATCACATTTTTCATCAAAGTTCCACCAATGAAGGGTGTAGTGAGATTTGGGAAATCAGGGAAATTAGCACCTAGATTTGTTGGACCGTTTCCTATTATAGAAAGAATTGGGAAACTCACTAATAGGATAGAGTTACCAAACAGTTTGGCAGGAGTCCATAACATTTTCCATATTTCTCATCTGGAAGTGTGTTCGAGATCCAGGAACTACTATTACTCTGACTGCATTAGAAGACTTAGTAGTGGAACCGGACTTGACTATAGTTAGACACCTAGTGCGTGTAATGGCTAAGGATGAGAAGAAGCTAAGGAATAAGACAGTCAAATTAGTAAAAGGCCAGTGTAGTGACGACAAGAAAGACTGTACTTGGGAAACAGAAGATAGGATTAGGGACACTTATACTAACTTGTTTGATGGTATGTTTTGCCTCTATACTTTTATGTTTGTTGGGTGTACCTTATTATAATTTCGAGGACAAAATTCTTTAAGGAGGGGAATCCGCAACAACCCTAATTTTGATTAACATTATTTAGGATATTTAATTGAGTAGATTAAATAAAATAATATAAAGTGACAAGAAGGAGGTAAAATAAGAACTAATGGAATTAATTTACATTATTTAGGATATTTAATTGAGTAGATTAAATAAAATAATATAAAGTGATAAGAAGGAGGTAAAATAATATAAACATTATTTAGGATATTTAATTGAGATTTGATAGTTAATATGGGTCGAGCCTTAATTAATGAACTAACGGAATTAATTAAAACATTAATAAGAAGGAGGTAAAATAAGAAGGGCATAGGAAAGAGTATATTTCCTTAATATATACTCTCTCATTTTCATTCCACCCTCACTCTATCATACAAACGAAATTAAAAGAGCAAGGGCCGGCCACTACAAGAAATTCAAGAGGAAGAAAAGGCTAGGAAATCAAGTAGAAAGCTTCGGGGAATCAAATCAAATTCAAATCTAAACTTTCTTAATCTATTCAGGGTGAATAATAGTTATACATCTCAAGTTTTTATTGTTATTTTCGGTTTTAAGTTCAAACCTGAATCTTTTACTTACATTATACCATGTTTTAGTTGTTTGGAGTATTATATGCTTATAGATGAATTATGGGATTTATTATGAGATTAATTATTAGGTTTTAAGTGTGAAAACATATATTTTGATGTCGAATTGACTTGAAACTTTGATATGATGTTAGAAACATTATTTTAGAAGTGAGCATTAAATTTTATAATTTTCTAAGAAAGTATGAATTTATTATGAATTTTCCAATTGGAGAAAATGGTTAATTTTGAGTTATAATTATTTAAAATAATAAAATAAATTTTTGGGCCCAAAATTTTTATATGTTGAATAATATGATTAATTTTATTTATCATGATTTTGGGGGATTTTCCCAAGTGCTAATGACTTATTATGAATTATTTAAACTATAAAATCTTAATTACTATTTTAGAATATTGATATAAAATGTTTGGTCTGTAAAATATTTTGCAAATGTAAAATCTGCTCTAAAGTAGTTTTCTAAAAAGAAATTATGTAAAGTATGTTGTAAATAATGGAAATTTGACAAAAATTTGGAGTTGGTAGAAAGAAATTTATTTTAATAAAAATATAATAGTTTTTGAATAAATTACGGCTTTGCCATGCCGAGGGTCATGGCGCCACACTTCACCCTACTGCTTCTATAAACTTCGATGGCAAACAGATATGATACATACGACATCAACTTCAGTTGATATGGAATGGATTATTATTTGTTGGAGTGTGAAATCATCAAGGTCAACACCATAGACTTCGACACTGGTATTTCCGTATGGTTTAAGTTCCACGTTTTATATAAAGGGGCAGTGTGCCGCATACTTATAAGGTCTCTGACCCAATTGTTTTCAAAGTAATGTATAGCAACAATAATGATGCCGCATGTTGCATATAATCTAACTTCAACAATGTAGGTAACTATGCCGCTTTTGACTGCGTTGACATCATTGATAATGCTACCGCCTTTATTCAAAACCATATGTTTTCGAAAACAGCTATGATGCCGATCCTATTGTCTTCGGCTCTAATGAAGCCACTTATTTTCCTTGAGGAAATGATGCCGAGATTTATCGATGTCGACACTATTCTTTTAAGACTTTAAGTTATGCAAACAAAGTAGTACATTTTATGATGTCAACACTCTATGAAGTGTGATGTATATGGTGTCGACTCTATGGACTTATGTTTTATAAGTTAAGGACTTTAAGGTGTGTTGTATTAAAAAAGGGAGATGACCCCAGAGGTGATAATGACGCCGATTTTTATCAATATAAGTGGTTTGATTGTTTTGGCCTTATGGCTTATGTTTTGGGAGGCGATGACCTCTAGATGATTTCGAACTTCATCAATATTATTTTGTAAAAGCATATATCATGGCATAAATAGATTAGTTAAAGTAAAGGGCTATAATTTTCCTTGTTTTATAGATATGATTTCAAGGGTCAAATCATTTGTAAAGAAAGTGTTTTCAAGGAAATAGAAAAGGGTATTTAGCCTATAATTTTACTAAAGAAATTATTGTTCCTATCACCTTTGGATAGATTGTGATAGGATGAATTGACTTGGAGATTAAAAAGGCAGACGGGACAGGTGTAAGGTAACACCCTATACTTCAGCTATTAGCCCCTTGCTAATATTAGTCCAAAATTCCAGTGCGCAGGGCTTGTCACGGGTTAGACTAAAAGTAGGTGTACGCATAGAAAGGAATATACAAAGATGAGATAATTTATTAGTGAGCCCATAAAACCATTAGGATTAGTTGACCCTAGAAATAGTAAGTTCCATACCAACCATCCAGTTTTCCCTCTAACAATAAGTTAGAATATTTGATATATCTGGTAGGTCCGAGTTAGCCATATAGGTTGGTAGTTATCCTGTGAAAACTAAACATTGGGACAGACAGTCCACTGATTTGATGGATAGTCATGATTACCCATATAGTATGCATGCATATGACTGTTTATATTGTTTATTTTAACCAATTTGGTTGCAGGAATTTGATTTGAAAAAGATATGTTTTAATAAGATATTAGCCAGGGGAAAAACTGGATCATTCTTAACGGCATGTTCTTACTATATATCAATAAACCGAGGCATATTATTATTCACACCAGGCTAGTTGTCTGACTCGAAGTTTATGTTTTCCCCTTAAACTCTTGGGTGCTCAAAATATGATTTGAGTAGGGCGGGAGTAAGGGTTTACAGGTTTAGTAGGTTTGGTAAATAAAGCTACCGAAGATGTGCAGGAGGCAAAGATTAACTATGTAGGAGACTACTATTTATTAATATATGCTGTGTTATGACAGTTGTTGTATGTGTGTATTAACAGTAGATGTGTCTGTCTATTTTGTAACTCTGATCAACCAGTGCGCCATCTTCATATGTCGCTCTTGATGTTTTTTGTGGTAACTATATTTTACCTGAACTTGGGCAATGTTATGAGATTATGTAATGAATATTAAATATTGTCTATGAAATGAAATTTGAAAGTTTGCTATGAAACCGCGTTTAAAATTATTTCATATTCCTGTGCTTCTGATGTTATGATACAATTAACAAATCTGCATTTTTTCATCGAAAATTAATACTATAGATGACTGCAGCATCTGCAGTGGTTAGTTTCAAGCCTTAAAATGGGGGATGTTATATGACTAGGTTTCACTAGTTGTGAGTAGCTGAAGATAGTATCCTGAAGGCTGCATTTCATACACCTGATGGATTGTTTAAGTGGCTGGTCAAGCCGTTTGGATTGCTTAATGCTCTAGCTTATTTTGTGGATTTGATGAGTAGGGTATTCCGGGAGCAATTGAACAAATTTGTGATGGTCTTCATGGAGGATATTCTTATTTATTCTAGAAGTGTAGAGGAGCATGAAATTCATCTAAAGAAGTAATGGACGTTTGAGAAGGAATTGGTTGAAAGCTAAATTTTCTAAGTGCCACTTTTAAGGGGATGAAGTTCGTTTCCTTAGGCATATAGTATCAATGGGTGGGTTGGCAGTAGACCTAGGGAAAGTAGCTGCAGTCAGAGATTCGAAGACTCCAAATAATGCATTAGAGGTCCATAGTTTTCTTGGTTTTGCAAGATTATACCGGAAATTCATTAAAGACGTTGCGAAGATATCAGCACCTCTGACTCATTTGACGAAGAAGAACCTGGTATATAATTGGATTCCGGAGTGTGAAGCAGCCTTTGTTCGATTGAAAGAATTACTGACGAGTACTCTAGTTTTGGTTATTTCGGATGGCACTAAACCTTTTACCGTATATACTTATGCATGTGGTATAGGTCTTGGTGCAGTACTTATGCAGGAGGGTAAGGTAGTAGCTTATGAGAGTAGACAGTTGAAAAATCATGAGAGGAATTATCCGACACATGACTTGGAATTGGCCGCTATTTTATTTGCATTGAAATCATGGAGGCATTATCTGTTGGGCGAGAGATTTGAATTATTTACAAACCATAAATCTCTCAAGTACTTGTTTTCTCAAAAAGATTAAAAACCTAAAGCAATAAAGATGGCTGAAGTTCTTATCTTATAATTTTGGGATTTCTTACACTTCATAAAAGGAGAATGTAGTTGTAGATGCTTAGAGTAGAAGACACGCTGAGGTGAATGCTTTGTTGTTGGAATGGAGAAGTTTAGATTTTATATTGAAATTTGATTTAAGACCTGGATTGGAATACGCACCTGGATTGTTGGCAGCAATAGAGGTTAGACTCGCACTGATAGATCGTATTGGAGTGAGTCAAGGGCATGATGCATTATTGGTTAATATTATGGAGCAGTTAGAATGAGGAGAAAGATCAAGTCACTGAGATCGTTACTCTAAGGATCATAAAGGCTATTTTAGAAGGAGCAGATGACTATGTATACCACTTATTAAGGAATTGATAGAGGAGGTCTTAAGTGAGTGCCATCACTCGAGAATTACTATTCATCCTGGAGGAGAAAAGATATACCGAGATGTGAAGAGAACATTTTACTGGCCAGGAATTAAGAAGCAAGTAGCATAATATGTGGCGAAGTCTATTACTTGTCAAAGGGTGAAAGCGGAGAAAAAGAAGCTGAGCAGACTACTACTTCCGTTAGATGTACCATAGTGAAAGTGGGAGCGTATATCCATGGATTGTGTGGATGGATTGCCTCGAAGTAGAAATGGTAACGAGAGTATATGGGTGATAGTAGATCGTCTTACGAAGAGCGCACATTTCATTCTGGTGAAGAGCATGAGAACAGTGGCAACATTGGTAACTCGGTACATCAAGGAGGTGGATCAGTTACATGGAATTCCAACTAGTATAGTAAGTGACCGAGATTCGCTTTTCATAAGCAAATTCTGGAGGAGTCTACAAGAAGCATTAGGGACAGAATGGAATATGAGCACATCATATCACCTACAGACTAATGGACAAACGGAAAGAGTAAACATAGTGATGGAGATTTACTGATAGCTTGTATATTAGATTTCGGGGGATCGTTGGAGGATCACCCACCTTTGGTGGAATTTGTATATAATAATAGCTATCAAGTAAGTATAAGCATGGCACCATACAAAGCTCTGTATAGGAGACCGTGTAAATCACCTTCGTGTTGGAGGGAATCTACAGATAAGATTATCTTGGGTCCATATATGGTTAGAGATATAATGGAGAAGGTAGAGCTTATAAGAAAGAGGATGAAGACCACACAAGACTGACAGAAATCATATGCTGATAAAAGGAGAAAGGATTTGGAAATCGAAGTGGGAGATTTAGTATTTGTTAAAGTTCTCCATTAAAGTGGGTATTGAGATTCGGAAGTTTAGGAAAACTAGCGCCTAGATTTGTAGGCCCATTTCTAGTTTCGGAGAGGAAAGGTTGGCATATAGATAGAGTTACCCGAAAAGATGGCAGGATTTCACAATGTATTTCACGTGTCACATTTGGGAAAATGTGTACACGGTCCGATGACTGTAATAGCGCCTAGCCAATTTGAAGAAGTGGAGTTGGAATCTGAGCCAAGTTCATCTTGCAATCCAGCCCGTATTGTGGAGTGTGAGGTGAAACGACTTAGAAATAAGATAGTAAAATTGATTAGAGTGCAATGGAGAAATGGCCCGGTAGAGAGTACGTGACAGCCAGAGAAGAGGATAAGGACTACACATTCGCAACTCTTTACCAGTATGTTTCTCGATATTGATTTGATCTCTTGGTTATATTATTCTAGGATTAGGATTGGATGCTTTGGATGATTTATGTGTATATGATTGGTTTGCATGCATATAGAAATATACGTCTATTCTATACTAGGATGTTCTGCATCATGCCTATATGTCATCTTATAACATTCATGTAGGATGCATTAGTTGCATTTATGCACTTAAGATTAGAAATTTTGCATTTTCATGGCATGCCTATCTATATATATGCTCGGATAATATTATATTATTTAGTTTCTTTAATTCGAATGCTATGATTTGTCGATGTTAGTGAATGGATATTATATTATATTCTTCGTTCCTTAGGAATTTCGGGGACGAAACTAATTTTAGGGGGGAAGAATGTAATACCCTGGAAAATCACAAACAATTTTAATAAATAATTAAAATATGCAAATATGAAGAATATTGGATTTATAAAAAATAATTAAATAAAATAATTATTAAGAGTGGCACAATAGTAATTTTATAAAAGGTGGAATTTAATGTTGAAATCAACACTATTGCGATCGTCTCTTTTTTATGAGTCATGTTGTTTTTTTGTTTGTTTCATTTGGAGTCCGTAGGCAGAAGATATGGACGAAAAGGTGATCGAATCGAATGTGCCCCAAAACAAGGTTTGAATTTTAACATTTGAATCAGGAAGTTAAATGGTTTCCCTCCTGTTATCCGACATTTTGACTCGACTATATTCGAACTGATTGCACTAGTACAAAACAGATCAGTTGCTTCGCCTCATTTGTGTCGGTTGTCCATAAAACCGACACAAATAGTGTAATTTGTGTCGGTTGTTCATTAACAACCGAAACTATTGACTTATGGGGTAAAAAGAAAATGTTAAAAATGTAATTTGCATCGGTTGTTCTTAAGAAACCGACACAGTTGAAGGGAAGCAATAGATCTACTCGTGTCGGTTGTTTGAACAACCGACACAATTAAATACAATAGCATCAGTTGTCCAAAAACCGACACAATAGGCACGCAACTTTTCCCCCCAAATTAATTTCAGCCGCCCCATCTTTTACCGCGAACCATAAATTTTAGAGGAAAAATTTAGCCATTACGTACCCGACCCATCTCTTTCTTTTCTTCTTCGTCTCCTTAACCATAAATTTTATTCCGTCTCCTTATGCTTCTCTCTCTTTTGAACTAAAGTCGAGTGATTGAAGAGTTTGCGCACCATCTACTCTCCTTCTCCTCTAACCCGCAACAACTATCTCAAAAGAACTCGAACCCATAAAACACAAGCATCAAAAACGTCCTATCCGGCACCAATGAAAGGATTCCCATACCTGCCTCCATCGCAGAAAGATCTAATGAACGACCTCATTTCATCCATTGAAGCTTCCGTAGGTCCCACCCTTCTTCCATCCCAAGTAGCAGCCGATGTCCTTCACTTCCAGAACGACCTAGGCACTTCTCAAGGCTCTCTTGATATCAGATCCGGTTCTCCCACTTCCACTGTAATTTCCTTTCTTCAGTCTATTTTTACTAAGCTTTTAACATTCCAAATTGATGTTTGGAGATTTGGAAGACAATTTTTTAAATAAAGACATCACTATTAAACACCGATCAGCAGAGATTTTCTTCTATATATCATCTGTTGATAATACTTCTAAGCATGCTAAGTTAGTGTCAATATTTTTATTGCTTGGTACTGCTCTAGTTTTGTTTTGGGAAGCAGTCTGTTCTTTTTGTAGATTGCACTGTTGAGTGTTTATGCGTGCGTGAGATCTACATCTACTTGTGCGTTAATTCTTCAGTTGAGTTTTGTTGTGAAATGTCTTGTCCAGCCATGGTCTCGAGTATGTTTATAGGAGTTTGTGTCACTGTTTGAATACCTAAACTGTAGTTTGTTTGTTGTATATCATTTACGTTCAATTTCAGTTTGTTTGAATACCTAACTTGCTTAAATTTCAAAACAAACAATCTGCCATCCAATTAAGTTAGTAAAAGAGGATTATCTTTCTTTCAGTTAAGCTGTCTTGACAATATAAACAAGTTCATACCAAATCCGTTTCATTTTATTTACATAACAAAGCAAACTATTACAAATGATCAATAAAGAATAATATTTCCAGTGACAAAACAAAGCAAAAGTCGGAACAATTTAGCCTTGAGCTCAGGTATATATATGACTGCTAAGTAACAGACAACTATCGGATACAAATAGGTTCAAAACCTCAATTTACGGCATTCTTACATACATCCTAATCAAACTGGTATAAAAATCTCAATATTTGTCACTCTCACATACAAATTAGGTTCCCGTTACAACCGATTAATGCAGTATAAATATGTCTATGTTGCTGATAGATACATCTCGTTTCAAAGTCGCATTTAAAGAACAAGTGAGTAGTGGTTTCTGGGGCTATTTTACAAAAAATGGATTATGGTTTAAATTATTTGTTATTTTGGTATTTAAAATGTAATAGTGTTAAGGTTACCATGTAGAACAATTCACATATGAACTTTTACTTTGTAAAGTGCTTCGATTTTCCAAATTGGTTTAAAAATAGCTCAAAATAAACATGCCTGAAAAGGTTAAAATTTGTACATATATCTTGAAGTGTAGCTTTCCTTTTTACCCCAACATCAGACAAGTTGATCATGTAGGTCTGTCATAGTACTATGTTCCATAATGTTAATTAGCTTTTGAAATTGAGTGAAGACATTCCCTCGTGGTTTTGCCTAAAAGAGATGTTCCAGTCAAAAGCGCCATTTTGTGCAGATGTCCATTATAAGGTTGTTTTTGCTGTTAGAAGCTAGGAAAAGTTCGAGAAAATCATATTTAAGGAAAAGCAGGGTAACGCATGGGTAGTTCCAAAAAGAAGTTGAATTTGCAGAGCATGTGTTGAGTTCAAGGCCCAGTATAAATAACTGAAATAGGTTAGATATATTTTTCTAAAAAAAGAAGAATATGTGATTGTTTGGTTTTGTAAATATTTTTAGGGCTATTGTAGTAATAGTCACATATTATTATTTTTCCATGAGGTATCGATCGACAGCGGCAGGAAGCTACACTGTTAAAGGATTTTCCATGAGGTAGAAGTCTCGGTTGATGGTAATAATTTTATGGTGGATTTTAATTTTAAAATGTTCATGAATTAAAATTAATTCACTTAACCTTAAAGTGATAAGTCCAACAGCACATTTGATCTAAAAGGTGATAGTCCAATAACACCACAACTTGTCCCCCAATCGATAATCGTTCCCATGCACGCACTTGCATTGGCTTATTTTGTGGATATATGGTATGATCAATGGTGGATTTAAGCTTTCAGATAGTTTTCATATATACCTAGTATAACAATATTATCCTAATTCAGGTTAAAGAACTTTTGGACGATGAGCCGGGAAACTCGGAATATGTTGACCTAGAAAAGGAGCTTGAAGAGGTGATAGTTTTTCCTATTTTTATTTAATTGGATTATTCATATTTTTTTCCAAATTTTATTCAGTTCTTTGAAAATTTGTATTACTGGGTCAGTGAGTATAGGATTACAGGATTAAGTTAAGTACAAACTGTGATCGTGCCTATAGAACTATCTGACTGTCCAATTCTCCCCATTTTGTACTTGCTTTGTTTTTAAGTTCATTTTATCAAGTGTTGAAGTCTGTCTTGCGACTTCATGTTGCTTTTAACAGTGACCATATCTCTACGTAGCCGTTGAGATGTGAGGAATGTACATTACATATCAGGTAAGGTGAAAAGAAAAAACATTGGGGATGTCTGATACAAACAATAATGAAGTATGTGCTCCTTGGCTTTATAGAGATTCCCATCACCCTTTATCTTTGATTCTTTTGCAGGTCTAATATGTATCCTTACCTGCTTGGAAATTCATGATGTGTTGTGTCCGTGCTGAATCTCTAAGTTTGAAACTCATATTTCAACGCAATGAACTAATGATAAGAAGATGTAATTATATATGTAACTGATTAGGCGATTTATACAAAATGCAGGCCATTGCACTTACTGAAGAACTGTTAGCTGCTGCAAAACACAATGATCAAGTTGGCATGGTGGCACAGTCACATACAAAACACAATAAAATGGAGCAGCCTGACATTGTAAGCTTTTCTTATTGAAATATGGCTTGTGGTGTCTTTTGTATGTTAACCTGTTAATTGGTAATCTAGCAAAACTGTGTACGGGATTGGACTGAAATATTAAAGGAAGCAGTACTATAGGAGACCATGCGGCAAAATTACTGTTAATAAATGTGCTATTTTTGTGTTGGGCTTAAACAGATATGGTAGTCTCTATATTGAATTAAAATATGAAAAAGTGTATCATCTTTAGCAGTTCCTTTTGTACCCATATAATGGCCTAAATCTAAATTCACTTGCAGCGTGTTACTTTTGTGGAAGATTTTATACTGAATATATGTTTTTGTGGAATTTCATACTGCCCCCATATAAGAATGTGTTATTGCAAACTAGGTTTGTCCATACATGCCCAACTTGATTTTGACCATCTTGCATGATAAAATATCGAACAATTTGGACGTTTTGATTCAAGATTTAACAATATCAGTTTCTCAGGGTACAAGCAGGCATGGTGCATTTCCTTTAAGATATGATAAAATCATCAGTCTCCTTTAAGATATCATCAAAATGATCTTAACTTTCTTAGCCTGAATAATTAATATGCATGAAAAATAAATGTCATAAAGAATACACTGTGGTTAAAGCTAGCAAAACTTATATTATATATGTTTGATCTCGTAAGAAAGGTTGCTGCAAGTAATGCAAACGCATAGTAACTTCTTGTATTTAGAAATAGAAAAAGGTATACAGGTTTGTAACTTGCGTAACTATTTATTTCAGATGGTTTTCCACGTTTTCATGAGAACCAATTATTTCATGTGCATACATTATAGAAATTATAGAAAAAAAGACTAGCTCACTTCCCCTGTTATTTTATTTACATGTCCTCATTTTTTTGTCTTTTGGTAATGGTTCTTAATTTGCACTTCCCCTGTTGTACTTGTGCACTTGACCTGATGCTTTATTTCATTGTTTGTATTACTTTTGTTCCTATATGCAAACAATTTCGTCCCTACTACTGTTGAAATAAATGGATGACTGCTATATAATTTTGTATTTCCATCCATGTTTTCTTGCCTTTGTGTCTTGTTCATATATAGTATCACTTGGTGTTCTAAATCAGATTCTTGGATACTAAGTAAAAACATTTTATGAACTTTGTGAATCTTCTTGCTTATGTATAACTACATATATATGAGGTATACTTTCTTAAATTTTGAATTTTTTAAAATCAGTTTAATCATGAATAATTAGTGAAGTATTTTGTAAATCAAATAAACTCAATTGTTTTGATGAAAACACTTTTAAATAATTGTCCATAGATTTATGAAGTTAAAGCTTTGGTAGATACAATCCCGCAGCAAAAGGGTTAATGTTATTAGGATGAAATTGATAATTGGGTTGAAACTACTCTATTTGTAATTATTCTTACACTAATTCTAGAATAACAGTGTGTAACTAATGGATTGCTTGGGTATTTCACATTAATATAGGCATTTTAGACAAAAGAATTATCCCATGACGCATACACAACATTGCATTTTTGATTAAAACTATGATATTTTAATGTATAATGCACACTTTTTTAAACACATACGTTCCCGCTTAATTTAAAAGAAAGGCAGTGAAAGATGACTCGGCTATAGCTGATGGTTTTTATACTTCTATTCATACTCATTCTACTTAACCAATGATTTTTTATTTAAACGGTATTGAACTTCCATAGTTTTGGGTATGTAGAAAATATACCCGCATTAGTTTTATAATCTGATGTTAAGTTGTTTTCCATCTTTGGGTGTGTGCAATCAATGGGCTCGGCTCAAGAAAATGTTTAGATAGAATGAATTTGGTACTTCGGTTGCATAGCCTGATTTGTTGCAGTGGCTAGAAATAAAGCAAGGCTGATAAATAGTAATTTCTTTGTGTTTGAGTTGTAAGTAAGTGTGAGCAGCCCAATTAATTAAAACAACCATGTAATGTTAGTGTTTGATTATAATAGTTGACGTGATTACATTTATTTATTTAATAAAGATCATTTGTTCTTGAAAGCTTCCAGTTTTTTGTGAAAGCCCAATTAATTAATACTGCCTGTTTGTTGTCTAATTGACAAGAAAGGAAATGGATAAAATTTTTAAAAATATAAATACTAGAGCAAAAAAATTGCATGTGTAATGATTTTAAATATGTCAAATCGAGTGATTACTTCATATCCTTCATAAAAAATTTATGTCATGATTTGCATGTGTCATAAAATATGCATACACTTGGTCTCACAAATTAGTATTCCCTATCGTATCCTTATTCCCTTCATATCCTTTTTGTTTGATTTTTGTTCATACATTTTTTCCTTCATTGTTTTATTTTTCTTTATCTTGAAATTTGGTGCACAAGAAACATTGGATCCATGTTCCCAATTCCTTTCCACTTACAAGTGGTCACTAGGAAAATTTGTATCTTTGTTAAAGTTGGCAATTTTGTTTTGTTCACTATTTAGGTGTAATCTACAGTACACTAGCAGGAGACCATCTGTTACTACCATGAGTTGCATCAAAAATCCCTTTGGAAATGCTTATTGGAATGTCAACGTATCAAATATTCTAAAATGTAATATTTAGTTGATTTCATTATAATTTTTACTTAATTAGAACCATTGGACAGAAAAGCCAGAGATTAAAAATTAATTACTACACAAAAATATGAATTCAAATAACGAAAATAATAATAAAAGAAAACAAGAGCATATAGATTTGAACCACTTGACAGATTTCTCACAGAATACTCCATTTCTTAACCCAAAATGTACCCGAAATTGTTTAAACTTTTCACCATCAACTGCTAGTTGTAGCCTTAATTTCTTCTCAGTTTGCAATAATTGTGTTACCTGTTCAATCTAGTGCAATTATTCGAATCCGAACAAGATATTTGCGGTTGTAGGAGCTACGGCGTACGGGTTTGAAGTTAACAGGTATCGGGTTTCCAGTGGCACTGGTGTTTTTTTAGGCACAGTGAATCGTGGAGTGTACCAACCTTTGTATAATTCTAAGGTTTCGTTCAAAGTCGATCTTTTAATTATTATGATGATTTTCTTATATGATCTTTGTATTTAAATAGTATAATTGGTTGCTGTAACTGACAGGGAACTGGAGTGTTTCTTCCTCGATCCAATGTGGCCATGGCAGTGAAGAAGACTACTCACAGGCCTAATAAGTTTTATTTGGCGGTGAATTATTGTTTTTATCCATGCTGTAGATTTGTTATGTGTAAAGGAAGACTTCAAAGTTCAATTTGATTTAGCACTATAAAGTTACAGGTGAAGTATATTACACAAATAATTATTTGTACTTGGTATTCAATATGATTTAATGTTTTTGTACCACTCACCGTTCCCTTTTTTTCCAGGCAAAAATAAGTCACAATATACGTTGCTAAGCTGATGTGTATGTCATATATTACATAATATATGTTTTTGTACCACTCACCGTTCATATACAATTACATAATTATCATATGATACATGTGTGTATGTCAGGTAATGTATGATGCTGTTGGTGTTCGTTTACATGCTGGAAAGCAGGCTGAGGTTGTTTATAAACTCACATTCAAAGTCATATATTACCATTCATTGATACACTAAAACATTTTTATATATTGGATGTTTTCCAGGTATTGAATCAAATTGTATATGAACTGCCTTTTGAACACCCGTTAGCTGAAGCAAGACCATTACGAGAGCTTCTTGGCCATACTCCTTGTCAGGTTTTGCTCATCATCTCATCACTTCTTTTTTATCTATTTATTGTTTAAAAAAAATAGTACTCACAGTCGTAGAAATTTTATATATTCGTATGTTTATATTCAGGTATTAGCTGGATCCGTTCTAGGAATAGTCATAGTGGTTATAGGACATCTCGTCAGGTTCACCACAAGCAAATCCTGATTCATTTGCTGGCTGTGATTATTTTCATATTGTGATTAAAATATTGGTTGAACTACTTCATACTGTAAATACACATTGATTTCTGAGAAAAATTCATTCTTATACCAAGTTACCAACTGACAACACACATTATCAACCGTGAGTAGGTAACAGTTTCAGCATTATTACATTATTACATTATTGATAAGGAAGTGCAGGCAGTGGAGTCTAGTCATGAAGGAACCTCACTTCCTGTTCCAACTAAACATCACAGCACGATAGGAGAAGCGGTTGGGAGTTTTGTTCAATGGCCTAAAAGCCTTGTGCTTTTAAGAGATAATGATACGGTAATGAATGCATTTTTCCTCCTTAATTTAGCTTGCTAAACTCCTCTATTTCATATTAGAACATATTAAAGAAGTAAAATTTCTTCATACTAGAACTTATTATAGATAATTTAGCTATTTATAAACTTATCGGAAAGTAGTTAACATATGAAGTTGAATTCTTAGCAACTCTCTACAAATAAAACTGAGAGAAGATACCGAGAAAACTACATCTGATGCTATTAATAACAAGTACGACTTGATTTTGGATGAGTTAGAAATAGTAAACAAGGAAATAATTTTTTATATATATTGCAGAGTATTCAGCTTATGCATAAATGTATAATATTACCATAAATGTATATTTGAATGTTTTGGAGAGAGTGAAGTGATGTATGTTTGTGAAAGAGGATAGCAGTTTGATGGTTATGAGGAGATATCACAGTTGGTGATGAAGTAGGGGCTGTCTATAAAACAGGGATCTCGAAATAAATTTCCTTGTAGCTATCATTTAATTTGTTTCCAATATTCAGCTTATGCATGGTTCAACCTGTGTTTGAATTACATTCCTCTCAAACTGATCTTTTATATATATTGCAGAGTATTCCTGACTTAATTATTGTCTTTTGTATAACAATTCTCTTAATTGCAGGACTTTGTACGAGACGGTTCTTATAACCAACAAGAGATACACGAGGTTCGAGAGAATTTAGCTAGTTATATCATGTATAATTGGATGTAGTTGGTTGTGTACGCTGATCTTTTGTAACGTACGTTGGTATTTTGTTATGTACGTTATGTTTGTGATAGATTATATTCTATTTTGGTCTGTAAACATGAATTATGTTGATGGATAATATAATTATATTTTTTGTTCAATCAGTTTATAGTAATGTTGGTTTATAAAAAATTAAAATTCAATTTCATACTCTTTCTATAATCTTAAACGGTAATAATATTTTTTTTTACTTCAGATATTACTTGTGTCGGTTGTTACTTCAAAGAGAACCGATACAACTTTATATCAATTGTGTCGGTTGAACAAACAAACATAACCGACACAAATATCAATCATTTGTGTCGGTTGTTATTAAAGAACCGACACAAAACTATGAACAGTTGTGTCGGTTTTTCTAAAAGGACCGACACAATAAACGACAGTGTGCTTCACTATACAAGCTGATTTGTGTCGGTCCTTTTAGAAAGACCGACACAACTGTTCATAGTTTTGTGTCGGTTCTTTAATAACAACCGACACAAATGATTGATATTTGTGTCGGTCGTACAACCGACACAATAGAAAAATGTCTTTTGTGTCGTCTTCATATGAGTCGGTTGTAAAACCGACACAACAGGGGTTACACAACCGACACAAATGACCAGTTTTGTACTAGTGTTGGACAAGTTATATTCAACTATTGTCAAGGCCAGTAAGTCCAGAGCGATGATTTGGGCTTCAGAAATCAAGTACAAATGATAATATGAAGTCGTTATCGAACGAAATTGAGAGATATGCAATGCAAAATGTCCGAAGTATGGAATATAGTTCAATATAGAGGAGGGATCGTCTATAACTATTCTCCAGCATAGGGATCGGCATGTTTTAGGAAGCAAGAGCAATTTAATAGAAAACAATCAATATCTCAAGATCCATAAGCCCAATGCATATGAAATTTTGTGAGCAAGATGTGGGGACCCTAGGGAGCTTACCCTAGGGATTACACGTCAAAAAGATGAAATAAGAGGGATCGATGTTCTTCCCTCAATAGGGATAGGTTGAAAACACAAAACAATTCACATTGAAGTAAAGATAGAGCAATAACTCAAGTTCTACTAATCCAATTGGCATGAAACTTGGAGTCAAAGCATACTACAATATGAGGAGGCTACCATAGGGATCGCACCCCTAAATACCTCCAAAATAGGGATCGACACCGATACCTATTCCTTGGGATTTGGGCAATGTGATCCCTCTTATGGGTCCATATTGTTTTGGAGGTCCTCTACCGAATTTTCAGGGAGATATTTTGCCATCTTCGTCTATAAATATAGGCTTGGTTGTTCATTTTTGGGACTTTTACGCTGCTTATTACTTTGTACTCTATTGTAACTAAGGATTTTCATCCGATCACTATTTTACTCAATTTACAAAGTGGTTGATAAAGCCATCTCTTCAAAGTGGACGTAGGCAGTCAACGCAATCGCCGTGTCTTTGTTATTTGCTTATTTCTTATTGTTTTATTGCTATATCCACTCTGTTTATATTTACTATTCATTATTTATTTCTGTACACAAACTCTATTGGGTGTTTGCGACCATTTTTGGTGCAAACATTTTGGTGCTTTCACTGAGAACCTGATTCTCAGCCCTATTTGGATCCCTTTTTTACTACTGGATTGCATAAATCCCCCAAAGAGATCCGCAATCATCTTCAAAAAGCTTGTTCATTCTATTCAGATTTGAAAAAGTCTAAGGAAACTATCAACAATGGTTAGGAATACCAGATCTACATCTAAAAATGAAGAAGGAAACTAGAACGCTAACATCCAGCAAGGAGGCCCGAGCAATCTACCAGTGGATGATAATGCTACCAATCTAGTTGATGTCCATAACCCCGCTGATTCCATCACAAGAGCTGAATTCCAGAATCTGATGAGAGAGCTAGTGGATAGCTACCGGTAGTTGAATTAGCAAATTCAAGCCAATATCAATTTAATGAACCAACTCAGTCAGCAATAGCATGGGAAAGCTAGGAGGGACCCTACTTGTAACATCCCCTATTTTGAGGCGAGAAGCTAAGCGCTACAGATGCTGCAGTCATCCATAGTACTAACTTCCGGTGATAAAATACAGTAATGTTAATGGTATCTATAATATATGAAGCACATGAATATGAAATAAAATCATACATTTCAAAAACAACTTTTCTCATTACATTTCAAAACAATATTTCATATTCAATTACATAATCCCAAAACGATTCCCAAGTTTTGATCAGATATAATTATTGCAAATTACGCCAAGAGCGACATATGAAGATGCCCCCTTGGATGATCAGAGTACTCAATAGACATATCAGTCTTAACACATCACAGCGGGAATAAAACTAATAACTCCTAAATAGCTAAAATTTGCCTCCTGCTCGTCTCCGGAAGCTAATTCGTCCACCTACTAAGCCTGTAAAACCTTAATTCTCAATCTACTCAAATTAATTTTAAGCACCCGAGAGTTCAAGGGGAAAAATAGAAACTTCGAGTCAAACATAAAGCCTGGTGTAAATAATACTATTACATCTCGGTTTACTAATATTAAGTGAGACCACGTCGCATAGCGGAACGGGTTTCCCCTCACTAATATCCCTTTTAAAAACATATCTTTTGCAAACCAGAATCCTGCAATCAAACTGATTAAAACAATAACAGAAATATCATATATGCACATAAATCAGGTAATCAGTGGACTATCTGTCCGAACAATATAGTTTTGTTTGGCTAACTACTAACCATTGGCTGACTCGGGCCTACCGGACAAAATAAATAATCTAACTTTTGTTAGACACACTTCTGGACGGTCTGTCCTTAACTTACTTCTCCCACGATCAACTGATCCTAATGGTTTTGCCGGCTCACCAATAACCTATCTTTCTCTATATATTTCTTTTTGTATGTAACATCATTTTAGTCTTACCTGTGGCAAAGCCCTACACACTGGAATTTTGGACTTATATTAGCAAGGGGCTATTAGCTAAAGTATAGGGCGCGACCCTATACCAATCTCATCTTGTATTCTAATATCCGAGTCATTTACTTAGGGTTATCTACCCCATCAAATTTTCCTTGAAAACATTTCTTTTTAATTGATTTAACCCTTTAAATCACACTTAAACAAGGAAAATATACTTTTTACTTTACTCAAATATCTTTGCCATGATATATGCTTTACACAAAACAATGTTGATGAAAACCTAAATCAATAGGGTTATCTATCCCTTTAAAACAAGTTAAAGCCCTTCTTTAACTTAGAAAACATTAGGTTTTAAATCGAAGATATCATCTTCAAAAACCTTGTTTAAAAACTGGGACATTCCCTTTCGAATCCATTGAAAGTACCCCTTTCAAAATAGGGAAACAACTTTACCTTGAAACACTAAGCCAAAAGGCTAAAAACATACCTTTCGAAACCTTTTAAAATAGACCTTTTGAAATCATTGAAAGTATTTCTTCAAAGGCTTTATAAACCTTAGACATCCTCTTTTCAAAATACTTTAAACTTGCCTTTTGAAAGCATTGAAAATCTTCCATTTAAAACTCGAGTAAACCTTTCGAAGACATTGGGGTACCTCCCATTCAAAACCTACGTTATATACCTTTCGAAAGCATTAATATTCCTTATTAAAACAAACCTTTCATAAGCATTGGGTCCAAGTAAAAGTTTGTGGAACATAGCTTTGAAACCATTTCAAAACATTCCTTTCGAAACCTTTGGTTTAACTTTTAATATATCTAAGGGACATAAAAGAACTGGGGCAAAAGCATTGCTTTCGAAAGCATTATTCCTAAGTAAAAGAAAGTGGATGGTTTGAAACTACCCCTTTCGAAAGCATGGAGAAGCGGCTTCAAAGTTAAAGGCACAAGAACCCTTCCGAAGGCATTGATTCGAAAGGTTGAATGTGGCGGCAGGGGTTTCGACCCCTTCGAAATCTTGTTTTAAAAACAAAAGCTGGCAACCCATTTGGAAGCCCTTTTTTTATATAAATAGAAGCAAGTTGGTTAAGTCGAAAGCTCCAACCCCTTCAAAAGCCTTGTTTGTAATAAAAATAGTTTCAGGTTTATAAGAACTACTTCAACCCCTTCGAAAGAATATTTCGACTCTATACCTTCCGCCTAACTCCAATCCACTACGTACCAAGGCATTGATTCCATGTGTATTGGTTTCGACTTAGTTGGAGGCAGAGATATATGGGGTCGAAAGGTGGCTACTATAAGTGGCGAAGCAATAAACCTTAACAAAAGTGATTTTTAACCTTTTAAAGTAATACATTTCCAACTAACTTGCCTTATTTGTCAACATAAAATTGGTTGCCAATTATTTTTCAAAATCTTTTCTAAAAGTGCTGCCGAATTGAGTAATTAACGGTTTAAAACATTTAGCAAATTGCCCCTTCTGCTTTTCTAAACATATAAAACATTTAAGTTCCGTACCTTAAATAATTTTATATCTTTAATAAAATACATAGGAAAATTCTCCAAAAATTCCCATTAATCACTTTTAATACGTTTTCTAATATATTTAAATTTCTGACCCAAAGCTTAAATATAATAGCTGAAAATAATTTAACCCAATTTAACCATTTTTTTACTAGAAAATTCATAATAAATCCACAACAACTTAGAAAATTATGAAACTCGAAACCCATCTCTAAAATAATGTTTCTGACCTTATATAAAAAACGCAAGCCATTTGGATGTCATTTGATAGGTTTTTCAAATCAAATCTTATCATAAAATCTATATGAAACAACATAAATCATCAACAAGCATATATAACCATTTAAACAATCAAGAGATGGCATTTTTCTTGAAAAATAAATTCGGATCTTATCTAGAAACCAAAAGCAATAAACATGAGATGTAACCTATTATTCACCTTAGCTTGTTGTTAAGGAGTTTGAGATTTGTCGTTGAATTGATTTGATTAAGCTTCCTTCTTGAATTCTTGCTTATCTTCCTTTAGATTTCTTCTAATGATGGTCGGCCAAGCTCTAGGTTTAGTTTTTATTTGTGAATATTATAAATGAAATTGGAATAAGGGTTTAGGGTATAAGAATATAATATATTCTAATTTTGCCCTTATCTTATTACCTTTACTTACTTCATTTTAAATTTCCATTTGTTTATTCGTTACTTAAGGCACGACTACCTTATAATTATATAAATCTCAATCTCTTAACCAATTTAAGCTTTACATTATTCTATTTAATTTATCTAATTAAATGTCCTGAGTAATGTTATTTAAACTTAGGGTTGTTACAGACTCCCCTCCTTAAAGAATTTCATCCTCGAAATTACGATAAGGTACTCATAAACTCAATCATAAAGGTAAAACATACCATGAAACAAATCAGGATAAGTATCTCTAACCATGCTCTCAGTTTTCCAAGTACGGTCTCTCTCGTCGTCACTCCGCTGGACTTTGGCTAATCTGACTGTCTTGTTCCTTAGTCTCTTCTCATCTCCCACGACTATACGAACTGGCTATCTAACTATAGTCAAATTCGATTCCACTACTAAATCATCTAACATAGTCGGTGCTATAGTGGTCTTTGGATCTCGAATATACTTTCTTAGATGAGAAATATGAAAAACATTGTGGACTCCTGCCAAACTACTTGGTAACTCCTCTCTATACGCGAGTTTCCTAATCCTTTTTATAATAAGAAATGGTCCAACAAATCTTGGTGCCAATTTCCTTGATTTTCCAAATCGGATTACACCTTTCATTGGTGATACCTTGACGAAAACATGAACTATAATTGAGAACTCTAAGTCTTTCCATCTTTTATTAGCATAGATGTTTTGCCTAGACTGAGCTACCTTCATTCTAGTTCGAATTAACTCAATCTTTTCTGCAGCTTCCCTAACCAAATACAAACCAAGAACTAACCTATCCCCGGTCTCTAACCAACAAACGAGAGATTTGCATGGCCTTCCATACAAAGCTTCAAACGGTGCCATCCCTATACTAGCCTAATAACTGTTGTTATACGAAAACTTGACTAAATGTAGGTGGTCTTCCCATGATCCCCTAAAATCTACTACACAAGCCCGTAACAAATCTTCTAAGACTTTGTTAACTCTTTTCGTTTGCTCATCTATTTGTGAATGGTAAGCGGTACTCGTCTTAAGCTTGGTACGTAAAGTCTCCTGTAGACTCTTCCAGAATTCGCTAGTGAATAAGGAATCTCTATCACTTACTATACTACTAGGAATTCTATGCAGTCTTACTATATTCTTCATAAACAACTTAGCTAAAACAGGTGCCATCCTGGTTGACTTAACTGGAATGAAATGGACACTCTTGGTCAACCTGTCCACTATAACCCATATGCTTTCATTTCTTCTACTCGACCTTGGCAACCCGTCTATAAAATCCATTGAGATAGAATCCCATTTCCATACTAGGACATCTAAAGGCTGAAGTAACCCACTTGGTTTCTGATGTTCATCTTTTACCTGTTGACGGTTCAAACACTGTTTCACCCATAATCCTACATCTCTTTTCATGCCTTCCTAGAAGAAACTTCTTTTCATGTCTTGATACATCTTAGTTCCTCTCGGATGAATGGTGAACTTTGAACGATATCATTCTCCAAGAACTTCCTTCCTAATGTTTCCCACATTTGGAACACATAGTCGTCCTTTCTTTCTCAACCACCCATTCTAGTCAAGACTGAAATCTTTTAAGTCATCGCTCTCTGTTCCATTCCTTAACTTTCTGATCCGTTCAACTAATAATGGATCCTCTCCTTGCTGAGAAGCAATCCTTTCGATCATCACTGATCGAACTTCTAAACATGATGACATAGTAGTTTCCTTACTAGATATAGCTTCAGATCTCCACTGTATTCTGCATGTAGTCAAAGTTTCTAAATCTTTCCACTCAGCTATCATTGCCAATACTGCATTCTAATGTTTCCTGCTAAGTGCATCTGCAACCTTGTTGCCTTTTCCTGGTGTGTACTCAATACCAAAGTCATAAGCGCCTAAAAATTCTAACCACCTTTGTTGCCTCATATTCCACTCCTTCTGAGAGAATAGATACCTCAGCGACTTATGATCCATATATAACTCGAATCTTTCTCCCAAAAGTTAATGCCTCAATACCTTCAATGCTAAAATTGCTGCAGCTAATTCCAAATTGTGAGTTGGATATCTAACCTCATGAGGTATGAGTCGTCGAGAAGCATAGGAAATCACTTTACCTCTTTGCATTAACACAGCTCCTAATCCTATTCCACATGCATCCGTGTACACCACTAAGTCCTGATTCCCCTCTGGAACAACTAACACAGGTGCATTTGTCAATAAGTATTTCAGCTTTTGGAATGCCTGCTCACACTTATCAGTCTAGACAAACTTCACATCCTTCCGCATTAGTTTAGTCATCGATGCTTCTATCCGTGAAAAATCTTTAATAGATCTCCGATAATAACTAGCTAATTCAAGAAAACTCTTTATCACAGTCACTATCTCAGGTTTCTTCCAACTATTCACTGCCTCGATCTTAGCTGGATCTACTGACAACCCTTTTTCTGAGACTACATGATCAAGAAAATTCTCTTCCTTCATCTAGAAATGACACTTCGAAAATTTCGATTTCAGTTGATGCTGCCTCAATATCTCAAGAACCACTCTAAGTTGAACTTCATAATTTCTTTCATCTTTAGAGTATACCAAAATATCATATATAAATACCGATACGAACCTATCTAAGTGCTCTTGGAAAACCCAGTTCTTCAAATATACAAAGAATGTTGGCGCATTAGTAAGTCCGAATGGCATTACTAACCATTCGTACGATCCATATCGGGTTCTAAATGTCGTCAAAGGAATATTATTCTCAACCACTCTAAGCTGATGGAATCCTGTTGTCAAATCCAACTAAGAAAATACTTTGGCTCCACTCAACTAGTCGAACAAATCATCAATTCTATGTAATGAATATCGATTCTTTATCGCCTTCTCATTCAACTTACGATAATCGATACATACCTTAACGATCAGTCCGGTTTCCTCACAAACACTGCGGTTGCTCCCCAAGGCGAACTGCTCGGTCTGATAAAGTTCTTTTTTTCCAAATCCACCAACTGCACCATTAGCTCCCTCATCTCGGTAGGTGTCATTCTGCTTGGCGGCCTACTCACCGGTTCTGCCCTTGGTACTCAATTTATCCGAAACTCAATTGCTAGTTTCGGCGGCGGTCCTACTAGGGGCTCAAAGACATCTGCGAATTCTCTAACAACGAAAAGTCGATTTAACTCGCCTTCTGCCTCCACAACACCCAACAAAGCGTCATCCTCAAAACTAGGGTTTTCTATGGAGTATATTATCCGATCACTACAGTCAGGATGTCTAAGTGATATTTTCCTATCATGGAAAAATATCCTAGCATCGTATTTACTTAACCAATCCATACCCAAAATAATTCCAAACCCTACGAAATCAAACACATGCAAACTGCAAACAAATACATGACCTAACAATTCAAACTCTAGGTGGTCACATCTCATCCCAAGAGTCGCATATTCTCCTATCGGATTTGCAACCTTAAGGAAGTAACTAGGTATGAGGGTTCTAGGTTAAGCTTATCTACCAAACAATGAGATATAAAAGAATGTGATGCACCAGTATCAAATAGAACTCTAATTGATACACCATGAATCAAAAGCATACCTCCCAACACAGCTTTTCCCTTTTCCCCTGCTGTTGGTTTCGAGGTAGCTGGCTCCAATGCAAACACTTTCCCTTTCCCATCCTTGGCTGGCTCCTTGCACTGGTTCTTATAATGTCCAATATGATCGCAGTTGAAACATCTCACTCCTTTCTTGTCAGCAACTTTCTTCCCTTTGCATGTCCAGCATTCATGAGAATAGTGTCCCTTATTATCACACTTATAGCAGATAACTTCTACCTTTCCCTTCTTGATAGCTCCACTCTTCTGAGCTCCCTTCTTATGGAAAACTTCCTCTTCTGGTTCTTCCCTCCTTGAGCTCCCCCTGCCTTGTTACCATCATGATAAGGAAGCATCTCTTCCTGCCTCAAATCCATCTCAACAACTACATCACACAGATCACTAATATGCGATAATGTGGCCTTAGCAAGCTCAGGCTTCAACCCACGGATGAACTTCTCATTCCTTTTGATAACAGTATCAACCGTAGTGTATCCGTATCTCGATAGCTCCTCAAATCTAGTTGCATACTCAAGCACTGTCATATCTCCCTGCTCCAACTCAGCAAACTTCCTAAGCAGAGTTGACTTTGCAATCTCCGACATAAACCTCTCCTCAAACCTTCTCCTGAACTCAGCCCAAGTCATGGTCTCCTAATTAACTCCTACCGTAACACTATTCCACCAGTATAGTGATGCTCCCTGTAACTGCCTAGAAGTGAGTCTCCTTTTCTTCTCATCATTGAGCCCCAAATCAGCAAAAATCCTCTCGCAATGAAGTAACCAATTCTCCACTTCAATTGCATCCTCAGTCCCGATAAACGATTTTCCTCCCAACCTAGCATAATCCCTACTCAATACAGCATAAATATTGACCACTGGGGCTCCTTGATTCCGTCCTTCAGCATTTCCTCCAACTAAACCCGCAGCAACTCCAGCCTGCATCATGTTAACGAAGAACTAATACATAGCTCCTATATCTACTTACGGCATTCCAGCACCCACATTAGCAGCTTGAGCCTGACCGGGATTCCTTCTTGTGTTTGGTCTAGCATTCCCATTAGTTGTGGTTCTTCCCCCACCAATGTTAACTCTTCCACTTCTAGCTTCCATATCTTATGTTCGTAAAATCTACATTCGAGTCTTTGTAAGATACAGAAGAATAGCCTAAGAGAGATGGGAGAATAGATGTAAGAGTCCAAAAACTCGACCTTCGAAAATCGGCACCCGTACTTCACTTGTACTCAAAATGCCATAGATTCAAACGCCAAATCTGGCTTCCCGGAGCTTATAACACAATTTAGTATAATAACACAGCGGAAGAAAAAGAATATATCAATATATATAACATTGATACAATGACAGATACAAAATCTGATACAGTATGATACAGCCGAATGATACAACAGATATCAATATACATCAGAGATATGATACAAGCAATAGCAGCGGAAAGAAAATAGATAACACCAGCAGCGGATAGAATATCTCCAATAGAATGCTCCAATCCATAGCTAGCGGAAAGCAAGGTCAGTCGTCCAAAGACTGACTAGCTCCAGATAATCTACTCAACCTGAATATCTGAGAAACCCAACTCTAGACTGCCCGTGTGGAAAATGATGGGCACCAAGAGTTTAGGAAGGGAACAATAAACTCCGAGTCAGTCATGGGACTGGTGTGAGCAACAAAAACAGTTTATCTTTAAAACAAACAACAAAAGAGTTTTAAACATTAAAATCCGCAATGCTTCTGAAAAATGAAACTACCATAAAACCTCCCGCCACACACACAATGCAAACGCAGAATTGGAGGAGATTTCTTCTTATGATAGTCAAACATGCTTACTACGCAAAATCATTGGATTATTATTATTAGTGCATAGTGGAAAACATTTCGAAAGTATAATATAAATCTTAGCCAGCATAGACATTCCGATCTATGCCTACTATAGCTACCATCTAAACAGTGGTGACCACCATAAGTAAATGGCAGGTTCTACAACTAATACCGTACAAGGTTCGTATTGGAAATTGGATTTCCAACAAATGGTCGGGCTAAGGAACTTCCCACTGTCAATGGGATCGCCTCTGGATGGACGTCCCGAGAACCTACCCGGCTCTCTGCCAACACAAGGCTGGGTTACCTCTGTAACTAGGTAACTACTACTCGAGCAAGCCATTCCCCGGTCCTTTGGGACCTTTATCCGAGCGCTTGGTAACCAACATCACACATAATAAATAAAGTGTGTCCACATGAGTAAGTATCAGGGCTCTATACCATAATACCACCCTTTTCCAGAGGGAAATGACATACCCTAAAGGGCACGACCCTCATAACCTTGTCGCATATTCCTGTTTCGACCATTTCCGGGTTGTGAGGTTCGACGAAGTCTCGTCCACAAAGCTACGCTTTGGCACAAAGCCATGCTTTGATCACAAATGATCAATAAATGATCATCATCACAGCAACACTCAGCATGCCACATTACCAAATTGGGAATATATCGCTGATAAATTTCAACTACATAACCTCTGAGCTCGTACGTCTCAGAGAAGGGTGTTAAGCTAAGAGAATAAATCTCCGCCACCAACAGAAATATATTTGAAAGAAATCTGCTTTATATCTCAAAATGTAATGTCAGACATGTAACCATACAAGTCTGTTCCGGGTTCGAACAGAACCGAAGGCACTTCCAAAGAAGCCCTTGCAATCCGGGTATTCACAATCCCGATCGGATTTCCCATCACTTAGGGAATCTCTATACCAGGAGCTACCCAGTGCAGAGACAATCGATAGGTTATCCTATCGTTTTCGCAAACACCCGATCTTCAACACCGGTCTTCGAATGCTATCCATATATGACGTATCACTTATTCGGAACGGGTTATGTGACTCAAAGGTCCTCTCCCGGCTAAACCGAATAATGAGCGCGATATTTAAAAACATATGGATATTGGAATTTCAGTTAAGTCACAACTTAAACCCAAACCTTCTTTTCAAATGGTTTAACAAATTACCATTTTAAATCTTTAAACAAAAAGATTCATTTTAACAACCTTCAACGGTTTAAACCATTTCCACACTTTAGTCTTTTAAACAAAAGATTCATTCACAAATTTTCCAAATTAATTTCCATTTCAATTGGATTAACTCATTAAATCTTTAAAACAAAGATTTAATCCTTAGCTTTCAAAACAATTCCATTTCAAATGGTTTAAACAAATCATCATTTAAAATTTGTTAAAAATAAACAGATTTAATTCATAGCTTTCAAAAAGAATTCATTCATAACTTGAAAAACCATTTTTCAATTCAAAACTTGAAATTCCTTTAACTAAATTGGAATTCCATTTCTTATATGAAAACTTTTATCATTTGAAAACAAACAGTTTTCATTTCGGAAAATTCAATTATATTTACACGAGTTAAAGCCCTTGAATTAATTTCAAATTCCCAAATCAATACATTTAAAATGGTTTAACCCATATATAACCAGTATAACATCTTTAATCCCTAGTTTCAAATCACAGAATTCAATTTCAAACTTGAATTCAAATTTAAATCAAATTATTTAAATTTTCAAAACTCGATTAAGTTATTCAAAATAACCTTTATCTTTGAAATTCCATTTCAAAAGCTTTTCACTTCAAACCCAATCCATTTCCAAAATCAATTGAAACTAAAATTTCAATTTCAAAACTATCAAATTAAATCACCTGTGAGTTAACCGATTTCCTCGTGAAATCCATATTTGTGTGTGTATGGTGTAGTCCAGGGTTTCACATGTAACGACCCGTATTTTTAACGGATCGACAAGTTCGACAGAATTTGGAATTTTAGAGTTTTTGAGCCATTTCAGATTTTAGGCGAAAATGGCTAAGTCCTGAGTCGTGAACGACTTAGTGTAAGTCATGAGTCGTATACGACTTAGGGGATAGGAGCGACTCAGGGATTTGGCTAGTTAAGGGTGTAAGGATAAGTCGTTTGAATGACTTAAGGGGGTAGGCGCGACTTAAGGACTGGGCGAGATAAGGCTTAAGTTGTAACAGTTAAGTCGTGACCGAGTTAAGGTGATGAGTCGTACCCAGTTATTTGATGAGTCGTACCCAGTTATTTGATGAGTCGTACCCAGTTATCTGATGAGTCATACCCAGTTATCTGATGAGTCGTATCCCTGTTGTTTGATGAGTCGTACCCAGTTATCTGATGAGTCGTATCCCTGTTGTTTGATAAGTTGTAGAATGGGTTATCTCGTCTAACCAGTTAAGTCGTGGACGAGTTAAGGGATGAGTCGTAAGCTGTTGAGTCGCGCGTAGGTGATAACTCGCGCAAGTGGATGAGTCGTAGCCTTTGTGATAAGTCGTATACGAGTTAGTAGTTGAGTCGTCTAACCAAGTAAGGCGTGCACATTTAAGTCGTAGACAGGGGGTCTGGTGAGTCGTAGGCGCATGCTATAAGTCGAAGACGACTTAGGAGATAGTGTTTTGTCGTGAGTCGTAGGCAGAAGTGTGTTAAGTCGTTGAGTCGTAGGGCATTGAGTCGTTGAGTCGTAGGGCTTTGAGTCGTGAGTCGTAAACGACTCATGGAGGCAGACGAGATAGGGATTTCAGCTATAAATAGGAGAGTTTCTCTTCATTTTTGGGATCCGGATTTTGAAGCGACGAAGTGCTTCCATTTTGAGAGCTCGACTTCTACACTTCTTCGCTTCTTTTCTCCACTCTAATCTAGTGCTTCCCTTCATCCAAGTTGAAGATCAAATTGAAGATTCAAGAGCTTAGATTGAAGATCTTCATCTTTTCAAGAGAGATTTCTTCGTTTGAAGCGGATTCGTGATAGATCAAGCTTCATCCTTCGCTGTCCAGATCTGAAGCGTGTTGATTTGGGTTTGTTTTGGTGATTTGGTGAGTGGTGATTATCTCTCACACGGATCCAAAGGAGTATATCGGATTGTTGGCTCGATTTGGTGTTAAAATAGTGATTTCCATGCATTTTCTTCACCCTAAGTGTAGATCCATATAGATCCATTGTTCATGATGACGTTACATCCATTTTATCATATGTTAACCTATGCAAGTTCATTCATCAAGTTTATAGAGATATAATCCATGTTTTCATGCTTATTGGACTTTAAACTCTTTAATTACGAAAATGCCATTATTGTTATAATTGTCTACTTAGATCATTTTTGAATGCTTGATTTCTTGGATTGATGTTTGATTTGATTGATTGTTATGAACTAGATGATTGATGATTAGATTTAGATCGAAGATGATTCAAAAGCTAAGGGAAAGGCTCTTGAATTGGAAAAGCTGCTCGTGGCATATGTAGCGGGATGATGAAGCTCTTATGCATAGATGTGATGATGTGATGTTGAGATGAGGCTTCGCGAGGATGTGATGAAGCGAGGCAATCATGTGATGAAGACTTGGTCTAATCCAGACGGGATCATTCCAAGCATGTTGATAACTCGGTGATATGATTCGAGTTGAGGATAATGAATGGATATGAGAATAGTCGTCGAGGAGGATGACTAGGAGGCTTGGATAGCATCGTTGTTGAAGGTTCTAGCATGCTCTAAGCAAGAGTACGTTTGGGCAGATTCGATAGTCCCAACGACTAACTGTTGATGGTCGAGTACTCTGGGCAGATTCGATAGTCCTAGGCACGGGTTGCGACGACGTGCAGGAGTTATGTCTAGAACCGGGGTTTCCATTAGCCCTTGACGGACGGCTGAAAGAATGTGCCGGTCATTCAATTAACGGTGATATCGAAGCAATGATAACAGTGATAACCAGAGTCATGGATGTTTGGTTATATCGTCATTCGGACTCAAGAGCGGTATTTTCTGGGTGCTTATCTGATTTAGGCCTTGGTACTTGGAAAACATCGCCCTTGACTCGAGTGATAGTAGCTTTACTTTAAATTGTATACTCTGCTATGTTTGCTTCTGCTTAGTGTGTGTCTGGGAGCTATCACTGTAGAATGAGGTTGGAGTGGGAGGGTTGTATTCCTATTCCTTTTCCTTTATGCTCTTTTGGTATGTTGTTAGTTAATTTACTGCTCACTAAGACTGTTGTCTGACTCAAGGCTTTATGTTTTAATTCTTATTGCCTTGGGCTGTTCGTCCATTTTGGGACGGGCAGACTAGGTAGCAGGTGGCAGGTGCTGTTCTCTTCTCACGATGCTGATATCGAAGATGAGCTAGAGGGATGCATATTATCTTCTTATATGTACTGGATATTCCGCTGTTTTTGTATTCTCTGAGAGATATGTAGTGAGGCTTGATGTATTGACTAATTGGATGCTTGTATTCAACTATTATGAAGTTTTATATGATGTCATTTTGTTCTGTAAAGCTTCACTATACATATGTTCTATTGTATTTTGTCCATGCGCTGTGAGTAATACGATAGATTCTGTTGTTTTAATCTACCCTGACAATCGTCCATGGTCGCCTGGCACACTTTACAGCGCACTATCTCTAGATTCGGTGCAGGGGTCATGGGCGGTCGTCACATTTGGTATCAGAGCATTGGTTAATCGATTTTACCCAACGCTCGCTGTTGTAACTACGTATGAGAGACGTAATTGTATTTTGATGGATGATTACTATATATAATATAGTAGTTTAGCAGTAAGTTAGTCCTTTATGCAGTTGTTTCTCTAGATGTTCTAATCATTCCTTTTTATAGATATTGAGAATGAGTCGAAGAGGGAGACCAGCTGCTAGGGAAGGCCATGCTACTGAAGAGACTGCTGATTATGCAGCCATGTTCGAAGCTATGATGACTTCGATCATGAGGAGGATATCAGTTCCGGGAGCGGCAGTTGATGTTGGAGTTCAAGTTCAAACTCCAAAACCGGTGGATTTTGCTAAGTTGTGTAAGGACTACACTGCTCTTGGAGGAAAGGTTTTCTTGGGAACAGAATCAACTATCGAAGTCCAGAGATGGATAGATGCTTGTAGAAGGATCTTTGGTGATTTGGGAATTGATGATGCAACTAAGAGGAAGTTGGCATCAAGGCAGCTTCAGGGGAGAGCCTCTGATTGGTGGAACTCTATTACCATCGATACTGCGGAGGAAGAGATTACTTGGGAGCAATTCCAAGTCAGATTTGAAGCTAAGTTCATTTCTACAGCTCAGAAGTCTGTTCTGTTCAAGAGGTTTGTGGAGCTCAAGCAAGGTGGAAGATCAGTTCTTGAGTATGTTTCTGAGTTTGAAGCTTTGTCCAAGTATGCCCGGTCATATATTGAGTCTGCATATCAGAAGAATGAGAAGTTTGTGACAGGCTTGGACAGTTATCTTGGGAGACAGTTGGTGGATCATTTGGACGATTCATTTGAGAAGCTTGTGGAGAAAGCTCTTAGGCATGAGAGTCTGTTTCCTAAGGAAGGACCTGTTGTTGCTGTTACCAAGGGAGAGTCTAAACCACAGCAGGGTGGAAACCTGAAGAGGAAGCAGCAGCAACAGAAGGGTAAGGATGGCCAGAAGAAGCCGAAAGGCGAGGTGACTTGCTACAATTGTCAGCAGAAGGGCCATTTCTCTAAGGATTGTAAGAATCCGAAGGTGCCAATGAAGTGTCACAACTGTGACAAGCCAGGGCACATTAGGAAGAATTGTCCAGAACCGAGGAAGGACAAGCAGATTGTGCAAGCTTATGCTTTGGGAGCTGTTCCGTCGTCTTCAAAAGCTCCTACCGCAGAGGAGAAGGGAAAGAGTGTGGTGGTTCAAGGTACTCTTTTCCTATGTGGTGTTCCAGTTAGAGTTTTGTTTGATACTGGAGCGTCGCATTCATTTGTTTGTAATGAACTCGTAGGCCGGTTAGATTTGAAGCCGGATATTGTTGATAGGCCATTGGTTGTGACTAATCCAGTTGAGGGTTCGTCTTGTTTGTGTATGTTATGCCGTGGTCTAGTTGTGTCGAGTCATGGTTGCTCTTTTGTTTGTGATTGCTTTGTTCTGAACTTTGCGGGGTTCGGAATTATCTTGGGTATGGACTGGCTTAGGAAGTATGCGGCTAAGGTTGATTGTGAGAGGCTGGAGGTGACAGTCGAGAATGTGGAGGGGCGAAAGATTGTGATACGATGTAAGCATGAGGAAGGCGTCTTCATGAGCTTCATGTATTCGCTAGTTGTTCCACGGGATGGACTGTCTTTAGTGCCAATCGCAAATGGATTCGAGGATGTCTTTGACGAAGTCAAAGGGTTGCCGCCGCATAGAGAGATCGAGTTTCGTATAGATCTAGTTGAAGGAGCCAGACCTGTTGTGATGCCTCTTAGGCGGATGGCGCCTAGGGAACAGCAGGAGTTGAGGGTGCAAGTTGATGACCTTTTATAGAAAGGATTCATTCGGCGTAGTGTGTCCGAGTGGGGTGCACCAGTTGTGTTTGCAACCAAGGCAGATGGGTCGTTGAGATTGTGCGTCGATTATCGTGAGCTGAATAAGGTGACTAAGAAGAACAAGTATCCATTGCCGAGAATAGATGACTTGTTTGATCAGCTTCACGAGGCCAAGGTGTTTTCTCAGATGGATTTGGCAACGGGATTTCACCAGTTGAGAGTGGCTAAGGATAGTGTGCCGAAGACTGCTTTTCGGACACCATCTGGTTTCTTTGAGTGGCTGGTAATGCCGTTTGGATTGACTAACGCGCCAGCATATTTTGTGGATCTTATGAATAGAGTGTTTAGAGATCAGTTGAACAAGTTCGTACTTGTGTTCGTGGATGATATTCTGATTTATTCCAGAACGGAGGAAGAGCACAAGACGCACTTGCATATGGTTTTGGAAATCTTGCGGAAACATCAGCTGAAGGCTAAGTTTTCGAAGTGTCACTTCTGGAAGAGTGAAGTGAGGTTCTTAGGCCATGTGATTTCTGGAAATGGAATAGCGGTTGATCCTGCTAAGGTGGCATCAATCCAGGATTGGGTTAGACCTAAGAATGCATCTGATGTGAGAAGTTTTCTTGGATTAGCAGGATATTATCGACGGTTTATCAAAGACTTCTCCAAGATAGCTGCACCATTAACAGGATTGACGAAGAAGAACCAAGTGTTCAGTTGGGATGCTAAGTGTGAGCAAGCTTTCGGAATCCTGAAAGAGAGATTGACGAGTGCTCCTGTTTTGACTATTCCTAGTGGGAATGATGAGATGGTGGTTTACACCGACGCATGTGGTACTGGACTTGGAGCAGTGCTGATGCAGAAGGATAAAGTTGTTGCGTATGCCAGTCGACAACTGAAGCCGCATGAAAGGAATTACCCAACTCATGATTTGGAATTAGCGGCGATTGTATTTGCTCTGAAGATGTGGAGGCATTATCTGTTGGGAGTTCGATTCGAGTTGTTTACGGATCACAAGTCGTTGAAGTATCTTTTCTCCCAAAAGGATTTGAATCTTCGGCAGCAACGTTGGCTAGAGTTTTTGGCATCATATGATTTTGGTATAGCTTATACTCCGGGAAAAGGTAACACAGTGGCAGATGCGTTAAGTCGAAGGCATGCAGGATTGGGAGCCATGTTTTCTGAATGGAAGAATCTCGAGTATTTAGCTGGATTTGACTTCAGGCCTAGATGTGAATTGGAACCTGAGATGTTGGCAAACTTATCAATAAGACCGACTCTTGTGGAAAGGATTGGCGAGAGTCAAAAGCGAGATGATAAGCTTGTCAAAATTATCCGTGAATTCGAATCTGGATTGGATCCAGAAAAGGATAAAGGATTCGAGGTCGATCGAGAGGGTTGGCTTCGGAAGCAAGGACGACTAGTTGTTCCCGATATAGATGAATTAAGGAGTGAAGTTCTGAAGGAAAGTCATCACTCGAAGTTGACAATTCATCCAGGTGGAAATAAGATGTATCGGGATATGAAGAGAACCTACTACTGGGAAGGTATGAAGAAGGATGTTGGAAATTTTATTTCCAAATGTATGAACTGCCAGTTGGTAAAAGCCGAACAAAAGAAGCCAAGTGGATTGCTTCAGCCATTAGAAGTTCCTACATGGAAGTGGGAACAAGTGTCGATGGATTTTATTGATGGACTACCTAGAACAAGAACGGGAAATGAAGGGATTTGGGTCATTGTAGATCGTCTGACCAAGAGTGCGAGATTCATTCCTGTTCGATCGACTAGGACTGCATCAAAGTTGGCTGAGTTGTATGTTAAGTGGATAGTTCGATTCCATGGTATTCCGAAGAGTATAGTGAGCGATCGAGACCCATTGTTCACTAGTGGATTTTGGAAGAGCTTCCAGGAAGTCTTGGGAACCGAGTTGTGTTTGAGCACAGCTTATCATCCCCAAACGGATGGTCAGACCGAGAGAGTCAACCGAGTTTTGGAAGATCTTCTTAGAGCTTGCGTTTTGGATTTCGGAGGATCATGGGAAGATCACCTTCATTTGGTGGAGTTTGCATACAACAACAGTTACCAGTCAAGTATTGGTATGGCACCGTATGAGGCATTGTATGGAAGACCGTGGAACTCTCCGACATGTTGGTTGGAAACTAGAGAAAAGTTGATGCTTGGACCAGAGATGATTCGTCAGACTTCAGATTGTATAGAGATCATTCGGCAACGAATGAAGGCAGCCCAAGACCGTCAGAAGAGTTATGCTGATAAGCGTCAAAAGGATTTGGAATTCGACGTAGGAGATATGGTTTTTGTGAAGATTTCTCCACTGAAGAATGTTATTCGATTCGGGAGGAAAGGAAAATTGACTCCGAGATTTGTCGGACCATTCCCGATCATCGAGCGAATTGGAAAGCTCGCCTACAGATTGGAGTTGTCAGAGAAGATGTCGGGTGTGCACAATGTTTTTCATGTATCATATCTACGGAAGTATGTGCATGACTCGGATACAGTGGTTTCTGCTGATAGCTGTGAAGACTTCGAAGTTGATCCAGTCGATAGAAGACCTCGTAAGCCGCTTCGTGTTGTTGAAACCGACACGAAACAGCTTAGGAGGAAGGTAGTTAAGTTGCTCAAGATACAATGGAGTGACGATGATAACGACTGTACGTGGGAGGTGGAAGAGAGGATGAAGGCAGCTCATCCTGAACTCTTCAAGGTATGGCCCTAAGGTGTCGTATCATCTAACAACATTGTAACTTGTTCTAAGTCTTAGAATTCTGTACGCTAAGCTAGAATTGGATGCATAGTTTGCTGATTGTTATGGTTGGTAGGCGTACAGAATAGTCTTCGATTGCTTTGTTTGTTTGGAATTTCGGGGGCGAAATTCCTAAGGGGGAGAGAATGTAACGACCCGTATTTTTAACGGATCGACAAGTTCGACAGAATTTGGAATTTTAGAGTTTTTGAGCCATTTCAGATTTTAGGCGAAAATGGCTAAGTCCTGAGTCGTGAACGACTTAGTGTAAGTCATGAGTCGTATACGACTTAGGGGATAGGAGCGACTCAGGGATTTGGCTAGTTAAGGGTGTAAGGATAAGTCGTTTGAACGACTTAAGGGGGTAGGCGCGACTTAAGGACTGGGCGAGATAAGGCTTAAGTTGTAACAGTTAAGTCGTGACCGAGTTAAGGTGATGAGTCGTACCCAGTTATTTGATGAGTCGTACCCAGTTATTTGATGAGTCGTACCCAGTTATCTGATGAGTCATACCCAGTTATCTGATGAGTCGTATCCCTGTTGTTTGATGAGTCGTACCCAGTTATCTGATGAGTCGTACCCAGTTATCTGATGAGTCGTATCCCTGTTGTTTAATAAGTCGTAGAATGGGTTATCTCGTCTAACCAGTTAAGTCGTGGACGAGTTAAGGGATGAGTCGTAAGCTGTTGAGTCGCGCGTAGGTGATAACTCGCGCAAGTGGATGAGTCATAGCCTTTGTGATAAGTCGTATACGAGTTAGTAGTTGAGTCGTCTAACCAAGTAAGGCGTGCGCATTTAAGTCGTAGACAGGGGGTCTGGTGAGTCGTAGGCGCATGCTATAAGTCGGAGACGACTTAGGAGATAGTGTTTTGTCGTGAGTCGTAGGCAGAAGTGTGTTAAGTCGTTGAGTCGTAGGGCTTTGAGTCGTTGAGTCGTAGGGCTTTGAGTCGTGAGTCGTAAACGACTCATGGAGGCAGACGAGATAGGGATTTCAGCTATAAATAGGAGAGTTTCTCTTCATTTTTGGGATCCGGATTTTGAAGCGACGAAGTGCTGCCATTTTGAGAGCTCGACTTCTACACTTCTTCACTTCTTTTCTCCACTCTAATCTAGTGCTTCCCTTCATCCAAGTTGAAGATCAAATTGAAGATTCAAGAGCTTAGATTGAAGATCTTCATCTTTTTAAGAGAGATTTCTTCGTTTGAAGCAGATTCGTGATAGATCAAGCTTCATCCTTCGCTGTCCAGATCTGAAGCATGTTGATTTGGGTTTGTTTTGGTGATTTGGTGAGTGGTGATTATCTCTCACACGGATCCAAAGGAGTATATCGGATTGTTGGCTCGATTTGGTGTTAAAATAGTGATTTCCATGCATTTTCTTCACCCTAAGTGTAGATCCATATAGATTCATTGTTCATGATGACGTTACATCCATTTTATCATATGTTAACCTATGCAAGTTCATTCATCAAGTTTATAGAGATATAATCCATGTTTTCATGCTTATTGGACTTTCAACTCTTTAATTACGAAAATGCCATTATTGTTATAATTGTCTACTTAGATCATTTTTGAATGCTTGATTTCTTGGATTGATGTTTGATTTGATTGATTGTTATGAACTAGATGATTGATGATTAGATTTAGATCGAAGATGATTCAAAAGCTAAGGGAAAGGCTCTTGAATTGGAAAAGCTGCTCGTGGCATATGTAGCGGGATGATGAAGCTCTTATGCATAGATGTGATGATGTGATGTTGAGATGAGGCTTCGCGAGGATGTGATGAAGCGAGGCAATCATGTGATGAAGACTTGGTCTAATCCAGACGGGATCATTCCAAGCATGTTGATAACTCGGTGATATGATTCGAGTTGAGGATAATGAATGGATATGAGAATAGTCGTCGAGGAGGATGACTAGGAGGCTTGGATAGCATCGTTGTTGAAGGTTCTAGCATGCTCTAAGCAAGAGTACGTTTGGGCAGATTCGATAGTCCCAACGACTAACTGTTGATGGTCGAGTACTCTGGGCAGATTCGATAGTCCTAGGCACGGGTTGCGACGACGTGCGGGAGTTATGTCTAGAACCGGGGTTTCCATTAGCCCTTGACGGACGGCTGAAAGAATGTGCCGGTCATTCAATTAACGGTGATATCGAAGCAATGATAACAGTGATAGCCAGAGTCATGGATGTTTGGTTATATCGTCATTCAGACTCAAGAGCGGTATTTTCTGGGTGCTTATCTGATTTAGGCCTTGGTACTTGGAAAACATCGCCCTTGACTCGAGTGATAGTAGCTTTACTTTAAATTGTATACTCTGCTATGTTTGCTTCTGCTTAGTGTGTGTCTGGGAGCTATCACTGTAGAATGAGGTTGGAGTGGGAGGGTTGTATTCCTATTCCTTTTCCTTTATGCTCTTTTGGTATGTTGTTAGTTAATTTACTGCTCACTAAGACTGTTGTCTGACTCAAGGCTTTATGTTTTAATTCTTATTGCCTTGGGCTGTTAGTCCATTTTGGGATGGGCAGACTAGGTAGCAGGTGGCAGGTGCTGTTCTCTTCTCACGATGCTGATATCGAAGACGAGCTAGAGGGATGCATATTATCTTCTTATATGTACTGGATATTCCGCTGTTTTGTATTCTCTGAGAGATATGTAGTGAGGCTTGATGTATTGACTAATTGGATGCTTGTATTCAACTATTATGAAGTTTTATATGATGTCATTTTGTTCTGTAAAGCTTCACTATACATATGTTCTATTGTATTTTGTCCATGCGCTGTGAGTAATACGATAGATTCTGTTGTTTTAATCTACCCTGACAATCGTCCATGGTCGCCTGGCACACTTTATAGTGCACTATCTCTAGATTCGGTGCAGGGGTCATGGGCGGTCGTCACATTTCAAACTTGAATTCAAATTTAAATCAAATTATTTAAATTTTCAAAACTCGATTAAGTTATTCAAAATAACCTTTATCTTTGAAATTCCATTTCAAAAGCTTTTCACTTCAAACCCAATCCATTTCCAAAATCAATTGAAACTAAAATTTCAATTTCAAAAATATCAAATTAAATCACCTGTGAGTTAACCGATTTCCTCGTGAAATCCATATTTGTGTGTGTATGGTGTAGTCCAGGGTTTCACACACAATAGTGCAACATCATTCAATCATCCCAGATTAAATACAATAATATAGTTGATAAGCGATATAACTATAACGCTTATCTTTTCATTCACAGATCACAGATAATATACAAATGTATCACAGATAATAAATTATATCATAGATAATTAACTACATTACAGATCACACACAAATAAGAATATATCACAAAGCATCACAAATCAGGGAATATCAAACAATTCAATCATCCAATAGAATCCAAATATTCATAAGTAAGATTAGTTAATTATCTGATTTATTCAAATTAGATTAATTACTTATGAATAAACTACAAATCTTGGTTAATTAATCATTAATTAGTTATAAACTATTTTAATTAATTAACCTTTAATCATTTATTAATTAACCTTTAATTAATTAATTATCCTCAAATTAATTACCTTAATTAATTTATTACATACATTAATTTTTCCTTTAATTAATCATTCTTTAATCATTTGATTTATCAATCTTTAATCATTAATAAATTATCCTTAATTAATTTAAGATAAACCATAATTTTCAACATATGAATTTTAAGTTTAAATAAACTTAAAAATTATCTTCTTATCACTTTTATTAATTAATTGCTTCTTAATTAATTATCTTAATTAATTAACTAACTAACCTTTTTTTTATAATTAATTAACCCTTATTAATCCAATTTTAAGCCAAAACAATTATCTTAAAACATGGGTTAAAAGTATTTAAAATTTAAATCTGGTTTTAAAGTCAAAATCTGTTTTTATATCAAACCTGTGACCAACTTCGAGTCACACCCGAGGAAAATGCCTGAGTGCTTCGAGTTTTCCCCCAAACAACCCGAGTGCCTCCCAAAAATTTCATTTTAAAACTTAAAATTTTGTTTAAGTCCCTACCCGGTAAAAAAAAACATAAAATGCTCGAACGAGAACTCGAGTTAGCACGTAAATTTCTCGAGACACGCTTCGAGTCGCGCCTTCTTCTTCCCCAAACACAAAAGTCACCGATACACGTTGATACGTGTGCATATGCACACGAGCTCCAGCGACTTCTGATCATCACCATCAGCGTCGACCAGTCGACAACCATCCCGTCTAACGCCACGACCCCCCAGCAACTTGAGTTTAACTGGAAATCGAGATCGAGCATCTTAGCAACAATCTGGAACCCAAAACGACCAACCCAAATCACCACGTAATCACCTTGCACCGCCGCCTCAGGCCATCAGAGGCCACGCCACCGCGACCAAAGCCACTTCGTTCAACAACGCAACGCTTAGCCCAACTCCGATGCAGTCCAATGCAGTGTGCTTGGCGCAATTTTCCCCCAAACCCGATGTTCAAAAACGAACCTTAAAACCCTATAACCTCACCGTGCTTCCATCATGGTTATTAATAAATTCAATGAGTATTTTTCCCATTATTCTCGAACTACGAGCTCTCACTGACAAAAATCTCAAGCCCCAATTTGGCCTCAATCGACGGCTATTGACCGAAGAACGTTTTTCGTTCACCTCGCGATTTCACTAAACCTACTTGCTTAAAAATCACGAGACTTATGTTAAAATTCATCATTTTGTGAGACAAACTCGGTTGTGTAATCAAATCTTAAAATTAGAATATTCGAATTTTTTGATATTCTTAAAAACCTACTGCCTTTTCCTAAATTCCAGAAGATGATTTAACTTATTTTACCAAACAATATTTTTCCTGCTTGAGTCTTGACTAAACAAGTGTATTTCGTTTAGATTCTTAAACTTAACAGGAATCAGAGAGATGGGTAACTTGAAAATTTTGAAAACTGGAAATTGACAAAGAAGCATTTTGAGCCTTTAACATTTTGAATTTTCATACTGTAAATTATTTTTTTTTCTTCTTGAACTATTTTAAAATATGATTCTTACTCAAATACACTCTTTTGTATTTAAACCCAAGCTTGATAATGATCAAAACATGAGGGTTTCTTTCTATTCATTTCATACTGAAGTCAAAGAACAGAGGAGGGAAAACTTCAAATGTTTAACAACATGATTTAATTATCACAGCAACTCAATCTAACATGGTTGTAGATAAATTACGTTTGGGTATGAAGGATAACTTGTTTACTCACTTCTAAACATATACAGGCTTTCACATGTATATGTATATGTATTCTTTTACCATACATTTAAGAAATCATCTTTCATAATATCACTTCATAGATTTTCACAGGCATAAAAGAAGTTTATCCAGATTTAAAGCTTTTTAGAGGAGAATTAAAATTACTCACAGGATATTGAAACAGAGAAGCCTGCTAACATGCAAACCTATATATAAACAGATTAAGTTTAAAGATGGAAGTTTGCTCACAGTGAATGGAAGAACAAAGAGCAATACTGGGTTGAAAAACTACAGTTTTAATCTTCCTTTAAATTCTGTTGCTTACTTTGTTGAATTGTAAGTTTAGCTTTAGCTGATTTGTATTTGAATTTGCAAAACAGTGATGTTTACTTCTTCTTTTTTTCTTTCCAGGCTTGTTAAATTATGAACGAACTAGAATAAAAAGGATGCTTGTATATAGAAAAGAGAGTGACAGGGTAATATTTTGTACAAATACCAGAGATATTTACTTTGTTTTGTAGGCTGAAATGATATTGTATTGTACCAAGGCTTTCACGCATTAATTGCTTAAGTCCTTTATGTTCCCATACTTGTGATATTTACATTTCCTTTTGCTTTGCAATCCTTTAACTCGGCTGATATAATATGGTTTGGTGGCTGAGGGATACATATTTGTGTACTAGATATCTTGCATTAATTAGCTTGGCTTGTTTGAGAAGCCTACATACTTATATTTATATTTCTTACTTTGACTAACCTGGTTTTCTTATGTTTGTTCATATGTGAGTGTATTTTCTTTTGTTTTGTATTTTTATGTTTGCATATATATATATATATATATATGGTTTTGTTTTTACTTGCCTTGTAATATAAATAATTTCTATTTTGATTTGTTATTAGGATTTTAGCTAACGGGTTACTTTTATATTTTTAAACCATTTATTTACAAATTAAATTCAAATCAAACATATATATATATATATAAAATTTCAAATTTACTCATATATGCCCAAATATATATATATATATATTCACATATATACATATATATACAATACTTAAATTTTAAATGATTTAACATATTTTTATTTGGATTCAGGGAAACTCGCATCACTAAAATCAATTGATTTTACAGATTTTATTCAAAGACTAAATAAATTATCGATTTAAATTTATATAAAATCCGGGGTCTTTACAATAGAGATAAAGCATATACTTATATATAGCAAATACAAGTACGATTCTATAGCGTTATCCCATACCCAATCTTTTCCATAATTCCTTAGGATCATGTTTTCATAATCATTTTAAGTTTGAAATTTCTTTTACATTTTAATAAACCTATGCTCTGATACCAAGTTGTAGCATCCCCTATCTTGAGTCCCGAAGCTAAACGCTACAGATGCTGCAGTCATCCATAGTATTAACTTCCGATGACAAAATACGGTAATGTTAATGGTATCCATAATATTAGAAGCACGTGAATATGAAATAAAATCACACATTTCAGGAACAATTTTTCTCATTACATTTCAAAACCATATTTCATATTCAATTACATAATCCCAAAACGATTCCCAGGTTTTGATCAGATATAATTATTACACATTACGCCAAGAGCGACATATGAAGATGCCCTCTTGGATGATCAGAGTACTCAATAGACATAGCAATCTTAATACATCACAGCGGAAATAAAACTAATAACTCATATATAGCTAACTTTTGCCTCCTACTCATCTCCGGAAGCTTATTCATCCACCTATTAAGCCTGTAAAACCTTAACTCTCAATCTACTCAAATTAATTTTAAGGACCCGAGAGTTTAAGGGGAAAAACATAAACTTCAAGTCAGACATAAAGCATAGTGTGAATAATACAATTACATCTCGGTTTACTGATATTAAGTGAGACCACGCCTCTTAGCGGAATAGGTTTCCCCTTACTAAAATACCTTTTAAAAACATATCTTTTGCAAATCAGAATCCTACAATCAAACTGATTAAAGCAATAATATCAATATCATATATGCACATAAATCAGGTAATCAAAAGAATATCTATCCGAACAATATAGTTTTGTTTGACTAACTATTAACCATTGGCTGACTCGGGACTACCAGACAAAATAAATAATCTAACTTTTGTTAGACGCACTTCTGGACGGTCTGTCCTTAACTTACTTCTCTTAGGTCAACTGATCCTAATGGTTTTGTGGGCTCACGAATAACCCATCTTTCTCTGTATATTCCTTTTTGTGTGTAACATCATTTTAGTCTTACCTGTGACAAAGCCCTACACACTGGAATTTTGGACTTATATTAGCTAGGGCTATTAGCTAAAGTATAGGACGCGACCCTATACCTGTCCCAACTTGTATTCTAATATCCGAGTCACTTACTTAGGGTTAACTACCCCATCAAATTTTCCTTGAAAACATTTCTTTCAAATTGATTTAACCCTTTAAATCACACTTAAATGAGGAAATTTTACTTTTTGCTTTACTCAAATATCTTTGCCATGATATATGCTTTACACAAAAGAATGTTGATGAAAACCTAAATCAATAGGGTTATCTATCTCTTTAAAACAAGTCAAAGCCCTTCGTTAACTTAGAAACCATTAGGTGTTAAATATGAGATATCATCTTCGAAACCCTTGTTTAAAAACTTTAAACAGTCCCTTTCCAATCCATTGAAAGTACCCCTTTCAAAATAGGTTAACAACTTTACCTTAAAACACTAAGCCAAAAGGCCAAAACATACCTTTCGAAACCTTTAAAAATAGACCTTTTGAAATCATTGAAAGTATCTCTTCGAAAGCTTTATAAACCTTAGACATCCTCTTTTGAAACTACTTTAAACTTGCCTTTCGAAAGCATTGGAAACCTTCCATTTAAAACTTGAGCAAAAACCTTTCGAAAACATTGGGGTACCTCCCCTTTGAAACCTACATTATATACCTTTCAAAAGCATTAATATTTCTTACTTAAAACAAATCTTTCGAAAGCTTTGGGTCAAAGTAAAGTTTGTCGAACATAGCTTCGAAACAATTTTAAACCGTTCTTTTCGAAACCTTTGGGTTTAATTTTCAATATATCTAAGGGTCTTAAAAGAACTAGGGCGAAAACATTGCTTTCGAAAGCATTATTCCTATGTAAAAGAAAGTGGATGGTTTTGAAACCACCCCTTTCGAAAGCATGGAGAAGCAGCTTTAAAGTTTAAGGAAACAGAACCCTTCCGAAGTCATTGATTCGAAAGGTTGAATGCTGCAACCGGGATTTTGACCCTTTCGAAAGCTTGTTTTAAAAACAAAAGGCGGCAACCCATTCGAAAGCCCTTTCCTTATATAAACAGAAGCAAGTTGATTAAGTCGAAAGCTCCAACCCCTTCGTAAATCTTGTTTGTAATAAAAATGGTTCCGAGTTTATAAGAGCTACTTCTACCCCTTCGAAAGCATGTTTCGACTCTATACCTTCTGCTTAACTCCAATCCACTACGTACCAAGGCATTAATACCATGTGTATTGGTTTCGACTTAGTTGGAGGCGGATATATGGGGTCGAAAGGTGGCTACTATAAGTAGCGAAGCAATAAACCTTAACAAAAGTGATTTTTAACCTTTTAAAGTAATACATTTCCAACTAACTTGCCTTATTTTTCAACATATAATTGATTGCCAATTCTTTTTCAAAATCTTTTCTAAAAGTGCTGCCGAATTGAGTAATTAACGGTTTAAAACATTTAGCAAATTGCCCCTTCTGCTTTTCTAAACATATAAAACATTTAAGTTCTGTACCTTAAATAATTTTATATCTTTAATAAAATACATAGGAAAATTCTCCAAAAATTCCCATTAATCACTTTTAATACATTTTCTAATATATTTAAATTTCTGACCCAAAGCTTAAATATAATAGCTGAAAATAATTTAACCCAATTTAACCATTTTTTTACTAGAAAATTCATAATAAATCCACAACAACTTAGAAAATTATGAAACTCGAAACCCATCTCTAAAATAATGTTTCTAACCTTATATAAAAAATACAAGCCATTTGGATGTCATTTGATAGGTTTTTCAAATCAAATCTTATCATAAAATCTATATGAAACAACATAAATCATCAACAAGCATATATAACCATTTAAACAATCAAGAGATGCCATTTTTGTTGAAAAATAAATTCGAATCTTATCTAGAAACCAAAAGCAATAAACATGAGATGTAACCTATTATTCACCTTAGCTTGTTGTTAAGGAGTTTGAGATTTGTCGTTGAACTGATTTGATTAAGCTTCCTTCTTGAATTCTTGCTTATCTTCCTTTAGATTTCTTCTAATGGTGGTCGGCCAAGCTCTAGGTTTAGTTTTTATTTGTCAATATTATAAATGAAATTGGAATAAGGGTTTAGGGTATAAGAATATAATATATTCTAATTTTGCCCTTATCTTATTACCTTTACTTACTTCATTTTAAATTTCCATTTGTTTATTCGTTACTTAAGGCATGACTACCTTATAATTATATAAATATCAATCTCTTAACCAATGTAAGCTTTACATTATTCTATTTAATTTATCTAATTAAATGTCCTGAGTAATGTTATTTAAAATTAGGGGTGTTACAGACTCCCCTCCTTAAAGAATTTCATCCTCGAAATTAAGATAAGGTATTCATAAAATCAATCATAAAGGTAAAACATACCATGAAACAAGTCAGGATAAGTATCTCTAACCATGCTCTCAGTTTCCCAAGTACAGTCTCTCTCTTCGTCACTCCGCTGGACTTTGGCTAATCTGACTGTCTTGTTCCTTAGTCTCTTCTCATCTCCCATGACTATACGAACTGGCTATCTAACTATAGTCAAATTTGGTTCCACTACTAATCATCTAACACAGTCGGTGCTATAGTAGTCTTTGGATCTCGAATATACTTTCTTAGATGAGAAATATGAAAAACATTGTGGACTCCTGCCAAACTACTTGGTAACTCCTCTCTTTAAGCGAGTTTCCTAATCATTTTTATAATAAGAAATGGTCCAACAAATCTTGGTGCCAATTTCCTTGATTTTCCAAATCGGATTACACCTTTCATTGGTGATAACTTGACGAAAACATGATCTCCAATTGAGAACTCTAAGTCTTTCCATCTTTTATCAGCATAGATGTTTTGCCTAGACTGAGCTACCTTCATTCTAGTTCGAATTAACTCAATCTTTTCTGCAGCTTCCCTAACCAAATCCGAACCAAGAACTAACCTATCCCGGTCTCTAACCAACAAACGGGAGATTTGCATGGCCTTCCATGCAAAGCTTCAAACGGTGCCATCCCTATACTAGCCTAATAACTGTTGTTATACGAAAACTTGACTAAGTGTAGGTGGTCTTCCCATGATCCCCTAAAATCTACTACACAAGCTCGTAACAAATCTTCTAAGACTTTGTTAACTCTTTTCGTTTGCCCGTCTGTTTGTGGATGGTAAGCGGTACTCGTCTTAAGCTTGGTACGTAAAGTCTCCTGTAGACTCTTCCAGAATTCGCTAGTGAATAAGGAATCTCTATCACTTACTATACTACTAGGAATTCTATGTAGTCTTACTATATTCTTCATAAACAACTTAACTAAAACAGGTGCCGTCCTGGTTGACTTAACTGGAATGAAATGGACACTCTTGGTCAACCTGTCCACTATAACCCATATGCTTTCATTTCCTCTACTCGACCTTGGCAACCCGTCTATAAAATCCATTGAGATAGAATCCCATTTCCATACTGGGACATCTAAAGGCTGAAGTAACCCACTTGGTTTTTGATGTTCATCTTTTGCCCGTTGATAGTTCAAACACTATTTCACCCATAATCCTACATCTCTTTTCATGACTCCCAAAAGAAACTTCTTTTCATGTCTTGATACATCTTAGTTCCTCTTGGATGAATGGTGAACTTTGAACGATGGCATTCTCCAAGATGGAGAGTGCGGATTTTACCATTCGTTGTCCTGGATGTTGACTCTCCACCCTAAGTGAATTCCGGGCAGCTCTTGCCCCATGGTGTTTGACTTTGAAGTTCCCAACTGATAACGGTGTTGGAGTTGTGCATAGTGATCAGGCGATTGGACGTGCCTGCTATGTAGCTGAGTTGAAAGACACTCAAAGGAAGGAGAAAGGTAATGGTATGGACAAATCTCTCTGCATCCAAACCGCCGAAGATTGACAACCAGCGCCTGGGCCTTTGCTCGGGCGCCACAGTCGGTCTATAAAGACATAGATCCGAAGGATGATGAGGAGGAGCCTAAAGAGACCAAGGCTGCACCAGTAGTGCTGATAATTGACATCATGGTCAGCCACGACGACCCGTCATGGGTACTAAAGATCTAATCACAGCTCATCCCACCGATGATGAAAGAACTTGTTGGTTTTCTCTGAGCGAATCTTGACGTGTTTGCTTGGACTCATTCTGACATGTGTGGGGATCTCGCCTTCCATTGCGAGCCACGCATTAAATATTGACCCGAAGCATGTCCCAATGAAATAGAAAAGACATGGCATGGATCCTAAAGATCTGCTACCCTTAAAGAGGAGGTGGATAGGATTAAAAGCAACAGGTTTATTCGTGATGCCCTCTACCTTGAATGGGTTTCTAATCCTGTACTTTGAGAAAGGAAAATGGAAAGTGGCGAACGTGCGCTGACTATTCGAACTTAAACAAGGCATGTCCAAAATATAGTTTTCCCCTTTCGAGGATTGACCAGCAGGTAGACTCAACCGGAGGACATGAATTGCTATCCTTCATGGATGCGTATTCAAGATATAACCAAATCCCGATGGACATTACTGATCAGAAGCACACCAGCTTCATTATCGATGTTGGATTGTATTGCTATATGGTAATGCCATTTGGATTGAAGAATGTTAGAGCGACTTATTAGTGCCTAGTCAACAGAATGTTTAAAGATCAGATTAGAAAGACGATGGAAGTATATGTGGGCAATATGCTCGTGAAGTCATGGCGATCAAGCGACCATATTAAAGACTTGGAAGAAATGTTCGATATCCTTTGATATTAAAAAATGAAGATCAATCCTCTGAAGTGTTCTTTTGGCATTGCATCAGGAAAGTTCTTAGGTTTCATCGTCAATGCCCGTGAAATCGAAGCTAATCCCAAGAATATTCAAGCAATTCGCAACATCCAAGAACCGAAGATCATCAAACAAGTATAAAGTCTAAATGGGAAGGTTGCTGCTTTAAGTCGATTTATTTCCAGAGCTACTGATAAATGCATTCCTTTCTTCGATTTGATTAGGAGAGGGAAGAGGAACTTTAAATGGACGCAGGATTGTGAAGGCTCATTCCGAGCTTTGGTGAACCATTTAGAGAGGCCTCCCATCTTGTCAAAGCCGATGGATCATGAAGACTTATATATCTACTTGGCCGTGTCGGTACATGCTATAAGTGCCACACTGCTTGGCGAGGAGAATGAGATTCAAAGATCGGTCTATTGTGTTAGCAAACGCTTAATAGGAGCTAAAAGGAACTATGCGAAGATAGAGAATTTAGTGTACTGCTTATTGGTTGCTTCACGAAAGCTCTAACCCTATTTTTAGGCTCATCCCATCAATGTTTACACCGATCAGCCGTTATGACTGGTTCTATATCGACCTGAGACGTCTGGAAGGTTACTCAAGTGGAATATTGAACCGAGTCAATTCGACATTACTTATCTCCCTTGGAGAGCCATCCATGTACAGGCATTGTCGGACTTTATAGCAAAATTTACCATATAGGATGATCTCTCAGAGTGCGGTGGAGCCCCTACCATTCAGTGGAAAATATATATGAATGGAGCATCCAATGATCGTTGTTCTAGAGCCGGAATCTTGTTAGTAACTATGGAAGATCGATTAATTTGCTATGCTTGGAAGCTTGACTTCCCAACAATGAACAACAAAGCTGAGTATGAAGCTCTGATTACTGGACTCAAACTTGCCAGAGAACTAGGGATAGAATCTATTGAAATCTTTTGCAACTCACAGTTGGTAGTATACCTAATCAGGGGAGATTACCAAGCTAAAGGACAACGACTCACCCCATACCTTATCCAAGTCCAAGAGCTGTTGACTGGCTTTGAGTATTATGGCATCACGCACATTCCCCGAGATCAAAACAAAGAGGCCAACTCATTGACAAAGTTTTCTAGCACTGGGGATGCATAACAGATGGGCTTGCTTCCAATTGAAGTACTGGACGCTCCGAGCATAAACTAGATGGAAATCGACTGGGTAATAGAGACGGAGCCGGAAAAGGAGTCGTGGATGACTTCGATTAAAGCCTATTTGCTAAAGGGAGTCCTTCCCGAGTGAAGGAATGAAAGGCGACAAGTCCTTCGCAAAGCTTCGTGATATATCATTCAAGAAGGAGTCATGTATAGAAAGGGTTTTTTTATTCTCCTACTCCAGTGTATAGCTCATGATGAAATAAAATGAGTTCTAAGGGAAGTTCATGAAGGAGAATGTGGCGATCGCATTAGGGGGCAGACCCTAGTAAAGAAATACTCCTTGTGGGTATTATTGGCCGACTGTCAACCGAAATGCTAATGATTACGCTAGGCGATGTGACAAGTGCTAGATGTATGCAAAAGTTTCGAGAGCTTTGCCGAAAGAAATCACACAAATGGTCGGTCCATGGCCGTTTTCCATATGGGGCATAGATATTATCGGTTCCTTACCAATCTCTAAAGGTGATGCAAAGTACGCCATCATCGTAGTTGATTACTTCACCAAATGTGCCAAAGCGGAACCTTTCGCCACAATCACGATAAAGAAAGTAATCAACTTCATTGTTCGGAACATCATCTATCATTTTGGCCTTCCACAAACCATTGTGATTAACAATGGAACCAATTCAACAGCGCTGAATTCAAAGACTTCTACCATTGGCATCATATTGAGAAGAGATTGCGGCAGTTGCTCACCCTCAAGCACATGGACAAGTTGAAGCTGTGAATAAAATCATAAAGTCCATTTTGAAGAAGAGTTTCGAAAAGGCTTGAGGCAAGTGGGTGAATGAACTCCCAACAGCATTATGGGCTTATAGAACCACCTACAAGTCCGTAACTTGCCATAATCCATTCGTCCTTGCTTACGGCTCCGAAGCTATCATTCCTGTTGAACTCGAAGTCTCTTCTCAATGAGTGACCTACTACAATCCCAAAACGATTAGAGATCTCCTCAGAATCTCTAGACTTTGTAGATGAGAAGCACGTGGAAGCTGATTTGAGGGAACTTGCACATCGACATCGGGTCGCTCGATACTACAACACAAAAGTCCAACCTAGAACCTTTAAAATCGGCGATCTCGTCTTGAAACTAGTCTTTCCTGCCTCGTCACACATGAATCTTACTTGGGAAGGACCGTATGTCGTTGAACAGAGGCTTGGAGAGGGAACTTTTACGCTAGCGGCTGCTGATGGCATCACAATCTCAACATCGTGGAATATCGAGCATTTACGATGCTATTTCACTTAGTTTATTCTTTTTCGTTCAGTTGTATTCAATTTACGAATTTGCTTTAGCATTTGATTTTTCAGATATGTAATAAGACAGTTTATGTCACTTCTTTCCGTTTGGCAACTAAAGTTTGAAATTTCCTTTATATCTGTGATTGATGTAGCTTTATATATTAGTTATGATACCCGACTAACTAATATTGACATGTCCGAGCAGGTTCCTAGAGTTTGGAGCTGGCTGATCACATTAGTTCACGATAGAACTAAACAAAATGAACATGCCCTAGCCGTTCATCTAAGGATTCTCGCTTACAACCCGATGGACATAATATCTAATGAGGAATGGATGAGACTCGACCATCTGATAACCAGGTTCATCTATCAAGTGATAGGATAGACATGAATCAAATGCCATCATGATACGACTGACTGCTCGCTAAGCTAAACCTTTGGATTTGAGGGGAAATCAATCAACTATGGAAAGTACGGTCTGACTATTTTTCGAAATATCTCTAAGTCCCCAGAGCGGGGCTGGAGTATAAACATGAATTGGGTGTGATCTCATCACCTACCAACTAACTCTTATTCCCAGAGTGTGGGTATGAGTATAAACAAATAGATGAGTGTGGTCCGACCATTCACTATTCCATAAACTCCGACCTGAAATCGACAGGAGGAGTATTAACTCGCTGAGGATGGAGTTTGACCATCCATTATCTAACTCCGCTAACCAAAGACCGGGGGCAAGAGTATAATCACTCAAACCACTGAATCTGACAGCGTAACACTAAGGCCCGAGCCCCATGTTTGGTACGACTAAGGACCATGACCACATGGAGGCCTTGGGATAGAATTAACGGATTATCATCCAAATCAATGAGCAACGAATTACAAGTACATTGAAAGAAAAAGTAATAGCTCGACTACTTTGACAAAGTTCACATAAGAGTTCGACAAAAAACAAAGAACTATTATTTGCATGCTAAACTTCAAAATTGAGGTACAAGTTTATTCAAAAGCAGGGGTTGTACCCGCATAATCACGGATAACAAATGAGAAAACAACTATACAAGTTATATACAAACTAAGCTGAAATAATGAATGTTTCTTTTTCCCTTTCTCCCTTTTAAATTTCTTGGAAGTGGCACCACCAGAGCTTCCTCCTGTCCTTTTCCTTGATCCTCTACCGCCCTTGGCAGAAGAGCTCTCAGAGGTTGGAGGGAATTCTTTGGGAACCAACCCACCGGGTGGAATAACTTGAAGTGGGATGAGATTTGGATCGTGGATGTCCACATCAGCGGGTTCTGCCTTAGCTTTTCTCTTCAACAACTCCTCTATCTCGATACTCTCTTTTAAGTTGAGCTCATCGTATATTCGATAGCAACATTGATCACAATGTCATCTGATTCTTCTGGCAGTGGCGGGTCATTGGGTTTTCATTGTCAAGCGCTTCGATAATTTAAGCGTCGAGCCTTGGAATGTCGGTGGCCGACGAAATTCAGTAGATGTCGATTGTTGCTCTACAGCGGCACCGCTTCTTGGAGTCTGGCTGGGACCCAAAAGACCTACAAATTCCCATAAACAAGAAGATAAGCCCATGACTATTAGACATAAGGTGAAGTCTCTCGAATAATGGAGAACAAATCGGGATATCTACGTCCGGCTGACTTTCAATTATCGCCAGAGTGCTCTCCTCTAGAATAGGAGTCAACACCTTTGATTGATAGCCGTGTCTGTCTGGATCGTAGCTCAGATCCTATCCCAGACCAAGAGAAACTGAAGCTCTGGCTGTTTGAAACGAGGGAGGACCTTTTGGATCGGACTTTGAAGACTCAACAATGTTTTTCCCTTTGTCGGAGGGTGCTAGAATATCAAAGTATCGAAGTCTCGCAGCACCAAGGTCTAAAGGTTCATCCCCGCAAAGAATCTCCCGCACCTACTTCTCTTCATCTAAACAAGCTTCACTGAGGGCTTTCTTCTTCATTTCAACAATGTATTCCTAGGCCCCGGCGAGCGATTCAATATAGTGCTCTCCAAGGAAACTCAGATCGCGATGATTTAAGACTTTAGCATTATATTCCACGATCAGAGGATGGAACATGTCCATAATTTCATTTCGACCGTCTTATTTAGAATCTTCTAATGGGGCCTCTATTGGATCATAAGGTTTTGAATGTTGGCAAGATACGAAAGTTCACGAATCTACGACTACGACAAATTCGAACTCATCGACTCAAATATGGTTCGTTTTGATATTGGTCTTAACTAGAGTCAATAAGTGTATATATAGAAAGTATAGTTTAGAGCTTTGTTAAAATCTATCCTCAAGGTTCATCACTCATAAATTCTTTTACAAACTTGCATTCATTTTATAATCTTCATACACACACACACAAATGTTTTAGTGCACTGAAATAACAGCACTCAGTCGACTGACCCCTGTGAACAGTCGACCGAGGCTATGTATATATATATTTTTAAACCAGAAGCCAATCGACTGAACACACTAGGTCAGTCGACTGACTCTGTGCAAATTTTTGTGCACGTTTGAATTCAATCGACTGACCAAGCATGTTCATTTGACTCAAAACTACAACTGTCAATTTTTCCAAAAGTCACTTCTTTTCATCAAAAGGTATCTTCCTCCTGATGGTTACATCTCTTAGTTTCTAACAAATACCTATCTCCAGAAGTCACATCTCATCACACATTATATAAACACTCAAGATTCATAGATCTAATCACCTAATTTTCTAATCTCTTTTTTATCTATAGCACCTTGCAATCTTGAGTTCATTTTTTACAATCTCTCATACAATCATTGCTTACATATTCACTTCTATATTTTTCAAGCAATATTGATCTTCCTATTCTTCATGCACACAAAAATATACACATCTATCTTGAGGAAAAGATTATAGGAAGGGTGTACTACAAGTGACAAATCTATGTTATTCAGAACACACAAAGTCAAGTTAATCCCGTTTGTAAGAAAGTCCTATTCGGTTGCTCAAGCGGTCAAGCCCTATTATGTTGCTTAGACGGTCAAGTCATATTCAGTTGCTTAGGCGGTCAAGTCCTGTTCTATTGCTCAGGCGATCAAGTCCTGTTCGGTTGCTCAGGCTGTGTAATACCTGTTTCTCCGGGTTAAGTGAGGGTTGCTAGCTTTAATTCCAAAAGGAGTCTAGGACTGGACGTAGAACGGGAGTTCAAACCAGTATAAAAATTCCTAGTGTCATTTTACTTTACTGCTATTATTTTTCGCACTAGTTATTTATTATATTCCATATTACTCGATCCTATAGCACAATCACTTTCAGCCTCGATCTGCTCTCTAATCTCATTGTGGCCCGCTTCTCTTGCCTCTTCTTTGAGGGCTTCAATTTGAGCGAGTTGCTCGTCAAGATAAATTTTCAGTCCCCGGGCATCGACGGCCTATTCGCAATATCTTTGCGACTCCTCCTGAGCTTCAAGCTTCTCTTCCTTCTCTCTTTTAAGGAGTTCTTCAAGTTCCTCAACACAGTGGGCCGGAATATTTTTTCCTTTTGCAGTGTATTTTTTTCCAAAGCAAGCACACCGCTGCGATTGAGGGCAGCATCTAGTTCCTTTCTGTGAGCCACTTCTAGACGACTAACCGCCTCAGATGTTTCTTTTGCACTCTTTTCTGCCTTAATTTGCTTCGCTGTCAACTCCAAGATCTCATTGTCTTGATGTTTAATTATAGCTTTGTCATGGATTTCATCTAGCTTGAGACAATCGATTTCATGTTGTCTCTCGAAAGACATCTCAGAGATTTTTTCGGCTAAGTGTTGAAATGCTTCATGCTGCACAAAAACGTCATTGACGCATGCAAGGGAACTTGCTTTCGCACTCCCTAGAATTGTGTGAATGGAAGGAAGGAACTTAAGCCTATTGAAACAAAATTTTGAAAAATTGACCTTATATTTGGTCAATTTCTCTGCTGTGGAAGTCTCGGGAGCTGCAGTAAGCAAAGCAGGATCAGAAGTAACAAATGGGCATTTTCTTGACCTATAATAGCGGGACTTCCTGGAACAAGATGAACCAAAGTACTGCTCAGACGGTACATCAATTTGAGGAGCATGGATAGAAGTATGATTGCCGCTGTGTATAGGAAGATTAGACCGAGCTTCATGATGAGAAAATTGAGATTACGACTTATGTTTGGAAGATGAAGACTCCCTCGAACAATGACTTCTTTCCAGGCCATCATCTTTCTCTACGCCTACCCAATTCTAAACTGCGATCGGATCCATATTGTGTTGACGAGCTCCTTAAGCGATCAAAAGCACGGGATTGAGACATTACACCAGAAAACCAAACGAGAATGTGTAAGTGACCATCGAACTAAAGGTAGATTAAATCATGTAGTGAAGTGCACGTGATTGTGAGTATCCAAGTGTCCCCCCAACAGACCAGTTGCTGCAGCCTTGCTTATATGAGTTTTTTCCCCTTTTCTAGTGGGAGGAATGCCGGCGCCACTCCTGTTGGGAGAATCAAGCTCCCTAATACTGATGTTGGGGAAGTCATAAGTCATAATATCATCAGGGATCGGGAGATTTGAGAACCCTTCCATCGAACTTTCTAAATGTTAGGAAGAAGACTCTTCATCAACTGAAGTGACGATAAACTTTAGCTCTTTAGCAGTTTTTCTCCTGCGGAGTTTGTATGCGAGTTTCTTTTATCTCTTGATTAGCATGTGAGATCCCGTACCTTGTGATGGTTAGACTACAGGTGTTTCCTCGGACTTGCATTAGTGCGACAAGGCTTGTCGATTTTGACACCTCTAATTTCGCCCTCTTCGGCATCATCCTGAGCCCCTCGATTGGGGGCATGACAAGACTATTGGCGCTGCCTTCTTGTTCCGCCACATTTCTTCATGGTGCAGCACTTCCTGGAAACCCAATGCTGTGACCATCTTCTAGCAGCCCAAACAGTGATAACCATTCATCGGTTATAAGGGATCAGATGTCCCTGTCCTCAACCTGTGTGGCACGAATTGCAGAAATTGCACTTGAGAAACTATCGCTTTCTGGATGTGGATGGACACCTGTAAAATTTCAAAGTATTAATTAGATAAAGATACGACTTGGACTAAACAATTTGAGAATAAAGTGAAGAGGAAGCTTACATCTTTCCAACCATCGCCTTGCAAACCCAAGCGAATAACGAACGAAAATCATTTGTGTTTGAAGATGCTAAGCTTGTTCCAAGCACCAGTTAGAACTTGAAAATTGGGCGAAGGCTTGAGGAAAGTTTAAGAAAGGCTTCCTATCCGTCGTTTGAAATTGTAAATGAGCTTGATGTCCTCAGGAGATGATGGACAGAATAGAACATCCATAAATAGTAGAAAAGAGCCATGAAGGAAAGCATAGCTATTCAGATGTAGCTGTGTGGGAGCTATTCCTAAATGATTTATCATTTAACGGATGAAAGAATTGAAAGACGGTATGCATCCGACCCAACACATGAATTTATTGCATGCCGTGTATTCCTTTAGGGGAAAATGAGCCCTATCGTTCACTAAAGGGACTAGAACATTTCCAAACGGAATCCCATGTTTAAAGTATATGCGAAGAGCGGCCTCGTCAATTCCAAAGGCTTGGAAATCCATCAGATTATCTAGAAATACAGCATCTTCTACAACGTCGGGGGCAGGACTTATATCTTCTGTCGGGAACATCAGAAAAAAGGTCGGTCGACGAGCCGAAGACCTCCGGTTGTTCTAATTGACAATTAGGGGAAAGTCTACCGGAAATAGTTGCAGAACTTGGCTCGGCTCTAGGATTGCTAAGTTGTAAAGGTTGTCCAGAAGGCATTGTAGCTAAACACTCTAAACATCTGAAGCTCACATCTACTAAACTTAGTAGATAATCAAGATTAGAAAAATTCACATGTCCCCTCATTCTAAGTGTAAACTAGTGTGGTGCAGTGCAGAGAGAAACAGTTCAAAATTAAAAGCAAAAGTAAATGATGAGATTTTAGATCCGACCAGAGTGACCATCATTGCCGACCGTCTCAACTGCCGCTTAGATTGATTGGTTGTGTGAGCTTTGGAATCAACCATCGGCATGTCAAAGTGTGAAGTCCATTGTTAAAGTCTATATGTTAGGTTTTAGTTCATGTTGTAAGTCCTAGGAGTTTGGTTGTTCCATTTCGAGTTCAATATTGGATATGCATGTCCTATTGTTCATTATAGTCACATGTTCAAGTTCATTGGGATGATATTGGTCTAATTGTTCAAATAAGTGAATATGGATTGGTTTTCAGGTTCAATTCAAAGATTAGAATCAGCCAAGTACAAATAGTCGATAACTATTTATGTCGATCCCTATTTATGCAAAACAACCGACTTCTATTACAAGGCCTACATTCGACCCCCATTACAAAGCAGAATAACTGATCCCTCTATATAAACTATTTGTGCCGATCCCTTTCCTTGGTAACAACTGATCTATCCATCCACAACACACCACTACCGACCCCTCTAATTAGCCGTATTTACACTCCTCCTATAGTAAATAACTGATCCCTCTATATAGCAAAGCAACCAACTCCTATGCCTAATCGAACATAACCGACCCCTCTTCGAACTTCAAATACCGATCCGTCTACTCCAACATTTTCACACTTTCCTCCAACATTCACTCCGAACCCTCTCCATTCGCCTACGTTCCAACCGATCCCTCTCCTAATACATACATCTCATCTCCCACAAACAACTTCAACCACCACCTCTCCATTGCGTCGAACTCTAACCCATCTGCTAATGCGATAGAACCCATCATCTCGTCATAAGTTATAGGATAAAAGCAAAAAGCTAACCTAAGTTTAAAGAGTGCAAGTTGCTCGAGAAAATATTTCCAACTTTCGTTCAGGTTGAAAATGGAGTAATGGCATGGAGAAAGAGAAGATAACAAATCAAGAGAGGGAGGCGATGTTTGATACAAAGGAATGGGATTGGATTAATGAAAGGATGAAGGGTTTGGCTCTAAAGAAATGGGAAAGAGGTTCGGTCATGAAGAAAATGAAGACGAATGAAAACGAATTGGGATAAGTGAGGGATGGAAGGGAAGTGTTAGCTTATATATGGGAGATAAGAGTTCGACCTGCCTTAGTTTCTTTACGAAGTCAAGAAAAAGGAGGGTGGGATCAGTTAAAAGAATGCCGATCCTTACATACATAAAAAAAAGAAAAAGTAAGAAGGGATCGGCCATGAGCCTATGTGCATGCGAACATGGACCTGAAGATTATGTATAGTACACATATACAAAATGCAATGAAATTGCATCTAACTCAACGAAAGTTGGCGATTACCAGTGAGCGTACAAACGTGTCCGGGAGCCAACGACAAGAACATGTACCTAAACGTGCACGTGTATAGTCTAAAGTTCAATTTTTGAAATCAATAGAAATTGAATTCAAACTCGAAACTTTCAAGGTCGAGGCTAGATCAATAGCCAAAGCTTACTAATCTCATAGAACCGGACTTAGATATCAGCTGATGGAATGTAATCCTAAATTTATATTATTGAAATCAGCCAAGCGTCATGATGATCAAAAAGAGATACAACACATTGAGGAAATAATTCGAGTGAACGATAGCGACTATTTAGAAAGCTGGATGGATTTCTTTCCAACGACTCTAACTTGCTTTGATTCAAAGCACATTATGTTCATCACAAGACGTACTTTGGGGGGGCAAGTGTTATCCAGCATTTTGACCCAGCTATATTCGAACTGATTGGACAAGTTAGATTCAACTGTCGTCAAGGCCAATAAGTCTAGAGTGATGATTGTGGGGTCCAGAAGTCAAGTACAAATGGTAATATGAAGTTGTTATCAAACGAAATTGAGAGGTATACAGTGCAGAATGTCCGAAGTATGCAATATAGTTCAACATAGAGGAGGGATTAGCTATGACCATTCTCTAATATAGGGATCGGCATGCTTCAGGAAGCAAGTGCAATTCAATAGAAAATAATCAATATCTCGAGATCTATAAGTCCAATGCATATGAAATTTTGTGAGCAAGATGTGGGGACCCTAGGGAGCCTACCTTAAGGATCACACCTCAAAAGATGAAATAAGAGGGATTGGCCCTCTTCCCTCAATAGGGTTCAGCTGAAAATAGAAAATAATTCAGATAGAAGTAAAGGTCGAGCAATAACTCAATTTCTAGTAATCCAATTGGTATGAAAATTGGAGTCAAAGCATATTGAAACATGGGGAAGCTACCATAGGGATCACACCCCCAAATTCCTCCAAAATATTGATCGACACCGATCCATATTCCTTGGGATTTGGGCCATGCGATTCCTCTTATGGGTCCATATTGTTTTGGAGGTCCTTCTGCCGAATTTTCAAGGAGATATTTTGCCATCTTCGTCTATAAATACAGGCTTGGTCGTTCATTTTTAGGACTTTTACGCTGCTTGTTACTTTGTACTCTCATCTGATCCCCATTGTACTCAGTTTACAAATGATTAATAAAGTTATCTCTTCAAAGTGGATGTAGGCAATCAACGTCGAACCACTATAAATCGCTATGTCTTTATTATTTGCTTATTTCTTATTGTTTTATTTCTATATTCACTCTGCTTATATTTAATATTCTTCATTTATTTCTCTACACAAACTTTATTGGGTGTTTGTGACCATTTTTGGCACAAACACCTCCTTATATAAAAATTGAAATACATACACTCATTTCTCATAAACTACTCAGTACTTTCTCTCTTCTCCATTTCTACAGAGAAACCACTTCACTAAAAAATCAAAATAAATTTCTCAAATCTTAACCGATTTTATAAAACCAAAAGCGAGGCGAAAATATCGGATTAGGCTACTATCCTCAGTGAACTAGAGATGAAATCTCGAAGGTAGAAGGAGCAGCAAACTCGGACAGCAAGATAATTGACTAGACTTGGCACTTCTGTGAGTGTATTTGCTCTCTTCCATATATAATATGATTATAATGTTATAGTCAAGATCTGAGCCATGTATTAAGATAGTTAAACAATTTTTGATGTTTAAAATCGAATTTAATTAGGTTTGGGTAGAATTTGAATGAAATTAATGTGTAGAACTAAATTAAATAAGAATTTGAAACCCTCATGATAATATAACTAAGATTTGAAATTAAATGATAGAATTTGACGTAGGAGACTAAAACTAGAGTAAACACACAATTCATGATGGTTTGAGGCAAGGCGATGGTGATCGAAGGTGGAAAACAACGACCAAAATGAAGAAATTCAAAATCTGGAAACTATCAGAAAACGTGTACACTGGTCCATCGGTGTACATAAATTCTGCCAGGTTGAACCTTGGCCATAAGGCCTATATAAATATAAATAATCGATTCGACTCCTTTTATCTCTTGCGTTGTGGAAGGTAAACTAATAAATGATGATACAAACAACGGTGGCATGGAATAAATAAATACATGACTTGATTTTGGTTGCAATTTAAAGTGGTACATGATATAAATTATGACATATATGGTATACGTTTTAGTATTATTTGTAATACGATGGTGAACATGAGCAGAAATGAGACTAGGATGCAGGTTAGTTGCCCCAGAATGTATATGCTAATATGGTACGGACCCATGACACGGTTGGATGTCCACGCATTATGATTTTTTCTTCCCCTGAAGGCTTTGGGAGGACCAGGTGGATGTGAGTGGATGTTAAGCGACCCTGTAGGGCACGAGGCCGGTCCAGTGTGTGAGTTCCCTTGGTAGCACAAGGATGAATAAGTCCTATTATGATTGCATGGCGACAAACGATATGCTCTCTATAGGGCATGGGTCGAACTAGGGTGTGAGTCTGTATTTGTATGATATAATTAGATTTATGTGGCAGTCAGATATGACGTGGCTACGGAACGTGTGGTGACCGTATGATAGATTCATATCATTTTACAATATTATCTTTGTAGTATATGTCGAACAGAGTATGGTTCACTCACCAGACTTATGTCTGACTCACTCCTATTTCCATTTTTTTATATCTGTCTAGGTTGATGTAGTTAGATGATGGTACGGTATCAGTGATGGAGAATTATCTGTATATAGTGTTCATGATGTATATAAGTGTTGTACCTAGATTTAAACCTTATGTGTGTGAGTTTGGATTGTATTTGTATTTGTTCAGACATATGTATATAATACTCCAATTGTATTATAGTGATGCGACTATGTTATTGATATATTATATTTGATTCATTTCCGTTGTGAGATTCTGAAAGTAACTAGAAATAGTAAAAATTGTATCTAATATCCGTCAGTGACTGTGACTTTATATGTATATGTTAGCTCAACCCCAGCGACTCGTCTTTCGGTTCTCGGGTGTTAACGTCGGTTAGGGCATTGGATTTGAGGGTCGATAAGGCGGATTATTATAGTAAGTGTTGGGATTTACACCATAATGGACACATTTGTCCCTATATATACATTTGATATCTATTATTTATTTTAATATATATATACATATGTATATGCATATATATATATATCTATGTATGTGTGTATAATAATTATAATAGCTTAATTTATTTAAAATATTTTTTCCAATTCAAAATAGTTTGAATTAATATCTAAAATACCTTGTGACAGTTTAAAGTTTAAAAATAGATCTAGATAAACGTCTACTTTAAATTAAATTCCAAATACAAATATGATAAAAGTGTATATGTATGTGTGTGTGTATATTTATTTATATTTGTATAAATAAATTATTATATTTTAGAATAAACATTTAAAGAAGTTTATATTTTAGTTTAAAACATTTATCCATAAATTATTAATTAATAACTATAATTACATATGTAAAAAATTTGCTTTCGACCAAAATATATTTTATTAATTTTTCTTCTTCTTTTTAATGTCAAAGTCATATGGATTTAACATTAAAAAATTATTTTTTAGATAATACATACATTAATTATTTAAAACGATGTAAAAATATATTTATATTATTAATTATGTTTTAGAAATAAATCAATAAATATAAATTATTATTTTCTAATCTGAATATATACATACTAATATATTAGTTTTAAATATATATATTCTATTTGAATTAAAAAGTTCATATTTTAAAATTTTAAAAATTGTTAAAATCGGCTTTAAGTTTCAAAAATATTTTTTTATTATTTTAAAATATGGCTGAATTGAATATACATACACACATACATACATACATACATACATACATACATATATACATATTCATACATATACATATATACATATGCATATATATGTGTGTGTGTATATGTATATATATCAATACACCAAAACAGGCAAATCCTAACATTTATATGTGTTACAAATAATTTCAGTAACACTTTTTAAGTGTTATTAATGGACTGTGAGGAATGGAGCGGTTAAATTTGTAACAGTTATAAGTTTTACGAACATACGTTTTACTAACACTTATAAGTGTTGGTACCTAAATATATGTAACGCTTATAAGTGTTGGTATAGAAATATACGGCAACGCTTATAAGTGTTGGTACAGAAAATATACGGTAACGCTCTCAAGTGTTGGTATATGATTATTTAGTAACACATATGTGTTGTTACACATAAATTGCTTTGCTTATCATTTAGGTTTGTAACGTAGATAAGCATTGTTATCCAAAATATTGGTAACACTTATATGCGTTACTAATTGAAATTATGTTTTTACCCTATTTTATCCACAATTAATATTGAATTCTTAAAACAAATGAATATAATATCTCATAAGTGATGATGTCCATACCACATATATAATTCATCATATCAATTCAATATGAAGTCTAAAATGCTTCCATATCTCAAATGCAACAAAATCATATTTAGATAATACTATAATATGAGCTACAAACTTTCTAATTTTAAAATACCACAATATCATATCCAAATTACAAAAAAGCAATTTCATATCCAATTTTAAATATCCAATATAATATGAGCTACTGATAAATAGAATTTTAGATATTGCGAAGACGAAACACGGGCCATATCACAAAGCCCTCATATGAAATTTCACAAAGCTTGTAATGCCCATTTTGAGGACCATCGTAAATTGATGCTTGCGGCTCTAAAACTTCCGTTATCCAAACAACTTTCTCAACATTTGGGACTATCTCTCTGAAATGACACATAGTTTGTGTTCCAATACAAGCTTTTGCTACATTCTTCTTCATATCTTGTGATAGTAGCATTACAAATTGTTTACCTCTTGTAGATAATCCAATATCATTTGACGGAATAAGCGAACTAAAAACTCCAATATTCGAAGGAGATTTATCCAAGTTAGAAGCGGTTTCCGTTATAGGCATCACATTACCACCATTAAGGTTATGTTGTAACCCCTGTACCATAGTTAGGAAAGATGAAGCAAATGATTTAAGAGCCTCATTGATTTGGCTCGACACTTGATTCGCCACTTGACTTGCAACTTGATTTGCCACTTGGTTTTGTAATTCCGATGACCCTTGATGAAAATCTTCCTTTTTATTCTTGTCGGCAATTGCTTCTGAAGCTTCCATCAACTTTACTTGTTTTGCAGAGGAAGTGGAGCTAATTGCACGGCAATAGTTTTTCTTTCTATCGGAGCCAAAAACTTTAGAGATGGGATCATTGTCAAGGTCATATGTGTTTGCTTCCTCGTTACCGCTACATTCCAACTTCTGTTTTTCTTCCTCTTCCTCCACAAGTGCCTACATTCAATATGTCAAATGAGAATTCAAACATCAAAATTACTATTAATTGAGACTTAGCTTTCATTGTATAAAAATATAGAACAACAGTGCACTTCAAATTCAACTATTCATGTATTTGCAGGTTAAGTATAGATCGGTTTACTCAATTATAATCAGGTTTAAAATATAATCTAAGATATCAGTGCATTATTAGATCCAATTATTGCCCATGATAGGCTACTGACCATGGACCAAAAGCATATATACCGGTCCACAATTAATCATACAAAATAATGACTGATTTCGAGGAGCACGTATAGAGTTCAAACTGTTTGTTATCTTACGAAATGTCTATATCATAACTGGGAATAGTAGAAAGAATATAAAAGGAAGCTAATGCGTCAAAAGAGGATGATGCTTTAACTAGCTTAAATCTGGACAACGAACAAAATGCAAAAACCTTTATGAATATACATTTTCCAAAATTAGTAAAGTCGTTTGTCTATGTTCTGATTGAGCTTGATACTATCTTATCATATAGGTTTCTGATAAAAGCAGAAAACTCACTTCTAACAAAAGTTTTTCTTGTCTTCTACTATAATTTACAGACACTGTAAATGATGACTTGACTGGACTTCAGAAAAATACTATTGTTCAGTTTAAAGCACTAAAGCATACTATTGGGTTTGCATTATAATAAATCAACTTCAAGTTTTACTTCACTGGACATCAGAAAAATATAAATCAATACTACTAAAATACGTTTTTCCACTCAAATACTATTGTTCAGTTTACCTTAAAAAAACTCTCAATCATTGATTTAATTATCATTGCCTATAGCAAAAGAAAGAGCAACTCATACTTACATAGGCCTAAAATTATCATTGTCCAAGAGTTTTAGAGGTCAACCCTAAAGCACTGAAAGGTTGAAACTTGTTTGCCATTACAAATGAGTACAATGAACATACACAATATAATTGGAGAATTTAGGAACCTTTATAAGAAAGGTGGACGCGGTGCTCATTATGACTGAGCAAATCATAAGGTAGATTTAAGACACAAATAGTAGAAAAATCAACACCTTAATGGAAGAATGATAGCCTATGCACATACATTACGTGTTCTATGACATAAAATTTAATGTTACAAAAATAATCAGTTGGAACTTTATCTTTAACATTTCAGTTTTGTTTATGAAAGTCTAGGTGGTTTGAAGCACGAAAAAGAACCAGGTGATTTGATCTGTATATTAGTCCTGAATCCAAATTTTATTAGTCCTATTACTCGATCATATTGATTGTCACCAAATATGATAGCAGTGGATAAATTTCGCAAAACCATTTTGCACATCAGAAATATAGTATGTGGATACAATAAATAACTGCTAAGTTCGCTAACTTCATACAATCTAACCATCCATCCAAGATGAATTCGTTGCTTATTTATTGATTAAAAAAGGTGCTAATAAAAACGCTCCACTTCAATAAAAGGTATAAAAGCAAAAAGGTCGGTGGTCTATGTTCTAACTTCTAAGGATAAACGTTAAGATACTTAATTATCCAAATAACCACAAAAACTTATAACCATAAATAGTAAAATGAATTTCCAATATAAGAGTATACATATGATCATAATATTTGACCTTAGTGCACACGATATCATTTTCCCAATCTTCATTCGTTATCCTACAAAGTACAAAGTAGCCGATGGACATAGATGCACATAGCTAGGGGCTGTCAACGAGTACCTGGAAAGTCCGAAATCATTCCACATATGCATCCAAAAAATTTAATTTGCTTTTCTCACTTTATTAATTATGACGGACTAGAATAACCAGAGTTGGCATCAATGAATATAGATTAAGTTTCAAAGTGTTTCCCTTAGCCTTGCTTTGATTACCTTTTCTTTTCTTTACTTTTCTTTTTGGGTTCCTACAAGTCTGGTTTCAACTGGTTTTACTTTGTATCGCTCTCATCTTTCCTTTATTCTACAAATTACATAACTAGATAACTATCCTACAATGAGGTGTCTTACTGTAGTTAAGAATATATCTTGAGCTGAGTTTAGGTATTTTCTTCTGTTTAGTAAACAAACTTCCACTTGGCACAAATAAAGTGATGTTAGTTTTTCATGTTAGTGGGTTCCCAATTCTACATGGTTACGGTTGTGCATTCATGAATTCAGTAGTACTACTAGTAGTTTTTTCTGGCTTTTTGCTCTCTAATTTATAAAATTAATTCTTTCATCTGCTCAATTTATTTAGTTTATAAAATTAGTTATTGACATATTTTTATGTTTAGCTTGGATTTTTCAAAAAACAAAATACAACCATTGGCATATGCCACTTAGCTTTTTTCAAATGGGCATCTTGATTTCTCGCTCTCCTGTCTTTCTAATAGGAATCAAAAATTTAGAATTAAAAACATTCATTTGTGAAAATATTTTAAATAAGAAAAAAACAGCGTTTAATTTATATTTTCTATTACAAGGCCAAAACAGTAAAATTTCAGTTTTAATTTTTTTTTCAATACTAAATGTCAATGGTGTTTAAATTCTACTATTTAATAATACAGTTAATCAACATAACATCTATACTCAGTCAGTGATGAAATAGTGTAATACACTGTCAATAGGGGATCGTAATCATCAATTAATTAGAATGACATGGGATAGTAAATTAAAATCATCACAGTACATTCATAGCAACCATTCAACAATACAAATATATCAAGCAACATTCAATTCAATTCATTATAGATCTAAATCGAGATAATATCCATATCTAATTTCCAAACAATGGAAATTCATTCTTATTTTCATTTAAATTTCATTCCCACGTTTTTTAATAAAAAGTTAAATTCAAATATTTATTCTAACAAATAGATCTTAAGTTTCTTTCAATTTGATATTATAATATCAACATTCAATTCAAATTCAATTCAATTCTAATAATATATCACAATATCAATTTCATATTCAATAATTCAACTAACCAGATTTAAATTTAATTATAAAAGAAAAATATGGATCGTGAATTATAAAAACTCACCTTTGATTTAGCGCACTAGAATCCAATACATGAGCTGGTGAGGCAAAAGTACGACAACACGGCAACGATCAACTTAGCCACCTCCAATATGAACCAAGAACTCTATTTGTAATGACCTTGAAATCGGCCTTCGAAAATCGGCACCCGTACTTCACTTGTACTCAAAATGCCGCAGATTCAAATGCCGAATCTGGTTCACCGGAGCTTATAACACAATTAAGTATAACAACATAGCGGAAGAAAGAAATAAATGATATCATATACAACTCCAATGAATACAATATCCAGAATGATATGCAACAATAATATCAATATGATACAACAATATCAGAGACTAATAATAATACAATGCTACAGCGGAAATAGCATAACTGATAACTCCAAATGATCAGTCAGAGAGACTGACTCCAACCACTCCAATGTCAAGCTCGAACCATAAAGAGAAGCAAGTGCAGTCCTGAACTCCAAGAACTGAACCAGCTCCAGATAATCTACTAAACCTGAATATCTAAGAAACCCAACTCTAGACTGCCCGTGTGGAAAATTGTAGGCACCTAGAGTTTAGGAAGGGAACAATAAACTCCGGATCAGTCATGGGACTGGTATGAGCAAAAAAAAGAAGTTTATCTTTAAACAAACACAAAAGGCTTTTAAACATTGAAACCCGCAATGCTTTTGGAAAATGAAACTACCATAAGACCGCCCGCCACACACACAATGCAATCGCAGAATTGGAGGAGATTTCTTCTTATGATAGTCAAACATGCTTACTACGCAAAGAAAACTCTTTTGATATTATTACTAGTGCATAGTGTGAAAATCCTTTCGAAAATATAATATAAATCTTAGCCAGCATACAACCATTATTGTATGCCTACTATAGCTACTATGTTCAATAACAGGTTACCGCCACATTCCATAGCAGGTAATACAACTAAAACCGTACAGGTTCGTATTGTTTCTTTGGATTTCCAACAAATGATCAGGCAAAGGAACTTCCTTACCGAAAAGGAAACGCCTCTGGAAAGACGCCCCGAGAGTCAACCTGCTCTCTGCAAACACAAGGCCGACGCTACCTCACGCTTTGACCAAGCTGTAACTAGGTAACTAACACACGAGTTATGTCATCCCCCGGTCGTCACTGACCTTTATCCGAGCGCTCGGTAACCAACATCACACATAATAAATAAAGTGTGTCCACATGAGTAAATATCTGGGCTCCATACCATGATACCACCCTTTTATCCAGAAGGAAATGACATACCCTAGGGGCGCTACCCCAAAAAACCTTTGCCGCAACATTCCTGTTTCGACCATTACCGGGTTGTGAGGCTCGACGAAGTCTCGTTCACAAAGCCACGCTTTTTCACAAAGCCACGCTTTTTCACAAAGCCACGCTTTGATCAACAAATGATCAATAGCACTTCGTATGCCACATTACCAAATTGGGAATGTATCACTAGTAACCATCAACTACATAACCTCTGAGCTCGTACGTCTCAGAGAAGGGTTTTAAGCTAAGAGAATAAATTCTCCGCCACCAACAGAAATGTATTTGATAGAAACCAGCTTTACATCTCAAAGTGTAACGTCAGACACACATCCATACAAGTCTGTTCCGGGTTCGAACAGAACCGAAGGCACTTCCGAAGAAGCCCTTGCAAATCCGGGTATTCACATTCTCGATCGTCCTTCCCATCACTTAGGGAATCTCTATACCGGAGCCATGATGCAGAGAAAATCGATAGGTCATCCTATCGCTCTCGCAAATACCCGGTCTTCACCACCGGTCTTCAAATGCTATCCATATCGTTGTATCACTATTCGGAATGGGTTATATGACACAAAGGTCTTCTCCCGGCTAAACCGAATAACGAGCGCAATTAAAAATCATATGGATACTGGGATCTCAGTTAAATCACAGCTTAAAGCCCAAAACTTTTCATTCGAATGGTTAAAACAAATTACCATTTCCAATCTTTTAAACAAAAAGATTCATTTCAAAAACCTTCAATGGTTTAAACAATTTCCACACTTTTAATCTTTTAAACAAAAAGATTTAATTCACAAAGTTCGCCATGTTCACAAAGATCCATTCATGGATTTCAAAACAATTTCCATTTTAATTGAATTAACTCGTTAAATCCTTAAATCAAGATTTAACTTATAGCTTTCAAAATTCGTTTCCAAAGATTCATTCATAGCCTTTCAAAACAATTCTATTTCAAGTTGGATTAACTCATCCGGTCTTTGAATTAAAGACTCATTTCATAGTTTTCGAAACATTTCAATTCTATTTCAAACTTGAAACCTTTCAACACAAATTGGAAGTTCATTACTTATATGAAAGCTTTTACTATTTGAAAACAAATAGTTTCGTTTTAGAAAAATCCAGTTATATTTACACGAGTTAAAACCCTTGAATTAAATTCAAATTCCCAAATCAATACATTTAAAATGGTTTAACCCATATATAACTTGTACAGCATCTTTAATCCCTAGTTTCAAATCATATAATTCAATTTCAAACTTGAATTCAAATTTAAATTTCAAGATATCAAAAATATCTTTAAAACTCCTTTCAAAAGCTTTTCATATTAAACCCCAATTTCCAATTTCAAAATCAATTGAAATTAAAATTTCAATTTCAAAACATTAAATTTAAATCATCTGTGACTTAACCGATTTCCACGTGAAATTCATATTTGTGTGTGTAAAAGTGTGGTCCAGGGGTTTTACACAGTAGTGCAACATCATTCAATCATCACAGATCAAAATACAGAAATATAGTTGATAAGCGGTATAACTATAACGCTTATCTTTTATACACAGATCACAGATATATAAATGTCACAGATAAATAAACTACACACACATCTCAATTCAAAACAATTCACATCACATGATATTACCGATCAGGGATAACAATCAATTCTACATTCCATAGAATCCAAACATCCATAAGTAGGGTCAATTTAATTGTCTGATTAATTCAAATCAGATTAATTTCTTATGAATTATTAATCCTGGTTAATTACAAATCATTTTGATTAATTATTCTTTAATCATTTATTAATTAACCATTAATAATAAATTAATTAACCTTTAATTATAATTCATCAACCTTTAATTAAATAATTAACCTTTAATTATTAAATTCACCATTTAATTAATTATCTTTAATTAATAAATTAACCCTTAATTTATTACCATTTAATTAATTATCCTTAATTAATTAAAATAAGTGATTATTCCTAATCACTTAATCCACTTTAACCATTAATTTATTACTTTTAACTAAGTAATTATCTTTAATTATTTTCAGTAGTTAATTAACTTTTAACTTAAATTAATTATCTCAAATTACCTTGATTAACTTATCAACAACCCCGAGACCAGACCATATCTTCCCCGAGCCAAATCTGGGTTTCCCCGAGCTTTCACGTTTTTATAAATTTCCTTTAAAAACTTAGTTTAGTTTTAAATTCAAAACTGTTAACAGGATAGTCCACTCGCGAGCTACACGCAACCAAACCCGAGTCATCACTTCATTTCCCCGAGCTCATTTTCGAGTTTCCCCCTTCTTCCCCAAACTTCAACAACCCAGATACACAAACGTGCACGGTGCACGTACACCGATGGACCGCGACGCTCCGACCATCAACGCTAGCCTCAACACATCACCGATGACCTCGATAAGCCCTCCGACCGCCCAGATCCGACAGTCCCATCTCGAATCGAAAACGAGCACTCGAACGTCAACAGAACCCAAACTTCGATCGAAAACTTCCTCTCGCCATCAATCTCGACCACGAGATCCCTCGCCGACATCACCAAAACTTCATCATGACTTCCACCATCGTTCCCCCACCTCGCGATCGAGATTCGAGTTGAAACTCGAAACCTAGAACATTCGAACTCGTACGACCCCAACCTGTCAACGCTACGTCCTCCGACCTCCGACCATCTGAAAGCCTGCTCCTTCGGCCTCGACTTCATCATCACCAAAGCTTCCACTACCCGAAGTTCCATAACACTCGATCAACATTTGAAACCGAGATGATCGAATTATCCAACAAGACCAAAACTAGGTCTACAGATTTTAAATCCAAATCCCAAAATCCACAAAGCATGATTCTTCGATCCAATATTTTTCCGATGATCTCTGATCGATCACCTTACCACAGAAACAACCCCGACCTTCCCGAGATCATAGAACAGCATATATGACCAAAAACTACAATTTTGTTCAACCCAAAACTACTTCCTCAATGCTTAACTAAAATATAAAATTCTTGTTTCAAAAATCAAGTTTTGGTTTTAGCATTTGATTCATACACCTGAATCCATAAATTGTGAAGATTATATTTTGACTTATTTAAAGTTTTCACTGTTATTTTATATTTCCAGAACCAATAAAAATTGTTTTTCCTTCAAATAAATTTTTTTAAACTTAAGTTTATGTTATAACAAACATTTTATGTTCAGAACTTAAGTCCTATCAATGCTTGGATTAAGAGCAGATGAATTTTGATGGACATTCAAGCCTGGAATCAACAGAGAGAGATGCACAGAAATACTTACCATATCCTCATACATAAACACAGAGATATACTTAAAACACACTCACAACAACTAGATCTCAGAGAGAAACATGCAACAGAATAACATACTTAAACCATTTAGATTGTGATGTTACTCACCTTGGAAAATTTTGACAAAGAACAAAGAAGAAGCAGGGAAGTGTTTTGACAGCTTCAAAGAGTGAAAGCCTGAATCTTTCTCTTTTTTTCTTCTTTAGATCTTAGAGTTTAGATAGTTGAATGACAGAGAAGTTTTCTTTCTTTTTTCTCTGCAACTTGAAATCCAGAAATAGGTTAAATCTTTGAGCTTGATTTCTTCCTGCCACCTTATTCATTTTCAGAGAATATTGCACTATCTCTGGCCAAAAACTGTTGCACTTGTTTTATGAATCTGTAGTTTTGACTTGCTTTGATTTGTTGAAAATATTGTTGTTTGAGATGGAGAGGAGATATGTATAAAAAGAAGTATGCAGGCTTGAATATCTTTGCTGGTACAAGATCTTGTATTTCTTTTTTTTTAACTAAGAAAGATTTCGGCTATAGTGGCTGATGGATACAATTTGTTTGTTTATACAATAGGGTATGTTTGTTTGTACAATCCTAGGCATGGCTGAAGATAACTCAAGTCCTTTATGTCTCCTCCTTACCTTATTTTGTACCTACATATTTACTTTTGTCTTGCTTTTACAGGCTTAACTTGATTTCGGCTGATGTAAATATGTTGTGTACTAGAGGTATCTTGTATACATATTTGAACTTCTTGTTGATATACACTTTGTTTACAGCCTATACTATTTAATTATGGATGTATAGTTTGTTTATTTGTTTGTTTCGTGAGGTTTGTACATAGATTTTTTTTTAAATTTGTATGTAGATATATTGTTATATTTTTCAAGTGTACATACTTAAATCATTTAAAATTTGTTTCTTTATTTTTAAACCATTTATTTATGTTTTATTTCAAATCCAATATATGCATATATATACATATATATTCACATATATACAAATTTTCAAATCCATATGACTTAATATATTTTCGATTTGAATCGGGGAAACTCGCTTCCATTTATAATTAATTTTACAATTTTTATTCAAAAATTCATTTAATTATCAATTTAAATTTATATAAAATTCGGGGTCGTTACACTATTAGTGCACGAATGACATTTGGACAAAATGAAATAAAATAAAATAATTTAAACAAAGAAAAGAGAGAATGGAGGGTGGTGTTTTGGATTGGGAACGGAAGTAGGTGTTGGATGGGTGAATCAGGGGGCATGGGCAAGATGATGGTGTCTGGTTGTGAACTGATATTTAAAATAACCGAATAGAAAGACTAAAAAAACAAAAATCAATATACGCTTATTCTATAATATGTATACATAAGGCTGAAACGCAAAGATAAAACATTATACTAAAGATTATGCTGACATCACGGACATATTTTTAAACATTAATCCTATAAATACAAAAATATAGTCAATTTGCAATAGATTGTGTGGCTCACTGAAATGATCAGGGGAGGGGTAGGGGCCTGCTGATGTGGCCATGGCGGATGAGGGTGGCTGCAAGCAAGGTGAAGGGGCATGAGTGGACTGAGATGTTGACAAGAGGCTGTATGGTGGGTTTGTGAGGAAAGGTGAAGTGAAGATAAAGAAAATAAAAAGAATGAATGCTCAGGATTCATAAACATCAGGATATGGTAAAATGAACAAAATGAGAATTCACGTTTTTGCAAAATATAACTACAAGGGATGAGATTTGGAATAAGCACAAATAGCAGAAAATGAAGCGCAAGTTAAAAAATGAAATGGTGCTAACGCTCAAGCTTCAGGAAAAACAAAAACAGAAAATAGAGAAATGGTGATGGCTGATGCTATGGGTAACATATAGATTTGCAAAGAATAATGTATAAGCAGTACATCAATTAAACCTAACCCATTTTCAATTGCAATTGCTTGTAATCGTATTTGCAATTACAAAGACCCATAACAAAGTTAACTAGTAACTTTATTATTTTTAATACTAAATTTTATTTCTTACTAAATTCTAAGCTAGGAAGGAGCCCAGAAAAACATCATACCATAAGAGTATAATACCAGACCAAGGATCTGTGCATGCTAACAATCTTATTTTATTTTTAATACAATAATCAAATTATTGATATCCCTATTATAAAAATGATAGAGGTTTACTATTTTGTACTTGCCTTGTTGGGTTATTTAGAATCTAAAGAACATGAGTTTATCTTATGTTGGAATATGGATACACATAATTCTCCTCTATTTTTTTCCCCACTTTTCCCTTTCAACAATCACCTCTCTAATCTTTTTTCCCTTCCTTTAATAGTTTTCTTTTCCTAATATTTGAATTGCATCGACAAACCAATATAAAGCATTGAAAATTGTTAAACAGACATCAAAAATGGTTTAAAATGACAAAATATGAAAGGACTTCATAATAATTAATTTACAATATTAACTCTCTTTTGCTATTAATAACTTCTCACAATGGTATTCATTTTCTGTCTTCTTAAATCCTAAAAGAAAATGTTGATCCTGTAAACAAAAAATAATTGCACTCAGCTATATCATATCAAATTCAACGTAACCATGAGAAAGTTAGAGAGAAACTAGAACCTAACCAATATAAAAAATCAATCAAAAATTATGCCTGAACATTGAACCTAACAAATATAAACACATTGAACATAACACATCTCCAGGTCTTTACTATGAACATAACCAATATAAAAAATCAAAATCAAAATCGAACCTAAGATTGCTAAAGTCGCCTGGAGAGACGACGTCGATGTCTGGTCTGGTCGGTTAAGCCTGAAGTCGCGAGAGCCTCTACTCGATCGATTTCGCCTGGAGATGAAGCGCAGGGGAACCCTAGTCTTAAATTAAGACGCTGGTAGCTTGGAGGATGCGCGAATGGCCAAAGTTTTGATCTGTCGACGCTGGTGATGGAATGGGAATGGGAAAGTGTTAGAAAATGGTGATGGAATGCGCAAAGGGGAACCATAATCTAATTAAAAATTATGTGGCCGATAGTGGTGATGGAAGAGGAAAGCATTAGAAAATGCAACATATACAAGATTACATAAGGGTCCAATTTTTAGCGAGTTATTTACAAATTTACCAACTGTTCTAACACTTTTTTGTGTTGTAAATTATAACTGATGTGTTAGAAAGTTAATAAAAAACATTATTTATATTTCCCAACACTTTTCCAGGTATCATAACACTTTTTTATTGTCAGTAGGTTGTAACATTTATAAGTGTTAGAAATTAACAAATATAAAATGTTGCAAAATCACTATTTTGGTGTAGTGTATATATATTCGTTATAGTAGTCAATGCATAAGCAATACAAATGAAATAAGCAACATATATGATTATAAAATAATAGTGAAATAAACCATTACCTTACAACTATAGCCTATAAAGTGCACCTTGAATGGTTATATAAGCTCCGAGTATGCAATGAAAAGGCTTCAAGAATTTGCAGAAGGCTATGAAGCCAACACCACTATTTTGATTTTAGTTTTCTTTTAATTCTCTTTTGGGATTTTTGGCTAGGCTATAGGATGAATTAGGACATGGTTATGTTTAAAGGGAGCAAAAAATTCACGTCACTAAATAATGTGAGAAAGTGTGATTAAGTAGTTTTAAAAAGGAGTGACTTCCTCCCCTTTTTCCTCCCATTTTTACCATTTCTTATGCATAATCTTTCTAAGCCACGGGTGCTTCTTTCTAAATCCACTTTACAACCCTTTATGGTCGGCTATTTTAATAGGCTCTTGAGCCTCCAAATGCCTATGACCCATTTTGACAAATAATTGAATTTTAAATTCAAATTAAATTCTTATGGATATTGCATATTGATTTGTATATATATAACTTATACACACCCAATTAATTTCTAATGACACCCAAAATCAAATATTAAATAATAATATTCACTATTTCATAAATATTAATTAACCTAATTAATTTACAATAATTAATAATTAATTATGTCATATGGTATTTCAGATTATTCAATATACGGTTGTACGACTTATAGGTGTAAATTCCTTTAGAGATTAATATCGAACAATTCGAATATTAACATTCATATATCACTTTAGCTAGTATTGTGATAATTTGACTGAATTTATCGCTTATACAATTTTCACTAAAATCCAATTTCACATTTTTAAGCAATACCTAGTATTAACGATTATTTACACCAATTCTCTTGATCAAAACTATATCACTTTAGGACTTATGGAATTTGGTTTTAGTCCAAATTCTAATATCATCCACATTCAACTTTTTTAATCCAAACACAAATTCCTTGGTTCAACGGTGACAATTATTATTAAGTGCACTGCACTAGCCAGAGACTTTGACTCTGACTTGGCTATAATTGACCGTGATACTAACCTCATATAAATGAGAAGACGAATTCCCTACTTTAATAGTGTTTCACCTCCAATGCTTCAATACATACCCTATTATAGTCATTTGATGGACGTCGTGCCACAATTCAACTATAATCAAAATAGAGCATCCGCATTAAATTTCAACAGTATTCTCAAGTTGAAAGAACTGTGCAGTATTGTCACTTTGAGATTCTCCGTTTAACCTTAGTTATATTAACCAGCAGAAAAACTCTCAAGTGAGTCGTTTCATAGTTATCCAATAACTATCGGTACATAACTACTTGATGCCTCCAGCAGCCATGAGCAATATACTACCCAACATTTGGAGAGCGTTACGTACTCTAGCCTAAACTGATGTATCAATATCTTGTCTCGAAATGTCTTGAGTAAGAATATTAAAAATAATATGTTATTTTTAAGAAAAATAAAAGTATTTACATGGTTCTAAAGTATAATATCACTTTTGAAATGACTATTATTGTTTCAAGATATATAAACAAATAATGATTTTATAATGAACAATAATAAAATGATTTTGTACTTAAAGGAAAAACATTGAGTGTAAATATAATGTTTTGGATGGATGCAGTATGTAGTAAATTATTCATTTAATTATCATATGTTTGTTTTACGATGATAGAATTGCATTAGGATATGGGTGTAGTATTTTACCATTTTTACTACCCAACGATGGGTAGTTGATTAGGTTAATTGATGACTGATGTTGTGTTACTATTATGAGGTGATTAGTATACATTTGATGATTTATACTTACATTGGTGATGCGTTGCTATAAAGGATAATTAGTATATATGAAAGTTATTTGTATTGCTGTTATTTTCTTATTTACTGATTGGGGTTGACATTGAATGTTGTAAAATACATGCGATGTTTAATGGTTAAGCGTGCTATTGTTGTTATTTCCTATATGATGATTTGTTGTGATGAACATGTAGGAATATTGTTTTCTGCTTCTACCATTTGCATTGCATGCATTAATTGCGATGGCTGCAGTGGTTACATTGGTTGCATTAGTGCGATGGTTCAATGGATGCTATTGTTGTTATGTACCAACAAGTATTTGGATGTAGGAAAAGAGAAGAAAATAGAATTACATGGGCTTAATCCTCCAAAAGAGATACATATGCAGTTTTTTTCTATGCAATGGCCACTGGTTCCCTTGAGGTCGGGTGTATAGAAATTGGCGTAGTGCAAAAAATAGTTGATGCATTTTCTTTTTATTATATGTATATATATGTGTTTGTAAGCTTACAAGTGGAAGCATAGGGTCTAGAGTGATTCATATTCGCAAGAAGGTTCGGTATATCTCTTGCATCATAGTCATAAAGAAGTTGTTTAGTAATCGATGTAATAAAATGTATAAACTTTGTGATGTATTCTATTTGAGTAATATTTAATTGTTGAAGTATGTATCTGTACATTGATTTTTAAAATTCACTATGAGGTTTCCCTTTCTTTTATGTTCACCATTTTGGATTCTTCTTAATTTTAACTATCCATGGTCTATGGTTTTTAACTTTTGGAATTAGTTGTAAGCAAATTCTAACGGTGTTTATAATTATGTTCAGATGTTAAAAATAATGGATTGTCGCATTTTGTATCAAATTTTAGGTTTAGCAATTCCCAGAGCCTTGGATAGGTTTTAAACAATTAAGGTAGTTTAATTTATACCTCTGGTTAGGTAAGAATAGAGAATTTAAGAGCGTTTTGATTGACAATTATATGCTTTGTATGTATGAGTTGTTTGTTTAACCACTATTACCTCACCCTAAAATATTTTCTATTTATGATAACTTTTGCATGGAAAATAAATAAAGTAGGAGTGGAGTAGGATGAACACTTATAAGAGGAGTTAAGCGTTGGTTTTTACCCAGTTGACACATACACGATGTTAAATTGATTGAGACTTAACCTTAATAAAATGGAACCAATTTTATTTTTAAGTAAATAATATATAGAGAGAATTAGGGAAAATGAAAAACTTTGAAAAAATTCAGACTGAAGGGCACCAAGTTTTATTTTTAGACTAAAGGCAGGGCTGGATTATTTTCATTTTTTCGCTTTTCCGTTATTTTCCTTCCGAATATTTCCGAAATTTCCAGTTTTCATGTTTTTCCGAAATACAAAAAGTCGAAAGGAATTCCTTCCGATTCGAAGCGGTAAAAAAGCAGAAAATTTTGTGTTTTCCACGGTATTTCCATTCCATTCAATTTTACCAGCTAGCAGTTTAACTGGGCCAGGCCCAAAAAACATTGACCGCTTATTGCATCCTAATTTGGTTTCATTCACCTCACGCCGTCAGTAAACTTAACCCTAATCTTCGTTTCTTTCCTTTTCTTCTTGACCGTTCCATCTCCATCTTCATCTTCAGATCTCCAAGTTTTTAATTTTTATCATCGCCATTTACATCTTTCGATCAATCATCTTCAGTTTGCCCTAATTTCGTTGCACGCTGTGGGAAATCGGTAATCCAGTTTCACAAATTATACATATTTACTTATCGTTTTTTTCCTTTATCGTTTAGATTTTTTACTTTCTAGGTAACAATGTTTGAAATTTTGCTGAACTTTATACTAGGACGATTGATGTCATGACTTGTAGTTTTTCGACTTTGTAGTTCATTGTTGATTTATAAATAGAAAAGGCCTACTCGTGCAAGTTATCTTCTCATTCTAAACTGAGTTCTTGCTTTGGATGCCACCCGAGGGACTTCAGAGAGAGGCATGGTACCAATACAAGACTTCAAATAAATGAAAACCACAAAGTTTACAGAATAAAATTCGGATTTATATAAAGTGAATTAATTTAATATAATATGAGCTTATACCATGGTTTCTTTTAAGGTTTTAAAATATACATTTTGCCCATACCATGATTTTAATTAAGGTTTTCCTGGCATTTTTTCATTAAATAAAGAAATTGGTTTTATGATGTTAAAATTCTCATCCTTTAGAAAATAAGAGAATTAACAAAGGGTAATGAAGTGCTAGAATTTTCATTCAGTCTCAGAATAAATATTTCTATGAATTAAGCTATTCAGTATTTACATTCCTCTTTCACCAGAAAGACCAGAGCTCAAATTTAAGCCTAGCCAACTGTACTGGTTCTCATTGTTCACAGATTAAAAATTGATTAAAGCATTGTTATGATTTATGAGAAGGCGAGTCCTTAAAATTAAGTGGCAACAAGTTTTGCATTTTTTTCTGAAACATGATTATTGTAGGATTACCATGTATAAGGCTAAAGTTATGGCAAGATGGCAGGGATCTCATACTCATTATGAGAGAGTAAGAAATTAATGCCAAAACGCTTTCCCATCTTTCAGATAACATGAACATAAGTCTGTTTTGCTTCTTTTGTGTGCTCTTTTGCTTTGTCAAAAATGTACCACTAAACTTTTGAAGTTTTTTTTTTACATTTAATATTAGATACTTCAATCGTCCATATCAAAATTGTATAATATAACTCAAAATTGCTTTTGGAAAAACTAGCTAAACTCAAAATATTAACTTGTTACTAGATTTGAAGAGAAAACATGTGGCCCACTGGGCATGGACAATAGGATGATACATCACAATGCACAGTTACTTTCTTGAATTGGTAAGATTTCAAATGGTTGCTTCTAATATTGTAGATTATGGGCATACCGAGACGGAGACCTGTGTATTTGTATACATGCACAAAATCCTACTTTATAAACCAGTGCAAGTTTAAACCATTCTTTATTTTTTAAACTATCAGTTTGAAATTTGAAAAATAAAAGTTGAAGTTTCTATTTATGATTGAGCTAGTTGTGTGTCAACTGTACGCAGTTAACTTGTTTTTATTAATACAAACACATAATATATGTACATACATATAAAGTGGAATGTGGGTTCAGAACACAATTTAATACTTCCACTGCTTATTTCTTTGTCCAGAATAATTTTTTTCCCCACAAAAAATTTGGTTGCATAATAAAATGACATTGTACTGCAGAGTGCATATTAGGAGGATATATGTCTTTGTTTATTTACAAATTATATGTCCAATTCGCAGGTAAAGATTTTTTTTTTCTTTCTGAAAATTTCACATCATAAATATTATGCTTATTAGAATAAATTAAGATGGAAGTTGAGCCAAGTGGTAAACATTGTGACAAGAAAAAAGAGGTTAGAGTTTGAATCATTATACTTACAAGTAGAATTTGATGGCCCCTATAAACATTTGAATTTACCAATTTTCTTAGTGGTAATTTGAGTAATCCTTCTTGATTTCTAGGATATATAATGAACACAATGAGAAGTCATTTCCAGAAGTGTTTTGGACATTCAAGATAATTAGTATGTTTACAGCAATTTTAAATTTATAGATAGAATAAGAAAGCCGTGGAATTTCATGGTGAGAAATATTTTAGAAATATATGAATAAAAGTTGTGGGTAGTGTGTAGATTAAATAATTTGGATGTTTGACGTGGTTTTCTTTACTTTCCCTTTTCTTAGGCACTTGGAATTTGAAGAGGAGGTATCCTATATATTTAAGGAGAATGTAGATTTACCAGCATTGGCAATTAAACATATGTTGGGTATGTTGAATAGTTTGATACTACTAGAGATTCATTTGACGGTTTCACAAATTGAAAGTTATTTGGAGTTTGGGTCTTTGGTTTATGCGCATACGTTCCTTGAATTTTTAAGCAGCTTATGCCTAGTATAGTCAATGGCTCAAAGAAATGTGCACATATCCATTCACACCTACCTAACTGACACTTGCCCTTAAATCAGTAGCTGTTAGAAGCAGTTTCTTATTAAGGTTCTATCAATTTCCACTTTTTTTTATTTCTTTTGTGCCTGGATTGGAATTGTACTAATCTGAAGTATGTAATGACTTCATTCTGTTGTTAATAAACTCTGTTTACTTATGCCTGTTAATGTTACATCATTCATCTCTCCTTCCTCCTTTTCCTTATATCTGCGTTTCCTGTTATTAATAGTTGTATTGTATTCATATCATCCATATTTACATGTTAGTCTCTGTTTTTGTTCACGATCGGTTTCTAATTACATGTAGATTTTTCATGGAGTCAAGTGAATCAAGTGCAAATGTGGAAAACAAAGTAGGACAAACAGGGTCTGATATGCAAAGCCGAAGTGAAATGCAGTATAAAAAATCTTCAAGGCAACCAAAGTCAATAGTATGGGACCACATGACAAAGATTTTTAGAAAGAAGGACAATGGGGAAATGGAGATGATTACACTATGCAAGTATTGCAAAACGGAGTGCACAGCTAATTCTAAGCAAGGAACAACTGGTTTGCGATATCATCTTTTCTATTTATGTTCAAAATCTCCTATATATAAAAAAAGATGTGGACAAGGGGTCACCTCAAGATGGGTTGGGTGGATCCTTAGTTTCACATTCTTTTAATCAAACTAGATGTATGTTAGCATTGGCTAAATTCATTGTTAAGAATGAAATATCATTTAGAATGGTAGAAAGTGAAGGGTTTAGGGAATTATTTGCCGAAGTTCAACCAAGATTTATATTACCTGATAGGAAAAAATGTGCATCATCTATTTGGGATCTATTTTCGGTAGAAAAAACTAAGTTAAAAAGTATAATAGGAGATCAAAGAGTTAGCATCACTACCGATACTTGGACTTCCATTCAAAATATTAATTACATGGTAATCACTGCACATTTCATGGACAGTGAGTGGAAATTACATAAAAGAATCATAGCTTTTACAAAGATCAATAGCCACAAAGGGGATGAAATAGGAAAGGTGTTAGAAAATTGTTTGAATGAATGGGGAGTAGATAAGATTTTTACCATCACCGTTGATAACGCTAGTGCTAACGATATGGCAATTGGTTATATAAGGTGAAGATTAGAATATTCTAATTCTTTATTGCTTAATGGGAAATATTTACATTTGAGATGTGTTTGTCATGTATTAAATTTGATATTCAAAGATGGATTAAAGTTTTATTGTGAAGCTGTTGAAGGCATTAGAAATTTGGTTAAGTACATTCACTCTTCTCCTTCAAGGTTGGATAGATTTAGATATTTTTCCAACTTAATGAAGAAAGATAAGATGGCTATTGTTCCACTTGATTGTCCTACAAGATGGAGTGCGACTTATAAAATGCTTGATGTTGCTTACAAATTTAGAAAAGTATTTGATAGAATGTGCTTAGATGATGAGCCGATTAAAGCATATTTTAATGAGATGGTCAAAGATAAGAAAGAAAATTTGTAAAGAGAACGGGTCCACCAGAAAATGAGGATTGGGAGAAAGGAAGAATTTTGGTTGAGTTTTCGAAAGGATTTTATGAAACTACAATGAAACTTAGTGCAACTAAAAGTGTCACTTCTTCGTTAATTTTCGATGAGGTTATATTAATTCAAGATGCAATTGAAGAAGCTAGCAACAATATTCATGATTCCAACTTGCAAATTGTAGCAAAATTAATGAAAGTTAAATTCGACAAATATTGGGGAAGTATCGAAGTGATTAATAAAGTTATTTTTATAACACATATTTTGGATCCAGGATATAAATTTCAATCCTTGAAGATTAGTTTTCTTGATATAGGTTGGAGCGATGGTAAAATGAATGAGTTTCTTGGAGTTATAAAACATGCTTTAAATGAACTATATGATGAATATAGGAAGGGTATGAATATACCAAATGTAATTGGATCGAATGTTGTTGTAAGAATTGAAGAGATTGATGAACAATTTGATGATGGTCTTAGGAGCAAAAAATTAAGAAGGCTTCAACAAACAAGAAGAGAAGAACAATCACTTGAAATAAATAATGAGGTTGATCGATATTTAAATGATCCATTTGAAAACCTTACAAGTAGAGATTTCATTTGTTAGATTGGTGGAAAGGTATCCAAACAAAATACCCAATACTTTCAAAAATAGCTAAAGATATTCTAGCAATTCCTAGTTCAACCGTTGCTAGCGAAAGTGCATTTAGTCTTGGTCGGAGGGTCATCAATCCCTTTAGGGCTTCATTGGCTCCTAAAATGGTTGAAGCGTTAGTATGTCTTAGTGATTGGTTGAGAGCGGAAAACTTTAGTGGTCTTGAGATGCAATTTGAAGAGGACGTTGAATTGTTCATGGATACGGAGGCAATTTGTGAAGGTAAATATTTTCAACAAGTATTAATATATTACAAGTAGAGTTTTGCATCTTCTAACAAACTCTTGAGCTCTATCATGTCAATATAGCATAACTAATTGGCAACAAATAAATATACTATGATGAATACTATAATTACCACTATGTTTTGCATATTTTTTTCTTTTACATGATACTTCGATGAAAAAAAGATTAACCGTTATTACTACGATAAATCTGCTTTATTTTGTCAAGGATTCTTATATTAGCAATGGAATGTGTACTTCTTAGCTTCAAATGACCATAGTTTTCTAAACAAATTCTAAAACTATATATAGGAACTGCAACTTTATCGATTGCAGCATCATCATCGTAGAATATGATGCAATAGATGAGTAAAAGGGCATAGTATTGTTAAACAGGTATGTATAATTATTTCCGACATGCTCAGCTTCATGTTCCATTTTTTATATTCAACAATTCACAAACACAAGCATAACTTATATACTTTCAACAACACAATAGATGTACTTTTTTCTCTTCATTCTTTTTTGGTTTTTTTATAATATTCCTATTTGTATCATTGAGTCTTTTATTTGCTGCATTTTATCGTATTTAGCTCTTGTGCATTTGTAATTGAGTACTATGACCAGAATGAAGATAAAACATTCATTTTTTTGATATAGTGTGTGTATAAAAATACCGATGTGGGCAACAAAGATAAAACAGTACAAGCCTTAAAAAACTTGCTTGGTTTAAGATGAATAACTTATACAGCTAACATTGGAAATTGGCAAATGGAAATAGCATTTTTTCGTTATAAAGTACTAAAATAACATGGAATTCATTAGGAAAAATTATCTTTCTTTTTATGTCCATTAAAAATGATTAAAAAAAGTTACCTTTATTATTTACTTATTTGGTAACTAACATGTAACAAAACTGAGTAAAAATTATCCTTTTGCAATGATTGATAATTTAACTTTATGAAAATTTATAAAAGTTTTTACCTTAAAATACAAGAATATCTTTGCCAAAAAGAATTTAACTTCATTGTAACTATTTATTTTAGGTTGACAACCAGTAAGCACGACTTTACTGAATACTATGGAACATGAAGCAGGGAAGAAAAGAATGAATCCGGAATGGTAAATTTCTAAAAGGAGTTCAGAAGTCAGATGGATGTAGTTTCCTTGTTAGTTTTATAGTTTTAATGAGTTAGTTTGCTTGTATTATCTTGCAGTGTTGCTTGTTAGTTTTGAATGTCAGTTTGCACGTACTAACTAGTAGTGTTGTTTATTAGTTTTGAATAGTCAGTTTGCTTGTTAATAAGTTAGCAGTTTTTCATCTGAAATTGAAGTATTATCCTTTTATAATTATCTAACATGTATTTATATATTCTTCTTTGTTGTTTGATGTTGTAATTCTACATATTCTTTGCTATTTGATGCCTACTAAAGTCTAACTCTGTTTGTTATTCTATATATTTTTTATTCTCTGTTTTTCAAAGTTTAAAAGTCTTCCTATCAACAACTATTTACAAAACAATATCAATGACTATTTGCAGAAAAAGATTCAATTGGTAGTGCTATTTTTATGCGTATATATTTCTCAATGATTCACAAATATTATAAAAGGCTGTCAAAAATATACAGTAAAAAGCAGTCACAGCAGGTTTTTCCATGCTACAGAAAACAGAGTTTTTCATGTTATAGGAAAAGTGAAATTTCCATGTTCCGTTCCACTTTTTCCAATTTCCGCGGTTTTCAATTTGTGGAATTCCGGAGTTGATGGAATGAAACACGAAACAAATATGGTCTTTCCACTAACGATCGGAAGAAATGGAAAAAGCTCCGGTTGGTACGGAAATCTTCCATACCCTTAGGACAAATGCTAGCTATAGTTAGCATTATATTCAACTTTTACACTATACAAAATGCTAGTTATTTCTAGCATTGTAACAACCCTAGATTTTTGTATATTATTTAAATTTGACTTTATTTTATTTTAAATTATTTTAGACTTATTTTATTTCAAACATTTTATTTTTAAATATAAATGTTGATTATTAAGTGATTTATAGTTCAAACTAGTATAATTTGAATATTTTACTGTAAAGTGAATTTCTGGTCAAACTGTTCAAACTTTGACTTTTAAACTTCAAATTAAAATTATTTAAAATCTTAAATTTTATCTTTTATTATGAAAATAGATGAAATAACTTGAACACTGCTTTTTGTTTCGTTGAAAACGGAGTTAAACTGCAAATGATATGTACATTTCAATTTTAAGTATAAATTGTTTATTTTGCAATTTTGTTATTTTAAATTGTATAAATTATATTTTCTTTGTCATGTTTTATTTTAATATGTTTAATATGTTATATTATGTATATTTTGACTTTTAAATATTTTTAAATTGATAATAGAATTTTAAATGTTTTCTTATCTTCTGCTATTTTCTTCATTAAAATTATATTTAAATTAAATTTTATATATTTATTTTGTGAATTTATTTTTATTTTATGATATTATTTATGTTTAAAAATATATTACAAGCTCATATGAATTTTCTAAAGTTTATACCATTTATTTTCAATTTTTTTCTAGCCTAGTTGACAATTTTTGCTATTTTCTTGATTTAATTATTTATATTTTTTTTTTATTTGTTACATTTTCGAATTTTAACTGAAATTATATGTATTTTCAGATATTTAAACTTATTAAAAAGAAATAGAGGAAATTTGAAAAGTTTTAAACTCTTGAAACTCCTAAGGCTTTCCATCTCCCGACCTTTCATTTTCCCAACTCTTCTCTTAATTGTTTTGGGCGTGTAATCTACTCATTTCAGCTGCATTTTTTTTTCACTTTCACGAAATTCATTTCTCCTCCTCTCACAAAAAAATCACGGCTATTCTCCTTGTGAAGCTTAGGTAAAAAAAATTATCTTCTTCTTGTCTTTTTATGATTTTCTACTTGAATTTGCACATGCTCTCCACCTTCATAGCTGTATTCCCCTTCCTCCAAGCTGTGGCTGACCACCACCACCACTTTTCTCTGACCATCACATAGCCTAACACCTCTCCTCCTCAGGCCAAGCCAAGCCATGATGAAGATCATCACAAAAATCCATCTAAACTAGCACTAGCCATCACCTATGCACTCAAGCTGACCTAGTTTTGGTACCATCACCTTCCACCACCCATGGCCGCTACCAACACCACCTCCAGCACCACCTGGACCCCCTGCCACATCATCACCTTGGACCCCACTCCTCTGGCCGTGCCCCATGAGCCTTGGCTGAGCCTTGAATTGCCTTGAATCCATGTTAAAGTGACATTGTTTTGCCTTGTTGTGTTGTTTCATGCATACTCACCTTTTGCTATCCTCTAAACATGTTTGGCCGACCCTTAGGCAACCAAAAACTGATCCAAATCTTGCCTTAGACCTGTAGTACACCATATGGCTGAACCTGAAGGTTGTTGGAAGCAAGTGCAAAGCAATTCTACTTTGATTCGTGCAGTTGATCCTATATTATTCTATCGTATTGTGCATTTGAAAACTTATATTGTTTGTATTGTTTTGTCTTATGTATTCGAGGAAGTTAACCTTGTCTCTCCCACACTCATCATCATCATGGCTGAGAAAATGAACCCCTTGTTCGAGCTTTTGAATGGTTAAAGCACAATCAAGTAATCTATTCCGTTGTTGCTTCTTATCATCATTGTTTCAACATTGTTTGCGTTGAATATTTATGTGTATATTGTCTTGTTTGGTTATTGTTTACAAGATAAATATCAAGGCTCTCCATTCATTCAAATAAAAAGTCATGCTATATCATGCTTGTTGTGCTTTCTGTAATCTATTCTGTGTGTTTTGATCGCTAATCTCCAGCTTTAACAGGTGAGTTATTCTCACCAGACAATATGTACCTATATAACTGATAAACCGACACCATTTGAATTTGTAATGTATATTATCATGTTATAGATGCTTATATTATTATCATATGATGTTCACACCTGTCATTACACCTGTTATATCATATGTTACTATTGTTTTATGTTATTCTGTTTATTTATATCAGTTTATCACATTGCAAGTTCCCTGTAGACTAGAATCACTATGGGTTGAAATGATACATACCCGAACGGACTTTAGAATAAGGGAATATCGTTATGGGCTGAAATGATAGGCCTGAGCGGTTTTCAAATTCATTCATTTAACTTGGGATTGCGGGTTTGAAATGATAGAACCCGGATTTTTCTTTTTAAACTGCGGATTGAAATGATACATATCCGTATCACTTGACCTAGGTTAGAAAACTATATACAGGCCCGTTGTTATTTTATAAAGTGTTTTGGATATTTTTAAGTATTTTAAAAATATAAATTTATGAAATTTGATTTAAATGGATTTTGAAATGTTTTAAAATAAAGAAATTATGATTTTTTCTATGTGTTAAAAATGTAATTAATGAATGGTTTAACTGGATTTTTGAAATATAACTTAAGTTTGGAAATTTGGAATTTTAGTTAAAAATGATATTTAAGTTATATAAATAAAATGGAGATTTAATTTTATTTGGAAAATGGTAAAATATGATAATTTGATTAAATTTGAATTTAAGTGATTTATTAAAGTATTATTGATTTTTCTATGAATTTAAGTGGTTAAATAAATGAATGTTTAAAAGTGATCTTTTAAAATATAACTTGACTTGGAAATGTGAAATTTGGTTTTAATTAAAGGTTTAAGTTAATTAAATAAAATTGGAAATTTAGTTAAATTTGTGAAATGGTAATTTAAATTTGAAGTGTTAAGTTTATTTGTTGAAATGTGAAGAATTGGAAACTTTTACCCTTAAATTTATTAAGTAAATTGTTGAAAATTGGATTTAATTATAAGAAATTTATTTTGAAAAAGATATATGTTAAATGATATGTAAATGAACATTTTAAATGTTAAAATATGATTTTTAAAATGTTTATGTGTTTTAAATTGAAGTTATTAATTGCTGGAAATACACTAACACCTGAAATCTACTTTTAATAGCATTCAGAAATGCTATAGATTCTGTTTTGAACTAAAATTGTGTAAAAAGAGCTATTATAGCATTTCTGAAATGCTGTAGTTGCTGTAACTGAACTTACAGACTAATATTGAACTCAGGCCTATTATAGCATTCTCTGGAAATGCTATAATGGTCTGCAGTCTTTGCTGAAACCAAATTTAACCCTTGTTTTGAAATCTGAACTACCGCAGCACTTCTGAAATGCTGTCTTTTCTATTTTTGAACTATAATTCAACTAAAACTGAGTTTTAATAGCAGTTTTAAGTGCTGTCTTTGCTGAATTAAAAATGTTTTCAAATATAACTTATAGCAGTTGTTTTTAAATGCTGTGAAATGCTGAAATTTTAATAATTAGGGTTTTTGACTTAGTAAACGAAATCAGAATGGTTTGAAACTTTGGAAATTGAATACTTGATTTGAAAGTATAATAATTACACTTTTAAAAGGGTTAAATGAATTATTTTGATTGAAATATAAACTATTTAAAGGTGATTTAAAATGATAGTGAATGAATGATATCTTTGAATTTAAAAGGTATTTAAAGTTGAATATTTGGATTTGAACTGATAGGATATTTTATTATATTAAAATGATTTGAAATGAAGTTTTGTAAGGATATGATATTTTATTATATTAAAATGATTTTAAATGAAGTTTTGTAAGGATATGATATTTATTATATTAAAATGATTTGAAATGAAGTTTTGTAAGGATATGATATTTATTATATTAAAATGATTTGAAATGAAGTATTGAAATGATATGATATTTTAAATATATTGAAATGGTTTGGAATTGATTTAATCTTTATTTTGATAAAGATTTGGATTTGAAATGATATTCTATTTTGAAGTATAAACTGTTTTTAAATTATAACCATGGGTTATAATAACGATTGGTTGTTAAAGAGACCGGGATCGGATATGGACATACTCTCTGTCGATACCGAAAACCACTTTGACAACTGTGTACGCGGTGAAGTTCCAGAATGAAGTAGGATGGTGGCGACGATCCTAAGGTATATACGTGGACCCAACTCCCGTGAGTTGGCATAAGGTGGCTAAAACAGGAGCGATTGACGGACCAATGAGGTAGCACCTCTGATCGAACACACTTCTTCGATACCATTCTATTACTTGTGATGGATTTGGTGGCCACCCTTGATTTGGGAGTGTTGTTCGAGGTGGGCGGTATTGGCTGCTATGCGTTACCACTAGTCCGGATGCGTAATTGGTATATCTACCCTGGCATTGCCTAGTTGTGCCGTGTCACCTACCATATCGAGCTTTACTACGATTTTGATTTTTAGATCCGACCGCGTTAAGGTTCTCCATCCCCTTAATGCTATTTTCTATATGATTATACTTTACTGATTAGACACTACTGTATATAGCGTATATTACTATATAGTAAATAGTTTAACGGATCCTTAGAGGATGGGTGGTCCCAAGCATCTTCTAAGTTACTTGTACCTTTATTACAGTTCACTTGAGTTGGTTTACATTATATAAGTATATATTGTCCTGACTCGAGTGTTTTGTTTTTGCTTTACGCTCGGGTCAGCCTGAGTTATTCACAGATTTGGATTTCCACTCTCTTGGAGATTTGAATCGCTGGAGATTATCTGCTTGTCTTGTCCTATCTATTTCAGTTCCGTTGTTCTACTCAGCTTGTACTTGGTTATTTTATTGAGACTTCTATTGTACTCTATTTCTTCTGTTATATCTTATGTAACTCTTATATATTTACATAGTAGCTTCATGAACTACTATTTCTTTTACTTCCGCTGCATTATTTTACTCTATGTCTGTGATCTGTGATTATATTTATTTACTGTATATGATGAATTTGCCAAATTTTTATTTACAATGCGACATTTTGAGCAATTCAAGTCCGACATGTGCGGATGCGAATGGTTGAAAATATCGGGTCGTTACATGTGGTATCAGAGCTCTAGTTTTAGGCAAACTCAGCATATAGAGTAAATTTAATTACAGAATCACTTTCGTTCGAACATGAATTCCTTCTTCTTCGATTCGGTTTCCTTTGAATTTTGGAACGTTCCATACGGTTCCAAAATCCATTCTTGTCCCTCACTATTCATCTTCTTTTGATTATGGAGTATCCCATAACTCCACTTCGAATGATCTTTATAGTGAATTGGCGGTCTCGCCAATTTTCTAATTTTCTTGTAAAAGGGTGAAAATCCTTTACAATCACCATCAATTCACCAGAGATTTATATTTATCCTTGGTTTAGATGCTAATATCTTTTATTTTTCCAAACTCTATCTCTTGAGATCGAACGTAGATTTGTCCCAAGAAAATCCACATCGATCTTATTCTTTAACTCACGGTTAACCCGGTTAAGGTTGTCCGCGGTTATCTGAGCTTACCCATCTCCCTACTTTGTTATTTAATCATCTTGTCTTTTGTTTCCAACCTACCTTCAAAACATTTTGAATTGTATTTGTAAATCTGTAATTAATATTTTGTTTTATATTGTGTTGTTTGAGTTGTTGATGTTGATTTGGGTTTCCGATCGATTTGTCTGATCAACGCTATCGATAGGATTTCTAAAACACTTTGACAGAACAAACTGACACAATATTATAAAAAAAAATTAGTTAATGAAATAAATTTTGATATATAATTTATGGAACTTAATAAATTGATTTAAATTGAGAATTTGAAGTGATAATACTTGATTTATCATTTATTGTTCTACAAATGAATTTATAAATAGTTGTTTATAAATTTATTTGGGAACTAAAATGAATTTAAAACAAGAAATTTAAGAATTTAATTTCCGATGGATTCAAACCTTGTGTTAAAAGTTTTAAAAGGATATATTATTTAAAGTATTTCCAAGTAGAAATTTGTTTCTAAAGGATTTTTAAGTTTAAAAATTTAGTGCTCTTCTCTTTGTCGCTAGAAAATAATTTCGGTGATGACTGCAGCATCATCGACGTTCATTTTAGAGTTTTGAAGTGAAGATACTGTTCTGTAGTCTTGCTACAGCTTTGTTTTGGTGAATTTAATTAATATGAATTTCTAAAAATATTACTTGATTTACAATATATATAGATATATGATTTAAATTTTATTTGACATATTATGTACATATATTTATTTATCTCTAACTGGTTTGAAGGAAATCGGAAATTAATTCTTACATTTTCTTTTTCTTAAAGAATAATTTCAATCATAAAAAGAAAAAGAAAAAATTTGGATAAATGATTCAAACTTGAGATAATTGAATCGGAAAGTTTTATTTGTATAACACACAATTTCATTCCAATATAACTTACCTAAATTACACAGAAGTTGAATATGAAATTGGATAATATACAATATAGAAAGGATTTTTTAAATAAAATTTGAGTGGTTATAATAAATGTTATACACTTAAATTTTAGTTATAAAAGATTAACAGAGGTAAATAGTGAAAAAGGAATTTAAAGAGATTTTATTTAAATAACTTAATAATCAAATTTGATTTAATATGGAACCTTAAGTCTAACCTAGGAATTTTAATAAAAGTTATTTTCTGAAATGAATATGTTGTATAATAAAAATGTATCTTTGAATAGATAAAATAAAATACAATTGAATTGGACTTTTGTAATAAAGTTTATTTAACTTGAATTCATAGTTTAATTGATGTCTAAATGAATAAATGTGTAAAGAAATTTGATTGTTATATTTGCTATGATAAATATTTTATTTATGAAATTGATATGTCTTGAAAAATGAATAATTATGATTTAAATAGTTAATATGTATTTTAACATCACTAAAACTTGATAATTGAGAATTTGGTTTTCAAATGGAATTTTAAGTGTAACTTATTAAAGGAATATCTATTTATGAAATGGGTATTTCAAATAAAGTGTTAGGTTATGTGTTAAATTAAGAGCTAACTAAAATAGTGAACTTTTAACTTAATAAATGAAGTATAGTTTGATTTGAATATTCCATTCATAAAAGTTTGTTTTAATAAGTCATAAGTTAAATGATATCCAAATGAATATTTCTGATATTAAACTGATTTGAAATATTAATATATCTACTGTAGCATTTTATAAGTAATGCTGTTTTGAAAATACAATGTTTTGGAAGTTTTTATAATTGAATGAACTTAGAAATGTTACAACTTTAAAATGAATATTATTTGACCTTGAATTAAAATGGTTTAAATAAAGATTATTTTAAAAGGTGTTATGATTTTCTAATTATTATGTTTTTTTTAGAATAACATTTCCAAAGTGTTATGATTTTAGTAGTATGATTTCCAAATGATAAACATCTCTAAATTGTTATGATTTCAAAACATTATGGTTACAAATCTATTATCTTATTTTGTTTTTCAAACTATCTTTTGGTTGTCCTTATTTCTCTTATCTTGTTACAGAATGGAAAGGCTATTGCTTATACCAGTCTGTTTAGAAATCTTTCTGTAATCTTTGATAATCTTTGTTACTCATCTGGATCTGAACACTGTTTTTCCTTTTATAGACCGTCGGTCAAGTGAAAAGGGAGATTCAGACTCTAGAGGATCTTTTTCGTGCTTATATTCTTGATTTGATCACCTCCATCTTGTTAAACTTACCTATAACAATAGTTATCAGGTGTAATTCCAATCTTCTTATCATCTTGTCTTAATTCTATTTCATTCTATCTTTTTCTGTGCTTTCCCGTACCTCGTTCCTTTTCGGGGATGAAAAGTTTTGAGTGGGGGAGAGTGTAACAACCCTAGATTTTTGTATATTATTTAAATTTGACTTTATTTTATTTTAAATTATTTTAGACTTATTTTATTTCAAACATTTCATTTTTAAATATAAATGTTGATTATTAAGTGATTTATAGTTCAAACTAGTATAATTTGAATATTTTACTGTAAACTGAATTTCTGGTCAAACTGTTCAAACTTTGACTTTTAAATTTCAAACTAAAATTATTTAAAATCTTAAATTTTATCTTTTATTATAAAAATAGATGAAATAACTTGAACACTACTTTTTGTTTCGTTGAAAACGGAGTTAAACTACAAAAGATATGTACATTTCAATTTTGAGTATAAATTGTTTATTTTGCAATTTTGTTATTTTAAATTGTATAAATTATATTTTCTTTGTCATATTTTATTTTAATATGTTTAATATGTTATATTATGTATATTTTGACTTTTAAATATTTTTAAATTGATAATAGAATTTTAAATGTTTTCTTATCTTCTGCTATTTTCTTCATTAAAATTATATTTAAATTAAATTTTATATATTTATTTTGTGAATTTATTTTTATTTTATGATATTATTTATGTTTAAAAATATATTACAAGCTCATATGAATTTTCTAAAGTTTATACCATTTATTTTCAATTTTTTTCTAGCCTAGTTGACAATTTTTGCTATTTTCTTGATTTAATTATTTATATTTTTTTTATTTGTTACATTTTCGAATTTTAACTGAAATTATATGTATTTTCAGATATTTAAACTTATTAAAAAGAAATAGAGGAAATTTGAAAAGTTTTAAACTCTTGAAACTACTAAGGCTTTCCATCTCCCGACCTTTCATTTTCCCAACTCTTCTCTTAATTGTTTTGGGCGTGTAATCTACTCATTTCAGCTGCATTTTTTTTTCACTTTCACGAAATTCATTTCTCCTCCTCTCACAAAAAAATCACGGCTATTCTCCTTGTGAAGCTTAGGTAAAAAATTCTATCTTCTTCTTGTCTTTTTATGATTTTCTACTTGAATTTGCACATGCTCTCCACCTTCATAGCTGTATTCCCCTTCCTCCAAGCTGTGGCTGACCACCACCACCACTTTTCTCTGACCATCACACAGCCTAGCACCTCTCCTCCTCAGGCCAAGCCAAGCCATGATGAAGATCATCACAAAAATACATCTAAACTAGCACTAGCCATCACCTATGCACTCAAGCTGACCTAGTTTTGGTACCATCACCTTCCACCACCCATGGCCGCCACCAACACCACCTCCACCACCTCCAGCACCACCTGGACCCCCTGCCACGTCATCACCTTGGACCCCACTCCTCTAGCCGTGCCCCATGAGCCTTGGCCGAGCCTTGAATTGCCTTGAATCCATGTTAAAGTGACATTGTTTTGCCTTGTTGTGTTGTTTCATGCATACTCACCTTTTGCTATCCTCTAAACATGTTTGGCCGACCCTTAGGCAACCAAAACCTGATCCAAATCTTGCCTTAGACCTGTAGTACACCATATAGCTGAACCTGAAGGTTGTTGGAAGCAAGTTCAAAGCAATTCTACTTTGATTCGTGCAGTTGATCCTATATTATTCTATCGTATTGTGCATTTAAAAATTTATATTGTTTTTATTGTTTTGTCTTATGTATTCGAGGAAGTTAACCTTGTCTCTCCCACACTCATCATCATCTTGGCTGAGAAAATGAACCCCTTGTTCGAGCTTTTGAATGGTTAAAGCACAGTCAAGTAATCTATTCCGTTGTTGCTTCTTATCATCATTGTTTCAACATTGTTTGCGTTGAATATTTATGTGTATATTGTCTTGTTTGGTTATTGTTTACAAGATAAATATCAAGGCTCTCCATTCATTCAAATCAAAAGTCATGCTATATCGTGCTTGTTGTGCTTTCTGGAATCTATTCCGTGTGTTTTGATTGCTAATCTCCAGCTTTAACAGGTGAGTTATTCTCACCAGACAATATGTACCTATATAACTGATAAACCGACACCATTTGAATCTGTAATGTATATTATCATGTTATAGATGCTTATATTATTATCATATGATGTTCACACCTGTCATTACACCTGTTATATCATATGTTACTGTTGTTTTATGTTATTCTGTTTATTTATATCAGTTTATCACATTGCAAGTTCCCTGTAGACTAGAATCACTATGGGTTGAAATGATACATACACGAACGGACTTTAGAATAAGGGAATATCGTTATGGGCTGAAATGATAGGCCTGAGCGGTTTTCAAATTCATTCATTTAACTTGGGATTGCGGGTTTGAAATGATAGAACCCGGATTTTTCTTTTTAAACTGCGGATTGAAATGATACATATCCGTATCACTTAACCTAGGTTAGAAAACTATATACAGGCCCGTGGTTATTTTATAAAGTGTTTTGGATATTTTAAGTATTTTAAAAATATAAATTTATGAAATTTGATTTATATGGATTTTGAAATGTTTTAAAATAAAGAAATTATGATTTTTTCTATGTGTTAAAAATGTAATTAATGAATGGTTTAACTGGATTTTTGAAATATAACTTAAGTTTGGAAATTTGGAATTTTAGTAAAAAATGATATTTAGGTTATATAAATAAAATGGAGATTTAATTTTATTTGGAAAATGGTAAAATATGATTATTTGATTAAATTTGAATTTAAGTGATTTATTAAAGTATTATTGATTTTTCTATGAATTTAAGTGGTTAAATAAATGAATGTTTAAAAGTGATCTTTTAAAATATAACTTGACTTGGAAATGTGAAATTTGGTTTTAATTAAAGGTTTAAGTTAATTAAATAAAATTGGAAATTTAGTTAAATTTGTGAAATGGTAATTTAAATTTGAAGTGTTAAGTTTATTTGTTGAAATGTGAAGAATTGGAAACTTTTACACTTAAATTTAGTAAGTAAATTGTTGAAAATTGGATTTAATTATAAGAAATTTATTTTGAAAAAGATATATGTTAAATGATATGTAAATGAACATTTTAAATGTTAAAATATGATTTTTAAAATGTTTATGTGTTTTAAATTGAAGTTATTTAATTGCTGGAAATACACTAACACCTGAAATCTACTTTTAATAGCATTCAGAAATGCTATAGATTCTGTTTTGAACTAAAATTGTGTAAAAAGAGCTATTACAGCATTTCTGAAATGCTGTAGTTGCTGTAATTGAACTTACGGGCTAATATTGAACTCAGGCCTATTATAGCATTCTCTGGAAATGCTATAATGATCTGCAATCTTTGCTGAAACCAAATTTAACCCTTGTTTTGAAATCTGAACTACCGCAGCACTTCTGAAATGCTGTCTTTTCTGTTTTTGAAATATAATTCAACTAAAACTGAGTTTTAACAGCAGTTTTAAGTGCTGTCTTTGCTGAATTAAAAATGTTTTCAAATATAACTTATAGCAGTTGTTTTTAAATGCTGTGAAATGCTGAAATTTTAATAATTAGGGTTTTTGACTTAGTAAACGAAATCAGAATGGTTTGAAACTTTGGAAATTGAATACTTGATTTGAAAGTATAATAATTACACTTTTAAAAGGGTTAAATGAATTATTTTGATTGAAATATAAACTATTTAAAGGTGATTTAAAATGAATGAATGAATGATATCTTTGAATTTAAAAGGTATTTAAAGTTGAATATTTGGATTTGAACTGATAGGATATTTTATTATATTAAAATGATTTGAAATAAAGTTTTGTAAGGATATGATATTTATTATATTAAAATGATTTGAAATGAAGTTTTGTAAGGATATGATATTTATTATATTAAAATGATTTGAAATGAAGTATTGAAATGATATGATATTTTAAATATATTGAAATGGTTTGGAATTGATTTAATCTTTATTTTGATAAAGATTTGTATTTGAAATGATATTTTATTTTGAAGTATAAACTGTTTTTAAATTATAACCACGGGTTATAATAACGATTGGTTGTTAAAGAGACCGGGATCGGATATGGACATACTCTCTGTCGATACCGAAAACCACTTTGACAACTGTGTACGCGGTGGAGTTCCAGAATGAAGTAGGATGGTGGCGACGATCCTAAGGTATATACGTGGACCCAACTCCCATGAGTTGGCATAAGTTGGCTAAAACAGGAGCAATTGACGGACCAATGAGGTAGCACCTCTGATCGGACACACTTCTTCGATACCATTCTATTACTTGTGATGGATTTGGTGGCCACCCTTGATTTGGGAGTGTTGTTCGAGGTGGGCGGTAGTGGCTGCTATGCGTTACCACTAGTCCAGATACGTAATTGGTATATCTACCCTGGCATTGCCTAGTTGTGCCGTGTCACCTACCATATCGAGCTTTACTACGATTTTGATTTTTAGATCCGACCGCGTTAAGGTTCTCCATCCCCTTAACGCTATTTTCTATATGATTATACTTTACTGATTAGACACTACTGTATATAGCGTATATTACTATATAGTAAATAGTTTAACGGATCCTTAGAGGATGGGCGGTCCCAAGCATCTTCTAAGTTACTTGTACCTTTATTACAGTTCACTTGAGTTGGTTTACATTATATAAGTATATATTATCCTGACTCGAGTGTTTTGTTTTTGCTTTACGCTCGGGTCAGCCTGAGTTATTCACAGATTTGGATTTCCACTCTCTTGGAGATTTGAATCGCTGGAGATTATCTGCTTGTCTTGTCCTATCTATTTCAGTTCCGTTGTTCTACTCAGCTTGTACTTGGTTATTTTATTGAGACTTTTATTGTACTCTATTTCTTCTGTTATATCTTATGTAACTCTGATATATTTACATAGTAGCTTCATGAACTACTATTTCTTTTACTTCCGCTGCATTATTTTACTCTGTGTCTATGATCTGTGATTATATTTATTTACTGTATATGATGAATTTGCCAAATTTTTATTTACAACGCGACATTTTGAGCAATTCAAGTCCGACATGTGCGGATGCGAATGGTTAAAAATATCGGGTCGTTACAAGCATTATATTCAACTTTTACACTATACAAAATGCTAGTTATATCTAGCACTATATTCAGTTTTACACTATACAAAATGCTAGTTATAACTAGCATTGTCCTTCAGCCTAAAAAACAAACTTGTTGTCCTTCAGCCTAATTTTTTCTCTAATTTTTTCCTTGTGCCTATTTTCCTGTAATATATATTTGCAAAATTTATAAAGTATACATTTCTGATTTTGAAGATATTGTACAAAAAGGAAAATGTTTATTTTTCACCTAAAATGATTTGTTAAAGTTTTTGTTGAAAAATAAATTATTTAATTTGGTTAAATAAAATATATATGTGTGTATGTATGTATATATTGGAAATATTTTTAAATTGAGAAATTATATTACTGGGGGAAATATTTGAAAACAGATTGATGGAGGTAATTTTGAGAAGTATGTTTTTGAGTAAATAATGCGATAAAATATTTAATAAGACAAAAAATTTATCACAAGAGTATATTTAAATTTAAAAATTTTTTTGTTTAAAAATTGATTTTAGTGGTGAAGATTATCACTTAAATGGTACGCTTTGATTAATGATGCTTTGAAAAGAAAAAAAATTTGGGTAAAGAGTTTTGATTAAAAGAGAACTAATTTGAAAATTATTTATTTGAGAATATGATTGGAGTATTAAGAAACGATGTATTATGAAAGATCTTGTTTTGTAATAATTAGCGAAAATATTTTAATAAGATAAGAACGATCAGATTTGAAAAGTAAATGATTGAAGAAGTAAAATATTTAACCGGATAACAAACTTTGGAGGGTATTTGTTAAAAAAAGATTTTATTAAAAAGATGCTTTGTTTTGTAATTTTAACCGAGAACTATAAACTTAGACTTTAAACATGGGGTGTATGACGACGGAGGTAAGATTGGTTTTGATTTTGATCGACACCTATTATGACGTTGTTGCTTTCGTGATAATTGTGTGCTATTTTTCCTAATGAGCTATAAGGATGCCTAGTTATTCCCTAATGAGCTGAAGGGACATCCCATTTCGATGTTTGAGATGGTAACCTTGTTGGTTGAATTGTCTGTATTGCATTGTTGTTTGTTAAATTAACTGTAGTTAAGAAATTCTAGTTGTTTATTTACTTATGCATGCTTATAAATTTATGTTGTGCTTGTTTGAATTAATTTCTTATGATTGTATCATGTTATTAATTGCTTGCTTTACTATGATTATTTTAATTATTTTTTGTTTACTTGTTTGTTTGATGTTCACCTACTGATTCATATCATGCTTGTTTGGATTAATCTTTTTTCTTGTATGACTTGTTGTTGATTATTTGTTTACTTACCGCTTGTTTGTTTTGATTGATGTTGTTTGTTTGGTTCCTTACTTGTTCACTTGGTTGCTTGTTGTTTAACAGATCGTAATATTTTATACCACGTTTGGTTAAGAAATGTGAAGATGTTCCACGAAGATGAGTAATAGTGGTTGGAAGATTTCAGTGATTAAAGGCTTGATAGATATCGCCGAGGAATCAAGGATTAGCGGGCGGGCCAATATACGAAATTTTAAAATTATGTATTTCCAAACCAATTTTGGCTTTCATAAATATTTTAAAATAAAGTTTCTATTTCAAAGAACGATTTCTATAGAATGATGCTTTCCTAGAAATTCTTTTAAGTTGATTTATAATAATGGAAAATATTTTGGGAAATTGATTTATAAATTGATGTTGTATTTTTAGGAAGTAAAGAGATCATTTGTTTCAAAGGGAGATGGAAGCTTTGATTCGAAAAAAATGTTTTTCGTTTAAAGTGTATTGGAACTTTCTTTGCTAGCATGTCCCTCTTTAATATTTTGGGTGAGTTATCCCAATCTTTGGATGGAGGAATCAATAAGGAAAATGGAACAAAGACGAGTTCGAGGAAGGGAGCTCGTGAGTAGAATGAGGAAGGGTTCTACTATGGAAAATGGAATGAGGATGACTTCGAGGAAGGGAGCTTGTGGGTAGAATGAGGAAGGGTTCTACTGTGGAAAATGGAATGAGGACGAGTTTGAGGAAGGAAGCTCGTGGGTAGAACGAGGAAGGCTTCTACCATGGAAAGTGGAACGAGGAAGGGTTCTACCATGGAAAATAGAACGAGGAAAGGTTATATTATGGAAAATGGAAATGAATTGAGTGTGGAAGTGCTTGAAGATGTTTGCAAAGGGATCGTTGATACTCAAAGTGTTTCAAAGTATGTTTGTAAAGCAGGGGAATGTATGGAAACTCACTTGGGTATTTAGGACATGTACCGGATCGAGGAAGGGATTTGTGTACCTTGGATCGAGGAAGTGATCTAGTGTCGAACATCTGATTGGCTGGTGTTTGAGCAACTAGAAATCAGGATTTTTCCATTAATCCCTAGTAGAGTAATGGTCTACAAGTTATCATATATCCAACATACACAAGTGATGTAAGGATCGATGTAGTTGTAGCACAAGTGGATGACCAAATCATTTGAAAAGTATGGCCATGTCTAGACACGTACTATTTTGAGGATGTGACCATAAGTAAGTACGCATGATATTTTCGGTGGTATAGGTATGATATAGTACACGAGGTATCTTGAGGATGAGATTATGAGGAATATCGTCAACGGTTTGAGGGTATGCATATTATTATGATGGATGTATAGTTAGCATAGAAATTAACACATACATATTATTGGTTGATAAGTTAGTATGGTGATGATACCAAATTATTTTGAATATGTGAGTTTATTTAGATGAGCTATGCTGATTATTAATTTATGTCTATTCATTTATTTGCATATGCATGTTTGGATTAACCTATGTTTTATTGTGAACTTTAATTATAGTCAATTATGGTTGAATTATTGAAATGCATGATATGGATTAGTCCATGATTGATATTATTTCACCCCTATAAATGAAGTGTTATTTTACATGTGATAGTTGGATTGCAAGATTGAGAAGGTGTATGTGTTACTATAGTAAACGTATGCAAAAATCAAATTCAATTTATGTATGAATTTGATTGTATCACGGTTAATGTTATATGGTCGTTATATATTACTTTATAAGTAATTAACTTTCAATTGATGTAATTCCCTATATTTTGTGATGAGACTGAAAATGATGATCTATAAATATTATTGAAGGTTTTATTTGGGAATTGCGGGGGCACACTTCTTTTAAGGGGGAAGATGTAACGACCTGCAAATTTTACTTTTAACGTTAAAGTAGTTAAAATGGTTTTTGATAAAAGATGAATTGGGTACCGTGTTTATAACTGTTATGAAGGTCTTTTCAAGCTGATCAGTTTGATATATAATTTTGATGCATTTGAAATTGCATTCTGCGAAATAGTGGTGTTATAGTATATAAATATGATACATAGCCACTTTTGGGCCAAACGATTACATATAATTAGACCCGTCTCATTCCCTATATAAGTAATACTTAGAAACCGTAGGAGGTAGCTAACACATCAATCTCTCTTCCTTGACCCAAAAATTCGTTTTAATCATATTTTACTAGCGGATGATTTTCGCTAATTACAAGTTAATTCAAAATTCAAAGTGTCCAAATCCCAATATATCATATATTATTGCAAAGCTCTTGACGAATAAAGTCAATAGCAAGTGCTCATTTTTTAAAATGATTCTAAGGTCAACGACAAAATGCAGTCAAAGTTGAGAAAGGTGAAACCCTAATCGCTAATTTGGGCTTTTCGAATTCAACGAATAAGATGTGAAATTAAAGTGATTGGGTTATAAAGGTTGTCAAGTGGAATGGAATGGTAGTGGGAGGTTTGACCGTGGCTGCAGGTGGTCGAATTTGGGGAATTAGGGTTCTAAGTCAAGGTGGCAAGGTGGAGAATCCGAAGTTAGTGTAGATCGGGCATCGCAATGAGGGCATTTGATCGGAGTTCGGTGTAGTATTGCAGAGGCGGCGAGCATCGTTTGGTAGTAGTTATGGGTTTTGCGGTTTAAATAAAGGAGAAGGTAACGTAATCACCCTTTTTCCCTTGTGTTCATTTATATGAATTATATTATCAAAAATTTGTAACTCATATAACTTTTACATACGACGTTTGATTCACGCATAGTTTCTTCTATTGGATTGGTGGTGGAATTTCTTATAATTTGGTGCTTGGTTTGTAGAGATGGAGGTTGTTAGTAAGAGCGTGGTGGTATGAACTATTTAATTTAATTAATTTAGTTATAAATTATAAAATACAAATCGATTGATAAAAAATTATATTTATTGATGTATGTTGTTTTCTATGGTTGATTATTTGATTATTATTATATTTCGGACGTATTATGCCTTAATCAGGTTGTCATTGTTGATTGTCATATTTTTGGGTGTTTAATTGGAATAAATATTTGGTTTGGCTTGGAAGATAATTGATTGGAATAAAAAGTATAATAATGAGAAAAATAGATAAATAAATGGGAATAAGGTTATTTATGGATTTTGGGTGGTATTTATAACTAATGATGATTTAACAAACTTTACTGAAATTAAATAATATTATTATTTTTGAATTTTTGGGGAAATTCGTAGACAATAACTAAAATTATATTTTAAATTAATATTTGGGAAGTTTATTATTTATAAAATGGAATGAGATCTTAAATAATAATAAATATGAATTTCAGTGAAGATAGTATTGTTTTGTATAAATGAAGAAATAGTGGAGTTTACGGTATTTATAGTAAGAAATACTTTTATTGTCAAAATTTTAAAATAGAAAGGGCATTTTGTGGATAATAATTATTATAATAAGGAAATGTTTACCAAAAGTGTTTTTGGATAAAATAGTTACTATTTTAAGAAAAACAGAAGCACATAGTGGGTTTTTGAAGTGTATTACCACTTTTGAAAATATTATTATTATTTTCAATATATATAAATAAAAGGGAATTTTCAAATGTATAATAAAAATTGGTTTTATATTTAGAAGGAAAAAATTGTTTGTAAATATAATGTTTTGGATGGATGTAATATATAGTTAAAATATTTATTATATAAGAGGCCAATGTAATGTTGTATTTAATTATTTATATCGGTCAAAAATGTAACCTATTAAATAATAAATATGTTATGGTATTTAAAATTATTAATACTAGTAACTCACATGCATACATCTAATAGTTTAGGATATTTAATTTTTATTTAATAAAAAAAATAATGGACGAATGTGTGCTATAAGTGCAAAACTTTTGGTAGTCACAACACTTTTATTTCAAGCAATTTTGTTGATGGTGTTAATGTCAAATCGATAACAAAATTCCATTAGGTAGTTGGAAAGGGGATGGTGATGGAGGTTGCAAACCGATGGTGAGATTCCTTTGATGGATGCGAGTGTTTTTGAAATTTCAAAACGACACTGTGGAAATATATTCGTTGAATTCTATTTATTAATAGTAGAGATTGATTATTAATTAAAGGCTAACCATATTGATTATGGAAATTATTTTTTATTTAATTGGGTTATTGAACCAAATTAATAGATAATGTCCGACCCAATGGAAATATATTAAGAAGATATATTTAGCATTTGATGATATAAATAAATCCATAGAGTCATCATGTAGAGACAGAGAATTTTATTCTCTTTTCTTCATAAAATAAATTACATCTTAATTGTTGACTTTGTAATTCCATCATTGAGTTAGAGAAGTGTTCTCTCTAAGGTGAAGCTGGCGGTTCAAAGTACGATCAACCGATAAGGTTATCGTGTAGATTTCATTCCACGATCTTTCCAAACCATATATTCATATTTATTTATTTATTAGGAAGGTATCTGACATTTTATTTCATAATTTTAAAATTATTTTTCCTAATTAATTATATATACATATACGCACGATACAATTCATCAATGCCGTGCATTTCAGCTCATGCATCACATTGTCGATGTCATCAAAGATCAACCTATGAGGTTTCAACTAGTACGTAATTATAAAGGAAAGGTTTTGGTGGAATCAAATGATACTCTGTTGAATTCATGCGGTAATGAAGTTCACGACCAACGATTTAGAGTTAGAGGATCAAGGCATCGGGTGAGGATTTGTTTACATTATTGAGTTGCTAGTCAATGTAAGAGGAGGTGAAGGACATCGGGTGTGGTGTCTCTAGTTGTCTCGGACGACTGGAATAATTGGATCAATGAATTGACTTGGTGGTTAGGGAATATTAGGGAATATGGCGAAAAATTATAAAATGTTCTTGTTAATTAATTTGCTACATAAATATACTTTATTTGCAAAATATCCCTATATCATATAAACATCATAACTCTCACATGCGAACACCTTTTTGCGTACAACTTGTGCCATTGATTTCGTGGTTAAATTTTGAATGCATTACCATTATCTAACAGTGAATTATATACTTATTTATAACACTATAAACTAAACATTATAATATTAATATTGTCAATAAATATTTACATATCAACACTATTAATTAAAATTAATATAATAAGGCAATATTTGTTTCACTCGAATATAAGATAATTGTATTAAGATGAATCATAATTATTTAAATTTATCATATAACATCAATCTATGAAATATTAAATTTGAATATGTGCTATTTGAATTTATATTAAAATTATGTTATAATTTAAAATTTATCATAAAATGAATGTTATTTAATTTGTTAATAAATTATCACTTCGAATATTATAATAAATAACAGCATTATAAATCAATCTAATATTGTTAATATAATGATAATATGATGTAACATAAAATTTAAATCAAATTCATCCAATAAAAACATTAAATATGATTTAATGTTAACAAAATTATCCATGATAACACTGTAAAATATCTAGTGCATAATGAATATAAAGGAAATGTTTTGAAATTTCCCTCTTTTACCTCGTTGCCTGATGCACTAAATTTAACAATGATATCAGAGTATGCACCATGTTATCATGAATAATATATAGATTTTGAACTTAAAATCGGTTTAAATTTTAATTTATAAAGATTATGAGTAGATTAAAAAATTTAATTATATTTATAAAAGTTATAAATAAAAATTTTAAAATTATTTCCAATCAAAATTAAAATTTACAATGGTTACGTATTTTTATTCATAAAGATTATAAATGATAAAAACTAAAATTGTTTAAATTTGAATTTATACAAGTTATAAATAAATAAATTTGAAATCATTTTGAATTTAAAATTATAAACATCATAAATAAAAAAATTCAAAATAATTTTAAATTTAATATGAGTTATAAATGTTATAGTTCATAAAAGGTTGCAATATTAACTAATTATTAACTAATAATAGTATATACATAAATATTTTATTACAAACATTATAATTAATTAAGAGAATCTTATATAAGTATATAAAATAAACTGGTATTTAGTTTTAAGGACACATTTTAGAAGAAAATTAGATCGAAGGTCAATGAACTTTCATAATTAAATTAAGGGCAAAAGACCGCATTGAATTATGTAAACCTTAAGTTCATTTTAATTACTCATTTCACAAAATTAATAAAAAATAAAGAATGACACTCCAATTCCAAGAAAAAAAATGATTTTTAATTATTTTGATCGATTAATGATAGCATGAAAATATAGAAGCAAATAGCTCGGAAAGTTAAATGAATATAGCTTCATAATTAAAAAATAGCGTTATATTAATCACTTAAAATATAGAACTAAATAGTTTAGAAACTATTCCCATTTAGCATTTAAAAAGTGTAAGTTGTAAATAATAAAGCTATATACATTTAGCTTTCCATGTTATTTTTCCTATATTTTTTCTCTCACATTCATAACATTTCTGTTATTATTTTTATTATTTGTTGTATTCTTTTTTTCACACTCACAAAAAAGAACATTTTCATATTTGTGAATTGTTGATGTGTGTCCTTGATTTAAAATATTTGGATCTCATCCAATTAATACTTGAAAGTTGTCCTTGATGAGGATAGCAGAAGTTGGTTGCCCTTTAAAATAAAAAAGAAAAACAATTTTGCCCTTGAAACAAATTTCCACTAAAATAAAAATATGATTTTAAAAATTAAAATTGAATAAAACCCATAATAGTTATAAGGAATAAATACATATGTATATAATTGTGAGTATATATATAAAATGACAAATGATGTCACTGAGTATTTTGAATACTCGTTGTTCCTTATAAACGATAATACTCATTATTTTTATTTGAAGATTAGTACTATGTAATAATGTTGCTCTCTATCACTAATAGTATAAATAGAGTACCATACTTCCTTTGGTTATTGAGCAGCATCAAGCCATAAAATAATCATGGTGATGTTTATATTGCATATATTTTTGTTTATAACCTTGTTGAGCATCCACAAGGGTTACAAAATTTTACTTAGGAAATCAGAAAATGATGGGTCATGAGTACCAAATGTACTTTATGATTTTTTGAGCACCCTCAAAGTCATAAAGATGATTAGGAGAAAAGAATGTACAATTAAGAGTTATAAATAAGATATACCTCATAATGAGTGATTTACCATTTATGAGGACAATGGTCTATTGAGCATCCCTCAATGTTGTAGTAGCATGATATCACTATAGGAATTTCCCAAATTTTTACATCTCATTTAGGGGTTTAAAGAGAATAAAGTCTCGTGGAAGACTTGTTAGGAAATTAAAATAAACCATTCTAATAAGTATCAGAACATATGTGATATTATAATAATCATACATTAATAAATTTTCACAAATAATGTAACTAATAAAATTGTTTTCAATGAAAATATATTAAAAGAACTGAGTTAAAAATTGATGAAGAAATAAAAAAATTTACTTACCAATAAATTAATCTTTTGGCATATTGTCATTTTAATACTTATGCAGACACCAAATAATACAACCATTAGAACTTTGGAGTTTTCGTCACTTAAGTGTAAATTTGCCTAAGATTATGTATTATATTCTATGGGTTCTGAACTCTAAAACAATACAGGAGTATGGACATTCGATCACATAAAAAAGTTGTAAGGTGAACAGTCGCGTTCCATAATATACGTTTTTCCGATGAAATTGTTTCATTATAAATGAGCAAGTAAACTATAGTGCGAGATCATGCAATATGATTAAATACAATAAGGATCTTATTTTGTTCGAAATAATACTAGACCAAGAACTACAAACATACCTAACAATTGGGCGTCATTGATATTTCAACTTTGATCTATTTACTTAAGCACAACATATTAGATTTCCTTAATGTGTTAAGGATGACCGAATGCATTTTGGAAGAAATCCAGTCCAGTCTTGTAGTAAATATTTTTTTTGAATGGTTTGACCATTTAAAAGTGAAATTGAAAGTTTAGGAGTGAAAGCAATATTTGCACAGTTGGGATGATGAGATGGTGAACGGTCACCTTTTTCATGAAGAGACATCGAAAATGAAATTGTGTAAAATATTTGTAGACATTTAATAAGGAAATATGATTTCTATTCCAGATGTGTTCTTTTCCTTATAAAAAATTGTACCATATAAAATCCATTTCTTTAAGTTTAAGATACTTGATCCAAAACTCCAGAAATAATAAATAGTTCAAAGTAAGTGATTGAATAAAGCTTCTTGCTTTGAATGTTGTTAATGTTACAGTCGATATTGTGGAAGCATAATTTATAAAAATTGCTAACGGACGCATCATGTTTTAAAAAATACTTTTGTGTGTACAAAAGATTATTTATGAAATAGTTGATTTAGATTTTAAGTGAAAATAGATGCAGCTTTGTTTTAATATGAATATTATGAATATTCATTTTTAAAATAAATATTTTTTATTATATCGATGGTATCTGTTTTCATAACAACAGTGATCTGGTAGCTAAAGAAAATATAAAACATCTAAAATATTTAACTGTTATTTTTGGAGTCATGGATCAAGCTATATCTTTGAGAAATTATTCTTTAGTCATATGATTATGAATAGTTGTTAATTATGTCTCAAGTGATTAATAACAATGCACCCATTCAATGTGTATTTGATACTAACAACAAATCCACTTCATTAAATTTGTTATCCATATAATTTCAATATCAAGAGTAATGCCATAAGTGATAGCATCGCCAAGAAATTGATGCCGCTAGGTTCTACGTCGAAAATCAATAGCGCTGCAGAGGATCAGTAATGTATAAAGTCGATGCTGCATATCTTTGGTGTCGCCCTTCATCCACATCGCACTTCATTGCATTATTACTCATCGACGTCACATTCCATCAACAAGGAAAGAAAATGAGGATGTCACATTTGATCGAAGCCGCACAGGTCTCATGTCACCCATCATCGAAGTCAAAAGGTTTGTAAATGTCGCATCTCCTTAGTATCGCTTCCAAACGACATCACACTTCTTCATTACATACCATATATCAAGCAATGAAGCTCTATTACCAAAACCACATGTTGTCAACACCATGCTTTGTTGGTATCACACTTCATTGATGACGAGCCTCATCAAAGTCATCGTTCACTTATGAAATAGAGGGAATAACCCAACTCATTAATATTGCCTCTTGATTGATGCCGCACGACATCTTCATTGCCTAATTTCAATAGCGACATACAATGACATCGAGAATTATTACAATCAAGGCGTTGTCGACCCTCTTTGACACCGTTCTATATCAATGCCGTTCTCCATCAATATCACTTCATGTTATGCCGCTCTTCATCCATATTGCTTGTAATGGTGACATTTCCTATCAATGCCCTTCTTTGGAGAGTGTCGTGCAGTATATCCTGGCGAATATCATTGACGTCCATAAAGATAGGATGATAGTCGATGCCACTTCAATTCCATACTGCTATCAACTAGTGAGAAGCGCCAACCATCAACACCGAGAGCCATCGACTTCGACACTATACTATATGAAGTCCTTCCTTCTAACCACTACCTGTGATGGCGCCACTCTTCATCGATGCTTGGAGCTTCCTTTTATTGATGCCATTCAATGAAGAAGCTAATGCCAGATCGACACTGTCGAAGCCAAACATGCCAAAGTCGAGCCAATCGAAGACATGAAAGGCGGGGTGGTGCCGCTTTTCCCTTATAAATAGACCTAGGGATACTATATAAGGGACGATTTTTCTTCCCTCTCTCTCTCTCTCTATTCTTGAAATCAAATTCTTGTAAACCCTTGAATTGGGGACAAATCTTGATTGTAATTGTACATTATTTATATGAACAAGGACTTATACATGCCTATTGAATTTGACTATGCCTTTTTTGAACATTATTGATATGGACTTTCATATATACAAACTCATCATGATCAAAACCCGAAATAGTAAATTGAAAGGAGTTTTGAACTATGACAAACACATACATGCATAATTATATGGACATTGGACTTTGAACGTAAGAACGAATTGCATAGCCCATCATCTAGCCTAATGGACTATTACACAAATTTGTTACTTGTCTTCTATATCTCTATTGAACAAATGACATGACATAGTCATTTTTGAATTATCTTTCTTAAAAGCCCATATGGACTCTTAATTATGATAACTATAGATGGCCTTAAATGATCTCAAGCATAGTGATCAAAGAAAACATATGAACTTTCATATATTCCTCCTCAATGGTTTCCCTTAATTATTCCAACATGCACTAAGTCTCAAGTGACGTGTCAGTCCTTGATACACTATTAAGGTGATATTGATTGAATCATACTTGGTCACACACCAAATATGTTCAAATCGAGGGCTAATTTGTCACAATTGACATCATGAGTGTTATATCAGTTTTTGGTCTAACATTTTTGCCGCTTGAAGGAGGGCTCGTACCTCCGACTTGTTTAAATTTCTCTCCAAGCTAATTAAGTAAGTTTTTATTTTAGGAAAATGAGATCAAAACAACTTAACGCTTCAAACGAAGAGGTTATACAAATAGTAACAGTTGAAGAGAATATAGTTCCCAACTTTAACATGGAAAGTGAAGAGCCTGAACAACCATCGAAACCGGCACAACTTACCAACAGTGAAGCCAAGATTAAAGCCTAGAACAACAAATGTTGATGATAAAGGAACTTTTAGAAGGAATACTTGCTCAGAAATCTTCCAAAACTACCAGGCTCACTGGAGGAGATAAAGTAGAGTCTCCAAGAAGAGATTTGAATACCTCTTTGCTTAAAGACCGAAGTAAAGGCAAACTTATCCTAACACCACAAAAGAGAAGAAGTGGCCAGGAAGCTAAAGCAAATTATCAAGGAAGATTAGAAGAAAAATCCAAGGAGCAATCTGGAAGCTCAACCTCCAAAGGATACAAACCTGAAAGGAGTAACTACCATACTGATGTGGCCTACTTGAGAGATATGGTGGCAAAGAAAGCAAAGGATATGTTTAGTCTCAAAGGAAAAATGACTGTAGATGATAGGGTCAATAATAACCATCGAGAGGCTCCTTTTACAGATGAAATCATGTCCGCAAAGGTTCCTTCTTACATCAAGATCCCGTCTATCAGATACAACGGAAAGACTGATCTGAATGATCACTTATTAGCTTTCGGAAGTCAGATGGACCTATATACTATATCAGGAGCTAGTGCTGTAGGCTTTTTTCAAATACTTTTTCAGGGAATAACAGCCAAATGGTACCAACAATATCGAGAAAGGACTATCTATACTTGGAGACAATTTTCTTGTGAATTCTCGATGCAGTTCTGCACGTTGAAAGATCTTGCTATCAACTGCACCATGATAGCCAATATCAAATAGAGACCGAGGGAGTTGTTAGGTGATTATCTTAAGAGGTTCTATGTGGAGGCTTTGAAGGTGAAAAATATGACTAATAGAGATAAGCTGGTGGTAGTACATTCTGAGTTGATTGAGAAACCCTATTTTGGTGGGAACTCTACATGGATGCAAAGACTTGTAAAATTTCCATTTCCATGCTGATAAGTTCATCCACATGGATGAAATGTATCATGCCAGAAAGAAGGCCTAAGCTAAGAAAGAAACAGGGAAGGTTAACGGTAACCGCAATCATGAGAAACTAAGATGGGAAGAAAGCTCAAATAATAACCATGTTGCATTGAACTAGCCAATGTCTTACATATATGCTGCAATGAAGGAAAAAAGACGACTGCTCGATTTCTTACAAAGCTAAAACTAATCTCGAACCAAAGAGAGTGGGAGATTACCGCGCTTATTGTAAATCGAACGGGCATAAAACATATGAGTGTTTAAGTACTGGCAGACATAATCCAACGAATGATCCATGTGGACACATGAGGGAGTTCATTAAGGATAATCAGAAAGTTGTTGGCTCTGAAATTGATAGCTAAAGGCTACGAAGCAATGCTGCAAATTTTGTAGAGGATGGTATTCAGCTAGATTTCATTCCTCCACTCAACAAAATTGATGTAAACCAGGGAGGCCCACACCTGGCTGGAAATAGCAAAGGAGCTAGGAGTCGCTATGTTAGGGAAGCAAAAGAAGGAATTTCTCCATTCAAGAAGAAATGCCACTAAAGAACCCAAGATTCTAGATCCAGATGCAAAATTTGACTATCACTTCATAATAATTAAGAGGGTTCGCCATCCACACAATGATCCGCTCATGATCACCGCACAAATTGGACTTTCGGTGGTCACCAAAATTTTAGTGGATATTGTAAGTGAGGTCAAAATAATTTTCAAGCATGCATTTGACCAGATGGGAATAGCGAAAGAAAAACTTGAAACATGTTTTGAACCTATCATTGGGTTAAATAATAAAAGAGTCAACTCTAGTAGGATAGATAAAGCTTCTCATGCAAATGAGAGTTCCATCGTGTTCTCGAACATTTAAAATCCTCTTTGTCACCATAGACCAACCTTCTTATTAGAATGCCTTCTTTGGAAGACTGGCTTTGGATGAGGTTGACGCTTTTGTTTCACCGAAAAACTTAATGGTGAAGAAGTTTTTAACCAAAAAAGGTTGGGGGACCATAAAAGGTGAACAATTTAGTGCTCTTGAGATGTATTTTGCAACTAGTGAGAAATATAAACGGGACTCTCTTTCTTGTTATGGTTCGGAGAAAAATGAATTAATCCGGACTAATACTAAAAAGTCTTTGGATGATGAGTTTTCAAACTCATCACCCAAAGCGAAAACAGTGCCCGTTAAGATGGCAAAACATGTGCTGAGGAAATTTGATTTCTCCAAAAAGAAAAGAAAACGAAAGGGAGCAAACTTGGTAGAAGATGAAAAGATTGACACTGAGCTAGACTGTAGAAATGAACATGAAAGAGTGAAGACTACATAAGATCTTGAAGAAATATGCTTAAATTTGTCTAATACAAAAGCACAGTTAAAATTGGGAAAGAGCTAGATAGAAAACTCAAGGGAGAGCTAATTCAGTTCCTTCAATCTAGCAAAGATGTATTTGCTTAGACTCACTCAGATATGGTTGGGGTATATCCAATCGTCATATGTCACGCTTTAAATATAAGCCCAAATGTTACGCCGATTCGGCTGAAAAAGAGACAATTCAGTAAAATCTGATCTGGTGCTTTAAAGGAAGAGGTTAAAAGATTGCTCGAGAACGGATTTGTCAGAGAGGTATTTTATCCAAACTGGCTAGCTAATCCAGTACTAGTTAAGAAATCCAATGGAAAGTGGAGAATGTGCATCGATTACATTGATTTGAATAAAGCATGCCCAAAAGAATGTTATCCTCTCCCGAGAACAGATCAGCTAGTTGATGAAACAAGCAGATACCAATTCTTGTCTTTCATGGATGCCTATTCTAGATACAATCAGATTCCAACGTTCAAACCAGATAAAGAAAACACAAGTTTCATAATAGATTGGGGAACATATTGCTGCAAAGTAATGCCCTTTGGATTGAAGAATGCTGGAGAAACATACCAAAGACTAGTGAATAGAATGTTCAGGGAACAAATTGACCGAAATATGGAAGTATATGTGGATGACATGTTGGTCAAGTCTCAAAAAAGAAGTAGTCATCTAAAAGACCTAAAAGAAATATTTGATGTATTACGACGTTATCGGATGAAGCTTAATCCAAAAAAATACTCTTTTGGAATCCAATCCAGAAAATTCTTGGGATATATCGTCAGTGCAAGAGGAATTGAAGCTAACCCCGACCAAATTCAAGCTATCAGGAATATAGCATAACCTAATACAAGCAAAGACGTAATGAGTTTGAATGAGAGAGAGGCAGCTTTGAACAGATTCATTTCCATGGCCATCGACAACTGCATTCCATTCTTCAATGTAATTAAGAAAAAGAAAAACTTCGAATGGAATGACGATTGTCAAAAAGCTTTCAAAAAGTTGAAAGATCATTTGGAAAATTTTCCAATCTTCTCTAGCCCTGTGACTGGGAGAACCTTTACGTCTACATGACAGTTTATGAACATACAGTTTGCTCAGTACCGATAAGAGAAGAAAATGGAATTTAGCTTTCGGTATATTACACTAGCAAAAGACTCAAAGATGTGGAAACTAGATAGCCAGTTATAGAGAAACTGACGTACTGCTTAATGCTCACTGCACAAGAATTAAGGGCTTATTTTTAAGCACATCTTATCAAAGTCTTAACCAATTTCCTACTTAAGCAAGTTTCTAGTAAGCCGAAAAACTCAGGAAGGTTAGTTAAATGGGGAATAGAATTTAGCCAATACGATATCAAATTATTGCCTCGGATATCGATTAATGGGCATGCTCTTGCTAATTTTATTAACGAATGTATATGATTCGTTAAAGAGAAATCAAAAAAGGAAAAAAAAAATCTAAAGCCTAAATGGCAATTATTCGTGGATGGAGCCCCAATTGAATAGGGAGCCGGGATCAGATATGTGATCATAACCCTCAATGGACATCGTTTGCACTATGCAATGAAGTTAGGATTCAGCCACTAACAACGTGGCAGAATATGAATCCATGATAGCATGACTTACCCCAGCCTTCCAATTAAAGATCCCTAGAACCGAGATCTTCAGTGATTCACATTTAATGTTAAATCAACTAAATCAAAAATATCCGATGAAGGATGCCAAACTAACTCTATATGTCAAAAAGGATATTGAAGATGTCAACTCAGTTTGAAGATTTCTCAATACATCAAGTACCAAGAGGCAAGAACTCCCAAGCTGATTCTTTAGCTATGTTGGCAAGTTTGCGAGGAGCACCAGAAGCTTGAATTGTGCCAGTAGGCTACCAAGAGAAACCAAGTTTAGAAGAGAAAAGCCTCAATCCAGAAAATGAGACCTTGGTGTTGACCAGGTCCCAGGCCTTAACACATAAAGAGAAGGAAGACGAAACTTAGACTCTTCAAGAAAACCCTCCTCATATGGAAGCTCATAATCAATATGAAAATAATTGGATGATTCCCATCGTTGAATATATAACAAAAGAAAAGCTACCAACAGATCAAATTTAGGCGAGTATAATAAAACACCAAGCTCCAATTTTTGTCACAACAAACAACATACTTTACAAAAAGGGATATTCACTAATTTACTTAAGATGTGTTGATCCAGTAATAGAAGCAAAATTACTAAGGGAAGCCACAAAAGATTATTGGAGACCATTCAATGGTATGAAATTGGCCAAGAAAGTTATGAGATAGAGCTTCTATTGGCCTCATCAAGCCATTGATTATATAAGAAGATGTGAAAAATATAAAAAATTCTCTAATATCCCACTTCTACCATCAAGCGAATTGACCTCTATTTCAAGCCCATGGCCATTTGATGTATGGGGAATCGACCTAATCGGACCACTGCCTGTATCCAAGGGAGGAGCTAAGTATGTTGTAGTAACCATTGATTATTTCACGAAGTGGGTAGAAGCTGAGCCGCTTTTGAGTATTACATTAGGAAAAGTCCTCGAGTTCGTAACAAAGAATATTGTTACCAGATTCGGAATTCCATACAAGATAATATCTGATAATGGAACTCAATCTGAAAGTGAAGAATTCACCCGATTCTGTAATAAGAATGGAATCATTAAGAGCTTTTCATCTGTAGCTCATCCCAAAGAAAACAGAGCCGTTAAAGCAACCAATAAAATCGTAAAGACCATCCTAAAGAAGCGGTTGGACAAACCGAAAGGAAATTGTGTAGAGGAACTACCTCTTGTTCTATGAGCATATAGGACCTTTATTAAAACTACAACAAGCCATACCCTATACTCCTTAACATATGGTTGTGAAGCATGCTCCCAATTGTGGTTGAAGTGCCTTCTCATCGGAGGATAGCATATGCATTCAATCCGAATCAAGAGTTAAAGAAAGAATCCATAAACATAATCAATGAGTTAAGAGATGAAACCGCCATATGAATGGTTGGATAGCGATGAAGAATATCAAAATTCTATAACCCCATAGTAATAGGAAGATCATTTCAAAATGAAGAACCGGTGCTCTGAAGAGTCATGGAAAATACTAAGAATCCAACGGATGGGCCTCTAGGTCCAAATCGGGAAAGACTCTTAATCATACACAAAATAATCCCGCTTGGGACCTATAAAATTTACCGGCTAGATGGTAATGTCATAGCGAGGACATGGAATGTCGAACATTTATGGCAATATTTTCCAACAATGGATGAATAAAATAAAATTTTGTCGTCCCAGTCATGGAAAGGAGTAGAATTCTCCTAAGGCAGAGGCTTCTGGCCATCAAAGGCCCTGACCGTAAGAGGTCCCTAGCCATCAATGGCTCCTGGCCATCAAAGGTCCTGATCGCAAGAGGTCCTTAACCATCAAGGGCTCCTAGCCATCAAAGGCCCTGACCACAAGAGGTCCCTAACCATCAAAGGCTCTTGGACATCAAAGGCCCTGACCATAAGAGGTCCCCAGCCATCAAAGGCCCTAAGCCTTTAGTGCCGTCATCAAAGGCCTCACTGAAGTGCCTCCTAGAGGGAGGTCAGAGTAAGCCATTAATGCCCTCATCTAAGGCCTTACTAAAGCATGAGGAAAGACTTCAGTGCCATCATCAAAGGTCTCACTGAAGCGCCTCCTAGAGGGAGGTCAGAGTAAGATTTTAGTGCCGTCATCAAAGGCCTCACTAAAGCACTGGGAAAGCCTTTAGTGCCGTCATCAAAGGACTCATTGAAGCGCCTCCTAGAGGGAGGACGAAGTAAGCCTTTAGTGCCATTATCAAAGGCCTCACCAATGCACCAAATCAATCTTCTAGAGGAGGATCTATCAAAATCAGAGCCAACTAGTGGCCCAAATCAATCAATCTTCTAGAGAAAAATCCATCAAAATTCGAGCTAAGTAGTGCTCCAAATCAATCAATCTTCAAGAGGAAGATCCATCAAAATCCAAGCCAAATAGTGCTCCAAATCAATCGATCTTCTAGAGGAAGATCCATTGAAATCCGAGCCAAGTAGTGCCCCAAATCAGTCAATCTTCTAGAGGAAAATCCATCGAAATTCGAGCCAATTAGTGCTCTAAATCAATCGATCTTCTAGAGGAAGATCCGTCCAAATCCGAGCCAAGTAGTGGTCCAAATCAATCAATCTTCTAGAGGAAGATCCGTCCAAATCCGAGCCAAGTAGTGATCCAAATTAATTAATCTTCTAGAGAAAGATCTGTCAAAATCCAAGCCAAGTAGTGGTCCAAATCAATTAATCTTGTAGAGGAAGATCCTTCAAAATCCAGGCCAAATAGCGCTTTAAATCAAACAAATCTTTTAGAGGAAGGTCCATAAAATATGAGCTATTTATGCTCCCTGGCAAACACAATTTTCATCTACCCGATAAGAGATTCTAGACTTCTATTATTTCCAGATATGGATTTATGGACTTCTATTATTATTGTCAGATATGAATTTCTAATCTTATTCTATTATTATATATGGATTTCTGGTCTTCTTCTATTATTGCCAAATATGAATTTCTGGTCTTCTTCTATTAGTATCAGATATGGATTTCAGGTCCTCTATTATCATAGCTTGATTAGGATTTCTGGTCTTCTATTGTTGTCAGATTAGGATTTTTGTTCTTCTATTATCATTACCAGATTAGGATTTCTGATTTTCTATCATCATTGCCAGATTTAGATTTATGTTCTTCTATTATTTCCGAATATGGATTTCTGGACTTCTATTGCCAAATAAAGATTTCTGGTCTTCTATTATTATTATCAGATGAATTTCTGATCTTCTATTATTATTGCCAGAAATGGGTTTCTGGTCTTCTATTATATTTATCAAATGGGTTTCTAGTCTTTAATAATTATCAAATGGATTTTTGGTCTCTTATTATTTAAGAGAGTTTCTAATGCCTCTACCCATGACATTGCTAGATAATCTTCTGGGCTTCTGTTCGAAAATTTATTATTGATCTCTTATAGTAAAATTATAATTTTAACTCATATAGATAATGTGAACAATATATACCTATTCACAAGTCAACTAAATCCAAAAGAGGATTACTTGAAATTGAAATTGAGTCTAAAATTAATAACAAAAATTATCACTCATTCTATGTTTCACGGGAAAACAGGATCGGAAAGAAATCTCACAAATAATTGAGAAAGCAAAGAAATTCTTGATTTTACCCTAAAGAGTACAAAGCTTCTTTTATACAAGGGGGCTAAATGTTATCCATGTAATTTCAATATCAAGAGTAATGCCATAAGTGATAGCATCACTAAGAAATTGATATCGCTAGGTTCTACATCGTAGATCAATAGCGCTATAGGGGTTCAGTAATGTATAAAATCAATGACGCATCTCTATGGTGTCATCCTTCATCCACACCGCTCTTCATCACGTCGCTACTCATTGACACCAGATTCCATAAACAATGAAAGAAAAAGAGGATGTCCCATTTGATCAAAGCCGCTAGGTCTCGTGTCGCCCATCATATAAGTCAAATGGTTTGTAGATGCCACATCTCTTTAGTATCGCTTCCAAACGATGCCGCACTTCTTAATACAAACCATATATCAAGAAATGAAGCTCTATTACCAATGCCACCTATTATCAACATCGCGCTTTATTGGTATCGCACTTCATTGATGATGAGCCTCATCAAGGTCGCCATCCACATACAAAATAGAGGGAATAAACCAACTCATTAATATTGCCTTTTGAATGATGCCGCAGGACATCATCATTGTTTGAGATCAATAGCACCATACAATGACATCGAGAATTATAACAATCAAGGCATTGTCGCCCCTCTTTGACACCGTTCTATATTAGCGTCATTCTCCATCAATACCACTTCATGTTGATGTCGCTCTTTATCCATATTGCTTGTATCGGTGCTACTTCCTATCAATGCCCTGATTTGGAGAGTTTCTTTGCAGTCTACCTATATCATTGACGTCCATGAAGATAGGATAATAGTTAACGCTGCTTTAATTCCATACCACTATCAACTAGTGAGAAGCACCAACCATCAACATCTAGAGCCATCAACTTTGACACTATACTATATATGATGTCACTCCTTTTCAACACTGCCCAGTGACGATTTCGCTCTTCATCGATGCTTGGAGCTGCCTTTTATTGATGTCATTTAATGAAAAATCTAATGCCAGGTTAACACTGTCAAAGCCAAACATGCCAAAGTCGAGCCTGCCGAAGAAATGAAAGGACGGTGCCACTTTTCCCTATAAATATGACCTAGGGGTGCCATTTGGGGGATGATTTTTCTTCCCTCCCTCTTTATTCTTGAAATCGAATCCTTGTAAACCCTAATTTGAATTAGGGATAAATCCTACTTGATTGTAATGGTACATGATTTATATGAATAAGGACTTGGACTTGCCTATTGACTTTGACCATGCCTTATTTGAACATTAATGATATAAACTTGAATATATACGAACTCATCATGATCAAAACTCGACATAGACAATTTAAAGAGGATTTGAACTATGACGAACACATACATGCATAATTAAATGGACATTGGACTTCGAACATACGAACGAATTATATAGCCCATTATCGAGTGTAATGGACTAATGGATAAATTTGTTACTTGTCTTCTATATCTCTATTGAACATATGACATGACATAGACCTTTTTGGACCATCTTTCTTAAAAGCCCATATAGGCTCTTAAGTATGACAACTCTAAATGGCCTGATAGGATCTCAAGCATAGTGATCAAAGGAAATACATGGACTTTCATATTTTCCTTCTTAAGGGCCTATCGGCATCACAAATCCATCTATTAATGATTCCAACATGCACTGAGTCTCAAGTTATGGGTCGGTCCTTGATACACTATTAAGGTGATATTTATTGAATCATACTTGGTCGTGTCAGCATATATGTTCAAATCAAGGGCTAATTTATCACAATTTTCATCATGAGTGTTATACTAGTTTTTGGTCTAACAAAATTCATAGATGAATTTTCTCAAATATAAGCATATGTATTTAATACACAAGTTAGATGTAACGACCCAGAATTTCTGTCATTTGAAATTCGTATATTTAATTGATTTTAAATATTAACAAGTGAAATTTGTAAGCTGAATGAATTAAAATTCGAATATAGTGATTTAATTGGATAATTAAATCGATAATTTATTATCTGAAATTCCAGAAATAATTGAAATCCGAATTAAATGTGTATAAAAATGATTTATAAAGTTATATTAAATCATATTGGAGTTAGAATGATGTTTGTAAACATTTAAAATTGAATTAAAAGTTAAATTGTGATAATTGATTATTTTAATATTTAATTGACGACTAAAAATAGTCATTTTTCAAACAGTCTCGGATTTCGACGAAACTAGTTTCATCGGATTCGTAATGTGAAATTATTGTAAGGTTTCAAATTTCGTGTCAATCGGATTTACGGTTTGTCCGGGGTGAGCCAAAACGCATAGAAATTTGTTTAACCGATCTAATTTAAATTTGATTGTTTATTTCTATAACTCGCACATACGATCGAATTGGCTCTCGATACCTATTCCATTGTGTCCGGAACGTGGGTTAAACCCTAGAAACGTCAGCCGGCACGCTTTGTTTGGAGTTCGGAAAATCTCAGATGAATAGTGTTTCGTCAAATTTTCTATATAAGGACCTAGCTTTTTCTATTTTTCACTAAAGCCCTAGCTAGGGTTTACAGCCATCGCTAAGAAATTCTATGGCCGAAAACGTTCAAACTTCTTTCCTTAATCTCTTCCAATCCATTAATATATTCGAGAATCTTCCAACTACAACATTGTAGAGCTAAGTGAGCACTTCAAATCCATACGGGTAGGTCGACGAATCATCGACCATAGGGGGAGAAAATAGCCCGCATTCATCATCAAGTCGCGCACGAAAATCAATGCAAGGGGGCAGCCGAGCTTCATGCCGTTCAGGGTGGTGGTGTTATTTGCGAAATGCTTCAATGTGGTGGTCTTCGATTATTTTCTAGTGCGAAGTAGTGATGGGATAATTCAATTGAAGTTTGGCGGCATGGGTTCTTTGCTCACGGTTTTGGAACGAAGGTGGGGAAGAAGATGATAACCATCGGCCAGATCTATTTTGATTCGAAATGCATGGCCAGATTGAGATGTAGGGTTTTAAAATAAATTAAAGTGAAATTTATTTATATATTAATTCGTACGACTTCTAAATTGCATAACTTTTTGATGCGGGGCCCGTTTCACACGAAACGACTTGCGTCGGGTTCGTATTGACGAGCACTATGCAATGGAGCTGGTTTGGAGTCGATTGGAGCCAGTGATAATTTTGGGTAAAATTAAACGTGTGTTTAATTTTATTCAAAACAAAACACTGAAACTGATATCGGAAACTCAAGGTGAGAACTTCTCACTCAATCGAATTGTGTTTCGATTTAAATTTTAAATAGTTAAAATTTAAATTGGTTGATTGTGTGTTTGGATTGATGGTTCTCATTTGTTGCATTGAAATAGACCCTATACGCCGCATATTAAGCGGAGGTTATTATATTAAAAACATATACCGCGATATTCCACCATGAAGTGGAATTGGTATTATATATGTACTTGGAGTTTATTTCCCGCATTATATAGCAGATGAGACCCTATGCGCCGCATAATAGCGGATAATATTTTATAAATCCCATATACCGCGATATTCCACCTTGAAGTGGAATTGGTATTGTGCTAACATCTGTGGATGCAGGGAAACAGGTTGGAGGGATCCAACATGATTCCTCAAACATTTGAATTTATTTCGATGTTGTGTGTTGATTATTTATAATCTCTGTGTGATTATCTTTGTGATTGAAATTGTTGAAGGCTATAGGTTAGCCGAATATATTTTTGGTATCGTTGGATACCAAAAATAAATAAAATTGGATTTTCGAAACTCAAGTTGAAAATTTATCGAAAAATTTATTTTTGAGAATTGGATAAATTTAAAAGGAGTTTTAAAAAATAAAAGTCTTATTTTTGAACTATATTGAATTAAATTTTAAATTTTGGGAAAAAGGGCTTAGTAAAGGGATTTTTAATAATATTATTTATAAGTTGAAGAATTTATTTAAAATTTGGATTTTTAAATAGATTTGAAGAGATAAAGAAATTTATTTTAAAAAGGAAATAACTTTGGAAATTTATAAGGAAATTTTATCGGTTTTGGTAATTAAATAAAGAATATATTAATTAAGAGTTAATTAATGATCAATTAAAGGATAATTTATTAAATGTTTTTGTAATAATTGATTTTTAATTTACCATAACTAGTAAAATTGATTTATAGAAATTTATCTGATTTAAATTAATCAGATGATTAAATTGATCCTATCTATGGATGTTTGGATTACATTGGATGTTGAATTGTTTGATATCTCAAATACGTGATGCTTTGTGATATATCCTGATTTGTGTTGTGATCTGTAATTTGTTTATCTGTGATATATATATATATATATATATATATATATATATATATATATATATATCTGTGATCTGTGAATAAAAGATAAGCATTATAGTTTATACCGCTTATCAAATATATTGTTATATTTGATCTGTGATGGTTGAATGTTGTTGCACTATTGTGTTAAACCCTTGGACTACACAATACACACACAAATGTGGATTTCACGTGGAAATCAGTTAAGTCACAGATTTTTAACAATTCTGAAGATTGAATTTTTGAGTCAAAAATAGTTTTGGAATTGGAATTGAAAGTTTTTTTTGAAAATGAGATTCAAAAATAAGAGTTATTTTAAATAACTTAATAAAAATTGGAATTTAAGTCATTTGATTTAAATTTTGAATTCAATACTTGAAATTGATTCAATGATTTGGGAACTATGGTCTAAAAGATTATGCAAGTATAAAAGGTGTTTATATGGGTTTTTAACCATTTAAAATATGGTTTTGGAAATTTAAATTTAAATCCAAGATTTGTACTTGGATGGCTTTAACCTGTGTAATTGTAACCAGTTTTTCCCAAAACGAAAACTATTTGTTTTCAAATAATAATAGCTTTCATAAAAAGAAAGGATTTCCAATTTGTATCGAAACATTTCAAGTTGAAATGAAATTGTAAATAGTTTGGAAAAACTATGAATTAACCTTTGTGAAGATGATTAAGCTTTATTTTGAAATCAAAGAAGATTTTAAAAGGTGTATCTTTTATATTATAAAAGACTTGAATTGTGAATAGTTTTGAAAGCTATAAGTTAAATCTTGATTTAAAGATTTAATGAGTTAATCCAATTGAAATGGGAAATGATTTGGGAATCTGTGAATGAATCTTTGTGAAACTGAGTAAATCTTTTTGTTTAAAGATTTGAAATAGTAATTTGTTTAAACCATTTAAAGGAAAGGATTTGGGTAATAAGTTGTGACTTAATTGAAATCCCAATATTCATATGTTTTAAAATATTGTGCTCACTATTCGGATTAGCCGGGAGAGTACCTTTGTGTCATATAACCCATTCCGAATAAGTGATATGACGATATGGATCGCATTGAAGACCGATGGTGAAGATCTGGTATTTGTGAAAATGATAGGATGACCTATCGATTATCTCTGCACCGTTAGCTACGGTATAGAGATTTCCTTTGTGATGGGAAGTTCGATCGGGATTGTGAATACCCGGATTGCAAGGGCTTCTTCGGAAGTGCCTTCGGTTCTATTCGAACCCGGAACAGACTTGTATGGTTACATGTATGACATTACATTTTGAGATATAAAGCTGATTTCTTTCAAATACATTTATGTTGGTGGCGGAGAATTTATTCTCTTAGCTTAACACCCTTCTCTGAGACATACGAGCTCAGAGGTTATGTAGTTGTAGGTTATCAGTGATATACTCCCAATTTGGTAATGTGACATGCTGAGTGCTGTTGTGTGTTGATCATTTAATGATCATTTGTGATCAAAGCATGGCTTTGTGGAAAAATCGTAGCTTTGTGGACGAGACTTCGTCAGACCTCATACCCCGAAAATGGTCGAAACAGGAATGATGCGGCAAGGTTATGAGGGTCGCTCCCTTTAGGGTATGTCATTTCCTTCTGGAAAAGGGTGGTATCAGGTATGGAGCCCTGGTATTTAACCTATGTGGTTACTCCAATCTCATTTACTGTGTGATTGTTGTTTTATTGAGGCGCCTCGGATAAAGGTCCCAAAGGACCGGGGGTGGCATATTCGTGTAGTAGTTACCTAGTGTAAGAGGTAACCCGGCCTTGTGTTGGCAGAGAGCAGGTTGACTCTCGGGACGTCCCGCCAGAGGCGTACCCATGTGGCAGTAGGAAGTTCCTTAGCCTGACCATTTGTTGGAAAATCCAAAGAAACAATACGCGCCCTGTACGGTTTTAGTTGTATAACCTGCTATGGAATGTGGCGGTAACCTGCTATTGAACATAGTAGCTATAGTAGGCATAAGTGCGGAATGCCTATGCTGGCTAAGATTAATATTATACTTTCGAAATGTTTTCCACACTATGCACTAATAATAATATTAAAGTGATTGTGCGTATCAAGCATGTTTGACTATCATAAGGAGAAATCTCCTCCAATTCTGCGTTTGCATTGTGTGTGTGGCGGGAGGCCTTATGGTAGTTTCATTTTCCAAAAAGCACTGCGGATGTCTTTTACTTCCTTTGTTGTTGTTTTAAAGATAAAACTCTTTTAGTTCTCACACCAGTCACATGAATGACCTGGAGTTTATTGTTCCCTTCCTAAACTCTGGGTGCCCATAATTTTCCACACGGGCAGCCTAGAGTTAGATTTTCAGGTCATTTTGGATTCAGGAGATGCTGTGGAGCTCAGTGGCGAGCTTGATGGTGAGGTGTATCCCTTGTATATGATATTATTATTCCGCTGTGTATTCTGTATGAGGACAAGTTTGTATAACTGTCCATTGATGTATTGTGTGTATATTGACTCTGATGATGTAATGTACAAACTGATATAGTTCTTGATTTAAAGATTATTCATTGATCTATTATATGTTGTTCCGCTGCGAATGTGAGATTCTGATATTGTTTATGTTGCTTTTTCTTTTTCTTTTTCTTCTTTTTCTTCTACCTCTTCTTTTTAACCCTAACAATTCGGTTTTCCAGCATTCGTTTGTGCGACATTTGATATAGTGGACGTATTGATGTCGATTTTCGGAAGTCGAAAATCCCGAAATGTTACATTAGATATCTATGATATCAAAAAATGAAGCAGAAAATATAACATGTAAAATAATTAAAACAATTCGACTTGATCGAATAGATAAGTAACTTGGATAAAATTCCAAGAGTGCCTAAAAGAGATTGTGACTCACACTTAGAGTCACTCCTTATGCTATATATGATGTATCAATAAGGAGTAATCCAAAACTATTTGACAGAGAACAACTGATAATGAGCGAAGTTAAGTTACTTGTTTCAAGAAGGATGCTCTTAAGAGTAAGCACACATGTTGAATTTGGTTTTACCAAAAACTAAGCTTACAATTCCATATGAACGTGAATTGGAAGAAACCACATCTTAAATGGTTTAAAATATGTGGTTGTCAAATCTACGTTATGAACGTAAATTTTGTGAACTCAAGGCTATATTTTATAATATAAGTCTATATGTGGTACATAAATTGTTTTGAATGACGTTCCATCGTACTGAGAAACAAATTGTTCTTTTAAGATGCATAATTCCATCACATTGAGAAACAAATTGTTGTTTCAGGATGCACCGCAATCTTATCGAAGGGATTTCTTTCTGGATAAATAAGTGGTAGTGTGATGGACTTTGATGATCTAACATTCTAATATAAAAAATGATTATCTAGATGATACAAATTTAAACAAGCCAAAAGGCCATAACTCATTAGAACGTTAATAGGAAATCTCGCACATTGAAAAGAAAGTATGAATTTTCTATCGGTATCGAGAAATTAGATTATTAGTAATGACAATCTCCTCAATGTCTACATGCCATGGAAAGTTTAGACTCTGCCACATGTTATGATGCTTTAATCAGAAATGGATTCCTAGTACATTGATATATTTTGATTTCGAAAACTATACTCAAAAGGATATGATCCATCGGTTACAAGTGAGTCTTTGAAAGAATATCAATGTAGTTGGAAATGTATAAAGCACGTTTGATAGGAAATGACTTCATCGATTTCAAATGTTGAAATTAGTAAAGAAAATTTCCTAGTCAACATGCTTAAGTCCATTCAAATTCTACTTGCTGCACAATATGACTATGAGTTTTGACATATTGGTGTTAAAACAAAACATTTAAACAATGATTTAAAGGAGAATGTTCGCACACTATTGCCAGCGCGTCTCTGCGTCAGTGGAAGCGATAACACTGATTGTGGATTTTTAAGATATGATATTTAACAAGCATTTGGAGGTCGAGAAATATTTTGGTAGAGAAATCAAATAATTTGATTTTAGTTGAAATGCAAAGGAAGTGTGTGTCTATAAGAAAAAAATTCGAAGGTACTAAAACATTTCTACTACTATAAGCAAACAACATTCTACAAATTAGTGATGATGTAAACATGTTAAAATTAGTTAGAGTTCAGCTGTTTGATTCTTGATGAAGGATTTGAAAGAGGCGTACTTTATACTTGATATAAGAGGAGGTTGGGATTGTCCTTATTGATATACATAAATGCCATATTAAAATGTCTAATATAGAGCATATGAGATTGATTCCTTACACATCGACAGCATAAACCATCATATATGCCATGTTATATACTTAGTTGAAATTCACTTATGCACATGATGCACCGAGAGAATATCAAATGGGAGTAAAAAAAACTTTGGATGGTAGTTAAGAGTATTCTCGAGTATTTAGAAAATAATAGAGAATTTTTTATGAAAATAACGAACTTCTTTGTAAGGAGTATTTGAACTAGAACTTCATAAGTGACATAAAAAACAGTAAGTAAATCTAAAAGTCGTGTTTACCCTTAACAAAGGAGCTTTGAGTTGGAAAGGCTTACATCATCTTGAATAGTGCCACGATGAAAGTAGCATGTTTGTGCAAATTTATAAGAAAGCTAGGGATGATTCTCACCATTGAGACCAATAATGTAGTATGATAGTAACAATGCAATATAGATTGCAATAGGAACTAATAGCTTGATAAGAGGTCGAGATATGTTCTCTATAATTAACACGTAATAAAATAGTTTATCAGCGACAAAGAAGTATTGCTAAAAAGTGGATACAAAGTAATAATGTTATAGATCCACTCGTTGAGGCCCTTTCTCAATTTTCTCTAGAAACTGATCGAGAATATAGTTATGAGTTGCCATAATTGGCCCCAGGTGCAAGTGGGAGATTGATTGAGTTAAGGACGTTCCCTAGTAGTAATTATGTAATTTGATTATATAGCTTAACATTTATAGAGAATCCCATTCGAAATGAAGTAAGTTTTTGGTTTTATTTTCTAATATATTGATATATCGGTAATGATGAGCATTGAATGGAATAAAATAAATATTTTTTCTTAAATGTTCCTGGTCAAGATGTACTGTGACGCCCCACCTCTATACTCACAATAACAAAGAGTATTAAAATAAATACTGTCTGTTATTACGAAGAATAAGGCTGGATAGGAGCGGCCATCCGTAGTTGGGCCTTACACTAGTATTGGTTACCTCGATAGGAGTGGTATATATTTTTATTTTTCATCTCTTATTTATTTACTCCCATCGACATACCCAATTCCAGTATAAAACGAACTACGATGGTTCATAATAGTTTAGGACAATATATATAATAATAACACAGATACTAAAAATGCGGAACACAGATAACAAAAGTCTCATATATATATAACTGATGTCAGTTACAATACATTTGACACAATACATATGATACAACTACAACTGTCGACTCTGAAAGTTATATATACAAGTACATTATCGACTAATATACATGAATATATATCAACCTAAATCAGTACACTGACTACTACAAAATGACGAAGACCACTTCAAAAGATATGAAAAGACTTCATAGCTCAAGCAGCAACCCAAAGCAGAATATCTACAACCTGTAATAACTCGGTCTGACCCGAGTATTAAATTCAAAAGAAAATAATACACGGGTCAGTGTAATTCAAACTCAGTTATTAATTGTAACGACCCGATATTTTCGACCAGTCGCATCCGCACATGTCGGACTTGAATAATTCAAAATACCGCGTTGTTAATTTAAATTGGCAAAACTGAACATATACAGTAAATAAATAATCACAGATCACAGACACAGAGTAATAATTGCAGCGGAAATAAAAGACAGTAGTTCATGAAGCTACTATATAAATGTATAAGTTACATCAGAGTTAAAACAGATACAACGGAAGAGTAATACGATACATCAGATACAAATCAGAATACATCACTGGAATCATCGAATACTGAAAGCAGAATAGATGGCTGGATCTTCAAGCAAAGCTCCAACTTCAAAGGTGAGTCTCGAATACTGGTACACTCAGTCTGACCCGAGCGTAAAGAAACACAAAACACTCGAGTCAGGATTAACATTCTTATATCACTAAATCCAACTCAAGTGAAATAACAATTGAAATACAATAACTCAAAGGATGTTTGGAATAACCAACCTTTAAGGATCCGTTAAAGTATCTACTAGGTAGTAGTGTACGATAAGTAGATAATGCCTATCAGTAATATAAGATATCAAAATAGTGTTAAGGCGTTACCATTATCCCCCTTAACACATTTTATACAAGCGTTATAGTCTATACAGCACTGTAAACTCCACCGTAAACTAGTGGGCTATCAGGGAGTACTCCATAGGTATAACACAAAACAAATTCGTAGTGGTCGCGTATATGGGAATACAAGTATGACAAGGCACATGAGGCAATACCCAAGGTAGTGACACTACCGTTTGCCTGATCCGGACTGGTGAGAACGCATCGCCCCAGCGATCGCAACACCGCGAAACAACACTCCCAAAATCAAGGGTGCACCAATCGACAACAAGTAATGAGTAGTTTTCGAAGAAGTGTGTTCGCTTGAGGTAGCTGACCTCCATTGGCCCGGCACGGCTCCTGTTTTAGTCATTTCCAATTTGACACAAGTGTCAAGGCTATCCATTATCGTTCTCTTTCTTCATTCATCACGTACATCATTCCAACCTGTGACGACCGCCCATGACCCCTGCACCGAATCTAGAGAGAATGCGCTGTAAAGTGTGCCAGGCGACCATGGACGATTGTCAAGGTAAATTAAATACAACAGAGTCTATCGTATTACTCACAGCGCATGGATAAAATACAATAGAACATATGTATAGTGAAGCTTTACAGAACAAAATGACATCATATAATACTTCATAATAGTTGAATACAAGCATCCACATAGTCAATACATCAAGCCTCACTACAAATCTCTCAGAGAAAACATAACAGCGGAATATCCAGTACATATAATAAGAAGATAATATGCAACCCTCCAGCTCGTCTTCGATATCAGCATCGTGAGAAGAGAACAGCACCTGTCACCTGCTACCTAGTCTGCCCGTCCCAAAATGGACGAACAGCCCAAGGCAATAAGAATTAAAAAAACATAAAGCCTTGAGTCAGACAACAGTCTTAGTGAGCAGTAAATTAACTAACAACATACCAAAAGAGCATAAAGGAAAAGGAATAGGAATACAACCCTCCCACTCCAACCTCATTCTACAGTGATAGCCCCCAGACACACACTAAGCAGAAGCAAACATAGCAGAGCATACAATTTAAAGTAAAGCTACTATCACTCGAGTCAAGGGCGATGTTTTCCAAGTACCAAGGCCTAAATCAGATAAGCACTCAGAAAATACCGCTCTTGAGTCCGAAATGACGTTACAACCAAACATCCATGACTCTGGCTATCACTGTTATCATTGCTTCGATATCACCGTTAATTGAATGACCGGCACATTCTTTCAGCCGTCCGTCAAGGGCTAATGGAAACCCCGGTTCTAGACATAACTCCCGCACGTCGTCGCAGCCCGTGCCTAGGACTATCGAATCTGCCCAGAGTACTCGACCATCAACAGTTGGTCGTTGGGACTATCGAATCTGCCCAAACGTACTCTTGCTTAGAGCATGCTAGAACCTTCAACAACGATGCTATCCAAGCCTCCTAGTCATCCTCCTCGACGACTATTCTCATATCCATTCATCATCCTCAACTCGAATCATATCACCGAGTTATCAACATGCTTGGAATGATCCCGTCTGGATTAGACCAAGTCTTCATCATATGATGCCTCGCTTCATTACATCCTTGCAAAGCCTCATCTCAACTTCACATCATCACATCTATGCATAAGAGCTTCATCATCCCGCTACATATGCCACGAGCAGCTTTTCCAATTCAAGAGCCTTTTCCTTAGCTTTTGAATCTTCTTCGATCTAAATCTAATCATCAATCATCAAGTTCATAACAAGCAATCAAATCAAACATCAATCCAAGCAATCAAGCATTCAATTATGATCTAAGTAGACAATTATAACAATAATGGCATTTTCGTAATTAAAGAGTTGAAAGTCCAATAAGCATGAAAACATGGATTATATCTCTACAAACTTGATGAATGAACTTGCATAGGTTAACATATGATAAAATGGATGTAACATCATCATGAACAATGGATCTATATGGATCTACACATAGGACGAAGAAAATGCATGGAAATCTCTATTTTAACACCAAATCGAGCCAACAATCCGATATACTCCTTTGGATCCGCGTGAGAGATAATCACCACTCACCAAATCACCTAAACAACCTCAAATCAACACACTTCAGATCTGAACAGCAAAGGATCAAGCTTGATCTATCACAAATCCGCTTCAAATGAAGAAATCTCTTTTGAAAAGATGAAGATCTTCAATCTAAGCTCTTGAATCTTCAATCTTGATCTTCGATTTGGATGGATGGAAGCACTAGATTAGAGTGGAGAAAAGAAGTGAAGAAGTGTAGAAGTCGAGCTCTCAAAATGGCAGCACTTCGTCGCTTCAAAATCCGGATCCCAAAAATGAAGAGAAGCTCTCCTATTTATAGCTGAAAATACCCTAAGTCGTAACTCGGCTATCTCCTTAAGTCGCTGCCGACTTAACACTATGCCGACCTACGACCTAACCAGAAGCATCTGCAACCTAACAACTGTTATCTCCTAAGTCGGTTACGACTTATAGCATGCGCCTACGACTTAACTGGAAAGGGCCTCCGACTTAACCAAGCTTCGACTTAACAATAGGTACGACCTACGACTTATAAAACCTTGCGACCTAACAACTCAGCAACCCACGCGACCTAACACTTAAGCCAATACGACCAGATACTAACCCCTTAGGTCGTCCAACGACTTAACTACTAAGTCGCTAACCAGCTATCCCAACTCCTCTAGGTCGTTGCCGACCTAACTATACTAACTACATCCTATAGGTCGCTCGAAACCTTAACTCGCCAGAAACTCTTAAATTTCCTATCTCTTAGGTCGTCTACGACCTAAACACTTTAACATCTACGCGACCTAACATAAGTCGCGAACAAACTGGGATACGACCTATCTACTAAGTCGTCTAGACGACTTAACTATCCAATACCACACTTAGGTCGCTCACCACATTCCTTAGGTCGCCTAGACCTCTTAAGTCGGTCACGACTTATCACTTAGGTCGGTCACTACCTTAAGTCGGTCAACCACACTTCCTTAACTCGGTTAATCCCTTAAGTCGGCAACTCGACCCAGACTTCTATTAACTCGACCAAACCGACTTAGGACTTAGAAAAATCCTGAACGACTTATCAAAAATGCAACCAAAATCTGAAACAACTAGAAAATACTGAAAATCCCAGATTTTGACAAACTTTTCGATCCGTAAAATACGGGTCGTTACATTCTCTCCCCCTTAGGAATTTCGCCCCCGAAATTCCAAACAAACAAAGCAATCAAAAACTATTCTGCACGCCTACCATCCATAGCAATCAACAAACCATGCATTCAATTCTAGCTTAGCATGCAGAATTCTAAAACTAGAACAAGTTACAATTTCGTTAGATGACACGACACCTTAGGGCCATACCTCGAAGAGTTCAGGATGAGCTGCTTTCATCCTCTCTTCCACTTCCCACGTACAGTCGTTATCATCATCACTCCATCGTATCTTGAGCAACTTAACTACCTTCCTCCTAAGCTGTTTCGTGTCGGTTTCAACAACACGAAGCGGCTTACGAGGTCTTCTATCAACTGGATCAACTTCGAAATCTTCACAACTATCAGCAGAAACTACTGTATTCGAGTCGTGCACATACTTCCGTAGATATGATACATGAAAAACATTGTGCACACTCGACATCTTCTCTGGTAACTCCAATCTGTAAGCGAGTTTTCCAATTCGCTCGATAATCGGGAATGGTCCAACAAATCTCGGAGTCAATTTTCCTCTCTTCCCGAATCGAATAACATTCTTCAGTGGAGAAATCTTCACAAAAACCATATCTCCCACGTCGAATTCCAAATCCTTTCGACGCTTATCGGCATAACTTTTCTGACGATCTTGGGCTGCCTTCATTCGTTGCCGAATGATTTCTATACAATCTGAAGTCTGTCGAATCATTTCTGGCCCAAGTATCAGCTTCTCTCCAGTTTCCAACCAACATGCCGGAGAGTTACACGGTCTTCCATACAATGCCTCATACGGTGCCATACCAATGCTTGACTGGTAACTGTTGTTGTACGCAAACTCCACCAAATGAAGGTGATCTTCCCATGATCCTCCGAAGTCCAAAACACATGCTCTGAGAAGATCTTCCAAAACTCGGTTGACTCTCTCGGTCTGACCATCTGTTTGGGGATGATAAGCTGTACTCAAACACAACTCGGTTCCCAAGACTTCCTGGAAGCTCTTCCAAAATCCACTAGTGAACAATGGGTCTCGGTCGCTCACTATACCCTTCGGAATGCCATGGAATCGAACTATCCACTTAACATACAACTCAGCCAACTTTGATGCAGTCCTAGTCGATCGAACAGGAATGAATCGTGCACTCTTAGTCAGACGATCCATAATGACCCAAATCCCTTCATTTCCCGTTCTGGTTCTAGGCAATCCATCGATAAAATCCATCGACACTTGTTCCCACTTCCATGTAGGAACTTCTAATGGCTGAAGCAATCCACTTGGCTTCTTCTGTTCGGCTTTAACCAACTGGCAGTTCATACACTTGGAAATAAAATTTCCAACATCTTTCTTCATACCTTCCCAATTGTAGGTTCTCTTCATATCCTGATACATCTTGTTTCCACCTGGATGAATTGTCAACTTCGAGTGATGACTTTCCTTCAGAACTTCACTCCTCAATTCATCTATATCGGGAACAACTAGTCGTCCTTGCTTCCGAAGCCAACCCTCTCGATCGACCTCGAATCCTTTATCCTTTTCTGGACCCAATCCAGATTCCAATTCACGGATAATCTTGACAAGCTTATCATCCCGCTTTTGGCTCTCGCCAATCCTTTCCACAAGAGTGGGTCTTATTGATAAGTTTGCCAACATCTCAGGTTCCAATTCACATCTAGGCCTGAAGTCAAATCCAGCTAAATACTCGAGACTCTTCCATTCTGAAAACATGGCTCCCAATCCTGCATGTCTTCGACTTAACGCATCTGCCACTGCGTTACCTTTTCCCGGAGTATAAGCTATACCAAAATCATATGATGCCAAAAACTCTAGCCAACGTTGCTGCCGAAGATTCAAATCCTTTTGGGAGAAAAGATACTTCAACGACTTGTGATCCGTAAACAACTCGAATCGAACTCCCAACAGATAATGTCTCCACATCTTCAGAGCAAATACAATCGCCGCTAATTCCAAATCATGAGTTGGGTAATTCTTTTCATGCGGCTTCAGTTGTCGGCTAGCATACGCAACAACTTTATCCTTCTGCATCAGCACTGCTCCAAGTCCAGTACCACATGCGTCGGTGTAAACCACCATCTCATCATTCCCACTAGGAATAATCAAAACAGGAGCACTTGTCAATCTCTCTTTCAGGATTCCGAAAGCTTGCTCACACTTAGCATTCCAACTGAACACTTGGTTTTTCTTCGTCAATCCTGTTAACGGTGCAGCTATCTTGGAGAAGTCTTTGATAAACCGTCGATAATATCCTGCTAATCCAAGAAAACTCCTCACATCTGATGCATTCTTAGGTCTAACCCAATCCTGGATTGCTGCCACCTTAGCGGGATCAACCGCTATTCCACTTCCAGAAATCACATGGCCTAAGAACCTCACTTCACTCTTCCAGAAGTGACACTTCGAAAACTTAGCCTTCAGCTGATGTTTCCGCAGGATTTCCAAAACAATACACAAGTGCGTCTTGTGCTCTTCTTCCGTTCTGGAATAAATCAGAATATCATCCACGAACACAAGTACGAACTTGTTCAACTGATCTCTGAACACTCTATTCATAAGATCCACAAAATATGCTGGCGCGTTAGTCAATCCAAACGGCATTACCAGCCACTCAAAGAAACCGGATGGTGTCCTAAAAGCAGTCTTCGGCACACTATCCTTAGCTACTCTCAACTGGTGAAATCCCGTTGCCAAATCCATCTGAGAAAACACCTTGGCTTCGTGAAGCTGATCAAACAAGTCATCTATTCTCGGCAATGGATACTTGTTCTTCTTAGTCACCTTATTCAGCTCACGATAATCCACACACAATCTCAACGACCCATCTGCCTTGGTTGCAAACACAACTGGTGCACCCCACTCGGACACACTACGCCGAATGAATCCTTTCTGCAAAAGATCATCAACTTGCACCCTCAACTCCTGCTGTTCCCTAGGCGCCATCCGCCTTAGAGGCATCACAACAGGTCTGGCTCCTTCAACTAGATCTATACGAAACTCGATCTCTCTATGCGGCGGCAACCCTTTGACTTCGTCAAAGACATCCTCGAATCCATTTGCGATTGGCACTAAAGACAGTCCATCCCGTGGAACAACTAGCGAATACATGAAGCTCATGAAGACGCCTTCCTCATGCTTACATCGTATTACAACCTTTCGCCCCTCCACATTCTTGACTGTCACTTCCAACCTCTCACAATCAACCTTTGCCGCATACCTCCTAAGCCAGTCCATACCCAAAATAATTCCAAACCCCGCAAAGTTCAGAACAAAGCAATCACAAACAAAAGAGCAACCATGACTCGATACAACTAGACCACGGCATATCATACACAAACAAGACGAACCCCCAACTGGATTAGTCACAACCAATGGCCTATCAACAATATCCGGCTTCAAATCTAACCGGCCTACTAGTTCATTACAAACAAACGAATGCGATGCTCCAGTATCAAACAAAACTCTAACTGGAATACCACATAGGAAAAGAGTACCTTGAACCACCACACTCTTTCCCTTCTCTTCAGCAGTAGGAGCTTTCGAAGACGACGGAACAGCTCCTAAAGCATAGGCTTGCACAATCTGCCTGTCCTTCCTTGGTTCTGGACAATTCTTCCTGAAATGTCCCGGCTTGTCACAGTTGTGACACTTCATCGGTGCCTTCGGATTCTTACAATCCTTAGAGAAATGGCCCTTCTGCTGACAATTGTAGCAAGTCACCTCGCCTTTCGGCTTCTTCTGGCCATCCTTACCCTTCTGCTGCTGCTGCTTCCTCTTCTGGTTTCCACCCTGCTGTGGTTTAGATTCTCCCTTGGTAACAGCAACAACAGGTCCTTCCTTAGGAAACAGACTCTCATGCCTAAGAGCTTTCTCCACGAGCTTCTCAAATGAATCGTCCAAATGATCCACCAACTGTCTCCCAAGATAACTATCCAAGCCGGTCACAAACTTCTCATTCTTCTGATAAGCAGATTCAATATATGACCGAGCATACTTGGACAAAGCTTCAAACTCAGAAACATACTCAAGAACAGATCTTCCACCCTGCTTGAGCTCTACAAACTTCTTGAACAGAACAGACTTCTGAGCTGTAGAAATGAACTTAGCTTCAAATCTGACTTGGAATTGCTCCCAAGTAATCTCTTCTTCCGGAGTAGTGATGGTAATAGAGTTCCACCAATCAGAGGCTCTCCCTTGAAGCTGCCTTGATGCCAACTTCCTCTTAGTTGCATCATCAATTCCCAAATCACCAAAGATCCTTCTACAAGCATCTATCCATCTCTGGACTTCGATAGTTGATTATGTTCCCAAGAAAACCTTTCCTCCAAGAGCAGTATAGTCCTTGCACAACTTAGCAAAATCCACTGGTTTCGGAGTTTGAACTTGAACTCCAACATCAACTGCTGCCCCCGGAACTGGTATCCTTCTCATGATCGAAGTCATCATAGCTTCGAACATGGCTGCATAATCAGCAGTCTCTTCGGTAGCACGGCCTCTCCTAGCAGCTGGTCTCCCTCTTTGACTCATTCTCAATATCTATAAAAAGGAATGATTAGAACATCTAGAGAAACAACTGCATAAAGGACTCAAACTCAACTAAACTACTATATTATATATAGTATGCATCCATCAAAATACAATTACGTCTCTCATACGTAGTTACGACGGCGAGCGTTGGGTAAAATCGTTTAACCAATGCTCTGATACCAAATGTGACGACCGCCCATGACCCCTGCACCGAATCTAGAGAGAATGCGCTGTAAAGTGTGCCAGGCGACCATGGACGATTGTCAAGGTAAATTAAATACAACAGAGTCTATCGTATTACTCATAGCGCATGGATAAAATACAATAGAACATATGTACAGTGAAGCTTTACAGAACAAAATGACATCATATAATACTTCATAATAGTTGAATACAAGCATCCACATAGTCAATACATCAAGCCTCACTACAAATCTCTCAGAGAAAACATAACAGCGGAATATCCAGTACATATAATAAGAAGATAATATGCAACCCTCCAGCTCGTCTTCGATATCAGCATCGTGAGAAGAGAACAGCACCTGTCACCTGCTACCTAGTCTGCCCGTCCCAAAATGGACGAACAGCCCAAGGCAAAAAGAATTAAAAAAACATAAAGCCTTGAGTCAGACAACAGTCTTAGTGAGCAGTAAATTAACTAACAACATACCAAAAGAGCATAAAGGAAAAGGAATAGGAATACAACCCTCCCACTCCAACCTCATTCTACAGTGATAGCCCCCAGACACACACTAAGCAGAAGCAAACATAGCAGAGCATACAATTTAAAGTAAAGCTACTATCACTCGAGTCAAGGGCGATGTTTTCCAAGTACCAAGGCCTAAATCAGATAAGCACTCAGAAAATACCGCTCTTGAGTCCGAAATGACGTTACAACCAAACATCCATGACTCTGGCTATCACTGTTATCATTGCTTCGATATCACCGTTAATTGAATGACCGGCACATTCTTTCAGCCGTCCATCAAGGGCTAATGGAAACCCCGGTTCTAGACATAACTCCCGCACGTCGTCGCAGCCCGTGCCTAGGACTATCGAATCTGCCCAGAGTACTCGACCATCAACAGTTGGTCGTTGGGACTATCGAATCTGCCCAAACGTACTCTTGCTTAGAGCATGCTAGAACCTTCAACAACGATGCTATCCAAGCCTTCTAGTCATCCTCCTCGACGACTATTCTCATATCCATTCATCATCCTCAACTCGAATCATATCACCGAGTTATCAACATGCTTGGAATGATCCCGTCTGGATTAGACCAAGTCTTCATCATATGATGCCTCGCTTCATTACATCCTTGCAAAGCCTCATCTCAACTTCACATCATCACATCTATGCATAAGAGCTTCATCATCCCGCTACATATGCCACGAGCAGCTTTTCCAATTCAAGAGCCTTTTCCTTAGCTTTTGAATCTTCTTCGATCTAAATCTAATCATCAATCATCAAGTTCATAACAAGCAATCAAATCAAACATCAATCCAAGCAATCAAGCATTCAATTATGATCTAAGTAGACAATTATAACAATAATGGCATTTTCGTAATTAAAGAGTTGAAAGTCCAATAAGCATGAAAACATGGATTATATCTCTACAAACTTGATGAATGAACTTGCATAGGTTAACATATGATAAAATGGATGTAACATCATCATGAACAATGGATCTATACGGATCTACACATAGGACGAAGAAAATGCATGGAAATCTCTATTTTAACACCAAATCGAGCCAACAATCCGATATACTCCTTTGGATCCGCGTGAGAGATAATCACCACTCACCAAATCACCTAAACAACCTCAAATCAACACACTTCAGATCTGAACAGCAAAGGATCAAGCTTGATCTATCACAAATCCGCTTCAAATGAAGAAATCTCTTTTGAAAAGATGAAGATCTTCAATCTAAGCTCTTGAATCTTCAATCTTGATCTTCGATTTGGATGGATGGAAGCACTAGATTAGAGTGGAGAAAAGAAGTGAAGAAGTGTAGAAGTCGAGCTCTCAAAATGGCAGCACTTCGTCGCTTCAAAATCCGGATCCCAAAAATGAAGAGAAGCTCTCCTATTTATAGCTGAAAATACCCTAAGTCGTAACTCGGCTATCTCCTTAAGTCGCTGCCGACTTAACACTATGCCGACCTACGACCTAACCAGAAGCATCTGCGACCTAACAACTGTTATCTCCTAAGTCGGTTACGACTTATAGCATGCGCCTACGACTTAACTGGAAAGGGCCTCCGACTTAACCAAGCTTCGACTTAACAATAGGTACGACCTACGACTTATAAAACCTTGCGACCTAACAACTCAGCAACCCACGCGACCTAACACTTAAGCCAATACGACCAGATACTAACCCCTTAGGTCGTCCAACGACTTAACTACTAAGTCGCTAACCTGCTATCCCAACTCCTCTAGGTCGTTGCCGACCTAACTATACTAACTACATCCTATAGGTCGCTCGAAACCTTAACTCGCCAGAAACTCTTAAATTTCCTATCTCTTAGGTCGTCTACGACCTAAACACTTTAACATCTACGCGACCTAACATAAGTCGCGAACAAACTGGGATACGACCTATCTACTAAGTCGTCTAGACGACTTAACTATCCAATACCACACTTAGGTCGCTCACCACATTCCTTAGGTCGCCTAGACCTCTTAAGTCGGTCACGACTTATCACTTAGGTCGGTCACTACCTTAAGTCGGTCAACCACACTTCCTTAACTCGGTTAATCCCTTAAGTCGGCAACTTGACCCAGACTTCTATTAACTCGACCAAACCGACTTAGGACTTAGAAAAATCCTGAACGACTTATCAAAAATGCAACCAAAATCTGAAACAACTAGAAAATACTGAAAATCCCAGATTTTGACAAACTTTTCGATCCGTAAAGTACGGGTCGTTACACAACCACTTCATTCTGGATCACACTCCGCGTATAGTTATTAAAGTGGTTTTCGGTTTAGACAGTGAATATGTCCCTAACCGATTCCGGTCTCTTTAATAACTTTCGTGATTATTACACCGATTGGTCGTTTAATAAATTTCAAAACCAAATCAATTACAATTTTAATTAGAATTTGTAAACCAACATTTCATTTGTCTTTCTACATCAATTTCCAAATTCACGTTTCAAAATTTCCAAATTACCATTCAAACTTATAATACAATTTCAATTTCTTTTTAAAACAATTCAAATATTGATTCAAGTTCGAAGATAAGTTTCATTCCAAAATAATTTAACTTAATTTACATTCAAATTGATTTAAACTCAATTATCGATTTCATTCGATATTCATTCAATTAATTTATCATTAAAACAATTTTAATTAAATTTCCAATCCATAACATTACTTCCTTAAGTTCAACTTGTTATATCCACTTTACAAATTTATTTAAATTAAATTTGTCGAATCCAATTCTTTAAATTACAAGTCTTTCATTTGTTAACAAAACACATTCTATTTCTTATTAAATAAATCCATTTCACTTATTATTTATTTAGTTACACTTGTTCAAAATTCAGTTTCACTTAAATAAAATATTCAATTTAGTTTAACCATTAAATAATTCAATCTCATTCAATTATCAAATAATTTCAAATCTTAATTATTTCTTCATTATTAACAATTTCAAAACTTAATTATTTCTAATTTCAACTTAATTATTAATAATTTCCAAAACTTAATTATTACAAATTTCAGAACTTAATTTTTAACAATTCCAAAACTTCATTATTAATCAATTTAAATTTACACAATGTTCTTCGTCAATTACTACGTTAATATTTGTCTCAATTATAAATATTCACATTTTCATTCATTCGAATTTAAATTCCAAATTTTATTCAAAACCATATCATTCGTCAAATAAAACTTTATTTTATTTAAAATCAAAACATTGACCAATCGGGTTTAATTTAATTTTCTATCCAAAGTCAAAGTTTATTTGGGTATTTATCATTTCAACCCGATTCCATTTCAATTTAAAAATCAAAGCATATAAAGGGAACTTGCAGTGTGATAGCTGGGATGGTGTCAAAGTAAATAAACAAGCAATAGCATCCATTCACAACAATTCGACAATTTAAATAATCCCGAAATAATCGTATTAATTCACATTGTTGTTTGTGCGAATTAATATAATTAATTCTAGAATCTACACTATCATTTCATGTAGATTAAAGATTATTACATTACAGTTCTTCACTTGTCATCTATTTACAGTTTCATACATCATCAATTTAACAACATACATTCAGTGGTTCAAGGTGTAATTAAACAAATCCTACGTGTCAATAAATTTAACAGTTAAAGGGGTCATATTATACAATGTCATTAAATCAAATTTAACATTTAACTATCCTATATCAAGTTCAATTGCATATTATTTATCATTTTAACATTAACAATTTAACGTCCAATATAAACATCAACAATCAATAAATTATCAGCCAAACTGTATTATCATCGCATAAATAATTAACAGATAATGGTGTCAGATGTCACAGGTGAACTGATACAGGTAATAGCATATGTAACAGTGTAATTAACTAATAGCAGCATATTTCAATTGTCGTTTCAATTGAAATCAAATTTAATAAATAAAAGAATATTAATCGTGAGTGATTGTTCACCTTTCGAGGCTAGAGAGATACGACAGATAGAGTGAGTTACAATTCCAATCACGGATTCCAAAGCAAAGCAGGATTTGCACGAATTTGATGAATAGAGCTGATAAAAAGAAATGGATGAGATCAAATCGGAACTGGATCGATGACGATAAACAGTATACGTGAATTTATATATAACTATGTATATACCAAATCATCAATTATTATTAAAGAAAAGAAAAATCAATATAAACAATTTTATAATATTATATATATAACTTAAACAGTAATAAAGAAATTTAAATCTGTGTATACATATCATATAGCTTACACAACTTATATAATTCGAAATACCTAGTTCACAGCTTATAAATCACCATATATATAATACTAGATTTTTGAATCAGTACATTTAAGACTTAACAATTTTATATAACAAATATATATGTAAACTTATTATAAAACTGCCAAGCTTCTCATATGAACCACATGGGTAAGTATTAATATGACTTTTACATTATACAACTTTCATTTTCAAAACAAAAACCCATGCACGCATAGATATGTGGGAACATGAATATGTACACAGTAATAAAATATGTGGCTTTCAACTATACAACTTTATATGTAAACTAATGTATATATACAAATATACAACCACTGCCGACATACATAGAAAATGCTGTAGGTTATAAACTTTATATGTAAACTAATGTATATACACAAATATATATATACGCATACATATACTAGCAGATATACTAAACAACATGATATAAAACTAATATACACATTGAATAAAACATGTAACAGAGTGTTCAACTTTTTTTTAATACACTTATACAGTTTATACATAACAAAACATATACTTTATATTATATAAACAAAATATGTGTGTGTGTGAAAGCTTTCAAATATATATATTTGTATAATTTTTCTTTTCCGAAACCAAACCATACATATATACCTGCAATTATTTAAAACGATATCATAAACCAACACCTCCTTAGCATTTATTATATATACATACGAAAATAAATATTTATATGAGACTACAGATCAACCCTTAAACCCATCACTCTATTATATATTATAGTCATCCAAACACAACAGTAAGGAAAATATAAATAAGGTGATGTTTTGAAACTTAAATAAGCAAACCAGATATATATTTATACTAAAACATATGTTCTTGTTAAATAAACAAACTTTATATAAACTATATATATAATCATATACCTGTTTAGAAGCAAAGTTGATGGGGAGCTCGGCTGAAGGCTATGAAGATGGAGGAGGTCGGTATGGTGGCCCAGACTTGAGGACGCACGGTGGAGGAAGGTTTGGGTCGGATGGAGATCGTGGGCTGCGCTTTTCGAAGGCGAGAGGAGTAGGAGGGAAAGATAGGCATGTGGGGTTGCGGGCGATGAAGAGGCGGAAGACATCGGGGAAGTTTGATGCTACGTTAGTCGGGAGGAACGGCAAACACACGGTGACGAGGGCAAGTTTGTTAGACTGCGGTCGGCAGGAACAAGGCTGCATGCTTCGATACAAGCAGAGGCTGGTTTTCGCACTTGGGCAGAGGGCGGTGGAGTTTGCTCGGCAGTAGAGGAGGAGTTGCCGAGTTTGGCTTTGGATGCGGGTTGAGTTTATAGGAAGTGGATGCATGTAGAGGCGTGTATGCATGAAGGCCAAGGTGGTGATTAACAATGGCTTGGCTGCCGAGCTCTGCTACTTGGTGATGGTTCATACCAGAGGCGAGGCATATGCTTCTGTTGGATGGTGCGAATGGCGCAAGGCAGAGGAGTGTTCGAAGCAAGTTGTTGTCATGAAATTATGGGAGAGGAAGCTTTTGTGAGGCGATTGGGTTGGAATGATAAAGTTGGCAAATACATTTCTGGAAAAATGAAAGCTATAGGCCAGTAAGAAAAGAATTGAAAGCTAATCTATTTCCAAGATGAATACAACGTGCCCAAAAGCTCCTTTTCTCCAAACCATTGGAAAAAGGAAAGTCATGCATAAAAATTCAAAGAAATATTAAATGCAAATAGCCGTTAGTTCTGGACAGATAGGTAGATGAAAAGGTCAGATGGAAACCAAAAGGGTTTAGAAACGGGTACCGATACGGTCCAATGCTATACAGATTATACCGCACATCGGCCTTCGAAATTGACAATCGAATGTAACGTAGAGATCAGCACAACGGGACGATCAAAACGGTATACAGATATCAGTGGTACGATTGAATAAAAATTCGAATTTTCTAATAGCGGAAAATGCAAGAAAAACGCTGAAAAATAAGATCGACGGAGCCAAAGATGTCCGAATTTGGAAAAACGACAAATTGACATCTTACTCAGAAGATGGTTTAGAATTTTTCTATATAAAAATATTCAGGTTTCGAAAATATTTTATTTTCATCGCTTTTTAACTGATTAAATTAAAGTAAATTTACGCGCGAAATAAACTTTCATATTTTCGGATGAAAAGTTACTAGTTGCTATGTTTAACTAGACGCATTTCCAAATATCATATTTATATTTCAAAATTTTATCGTTTTAAAATTTCACAAAATTTTAACTAATAACGTTATTAAAACCCGGTTAAATTTACGGGTCGTTACACTCTCCCCCACTCAAAACTTTTTGTCCCCGAAAAGGAACAAGGTAGGAGAATAGAAACAACTAGAAAGAAAATAGATTTGAAAAATACCAATCAATTTAAACCATATAAATTCAAATTTAAATTAATTGATATGCAATAATTGATTTAATCCATTTGATTTCACTAAAATCAATCTCAACTATTTCTAAATTCATTATCTTATTATCCTATTATCTTCAATTTACAATTTCTAAAACCATAAATTTGAATAGTCTTTTATTATAATCATATATTTTTTCAGCAATTTAAATTCTTCTTTATTCCAAATTATTGTTAAATTTATTCTACTTAATATATTTTATCACATATATTAAACCATATAAATTAATTTAAACCATAAAAGTTTCGATTTAAATTAATTTATATTCACTAGTTGCTTTTAAATTCAAGGTATTTTCATAAGTTGATCAAATTTCAATTTATAAATTCTTTCAAAACAAATTTATTGGTCTCATCTATTATTCAATTACTTATTATCCTATCTAACTCTATTAACATCTTTATAATCAAAATTTTAGTGTATAACATTTATTATAAACACTCAAATTTATAAAATCATTTCATATTGTATATTATCCAATTACATTTTAACTTCTGAATAATTTAGGTAAGTTATATTGAAATGCAATTTAGTAATATATACAAATAAAATTTTCATATTCAATTATTTCAAGTTTAAATACTTATTCAAAATTTAGCTTTATTTATAATTGAAAACATCTTTTAACATGATTTGTGAGAATTAAATTTCCGTTTAATTTCAAACCCTTTAGAAATAATTACGTATATACTATATTTATTAAATCAATTTAAATTTAAAATAATATACCCATATATATATATATAAATCAAGTCATATTTAAGAAATTCAAATCAAAATATTTTTCCAAAACAAAACCGTAGCAAAGCTACATAATAGTTTCTCCACTTCGAAACTCGAAAATGAATGTCGATGATGCGGCCGCCATCACCGAAATTATTTTCCAGCGACAAAGAGAAGAGCACTGATTTCAACATTTAAATTCTTTGAAAACGGTTTCTATTTGAAAATACTTTCAATAATATACATTTTAAAAATTTAAAAACCAAAGCTTGAAATTTTAGGAATTTAAATTCTCAAATTCTTACTTTAATTTCATTTAAATTTCTAAATAAATCTATAAACCAACTTTTATAATTTCATTTATTTTTATGTTGGAATAATCAATGATTTACAAAACAAATAGTGAAAATCAAATATTACCTTTCTAACAACCAATTCAGTTAACAATTCAATTTCAGAAAATTTATACTTATATATATAATATAATCATTCAAAAATTTATTTTGTTTACCAAATTTGAAAACGATATTGTGTCGGTTTGCTCTATTAAAGTGTTTTGGAAATCCTATCGATAGCGTTGATCAGACGAATCGATCGAAAATCCAAATCAACATCAACAACTCAAACAACACAATATATTTTTAAAACATTTTAAATATAATTTTACAAATACAATTCCTCGCTCGATGATACAAGAATAGATTTCAAAACATGTATAGCGATTCAAATTTGATGGAATCAAATCAAAGAGAATTTTGATTCGAAAATAAGTTTGAAACAGAAGATAAGATAATTCAATTACCACAATCGGGAGATGGATGAGTTTATTTAATTCACGGGCAACCTTAATCGGGTCGTCCGTAACTTCAAGAATAAGATCGATGTAGAATTTCGAGGCAAATTGACATTTGATCTCAAGAGATAGAATTTGGTATAGCAGGAGATAGATAGCATCGTAAACCGAGGATACAGAAATCTCCGGTAAATCGATGTCTATTGTAAAGGAGTTTCACCCCTTTAAAGTCAATTTGAGATTGGCAAGACCGCCAACTCATTATAAAGATCATTCGAAGTGGAGTTATGGGATACTCCAGAATTGAAAGAAGACGAATAGTGAGGGACACGAATGAAATTTGGAACCGTAGGGAACGTTACAAAATTCAAAGGAATTGAGTCAAAGGAAGAGATTGAAACTCGAATGAGAGTGATTCTGTAAATACATTTACCATATATGTTAAGTTTTGCCTAGAGCTACCAAAGCTCTGATACCAACTGTAACGACCCGATATTTTCGACCAGTCGCATCCGCACATGTCGGACTTGAATAATTCAAAATACCGCGTTGTTAATTTAAATTGGCAAAACTGAACATATACAATAAATAAATAATCACAGATCACAGACACAGAGTAATAATTGCAGCGGAAATAAAAGACAGTAGTTCATGAAGCTACTATATAAATGTATAAGTTACATCAGAGTTAAAACAGATACAACGGAAGAGTAATACGATACATCAGATACAAATCAGAATACATCACTGGAATCATCGAATACTGAAAGCAGAATAGATGGCTGGATCTTCAAGCAAAGCTCCAACTTCAAAGGTGAGTCTCAAATACTGGTACACTCAGTCTGACCCGAGCGTAAAGAAACACAAAACACTCGAGTCAGGATTAACATTCTTATATCAATAAATCCAACTCAAGTGAAATAACAATTGAAATACAATAACTCAAAGGATGTTTGGAATAACCATCCTTTAAGGATCCGTTAAACTATCTACTAGGTAGTAGTGTACGATAAGTAGATAATGCCTATCAATAATATAAGATATCAAAATAGTGTTAAGGCGTTACCATTATCCCCCTTAACACATTTTATACAAGCGTTATAGTCTATACAGCACTGTAAACTCCACCGTAAACTAGTGGGCTATCAGGGAGTACTCCATAGGTATAACACAAAACAAATTCGTAGAAGTCGCGTATATGGGAATACAAGTATGACAAGGCACATGAGGCAATACCCAAGGTAGTGACACTACCGTTTGCCTGATCCGGACTGGTGAGAACGCATCGCCGCAGCGATCGCAACACCGCGAAACAACACTCCCAAAATCAAGGGTGCACCAATCGACAACAAGTAATGAGTAGTTTTCGAAGAAGTGTGTTCGCTTGAGGTAGTTGACCTCCATTGGCCCGACACGGCTCCTGTTTTAGTCATTTCCAATTTGACACAAGTGTCAAGGCTATCCATTATCGTTCTCTTTCTTCGGTCATCACGTACATCATTCCAACCACTTCATTCTGGATCACACTCCGCGTATAGTTATTAAAGTGGTTTTCGGTTTAGACAGTGAGTATGTCCCTAACCGATTCCGATCTCTTTAATAACTTTCGTGATTATTACACCGATTGGTCGTTTAATAAATTTCAAAACCAAATGAATTAGAATTTTAATTAGAATTTGTAAACCAACATTTCATTTGTCTTTCTACATCAATTTCAAAATTCACGTTTCAAAATTTCCAAATTACCATTCAAACTTATAATACAATTTCAATTTCTTTTTAAAACAATTCAAATATTGATTCAAGTTCGAAGATAAGTTTCATTCCGAAATCATTTAACTTAATTTACGTTCAAATTGATTTAAACTCAATTATCGATTTCATTCGATATTCATTCAATTAATTTATCATTAAAACAATTTTAATTAAATTTCCAATCCATTACATTACTTCCTTAAGTTCAACTTGTTATATCCACTTTACAAATTTATTTAAATTAAATTTGTCGAATCCAATTCTTTAAATTACAAGTCTTTCATTTGTTAACAAAACACATTCTATTTCTTATTAAAGAAATCCATTTCACTTATTATTTATTTAGTTACACTTGTTCAAAATTCAATTTCACTTAAATAAAATATTCAATTTAGTTTAACCATTAAATAATTCAATCTCATTCAATTATCAAATAATTTCAAATCTTAATTATTTCTTCATTATTAACAATTTCAAAACTTAATTATTTCTAATTTCAACTTAATTATTAATAATTTCCAAAACTTAATTATTACAAATTTCAAAACTTAATTTTTAACAATTCCAAAACTTCATTATTAATCAATTTAAATTTACACAATGTTCTTCGTCAATTACTACGTTAATATTTGTCTCAATTATAAATATTCACATTTTCATTCATTCGAATTTAAATTCCAAATTTTATTCAAAACCATATCATTCGTCAAATAAAACTTTATTTTATTTAAAATCAAAACATTGACCAATCGGGTTTAATTTAATTTTCTATCCAAAGTCAAAGTTTATTTGGGTATTTATCATTTCAACCCGATTCCATTTCAATTTAAAAATCAAAGCATATAAAGGGAACTTGCAGTGTGATAGCTGGGATGGTGTCAAAGTAAATAAACAAGCAATAGCATCCATTCACAACAATTCGACAATTTAAATAATCCCGAAATAATCGTATTAATTCACATTGTTGTTTGTGCGAATTAATATAATTAATTCTAGAATCTACACTATCATTTCATGTAGATTAAAGATTATTACATTACAGTTCTTCACTTGTCATCTATTTACAGTTTCATACATCATCAATTTAACAACATACATTCAGTGGTTCAAGGTGTAATTAAACAAATCCTACGTGTCAATAAATTTAACAGTTAAAGGGATCATATTATACAATGTCATTAAATCAAATTTAACATTTAACTATCCTATATCAAGTTCAATTGCATACTATTTATCATTTTAACATTAACAATTTAACGTCCAATATAAACATCAACAATCAATAAATTATCAGCCAAACTATATTATCATCGCATAAATAATTAACAGATAATGGTGTCAGATGTCATAGGTGAACTGATACAGGTAATAGCATATGTAACAGTGTAATTAACTAATAGCAGCATATTTCAATTGTCGTTTCAATTGAAATCAAATTTAATAAATAAAAGAATATTAATCGTGAGTGATTGCTCACCTTTCGAGGCTAGAAAGATACGACAGATAGAGTGAGTTACAATTCCAATCACGGATTCCAAAGCAAAGCAGGATTTGCACGAATTTGATGAATAGAGCTGATAAAAAGAAATGGATGAGATCAAATCGGAACTGGATCGATGACGATAAACAGTATACGTGAATTTATATATAACTATGTATATACCAAATCATTAATTATTATAAAAGAAAAGAAAAATCAATATAAACAATTTTATAAATTATATATATAACTTAAACAGTAATAAAGAAATTTAAATCTATGTATACATATCATATAGCTTACACAACTTATATAATTCGACATACCTAGTTCACAGCTTATAAATCACCATATATATAATACTAGATTTTTGAATCAATACATTTAAGACTTAACAATTTTATATAACAAATATATATGTAAACTTATTATAAAACTGCCAAGCTTCTCATATGAACCACACGGGTAAGTATTAATATGACTTTTACATTATACAACTTGCATTTTCAAAACAAAAACCCATGCACGCATAGATATGTGGGAACATGAATATGTACACAGTAATAAAATATGTGGCTTTCAACTATACAACTTTATATGTAAACCTATGTATATATACAAATATACAACCACTGCCGACATACATAGAAAATGCTGTAGGTTATAAACTTTATATGTAAACTAATGTATATACACAAATATATATATACGCATACATATACTAGCAGATATACTAAACAACATGATATAAAACTAATATACACATTGAATAAAACATGTAACAGAGTGTTCAACTTTTTTTTAATACACTTATACAGTTTATACATAACAAAACATATACTTTATATTATATAAACAAAATATGTGTGTGTGTGAAAGCTTTTAAATATATATATTTGTATAATTTTTCTTTTCCGAAACCAAACCATACATATATACCTGCAATTATTTAAAACTATATCATAAACCAACACCGCCTTCACATTTATTATATATACATATTAAAATAAATATTTATATGAGACTACAGATCAACCCTTAAACTCATCACTCTATTATATATTATAGTCATCCAAACACAACAGTAAGGAAAATATAAATAAGGTGATGTTTTGAAACTTAAATAAGCAAACCAGATATATATTTATACTAAAACATATGTTCTTGTTAAATAAACAAACTTTATATAAACTATATATATAATCATATACCTGTTTAGAAGCAAAGTTGATGGGGAGCTCGGCTGAAGGCTATGAAGATGGAGGAGGTCGGTATGGTGGCCCAGACTTGAGGACGCACGGTGGAGGAAGGTTTGGGTCGGATGGAGATCGTGGGCTGCGCTTTTCGAAGGCGAGAGGAGTAGGAGGGAAAGATAGGCATGTGGGGTTGCGGGCGATGAAGAGGCGGAAGACATCGGGGAAGTTTGATGCTACGTTAGTCGGGAGGAACGGCAAACACACGGTGACGAGGACAAGTGTAACGACCCGTAAATTTCAACTGTTTTAATAACGTAATTAGTTGAAATTTTGTGAAATTTTAAACGATAAAATTTTGAAATAAAAATTTAATATTTGGAATACGTCTAGTTAAACATAGCAACTGGTAAATTTTCGTCCGAAAATATGAAAGTTTATTTCGCGCGTAATTTCACTTCAATTTAATCAGTTAAAAAGCGTTGAAAATAAAATGTTTTCAAAAACAAAATATTTTTACATAGAAAATTCTAAACCATCTTCTGAGCAAAATGTCAGTTTGTCGTTTTTCCAAATTCGGACATCTTTGGCTCCGTCGATCTTATTCTCGATTAAATAGCAGCATTTTCGGTACCGATTATCGACTTTTGATAGGACGATCGTACCACCGATATCTGTATACCGTTTTGATCGTCTCGTCGTGTTGATCTCTGCAGTATATTCAATTTTGTGTTTGAAGTCTGATACGCAGCGAAATTCACGGTAACGGTGTTCGTACCGGGACCAAAATTCTGACTTTTGATTTCCAACGTCTCTTTGATATTCCATAGTATAATTTTCAAAGCCTTTTCAATTATCCACATTGTAAAGTGAATAGCCGTTAACCATAAATATTTCCCTGGATTTACGTATGGCTTTCACTATTCCTACCGGCGATATTCATTGTGTCCATTCATTCTCTCCCCTTATTCTTGTACTCTTTGGTTCATTGAAAAGAAGAGGAAAAGAAAAATATTAATGTCCGTATATATTACTTTTTCCTGTAGCTTACTCATCCTTCTTTTCTTTTGTTCTGTAAATGAAAGAATAGTGATAAGTTTAGCATTCCTTTATATATTAGAACTGCTCATTTTTTTTTCGTTCCTGGCCATCTTCCAAACCTTCCTCTTTCCCAAGCCCCACACCCCGCGTTCAACCCCGAGACCAACCCACCAACCTCGGCCTTGAACCCAACTGCCGAGTCTTCCAGCCTGCCACTTCCCCTTGGTCGCAGCTGCCTCCTCCTCCCCTCTGACCAACGAAACAGCCTCGTCACTGACCCATCCCATCCCCTGACACCAAGACCAGCCCAGTGGCCTCATGACCTTCCATTCCTCCCACTCACGCCTTCACCCACAACACCGCATCCACCTTCCGTCAGTGAATGCGCGACAATGGCCTCCCTGAAACCCATGACCCTCCGAAACTTCGCCCATGTTGCCACCGTCCGCCTTGCCACCCATACAGCCTCCGTCCCCGCCTTTCCTTCGCCAGAGTGGCCATTCACCACCCATCACCATGCTGCCCTCACTCCGCAGCATCGCCTCGTGTTTTCCCATCAGGTGTTGACTCCATCACTTTGCGGCCATCAGTCTCAACCTTTTTCCACTCCCTTGCTCGTGCTCATCTCCAAAGCCGGCAGCCTTGCATTCACCGGATTGGTTTGCTTTGCTCGAAACTTACATACTAGGTATTGTATTCGAATTATGACATATGTAAATAAATATAAAAGTTAGTGTGCGTGTGTTATGGTTGGAGATATAATAATTTTTAAGCTTGTGTGCTCATGTTTGTTGCATTAAAGCTTATACGTTTTAAAATGGGTATGTAGGTTGGCTGTGTTCAAAAGTCATTATATACGTATATGTATTGATTGGCTGCTAGCACATGATACAAATAGGGTGCTACAGTAAAGTTTACTATATAAGTCTATATTTGTACTATATAACATGTCGTAGGATATATAAGGTTGTATACATACGAATTTGTAAAAAGAACCGATTTTATAAAATATCGTTGTATATATATGTTATATATAACCAGTTGTTTATTAAGTACCTTGCTGTTTGTGTATATATATAATAGTGAATATAGTTTATATATGTTTTATATCATGGAAAAACTTATATTTCAAATTTTAAGGCTGCGTGATCTCTTATCCTATCTGTACTGTGTTTTCATAACTTATATAGTATTCTTAACGTTTGCATTTTTAATAAGTATGCATATAGATGCCATATTTTTTCTATTCACTTTTGTATTATATTGAATAATACGTATATATTCAATACGTTCCTATGTCTACAGTTGATATTTGCATCTAAAGATATTAGTAATATTACAGGTTGAAATAAAGCCCATTAAGATTTTTTAACTATCAGCTATATATATTTGTTATATATTTTACGGTTGATTTCAAAGTATATATTCTTGGGTATTAAGGCAAGTGTTTTGTTTTACAAATGTATGTGTCGATATGTCGTAATAATATGTAATTTAAATTGAATATGGGTTTAAGAAAAATAATAATATAATATACTTTTGCTTTGATTTTTTTTTTATTATCTGCATCAACCTAGTTCTGATTCGATTTATTCTATTGCGTATCTATCAGCTTTGTCGAATTCGTGCCGATCTCGCTTTGCTTCAGAATTCGTGCTTGGGTTCGTAACTCAACTTCATTGTCTATCTCTTTAGCCTCGAAAGGTGAGCACTCACTCACGATTAACGTTCTTTTATTTATTAAATTTGATTTCAATTGAAACGACAATTGAAATATGCTGCTGTTAGTTAATTACACTGTTATATATGCTATTACCTATATCAGTTCACCTGTGACATCTGACAACATTATCTGTTAATTATTTATGCAATGATAATACAGTTTGGCTGATAAATTGATTGATTGTTGATGTTTATATGGGACGTTAAATTGTTAATGTTAAAATGATAAACAGTATGAAATTGAACTTGATATAGGATAATTAAATGTTAAATTTGATTAACTGACATTTGTATAATATGACCCCTTTAACTGTTAAATTTATCGACACGTAGGATTTGTTTAATTACCCTTTGAACCACTGAATGTATGTTGTTAAACTGATGATGTATGAAATTGTAAAATGGATGATAAGTGAAAACCGTAATGTAATAATCTTTAATCTACATGAAATGATAGTGTAGATTCTAGAAATAATTATATTAATTCGTACAAATAATAATGCGAATTAATACGGTTATTTCGGGATTATTTGAATTGATTATTGGATTGATATTGATTGTTGTTATTGCTTGTTTATTTACTTTGACACCATCCCAGTTATCACACTGCAAGTTCCCTTTGCTATGTTTTGATTTTGAATTGAATTGGAATCGGGTTGAAATGATAAATACCCAAAAATTGAACTTTGACCTAGGATAGGAAATTAAATAAAACCCGATTGGTCAAAAATTTGATTTAAAATAAAACGAAGATCTTATTTGAATAAATAATATGGTTTTGAAATGAAGTTGAAATTTGAATTTTAATGAAGAGAAAAATGTTAATATTTAATAATTTGAAACAAAATATTAACAATGTAATTTATGAAAGAATGTTGTTTAATTTGAGAAATGATTGAATTAAGTTGAAATTATAATTAAGTTTTAAATTATTAAAGTTTGAAATGATTTAATAATTAAGTTTGAAATTATAATTAAGTTTGAAATTATTAAACTTTGAAATTATTTAATAATTAAGTTTTGAATTATTTAATAATGAATTATTTAATGATTAAATAAAATTGAATTCTTAATAAGAAAAATTGAACTTTTGAATAAGTGAATTTTACTTCGTAAATAATTGAAATTGAGTTTCTTTATTAATTAAGTTTTGGAAAATTATTTAAGTAAGTAAATAAGTGAAATGGAATTTCTTTAACAAGAAATGAAAATGTGATATTTTTGGAATTAATGTAAGACTTGTAATTGAAAGAATTGATTTGACGAATTGACTTTAATTCAAAATTTTAAGTTTGATTTAATGAAGTTGAATTTGAATAATGGATTTAATGAATTGGAAATTTAATAGAAATTGCTTGAATGGCAAATTTACTTAACGAATATTAAATGAAATCGATTAATGTATTTAAATTGATTTGAATGTTAAATTAAATTAATTTAAATGATTTTGAAATGAAACTGATATTCGAACTTGAATCAATATTTGAATTGAAATTGAATTATAAGATTTTGAAATGGTAATTATGAAGTTTTGAAACGTAAATATTGGAAATTGATTTAGAAAGACAAATGAAATATTGATTTACGAATTGAAATTGAAATTGAAATTGAAATTGATTTGGTTTTGAAATAAATAAACGACCAATCGGTGTAATAATTACGGAAGTTATTAAAGAGACCGAAATTTGGTTATGGATATACTCTCTATCTAAACCGAAAACCACTTTAATAACTATACGCGGAGTGATGATCCAGAATGAAGTGGTTGGATTGATGTACGTGATGACTGAAGAAAGAGAACGATAATGGATAGCCTTGACACTTGTGTCAAATTGGAAATGACTAAAACAGGAGCTGTGCCGGGCCAATGGAGGATTGATACCTCAAGTGGACACACTTCTTCGAACTACTTATACTTGTTGTCGATTGGTGCACCCTTGATTTTGGGAGTGTTGTTTCAGGGTGTTGCGGGCGTTGCGTTCTCACCAGTCCGGATCAGGCGAACGGTAGTATCACTACCTTGGGTATTGCCTCATGTGCCTTGTCATACTTGTATTCCATTTATGCGCGACCACTACGATTTTGATTTGTACCTTTAGTATATGGATTGCCCTTTGGTGACTTCCGGTTTTGGGGAAACTACGGTCTTGTATATGCTTTTGGGAATAAAAATGTGTTAAGGGTGGAATGGGCCATGACTTAACGCTATTTTGATATCTTCTTATATTACTGATAGACATTATCTACTTAGCGTATATTACTATATAGTAGATAGTTTAACGGATCCTTAAAGGATGGTTATTCCAAACATCCTTTGAGTTACTTGTATTTCAATTGCTATTTCACTTGAGTTGGATTTATTAATATAAGTATGTTAATCCTGACTCGAGTGTCTTGTGTTTTTGCTTTACGCTCGGGTCAGACTGAGTGTACCAGTATTTGAGACTCACCTTTGAAGTTGGAGCTTTGCTTGAAGATCCAGCCATCTATTCTGCTTCAGTATTCGATGATTCCAGTGATGTATTCTGATTTGTATCTGATGTATCGTATTACTCCTCTGTTGTAAACTCTAATGTATTTTATATATTCATATAGTAGCTTCATGAACTACTATCTCTTTTATTTCCGCTGCACTTATTACTCTGTGTCTGTGATCTGTGATTATTTTATTTACTGTATATGTTCAGTTTTGCCAATTTAAATTAACAACGCGGTATTTTGAGCAATTCAACTCCGGCATGAGTGTCTACCTATACACTTATAATGGATGCGAATGGTCCAAAATGGCGGGTCGTTACAGCAAGTTTGTTAGACTGCGGTCGGCAGGAACAAGGTTGCATGCTTCGATACAAGCAGAGGCTGGTTTTCGCACTCGGGCAGAGGGCGGTGGAGTTTGCTCGGCAGCAGAGGAGGAGTTGTCGAGTTTGGCTTTGGATGCGGGTTGAGTTTATAGGAAGTGGATGCATGTAGAGGCGTGTATACATGAAGGCCAAGGTGGTGATTAACAATGGCTTGGCCGCCGAGCTCTGCTACTTGGTGATGGTTCATACCAGAGGCGAGGCGGATGCTTCTGTTGGATGGTTCGAATGGCGCAAGGCAGAGGAGTGTTCGAAGCAAGTTGTTGTCATGAAATTATGGGAGAGGAAGCTTTTGTGAGGCGATTGGGTTGGAATGATAAAGTTGGCAAATACATTTCTGGAAAAATGAAAGCTATAGGCCAGTAAGAAAAGAATTGAAAGCTAATCTATTTCCAAGATGAATACAACGTGCCCAAAAGCTCCTTTTCTCCAAACCATTGGAAAAAGGAAAGTCATGCATACAAATTCAAAGAAATATTAAATGCAAATAGCCATTAGTTCTGGACTGATAGGTAGATGAAAAGGTCAGATGGAAACCAAAAGGGTTTAGAAACGGGTACCGATACGGTCCAATGCTATACAGATTATACCGCACATCGGCCTTCGAAATTGACAATCGAATGTACCGTAGAGATCAGCACGACGGGACGATAAAAACGGTATACAGATATCAGTGGTACGATTGAATAAAAATTCGAATTTTCTAATAGCGGAAAATGCAAGAAAAACGCTGAAAAATAAGATCGACGGAGCCAAAGATGTCCGAATTTGGAAAAACGACAAACTGACATCTTGCTCAGAAGATGCTTTAGAATTTTTCTATATAAAAATATTCAGGTTTCGAAAATATTTTATTTTCATCGCTTTTTAACTGATTAAATTAAAGTAAATTTACGCGCGAAATAAACTTTCATATTTTCGGATGAAAATTTACCAGTTGCTATGTTTAACTAGACACATTCCAAATATCAAATTTATATTTCAAAATTTTATCGTTTTAAAATTTCACAAAATTTTAACTAATAACGTTATTAAAACCCGGTTAAATTTACGGGTCGTTACATTAATGCACAGAAGCAATAATAATTAAAATAATCGAATAGACGACAGTCACAATAAATCTCGTATATCCAACTCTTCAACATGAGAATCAGATAACGGTAAATATAACATGAAATAGTGTTAAACAACAAATCAGCAAATTCAATTCATCAACAAGGATAAATAAAAAGATTATCAATGAAGATAATTTAGAAAACATCAGAATTGCCTAAACGGCAATTAACGACAAAATCTAATTATTAAATAAATAATTAGAAACTCATAATCTAATTATCAAATAGATAATTAGACACAACAAAATGATCAAATCAAATCAGAATACATCTTTAAAATATTGAATTGAACCAACGAAACAATTCAAACAATCTAAATATCAATTAAATCTGTTAATTCTGATAGGGCTGCAGTACACGCACGCGTGCACTGCCTCACCACTATATCATGAGATATCATCACGACACTAAATACTACAGCAAAACGAAACTATAGAGGTCAAGTCACTGCTATGACTCAACACAACTGCAAGACCAAACCAAAGCTAACAGCAATTCCAAGACATCAACAAGTATGACAGGGATGTGCAGAGGTACACAATCGAAATGCAACAGTGAAACTGAATAGTGCAAGCTTCAAAAATATCAAACTCCAGTACATATTTAGGAACGCACAGAGAGTATGCCACCTGACTCGAAGCAGTGCAGTGAAATGCACAGTACAACAGATCAAGCAACAACCAGACTACATGAATGCACATGAGGACCAAGCTACACAATGAATACAATGCAACAAATGAATGTATTAGTCTTGAACAAGGCAGTCAAAACAGAGGCAATGAAACAGTGAACTATGCGATGAACAAGTATGCATAAACTTCTCAAGATATGGACATGAAACAAAATGCCAATTGTCTCAAAAGGTCAAGACAGCTACTATGAAGCTGTAGTAATCAAAACCACAAATCGACACAAATCAAACCAAATTGAACCAGTGACTAAAAACAAAGTGATCAAGAACATCTGCAACCTTGAAAATATAATATCAAGTCAATGCAGCATATAGAACCCAAGTATAGATCCAACTATGCATGCATACACACATACAAGGTATATATGCACACATTTTAATCCACACAGGTATATACACGCTGCAGATATAAGTGCAGGCAATAAATCAAGTGCCAGCGTATAAGACGGCAAGCACATGCATGTGCAAACTACAACAGACAGTGAAATTCAAGTTCAGTTTCAAACAACATAGCATGACCAAAGCATGAACAAGAGTGAAAACAGAAATGTACCCCAAAGTCACTTCTCACAGCAAAGAATCAGAGATAAAGCGAATCCAACTCAGCAATAAACTAGACCAAGTAACTGCAATTACTAGAGTATCACCAATACATGACAATGGAGCAATGCAGTACCCATATTACATGAGTAAGACTTCCGGACTAAATAAACAAATTCAAAACCAGTTCCACAATCAAGTGAAGCCAAAGTCACAATCCAAAATCAATTTCAAGCTTTAATAAGTAGTTCGAACAAAGCCACCAAGACAGTGTCGAACTACTGACTCCAGTAAACGGCAAGCCAAAAGTCGAACAAAACCACTACTTGTTCTTTCCATCTCAAAATCAAATCGAAGTCGAAGACAACGAAAACAAACTCGACGCCTTGGCAATCGAATTAAAAATGTCAGCGAAACAAAATAACCGAGGTACAAATTTTAACAAAGTCAAGTGGCAGAAGGATGGCCAAAGTCGAACAACCCAAAATCATCACAGCAAAATCATCAAGCCGTAGGAAACAAGAAGACAAACCAAGTCAGAATCGATCACAACGAACAAAATCAACATCGTTAAAACAAGTCAAAAACAGCAAACCAAACAACAATCACTATTCAAAGTTCGGTTTTTGATAGCAGCGGCAACCATCAACAAAACCCAAATTGAGTTCGCAAAATAAAAGGAGGCCGAAGCCAAAATACTTTCACAAAGTCAAAATGACCTAAGTCTAACATCAATTCAGAGCCGAGGAAAACACGAAATCATGAGTTCAAAATTAGCAAAATTCGAACTAGATGTGAGTGAAAATCAAAATCACTCACCTTTCTGAGCAAATGAAGGAGCCGTGCATAGAGAAATCATCGATCGACCGAGCTATTGAAGTCGACATCTCCTATTTATAAAAAGCCCTAATCTGCAGACGAACAAAGGTCGAAAGCCCTACTTTTTGATGGAAGAGACAAACAAGAGAGCTGCTATTTTCGTTTTCTCTTCGTTTGTAGTTTTAGGGTTTCGAAAATAAAGAAAGGGGAACGGGTTTTTGAATGAACAAAAAGGGGAATGGTATTGATAAATATCACAGCAACCAAAATAAAACAAGGGCTAGGATCAATTTCAAAAGCCCATCAACATTTAACACAAATTAAACCCGATTACTAACTCCTGACAACAAATAGCTAACAACAATAATCGTCCAATGACGATAATTAATTGTTATAAAACTCCGGGTTGTTACATGTACCAGGAATGAGATATCGATATATCCATTAAGACTAGTGTATGTAATGTTCTCTATATGTTGGATGGTGAATTACTCATGATCATTGGGGCACCTAAGGGTTATATATGTGCAGTTTTTTTAGAATAGTTAATAATGACTCATAAAGAATCTTCTATAGGTTAAAGTCAAATGGAAGATATAACATGACAATGTGCAACAGTTTTTTGATTTGTGAATAATATGAATCTTAAGTATCTAAATTATACTTTGACTGAATCTTAATTATCTAAAATATACTTTGACTATGGCCAATTACATGACAATGGGGATCATGTTAAGGCCATTGTTGGTATAATCTGAACTAGGTGAAGTGAAATTCTATTCAAGAGAGGATTCAACTCCTTCGAACAGAAGGTTAATATCACCATAATTGGTAGTAACATAAAGTTAAAGTCATTGGCTAAAGCAAATCAGTTAATTGATGATTATTATCATATAGGACCATGGACTATGATAACAACTACATAATTTAAGATAGATATTATTTAAGTTCAGACCATTGATCGAGCTTAAGATATATATGTGTATAGTGATAATGAAGAGAAAACAAGCACAATGTATCATTGCTTAAGGGTGTCTCTTTAAAAGATAAGAAATTGGATTTCACCTAGATAATTAGTAAGAAACTTAACTCATGTGCACTACTTATGCTTGAGCAAAGTATATGTAGGCTTTAATATTTTAACTATTTGAATATTACCAAGGGCCGAGTTCATACCAAGAGTCATATAACCGCAACCTCATTTTTTGACCAAAAAGAATTTATATAAGTTATAAATTATTAGTATTGATAAATTAATATAATTTTATGCTAATTAATTTATTTTTATTTTTAATATTATTATAGGCTGGAAAATTAATTAATAAAACATATAATTTGTTATTTTTTTAATTATCTATGTAAGTTAAAAATAATATTTATTTAATAATAAATATTTTATGGTGGTTGAAATTATTAATGATTATGCATAATTAAGTGTCTAACTATATTGATAATAGTTAAATAGTTTATTACTTAATTGAATTATTGAACCTAATTAATAAATAAAGTCTGGCCACTTGAAACATACTAAGGAGATATGTTTAGCATCGGATGCAACAATAGATCTGTTTGCGCCAAAATTGGTCACAAACCCCAAATGTCGTGAAAGCACCAGTTCGCAATCACAGATGACAAATATCACATATGTAGAGAAATAAGTAAGCAAATCACTCTGGAAACTCAATAAAAACAGTAAATGACATAGGATTTATAGTGATTCGGCGATCTTGCCTACGTCCACTCTGAAGTTTATGACTTTATTGCTTGATACTTGAAGACTACAATTTCTTATAATGTAGTACAACTGAATTTATTAGCTAAGTCTGAATACGGTGGTGATTTAAAGTAAATCTGGCAGAGTCTAGGCGCTCTTTAGCTCTTAAAATTGTCCGACCTCTTTTCTGAATGACCAGGGGCTCTATTTATAGGTGTAGGAGGCTGATATTTCGCCTAAAATTCGAGGAGACCGCTTCTGGCACGTGAGGGGGCCCACACGCCCGGATTCTGGAAATCCGGGCCCACTTTGGGATCGATTCGAACTTGGGTTCGAATCGATAAGAAAGCATCCAATCGAGGTGAAATTTGGTGTGGACATTTTTCAGCGTGTACGTAAGCTCCTGTGAAAATTTCATAGCATTTGGACTTGTAGATCTCAAGTTATGATCGATTCAAGATTGCATTTCCGATTGACATGCTTGGTTCGAATCGATCCCCTTCGAATCGATAGGGTCGAATCGATGGTTTGCGCGTGTGAATGGTGACGTGTTGCGCGCATTTCTCGGGTTGATCTAGCTTTTTCTCCAAGTTTACTGGGTCGAATCCATGGTTTTAGCCGTCTTTAATTAGTGGATTCGAGGGAATGGATTCGAGGAGATGTTCTTCGAATCGATCGAGGTATCCCATAGTTGATCGATTCGAAGCTGCCTCAACAGGGTGGATTCGAAGTAAGTTATGGGATGGAATCGAAGTATATCGATTGCATGGATTCGAAGTAGAGGAAAACCTGATGGATTCGAACCAAGGCTTGGTTTTATGGATTTGAACATAGAGCTTGTTCTGATGGATTCGAACATAGGGCTATCTCCTCCACTTTCCATTGGTGATAACTTGAGCATACGAACTCGGATTATCTTGAAATTTGGAACGTTGGCTTCCCTGGCTTTGCTTGATGTGTCTTACCAATTGTAGCCAGATCCGGACCCGGACAAAATTCAATGATATCCACAGTGTTCTTGTGATGTAACTAATTTTCAGGACGGATTGTCATTGATTTCTAGTCAGTTTCTTGGTGTCACGGCCTTGCCAAAAGGCGGGATAACATTTTCCCCCCAAAACATGCCTTGCGATAGGAAGGTGTGTTTTGTAGTTTCATAAGCTAGATGTTCATATCCTATCATCGACCTGTAAAGAACTTGATAGTCTTTCCTGACCACGAATGATGATCGTTCGCGACCGTATGTCATCTGAGGTAATATGGTACCTTTCGAGGTCGGATGTCGTTCGCGGCAAATAAGGAAATGGGACCGTTCGTGGTCGGACGTCGTTCTAGACGAGTTGTGACCGTTCGCGATCGGGTGTCGTCCTAGACGAATTATGATGGATTGTGACCGTTCGTGGTCGTATGGTGCACGAGATAAAATGTGATCGTTCGCGATCGGATGCCGCACGAGGCAGAATGTGATCGTTCACGATCGAATGTCATACTGGGCGAATTGTGATCGTTCGCGGTCGGGTGCCGTTCGAGGCAAATGAGTGTGCCCGGGGAGGGAACTTAATACTATCGATGTCAGGTTCACGTTCGGGTGAATTTCTGAATCAGCGATCGTGGCGGTTCGTCGCCATACAAGGTGTGCTTGTGGACCGTTCGCGATCCAAAGCATACGCAAGTAACTTCTTCTACAGAATTGCAAATATCAAACTAACGTTCACATGAATTCCATAACAGAATTATCCAAACAAACAAACTCTAAATGTCCGAATCAACATGAAACAAAAGCAAAGCAAGGATGTCAAAGTGTAAATTCTCACTACGAGACGGTCAATAATCATTCAGAGCATGCCTGTGGATCGTTCGCGATCTCATGCATGTGTAAATGGTTTGATGTTGTTAGTGAGAAGTTTACGACTTGTTCATCATTATTTAAATCAATTGATTACCATATGGTGCCCCGGCTCGGGGTCACCTCTAGCTGATGTAGACGGTGGTCGCTCTGGTTCCACCGTTAGAGCTCGCCTTCTCACATATTGAAGTAGCCTACCGTTTCGGATATGCCCTTCTACCTCGTCCTTCAGGTGTCTACAGTCATTTGTGCTATGACCGTTTAGCTCGTGGAATAAGCAATATTTGTCTGACTTTCTCTCGGTTGTAGTCGGATCCCGCCGCATTGGTCTACGGTAGGCAACTTGCTCTCGGGTGTCTTGGTAGATTCGCTCCAAACCCTCGTTCAGTTCTGAATAGGTGGTAAATCGCGGCTCCCTCCGTTGCCGCTTTGACCTGTCATCATTTCTTCAGCCTTTCTCTTCCCTTTACCAGTCTCTGCACCTTTTCCAGGTGAATTACTGCCTCTAATTGTGTAGACATCGATTTCTTCTTCTCTCTCCGTACGAGCATCCTCTAATCGCAAAAACTTTTCGGCTTCATGATAAAATTCTCCCAGGTCCGTAGGTGGATCCTTAGTTAGTGAATTCTTGAACTCCGTGCCATCAGATATTCCAGATACAGCTGCCATCATGACCATAGATGGATCTGGTCGATCCACTGATGCTGCTGCCGCATTAAATCGCGTCAGAAAACTCCTCAAAGATTCCCCGGCCTTTTGTTTTAGAGTCGCCAAACTCATCACGTTCTTGGGTCTTGAAATATGAACCCTAAATTGTCTCATAAACCTTTCTATCAAATCTGTCCAAGTCCCAATGGATCCACTCTCCAGTTGTCTAAACCATAGTGCTGCAATGTCCATCAAATACAATGGAAAGCACCAGGCCATGACTTCCTGTGATGCCCCCAGCACTTCCATGTGCCTCATATACTTCGTTAGATGGACCGCTGGATCCGTCCGCCCATCATACATTTCCACCGATGGTAGCTTGAAGTCCGGTGGATTCCTGGCCTGCCTGATCATAGGAGTAAAGGGACTCCTATGTACATCCTCCAGATCTCTATTGACTAGTCTGCCTCTCATGGCCTGTCTGACCATCTCTGCCAACCTGTCGTTGTTGTCAGGCTGTGATCTTTGAGTGTCACCTTCATTCTACCCCCCTGGTTGAGCGTTCACCCCTCTATTGCCACCAGGTTGCTCAGATGTCCCTGAATCTCTTCCTGGGATTGGATCAACATGCTCTAAGTGTATGCCCCCCAGCTCTGACGCTGCGCCAGATGGTCTTGCTCCGTTCTGGATTCCGGTTGTTCCTTAATTTTGCGCTCCGAGTTGTCCAATCTGTTGAAGCAAATTCTGGATCATTTCCTCCTGTCTCTTCATCATTGCCTCCATCTCATCCCTGGTGATGAAGATCGATGCTTGGTTTGCCCCTGAAGAAGCCTCTTGACTCCCTTCATGCTGACTTTGCTCTGGCCTTTGCCTTTTACTAGTTTGCCTCATCATATCTTCTCAGATCTGAGCTCTTAAGTCTTCAAACTGAACTTCCAAGCAGTAGAATCCCTGAATCAGCGTTCTCAATGAAAGCACCAAAGTGTTTGCGCCAAAATTGGTCACAAACCCCAAATGTCGTGAAAGCACCAGTTCGCAATCACAGATCACAAATATCACATATGTAGAGAAATAAGTAAGCAAATCACTCTGGAAACTCAATAAAAACAGTAAATGACACAGGATTTATAGTGGTTCGGCGATCTTGCCTACATATACTCTGAAGTTTATGACTTTATTGCTTGATACTTGAAGACTACAATTTCTTATAATGTAGTACAACTGAATTTATGAGCTAAGTCTGAATATACGGCAGCGGTGGTGATTTGAAGTAAATCTAGCAGAGTCTGGGCGCTCTTTAGCTCTTAAAATTGTCCGACCTCTTTTCTGAATGACCAGGGGCTCTATTTATAGGTGTAGGAGGCTGATATTTCGCCTAAAATTCGGGGAGACCGCTTCTGGCATGTGAGGGGGCCCACGCGCCCGGATTCTGGAAATCCGGGCCCACTTTGGGATCGATTCGAACTTGGGTTCGAATCGATCAAGAAAGCATCCAATCGAGGTGAAATTTGGTGTGGACATTTTTCAGCGTGTACGTAAGCTCCTGTGAAAATTTCATAGCATTTGGACTTGTAGATCTCAAGTTATGATTGATTCAAGATTGCATTTCCGATTGACATGCTTGGTTCGAATCGATCCCCTTCGAATCGATAGGGTCGAATCGATGGTTTGCGCGTGTGAATGGTGACGTGTTGCGCGCATTTCTCGGGTTGATCTAGCTTTTTCTCCGAGTTTACTGGGTTGAATCCATGGTTTTAGCCGCCTTTAATTAGTGGATTCGAGGGAATGGATACTAGGAGATGTTCGTTCGAATCGATCGAGGTATCCCATAGTTGATCGATTCGAAGCTGCCTCAACAGGGTGGATTCGAAGTAAGTTATGGGATGGAGTCGAAGTATATCGATTGCATGGATTCGAAGTAGAGGAAAACCTGATGGATTCGAACCAAGGCTTGGTTTTATGGATTCGAACATAGAGCTTGTTCTGATGGATTCGAACATAGGGCTATCTCCTCCACTTTCCATTGGTGATAACTTGAGCATACGAACTCGGATTATCTTAAAATTTGGAACGTTGGCTTCCCTGGCTTTGCTTGACGTGTCTTACCAATTGTAGCTAGATCCGGACCCGGATAAAATTCAATGATATCCATAGTGTTCTTGTGATGTAACTAATTTTCAGGATGGATTGTCATTGATTTCTAGTCAGTTTCTTGGTGTCACGGCTTTGCCAAAAGGCGAGATAACAAGATCCACAAGGATTAATAGACTTAGAATTTTATTCTCACTCTACTTATAATAAATTACATCTTAACGGTGGAATTTACAACCCTACAATTGAGCTAGAGAAGCATTTTCTCTAAGATAAAGCTAATGTTTTAAGATGTGATCTACCAGTAAGGTTGCCATGTAGATTTTATTCCGCCATATTTTCAAAGCATATATTCATATTTATTATTTTCGAAAAAAAGGTATTTGAAATTCTATATTAAAGTATTTCATAATTTTTATTTTCTATTTTTTATTTTTTTATTTAAATCATTAAATACACATACATATATACATACATACATATATATATATATATCCGTGTGTGTGTGTGTATGCATAACATTGTACGTCAACATTGTTCATATCAACTCATAATTACTTTTTTGACGTCACCAGGGACCGATCGTTAAGGTGTCAACTGGCATGGAGTCATATGGGAAAGAATTTGGTGGAATCAGTTGACATTCCAGTGATTTAAGTGCATTAAAGTTCACCATCATTGATTTAGGGTTAGAGAATCAAGGCATCAGGTCGGGTGAGGGTTTGGTTGCATCATTAAGTTTCTTATCGCATGAGGAGGTAAATGATGTCTGGTGTAGTGTCTCCAACTAGGCGGTTGAAAAAACTGTAACATCCCCTATTTTCAGACCCCTGGTTTCCGACATAAAACAACAATTTTGACTAGAGAAGTCGAAAAACAACAGATTGTTAGATAATTGATATAAGAAAACAAAACATAAACTATATATTTTGTCTTTCAAAATTTAAACCGGAGGGAATACATAATATAACAATCAAATAATATCATGTCATTTCTAATCCAATCCATACATAGTTTCACATGTCACCAAAAGGAAAACAAAAGTGTAACAACCCGCTATTTCCGGAACCTTGGTTTCTGACATAAAGCAACAATTTTCAGCAGAGAAGTCAAAAAACAACAAATCGTTAGATAAATTGATATAAGAAAATAAAATAGAAACTATCTACATTGTCTTTTGGAATTTACACCAAAAAGAACACAAAATATAGCAATCAAATAATATTATGTCATTTCTAATCCAATCCATATCTTTACTATCAATAAAGATAATTCAATGAATATGATTTACACGATGTCTTTTTGAAATTCCCAAAATACACTGATCCATCAACGGAATCTCACCATCGATTTGCAATCTTCACCACCATTTCGTTTTCGACCACCCGCCAATGGAATTTTACTATAAATTGCCACTGATTCCACCAACAAAACAACTTGAAATAAAAGTGTTGTGATTACTAGAACATTTGCACTTACAACACATATTCGTTCACTTATTTTCTTATTAAACAAAAAGTAAATATCTTCGAATAATATATGCACTTAGGTATGTATTATACTTGTATATATATAACATGCCTTCATCACATGAGCCTCACGTGTCATCATAACCAAACCAGTCTCCATCAACCTATCACATATCATAGACAAAGAAAACGTGGTGGCGAGGGGGTCAGACACAAAGTTAGGTGAGTGAATATAACTGAATTCAACAATTACTATACTTATTTTATAATATAACAATATCAAAAATGATAAGCCACCATATCATTATACATTTCAGTTCATATTCAATTCATATCAAATTTGACATACAATTCATATTCACAGATTTCATATAGTCGTGTTACTATATTCGTTCTAAAATGAGGTGACTAATTTCACACTCATATGCACGTAAGTTGTATAGTCATGTCACAGATAAATCGGACAAACTATAAACCCCGTTAAACCCCGTTATACCCAATGACAATATGTTGCAGCTAACTCGTAACATCTAGAGTCATGACTCATGTAACGACCCACATTTTTATGTATTGTCGGATTGTAAAAATATTATTTTTAGAAATTAAATTAGGTTCAAATTTAATATAACTTTAAGAAATGTTAAATACTGACATTTTTCCACCTATAGAATTTTTGTTGGATGGTTCTAACCTTGAAAAATCTTGTAAGGCCTATAACTTTTGATAGAAGTCGAATTAGGGTCTCAAATCACTTCAAAATGAAAGATACGATGGTTACTCATTCCGTAGAGTAGTCATAACAGATTTTTGGACTTACAAGATAAGATATGGTTTTTTTGAAGTTTTAGCAAATTATAGGCAGATTAATGGGTAATTATGGAGACTTGTAGTTAGGCATGTCGATTAGTTTCGAGATTAGGGTTAATGCAGCCTCCATACCAACCCCTAATCACTATAAATACATCTCTGAACCTTTCCTAACACTTCCTAGCCTCCATAGATCATCTTCTACCTAAATTACATCATTTTTTCAATAAAACTTAACCTAAATCAACCTATATATTAAAAGGAAGATAAGCAAGAGACTTTTTGGAAATCAAAATTTGTAGATTGGAAAGCTTGGAGTTGCTGCTCAAATATGGATCTATCTTTATTTTGGTGAATCTACACTTGTTTGGTGGTTTTGATGATTCTACACAATATGTGAGTGTTTCTATTCCCTCACTTTACTATAATTAATGAGATATGTGGTAAAAGTGTTTTTAAGATATTTTTTAAACTGAAAGTATGATTTTTAATTTGGGTATCTTAGCTCAATTTGCGCGTTTTCATCAACTTTTGGGCGATCAGTAAATGATTTATCGTATATAAACATAAACATGCCATATACACTTCAATAGGTTTTGATATGTTTTGGATCCATTTTTAATGTTAAAAAATATGTTTTATCGCAGGTTTGAAAGTGAAAATGGAATGAATATGAATTTAACTACATTTAAAATTATTTACAAATATTGTACTAAAGTATAATTGTTAATTTGAATGTTAGGTTAGATCATGAATATATGTTTTAAGATAAATTGATATGATTTGATGCATAATTACACATTTGATTTTTGGGTTAATGTTTATTTGTTGTCAACTGTGAACTTGGGATTTGAATATAATTAATTGAAATAAGGTGGTTCCTATAAATAACGATGATTTGACAAACTTTACTGAATTAAGATACGAGATTTAATAAGATTATTATTTGTGAATTTCTGGGAAATCCATAAATAATAACTATAGTTATATTTTAGCTTGTTATTTGAGAAGTCTATTATTTATAAAGTACTTCAAATAATAATAATGTGAATTGCGATGAAAATATTTTTTGTAAACGGTGACATGATTGATTTTTCATTGTCTACAGTAATTACTATTATTGTTTGAGAAGTAAATGAAGATGAAATTTCTAAATAATAATAATAGTAAAAATATGTTTCTAAGGTGTTTTTGGATAAAGAAACTACTATTTTGAAATAAATAGGCATAGAAAGGAGTTTCGGCGATTTAAATGAAATGATGTATTTTTAGTGATAAATAGTAATAAGTTAGTTTTAGAAAGAATTAAAGAGGTTTTCATGTTGATTTAGATTACTATTTTTATTTAAAATTTAAAATACGATGTTTTTGGTTACTTAAAGAAATGAAAATATAATAAAATGGATTCAAAGAGTATATTACCGTTTAAGAAGAATTATTATTATTTTTGGATGAATAAATTGAGGCAACTTCATAATAAACAATGATAAATTGATTTTATACTTACAAGAATAATGGATGCAAATATATTATCTGGATGGTTGCTGCATGTTTAATTAACTGCCATATATGTTGTATTATGATGATGGGATTGCATTAAGGTGGATATGCGATCTTTTACCATTATTAATAATGTTACGTTATTGATTTATACTTACATTAGCAATGGTTATTTGATGATGGATGTTACGTTACTAATGTTCGTTGGATTAGTACACATTTGAAAATATTGATGTGGTGTTACTATTATGGAGTTACTAGTATACACCGAATGATTTATATTTACATTACCGATGTATTATTATAGTTGGTAATTAATAATGTATGTAAGTATATTTATATTGTTGTATCCTTATGTGATGATTTGGTTTGACATTGAATGTTGTTCGTGCTTGATGGCTATGTTTTATTATTGCCCCGATTGATGATTTGTTATGGTTGATAAGTAGGAATACTATTTCTACTTTTACTATTACTACTGGTTGTATTGGTTGCAATGATTACATTGGTTGCGATAGTTGCAATGGTTGCATGATGTAACAACCCGTATTTTTTAAATTAAAAATATTAAATTTAATAAGATTTTGGACTTTAATATTGTCAGAAATTAAAATTTATGATTTATTAAATTGAATCTTATTAGATTAGAAATTTTGACACTAAGATAAATCTTAAAACAACTAATTTTAATGAGATAAAAGATGGTAACACGTATAAACATATAATTTGCTAATATTGATTGAATGTAATTGACTACTATAATATGTTAAGGTAATTTCAATCAATTTAAATAATAAAGGTTAATAAGGAATAGAATAAATGATGTATAAATTGATGTAATCATATGTTATTAATTGCAATTGGTTTTAATATGGAGTATGAAATCAATTATTTTGTACGTAAATTTATTAACCATTGTTTGTAAACAATAAGTTAATAGATATGGATTATTAATGTATAACCATTGTTTTATTTATTTGTAATGACCCGCACTTCAACCTTTGAAAATCGGCATCCAATACATCACCCGTATTCGAATGCTGGAGATTCAAACGTTGAAGTCCGTATCGCTGGAGCTATAACACATTAGATGATAACAAAATAGGGGAAAGAAAATGATAATTATTGATACACCAAATGGATACAACATTGAACTCCAACATTCTACAACAGATGCCCAACATCAGAGCCAATATATATAATACAACACCACAGCGGAATACAACATCATCAGCGCAAAAACAACAGCGGAATAAGATAACTCCAATATAGTCTTCAAGAGAGAGAGATAGAATCCAACAACCGCGTCTTCATAGCAAAAACTCCAAAGACTAATCCAAAAAGCTCGAAACCCTATCATGCTGAACTTATAGCAAACTCGATGCACTCCCCGATCCAAAGATTTCCAGATCCAAAGACTTCAAATCTACATATACTATCTAAACTAGCTTCACAACTTACTGATACCATGACTCTAGGCTGCCCGTGTGAAAAATTTTGGTCACCCAGAGTTTAGAAAGGGAATAATAAACTCCAAGTCATTCATGGGACTGGTGTGAGTAAACAAAACAGTTGTTTGAACAAAAAGAATATAAAAAAGAAATCTGTTATGCTTTTTGGAAAATGAAACTACCATAAGGCCTCCCGCCGCACACACAATGCAATCACACACATGGAGGAGATTTCTCCTTATAGCATTCAAACATGCTTGATACGCGAAAATCCTTTTGATATTATTATTAGTGCATAGCGTGAAAACATTTCGAAAGTATAATATTAATCTTAGCCAGCATACTACCATTATAGTATGCCTACTATAGCTACCATGCTAAATGGCAGGTTACCACCACGTCACATGGAAGGTTCTACAACTAAACCGTACATGGCTCGTATTGATTGTTTGGATTTCCAACAAATAGCCAAGGCTAAGGAACTTCCTTTCCGAATGGGTACGCCTCTGGAGGGACGCCTTGAGAACCTAACCGGATCTCTGCCAACACAAGGCTGGGTTACCTCTGTAATTAGGTAACTAACTGTCACGAGTATGCCATCCCCGGTCATAACCAACCTTTATCCCGAGATCCCAACAACAAAATTCCAACAACCACATAAGTTAAATATCTGGGCTCCATACCATGATACCACTTTTTATCCAGAAGTAAATGCACATACCCTGAGGGGCGCGACCCCCATAACCTTGCTGCATCCTTCCTGTTTCGACCATTTCCGGGGTGTGAGGTTCGATGAAGTCTCGTCCCACAAAAGCCATGCTTCGATCAACCAATGATCAACACTCAGTATGCCACACTACCAAATTGGGAGTATATCACTAGTGACCATCAACTATATAACCTTTGAGCTCGTACGTCTTAGAGAAGGGTGTTAAGCTAAGAGAATAAATTCTCCGCCACCAAACAAAAATGTATTTGATAGAATCCAGCTTTATATCTCAAAGTGTAACATCAGACATACATCCATACAAGTCCATCCTGGGTCTGAATGGAACCGAAGGTACTTCAAAGAAGTCCTTGCAAATCCGGATATCCTCTAATCACGTCCGGACTCCCTATCAGTTAGGGTAATCTCTATACCGGAGCAACTCAATGTAGAGACAATCAACAGGTAATCCTTTCGTTTTCGAAAATACCCGGTCTTCAACCGCCATCTTCAAATGCAATTCCATTCCGTCATATCATTATTCGGAATGGGTTTTATGGCTCAATGTCCTCTCCCGGCTAATCCGAATAATGAGCGCTTAACTTTAAAAAATATGGATCCATTTGGATCTTAGTTAAGTCACAGCCCTTATTTCACAAAACCTTTCCTTTTGAATGGTTTAAACAAATTTTCCATTTTTGATCTTTTAAACAAAAAGATTCACCTTGAAGATCCTTTTCAATTTGAAAACAAGGTTCACCAAATCTTTAACAAAAGTTCATTCATAGCTTTCAAAACTATTTCCTTTTTAAATTTGATTTACCCATAACTTGGAAAATCCATTAAACAAAAACTGGGAATTCTTCCTTTTTATAAAAGCTATTATCATTTGAAAACAAAGGTTTTTCATTTTGGAAAAATCCGATTAAATTTGCTCAAATTATGGCCCTTTAAAGTATACAACTGGAAAATCAGTGAACTGCCACATCCTCGGCAAGTTCTATTTGAGTTAAATTTAAATTCCCAAAATAATTCTTTTAAAATACTTTAAAAATGGTTTAAAATCCATATATATACATTAAATAAACTGTATAACCCTTTTTAAACCATAGTTTCCAAATCTCCAATTTTAAATAATAAAATATTATTATTTCTCAAAATTCATCTTTTAAGTCCCAACATTTCCAGAAATCAAATTAAACTATAAATAAGAATGTTGGAAGAAATAACAAACTTTAAACTTATTTATAAATATAGAATTCAATTTTAATCTTTGAATTCAAAATCATTTTAATTTCCAAAACTTCCCTTTCAAAAGCTTTTCATATTTAACCCAATTTCACTTCCAAACCATTTTGAATTCAAATTTCAACTTTAAAATTCTTTCACCATTTTCAAAATATCCATGACTTAACCAATTTCCCATGGAATCCATATTTGTGTGTGTGTGTGTGTTGTCCAGGGGTTTACAGGCAACAATACAACCATCATAGATCAAGTACAACAATATCAATAAGCGGTATAATCCTATAACGCTTATCTTCCATTCACGGATAAATATGTAAATTCATCATAGAAGAATAAATTTAATTTATCACAGCTCAAACCAAAGCAATTCATATCACAGTTACATATCAAAGATATCAAACAATTCAAGGCATTCAATATAATCCAATCATCCATAAGCAAGATTAAACAAATCACATAATTTATAACTAATTTAATTAATCTCAAAATAGATTAATTACCTATGAATTATTTACCTAACCCTGCTTGATTAACATTAATTAATTACAAACCATTTGTTATTAATTAATGAAATTAATTAATCATCCTTAATTATCCATCTTAAGTAATTATCCTCAATTAATTAATTATCCCTTAATTAATCACATTAATTAATTAACCTTAAGTTAATTACATAATTAAATTAACCCTTAACAAAAGTAATTATCTTTCAATCATAAATTAATTAACCTTTAATCATAAATTAATTCACCTTTAATCATTAATCAATTAACCTTTAATCATTAATTAATTAACCTTTAATCATTAATTAATTCCCCTTCAACCATTTATTAATTAACCTTTAATTAATTAATTATCCTTTAATTATTAAATAATTAACTTTCAATTATAATTAATTAACCTTTAATTATTAATTAATTATTCTTTAATTACTTAAGACCTTTATTAATTAAAGATAATCCATTTATCTTAGTTAACTTCTTAATCACCACTAAGATCTTATTAAATTAAAGCTTGAAATTAATTTATACAAAAATCTGTTGAGATCTTCTTGATTAATTAAAGTTTAATACCACATCATTATATTTCAAAAACACTCATTAATTAATTTAATTAATTAACTAATGTATAATTATTCAATACTAAAACAATTTATCTTTAAAAACATTTAACTTTAAAAATCTAAAATTTGAAACTCATTTGAAATCTTGTTTAATAACTTAAAAACATGATCATACTTTAATTTAAAAACCAAGTTATTTAAGCAAAGGCTAAAACCCGAGCCTACACTCATTTTTCCTGAGCCAAACACTAGAATTCTCGAGCTAATACCTGAACTACTCACGAGCTTCTTCTACTTCGAGTTAAACACACAAAAACTCCGACCCTTACCCGAGAAACTCGTCTCCCCCAAATCCCACAACCATTCTAGGTTCAAACATGTACGTGTGCACGTGCACATCCACCCTGACCCCTTCCGATTATCGTCGCGACCTTCAACATGTCGTCGACATCACCGTTTACTAGCCCAAACTCCCAAAAACTCGAAAATACTTCCAACTAGAAATTGAGCAAATCAATACCTTACTGGAACTAGAGATGGTCGACAAAATCACCTCGCCCCACACTACAACCTTCGAAAATCGGCATCCAACACATCACCTGTATTCGAATGCCGGAGATTCAAACGTTGAAGTCCGTATCGCTGGAGCTATAACACATTAGATGATAACAAAACAGCGGAAACAAAATGATAATTATTGATACACCAAATGGATACAACATTGAACTCCAACATTCTACAACAAATGCCCAACATCAGAGCCAATATATATAATAAAACACCACAGCGGAATACATCATCAACAGCGCAAAAACAACAGCGGAATAAGATAACTCCAATATAGTCTTCAAGAGAGAGAGATAGAATCCAACAACCGCGTCTTCATAGCAAAAACTCCAAAGACTAATCCAAAAAGCTCGAAACCCTATCATGCTGAACTTATAGCAAACTCGATGCACTCCTCGATCCAAAGATTTCCAGATCCAAAGACTTCAAATCTACATCTACTATCTGAACTAGCTTCACAACCTACTGATAACCTGACTCTAGGCTGTCCGTGTGGAAAATTTTGGGCACCCAGAGTTTAGAAAGGGAACAATAAACTCCAGGTTAGTCAAGGGACTGGTGTGATCAAACAAAACAGTTGTTTGAACAAAAAGAAAATAAAAAAAAGAAATCTGTTATGCATTTTAGAAAATGAAACTACCATAAGGCCTCCCGCCGCACACACAATGCAATCGCACACATGGAGGAGATTTCTCCTTATAACAGTCAAACATGCTTGATACGCGAAAATCCTTTTGATATTATTATTAGTGCATTGTGTGAAAACATTTCAAAAGTATAATATTAATCTTATCCAGCATACTACCATTATAGTATGCCTACTATAACTACCATGCTAAATGGCAGGTTACCACCACGTCACATGGCAGGTTCTACAACTAAACCGTACAGGGCTCGTATTGATTGTTTGGATTTCCAACAAATGGCCAAGGCTAAGGAACTTCCTTTCCGAATGGGTACGCCTCTGGAGGGACGCCCCGAGAAGCTAACCGGATCTCTGCCAACACAAGGCCGGGTAATCTCTGTAACTAGTTAACTAACTGTCACGAGTATGCCATCCCCCGGTCGTAACCAACCTTTATCCCGGGATCCCAACAACATAATTCCAACAACCACATAAGTTAAATATCTGGGCTCCATACCATGATACCACTTTTTATCCAGAAGGAAATGCACATACCTTGAGGGGCGCGACCCCCATAACCTTGCTGCATCCTTCATGTTTCGACCATTTCCGGGGTGTGAGGTTCGATGAAGTCTCATCCCACAAAGCTACGCTTTTCACAAAAGCCATGCTTCGATCAACCAATGATCAGCACTCAGTATGCCACGCTACCAAATTGGGAGTATATCACTAGTGACCATCAACTACATAACCTCTGAGCTCGTACGTCTCAGAGAAGGTTGTTAATCTAAAAGAATAAATTCTCCACCACGAAACAGAAATGTATTTGATAGAAACCAGCTTTATATCTCAAAGTGTAACGTCATACATACATCCATACAAGTTCATCCTGGGTCTGAATGGAACCGAATGTACTTCAAAGAAGTCCTTGCAAATCCGGATATCCTCTAATCACATCCGGACACCCTATCACTTAGGGTAATCTTTATACCGGAGCAACTCGATGCAGAGACAATCAACATGTAATCCTTTTGTTTTCGAAAATACCTGGTCTTCAACCACCGTTTTCAAATGCAATTCCATTCTGTCGTATCATTATTCGGAATGGGTTTTATGACTTAATGTCCTCTCCCGGCTAATCTGAATAATATGCGCTTAACTTTAAAAACATATGGATCCATTTGGATCTTAGTTAAGTCACAGCCCTTATTTCACAAAACCTTTCCTTTTGAATGGTTTAAACAATTTTCCATTTTTAATCTTTTAAACAAAAAGATTCACCTTGAAGACCCCTTTCATTTTGAAAACAAGGTTCACCAAATCTTTAACAAAAGTTCATTCATAGCTTTCAAAATTATTTCCTTTTCAAATTTTATTTACCCATAACTTGGAAAATCCATTCAAAAAAAATTGGGAATTCTTCCTTTATATGAAAGCTATTATTGAAAATAAAGGTTTTTCGTTTTGGAAAAATCCGATAAAATTTGCTGAAATTATGGCCCTTTAAAGTATACAATCAGAAAATTAGTGAACTGCCGCACCCTTGGCAAGTTCTATTTGAGTTAAATTTAAATTCCCAAAATAATTCTTTTAAAATACTTTAAAAATGGTTTAAAATCCATATATATACATTAAATAAACTGTATAACCCTTTTTAAACCATAGTTTCCAAATTTCCAATTTTAAATAATAAAACATTATTATTTCTCAAAATTCATCTTTTAAGTCCCAACATTTCCAGAAATCAAATTAAACTATAAATAAGAATGTTGGAAGAAATCTCAAACTTTAAAATTATTTATAAATATAGAATTCAATTTTAATCTTTGAATTCAAATTCAAAATCATTTTAATTTCCAAAACTTCCCTTTCAAAAGCTTTTCATATTTAACCCAATTTCACTTCCAAACCATTTTGAATTCAAATTTCAACTTTAAAATTCTTTCACCATTTTCAAAATATCCATGACTTAACCAATTTCCCACGAAATCCATATTTGTGTGTGTGTGTTGTCCAGGGGTTTACATGCAACAATACAACCATCATAGATCAAGTACAACAATATCAATAAGCGGTATAATCCTATAACGCTTATCTTCCATTCACAGATAAATATGTAAATTCATCACAGATAAATAAATTACATTTATCACAGCTCAAACCAAAGCAATTCATATCACAGAATATTACATATCAGAGATATCAAACAATTCAAGGCATTCAATATAATCCAATCATCCATAAGCAAGATTAAACAAATCACATAATTTATAATTAATTTAATTAATCTCAAAATAGATTAATTACCTATGAGTTAATTACCTAACCCTTCTTGATTAACATTAATTAATTACAAACCATTAGTTATTAATTAATGAAATTAGTTAATCATCCTTAATTATCCATCTTAAGTAATTATCCTCAATTAATTAATTATCCCTTAATTAATCACATTAATTAATTAACCTTAAGTTAATTACATAATTAAATTAACCCTTAACAAAAGTAATTATCTTTCAATCATAAATTAATCAACCTTTAATCATAAATTAATTCACCTTTAATCATTAATTAATTAACCTTTAATCATTAATTTATTCACCTTCAATCATTTATTAATAACCTTTAATTAATTAATTATCCTTTAATTATTAAATAATTAACTTTCAATTATAATTAATTAACCTTTAATTATTAATTAATTATCCTTTAATTACTTAAGACCTTTATTAATTAAAGATAATCCATTTATCTTAGTTAACTTCTTAATCACCACTAAGATCTTATTAAATTAAAGCTTGAAATTAATTTATACAAAAATCTGTTGAGATTTTCTTGATTAATTAAAGTTTAATACCACATCATTATATTTCAAAAACACTCATTAATTATTTAATTAATTAACTAATGTATAATTATTCAATACCAAAAGAATTTATCTTTAAAAACATTTAACTTTAAAAATCTAAAACTTGAAACTCATTTGAAATCTTGTTTAATAACTTAAAAACTTGATCATACTTTAATTTAAAAACCAATTTATTTAAGCACAGGCTAAAACCCGAGCCTACACTCATTTTTCCCAAGCCAAACACTAGAATTCCCGAGCTAATACCCGAACTACTCACGAGCTTCTTCTACTTCGAGTCAAACACACAAAAACTCTGATCCTTACCCGAGAAACTCGTCTTCCCCAAATCCCACAACCATTCAAGGTTCAAACATGTACGTGTGCACGTGCACATCCACACTGACCATTTCCGATCATCGTCACGACCTTCAACATGTCGTCGACATCACCGTCGACTAGCCCAAACTCCCAGAAACTCGAAAATACTTCCAACTTGAAATTGAGCAAAACAATACCTTACTGGAACTAGACATGGTCGACAAAATCACCTCGCCCCAAGAATTCCGATCACCAGAGACTTCGAAATTCTGGCCATAGCCTCGCCGAAGACCCATGCACCTTTTCCCCCACCTGCGATTGCTTACGATCCACCCTCGACCACGCACGAGCTCGAGAACTATGCCGACCCAAAACTGTACGTTAAGCCCTACTCTGCCGTCGACCGGCCACACTGATGATCGATAAATTCTCCGGCTATTTTTCCCGAGATCCCCAGCCTACATCCCTCCTCCAGCAACAACCACGACCTCCAACTCCTCATCGTTCACCGAGAATCGATAAATCAAGCAAATCCGATCAACTCACAATTTCTCACGATTTACTAAACTAAAAATCTTGAAATGACTCTCTAAAATCATCATTTTCTAATTCGAATCTGGTTATGAAAATCAAACACGAATTTATGATCATCGAATTTTGACTAATATATGATTTCCACTGTAATTTATCATTTTTGAAAAAGTTACTTAATATAAATTCTTGAAACCATTTTTACAATTGATTTTATAGTCTTACAATCAAATTTTATTTAGAGATCGAAGCCTAAAAAGAATTAGAGGAAGAGAATTTGGATTTTGAATATATTTTGAAACCTAAAATCAATAGCAGAGGCACATTTGCATGTTCCCAGACATGCACACTCAAAATTTTGCACATTGATATACATACAAGCATAATATATATTCATACAAACATTTTCCACAACTAACTTCAAGTATAAATCACATGCATCAGGTTATTAAAACTGATTGAGGGTTTTAAAAGAAATAGTTTACTCACCAGGTATTGAAAACAGAGAACAGGAAATGATTTGGAATTTGAAACTTTGTTTGATGTTGATTTACTTGATCTTTAAAACTGAGTTGAATCTTGTTTTAGTTGCTTGAGTTGCATCTTTAATTTGCTTTGCTTGAGGCTTTGAATTTCTCAGGTTTGTTGTTGTTTTGATTCAGCTTTTGATTTTCTTTTTATTTTAATTCTCAGTTTTGAAAAGGAATGAAAGAAGAAGATTGAGAAGTAGAGAGAAAACTAAGCCTGGTTTCTTACTAAACATTCATTATATATTTCTAATTCAAATAAAAAGAAGAACAAACATTTTGCCACTTATTTATACTAAGCTAACACATGTTAAATTTCATGTTATAATTATTTCACTAGTGTTATACATGTTATAATCTTTCTACACTTGTATTTTAAAAGTACTTTTTGTTTTTGATATATTTATAAAAAATTTATATTATATTTTACAATTTAGTTTTAGTACATTTTTTATATTAACATATGTTTTTATATTTATATATATATATATATACAAATTATATTTATTCATATAATTTTAAAAGAAAGTATATAAACATTTTATTCGATTCTTATTTCAAACTATAATACTTTAAAATAAATATTTATTTATTTTGAATTTCAAATCAAAATTCTTTTTACAACCTATTTATATATATATATATATATATATATATAAACAAACACATCTTTTATTTGTTTTGGAAAAAATTCAAATAAATTCACAAATTAACCCAAAAATTTATATTAATTACTAAATTAATTTTGGCTTAAAAACGGGATTGTTACATTATTATCTTATTATTAATTCCGTTAGAAATTTATTTGGTAATTAAAGGAGAATTAATGTAATTGAAATATTACAATTGATATAAGGAGAAACGTTAACCGTTGAGTGATGAGTGTAATAAAATGAAAACTTATGTTAATCAATTTCATAAGGGAATATTTGATTTGATAATAAGAATCTAAATCAAAATAAAAGGATTTGTTTGGAATTTAAATATATAATGAATGGGTTTTATTACAGTTGTAATTAAATGTTGGAATTAATTTAGTACATAGATATTGGGTTTAACATGGAAAATTGGATTTCAAAGGAAAACAGTTGATTAATTATCTTCCCTGTACTAGGGTGTGTTTTGAGATTTAATTATTGTAATTAATAGTAATTATATCTTGCCATTAATAAGAAATAGAAGTAAATGGTGATTAATTAATGATATGTGCAACTTACGTTCTGTGTTAAAAATATAATGAGAATTTCAATGAGAAATATTACGTTTAAATTGTAAGTACTTAAATTTGTTACAAATATAATGATAATAGGAAATCAATTGATAAAAGAAACGACGTGGTTGTACGAAGTATTATTTCTTTGACTCTTTAATGAGATAGTCTTTAAATATAAGTTGGTTTTAAAGGGGGAGGTGTTAATTGTAAATTAATGTGTAATAATAAGAAATATGTTTCAATAAAAATAAAAGAAAAGGATTGGTTTCTTGAAAAGAATATTTTTATTGAATATAGTGAATATTTCATTTGTGAATGTAAATTTAATTTCATTAAAAAAAAGAATTGAATTTTGTTGTATGTTTCTATTTATTTAAATATTCAAACTTGATTTGAATTTAATTTATAAAAAAATAACAATAATAAAATGGTAAGAAAACAACTTGAAGGTTTGGTTAAATTTCTGATTTGGAATAGTTAGCATATTTACATAAGAAATTTATTCCGTTTCAAATTTGACTTTGGAGTCTCAGTTCATCTTTTAATATGTGGGGTGGCGGTCCTCATTATGTTAATTGCAGTGTCTAATTTTATTTACTGTGTACTAAATAAAAATACATATATGTGTGTAAATTTGAGCATATTAGGGTTGATAAAATATGTTAAAATGAACTGTTTTTTTGTATATTAGATTTGTGATTTCTATGTACGGTCTACGTTCTCAAATTTAAATCGTCTCTTTCATTTATTTTATTTTATTATTACTTTCTTTTATTAAATACATGCCTCTTTTGGTTTTCCAGTAAGTTTTATTTATTTACACGCGAGCCTTGCCTTGAAATGTTTCATGTGTGTTGATGAAATTAATTGAGGTGGCACATGTTTTGAAATTTTATACCAAAAGGTTTGCTTGCATTGTAAACATGTCTTATCAAATTCCAACGTGTGTCTTTCATCTTTTGTTAATTACCTGCATGTTAGGCTCCTTTTATTTTGCAAATTTACATCCTCTTGTATCCTTCCCTTTCATATTCCAATTTCCAAACGTGCTTTACACTTATTCATTTACTATTTCACAAATCTCTTCCTCTAACTTTCCATTTCCAAAATGTACTTCCATTATTTCTTTTGCTTAAAGTTTTCTTTCTCTTCTAAAAAAAAGTAAAAAAAAACGAACAAATTTGAGCAACTTATTTTCATCAAGCCAATCTTTTCCATTTGTTTACAAATCCATTTCCTAAAGCCTCCTTCCTCCATGTGTGAGCCATCGTGTCATTTTTTCCGTTGATTCTCCAGAATTTAGAAACATGAGCAGGCTTCAAAATTCTTAATGTGATTAACTAACTTTTTTATTTTATTATTAAAATGTGTGTACATGGTTTTCTATTTCATTTCCATAATATTCTTATAACTTGAATATCTTCCGCATATGAACTCCGATTAATGCGCAGTTTCTTCCTTTGGGTTTGTATCAAAATTCCGGACAATATGAAACTAGTTTGGTTGAATTTAGAGAACGTTGAAATTTTGGGCTTTAATTGGATTTTCAATTGGCTATAAATCAAAGGTGAGTGATTAAACCCACTCACGCAATACTTAAAATTCCATTGCAAGTTAAATAAAATATATGATGTGATATATAAATTTTTTTTGCTGTTTGTTGATTTCAGTTGACATTTGAATTGATATTGAATCTGAATTGAAATTTTATTTTATATTGGAATTTAATTAATAGTTAAACCCCGATATTGATAACTATTATATGTTGAAATATATTGGTTGGTTTGTATGTTGTTTGAAATGGATGCTTATTGATTAATATGTTGGATGTATGGTTGTTTATTTATTTTAATATGTCCATGTTATCACCTTATATATTATTGACATCATTTAAATGGCCCTCTGAATCATTTTAGAATTGGATAGTTAAGACATTTAAATTATCGGTTTAAATGATATATACCCATATAATTTCTTGAATTTGGATTATTTATTGAAACTGAATTATTTAAAAATTTAAGTTTTTAATTTAAACTTCGAATTTATGTTAAATAAAGTGGTTAAAATTGGTATTTTGAATTATTTGAAATCTCATAAGTTATTGCACTCACGTTGTACACTTGATAGGAGATGAAAAATCCCGTAACATCTTTGAAGCCATTGCACTCATATTTTTATTTGAGATTGATTTGACTTACATAGGAATTTTTTAGTTCTGACTCGGGTGTATTGTTTTTCATTATGCTCGGGTCAGCCAGAGTTTTCAATGTTGAAGACTATTTTCTGGTGGACGAAGATGAAGATTCAGTATATTATAGCTATTTATTATTCCACTACATTCTGTGTTCCGCTGCATTATTTGTATATTTATGATATATGTATAACTCTGATTTGAATTTGTAAAAGTGTAATTAAATGTTATCTGTAAAACAACTTCATGAACTGTTTATTTGATTATTATATTTTGTCGTTCCGCTGCGAGATTATGTGTTTTGTTATTTTTTTCACTTTTTCTTTTTTTTTCTTACTTACACCATTAACAATCCTCCCTTTTGAATGGTTTGAGTCTGACATGTGTGGTTTATTGTTGGTTTGAACCGTCCAAAAAGGTGGGTCGTTACAGTTGGTATCGGAGCTTTGGTTTAGACATACCTTAGCCTGTTGGGGTTAACTCATTTGAGATGGGGTAGTAATATCCTAGAAAGAGTTTGTCTAAGTGTATATATATTCGAGAGCGCGTACTTTTTAGTGTTATAAAAATGTTTTATATAAGTTTTGAAATGAAATAATTTTCCTAATATTATATGTTATTATAAAAGAAATTTTTTTATAACTAATATAGTTATTTGTAATGTGTTTTTTTTGTGAAATGGTAATATCTAATTATTATCATTTATTATTGACTTGTTGTATTTAGTCAAATTATAAACATTGGCTATTATTGTTGATTGAATATATGGAATAAACACTAGTTTAATAATGGTGAATTAAGGAGAATGAAGTGGATAATTAGGATCTTCGATATGAAATTTAAATGTTGTTGTGAATTTTGTTGTTTATTGACCAGTAGTTTCAACTATTGAAAAAAATGAAATATCTGGATACTTTTGGATAATCGAAACCTTCTGAATTAATATATGAGTTGATACTTAGAAATTGTGTTGAATTATGCAGTTGAATTTGATAACCTTAATTTGAAAGCAAGTGAAACAAGGTTTAATTTGTTATATCTATGTCTAGTAAATGAATAGAGTTTTTGTATACATTCTTAGCATGTAATGTAATAATATACAAGTGTGAACTTTAAGCCTTGGGATGTTTAAATTGAAACTATGATTAAGGAATTGTTGTAAATGAGATTAAATTTGAAAAAATATGTTTATAATTTAATTAACATTTATGAAGTGTGTCATAAATAAATGGAAAGGTAAAGGTGAAACTAAATAGGATAAGCATATATAAATTAAAAGTGAAATGATTATAAATAAAGCCATGACTTGTAAATTGTTATGAAATAAATGGATGTTGCAATAAATGGTTATAAATAAAGTTGTGATAACTTTAAACTCGAATAATGTCTTATAAAAGGAATAAAGCCTTTATAAATTGGTTATAAACTGAAGGAAATTTCTCTTGAAATGATTCTCAAATAAATGTGGTATTAAATGAGAAATATTACATGTGAAAATGAATGTAATTTAAAATAAAGAGAAATATAAGCAATGTTGTGAGAATATATATGTTAATGTTTTGTATTGAATAGAGAAATTCTATTAAACAAATATTAAAGTATGAAGTGATACTTATATTAATCAATGAGATTAATAATGAATTTGACTAAAATGTAATTGTGATGAAACAAATTGGAATAATTATGTAAGTATTATGTATATTGTTTTATTCGCAAAATTAATTTGATCCGGATTTGAGTACACAAGTTCTATGTGAATTACACCACTTTGTGTTAGGATTTTTCATTCGATTCTTGATGGTGAATATTTGATATGGATTTTTGGTTTTATTTTAGAATTCTCTATCATAGTATATGGCTATGTAAGGAGAATGATGCTTTCTAGTCAAGAAACCTTATCGAAGTCCGCATTAGGGAAGTCGAATGAAAAATACTAGTTCGAAACGAACTTGTGTAACCGAGCGAGTGATCAAATGTGATTTTGCGAAATGATGACATATTTACATCTTTTGTTCTAATATTATTGATATGCTTTGATGCTGAAATTGAAAGTTGTTGGTTTGGATATCTTTGTAATTTAAATTGGAATTTGTCTTGTATGCAAAACTACTATTAATTTAAAACCATTTTTCAAAACAATTTTCTTTTATTATTCTTATACAAACTATCTTATTCTATTTTATTTACAAAACTATTTTACAAACTATTTTATTTACAAACTATTTTATTTACAAACTATTTTATTTACAAAACTATTTTACAAACTATTTTATACAAAACTAATTTACAAACTATTTTATTTACAAACAATTTTACAAAACTATTTTATATACAAAACTATTCAACAAAACGGTTTTATATACGAAACTATTCAAAATTCAAAACCTTTTATAAATCAAAGATATTGAATCTCATATGGCTTTTCATACAGCGAAATTGATTTTGGAAATTTTTTGATTCTTGTATAAGACGGACTTTATATAAGTATAAGGTGATTTTCAAAACTGTTGATTTTGGAAGGTATTCGATCTGAAGAGATAAATGTTATATATAACGGAATTTATATAAGAATGATTTGCTATATTCGAGATTATTGATTTTGGAAAGTACTTTATTTGGAAATGAAATCTTATATATAATGGAATTTATATAAGTTCGATATTTGAAGCTATGATTTTGAAAGGGTACTGTATATGGTATGTTATATTTTGAAGTAAGAGGTATGGAGAAGTACCCCCCGCGAAGAAGTATAGTATGATATGCTTTGACCCAGATGGACTTGGGGAATCCAGGAATGGATTCGACCGATAAACCCTAATATACTTAGGTGAATTCAGAAAAGAATTCGAACCGATATGGTTGTCCGGACTTAAACTCATGAGTTCCTCGATTTTTTTGCAGGGTGTAGATGGTTCTTTAGTTTACCCAATGGAGGCGCTTTCGATCCTGGGATCTGTTGTTTATGGATCTTCCGGGAAGGAAGTGCATCCATTGCGTAAATCATTGAATCAGCAGTTACCACTGCAGCAGGGGTCGATGGTTCCTTGTTTACGAAATGGCTACGATATTTTTCTGGAATCCAGAAGGTGGAAGGATCTTCTGGAAAGTTTTGTGTCCATTGTTTAAATACTGGATCAGCAGCGGGCCACTGCTATCGTAACATCATCGTTTGACATTAGATTTTGAGCGGTACTTCACATACCTGTTTTTAAGTATTTTTCACTGGGTGTTGAAACAGATCTACTAAGTACTTGGAGATTCCTAGTCATACGCCTGATCAATGTACGACCAGAGTCTGCAAGAACGAGGATAAACCTGTAAAGACATCGAGTTATAAAAGTATTTTGATAAAGTATTATATAAAGGATATTTTGGTCATTTTTTTCTTTTCTAAATACCTTAAAATGTTTAAAATTTTGTCTATTTATGTACAACATGGTTTATTAATGTTGTAAATATCGTGAGAAATTATTAATTCAATAAAACATATTTAAAGTAAATGATTATTGATTTATTAATAATGTTTGAAAAGTATCTTGAGATAAAACTAATAAATTTATAAATAATGGATTTAAGGTTTTCAATAGCTTCTTTGTAAATATAAGTAATGATGTAAATAATTATTTTCAAATAGTTTACATATATTTATAAAGATGTTATTTCAAATATTTAAATGGTATTTATAAATGAAGCAAGAAATTTTACAAATGAATTTTTGTAAAGTATTAAAGATGATTGATTTGCAAATGAAGTTTTCAAATGAATATTTCAAGTAAAATTTATATAAGTTTCTTTGAATGTATAATTTAAAGATATTATATAAATGGAAAAAAATTTGATTTGCGAAGTTTATTTATAGTAATATACTTGACAAATAAATTTGAATCTCTATTTTGGAAGTATAGTTTGAAATATTTAATTTATTTTGAAGTACTAATAGTAAATTTATTGGTTTATTTAATATTTGAATTTTGTATTAAACCATAATAAGTGTTTTCCATGATTTGAATATTCATTTTAAAACAAGTATGTAAAATTAATTATGAAGATATGGAATTTTATACTTTGATTTAGAAATTTAATGTAAGATTTGAGTATATTATTAGTTTCAGTTTAATAATCTTGAGTTTATACTTATTTTAAAAATAATGAGTCTAATAAATTATCGGATTTAAGGAACTTTATTTTAAAGCTTATTATAATGTTTTGATATAAATTTCTAACATTGTTTTAGACTTTTGAAAAATCTTTGCATAATGCTATGAGGATGTTTTAAATATATCTTATATTTTTACTAAATGAATGAGGTTAAATGTTTTAATTGAATTTTTAGATATATTGAAATATTTCTTTTCTCTTCAAGGGCGAATATTAAACACTTAAATTTTTATTCAATAACTGAATTAAGTTATAAACTTAAGTAAGGCAGTAGAAGCTTAAGTAATATTTTTTGAAATGATTCATTTATGAAATAGATCTTTAATGGAAACCAAATTATGTAAGTGATTGATCTTTATATAAATAAATGAATGAAAGGTAAATGATGGAAAAAAAACCAATCGAATAAACTTTAAATAAATTTAAAATTCTTGTTGTTTGGCTGATGGGAAGTTTGGGAAAGAATACATCTAGTTGTTGAGGTTATATGACTAATCTATTAAGTAATTATCTAAGGCCGTTGAGCATAGAATACACTTGATAGTTTATTTATCACCTTGCATGATTAAAAGTTTCTTAACTAAACAAACCATTGGTTTTGGTTATTAAGGATGTATGATGGATTCTTTGGTTGCATAAATGGTTGTATTGTTTGTTTGATTATGTTTTATATTGATTTGCTTTTGTTTCAAATTGAAACAACTTAAATATCTCTCTAATACATAATTCTCACTATTTTGGATTATATAAGTGAAATACAGGTTTATGGAAGTAATAGTTACTGCTTTTGGTTTCATAAATAAACTGGTTTTCCCAACAAATAGGTATGTTTTCGAATTACGGTTTTATAGCGATATTTTATTGTTATCCCATGGTTTAGGATATTTATTTTTGAGATGTGATATATATACGTTTATTATTGATATTATTATTTTTTCGGACCTAACCCCGCAAAGGAGATGCTGCCGAAATTTTTCGTGGAAGTTGAGTAATTTTCAAATTTATATTAAACTTAAATATGTAAGTTAAATTGTTTATAAATTGATTATTTTGAATAAAATATTTCAAATTCGTTGATTCCTTCTTGTTTCTTTTCGAGGACGAAATTTTTTGAGTGGGGGAGACTGTAACAACTCGTATTTTTGATAATTAAAAATATTAAATTTAATAAGGTTTTGGACTTTAATATTGTCAGAAATTAAAATTTATGATTTATTAAATTGAATCTTATTAGATTAGAAATTTTGACCCTAAGATAAATCTTAAAACAACTAATTTTAATGAGATAAAAGATGGTAACATGTATTAACATATAATTTGCTAAAATTGATTGAATGTAATTGAGTACTATAATATGTTAAGGTAATTTCAATCAATTTAAATAATAAAGATTAATAAGGAATAGAATAAATGATGTATAAATTGATGTAATCATATGTTATTAATTGTAATTGGTTTTAATATGGAGTATGAAATCAATTATTTTGTACGTAAATTTATTAAACTTTTTTTGTAAACAATAAGTTAATAGATATGGATTATTAATGTATAACCATTGTTTTATTTATTATCTTATTATTAAATCCGTTAGAAATTTATTTGGTAATTAAAGGAGAATTAATGTAATTGAAATATTACAATTGATATAAGAAGAAACGATAACTGTTGAGTGATGAGTGTAATAAGATGAAAACTTATGTTAATCAATTTCATAAGGGAATAGTTGATTTGATAATAAGAATCTAAATCAAAATAAAAGGATTTGTTTGGAATTTAAATATATAATGAATGGGTTTTATTACACTTGTAATTAAATGTTGGAATTAATTTAGTACATAGATATTGGGTTTAACATGGAAAATTGGATTTCAAAGGAAAACAGTTGGATTAATTATCTTCCCTGTATTAGGGTGTGTTTTGAGATTTAATTATTGTAATTAATAGTAATTATATCTTGCCATTAATAAGAAATAGAAGTAAATGGTAATTAATTAATGATATGTGCAACTTACGTTTTGTGTTAAAAATATAATGAGAATTTCAATGAAAAATATTACGTTTAAATTGTAAGTACTTAAATTTGTTACAAATATAATGATAATAGGAAATAAATTGATAAAGAAACGATGTGGTTGTACGAAGTATTATTTCTTTGACTCTTTAATGAGATAGTCTTTAAATATAAGTTGGTTTTAAAGGGGATGTGTTAATTGTAAATTAATGTGTAATAAAAAGAAATATGTTTCAATAAAAATAAAAGAAAAGGATTGGTTTCTTGAAAAGAATATTTTAACGAATATAGTGAATATTTCATTTGTGAATGTAAATTTAATTTCATTAAAACAAAGAATTGAATTTTGTTGTATGTTTCTATTTATTTAAATATTCAAACTTGATTTGAATTTAATTTATAAAAAAATAACAATAATAAAATGGCAAGAAAACAACTTGAAGGTTTGGTTAAATTTTTGATTTGGAATAGTTAGCATATTTACATAGGAAATTTATTCCGTTTCAAATTTGACTTTGGAGTCTCAGTTCATCTTTTAATATGTGGGGTGGCGGTCCTCATTATGTTAATTGCAGTGTCTAATTTTATTTACTGTGTACTAAATAAAAATACATATATGTGTGTAAATTTGAGCGTATTAGGGTTAATAAAATATGTTAAAATGAACTGTTTTTTTTTGTATATTAGATTTGTGATTTCTATGTACGGTCTACGTTCTCAAATTTAAATCGTATCTTTCATTTATTTTATTTTATTATTACTTTCTTTTATTAAATACATGCCTCTTTTGGTTTTCCAGTAAATTTTATTTATTTACACGTGAGCCTTGTCTTGAAATGTTTCATGTGTGTAGATGAAATTAATTGAGGTAGCACATGTTTTGAACTTTTATACCAAAAGATTTGCTTGCCCTGTAAACATGTCTTATCAAATTCCAACATGTGTCTTTCGTCTTTTGTTAATTACCTACATGTTAGGCTCCATTTATTTTTCAAATTTACATCTTCTTGATCCTTCCCTTTCATATTCCAATTTCCAAACGTGCTTTACCCTTATTCGTTTCCTATTTCATAAATCTCTTCCTCTAACTTTCCATTTCCAAAACGTGCTTCCATTATTTCTTTTGCCTAAAGTTTTCTTTCTCTTCTAAAAAAAGAAGAAAAAACAAATGTGAGCAACTTATTTTCATGAAGCCAATCTTTTCCATTTGTTTACAAATCCATTTCCTAAAGCCTCCTTCCTCCATGTGTGAGCCATTGTTTCATTTTTTTCCGTTGATTCTCCAGAATTTAGAAACATGAGCAGGCTTCAAAATTCTTAATGTGAGTAACTAACTTTTTTTATTTTATTATTAAAATGTGTGTACATGGTTTTCTATTTCATTTCCATAATATTCTTATAACTTGAATATCTTCCGCATATGAACTCCGATTAATGCGCAGTTTCTTCCTTTGGGTTCGTATCAAAATTCCGGACAACATGAAACTAGTTTGGTTGAATTTAGAGAAAGTTGAAATTTTGGGCTTTAATTGGATTTTCAATTGGCTATAAATCAAAGGTGAGTGATTAAACACACTCACGCAATACTTAAAATTCCATTGCAAGTTAAATAAAATATATGATGTGATATATAATTTTTTTTTTTCTGTTTGTTGATTTCAGTTGACATTTGAATTGATATTGAATCTGAATTGAAATTTTATTTTATATTGGAATTTAATTGATAGTTAAACCCCGATATTGATAACTATTATATGTTGAAATATATTGGTTGATTTGTATGTTGTTTGAAATGGATGCTTATTGATTGATATGTTTGATGTATGGTTGTTTATTTATTTTAATATGTCCATGTTATCACCTTATATATTATTGACATCATTTAAATGGTCCTCTGAATCATTTTAGAATTGGATAATTAAGACATTTAAATTATTGGTTTAAATGATATATACCCATACAATTTCTTGAATTTGGATTATCTATTGAAACTGAATTATTTAAAAAGTTTAAGTTTTTAATTTAAACTTCGGATTTATGTTAAATAAAGTGGTTAAAATTGGTATTTCGAATTACTTGAAATCTCGTAAGTTATTGCACTCACGTTGTACACTTGATAGGAGATGAAAAATCCCGTAACATCTCTAAAGCCATCGCACTCATATTTTTATTTGAGATTTATTTGACTTACATAGGAATTTTTTTAATTCTGACTCGAGTGTATTGTTTTTCATTATGGTCAGCCTGAGTTTTCAGTGTTGAAGACTATTTTCTGGTGGACGAAGATGAAGATTCAGTATATTATTGCTATTTATTATTCCACTACATTCTGTGTTTCGCTGCATTATTTGTATATTTATGATGTATGTATAACTCTGATTTGAATTTGTAAAAGTGTAATCAAATGTTATTTGTAAAACAGCTTCATGAACTGTTTATTTGATTATTAAATTTTGTCGTTCCGCTGCAAGATTCTGTGTTTTGTTTTTTTCTTTCCCTTTTTTTTCTTATTTACCCCATTAACAATCCTCCCTTTTGAATGGTTTGAATTTGACATGTGTGGTTTATTGTTGATTTGAACCATCCAAAAAGGTGGGTCGTTACCCATGAATTCTATGATTCTTATGTATCAACAAGTGTTTGGATGTAGGAGAAGAGCAGAAAATAGAACTACTTGGCTTGATCCCTTAAAAGGGATATATGGACAGTCTTTTCCTATGCAATAGCTATCGATCTTATGACTGTAGTGTATAGGGTTAGGCGCAGCCCAAACATAGTTGAAACCTTTTCCCCCTTTATTCCATGTATATATGTGTATTTTTAAGTTTGCAAGTGAAACCACAAAAGGGAGTAAAGGGTTTGGAAGGAGTTGTATCTACCAGATAGATTGATATATCTCTTGCATCATAATTACATAGATGCTATTAATAATTGTTGCAATGAAGTGTATAAATAGAGTGTTGTATTCTATTTGTGTAATCTTTAATTATTGATATGAGATTTTGTGTGTGTATTGATATTTAAATTCCGCTGTGAGGATTCCTTTTTTATTCATAATTTTATATTTTTAATTTTATCTACCCATGGTCCACTGTTTTAATATCTAGAATTAGTTGTAAGCGTATGTATATGTTGTTTATTATTGATTTTAGATCTTAAAAATATTTAGTTGTCACACTTGGTATCGAGCATAAGTTTAGGGATTCCCTAAGCCTTAGGTAAGTTTGACTATTAGGTTATATGATTTACACCTTAGGTTGGGTTAGAATATAGAATGAGAGAGCGTATTGATTGACAATTGTATGCTTTGTATGTATGGGTTGTTTGTTAACCATCATTAATCGCCCTAAAATGTTGTTTGTTTATGACGATGGAAGATAAATACAGTAGGAGTGGGGTAGAATGAACACTTATAGGAGGAGCTAAGTGTTTGTTATAACCCGAGTGACACGCACTTGATGTTAAATTATAACTACAACTGATCGATGGAATGACTTATATTTTTAAAGCGAATAATAATATTCATTTGGAAAATTTATATAGAATATACACCTCAGATTTAAAGGTATTTTATTAAAAAGGGAAAATGGTTATATTTGGGCATAGAAGTGATTTGTTAAAATTTTGGATGAGAATATAGTATCTAATTTGGAAATATAATATTTTTATGAAGATATTTTAAAAAGGAAATGTGAACATGTAAAAGTATTTTAGTTGAAAGTACTTTAGTAAAAAGATGTTTTAATTAGATTTTTGGGGTTTTTATTTCGGTCTTCAAAGCAATATTTTTGTGAGAAACTCTAATTGATTTAAAATTTCCTATAGAGTGCATTTCTACAATTGTATTATGATTTAGAAATGTTTTGTCAAAAATTGAAAACATTTTCTAAAAGAGAATTTTGTTGATAAATATTTTATTTGAAAATATTTTTATGAAATGATGTTCATTTTAAATTATTTATTTTAGCAAGAATATTTTACTAGGAACATTTTAGTTAAAATTTTCTTTTATTTAGGATCATCCTTTAACAAAGGTAATTTTTAACCTCACTATGACTTAGAGTTCTTTGCAAAAATTATTTTGTTGAGAGGTATTTTGAAAGAAATATTTTTGTTAAAGGAATATTTTAAAATATATATCGTATGTTTTGAGGAATATTTTTTTAATAAAATGTTTTAAGGAAATGAAGATTATGTGGATAATAGTATAGAATTTAAAATATTTTTGACAAAAGCACCTTGCTGGAGAGTTGTTAGTGAGAACATTTATAAAAAAAAAGGATATTTTGTTAAAACATTTTTTACAATAAATATCATATGTTTGGATAAGATTCATTGCAAGAAATATATTTCCATAAAAGTTGATTTATTTTGAAGAAATTATTTTCGCCAAAGAAGATTTTAAAAATAATATAGTGGAACTATTTTTCTATTCAGAAATTATATTATTGGCAGAAATATTGGAAAATGGTATGATGAGGTATTTTTAAGAAGCGTCTTTTTAAAGTAAAGAATGCGATAAAATATTCATTTGAGAGAAAATATTATCAAAGTATGTTTGTTTTCAGAAAACTTTTGTTTGGAAATTGACTTTGGTTGTATGGATTTTCTTTTCGAGAGTACTCTTTGATAAATGATGTTTTGAAAAGAAAACATTTTTTGGATAAAGAGTTTTGGTTGAAAAAGACCTAATTTGAAAAATTTTTATTAAGGATATTTTTGGAGATATATTGCTAAGAAATGATATATTATAAAGTATCTAGTTTTACAATACTTTAAGGAAAACATTTTACCATGATGGAGGTGATTTGATTTGGAATGTAAATGATTGAAAAGTAAATATTTAATTGAATAACAAACTTTGGAGGTATTTTTAAAAATTATTTTGTAAAAAAAAGATGGTTTATTTGGGAGTTTTGATGAAGAACTATAAATTTGACTTTGCGATGTGGAGTGTAAGACGATGGGGTGAGATGAGTTTTTAAGTTTCACTAACACCCATTATGATGATGTTACATTTACGGCTGTTATGTGTGACCTTCCCTCAGGAGTTTTAGGGTGTCTAGTTGTTCCTTTCCATGGAGAGTGAATTGGGATAGGGTATAAACGCTTCTTATTTCGATGTGTGGTATAGTGACCTTTTACTCGTATGACTTGCTTTGATTGAATTGTCTGTATTGATTTGTTGCTTTCTAAGTTATTTCCTATGATTTTTATTTCTACTGCTTTGTTCCCTATGATAGCTCATTAACTTATGTCGTGCCAGTTTGAATTGATTTCTTTTCTTGTATTGTGTTGTTGGTTGTTTGTTTTATAATGATCTATTTTAGTTATTTGTTTGTTTCATGTTCCATTTTTCTATTTATGTCAAGTTTGTCTGGATTAATCTCTTTTGCTCATATTGGTTGTTGTTGATTGTCAGTTTACTGTAATAGTTTATTTTTTTGCCTATTGTTCATTTTTCTATCTGCTATGTATTGATAATTGTATAATTGGAGAAACCGGTAAGATGTTAAGTGACACGTTTGATTTTGTCATCGCATAGTTTCCTAAGCTAAGGAAGATTGGTTATTCGAAAGACTAAGAGAATTGAAGATGTTCCTTAAAGATGAAGTAATAGTGATTATAAGATTTTGGTGCCTAAAGACTTGGTGGGTTCCACTGGGAATCAAGAAATGGGTAGGAGGTTCGTTATACAAAGGAATTTTAAAAATGCATTTCAAATTTGTTTTATACACATAATTACCGGCTTCCATAAATGTTTTTAAAGCAAAGGTTTTCTATTTTGAAGGGATTTTTATAGATTGAAATTAATAAAATTATGTTTTCTGCAAAATTATTTTTAATTGATTTAAAATAGTGAAAATATTTTAAGAAACTATTTTATAAAATAAATAGGTTGCGATATTTTTAGGACGAAAATGATTTTTGTTTTAAAGTCTATGCACGTGAAGAGGGGGTAGGTGGGGACACCCACCTAGCTTTGTGATCGTATCCATTTCTTTGCAATTGTGGATGTACCCTAGACTTTTACGATTATGAGTCTAGTATCCTAGTCATCTAAGTGGCATGGATTCGGGCATACATGTGGCTACAATGCTCTTACGATGTTGAGTATTCGTTAACCTTATGATGATGGTCATTTGTGTCATCGTATATCCCAAAGTACAATACTCTTACGATGCTGAGTATTCATTGACCTTACTATTGTTGGTCATTTGGACAAGACCTTATGATGTGGGTCTAAAAACCAAGGATTGGTGCAGCTGTAGTATGAGTAGATGGCCAAATTATTTTAAGGATTCTGCCATGACTAGACATATTATTTTAAGGATATAACATAAATATGCACATATTATTTTGAGGATGTGATTATAAGTGAGTACACATGATATTCAAGATGGTATGAAAATAGAATGGTACACCAATTACTATGAAGATGAGTCTATAAGGAAGTTCATCGAAACCTTTGAGAATACACATATTATGGAGAATGTGTAGTCAACATAGGGATTAACAGACTTGTTATTGGTTTGTAGGTTGGTATGGTGAAAATATCATATTATATTGAGAATTTTGTTTATTTTAATGACCTATGCCAATTATTAATTTATGTATATCTATTTATTTTTATGTGTATTTTGATCAGCCTATGTTTTGTTTTGGACTGTTGTTATAGTCAATTATGGTTGAATTGTTGAAATGTGTGGTATGAATTGATCTATGATTAAGGTTTCATCCTTTTGTTGATGGGGTGTTGTATTTTCATGATATGGTTTGGATTCAAGATTAATTTTACGCGTTACTATAATATGTGTGTAGGAATTTGAACCATTGTTGTGAATGAATCATATTATGTAGTGTTTGATGGTGTAACATGGTTGTTATGCCCTGTTTTTCAAGTAGTTAATTTGTGATTGACATATTACCCCACATTTTATAATTAAATCCATGATGAAACATTATTAGTTTGGTCGAAAGTTATATTTGGAAATTGCGAGGGCACAATTCTTTAAAGAGGGGAAAAATTTAATTTGATCTACATTTTTATATATCGTCGGACCGTAAATGTAACAGCCCGCATATTTCACTGTTATATATATTTAAATATAGCATCGTTAATCGCATTAAAGTCCGAAATGTTACTTTTTGTAAACAGTCGAATTGGGACTCGAGGCCACTTCCATTGAGTCCAAAATGGCGTTTACAACTTTTTTGTGTATAAACATCGATATGTTTGGAGTTGAGTAGAATTTTGCTATTTTTCTATTTTGGGCTTTGGGTTTGGGTTTCATCCCACTAACCCAACATAATACCCTAACTCCACCCCACTCCTCTTCATTCATTCATTCCATTTCCTAACACTTTCAAGCTAAAGAAAAATGGGGGAAAGAATTGGAAATTAAAATTGCTAAGCCCTAGTTCTCTTAGGAAATTCAAGTTCTTGCTCTAAAATCAAGGAGAAGCTTAAGTAAGCATCCCCTTCTTCTTCTCCACCTCAATCTCTCTCCAATTTTAGAAATTTTCTATAACCTAACTTAGGAAATATTTGCTTATGATCTTAGATTGGAGCTTCTAGAGTTGAAGTTGAAGTGTGGTTGATCTTTCCTTTGTTTTAAAGCTTCTCACTTGTTGTTTTGGGCTTAAAGGTGAGTTTTTGAACTCACATCTATGTCTATAGTTTTCATTGTTGTTAGGTACGAATTCCTAACATCTATTCACATTCATTTGCTGGTGAATTTTCCAAATTTTGGTGTTTTGAAGTCAAAATCTTTAAAGATCCTATCTTGGATATTTGGACGTGTTATTTGGGGTGTATCGAAGAGCCTATAGGACTGGGTTGTCGCTTAGCATAAATCCCTAGCCTCCGTCACTCGTCCGATCGCTTCTGAATCACTTTGGCCATTTTTGGCCTAGGCAAATTGTTGCCCAGAAAAGGAAACCGGACGTCTGGTTGGAAGGTCCAGACGTCTGGTTAGGGCAGCAGATGAAAAAAAATATACGGTAGAAAAGAAAAAAACGGCAGAGACTTGGACCAGACGTCTGGACCAAACCTACCAGATGTCTGGCTAGTTTTCAAACGTCAAGTTAGAGTTCAGACGTCTGGTAGGTTTCTAGAATATTTCCAGAACCCAAATCCAAACGTCTGGATGAACCCCCAGACGTCTGGAACTGCCAATTCTGCCTATTTTGGCTGTTTTTGATTGGATTTCCAATTTTAATCGATTTTTGTCGATCCGGTTAGTTGTTATCACTTATTATCGACTTTGATGACTTCTTTCTTTGGATTTTTTGAAATATCCATTTGATGGATTTGATATCGATTTGTATGGATTTAATTCACATTGTCGTATGTAAATTTTTGGTGATTGATTGTTTTTACAATCATTTTGTGATTTGTCACTTTAAAATACAAAGGTTTCGATACTAGTAGTAAATACTAAAACTCTTTCATTAAAATAATTTCGAGACTATTTTAAATATAAAGCTCGCTTTTAAAACCATTTTTCCAATCTATTAGTATATACAAACATTTACCTCATTCGTATGAGAAATCTAATTAAACGGCTTAGCAAAACAAATGCTATGAAACGCTTACGTTTACTTCGTCAGTTAATTCTTGGACTTGTTTGATTGAACTCTCGTGACAATTTTCGAGTGGAAATCTACAATTTGTTCGTAAATATTTAAGTTAAGCTAGTGGTTAAGGGACATGAAACTAAACTCATTTATTTACTAGCTTAGTGTAATTTACACTTGTCGATCATTGATGATCATTTTGTGATTTAGACTAGCGATGTGCGATGTCTCTTTGTTTGTGTGGGGGACTAAAAACCCCGTTTGTGTAACTTCGGTTCAAATTGGTGGGGTAGCGACCCATGGTCATCGGGCCGTTTGTGGAGCTTCGGCTCAAACTTGATGGTTAGCGACCATGGAATAGCGTTCCGTTTGTGACACACATGTTGGTGAGTTTTCATGCTCCCGTTTGTGATAGGCCTTCCCCTTTGTGTTTTCTGGATTTCTGGTTATTGATTTCTAGAATTTATGTTTCACCAATTTTGATGATATGCCTTGATAAGCTCTATCAATATTTGTGTTTTGGTGAATAATTTAAAGAATATGACATTCTTTTTAGTGTTTGAGAATATTTGAGATATTGTATGATTTTTGTTGTTATCTGATGTATACTTATCACAGTATGGCATTATTGTTATCATACGTTTTTGTGATATCTCTTATCCTATCTCATTTTATATGATATTTATAGCTAGACTGAGCCGTTTATTATTTTTCTTCTTAAATAATACTCAGGTCAGACCGAGGTATTTCAGGTGCTTCTACTTGACTTCTTATCAGGGACCATCATCTGATTTTTTTGGCTAACTACTTTAGATTAGTAGTTTTTTCTTTTATACATTCGAGATAGAGACTCCTTGATGTATACTTATTCTTTTGTCTAGCACTTGTACCTGTTCTTTCGTGATGTAGTGGATCTTGTATGACCGCTACTTTGATGTACACTTCTATGTGTTATATTCATATCTGTTTCCTCCTTTGTGATATGAATATCAGTGACTGATTTGTGTTATGTTTATTTCTATATTTGTTTCTGAAGCCCACATAGCCACTATGTAGTAGCTTTGAGTTTGTATTTGATATGTCAGATTTCCTCTTGAAATGAAATGCAAGTCATATTATCTGACATATCGGTACTCGCACAAAGCAATTACACATATGGTCGCTCCTCAACAGCCTTATTCTTTGTGCTAGTCGATGGCATTACCCCGTAGTGTCCTTGGCTAGTGTGAGTATAGAGGTGGGGCGTCACAGCTTGGTATCAGAGCCAAACTTCGGAACAATGTAGAATAATATAGCAAGGATCATTGTCCTAAGTCTCTCTTAGGAATCGTGCCATAGGATTTAATTCGTGTAACGACCCAGAATTTCCGATCCCGAAAATTCCAAATAGTTAATAAAAGAAGAAAGAGAGAAGAAGAAGAAGGAAACAGAAACACAAAAACACAGATTCTCACATTCGCAGCGGATTAAAATATAATATTAAATAAAATAGCAGTTATACAAAGGAAAACTGTATCTGTTAATTTACATCAATACATCAGAGTTACAACATTTACACATACACTGGACAGATAAAATCAAGTGGAAATTAGCCACAAGGGCCTCTTTAGCAAGTGCAATTAGTTTCTAGGACACACAACTAAAATAATTACTTTTAAGGACAAAATGAAAAATAATTATTTTCTAAGGTCTAAAAACCTATGAAATTATGTCCTTAAAAGTAATTGGACTGTTGACTTTGTCCTTAAAAGTAATTATTCTGCTGATTTTGGCCTTGAAATTAATTTCTATGGATGTGTGTCCTAGAAACTAATTGGACTGCAAAGTTTGTCCTTCTAGTGAAATGCCCCTAAAATCAACATGCCCAGATAAATAACAACATATCACAACGGAATACATTCCATACGTTCCTGCCATCCAGCTCGTCTCCTGAGCTCCAGAACGTCCTTACCTGAAATCTTTAATACTAGGTCTGACCCGAGCATTACATCAAAGTAACACCTGGATCAGGCTGGAAACCAGCGTGAGTAAACCCATATAACATGAAATTCTAATGCACAAAGCATATTTAAAAACCCGGGGTAACTCGTATTTTCCTTCGAGTTCTTAACTTGTTATATTCAATACTTAATTCACAAATCAACCTCTAAGTACCCTTACTTAGTTTCAATGGTCTAGTTCACTTAAATTATTTCATTCCATCCTATTAATTACACATATCAATCTATAAAGAATCATTGTAGGTCACAAATCGAAGTGGGTTCGGTTATTTACTGATACCCGACCCCGGTCTCTTCGAATTCAATACCATCTTAACCCAAATTATTCAAGTGAAATACAATTTAACTTTAAATACAAGATGTCACAATTATACACAGCAATTCATCAACGATAGATAACCATACTATCACTGTCTATCCAAACATATCATATCAGAAAACATTTCATATCAGAGATATCAACCAATTCAAGGCATTTACATCATTCAATCATTCATAAGCAAGATTAATCACTTCCAAAATTAATTTAATTTATCTCTAATTAAATTAATCACTAACTTTAATCCCTAGGATTACCTTTACTTAACATTAATTAATTACAAATCAATTAATTCATCATCTTTTTATTATCCATCTTAATTAATCATCCTTGACTAATTATCCTTTAATTACAATAAGTAATTAATTCTTAATTAACAATTATTTAATCATTAATTACTTAATTAATTAATTTCAAATTATAAATTAATTTATCTTAATTACTTAATTAATTATCCATAATTAATTAACCCTAATTACTTGATTAATCCATTCTTAATTATTAAAATCTTAATTAGCTTTCAAGATAAAATATTTACATTAATTACCTAACTTTAATCAAACATGTTGTTAAAACCTCTCATTCTTTTTAAGTTATACTTAGTTTTCTTTATAAAAAAAGTTTTAGTTTTAAACAAAAACGGCTGAGTGACTCAACTCACGAACCACCCGAGCATGTACACGAGGAAACACCCATAAAACCCGAGCTACCCTTCGAGACAAACATTAACCCAAACACCGAGACACCATCAACGTCGTCGTGAACGTGCAGGATTAAACTAAAATTAGTAAGTGAAGCTAATTGAACGGAAGAATAAAAAGGGAATTGAAACTGAATGTTGAAAACAAATTTGAATAAAGTGAATTAGAATTTGTGATGAATTAGTAATTGGAACTAATCTAAAATAGTGCAATTGTGAATGAAAGTAAATTGATAGAAATTCCATATTTCAGAATTGAAAGTAAATTGAATCCAAATTTAGTTGAAATGGTAAACTAAATACAAATGAATGGGAAATGTAAAAAAAAAATTTGATTGAAAATTTTGTAATTGAATGTACGAAATGGTTTGAATATATGCAACTAGATATTATGGCTAGTAGGATATACAGGTATAAAGGAATTGGAATTTAATTTCGAAGATAAATTTGAATGGCTCGACAAAAGGTAAGTATTTGAATTCGAATATGAGATTTGATGACTTATTTCTCTAGCCGCTTGGCTTTTTCTTTTTCTTTTTGAAATCTGAGAGTCCGTAGGGACGTTTTGTAGTCGTGCCGTGTTAGCCGCGCAAAGGAGACGCTGGCGAAATTTTTCGGAAATTTAGGGCGTTAGAAAATTTTTGAGAAATTTTGAAAGTTTAAAATTTGAATTTGAATTTAAAATTGAATTGAGAAGTTAAACAATGTTGTTTGAAACTTATAGTTGAAGTTGGAAATTTAGTTGAATTAATAACGAATCTCTAGTAGAGAGATTTGTTTTGAAAATTTGATAAAACTATTAGATGTTGGAAAAAGAGTAGACGAGTTAAGGACCATTCTTCCTGACTTGTAATTTCGAGGACGAAATTCTTTTAAGGGGGGAAGTCTGTAACGACCCTGAATTTTGAATAAATTAAATTGAGAATATTTAATTAATTTTAAATATTTGAACGATGATTTAATTTGAATCCTCGATATAACTTTGAAATTGGCGATTAAATTATAAAATTTAATCTAGTGAATGCTGAATAAAAATTTAAATCTTCAATTTTAAGCTGAAGAAAAATATTTCGAAAGCTTTTAAAATTCGTATTGATGATACCGAAGATAATAGAAACTTCAGAATTGAAATTTAAACTGTTTTACTCAGTTTTGAATTTAATCGTTCGAATTGATATTTAAAAATAGCGTTCCGAGGCGCAGTCTCGGAATTCGACGAAACCAGTTCCATTGGATCCGTAATATTGTATTATTATCGGATTTCAATTTTTGTAACATTTGGAGTTGTGGTTTGAGCGTACGATATATAAACGCATAGAAATTTATTCTGAGGCAAATTGAAGTTTAATAAAATATAATTGTTTTCTTTTATCGACAATATGTACAACCCGCCTCCATTGTGTCTCGTTCGTACCCCTTCCCATCTGATATCACGCGATTGTCTCCCCTCTCTTCAACGCAGTTCAAAACAAATTTGTTCGTCTTCATTTAAAAGAAATAAATGGCCGATAAATTTCACTTTCCCTCTTCATCTCAGTTAAATGAAAATCTCGCCCTCCTCTCATTCAAATCAAGGGCCACGACAAAATCATTTTGCCCTCGTTCGAAATCTTATTCTCCCCTCAGTTTTGCCGCGAGTGCGTGGGAGCTCTCGAACTCGACGTCGCGAGTTCGAATGGATGCTGGGATTTGCGAATCTGGGTGAGGCTCTTCGCGTTGAACGAAGAAGTGGGCAAACGCGATGGAGGCAGCAACCGGAGTTAGTGGTGCTCGCGACAGTTGTGAGGTCGTGACTTAGGGCGTGCGATTGGCGTATGGATGGAAAGGAGGTCGTCGCGATTGGTGCTCGCGATGGAAACGGCGGCCTGGTAGTCATTAGCGTAGGCGAGCTAGGGCACGGCAACTCGCGTGGGATGTCAGGCAGTTGCGATGGAAGATAGGAGAGCAATGGGGCACTCGCGAGTGGCCTTGGTCAACGGAGGAAGTGGACGTCGCGGCTCGGTCGAGCTCGAGGGGTTGTTCGATCTTAGCTGTGAAGGTAGTTTTTCTATTTTAATTAAACTATACATATGTATTGCTATTTCTGGTTAATTTAAGTTAATATGCAGACATCCATGAAAGAAATTTTTACAGAAAGGATTTTGTAAAAATAAAATAGATTTTGGGGATACATGATTTTAAAATGTGACATTTCAAATAAAAATTAGATTTTTAGAATAAGTAAAAACTTGGAAAAGGTTATAGAATTTAAAATTTAATCACTAGCTTACTGTTACGTTGGGAAAATAGTTTAAATCAATTTTTTAATAAATTTAATTTATTAAATAGTAATGGATTTTTCGAGTTAGTTCAAAGTAAAAGTATTAATTAATTTAATTTATTGAAAAGGAATTAATTGATCGATAAATTCAAAATATTAATAGAATTGTATAATTATTTATACAAGGTATAAATCAAGAAAAATCGAGTCAAGATGGAAATGGATTGCAAATAAAAGCTAAGGTGAGATTTTCTCACTCAAATTGAAAAGTGGAATTTTCAGTTATTATTGATTGCTATTGATGTGTGCTATTAGATATAATAGGATATATCTATATATATAGCAGTATATACATATTGGCATATGTATATATTGGATTGATGATTTCCCGCCTCGTATAGCGGATGAGACCCTATTGCGCCGTTAGTAAGCGGATTTTTATAAAACCCATATACCGCGATAATTCCGTACTGGAGCGGAATTGGTATTGTGCTAACATCTGTGGATGCAGGGAAACAGGTTGGAGGGATCCAACTGGATTCCTCACCGTATTGATTATTTACAGATATTTTGATATATTCTGTTATCATATATTGATATATGATGTTTGATGTTGTGATTGACCAATTGGTGCTGTAGCATCATCGGATTCAAGCTTTAAAAATAACGACTTTTAATTTAAAAGGATTTTTAAAGTGATCTTTGAAATTATACGTTTTATTAAATTTTTGAAGTGATATATTTTAAATAAATAAACGTTCAAATTTTAAAGTTATAAAGGTTAAGACCTTTGTGAAATATAACTGAAAAGTGATATTTGGAATAAACAGTTGATTGATTTATAAAATGGTTTAAGTTGAGATTTTTAAAATATTATAAACGGTTTACTTAAAAGGTTTATAAAGTTGACACTTTATAAATTAAAAAGTTGGTATTATAAAACGAGTTTTTATAAGCGTTAAAATGAATTTTTAAGAATTTATAAATAAATGGAATTTATAAATTGTGAACTTATAAATGGAGATGATTTTGTAAAATAAAGGAATTATAAGTATTTGACTTATAATATGGATTGTTGGTATAAGATTTGAGTTATGAATTAAATTTGTTAATTCAGGGAATTTTTATAAATCGAAGTTTATAAATGGGGAAAGAATTTATAGACATAGTTTATAAATTCGAAATCAATTGGATTTGATAAATTAAAATGTTAAAGAAGATATATTCGCGATTTTGGATAGCGAATTTTTATTGAAATAAAAATGTGTAGAAAAGATTGAAATTGGGTTAAGTGAATTATATTCACGATTTTGGACAGTGAATATAATTTTAAGTAAAATGGATACGTTTTTGAAGAAGTGATATTAAAAATGAAGTTAAACATTTTAAGGATGTTTTAAAATGTATTATGAATCGAAATCATAGATTTCAACATTTATTGTTGAAATAGACGTTTTCGAGGAATTTAAGGAAATGATGGACTATAACACTGTTGTTATAGTAAATGGTTTCCGAAAGGAAATATTGTTGTGTAGTATTGGGATTCATATATCTATCTAAATTCCGAATCCCTATGCTAGTGATTTTGAGTCGTCGTAACGATGTTTTACGTAACATTCGTTTTGACTCAAATAAAGGTGTTAAAAGAACGTTTTCCTTAAAGAATGAATTTATACTTAACTTTTGATTTAAGTATATCGAATATTTCAAATGTTGAAAATAAAAGATTTGTGAAACACTTATTATTAAATAAGTATGGAATGATTTCCAATATGAAATGAAATGTTTTTGAGAATTTATCTTCTTAAAGATAAATCGAAATTGAATATTTGAAAATGATTGAAAATCGAATATTAGTAGATATTCGGAAAATATAAATTCAATATGGAATTTATAAAGGAAATGGGAACTGTTTAGAAAAATAAATGTTGATTTATTTTTAAAGTGTGGAAATTTTATATCTAGTAAAGATATTTTTGAAGATAAATAATTTGGAAAATTATTTGGAAATCTGATGATGTTGCGCATCTTTATTGATAGTTAAATAACCGACTATCAATATTTACCTTTAGATAGGTATTTGTTGTGAATTGGATGAATTTGAATGCCACACTTATTTTTGAATAAGCGCTCACTATTCGGGTTAGCCGGGAAAGGACCATGGGGTCGTATAACCCATTCCGAATATGTGATACGTCGTTATAATTGCATTCGAAGACCGGTGTTGAAGACCGGATATTTTTGAAAACGGAAGGATTACCGTCGAGTTACTCTACATCGGCTGATCTCCGGTTTAGAGGTTTTATCACCCTTAGTGACGGGAAGTCCTGACGTGATTGAAAATTATCCGGAAATGCAAGGGCTTCGTGAGAAGTGCCTTCGGTTCTGTTCGATCTCGGAACAGACTTATATGGATTGTGTGTCTGACATTACACTTTGAGATATAAAGCTGATTTCTTTCAAATACATTTCTGTTGGTGGCGGAGAATTTATTCTCTTAGCTTAACACCCTTCTCTGAGATGTACGAGCTCAGAGGTTATGTAGTTGAAATTCATCAGCGATATATCCCAATTTGGTAACGTGGCATACCGAGTGTTGCTGTGAAATGATCAGTGTTTGATCATTTGTGATATGATCATTTGTTTGATCTTATATCTTTGTGATCATAGGTTGATCATTTTTGTTTGACCCGAAGCAGGGCTTTTTGAAAAAGCGTAGCTTTGTGGACGAGACTTCGTCGAGCCTCACACCCCGGAAATGGTCGAAACAGGAATGTTGCGGCAAGGTTATGAGGGTCGCGCCCTTTAGGGTATGTCATTTCCTTCTGGAAAGGGGTGGTATCATGGTATGGAGCCCAGATACTTACTCATGTGGATACACTTTCTTTATGATGTGTGATGTTGGATATCGAGCGCTCGGATAAAGGTCCCAAAGGACCGGGTGATGACATATTTGTGAGTTACCTGTTACAGGGGTAACCCGGCCTTGTTTGGCAGAGAGCAGTTTGTCTCTCGGGACGTCCAGCCAGAGGCGATCCTATTCGGTAGGAGGAAAGGAAGTTCCTTAGCCTGACCATTTGTTGGAAATCCATCTTCCAAATACGAACTTTGTACGGTATTAGTTGTAGAACCTGCCATCTACTTATGGTGGCGCCCCACTGTTTGGATGGTAGCTATAGTAGGCATAGTTCGAAATGTCTATGCTGGCTAAGATTAATATTATACTTTCGAAATGTTTTTCTACACTAGACATTAATAATAATAATCCAATGATTGGCGTAGTAAGCATCTTTGACTATCATAAGAAGAAATCTCCTCCAATTCTGCGTTTGCATTGTGTGTGTGGTGGGAGGTCTTATGGTAGTTTCATTTTCCAAAAGCATTGCGAATCTGATTTATTTTCTTTGTGAAAAATAACTGTTTTACGATCTCACACCAGTCACCATGACTGACTCGGAGTTTATTGTTTCCCTTCTAAACTCTGGGTGCCCATCAATTTCCACACGGGCAGTCTAGAGTTAGGTTATCAGGATATTCTGGATATTCTGGAGCTTTGGAGATAAGCTGGATGACGAGACGTAGTATTTGTACCTGATAGTATTTATTCCGCTGTGTATTCTGTATGAGGACAAGTTTTATAATTGTCCATTGTTGTATATTGACTCTGATTGATGTATGTATAAACTGATATAGTTCTTTGTTTTAAAAGACTAGTGATTATCTATTATATTTGTTCCGCTGCGATATGTGAGATTCTGATATTGTTGCTGTTCTGTATTCTTCTTCTTTCTTTCTTCTCTTTTTCTTCTATCTTCTCCTTCTTCTACTTTTTCTTTTTCTTAAAACCATAACTTTTCGGGTTTCCGGCATTCGATGGCTCGGTAGTCGATAAAGTGAGTATTGATGTTGAATTTTCGAAAGTCGAAAATTATCGGGATGTTACATTTGGTATCAGAGCATATGGTTAAGCGACAACCCTGTTCTGTTGGGTGTTACTCATTAGAGATAGAGTCAGCAGTACTCTAGAATGAGTTGAGTGTAATAATAGATATGAGCGCGTATTTGTTATTTGAATATGAAATTGTTTTGTATTGTGTTGACTTATCGGTTGATTGTTTATGGATTCTGGTCGGTGCAGTCTAGCTAACTGTAATCGATAGGGGTTTCTAAACTCTAAACAAGGTAAACCGACACAGTATTGATTTTTAAATGGGGTAAATGAAATAATTTTGCCCAAAACTATTTTTGTATAGAAAAGAAATGTTTTCTATGAATTACTATCGTATATGGTTGCATGGTTGTTAGAAGTGATAATATTAAACTATTATCATTGAAATTGAATAAGAAATTCAAAAATCGTAACTCCAAAGTTAAGAAATTAATCCATATACAAATGAAATTTGAGAATATAAATTATAAATGTGACTTATAATTTGAAACGAAATTCCAGAGGAGTATTTGGAAGTGTTTTGAAAGAATCTGGAAAATTTGAAAATTTGGAAAGTTTAAATCATTTTTGAGTTGAAAGTGATTTTCAAAGGTTTTGAAAAGTATTCTGAAGAGATGAAAGCTCTAAACTCTTTTCGGTCGCTGGAAAATAACTTCGGTATTGACTGCAGCATTACTGATGTTCATTTTCGGGTTTCCAGAAGAGGAAATTGCTGCCAAATTGTTTTAAATGGAAGTTGTTTTGAGAATTTGGATTTTTGTTTTAGGAAATTAAAAGGATAATTTGAATTGTTTTCAAATGGTTTTGAAAAAGTTGAAACGACTCTGGAATCCTATTTAAAATACTTACGAAATATTAATAAGTTGATAACTTATAGAATATTGAAATTTGATTAGAATGAATTAGTGAATGAATAAATAAATCTGCAATGGCAAATGCGAGAAAATAAAATTGAAATGTTAAAATTCATTTTGAATTTGTAAGAAAGTAAGACTGAATTTGAATTTGATTGTGAAGGATTAAACTAAAATTAGTAAGTGAAGCTAATTGAACGGAAGAATAAAAAGGGAATCGAAACTGAATGTTGAAAACAAATTTGAATAAAGTGAATTAGAATTTGTGATGAATTAGTAATTGGAACTAATCTAAAATAGTGCAATTGTGAATGAAAGTAAATTGATAGAAATTCCATATTTCAGAATTGAAAGTAAATTGAATCCAAATTTAGTTGAAATGGTAAACTAAATACAAATGAATGGGAAATGTAAAAAAAAAATTTTGATTGAAAATTTTGTAATTGAATGTACGAAATGGTTTGAATATATGCAACTAGATATTATGGCTAGTAGGATATACAGGTATAAAGGAATTGGAATTTAATTTCGAAGATAAATTTGAATGGCTCGACAAAAGGTAAGTATTTGAATTCGAATATGAGATTTGATGACTTATTTCTCTAGCCGCTTGGCTTTTTCTTTTTCTTTTTGAAATCTGAGAGTCCGTAGGGACGTTTTGTAGTCGTGCCGTGTTAGCCGCGCAAAGGAGACGCTGGCGAAATTTTTCGGAAATTTAGGGCGTTAGAAAATTTTTGAGAAATTTTGAAAGTTTAAAATTTGAATTTGAATTTAAAATTGAATTGAGAAGTTAAACAATGTTGTTTGAAACTTATAGTTGAAGTTGGAAATTTAGTTGAATTAATAACGAATCTCTAGTAGAGAGATTTGTTTTGAAAATTTGATAAAACTATTAGATGTTGGAAAAAGAGTAGACGAGTTAAGGACCATTCTTCCTGACTTGTAATTTCGAGGACGAAATTCTTTTAAGGGGGGAAGTCTGTAACGACCCTGAATTTTGAATAAATTAAATTGAGAATATTTAATTAATTTTAAATATTTGAACGATGATTTAATTTGAATCCTCGATATAACTTTGAAATTGGCGATTAAATTATAAAATTTAATCTAGTGAATGCTGAATAAAAATTTAAATCTTCAATTTTAAGCTGAAGAAAAATATTTCGAAAGCTTTTAAAATTCGTATTGATGATACCGAAGATAATAGAAACTTCAGAATTGAAATTTAAACTGTTTTACTCAGTTTTGAATTTAATCGTTCGAATTGATATTTAAAAATAGCGTTCCGAGGCGCAGTCTCGGAATTCGACGAAACCAGTTCCATTGGATCCGTAATATTGTATTATTATCGGATTTCAATTTTTGTAACATTTGGAGTTGTGGTTTGAGCGTACGATATATAAACGCATAGAAATTTATTCTGAGGCAAATTGAAGTTTAATAAAATATAATTGTTTTCTTTTATCGACAATATGTACAACCCGCCTCCATTGTGTCTCGTTCGTACCCCTTCCCATCTGATATCACGCGATTGTCTCCCCTCTCTTCAACGCAGTTCAAAACAAATTTGTTCGTCTTCATTTAAAAGAAATAAATGGCCGATAAATTTCACTTTCCCTCTTCATCTCAGTTAAATGAAAATCTCGCCCTCCTCTCATTCAAATCAAGGGCCACGACAAAATCATTTTGCCCTCGTTCGAAATCTTATTCTCCCCTCAGTTTTGCCGCGAGTGCGTGGGAGCTCTCGAACTCGACGTCGCGAGTTCGAATGGATGCTGGGATTTGCGAATCTGGGTGAGGCTCTTCGCGTTGAACGAAGAAGTGGGCAAACGCGATGGAGGCAGCAACCGGAGTTAGTGGTGCTCGCGACAGTTGTGAGGTCGCGACTTAGGGCGTGCGATTGGCGTATGGATGGAAAGGAGGTCGTCGCGATTGGTGCTCGCGATGGAAACGGCGGCCTGGTAGTCATTAGCGTAGGCGAGCTAGGGCACGGCAACTCGCGTGGGATGTCAGGCAGTTGCGATGGAAGATAGGAGAGCAATGGGGCACTCGCGAGTGGCCTTGGTCAACGGAGGAAGTGGACGTCGCGGCTCGGTCGAGCTCGAGGGGTTGTTCGATCTTGGCTGTGAAGGTAGTTTTTCTATTTTAATTAAACTATACATATGTATTGCTATTTCTGGTTAATTTAAGTTAATATGCAGACATCCATGAAAGAAATTTTTACAGAAAGGATTTTGTAAAAATAAAATAGATTTTGGGGATACATGATTTTAAAATGTGACATTTCAAATAAAAATTAGATTTTTAGAATAAGTAAAAACTTGGAAAAGGTTATAGAATTTAAAATTTAATCACTAGCTTACTGTTACGTTGGGAAAATAGTTTAAATCAATTTTTTAATAAATTTAATTTATTAAATAGTAATGGATTTTTCGAGTTAGTTCAAAGTAAAAGTATTAATTAATTTAATTTATTGAAAAGGAATTAATTGATCGATAAATTCAAAATATTAATAGAATTGTATAATTATTTATACAAGTATAAATCAAGAAAAATCGAGTCAAGATGGAAATGGATTGCAAATAAAAGCTAAGGTGAGATTTTCTCACTCAAATTGAAAAGTGGAATTTTCAGTTATTATTGATTGCTATTGATGTGTGCTATTAGATATAATAGGATATATCTATATATATAGCAGTATATACATATTGGCATATGTATATATTGGATTGATGATTTCCCGCCTCGTATAGCGGATGAGACCCTATTGCGCCGTTAGTAAGCGGATTTTTATAAAACCCATATACCGCGATAATTCCGTACTGGAGCGGAATTGGTATTGTGCTAACATCTGTGGATGCAGGGAAACAGGTTGGAGGGATCCAACTGGATTCCTCACCGTATTGATTATTTACAGATATTTTGATATATTCTGTTATCATATATTGATATATGATGTTTGATGTTGTGATTGACCAATTGGTGCTGTAGCATCATCGGATTCAAGCTTTAAAAATAACGACTTTTAATTTAAAAGGATTTTTAAAGTGATCTTTGAAATTATACGTTTTATTAAATTTTTGAAGTGATATATTTTAAATAAATAAACGTTCAAATTTTAAAGTTATAAAGGTTAAGACCTTTGTGAAATATAACCGAAAAGTGATATTTGGAATAAACAGTTGATTGATTTATAAAATGGTTTAAGTTGAGATTTTTAAAATATTATAAACGGTTTACTTAAAAGGTTTATAAAGTTGACACTTTATAAATTAAAAAGTTGGTATTATAAAACGAGTTTTTATAAGCGTTAAAATGAATTTTTAAGAATTTATAAATAAATGGAATTTATAAATTGTGAACTTATAAATGGAGATGATTTTGTAAAATAAAGGAATTATAAGTATTTGACTTATAATATGGATTGTTGGTATAAGATTTGAGTTATGAATTAAATTTGTTAATTCAGGGAATTTTTATAAATCGAAGTTTATAAATGGGGAAAGAATTTATAGACATAGTTTATAAATTCGAAATCAATTGGATTTGATAAATTAAAATGTTAAAGAAGATATATTCGCGATTTTGGATAGCGAATTTTTATTGAAATAAAAATGTGTAGAAAAGATTGAAATTGGGTTAAGTGAATTATATTCACGATTTTGGACAGTGAATATAATTTTAAGTAAAATGGATACGTTTTTGAAGAAGTGATATTAAAAATGAAGTTAAACATTTTAAGGATGTTTTAAAATGTATTATGAATCGAAATCATAGATTTCAACATTTATTGTTGAAATAGACGTTTTCGAGGAATTTAAGGAAATGATGGACTATAACACTGTTGTTATAGTAAATGGTTTCCGAAAGGAAATATTGTTGTGTAGTATTGGGATTCATATATCTATCTAAATTCCGAATCCCTATGCTAGTGATTTTGAGTCGTCGTAACGATGTTTTACATAACATTCGTTTTGACTCAAATAAAGGTGTTAAAAGAACGTTTTCCTTAAAGAATGAATTTATACTTAACTTTTGATTTAAGTATATCGAATATTTCAAATGTTGAAAATAAAAGATTTGTGAAACACTTATTATTAAATAAGTATGGAATGATTTCCAATATGAAATGAAATGTTTTTGAGAATTTATCTTCTTAAAGATAAATCGAAATTGAATATTTGAAAATGATTGAAAATCGAATATTAGTAGATATTCGGAAAATATAAATTCAATATGGAATTTATAAAGGAAATGGGAACTGTTTAGAAAAATAAATGTTGATTTATTTTTAAAGTGTGGAAATTTTATATCTAGTAAAGATATTTTTGAAGATAAATAATTTGGAAAATTATTTGGAAATCTGATGATGTTGCGCATCTTTATTGATAGTTAAATAACCGACTATCAATATTTACCTTTAGATAGGTATTTGTTGTGAATTGGATGAATTTGAATGCCACACTTATTTTTGAATAAGCGCTCACTATTCGGGTTAGCCGGGAAAGGACCATGGGGTCGTATAACCCATTCCGAATATGTGATACGTCGTTATAATTGCATTCGAAGACCGGTGTTGAAGACCGGATATTTTTGAAAACGGAAGGATTACCGTCGAGTTACTCTACATCGGCTGATCTCCGGTTTAGAGGTTTTATCACCCTTAGTGACGGGAAGTCCTGACGTGATTGAAAATTATCCGGAAATGCAAGGGCTTCGTGAGAAGTGCCTTCGGTTCTGTTCGATCCCGGAACAGACTTATATGGATTGTGTGTCTGACATTACACTTTGAGATATAAAGCTGATTTCTTTCAAATACATTTCTGTTGGTGGCGGAGAATTTATTCTCTTAGCTTAACACCCTTCTCTGAGACGTACGAGCTCAGAGGTTATGTAGTTGAAATTCATTAGCGATATATCCCAATTTGGTAACGTGGCATACCGAGTGTTGCTGTGAAATGATCAGTGTTTGATCATTTGTGATATGATCATTTGTTTGATCTTATATCTTTGTGATCATAGGTTGATCATTTTTCTTTGACCCGAAGCAGGGCTTTTTGAAAAAGCGTAGCTTTGTGGACGAGACTTCGTCGAGCCTCACACCCCGGAAATGGTCGAAACAGGAATGTTGCGGCAAGGTTATGAGGGTCGCGCCCTTTAGGGTATGTCATTTCCTTCTGGAAAGGGGTGGTATCATGGTATGGAGCCCAGATACTTACTCATGTGGATACACTTTCTTTATGATGTGTGATGTTGGATATCGAGCGCTCGGATAAAGGTCCCAAAGGACCGGGTGATGACATATTCGTGAGTTACCTGTTACAGGGGTAACCCGGCCTTGTTTGGCAGAGAGCAGTTTGTCTCTCGAGACGTCCACCCAGAGGCGATCCTATTCGGCAGGAGGAAAGGAATTTCCTTAGCCTGACCATTTGTTGGAAATCCATCTTCCAAATACGAACTTTGTACGGTATTAGTTGTAGAACCTGCCATCTACTTATGGTGGCGCCCCACTGTTTGGATGGTAGCTATAGTAGGCATAGTTCGAAATGTCTATGCTGGCTAAGATTAATATTATACTTTCGAAATGTTTTTCTACACTAGACATTAATAATAATAATCCAATGATTGGCGTAGTAAGCATCTTTGACTATCATAAGAAGAAATCTCCTCCAATTCTGCGTTTGCATTGTGTGTGTGGTGGGAGGTCTTATGGTAGTTTCATTTTCCAAAAGCATTGCGAATCTGATTTATTTTCTTTGTGAAAAATAACTGTTTTACGATCTCACACCAGTCACCATGACTGACTCGGAGTTTATTGTTTCCCTTCTAAACTCTGGGTGCCCATCAATTTCCACACGGGCAGTCTAGAGTTAGGTTATCAGGATATTCTGGATATTCTGGAGCTTTGGAGATAAGCTGGATGACGAGACGTAGTATTTGTACCTGATAGTATTTATTCCGCTGTGTATTCTGTATGAGGACAAGTTTTATAATTGTCCATTGTTGTATATTGACTCTGATTGATGTATGTATAAACTGATATAGTTCTTTGTTTTAAAAGACTAGTGATTATCTATTATATTTGTTCCGCTGCGATATGTGAGATTCTGATATTGTTGTTGTTCTGTATTCTTCTTCTTTCTTTCTTCTCTTTTTCTTCTATCTTCTCCTTCTTCTACTTTTTCTTTTTCTTAAAACCATAACTTTTCGGGTTTCCGGCATTCGATGGCTCGGCAGTCGATAAAGTGAGTATCGATGTTGAATTTTCGAAAGTCGAAAATTATCGGGATGTTACACCCAATCTCCGGCCACGGCCTCGCTAGCCTCCACGCCATCTTTTCCCAGAACCACGTGCAGCTCGATTCACCAATGAAGCCACGGTGACCATTTCTTCTGACCTCGACAGAACTAGGGTTTAAAACCCAATCGACCTATCGCCGACGCCACGTCGATCCTTCCACCTTCTGTCCTTTTTTTCCAGTTCACCTCACCTTCCTCCACCTCCAGTCCAAGCATCGCCGCACAAATCGACACTGATCACCAGAAATTAACAAAAATGTCGAAACCCATCATCTCACAATATCTCATCCATCTCTAATCTAAAAATCACAATTTCTATCTCTAAATTCATGATTTACAAACTAGAATCAGGTTATAGAATTGATTCATCAATTCCTGACAGTTTAATTTTGATTATATTTTGATCAGACCTGTAAATCCATACTTTATAAATAACAGTTCATATATATATATATATATGTGTGTGTGTGTGTGTGTGTGTGAATCTATTTTTAAAATTAAGTTTATACACTTACAAACATTTTCTGTCTACAAATTTTAGCCTATCATCAAATATTTGGAGAGATATGATTTTTTTTATAAATTTAAAAGCATGTATAATGAACAGAGGACTTATTCATATACATAGTTTACAACAGGCAAATTCATTCATTTACATATACATTCATAGGTATAAACATATGCAAACCATATATTTCTTTCAAATATTCATCCCCAACATTATAAACATATTCACAGATTTTCAAAACTGATTTTAAGTTAAGTGTTTATTCACCAAAGTTTTAAACGAGATTATCATCATTTCCAGGTATGCATCCATTTATATACAGCACATCATATATATATATATAGACATGCCTTCATATCCATAACTTAAGAAATCATATTCACACACAATCCATCATAAGCATCAGATTATGATCCTAAGTTTTAAACTGTTTTTTTTAATTTAGTTTACTCACAGGCATTTCAAAAATAAACAGAGGGATCCGGGTTGGAAAACTCACTGTTTTTAAAGATGAAAGAAGAACTGTTGCACTGCTTCTTGTTTAACTCTTTGATCTCGCTTCAAAACTTTGATCTTCTTGGTAATTTAAATGCTAATACTTAAATCCCTTTTCTTTCTTTTTTTTTCCTTATGACAGCTTGCAAGCATCCTTATTTCTTGTTTTAGTTCTGTACTTTTGTTTTGTTTATTTTCTGAAATGAGAAGGCTGAGACTTACTTAGCTTCGAATGGAAGAAAAATGAAGACAGAGTGGAGATCTATATGTATTGTATTCTAATTTGTTGTACACAGCAAGCTACCTTTTTTTTATATGTATTTTTTTTTGCATTTCTTTGATCAGAGGTTTTATGACCTTGATTAAATGTTTTGTAGGCTATGCATTAAATGCTTGAGTTGATGTTGTCTCCCTCTTGTGTATACAAGCCTATATCCATTCTTATGTATATCTACATGCCTCTCCCATTTCCTGACAATGTACAAATACACGCAGGTCTTTTATTTTAATTTTTAAATAATAATGTATATACTTATTTACACATGTATTTATATTCCTCACGTATACTATTATATATATATATACTTATACATATACTCATGTATATAGTTATGCATATGAATTTTTATCCTATTTTACTTGCATTTATACATATTGTCATTTCCTTATATAAAGTTGTATATACATATATGTTTACAGTGCACTATTTAATATAATATACATTTGTTTTTACTAAATGTATTTGTATTTGTTATCATCATACACACTTATATTTATATCCATACATATATAATTTTCCTTTACTTATATGTATGGTTACATACATATCTATTTATGGATATTTTTATATTGAATTTAAATGGTAAAGTTTACCTATACAAAAAGTTTATAATTTTTTTCTTTTCTATAGGATTTATCATACCCAGAGATTTTTAAAAATGAAATCTCTAATATAGTTTTTAATTCAATTTATATATATTCAGATATTTTAATTATCATAATTTTATTTGTTCGACTTATCTAAAGTAATATTCCAATGATTTAATTCAATTAATTACCAATTAACAACCATTAAAAATCTGGGTCGTCACATTCCTCCCCCCTTTAGAACTTTTCATCCTCGAAAAGGAACGAAACGAATTTATGAAAATGCTTAAAATCAGATAAATTTTCTTCGATTATTTTAAAAACACTTTTTATTATCTATATAATATTATTTCAAAGTAGGTTTTTTTATGAAAATACTTTTATAACTCGATGTTTCGACAAGTCCATCCTCGTTCTCATAGAAATTCGGTCATACGTTGATCAGGCGTAGGACTGAAAATCTATAAATACTTGGTAAACTCGTTTTCAACACCTAGTGAAAATACTTGGAAAATAATTTTATTGAAAACGGTTTTGAAAATAGAGAAAATATCTTGGTGAAAACGCTCTGGAAATCATCACCCCCATCCATGGTCACAGTTACATCCTGGGTTACATTGCCATCGCAGCAAAAGTCCATGTAACTGTAGGCACTCCACGCCCCTCGATTACGCCATGGAACCCACAACAGATCGCAGTTACATTCCAGGGTTACGTTGCCATCACAGCAAAAGTCCATGTAACTGTAGGCATCAGCGCCCTCGATTTTCGCTGTCAAAAATGAAACTTCTCCACTCCCACATAGGTCGCAGTCTACCGATGTAAAATCAAACGCAGACTGTTGGCTCTCAGCAGCACACACGACTTTCGCTATGTTACCATAGTGTCGCAGTCTACCGATATAAAATCAAACGTAGACTGTTGGCTCTCAACGGCACACACGACTTTCGCTATGGTCTGCAGTAGATCGCAGTGACATTGAGTTACACTGTCGTCACAGCATAACCCAAATGCCTCTGTAGGCATCAGCGCCCTCGACTTTTGCTACCCAATAATCCTCAGGAACTAGTTTTGTCCGGACTCCTCACAGGATCAACTTTAGAACCTCCCCCTTAGAGGCTCAAGTCAGTACCAACCTATGGTACTCCTGAGAAGTTCATTTCAAGGGAGCGCCTTTTTCTCCAGAGCCACTTTCAAAACACTTTATACTATACACATATAGTATTTTCCAAATCATACACCTAGTATGAATTTCATATAAATCTCCTTTCTCAAAATCGATTATCCCAAAATCGATAATTCACAAACTAGGCTTTCCAAATTCCAAATTTGTTTTTTCTCCAAAATTCAAAAGCCTTTTTAGAAATCCATAGGTTCCCAAAACCTTTTTCCAAAATCATTTTACAAAATCCTTTATATATACATATATATATAATAACCTTGGGCAATTTTTTTTAATCACTTTATACTTGTATAAATTCACTTTTATACTTCAAATACATTCAAAACCCTTTTCTTTTGTCAATAGATTCAACAAGGGAAGTCTACCATATATAACCAGATATATAACTTTGTTTATTCCAAATCAAATATTCAAATTTGATTACTCTTTTATAAAGTTATTAACCACATTACTTTTCTTTATAAAGTGAACCTTAAATCATAGAAATTTCCAATTTCCATTTTACCTCATCATATATTCCACAAAATATACTTTTCATTTCAAAGACCAATTTACAATTCTTATCCATAAATTTTCAATATCAATTTCATTCAAAACCCGTACAATGTACACATATCATCCGTACGCTATATCAATCTGATCGCTCACTCGATCACACAATTTCACTTCCGAACTAGTATTGTCCACCCAACTTCCTAGTGCGGACTCAGATTTGGTTTCTTGATCAGAAACCGTCATTCTCCTTGCATAGTCACAACTATGATAGAGAATATCCAGAACCAATCAAAAATACATATCCAGGTTCGCCGTCAAAAATCGAGCGAAAAATCCCAACTCGGATTGATAATACTATCTCGAAATTCTGTGCTCGAATCTGGATCAAACCACTATGCGAATAGAATAATCTACGTACATCCTACGTATTTATCTTCATTGACTATCAGTTAAATCAATTCCCTTTCTATTCATCCTTACTTTGATTTTATTCACTTATTCTCATTTGCCTTAATCCCCATTTAGATTATCACTTCAATTCTTATCTCAGTTGGGTATTTAATCAATAACAGTTTGAACACCGACCAGTTTATATCTAGAAAATAACTTGAATTTTTTTAAAAAAATAGATAAGTAGTTGAAAATAATTATTAGTTTGTAAAATAGCTTTAAAACAGTTAAGTAATTGTAAAATTGTTAAATAGTTCCCAAAAGTACTTGTAAAACAAGCTTAAGATAGTTTTAGGTTTAAAAAGAAAAGTTGTATAGTAAATAGTTTGGAAAAATAGATTTATATTAAACAATTTATTTTAAAAAATAGTCTAGAGTCAAACTGTTCAATTCCCCATCAATTCAATTTAAATTTCCACTTCCATTTAAATTGACTCATTTCTAATTTGAATAACTTCAATCTCCCTTGAACTTGATTTATCCCCAATTCAAGTTGAATTAACCTCAATTTCTTTCCAAATTCAAATCAAATTCCATTTGAGTTTAAACATATTCACTTTAATTACAATTCCAAATTATTCAAATTAATTTAGACTAATTTCAAATTGAACCCACTTCAATTTCAAATCATTTCAATTTCTATATGAATTAATCCCAATTCCCATTTGAATTTGAACTCATTCAATCTTCAATTTTATTACAAATTAATCCAATTCAAATTTTCCATTTGAATTTTATACTTATCCATCTTCAATTCTAGTTAATTCAAACTAAATTCAATTTGAACTAATGAAATCTGAATCTCAACTTTAAACCATCTCGAATTATATAAATTCGAGTTAAATTTTCAAATGTTGATTTAACCCCTTAAATCAAATTAACCTTTATTTTTAAATCAATAATCCAAATCTTTAAACAATTAAATTCTGAGTCCGATTCTCAAAATTCCATTTTAAATTATCTTTACTTAACTTATTTCAAGGTTCAAACAAGAGTTCAAAACAAATTTTATCTTAAAAATTCAATTTATTACCCAATTTTATCTTCCAATTTTGAAACCAGTACTTAAACAAATTTTAATTTACAAATTCAATTATTCAAATTTTCAATTCAAAGTAATTCCATATCCTTATTTTAAATTAAAGTTAAATTTCCCTTTTATCACAATGATGGATATATTACTACACTTCATTCCTCATTCATTTAAACAAATCCAATTCACAATTTAAAGATTATTAATAACAATAGGATGATATCATCCAATTTATTCTAAAACATCTGTGACGACCCGGCTTTCATCGACCAGAAAGTCGTATCGCTGATAAGAAAGAAAGGGATAGAAAGAGAAAAGAAGAGAAGAAAGAAAGAAACAACAACAGAATCTAAACAGCGGAACGAATAAATTATATTAATAACATAAACTATTACATAGTATCATATACAACAACTATCAGAGTTACACAACATATACAACACATACTAGACAGTTATAAACACCTGTCTAGTTTCTACAATATAAGATACAACACAGATAACAATGACTCAGAGATCAACACAGCGGAACTACTATATCTCTACAGCGCTGAAGCCTCCTGCTCCATTGCTCCTCGAGATAACTCGTCAAAGCAAACCTGACTCTCTTGGCTACTCGTAAAAATTTGAGTACCCAAGAGTTTATATAAAACAGAAATAAACACTTGGGTCAGACATGGGTCTGGTGTGAGTAAACGGGTTAACTTACTTAACTTCAAAACCTTTGAAATCAAAAGGTATCACGTAAGACTTCCCACACATAAACATGGAAAAGTTTTTACCTTACGCTAACCAAAACTTGATAGGAAATCTGGTTATATTATAATAGGTCTAGGGTTTTCAAATAAATATGAAATAGCTGAAATTGTTACATTATTAAATTCCAGCATACATAGGTATACAATCAAGACCGTTATCACTTATTGGAAGTTGGATTTCCATACAATGGCAGGGCTACTGGGGTACCGCCCGTCACAGTACGTGGCCTAGATCACCGTACCGAGGAGTACGCCCGCTCCCCTGCAACACAAAGCCGGAACCATCCCTTACTGGATAATTCCGAATAAAATCACCCCACGGTTGTGTACATCAACCGCACCACTAAGTCGAAAATAGAAAGGGACATCTAGACAGGGATGACCTTACTCTCAGTGGGCGCTACCCACGAAGCCTTGCTGCACCTCCCCTGTTTTAGCCATTCCCGGTTGATGAGGCTTGAGGTCACGATTACCTTTAATCAGAACACTTCACTTAGAATGCTCATCGTCCACCTGACGATGTTTTGAAAGCATTCAATCCATACAAGTTCGTTCCGGGTTCGAACGAAACCGAAGGCATTATCTCGTTACACTCGTTTTGGAATCACCCTCAGAGTTAACGACAATAACCCTTGCACTCTGAATCTTCATCTTCACTTGAGATTCACGACCTATCGTTAATTTGGATCGATGTGGTATTCGGGTCTCCAGACCTGGAAATCCGGTATACGGAAACCCGATCCCGGTCTCATCGAAATCCAAAACGTATCTTTTAAGGCCAAGTTGTTTAAAGGTTTAAACAATTCAATTCAATACTTGAATTCACATAGCTTTTAACATAGATAAATATCATACATTTATCACAGATATATCATAGTATATCATCCAATAGATATCAACCAAATCAGACATTCTACTCAACCATCATTCATAAGCAACCATTTATTAATCTCTATTTTAATTAATTTAATCAACTTAAATTAAATTAATTACTTAAGAATTAATTCCTAACCTTGCTTAATCAACCATTAATTAATTTCAATCCATTTAATTAATTAATCATTAAATATTAATCATTCTTGATTAATTATTAATTACATAAAGTAATTACCCTTTAATTAATTTCACAAATTAATTATTCTTAATCATTTATAGTAATTAACCTTTAATTACTTTCATTAATTCCAATAATTAATGATCGTTAATTAATTACTTTCATTAATTAATTAACTATAATTATTTTACATTATTCCTTAATTAATCACATTAATCAATCATACTATAATTAATTATTCTCATTAATCCATCTTAAATGATCATTAACAGTAATTAACTATTCTTAATTTATTTCTTAATTACTTTAATTTCTTTTATAAATCCTTTTTGATTAATTACACTAACTACATACAGTAATTCAATTATCAATTACTTATACCAAGTAATTACACTTAACCAATCTTATTAAGTAATTATACTTAATCAATTATCGAGTGACTATTTTTAATTAATTATCAAATTAATTAACTTAAATAAATCACATTCATTTCTTAAATCATAACTGAGTAACTCATCCTTAATTACCCTTTTAAACAAATTAATTAATCCCTAATTACAGATTAATAATTCTTTAACTATTAATTAATAAACCTTAATTATTAATCAATATCTTCTTCAAACAAAGTAATTAATCCCTAATTACTTTTATAATTAATTAATTAAACTTAATTAACTAATTAATTATCTCTTAATTATTAATTAATAAAGCTTAATTATTAATTAACAAATTAATTACCAATTTAATTAATCCATAATTACCAATTAGTCAATTCTTAATGACAATTAATTAATTCCTTAATAATAGTTAATTAATCCTTAATTAACTTTAATTATAAATTAATAATCTCTTAATTATTAATTAAGAAAACTTAATTATTACTTAATAAAACTTTATTAAATACTTCTTAATTACTGGTTTAATTAACCCTTAATTACTAAATAAATCCTTATTAATAATTAATTAAATTAATTAATTAAACTTAAATCTCTTAATTAACTTAATTAATTTCAACTCTTTAAAAATCTTAATTATCCTTGAGATTAAATATTATCATTAAAACATTTAATCTTAGTAATTAACTTACTTAATTAAATCATTAATTAAGTTTTAAAATAAATAATCATTAATTACTTATCTCTAATTATTAATTAACAATCCTTAATTTACAAGTAAAAAAAATAGTTGAAACCCTTAACTGTTAATTAATAAATCCTTAATTAATAACTAATTCAATTAATTAATCACTCTTTATTTATTCCATTATTATCAAACTTAAATTAAGTTTTAAGATAAAACATTTTCTCAATAATTACTTTATTACATTTCCAATTAAATTTGGAAATAACTTAAGATTTTGATTTAATATATTTAAGTTAATCAATTCATATAACTTAATTTATTCAAATCATTCATTTCAAAGAAATGAATTTTCAAGACAATTGATTTAACTTGATTAAAAAATCTTACTTTTATTTAAATTTTAAAAACTGGTTTAGATATTTACTTTGGGTTTTCTCATATGTACTTGAACAAAACAAAACAAATACATCTTCCTCTTTCTTCATTTTAAAACAGAGTTTAGTTTTAAATTTTAAAAACTGTTTTGAAAGCTTAACAGGTTCACTCGAAATCACGCGTACAACCCTATAACAGACCCGAGCCAAAAGCCTTCTTCCCCGAGTAATTTTTAAACTGTGTTTTAAAATTTTAAACTGTTAAAAACTTTAACAGTTATCACCCAAATGCACACGTACTACCCTAGAACAAACCCGAGTAAAAACTTAATCTACGCGATTCTTTCCCGAGTACGAACTCGAGTAGCTTCTTCTCTCCAAACTCAAACTCACTGACACAGAAAATCGATCGTGCACATGCACATCCAATCGTGGCGACTCCGACCAACTTTCCGGCCTTCAACATGTCGACAACGACTTCACCATCCTTCTCGTCGCCTCCATTCAACCATTCCGTCAACTAATCGAAAAACGAGCACAAAGCCCAAAACTGGAACTTAATCACTTCGATCGGAAACCACTCTCGCCGTCATCACTAAATCTTCATTACGTCTTCCAGCACCTTTTCCCCCTTTGCGATCACGACCGGTGCACCACCATCGCCACATTTGCCTTGAATATATCGGTTATCATGTCGTCAGGGAAAACCCTACTTTACCAAACTCCGATCACTACGACCATTGATAAAATACAAATCTATTTTTCCAGCTATCTCTAACCCTCCAGCTAACCTTGACAAAGATCCGACCCCATCCACCGTACCCATCATCGGAATTTGATGATTAGACAAAAACAGATCAACTCCTAATATCTTGACAATCCCAAGCCTAAAAATCCTAATATATATATCAAAAATCATAACTTTAAAAGACTAATCTGGTTATATTGGTGAAACTGGAAATCATGGAAGTCGAATTTCTGAGTTGTTTGATTTTTTACTGTAAATTCTATATTCCAATTAAAACTACTAACTAACTATACTTTAAAATATTTTTAAAATTAGTGTCTGGTTAATACAAACATATTTCTTTAAAGGTTTATAACCTAAAAGAGATTTGGGAAAAAGAAATGAACTTTTGAACATATCTTAGCCTGCTGAAATCAAAACAGAGACTGGTATAATCTCTAAACAGACATGCATACACAATGAACTCATACATATATACATACAAGTATATTCATACATTCATGCAAGCATTTCACAACATAATTACAAGGATTTATCACATGCAGAGCTTCATTCATCACAGATATTTACAAACACATGCAGATTTATATTTACTTAAACTTTTTTAAATAAAAAGTTTACTCACCTATTTCAAAGAGGCAGAGAGTTTTGGAAAAACTGGAATGTTGTGATCTTTGAAAACTGGAAACTTTTGAAACTGAATTGCTTCATTTCTTTAAAACCGAAGAGCTTGTTTTGAAAACTTGAAAACCATGAATTCTGGAATTTGTAAGCTTTGAAAACTTGCATGCACTTGTAAATGATGACTGGTCTTGAAAGAACAAATGGTTACAAATCTTTGGTGATTTACAGAGCTTTGATATGATCTGAAATGTGGTTTCAGGCAATTGAATCTGAGTTTGAGCTTTTGAAAATGAATTCAGGTTTGAGATGAATTTCAGTTTGGATTCTTGAGTTGGAAATGATTTCGGTTTGAAATATTTTTCAGTTTGAACATTTTTCTGGTTTTGGTTTTTCTTTGTTTTGAAAATGAGATTAGAAAAGGAAAGGAGAATGGAAAGGTAGGCTTTTATAAACTTAATTTATGGTTTATTAAAAATCAAGGAAAATGGAAAGAAAATTGACACTTGTCTCATACCTTAGCTAATTATCTCACACATGTATTTTTCATGTTTAAAAATTTAACACTTGTCATTATCCATTTATATTCTTTTTAAAAAGAGTTTTAAAACTTTTATATTAATTTCTTAATTAATAAATTCATTTCTTAATTAGGAAATGCTTTCCTATATTATAAATAAATGGAAACTTTTAAAAGAAAATAAAATAAAACTCATTTATATCCTAATAAAATCATATACATGTATTTCATTCATTTTTAAGTGTAAAAATATCTCTTGTATTCAATTCACTATTAAATAAATATTTTCTAAATTTATATGAATAAAATTCCTTTTAAAGAAAATATTGTAACAAATCTTATTTTAAATAAAAGCCTTATTCATATATTTTATACCCAAATAAAATAAAATAATTATCTTTTAAAGATTCAAATTTAAATCCAGATTAAAAATTCAAATTTTACTTTTAAAAATCCAATTTAAAAGTCAACTCAACATTTATATTTTAAATAAGCACATTATTAAGTTTGAAATGATTATTTCATTTAAAAACAACTCAAGACAATATATATATATATATATATATTTAAACAATACTTATTAATTTTAGAAATGATAAATCTATTTAAAATCAAATTTAAAATCACAACTTAAATAATTATTCTTATTAAAATCAATCTATACCATAATTAAAACATCTTATTATTATATTTGGTTATTTATATTTGAAATAACAATTTTATCAACTTAAAATTATTTAAATTTAGAGATTATCATATTTTAAACTTCTCGAAATCCCGGGATATCACATTCCTTCCCCCTTAAAAGAATTTCGTCCTCGAAATTTAAAACAAAAGATAATCCAAAAGTTTTATTTTATTTTCAAAAATCCAAGCATACATATCAACCGTACACTATCAATCAAACAACCATTCATCCAAACAAACAATTTTATCCAAACAAACAATTCATACAAACAAACAACTCTAGTTATCCGGACATAGATCCGGATAAACTCCCTAAAATTATCCCGAGTTTCCCCGATACAGATACTGGGTTACTCGCTCTATTAAATCCAAACTGGTAATTCAATACCGAAGCCAAAACACATATCCTCGCAAAAACTCAAAAAGATCCAATATACTTCGGAGTTATCTTCCTAGTCTTACCCAAACTCAATTGCTCCCTTCACTGAAGAAATAACAACGAAGTCTCCAACTTCGAATTCCAAAATTCTCCATCTCTAATCCACAGAAGAGTCGATTCTGGGCTGCCTTCACCTTTCCTGATCAGCTCAATCTTCGCTGATACTTCTCGACACAAACCGGACCACAAACAATCCAACAAACGGATCCTCTCAAGATCTACGGAAATCCAGAACACATACTCTACTCCACAATCATCGGTAGATTCCAAACACTTCTTTTATCAAGACAAAACAGATTCTCTCACCAATCTGACCTTCAAATCTTGAAAAGCTTCCTGTAGGAACCCTTTAGTCCAAACACTGCAACTTCCGGTTGCTTCTACTCTAGAACAACTACTACCAAGCTTTCGCTGCTCAACTCTGATCTGGATGTCGTCGATGAACTCGAACACAAACTAGATCAACACTTCCCATAAAATCTCTGACAACTCTATAACTCCTATATCTTCTAGAGATGCCTCAAACTCAAGCAAAAGATTTCCCAAGAGAACACTCAAACTATCGCAAGTCACTTTTGCGATCCTATCCATCCAATATCCAAAAATACTGTTCTTTCTTAATCCATCAGAACAGTCTAGTGCTTGACCAATCCATTTGAAAAATGAATTTACTCCGCAGCTTCTGAACTCCACTTTACGAACTGCTAAGCCAAAAGATCTTCCAGCAGGAACACAGAACACTTGAGCTGCACCGCTAACACGGATGACAAAGACTCCTTATCCAAAGCTTCTAGAGAACCCGGACCTCAGACCAAACACAAACATCCTGCTGAACTCAGCCACAACACCGAAGCAGACACACTTCCTTAAACTTGCTCCAAACAGAAAACTTCTTTGGGAACATTTATAGTCACTGCGTCTCATCACACAGCTACAATTTCCTGAGGTATCAAGATACCATCACTTGCTTCAGCTCTTCGGACAGATCCAAACTCCTCAAAAATCCGCTCACACGAGCATGATTCAAACTTATACTTCAATAATGGACTCCGAACCTTAACAGGTTTCCTTCAGAGATATGAAATTCTTACACCATATCAAAGTTCACTCGAGATGGTATTCGGTCTACAGTCTCGATAAATATACTTCCAACCTCAACATTCAAACTCCAACCATTGGTAGTCGTGTTTCACACACCACCACCCTATCTACCTTTATAACCTATTTGGAAAACCCGAACAGATAATCCAACAAATAGGTAGAATAGATATATATATATATATAGTTATATAAAAATTACAAATACGCTCTCTCAAGATAGACACCACTCCAGAGCTTAGGTATTCACTCAACCTACTGCTCTGATACCAAATGTGACGACCCGGCTTTCATCGACCAGAAAGTCGTATCGCTGATAAGAAAGAAAGGGATAGAAAGAGAAAAGAAGAGAAGAAAGAAAGAAACAACAACAGAATCTAAACAGCGGAACGAATAAATTATATTAATAACATAAACTATTACATAGTATCATATACAACAACTATCAGAGTTACACAACATATACAACACATACTAGACAGTTATAAACACCTGTCTAGTTTCTACAATATAAGATACAACACAGATAACAATGACTCAGAGATCAACACAGCGGAACTACTATATCTCTACAGCGCTGAAGCCTCCTGCTCCATTGCTCCTCCAGATAACTCGTCAAAGCAAACCTGACTCTCTTGGCTACTCGTAAAAATTTGAGTACCCAAGAGTTTATATAAAACAGAAATAAACACTTGGGTCAGACATGGGTCTGGTGTGAGTAAACGGGTTAACTTACTTAACTTCAAAACCTTTGAAATCAAAAGGTATCACGTAAGACTTCCCACACATAAACATGGAAAAGTTTTTACCTTACGCTAACCAAAACTTGATAGGAAATCTGGTTATATTATAATAGGTCTAGGGTTTTCAAATAAATATGAAATAGCTGAAATTGTTACATTATTAAATTCCAGCATACATAGGTATACAATCAAGACCGTTATCACTTATTGGAAGTTGGATTTCCATACAATGGCAGGGCTACTGGGGTACTGCCCGTCACAGTACGTGGCCTAGATCACCGTACCGAGGAGTACGCCCGCTCCCCTGCAACACAAAGCCGGAACCATCCCTTACTGGATAATTCCGAATAAAATCACCCCACGGTTGTGTACATCAACCGCACCACTAAGTCGAAAATAGAAAGGGACATCTAGACAGGGATGACCTTACTCTCAGTGGGCGCTACCCACGAAGCCTTGCTGCACCTCCCCTGTTTTAGCCATTCCCGGTTGATGAGGCTTGAGGTCACGATTACCTTTAATCAGAACACTTCACTTAGAATGCTCATCGTCCACCTGACGATGTTTTGAAAGCATTCAATCCATACAAGTTCGTTCCGGGTTCGAACGAAACCGAAGGCATTATCTCGTTACACTCGTTTTGGAATCACCCTCAGAGTTAACGACAATAACCCTTGCACTCTGAATCTTCATCTTCACTTGAGATTCACGACCTATCGTTAATTTGGATCGATGTGGTATTCGGGTCTCCAGACCTGGAAATCCGGTATACGGAAACCCGATCCCGGTCTCATCGAAATCCAAAACGTATCTTTTAAGGCCAAGTTGTTTAAAGGTTTAAACAATTCAATTCAATACTTGAATTCACATAGCTTTTAACATAGATAAATATCATACATTTATCACAGATATATCATAGTATATCATCCAATAGATATCAACCAAATCAGACATTCTACTCAACCATCATTCATAAGCAACCATTTATTAATCTCTATTTTAATTAATTTAATCAACTTAAATTAAATTAATTACTTAAGAATTAATTCCTAACCTTGCTTAATCAACCATTAATTAATTTCAATCCATTTAATTAATTAATCATTAAATATTAATCATTCTTGATTAATTATTAATTACATAAAGTAATTACCCTTTAATTAATTTCACAAATTAATTATTCTTAATCATTTATAGTAATTAACCTTTAATTACTTTCATTAATTCCAATAATTAATGATCGTTAATTAATTACTTTCATTAATTAATTAACTATAATTATTTTACATTATTCCTTAATTAATCACATTAATCAATCATACTATAATTAATTATTCTCATTAATCCATCTTAAATGATCATTAACAGTAATTAACTATTCTTAATTTATTTCTTAATTACTTTAATTTCTTTTATAAATCCTTTTTGATTAATTACACTAACTACATACAGTAATTCAATTATCAATTACTTATACCAAGTAATTACACTTAACCAATCTTATTAAGTAATTATACTTAATCAATTATCGAGTGACTATTTTTAATTAATTATCAAATTAATTAACTTAAATAAATCACATTCATTTCTTAAATCATAACTGAGTAACTCATCCTTAATTACCCTTTTAAACAAATTAATTAATCCCTAATTACAGATTAATAATTCTTTAACTATTAATTAATAAACCTTAATTATTAATCAATATCTTCTTCAAACAAAGTAATTAATCCCTAATTACTTTTATAATTAATTAATTAAATTTAATTAACTAATTAATTATCTCTTAATTATTAATTAATAAAGCTTAATTATTAATTAACAACTTAATTACCAATTTAATTAATCCATAATTACCAATTAGTCAATTCTTAATGACAATTAATTAATTCCTTAATAATAGTTAATTAATCCTTAATTAACTTTAATTATAAATTAATAATCTCTTAATTATTAATTAAGAAAACTTAATTATTACTTAATAAAACTTTATTAAATACTTCTTAATTACTGGTTTAATTAACCCTTAATTACTAAATAAATCCTTATTAATAATTAATTAAATTAATTAATTAAACTTAAATCTCTTAATTAACTTAATTAATTTCAACTCTTTAAAAATCTTAATTATCCTTGAGATTAAATATTATCATTAAAACATTTAATCTTAGTAATTAACTTACTTAATTAAATCATTAATTAAGTTTTAAAATAAATAATCATTAATTACTTATCTCTAATTATTAATTAACAATCCTTAATTTACAAGTAAAAAAAATAGTTGAAACCCTTAACTGTTAATTAATAAATCCTTAATTAATAACTAATTCAATTAATTAATCACTCTTTATTTATTCCATTATTATCAAACTTAAATTAAGTTTTAAGATAAAACATTTTCTCAATAATTACTTTATTACATTTCCAATTAAATTTGGAAATAACTTAAGATTTTGATTTAATATATTTAAGTTAATCAATTCATATAACTTAATTTATTCAAATCATTCATTTCAAAGAAATGAATTTTCAAGACAATTGATTTAACTTGATTAAAAAATCTTACTTTTATTTAAATTTTAAAAACTGGTTTAGATATTTACTTTGGGTTTTCTCATATGTACTTGAACAAAACAAAACAAATACATCTTCCTCTTTCTTCATTTTAAAACAGAGTTTAGTTTTAAATTTTAAAAACTGTTTTGAAAGCTTAACAGGTTCACTCGAAATCACGCGTACAACCCTATAACAGACCCGAGCCAAAAGCCTTCTTCCCCGAGTAATTTTTAAACTGTGTTTTAAAATTTTAAACTGTTAAAAACTTTAACAGTTATCACCCAAATGCACACGTACTACCCTAGAACAAACCCGAGTAAAAACTTAATCTACGCGATTCTTTCCCGAGTACGAACTCGAGTAGCTTCTTCTCTCCAAACTCAAACTCACTGACACAGAAAATCGATCGTGCACATGCACATCCAATCGTGGCGACTCCGACCAACTTTCCGGCCTTCAACATGTCGACAACGACTTCACCATCCTTCTCGTCGCCTCCATTCAACCATTCCGTCAACTAATCGAAAAACGAGCACAAAGCCCAAAACTGGAACTTAATCACTTCGATCGGAAACCACTCTCGCCGTCATCACTAAATCTTCATTACGTCTTCCAGCACCTTTTCCCCCTTTGCGATCACGACCGGTGCACCACCATCGCCACATTTGCCTTGAATATATCGGTTATCATGTCGTCAGGGAAAACCCTACTTTACCAAACTCCGATCACTACGACCATTGATAAAATACAAATCTATTTTTCCAGCTATCTCTAACCCTCCAGCTAACCTTGACAAAGATCCGACCCCATCCACCGTACCCATCATCGGAATTTGATGATTAGACAAAAACAGATCAACTCCTAATATCTTGACAATCCCAAGCCTAAAAATCCTAATATATATATATCAAAAATCATAACTTTAAAAGACTAATCTGGTTATATTGGTGAAACTGGAAATCATGGAAGTCGAATTTCTGAGTTGTTTGATTTTTTACTGTAAATTCTATATTCCAATTAAAACTACTAACTAACTATACTTTAAAATATTTTTAAAATTAGTGTCTGGTTAATACAAACATATTTCTTTAAAGGTTTATAACCTAAAAGAGATTTGGGAAAAAGAAATGAACTTTTGAACATATCTTAGCCTGCTGAAATCAAAACAGAGACTGGTATAATCTCTAAACAGACATGCATACACAATGAACTCATACATATATACATACAAGTATATTCATACATTCATGCAAGCATTTCACAACATAATTACAAGGATTTATCACATGCAGAGCTTCATTCATCACAGATATTTACAAACACATGCAGATTTATATTTACTTAAACTTTTTTAAATAAAAAGTTTACTCACCTATTTCAAAGAGGCAGAGAGTTTTGGAAAAACTGGAATGTTGTGATCTTTGAAAACTGGAAACTTTTGAAACTGAATTGCTTCATTTCTTTAAAACCGAAGAGCTTGTTTTGAAAACTTGAAAACCATGAATTCTGGAATTTGTAAGCTTTGAAAACTTGCATGCACTTGTAAATGATGACTAGTCTTGAAAGAACAAATGGTTACAAATCTTTGGTGATTTACAGAGCTTTGATATGATCTGAAATGTGGTTTCAGGCAATTGAATCTGAGTTTGAGCTTTTGAAAATGAATTCAGGTTTGAGATGAATTTCAGTTTGGATTCTTGAGTTGGAAATGATTTCGGTTTGAAATATTTTTCAGTTTGAACATTTTTCTGGTTTTGGTTTTTCTTTGTTTTGAAAATGAGATTAGAAAAGGAAAGGAGAATGGAAAGGTAGGCTTTTATAAACTTAATTTATGGTTTATTAAAAATCAAGGAAAATGGAAAGAAAATTGACACTTGTCTCATACCTTAGCTAATTATCTCACACATGTATTTTTCATGTTTAAAAATTTAACACTTGTCATTATCCATTTATATTCTTTTTAAAAAGAGTTTTAAAACTTTTATATTAATTTCTTAATTAATAAATTCATTTCTTAATTAGGAAATGCTTTCCTATATTATAAATAAATGGAAACTTTTAAAAGAAAATAAAATAAAACTCATTTATATCCTAATAAAATCATATACATGTATTTCATTCATTTTTAAGTGTAAAAATATCTCTTGTATTCAATTCACTATTAAATAAATATTTTCTAAATTTATATGAATAAAATTCCTTTTAAAGAAAATATTGTAACAAATCTTATTTTAAATAAAAGCCTTATTCATATATTTTATACCCAAATAAAATAAAATAATTATCTTTTAAAGATTCAAATTTAAATCCAGATTAAAAATTCAAATTTTACTTTTAAAAATCCAATTTAAAAGTCAACTCAACATTTATATTTTAAATAAGCACATTATTAAGTTTGAAATGATTATTTCATTTAAAAACAACTCAAGACAATATATATATATATATATATTTAAACAATACTTATTAATTTTAGAAATGATAAATCTATTTAAAATCAAATTTAAAATCACAACTTAAATAATTATTCTTATTAAAATCAATCTATACCATAATTAAAACATCTTATTATTATATTTGGTTATTTATATTTGAAATAACAATTTTATCAACTTAAAATTATTTAAATTTAGAGATTATCATATTTTAAACTTCTCGAAATCCCGGGATATCACAACATCCATCCATTTTCAATTTCCAAATCTCAAACCCATTTTGAGATCACACAAACTCCCAATCCAAATTAACCGTTTAACTCTCCAAGTTAAATCTCAATTTCATCTTGAAATTTCCAATTCAGGTTGCTTGTTAACTTATTTAACTTTCCCAAAGTTAAGTTCAATTTAATTTCATTAACCTTACCCAATTTGAATTCCTGCTTCCAAATTTAAACTTCACATTAATAATCCTATAAGTTCAAAAACTTATCACCTTGGGTTTCACATCTCATTCCAAATTTAAAACTCAACATTTAGAGTTTATTTCAAACTATTTTTTATATTATGTACATTCCTCATATATACATATTATTTCCTTTACACTCTAAGTTATCTTTAAATTTTAAACTACCTTTGGTTTTTAATTCAAAACAAATTCCTTTAAATTTTCAAACAACACTTGCTTGAAATATGACCCTTTTATTTAAATACATTAAATAATATTATTTATCATTTCTTTATCACTTTGAAACAAATTCTAAATTTTTTGGCTTGGATTTAAAACTTCACAATCTAGATCATCTTCAGTCCCAATTTATAAGTCATACTTATCTAGATGTTTTACTTCCCTAAAACATTTCATTTTTCTTACTCATTAATGCACATCTTATTAATCATTTATGATAATAACCAAGATTATCATATCTGAAAATTAATTCATTATTATCTTATTCTGAAATTCTTCTTAAATTCAAGATTTTAATTTCAGTTTGAATCCATTTCAAACTTATCTTTATTTAATTCCAATTTGGTTGTATTTCTATTTCCACTAAATTTAATTCCAATAATTTTTAACAACCCATTACCTTAACATTTATTAGTAAGAAATATTGCTTTATATATATCAAAATATATACTTATATAAAATCATTTAAAATCTTTATATATGAAAATAACAAGTACGCTCTCATATATATATATATATATATATACACTCAACTCATTCCAGGGTACTATTGACCCTATACTTATGAGTACACCCACCAGAGCCAAGGTTCTCGCTTAACCTTTCAGCTTTGATACCAAATGTAACGACCCGGAATTTCCGATCCCGAAAATTCAAGATAGTTAATAAAAGAAGAAAGAGATGGAAGAAGAAGGAAACAGAAACACCAAAACACAGATTCTCACATTCGCAGTGGATCAAAATATAATATTAAATAAAATAGCAGTTATACAAAGGAAAACTGTATCTGTTAATTTACATCAATACATCAGAGTTACAACATTTACACATACACTGGACAGATAAAATGAAATGACCCTCCTATATCTACTCTAATTTCATAAGGAAATTTTTTTTTTTAAGGTAAAGAAGATATATAAATATATAGATATATCATCCATTTCAATTATAATTCTCAGGGTCAATATCTTTTTCCAATAAGCCAAAATATATCCAGGATCACAATAATCAACCAATATAAATATATCAGTACAATCACAAATATAAACACATACATGTGAGGATGTATATGCCTCTCTTGTTTGAATCAGAGTTCTGGAAAACAAGAGGAGGTTGGATTGCTAATTTGTTTTATTATTATTTTTTTTTTAACCAAACAATCCACTGGAAACATACACATTAGTCTGTTTATACTAACTAAGAAGTGATCAAGCAATAATCAATAGTAAACAAGCTTTTTAATATAGATGTTTGTGTTAAGCTCTGAATAGTGACAAAATCAGTATAAAATAAAGTGGATCCTAAGGGAACACAAGCAACATCTAGGCGTAATGGAAACGCGCCTAACTTATACATGAAAGGTCACGAGTTCGAGTGCTATGCTGGTCGGTTCAAACACCATTTTTGGTTTTTCCTTTTTTTTTTTTCTCCTGTACAGTTTGCAATCTATTATCTACCTATATCTGCACATATATATATACTTTATTTTTGCCTATATTCCATCATACAAAACAATAATTCTTGCTTAATTATTTTTGAAACCCATCCCTATAACCTGGAAGGCTTCAGGATTGATATGAGTTAAGAGTCTGGTTCTGGGGTTTTGAGGATGATAGAGGTGTTTACCATTATTCAGGTTTGTATTTCTTCTTATAAGATCTGTCTGGCCTTTTTAAAATGCATTTGGTTAAATTCTGAGTGAAATTCAGATTCCTATTACAAGTGCAAAGGGAAAGGTGTGGTAAAATTTGCACAAAACATGTTTATGTGCATATATATCTGCAACTATTTGAATCTGGCTTCCATCTACCTTACCACAGATTCTTTCTTTATTTAAAAATAGGACATGAACAATTGTATGGAACAAGTTAAATTATGGAAACCTTGCAGCCATATAAAAACATTCAACCTATGCCTATTTCTTTTGTATACATATGCCATAGTAGAAAATAAAACCATTAAATTTTCTGAGAATCAACTATCCAGATTTTCCAAAACTTAAATCCTTTCCAAAGATTCATGATTGACTAATGCATTTATAAAATGTAATCATTCAATTTTTAACATGGTGTTCTTGCTAAATCCACTTACAAGATTTGATTAAAATTCTTTTTAAACATAACAGATATTTAACTTAGTTCATAAATTCCAGATACAAGTCAATTTCTTAACAAAATACTTAACAAAATATCCCTCCAATATTCAACACTTAGTACAAGTAGCAATTTAAGTTATCAATACATGCAGATTTCAACATTTAGGCTCTTATCTAACTAAGTTTAGCATGCTATATCTTCTTCTCAAGGCCTTGCTCCTACTCCTATTTAGTTGCTGCAATCCCTGAAAAAGCATTTGAAACTGCCTCATTTTAAATGAGACACCCCAGATGCCATTAGCACACTAGGGTCAGACACATGTCTGGTATGAGAAAATTCACAAAAGCAATTTGTTGATTAAGTTAAAATCAAGTTAAGTACATATACATAAGGTTCTGTCCTTTGGAATCAGGTAAATACTTATGTGCATGCTCTGTGTCATTGTGCATGTGCACACTTCAACTTTCTTTCCAGAGACTTCACACATGAATATGGCACATACATTCAAGCATACAACTCAATCATAGACAAACAATCATTCATACCAAACAGGAAAATAACTAATATGAGTTAATTCACTTATTCAATTCTCATATTTCAAATCTGGGAAAAATTCTAGTTTTCTCATCTGCTCAAGTATTATTTCCTTGGTATATTTATCTATCCTTGGTCTCATCTGCAATATTTATGAATCAATGGACACACTGTAATGAACTAATTCACTCCATTACACAAAGATCTCAGGACTTAAACAAGCCATGTGTCAACTTATGTTACTCAAGCACACAAGTCATTCCTGCAGTGTTCTTGACCCCAATTTCCTAATCAGGTTTTAATTAATAATAACCCCTTTTGATTGTTCATGACAAAACCATTCAGTGATTCATTAACTGAAAACATCTATATCATGGTATCTCATGTTATTCATGACCATACAGAAACAACAAGCAAACAACCATTGGTGACTACAAAAATAAGGTTCTGTATATATATAGAGATATTCATCCTGGTATATTTTTCTTTAAAGGAGTTTAGGCAGCTAACATTGGTTTATGGCTTCTGGGGGAGTTTTTCTTTTTGCAACCATTTGTGCTTGAGTTAAACTCAGAATAATCTGGTTTCACTGAATCACAAAATTTTGTTTGCTATGCATTTTATTGAATCAGGAGCATCAGCACATAGGCAGCCCTATTGCACCCCTGATTCCTTTCTATTTCAAGCCTCAGCACTTATACATGAGTATATTGCAGCTCAACATTATTTACATCTTTCTGGGTTGAGCCAAAACCAATACTACTTGCCTATTCTCAACATTATATTTTCTGGGTATTTGTTTATATCCCTAAACATTAACATATCAGAGATCTGAGTGTATAAAACAGACATGTATGCTAACAACACATAAAACTTTGTTATAATAAAACAAGTGATCAACCAAAGAAAATCAAAACATATTTAGGTTTAAATCCACAGATAAACATTCATATATGAAAATACTCTTTGAATAAAAATACTTTTATCTGGCTGCCTACATTAGGACTTATTGCCTTAGATTTTTGAGTGAGTTTTCTCACCTAGCTCTCTTCTTTGTTTCCTTAATTAATTGATGAGCTTCTGCCCTTAACCTCAAGCTCTCTTCCTTCCCTTGTCTTATGATTTCTATGGTGTTGTTTTTCTTTTTTTTTTCAAAATTCTTTTCTGAGGAGAAGAGGAGGCTGCTGCATATACATGTATATATATACAGGGTCTCTCTTAGGGTTTTGGGTATTGGCTAAAGCCATTTTTGCCCACCAGAAAATCATGTTATCTGAATTTTAAACCCAAAGTTTTACCCCTTCCCGGCTTAATTTGGGTGAAGAGAAAAGTGGTTACACATTTTTTTTTCAGAAATTTGCTTTTCAGAAAATACTTTTCCCCCTTGTCTACAATCATGCTAAAAATGTGACTTGGTTTTGTTATTTATTAAATACTCTTTTCTAATTCTGCCTATACCAAGAACTTCTCTGTTTTATCTTATTTTCCTATTTTCAGCTTTCATGTAAATGGTATGTACTTCCTTTATTTATTTATAAGAGAATTATTCCTTTTTATATCTCCATTCTTTTCATTTCTGCTTATATTAAAATGTGTCTGTATATTTTATTTCACTAGTTTAAACTCTAGTATTTTATTAACACACATATATTTGTATATAAGTCTTTCTGAAATAATTAGTATACCCTCCTATATATCCCTACATCATTCTATACTGACACACACACATATGCACATTTACTCTCAAATTATTCAGTAGCACTCATATATACATTTACTTGTGCATACTACTTTTAAGAATTTAATCTACATATATATATATATTTATTTCCATACACGTCAATATGTATGTATTCTTGGAGTTCAGGGTTTTTAGCTTATATTCATGTGCATTTCCTGTGCACCCATGTACACACACTGATACAATATCAAGCTATATCAATTCCTCCTTTAAAATTTATTTAAAAATTATTTTAAATTCATTTATATTTTCCAGGATAAATTCCTAAAATCTTGGGTCATTACATACACCCCTCCTTTTAGAAATTGTGTCCCACAATTTTCCTAAGCTTAAAATAAATTTTAAACTTAATTCAGAGAACAAGTATATTCTCTACTAAATAGATTCTTAGTTCTATACTAACTAAAAATATATTCATCCAAAATAAAGAAAACAATCAAAAATCAGAATTACCTTAATCTGAAAATAGCTTAGGATAATTCATCCTAACCTTGTCTTCTAATTCCCATGTGCAATCACTAGGATCTAGACTCCACTGTACCTTCACAAGTTTTAGAGATTTATTCCTCAACTTCTTCACATCTTTTGCCAAGATTCCCACTGGATCCTTCTCATAAATCAAATTAGGATTTATCTGCACTTGGGTTGGGGTTTCAAGAATTTCTGCCTTGTCATGGACCCACCTTCTCAATTGTGATACATGAAAAACATCATGTATACCTTGCATGTTTTCTGGTAATTCCAACCTATATGCCAAGGGACCAATTCTCTCCAGAATTTTGTATGGTCCAATATATCTTGGGGTTAATTTGCCTTGTTTTCCAAACCTCAGCACATTTTTCATGGGTGAGATTTTGATGAAAACAAAATTTCCCACTTCATATTCTACCTGCCTCCTTCTCATGTCTGCAAATTTCTTTTGCCTATCTTGAGCTGCTGTCATTCTTCTTCTTATCAACTCAATTTTCTCCTTGGTTTCTTGTATGTACTCAGGTCCTAAAATAGACCTTTCTCCTGCTTCTACCCAGCAAACAAGTGACAAGCAGGGTTTACCATATAAGGCTTCAAATGGAGCCATTCCTATGGTGCTTTGGTAGCTGTTGTTGTATGTAAATTCAACTAGATGAAGATAATCTTCCCAATTGCCCCCAAAATCCAGTATACATGCCCTCAACATGTCCTCCAAAACTTTGTTTACCACCTCAGTCTGCCCATCTGATTGAGGATGGTAGGCAGTACTTAAACATAGTTCACTTCCCATTGCTTCTTGAAAGCTTCTCCAGAATTTTGAAGTGAAGATGGTATCCCTGTCACTCACAATGGTTTTGGGAATGCCATGTAACCTTACCACTTCTTTTATAAAAATTTGAGCTAGTTTTGGTGCAGTTCTTTCTGACTTGACTGGGATGAAGTGTGCTACCTTGGTTAGCCTATCAACTATCACCCATATACTTGTATTACTTCTCTTAGATCTAGGTAGTCCATCTATGAAGTCCATAGATATGTCTTCCCACTTCCACTGTGGTACACTAAGAGGTTGCATCAACCCTGATGGTCTTTGAGTTTCAGCCTTGACTTGTTGGCAAGTCATACATTTGGCAATGTACTTGGCTATATCAGATTTCATTCCCTTCCACCAGAAGTCTCTTTTCAAATTTTGATACATTTTTGTGTTACCTGGGTGTATGGAGTATTTACTCCTGTGATATTCATTCAATATCTCCCTCTTAAATTCTATGTCCTCTGGTACACACATCCTATTCTGGTATCTCACATAACCATCTTTATCAATGTGGTGTTTCATTACTTCCTCCCCTCTTGAGAGGAGCATTTTCTTCTCTAATAAGTGAGCATCTTGTTCTTGCATTTTTCCTACTTTCAGAATTAAATCTGGTTGAAGAGTCATTAAGCTTAACTTCCCTTTTTCTTCTTGTGCACCATGCATCTGCACACAACCATTCTCCTCAATCTCTAACTCAGTTAGCAAAGACAAATCTTTAAATTCTGCTATCATCATCATAGCCAATTTAGCATGCTGTCTACTTAGAGCATCTGCAACTTTGTTTGCTTTGCCTGGTGTATAGAGTATGTCAAAGTCATAGGCAGCTAAGAACTCCACCCATCTATGTTGCCTCATGTTTAAATCTTTTTGTGAAAACAAATATTTTAGAGACTTGTGGTCAGTGTAAAGTTCAAACTTAGTGCCTAACAAATAATGTCTCCAAAGTTTTAAAGCATATATCACAGCTGCTAATTCGAGATCATGTGTGGCATACCTTACTTCATGGGGTTTAAGTTGTCTGGATGCATATGCAATGACTTGGCCTTGTTGCATCAACACTGCACCCAAGCCAAATCCACTAGCATCAGTGTATACCACTAATTCTTCATTTCCATGTGGTACCTTTAGAATTGGAGCATTCACCAATGCCTCCTTCAACTATTCAAAAGACTTTTCACATTTTTCTGACCAAACAAAAGCTTGGTTCTTCCTGGTTAGGTTAGTGAGTGGTGTAGAAATTTTTGAAAAATCTTTTATAAACCTTCTATAATACCCTGCCATCCCCATAAATGACCTCACTTCACTCACAGTGCTTGGCCTCTTCCATGCTTGAATAGCCACTACTTTATTGGGGTTCACAGAAATTCCTTTGGCAGATATAACATGGCCAAGAAAATGTACTTCCTCCTTCCAAAACACACATTTTGAAAATTTTGCCTTTAAATCTTTTTCCCTTAGTCTAGACAAAACCAGGTGCAAATGATGCTTATGTTCTTCCACTGTCTTGGAATAAATCAAAATGTCATCTATAAAAATAAGCACAAACTTGTCTAAACAATCTCTAAAGGTTCTGTTCATTAAATCAACAAAGTAAGATGGTGCATTGGTCAAGCCAAATGGCATAACCAAAAATTCATACAACCCATACCTAGTGTTAAAGGCAGTGTACTTGATGCTTGATTCTTCCACCTTCATTTGATGAAAACCAGATGCTAAGTCAAGTCTAGAAAATACTTTTGCCCCTGCTAATTGATCAAAAAGATCATCTATTCTTGGCAATGGGTATTTATTTTTAATAGTTACCTTGTTTAATTCTCTATAATCTATGCAGAGTCTTAAGGAGCCATCTTGCTTCTTAACAAATACCACTGGTGCTCCCCAGCAAGAATTACTTGGTCTTATAAAACCCTTTTCTTCCAATTCTTCTAACTATTTCTTTAATTCTTTTAGTTCATTTGGCCCCATTCTAGTTGGCTTCTTAATCACTGGGCTTGCTCCTGGAACTAGATTGATCTGGAATTCTACTGGTCTATGGTGTGGAATACCCTTGACTTCACCAAACACATCCAAATATTCATTGACTATGGGAATTTTTTCAATGGTTAGTTCATTAAAATCTTTTTCTGAGTCAACTAAATGATATAGTCTTCCTTCCTTAGCTACCTCACATAAAACTGTGATTCTCTGGCCTCTAGAATTTTGCAATGATATGGTGGATGAGTCTAAATTGATTATGGCTTTAAATTGCCTTAACCAGTCTACCCCCAATATAACACCTATATTTGGGTAATTCAAAACATATAAATTGGAAATAAACATATTTCCTCCTATGTTTAACTCCACATCCACACAAATCATATTTAAAACACTAGAACTCCCCAATGGACTTTGTATATGCAATGGGGTTTCAACCAATATGCAATTCAGTTTTAGCATTTTAACCAATTCATAAGAAATTAAGGAGTGAGTTGCCCCAGTATCATATACTACTGTTATGGGTATGGTACAAATAAGTAATGTACCTTCCACTTGGCTATGGTTTACAGTGTTACTCTCCACTGTGGCTTTGCCTTTTCCTTCCAAATTTGCCAATTTGCCTTGCTGTTTATACTCAGGACAATTCCTCTTCATATGCCCCTCTTTCCCACATAGATAGCATTTGAAAGCTCCTCCTTTCAATTCTGGACATCTTGGTTTGATATGCCCTTCCTTTCCACACTGATGGCACACAATTTTCTTCTTGTCTTCCTTAGCCTTGACATCTCCAGTGTTTTTGCTACTAGCCTCTTCTTTCTTCTTATCATAAGGGTGATACCTCCCCTTACCTTTCTTGTTATTATTGCTCTTAAAATTTCTGAACTTCTCCCTTTCCTTGTCATGCTGCTCCAACCTCAAAGCTAAGTCTATCACATGATCAAAAGTCTTGTCTGCATAGGGTAACATGGCTCTGCTAAGTCCTGGGTTCAGACCTTTTATGTACCTATCATTTTTAGATGCCTCATCTGCCACAAGCATTGCTCCATATGTGGAAAGCCCCTCAAACTTTTGAGTGTATTCAGTGACAGTCATGGTTCCTTGTCTAAGTCTAATGAATTCTTCTAGCAAGGTAGTCTTTGCTGATGCTGGTACAAACCTTGCTTCCAACATCTCTTTGAATTGATTCCAAGTGATTTCATTCTCATTCCTTCCTGCAATGATTACTTCCCACCAGCCTAAAGCTACTCCTTTTAGCTGTCTTGAAGCCACTTGCCTCTTTCTTTGATCATCAAGTTGCATGTCATTGAAAATTCTTTCCAATGTTCTCAACCATGTTTGAATTTCCATGACACTCTCTGTCCCTTCAAAGCTTTTGCCTCCTAAATGAGTATATGTCTTAAGTAATTTTGAGAGTTCTTCATAGGGATTTTCTTGCCTTTGTCCTGCCCCATCCCTAAATGCTCTCACCAAGTCTTGCAGATTGACCATTGGTGGTGCATGGGAAGATCCTGCTCCCTGATTGGGTGGTCTCCCTACCATAGTTTGCTAATAATAATTTACATAGCTGGTTAGTTTGATATTTAGTTCCTTTTAATTTTTTTTTTTAAGAACTTGATCCTTACTTCTTCTATGTTAAATAACATAGCTCTGATACCAACTGAAATGACCCTCCTACATCTACTCTAATTTCATAAGGAAATTTTTTTTTTTAAGGTAAAGAAGATATATAAATATATAGATATATCATCCATTTCAATTATAATTCTCAGGGTCAATATCTTTTTCCAATAAGCCAAAATATATCCAGGATCACAATAATCAACCAATATAAATATATCAGTACAATCACAAATATAAACACATACATGTGAGGATGTATATGCCTCTCTTGTTTGAATCAGAGTTCTGGAAAACAAGAGGAGGTTGGATTGCTAATTTGTTTTATTATTTTTTTTTAACCAAACAATCCACTGGAAACATACACATTAGTCTGTTTATACTAACTAAGAAGTGATCAAGCAATAATCAATAGTAAACAAGCTTTTTAATATAGATGTTTGTGTTAAGCTCTGAATAGTGACAAAATCAGTATAAAAGAAAGTGGATCCTAAGGGAACACAAGCAACATCTAGGCGTAATGGAAACGCGCCTAACTTATACATGAAAGGTCACGAGTTCGAGTGCTATGCTGGTCGGTTCAAACACCATTTTTGGTTTTTCCTTTTTTTTTTCTCCTGTACAGTTTGCAATCTATTATCTACCTATATCTGCACATATATATATACTTTATTTTTGCCTATATTCCATCATACAAAACAATAATTCTTGCTTAATTATTTTTGAAACCCATCCCTATAACCTGGAAGGCTTCAGGATTGATATGAGTTAAGAGTCTGGTTCTGGGGTTTTGAGGATGATAGAGGTGTTTACCATTATTCAGGTTTGTATTTCTTCTTATAAGATCTGTCTGGCCTTTTTAAAATGCATTTGGTTAAATTCTGAGTGAAATTCAGATTCCTATTACAAGTGCAAAGGGAAAGGTGTGGTAAAATTTGCACAAAACATGTTTATGTGCATATATATCTGCAACTATTTGAATCTGGCTTCCATCTACCTTACCACAGATTCTTTCTTTATTTAAAAATAGGACATGAACAATTGTATGGAACAAGTTAAATTATGGAAACCTTGCAGCCATATAAAAACATTCAACCTATGCCTATTTCTTTTGTATACATATGCCATAGTAGAAAATAAAACCATTAAATTTTCTGAGAATCAACTATCCAGATTTTCCAAAACTTAAATCCTTTCCAAAGATTCATGATTGACTAATGCATTTATAAAATGTAATCATTCAATTTTTAACATGGTGTTCTTGCTAAATCCACTTACAAGATTTGATTAAAATTCTTTTTAAACATAACAGATATTTAACTTAGTTCATAAATTCCAGATACAAGTCAATTTCTTAACAAAATACTTAACAAAATATCCCTCCAATATTCAACACTTAGTACAAGTAGCAATTTAAGTTATCAATACATGCAGATTTCAACATTTAGGCTCTTATCTAACTAAGTTTAGCATGCTATATCTTCTTCTCAAGGCCTTGCTCCTACTCCTATTTAGTTGCTGCAATCCCTGAAAAAGCATTTGAAACTGCCTCATTTTAAATGAGACACCCCAGATGCCATTAGCACACTAGGGTCAGACACATGTCTGGTATGAGAAAATTCACAAAAGCAATTTGTTGATTAAGTTAAAATCAAGTTAAGTACATATACATAAGGTTCTGTCCTTTGGAATCAGGTAAATACTTATGTGCATGCTCTGTGTCATTGTGCATGTGCACACTTCAACTTTCTTTCCAGAGACTTCACACATGAATATGGCACATACATTCAAGCATACAACTCAATCATAGACAAACAATCATTCATACCAAACAGGAAAATAACTAATATGAGTTAATTCACTTATTCAATTCTCATATTTCAAATCTGGGAAAAACTCTAGTTTTCTCATCTGCTCAAGTATTATTTCCTTGGTATATTTATCTATCCTTGGTCTCATCTGCAATATTTATGAATCAATGGACACACTGTAATGAACTAATTCACTCCATTACACAAAGATCTCAGGACTTAAACAAGCCATGTGTCAACTTATGTTACTCAAGCACACAAGTCATTCCTGCAGTGTTCTTGACCCCAATTTCCTAATCAGGTTTTAATTAATAATAACCCCTTTTGATTGTTCATGACAAAACCATTCAGTGATTCATTAACTGAAAACATCTATATCATGGTATCTCATGTTATTCATGACCATACAGAAACAACAAGCAAACAACCATTGGTGACTACAAAAATAAGGTTCTGTATATATATAGAGATATTCATCCTGGTATATTTTTCTTTAAAGGAGTTTAGGCAGCTAACATTGGTTTATGGCTTCTGGGGGAGTTTTTCTTTTTGCAACCATTTGTGCTTGAGTTAAACTCAGAATAATCTGGTTTCACTGAATCACAAAATTTTGTTTGCTATGCATTTTATTGAATCAGGAGCATCAGCACATAGGCAGCCCTATTGCACCCCTGATTCCTTTCTATTTCAAGCCTCAGCACTTATACATGAGTATATTGCAGCTCAACATTATTTACATCTTTCTGGGTTGAGCCAAAACCAATACTACTTGCCTATTCTCAACATTATATTTTCTGGGTATTTGTTTATATCCCTAAATATTAACATATCAGAGATCTGAGTGTATAAAACAGACATGTATGCTAACAACACATAAAACTTTGTTATAATAAAACAAGTGATCAACCAAAGAAAATCAAAACATATTTAGGTTTAAATCCACAGATAAACATTCATATATAAAAATACTCTTTGAATAAAAATACTTTTATCTGGCTGCCTACATTAGGACTTATTGCCTTAGATTTTTGAGTGAGTTTTCTCACCTAGCTCTCTTCTTTGTTTCCTTAATTAATTGATGAGCTTCTGCCCTTAACCTCAAGCTCTCTTCCTTCCCTTGTCTTATGATTTCTATGGTGTTGTTTTTCTTTTTTTTTTCAAAATTCTTTTCTGAGGAGAAGAGGAGGCTGCTGCATATACATGTATATATATACAGGGTCTCTCTTAGGGTTTTGGGTATTGGCTAAAGCCATTTTTACCCACCAGAAAATCATGTTATCTGAATTTTAAACCCAAAGTTTTACCCCTTCCCGGCTTAATTTGGGTGAAGAGAAAAGTGGTTACACATTTTTTTTTCAGAAATTTGCTTTTCAGAAAATACTTTTCCCCCTTGTCTACAATCATGCTAAAAATGTGACTTGGTTTTGTTATTTATTAAATACTCTTTTCTAATTCTGCCTATACCAAGAACTTCTCTGTTTTATCTTATTTTCCTATTTTCAGCTTTCATGTAAATGGTATGTACTTCCTTTATTTATTTATAAGAGAATTATTCCTTTTTATATCTCCATTCTTTTCATTTCTGCTTATATTAAAATGTGTTTGTATATTTTATTTCACTAGTTTAAACTCTAGTATTTTATTAACACACATATATTTGTATATAAGTCTTTCTGAAATAATTAGTATACCCTCCTATATATCCCTACATCATTCTATACTGACACACACACATATGCACATGTACTCTCAAATTATTCAGTAGCACTCATATATACATTTACTTGTGCATACTACTTTTAAGAATTTAATCTACATATATATATATATTTATTTCCATACACGTCAATATGTATGTATTCTTGGAGTTCAGGGTTTTTAGCTTATATTCATGTGCATTTCCTGTGCACCCATGTACACACACTGATACAATATCAAGCTATATCAATTCCTCCTTTAAAATTTATTTAAAAATTATTTTAAATTCATTTATATTTTCCAGGATAAATTCCTAAAATCTTGGGTCATTACATAAAATCAACATGCCCAGATAAATAACAAAATATCACAGCGGAATACATTCCATACGTTCCTGCCATCCAGCTCGTCTCCTGAGCTCCAGAACATCCTTACCTGAAATCTGTAATACTCGGTCTGAACCGAGCATTACATCAAAGTAACACCCGGATTAGGCTGGAAACCAGCATGAGTAAACCCATATAACATGAAATTCTAATGCACAAAGCATATTTAAAAACCCGGGGTAACTCGTACTTTCCTTCGAGTTCTTAACTTGTTATATTCAATACTTAATTCACAAATCAATCTCTAAGTACCCTTACTTAGTTTCAATGGTCTAGTTCACTTAAATTATTTCATTCCAGCCTATTAATTTCACATATCAATCTATAAAGAATCATTGTAGGTCACAAATCGAAGTAGGTTCGGGTATTTACTGATACCCAACCCCGGTCTCTTTGAATTCAATACCATCTTAACCCAAATTATTCAAGTGAAATACAATTCAACTTTAAATACAAGATGTCACAATTATACACAGCAATTCATCAACGATAGATAACCATACTATCACTGTCTATCCAAACATATCATATCAGAAAACATTTCATATTAGAGATATCAACCAATTCAAGGCATTTACATCATTCAATCATTCATAAGCAAGATTGATCACTTCCAAAATTAATTTAATTTATCTCTAATTAAATTAATCACTAACTTTAATCACTAGGATTACCTTTACTTAACATTAATTAATTACAAATCAATTAATTCATCATCTTTTTATTATCCATCTTAATTAATCATCCTTGACTAATTATCCTTTAATTACAATAAGTAATTAATTCTTAATTAACAATTATTTAATCCTTAATTACTTAATTAATTAATTTCAAATTATAAATTAATTTATCTTAATTACTTAATTAATTATCCATAATTACTTAATTAATTATCCATAATTAATTAACCCTAATTACTTGATTAATACATTCTTAATTATTAATATCTTAATTAACTTTCAAGATAAAATATTTACATTAATTACCTAAGTTTAATCAAACATGTTGTTAAAACCTCTCATTCTTTTTAAGTTATACTTAATTATCTTTATAAAAAAAGTTTTAGTTTTAAACAAAAACGGCTAAGTTACTCAACTCACGAACCACCTGAGCATGTACACGAGGAAACACCCATAAAACCCGAGCTACCCTTCGAGACAAACATTAACCCAAACACCCAGACACCATCAATGTCGCCGTGCATGTACACAGTTCAACCACGCCGCCGCTACCTCCAATGACTCGCCCCACACGTCGACGTTCACCACCTGATCGATTCCGACCCTCGAACGTTCACCACGAAGCTCAAATAAAAATCGAGCATCCCCAGTCGAAACTTGAACCCAGACCCCATCAGGAAAACCCCTCGAACCACCATCGTCGATCACCGGACCCTCCCAATCTCCGGCCATGGCCTCGCTGGCCTCCACGCCATCTTTTCCCAGAACCACGTGCAGCTCGATTCACCAATGAAGCCACGGTGACCATTTCTTTTGACCTCGACAGAACTAGGGTTTAAAACCCAATCGACCTATCGCCAACGCCACGGCGATCCTTCCACCTTCTGTCCTTTTTTTCCCAGTTCACCTCACCTTCCTCCACCTCCACTCCAAGCATCGCCGCACAAATCGACACTGATCACCAGAAATCAACAAAAATGTCGAAACCCATCATCTCACAATATCTCATCCATCTCTAATCTAAAAATCACAATTTCTACCTCTAAATTCATGATTTACAAACTAGAATCAGGTTATAGAATTGATTCATAGATTCCTGATAGTTTAATTTTGATTATATTTTGATCAGACCTGTAAATCCATACTTTATACATAACAGTTCATATATATATATATGCGAATCTATTTTTTAAATTAAGTTTATACACTTACAAACATTTTATGTTTACAAATTTTAGCCTATCATCAAATATCTGGAGAGATATGAATTTTTTTATAAATTTAAAAGCCTGTATAATGAATAGAGGACTTATTCATATACACAGTTTTCAACAGGCAAATTCATTCATTTACATATACATTCACAGGTATAAACATATGCAAACCATATATTTCTTTCAAAAATTCATCCCCAACATTATAAACATATTCACAGATTTTCAAAACTGATTTTAAGTTAAGTGTTTATCACCAAAGTTTTAAACAGAGAGATGATCATCATTTCCAGGCTTGCATCCATTTATATACATCACATCATATATATATATATACATGCATTCATACCCATAACTTAAGCAATCATATTCACACACAATCCATCATAAGCATCAGATTATGATCCTAAATTTTAAACTATTTTTTTTAATTTAGTTTACTCACAGGCATTTCAAAAATAAACAGAGGGATCCGGGTTGGAAAACTCACTGTTTTTAAAGATGAAAGAAGAACTGTTGCACTGCTTCTTGTTTAACTCTTTGATCTCGCTTCAAAACTTTGATCTTCCTGGTAATTTAAATGCTAATACTTAAATCCCTTTTCTTTTTTTCCCTTATGGCAGCTTGCAAGCATCCTTTTTTCTTTTTTTAGTTCTGTACTTTTGTTTTGTTTATTTTCTGAAATGAGAAGGCTGAGACTTACTTAGCTTCAAATGGAAGAAAAATGAAGACAGAGTGGAGATCTATATGTACTGTATTCTGATTTGTTGTACACAGCAAGCTACCTTTTTTATATGTATTTATTTATTTTTTTGCATTTCTTTGATCAGAGGTTTTGTGACCTTGATTAAATGTTTTGTAGGCTATGCATTAAATGCTTGAGTTGATGTTGTCTCCCTCTTGTGTATACAAGCCTATATCCATTCTTATGTATATCTACATGCCTCTCCCATTTCCTGACAATGTACAAATACACGCAGGTCTTTTATTTTAATTTTTAAATAATAATGTATATACTTATTTACACATGTATTTATATTCCTCACCTATACTATTATATATATATACTTATACATATACTCATGTATATAGTTATGCATATGAATTTTTTGTGAGAAATGCGGATTAAGGATCTTAAGGCTAGAATTAACACTAGAGGGGGGTGAATAGTGTTTTAAGAAATTTGTTAATCTTTTTGAGTTTATCTTACTTTGTTAACAATGTATACACTAATCAGACACAGATATGAACACAGAATCAAACACAGATGCAAATATAAAGTAAAAGCAGTAAAGGAAAGAACACACCGGATTTTATACTGGTTCGGAGTTACCCTACATCCAGTCCCGCACAACTAAGTACGGATTTCCTTTCAAAATCAATTCAACAATTACAACCCTTGGTTTCAAGGCTACGAGGTACACCCTCCAGAATCACAATCCTCTGGGTAGAGATACTTGATTTCCGGGGCAATAAGTTCACCCAATTGATTTCCAGGGCTACAATCACACCTTCTCTCGCTCAATTGATTACAAAAAGTCTATAACTCAGATTAGCACTTGGATCTTGTAGAGATAGTGAAGAGAATCATAACCAGAAATTATCTAGTTAGATTCGATATTGATTTCGGCAGAGTAATGGTGTAATTTGTAAATAAGAAAGTGGAGAAGAAGAAGAGAAGTTAAATCAGAGAAAAATGTTATAAAATTCGTTGAAACTGACCCCTTTTTATAGAAGAACAACAGCCATGACCATTCATGAAAAGTTATGGCGAATAGACACTTCTTTTGAAATTTGAAATTTGAATTAAACTGTCACTATGTCGACATGGTGCCTATGGGCATGTCGACATCCCTCAGCCAAATTTGATGTTTTGAATTTCTATAAAAATAATATTTATCTTATATTAAAACTTTATAAATATACTTGAATATAGTTGAAATTCATAAGTAAATATAAAGAACAATATATATATATATATTATTTAACTATAATTTAAATCAAAGTATAAATAATTTAAAAGTTAACTATATTATTTGAAAAGATAGTTTAAAATCAGGAGAAATTTTGACTCTAAAAATAAAGATGCCTTGAGGCTAAAATTATTTTAAAAACGGAATCGAGGGTTTTGAATCTTTTTAAAAGGAAAGTTTTGAAATCATTTCGAAAACAAGATAATTTTGAAAAATCATTTGAATTAAGCTTAGTGGATACAAAACAATGTCCCACTAGATTTTCGTAGGTTCCATCCTACTTAGGGTTCCATCCCTTTAACGAGCACGAAGTGGATTCCATTCCACGAATAAAATAGATTTTAAGATATCAGTGCCTTTCTATGAGTTTTAACAATATTCCTAACTATATAACTTATCTTGGAAACTTGAACTCTTGAAATTCTTGATACTTATGAGTCTTGAATCTTGATATCTTCAATCTTTTGATCTTGAATCTTTATATTGTACAGTTCTTCATTCTTTAGTACCTGCAAACATATCTATATATATCTACACAATAATGTTAGTATTATATATTTTATAACTAATTCTAAGTAAGGTTGTTGTCATCAAAACCAACTCCTCAGGGACTAACAATCTCCCCCTTTTTGATGATGACAACCTTTGTTTATAAAATATCACTTCTATCCTAATACTTCTAATAACTCCCCCTTAATCTATGCCTAACTATCCTATTTTATACTTCTCCCCCTTTGTCATCAACAAAAAACTTACTCTAAACTAGATAACTCCAAACTATATAACTCCCCCTAAAACTTATCACTCTATGACGTGTGATTATAATGATAGTGTTATCATAAATAATTAACACTTAAATCTAATACTAAAATATAATCCTAAACTATTAACTATCCTAACTAAAAATTCACAATAATACTAACACATATAAGAACACGAGTTTATTTATTACGAGTATGGTTGTATTTACATTTGCGTTTGAAAAACATAAAAACACAAATAACAACGGAAAGAAAGAGAAGAAACTAATGTGTGTTTCTGAACATAGGAGATTTATGAGTTGAACAGTTTGGATAGTGGAAACAGAAATTTCCACATTGTTCGACAAGATTCCCATTTTTGTCGAAACACACTTCTTCAACGCATACTACTTGGTCATCATCCTCCTCCTCGTGTGCTTCTTCCATTGGTTCTTCTTCATCGCTGACCTCATGTTCTTGATTGAGTGAAGAGTCTGCATCGATCAAGATAGGGTTGGCCTAGTTATCCATTAGGAATTTTTGTAAATTCCTAAGAATCTTGCCTTGCCTCTCTTGCTCTTTCGCCATACGAAGTTGAGTCACTTGAATTTCAGTCAACATCTGAAGGGTATCCTTCATAGACTCCTCCAATTTAGTTACACGTGCGAGAGTAGTGCATTGGAATGGACCAGAAGTAGGAGAGGGGAATGAGAAAGTTGATTTTATGTTTGATTTAGAGGAAGATGCCATTATTTTATATATTTCAGTATAGAAAATGTAGAGAAAACAGAGAGAATGAATAAGAATTCGAAATAGAGAAGAATATATAACTAAATTTTTGAAATTTGGTGGGAAAATTTAAAATAAAATAAAAACGTTACATGTCGACATGTCTTCCTAGGGGATGTCGACATGGTCCTTATATTTTAACTCTATGATTTATTTTAATATTAATTATTAATTATACTTGTTATTTATATTTTATATTTCAGTTATAGAACAAATACCTAATTCTCTTCTTAATTTAGTAAATATAGATTCATTTAATGGTTTTGTAAAGATATCAACGATTTGATTCTCAGAATTTATATATTCGAGAGTAATTACTTCTTTAGTTATATTATCTCTAAGAAAATGATGTCGAATATCAATATGTTTAGTTCGAGCATGATGAGTAGGATTTTTAGATAAATTTTTTTGCACCAGTATTATCACAATAAATTGGCGATTTTGAGATATTTAATCCAAAATCTCTTAAGGTTTGTTGCATATATATTACTTGAGAACAAGCCAAAGCAGCAGAAATATACTCTGCTTCAGTTGTTGATAAAGAAACTGTATTTTGCTTTTTACTAAACCAGGAAACCAAAGAATGTCCCAAAAAGTGACAAGTTCCACTTGTACTTTTTCGGTCTGATTTACATCCAGCATAGTCAGCATCACAATATGATATTAAATCAAATGAATCATTTTTAGGATAAAATAAGCCATAATCAGAGGTGTGTTTAAAATAAGCCATAATCCAGCATAGTCAGCTTTTAAGTGGGTCTCTTTAGGTTGTGATTGATATCTGGCACAGAGACATACACTATGCATGATATCAGGTCTACTAGCAGTAATATAGAGTAATGAGCCAATCATTCCTCTATATAATTTTTGATCTACATCTTTCGAGAGATCTTCTTTACTAAGGTACTCATTGGTTGCCATGGGAGTGGGTTTTCCACTCGCAGTAGTCAAGCCAAATTTATTAACCAGTTCTTTAGCATATTTTTCTTGACTAATAAAAATGCCATTATCTAACTGTTTTATTTGTAATCCTAAAAAGAAATTTAATTCACCCATATGACTCATCTCAAACTCTTTTGTCATTATTTCAGAAAATTCTTTATTCATTTCAAAATTAGTTGATCCAAAAATGATATCATCTACGTAAACTTGTACTAGTTGAATATCATTTTTATTTCTTTTAATAAAAAGAGTATTATCTATTTTACCAATTTCAAAATTTGATTGTAATAAATAAGATCTTAGTCTATCATACCAGGCTCTAGGAGCTTGTTTTAGACCATATAAAGCTTTCTTAAGTTTGTACACATGGTTTGGTAAATTTTCATCTTCAAAAAGTGGTAGTTGTTCAACGTATACTTCTTCTTTTACAAATCCATTTAAAAAAGCACTTTTAACATCCATTTGAAATAATTTGAAATTATTATGATTTGCGAAAGCAAGTAGAATCCTAATGGCTTCTAATCTTGCTACAGGAGCAAAGGTTTCGTCACAATCTATACCTTCTTCTTGACAATAACCTTGGGCGACTAAACGTGCTTTATTTCTAACGACCTCACCTTGTTCATTCATTTTATTTTTATTGACCCATTTAGTTCCAATTATAGATTTATCTTCAGGTCTAGGAACAAGTTCCCAAACTTCATTTCTAGTGAACTGATTTAATTCTTCTTGCATAGCCAAAATCCATGAATCATCAGTTGATGCTTCTTTAGGATTTTTGGGTTCAATAGATGATATAAATGCTACATTACTCATTTTACTTAGTTGATTTCTAGTTGTAACAATAGATTGCATATCTCCTATTATATTTTCAATAGGATGATCTTTTAAAAGTTTAATCCTTTTATTAGGATAATTAATTTCATTATTAATTTCGGTTGATTCCTGATTTTAAGTAATTAAATCTTCTTCATCATTTGTAATTCCAAAATCTTTTAAATTTTCATCAAACGAAACATGCATTGTTTCTTCGATGGTGTTAGATCTTAAATTAAAAACTCTATAAGCTTTACTTCTATTAGAATATCCGATAAAGATTCCTTTGTCAGATTTAGGATCAAATTTATCCAAATTATCTTTTGTATTTAAAATAAGCATTTACTTCCAAAAATTCTGTAGTATGATACCTTAGGTTTCTTTCCATGAAGAAGTTCATAAGGTGTCTTATCAGTTAAAGGTCTAATTAAAATTCTATTCAAAATATAACAGGCGGTAGCAACAACTTCTGCCCAAAAGTGTTTTGGTAAATTACTATCTGAAAGCATAGTTCTCGCACACTCTTGTATCGTTCTATTTTTACGTTCAACTACTCCGTTTTGTTGTGGAGTTCTTGGAAATGAGAAATTGTGAGTTATTCCCTTCTTATTGCAGAATTCCTCAAACTTTTCATTTTCAAATTCACCACCGTGATCACTACGAATAGTTATAATTTTTAAATATAATTGATTTTGAATCCTTTTTGTAAAATTCTTAAAACATTCAAAAGTATCACTTTTATGTTTCAAAAATATTGTCCATGTAAATCTAGAATAATCATCTACAATTACAAAAACATATTTACTATGATTTATTGACTGAATTTGAGATGGACCAAATAAATCAAGATGAAGTAACTCAAGGGGTTTTAAAGTTGAAATCATATCTTTTAATTTAAAGGAACTTTTTCTAAGCTTTCCTAATTGACATGCATCACATAAACTATCTACTTTAAAATTCATTTTAGGGAGACCTCTTACTAGATCATGTTTTGACAGTCTAGATAAGAGTTTGAAATTCAAATGTCCAAATCTCTTATGCCAAATCCAAGGGTCACTTGTATTTGCCAAAAGACATAGGTTATCATTTGAAACTTTCATACTATGAATATAAATATTCTTTTTCCTAGTTCCCTCAAATATTATGGTTGAGTTATTATCTTCAATATGACATTTATCTTTTTCAAATTTAATTTTATATCCTTTATCACATAGTTGACTTATACTTAGCAGATTTTGTTTCAGATTCTTAACTAGCAAAACATTAGTACTAATAGGAGTTTCAGAGTTACCGACATTGCCGATGCCAATCACGTATCCTTTCGAGTTGTCTCCAAAGTTAACCAGTCCTCCGTCTTTGTATATAATATTATTCAGCATATCTGGATTACCAGTCATGTGTCTAGAGCATCCACTATCAAGTATCCACTTATTCCTTTTGATCTGCACAGATTGTCCATTGTGGATTGATTCCTTAATACCCATAAAGCATCTTTTCTGCACATTATAAAATTTGGGTAGACAACTAGATTTGAATAACATTCATATGCAGACTCATGGAACAATGATGATTTAAACAATTCTAAACTAGTTTTAACAGATTTTTCAAAAATAGCCATTTTAAAACTTTTCAAAATTCAGCTTATGAAACTTTTGAAAACAAAGCTCTGATACCAAATGTGAGAAAAACGGATTAAGGATCTTAAGGCTAGAATTAACACTAGAGGGGGGGTGAATAGTGTTTTAAGAAATTTGTTAATCTTTTTGGGTTTATCTTACTTTGTTAACAATGTATACACTAATCAGACACAGATATGAACACAGAATCAAACACAGATGCAAATATAAAGTAAAAGCAGTAAAGGAAAGAACACACCGGATTTTATACTGGTTCAGAGTTACCCTACATCCAGTCCCGCACAACTAAGTACGGATTTCCTTTCAAAATCAATTCAACAATTACAACCCTCGGTTACAAGGCTACGAGGTACACCCTCCAGAATCACAATCCTCTGGGTAGAGATACTTGATTTCCGGGGCAACAAGTTCACCCAATTGATTTCCATGGCTACAATCACACCTTCTCTCGCTCAATTGATTACAAAAAGTCTATAACTCAGATTAGCACTTGGATCTTGTAGAGATAGTAAAGAGAATCAAAACCAGAAATTATCTAGTTAGATTCGATATTGATTTCGGCAGAGTAATGGTGTAATTTGTAAATAAGAAAGTGGAGAAGAAGAAGAGAAGTTTAATCAGAGAAAAATGTTATAAAATTCGTTGAAACTGACCCCTATTTATAGAAGAACAACAGCCATGACCATTCATGAAAAGTTATGGCGAATAGACGCTTCTTTTGAAATTTGAATTTTTAAACTGTCACTATATTGACATGGTGCCTATGGGCATGTCGACATCCCTCAACCAAATTTAATGTTTTGAATTTCTATAAAAATAATATTTATCTTATATTAAAACTTTATAAATATACTTGAATATAGTTGAAATTCATAAGTAAATATAAAGAACAATATATATATATTATTTAACTATAATTTAAAAGTTAAATATATTATTTGAAAAGATAGTTTAAAATCAGGAGAAATTTTGACTCTGAAATAAAGATGTTTTGAGGCTAAAATTATTTTAAAAACAGAATCGAGGGTTTTGAATCTTTTTAAAAGGAAAGTTTTGAAATCATTTCGAAAACAAGATAATTTTGAAAAGTCATTTGAATTAAGCTTAGTGGATACAAAACAATGTCCCACTAGATTTTCGTAGGTTCCATCCTACTTAGGGTTCCATCCCTTTAACGAGTACGAAGTGGATTCCATTCACGAATAAAATAGATTTTAAGATATCAGTGCCTTTCTATGAGTTTTAAAAATATTCCTAACTATATAACTTATCTTGGAAACTTGAACTCTTGAAATTCTTGATACTCATGAGTCTTGAATCTTGATATCTTCAATCTTTTGACCTTGAATCTTTATATTGTACAGTTCTTCATTCTTTAGTACCTGCAAACATGTCTATATATATCTACACAATAATGTTAGTATTATATATTTTATAATCTAATCTAAGTAAAGTTGTTGTCATCAAAACCAACTCCTCAGGGACTAACATTTTTATCCTATTTTACTTGCATTTATACATATTGTCATTTCCTTATATAAAGTTGTATATACATATATGTTTACAGTGCACTATTTAATATAATATACATTTGTTTTTACTAAATGTATTTGTATTTGTTATCATCATACACACTTATATTTATATCCATACATATATATTTTTCCTTTACTTATATGTATGGTTACATACATATCTATTTATGGATATTTTTATATTGAATTTAAATGGTAAAGTTTACCTATACAAAAAGTTTATAATTTTTTTCTTTTCTATAGGATTTATCATACCCAGAGATTTTTAAAAATGAAATCTCTAATATAGTTTTTAATTCAATTTATATATATTCAGATATTTTAATTATCATAATTTTATTTGTTCGACTTATCTAAAGTAATATTCCAATGATTTAATTCAATTAATTACCAATTAACAACCGTTAAAAATCTAGGTCGTCACAATTCGAGTCTTCGTACCGTTCTATCCTATTTTATTTTATGATGCCTTGTTTTATCAATCAAGTTTGTTTGATATTCATTCTGAGAACAACCTTTTTCCTCTTCTTTCTTTCTTTCTTAAAGAAGAGAAATGGTTAAACCTGGCCGTCCCAGCGCCGGTCAATCTAGTGCTACTCCTCAGGATGGAGTATTCATGTCTGCTTAGCAGCTTTTAGATCTTGTGAAGAATGCTCAAGCTATCGGACCCATTCCAGAGCCTACTCATCCTAAATCTGGGTTTGCACGCTTGTGCAGTGATTACACCAACTTGGGTGGAAGGCCTTTCAAGGGTTCCGAAAGCGTTATAGAAGTCCAAACTTGGCTTAGAACATGTGATCGCATCTTTTCCCGCATGAATCTTATTGATCTACATCGAGTCCAAGTGGCTTCTAGCATGCTCTAGGAGAGAGCATTAGATTGGTATGAGCTTTTGATTTCTGAATTATTGAAGCGGATCTTACTTAGGAGCAATTTCGGGAAAGGTTCGAGTTAAAGTTTGTGCCGGAAGCTGAAAAAGTATCTTTAGCTCGATGCTTTATTGACCTTGTTCAAGGTGAATCTTCTGTGACGGATTACGTCGCATCTTTTGAATCCTTCTCTAAATATGAGGTCGAGTATATTAATACCCCATTGAAGAAAAATCAGAGGTTTTTCTATGGGTTGAATAAGAACCTCAAAAAGCCTTTACTCTTGAAACTAGAAGTTTCTTTTGATCAGCTTGTTGATATCGCTCTTCGACTTGAAGAAGCCGATAAAGAAAGTGATGTTGAAGTTGTAGGTGCCAAATAGAACTTCAACAACAAGAAGAGGCCTTTTAAGTTCAACCCTTATCCCAACAAGAAAGGGAAGCACGCAACTTCGGTAGCAAAGACTCCTATCCCTAGTCGAGGAGAATGTTACAATGTGTTTCTAAGGACCATTATGCAAACAAGTGTCCGAAGCCCCTTACTTGTCGCTATTGCAAAAGTTCGGGTCATACTATACCTTCATGTCCCAAACTTCAAAGCAAGAAGGAAGGGAAGCTAAATGTTGTGCAAGCCCCTAGTAACACGTTTCTTGGTAAAGGTATTTCTCATTCTATCCTTGATGGCATTATTATATTTCGTGATCTTCCTAATCGAGTTCTTTTTGATACGGGTGCATCTCACTCTTTTATATCAAAAGAACTTGTTGATGCTTTGTCTTTGAATGTTATTGGCTTGATGACTTTATTGAGAATTGCGAATCTGGTTGGTGGATCCGCAACACTCATTTTACTTTGTAAAGATGTAGAAATTATTTTATGTGATTATGCCTTCCGAGCCGATTTGCATGTCATGCATTACCTAGGTTTCGGAATAATTTTGGGGATGGATTGGCTTAACCGTTATGAAGCCCATATCCTATGTCCTGAGCGGACTATATATCTTCGACATCCTCAATCTGTTAAGCAGATTTCTATTGTTCTTAAAGATTCAGACTCCAATTTGGTAGCATCCTTGTATTCTTTAAACTCGCGTGATGACGATAATGATGACGAGGAAGATGTCATTTCCTTTATTCACGTTGTTTGTGAATTTCCGACATATTTGAGCCCGTTTTAGGATTACCACCAAAGCGAGCAATTGAGTTCAGAATCAATCTAATCCCTGAAGCTCTACCTATTACTCGTCCTCCTTATCGTATGTCCAATAAGGAAAATGAGGAGATGCGTAAACAATTATCCGAATTGGAAGGAAAACAGTTTATTTGCTCTAGTTCCTCTCCATGAGGAGCTTCGGCTATTTTTGTGAAGAAATCTGATGATACACTTAGGCTTTGCGTTGACTACCACAAGCTTAATGATCTCACCATCAAGAATAAATATCCCTTACCTCAGATTGATGATTTATTCGATCAACTTAGTGGTGCTAGAGTCTTTTCACAGTTAGACTTAGAATTCGGTTTTCATCAGCTCTGAATTGCAGAGGATAACATTCCTTTGACATCGTTCCGTACTCGTTATGGATCTTATGAATGGCTTGTTATGCCATTTGGTTTAACGAATGCTCCAGCTTATTTCGTTGACCTTATGAATCGAGTTTTCAAAGACTTCCTCGATCAATTTGTTCTCATCTTTATTGATGATATTCTTGTTTATTCTAAAACCGAGGAAGAGCATGAAAAACATCTTCGGATTGTGTTGGAAACTGAGCACCAATTAAAAGCAAAATTTTCTAAGTGCCACTTTTGGCAATCTCGTGTGAAATTTTTGGGGCATATTATTTCTGAATCCGGAATTTCCGTGGATTCTTCAAAGATTGAAGCGATTCAAAATTGGAAGAGACCGGAGAGTGTGACGGAAATCCGAAGTTTTCTTGGATTGGCGGGATATTATCGTCGATTAATAAAAGACTTTTCTAAAATTTCTGTACCCCTTACTAGTTTGACAAAGAAGGGAGTTAAATACATTTGATCAGACAAATGTGAAGCTGCTTTTCAAAAATTAAAAGAACTCCTTTCCGATGCTCCTATTCTTGTGATTCCCGAAGGGAACCAAGATTTTATTGTTTATATCGATGCTAGTCGTGTTGGTTTGGGAGCCATTCTTATGCAAAGGGAACGTGTTATCGCTTATGCTTCTAGGTAATTAAAGCCTGCCGAGACTAGATATGCCACTCATGATTTAGAGCTTGCGACTATTGTTTTCGCCCTTAGAATTTGGCGTCATTATCTTTTGGGAGAGAAATTGTTCTCTACACCGATCATAAATCTTTGAAGTACTTATTTTCTCAAAAGGAACTTAATTTGCGTCAACAACGTTGGCTTGAGTTACTTACACCTTATGATCTTGATATTCTCTATACTCCCAGAAAGGGCAATCCTGTTGCTGATGCCCTTAGTCGTAAGCAACAAGCGGTTGTTTCCATGATGATATCCGAATGGAATGATCTCGAGACTTTATCCACTTGTGAGATTCGAGATCGTGAATCCAATTCATGCTCATCTCTTGTTTTATGTAGCCTTGAGGCTCATCCTTCTCTTTTAGACCGCATTCTTAAAGCTCAAAAGCATGATCCCGAATTGGCTCATCTTAGCCAAAGTTGTAGGGACAAAAATAATATTGATGGTCTGAAAGACTTTGAAATCGATGCTCGTGGAGGCATTCGAAAATTTGGTAGACTTATTGTGCCAAATATTTATGATCTTCGTAATGACATTTTAGAAGATTATCATCGTTTTAAATTTACCATTCATCCCGGTAGTAGTAAAATGTATGCGGATATGAAGCGACTTTATTATTGGGATGGAATGAAATCTGATATTGCTAACTTTATTACACGTTGCATGACTTGCCAACTCGTAAAGGCCGAGCATCAAAGGCCCAGTGGGTTATTGCAACCTTTGGACATTCCCGTTTGGAAGTGGGATCAAGTCTCCATAGACTTTATTGACGGTCTTCCTCGTTCTCGTTTGGGTCATGATAGCCTATGGGTGATAGTAGATAGACTTACAAAATCCGCCCATTTTCTTCCCGTTCGGTCCAATCGAACCGTACCTCTTTTGGCTAAACTCTATGTCAAAGAAATTGTTAAATTGCATGGAGTCCTACTTCTATTGTTAGCGATCGTGGTCCATTATTTACTAGTGGATTTTGGAAAGGTCTTCAAAAAGCTTTGGGAACGAAGCTTAATTTTAGCACCGCTTATCATCCTCAGTCCGATGGACAAATAGAGCGTGTTAATCAAACTCTTGAAGATCTCCTTCGTGCTTGTGTTCTTTTGATTTTGGTGGAAGTTGGGAAGATCATATTTCCCTTGTTGAGTTTTCTTACAACAATAGCTTCCAATCTAGTATTGGTATGGAACCTTTCGAAGTACTCTACGGAAGGCCATGCCGATCTCCTTCGTGTTGGCTTGAAGCCAGTGAGAAGCCGGTTTTAGGTCCTAATTTTATTCGTGATTCCACAGAAAAGATTGACCTTATTCGTCATAGGATGAAAGAAGCTCAAAGTAGACAAAAATCCTTTGCCAATAATCGAAGAAGGAAATTAGAATTTTCTGTGGGAGATTTGGTGTTCATTCGTGTTTCACCTATGAAGGGTGTTGTGCGTTTCAGTTGATCAGGAAAGTTAGCACCTCGATATATTGGCCATTTTCCCATCACCGAACGCATTGGTTCCGTGGCTTATTGCCTTTTATTACCGGCTCAGTTTTCTGCTATTCATGACGTATTCCACGTCTCTCAACTATGGAAATGCCTTAGGGATTCCAATTCTATTCTTGAGCCCAGTGTAATTGAAGAAATTAAAGTTTCACCAAATTTGACTTATGAGCAACATCCTATTCATATCATTGCTATGGAGGTTAAACGCCTTCGAAATAAAGATGTTCCGCTTGTGAAAGTTCAATGGTCATCAAATCCTAAGGATTGCTCTTGGGAATCCAGAGAATTCATCGAGCGAACACATCCGGACTTACTCTCTCGTGCTCATTAAGGTGAACTTCTAATTTCAAAATTTCTTCTTTTGTGTTATTATGCCTTAGTTTGGTTGTTACTTTTTATTTTCTTCTTGAGTATTGCGAGGACGCAATTTCTTTAAGGAGGGGAGTCTGTAACAACCCGCATATTTCACGATTATATATATTTAAATGTTTTATTTAAATATAGCATCGTTAATCGGATTAAAGTCCGAAATGTTACTTTTTGTAAACAGTCAAATTGGGACTCGAGACCACTTCCATTGAGTCCAAAATGGCGTTTATAACTTTTTTGAGTATAAACATCGATATGTTTGGAGTTGAGTAGAATTTTGCTATTTTTCTATTTTGGGCTTTGGGTTTGGGTTTCAGCCCACTAACCCAACATAACACCCTAACTCCACCCCACTCCTCTTCATTCATTCATTTCATTTCCTAACACTTTCAAGCTAAAGAAAAATGGGGGAAAGAGTGGGAAATTAAAATTCCTAAGCCCTAGTTCTCTTAGGAAATTTAAGTTCTTGCTCTAACACTACAAGAAAACTCAGTAAAGATAGCATAGGAAGATGGCACTGTAATACAACTTTCTATATTTGATTATTTCTAAGTTATTCACAAATAAAAATTGCACGTTATCACGCTATCGTATAACCTACGGGTCTAAAATAAAAAGATAAAAGGAATGGCGGTCAATTTTTTTTCTCCCGCTCGTATATCCTATTCCAATGTTTAACACGAAACCCCTTTTCATCATCTCCACTTACAAAACCCTAACTTTCTTCTTCCAAAATCACCACTATTTGCTAATCCCTTTGAAATTCCTGCCCTGAAAGCCTAAAGTCAGCGTTCATTTCTCTTACTCTAACGTTTAATGCCGAAAAGCCTCTCTTCATAATCTTCACTTGAAAATCCCTAGTTTCCTCATTTCTTTTCTAATTCGACCTCCAATTATCGCATCTGAACTCCTTCTTTGGAGGATAGGTGTAACAACCCTGGATTTAACTTCTATTTATAATCGTCGCTTAACGATTCAAATAATGATAAATTGCTGTCAAATGGATATTGAATTGTTAAAAATTGGGATGAGATTCTTTTGATAATTTGTTAAAATTTGGTGGGCTTTGAAATGCAATCTGGTCCAGACTTTATCTTGCTTTGTTGTCGTGATTTATTTGAACCCGTTCCCCTCTGATTTAAAAAAAAAGAAAAACCCTGATCAAAATACAAAATTTAATGGCGACCTCGTTCAAAAGAAATTAGGGCTTCGGCTCGTCTTCCTTTCGATTCTCTGTTGCTTTGAAGTAATCCTTTAGCCTTTGCGTATGTGAGATTATTTATGGCTTCAGCCTCGATGCTTTGTTATGCTGTATTCGATGATCCTTGCCTCGAGTCTGGAATTAGGGCTCTAGCGATTGTCTCCTTGCTTCAAATCATAGGTGAGTAATCCTATTTACTCACATCTAATTCATTCTAGTATAGTGCTTCTGCAATTCGATTTTTAATTCGATATTGTCTATCTTGGCCATTTGTTTTCTTTCGATGTTGATAATCGAAGTTGTTATGTGAATTCCCACAGTGCTTTCATCGTTCGACTTTATTTGTTGTTGATGTTTTATGACCTGTTCATACATTGATTTCGGTCATTTTGAAATCGTGAATTTCCAGTTAACTTCGATATGCTTCCACGACTTCGGTCACTATGATTTTGTGGGTTTACTAATTTCTTGATTTTCAATTGCTTTGTTGGCTTCGGCCTTGTTTTCTCTGATGAACTGCGGATATGGGGTTTCGTAACCACCACGATTTGCTTCGCAGTGACCTCGGTCACTTGGTTTTGTATATGTGATTTCCTGGAATTGTTGATCTATGATGTTGGAATTCATCTACTTAATTTGTTTCGGTCACAGTATTGCAGCCTTCCACCTGTTGTAAGTGCTGCCTTAACTGGGTCCTTCATTGACGTGGTACTTCCCTGTTCCGATCACGGCTTTGATATTCTTTTTACTGTTGACCACGACTTTGACTTCACTGCTGTATATTTGTAGACTTGAACATAGTTCATCATCCTGTAGTTTCATTGATGATGCTCTGTCCAGTTTTGGTTTTGTGTCCATGTGTAAAGTTGCTTGTAGTTGTTTCTGTTTGTTGTCTTTGTGCTACTGTTTCCTTGACCTGTTGCATTTGCACTTGACACCATTCAGGTATGTTCATCCCTGAACTGTACATGTCTGTCCTTGACTTTGGGTTACATTTAGCTTTGAGTCAGTCTCATTGTAGTGCTTCACTTGAGTTTGCAGTAAAGTTGTGCATTTCTCTGGTTGTATTGGTGCAGTTGCCTTTGTACTTGATAATGATGTTGTAGTTGATTTGGGGTTGAACTTGATATTGTTCACTGTTGTACTTAATCATATTGACTTCAGTGATGCTTTGAGTTGCACTATTCTCGAGTATCACTGCATATTATGTGCCCTTGTTCTCGAGCATGACGCTTGCACTTGTCCTGCTTGCTTCACTGTGTTTTTCACCATTGCATACCACTTCATTTTTATCACTGCACTAATCATTTGCATATAAACTTGGATTCTGGTTGTACTTGTCTCTGTTTCGAGTCTGACATTTTGGAAGTTTCCATCTGTAGCTTGTAGTTCATGTACCCGCTTTGATTTTGTGTCTTGTACATGTTACTCCTTTGGCATTGTTGCCAGTTGCATTCCATTGTTGCCAGTAGCATTACTTTGCATTCGAGTCTGATGTATTTAGAGCCTTGTACTGTCCTGTTTCACCGTTGTACCTCTGATTCATTTGCCGTGTGCAGTTTGTTATGTACCATCACTTGTGTACATATTTTGTATTCTCTTAGTTGAAGCTTTATGCTGCTGCACTGCCTTTGTTCTCGAATCTGATACATTGCATTGATGCTTTGTATCCATCTGCATTTGGTCATTGTGCTTCACTGGTGACCTTATTTTCTAATGAGGCTGATCTGCGGCTTTTTTTGTTGAGTGTTGTAGTGCCATATCTTTGGTGCTCTCACCTTCAGTTTGTTATTACACTGTGCTTTGCTTTGTGACATGTTGAACTTGTTTCATTTGTTGCCTCTGATCTTGTTTAGTATTGTTTTGGGTTGTTTTGTAGTGGCGAGGCAGTACACGCGTGCGTGTACTGCAGCCCTAGCAGGATTGACAGATTTAGTTGATATTTCGATTGTTAAATTGTTTCGTTGGTTCAATTCAATATTTTGAAGTTGTATTTTGAAATGGTTCGTTTTGATTTGAGTTGGATCCGTGTGCTTTTGGATTCATTGATCTTTTGAGTGTTTCTAAGGCTGTATTGGCGAGGCAGTACATGTTAGTGTGTACTGCAGCCAATCATCATTGATGTTTTTAAATTGACATTTCAATTGTTTAAATTGCTTTGGATTGCTGATTTGTTGTTTAACACTGTTTAGTGTTGTATCTACCGTTATCCGATTCTTTTATCGAGGAGTCGGATATACGAGATTTCTGTAACTGTCGTCTATTTGATGTTTGATTATTATTGCTTCTATGCACTAATAACTGAGTTTGAATTAGACTGACCCGTGTATTATTTTCTTTTGAATTTAATACTCGGGTCAGACCCGAGTTATTTCAGGTTGTAGATTTCCTACTTTGAGTTGCAGTTTGAGCTATGAAGACTTTTCACATCTTCTGAAGTAGTCTTCATCATTTTGTAGTAGTCGTGTCATTGTATAAGTTGATATGTATTCATGTATATTAGTCGATAATGTACTTGTATATATAACTTCCAGAGTCGACAGTTGTAGTTGTATCATATGTATTGTGTCAACTATATTGTAACTGACATCAGTTATATATATATATATGAGACTTTTGTTTTATCTATGTTCCGCATTTATATTATCTGTGTTATTATTATATATATTGTCCTAAACTATTATGAACCATCGTAGTTCGTTTTTACTGGTAATTGGGTATGTCGATGGGAGTAAATAAATAAGAGATGAAAATTGAAAAATGTATACCACTCCTATCGAGGTAACCAATACTAGTGTAAGGCCAACTACGGATGGCCGCTCCTATCCAGCCTTATTCTTCGTAATAATAGACAGTATTTCTTTTAAATACTCTTTGTTATTATGAGCATAGAGGTGGGGCGTCATAGTTGGTATCAGAGCTTGGGGTTTATGGACATAATATAAAACATAACTTAGATGGAACATATGTTACAACTATTGGTCGATGTTTTACTGTGCCTTGAGTCAAAACTAAAGTTTTGAATTTTGAAGAAATTTTTAAATATCCTTATTTAAAAATAAAAGTGAAACTGTGTTTTGTTGATTTGATTAAATTGTGTTCTGTTTATCAGAGTGCGCAGCGGAAACAGTGAAACTGTCTTCGCTGAGTACAACTGATAATCTTTTTGATTTAAAAATCGAAATATGAAATTGAAATAAAATTTCATTTGTTGTTACATAGCTGTATTTATTTTGTTTCTTTGAAAATTTCGAATCCGATTGAGGATTCGAAACGATTCCAGTTATGTGATTTTTGTTGAGATCTTTGCTAGTTTTCTTTTATGCTAATCATATATTGATTAGATTTAGCTGTTTTGAATTATCTTCATTGAAGATACATTTGAATGATTTTTTTGTTCATTTTGTAGTACGTGCAAATTTGAGTTGCACGTTACTGCATTAATTTTACGTTGAACCGATGCTTGGTTATGAAACGTATTTTGTTGCCGTTATTTTATAACGGTTTTTTTTTACATCGATGCTAAATTTTTGAAGCACAGTGTTTTGTGACATTTTTAATGAATGAAAATTCACTGTTATTACATTTTGATGTAAATTATTTTGATGAGATTTTGACGTTTAAAAATTATTGTCGCTTTGTGTAACGACCCGCCTTTTTGGACAGTTTAAACCGACGATCAAATACACCTGCCGATTCTAAACCATTCAAAAGGGCGGATGGTTAATGGGGTAAATAAGAAAAGAAGAGAAAAGGAACAAGAAACAATCACAGAATCTCGCAGCGGGAAGATAAAATATAATAATCAGATAAACAGTTCATGAAGCTGTTTAATATACTTTTGATTATCATTTATACATCATTTATCAGAGTTATACATATACAATAGAACAAATAAAATAATGCAGCAGACAGCATGATGCAAGGATAATAATAGTAATAGTATACCAAATCTTCGTCTTCGTCCTCCAGAATAGATCTTCAATAAGCTGAAAAACTCAGGACTGACCCGAGCGTAATGAAAAGACAAAACACTCGAGTCAGGACTAAAATATCCTTATGAAAGTTAAATCAATCGTAAATAAATATGGGTGCAGCGGTGTCAGAGATGTTTACGGGGTTTGACATCTCCTATCCAGTGTCAACGTGAGTGCACTAACTTAGGAGATGTTACGGGATTTTCCATCTCTCAAGGATCCGTTAAACTATCTACTATGTAGTACAATACGCTATATACAATAATGTCTATCATAAAGTAAAATATCAAACTAGTGTTAAGCAATGGCCCATTCCACCCTTAACACATTTTTATTCCCAAGAGCATATACAAGACCGTAGTTTCCCCAAAACCGGAAGTCACCAGAGGGCAATCCATATACTAAAGGTACAAACCAAAATGTAGTGGTCGTGAATAGGATAATCAGTATGACAAGGTACATGAGGCGATACCAACTAGGATACTAGTAGTTGCGTGATCCGGACTGATGTTGGGCATAGCAGCTACTACCCCAACACCGCGAAACAACACTCCAAATCAAGGGGTGCACCCAAATCGAATCACAAATGTAATAGACATGGTATCGAAGAAGTGTGTCCGCTAGAGGTGGCGAACCTCAATGGCCCGGCGCGGCTCCTGTTTTAGTCATGTCAGGGGTCATCCAATATCGTTCTCTTTCTTCAGTCAACGCGTTCATCAAACCATCCACTTCGTTCTGGATCAACACTCCGCGTATACTAGTTATTAAAGTGGTTTTCGGTATCGATAGAGAGTATGTCTATATCCGATCCCGGTCTCTTTAATAACTACGTATTATTACACCGGTGGCTCTTTTACATTTCAAAAATCAATTCATAATTGATATCAAAATATCATATTCGCTTCAAAATCAAATCCATTTCAAATATCCTCATTTCTATTCAAAATGTAAGATTCCGATTCAATCTCATTTCGATTTCAAAATCATTTCAAATTTCAATTTAGATTGCATCTTCATTTAACCCAATTCGTATTTAAATTCAAAATTTAAATATAAACATTTAACCTTATTGACCAGCTTGGAATTTTAGAAAATAGTTTTAAGTAGTATAAAAGTAGTTTTAAATAATTAAAATAGTTGACATACTTAAAATCTTTAAATGGATTTCAAATAGATAAATTAGTTTAAAATAATTTAAATTGGGTTAAGTAGATTTAAAATAGATTAAAATAGTTTAAGTATTTAAAGATGGTTTGTATAATAGAGAAATTTGGAAACAAAACTGAAGCATCTTCAAAACCAAACCATTTCAATTATAACTTCCCAATTCAAATCAATTTCAATTTCTATTCTACCGATTCAATTTCGATTTCAATTCAAATGAATGTCAACTTTGACTTCAAATTAATTCAATTCTACATTCACCTTCAATTAATTCAATTTCAATTTATATCAATTTGGAGCTTGATTTTTCAAAATATCAATTTATAACACTTAACAAAATTTATCCTTCAATATTCAATTTTAAATCCAAATTCAAATATGATTCAATTTCAAGCTCAATTTCGAAATATCATTATTACTTAGTAATACTCAAAGCTCGAAATAATGTTCAATCTTTTAAAACAAATAAATTTTCAAAATTCAATCATATCCCAACTTTAAATTTCAAAGTCTCAACTTAAATTATTAAGCAATTTCTTTTAACCAAAATTTATTTCAACATTCCAAACTCAATTTTCGATAAATTCGATTTCTATAAATTGAATTTATTCATAACTTTTAAATCAAAACATTTAAATAAATTTCAAACCAACTATTTAAAAATTATTAAATTAACCAATCCGGTGTCCGTATATAGTTTTCTATCCTATGGTCAAGTGATTAGTTATTTCAATTAAATGTCAGGGATGAATATATATCACTTAAACCAAATCACAGTGTCATATGTATGCATAACAGGGTATATATAAGCAAATAAACATCCAAACATTTAAATATCAACCAATAGCATTCATCGAAATAAATCATCCAATAGACAATACAATTCACGGCAATTTCATAGTTATCAATATCAGGTAATTTAATCGCAATTCAATTTTAATTTCAATTTGACTGTCAATTTAATTTTCAACAGTGAATTCAAATGATAATCTATATGACAATTAAATTTTATCAAACAACGACCAATAAAATTCATATAACTTCATAATATCAAATTTAACTAGCATGAAAATATTCTAGTACGTTGTGAGCATTATAAAACACTCACCTTGATTTTGCGTTGTCGCCGAGATATTCCGTTTTGGAACTAAAATCGAATAACGTCCGTTTTTAGCCCAAATTTCTACTGTCTCCAAATCCATCCAAACAAGTTTCATTTCGAAGCTCTCGTCATTATGATCGCAATGCAAAAATTCTCGTTCCAATCGGACCTCGTATGCGAGAGTTATTAATTTTATTAGTTCAACGATTTAATATAACTTAAACACTAATTTAACTTTTTAAATAAATCAAAACCCACCCACAACCAGCCCAACTGCACAACCATCTTCCCCAAGTGCTCCCTTCCCTCAACAGGCACGCACAGTAAACCCATATCACACGTGCACGGCAAAGCATGGATACGGAGCAATAGTTCACGAAACTCGAAACCGCCTTCGCCGATCGAATTCTCTCCGCGAGCTCAACCCAACCATAGCACAAACTTAGAGCTCGGCGTCACTTATGTTTTCGCGACCTGGAGCTATCCCACTATGCCTGTATGAAAAGTCGCCCTCCCATATCACCGATCGCACGCCACAAATCTCCTCCCATAAGTGCGCCTTACCATGCTAAATCCAAAACTCATCTTTATTTCTTGATTCGATGGCCAAAACCTTGCAAAACCCAAACCCTAGCTTTTGACCATTGTAAATCGTCGTCCCAGAATCTTGCCGAAACTTTACCAAAAATACTACTCTTCCATACGAACTCAACGGTGCTGACGGCGTCGATCGATTCGAAGCGGATCAAGAGATTTCTTTTTTTGAAGTTTCGTTGACATTATTTTCCTCTTGCAGAAAAATGAGAATTACTCGATCGATACTCGATGGAATTTGATGCTGTCAATTTCTAAAAATAGTAGATTTGATAACAAGCAACTTTGTTGTTAGGAGTTTCGTCTAATATGGAATGGATTGAAAGAATCTGATTTTTGAATGGAGGAGATGGGGTTTGTATTCCTTCCTCTGGAAGCACAGTGGAAAAATGAAGAGAGACCACTAAGTTATTTTAAAATAAGACAGGAGGCGTACGAAAGAGGGAGCAGGCACTAGGGTGGCTGATGGAAAAGAAAGGATATGGGTTGCACACGCAACAAATGCCTGCGAAAAGAATTTCGGCTGCTAAAGGATATACGCAATTATGAACAGACCATTATTTCCACCCTTTAGCGTTTTGTCACGGAAGCCAAAATACGAAAACAAATATACCATGGAAATCAGCGCGACGAGATGAATCCAATGATGTTATCAAATCTTTGCTGCGACGTTCGTAGTAAAATTTCAACTATCTCCGTTGTTACCGCTTAAAATTTGGACGACGACAGCAATTTTTGATAAACGGAGCTAGAAATATCAGAATTGGACGGAACAAACTTTGCCATTCAAATCAGAGAATTTTTTAGATCATTTCTATGTAAAAATATTTACATGTCGAAAAATGATATTCTACCCTTAAATTTATTAACCGGTTTCTACTTATATTTTTGAACGACATAAATTTTCATAAAATTTGAAATCTAAATTCATAGATTAAATTTACTAAAAACACGTTTTAATTATGCAACTTCAATTTATTGAAATTTTGAGTTTACGTGTTAAAATGAATTCTATATCGATTACGATCGTTTTTCAACGACCGTAAAATATTGTCGCCAAACCCAAAATTTCTCTTTCTCTTTTTTTTTATTTAATTGTACATACCTTTAGGATGGAAACGTATATTTTATATTTCCCAAAATATTCTTTTATTTTCATTAAAACATTTATTTCATTTCAACAAAATGCGCGATAAATTCCATATTAGAGGTAAACGTTTATTATCCTATTTCTATTACTATCATCGCTTATCATATTACACATTCGCTCACTTTTATTTGTTTATGCAACATCTAAAAAAAAATTAATCATTTTTATTATATTAAACTTATAATTTTAAATGGTGAAAATACGGGTCGTTACACTTTGGCTTTAGTAACCGTCAAATTTTAAAAGTGGATTTTCAAGCGGTTATTCCACAATGCTGATTTTGAGTTTCGTTTTATGGTGTTTTGGGAAGTACAATTTCCTTTTCGAAATTGTTACTAATATTGCTGCTTTAATCACGTGATTGGAAAATCGTTTTAAAAATGAAAATTGTTTTATAAAATTTTAACAATTTGCGCTTTCAAAGGGATGAGAAAGCGACTTAAACGATTCAGCAAAATCGAGGACTATGACCCCTTTCTTTTATTGATTCGCTTAACTCCGGACTTGTCCAGTTGAGAATGTGAATTGTTATTTTTATAAAATAAATAAAATTGTTTTCAGAAATTTTACAGTTTACGCTTTCAAAAGAATGAGGAAGCGATTTAAACGTTTCAGCAAAATCGAGGACTATGACTCCTTTCTTTTACTGATTCGCTTAATTCCGTACTTGTACGTTTGAGAATGTAAAGTGTATTTTTACAAAATACACAATTTTGCACTTTCAAGGAAACGATGAAGAGAATCAAACGATTTAGTAAAACATGTGGTATGGGACATGTGCGTTTGCTATTTCGGTTAATTCCGGACTCGTTAATTGAAATATCTGCTGTTTTGATGATTTTGATGATTTTGCACTTTCAAGGAAACGATGAAGAGAATTAAACGATTTAGTAAAACTCGTGGTTATGGGACATGTGCGTTTACTATTTTGGTTAATTCCGAACTCGTTAATTGAAATATTTGATGATTTTGTTGGGCTTTCGAGCCACTTTGTTGGACCTTCGGGTCATTTGTTGGACCTTCGGGTCAAATACCTGTACTAGACCTTCGGGTCATTTGTTGGACCTTCGGGTCATTTGTTGGGCGCCAAAATTATGTTGAGTACTTGGTAGGCTTCGGCCATTTGTTGATGCACGTGCGGCGAATTAAAAACTCGCCATCTGATGGGATCGATCCAAGCTTTTATGTTGATTTTCTAGTCTTCTTAAATGATTTCTAGATATTTGTTGTTTCCAATTATCTGCAGGTAATTGGATATTTGTTGATATGAGTTCTGATTATCGTTTTTGATAATCGGATATTTGTTGTTTCTAATTATCGCTTGTGATAATTAGATATTTGTTGATATGAGTTCTGATTATCGTTTTTGATAATCGGATATTTGTTGTTTCTAATTATCGCTTGTGATAATTAGATATTTGTTGATATGAGTTCTGATTATCGTTTTTGATAATCGAATATGTGTTGATTTGAGATTTGATTATCGTTTTTGATAATCGAATATTTGTTGATTTGAAATTTGATTATCGTTTTTGATAATCGAATATTTGTTGATTTGAAATTTGATTATCGTTTTTGATAATCGAATATTTGTTGATTTGAAATTTGATTATCGTTTTTGATAATCGAATATTTGTTGATTTGAGATTTGATTATCGTTTTTGATAATCGAATATTTGTTGATTTGAGATTTGATTATCGTTTTTGATAATCGAATATTTGTTGATTTGAGATTTGATTATCGTTTTTGATAATCGAATATTTGTTGATTTGAGATTTGATTATCGTTTTTGATAATCGAATATTTGTTGATTTGAAATTTGATTATCGTTTTTGATAATCGAATATTTGTTGATTTGAAATTTGATTATCGTTTTTGATAATCGAATATTTGTTGATTTGAAATTTGATTATCATTTTTGATAATCGAATATTTGTGATTTGAGATTTGATTATCGTTTTTGATAATCGAATATGTGTTGATTTGAGATTTGATTATCGTTTTTGATAATCGAATATTTGTTGATTTGAAATTTGATTATCGTTTTTGATAATCGAATATTTGTGATTAGAGATTTGATTATCGTTTTTGATAATCGAATATTTGTTGATTTAACATTTGATTATCGTTTTTGATAATCGAATATTTGTTGATTTGAGATTTGATTATCGTTTTTGATAATCGAATATTTGTTGATTTGAGATTTGATTATCGTTTTTGATAATCGAATATTTGTTGATTTGAAATTTGATTATCGTTTTTGATAATCGAATATTTGTTAATTTGAAATTTGATTATCGTTTTTGATAGTCGAATATTTGTTGATTTTAAATTTGATTATCGTTGTGGATAATTTGTTATTTGTGTTTTCTGACTATCGTTTGGATAATTGGATGTTTGCTGATTTTGTTGATTATGAGATTTTCTAGTCTCCAATTGATTCTAGAGTATGCTGATTTTATTGGATTGCTGTTTTCTATCTATCTCTATCTCTATTGATAGTTAGAGTTTGTTGATTATGAAGTTTGTGTTTTTAGTTATTTGATGGATAACTAGATATTTGCAGTTTTGCGATTCGTGATTGTGTTTTCTTATTATCTTTGTTGATAATTAGACTTTTGCTGTTTTCTCAATTATCGTATCGATAATTAGATATTGCTGTTTTGTGATTCTGTATTTCTGATCATCTAATTGGTAATTAAATATTGCTGATGATTGCATTTATTCAGTTTTGCTGCTTTTTGATTGTCTATTGATAGTTAGATTTTGTTGAAAATTTTTGAATCTCTTTTATTGGAATTAAAAGATTTCTTTGGCATTTGAATTCTCGACTTTTCTAACTTAACCAGTTTATGTTAGAAGAATAATAAGGGTTGACGACCTTAATTATGAAAATTGCGGGGACGCAATTTTTATAAGGAGGGGAGTCTGTAACAACCCAGGATTTAACTTCTATTTATAATCGTCGCTTAACGATTCAAATAATGATAAATTGCTGTCAAATGGATATTGAATTGTTAAAAATTGGGATGAGATTCTTTTGATAATTTGTTAAAATTTGGTGGGCTTTGAAATGCAATCTGGTCCAGACTTTATCTTGCTTTGTTGCCGTGATTTATTTGAACCCGTTCCCCTCTGATTTAAAAAAAAAGAAAAACCCTAATCAAAATACGAAATTTAATGGCGGCCTCGTTCAAAAGAAATTAGGGCTTTGGCTCGTCTTCCTTTCGATTCTCTGTTGCTTTGAAGTAATCCTTTAGCCTTTGCGTATGTGAGATTATTTATGGCTTCAACCTCGATGCTTTGTTATGCTGTATTCGATGCTCCTTGCCTCGAGTCTGGAATTAGGGCTCTAGCGATTGTCTCCTTGCTTCAAATCATAGGTGAGTAATCCTATTTACTCACATCTAATTCATTCTAGTATAGTGCTTCTGCAATTCGATTTTTAATTCGATATTGTCTATCTTGGCCATTTGTTTTCTTTCGATGTTGATAATCGAAGTTGTTATGTGAATTCCCACAGTCTTTCATCGTTCGACTTTATTTGTTGTTGATGTTTTATAACCTGTTCATACATTGATTTCGGTCATTTTTGAAATCGTGAATTTCCAGTTAACTTCGATATGCTTCCACGACTTCGGTCACTATGATTTTGTGGGTTTACTAATTTCTTGATTTTCAATTGCTTTGTTGACTTCGGCCTTGTTTTCTCTGATGAATTGCGGATATGGGGTTTCGTAACCACCACGATTTCCTTCGCAGTGACCTCGGTCACTTGGTTTTGTATATGTGATTTCCTGGAATTGTTGATCTATGATGTTGGAATTCATCTGTTTAATTTGTTTCGGTCACAGTATTGCAGCCTTCCACCTGTTGTAAGTGCTGCCTTAACTGGGTCCTTCATTGACGTAGTACTTCCCTGTTCCGATCACGGCTTTGATATTCTTTTTACCGTTGACCACGACTTTGACTTCACTGCTGTATATTTGTAGACTTGTACATAGTTCATCATCCTGCAGTTTCATTGATGATGCTCTGTCCAGATTTGGTTTTGTGTCCATGTGTAAAGTTGCTTGTAGTTGTTTCTATTTGTTGTCTTTGTGCTACTGTTTCCTTGACCTGTTGCATTTGCACTTGATACCATTCAGGTATGTTCATCCCTGAACTGTACATGTCTGTCCTTGACTTTGGGTTACATTTAGCTTTGAGTCAGTCTCATTGTAGTGCTTCACTTGAGTTTGCAGTAAAGTTGTGCATTTCTCTGGTTGTATTGGTGCAGTTGCCTTTGTACTTGATAATGATGGTGTAATTTATTTGGGGTTGAACTTGATATTGTTCACTGTTGTACTTAATCATATTGACTTCAGTGATGCTTTGGGTTGCACTATTCTCGAGTATCACTGCATATTATGTGCCCTTGTTCTCGAGCATGACGCTTGCACTTGTCCTGCTTGCTTCACTGTGTTGTTCACCATTGCATACCACTTCATTTTTATCACTGCACTAATCATTTGCATATAAACTTGGATTCTGGTTGTACTTGTCTCTGTTTCGAGTATGACATTTTGGAAGTTTCCATCTGTAGCTTGCAGTTCATGTACCCGCTTTGATTTTGTGTTTTGTACATGTTACTCCTTTGGCATTGTTGCCAGTTGCATTCCATTGTCGCCAGTAGCATTACTTTGCATTCGAGTCTGATATATTTGGAGCCTTGTACTGTCCTGTTTCACCGTTGTACCTCTGATTCATTTGTCATGTGCAGTTTGTTATGTACCATCACTTGTGTACATATTTCGTATTCTCTTAGTTGAAGCTTTATGCTGCTGCACTGCCTTTGTTCTCGAATCTGATACATTGCATTGATGCTTTGTATCCATCTGCATTTGGTCATTGTGCTTCACTGGTGACCTTATTTTCTAATGAGGCTGATCTGCGTCTTTTTCTGTTGAGTGTTGCAGTGCCATATCTTTGGTGCTCTCACCTTCAGTTTGCTATTACACTGTGCTTTGCTTTGTGACATGTTGAACTTGTTTCATTTGTTGCCTCTGATCTTGTTTAGTATTGTTTTGGGTTGTTTTGTAGTGGCGAGGCAGTACACGCGTGCGTGTACTGCAGCCCTAGCAGGATTGACAGATTTAGTTGATATTTCGATTGTTAAATTGTTTCGTTGGTTCAATTCAATATTTTGAAGTTGTATTTTGAAATGGTTCGTTTTGATTTGAGCTGGATCCGTGTCTTTTGGATTCATTGATCTTCTGAGTGTTTCTTAGGCTGTATTGGCGAGGTAGTACACGTTAGCGTGTACTGCATCCAATCAGCATTGATGTTTTTAAATTGACATTTCAATTGTTTAAATTGCTTTGGATTGCTGATTTGTTGTTTAACACTGTTTAGTGTTGTATCTACCGTTATCCGATTCTTTTATCGAGGAGTCGGATATACGAGATTTCTGTAACTGTCGTCTATTTGATGTTTGATTATTATTGCTTCTATGCACTAATAACTGAGTTTGAATTAGACTAACCCGTGTATTATTTTCTTTTGAATTTAATACTCGGGTCAGACCCGAGTTATTTCAGGTTGTAGATTTCCTACTTTGAGTTGCAGTTTGAGCTATGAAGACTTTTCACATCTTCTGAAGTAGTCTTCGTCATTTTGTAGTAGTCGTGTCATTGTATAAGTTGATATGTATTCATGTATATTAGTCGATAATGTACTTGCATATATAACTTCCAGAGTCGACAGTTGTAGTTGTATCATATGTATTGTGTCAACTATATTGTAACTGACATCAGTTATATATATATATATATATATATATATATATGAGACTTTTGTTTTATCTGTGTTCCGCATTTATATTATCTGTGTTATTATTATATATATTGACCTAAACTATTATGAACCATCGTAGTTCGTTTTATACTGGTAATTGGGTATGTCGATGGGAGTAAATAAATAAGAAATGAAAATTGAAAAATGTATACCACTCCTATCGAGGTAACCAATACTAGTGTAAGGCCAACTACGGATGGCCGCTCCTATCCAGCCTTATTCTTCGTAATAATAGATAGTATTTCTTTTAAATACTCTTTGTTATTATGAGCATAGAGGTGGGGCATCACAATAGGTAGTATGTATGCAAACACAAGGGAGGAAGACCTTCATCTTGCACACCTTTGGGATGCTTGTTCGGAACAGGTATTGTTCATTGAAATTCTTTACTGCTCTCTTTGCCCTTTTGTTTTCTGTTGTATTGTTATTGATTATGGCAGATAGTGTTGCAATTTTTAGCAAACAACTTGATGGAGACTAAAATACCAGTTTATACATATATCAACATCTTATGGATAATGGTATTTTTATCATAAGGGTTCTAAAATTTAATAGAAAAAAGTTCTAAGAAACAAAAGAAAATAGAAGCGTTGAGAAGAGGAACAATAGATTCTCTTTATATGTTTATTTATTTATCCTTTTGAATGATTAGGCTGTGTTTCTTTAGAGTAAGAAGTCTAATTCTTGAATGTTTGAATAGTTTAACTGTTTTTATTTACAGTAACAATTGTGCTTCTTTATTGTTTTTATGATATAGAAAACATCAAGCGTTCAACTAACATTAAAAGCCGGTTAATGCCTATTAATAACATTGACCACTTTTTGGAATGAATGAACAAATGGAACATAAGCTGCTTGTTATTAGTAGCTACTACCAATGCTTCTGTTGAAATGTAATTCAAGCCTCATGTAGTACATGTATTCATGCAGAATAAGTCAGAGTTTGTTAGCATGCTTCTAGGAAGAATGTGTCAATTCAGTTTGCTGTTTTTCAGCTATTGGTTAGGAGTTTTTTACGTTTCTATTTGAGTCAATTGTGATCCACTATCTTAGGCATTGTTAGACTTGGTCAGTAGATTTTGCTTATTTAAGACATGTATTATTCATCCTGTTTCAATAAGAAGTGAGTTCAGTTTTCTTTCTATCTCTTTCTCATAATTTGCAGTGTCTTCTTCCTCTGATAAAACTAACATATTGGTATCAGAGCCAGAGAGAATTCTTGGGTTTGGTGAGTGTTTCGTGTGAGAGAGCAAACACAAGGGAAACACAAATCTGTCAGTGAATCATTCATCATGCAGAACAACAATGGGAATGGGAATTCACTAAATCAGTTGCCTATCTTCAAAGGCGTGAATTATCATTTTTGGAGTCTAAAAATGAAGACTCTCTTTAGATCACAGGAGTTGTGGAATACTGTTGAGAGTGGCTTTGAAGATAATGGAACTGAGGAGCCAGACCAGCTGTTGAGGGAGAAAAGAAAGAAAGATGCCAAAGCACTTTTCATCATTCAACAAGCACTTGATGATGAAGTGTTTCCACGCATTGCAGCAGCTTCTATAGCAAAAGAAGCATGGAGTACTCTTAAGCAAGAGTATATGGGAGACAAGAAGGTGATTGCTGTTAGATTACAATCATTGAGAAGGGAGTTTGAAACTTCTCAAATGAAGGATAAAGAGACAGTTCAAGAATACCTTTCCAGAGTGTCCAGCACTGTGCAGCAGATGAGGTCATATGGAGAGGATGTCAAAACTCAGCAAGTGGTGAGTAAAGTTTTGAGAAGCCTTACAAAGAAGTTTGATCATGTTGTAACTGCAATTGAGGAATCCAAGGATATGGAGATCTACACGTTTGATGAACTCATGGGATCTCTTCAAGCACATGAAGAGCGACAGTCCAGAGGAGAAGACAAGAAAGAAGAGAAGGCTTTCCAAGCAAAAGGAGAGTCTTCAAACAAAGAAAGATTCCAACAGAATTCAGGAAGAGGCAGAGGCAAGGGAGGCTCAAGAGGAAGAGGCCGTGGAAGGGGACAAAGTAATGAGGGAAGAGATCAGTCTTCTCAAAATTACAAAAGTCCTCTCAAATGCTATTATTGCAAGAAGCCAGGACATAAAGATGCCAGTTGTTGGAAGAAAGAGGAGGATGAACAGAAAGGTGGGCAAAAGTCTAACTTTGTGGAGCAAGAAGAGAAACTGTTCTTGGCACAAAATGCATCAAGCAGTGATGCAGGTTGTGGTGTCTGGTATGTTGACAGTGGGTGCTCAAACCACATGTCAAGTGCCAAGTCAATGTTCAGAGAGCTGGATGAGTCAGCCAAGAGCAAAGTGAGACTGGGTGATGGAAATCAACTTGAAGTTGAAGGCAGGGGCACGATTGCAATTACAACTGAGCAAGGCAACACCAAACTTCTTTGTAATGTGCAGTATGTGCCAAAACTAGCTCATAACCTTCTCAGTGTTGGTCAACTTCTCAATTCTGGATATCATGTGCTGTTTGAGAATGAGTCTTGTCTAATCTGTGACAAGAAAACCAAAGAAATTGTTGTAAAGATTCCAATGGGAAGAAACAGAATGTTCCCTCTAGACTTGTCAAGCCATGTGAGCAAAGCTTTGATAATCAAGGGAGATGATGATGCCAAGCTGTGGCACCTAAGGTATGGCCATCTACACATGCAAAGATTGAAGTTGCTGCAGTCTAAAGATATGGTGCTAGGATTGCCCAAAACTGGAGAGCTTGAGCTGTGTGAAGGTTGCATTTATGGGAAGCAATCAAGAGGATCATTTCCAACGGGCAAAGCATGGAGAGCAAGAGAGTGTCTTGAGCTACTTCATGCAGATTTATGTGGTCCAATGAAGACAATGTCACTCGGTGGAAGTAAGTATTTCTTGCTCATCACAGATGATTACAGTAGAATGAGCTGGGTCTATTTTCTTAAAGCTAAATCTGAAGCATTTGATAGCTTTAAGATTTTTAAGGCTATGGTTGAAAAACAGTCTGGTTTTTCTGTAAAAGCATTGAGAACAGACAGAGGCGGTGAATTCTTGTCAAATGAGTTCATCACATTTTGTGAGGAGCATGGAATAAGGAGAGAACTTACTGCACCATACACTCCTGAGCAAAATGGAGTAGCCGAGAGGAAGAACAGGACAGTGGTTGAAATGGCAAGAAGTATGCTCAATGCAAGAAATGTGCCAAACAAGTTTTGGTGTGAAGCTGTGGCGACAGCTGTGTACATCCTCAACATTTCTCCCACAAAAGTAGTCTTGAACAGAACACCATTGGAAGCTTGGAGAGGAAAGAAACCTTCTGTAAGTCATTTGAGAATTTTTGGTTGTACAGCTTATGCATTGGTCGATTTGAGGTCTAAGTTAGATGATAAATCTGTTAAATGTGTATTCATTGGCTATTCTACTCAATCCAAGGCATATAGACTGTATAACCCTCTCACTGACAAGATCATTGTCAGTAGAAATGTTGTATTTAATGAAGATATAGGCTGGAATTGGGAGGAAAGTGAAGTTAGTGGCAGTGTTCAGCAGAAATCAGTGGGCTTTAATGGTTCAGAGGAGGATCCAAGTGTGCCAGAGAATGATAATCACACTCCTATTCCTCCTTCCACACCATCATCATCAAGTCAGGGCTCATTGTCTCCCTCTAGCTCATCGTCATATGACTCATCAAGTGGTTCAACGTCAAGGAGATACAGGTTATTAACTGACTTGTATGAAAACTGTGAATTTGCACTAATGGCTACGGATCCTGTCAGTTTTGAGGAAGCTGAGAAAGAAGCTGAATGGCAGAATGCAATGAGAGATGAGATCAGGTCCATTGAGAAGAATGAGACTTGGGAGTTGGTAAATCTTTCTGAAGGGAAGAATGTCATTGGATTGAAATGGGTGTTCAGAACCAAGTTCAACACAGATGGGAGTGTTCAAAAGCATAAGGCTAGGCTTGTTGCTAAGGGGTATGCTCAACAAGAAGGGATTGATTTTGAGGAGACGTTTTCACCAGTAGCAAGGTTTGAAACTGTAAGAGTGGTGTTGGCATTGGCAGCTCAATGGAAACTGGAAGTGTTTCAGCTAGATGTTAAGTCTGCATTTCTCAATGGAGACTTGCAGGAAGAAGTTTTTGTTGAACAACCACTTGGCTTTGTCAAAGAAGGTGAGGAAGACAAGGTGTACAAGCTGAAAAAGGCATTATATGGGCTGAAACAGGCTCCAAGAGCCTGGTACAGCAAGATTGACTCATTCTTTCTTCAAAATCAGTTTGAGAGAAGTGAAAATGAACCAACTCTTTATGTGAAGAAGGAAAGCAAGAATGGCTTCATAGTGGTCTGTCTCTATGTGGATGACATCATTTATTTCAGCTCTTCTCGGAAATTGCTAAGTGAGTTTAAGGCAGCAATGATGGAGAAATTTGAGATGACAGACCTTGGATTGCTTCAATACTTCTTGGGTCTAGAAGTAAGGCAAGGAGAAGATGGAATATTTCTGTGCCAGAGGAAGTATGTAGGGGATTTATTGAAGAAGTTCTCAATGGAGAAGTGTGAACCAACAAGAACTCCAATGAACACAAACGAGAAGCTTCAGAGAGAGGATGGGACAGAGAAAGCAGATGAGAAGATTTTTAGAAGCTTAGTTGGTGGTTTGAACTATCTCACACACACAAGGCCTGACATAGCCCACAGTGTGAGTATAGTGTCACGTTACATGCATTCTCCAACTAAGCAGCATCTTGGAGCAGCAAGAAGGATTCTGAAATATGTTGCTGGCTCAATTAAGCTTGGAATTCTCTATGAAAATGTTGAAAATTTCAAGTTAATTGGGTACACTGATAGTGACTGGGTAGGTTGCTTGGATGACAGAAAGAGTACATCTGGGTCTGTGTTTAGTCTTGGCTCAGGAGCTATCACATGGAGTTCTAAGAAGCAAGACACAGTGGCTTTATCTTCGTCTGAAGCTGAATATGTAGCTGCTGGTGCAGCAGCAAGGCAGGCTATTTGGTTAAGAAAACTGCTAAAAGACTTGTGCTGTGAGCAAGAAGGTGCAATTGAGCTTTGGTGTGATAACAAGTCGGCTATAGCTATGACTAAGAACCCAGCTTTCCACGCAAGGACCAAGCACATAGAAGTTCAGTATCATTTCATAAGGAAGTTAGTTGCTGAGGAGAAATTGGTTCTGAGATTCTGTGGCACGAATGATCAACATGCTGATCTGTTTACAAAGGCCTTGACTCAAGTCAAGCATCAGTTCTTTTTGGAGAAGATTGGCATGTATGAGCTTGAATTAAGAGGAGGTGTTGAAATGTAATTCAAGCCTCATGCAGTACATGTATTCATGCAGAATAAGTCAGAGTTTGTTAGCATGCTTCTAGGAAGAATGTGTCAATTCAGTTTGCTGTTTTTCAGCTATTGGTTAGGAGTTTTTTACGTTTCTATTTGAGTCAATTGTGATCCACTATCTTAGGCATTGTTAGACTTGGTCAGTAGATTTTGCTTATTTAAGACATGTATTATTCATCCTGTTTCAATAAGAAGTGAGTTCAGTTTTCTTTCTATCTCTTTCTCATAATTTGCAGTGTCTTCTTCCTCTGATAAAACTAACAGCTTCTAGCAGCGTATTAGCCTAAGGCATGACATCCCTTTTTTGTAATTTACCATGGAACATTTTTATTTTCCACTTATATGGCTTATTTCTTTCTTTATAATGTATTCCTTGTATATTTTCAATTAAATATTCATCGTAACATGAATTTTGCAATTACTAATGTGTCTCATCGAAAGCATTTTCTCGAATTTGTTCTTATATGCATTACATGGAATATCAAAAATCCAAGAAAAAACATGATATTTTACAATTTTGATATTCAGATTTGGCAGGATTTCCTAATGGGGCATAATGACCTAGCAATAGAACTGAGTGAAAAGTGGCATATGTAGAACTTGCATATGAATGCAGCTCAATTCAAGTTGGAGATGCAATTTACCGTAAGAGGTCTATTTTTTCCTTTCATGTTTTAGCCTCTACTATGACATTGACTGCCACCTTACTGAAAGCTCTTTCATTTATGAAAAAATTGAGCTTATTTGGAGTTATAAATCTCAAGATATCGCTGTTTTAGTACTGCACTTTTCCAAATAAAATTTCAGCTTTTCAAATCAATTTGAAATTTAAAATTTCCAAACCATTCTATTTTCGAATCACATTTTCTAAACAATCTTTATGATAAATTATTTATTACCAACATTATCATCTTTTCCGGAAAGTTAATACACTTAAAATTAAACTTAACCTCATATAGTTATCCTTAAAAGAAACAATTCACAAATTAGAAATATTTTCAATACTTTACACAGCATGTTTTCCAATAATTAATTTTTAAATATCAATTTGAAAGAGATAATTAATCTCTTCCATTATTAAGAGTCAATTATTCATCCAAAAATAAATTTTTGTATCTAGTCACAAAACTAGTAGATAAACTTATTTATAGTAGTGTTCAAGTTCTTGGAAGTTTAAAACATTCACATTTGACTTTTAATTTCCTGATGTTTTTCTATGTTTGTTAGATTCACTGAAATTTATGCATTTAACAATTCTTAACAATTTTCTATTATGTTATACTTTTATTTACTATTATATATTACAATATCCAACATTTATAATTGGTTTTGTTCATAATTAGAACATAATATTCTTCGTAATATATGTTTAGTGTGCAAACATTTTATTTAACTATTGTTCATAATTAGTTTTCGATTTATGAGGTATTGCTACATTTTAATTATAACTGTATTATTTTCTCAAGTTAAGGAGCTTTTTGATTTAGCAGTTAACTAAAATGGAGATTTTGTTCTGAAATGGTTGTACAAGTGACTTAAACTTCATTGTCAAAACCTGCAACATTACATTATATATATCTGAAAAGCGGTTGTAAAGGTCTAGTAATATATTTAAATAGAACAATATTAATTAAACATAAACCATACATTTTTTGTTTTAAGAGTGATCCTCTATGAGTTGAGAGCACTTATTTTATTTGTTAAATAAAAAACTAGTTAAAAATCTACCAACATACCTGGCAAATAATGAGATACATAAATCAATCATGTCAACTTAAATACTATCTCAAATGAATCAGCAGAAAATTGATCGATAAGGGAATATGCAACAAAATAAATGGTAGTGGTGTGCTTCACATCGCATGAGCAAACTAAAAAGACCAAAATGCTAATTAACTGCTCGGAAGTAAAAACGTGAAATGCAGAAATACTATGGTCTGAAGTGTTGTGAACGAGACGAGAAGAGGGATGTTTCTATAAAGTCTGGTATGCAAAGTGCTATAAGTTCTGAGTGTGCAGATGCTGGAATAGGACATAAACTGTGCATGTAGGAGTGCATTGTTGTAGTTGTTAGCATGTATCAATGAAAATTCAAGTGGTAGGCATGTACATAATAGAGCGAGCTATGGGTATGTTGGGATGAATTCAGCATGCAAGAAAGAGAGTGAACTGCTGGCATACACATAATAACAGTTGAAATGTGAAGTTGTGGGCATGAATGTAAGAAGTCAGCAGGCATGTACATAATAACAGAAGGAATGAGATGTGAAGCTGCAGAAAAGACAGAAGACAATGATCTCTAGACGATGGGATATGAAGCTACATAATTATATTGAGTTGACAATAAAGTGATACTGGACTGAAGAAGCAACATCATCTGGTGGACGTTAAAGTGGGACTGAACTATATAAGCAACGACATCAGGTGGACATTGAAATTAATGGGACTATACTGAAGAAGCAACATAATCAGATGACAGGATTAAATGCTACATCGATGAAGCTATTGTTGTGAGCAGTTGATGATATTGGATGAAAATGTATTGATTCTTCAACGGGTTGAAGGGGGCTAGATTATCTGGTATAACTAAAGTCTGTAGATCGGGCATCAAGAATGTGCAGTGGAGGATATAGTTTTGAGGCTGTGGGGTCGAGTAAGTTGCTAAGATACTGAAACTGCACAAGAACTGATGCAAAGAAATAGAAGAATGGTCGGGCTGGTGTAGCAATTTGAAATAAGGTGGCTAGTGCACCAGACTGAACAAGGAAGAGCATAATATAAATAGAAGAGTACAAATATAAGTTAAATATCTTATAACATAACTATACATAAGTCCGAAATTACACATATTTGTTAATTCCTTACTCTATTTTACAGTTTTATATTTGAAATGTTTTTATAGTGTTCGTAATGCTACATAAATCTCTGTTTAGCCTAATATGTACCATTATATAATGCAATTTTACCATCCCCTATATTTCCTGCCTCTAGTGCGTTATAAGAACTATGATAAAAGTTTAAATTATGTTTTATCATCCACTTCTCCTCAAAACTCAAAACACTCAGTCTAAGGACCTTTTCTACGTATATTCTTTTATTGGTGCATACAAGTGTAATCTTTTTTTTATGATGTATTATCTTGAATATAAAAAATAATGCACATAATGGTGTAGGTTTCCTAATAAACCAATCATTTTGTGTTTATTATCACAGGTCAACCAATGGTCTCTGTGTGGTTGTGCATATGATGCTTCATGGAAAATACAGAACTATCGAAAAAAAGATACAGAAGTTGGAAATATTCACCATACACCTAAAGGATATTTCAAAAGGTATTTACTTGGAAAAACATAGTATTCTTTTATCCATCGCAACTTCTTGTTTACTTTGTTTTGGGTTTATTGAACTATGCAAAACTAGCACGAACCCATGCATTACACATGGATTGTTCAAAAAGATAGGACAGATCATTCAAACATAGTATTATTTAATTCTTAAGTAGCTTAACTTGGTATCTATATAAGAATTGGTGGTCAAAATTGATTATATCGCATCTTCTAAAAGTCCATCGTCAAATGATTCTTCCTTTGATGACAATATCGAATGCTTCCTTTAAATTTTTGGGTATATATCCTGGTTTCAACTATAAGAAAGCAAATAAGAAGTACATAGTATCTATAAGACACAGTGGACAAAATGCACAACCACTTGTCTTTGGGATCCGACTTGGAAACCCATATTCTTAAAAAATCAGCAGGAGGAGACGACGTTAAATATCTACTGAATAAACTACTACTCTCCTTTTCCTCACCCTAATTTGGCCGTAGACATGGTAGTCTACACTGACCTGTCCTGCCTCGCCGTTCTTTTTCCAAATGAAGCATCAGTTTCTTTGAGTTAGTTATTTGAAAGCACAACCATTAGTTTCTTTGATTAATGTCTAGAAAAGTTCACCATCTTATAAATAAACTGCAAAGTATTACCTTCAATATTTGTTTCTTCAACATCTTTGAATAATTTTTATGGATGTTTTAGGTGAAAATGATGGTTTTATTTGGCGAGCTATGGACGCGATGAATACTCATTGGTGGAAGCTCTAAAGGAAGGAAAAGTTCAAAAACCACTTGTTGCTTGGGTTGGTTGGACATGTGCATGATTTCAAGTCAGAAGGTCGGTTCGATCATGCCGTAAGTTCTTGAGTTTTGTTTTCTTTTCATCTTCTTCTTTCATTTTCATCGATTCAAGTCAGAAATTATGTCGTGCAAATTCATGAAATGACACATGCACATAAGTGTTGAATGTACGAGCACCTATGTGCACACATGCAAACATGCATATGAGTAAATAGTCTATGGATGCATGTGTACTGATGCCACAAGCCTGCTTTGTTAAGCAAGTTTTATAAAAATTATGTACATTTATAAAAAGTAAACACATTTATAAAAATTAAGTAAGTTTTACAAATTTTTAACTATGTTAACTAAGTTTTACAATGAAATAACTAAGTTTATAAAAATAATTAAGTTTTAGTTTTCATGGTAAAACAGGCAACTGTGAATTCATGGTAAGTTATCTTCATGCTATTACTAGTTTTTAGTTTTCACAGTCTGTTTCCATAATTGCGTCTGTACTTGTTTATACTAATTGTTGCATCTTAGTGTCTAGCAAGTATTTGCCAGCTTTTAGTGGCAAAAATATTTTATTCATGCCATAAACTTAAATGAAATATTAGTTAACTGGCAACAAGTTGATGCACTGAAAACTTCTAAAAGCCACATAATTTAGTCAAACTAATTGATGCATGTTGTGTTCTGAAGTAGTGTATAAAATTTAGATTTCAGATTGTATTGATTACAACTTTACCCAAAATCCTAGCAAGCCAGTGCCACTGTCCTTAGTGTCTTTGGCCATGCATCTTTTGTACTTATACATACTTGTATATATTGACTAACATATGTATGTTTGTGTTTCTTCTTCACAGGTGTTGTATGATGCTTTTGAGGTTGATACATGATGTCGCACTCTTTCTCCTTTAAATCGGTCATGCTTATCGACGGTCATTAAAATATTTTTAGTATGTATCGTTTTGGTATGCTACACTCAATTTGTGTACTTATGTTTAATTTTTATCAGAAATATTTATGTTTAATTCTTCATGTATGAAACATTATGGATATATATATATTTTGTGATTTGGCTTATGACTCAATTTGTGTACTTATGTTAATGTGATGAATGTGGTTTTTTGAGTTATAATATATAAGTAGAATTGAAAATTGTAAGCTTTGAATGTTATGGCAGCAAAAAATGTGCAATATAATTTTTTTATAGCGTTCTAACTATGCAATAAAAAGAAAAATTGTTCAGCTTTGTTATACTATAGTATCATCTTAGTTTTCATAACAATAAGACGGTGCTATAATAGATAGTAATGAATTTTCTATAGCATTTCAATGTGTCATAAAAGGTTGACACGATGGTTCCATAGCGCGTTCAAATGCTATAATAATATAGCATGTCGACATATTTATAGCAACTAAAATGTGTCATAAAAAGTTCTATAGCACGTTTCATAATGCTATAGAAAAGCAGTTGCACCAATATGGCCTATTTTAGATGGCAAGAAAAATACGTTTTCCATTGCAAGTATGACACGCTATACTGTCTACCAGACTTTTTACAACATGTTGATCTATGGCGATTATAGAATCGCTATAGAAAGTTTTTATAGCGGTTTTTACACTATAAAAAGTCCTTTTTGTTGTAGTGGTTTGTTGCATATATATTACTTGAGAACAAGCCAAAGCAGCAGAAATATACTCTACTTCAGTTGTTGATAGAGAAACTGTATTTTGCTTTTTACTAAACCAGAAAACCAGAGAATGTCCCAAAAAGTGACAAGTTCCACTTGTACTTTTTCGGTCTGATTTACATCCAGCATAGTCAGCATCACAGTATGATATTAAATCAAATGAATCATTTTTAGGATAAAATAAGCCATAATCAGAGGTGTGTTTAATATATCTTATGATACGTTTTACAGCTTTTAAGTGAGTTTCTTTAGGATGAGATTGATATCTTGCACAGAGACATACACTATGCATGATATCAAGTCTACTAGCAGTGATATAGAGCAATGATCCGATCATTCCTCTATACAACTTTTGATCTACATCTTTCGAGAAATCTTCTTTACTTAGATATTCATTGGTTGCCATGGGAGTAGGTTTTCCACTCGCAGTAGTCAAACCAAATTTATTAACTAGTTCTTTAGCATATTTTTCTTGACTAATAAAAATACCATTATCTAACTGTTTTATTTGCAATCCTAGAAAGAAGTTTAATTCACCCATATGACTCATCTCAAACTCTTTTGTCATTATTTCAGAAAATTCTTTATTCATTTCGAAGTTAGTTGAACCAAAAATGATATCATCTACGTATACTTGAACTTGTTGAATATCATTTTTATTTCTTTTAATAAAAAGAGTATTATCTATTTTACCAATTTCAAAATATGATTGTAATAAATAAGATCTTAGTCTATCATACCAGGCACTAGGAGATTGTTTTAGACCATATAAAGCTTTCTTAAGTTTGTACACATGGTTTGGTAAATTTTCATCTTCAAAAAGTGGTGGTTGTTCAACATATACTTCTTCTTTTACAAATCCATTTAAAAAAGCACTTTTAACATCCATTTGAAATAATTTGAAATCATTATGATTTGCGAAAGCAAGTAGAATCCTAATGGCTTCTAATCTTGCTACAGGAGCAAAGGTTTCGTCACAATCTATACCTTCTTCTTGACAATAACCTTGGGCGACTAATCGTGCTTTATTTCTAACGACCTCACCTTGTTCATTGATTTTATTTTTATAGACCCATTTAGTTCCAATTATAGTTTTATCTTCAGGTCTAGGAACAAGTTCCCAAACTTCATTTCTAGTGAATTGATTTAATTCTTCTTGCATAGCCAAAATCCATGAATCATCAGTTGATGCTTCTTTAGGATTTTTGGGTTCAATAGATGATATAAATGCTACATTACTCATTTTACTTAGTTGATTTCTAGTTGTAACAATAGATTGCATATCTCCTATTATATTTTCAATAGGATGATCTTTTAAAAGTTTAATCCTTTTATTAGGATAATTAATTTCATTATTAATTTCGGTTGATTCCTGATTTTGAGTAATTAAATCTTCTTCATCATTTGTAATTTCAAAATCTTTTAAATTTTCATCAAACGAAACATGCATTGTTTCTTCGATGGTGTTAGATCTTAAATTAAAAACTCTATAAGCTTTACTTCTATTAGAATATCCGATAAAGATTCCTTTGTCGGATTTAGGATCAAATTTATCCAAATTATCTTTTGTATTTAAAATAAAGCATTTACTTCCAAAAATTCTGAAGTATGATACCTTAGGTTTCTTTCCATGAAGAAGTTCATAAGGTGTCTTATCAGTTAAAGGTCTAATTAAAATTCTATTCAAAATATAATAGGCGGTAGCAACAGCTTCTGCCCAAAAGTGTTTTGGTAAATTACTATTTGAAAGCATAGTTCTCGCACACTCTTGTATCGTTCTATTTTTACGTTCAACTACTCCGTTTTGTTGTGGAGTTCTTGGAAATGAGAAATTGTGAGTTATTCCCTTCTTATTGCAGAATTCCTCAATCTTTTCATTTTCAAATTCACCACCGTGATCACTACGAATAGTTATAATTTTTAAAGATAATTGATTTTGAATCCTTTTTGTAAATGATAATTCAACAGTTAGATAATGGTATTTTTATTAGTTAAGAAAAATATGCTAAAGAACTAGTTAATAAATTTGGTTTGACTACTGCGAGTGGAAAACCTACTCCCATGGCAACCAATGAATATCTAAGTAAAGAATATTTCTCGAAAGATGTAGATCAAAAGTTGTATAGAGGAATGATCGGATCATTGCTCTATATCACTGCTAGTAGACCTGATATCATGCATAGTGTATGTCTCTGTGTAAGATATCAATCTCATCCTAAAGAAACTCACTTAAAAGCCGTAAAACGTATCATAAGATATATTAAACACACCTCTGATTATGGCTTATTTTATCCTAAAAATGATTTATTTGATTTAATATCATACTGTGATGCTGACTATGCTGGATGTAAATCAGATCGAAAAAGTACAAGTGGAACTTGTCACTTTTTAGGACATTCTCTGGTTTCCTGGTTTAGTAAAAAGAAAAATACAGTTTCTCTATCAACAACTGAAGTAGAGTATATTTCTACTGCTTTGGCTTGTTCTCAAGTAATATATATGCAACAAACCTTAAGAGATTTTGGATTAAATATCTCAAAATCGCCAATTTATTGTGATAATACTAGTGCAATAAATTTATCTAAAAATCCTACTCATCATGCTTGAACTAAACATATTGATATTCGACATCATTTTCTTAGAGATAATATAACTAAAGAAGTAATTACTCTCGAATATATAAACTTTGAGAATCAAACTGCTGATATCTTAACAAAACTATTAAATGAATCTATATTTACTAAATTAAGAAGAGAATTAGGTATTTGTTCTATAACTGAAATATAAAATATAAATAACAAGTATAATTAATAATTAATATTAAAATAAATCATAGAATTAAAATATAAGGACCATGTCGACATCCCCTAGGAAGACATGTCGACATGTAACGTTTTTATTTTTTTTTATTTTTCCCACCAAATTTCAAAAATTTAGTTATATATTCTTCTCTATTTTGAATTCTTATGCATTCTCTCTGTTCCCAAAATATATAAAATAATGTCATCTTCCTCTAAATCGAACATAAAATCAACTTTCTCATTCCCCTCTCCTACTTTTGGTCCATTCCAATGCACTACTCTCGCACGTGTAACTAAATTGGAGGAGTCTATGAAGGATACTCTTCAGATATTGACTGAAATTCAAGTGACTCAACTTCGTATGGCGAAAGAGCAAGAGAGGCAAGGCAAGATTCTTAGGAATTTACAAAAATTCCTAATGGATAACCAGGCCAACCCTATCTTGATCGATGAAGACTCTTCACTCAATCAAGAACATGAGGTCAGCGACGAAGAAGAAGAAGAACCAATGGAAGAAGCACACGAGGAGGATGATGACCAAGTAGTATGCGTTGGAGAAGTGTGTTTCGACAAAAATGGGAATCTTGTCGAATAACGTGGAAATTTCTGTTTCCACTATCCAAACTGTTCAATTCATAAATCTCCTATGTTCAGAAACACACATTAGTTTCTTCTCTTTCTTTCCATTGTTATTTGTGTTTTTATGTTTTTCAAGCACAAATGTAAATACAACCATACTCGTAATAAATAAACTCGTGTTCTTATATGTGTTAGTATTATTGTGAATTCTTAGTTAGGATAGTTAATAGTTTAGGATTATATTTTAGTATTAGATTTAAGTGTTAATTATTTATGATAACACTATCATTATAATCACACATCATAGAGTGATAAGTTTTAGGGGAGTTATATAGTTTGGAGTTATCTAGTTTAGAGTAAGTTTTTGTTGATGACAAAGGAGGAGAAATATAAAATTGGGTAGTTAGGCATAGATTAAGGGGGAGTTGTTTGTTTTAGGGGAGTTATTAGGATAGAAGGAATATTTTATAAACAAAGGTTGTCATCATCAAAAAAGAGGGAGATTGTTAGTCCATGAGATGATGGTTTTGATGACAACAACCTTAGAATAGATTATAAAATATAAATACTAACATTACAAGTTTAGATATATATATGTATATGCAGGATCTAACCATGCTTGTATCAAGAATGAAGACTGTACAGTATAGAGATTCAAGATATAGAGATAGAAGACTCATGAGTATCAAGATTATCAAGAGTTCAAGATTTCAAGGTTAAGTTTGTTTTATTAGGAATATTTGTTAAAACTCGTAGAAAAGCACTGGCATCTTAATATCCAATTTATTCGTGGAATGGAATCCACTTCGAGCCCGTTAAAGGGATGGAACCCTAAGTAGGACGGAACCTACGAAAATCTAGTGGGACATTATTTTGTATCCACTAAGCTTAATTCAAATGATTTTTTCAAAATTATCTTGTTTTCGAAATGATTTCAAAACTTTCCTTTTAAAAAGATTCAAAACCCTCGATTCCGTTTTTAAAATAATTTTAGCCTCAAAACATCTTTATTTCAAAGTCAAAATTTCTCCTGATTTTAAACTATCTTTTCAAATAATATATTTAACTTTTAAATTATTTATACTTTGATTTAAATTATAGTTAAATAATATATATATATTGTTCTTTATATTTACTTATGAATTTGAACTATATTCAAGTATATTTATAAAGTTTTAATATAAGATAAATATTATTTTTATATAAATTCAAAACATCAAATTTGGCTGAGGGATGTCGATATGCCCATAGGCACCCTGTCGACATGGTGACAGTTTAATTCAAAATTCAAATTTCAAAAGAAGTGTCTATTCGCCATAACTTTTCATGAATGGTCATGGCTGTTGTTCTTCTATAAATAGGGGTCAGTTTCAACGAATTTCATAATAATTTTCTCTGACTTAACTTCTCTTCTTCTTATCCACTTTCTTATTTACAAATTACACCATTACTCTGTCGAAATCAATATCGAATCTAACTAGATAATTTCTGGTTTTGATTCTCTCCACTATCTCTACAAGATCCAAGTGCTAATCTGAGTTATAGACTTTCTGTAATCAATTGAGCGAGAGAAGGTGTGATTGTAGCCCTGGAAATCAATTGGGTGAACTTGTTGCCCGGAAATCAAGTATCTCTACCCAGAGGATTGTAAATCTGGAGGGTGTACCTCGTAGCCTTGAAACCGAGGGTTGTATTTGTAAGAATTGTTGTTGAAAGGAAATCCGTACTTGTGTTGCGGGACTGGATGTAGGGTAACTCCGAACCAGTATAAAATCCGGTGTGTTCTTTCCTTTACTGCTTTTACTTTATATTTGCATATGTGTTTGATTCTGTGTTCATATCTGTGTCTGATTAGTGCATACATTGTTAACAAATTAAGATAAACTCAAAAGGATTAACAAATTTCTTAAAACACTATTCACCCCCCTCTAGTGTTAATTCTAGCCTTAAGATCCTTAATCCGCATTCCTCACAGATTCATCATGGCAAGTTTGATAAGACTTGGGTGAAATATGGGATGTCGGTACCAACATGGGTACTTGAAAAAAAATTCATATTCTTTCTCTATATGTTGAACTTAATAGCTTATACTCCTCACTTTCACTTTCTAGCCACCTAGGTTCTAAACCCTATAACCGAGCTTCTAGCGTCGAGTGGATCTTTTATTGCCACCTTCACATCGCCGCTGACTTGCCCTCGTATTGCCTCCGTCTTCCAACACCTCCTCCAACAAATCATCATCATCTAGCTTCGCCGCTTTCTCTAAGACCGCCACTCGAGATACCAGCTCTGAATTTGCTGAAAACCTAGGTCGACCCCTATTGGATCCAAGGAGGGTTTCGGTGGCTTGCTCACATGATGGTGGTTGACGAGATGAAGGAGGTTTGAATGATTTCAAACATGATAGAGAATGATCAATATCATATAGGTTTGGTCGGTGTTAAAACCAAGGATTTGGGTTTTTGCTTGATGAAACAAGTGTGATCCTGGAAAAGAGCTTGATTTTCCAGTTTTGATTATTTCCTATTGTGAGATTGGATAAGTTTAATCATTGGATAGACTCTAATATAATGATTGGGTTTGAGTTCAGTTATATCAGATGATTTCATCACTCTGCCCTTCCATAACTAAACTTTCAGTGATCTTAAAAAGAAAGACTTTCCACGTCTCTCCAAACAACAGATCCGTTATCAATAGTTGATCTATCACAGGTTAGTGTAGAAAGATAATTTCAAAGGACGATGCAGGTTGTTTTTCAAATGCAAGTGAGCTATCTACACCTAATGGTTCATTCACAGTGATCACGACACTGGACTCATTCCATATAGATAACACACTGCATTTGCCTCAGTTAACAAATAGAATTCAATTGGTCAACATATGTTGGCTTCTTTTGAATTCCAAGTGTCGGTCACATGGGTATTTCTATTTTAAGCAAAATTTTACCTGACCATGTTGAACGCCAAGTTCTACAATCTTAGAATGTCTCGACAATCAATCTGTCAGAAATCTGATTAAGGGCCATCTGCTCCTTCTGAGTGTGCATCCACTACTGCTCCGGTTTCTCCATATGTTTCGGTCGGAACCAACCAACCTATGACCTCTGGGTCTGAGGGTCAAATGGTGCTAATAGATGTCGTTCCACCCCAGTTGCCTCTAGGGTTAATTATAACTGACCCGCCGAAATAGATACCCACCGTTCTCACCGGGAAGATGCTCAATAATATTTGCTTGCAACACGGCATCCCCGTTGAAGATATCCACCTTCCAACAAGTAATGAATTTGCACATCGTCCTTCGCTTGGTTTCACTACTTGCAGTCGATATATATGTCTCAACAGCGCTGTCCCGCCTTTTAACTCCTTCCTAGGGAATTTTCTAGGAGAAATCGAGCTCGCATCATTTTAGGTTCATCCAAAAGGAAGATGTTACCGGTGAAGAATGTGAACAGTCCGTTGATGCGGAGGCTGATGAGACTGCAAAGAATGTTGAGGAAAGTGGTTGTCGAGACAGGGGCTGATGAACCTATGCAAGATGATGCCCTCAGTAATGAATGTGGCAATGTTAGAATGCCTACTATTCTGGAGGAAGATGAGCCGGTTGAAAGAAGGGATGGGAAACAGCCAATGGTTGTGGAGGAAGGAGAGATCCCTGACGACGAGGATGACAGCGATTAGAATGTTGGTATGGAAGAAGAGGAGTTATTTGGTTAGTCCCTAGAGATGAGTCTCGTCCTTCCCAACCTTCCTTCTCTGGATCTATTGGCCACTAAAACATTGAGCCCAGATCTTTCTGTTTCCCTTCCTCCAGAACCGCCAAGTACTGAAACCCCATATTCCGTTGGAGACCAAGCTGCTAGGACATTCATTGGAAAAACATTAACTTCTGATTTCATGAGGGATGTCGCCATTTATGTGAATGAACAGAGGGATATCTCGATCAGTGAGATGATAGGTGAGATAGGCTTGCAGATTGACATTTCTTTTAGCGCCTTTATAAGTAAAAGTGGCAACATTTCGACCCTGAGACCATGCCTATCCAGTTTGTAGAACAGGGATCATCGGCAATACACACTCCACTCTAGGATCATGAGCACTCAACCCTGCATATAATTCAATTTATGTAATTTTTATACTTACACGTTTTCTCCTTGTTTCAGGTTCAATGGCTTGTGATAGATATGGAACACTTCACCGAAGCTCGGGTGATTATAGGAGGAATACTCCTAAACCTCAACCTTGCCGATATGAGACAGATAAAGAGAGGCAGAGGAGAAAAGAACGTGAGCGTGAGGAGGCTCCTAGGGCTGAGAGGGAACATCTCACTGCTGAAGAGGAAAGAATAAAGGGAAAGAGGGAGTCTGGAGGACATTCTTCCCACGAGATTCACAAGCATCCCCGTAAGGACTCCTTTGAACATCACATGCCCATTACTTCTATAACTCCACCACGTTACGTTGCTCAAACTATAGCAGTACAAGAGATTCCACGTTCTCGAGCAATCACATCCACTACTACCCATGTTCATTCCTAGAGTGTTTCGACGTCTACACTTCCTCCCGGCTTGTCCCGCCTTCAAGCTGCTTTCCTACACTTATTCCTTTGAGGACTAAAATTCGATCATGACATCAAGAACGTTACAAGGGAAAGTGCAACACAATACTTGGACGAGGTCCAAAGTGATATTGAGTCCATATTTGGATGGCAGCGTTTGTGTGGAGCACTTTTTTACGTCAATAGAACTAACTACACACAACTCGAGTCACTTGAGAAGGAGATCGTAGAGTGCGAGAAGGCGATTAAAGAGCAGGATGATGACTTGCTCAAGGTAACCAGAGAAAGGGATCTCGCCCTTAAGAAGAAAGAAAATACTGATATTCTGGTGGCAGAGAAGAAGTTGTCCATGGCTAGGCCAGAGATAGTGATGAGAAACGAGCTGAAAGAGGCTTTCAGTGAAGGCGTGGAGCTCAAGAAGCAGGTCGTAGAGAAAATCGAAGCCATACAAGTGAAAGACCAGGCCCTTTCCAAGCAAGCATCCGAACTCAAACGCCTTCGCGAGGAGGTCTAGAAGCTTCGTGAAGAGAACAAGGGCTAGTGGAAAAGATGGACACTCTATCAAACGATAAGTTGGCAAATGATATAGAGCTTGCTGTCTGTCAGAGTGAGCTGAACGACCTTGAAAAGTCCCAGGTCGTTGAGAATGACAAGAGAGCCAGAGAGAGGGAAGAGCTCAACCAGGATCTCTAACACTTCTACGTAAGTGTAATTATGCACAGGGACTTGAAGTGGTTGGGAAATGACTATCCTGCTACTCTCGCCCATGCGTGGGAAGAAGTGCTCGCCGGGCTGGAGGCAATCGCTACGAAATCGAGCTAATGGTACAGTACTTGACTGCTGTGGACATGGAGATGCTTGCCTTGGGGAGGGCGATCTTTGCCGAAGAGGATGCCAAAGCTGCAGCTGCTCTCGCTGGCCTGAGCTCTTCAAGTCAGCACGAAGTGCCTATTTCACAGTCTGAAGTGCCAGTGACTATCATTCCTTCTTCAACCGCGATGCTTGAGTCTTACATTCTTGGCCCAGCGATTGGAGAATTCAAGGTCGAGGTTAGAGAGAAGAGTCCCAACTCAGGTATTTCTCCTTTTTCTCCCATGCTCCAACAACTCAATTTCACTCTTGAATCTGTTGCTAAGTTGTACCATTATCTTTGTGAACTTATAGGTCCGCTTGACATCCCCTCTTTGCCTTCTACTTCTTAGAGCTTGGGAGCTAGAGCTATATTCACCGCCTCGGCTATTGATTCTACAAGCTTGACTTCGAGACTCCAACCTCCCCTTTCCAAGCTTGGATCTAATGCTCAGCAAGCAAGAGAAGGAGGCCATTATCACCAGTGAATCCAGTTCGACGGGCAAGATGACAATGGCGGAAAAGCTAGAAAGGAGAAGAAAAAGCTTGAAGCGAAGAAGGAAAAAGAGGAGGCTATGTGCAAAACTCCGACTACCATCAAGCTCAAAATTTCGAAGGACAAGAGTAGCATTGCTGGAGGCTCTGTGGGACTCGGCCCTATTAGCGGAGGAGGATCCGCACCCATGGAGGGAGTCATTATCCCCGGTATGGAGAGCAAAAAGAAGATACCTATCCTACCGGGTAGAGGCAGTAAAGGTGGGAAAGGTGGAAAAAAATCACAATGCGCTCGAGCACCAGTGGAGTAGGGTTGTGGTGGTCTTCTTTTTTTACATGTGTTTTTTGCTTTTTGAGTCTTGTATAAGTACAAATTTTGTACTTAGCATCTTTTTTCTTTGTCGCTGCATCAGTAGAGTCTGCACTTTTGCTTTTTGGCGTTTGAAAAAGGCTGATATTGTATGGGTATATCCCCTGTTGTTTGATATTGTACATAAAATGACATAAGTAATGAAAAGATTAGCATTTCCACTGTAATCTCTTCGGTGTACTTTTCTATACTCTATGTACTGTGCCTATTCATATACCACTATGTATGTGTACATAATACGATTGCTTGTCTCACAAATTCCATATTACTACTGTACTGTATGATGTGACGTGATTATTTATTGCAATTCTATGCATGTAAATAGTGTAACTTGCAGTTATATAGTTTATTACTTTACTTAGCTCTATTGTGGTTGCTAAAATTCTATATTTAGCGTAACATAACTATGGTGTGATTTAATTTACTTTAACCAAGTATTGGTGTGTGCCCCTTAGTCCATGGGGCTGGTTACTCCAAACACTTGATCAAACACTTAACAAGAGCTAGGGTACTCTGGGCGACTCTCCGGTTGCCCCCAATCAAAGTCATATTGTAGCTTCCACCTTTGGGAACTTATGGTTTGGATGATTGATTCATGCACTTTCACTTTGATTGCGCTCGATTTTCTCCAAGTTCGGGATTGAGGTCCTGTTCTCATATTAGTTTCACTACAACAAAAAAGACTTTTTATAGCGTGTAAAAACCGCTATAAAAACTTTCTATAGCGATTCTATAATCGCCATAGATCAACATGTTGTAAAAAGTCTGGTAGATACTATAGCGTGTCATACTTGCAATGGAAAACGTATTTTTCTTGCCATCTAAAATAGGTCATATTGCTGCAATTGCTTTTCTATAGCATTATGAAACGTGCTATAGAACTTTTTATGACGCATTTTAGTTGCTATAAATATGTCGACATGCTATATTATTATAGCATTTGAACACGCTATGGAATCATCGTGTCAACCTTTTATGACACATTGAAATGCTATAGAAAATTCATTACTATCTATTATAGCACCGTCTTATTGCTATGAAAACTATTTACTCTTTACAAAATATTTTGTATAGCACTAACATAATGCTATAGTATAACAAAGCTGAACAATTTTTCTTTTTATTGCATAGTTAGAACGCTATAAAAAATTCTATTGCACATTTTTTGCTGCCATAACATTCAAAGCTTACAATTTTCAATTCTACTTATATATTATAACTCAAAAAACCACATTCATCACATTAACATAAGTACACAAATTGAGTCATAAGTACACAAGTTCAATTACAATGGCTGTTGGATTCAGACCAGCATTCTCAGCCAATGTGTATGGGATAACCTCAAGCCCCACTGCAAATTCTTTATTGTAGTAGCTTTCCACCCCGAAGAGTTCTTTCGCCCATGCTCTGAATTGCCTTGAATCACTATTTCAGGTGCCAATACTGTTACTGTAACTCCACCTTCTATCTACTGTTACCAGTTACTGTAACTTTCTGTCACCAGCACACGACTACTTCCTTGACCACCTATATTACAACACAGACATAACACTTCAAAGCCACCGATCACAGTTCCATTTCAAACATTCCATTCATAGCCATATACCACTTCACACTACAAAGCAACATTCATCAACCTTTCCACAACCCCTGTCACCACACAGTAACCAACTATCAACCACAAAATCTTACAAACCACCTGCTGTGCCACCAAACATCATCCCAAACCAAAACTCTGATCAAACGGCGACTTCCATCCATCAATTTGCTCTAACCTGCACACCACAGCATATACAACATTCCAAACACAGCAAACACAACATTCCAAGCAAAAGAAACACCTCATCCCCTACAATATACAACCATCGCCACATACCACTCACCACTTCTCTGTACAATATTGCCCAACTGCTCACATCGTCGGAAACAACTGCACACGTCGCCTGAAACCAAGGCCTCGTCACTCCACCATCACAACAACAAAAACTGTTGCCTGCCACTACCTGTCTCTGCCCACAGTCCATCACTTGCAAACACCCATACTTGATCAACATCCCCCATCCACAACTTCAACTTCTACACATCACCACAAACCTACAGCACTGTCTATTTTTGACACATCCTACTGCCACCAAATAACCATACTGCTTCACCTTCTCATCAGTGCCATCCCCTTCAAGAACCCAGCCTGAACCACATTAAAATTTAAAATATTGTCCTCAAACACATATACACCAGATTTTAAATTGTTTTAATAAGTTATAAGATCATCGAAAATGTGAAGCATGTAAAAAATTAAAATCTGTCAGAGCTATTTCCAACATTAGCACTAACAATGCCAGATTTAAGCTGCGCAAATAAGTTTGCACTGTCAGAGCTATTGAAAACTACAGTTTGCACTGCTAGTGCAAATTTTAATTTGCATCAAGTGCAAAAGGGAGTTTGTAGTGAGTACAAACTATAATTTGCATTCACAAACTACAGTTTCTATAATATTACGACCAAAATGATTTACCTACACCATCTGCATAGTAGTATAGCCACTGTACATTGGTTATACATGATGCAATATGATCAACCAATGATTACTGCTGGTAAATATGATATAATGATACTGTACATTGGTTATACATAGTAGTATAGCCACTGTACATTGGTTATACATGATGCAATATGATCAATCAATAATGATCAAACAATGAGAAGATGTATATCATTAAATATAGATTTGTATACCATTGAATATAAATTATGTGTAAGTATGTATTATGCTAAGATATATGAATATGTTAAAGCACAGTACATATCCTTTGCTATATGACTAGAGAGTTCAATTAATCAAGAAATACTTAATATTACTTTCATTTGGATCACTACTTATTCCTCCTCTATCCACGCAATCCAAAAAAGGATCGAAAAAAATGATTTTTGATTCAAGATTCAAATAAATCATGTGGCAAGGATATTAATTTGTGATAATAAAATAAGGTAGAAAAAAGGATTCACCATTTTATGTTATAGTATACCAGCTTAAACATCCCTCTTAGTTTATGCTTATCAAAATTAAGTGCGTTTTACTTTTGTCAAACTTTAACGTTAACTGAAAAATTCATACACACTACTAACTTCATGCATTAGTTATTACTTACTTTCAGCTACTTCCATCATGTTCACATTTGTATCTTACTAAAGCTATACTATATATTTCTTATTGTAGATAAAGGTTGGTAACGAATCATTGTATACAGTGGCAAACTTATTCTACTTCAAACTCATGGACACAAAATATTTCAATTCATATGCTTAATTTGACTACACACTATATCTATATGCATATTTATTAGCCAGACAATATGTTATTTTTATTTTTGAAATGATAATTGAGTAAGAAACATAGTTCTAAATCCTTGTATAACTTCCATACTAGCTCTTGAATAATAAATTTATTTGGATAACTCAAGCTCCACCCAAACACAAAATCAATTTGAGGATTTAATTGAATAGTCATGCTCATTTAGACAAGTTTGGAGCTCTAAACAAGTTCATACGTAAAATCAATTATCAACCAAAAATAAAAGGAATACTTAATTTGTCCACTAAACAGGCGAAGCAAAATCAAATGTGCAGTATATACCTAAAAGTTAAAAATATATATACCTACAAGTGGTCGAAGTTCACGGCAGTTGAGGAATCAAAACACTGTTTAGTGAAGCTGACGGATCAAAGCAGCGGCGGAGTTGAGCAATCAAAGCAGCGGCGGAGTTGAGCAATCAAAGCAGCAGCGAGCAGATTGAGGAATGGTGAACAACAAAGTTGAGTCACAAATCCAATCCTGACAAGTAAACATATAGTTATTGTAGTATAGGATACTGGTATTCAAAGGTGTTATATATTGCTTATATCTGCCAATGTAAATTGCCTTCTTTTAAAATGAGGAACAGAGTTCGTACATTTTAAACTCAGGCGATTAATCAAAACAGTTTTGAATCAAAGACTACGCATCATCATTTGTCAGTTTATAATGCATTTATTTCTGACTCACAAAACACATGTAGCAGTAACAATCGGTGTACCTTAACCAATGCTCCAGTTTAATCACGTTCTGTCCGATCATTTGTTAGCCATAGCCTGCATGCTTCCATTATCAACCTGAGGCACCTTTTATAACCCGTTGCACCTTAATCAAGACCTGCATGCACTCTCTCGATCTTCAGTTGTGGGCACTTCAATTGTAGGCACTTTAGCTTGTGCACTTTAGTATAACCAGCATGCACTTCATTTTTGACTGCATGCACTTCAGTTGTAGTTGTGGCCATAGCTTGTGCCTGTATGGACAGTAAAATATAACCTAAATTAGGAAGTGAGAAAGCTATGAGGAACTCAACATCACACAGCTTACTGATCTAAATAACATATTGTAAAATTTAAGCTGCTGATAACTGTAATGTGAAGAAACTGAGGTATTAGTATGTTAAAATAAAAATAACATATGTTTCTCAGAGGAAATACAAGTAAAAATTTACATTACTATTGCCAAAATAAAATCAGTAACTATACATAATGACGTGAAAGTCATAAATTTTGCAAGGTGATTCAAAAACCTAACAGATTATTGTTTAGGAACAATAACTAATGGCACATGACATGTGAATCCTATAATGTGATTTATTATCATTTTGATACACCATTGTCAGTAGTACTGACAATGATTTTGTTGAAATTTTCACTCAGTGATAATGAATACAAAAGCCATCATACTTTGCATTTGGATAAATATGGCTTACAAAAAAGTACTTGTAAATGTCTCCATATATGGGATCTGTAAATGCAAAACAAGCAGCTGTTAAAATCTAAAAAAATACCCAACTTGTGAAAAATCAAAAGAGAAAAAAATGTTTATAGAAATTAGATATTTATGCAAAGCGGTGTTAAATGATATTACATCATTGACTAATATTAGTCATACATCAGGCAGAAAAATGATTACTGGAAGAAAGGAAAAAAAAGTTAAATATGAACGGTAGGGGTGAGCAATATTCGGTTCAAACCGAATTAACCGACCAAACCGGTTCATTTCGATCGGTTCGGTTCGGTTATGAAATTCTATCGGTTTGAATTTGGTTTGTAAAATAATTTTACTGGTGTTATCGGTTTAACCGAATTAACCAAACTTTTATTATATTATCCAATAGCATTGTAATACTATTAATAATTTGTTTAGTAATAAAAACCAAATTTATCTATTGAAAATATGTTAATTTTCTTATAAACTTAAAAAAGTACTCGAAATAGTTTCTTTAAACATAAATATATGTTTTCCTTTAAGTAAACCGATCATTTAAATAATAATCTATGGTAATTTATTTTACTTACCTTTCTAGTTTGGTTAAATCAGTTACTGACCAAATTAACCGAAATTAATTTGGTTCGGTTCGATTTGGTTCTGATTTTTTTTCGGCTTTAGTTCGGTTTGATATTTTTTACCTCAAAACCAACCGAACCGACAGAACGCTCACCCCTAATGAACGGTAGGGAAATTGTCAATGAAGCAAAAAGGATATAGGACAAACATGTTCTCTACCCATAGATGTTTTGAAGATGTTTCCTCAGCCTGTTCAAAGACGGACATAAATTATTCACATTGATTGAGCAGGTCAGTAGTAAACTGCATGTAGTAATTATTGTAACATACAGTTACCGGACAAACCACTGAAAACTTATTTGAATACAATATTTTTGGTCAAACCATGTCCATCCTCCAATTGCCCAATTAAAAACTTAATACCTTGATAAGAAGTTGTTCTTGATACGACAACATAATACTGTCCATGACTGAAAATAGGACGTGGCAAATACATTCCTACATTTTCTAAAGTTTGCCCTGGGCTTGTATTTATCATCATGGAAAACCAAACATTTACTAGAAATTATCTTCAACGTAAAACAAATGGCCATTTTGTGCCAGAGGATGTAAGAATGATTCTGGGAATAAGAACCTTCCTGCCGACTTTATTACCAGTAATTATCGGCCTCAATTACCCTTTCAGCAAATTGAGTGACAACTAATAATGTACCATTACAAAGACCAGACTTTGATTCAAATTTCTTAGCAACATAATAGGATCTCCTACCTTTAATTGTATTGAAATGTAAAATGCTATTAATGTAGTAGGAGCAATAATCTTTTAGAGGGGTACCAAGCAATACTAATATATTCCCGCATATATATTAATATCATACATCAAAAGAACGTATACCCAGCCTATATGGCGTAGAAAAATTATAAACGTAATACATGAAATCATAGTAAAAGATTTTAAAAAAAATAGATTTCACACATTCTAAAATATTTGTGAGCTTTTCGCGAAAGCTTTCCACCTAATTTCCTCGACCATTGCTAGTTGTTTGTTCTAGAAAAATAAAACATAGAAATACATTAGACAAAAGGGAGAGAAAAGGGGAGAGAGGAAGAGAGAGACTTTTTTTTTAAATCTAATTGATATGTATTGAATACGATATATATCATGCACACAGAACATTTTTTTAGCTTTTTATTTGAACGCTGTATAAAAAAAGATCAAATTATTGTAAATAGGGGAATATTTCTAACAGTTAAGTACTATTATTTCTAGCATGTTGCTAATAGTTTCAGATTATTCATAATCTTCATAGTTCAGTTTTTTTATATATATATATATGTATGATTCAGCTAAATAATATTAATTTTTCGTGTTACTGGTATTTCAGGGGAATATTTCTATATCTCAAGGCACGTTCAATTACTGCTAAAACAGACTAGAAGTTACAAAATAGATAAGCGGGTTTGAATCACTGCTCTGAAATTCAGTGCAAGAAGACTGAATAAAATCGTTGCATTTTTTGGTATAACTTATCGGTAAATGGGTGAGATATATACATAATATTTTGCACAAGAGTTGTATTACTAAGCTACTTTTATGTAAACTGATTGAAAATCATATGTTCTGTTATATAAGGCTGTAGCTACAAAACCTGATATAGAAATGTTATTTTGGTTATAGCATCGAACCATATTACCAACAAAATGGACCAAATGTTGTTTAGTTAATCAATGAGAAATTAAAAAGCAAATACATTCTAATTAATAACATCCTAACCCAATAACGCATACATGCCTTGAGCAACATCATATAATATTATAATATTGATGCTATTCACTCTAAAAATTTATCATTAATGGGCAGCAACAAAAGCAAAAATTTTCCCCTTTCTTCTTGGTTGACTTTATTATACAAGTAATCAAATATTTTATGAAAATAACAAAATTTAACAACTCCGTAATAATAAAATATGTAGTGATGAGATGAAACGTAGAAACTGTGACAAATGAAGGAACAAACATCAATGAATGACTCCGTAATTACAAAATGGAATCCAACCTGAAATGCATGTTTTTGACTATACAACGACCACAGGCATTGGAATCCTACTCTCATTGATGCATTCAAGGATGATATAAAAAGTTAGACTGTACCACAACAATAATAGTTAAACATAAATAAGCAGAATAACCGACTGTTTAAGAATTACACAGTAAAAAAATCAATTTTTTAATGCAGGCAATCAAATTGATTTTTTTGTTCCAATGCAACACTCATAGTGAGAATCAGAAACAAGTGTGTCCAATAGTGGTGCCAGAGTAGGAATCATAAACGGAAAAGTATTAGGGGCCTCATCTAAAAACCGACATCTTTGTCCCTACAAGGAGAACTTGTCTAACAATGCACAGCAGCACACCAAAGATGGCAACAACTATTTGTCATCAAATGTACAACAAACAGCTTTACAAATTATGTTCCATATATCACAAGAAACAACTATTTGCACTAGCAAAAGTTTTTTTCTGAAAAAGAAGCCCAAACTGTTGCTTAAGTGGGTTATACAGATCCCTATGATTGACTATAAGGTTTTCTAAACAATTGTAACAAGCAAAGATTCTGTGCTTTATACCATAATGCAACAAGCTCCACATTCCAGTATTACTTGAGTCGTTAGCTTTGTATGTTCTAATACTTGTAGGCTAACTTAGGTAATCAAATTATGTTCCAATGCATGAAGCTAAAATCAAATGTATATGAACAATTACTCATTTGCAAGTTCTAATCTTGCATTGGGATCTTCTGTTAGAACTCCAGCGACTAGGTTCAAAGTATTTTAATTGTGTCTGAAATATTTATTACAGAGGTTAAGATAACTTGTATATGATATCAGGGCACTATATTTTCACTTGCATAATTAGCTGGTAAGTTCATAGTCAAAAGCTATAATGTTATAAGCTACGTTAATGCTAAAAACTAGTTAAACCTTTCCAAAATACAAAAAAAACTACTTTTATGAAGATTCGTTTGAGCATTAAGTTTTTCCAACCGTTTTCCTTTAGTAATCTTTCATGAGAGTAGCTTTCATCTACTGGCTAAGCACGAATATCACAAAAAAATTTAACTGTTCCTCACCATAGAAATTTTTAACTACAACAGTAATAATGGAAACCAAAAATTTAAAGCTAAACTGGCTAAGCACGAATATCACAAAATAAGAAACAATAATTCAACTACTAATAACAAAAAGAATACTTAACTTTCAGCTCAGAAAATCTATTATCCATAGGCGGAGCAAAATCAAACATGGAGATATACGTAAAAGTTGAAAAATATATCCCTAAAAATTGGTTAAAGTTCACGGCAGTTGAGGAATCGAAGCACTACGTTGAAGTTGAGGGATCCTAGCAGCAGCGAGGTCGAGGGATCGGAGGAGCAACGAGCAACGAATTTGAGGAATGACGAGCAACGAAGTTGAGGAACGACGAGATTAATTTAGGGATTTGATAAATTTGGGAGTGAAGGGTGAAATGGATATTCGCGGTAAAGAATGAATTATGACCGGGAGAGTAAAAATATACGCGCCCGCCTTTTCTTTTTAATCAATAGCGTGTTAGTGGGTTGTAATTTTAATATCAACAACTACTAAATAGCTAACGATAGCAAGTCATGCTACAGTGCAATCCTCTCATGCTATCAATAAACTATTTTCTTGTAGTGTTTCTATCTTTGGAAGCTTACGGACAATTCAATCCCTTGAATTTTCGTACGGTGTCACTTATCTCCGAGCGATGTCGAGTTCTGGCAGGTGTGTACTGATTTCCCAACTAGCTTGGCGATTTGAGATTTCCAAGCATTGCTGGGGCGATGCCAATATTTGAAGGACAGAGATCAAGTTTTACTGTCGATCTTGTAGTTTGGACCCTTCACGGCACTGCCAGGGTAGCACCACTCTTGGAAAGTAGGAATTGATTCCTACCAATCCTGCAATGATGAAATTTTCCGATGTTGCCAGAGCAATGTCGGTACTTAGGAGATTTTGAGCAACTGTCGATGTTACCGGAGTAACATCGATAACTATGATACAAAGGGGTTTCCCAACGTTCCCCGGAAGTGCTGGTACTTTGGAAGTTGAAATCGATTTTCCCATTGATCTGATGGTTCTGGGGTCAGCACTTCTTATCAAAAGAGTAAGAAGCATTTTCCTAGTTATGTGGGGCGCTTGCGTATTACTTGCAAGAATGCAGTTCCATCGATTCAAGGAACAATACGTAGCTTATAGAATAGCATCTGGGGGTACTGCATACTTAAATGCGGTTCCATTGGTTCAAGCAGCTTTGTGGGGCTTATAGCATGGCGTAGATGAAGAGTGCTTACTTGAGCACGGTTCCATTGGTCCAAGAGGTGACGCACGGCTTATGGGATGCGCGCAAGGAAAATATAATGTACTTGAACACGATTCCATTAGTTTAAGCAGCGAATGAGTGGAGTGTAATTGAATGTAGTTCCATCAGTTCATGCAACGAATGAATGAAGCGTACTTGAATATAGTTCCATCGATTCAAGCAGCGGATGAATGGAGCGTACTTGAACGCAATTCCGTCGGTTAAAGAAGCGAATGAATGGAGCTTACTTGAATGCAGTTCCGTCAGTTCAAGCAGCGAATGAATGGAGCGTATTTGAACGCAGTTCCATCGGTTCAAGTAGCGAATGAATGGAGCGTACTTGAACGTAGTTCCATTGGTTCAAGAAGCGAATGAACGGAGCGTACTTGAACGCTGTAACGACCCGATATTTTGGACCATTCGCATCCACACATGTCGGACTTGAATTGCCCAAAATACCAAATTGTAAATATAAATTGGCAAAACTCAGAATATACGGTAAATAAATAATCACAGATCACAGACACAGAGTAATATAACAGTGCAGCGGAAGCAAAGAAATAGTAGTTCATGAAGCTACTATATAAGTATACATCAGAGTTACAAGATACACCAGAAGTAACAAGATACAACAGAAGTCTCAATATGATAATCAAGTACAAGAAGATCCGAATACATCACTAGAATCAACCGGATAACTGAAAGCGAAATAGATAGCTGGATCTCCAAGAAAAGCTCCAACTCCAAAGGTGAGTCTTGAATGCTGTATCACTCAGTCTGACCCGAGCGTAAAGCAAAACACAAAACACTCGAGTTAGGACATACATACTTATACAATGTAAACCAACTCAAGTGAACTGTAATAAAAGCACAAGTAACTTAAAGGATGCTTGGGACCGCCCATCCTCTAAGGATACGTTAAACTATTTACTATGTAGTAATATTCGCTATTATCATAATGTCTAATAGTAAAATAAACATACTTTAAAATAGCGTTAAGGAGTGACCCAATATTCTCCTTAGCACGTAATAGTCCCAATAGTCCATCCAGTATCAGTATACCTCCAGATCGAGAGGCTACCCTAAATACTCCATGGGCTACGGGAGAAAACCAAACTCGTAGTAAAGCTCGCTATGATAGGTGACACGGCACAACTAGGCAATGCCAGGGTAGATATACCAATTACGCACACAGGCTGGTGGAAACGCGTAGCAGCCACTACCACCCACCTCGGACACACTCCCAAATCAAAAATCGAAGATGGCCATCAAATCAATCACAAGGTAAGAGTATAATATTGAAGGAAGGTGCCCGATCGGAGGAATGGCCTCACTTGGCCCGAGATCGCTCCTGTTTTAGCCACCTTAAGCCAACTCACGGGAGTAGGGTCCACGTTCATACCTCAATAAGATCGTCGCCACCATCCTACTTCATTCTGGAATCTCCACCACGTACACGGTTGTCAAAGTGGTTTTCGGTATCGACAGAGAGTATGCCCATATCCGATCCCGGTTACTTTGCCAACCAATCGTTATTATAACCCATGGATATTTATTTCGAAATAATTTATACTTCAAAGCCAAAAATATCATTGTCCATTTCAAAACTAGTCTATACTTCAAAACCAAAACATTATATTCAAAACTAGTTTATACTCCAAAAACCAAAATATCATTCCCTTTTCAAAAACCAAAGCCATAATATATCATTTAAATTCCAAAACCAAATCAATATATTATTTGAATAAAACCCAAATTTCCAAATCACTGAATATTTCTTTAAATTTATTTAACTTGAAATGTTCCTTTAAATCATCTTAAACCAAAACCACTTTATAAAGTCATATTCTTAAATCTTCAATTCCAATAAGCTTCAAGCTAATATATTTAAAGATAATTCTTAATTACATACTATTTCAAATAAATTCATTTCCAAACCATTTAAAAGTAAAGTCATTATACTTACAAATCAAATATTCAATTCCCAAAAATTTAGCCTTTTCTGAATTCATTTATTCACTTAAATACTTTAAAACATTGAAATTTCGGCTTTCGCAGCACTTAGAAAAATGGTGCGGTAAGTTATATTTGAAACAATTCATTTCAGCAAAGACAGCATTCATAAACTGCTGTAGTAGTTCAGTTTCATTTGAAAACAAGTTAAATTCCGCAAAGACAGCATTTATTAACTGCTGCAGTAGTTCAGGGTTTAATTTGAAAAATTAGTTCAATTCAGCAAAGACAACATTTACAAAACTGCTGCAGTAGTTCAATTACATTTGAAAATCTTCATTTCAGCCAACTGCAGCACTTATCAAGTGCTACTGTAGCCCTTTCATTAGTTTCAGATTTTAACTTTCTTTCTGCAACCACAACACTTACCAAGTGCTGCAGTAGCCTTTAGTTAATCAAGCCTTTAGTTCATTTGCATCAACCACAGCACTTACAAAGTGCTGCAGTATCCTTTACTTTAGATTTTAAGTTTGTTTCAGAAATGATAGCATTTTTGAAGTGCTATTAATTCAATTTCCAGATTTATAATAAAAATTCAAAAACAATTAAACTTCAATTTTTAACCATTTTAACTTATAAAAATCATATTTTTCCACTTCAAAAATGTTATTTAAATACCCTTTAACTTATGATTTTATAAAGAAATTTTTTACAATAAAATCACATTTTCCAATAATTTCACTTATTAAATTCAAGTGTACCATTTTCCCATTCTTTGCATTTTTTTTCAATTAACTGAACACTTAAATTTAAATTACCATTTCATAAATAAAACTTAATCTCCATTTTTATTTGATTAACTTAAACTTTCATTTTTAAAACCAAATCACAAATTTCCAAATTAAGTTATATTCAAATTCCAATTTTTCCATTTATTTATTTCACATTTTTAACTTGTAGAAAAATCACTAACACTTTATAAAAATCATTTTCAATTCAATTTAAATCAAAATATCATACTTTACAATTTAAAATACTTCAAAATTTCCAAACGAATATATAAAATAACCACGGGTCTGTATAATATTTTCTAACCTAGGTCAAGTGATACGGATAATATATCATTTCAATCCGTAATTTACAAAGAAATATCCGGGTTCTATCATTTCAAACCCGCAATCCCAAGTAAAATAAAAATAAATAAAAATTACTCGAGCCTATCATTTCAACCCATAATTATTTTTCCTTATTCTAAAGTCTGTTCGGGTATGTATCATTTCAACCCATAGTGATTCTATTCTACAGGGAACTTGCACAGTGAGAAACAGAATAAAATAGACAATATAACAGAATATAACAATATCAGATGATGTGACAGGTTTATAACAGAGTTTAACATCATATAATACATCTCACAGGCAGGTATAACATGATATAACAGGCATATAAACAATATTTAACATCATATAAATATATCACATGCATGTATGAACATAACACATCATTTTATACAATTAATTTGACATCAATTCACAATTATAAAAGTACATATGTCTAGAGTGAATAACTCACCTTTTAAAAAGCTGAAGATAATAATTCAAAATATGCAATTGAAGCTCCGAAAAGCACGACAAGGCACGACTATATTTTTGAGTGATGGAGAGTCAAGATCCAATCTTGCAAACCAATTAAATATAACATACATAAATAACTATATAATACAAAGAATATAAATCAAACAAAAATCAAATATGAACCAAATATTGAAGCAAAAGGCTTGACCTCTTCAAGTAGGCTCGACCACTTCACCATTGGCTAGACCATGGTCCAAAGGCTCGGCCAGGATTGGATTCAAGGCAAGTATGCACTGCTAGGTTAGGAATTGAAGAGGATGGTAGGTTACAAATGGTGGAAGGCAAAAGTCAAGCATTGGAAGGTTACAAGCCAACATATGGGTCGGCCTATGCCTTCATGTGTTCGGCCTTGGCTTGGATCTTGGTCAAGTGGTCATCATAGGCACGGCTAGGCAAGGCAAAGCAATAGGAGATGGTGCTTGAGTGGTGTAACCAAGGAAAAAGAGATGAACATGATGGGGAGGCCGAGCTATGCAAGGAGAAAAAAAAGAAAAAAAAAGTGAAAAGGAGGAAGAGAAGGAAGCCATAGCTTTATGTAAAAATTTCTGGACGCAAAATGAAACTTGAGATGAGAAGTTATTCACGCGAATTGCAAAACTAGATGGTGGCTAGGGTTAGAAGCAAGGAACAGCTAAAATGAGGTCTAGAAAATGAAAGGCTAGCAAATTAAAAGGCACAATTTAAGGGAAAGAATCTTGTAATTAATTTATTCATAAATGCAAATGAAAATGAGGAGTTTTGAAATGAGAAATAAATCTTCTTGTACATGATTTGCAAATGAGAAATACATGGCTAGGAAAAGAGTAAATGGCTAGGGTTTGAAATAAAGAGGGTAGGTAAATAAAAGGCAAGAAATTTAAAAGGCACAATTTAAGGAGGAAGAATCTTGTATATTTTTTCTTTGTTTGCACGCAATGAAAAGGCAACAAATATACAAAACAGGTAACCTATATCTCTTGAAATTCCTAAGCTATTATTAAAAGTAAAATCAATCAAAAATCAAATGAATATATTCAAAGTTTATAAAAATAAAATAGAAAATAAAAATTAGAGAAACAACCATAGGGAAATAGAAAATAAAATATAGAAAGTCATTGCGTGTAAACACTGTATTTTTATCTAATTTAAAAGTATAAGTTTAAATTCCCAATAAATCCATATTAACATTGGTTTAGATACTAACACATTAATAACTTCCCAATTCATCCAAATTTCAATTAGCAAAGTAATTAATTTCATTCTCTTACCATAAATCTATTTGTTATGAATTGAATTCCCATAAGTTATAATTAATTTCAAATAAACTGATTTGATTCAATCCATTTATTAAGTCTATACCACTCTACAAATTTCATTACATTAATATATATATACAAATATCCATCTTTCCTTTGTATTAACAGTTGTTCTCAATTATACTGAATTGGTCAAATATATACATTTATCATAATTAAAACCTCAATCAATTTATTCAACCTGGTTTCATTCCTTTATTTCATCTTATGAATAAAATATACATTTCCATTTATGTCATTACATTCACACTTTACAGTTACAGTCCTATCTCACATTAATGAACATTTACCTACATTTAAATACAATTGATTTAAAATTCATTTTATAGCCTAAATAGACAACTTATAATAGTTGTTACCATTCTTATATACCTAATCTTTATTCAACTATTATAAGAATGACCATTGAATACCATTGAATAAAGATTAGGTATATAAGAATGGTAACAACTATTATAAGAATGACCATTCAACTTATAATCTTTATTCATCTTATGGAAATCAATTTATATACCATTGAATAAAGATTAGGTATATAAGAATGGTAACAACTATTATAAGTTGTCTATTTAGGCTATAAAATGAATTGGAAATCAATTGTATTTAAATGTAGGTAAATGTTCATTAATGTAAGATAGGACTGTAACTGTAAAGTGTGAATGTAATGGCATAAATGGAAATGTATATTTTATTCATAAGATGAAATAAAGGAATGAAACCAGGTTAAATAAATTGATTGAGGTTTTAATTATGATAAATGTATATATTTGACAAATTCAGTATAATTGAGAACAACTGTTAATACAAAGGAAAGATGGATATTTGTATATATATTAATGTAATGAAATTTGTAGAGTAGTATAGACTTAATAAATGGATTAGAATTGAATCAAATCAGTTTATTTGAAATTGATTATAACTTATGAATATTCAATTTATAACAAATAGATTTATGGTAAGAGAATGAAATTAATTACTTTGCTAATTGAAATTTGGATGAATTGGGAAGTTATTAATGTGTTAGTATCTAAACCAATGTTAATATAGATTTATTGGGAATTTAAACTTATACTTTTAAATTTGATAAAAATACAGTGTTTATGTAAGGACCCGATTCTTCGACTTCCGAAAATCGACATCGATACGTCCACTGTATCAACTGCCGAGCAACGAATGCCGGAAAACCGAATTCTTAGGGTTTTAGAAAGAAGAAAACAGAAGAAAGGAGAGAAGAGAAAGAAAGAAGAACAACAGAACAAGAGCAGAACAGAAAACAATATTAGAATCTCACATATCGCAGCGGAACAATATATAATAGATAAATGAATAATCTTTAAAACAAAGAACTATATCATTTTATTCATACATCAATCAGAGTCAATATACAACAATAGACAGTTATATAAACTTGTCCTCATACAGAATACACAGCGGAATAAATAATATCAGATACAAATGCTACGTCTCGTCATCCAGCTTGCTTCCAAAGCTCCAGAATATCCAGAATATCCTGATAACATAACTCTAGGCTGCCCGTGTGGAAAATTTGTGGGCACCCAGAGTTTAGAAGGGAAACAATAAACTCCGAGTCAGTCATGGTGACTGGAGTGAGATCGTAAAACAGTTATTCTTTCACAAAGAAAATAAAACAAATTCGCAATGCTTTTGGAAAATGAAACTACCATAAGACCACCCACCACACACACAATGCAAACGCAGAATTGGAGGAGATTTCTTCTTATGATAGTCAAAGATGCTTACTACGCAAAATCAAATCATTTTTGATATTATTATTAGTGCATAGTGTAGAAAACATTTCGAAAGTATAATATTAATCTTAGCCAGCATACGACCAGTATCGTATGCCTACTATAGCTACCATCTAAACAGTGGTGACCACCGTACGTAAATGGCAGGTTCTACAACTAATACCGTACAAAGTGCGTATTGGAGTTTGGATTTCCAACAAATGGTCAGGCCAAGGAACTTCCTTTTCCACGATGGGTACGTCCCTGGAATAGACGACCCGAGAACCTAACGTTACGGTTAGATCTCTGCCAACACAAGGCCGGGTTACCTCTGCAAAAATAGGTAACTACTGACACGCGTATGTCATCCCCCGATCGTAACCGATCTTCCCGAGGATCCCCGATTTCCAACGAACCACATCAAAATAATAATGCAGCAACCACATAGGTTAAGTATCTGGGCTCCATACCATGATACCACCTCTATCCAGAAGGAATGACATACACTAAGGGGCGCTACTCCCTAGAACCTTGCTGCATCCTTCCTGTTTCGACCATTTCTGGGGTGTGAGGCTCGACAAAGTCTCGTCCACAAAGCTACGCTTTCTACAAAGCCATGCTTCGGGTCAAACAAATGATCAACCTATGATCACAAAGATATAAGATCAAACAAATGATCATATCACAAATGATCAAACACTGATCATTTCACAGCAACACTTAGTATGCCACGTTACCAAATTGGGAGTATATCGCTGATAAATTTCAACTACATAACCTTTGAGCTCGTACGTCTCAGAGAAGGGTGTTAAGCTAAGAGAATAAATTCTCCGCCACCAACAGATATGTATTTGAAAGAAATCAGCTTTATATCTCAAATTGTAACGTCAGACACACAATCCATACAAGTCTGTTCCGGGATCGAACAGAACCGAAGGCACTTCTCACGAAACCCTTGCATTTCCGGATAATTTTCTAATCACGTCCGGACTTCCCGTCACTAAGGGTGATAAAACCTCTAAATCGAAGATCAGTCGATGTAGAGTAACTCGACGGTAATCCTTCCGTTTTCAAAAATATCCGGTCTTCAACACCGGTCTTCGAATGCAATTCATAACGACGTATCACATATTCGGAATGGGTTATACGACCCCATGGTCCTTTCCCGGCTAACCCGAATAGTGAGCGTTAATTCAAAAATAAGTGTGGCATTCAAATTCATCCAATTCACAACAAATACCATTCAAGGTAATTATTGATAGTCGGTTATTTAACTATCAATAAAGATGCGCAACATCATCAGATTCCAAATAATTTTCCAAATTATTTCATCTTCAAAAATATCTTTACTAGATATAAAATTTCCACACTTTACTATTTGAAAACAATTTCAAATCAATTTCCACATTTCATTTTATCTTTGAAGATAAAATCTCAAAACAGTTCATTTCATATTGGAAAAGCATTTCCATACTTATTTAAAAATAAGTATTTCACAAATCTATTTATTTTCAACATTTGAAAATATTCGATGTACTTAAATCAATATTAAGTATACATTTCATTCTTTAAGGAAATCATTAATTTTAACATCTATTTGAGTCAAAACGAATGTTGCGTAAAACATCGTTACGACGACTCGAAATCACTAGTATAGGGATTCGGATTTTAAGATAGATATATGTAAATCCCAATACTACATAGAACATTTCCTTTTGGAAATCATTTACTATAACAACAGTGTTATAGTCCACCATTTCCTTATATTTTCGAAAATGCCTATTTCAACAATGAATGTTGAAATCTATGCTTTCGATTCATAATACATTTTAAAACATTGTTAAATCGTTTTCATCTTATTCCAGTAATAATTTCCCAAAACAGATCCATTTTACTTAATAATATATTCACTGTCCAAAATCGTGAATATACTTCACTAACCAAATTTTCAATCTTTTCTACACATTTATATTTCAAGAATTATCCACTATCCAAAATCGTGGATAAAATTCCCTTAATAACTTCTATATTAAATTCATCAAATTTGATTGATTTCGAATTTATAAAACAACGTTTATAAATTCACCTTTATATTTTCTAACAACTTCGATTTTAAAATTCTCCTTTCATTAACTTCTAAAATTACTTATCAAAATAAGTGATTTCGGATTTATAAACAACGTTTATAAATCGCATTTATACTTTATAACAATTTCAACTTATAAAATCATTTCATTTAGCAATTTCTATTCATATCTCATCTAAGTGTAAAAGTCAAATCTATAAGTAAATTCCTTATAAATCTTTTATTCTACAATATCTATTTACTTTATAACTTCACGTTATAAATCTATTAATTTCATTCACTTATACTTCTTTTTAACACTTATAAAAAAATTCGTTTTATAAGTCCAATATTTTGATTTATAAATTATCAAATTTATAAACCTTTTTATACAAATCATTTATAGTTATTCAAAAATCCCAACTTAAACCATTTTATAAATAAATCAACTATTTATTTCAAAAATCACACTTTGGTTAAATTTCACCAAAAATCTTAACTTTTATAACTTTAAGATTTTAAACGTTTATTCATTTGAAATAAATCAATTCAAAAATTCAATAAAACGTCTATTTTCAAAAATCACTTTAAAAATCCTTTTATAGTAAAAGTCGTTATTTTTAAGCTTCAAAAACTGAATCCGATGATGCAGCAGCACCAATTAGTCCATCACAACATCAAACATCATATATCAATATGATAACAGAATATACATCAATATCTGTAAATAAATAAATACAGTTGAGGAATCCAGTTGGATCCCTCCAACCTGTTTCCCTGCATCCACAGACGTTAGCACAATACCAATTCCACTTTGAGGTGGAATATCGCGGTATATGGGTTTTATAAAAAATATCCGCTTACTAACGGCGCAATAGGGTCTCATCCGCTATACGAGGCAGGAAATCAATCAATCCAATATATACATATGCCAATATGTATATATTGCTATATATATATATATCCTACTATATCTAATATCACATCCAAATAGCAATCAATAACTGCAATCCAAATATATTTTGAGTGAGAAAAATCTCACCTTAGCTTTTAATTTGCCATCCATTTTCCATTTCGGCTTGATTCTCGATTTTAAACCTTGTATAAACAATTTATACAATTGATTAATATTCGAAGTGATCGAACAATCAACTTTTATTTGGTAATTTTAATCATTCAATGCTTTTATTTCAAACCAATTTCTTTTAATAGAATTATTTAACAAGAAATTAAATTTAAAACAAAATTTTCTTTATATAGTTATTTCCAGCAACTAAAATAATTAAATAAATCTTATTAACAAATCTATCTTTATCACATATATATACATATATTTATCAATCCAAAACTAAATATATTTATACTCTACTTATAAAATCAAATACATATGCATATATATATATATATATATTTCTTATTGTAAATACAAAACAGAAATTCGTTTTACTGTTATTATCAATCTCATTCATTTTTTTTTTCAAATCTTATACAAGCTTTTCTGCTTTACTGTACATCCATATATATCCATCTATATATATATATATATCATTATCATTATTATTTTTCTACATATGGAAATATATATTTATTCAGTTAAAAAAAAGAAATAATAAAAAGATAATCACCTTACTGATATAAACGAACCCACCCATCGCTCGCTCGCAACTCCAACCAACGCCACGCGCGTCTCCAATTCGCGAGCGCTACCACCTAACTGTCGCAGCCTCCAGCACTTCCCACGCGTGCGCGCGAACCCGGACGAGTGTCGACAACCCTAACTGCTTTCGCGATCTTCGATCGCGACATCCCATCCTGCCCCTCCAGAAATCGACCTCGTGGAATGAACGCGAGTGTGAAACTCGCCGTCGCCTGACCCATGTCACCACCGCGAGCTCGACGAACACCCCTGCCTCCATCGCTCGACATCTCATAGCCGCGAGCCAGTCGCGATTTCAAAAAACGACGTCGACATCGTGCTCGAGCTTCCCACGAACTCGCCTATCCCGGACAATGCCGCCGAGCATGTTGGGTGTGTTTCATTCGGTCTCCCCGAACCACCTCCTACCGAACCAACCGGACCAGCCTTCATATCTCCAACCGGACCAGCCTTCATATCTCCAACCGGACCAGCCTGCCTATCTCCCACCGAACCAACCTCCTACCAAACCAGCCGGACCAGCCTTCATATCTCCACGCCGGACCAAGTGCCACCGGTCCAACCTACTGCCACCGAACCAATATTCTTTCATCCCACCACCGGTCCAACCTACTGCCACCGAACCAATATTCTTTCATCCCACCACCGGTCCAAGCGACTACCGGTCCACTATACGCTCCAACCACCTCCGAACCAAGCAATGCCGAACCAAGACATACCAGGCCAGATCACATCAGCCCAGGCCCGTCAGCAACTATACATATCCTGGACCCCTACCCCTAGCCTCACTCTATAAATAGAGGGGCAGGGGTACAGCAATGGGGACAGGTTTGAGAGCTCAAGCATGGAGAGAACTTTCAAACAACTTTCTTTTACTTGTATCAAAGCTTTGTACTTGTAATCAAAACAAGAGAAGAGAAATAACATATAAATTGGACGTAGGCACATTCTGGCTGAACCACTATAAATCTGCGTGTCTTTTTACAGTTTAGCCCCTGGTTTTCATATATTTGCATAAATCACCCAAATCACTAAGAACAACATAAGATCTACTAAATCATACAACTTTGAGGTGTTTGTCCATTTTTTGTGCAAACATTTTTTGTGCTTTCACTGAGAGCTAGAAGCTCGAAGCTTCAGCTTCATCTACTTAACAAGTTTTCCTAACAGCATCGTCCGCCACTTGGAAAACATGCCTCCCAAACAGAGAAAAGATGTTAACAAAGGAAAAAACATCGCATCCAGCAGTCTTCCAGATCCAGCTGTCACGAATCAAGTAAATCGTCCTCCTCCAGCAACGGTAACAAATGAAGGACAGGCTAACCCAACCACTCCTGCCACAGAACAGCCTGCAGCAATTACTAGGGCAGATTTGGACAGAGTTGTTGTTGAAGTAACTAACCGCTTCACATCCCAGCAGGAAGCCTTGGTGGACCATCTCATGTCACGCTTGAGGGACGCTGAAGAATCCAACCGCAACACTGAATCATGGGGCAAGTCCCAGTCTGGAGGATCTCAGAGACAGCAAAGATCTTCCTTCTTCGAAGGAGCTAACGGCAAAAGTAGCCGTGGTAGGAGCCGAGACCGAGCACAGCCCGAAGTTAGGCCTGAGGAAACGTTTGGTACCGAACCCAACGGGGAAGGTACCGGGCGAAGGTCAACTGTAGCTGAGCCTGTCATGCTGCCTAACCACAGAAACACCAGTGAACGGGGCCGAGCTAGAGTTCAGCCCGAAGTTGGACCCGAGGAAGTGCTTAGATCAGAACCCAACAGGGGAAGATCAAGGCAAGGGCCAACTGTAGCTGACCCAAGCGTGCTCCCAGAAGATCAAAGGCAGCCACTGGAAAATATGAGGAATGATAGACGATACCATCCCTACAGGTCGTCTAGACGGAATCAATCCCACAGAACAGAACCAAACTCATTTCTATCCGCTCCAAGTTCTGATGAAAGGATGGCACGCTTATTCAGAGAGTGTGTCCAACGGGAGCAAAGAGATCGAGGGATAGGCGCTAGGGTAACCAGCCCTTTCGCCCGCAATATCGAAATTGCTATCACCCCCCGAGAATGGAAGATGCCAACAATGGAACCCTACAAAGGAACCTCCGATCCCGTTGTACACTTACAGAGGTACACGCAGCATATGCTCATGAGTGGAGCAACAGAGGGAGTACTGTGCAAATGCTTTCCGCTCTTCTTAGCAGATCTCGCTACCTCCTGGTTCTGTCATCTACCCCAAGGATCCATCAGCTCATGGGAAATGTTGAAAGAAAAATTTATCAGTCAGTTCCGCATTCATGTGGAGCAACCTAAGGACGCTTATTCCTTATCCAGCGTCAAACAGAAACCCGGAGAAAAGCTGCAGCAATACCTAACCAGATTCAACGCCGCAGCAGCCGCAGTTCAAGATGCCGATGAGAAGCTTATCCTAATGGCCCTCTGCAGTGGGGTGCATCCGGACACTAAATTTGCTAGAAGATTGACAAAAGAAAAACCAGCTACTTTACCTGATTTCTTCCATGAAGCCGGGAAATACATGAGGCTTGAGGATGCTGCCATTGAGGGGCAGTCAGGACAGCAAAGTAAGACGACCCATGGCAACGCCCCTGCTGTGGCGAGGGACGTTCGAAGAAATGATTCCAGAGACAATGCTGGGGGCAAGAAGGTAGAAAAGCACCTATATCGGCCAGGACCAAGATTCGACACTTACACCCCTTTGAACGAGACCGTCGAAAATATCTTCCTTGCCACCCAAGGCGAAGTTAGATACAAACGCCCACCATACAAGAAGGAATCAGATAACGCACAGAAGTCTGGAAAATTCTGCCGCTTCCACGAATCTCACGGACATGATACCAACGAATGCCATCATCTCCGAGATCTAATTGAGGAACACATCAGAAGGAAGAAACTGGAACGTTATGTAAAAAGTCAAGACAGGACTCCAGCCCCTGCCAATGAAAACCCAAGGCTACCCTCACCAGGGACCAACAGAGGAAACCGCAACGCTAGCAGCTTTAGTCAAGAGAAGATAGTGGTCCATACCATCTCAGGAGGTCCGCACATCGCAGACAGAAGTTGGAGAGAGATGGAAAGATATGGGAAGTCGCTTAGAGACAATAAAGACTGTGTCAATACGGTTATAGAAGAGCGCCACCCAAAGCGGAAAGAAAGCGATGACATCATATTCAGTAAACGCGACCTAGAAGGAAGACAGTACCCTCACATGGATCCCATGGTTATCTCTGCCCGACTCGGTCCCGCCGAAGTTTACCGAATCCTGGTAGACACTGGAAGCTCTGTAAATATCCTGTTCAAACACGCATTCGACAAAATGAAGCTATCAATGAAGGATGTATCTCCCTGCGATAAACCACTACACGGTTTCACTGGAGATGCGAAGATGCCCCTCGGGCAGCTGGACCTCTTTGTTGAGATTGGAAGCCATCCCCGCTCCGTTGTAAGGAAACAGACGTTTGTGCTGATAGAAAACCATTCGGCCTACAACGCCTTCTTAGGAAGACCAGCCTTATATGACTTCCAGATTGTCCTAGCCCCATGGTGCCTGAAAATGAAATTTCCAACAGACAATGGGGTAGGGGAAGTGGAAGGAGACCAGGATATTGCACGAGACTGCTATGTAACCGAACTTCGCAACAACCACAGGAAAGATAAAGGGAAAGGTGTAGAGATTGCCCTCTGCACAAAAAGCCTTGAAGCATAGCGACTAAAGAAAGCCCCTCCTCTTCGATACACCAGCGACCCTTTCAATGAATTAGACCCTAGGGACAAAGAGGAGGAGGCCACCGCCGAGCCTGCAGAAGCTATGGAGTTTATATCTGTAGACAAGCACGACTCAAGTAGGCTACTGAAAATTGGGTCCCAGCTGAAAGCTGAATTGAAGGAACAACTCATTGATTTTCTCCGCCACAACATGGATGTATTCGCTTGGTCACACGCTGACATGACCGGAATCTCCCCCGACATAGCATGCCACGTGTTAAACATTGATCCTACCAAGGCGCCTGTAAAACAAAAAAAGAGAAGTATGGGGGCAGAGCGATCAGCAGCCCTCGATGAAGAAGTAAAGAATCTACTCGCCAATGACTTCATACGAGAAGCTGTTTACCCAGAATGGATCGCCAACCCGGTACTAGTAAAGAAGGCTAATGGGAAGTGGCGGACCTGCATTGACTTCTCCAACCTAAACGACGCCTGCCCAAAGGATTGCTTCCCGCTTCCCAGAATCGACCAACTTGTAGACAGCACAGCCGGGCACGAACTCCTATCTTTTATGGATGCATACTCAGGATATAACCAAATTCCTATGCATGCTCCCGACCAAGACCACACTAGTTTCATCACCGACCGGGGTTTATACTGCTACAAAGTGATGCCCTTCGGACTTAAAAATGCAGGAGCCACCTACCAGCGCCTCGTCAACAAGATGTTTGCAGGGCTAATAGGACAAACTATGGAAGTATATGTGGATGACATGCTGGTAAAGTCAAGGAAGGCCAAAGATCACGTAAGCCACCTGGGCGAGATGTTTCAAGTACTCCGGCAATATGGAATGAAGTTGAATCCACTAAAATGCTCCTTCGGTGTGTCGTCAGGGAAGTTCTTAGGATTCATCGTTCATGCCAGAGGGATAGAAGCAAACCCTGAACAAGTCCGAGCGCTAAGGGATATCAAGATACCTTCCACCCGAAAGGAAATGCAAAGCCTAAATGGAAAAGTGGCCGCCCTAAGCCGATTCATCTCCAAGGCAACGGACAAGTGCGTCCCCTTTTTCGAAGCCCTAAAGAAAGATAAAGGAAAGTTCGAGTGGACTGACGAATGCCTGACCGCTTTCCTTCACTTAATCGAACACCTCCAGAAACCACCGATGCTCTCAACTCCAAGCGAAGGAGAAGAACTATACCTATACCTCGCTGTGTCATCCCACGCCCTGAGCGCTGCCTTGGTAAGGGAAGACAACCGCACGCAACGACCAGTTTACTTCGTCAGCAAAAGGTTTACTGGGGCAGAAGTTAGATATCCTAAGCTCGAGAAGTTAGCATACTGTTTACTAATCACCTCACGAAAACTGCGTCACTACTTCCAATCCCATTCCATCAAAGTTCTGACCGATCAACCACTGAGGCAGGTACTCCATCGTCCCGACACTTCCGGGCGACTACTTAAATGGTGTATTGAGCTGAGTCAATATGATATCACCTATCACCCTCGCACCGCCATCAAGGGACAAGCCATGGCTGATTTCATTGCAGAGTTCACTACCAACGAGGATAAGGAGCAACTGGAAATAACAGAAGATATCAAGTGGAATCTCTTTGTGGACGGTGCATCTAACGAACAAGGCTCGGGGGCAGGTGTGGTAATAATCACTCCCAGGGGAAATAAACTGCACTATGCTATAAGGTTGGAGTTCGCTGCCACCAATAACGATGCAGAATATGAAGCAGTGATAGCTGGACTAGAAATCGCCATAGAAATCGGAGCCAATTCTTTGTGTCTTCACAACGATTCTCAACTTATTGTTAATCAAATACTAGGAGAATTCCAAGCTCGAGAGGAACGACTCATAGCATATCTAAAAAAGACCAAGTTGCTTCTCAGCCGATTGGATCAGTACTTAGTCAAACACATCCCTCGGGAAGAGAACCAAGAGGCCGACGAATTGGCAAAGCAAGCAAGTATGAGAGACATTGCCATCTTCGGGGCAGTAACCATCTCAAAGCAAACGGTCCCAAGTTTTGAGCAAGTGAATCTGATAGCCGCAGCCGAAGAAGCAACTTGGATGACTCCCATCCGAGACTACCTACAAAGTGGCACACTACCCAACGGGCGTAATGAAGTCAAGAAAATCTTAAGGAAAGCGTCCCGCTATACAATACAAGAAGACATCCTCTATCGGCGCGGTTTCTCTAACCCATTATTAAGGTGTGTCGCCGGAAGGGAAGCCAAGGAAATCTTATCCAACATCCATCAGGGGAGCTGTGGAGATCACACCGGGGGCAAACATTAGCAAAAAAGATACTCCGATACGGATATTTCTGGCCCACCCTAAGCAAGGACGCCTCAGATTTCGTCAAAAGATGTGACAGATGCCAAAAATTTGCTAAGATTCCACGGCTACCAACAACTGAGATTACTCAAATGACCAGCCCTTGGCCCTTCGCAATATGGGGAATTGACTTAATCGGCGAGCTACCGATGGGCCGAGGCGGGGCCAAATATGCTATAGTGGCAGTTGATTATTTCACCAAATGGGTGGAAGCAGAACCTCTGAATAAAGTATCTTCAGCAAAAGTTATTAACTTCTTGATCAAAAATGTTCTGTGCAGGTATGGAGTCCCACTCAAAATCATATCAGACAATGGACTTCAATTTGACAGCGAGGAATTCGCCAACTGGTGCCAAGAACACCGAATTCATAAAAGCTTCTCATCCGTAGCATATCCCCAGGCAAACGGACAAGTCGAAGCAGTCAACAAAATTCTGAAAACTCTAATCAAAAAGAAGCTCGAAAAATCAAAGGGCGCTTGGGTGGATGAACTTCCTACGGCACTATGGGCCTATCGCACATCTTTCAGAACATCGACAGGGCACACTCCTTTCTCTTTGGCATACGGATCAGAGGCTATGCTCCCAGTTGAAACTATCGTGCCTTCCCACCGTCGGATCCACTATAACCCAGAAGAGAACGAAGAACTCCTTCACATGTCTTTGGATCTAATCGAGGAGAGAAGAAACGATGCAGTCCTCAAAACAGCAGCCCACAAGCAAAAAGTGGCAACACAATACAACTCCAAAGTCAAGCATCGTACCTTACAGGAAGGGGATCTTGTCCTCAAGCGAATCTTCCCTCGCCCCGGAGCATTAGACCAAATCTGGGATGGACCATATGTAATTCATAAAGATCTCCACAACGGAGCCTATATTTTGTCAACAGTGGACGGAGAGGTGTTCCAGAGGGCATGGAACATCCAACACCTCCGTCGATACTTTTCTTAACTTGTATTGCCCATATGAAGTGAATTAACAAAGAGAATCAGTGGACGTAGGCATTTTCGTGCCGAACCACTTTAAAAAACCCTGTCTCTTTTTTAACTTGTTCCTTTGTATCTTGGCTGCTTGTCAACTTTATCCTTTTCTGTTGAACAAAATCCTGAGTATATAGCATTTCTATTCAAAGCACTCCACAACGCGACTTCACCTGGACAAGACCCAACAGGTACTATGCGAATCTATGCCCTCGCCAATGAGACACTTTTGCTCCAGCATCCCTCTGCTACGGGTTAACTCATTGCTCGCGACGGCCCTGAAAGCCAACTGTAATGAACCGATTATAAGCCACCGAGAAGGCCGACTATAGCCGAGGCAGCTCATTACGGCGTTAGGCTCGCCGGCAACTGTGAACCGACTATAAGCCCCAACATAAGGTGTGGCCAGCCAGGGGCAGTTCACAGTTGACGATCGGCACCCACGCTAGCCGGCCACAGTAAATCGAATAATACCCACGATTACTGGCCATAATGGCCCGGGTAGTTACTGTGCGCGATCTCGGCTCCGATGTGTCTTAAGTGCGGCTGTGGTAAAAAAGAATTAACTCCCCGCGGAAGCGTAAGATGGGTGACGAATGTCTCCAAGACCCACGGCTAGGGAAAGTGACTACAAAACCCATTTGCCACGAACTTAAGCACATCGAAGGCCTTCCGTGATTGGAAGTTTTACCTTTTTTACGTATTTCAATTTTACTTAAAAAGCTTTTTTCCTATCCCCTATAACAATCCCTTAAGTACATGATACAGAGTAGGAGATACTCGCCAATGGGTGTAGGGACTCACAGTGGCAGGACATTCGACTACATTCCATGCTCGGTCCTACAAGATATTCAAGACTGCCATCTACGATTAAAACATGAAAGGCGGTATTTTCTTCTTTTATGTACAAATACATGACTATAATTTGTTCACACCACACGCTAATATTGCAAGTCATAAAATTATGGTTTAGAACCAGAGTCTAACATCAAACACAATTTAATTACAAGAATATACATAGCTACATTTCTCATACGATATGTCGAAATAGCAACAAATATTCAAGAAACGACAAAATCAGCTTAAGTTAAAAAATTACACGTCAAGAATAATGTTGATTGTTACAAGTAGCAAGAATTACAACTTAGAAGTTACTCTACTGTCTTAAGACTAACGTATACAACCATGTCAAGCCTACAAAAAGAATTTTCCAGGTCTAATCAGGGAGCCGGTTGTGTCGGAGTCTTGTCCTTGCTCTGTTGCCCACCTGTCCGGTCATAAAAAGGATTCATTAGTAATAAGAAACCAAGTTAATCGGGAAGCTAAAAAGGAAAACTTACCAGCATAAGCTTACTGGCCACTCTGGTCGTCATCATCCACTTGCACCCCTGCCTCTTCAGCAGCGAGCAACCGCATACCCTCCTTCACTGCCACCTTCTCCCCCTTGGCAAACTGGGCAGTGACCGCATCCATGCTGAAGGCCACGCCACCATCTTTATCCGCATCGGCCTTGGCCTCTTCCAAAGCCCGAAGATAGATCTTAGCCATGACCCTGGGATAATCATCCATCCAAGAGAGATTGCCCTGCTTCCAAGTTCGGAAATACATGTCCTGGAGCATGTCATCCATCATTCCCTCATTCTCCTCAAACCCCCTCATCCGGGCCTCGGAAGCCGACAACCTTTCGACGGCAGCATCTCTCTCCAATCTGTATCTCGAGCAATCAGCCTGAAGGGACCTCCGCATCACCTCCATCTCTTCCCTCAACTTAGCTTGAGCAAGCTCTGCAGCCTCAAGTTTCTCGAACAATTCCTCCACCTGCTCGAGATCCGCTTTCCGAACCTCGTCCACCGTGGCAATAGCCATGTCAATCCGCTCTTTGCAAGTAGCTTCCATTTTCCGCAATTCGGCCCGACTGGCCTCTTCCATGTTTTTCCTTAATCGTCCAGTAGCAGCCTCATGCTGAGAAATCTGAATAGCCTGATCCGCAAGCTGTTTGGCCTGATCCGAAACCACCAATCGAAGTCGGATATTGGCGCTCCCAATCTCCTCTCCGGCCTTAACCAGCCGGGCATGATGCCCCATCAGCTTCTTGGTCTCCTCCGCCACCCGATCAATATTAGCCTTGGCCTCGTCTCCCATAGTGACTATACGAGTAGTGAGCAAATCGAGATCTAAGGACTTGGCTTCATCAAGTACTCGTACCATGGGGTTACGGGGGAGAAGGTGTTCACCAGTGACTTCGTCAAAAGTAATATCATGAGAGCTTGGATCCAGATCAGGATGACCCGCAAATGGATTACGAGCCAAGTCGGGACGGTCGATATGAATAACAGAAGGGTTTCCAGATGGGTGCGGAGAAGGTGCAAACTCGCTACCCTCCTCAGTGATATCATGAAGAGGCTGAGCCGGAAGCTGAGGACCAGGCAAAGGTTCGGATAAAGGATGACTCCTCTTCCTCTGCTGAATACCCTCTTCGATGACCCCAAGAAGAGGACGGTAGCCGACTACATCCCCGGAGCGTTGGGTCGAGGGCTTCGGCTTAGCAGAAGTTTTGGAAAGCTTATATTGCTCAAGCCTGTGTCGAAGATCTGAGGCCTTGGACGTCTTGCCTGCTCCTGATATAAAGGACAAGTGTCACAAACTTACATCACTATATGATTCGAGAAACGCGGTAAATTACAAGTTAAAAAAAAAGGAAAAAGAAACACAGCTGTGGTTGTACAAACCCTGGGGAGGAGTAAGATACTGCAATAAGTCCTGGATTTCATTCCAGGACGGGAGCGGGTCATAAAATATTCCTAAGTCCCTATCATTAATGAAGCATGCAGGAGTCAAGAGTTCACCTTGAGTCGTCGGAGCCGCCTTGGCTGGAATGGTCTGAGAAGACTCGCTTGCACCGGTCCCGGCCTTGTCCGCTTTCCCGGTTTTCTCTACCAAAGCCGGATTTTCGTCCAGCCCCTCGAAAGCCTGGTGGAACGCATCATCCGTCCACTCCTGAATCTCGTCCGCTTGCCCAGGAAGCAAGGCCCCGATGCCATCACCACCTTTATCACCTTCCCGACCATCTCCACCCTCACCTTTTTCCTCCTCTATATCTTCCTCCTCCTGGGTAAGTGGACAGTTGCTGGGGGAGGGACCATCCGACTTCTTGAGTTTCTTACCTCCGACGGCTGGAGGTTTCGTGAAAGGTTTCCGCTTGCTACTCTCTACCGTAACACCTTCCTTGGTCTGAGCAGCCGCCCTCTCCTCCGTCGTTTCCCTCAGCTTAACTACTGACTGCTGCGGAAGGATTAAGTTATGTTCCAGAAGAATCGCATTTCTGATCAAGAAGGCAGATGATCTATATTTCCCAAGAATGGCTTCTATCTCAGCCGCCGTCTGAACCAGGCGGTCAGTCTCCACAATCGGAAAGCCACCTGTCGCTAGCAAAAATGAGAAAGTATGAGAAGAAGCATCGCAATCGGAATAGAAATTATAAGTAAAAGCATCAACTTACATCCAGAAGTAAAGCGCCGGATTGAAACGGAGTCGTCCCTAACAAAGAACCACTCTTTCTTGAACATGCTGAATTTAGAGTACAGATCCAAGACCGGTTTGAAGGTCAAGGCTGACTCCAAGCTAATGTATGGGGACCCCTTCTTATAGCCCCTCAAATTATACAAATACCGGATCTTCCGGTTGGTAGGAGCACGACCATACTTCCTCTGGAAAATGACGAAGAGGCTCACCAGGATAGCATAGGAGTTGGGTTGAAGCTGGAATGGGGCCACCTTGAGATATGTAAGGAAGCTGACTACCCAAGCATTAAGAGGCGGAATGGCACCACACATGCAGTGGTATCTGCTGTAGGCAAAGAACCCTTCAGGAGGATCGTACGGCATAACTTCCCTCCCTGGTAACAGCAAGTGCGCTCTATCAATTCCGAAAGACCGAGAAATGACGTCAAGCTGCTCCTCCTTGAGGGCCGTACCCGTCCACTAGTGATCTCGGGATTGGCTCGTGACGTTCGGGATTCGGCTGAGCTGGGGGCACGGCGGAGGAACTTCCTTCGCCCCCGGACTTCTTTTTGTCCGATCGAGTTTCTGCTTTTCGAGACATTTATCTGCAACAAAGAAGAACATCGTTAGAACAGCGGGTGTAAACAAGTATGTGTGTACAGTCTAGAGTTTCACTCAAAAAACGCTCAAACTCCTATTACATTCGGAAAAGTAGATGTAAAATTTCATTCGGTTATTCGGTGGTCCAAAATGTTCGAGTTCATTCGGCACCCCAATGAGAGGATTCATTCGGTTATTCGGTGGTCCAAAATGTTCGAGTTCATTCGGCACCCCAATGAGAAGATTCATTCGGTTATTCGAGGGTCCAAAATGTTCGAGTTCATTCGGTAGCCTAGCCTTAGAAGTTCGTTCGGCAGAAAAGACAAACTCACCTGATTCGGCAGTTCGAGGGAATGGTTCGGTTATCGCATTTGGTAAGAAAGCAAGAAGATTTGGGACTCCTATTTATAAAGCAAGGTCGAATGGCCGGATCAGATGGTTCGGTCCTCAGGCCGAATGTAATGGCTCAGCTAAAACAAAGCGCGGCACCTATAAGCACGTGCCCCACTTTGGGGGGCAAGTGTTGGGTGTGTTTCATTCGGTCTCCCCGAACCACCTCCTACCGAACCAACCGGACCAGCCTTCATATCTCCAACCGGACCAGCCTTCATATCTCCAACCGGACCAGCCTGCCTATCTCCCACCGAACCAACCTCCTACCAAACCAGCCGGACCAGCCTTCATATCTCCACGCCGGACCAAGTGCCACCGGTCCAACCTACTGCCACCGAACCAATATTCTTTCATCCCACCACCGGTCCAAGCGACTACCGGTCCACTATATGCTCCAACCACCTCCGAACCAAGCAATGCCGAACCAAGACATACCAGGCCAGATCACATCAGCCCAGGTCCGTCAGCAACTATACATATCCTGGACCCCTACCCCTAGCCTCACTCTATAAATAGAGGGGCAAGGGTACAGCAATGGGGACAGGTTTGAGAGCTCAAGCACGGAGAGAACTTTCAAACAACTTTCTTTTACTTGTATCAAAGCTTTGTACTTGTAATCAAAACAAGAGAAGAGAAATAACATATAAAGTGGACGTAGGCACATTCTGGCTGAACCACTATAAATCTGTGTGTCTTTTTACAGTTTAGCCCCTGCTTTTCATATATTTGCATAAATCACCCAAATCACTAAGAACAACATAAGATCTACTAAATCATACAACTTTGAGGTGTTTGTCCATTTTTTGTGCAAACAGAGCACAACCCAGATCGCGACCTACTCACGCGATTCGAATCGCGACTTCAATTGATTTCCGGTTGCCATTTTTATTTTTCTTGATTTGGGGATTTCGTTTGAACTGGAGGTGAAAGAAGGTTTTGATTTGCTCGACCATTGTTTCTCTTTGAACGAGATTTGTCTGCCATTTTTATTTCGTTTGTTTTATTTCTCTTTCGTTTGAAATTTTTGAACAGAGGGAGAACGAGATATTTGAAAACGAACGACATGCTCAGCGCGATTTCCTCCCCGTGATCGATGGCGTGATTTTAGGCTGAAACTAAGGGAAGACAATGTGCTGAGTTGACCAAATATCTAAATTAAAAATGAATTTGAATTTGATTTTATTCTGATGCGTTTGCATATCGTACGGTCACGTATTAACTCTGAAAAATACGAAAATTGAAATCCGGTAATAACAAACTATTATGGACCCAATGAAACTGGTTTCATCGAATTCCGAGACTGTGCCTCGGACGGCTATTTTTAAATTCGATTTAAACGATTAAATTTCAAAACTGATCAAATCAATTCGAAATTAGATTCTGAAGCTTCTGTTATCTTCGGTATCATCAATATAAATTTTACAAGCGTTTTGAAATATTTTTCTTTAGCTTAAAATTGAAGATTCAAATTTTTATTCAGCATTCAATAGATTAAATTTTAAAGTTTAATCGCCAATTTACTCTTTAATTTTTTGAAATTCAAGTCAAACCATCATTCAAATATTTAAAATAAATTAAATATTTTATTTTTAAATTGTTCGAAATTCTGGGTCGTTACAGTTTACACGCAATGACTTTCTATATTTTATTTTCTATTTCCCTATGGTTGTTTCTCTAATTTTTATTTTCTATTTTATTTGTATAAACTTTGAATATATTCATTTGATTTTTGATTGATTTTACTTTTAATAATAGCTTAGGAATTTTAAGAGATATAGGTTACCTGTTTTTTATATTTGTTGCCTTTTCATTGCGTGCAAACAAAGAAAAAATATACAAGATTCTTCCTCCTTAAATTGTGCCTTTTTAATTTCTTGCCTTTTATTTACCTACCCTCTTTATTTCAAACCCTAGCCATTCACTCTTTTCCTAGCCATGTATTTCTCATTTTCAAATCATGTACAAGAAGATTTATTTCTCATTTCAAAACTCCTCATTTTCATTTGCATTTATGAATAAATTAATTACCAGATTCTTTCCCTTAAATTGTGCCTTTTAATTTGCTAGCCTTTCATTTTTTTAGACCTCATCTTAGTCGTTCCTTGCTTCTAACCCTAGCCGCCATCTAGTTTTGCAATTCACGTGAATTACTTCTCATCTCAAGTTTCATTTTGCGTCCAGAAATTTTTATAGAAAGCTATGGCTTCCTTCTCTTCCTCCTTTTCACTTTTTTTTCTTTTTTTTTCTCCTTGCATAGCTCGGCCTCCCCACCATGTTCATCTCTTTTGCCTCGGCCACACCACTCAAGCACCATCTCCTATTGCTTTGCCTTGCCTAGCCATGCCTATGATGACCACTTGACTAAGATCCAAGCCATGGCCGAACACATGAAGGCATAAGCCGAACCCTATGTTGGCTTGTAACCTTCCAATGCTTGACTTTTGCCTTCCACCATTTGTAACCTACCATCCTCTTCAATTCCTAACCTAGCAGTGCATACTTGCCTTGAATCCAATCCTGGCCGAGCCTTTGGACCATGGTCTAGCCAATGGTGAAGTGGTCGAGCCCACTTGAAGAGGTCAAGCCTTTTGCTTCAATATTTGGTTCATATTTGATTTTTGTTTGATTCATGTTCTTTGTATTATATAGTTATTTATGTATGTTATATTTAATTGGTTTGCAAGATTGGATCTTGACTCTCCATCACTCAAAAATATAGTCGTGCCTTGTCGTGCTTTTCGGAGCTTCAATTGCATATTTTGAATTATTATCTTCAGCTTTTATAAAGGTGAGTTATTCACTCTAGACATACGTACTTTTATAATTGTGAATTGATGACAAGTTAATTGTATAAAATGATGTATTATGTTTATACATGCCTGTGATATATTTATATGATGTTAAATACTGTTTATATGCCTGTTATATCATGTTATACCTGCCTGTGAGATGTATTATATGATGTTAAACTCTGTTATAAACATGTCACATCATCTGATATTGTTATATTTTGTTATATTGTCTATTTTATTCTGTTTCTCACAGTGCAAGTTCCCTGTAGAATAGAATCACTATGGGTTGAAATGATACATACCCGAACGGACTTTAGAATAAGGAAAAATCATTATGGGCTGAAATGATAGGCTCGAGTGATTTTTATTTATTTTTATTTTACTTGGGATTGCGGGTTTGAAATGATAGAACCCGGATTTTTCTTTGTAAATTACGGATTGAAACGATATATTATCCGTATCACTTGACCTAGGTTAGAAAATATTATACAGACCCGTGGTTATTTTATATATTGGTCTGGAAATTTTTAAGTATTTTAAATTGTAAAGTATGATATTGATTTAAATTGAATTAAAAATGATTTTTATAAAGTGTTAGTGATTTTTCTACAAGTTAAAAATGTGAAATAAATAAATGGAAAATTTGGAATTTGAATATAACTTAATTTTGAAATTTGTGATTTGGTTTTAAAAATGAAAGTTTAAGTTAATCAAATAAAAATGGAGATTAAGTTTTATTTATGAAATGGTAATTTAAATTTAAGTGTTAAGTTAATTGAAAAAAATGCAAAGAATGGGAAAATGGTACACTTGAATTTAATAAGTGAAATTATTGGACACTGTGATTTTATTGTAATTTAAATGATATATTATGGCTTTGGTTTTTGAAATGGGAATGATATTTTGGTTTTTGGAGTATAAACTAGTTTTGAATATGATGTTTTGGTTTTGAAGTATAGACTAGTTTTGAAATGGACAATGATATTTTTGGCTTCGAAGTATATATTATTTCGAAATAAATATCCATGGGTTATAATAACGATTGGTTGGCAAAGAGACCGGGATCGGATATGGGCATACTCTATGTCGATACCGAAAACCACTTTGACAACCGTGTATGCGGTGGAGATTCCAGAATGAAGTAGGATGGTGGCGACGATCCTATTGAGGTATGAACGTGGACCCTACTCCCATGAGTTGGCTTAAGGTGGCTAAAACAGGAGCGATCTCGGGCCAAGTGAGGTCATTCCTCCGATCGGGCACCTTCCTTCGATATTATACTCTTACCTTATGATTGATTTGATGGCCATCTTCGATTTTTGATTTGGGAGTGTGTCCGAGGTGGGCGGTAGTGGCTGCTACGCGTTTCCACCAGCCCGTGTGCGTAATTGGTATATCTACCCTGGCATTGCCTAGTTGTGCCGTGTCACCTACCATAGCGAGCTTTACTACGAGTTTGGTTTTCTCCCGTAGCCCATGCAGTATTTAGGGTAGCCTCTCGATCTGGAGGTATGCTGATACTGGATGGACTACTGGGACTATTACGTGTTAAGGGTAATATTGGGTCACTCCTTAACGCTATTTTAAAGTATGTTTATTTTACTATTAGACATTATGATAATAGCGAATATTACTACATAGTAAATAGTTTAACGGATCCTTAGAGGATGGGCGGTCCCAAGCATCCTTTAAGTTACTTGTGCTTTTATTACAGTTCACTTGAGTTGGTTTACATTGTATAAGTATGTATGTCCTGACTCGAGTATTTTGTGTTTTGCTTTACGCTCGGGTCAGACTGAGTGATACAGCATTCGAGACTCACCTTTGGAGTTGGAGCTTTTCTTCGAGATCCAGCTATCTATTTCGCTTTCAGTTATCCAGTTGATTCTAGTGATGTATTCGGATCTTCTTGTACTTGATTATCGTATTGAGACTTCTGTTGTATCTTGTTACTTCTGTTGTATCTTGTAACTCTGATGTATACTTATATAGTAGTTTCATGAACTACTATTTCTTTGCTTCCGCTGCACTGTTATATTACTCTGTGTCTGTGATCTATGATTATTTATTTACTGTATATTCTGAGTTTTGCCAATTTATATTTACAATTTGGTATTTTGAGCAATTCAAGTCCGACATGTGTGGATGCGAATGGTCCAAAATATTGGGTCGTTACAAATGCAGTTCCATCGGTTCAAGCAGTGAAAGAGTGATACGTACTTAAACGCAGTTCCACTGGTTCAAGTAGCAAAAAAGTGATGTAACATCTCGGGTTTGAAATGTACCCGGAATACACACACACACGCACGCACACGCGCACACACACACACACACACACACACAAATATATATATATATATATATAATTAAAACAATAAGGATTGGTTATATTAAATATCTTGGGGATTCTTATTCCATTCCTTATTCCGAATTAATGTGAATTTGGATTAAATTGAATGGAGAGATTTATCTTAAGGATTTCCCATTGAAATATTATCATTTGGTAAATTTAAAAGAAATATTGTTTATATGGTTTAATTATTTTATTTAAATAAAAGAAAGTTAAAAAACAAATAAATGGAAATAAATCTAAAAGACTTATAATAGGGAATTGAATCGAATTAATCTTTTAACTGAAATAGAGGAGTAATTTTGGAAAATATACTAAAGGGAAATGATGATAAATATTTTAAAATATAATAAAATGAAAACAATAATGTATTAAACCATTTTTATTTATAGGTTAAATTTAATAACATATTTTGCTACCATTAAAACATTGCATTAACAATGAACTCAATGGAAATCAATTGAAATCAATAAAATTATGTTCTGTCAAAATTGAATTTTTGTAACCAAAAGGCTATTTATTACTAATGAATTGGAAATAATAAGAATAAATTCATATGCTAAAAAGTTTGAATTTGTAGCTTAAACTCATTCATTACAAATTTAATGAAATGAATAACTTTGGGTTTTCTTTGTTTAGAAAACTGAGTTAAATTCTTGATTATTGAAACTTTTGTCACTTGAACCCATTCCTTTAGAAATTGGATAATAGAAATCTTATTTCTTTTGATAAATTGAAAATCTAACCTAATGCCTAAGTAGATATTTGTAATTAGAGAAATAGTTGAAGGAGTGAGAAGTCTGTACATTCATTTTATCTTATCACTTCAGTAAACAAAAGAACAGAACGTTATCCCTTTCTCAATTTTAAACCCTAAGCCTTCCAAAGTATAAATCAAATCAAATAAAAACCTTAAAATCCCTAAACCTAATCTTAGCTCCTCTACAACCTGCTCCATCCTATATACCCAAAAAGAAGGAGTTTTGTCCATGGTTGAAGGATGGAATCGGTTAAATAGCTAAGAGGGAATGTGAATTTTGGGCAGAAAATGCAGGTTAGTAGAAACATCATAGTTAATTCTAAGAAAACCATAAAAATCTGAAATTTGGATACATTGTTCGTAACTCATATGCCCACATTATGTAACAATTTCATAGGAAAATATTAAGTTTTGTATGCCAAACCCTTTCTGAGCCAAGGACAAAAATGCAGGAATTTTCTAAGATGTGGCCTTGTGTTGTTGCATGCAATTTTGGAAATTTTGAATGCTAAGGTGAGTAATCTAAAAAATTCTAGTTCTAGTTCATATGCATGTGGGTAATGGATTGAATGGTTGAAGAAATGGTTGGATTTGATATCAGTTTTGTGTTCTCTGTTGTTTGTTCTCTGTAGTTTGTTTTTCTATCAGTAGTTTACCTCTGTCTATTGAAATCATCTGTGCTTAACATATCTTTGTGCTATATCAGTTGAGTGCGTGCATGTAAGTTCTGGTGTATATACAATCACTATATGTTGGCGGAAATAAGAGAAAATCATCATCGAACAAATTGGTCATTGGTTCGGAGCATGTAACGACCCGTATTTTTACGGATCGAAAAGTTCGTCAAAATCTGGAATTCTTAGCGTTGTTAAGTCATTTCAGACTTTAGGCAGAATTTTTGTTCAAGTCCTAGGTCGTAAACGACCTAAGTGATAAGTTGTGACCGACTTAAGAGGTTAAGGCGACCTAAGGAAGTGTAGTTAGCAACCTAAGGTGTTATCGTAGTTAGGTCGTGAGCGACCTATCAGATGTTGTGAGCGACCTAAGGAATGGGATGACTCATAGAAGCTGGCGACCTAGTAGACTGGATAGGTTTAGGTCATAGACGACCTAAGGGATAGCATGACCTAAGAGGTAAGAGCTAACGACTTAGGAGTTTTGGCGAGTTAAGGACCCAAGGGGTAGGTCGGTGACGACCTAAGGAGGTTAAGGCATAGCCTGGTTAAGTCGTAACCCAGTTGGGTCGCAGGGTTATTAAGTCGTTAGGTCGGAACCATTGTTAGGTTGCGTCTTAGTCATGTCGTAAGTCGTATCACCTATTAGGTCGCGAGAGTTGTTAACTCGTAAGCGACTTAAGGAGGTTAGCTAAGTCGTAGGTTGGAATAGCACTTAAGTCGTAGGTCGCCTGGGGTGTTAAGTCGGAGACTCTGTTAAGTCGCGCAATGTGTTGAGTCGTAGACTGGTAGATCTGTTAAGTCGCGCGCGCATTAAGTCGAAGACAGGTAGGTCCGGTTAGTCGTGAGTGCGCATGGGCTTAAGTCGTAGGTTGCTGGGCGCGTTAAGTCGTAGACGACTTAGGGGAGTTAAGTCGTAAGTCGTAGAGATTAGGGTCTGTTGAGTCGTGAGTCGTGGTGTTCTGATGAGTCGTAAACGACTCATGAAGGCGGACGACTTAAGGAAATTTCAGTTATAAATAGGAGGGTTTTGCTCCATTTTTGGGATCCGGATTTCGAAGCGACGAAGTGCTGCCATTTTGAGAGCTCGACTTCTACACTTCTTCACTTCTTTTCTCCACTCTAATCTAGTGATTCCTTCCATCCATATTGAAGATCAAATCGAAGATCGAAGAGCTTAGATTGAAGATCTACATTCTTCGAAGAGAGATTTCATCGTTTGAAGCGGATTGGTGATAGATCGAGATTGATCCTTCGCTGTCCAGATCTGAAGCGTGTTGATTTGGGGTTGTTTAGGTGATTTGGTGAGTGGTGATTATCTCTCACACAGATCCAAAGGAGTATATCGGATTGTTGGCTCGATTTGGTGTTAAAATAGTGATTTCCATACATTTTCTTCATCCTAAGTGTAGATCCATATAGATCCATTGTTCATAATGATTTGACAACCATTTTACTAAGTGTTAACCTATGCAAGTTCATTCATCGAAATTATAGAGATATTGTTCATGTTTTCATGCTTATTAGACTTTCAACTCTTTAATTACGAAATTGCCATTGTTGTGATAATTGTCTACTTAGATCATATTTGAATGCTTGATTGCTTGGATTAATGTTTGACTTGATTGATTGCTATGAATTAGATGATTGATGATTTGATTTAGACCGAAGATGATTCAAAAGCTAAGAGAAAGGCTCTTGAATTGGGAAAAGCTGCTTGTGGAATATGTAGCGGATGATGAAGCTCTTATGCATAGATTCGATGATGATGTTGAGATGAGACTTTGCGAGGATGTGATGAAGCGAAGCATGATATGAGATAGTCTTGGTCTAATCCAAACGGGATCATTCCAAGCATGTTGATAACTCAGTGATATGGTTCGAGTTTGAGGATAATGGATGCTCGAGAGGCGCTTGAGCTAGTATGGAAATAGTCGTCGAGGAGGATGACTAGAAGGCTGAGATCTCATCGTTGTTGAAGGTTCTAGCATGCTCAAAGCAAGAGTATGTTGGGCAGATTCGATAGTCCCTGAAGGCTACGGATTGGTAGTCAAGTACTCTGGGCAGATTCGATAGTCCTAGGCACGGGTCACGATGACGTGCGGGAGTTATGTCTAGAACCGGAGTTTCCATTAGCCCTTGACGGACGGCTGAAAGAATGTGTCGGTCATTCAATTAACGGTGATATCAAAGCAATGATAACAGTGATAGCCAGAGTCATGGATGTTTGGATGTATAGTCATTCGGTCTCTAGAGCGGTACTTTCTGGGTGCTTATCTGATCTTGGTTTAGGCCTTGGGGGTTTGTACTTGGAAAACATCGCCCTTGACTCGAGTGATAATTACTTTATTTCAAATTGTATGTTCTGCTATGTTTGCTTCTGCTTAGTGTGTGTTTGGGGGCTATCACTGTAGAAAGAGGTTGGAGTGGGAGGGTTGTATTCCTATTCCTTTTCCTTTATGCTCTTTTGGTATGTTGTTAGTTAATTTACTGCTCACTAAGACTGTTGTCTGACTCAAGGCTTTATGTTTTAACTCTTATTGCCTTGGGCTGTTCGTCCATTTTGGGACGGGCAGACTAGGTAGCAGGTGACAGGTGCTGCTCTTGCTTTCCACGATGCTGATGATGAAGACAAGCTGGAGTATTGCATATTACTTCTTACTATATGTACTGGATGTTCCGCTGCTTTGTATTCTCTGAGTGATACGTAGTAAGGCTTGTTGTATTGACTATTCAGATGTTTGTATTCAACTATTATGAAGTTTTATTGATGAGATTCTATTCTATGAAGCTTCACTATATATATGTTCTATTGTATTTTGTCCATGCGCTGTGAGTAATACGATAGATTCTGTTGTAATTTTGATCTACCCTAACAATCGTCCATGGTCGCCTGGCACACTTTACAGCGCACTATCTCTAGATTCGGTGCAGGGGTCATGGGCGGTCGTCACATTTGGTATCAGAGCATTGGTTAATCGATTTTACCCAACGTTCGCTGACGTAACTACGTATGAGAGACGTAATTGTATTTTGATGGATGATTACTATATATAATATAGTAGCTTAGTAGAGTTTGAGTCCTTTAAGCAGTTGTTTCTCAAGATGTTCTGACCATTCCTTTTTATAGATATTAAGAATGAGTTGAAGAGGGAGACCAACTGCTAGGGAAGGCCGTGCTACTGAGGGGCTGCTGATTATGCAGCTATGTTCGTAGCTATGATGACTTCTATCTTGAGAAGGATACCAGTCCCGGGGGCAGCAGTTGATGTTGGGGTTCAAGTCCAAACTCCAAAACCCGTGGATTTTGCTAAGTTGTGCAAAGATTATACTGCTCTTGGAGGGAAGGTTTTCTTGGGAATAGAATCAACCATTGAAGTCCAGAGATGGATAGATGCTTGTAGAAGGATCTTTAGTGATTTGGGAATTGAGGATGCAACTAAGAGGAAGTTGGCATCAAGACAGCTTCAAGGGAGAGCCTCTGATTGGTGGAACTCTATTACCATCAATACTCCGGAGGAAGAGATTACTTGGGAGCAATTCCAAGCCAGATTTGAAGCTAAGTTCATTTCTACCGCTCAGAAGTCTGTTCTGTTCAAGAAGTTTGTGGAGCTCAAGCAAGGTGGAAGACCAGTTCTTGATTATGTTTCTGAGTTTGAAGCTTTGTCCAAGTATGCCCGGTCATATATAGAATCTGCTTATCAGAAGAATGAGAAGTTTGTGACAGGCTTGGACAGTTATCTTGGGAGAGAGCTGGTGGATCATTTGGACGATTCATTTGAGAAGCTTGTGGAGAAAGCTCTCAGGCATGAGAGTCTGTTTCCTAAGGAAGGATCTATTGTTGCTGTGACCAGGGAAGAGTCTAAACCCCAGCAGGGTGGAAACAAGAAGAGGAAGCAGCAGGAGCAGAAGGGTAAGGATGGCCAGAAGAAGCCGAAAGGCGAAGTGACTTGCTACAATTGTCAGCAGAAGGGCCATTTCTCGAAGGATTGTAAGAATCCGAAGGCACCGATGAAGTGTCACAACTGTGACAAGCCGGGGCATTTCAGGAAGAATTGTCCAGAACCGCGGAAGGACAAGCAGATTGTGCAAGCTTATGCTTTGGGAGCTGTTCCGTCTTCTTCAAAAGCTCCTACCGCTAAAGAGAAGGGAAAGAGTGTGGTGGTTCAAGGTACTCTTTTCCTATGTGGTGTTCCAGTTAGAGTTCTGTTTGATACTGGAGCGTCGCATTCGTTTGTTTGTAGTGAACTCGTAGGCCGGTTAGGTTTGGAACCGGATATCGTTGATAGGCCATTGGTTGTGACTAATCCAGTTGGGGGTTCGTCTTGTTTGTGTATGTTATGCCGTGGTCTGATTGTATCGAGTCATGGTTGCTCTTTTGTTTGTGATTGTTTTGTTCTGAACTTTGCGGGGTTCGTAATTATTTTGGGTATGGACTGGCTTAGGAGGTATACGGCAAAGGTTGATTGTGAGAGGCTGGAAGTGACAGTCGAGAATGTGGAGGGGCGAAAGATTGTGATACGATGTAAGCATGAAGAAGGCGTCTTCATGAGCTTCATGTATTCGCTAGTTGTTCCACGGGATGGACTGTCATTAGTGCCAATCGCGAATGGATTCGAGGATGTCTTTGACGAAGTCAAAGGGGTACCGCCGCATAGAGAGATCGAGTTTCGTATAGATCTAGTTGAAGGAGCCAGGCCTATTGTGATGCCTCTTAGGCGGATGGCGCCTAGGGAACAGCAAGAGTTGAGGGTGCAAGTTGATGATCTTTTGCAGAAAGGATTCATTCGGCGTAGTGTGTCCGAGTAGGGTGCACCAGTTGTGTTTGCAACCTAGGCAGATGGGTCATTGAGATTGTGTGTGGATTATCGTGAGCTGAATAAGGTGACTAAGAAGAACAAGTATCCATTGCTGAGAATAGATGACTTGTTTGATCAGCTTCACGAAGCCAAGGTGTTTTCTCAGATGGATTTGGCAACGGGATTTCACCAGTTGAGAGTGGCTAAGGATAGTGTGCCGAAGACTGCTTTTCGAACACCATCTGGTTTCTTTGAGTGGCTGGTAATGCCGTTTGGATTGACTAACGCGCCAGCATATTTTGTGGATCTTATGAATAGAGTGTTCAGGGATCAGTTGAACAAGTTTGTACTTGTGTTTGTGGATGATATTCTGATTTATTCCAGAACTGAAGAAGAGCACAAGACGCACTTGCGTATTGTTTTGGAAATCTTGCGGAAACATCAGCTGAAGGCTAAGTTTTCGAAGTGTCACTTCTGGAAGAGTGAAGTGAGGTTCTTAGGCCATGTTATCTCTGGAAATGGAATAGCGGTTGATCCCGCTAAGGTGGCAGCAATCCAGGATTGGGTTAGACCTAAGAATGCATCGGATGTGAGAAGTTTTCTTGGATTGGCAGGATATTATCGACGGTTTATCAAAGACTTCTCCAAAGTAGCTGCACCGTTGACAGGATTGACGAAGAAGAACCAAGTGTTCAGATGGGATGATAAGTGTGAGCAAGCTTTCGGAATCCTGAAAGAGCGATTGACGAGTGCTCCTGTTTTGACCATTCCAAGTGGGAATGATGAGATGGTGGTTTACACCGACGCATGTGGTACTGGACTTGGAGCAGTGCTAATGCAGAAGGATAAAGTTGTTGCGTATGCAAGTCGACAACTGAAGCCGCATGAAAGGAATTACCCGACTCATGATTTGGAGTTAGCGGCGATTGTATTTGCTCTGAAGATGTGGAGACATTATCTACTGGGAGTTCGATTCGAGTTGTTTACAGATCATAAGTCGTTGAAGTATCTTTTCTCCTAAAAGGATTTGAATCTTCGGCAGAAACGTTGGCTAGAGTTTTTAGCATTATATGATTTCGGTATAGCTTATACTCCGGGAAAAGGTAACACAGTGGCAGATGCGTTAAGTCGAAGACATGCAGGATTGGGAGCCATGTTTTCAGAATGGAAGAATCTCGAGTATTTAGCTGGATTTGACTTCAGGCCTAGATGTGAATTGGAACCTGAGATGTTGGCAAACTTATCAATAAGACCTTCTCTTGTGGAAAGGATTGGCGAGAGCCAAAAGCGAGACGATAAGCTTGTCAAGATTATCTGTGATTTGGAATCTGGATTGGATCCAGAAAAGGATAAAGGATTCGAGGTCGATCGAGAGGGTTGGCTTCAGAAGCAAGGATGACTAGTTGTTCCCGATATAGATGAATTGAGGAGTGAAGTTCTGAAGGAAAGTCATCACTCGAAGCTGATAATTCATCCGGGTGGAAATAAGATGTATCGGGATATGAAGAGAACCTACTACTGGGAAGGCATGAAGAAGGATGTTGGAAATTTTATTTCCAAGTGTATGAACTGCCAGTTAGTAAAAGCCGAACAAAGGAAGCCAAGCGGATTGCTTCAGCCATTAGAAGTTCCTACATGGAAGTGGGAGAAGATATCGATGGATTTTATTGATGGATTACCTAGAACAAGAACGGGAAATGAAGGAATTTGGGTCATCGTAGATCGTCTGACTAAGAGCGCAAGATTCATTCCTGTTCGATCGACTAGGACTGCATCAAAGTTGGCTGAGTTGTATGTTAAGTGGATAGTTCGATTCCATGGTATTCCGAAGAGTATAGTGAGCGATCGAGACCCATTGTTCACTAGTGGATTTTGGAGGAGCTTCCAGGAAGTTTTGGGAACCGAGTTGTGTTTGAGTACAGCTTATCACCCTCAAACAGATGGTCAGACCGAGAGAGTCAACCGAGTTTTGGAAGATCTCCTCAGAGCTTGTGTTTTTGATTTCGGAGGATCGTGGGAAGATCATCTTCATTTGGTGGAATTTGCATACAACAACAGTTACCAGTCAAGCATTGGTATGGCACCGTATGAGGCATTGTATGGAAGACCGTGTAACTCACCGACATGTTGGTTAGAAACTGGAGAAAAGTTGATACTTGGGCCAGAGATGATTCAACAGACTTCGGATTGCATAGAGATCATTCGGCAACGAATGAAGGCAGCCCAAGACCGTCAGAAGAGTTATGCCGATAAGCGTCGAAAGGATTTGGAATTCGACGTAGGAGATATGGTTTTTGTGAAGATTTCTCCACTGAAGAATGTTATTCGATTCGGGAAGAAAGGAAAATTGACTCCGAGATTTGTTGGACCATTCCCAATTATCGAGCGGATTGGAAAGCTCGCCTATAGATTGGAGTTACCGGAGAAGATGTCGAGTGTGCACAATGTTTTTCATGTATCGTATCTATGGAAGTATGTGCACGACTCGAATACAGTGGTTTCTGCTGATAGTTGTGAAGACTTCGAAGTTGATCCAGTTGATAGGAGACCTCGTAAGCCGCTTCGTGTTGTGGAAACCGACACGAAACAGCTTAGGAGGAAGGTAGTTAAGTTACTCAAGATACAATGGAGTGATGATGATAACGACTGTACGTGGGAGGTGGAAGAGAGGATGAAGGCAGCTCATCCTGAACTCTTCAAGGTATGGCCCTAAGGTGTCGTGTCATCTCACGATATTGTAACTTGTTCTGGTTTTAGAATTCTGCATGCTAAGCTAGAATTGGATGCATGGTTTGTTGATTGCTATGAATGGTAGGCGTGCAGAATAGCCTTTGATTGCTTTGTTGTTTGGAATTTCGGGGGCGAAATTCCTAAGGGGGAGAGAATGTAACGACCCGTATTTTTACGGATCGAAAAGTTCGTCAAAATCTGGAATTCTTAGCGTTGTTAAGTCATTTCAGACTTTAGGCAGAATTTTTGTTCAAGTCCTAGGTCGTAAACGACCTAAGTGATAAGTCGTGACCGACTTAAGAGGTTAAGGCGACCTAAGGAAGTGTAGTTAGCAACCTAAGGTGTTATCGTAGTTAGGTCGTGAGCGACCTATCAGATGTTGTGAGCGACCTAAGGAATGGGATGACTCATAGAAGCTGGCGACCTAGTAGACTGGATAGGTTTAGGTCATAGACGACCTAAGGGATAGCACGACCTAAGAGGTAAGAGCTAACGACTTAGGAGTTTTGGCGAGTTAAGGACCCAAGGGGTAGGTCGGTGACGACCTAAGGAGGTTAAGGCGTAGCCTGGTTAAGTCGTAACCCAGTTGGGTCGCAGGGTTATTAAGTCGTTAGGTCGGAACCATTGTTAGGTTGCGTCTTAGTCATGTCGTAAGTCGTATCACCTGTTAGGTCGCGAGAGTTGTTAACTCGTAAGCGACTTAAGGAGGTTAGCTAAGTCGTAGGTTGGCATAGCAGTTAAGTCGTAGGTCGCCTGGGGTGTTAAGTCGGAGACTCTGTTAACTCGCGCAATGTGTTGAGTCGTAGACTGGTAGATCTGTTAAGTCGCACGCGCATTAAGTCGAAGACAGGTAGGTCCGGTTAGTCGTGAGTGCGCATGGGCTTAAGTCGTAGGTTGCTGGGCGCGTTAAGTCGTAGACGACTTAGGGGAGTTAAGTCGTAAGTCGTAGAGATTAGGGTCTGTTGAGTCGTGAGTCATGGTGTTCTGATGAGTCGTAAACGACTCATGAAGGCGGACGACTTAAGGAAATTTCAGTTATAAATAGGAGGGTTTTGCTCCATTTTTGGGATCCGGATTTCGAAGCGACGAAGTGCTGCCATTTTGAGAGCTCGACTTCTACACTTCTTCACTTCTTTTCTCCACTCTAATCTAGTGATTCCTTCCATCCATATTGAAGATCAAATCGAAGATCGAAGAGCTTAGATTGAAGATCTACATTCTTCGAAGAGAGATTCATCGTTTGAAGCGGATTGGTGATAGATCGAGATTGATCCTTCGCTGTCCAGATCTGAAGCGTGTTGATTTGGGGTTGTTTAGGTGATTTGGTGAGTGGTGATTATCTCTCACACGGATCCAAAGGAGTATATCGGATTGTTGGCTCGATTTGGTGTTAAAATAGTGATTTCCATACATTTTCTTAATCCTAAGTGTAGATCCATATAGATCCATTGTTCATAATGATTTGACAACCATTTTACTAAGTGTTAACCTATGCAAGTTCATTCATCGAAATTATAGAGATATTGTTCATGTTTTCATGCTTATTAGACTTTCAACTCTTTAATTACGAAATTGCCATTGTTGTGATAATTGTCTACTTAGATCATATTTGAATGCTTGATTGCTTGGATTAATGTTTGACTTGATTGATTGCTATGAATTAGATGATTGATGATTTGATTTAGATCGAAGATGATTCAAAAGCTAAGAGAAAGGCTCTTGAATTGGGAAAAGCTGCTTGTGGCATATGTAGCGGATGATGAAGCTCTTATGCATAGATTCGATGATGATGTTGAGATGAGACTTTGCAAGGATGTGATGAAGCGAAGCATGATATGAGAGAGTCTTGGTCTAATCCAGACGGGATCATTCCAAGCATGTTGATAACTCGGTGATATGGTTCGAGTTTGAGGATAATGGATGCTCGAGAGGCGCTTGAGCTAGTATGGAAATAGTCGTCGAGGAGGATGACTAGAAGGCTGAGATCTCATCGTTGTTGAAGGTTCTAGCATGCTCAAAGCAAGAGTACGTTGGGCAGTTTCGATAGTCCCTGAAGGCTACGGATTGGTAGTCAAGTACTCTGGGCAGATTCGATAGTCCTAGGCACGGGTCACGATGACGTGCGGGAGTTATGTCTAGAACCGGAGTTTCCATTAGCCCTTGACGGACGGCTGAAAGAATGTGTCGGTCATTCAATTAACGGTGATATCAAAGCAATGATAACAGTGATAGCCAGAGTCATGGATGTTTGGATGTATAGTCATTCGGTCTCAAGAGCGGTACTTTCTGGGTGCTTATCTGATCTTGGTTTAGGCCTTGGGGGTTTGTACTTGGAAAACATCGCCCTTGACTCGAGTGATAATTACTTTATTTCAAATTGTATGTTCTACTATGTTTGCTTCTGCTTAGTGTGTGTCTGGGGGCTATCACTGTAGAAAGAGGTTGGAGTGGGAGGGTTGTATTCCTATTCCTTTTCCTTTATGCTCTTTTGGTATGTTGTTAGTTAATTTAATGCTCACTAAGACTGTTGTCTGACTCAAGGCTTTATGTTTTAACTCTTATTGCCTTGGGCTGTTCGTCCATTTTGGGACGGGCAGACTAGGTAGCAGGTGACAGGTGCTGCTCTTGCTTTCCACGATGCTGATGACGAAGACAAGCTGGAGTATTGCATATTACTTCTTACTATATGTACTGGATGTTCCGCTGCTTTGTATTCTCTGAGTGATATGTAGTGAGGCTTGTTGTATTGACTATTCAGATGTTTGTATTCAACTATTATGAAGTTTTATTGATGAGATTCTATTCTGTGAAGCTTCACTATATATATGTTCTATTGTATTTTGTCCATGCGCTGTGAGTAATACGATAGATTCTGTTGTTATTTTGATCTACCCTGACAATCGTCCATGGTCGCCTGGCACACTTTACAGCGCACTATCTCTAGATTCGGTGCAGGGGTCATGGGCGGTCGTCACAGAGCAGGAACCTGGAGCATGCATGCTCTAGGTCTCGCCATCGATGGACCGGTCCAAAACCTGGAGTAGTGCAAGTTCCAGGTAGCTGCTCCTCTCCCTGATGTTGCTTGTGCTTTGTTTTGGCATGATTTTTTTTATTTGTTGACTTGTTTTGATAATTCTAATGATTCCAAGTGCTTCTGATTTTCTAGGATTTAATTCTTATCTTGATGATTTGAATTTTGTGACAATTCTTGATTTTAATAAATGACAATTTTATATGTGTATGTATATATATATATATAGATTTAACGAAGTTTCTAAAAAGATTTTAGAGAAATTTATTTATAAATCAAGTCGATTTTGATATCCTATTTGCAAGAAAAATGTGTAATACTAATCATTATATTAAAATCTTATTTCCGTTCTTTTCCACTCTATTTTCTAAAACAAATATTTTAAAAGGGAATTTCCAAAACTAGTTTCAATATGCAAATTATTTCATTCGGATGAGTAATTTAATTAAACGATTTGGTAAAACAAGTGGTATGGAACACTTGCGTTTACTTCATCGGTTAATTCCTGGACTTATTCGATTGAACCCCTATTTCTTATGAGTGGAGTTTACTCGTTTGTAGTAAATATTCGAGTAAACCTATGCGGTATGAGACGTACGGACGTTACTCGGTTAGTTACTATTCGAAGGTAGATAACACTTACTTTGACGAGTTTACAGGCTTGTCTTCTATGTTTATCCATTTACAGGTGGACCTATGGATTATGGGTTATATGCCCATCTATGAAATTATGAGCTTTATTCTTATTTGTGGATTGTGGGTTTCATGCCTATCTATGTTTTGTGGGTTTTCATACCCATCTGTGGGTCCTCTGGACCATCTGTGTATAACACTCATGTTCAGTGAGTTTACATCCTCACCAATTTATGGCAATTTTAGATGCCTCCATGTTTGGGTTTTTGGATTTCTATTATGGATTGCAAGATTTTAGAAGATTTTTCTTTCACCAAACATTTCTTGGGAATTGCTTTTATAAGCTATTGGATTTGGGATTTGGTGAATAAGATTTAAGAATGATAATATTCTCCTAAGTTTTAACACTATATGGATATGTGTTCTTATTGAGATATATTATACCATTATCACTATTATCTCACATTTACTTGAATTATAACTAGACTGACCCGTTTATTATTTTTATATAATACTCTAGTCAGACCGAGGTGTTTCAGGTACTTCAGCATGACGACTTTAGGGCTGGACTAGCATGGTGCTATTTTATATGTTTTAGTAGCATAGTAGTGTATGTAGTCTATCGTGTATATTAAGATAGAGAATTATTTTGTTGTATGTTCTTTTGGGTTGTCTTATGTATCTCATATATATATCGTGGATCTTTTATGATCACTATTTTGTAGTCCACTCCATGTATTGTATACCTTCCTCCTTTAGCTTTATGAGATATGTATATTTCTCTGTTGTATTCTATGATCTGTAATACTTTATATTGTTCTGAATTATTTTAAGCACTGTATTACTGTTTTGCATGTGGATCGGATATGTCAAACACTCTCTTACAAGGAAAGAAAAAATGTTCACCAAATTCAACATATCAATACTCGCCCAAAGCAATAATGGATGGTCGCTCCTAATCAGCCTTATTCTCCATATTAGCAAACAATATTACATAGTAATGTCTTTTGTTAACGAGGGTATAAAGGTGGAGTGTTACAACTTGGTATCGGAGCCAAGATCAGTACAATATACAATATTTGAGACATTAATCTTGGCCTATAGAGACTTAGAGTCCGGACCCTTAGAGTGTTGGTAGAGATTTAGAATTTATTTCCTAAGTAGGATAGGAATATAGATGATTATTAGGGAATAATCATCAGGACTTAATTGTATGATTTTATATTACTATATAAATTTAGTATTATGATTGTATAAGTTAGACCTTAAATGGCTTATGATTGAATTTTTATATCCTAATCCCTTAATGATCAGAGTTAGGTAGCGGAAGCGGATAGACTGCATTCCACTGAGCATCTTAACTAGTTTGCTTTTATAGATGTATGATTCATTGGTAATTGGATGCATGGTTGCTAGAAAATTTTAGTAAAAATTTAAAACCCAAATTTAGTAGGAATTATCACTTGAGATTTTTGAAATCTACTCAATATTAATAATAAGAACTTACGATGTCTTTAATGGTGTAGTTGTCGCAAGAAATACTGAAGTATTAAATTTGTATAAAAGGAAATGTTAATTCGTATGTGTGATTAATTAAATGTAAGATGAATTTAAAATTTGATGATTGTTTAAGGTATATACTGATGAATGTGTGTGATGTAGGATTATTATTAGTAAATTATTATTTCTATGATAATATTAAGATTAATTGAAAGGATTTTGCTAAAAGCAAGCATCTGCGTTTAAACTAAAAATCATTTTGACAAAGAATATACATATATGTGAGATTTGATTATATTTATTATAAGCATGCAAATACTTTAGTAAAGCTTAAAAGTATTGAAAGATATATGTATATCATATGAATATTAATTTTGTGTTAAATTTCCCGTTGAGTACTTTATGAATTTTGGTCGATGCGCTTGATCAAGATTATCAATAAGATTTCCTAAACACTAGGGCGAGACAGTCGGACGCGACACTTTGAGTTATAATATTTAAAATATTATAAATAAGTATGAATGTGTTACAAATAATATTTAAAAAGGAAATAAAGTTTTAAGTGAGTTAAATATTATTTTAAAATGGAAAGAATGTTTTGGAAAACGTAATGAATTTTGTGAGAAAATGTCTTAAAGATAAATAATATTTTAAGAAAAGTTAACTCCTTATATTAACTTTTCATTAGAAGGTTGAATTATATATAGTTTTAACTTTTCAGAGAAAAGTTAACCATTAGAGAAAGTTAATTTACACAATCTTTATAAAGATTTCATGGTAAGAGGTCTACAGAAAGAATAATAATATTGTTGTTGTTGTTGTTGTTGTTGTTCATATTATTATTATTATTATTATTATTGGTTTATGTTCAAAGTTTGAAATTAATAGTTCATTTGGTAATAATAAAAAGAAAAAGGGTGCTAATTTAAATTAATGGTTTCCTAAACTGGTTATTTTTCTTTTTGTTAGTGAATTTAAAGGAAAATTATAGACAAGTTAAGTCTAAATTATGTCTTAAAATGAAAGTAATACTAATTGAGTTTTACCCTTTAAAAATCTGTTTAGTAAGGCAAGTCAAAAATACGAAAGGTATTTTCATATTTATGTACTTGTTAGCTAATGATAATTTATGATTAACAACTCTAAGCATTCTGGGAAAAGTTAATTAGCCTAAAACTTTGTTTAAAGAATTTTAGTGAAAATTGTTTTCTTGATGTAATATTTTGGTTTAGGATGAAGATTTTTAGAAAACTAGGTTGCGGAAATTTTGTCTTTAAAATGGTTGTAGTAAAATGACCATGTCTTTTGACTCTTTCGTTTGATTGTATTGATTTTTTTTGGATTTGAAATACCTTTCAGTAATGAACAAAATTTATTTAGATTATTTTATCAAATTTTATAGTTTCCATGAGCTAAACACTATTTCAAACAAAACCATAAATTCTAGCTTGTTATAAAATTCCTAAGTTAAAACATCATTTGTTTCGATCATAACTTTTGAATGGTAAATCCGATTCTAGTAATCTTGCCCATTCTGGAAATCTAATGGTGTTAGCTATAACTTATATATTAAGTGTTCTGAAATCTTTTTGAACTTCACTAAGTTAAAAATGTGCATTTTATGGTCAGACCTGCATTTTTATATGAAAATCTGAGTTAGTTACCTTTATAAAATCCTCTATATCTTGAGTTGCTCTACATGTGTTTTGTAATCTGAAAGATGTTTTGAGAAGTTAATACATCATGTAACAATTCATTGTTTGAAACCATAACTTTATTTTATTGTTTTGACCCATAAAAATTTAGTTAGAAAGTGGTTAAAATACAATAGTGATTTTGTTTCTATTTTTATATGAATGCATATTCTTGTAACTTATCTATATGTAGCCAATATGTAACTTTTGAGTTGAGGATAGGTGATTTTGAGGGCTAGTTGAACTATGCAGCAACTTTAGCTTGCTCTCGCTCGCAAAAGAATTTAGTAAATTGTTTAAAAATGCTAAAACAAGGTAAGTTTTTACTTAAAGTGCTATATTTATTTTTGATCGTATGCCATGTGGCAAATTTTGATATATAAATTATTTTCGACCATGTTTTGGATCATGTATATCTAATTTATTATACTGCAAAATTTTGGAATGCTCTTCGTACAAAGGAGACTATGCTAAATTTTTCCCAAAACTTTGGGAAATAAAAAAAATTTGAGAAAATTTTGATTAGCTAATTAAATAAAAGATTTTAAGGTTTGAAATGAGATAATTTAAAAGAGTAAAATTATCCCTAACTTTAATAAAGCATTTTCATTTGAATGGTAAAAAAATGAAATGATAAGAATAATAAGAAAATAAATAAAATGATTTTAAGGCATTACCTTTTTGATTGGTTGCTATTGTCTAATTTGATGGTTAAATGGATGTTATATTGGGTTGAATTTATAATATTAAGATTCTCAAGATAAAAGAGATTTGAGGGAAACTAAAATTGTGAAAAGAAATAATTTAAGGGAAATATATTTATAAAACTCTATTCATCTTCATAATTAAGGACGAGTGTATTGTGGAAAATAAATATGTATATTACAAACCATTCTCTATAATAGAAATTGTGGTGACACAATTTTCATAAGGGGGAGAGTCTGTAACAACCAGGTTTGAGATGTACCCAGAATATATATATATATATATATATAATTAAAATAATAAGGTTTGGTTATATTGAATATTATGGGGATTTTTATTACATTCCTTATTCCAAACTAATGTGAATTTGGATCAAATTGAAACAGAGAGATCTATTTAAGGATTTCCTATTGAAATATTATCATTTGGTAAATTTAAAAGAAATATTATTTATATGGTTTGATTCTTTCATTTTAAAAAAAGAGAGTTAAAAAGAACAAATAAATGGAAATAAATCTAAAAGACTTAAAATAGGGAATTTAATCGAATTAATCTTTTAATTGAAATAAAGGAGTAATTTTGGAAAATATACCAAAGGGAATTGAATGGAAAATATTTTAAAATAAAATAAAATGAAAACAATAATGTATGAAACCATTCTTATTTATAGGTTAAATTTAATAACATATTTCGCTACCATTAAATCATTGCATTAACAATGAGTTCAATGGAAATCAATTGAAATTAATAACATTATGTGTTCTCTCAAAATTGAATTTTGTAACCAAAAAGGCTATTTACTACTAATGAATTTGAAATAATAAGAATAGATTCCTTGATTAAAAAGTTTGAATTTGTAGCTTAAACTCATTTATTAAAAATTTAATGAAATGAATAAGCTTGGGTTTGCTTTGTTTAGAAAAGCGTGTTAAATTCTTGATTGTTGAAACTTTAGTCACTTGAACCCATTCATTTAGAAACTAGATAATAAAAATCTTATTTCTTTTGTTAAATTGAAATTCTAACCTAAGGCCCAAGTAGATATTTGTAATCAGAGAAATAGTTGAAGAAGTGAGAAGTGTTTACGTTCATTTTATCTTATCACTTCAGTAAACAATAGAATATAACGTTATCTCTTTCTCAATTTTCAAACCCCAAGCCTTCCAAAATCAAAATCAAATCAAATAAAAAGCTAAAAATCCCCAAACTTAAATTTTAGCCTCACTACAACCTGCCCCATCTTATAGACCCAAAAGGAAGGAGTTCTGGCCTTGGTAGAAGGATGGAATCAGTTGATAGCTAAGAGGGAAAGTGAAATTTTGGCAGAAAACGCAGGTTAGTAGAAAAATCATAATTAATTCTAGAAAAACCATAAAAATATGAAATTTGGACATGTTGTTCAAAACTCATATACCCACCTTTTAAATTAATTTCATAAGAAAATATTAAGTTTTTCTATGCCAAACTCTTTCCGAACTAAGGATGAAAATGCAGGAATTTTCTGAGATGTGGCCTTGTGTTGTTGCATGCAATTTTGGAAATTTTGGATGCTAAGGTGAATAATCTCACAAATTCAAGTTCCAGTTCATATGCATGAGGATAATGGATTGAATAGTTGAAGAAATGGTTGGATTTGATCTCATTTTTTTGTTCTTTGTTGTCTATTCTCTATTGTTTGTTTCCTTGTCAGCAGTTTACCTTTGTCTACTGAAATATCTGTGCTTACCATATCTTTGTGCTCTACGAGTTGAGTGTGTGGATGTAAGTTTTGGTGTATATACAATCAATATATGTTTCCAGAAATAAGAGAAATCATCGTTGAACAAATTGGTCATCAGTGGGGAGCAGGAACCTGGAGCACGCACGCTCTAGATCTTGCCATCGGTCGAGCAATCATATAAGACTAGTCGACCGGTCCAAAACTTGGAGTAGCGCATGCTCCCGGTAGCTGCTCCTCTCCCTGATGTTGCTTGTGCTTTGTTTTGCCTTGATTTGTTTTATTTTTTGCCTTGTTTTTTCATTCTAATGATTCCAAATGATTCTGATTTTCTAGGATTTAATTCTTATCTTGATGATTTGTATTTTGTGACAATTCTTGAATCTAATAAATGACAATTTTATATAAAAATGTATACATAGATTTCATGAAGTTTCTAAAAGGATTTTAGAGAAATTTATTTATAAATCAACTCGATTTCTATATTTATTTGCAGGAAAAATGTATAATACTAATCACTATATTAAAATCTCATTTCAAAGCTTTTCAACTCTATTTTCTAGAACAAATATTTAAAAAGGGAATTTCCAAAACTAATTTCAATATATAAACTATTATTTCATTCAGATGAGTAATTCAATCGAAGGATTTAGTAAAACGAATGGTATGGAACGCTTGCGTTTACTTCATCAGTTAATTCCTGGACTTATTCGATTGAACCCCTATTTTCTTATGAGTAGAGTTTACTAACTTGTAGTAAATAGTTGAGTAAACCTGTGCGGTATGAGACGTACAGACGTTACTAGATTAGTTACTGTTCGAAAGTAGATAATACTTACTTTGACGAGTTTACAGGCTTGTCTTCAGTGTTTATCTGTTTACGGCCTGATTTGTGGATTGTGGGTTATATGCCCATCTTTGGAATTATTAGCTTTATGCTCATTTTTGGAGCTTTATGCTCATTTGTCGATTATGGATTTCATGCCCATTTGTGTTTTATGGTTTTCATACCCATCTGTCGGTCCTCTGGACCATTTGTGTATAACAAGTGTATTCGGTGAGTTTATATGCTCACCAATCTATGGTAATTTTAGGCACCTACGCCTTTGTGTTTCTGGATTTCTATTATTGATTTCTGGATTTAATGAGATTTTCGTTTCACCAAATATTTCTTGGGAATTACTTTTATAAGATAATATTGGATTTGGGATTTGGTGAATGAGATTTAAGAATGATAATATTCCCCTGAGTTTTAACACTATATGGATATGTGTTCTTATTGAGATTTTTTATACCATTATCAGTATTATCATATATTTACTTGAATTATAACTAGACTGGCCCATTTATTAATTTTATATAATACTCGGGTCAGACCGAGGTGTTTCAGGTACTTCAGCATGATGGCTTTAGGGTTGGACTAGCTTGGTGCTATCTTATATGCTTTAGTAGTCTATTAGTGTATGTAGTCTATCATTTATATTGAGATAGAGACTTATTTTGTTGTATATACTTTTGGGTTGTCTTATGTGTCTCATATGTATATCATGGATCTTTTATGACCACTCTTTTGTAGTCCACTCCATGTATTGTATACATGTCTCCTTCAGCTTTATGAGATATGTATATTTCTCTATTGTATTTGTGATCTGTAATATTTATATTGTTCTGAATTATTTTAAGCCATTGTATTACTATTTTGCACCTGGATCAGATATGTTGAACCCCCTCTTACAAGGAAAGGATAAAAGGTTCACTAAATCCGACGTATCAGTACTCGCCTAAAGTAATAATATGGATGGTCGCTCTTAAGCAGCCTTATTCTCCGCATTAGCAGACAATATTACTTAGTAATGTCCATTGCTAATGAGGGTATAAAGGTGCGGCATTACAAGTGAAGCATATTTGAACGCAGTTCCATTAGTTCAAGCAACGAAAGAGTGATGAGTACTTGAGCCCAGTTCCATCGGTTCAAGCAGCGAAAGAGTTATCTTTATAAATCACCAGTTTTAAATCGTTACAACTCTTCCAAACATTCCAAAATCCACTTTATAAATCACCATCATCCCTAAACAAATTACACGTTAAATTTTTTTCACTCTCTCTAAATGCTCACTATTTCATACTTTTTGATTCAGTTGTAGTTCATTCAAATCCACATTCATTAGTAATCAGATTTCTTCTTACACTACTTATTCATTCGTCTCGAAGATGTACTATGTGGATTGTAGGATTTTTGTACTTCAAGGATCGAGAAGACCATGTATTATATACACGTTATATTGTCAGAAAACTAGGTTCTACTTTATAATAGATCAAATTCATGTTCTTTTGTTCAGGAAAAGTCGAAGCTTTGATCAGTTAGTCAGGCATTTATATACCTATTCCTCCGAGTTAAGAGATGGAAGTGCTACTGAAGTCCATAAAGGAGTTCTAGAACTAGATATAGGAAGGAGTTCAACTTAGAAAAAATCAAGGTGTGATTTATTTTAAATTATTTTTTCTTTTTTTGCTAAAACATAGCTAGTTGTTATACATGTTAGAATATATTCAAGAATAATAGTTAAGTTATGCAAACTTGGACATACTAATCGATCCACCCGAACTTTCAAAATTAACTTTAAAAATTATTTTTAACTGGTCATATTAACTCATGGATACTAGCTCAAGCCAGTAAAACCACATAATTGTCAACCCTTCTAAGAATAGTGGAAAACACCCATGTTCACATGCTTCGATGGACGAGTACCATTCACCTGCTAATCATACCTTAATGGATGTTGCATTAGGTTTGTCAATTCATTGTATAATAACATGTCAGCATTGTAAATCATGAGGATATCTTGCCCCTTCCTTATCTCAGTAGTGAATGGGTTCCAACTTGCACTAGTCTCCATTTGTCATCACGATTCTCTGTTAGAGAAATTATCTTCTCATTTCACTAACCATCTTCTCCGTACTTCCTTCACATCTATTGTGGTGATGACAATCATTCTCATCCTAATTTTGTGCTTGGTCCGACCAATGACAATGACGATCGTTACTCGAGTTTTCATGGTTGGCAGCATGATGCTTATGCCTTCTTGTCACTAGGTAGTCCACTCCCCTATGCCTTCTTTCTCTATCACGTTATCTTCGTGATTGTGTCCATGGGAGTGCTCTCTTCCATGAGCATCCTCCCTAGCATTATTCCTTGCATGACTTCTCGAAGAAACTCTTCCATGCTGCTACTCCTATCCTGCACGTCCTACATTATGTATATACCAAAAATGGGATCTATCGGTACCAGTCGACTAAAATCGAATGATGTCTTAGGAGTGGCAGCTTTTGTCGCATTAGTTCATCTCTTGTTCATACCTTAGGCTCTATTTTTATTTGTTCCTCTACCCACCTAGATCTACCTTCCCCGTGAATGTTTTGTCCCAAGGCACTTTCCTATGCAAAGTCAAATTATTTTCTTATCTCCTTCATCGGTATTTTATGAGTTACATACATAGTTTCATTCTGTCCAGCAATAACCCTCTTAATTTCTCCTTGATTAATCACATCTAGTGGTCATTGAGTTTGATGTCCACCTTTATCATTGTGATTTGTTGTGCTACTCCTAGCATAGCATTCTCCATCAATTGTTTGCTTTTCGATGTTCTTTTTGGACCTATTGATGTATCACCTAGAGAACAATTAATCAAAGTATCAAGAGAGATCCAACCTAACATGTATAGATTCTCAAGAAATTACCGAAAAATGTTAGTTCAAAAATCGGCCAAAAATCACGTAGATGTTACGTAGAACCGATGACCTAGAATGTAGTCATTGATTTGATTTATGGACTATTAACCTCTATTTTTTATTTGAGTCCTACCTATTCTAGATCTTAGTTCAAAGTATACCAGAAATAGAAATACCAATGAAAAAAGAGAAGAAAACAATGTTTATAGTGGTTGGGCTATGCCTACGTCAACTTTAAAATGATTCTTATTGTTGTCACTATTCATAAAAAGATTACAAAGTGTTTAACTCAAAATTATAGAGAGATTTCGATTAAAGATTCAACAGAGTCTCCCCTTAGTGAAATAAAAATCGAACCCCTTTTCGACTTTGTTGGGCTTGTATTTAAAGGTATTGTTGAGGCTATTAGGAACCTTAAATAGTTCAACATATCTATAGATACTTGGTAGAGAAAGAATAGGTCCATATCCATGATTCTAGGCCGAGGAATAGGTAAAAGTTGAGTCAGCTTGTATGGCTGAATTCTTATCGATCTATACCGATCCATATCTATCGATTAGTAAAGATTAATCAGACTTAGTACTATTCTTCTAGTCACTTTTAAGGTCAATCTTCCTTGCTTTATATAAATTTTATTCAGTCCAAAATTTTCTATCTTATGGTACAGATCTATCCATGGATTGGCACTGATCGATGCCTTTACTTTATTTCTATCGTTGTTTCTTCAATTCCAAATTTGTTATGGATCGATACTGATCAATGTAGTGGATCGATATCTATCGATTCGATGTTTCAATACTTATTAATTTTTCTTCTCATTCTTTCATCATTATAATTATTTATTTCTTTTACCTGACCATCCATGAGTTTTTCATCCATTTCTTCGTCTTTCTGAACTCCGGTATCATCGATAAAAAGTTATGGATAACGCCATTGTATCAATATCATAATCTTGAAACATCCAATAACTAAGGCACATCCTTGACTTTATCGGTAGGAAGTCAATTGATGCTTCCCTTGTGTTTACCAACCTAAAATAGGTGTCATCCAAAAGCCTATCATATTGGGAGATGAGTTTTTCTTGATTGGAAACGTCTTCTTCTACAAATTCCTTTAGCTTAAGAAATTCTAAATATTCCTCTTTCATCCATACCAAATCCTATTTCACGGATCAATAATCTTTATTTAAAAGAGTGTGCTTGAAATGATATATTTTATATCTATTTTCATAATTGGAAGCATCTCTCTCAGCTTCAATCTTAGCCTTATGGAGTTCATTAATGTCACCCTAGTATTCCTTAATATGTTTAGCTTTAGGTCATATGAGTTTTTCCATGGGCGTTATTTTCCCTCTAATGTATGAGTTTTTATAAATAAGGAATTCATTCTAATAACAAAGGGTATGTAAGTCATGTAAATTTTCAACCTACTCCTTTAGGCCGGTGGTTCCATCTGTTGGCTCCTTGATTGTAGAATATTTATAATCATTCTCATCACAAAGACCCACTTGATCCCAATGTATTTATCGAGGCTCCATTGCAAATAAAATACATGCTTATTGAAATATTGTAAACCCAAAAAGATTTCATTTCTCTCTCTCGGTTCAAAGCATTCATGGATTCTTCAACAGAATAATGCGTTGATTCAAGCAACCTGAGAAAATGATTTTTCCCCTTATCAACTGTGGAGAAAAATATTCATCTAGAATTTTCCAAAATTCATCATGCGTCTCCTTAATTTGGGCCCAGTGTAAGCCTTTGTCTTAGAAATTGAACAATAAAGTGTTGGCCAATCATACGTGACTGTGTCCAAATCTTATATGTAATGAAGAACCAACCCTTTTCCTCCTCTGATTGTAGATGTGAAGTTTTAGATTTTGGGGCTAATGAAGGTTCAACCATTTGAGAAGCCAAAGCAGGGATTTTCTAACCAAAATTGAGAACAACACCATGGATAGTCTTAGGGGTTGGATTTTCCCTTCTTTTAAGATTCAAAAAGAGATTCCCAAGAAGAGGCCTTTGACCCAACTCTCCTTATTGGAATATATAGGGTGCGTTTGTGGTGAACGAAAGCAGGGCATTTGAGCGAGGAATTTGAGCGTGGTAGATTGTTGAATGGGGTAAGCGTTTGCGGCTACGAGCAGGGCACTTAAGCGGGGGATTTGAGCGAAGTATTTTAATTTGGGATTTTTAATTTAATTGATTTATAGTCAATTAATTATTATTTTTTAATTGTGTAATATGCATTTAATAATTGCAAATACCATGAAATAAACTGCAGAATTTCTTTAAAATTAAAAAATACATTTTTAAATTCAAATAAATAAATTGTAAAATTTTAGTTGGTCAAATTCAGTTCAAACCAAGTCCATAATGTAGAGCACTTCGATACGATCGGAACGAAAAAACCGCTCTCAAACGAACCTCATTTGCATAAGTTATTAATTTTTGAAATTTATAAAAAATTAAATTATCAATTTACTTATTAGTTAACATTATTACAATAGTTAAATAGGGGACGCGTTCGACGGCGGATGCATCAGACGCCAACGAACCAAAAATCAACATTCGATCAATGGGGCTGGAAACGGGGCTAACCCCGTTTGGACGTCCGACGTGTCAAATGCGTCACAAACGAAAGTGTACCATAACAAGCTCATGAATGGTACCATAGTCGTTAGCTTTCTAAGTAATAAATGGTGTTAATCGATTGAGATATAGTTATTTCTACGTTTTTAGATGGGCACGGAACTATTGGTTGTTTAGATGTAGATAGATTACTTCTTGTTGAGGCTTACACCATCCCATGTAGATGTCCAAACATTTTTGAAAATGAATATGTAGTCATATGTTATTATCAAAACCAGAAATAATTCCAATAAAACCAAATGAATGTCATGCATATGGTTGGGAATATAAGGATCGTAACAAAATTCATTACAAGTGATCGCGATGGTGAATACTATTAAGATAAACTCCTTGATGTATTGCAAAGGACGAGACAAATATTTTTAACAAAGGGCGATGAATTTAGAGAATATCTAACACATTTTTTTGCTAAAACTATATGCATAAGATTGGGAATTCAATCTTATCTCCTTACAATAAGAAAATTTGAGGATCCACCAAAATTTGCTAAGATTAATATCGGATGAAAATTTCATGACAGGAAGTTTTGATTGTCAAATAATTTCGATCAGGAGGAAACATCATATGTAAAACAAAGTGGTCAAAACATAATATTATTTACTACTTTAATCATTTTTTGATCAAAAAATGATTGATAAGATCGAAAAACATTTGGAGATGACCAACTATGCGAATTCAATAATGTTTTTATTTGAAGTCAATGCGAAATAAGTTTCCAATTGCATGATAACACACCATAATTTGATGTAAACAGTGATATAAGATGAAGCACATAGTTACGACCCAAGTCGACACTAAACGTAGTAGAACAATAAAGACCGCCCAAGAATTTTCCCGATCCTTGGTTTGTAAGTAGATTGGAAATGCATATATTGGAATGAGGGAAAGCAAGGATAAATGATTCGACTTTTCAAGAAGATAGATAGATAAACAAGATACAATCACAAAATTTATACAAAGAAAAATGACAATTTTAAACTTGTGAGCCGAAGCTTGCAGTGATGGAGGTAATGCTCAAATTTTTAAACTAGAATTAACCTCTATCCAAATTTTTATGATCGCAGCGGTTCCAAAATTGAAATTTTTTTTACATGCAAACATTCAATCCTTAATGTTTATTTCATTCACATAAAATATACTGTAACACCTAATATTTTTGGTAACATTATTTAGAATATTTAATTAGATGAATTAAATAAAATAATGTGTTGATTAGGGGATTGAGATTTGATTTTATTTAAGGGGTAGTCGTGCCATTTAACAATGAATCAAGAAAAGAATTAAAATGAAATAGAGGAGGGATAAAATAGGAAAGAGGCCATTCCTATATCCTTTAAACTTGGCCATGTATTCTCCTATACACGTTCACTTTTCATTTTCAAATTTTTTAAACAAGAGGTCAGCCACCATTACTAAGAAAAGGAGGAAGAAGATTATGAAAAGCTAAAGGAAAAGCTAATTCAAATCAAATCCATTCACATCTTAATCTCTATAATCTCTAAAGCTAAGGTGAATAATGTTTACATCTCAAATTTTTATTGTTTCGGTTTTAAGATGAAATCCAAAATATTTTGCATTGATTTTCCATGTTTTTGAATGATGGAATGATTATATATACTTGTTGATGATTTATGGTGTTCATATAGATTTTATGACATGTTTTGATATGAAAACCTTATTAAATGACATCCAAATGTCTTGCGAATTTTTATATAGACTAGAAATATTATTTTGGAGATGGGTTTCAATTTTCAGAATTTTATGAATTTTGTGGAATTTATATGAATTTTCTAGTAAAGAAAATGTTAATTTGGATTATAAATTATTTATGGTTAAATAATAAAAGGTTTGGGCCTGAAAATTTTATATCTTTGAAAACATATTAAAAGAGATTTTCTGAAATTTTTGTAGAATTTTCCTAAGTTTTAGTGGTTATATAAAATTATTTAAGGTATGAGACTTAAATGTTTTACATAATTAAGGAAGGAGAAGGGGCTTTTTGCAAATAATTCAAATAGTTAGTTCTGAAAATTGCAGCACTTTTTAGTGGTAAAGAAAGAGGCAACCAATCAAAATTTGACACGTAAAGCAGGTTAGGTTAAAAGAACTATTTGCTACATGCTTTTTACTGTTTCGATGCTTTCAGCACTAGGTTCCACCTCCTTAGATTCGCCTCCGATACAGTCGAAACCAATGCACATGGTATCATAGAACTAGTATGTATTGAATTGGATGTAGGCTGAAGGTATGGAGTCAAAACTAGGGGTTTTGAAGGGGTTGAGGCATCACTTTGCTTTTAAATTAAAAATGCGTATGCTTGCTTTCGACTAAATGGCTTTCGACTGAGTAGCTTTCGACTTGGTTAGCTTTCGACTAGGTCAAATGGATTTAAAGAAATGGTTTCGATTGGGTTGTGCCTTTGTTTTTAAGCAACTACTTTTGACTAAGTCAAAACCTTTTGCTGCCGCCTTTTTTACCTTTCAACCCAGATGGTTTCGAAGGGGTTGCTTTGTTTTTAAAATATGGTCACTTCTCCAATGCTTTTGAAGGGATGGTTTCGGCACCATCACTTCTTTACTTAGGAAATGGTTTCGAAACAGATGCTTTCGACTTAAATGTTTTAAAGACCCTTTTTCTATGATTGAAGTAAAACCCAAATGGTTACGAAAGAGAAAATTTTAAATGGTTTCAAAATAGATGCTTTCTACTTTAACGGGTTTCTGATCCTTTTGCTCCACTTGAAGGCATAATCCAAAGGGTTTCGACCGAAACAATTTTCAAAGGTTTCGAATGGGTAAATTTTCGAATGGTTTCGAAAGGTTTCCACATGTTTTAAATAAACCCAAGTGCTTTCGAAATGTAGGTTTTGACGCCTTCGAAAGGTTTTAATGAATGGTTTCGTAGGGGTGGTTCCCCAGAGTTTCGAAAGGGTTGAAAGAAATGGTTTTTCCTTATTTTTTCAAAAGACAATATTTAAAGGTTTTAAAAGAAGGATGTCAAGGATTTTAAAGGCTTTCGAAGGAAAGGTTTTTATTCTTTTGAAAGGAAGAATTTGAATGGTTTCGAAAGGAAAGATTTGGCCTTTTGGCCTAGATTAAGTAAAGGGTTTTACTTAGTTTCGAAAGGGTTGCTTTCAAGGGTTTCGAAGCGGTTGTTTAAAGGTTTGAACAAAGGTTTCAAATGTATTAAATAGGCAATATAGCCTAAGTGTTTTCAAGTTAAAAAGGGTTTTAACTTGTTTTGTAATGATATCTAATCCTTATTAAAATTCATCAACATTATTTTGAGGAAAGTATATATAACATGGAAAAGTAGCTTAGAGTAAAGCTAAGAACATATTTTCCTTGTATAAGTATGATTTAAAAGGTTAAATCATTTTGAAAAGATTTTCAAGGAAAAAGATGAAGGGTAGTTAACCCTAAGAAAGTGATTAGGAAAGATAGTCGATTTTGAATCGGACAGTTAGTCCAGTTTGCGGACAGTTAGTCCAGTTTGCAGGCAGTCAGCCCAGTTTTCGGACAGATAGTCCATTTATGACTCGTGAACAGATAGTTCATTAGTTACCTGATCATAGCTTAACAGACTTAGCTATTATTATCATTGTTATATCAGTTTGATTAACCAGTTTGGTTGCAGGAAATGATTTGCAAAATTCATGTTTTAAAGAGGATATTACTAAGGGGAAACCCGTTCTGCTAAGTGGCGTGGTCCCACTTAACATCAGTAAACCGAGAGGTAACAGTATTATTCACACTAGGATTTATGTCTGACTCGAAGTTTTTGTTTCCCCTTAAACTCTTGGATGCTCAAAATTGATTTGAGTAGGCTGAGGGTTAAGGTTTTCAGGTTTAGAAATTTTGGCGAATAAAGCTTCCAGAGACGAGCAGGTGGCTGACGGATAACTAATTAGGAGTTACAGTTTTATTTTCTTAACTCCATTGTGTATATTATGTCAGACATGACTATATTGACTCTGATCAACCAAGAGGGCATCGCCATATGTCGCTCTTGGCGTATTATTATAATTATAATTGACCTTTACCTAGGAAACGATTATGGGATTATATAACTTGGATATGAATTTGTTTTGAAATGTAATCAGTAAAATGTAGTTTTTGGAAATCTGTGATTTTGTTCATATTCAAGTGCTTCTGATATTATGGATATCATTAGCGTTACCATATTTTGTCACCAGAAGTTAATACTATGGACAACTGCAGCATCTGAAGCGCTTAGCTTTTGGCCTCTAGATACAAGATGTTACAACTTGGTATCAGAGCATAGGTTTATGGAAAACTTTAAACTAAAAATGATTTTTGAAAACATAATCCTAAGGAATTAGAGTAAGATTTTGGGTATGGGATAATGCTATAGTAACGTACTTCTATCTGCTATATATAAGTATATGATTTATCTCTAGTCTCCTATCTTTGTTAGGTTATTTTTTGTATCTCATGAGGTTTGAATACAGATATGGAAGGTAGAAGAGGAAGAGTTAATCCAAGAGGGGAAGACACCGATGAGAATGCCAGGCCTAATGCAAGAAGAGGTCAAGGTCAGTCATAAGAAGAGAATGTCGGTGTTGGAGTCCCGCAAGTTGGAATGGAAGCTATGTATCAGTTCTTCGTGAACATGGTGCAAGCAGGTGTTTCTGTTGGAGTAGTGGGAGGAGGAGTTCCAGGAGCTCCATTTGTCAATGACTATGCTAAGTTGATTGGAGATTACACTAAGCTCAAAGGGAAGCCATTTATTGGAATAGAGGATGCTATTGAGGTGGAAAATTGGTTGTTGCACTACAAAAGGATTTTTGTAGATTTGGGGCTCAATGATGAACAAAAGAGGAGGTTAGCATCTAGATAGATTCAGGGAGAAGCTTTGTTTTGGTGGAATACTGTGACTGTGGCAGTGGATGAGGAGACTATGACCTGGGAAGATTTCAAGGGGAGGTTCCAAGAGAGGTTCATGTCTGTAGTGGCACAGTCAGCTCTGATCAGAAAGTTTGCTGAGTTAGAGCAGGGAGAGATGTCTGTTCTAGAGTATGCTAGGAGGTTTGAGGAGTTGGCCAGATATGGGTATGCTTCAGTGGATACACTAATGAAGAGGAATGAGAAGTACATCAGGGGGTTGAAGCCTGCGTTAGCTAGGGCCACATTACCTCGTATTAGACATCCCTTTGATTTTGTTGTGGAGATGGCCTTAAGGCATGAGGAGATTCTTGATTCTCCAGAGAAGAGTAAGGCTAAAGAAGTCTAGGTTGGGCAGAGTCATAAGAGGAAGTTCTTTCCTAAGAAGGGTGCTCAGAAGGGTGGAGCAGCTAAGAAAGGGAAGTCTGAGATTGTTTGCTTCACGTGCGACAAGAAGGGGCATTTTGCTAACGAGTGTTGTGCTGGAAAGGCAAAGGAGATAGCCGGAAAGGAGGGTGTTAGGTGCTTCAATTGTGACCAGATTGGCCATTATAGGAACCGGTGCAAGGAGCCCACTAAGGATGGAAAGGGCAAGGTGTATGCATTGGAGCCTGCTACTTCAAAGCCAACAGCTCAGGAGAAAGGAAAGGCAGTTTTGGGAGGTACGCTTCAGATTAATGGTATATCTGTTAGCATTCTATTTTATACTGGTGGATTGCATTCTTTTATGTCTAGATGTTTGGTAGATAAGCTTAACCTAGAAACCACATATTTAGTTACTTCCTTACGTGTTGCGAATCCAATAGGAGGGTATGCAACTCTAGGGTTGAGGTGCGACCAGTTACAGTTTGACTTGTTAGGTCATGCTTTTGTTTGTAGTTTTCATGTGTTTGATTTTGTGGAGTTCAGAATCATTCTTGGTATGGATTGGTTAAGTGAGTACAATGCTAGGATATTTTGCCAGGATAGGAAAATATCGCTTAGACACCCTGATTGTAGCGACCAGATTGTTTATACCGTAGAAGGTTTTAATGGTGAGGTGAATGCTTTATTGGGTATTAAGGAATTGGATGATGAGTTGAGTCGAGTTTTCGTGGTTAGAGAAATCGTAGATGTGTTTGAGCCTGTAGTAGGATTACCACCGAAACGAGCTATTGAGTTTTAGATAGAATTGGTCCCGTGAGCAGAACTAGTGAGTAGCCCACTGAGCAGGATGACCTCTACAGAGATGAGGAAGTTGAAAGTGCAGTTGGTGAATTTAGAAAGCAAGAATTTTATCAGGCCGAGTAGTTCGCCTTGAGAGCAGCCGCAGTGTTTGCCAAGAAGCCGGACGGATCGTTAAGGCTATGTATCGATTATCGTAAGTTGAATGGGAGGACAATAAAGAATTGATATCCATTGCCGAGGATTGACAATTTGTTCGACCAATTGAGTGGAGCCAAGATATTCTCACAGTTGGATTTGGCGATAGGTTTCCATCAGCTCAGAGTAGCAGAGGATAGTATACCTTTAACGGCGTTTAGGACCAGATATGGGTCGTACGAATGGTTAGTTATGCCGTTCGAACTGACTAATGTGCCAACTTTCTCTGTAGATTTAATGAACCGAATTTTCCGAGAGCACTTGGATAGGTTCGTATTGGTTTTCATAGATGATATCTTGATATACTCTAAGGATGAAAGAGAGCATGAAGTTCATCTTAGAGTGGTGCTTGAGATGCTAAGGCAGCATCAGCTGAAGGCGAAATTTTCAAAGTGTCATTTTTGGAAGATGGAAGTGAAATTTCTTAGTCATGTAGTCTCAGAGAAATAGTTATCAGTAGATCCGACTAAGATTGAAGCGGTGAATAGTTGGAAGAGACCTGAGACAATAACGGAGATAAAGAGTTTTCTCGGGTTGGCTGGTTATTATCGGAGATTCAATAAGGATTTTTCACGGATAGCGGCACCGATGACCAAGCTAATGAGAAAGGATGTGAAATTTGTGTGGACCGGTAAGTGTGAGGAAGCATTCCAGAGTTTGAAACACTTACTGACCCATGCACCTATGTTGGTTGTTCCAGAAGGGAATCAGGATTTGGTGGTTTACAACGATGCGTGTGGAACAGGGTTAGGAGCTGTGCTAATGCAAAGAGTTAAAGTGATTGCCTATGCTTCTAGACAGCTGAGACCGCATGAGGTCAGATATCCGACACATGATTTGGAATTGGCTGCAGTGATTTTTGGGTTGAAGGTGTGGAGAAATTACCTTTTGGGAGAAAGGTTTGAGTTATATACAGATCATAAGTCGCTGAAGTATTTGTTATCTCGGAAGGAGCTGAACATGAGACAGCAGAGGTGGTTAGACTTTATTGCCGCTTATGATTTTGGGATTGAGTACACACCAGGGAAAGGCAACAGATTTGCAGATGCACTTAGCAGGAAGCATCAGAATGCAGTGTTAGCGATGATTGCTGAGTGAAAAGATTTGGAAGCATTAGCAGATTACAGAGTGCAGTAGAGATCTGAGGTTGGGTCCAGCAGAGAAACTGTTGTGTTATCTTGTTTGGAAGTTCGACTAGTGATGAATGAAAGGGTTGCTTCTAAATAGGAGGAGGATCCAATGTTAGCTGAACGGATCCGAAAGTTATGAGATGGAACCGAGAGTGATGACTTGAAAGATTTCGGTCTTGACCAGAATGGAAGGTTGAGAAAGAAAGGAAGATTATGTGTTCTGAGTGTAGGAAACATAAGAAAAGAAGTCTTGGAGGAATGCCATCGTTCGAAGTTCTCTATTCATCCAGGAGGAACCAAGAGGTATCAGGATATGAAGATGAGTTTCTTTTGGGAAGGTATGAAGCGGGATATTGGATTATGGGAAAAGCAATGCTTGATTTACCAGCAGGCAAAGGCTGAACACCGAAGGCCAAGTGGGTTACTTTAGCCATTGGATATTCCAGTATGGAAACGGGATTGATGGGTTGCCAAGGTCGAATAGGGGAAATGGTAGTATATGGGTCATAGTGGACAGACTGACCAAGAGTGTCCATTTCATTCCAGTTAAGTCAACCAGGATGGCACTTATATTAGCGAAGTTGTTTATGAAGAATGTAGTTAGACCGCATGGAATTTAATAGTAATATAGTTAGTGATAGAGACTCTTTATTCACTAGCGAGTTCTAGAAGAGTCTACATGAAGTTTTGGGAACCAAGCTCAAGATGAGTACTACTACCATCCGTAGACAGATGGGCAAACGGAGAGAGTTAACAAAGTCTTGGAAGGTTTGTTAAGAGCTTCTGTTCTAGATTTTGGGGGATCATGGGAAGACCATATGCATTTAGTCGAGTTTTCGTATAACAACAGTTATCGGACTAGTATTGGGATGGCACCGTTTTAAGCTTTGTATGGAAGGCCATGCAAATCCCCCGTATGTTGGTTAGAGACCGAGGATAAATTGGTTCATGGTCCTGATTTGGTTAGAGAAGCTGCAGAAAAGATTGAGGTCATTTGAGCTAGAATGAAGGAGGCTCAGTATAGGTAGAAGAGTTATGCAGATAGGCGACGGAAAGATTTCGAGTTCTCAGTTGGAGATCAAGTTTTCGTCAAAGTGTCACCGATGAAGGGTGTGATTAGATTTGGGAAATCGAAAAAGTTAGCACCGAGATTCGTTGGACCTTTTCCTATTGTTGAGGGGATCGTGAAACTCGCATATAGAGTTGAGTTACCAAGCAGTTTGGCAGGAGTCCACGATGTTTTCCATGTTTCTCATCTCAGAAAGTGTGTTAGAAACCCGAAGACTACTATTGCACCGACTATGCTAGATGACTTAGTAGTAGAACCAGATTTGACTATAGTGAGGAAGTCTATTCGTACTGTTGCGAGAGATGAGAAGAGGCTTAGAACCAAGAGGGTCATACTAGTCAAAGTCCAGTGGAGCGACAATGACAGGGACTGTACTTGGGAGATTGAGAGCAAGATTAGAGATACTTATCCTGACTTATTTGATGGTATGTTTTACTTCTTTGATTGATGTGTTGTGTACCTTATCGTAATTTCGAGGACAAAATTCTTTAAGGAGGGGAGTTTGGAAGACCCCATATGTTTGGTAACATTATTTAGGATAGTTAATTAGCTAAATAAAATAAAATAATGTGTTGATTAAGGGATTGAGATTTGATTTTATTTAAGGGGTAGTCGTGCCATTTAACAATGAATTAAGAAAAGAATTAAAATGAAATAGAGAAGAGGTAAAATAGGAAAGAGGCCATTCCTATGTCCCTTAAACTTGGCCGTGTATTCTCCTATACACGTTCACTTTTCATTTTCAAATTTTTTAAACAAGAGGCCGGCTATTAATAAGGAAAAGGGGGAAGAAGATAAGGAAAAGCTAAAGGAAAAGCTAATTCAAATCATATCCATTCACATCTCAATCTCTATAATCTCTAAAGCTAAGGTGAATAATGTTTACATCTCAAATTTTTATTGTTTCGGTTTTAAGATGAAATCCGAAATATTTTGCATTGATTTGCCATGTTTTTGAATGATGGAATGATTATATGTATTCGTTGATGATTTATGGTTGTTCATATAGATTTTATGACATGTTTTGATATGAAAACCCTAATAAATGACATACAAATGCCTTGCGAATTTTTATATAGACCAGAAATATTATTTTGGAGATGTGTTTCAATTTTCAGAATTTCTGAATTTTTGTTGAATTTAGATGAATTTTCTAGTAAAGAGAATGTTAATTTGGATTATAAATTATTTACGGTTTAATAATAAAAGGTTTGGGTTTGAAATTTTGTATGTTGGAAAACATATTAAAAGAGATTTTCTGGAATTTTTGTAGAATTTTCCTAAGTGTTTTAATGGTTATATAAAATTATTTAAGGTATGGGACTCAAAAGTTTTATATAATTAAGGAAGGAGAAGGGGCTTTTTGCAAATAATTCAAATAGTTTGTTCTGAAAATTGCAGCACTTTTTAGTGGTAAAGAAAATAGGAAACCAATCAAAATTTGACACGTTAAGCAGATTAGGTGAAAAGAACTATTTGTTACATGCTTTTTACTGTTTCGATGCTTTCGGCACCAGGTTCCTCCGCCTTAGCTTCGACTCCGACTATGTCGAAACCAATGCACATGGTATCAGGGAACTGGTACGTAGTGAATTGGATGTAGGCGGAAGGTATGGAGTCGAAACCAGAGGTTCCGAAGGGGTTGTGGCATCACTTTGCTTTTGACTAAATGGCTTTTGACTGAGTAGCTTTCGACTTGGTTAGCTTTTTATTAGGTCAAATGGATTTAAATAAATGGTTTTGATTGGGATGCGCCTTTGTTTTTAAACAATTGCTTTCGACTAAGTCGAAACCTTTTGCTGCCACCTTTTTACCTTTCGACCCAAATGGTTACAAAGGGGTTGCTTTGTTTTTACAATATGGCCACTTCTACAATGCTTTCGAAGGGATGGTTTCGACACCATCACTTCTTTACTTAGGAAATTGTTTCGATACAGATGCTTTCGACTTAAATGTTTTAAAGACCATTTTTCTATGATTGAAGTAAAACATAAATAGTTTTGAAAGAGATAGTTTTAAATGGTTTTGAAACAGATGCTTTCGACTTTAATGAGTTTCTAATCCTTTTGCTCTACTTGAAGGCATAATCGAAAGGGTTTCGACCGAAACAGTCCTCAAAGGTTACGAAGGGGTAAATTTTCGAAAGGTTTTCACATGTTTTAAATTAAACCCAAGTGCTTTCGAAAGGTAGGTTTTGACGCCTTCGAAAGGTTTTAATGAATAGTTCAAAGGGTGGTTCCCCAGGGTTTCGAAAGTGTTGAAAGGAAAGGTTTTTCCTATGTTTTTGAAAAGCAACATTTAAAGGTTTTAAAAGAAGAATGTCTAGGATTTTAAAGGAATTCGAAGGAAAGGTTTTTATGCTTTCGAAAGGAAGAATTTGAATGGTTTCGAAAAGAAAGATTTTGCCTTTCGACCTAGATTAAGTAAAGGGTTTTACTTGGTTTCGAAAGGGTTAATTTCAAGGGTTTCGAAGGGGTTGTTTAAAGGTTTTAAACAAAGGTTTTGAATGTATTAAATAGGCAATATAGCCTAAGTGTTTTCAAGTTAAAAAGGGTTTTAACTTGTTTTAAAAGGATAGGTAATCCTTATTAAAATTCATCAACATTATTTTGAGCAAAGTATATATAACATGGCAAAGTAGCTTAGAGCAAAGATAAGAACATATTTTCCTTGTATAAGTATGATTTAAAAGGTTAAATCATTTTGAAAAGATTTCCAAGGAAAAAGATGAAGGGTAGTTAACCCTAAGAAAATGATTCGGACAGATAGTCCACTTTGATTCGGACAGTTAGTCCAGTTTGCGGACAGTCAACCCATTTTTCGGACAGATAGTCCATTTATGACTTGTGAACAGATAGTTCATTAGTTACCTGATTATAGCTTAACGGACTTAGCTATTATTATCATCATTATATCAGTTTGATTAACCAGTTTGGTTGCAGGAAAGGATTTGCAAAATTTAGGTTTTAAAGAGGATATTAGCGAGAGGAAACCCGTTTCGTTAAGCGGCGTGGTCTCACTTAATATCAGTAAACTGAGATGTAACAGTATTATTCACACCAGGCTTTATGTCTGACTTGAAGTTTTTGTTTCCCCTTAAACTCTTGGGTGCTCAAAATTGATTTGAATAGGCTGAGGGTTAAAGTTTTCAGGTTTAGAAATTTTGGCGAATAAAGCTTCCGGAGACAAGCAGGTGGCTGACGGATAGCTATTTCGGACTTACAGTTTTATTTGGTTTTAATTCTGCTGTGTATATTATGTCAGATATGACTATATTGACTCTGATCAACCAAAGGGGCATCGTCATATGTCGCTCTTGGCTTTTTATCGTAATTATAATGGATCTTTACCTATGAAACGATTAAGGGATTATGTAACTTGGATATGAAATTGTTTTGAAATTTAATCAGTAAAATGTTGTTTTTGAAAATATGTGGTTTTGTTCATATTCAAGTGCTTCTGATATTATGGATACCATTAGCATTACCGTATTTTGTTACTAGAAGTTAATACTATGGAAGACTTCGAAACCCGTACCGCTTAGGTTTTGGCCTCTAGATACGGGATGTTACATATACTTTCGAGGGGAAAATGTTATAGGCTAAATTTAAGTTGATCAAGTTTTGGATAAGTGCGAAGCCAATCATGTATAAGAAAAATACATCAACATGAGTAAAGAAGTAATAGAAAATCAGAATTTAAAACACAAGGAAAATACAGAAAAAAATAGAAGCGATCGAAAGTTGGAAAAAAAATCCAAATTTGGAGGTAAACAATCGCTTGAAAATACATCAACCACTTTCAATTGAATGCAGTTTTCAAACATTGTTGAGTGTTGACCATATTAACAACAGTTTCTCCCCTAGTGTCCATGATCAAGCGTCTATTAACATGACCGTTCACCATACCACCAAATTTGGAGTGGATAGTTGACTTTTGATCCTATAAATAGAATCATAGATGCACATGAAAATAGATCAAATTCTCTTTCATCATATTATCATATAAGATTCTCACTCACAAGTTGATATATATGATTTTTCAAGCAAGTTTCGATTGTAAACGTAAGTTTATTTTCCACTTGAATTCATATGATATGATGTTTCATTGAATGAAACACATCCTTCTGTATTTATAATCTGCACGAATCTATAATAAAAAGTGAAGCAAAGTGGATATAGACATGATTAACGAGCGAACATCATGAAAATTTAGTATTTATTTGCATATTATAGAATATTTTTAATGCACTTCTACTATAACTATTTTTATGTACATAATGTTTTCTGTTTTCAGGATTAAATAAACTTTCTCAATCAAATTATAATTCTAGATTATATTCAAAGACCAGAGTTCTTCATAACTCAATATTGGTTGTTTGCATTTGATGCAACCCAACCTAACAAATCGTGCACCTTAAGTCGCCAGCGACCTAATTCCAGCGAGTCGCTCCTCCTCGTAAAGTCGAACGAAACCCAAGATCCCAAAGAAGATGCCGCTCCAGAATTCTGTAGGTCGCGAGCGACCTACCGCTTCCCTAAATCGCGAATTGCATTGAGTCGAAGCCGCTCCTTAAGTCGCGAACGACCCAACGGTGCCTTTAAGTCGCGCCAGCGACCTAGTGATGATAACGAGCTCCAGCGACCTAGTGATGGAAGCAAGCTACGACCTAGTAAACAATTCCAGCTTAGGTCGCGAATCCTAGGTCGTTCGAAAAGCAAGACGCGAACGAGCAGCAAATCTCCTTTAGGTCGCAAGAAGGACAATTCCCGGGCTACCGAAGTCCTTAAGTCGCGAATCTTAGGTCGCGAGCGACCGAACGTTGAACGACCTAACTGAGTTTGACCTATCGAGTTACGACTTACCAAACTACCGGATTTCCAGTGCTTGCTGTTTCTCTTATGTCGCTAATTGATAAATCGTTGCTTCTTTAAGTCGTTTGTATTTTTCTTTTGTTATGTCGTGTTTTGTAAGTCGCTTGTGTTGTAATTTTCTTAAGTCGTGTGTTGAGTTGTAAATCTCTATAAATAGGGATGTGAGGTCATTTGTAAAGGAGTTGATTTTGAAATAAAATTTGGTTTGTGCTTCTTGCCTCCATTAAAATTGGTAGTAGAGTGTTATCTCCTATCTCCACTTTCGGATATTCGAGTGTGCTCGAATCAACGATTGTTGAAGCCGATTCACGGAATCTAGTGCGCTAGATCAACGTTCGAAGAATCGTAGATCTTCTCTCATGGCATCGTGTGCGATCAACGTGTCGAAGATAGCTAAAGTCCGGTATCTCGCGAGATCAACGGATTTGGGCATTTGGGTATTTTCAATCCATCGATTCTGCATCAATTCACCGATTAATTCCGCTAATCGGATTGGATCCTGGACGGATTCGATTGACATCGTCGAATTCGCTTATCACGCTGCGTCATTTGGTATCAGAGCTAGATCGCAAGGAGTTTGTGTAAATTTTTGGAGTTTGTGCGAGATCTGCATCATTTGGAGAATTGGGTTCTCGAGATTTTGAAGAGATTTGTTCGTTTGGTGACTTTTGAAGATTTCAACAAGTGGGTAGTTTTGATTTGAAGATTTTTAAATCGAAGTGAAGTTTTTTTGGAATTTGTTGAAGAGTGATCATGCCCCCGAGAAGAGCTAACCGTTATCGCAACATTGATGCTTTGTATGGGAGAGAAGAGGCCGATGAGATGGAGCAAAGAAGTAACGAAAACTTTAATGAGAAGCTTAATGAAGGGATTGGTCGATTAGAGAGAATGATGTTGGAGATGAATCAAAATCAGAGAAGGGTTTCACCTAAATCTAACCATGGGGGAAGTAGAGTTTCACCACATTCAAATTAAGAGAGAAGTGTTGATCGTGATCATAGAAGTGTGGAACGAGATCATGATAGAAATGTTGATGATCGAGATCGTGATAGAAATGTTGATGATCGAGATCGTGATAGAAATGTTGATGATCGAAATCGTGATAGAAATGTGAATGATCGTGATCGGAGGAATGTAGATCGAAGGGATGTTGGTGGAAGAAATGGTGGTGGTAGAGATGTTGGTGGTCAGGATCGACATCAATATGCATCAGATTTTGAAGAGGAGTTTGATGGTGGTTGTTGGGTGAATTCTCACCACCGGTCCAAAGCTAGACGAACCAAATCAACACTGCCGAACCAACCTGCCTTCAACACTGCCGAACCAACCTGCCTTCAACACTGCCGAACCAACCTGCCTTCAACACTGCCGAGCCAACCTGCCTTCAACACTGCCGAACCAACCTGCCTTCAACACTGCCAAACCAACCTGCCTTCAACACTGCCGAACCAACCTGCCTCCAACCCGATACCGGACCAACTCGATACCAACCCAATGCCGGACCAACCAAATGCCGGACCAACTCGATGCCAACTCCATGCCGGACCAATCATCACCTGACCAAGACGTGCCAGGCTAGATCACATCAGCCCAGGCCCACCAGCAGCTATATACACTCAAGACCCCTGCTCCCAACCTCACTCTATAAATAGAGGGGCAGGGGTACAACCATGGGGACAAGTTTGAGAGCTAAAAGCACGGAGAGAACTTTAGAACAACTTTCTTTCACTTGTATCAAAGCTTTGTACTTGTAATCAAAACAAGAGAAGAGAAATAACATATAAAGTGGACGTAGGCATATTCTGGTTGAACCACTATAAATCTGCGTGTCTTTTTACAGTTTAGCCCCTGCTTTTCATATATTTGCATAAATCACCCAAATCACTAAGAACAACATAAGATCTACTAAATCATATGACTTTGAGGTGTTTGCCCATTTTTTTTGCAAACATTTTTGGTGCTTTCACTGAGAGCTAGAAGCTCGAAGCTTCAGCTTCATCCACTTAACATTTTTCCTAACAGCATCGTTCGCCACTTGGAAAACATGCCTCCCAAACAGAGAAATGATGTTAACAAAGGAAAAAACATCGCATCCAGCAGTCTTCCAGATCCAGCTGCCACGAATCAAGTAAATCGTCCTCCTTCAGTAGCAGTAACAAATGAAGGACAGGCTAATCCGACCACTCCTGCCACAGAACAGCCCGCAGCAATTACTAGGGCAGATTTGGACAGGGTTGTGGTTGAAGTAACTAACCGCTTCACGTCCCAGCAGGAAGCCTTGGTGGACCATCTCATGTCACGCTTAAGGGATGCTGAAGAGTCCAATCGCAACACTGAATCATGGGGCGAGTCCCAGTCTGGAGGATCTCAGAGACAACAAAGATCTTCCTTCTTCGAAGGAGCTAACGGCAGAAGTAGCCATGGTAGGAGCCGAGATCGAGCACAGCCCGAAGTTAGGCCTGAGGAAATGTTTGGTACCGAACCCAACGGGGGAGGTACCGGGCGAAGGTCAACTGTAGCTGAGCCTGTCATACTGCCTAACCACGGAAACGCCAGTGAACGGGGCCGAGCTAGAGTCCAGCCCGAAGTTCGACCCGAGGAAGTGCTTAGATCAGAGCCCAGCAGGGGAAGATCAAGGCAAGGGCCAACTGTAGCTGACCCTAGCATGCTCCCAGAAGATCAAAGGCAGCCATTAGAAAATATGAGGAATGATAGACGATACCATCCCTACAGGTCATCTGGACGGAATCAATCCCACAGAACAGAACCAAACTCATTTCTATCTGCTCCAAATTCTGATGAAAGGATTGCACGCTTATTCAGAGAGTGCGTTCGACGGGAGCAAAGAGATCGAGGGATAGGCGCTAGGGTAACCAGCCCTTTCGCCCGCAATATCGAAATTGCTATCACTCCCCGAGAATGGAAGATGCCAACAATGGAACCTTACAAAGGAACCTCCGACCCCGTTGTACACTTACAGAGGTACACACAACATATGCTCATGAGTGGAGCGACAGAGGGAGTACTGTGCAAATGCTTTCCGCTCTTCTTAGCAGATCTCGCTACCTCCTGGTTCTGTCATCTACCCCAGGGATCCATCAGCTCGTGGGAAATGTTGAAAGAAAAGTTTATCGGTCAGTTCCGCATCCATGTGGAACAACCTAAGGACGCTTATTCCTTATCCAGCATCAAACAGAAACCTGGAGAGAAACTACAACAATACCTAACCCGATTCAATGCCTCAGCAGCCGCGGTCCAAGATGCCGATGAGAAGCTTATCCTAATGGCCCTCTGTAGTGGTGTGCATCCGGACACTAAATTTGCTAGAAGGTTGACGAAAGAAAAACCAGCTACTTTACCCGATTTCTTCCATGAAGCCGGGAAATATATGAGGCTTGAGGATGCTGCCGTTGAGGGGCAGTCAGGACAGCAAAATAAGGCAACTCACAGCAACGCCCCTGCTGTAGCAAGGAACGTTCGAAGAAATGATTCCAGAGACAATGCTGGGGGCAAGAAGGGAGAAAAGCGCCTATATCGGCCTGGACCGAGATTCGACACTTACACTCCTTTGAACGAGACCGTCAAAAATATCTTCCTTGTCACCCAAGGCGAAGTTAGATACAAACGCCCATCATTCAAGAAGGAACCAGATAACGCACAGAAGTCTGGAAAGTTCTGCCGCTTCCACGAATCTCACGGGCATGATACCAATGAATGCCATCATCTCCGGGATCTGATTGAGGAACACATCAGAAGGAAGAAACTGGAACGCTATGTAAAAAGTCAGGACAGGACTCCAGCCCCTGCCAATGAAAACCCAAGGCTACCCTCACCGGAGACTGGCAGAGGAAACCGCGACGCTAGCGGCTCTAGTCAAGAGAAGATAATGGTCCATACCATCTCAGGAGGACCGCACATCGCAGACAAGAGCTGGAAAGAGATGGAAAGATATGGAAAGTCGCTTAGAGACAGTAAAGACTGTGTCAATTCGGTTATAGAAGAACGCCACCCGAAACGGAAAGAAAGTGATGACATCACATTTGGTAAGCGTGACCTGGAAGGAAGGCAGTACCCTCACATGGATCCCATGGTTATCTCTGCCCGGCTCGGTCCCGCCAAAGTTTACCGAATCTTAGTAGACACTGGAAGCTCAGTGAACATCATGTTCAAACATGCATTCGACAAAATGAAATTATCAATGAAGGATGTATCTCCCTGCGATAAACCACTACACGGTTTCACTGGAGATGCGAAGATGCCCCTCGGGAAACTAGACCTCTTTGTTGAGATTGGAAGCCATCCCCGCTCCGTTGTACGAAAACAGACGTTTGTGCTAATAGAAAACCATTCGGCCTATAACGCCTTCTTAGGAAGGCCAGCCTTGTCCGACTTCCAAATTGTCCTAGCCCCATGGTGCCTAAAAATGAAATTTCCAACGGACAATAGAGTAGGGGAAGTAGAAGGAGACCAGGACGTTGCTCGAGACTGCTATGTGACTGAACTACGCAACAACCATAGGAAGGATAAAGGGAGGGGTGTAGAGGTTGCCCTCTGCACGAAAAGTCTAGAAGCGTAGCAACTAAAGAAAGCCCCTCCTCTTCGATATACCAGTGACCCTTTCAATGAATTAGACCCTAGGGACAAAGGGGAGGAGGCCACCGCCGAGCCTGCAGAGGCTATGGAGTTTGTATCTGTAGACAAGCACGACTCAAGTAGACTATTGAAAATTGGGTCCCAACTAAAAGCAGAGTTGAAGGAACAACTCATCGATTTTCTCCGCCACAACTTGGATGTATTCGCATGGTCACACGCTGACATGACCGGAATCTCCCCCGACATAGCATGCCACGTATTAAACATTGATCCTACCAAGGTGCCTGTAAAACAAAAAAAGAGAAGTATGGGGGCAGAGCGGTCAGCAGCCCTCGACGAAGAAGTAAAGAATCTGCTCGCCAATGACTTCATACGAGAAGCCATCTACCCGGAATGGATCGCTAACCCAGTGCTGGTAAAGAAGGCTAATGGGAAGTGGCGAACATGCATTGACTTTTCCAACCTAAACGACGCCTGCCCAAAGGATTGCTTCCCACTTCCCCGAATCGACCAGCTTGTAGACAGCACAGCCGGGCATGAGCTCTTATCTTTTGTGGATGCATACTCAGGGTATAACCAAATTCCTATGCTTGCTCCCGACCAAGACCACACTAGTTTCATCACCGACCGGGGTTTATACTGCTATAAGGTAATGCCCTTCGGACTTAAAAATGCAGGAGCCACCTACCAGCGCCTCGTCAACAAGATGTTTGCGGGGCTAATAGGGCAAACTATGGAAGTATACGTGGATGACATGCTGGTAAAGTCAAGGAAAGACGACGATCACGTAAGCCACCTAGGCGAGATGTTTCAAGTACTTCGACAGTATGGAATGAAGTTGAATCCTCTAAAATGCTCCTTCGGAGTGTCATCAGGAAAGTTCTTAGGATTCATCGTCCATGCTAGAGGGATTGAAGCAAACCCTGAACAAGTCCGAGCGCTAAGGGATATCAAGATACCTTCCACTCGGAAGGAAATGCAAAGCCTGAATGGAAAAGTGGCCGCCCTAAGCCGATTCATCTCCAAAGCAACGGACAAGTGTGTCCCCTTTTTCGAAGCTCTAAAGAAAGACAAAGGAAAGTTCGAATGGACCGACGAATGCCTGACCGCTTTCCTTAACTTAATCGAACACCTCCAGAAACCACTGGTACTCTCGACTCCAAGCGAAGGCGAAGAATTATACCTATACCTTGCTGTGTCATCTCACGCCCTAAGCGCTGCCTTGGTAAGGGAAGACAACCGCACGCAGCGGCCAGTTTACTTCGTCAGTAAGAGGTTTACGGGGGCAGAAGTCAGATATCCTAAACTTGAGAAGCTAGCATACTGTTTACTAATCACATCCCGGAAACTGCGTCACTACTTCCAGTCCCATTCCATCAAAGTTATGACCGATCAGCCACTGAGGCAGGTACTCCACCGTCCCGACACTTTTGGGCGACTACTTAAATGGTGCATCGAACTAAGTCAGTATGATATCACCTATCACCCTCGCACCGCCATCAAGGGACAAGCCATGGCTGATTTCATTGCAGAATTCACTACCAACGAAGATAAGGAGCAATTGGAAATAGCAGAAGACATCAAGTGGAATCTCTTTGTGGATGGTGCATCGAACGAACAAGGCTCAGGGGCAGGTGTGGTAATAATCACTCCCAGGGGAAACAAACTGCACTATGCTATAAGGTTGGAGTTCGCTGCCACCAACAACGATGCAGAATATGAAGCAGTGATAGCCGGACTAGAACTTGCCATAGAAATCAGAGCCAATTCTTTGTGCCTTCATAGCGATTCTCAACTTATTGTTAATCAAATACTAGGAGAATTCCAAGCTCGAGAAGAACGACTCATAGCATATTTAAAGAAGACCAAGTTACTTCTCAGCCGATTGGACCACTACTTAGTCAAACACATTCCTCGGGAAGAGAACCAAGAGGCCGACGAATTGGCAAAACAAGCAAGTGTGAGAGACAGCGCCATCTTCAGGGCAGTAACCATCTCAAAGCAACTGACCCCAACTTTTGAGCAAATGAATCTGATAGCTGCAACCAAAGAGGCAACTTGGATGACTCCCATCCGAGACTACTTACAAAACGGCACACTACCCAACGGGCGTAACGAAGTCAAGAAAATCTTGAGAAAAGCTTCCCGCTACACAATACAAGAAGACATCCTCTATCGACGTGGATTCTCTAACCCGTTATTAAGATGTGTCGCTGGGAGGGAAGCCAGGGAAATCTTATCCAACATTCATCAAGGAAGCTGCGGAGATCACATCGGCGGACAAACATTAGCAAAAAAGACACTCCGATATGGATACTTCTGGCCCACCTTAAACAAGGACGCCTTGGATTTCGTCAAAAAGTGTGACAGATGCCAGAAGTTTGCTAAGATTCCGCGGCTACCAACGACTGAGATTACTCAAATGACTAGCCCTTGGCCCTTTGCAGTATGAGGAATTGACTTAATCGGCGAACTACCAATGGGCCGAGGCGGGGCCAAATACGCTATAGTGGCAGTCGACTACTTCACCAAATGGGTGGAAGCGGAACCTCTGAATAAAGTATCTTCAGCAAAAGTTATTAACTTCTTGATCAAAAATGTTCTGTGCAGGTACGGAGTCCCACTCAAAATCATATCAGACAATGGACTTCAGTTTGACAGCGAGGAATTCGCCAACTGGTGCCAAGAGCACGGAATTCACAAAAGCTTCTCATCCGTAGCGTATCCCCAGGCAAACGGACAAGTCGAAGCCGTCAACAAAATTCTGAAAACTCTAATAAAAAAGAAGCTCGAAAAGTCAAAGGGCGCTTGGGTGGATGAACTTCCTACGGCACTATGGGCCTATCGCACATCTTTCAGAACATCAACGGGGCACACTCCTTTCTCTTTGGCATACGGATCGGAGGCTATGCTCCCAGTTGAAACCATTGTGCCTTCCCACCGTAGGATCCACTATAACCCAGAAGAGAACGAAGAACTCCTTTACATGTCTTTGGATCTAGTTGAGGAGAGAAGAAATGATGCAGTCCTTAAAGCAGCAGCCCACAAACAGAAAGTGGCGGCACAATACAACTCCAAAGTCAAGCATCGTACCTTACAAGAAGGGGATCTTGTCCTCAAGCGAATCTTCCCTCGCCCCAAAGCGCTAGACCCAATCTGGGATGGACCATATGTAATTCATAAAGATCTCCACAACGGAGCCTATATTTTGTCAACAGTGGACGGAGAGGTGTTCCAGAGGGCATGGAACATCCAACACCTCCGTCGATACTTTTCTTAACTTGTATTGCCCATATGAAGTGAATTAACAAAGAGAATCAGTGGACGTAGGCATTTTCGTGACGAACCACTTTAAAAAACCTTGTCTCTTTTTTAACTTGTTCCTTTATATCTTGGCTGCTTGTTAACTTTATCCTTTTCTGTTGAACAAAATCCTGTGCATACAGCGTTTCAATTCAAAGCACTCCACAGCGCAACTTCACCTGGACAAGACCTGACAGGTAATTTGCGAATCTATGCCCTCGCCAATGAGACACTTTTGCTCCAGCACTCCTCTGCTGCGGGTTAACTCATTGATCGCGACGGCCCTTGAAGCCAACTGTAATGAGCCGATTATAAGCCACCGAGAAGGCCGACTATAGCCGAGGCAGCTCATTACGGCGTTCGACTCGCCGACAACCGTGAACCGACTATAAGCCCCAACATAAGGTGTGGCCAGCCAGGGGCAGTTCACGGTTGACGATCGGCACCCACGCTAGCCGGCCACGGTAAATCGAATAATACCCACGATTACGGGCCATAATGGCTCGGGTAGTTACTGTGCGCGATCTCGGCTCCGATGTGCCTTAAGTACGGTTGAGGTAAAAAAGAATTAACTCCCCGCGGAGGCGTAAGATGGGTGACAAATGTCTCCAAGACCCACAGCTAGGGAAAGTGACTACAAAACCCGTTTGCCATGAACTTAAGCACATCGACGGCCTTCCGTGATTGGAAGTTTTTACTATTTCCTATATTTCCATTCTAATTTTAAAACTTTCCTCTTATCCTCTATAACGATCCCTAAAGCACAGGTTTCAGAATAGGAGGCATTCGCAAATGAGACCGGATGGCCGGGCACTCGACCACATTTCCATACTCAGTCACGCTAAAGCCGCCGTCTACAACTAAAGCAGGAGGGACGGTATTTTATTTTTGTGTGCCTAAAAACATAGCTATAGTTTATTCGCACATCACGTTAGTATTACAAGATATGAAATTATACTTTAAGCAGGAACTTAGCATCAAATACCATTGAATCACAAGTACACGCATAGCTATATTTCTTATTCAGCACATTAAGACTACAAAAAACATCCATATATAACGAAATTATCATAAGTTAAGAATTACATGCCGAAAATCAAATCTCTTATTACAAGTAGCACCATTATAACTTGAAAGTCATGTTACTGTTTCAAAACCAACATGTGTAACAGTATCGAGTCAACCAAAAGAAACATCCAGGTCGAATCAGGGAGCTGGCTACATTGGATCTTTACCCTTGTCTTGTTGGTGTTGACCGCCTGATCAGGCTAGAAGAGAAATCATTAGTGATAAGCGACAGAGTTAACGAAATAAGAAACTAATGAAGAAGGGGTTACCAACAACTTCCCCTTGATCGTCTTGGTCGTCATCCCCTACATCCACACCTGCCTCTTCAACCGCAAACAACCGCATCCCCTCCTTCACCGCTATCTTCTCCTCCTTGGTGAACTGAGCAGTAACCGCATCCATCCTAAAGGCTGCTCCACCCTCCTTATCCGCCTCAGCCTTGGCCTCCTCTAAAGCCCTGAGGTAAATCCTAGCCATAACCCGGGGGTAGTCGTCCATCCAAGATAAGTTGCCCTGTTTCCAAATGCGAAAGTACATATCCTGCATCATATCATCCATCATCCCCTCATTTTCCTCAAACTCCCTCATACGAGCCTCAGAAACCGATAGCCTTGCAATGGCAGCATCCCTTTCCAGTCGGTATCGCGAGCAGTCAGCCTGAAGGGACCTCCTCATCGCCTTCATCTCCTCCTTTAGCCTGACCTGAGCAAGCTCTGCGGCTTCAAGCTTCCCCGACAGCTCCTCTACCTGCTCAAGATCCGCCCTCCGAACCTCGTCCACTGTCGAGATGGCCATGTTTATCTGCTCCTTGCAAGCAGCCTCCATCTTCCGCAATTCCACCTTACAAGCCTCCTCCATAGTCTTCCTCAACCGCTCGGAAGCAGCCTCATGCTGAGAAATCTGAATGGCCTGATCAGCAAGCTGTTTGGCCTGGTCCGAAACCATCAATCATAGTCGGATGTTGGCACTCTCAATCTCCTCTCCAGCCTTAACCAGCCGGGCATGATGCCCCATCAGCTTCCTAGTCTCCTCCGCCACCCGATCAATATTAGCCTTGGCCTCGTCTCCCATGGTAACTACCCGAGTGGTAAGTAAATCGAGATCTAAGGACTTAGCCTCATCAAGCACCCGTACCATGGGATTGCGGGGAAGAAGGTGCTCACCGGTAACCTCGTCGAAGGTAATATCATGGTAACTTGGATCCTGATCAGGATGACCCGCAAATGGATTACGAGCCAAGCCAGGACGATCAATCTGAGTAACGGTTGGATTTTCAGACGGGTGCGGAGAGAGTGCGAACTCAGTATCCTCCTCCGTGATATCGTGAAGAGGCTGAATTGGGGGCTGAGGACCAAGTGAAGGTTCGGATAAGGGATGACTCCTCTTTCTCTTTTGAATACCCTCTTCAATAACCCCGAGAAGAGGACGGTAGCCGACTACATCCCCGGAATGGTGGGTCGAAGGCTTCGGCTTGGCGGAAGCTTTGGAGAGCTTGTATTGTTCGAGCCTATGCCGAAGCTCTGAGGCCTTGGCCGTTTTACCTGCTCCTGATATGAAGAACAAGTGTCACAAGCTTACATTGATCCATGATTCAAGAAACGCGTTAAAAAAAAGGGGGGGAACACATCTGTTATACAAACCCTGGGGAGGAGTAGGATACTGCAATAAGTCCTGGATTTCGTTCCAAGACGGGAGCGGATCGTAAAATATTCCTAAATCCTTATCATGAATGGAGCCTGTAGAAGTCAAAAGTTCACCTTGAGTCGTCGGGGCCACCTTGGCTGGAATAGTCTGGGAAGACACGCTTGCACCAGTCTCGACCTTGTCAACTTTCCCGGATTTCTCTACTGAAGCCGATTCTCCGTCCAGCCCCTCGAAAGCTTGGCGGAATGCATCATCCGTCCACTCCTGAATCTCGCCTGCTTGCCCAGGAAGCAAGGCCCCGATGCCATCGCCACCATCACCACCTTCCCGGTCATCTCCACCCTCACCTCTCTCCTCCTCCACATCTTCCTCCCCCTGAGTAATTGGACAAGTGCTAGGGGAAGGACCATCCGACTTCTTAAGTTTCTTACCTCCGACAACGGAAGGTTTCGTGAAAGGTTTCCTCTTACCACTCTCTACTGTGACACCTCCCTTAGCTTGAGCAGCCGCCCTCTCCTCCACCGCTTCCCTCTGCTTGACTACTGACTGTTGTGGAAGGATCAAATTATACTCCAGAAGGGTCGCATTTCTGATCAGGTAAGCAGCTGATCTATCTCTCCCGGGGATAGCTTCTATCTCGGCCGCCGTCTGAACCAGGCGGTCATTCTCCACAACTGCAAAACCACCTGTCACTAGCAAGAAATAAAAGCACGTAAGATAAAGCACTGCAGTTATAATGGAAATTATAAATAAAGCTTCACACTTACAGCCGGAGGTGAAGCGACGAATGGAAACAGAGTCACCCCTGATGAAGAACCATTCTTTCTTGAACATACTGAACTTCGAGTATAAGTCCAGGATGGGCTTAAAGGATATGGCAGATTCCAAGCTGATGTAGGGAGACCCCTTCTTGTAGCCTCTCAAGTTGTACAAATACCGGGTCTCCCGGTTGGAAGGAGGATGCCCATATCTCCTCTGGAAGATGACGAAGAGACTCACCAGAATGGCATAAGAGTTGGGTTGAAGCTGGAATGGGGCCACCTTTAGATATGTAAGAAAGCTGACTACCCAAGCATTAAGAGGCGGGATGGCACCACACATGCAGTGGTATCTGCTGTAGGCAAAGTACCCTTCAGGAGGGTCATATGGCATAACTTCTCTCCCTAGCAACAGCATGCGCGCTCTATCGATTCCGAAAGAATGGGAGATGACATCAAGCTGCTCCTCCTTGAGTGAGCTGGGAAAGCAATCGGGCGGGGAGTTCAGAAGCTCCTGAGGGCCGTACCCGTCCACCAGTGATCTCGGGGCAGTTCCGTGACGTTCCGGTCCTGGCTGAGCAGGGGGCAATGCGGAAGATTCTCCTTCGCCCTGGGACTTCTTTTTATCTGATCGAGTTTCAACTCTGTGAGACATTATCTGTAACACGAAAAAGTACGCCGTTAAAACGAAGGATGCAGAAGTGTAAAACAAGCAAGTTTATATCAAAACCCATCCGGGATAAATTCCATCTGGTATAAAGTCCATCCGGTATAAAACCCATCCGGGATAAAATCCATCCGGTATAAAGCCCATCCGGTATAAAGTCCATCCGGTATAAAGTCCATCCGGCATCAAGACCATCCTATATTAAGCTCATTCGGTAAAGTGAAATGAATCGAAGAAGCCATTCGGCACTCACCTGATTCGGCAACACAATTGATTCGGCAGGAAGTTTTGTTTTGAAATTAGTTCGGCAATCTTGTTCGGTGGGCAATAGCGGAGGCCCTAGTTCCGTACTTATAGGCGAGAGTAAACCTTCGGACCAACCGGTTCGGTACTAAAAATCGAATGGGAATGTAAAAATTGGATAACCTGAAACAAAGTAGGCCATATGCCAGCATATACCCCACTTTGGGGGGCAAATGTTGGGTGAATTCTCACCACCGGTCCAAAGCTAGACGAACCAAATCAACACTGCCGAACCAACCTGCCTTCAACACTGCCGAACCAACCTGCCTTCAACACTACCGAGCCAACCTGCCTTCAACACTGCCGAACCAACCTGCCTTCAACACTGCCGAACCAACCTGCCTTCAACACTGCCGAACCAACCTGCCTTCAACACTGCCGAACCAACCTGCCTCCAACTCAATACCGGACCAACTAGATGCCGGACCAACTCGATACCAACCCAATGCCGGACCAACCAAATGCCGGACCAACTCGATGCCAACTCGATGCCAACTCCATGCCGGACCAATCATCACCGGACCAAGACGTGCCAGTCCAGATCACATCAGCCCAGGCCCACTAGCAGCTATATACACTTAAGACCCCTGCTCCCAACCTCACTCTATAAATAGAGGGGTAGGGGTACAACCATGGGGACAAGTTTGAGAGCTAAAAGCACGGAGAGAACTTTAGAACAACTTTCTTTCACTTGTATCAAAGCTTTGTACTTGTAATCAAAACAAGAGAAGAGAAATAACATATAAAGTGGACGTAGGCATATTCTGGCTGAACCACTATAAATCTGCGTGTCTTTTTACAGTTTAGCCCCTGCTTTTCATATATTTGCATAAATCACCTAAATCACTAAGAACAACATAAGATCTACTAAATCATACGACTTTGAGGTGTTTGTCCATTTTTTGTGCAAACAGTGGTAGTGTTCATGGACAAGGACGAGGTCAAGGAAGAAATCATTCGGAGTATGATCACAAATGGGAGTCCGGGATGAAAACTGAAATACCGAAATTCAAGGGAGGTATGCAGGTCGAGGAATTTCTTGATTGGCTAGCTTATGTTGAGGAAATTTTTGACTTCAAGGAGGTTCCGGAAGATCGTAAAGTAAAGTTGGTTGCTACTAGGTTGAGGGGGAGATCTATGGCGTGGTGGCAGCAAACCAAACTTACTAGAGAGCGGATGGGGAAGTCGAAGATTGTTGCTTGGGAGAAGATGAAGAAGTTGATGAAGGCTACTTTCTTGCCCTACAATTACCAATCACTGATGTATCAGAGATTACAGAACCTGAGGCAAGGGACGAAGACTGTTACTGATTATGCTGATGAGTTCTACCAGTTGATTGCTCGAAATGACATTATGGAGATAGAAGAACAATGGACCGCTAGGTTTGTTGGGGGACTTAGAACACAGATCCAGGATATGGTGAACATGTTCGACCCTAGATCTGTGGCAGAAGCACATCAAAAGGCGTAGGCTTGGGAGAAACAAGGTAGACGAGGGGGATGTGTGTTTCCAAGTTCTACGGGGCAGAACAAAGGAGCGGGTAGTAGCTCTAATGTTCCTAAAGCATCGAGTAAGCCGGTTGTTCATGAATTGGCTAAACCAAAAGTCAACACCAATTTCAAATGCTATAATTGCCAGGAAGTGGGTCACAAGAGCAACGAAACCGAAGAAGAGAACTATGATTGATGAAGTGGAAGATGAGGATGTAGAAGAAGATCTCAATTCACACCGTGATGAGGAGGAAGAAGAGGTGTCGGGAGACGAGGGATGTAATCTGATGCTACGGAGATCTTGTTTAACCCCGAAACAGGAAGAGGAGTCGAGTTGGTTGAGGAGTAGAATTTTTCAGTCAACGTGCACTATTTTGGGGAAGGTCTGTAAATTTGTCATTGACGCTGGGAGTTGTGATAATATCATTTCAATGGAAGCTGTGAGGAAGTTGAAATTGAAAACGGAGAAACATCCTAGTCCTTATAAACTTGCTTGGTTGAGGAAAGGAGGAGAAGTGAAAGTAGAGAGGCGAACTCATGTTCCATTTTCTATTGGGAAGAAATAAAAAGATGAGATTTGGTGTGACGTGGTTGACATGGATGTTTGCCATTTGCTGTTGGGAAGGCCGTGGCAGTACGATCGGGAGGTACAACATAATGGTCGAACAAATAGCTATAGTTTCTTGTTCGAGGGCACGAAAATCACTTTAGTTCCGAAGAAGCGATAGCAGAATGATAACAAACTGGAGGAGATTGAGGAATTGAAGACTTTGTTGTCCATGAAGGAGTTCGTGGAAGAGGTAGATGAGAGCCCTGAAGTTTTTATGTTGATTGGGCATGAAAGCAGTGAAGTTACTGAAGTTCCAAAGGAAGTGAAGCCAGTTTTGGAGGAATTCAAAGATGTGTTTCCAGAGGAGTTGCCGAAGGAGTTACCACCGCTTAGAGACATACGGCATCAGATTGACTTGGTGTCAGGTGCTGCATTGCCTCATAGACCGAACTATCGGATGAGTCCAAAAGAACACGAGGAGTTGAGAAGACAGGTGGAGGAATTACTGGAACAAGGGCGTGTTCAGGAGAGTTTGAGTCCTTGTGCAGTGCCAGCTTTGTTGGTACCGAAGAAGGATGGAACGTGGAGAATGTGCACAGATAGTAGAGCATTGAATAAGATTACGGTGAGATATCGATTTCCTATGTCGAGACTGGATGATCTGTTGGATCAGTTGAGCGGTGCTGTTGTGTTTTCGAAGATTGACTTGAAAAGTGGATACCATCAGATTCGTATTAGACCGGGTGATGAGTGGAAGACTGCTTTTAAAACTCGGGAGGGTCTGTACGAATGGTTGGTGATGCCGTTTGGCTTGTCAAATGCTCCGAGTACATTCATGAGAGTCATGAACCAGATTTTTCGACCATTTATCGGGAAGTTCGTAGTGGTATATTTGATGACATCTTGATCTACAGTGGGAGCACTGAAGAACACCTACAGCATTTGCGGGAAGTGTTGTTGGTTTTACGACGTGAGGAATTTTATGCTGCAACGAAGAAGTGTACCTTCATGACTACAAGTATTCTATTCTTGGGCTATATTGTGTCAAAGGATGGTATTCAAGTTGATCAGAGTAAAGTTGAAGCTATTCGAAATTGGCCACAGCCTAAGACAATAACAGAAGTGAGGAGTTTTCATGGTTTAGCATCATTCTACCAAAGGTTCATTCCACACTTCAGTAGCGTGATGGCACCAGTTACGGAATGTATGAAAGGGAAGAAGTTTGTTTGGACTGAAGAGGCTGATTCTGCTTTTCAGAGAATCAAGACACTCTTGACCACAACGCCCATTCTTAGATACCCGGACTTTCAGTTGCTCTTTGAGCTAAATACTGATGTGTCCAAGATTGGAATTGGGGGAACGTTGAATCAAAAGGGTCATCCTATTGCCTACTTTAGTGAGAAACTGACGGGAGCTAAAACGAGATACAGTACTTATGACTTGGAATTCTATGCTATAGTCCAAGCCATAAAGCATTGGAGACACTATCTATTTCATAAAGAATTTGTGCTATACACTGACCATGAAGCTTTGAAACATTTGTAGGGGCAAGATAAAATTTCAGCAAGGCATGCTTCGTGGGTTTCTTATTTACAACAGTTTACTTTCGTTGTGAAGCACAAATCAGGAGTTACTAACCGAGTTGTCGATGCATTGAGCCGTAGAAATCATTTGCTGACAACTACGCGAGTGGAAGTAGTGGGATTTGATTTGTTGCCAGAGTTGCTTATTTCAGATTCTTATTTTGCGAAAGTGCTGGATCAGGTGCAGGAAGGGAGTTCTGATGATTTTGTGGTGAAAGATGGATTCTTGTTCCGGGGAAATCGATTGTGTATTCCGGATTGTAGCTTGAGGTTGAAGATTGTCAAAGAATTGCATGAAGAGGGTCACGTGGGCAGAGATCGTACATTGCAGTTGATTTCTCAGTCGTATTATTGGCCCTCGATGAAGCGAGAAGTTGAAAAGTTTGTTCGAAGATGTCATGTTTGTCAAGTTTCGAAAGGGACAGCTACAAATGCGGGTTTGTATATGCCTTTACCTGTTCCTACAAAGCCGTGGGTTGATGTAAGCATGGATTTTGTGTTGGGCTTGCCGAGGACTCAACGGGGAAATGACTCTATATATGTTGTGGTGGACCGTTTCTCGAAGATGGTACATTTTGTTGCTTGTAAGAAGACGGCAGATGCATTCCATGTGGCACAGTTGTTCTTTAGAGAGATCTATCGCTTGCATGGTTTACCAGAATCTATAGTTTCGGACAGGGATACCAGATTTCTGAGTCATTTTTGGCTGAGTTTGTGGAAGATGGTGGGAACGAAGCTGAAATTCAGTAGTGCTTATCATCCACAGACAGATGGACAGACTGAAGTCGTGAACAGATCCTTGGGAAATTTGTTGTGGTGTCTTGTGAAGGATAATCTGAAGAGTTGGGATGTGAAGTTATGTCAAGCAGAGTTTGCTCATAATCATGCTATCAACCGTAGTACGGGTTTCAGTCCATTTCAGATTGTATATTCAAGCTTGCCAAAGGGACCGTTGGATTTAACGATAGTGCCACAACCGAAGGGGACAGTTAAGCGGGCTGTTGATTTTGTTGATGGGTTGACAGAATTCCATAGAATCGTTCAGGAACGATTGGAGAAGACGAATGAGAAGTATAAACGATCTGCGGATCTGAAGCGAAGAAGTGCTGAATTTAATGAAGGAGATTTAGTATATGTTGTACTAACGAAGGATCGTTTTCCAGTGGGAGCATACAATAAACTTAAAGCTCGAAAGATTGGTCCTGTAAAGATTGTGAAACGGATCAATGAAAATGCTTATAGGTTGAAGCTGTCGGAGGATGTGTACACTTCTGACGTGTTTAATGTTAAACATCTTATACCTTATTATGGAGATGAACAACCAAATAGGGAAGGACTTTTAAATTCGAGGACGAATTTTTCTCAACCAGGGGAGGATGATGCAGCCCAACCTGACAAATCGTGCACCTTAAGTCGCCAGCGACCTAATTCCAGCAAGTCGCTCCTCCTCGTGAAGTCGAACGAAACCCTAGATCCCAAAGAAGATGCCGCTCCAGAATTATGTAGGTCGTGAGCGACCTACCGCTTCCCTAAATCGCGAATTGCATTGAGTCGAAGCCCTCCTTAAGTTGCGAACGACCCAACGGTGCCTTTAAGTCGCGCCAGCGACCTAGTGATGATAACGAGCTCCAACGACCTAGTGATGGAAGCGAGCTACGACCTAGTAAACAATTCCAGCTTAGGTCGCGAAGCCTAGGTCGTTCGAAAAGCAAGACGTGAACGAGCAGCAAATCTCCTTTAGGTCGTAAGCAGGACAATTCCCAAGCTACCAAAGTCCTTAAGTCGCGAATCTTAGGTCGCGAGCGACCTAACGTTGAACGACCTAACTGAGTATGACCTATCGAGCTACGACTTACCAAACTACTGGATTTCCAGTGCTTGCTGTTTCTCTTATGTCGCTAATTGATAAATCGTTGCTTCTTTAAGTCGTTTGTATTTTTCTTTTGTTATGTCGTGTTTTGTAAGTCGCTTGTGTTGTAATTTTCTTAAGTCGTGTGTTGAGTTGTAAATCTCTATAAATAGGGATGTGAGGTCATTTGTAAAGGAGTTGATTTTGAAATAAAATTTGGTTTGTGCTTCTTGCCTCCATTAAAATTGGTAGTTGAGTGTTATCTCCTATCTCCACTTTCGGATATTCGAGTGCGCTCGAATCAACGATTGTTGAAGCCGATTCACGGAATCTAGTGCGCTAGATCAACGTTCGAAGAATCGTAGATCTTCTCTCACGGCATCGTGCGCGATCAACGTGTCGAAGATAGCTAAAGTCCGGTATCTCGCGAGATCAACGGATTTGGGCATTTGGGTATTTTCAATCCATCGAATCTGCATCAATTCACCGATTAATTCCGCTAATCAGATTGGATCCTGGACGGATTCGATTGACATCGTTGAATTCGCTTATTACGCTGCGTCAGCATTCAAAAATAGTTTAAACATATGTGATTGGAATGAATTTGAGGATCTAAAATTGACGTGAGATGCGTTATGTACTTGAGACATGACCCTTGAGTATAATTGTTAATGATGTATGCTTATACATGTTATTATGTGGGTTTTAATCACTAATTCCTCGGGATGGAAAACCCCGAGAAATGGTGATTAATGTATCTACGAGTGGTTAAATTGTATTGGGAATTAGGATTCTACCCGGTATTCAAATGTACATTCTTTATCCAAATGAGGGTTCTAATGTGATGATGTGGTGTGGAAGAAACCATGTATCATTTGAAATTCTATTATAGTCAGATGAAAATTTCTATCTGAGTAGGATTTCTAGAAATAAGTAGTGGATGGGGTGTGAATGGACCAGAGTATGGAAATGTGCAATCCATTTAAGCTTTTTTTCTTAGATATTTTAGTATTTTCACTTGTGTGAGCAGATGCATGTGTGGGTTAGCTTAGTAGGTCAACTATATAAAACCTATGAGTGCATGTGCGTGTGTGCCATTCGCTGTGAAGGCTAGTTTTCTGAAATGTTCTCGACCCAAGAGTTTAATTATGTAAGATGTGATTTAGGATAATGCATGAGCTTGACGTTCGAGCAATATATATCATTTTTTAGTTATAATGTGTCTTTTTTTACATAAAATTGCTTATAGGAGTTGACAGATACAACGTGATATTGGAATCTAGTGTTAGAAACAGAGGGATTAGCTATACGTTAAGTTTTAGGTGATATGAGAAATGTGTGGGATCTTCATGTGGTGATGCTTAGCGAACTAGGAGTTTGCAAGGACAACCTCGAGAAGATTAGGCCTTATGGACGATCCTGCCAATAATGTGCAATTCTGACAATGTCAAATTATCTTTAGCAAAATGATGGTCCTAGTTATAAAAACAACCATGGGAAAGTTGGGAAATGACCCTTCCATAGTCTAATGTGTGGTCCGAACAATGCTGAATAGAGTGATGAGCAATTTACTCTATATAAATCGAGGATGGGCCATCCTTGATAAGCATGAGTGAATGGGTTTTACCTAATGAATAAAAAAGTATCAAGCCAACTTAGCCTAAATTTTATAGAATATTAGATAACGAATAATTTGGGACAAAATTTAAAATATTCCTTTCTAAATTATTACACTGGATCTTAACTTATATTATCATAAAAAATTTAATCACATTAATTTATATTTAATGAGAAAAATTATGAATTAAAGTTAATTTGATTAAATTAATTTTAATTAATACTGTGCTATATTTAATGAGGAACAACGTATATCCATATATATATATATATATCCATATATATATATATCCATATATATATATCCATATATATATATATATATATATAATGTACATAGTGAATATTGATATTTAATAATCTAGTTCTTACAAATACTATTATATGTAGTATATACAAATATGATTATCGCGATTTTTAATCACATAATATGTGTTTGTGTATAGAGCATGTAAAACATGTTATATATTTTGTATTTCGTATAAAATATATTTGTATATATAGTTACATATACATATAAACAATGAATAACATAAATATATTTGCTATAGTTATTCGGCAATAAAATTGATTTTATATTTAAAAATATTTATATATAATATGTATAATTTATTTAAAATCTTAATTAAATATTACTCTACTGATAAAGGATTTAAATCATTCTAAGAGATATTTAAATATAAAAGAATTATATACAACATAAATATACTTGGGCTAGGCCCTTAGTGGAAAAAACGTATTTTCTATTTATGTATATGTCTGTACATATATATATAATATTAGAGTAATAATTTTAAATTAATTAACTTACACCAGGAAAACGTGTAACATCCCATATCTAGAGGCTCAAAGCTAAGCGCTACAAATACTGCAGTCATCTATAGTATTAACTTCCGACGACTAAACACGGCTATGTTAATGGTATCTATAATATTAGAAGCACTTGAATATGAAACAAATCACATATTTCAAAACAAAAAATTTCCATTACATTTTAAAACATATGTTCCATATTCAAATTACACAATCCCATAACGTTTCCCAAGTAAAGATCAAATATAATTATTACAAAATACGCCAAGAGCGACATATGAAGATGTCCTCTTGGTTGATCAGAGTCATAACTAACTTAAAACACAGCGGAAATAAACGCAAAACAAGAATTGCAACTCTTAAATAGCTATCCGTTTGCCTCCTGCTCGCCTCCGGTAGCTTTATTCGTCCTTCGACCAAAAACCTGAAAAGCCTCAACTCTCAGCCTACTGAAATCAATTTTGAGCACCCGAGAAAACATCACCTCTCGACTCCTTCGAAACCATTTTAAAGCCTTTTGAAAGTATCAAACCTTTAGAAACTCAAACCTTTCGAAAGCACTTGGGTTCAATTTAAAACATGTGGGAAAACACCTTTCGAAACCATTTAAACCTTCTCTTTCGAAACCATTAGGTTATACTTTAACAAAATAAAAAGGGTCTATAATATCATTTAAGTCGAAAGCCAACCTTTCAAAAGCATTCCTAAGTAAGAAGAGATGGTGTCGAAATCACCCTTTTGAAAGCATTGGAGAAATGGCTAATTTTAAAAGATAAGTATACCTTTCGAAACCATTGACTTCGAAAGGTAAATAGGCGACAGCTAGGGGTTTGGACCCCTTCGAAAGCATTACTTAAAATAGAAGAGTGCAACCCTTTCGAAATATTTTCTTTAAAAACATTTGACACAGTCGCAAGCCAACCGTGTCGAAAGTTATCCCTTCAAAGCAAAGCAGGCGTTATTTCAATCTAAAACAAAGGCATACTCCAACCCCTCCGAAACCCAACGTTTCGACTATGTACCTTCCGCCTTTATCCAATACGCTGCGCACCAAGTAACTTGATACCATGTGCATTGGTTTCGAAAGCATGGTGGCGAAACGTCCTAGTCATAACTTCTGATGCCGAAAGTGGTGGAACATACTAAAACATGTTATTTTTGTTTTTAACTTAAAAGAGAAGCACTTTTTAACTAACCTGCTATTATTGTCAAATTTCCATTGGTTGATAAATACCTTTTTCAAAAGTGCTGCTATTATTTTCAGAAATAAACAATAATTTTATTTTACAAAATACCCCTTCTCCTTAATTAAATATATAAAACATTTAAGTCCCATACCTTAAATAATTATATATATTCATCAAAATTCTTAGGAAAATTCTATAAAAATTCTGAAAAATCCTATTTAACATGTTTTCTAACATATATAAATTTTAGACCCAAATAATTAATTATTTAGCCATAATTAATTTGTAACCCAATAAATCGTTTTCTTCACTAGAAAATTAATATAAAATCCACATTAATTCAGAAAATTATGAAACTTAAAACCCATCTCCAAAATATCATTTTTGATCTAAATCTAAATTCGTAAGGCATTTGGATGTCATTAAATTGGGGTTTCATATCAAAACATATCATAAAAATCTACATGAGTAAGCATAAATCATCAACAAGCATATATATCATTTAATCATTCAAAAACATGGCATAATCATGCAAATAATTCAGATTTTACCTTAAAACCGAAATTTATTAAGAAAAATGAGATGTAGTCATTATTCACCTTAGCTTTATGATTAAGGATATGAGATTTTGATCTTGGTTAATTTGACTTGATTCTTCTCTTGGATCCTAGTTTTTTCTTCTCTTGAGATTGCTAATAGTGGACGGCCTTAAACCTAAAATTTTTGCTTGTAAAAAATTGAATGAATGTGTGTTTGGTTTCCTAAGGGTTTAGGGTATAAGTTTAATCATTTTCCTATTTTTCCCTCCCTTATTTCCTAACACCTTAATTCTTTAATTCATTGTTTACTCATTAGCATGGCATGGCTACCCCTTAATTTAATTCACAAATCTCAATCCATTAATCAATCCCACGTTGTTAAATTTAATTTAACTAATTAGATTCCTAAATAATGTCGCTAAAAATATAGGGTGTTACAATCTCCCCTCCTTAAAGAATTTCATCCTTGAAATTACGATAAGGTACACAGCAAAACCATCAAAAGTAAAACATACCATCAAACAAATGAGGATAAGCGTCTCTAATTCTGCTCTCAGTCTCCCAAGTACATTCTCTAGCATCGTCACTGCACTGGACCTTTACTAATTTGACTATTTTGTTCCTCAACTTCTTCTTCTCTCTCACGACTATCCGGATAGGCTTCTTAACTATAGTCATGTCTGGTTCCACTATTATATCTTCTAACACAGTCGATGCTATAGTAGTGTCTGAATCCCTAACATACTTCCTCAGATGAGATACATGGAAAACATCATGGACTCCTACCAAACTACTCGGTAACTCTACTCTATATGCGAGTTTCCCTATCCTCTTTAAAATAGGAAATGGTCCTACGAACCTCAGTGCTAACTTTCCTGTCTTCTCGAACCTGATAACACCATTTATCGGCGATACTTTGATGAAAACATGATCTCCAACAGAGAATTCCAAATCTTTCCGTCTTCTATCTGCATAGTTTTTCTGCCTAGACTGAGCTTCTTTCATTCTCGCACTTATCAGCTCAATCTTTTCTGCTGCTTCTTTTACCAAATCAGGACCAAGGAATAATCTATCTCCGGTCTCTAACCAACATGTAGGGGATTTGCATGGTCTTCCATACAAAGCATCAAACGGTGCCATCGCTATACTAGTCTGATAAATATTGTTACACAAAAACTCGACTAGGTGTAGGTGGTCTTCCCACGATCCCCCGAAGTCTAATATACAAGCTCGCAACAAGTCCTCCAAGATCTTGTTAACCTTTTCCGTTTGCCCATCGGTCTGCGGATGGTAAGCGGTACACATCTTGAGCTTGGTTCCTAAACTTTCATGTAGACTCTTCCAGAACTCGCTAGTGAATAAGGAATCTCTATCACTAACAATACTACTAGGAATTCCATGCAGTCTAACCACGTTCTTCATAAATAACTTAGCCAATACAGGTGTCGTCCTACTTACTTAACTGGAATGAAATAGGCACTCATGGTCAATCTGTCCACTATGACCCATATACTTTCATTCCCTTTATTCGATCTCGGTAACCCATCTATGAAATCCATAGAAATAGAATCCCACTTCCATATCAGAATATCTAATGGCTAAAGCAATCCACTAGGCTTCTGATGCTCGGCTTTCACTTGCTTATAGTTCAAACACTGTTTTACCCATAAGCCAACACCCCTATTCATTCCTTCCTAGAAGATACTTCTCTTCATATCCTAATACATCTTCGTTCCTCCTGGATGAGTAGTGAACTTTGAACGATGGCATTCCTCCAAGACTTCCTTCCTTATGTCTCCCACATTTGGAACACATAATCCACCCTTCTTTCTTAACCATCTACTTTGGTCAAGACTGAAATCTTTCAAGTCATCGCTCTCCATTCCATTCTTTAATTTTCCGATCCTTTCAGCTAACACTGGATCCTCTTCCTGTTTAGAAGCAATCTTCTCAATCAATACCGGTCGGACTTCCAAACAAGACAATATAGAAGATCCTCCACTAGACCCAGCCTCGAATCTCCACTGCACTATGCAAGCTGACAATGCTTCCAAGTCTTTCCATTATGCTATCTTAGCTAACACTACATTCTAATGCTTCCTACTAAGTGCATCTGCAACTTTGTTGCCTTTCCCTAGTGTGTACTCTATTTCAAAATCATAAGCGGCTAAAAACTCTAACCACCTCTACTGTTTCATGTTCAGCTCCTTTTGAGAGAACAAGTACTTCAATGACTTATGGTCGGTATAAAGCTCGAACCTCTCTCCCAAAAGGTAGTGCCTCCACACCTTCAAAGCAAAAATAACTACAGCTAACTCCAAGTCATGCGTTGGATATCTGACCTCATGCTCTAAGCTGTCTAGAAGCGTAGGCAATCACTTTACCCCTCTGCATTAGTATAGCTCCTAACCCAGTACAACACACATCCGTATAAACTACCAAGTATTGATTCCCCTCTGGAACCACTAACACAAGTGCATAGGTTAATAAGTGCTTCAAGCTCTGGAATGCTTCCTCACACTTATCGCTCCATAAAAACTTTACATCCCTTCGCGTTAGCTTGGTCATCGGTGCTGCTATCCGTGAAAAATCTTTTATGAACCTCCGATAATACCCAGCCAATTCAAGGAAACTTCTTATCTCAGTTATCGTTTCTGGTCTCTTCCAATTATTAACGGCTTTGATCTTATCTGGATCGACTGACAATCCTTTTTCCAAAACCACATAACCAAGAAACTTCACTTCCTTCTTCCAAAAATGACACTTCGAAAACTTTGCCTTTAGCTGATGCTGCCTAAACGTTTCAAGCACAACTCTAAGATGAACTTCATGTTCCTTCTCATCCTTAGAGTATATCATAATATCATCTATAAAAACCAACACAAACCTATCCAAGTTCTCTTAGAAAATCTGATTCATCAAATCCACACAGAATGTCGGCGCATTAGTGAGTCCGAACGGCATAACTAACCATTCGTATGACCCGTACCTTGTTCTAAACACCGTCAATGGTATACTATCTTCTGCCACTCTAAGCCGATGAAAACCTATAGCCAAATCAAACTGAGAGAATATCTTAACTCCGCTCAGCTAATCGAATAAATCGTCAATCCTAGGCAATAGGTATCGATTCTTTATCGTTTTCTCATTCAACTTATGATAATCGATACATAGCCTTAACGATCCATCCGACTTCTTAGCAAATATATGGCTGCTCCCTAAGGTGAACTACTTGGTCTAATAAAACTCTTGCCTTCCAAATCTACCAACTGAGCCTTCAACTCCTTCATCTATGTAGGTTTCATCCTGCTTGACGGCCTACTCACTGGTTCTGCTCCCGGAACCAAATCTATCCGAAACTTAATAGCTCGTTTCGGTAGCAATCCAACTACTGGCTCGAAGACATCTGCGAATTCCCTAACCATGAAAATGCGATTTAACTCATCCTCTAACTCCATAACTCCCAACAAAGCATTCACCTCACAACTAGGGTTTTCTTCGGTATAAACTATCCGATCAGTATAGTCAGGGTGTCTAAGTGATATTTTCCTATCATAACAAAATATTCTAGCATCATATTTACTTAACCAATCCATGCCCAATATAATTCTGAACCCTACAAAGTCAAATAGATGCAAACAGCAAACAAAAGTGTAACCTAGAAAGTCAAACTCTAAGTGGTCACACTTCACCCTAAGGTCGCATACCCTCCTATCACATTTGCAACTCTTAAGGAAGTAACTAAATATGTGGGTTCTAGGTTAAGCTTATCTACCAAACATCGAGATATAAAAGAGTGCGATGCACCGGTATCAAATAAAACACTAACAGATATATCATGGATCTGAAGCTTACCTCCCAATACAACTTTTCCTTTCTCCTGCACTGTCGGCTTCGAAGTAGCAGGCTCCAATGAAAACACTTGGCCTTTATCTCCTTTAGCTGGCTTTTTGCACTATTCTTGTAGTGCCCAACTTGATCACAGTTGAAACACCTGATGTTCTTCTTTCCAATCACCTCCTTTCCTTTTCCTTTTCTAGTACAAACTCATGACCATAATGTCCTTTCTTGTTGCACTTATAGCAGACCACCTTGGACTTTCCTTTCTTCGCTACTCCTCCATTCTGAACATTCTTCTTGTGGAAAAACTTCCTCTTTTGGCCTTGCCCAACCCGGACCTCCTTTTCCTTCTTCTTCCCCAATCAGGGTAATATCTCTTCGTCTCAACGCCATCTGTGATGCCCCACCTCTATGCTCACAATAACAAAGAGATTAAAAGAAATACTGTCTGTTATTACGAAGAATAAGGCTGGTTAGGAGCGGCCATCCGTAGTTGGGCCTTACACTAGTATTGGTTACCTCGATATGAGTGGTATATATTTTTATTTTTCATCTCTTATTTATTTACTCCCATCGAAATACCCAATTCCAGTATAAAACAAACTACGATGGTTCATAATAGTTTAGGACAATATATATAATAATAACACAGATACAAAAATGCGGAACATAGATAACAAAAGTCTCATATATATATATATATATATATATATATAACTGATGTCAGTTACAATACATTTGACACAATACATATGATACAACTACAACTGTCGACTCTGGAAGTTATATATACAAGTACATTATCGTATAATATACATGAATACATATCAACCTAAGTCAGATACACTGACTACTACAAGATGACGAAGACTACTTCAAAAGATATGAAAAGACTTCATAGCTCAAGCAGCAACCCAAAGCAGGATATCAACAACCTGTAATAATAACTCGGTCTGACCCGAGTATTAAATTCAAAAGAAAATAATACACGGGTCAGTCTAATTCAAACTTAGTTATTAATGCTCAGAAGCAATAATAATTAAATAATCAAATAGACGACAGTCACAATAAATCTCGTATATCCAACTCTTCAATATAAGAATCGGATGACGGTAGATATAACACGATATAGTGTAAAACAGCAAATCAGCAAATTCAAATCATCAACAATGATAAATAAAAAGGTTATCAATGAAGACAATTAGAAACAACAGAATTGCCTAAACGGCAATTAACAGCAAAATCCAATTATCAAATAAATAATTAGAAACTCATAATCTAATTATCAAATAGATAGTTAGACAACTACAAAATGATCAAATCAAACCAAATCAAAATACAAATTTCAAAATATTGAATTGAATACAAAACAATTCAAACAATTGAAATATCACATAAAAAGTCAATACTGTTTTGGCTACAGTACACGCACACGTGCACTGCCTCGCCACTATAGTATATGATGTCAACATATCTCCGAATATTAGCGGCAATTCGAAACTGCAGAGGTCAAGTCACTACTATCATGACTCAACACAACTGCGAAGCAACTCAACTCGAATGACCAAGTGCACAAGGCAGTGGTACAACATAAAGACAGCAAAATGATGGTGAAAGCACCAAAGATATGACAACACAGCACATAGCATTGTCAATGAAACTAACAACAGTGCAGATGATCAAAGGAGTAAATTAAACAGCAGAAGGAGTATGTTAAGGCAACTAAACTACACAACATCCATGTATACAACTCCAATGAGACTGCACAAATAATCACTGTAACACAAATACACAGTGTATACACCACCAGACCAGCTATGATCAGAGAGAAGCAAAAGTGAGTGAACGAGGTGCACATGAAGGCACAGTGCAAACTACTGCACCCAGTAAATGGCAACAAATGGAGTAGTGAAACAACAATGGTGCAACAATATGCGTATATGATCATACATATATGCAACAATGAAATGAAGTGGATAGCATGTCTCAAGCAACAGTAAAATGAATTGGACAGTGCCATCAAAATGAAACTCATATCTCAATGCCTCGAGTACAATTGAGGAAGTCCAGATATAATGCAACAGTGATGATGAAAAGATAACAGCATGAATGAACCATCCCACAAAGTCAAGTAGTGGACAGGAAAGACAAGTGTAGTCTCAGCAAAAATGCAGCAGTGACAACACAAGCATAACATCATCAATGGAACCACTGATTCAATTCAAACTCAAGACAGTGCACTTCAAATACAAACTACAAGAAGACAATGCACAAGTACAGTGACTGGAAAGAACAACAGGAATTCGCCAATGGACAGTGCTATGCAAAACCAGACAGCATGTCAGAGAAACCAGTGCACAAGAACAAGGTCGAAAATACTACAGGGATAAACACAAATGACCAAAGTCAGGCAATGTCACAAACACGTCAAGTTAATGCCGAAGGCATAGTGAAATCAACAAAGCATCAGAAAATCAAACGGTGATAGCAAGTTTGAACGAAATAAAATCAAGCAGCAGTTTTATCAAATCGAACAAGTTCAACAACAATCGAAGCCGTGATAAACTAGCGACGAAATTCACGAATTTGAGCAAGTCAGAAATCATCAAAACATTCGAATTAGAAGATGTGAGTGAAGAGAAGATTACTCACCTATTACGAGCAGCCAAACAATCGACGAAAGCAACAAACTTTCGAAGCAAAGACGAACTCAACCTAGCAGCCGCAAGCATCTCCAGAGGCGAACGATTGACGAAGCTACACGCAAATGTCCATAAATCGATCAACAAAAGGCGCGGCTTCGAAGAATTTCTCAGAAGCCCTAATTTCAAGAAGACGAGGCCGCCATTTTTTCGTTCGCTTCGTTTGCTTTAGGGTTTTTTTTTTGAATGGGCTTGCAAAATAAAAAATGGAAGAAAAGGGGAACGGGTTGCCTTTGTTAATCATGGCAACAAGAATCAAACATGGGCCAAGGTAATTTCAAAGCCCACAACTCTCAATCAAATATTTAAAAGAATTTAAACCCGATTAGAAATTCCAAACAGCAATTTGTTAGCAATTTTAATCGTCTAATGACGATAACTAACTTTTACAAAATCCCGGGTTGTTACACCATCTCCACAACTACATCACATGGATCTCTAATGTGCGGTAAAGTAGCCCTAGCCAATTCAGGCTTCAATCCTCTGATGAACTTTTCATTCCTTTTCATCACTATGTCAACAGTGGCATACCGATATCTAGCCAATTCTTCAAACTTGCTAGCGTACTCCAGAACTGACATTTCTCCTTGTCCTAACTCAGCAAATTTCCTAATAAAAACAGACTGCGCCATTACTGACATGAACCTCTCCTAGAACCTTCTCCTGAACTCATCCCAAGTCATCTCCTCTTCATTTACTCCAGCTGCCACACTATTCCACCAAAATAAGGCTGTCCCCTAAAGCTGTCTCAAGGAAAGTCTTCTCTTCTGCTCGTCATTGAGCCCTAAATCAGCAAATATCCTTTCACGGTGTAACAACCAGTTCGCCACTTCTATAGCATCTTAGTTCTAATAAACGGCTTCCCTCCAAGCCTAATTGTAACGACCCCACCACGATACCTAGATTAGAAAAAGAACATTACAAGTAATGTCGTCTGCTAATCCGAATAATACGGCTTGTTAAGGGCGATCGAATATGAATATAACTTTATACTAATACTGACACGTCATTTATATCTTTTCACTTAATATTTGAACTGATATTGACGTGCACAGTATTAATACAAAGTAATAGACACACCGATTTCTCAGAATTAGTATAATATATCATATAACCATCAGTCAAAGATCACAATGGAATAATAATCTTATATACACATATACAAATTTTTAAGTTTACAAAATGAAATACTAAACTAGATTGTTATACAAGTTTAACAATTCTCTAATCTCAATTGTACATCTTATAAACATATTCATAAATTTTCTAAATGAGATAAACTAAAAAGTCAAAAGTGTTTATCTCCTTGCTAGCCTAAACATCCAAAGGTCGACTTGTCCTATAACCTGAAAAGTCTCGGCCTGACCCGAGCAAAATAACACCCAGCTAGACTATCTCTAAATATCTAATAGGGTGAAAATGAAATATAACACAAGAATAAACAACATATAAGTAAATACAGATGTCCAAAATATAACGAGTTAGGCAATTAATTTAACTCAGGATAGGGTTATAAGTTTAAGTTACAGACACGAACTAGTCACTAAACACAGAATAATAAAATTAAATTAATTTAGCATCCATCACAAGACACAAGAATATATATTTATTTCACGAACATAGAATAGTCACAAAATCCAAATATCTCGAATCCAAGAGATCTGGCTCAAAACGATTATAATGATCGTACACAAAACCGTAGCAAACAAACAAACAATTTGGTATCACACGAACCGATCCGATACCAGGGATCGTACACAAGACGGGAATCACAAGATCACAAGACGAATTGAAGGATAGCAGCCATGACCGAATCTTTTAGATTTATTTTAGATTATTACACTTGAAAAGAAATCCAGGAGTAACTTCTTAAGGATCTAGCGGCCACTTGCTGCACACCAAAAGAGAGTAAACCCTAAAGTGCCAAATACTATCGCCTTCCATAATCACTAGAATTTAACCAATACGTCCCATATCGTATGGTGAAATCTAAGTATTTACTAAAAGCTAGTAAATATCACTTATTACGGATACCACCAAAATACCTGAGCTATATTCTCTTAAGGATCTAGCAACCACTTGTCGCACAGCAGAAGAGAATACAACTCTAAAGTGTTAAGTGCTTTCCCAAATACAATCACAAGAATTTAACCAAAGCATCCCATACTACCCGGTGAAATTCACGTATTCGTTAATAGGTTAGTAAGTTCCACTCAAACATTCTATTCAATGAGTTATACCATATTCAACGAAGAGTTATTCAAAGCATTTAAACCGATTGATATCACTAAATCGATTATTAGTACTTCCTAAATTATAGAATTAAGGTTTTCAAAATGATTTATTTAAAACTCTTCTCCAAATTAAAAAGTCACAAAAAAATGCTAAAATAGCATATAAATACTACGTGTTAAATCCAATAAAATCCGATAAGAGTTTATACTTTCAGAATCCAAAATATACTTTTCTGTATATTTGAAATAATTTCCAAATACTTTAACCAAATAATTTCACAACAGGATCTTAGATTGATTTGATAATAAGTTAAAATTGATAATTGTACTAAACTTTCTTTTATAATTTTCTTTTAAAAAAAAATCCATATGTATATATATATTAAATAAATGCTCAAAAATTAATGAAAGATTTAACCAAATTAATGAAAAAGGCAAGGACGCATAAATAATTGAAGAAAACATGGTGTGGCTCATTTCAAAGAAATGTGATGTATCAAAGATGTAAGTACAAAAGCATATAAAGACATCAAGGCCTAAACGCTAAAACTGCATACAAGTCTAAAGTCAATAAAGCATAAAATTATAATTCTTTTGCATGCAACATAAGAAAGGCAGCAAACAATCAACCATAAGGACATATAAAAGGACAAACAGGGCAAGGCAGAGGACTTAAGCAATTAATGCAAAGCATGGGGACGTGTGACTTAAAGCAAAATATATAGGATGTGAGACTTTTGTTTCAAGCAATAGAGCAATATAAAAAATTTTATGGACAACGCATTATTTAGGAATTTGAAGAAAAGTGACAATGTACTATGGCTAAACAATATATTTATATAGACACTACTATGCAACAATTTTTTTTTCGAAACAGGCAGTTATATATAGACTACAATGCAAAATTTGTTTTCGAACCTAACAATTATATATAGGCTACTATGAAAAAGAAATTTTCGAAACTTGGCAATTACTAAAGCATACAAAATTCGAAACTTATGTATGTGCCTTTGTACTAATTTCTTTTAAAAGCTATAACTTATCTTATATACTAAAGTATAGGTGTTGAGTATCCATTTCAAAGTAATTAGGCATAAAGGACGAAAAAAATCAATGCATCAAGTAATGTGCCTGATGCATTTTCATAGTAAACAAGGCTTCTCGCATTCAAACAAGAGGGACTAAAGGAAAAAAGACTAAGCAGCAGGCAACAAATGAAGTACAACACAAGGCCATAGGCATTTCCACTTTTCAATGAACGAAACCAAAATAAAACCACATTTCAATGAACTAAACCAAAATAATACAAACAAAATTAAATAATGGAACAACGCATCAAATCAAGGCATATACTCAAAAATTCAGAGATAGCTTTTAGGAGTGATTAACTCACCTTAAATCCCTAAATAACAGCGTTAAATGATTGCACCACCCCCCAATGCCTAGCATAGCCCGCCATCACCTGAACGCAGCCACCACCAACATCCGCACCTTCGGCCATGCAGCTCGACCTCCGTCATGCCACTGCTCTAATCCGCGACGCCTCCCATAGCCTTGGGTTTTAATGAATTTGCAATTTGAGATATACCAATTTCTTGCTCTTGTTTAAATATCCCAAATTTTGTTTTATCCTAAGAACCCTATCTTTTAGTTGTTGTCTTTAATTTTTTATAATCAGAAGAAAAAAATATCGGATTGTCTTATGAAAGCAAAGTATATGTATTTTAGTTTAAATAAGGTTATGGTCTTTGTTAAGGCCCAATCAAATTAAAAATATTTCTTTTTATTTTAAACAACATTTAACAAAGGATTCTACTTAAATGAAAACGTAAATTTTCATTCATTAATCTATTTCATAAGAAAAATCCAATAAATGATTTAAACAATATTTTGACTAAATCGAAATCCATAAATTAAATCAACTATTCATCTATATCAAATTTCATTTTTAAATCAAACAAAACTAAATTAAAACTAAATCGAAGTTCTAGTTTTAAATTAATCAATACTAATTAATCATAATTAATTAGGTAATTAATAATGGGGTTGTTACAGACTTCCCCCCTAAAGAAACTACGTCCCTGCAATTTTCTTAATAAAAGAAATCCATAATATAATTTTCTTTGAAATAAATGATTTGCCAATTGGTTTCTGATATCATTTCCAAAACATTCGATTAATACCACTTCAAATTATAATGCTAAAAATCAAATTTTAAGTTATCAAAATTTCTCAAAATTCTCCAAAAAAATTCTAACGCCTCAAATTTTCGAAAAATTTCACCAGCGTCTCCTTTGCGCGGCTAGTGTTTCAAAAATTTACAATAGGTATATAATTACATAATATACATCCCATCTCAAGGATGAGGCATCCCGTAGGGAAAAACATAAAAATGCGATATGTAATCCGAGATACGTACCTTATATTTGAAATATTATCGAGTCCGCTAATATTCCTTAATCAAACAATTTATAATGTTTTAAACGATATCTATTTAACTTCAGATACCTACACCTATCTCAAAAATTCATATTAGTATATAATATCAAATTCATATCATATAGGAGATATTAACAATTCATGATTACACTTTAATTAGATTGACAGCATAATATTACATAACGAAAGAAATCCGTATTTCAATTTCCAAGTTTAATTATTACTTATGTCAAAATGTCGCGTTCGATGTTTAGGAACCCCTATCGATAACATGGCGTCCCACATATCGATCAGAATCCTTAAACGACGTCCGGATAAGTCAACGCTATAGTCACAAGTTTAGATGCATTTATTTATGGGACAGTTTGGCACAGGTCCCTAATAAGTTTCAAAATACACAAAAACCCCAGTAAAATAAAGTTTGTAAATTAGGTCCCTAGAATTAAGTTACTGAATAATGACATACACTTATGCAATTATTCAGTGAATAATTGTAGACATTTATGCAATTATTCAGTGAATAATTGCAGACATTTATGCAATTATATCAAAAAATTGCGGAAAATTCCGCAATTATTCATCCAAAAAATTGCAGAAATTTACGCAATTTTTTCAAAAAATTGCGGAAAATTCCGCAATTATTCACCCAAAAAATTGCGAAAATTTACGCAATTTTTTCAAAAAGTTGCGGAAAATTCCGCAATTATTCACCAAAAAAATTGCATAACTATATGCAATTACTTAGTAACTTAATTTCTAGGGACCTAATTTACACACTTTTTTTACTGGGGTTTTTGTGTATTTTGAAACTTACTAGGGACCTGAGCCTAATATTCACTTTATTTATTATCACTAACATCAATGCATCCAATTTTAATTAAATGTAACCAAGCAATCTATTCCTAGCAACCAATCAACCAAAACATACATAATCAATTACAGTGGAACAATTCAATGTCTGAAATTCCGCTGCGCGACTCTGATTAATTCTAGTCTATTTAACTCTTAAACTTATTTACTCAATTTTCTCTAATTCTCTTATTTAAATGAAATTTTGTTTACTTTTAAATTAATTCATTCCAGTTTAATTCCAAAATTTTCTAAACTCTAAAAGATTTCACTCATTAATTTCCAAAAGTTTTAATGACATAAATTCCAATTTATCGAATTAAAATTTTTAAATCAATTTACGCCCCAAATGATTATCCCGATAATCATTTTATATTCCTATCCCTAATTGGATAATTAATATTACTATCTACCACACACCCTAAGGGACAGAACTTTAAGTCATCTAGGTTTCGGATCCATATTATTATATGATATAATGTTCTGACATAGCTTTGATACCAAACTGTAACGACCCCACCACGATACCCAGATTAGCAAAGAACATTACAAGTAATGTCGTCTGCTAATCCAGAGAATACGGCTTGTTAAGGACGATCGAATGTGAATATATCTTTATACTAATACTGGCACTTCATTTATACCTTTTCACTTAATATCTGAACTGAATTTGACGTGTCAGTATTAATACAAAGTAATAGACACATCGATTTCTCAGAATCGGAACATTATATCATATAAGCATCAGTCACAAATCGCAATGGAATAATAATCTCATATACACATATACAAATTTTATAGTTTACAAAATGAAATACTAAACTCGATTGTTATACAAGTTTAACAATTCTCTAATCTCAATTGTACATCTTATAAACATATTCATAAATTTGCTAAATGAGATAAACTAAAAATTCAAAAGTATTTATCTCCTTGCTAGCTTGAACATCCAAAGGTCAACTTGCTGTGTAACCTGAAAAGTCTCTGCCTGATCCGAGCAAAATAACACCTGGGTCAGACTATCTCTGAATATCCAATAGGCTGAGAACGGAATATAACACAAGAATTAAAAACATATATGAAAATACATATGTCCAGAATATAACGAGTTAGGCAATTAATTTAACTTAGAATAGAGTTATAAGTTTAAGTCACAGACACGAACTAGTCACTAAACACAGAATAATAAAATTAACTTAATTTAGCATCTACCACAAGTCACAGACACAGAGTAACTTCTTAAGGATCTAGCGGCCACTTGCAGCACACCAAAAGAGAGTAAACCCTACAGTGTCAAATACTATCGCCTTCCGTAATCACTAGAATTTAACCAATACGTCCCCTATCGTATGGTGAAATCTAAGTATTTACTAAAAGCTAGTAAATATCACTTATTATGTATACCACCAAAAAACCTGAGCTATATTCTCTTAAGGATCTAGCAACCACTTGTCGCACACCCGAAGAGAATACAACTCTAAAGTGTTAAGTGTTTTCCCAAATACGATCACAAAAATTTAACCAAGGCATCTCATACTACACAGTGAAATTCACGTATTCGTTAATAGGTTAGTAAGTTCCACTCAAACATTCTATTCAATGAGTTATACCATACTCAAGCATTTAAACCGATCGATACAACTAAATCGATTATTAGTACTTCCCAAATCATAGAATCAAGGTTTTCAAAATGATTTATTTAAAACTCTTCTCCAAATTCCAAAGTCACAAAAAAGTGCTAAAATAGCATATAAATACTAAGTTTTAAATCCAATAAAATCCGATAAGAGTTTATACTTTCAAAATCCAAAATATACTTTTCCATATATATGAAATAATTTCCAAATACTTTAACCAAATAATTTCACAACAGGATCTTAGATTGATTTGATAATTAGTTGAAATTGATAAATTGTACTAAACTTTCTTTTATAATTTGCTTGTTTCAAAAATATCCATATGTGTGTGTGTGTATATATATTAAATAAATGCTCAAAAATTAATGAAAGATTAAACCAAATTAATGAAAAAGGCAAGGACGCATAAATAATTGAAGAAAACATGGCGTGGCTCGTTCTAAAGAAACATGCTATATCAAAGATGTGAGTACAAAAGCATATAAAGACATCAAGGCCAAAACGCTAAAACTGTATATACAAGTCTAAGTCAATAAGCATAAATTATAATTCTTTTGCATGCAACATAAAAAAGGCAGCAAACATTCAACCATAAGGACATATAAAAGGACAAACAGGGCAAGCAAATGGACTTAAGCAATTAATGCAAAGAATGGGGACGTGTAACTTAAAGCAAAATATATAGGATGTGAGACTTTTGTTTCAAGCAACAGAGCAATATGAAAAAAATTATGGACAGCACATTCTTTAGGAATTTGAAGAAAAGTGGCAATGTACTATGGCTAAACAATATATTTATATATAGACTACTATGCAATAATTTTTAATTCAAAACTAGGCAGTTATATATAGACTACTATGCAAAATTTGTTTTTGAAACCTAGCAATTATATATAGGCTACTATGAAAAAGAAAATTTCGAAACCTGGCAATTACTAAAGCATAAAAAATTCGAAACTTATGTATGTGCCTTTGTACTAATTTCTTTTAAAAGCTATAACATATCTTATATACTAAAGTTTAGGTGTTGAGTATCCATTTCAAAGTAATTGGGCATAAAGGACGAAATAAATCAATGCATCAAGTTATGTGCCTAATGCATTTTCATAGTAAACAAGGCTTCTCACATTCAAACAGCAGGGACTAAAGCAAAAAAAAAGACTAAGTAGCAGGCAGCAAACAAAGTACAACATAAGGCCTCAGGCATTTCCACTTTTCAATGAACAAAACCAAAATAAAACCACATTTCAATGAACAAAACCAAAATAAAACGAACAAAATTAAACAATGGAACAACGCATCAAATCAAGGCATATACTCAAAATTTCAGAGATAGCTTTTGTGAGTGATTAACTCACCTTAAATCCATAAATAGCAGCGTTAAACGATTGCACCACCCCCCCCCCCCACCGATGCCTAGGCCAGCCCGCCATTACTCGAACGCAACCACCACCAACGTCCGCACCTTCGGCCACGCAGCTCGACCTCCGTCATGCCAATGCTCTAATCCACGATGGCTCCCAATTTCTTGCCTTTGTTTAAATTTCCCAAATTTTGTTTTATCCTAAGAACCCTATCTTTTAGTTGTTGCCTTTATTTTTTTATAATCAGAAGAAAAAATATCAGATTGTCTTTTGAAAGCAAAGTATATGTATTTTAGTTTAAATAAGGTTATAGGCTTTGTTTAGGCTCAATCAAATTAAAAATATTTCTTTTTATTTTGAACAAAATTTAACAAAGGATTCTACTTAAATGAAAAAGTAAATTTTCATTCATTAATCTATTTCATAAGAAAAATCCAGTAAATGATTTAAACAATATTTCGACTAAATCAAAATCCATAAATTAAATCAATTATTCATCTAAATCAAATTTCATTTTTAAATCAAACAAAAATAAATTAAAACTAAATCAAAATTCTAGTTTTAAATTAATCAATACTAGTTAATTGTAATTAATTAGGTAATTAATAACGAGGTTGTTACAGACTTCCCCCCTTAAATAAACTGTGTCCCTGCAATTTTCTTAATGAAAGAAATCCATAATTTAATTTTCTTTGAAATCAATGATTTGCTAATTGGTTTCTTATATCATTTCCAAAACATTCGATTAATACCACTTCAAATTATAATGCTAAAAATCAAATTTTAAGTTATCGAAATTTCTCAAAATTCTCTAAAAAATTTCTAACGCCTCAAATTTGCGGAAAATTTCGCCAGCGTCTCCTTTGCGCGGCTAGTGTTTCGAAAGTTTACGATAGGTATATAATTACATAATATACATCCCATCTCAAGGATGAGGCATCCCGTAGGAAAAAACACAAAAATACGATATGTAATCCGAGATACGTACCTTATATTTGAAATATTAGCGAGTCCGCTAATATTCTTTAAGCAAACAATTTATAATCTTTTAAACGATATCTATTTAACTTCAGATAGCTGCACCTATCTCAAAAATTCATATTAGTAAATATCAAATTCGTATCATATAGGAGATATTAACAATTCATGATTACACTTTTATTAGATTGATAGCATAATATTACATAACAAAGAAATCCGTACTTAAATTTACAAGTTTAATTATTACTTATGTCAAAATGTCACATTCGATGTTTAGGAACCCTTATCGATAACATGGCGTCTCACATATCAATTAGAATCCTTAAACAACGTCCAGAAAAGTCAACACAATAGATAATCACAAGTTTAGATGCATTTATTTCATTATCACTAACATCATTGCATCCAATTTTAATTAAATTAACCAAACAATCTATTCCTAGCAACCAATCAACCAAAACATACATAATCAATTACGGTGGAACAATTCAATGTCTGAAATTCCGCTGCGCAACTCTGATTAATTCTAGATATTTAACTCTTAAACTTATTAACTCGATTTTCTCTAATTCTCTTATTTAAAAGAAATTTTTTTACTTTAAAATTAATTCATTCCAGTTTAATTCCAAAATTTTCAAAACTCTAAAAGATTTTACTCATTAATTTCCAAAAGTTTTAATGTCACAAATTCCAGTTTATCGATTTAAAATTTTTAAATCAATTTACGCCCCATATGATTATCCCGATAATTATTTTATATTCCTATCCCTAATTAGATAATTAATATAACTGTCTACCACACACCCCAAGGGACGTGACTTTAATTCATCTAGGTCTCGGATCTGTAATATTATATTCCATAATGTTCTAACACAGCTCGGATACCAAACTGTAACGACCCACCACGATACGCAGATTAACAAAGAACATTACAAGTAATGTCGTTTGCTAATCCGGAGAATATGGCTTGTTAAGGGCGATCGAATGTGAATATATCTTTATACTAATACTGACATGTCATTTATACCTTTTCACATACCATCTGAACTGAATTTGACGTGTAGAATATTAATACAAAGTAATAGACACACTGATTTCTCAGAATCGGAACGATATATCATATAAGCATCAGTCACAGATCACTGTGGAATAATAATCTCATATACACATATAAATATTTTTGAGTTTACAAAATGAAATACTAAACTCAATTTTTATACAAGTTTAACAATTCTCTAATCTCAATTATACATCTTATAAACATATTCACAAAAGTTCTAAATGAGATAAACTAAAAAGTCAAAAGTATTTATCTCCTTGCTAGCCTAAACATCCAAAGGTAAACTTGTCCTTTAACCTGAAAAGTCTCGGCCTGACCCGAGCAAAATAACATCCGGGTCAGACTATCTCTAAATATCCAATAGGGTGAGAACGGAATATAACAAAAGAATAAACAACATATAAGTAAATATAGATGTCCAAAATATAACGAGTTAGGCAATTAATTTAACTCAGAACAGGGTTATAAGTTTAAGTCATAGACACGAACTAGTCACTAAACACAGAATAATAAAATTAACTTAATTTAGCATCCACCATGTAACAACCCATAATTTTGTGAATATTTTTAATTAAATTTTTATTTGAAATTTTGATTTTTTAAATCATTTAAAAGTGAATTTTTAGAATTATTCCAATGTAAGTTTGGAATTTGTTTGTAATTTATTTTCCAAATGCAATAAATAAACGATTTTTGAAAATTTTATATTTTGGTCAAAATCTGAATTTTCAGTTTAAATATAAAAAAAAAATTGAATTTCAAATTTTAATCTTTTTCTTTGAAGCAGAATATATTTATGATATCTGTTCTGCTTTTCGTTTCGTTAAATTCTGAGTTATACTTTTTAAATCAGATAAATTACAGCATTTTTACACGCAGTTATTTACTGTATTTCAATTTCTAGTTTTCTATGTGCGTTTCTATATTTTTATTTTCTATGTTATTTTATTTTATTTTTCTATTTTGTTTGTCTAAACTTTATTTATTGGATTTCACTTGTGTGTGTATCTTTTCATAAAAGGCTTGGAAGAAATCAAGGAGACATGCATTACATTTCTTTAATGCTTGCCTTTTTATTTACCTACCCTCTTTATTACTTACCCTAGCCATTCACCGTTCATAGCCGTGAATTGCTCTTATTAATCATGTACAAACATATCAAAATATCATCTTTTCAATTGCATTTAAGAATCATATATATATATATATATACACATATATATATACATATATATATATATATATGTATGTATGTATGTGTGTTTCTTTCTCCTTATTTCTTACCTTTTATTTCCTAGCCTTTTTGTTTTTCTATCATTTACTCCTCTTTAGCCGTTAAAAATCTTTTCTTGCCATCCACTCCACTTCATAATTCACGTACAAAATTTATTTCTCATCTCTCATTTTTCATTTGCATTTAAAAATAAAATATATTGTACGTTTTTCTCCTTAACTTATGCCTTTCCGTTTCCTTAGCATTCATAACTCCTTAGCTCTTTTTTTTTCTCTTCTATAGCCGTGTATTTCCTTTTTCCATACACGTACAAAATTTATTTCCCATTATGATTCACATATTTCACTTGCATTTAGGAATAATATATGTATAAGTTTTTTTTTTCTCTTTATTTCTTGTCTCTTTGTTTTCCTAGCATTTACTCTATCAAATCACATAAAAATCTTCTCAATATCTCAGATCCTCATTTGCCTCTTCTGATTGAAATATTTTACAGTAAGTTTCTTTTATTAAATAGGAAATAAATCCCACTCATTCACTAGCCTTTTTATTTGCTAGCCTTTCATTTTCTAAACCCTACATCTTAGCCATTCAAATCTCTTGAAACCCTAGCCGCCTTCTTTTTATTTCTTATTCACGTACAAGTTCTCATCCTCTCATTTTCATTTGCGTGAAGAAAATACAACAAGCTCTAGGTTATTTCCATGGCTTCCTTCTCTCTTTTTTTCCCACTTTTATTTTATTTCCTCTTTTTTTCCTTTTGTTTTCTCCTTGCATAGCTCAGCCTCCACCACCACAACATAACCTCCTCCTCACTATTAGACCATGGCAAAGCCCACTTGGTGGTTGAAAGCAAGGTTATGTTCTTTGATTCGTAATTGCATAGTTTAATTCATCTTTTGTTGTGTTGAATCTTATTCTTATGATTTGTGTATTTGTTATATACAAGATCAATATCTTGGCTCTCCATCTATTCAAATCAGAATTGTGTCTAGTCGTGCTTTCGTGCTTTCCGGATTTTTGTTTGTGTGTTTGCTTTGCAAACTTCAGCGTAAAAAGGTGAGTAATCACACCTGACATTCATACTTATATTATTGTGAATTGATAGCAAGTGAAAGTGTAGAAATAATTATATTATGTTATACATGCCTGTGATATATTTATATGATATTAAATACTGTTTATATGCCTGTTACATCATCTGTTATATTTTATTTTATTTTACTGTTTATTTATATTCTGTTCTCACACTGCAAGTTCCCTGTAGAATAGAATCACTATGGGTTGAAATGATACATACCCGAACGGACTTTAGAATAGGGAAAGATCGTTATGGGCTGAAATGACAAGCCTAAGTGATTTTTATTTATTTTATTTAACTTGGGATTGCGGGTTTGAAATGATAGAACCCGTATTTTTCTTTGTAAATTACGGATTGAAATGATATATTATCCATATCACTTGACCTAGGTTAGAAAATATTATACAGACCCGTGGTTATTTTATAAGTTTTTCTGGAAGTTTTAAGTATTTTGAAAATGAAAATTTTGATATTTTAATTTAAATTTTGTTTTTAAAATGATTTAATAAAGTGAAAAATGATTTCATATGTATTAAAAATGTTAAATAAATAAATGGAAATTTGTGATTGGAAATATAAACTAATTTAGAAATATGTAAATTTTTAATTTATGAAGGAAACGTGTAAAGTTCTAATTAATGAAAGAAATATGTAAAGTTTTAATTATGAAAGAAACGTGTAAAGTTCTAATTAATGAAAGAAATATGTAAAGTTTTAATTTATGAAAGAAACGTGTAAAGTTCTAATTAATGAAAGAAATATGTAAAGTTTTAATTATGAAAGAAACGTGTAAAGTTCTAATTAATGAAAGAAATATGTAAAGTTTTACTTACTGAAAGAAACATGTAAAGTCTTAATTAATGAAAGAAACATGTAAGTCTTAATTTGTGTAATATTGATTTAAAATAATAAATGCCCTTTTTGTAATAAAACGTAAATTAAAAACGTACATTTGATAATGTAAGTTTAATTAGTGTAATATTGATTAAACGATAAATGCTCTTTACTGTAATAGGAATGTAAGTTAAAAAGTACATTTAATATGTAGGTTTTAATTAATGTAAATGACATATTTTAATGACTAAAATAATAAAGTTTCTTTATTGTAATGATAATGTAAGTTAATAAGGTACTCTTAACTTAACATAAGAATTTCAGCATTAAATTGGATATTACAGTAACAAAGTTTATTTAACTATAAGGCTATGATAAAATGACCATGTTAAAAATTTGTAAGTATATAAATACTTTGATTATATAAAATATTAAATTGGAAAGTATTACATTCCAAAAATGCTATGATTCCTTAAGGTTACATTACCAAAATTCTATGATAATTTAAAGAAAGATTTCAAGTTTAATAAATTAAAGGAAATATTCAGTGATTTTGAAATTTGGGTTTTATTGAAATGATATATTATTGAATTGGTTTTGAAATGGAAATGATATATTTTTGAATTGGTTTTGAATAGATATGTTTTGGGTTTGAAAGTATGTATTAGTTTGAAATAAATGATATGATTTTGAAATGGTTTAAAGGATGTATTTTGATTTGAAACATAAACTATTTTGAAATTTATAACCACGGGTTATAATAACGATTGGTTGGCAAAGAGACCGGGATCGGATATGGACATACTCTCTGTCGATACCGAAAACCACTTTGACAACCGTGTACGCAGTGGAGATTCCAGAATGAAGTAGGATGGTGGCGACGTTCTTAAGGTATGTTACGTGGACCCAACTCCCGTGAGTTGGCATAAGAGCTAAAACAGGAGCGATCTCGGACCAGTGAGGTAGCACCTCTTCTCGGACACATTTCTTCGATATTATACTCTTACTTGTGATTGATTAGATGGCCATCCTCCGATTTGGGAGTGTTGTTCGAGGTGGAACGGTAGTGGCTGCTATGCGTATCCATCAGTCCGTGTGCGTAATTGGTATATCTACCCTGGCATTGCCTAGTTGTGCCGTGTCACCTACCATATCGAGCTTTATTACGATTATGATTTTAAGATCTGACCGCGTTAAGGTTCTCCATCCCCTTAATGCTATTTTCTATATGATTATACTTTACTTATTTAGACACTATTATAATAGCGAATAATACTACATAGTAAATAGTTTAACGAATCCTTAAAGAATGGGCGATCCCAAGCATTCTTTAAGTTACTTGTACCTTTATTACAGTTCACTTGAGTTGGTTTACATTATATAAGTATGTATGTCCTGACTCGAATGTTTTGTGTTTTGCTTTACGCTCGGGTCAAACTGAGTGATACGGCATTAGAGACTCATCTTCGGAGCTGGAGTTTTGCTTTGAAGATCCAGATATCTATTCATTTTGTTATCCAGTTGATTCCAGTTGTACCTGATTTTCATACTGTTACTCCTGTTGTATCTTGGTATTCCTATTGTATCTTAATTAACTCTGATGTATTTATATAGTAGCTTCATGGACTACTATCTCTTTTACTTCCGCTGCATTATATTACTCTGTGTCTGTGATCTGTGATTTTTTATTTACTGTAAATGATGAGTTTGCCAAATTTTTATTTACAACGCGGTATTTTGAGCAATTCAAGTCCAACATGTGTGGATGCGAATGGTTGAAAATATCGGATCGTTACACACCAGAAGACACAAGAATATATATTTATTTCATGAACACAAGACACAAGAATATACATTTATTTCACAAACACAAGACACAATAATATATATTTATTTCACGAACACAGAATAGTCACATAATCCAAATATATAGAATCCAAAAGATCTTACTGAAAATGATTATAATAATCGTACATAGAACCGTAGCAAACAAACAAAAGATTTGGTATCACACGAACCGATTTGATACCTGGGATCATATAGAGGACGAGAATCACAGGATCACAAGACGATCTTAAGGATAGTAGCCATGACCGAATCTTTTAGATTTATTTTAGATTATTATACTTGAAAAGAAATCCAGGAGTAACTTCTTAAGGATCTAGCGGCCACTTGCCGCACACCAAAAGAAAGTAAACTCTAAAGGGCTAAATACTATCGCCTTCAGTAATCACTAGAATTTAACCAATACAACCCATACCGCATGGTGAAATCTAAGTATTTACTAAAGGATAGTAAATATCCCTTATTACGGATACCACCGAAAAACCTGAACTATATTCTCTTAAGGATATAACAACCACTTATTGCACACCAGAATAGAATACAGCTCTAAAGTGTTAAGTACTTCCCCAAGTATGATCACAAGAATTTAGCCATGGCATCCTATACTACCTGGTGAAATTCACGTATTTGTTAATGGGTTAGTAAGTTCCACTCAAATATTCTATTCAATGAGTTATACCATATTCGACGAAGAGTTATTCGAAAGCATTTAAACCGATTGATACCACTAAATCGATTATTAGTACTTCCTAAATTATAGAATTAAGGTTTTCAAAATGATTTATTTAAAACTCTTCTCCAAATTAAAAAGTCATAAAAAAATTCTAAAATCGCATATAAATACTACGTGTTAAACCAATAAAATCATATAAGAGTTTATACTTTCAAAATCCAAAATATACTTTTTCGTATATTTGAAATAATTTCCAAATACTTTAACCAAATAATTTCACAACAGGATCTTAGATTGATTTGCTAATAAGTTGAAATTGATAAATTGTACTAAACTTTCTTTTATAATTTGCTTGTTTTAAAAAAATCCATATGTATATATATATATATATATATATATATATATTAAATAAATGATCAAAAATTATGAAAGATTTAACCAAATTAATGAAAAAGGCAAGGACGCATAAATAATTGAAGAAAACATGGTGTGGCTCGTTTCAAAGAAATATGCTGTATCAAAGATGTAAGTACAAAAGAATATAAAGACATCAAGGCCTAAACGCTAAAACTGCATACAAGTCTAAGTCAATAAAGCATAAAATTATAGTTCTTTTGCATGCAACATAAGATAGGCAGCAAACAATCAACCATAAGGACATATAAAAGGACAAACAGGGCAAGGCAAAGGGCTTAAGCAATTAATGCAAAGCATGGGGACGTGTAACTTAAAACAAAATATATAGGATGTGAGACTTTTGTTTCAAGCAACAGAGCAATATAAAAAAAAATTTATGGACAGTACAATCTTTAGGAATTTGAAGAAAAGTGGCAATGTACTATGGCTAAACAATATATTTATATAGACACTACTATTCAACAAATTTTTTTTCGAAACTAGGCAGTTATATATGGACTACTATGCGAAATTTGTTGTCGAACCTAGCAATTATATATAGGCTACTATGAAAAAGAAAATTTTGAAACCTGGTAATTACTAAAGCATACAAAATTCAAAACTTATGTATGTGCCTTTGTACTAATTTCTTTTAAAAGCTATAACTTATCTTATATACTAAAGTATAGGTGTTGAGTATCCATTTCAAAGTAATTTGGCATAAAGGATGAAAAAAATCAATGCATCAAGTAATGTGCCTGACGCATTTTAATAGTAAACAAGGCTTCTCGCATTCAAACAACAAGGACTAATGTAAAAAAAAGACTAATCAGCAGGCAGCAAACGAAGTATAACACAAGGCCATAGGCATTTCCACTTTTCAATGAACGAAATCAAAACAAAACCACATTTCAATGAACACAACCAAAATAAAACAAACAAAATTAAACAATGGAACAACGCATCAAATCAAGGCATATACTCAAAAATTCAGAGATAGCTTTTCGGAGTGATTAACTCACCTTAAATCCCTAAATAGCAGTGTTAAATGATTGCACCACCCCCAATGCCTAGCATAGCCCGCCATCATCTGAACACAGCCACCACCAACATCCGCACCTTCGGCCACGCAGCTCGACCTCCATCATGCCACTGCTCTAATTCGTGACGCCTCCCACAGCCTTGGGTTTTAATGAATTTGCAATTTGAGATATGCCAATTTCTTGCTCTTGTTTAAATTTCCCAAATTTTGTTTTATCCTAAGAACCCTATCTTTTAGTTGCTGTCTTTATTTTTCTATAATCAGAAGAAAAAATATATCAGATTGTCTTATGAAAGCAAAGTATATGTATTTTAGTTTAAATAAGGTTGTGGGCTTTATTTAGGCCCAATCAAATTAAAAATATTTCTTTTTATTTTAAACAACATTTAACAAAGGATTCTACTTAAATGAAAAAGTAAATTTTCATTCATTAATCTATTTCATAAGAAAAATCCAATAAATGATTTAAACAATATTTTGACTAAATCGAAATCCATAAACTAAATCAATTATTCATCTAAATCAAATTTCAATTTTAAATCAAACAAAACTAAATTAAAACTAAATTGAAGTTTTGGTTTTAAATTAATCGATACTAATTAATTGTAATTAATTAGGTAATTAATAACGGGGTTGTTACAGACTTCCCCCCTTAAAGAAACTGCGTCCTTGCAATTTTCTAAATAAAAGAAATCCATAATATAATTTTCTTTGAAATCAATGATTTGCTAATTGGTTTTTGATATCATTTCCAAAACATTCGATTAATACCACTTCAAATTATAATGCTAAAAATCAAATTTTAAGTTATCAAAATTTCTCAAAATTCTCCAAAAAAATTCTAACGCCTCAAATTTTCGAAAAAATTTCGCCAGCGTCTCCTTTGCACGACTAGTGTTTCGAAAATTTACAATAGGTATATAATTACATAATATACATCCCATCTCAAGGATGAGGCATCCCGTAGGGAAAAACACAAAAATGTGATATGTAATCCGAGATACGTATCTTATATTTAAAATATTAGCGAGTCCGCTAATATTCCTTAAGCAAACAATTTATAATGGTTTAAACGATATCTATTTAACTTCAGATACCTGCACCTATCTCAAAAATTCATATTAGTATATAATATCAAATTCATATCATATAGGAGACATTAACAATTCATGATTACACTTTAATTAGATTGACAGCATAATATTACATAACGAAAGAATTCCATACTTAAATTTCCAAGTTTGATTATTACTTATGTCAAACTGTCATGTTCGATGTTTAGGAACCCCTATCGATAACATGGCATCCCACATATCGATTAGAATCCTTAAACGACGTCCGGATAAGTCAACACAATAGATAATCACAAGTTTAGATGCATTTATTTTATTATCACTAACATCCATGCATCCAATTTTAATTAAATGTAACCAAGCAGTCTATTCCTAGCAACCAATCAACCAAAACATACATAATCAATTACAGTGGAACAATTCAATGTCTGAAATTCCGTTGCGCAATTTCTGATTAATTCTCGCCTATTTAACTCTTAAACTTATTTAATCACTTTTCTCTAATTCTCTTATTTAAAAGAAATTTTTTTTACTTTAAAATTAATTCATTCCAGTTTAATTCCAAAATTTTCTAAACTCTAAAAGATTTTACTCATTAATTTCCAAAAGTTTTAATGTCACAAATTCCAATTTATCGAATTAAATTTTTAAATCAATTTACGCCCCAAATGATTATCTCGATAATCATTTTATATTCCTATCCCTAATTAGATAATTAACATAACTATCTACCACACACCCTAAGGGACAGGACTTTAAGTCATCTAGGTCTCGGATCTGTAATATTATATGCTATAATGTTCTGACATAGCTCTGATACCAAACTGTAACGACCCCACCGCGATACCCATGTTAGCAAAGAACATTACAAGTAATTTCATCTGCTAATCCGAAGAATACGGCTTGTTAAGGGCGATCGAATGTGAATATATCTTTATACTAATACTGGCACGTCATTTATACCTTTTCACTTAATATCTGAACTGAATTTGACGTGTACTGTATTAATACGAAGTAATAGACACACTGATTTCTCAGAATCGAAATAGTATATCATATAAGCATCAGTCACAAATCACAGTGGAATAATAATCTCATATACACATATACAAAGTTTTGAGTTTACAAATGAAATACTAAACTCGATTGTTATACAAGTTTAACAATTCTCTAATCTCAATTGTATATCTTATAAACATATTCACAAATTTTCTAAATGAGATAAACTAAAAATTCAAAAGTGTTTATCTCCTTGCTAGCCTAAACATCCAAAGGTCAACTTGTTCTGTAACTTGAAAAGTCTCGGCCTGACCCGAGCAAAATAACACCCGGGTCAGACTATCTCTAAATATCCAATAGGGTGAGAACGGAATATAACACAAGAATAAACAACATATATGTAAATACATATGTCCAGAATATAACGTCTTAGGCCATTAATTTAACTCAGAACAAGGTTATAAGTTTAAGTCACAGACACGAACTAGTCACTACACTTAGAACAATAAAATTAACTTAATTTAGCATCCATCACAAGACACAAGAATAAATATTTATTTCATGAACACAAGACACAAGAATTTATATTTATTTCACTAACACAAGACACAAGAATATATATTTATTTCACTAACACAAGACACAAGAATATATATTTATTTCACGAACACAGAATAGTCATAGAATCCAAATATCCAGAATCCAAGAGATCTTACTCAAAACGATTATAATGATCATACACAGAACCATAGCAAACAAACAAACAATTTGGTATCACATGAACCAATCCGATACCAGGGATCGTACACAGGACGGGAATCACAGGATCATAAGACGATCTCAAGGAAAGCAGCCATGACCGAATCTTTTAGATTAATTTTAGATTATTACACTTGAAAAGAAATCCAGGAGTAACTTCTTCAGGATCTAGCGGCCACTTGCCGCACACCAAAAGACAGTAAACTCTAAAGGGCTAAATACTATCGCCTTCAGTAATCACTAGAATTTAACCAATACGTCCCATAGCGTATGGTGAAATCTAAGTATTTACTAAAAGCTGGTAAATATCACTTATTACGGATACCAGTGGAAAACCTGAACTATATTATCTTAAGGATCTAGCAACCACTTGTCGCACACCAGAAGAGAATACAACTCTAAAGTGTTAAGTACTTTCCCAAATACGATCACAAGAATTTAACCAAGGCATCCCATACTACATGGTGAAATTCATGTATTCGTTAATGGGTTAGTAAGTTCCACTCAAATATTATATTCAATGAGTTATTCCATATTCGATGAAGAGTTATTCGAAAGCATTTAAACCGAGTGATCGATACCACTAAATTGATTATTAGTACTTCCCAAATTATAGAACTAAGGTTTTCATAATGATTTATTTAAAACTCTTCTCCAAATTCAAAAGTCACAAAAAATGCTAAAATAGCATATAAATACTAAGTGTTAAATCCAATAAAATCCGATAAAAGTTTATACTTTCAAAATCCAAAATATACTTTTCCATATATATGAAATAATTTCCAAATAATTTAAGCAAATAATTTCACAACAGGATCTTAGATTGATTTGATAATAAGTTGAAATTGATAAATTGTACTAAACTTTCTTTTATAATTTGCTTGTTTTAAAAAAAATCTGTATGTGCGTGTGTGTATATATATATATATATATTAAATAAATTCTCAAAAATTAATGAAAGATTTAACCAAATTAATGAAAAAGGCAAGGACGTATAAATAATTGAAGAAAACATGGCGTGGCTTGTTTCAAAGAAATATGCTATATCAAAGATGTGAGCACAAAAGCATATAAGACATCAAGGCCAAAACGCTAAAACTGTATACAAGTCTAAGTCAATAAAGCATAAAATTATAATTCTTTTGCATGCAACATAAGAAAGGCAGCAAACAATCAACCATAAGGACATATAAAAATACAAACATGGCAAGGCAAAGGACTTAAGCAATTAATGCAAAGCATGGGGACGTGTAACTTAAAGCAAAATATATAGGATGTGAGACTTTTGTTTCAAGCAATAGAGCAATATAAAAAAAATTTATGGACAGCACATTCTTTAGGAATTTGAAGAAAAGTGGCAATGTACTATGGCTAAACAATATATTTATAAATGGACCACTATGCAGAAATTTTTTTTGAAACCAGGCAGTTATATATAGACTACTATGCGAAATTTGTTTCGAAACCTAGCAATTATATATAGGCTACTATGAAAAAGAAAATTTTGAAACCTGGCAATTACTAAAGCATACAAACTTCGAAACTTATGTATGTGCCTTTGTACTAATTTCTTTTAAAAACTATAACATATCTTATATACTAAAGTATAGGTGTTGAGTATCCATTTCAAAGTAATTGGGCATAATGGACGAAATAAATCAATGCGTCAAGTAATGTGCCTGACGCATTTTCATAGTAAACAAGGCTTCTCACATTCAAACAGCAGGGACTAAAGAAAAAAAAGACTAAGCGGAAGGCAGCAAACGAAGTACAGCATAAGGCCACAGGCTTTTCCACTTTTCAATGAACAAAACCAAACTAAAACCACATTTCAATGAACAAAACCAAAATAAAATGAACAAAATTAAACATTGGAACAACGCATCAAATCAAGGCATATACTCAAAAATTCAGAGATAGCTTTTTTGAGTGATTAACTCACCTTAAATCCCTAAATAGCAGCGTTAAACGATGCCTAGTTTAGCCCGCTATCACCTGAATGCAGCCACCACCATGTTCGCACCTTCGGCCATGAAAGCAAAGTATATGTATTTTAGTTTAAATAAGGTTATGGGCTTTATTTAGGCCCAATCAAATTAAAAATATTTCTTTTTATTTTAAACAACATTTAACAAAGAATTTTACTTAAATGAAAAAGTAATTTTTCATTCAATAATCTATTTTATAAGAAAAATCCAATAAAAGATTTAAATAATATTTCGACTAAATCGAAATCAATAAATTAAATCAATTATTCATCTAAATCAAATTTCATTTTTAAATCAAACAAAACTAAATTAGAACTAAATCAAAATTCTTGTTTTAAATTAATCAATACTGATTAATCATAATTAATTAGGTAATTAATAACGGGGTTGTTACACTAGCATAATCTCTACTCACGTTAGCATAGTGGTTGACTAATGGAGCTTCTTGAACTCCTCCTCCAGCAGCATTCCCTTCGACAACTCTAGCTGCGATCTCAGCTGTTAACAAAATTTCTTGTCAACATCCCCGATGCATTTCATTGGACTGTTTCATATGAATTCAACCTTTCAATTGAGTGGATTTTTCATTACTTGAGTGAAATGACTAAGTCGGAAGGTTTTGTGATCACAATTCTAACCCTAACAAAAGGGGATCGATACCAGAAGGTTTTAAGCAAGTATTTATCTCATATGTAGAGTTGGGGAAAGAATCATCTAACTTTCGGCCTTACCGGAAGGTTTAAGCATGATATAAGCATTTCAACTGGACGGGATCCATAATATTGCTAAACCTTTCGGTAATCCGGTAGGTTTCTTAGAAGCTCAAGAAGTCACTTAGCCCCCATCAAAGGATTTCAGTGCACTTTGAACCTCGCGACGTGACCAGATCAATAGTTTTATTAAACTTTCCGATGGGTCGGAAGGTTTAGGAATCCATTTAAACCCTTCGGTCAGCTCATTTAGGTCATATGATCTTCATCCTTGTCATTTCATTATATTTCCCTATGAAACCAAAAGTAATCCTCAATCTTAATGGTTATATTAAACCTTCCAAAAGATCGGAAGGTTTAGTATACCATTAAACCCTTCGAAAGGTTAAGAAACCATTCGAGGACATCAGATGATGAGACTGCTTTATTTGCCCTTCTTTTGATACTTTCGGCCTCCTAGGTTGGCACTCCACTTATGAAAACCTTTTGAAAAGAATGCATGATTCAAAAATTTTAAGGCAATAACAACAACTGAGTCAATATGCCATGAAACTTATATTCAGGACTGTCCCACAAGTTTCGTTCCCCCTTCTTTTGATTGATATTTAAATTGAGCAGAATGGAACTTATGAGGTTGTCTGTTGAAAATTTCACAGCATATTCTCAAAATAAACAAAGAACATAATAAATAAATCATCTAAGACCAGCCGTTAATGTAAAATTAACGCTTGATCATGATTATCCCCAAATTCCGAGTTGATCGCAACCACAATTCTCTTTATTTCTCCATAATGGAATCTGAAACAAAATTTAAGAAGATAGCCCCCAATTTGATTTCAAAATTAGGGTTACAATGTGTTGAGCGCAGGCAGTAGAGATTGTTGAGTAAATGAAATGAGAGGAAGATCAGATCCCGAGACCGGACCCCTAGGGTCTTATTTATAGATGTAGGCGGTCCCCTTTCGGCCTTATGCTTTTTTCAAGACGGAAGGTTCCTTCTTCTATGCAGTTGCGAACCTTTCGGTTTTAACGGAAGGTTTACTTTTCACACACCATCATGGGCCACTGAGCGCCATAGAAGGCCTTGTGTTTCTTAATGTATCTATACGCTCTTCATCTTCCTACAAGGTTGGTTCCTTATGAGACACTATGAACCTTCCTATCTTGTCGGAAGGTTGCTTTCTTGTGTAATTATTGCTGAGAGCCGCGCCTTTCCCGAATGCTGTCGGCAGGTGGCCTTTTTGTTGAATTATGAATGTTATCTTTATGTAAACATTTCGATATCGTTGAAAGATACTATACACGTACTTCAACCGGTTAGGAAGGCTCATTATGCTTCCGAAATGGTTGTCAACCATGTTATATATTCTGGTCCTATTCTTTCTACCTTTCTTGGCAGACATTTTCTTTGAATGACGAGTGATGAATCCCTTCGTCTGCTCCGAAGGGTTTAGATTTGCAGCAAACTTGTTTCTTGCATTCCTTCCTTTTTATTTAAAAGGCTTGGGGCGCTCTTCTTTCCTTTCATCTATTCATTACGTCAAGCGGCCTTATAACTATTTTTCTTTTTATACTTGCGAAAGCCCCTCCTCTGAAGTTACCGTGTGCTTCTTTTCCTCGGGTGTTATGCAAACCTTTCGGTGTCACCGAAAGGTAACTTTTTCTGTTACTCTTTGCCTCTGCGAAAGGTTTCTGACTTGCCTTCTTTATCTCCATTTGCATTTTATGGTTACATTTAGCCCCCCTTGTATAAAGAAGGCTTTTGTTATTTAGGACAAAGATTCTGAGGTCATAGAACTATCCCTGCATTCCTCCGGTTGATAATGAATAACCGAAGACCAGAAGACCCGATTTAACGTTGATAACAGAAGTCCTTGAAGTCCAGGATGCCACTTTTGGGACACTATTTTTTGATAACTTCTAACAGGAATTCCAGAATGTCATTTTCGTTAACTGATAAGGGAAGGCCGGAAGATCTCTTCCAATAGTTAATGATAGAAGTCCAAAATACCAATTTCGGGAGTTAATAATAGATGACCAAAATACCAATTTTGGCAATTAATAATAGAAGACCAGAATACCATCACTGGTAATTAATAATTGAAGACCAGAATGCCATTGCTGGCAATTGATAATTGAAGACTAGAATACCATTGATGGTAATAATTGATTGAAGACTAGAATACCATTGCTGGTAATTAATAATTGAAGACCAGAATACCCTTTCCAGTATCAAGTAATAGAAGATTGGGATATTATCTCTTGCAATAGGAGCCCAGAACTCCCGTCTGGCAAATGTTCATGAGAAGAAGTCAGTGACTTCCCTTTGATTTTCTTATTGAATATGCCATCCTTCGGCTGTGTTTGTGCTTTGCATGCTATTGCTTTCTGGGGCCTGAGTTTTCTTTGTCTATTTATCATTTATTCTGGCCTATTTCAGGCAGGGACTCTTTTGTCCGATTTTGTGCTTATTTTAGCAGAGCCTATTTCAAGCTGTTTGTCATATCTGATAGTACCGACTTTTTGGCGGTTGCTATTTCAAGCTATGCCAATTTCTAGCAGTGCTTGTTTCAGGCATGGACTTTTCTTAGTCCGCCAGACATTTCATCCGGGTTTCCGGTGCGCTCGGCTAGCTTTTTCTGAAGCAGGGTCCGAGGACTTACCTGACCTCCCTCCAGGAGGCGCCTTAGCCTGGTCATAGCATGACGTGGTTAAGGGATTGTTCGGAACCTTGGCCAGGCCATAGCATGGCGGGACTAAGGGATTACCCGTCCTCCCTCTAGGAGGTGCCTTATCCTGGCCATAGCGTGACGCGGATAAGGGCTTGTGCTGCTTTAACCTAGCCATTTCTGGTTTTGGCGTGGATAAAGGCTTACGCCCTCCCTCCAAGAGGTGCCTTGACCTGGCCTTCTTGGCGCGGCCAAGGGCTTTCTACCATTGTTGGTAGCCTACCATCTTAGGTAGTCCAAGTTTAAGAAGAATTTCATTCCCGAACATGTAGATTTTCTTTACTAGATCATAGTAGAGGTGTTCTTGGAAACACTTTATTCATTTATAGTTGGAAAATATAGTCTCAAATGTTCCACGTTCCAGGTTCTAGGCACCATATTCCCATTAGGGTAGCATAGCTTGTAGGCTCCTGAAGGAATTTCTTTGAAGATTACCAACAGACCTTCCCAATTAGGTCCCAGTGGTCCATCCGATGGTTTTTAGCATTGGCCATTACCCTTCAAAGTACTAAATCCCTTTGTCTGGATGACCCGACTTTTACCTTTGAGTTGTAGTATCTTGATATCCTCCTTTGATATTCAGCCGTTCTCAAGGCTGATTCATCTCTTAATCCATGAATCAGGTCGAGTGATTCCTTTCTCAATTCCTGGTTTGGATTAAAGGCGTAGGCAATTCTTCTATGAGAAGGTACCTCAATCTCTACAGGTAGAATTTCTTCACATCCATATGTTAGAGAGTTTGTGGTATGACCCGTTGCAGTTCTAGTTGAAGTTCTATAAGCCCACAGAACTAAGAGCAACTCTTCTACCCAATTTCCTTTTGCCTTGTTTAGCCTCTTTTTCAAGATGGTTTTGATTGTTTTATTAGCTACTTCGACGGCTCCATTGGCCTTCGGATGAGCGACCGAGGAGAAGCTTTTTATTATCCCATTCTTATGGCAAAACCGTGAAAACTCTTCACTCTCAAATTGAGTCCAATTGTCGGATATTATCTTATAAGGTATCCCAAATCTTGTGACAATGTTTTTGATGACAAATCTCAACACTTTCCCTGAGGTAATCTTCGGGAGTGGTTCTGCTTGAACCCATTTCGTGAAATAATCTACTGCCACCACAGCATATTTTGCTCCTCCTTTGGAGATTAGAAGCGTTCCAATTAAGTCGATTCCCCAAATGTCAAATAGCCCTGGGTTAGTAATAGGGGTTAGTTTACTTGGCAGGAGACGTGGTATTTTGGAATAACGCTGACATTTCTCACACCTTTTAACATACTCCATAGTTTGGTTAGTTAGATGTGGCCAGTAAAACCCTTGCCTCATTATCTTCTTGGCTAGTTTTATTCCATTATAATGATCCCCATAAAATCCTTCATGTGCTTCCCTTATTATTTTCAATCCGTTTTTAGGTTTCACACACTGCAAATAGGAAAGGGCATACCCTTTCTTATAAAGAATTCCATCCATAACGGTAAAGCTCTGAGCTTGCCGTTTTAGCCTCCGCGCTTCTACTTTATCTGCGGCAATTTTCCATTGACTATATAATCTATGATTGGTGCCATCCAAGTGTTTTCATAACTTTCTTCTGCTATTAGAGCTACAGATTCTTGATTTGGTATTTCTTGGTCCATCTCTTCGGATTCTGATGCCAATGCCTATGATCGGGTTAATACTAGTATTTCTGCAACTTTCTCTTGTCCGTTTTCCTCAATGTTGGGATAGGCCTGAAATCCTACTGGTACAATTCGAGTTTCAGGAGCTCCTCTTGAGCTTGCCAATTTATCCAGTGAATCTACCTGAGAGTTTTCTCCTCTTAGTATTTGATGTACGGAGAAATCTTTAAAAAGTGCGAGCATCTTCAAAACTTTCCTCACATACTGGCTAAGTTTAGGATCCTTGGTTTGATATACTTGCTTGATATGGTTAACCATTAATTGAGAATCGCTGAATATCTGGATTCTCGGGATTTTAAGTTGCAAAGCAAGGGTTAATCTAGCAACCATAGATTCATACTCTGCTACATTGTTAGTTTCTGAGAATCCCAACTTCATAGCATAGTGTAACTTGTGCCCATTTGGGGTAATTATCACATATCCTACCCCCACTCCTTGCTCATTTGATGCACCGTCCACAAATAGTTGCCACTTGGGTTTTGTATCTTTTTCCTTTTTGGATTGCTCTAAAATGAACCTTGTACATTCATTGATAAAATCGTCTAATGCTTGACCTTTTATAGCCGTTCTAGGCTGATATGCTATATCGTACCGACTTAGTTCAATTCCCCACTTAATTAACCTTCTAGAAGTTTCGGGCTTGCCAAAGACTTGCTTCAATGGGAAGTTGGTCAAAACTTTTACTGGATGTGCTTGAAAATAAGGCCTTAGTTTTCGAGCTATCAGAATTAAACAGTACGCTAGCTTTTCAATGACTAGGTATCGGATCTCAGCATCCTTTAACCTTCTGCTTACGTAGTAAACTGGTAGTTGCAATCCCTCGCTATTTCTAATCAATACCGAGCTCACCGCATGTTCAGAAATTGCCATATATAAGAAGAGATCTTCCCCCTCTTCGGGGCTAGATAAGATTGATGGCTTATCCAAGTGAAGCTTCTGTTCTTGAAATGCCTTTTTACAATCTTTGTTCCATTCGAAATTCTTCCTCTTCTTGATCACTTTAAAGAACGGTATACACTTATCAGTGGCTTTTGATATGAACCTGCTTAGTGCTGCCACTTTGCCATTCAAACTCATAACGTCTTTATTTGTCCTTGGTTCTGCCATATTCTTAATGGCCTCAATCTGTTCTGGGCTAGCCTCAATCCCTTGGCACTCACGATATATCCAAGAAATTTTCCGGAATGGACTCCAAAGTTGCATTTTTAGGGGTTGAGCTTCATTTGATACTTGCGGAGCACTTAAACATTTCATTCAAATCTTCAAGGTGATCTTCCGCCTCTTGAGATTTCACCAACATGTCATCAACATAAACTTCCATATTCCTCCCAATTTGTTCTTTGAACATTCGGTTAACCAACTGTTGATAAGTTGCTCCTGCATTCTTCAACCCGAAAGGCATTACCTTATAACAATAGGTTCCTTCGTCTGTAATGAAGCTAGTATGTTCCTCGTTGGTTTTAAACATAGGAATCTGATTGTACCCAGAATATGCCTCCATTAGGGAAAGCAGCTTATGTCCACTGGTAGAGTCGACCAACTGGTCTATCCTTGGCAACGGGTAACAATTTTTTGGACAAGCTTTATTCAAATCTGTGTAGTCTATACAAGTCCGCCACTTTCCATTGGATTTCTTTACCAGAACCAGATTTTCCAACCATTTGGGATATCGAACTTCCCGGATAAACCCATTTTGTTGCAACTTCTTAACTTCTTCCTTCAGGGCGTCAGTCCTAACCTTATCAAACTGCCTTTTTTTTGCCGAACCGGGGGAATGTCTGGATTGATATTTAGGGCATGGCTCGTGACCATGGGACTAATTCCAACCATGTCAGAGTGGGTCCAAGCAAAAACGTCCTTATTGTCTTTTAAGAATCCTGTCAATCTTGACTTTAGATGTTCCTCAAGACCCTTTCCCACTCTGACTATTTTGGTGGAGTCGGTAGAATCTAGTAGAACCTCTTCAATTTCTTCGACCGGCTTAACTCTTTCCACCTCTCCTCGACAATCTAATTCTGTAATGATTTCTCTTTCTTTGATTGAGTTGGAATCTGTCCTCTTTCTTTTTCCATAAACTGCAAAACACCTTGCAGCAATACGTTTATTAGTTTTATCATATTTATTCTTTGCTTTGAATGATGGATGTAGAAACCCATCTTTCGAAGGCTGCAGAATAATAGAAGAATCAAAGTAACATGTATACTCCCTGTTTTATTGTTCTAGGGTTGCAAAGTACATTTCTCGAGATGCGAATTGTAAGCCCCGGATAGTTCCTCAGCCGCTTTTAGTGAGTAATTTAAGCATTAGATATTTCGGTGAGACGAATGCATCCACCTCATCCAGCGTCGGCCGTCCACAGAAGGCGTTATAGAATGATGGATGATCTATGATCACAAAGGTCGTTTCAAAGACTCGGGAACATAGGGGAAGTCCCAATTGGACAAAAAGCTTCACCTGCCCAAGTGGAGTTATCGCCTTATTGTTGAACCCAAAGATTGGCTCGGGACTAGGTTCAAGTCTATCTTTGGAAATACCCATTTGATCAAATGCATGGCGGAATATCACATTCACAGCGCTTCCCGTGTCAACCAGGATTTTCGTGACCACCGAAGATCCTATTTGGGCTATGATCATTAAAGGATCATTGTGGGGATGATGGATCCCCCTCCTTAGCTCCTGTGGATTAATTACTAGTGTATGCATATTGATGTTGTGTTTCGGACTTTTGAACGACGACTCTTCCTGTATAGAGAATACACCCTTTTTAGCTTCTCGAATGTATTTGCTTCGGGCACTTTGACTTCTACCAGCTGGATGTGGTCCTCCATATATGACATCAGTCCTCTTTTGTCGTGGACTTAAGCTTAGTGGGTCATCTTCCTCGATCACATTTACAGCATTTCCAGCAGGCTTCCTTGCGTCATTGTTTGTCGAGAGAGTTTGCTGTGGGTTCTTCATGAATTCCTTCAACTGCCCCTCTCGAATCAACTTCTAAATTATCCCAGCTAGAACCTTACGCTCATTGGTTTGGTGGCCATTAGCTTTGTGGTAGGCACGGTATTTGTCTCCTTTTTTCTGCTCAGGATAATTTTGAGCCTTAAATGAAGTGGGGAAGTTGACCGTATCCTGGGTCATCGCATAGATGTAGGAGATTGGTCGATTTAACGCCACCGCGTTAGTATTGGTATCCTCCCACCTAGCTCTCTTGGGAACTCTCTTCGGGCCAAATATACCGTTGTCATTCTTATGACCAAATTTCTTTTTTGATTAATACAATTCGTCCATTCGGATGAACTTGTCAGCTTGGAAATGAAAATCTTGAAGATCCCGACATCCATGAATGAACAGCTCCTTCCAGAAAGGAGAATTAACTATGAGTCCTGAGTGGACATCGATGAGTTTATCTATGTCGTTCATGCCTTTGGCCTTCAATGCTTCTTTATTGAATATCTTTAGATAATCCCCTAACGATTCTCCATGATTTTTCTTGATGTTACCAAGCACGGTATAATCAGTAGAAGGATCTTTACATATGCAGAATCGAGCAGAGAATTCGTATGAGAACTGCTTCCAAGAATATATCGTATTTTCACGATATTGCCGATACCATTTAGCTGCGACCCCTTGTAACGTGACCGGAAAAAGTTGACACCTCACAGCGCTAGAAGCGTTATATAAATCCATCTGGCTATCAAACGCCATCAGATGGTCATCCGGGTCGGTTGCCCCATGATATTTCATGCTGGGGACCTTCACATGAGATGGTATTGGAGCTGACATAATTTCATCGATGAAGGGTGCAACCCTTTCATTGTTGTTCACTCTTTCGTCTTCAGTTCTTTTGCACTTAGCATTTAGCAGGTCTTTCATAGCCTTTTCCGCCACATCCTTAAGATAGGCTTAATTGTTCATGTAGTCTCTTTGATTAGGTTTATAGCCGTCTGAAGTTGAACTCGCGGAACAATCTTTATCTTCCGCATGAACTTTTCCATGATAATTAGCCTTCGATGGAAGGCCCTCCTTCTGTTTTGATAGAGAAATGTGAGCTTTACCTTTGATAGCACTTGCATTGGTTTTCAGATTCCTTCTTGGAGACTCAACTTCTTCCCCTGAAGTGGTAGCTTTCATTGACGATCGGTGAGATAACACTTCGTTCAAAAATCTTTCATTTCTACCTTTCTTGGAAGACATTTGCTTTGAATGAGGAGTGATGAATCCCTTCGTCTACTCTGAAGGGTTTAGACTTGCGGCAAACTTGTTTCTTGCATTACTTCCTTTTTATTTAAAAGGCTTGGGGCGCTCTTCTTTCCTTTCATATGTTCATTACGTCAAGCGGCCTTATAACTATTTTCTTTTTATACCTGTGAAAGCCCCTCCTCTGAAGTTACCGTGCGCTTCTTTTCCTCGGGTGTTATGCAAGCCTTTCAGTGTCACCAAAAGGTAACTTCTTCTGTTACTCTTTGCCTCCATGGAAGGTTTTTGACGTGCCTTCTTTATCTCCATTTTCATTTTATGGTTAACACCAGCTTACATCATGTTTACGAAAAACTGATACATAGCCCCTATATCTACTTGTGGGACTCCAGCACCTACATTCTCATATTTAGCCTGACCTTGAGTCCTCCTTGTGTTTGGTCGGGCATTTCCATTGGTGGTGGTGCTATCTCCTCCTAGATTAACTCTGCCTCTTCTTCCGTCCTTATCTGTATTCAAGCCTAGTGAGATACAGAAGAATAGCCTAACAAAGATAGGAGTCTAGAGATAAAGCGTATACTTATATATAGCAAATGCAAGTACGTTACTATAGCGTTATCCCATACCCCAATCTTCACTCTAATTCCTAAGGATTATGTTTTCAAAAATCATTTTTTTAGTTAAAGTATTTCATAAACCTATGCTCTGATACCAAGTTGTAACATACCATATTTAGAGGCCCAAAGCTAAGCACTACAGATGCTGCAGTCATCTATAGTATTAACTTTCGACGACTAAATACACCTATGTTAAAAGTATCTATAATATCAGAAGCACTTGGATATGAAACAAATCACAGATTTCAAAACAAAAATTTTCCTTTACATTTCAAAACATATGTTCCATATTCAAATTACACAATCCCATAACTTTTCGCAAGCAAAGATCAAATATAATCATTACAATATACGCCAAGAGCGACATATGAAGATGCCCCCTTGGTTGATCAGAGTCATAACTAACTTAATACACAGCGGAAATGTAAGGACCCGGTTCTTCGACTTCCAAATATCGACATCAATACGTCTATTGTATCGACTGCCGAGCCATCGAATGCCGGAAAACCGAATTCTTAGGGTTTAAGAAAGAAGAGGTAGAAGAAAAGATAGAAGAAAAAGAAAGAAGAACAACAGAACAACATCAGAAACAGAAACAATATCAGAATCTCACATATCGCAGCGGAACAATATATAATAGATAATCACTAGTCTTTTAAAACAAAGAACTATATCAGTTTATACTTTTACCAATCAGAGTCAAAATACAACTCAATACAATAATGGACACTTATATAAACTTGTCCTCATACAGAATACACAGCGGAATAAATAAACAAGTACGAGAGTACGTCTCGCCATCCAGCTCATCTCCAAAGCTCCAGAATATCCAGAATATCCTGATAAAAATACCTCTAGGCTGCCCGTGTGGAAAATTATGGGCACCCAGAGTTTAGAAGGGAACAATAAACTCCGAGTCAGTCATGGTGACTGGTGTGAGATCGTAAAACAGTTATTTCACAAAGAAAATAAAATTAGTTCGCAATGCTTTTGGAAAATGAAACTACCATAAGACTTCCCACCACACACACAATGCAAACGCAGAATTGGAAGAGATTTCTTCTTATGATAGTCAAAGATGCTTACTACGCCAATCATTGGATTATTATTATTAATGTCTAGTGTAGAAAACATTTTGAAAGTATAATATTAATCTTAGCCAGCATACGACCAGTATCGTATGCCTACTATAGCTACCATCTAAACAGTGGTGACCACCATAAGTAAATGGCAGGTTCTACAACTAAAACCGTACAATTTCGTATTGGGAAATGGATTTCCAACAAATGGTCAGGCTAAGGAACTTCCTTTCCTACTGCCACATGGGATCACCTCTGGCTGGACATCCCGGGAGACAAACTGCTCTCTGCCAACACAAGGCCGGGTTACCCCTGTAACTAGGTAACTCACGAATATGTCATCCCCTAGTCCTTTGGGACCTTTATCCGAGCGCTCGGTAACCAACATCACACATAATAAATAAAGTGTGTCCACATGAGTAAGTATCTGGGCTCCATACCATGATACTACCCCTTTCCAGAAGGAAATGACATACCCTAAAGGGTGCGACCCTCATAACCTTGCCGCAACATTCCTGTTTCGACCATTTCTGGGTTGTTGAGGCCCTGACGAAGTCTCGTCCACAAAGCTATGCTTTTTCACATAGCCACGCATTGATCACAAATGATCAAATAAATGATCATCATCACAGCAACACTCAGCATGCCACATTACCAAATTGGGAATATATCGCTGATAAATTTCAACTACATAACCTCTGAGCTCGTACGTCTCAGAGAAGGGTGTTAAGCTAAGAGAATAAATTCTCCGCCACCAACAGAAATGTATTTGAAAGAAATCAGCTTTACATCTCAAAACGTAATGTTAGACATGTAACCATACAAGTTTGTTCCGGGTTCGAACAGAACCGAAGGCACTTCCGAAGAAGCCCTTGCAATCCGGGTATTCACAATCCCGATAAAACTTCCCATCACAAAGGAAATCTCTATACCGTATCTAACGGTGCAGAGACAATCGATAGGTTATCCTATCGTTTTCACAAATACCCGGTCTTCACCACCGGTCTTCAATACGATCCATATCGTCGTATTATTATTCAGAATGGGTTATCTGACACAAAGGTTCTTTCCCGGCTAAACCGAATAATAAGCGTTTGTTTGAAAAACAAATCAAGTGCCATTTCAAAGGCAATATTGATAGTCGGTGATTTAACTATCAACAATATTCACAACAATCATCAGATTTAAATAATTTTCCCAAATTATTTAATTTCAAAATATCTTTACAAGATATATATTTTTCCACACTTCACATTTGAAAACCAATTTCAAATCACATTTTCACACTTCATCTCAAAATGGTCCATTTAAACCAATTTAATAAATCATTATCGATTTATTTTAAATTTACATTCCAAAACTGTAAATTTATTTTCCATTTTAAAAATAAATCAGCGTTTATTTTTAAAACAAATTCCCCTTTCATTTCATAAATTCCATTTTGAATTTACATTCCCAAATATTCACTTTTAACCCCAAAATCAAATTCCATATTGATTTCTAATTTTATCTCAATATCGAATCAATTACCAATTGATTTCTAAGTTTTATTTCAATAGAACAAAACATTTCAATTTATTTCTAAGTTTATCTCCAAATAACAAACCATTTGCAAATCAACTTCCAAATTCATTTTTCAAATACCAAATCAATTACAAATTGATTTCTAAAAGTTTATCACTTTTAAATAAATTTCCTTATTCTTTCCAAATTATTCAAAATTCATTTATTAATATCTCTTCCCATATTTTGGAATTTATTCGGTAAGATTTCGAAAATCAATTTTAATACTTTAAAATTCCTTCTTTCAAATAAATTCACTTAAAGTTTTCCGCTTTAATTTCAAAATCCAATTTATATTCATTTCTGGTATCCAACAATACCAAAAATACATTCGGCTAAATTTTAGCCTTCAACAATTTCAATTATCAATAAATCATCCACAGATTATCAATAAATCACATCATTCACCTATGAAATAATATTCAAACAATTTGAGGAATCCAGTTGGATCCCTCCAACCTGTTTCCCTGCATTCACAGATGTTAGCACAATACCAATTCCACTTCGAGGTGGAATATCGCGGTATATTGGATTTATAAAAATATCAATCCGCTATTATGCGGCGCAATAGGGTCTCATCCGCTATATAATGCGGGAAATCAACAACTGCAATATATACATATGCCAATATATATATATATATATATATTGCTATATATAGATATATCCTACTATATCTAATATCACATCCAAACAGCAATAAATCAATAACTGCAATAACCAAATTTTCCTTTTGAGTGAGAAGATCTCACCTTTGCTTTAATTCGCAATCCATTTTTATTCCTGCTTGTTTTCTTCATTTTTGGCTTATTTCTTGATTTTAGACCTTGAATAAGCAATTTACAATTTATTAATATTTTAAATAACCAAACAATCCATTCCATTATTTGATTACTAAATAGTTAATTTTAACTAATTTTTCTTTAATATTTTTTTCAGTAACCTAAACATTGAAATAAGTTGACTAAACAAGTAAATCATTATAATCCATTATTTTAAAATTAAATGGTACGTTAAAACATATATATGTATATTTATTTTTTTCCAAAACTACATACATACTTAAAATAACTATATATTACTTTCACTGCCTTACTCCTCAAAATTACATACATTTATTGTTTTAAATTAAAATGTGAATGTGAATATATGTATATATTTATTCAAATTGAACTGAATTATTCCATACCTCACTGCCTAGACGAACTCCAGGCCAACACGCAGCCCTAACTCACGCTTGCCCATGCCGAGCGTCACCACGCTATCGCCAAAGCCTCGAACGAACGCCGCGGCATCGCCTCTGTGAACTTCAAACCACGCAACCACCTCGAGCTCCAACCCAGATCCTTCCACGATTTCGACTGCCGCCACCATGCCGCGTATACACGCGTGACAATCATTAAACCCTAGCTTCGCAACTCACGACTCCGCCTCGTCGCTCGACTACGGCCTCAACTCCGACCGATCGCGCTCTGTCGCGACTCCACCATCACGCGCACGCGAGTGGTCACGCAACATCTGTCGCCCACCTCGATTCGACGACTACAGCCATCATTATTTTTCTTTCGAATAGAGGAAATAAGGGGGAATTGATTTTGTGAACTTTGTTGAGAAAGGGGAGGGATTTGTTATAAATTAAGTAAATGCGAATTGAAATCGAACGACTTGATTTCTTTTTAGTGAAGGCCGCGACTTGATTTCACGATTTCAATTTTGTTTTAATTGGAACGAGATTAATTTTGAGAAGGTATATGGTTTCGACCATAAATTTCTTCTAACTGTTATACGTGTTGAGTTGTTTATTTTAGAGGGTGACACATGTTCAGAATGAAGAACAAGTGTTGAAAACCAGAATGAGGTCTTCCAACAATTATTATTTATATTTAAATTTCAAATTCAAGTTTAAATCATCTCGATTATCGCAACTCACAATCTCGATCCCCTATCGAGGCGTGCCGCTAGGCGTTTATAATGTTATACCCCTGTTCCGAACACAATGGAAAAGGTTTCGAGTCCAAACTCGAGCGTATGGAAAAGATAGCTTTTTGGACCAGTTATAATATTAAATTTTCGATTTAATTTCAGCGCGTTTGCTTATCTACGGCCAAACGATCACTCCAAACATTACGAAAATTGAAATCCGATAATAATACAATATTATGGATCCAATGGAACTGGTTTCGTCGAATTCCGAGACTATGCCCCGGAACGTTATTTTTTAAATATCGATTTAAACAAAAAAATTCAAAACTGAACAAAACAGTTTCAAATTCAATTCTGAAAGTTTCGATACCTTCAGAATTATCAATATAAATTTTCCAAGCCTTGAAAATATTTTTAATTAGCTTAAAACTGAAGATTCAAATTTTTACCCAATTGTAACAATTAAATTTACAAATTTATATGCCAATTTCATATTTACATTTGAAATTCAAGTTAAATCAACATTAAAATATTTAAATTCAATTAAATATTCTATTTCAAATGTTCAAAATTTCTGGGTCGTTACAATCTTCCCCCTTTAAAAGAATTTCGTCCCGAAATTACAAGTTAAGAAGAATGTTTCAATACCAGTAACTATTTTTACCAAAACCAAACAGTTTTATCAAATTTTCAAAACAAATCTTTTTATTAAAGATTCGTTATCACTTCAACTAACTTTCCAAACACTTTCATAGTTTCCAAATAACTTTATTTTACTTCACAATTCAAATTTAAATTCAAATCGTAAATTCTCAAAATTTTCCTAACACTCTAAATTTTTGAAAAATTTCGCCAGCGTCTCCTTTGCGCGGCTAACACGGTACGACTACAAAATGTCCCTATGGGCTCTCGAATCCCAATAGAAAACAAAATGCCAAGTGGCAAAATCAGAAACTCATCAAATTTCATACCGAAATTCAAATACATACCTTTTGTGGAGAAATTCAAATTTATCTTCGAAATCAAAATCAAATCCCAAATATCCTGTATATTTTATTTAACAACAATATCCAGATTTACTTATTGGATTCCCAATACCCATTTACTTAAGAATTTTCCTCAATTCATTTCTTAAGTTCAATATAAGTGTTTACATACTTCTTATATTTATTTTCACTTCACAAACAAAGTTATATATTCATTTCCTTTTAACTTTGCGTTTTCAATTCCATTGAATTCAATTTACAATTTAAATTCAATTTGAATTCTTTTTATTTTCAAATTTTCATTCAGATTTTCATTTCAAATTTTCTTGAATTCGATTCATCTTTAACTTCGAAGATTGAATCTCATTTACCTTTTCTAGTTCAATTCCTAGATTCCCATTACAATTTGAAAATCAAATTTCCGTTAACAAAATTTTTCCAAATTTTCAAAAATTTTCTAACTCTCAAAATTTTCAGAAAATTTTGGCGGAGTCTCCTTTGTACGGAGGAGCTTTTGCAATATGACAAAAGAGATAAATATATATACATCGACCAACTCGGTCGGAAAAGCAGAAAACAGTTCATATTACCTATTTTGTATTGCATAGGCGTACCTTTTTAGCATTTTTAAACAAAGCAGTTTATTATTAGCATTCGCGCAACCCAAAATGTAGCCAAACGGCTTCAAAAACCTGCACTTACTCAATTTAAACAGGTAAGTGACAAATATAGGAAATCTATTAACATTTCATTCATCTTCAATAACAAATATATAGATTTCATTAGCCATACATCCAAAATAAATTCCATTAGCAATTTATAAAATTTCAATACAACTTTAGTTGCTTACGACCAATTCACATACCATTTTTATTCAATTCAATGGTTTACAATTCATTTTCTTCCATTATATTCATTTTTAAATGAATCTAACTCATATCTATTTCAATTGATACAAAAATCAATTTCTATTTGCTTTTATTAACTCATAGAATTTATACAGTCTCGTTTTTGTCAAACGATAATTCTTTCTATTCAAATTCGTTAATATTCATGCAACTAAATGATTACTTGAACTAACAATCATTTAAATTGATTCCATTCAATTTAACTTACATTCCATATTCTCATTCATTTCATTTGAACCATTTCACAAAAAATTTCTTAAGTCGAGCATTTATTCAATATTTACTTAAGCTATTTCACTTCAAAACTCAAGTTCATTTCCTTGTAAACAATTTCCAATTTCAATTCTTGATTTGATTTTCATTTATCAAATTTATTCCATTCACTAATTTAATTCAATTAGTACATTCACTTTTTCTTTTTTAAATTTCACATTTCCATATTCAATTCATCGTGAATTCATTTTATCAATAACAAGGAAATTTTTATTTTATTTCTACTACCCACTTGAATTTATATACAAATTCAAACCATTTTAAATTTAGCTTACAACTCAACTTTAATTTAACTAACTTCAATCTCCAATTCATTATTGCGTAAATTAATAAATTATCAAGTTTATTTACTTGAATTCAATCCATTTCATTATTCTATTCCCATTCATTCATTTACAAGTGTAGTTTCATTGGTTCACTTACAAATTCATTTCTTTTCAATTTGAATTTCATTACAATCAAACTTTAAATATTTTATAAGTTATCAACTTATTTTATATTCCATCTGTGAATTTTATTTTCAAATATTTTCTTGGAATTCTATTTCAATTATAAATCTCATTTACAATTACATTTACAAATTCATTCGTATATGAATTCAATTCCTCATCTTTCAATCCATATTTATAAATTTCATTTGTTAAATGAATTTATCTTCAATCTTTGGTTATACATTTTTTTCTTATTCAATTTCAACATAACAACGATAATATTTCAATGTTATCACTTCCTAACAACCAAGCATCCATATGCTATGATAATTCATAGAAAATCATTTCTTTTCTATACAAAAATAGTTTTGGGCAAAATTATTTCACTTACCCTATATAAAACAACACTGTGTCAGTTTATCTTATTTAAGAGTTTAGAAACCCCTATCGATTACAGTTGGCCAGACTGCACCGACCAGAATCTATAAACAATCAACCGATAAGTCAACACAATATAAAACAAATTTTGTATTCACTAACAAATACGCCCTCATATCTATTATTACACTCACACTCATTCTAGAGTACTACTGACTCTATCTCTAATGAGCAACACCCAACAGAGCCATGGTTGTCGCTTAACCATATGCTCTGATATCACGTTGTAAGGACCCGGTTCTTCGACTTCCGAATATCGACATCAATACGTCTACTGTATCGACTGCCGAGCCATCAAATGCCGGAAAACCGAATTCTTAGGGTTTAAGAAAGAAGAGGTAGAAGAAAAGATAGAAGAAAAAGAAAGAAGAACAACAGAACAACATCAGAAACAGAAACAATATCAGAATCTCACATATCGCAGCGGAACAATATATAATAGATAATCGCTAGTCTTTTAAAACAAAGAACTATATCAGTTTATACTTTTACCAATCAGAGTCAATATACAACTCAATACAACAATGGACAGTTATATAAACTTTTCCTCATACAGAATACACAGCGGAATAAATAAACAAGTACGAGAGTACGTCTCGCCATCCAGCTCATCTCCAAAGCTCCAGAATATCCAGAATATCCTGATAAAAATAACTCTAGGCTGCCCGTGTGGAAAATTATGGGCACCCAGAGTTTAGAAGGGAACAATAAACTCCGAGTCAGTCATGGTGACTGGTGTGAGATCGTAAAACAGTTATTTCACAAAGAAAATAAAGTTAGTTCGCAATGCTTTTGGAAAATGAAACTAACCATAAGACCTCCCGCCACACACACAATGCAAACGCAGAATTGGAGGAGATTTCTTCTTATGATAGTCAAAGATGCTTACTACGTCAATCATTGGATTATTATTATTAATGTCTAGTGTAGAAAACATTTCGAAAGTATAATATTAATCTTAGCCAGCATACGACCAGTATCGTATGCCTACTATAGCTACCATCTAAACAGTGGTGACCACCATAAGTAAATGGCAGGTTCTACAACTAAAACCGTACAATTTCGTATTGGGAAATGGATTTCCAACAAATGGTCAGGCTAAGGAACTTCCTTTCCTACTGCCACATGGGATCGCCTCTGGCTGGACGTCCCGAGAGACAAACTGCTCTTTGCCAACACAAGGCCGGGTTACCCCTGTAACTAGGTAACTCACGAATATGTCATCCCCCGGTCCTTTGGGACCTTTATCCGAGCGCTCGGTAACCAACATCACACATAATAAATAAAGTGTGTCCACATGAGTAAGTATCTGGGCTCCATACCATGATACCACCCCTTTCCAGAAGGAAATGACATACCCTAAAGGGCGCGACCCTCATAACCTTGCCGCAACATTCCTGTTTCGACCATTTCCGGGTTGTTGAGGCCCTGACGAAGTCTCGTCCACAAAGCTACGCTTTTTCACAAAGCCACGCTTTGATCAAAAATGATCAAATAAATGATCATCATCACAGCAACACTCAGCATGCCACATTACCAAATTGGGAATATATCGCTGATAAATTTCAACTACATAACCTTTGAGCTCGTACGTCTCAGAGAAGGGTGTTAAGCTAAGAGAATAAATTCTCCGCCACCAACAGAAATGTATTTGAAAGAAATCAGCTTTACATCTCAAAACGTAATGTTAGACATGTAACCATACAAGTCTGTTCCGGGTTCGAACAGAACCGAAGGCACTTCCGAAGAAGCCCTTGCAATCCGGGTATTCACAATCCCGATAAAACTTCCCATCACAAAGGAAATCTCTATACTGTAGCTAACGGTGCAGAGACAATCGATAGGTCATCCTATCGTTTTCACAAATACTCGGTCTTCACCACCGGTCTTCAATACGATCCATATCTTCGTATTATTATTCGGAATGGGTTATCTGACACAAAGGTCCTTTCCCGGCTAAACCGAATAATAAGTGTTTGTTTGAAAAACAAATCAAGTGCCATTTCAAAGGCAATATTGAAGTTGGTGATTTAACTATCAACAATATTCACAACAATCATCAGATTTAAATAATTTTCCCAAATTATTTAATTTCAAAATATCTTTACAAGATATATATTTTTCCACACTTCACATTTGAAAACCAATTTCAAATCACATTTTCACACTTCATCTCAAAATGGTCCATTTAAATCAATTTAATAAATCCTTATCGATTTATTTTAAATTTACGTTCCAAAACTGTAAATTTATTTCCCATTTTAAAAATAAATCAGCGTTTATTTTTAAAACAAATTCCCCTTTCATTTCATAAATTCCATTTTGAATTTACATTCCCAAATATTCACTTTTAACCCCAAAATCAAATTCCATATTGATTTCTAATTTTATCTCAATATCGAATCAATTACCAATTGATTTCTAAGTTTTATTTCAATAGAACAAAACATTTCAATTTATTTCTAAGTTTATCTCCAAATAACAAACCATTTGCAAATCAACTTCCAAATTCATTTTTCAAATACCAAATCAATTACAAATTGATTTCTAAAAGTTTATCACTTTTAAATAAATTTCCTTATTCTTTCCAAATTATTCAAAATTCGTTTATTAATATCTCTTCCCATATTTTGGAATTTATTCGGTAAGATTTCGAAAATCAATTTTAATACTTTAAAATTCCTTCTTTCAAATAAATTCACTTAAAGTTTTCCGCTTTAATTTCAAAATCCAATTTATATTCATTTCTGGTATCCAACGATACCAAAAATACATTCGGCTAAATTTTAGCCTTCAACAATTTCAATTATCAATAAATCATCCACAGATTATCAATAAATCACATCATTCACCTATGAAATAATATTCAAACAATTTGAGGAATCCAGTTGGATCCCTTCAACCTGTTTCCCTGCATTCACAGATGTTAGCACAATACCAATTCCACTTCGAGGTGGAATATCGCGGTATATGGGATTTATAAAAATATCAATCCGCTATTATGCGGCGCAATAGGGTCTCATCCGCTATATAATGCGGGAAATCAACAACTGCAATATATACCTATGCCAATATATATATATATATATATTGCTATATATATAGATATATCCTACTATATCTAATATCACATCCAAACAACAATAAATCAATAACTGCAATAACCAAATTTTCCTTTTGAGTGAGAAGATCTCACCTTTGCTTTAATTCGCAATCCATTTTTATTCCTGCTTGTTTTCTTCATTTTCGGCTTATTTCTTGATTTTAGACCTTGAATAAGCAATTTACAATTTATTAATATTTTAAATAACCAAACAATCCATTCCATTATTTGATTACTAAATAGTTAATTTTAACTAATTTTTCTTTAATAATTTTTTCAGTAACCTAAACATTGAAATAAGTTGACTAAACAAGTAAATCATTATAATCCATTATTTTAAAATTAAATGGTACGTTAAAACATATATATGTATATTTATTTTTTTCCAAAACTACATACATACTTAAATAACTATATATTACTTTCACTGCCTTACTCCTCAAAATTACATACATTTATTGTTTTAAATTAAAATGTGAATGTGAATATATGTATATATTTATTCAAATTGAACTGAATTATTCCATACCTCACTGCCTAGACGAACTCCAAGCCAACACGCAGCCCTAACTCACGCTTGCCCATGCCGAGCGTCACCACGCTATCGCCAAAGCCTCGAACGAACGCCGCGGCATCGCCTTTGTGAACTTCAAACCACGCAACCACCTCGAGTTCCAACCCAGATCCTTCCACGATTTCGACTGCCGCCACCATGCCGCGTATACACGTGTGACAATCATTAAACCCTAGCTTCGCAACTCATGACTCCGCCTCGTCGCTCGACTACGGCCTCAACTACGACCCATCGCGCTCTGTCGTGACTCCACCCTCACGCGCACGCGAGTGGTCACGCAACATCTGTCGCCCACCTCGATTCGACGACTGCAGCCACCATTATTTTTCTTTCGAACAGAGGAAATAAGGGGGATTTGATTTCGTGAACTTTGTTGAGAAAGGGGAGGGATTTGTTATTAATTAAGTAAATGCGAATTGAAATCGAACGACTTGATTTCATTTTAGTGAAGGCCGCGACTTGATTTCGCGATTTCAATTTTGTTTTAATTGGAACGAGATTAATTTTGAGAAGGTATATGGTTTCAGCCATAAATTTCTTCAAACTGTTATACGTGTTGAGTTGTTTATTTTAGAGGGTGACGCGTGTTCAAAATGAAGGACAAGTGTTGAAAACCAGAATGAGGTCTTCCAACAATTATTATTTATATTTAAATTTCAAATTCAAATCATCTCGATTATCGCAACTCACAATCTCGATCTCCTATCGAGGCATGCCGCTAGGCGTTTATAATGTTATACCCCTGTTCCGAACACAATGGAAAAGGTTTCGAGTCCAAACTCGATCGTATGGAAAAGATAGCATTTTGGACCAGTTATAATATTAAATTTTCGATTTAATTTCAGCGCGTTTGCTTATCGTACGGCCAAACGATCACTCCAAACATTACGAAAATTGAAATCCGATAATAATACAATATTACGGATCCAATGGAACTAGTTTCGTCGAATTCCGAGACTGTGCCCCGGAACGCTATTTTTTAAATATTGATTTAAACAAAAAAAATTCAAAACTGAACAAAACAGTTTCAAATTCAATTCTGAAAGTTCCGATACCTTCAGAATTATCAATATAAATTTTCCAAGCCTTGAAAATATTTTTAATCAGCTTAAAACTAAAGATTCAAATCTTTACCCAATTGTAACAATTAAATTTACAAATTTAATTGCCAATTTCATATTTACATTTGAAATTCAAGTTAAATCAACATTCAAATATTTAAATTCAATTAAATATTCTATTTCTAATGTTCAAAATTTCTGGGTCGTTACAGGAAATAAATGCAAAACAAGAACTTCAACTCCTAAATAGCTATATGTTAGCCTCCTGCTCGCCTCCGGTAGCTTTATTCGTCCTTCTACTAAAAACCTGAAAAGCCTTAACTCTCATCATACTCAAATCAATTTTGAGCACCCGAGAGTTAAAGGGGAAAACATTAACTTCGAGTCAGACATAATATCTGGTGTGAATACTATACATCCCGGTTATTAATGTTAACTGAGACCAAGCCTCTTAGCGCAACGGGTTTCCCCTCACTAACATCCTTTTAAAACATATCTTTTGCAAATCTTTTCCTGCAACAAAAATTGTTTAAATACTGTAAAGCATCATTATGTAAACATACATATCAGGTAATAAAAGAACTATATGTTCAAACACTTTAGTTTTGTTTGGCTGACTCAGGCCTACCAGACAATATAAGCAAAATTTATCTAACATATGTTAGACACTCTACTTCTGGATGGTTTGTCCTCAACTATCTGTTGAATACTTCTCTTCTGGACGGTCTGTCCCTAACTTAACATCTCTGAGGGTCACCTGATCCTAATGGTTTTGCGGACTCACCAATAACCTATCTGTATACAAACATATATTACCTTCTGTGTGTAATCATAATTTTAGTCTTACATGTGACAAAGCCCTACACACTAGAATTTTGGACTAAATTAGCTGGGGCCAATAGCTAATGTATAGGGTGCGACACTATACCAGTCCCATCTGCTATTCTAATATCTGAGTCATTTTACTTAGGGATACCTTCCCATAATTTTCCATGAAAACTTTTTTCATCCGAAATTGATTTAAACCCTTTTAAACCAAACTTAAACAAGGAAAACATTTATACTTTATGCTTTACTCAAAATCATCTTGCCATGTTATATATATATATGTATGTACGTACGTACGTACGTATGTATGTATGCTTTACTCAAACTTTAGTTGATTAAATCATTTAAACACTTGAAAGTACCCCTTTCAAAACCCATTGAAAGCATCTCTTTCGAAACCAAGTAAACCCCTTCATTTATCTTAGGCCGAAAAGCCAAAACCTTCATTTTGAAACCATTCTCAAAACCCTTTCAAAAACTTTGAAAACCTTCCTTTCAAAATCTTTAAAACCTTAGACATCATATTATAAATACTTCAAAACATTGACTTTATAAACCCTTGGAAAAACCTTCCATTTCAACACTTTCGAAACCACCAGAAAACATTACCTTTCGACTCCTTCGAAACCATTTTTAAAGCCTTTCGAAAGCATCAAACCTTTAGAAACTCAAACCTTTCGAAAGCACTTGGGTTCAATTTAAAACATGTGGGAAAACACTTTTCGAAACCATTTAAACCTTCTCTTTCGAAACCATTGGGTTATACTTCAACAGAACAAAAAGGGTCTATAACATCATTTAAGTCGAAAGCCAACCTTTCAAAAGCATTCCTAAGTAAGAAGAGATAGTGTCGAAACCACCATTTCGAAAGCATTGGAGAAGTGGATAATTTTAAAACCTAAGTATACCTTTCGAAACCATTGACTTCGAAAGGTAGAAAGACGGCGGCTAGGGGTTTTGACCCCTTCGAAAGCATTACTTAAAATAGAAGAGCGCAACCTGTAACAACCCGAGATTTTGTAAATGTTAGATATCGTCGTTAGACGATTAAAATTGCCAACAGATTGATATTGGAAATTTAATCGATTTGGAATTCTTTTAAACAATTTGTTAAATGATAAAAGTGGGTTTTATATTTGGAATCTAGCCCACATTTGCATTGATCAGAGGCCGTTCTCTTTAGTTGATTCAAGTACCAATCCCCCTTCTCATTTTGATTGATTGATAACCCTAGTCCAAAAGAAATCAAACGAAAAGAAAAATGGTGGCAGCTCTTTTCCTTTCTTCATTCGGTCCTCCTTGCGCATTAAAAGAAATAGCAGCTGGGTTTCGATTTCGATGTCGCTCGATTCTTAGTGGCCTCGGCTTCGACTCTGGCTGTCGATCGTTTATGCTCGTCAAATCAAGGTGAGTAAATTGATTTACTCACATCTAATTCGTGCTTAGTTTGATGCTCGATAGTTTAAATTGGTTTTGTTGTTGATGATTTCTTTGATGTTCGTCCGTATATATGTATATGCTTGAATTTGTCTTCGGGCTTTTGATTATTTTTACGAGAGTGAGTTATCTGACTTCTTAAATTCGTATACTTTCGTCATTTGATTTTTTTGGCCATTCGGCTATGATGGAGGTTGATGTTTTCTAGCTTTGGTTTTAAATCTGCAAACTTTAGTTTGTGAAAATAATTTAGACGAGAATTCAATTCTGTCTTTGCAATTGCTTTAAGTACCTGACTTCGGCCTCCAAGGTGGAACGTGTTTCTGACTTGTTCCAAATTGTGTATGCTGGACTACTTGATTTCATGACATTGATTTTGAACTGCAAATGTTAAAGTAATGACAGTTCTTGTGAAGTTGTAGAAATTGTTACTCTGGCTTGCTCTTTTAACTTGACATAATTGCCTATGAGTTAAAGCACTTGTGCTTACTTACTGAGTTCATACTGATTTCATACTGATTTTATGTTGCCTCTATTCCATATGGGCCTATTTTACGTGAACCTGGCATTACTTGTATGGGTTGAGCCTTGCATGGTGGTCTTGTCTTTGTTGTATAAGCATACTGTTGATCATTTTGAAGTCCGGTCTAGTGTACAATAGTTGTTCCTGTGTCCTTTGTGAATTGCCATACTCGTCATGGCTTCGAATTTGCTAGTTCGACTTTGGCATTGACTTGCGTACTGTCGGCCTTGGCATTTTATTGGCAGTTAATTATGTTTTGATGTGGGGTTTTTCTCTGATTCAAGCAAAATTCATAGAATGTGATACTGCTAGTTCATTTTTACGGCTTTGGTTTTGCTAGTGACTTTTGTTTGTATGTTCACCCCAGTAGCATACTTGACTTGTTTGATTTCTACTTGCTGCTCCATGACCTCGGTCAATCGAAGCTATTTTGAGTTCAACCCTGTCTTGATTATGGGATAATGTTAGATCACTTGTTGTTGCAGTTTTTAACTCGTACCATTGCTGTTTCATAAAATTGAAGTCGTAGTTTTCCATTTATATGTTGTTATCTCGAGTTTCACTGCATTCATATATGTATTGGTTCACACACGAAATCTGTCGAATTTTGGTTTCCCTTGTGGTTCATTGGCCTTCGAAACAACCTCTGTAGTGTTAGCCTTGCTTGCATTGTTTAAGTTAATCTGCACTTCATGTATTTGGATATTGCATTTCTTTGAACATTGCAATGTCCCTGTTTTCATGAATTTTCTTTGTAACTGTAGCTTGGAGACAATTGCCAACTTGTTTATTATAGTTGGTCTGTACCATGCTTTATTTAGTTGTTGGAGGCTATGTATCTCGAGACAGTATCACTGTGTACTGTCAGGTCCATGTTGCATTTGCAATTGGACATGTTGTAACCTTTGTCCAGTGTCACTTAACGGCAGTATACTCGAGTTTGCATTATCCAGTATTTGGTTTTGAAGAAGCAATACATTTTGCCTTTTTGCTTCGGCACTGTCTGCAGTGTTGCATGCTCATGTCATATGTGTTCTGGTCTTGTTCTCTTGATGACAAGTGGTCCAGACATTGTTGAGTTCCCTGTGTACATGTTTTCACTTAGTAGTCTGCATACATGAATTCACTTAAACTTGCACCTGATTTTGATACATGTGCTCATTCGTGCCAGCATTGAGTCTGATCATTGTTGTTGCTTGGCACTTGTAGTCTTCACTTCCATACTGCTGCGTTGTATCTTGACTGATCAATATTGCATCTGTGGTCTGTACTTCCACGTGTCTCCTCTGTTTCATTTTTGCTTCTTCTATTGTTGTCTTTTTACTTGCGTACCATCTGGAGTTTGCTGTATATGATCTATATGCTGGTTTGTGGTGACTGCAGTCTTGTTGCAGATTGCCCTTGTAATTATTTATGACTGCAGTTGCGTTTTATATGCAGTTTTGGTCCTTGTTGTTTTGCATTGCATTAATGCATTTGGGTCTGTTTTCAAATTCACTTGAGTTGAACCCGATTTCGGGGTTTGACCTTGCGATCATTGTGACTTTCACTGAGCTTTTGTGTATCTCCTGCGATAGTGGCGAGGTAGTACATGCGTGCGTGTACTGCAGCCCTATCAGATTTGACAGTTTTAAATTGATGTTTCGATTTGTTGAATTGTTTCGTTGGTTAATTTCAATGTTTTGGAGTTGTATTCTGATTTGGATTGTTGATTTGTCGTTTAACACTGTCTAGTGTTATATCTGCCGTTATCCAATTCTCGTATCGAGAGATTGGATATACGAGATTTCTGTGACTGTCGTCTATTTGATATTTGATTATTATTGCTTCTGTGCATTAATAACTGAGTTTGAATTAGACTGACCCGTGTATTATTTTCTTTTAAATTTAATACTCGGGTCAGACCCGAGTTATTTCAGGTTGTAGATTTCCTGCTTTGAGTTGCTGTTGAGCTATGAAGACTTTTCATATCATTTGAAGTGGTCTACGTTTTTTGTAGTAGTCAGTGTGTCTGTTTTAAGTTGATATGTATTCATGTATATTAGTCGATAATGTACTTGTATATATAACTTCTTGAGTCGACAGTTGTAGTTGTATCATATGTATTGTGTCAAATGTATTGTAACTGACATCAGTTATTATATATATGAGACTTTTTGTTTTATCTGTGTTCCGCATTCTTTTGTATCTGTGTTATTATTATATACATTGTCCTAAACTATTATGAACCGTCGTAGTTCGTTTTATACTAGAAGTGGGTATGTCGATGGGAGTAAATAAATAAGAAACGTAAAATGAAAAATATATACCACTCCTATCGAGGTAACCAATACCAGTGTAAGGCCAACTACGGATGGCCGCTCCTATCCAGCCTTATTCTTCGCGATAACAGACAGTATTTCTTTTAATACTCTTTGTTATTGTGAGCATAAAGGTGGGGCGTTACACAACCCTTTTGAAACCTTTTCTTTAAAAACATTTGACATAGTCGCAAGCCAACCGTGTCGAAAGATACCCCTTCAAAAGTAAAGCAGGCGCTATTTCAATTTAAAACAAAGGCATACTCCAACCTCTTCGGAACCCAACGTTTCGACTATGTACCTTTCGCCTTTATCCAATACGTTGCGCACCAAGTAACATGATACCATAGGTATTGGTTTCGAAAGCATGGTGGCGAAATGTCCTAGTCGGAACCTCTAATGCCGAAAGTGGCGGAACATACTAAAACATGTTATTTTTGTTTTTAACTTAAAAGAGAAGCACTTTTTGACTAACTTGCTATTATTTTTCATATTTCCTTTGGCTGCTAAATACCTTTTCAGAAGTGCTGCCAATATTTTCAAAAATAAATAACAATTTTATTTTACAAAATACCCCTTCTCCTTAGTTAAATATATGAAACATTTAAGTCTCGTACCTTAAATAATTTTATATATTCATCAAAATTCTTAGGAAAATTCTATAAATATTCCATAAAATCCTATTTAACATGGTTTATAACATATATAAATTTCATACCTAAATAATTAATTATTTAGCCGTAATTAATTTGTAACCCAATAAATCATTTTCTTCACTAGAAAATTAATATAAAATCCACATTAATTCATAAAATTATGAAAATTGAAACCTATCTCCAAAATATCATTTCTTATCTAAATCTAAATTCGCAAGGCATTTGGATGCCATTAAATAGGGTTTTCGTATCAAACATATCATAAAAATCTATACGAGTAAGCATAAATCATCAACAAGCATATATATCATTTAATCATTCAAAAATATGGCATAATCATGCAAATAATTTGGATTTTACCTTAAAACCGAAAATCATTAAGAGAAATGAGATGTAGTCATTATTCACCTTAGCTTTGTGATTAAGGATATGAGATTTGATCTTGATTAATTTGATTTGATTCTTCTCTTGAATCCTAGCTTTTTCTTCTCTTGAGATTGCTAATGGTGGTCGGCCTTAAACCTAAAATTTTTGCTTGTAAAAAATGGAATGAATGTGTGTTTGGTTTCCTAAGGGTTTAGGGTATAAGTTTAATCATTTCCTATTTTGCCCTCCCTTATTTCCTAACACCTTAATTATTTAATTCATTGTTTACTCATTAGCATAGCACGGCTACCCCTTAATTTAATTCAAATATCTCAATCCATTAATCAATCCCACATTGTTAAATTTAATTTAACTAATTAGATTCCTAAATAATGTCGCTAAAAATATGTGGTGTTACAAAACGTTAATTAATAATATATATATTTATAACATATAAAGCTCACAGATAAATAATATCCTTTTATTTAAATGCCAAAAGCACTTATTACATTATAAATAAATTTAATTCATTTAATAGATGTGTATATATGTTAATAGCTTTATAAATTACTAAAGCAGATTATATTATAGTGAATAAAACAATATATTATTATGGAAAGTTATTTTCAATAAATTTAGACATTTTTCAAAACAAAATGACAATTTATTTATGTAATGTAAGTTTTAAATACATTTATGAGAAATAATATATACATGATTCAAAATCAATAAACAAAGAAACAGATTTATATTATTACAATATAATTTATGCACGTAAATTGAATGATTTAATTTGAATAAGTAATTTTACCTTTAATGTTTCTAGCTGACTGGTTACACGTCATATTATAGGTTATTTCCTCCTTGGAGAATGTAACGACCCACATTTATATGTATCGATGGATCCTAAAAATATTATTGTCAGAACAAAATTGGATTCAAATAGGCTATAACTTTGGGAAATGTTGAGTTTCGACATTTTTATGTTTTAACCATGAAAAATTGTAAAAGCTATAACTTTTAATAGAAGCCAAATTGGGTCCATAAACCACTTTCAAATGAAAGATTATTTGGTTTGTCTTTCCGTAAAGTGGTCATAATAGATTTTTAACCTTAACATTCTGAAGTATCACGGTTTGATGTTTGACAAATTTTGGATAGATTTAGAGGGTAATTAGACTAAATCTTTAATTAAGCTTACTAACTCATTTTAGGAATAGAGCTAATTATTAGTTTGAGAGCACCTATTAATCACTTTCTATCTTCCCAAAAACATTTCTTAACCTCCATCTATCCATCTCTTACCAACGTTTCATCAAATCTTCACTAATTCAAGCCTAATTAAAGCAAATAAGAATAGATTAGCAAATTTTAGTTTTGGATACTTTAGAAAACATGCCTTAGCTATCTGAACTGGATCTATGGTGATTTTGGTAATTTTGATTGATTTCACATCGTTAGGTGAGTGATCTATCATCTCACAAGCTCTTTACTTTCAAATATTTGATTAGTCCGCGGTTCTAGTGTGGTTAGCAAGGGCTTCTACCTCCCCAATAGAGGGAGAGGGTTCGATTATTGGCAGTGGCACTTTAATGGCTTGTTATTTGTGGAGGCATGTAATAATCCCTTAAATGAGTAGAAAATCTTGGGATCGAAAAGTCCCTCTAGGAGAACCTGAGTTAAAAGGGGCTGGGTGTAACAACCCGCACCTTAATGGACCTGAATTTCGATAAAAATCAAAACCTAAGTCCATTACGGTACAGACTGTTGGTTTTGGTAACCTATAAAACACATAAGTATATCAGAGATCAATCAAATAAAACTCACAATAGAAAGAAAAGAACAAGATCAAATACTAATCGAGGCTACAACTTCAAAATCAACCGCATCCCACGAACATCCATAAGCCTCACCAAAATCGAACGTGAAAGAATATAACTCTCCATCAACCTTTCCGTCAGCTCCTGTGACCTATCCCTCTAAATCTATTCATGTGGGTTGTAATGAGGAGGGGGTAAGAACAATGTTCTAGTGACTGAAAAAGTTGCATACATCGCTCATAACATAAACTTATGTTGATTGGCTTCTATTCAAATGTTATGTCTATTATTAGTTAATATTTGTGCACACGATAGGTTTATTCTTACCTAAGGCTCAACTACCTATACGCATCTGCCTATAATATATGTATATATGTTTAGGCGCTTCACTACCCGAAGACTTCCGACCACTTGATACTTCTTAACTAGGAAAAGAGGCAGACCCAATGGTCATTTATTGCCCTAAACCCAAAGCGGGTCAGCTTCTGATACCAAATGTAACGGTCATCCTAAATCAATTGATCCAAGAGACCGCTTAACTCCCACACACGGCTTACTAACATATAATTTAACCACCGTGCATCTACCGCTCTTTCAGCTATATCTTTAGTTTCCTTTGTAAGCCCAAAGGCTCTTCTAGTCTAGAATTCTAACGTTATATCATCTACGATGTGAGAAAAATACCCTAAACCACTTACTACTGCTTCTACTAGGCATTAGGCAGACTTCGATCATTTAAGGCCTATAAAATAGGCAGATCTCCTTCATTTAAGACCTAACCCCCAAGGCGGGTCCTACATGGTTCACCTTAATTGACATCGTAAGGAAAATTATTAGGTCACTTAATACTTCTCCTAAAGAAATAGGTGGACCCTTCCATAGCTACTTAAAACCTCTAACCCAAAGCAGACCCCGGCTAAAGATTCCTCCTACTATATCAATTGCGTAATTATGATCCATAGCCCAAACCGTACGTCTCACATTAGTCCAACTATTCATAGGTACTGGTAGCCAGATTAATTGGGCAGATTTACTCTAAAAATTTGGGACTAACCTCTCCTCCACTAGGATTATTTATTATAGATGATGTCTCACATTAGTCAGCAAAGTCACACCACTGTTAGCCAGATTTAACTTGGCAGACTTCCATGTAACTTTGGTCTAACCTCGCATCCCTATAACTTAGTCATACTTTATATGTATACTACCCATATGCATATACCATCCTATACATTTAATAGTTAAGACCATATAAGGTAACCCCTTATTACACTTCTAATTAGGAATTAACTCCTTATTTGATTATTTTCCCTAAGAGATTTACACTATCCACTTGAAAATCTCTTGTTATTCTATATGTCTTAACACACTTTATTCTTTCTGTAATGACCGGGAGATTTTTGACCCCCGAAAATCGACACTAATACGTTCACTGTATAGAGTGTCGAGCAATCAAGTGCTGGAAATACCAGGTTGTTAGGGTTAAGAAGAAAAAGAGATAGAATAAGAACAGAAATAACAGCACAAAATCTCTCAATCGCAGCGGAACAAAATATAATATACAATAACAGCATTTATACAAAGAAAGTTATAACTATTATTATACACACAAGTTATCAGAGTACAATCACCAACATATAAAACTGGACAGTTATGTTAACTTGTCCCTTACTACTGAATATACAGCCTATAATACACAGCAGAATATAGTCCAATATATGCAATACGTCTCTGCCATCCAGCTCGTCTCCTGAGCTCCAAAGCGTTCTAACCTAAAATTCTGTAATACTCGATCTGACCCGAGCATTACAATAAAGTAACACCTGAGTCAGGCTGGAAACCGGCGTGAGTAAACCCACTTAACTTGAAATACTTAAGTTATGAAAATTCTTTGAGCAAGGTAACCCGTACAACACGACGAGTTTTATCTGATTATAACCAAACCACTTTTTCTGAAATCCATCGATTAAATTCTTTGAACAAGGTAACTCCACGGATATACATTCTTATAAATGTCTATATATATTTCCATTTCAAGCATATTTATCAAACACACTTCTATGTACACATCCAAAACATATAACATGGTTTACAGTATAAAAGAATTTTTTACTCACCTTCTTTTTTTTCTTTTGAACAGAGCACTGTTTCTTTGAAAATATTTGTTTTCTTTTTTATTTTGATCCTCCTGTACTTGAATGTTTCTGATTTAACCATTTCATCTCATCTTTACTTGAGATTTAGTATAAACATTTCATACTAGCACTTCTGATTATTAATTTACGAATTATGTCCAGGTTTCAATTTTTATTAACCAATATTTCAAACACATTTCCTTTCATTTTATGCTTAAGTCAAATTCTTTTTATTCTTGAGTTCATATCCACTTTTCTAATTCACTACCAATCAAATCCAGTTCTATTTAACTCAAATTCTACTAATTAATTTATCTAATTAGTTACTTCCATTTTGGTTTTACCATTCCACTTTTCCAATTTCTAAGTCACACAACTTATTTTTTGCATTTTCATCAATTCTATACTTGAGTTGATTCCATACAGAATTTATAACTTATAGCTATATAATCATTTTACAACTCAAATTTTTTTTTCATTCAATTCGATATTATTTCTAATCCACTATAATTTAACTTAGCCTAAGTTAAATTATAATCCATTTACGAACTTAATCTATTTAACTTTACTCATGTTAACTTTTATTTCATATTGAAATTCACATTTCCTAAGTTTTAGTTCAAAACATATTTCTTCTCTGGTTTCATAAAATGAATATTCCAGCATTCAAGCATCCGATCCCATTTCAAATCATTTTGAAATCCCATATATAACTATATATTCCTTTTTGTATATCAAATCTTACTTTTGGAATTTTTTAAATCAAACCTGATTTTACCAAAACAATTCTAAAGCCAAATAATCACAGTAGCAATCGGTCACTTAGAAACTCGAAAATGAATACTGATGATGCTACGCAGTCGTCACCAGGATTATTTTCCAACGACTTAAGTGAGTTCAGTGCTTTATCACTTCCAAAATCCATTTTTAAATCCAATTTAAAGCATTTTCTATTCCAAAAATAATATCACCATCATTTATTTCAAAACGTCTTGGAAAACATTTCCAAAAATCTCCGGAATTTAAATTTCCAAATCCTGGTTTGAATCCATTTTTTGTTTTACTTATATGCATAATTCCATACTTATACAACTTAATTTGATTGGATAAACCATTTCCAATTTTTATAATTTGTTTAGATTAAAATAACAACAACCAACACACCAATATACTATAATAATTTCAGAAAATTATTTCTTACATATCAAAATATAGTTGGGTAAAATTATTTCATTTACCCACTTCAAAACAATACTGTGTCGAATTGCCTGGTTTAAGTGTTTAGAAACTCCTATCGATATTGTGGCATCCCACTACTTGACCGGAATTCATAATCCACTCAACAGATAAATTAATACAATATAAAACATTTTATATTCACTAACAAATACGCACTCATATCTATAATACACTCAACTCATTCTAGAGTACTACCAACCCTATCTCAAATGAGTAATCCTTACCAAAGCCTAGGTGTTCGCTGAACCTAAGCTCTGATACCAAGTGTGACGACCTAGGAATTTCCATACCCTTTGAATCGACAATAAACCACACATATCCAACCCAAAAAGCATAGAATGACAGAAGGTCATGGGAAAGAAGAGAGGGGTGAGAAGAAAGAAAGAAGAAGAAACTAAAACAACAATACAGAATCTCACAATCGCAGCGGAACAAAATATAATATATAACAACAGATCTTTATACAAAGAAAATGTAACTGTAATATACATACAATCATCAGAGTACAACAGTCAATAATCAATTTGGATAGTTATAATAACTTGTCCTCACATATACTGAATATACAGCATAACACGCACACAGCGGAAATAATCAAGTACGTGTAATACGTCTGAAATCCTCCAGCACATCTCCTGAGCTCCATAGCATCCTAACCTGGATTTGCAATACTCGGTCTGACCCGAGCATTATAATAATATAACACCCGAGTTAGTCTGGAAAACGAGTGTGAGAAAACACACTCAATTTGAATTATTACTGTTATCAAAGCCTTTGAAAACAAAGGTATCTCGTAAGACCACGTCACACATAAATACGACGGGTTTTTACCTTACGATAACCAAAACTTTTTTATATAAAATCCAGTGATATTATAGTAATGTCTAAGTACAAATACTTATTAAAATAGCCGAAATTGTTACATTAATTAAATTCCAGCATACTAGGCTCTACAATCCAAACCGTAAAGGCTCGTATTGGAGAATGGATTCCATACAATAAATAGGCACTAGGGTACCACCTATCATAGTACACGTCTAGAAAATGTACCGAGGACCTCGCCTGGATCCCCTACCAACACAAGACCGGCCTACCCCTGACCTGTATAGTACCAAATATGTCATCACCCCGATTGCTTTGCAACCCTTTTTATTCGAGATCTCATGCACAACCAATTTATAAATATGTAGATGTATCTAGAAGGGTGACAACATACCCTAATGGGTGCGACCCACTAAGCCTGGCTGCATCTCCCCTGATTTTCAGTCATTCCCGGTTGATAAGGCTTGAGGCTACGTATAACCTTAGATTTAGCATTCATATACTTGGAATGCTAACACTGCCTTCCAAGCAAGCAATGCAATGATAGCAATCATTCATACAAGTTGTTCTGGGACTGAACAAACTGAATCTCCAAAATCACCGTCTTCACTATCTTCACGATATCACAATTCGCAACGCTCAAATCAGATCGAAGTCGTTTTTGGATAATTAAATCTGATCCAGATCTCTTCGAAACGATCAACAAAATTGGCCAGATTTTGATAGTCGGTTATTTAACTATCAAATTACATACATAAGCAGTCACTATGCCATATTATAAATCTTTCAAAAACATTTTTTTCAAAATATCTTTACAAAAATATATATTCAAATCTCTTCCAGTATTCCAACATTAGAAAACAATTTCAAATACTTAGATCCATAACAGGATTTTTTCAAACCATATAAACACTTAGAAATATTTCCGAATTCAATTTATAACACTTAGAATAAAAAATTTCTATACCATTCATTTCACACTTAAAATATTTCCAAAACCCTCTTTTCAATACTTAGGAAAATATTTATAAACATATTCTCCAAAATCATTTTAATATCAAACTTAGGAAATATTTCATGACTTATCTTATAAATCTTCGGAATTATTAATAAATTCCTTTTTATAATTTCTAAAAACCAATTATACTTATTTATAATTCCAGCTAACAATTTATAACTTCTTTTATGAATTCAGATTCATTTCCGAAGTTCATGTATCTAAAACATTTTGGAAATTTCTTAAGTTTCCAGAATTTCATTATAAAATTTCTCTTACAAAACCACCTCTATTAAATAACTTGGTTTACCAATCTCGAGAGTATTTATAATCACATCCCAATCACTTGCCTTTAAATTCCATATATAAAATAATAAGTATTTTTAAAGAATAATAGTTCAATTTTTAAAACACGTTTAATTAATCATTTAAAATATCCAAAACACTTTTAAACAAACAACGATACCAATTTCCAATTCCTTTATAAATAATATTAATCGATTTACCAAGCTTAGTATAAAAATTATAATTCATTACATTAATATCAAATATTTGAATAACCAACTTTCCGAAATATTTTCAATACTAAAACAGCTTTTAAACTACATAGTTTAATAAATAAAAATCCCTTTCTTAAAATAAAACTTAACTTCTTGATAAAAAAATCTATTTTTAAAATTCAATATAACCATTTTAGCATTTATAAATCTCTCTCGATTTATCACAACTCGACTTGCGTCTCCAATTTCATAACTATTTCCAAATTCAAAAATAGAATCCACTATTTCTTTCAAAACCGATTTCAATATCTCATTATAAATTCTCGCTGCGAATTTATATTTCCAATTTATCAAATGAAACCCATTTCACCTTATTTATAAACATCGTTTATAAATTAATAAACTCATTCGGGTTTCACTTGTTTATAAAACATTCTCATTTATAAACTTCATTTTTAAATCTATCATTTTACAATCCATTTATTTTTTAAAATATATTTTATATATCGATTTCAACTCTTTTTCCATAAATCCAGAAATATCACTTAAAAATGTTAAAAATCCCTTATATGAATTATTTTTAAATCTCAAATTAAAACATTTTACGAACAGTTGAGTACAAATCCAAAATCAAATCATTGTTTTATCCAAATCAATTTCCTTTAAAATAATCCAAATGTCGCTATAAATATTTTTATATCCAAAATCTCCTTTTACTTCCTTCAAATTCAAAAATAATATTTATGGTATTTAAAATACCAAAATTTAGGGCCAGTGCTACTATAGCATCCAATAAATCAAATCATACAACAATCCATAACAAATTATTCAATCACATCATATATCGCTATATATGAAAAACAATCAATATATTTGAGGAATCCAGTTGGATATCTCCAACCTGTTTCCCTGCTATCATATATATCATAAATTAATAATCTTGCTTCGAGGTAGGATATCGCAATAAAAAGGGTCATCTGCTATTATGCGAGGCGCATAATGTCTCATCCGCTCCAATCGGCAGGAAATATACTCAACTACTAATATATATAATATAACATCCAACTAATAATAACTTATCCATTCAACCAATCAACCAATAAATAATTTTAACTATTTTAAATATAACCAGTCGTCAAAATGAGTGAGATTTACTCACATTGATTTCAGTTGTCTCTTTTGCGTTCTGGTTCATCTAAAATCAAATAGGCGTTTGATTTTAGCGTGAAATTCCAATAGCTCAGATCTTAACCAATTCAGTTCCATATCCTAGATCTCGTAGATACGAACGTCATGCAACTTGTTTCGTTTGATTCTGACAACGTATGAAGAAGTTATGAATTTTATTAGTTTACGATTTATAAATATAAATTTATTTACATTTCATTTTTTTATATTTAACCTTGCAAAATCCTGGCCGCACATTCCTGGATCATGAAATCTGGACCGCCCTTTTTCTTTCTTCCTTCATCTTCACTTCCATTCAAAAGCTCCCAAGTCGAACCCATTTACGCGACCACGCATCTCGACGCCGCTCCACCATAGCTCGACCGGAAGTTGATCAGAGACCACCCCTACGCGCGCCTACCTCCCTTCGAGCAAAACACGGTCCCCCCATTCGTCACCGTCCACCCCCAATCAACCCCGAGACGCCATGCCTTTGAACGGGAAATGATGTTGATCTGCCGCCTTGATTTCGATCACCACCGTTGATCACGTACGGCTCGAGGTCCTCTACATTCTTCATTTAGGAGTCGTTGGCTAATAGTTGATGGATGGGAAGATAATTGGAGGACAAGGTTGAAGCCTTTCGGCCATTGAATGTTAGAGGCAGCAACTGCAAGCTTTAGGGTTAAGGTTTGGGCAGTTGTGGGGTGTGTGGGCCCTATTTATAGACCAATCCAAAACACTATTCATCGTAAATTTTCACAAACTATTATCGAGGCGTGCCGCCTGGCGTTTATAATATTTTACCCCTATTCCGAACACAATGGTATATATTTCGGAGGCCAATTCCATCATATACAGAAGATAGGTTTTCGAATCGAATTATTTTAATTAAATTTACTTAAATAAATTTCTATGCTTTTCAGCTTCACACGACCAAACCGTAAGTCCGATTGACATGAAATTTGGAATCTTATAATAATATAACATTACGGATCCAATGAAACTGGTTTCATCGAAATCCAAGATAATGTTTCGAATGGTTATTTTTAACGAGTCGATAAAAACGATGATTTTCAGAATCGATGAAATTACTTGAAATTCTAGTTTTAAAAACTTACTATCTAAGTTCTAATTCAAATAGAACTTATATTCACTTTAAAATTCATTTCAATTCATATTCAGCTCAAATTCCATTTATTTGCACTATTCATATTACGATAATCACTATATTTGAAATTTAAATCTTATTCCACTTATTCGATCGATAAACTTCATATTAAAAATCCATTTACATTTCAAATTCAACATTTAAAATAAATTAAATGTTCAAAATCAAACGACTGAAAATCCGGGTCGTTACGCACCAAATATGACCATACATGGTCGACCACTATATATCTCATACATATCTAATTTTTTAGGTCTAAGTAATACTAATTATTAGTTACTCAAATATTTATTTTGGATCATTTAATTAATTAAATAAATCTATAACAGTTGTACATCATTTTAATTTAATTTTAGACCTCTAATAAATAAATAAAAACTATAAAAATTAAGATAACATATATATTAACTTTCCCGATTCAATTTATAACATTTACAAACTAGTTCAATTAAGTTAAGTTTGAAAATACCATAATAGATCTGTTGTGACTCCCAAATGTGAACTCAGAACTCAACTATATTTAAGCATTTTAAATAGTAACCCCTATATGGACTTTGTTGAAGTATAATAGTGAACATAAATTCATTTTCTTACAGATTATCTAAGGTGAAAATTTAATTTATGATCCTTTTAAGCCACTCACTTCAGTAATAATATATTACGTATGTTTTCTCTTTGTCATTGCTATGTCACTAAGACATCTAGAGCCGTTCAATTAACAACATTTTAATAATGTTTGTTGTTAACTGCAAAGTTAAAATAGTAAAGTCCATGCTTCAGTTAGATAACATTTATCAGTTAACTGATTTATTTTGTCTAGGGATTTTTACTTTAAGTTGACTACCAATTACGTTGACACTAATCTTTTATATATATAGAGGAAGACGGTTCCTCTATATTGTATCACTTCATACAGTTTAATTGTACCCAACTATAACTGTAACATGGTCTTAATGTCCTATAATTAATCATAATTAAAGTACTATACATCATTATATGAGATCTTCTATTTAAATTAGATGTATTTAAATTATATAAGAAGACTCTAAGAGTTTTTCTGTAATCGTTTCAAACAAATACAAGTGTGTAACCTCTTGGTGCCCCTTTACCGATCATGGGTAAATCAATCTTCATCTTATGGAGAATGTTATGCACACTAGTTTCAACATATGAATCAATATCCATTATGGATACATCTTGACTAGAAACATTTAAGGATAAGTGTTTATTGCATGATCCAACACTTATGGTTACAAATGCATTCCTGATTGCGATCGACTAAACCTTTATCCTAGATAGCTTCTACTTTTATATATTTTATGATTTATAAACATTACTTATGTCACTATATTTCAAAATATACAATAGAAAATAAAACCAAAAACCTACTTCGTTTTGGATAAGATTCGCTATAAGAGTTAAGTTATATAATAAATTACGTAATTGGCCTAGAACATACCATTAGCTCTATCAAACTTAAGGTCAATGGTGATCATAGTATTTATGTGGTACTTTTGTGAACTATTGATTAGTGAGTTTTGGTTAATGGAGACCAAGGTAAGTGGTACTCTTATGTGCTGGTGATCAGTGGTGTTTGGTTTGTGGAAGCAACAATGTGTTTTGCTTGTGTGTACTGGTCTCTTAGTGATTTATAGTCAGTTGGGCCATTGTGTTTTTTTGGTGTGAGTAGTGTTATGGTGTGTTCTAATCCTCATGTATTTTGAAAAACAAGTGAGTATTAGGCATTCTCCTTGATGAGTTAGATTGGTGGGCTTAAATTAGTGTTAGGATATTGGGAGGGGAACAACGTCCTATAAGCGAGTGTTCAATGAACCTTGAGATTGGTTATTAGACTTTAAGAGTGCTCCCTACTTGTGGTATGGTTGATATATTAAGATTGAGCTTGATGTTGAGAAGATGAGATTTAATGTACTATTATTATGTGCTAATTTAGTGAGTGCATGTGAGTCGAATGTAGGTATGAATATGTGTATTACTATTTATTTTACTACGTATTATTGAGGATTCATATTAGACTTTATGCTGAATCGCATATAATATTTTTATAATCTTTCGGGTACTCTTAGATAAGTAGGTCGAGATGAGATACACATGATCTTTGGCAAAGATGAGAAGAATATATGTGTCATTGTGTACTATATTTGCATGAGGCGTGAGTAATGCCCCTTGGTTGTATGCTGTGGGTTATTATATGATTTATGTTGGAGGATATTTTGTAGTGAGTTTTTATATGGTTTACGTTGTGAGATATTCCATGTAATGAATTTGTATTTGAGATTTTATATGGTTTATGTTGTGAGATATTCCATGTAATGAATTTGTATTTGAGATTTGGTACCATGTGATATGTGAACATCATATGTTGCAATTACATAAATGCGCATATTTTGAAATTTCTTCTTAGGAAGTTATACACGTCAACCATTTGATTCAAGATGCCACATTATCAGCATCGATATGTTGAGCATTATCTTTGCTATTTATAAAGATATTTCATTCCATAGGAATCTGCCTTTTCTTTTCGAAATACCTAAAATATCCTTTTTCGTTTGCAGTTCCTTAATCTCGTTTCATTTCGATATATACCAGATCCATCTCCATGGTGATTCAACACCATCATCAAACCTAATTCGTTGTTACTTTCCCATGTTTGGTCCTGCATCTTCTTGAAATCTCCTAAATTATGTTGTTTATTGATTTTTCAATTCCATTCAACCACAAAATACATCTCAGTTATCAAAAAAATGCTCTCATCTATATTGTTGAAAAAGATAATGGATAGGATGGATCTAACTTTCCCTTAGCTATGTGAGTTACAACATCGCTTCACCAACTAATTGGTTCAATTTTCTTCATCTCAAATTATAGCCTAACCCTACTAAGTAATGGAGGTGAAATGGACATCGAAAATTGCTACTAAGCTTAATGGTTGATGATTGAGATCCCTACAAAGCTCTATTAACAAGGTGACCACTGATTTCATTTTATTTTTGTACGGGTATGCTATTTAATTTAGATGTAATTTTTGACTATTTCTAGAATAGATTTTCTACTATTTTACATTTTTCTTTATCATTTTTTTTATGCTTTATGCATAAGAGATGAAGAACAAATGAATTAGTTTGTTGATAGTTGATATTATGTTCTGCAAACAAACATTCATTCCCAGATCAGGTTGCTCCAAATCTATTCTATGACATAGTTATAAATTTTTTGATGATTCAAAATCATATACATTCATGTTTACTTTTTTAATGTTCTATAGTTAGCACATCGAGAAACTTATTTATGGAATAGGGAAACATTAGTAGCATTCAATGAAGCAACCTCTATTGTAGATTATAGATTTTCTAAGGGGATTTTGTTAATGTGAAAAATGAATAAATGGGTGGTGCATTACCAATTTAATGCTTCCTGCATGAATTTATTAGGCCATTGACTGTAATTAATGTGGGAATATTGTGTTACTGTGAAAAGAAGGTTAGAAGAGCTTGAAGAAGAGGACCTTCTTTCCTTGGTTGTAAGAAATACAAATGTAATTAAAGACTAGATTCTTAGTTTGATGATAAGCATGTTTTTTGTTGGTCATGATACTTAATATGCTATTATTGTTGTTGCCACTTGTTGCCTTTATGTTTCCTCTTATGTTCACAAAAAGATTTGAGTATACATCCATATTTTCTCTTTACACTTTTATTATCTTAACTTATTGCTAATAATTACTCAGATAATGAAAATATGCAGAACGAGTATGTCAAGGTTGTGAAACAAAAGAAAAAATGAGGGAAAACAAGATTGAACATGGATGATTACAAAGAAATGAAATTCACAAACTTTGTAAGCTATTGTAGAATTTTCTTCAACCATAGACTAAGTTATTCATGACTTTAATTCATTTTGTATAGGTCAAAACTATACATAATGCATATATGTGTGTAGATTCTTGTATACGAACTCTATGATTTTATACTTTATATGTTATCTATTATTTTACAGCTCATAAAATGGAACTCTACAAGCATAGGATCAAATTTTTATACTCCATGCCTAATCTATGTTATACGTAACCTATGCTTGATCTATGATTTTTCATAGACATGATATTTGTACTCCTTACTTAACTTATGTTGTAAATAGACATTTTCTACATCGTAATATCATTAAACTTGAATTCATATTTTCAAATTTGTAGACTGTGTTAGACTAGGAATATATATTTTAAACCTCTTAGAGTTTATCTTGGGAGAAAACTGAATAAAAGTAAAATTAATTGTGCTGCTCATATTTCTCGCAACAGAAAAGCATGCCAACTCGCATTGTCTAACCGACCCGCATAGGAAAGTATACCCTGCTTGGCCCATATATCACAACGGTCAAAAACTTTTCTTGGGCTAACTCAGGCGGCAACGATTGGCCCATATAGCACTCCCATTCGGAACATGCCCCCCTCCCCTGCCTTGCCTGTCCACCGACCAACCCAACACGGTAAGGCTCTCTTAAGGGATACCTCATTCGCTTCTGCAATATTAATGGATTAGCCTCCCCTGCAAGTACTGAGCAATAAGGAAAAGGCAAGTTGTCTTGGAAGGTTAAGGCCCTTGAGGCCTACCAGCGGCTTTACTCAATTAGCAGGCCATCAGAGAGCTCCCTCATTCCTCTTCGTCCTCATCCTTGTCCGCCCTTGCTTGTAGGCTCCTCCACTTACCTTAACCATGTCCACAAGCATTAAAATGCCTCAACCTAGGAGAGGTTATGTGTGTACCATACTTCTAAAAAGAATGGCCTTATCTTGCATTATTCACCAGACAAAGGCGCCACTGTGCAGTAACCCTATCATGTCCTTTGTTACTACCTAAGTACCTCTACTGCAGCCACTCCTTGCTCCCATGCCGTCTGCCATGTTTCAAGCGTTCCCATAGTGTGGCTTGTTAGTTGTTTTCATCTACATTACACAAACACCTAGAGCCCTAGCTAGCATGCACATCAACCATATACTTTTATTAGCAGCCCAGAGCGTTTCTTGGGTTTGTTCAGTGCTATCTCATCCATTCGTCATCCTTTTCAGATAATATAAATACCCTATGCATTTCCCCTTCAAACGGGTTGTAAAATACTAGCTTTACAGCATCCTTGTATTATCGATCACTCTAAACTCTTATCCCTTTACTTTTCGGTATACTAGAATTTCTTCATTTTTCATTTTTAACTAGGGTATTGGTAACCAATCTTTTGTTAATATCACTCCTCAAGCACACTTTTGAGGTTGACTAAAATTCCAATCAATGTTTTGATGCTAGAAGGAGGGCCTAAAATCTAGTCAACATTTTGATGCTAGAAGAAGTGCCCTTCCCCTAAATGATCTCAACTTTCATCTATTTTTCTCCTTAAAACCCCATTTTAGATTATTGCCATTAGTAACCGAAAAAATGAATCAACACCCTGGAGTATGAAGTGAAAGCACGAGCCCTGTTAGAACAGAGCAATTATAATAGAGAATGGCAAAAAAGTAAAAGAGGCACAGAAGTTTTTATAGTGGTTCGACTGTTAACTAAGGCTACGTCCACTTTATAGCTTTGATTATTGGTTTGATCTAGTTTGAATATTATTTGAGTTATTTCCATCATCCTTCCTTTGTATTCCCTTGTGCATGCATATATCTTCATGAAATCTTCTCCATATGCATCCAAATTCCTATAAAAATCATAAAAAATGTCTAAGTAAAAATTCTCAAATGGGCACATGCACAAAAATGACCATTTTGCCCCTATATGAAGATAATATATGATGATTTGAAAATAATTGAATTTTGGTTTAAACATGTTAAAATACCCAAATATGACATTAATTTAAATAAAAATAGATAAAATATGGATGTATATATATGCACATTTACGTGCACATTAAATATGATTACAAGGTGTTTGAGAAAGAATTTGTCACAAGTACAAGTGTTAGATAGAATTTAAGTCCTAGAATTGCCTATAGGAACTGTCCTAGTGACTATGGAGTTGAGAAAGAGTTGAAGAAATGACCGGGTTTTCGCATAGTAATGGCAGAGACCAGATTCTCTCTTAGTTGCTCTTTGATTTGCATTTATAGCGATAACAGTCGATTGCTTGAATGTCGTCTCGAGACCTTGCTTTTGCTTGGTTGATTGTCCATTAGCTATTTTTTCTGGTTTTAATTAGAATTCCAGTTATCTACACTGCTAATGCTATCTACACCCCGGAGATTACATAATGCTTTAGTTTGGTGTAGAAACTCCTTGCGATGATTCCGGGATGGTAGCAATTTCAAAGGGAGATGGTCAAATTTTAGGTTGTACTCGGTCGGTGGTTAAGCTAAGTTTTGCCTCAAATGAACGTATGTCGTTCCAGAGTCATGTCTTGCTCTTCATCTACAACTGTCTCTTTTCGAGGACTTAGCTAAGTTCCTATCGCTGTCTGAATTCCAGTGCGACGATTTATACTAAAGTTGGACATAGTGCATGACTCGAATGTATTTGTTTTTGTACTTCCAGTTATCCTGAAAAGAAAAGCTTCCCGCGTTGCTCCAGACAGCGGCTCCGTTATCAATTTCTCATCGATAATAGGTAAATCTCAAGAAAGATAATCTTAAAGTATGACGTGACTCATTTTTATAGCACGTGTGAGCTATCTACACAGGACAGTCCATTCATAATGCTTGGGAAAGTGAACTCACTTTGCATAGATAACACACTACACTTGCCCCGGTTAATGCATAGAACTCGACTGGTCAACATACGTCGACCTCCCTTGGATTCCGGGCGTTGGTCATATGGGGATATTATTCAAAGTAAAACATAACTAACAGTGTTGAATGTCAAGTTTTATTATTTAGAATGACTTTATGATCATCCTGTCTTTAGTTTGGCGAAGTAACTTTTACTCCTCCGGAAGTTGAATCCTTCACAGTTTAGGCTTCGACTTTTATTCCTATCATGTCAGGATGATTGATTGTGATTAAATTACGAGGCACGGTTGCTTTTGTAGAGATGTCGCTAAATTCGTCCCCTCATCTAAATGAGTTCATGGCTTTATGAGTCTTAGACAAAGAGGGAGGGGCAAGCAGGGGTTCACCAAAGCTTGTCGGCCTATCGGTCTTCCTCTTTTAATTGTGTTTACAAAGGAGCGGCCTCCGCCGTTTCGCAACTTTGTGCATGTAAATAATATTCCTGCAGTCATTTTGACATATTCGATTACTTAGCTCTATTAAAAAATGTGATGTAGCTTGGCTTAGCCAATTCCATGGCCGTTCTTGTTTAGGCTCGGTCGAGTTCATTTCGACCAAGTGTAGGTGTATATGCCCCAGTCCACAGGGCTGATCACTCTGAATACTAAGTCCATACATTTTCCAGGGTCTAGGTTTATTGGGCAGTACATTTGACTGTCTCCAGCCTTATTCGCACGGTAGTCCCTATCTCTCAGAACTAATGACTTTGCTATTTGATTCCAAGCTCTGAATTTCAATGCTATTAGTTCCTTGACAGAGATTGAATTCTTTCGAGTTGACATCATCGGCCAATGTCATTCTGGATGTATGTGTTGGAATGATGTGTCACTGCCATTTTTTATCATAGTAAATTCTTCCAAGTTCAATGCTGAGATTCTGATCATGCATCGGTTTCTATCTCTAGAAACTTTCACAAGAGTGATTTAACTCAATGGATTTATCCTTAATGTTATGAATCTTTGGGTAGTGACAAATTCCTAAGCATTAAGACCATTATTTCCTTTAGTGGCAATTTTTTGCCAGAATGCTCTGTTTTGCGAAATAGAACTGTTATCTAACCAACTCCGCGGTTATTCGTGTTTGGACTTAGTATGGTTCCCTTTAACCAAGTATTTGTGTGCATGTCCATGTTTATAAGAGATAGACTATCTCTTTTGAATGCCTGTATTTTGGCGTTTGTGAGAAATGGAAAGGTGTGGGGCAAATGATTCAATTGCCCCTGGTCTGGCTCTCAATCCTATTCTACCATTGAGGAAGTCCAATGATTTAATTTCCAATTTTCCATGATTTTCCTCGCTTGTCCTTAATCTTGCATGCCTTGCTTGACTACTAACGTTATCCATGGAAGTCATGTTTATATGTCAGTTCCAATCTCCAAAACTAGCAACTTAGCTGCTTGGTTCCAAGCAACCTTCTCTTGAAGCTGCTTACCTCTGGATTGCATCAAAATTATTTCTAGGTTGAATACCGAAGTTCGGTTGTGTACCAGCTTGTATCTCTAGAAACTAGCATATGAGCGGCTCAATCCTCGGGATTTCCCTCCGACGCCACCTTATCTTCGGCTAGCAGCTCATTCCTGTAGTGAAGAGACTAACCATTCGATTGGTCACTGCATGGTTATGCCATCCCATTGTCGCCTATCTTCGGGAAACAGTAGTTTTTTGAAGACAAAGGTAGAAACTCAGTTGAGCACCAACTTCTATATTTGAAAGATAGTGCATTGATGGTTTGCTGCTGTGAGTGTTTCTCGTTGACCCTATAGTTTGAGTTTTCCCGGTGTTGCCGGGGCAACACCAGTACTTAGAAAATAGAAAGTTTCTCGGCATTGCCGGGCCAACACCGGTACTTAGGAGATAAATGTTTCCCGACATTGCTGGGGTAACATCGGTACTTAAGAAATCCCCGAGTGTCTCGGTGTTTTCGTTACTTAGCTTTGTTTATAACTGTCAAATGCTCCCTTTGGTGGTACAAGGCCGTTGCTCAACCAATTCCATGGTTATTCTTGTTTGTGTAGGGTCGAATTTCCTCCGATCGATCTTTGTTGCAATCTGACTTCCAATTGCAGAACCCGTTATTCCCAAGTGCTAAACTCTGAGCACTTATAGAAAATTTGATACTATGGGACAAGTCATTACATTGTCCCAAGTACGACCGCGCTCTTCCTATCCTGATTATGGATCGGTAGAGCTCAGTACTACTTCTTGAATCTATGACAATTAACCTTGCTTGATCCATGCCATATGTATTTTACTGGGCCGTTGATGTTGTTGTGGATATCTACCTTATTCGTTGGTTCCAATCTTCGGGAATTGATGGTTTAGCTGCTCGATTCCAAGTGTTCCCTCCTTGCCGTTGTTTGTCTTCGGACAATAGTTAGTTTTCCACAGGTAGGAGTCAAGGTACCTAATTGATCTCTATATGGCTGATTATTTCAAGCGTGGCTAAAACCCAGGCCGCGATGAATCTATGACGGTTGGGGGTTATTCTTCATAACATCGCTAGTCTCCGAGTGGTGTCAGATTCCTGGAAGACAACTTATTTCCTCCAGACATTGGTGGTATTCGGGCTGTACTAGATTCTTGCAAGTTGGGGTTTGAAAACTCAAACGAGTACTTGCTTCTGTCTACGAATACTGGTGTGTCGAAGATTTGATTCTGAAAATGCCTTCCGTCATCGCTATCTTTAGGCGATGATAAGTTCTTCCTGTTATCGCCTATTTTTGGGTGATACCGAATTCCGAGGAGTTCGATCCTCTTGTCGAAATGAAAAACTGGATTTCTTAATGTTGCTAGGGCAACATTGATGCCTATGAGGCTGGACCAATTTCCATTCCAGTTCCGTGATTATTCGACATACTACATTGCTTAGCTCTGTTATGATTGCCAAAATACTCCGCTCGGCAAAACAGAAATGTAGTGTATCTTGATTTAGCCAACTCCGTTGTTGTTTTCTATTAGAGCTTAGTAGAGCTCATCCTGAGCAAGTATATGTGCCCCCTAATCCAAATGGCTACTTACTTCGAACACTAAATTTAACTGGATCGAAGCTCTTGGTAAAGAATCAAGTACTTTGGGCAATTCGCTCAATTGCCCCCTAGTATTCCTTTACGACTTATTTGCGAAAATAGGAAATTAGAGATCGGTTGTTCAGGGCAACCCATTTGATTGCCTCCCAACGTGGATTGCACAATAGGCCCCTATCTTCGGGAGCCTGTGCTTCTGATGTTTGATTCTGAGTATCCTATTTTGACAGTGATTGATTCCTTCAATGCTCAATATTGAGGTTCTATCCATTCTGATGTTTGATTCTTTTGCTGGCGAATGCTAGGCGGTTAATATGGATTAGGGATTAATCATTTAGGCGGGGATTAATTGAAGATAGGAATTTTTTGTAAGTCGTATATTTTAGATAAAATTTTAGTGTTTTTTTAACGTTGATTGATGTAAATTGGAATTTTAGGACTTTTAATGTGCTTAGGAGTAGCCAAAGAAGCAAGATCGCCTAAAACTAGCATATTTATATTGATATGGAGCATCGAACCTTGAATAATGTATAACTAGCACCTAAATACATGTTTTGATTCTTACAAGAGGCGGTAAACCTTATCTAGGCGGGTTAGGAAAATCACTAGACGGTAAGCCTCGCCTAGCACAAAGGCGGCGCATAGGTGGAGGCCTAGAAGGATTTTTACAACAGTGGAATGAAGCGCACTTGAACGCAGTTCCATCGACTTAAGTGGCAAAATAATGAATGCTTACTTGGACGCGGTTCCATTGGTGCAAGAAGCAAACGAATGGAGTCCACTTGAACACAGTTCCATCAGTTCAAGTGGCAAAAGAATGGATGCTTACTTGGATGCGGTTCCACTGGTCCAAGAAGCAAGGAAATGTAGCGCACTTGAATGCAGTTCCATCGGTTCAAGTGGCAAAAGAATGGATGCTTACTTGGGTGCGGTTCCATCGGTCCAAGAAGCAAGGAAATGGAGTGCACCTAAACACAGTTTCGGTGGTTTAAGTGGCAAAAGATTGGATGCTTGCTTGGACGTGGTTCCATTGGTCCAAGAAGGAAAGGAATGGACTGCACTTGAACTGAGCGCCATAGAAGGCCTTGTGTTTCTTAATGTATCTATACGCTCTTCATCTTCCTGCAAGGTTGGTTCCTTATGAGACACTATGAACCTTCCTATCTTGTCGGAAGGTTGCTTCCTTGCGTAATTATTGCCGAGAGCCGCGCCTTTCCCGAATGCTGTCGACAGGTGGCCTTTTTGTTGAATTATGAATGCTATCTTTATGTAAACCTTTCGATATCGTTGAAAGATACTGGACACGTACTTCAACCAGTTAAGAAGGCTCATTATGCTTCCGAAATGGTTGTCAACCATGTTATATATTCTGGTCCTATTCTTTCTACCTTTCTTGGCAGACATTTGCTTTGAATGACGAGTGATGAATCCCTTCGTCTGCTCCGAAGGGTTTAGATTTGCAGCAAACTTGTTTCTTGCATTCCTTCCTTTTTATTTAAAAGGCTTGGGGCGCTCTTCTTTCCTTTCATCTGTTCATTACGTCAAGCGGCCTTATAACTATTTTTATTTTTATACTTGCGAAAGCCCCTCCTCTGAAGTTACCGTGTGCTTCTTTTCCTCGGGTGTTATGAAAACCTTTCGGTGTCACCGACAGGTAACTTTTTCTGTTACTCTTTGCCTCTGCGAAAGGTTTCTGACTTGCCGTCTTTATCTCCATTTGCATTTTATGGTTACATTTAGTCCCCCCTTGTATAAAGAAGGCTTTTGTTATTTAGGACAAAGATTATGAGGTCACAGAACTATCCCTGCATTCTTCTGGTTGATAATGAATAACCGAAGACCAGAAGACCCGATTTAACGTTGATAACAGAAGCCCTTGAAGTCTAGGATGCCACTTTTGGGACACTATTTTTTGATAACTTCTAACAGGAATTCCAGAATGTCATTTTCGATAACTGATAAGGGAAGGCCGGAAGATCTCTTCCAATAGTTAATGATAGAAGTCCAAAATACCAATTTCGGGAGTTAATAATAGATGACCAAAATACCAATTTTGGCAATTAATAATAGAAGACCAGAATACCATCACTGGTAACTAATAATTGAAGACCAGAATGCCATTGCTGGCGATTGATAATTGAAGACCAGAATGCCATTGCTGGTAATAATTGATTAAAGACTAGAATACCATTGCTGGTAATTAATAATTGAAGACCAGAATACCCTTTCCAGTATCAAGTAATAGAAGATTGGGATATTATCTCTTGCAATAGGAGCCCAGAACTCCCGTCTAGCAAATGTCCATGAGAAGAAGTCAGTGACTTCCCTTTGATTTTCTTATTGAACATGCCATCCTTCGGCTGTGTTTGTGCTTTGCATGCTATTGCTTTCTGGGGCCCGAGTTTTCTTTGTCTATTTATCATTTATTCTGGCCTATTTCAGGCAGGGACTCTTTTGTCCGATTTTGTGCTTATTTTAGCAGAGCCTATTTCAGGCTGTTTGTCATATCTGATAGTACCGACCTTTTTGGCGGTTGCTATTTCAAGCTATGCCAATTTCTAGCAGTGCTTGTTTCAGGCATGGAATTTTCTTAGTCCGTCGGACATTTCATCCGGGTTTCCGGTGCGCTCGGCTAGCTTTTTCTGAAGCAGGGCCCGAGGACTTACCTGACCTCCCTCCAGGAGGCGCCTTAGCCTGGTCATAGCATGACGTGGTTAAGGGCTTGTTCGGAACCTTGGCCAGGCCATAGCGTGGCGGGACCAAGGGATTACCCGTCCTCCCTCTAGGAGGTGCCTTATCCTGACCATAGCGTGACGCGGATAAGGGCTTGTACTGCTTTAACCTAGCCATTTCTGGTTTTGGGATGGATAAAGGCTTACGCCCTCCCTCCAAGAGCTGCCTTGACCTGGCCTTCTTGGCACGGCCAAGGGCTTTCTACCATTGTTGGTAGCCTACCATCTTAGGTAGTCCAAGTTTTTAAGGAGAATTTCACTCCCGACCATGTAGATTTTCTTTACTAGATCATAGTAGAGGTGTTCTTGGAAATGCTTTATTCATTTATAGTTGGAAATATAGTCTCAAATGTTCCGTGTTCCAGGTTCTTGGCACCATATTCCTATTAGGGTAGCATAGCTTGTAGGCTCCTGAAGGAATTTCTTTGAAGATTACCAACGGACCTTCCCAATTAGGTCCCAGTGGTCCATCTGATGGTTTTTAGCATTGGCCATTACCCTTCAAAGTACTAAATCCCCTTGTATAGATGACCCGACTTTTACCATTGAGTTGTAGTATCTTGATATCCTCCTTTGATATTCAGCCATTCTCAAGGCTGCTTCATCTCTTAATCCATGAATCAGGTCGAGTGATTCCTTTCTCAATTCCTGGTTTGGATTAAAGGCATAGGCAATTCTTCTATGAGAAGGTACCTCAATCTCTACAGGTAGAATTTCTTCACATCCATATGTTAGAGAGTATGTGGTATGACCCGTTGCAGTTCTAATTGAAGTTCTATAAGCCCACAGAACTAAGAGCAACTCTTCTACCCAATTTCCTTTTGCCTTGTTTAGCCTCTTTTTCAAGATGGTTTTGATTGTTTTGTTAGCTACTTCGACGGATCCATTGGCCTTCGGATGAGCGACCGAAGAGAAGCTTTTTATTATCCCATTCTTATGGCAAAACCGTGAAAACTCTTCACTCTCAAATTGAGTCCAATTGTCGGATATTATCTTATAAGGTATCCCAAATCTTGTGACAATGTTTTTGATGACAAATCTCAGCACTTTCCCTGAGGTAATCTTCGGGAGTGGTTCTGCTTGAACCCATTTCGTGAAATAATCTACTGCCACCACAGCATATTTTGCTCCTCCTTTGGAGATTAGAAGCGTTCCAATTAAGTCGATTCCCCAAACGTCAAATAGCCTTGGGGTAGTAATAGGGGTTAGTTTACTTGGCGGGAGAAGTGGTATTTTGGAATAACGCTGACATTTCTTACACCTTTTAACATACTCCATAGTTTGGTTAGTTAGATGTGGCCAGTAAAACCCTTGCCTCATTATCTTCTTGGCTAGTTTTATTCCATTAGAATGATCCCCATAAAATCCTTCATGTGCTTCCCTTATTATTTTCAATCCGTTTTTAGGTTTCACACACCGCAAATAGGGAAGGGCATACCCTTTCTTGTAAAGAATTCCATCCATAACGGTAAAGCTCTGAGCTTGCCGTTTTAGCCTCTGCGCTTCTACTTTATCTGTGGGCAATTTTCCATTGACTATATAATCTATGATTGGTGCCATCCAAGTGTTTTCATAACTTTCTTCTGCTATTGGAGCTACAGATTATTGATTCGGTATTTATTGGTCCATCTCTTCGGATTCTGATGCCAATGCCTGTGATCGGGTTAATACTAGTATTTCCGCAACTTTCTCTTATCTGTTTTCCTCAATGCTGGGATTGGCCTGAATCCTACTGGTACAATTCGAGTTTCAGGAGTTCCTCTTGAGCTTGCCAACTTAGCCAGTGAATTTGCCTGAGAGTTTTCTCCTCTTAGTATTTGATGTACGGAGAAATCTTTAAAAAGTGCGAGCATCTTCAAAACTTTCCTCACATACTGGCTAAGTTTGGGATCCTTGGTTTGATATACCTGCTTGATATGGTTAACCATTAATTGAGAATCGCTGAATATCTGGATTCTCGGGATTTTAAGTTGCAAAGCAAGGGTTAATCCAGCAACCATAGATTCATACTCTGCTACATTGTTAGTTCCTGAGAATCCCAACTTCATAGCATAGTGTAACTTGTGCCCGTCTGGGGTAATTAATTATCACATATCCTGCCCCCGCTCCTTGCTCATTTGATGCACCGTCCACAAATAGTTGCCACTTGGGTTTTGTATCTTTTTCCTTTTCGGATTGCTCTAAAATGAACCTTGTACATTCATTGATGAAATCGGCTAATGCTTGACCTTTTATAGCCGTTCTAGGCTGATATGCTATATCGTACCGACTTAGTTCAATTCCCCACTTAATTAACCTTCCAGAAGTTTCGTGCTTGCCAAAGACTTGCTTCAATGGGAAGTTGGTCAACACTTTTACTGGATGTGCTTGAAAATAAGGCCTTAGTTTTCGAGCTATCAGAATTAAACAGTACGCTAGCTTTTCAATGACTGGGTATCGGATCTCAGCATCCTTTAACCTTCTGCTTACGTAGTAAACTGGTAGTTGCAATCCCTCGCTATTTCTAATCAATACCGAGCTTACCGCATTTTCAGAAATTGCCATATATAAGAAGAGATCTTCCCCCTCTTCGGGGCTAGATAAGATTGTTGGCTTTTCCAAGTGAAGCTTCAGTTCTTGAAATGCCTTTTTACAATCTTCGTTCCATTCGAAATTCTTCTTCTTCTTGATCACTTCAAAGAACGATATACATTTATCAATGGCTTTTGATATGAACCTGCTTAGTGCCGCCACTTTTCCATTCAAACTCATAACGTCTTTATTTGTCCTCGGTTCTGCCATATTCTTAATGGCCTCAATCTGTTCTGGGCTAGCCTCAATCCCTTGGCACTCACGATATATCCAAGAAATTTTCCGGAATGGACTCCAAAGTTGCATTTTTGGGGGTTGAGCTTCATTTGATACTTGCGGAGCACTTAAACATTTCATTCAAATCTTCAAGGTGATCTTCCGCCTCTTGAGATTTCACCAACATGTCATCAACATAAACTTCCATATTCCTCCCAATTTGTTCTTTGAACATTCGGTAAACCAACTGTTGATAAGTTGCTCCTGCATTCTTCAACCCCAAAGGCATTACCTTATAATAATAGGTTCCTTCGTCTGTAATGAAGCTAGTATGTTCCTCGTTGGTTTTAAACATAGGAATCTGATTGTACCCAGAATATGCCTCCATTAGGAAAAGCAGCTTATGTCCACTGGTAGAGTCGACCAACTGGTCTATCCTTGGCAACGGGTAACAATTTTTTGGACAAGATTTATTCAAATCTGTGTAGTCTATACAAGTCCGCCACTTTCCGTTGGATTTCTTTACCAGAACCGGATTTGCCAACCATTTGGGATATCGGACTTCCCGGATAAACCCATTTTGTTGCAACTTCTTGACTTCTTCCTTCAGGGCGTCGGTCCTAACCTTATCAAACGGCCTTTTCTTTTGCCGAACCAGGGGAATGTCTGGATTGATATTTAGGGCATGGCTCATGACCGTGGGACTTTTTCCAACCATGTCAGAGCGGGTCCTAGCAAAAACGTCCTTATTGTCTTTTAAGAATCCTGTCAATCTTGACTTTAGATGTTCCTCAAGACCCTTTCCCACTCTGACTATTTTGGTGGAATCAGTAGAATCTAGTAGAACCTCTTCAATTTCTTCGACTGGCTTAACTCTTTCCACCTCTCCTCGACAATCTAATTCTATAACGATTTCTCTTTCTTCGATTGAGTTGGAATCTGTCCTCTTTCTTTTTCCATAAACTGCAAAACACCTTGCAACAATACATTTATTAGTTTTATCATATTTATTCTTTGCTTCGAATGACGGATGTAGAAACCCATCTTCCGAAGGCTGCAGAATAATAGAAGAATCAAAGTAACATGTAAACTCTCTATTTTATTGTTCTAGGGTTGCAAAGTACATTTCTCGAGATGCGAATTGTTTGCCCCGGATAGTTCCTCAGCCGCTTTTAGTGAGTAATTAAAGCATTAGATATTTCGATGAGACGAATGCATCCACCTCATCCAGCGCCGGCCGTCCACAGAAAGCGTTATAGAATGATGGATGATCTATGATCACAAAGGTCGTTTTAAAGACTCGGGAACATAGGGGAAGTCCCAATTGGACAAAAAGCTTCACCTGCCCAAGCGAAGTTATCGCCTTATTGTTGAATCCAAAGATTGGCTCGGGACTAGGTTCAAGTCTATCTTTGGAAATACCCATTTGATCAAATGCATGGCGGAATATCACATTCACAGCGCTTCCCATGTCAACCAGGATTTTCGTGACCATCGAAGATCCTATTTGGGCTATGATCATTAAAGGATCATTGTGGGGATGATGGATCCCCCTCCTTAGCTCTTGTGGATTAATTACCAGTGTATGCATATTGATGTTGTGTTTCGGACTTTTGAACGGCGACTCTTCCTGTATAGAGAATACACCCTTTTTAGCTTCTCGAATGTATTTGCTTCGGGCACTTTGACTTCTACCAGCTGGATGTGGTCCTCCATATATGACATCAATCCTATTTTGGGGTGGACTTAAGCTTAGTGGGTCATCTTCCTCGATCACATTTACGGCATTTCCAACAGGCTTCCTTGCGTCAGTGTTTGTCAAGAGAGTTTGCTGTGGGTTCTTCATGAATTCCTTCAACTGCCCCTCTCGAATCAACTTTTGAATTATCCCAGCTAGAACCTTACACTCATTGGTTTTGTGGCCATTAGCTTTGTGGTAGGCACGATATTTATCTCCTTTTTTCTGCTTAGGATAATTTTGGGCCTTAAATGAAGTGGGGAAGTTGACCTTATCCTGGGTCATCAGATAGATGTAGGAGATTGGTCGATTTAACGCCACCGCGTTAGTATTGGTATCCTCCTACCTAGCTCTCTTGGGAACTCTCTCCTGGCCAAATCTACCACTATCATTCTTATGACCAAATTTCTTTTTTGATTAATACAATTCGTCCATTCGGATGAACTTGTCAGCTTGGAAATGGAAATCTTGAAGATCCCGACATCCATGAATGAACAGCTCCTTCCAGAAAGGAGAATTAACTATGAGTCCTGAGTGGACATCAATGAGTTTATCTCTGTTGTTCATGCCTTTGGCCTTCAATGCTTCTTTATTGAATATCTTTAGATAATCCCCTAACGATTCTCTATGATTTTGCCTGATGTTACCAAGCATGGTATAATCAATAGAAGGATATTTACATATGCAGAATCGAGCAGAGAATTCGTATGAGAACTGCTTCCAAGAATATATCGTATTTTCACGATATTGCCGATATCATTTAGCTGCGACCCCTTGTAACGTGACCGGAAAAAGTCGACACCTCACAACGCCAGAAGCATTATATAAATCCATCTGGCTATCAAACGCCATCAGATGGTCATCCGGGTCGGTTGCCCCATGATATTTCATGGTGGGGACCTTCACATGAGATGGTATTGGAGCTGGCATAATTTCATCGATGAAGGGTGCAACCCTTTCATTGTTGTTCACTCTTTCGTCTTCAGTTCTATTACACTTAGCATTTAGCAGGTCTTTCATAGCCTTTTCCGCCACATCCTTAAGATAGGCTTCATTGTTCATGTAGTCTCTTTGATTAGGTTTATAGCCGTCTGAAGTTGAACTCATGGAACAATCTTTATCTTCCGCATGAACTTTTCCCTGATAATTAGCCTTCGGTGGAAGGCTCTCCTTCTGTTTTGATAGAGAAATGTGAGCTTTACCTTTGATAGCACTTGCATTGGTTTTCAGATTCCTTCTTGGAGACTCAACTTCTTCCCCTGCAGTGGTAGCTTTCATTGACGATCGGTGAGATAACACTTCGTTCAAAAATCTTTCATTTCTGCCATCCGGCGTTCCAGATACGCGATTTTAGCCACATGTTCTTCTGGTTAAAGATCTTGAGTTGGAGCCAGTTGTGGGGACACCTGAACCTGAACTGGAGGTGGAGTCGATTGAGGTGGGGCGAAAGGTTGCCCTTGCTCTCTATTTCCAAGATTGAAAGAGGGTGATATGTTTTCCTCAAGAGAAGTAGCCTGATCATTCCTTTTACTAACGGTAAGAGGTCATTTGATTTCATTTTCCTACAGCAAATTAGGTTTCATAATTAGTTATATTAACCACAAGGTCGGAGGTTCGAGCCCTCCTTCTAGCTCCAAAAATTTCAACAAAATTACTTGTCAACATCCCGGATGCTTTTCATAGGACTGTTTCATATGAACTCGACCTTTCGATTGAGTGGATTTTTCATTACTTGAGTGAAATGACTAAGTTAGAAGGTTTTGCGATCACAATTCTAACCCTAACAAGAGGGGATCGATACCGGAAGGTTTTAAGCAAGTGTTTATCTCTTATGCAGAGTTGAGGAAAGAATCATCTTACTTTCAGCCTTATCGAAAGGTTTAAGTATGATCTAAGCATTTCAACTGGACATGATCCATAATATTGCTAAACCTTTCGGTAATCCGGAAGGTTTCTTAGAAGCTCAAGAAGTCACTTAGCCCCCATCGAAGGATTTCAGTGCACTTTGAACCTCGCGACGTGACCAGATCGATAGTTTTATTAAACCTTCTGATGGATCGGAAGGTTTAGGAACCAATTTAAACCCTTCAGTCAGCTCATTTAGATCAAATGATCTTCATCCTTGTCATTTCATTATATTTCCCTAGGAAACCGAATGTAATCCTCATATCTTAATGGTTATATTTAACCATTCAAAAGATTGGAAGGTTTAGTAAACCATTAAATCCTTCTGAAGGTTAAGAAACCATTTGGGGACATCAGATGATGTGACTGCTTTATTTTCCCTTCTTTTGATACTTTTGGCCTCCTAGGTTGGCACTCCACTTATGAAAACCTTTCGAAAAGAATGCATGATTCAAACATTTTAAGGCAATAACAAGAGCTGAGTCAATATGCCATGAAACTTATATTCGGGACTGTCCCACAAGTTTCGTTCCCCATTCTATTGATTGATATTTAAATTGAGGAGAATGAAACTTATGAGGTTGTCTGTTGAAAATTTCACAGCATATTCTTGAAATAAACAAAGAACATAAGAAATAAATCACCTGAGATCAGCCGTTAATGTAAAATTAATGCCTGATCATGATTATCCCCAAATTTTGAGTTGATCGCAAGCCACAATTCTCTTTATTTCTCCATAATGGAATCTGATACAAAATTTAAGAAGATAGCCCCCAATTTGATTTCAAAATTAGGGTTACAATGTGTTGAGCGGAGGCAGTAGAGATTGTTGAGTAGATGAAATGAGAGGAAGATCGGATCCCGAGACCGGACCCCTAGGGTCTTATTTATAGATGTAGGCGGCCCCCCTTTCGGCCCTATGCTTTCGTCAGGATAGAAGGTTCTTTTTTCTATGTAGTTGCGAACCTTTCAGTTTTAACGGAAGGTTTACTCTTTACACACCATCATGGGCCGCTGAGCGTCATAGAAGGCCTTGTGTTTCTTAAATGTATCTATACGCTCTTCATCTTCCTGCAAGGTTGGTTCCTTATGAGACACTATGAACCTTCCGAATTTGTCGGAAGGTTGCTTCCTTGGGTAATTATTGCCGAGAGTCGTGCCTTTCCCGAATGCTGTCGGTAAGTGGCCTTTTTGTTGAATTATGAATGTTATCTTTATGTAAACCTTTCGATACTGTTGAAAGATATTGGACACGTACTTCAACTAGTAGGAAGGCTCATTATGCTTCCGAAATAGTTGTCAACCGTGTTGTCTATTCTGGTCCTATTTATTCTACCTTTCTTGGAAGACATTTGCTTTGAATGAGGAGTGATGAATCCCTTCGTCTGCTCCGAAGGGTTTAGACTTGCGGCAAACTTGTTTCTTGCATCCTTCCTTTTTATTTAAAAGGCTTGAGGCGCTCTTCTTTCCTTTCATATGTTCATTACGTCAAGTGGCCTTATAACTATTTTTCTTTTTATACCTGCGAAAGCCCCTCCTCTGAAGTTACCGTGCGCTTCTTTCCTCGGGTGTTATGCAAACCTTTCAGTGTCACCGAAAGGTAACTTCTTCTGTTACTCCTTGCCTCCGCGGAAGGTTTCTGACGTGCCTTCTTTATCTCCATTTTCATTTTATGGTTAACACCAGCTTGCATCATGTTTACGAAAAACTGATACATAGCCCCTATATCTACTTGTGGGACTCCGGCACCTACATTCTCATATTTAGCCTGACCTTGAGTCCTCCTTGTGTTTGGTCGGGCATTTCCATTGGTGGTGGTGCTATCTCCTCCTAGATTAACTATGCCTCTTCTTCCGTCCTTATCTGTATTCAAGCCTAGTGAGATACAGAAGAATAGCCTAACAAAGATAGGAGTCTAGAGATAAAGCGTATACTTATATATAGCAAATGCAAGTACGTTACTATAGCGTTATCCCATACCCCAATCTTAACTCTAATTCCTAAGGATTATGTTTTCAAAAATCATTTTTTTAGTTAAAGTATTTCATAAACCTATGCTCTGATACCAAGTTGTAACATACCATATTTAGAGGCCCAAAGCTAAGCACTACAGATGCTGCAGTCACCTATAGTATTAACTTCCGACGACTAAATACACCTATGTTAAAGGTATCTATAATATCAGAAGCACTTGGATATGAAACAAATCACAGATTTCAAAACAAAAATTTTCCATTACATTTCAAAACATATGTTCCCTATTCAAATTACAGAATCCCATAACTTTTCGCAAGCAAAGATCAAATATAATCATTACAATATACGCCAAGAGCGACATATGAAGATGCCCCCTTAGTTGATCAGGGTCATAACTAACTTAATACACAGCGGAAATAAATGCAAAACAAGAACTGCAACTCCTAAATAGCTATCTGTTAGCCTCATGCTCACCTCCGGTAGCTTTATTCGTCCTTCTACTAAAAACCTGAAAAGCCTTAACTCTCAGCAAACTCAAATCAATTTTGAGCACCCGAGAGTTAAAGGGGAAAACATTAACTTCGAGTCAGACATAATGCTTGGTGTGAATAATATTATACATCCCGGTTATTAATGTTAACTGAGACCAAGCCGCTTAGAGGAACGGGTTTCCCCTCACTAACATCCTTTTAAAACATATCTTTTGCAAATCTTTTCCTGCAACAAAAATTGTTTAAATACTGTAAAGCATCATTATGTAAACAATACAATTGACATCCAATTCAACGTCACATAGCAATCATTCATCAAAACAAACTAGCATAAGAATATAGTCGTGAAAATTAATTCACCTTTCATGGATAAAGAAATTGACGACGAAGCAAAAGAAGCGCGAAAAGAGTCGGTACAGCACGAACAACGGACACTGTAATATCGACAAAAGAAAACGATATTAATACAATGAACGTTTGTATATAATTTATAAATTTATATAAATGCGCTTACCGACGACGGAGAAAAGAACAAAAGCTGAAGATCGATGTTGCTGCGAAAGAAATCAGTCGGTTGCTTCTGCACACAACGGAAAAAGAAAATTTGGTTACTATTTGGCAACCAAAATAGATATTGACGAAAATATTCTTCTGCAATATCCAACGCTATTTCCAGTCTCCGTTTCATTTCTTTTTTTTCTCTTTCTTTTTTACACAAAACACACGCCCACAAAGCACAACACACACGCACAGTACATGCATGAACACAATCTCATGCACTCACTGCACATACGCACCCGACCCTAGAGCTAAATTCTCTTTGCTTCATTTATTATTATTATTATTTTTAACAAACCGTGGCTTCAAAGAATGCAACGTGCATTCCATTTTCATGCATGCCTTTACAATATGGTACACATTCATCCATCTCCCTCTTCTTGCTTCAAAACTCACGCACTCATTTTATTTTTCTTTCTTTCTTCTATACAAGCAAATTTTTTTGTACACGCTACTCACGCATGCACGCCACCTATACACACGCACACTAGAACACTACCGCACAACATACGGTGGAGGGAGCTCGGGTTGGCAGTGTGTCGGGTATTGGATGCGGATGGTGGCAGGTCGCGGTGTGACTGGGTTGAGGCGAAGTGCAGGCGGTGGCTGGTAGGCGGTGTGACTGGGTGGCGGGTTGAGGCCAGCGGGCGGTGGACTGGGAGGTGGCGAGCTCGTGCAAGTTGAATGGAGGAGGGGAGTATGTGGCTTCACGAAGAACATAAGTTTTCTTCTTGCATAAATTTTGACAGAGGAATTGTAAATAAAAGAGAAAGAGAGAGGTACAGTTTGTACCTTTAGCAACGAATATGGCCAGAGAACAATGAAGTCTCTTTTTTTTATATATATAACTGAGTATACTATTGGTCAAGGAATAATATTTGTGAGTTACGAAACGTTTTGCATACTTCCCAAATTATCAACCAGCAGCTGTACGACTTCCCATGCCATTATGTTAGCTACCAACCGCTTCCTTGAATTCACCCATCAGCTCAAAAGTTTATTTTCAAATTTGAATGGATACGGGTTACAAATTTGGGCTGAGGTTTAATTTAACCGGTCCGTTTGAAACCGATAAATTAACACGAATTTTTTTTTTACGACGGACTCCGAATGGCACGAATAAGTATACCGTTTTGATCAGTGCGACGAGGCGCTACTAACGGTGCACAGATAATGGTGGTACGATTTTATTACAAAATTTCGAATTTTATATTATCGGGAAAATGCAAGAAAAACTCCGAAAAATAAGATCGACGGAGCCAAAGATGTCCGAATTTGGAAAAACGACAAACTGACATCTTGCTTAGAAGATGGTTTAGAATTTTTCTATGTAAAAAATATTTAGGTTTCGGAAACATTTTATTTTCATCGCTTTTTAACTGATTAAATTGAAGTAAATTTACGCGCGAAATAAACTTTCATATTTTCGGATGAAAATTTACGAGTTGCTATGTATAACTAGACGATTCCAAATATCAAATTTTTATTTCAAAATTTTATCGTTTAAAATTTCACAAAATTTCAACTAATCACGTTATTAAAACAGTTGAAATTTACGGGTCGTTACACTCTCCCCCACTCAAAACTTTTCGTCCTCGAAAAGGAACGAGGTAGGAGAATAGAAACAACTAGAAAGAAGAACAGATTCGAAATACAAAATAATAATTAATTTAAACCATATAAATTCAAATTTAAATTAATTGATATTCAATAATTGATTTAATCCATTTGATTTCACTAAAATCAATCTCAACTATTTCTACATTCATTATCTTATTATCCAATTATCTTAAATTTACAATTTTTAAAACCATAAATTTGAATAGTCTTTTATTATAATCATATTTTATTTCCAACAATTTAAATTCTTCTTTATTCCAAATTATTGTTAAATTTATTCTACTTAATATATCTACTCACATATATTTAACCCATATAAATTAATTTAAACCATAAAAGTTTTGATTTAAATTAATGTATATTTACTAATTGCCTTTAAATTCAAAGTATTTTCATAAGTTGATCAAATTTCAATTTGTTAATTCTTTCAAAACAAATTTATTAATTCTTTCAAAACAAATTTATTAATTCTTTCAAAACAAATTTATTTCATTATTAACTGAGTTTTACTTATTATCCTATCTAACTCTATTAACATCTTTATAATCAAAATTTAGTGTATAACATTTACTATAAACACTCAATTTTATTTATAAATTCAATCTATCTTATATATTATCAAATTACATATTCAACTTCTGAATGATTTAGGTAAGTTGTATTAGAATGCAGTTGAACAATATACAAATAAAATTTTTCCAAATTCAATTATTCAAGTTTAAATATTTATTCCAAATTTTGGTTTTATTTATAATTGAAATCATCCTTTAACAAAATTTAAGAATTAGATTTCCGATTAACTTTAAACAATTTAGAGATATATATAATATATTTATATCAAATCAAATTAAATTTAAAATAAGATACCTATATATATAAATCCAATTATACTGAAGAAATTTAAATCAAAATATTTTTCAAAACAAAACCGTAGCAAAGCTACAGAATAGTATCTCCACTTCGAAACTCGAAAATGAACGTCGATGATGCGGCCGCCATCACCGAAATTATTTTCCAGCGACAAAGAGAAGAGCACTGATTTCAACATTTTTAAATTTTTTGAAAACGGTTCCTATTTGAAAATACTTTAAATAATATACATTAAAGTTTTTTGGAAACAAATTATAGTCAAAATACCTTTAAATAATGTGCATTTTAAACCTTTAAAACCATAGTTCGAAATCATTGGAAATTAAATTCTCAAATTTCTGAATTAAATTCATTTCAAATTTCAATCAATTTATAACCAAGTTTATAAATTCATTTATTTGTATTATGCAATAGTCAATGGTTTACAAAACAATAAACGAAAATTAAATATTATTATTCCAGACAACAAATTCATTAACAATTTAATTTCAGAAAACTTATATTTATATATAATATAATCATACAAAACTTTTATTTTATTTATCAAATTTGAAAACGATATTGTGTCAGTTTGCTCTGCTCAAGTGTTTTGGAAATCCTATCGATAGCGTTGATCATACGAATCGATCGAAAACCCAAATCAACATCAACAACTCAAACAACACAAATAAAAACATTTTTAAATTTATTTACAAATACACTTCCTCGCTCGACGATACAAGAATGGATTTTAAAGCAAGGATATAGATTCAAATTTGATGGACTCAAATCAAAGAGAATTTTGATTCGAAGACAAATTCGAAAGAAAAGATAAGACGATTCAATAACATAATCGGGAGATGGGTAAGTTTATTTAATCCATGGGTAACCTTAACCGGTTGTCCATAACTTCAAGAATAGGATCGATGCTGAATTCCGAGATAAATCAACACTCGATCTCAAGAGATGGAATTCAGGTATAGTAGGGAATAGATAGCATCATAAACCGAGGATACAGAAATCTCCGGTAAATCAATGCCTATTGTAAAGGAGTTTCACCCCTTTACAAATCATTCGAAGTTTGGCGAGACCGCCGATTCATTATAAAGATCATTCAAGGTGGAGTTATGTGATGCTCCAGAATTGAAAGGAGACGAATGGTGAGGGACACGAATGAAATTTGGAACCGTAGGGAACGTTCCAAAATTCAAAGGAATTGAGTCAAGGAAGAGATTGAAACTCGAATGAGAGTGATTCTGTAAATACATTTACCCTATATGTTGAGTTTTGCCTAGAGCTACCAAAGCTTTGATACCAACTGTAATGACCCGATATTTTGGACCATTCGCATCCATTATAAGTGTATAGGTAGACACTCATGCCGGAGTTGAATTGCTCAAAATACCGCGTTGTTAATTTAAATTTTGCAAAACTTAACATATACAGTAAATAAATAATCACAGATCACAGACACAGAGTAATAAATGCAGCGGAAATAAAAGAGATAGTAGTTCATGAAGCTACTAAATGAATATATAAAATACATCAGAGTTTACAACAGAAGAGTAATACGATACACCAGATACAAATCAGAATACATCACTGGAATCATCGAATATCTGAAAGCTGGATAGATAGCTGGATCTCCAAGCGAAGCTCCAACTCCAAAGGTGAGTCTCGAAAGCTGAACTACTCAGTCTGACCCGAGCGTAAAGCAAAAACACAAGACACTCGAGTCAGGATTAACATTCTTATATCAATAAATCTAACTCAAGTGAAATAGCAATTGAAATACAAGTAACTCAAAGGATGTTTGGAATAACCATCCTTTAAGGATCCGTTAAACTATCTACTAGGTAGTAGTGTACGATAAGTAGATAATGTCTATCAGTAATAATAAGATATCAAAATAGCGTTAAGTCATGGCCCATTCCACCCTTAACACATTTTTATTCCCAAAAGCATATACAAGACCGTAGTTTCCCCAAAACCGGAAGTCACCAGAGGGCAATCCATATACTAAAGGTACAAATCAAAATCGTAGTGGTCGCGCATAAATGGAATACAAGTATGACAAGGCACATGAGGCAATACCCAAGGTAGTGATACTACCGTTCGCCTGATCCGGACTGGTGAGAACGCAACGCCGCAGTGCCCGCAACACCGTGAAACAACACTCCCAAATCAAGGGTGCGCACCAATCAATCACAATGTAAATGAATAGTTTACGAAGAAGTGTGTTCACTTGAGGTAGCTACTCCTCCATTGGCCCGGCACAGCTCTTGTTTTAGTCATTTCCAATTTGACACAAGTGTCAAGGCTATCCATTATCGTTCACTTTCTTCAATCATCAACGTTCGTCAATCCAACCACTTCATTCTGGATCATCACTTCGCGTATAGTTATTAAAGTGGTTTCCGGTTTAGACAGTGAGTATGTCCCAAACCGATTCCGGTTCCTTTAATAACCTTCGTGATTATAACACCGATTGGTCGTTAATATATTTCAAAACCAAAACCATTTCAATTTCAATTTGAATTCGTAAATCGACAATTCGTTAGTCTTTCGAAATCAATTTCCAAAATTACGTTTCAAACTTTCCAATTTCAATTTCAACATTTCCATAGTTCAATTTCAAAGTTTCAATTAAACAATTCAAATATTCATTGCATTTTGTATATAAGTTCATTCCAAAATCGTTTAACTAAATTTTACGTTCAAAACGATTTAAATCAATTATCGCTTCCATTCGATATTCATTAAATTTATTTATCATTAACAATTTCAATTAAATTCCCAATTCATTACGTTACGTCTTAAATTCGATTTCATTATCAAAGTTACAACTTATTTACAATTACACTTGTCAAATCCAATTCTTTAAATTTCAAGTCTTCCAAATTTTCGATAAAGCGCATTCTATTTCTTATCAAAGAAATTCCTTTCAAATTTCAAAACTTAGTTAAAACTTAGTTTCACTTGTTCAATAATTCAATTTATCTTCATAAAGATATTCAATTTAATTATAATTCGATCTCATAAAATAATTTCAAATCTTAATTATTAATTATTTCAAACTCATTCATTAATAATTCCAAACTTAATTGTTAATAAATTCAAAATTCAATTATTAATTATTTCAAACTTCGTTATTAAAAATTTCACAACTTAACTATTAATAATTTCAAAAGTTAATTATTAATAATTTCAAAACTTAATTATTAATAATTTCAAAAGTTAATTATTAATAATTTCAAAACTTACTTATTAATAATTTCAAAATTTTATTTTTTTAAAATAATTCTAAATTTAATTATTAAATAATTAAATTTTAAACAATATTCTTTTTGTCAATTTCTACGTTAACATTTGTTTTCAAATTCAAATATTCACATTTACATTCATTCGAATTTAAATTCCAATTTATTCAAAACCCTGTTATTCGTCAAATAAAACTTTATTTTATTTAAATCAAAACATTGACCAATCGGGTTTAATTTAATTTTCTATCCTAAGTCAAAGTTATTTGGGTATTTATCATTTCAACCCGATTCCATTTCAATTCAAAATCAACATACAAAGGGAACTTGCAGTGTGATAGCTGGGATGGTATCAAAGTAAATAAACAAGCAATAGCATCCATTCACAACAATTTAACAAATTTCAAATAATCCCAAAATAATCGTATTAATTCGCGTTTGTTATTTACGCGAATTAATATAACTATTTCTAGAATCTACCCTATCATTTCAAGTAGATTAAAGATTATAACATTTCGGTTTCACTTGTCGTTCAATTTCAACTACAACAGTTAATTCAATAAGGGTCCAAAGTAAGATTCATCAAATTCTACGTATCAGTTAACTTACAAATAAAAGAGTCAATTTTAACTAATTGAATTTAACATATGAAGGGGTCAGGTTTATCAAATCAAAATTCAACATATATAATCCAAATCTAATTCGTTAACTATCCCATATCAAATTCACTTGCAAATTATTTTATCACTTAACAATACAATTGACATCCAATTCAACGTCACATAGCAATCATTCATCAAAACAAACTAGCATAAGAATATAGTCGTGAAAATTAATTCACCTTTCGTGGATAAAGAAATTGACGACGAAGCAAAAGAAGCGCGAAAAGAGTCGGTACAGCACGAACAACGGACACTGTAATATCGACAAAAGAAAACGATATTAATACAATGAACGTTTGTATATAATTTATAAATTTATATAAATGCGCTTACCGACGACGGAGAAAAGAACAAAAGCTGAAGATCGATGTTGCTGCGAAAGAAATCAGTCAGTTGCTTCTGCACACAACGGAAAAAGAAAATTTGGTTACTATTTGGCAACCAAAATAGATATTGACGAAAATATTCTTCTGCAATATCCAACGCTATTTCCAGTCTCCGTTTCATTTCTTTTTTTTTTCTCTTTCTTTTTTACACAAAACACACGCCCACAAAGCACAACACACACGCACAGTACATGCATGAACACAATCTCATGCACTCACTGCACATACGCACCCGACCCTAGAGCTAAATTCTCTTTGCTTCATTTATTTATTTATTTATTTTTTTAACAAACCGTGGCTTCAAAGAATGCAACGTGCATTCCATTTTCATGCATGCCTTTACAATATGGTACACATTCATCCATCTCCCTCTTCTTGCTTCAAAACTCACGCACTCATTTTATTTTTCTTTCTTTCTTCTATACAAGCAAATTTTTTTGTACACGCTACTCACGCATGCACGCCACCTATACACACGCACACTAGAACACTACCGCACAACATACGGTGGAGGGAGCTCGGGTTGGCAGTGTGTCGGGTATTGGATGCGGATGGTGGCAGGTCGCGGTGTGACTGGGTTGAGGCGAAGTGCAGGCGGTGGCTGGTAGGCGGTGTGACTGGGTGGCGGGTTGAGGCCAGCGGGCGGTGGACTGGGAGGTGGCGAGCTCGTGCAAGTTGAATGGAGGAGGGGAGTATGTGGCTTCACGAAGAACATAAGTTTTCTTCTTGCATAAATTTTGACAGAGGAATTGTAAATAAAAGAGAAAGAGAGAGGTACAGTTTGTACCTTTAGCGACGAATATGGCGAGAGAACAATGAAGTCTTTTTTTTTATATATATAAGTGAGTATACTATTGGTCAAGGAATAATATTTGTGAGTTACGAAACGTTTTGCATACTTCCCAAATTATCAACCAGCAGCTGTACGACTTCCCATGCCATTATGTTAGCTACCAACCGCTTCCTTGAATTCACCCATCAGCTCAAAAGTTTATTTTCAAATTTGAATGGATACGGGTTACAAATTTGGGCTGAGGTTTAATTTAACCGGTCCGTTTGGAACCGATAAATTAACACGAAATTTTTTTTTACGACGGACTCCGAATGGCACGAATAAGTATACCGTTTTGATCAGTGCGACGAGGCGCTACTAACGGTGCACAGATAATGGTGGTACGATTTTATTACAAAATTTCGAATTTATATTATCGGGAAAATGCAAGAAAAACTCCGAAAAATAAGATCGACGGAGCCAAAGATGTCCGAATTTGGAAAAACGACAAACTGACATCTTGCTCAGAAGATGGTTTAGAATTTTTCTATGTAAAAAATATTTAGGTTTCGGAAACATTTTATTTTCATCGCTTTTTAACTGATTAAATTGAAGTAAATTTACGCGCGAAATAAACTTTCATATTTTCGGACGAAAATTTACCAGTTGCTATGTTTAACTAGACGCATTCCAAATATCAAATTTTTATTTCAAAATTTTATCGTTTAAAATTTCACAAAATTTCAACTAATCACGTTATTAAAACAGTTGAAATTTACGGGTCGTTACACATACCATATTTAGAGGCCCAAAGCTAAGCACTACAGATGCTGCAGTCACCTATAGTATTAACTTCCGACGACTAAATACACCTATGTTAAAGGTATCTATAATATCAGAAGCACTTGGATATGAAACAAATCACATATTTCAAAACAAAAATTTTCCATTACATTTCAAAACATATGTTCCCTATTCAAATTACAGAATCCCATAACTTTTCGCAAGCAAAGATCAAATATAATCATTACAATATACGCCAAGAGCGACATATGAAGATGCCCCCTTGGTTGATCAGGGTCATAACTAACTTAATACACAGCGGAAATAAATGCAAAACAAGAACTGCAACTCCTAAATAGCTATCTGTTAGCCTCATGCTCACCTCCGGTAGCTTTATTCGTCCTTCTACTAAAAACCTGAAAAGCCTTAACTCTCAGCATACTCAAATCAATTTTGAGCACCCGAGAGTTAAAGGGGAAAACATTAACTTCGAGTCAGACATAATGCTTGGTGTGAATAATATTATACATCCCGGTTATTAATGTTAACTGAGACCAAGCCGCTTAGAGGAACGAGTTTCCCCTCACTAACATCCTTTTAAAACATATCTTTTGCAAATCTTTTCCTGCAACAAAAATTGTTTAAATACTGTAAAGCATCATTATGTAAACATACATATCAGGTAATAAAAGAACTATCTGTTCAAACACTTTAGTTTTGTTTGGTGACTCAGGCCTACCAGACAATATAAGCCAAATTTATCTAACATCTGTTAGACACTCTACTTCTGGATGGTTTGTCCTCAACTATCTGTTGAATACTTCTCTTCTGGGCGGTCTGTCCCTAACTTAACATCTCTGAGGGTCACCTGATCCTAATGGTTATGCGGACTCACCAATAACCTATCTGTATACAAACATATATTACCTTCTGTGTGTAATCATAATTTTAGTCTTACATGTGACAAAGCCCTACACACTGGAATTTTGGACTAAATTAGCTGAGGCCAATAGCTAATGTATAGGGTGCGACACTATACCAGTCCCATCTGGTATTCTAATATCTGAGTCATTTTACTTAGGGATACCTTCCCATAATTTTCCATGAAAACTTTTTTCATCTGAAATTGATTTAAACCCTTTTAAACCAAACTTAAACAAGGAAAACATTTATACTTTATGCTTTACTCAAAATCATCTTGCCATGTTATATATATATATGTATGTATGTATGTATGTATGTACGTACGTACGTACGTACGTACGTACGTACGTATGTATGTATGTATGTATGTATGTATACTTTACTCAAACTTTAGTTGATTAAATCATTTAAACACTTGAAAGTACCTCTTTCGATTATATTAAAAGTACCCCTTTCAAAACCTATTGAAAGCATCTCTTTCGAAACCAAGTAAACCCCTTCATTTATCTTAGGCCGAAAAGCCAAAACCTTCGTTTCGAAACCATTCTCAAAACCCTTTCAAAAACTTTGAAAACCTTCCTTTCAAAATCTTTAAAACCTTATACATCATATTATAAATACCTCAAAACATTGACTTTATAAACCCTTGGAAAAACCTTCCATTTCAACAATTTCGAAACCACCAGAAAACATTACCTTTCGACTCCTTCGAAACCATTTTTAAAGCCTTTCGAAAGCATCAAACCTTTAGAAACTCACTTGGGTTCAATTTAAAAAATGTGGGAAAACCCCTTTCGAAACCATTTAAACCTTCTCATTCGAAACCATTGGGTTATACTTCAACAGAACAAAAAGGGTCTATAACATCATTTAAGTCGAAAGCCAACCTTTCGAAAGCATTCCTAAGTAAGAAGAGATGGTGTCGAAACCACCCTTTCGAAAGCATTGGAGAAGTGGCTAATTTTAAAACCTAAGTATACCTTTCGAAACCATTGACTTCCAAAGGTAGAAAGACGGCGGCTAGGGGTTTCGACCCCTTCGAAAGCATTACTTAAAATAGAAGAGTGCAACCCTTTTGAAACCTTTTCTTTAAAACATTTGACATAGTCGCAAGCCAACCGTGTCGAAAGATACCTTTTCAAAAGTAAAGCAAGCGCTATTTCAATTTAAAACAAAGGCATACTCCAACCCCTTCAGAACCCAACGTTTCGACTATGTACCTTCCGCCTTTATCCAATACGTTGTGCACCAAGTAACATGATACCATAGGTATTGGTTTCGAAAGCATGGTGGCAAAATATCCTAGTCGGAACCTCTAATGCCGAAAGTGGAGGAACATACTAAAACATGTTATTTTTGTTTTTAACTTAAAAGAGAGGCACTTTTTAACTAACTTGCTATTATTTGTCATATTTCCATTGGCTGCTAAATACCTTTTCAAAAGTGCTGCCAATATTTTCAGAAATAAATAACAATTTTATTTTACAAAATACCCCTTCTCCTTAGTTAAATATATGAAACATTTAAGTCTCGTACCTTAAATAATTTTATATATTCACCAAAATTCTTAGGAAAATTCTATAAAAATTCCAGAAAATCCTATTTAACATGGTTTATAACATATATAAATTTCAAACCTAAATAATTAATTATTTAGCCGTAATTAATTTGTAACCCAATAAATCATTTTCTTCACTAGAAAATTAATATAAAATCCACATTAATTCATAAAATTATGAAAATTGAAAGCTATCTCCAAAATATCATTTCTGATCTAAATCTAAATTCGTAAGGCATTTGGATGCCATTAAATAGGGTTTTCGTATCAAACATATCATAAAAATCTATACGAGTAAGCATAAATCATCAACAAGCATATATATATCAGTTAATCATTCAAAAATATGGCATAATCATGCAAATAATTTGGATTTTACCTTAAAACCGAAAATCATTAAGAGAAATGAGATGTAGTCATTATTCACCTTAGCTTTGTGATTAAGGATATGAGATTTGATCTTGATTAATTTGATTTGATTCTTCTCTTGAATCGTAGCTTTTTCTTCTCTTGGGATTGCTAATGGTGGTCGGCCTTAAACCTAAAATTTTTGCTTGTAAAAAATGGAATGAATGTGTGTTTGGTTTCCTAAGGGTTTAGGGTATAAGTTTAATCATTTCCTATTTTGCCCTCCCTTATTTCCTAACACCTTCTTAATTCGTCGTTTACTCATTAGCATGGCACGACTACCCCTTAATTTAATTCAAATATCTCAATCCATTAATAAATCCCACATTGTTAAATTTAATTTAACTAATTAGATTCCTAAATAATGTCGCTAAAAACATGTGGTGTTACAAAACGTTAATTAATAATATATATTTATAACATATAAAGCTCACAGATAAATATATCCTTTTATTTAAATGCCAAAAGCACTTATTACATTATAAATAAATTTAATTTATTTAATAGATGTGTATATATGTTAATAGCTTTATAAATTACTAAAGCAGATTATATTATAGTGAATAAAACAATATATTATCATGGAAAGTTATTTTCAATAAATTTAGACATTTTTCCAAAACAAAATGACAATTTATTTATGTAATGTAAGTTTTAAATACATACATAATTTAATTTATGTGAAATAATATATACATGATTCAAAATCAATAAAAAAAGAAACAGATTTATATTATTACAATATAATTTATGCACGTAAATTGAATGATTTAATTTGAATAAGTAATTTTACCTTTCATATTTCTAGCTGACCGGTTACACGTCATATTATAGGTTATTTCCTCCTTGGAGAATGTAACGACCCACATTTATATGTATCGATGGATCCTAAAAATATTATTGTCAGAATAAAATTGGATTCAAATAGGCTATAACTTTGGGAAATGTTGAGTTTCGACATTTTTATGTTTTAACCATGAAAAATTGTAAAAGCTATAACTTTTAATAGAAGCCAAATTGGGTCCATAAACCACTTTCAAATGAAAGATTATTTGGTTTGTATTTCCGTAAAGTGGTCATAATAGATTTTTGGCCTTAACGTTCGGAAGTATCACGGTTTGATGTTTGACAACTTTTGGATAGATTTAGAGGGTAATTAGACTAAATCTTTAATTAAGCTTACTAACTCATTTTAGGAATAGAGCTAATTATTAGTTTGAGAGCACCTATTAATCACTTTCTATCTTCCCAAAAACATTTCTTAACCTCCATCTATCCATCTCTTACCAACGTTCCATCAAATCTTCACTAATTCAAGCTTAATTAAAGCAAATAAGAATAGATTAGCAAATTTTAGTTTTGGATACTTTAGAAAACATGCCTTGGCTATCTGAAATGGATCTATGGTGAATTTGGTAATTTTGATTGATTGCACATCGTTAGGTGAGTGATCTATCATCTCACAAGCTCTTTACTTTCAAATATTTGATTAGTCCGCAGTTCTAGTGTGGTTAGCAAGGGCTTCTACCTCCCAAATAGAGGGAGAGGGTTCGATTATTGGCAGTGGCACTTTAATGGCTTGTTATTTGTGGAGGCATGTAATAATCCCTTAAATGAGTAGAAAGTCTTGGGATCGAAAAGTGCCTCTAGGAGAACCTGAGTTAAAAGGGGCTGGGTGTAACAACCCGCACCTTAATGGACCTGAATTTCGATAAAAATCGAAACCTAAGTCCATTACGGTACAGACTGTTGGTTTTGGTAACCTGTAAAACACATAAGTATATCAGAGATTAATCAAATAAAACTCACAATAGAAAGAAAAGAACAAGATCAAATACTAATTGAGGCTACAACTTCAAAATCAACCGCATCCCACGAACATCCATAAGCCTCACCAAAATCGAACGTGAAAGAATATAACTCTCCATCAACCTTTCCGTCAGCTCCTGTGACCTATCCCTCTAAATCTATTCATGTGGGTTGTAATGAGGAGGGGGTAAGAACAATGTTCTAGTGATTGAAAAAATTGCATACATCGCTCATAACATAAACTTATGTTGATTCGCTTCTATTCAAATGTTATGTCTATTATTAGTTAATATTTGTGCACACTTAACTCCTAGAGACCACTTAACTCCCACTCACGGCTTACTAACATATAATTTAACCACCGTGCATCTACCGCTCTTTCAGCTATATCTTTAGTTTCCTTTGTAAGCCCAAAGGCTCTTCTAGTCTAGAATTCTAACGTCCTATCGTCTACGATGTGAGAAAAATACCCTAAACCACTTACTACCGCTTCTACTAGGCATTAGGTAGACTTCAATCATTTAAGACCTATAAAATAGGCAGATCTCCTTCATTTAAGACCTAACCCCCAAGGCGGGTCCTACATGGTTCACCTTAATTGACATCGTAAGGAAACTTATTAGGTCACTTAATACTTCTCCTAAAGAAATAGGTGGACCCTTCCATAGCTACTTAGTACCTTTAACCCAAAGTAGACCCCGGCTAAAGATTCCTCCTACTATATCAATTGCGTAATTATGATCCATAGCCCAAACCGTACGTCTCACATTAGTCCAACTATTCATAGGTACTGGTAGCCAGATTAATTGGGCAGTTTTACCCTAAAAAATTGGGACTAACCTCTCCTCCACTAGGATTATTTATTATAGATGATGTCTCACATTAGTCAGTAAAGTCACACCACTGTTAGCCAGATTTAACTTGGCAGACTTCCATGTAACTTTGGTCTAACCTCGCATCCCTATAACTTAGTCATACTTTATATGTATACTACCCTTATGCATATACCATCCTATACATTTAATAGTTAAGACCATATAAGGTAACTCCTTATTACACTTCTAATTAGGAATTAACTCCTTATTTGATTATTTTCCCTAAGAGATTTACACTATCCACTTGCAAATCTCTTGTTATTCTATATGTCTTAACACACTTTATTCTTTCTGTAACGACCAAGAGATTTTTGACCCCCAAAAATCGACACTAATACGTTCACTGTATAGAGTGCCGAGCAATCAAGTGCTGGAAATACCAGGTTGTTAGGGTTAAGAAGAAAAAGAGATAGAATAAGAACAGAAATAACAGCACAAAATCTCTCAATCGCAGCGGAACAAAATATAATATACAATAACAGCATTTATACAAAGAAAGTTATAACTATTATTATACACACAAGTTATCAGAGTACAATCACCAACATATAACACTACACCAAAACAGTCATTTGGCAACACTTTTTTTTCCATTTGGCGACACTTATATGGGTTGCATTTTAGTCTCGCTAATAAGTGTCGCTATCCAATATAAGTGTTACTGAAAATAAAAATTTACACTTTTAAATACGGCGACACTTATTTTCGTTGTAAGCCTTGGTTTAATTGGAGTTAATTGAAATATAGTAGGGCAAAATTGTAATTGAATAACATATCACGCTTAACCCTAGCCACGCTTATCCCTGGCCGCATTTTCCCCAAATCGTTTCCCTCTCTGACGTTCATTCTCCAACCGCCCCTCCTTCATTATCAACCCCAACGATGTTAATCAAAACTTCCACCTGCGACAAGCAATATACCGCCACGCACTCGCAGAAGAATACCGCCAGAAACCTTAAAAGCACCACCGCGCATTTCGAATCTGCCTTCAACTCCTTGCGGTCGCTCCGCACTGAGAAGGCCTCGTCGGTCTTGTCTAGTCCATACGCCTTTGAAGCGAAAGTCGGCGCTCCACAGCAGATTTGTGCCTATTATGCTGTTTCTGATCATCTGGATTGCCTGTACATTCTTCTTTTAGTTGTCTTTTAGTATGTAATTGATCCATTAGATATGCTATGCTTGTATTGTATACCATTAGATATGTAATGCAGTACGAATCATAGGCTATGCTTTTTATGTGCTTTTGCCACTTGTTAATTTTGCTAAACAAAAATGTAAATAGTCAAGGAAAATTAAAGGACGAGAAATATACCAAGAATTGTCTGAAAGAATTGTAAGAAACCTCATCTAAAAAAATTCATAGTATAAAGGGCTGTTGGTCTGGAGTACGTTTCACTTATCATTCTTTTTAGAAAAAATAAACTAAAACAAGAAACCATCCAGTCAAATAATCTGTACTTTATGATTATGATCCGAACAGTTCATATCAGTTATATTACCAAAGTAGAAGACTGGAAAGCATGTACTTATTGGAACATACAAGTAATAAATGGAGCTTATTTTTATTTATTAACTAGTGTTTCGAGAAATCAAATGATTAAGGGACTGGTGGACAAGATATACTTTGAGTCCCTTTCATATCGTCGATGAGATTCAATAGAAATAAACTCTCTTCTAGTATCTTAATAGATTTGAAACCTTTGTGATAAAAGTTGGAGCCAGCTTTCTTTGTTTATATGGATATGCTAATCATGGATGGTAGTGAGTATAGATACATGTAAGATTTTGTTCATTAAGTTAATTACTTGATTATGTGGCTTTTCTTCATCTTATTATAACGCAATGTTTTGATTTAAAGACAGATATGAGTGGCTTACATATATTACCTCTGTACAGTGAAACTCTATTGTAATAATAGATAATTGAGAATACATATTTTAATAGGAATTTGTTTAGCAAACAGTAGAAAGTTTGCCACAGTTGTTACGGAAGAAGAAGAGCATTTGTGTATGGGAGAAAGTTGTACGTCTATTATTCCTCGTCCTTAATAGTAAGCTCAAGTTCTCTGCTTAATTCGGCACCCATTTTCTCCTTTCCTGTAATCGCCCAACTTTTGCTTAGTCTTTTTGGTTCAAATAAAATTAGTATTTTGTAGGGTTTGGATAAAGTAGTAGTATTTAAGTTTTCATCTTTAGTGTGTTACACATTACACATGTCGAAGTTCAATGCTTTTGTTAATGTCTTCGGTGATAAACTGTTATATATGAAATGATAAGAAATTAGGTCTTGTACTGCCACAAAAAATCAAGTTCAAGTTTTTGTGATTTATCGTATTTTTTCCCACCAATGTTGTAGATTTTAACATTTAAAAAAAATCATCATTGTTCCTTTTGCCATCTGGATAACCAAGCATTGGATGTGAGATCATGTATGTACAACCACACCATACATGTGTATGATGGTATATCTTTCAATTTGTTTATCGAAGCAGAGTAACCAAATTTCATTTAATCTAATCTAATTTGTATACATGTGTATGATGGTATATCATGTATGTACAACCACACCATACTAGTATAATTTAGTCTAAAAATTATTTAGTTTGTACTTTGTAATTTGCATAACTTTTGGATCTTTTCTTTTAATCCAATCTAATTTATTTTGCAGAAATTCCATTAGTGAAAAACAGCTTGAGTGATAACAATAATAATGTTCTGTTATATGCAGCGACACCTAAAAACCTAAATTTTCTGGAGCTGATAATTAGCATTTTAGCATTGGAAATGGATGCGAGGAAAAATGGAAGTGACATAACAGATTCTCTCCATAAAGAAAGGTTTGTCAATTGTTTCATTTTCTTATCAAATGATGGTAGTAGCATATATCGAATTTAGATAGATATAAAGCGTTCGCGCTGTCGCGCAGGCCTCCATTAAATGACAAATTCTTGCAAACTTGGTTTTTCTGATCCATATATATATATCCGTACAGAAGCCATTAGATTTTAATTAATCAAAATTATTAACATTAATTTAAGCAATATTGTTATGCATTTGTTTTTCTACCCACAGCTGTGGTGTGAACTGTTGCTGGCAACAGAGGAAGGCAGGAGGATGTGGTCAACTATGATGTATATGCGGTGAGGTCAGTTGGTTGAAAGTAGGAGTGCAATTGTTGTATGTTTTGTAATGATGGCAGATGGGTATTGGATGGTTGTATTGGATATGTGGTGGAAGTGTTGGTTAATGTTAAAGTTTGAGGACAAGCAGTGTTTGCAGCGGTTATGTAATGACAGGGAAGAAATGGTGAAGTGATGAATATGAGGAAAACAGGGTAGAAGAATGCAGAAGTGAGTGCAATGTGATTTGTGCAGGGTTTTTATGGCAGTGGTAAGTAGATGGTTGCAACAAGGGTGACAGGCATGGGTGGTGGGATGGAGACTGGTCAGTAGGTGGAAGTGCAGTGATATGGTGCTTGTATGGGAGGTTGAATTATGAAGGCCGGTTAAGTATTGTTTAGAGATGTACGTTCTGGTGGTGAAGTGAAACAGAACAGGGGATGTTTAGAGATGTAATGTTGTGGGCAGAAATGACTGGAGTATATGATGGTGGATGACAGTTTTGAATAAGCGTTAAAATATTGTAATGTTGGAGTATATGATGGTGGATGACAGTTATTTGATGTTGGAGTATGTGTTGCGATATTTGGAGAAGAGTTGTCAGTTTGTGGTTGATAGTTGTTGTTCTGGGTGGTAGTGAGGAGGTGAAAGATAGGTAGTGCAGTGGTTGGATAGTGATGATAGTAGAAGGTGATTGTGTGATGGACTGGTGGATAGTGATGTAGTGTACACAGTGGGTTTGTAATGGAAGTGGATATTTGATGTGTGCAGGCAAGTTGGGGGGAAAGGGTGGTCAGGGAGGAATGACGGTGTTTCAGTGGTGGACTGGTTGAAGTGGTTGATTAAGTACTGAGGTGGAACAGTGATGATGGTGGTTTGTTGAGGGCACTAGTTATGGTAGTGGATAATGGAGAGATGCACAGCAGTTTTGAAGTATGGTTGTATGCAGCTGTTGTGTGGTAGAGGACAGTTTTGTAGATGACTGGTGGTGACAGTTGTGGATGGAAGTTGTATGTGGAGGAGTGAATGATGTTGATGTATGTATATGGTATGTGAATGTGAATGTGAAGTTGCAAGTGTGGGACGGTGATGATGGAACTGTAGATTGATGGCGACAGTGAGGTTTTGTTTGGGAAATGCAGTGGTCTATAACAGAGACGTGGATGGTTTGTAAATAGCAAAGACAAAATATAAGTGCAAAATGTAACATAGTGAACAGTGTGTTGGCAATGTAATATATAAGTATGGTAATTGTAAATTCAAAACAGAATTTGTAAATGAAGATGAATAAGCGTTATAAGCATTAAAATATTGTAATGTTGGGTTCCTATTGAATGTAGTATAATAATGTTGTTAAAGCGTTATAAGCGTTGGCAATTAAAATATACCAACGCTTATAAGCGTGAGCATAGAAAATTAAACAATGTTGGATGGTTAATTTGCCAACGTTTATAAGCGTTGCTAAATAATATACACCAACGTTTATAAGCGTTGACGAATACAACCTTCCAACGTTTATAAGCGTTGGGAAACTAAACTCGACAACGCTTATCAGCGTTGGCAATAAATTGCGACGCCTCTACAGCGACGCTAATAGGCGTTGCTGAAACTATTTGCGACAGTTATACTCATTGGGAATCACCTGTTTTGGTGTAGTGTAAAACTGGACAGTTATGATAACTTGTCCATTACTGCTGAATATACAGCCTATAATACACAGCGGAATATAGTCCAATATATGCAATACGTCTCTGCCTTCCAGCTCGTCTCCTGAGCTCCAAAGCGTTCTAACTTGAAATTCTGTAATACTCGATCTGACCCGAGCATTACAATAAAGTAACACCCGAGTCAGGCTGGAAACCGGCGTGAGTAAACCCACTTAACTTGAAATACTTAAGTTATGAAAATTCTTTGAACAAGGTAATCCGTACAACACGACGAGTTTTATCTGATTATAACCAAACCACTTTTTCTGAAATCCATCGATAAAATTCTTTGAACAAGGTAACTCCATGGATATACATTCTTATAAATGTCTATATATATTTCTATTTCAAGCATATTTATCAAACACACTTCTATGTACACATCCAAAACATATAACATGGTTTACAGTATAAAAGAATGTTTTACTCACCTTCTTTTCTTTTGAACAGAGCTATGTTTCTTTGAAAATATTTGTTTTCTTTTTTATTTTGATCCTCCTGTACTTGAATGTTTCTGATTTCCTTTAAGTTGTAATGGCAGCTTGTATTTTATTTCTTATCTTATTCGAATGCAAAAAAAATGTGAAGCAAAGTAGTGCCTATTTATAGAGAAAAAAGGGTAGCTGTAGCTTCTTGTGTACAGTAAGTTTTTTTCTCATTTTTATTTTTATTTTTATTTTGTTTGTATATTTACTTGATTTGAGATTATGACCTGATTTAAAAAGAATAAGGTTTCATAGTTGGTTTGATAATTGAAAGAGGGATTTGATATAATATATGCTTGAGAGGATATGTATTTAATGCTATGTTCCCTAAGGTGTTTACATGTCCATTTATATGAATTGATATATATATATATATATATATATATATATATATATATGTATGTATGTATCCTTATGTGTATATGTTTGCCTTTTCCATTTTTATAATAATGTGTGTGTGTGTATGTATATATATATATATATAGATTTATGCAAATTTCCATATACATTACTTTATATGGCCATATATATACACAACAAAAATACCCTATTATTACAACTGCCAAAAACAATTGTAATAGGTCTATTACAATGAACATCTGCCCGTCGTTATATTCGGAGTTGTAACAGAGTCCTATATTTTTACAACTGTCTTCGACGGTTGAAAATAATTTTACACAACTGCCTAAAACAATTATAATAGGTCTATTACAACCGGTGGTTGCCCGTCGTTACATCCGGAGTTGTAATAGAGCTCTATTTTTTACAACCGTCTTTGGCAGTTGTAAAATAATTCTCTATAACTACTATTGACAGTTGTAGAAGATTTTTTACAACTGCTATTGGCAGTTGTAAAAGACTTTTTTACAACTATAATTGAAAATTATGGTAAAAAAATGCAAAATAAAAAATAATAATTTCTACACACATTTTGCAAGCATAGCAAGAAACAGATAAGCACAAATAATAGAATAAAAATAACAATGCACTATAAGCAATTCAAACGTTACATTATTGTTATCTACAAAATTGATATATCAAACAAATCAAATAACCAAATCAAAGTAATTGTAATCATTGTGATATTCAATCAAATTGTAATATATTTTATTTTTTGTACCCTAGTAAGTGCAACAAAATAATCCGATGTCGTGTCAAATAATCACGGTTTGATAAACAGAAACGGTATGAACTACATGTCAAAATGCAGGTGGAGCTTCTATGCCTTCAGCCTTGCACACAAAAGCTCACTATTCAAGTCCTACGCTCAATAACATTTCTAAATGTCGTCGATTTTACATGTCTATGTTCAACAACTTTGAGCTCTTTGGTATGTTCGCAAGTATCACAAAAGCTTACTGTGCATACCATTTGTACATGATGTCCACAACATTTGGCCTTGCTACATCTCTAATACACACCATGCTCAACATCTTACGCAACATCAGCAGCCATGACTTCGTAGCTCGCATGTGCAGCACCTGTTTTTTAGCCTGCCTCAGCTTTTCTAGCTACACCATGTACTTGCAAGCAGCTTGTAGTCCGTACATGCTCTATACCCTCCTAGCTATTGCCAGCCGCTAAGAGTAGCAACCTCCAAAACTGCAACTGCATGCATCACATCAACAGTGAACTGTTTCCTTCTCTCGTCCCTTGTTATTCTTAAAAAGTTTCTCCTCAAATCAATTCATATTAGCTGAAGTTTTACATCATAAAACGTCTTGGTAAGTGCCCATTTCATAAAGGAAAATAGCATTAACAATATCTAGGCAGCTTTGCAAGTTTAGAAACATATACTGACCTTCATGAAATCTTCATGAATAACATAGTCTCTTTCAGCATGAATTGCTGCCATTCCTGCTTTTGTGGACACATTCTTGAGATCACCACCGTTGAATCCCTGAGGTTTATAGAAGTGTTCAGTAGCTGAAGAAGAAACTATTTTACACTTACAAAAAAGGAAAGAGTTTTAACACATTTACCTCAGCTAGTTTAACAACTGCTTCGTAATCTATTTCACCATGTTTAGCTATGCCAGCAACATGAATTTTGAGAACTTCCATTCTTGATTGTTCATTTGGTAATGGAATCTCAATTTTTCTGTCTAAACGCCCAAGACGAATAAGGGGTGGGTCCAAAACATCAAGCCTATTTATGGCCATTATCATTTTCGCCTGAATTTATGGGCAACAATGAGAAAGATTTAACACAGATATACTCCAGTTAACTTACAACTGTGAACCAAAGTGTGTGAAAAATTAATGTGCTTGAAAGATGTGCCAATATTAATCAATAAATGATATGCTCAGCAATTTTAAATGCTACACATTCAATAATTATACACCCATAATTATTGGGTGTTATTGTGCATCAAAAATTAATATAGTCAACTATGAACCAAGCTATATCAAATATAGTTCTACAAAAATGCAACATCTTTACCTACAGATATTAATTTTGTAAGAAAAAAATGCCTTACAGAATTCAAATGCTTTGTTATACAATTTTATCCTACAAGCAGAACATATAAGAAAGAAGGATTTTAGCATATAGAGACAAGCATATGAACAAGGAACTACAAATGATGATGCTGACTGAGAAGCAGCCCAGGATAAAATGCATGATTAGCCAATAAGCATGGACATGGAGTGTGAAAATCGACAACAATTTTAAAATAAAGGGGGAAGACAGGTCACTGTTATGGAAACCATTTACGTCTATAAGCATGTACACAAATTAGAGTTATTACGTAAGATCCAATAACCTATAGTGAAATATTAATGTAGTAAAGAAAAAGTTAAGAAGAAAACCGACTTGCTTAGTGTCATTGTCCGACTCTAGTATCACTGATGCATATATACAACCAAGGGTATGTGACAATTATCATTATCTTGTAAAAGTATAAAGCTAAAACAATTAAACAACAAATAAAAAATCATTATCTTCAGTAGTATAGATGGATTAGAAACTTCCAACTTATAGTTACAGTATCCATCTTCTTGGTTTCGCGATTTCTAATTAAATTTCACCTTTCGCTTAATGCTGCTTCACCATAAAAATAACATCAAAAGGTAGAGTCTTACAGATGATGGCTCTAACGGTGAATTTTGGATCGGATTTGATGCTAGCGGCTTTGACAATTCAATGGCAGCTAGCATTGACTATAGTAGTTCTGAAGGTAGGAAGTTATTTGGCGAAGCTAGTTGTGGGGAGTGGCAGGCAAGACCAGATCTGACAAGAATGATGATGTCAGCACGTTTAGGGATGGCTGACGAGGAGGATTTGATGTAGGGTGGGTTGAATCTAATGAGAGACGGTGTGGATCTGGTGGAAGGTGCGGTGAAATTAGCTAAAGATAGGGAGATAGGATGATTGATAAATTGGTATTGTTACTTAGAAATGTAGATGGGAGGAGACCGAATTATTTTGTTATGGAGATTAGAGGGAAAAAAATTTAACTGGAGGGAAACAAAAATTTGGAGTGAAGCAATTTTTTTTTGGATTGGAGCTAATTTTCCTTATTTTGAGTTGCGTATGTTAAAATAGATAGTTCAAATGAAAGCATCTAGAAGCATATGGAAGTAATAGGTTGCAGCGTACCTTTATTTTTCAAATTTAAATTTTATAAATATTTTTAAATTTATTTTTCAAAATTTCAAAATTTCAAATTTTTTGAAATATTAAATATAATTATCAATTATAATATCAATATTAAATACTAAATAATAAAGATTACTTCTTAATTATTAAATATTATTCATTAATCATTAGTTATTAAAAATTAAATAGTAAATTGATTAATACGTAGTAAAAATTACTACATAGTAAATTAATTATTATTATTAATTATCAAATCCTAAATTTTAATTATTAAATAATAAACTATAATAAATTATTAAAAATTATTTATAAAAATAGTAACTAATTAAATATTAAACATTAATTATAAAAATTAAATTTTAAAAATTAATTATTAAATATATTTAATAATTATTAAATGTAATTAATAAATATTAACTGTAATTTACTAACTATAATAAATTATTAAATACAAAATATAATTATTGATTATAGATATTACTTATTAATTATTAAATAAAAATATAATTATTAAATATTACTTATTTATTATTGATGGTTAAATATTAAATATTACTCTTAATTAATAATTATTTAATAATACTTACTTTTTATTAATTGTTAAATTAAGTACTACATAAAAATAGTAATTATTTAATATTAAATACTAATAGTAATTATTACTAAATAAATGTAAATAATTTAATATTAATTATTAATTATATTTATTAATCATTAACTATAATTTAATAATTATTAACAATTAACTATAGTAAATTATCAAATATGAAAAATAATTATTGATTAGATTATTAGTTACTATTATTTAATAGTAATGGTTATTTATAAATTATTAAATATAATTAAATATTTATTATTTATTTATTGATTATTGATTATTGACTATTAATTTATTATTAATTATTAATTACTATTTATTTATAAGAATTATTTCGCATTTTATTTATTATTGCTATTTAATAGTAATTATTATTTATTATATATTAGTATTTAATTATTATTTTTAAAGTATTAATTATTTAGTTATTATTAATTTTAGTATTAATTATTATTATGTAATTTTAATTAGTAATTATCATTGTTATTTAATATTAATTATTAACGTTTAATTATTATCAATTAATTATTATTTAGATAATTATTATTTATTATAAAAAATTTGTTATTAATTATTTATTACTATTATTTAATAGTTTAATATTTATAAATTATCAATTCTTAATTCTTAATTAAATACTTGTTATTTATTATTAATTATTGATTATTAATTTATTAATTATTAATTATTAATTACTAATTAGTTATTGATCACTAATTATTAATAGGAATTAAATCGTATTTCAAATTAATTGTTTATTAATTATTAAATATTAATAATAATTATTATTTAATAGTCTTTATCACAAATGGTAAAAAAAGCGCTCTTGAAAATAAGTTCATACAACTTTCTAAAAAAATTTGTAATTATTAATTATTTATTATCAAAAATTAATTACTAAATATTAAACATTACTTCTTAATTATTACTTCTTAATTATTGTTATTAATTATTACTCCTTAATTAAAATAATATTAATTATTAATAATTAATTCTTATTTATTAATTAACAATTATTTAATAATAATAGTTATTTATTATTTACTAATTAGTATATTAATTGTTAATTATTGAATATTAAATATTTATATTAATATTAATAGTGATTATTTCATATTTTATATAAATAATTAATTGTTAATTATTATTAAATTTTTTATTAATTATTTAATTATTAAGTATTATTATTTAACTATAATTATTAATTTATTATTACAACGACAAACAAAAAAGGTTATAGTATGCATCTATTACAACTAGCAAAAAAGAAGGGTTGTTAGAAATATGCATCTACTACAACTGGCAAAAAAGAAAGGTTGTAAATGGCTTCCATTACAACTGCCAAAATAAAATAGTTGTTGAAAATAGGCATCTAGTACAACTGATAAAAAAGAAAGGTTGTAATATGCATCAATTATAACTGGCAAAATAAAAGAATTGTTAAAATAAGTATATTACAACTAGAAAAATAAAAGAGTTGTAAAAGACCTTTATTACAACTAACATTTTATGACAGTTGTAAAATTATAGTTGTAAAAGGGTCCTTTTGTTGTAGTGATATATACACTCTAATATGCTTATACATATATGAACACCATTAACTTGTATGTATTTATATTTATGTACAAATGTATTCTAGCTTGAATTTTAATGGTGGAGTTTTATTTATATTTCTATAAAATCTATCATATCCAGAGATTTTATAATTCAATATTTAATATAGTTTTTAATCATTTTATAGATACATATATTTATTTATTTGACTTATAAAATCAATATTTCAATAATTTAAAATCAATTAATTATCCCAATAACAAACGTTAGAAAACCCGGGTCATTACATTCCTTCCCCCTTAGAACTTTTCGTCCTCGAAAAGGAACGAAACGAGAATTAGAATTATGCTGTGTGTTATTAATTAAATTTTTAAACATTTAACTCCTTACTCTTTTATTTTACATTTTTTAAAACACTTTAAATTACATAGTATTACCAAACTAGTTTTATATAAAAATACTTTTCATAACTCGATGTCTTAACAAGTCCATTCTTGTTCTTACAGAAACTCAGTCATACGTTGATCAGGCGTAGGACTGAAAATTTATAAGTACTTAGTAGACCCGTTTTCAATGCCCAGAGAAAATACTTGAAAAACCTCCTTTCAAAAATTCTATGGAAAGTATCACCCCTCCTTCACCACCATGGGTCACAGTTAACACGATGATTGCGTCGCCATCCCGGCGAATTCCATAAGAAAACTGTAGGCATCCGCACCTCCCGAATTTCGCAATGGGAACACCACAGATCGCAGCTACCCCAAGGTTATGTTGCTATCACAGCAAAACCGTAAGTAGTCTGTAGGCAATCACCGCCCCTCGAATTACGCTGTCAAACGAAACTATACCACATAGATCGCAGGCTACACAAAGTTGTGTCACTGTTCCAATGGAATCCAGTGCAGACTGTAGGCACTCGCTGCCACTCAAATTACGCTATGGAACCGAACCACATAGATCGCAATCTACCGATGTTACGTCGTTATCCCAGCGAAATCAAACGTAGATTGTAGGTAATCACTGCCACTCGACTTACGATATGGAACTGCGATAGATCGCAGTTACACAAAAGTTACGTTGCCATCACAACAAAACCCAATGTAACTGTAGGCATCAGCACCACTCGACTTACGCTACCCAACAAATGATCATCAGGAACTCATGAGTTTTGTTCGGACGTCCTCTGGGATCCCAATTTCATTGAACCCACCCTTAGGATTCTTAGGCAGAACCACCCAGTGGATCTCCTACTATAAGTTTCGACTCTCATAGGGGTGCCTTTCCATACTTTTGTCTCAAAACATATCATACTATATATACATGGTACCTTTCAAATCTTACTCTTTGTATGTATCACATATAAACTTTATCTATACAAAATCGATATCTTCAAAATCGATAGTTTTCAAAATTTGGTTTACCAAATCTCCAAAATTGACTTTCGCCAAAATCAAAATCCTTTTAAAATCAATGGGTTCCAAAACCTTTTCAATTTCATTCCCATATACATATAAAATTATTCTTTCCCACTCGAATAATTTTCGGATTAATAATCTCTGAGTCCACTTCATACTTATATAAACTTTATTTAGCATTTCAAGTATCCTTCAAAGATCATTTCCTTCCGGCTAAAATTTTAATAAGGGGAGTTTGAATATATATAACTGACATTTATATTCTCATTAATGCCAAATCAAAATTTCAAGTTAGATTACCTTACCAAGTTATTTGTCACATTCCTTACCTCTTATAGAGTAAGTTTCAGTTATAGTAACTATTAAATCTTCATTTTTAAGTCATCATATTTACTCAAATAAACTATTTCACTTCAAATCATTTTTGCCTTAATATCTCGATTCCGGTTCGAATTCAAAAATGCTTCGAATTTCTATTTGGGTTATAACTTCAATTTATTCCAATTAGTATTTAAATCCACAATTTAAATATAAACAATTTTCACTTTGACCAGTTTGAATTTAGAAATAACTTGAATAGTTTTAAAATAGCTAAATAATTAGTATAAGATAGTTTTGAGTTTTCAAAAATGGTTTGTATAGTAAAATAGCTTGGAAAACCAAAATAAATTTGAATATTTAAGAAGGTAGATTTAAACAGTTATATCAAAATCATTTATTCGAAAATAGTTTCAAGGTCAAACTGATTTAAATTTCAATCTTCCAATTCAAATCAGATTTCAATTTCCATTCCCTTTGAAATTGATTCAATCTCGATTTCAATTCGAATTAACTTCGATTCCCATTCAAATCAATTCAGTTCTGATTACAATTCAATTCAATTCCAATTTGAATTAATTTCATTTCCATTCACAATTCTAAACCATTCCGATTTATATAAATTCGAGTTCGGTTTTCAAAATGTTGATTTAATCACTTAAATCAAATTAACCTTTAATATTTAATTTAACAATCTAAATCTTTAATAGTTCAATTCCGAGCCCAATTGTCGAAATATCCACTTAAATTACTTTTTACTTGGATCTATTCCAAAGTTCGAGTAAGAGTTCAAATCTTTTTAAACAAATCAATTTTTGGAATTCAATTGATTTCCCAATTATAACTTCAAGATTTTAAACCCAATTCTTTAAGCAATTCCGGTTGAAAAGTTTGTTTTATCATTTTAAACTTAAGTTCAAAATGATTCCTTTTTCCATAAATTCAATTTTATTTCTATTCAATTTCAGGGTTGGATATATATCATTTCAATCCACTTCTTAATTTATTCGAAATAATCCAATTTATAGTTTTATATACTGTAAATAACAAACAGGATGATATCAGGATATATCAAATAAATAAACATCCAAATTATCTAAGACCTCAATCAATGGCATCCACTACAATTTTCAGAATTCAAAACTCGTTTTTTTTTATTTCAAAAATTATTTTGAAATCATTTACACATAACTTCTTTTGCACCACTTATCAACTCTATACCTTTTTCTTTTACAGTTAAATCCATTTAACTTCCATAAGTTAAATCTTAATTCCACCTTAAAATTTCCCAATTTCAGATTATAAGTTCAAAACTTATTTAACTTGCCCTGAGTAAATTTCCAATCCATTCAATCCATTTAACCTTACTCGATTTAAATTTTACATCCCAAATCCAATTCTTATTAATATCACTTCCCACTTATAAGTTCAAAAACTTACTTTTCTTTGGGTTATCCTTCTTGTTTTAAGGGGGTTCCAGAATTCAAACACCCAGCATTTATTTCAAATCAACTTTGAAATCATATATATATATATATATATATATATATCCCATTCACACATCAAGTCACACTTTAAATTTTAAACCATTCTTGGTTTTTAATCCAAAACAAATTCATCCCCAACAACTCTTGTTTTAAAAGATTTCTATATTCAAAAATATTCTAAATAATATTATTTATTATTTCCTCCAACACTTTGAAATATTTTTTTTAATTTACGGGACTAGGTTCAAAACTTCCCAATTTAAATTCATTTTAATTTATAAGTCACATTTATAAATACAGCTTATATAATTTCACTTCCATAAACATTTCACTCTGTTTCATCATTGTTTATTCTGTAATAAACATCCTTTATTAAGACACACCAACCAATTTATGATAATAATCAATATTACCGTATACAGAAACCAAACACACCATATATTCCATAATAATTTTCTGAAAAATTATTTCTATATATAAAATACAATCAAGGTAAACTTATTTCGTTTTCGGACACTTTGAGAAACACTTTCGAAATTTCTGGAATTTAAATTCAGGTTTGAATCTACCTTTAGCTCAACTTATTTGTATAGTTCCCTCTTATCAAATCTCTATTTGGTTATATATGTTTTACCACTTAAATCTTATAATCTTATTTATTTTCAATAACAACAATCAATTACCTTACTATACTACAATAATTCAAAAATATTATTTATTTTTATATCAAAATATAATCTTTCATAAAATTGTTTTTAAAATCATTATATAAGAAAATAAAAAATACGCCCTTATATACAATACACTCAACTCATTCTAGGGTACTACTGACCCTATCTCTAATGAGTAATCCTTACCAGAGCCAATGTTCTCGCTTAACCTTCAGCTTTGATACCACGTGTAATGACCGAGAGATTTTCGACCTCCAAAAATCGACACTAATACGTTCACTATATAGAGTGTCGAGCAATCGAGTGTTGGAAATACCAGGTTGTTAGGGTTAAGAAGAAAAAGAGATAGAATAAGAACAGAAATAACAGCACAGAATCTCTCAATCGCAGCGGAACAAAATATAGTATACAATAACAGCATTTATACAAAGAAAGCTATAACTATTATTATACACACAAGTTATCAGAGTACAATCACAAACATATAAAACTGGACTATTAAGATAACTTGTCCCTAACTGCTGAATATACAGCCTATAATACACAGTGGAATATAGTCCAATATATGCAATACGTCTCTACCATCCAGCTCGTCTCCTAAGCTCCTAAGCTTCAAAGCGTTCTAACCTGAAATTCTGTAATACTCGGTCTGACCCGAGCATTACAATAAAGTAACACCCGAGTCAGGCTGGAAACCAACGTGAGTAAACCCACTTAACTTGAAATACTTAAGTTATAAAAATTCTTTGAACAAGGTAACTCGTACAACACGACGGGTTTTATCTGATTATAACCAAACCACTTTTTCTGAAATACATCGATATTATAATAATGTCTAAGTATGGTTACTTATTTAAAATAGTTGAATTTTGTTAAATTAATCATATTCCAGCATATTAAACTCTAAAATCAAACCCGTAAAGGTTCGTATTGATTTTTCAAATCGAAGTGGTTCCGGATATCACTGATATCTGATTCCGGTCTCTTCGAATCCAAGCAATAAGTTTTAAAAGGGAAGATTGTTTAAAATAACAATTTTTATTTAGGGTGACAATATTCACATATGGAAATTTATTACAGATATCTATTTCCAATAAAATATCTCAACGTTTCTATTCCAATCATCCAATTCATTTGGTTACTTAGTATCATAGGCACAGAATAATTTGAAATAAATACTCAAGAGAAATCAAGTCAAACCACATATCCTGACTATTTTAACGATTTATAGTATATATTAACCAATCACAAACCATCAACTATTTAATTTAAAAACAGAATTAAGTATTTTTCAAATCCTACTTATTTATAATTAAAATTAATTACAAAATTATCTATTATTAATTTAAATAAATCTTAGATATTCATCAATAATTATCTTATATAAGTTAACATAGAATTTAATAAATTTAAAGTTTAAATTGCTTTATTTAAATAAATAAATTTCCAAAACTTAATCATGTGTATTAGGCAAAAAGGATTTTTGGTGATAGGACGATCTCAAGTGCCTATATTGTTTTTAATTTAAATAAAATAAGTGTTTAAAATTAATAGGTTTAAGTGAAAAACATTTATAACATTTTTTTTTAAAAAGATAAAGGCCAAGCCCATCGGCCCAACCATACAAAAACAAGGCAAATCCCCCTCCTTCTCTTCTCTTTAGTTTCCACAGTTTCCCCTTCTTCCCTTCCCAAACATGCACACAGCATTGACTCGACCCACGCGTGCAAGTGCACACGCCTTCTGACCACCATCCACCACCGCCGACCAACTTCTCAGGTCGCCTCCGACCCCGCAATCCCACAGGCCCACACAAACTTCGCCGGCGACCTTTAGTTCAAAATATCAAACTCAAACCCAGACCAGTAATGAAACCGACCTCTTATCTCCGCCTCGTCCGGTCATCTCTGACCACTTGGCAATGCCAAAACTCACCAGCATCATTGCCACCATCCCCTCATCCTTTCCCCCCATACCACAGCCCCCTTTCTCCTCCTCGACGTCGCTGTCCACCCAAAACCGACCATGACCAGAAACCTCCTTTAAACCCTACATCAACTCCGCCCGACCACCACACCGCCTAGTAAAATACAACGCCATTTTTCCCATGCTCCCGCTCCTCCGAGCTACCTTCTGACCAAAACACCGACCCCCACCATCGACGCTTCGCCGTAGTTTGGCCAAAGACCAAAAACTGGTCATCTTCCTTTATCTCATCATATACGCAACTTAAAATCACGAAACAACCACCAAAATTCATTATTTCCAATGGCGATCAAGTTTATATAAGCAAAAGAGTAAAACAAGCTATTCGAATTTTCCACAATTTGGGTTAACTTACTGTAATTTATACTTTTATTCCTTTACACTTGATGATATTTAATAAAACCAATTTTAAATCAAAGTATAATAAAAAACAAACAGCTTTCCTTTTAACATCCTATCCTAAAACTAATTAGATTGAGAGAGAAGGATTTTTGAAGTTAAGCATAACATTCCCTTATATGCAGAGCAGAGGTAAAAATGAAGTACATGCTCGGGTTTTCTCTGGTTATAACCCTGGATATACATTCTTATAAATGTATATATATATATATATTTCTGTTTCAAGCATATTTATCAAACACACTTCTATGTACATATCCAAAACATATAACATGGTTTATAGTATAAAAGAATGTTTTACTCACCTTCTTTTTTTTGCTTTTGAACAGAGCACAGTTTCTTTGAAAATATTTGATTTCTTTTTGATTTTGATCCTCCTGTACTTGAATGTTTCTAATTTCCTTTAAGTTGTAATTGAAAGAGGCTATGCGGTAGGATCGTATAATATGGAATAGAGGAATGGTCTAGGTAGATTGTAATAAGCAGTAGTAAGTAAAGTAGACACCAAGACTTTATACTTGTTCATACCTCTTGTCCTACGTCCAGTCCCTAAGCTCCTCTTAGGAATTCAACTAACCAACAACCCTCACTTAACCCGGAGGAATAGGTTTACAACTTACCCGAACAACCGAACGGGATTTCTTGCCTCAACTACCGAAGAGGACTTCAACTAGATACTAAAAGTATTTCTGACTTGTTGTGTTCTTGATAACACTAATGAGTCAAATTGAGTATAACTTTCCTATAATCTTATCCTCGAGAGTATACAAAGTGTTTGTGAAGAATTAGGAAATGTGAATTGCTATGAATCAAAAGGTGTTATAGTTAAAACAGAGATTCAAGCAATTGAAGTGGTTTGTGATTGCTTTTGAAAACTGAAAGTATGTTCAAGAGAATAGAAAGATTAAAGCAATTAGAATTGGTAATTTGCAAATGTTAAAACCATGTATTTATATGTGTAGAAGAGATGCATTTGTTTGCTAGAGGTGCAAGCAAGAGATGCTTCCATTTCTGTTGGAGAATGGTTGCAACTCTTGGGAGGAAGAAGGTGTCCTTTCAGAAAAAATTCGCAGTTACAAATTCAGTCGACTGAACAGGGATTTCAGTCGACTGAAAATATGTAGTAAAATTTTCAGGAACAAATTCAGTCGACTGAGCAGGAACTTTAGTCAACTGGAACTGTGCATTTTTTGTGTATGTGTAACAGGTTCAGTCGACTGGTCATTCCTGTTCAGTCGACTGAAATACCAAATTTTGCACAGTGAATGTTTATTAAAGATGAAGTTTATAAAATATGTTCAAGTGTTTGTGCAAGCCTCTTGAGGATAGATTTTAACAATAAATCTAAACTAAGACCTATAAAAATCATACTTATGTTTATCATTGGTCTTCATTGTTCTTCTTTTAGCTTTGCACATATCTCTTCGTTTTTGTTGAAGCACATTGTCATTGATCAAAATCTTAGCGTATCAACATTCTCCCCCTTTTTGATTGATGACAACACCTATGTTTGTAGAGATGTAATTATCTTTCCTCCCCCTGAATATATGCACTATCTTTCCTACAAAACAAAGTTAGTTACATAGATTTCTCCCCCTTTGTCATCGACAAAAAAGGAAGTAATTATAGAAGAATATAATTTGCAAAAAGCAACCATACAAATATAACCACTGAGCAAATAATACAAACCATAGAGTATCTCAAATAAAAGAAGGCTATTTATACAAGCCTTTGCAAAGATTGTTTAGAAATTTAATTAAGAAGTTATGGAAACCAAACCATTAAAATGTTCAATTATCTCTGTCCCAATCATAAGAGCCTTCACGATCTCCTTCAGGTTCACGAATAACCGGTCCAACTGTGGATGGTCTATAAGTTCGTCCTCCTTGACCACCACTAGTTCCACTCGTGCTGCTGCTTGTATGTTCTTCGGATGACGTCCATGTAAAAGTTGGTGCCGGACGTTTGCCACGTGATGTTGTAGCGGTAGTGGAGCTTGAGCATGAGATGGCATTCCATAATTTGTTGAAGAATCCTTTAACTTTATCAAGCTTGTGATCTACCTTTTTAAGACGATTATCAAGAATTTGTTGATTCCTTGATAAAATCCCCAATGATTGATTGGTAGTATAACTTGGCTCAATGATACGAATTTCTTCCTCTTGGTCAAAAGGTTCTTCATGTGGAGCTTGTGGAGGTCGTTGTGGTTCTTGATGCCTAGCTTCCCATTCGGCAAGAGATATGATGCGAGGAGGTCTAGCCGGGAGTTGCATAAGGCTTACAGTGCGTTGATTAATTTGATGAACCATTGTGTTTTCGGAGTCGCATAATGGCATATCAACATTGAGGAGAAGTCACATGATATATTCTCCAAAATATATTGTTCGCATTTTACCATTGTTAAAAGTGAGAAATTCATCTAGAATGAGTTGGACCCAATTGACTTGAATGTTGCCCCATATAGTGTATAAAGCTCGATAATTGTTGGGGTAAACAATTTCATATGAGCCCGTTCTTGGAGTAATTGTTCTCATAAGAGCTTTGTGAAGGATTCTAGCTCTAGGTCGTAGGGAAGTGGATTTAAGATCTCTAATGTTGATATTATCATCCAAGAATTGATGGTTTATGTTATCTCGAATATGTGGATTGAATTCTATCTCTTCAAGCTTTCTCCCTACATTAGGTGATCCTAAGATGTGTGCAATTCGATCTAGGGAGAACCAAACTTTCTTCCCGCAAACCATACTCCAAACACTATCATTTGGATTTCTTGGAGTTTGATGTCCAAGGTTGAGGTTTGCATAAAATAATTTTACCTTGATATGATCTATTGCATGGTCATTTCTTCTTAAATCTAAGAGAGAAGTTAAACCTGCCTAATCCGTGAATGCTTGAATGTTGTATGTCTGGAGACTTTGGAAATCAACGAAGGAGTGTTCGAAAATGCGAGAGTTCGTCATTTTGTTCCACCTCGTTACAGCTACTCCATCATAGAGCCATTGTGCAATTTGAGCATCAATTGGCTCGGAGGATGAAGAAGAAGAAGCTCTTGATCTTTTTGGTGCCATTTGAGGAAGATTTGAGAGTAATTTGAGGATTGGGGGCTAGGGTTTTTAAAAAAATTTGGGGAAGAGAGAACTTTTTCAATGTAAAAAGTGAATGGTAAAGATGAAAACTGATGGATAAAAAGGAAAAGTTGCCTGGGAATTGGCGTTCAGTCGACTAAAAAGTCTGTTCAGTCGATTGAATTGTAGGCCGAAAATTTTCTGTGTTGAATTCAGTCGACGGAACAGAGTTTTTAGTCGACTGAACTGTTATCTGAAAGTTTCTGTTGAAAGTTTAGTCGACTGGGCAGAGGGTGTCAGTCAACTGAGCTATGGAAAATTTGTTTTATGCTTAATTTTTCAGTGTTCTTTCTGAATTTCGAAAGCAAAAGTTTTATTAAAAGAAGCAATTACAATTGTATAGATATATAACAACATGAATTATCTTCAAAAGTAATTATTTCTTTGGAGATGAACTATTTTTCTTTTGCGTCTTTTTCCCTTCATTCTCCATATAGCTTATTTCCCATGAATTTGGAGTATACTGAGGAGTCTTTGGGGACATCCAAGGATTCAAGGGATCAGCTGGTGTACGGTAAGATGAAGATGGATCGAACACACTACTTGGTCGAGGTAGGGGCTCGCTCACCTCATTTTTCTTTGAACTACAAAAACGTAAACCAATTTTCTCAAGAAAGCTTAGTCGTCTTGCCGTTACTTTCTGTTCAAAATATAATTCTCGTTGGAGATCAATTTGTTGTTGTTGAAAGTGGTGAATCTCATCAATCTTTCTTTTTGTATCAGGGGAGGTAAAAAGTCCACGTTTTGCCTTCTTTGATTCCGGTGTGTAGCCAGTGCGATAGTTTTCCCATTTATACACTGGTTCATGCTTTGGCATCGGAGTCGGAAGTTTTGGTGATGTAGGAGTGTTTTCGACTGAGGAGGTGATGTTGATATGAGAGTATGAGCTGTCGGAAGACATTTTTATATTGAATTTTCAAACTCTGTAATTCTTTTGAGAATAATTATATGTATAAAAGTATATTTATAGTAAAAAAATGCTAAAAAATGTGGTGGTAAATTAATAAGGTTTTAGAACCAATCATTGTTTTATTGGTTTAAAAGCATTGATTAGAAATGGATGGATTAGAGACATCCTTCAATCTATTATGTATTAGGTAGCAGAATTGAACTATTTGTATTGAATAATTTTGTTTTCATTATTCAGTCGACTGGACAGAGTTGTTTAGTCGACTGAATTTATATATTTTTATAATATTTTGCTATAAAACATCTTTAAAAGAAATTATTCCTAATTCTCGTCTTATAAATGAGTTTTCTAATAAAGGTTTAGTAAATATATCGGCAATCTGATTTTCGGTAGAAATATGTTCTAAATTTATGATTCCTTTTTCGATATTGTCACGTAGAAAATGGTGACGAATATCAATATGTTTTGTACGAGAATAATTTACCGGATTTTTAGATAAATTTATTGTACTTGTATTATCACAATATATTGTAGAATTTGTTAAATTTATATTAAAATCTTTAAGTGTTTGTTGCATATAGATAACTTGAGTACAAGCTAAAGCGGCGGATATATACTCTGCTTCACACGTGGAAAGTGAGACACAATTTTGTTTCTTACTAAACCAAGATACAAGTGATTTTCCAATAAAATGGCACGTACCACTTGTACTTTTTCTATCTGTTCTAGATCCACCAAAATCAGCATCACTAAATGATACTAACTCGAATGGACAATCTTTTGGATAGAAAAGACCAAAGTCCTTAGTATTATTAAGATATCGCATAATTCGTTTTATAGCTCTTAAATGTGATTCTTTAGGATTAGCTTGAAAACGTGCACATAAACATACGCTCATCATTATGTCTGGTCTACTAGCGGTTAAGTATAGTAAGGAACCTATCATACTTCTAAACAATTTTTGGTCTACACTTTTGCCATTTTCATCTCGATCGAGATGAGTTGTGGTACTCATAGGAGTAGGCTTCCCAGAAGTGTTTTCCATTCCAAAACGTTTAATTAGATTAGCACAATATTTTTCTTGATTTAAGAAAATTCCATTTGTTAATTGTTTAATTTGTAATCCAAGAAAATAAGATAATTCTCCCATGTGTGACATTTCGAACTCTTTAGTCATTATATTTGAAAATTCTTTACATAAGTTTTCATTAGTTGAACCAAATATTATGTCATCTACATATATTTGAATTATTAGAATGTCATTAGTAGTGTTTTTAATGAATAGAGTTTGATCTACTTTTCCGATTTGAAATCCCGAATCTAGTAAATAGCTTTTAAGTCTCTCATACCAAGCACGAGGTGCTTGTTTAAGACCATATATGGCTTTCTTTAATTTATATACATGATCCGGATATTTTTCGTGTATGAATAAAGGGGGTTGTTCTACGTACACATTTTCTTTTATAAAACCATTTAGAAAAGCACTTTTAACATCCATTTGATAAAGTTTAAAATTGTGAAAACAAGCGAAGGCTAATAGAATACGTATTGCTTCAAGTCTTGCAATGGGAGCAAATGTTTCTTCAAAGTCGATACCTTCCTCTTGATTATATCCTTGTGCTACTAGTCTAGCTTTATTCCTAGTTATATTTCCTTGTTCGTCTACTTTATTTTTGTATACCCATTTTGTTCCTATAACAGATTGATTATTAGGACGAGGAACTAAATCCCAAACATCATTACGTTCGAATTGATTTAATTCTTCTTGCATAGCAACAATCCAGTAGTCATCTGTTGATGCTTCTTTAGGATTTTTAGGTTCTAATGTAGAAATAAAAGCAACATGTCCCATTTGGTTTAGCTGACTTCTAGTTTTAACTTGAGAATCAATTTCACCGATTATGTTTTGTATAGGATGATCTCGTAAGATTCTAGGTGGAGATCTAAGTTCAGTATTATTCATATTTTCAAGATTTGTATGGTCTGTATTTATGAATTCGTCATCATCTTTTATACTCAAGTTTTTATTAAAGTTTTCATCAAAAGATACATGTAAGTTTCTTCAATTGTGTTTGTTCGTTTATTAAAAACTCGATATGCCTTACTTTGTTCTGAGTATCCTACAAAAGTTCCTTCATCAGCTTTCGGATCAAATTTTCCTAGTTGGTCTTTTGTATTTAAGATAAAACATTTTGATCCAAATATTTTAAACTAAGAGATATTTGGCTTTCTATTGTTAAAAAGTTCATATGAAGTATTTTTAGTTAATGGTCTAATAGAAATACGATTTAATACATAACATGTAGTAGCTACGGCTTCTGCCCAAAAATGTTTTGGTAGAAGGCTTCCATTTAATAATGTTCTTGCACATTCTTGTAATGTTCTATTCTTTCTTTCCACTACTCCATTTTGTAGAGGAGTTCTAGGAAATGAAAAATTATGATTTATTCCTTTCTTTTTACAGAAAGATTCAAAAGCTTCATTTTCGAATTCGCCACCATGATCACTTCGTATATTCTTAATTTTCAAATCTTTAGTGTTTTGAATTCTTTTGACAAATGTTTTAAAGTGCTCAAATGTATCACTTTTATTTTTCATAAAAATGGTCCATGTATATCTTGAGAAATCATCAACTATTACAAATACATATCGATTATGATTAATGGATTGAACTTGTGTTGGTCCAAAAAGATCCATATGAAGTAATTCTAGTAGTTGTAAAGTTGAAATATTTTTCTTAGATTTGAAAGATGATTTTGTTAATTTTCCTATTTGACAATCATCACAAAGATTTTTTATCTTAAAGTTTATCTTAGGTAAACCTCTTACTAATTCATTTTTAGAAAGTTTTCTAATAGTTTTGAAATTAATATGACAAAATCTTTTGTGCCACAACCAAGGATCATTATCTTTGACTAGTAAACACATATTTGTATTATGATTAATTTTCATATTTAGAACATAAATATTCCTATCTCTATTTCCCTCAAAAACAAGATTTTGGTTTTCATCAAAAATACTACATTTATTTTCTAAAAAAGTTATTTTAAAACCTTTGTCACAAAGTTGACTTATGCTTAGTAGATTATGTTTTAGATTTTTAACTAATGAAACATTTGTAATAAAAGGTAAATTTGATGTACCGTAATTGCTCACATCTCCTTTGCCAATGATATAGCCTTTTGAATTGTCTCCGAAGGTAATCGAGCCACCATCAAAGTATGTGATGTTTGTAAGCATATCTTTGTCGTCAGTCATGTGTTTTGAGCAACCACTGTCTAGTATCCATTTCTTCTTTTTGAGTGGGACCTGAAAATAAATACAAAATTATTGGTACCCACCTTTCAATAGGGTCCTAAAAGTTAAAACTTAGGAAACCAAACCCAATTTGGTTCAGTATCCTTTTTATAAATATAATTTTTATTATTATGAACACTATCCATAAATGCTTTAATATATTTATTCCTAATCAAAATATTGTTAGTCTTTGGAACCCAAATTTTAACTATCTTAGTTTCTTCTTTTGTTCTAATAGGTTCTCTTAATACCATTTGTTGTTTTGAATCAATATTCCTCTTAAAATTTGTTTTTATCTTTTTAGGAATTTTTGGTTCTTTTTTATATCATAATCCATGTTTATTTGAGGAGGATTGAGAATTTTCTAAAATCTTAGATAAATTTTCTCTTCCTTTGTTAAAGTTAGAAACATTTTTAGTGATGTTATCTAATCTAACTTGAAGACTATTATTTTCTAACTCAACTTGTTTAATCTGAGTTTTTAACTCATGATTTTCAGAAACAATTATATCATTTTTTGTCTTTTGATTTTCAATTTCTTGACTTAGAAGAGATAATTGAGTTTTCGAATTTGAAAGAGACTCTTGAGCTTTTTCAAGTTCTTCTTCTAGAATTTTCTTTTCATCTTTTAACATATCCCTTTCAAACTCAGCTTTGTTCTGATTTTCACGAGTTTCCTTAAGTTTCTTTTTAAGATTTTTTATTGTACTTAATAGTTCAGTATTTACATCTATTAAATCGTCGAAAGTTAAATTACTAACCTCAGATTCTTGAGCCATAAAGCATACATTTGCTTGTTCATTGTCGCTATCATTTTCACTTTCAGATGAAGATGAATCTGAATCGTCCCAAGTTACAGAGAATGCCTTCTTTTTGACTTTCTTGTTTTTGTTCTGATTCTCCTTCTTTTGCTCTGGACAATCTTTTTGCATGTGACCTTTCTTGTGACAGTTGAAACATTCTATAATCGAGGATGTAGGTTTGTTCAAGAAATTCTTTTTGAATCCGTTTTTATTTTCTTTTCTATATCTTAAGAATTTCTTGAAATTTTTGGCTATAAATGCTAAATCCTCATCTTCAGACTCTGATTCTTCCTTTTCCGCATGAAAGGCTACATTTTTTCTTTCTTGTGCTTGATCTTTCTTAGCTTGCATATTTACTTCATATGACATAAGATTTCCAATTAATTCTTCTGGTTTCATCGTATATAGATCATTTGCTTCTTCAATTGCTAAGACTTTTCTCTCCCATTCATCATTGAGTGAATTTAGAACTTTAGATACAATATCAAAATCCGTGTATTTTTCTCCTAGTCCTATTAAGGCATGATGAATGTCTTGAAACCTTGAGTACATGTCATTGATGGATTCATTCTGTCGCATTCTAAAGTTTTAGAACTGGTTCTTTAGCATGGAGATCTTTGTTTGTTTAACTTTGTTTGTGCCTTCATGTATGGTTTTAAGTGTACTCCATATCTGATGTGTAGTAGTACAAATGCTAACACGATTGAATTCATTTCTATCCAAAGCACAAAATAGCATATTCATAGCTTTGGCATTTGCACTAACTTCATTCTTCTGAGCTTGAGTCCATGTAGAATATTCCATTGTGGGTACAACGAGTTCTGCTTGAGTTGCATTCCAGGCTTCAAAACTTGTTGCTTGCATATAAATCCTCATCCTTGTAGCCCAATAATTATAGTTTAGTCCATTGAATAGAGGGGGTCTTTGAGTAGATTGTCCTTCCACAAATGTAGAGTTATAGGCAGATGTTGTGCTTGTGTTGTTTTCCATATTATCAATATGTCAAATAACTGTGTTATGGTTATAGGACGGCCTTGCTCCAATACCAATTGAAAGAGGCTATGCGGTAGGATCGTATAATATGGAATAGAGGAATGGTCTAGGTAGATTGTAATAAGCAGTAGTAAGTAAAGTAGACACCAAGACTTTATACTGGTTCAGACCTCTTGTCCTACGTCCAGTCCCTAAGCTCCTCTTAGGAATTCAACTAACCAACAACCCTCACTTAACCCGGAGGAATAGGTTTACAACTTACCCGAACAACCGAACAGGATTTCTTGCCTCAACTACCGAAGAGGACTTCAACTAGATACTAAAAGTATTTCTGACTTGTTGTGTTCTTGATAACACTAATGAGTCAAATTGAGTACAACTTTCCTATAATCTTATCCTCGAGAGTATACAAAGTGTTTGTGAAGATTTAGGAAATGTGAATTGCTATGAATCAAAAGGTGTTATAGTTAAAACAGAGATTCAAGCAATTGAAGTGGTTTGTGATTGCTTTTGAAAACTGAAAGTATGTTCAAGAGAATAGAAAGATTAAAGCAATTAGAATTGGTAATTTGAAAATGTTAAAACCATGTATTTATATGTGTAGAAGAGATGCATTTGTTTGCTAGAGGTGCAAGCAAGAGATGCTTCCATTTCTGTTGGAGAATGGTTGCAACTCTTGGGAGGAAGAAGGTGTCCTTTCAGAAAAAATTCGCAGTTACAAATTCAGTCGACTGAACAGGGATTTCAGTCGACTGAAAATATGTAGTAAAATTTTCAGGAACAAATTCAGTCGACTGAGCAGGAACTTCAGTCGACTAAAACTGTGCATTTTTTGTGTATGTGTAACAGGTTCAGTCGACTGGTCATTCCTGTTCAGTCGACTGAAATACCAAATTTTGCACAGTGAATGTTTATTAAAGATGAAGTTTATAAAATATGTTCAAGTGTTTGTGCAAGCCTCTTGAGGATAGATTTTAACAATAAATCTAAACTAAGACCTATAAAAATCATACTTATGTTTATCATTGGTCTTCATCGTTCTTCTTTTAGCTTTGCACATATCTCTTCGTTTTTGTTGAAGCACATTGTCATTGATCAAAATCTTAGCGTATCAACAGTAATGGCAGCTTGTATTTTATTTCTTATCTTGTTCGAACGCAAAAAAAATAAGTGAAGCAAGGTAGTGCCTATTTATAGAGAAAAGGGGGTAGCTGTAGCTTCTTGTGTACAGTAAGTTTTTTTCTCATTTTTATTTTTATTTTTCTTTTGTTTGTATATTTACTTGATTTGAGATTATGATCTAATTTAAAAAGAATAAGATTTCATAGTTGATTTGATAATTGAAAGAGGGATTTGATAAAATATATGCTTGAGAGGATATGCATTTAATGCTATGTTCCCTAAGGTGTTTACATGTACATTTATATGAATTGATATATATATATATATATCCTTATGTGTATATGTTTGCCTTTTCCATTTTTATAATAATGTATATATGTACTTATATACATATATATCTCTACATATATACATTTAATTGTTATCATAAAGTTTGTGCTTCCTTGTAGATATGTATACATTTATCTACACATGTATTTACATTCTTCACATTCACTATTATATATATACATATACTTATGTATATCTTGTCATCACACACACACACACACATATATATATATATATATATACAGATTTATTCAAATTTCCATATACATTACTTTATATGGCCATATATATACACACTCTTATATGCTTATACATATATGAACATCATTAACTTGTATGCATTTATATTTATATACAAATGATTTCTATCTTGAATTTTAATAGTGGAGTTTTATTTATATTTCTATAAAATCTATCATATCCAGAGATTTTATAATTCAATATTTAATATAGTTTTTAATCAATTTATAGATACAGATATTTATTTATTCGACTTATAAAATCAATATTTCAATAATTTAAAATCAATTAATTATCCCAATAACAAACGCCAGAAACCCAGGTCGTTACACATTCCTTATTTCCTCACAATCACTTTAATACATTTCATTAAATAATGTCACTAATTTGTTATGACTATTTAAATTCTCATAACTCCTATTTCATTCATTGCACCTTCAATGCTTATTTATTTCTGGAGTTAAAACCTATCAAATATTTAAATTCTTACAAATCCTATTCCATTTATTTGTACATTCAATGTTTATTTATTTCTAGAGTTATAATCTTTTGAATATTTAAATTCTTATAACTCCTATTCCATTTATTTGCACATTTAATGCATATTTATTTCTACAGTTACAACCTTTCTATCCTTAATTCTAATTACTACGTTTCATTGCAATTTTTATTTTAACTTCTAATTTCTCTTAATGCGAATGTTGATAAGCATTTTCATTGTATTAATTATAATTTACTTTTGAGATTAGCATGTTACATATATTTATGTATTTATTACTTTAATCTTTCTAGTTATTCAATTTTAATTAGAACATTTCTCATATCTTAAATCTATGAAACCTTGCTTTTAAAAGTATTTACCGTTGTACTCTTCCACAAATTTATCTAAATAAGTGGTTTGCATTTGAAATTACAAGGAATTATTCATTTCCCTTTTAATTTTGAAGTAGATAGTGTAAACTACGAAGTGAAATTCCATACTTTATACATCTGATTTCTTTCTTTTTCTTTCTAATTACATTGCATGTCAAATCAAACACCGCACTTTTTAATTTAAATAAAAGATTAGATAAATATTTAGAATTTCAACGATTATACCCAACATATTTGAATATTGGAATTTCACATTTCCATGAAATTAGAACAAACTTAATTCATATTAACACCCTTAAACATAATTATAGATCTAAATTAAATTCTATAGTAAACAAATTGGTATATCTGAAAAAATTTCACATTTAATTCATATTCAACTACCAACAACTTAGGACTAATTTACATATTTCGGTGTAATTAACATTTCTATTCAATCTTTTCTAATTTACAGAACATGTAGATGGCGTTACATACATTGAACTTCAAGCCTACAACTCTAGATCTTTGATTTAGGCATAACAATCATGTAAAGGCCCATATCTTCGTTCCCTTTGAGTACACAATAAATCACACGTGTCCAACTCAAATTAAACGGAAATATGATCTTTAGGGGTTAATTAAGAAAAATAATAAAAGAAGAAGAAAACAAACATAGAATCTCATAGCGGAACGATAAAATATAATAATCAAATAAACAGCTCATGAAGCTATTTTTACAATACATTTGATTATAATCTATACAACATTTATCAGAGTTATATATACATCAGGAATAAATAGAATAATGCAGCAGACAACATGATGCAAGGATTATAATAATAGTAATATAACAAATCTTCATCTTCGTCCTCCAAATTAAATCTTCAATAAGTTGAAAAACTTAGGACTGACCCGAGCGTAATGAAAAAGAAAACACTCGAGTCAGGACTAAAATATTCTTATGTAAGTCAAATCGGCATCGCATATAACATGAGTGTAACAGTGTCAGAGAGGTTTACAGGGTTTCACATCTCTTATCCAGTATATAACGTGCGTGCAATAACTCAAGAGATGTTACAGGATTTTCCATCTCCTAAGGATCCATCAAAATATTTATATGTAGTAGAAACGCTACATATATAATGTCTAATCAATAAAATAAATATTTTTCTTAGCGTTAAGGCTTTACACCGATCCCCCTTAACACGTTTTTAAGCATAGTCATACAGTTTGCATATAAAACACCAGTTAAACGGTCGGTGGACAGGGATGCACCGTGATATGACAACACTAAACCAAAATCGTATGGGTCATGTTTAGGGATAAAAGTATGACAAGGCATGTGAGGCAATGCCCAAGGTAGGATACTACTAGTTCGGGTCACAGGGCTGGTGGTAACGCATCATAGCCATGACCGCCCACCGCGTCCATCCATCCCATATCGAGTCAAAGGGAGGCTATCCCAAATCAAGGTGCACCAATCGAAACCAACAACAAGAGTAATAATATGGACCGAGTCCAAGAAAATCGAAGAACAGATATCCGCTCGGGGTAATTAGCCCACTTGGCTCTGTCAAGCCGTTCTATTTTAGTCATTTCAAATTGGCACAAGTGCCGGAGTCTATCCATCATCGTTCTCTTTCTTCAAATCCAGCAATCGTCGCCAAATCCAACCACTTTATTCTGGATTCTCCTCCATGTACACAGTTGTTAAAGTGGTTCTGGTATCGACATAGATTATGCCCATAACCGGCCCCGGTATCTTTAACAACCAAACGTCGTTTTACACACTGGTTGGTGCTTTTACATTTCGATAACAGTTCATACTTGATATCAAAATATCATATTCACTACAAAATCAAATCCCTTTCGAAATCATTATATTTACTGAAAATATACGATTTTATTTCAAGAATCATTTCGTTTTAATATCTTGATTTCAGTTCCAAAATCATTTCGCATTTCAATTTAAGTTATAACTTCAATTTAACTCAATTCGATTATTTAAATCCATGATTTAAATATAAACATCCCACCCTTGACCAGTTTGAATTTTTGAAAAATAGTTTGAATAGTTTTTAAATAGTTTAAATAATTAAAATAGTTTAAATGGTTAAAATAGTTAAAATAATTTAAATGGTTAAAATAATTTATATGGTAAAATAATTTGTAAAACCAAAACAATTTGCATATTTAAAGAATATAGATTTCAAACAGTTTATACTAAATAATTCATTTGAAAAATAGTTTCAAAATCAAACTGATTCAATTTCCAAATCTACTCAATTCAAATCAATCCAATTTCCATTTCCATTTATATCGATTCCATTTCGATTTCAATTCGAGTTAACCTCGATCCCAGTTTATATTCAAATCAATTCCAATTCCGATTCCAAATCAATTCTATTCCGATCTCAATTCCAATCAATTCCATTCAATTCCAATTTGAATTAACTTCAATTCAGTTCTTAATTTTTAAACCATTTCGATTAATATAAATTCGAGTTCGATTTTCAAAATATCGATTTAAAACACTTAATCAAATTTCCTTCAATATTCAAATTAAAAATCCTATTTTCAAATATAATTCAATTATGATTCTCAATTTCAAAATATCGTTTTATATCACTTTTACTTAGCAATAATCAAAGTTTGAACACAATCGAATCTTTTAGAACAATTCAATTTCCGAATTTCCAAATCTTATTTCAATTATAACTTCAAAATTTCAACTTCGATTATTAAAACGATTCCTTCTAACCAAAATTAATTTTGACATTTCAAACTCAAATTCGTGGTTAATTCAATTTTTATAAATTCAATTTTTATTTCTTTTAAATCAAAATCATTTAAAAAAAAATCAAATCAAAGATTTAAAAATTTATATAATTTAACCAATCTATTGTCTGTATATAATTTTCTATCCTATGGCCAAGTAATCAGTTATATCAATTTAATTTCAGGGATGGATATATATCATTTCAATCCAAATCACAATGTCATAGGTATATATCGTTTCAACCTATTTCTTAATTCATTCGAAATAATTCAATTTACGGTTTTATACACTGTAAATAATATACATGGTGATAATAGGATATATATATATATATATATATAAACAAATAAATATCCAAACATCCAAATATCAACCAATTTGCATCCATCACAATCAATCATATGAACAGACAATATAATTCACAATAGTTTCATAATTATTAATATTGGGTAATTTACTGGCAATTCAATTTCAATTTCAATTTCAAATTTAACTGTCAATTTTAATTTATAACGGTTAATTCAAATGACAGTCAAATTTATCAAACAACGACCAATAAATTCATATCACTTTCTAAATTCAAACTTAACTAGCATAAAAATATTCTAGTACATTGTGAGCGTTATAAAACACTCACCTTGATTTTATGTTGTCGTCGAGACGTTCCGGTTTGAAACTAAAACCGGACGACGCCCGATTTTAGCCCAAATTCCAACTATCTCCATATCTATCCAAACAAGTTTCATTGCAAAGCTCTTGTCATCAAAATCACAATGCAAAAAAGTCTTGTCCCAATCAGACCTCGTATGCATGAGTTATACCATTTTTAGTACATTGATATAATTAAATTAAACAATACACTACTATATAATATAATTAAACCCATACCCAATACACTCGGCCCAAGCCCAAACGCAAGCTCTCCTTCCCCAAATTCAAATGCCTGATACGAGAACGAAACTCATAGCCACCATGCACCAATCCAAGTGATACGGAGCTCGAAGACTCCGTTTGTCGAACCGTTTTCTCCTATAGCTTCCTCTCGACGACCCGCATATGCACGTACCCTCTCCAACGCCTCCCTCCACCCAGAGAAAAATGCGACCTAGGCAAAACGACCCCTATAGGTGCACGCACGCGACCCTCAAACCCCCCATCGGCCACTCCAAAATTCATTGACTCGATGTGAAACGCCTCCGCGAACCCAAATCCAAGCTCCATTCCCCGAATCGATGGCCGAAGCTCGCCAATTTGCCAACCCAAGCTAAATCTCACTCATGACATTCACTGTTGAGCTACCGAGGTCGAAGCCGCATCCCACAATGAGCATATCACATTGAAGATTAGGTGAAAACAAGATTTTAGAGACAAGTTACGTGATTTTTAAGTTTGTATGTTGAGAGAAATAATTTTTTTCAAGTTTCCATTCTTAACTTTTTTTTGTTCTTCTTTTCACAATGCTCGGCTGGTTTATGAAGGAAGAAACGTGTTTGAATGGGTAAAAGTCAAGATCATAGGTGGCTGAGATGAAAGAATAGATAGGTGAAAGAAAGTTGACTAGACAATATATATTAATTAAAATTTAAAATGTCTCGACTTACGCAGCTTAAAATCTCAAACCCCTATCGAGGCACGCCGCTAGGCATTCATAATGTTATACCCTTATTCCGAATGCAATGGAAAAGGTTTCGAGTCCTAATTTGATCGTATGGAGAAGATAGGTTTTCGGACCTAATTATTATGTTGATTTTCGATATAAATTTCAACGCGTTTATATTTCTTACAGCCAAACGATAACCTCAAATGCTACGAAATTTGAAATTCGATAATAATACACTATTACGGATCCAATGGAAATGGTTTCGTTGAAATCCGAGACTACGTCTCGGATCGCTATTTTAACATCTCAATTATAATATAAAATTTTCAATTTCTAATTGTTCACTTTTAAATCCAATTTTAAATGTTAAAAATCTTCATTGTTATTTAAATAAAATTTTCATCAACATTCGATATTATTTACAATCATATTAAATCCAGAATCCAAATATTCAAATAATTGCAATAGTAAATTTAAACAATTTTGGTTATCAATAAATCACTATCTTTTGAAATATAAGTTAATGAACTTATAAGATTTAACTTTTAAAATGAATTCAATTTATAGAACAACTATTTCCATTTTACGGTCATTCAATTCCCATTATTCAATTATCCAGATAATTTTCCAATATTGAATTTAAACAATTTAATTGTCCAATATTCACACAAATTCCAATATTAGATTTTAAATGAATTTTAGTTATCAACATCATTTTATTTCTATCTACATAATTCACAATTATTATTCAACTTCAGTTATTGATCATAAACCCAATAAATATAAAATTTCATTTCAATACTCGTTATTAATTAAATCTTCAAAATTAGTTTATTCCAAAATTTTATTCAAGTTCATATCCAATAACTTACATTCAAAATCATTAAAACCTTTATTTTTAACCATTTTTATTTAATAATTACATTAAATTTAATAATTTAAAAATAGTTAAAAATACTTGTCGTTAGAATCTCCCACACTCAAAACTTTTCGTCCTCGAAAAGGAACTAAGTACGGAATTTAACATTTGATATATTTTATTCAAAATAATCAACATATAAACAATAAGATCTGATTTATAAACCATTACTACGTTTCTACTACACTACTCCGATCGGCTTACGGAATTAAAAAGTTAGTTTTCAAGACAAGTTATAAAAAATTTCTAACAACCGGATTTACGGAAAATTTCGGCAGTCTCCTTTGCACGGCTCGATCGGAACAACTACAAAGCACCACTACGGGCCCCAAAACAACAAAAGAAAAATAAAAGCCAAGTGGCTCCATCATAAAACCATCAAATCAATGACAAAATAAACAAGTACCTTTTGTTGGGCAATCCAAGTTTTCCTTGATTTTAAATACCTGCATCTTATTTACCAATGATATCCAATCATATAATTTAGAATCAATTTATATTTTGCATTTTCAATTTCCAATATTTGCTTTACTTAAGCGCGTATGATGTACATATACCATCCGTACGCAATATCAAATCTGATCACTCACTCGATCATACAATTTTCACTTCCGAACTAGTATCGTTCACACGACTCTCTTGTGCGGACTCAGATCTGGTTCCTTGATCAGAAACAGTCATTCTCCTTGCATAGCCATATACTATGACAGAGAATTCTAGAATCAATCAAAATCCATATCCCGAGTTCGCTGTCGAGATTCGAGTGAAAAATCCTAACTCGGATCGATATAAATTATCTTGGAATTCTGCGCTCAAATCTGGATCAAATCGTTATGCGAATAAAATAATATACGTACAACTTACGTATTTATTTCTATTGATTCTTAGCTACACCAAATTCCTTTTCTTACATTTACTTCATTTTCATAATTTCATTTAATAACAAATTTATTTGTGAAACATTTTATTAATCATCACTTTAGTTAATAATCATTCTATAAAAGTCATATATAAGAAGTTGGACTTTATCTAAGTTTATAATTATCTCAAAAGTTACAAATTCAATTTCACAATTTCTTTGCAAATTTATATTTAATTTTATAACCAGTTTACAAAGATATTATTGGATTCATTTGTCTACTTCCTTAAGTTCCACTTACTTATTCCATTTAGTCATTCATCATTTCATAATATACTTAAGTATATATACATTTATTATTACAACTAAATTTCCATTTATATACATTTTAATTACTTTTAAGTTTTGTTTACTTGTATAATATCCCATTACATATCCAAATCATCATTTTAACTTTTAACATTTGGTAAGTCTTATTATATGTTATTAGAATGCAATTTTGGTATTATACAAATTAATCTGATTCATTACACTTAATTAGAATGTTCAATATCTTAACTTGTTTGAATTTTCTTTACTTTCAATTTAAGATTTGCAAACTTCAACTCTAAAGTTTCTCAAAACATTTAGCTTATATTTTCTTAGTTCTCTTAATTTATAAGTTCTGGTTATTCAAATATTTCATTTCATTCAAATATTTGAAGATTATTAATTAACAGAACTTCAAAATTTATACACCGGGTTCATTTCATACATTTTGAAATATGTATGTATACTTATATCTTTTATATACCGAATCAAACTTTTGGAGTTTAAACCAAAATCCGTTTATCAAAACAATTTCGAAGCAAAGCTTCTCGAAAGTCTCCTCCACTTTGAAACTAGAAAATGAACGTCGATGATGCTGCATAGTCATCATCGAAATTATTTTCCAGCGACAGAAGAGGGGAGTACTGAGTTCATTCCTTTAAAAATTTATTCGAAAACATTTTGCAGTTGTATGTACTTTTAAACGATACTGATATTATTTTCCAAACCTTGAAAACATTTTTCAGAAACACCGGAATTTAAATTTCTCAAATCCTCAATTTTTTTTCATTTTACTTGCAATTTATATTTTATAAATCACATTTATACAATTTCATTTTCTTAAAATCATATAATAGCTAATAGTTTAGGAATATTAACTAATCAAACAATAAACTATAATGATCAATATTATCATTTCTAACGACCAATTGACACTATACAAACCATAATAATTTCTGAAAATTATTCCTTTATATAAAAAATATAATCAGGGTAAAATTATTTCATTTACCCCATTTCAAAACAATATTATGTCGAGTTGCTTTGTTCAAGTGTTTAGAGATCCCTATCAATAACGTTAATTACTCGTATTGACTAGAATCCATAAGCTACTCAACAAATCAACCAACACAATATAAAACAATTTTTATATTCACTAACAAGTATGTGCTCATATATATTAATACACTCAAACTCATTCTAGGGTACTACTGACCCTATCTCTAATGAGTTACCCCACAAAACTAAGGTTATCGCTAAACCAAAGCTCTGATACCAACTATAAATGCCCGTATCTTCGTTCCCTTTGAGTAGAAAATAAATCACACGTGTCCAACTCAAATTGAACGGAAATACGAATCTTTAGGGGTTAATTAAGAAAAATAATAAAAGAAGAAAACAAACACAGAATCTCGCAGCGGAACGATAAAATATAATAATCAAATAAACAGTTCATGAAGCTGTTTATACAATACATTTGATTATAATCTATACAACATTTATCAGAGTTATATACATCAGGAATAAATAGAATAATGCAGCAGACAACATGATGCAGGGATAATAATAGTAGTAATATACCAAATCTTCGTCTTCGTCCTCCACAGTAAATCTTCAACAAGCTGAAAAACTCAAGACTGACCCGAGCGAATGAAAAAGACAAAACACTCAAGTCAGGACTAAAATATTCTTATGTAAGTCAAATCGGCATCGCATATAACATGAGTGTAACGGCGTCAGAGATATTTATGGGATTTCACATCTCTTATCCAATGTATAACGTGCGTGCAATAACTCAAGAGATGTTACGGGATTTTCCATCTCTTAAGGATCCGTCAAAATATTTATATGTAGTAGAATATGCTACATATATAATGTCTAATCAATAAATAAATATTTTTCTTAGTGTTAAGGTTTTACACTGATCCCCTTTAACACGTTTTTAAGCATTGTCGTACAGTTTGCATATAAAACACCAGTTAAACGGTCGGTGGACAGGGATGCGCCGTGATATGACAACACTAAACCAAAATCGTATGGGTCTTGTTTAGGGATAAAAGTATGACATGGCACGTGAGGCAATGCCCAAGGTAGGATACTACCAGTTTGGGTCGTAGGGCTGGTGGTAACGCATCATAGCCATGACCGCCCACCGCGTCCATCCATCCCATATCGAGTCAAAGGGAGGCTATCCCAAATCAAGGTGCACCAATTGAAACCAACAACGAGAGTAATAATATGGACCGAGTCCAAGAAAATCAAAGAACGGATACCCGCTCGGGGTAATTAGCCCACTTGGCCCTGTCAAGCCGTCCTGTTTTATCATTTCAAATTGGCACAAGTGTCGGGGTCTATCCATCATCGTTCTCTTTCTTCAAATCTAGCAATCATCGCCAAATCCAACCACTTCATTCTGGATTCTCCTCCGCGTACACAGTTGTTAAAGTGGTTCCGGTATCGACAGAGAGTATGACCATATTCAGCCCCGATCTCTTTAACAGCCAAACATCATTTTACACGCCGATTGGTACTTTTACATTTAAAAAACAGTTCATACTTGATATCAAAATATCATATTCGCTCCAAAATCAAATCCATTTCGAAATCATTATATTTACTCAAAATATACGATTTTATTTCAAGAATCATTTTCGTTTTGATATCTTAACTTCAGTTCCAAAATCGTTTCGAATTTCAATTTAAGTTATAACTACAATTTAACTCAATTCGATTATTTAAATCCATGATTTAAATATAAACATTCCACCCTTGACCAGTTTGAATTTTTGAAAAATAGTTTGAATAGTTTTAAAATAGTTTACATAATTAAAATAGATAAAATAGTTTAAATAATTAAAATAGTTTAAATGGTTAAAATAGTTAAAATAATTTAAATGGTTAAAATAGTTTATATGGTAAAATAATTTGGAAAACCAAAACAATTTGCATATTTAAAGAATATAGATTTCAGACAGTTTATACTAAATAATTCATTTGAAAAATAGTTTCAAAATCAAACTGAATCGATTTCCAAATCTACTCAATTCAAATCAATCGAATTTCCATTTCCATTTATATCGATTCCATTTTGATTTCAATTCGAGTTAACCTCGATCCTAGTTTATATTCAAATCAATTCCAATTCCGATTCCAAATCAGTTCGATTTCGATCTCAATTCTAATCAATTCCATTCAATTCCAATTTGAATTAACTTCAGTTCAGTTCTTAATTTTTAAACCATTTCGATTAATATAAATTCGAGTTCGATTTTCAAAATATCGATTTAAAACACTTAATCAAATTTCCATCAATATTCAAATTAAAAATCCTATTTTCAAATATAATTCAATTCTGATTCTCAATTTTGAAATATCATTTTACATCACTTTTACTTAGTAATAATCAAAGTTCGAACACATTCAATTCCTTTAGAACAATTCAATTTCCGAATTTCCAAATCTTATTTCAATTATAACTTCAAAATTCCAACTTCGATTATTAAAACAATTCCTTCTAACCAAAATTAATTTTGACATTTCAAACTCAAATTCGTGGTTAATTCAATTTCTATAAATTTGATTTTTATTTCTATTAAATCAAAACCATTTAAACAAATTTCAAATCAAAGATTTAAAAATTTATTTAATTTAACCAATCTATTGTTTGTATATAAATTTCTATCCTATGGCCAAGTAATCAGTTATTTCAATTTAATTTCAGGGATGGATATATATCATTTCAATCCAAATCAAAATGTTATAGGTATATATCGTTTCAACCTATTTCTTAATTGATTCGAAATAATTCAATTTACGGTTTATACACTGTAAATAATATACAGAGTGATAACATGATATATATATATATATATATATATATATATATATATATATATAAGCAAATAAACATCCGAACATCCAAATATCAACCAATTTGCATCCATCACAATCAATCATACGAACAGACAATATAATTCACAACAGTTTCATAGTTATTAATATTGGGTAATTTACTGGCAATTCAATTTCAATTTCAAATTTAAATGTCAATTTTAATTTATATCGGTTAATTCAAATGACAATCAAATTTATCAAACAACGACCAATAAATTCATATCACTTTCAAAATTCAAACTTAACTAGCATAAAAATATTCTAGTACGTTGTGAGCGTTATAAAACACTCACCTTGATTTTCTAATGTCGTCGAGACGTTCCGGTTTGAAACTAAAACCAGACGACGCCCGATTTTAGCCCAAATTCCGACTATCTCCAAATCCGTCCAAACAAGTTTCATTGCGAAGCTCTCGTCATCACGATCACAACGCAAAAAGTCTCGTCCCAATCGGACCTCGTATGCATGAGTTATACCATTTTTAACACATCGATATAATTAAATTAAACAATACACTACTATATAATATAATTAAACCCATACCCAATACACTCGGCCCAAGCCCAAACGCAAGCTCACCTTCCCCAAATTCAAATGCCTGATACGAGAACGAAACACATAGCCACCATGCACCAATCCAAGTGATACGGAGCTCGAAGACTCCGTTTGTCGAACCGTTTTCGCCTACAGCTTCCCCTCGACGAACCGCATCTGCACGTACCCTCGCCAACGCCTCCCTCCACCCAGAGCAATATGCGACCTAGGCAAAACGACCCCTACAGGTGCACGCACGCGACCCTCAAACCCCCCATCGGCCACTCCAAAATTCATCGACTCGATGTGAAACGCCTCCGCAAACCCAAATCCAAGCTCCATTCCTCGAATCGATGGTCGAAGCTCGCCAATTTGCCAACCCTAGCTAAAGTCCACTCGCAACATTCACTGTTGAGCTACAGAGGTCGAAGCCGCACCCCACATTGAGCATATCTTTTTTTTGTTCTTCTTTTCACTACGCTCGGTTGGTTTATGAAGGAAGAAACGTGTTTGAATGGGTAAAAGTCAAGATCATAGGTGGCTGAGATGAAAGAATAGACAGGTGAAAGAAAGTTGACTAGACAGTATATGTTACTTAAATTTTAAAATGTCTCGACTTACACATCTTAAAATCTCGAACCCCTTTCGAGGCGTGCCGCTAGGCGTTCATAATGTTATACCCCTATTCCGAACGTAATGGAAAAGGTTTAAAGTCCTAATTCGATCGTATGGAGAAGATAGCTTTTTTGGACCCAATTATTATATTGAATTTTCAATATAAATTTCAACCTGTTTATATTTCGTACAGTCAAACGATAACCTCAAACGCTACGAAATTTGAAATCCGATAATAATACACTATTACGTATCCAATGGAAATAGTTTCGTCGAAATTCGAGACTGTGCCCCGGATCGCTATTTTAACGTCTCGATTATAATATAAAATTTTCAATTTCTAATTATTCACTTTTAAATCTAATTTTAAATGTTAAAAATCTTCATTGTTATTTAAATAAAATTTTCATCAACATTCGATATCATTTATAATCTTATTAAATCCGGAATCCAAATATTCAAATAATTGCAATATTAAATTTAAACAGTTTTGATTATTCAATAAATCACTGTCTTTTGAAATATAAGTTAATGAACTTATAAGATTTAACTTTTAAAATGAATTCAATTTATAGAACAACTATTTCCATTTTACGGTCATTCAATTCCCATTATTCAATTATCCAAATAATTTTCCAATATTGAATTTAAACAATTTAATTGTCCAATATTTACACAAATTCCAATATTAGATTTTAAATGAATTTTAGTTATCAACGTCATTTTATTTCTATCTACATAATTCACAATTATTATTCAACTTCAGTTATTGATCATAAACCCAGTAAATATAAAATTTCATTTCAATACTCGTTATTACTTAAATATTCAAAATTAGTTTATTTCAAAATGCTATTCAAGTTCATAACCAATAACTTACATTCAAAATCATTAAAACCTTTATTTTTAACCATTTTTATTTAATAATTACATTAAATTTAATAATTTAAAAATAGCTTAAAATACAGGTCGTTACAAATCAAATAAAATCCAATGAAATAAATTACAATGTTATAAATAATCGACATAAATTTCCCACTCATAGTTTTAAGCTTCCCAAACTTCCAGATCTGAATCTGATTCAACTAGTTTCCCTTTTTCAATTCAAGGCATACAAAAAGGAATATACCTAGTATTAGAATCATAGATATGAGAAAATAATTGGGATTTAAGGGAAGATATAGATTTACTAATTTGAGATTTACCTTGTTATTGCATGACGTTAATTCATACCTTCTTCTCTTCTTCTTACTTTTCTTATTTTTTGATCTTCTCAAATTTGTATATTTACAGTCTGTTTTATTTTTAGGGGAGAGAAAATGGTAGATCTTCGCTACCTGGATAAGAAAATATGAGAAGAGAAGGAGGGTTTGGAAGTATTATTATAGACGCTAAAATGAATCGTACGCGTTAGATTAAAAATTATAAAATCTGGGTCGTTGGTCGAGGTTCAACCTCAGGCTTTGGGGCTCCGACCGATCGACCACCATGTTTCGACCACCCCTCTATAGGGGTCGACCGGTGGGGTCCATTATTTATTACTGATTTTTGTTTTTAATTATGTTTCGATTTCTATAAACATCCGTAAATTCTTCGTTTGAACTCCGTTCGCGAAACTCCAACTATGAAAGTTGCTCATAATCGCCATGAACACAACGACACAAGTTTCATGGCTAAATTCCACTGTTTGCACGAATTCTATTTTTGGTGCCTAATTAACCAACGTAAATTTACGGGGTGTTACAATGGAGCGGTGGCAGACTTTCTTACATCTCTAGCCTACGAAAGTAGGTTTAAAAAACCTTATTTTTAAACCATATTTGAAAGTAAAATATGATCTTTGACTGATTTGAAAAAAATGATTTATAAACGAATTTAGATGGTTTAAAAATGATCTTTACATATAGATCCATGCTTTAAATGATGATATGAGTGTTAGATTAGGATATAATTGAAATTTTGGTTATATTATATGAATGTAATTCTTTTCTGTTGTTTGCATGCTTGTTAGTATATTTGAAATGGTTAGAAATGCTTATCGATAGTTAAATTGGGATGAAATTGTTCTATTGGAAAAGATCTTGCGTAGAGAAGTGGCTAAAGCCAATTTCGGGGCATAGAGGCAATTACACGATAGTTACTTTGGGTTTGGGAGCAAAAAATGCAGGGGAAGCTTGAAAATGATGCGGGCAAGTTATAGGATGAATCACCACCGTCAATCACCAGCACCATCGATCAATCTCAAATTTTCTAAAGATGTTTAGCATGATGTAGAGGATCTCCATGATCGATCATAAGTAGATCCAACGGTTGGATCTTGAGATATTGAAGAAATATCGATCGACCAAAAACATGGGGCGGACAAGGGGTTGATGTGGGGAAAAAAAGAGTTTGCTTCATGAAATAACGGAAAATACGTGGGATGACTTTGGGACATGCGAGAAAACTTAGGGATTTTTTGAGGTAGCCCAAAGTGTTCCAAACTTCGACGACTCAAAAATATGAGTTGTTTAATCAAATGGATAGTGTTTGTATTATCTAGTTATGGTCCAAGAAGGCAAGTTCGGCCATGTGAACTTGTGAAGTGGAACGTACGATGTGTTCTATTATAGGGATATGTGCTAAGGGATCATTATTAACTTGGAGGTTTCGATGTGTGCTCGTAAAGAGGTCCTATGTAAGGATGCTCACCTGGATTTTTGATGTGATCATGTATTGTCGATGTGATTCATGTATCCTAGACTCATCGACGTGGGTCTAATTTTCTGGCCATCGAACTTACATGGATTCGAGCATTTATGAAATCGAAATGTTAACTAATCTCTGACCATCAATGTGGTCATATGAGTTATCATATATCCAACATGGTTAAGTGAGTGATGTGAGATTGCTTGATGGTTGCTAAGTTTGCTATGTTTACTATGGATGTCACATGATGTAGGTATTATCGATGTTAGATACCTAGACACCCCATACTATACTTTGAGTAGCAGTAGACCCATATGATGATGATAGTAGATTAGCATATATCGATGTTATGTGCTTACTAATTAGATGCAGGGATATGTTAAATATGATTCTCTATACCATTTGTTCCTATTTACGATATTACGACTTTTTATTTATATTAAGATTATAGATTGCTCATACAAAACTAATGTCTGACCCAAGGTTATTTGCATGGCTTCTTATATTCTCGGGTACTCATAAATGGGTATTTTGAGATAGCGCATAGAGTTGTCCGGAGAACAAGCAGGAGGCTTATGCTTTCATATATCTATATTTGGACCTTTTACAGCTATATTCTGCATGTAGTACCGTAGAGCTATATAGATACCTATTTAACTATTGGAGATTGTTTGATATTTGGAGTTTATTATTTAGATGTATAAACTTTATTGGCACTTGTTTAGTACAACTCTTATAAGCAGATGCACTCTTATTTATTTTGGCTCATTTAGTTATATTACTATCTTTTTTATTTTATATCTATGCTGATTATTATATTTTATCTATGCGTTATGAGAAATACGACAGGTTCTACACTGAGATTTATTGTTCCTTCACCCTTGATTGCCTCCCTACATCGGTCAGGTACCGCTACAACGCATTACCTATGGTATCAAATGTATGTTTGGGTACCAGAGTTATAAGGTGGTCATCATAGAGAACTCCTTCCTCTTATCTTTTCTTGTAAGGCCTAGCTACTGGCTTAAACTTGCTCCAATTAAGACTAGGATTTTAGGTTTACAATATTCTTTGAAAGAGAGGAAGAGATTCTATTTAAAGCCTCTCTCATACCATAAAATATATTGATATTTAGCATATTTTTCTCCATTACTTAGTACTTCGTAAAGAAATTACCAAATATCAGTTTGAAACAACTAGTCACCATGTGATGACCCGGGATTTTCCATACCTTTTGAATCGATAATAAACTACACATGTCCGACCCAAAAAGCACAGAATAATGGAAGGTCATGGGAAAGAAGAGAGAGGGTGAGAAGAAAGAAAGAAGAAGAAATTAAAAAAACAATACAGAATCTCACAATCGCAGCGGAACAAAATATAATATATAATAACATATCTTTATACAAAGAAACTGTAACTGTAATATACATACAATCATCAGAGTACAACAGTCAACAATCAATCTGGATAATTATAATAACTTGTCCTCACATGTACTGAATGTGACGACCCGGGATTTTGGCAATATTATTTTAATAAGAAATTAGTCTGATAAATTGAAATACAAACTTATCAGTTTAAAAACAAATATTTATATGTGTGTTTTTGGAAGGAAATTATGATTTGGAATTTAAAATAAAGAGTTCAAAATATTTAAAAGTAAAATCCATCTTATTCACATTTAAATTTAGTAAGCTTTACTTATTTACATTTGATCTAAATATATATATTTATGATGTAATCTAGGTGATAATGCTTAATCTTATTAATATACAAACATAAGTATAAATATATATACATAAGTATAAATTATATAGATAAAAATTATGAGTTGATAGTTTATGTTAGAAAAAGAAATAAAAATAGGTATTGATGTTAAATAAATATCTCAAATAAATAAATAGTTATGTAAAAATATGAAATGAACTTAAGATAACTCTAGAAATTAATAAACTATGGGAAATACTTGTTTGCAATGCAAGGCAAATCATATATGTACATACCGTATAAAAGGTGGATAAGCATGAAAATGTAAAAAAATCAGACAACTTCATTTAATGCCATCATCATATCAGCCTCCATATATGAAAAAATCTCTGACCATTGTTGTACCAACAAAATAATCATCTTATAAATTTTGTTCTACACATATACCAATCTTCTTATTTTATTTTCGTGAATCCAAACCGAGCATACCAGAGAAAAATAAGTAGACAAATATATTACAACTGAAGATGAAATTCAACTCAACAACAACAACTAAATCAACTCAATTTAACCAGGCAAGAAGATTAAAGAGGATCAGGCATATAGTTTCTTTTCAAAACAGAAGTGCTCTCTGTTCAGATTTATTTTTCAGGTGAGTAAACATTTTATATTAAAAGCTTAAGTAAACTAAATTTTGTGACATGTGAAGATCTGAGATGAATGATGCTTTGCTTGTGTATATATATAGTGATACCCCTGTGTATATGAATGTATTTAAGTATGCATGTCTGATATATATATCTGTGTGTATCTCTGTTCATGTTACAGAGATTAAATTTGATAAAAATTTCAAATCTTTTTATCTATTCCCTGTTAGGCCTTGAGATTCAAACAAAATAAGTTAATCTATACATAATCTAGGTGCTAAAATTTTGTTCAAGCATAATAGGTTTGAAAATCTGCTTGAATCAAGATATTACAGTAGAAATTTTAAAACATGATTAAAATCAAATGTTGAAATTTGCTGATTCAATTACATAACTTGAATCGACTTTGTAAAATATGATTTTTAAAAAGGAATTCATGAATTTTAGCATTATATCAAGTAGGCATTTTGGAGATGACCAGAAAATTGGTTTTGGGCAAATTCAGGTGGTCGGAGGTACTAGAGAGGCCGGGGTTTCTCGTGGAGATGGCGGAGCCTACGGTAGTGCGTGGAAAAATAATCGGAGATGGCATCGATGACTGTGGCGACGGCGGCGTAGGGTTTAAGTTTGTAAACCTAAATTTTAAGTGGTTGGGAAATTTGTGCACCACAGCCTCGTATGAGCATCGAGTTGCTCGTGCCTTTGGGTACCGGTGGCTGGGTGGTTAATGAAGTCGAGGCTGGAAGCTCGAGACGTCTGGTGGTCGGAATCGTGTGGTCGATGGGATTTTCTGGTGATGTCGAGTTCCAGGTTTGAACTGGATTGCTCGATTTTGGCTATGTGTTTTGGAATCGATGACTTGAATCGATTGCTGAGTCGATATGCAACTTGCCAGAAGGGGTGAAGGTCGCCGTAGCGCTGGCGAACGTGGGTGCACGTGTACGGCGATGGTTTTGTGTCTGGTGATGGGTTCGTGAGTGACTCGGGGTAGTTCTCGAGCGGGAAGGCTTCTGACTCGAAGTGGGACTCGAGTTTGCGTGGGATTAAAACAGCAGTTTAAACTTTAACTAAGTTTAAGGAAAATTTGATGAAGAAGATGGATGACTCGGGAAAATGGTGAGAAAACTCGAGTTTTAACTCGAGTAAACCTGAGATTTTCTCGGGTCTTGTTTTAAACGTTAAGTCTAATGAAATTAAAGTGAATCATTGTAAACCACTTTAAGTAGTGGTGAAGCAATTAGTGTTTGAAATTTTATTAACAATTTAAAGCTTTCAGGTTAGTATCTAATTTATTTGAAGTAATTAAGATTATAAATTAATTTATAATTGTAATTAAATAAGAAGTTGAGATTTACAAATTTGTAATTAAAGATTGATTTATGAATTATTAAATGTTTAATTAATTTGTAATTAAGAATTTTTAAATTAACTAATTTAAAGTTAATTAATATATGATTAGTGGTTAACTAATTAAGTAATTTAATTAAGGATTAATAATTGAATAATTAAGTAATTAGTAATTAAGTTTTATTAATTAATAATTAAGATTATTAATTAATAATTAAGGAGTAATTAATTAAGTAATTAAGATTTAATTAATTTATTTAAAAGGTAATTAAGCAGTGATTAATAAATTAAATGGGTGGTAATTAATAAATTAATGATTGATTAAACAAGATTAAGTGATTAATTCTTAAGTAATTAATATAATTTGAATTAATTAAATTAATTACAATATGGAATAAAGATATGCTTGCTTATGGATGATTGTTTTGAATAGAATGTCTGGATTGATTGATATCTATTAGATCATAATCTGTGATATTTTGTGATACGATATTGGATATATCTGTGATAAGTGTGTAATATTTATCTGTGTTAAATGCTGTGTAAATTCAAGTATTAAATTGAATTAAATTGTTTTAACTTTAAAACAACTTGGCCTTTAAGACACGTTTGGATTTCGATGAGACCGGGATCGGGAATCAGTTATGATTCTCCAAAAACCACATCGATCCAAGTTAAACGATAGGCCGTGACATCTCAAAGTGAAGATCGAGATGGAGTTTCAGAATGCAAGGGTTATTGTCGTTAACTCTGAGGGTGATTCCAAAATGAGTGTAACGAGATAATGCCTTCGGTTTCGTTCGAACCCGGAACGAACTTATATGGATTGAATGCTTTCAGCACATCGTCAGGTGGACGATGAGCATTCTAAGAGATGTGTTCTCTAAAGGTAATCGTAGCCTCAAGCCTCATCAACCGAGAATGGCTAAAGCAGGGGAGGTGCAACAAGGTTAAGTGGGTAGCACCCAAGTAGGACAACATATACCCCTGTCTAGATGTCCCTTTTTATTTCGGCTTAGTGGGCAGTTGTTGGCCACAACTGCGGGGTTGTCTTGTTCAGGACTGTCCAGTAAGGGATGGTTCCGGCCTTGTGTTGCAGGGGATTTAGGGTAGATCCGCGGTACTCTGATCTAGGCCAGGTACTGTGACGGGCGATACCCCAGTAGCCCTGCCATTGTTGGAAACCCAATCTTCCTACGTGACCCTACGGTTTTGATTGTATTACCCACTTTGTGGCTAGTATGCTGGAATTTAATCATGTAACAATTTCAGCTATTTCTTATTTACTTGAAAACCCTAGACACTATTATAATATCACCGGATTTCCTATAAAATGTTTTGGTTAGCGTAAGGTAAAAACTTACCCGTGTTTATGTGTGGGAAGTCTTACGTGATACCTTTATTTCAAATGGTTTCCAAAGTTAAGCAACTTTAAACCGTTTACTCACACCAGACCCATGTCTGACCCGGAGTTTATTTTTGTTTTCTTAAACTCTTGGGTACTGAAATTTTTATGAGTAGCCAAGTGATCAAGTCTTGGATTTGTTGATGTTTGGAGGAGCTTGGAGCAGAAGTCCAGACGTATATATCTATCTATCTAGTTCGGCTGTGTTAGTGATGTATGTTGTCTTTTTGGGATGTATGAAATGGCAGATGTATATATATGACTGTCTTGTTTGGGTGATGTTATGCAACTCTGATATATGTAAAACTATGTAATAGTTATGTGATGTATTATATTTTGTTCCATTCCGCTGTGAGACTCTGAATTGTGTTGTTCTTTCTTCTTTCTTTCTATTTCTATCCATTTCTTTCTTTAAGATGATACGTCTTTCTGTGGTTAGAAAGGCGGGTCGTCTCACTGAATATACAACATAACACACACACAGTGGAAATAACCAAGTACGTGTAATACGTCTGAAATCCTCCAACTCGTCTCCTGAGCTCCATAGCATCCTAACCTGGATTTGCAATACTCGGTCTAACCCGAGCATTATAATAAATTAACACCCGAGTCAGTTTGGAAAACAAGCGTGAGAAAACACACTCAATTTGAATTATTACCATTATCAAAATCCTTTGAAAACAAAGGTATCTCGTAAGACGACGCCACACATAAATACGACGGGTTTTTACATTACGATAACCAAAATGTTTTTATATAAAATCCAGTGATATTATAGTAATGTCTAAGTACAAATACTTATTAAAATAGCCGTAATTGTTACATTAATTAAATTCCAGCATACTAGGCTCTACAATCAAAACCGTAAAGGCTCGTATTGGAGAATGGATTCCATACATTGACTAGACACTGGGGTACCACCTATCACAGTACACGTCTAGAAAATGTACTGAGGACCTCGCCTTGATCTCCTACCAACATAAGACCGGCCTACCCCTGACCTGGATAGTACCGAATATGTCATAACCTCGATTGCTTTGCAACCCTTTTTATTCGAGATCTCATGCACAACCAATCCATAAATATGTAGATTATCTAGAAGGGTGACAACATACCCTAATGGGTGCGACCCACTTAGCATTGTTCCATCTCCCATGATTTTCAGTCATTCCCGGTTGATGAGGATTGAGGCTACGTATTACCTTAGATTTAGCATTCATATACTTTGAATGCTAACACTGCCTTCCAAGCAAGCAATGCAATGATAGAAATCATCCATACAAGTTATTATGGGACTGAACAAACCAAATCTCCAAAATCACTGTCTTCACTATCTTCACGGTATCACAATTCGCAATGCTCAAATCGGATCGAAGTGGTTTTTGGATAATAAAATATGATCCCGGTCTCTTCGAAACGATCAACGAAATTGGTCAGATTTTGATAGTCGGTTATTTAACTATCAAATTACACACATAAGCAGTCACTGGGCCATATTATAAATCTTTCAAAAATATTTTTTCAAAATATCTGTAACGACCTGCCTTTTTGGACAATTTAAATTGACACACATGCCCACTCAAACCATTCAAAGGGGCAGATTGCTATGGGGTAAATAAGAAAAAGTAGAGAAAGAAAGGAAACAAGCATAGAATCTCATAGCGGAATGACAAAATATAATAATCAAATAAACAGTTCATGAAGCTGTTTTACAAATAACATTTGATTACACTTTTACAATACAGATCAGAGTTACATACAACAGGAATAAATAAATAATGCAGCGGAACAATATGATGTAGTGGAATAAATATAATAAATAATAATAGCATTAAATCTTCGTCTTCGTCCTCCAGAAAGCAGTTTTCGATAAAAGTGAAAAGCTCAGACTGGCCCGAGCGAATTGAAAAGACAAAACACTCGAGTCACAACTAAAAGATCTTATATAGGTTAAATCAACAGTAAATAAATATTAGTGTAGCGGCGTTGGAGATGTTTACGGGTTTTTCACCTCCTATCCAGTGTCAAACGTGAGTGCAATAACTTAAGAGATGTTCGGGATTACCATCTCCTAAGGATCCGTTAAACTATCTACTATGCAGTACAATATGCCATTATAATAGTGTTTATAGTAAAGTATTAAAATAACATTAAGGCGTTACCCATATCCCCCTTAACACATTTTATATAAAGTCGTAGTCTATACAGATACTGTAAACTCCACACGCAGGTGGGCTATCAGGGAGCACTCCATAGGTACGACACAAAACAAACTCGTTGAAGGCGCGATAGGGCATGTGAACACGACACTCGAGACAATGCCAGGGTAGATATACTGATTGCGGATCCGGACTAGTGGTAACGCATAGCAGCTACTACCGCCCACCTCAGAACATGCTCCCATAATCAAAATCAAGGAGTGGCCACCAAATCATCACAAAGTCATAATATGGTATCGAAGAAGCATGTCTGATAGGAGGAATGACCTTACTTGGCCCGGCGTGGCTCCTGTTCTAGTCACATCTAAGCTGACTCACGGGAGTCAGGGTCACGTAAATAGCTCATACAGAATCGTTCGCCAAACCATCCTACTTCATTTTTGGAATCTCCACCACGTATTGGCAAAGAGTATGACAATATCTGATCCTAGTCTCTTTGACAACCAAATGCTTATTTCACACCGGATGGTTCGTTTACATTTTCAAAACCATTTCATATTGATATCAAAATATCATATTCAATTCAAACCATATCACTTTCGAAATCATATTTTCAAAATAAGTTAAACCCTCATTTCAAAATCATCACATTTACTCAAAATATGTTATTTAAATCGCTACTTATGTTATAACATCATTTAATCGTATTCTACTTAAAAATCAAGGATTTAAATATAAAACTTCCACTTTACAAAACCTAAAATTAAAAAAATAGTTTAGATGGTTTAAAATAGTTTTAAAAATAGTTTAAGATAGTTTAAAACAGATTAAAACAGATTAAAACAGATTAATATAGTTTAAAATAGATTAAAATGGAATAATATAGTTTAAATAGATTAAAATAGATTAATATAATTTAAAATAGATTAAAATAGTTTAATATAGTTTAAAATAGATTAAAATAGATTAAATAGATTTAAAATAGATTAAAATAGGTTAAAATACTTTAAATAGATTTTAAATAGATTAAAATACTTTAGAATTTCGATTTAAACCAATTTCCAATTCCAACCTTCAAACTTGGATTTTCAAAGTAATTCAATTTATATAAATCAGTTTCCTTCAAAATATCATTTAATCCAATTCAAGATTTAAGGGTTTTAAAATCATTTAATTTAACAAATCTGGTGTCCGTATATAATTTTCTACCCTATGGTCAAGTGATACAGATATTTATCATTTCAATCTGCAAAAATTTAAATTTACGGGTATATATTATTTCAACCCGCAATCCCAAATTCCAAATCAATGAAAATCGCTTGGGTTTATCATTTCAACCTATAACGATTTTCTCCCATTCTATATGATTGTTCGGCTATGTTATCATTTCAACCCATAGGGATTTTCTAACAATAACTAAGCGAACTTGCAGTGTTATAACAATATAAATATAACATCAAATCATCCAATATCAACAATTAAACATAAATCACAATCATCACCCAAATCAACCAATAAACATCAATAAGATAACTGATTATCATTAACATGTATTAAATTGACAATTAAATTCAATATTAAATTAAACGATGATTAAATGCAATAAAAGTTAAATTTAACTAGAATGACAATTTAAATATACCAAAAATCAACCAATCAATTTCTGATCACATCATAAATCTAAATTAACTAACATAAGACAATTTAGTAGTTGTGTGTGGATTAAAACACTCACCTTTAATTTATAGTCGATTTAAATCCAATAAAAGCCCAAAATTCCAATAGAAGAAATTGCGCATGAATCGAAGTTTATATGCAAAAGATATTCATGTTATAAGAAATATTATTAAAATAATAATTGGTACACGTTTAAATAAAAATATACAAAGTTTAATACTTACGTTTTTGTCAAGATAGGCTTCAAGTAAAGATGGAAGAACAAACTAAGATGAGGGCAGAACATGTAGGAAAAAAAGGATGAAACTCATGTTTCATAAAAGAAAACTTTTGAATTTGCAAAACGAGAGCTTTTGAATTTGTCGGTTCACATTAAAATGATTCAGGGAAAGGAAGATTTGAAACGGAGGTCTAAACATAGGAAATGAAGCGGCGACGAGAAAAAAAATGATGGAACAATTTTAAAAACGTGAACAATTTGCTGATGAGATTATAGCTTTAGCAAAGAATAATTTGAACTAAATAAATATGAGGGGGCAGGAGAAACAAAACGTAAAAGAAGAAATAAAGTGGCAGGTTATTTAATAATAAAGAAATGAAGGTGCAGGGACAAAATGAATGTCACGTTTCTAAAATGAAGGCTTTAGGAAATATAGACTACCAAAATAAATAAATAAAATATGAGGTGGAAGAAGGCTACAGGAAAACAAAATGAAAATAAATGAAGTGGCTGTAGAAATATGAAATGAGATGGAGAAAACAACAAACTCACAAATTTTTTACTTTATAAACTAGAGGTAGGACATGGTGTAAAGAGGTGAAGAAAGGTTAAATAAAAAAATATGTATACATATAAAATGAAACTCACATTTGAAAAGATGTAGTTTCAGGAAAAAGAGGAAGGAAATAAACGAAAATGAAGAAACAACAAAAATGAGGAAAAAATGTGGTATGTGTTAAATAATGACGAAGGAATCCACGGACCAGATGTACACTACCAACAAACCTTTGGAATTCAAATTTCAAACTTATGTCTCCTCTTTATTACTTTCCTTAACTCCCATAAACCCATAGTTACACCTATTTAATTTTACATTAACACACAATAAATAAAAATAAATTCTTTACACAAATTTGTGTAATTAATTAAGGCAATATACAACATTAAGAACCTTTCATTTCTCTCTCTGTGATTAGATTAGGAATTTAAACAAACATGTTAACATTTCAATTAAACATTTTACTAGGAACACATTAACATACATTAAACAAATATGACAGCATAAATGAGGTAATATAAACAGGTGTATAATATATATATATATATATATATATATACACACACACACACACACATACATCTTTATCTCCACTTATGGTTTACATTCATAAATAAAAGGTATGCTACTAATCCACATAAGGAGGCAATGAATGTAAGAGTAAATTAGAAGAGCGAAGATGGAAAGGTAAATTATGTTGCAATTAAAATCTAATCAAGTCTAAGTAAAAAGGAAATAGTCAAGTTTAAATCTATTTTACCCCTTTACAATCTCCTATTAACATTTAATTTAAAACCATATGAGATTTCAAACCTAAATAATCCTTTTTTTATAATTGGATCTGAAACATAAGTTTATATTTAGGTACAAACATATATGCAGTAAACCAACACTAAAATTAGAAACATGAACTGAATTAATTGGAAATAAATCACCCAATTTAAACTTATTTCAATATACGTCTACAATTAACGTCTTCTCTCTTTTTAATTAAAAGGTTCCAATCACATTAATTGCCATTGATTTCTAAGTTAAATTTTAAAAGAGAAATGAGACAATTTAATTCCTTTTACAGTAATTTAACGTATTTATGGAATTATTGTATACAAACCAAAAGCTATTAATTTCTTATTAAATACTTGATTTCTTATTCTTGTAATTAATCTGTAAGCTAAAATACATTTCAAACAAATAAACATATGTTTACTCCTTTACTAAACTTATTCATTTTTATTCTTTTATTTTTGATTTAAATGTTCTCAAATTAAATCAATTATTACCTTATGAATTTATTCAACATAAGTTTTCATTTTATTTCACTCAACTCTATCGTTAACATCTTTTCTTATATTAACTGCAATATTTAATTACATTTAATTTCATTGATTTCCAAATTGATTTCAACGGATTAAATAATAAGATGATAAGTAAAATAATATTTACACTTAAGTAATTTAAACACATTTAAAAAAACACATTTATAAATCAATTCAGTGTTGAATATTACACTAATTACAATGTTCAATTTCAATTGTAATTAAATCCAATTAATTATATTTTAATTTCAATAAGTTGATTAAATTTGATTTCAATCTTTTATTCAATCATTTATTGTCAAATGGGTAAAACTAACACTAATTTACATTTTATTCCCTCAATATTCCATAGTTAGTGCCTTAATTCACATTAACGTAACATTTAATTACATTTAATGCAATTTATTTCTAATTTGATTTCAACAAGTTAAACAAATAAGTAACAAATAACAATTGTCACCTTTAGCTTAATTTAATCACATTTATAAGTTGATTGTCTGCACAAATGTTATAATTATTTGCACAACACTAATTTTTATTCAATTACAATTTATTAAATACTATTTCATTAATTAATACAACATTTAAATTATCTATTACTCTTTAAATCCAATTATCAATTAATACACATATTATTTCATCAATTAATATAACATTTATATTTACTCCTTATTTTAAATTTATAATCAATTATAACTTATAATTATTACAATTACTTGAGATTACATTCAAATAGCCATCTATTACATTAATTTACATTATTAAACTTCATTCTAGTTAGTTTTCTCATTCCTATATCATAAATTTTATTTCTTCCAAAATTAAATTACATAATCTTATTAAATTAACTATTTTAATTATCGAAAATTACGGGTCGTTACAATATCTTTACAAAAATATATATTCAAATCTCTTCCAGTATTCCAACATTTAAAAACAATTTAAAATACTTAGATCCGTAACAGGATATTTTCAAACCATATCAATACTTAGAAATATTTCCGAATTCAATTTATAACACTTAGAAAAAAAAAATCTATACCATTCATTTCACACTTAAAATATTTCCAAAACCCTCTTTTCAATACTTAGGAAAACATTTATAAACATATTCTCCAAAATCATTTTAATATCTAACTTAGGAAATATTTCATACCTTATCTCATAAATCTTCGGAATTATTAATAAATTCCTTTTTACAATTTCCAAAACCCAATTATTCTTATTTATAATCCCAACTAACAATTTATAACTTCTTTTATGAATTCAGATTCATTTATGAAGTTCCCGTATCTAAAATTTTTTGGAAATTTCTTAAGTTTCCAGAATTCCATTATAAAATTTCTCTTATAAAACTACCTCCTTTAAATAACTTGGTTTACAAATCTCGAGAGTATTTATAAACACATCCCAATCACTTTCCTTTAAATTCCATATATAAAATAATAAGTATTTTTAAGGAATAATAGTTCTATTTTTAAAATTCGTTTAAGTAATCATTTAAAATATCCAAACTACTTTTAAACAAACAACGATACCAATTTCCAATTCCTTTATAAATAATACTAATCGATTTACCAAGCTTAATATAAAAATTATAATTCATTTAACTAATATCAAATATTTGAATAATCAACTTTCCAAAATATTTTCAATACTAAAACAGTTTTTAAACTACATAGTTTAATAAATAAAAATCCCTTTCTAAAAACAAAACTTAACTTCTTGATAAAAAAATCTATTTTTAAAATCCAATATAACCATTTTAGCATTTATAAATCTCCCTCAATTTATCACAAATCGACTTGCGTCTCCAATTTCATAACTATTTCCAAATTCAAAAATATAATCCACTATTTCTTTCTAAACCGATTTCTATATCTCATTATAAATTCTCACTGCAAATTTATATTTCCAATTTATCAAACAAAAACCATTTCACCTTATTTCTAAACATCGTTTATAAATTTATAAACTCATTCGGGTTTCACTTGTTTATAAAACATTCTCATTTATAAACTTCATTTTTAAATCTATCACTTTACAATCCCATTTATTTTTTAAAATCTATTTTAAACATCGATGTCAACTCTTTTTCCATAAATCCAGAAATATCACTTAAAAATATGTTGTTAAAGTTCCCTTATATATATTATTTTTAATTCTCTAATTAAAACATTTTATGAAAAGTTGAGTACAAATCCAAAATCAAATCATTGTTTTATCGAAATTAATTTCCTTTAAAATAATCAAAATTTCGCTATAAATATTTTTATATCCAAAATCTCCTTTTAATTCCTTCAAATTCAAAAATAATATTTATGGTATTTAAAATACCAAAATTAAGGGCCAGCGCTACTATAACATCCAATAAATCAAATCACACAACAATCCATAACAAATTATTCAATCACATCATATATCGCTATATATGAAAAACAATCAATATATTTGAGGAATCCAGTTGGATCCCTCCAGCTTGTTTCCCTGCAATCACAGATGTTATATATCATAAAGTAATAATCCCGCTTCGAGGTGGGATATCGCAATAAAAAGTGTCATTCGCTATTATAAGGGGCGCATAGTGTCTCATCTCCTCCAATCGGTGGAAATATACCCAACTACTAATATATATACTAATATATATAATATAACATCCAACTGATAATAACTTATCCATTCAACCAATCAACCAATAAATAATTTTAACTATTTTAAAATATAACCAGTCACCCAAAATGAGTGAGATTTACTCACATTGATTTCAGTTGTCGCTTTTGCATTCTGGTTCGTCTAAAATCAAACAGGCGTTTGATTTTAGCATGAAATTCCAATAGCTCAAATCTCAACCAATTCAGTTCCATATCCTAGATCTCGCAGATACGCACGTCATGCAACTTGTTTCGTTTGATTCTGACATCGTATGAAGAAGTTATGAATTTTATAAGTTTACGATTCATAAATATAAATTTATTTACATTTCTTTTTTTATATTTAACCTTGCAAAATCCTGGCCGCACGTTCTTGGATCATGAAATCTAGACCGACCTTTTTCTTTCTTCCTTCATCTTCGCTTCCGTTCGAAAGCTCCCAGGTCGAACCCATATACGCGGCCACGCATCTCGACGCCGCTCCACCATAGCTCGACCGGAAGTTGATCAGAGACCTCCCCCACGTGCGCCTACCTCCCCTCGACCTTCGAGCAAAATGGGCCCCTCCATTCATCGTCGTCCACTCTCAATCGACCTCGAGACGCCGCGCCTTTGAACTGGAATTGCCACCGATCTGCCGCCTTGATTTCGATCACCACCGTTAATCACGTATAGCTCGAGGTCCTCTACATTTTTCATTTAGGAGTCGTTGGCTAATAGTTGCTGGATGGGAAGATAATTGGTGGACAAGGTTGAAGCTTTTCGGCCATTGAATGTTAGAGGCGGCGGCTGCAAGCTTTAGGGTTAACATTTGGGTAGTTGTGGGGTGTGCGGGCCCTATTTATAGACCAATCCAAAACACTATTCATCGCCAAATTTTTACGAATTCCTATCGAGGCATGCCGCCTGGCATTTATAATGTTTTACCCCTATTCCGAACATAATAGTATATATATCGGAGGTCAATTCCATCATATACAGAAGATAGGTTTTCGAATCGAATTATTTTAATTAAATTTACTTAAATAAATTTCTATGCTTTTCAGCTTTGCACGACCAAACCGTAAGTCCGATTGACACGAAATTTGGAATCCTATAATAATATAATATTACGGATCCAATGAAACTGGTTTCGTCGAAATCCGAGACAATGTTCCTAATGGTTACTTTTAACGCGTCGATAAAAACGACGATTTTCAAAATCGACGAAATTACTTGAAATTCCAGTTTTAAAAACTTACTATCTACTTTCTAATTTAAATAGAACTTATATTCACTTTAAAATTCATTTCAATTCATATTCAGCTCAAATTCCAATTATTTGCACTATTCGTATTTCGATAATCGCTATATTTGAAATTTAAATCTTATTCCACTTATTCGATCGATAAACTTCATATTAAAAATCCATTTACATTTCATTTCATTTTATGCTTAAGTCAAATTCTTAAGTCAAATTCCTTTCAAACACATTTCCTTTCATTTTATGCTTAAGTCAAATTCTTTTTATTCTTGAGTTCATATCCACTTTTCTAATTCACTACCAACCAAATCCAGTTCTATTTAACTCAAATTCTACTAATTAATTTATCTAATTAGTTACTTCCATTTTGGTTTTACCATTCCACTTTTCCAATTTATAAGTCACACGACTTATTTTTCGCATTTTCATCAATTCTATACTTGAGTTGATTCCATACAGAATTTATAACTTATAGCTATATAATCATTTTACAACTCAAATTCTTTTTTTCATTCAATTCGATATTATTTCTAATCCACTACAATTTAACTTAGCCTAAGTTAAATTATAATCCATTTATGGACTTAATCTATTTAACTTTACTCATGTTAACTTTTATTTCATATTGAAATTCACATTTCCTAAGTTTTAGTTCAAAAACTTATTTCTTCTCTGGTTTCATAAAATGAATATTCCAGCATTCAATCATCCGATTTCATTTCAAATCATTTTGAAATCCCATATATAACTATATATTCCTTTCTGTATATCAAATCTTACTTTTGGAATTTTTTAAATCAAACCTGATTTTACCAAAACAATTCTAAAGCCAAATAATCACAGTAGCAATCGGTCACTTAGAAACTCGAAAATGAATATTGATGATGCTACGCAGTCATCACCAGGATTATTTTCCAGCGACTGAAGTGAGTTCAATGCTTTATCACTTCCAAAATCCATTTTTAAATCCAATTTAAAGCATTTTCTATTCCAAAAATAATATCACCATCATTTATTTCAAAAAGTCTTGGAAAACATTTCCAAAAATCTCCGGAATTTAAATTTCCAAATCCTGGTTTGAATCCATTTTTTGTTTTACTTATATGCATAATTCCATACTTATACAACTTAATTTGATTGGATAAACCATTTCCAATTTTTATAATTTGTTTAGATTATAATAACAACAACCAACACACCAATATACTATAATAATTTCAGAAAATTATTTCTTTCATATCAAAATATAGTTGGGTAAAATTATTTCATTTACCCACTTCAAAACAATACTGTGTCAAATTTCCTGGTTTAAGTGTTTAGAAACTCCTATCGATATTGTGGCATCCCACTACTTGACCGGAATTCATAAGCCACTCAACAGATAAATCAATACAATATAAAACATTATATATTCACTAACAAATACGCACTCATATCTATAATACACTCAACTCATTCTAGGGTACTACCGACCCTATCTCAAATGAGTAATCCCCACCAAAGCCTAGGTGTTCGCTGAACCTAAGCTCTAATACCAAGCGCGACGACCCGGGATTTTCCATACCCTTTGAATCGAAAATAAACCACACATATCCAACCCAAAAAGCATAGAATGACAGAAGATCATGGGAAAGAAGAGAGGGGTGAGAAGAAAGAAAGAAGAAGAAACTAAAACAACAATACAGAATCTCACAATCGCAGCGGAACAAAATATAAAATATAACAACAGATCTTTATACAAAGAAAATGTAACTGTAATATACATACAATCATTAGAGTACAACAGTCAATAATCAATCTGGACAGTTATAATAACTTGTCCTCACATATACTGAATATACAGCATAACACACAAACAGCGGAAATAACCAAGTTCGTGTAATACGTCTGAAATCCTCCAGCTCATCTCCTGAGCTCCATAGCATCCTAACCTAGATTTGCAATACTCGGTCTGACCCGAGCATTATAATAAAATAACATCCGAGTTAGTCTGGAAAACGAGCGTGAGAAAACACACTCAATTTGAATTATTACTGTTATCAAAGCCTTTGAAAACAAAGGTATCTCGTAAGACCATGTCACATATAAATACGACGAGTTTTTACCTTACAATAACCAAAACGTTTTTATATAAAATCCAGTGATATTATAGTAATGTCTAAGTACAAATACTTATTAAAATAGCTGAAATTGTTACATTAATTAAATTCCAACATACTAGGCTCTACAATCCAAACCATAAAGGCTCGTATTGGAGAATGGATTCCATACAATAAATAGGCACTGGGGTACCACCTATCACAGTACACATCTAGAAAATGTACCGAGGACCTCACCTGGATCCCCTACCAACACAAGACCGGCCTACCCCTGACCTGTATAGTACCGAATATGTCATCACCCCGATTGCTTTGCAACCCTTTTTATTCGAGATCTCATGCACAACCAATTTATAAATATGTAGATGTATCTAGAAGGGTGACAACATACCCTAATGGGTGCGACCCACTTAGCCTGGCTGCATCTCCCCTGATTTTCAGTCATTCCCGGTTGATAAGGCTTGAAGCTACGTATAACCTTAGATTTAGCATTCATATACTTGGAATGCTAACACTGCCCTCCAAGCAAGCAATGCAATGATAGCAATCATCCATACAAGTTGTTCTGGGACTGAACAAACCGAATCTCCAAAATCACCGTCTTCACTATCTTCACGATATCACAATTCGCAACGCTCAAATCGGATCGAAGTCGTTTTTGGATAATTAAATCTGATCCCGGTCTCTTCGAAACGATCAACGAAATTGGCCAGGTTTTGATAGTCGGTTATTTAACTATCAAACTACATACTTAAGCAGTCACTATGCCATATTATAAATCTTTCAAAAACATTTTTTTCAAAATATCTTTACAAAAATATATATTCAAATCTCTTCCAGTATTCCAACATTTGAAAACAATTTCAAATACTTAGATCCATAACAGGATTTTTTTCAAACCATATAAACACTTAGAAATATTTCCGAATTCAATTTATAACACTTAGAATAAAAAAATTCTATACCATTCATTTCACACTTAAAATATTTCCAAAACCCTCTTTTCAATACTTAGGAAAATATTTAAAAACATATTCTCCAAAATGATTTTAATATCAAACTTAGGAAATATTTCATAACTTATCTTATAAATCTTCGGAATTATTAATAAATTCCTTTTTACAATTTATAAAAACCAATTATACTTATTTATAATTCCAGCTAACAATTTATAACTTCTTTTATGAATTCAGATTCATTTCCGAAGTTCCTGTATCTAAAACATTTTGGAAATTTATTAAGTTTCCATAATTCCATTATAAAATTTCTCTTACAAAACCACCTCTATTAAATAACTTGGTTTACCAATCTCGAGAGTATTTATAATCACATCCCAATCACTTGCCTTTAAATTCCATATATAAAATAATAAGTATTTTTAAAGAATAATAGTTCAATTTTCAAAACACGTTTAAGTAATCATTAAAAATATCCAAAACACTTTTAAACAAACAACGATACCAATTTCCAATTCCTTTATAAATAATATTAATCGATTTACCAAGCTTATTATAAAAATTATAATTCATTTCATTAATATCAAATATTTGAATAACCAACTTTTCGAAATATTTTCAATACTAAAACAGTTTTTAAACTACATAGTTTAATAAATAAAAATCCCTTTCTTAAAACAAAACTTAACTTCTTGATAAAAAAATCTATTTTTAAAATTCAATATAACCATTTTAGCATTTATAAATCTCTCTCGATTTATCACAACTCGACTTGCGTCTCCAATTTCATAACTATTTCCAAATTCAAAAATAGAATCCACTATTTCTTTCAAAACCGATTTCAATATCTCATTATAAATTCTCGCTGTGAATTTATGTTTCCAATTTATCAAATGAAAACCATTTCACCTTATTTATAAACATCATTTATAAATTAATAAACTCATTCGGGTTTCACTTGTTTATAAAAAATTCTCATTTATAAACTTCATTTTTAAATCTATCACTTTACAATCCATTTATTTTTTAAAATCTATTTTATATATCGATTTCAACTCTTTTTCCATAAATCCAGAAATATCACTTAAAAATCTTTTGTTAAAAATCCCTTATATGAATTATTTCTAAATCTCAAATTAAAACATTTTACGAACAGTTGAATACAAATCCAAAATCAAATCATTGTTTTATCCAAATCAATTTCCTTTAAAATAATCCAAATGTCGCTATAAATATTTTTATATCCAAAATCTCCTTTTACTTCCTTCAAATTCAAAAATAATATTTATGGTATTTAAAATACCAAAATTTAGGGCCAGTGCTACTATAACATCCAATAAATCAAATCACACAACAATCCATAACAGATTATTCAATCACATCATATATCGCTATATATGAAAAACAATCAATATATTTGAGGAATCCAGTTGGATCTCTCCAACTTGTTTTCCTGCAATCATAGATTTTATATATCATAAACTAATAATCTTGCTTCGAGGCGGGATATCGCAATAAAAAGGGTCATCCGCTATTATGCGAGGCGCATAGTGTCTCATCTGCTCCAATCAGCAAGAAATGTACTCAACTACTAATATATATATATAATATAACATCCAACTGATAATAACTTATCCATTCAACCAATCAACCAATAAATAATTTTAACTATTTTAAATATAACCAGTCGTTCAAAATGAGTGAGATTTACTCACATTGATTTCAGTTGACGCTTTTGCGTTCTGGTTAGTCTAAAATCAAACAGGCGTTTGATTTTAGCATGAAATTGCAATAGCTCAGAACTTAACCAATTCAGTTCCATATCCTAGATCTCGCAGATACGAACATCATGCAACTTGTTTCGTTTGATTTTGACAACGTATGAAGAAGTTATGAATTTTATTAGTTTACGATTTATAAATATAAATTATTTACATTTCATTTTTTATATTTAACCTTGCAAAATCCTGGTCGCACGTTCTTGGATCATGAAATCTGGACCGCCCTTTTTCTTTCTTCCTTCATCTTCACTTCTGTTTGAAAGCTCCTGGTCGAACCCATATACGCGACCATGCATCTCGACGCCGCTCCACCATAGCTCGACTGGAAGTTGATCAGAGACCACCCCTACGTGCGCCTACCTCCCCTCGACCTTCGAGCAAAACACGGTCCCCCCATTCATCGCCGTCCACCCCCAATCAACCCCGAGACGCCATGCCTTTGAACGGGAATTGCTGTTGATCTGCCGCCTTGATTTCGATCACCATCGTTGATCACGTACGGCTCGAGGTCCTCTACATTTCTCACTTAGGAGTTGTTGGCTAGACAAGGTTGAAGCTTTTCGGCCATTGAATGTTAGAGACGGCGGCTGCAAGCTTTTGGGTTAAGGTTTGGGTAGTTGTGGGGTGTGTGGGCCCTATTTATAGACCAATCCAAAACACTATTCATCGTAAATTTTCACAAACTCCTATCGAGGCGTGCCGCCTGGCGTTTATAATATTTTACCCCTATTCCGAACATAATGGTATATATATCGGAGGCCAATTCCATCATATACAGAAGATAGGTTTTCGAATTGAATTATTTTAATTAAATTTACTTAAATAAATTTCTATGCTTTTCAGCTTCGCACGACCAAACCGTAAGTCCGATTGACATGAAATTTGGAATCTTATAATAATATAACATTATGGATCCAATGAAACTAGTTTCATCGAAATCCGAGATAATGTTCCGAATGGTTATTTTTAACGAGTCGATAAAAACGACGATTTTCAGAATCGATGAAATTACTTGAAATTCTAGTATTAAAAACTTACTATCTAATTTCTAATTCAAATAGAACTTATATTCACTTTAAAATTCATTTCGATTCATATTCAGCTCAAATTCTAATTATTTGCACTATTCGTATTACGATAATCACTATATTTGAAACTTAAATCTTATTCCACTTATTCGATCGATAAACTTCATATTAAAAATCCATTTGCATTTCAAATTCAACATTTAAAATAAATTAAATGTTCAAAATCAAACCACTGAAAATTCAGGTCGTTATGCACCAAATATGACCATACATGTTCGACCACTATATATCTCATACATATCTAATCTTTTAGGTCTAAGTAATACTGATTATTAGTTACTCAAATATTTATTTTGGATCATTTAATTAATTAAATAAATCTATAACAGTTGTACATCATTTTAATTTAATTTTAGACCTCTAATAAATAAATAAAAACTATAAAAATTAAGATAACATATATATTAACTTTCCCGATTCAATTTATAACATTTACAAACTAGTTCAATTAAGTTAAGTTTGGAAATACCATAATAGAACTGTTGTGACTCCCAAATGTGAACTCAGAACTCAACTATATTTAAGCATTTTAAATAGTAACACCTATATGGACTTTGTTGAAGTATAATAGTGAACATAAATTCATTTTCTTACAGATTATCTAAGGTGAAAATTTAATTTATGATCCTTTTAACCCACTCACTTAAGTAATAATATATTACGTATGTTTTCTCTTTGTCATTGCTATGTCACTAAGACATCTAGAGCCATTCAATTATCAACATTTTAATAATGTTTGTTGTTAACTGCAAAGTTAAAATAGTAAAGTCCATGCTTCAGTTAGATAACATTTATCAGTTAACTGATTTACTTTGTATAGGGATTTTTACTTTAAGTTGACTACCAATTACGTTGACACTAATCTTTTATATATATAGAGGAAGACGGTTCCTCTATATTGTATCACTTCATACAGTTTAATTGTACCCAACTATAACTGTAACATGGTCTTAATGTCCTATAATTAATCATAATTAAAGTACTATACATCATTATATGAGATCTTCTATTTGACTTAGATGTATTTAAATTATATAAGAAGACTCTAAGAGTTTTTCTGTAATCGTTTCAAACAAATACAAGTGTGTAACCTCTTGGTGCCCCTTTACCGATCATGGGTAAATCAATGTTCATCTTATGGAGAATGTTAAGCACACTAGTTTCAACATATGAATCAATATCCATTTTGGATACATCTTGACTAGAAACATTTAAGGATAAGTGTTTATTGCATGATCCAACACTTATGGTTACAAATGCATTCCTGATTGCGATCGACTAAACCTTTATCCTAGATAGCTTCTACTTTTATATATTTTATGATTTATAAACATTACTTATGTCACTATATTTCAAAATATACAATAGAAAATAAAACCAAAAACCTACTTCGTTTTGGATAAGATTTGCTATAAGAGTTAAGTTATATAATAAATTATGTAATTGGCCTAGAACATACCCTTAGCTCTATCAAATTTAAGGTCAATGGTGATCATAGTAGTTATGTGGTACTTTTGTGAACTATTGATTAGTGAGTTTTGGTTAATGGAGACCAAGGTAAGTGGTACTCTTATGTGCTGGTGATCAGTGGTGTTTTGTTTGTGGAGGCAACAATGTGTTTTGCTTATGTGTACTGGTCTTTTAGTGATTTATAGTCAGTTGGGCCATTGTGTTTTTTGGTGTGAGTAGTGTTATGGTGTGTTCTAATCTTCATGTATTTTGAAAAACAAGTGAGTATTAGGCATTCTCCTTGATGAGTTAGATTGGTGGGCTTAGATTAGTGTTAGGATATTGGAAGGGGAACAACGTCCTATAAGCGAGTGTTCAATGAACCTTGAGATTGGTTATTAGACTTTAAGAGTGCTCCCTACTTGTGGTATGGTTGATATATTAAGATTGAGCTTGATGTTGAGAAGATGAGATTTAATGTACTATTATTATGTGCTAATTTAGTGAGTGCATGTGAGTCGAATGTAGGTATGAATATGTGTATTACTATTTATTTTATTGCGTATTATTGAGGATTCATATTAACTTTATGCTGACTCGCATATAATATTTTTATAATCTTTCGGGTACTCTTAGATAAGTAGGTCGAGAGGAGATACACATGGTCTTTGGCAAAGATGAGAAGAATATATGTGTCATTGTGTACTATATTTGCATGAGGCGTGAGTAATGCCCCTTGGTTGTATGCTGTGGGTTATTATATGATTTATGTTGCAGGATATTTTGTAGTGAGTTTTATATGGTTTACGTTGTGAGATATTCCATGTAATGAATTTGTATTTGAGATTTTATATGGTTTATGTTGTGAGATATTCCATGTAATGAATTTGTATTTGAGATTTGGTACCATGTGATATGTGAACATCTATGTTGCAATTACATAAATGCACATATTTTTAAATTCTTTTAAGTAAAATAACCGATCGTCTATAATAGGAGAGCATCATAGGCATATTTGAAATTTCTTCTTAGGAAGTTATACACGTCAACCATTTGATTCAAGATGCCACATTATCAGCATCGATATGTTGAGCATTATCTTTGCTATTTATAAAGATAATTCATCCATAGGAATCTGCCTTTTCTTTTCGAAATACCTAAAATATCCTTTTTCGTTTGCAGTTCCTTAATCTCATTTCATTTCGATATATACCAGATCCATCTCCATGGTGATTCAACTCCATCACCATCATCAAACCTAATTCGTTGTTACTTTCCCATGTTTGATCCTGCATCTTCTTGAAATCTCCCAAATTATGTTATTTATTGAATTTTCAGTTCCATTCAACCACAAAATACATCTCAGTTACCAAAAAAATGCTCTAATCTATATTGTTGAAAATGATAATGGATAGGATGGATCTAACTTTCCCCTAGCTATGTGAGTTACAACATCGCTTCACCAACTAATTGGTTCAATTTTCTTCATCTCAAATTATAGCCTAACCCTACTAAGTAATGGAGGTGAAATGGACATCGAAAATTGCTACTAAGCTTAATGGTTGAAGATTGAAATCCCTACAAAGCTATATTAACAAGGTGACCACTGATTTCATTTTATTTTTGTACGGGTATGCTATTTACTTTTAGATGTAATTTTTGACTATTTCTAGAATAGATTTTCTACTATTTTACATTTTTCTTTATCATTTTTTTATGCTTTCTGCATAAGAGATGAAGAACAAATGAATTAGTTTGTTGATAGTTGATATTATGTTCTGCAAACAAACATTCATTCCTAGATCAGGTTGCTCCAAATCTATTCTATGACATAGTTATAAATTGTTTGATGATTTAAAATCATATACATTCATGTTTACTTTTTTAATGTTCTATTGTTAGCACATCGAGAAACTTATTTATGGAATTGGGAAACATTAGTAGCATTCAATGAAGCAACCTCTATTGTAGATTATAGATTTTCTAAGGGGATTTTGTTAATGTGAAAAATGAATAAATGGACAGTGCATTACCAATTTAATGCTTCCTACATGAATTTATTAGGCCATTGACTGTAATTAATGTGGGAATATTGTGTTACTGTGAAAAGAAGGTTAGAAGAGCTTGAAGAAGAGGACCTTCTTTCCTTGGTTGTAAGAAATACAAATGTAATTAAAGACTAGATTCTTAGTTTGATGATAAGCATGTTTTTTGCTGGTCATGATACTTAATATGCTATTATTGTTGTTGCCACTTGTTGCCTTTAAGTTTCCTCTTATGTTCACAAAAAGATTTGAGTATACATCCATATTTTCTCTTTACACTTTTATTATCTTAACTTATTGCTAATAATTACTCAGATAATGAAAATATGCAGAACGAGTATGTCAAGATTGTGAAACAAAAGAAAAAATGAGGGAAAACAAGATTGAACATGGATGATTACAAAGAAATGAAATTCACAAACTTTGTAAGCTATTGTAGAATTTTCTTCCACCATAGACTAAGTTATTCATGACTTTAATTCATTTTGTATAGGTCAAAACTATACATAATGCATATATGTGTGTAGATTCTTGTATAGGAACTCTATGATTTTATACTTTATATGTTTTCTATTATTTTACAGCTCATAAAATGGAACTCTACAAGCATAGGATCAAATTTTTATACTCCATGCCTAATCTATGTTATACGTAACCTATGCTTGATCTATGATTTTGCATAGACATGATATTTGTACTCCTTGCTTAACTTATGTTGTACATAAACATCAATTCACATGCATGGAGAGTAAGTCATAGATTTAACAGCCAAAATAAAATCAATATGCTGCTTATTTTCTATTTCATCAAAGATTTTTTATCCTTTTTCTATATTACCTACAATAAGATTTTATTTGTTTAATATAGAAATGTGGAAATGATTTGCTGATTTTACACTCTTAGTATATTTACATATTGTCTAATTGATGATTTTACAGTTTTCACTATGTAAGCACCACGATAGCACCATTGACTATAATCCATTTTGTGTATGACAAAATCCTATGATTTTACATTATTCATTAGTATTGTCATGTTAAGTATTCTGTAGCTTATCCATGAAACTCTAAGATAGGGCAACATCATTAAGTTTTTGCATAAGAAAACTATCAGTCCTTCCTTACGAAGGTAAATTCAGTGGCTTCCAAACTAGATGTTCATTGGCTCTTGATTTGAATTTCACATGCATTGGTTTGTTAATGAAAAAGTGAATAAATGAAATCAAGAATCTATATGGAAATATGTGATACATATTACTTTCAATTGAAAGTAAGTATACATAATTTATTATTAAGTTGAAATTAAACGATTCAATGCATGTTTTTTTTCCTTTTGTTTATCTTAATAGTTTGATAGATATATGTCGATATTAAGATAAGAACTACTAACATTTTCTACATCGTAATATCATTAAACTTGAATTCATATTTTCAAATTTGTAGACTGTGTTAGACTAGGAATATATATTTTAAACCTCTTAGAGTTTATCTTGGGAGAAAACTGAATAAAAGTAAAATTAATTGTGTTGCTCATATTTCTCGCAACAGAAAAGCATGCCAACTCGCATTGTCTAACCGACCCGCATAGGAAAGTATACCCTGCTTGGCCCATATATCACAACGGTCAAAAACTTTTCTTGGGCTAACTCAGGCGGCAACGATTGGCCCATATAGCACTCCCATTCGAAACATGCCCCCTCCCCTGCCTTGCCTGTCCACCGACCAACCCAACACGGTAAGGCTCTCTTAAGGGATACCTCATTCACTTCTGCAATATTAATGGATTAGCCTCCCCTGCAAGTACTGAGCAATAAGGAAAAGGCAAGTTGTCTTGGAAGGTTAAGGCCCTTGAGGCCTACCAGCGGCTTTACTCAATTAGCAGGCCATCAGAGAGCTCCCTCATTCCTCTTCGTCCTCATCCTTGTCCGCCCTTGCTTGTAGGCTCCTCCACTTACCTTTAACCATGTCCACAAGCATTAAATTGCCTCAACCTAGGAGAGGTTATGTGTGTACCATACTTCTAAAAAGAATGGCCTTATCTTGCATTATTCACCAGACAAAGGCGCCACTGTGCAGTAACCCTGTCATGTCCTTTGTTACTACCTAAGTACCTCTACTGCAGCCACTCCTTGCTCTCATGCCGTCTGCCATGTTTCAAGCGTTCCCATAGTGTGGCTTGTCAGTTGTTTTCATCTACATTACACAAACACCTAGAGCCCTAGCTAGCATGCACATCAACCATATACTTTTATTAGCAGCCCAGAGTGTTTCTTGGGTTTGTTCAGTGCTATCTCAGCCATCCGTCATCCATTTCAGATAATATAAATACCCTATGCATTTCCCCTTCAAACGGGTTGTAAAATACTAGCTTTACAGCATCGTTGTATTATCGATCACTCTAAACTCTTATCCCTTTACTTTTTGGTATACTAGAATTTCTTCATTTTTCATTTTTAACTAGGGTATTGGTAACCAATCTTTTGTTAATATCACTCCTCAAGCACACTTTTGAGGTTGACTAAAATTCCAATCAATATTTTGATGCTAGAAGGAGGGCTTAAAATCTAGTCAACATTTTGATGCTAGAAGAAGTGCCCTTCCCCTAAATGATCTCAACTTTCATATATTTTTCTCCTTAAAACCCCATTTTAGATTATTGCCATTATTAACCGAAAAAATGAATCAACACCCTGGAGTATGAAGTGAAAGCACGAGCCCTGTTAGAACAGAGCAATTATAATAGAGAATGACAGAAAAGTAAAAGAGGCACAGAAGTTTTTATAGTGGTTCGACTGTTAACTAAGGCTACGTCCACTTTATAGCTTTGATTATTGGTTTGATCTAGTTTGAATATTATTTGAATTATTTCCATCATCCTTCCTTTGTATTCCCTTGTGCATGCATATATCTTCATGAAATCCTCTCCATATGCATCCAAATTCCTATAAAAATCATAAAAAATGTCCAAGTAAAAATTCTCAAATTGACACATGCACAAAAATGACCATTTTGCCCCTGTATGAAGATAATATATGATGATTTGAAAATAATTGAATTTTGGTTTAAACATGTTAAAATACCCAAATATGACATTTATTTAAATAAAAATAGATAAAATATGGATGTATATATATGCACATTTACGTGCACATCAAATATGATTACAAGGTGTTTGAGAAAGAATTTGTCACAAGTACAAGTGTTAGATAGAATCTAAGTCCTAGAATTGCCTATAAGAATTGTCCTAGTAACTATGGAGTTGAAAAGAGTTGAAGAAATGACAAGGTTTTTGCATAGTAATGGCAGAAACCAGATTCTCTCTTAGTTGCTCTTTGATTTGCATTTATAGTGATAACAGTCATATTGGATCAGAAGCACGCTACCAATAAAGTCTAGAAATCAGTCCAAGACAACATAAGAAATATCGTGACTCCCCGACTTAAGGGATAAATTCGGTGTTGAATTAAGCTATTAGATTCAGTACTGAATCTAATCCTTTGCCATAGGATAGCTAAGTCCTTTTGGGTTGAGTTCCTTGCTTCATCTAGATGTCTTCCATGCAATTTGGTAGGTTGTTGACAAGTATTGAATTTCCTTCTTTCCTGACTTGGACTATCCTGCAGTTTGGGTCGTCACGTCTTCATTCTTGATGATAGGCTCTTTGGAAATATACGAAACTTCATGAGTATGCATAGGAGGACTAGGGGATCACATGCAAGAGTATGAATATGCCAAGGCTAGGCATTTAGATTCGATACCGAATTAAGTGTTTTAATTCAGGCGAAATTAGGTACTTAACCTATATTGAGTTCGTACTTTCAAGAGCTCTTCCTTTAGTCCTTTTGAGTATCTTTGTCAATTTTCAAGTCATTCCGTCTTCGGTCGATGTTCTAATTCCTATTGACTTCTACTTGGTTAAAAACCCAGTTAATATTTGCCACTGGAGTATGCTTTCATTAGAAACAAAGTGTGCTCTGGAACAAGACAAGTTTCAGATTACTATCCTGTGAATTTCAGTCGATTGCTTGAATGTCGTCTCGAGACGTTGCTTTTGCTTAGTTGATTGTCCATTAACTATTTTTTCTGGTTTTAATTAGAATTCCAATTATCTACACTGCTAATGCTATCTACACCCCGGAGATTACATAATGCTTTAGTTTGGTGTAGAAACTCCTTGCGATGATTCTGGGATGGTAGAAATTTCAAAGGGAGATGGTCGAATTTTAGGTTATACTCGGCCGGTGGTTAAGCTAAGTTTTGCCTCAGACGAACGTATGCCGTTCCAGAGTCATGTCTTGCTCTTCGTCTGCAACTGTCTCTTTTCGTGGACTTGGCTAAGTTCATATCGCTGTCTGAATTCTAGTGCGACGATTTATACTAAAGTTGGACATAGTGCATGACTCCAATGTATTCGTTTTTGTACTTCCAGTTATCCTGAAAAGAAAAGCTTCCCGCATTGCTCCGTACAGCGGCTCCGTTATCAATTTCTCATCGATAATAGGTAAGTCTCAAGAAAGATAATCTTAAAGTATGACGTGACTCGTTTTTATAGCACGTGTGAGCTATCTACACAGGACAGTCCATTCATAATGCTTGGGAAAGTGGACTCACTTTGCATAGATAACACACTACACTTGCCCCGGTTAATGCATAGAACTCGACTGGTCAACATACGTCGACCTCCCTTGGATTCCGAGCGTTGGTCATATGGGGATATTATTCAAAGTAAAACATAACTAACAGTGTTGAATGTCAAGTTTTATTATTTAGAATGACTTTATGATCATCCTGTCTTTAGTTTGGAGAAGGAACTTTTACTCCTCCGGAAGTTGAATCCTTCACATTTTAGGCTTCGACTTTTATTCCTATCATGTTGGGATGATTGATTATGATTAAATTACGAGGCATGGTTGCTTTTGTAGAGCTGTCGCTAAATTCATCCCCTCATCTAAATGGGTTCATGGCTTTATGAGTCTTAGACAAAGAGGGAGGGGCAAGCAGGGGTTCACCAAAGCTTGTCGGCCTATCGGTCTTCCTCTTTTAATTGTGTTTACACAGGAGCGACCTCCGCCGTCTCGCAACTTTGTGCATGTAAATAATATTCATGTAGTCATTTTGACATATTCGATTACTTAGCTCTATTAAAAAATGTGATGTAGCTTGGCTTAGCCAATTCCATGGCCGTTCCTGTTTAGGCTTGGTCGAGTTCATTTCGACCAAGTGTAGGTGTATATGCCCTAGTCCACAGGGTTGATCACTCTGAATACTAAGTCCATACATTTTCCAAGGTCTAGGTTTACTGGGCAGTACATTTGACTGCCTCCAGCCTTATTCGCATGGTAGTCCCTATCTTTCAGAACTAATGACTTTGCTATTTGATTCCAAGCTCTGAATTTTCAATGCTATTAGTTCCTTGACAGAGATTGAATTCTTCCGAGTTGACATCATCGACCAATGTCATTTTGGATGTATGTGTTGGAATGATGCGTCACTGCCATTTTTTATCATAGTAAATTCTTCCAAGTTCAATGCTGAGATTCTGATCATGCATCGGTTTCTATCTCTAGAAATTCACAAGAGTGACTTAACTCAATGGATTTATCCTTAATGTTATGAATCTTTGGGTAGTGACAAATTCCTAAACATTAAGACCATTATTTCCTTTAGTGGCAATTTGTTGCCAGAATGCTCTGTTTTGTGAAATAGAACTATTATCTAACCAACTCCGCGGTTATTCGTGTTTGGACTTAGTAAGGTTCCCTTTAACCAAGTATTTGTGTGCATGTCCCTGTTCATAAGAGATAGACTATCTCTTTCTAATGCCTGTATTTTGCCATTTGTGAGAAATGGAAAGGTGTGGGGCAAATGATTCAATTGCCCCTGGTCTGGCTCTCGATCCTATTCTAGCATTGAGGAAGTCCAATGATTTAATTTCCAATTTTCCATGATTTTCCTCGCTTGTCCTTAATCTTGCATGCCTTGCTTGACTACTAACGTTATCCATGGAAGTCATGTTTATATGTCAGTTCCAATCTCCAAAACTAGCAACTTAGCTGCTTGGTTCCAAGCAACCTTCTCTTGAAGTTGCTTACCTCTGGATTGCATCAAAATTATTTCTAGGTTGAATACTGAAGTTCGGTTGTGTACCAGCTTGTATCTCTAGAAACTAGCATATGAGCAGCTCAATCTTCGGGATTTCCCTCCGGCGCCACCTTATCTTCAGCTAGCAGCTGATTCCTGTAGTGAAGAGACTAACCATTCGATTGGTCACTGAATGGTTATGCCATCCCATTGTCGCCTATCTTCGAGAAACAGTAGTTTTTTGAAGACAAAGGTAGAAACTCAGTAGAGCACCAACTTCTATATTTGAAAGCTAGTGCATTGATGGTTTGCTGCTGTGAGTGTTTCTCGTTGACCCTATAGTTTGAGTTTTCCCAGCGTTGCCGGGGTAACACCAGTACTTAGAAAATCGAAAGTTTCTCGGCATTGCCGGGCCAACACCGGTACTTAAGAGATAAAATGTTTCCCGGCATTGCTGGGGTAACACCGGTACTTAAGAAATCCCCGAGTGTCTCGGTGTTTTCGTTACTTAGCTTTGTTTATAACTGTCAAATGCTCCCTTTGGTGGTACAAGACCGTTGCTCAACCAATTCCATGGTTATTCTTGTTTGTGTAGGGTCGAATTTCCTCCGATCGATCTTTGTTATAATCTGACTTCCACTTGCAGAACCCGTTATTCCCAAGTGCTAAACTCTGAGCACTTATAGAAAATTTGATACTATGGGACAAGTCATTACATTGTCCCAAGTACGACCGCGCTCTTCCTATCCTGATTATGGATCGGTAGAGCTCAGTACTACTTGTCTTGAATCTATGACAATTAACCTTGCTTGTTCCATGCCATATGTATTTTATTGGGCCGTTGATGTTGTTGTGGATATCTACCTTATTCGTTGGTTCCAATCTTCGGGAATTGATGGTTTAGCTGCTCGATTCCAAGTGTTCCCTCCTTGCCGCTGCCTGTCTTCGGACAACAGTTGTTTTTTCACGGGTAGGAGTCAAGGTACCTAATTGATCTCTATATGGCCGATTATTTCAAGCGTGGCTAAAACCCAAGCCACGATGAATCTATGACGGTTGGGGGTTATTCTTCATAACATCGCTAGTCTCCGAGTGGTGTCAGATTTCTAGAAGACAACTTATTTCCTCCAAACATTGGCGGTATTCGGGCTATACTAGATTCTTGCAAGTTGAGGTTTGAAAACTCAAACGAGTACTTGCTTCTATCTGCGGATACTGGTGTGTCGAAGATTTGATTCTGAAAATGCCTTCCGTCATCGCTATCTTTAGACGATGATAAGTTCTTCCTGTTATCGCCTATTTCTGGGTGATACCGAATTCCGAGGAGTTCGATTCTCTTGTCGAAATGACAAACTGGATTTCTTAATGTTGCTAGGGAAACATTGGTGCCTATGAGGCTGGACCAATTTCCCTTCCAGTTCCGTTGTTATTCGACATACTACATTTCTTAGCTCAGTTATGATTGCCAAAATACTCCGCTCAGCAAAACAGAAATGTAGTGTATCTTTATTTAGCCAACTCCGTTGTTGTTTTCTATTAGAGCTTAGTAGAGCTCATCCTGAGCAAGTGTATGTGCCCCCTAATCCAAATGGCTGCTTACTTCGAACACTAAATTTAACTGGATCGAAGCTCTTGGTAAAGAATCAATTACTTTGGGCAATTCGCTCGGTTGCCCCCTAGTATTCCTTTACGACTTATTTGCGAAAATAGGAAATTAGAGATCGGTTGTTCAGGGCAACCCATTTGATTGCCCCCCAACGTGGATTGCACAATAAGCCCCTATCTTCGGGAGCCTGTGCTTCTGATGTTTGATTCTGAGTATCCTATTTTGACTGTGATTGATTCCTTCCATGCTCAATATTGAGGTTCTATCCATTCTGATGTTTGATTCTTTTGCTGGCGAATGCTAGGCGGTTAATATGGATTAGGGATTAATCATTTAGGCGGGGATTAATTGAAGATAGGAATTTTTTATAAGTCGTATATTTTAAATAAAATTTTAGTGTTTTTTTAACGTTGATTGATGTAAATTGGAATTTTAGGACTTTTAATGTGCTTAGGAGTAGCCAAAGAAGCAAGATCGCCTAAAACTAGCATATTTATATTGATATGGAGCATCGAACCTTGAATAATGTATAACTAGCGCCTAAATACATGTTTTGATTCTTACAAGAGGCGGTAAACCTTATCTAGGCGGGTTAGGAAAATCACTAGACAGTAAGCCTCGCCTAGCACAAAGGCGGCGCATAGGTGGAGGCCTAGAAGGATTTTTACAATAGTGGAATGAAGCGCACTTGAACGCAGTTCCATCGACTTAAGTGGCAAAATAATGAATGCTTACTTGGACGCGGTTCCATTGGTGCAAGAAGCAAAGGAATGGAGTCCACTTGAACACAGTTCCATCAGTTCAAGTGGTAAAAGAATGGATGCTTACTTGGATGCGGTTCCACTAGTCCAAGAAGCAAGGAAATGTAGCGCACTTGAATGCAGTTCCATCGGTTCAAGTGGCAAAAGAATGGATGCTTACTTGGGTGCGGTTCCATCGGTCCAAGAAGCAAGGAAATGGAGTGCACTTGAACGCAGTTTCGGTGGTTTAAGTGGCAAAAGATTGGATGCTTGCTTGGACGTGGTTCCATTGGTCCAAGAAGAAAAGGAATGGACTGCACTTGAACATAGTTCCATCAGTTCAAGTGGCAAAAGAATGGATGCTTACTTGGATGCAGTTCCATCGACCTAAAAAGCAAGGAAATAGAGCGCACTTGAACGCAGTTCCATCGGTTCAAGTGGCAAAATAATGGATACTTACTTGGACACGGTTCCATCAATCCAAGAAGCAAGGAAATGGAGCACACTTGAACATAGTTCCATCGGTTCAAGTGGCAAAAGAATGGATGCTTACTTGGACGCGGTTCCATCGGTCCAAGAAGCAAGGAAATGGAGTGCACTTAAACGTAGTTCCATCAGTTCAAGTGTCAAAAGAATCGATGCTTAGTTGGACGTGGTTCCATCATCCAAGAAGCAAGGAAATGGAGCACACTTGAATGCAATTCCATCGGTTCAAGTGGCAAAAGAATGGACGCTTACTTGGACGCGGTTCCATTGATCCAAGAAGCGAGAGAATAGGGCGCACTTGAATGCAGTTCCATCGGTTCAAGTGGCAAAAGAATGGATGCTTACTTGGACGCGGTTACATTAGTCCAAGGAGCAAGGCGCGGCTTATGGATGCGCGTGAGAGCTTGGTCCTTCCTGACACTGCCGAGGCAACATCGGTTCTCAAAAGGCATGGATCGATTTTCCCCATCGATTCGGTGGTTTGAGCCGATTTGCTTCCATTGACTCATCGGGTTGCTTACATGAATGCGATTCCATTGGTTCAAGAAGCGAGGTAGGGCGTATGGATGTGCATGCGAGCTTGAGCCTTCCTGACGCTACTGGGAAAACGTCAGTTCTCAGAAGACATGGATTGATTTTCCCTATCGATCCGACAGTTTGAGCTGATTTGCTTATGTCGACTCATCGGTTTGCTTACATGAACGAGGTTCTATTAGTTCAAGAAACAAGGCGTAGCTTATGCATATGCGTAAGAGTTTTCATGCAAGAGAACGGTTCCATCGGCTTAAAAAGTGCTTCGGTGATTCTTTAGGTCTCTTTGACAGGTTAGATAGAGACATCATGTCCTTTGGTCATGCAATACGGAGTCTACACTGTTCTAGAAGCCTCCTTGCTAGCTCGTCAAATGTTGAGGTGGATCTTGGTAGGAGTTTGGTAAACTACATCAAAGCAACACCTTTTAATAAGATAGGGAAACATCTACACTAGACATCATCCGTTGCCCTAGTTCCGTCCATATGCTAACTGTACTTGTACAAGTGCTATTTAGGGTTTGTCGTCCTATTATAGGATGGTATAGCGGGCATAGTAAACTTATCGGGATATTCTTCCCTTAGGATGTTTTCAGTAAATGGAGTTTGGCTTGGTGCAGAACTCCAGTCATAGTTCTTTCTGCCTTTACTTTCTTCCACCAAGCGTTTGATCATATCCGCAATGTATGCCTCACTAGTCCGGTAGTCCATAAGTCGGCTGTCTGGGGCTATGCCAAGCATTTGACTCTATAAACAGCCTTGGTTTGCCAACTAAAGCTTAAGTCCTCCATTCTCCGGGAGAACCACTCTTATAGAACCCCGTTGGCACATGGGTGGCCTTATAATGGCAGTTTGAACTTCTTTTCTGACAGTTTGACTGCTTATGTCAGCATTTAACTCCAATCCCTTGTCGTAAAGTTGCATGTCATCTTCAGAGTCAGAGAGGAGCATTATAACATTTTCTGGTGGAACATTCACTCTAAGATTTGGGTTTACAGCAGGTTGTGCTCCAATAGGTAGAGAATTTCCGTTTCATTCAATCTAGCATCTCCATCAACCATCTCATTTTTCTTTTGCTTTCCATCCCTCCTATGCAAGCCTGAGATGGAGGAATTCTCTTGTTCCACAACGGCTGCAGTTTTTGGTATAGTTCTTGCAGCAGTTGGTGGTTATAGTGCTAGTAGAGTGTCTATCTTATCCATAAGAGCTTTTTGGCTATTGTCCATTTTCTGGTTGAGCTCATTGACCATCTGGTTAAATTCTCCTTTTGCCACTACCTCTTGTTGGTTAGAAGATCCTAGAGTTACATTACTAGTATTGTTTACTTCAATGTGTTGGGGGTTGGCTTCATTACTACCAACTATTGCTGCTGTTGATCTCCCATAAGCATTTTTCTTTCTACCCGCCATTGATCTTCTACGGTAAGTCTTCAATCTCCTTTAAAAGTAGAATTTTTTAATCTAACTTTTGGACCTATCCAATCCAAAGTTGAGAGCTAGATCTAAGCTTGGGTTCACTAGTTCTCAATGACAGCACCAAAATGTTAACCCAAAAAATGGATCAATACCCTGGAGTATGACTTGAAAGCATCAGCCCTGTTAGAACAGAGCAAATATAATAGACAATGACAAAAAAGTAAATGAGACATAGAGGTTTTTATAGTGGTTCGGTTGTTAACTAAGCCTACGTCCACTTTATAGCTTTGATTATTGGTTTGATCTAGTTTGAATATGATTACAAGGTGTTTGAGAAGGAATTTGTCACAAGTACAATTGTTAGACAAATTCTAATACCTAAGGGAACTGTCTTGGTGAATATAGAGTAGAGAAAGAGTTGAAGAAATGATAGGGCTTTCGCGTAGTAATGGCAGAAACCAGATCCTCTTTTAGTTGCTCTTTGGTTTGTATTTATAGTGGTAATAGTAATATTGGATCAGAAGCCTGCCACCAATGTAGTCCATAAACCAGTTCAAGACAACACAAGAAATATAGTTACTCCCCGAGTTAAGAGCTAAATTCGATGCCGAATCAAGCCATTAGATTCGGTATTGAATATAATCCTTAGCCATAGGATGACCAAGTGCTTTTGGGTCAAGTTCCTTACTTCATCTAGATGTCTTCCATGCAATTTAGTAGGTTGTTGATGAGTATTGAATTTCCTTCTTTCCTGACTTGGACTATCCTACAGTTTGCACCATAACATCTTTATTCTTGATGATAGACTCTCTAGAAATCTAGGAAACTTCACGAATATGCATAGGAGGACTAGGGGATCACTTGCCTAGAGTATAGACATGCCAAGGCTAGGCATTTAAATTCGATACCGAATTAAGGGTCTTATTCGGGCCGAACAAGGTACTTAGCATTTTTTGGGTCCGTACTTTCAAGGGCTCTTCCTTTAGTCCTTTTGAGTATCTTTGTCAAGTTTCAAGTCATTCCGTTTTCGTATCGACGTTTTAATTCCTATTGACTTCTGCTTGGTTAAAAATCCAATTAACAACCATAGAACGAGCCCCTGGGCTAAGGGTAACAACTTCAACGAGCATGAGACTAATGGCAAACCGTCGCCAGTGCTTCTTACTATATCTTTAGGCTCAACATTGGTGTGTGGTGCAATATGATGTAGCTATTGATGAACATGGGCAATCTGGGCTAGGAAATCGAGAGTCTAAGGACAAAGTTTGATGCCTAAACAACGGTCAACTTTGCCCCCACCAGTCCGACCAGCTACTGAACAGACTCCTTAACTAGCTCCCCAAGTCGCATATAACCTCATGAGCAGTACTGAAGCCCTAAAAAGGGTAGTGCTATAAACTCTAATCTGGGAGGTCTATGTCCACCACAGGAACATTCACACCACTCTAATGCAAGAGCGGATCCCTGAAGTCCCAGAACCAAAACACTATTGCACCGTCGATCCCCTTCGATTGAGAGATAGTTTGATTTCCAACACTTACGAATGGTAGACAGAGATAGAATTTTTCGTTTTGAACGCCTCAGCGGTGGGGGATAAGGTATGCCCTAATTAATCATTTGTCAACTCCCGACCTCAACAGGAAGTACCCTAACCTAGGCTTGGGAAAGGCGTCATTATCCGCTTAAATCCCCATTAGTTGTCATAGGTCCCTAATGCCATATAGTCGATAAAGAAGCTTCTACCAAACAAGGGGTCAGTTTCATCCATGGCATGTAGAATCTGGCCTTCAGGAAGAGATGATCGCCCAGTGCCTATAAATGCAGAGGATTTAGAAAAGGATACCTGGTGACGATGGGGCATCAGATGTTGAGAACGGAGAGCGTTGAACCATCTGATAATATCATAGCCTTTAACTCAGTGACCCGAGCTAGCCAAATCTCAACCATGCAAAATGTCTTCTGTTTCCCTCCACCCTGACTGGGTCGGCATCCCATTAGTTCCTTCATTTGCAAGCTAGCAATGTGCACTCATGGGCCAAATTGTGTTCTGACTTCAACGCCTGCTTCTTCACATCGAAGACAAGGATAATAATAGCCAGCGAGCTGGGCAACATAAGGCAAGATCTGATCGAGTCTCTCTGCTCATACGTCAACCACTTTAGCAAGGGTCAATAAGTGCAAAAGGAGCAAAAAAGAACAACTTCGTGGTCGCCCTATGATCGGGGGTGAAATATCGGTCCCACATATGGAAGGAATTGGAGAAGAAACACGCTTCATCCCTATCTGAGTTTCTTCACAAGGTGAACGACATTATGAGGGTAGAGGAGGCAAACATCCCAGATGAGGAAAGCAGCCAGAGAAACAAGACTGGCCAAAGATTGGATACTTGCTGAAAGAATGATCGATAGGAAAATGAAAAGAGGAATTCCGATGATAGAGTGTGGTTCAAGCCTAATTACACTAATTATGTAACCCTAAACTGTGATATGGAAACTATCTATCTTGCCACATGTGATCGCATCCCATTTCAAAAGCTCGCTCCCTCTTGGTCAGGGCAGAGGGAGGAGTCCAAGGGCAATGGTTAATACAATGATTTTTACCGGTTCAATGGCCACTTAACCAATGATTGTAATTGGCACTGCGAGGATGAGATAGAGTGGCTAATATGCAAGAAGCATTGGTTCCATATTTTAGACAACAAGTGGAATAACCTAACGCTCGGCAAAATGCACCCGCCCCACCATAACGGGTAGACGACAACTATGTAGTCGCAAACAATATCGAAATCATGTCAATCTGTGGTAACCTTCACATGGCTAGAAGTAATCGAGGACCTCAGGCTCGCTATAGGAGGGAGCATTCAGATCATGTTTTTTTAGTTGACATTCAAACCATAAAAGTCCCTCGTGTTAAGGAGGGACCACCGATATTGTATTTACTACATAAGACAGGAGTGTAGTTGGTTTCCCTCATCATGACCCTATAGTCATCTTAGTCAGCATGGCCATTACCAAGGTCCACCAAATCTTCATTGATGGGGGTAGCTCCATTAATGTGATGTTTAAAGAGGTTTTTGACAAAATGAAGCTCCTTACCTCCAGCCTCACTCCCTTCTCCATACCCATCTATCGATTCGGTGGCGTTGGCATAGTACTCTTGGGGTCACTTCTCATGTAGTCACTTTCAACGAGGAACCATTAATAGCAAAGATCCAAGTTCTGTTCGGTGCAATAGACTGTTTGTTCGCATATAATATTTTGATAGGAAAATCGGCATAGGCATGGATGCGATAGTGTTCTACCGATGTCTGATAATGAAGTTCCTAGTCTTGGAAGGAATAGAATGTATCAGAGGCGATCAGCAGGCCTCCAGAGATTGTTACCGCATATCCCTATAGCAAGTACAGAAGGGAGTACTGATGTTACAGTAAGAAATGGCAACTCTCAGCAAGTACAGAAGGGAGTACAGAAGCAAGTAGCCCGTTGCTCCCATTCGTGTCGGGGGGACCCAAATTATTAACAGAAATGCATTGATCGCCGCTCCAAACCAAGATAATACGACCCCTGGGTATTATCTTTCCCTGGCCGGGCAAAGTAGGACGAAAGAGCTTATAACTACCTGGAATGAAAATTTCACCCTCATTGGTATGTGGTAGCAGAAGATACAACCACTCTTTCCCTCATAGTGATCATCTAAGAGAGCCAGGGGCATCAATAGCCCCTTTTCTCAAGCATGGATATCTATCCCGACTGGATATGTTATTGAATGCATAATTTATGCATTGGATCAATGTGATTTGGTAGAAAGTATTGGGAGTGATGATGATGATCCCTTTGATCCCTAAATAGGAGAAAATGCTTCGATGGTGAACTGGCTACGCCGCTCGATGCCGTATCGATTGGCAACAACAACCCCGGCAAGGCTGTCCATATAGGCGAAGAGCTAAGCCCGGAAGTAAGAGACGAGTTGATTTGTTTCCTAAATGAGAGAAAAGGTGTGGTTACTTAGGGGCATGTTGACATGACTGGCATAGACCCCTCAATAATATGCCACGCCCTCAACATTGACCCAGTGGCTCACAAGGTTTGGCAAATGAGGCAAACGCTTAATCCCGAGTAGTATAAAGCACTTAAGGAGGAAGTAGAGAAACTTTTGGAAAATGGCTTCATTCGTGAAGCAACGTACCCAGTCTGGGTAGCCAACCCGGTATTGGTTTGAAAACCTACTAGGGCTTGAAGGACTTGCATCGATTTCTTAGATCTTAACAAGGCCTGCCCTAAACATAGTTTTCCTTTGCCCTGCATTGACCTCCTCGTAGACACAATTAGCGGGCATGAGCTGCTTACATTCATGGATGCCTACTTCGAGTATAACCAAATTTCCATTCACGACCCAGATCAGGAGCATACCTTTTTCATCACCAATGTTGGGCTTTGCTTCTACCAGGCCATGCCTTTTGGCCTATGTAATGTGGACACTACCTATCAATGGCTCATCAGCTGAATGTTTTCCCAGTAAACCGATCGTCTGATGGAAGTCTATGTAGATAACATGTTGGTCAAGTCTGAAAGGGCCTGGGGGCATGTGAAGAATTAGGCCGAAAATTTTACCATCCTCCACAAATACAACATGAAGCTCAACCTTAGAAAATGTTCTTTTATAGTACGATCTGAAAAATTCCTTAGTTTTATGGTAAGTGCCAAGGGCATCGAGGCAAACCCTGATAAAATTCAGGCAATTCAAGAGATGCATATACCTTGCACAGTCAAACAAGTGCAAAATCAAAATGGAATGACCTTGGTGCTCAGCCACTTTGTGTTAGACCATTATGTACTCTCCTTCGATCTTATCAAGAAGGGGAAGTCATTTGCATGGAGTGAAGATTGCACGAAAGCCTTTAAGGAATTAAAGAGACACCTCACCACACCTCTCATACTTTCAAAGCCTGTTGAGGGGAGGACTTATATCTTGTAGTGACTGACATATAGCCTCAATTCGCGATGAAGAAAAGGCCCAACACTTCATCTACTATGTGAGCAAGAGGTTAACAGGCCTTGAAGAAAGATACTCCAGATTGGAAAAGCTGGCCTACTTCCTACTAATGGTCGCTCAGCGTCTATGACCGTATTTCCAAGCTCACCCTATTAAGATTCTCACCAATTGGCCATTGAAGAAAGTACTAAGCCGACCCGACACAATAGGGCGACTATTGAAGTGGTCCGTAGAGCTTGGATGACATCACATTCCATACTTGCACCTCGATCAAAGGCCAGGTTGTGGCCGATTTCATAGTAGAATGTTTTAGCCTAGACATCGATGACAAGGGGGCATTAATCAACCTGCCTTCTTGGCAACTCTGTATTGATGGGGCATCTAACGAGAAGGGTGCGAGTGCAGGAATGGTTTTTGTAGAATATATCAGTTTATGATTTTTGTTTGATGATAATATATATATATATATATATATCCATGTGTGTGTGTGTGTTTGATACGGTACTATATAAATCACAAATGGAAGTAAACAAATGAAATTTTATTTCAACAAATAGTTTATTTCAATACAATTTCAATAGCACACTATTACAAGAGCTTCCATAATATTTTAAATAAAGCATTCATATATAACACTATTTTACACTCCCATTTATAACATTATTTTACAATCTCATATATAACACACTCTCAAATGCAATCACTCACTCGAATTCAATCTTTTATATCTACTTGCTCCAACTTTCTTTTCACCAATCATCTGCTTTCCTTTCAAATAACAACGCAGTAAAAAAAGTAACAAATTCAAACTATAGAAAAATAATAGCTTTTTAACTCGACATTTCCTCAATCCATTGGTTTTGTTCTTTCTATATTTTTGAATAGACACAAAAAATATCGGTAATGTACACGAACGACCTACAACATGCACAGTGTATCACTATACATGCTACAAGGCTGAGCATATACACAAAGCAGATCTACACCAATTAAATTTCAGGCATAAAAGCAAAGGTCATGCCCGAAGGCCCAACATAGTGCAACAACAAATTGATGCAAGTAGAAGTGTACGTGAGGTCAAGCCGAAGCAAGTTCAGACTCAACACCGGTGCTTAAGTGATGCATAGGCTAAACAGGGTCAAGTTCATCTGAAACAGAAAATAAATACACATCAGAAGCAACAATACACATGCAACACATACAAGACCAAATCAGACTGAATTAAAGTGCAATCAGATCAGCAAACTCAAAGCTCACAAGGAAGATCTCAGTAATAAGAGTAAATGCACAAATGAACAATCAGTTCAGGCACACAAGCTAGTTCAGGCAAATGCAAATCAGGAAAAGAGCAAGTAGAAGTGCACGTACAAGTACAAAAAAGAATTACATGCACTCAAATAATAATACACAAGGCAAAAAAAAGTATACACACAAGCATGGACCGGTTAGTGCACAGGCCAGAAACACACCAGGAAGTGTGCACGAGTTCAGGAGTGCAATAAAATCGGTTTGAAAACATAAGTGCAGGAGCAAGTGCACATACATAAAAAGCAGATTTTAAGAACAAAGCAAATGCAGACTGGCAACAAAAAAAAACGCACATATCAGAACCAGGTTGAGCTAACAAGCAACCACAACACACTCCAATACAATTACAGGCAGTACAACATCAAGACACTACCAGAGACTAAAGTGCAATATTAAAGTGGACAACAATATCTTTATAATATATACATATATGCATACACACAGATATATATGTATGTATGTATGTATATGTATATACATACATACATACATACATACATATATATATATATATATATCTTTGTGTGTGTACAGGATCAAGAAAATGCAAGTCAGATTTCTCAAGCACATGAAGTTGGCAACAAGTTCACGAACCAGCCTACAAAGTCAAGTAAAAATAACAAGGTTTGATCAAATAAAATAATTTAGGACAGAATCAAAAGTTTGAACAAGTAAAACTTTTGAAATCACTGGAATATAGAAAGTCGGAATTTTCAAGAATGAGCAAAGAAAAATATATACGCATGTTGAAATATTCAATCAAAACATCGAAGTATATCAAAATCAAAATACCATCAACTAGAAAATTAGCAGCCAAGCATATCAAGTGGAAATTTTCAAAGAAAAAAATCAAAGCTAGAAATACTCAAAATATATGGAATCGATCCTCTATAAATACAAATCATTATCGGTAAAATTAAAGTGTCGAGTTCAAAGTAGAAAAATAAACGAAAATCCAAAAACTCATACCGAAGCTGAGATCGAATAATACTCGACCATCGAAGCCATCAAAACAGCGAAGCCTCGATCGACAATTGGAGCAATAAAGGGAGTAAATCATCACACAAGCAAAGCTATCAATCGGCAAAGAGACGAGGCATAATTTCATTAATTGGTCGAAGATCAGCTTCAAAACTAAAACCCTAATTTTGAGAAAAAAGTCGAAAAGAGTAACGGCTTGCAAAAGAAAAGATACGGACTGAAATAAACTTATCTTTCCATTTTTAATTAGGCCTTGTTTTTCTTTTGGGATTAAAATTGTTATTGTATAGTAAATTAGGGTTTCATCCTTTTATTTTATTGTAATTTATCTTTTAATTATAAAACTCTAGTTTGTAACTAGGATCGAACTATGGGGAGTAGTTCGAAGAATTCTCAACTCAGGAATAGAATTGAGACAGGGTTTTGAGCATGGGGTTAGAAAAATCCGGTAAGTGATAGTTGCAGGTTTATAGGGTTTGTAAGCCATCAATTGTTTAATCTTAGTATAAACCTTGGGGGCAGCAGTAGACAAGTATTGCCGAAGCTAGGTAAATCTATGTGTTGTTTTTATTTCTGCATCTACTCAGTTATCATCTGTGCTGCAAATTTTTATTCTGTGAATTTATTATAACCTTATTCACCCCTCTAAGGTTAATTAGATCATACAATTTTGATCATGTTCAATGGAAAATAACCTTGCTTTATTGTCCGCCTCAGCTTCAAGGCCATGAACAATGAAGCTGAATATGAAGCCGTCATGGCTGGTTTCAAGATGGCTAAAGAGCTACGAGTGGAATCATTCCATGTGTTTAGTGACTCTTCGTTGGTTGTCCATCAGATTGAAAAGCATTTTCAAGTCGAAGGCAAGACGTTTGCCCTTTATATGGCAGAGGTCAACAAACTCATCTATAGATTTGCAAGTTTCAAGAGAGAACGGATCCCTCATGAGAAAAACACCAAGACCAATCAACTAGCTAAGGCAGTTTGCAATCTTGAAGAAAGCATCCCCCAGGTCTCGATGGAGATACAGTTGGCCCCTTGCTTTGAAATAGGGGCAACCACCAAGGAAACCGATGAGCAGTCCCCGACTCTTGGATGACTCCATTGATGAAGTTTCTCACAAGCGACGATCTGCCTGCTGAAAGGAAAAGAGCCCAAAAAAAATTCTACACCAGGCACATCAATACACCATCATGGATGCAAAGCTATATTGAATGGGATGCTCAACTCCCCTCTAAAGATGTGTGATTAACAAAGAGGCTAGCCACATTTTAGAAGAATTGTACGAAGGTTTATGTGGGGACCACGCTGGAGGGTAGAGAATAGCAAAGAAAGTTGCCCGTCAAGGCTATTACTAGCCAATGGTGATTAAGGATGCAATGAATTATGTTCAAAAGTATGATCGTTGCCAGAGGTTTGCAAAAATTTCAAGAGCCTCCCCGAATATCTTTACCCCTATGATGTCCTCCAGGTTTGACACTTTGGGATAGACTTGATCAAAAAATTCCCGAACGCAAAAGGTAAGTACAACCATGCCATGGTCGCTATGGACTATTTTATGAATTGGGTTGAGGTGGAGCCTCTTATTGGGGTCACTACACCCAAAGCCCTCAATTTTGTAATCAAGAACATCATATATTGATTCAAACTCCCAAAGAAGATCATAACTAACAATGGCACCCATTTTGAGAGTGGATTGTTCCATAGATTTTATGAGCGGAATGGAATAAAGAAGAGCTTCTACTCAATCACCTATACATAGGAAAATGAGCAGGTTGAGGAAGTAAACAAAACAATCAAGGCAATGTTAAACAACTGCCTTGCAAAGGCCAAAGGAAATTGTGCCGAAGACCTACCACAAGTACTTTGGTCATATCGCACTACCAGTCGTACGTCAACCGAGCATTCTCTTTTCTCTCTGGCCTACAGGTATGAAGTCATGCTACCTTTCGAGGTTGACATATCATCTTCGAGGTGTCTGACTAATGACCAAGAACAAAGAAGCATACAAAAGAAAATTATCCAAGCACTATAATGCAAAGGCAAAGCTTCACAACTTCAAGGTCGGGGACTTATACTTCACTATGTCTTCACCTACACCAATTGCGCCTACTGCATCTCACATCCCGTTGCCACTAACATGTCAAGCACATGGAACCCAGAACACCTCCGGGAGTATTATGTATGAAAATTGTATGAGCCGCTACTATAAGGCTATGAAGTATTTCCATAATTATAAGGTTATAGAAGTTGTATTGACTCTGTTGGTATGTGGAATGTAAAATAAGACGTCCTTGAAATGTTGTTGATCTGAGTAACAACAGGGCCAATCAATCAAAATCAATACATCTGAATCCCCACCATCGTTGGGGGCCTCACAGCCGTGGTTATTCGGATGGGTTAGGCCGAAAACCCACATCAGCAATCGGGGAACTCCCAAGAAACTACCCTATGGGGATGTGCAAGCCACTCAAGACTTCCATCCTCACCGGAAGCATCAACGAACCGATGGCAAGACCACCTCCAGAGTGGTCCTGATTCATTCGCTCGTGATGCCACCCATCCGCTTAGTGCGACGGGACATTGGTACCCGGGTGGTGCAATTACCCGTGTTGTAACTCCTAACCAAGCATCTACAGTGCTACTCCATGGGGATGTGCAAGCTACTCAGCACTTCCTTCCACACTGGAGGCATTGATGAACTAATGGAGAAACCATCCCCGGAGTGATCCCTATTCGGTTGCCCATGATGTTGCCCATCCCTCTCGTAGGATGGAGCACTGATATCATAGCGGTGCAGTTACCCACATCGTAACTCTGAACCAGGCATCGGTGGTGTAGCTTCGTTGGGATGCGCAAGCCACTCAACACTTGCTTCTTCATCAGAGACATTGATGAAATGATGGTGAGACCACTCCTGGAGTGGTCCCGATTCATTCGCCTATGATGCTGCTTGTCACCCTAATGGGACGGGGCACTAGTGCCCTGGCGGCGTAGTTACCCACATTGTAATTCTAAAATAGGCATCCGTAGTGCTGCTTCATGGGGATGCGCAAGCCACTCGATGCTTCCTTCCTCATTGGAGGCATCCACGAACTGATGGCAAGACCACCCCCGCAGTGGTCCTGATTCGTTCACTCATGATGCTACCCGTCCCCGTAGTAGGACAAGGCACTGATGCCTTGGCAGTGCAGTAACCCATGACGTAACTCCTAGCCAGGTATCCATAGTGCTGCTCCGTGGGATGTGCAAGCCAATCAATGCTTCCTTCCTCACTGGAGGCATCGATGAACTAATGGCAAGACCACCCACAGAATGGTTCTGATTTGATCGCTCATGATGCTACCCGCACCCTAGTGGGATGTAGTACCGGTGCCCTGGCAGTGCAGTTACCCAGTCGTAGCTTCGAACCGGGCATCTGTAGTGTTGCTTCATAGGGATGCATAAGCCACTCAATGCTTCCTTCCTTACTGGAGGCATCGACGAACCGATGGCAAGACCAACCCTGTAGTAGTCCAGATTCGTTCGCTCATGATGATGCTCGTCCTCCTAGTGCGATGAACCACTAGTGGCCAGACAGTGGGGCTACGTACATTGTAGCTCAAACTAAGCATTCATAGTGCTACTTCACGAGGATGCACAAGCCAATCAGTGGTTCCTTCCTCCCCAGAAGCACCCAGTAATTGCCTAAGGGTGCTCCTACTGTAGCACACACTTATCACATAAAAATGTAGGCCGGCGACTTCATTGAAAGATAATTTTTGTTTGGTTTGGGTAGTCTTTGCTTTTGTCATCTTTACTTATGTTATCATGTGACCAAATGCTAAGTCTACTGCTTACTTAAAGAACGTCATGGGAAACTGAGCCCCCCGGCTTTGAATCGTAAGAAGTAAGCACGTGGACATACGAGTATATATTCATACATGTGCAATGTTAGCAAAGGAAATACAAGGCAAGCACATAAGTTTCAAACAAATAAACTAATCCACCATGACGATTGTTGTCATACAAAAACATATTTATAATATTTTAATGTTTACAAAATTGGGTCATGACTCGATTGATACGTGGTTTAAAATAAAAAAACAACTTGATCACCTATAAGGGTGGAAGAGATCCTATGACCTGGTAGTCATCATCATAAATTAACTCTTTGTCTACCTATGGGTGGTCAAAAGCAGTGGCATACTTGGTCCTCTCGTCAGCAAAGCAATTGCTCCACGATCAGATTTTGCCGAGGGATTTAACCCGACGGTTGCCATCTCCGTTGCAACCTCGACGCAAACCTTTGCACTTTGTTCCGGAGTAATGAAGGAACCCAACAATGGGAGGTGGTAGTTGGCCTAAAAATTAGCTTTAACATCTTATTGGCCATACCCTCCCACTAGACGTCCAAGGCACTCTTCTCCCTCGTGATCTCCTACTGGGTCATGCAGTCCACATGCTGATGTGGATTCTCCCTCGACTTGTACGCTTCTTTGTGGCTCATCTTAAGTCTGACTTTACATGTTGGAGTTCCTTCCCCGACTTCATCCTCACCTCATCCTGCTTGTTAATGGCAGTATTCTTGGCCTGCTCCGCCTGTCGAGCCCTTTTCTCACAATCCTCGATCCTGCCCTCGGTGTTTAGGGCGCTTTTCTCCAACTCCTCCTTCACTGCATCCACCTTTTGGAACGTGGCCTTCTCCTCCTCTGGCTACTTAATTAATCTAATAAATTTGAATGGATGTGAAGGGCTCACAATGTAGCTTGTGTAATAAGCAGTTCAAGTTTTAAGTCGTGGAAAGAAAGAAAAATTGCTAAGTATAAAGATTCTTACCAAGTAAGCTTCCGTCGGCTGGGGGTTAAGAACTTCCTCTTGAGAGTGGGTCTCCTATCCAGACCTGGCCCGACGCCTATTGTGCATGGCCTCCGATGCTACTTCGGGTAATGTATATGCCAGAATTAGTAGGCCATCATCCTCCTCAACTACATTGAAAGTAGTCGACCCAACTACCTCGAGTTCATCCTCCCTCAGTAGGGCCCTAACCACCTCCACCTCCTTTGAAAAATCTATAAGTAGGGCCGCTTTCGGAGCTCTTCGGTTCAGAATCCTAAGGTCTTTTGGACAACCTCCTCTGCTCCGCCTCCTCCTCACTTTGGTGCCCTTCGACCGGTGGCTCATCATGCAATGTCCGGTCATGCAGAGGAAAAAGGGCCCCCTCCCCATAGGCGACTGGGAGCTGGTCGACATGTCTTGGAATCTAGTTGCTATGGTTGGGAAGCGGTGCCAGTGCGGGGTTGCGGGGCAGGGCTCCCTAATTGGGTTCCCCCTACGAAAGTGGCATCAAAAGCGACACCCAGGCTAAAACAGACGACTGCAAAAAACACGTAAAAGATTTAGAAAAAAGAAAGAAAGGAGTTAAGAAAGAAGCATTACAATGTTAAGCTACCCTCGTCAGATCGGTCCCCCCACCGCCTTCTAGGTAAAGGTGTGCAGGGAGACCCCATGCTACAACTGGTAGACTGTGCCTCCTTGAGATTTTGTGTGTAAAAGGACATGTTTTGGGTCACTTGTACTAGAAAGTCATAGGAAGAGGGGTTCTCGTAGGAGGAGCCCTCGCTTGTTAGCGTATCTAGCTCCTACGCCTAGTCACATGTCCTTTCCGCCTCTAGCATCCCTAATGAATTAGAATAATCAAATGACCAATTTATTATAGGATCATGATGGGGGATCATAACATCCTCCAAGAGGGTCGGGTCGTAAGGTTCCCACTCACCTTGATCACCCATTAGGCCTCGGCCAGAGTCTGACTCTGTGACCTCATCATTATCGTCAGCTTCAGCCCCCATATCCACTGCTCCCCTCTCCCTAATCAGGACCCTTGTCGGCATTGTCGATCGTATGGTGGAGGCCCTAATATGGAAACATCTCTACCCATGGTTTGCCACGGGCCTAACAATTTGATCAGCGATGGTTCTCATTATTCAATATTATCGCCAAGTTCCTAGCGTTAGGCTCGGTTGCCTTGATCTAGTGAATGTAGTCTACATATAAGGTATAATCTACCCCAGCCCCAGATGGGGTCACTGCAACAAAAGAAGGAATGATTACTAAAAGATATTGTTAACCCACCTTTCGGCAGGCCGTATATAAGCGGATTTAACTCAATGGATTGCACGGTTATTGAGGCTGGAATGTTATGGTTTTGGTTCGAATAGATGGATGGACAATCAATTACGGATAAATATGAATATGAAGCCAGGATTCAACACAGTCGATGGATAAATTTATTTGGAGTATGGATTTCGGGAAAGGTCGAGTTGCTTTGGGTCAGCCAAAGGGTTGCTTCAGGTCACCATGTGGGTTGCTTTAGGTCAGGAAAGTGTTTACTTCGGGTCATAACAGGAGTACTTCGGTCAGGTCGGGATTGGTATTACTTTGGGTTCAACTTCGGGTCGGCATTGGTATTGCTTCGGGTTCTACTTTGGGTCAGCACAGGCTTGACTTCAGGCTTCACTTTGGACTGGCATTGAACTAAGGGTCAGCCTTTACTTGGGGTCGGCATAGCCCATGCTTCGAGCCGGCATCAGGAAAACATCGGGTCGACATAGCTTTAGCTAGGGGTCGACGGGACTTGGGGTAGGCATTCATGTTACTTTGGATCAGAACCAAGATTACTTCAGGTCAGTACTCGGGTCGGCATTGGATTCTGGGATCGGCATACTTGGAGGGGTCGACATACTTTGAGGGATCGGCATCACATCAGGTCGGCTATAGTTTGGCTCCGGTTCGGTGTTAGAGCTTCAGGTCGGCAAGGATATGGGGTCGGCATATGGGATTGACTAGAGGTCGGCTATGGGTGCTGCTTCGGGATTCACTTCAGGTTGGTGTGGCATGTGCTTCGGGTCAGAACTCGGGTCGACAGAGGAGAGTTCATCTGGGGTCGGCGTACACGTTACTTAGGGTCTGCATTCATTTTACTTGGGGTCATAAGTGAGTTTGCTTCGGGTCAAAACACTACTAACTTTGGGTCAGCATACGAACTACCTCAGGTCGGCGTAGATTAACGAGTTGGGCTCGACGGTCACTATGGTGGGCCCATGTAGGTGAGTAGACCTTATAGCCGGGATTTCTCCTATAAATACAGTAGGTGTGGCTTCAGAAAGGGGGATCTCCATTCTGTTTCTTTTCAACTTCTTCCACCTAGGCTGCACTCTGCCATTTTTACTCTTGAATCCTGGATTGTAATTGTAATCATACTTCAATCTAATAAAAAGGAAATTTCTAGAGTGGACGTAGGCCAGAGTTAGCCAAACCACTATAAATCTTGTCCTTTTTACTACTTTCATTTTTAATTTTGATTATTCTTCATATTATACTCTCTACATATACTCTACCCGTGATCTGTGACTGGATATTAGCGCTTTCACTTGCTATAGGGTGTTGGTAGTCAATTTTGATGCCAACTATTTGGTGCTTTCACTGAGAGAACTAGCACTTAGGGATTTGGAAGTTTGGATCTTGGATTTGAAAGCTTAGGAACTCGAATTTAGGAAGCTATGGCTAGGAAATCAACAAGGAGACAGAGGATAGAGAGGAGTCATCATAAAGGAAGTCAGGAGGCTTCCTCAGGCGCTAATCAGACCTCGATCTTCATCACCAGAGACGAAATGGAAATGATGATGGATGTTATGCAGGAAAGGATGCTCAAAAGACAGGAGGAAATGATGCAGAACCTATTCCGACAGATTGGACAAGCTGGAGCGCAAAACAAAGGGAATGGAGTTGCAAGGAATGCTGGAAATATGGATCATGAAGCTGGAACAACAGGAGCGGAGGAAGTCTAGAATCAAAACCAAGGAAATGAAGCAGATAGGATGTAGGATAGAGTGGAACCACCGGGAGCTGCCCCTGATCGTTCCACACTCGAGGGCATGCCCCCGGATCATATTGGCTCGATTCTAGGCAGGATACCAGGTAGTGCTATGCAGTTTGGCGTTGATCGGGATATGGATGCTCGTCCAGAAGGGTAGGTTTCAGGATTTCCACGTGGACTCGGGGGCAGGATAGGAATGATGATCGGAGACCATTTATGGATGCTGGAATAGCTGGAAATTGTAACCTAGGACTTGAGGCGGAAATTAGCAGGCTTGGATATGGATTGGATCAGTTGGGGGCAAACCCCGACCAAGGAGAATGGATCAGCACAACTCCCCATGGAACTAGGGGCATGGATTTCGATGGCTTTGTCCAGAAATGGATAGCGGTGATGGAACATGAGCAGTTATCATCCCCCATAAATCGGAGCTAGCCCGGCTTAAGGGCACAGGTCATCATCTCTTGATGGTATGGAATAAGTAATAAACCTCGTAGTAATGCGTCTAAGTCACTTACACATGTACGTGATCGAGGACGGTCCCTAGGCATGCTCTGAGATAACGATGAAACGTGGTGCTCGGGTTTATGAAATCTTGTTTTTTCTATTTACTGCAAACTTTGGTTTTTCAGGTCACGCGGTTACGGTCCCGATCGGAGAGACGGTGCAGTAACCGCGAGTTATGAGTCCCTTCGTCGGAGAGTGATAGGATGAACTCAAACACGGATTAAGTCCTCGATTGGGGATCATGGTCGGAGTATAACACCCCATGGATAAGTCCTCGATCGAAGAGTCGAGGCCAGAGAATATAAGTCCTCGACCGGAGAGTCGAGGTCGAAGAATATAAGTCCTCGACCGGAGAGTCGAGGCCGGAGAATATAAGTCCTCGACCGAAGAGTCAAGCCCAAAAAAGAAAAACCATGGATAAGCCCTCGACCAGAGAGTGGAGGCCGGTGTAGGATAAAATGACCCAGAGAGGTCTATTGATTTGGATTTGGATCCGGAGAGGTCCCGGATTTGGATATAGACCCGGCGAGGTCCAGGATTTGAAGATGGACCCGGCGAGGTCTTGAATTTGGATTACAGGACCAGGAGAGGTCCCGGACTTGGATAAAACGATCCGAAGAGATCGTGGATTCGGTTAATGGATTTGGAATGGATTCGGAATTGGATATCGACTCGGAATAGTCATGGATTTCACTAACGATCCGGAGAGATCAAGGAATTGGATTGGCAATGAATTGGACTCAAGGTTGGATGATATGGCGATCAATGGATTGTGGACTTCAGATTTTGGACTTATGGCAATTCAAAACATGCCTTCCAATAGCAAGGCATGTTTTTTGGGGCAAAGTGTTAACCCGCCTTTTGGCAAGGCCGTATACAGGTGGATTTAACTCAATGGATTGCATGGTTATCGAGGCTGGAATGTTATGGTTTTGGTTCAAATGGATGGATGGACAATCAATTATGGACAATAAATACGAATATGAAGTCAGGATTCAGCACAGTCGATGGATACACGATGCCGGGTATTTGGAGTATGGATTTCGGGAAAGGTCGAGTTGCTTTGGGTCAGCCAAAGGGTTGCTTCGGGTCACCTTGTGGTTTGCTTTGAGCCAGGAAAGTGTATATTGGATCGTAACAGGATGTACTTCGGTCAGGTCGGCTTGGTATTATTTCGGGTTCAACTTCGGGTCGGCATTGGTATTGCTTCGGGTTCTACTTCGGGTCGACACAGGCTTGACTTCAGGCTTCACTTTGGATCGGCATTAAACTAGGGGTCGACATTTGCTTAGGGTTGGCATAGCCCATGCTTCGGGTCGGTATCAGGAAAACTTCGGGTCGGCATAGCTTTGGCTTGGGGTCGACATTGGACTTAGGGTCGGCATTCATGTTACTTCGGGTCAGAACCAAGATAACTTCGGGTCGGTACTCGGGTCAGCATTCGATTCTAGGATCGGCATACCTGGAGGGGTCGGCATACTTTGAGGGATCGACATCACTTCGGGTCGGCTATAGTTTGGGTTCGGGTCAGTGTTGGAGCTTCAGGTCGGTAAGGATATGGGGTCGGCATATGGGAATGACTAGGGGTCGGCTATGGGTGCTGCTTCGGGATTCACTTTGGGTCGGTGTGGCATGTGCTTCGGGTCAGCAGTCGGGTCGGCAGAGGAGAATTCATCTGGGGTCGGCGTACACGTTACTTAGGGTCGGCATTCATTTTACTTTGGCTCATCAGTGAGTTTGCTTCGGGTCAGAACACTACTTACTTCGAGTCAGCACACGAACTACCTCAGGTCGGCGTAAATTGACGAGTTGGGCTCGACGATCACTATGGTGGCCCCATGTAGGTGAGTAGGCCCTATAGCCGGGATTTCTCCTATAAATACAGCAGGTGTGGCTTCAGAAAGGGGGAATCCATTCTGTTTCTCTTCATCTTCTTCCACCTAGGCTGCACTCTGCCATTTTTACTTTTGAATCCTAGATTGTAATTGTAATCATACTTTAATCTAATAAAAAGGAATTTTCTAGAGTGGACGTAGTCCGGAGTTAGCCGAACCACTATAAATCTTGTCTTTTTTACTGCTTTTATTTTTAATTTTGATTATTCTTCATATTATACTCTCTACATATACTCTACCTATGATCTGTGATTGGATATTGGTTCTTTCACTTGCTATTGGGTATTAGTGGTCAATTTTGACGCCAACAAATATCAACATCGAAGAGTTCTTCAATAAGTCAAGGAAAATTACAAGGCATATTAAAGGCCCATATGTTAAGGTTCGAGTTAATGGTTGCAAGGACAAAGAAGAACTGGTCTTTATAGGCCGACACTTTACTTGGAAGACCACAGATTAGAGGAGGCGCCTAGATGCCCGGAATATACTACTAGCCACCTAGGTCAGATTTTACCTACCGATAAAGCTTGAAAACCAATCGAATCAAAATAGGATCCGACTCCGAGATATGCAAATCATGGCAAATAATGAAGAGCCCGGCCAGAAGCTTATACTGTTTGGGGTCACCAAGCCCGGTGCCAGTCGATGCGCATTTAGAAACCTGATAAAGAATGGGTAAAAGGGGAGAGCCAACCCAACCTTGATATAAGCAAGTGACCAGGATAAATAGCCTGTAGGGGTTGGTTGGCCCTATCCACGATCAGTAGGTAGAGAGGGACAATGTTCTCGTAGTCGAAATTGACCAAAGAATGTGCAAGATTAATCTAGTCCTCTCTGATCTTAGAGGTCCCAATGGGAGGGTTTGACTAGTAGAAACTCCTTTAGCCATTTGCAATCATAGTAAGTCAGCTAGATTACTGAACTGCCCCTAACCTATTTAAGAAAGTAGTCTAACTTTACTTTGGGACAAGCATGTTCCCCATGCTAGTATGGGCAACCAACCGACCACCACCTAGCCCTATCTACAAGTCCAGACTGATTTTTTCCAATTTCTAATCAAATGAGGGCAGTTTGGAAATGTTGGCACCTAAGGCCTCATATTTTTCTTTATGGTGTATGGCATTTGACGACCGTCATTGGCAGCACAACAACGATCGTCAAACGTGGTGGGCTGAAAGAGCTCACCAGGAAAGTTTATCAAAAGGGTTTTCTACGACAATGGATGGCAAATCCTAAGAGTACATTGGCATATGATGCAACACAAAGGAAAATCAATAACTAAAAATCGTCGACACCATTTTGAAAAAAGTTTTTGAAAAAGTGATATTCAAACAAAAGCCATAACATGAAAAATGCTTGGATCAAAGTCGAGAGAGTATTATTTACTGATGATGTGATAGAACTTGAAGGAAAAGGATAGAGTTTGTTATTGAAATCGAGAGGCTTTGACGATTGTTAATGGCGGAATATCCTCAGAAACTTAGGTAAAGTTGAATCGGAGGAGGAGAAAGGAAAATATAGACGAAGGGAAGCAACGTGGGTTAGATTTTCCGCGTATGAAGAGATCTAAACCGTCTAAGTATAATCAATGCATCAGTCAAATCACCACATTAAAATGTGTTTAGCCTATCTGACGTTTGAGAAAACAAACAATTTCCACCAATCATTCAATGACACGTTTCGAAGCATTTAATGCGCAATTAAATGCGTGAATGGCAAGCCCGCCCCCGGCAAGGGACTAAACTTAGGGGGGGAAATGTTGCTTGTATTTCTCATAATCGAAAAGAAGGTTGGCCCGTGTTGTCCAAGCAACCCGCATGGGCAACTATACCTTGCTTGGCCCACATATCACAATGGTCAAGCACTTCACCTGACCGAACTCGAGTGGCAACGATTGGCCCATACACTGCTCCCATTCGGAACATGGCTCGCCTACCTTGCTTGTCCACCGACCGACCCGGCCCAGCAAGGCTCTCTTAAGGGACACCTTGCTCACTTCAGCAATACTAACGGATTGGTCACCTCTGCAGGTACCGGGGGCCAAGGACAAGGCAAATTATTTGGAAGGTTGAGGCCCTCCAATGGCCAGTGTATTCAATCAACAGGTCGTCGAACAGCTCCTTCGTTCATCTCTGTCCTCATCCTTGTCTACCCTTGGTTGCAAACTCCTCCAACTACCTTTAACCATGTCCCCGAGCATCAAACTACCTTAGTGTAGGAGAGGCTCGGCGTGTACTGTTCTTTTGAATAAAATAACCTCCACTGGCGTTATTCACCTGACAAAGGCACCACTGTGAAGTAACCCTCTCATGTCCTTTGCTTCTACCCAAGTAGTTATGTTGCAGCCACTCCATACTCCCATGCCATCTGCCATGTTTCAAGCATTCTCATAATGTGACTTGCCGATTATCTCCATCTGTGTTAGGAAAATGATTTTAGTATTTTGATGATAACAACATTACAACAATACTATTGATGATTTATCAAGTATCCAGGTTATGAAAGAAGCAAATACATGTGCACGATTCAACATGATAACATACATATGCACACTAATCAATTATGAAGTGTTCGAGTATTCAAAGATCAATTGTGGAGTTTCAAAATCTAATTGGACTCAGATGTATCAAGATGACAAGAAGAAATGGACTCAAGAGCTTCAAAAGAATGTATGTCATAAGTTGAGTCTATATCGAATCATTATAGTTTGGAACTGTTAAAACCCACAAAGAAATTCCTAACCACTTAAAATTTCTATAAAATCTCTAATATATCATAAAATATATCAAAAATATTTTCTACATTTTTCTGTAATTTTTAAATGCAAGAAAAATGATAAAAATGTTATAAAAAAAGAAATATAAACAATTTTTTTCGCACCAGCGAAGCACGACACTTTGGCCGAAAATGCTACGAAAGGGTCCAAATGGCAACATTCTGAGTAGACTTTTGGTAACGTTTCTGAACCAGACGGATATTGTACAGTGTTGTCTAAACTCTTTTGCTTAAAATTCTTACAACGGCTATTTTGTTGAAATTTTTTTCATATCTATTCGTTAATTTCTCTTCACCAAACAAAATTTTGAAGTGTTGCACCTATTTAATGGTTTCCTTTCACTCTTATATAAGCCTTCCATCTTCCCTAAAATAATTACTCAATCATATGCATTCAAACTCTCTTTCTCTCTATTGAAATTTCTTTTTGTGTTCTTAAATAAAAACCCTAATTGTTGTTTATTGTGCATTTAGTTCTAAATCATTTAGAACAACAAATTATGACACTCTAAGCCTCACATCGTCACTCCACTTTATCCATTAAAGGCCATATAACTTCCTATACACCTAGTTCATTCATCTCCATATTGTTTGTAGTAGTTATAAGCAATTTGTACCGAAAGTCTGACAATCTGTGTATTGAAGACACTATATATAGTTAAGTTGTTTCTTTGTAAAAGAAAAGAGTGAAGTTCTATAGAGGGAGTCTTCAAGCAGTGTTGTTTGTGAACATGTTCCTCTAGGTGAAGTGAGGGTATTGCTAGTGAAATTTCGAAGAGGAGCTTCGGTTTAGACGTAGGATGGGAGGTCCGAACCAATATAGCATTGACTGTGTGATCCTTTAGCATTTCCGCTACATTTACATTATTTATTAATTATTAGCCATCTTCGATCATGTGCATAGCGATTTAACAAATAGTATCAGAGCTTGAAATTCTATCGATCATCACAACATCGTAGAATAATGCCCAAAAAATTATCCGATTGAAATACAGCAAGCAAAAACCCCAGTACTATCAATGATGCCACTAATAAGGACCGTGAAAATGTACTTTCTGATTTACAAATTTTAGTAAAAGATAATAATGAATTAGTTAGTATATGCGATAAGATCTCAAAGATTAATTTTGTTATTTTAGAGAAGATGAAATCTATCGAACTTAAAAATGAGAAATTTGTTTTAAAAAATCAACTTAGTGTTTTGAAAAATAATTTTGTGGCTCTTAAAAATTTCGTAGATGAACAAAATACTATGTTTGAAAAAGAGAAAAAAAATTTCAAAAGAAATTATGGATTTGAAAAGACAAAATGATTTACCACGATCCTCTTCAGATAATTCAGAATTTCGAATTTTTTCTCGAAAATGAGAACTGTAAATTAAGAAATGAGAACCTTGAATTAAATAAAGAGACTGATATTTTGAAAAATAGTAATATTCCTTTTGAAAATAATAATTGTGGATTTAAAGCTAAATTTGAACAACTGAAAAATGAAGTCCTAAAATTTAATAAAGGCCAAAACGACTTAAACATGACTTTATCTAGTGTTAGACCTTTACTTGATAAAAGTGGAATAGGATATAATAAAATGAATGATAATAATAATGGTTGATATGCTTTTTTGACAGAAATGTGTGATCCCCAAAAGTAGAGGAGAGCATACATAGTGGTTGATATGCTTTTATGTATAAGAATCATGTTAGTACTAGACACTGATCCAGTTTTCATAGAAAAACAAGTATTTCTACATGTTATATGCCATATCTTAATTCTAGAAATATGAATATAATGGAAAATATAAATATCAAATATGTAAATATATGGGTTCCTGTAAAATGGACGATAGAGATAAATAGATTAATGATTATTTAATTGAAGTAGTAAATAATTAAAATTATATTTTTAAAGGTTCTACCACACCCACTTGGGTATGGTTACCTTTTATGTAACCCCCGAAATCTAACATAGGACGTGGGTACTAAAATATATTTTCAATTTTTTGCAGGTACGCCATATATAGAGAGGGAGATTGATTCTGAATTTACTAGTGCATGTGTAAATGATGCTACAAACAGAGAAAAGTCACTGAAATTTGGGAAGAGCATCATACATTGCAAAATTAAGAGGAGCTATGACTTACCAATATATACCCAAAGTTTTATCTCTTTTTGATGATGCCAAAGGAGGAGAAATGTGTAGAAAACACGAGCATGTCGATATGGAGAGTACATTGATATAAGTGGAGCATATATTAAGGGAGCATTATTATATAAATTTTATTTTATATAAGTTATAAGGTTGTCATCATCAAGAAAGGTGAGAATGTTAGGAAAATGATTTCAGTATTTTGATGACAACAACATTACAAAATTGATATTGATGATTTTATCGAGTATCTAGGTGATTGAAGAAGCAAATATATGTGCACAATTCAACACTATAACATACATATGCACAAGTACAAGATATGAAGGATACTAATCAATTATTGAGTGTTCGAGCATTAAAAGATCAATTGTGGTGTTTAAAAATCTATTTACACTTAGATGCGTCAAGGTGACAAGAACAAACGGGCTCAAGAACTTTTAAAAGAATGTATGTAATAAGTGGAATATATATCGAGTCATTATAGTTTAGAACTGTTAAAACCCTATAAAAAAACTCTAAACCACTTCAAATTTCCATAAAACCTCTAATATATCATAAAATATATTAAAGATTTTTTCTAGATTTTTCTGGGATTTTAAAATGGAAGAAAACTGAAGAAAAAAAAGGCAAAATATAAGTAGTTTTTTTCATGGCTGCAAAGTAAGACACTTTGGCTGAAAATGCTACCAAAGGGTCCAAACAGCAACATTCTAAGTAGACTTTTGATAACTTTTCTAAACCAAACTGCCGTTGTACAGTGCTGTCTAAAATCCTACATTTAAAATTTCTACAACGTCAATTTTATGAAAAGGCGTTTCATGTCTATTCGTTAATCTCTCTTCGTCAATTTTTTTAATGTGTTGCACCTATTTAATAGCTTTATTTCACTCTTACATAAGCCTTCATCTTCCCCAAAACAATTACTCAATCATATGCATTCAAACTATCTTTCTCCCTATTGAAATTGTTTTTTGTACTCTCAAATCAAAAACCCCAATTGTTTTTTATTGTGTATTCAGTTCTATATCATTTAGAACAGCAAATTAAGACACTCTAGGCCTTACATTGTCTCTCCACTATATCCAATAAAGGCCGTATAACTTCTGATACACCTAGTTCATTCATCTCCATATTGTTTGTGGTGGTTATAAGCAATTTGTACTGAAAGTATGACTACTCCTGTATTGAAGACACAATATATAATCAAGTTATTTCTTTGTAAAAGAAAAAAGTGAAGTCCTATAGAGGGAGTCTTCAGGCAGTGTTGTTTATAAACATGTTCCTCCAAGTGAAGTGAGGGTATTGTTAGTGAAATTCCAAAGGGGAGCTTCAGGACTGGACGTAGGATGGAAGGTTTGGATTAGTATAAAATGACTATGTGATTCTTTACTATTTCCGTTGCATTTACATTATTTATTACTACTGGCCATCTTCGATCCTATGCATAGCGATTTATTAACCTGCACCATGCAAGCCACCTAGCGTCCTAGCTAGCATGCACATCAACTACACACTTCTATTGGTGGCCCAGAGCGTTTCCTTGGTTTATTCAATGCAAGCTCAGTCATCTATCATCCATTTCAGCTACTATAAATACCACATGCATTTCCCCTTCAAAAAGGTTGAACCATTGAACAATACTAGCTTTCAAGTATCCTTGTATTATCACTATCTTATAATCTAGGTTATTGTAATAGAAGTGAAAGTAATAAGAAATTTCTCATAGTGGACATATATCGTCTTTGGTCGAACCGCTCTAAACTCTTGTCCTTTTATTTTTTAGTATACTAGTGTCTCTTCATTATTCATTTTTACCTAAGATATTAGTAACCAATCTTTCACTAATATCACCCCTTAAACACACTTGTGAGGTCGACTGAAATTCTAGTCAACAATTTGCTTTAAAAACCAAAATATGAAACAAATGTCAATGCCAAACATAGTGTAAGCACATTGTTGATTAAATAGTTCTACATTTCACTATAATAAAACAATGTGGCATTTTCCACAGTGCAACTACATCCTAAATGGCCCATGTAGAATAGTGCATCCATGCGACAACTAAGTTAGACATAGTGCACAGTGGCGCTGTGCAACAGATGAAGCATTTCTAGGTTGGAATTGTAGCTCCTCGATGCACTCTTCCAATTCCCTTGCATGTAAGCATGACCATATCAAACATCATACCAGTTCAAAATATGACCAAAAAGTTGTAATACTACCACATGACACCATGAATGCAAACATAAAGCATGCAATCCTATAAAGGCTAAAAAGTTTAGGTACGTAAGTTTTGCCACCAATGCTGCTTGAACCAATAGAGTATTATGTGAAGAGAAGATCGATGCAACATTTGTGAAGAGGAGAGACTGATGTGTTTAGTTCCAATACTTGATGATGACTCAAGTAAATTAGAAGTTGTTGGTGGTAGTAATAGTAATAAGGAATATTTTGTTGCATTCATGCTGTAATAAGGAGCTTGGGGTTAAATATGGAGAGTTTGATTGGCAGAAGGATTGGTTATCTTAGTGTGGACATTTATCATATCCTAAACTATATCGTATTGTGCACGCTATATGGTTGCTTAGAACTTGGTCAACCATAAAATGTTGATTATTCAAACTGCCCGACAAGGATCGCCTCTTCTTCGCTTATGGTGTACTGATTTGCTGTTGTTGGTTTGGGCATTCAACCTTTTATGAATATATGATTGAATCTTTTACCAAGGTTCCTATTTATTTGTAAGCAGTATATTTATGTAGTACATGTAATTTTAATTAGTACTGTTTGTGTAATAATAGTTTGAATGAGATATGTTTATTAGGTTAGTTTTGTAAAGCAATGTTTGTAACATAAATTATGTGAATGTGATAATACATTGAAAATTTTGTGAGTATAGTGAAGATTTGTATATTAAAATATAAATAGGCACTATGTCTTAATTCAATGGTCATTTTAATATTCCTAATACACCATACTTACAATTATATGGTTAACATTACATTTTAGAATGTGGCTTAATTCTTTTGAAATTATATATAAAAAAATGCTTCATGTTACAAATAGAAAAGGAGGCCAAATATCAGAGTGGTTTGATGCAGGTCCATATGGTAGTGCATGTTAACCCAAAAAATGGATCAACGACTCGAAATCAAATGAAAGCACCAGTTCAAATAAACTAAACAGAAAAGACGTAAAAGAAGACATAATTTTTATAATGGTTAGGTGTAATCTCTAGCCTACGTCTTTTATTAGTTGTTCCCTCTCTAGATTACAACTAATTATCTCAGATCTGACCACAACCTAATGGATCTTAGATTTACAATGATGTTTCTAGAATGTTTGAGAGTCACTAGAACTAGAGATTTGCTGATCTAAATCCTAGAGTAACAAATATTAACTTTCTAGGTGACTCTAATAGAAGAGAGGTTAAATGTGAAGGAGAAGAAGAAGTCTCCAATGGTAGAGAGTTTAGATTTAGAAGTTAGAGAATTAGAGGAGATGAGGCAGAAAGAAGAACCTTTTTGATTGCAGCTAGGCTTGTATTTATAGGGAAAATAGTCGTGTTGGACCAAAAGTCGAATTGGAGCAGAGTCCAAATGTCGGCCAAAATTAGTGTGCAAAATTGCGGGACCCACCGAGTCGTATAAACATGTCGGTCCCGACTTGTTCATGCCAACCCCGACTTGTATTGTTTGATTTTAGTCAAACTCTTTTGCACCCTTCTTCTAACTTTGTTTTGAGGTGTCCCATGTTGTTTCCATCGATCGATTTTGATGACTATTCCTTCATTACTTGGTTAACTCTGTTGTTTTAGCTGTTAACTCTTTAACTCTTGTAATAGGTCATTCAAAAACCATAGAAATCCCTTGAGCAAACATGAAAGAAGTAGAGAATGAGTCATGTGATGTTTGAGTGGAAAATATAGGGCTAGAACATGTCAACCCCGACATGTTCATGTCAACCCTGACATGTTTGGTTAGATTGTTTTTGGGTGAATTTTCTCCAAGCCATTTCTTTGCTCCATATAGACGTGCCTCCAAGATTTCAAGTCGTTTCATCCTAGTTTTGATCCTTCAAGTCTAATTGAAATTTGGTTTGCTATAAAATGGGTTAACATTTGCCCCCCAAAGTATGCTTTTCGAATGTAAGGTGTACTTTGTTCAAAAATAGTTGCCAAAAATCTATCTTCGATAAATGAGCTCTCAAGCTGCTTCAATCTTGGTGAATCATCCAGTTCCTTTAGATTTTCTTATAAATTAAAGGCTAATCCAAACCTGTTACAACTAAGGGCTCCAGCCCTTGTTCATACATCATTATCATTTCAATTTCATTCGAAGTTGTTACATCACATATCAAAGTCTTCCTGTGTTCATCCTGGATTTATCTGTTTTATTCTAATTTCAAGGTAAATCCTTTTTTAAATCTGCATCCGTTTTAGGGTTAGATCCCTCTGGACTGTTCTATAGTCAATTTAATGTGTGATTTCTCCATATTGTTTTATATTCAGTTTAAGTTAAGGGAATGATCTCTCTGGATCGTTTATTTCCCAATCTAGGGTTTTGATCTCTCCGGATCCTGGTTGAGTCTGCTTGCTCTTCGACGAAGGAATTCAATGCCCAAGCAAGCCCATCCACTACTCTCCGGGGAGGGGACTTACTTTTCATATAAGCCCATCCACTTGCTCTCCGTCAAGTGAGCTTGCAATCTACACTATGGTCCCATCTCTCCGAATGGGACTTTAAAGTGATCAATATCATACAAGTCCATATGCTCGCTCTCTAGCAAGGGGACTTGCACCTTGCACTCCGGACGGGACATAAAGCGATCAATATCAGTCATCACATTCAATGTCGGTTTTTCAAAAGTGAAATACTTAAATCAAAGAAAACAAACAGAAATTAAAATTGTTCATCCCAGACATCCAACTTAGAGCAAGCCTAGTGACCAATCTAGGTCCCTTACACGTGTAAGCGGTCCGAGGTTATTATCTTTCTAAATAGTCATCCCAAACATCCGACTTAGAGCATGCTTAGAGACCAATCTAGGTCTCATACATGTATAAGCGGTCTGAGGTTATTATTACCCTAATTATCTAAAGCAAAAAAAGCAAAACGAGGAAATTTAGCCTGACTCCCAACCATCCCAATCATGGGATTTTGAGTCTCGGACCAGATCCCTGGTTGTTCCCTGATGCGTTCACTACAAATGATGGTTGCTTTGGCTGCACCATTGTAGTTAGATTCTGCACGTACTGTTGCAGCCAGTTACTTCGAACCAGTACTTCTATCAGGTCACGAAGGTGTCGGGACTCGTTCGTTTCATGTCCATCCAGCTCATAGAAGATGCAAAACTTTCCATATCTTTTCTCCCGATCTGTAGGGTCACTTCTTGCAATCTTTCGATCGGGGATTTCCCCTAATGTCCAAATATATCCTCTCCGAGGTCTCGGTCAGATCAGTGTAGGAAGAGAATTTCTACTCCATCCTTTGTCATTTTGGATCTCCAAATTCATTATCAACTCTTCTTTTCCCTTTGTCTTTCCCAATTCCTGCTCCATACAGTCCCATGTAATCCACAACATTAATTTCAGCATCCTCAGCTTCAGCATCTTCCTAATGCAAATATCTCTCAGCTTTATGGTAGTATTTCGCAAAATCCATTAGTGGGTCCCTTACCAGTGCAACTTTGAAGTAGGTCTTGCTCGCGACGCCAGATACTGCTGCCATCAAGATTATTGATGGATCCGGCCTATCGACTACGGCTGCTGCTGCATTGATCAAATAGCTTCTCAAGGTCTCTCCAGGCCTTTGTTTCACACTTGACAGTGTCATAACATTCTTCGATTGCGAGACGTGAACTCTAAATAGTCTTAAGAATCTGCCTACTAATTCATTCAGCGTGTTAATGGACCCATTCTCCAGTTGTCTAAACCACATCGCCATCAAGTCCATTAAGTATAATGGGAAGCACCACCCTATTACCTCCTCAGAAGCATCCAATACCTCTATATGTCAGATGTATCTCATCAGATGAAACATCGGATCTGTCTTTTCGTCGTACATTTCCAGTGTAAAAAGCTTGAAATCTGGAGGATTTCTCACATTTCAGACATTAATAGTGAATGGATTCCTGTTCACATCTCCAAACCCTGATCTGAGGTCCATCTTTAATTATTCTTTTTATCAACTCAGCAATTTGGTTTTCACTGTTCAATGAAGGTCTTCGTCCAAAAGCAATATTCTTCCCCCTGCTCTTGTAGGGGAATTCCAACACATACTCTAGCATGTACTCCTCTGGCTGCACATTAGCGTTCTGTAATGCTCCTCTAGTTTCATTCTGTCCTCCATTCCTATAGGGTAGCTCTGGCACATATTCCTTCGGTTATTGTGCATTTGCATTCTGATTCGCGTTTCTAACTCTAGCATCATTTGTTCCTGGCATTACAGCACGTCCCAAGCTCACACTAGCGTTGCTCCCAAGTATGGTACTCTCGATACCTGGTTGATTTGGGTTGATACCGAGCTGTTCAGTTGGTGGGGACAACATTCTAATTTCAACTGCTCCAACTCCAGATTCTCCTACATTAGCTCCTTGTCCTTGGTTCTGAATTCCAGCAACTCTAGCTATTCCTCATTGTCCCATCCTTTGGAAGAATCTATCAAGCATTTCTTATTGTCTAGTTATCACTCCATCCTACATCTGCTTCGTCGTTCTCTCCATCTCTTCACTGGTAATATAGATGGATTGATGAGAATTTGAGGATACCTCCTGGCTGCCTCCAGGCTCCGGTTGACTTCCTTTAGTTTTAGATCTAATATTAGACCTCTTTATCTTCTCCAAATCTCATATTCAAGCTTCAAGTTTTCAGATCTAGTTTTGTTCTCAGTGAAAGCACCAAAATGTTAACCCAAAAATTTGATCAACGCCTAGAAATCAAATGAAAGCACCAGTTCAAATACAGTAAACAGAAAAGCAGAAAGGAGACACAATTTTATAGTGGTTCGGCGTAATCTCCGGCCTACATGTACTTTAATCTTTTATTAGTTATTCTCTCTCTAGATTACAACTAATTATCTCAAATCTGACCATAATCTAATGGATCTCAGGTTTATAATGATATTTCTATAGTGTTTGAGAGTCACTAGAACTAAAGATTTGCTAATCTAAGTCCTCGAACAACAAAAAGTAACTTTCTAAGTGACTCTAATGGAAGAGACGTTAGATGTGAAGGAGATGAAGAAGTCTCTAATGGCAGAGGGTTCCGATTTAGAAGTTAGAGAACTGGTGGAGATGAGGCAGAAAGAAGATCCTTTTCTGGTTGCAGCTAGGCTTGTATTTATAGGGGGAACAGTCGTGTTGGGTCAGAAGTCAAATTGGAGCAGAGTCTAAATGTCAGCCCAAAGTCGTGTTCAAAATCGCAAGACCCACCGAGTTATACAAACATGTCGGTACCGACTTGTTCTTGTTAACCCCGACATGTTTATGTTGTTCGATTTTGATCAAACTCTTTTGCACTCTTCTTCTAACTTATTTTTGAGGTGTCCCATGTTGTTTTCATCAATTGTTGGTTGATTTTGATGACCTTTACTTCATTATTTGGTTTACTCTGCTGTTTTAGCTGTTAACTCTACAACTCTTGTAATAAATAATTCAAAGCCCTTAGAAATCGCTTGAGCAAACATGGAAGAAATAGAGAATGACTCGTGTGAAGTTTGAGTGAAAAATATGGAGCCCGAACATGTCAACCCCGACATGTTCGGTTAGATTGTTTTTGGGTGATTTTCTCCAAGCCATTTCTTTACTCTATCTAGACATGCATCCAAGATTTCAAGTCATTTCGTCCTTGTTTTGATCCACTAAGTCCAATTGAAATCTGCTTTGTTAAAAAATGGGTTAACGGTGCATTTATACTATCAACACGACTATATATGCACATCCATGTGGGCCTTCTCTAATCATAATATGCATGCATTAATTCAATAATGTGAATTATCCTATTTAGGAGATATAGCCAAGTTTGCATGTATCAAGCATTTAATAGGAGGAGTCAGGGAAATTCTTATTTTCGTTAAAATGCTTTATGGAGAAATGAAAGAAGTTTCCAAAGGTGTTGAATATAAGCTGTTTTTTCAGGTTGCAGATGTTAACAAAAGAACTCGAAAGTATGAACCGGTTGTTTTTTGGAAAAAGATAAATGTCCGGTGTCATTTGCAACACATTGGACCAAGAGCAATATTTTGATATATTATGTCATAATTTTTGCACTAATTGGGCATAATAACTGATAGTCGTATTGACCTAGTGGTCCAACCCCTTTTGAAAGCATTATTATTACTTTTATTAAAGAAAAAAAAATTCAAAAGAAATGTGAGTTTTTTTGCAAGGCAAACAACGTTTAACGATCCTCTGTTATATTTCATAAAGCACATAGAACCATAGGAAGGAGGCAGGAGATACCTCAACTATTACAACTCACGCACAATTCACAGTAACCAGGAGTTATAAACTAAACGCCTCTGCCAAAATACATATTACATGGTAAAATCACTATGCATGGTAACATGAAACAACAAATTGATGATGGAAAATCATTCAAAAAAGAGTCCAAGCAGATCTAAATTAAGATCAAGGACATTGATCTAGGCAGGCCGTGGAAACAGAACATTATTTCGAGGAGCAATAAAGAAGATGGGTTGGAAATTATCAAAAGCATGCTGAATCCCCACGTCAAGATTATCATCCAGATGATAATTGGTAGCACCAATTATTTTCATTTTACTAATTAGAGTAATTACCATTATACATTTAATTTATATTTATATTTAAAGTTGCAGATTTGTTTTCTTTCAAAATGGTTAGTCGAAATAAAATTCGTCATAATGCCAAAATTATATTTAAAGCTGCAGATATATTTATATTTAAAACTCGCAAAGAGATTCTAGTTCAGCTGGAAAAGTGACAGAATATCAATGAACATAAAGTGATTAGTCTTCAATCCTCGGGTATGGTCAGAATAATGGTAATGAGTTCCATATCAATAGCAATGTACTCATGTATACATTAGAAAACAACCCTCACAATGTTGTATCGCTTAATGCAAACAAAACAATGTTTCACGGAGTGAAATTATTGAATACAAACTTTCCGCCCAGAATCTTGATCTTCTACTTCAATCTAAATGTGCACCACGTAGAGTTTATCCACACCCTGAGATATACGAGTACCAACTATATCAGGAGTCTAACATTAATATTATTGGTAGTTGAAATATCATTTGGTGGTTTTTTGTTTATGCAGTTTAAAATTCAACGTTTAGCATTGTACATTTTTACTATCAAAACAAAGTTACCAATTTAAGTATGGCATTGGTTAGAAAAACATTCTACCAGCTATATGACCAAATATGAAACGTAGGGGAAAATGTTATAAAAAGATCTCTGTGTGTGTATTGCTCCTAAGCGGCCACCGATTAAAAATGTGGTAAAAAATCTATTAAGAAGACATTTAGCCATGTTTTACTTTGAACCAAATATCTAATTCTAAACATAGCACCAATGTGTTTTACTTCACTTTTGAAGTTGGGGTAATGAAAAACTAAGTTGGGATGCTAACAATGTAAAAGAAATAGTCAAAACTAAGCAATCAAAAAGCCCAATTTCCATAATATGAAGCACATTGTTTCTATTATGTGAGATTTGGCTTTAAAAAAACGTCGTTATACTATTATGAATTAGTTGGCAGAGAGACTCAACTTGAGTTTTGGGGAATTCCTTTTTTACACGTTATGCCATTATGACTGGGTTCAAATGCTTATATTATTTTAAACTATCCACTGTTGCCAAGATCACTATAGTTTCTCTATGATTAAGAAGCTATATATGTGTATGTGCGAGCGTGCATGCGCTTATGAGCTTCATTTTTTCTTGAAGTATTCAGACATCATGGAAATAATCTCATTTAGATAAGATATCCATAATGTTTGTTTATATTATAAATATAGCATTGAGGCACCATGCTATACTATCACATAGTCAACTCGAGTTTTAATGTAACAAAAAGGAACGGTTGTTTAACAATAGTCAAACATGTTATGGGAAACTCTCCTTTGTTTTCCTTTTATCCCTTTGCCTATCTACATGTTCAATCTAGAATAAGATACCAAATATTAGCATTTATCTTAGACAAAATGAATAAATACCATTAAAATCAAAGTTGAATCATTTAAGGTGGAATTTTTTTTATTCACATTAAATAAATCTTTCCCTACTGCTGGTTTTCAACTATAAACTACCAACCAGTAATGGAGACATAACAACCAAGTAGAATAAGAATGCATAAGCCCAAAATGCATATTAAATTTGAGGTTATAAGAAAATCTATAGCAAGGTTAACCTTTTATTCTCAAAAAATAAAATTCTAGTAGCATCCAGCTTACCATTGCCAACAATATAGCTTAAGTCTTGAAAGCCAGAAAGACAGTTCAGTCTCAACATTCTCATTCTTTGCCACTATTTCTAAAGAGGACACTAATAAGTATGATGTTATTACGACTACACCCAAGACCACTCGAATACAATCGCAACACGCAACGCGGAAAAGCCAAATCGTGCTAGATAGTGCAAAACAACCAAACACTCGAAGAATTCAATAAAACCAAATCCGAACACGATCACAACACCAATACAAGCAATATATGAATGCAATAACAATAAGTAAATCACACACGATTTTATAGTGGTTCCACTAACGTTGTGTTAGTGTACATCCACTTGAGAGAGCTTTTATTATATCACCAATAGAAAGAGTACAAGAGATTGTTTACAATGATCTATTCAATAAGAATCAATGTTTGTGGAGATTAGAATTGAAGAAATAGAGTTTTGCCTAAAACCCTAATTAATGGAGGACTAAACCCTAGGTTAGAATGCTTCCTTTGATTTGTCTTACCCTTCTATCAGACCTGAAGAGAGTTTATATACTAATAGAGAAAACCTAGGCGAAAGACCACTTTGCCCTTCACAAATCACAAAACAGCTCAGAAAATCCGGCCCAGGAAAAAACAGATTTATACCGCCTCAGACGTCTGACCTCTGGCCTCAGACGTCTGAGCCAGGTTCAATCTGGCTGACCCAGACAGGCCCAGACGTCTGGCCAGAGGGGTCAGACGTCTGCAGGAACTCTCGGGAACCAGCCTGAACCTCGTCAGACGTCTGGCCCTCTCAGCCAGACATCTGACCCCTAACAGAAAAACAGCCCAGCTTCTTTCCCTCTTATCTTCTTCCTCCGGACTCCGATTTGCGAACCGTTTTCTCCGATACGAAGCTACTTCCATCCTCTTCAATTCTCCTATATATTGTGTCGCCAAATTTCAACACTCCACCTCGACACTATATCCATCTCCAACACCAATGGTACCATACCATCAACAACCGATAGCTCCAACTACCAACACTTCTACCTTCAACCAAACGTGAATGTTTCCCCAATGGGTTCCGGCAAAGCCACCCCCCATTGCATTCCATCAACGAGTTCAGGCACAAAGCCCCCACCCGCCAACGAAATGTTGAAAACATTCAAACACCGTCTCACCAAAGACAAGAGCACTAGGAGTGTACACTAGCACTACACCAAGAAGATAGAATGACAATCTCATACCAATACTCTTCCACATCTACAACCAAGCTACTCTCTCACCCGTGCCACCTAGTGGCACCTAGCACTTCTCTAAGCGAATCAAGTCCGAGCAATGCTCGAACTTCCCAAACGGCAATGTCTTCGTGAACATATCCGCCGCGTTCTCCTTTGTGTGCACCTTCCGAAGACATACTTGCTTATCCTCATCCATGGCTACCAAGAATGACTCCCTCACTTCTATGTGCTTAGTCCGTGAGCTAAACGCCAAATTCTCCGCCAAGTGAATAACACTTTGGCTATCACATTGAACATCAATGCTATCGTGTTCAATACCCAAGTCACACAACAAACGCTTCAAATAGAGTGCCTCCTTAGCCGCCTCCACCGCGGCTATCAACTCCGCCTCCGTAGTGGATAAAGCTACTACGGTTTGCAATCTCGATCTCCAACTTATGGCCGTACCACCTAGTGTGAAGACATAACCGGAAGTTGACTTTCTCCTATCTCTATCACCGGCGTAGTCCGAATCACAATAACCAACTAAGTTGCAACTCCTTTTCCCACTACCGCCAAAAACAAGACCATGAGATGACGTACCTCTAAGGTATCTCAATATAAGCTTCACGGCTTCCCAATGCGATTTTCCCGGGTTAGACATAAAACGACTAACCACCCCGACGGCATTTGCAATATCGGGTCTTGTACACACCATAGCATACATCAAACTACCAACCGCACTTGCATATGGCACCTTTGCCATATAAGCCTTGTCTTTCTCCAAGATAGGTGAATCCTTACTCGAAAGCTTCACGTGCAAAGGTAATGGTGTAGTTGACACCTTTGCATTCTCCATGCTAAACCGGCAAAGCACCTTCTTTATGTACTCCTTTTGAGTCAATTTCAACTCAAAATGCTTTCGATCCCTTTCAATCTCCATGCCCAAAATCCTCTTTGCTTCTCCAAGGTCTTTCATTTCGAATTCCGACTTTAATTTCAATTTCAACTTGTTGATTTCATTCTTGTCCTTCGAAGCAATGAGCATGTCGTCCACATACAAGAGCAAGTACACCCAACAATCATTTCCCAACTTCTTGAAATAAACACAAGCATCTTTGATGCTCCTATCAAAGCCACTTTCAAGCATAAAATGATCAAATCTCTTGTACCATTGCCTAGGTGATTGCTTCAACCCATATAGCGATTTCTTCAACTTGCACACCATATTTGACTTACCATTTACAACAAACCCTTGCGGTTGCTCCATGTAAATGTCTTCATCCAAGTCACCATGCAAGAAGGCGGTCTTCACATCAAGTTGCTCCAACTCCAAGTCGTGAATAGCAACTATGGCAAGTAATATCCGGATAGAAGTGTGACGCACAACCGGTGCGAATATCTCATCATACTCCTTTCCTTTCCTTTGTGCAAACCCCTTAGCCACTAACCTAGCTTTGTATCTTCCATCGTCCTTCACCTTGTAAATCCATTTGCACCCAATAGCACGGTTTCCTTTAGGAAGTGGAACCAAACTCCAAGTTTGATTCTTCATCAATGATTGCATCTCTTCCTCCATGGCACAAATCCACTTCGAGCTATCACTCGAATTCATGACGTCTTCAAGGTCCATAGGCTCATCTTGGACTACATTGAGAGCATAGTCCAACCTATCACAAAAGCTAAGATAGTTCCAATCACCATATCTTTCGGGTGGTCTTATAGCACGACGACCAACCCGAGTAGCAATATTATCACCCAAACTCCTTTCGGCTCCACCTTGAACCGAATCTTCTCTAGGTTCGTGTACATCACCAACACTACTAGAGGCACCTTGTGGACTATGTGATGTATCATCAACCGCTTTCTCCTCACAAGCATCTTCAACTAATCTACTCTCTCTACTACTTGGACAAAATGTGGTAATAACTTCCTTCCCCTTCGATTCATCACGAACTAAGACCGGAATATTCGATGAGCTCTCATTCTCCTTGAACAATGCCGACTCATCAAAAGTAACATGACGAGAGTTTATTACCTTCTTCGTTTCCGGATTCCAAATCCGATAGCCTTTCACTCCATCCGTATAGCCAAGCAAAATCCCCTTGAAAGCTCTAGGTTCAAGCTTATCATTTCCCGGATCATGCACATAAACCGGACTTCCAAAGACACGAAGATAGCTCAAGTCAATACTCTTTCCCTTCCACACTTCCTCCGGAATTTTGTTATCAATAGCCGAGCACGGAATTCGATTAATAATATGCACCGCGGTTGACAAAGCTTCGGCCCAAAATCCCTTAGACAAACCCGATGTCAATCTCAAGCATCGAGCTTTCTCTAGTAGAGTACGATTCATCCTCTCCGCAACACCATTTGATTGCGGATCTCCCGGTGTAGTAAAATGTCTCCGAATGCCATGATGCTTGCAATACTCCAAGAATTCTCCGGAAACATATTCTCCGCCATTGTCGGACCTAAGAACCTTCAAAGACTTACCACTCTCATTCTCAACAAGAGCCTTCCATACTTTGAACTTAGCAAATGCCTCCGACTTAGCCTTCATTACATACACCCAAACTTTACGAGAAAAATCATCAATAAAAGAAATATAATACCTTGCTCCACCTAAAGAAGCAACCGGTGCCGGTCCCCAAACATCCGTATGCACATACTCAAGAACGCTTCTTGAATCATGTTTTCCTTCACCGAATGAAACCTTTGTTTGCTTCCCCATGACACACTCTTCGCAAAACTCTAGCTTGTTGAAACTCTCACCACCAATCATCTCCCTTTTCCGAAGAATATCCAAACTCCTCTCCGAGACATGTCCTAACCTCAAATGCCACAATCTAGTTGCATCTAAGTCGCGAGAACTATCAACCCCAATGCTAGCTTCACCTTCTATGGTCACACCTTGAAGCAAATATATACCATGAGCCCTAGCACCTTTCATAACCACAAGCGCCCCCTTCGAAACCCTCAAGCCATCTCTCTCAATAGTGATCTTGCACCCCAAAGAATCTAATTGCCCCAAAGAGATAAGAGACTTCCTAAGTCCCGGAACATAGCGCACATTAGTGAGAGTACGAACTACTCCGTCAAACATCCTAATTTGCACGGAACCAATGCCCTTCGACTTACAAATAGCACCATTTCCCATAACAATCGAATTTCCCTCTCTAGCTTCGAAAGAAGAAAAACAATTCCTATTTGGCGTCATATGATAAGACGCCCCCGAATCGAGAACCCATTCGCTACCCGAAACATTTGATGCTACCGCCGTCAACACATCTACGTCTTCCTCACCAACACCTCTCTCCACCGCGACCGATGAAGATGCTACTTCCTTCTTGGCCTTCTCCTTGTCCGGACACTCATTCTTCCAATGACCGGGCTTCTTACAAATATAGCACTTGCCTTTCTTTTCCTTCGACTTTCCTCTCCAACCGGGATTCCTAGATTTGGAACGCCCCCGATTCTCCTTCTTCGCATATCTCTCCTTCTCCACAAACAAACCTTGACCATTTCCGGCACTACTACCACCAACACTCAACTCCTTCATTTGATCTCTCAACTCCTCACTAAGAAGACCCGTCTTGACATCATCCAACGTCAATGTATCCCGGCTATAGATCAAACTATTTGAGAAACCCGTATAACGGTCCGGCAACGAACATAACAATATCATCGCCTTTTGCTCTTCCTCAATCTTCAAATCTACCGCCTTCATCTTCATTAGCAAATCATCAAACACATTCAAGTGTGCCTTAAGCGAACTCCCCTCTTTCATCTTATACGTGAAAAACGTTCGCAACAAGATCAAACGATTTGTTAGAGACTTCTTCATATACAACTCCTCTAACTTGTCCCAAATTCCTTTAGCGGTCGTCTCACCACTAATTTCGGAGATCACATTCTCTCCCATAGCTAGTTGAAGTGTAGTGAATGCCCACTCTTCCATTTCCTCTCTCTCAACATCCGAGATGTCCGCCGGCAACAAATGTGTATCAAACACCACCCTATGAACTCGATTTCTTCTTAAAACCGCTTTCATCTTCCATTGCCATTTTTCAAAATCATTATCACCATTCCACTTGTCGATAACCAATTGCGATCCCGACGCCACATACGAACCACGTACATACGGCGCTATACTACTTGGACCAACCATTGAATTTTCAGAGTTATCCGTTTCCGGCATTTCTACAACCACCTAGCAACACCAAAGCTCTGATACCAAATGTTATTACGACTACACCCAAGACCACTCGAATACAATCGCAACACGCAACGCGGAAAAGCCAAATCGTGCTAGATAGTGCAAAACAACCAAACACTCGAAGAATTCAATAAAACCAAATCCGAACACGATCACAACACCAATACAAGCAATATATGAATGCAATAACAATAAGTAAATCACACACGATTTTATAGTGGTTCCACTAACGTTGTGTTAGTGTACATCCACTTGAGAGAGCTTTTATTATATCACCAATAGAAAGAGTACAAGAGATTGTTTACAATGATCTATTCAATAAGAATCAATGTTTGTGGAGATTAGAATTGAAGAAATAGAGTTTTGCCTAAAACCCTAATTAATGGAGGACTAAACCCTAGGTTAGAATGCTTCCTTTGATTTGTCTTACCCTTCTATCAGACCTGAAGAGAGTTTATATACTAATAGAGAAAACCTAGGCGAAAGACCACTTTGCCCTTCACAAATCACAAAACAGCTCAGAAAATCCGGCCCAGGAAAAAACAGATTTATACCGCCTCAGACGTCTGACCTCTGGCCTCAGACGTCTGAGCCAGGTTCAATCTGGCTGACCCAGACAGGCCCAGACGTCTGGCCAGAGGGGTCAGACGTCTGCAGGAACTCTCGGGAACCAGCCTGAACCTCGTCAGACGTCTGGCCCTCTCAGCCAGACATCTGACCCCTAACAGAAAAACAGCCCAGCTTCTTTCCCTCCTATCTTCTTCCTCCGGACTCCGATTTGCGAACCGTTTTCTCCGATACGAAGCTACTTCCATCCTCTTCAATTCTCCTATATATTGTGTCGCCAAATTTCAACATATGAAAGCATCATTCAATGCACAACCAAATAACAATGTTCTTCCGTAATTTTTGATATGTTATGCTCCACAATGAGTATGAAATATATATTGTTTACCTAGAGGATGTCACACAAACTAGTATGTTTCATATCAATATAATAACTTATAAGTTACCTAGAGTATGAGAGTCCTAATTGATCACCGTATCAGTTTGGATCCTCTATAACAGCAAAAAGTCGATTTGGGAACCTCTATAACAACAAACAACAAACTAGTTATAAATTAGTTTGGAATTTAATCATTATTGTACATCAAAAATAATTAGAGTAGAAGTCAAGAAATACGTAATGTAGATGACTATGTTTGGTTTTTCTGATTAAATTAAAAATGTGCTTTAATATGATTCCTAGATGAATGAAAGCTGAAATAGTTGTATTTAATATTTTAATTTGTTATACTATTTCATTATTGGTCATCTTTCAGTTTTTGGTCATGACTTATTTTCTACAAATTGTGTGATATATGAAAAGCATGGTGCTAGATCTGTCACTGTAATAACATTTAAAATATAAAGAAACATGATAGATTGAATGTAAACTCAAGTTGACTATGTGATAATATAGCATGGTGCCTTTATGCCATATTTAAAATATAAACAAACATGACGGAATAATTGTTTAACAATGGTCATAATTTATATTATTTTTATATAGATCTAACTCCTTGTATAATTCAACAATGGTCAAGATAGATTAAATGTGTTGTTAAAAAGCTTTAAAAAATTTAGATAGCTAGGCACTACAAAGCTGAGCTAAAGTTCAAAAGCACTGCATTTTGCATTATTAAGCTAAGTTTTAATGCTTCTATTAGTTTACTTGTGCTCTTTTTTTATTTTGGATGTTAAAATGAGCAGGTTTATGTGTATTTACAAAAACAACTTGTCTTTTTTACATCTCCATTCAAACTCACAACTACATAGAGCTCAAACTTTTTTTAATGCAATGGACATGAGAAATGGTTCAAATGATGACATATCTTATAGTATTTCAAATCAGGAAGAGAACTTTTAAACCCTTAATTAAAGCATGAGCCTTATCGGTCTCGTCTAATTTAACCAAAACCACAACTTTACATCTCACGGCATGTTTATATTCGGTAAACTTGATGTTTTTTATACAATGATTATGCTTAATAACTCCAGCTGTTTATTTTCATGCATTAAAATTTTCAGTATGTATGTTTTTACTGATAGCAATTACACCAAGAATATATGTGCATTTCTATCATAGATAAGGCAAAACCAATATTTATACCTAGACTAGGGATGGCAATGGGGCGGGTCTAGGGTCCAAACCCGGTTGACCCGCCCCTGTTTTGGCCCGCCCAGACCCGCCCCATTGGGTCATCGGGGCGGGTAGACCCGTGACCCGTTCTTGATAGCTCCGGGTCTAGGGTCGGGTCGGGGCTTGGCTAACCCGCCCCAACCCGACCCGCACTTCTAAGATCTCATGAAATCGCTTTAGTATTATAACGATGATTTATTAATCTTTATTTATATATATATCTGTGTATGTTTGATTATGACATGGATATTATAATGTTACAATCAATAAGCTATAAAAAGTTTATAGTATTAAGCTGCATCATTGATATTTATAAAATAACATATGCATATTTTTTTGAATTATTTTGTACACCAGATTTTTATTATCTTCCTTTATAATTGTAAACACGTTGTTATTTGTATTTAAAGTATCATTTAGTGACAACAAATATAAATACATGTACATTAGCACACAATTTTGAATCAATACAAAAACCTTCACCGGGTCTCGGGGTGGGGCGGGTCTACCCTGACCCGTACGGGTCTCGGGTTGGGGCAAAATTCTAGACCCGCACCGGGTCTACGGGGCGGGTCTGGGGCGGGGCCTAAAAACCCCGGGGCGGGCCTGGGGCACAAGAAACCCGCCCCAACCCGCCCCATTGCCATTCCTAACCTAGACACACATGTGATCAACAGTGATAAAGTAAAATCCACCCACTGTTATTGCTTAGTAGATTATCACCAGCTATCAATAAGATTGGCTTTAAATTAATTATTTCCAAATCACTGATTCTATATCAGTAAATAAGGCTCTACAATCTTTATGAAATCTATGTAATCTACAGTAAGTGATGTGGTAAACATACCTTTAGAATCAGGGTTTAAAATTTTCGGTGATGATGACGGATAAACTCTTCAATTGTAAAACCCTTTGATTGCATACTAAGACCCGTTAGTGTAAGAGAGAAGTAGAGATTCGAAAGAGGGTCAGGCGAAGATAAAATTGCCGAAGGTGGAGGTAGATATAAGGACACCATAAAACAATCAATGCGTGTGTGTATCGCTTCCCATTTCCATCTTCCACTAGCTATCGTTGCTAATGAGGACACCATAAAACATCTTTACCTTCAACCGTGCCAGTTCAAGTATCACTATGGTCATTAGTGTAACTGCCTCATTAATTTGTAGGCTTCTCCTAATATTTCTTATTAACATCAATCTCTAGGATATGCATCATTAACTGAAACTTATTTTAGAAAATGGATCGGAAAAGCCACTGCTTTTTTTGCTAATTAATTAGTTTTCAAGGTTTTTCACAATAGCCCAACAAAAATATTGGGGAGGAACATCATATCTTTCGTGAAAAGCAGGCCTAGTAGTTAGATCTTTTGATAATTAGCCTAGAAAAAAAGTGGGTTGAGCATGTTTGTTCCATGAATTTCTCTATTTTAACATGGAGGCTAGGATGTAGAGCCTAAACAAACACCACAGCAGGCTTTTCAGTTTAGTGAATCAGTATACTTGAAATTTTAAAATTTTAAAAAAGGCTTGCAAGAAAAAAAACCTATTCCAGCTATAAACCTCACTAAAACTAATTGTAAAACTAGGCCCGGTTTCTGGTTTTAATATAACTTGCGCATTTATGGAATGCGCAAACTATATTTAAAAAAAAATTAAAGCTTGTGCATTCCATAAATACGCAAGCTTGAAATTTTTTTAAAGTTTTGTCTATTTATTACACAACTGAAATTGCATTTGTGCATTCTATAAATGCGCAAATGCAATTTTAAATCTTGCACATTTATGGAATGCGCAAGCTTTAAATTTTGTTTTTTAAAATATAACTTGCGCATTCCATAAACATGCAAGCTATATAAAAATAGGCCTAGTTTTACAATTAGTTTTAAGTATATTAAGTGGAATAGATAGTTTTTGCAAGCCTATTCTATAATTTTATCATAAATATGCGGATGCCCTAATTGAATATAAAAGTGAAGCAGGTAAATAAAATAAAGTTGGTCACATAATTTGGTTCACAAAAATACAGCTTGGCTTTCAAAGAAATTTAGCAGCCCATTACAAAATTTTAAGTTCAAATTTCAAAGGCAAAATCGTGAGTTGGACCATGTTAGTATAAGGTGAGAGGTTCTATTGATTCACCGGTCAGACCATAAAAACCGTGTTGATCGTTATTTTTTGTTTTTCAAATTTAAATATAAAATTATTTCAATTAATATAAAATTTTAACTGGTTATAATTAATACAATTATGTAACAATATCTTTACTGTAAAATTGTACATTTCATAGTTTTTTAAAATAAAAGAGGTTCGGTTCAATAAAGGTTCATAAAATGTACATCACTATTGTACTATATCATCCAAAATTTATAAGATAATCCAATAGTTTAGAGTATAGAATTATTTGTGAAGTTGATTATGTGAAGAAAAAAATGAAGAATGAAATGACATTATTTTTCTCAAATTTGAAGAACAGTGTGGTTTAAAGTGGGTTGTCTAGAGGTTTTTTCAGGGTTCTAAGGTTAGGCTGTTGGTTCACGTACGTGCAAAGTTATTTCATTTTCATAACTATAGCGCTCTAAGGTCGAATGTTAACCGTGGTCAATTCATGATTGGACCGGGTCTTTAAAACCATGATTTCAACACACGAAGGTGTTAACTAGTTTTCTAGCTTACATCGTAATGATACGAGTGCGTTGTAAAAACAAAGGTAAATAGGCTTAAAAATAAGCAGTTAAATACGCAACTGAGAGGAAAATAACACAAGATATAGAGTGGTTCAGCAAAGTTTTCTACATTCACTGTGAAGTCTGTATACTTCTCTTACAACAAGAGAATAATAAGAAAAATTAGGCACTTAAGACTAACAAAGCTATGCAATCTTAAGGACTTATCAAGGGCGTTAAATTGCGTGTATTATTCAGAATTCTTGAATGTTACAACCTATTTTAAGTTGCAATGCAGGGAGTATTTATAGTAGCTGAAGTGGATGGTAGACGGTTGAGATCGTGCTGCAGAGGTGACTGGAAAAGTGTTTGACCGATGATCTGACTGTAGAGGTGGATGATCGACAAGAGAAAAGTGTGATAGAAGATGTGTGACAAATGTGAATGTACCCATTGTCAATCTATACCAGGCGTGGGCTTGCATTAAATGCGCATATAATGTTGATGGTAAGCCACATCAGTTCAGCCGCCAGACTGCGGTGCTTTGGATTGATGGACGGATAGCTTTGTCGTTCAGTTGAATAACTACATGACTGAGCTAGCTGGACAAGCCGACCGGCTGTCAGCAATACGAAAGAGACATGAAATATTGTTGAGGACCATGGGGAAAGATGGTTAATGACTGGTATGAGGTGTTCGATTGGGAGGATAGATGCCGGTTGGAGTTGGCTGAACTGAAGTCATGCTAAAGATGGGCCATGTTTGGGCCGCTCTTGCTTGATGTGCTATATGCCGGGGCGATCTTGGATAGGAGCTGACCATCAACAGATGTGATGCCAGACGAATTAAGTTGACTTTTAGCTATTGTTGGAAGTTATATACATGAGATTTGGTTAGGACCGAGCTGGACCTAGCTGGACCGGGTACAGATCTTGCTTAAGTGTGAAATCTGTTTTGGGATGAGACGGCTGGGCCTCATCTTGGCGCCTTGCTGAGTAGAAAGATTGGTTTGAGGCAAACACGGACTTAGGCCGGTCTTTTCGGGCCGGTGGTAGATAAATTGAGATAGCTTGTGGCAGATCAATTGAGCTGGCTTTGATTGTACCAAACTGCCTTTAATTGGTTTGGTAGCTACTTACGAGAAAATTGAACAACATTTTGGCCCCAAACCTGTATCTGCTTGCGGGTGCAGGCTTGAGAAATCATACAAATCTTACTGACTGATGGTTCTGCAACACATTTAATGTGATTTCCGCATGGCTTTGCGTAATCGGTTGTGACGGTTCGTTTTTCCAAATGTGGTAGAGACATGTCATGTCTCCCCATGTGCTTGACTTGACTTAATACTGATCTCTTTTGAATGGCTGGGATTCTTTTTTCCTTTTGGATTCAATGCATGTTGTAACGACCCAGAATTTTTGATAATTAAAATTCGAATATTTAATTGATTTTAAATATTAATAAGTGGAATTAAGAAGTCGAATGATTTATTTTTCGAATATTGGATTTACCTGGGTGATTAAATCGATAAATTAAATAGTGAAATTCCAGAGATAATTGTAAATCGAGTTTAAAATGATTGAAAATGATTTGTAAAATTTTATTTAATCATACTGGAGTTATAGAAATATTTTAGAACTTTCAGAATCGAATTTGGAGTTAATTTGTGAAAATTGAATATTTTAATATTTAATTATCGATTGTAAAAATAGCCAATTTTCGAACAGTCTCAGAATTGAACGAAACCAGTTTCATTGGATCCGTAATAGTTAGTTATTATCGGATTTCAATTTTCGTAGCAATCGAAGTTATCGTTTGACCGTGGCAACTCGAAACGCATCGATATCGTTTTAATTTTAAATCGTCGAGTTAAAATAGTCATTTTTCAAACGGTCTCGGATTTCGACGAAACCAGTTTCATCGGATCCGTAATGTGATATTATTGTAAGATATCAAATTTCGTAATTTTTGGATTTACCGTTTGTCCGGGGCAAGCCAAAACGCCTCGAAATCGATTTAAATCGGTTTAATTTAAATTGATCGTTTAATTTCATATCTCGCACAGACGACCGAATTAGCTTCCGAAACCTGTTCCATTGTGTCCGGAACGCGGGGTAAACCCTAGAAACGATAGTGACCGTGCGTAAATCGGAGTTTGGAAATTCCGGATGAATAGTGAATTGAGAATTTTTCTATAAAAAGGAACCATCTTCTTCAATTTGGCAAAACCCTAGTTCTAAGCAGCAGCCGCCATTTTTGAAATCAATGGCCAGGAAGTCACCAACTTCACCTCGTTTTTTCTTCAAATCCACTAACCAATTCAAGAAATTATCAACACGAAAGTTCTAGAGCTTGGGAAGTACTTCAAATCCGTACGGTTAAGATTTCATTTCGTCAACCAAAGGGGAGGCTAGACGGGCGCGTGCATCACCATTTCGAGCACGAATTCCCACGTTTGGGAGCAGCCGAGTGCTATGGGGTGGTAGGCGTGGGTAGCTCTTGGCGAGGCGAGTGGGATGAAGGGTGCTGATCATCTTGGAATGAGGTATGGAAGGAGAAAAATTAAACCCTAGTGCGGCGGCCATATGGGTTATTCTCGTTCGAAATGAACGAAGGGTGAAGAAGCTTCAGGGGACGGCCCGATTTGGTCAATGCAGAAATCAACGGTCTGGAAATATGTGGGGTTTTAAATAAATTTAATAAGTTGTAAATAATTATATTTATAATTGTACAAACTTTAAACTGCGATATCTCTTTCGTACGAGGTCCTTTTCAGACGAGATTTTTTGCGTCGGGATCGTAGTGATGAATACTACGCAATGCAACTGATTTGGAGTCGTTTGGAGCTAGCGGAAATTTCGGGTAAAATTAAACGTCCGTTTAATTTTATTCGAAATAAACGCTGGAATGGAATTTAAAATCAAGGTGAGATCTTCTCACTCAAATTTGAATGTGGAATTTTTACAGTTATTGATTTGATTGATATGATTGCTATTCGATGTGATATTAGATATAATAGGATATATCTATATATATATATAGCAATATATACATATTGGCATATGTATATATTGGATTGATTGATTTCCCGCCTCGTATAGCGGATGAGACCCTATTGCGCCGTTAGTAAGCGGATTTTTATAAAAACCTATATACCGCGATAATTCCGTACTGGAGCGGAATTGGTATTGTGCTAACATCTGTGGATGCAGGGAAACATGTTGGAGGGATCCGACTGGATTCCTCACCGTATTGATTATTTACAGATATTTTGATATATTCTGTTATCATATTGATATATGATATTGACTGTTGTGATTGACCAATTGGTGCTGTAGCATCATCGGATTCAGTTTTGAAATGTAAAAATAACGACTGTTACTTTAAAAAGATTTTAAAGTGATTTTTGAAAATATACGTTTTATGGGATTTTTGAAGTGATTTATTTTAAATAAATAAACGTTCAAATTTTAAAGTTACAAAAATTTATAGATTTGGGGAATATAACCGAAAAGTTATTTTTGGAATAAATAGTTGACTGATTTATGAAATGGTTTAAATTGAGATTTTTGAATTTCTGTAAACGGTTTATATAAAAGATTTATGAAATTGATATCTACAAAATTAAGAATGGTGAAATTATAAAATGAGTTTTTTATAAGTGTGAAAAATGAAATATTATGGAATCCGTAAGTGAATGAAATTTATAGATTTATAAATTGTGAAGTTGAAAATGAATGATAAGTTATTAACTTATAATATGGACTTGTGATATTTATATCGAGTTATAAATTGAATTTGTTAATAAAAGGAATTTATAAATCGAAGTTGTTAGAAGAATAGAATTGAAATTTATAAAAGTTGTTTATAAATCCGGAATCACTTATTTTGATGAGTTGAATATAGAAGTTAATAAAAGAAGATTTATAAGTCGAAGTTGTTATTAAAATGGAAATAGAATTTATAACCGTGTTTATAAATTCGGAATCGATTAAATTTGATAAGTGAATTATAGAAGGTTATTAAAGAAGATATATTCACGATTTTGGACAGTGAATATATTGTTAAGTAAAATGGATACGTTTTTGAAGAAGTGATATTAAAAATGAAGTTAAACATTTTAAGGATGTTTTAAAATGTATTATGAATCGAAATCATAGATTTCAACATTTATTGTTGAAATAGACGTTTTCGAGGAATTTAAGGAAATGATGGACTATAACACTGTTGTTATAGTAAATGGTTTCCGAAAGGAAATATTGTTGTGTAGTATTGGGATTCATATATCTATCTAAATTCCGAATCCCTATACTAGTGATTTTGAGTCGTCGTAACGATGTTTTACGTAACATTCGTTTTGACTCAAATAAAATGTGTTTAAAGAATGATTTCCTTAAAGAATGAGGTATATACTTAATTTTGATTTAAGTATATCGAATATTTTCAAAATGTTGAAAATAAATGATTTGTGAAACACTTATTTTTAAATAAGTATGGAAATGCTTTTCCAATATGAAATGAACTGTTTTGAGATTTTATCATCAAAGATAAAATGAAATGTGGAAATTGATTTGAAATTGTTTTCAAATGATTAAGTGTGGAAATTTTATATCTAGTAAAAGATATTTTTGAAGATGAAATAATTTGGAAAATTATTTGGAATCTGATGATGTTGCGCATCTTTATTGATAGTTAAATAACCGACTATCAATAATTACCTTTAGATAGGTATTTGTTGTGAATTGGATGAATTTGAATGCCACACTTATTTTTGAATAAGCGCTCACTATTCGGGTTAGCCGGGAAAGGACCATGGGGTCGTATAACCCATTCCGAATATGTGATACGTCGTTATGAATTGCATTCGAGGACCGGTGTTGAAGACCGGATATTTTTGAAAACGGAAGGATTACCGTCGAGTTACTCTACATCGACTGATCTTCGATTTAGAGGTTTTATCACCCTTAGTGACGGGAAGTCCTGACGCGATTGAAAATTATCCGGATATGCAAGGGCTTCGTGAGAAGTGCCTTCGGTTCTGTTCGATCCCGGAACAGACTTGTATGGATGTGTGTCTGACGTTACACTTTGAGATGTAAAGCTGATTTCTTTCAAATATATATCTGTTGGTGGTGGAGAATTTATTCTCTTAGCTTAACACCCTTCTCTGAGACGTACGAGCTCAGAGGTTATGTAGTTGAAATTTATCAGCGATATATCCCAATTTGGTAACGTGGCATACTGAGTGTTGCTGTGAAATGATCAGTGTTTGATCATTTGTGATATGATCATTTGTTTGATCTTATATCTTTGTGAGCATAGGTTGATCATTTTGTTTGACCCGAAGCAGGGCTTTTTGAGAAAGCGTAGCTTTGTGGACGAGACTTCGTCGAGCCTCACACCTCGGAAATGGTCGAAACAGGAAGGATGCAGCAAGGTTCTAGGGAGTAGCGCCCCTTAGTGTATGTCATTCCTTCTGGATAAAGGTGGTATCATGGTATGGAGCCCAGATACTTAACCTCTGTGGTTACTGCATTATTATTATCTATGTGGTTTGTTGGAAATCGGGGATCCTCGGGAAGATCGGTGACGATCGGGGGATGGCATACGCGTGTCAGTAGTTACCTATATTTGCAGAGGTAACCCGGCCTTGTGTTGGCAGAGATCTAACCGTAACGTTAGTTTCTCGGGTCGTCTATTCCAGGGACGTACCCATCGTGGATAGGAAGTTCCTTAGCCTGACCATTTGTTGGAAATCCAAAGAAACAATACGTGACTTGTACGGTTTTAGTTGTAGAACCTATTATTCACTTATGGTGGCGCCCCACTGTTTGGATGGTAGCTATAGTAGGCATAGTTCGAAATGTCTATGCTGGCTAAGATTTATATTATACTTTCGAAATGATTTCTACACTATGCACTAATAATAATATCAAAATGATTTGATTTTGCGTCGTAAGCATCTTTGACTATCATAAGAAGAAATCTCCTCCAATTCTGCGTTTGCATTGTGTGTGTGGCGGGAGGTCTTATGGTAGTTTCATTTTCCAAAAGCATTGCGAAATTTACTTTAAAATTATCCTGTTGTTTATTTTAAAGGATAACTGTTTTACGATCTCACACCAGTCACCATGACTGACTCGGAGTTTATTGTTCCCTTCTAAACTCTGGGTGCCCACCAATTTCCACACGGGCAGCCTAGAGTTATATTATCAGGATATTCTGGATATTCTGGAGCTTTGGAAGCAAGCTGGATGACGAGACGTAGTATTTGTATCTGATAGTATTTATTCCGCTGTGTATTCTGTATGAGAACAAGTTTATATAACTGTCCATTGTTGTATATTGACTCTGATGATTGATGTATGTATAAAATGATATAGTTCTTTGTTTTAGAGATTATTCATTTATCTATTATATATTGTTCCGCTACGATATGTGAGATTCTGATATTGTTTTCTGCTTCTGTATCTGATGTTGTGTTGTTGTTCTTCTTTCTTTTCTTCTATCTTCTTCTTCTACCTTTTTCTTCTTTCTTAAAACCATAACCTTTCGGGTTTCCGGCATTCGATGGCTCAGCAGTCGATAAAGTGAGTATCGATGTTGAATTTTCGAAAGTCGAAAATTTTCGAGATGTTACACATGTGATTGAAGTGGTGTGTAATACCCCTTATTCTTCGTCCTTAAGCCTATAAAATCATCCTTTATGAATTTTTTTTAAAACTTGTGAATCTTTCGCAATTCTTTATTGATAAAAGCCGCCAGTGTTACACCCGTATTTCTCAAGCTATGTTAAAAATGGTCTAAGCAATGAAAAAGTCTAGGAGAACTGCCCTCGAAGTAAAGACCAAAACAAAAGGAGAAAGAATTGAAGTAGTCCGATTGATACCGCACAATAAATCGGGAACCAATGCGAGACACCAAGCCTGCAGTCATTCCAACTGACTCAACAAAGAAAACGGTGACCAAAGAAGCTACAGTGAAATACAATACTGCGCTCGTAAGGAGGGCCATAAGGACATCAGATTTGCGCTCATCCCTTAGTTTCAATATTACACAAAGATGCTGAAACTATGGATGGTCACAGAAAACAAGCAATGAGATACTGCGGTCACGTGCCACGATAAATGAGTGGTTGAACTGCATGGTCAAACACCCCCAGAACTTATTCTTTGTTAACACCTTTAAAAGCAGATCTACAATGCACATACCTAGGGTTACTTAGGTAGTACCGCATGGGGTTAGAAGCATTCCAAAGGGCTGCACACATGGCCGCTCAAATAATGCTTCAACGCAGATCTATATTTATAGGTAGACAACAAAAAGATAAACCACCCTTATCCCTAACTCATGCAACAAGGGAAAATCAAATCATAGTCAGCTTAGATTTCAGTCAGGTCAGATCACGATTATACGTTTATTAGACTAACTCCTAGGTTAATCTGATCATGAACCCTAAAACCTAGAGCAGCTCAAGACGGTGGCACCTAAGAATGAGGCAAGCACCGCAGCAATACGCAAGTGTCTCACATCAACTTGCACAGCCTCACTCCAAATATACCAATGATACCCCAGAAGCCAACATGCAAACCCTTCACCACATCAGATCAGAAAGGTGCGACCCATTGAGGTCTCCCACTCCAATTCCAAACATTCTCACTTCAATTTTGGGAGTTCCTGCCTCTGATTCAAACTTCCCACTAAAGACCATAATACAACCACCCAAATTAGGGCTTCCCACCAAAAGACATGTTAGCAATACAGACACATCTAACAACCAATGCAGATGAGGAACACGTGGCATGATCCAAAAGTGGAAATGTGATGGCAAAGCAAGAATGATGGTAATCCATGTCCATCCTCAACATGATATATATGAGATGGGTAGGAATTTTGTGAGGAATTTCTTTTTTTTCTTTTTCTTCCTTTTCAAACAAAAGAAATTGTATGTTCTTATTCTTGGAGAAAACACATTTATCAGTAGAGGAAATTAAAGAAACTTGACCCGTGGATGTAGGATTCAATGGAATCCAAACCACATAAATTTTTTTTTGTCTTCTTTACTTTCATGCACCATTATCTGTTTATGTTTATGCTGGATTATAATTCATTGTAAAAATACAAACTCGATTTGACATTCTAACAAACAGTTGGAGTGCAATTACATGATTATGTAAGCATTTGGCAGTATAATTACTACCTAAAGGCAAGCTTAATACAAGTTAAGTTTTTTGATTCAAATTTTCTAATAAATGTTTACAATTACTATCTTAATCAATCGAGATGTTGTGAGATGAAAAATCTCACCAATATTTATTGGGGCTAGGAGGGCCCGAACCTCCATTCCTTTTTCCTGACCTCCAACAAATCTACCTAACCTCTGTTCCCTTTTCCTAACCTCCATCAAATCCACCTATCCTATGTTCCCTTTCTCTAATTTCTAGCGAATCTACCAATCATGAATCCCACTTATCCATTCATCTCCTTCACTTAAAAGTGGTCATTCACGGTCCTCGAAATCCCTGTAAATCCCATCCTAACCACGGTTCAAACCTCTAGTACCCAGGCAGACCAAAGGATGAAGGGGTTAAATGGAATGGTGACTCAAACTACTACTATTTGACCGACCACACCTCTACCATCCATATCCTACCACAATCGCTCACCAATTATGCTGATTAAATAGCAGGTGGGTGATAACTGCACTCTTAGAAATGAGAATGGTGAGATTAGTCCATGAGCCATTGGCGAGTCACCTATTATTAACCTAACACTACTTGATAGCCGAACTCAACCGGCCCTCAAGGACGACGATGATGCCGCTCATCCTAGCAGAGAAATTCCCAATGTATCTTCAGATATGAAGTTTCCTGCTAGCTAGAAAAGAGAAAGAAAACAAGCAGCAAAGGCTTGGCAGCCCAGACAACCCCACATGTCCTTTAGATAACACTGCGGGGAGGAAGGAATAACCATGGTTGCCGTAGACCCTCGGCACCCTTAAACAATTCATCTTCCTTAATCTTGGCCTCTATCTCCCTTGGTTATCCTCCTTTACCAATCAATGACTACCAATCGAACCAGAATGCAAAAGTATTTTTCGATTTGGATAGCGATTCTGATGATGGTACAGAATGTTCTGGGAAAACATTATTGCGGTCAAGCCATAAACGGTGTTCGCACATTCTGCCCAGAACCCAGAAAATTCAATTGCTCTATTTTTAGTACCAACCATCGTTCTGGAAAGGCAACAAGCATAAGTGATTGAGATGTACGTTAATTTGAAAGGTCTAAACGAAAGAAGTGCCAAAGTCAAAATAAAAAAAAGATTGGAGGTCATATATATTCGAAGTCTTCTAGAAGAATTAAAGAAATAGCGACTTCTGCAGCTACAAAAACGGAAGACCTAAATTCGATACTACACTGGAAACCTCAGACCTCATTCTGAGCGATCTGCACCACTTATGTAATAAGCATTGTAATAATTATAAAAAATGGTAATACAATGAACTGGTCGCAGGGATATTGGATGGTCTGAACCAGTATAGATATATCTTTGTGTTAATTCTTTTGACATAGCTAAAAACTCACATTGGACATAGGGATATTAGACGGTCTAAACCAACTATCAAAAATACTGCTCAATATAGATCGGCTTCTCAGCCAAACTGGACGTAGGGATATTAGACAGCATGAACCAGTTATCAAAACAGAGTTGCACAACAAGGAACTTGGCTTTCTCAGCCAAACTGATCGTAGGAATATTGGACGGCCCAAACCAATATAAAAACCCCTCTATATTAGTATTGCTAACATAGTACACTAGACGTACAAATACTAGACAGCCAGAACCAGTAAAAAAATCATATGCATGCGAAGGTTGAAAACACCCAGCCTGACTTCACAGTCAAATAATCATCTTCCCCCAACTAGCGGGGCAGACCATGCCAAGTGCACGAACGTGAACTTGTCTCTGAAAAGGGCGGCAGGTCATGCCCCACATGTAGAAAAATACGCATGTCATAAGCACAGTTCATCGCTCATGAACTGTAAGAGAAATCAATTAAAAAATGACAAGGAAAAGCGATGCATGGAATGTACCGCAGCTCACAAATTAGGTGTAATTCCAGAGATTAAAGCTTGCCAAGTAAACATCAGAAACTAAAAACTTACACAAGTTCTTGTAGACCTATTTTTACATACCAGAAACTTTGTGCATGAGTTGATACATCTACGCATACCTCACAAGTAGAAATGGATAATAATAGAGTAGGAAAAAACAATCACAACACGATTTACATTAAAATTCACGAAACAACACTAAGAATCTAACTCGGGCTCAAAAGAAGAGCTAGATACAATCGTCCTACGATGTAGTGATCCACGGGAATGCGATGTTGGACATAGAGGAGAACTGCCCGATAGTTGGAGAGTAGAAGGCAGATCATTCAATTCAGTAATAACAATTGATGAGCGAACAAGAGTAGTACGACCATGAGCAGTACGGTTATAAACCGTGCCTGGGTCATAATTGTCACCTACCTAAATATTTTCATAATCTCGCGGGTTATACTCATAATCAGCGCGGTTGTATAAAAAAGATAAGTCAAGTCCAAGTAAGAAACATGTAAAAACATAGATCTCATGCCTCCTACTGATTTCTATCGTTACCTTCTTTACTTTATGAAGGTGCTTTACCAAGGAAGCCCTATCCATCCCACCTTGCGAAACAGCAATGGATTCCAATCAAACTTCGCAATCTAAGTTGAAAATCTTATTCTCAAGGGCATTCACACGCCTCATGGCCATCCCTTTAATTCTTTCAATTTCACCTAAAAGATGCTCCCTCATCTTCTCGGTATCCTTAGAAAAGGGACCAAAAAGCTCTTCGGCGATAGAAATAAAGGGCGAAACCCGAGTGCCCGGTGTACCCAATTCTTTCTTATAGTGATCCTACAAATCATTAAATTTGGCTTTGTAATGATTTTTTAGGTCACTCTTCCACTTCAAACCTTCATCCAGGTCAGCTCTAGAGGGGTTTGGAGGCAGCACCTAGTCTAGAAGAGGAACCACTAGCCAGGTTGTAGAAAGAGTGTCTTCTGCACCAATATGCCTTGCAATCTACCCATCTACTTCTTCAACTTTAAGTTTCAAGGCTTTAATTCATTTGTATATACAAAATCATATATTCTTTCAGCATCCTTCAATAAACTTTCCAGTTTTGTGACTCTAGCCAAGGTAGAATCCAACTTCTCTATAAAAATAGCAACTTTGAATTTTGAGAAGCGGGCTAAAAATCAAATGAGCTCACACGAAATGAAATCAAAGGAGAGTACAAATAAATAAAATAAGTATAAGAAAAATCCATAGACTTCACAAAGGAATATCAATTCACATAACATGTATATATGTAAGTTGCAAAATCATTCGCTAAACAATACTATCTTAAAACACCTAAGTCATGGAAGCTAAAGGTGGGGCAAAATTTACGAAAAAAGTCCTTCAGGGGTCATAATAGGCCCCAAGCCAATGATCAGCTAGCCCCTCTGTGGTTACTTCGAACCCCGTAATATTATATAAGAAGTTATGATCAAGAGAAGCGTAGAAAAATTCAAGAACTTCCCTTGCACGCTGCAAGAGAATCTTCCCCTCTTACTTTAAATTTTCTCCCACTTAAGTCTCTCCGAGTAGGAAGCAATCCTGCCTTGAGCATTACGCAAGGAATCCTCAAGGGCATGAATCCTCAAGATAGCCTCCTCCCTTGTTTTCTCTAAATTATCGATTAACTCAGCCTTAGTTTTTTTTGTTCGTCTCGAAAACGCACCAAAGAATCTATGGGCATCATTTCTTCATCCTACGATCCACGAACAGGAAGGCCCCCTCTACTCCACCACCCTTGTCTGATTAGTCACCGAAGAAGACCTAGAACCTGCAGGAAAAGCAGTAACCGTATCACAGTGGGGTACCGCAACCACCTTTTCGCGTTTAGTAGCCTCTTTCTCTCCGATTAGGCAAGCAATCTCCGCAGACATATCATCAATGGTTTTCTTATGTTGTTTAATATCCTTCTAAAAAATAATCCCATAAAGATTCTCCCAATCTTCATTAACTGCTACATCTCACTTAACTTCAACTCAACAACGTTAAGCCTAATACGTAATCTAGTGTTCTTCTTATACCGATGGGTAAGCGCATCTTCGGCTTCTTTAAGCTACCTATAAACATGCTCTAACTCCCTTTCAAGCTTGACATTCTCAACTTGGAAGTAACTAACACCTGCCTCAATGATTTCAGAAGGACCCTTCACCTTAACCCCAAATTCAAACATGCCCATCTCATCTGACTCAGGAATGATGGGGGCCAAAAGAGCATAATGTGTGGAGACTTTGTATAGCACGCACACTGTTTATATGAGCCGGTCTAATTAGTAAAAAAATGTATAGTCTTAAAGACAATTAAATGACATCAAACAAAAGTCCAATATAAACTTCTCATGTTAACTACATAATGCAACGAAACCATATACAGAAAAGTAGCAAAAGTAAAACAGAATTCAACCCTCATGCAAATTCCTAAACTTAAGCCTAAACCATTCCAAGTGAGGTTTATCAGGTGAAATGGAATGGTTTTCTGGGGTATATTGCCACCAGCGCAGTACAAAATCACTAAGCGCCTCTTTTTCTTTAACTACTTGATCAATCCTCAAAAGCAACTCTTGGGTTTCATTCTTAAGAGTTGTATACGACTCATCTTATTCTCTCTCATGCTTACTGATGACCATAACACTAAGACCAAGATGATCTAATCTGGGTTTTGAGCATGACATCGCTTTCCTTCAGAAGCATAGCAAGCAAAACTTCTTCAGAAGATTAAAACAAATAAAAAAATGAACCAATCATTTGTTAAGCAATAACAAAGTAAAGTAACTACAACAATCTGTTCATAAGAAAGTCAAAAAACAAGTCCAATACATTCACATATCCAAGTGTTAATACAAAGGATTTTAAGTATTTACATTAAGATTTGAAATGACCTCAGTTTCAGTAGTCGCTCAGCATCGACTCCTCTTCTTCTTTGGATTTTTTCCTCACATCCTCACTCCCTTATAAAGTGGCAGAAGGAGTGACATTCTCCACAGCATCCTTCTTAGCAAACTCTTTATTCCACTAAGCCTGACAGTAAGCATAAACCCCATCAATCGTAGACTGGTTCCCCATAAAGTTGAGATTAATCTCTTTCTTAAATTCACTTCGAGCTGAAGCATACAGGTTGTAAGTTATAGCAGAGAGGCTTTCATTAAGCTCTTTCTGCATTGATTTCAACTCCTTCTGTGTCATTTTCAACTCTTCCCGTATCGATGCCAGCTCTCTCTCCTTCTCCTTCATGTCGCGATCTTTTGAGACTAAAGCGTCTATTGAAGATTTGGAATCTTTTTTGACCTTTTCCCAAAACGTTTTAAAATCTCCTTCAACCTTGGCCCTCGTGGAAGCAAGCTAACTTTCTCAGTATTAGCTAAAGCAAGGTCCTCTTCAAGTTTGGTCATCCGATCGAGAGTGGCGGCTTGCTCACTCTCCTCTCTTGTACTACTACCATTAGGGCAGCATGCTATAAAAAACAAAATTGTACGATTAAAAAAAGAGGAGAGAAGAGGGGGAGAAAAAGAATATTACTTATAGGAGACCAGGACTTTTCCAGTTCATCCATTAATTCAGAGGAGGAAAGCTTAGGAAGAGGAAGGGGACGAAGAGAGAATGGCGAGGATAGGGAAATATGAGACAGTGTACGCACCGCAGTCTTCCCCGCTTTCTCTGCTAAGTTAGATATAGCCCCCTCAGGCGAAGGTAAGTAGCGAGTATTGAAGGCATGACTAATCTGCAAAGGTGGAGAAGGCGGTGCTGTTGGATTAGAAGGAGAAGGAACCTCTATAGGAGGAGAGGGGGAAATGCCCTCTTTCTTGGAACCCCGATCAGAATCATGGACCGGATCACGATCTCTTTTCTTAGTGACCACTTGCGATGTTTTCCTCTGTTTGCAAAGAGCGGCTATAAAAGAAGCATCCATTTTGCCTACATAACAAAAGAATAAAATGTGAAAATTAGGAGCAGTCTTCTATAAAAAAATAGAATTACAAGAGTAAGAAGTCTAAAGCATATTATAAACAAGTTATATCCGTAGGTTCGGCCGAAGTCAAGGAGGGCTTAAAACTATCACGAGAGAATACGTGATGTGGGCGTAAAAATTATATCATTTCAATTTTTCTTTGTTAAAAAACTTGTTTGTTTTCCTCTCCTTTGCATCCAATCCCAGAATACGAGTCTTACGTGACTCATACGATTTGATTCCCTCCTTAGAAAAAACAACTTGGGTAAGGTGGTAACGAAAAGAAGAAGGAAAATTATCAAAATTTGAAACAAAGAGGTAGAAATCGGCCCATGGATGGGTCTTTCAAGGAACATCTGGAAGAACTGACGTTTTGGCTTGGGCATTGAAAAAACCGGCGTCACCCTTTATGGGACTTTTCTTATGTTAAAAAGAAACCGAAGCTCCTCACAAGCAAAAGTATAACCATTTTTATCATAATAGATGAAAGTGGCTATCACAAGGGTGTAAGAAAGAGGGGCAAGTCGAGAAGGCACAAGGTTGATAGAAGCAAACCATTCACGGAGGATTGGATTTAGAGGAAGATAAAGATCACAACGTATATGTTCGGGAGTAATGGGAATGTACCTAGCCGAGGGGTACTGAAATGCTCATGGGGTTTAGGAACCTAGCGTCATAACCCAAAAACCTAAATTGAGTTAAAATACTATTGACATCCTCCAACCGAGTAATTTTGAAAGACGAAAATAAAGGGGAAAATGAAGAGGAAGCCATGCAGGGATCCCAAGATTAATCAAAAGAAAAGATGTTGATAGAAATTAAAACAAAAAAAAGTTCTTTCTTCAGTCGAAAAATAAAATCCGAATGCAGAGATGGAATTGATTTTGAAATTTTCTTTCCTCCTATTTCCTTTCTTGAATAAAAATGTAAAAAGGAACAAAGAGGAGACACAAGAAAATATACGCACCTTAATTTGAGTAATGGTCACACGATCAAAATGATGAAAGAACCGCAAAACGTCAATCGATTAAGCTACCAAAATAATAAGCACAAAGATTGATACAGATTTACCTAGAAAAACGAAATGTTTGATTTAACAGCGGTTCAGGCCATGGTCCAATAGGAAACTGACATGTGGACAAGAGCATTAAATGCAAAAGTAACTAATAAGACTTCTTCCATGGACGACAAGAAATAAAAAGATGTTAATATTAACAAGCTTACACTAAAAAGAACGATTTTCATAGCTCGCCGCCATCGATCAACAACTGCGCTGACAGTGCAGTATATAAACGACAAACAACAATCTCTATAAATGAGAACAATGACGCTAAAATCAACCTCAGTCCACCCACAAACCGTGTAGGGAAGACCGTGCCAAGCGTACAAACAAGTAACTTTTCATAGCTTGCTGCAATCGTTTGATTGCTATACTGACAACACAGCATATGAACAACAACAACAATCTTAGAAATGAAAACGGTGATGCTAAAATGAAAAATAGACAGTTATGAAGACCAGGAAAGCAAGAAAGTCCACTTGAGCAAGGATGAAGGACCGTATGTTACTCCATAAATAAAAGGCTCACACAAAAGATAACGTACATAAAGCAGCTCTCGGAATACGAAGATCCAAAGTGAACTACAAACAAGTCTACACCGATCTATGATCATTGCAGACATATGGGGTAAGTGTTACACCCGTATTTCTCAAGCTATGTTAGAAATAGTCTAAGCAATGAATAATTTTAGGAGAACTTCCCCCGAAGTAAAGACCAAGACAAAATAGAGAAAGAATTGAAGCAGTCCGATCAATACTGCATAAAAAATCGGGAACCAAAGCGAGACATCCAGCCTGTAGTCATTGCACTGACTCAACTAAAAAAGGTAACCAAAGAAACTACAGAAAAATACAAACTGCGCTCGTAAGGAGGGCTACAAGGACATCAGATTTGCACCCATCCCTTAGTTTCAATATTACACAGAGATGCTGAAACTACGCATAGTAACAGAAAGCAGGCAATGAGATACTGCAGTCACTTGCCATAATAAATGAGTAGTTGAATTGCACGGTCAAACACCCCCAGAACTTATGCTTTGTTAAAACCTTTAAAAGTAGATATACACTGCACATACCGAGGGCTACTTAAGCAGTACGGCGCGGGGTCAGAAGCATCTTAAAGGGCTGCATACAAGGCTGCTCAAACAATGCCCCAACACAAATCCATATTTGTGGGTAGAGGGCAAAAAGATAAACCACTACTATCCCTAACTCATGCAACAAGGGCAACTCAAATCATAGTCAGCTTAGATTTCAATCAGCTCAGATCATGATCATACGTTTATTAAACTAACTCCCTGGCTAAGTCGATCACACTATTTCATATCTCGTTTATCTCACTCGAGATCGCATTTTCGAACTTGAGCAATTCGAGATTTAGCGAAACGAGACATTAAATTTTGTTTATATCTTATTTGACACTCATCTCATCCAAGATATTAAGATCTCAAGCGGAATTTGAGATAAATCTCAATAGATGGTCTCATTCAAAGACATTAAAATTTGTTTATATCTTATTTGATACTCATCTCATCCAAGATATTAAGATCTTAAGCAAAATTTGAGATAAATCTCAATAGAATTCATTCAAATATGTTTTTCATTTACATTTTTTTTAACTTCTTATGTGGGTCCAAAAGAAATTACACTTTAATGAATTTTTACTAGCTCTTTAATTTTTAATATTCAAATGAGTAGAATCCATTTAATCAATACCAAATCATTCATATAATCACTCTACTCTAAAAAGAAAAATTGATATTATTATATTTTTATGAATTATTCATGTTAATAAGTTTATATTTAGATATCAATTATCATAAAAAAAATTGATATATCAAATTTGAACTCTTAACTTATTCTGAGAAAGTCCAATATAGACTTTAAAATCCAAGATGTCAACACGAGATATGCACCCAAAATACACTCATCTCACCCGAGATATCGTGCGATATGAGACATTGTATGTAGAATTTCCAAGACGAGACGCGATCAAAATCCAAGATTTAAAACCTTGGCCGATCACAAACCCTAAAGTCCAAAGCAGCTCAAGACAGTGGCACCTAAGAATCAGGCAAGCACCGCAGCATTACGCAAATGTCTCACATCAACCAGCACAGCCTCACTCCAAATATATTAGTGATACCCCAGAAGCGAACACGTAAACGATTCACCGCATCAGATCAGAAAGGTGTGACCCACTAAGGTCTCCCGCTCCTATTCCAAACAATCCCACTTCAAATTTGGGAGTTCCCATCTCCAATTCAAACTTCCTGCCAAAGATCACAATACAGTCGCCTAAATTAGGGCTTTCCGCAAAAAGACATGTCAGCAATTCATACACATCTAACCAACAATATGAATGAGGAACACATGGCATGATCCAAAGGTGGAAACGTGATGGCAAAGTAAGAATGATGGTAATCCACGTCCATCCTTAATATGATAAACAAGGGATGGTCGAGAATGTTGTGGTGACTTTCTTTTTTCCTTTTGAAACAAAAGAAATTGTATCTTCTTATTCTTGGAGAAAACACATGTATTAATAGAGGAAATATAAAGGAACTTGATCTATTGACGTAGGATTCAAAGGAATCCAAACCACATAAAAGTTTATATGTCTTCTTTACTTTTAACATCATTATCTATTTATGTTTATGCTGGATTATAACCTATTGTAAAAATACAAACTCTATTTGACATATTAACAAATAGTTGGAGTGCAACTACATGATTATGTAAGCATCTGGCAACAAAATTACTTCCCAAAGGCAAGCTTAATACAAGTTAAGTTTGTTAATTCAAATTTGCTAATAATCATTTGCAATTACCATCTTAATCAATCGAGGTGTTGCGGGACGAAAAATCTCACAAACAGCAAGCTTTATCGTCTATTTCTTTTCAAATGGCTTTGCATGCATGCATTTTTATCAAATTTAACTGGGATGTTGAGAAATGAGAAAGCTCTTCAGTATTTGAACTGCCACTAGCTGATTGCAGTTCAAACCATTGGTTGGAAACTTCTCCTTGGGGTAGACTACGCATTGCCCCTTGGCTTGAACCCTTGCCTTCTAGCCAAGGTTCTGATAATGATCGAACGTCAATCTCAGACTATTGATCCAGGTAAAGCTAGGGTGCTTCCTTGCTTTGAGGCTCTGACACTCCTGACCTAAGGTCGGTTTGAATGCTTTCGCACTTCTTTGGAAGGAGTAATGGTTGTAGCCTCTGCTTCTTCTACCATTGTCGAATCCTTGGTTTTCTCCTTGGCGAGGTTGTCTAAAAGCTTCTTGGAGTCTCTTGCGAGATTAGATGCGGAAGGCTATGAAGATGAGAGCACGCTTGCTTTTTTTTAGCATGTTCTGGATCAGTCAAAGTATCTGAAGTGCTTCCCCAGCAAAGCCAGGGGCTTCCTGGGCAGTGATAAAAGTGTGGTCTTGCTTGCCCTAAAAGAGCTGTTAATGTGCTTCTACTTATCTGCTCTCTTTCCTCTTTTCAACTAACTAGTGATAAGAATATCATTTTAAGCCTAGCGAGACAAGTATTGTGCCCCTACGTTATTTTGAACTAAATGAATTAGATCTTTTAGTGCAAACCCTGAGAAATTTATTGTGTTGCTTGATTATCTGCATGAATTATTGAGCGGAATACCTTGACTATCTAATAATCCCTATATTTATTCTGCACAAATTTCTTTCTTTTTAGGATTATGCTAACTATCAATGTGATAATAAGGCGGGATGGATATAGTTGTTAGTGTAGCTAAGTAATGGCCATATGTATAATGGTGGTTTGCAATGGAATAGGCTGAAGCACAAATTTGCTTGCGGGTTCTCTTAGGTAGCAAGTGGTTGAGCATAGAGTGGCAGATGAGCCCAGGCTCGAACCCAAGTGCATGAGGCTGTGAGGTTTTTCTAGGTGACACATTACCTGTCGTAAGACGACCATTGATCCCGAATTAAACTGGAATGCATTTGTTTAACTCAGACACTCCAGCGTAAGTGAGTCACAAAATGGTGAGGCAGGCTATGCGCAGCCCGCTCACAAGGACTTGATGGTAAGACGGCCTATACATAGTCCGTTCATAAAGAATAAATAAATGAAAAAGTACTTTTGTTGTGATCTTTTTTTAACGAGAACTTATCTATAATGATGAGTCCAACCCAAGATTGTGATACTCTCGGCTTTCAGACGAGGCAGACGGTTATGAGAGAGTTGGGGTTATTGCTAATACTTCGGGGTTAGGGTGGCCTTGGAAACAACAAAGGCGTTGACGGGCCCACTGGATCTATTAAGAAACTCACCATTGATGGTGGAATGTTCTTGCTGTAGCATGAGAACACCCTTCTTTGCTCGCTTAAGGAAAGTTCTATAATACTCCCTCGCTTTTTGTTGGTTGCCTTTGATTTCGCTGACACCGTCTTAGATGGAAACTTCATGATGAGGCGGTTGTAGGAGACGATGGCATCCAGCTCGGCAAGCATAAGTCGTCCTATTAATAGGTTATATGTAGATGGACGATCAACTACTACAAATTTTACCTAGATCTTTGCAGCGAGGGGCACTTGGTCGAATATTGTTACGAACGAGGTTGTGCCTATTAGAACAATGCCCACACCTCCAAAGCCATAAACGGGCAAGGCGCACGGGGTGAGGCTGGAGGCAAGTAGCCTGAGAGCATCAAAGACGTTCTTGAACGTAACGTTGACCAAGCTTCCCCATCCACGAAGGCCTGATGTACATTGGAGTTGGCCAAGGCAAGAGTAATGACTATGGGATCGTGATGGGGGTAGGACACTGCTTTCCTATCTTGGACCATGAAGTTGATCGACCGCTCTAATTCTAGTCGGGGCACCTTTGAAGCCTAGGAATCCAATGAGTAAACCTTCCTAGCAGTGCTCACTTCTTTTTGATACAGAAACCGGGGCCCCCGACTACTGCCAATCACATGCTGTCCCCCGCATATGATCAGGACCTCTGTGACGGCTTGAACACTATCCTTATTGGGCTGAGGGGGCTAATTATATTGTTCTTCACGGTTTGCCCTTTGGTCAAACCGGTGTCAAAGAAATTCCAGTGCTCCTTTCTAGGTAAGCCTTTCAATCTCATCCTTGAGCACATGGCAGTCTATTGTGGAATGGCTGTTGATTTGATGGAACTCAAGATGAGGTTCCTCTTACTTTCCGTCTCTGATGGTGGCGGGCTTTTGATATTGCACTTGTATCCTTGTGGCGGGGTAAATGGTGGCGATGTCCATGTACAAGTGTGAATAATTATGATACCTGCACTTGCAAGGAAGGTCGGCATCTGAACGCCTTTTGACGTCGGCTTGACGACTGTTGTTACAACGATCATTGTTGTTGCGAGGGCTGGTTTTGGTGAAGCGCTTTTCCTTGCTATTATTGTTTAAAAGATCTGCATCTTCCATCCTCATCATATCGTTCGTCCGTTGATAGAAATTAGTTAGGGATGAAGCCAGCTGTTTCTGGAGCTTTCTCCACATCCTAGACTTGTACCTGACCCTTGAGCATATGGCTACAATCAAGCTGCCCATGTCTGCATCTTTAGCCCAGGTGAATTCTTTATTAAAGCAGCTAACAGACGACCACAAGCTTTTAGAAGGACCTTGCTTGATATTTCTCAGCTCGCTGGCCAACATGACATAGGTACAGGACGTGAAGAAACGAGTCTTGAAGTCCATGCATAGTTGGGCCCAAGAGTGGATACTACTCGATCGTAGGTGTAAGAACAAATAGAAGGGCGGTCCTATAATGGTGGAGGGGAAGAGAAAGCACTTTCCTTAGCCAGAGAGCTTTTTGGCATGGATGATGGAGTTGAATGATGTAATGCAGTCGGATGGGTCTGCACTCACATTATACTTGTCAATTGATAGTAAGGCATACCATCGATGAATGTAAGCGTTCACGATTTCATTGGATAATGGTTCCCCATTCTCGTCATCTAAGAATGTCTCGCCTTCGGTATTGCGGACTTGCATCATATTGAGCTATTGGCGGAGGGCTTGCATTTATTCCTTGTGGCCAACATCGGGTTGTTGTAGGATGCTTTGGTCAACTATATGCTGGGGGCTCAGCCTGCGTCGGGGTGGAGTAGGAGATCGGTGACTAGATAGAAAACGATGAGGACGAGCTGGAGATCTCCCCTTATGCATTGAGGGGGGGGGGTTGGAATGCATGACCCACTCTTCTGTAACGACCCACTATTTTGGACCATTAAAATCGACAATAAATCCACACATGTCGGACTTGAATAATTCAAAATAATAGATTGTAATTTAAATTTGGCAAAACTCAGCATATACAGTAAATAAAATAATTACAGATCACAGACACAGAGTAATATAAAATAATGCAGCGGAAACAAAAGAATAGTAGTTCATGAAGCTACCATATATATAAAATAGAGTTAAGCAAGATACATCAGGAGTCTCGAATACATAGATGTCTCAATACAATAGTCAAATACAAGATCTGAATACATCACTGGAGTCAACTGAATATCTGATAGCAGAATCGATATAGTGGATCTCCAAGCGAAGCTCCAACTCCAAAGGTGAGTCTCAAATGCTGTATCACTCAGTCTGACCCGAGCATAAAGCAAAAACACAAAACACTCGAGTTAGGATTAACATTCTTATATCAATAAATCTAACTCAAGTGAAATAACAACTAAAATACAAGTAACTCAAAGGATGTTTGGGATAACCATCCTCTAAGGATCCGTTAAACTATCTAATATGTAGTAATATACGCTATTATAATAATGTCTATAGTAAAATAAACTTACTTTTAAATAGCGTTAAGGCTTTACATTTTCCACCTTAACACATAATAGTCCCACTAGTCTATCCAGCATTAGCATACTCCCAGATTGAGGGCTACCCTCAATACTCCACAGGCTACGGGAGAAATCCAAACTCGTAGTAAAGCTCGATATGGTAGGTGACACGGCACAACAAGGCAATGCTAGGGTAGATATACCAATTATGCATCCGGGCTGGTGGAAACGCATAGCAGCCACTACCGCCCACCTCGGAACACACTCCCAATCAAAATCGAAGGGTGGCCACCAAATCAATCACAAAGTAATAGAAATGTATCGAAGAAATACGTCCGATCAGAGGTGCTACCTCATTGGCCCGAGAATCGCTCCTGTTTTAGCCACCTTATGCCAACTCACGGGAGTTGGGTCCACGTATATACCTTTAGGATCGTCACCATCATCCTACTTCATTCTGGAATCTCCACCGCGTACACAGTTGTTAAAGTGGCTTTCGGTATCGACAGAGAGTAGGCCTATATCCGATCCCTGTCTCTATAACAACCAATCGTTATTATAACACCGTGGTCATTTAAAAATAGTTTATACTTCAAAACCAAAATATCATTTTCATTTCGAAACCCAAATCAATACGATATCATTTCCATTTCAAATATATCCATTTCCAAAAATCATATCACTTTCCAAAGTTATAACGTTTTCGAAATCAAAGTCTTTTAACATCAAAACACTTTGGAAATCACAGCATTGAAATCATAGCGTTTTGGAAATCATAACACTTTGAAATTATAGCATTTTAGAAATCATAACACTTTTGAAATTATAGCATTTTGGAAATCATAACCCTTCCTCTTAAACAGTTTAGATATTAAAGTTAGTATATAAAATAAAATAGTTATATTAAATAGTTATAAGTTAAAAATAGTTTATAATAAAATGATTTATATTGAAAATGATTTATATTAAAATATTTTATGATAGAATAATTTTATAAAGTAAAATATAAATAGTTTTAGATATAGTTTAAAAATACTTTATATAAAAATAGCTTCCACAAATTTCACAAATCGGTTCAAATCAACTCGAATTCCAAAATTAAAATTTAATCAAATCTCAAATCATCAATTTCAATTCGATTCAGTTTCTAAATAAACCATTTCAAATTATCGATTTCAAATACATATTTAAACCATAAAATAAGCCATTTCAATTTCCATATATTTCAAAGCTATGATTATTCAACATTTCAAAACTAAATTCGATAATTTCATATGTATATCAAATTCACTTAACTATTATTTAGTTTTGAAATGTTTACTTAATAAATCCAATAACATTTAAATAAAACTTCAAACTTCAAATAACAGAATATTCCTTCAATTTATTTAAACTTGATGTATTCATTTAATCACCTTAAACCCAAAATCAGGTTATAAAATCAATTCCCCAAAATCTCAAGTTCAATAAGTTTCAAATCGATTTTTATTTAAATAAATTCCTAATTAAACACCATTTCAAATCAATTTCAAATCTATCTTTCCACCCTGAATCATTATAAACTCTATATTCGAAAATATAAATTTTATATAAATACTTAAACATATTATATATCAACTTTAATAAATCTTTAAAAATCAATATTTATTAAACCATATATTTCTTTCAAAACCATAGAAATCATTTTCAAAATATTTATATATAGACCAACGGTGTCTGTATAAAATTTTCTATCCTATGGTTAAGTGATACAGATATTTATCATTTCAATCCGCAATTTAAACATATATACGGGTATATATCTTTTCAACCCGCAATCCCAAATTCAATTCAATGAAAATCGCTTGGGTTTATCATTTCAACCCATAACAATTTTCTCCTATTCTACAGATCGTTCGGGTACGTATCATTTCAACCCATAGGGAATTCTATACTAACAGGGAACTTGCAGAGTGATAACAGATATAATAATAATAATATAACAGGCACACATCATCAATATAATTAACAGATAATGGTGTCAGATGTCACAGGTGAACAGATACAGATAATGGCATATATATAAATGTAAATAACTAACAGCAGCATATTTCAATTGTCGTTTCAATTGAAATCAAATTTAATAAATAAAAGAACGTTAATCGTGAGTGATTGCTCACCTTTCGAGGCTAGACAAATTTGACACAGAAATGAGCTACGAATCCAGAGCAAAGCGAGATGGGCACGAATTCGATGAAGAAAACAGGCACGACGGACCAAAAGCTGATAAAGGGATCGATGAAACAAATCAAATCAGTCTGATATAATTGAAATGAAATGTATATTATATTAATATTGTTATAAAAAAATCAGTACGACAAATGTTAAAATAGAATATATATATATATATGATTCAATTCAACCAATTAAGACCCATAGTGAACAAAACATATTTTATAAATGTACGTACCCACTCCCAAAAGACAACATGAACATTATATACGTATCAAATGTCAAAAATGTAAACATAACCAAAAAAAATTCATTGCATCTGCATAAGCAAAGCTACAACATATTTAATTGAACAGATGTTATATAAAACCTTATATAAAATATAAAATATAACATATATATACAATAGCATCTCTGTATATACATTATTCAAAACCCAGACCCAAATATATGCGATTTTCCAACATGGATGCACGTGAATATGTGCTACACGCGCATACATACTGGATATATATACCTCAGATGTACGCAAAGCAAGGACTAAAGTTAGGCCAACGTGGACCAAGACTACACATATACGAAATGTATATATTCTCTACATATGAAATTTAAATACATCTAACAAATTATACATATGTATATATATAGTAACTAAGTTTTATACATCTAGTATACATATATGTAGTACGGCTAAATCAAATACATATATTTCAGATCCAACATTATATATGCTCTGCAAACAAAATATACACATTGCAGATTATGAAGCTTGTACAAACCAACATGAAATTTACTTAACTATATATATGAAACAACAGCCCAAGTCATTTAGCAAAATTCATTTTTATACTTTGTAAACAAATATATATGTAACTCAGACTTGAACCAAACGTATGCAAAACAGTAAATATCCAACTCATGTTATCGACCAAATATATGCAGCCAAGGATTTGTTGGAAATTAGCAGAGTATATGTATGCTAAAAATTTCAAAAATATATCATAAAGTCAATGCTAACATACATATCATATATATATCAAATACTAACATTAACCTCGTATACTTGGAAAGCCAAACTCATGTATATACATATAAATTATAGAACTGATATAGGTATATACAACTAAATAATTTTCATATAAACATATATATACAACAGCAAAGATATAACTTTATAAATCAAACTTGACCGATCATATATAAGTTTATAGGCTAACATATATTATTGTAACATATATATTATATACTTATAAAAAAACTGTTGATTATAAAACATAACAGAAATGCCGAATGAAGGCTAGGTGCAAAACGGCTGGAACAAATGCAAAACAAAAATACAAATGCAAACTGAACGTTATATGAAAGCTTCAGGAAATGCTCACCTTTCATATAAGAATTATATATATGTGCATAGCTGGCTTCCTATATAAGTCCAGTGCAGAACAAAAGTCGCCACTGTTCAGGGGCTAAAAGGGATGAGGGCATGGGCTTGCAGCAGAGGTGGTGGAGTGTCGGCTTTAGGAGGCCGGGAGGACTTGAGTGGGGCCGAGGTGGAGGGGACAAAGTGGCAGAGGGTGGTCTGGGTCATTGGTGGTTGTTCGTGTGGTTTTTGATGAGGCAGGAGCAAAATAGAAGGAAGAGGAAGAACGTGAAGATGAGGGGGAAGAGGGAGATTGGAATAGATGACGGAACAAAAATGAAGATGAACCAGTGGAAAGATGTAAACTGAACAGATGTAACCGGCTATACAATGAAACCAAGGAATTCCAAAAGAAAAACTGAATTCAGGTGATAATAAAAGAAAATGCCTATTTACTTTCCGACTGTTGGAACAGCTAATGGTTGCTGGAAAACCAAAAGGGTTAATTGGGTACCGATACGGTTAACGGTTACGCAGATTTCGCTGCGTATCGGACTCCAAAACATATAATTGAATATACCGCAAAGATCAGAATGACGAGACGATCAAAACGGTATACAGATATCACCGATACAACCATCCTATCAAAAGTCGATATTCGGTACAAAAATGCTGCTAATCTGTCAGAAATAAGATGAACGGAGCAATAGAAGTCCAAATTTGAAGAAATGAAGTATGACGTCTCACTCAGAAGATGATTTACAAATTTTCCATAGAAAAATATTCAGGTTTGGAAAACATTTTATTATCATCAATTATTAACTGATTTGAATTTAAATAAAATTACACAAGAACAATAAACTTCCAAATTATCAGATAAAAATTTACCATTTGTTATGTTTATAAAGACGTATTCCAATTATCAAATTTTTATTTCAAAATATTATCATTTAAAATTTCACAAAAAATTCAATTAAATTAAATTAATAAACCACTAAAATTTACGGGTCGTTACACTCTCCCCCACTCAAAACTTTTCATCCCCGAAAAGGAAGGAGGTAGGAGAATAAAACAACCAGAAAAGAAAATAGATTTAAAACAAGATAAAACAAATAATTTAAACCATATAGATTTCAATTTAAATTAATTAATATTTAACAAATTGGTTTAATCCACTTGGTTTCTCTTAAGTTAAACCAATCTATCTATTTCTAAATTCATTATCTTATTGTCTAGTCATCCTCAATTAACAATTTCTAAATCATCAATTTGTATAATCATTTATTATACTCATATTTTACCAACAAATTTAATTCTTTTTTTATTCCAAATTATTATTAACTTTAATCCCCTTAATATATCTTATCACATATATTTAAACCATATAAATTAATTTAAACCATATAAATTTCAATTTAAATTAATTTATATTCAATAATTGATTTTAAATTCAAGGTATTTCCATAAGTTAATCTAATTTCAATTTATTAATTCCTTCACAAAAAAATATTTGTCTCATCTACTATTCAATTAACTTATTATTCTATTTATCTCTATTAACATCCTTATAATAAAAATTTAGTGTATAACATTTATTATAACACTTGAATCTTTCCTTATAAAGTCAAATTTATATTGTATATTATCCAATTACATTTTTAACTTCTGAATAATTTAGGTAAGTTATATTGAAATGCAATTTAATATTATACAAATAAAATTTTCCAATTCAATTATTTCAAGTCTAAACACTTATTCAAAATTTTAGCTTTATTTATAATTGAAAACATCCTTTAACCTAATTTTTAAGAATTAAATTTCCGTTTAATTTCAAACCCTTTAGAGATAAATATGTATATACTATATATAATAAATCAAATTAAATTTAAAATAATATACCCATACTTATATAAATCAAATCATACCTAAGAAATTCAAATCAAAATATTTTCCAAAAAAAACCGTAGCAAAGCTACAGAATGGTCTCTCCACTTCGAAACTCGAAAATGAATGTCGATGATGCTGCAGTCATCACCGAAATTATTTTCCAGCGACTAAAGAGAAAAGTACTTATTCTAACATTTAAAAATTCTTTGGAAACGGTTTCTATTCGAAAATACTTTCAATAATATATATTTTAAAACTTTAAAACCAAGGTTTGAAATCATCGGAAATTAAATTCTCAAATTCCTGATTTAAATTCATTTCAATTCCAAATCAATTTATAAACAATGTTTATAATTTCATTTATAGAACAATAAATGATAATCAAATATTATCATTCAAACAACCAATTTAATTACCTATTAGATTCCAGAATTTTTTTTACTTATATATATAATATAATCATACCAATTTATTTCATTTACCAAATTTGAAAATAATATTGTGTCAGTTTGCTCTGTTAAAGTGTTTTGGAAATCCTATCGATAGCGTTGATCAGACAAATCGGTCGGAAACCCAAATCAACATCAACAACTCAAACAATACAATATATAAAACATTTTAATATATAAATACAAATACACTCCCTCACTCGATTATTCCAGAATGGATTTCAAAACAAGAATAGAGATTCAAATTTTGAGGAATCCTAACTAAAAGAATTCAACTATAAGATAGGCTCGATAGGGAGATAAATAGATTTCAGAGAGAAAGAATGGATAGACTTATATAAATCGCGGTCAACCTTAACCGGGTCAACGGTGACTTCACGAATAGGATCGATGCAGATTTCTGAGACAAACCTACATCCGATCTCAAGAAATAGAATTCGGAATAACAAGAGATAGAGAGAATTGTAAACCGAGGATGCAGAATCTTCGGTGAATCAATGTTCCTTATAAAGGAGTTTCACCCTTTTACAATCATTCGAAGATTGGTGAGACCACCTATTCATTATAAAGATCATTCGAAGTGGAGTTATGGGATACTCCAGAAAAGAAGACAAATAGGGAGAGAAAAGAATGGACTTTGGAACTGAAGGGAACGTTCCAAAATTCAAAGGAACCGAGTCAAAGAAAAGGAATACAAACTTGAACGAAAGTGATTCTGTTATTGAATTTTACTTTATATGTTGAGTTTTGCCTAAAACCTGGCTCTGATACCACATGTAACGACCCACTATTTTGGACCATTAAAATCGACAATAAATCCACACATGTCGGACTTGAATAATTCAAAATAATAGATTGTAATTTAAATTTGGCAAAACTCAGCATATACAGTAAATAAAATAATCACAGATCACAGACATAGAGTAATATGAAATAATGCAGTGGAAACAAAAGAATATTAGTTCATGAAGCTACCATATATATAAAACAGAGTTAAGCAAGATACATCAGGAGTCTCGAATACATAGATGTCTCAATACAATAGTCAAATACAAGATCTGAATACATCACTGGAATCAACTGAATATCTGATAGCAGAATCGATATAGCTAGATCTCCAAGCGAAGCTTCAACTCCAAAGGTGAGTCTCAAATGCTATATCACTCAGTCTGACCCAAGCGTAAAGCAAAAACACAAAACACGCGAGTCAGGATTAACATTCTTATATCAATAAATCCAACTCAAGTGAAATAACAACTAAAATACAAGTAACTCAAAGGATGTTTGGGATAACCATCCTCTAAGGATCCGTTAAACTATCTACTATGTAGTAATATACGCTATTATAATAATGTCTATAGTAAAATAAACTTACTTTTAAATAGCGTTAAGGCTTTACATTTTCCACCTTAACACATAATAGTCCCGGTAGTCTATCCGGTATTAGCATGCTCCCACATCGGGGGCTACCCTCAATACTCCATAGGCTATGGGAGAAATCCAAACTCGTAGTAAAGCTCGATATGGTAGGTGACACGGCACAACAAGGAAATGCCATGGTAGATATACCAATTACACATCCGGGCTGGTGGAAACGCATAGCAGCCACTACCGCCCACCTTGGAACACACTCCCAATCGAAATCGAAGGGTGGCCACCAAATCAATCATAAAGTAATAGAAATGTATCGAAGAAATGCGTCCGATCAGAGGTGCTACCTCATTGGCTCGAGAATCGCTCCTATTTTAGCCACCTTATGCCAACTCACGGGAGTTGGGTCCACGTATATACCTTTAGGATCGTCGCCACCATCCTAGTTCATTCTGGAATCTCCACCGCGTACACAGTTGTTAAAGTGGTTTTCGGTATCGACGGAGAGTATGCCCATATTCGATCCCGGTCTCTTTAACAACCAATCGTTATTATAACACCGTGGTCATTTAAAAATAGTTTATACTTCAAAACCAAAATACCATTTTCATTTCGGAACCCAAATCTATACGATATCATTTACATTTCAAATATATCCATTTCCAAAAATCATAGCACTTTCCAAAGTTATAACATTTTCGAAATCATAGTCTTTTAACATCAAAACACTTTGGAAATCACATCTTTGAAATCATAGCATTTTGGAAATCATAACACTTTAAATTATAGCATTTTGGAAATCATAACACTTTTGAAATTATAGCATTTTGGAAATCATAACCCTTCCTCTTAAACAGTTTAGATATTAAAATTAGTATATAAAATAAAATAGTTATATTAAATAGTTATAAGTTAAAAATAGTTTATAATAAAATGATTTATATTGAAAATGATTTATATTAAAATATTTTATGATAGAATAATTTTATAAAGTAAAATATAAATAGTTTTAGATATAGTTTAAAAATACTTTATATAAAAATAGCTTCCACAAATTTCACAAATCGGTTCAAATCAACTCGAATTCCAAAATTAAAATTTAATCAAATCTCAAATCATCAATTTCAACTCGATTCAGTTTCTAAATAAACCATTTCAAATTATCGATTTCAAATACATATTTAAACCATAAAATAAGCCATTTCAATTTCCATATATTTCAAAGCTATGATTATTCAACATTTCAAAACTAAATTCGATAATTTCATATGTATATCAAATTCACTTAACTATTATTTAGTTTTGAAATATTTACTTAATAAATCCAATAACATTTAAATAAAACTTCAAATTTCAAATAACAGACTATTCCTTCAATTTATTTAAACTTGATGTATTCATTTAATCACCTTAAACCCAAAATCAAGTTATAAAATCAATTCCCAAAAATCTCCTATTCAATAAGTTTCAAATCGATTTTTATTTAAATAAATTCCTAATTAAACACCATTTCAAATCAATTTCAAATCTATCTTTCCACCCTGAATCATTATAAACTATATATTTGAAAATATAAATTTTATATAAATACTTAAACATATTATATATCAACTTTAATAAATCTTTAAAAATCAATATTTATTAAACCATATATTTCTTTCAAAACCATAGAAATCATTTTCAAAATATTTATATATAGACCAACGGTGTCTGTATAAAATTTTCTATCCTATGGCCAAGTGATACGGATATTTATCATTTCAATCCGCAATTTAAACATATATACGGGTATATATCTTTTCAACCCGCAATCCCAAATTCAATTCAATGAAAATCACTTGGGTTTATCATTTCAACCCATAACAATTTTCTCCTATTCTACAGATCGTTCGGGTACGTATCATTTCAACCCATAGGGAATTCTATACTAACAGGGAACTTGCAGAGTGATAACAGATATGATAATAATAATATAACAGGCACACATCATCAATATAATTAACAGATAATGGTGTCAGATGTCATAGGTGAACAGATACAGATAATGGCATATATATAAATGTAAATAACTAACAGCAGCATATTTCAATTGTCGTTTCAATTGAAATCAAATTTAATAAATAAAAGAACGTTAATCGTGAGTGATTGCTCACCTTTCGAGGCTAGACAAATTTGACACAGAAATGAGCTACGAATCCAGAGCAAAGCGAGATGGGCACGAATTCGATGAAGAAAACAGGCACGACGGACCAAAAGCTGATAAAGGGATCGATGAAACAAATCAAATCAGTCTGATATAATTGAAATGAAATGTATATTATATTAATATTGTTATAAAAAAATCAGTACGACAAATGTTAAAATAGAATATATATATATATGATTCAATTCAACCAATTAAGACCCATAGTGAACAAAACATATTTTATAAATGTACGTACCCACTCCCAAAAGACAACATGAACATTATATACGTATCAAATGTCAAAAATGTAAACATAACCAAAAAAAATTCATTGCATCTGCATAAGCAAAGCTACAACATATTTAATTGAACAGATGTTATATAAAACCTTATATAAAATATAAAATATAACATATATATACAATAGCATCTCTGTATATACATTATTCAAAACCCAGACCCAAATATATGCGATTTTCCAACATGGATGCACGTGAATATGTGCTACACGCGCATACATACTGGATATATATACCTCAGATGTACGCAAAGCAAGGACTAAAGTTAGGCCAACGTGGACCAAGACTACACATATACGAAATGTATATATTCTCTGCATATGAAATTTAAATACATCTAACAAATTATACATATGTATATATATAGTAACTAAGTTTTATACATCTAGTATACATATATGTAGTACGGCTAAATCAAATACATATATTTCAGATCCAACATTATATATGCTCTGCAAACAAAATATACACATTGCAGATTATGAAGCTTGTACAAACCAACATGAAATTTACTTAACTATATATATGAAACAACAGCCCAAGTCATTTAGCAAAATTCATTTTTATACTTTGTAAACAAATATATATGTAACTCAGACTTGAACCAAACGTATGCAAAACAGTAAATATCCAACTCATGTTATTGACCAAATATATGCAGCCAAGGATTTGTTGGAAATTAGCAGAGTATATGTATGCTAAAAATTTCAAAAGTCATCATAAAGTCAATGCTAACATACATATCATATATATATATCAAATACTAACATTAACCTCGTATACTTGGAAAGCCAAACTCATGTATATACATATAAATTATAGAACTGATATAGGTATATACAACTAAATAATTTTCATATAAACATATATATACAGCAGCAAAGATATAACTTTATAAATCAAACTTGACCGATCATATATATGTTTATAGTCTAACATATATTATTATAACATATATATTATATACTTATAAAAAAACTGTTGATTATAAAATATAACAGAAATGCCGAATGAAGGCTAGGTGCAAAACGGCTGGAACAAATGCAAAACAAAAATACGAATGCAAACTGAACGTTATATGAAAGCTTCAGGGAATGCTCACTGAACGTTATATAAGCCTAACTATCATATATATAAACTGCGACTGATTTATATATATATATACTATTATATAAATTATTATACAAACTGCATCTAAAAATATAACTTAGAAACACTATAAATTATATACATATATATAACAGCAGCATGAATTTATACTTAAATAGCATCATCTTTGAAAACAATATATAAAGCATGCATGCATATAAATCTTATATAAGCTACATATGGATGCAACAGCATGTAAATAACCAAAACAACTTCGATAATATACACACATGTTTATAAAATATACGAACCAAAGAAACGAAATACCCATTCTCTGTCATCATAAATATATTATACACGTACAGCCTTATAAACTTACACATTTTTTTCAGAGAGAAGAGGATAGTTGGCTAAGGCCGAGCCGACGCAAGGTGGCGGGAAAAGAAATAAAGCGCTGGTTGGAGGAAAACATGGCCGCGTGTTCGATGGACGAGTCAGGGGGAGAGGTGGCGGGGTTGATCTGCTTGCGGTGGTGAAGAGTTTGGAGCGGCTGAAGGTGGAAGGCTCAGGGTTCTCGGTGATGTGGTGTGTTGCTGTTAAGGCCGAAGTGAAACTGAGCTGTCAGTGATAGCCGGAGAATGGAGTCGGTGAAGTGAGCAAGGCGGAGTGAGGGCTGTGGCTTTCGAAATTGAGGAGGATGCATGGGAATGGCAGCCGAATAAAAAATGAAATGAAACAAATTTTTTGAAATAGTGGAATGGAAAGGTCAGCAGTATAATTCTGGGAATATGAAACATATGGCCTTCTGATTAACACGGTAAGAAATGAATGGTCACGGAATATCAAAAGGTTTTAAATCCGAATCGATACGGAAATCGTTCCGTAGATTTTGCCATCTCCCGAACTCTGAAAACACACAAACAAATATACCGTAGAGATCAACACGACGAGACGATCAAAACGGTATACAAATATCGATGGTACAATCATCCTATCAAAAGTCGATAATCGGTATCGAAAATGCTGTAAATCTGTCGAAAATAAGATAAACGAAGCAATAGAAGTCAAAATTTGGAGAAACGAAATATGACGTCTCACTCAGAAGATGATTTACAAACTTATTGTATAAAAATATTCAGGTTTGGAAAACATTTTTTTATCATCAATTTTTAACTGATTTGAATTGAAATAAAATTACACAAGAAAATAAACTTGCATATTATCTGATGAAAATTTTCCATTTGCTATGTTTAATAAGAGGTATTTCAAATATCAAATTTTTATTTCAAAATTTAATTATTTAAAAATTCACAAAAATTCAATTATTTTCGTTATTAAAATCTTTAAAATTTACGGGTCGTTACACTCTCCTCCACTCAAAACTTTTCGTCCCCGAAAAGGAACGAGGTAGGAGAATAGAACAACCAGAAAGAAAATAGATTTGAAATAAAAATAAAACAATTAGTTCAAACCATATAAATTTCAATATAAATTAATTTATATTCAATAATTGATTTTAAATTCAAGGTATTTCATTAAGTTGATTTAATTCCAATTTATTAATACTTGATACAAAAAGGTTTCTTTCAAAACAGAATTTTATTTAATTATCGCATTTACTATTAAATTAACTTATTATTCTATTTATCTCTATTAGCATTTTTTTATAATTAAAAATTAAGTGTATAACATTTATTATGATCACTCAAATTTTATTTATAAAATCATTTTATATTGTATATTATCCAATTACAAATCCAACTTCTGAGTGGTTAAGGTAAGTTATATTAGAATGTAACTGAGTATTATACAAGTGAAATTTCCCAATTCAATTATTTCAAGTTTAGATATTTATTAAAAAAATTGGATTTATTTATAACTAAAATCATCCTTTAACAAAATTTAGGAATTAAATTTCTGATTCACTTCAAGCCATTCAGAGATAATTATGTGTGTGTGTGTGTGTGTGTATATATATCAAATCAAATTAAATTTAAAATAATATACCCATATATATAAATCAAATCATACTTAAGAAATTCAAATCAAAATATTTTTCCAAAACAAAATCATAGCAAAGCTACAGAATGGTCTCTCCACTTCGAAACTCGAAAATGAATGTCGATGATGCGGCCGTCATCACCGAAATTATTTTCCAACGACAAAGAAGGAGAGTACTGATTTAAACATTTTAAAATTCTTTGAAACGATTTCTATTTGAAGATACTTTTAAATAATATACACTTTAAAACTTTAAAACCAAAGTTTGAAATCACCGGAAATTAAATTCCTAAATTCTCAATTAAGTTCATTTAAATTCCAAATCAAATTATAAACCATGTTTATAAATTCATTTATAGAACAATAAATGATAATCAAATATTATCATTTCAAACAACCAATTTAATTACCTTATTAAATTCCAAAAATCTTACATATATATTTATAATATAATCATACAAATTTATTTCATTTACCAAATTTGAAAATAATATTGTGTCAGTTTGCTCTGTTCAAGTGTTTTGGAAATACTATCGATATCACTGATCAGACGAATCGATCGAAAACCCAAATCAACAACAACAACTCAAACAACACACTATAAAACATTTTAATATTAATACAAATACACTCCCTCACTCGATGATTCCAGAATGGGTTTCAAAACAAGGATAAAGATCCAAATATAAAGGGATCCTAACCAAAAGAATTCTAATTCGAAGACAGGTTCGAAACGAAGATGAGAAAGTTAAATAACAAAAGAGAAAAATGGATATACCGATATTAATCGCGGGCGACCTTAACCGGGTCAACCGTGACTTCAAGAATAAGATTTATGTAAAATTCTGAGGCCAATCGACATTAGATCGCAAGAGATAGAATTCAGGCATAGCAGGAGATAGATAGCATCGTAAACCGGGAATACAGAAATCTCCGGTGAATCAATACCGATTGTAAAGGAGCTTCACCCCTGTACAAATCATATAGTGGAGCTATGGGATGCTCCGGAATCGAGAAAACACGAATAGGAGGAGAAAAATGGATTTTGGAACCGAAGGGGAACGTTCCAAAAATTCAAAGGAAACCGAGTCAAAGACGAAGAGATTTAAGCTCGAACAAAAGTGATTCAGTAATTAAATCTACTCTATATGCTGAGTTCTGCCTAAAACCAAAGCTCCGATACCACATGTAACATCCTGAAATTTTCAACCATTCGCATCCATACATGTCGGAATTGAATTGCTCAAAATATCAGATTGTTAATTTAAAATTTGGCAAAACTCAACATATACAGTAGATAAATAATCACAGAATCACAGACACAGAGTAATATAAAATAACGCAACGGAAACAAAGAAATAGTAGTTCATGAAGCTGCTATATGTATATATATATAACAGAGTTAAACAAGATACAACAGAAGTCACGAATACATAGATGTCTCAATACAATAATCAAACACAAGATCTAAATACATCACTGGAATCAACTGAATAACTGAAAGCTTGATAGATAGCTGGATCTCCAAGTGAAGCTCCAACTCCAAAGGTGAGTCTCAAATGCTACATCACTCAGTCTGACCCGACCGTAAAGCAAAACACAAAACACTCGAGTAAGGATTAACATTCTTATATCAATAAATCCAACTCAAGTGAAATATCAACTAAAATACAATAACTTAAAGGATGTTTGGGATAGCCATCCTCTAAGGATCCGTTAAACTATCTACTATGTAGTAATATACGCTATTATAATATGTCTAAAGTAAAGTATACTATTTAAAAATAGCGTTAAGGCTTTACATTTTCCACCTTAACACATTTTATAGTGCCAATAGTCTATACAGTACCGTAATACCCCGTAAACTGGAGCTACCAGAGGATACTCCATAGGTACGACACAAATCAAACTCGTAGTAAGGCACGCTAGGGTAGGTGACACGGCACAACTAGGCAATGCCAGGGTAGGTATACCAATTACACTTCCGGGTCGGTGGTAACGCAGAGCCGTAGCAATCGCCCACCTCGAGCCACACTCCCAAATCAAAGGTGCGCACCAAATCAATCACAAAGTAATAGAATAGCATACGATGGAATGTGTCCGATCAGAGGAGCTACCTCATTAGCCCGTCAATTGCTCCTGTTTTAGCCACCTTATGCCAACTCACGGAAGTTGGGTCCACGCATATACCTCATATAGAATCGTCGCCACCATCCTACTTCATTCTGGAATCTCCACCGCGTACACAGTTGTTAAAGTGGTTTTGGGTATCGACAGAGAGTATGCCCATATCTGATCCCGGTCTCTTTAACAACCAAACGTTATTATAACACCGCGGTCATTTCAAAATAGTTTATACTTCAAAACCAAAATATCATTTTTTTCATTTCAAAAACCAAATCAATACGATATCATTTTCACTTTAAATATATCCATTTCCAAAAATCATATCACTTTCCAAAGTTATAACGCTTTCGAAATCATAGTCTTTTAAAATCAAAGCACTTTGGAAATCACAGCTTTGAAATCATAGCATTTTGGAATCCATAACACTTTCCTCTTAAACAGTTTAGATATAAAAAAATTAGTATATAAAAATAAAATAGTTTATAAAATAAAATAGTTTAAATAAAATAGTTATAAGTCAAAATAGTTTATAATAAAGTAATTTATATTGAAAATGATTTATATTAAAATAGTTTAAATTAAAATAATTTATAAAGTAAAAATATAAATAGTTTTAGATATAGTTTAAAAATACTTTATATAATAAAATAGCTTCCTCAAATTTCACAAATCGATTCAAATCAACTCGACTTCTAAATTCAACTTAATTCAATCTCAATTTATAAATTCAACTCAATTCGGTTTCTCAATAAACTATTTTAAATTATATCGATTTCAAATACAAATTTGAACCACACAATAATCCATTCAAATTTCAATATATTTCAAAGTCAATATATTCAACATTTTCAAAACTAAATTCGATAATTTCATATATATATATATATATATATCAAATTCACTTTACTATTATTTAGTTTTGAAATATTTACTTAATCATTTCAATAATATCTAAATACAACTTCAATTTACAAATTTTAAATAAACAAAATATCCCATTTAAATTTATATAAGTTTGAAATATTCATTTAAGTCACTTTTAATCATATCCAAGTTATAAAATCATATCTTTAAAATTTCAAATTTAATAGATTTCAAATCAACTTATTTAAGTAAAATTCTTAAATTAATATAATTTCAAATCAAATTTCAAATTTAACTTTCCAACCCGAATCATAACAAACTCTATATTTGAAAATATATATATTAAATAAATACTTAAACATATTATATATCAACTTTATTAAATCAACTTTAATAAATCTTAAAAATCAATATTTATCAAAACCATATATTCCTTTCCAAAACCATAGAAATCATTTTCAAAATATTTATATATAGACCAACGGTGTCTGTATATAATTTTCTATCCTATGGTCAAGTGATATAGATATTTATCATTAAATCCGCAATTTAAAAGATATATACGGGTATATATCTTTTCAACCCGCAATCCCAAATTCAATTCAAATGAAAATCACTTGGGTTTATCATTTCAACCCATAACGATTTTCTCCTATTCTACAGATCGTTCGGGTATGTATCATTTCAACCCATAGTGAATTCTATACTAACAGGGAACTTGCAGAGTGATAGCAGATATGATAAAATATAACAGGCATATAACATCAATATAAATAACAGAAAATGGTGTCAGATGTCACAGGTGAACAGATACAGATATTAAGATATATATGGAAATGTAAATAACTAACAGCAGTATATTTCAATTGTTATATCAATTGAAATCAAATTTAATAAATATAAGAACGTTAATCGTGAGTGATTGCTCACCTTTCGAGGCTAGAGGAGTTTGACAACAGAACAAGCTACGAATTCCAAAGCATAACAAGATTGGCACGAATTCGACAAGCTAATAGATAAGAATTAATGAAAACGAATCAGAACTGGATCGATGAAGATAAATAGTATAAGTGAATCTATATAAATATATAACTATATATATAAAATCAAATATATGTATATACATTATATTTTGAAATAAATTCATATAAATGCAAAGTACTTACATTTTAAAACATATATCTAACTCATATAGATTATATATACAGTGTGTGTGTGTGTATATATATATATATCACAGTAACTACACTACCAAATTCACTTTAAATGAATAATATAAACTTATGTAACCATAGCTTTGCATATATATATATATATTCCAGTTTTAAATACAGTAAAAGAAACAAAATTACAATATATATATATATGTGTATAGCCCCACAAAGTAATATAAAGTATCAGGCAAAACTAGATTGTGCAGACTTGACTTTATAATATATGTATAAAATATTTTATATGTAACAGACATTAATATAGCTTATACACAAATCAACACTCTTATATTCATGTCACCCAAAATAGTTATAATCAGATCTATATACATACTACAATATAAATATATTACAACCTATATATTACATTATTTTTAATATATGAACTTATATAACTAAACTGGAATACAACTGCAACAGATATTCAAAATACTGCTATATGCAAACTCAGTATATATACAGTATACAACTACAAATGAATTTAGTTAATATCCAGAATACTTCTTATATAACTGTAAGACTGTAAAATGTACAAAATATACTATTATAAACATTTACATATACTTAAAATTTGCATCTTCTGATATGAACTCCACTCACAGGATATACATATATACATACGTGTAAGCTGTAGATTATACATTCAACTAATATATATATATATATATGAACTTACATGAATATATAGGCCTAACTATCATATATATAAACTGCGACTGATTGATATATATATACTATTATATAAATTATTATACAAACTGCATCTAAAAATATAACTTAGAAACACTATAAATTATATACATATATATAACAGCAGCATGAATTTATACTTAAATAGCATCATCTTTGAAAACAATATATAAAGCATGCATGCATATAAATCTTATATAAGCTACATATGGATGCAACATCATGTAAATAACCAAAACAACTTCGATAATATACACACATGTTTATAAAATATATGAACCAAAGAAACGAAATACCCATTCTCTGTCATCATAAATATATTATACACGTACAGCCTTATAAACTTACACATTTTTTTTCAAAGAGAAGGGGATAGTTGGCTAAGGCCGAGCCGACGCAAGGTGGCGGGAAAAGAAACAAAGCGCTGGTTGGAGGAAAACATGGTCGCGTGCTCGATGGACGAGTCAGGCGGGAGAGGTGGCGGGGTCGATCTGCTCGCGGTGGTGAAGAGTTTGGAGCGGTTGAAGATGGAAGGCTCAGGTTGCTCGGTGATGTGGTGGGTTCCTGTTGAGGCCGAAGTGAAACCGAGCTGTCAGTGATAGCCGGAGAATGGAGTCGGTGAAGTGAGCAAGGCGGAGTGAGGGCTGTGGCTCTCGAAATTGAGGAGGATGCATGGGAATGGTAGCCGAATAAAAAATGAAACGAAACAATTTTTTTGAAATAGTGGAATGGAAAGGTCAGCAGTATAATTCTGGGAATATGAAACATATGGCCTTCTGATTAACACGGTAAGAAATGAATGGTCACGGAATATCAAAAGGTTTTAAATCCTAACCGATACGGAAATCGTTCCGTAGATTTTGCCATCTCCCGAACTCCGAAAACACACAAACAAATACACCGTAGAGATCAACACGACGAGACAATCAAAACGGTATACAGATATTGCTGGTACGATCATCCTATCAAAAGTCGATAATCGGTACCGAAAATGATGTAAACCTGTCGAAAATAAGATAAATGAAGGAATAGAAGTCAAAATTTGGAGAAACGAAATTTGACGTCTCACTCAGAAGATGATTTACAAACTTATTGTATAAAAATATTCAAGTTTAGAAAACATTTTATTATCATCAATTTTTAACTGATTTGAATTGAAATAAAATTACACAAGAAAATGAACTTGCATATTATGTGATGAAAATTTACCATTTGCTATGTTTAATAAGACGTATTTCAAATATCAAAATTTTATTTTAAAATTTAATTATTTTAAAATTCACAAAAATTCAATTATTTACGTTATTAAAACCTTTAAAATTTACGGGGCGTTACAATGACCGAGCGCGAGACGGTCGAGAGGGAGGCCTAATGCTGAATAGAGTTGATTGTACTGAAGTCATGCTAAAGATGGGCCATGCTTGGGCCACTCTTCCTTGATGTGGTATCTGTTGGGGTAGGCTTGGATAGGAACCGACCGTTTGCTTTTGTGACGCCGAATGAATTGTGTTGGCTTTTAGCTTCTACTGGAAATTTGATATAGGAGATCTGGTGAGGATAGAGCTGGACTTGGCTGGACCAGGAGGGACCGGGTCCAGATCTTGCCTCAGTGCGACGGTTTCTTTGGAATGAGATAGTCGGGCCTCATCTTGACGCCTTGCTAAGTAGAAAGGTTGGTTTGAGACCAATATGGATTTGGGTCGGCCTTTGCGAGCTGATGGCAAATCAATTGAGCTAGCTTTGATTGGACTAGACTGTTTTTAATTGGTTCGTTAACTACTTGTAAGAAAATTGAGCAATAGAAGTGATGCAGCGCATACTAGATCTGATGATGCCGCGAATTCCTCCTTAAGTCGTGGCGGCGAAAACCTAGATCACTCCAACCTTATGTCGCGAGATGCTCCAGAAGGTCGTGAACGACCTATGCCAAATACAGTAGGTCGCGAACGACCTATGCCAAATACAGTAGATCGCTCCTCCTCCTTATGTCCAGTAGGTCGCGAACGACCTATGCCAAATACAGTAGGTCACGAACGACCTATGCCGCTCGAGCTATCCTATGTCGCGAGCGACATTCCAGTTAGGTCGTAAAGCTTAGGCCGCGAGCTTCCAGTAGGTCGCTGAATTCTTAAGTCGCTGAAGCTTCCCTTATGTCACGAGTTTTCTTAGGTCGCAAACGAAGCCTAGTTCGCTGAAGATTCTTGTCGCGAGCAGATGTTCCAGAATTGCTTATGTCGCTGCCGAGTTCCTTAAGTCGCGAATTTCTTTATGTCGCTGATGGTTAAGTCGTTTGTTTCTTAAGTCATTTCTTTTATGTCGCACTGTTTGTTAAGTCGTTTGTTTCTTAAGACGCATTGTTTTGTTAAGTCGTTTGTTGTTAGGTCGTTTGATTGTTAAGTCGTGTTGTAATTGTGTTGAAGTCGTATGTGTTGTAATTCCCTATAAATAGGGGTGTGTTGTCATTTGTAAAAAGGAGTGGATTTTTGAATAAAATTTGGTTTGTGCTTTGTGCCACCATTAAAATTGGAAGTTGAGTGTTATCTCCTTTATCCATCTTCGGATATTCGAGTGCGCTCGAATCAACGAACTTGAAGCCGATTCACGGAATCTCGTGCGCGAGATCAACGTCGAAGAATCGTAGATCTTCTAACGCGGTATCATGCGTGATCAATGTGTTGAAGATAGCTAGAATCCGGTATCTCGAGAGATCAACGGATTTGGGCACTTGGGTATCTACAATTCATCAATTCATCTTGTTTCATCGATTCATTTTCCGTGAATTCATCAATTCGTGAGTTGTATGATCTTATAGGCTACGTCATTTGGTATCAGAGCTACGAAACGAACTTTTCCAAGTTCGTTGGATTTCAAGTTTGCGTGATTTGAAGTTTCTGTTTGGATTTGTTAAAGATTTGACAATGCCTCCAAGAAGAGTTAATCGTCATCAGAATGTTGCAGATGTGTATCGAAGAGAAGATGCTGAACAAATGGAGCAACAAATTAGTGATAAATTCAATGAGAAGTTTGATAAGGGAATTAGTAGATTGGAAAGGCTCATGATGGATATGAATCAAATTCGACAAAGAGCATCGCCAGGTTCAAATCAAGGTGGACATAGAATTTCGCCGTCAAATTCCGAGAGGAGAAGAATGTCACCACTATCGGATCGGGAAAGAAGAGAACCGTCAGTTTCAGGAGAAAGAGACGTGCATGGTAGCAGAAATGTTGATGGTCAGAATCGACATCGACATACGTCAGATTTGGAGGAATCCAGTGATGATGGTAGTAGCTCTTGTTGAAACCGTGGCCAAAGGCGAAATCGAAATAGAGATTCAGAAGATGATCGTCGATGGGAGTCGGGGATGAAAACAGAGATTCCAGAATTCAAAGGGGGAATGCTAGCGGAAGAGTTTCTAGATTTTTTATCAAATGTTGAAGAAATTTTTGACTTCAAGGAAGTACCCGAGCATCGTAGAGTTAAGTTGGTTGCTACACGATTGAGGGGAAGAGCTATGGCATGGTGGCAACAAACTAAACTTACACGGGAAAGAATGGGAAAGTCGAAGATTGTTTCATGGGAAAAGATGAAGAAGTTGATGAAGGCTACTTTCTTGCCTTATAATTATCAGTCTCTTATGTATCAGCGCTTACAGAATTTAAGACAAGGGACAAAGTCGGTAAATGATTATGCAGATGAGTTTTATCAACTGATTGCTAGAAACGATATCATGGAAACGGAGGAACAGTTGACATCCAAATTTGTTGGAGGATTGAGAATGCAAATTCAGGATATGGTAAATATGTTTGATCCAAGATCCGTTGCTGAAGCACACCAGAAGGCTCTAGCTTGGGAGAAGCAAGGTAGAAGAGGAGGTGGTGCGTTTACAAGTTCGAGCAATCAGGTGAAGGGGGCTAGTAGCAATACTAATGTTTCCAAGGCTGTTAGTAAACCGGTTGTCAATGAAGCTTCTAAGACCAAGGTCAACAACAATTTCAAGTGTTATAACTGTCAGGAGTTTGGTCATAAGAGCAATGAATGCCCGAAGCCTAAGAAGCGAACGATGGTTGCTGAGGTTGAGGATGGGGATGCAGAAGTAGAATGTTCCAATTCACCGCAAGTTGAGGAGGAAGAAGAATTATTGACGGGAGACGAGGGATATTCTTTAATGATGAGGAGATCTTGCTTGACGCCAAAGCAGGAAGAGGAGACTAGTTGGTTGAGGAGTAATATTTTTCAGTCGACATGCACTATTTGGGAAAAGTTTGTAAGTTTGTTATCGATGCAGGGAGTTGTGATAACATCATCTCTACAGAAGCCGTAAATAAGTTGGCGTTAAAGACAGAGAAGCATCCCAAACCCTACAAATTGGCTTGGCTGAGGAAAGGTGGGGAAGTGAAGGTTGGCCGAAGAGCTTGTGTAACTTTTTCCATCGGAAAGAAGTATAAGGATAAAATTTGGTGTGACGTGGTGGATATGGACGTGTGTCATTTGTTGTTGGGAAGACCGTGGCAGTTCGATAGAGCCGTACAACACGATGGTAGGACTAACTGTTATAGTTTCATGTTCGATGGCACTAGAATCACTTTAGTTCCTAAAAGGCGACAACAAAGTGAAAGCAAGTTGGAGGAGATCGAGGAACTAAAGACTCTGTTACCTTTGAAGGAATTTGTCAAAGAAGTAGAGGATAGCCCTGAAGTATTTCTGTTGATTGGACGTGAAAGTAGTGAAGCGGGTGAAATTCCTGAGGAAGTTAAACCAGTGTTGAAGGAATTTGAAGATGTGTTTCCTGAAGAACTACCAAAAGAGTTACCACCGTTGAGAGACATACAACACCGGATTGATCTTGTTCCGGGAGCTGTGTTACACATAGACCACATTATAGAATGAGTCCAAAGGAGCACGAAGAGTTGAGAAGGTAGGTGGAAGAGTTACTTGAATAAGGGCGCGTACAAGAAAGTTTAAGTCCTTGTGCAGTACCAGCCTTGTTAGTGCCAAAGAAGGATGGAACTTGGAGAATGTGTACAGATAGTCGAGCACTAAACAAGATTACGTTGAGGTACAGATTCCCGATGCCAAGATTGGACGACTTGTTAGATCAGTTGAGTGGAGCTGCTATCTTTTCAAAGATTGATTTGAAGAGTGAGTATCATCAGATTCGAATTCGACCAGGGGATGAATGGAAGACAGCCTTCAAGACACGGGAGGGATTGTATGAATGGATGGTCATGCCATTTGGTCTTTCGAATGCACCTAGTACTTTTATGCGAGTGATGAATCAGATCTTTCGACCGTTTATTGGAAAGTTCGTGGTGGTATACTTTGATGATATATTGATATACAGTGGAAGTTTAGAAGAGCATCTACAACACTTGCGGGAAGTGTTGATGATACTTCGTCAGGAGCAATTTTACGCGGCAACAAAGAAATGCATGTTCATGACACACAGTGTTTGGTTCTTGGGGTATGTATTGTCCAAGGAAGGTATCCAGGTGGATCAAAGTAAAGTTGAAGCAATCAAGGATTGGCCACAACCCAGGACTGTAACTGAAGTGAGAAGTTTCCATGGTTTAGCATCATTTTATCGAAGGTTTATTCCACATTTAGTAGCATGATGGCACCAGTGACAGATTGTATAAAAGGAAAGCAGTTTGTGTGGACTGAAGAGGCTGATTCTGCTTTCCAACAGATCAAGACACTCTTGACTACAACACTGATTCTTAGATACCCAGATTTTCAGTTACTCTTTGAGCTAGATACTGACGCGTCTAAGGTTGGAATTGGTGGAGTGTTAAGTCAAAAGGGTCGTCCAATTGCTTATTTTAGCGAGAAACTTTCTGGAGCCAAGACAAGATACAGTACCTATGACTTGGAGTTCTATGCTATTGTCCAAGCCATAAAGCATTGGAGACACTATTTGTTTCATAAAGAGTTTGTATTGTATACTGACCATAAAGCATTGAAACATTTGCAGGGATAGGATAAGATTGCAGCCAGGCATGCTTCATGGATTGCATACTTGTAACAGTTTACATTTGTTGTAAAGCATAAGTCGGGAGTTACAAATCGTGTGGCAGACGCATTGAGTAGAAGAAATCATTTGTTGACTACGATGAGAGTTGAAGTAACGGGGTTTGATGTATTTCCAGATTTGTTTGTTGAGGATCCTTACTTTGCCAAGATTGTAAATGAAGTCGAGAAAGGGAGGACGGATGAGTATGTGTTGGTAGAAGGTTTTCTATTTAAAGGAAATCGGTTGTGTATACCAGAGTGCAGTTTGCGAATGAAGATTGTGAAGGAATTGCATGAAGAAGGTCATGTGGGAAGAGATCGTACCTTGCAGTTGATTTCTCAATCTTAATTTTGGCCTTCCATGAGGAAAGAAGTTGAAATATTTGTGCAGAGATGTCACATATGTCAAGTTTCCAAAGGGACAACTACGAATGCAGAATTGTATATGCCATTGCCCGTGCCTACTAGACCATGGGTTGATGTTAGCATGGATTTCGTTTTGGGTTTGCCAAGAACTCAACGAGGGAATGATTCTATATATGTTGTGGTGGATAGATTTTCGAAGATGGCACATTTCATAGCTTGTAAGAAGACCGCCGATGCAGTCCGTGTTGCTCAATTGTTCTTTAAAAAGGTTTATCGACTACATGGACTACCTGAGTCTATTGTTTCGGACCGGGATACTCAAAGTCTAAGTCATTTTTGGTTGAGTCTATGGAAGATGGTTGGGACTAAGCTGAATTTTAGTAGCGCCTATCATCCACAAACGGATGGGCAAACGGAAGTGGTGAACAGATCTTTGGGAAACTTGTTGAGATGTCTTGTGAAGGATAATTTGAAGAGCTGGGATGTGAAATTGTGTCAGGCAGAATTCGCACATAATCATGCCGTTAATTGAAGTACTGGATTCAGTCCATTTCAAGTAGTATATTCAACAATTCCGAAGGGACCGTTGGATTTGTCGACACTTCCACTTCAGAAAGGGGTTGTTAAACGTGCTTGTGATTTCGTGAATGAGTTGCAGGAGTGTCATAGGATTGTTCATGAATGATTGCTTAAGTCAAATGAGAAGTATAAGCAATTGGAAGATAAGAAGCGAAGGAGTGTGGACTTCAAAGAGGGTGATTTTGTTTATGCAGTATTGACGAAAGATCATTTTCCAGTTGGAACTTACAACAAGTTGAAAGCTCGAAAGATTGGTCCAGTAGAAATCTTGAAGAAGATCAATGATAATGCGTATCTGTTGGGCGTGTTCTCACCCAGAAGACCTGGAGACCAAGAAACTTGCTTCATTCGGCAGACCCATTCGGCAGGCACCATTCGGCAGACCCATTCGGCAGGCACCATTCGGCAGACCTCGCTCAACCCCATTCGGCAGGCACCATTCGGCAGACCTCACCCGAACCACCTCCTGCCGAACCAACTGAACCAACCTTCCCAACTCCACACCGAACCAAACCTCTCCAATGCTGCCGAACCAAGTAACATCTCCAACAACTACCGAACCGGCCTACACCGGACCAACTTCCCACCGGTCCAAACCCTCCACCGGATGAAACAGCATCAAACCTTTGCACTCCTTCCACCGAATCAAGGGATGCCGAACCAAGATGCGCCAGGCCAGATTCCCTCAGCCTAGGCCCGCCAGCAGCTATATACATCCAAGACCCCTGCCCCCAGCCTCACTCTATAAATAGAGGGGCAGGGGTACAACAATGGGGGACAAGTTTTGAGAGCTCAAGCACGGAAGGAACTCTTCAAACAACTTTCTTTTACTTACACCAAAGCTTTGTACTTGTAATCATAACAAAAGAAGAGAAATAACATATAAAGTGGACGTAGGCACATTCTGGCTGAACCACTATAAATCTGCGTGTCTTTTTACATTTTAGCCCCTGTTTTTTACGTATTTGCATAAGTCGCTCAAATTACTAAGAATAACATAAGATCTACTAAATCATACACCTTTGAGGTGTTTGTCCATTTTTTGCGCAAACATTTTTGGTGCTTTCACTGAGAACTAGAAGCTCGAAGCTTCAGCTTCATCCGCTTAACAAGTTTTCCTAACAGCCTCGTCCGCCACTTGGAAAACATGCCTCCCAAACAGAGAAAAGATGTTAACAAAGGAAAAAACATCGCATCCAGCAGTCTTCCAGATCCAGCTGTCACGAATCAAGTAAATCGTCCTCCTCCAGCAACGGTAACAAATGAAGGACAGGCTAACCCAACCACTCCTGCCACAGAACAGCCTGCAGCAATTACTAGGGCAGATTTGGACAGAGTTGTTGTTGAAGTAACTAACCACTTCACGTCCCAGCAGGAAGCCTTGGTGGACCATCTCATGTCACGCTTGAGGGACGCTGAAGAATCCAACCGCAACACTGAATCATGGGGCGAGTCCCAGTCTGGAGGATCTCAGAGACAGCAAAGGTCTTCCTTCTTCGAAGAAGCTAACGGCAGAAGTAGCCGTGGTAGGAGCCGAGACCGAGCACAGCCCGAAGTTAGGCCTGAGGAAACGTTTGGTACCGAACCCAACGGGGAAGGTACCGGGCGAAGGTCAACTGTAGCTGAGCCTGTCATGCTGCCTAACCACAGAAACACCAGTGAACGGGGCCGAGCTAGAGTTCAGCCCGGAGTTGGACCCGAGGAAGTGCTTAGATCAGAACCCAACAGGGGAAGATCAAGGCAAGGGCCGACTGTGGCTGACCCAAGCATGCTCCCAGAAGATCAAAGGCAGCCACTGGAAAATATGAGGAATGATAGACGATACCATCCCTACAGGTCGTCTGGACGGAATCAATCCCACAGAACAGAACCAAACTCATTTCTATCTGCTCCAAGTTCTGATGAAAGGATGGCACGCTTATTCAGAGAGTGTGTCCAACGGGAGCAAAGAGATCGAGGGATAGGCGCTAGGGTAACCAGCCCTTTTGCCCACAATATCGAAATTGCTATCACCCCCCGAGAATGGAAGATGCCAACAATGGAACCCTACAAAGGAACCTCCGATCCCGTTGTACACTTACAGAGGTACACGCAGCATATGCTCATGAGTGGAGCAACAGAGGGAGTACTGTGCAAATGCTTTCCGCTCTTCTTAGCAGATCTTGCTACCTCCTGGTTCTGTCATCTACCCCAAGGATCCATCAGCTCATGGGAAATGTTGAAAGAAAAATTTATCAGTCAGTTCCGCATTCATGTGGAGCAACCTAAGGACGCTTATTCCTTATCCAGCGTCAAACAGAAACCCGGAGAAAAGCTGCAGCAATACCTAACCAGATTCAACGCCGCAGCAGCCGCAGTTCAAGATGCCGATGAGAAGCTTATCCTAATGGCCCTCTGCAGTGGGGTGCATCCGGACACTAAATTTGCTAGAAGGTTGACAAAAGAAAAACCAGCTACTTTACCCGATTTCTTCCATGAAGCCGGGAAATACATGAGGCTTGAGGATGCTGCCATTGAAGGGCAGTCAGGACAGCAAAGTAAGACAACCCATGGCAACGCCCCTGCCGTGGCGAGGGACGTTCGAAGAAATGATTCCAGAGACAATGCTGGGGGCAAGAAGGTAGAAAAGCGCCTATATCGGCCAGGACCAAGATTCGACACTTACACCCCTTTGAACGAGACCGTCGAAAATATCTTCCTTGCCACCCAAGGCGAAGTTAGATACAAACGCCCACCATACAAGAAGGAATCAGATAACGCACAGAAGTCTGGAAAATTCTGCCGCTTCCACGAATCTCACGGACATGATACCAACGAATGCCATCATCTCCGAGATCTGATTGAGGAACACATCAGAAGGAAGAAACTGGAACGTTATGTAAAAAGTCAAGACAGGACTCCAGCCCCTGCCAATGAAAACCCAAGGCTACCCTCACCAGGGACCGACAGAGGAAACCGCAACGCTAGCAGCTCTAGTCAAGAGAAGATAGTGGTCCATACCATCTCAGGAGGTCCGCACATCGCAGACAGAAGTTGGAGAGAGATGGAAAGATATGGGAAGTCGCTTAGAGACAATAAAGATTGTGTCAATACGGTTATAGAAGAGCGCCACCCAAAGCGGAAAGAAAGCGATGACATCATATTCAATAAACGCGACCTAGAAGGAAGACAGTACCCTCACATGGATCCCATGGTTATCTCTGCCCGACTCGGTCCCGCCGAAGTTTACCGAATCCTGGTAGACACTGGAAGCTCTGTAAATATCCTTTTCAAACACGCATTCGACAAAATGAAGCTATCAATGAAGGATGTATCTCCCTGCGATAAACCACTACACGGTTTCACTGGAGATGCGAAGATGCCCCTCGGGCAGCTGGACCTCTTTGTTGAGATTGGAAGCCATCCCCGCTCCGTTGTAAGGAAACAGACGTTTGTGCTGATAGAAAACCATTCGGCCTACAACGCCTTCTTAGGAAGACCAGCCTTATCTGACTTCCAGATTGTCCTAGCCCCATGGTGCCTGAAAATGAAATTTCCAACAGACAATGGGGTAGGGGAAGTGGAAGGAGACCAGGATATTGCACGAGACTGCTATGTAACCGAACTTCGCAACAACCACAGGAAAGATAAAGGGAAAAGTGTAGAGATTGCCCTCTGCACAAAAAGCCTTGAAGCATAGCAACTAAAGAAAGCCCCTCCTCTTCGATACACCAGCGACCCTTTCAATGAATTAGACCCTAGGGACAAAGAGGAGGAGGCCACCGCCGAGCCTGCAGAAGCTATGGAGTTTATATCTGTAGACAGGCACGACTCAAGTAGGCTACTGAAAATTGGGTCCCAGCTGAAAGCTGAATTGAAGGAACAACTCATTGATTTTCTCCGCCACAACTTGGATGTGTTCGCTTGGTCACACGCTGACATGACCGGAATCTCCCCCGACATAGCATGCCACGTATTAAACATTGATCCTACCAAGGCGCCTGTAAAACAAAAAAAGAGAAGTATGGGGGCAGAGCGATCAGCAGCCCTCGATGAAGAAGTAAAGAATCTACTCGCCAATGACTTCATACGAGAAGCTGTTTACCCAGAATGGATCGCCAACCCGGTACTAGTAAAGAAGGCTAATGGGAAGTGGCGGACTTGCATTGACTTCTCCAACCTAAACGACGCCTGCCCAAAGGATTGCTTCCCGCTTCCCAGAATCGACCAACTTGTAGACAGCACAGCCGGGCACGAACTCCTATCTTTTATGGATGCATACTCAGGATATAACCAAATTCCTATGCATGCTCCCGACCAAGACCACACTAGTTTCATCACCGACCGGGGTTTATACTGCTACAAAGTGATGCCTTTCGGACTTAAAAATGCAGGAGCCACCTACCAGCGCCTCGTCAACAAGATGTTTGCAGGGCTAATAGGACAAACTATGGAAGTATATGTGGACGACATGCTGGTGAAATCGCGGAAAGCCAAAGATCACGTAAGCCACCTAGGCGAGATGTTTCAAGTACTTCGGCAATATGGAATGAAGTTGAATCCACTAAAATGCTCCTTCGGTGTGTCGTCAGGGAAATTCTTAGGATTCATCGTTCATGCCAGAGGGATAGAAGCAAACCCTGAACAAGTCCGAGCATTAAGGGACATCAAGATACCTTCCACCTGAAAGGAGAAGCAAAGCCTAAATGGAAAAGTGGCCGCCCTAAGCCGATTCATCTCCAAAGCAACGGACAAGTGCGTCCCCTTTTTCGAAGCTCTAAAGAAAGATAAAGGAAAGTTCGAATGGACGGACGAATGCTTAACCGCTTTCCTTAACCTAATCGAACACCTCCAGAAACCACCGGTACTCTCGACCCCAAGCGAAGGCGAAGAATTATACCTATACCTTGCTGTGTCATCTCACGCTTTAAGCGCTGCCTTGGTAAGGGAAGACAACCGCACGCAACGACCAGTTTACTTCGTCAGTAAAAGGTTTACTGGGGCAGAAGTCAGATATCCTAAACTTGAAAAGTTAGCATACTGTTTACTAATCACTTCACGAAAACTACGTCACTACTTCCAATCCCATTCCATCAAAGTTCTGACCGATCAACCACTGAGGCAGGTACTCCATCGTCCCGACACCTCCGGGCGACTACTTAAATGGTGTATTGAGCTGAGTCAATATGATATCACCTATCACCCTCGCACCGCCATCAAGGGACAAGCCATGGCTGATTTCATTGCAGAATTCACTACCAACGAGGATAAGGAGCAACTGGAAATAACGGAAGATATCAAGTGGAATCTCTTTGTGGATGGTGCATCTAACGAACAAGGCTCGGGGGCAGGTGTGGTAATAATCACTCCCAGGGGAAATAAACTGCACTATGCTATAAGGTTGGAGTTCGCTGCCACCAACAACGATGCAGAATATGAAGCAGTGATAGCTGGACTAGAAATTGCCATAGAAATCGGAGCCAATTCTTTGTGTCTTCACAGCGATTCTCAACTTATTGTTAATCAAATACTAGGAGAATTCCAAGCTCGAGAGGAACGACTCATAGCATATCTAAAGAAAACCAAGTTGCTTCTCAGCCGATTGGATCAGTACTTAGTCAAACACATCCCTCGGGAAGAGAACCAAGAGGCCGACGAATTGGCAAAGCAGGCGAGTATGGGAGACATCGCCATCTTCGGGGCAGTAACCATCTCAAAGCAAACGGTCCCAAGTTTTGAGCAAGTGAATCTGATAGCCGCAGCCGAAGAAGCAACTTGGATGACTCCCATCCGAGACTACCTACAAAGTGGCACACTACCCAACGGGCGTAATGAAGTCAAGAAAATCTTGAGGAAAGCGTCCCGCTATACAATACAAGAAAACATCCTCTATCGGCGCGGTTTCTCTAACCCATTATTAAGGTGTGTCGCCGGAAGGGAAGCCAAGGAAATCTTATCCAGCATCCATCAGGGGAGCTGTGGAGATCACACCGGGGGGCAAATATTAGCAAAAAAGATACTCTGATACGGATATTTCTGGCCCACCTTAAGCAAGGACGCCTTAGATTTCGTCAAGAAGTGTGATAGATGCCAAAAATTCGCTAAGATCCCTCGGCTACCAACAACCGAGATTACTCAGATGACCAGCCCTTGGCCCTTCGCGATATGGGGAATTGACTTAATCGGCGAGCTACCAATGGGCCGAGGCGGGGCCAAATATGCTATAGTGGCAGTTGATTATTTCACCAAATGGGTGGAAGCGGAACCTCTAAATAAAGTATCTTCAGCAAAAGTTATTAACTTCTTGATCAAAAATGTTCTATGCAGGTACGGAGTCCCACTAAAAATCATATCAGACAATGGACTTCAGTTTGACAGCGAGGAATTTGCCAACTGGTGCCAAGAACACGGAATTCACAAAAGCTTCTCATCCGTAGCATATCCCCAAGCAAACGGCCAAGTCGAAGCAGTCAACAAAATTCTGAAAACTCTGGTCAAAAAGAAGCTCGAAAAGTCAAAGGGTGCTTGGGTGGATGAACTCCCCACGGCACTATGGGCCTACCGCACATCTTTCAGAACATCAACAGGGCACACTCCTTTCTCTTTGGCATACGGATCGGAGGCTATGCTCCCAGTTGAAACCATTGTGCCTTCCCACCGTAGGATCCACTATAACCCAGAAGAGAATGAAGAGCTCCTCAACATGTCTTTGGATCTAGTCGAGGAGAGAAGGAATGATGCAGTCCTTAAAACAGCAGCCCACAAGCAAAAGGTGGTAGCACAATACAACTCCAAAGTCAAGCATCGTACCTTACGAGAAGGGGATCTTGTCCTCAAGCGAATCTTCCCTCGCCCCGGAGCACTAGACCCAGTCTGGGATGGACCATATGTAATTCATAAAGATCTCCACAACGGAGCCTATATTTTGTCAACAGTGGACGGAGAGGTGTTCCAGAGGGCATGGAACATCCAACACCTCCGTCGATACTTTTTTTAACTTGTATTGCCCATATGAAGTGAATTAACAAAGAGAATCAGTGGACGTAGGCCTTTTCGTGCCGAACCACTTTAAAATACCTTGTCTCTTTTTTTGTTCCTTTGTATCTTGGCTGCTTGTTAACTTTATCCTTTTCTGTTGAACAAAATCCTGAGTATACAGCATTTCTATTCAAAGCACTCCACAACACAACTTCACCTGTACAAGACCTAACAGGTACTATGCGAATCTATGCCCTCGCCAATGAGACACTTTTGCTCCAGCATCCCTCTGCTGCGGGTTAACTCATTGCTCGCGACGGCCCTTAAAGCCAACTGTAATGAGCCGATTATAAGCCACCAAGAAGGCCGACTATAGCCGAGGCAGCTCATTACGGCGTTAGGCTCGCCGGCAACTGTGAACCGACTATAAGCCCCAACATAAGGTGTGGCCAGCCAGGGGCAGTTCACAGTTGACGATCGGCAACCACGCTAGCCGGCCACAGTAGATCGAATAATACCCACGATTACGGGCCATAATGGCCCGGGTAGTTACTGTGCGCGATCTCGGCTCCGATGTGTCTTAAGTGCGGCTGTGGTAAAAAAGAATTAACTCCCCGCGGAGGCGTAAGATGGGTGACGAATGTCTCCAAGACCCACGGCTAGGGAAAGTGACTACAAAACCCGTTTGCCACGAACTTAAGCACATCGAAGGCCTTCCGTGATTGGAAGTTTTACCTTTTTTACGTATTTCAATTTTACTTAAAAAGCTTTTTTCCTATCCCCTATAACAATCCCTAAAGTACATGATACAGAGTAGGAGATACTCGCCAATGGGTGTAGGGACTCACAGTGGCAGGACATTCGGCTACATTCCATGCTCGGTTCTACAAGATATTCAAGACTGCCATCTACGATTAAAACATGAAAGGCGGTATTTTCTTCTTTTATGTACAAATACATGACTATAATTTGTTCACACCACACGCTAATATTGCAAGTCATAAAATTATGGTTTAGAACCAGAGTCTAACATCAAACACAATTTAATTACAAGAATATACATAGCTAACATTTCTCATACGATATGTCGAAATAACAACAAATATTCAAGAAACGACAAAATCAGCTTAAGTTAAAAAAAAAAAAATTTTACACGTCAAGCATAATGTTGATTGTCACAAGTAGCAAGAATTACAACTTAGAAGTTACTCTACTATCTTAAGACTAACATATACAACCATGCCAAGCCTACAAAAAGAATTTTCCAGGTCTAATCAGGGAGCCGGTTGCGTCGGAGTCTTGTCCTTGCTCTGTTGCCCGCCTGTCCGGTCATAAAAAGGATTCATTAGTAATAAGCAACCAAGTTAATCGGGAAGCTGAAAAGGAAAACTTACCAGCATAAGCTTACTGGCCACTCTGGTCGTCATCATCCACTTGCACCCCTGCCTCCTCAGCAGCGAGCAACCGCATACCCTCCTTCACTGCCGCCTTCTCCCCCTTGGCAAACTGGGCAGTGACCGCATCCATGCTGAAGGCCACGCCACCATCTTTATCCGCGTCGGCCTTGGCCTCTTCCAAAGCCCGAAGATAGATCTTAGCCATGACCCTGGGATAATCATCCATCCAAGAGAGATTGCCCTGCTTCCAAGTTCGGAAATACATGTCCTGGAGCATGTCATCCATCATTCCCTCATTCTCCTCAAACTCCCTCATCCGGGCCTCGGAAGCCGACAACCTTTCGACGGCAGCATCTCTCTCCAATCTGTATCTCGAGCAATCAGCCTGAAGGGACCTCCGCATCACCTCCATCTCTTCCCTCAACTTAGCTTGAGCAAGCTCTGCAGCCTCAAGTTTCTCGGACAATTCCTCCACCTGCTCGAGATCCGCTTTCCGAACCTCATCCACCGTGGCAATAGCCATGTCAATCCGCTCTTTGCAAGTAGCTTCCATTTTCCGCAATTCGGCCCGACTGGCCTCTTCCATGGTTTTCCTTAGTCGCCCAGTAGCAGCCTCATGCTGAGAAATCTGAATAGCCTGATCCGCAAGCTGTTTGGCCTGATCCGAAACCACCAATCGTAGTCGGATATTGGCGCTCCCAATCTCCTCTCCGGCCTTAACCAGCCGAGCATGATGCCCCATCAGCCTCTTGGTCTCCTCTGCCACCCGATCAATATTAGCCTTGGCCTCATCTCCCATAGTGACTATACGAGTAGTGAGTAAATCGAGATCTAAGGACTTGGCTTCATCAAGTACTCGTACCATGGGGTTACGGGGGAGAAGGTGTTCACCAGTGACTTCGTCAAAAGTAATATCATGAGAGCTTGGATCCAGATCAGGATGACCCGCAAATGGATTACGATCCAAGTCGGGACGGTCGATATGAATAACAGAAGGGTTTCCGGACGGGTGCGGAGAAGGTGCAAACTCGCTACCCTCCTCAGTAATATCATGAAGAGGCTGAGCCGGAGGCTGAGGACCGGGCGAAGTTTCGGATAAAGGATGACTCCTCTTCCTCTGCTGAATACCCTCTTCGATGACCCTAAGAAGAGGACGGTAGCCGACTACATCCCCGGAGCGTTGGCTTGAGGGCTTCGGCTTAGCAGAAATTTTGGAAAGTTTATATTGCTCAAGCCTGTGTCGAAGGTCTGAAGCTTTGGACGTCTTGCCTACTCCTGATATAAAGAACAAGTGTCACAAACTTACATTACTATACGATTCGAGAAACGCGGTAAATTACAAGTTAAAAAAGGAAAAGAAACACAGCTGTGGTTGTACAAACCCTGGGGAGGAGTGGGATACTGCAATAAGTCCTGGATTTCATTCCAGGACGGGAGCGGGTCATAAAATATTCCTAAGTCCCTATCATTAATGAAGCATGCAGGAGTCAAGAGTTCACCTTGAGTCGTCGGAGCCACCTTGGCTGGAATGGTCGGAGAAGACTCACTTGCACCAGTCCCGGCTTTGTCCGCCTTCCCGGTCTTCTCTGCCAAAGCCGGATCCTCATCCAACCCCTCAAAAGCCTGGTGGAACGCATCATCCGTCCACTCCTGAATCTCGCCCGCTTGCCCAGGAAGTAGGGCCCCGGTGCCATCGCCACTTTTGTCACCATCCCGACCATCTCCACCCTCGCCTCTTTCCTCCTCTATGTCTTCCTCCTCCCGGGTAAGTGGACAATTGCTGGGGGAGGGACCGTCCGATTTCTTGAGTTTCTTACCTCCGACAGCTGGAGGTTTTGTGAAAGGTTTCCTCTTGCTACTCTCTGTCGTAACACCTTCCTTGGTCTGAGCAGCCGCCCTCTCCTCCGCCGTTTCCCTCAACTTAACTACAGACTGCTGCGGAAGGATTAAGTTATATTCCAGAAGAATCGCATTTCTAATCAAGAAGGCAGATGATCTATATTTCCCAAGAATGGCTTCTATCTTGGCCGCCGTCTGAACCAGGCGGTCAGTCTCCACAACCGGAAAGCCACCTGTCGCTAGCAAAAATGAGAAAGTATGAGAAGAAGCATCGCAATCGGAATAGAAATTATAAGTAAAAGCATCAACTTACATCCAGAAGTAAAGCGCCGGATTGAAACGGAGTCGTCCCTAACAAAGAACCACTCTTTCTTGAACATGCTGAATTTAGAGTACAGATCCAAGACCGGTTTGAAGGTCACGACTGACTCCAAGCTAATGTATGGGGATCCTTTCTTGTAGCCTCTCAAATTATATAAGTACCGGATCTCCCAGTTGGAAGGAGGGCGCCCGTATTTCCTCTGAAAGATGACGAAAAGGCTCGCCAGTATGCCATAAGAGTTGGGCTGAAGCTGGAATGGGGTCACCTTTAGATACGTGAGGAAGCTGACTACCCAAGCATTGAGAGGCGGGATAGCACCACACATACAATGGTACCTACTATAAGCAAAGTACCCTTCGGGAGGATTGTATGGCATGACTCCTGGGCCCGGCAACAGCATGAGGGCTCTATCGATCCCAAAGGAACGAGATATAACATCGAGCTGCTCCTCTTTGAGAGAGCTAGGAAAGCAGTCAGGCGGGGAATCCAGCAGCTCCTGGGGACCATGTCCATCCACTAATGACCTTGGGGCGGGCCCATGACGCTCCGATCCTGATTGAGCTGGGGGCACGGCCGAGGACTCTCCTTCGCCCCCGGACTTCCTTTTACCTGATCGGGTTTCCACTCTTTGAGACATTATCTGCAAACACAGGGAAATTATATCATTAGAGCATACAAACAATGTAGTCTGGAATTTCACTTAAAGTCCAAAGCATACAAATCAATAGTTCATTCGGTAGTACAACTCAATAGGCCATTCGGTGGCACAACTCAATAGGTCATTCGGTGGCACAGCTCAATAGGTCATTCGGTGGCACAACTCGATGGTTCATTCGGTAGTACAACTCAGTAGTTCATTCGGCAGAAATAATCGTACCTGGTTCGGCTAAATTACTTGGTCCGGCTAGAATGCTTGATTTATTTGATAACTTGATTCGGCTAATAACTTGGTCCGGCTAACACTATAATTCGACAGATAAGAAAAGCGATGGCCTAAGCCCCCTATTTATAAGGGAAGAATGAATGACCGGACCATCCGGTTCGGCTCAGGTACCGAATACGGTCACTCGAGACAAAACAAAGCACGCCATATTCAAGAATATGCCCCACTTTGGGGGGCAAATGTTGGGCGTGTTCTCACCCAGAAGACCTGGAGACCAAGAAACTTGCTTCATTCGGCAGACCCATTCGGCAGGCACCATTCGGCAGACCCATTCGGCAGGCACCATTCGGCAGACCTCGCTCAACCCCATTCGGCAGGCACCATTCGGCAGACCTCACCCGAACCACCTCCTGCCGAACCAACCGAACCAACCTTCCCAACTCCACACCGAACCAAACCTCTCCAATGCTGCCGAACCAAGTAACATCTCCAACAACTACCGAACCGGCCTACACCGGACCAACTTCCCACCGGTCCAAACCCTCCACCGAATGAAACGGCATCAAACCTTTGCACTCCTTCCACCGAATCAAGGGATGCCGAACCAAGATGCGCCAGGCCAGATTCCCTCAGCCCAGGCCCGCCAGCAGCTATATACATCCAAGACCCCTGCCCCCAGCCTCACTCTATAAATAGAGGGGCAGGGGTACAACAATGGGGGACAAGTTTTGAGAGCTCAAGCACGGAAGGAACTCTTCAAACAACTTTCTTTTACTTACACCAAAGCTTTGTACTTGTAATCATAATAAAAGAAGAGAAATAACATATAAAGTGGACGTAGGCACATTCTGGCTGAACCACTATAAATCTGCGTGTCTTTTTACATTTTAGCCCCTGTTTTTTACGTATTTGCATAAGTCGCTCAAATTACTAAGAATAACATAAGATCTACTAAATCATACAACTTTGAGGTGTTTGTCCATTTTTTGCGCAAACAGTATCAGTTAAGGTTGACGGAAAATGTTCATACTTCTGATGTTTTCAATGTCAAACACTTAATTCCGTATTATGGGGAGAAGCTTGTCAAAGAAGAGGAGAGCGTGAATTTGAGGTCGAATTCTTTCCAACAAGGGGAGGATGATGCAGCGCATACTAGATCCGATGATGCCGCGAATTCCTCCTTAAGTCGCGGCGGCGAAAACCTAGATCATTCCAACCTTATGTCGCGAGATGCTCCAGAAGGTCGCGAACGACCTATGCCAAATACAGTAGATCGCTCCTCCTCCTTATGTCCAGTAGGTCGCGAACGACCTATGCCAAATACAGTAGGTCGCAAACGACCTATGCTAAATACAGTAGGTCGCGAACGACCTATGCCGCTCGAGCTATCCTATGTCGCGAACGACATTCCAGTTAGGTCACGAAGCTTAGGTCGCGAGCTTCCAGTAGGTCGCTAAAGTCTTAAGTCGCTGAAGCTTCCCTTATGTCGCGAGTTTTCTTAGGTCGCGAATGAAGCCTAGGTCGCTGAAGTTTCTTGTCGCGGGCAGATGTTCCAGAATTGCTTATGTCGCTACCGAGTTCCTTAAGTCGCGAATTTCTTTATGCCACTGATGGTTAAGTCGTTTGTTTCTTAAGTCGTTTCTTTTATGTCGCACTGTTTGTTAAGTCGTTTGGTTCTTAAGACTAATTGTTTTGTTAAGTCGTTTGTTGTTAGGTCGTTTGATTGTTAAGTCGTGTTGTAATTGTGTTGAAGTCGTATGTGTTGTAATTCCTTATAAATAGGGGTGTGTTATCATTTGTAAAAAGGAGTGGAATTTTGAATAAAATTTGGTTTGTGCTTTGTGCCACCATTAAAATTGGAAGTTGAGTGTTATCTCCTTTCTCCATCTTCGGATATTCGAGTGCGCTCGAATCAACGAACTTGAAGCCGATTCACGGAATCTCGTGCGCGAGATCAACGTCGAAGAATCGTAGATCTTCTAACGCGGTATCGTGCGCGATCAACGTGTTGAAGATAGCTAGAATCCGGTATCTCGAAAGATCAACGGATTTGGACACTTGGGTATCTACAATTCATCAATTCGTCTTGTTTCATCGATTCATTTTCCGCGAATTCATCAATTCGTGAGTTGTATGATCCTGTAAGCTGCGTTAAGAAGGCTTTTACTTGAGCTATAACGACTTCCAAGTCATAAAGTTTGTCAGCTCTAAGTTGCTAGTGAATTCTCTTTGGAAATAACCCTACATCCTTATTTTATAAAAACTATTATTTACATTCCCCCTTAACATATGCATAACATCCTTATAATAATAGTTACCCCTTTAGTCTTGGTTCCATTCATACACCATATTTTACATACAACATCCAAAATTTCCGCAAAACAATATGCATAATTTTTTACTTAACATATACCATACAATTTCCAAAACTATCCACTGACTAAATTTATGTTTTACCACTGTTAGTTTTCTCACGTCCTCGGCTTTTGTTAGGAGAAAAAATTGAAAGCCCTAACAATGCCACCATGTCATTCTCAATCTCATCCACAGCTCTGTTGTGCACAAGATCGACATCTTCTATTCCTCTTCGTCAACACGTAAAACATATTATTATTATTATTTAATCTCATCGCAGTCCAGCTTCATGATCAAGATTCCTAAGTAAGCAACTGCAAGGTAATAATAAAAACCTAAAGGAGTAACTATGAGAGAATTATACGAACCTAGGGAAGCAACTATGAGATAATAATATAAACCTAGCGAAAGTACTGCACGGTAATAATATTTCTTACGTATTTCTGTTGTATGATGCGTGAATTCAACATATTTCTTCCTAGTACTAGAAAAAGAAAAAAATAGGAATTTTTTTAACTCTTTTCCAAACTTTGCTTCAAAATCATAATCCTCCTCTTTTTCTACTTCAAAATCATAATCTTTTTTTATTCTAATCCTAAAGCATACTCTTCCTCTTCAATTTTCATGATTAGATAATAAAAATTTTATTTTCTGTCTTTTGTTGTTCAATTGAGATTTTAAGGTTATAATAGATAAAAGTTAAAACATATCCTATGTATTCTTTTCTGCCCTTGGCACATAAGGGTATTTTGTCTTAATTTTTTAAATAAAAAACCGATGTATGTTTTATAAAATTTGGTGTACAAATAAAATTAGCCAACCCTTTATTTCTAACATAGAATTTTTGATTTAAGAATTAAAACACAAATTTTATGATTTTTCTAATAAGATATGTGTATGATATGTTAGATATGTTTTGATAGTTTTTTTACTGCAATTAATTACAGTACGAATCGGAAAAATAAACAAACGATGATTGAATTAATTATTACCAATGGAGGTAACTTGATGAAATGAGTTTCACGGTATTGGAGCTTGACGAGGACCTCGCATTTGGTAATCAAGATTAAGTTTTTAATCAATGACTCCAATATTAGGGTTTTTGTGACGGCGTCCAAAGAATTGAAGTATTGTTAGACACATAATTCGATGCAAAGAATATTGTTGGTAGTGAAGGCAATAGTCATCGCTATAGCGATGACGAAATCCATTCAAAGTTGATGTGAGCTCGATGAGGGCAATTATTTACAAAGCAAACTATTTTTTATGAAGGTATTAGTGTTCTGATAAAAATATTTGTATAAATTGTACTACAAGTATTATGCGTGCTATTTTCGTTTATTGTTGCATAACAAAATTGTTCTTGCAGTCACGCTGTAGTTATTTAATTTGTTAACAACTTTGTTGTGCAACAATACTATAAGCGTAAATATCATGCATAACACTTGCGTAAAATAGATGAGCATTTAAAAAAAAAGTAATGTCTTGAAACGAGATTTTTGCTATGCAAATATTTGCATAATTTGATCCAACGCCAACTTTGAAAGGATTTTGACACCGCTATGGCTATAACCACCACCTCCGACTACCATTGGCACCGCTAGAGTTACAGGCTTACAGCCGCCACCTCCGACTACCATTGACACCGCTAGAGTTACAACCGCCATCTCCAACTACCATTAATCGACTCTGCATCAAGGTTCATATCAAAAGTTACCAGCCTCCCCCACTTCGATCTATATAAAAAACAAACTTTTATAGCGTGGTTATTCCCGTTGCAATTATTTGCCCGTAAAAGAAAAGATTCATCAAAACACACCGTATATTGATCTTATAGAAAGATCATAAAATTTTGATCTAATCTTGAAAACAAAATTCAAATATGATAATTCTACCTAAAGATAATGCTTTCTTATATTAGAATAACTAAACTACAAATTTTTTTACTAGGATCTAATATAAACTCAATAGTTTTTGAGGTGAACAAAATCGTAATATAAGTAAATCTAAAATTAAATCTAACATTAGTGAATCAAAGTCCAATTCGAGTTGAAACTAATCAAGTGCCACCAATCATCACCTAACAACAATATAATTGATGCAGTGCATACCTTAGTGGACGAACTCGAACGACTTAGCAATGGCGAGCTACGACCTAAGTACTCCGACCTAACAGCCTCCATCGCGACCTACGACCTAAACTCCTACCAAACCCCACGACCTAATTTCCGCGACATAAAAACAATACCGCGACCTACCAGGCCTCTCCGACCCAACCCCTGCGAGCTAAACTCCACCACAATGCCATCCCGCGACCTAACACCTCCACGACCTAACATCTCCGACTTAACAAGGCCGCGACCTACCAGACCCCATGACCTAAATAATTCCAACGACCTAAAACCATCGCCACGACCTAATTCCACCACGACCTATCTCCAGCGACCTAACCCTTTCCACGACCTAACTCCAACAACCTAAATCCCTTTCCACGACCTAACTCCATCTCCCAAGTCGCGAACGAGACGATGCTAACCTTAGGTCGCGATTCCAGACATTATTTTAGGTCGCAAACTGATTTGTTCCAGAAGTTCGCGATCGCGATTCCAGACATTATTTTAGGTCGCAAACTGATTTGTTCCAGAAGTTCGCGAGCTATGCCAAATTTTAGGTCGCAAGGCTTCTTTAAGTCGCGTGAATATAATTTAGGTCGTAATGCTTTGTAATTCTTAGGTCGCGTACGACCTATGTGTTGGTGTAAAGTGTTGTAATTTTTCTTAAGTCATTGTGTCGTGTTGTAAACCCTATAAATAGGGACATAATGTCATTGTAAAAGAGGTTGTTGATTTTGAAATAAAATTTCCTTTGTTAGCTTTGTGCTTTCATCCAATTGGTAGTCGAGTGTAATCTCCTATCTCCTCTTTCGGAATTCAAGTGCGCTTGAATCAACGATCGTAGAAGCCGATTCACGGAATCTAGTGCGCTAGATCAACGTGCGAAGAATCGCAGATCTTTAAACCCGGTATCGTGCGCGATCAACAAGTTCGGGATAGCTAGAATTCGGTATCTTTGGATCAACGAATTCGGGCTTTTCAGCATCCATCAATCCACCGATTGCTACGTTCATCGTATCATCAATTTTTTGTATTCCGCCGCTGCGTCATTTGGTATCAGAGCTAGAGCGCAAGGAGTTTGCGTAGATTTTTGGAGTTGTGCGAGATTTACATCATTTGCAGAAGTGGGTTATCGAGATTTTGAAGAGATTTGTTCGTTTGGAGATTTTTGAAGATTTCAACAAGTGGGTAGTTTTGATTTGAAGATTTTTAGATCAAAGTGAAGTTTTTGTTGGAATTTGTTGAAGAGTGATCATGCCTCCGAGAAGAGCTAACCGTTATCGCAACATTGATGCTTTATATGGGAGAGAAGAAGCCGATGAGATGGAGCAAAGAATCAACGAGAATTTCAATGAGAAGCTTAATGAAGGGATTGGTCGATTAGAGAGGATGATGTTGGAGATGAGTCAAAATCAGAGAAGGGTATCACCTGAATCGAGCCATGGGAGAAGTAGAGTTTCACCACATTCAAATCGAGAGAGAAGTGTTGATAGTGATCATAGAAGCGTGGATCGAGATTGTGATAGAAATGTTGATGATCGAAGTCGTGATAGAAATGTGACTGATCGAGATCGGAGGAATGTAGATCGTAGGAATGTTGGTGGAAGAAATGGTGGTGGTAGAGATGTTGGTGGTCAGGATCGACATCGATATACATCGAATTGTGAAGAAGAGTATGATGGTGGTAGTGTTCATGGACGAGGACGTGGACAAGGAAGAAATCAGTCGGAGTACGATCACAAGTGGGAATCTAGGATGAAGACTGAAATTCCAGAATTCAAAGGTGGTATGCAAGCTTAGGAGTTTTTGGATTGGTTGGCTAATGTTGAAGAAATTTTTGATTTCAAAGAAGTTCCAAAACATCGTAGAGTGAAGTTGGTTGCTACAAGGTTGAGGGGTAGAGCTTTGGCATGGTGGCAACAAACCAAACTTACACGTGAACGAATGGGGAAGTCAAAAGTTGAATCTTGGGAGAAGATGAAGAAATTGATGAAGGCAACGTTCTTACCTTACAATTATCAAACTCTGATGTATCAACGTTTGCAGAACTTGAGGCAGGGCACAAGGACTGTTAATGATTACGCAGATGAGTTTTATCAGCTTATTGCAAGGAATGATATTATGGAAACGGAAGAACAACTGACGTCTAGATTCATTGGGGGATTGAGAATGCAGATCCAGGATATGGTAAATATGTTCGATCCAATATCTGTGGCGGAAGCACATCAGAAAGCGTTGGCTTGGGAGAAGCAGGGACGACGAGGAGGTGGTGTGTTTACTAATTCCAACAATCAAGTGAAGGGTGTTAGTGGAAGTTCTAATGTTTCTAAACCTATCAGTAAACCAGTGGTGAAGGAGGCTGAGAAGGCAAAGGTTAACAACGGTTTCAAATGTTACAATTGTCAGGAGTTGGGTCATAAAAGCAATGAGTGTCCAAAGCCAAAGAAGAGAACCATGGTTGCAGAAATTGAGGATGAGGATGTTGATGGAGATTATTCTAGTCCAGTTGAGGAGGATGAACAGGATGTTGCGTCAGGAGATGAAGGTTGTAATCTAATGCTAAGAAGATCATGCTTGACACCGAAGCAAGAAGAAACTAGTTGGTTGAGGAGTAATATCTTTTAGTCGACATGTACTATACTGGGGAAGGTGTGTAAATTTGTGATTGACGCGGGAAGCTGTGACAATATCATTTCAACCGAGGCTGTAACAAAGTTGAAGTTGAAGACAGAGAAGCATCTGAATCCATACAAGTTAGCATGGTTGAGAAAAGGAGGAGAGGTGAAAGTGGATAGACGAGTTCGTGTTCCATTCTCTATTGGGAAGAAATACAAAGACGAAATCTGGTGTGATGTAGTAGAGATGGATGTTTGTCACTTACTTTCGGGAAGACCATGGCAGTATGATCGAGCAGTACAACATGACGGTCGGACCAATAGCTACAGTTTTATGTTTGAAGGTACGAAGATTATCTTAGTTCCGAAGAAGAGACAACAAGGAGAAAGTAAGTCGGAAGAGATTGAAGAGCTGAAAACTTTATTATCTTTGAAGGAGTTTGTTAAGGAGGTTGAGGAAGAGCCCGAAGTGTACCTATTAATTGGGCGAGAGAGTCAAGAAGAGGTTGGAATTCCAGAAGAAGTGAAACCAGTATTGAAAGAATTTGAGGATGTATTTCCAGAGGAGTTACCAAAGGAGTTACCGCCACTAAGAGACATTCAACATCAAATTGATCTTGTTCCGGGAGCAATGTTGCCACATAGACCACATTATCGAATGAGTCCGAAGGAACATGAAGAATTGAGGAGGCAAGTGGAAGAATTGCTTGAACAGGGGCGTGTGCAGGAAAGCTTGAGTCCGTGTGCTGTGCCAGCTTTGTTAGTACCAAAGAAGGACGGGACGTGGAGAATGTGCACTGACAGTCGAGCATTGAATAAGATTACTGTGAGATATAGATTTCCAATGCCGAGGTTGGATGAATTGCTAGATCAAATAAGCGGAGCTACTATCTTTTCGAAGATTGATTTGAAGAGCGGATATCATCAAATTCGTATCAGGCCAGGTGATGAGTGGAAGACTGCTTTTAAAACCAGGGAGGGTCTATACGAATGGTTGGTAATGCCATTTGGTTTATCAAATGCGTCAAGTACATTTATGCGAGTGATGAATCAAATTTTTAGACCATTTATTGGAAAATTTGTGGTGGTGTATTTCGATGATATTCTGATATATAGTGGAAATCCAGAGGAACATTTGAATCATCTGAAAGAAGTGATGATGGTACTGCGACAAGAACAATTTTATGCTGCAAGGAAGAAATGCGTGTTCATGACGCATAGTGTTTTATTTCTGGGGTATGTTGTATCGGATGGAGGAATACAGGTTGACCAAAGTAAAGTCGAAGCGATTAGAGATTGGCCACAGCCCAAGACGATAACAGAAGTTCGAAGTTTCCACGGGTTAGCTTCATTTTATAAAAGATTTATTCCACACTTTAGTAGTGTGATGGCGCCTGTTACTGATTGTATGAAGGGCAAACAGGTTTCATGGACGGAGGAAGCAGGAGTTGCTTTTGAACGAATCAAGGAGTTGTTGACGACAGCACCAATTCTAGTATTACCAGATTTTCAGTTGTTGTTTGAGCTACACACTGATGCGTCAAAGGTTGGGATTGGAGGAGTGTTGAGTCAGAGGGGACGTCCGATTGCATATTTCAGTGAGAAGCTATCGGGAGCAAAGATGAGATATAGTACATATGATGTGGAATTTTATGCTATTGTGCAAGCTATTAAACACTGGAGACACTATCTATTTCAGAAAGAGTTTGTTCTTTACACTGACCATGAGGCGTTGAAACATTTACAAGGGCAAGACAAGATTTCAGCAAGGCATGCATCATGGATTGCATATCTGCAACAGTTTACGTTTGTTGTGAAACAAAAATCGGGAGTGACGAATCGTGTTGCGGATGCATTGAGTAGAAGAAATCATGTGTTGACTACAATGAAGGTCGAAGTGACAGGGTTTGATGTGCTACCAGAGTTATTTGTTGAAGATCCTTACTTTATGAAGTTTGTAGATAAAGTGAAGAAAGGAGAGACGGATGAGTTTGCGATGGTAGATGGTTTTCTGTTCAAAGGAAATCGATTGTGTATACCTGATTGTAGTTTGAGAATGAAGATTGTGAAGGAGCTACATGAAGAAGGCCACGTAGGTAGAGACCGTACATTACAGCTGATTTCTCAATCTTATTTTTGGCCATCGATGAGGAAAAAGGTTGAAAGGTTTGTGGAGCGATGTCATATCTGTCAGGTTTCGAAAGGAACTGCGACCAATGATGGATTATATATGCCGTTACCTGTACCAACTAAGCCTTGGGTTGATGTGAGTATGGACTTTGTTTTGGGTTTGCCTCGAACTCAAAGGGGAAACGATTCCATTTATGTGGTGGTTGACCGATTTTCGAAAATGGCACACTTTATTGCTTGTAAGAAGACGGCGGATGCTGTTCATGTGGCTCAGTTATTTTTCAAAGAAATCTATCGACTTTATGGATTGCCTGAATCGATTGTTTCAGACAGGGATACTAGATTTCTAAGTCATTTCTGGCTAAGTTTGTGGAAGATGGTGGGAACGAAATTGAAATTCAGTAGTGCCTATCATCCACAGACAGATGGACAAACTGAAGTTGTGAACAGATCCCTGGGAAATTTATTGCGGTGTCTAGTTCAGGATAATCTGAAAAGTTGGGATTTAAAGTTGTGTCAGGCGGAGTTTGCTCATAATCATGTTGTTAACCGAAGCACTGGTTACAGTCCGTTTCAGATTGTATATTCGAGCTTGCCAAAGGGGCCGTTGGATTTAGCAATAGTACCGCAACCGACGGGGACAGTTAAACGGGCTGTTGATTTCGTTGATGAGTTGAAAGACTGTCATAGAATTGTTCAGGAACGTTTGGAGAAAACAAATGAGAAGTATAAGCAAGCGGCAGATAAAAAGAGAAGAAGTGTGGAGTTCAACGAGGGTGATTGGGTGTATGCTGTGTTAACAAAGGATCGTTTTCCAGTGGGTGCTTATAACAAGTTGAAAGCCCGAAAGATTGGTCCAGTAGAAATTATAAAACGGATCAATGAAAATGCTTATAAGTTGAAGCTGCTAGGGGATGTTTACACTTCTGACGTGTTTAATGTTAAACATCTTATACCTTATTATGGAGATGAACAATCCAATGGGAAGGAATTTTTAATTTGAGGACGAACTTTTCTCAACCAGGGGAGGATGATGCAGTGCATACCTTAGTGGACGAACTCGAACGACTTAGCAATGGCGAGCTACGACCTAAGTACTCCGACCTAACAGCCTCCATCGCGACCTACGACCTAAACTCCTACCAAACCCCACGACCTAATTTCCGCGACCTAAAAACAATACCGCGACCTACCAGGCCTCTCCGACCCAACCCCTGCGAGCTAAACTCCACCACAATGCCATCCCGCGACCTAACACCTCCACGACCTAACATCTCCGACTTAACAAGGCCGCGACCTACCAGACCCCACGACCTAAATAATTCCAACGACCTAAAACCATCGCCACGACCTAATTCCACCACGACCTATCTCCAGCGACCTAACCCTTTCCACGACCTAACTCCAACAACCTAAATCCCTTTCCACGACCTAACTCCATCTCCCAAGTCGCGAACGAGACGATGCTAACCTTAGGTCGCGATTCCAGACATTATTTTAGGTCGCAAACTGATTTGTTCCAGAAGTTCGCGATCGCGATTCCAGACATTATTTTAGGTCGCAAACTGATTTGTTCCAGAAGTTCGCGAGCTATGCCAAATTTTAGGTCGCAAGGCTTCTTTAAGTCGCGTGAATATAATTTAGGTCGTAATGCTTTGTAATTCTTAGGTCGCGTACGACCTATGTGTTGGTGTAAAGTGTTGTAATTTTTCTTAAGTCATTGTGTCGTGTTATAAACCCTATAAATAGGGACATAATGTCATTGTAAAAGAGGTTGTTGATTTTGAAATAAAATTTCCTTTGTTAGCTTTGTGCTTTTATCCAATTGGTAGTCGAGTGTAATCTCCTATCTCCTTTTTCGGAATTCAAGTGCGCTTGAATCAACGATCGTAGAAGCCGATTCACGGAATCTAGTGCGCTAGATCAACGTGCGAAGAATCACAGATCTTTGAACCCGGTATCGTGCGCGATCAACAAGTTCGGGATAGCTAGAATTCGGTATCTTCGGATCAACGAATTCGGGCTTTTCAGCATCCATCAATCCACCGATTGCTACGTTCATCGTATCATCAATTTTTTGTATTCCGCCACTGCGTCAAAAATCAATTAATCAAATATGGTCAGTTAATCACTATGGATTGATTAATTCTAAATCTATGGAGCAACAACTGTGAAACATATCTATTACAAATATCGAAGTTTTCCACGGTGTCATAATGATATTTTATAAAGGCACATTATTTTCAATGTATTTTGTACATAATTGTATGTCTATTAGCAAAAAGGTCTTCAGAGTAGCACATGGAATTTGAACGTTGGAAAAAATATAAACACCTACCGTTAGCATGTCAGAAATAATTGAGGGGTATCAGAATGATTAAAGTTGCCATAACCTTTCTATATGGTACTGTAGAAGACAATAAAAGATAGATGTGGTTTTGTAGTAACTATGAATCTTATACCTCAACTTACATATTCTTGGACTAGGCGATTGTGCATTTGTGGAAAATGCGATCCAACTGCCCTTTTGCATCCATAAAGATAGATTTACATTTGCTTTTCATTATAATGAAAACATTCATATTCATACAGAATACAATGGACGTGAATAATTAGCTAACAAGTGCACTAACATAAGATCAATGCACTTTATTATAGGATTTTTTTTTTTTTAATTCATATAAATGCTTACAAAAGTTGAGTTCATAGTGATAACACAGCATGGTAAGTATTAGAAGGTGTATGTTTAGCATCTGTATGCAGAGTTCACCAGTTGCACTGAGCCCAATTTTGTCCTCACTTCACTTAACATCAAGATGTACCTGACTTGTACAATTTGTTTATGTGGCATCTTTCATACCATAATCATAAAATTGTGTATATAATATATATACCGTATATCTGAAATTCTCTACAGTATCAGCGAAAAGTTAACCAGATAGAACAACTCTTGTTTGGCTTTTTCAAGTTATATGTTGCAGAAGTCACTTTGTTGCAAGCTACTCAGCCTTGTGTGAACAAGCATAACGATGATCTCAGCTGTTATAAATAGGAACATGTCTGATATGCAGCAAATTTTACATGCAGTCTATAAGTGTGTTTAATGCAGACAATGAAATTTTATTTAAATGCAAGTGTTTTTCAGCTAATCATCATTTTTATTTATTTACTTTAATGTATGTTTAACTGCTACCAACACTATCAGAAAGAAATATTACAGATAGATAAAGAAGATTTCGCAGAATTTTCGTACTGCACCAAGAAAGGAAATGGACAATTGTATGAGATGAAAGAACGCTTGTCTTACTCTTGGCAATTTCGGTTTTAGTACTCGTCTTTTCCGGAAAAGGATGAAACTGAATGAGACAGTTCACCATATAAGAAAGCAAAAACCGACTTGAATTTAATCTTGTCTGATTTCTTTGAAGGGATTTCGTTGCTATTTTATTGACACTGATTCAGTACTGATGGAGACTTATCACAATTTTAATGATAAACGTTGAAATAAAAATAACATTATTTTATCATACCGACAACTTAGCGTTAAGATTAGCCTCTCAGCCAAACCCGCCGCATGGTTAATCTATATCCTGTAAACAGATTGAGATTTTTTATTTTATTTTTTCATGAACAAGTATTTAATCTTCAAGGTAATAGCATAAGAACGTCCGAATTTACTCATACTTCAGCTTGAATCCACAAAAAACAAGGTACCTCGTACATGAAAAGATCTAAAACACTGAATGATTATCCATGAAAATAGAGCTGAAAATGTTGTAATAACCATGATTGAATAGCAACTAAAGCAACATACTGCAGTGGAAGAAACTTCAACATCTTGCAGAATTAACTATATCAACAAACAACTACAACAAGCGTTTTAACTTCATTTAAAAGAAAGCAATGCAAACTCTTATATTGGCACTAGTCTACTTATATCTTCAACTTCCTCCCAAAACAATATCCTTCAAACAACTAGTTTTACTACAAATATGGTTTATATAACCTCCACTTTTGTAGGCAGAGAACAAAGGAACAATGCTAGTACTTTTAGCTCTACACATCAGTTAGATTCTTAATTTTGCCTTACACATGTGACATGTGACATGTAAGTCTCTATTGGCAAAGCAAATTATCAAGGGTGTGTGTATCTATTATGTTGTAGTTTTGATACTATTCCCACTCTACCTACTCATTTACTGTTGATTTCATTTGTTTGCCAAAATATTAGAGGATAAGAAGCTATATTTTACAAGAAATATAGATGAGTATTGAAGCAAATAAGTCAAGTCAAATACACGAGATCTTGTATAACACATACATTGTAACTGCCGGTGGTTCATGCGCGTGAGGAAGCAAGAGTCAGCAAAGCGTTTTCCCAGCTTTCTTGTGATTACTGTCAAGCATCACGTGATACTGTCTGCCCCACATTTCAAGTGTTCACCTTTATTAATTTCTGAGTGACATAAAATGAGCTTATCTAACTTGAAACCATCTATGCTATTTATTATTGATGATTAATGCACCATATACTTCTTTTAACTAATGCAGGTTACATCTTAGTATAAACCTGTAAAATTGCGAATTAAACTTAATGTCTTACTGCCTTAAGCTCTGAGTTTAAAACCTTAGCAAACAATATACTACTACTTCCTATATGTATATTAAAAATAAAATAAAAAATAATATTAAAAAACCCTCTAAAGTTGTCGAAAGAGTTGGTATGTTTAGGCTTTCTTATCAGAATTAATTTCTGGAAAATAACCAAACTTTGAAAATCACCCAGAGTCGTCTGCTACAGCTCAACATTTTTGAAATTGTACAGTTTGACAAAAAAAAAATCAAGCTCCTGCAACGTTCAGTCTACATTACAAACATCATTTACATGAATTTCAAGATAATTTTGAAATATATATTATATTCAAAATGTTAATTATAACTTATAAGCCAATTTACATACTATTTTTGAAAATGTTTATGCATATCCAAACAAATCATTTTTTTATCAGCATGGTTTATATGTCAAAACACCGTACCCCCAAAGTTAAGTTCTATTTCGGGCTGCCTAACTCAAAAAATTATCTAAATGTAACATGATGATCTCCCTATCTCTCACACAAACACGCGCACACGCATGTATACACACACATATGTATATGTATATGTGTGTGTATACACATATATATCTATATGAGGAAGGATCAAGACTCTCCTTCCCATCCCCTTTAGACTTCTTGTGCAAAAAAAAAAGATCGAAGTGAATGTTGGTAGATGTATTTTATGTATTAGCAAGACCGTCTATTCAAAATTTTAAATTATTTCATAATGTTTCACCCTTTCAAAACCGCAAATAAGCATGAATCGTTGAAAAACATTTATTTTGACCGTTGCTTTGAAAAATAATTTTGAAAGGATCATGCATTTTGGAGCGATTCAAATAAATCCTCAGATAATCATGTTAATACACAGAACACATCTACAAAATTTCACTTCGATCCAAATTTATTTTGCACAAAAAGGCAGAGGGGGATAGGAAGGGATACATAAAATGAGAGATTTGTTAGGATGTCTCGCATTGTATATGGATAATGGGTCTGGATTGAAAAAAAGAATAGTTTCACATCATGAAAAATAATAAATTTAAAGTGCGTGTGTGTAAGTATGCGTGTGCGCGCACGCGTGCATATGTGTGAGAGAGTTTGGTTATATTTAACAACAAAATTTTCATTTTGCTAAAAGTATTGAATGAAGAATACTTCAAACCTGTTTGTTAGTGTTGTCCGAATCTTAAGCATTAATTATTCTTTGAATAAGTCAGTAAGCTAGCTGTTAGGTTTTCCTATTTCTTAGTCTAAGTGGTTTTGTGTAAAGCCTATATAAAGGCAAGAAGTTTGGTGATTTAATTGAAAATTTTTGAATTAAGCTGAATATCATTTTCTTTCTTCTCTTTTTTCCAACAAATTCTGGTATCAGAGCCAGACGAAATCACTCGTCTAACTCCACATAAATCAAGCCTAACCCTTTCTCTTCTTCCACGCAGCAACACCAATAGTTCAACCCAGCTTCCACCATGTCAAACAATGGCCTAAACTCTTCTGCTCAACCCCTAATTCCAATCTTCAAAGGCGAAAAATATCACCTTTGGAGTATTAAGATGCAAACTATGTTTAAGTCTCAAGAACTGTGGGACATTGTTGAAGGTGGATATAACGAAGCATCAGATGAGCCTGATCAACGATTGCGCGACAATCGTAAAAAGGATGCCAAAGCCCTATTCCTCATCCAATCTGCAGTAGATGATGATATCTTCCCTCGCATATCGTCTGCAAAGACAGCTAAAGAAGCGTGGGAAATCATAAGGCACGAGTACTTTGGCGACAAGAAGGTAATCTCTGTTAAATTGCAATCGCTTCGTTCTGAATTTGATGGTTTGCAGAAAACCAAGAAGGAGTCTATGCAACAGTATCTCTCGAAGGTGTCGGGTATTGTTAATCAAATGAAGTCCTATGGTGAGCTCTTAAGCAATGAAAGAGTCGTAAGCAAGGTGTTACGCAGCCTAGATCCCGATTTCAATGGAGTTGTTATTGCAATCGAAGAATCTAAGGATCTCTCAAACTACACATTTGACGAATTAATGTGTTCATTGTTAGCCCATGAATCCAGGTTTAAGAAAGACGAGGAGAAAGGTGAAGAAAAGGCGCTTCAAGCGAGAGGTGAACCCTTCGTTAAGGGAAAGGCTGAAACGTCGAATAACAGTGGAGTCAGAGGCGGTTTTCGAGGAGCCTATCGCGGACGTGGTCGCGGTAGAGGTCGCGGTTATGGTGGAGGACGCAATAGAGGATACAATCATAAGCACAGAAGCAATATTCAGTGCACTTATTGCAAGAAACTTGGTCATACTGAGACCAACTGTTGGAGCAAGCAACGAGGAGAATCAAAAGCAAACTTCTCCGCAACACCACAAGAGGAAAGCAACCTGTTTTTGGCTCATTCAAAACTTGAATCGATGGAGCATGGAATCTGGTTCGTGGACAGTGGATGCTCCAATCATATGTCATGTGAAAGAAAATGGTTCAAGTCAATTGATAACGCAAAGCAATCAGTTGTGCGACTTGGCAATGACAAGCAAGTCAAAGTGGAAGGCAGAGGCACGGTTGCAATTCCAACCTGCAATGGCGAGACAAAACTCATTCATGTTGTCCAGTATGTACCCTCTCTTACTCACAATTTAATAAGTGTTGGTCAGCTAATTAAGGGAGGATATTCAGTAATTTTTGAAGATGGCCATTGTAATATTCATGATCAAAATCGCAAAATTATGAGCATTAAAATGACCCCAAACAAGATGTTTCCACTAAATATTTCGCAGGGTGAAACTAGTAATGCACTAGTTGCAAAAGCAGACAATGAGTCGAGCTTGTGGCACTTGCGATATGGTCACTTGAATGTCAATGGTCTACGGCTGTTAGGCAAGAAAAATATGGTTCTTGGCTTGCCTAAAATCGAGTCTCTTGAGTTTTGTGAAGGGTGCGTGTATGGCAAACAATGCAGGCCAGCATTTCCTAGTGGTGATTCTTGGCGAGCTTCCGCTTGTCTAGAGCTTATTCACGCTGATTTATGTGGACCAATGTCAATTGAATCACTAGGTGGAAGTCGCTACTTCCTATTATTCGTCGATGACTTCAGTCGCATGAATTGGGTCTATTTTTTGAAGAAAAAATCTGAAGCGTTTGAGCATTTCAAGAAGTTCAAGGCACTTGTGGAGAAACAGAGTGGATGTCAAATTAAAACTCTTCGCACTGATCGTGGAGGAGAGTTTGTTTCAGAGGAGTTTAATCACTTTTATGAGGCGAATGGCATTCACAGGGAGCTTACTGCTCCTTATACGCCTCAACAGAATGGCATTGCGGAGAGGAAGAACCGCACTATTGTTGAGATGGGACGAAGCATGCTTAATGCAAGGTGCGTTCCAAAGAAATTCTGGGCTGAAGCCGTGGCTACTGCAGTATATATTCTCAACATTTCTCCCACGAAAGCGGTCTATGATCAAACACCATATGAAGCTTGGAAAGGTCGCAAACCCAAGGTGAGTCACTTACGTATTTTTGGTTGTGTAGCTTATGCTTTAGTAAACTCTCGTTCAAAACTTGATGAGAAATCACAAAAATGTATCTTTGTGGGCTATAGCACTCAATCTAAAGCATATAAGTTATATAACCCTGTAAGTGGCAAAGTAATTATAAGCAGGAATGTTAAATTCAATGAAGAAGCTTGCTGGGAATATGAAAAAGTTGGTGCTCCAACAACTAATTCTCAATTGATTACTGAAGAAGAACAGTCTCCACCAGAGTTGCCTCCAAATAATGTTAATGAAGCACATACTCCTCATGCTACACCAGTCAGAAGCACAACTTCAACACCGGACAGTTCAAGAGGCACCTCCCCTGCTAAGTCCAGCTCATCATCAGAAACATCACCACGAAAATTCAAGTCTCTAAGTGAGGTGTATGAATCATGCTCGTTTGCTTTATACGTATCAGAACCAACCTGCTATGCAGAGGCAGTTGAGAATGAGCAATGGGAGGAAGCAATGCTAGAGGAAATGACAGCAATTGAGCGCAATCACACATGGGAATTGGTCGATTTACCTCAAGGCAAAACTCCAATTGGACTTAAATGGGTCTATAAGGTGAAACATAATGCAGATGGTAGTGTTCAAAAGTACAAAGCAAGACTTGTAGTCAAAGGGTATGCACAACATCAAGGCATCGACTTCGATGAAACCTTCTCACCCGTAGCACGCTTTGAAACAGTGAGGATGCTTCTGTCTTTGGGTGCCAAATTAAAACTACCTATTTATCAATTTGATGTAAAATCTGCATTCTTGAATGGCGACTTGGAGGAAGAAGTATTTGTGTCTCAACCCGAAGGTTTTGTAGCAAATGGACAGGAGCATAAGGTGTACAAGCTAAGGAAAGCACTCTACGGTCTAAAACAAGCGCCAAGGGCTTGGTACAAGAGGATTGATTCGTATTTTCTGCAAAATGGCTTTGTGCGAAGTGATAATGAGCCAACTCTGTACGTAAAAGGTAGCAAGCATTCTGATTTTCTGATTGTGTGCGTGTATGTGGATGATATGATCTATTTCGGATCATCACAAATTCTGATTGAAGAATTTAAGTCCTCAATGACGAAAGAATTTGAGATGACTGATTTGGGCAAGCTGAAGTACTTCCTTGGACTCGAGGTAAATCAAGTTGAAGATGGTGTGTTTATCTCGCAAAGGAAATATGCAAAGGACCTGCTGCACAGGTTCCATATGTACAATGCAAAGCCTGCTGCAACTCCCATGAATACAAGTGAAAAGCTAAGGCATGATGATGGTACTGAGGCGGCAGATTCAAGCTACTACAGGAGCTTAGTTGGTGGTTTGAACTATCTAACTCACACTCGTCCTGACATTATGTACTCAGTGAGTGTTCTCTCTCGCTATATGCATGCTCCTACAATGCAACATCTCGGAGCCGCTAAGAGGGTGCTACGCTATATCGGAGGAACGCTTGAGTATGGTATTTGGTATGCACAAAGTGCAGATTACAAGCTGTTTGGGTTCAGTGACAGCGATTGGGCAGGCTGTCTTGATGACAGAAGAAGCACCTCGGGTCATACTTTCATCTTAGGGTCAGGAGCAATATCATGGAGCTCGAAGAAGCAAGATATAGTGGCGCTTTCGTCGTCTGAAGCAGAGTATGTGGCTGTTACATCTGCAGCTTGTCAAGTGGTTTGGCTGCGAAGATTGTTGAGTGAAGTAGGCTGTGAACAAGAGCAAGCTACGGAGATCTTCTATGACAACAAAGCAACAATTGCTATGACTAAGAATCCAGCTTATCACAGTCGAACCAAACACATTGACATTCGCTATCACTACATTAGAAGTTTGGCTGCAAGGAAGGAAGTCGAGTTGAAGTTTTGTGCAACAAATGATCAGACCGTGGACATACTCACCAAAGCTCTTTCCTTGGACAAGCACACTTACTTTAGGAAGAAGTTAGATGTGTGTAGCTTTGAAGCAAGGGGGTGTATTGAATGAAGAATACTTCAAACCTGTTTGTTAGTGTTGTCCGAATCTTAAGCATTAATTATTCTTTGAATAAGTCAGTAAGCTAGCTGTTAGGTTTTCCTATTTCTTAGTCTAAGTGGTTTTGTGTAAAGCCTATATAAAGGCAAGAAGTTTGGTGATTTAATTGAAAATTTTTGAATTAAGCTGAATATCATTTTCTTTCTTCTCTTTTTTCCAACAAAAAGATGCTAATCAAACTATGTTGCTTCCATGGAGAGATGTGTAGACAGATCCCAAAATTCAACAAGATTTTGATTCTACCTATGTATGTATGTATGTATGAATGTGTCTGCGCGTGTGTGTGTATACACACACATTTATGAATACGTATATGTGTGTATACGCACATATGTATTCATAAATATATGCATATATGTACACACTTAATGTAGACGTTTTGTTCAATAGTGAAGGACCGTATGTAGCTAAAACAAAATTAACTTTATAATCAAACCAACCATAATCATCTTACATCTTACATTTACTTTTCTTCAAAACAAAAGGACAAAAACTGCCTTATATGTTAAGTACATTGTTAGAGCTCGTTTGGCAATGACTTATTTCAAATCTTCTTAAAAAGAGTTTTGAATAGTAACTTATTAAAGAGTTTTGAGTGAATAGTAATAAGTTAAAGTGTTTGGATATATAAGTTAACATAATAGTAAAACTTAGTTGTAAGATATAAAATAAGTCATAAGCAAGTATTTGTTGCTTGTGACTTATCAACTTATTTGCTTTTTTTAAGTCAAAAATTTATGTTGTTATGAAACACTTGAAATTGTAAAAGTAGTACTCATAAGTGATTGTCAAACGCCCCATTAGAATATTCTAGCGTTCATAACTCATATAATATAGTAAAATGGAGAATATGTACGATGAAAACTTACAAAATTGCATATGTATAGACCATGACAAATATAATTGGACTTATTTGAATCGCAGGCATTACAATGTTAAACATCTGTTACCATGTAGAAAATTCACTGCTCATAAGTCATAGCACAAATTCATCTTTCTAGTGGTTTTACAATACAAAACCAATTAAGCTTGTAAACAAAATAGACAAAGCCCCCCTTCCTTTCCCTTCGTATATTTTTGTTGGTGGAAAACGACAAGGATTTTTCGACACACAGTGTTTTATCATCATATTATGTGGCCAGGGGGTACAGATCAAGCAGAATACATCTCTTCCTTTCTCTATCCGAACAACAAAAAAGTATAAGTGACTAACCACACAAACTAAGATACAGTCAGAAGAGGATTACTCCTCATTCAATTATATCATAAGAATCAAACACAAGCTCTTAATGTGTATATATCATATATCATTCACATGCTCTTGGTTTTCTCATTGCAATCTTAACTGCCTGTCACCTCTGTACTATATTCATCAGAGATTTTACTGTTTCATTTTGTTTCATTCTCTGTCCTAGGCTTCACATCTCTACTTTTCACTGCTTTGGTAGTCTGAGATACATGCCTTTGCATGCATCAAAACGAAATACTAAACTATGCTATGTCCTGCTGATGAATTAGTTTTATGGAAAGATTTCCCGAAAGGTCTTCAAGTTCTTTTGCTTGATCAAGATGAATCTACTGCTGCTGAAACAAAAGTGAAGCTCGAGGCTGTAGATTACAATGGTATGTCTATGAGTATTTATTTTCCTATTTTAATATTAACTCTGAGTTGAACTTTTTTTTTTCTTTTCTTTTCTAAGATCATAGGATAAGTTACTTCATATGCTGCATGTAAGGTTTGAAGGAAGATTTATAGACTTGCATGTCATAAGTTTCTCTTCTTTCTCCTTTTTCTTTAAATTTTGAAGTCCTTGGGATCTGATAGTGTAATAGTTTTAGAGAACATAGTTTTCATACACACACAATGCCCGAGATTTATCCATGTTTGAATGACTCTAAGTAAATAATTAGCATATTTCTAGGTGGTTATATATTATATAAAAATCAGTTTTCTTCTATATTATACCTCATACCTCTATTCAGATTTGATTATTTTACATTGTACTGTTTTTTCTTTTTTCTTTTTCCATCGTCCAACTCAGCTAGTAATTTTGCTGAATCCCAAATCAAGATATAGAGGAGGATGGCTTAAGTAGTTGGTGTGTGCGCAAATTAACATATGTCTAATTAATATCCAACAGGAATCAAGGTTACAATGACGATAAAGATAAATTATTTTCTCCATCTTCCAAATTAACATCTCAAATTAAGGAAGCTAAATTGTCCTTTGAAGCAACACTTGCTGATTTTTTGTTTCTTTCTACTTCAATCATTATAGAATGATACGATACTAGAGAATGTGTAAAATGTTTGTCACTTTGGGTAATGATCTTTTTGTTGTAGGATTTTTTACCCATTTAGACCACTTTCAAACATTATTACAAATTTGGATTCGCTTGAAAAGTTTTTACAAAAATAAACCACCTCCTGGCTAAGCGTCATTTTGTACTACTGAACTTTAAGAGTGCGTGAGTGCAATTTTTTTTAATGCACTGGCTCACTCTCAAAGTACTGGGCAGTCTTTTTTTTTTTTCAAAAAAATAAAATGCACTCTCAAAGTGCACCAACAGATTATATATATATATATATATATATATATATATTAAAACTAAAAAATTTAAACTGATGCACTTTCAAAATGCACCAACACATCATTGGAGCACCTTTAAAATTCCCTGGTACAATTCAATTCTTGCCATGGAGGTGATATATGTCTGCTTTTGCGTTAGTTTTTATAAGTGTCTAAATGTGTAATAAGTTTGAAAAGCAATCTAAATTGAATTTTTTTTTTTTTGGTATAATCTCCGCTAATAATGGAACTTGTGATTATACATTATTGACATACGAAAAAAATCGATGTGATGACTAGTGTATATGAACATTAAATTTATAGACAACATAAACAAATTAAATCATCATTCAAATATATATTATAATATAAATAATAAAAGGGATTTTATGCCATAATCCATTGTCGATGAACTTAACTCGAAATCGTATCCTATGCGGATTCACACAATTTACAATTTTTTGGTCCATTGAATCAAAAATCTAGTGGCGTAGAGCAATATGCACATTAGCAGAAATTAAACATTGCTAAAATGCATCAGTACTCTGGGCCATTAGATTGTTAACCTGATGGCCCAATGCAGTTGATGAACCATGTTATGCTTTTACAACAAAGCAGAGGATACATATCAATCCCTTTAAACTATTGATCATTTTAAGTTTTATTAGACTAACGTCCATGTTTCAAAATTTATATCAAAATATATGAAAATGAAACCAAATCATAAAATGTCAATGACCACTGCTGATAGTGGTTAGACGTTTAGTTATAGAGCTAACGGTCTTGGAGTTGATTCCTTTAGGGCACGCATATGCACTCGCACACACTCACACATAGCTAAAGAGAGGGATTCATAACCTCCAGTCCCATTGTGTGACCATTGTATTTAATATAAATTAGCGATTGATTTTACGATGATGTAAGAGAGAGAAAAATGATAACAATCATACTCAGAGGTGTGCGGCTATTAGGATAAATAAAGCACAAGATTTGACACGATAAATCTTGATTGTTAAATTCTTGTCTTTACCAAGAGGTGGAAACCCGAGGGAGATCGAACCACCAATATTAATCAAGTCAAAACTTATGTCACAATAAAGTTTTCCTACATACATACATACATATTGTGTGTGTGTGTGTGTATTTGTGTGTACGTACATACGTACGTACATACATACATATTGATAAGGATTGACATATTCTAAGTCAATCCTTCCATACTTATCTTCCTAATTCTAGCCTTAACTCTAGAGATAGTGAATTATTCTTCCTACTTTATAGTGATTGATTGTATAGCTTAACCTTTCTTGTAATGTATATAAATAGAAAATTACTCAATGATAAAATAACTTCTCAAAATCTCTTTTCTATATGGTATCAGAGCACTGATCCATCTCTTACAAACTTCTTCCTCCCATGGCTCTCATAAATCAATCTTCATCCTCCCAAATCCCTAATAGTAGTGATCCTACCAAACCCTACACCTCTCTCAATATCCACAATGCCATCAAACTCACCACAACAAACTACCTCTCCTGGAACTCCAAATCGAGGCTCTCCTTGTTGGCCATGATTTGTTTGCCTATGTTGATGGAACTCTTCCATGTCCTCCGACTGTCATTACTAATAATGAGAAGACAGAACCTAATCCCAATCACACTTTTTGGAAGAGACAAGATCGTCTTCTTTTTGGTGCTCTCATAGGCACTTTATCTCCAAATCTTGTTCCTTTTATCTCGCAGGCCAAAACATCTAAGCAACTGTGGGATACACTGGCTCGTACCTATGCCTTACCATCTCGAGGTCACATTAAGCAAGTCAAAGACAAATTCCATAGAATTGTCAAAGGTAGCCTTTCAATCTCTGATTATATGCAATCTGTCAAGGAATGTGCAGATCGATTGGCTGCTTTAGGCAAAACTATCGAACAAGAAGACTTAACTAACAAGGTGTTTGCTGGTCTCGATGCATCATACACTTCGGTGATTGAATCAGTGAATGCTCGTGACTCCCCCATATTCTTTGAGGAGTTACACGAAAAATTAATCAACAAAGAACTCTCCTTGTAGCAAGCCCAACCGGATTTATCCCTCCCTGCCTCTGCATTTGCTGCCTTAACTCGTTCTCAGGGCCGCATCAATTACCCTCGTCAACAACAAGGTATTCTTCCAACTCCTAACACCACTTCTAGACAGACTCGTACTTTCCTGGGCAAGTGTCAATGGTGTCGTGAACAAGGTCATGTCATAGCCCACTGCCCATCCTTCACTCAAAAATTCCCTAATGTTGTCCCTCCAGCTAACCAACCACAACAAAACTCCTCTCGACCTGCACCTAAACCGCAAGCAAACACATCAACTCTTGTCACTTCCTCCTCTACTTCTCCATGGCTCCTCGACAGTGGCACTTCTCACCATATCACGGATGACTTAAACAACCTATCTCTTCATGCCCCGTATGATGGAACTGATGAACTTGTTGTAGGTGATGGTAAGGGTCTAAAAATTACTCACTATGGCTCAGTCAAAATCTCTTCCTCTCTTACTTTACATAATGTTCTTGTTGTTCCTGCTATCTCCAAAAATATTATCTCCATCTCACAACTGTGTCATGATAATAATGTCTCTATCTCTTTCTCATCAAACTATTTTCTTGTAAAGGATCTCACAACGGGGGCATCTCTCTTCCCAGGGCAAACTAAGTCAGGCATCTATGAAGTCCAATCTCAATTTCCAAAAGTATATGCAAGCATCAAAACTTCCTCCCTTGATTGGCATCATCGCCTAGGACATCCATCTCAAAATGTTTTTAGACGTCTTATAGCTAAAAATAATCTTAATATTTCTAGTATTTCTACTTTAGATTGTAACTCTTGTGCTTGCAATAAAAGTCATCGACTACCTTTTGCTACTTCTTCAATTATGTCTACTGCTCCTCTCGAATATGTATACACTGATGTTTGGACCTCTCCTCTTCACTCTCATGATGGGTTCAAATACTATATCATATTTGTTGATCACTTTACAAAATATACATGGCTATATAATCTTAAGCACAAATTCGACACCAAAAATGTTTTCATTCGTTACAAAGCTCTAGTTGAAAAATATTTTCAGTTACCACTTAAAACTCTATATTCTGATAATGGAGGAGAATATGAGGCATTAAGAACATTTCTATCAACTGATGGTATTTCTCACCTCACCACCCCCCCACATACTCCTGAATTAAACGGCTACTCTGAACGCCGACACCGTCACATTGTTGAGACAGCCCTTTCTCTACTATCTCATGCCTCGATGCCACTTGAATATTGGTCCAATGCCTGTGTCATGGCTGCCTACCTTATTAATCGACTACCCACACCAACTCTAAACAATGAGTCTCCATACTCTAAGTTATTTGGTCTCCAACCTCACTACACAAACCTACGAAGCTTTGGATGTCTCTGCTACCCTTGGCTAAAGCCTTATGCTTCTCATAAACTTGAACTAAAGTCTCAACCGTGCATTTTTGTCGGCTATGCACCAACTCAACATGCTTACTATTGTATGGAGCTTGAAACACATCGTATTTACGTGTCTCGACATGTAAAATTTCTTGAGCACATTTTCCCCTTCAAAAGCAACACTGTCTCATTTCCTATTACCCAAACTCTTGATGAATGGGCTCCTTTCCCACTCACTATACTCACACAAACCGACAGCTCTTCCGCTGCACACTCAAACACGAGCCCAACATCATCATCCTCTCCACCCTTGTCTCCCACCTCACCAACAGAACCCTCAACAACATCATTATCTTCATCACCTTCCTCTTCTTCCACTACTTCCCTATCCCAAAACCAAACTGACCAGCCCATTCCTAAACCCATACACCCCATGACTACTCGGTCCCATCATGGCATCCACAAACCCATTACCAAACTCAATCTTAATGCTGAACTTAGCCATGTTGAGATACCCAAAAACATAACCCAAGCATTTAAAAGTCCGGTTTGGAGGAAAGCCATTGATGAGGAGATCAATGCACTTATCAAAAACAAAACATGGAACCTTGTTCCACCTGAAAAAGCGCACAATGTAGTTGGGTGTAAATGGGTTTTTCGCATTAAAAAGGACAAGGATGGTAACATCATCAAATACAAAGCTAGGTATGTTGCAAGAGGCTTTAACCAACAACCTGGCATCGACTACAGTGAAACTTTTAGCCCAGTTGTCAAGCCCGCTACAGTCCGCTTAATTCTTTCACTTGCAGTTAGTCAAGGTTGGCCTCTTCGACAACTTGACATCAATAACGCATTCCTATAAGGGACCCTAACTGATAATGTATATACTATTCAACCACCCGGTTATGGTGATCCAAATCATCCTACTTATGTTTGCAAGCTCAACAAGGCTCTCTATGGACTGAAACAAGCCCCACGAGCTTAGTACAAAGAGCTACGACATTACTTACTCAATCTGGGATTCAAAAACACGGTCTCTGACTCCTCCCTATTCATGCTACAACATAATGGACAGATAATTTACTTGTTGGTATATGTTGACGACATCATTGTCACTAGCAATGCTTCTTCTCATCTTGAAACATTCATCAACATTTTTGCTGCCCGCTTCTCACTCAAAGATTTGGGCAAACTTTCTTACTTCCTAGGCGTCGAAGTCATGCCTCATCCACAAGGCATTTTTCTAAGCCAAAAACGCTACATTGAAGAGCTTCTTTGCAAGGCTAACATGGATGATGCAAAACCCGTGGCCACACCTTTGGCAACTCACCCACCACTTACTCTTCATGGTGACTTGCTAGACGATCCAACTGAATATCGTCAGCTCATTGGTAGCCTTCAATACCTCAGCCTCACGCGTCCAGATGTGGCTTTTGCTGTTAACAAGCTTGCTCAGTACATGCAACGTCCAACTGATCAACACATGCAAGCTCTTCATCGACTACTTCGTTATCTTAATGGCACTTCCAAAATGGGTCTTACCATTCATAAAGACTCACCCCTCACTCTTCATGCCTACTCGGATGCTGATTGGGCACGTGACAGGGATGATTACATCTCTACAACGGCCTACATTGTCTATCTAGGCAGAAATGCAATCTCATGGACTTCAAGAAAACAGCGCACAAGGGCTCGCTCCTCCACTGAAGCCGAATATAGAGCAGTAGCAAATGCAACAACAGAAATTCTTTGGGTTAAAAATTTATTTAAGGAACTTGCTACCAAAATCTGCTTAGCACCAGTAGTTTATTGTGATAATGCAGGAGCTACATATGTTAGTGCGAACCCAGTTTTTCACTCAAAAATGAAGCATCTAGCTCTAGACTATCATTTTGTGCGAGAAAATGTCCAAAGTGGTGGGTTACGAGTTGTCTACATCTCCACCAATGACCAACTAGCTGATGCTCTAACCAAACCCCTTCCTCGACAACAATTCACTACATTGGTCAGCAAAATTGGTCTCTCCACTTGGCTGACCATTTTGAGGGGGCGTGATAAGGATTGACATATTTTAAGTCAATCCTTCCATACTTATCTTCCTAATTCTAGCCTTAACTCTAGAGATAGTGAATTATTCTTCCTACTTTATAGTGATTGATTGTATAGCTTAACCTTTCTTGTAATGTATATAAACAGAAAATTACTCAATGATAAAATAACTTCTCAAAATCTCTTTTCTATACACATATATATATATATATTATATACATCCGTGTGTGTACATACGTACGTACGTACGTACATACATATATGTGTGTACTTGATAGCGATTTTGAATAACTTAGAAGTTTCGAAATGATACAAATGTTCATGTAGATGATCTCCATAGGCAATAGATTAAATTTACAAAATTTGTTTCCTTTCAATTTTTCTACACAAAAAGATAGAATGAAACTACAAGAAGGCTACGCAAGGAGAGAACTCCAGAATATCATAAAATAAGATTATTAGGAAAAAGCCAAGCTTAGAGTACCATTATCTTGGTGATTGTAATCATCCTTCTCAGTTCTGCAAAACCAAGAGCATGTCTATCAAAATATTATCCCAAATTGCACAAACATATATTCCGTCTACATTTATTTCGACTACAAACTTGCCCACAAGTCAAGGAGAACATCACATCAATTCCTTTATCCCAATTTCTTGTGCGATCCATGTCCACATTAAATCATATCCAACCAATCTTCATTTATTATTTAATTTATTTTTAGTTATTTGATAAATGAGAGAATGCAATTTACTTGGCACATGGGGACATGCAATTTGGAAACATAAGAATTAAACTCGAAAAACATACATCAATAACATGCAAGTAGAATAAAAATCATGTGATTCCCTTTATGCTTAATTCTTCAAATGAAATTAACATGCAAGTAGAATAAAAATGTTTATAATCTTACAATTCTACAAGTGGTAAGATGCACCTTTCCTCTTGACTTTCCATGTGTGGCAAGAACATAGTTACTTTACAACAATAAAGACAAGTCGAAGTATCTTCAATACAAAATCTTGCAATTTCGACATAATGGTCCTACAGTTCTCTAATATAATTATATCTTTGAAATTGGTGAGGAATAGGATGAGGCAAGAGAGAAAATGATTGAGAATTCAAGTACAAACTCTCTGATTTTTTATGGTTTGCTAATCCTTGAATAATACGAGCGAATGCGTGTGGATTTGCTAAGAAAGTGTGAGTGAATTAAGGAGGTTTTTTCATAAAAATGTAAGAATGTGAGACTAAAAGAGAATTTGGAAATTAATGATGAAATTTTTTTTTTCGGGCCTTCTTTGATAGAATATGAAGGGATGTGTCTATTGGTGAAGAGTTGACGTCAAAATCCCTTTACTTTAATTTTTTTTTAAAAACAAAACATAAATACTCGCCTCTATGTTGACATAGAGCGAGAAGATATGTCGACATACCTAGTACAATTTTGGTTTTCTTTTTCTAAAATTCAAATAGAGACTTTCACGCTTCAGAGTCAAAGTGTATGGTTATACGAAGATGTTTATAGATGATCTGAATTAAATGAAAGAAGAATTTCAGAAGATATTAATGCTATGAGACCTTTAACATAAATTCTAAGACTCTTAGACTTCTAGAACATTTCTTGTGTCTTTATTTTTGAAGCGCTTGAGTTTCATTTGTTTTGAGTCAAATATATATTTTATTTGCTTCATTACATTCTTCATGTATATCGTTCATTTGTTTGATTTCATTCATTAAGTATTTTATGTATCTCTATACAATATCTCCATGATTTATCTGAAAATTCTGCAAAATTGGGGGAAAATTTAGTAGTAGGATTTGTATGATTGTTGCTATCAAAATCAATACTTGGGGTATTAACAGTATTAACTATATATTCAGTTCATCTATACTGCAATGTGAATGAAGCATTAGAAGCAGCATCCAAGAAGACCGAGAATTTTCACATTGCGATTGTGGAGGTATATCAACAAGAGCTGTTAAGAACATGGTTATATTGTAGTTATCCTTTTCAACATATTTTCTTGCTAAACAGAAGAAGCCTTTGTAGATAACTTCAGCTGATAGTCATGAAAGCTTCAGGTTTTTCGAAATGGCAAAAGAACTTCCAGTCCTTGGTATATTTTCATATATTACAAAATATTTTGTTTTTTCCTTCAATATTGGTTCTAACATATTTTGTCTTACTGCAGCCATATCAAATGATCACTGCCTTAGTACCACAATGAAATGTATTGCGGTATGTTTATTTCGTTTATGTTCTTTACATATATATATATACACAACCTCCTTATTTAGCTCTAATATGGAGCCCCCATATCAGCCACATTCTCTCTTCTCTCACGTGGCCAAAAAATATTTAAATATTAAAATGTGGCTGATATCCGGGGGCTGCGGTTCCTAGCTCTGTGTGTGTGTTTTTTTTTTCTTCCATGACAGATGAAAGCATTGACTAGCGGTTGAATCAAAGATTTTCGAATTATATATACAGTTATAAATTGGACATGTGGAACTTAAATTTATAGTACTACAATTTACTGGAGTAGTAATGAATCTCATTTTCTAATCATTAATACAACGATATAACATTTTTAATAGTCAGGTTTAAAAAAATAAAACAATACTATCCATAACCTAATGAGAGATACATCATAGAGACCCCACATGACTAACAATAGTAAACAAAGGGCTTTACTACTGCCTTTGACACAATATGATAATAGGTTATTTCCACATATTATAATTTTGTACTTGCTAATCTAGAAAAAACATACGCAAAGTCAAAGTGCACTTTTACATATTGATGTCATATCAACTAACAGTTACAAATGCAACATATGCATGCTTTTAATGCTTAAGTTATTTTACATAATACAACCTTACATTTGTTTGGATATTCAGCTTGGTGCTGCAGAGTTCCTTCAGAAGCCATTATCTGCAGAAAAACTTAGTAACATATGGCAGCATGTGGTTCACAAAGTCAGTTAGTTTCCAACGCATCTTAATAATATCAATTAAGGAATATAAACTGAAACTGAAATATCTACATGTTTGTTTGCTACCTTAAAAAGGCATTTAATGCAGGAGGAACTGGTGTATCAAAATCATTGCAGCCAATGAAAGAGAAAGTTGCTTCCATGCTTCAGCTTCATTCAGTCAATGCAGAGAAGAATATCAAATCAGACAAAAATGATAGTTCAGTGCAAATAGAAGCATCTACTCAACAATCAGTAACAACAAACAGTCATGATTCAAAATCTGTCGACATTACAACCGATAATTTACCTAATTTAGTCAATAGTAGTAAGGAAGTATTGATATCTAGCCAAACAGAAGATGATATAACCTCTGGAAAAATTCTGAAAATTGATGAATGTGTTTCTAGCAAAGAAAAAGAATCTAGCATTGAGGACAAAAAGAAAAGGAATTCATTTCAGTGCAGCAACAAGTGTAGTAAAAGAAAGCAAAAGGTGAGAATTACTTTGCATATATGTGGCTGTGCATGTGCGTGCATATAGATTAATAACAATGTCTAGGGAATTGTTTGGCTAATGATATATCATTTTTGAGAAGCAAAGAACCTTAGTTTATCAAAAACAAGTTTCTTTTTTTATTTTTATTTTTTTTGTTCAAAAAGACCAATATATGCATACATAAATTTAGTAGCCAAACACCCCCCTCGAATTTTTAGAATGTAAGTTCGATAAATTAATACATTGAAATTCAGGTGGATTGGACACATGATTTGCACCGAAAATTCATTCAAGCTGTTGAACAGTTAGGTATTGATCAAGCGATTCCTTCAAAGATTCTCGAATTGATGAAAGTAGAGGGATTGACAAGGCATAATATAGCTAGTCATTTACAGGTATCCAACAATTTTTCATTGAGTAAAATGAACATGTGGGATAATAAAAGAAGTTTCCTATGTAGCATTGTTATGCTACATAAATTTTATTTACGTCTCTACCTGAAATGGAATATCTTGAAGTTAAGATGGGGAATACCTGTAAATGTTATGGCATACAGTAAGAAACTTTAATGTGACATACCACAAATTCATTCTCTCTTTTGTACCGTAACATTTTGTTTTCCATGAATAAATATGCATGTACTATAAATAACCTTTCTTGCAGAAATATCGAATGAATAGAAAACAAATCTTACCCAAAAATAACATTCCAAACAATTATATGCAAAAGCAAGCACCAACGGCAGTTGTTCCTCCTCCAAATCATATTTACCCGCATTGGAATCATCAATATTATCCGAATTTCAGTACTCGGACATGCTTCCCTGCATGGTACCAATACCAAAATAATTGGCAATGGAAGAACCATCCATATCAAAATAATTGGCAATGGAAGAATCCTAAAGGGGTAATTATGCACTTTTCTATACAGTTATAAGATGCACACTAAATCTAATATGAGTCAATGTTATAAATGTTTCAGACGCATGCTGATGCATGGGGATGCCCTGTCATTCCACATTATAATCACTTTCCCATTTACTCACAGGTACCTTCAAATTAAATGATCACTGATTGTCGGATCTTGATATTTAACTTCATACTATACCTTGCAGAATACAGTTACCAGTAATGTGTTTGAATCTACGCAAGGAAGAAACAGAAGACTAGAAGAATCGTATGATTTTCATCTGGTAATGCTTTTACATTTCAAAGAAGTCATGGACTACTCAAAATTTTCTTCCTGGACAGGCATATCAGAAAATGATCTAGTATATGTGATATTAGTTTTCTTGAAAATGCAGGCAGATGACGTGATAGATGAGGTTGTAAAAGAGGCAATTACCAAACCATGGCTTCCGCTTCCACTCGGTCTCAAACCACCTTCGATAGACAGTGTTCTTTGCGAGCTCCAGAGACAAGGAATTAGTAAAATACCTCCCTCTAGTAATTGTCACTGCTGATGTGATGAAGTCTCATGAGCATGGGAATCATGTTCATCTGTAATATCCTCTTAGATGATGGTTAAGGGCCTTGATTAGAATATATTGATTGGCTTGTATATTAAATAGACAAGAGAAAATAAAAATGGTTACATGGTGCATGTATAAGTGTAACCTTGTAAATAGATAATACATTGGGATTTTATTTTTTTGTTTCCGGTTTATTTAACTCTCAATTCCTTCAAACATGAATCATGAAACTAAATATGGTTGTTATCAGGGCCGGCCCAATAGGTTGGGTTGTCCGAGTTGAAATAGAAATGAAAATTGAAAAGATGAGAAAAAATAATGACTCTTGATGCATAAGAGAGTTGAACTTGTGTCACCATGTTGCAATAATAGTTGAATAACCATTCAACCAAACATAATTTAGTATAAGAATGTTATAGTAATTTATTTAAAACATAAAAATACCACCACCATTGTTCTTCTTCTGCCTCCTTATGTTGCCCCCGTTCGGGGAGTTGCCCGATTCGAATGCCTCAAAGGCCTTGCCCTTGGGCCGGGCCTGGTTGTTGTTACCATACAAATATCAAACAATTGGTAACCAATATTAAACTATATTAATATATCAATGATATCGGTATGGTAGCGCTAAATTTATCATTGGTAATGATAAATATAATGGCAAAGAAACATCAAATTAAGTGGCAACGGTAAATTTATCAATCATATTAGTTTTGTTTTTTTTCACCATTTAAATTAACCATAACCACGAACACATTTTGAAGGTATGTCGGTTTTTAAGGAGATGTTCACAGTATTATTTGTAATAATGGTTCTTTTTTGTTTTATTAGGTTCAAAATTTAACATTAGCAAAAATACTATTTCATATTGTTGTAAATAATTTATGATGAATTAAGAAAAATATCTATGTCATCTAAATTAAATTAAGTGGAAAATAGGCACAAGGACAAATTTTCATAAAATTTTTGGCTGAAGGACAACAAGTTTTATTTTTAGGCTGAAGGACAAACTTTGGAAAATAATTAGGCTGAAGGACAATGCTAATACAACTAGCATTTTGTACAATGTAAAACTGGATATAATGCTAGTTATAATTAGCATTTTGTACAATGTTTGCACTGTACAAAATGCTAACTATATTTAGTATTTTCCTTCAACCTAATTTTCTTTCAAAGTTTGTCCTTCAGCCCAAAAATGAAACTTTGTGTCCTTCAGCCTAAATTTTTTTCAAAGTTTGTCCTTTTGCCTAATTCCCTCTTAAATTAAAATGTTGATATAAATATTAATGGAGTTAGAATAAAAAAAAACATTTGTTTTTTTACCATTATCAAAATTTGATTGCAATAATATTTTTATGTTTTATGTATTGGTAAATTTACCGTTATCAATAAATGGCTTACAAATTTATCAGTATGCCAACGGTCATCTTACCAACGGTAATAGTAAAATATTGACGGTTATTTTCGACTTATCAATTGTATCGATACAGTAACGAATTTCTCGTATTGGTAACAGTTAGCAATATCATAACAGCCTTAATTACATAATAGTATCAGAATATATTTTTGTTATACTGAGTAATACATACTCATGTTTTCACAGACGTACTATCAGTTGATGCTACTCTAAAAGCTATAAAAAAATTATTTGGCAACCAACTTCTTTTGAAAAAAATTACTCTTACTCACTTGCTAATTCGGTTTCCTCTTTCCCATGATACTCCTGATCATAATGGACTTTTTTTACAGCAATAATATTTGTCCTTCTACGAAAGCTGTAAATCCCTAGAGTTGCCACTCTTTCTGACACATGGATCAGTGTGGTTGATATCTCAGCACTACTAGAAAAACAGTATATTCCAACGCCACTGTTTCAACGGCCGCCAACGGCAATTCTAACGGCTTTCAACGGCCCGTTAATTTTTTACGTAGCCGTTGGAAACCGTTTGAATCCATTGAAAATAAGCCGTTTGCGGCCGTTGGAAATTTTCCTGAGATATCAGCCCGCGAGCCATCTTCTCCCTCATTCTCCTCTTCCCCAAATCAAACCCCAAATCCCCCATCTCCTACCAAACTGCCGCTGCCCCAAAAACCATCCAAATCACCTCCTACGCCATCTACAAAGTACTCTGGTCCATCTCCATCCTTCTACGTCTCCAAATCAGGTATTTTTTTCTATACCTAAATTTTTGGTTTTTTTGATTTAGGGTTTAATTTGACTTGTGCTTGTTTCCTACTTGTTATTGTATGCATATTACATCATGCTATCCCCTAATGTTAGTTATTATCCCATAATGAACAAGTTATTACCGATTGAAAATTTTGTAATTTATGATATTTTAATAGTTTATATATGTTGATTTGATTAGTATTGAACGTATATGTGTGATAGAGTTTATTGCATTTGGAATCTGTTAGAAGGGATATTGGATTTGTGCGAATACGATTTTTGTATTTGTAGGAACACGTGAATTTGTTAAAAAAAGGAATTTTGTGTACAAATTTTGTGTATAAATAAATTTAGTATATTATGTAATAAAACGGTTAAATGAAAACCAATATTAATTAAACGAGTTATATATTCAAATTTAATATAAACAAATATTTAAATCCTTAGATATTATTCGGTCCCGTCTGACAAGTGTTGTATATGATCGTTTTAGGGATATTCGTTTTTTTCACAAAACGGACAACTCTATTCATCTGATACATCATTTGTCGGATTTGTCCCAGTATTGGACAAGTTATACAAACACTATAAAGTAATTATATTCCGTCAATCATATCACTTTAAACGGTTCACAAAATTTCGACGGCATTTCCTTTGCGTTCCTTGTGTACATGCATTTGTGTACGATACAAGGAACACGGGGGAAATGCTGCCAAAATTTTGTGAATCGTTTAAAATGATATGATTTACAGAATATAATTACTATTGTGTTTGTAATGGGAAGTAGGATGACCGACCATCAAAGAAAGACACATAAGTGGCAATGAAACAATAGTTGCTTATTTAAAATAAAGTTTGTGAAATTAGCAGTTTGCGGCCGTTGGAAAATTTTCTGCAAAATATAAAATGAATGATTTATAACATTTTTACTCTATCATATGTTTTCTAGTAGGGAAACATGATCAATTACTTTAATGATCGGAGCTGAATGTATCAAAGAAGGGAAATTAGTGGCGCAATAAGCGAACATTTTCTAAAAGGGATACAAGTGTTCATCGAATTTGCTATAAGTAATATTGCGAACGATGAAGAAATTCATTGTCCGTGTAGTAGATGCAAATTATTGAACTATTTAGAACCGAATATGGCTAAGGTTCATTTGCACCAATTCGGTTTCGTACCCAATTATTTGCTGTGAGATCGTCATGGAGAAATTGTAGCCCCTAATAATCAAGAACAGTCGGTGGAGGTCATCAACGAAGAAGGTAGTACGAATCTCATAGAACATATGGTCGAAGATGCAGCTCGATCAATGTTCCCTACCGTTGTAATTGATAACGACGATGTTAACATCGAAGAGGAACCAAATATTGGAGCTAAAAAAATATATGATTTATTGGATCATGCTAAAAAACCCCTTTGGAATGGATGTTTAAGCGGCTCTCAATTATCAGTAACTGCAGAATACATTGCAATGAAATCAAAATACAACCTTACAGAAGCTGGATTTACGGCTGTTGTTCAAGCTGCTAAACGTCATATGCCATCCGATAATTTAATATGCGAAAATTATTATGTAGTGAAAAAACTTATGTCATCTTTCGGTTTGCCATATCAAAAAATAGATACATGTTTAAAGGGTTGCATGTTGTTTTGGAAAGAAGACATCAATCTTAGAAATTGTAAAATATGTAATCAGGAAAGATACAAATCAAGGAAAAAGAAGGGAAAAGAAGTTCCGTACAAACGTATGCATTATTTGCCCCTCACCCCTAGACTTCAACGATTATATGCATCATCTATAACAGCGCATCATATGAGATGACACAGTGTGAGAACACCTCAAGAAGGTACGTTGACACACCCATCCGATGGAGAAGCATGGAAACATTTTGACAAGAAATATCCCGATTTCGCAGCGGAGAGCCGAAATGTCAGACTAGGTTTATGTACAGACGGCTTCTCACCGTTTTCTCAGTTTGGTTTTAAATATTCATCTTGGCATATAATAATCACACCTTACAATCTACCTCCGTGGATGTGTATGAAAACTCCATATATGTTTCTCACGATTGTCATCCCTGGTCCTGATGATCCGACACAGGGCATTGATGTTTACTTACAACCGTTAATCGAAGAGTTGAAAATATTATGGTATGAAGGAGTTGAAACATACGACATATCAAAAAAGAAAAATTTTCCGATGTTCGCTTCTTTGTTATGGACTATTAGCGATTTTCCTGCATATGCAATGCTTTCGAGTTGGAGTACGGCCGGTCGTTTTGCTTGTCCTTATTGCATGGAAGAAACACGAGCATTTTCTTTGCCAAATGGAAAGAAAATTTCATGGTTTGATTGTCATCGATGTTTTCTTCATATTAATCACCCTTTTAGAAGAGACAAAAAAAACTTCATAGCTAATAGACATGAGACTCTACGACCACCAGCGGTATGGTCAAGCGAGGATATATATGAACTTGTAAAAGATTATCCAAAGATACACGAGACCGGACAACAAGAAGAAATTCAAGGTAAATCGACGTTTCACTATTAATCCGTCATAACATTGACGTGATGCATAACGAAAAAAATGTATTTGATAATGTGTTTTATACAGTTTTGAATGTGAAGGGCAAGACTAAGGACGATCTGAAATCTAGACGTGATATAAAGCAAATATGCAATTGTCCTGAGCTTCATATGACTCCCGACAATAAAAAACCCAAAGCATGCTATGAACTAGACAGCAACCAAGTTAAAGTATTGATACAATGGGTGGAAGGATTACGATTTCCCGATGGAATTTCCTCTAATCTTCGTAGATGTGTCGACTATAAAAATGGAAGACTGAGTGGAATGAAAAGCCATGATTGTCATGTAATGATGGAAAATTTGTTACCCATCGCTTTCAAAGAATTGTTACCGGTAAAAGTTTGGACGGTAATAACAGAACTTAGTTTATTTTACAAGGAGCTTTGTTCAACTACGTTAAAAGTTGACCGTCTACTTAAACTTGAAGAAGAAATTCCTATACTGCTCTGCAAACTGGAGAAAATATTTCCTCCGGGTTTCTTTAATGTAATAGAGCATTTACCTGTTCATCTTCCATATGAAGCACGTCTTCGAGGTCCTGTGCAATATGGATGGATGTATCCATTCGAAAGGTATGTTACTATATTGAGTATGCAAATGTTGATTTAAGTATAAATATAGTAGTTCATACTTAACCCAAATAATTTTTATTAGGTACTTAAATCATTTAAAGAAAAAAGTGAGACAAAAAGCTCGAGTTGAAGGTTCTATTTGCAAATCATATATCGAAGAAGAAGCTTCTTTCTTTTTCTCTCATTATTTTAAAGACCATGTGAACTTATCATTTGTAAGTGTTCCGCGTAATGACGATCAGGCCGTTGAACAAGATTCTTCTTCTGAATCAGTATTATCTATTTTTAAACAACATGGCCGGCATGCTGGAAAATGTGAGGAAGTATGGCTAGATGATAAAGAATACCATGTAGCACACACATATATTCTTCTTAATTGTCCTAAAGTTGCACCATTTGTTAGGTAATTAGCACATTCCAAGTTTTGTTAAATTTAATACTACACGTGTGAATAAATAATAATGTAATATATCATGTTTGTGTTTGCAGTATTTATGAATCACAAAATCCAGGCGGCGATTTAAGCAAAGATTTCAGTACTTGGTTTTCGAAATACGTTTCTGATCCCACAAATAATGTGCTCGATAAAGGACTGAAACATTTGGCGTTTGGACCGAAAAGAAAAGTTAATACGTATCCAATATTTTTTGTTAATGGATATAAATTCAACACCAAAGAATACGGTGCTGAAAAATTAACAAACAATACTGGTGTATTTGTTAAAGGCAGTGATGACCCTAATAATCATATAAATGATTTTTATGGCGTGTTAACTCAGATATTGCAGTTGACATATTTTACAAGTCCCGTGGAGGATGTTTATTTGTTTAGATGCAACTGGTTCAGCAATGTTCCAGGTTCTGGTATTAACGTGCATCCACAATATAATCTTATAGAAATTAAACATACCTCGCGTTATCAAAAGTACGACCCATTTATACTAGCCAAACAAGCCCTACAAGCTTATTATGCCCCTTATCCATCTCTAAAAAGGGATAAAGCAGATTGGTCTGCGGTTTTTAAAACCAAAGCAAGATTTACGTTCGATGGACAAAATATTCCAGACGAACAAGCCTATCAAGCAGATCTGGAGGAAAATGCTGAAATAGCAATTACAGACGATCAAATTGATTTTGGACCTTTAAATGATGAGACAAATGTATTAGTCGAAGCATTTGAGAGTGTAGAGGAAAACGACATAGAGCACGAAACCGAGTCTGAATCAGAAAACGATGAGGACGATTGAGTAATATCCGGTAATTTTTAAAAGTATTCACATTACATTGATCCCTGATTAATAATGCATTTATCCAATTTATACAATTTTAATGACAATAAGTGTATTACATTTTTTAATGGTTCATCATATCATGATTATTATGAATTGTATATGTATGTATATATGGCAAGTATATATATTATGTCCGGTTCTGGTTCTGGTTCTGGTTTTGGGTCTCGGCGACGTGGCTCTTCACGTCATATTGGAGAGGGTAGTGGTGAGCAACCAGCTCGGCCACTTGTTTACTTGCAGCCTAAGGCTGATGAGACGTAAGTATCATAATTAGCAAGCATAGCATTTTAATTTTTTAATTGTACATGATATATCTATAATTGTCTAAAGTTCAATTTTATATTTAACGCAGTGGATTTGAGTTGGAGCCATCCAAAGTGGTTCTGAACATTTCGAAGTAGGCGTACATGGCTAGGATGACCGATTGCTGGCCCAAGTGGGGCAAGATCCCCGACGACGTGAGAGAGACGATTTGGCAAGATTTTTTGGTAAGTTTATACCGCTTTACAAGATGATTAATTAAATACAAATAAATAATTAGTAATATTTTCTCATTGTACAGGGCGCCATAGATTTGCAAGAGCCTGACGTCAATTTAGTTCAGCGACACTGGAACTCCAGGATCGCGAAGAACTATAGAGAGACTATGTCGGAGACTAAAAAAGTAGGAAAGAAGCCCAAGTGGATGAGCGCGACTGTATGGGAGAAGTGGGTTGAGTGGTGGAACTCTGAGGAGTTCAAGGTAAATCTACAATAAATCTCAGCAATTTTTTACTATTTAATAAATAATTAATCATAGTAAATTTGCAGGAGGAGTCAGCTAGGAACTCGGCAAACAGGAGCAGGAATCCTGTATCACACCGTGGAGGCTCCAAATCTTTCCAGCATCACCGTGAAGATTTGGTAAATTTATCTATTATCACATTTGTATATTGATCAGTTCAGTAATTAGTTATGTACAGTTAAATTATCCAAATTATCAATTGCAGGAACGTGCTCGTGGAGGCTCTGTTGGCTTAGTGGACATGTTTGCTCACACCCACGCGTCTAGGCAAGTAGATGAGGCTGGCAATATCATATATCAGTGGGGTGATCAAGATAGGGCGACCAAGGCATATGTATGCATTTTTAAATTTCTAATACTTACACCGATAAGTTTATTAATTTCTAGCTATGCAGAATAATTACTTGCTACTATTTTTCAACTGAAATTGTTTTTTTTTTCATTATAGTCGAGGTTGCAGGAGGCACAGGCTAATGCGCTTCAGCAGTCAGGTCGTGATGCGCTGACACAGGAGGAGCAGGATAACATTTTTACCGCTGTTATGGATCCGGCGTAACGGAGTAGACGTTTTGGCTTCGGGAACCTAACGGTAATTAATCCTTTTACATATTTACAAAAAATCAGCGTTTAGATATATAATGTTATAATATTTTATATGCTGAGACAACCCTTTTGCTATTATTTCTATTTGCAGGCTCGACAAGCTCAAAATGACCAAGACAAAGAAGAAATCAAGGAGCTTAGAGCTATGGTTGAGCAGCTACGGGAGGAGAATCGTCTACGAGCCATCCAGGTGGAGCAGCTGGATCAAAAGCTTGCGCAGTATTTGCAGAATCATGGTAACCTTCCTTCGTCGTCTGGTGCTTCGGGAGGCGACGAGGATCCTTGAGGAGGTATGTTTTTGAGTATTTGTGTTTGAACAATGTATATATTGACTTGGAGATGTTTTGATGTTGATGGTGATGTTGTATATATTGGTACGGAGTGGGTGAGAAATATTTTGATGGCATGTACATGGTTTATTGACATTTGTTGATGGTATGCACGTTGATGGTATATTTTGTGATGTTTGATCGGTTTGGTTTGTTTATATTGGTGTTTTATTGATTTATGTGTGTTGTTTGTATTGATAGTGATATATATGTGTGGAATTTATTGGAAATGGAATGGAAATTGAATGGATTGGAAATGGTGTGGGTGGAAGGTAAATAGGCTTGCTGTTCTACAGCAAAATAAACTTAGTATTTCCAACGGCTTCCAACGGCATATTGGCCATTTTATTGTAACGGTTTCCAACGGCTTCCAACGGCAACAAGCCGTTAGCGGCCGTTGGAAATTCCGTTGGAAATGGGTCGTTGGATTCGTTGGAAAGCATTGGAAGGCGTGGGATATATTCCAACGGCTATTCCAACGGCTTCCAACGGCCGCCAACGGCTAGGAGCCGTTGGAATAGCCGTATTATCTTGTAGTGCAGTGACAAAGACAACCGTAGAGGTTTACGGCTCCCTCATGTGGGACACATACCAAAGTCTCCTTCCTGTAATATCAGAAGTGTATTTTATATATGTTAGTTAATCTTCTCATTAGCCAAACCACTTGCTGTTAACCTTGGACTACCAAAAACATCTCCTTAAAGTGATTTAAGAATAGAAGTTGCAAGGCAAGGCCAACCTTAGGCATTGATCCAAGACAGTCGATTAAAAAAGCAGGTAAGGCACAAGACTTGCACCTTGCATTTTTTTGGCCTTGTGCACGGGTACATGTTTTTTCCTTCAAAATTGCAAATATTAACCTGTTATGGACGTCTATTTTTTTTTCATAATCAACGTTCAACAAAAAATTTAGGTTGAGTCTGGGTAATCAAATTTTGATTTGCTACAATACGTTAATATCATGTTGAATCATTATAAAATCAAGAATTTTATGATAGAGTAATACCATTATATATGAAAAAATATAAAGAATATAAAAATAAAAACACGAATTAAATGAAATAAATAACCCCTCCAATCGATTTCAAAGCTTTTTAAGAAAATCTAAACAAATCAATGGTAGAACAAAGCTTTTAAAAAAAAATCTCTTCCCCAATGGATTAGCCTTAATCGTGAAAGTCCTAGAAAAAGGAAAAGAGATTTAGAAAGAAAACGACAAAATAAAATATAATAATAATAATAGAAGAAGATGACCAAAAAAGTGTTAATACGTCATTATTTGTAAAGCATAAAGCACATTGCACCTTTCGAGTGTTTTAACTAAAAATTGATTTTCATGCACCTTTACTGACACCTTATGCAGTTAAAGCGCTTAACGGTTCTATAGCGGTGGATGTACAAAAAGTTATAGCGGGGATATAACGGAAAATAACAGAGGTGCAAAATACTTCGTTTGACATAAAACCAAATATTTAAAGTTAATTTATTTTTATTCTCACATCATTGCATAGGCAAAAAAAATATTGTTTAATCCTATAGTACAAAAACGAAAAATATCATGATTTATGCAGACTATATTTGGTGACTAAAATAAATTTCTAACTTATATTGAGCATTTATACCTTAAAATTAGGTATTTACCCTAACTTAGTTGTTTGGTTTAGAAGAGAACTAGTCAAATCAACATTTGTATATTAACATGGCTAAAACGAGTGCTTAAACGCCTTAATTTAACGTGATTTAAAATAGATCTACCATTTAATAGTGCTAAATCGAAATAGTGTAGAGGTCGAAGAGCGCTATGCACTATAGTAGTGATTTTGCAGCGCTTTAGCGGGGCTTTAGCTGCACGACTGACATCTACTATCTATTGTAGAAAAGCGTTGAGTCCACGCTTTGAGCATTTTCTTAGCTTAACTGCACTTAAGCACATTGCTTGACAATCTTACATAGGCTAGTTGCGCAATCATTTAGGGCTTGGTTCTATAGTAAATGTATAAGAGGAAATTACTATTTCTAAACGTTACAATAAAGTGAACTATGCATTTGGTTGAGGCTGTTTTCCCATTCGGTAACACCGTTTTGATTTTGACCATGCACACTACATATTTTTACATATAAATTCATCTCTTTGATTTTGTGTTGTACTCTTACTTTTATCAAAATAACCTTCTATTATTTTTACTAATGCTTCTATTCTATCCATCTTTTTTGTTTTGCCAAACACCTATGTGCTTCTTCCAAAGTTTACTTATACCCTATTTCTCGCCTTCTCTTTGTAGTTATTTATATTTCACATTTCATTATAAGTTTATACGTCAAAGTTAATTAGTAAATTTTGTATATCTACCAAAAATCTTACAAATAAAATTTTAAAAGTTTCTTTAAGCAATATTGATCAAATATTTGAAGATGTTTTTCACTTTCTTCCTTATTTTTCATTGAAGAAATTAGGTATTTATAGTTAGCCTACAATACCCATGTTTTTTTGTATATTTAAAGCCATAAGCAAACATAAACAATTTTTCATATTGTAGGATCGTTTTCACCCTAGAAGAGGGATGAATAGGGTGATACTAAAATTAATGCGGAAATAATAACTGAAAGTAATGCAGAAGAGATCACACATAAATTTATCCAGCTTCGGCAAAACCTTGCCTACATGCTGCCCCCAAGGTTTCTACTAGAAATTAAGTAGTCAGACATTTACACACGTAAACTTGAGACACCCGCTAATGACTAACCTAACTCTACGCTCAAAACTCTACCACAACTCAGCCACTGAGTTGCGAATTCTCAAACTACACCACACTATTTTGTAACCTAGTCACACGACTAGAAAGTTACACGGTTCAAAAAAATAAGAAAATTACAATTGAAAATAAAACTAAAACAAAACCCTATTTTCTAATTTAAGCCCAAAACAGTTATAATAAAGGCCGGCCCAATAAATAATTTAAAAGAGACGGTCTTCTCTTTTATTTTCTTCTGAGCAAAAATGTTGGTCGATGCTTTCTTCGTTCCTCTTCCAAAAACTAGGGCTTTGATTAATTGAAGCTCCGATTCGAAATTGATCGATTTCAGTGATGATTTGAGTTGCCTTCCCAATCGATTCCTTGGCCTTGATAATTCGCGGCGGCTTCAATGCTCCTTCGATTTGGCTTGCGGTCGTTTTCAGGATTTAGTTCGAAACTGTGAATTTGGTATGTGATTTTTGCCGTTTAATTTCTCTATTGTTTTGCTTTGGTTCGAACTCGATTCAAGTTATTGATTTGGGATTTAATTTGAATCTTGGCTCTGTGATTTTTGCTTGAACTCGAATGCCTTAACTGTCGATGATGATGTTGGGTTTAAATAATGATTAAAACCCCTAAATATACGTTCGTATTTTTGTATTTGAATTCTTCTCGAATTGCTCTTGTTCATCCGATTTTTGCTTGAGTGCTTGTGATGAATTGTTGACTTGTTCGTGTTGAATTTGCTTGAATATTTTTTAGTCGGTTCAGTTCATTACTCCTTGTGTGATTTATGCACTTGTGTTGATTTACGATTGCAAGGTTGAGATGATTCTGACCTGTTCATATATTTATGATATATTGTTACTACTTCCTTGGTCACCACGGCTTTGACTCTAGCATGACATGTTCATTTTGAAATACATCGACTTTGTTTGAAAACCCTTCATCACAGTTTCAATTGATAATATCCTTTTCGAAACTGCTTCTGTTAATATTGATATAATCCACGGCTTTGTTACTCTAACTGCTACTGTGTGATCTTATGCATTTGAATTTGGTTCTAGTCTTGTTGTGAAGTTTATGTAAGTTGCATGTGTGATTGTTGTCATGTTAGAACTGATTTATTCCTATATGCTTGCATACTCCAGTGTGCATTGTGTAGTGCTTTGTTCTAGTCAGTTGAGGTTCCTGAGTTACTTCGAGTTGAACTTGAGTCTGTCCTTATTTAAGTCTGATTGCATTGTTTGCTTCGACTGGTCTAGTCTTGGTTGCAATCCTCTGATTCATGTGGTATTGACTGGTTGTGTTGTTGACCTGGTTGTGTATTTTGAAGTCTGCATGCTCCAATGTTCATATGCACTCTGCTCTTGTAGTCTTCTCTGATGCATGTTGTTCTGGTCGCACTTCATTTTGATTGCACTTGAGTCATGTTGTTACCACTGTTTATTTTATCCTTGTTCTGCTTTGTGTTGTCTGTTGTGTCCACTGCTCTATTTCTTTGCATTTTGGTCCATGGTTTTGTTCGTGTCTTCGTGTAGTTGGATTTGCATTCATATTGAACTTATGGTCTGGTTCATCTGAGTGTTGTACGTGTTCATGTTTTTGAGTTCTTTTGTGTGCCTTTGTATTTTGTTCCAGTTTACTGGTCATGCTCTGACCTTTGTACATGTGATTGCATATCCATTGTGCATGTTTTCATGTATGGTCTGTTGCACTTTGTAGTTTGGTTTCATTGTATACATATCTGGTCTGGATATCATGTGTTCTCTTCTAGTGCTTTTGTTTCACTAGTGGTTTGGGTTCATTGATGTGTTGAGCTTGATCTTCATTGTTATGTGGTTTCCCTGGTCATATTACTTTGTCATGTGATCATGTTGAACTGCTTGTGCTACTGCCTTTAGTTCGACCTGAGTTATGTATGAGAAATGCGGATTAAGGATCTTAAGGCTAGAATAAACACTAGAGGGGGTGAATAGTGTTTTAAGGAATTACTAATTCTTTTTGAGTTTATCTTAATTTGAACACAAATATATGCAATATTCAGACATAGATATGATCACAGAATCAAACACAGATGCAGGTATAAAGTAAAAGCAATAAAGGAAAGAACACACCGGATTTTATACTAGTTCGGAGTTACCCTACATCCAGTCCCGCAACACAAGTACGGATTTCCTTTCAAAATCAATTCTTATAATTACACCCTCGATTTTAAGGCCATGAGGTACACCGCTCCAGATTCACAATCCTCTGGGTAGAGATACTTGATTTTACGGGCAACAAGTTCACCCGATTGATTTTCCAGGCTACAATCACACCTTTTCTCGCTCGATTGATTACAAAGAAGTCTATAACTCTGAATAGCACTGGGATCTTGTTGAGATAGTGATAGAGAATCAAGCCAGAGATGATCTAGTTAGATTCAATGGTGATTTCGGCAGAGTAGTGGTAAAAATGTATATAAAGAAATGTGGAAGAAGAAGAGGAGTGAAATCAGAGAAAATATGAATATAAATTCGTTTAGAACATTCCCTATTTATAGTAGAACAACAGCCATATCCATTCGTGAAAGGATATGACGAATAGACACTTCCTTTGAAATTCAAACTTTTGAAATAAACTGTCACCTTGTCGACAAGGGGTACTTAGGGTTGTCGATAGGCCTAAGTTATTTTTGGTAATTTGTTTTTATTTGAAAATAATTTCTATCTTGTATTAAAACTATTTTAAACTTTATAAATATACTTAACTATAGTTAAAATACATAAATAAGTATAGAGAATAATATTTTGGTATATATAAAATTTTACTATAATTTTATATTTAAATCTAAGTATAAATATTAAAAGTTGAATATATTATAATTAAAATATAGTTTAAAACCAAGGATAATTTGATATTGAAAATAAAGATTATTTTAAGGCTAAAAGTATTTTAAAACCAGGATAGATGTTTTGATTTAAAAAAGGAAGATTTTGAAATCATTTTGAAAACAATATATAATTTTGTAAAACATTTGAATAAAAGTTAGTGGATACAAAACAATGTTCCACTAGATTTTTCGTAGGTTCCATCCTACTTAGGGTTCCATCCCTTTAACAGGCTCGAAGTGGATTCCATTCCACGAATAAAATGGATTTTAAGATGCAGTGCTTTTCTAGGAGTTTTAACAAAATTCCTAACTAAACTACTTATATTGAAATCTTGAACTCTTGATAATCTTGATACTCATGAGTCTTGAATCTTGATATCTTCGATCTTGAGTTCATCAGTTCTTGAATCTCTATATTGTACAGTCTTCATTCTTTAGTACCTTCATATATATATCCTGCATATACATATATATCTAAACAATAATGTTAGTATTTATATTTTATAATCTTATTCTAAGGTTGTTGTCATCAAAACCAACTTCTCAGGGACTAACAATCTCCCCCTTTTTGATGATGACAACCTTTGTTTATAAAATATCACTTCTATCCTAATAACTCCCCCTTAATCTATGCCTAACTATCCTATTTTATACTTCTCCCCCTTTGTCATCAACAAAAACTAACTCCAAACTATATAACTCCCCCTTAATCTAATACTATATTACATGTGATTATAATGATAGTGTTATCATAAATAATCAATACTTAATTCTGAAACTAAAACTTAGCCCTTAATAACTAACTCTCCTAACTAAAAATCCATATATGATAATATTTATAATAATGATAATGTGAGAATTCAAATATGAGAACACAATTCATTTATTAATTATATAATGTTATTTTTACATTTGCATAGAAAACGTAAGTAAGATCATATACAAATAACGATAAGCAAGAGAGAAAAGAAACCAATGTGTATCCTTGACAATGGGAGATCTATGAACCGAGCAGTTTGGGTAGTGGAAACAGAAATTTCCACGTTGTTCGACTAGATTTCCATCCTTGTCAAAGCACACTTCGCCAACGCAAACAACTTTATCGTCATCTTCAGCGTGCTCTTCGTCCATGGGGGCTTCTTCTTCTTCTTCCTCGCTGTCCTCTTGCACTTGAACACTTGAAGATTCTTCATCGATCAAGATGGAATTGGCGTGATTGTCCATTAGAAACTTTTACAAGTTTCTAAGGATTTTGCCTTGTCGTTCTTGTTCTTTGGCCATTCTGATTTGCACCACTTGAATTTCAGTCATAAGTTGCAGTGCATCCTTCAAGGAAACCTCCATTTTCATAACTATTGCAAGCGTAGTTCGTTGAAATGGTCCGGTAGAAGGAGAAGGGAACGAAAAGGTTGAATTTTTGTTTGATTTGGAGGAGGAGGCCATTGTTTTATTGTTTTCAGAAGTTAGAACAGAGAAAGAACAGAAAGAATGAACATAATTTCAAAATAAGAAGAATATATAACCACCTATTTGAATTTTGGTGGGAAAATTTCAAAAGAAAAAAAATCGTTATATGTCGACAGGGGTAAAAGAGGATTGTCGACAAGGTACTTATATTTTTTCTATTTGATTTATTTTAATTTAATTTTAATTATACTGTATATATTTATATTTTATATTTTAGTTATTGAACAAATACCTAATTCTCTTCTTAATTTAGTAAATATAGATTCACTTAAGGTTTTTGTTAAGATATCAGCAGTTTGATCCTCGGAATTGATATAATCGAGAGTAATTACTTCCTTACTTATATTATCTCTGAGAAAATGATGTCTGATATCAATATGTTTAGTTCGAGCAAGATGAGTAGGATTTTTGAATAAATTTATTGTACTAGTATTATCACAATAAATTGGTGATTTTGAAATATTTAAACCAAAATCTTTTAAAGTTTGTTGCATATATATTACTTGAGAACAAGCCAAAGCAGCAAAAATATACTCTACTTTGGTTGTTGATAAAGAAACTGTGTTTTTCTTTTTACTAAACCAGGAAACCAGAGAATACCCCAAAAAATGACAAGTTCCACTTGTACATTTTCAGTCTGATTTACAACCAGCATAGTCAGCATCACAATAAGATATTAATTCAAAAGAATCATTTTTAGGATAAATAAGCCATAATCAAAGATGTGTTTAACATATCTTATGATACGTTTTACAGGTTTTAAGTGGGTCTCTTTAGGTTGGGATTGATATCTTGCACAGAGACAAACACTATGCATGATGTCAGGTCTACTAGCAGTGATATAGAGTAGTGATCCAATCATTCCTCTATATATTTTTTGATCTACATCTTTCGAGAGATCTTCTTTACTTAGGTACTCATTGGTTGCCATGGGAGTGGGTTTTCCACTTGCATTAGTCAAACCAAATTTACTAACTAGGTCTTTAGCATATTTTTCTTGACTGATAAAGATACCATTATCTAATTGTTTTATTTGCAATCCTAGAAAGAAGTTTAATTCATCCATATGACTCTGTGAGAAATGCGGATTAAGGATCTTAAGGCTAGAATTAACACTAGAGGGGGGTGAATAGTGTTTTAAGAAATTTGTTAATCTTTTTGAGTTTATCTAACTTTATTAACAATGTATACACTAATTAGACATAGATATGAACACAGAATCAAACACAGATGCAAATATAAAGTAAAAGCAGTAAAGGAAAGAACACACCGGATTTTATACTGGTTCGGAGTTACCCTACATCCAATCCCGCAACACAAGTACGGATTTCCTTTCAACAACAATTCAACAATTACAACCCTCGGTTTCAAGGCTACGAGGTACACCCTCCAGAATGATAATCCTCTGGGTAGAGATACTTGATTTTCGGGGCAACAAGTTCACTCAATTGATTTCCAAGGCTACAATCACACCTTTTCTCGCTTGATTGATTTCCAAGGCTACAATCACACCGTTTCTCGCTCAATTGATTACAAAAAGTCTATAACTCAGATTAGCACTTGGATCTTGTAGAGATAGTGGAGAGAATCAAAACCATAAATAATCGAGTATGATTCGATGTTGATTTCGGCAGAGTAATGGTATGATTTTTTATTAAGAAATGTGGAAGAAGAAGAGAAGTGAAAACCAGAAAAATATGATTAAAAATTCGTTGAAACTGACCCCTATTTATAGAAGATCAATAGCCATGACCATTCATGAAGAGTTATGGCGAAAAGACACTTCTTTTGAAATTTGAATTTGAACTTCAACTGTCACTATGTTGACATAGTGCCTAGGGGCATGTCGACATCCCTCAGCCAAAATTTATATTTTGAATTTCTATAAAAACAATATTTATCTTATATAAAAACTATTTAAAACTTTATAAATATACTTGAATATAGTTGAATTTCATAAGTAAATATAAAGAAAAAAATATACATAATTTAACTATAATTTTATATTTAAATCTAAGTATAAATATTAAAAGTTAAATATATTATTTGAAAAGACATTTAAAATCAGGAGTAATTTGACTTTGAAAATTAAAGATGTTTTGAGGCTAAAATTATTTAAAATTAGGATAAAGAGTTTTGAATCTTTTAAAAGGAAAGTTTTGAAATCATTTTGAAAACAAGATAATTTTGTAAAATCATTTGAATTAAAATTAGTGGATACAAAACAATGTCCCACTAGATTTTCGTAGGTTCCATCCTACTTAGGGTTCCATCCCTTTAACAGGCTCGAAGTGGATTCCATTCCATGAATAAATTGGATTTTAAGATGCCAGTGCTTTTCTACGAGTTTTAACCAATATTCCTAATAAAACAAACTTAACCTTGAACTCTTGAACTCTTGATAATCTTGATAATCTTGATACTCATGAGTCTTCTATCTCTATATCTTGAATCTCTATACTGTACAGTCTTCATTCTTGATACCTACATGGTTAGATCCTGCATATACATATATATCTAAACTTGTAATGTTAGTATTTATAATTTATAATCTATTCTAAGGTTGTTGTCATCAAAACCATCATCTCATGGACTAACAATCTCCACCTTTTTGATGATGACAACCTTTTTTATAAAATATCACTTTTATCTTAATAACTCCAATAACTCCCCCTTAATCTATGCCTAACTATCCTATTTTATACTTCTTCCCCTTTGTCATCAACAAAAACTTACTCTAAACTAGATAACTCCAAACTATATAACTCCCCTTTATTCTTGGACTTCAGTACCTGCATTGATAAACTATACAACAGAATATATAATATATAGATTAAGAAATAATGATACTTATAAGCATAATAACTTAATTAAAGACTATATTCATTTCAGTGTATATATATGTATATGTTTCACACACCAAACTTCAAACCAAATAAAATCAATCCACACAAAGTATCAATTCAAACCAAATTAAATCAAACAAATTAATTCAAACAAATCAATCAAAGAAAGAAAATTAAACGTTACGAGGAACATCTACCCATCCTTCTTCTCCAAAGATAGGGTCTTGTTTGATGGCATCCCAATTCTCATTATCAACAGATAGAGAAACGAGAGGATGTGCTTCATTATCATCCTTGTGCAGGGAGGAGATCATCCATCGAATTGCATCGAAGTGTCTCTCTTGTTCCTTGATCATCTGCATTTTACTCAATTCTAAGTGCCGCTGATTACGGAGAATGATAGATAGAATATTCTTGAAGGAATTGAGTGTTTCTTTAAGATTTTTAGATAGATTGTGAATAGGATTGGCCATAATTGAATTAGAGAAAGAAATGAAGGATATATATAATGAGAAATAAATTTCAGTGAAGATTTCTGGAAGAAAAAGGTATATATAGGTGTAGAAATTCGTTTGAAATGAATAGATGCTTGGTAGTTATTCAAATTCAAAATCAATAATCACTTCTGACCAGTACATGTCGACATGGTCAAGGGGGGTATGTCGACATACTACAGTGAATTTTGATGATAATTTTATTTTGTGAATAATGATGTATATATATTTCTATAATATACTAACATTTATTCTAGATATAAAATAAGCTAGATGACAGGAAGGAAATTCAATTTCATTGCATAATAGGATAATACAATGATTAAACATAAAGAACTTCACGAACATCCGAAATAAAACAAACTAAGACAAATACAATAAGATACTAAATGATAAAACTAGTTAGAAGATGAAGATGATGAAGATAGTCTAAGTTTCTTGCTGACTTTTGAAAAGAACTTGTTCATCTTCGAAGACAAGTTATCCAACTTTTTACTAACGGATCGTTTTAAAATCCGTTGATTCTCCACAATTATCTTTTGGTTTTTGAGAAGGGTTTTGTTGGATGGATTAGAAGAATATTCAATACTTTCTAAGGATGTTTCACCTTCTTCTTCTTCTTCTATTTCCATTTCATCCCTTTCTTCTTCTTCTTCCTCTTCCATTTCTTCATGAGCCAAACGCTCTTCCTTTTCGGTAAGAGTCTCATAAGGTTGAAAAACATATGGGATTTTCATGAGAGAAATGTTTGAGATATTAAAAACTTTTCTAGAGACAAATTCTTCACCTTTGAAATCCACTCCAAAATAGTTGAAAATCCGAGTAAGGTAAATTCCATGATATAAAGTGTTTTCTCCCATTTTAAAATTTTTAGGACGAAGTTCATCCAAAATAACTTACGCCCAATTGATATCATAATTTCCAAAAATAGCAAAAAGTGTTTTGCACACTTTTGAGGTAGTATTGTTAAAATTTCCCGATCTTGGGGTCAAAGAATGTTGTAAGAGAAGATTGACAATTCTTGCTTTAGGACGAAAGTTTCAGTTTTTAAATTCAAAGTTTTCATCTCCTTCAAAAATATGATGAAATGTCTCACGATCATGTTCATCGATTTTAAAACTAGAAAGATCCATTCACGTGCTTTTGCAATTAAGAATGGTACCCAAAAGATCACAATTTAAGTGCCTTTGACACTACTCCAAATTTCATTCTCATTTCCAATATAAAAATCATGGTTTAAATTAGCATATAAGATTTTGACAAGATTAGGATAGCAAACAAAATCATTTTGAGAAGAGTCAATAAGACTTAAAACACCATTGTTTGCAAAAAGAGAATCAATTTCATAAGAAGAAAAATCTTGAAAAATAGCAAATTTTCCGGGATGGACTTTGGCATAATTAGCATAATTGATGTATGCTTTAATTGCCTCCGGATCATTGAATAATTGCTCTTTGATTTTTCTGGAAATTCTCATGGTTGAGGGGTTGCTTGAAGAAGCCATTAGAGTAGAGAGTAGAGTGTTTGAAGATATGAAGAGAGAGTTTGAATTTGAAAATGAAAGTGAAAAGATATGATAAAAGATAGTGGATAAATAGACTTTCAAAGGACATATTCTATGGTCAAAAGGTTTCTTTTCAGAGAAGTAAATGAAGTGAAAAGGTGGAGGGAAATTCAAACATTTGAATTCAAAATTTGAAATTCAAATTCAGGTAGGCATGTCGACATCGTGGTAGGGGCCATGTCGACATGTGCCTTTGAATTTTCATGACATGATTTATCCTAAGATATCTAATATACATATATATATATATTATTATTAATGTCTATATTTCTGAAATATTATTGTACTTATAATATATTTTAGAATGTGTCAAAAATAATAAAAATAAAAATAAAATAATAAAATAATAATAAAAAATAGAAAATAAATTTTAAAATTCAAACAGCATATCAATTCAAAATTAAGCAATCAAACAATCAAGCAACTAATTCTATGCAAGCAATTTCAACCAATTGTATTGTAAACGTGTACCTTTTTCTGAATCCGTTTCTTTGAATTCGTTGGAGTCGTGAACTGCAGTGAAACACAAATTCGAATTATCCGTCTTCTGATCATCATCACTTGAGGATGAGTCTGAGTCATCTAGAGTAGCAGTAAATGCATGCTTCCTTTCTTTGCTGGTTCATTGTTTATAGGAGGATTCTGCTTATCTGGATGCGGACAGTCTCTTTTGATATGTCCTGGTTCGTCACAATTGAAGCATTTGATAAAGTTTGGTACTATAGTTTGATTACCGGAATACTTAAAGTTGTTTCTCTTGGAACTATTCAATTTTCTGTATTTCAGAAATTTCCTAAAATTCCTAGTCATAAATGCTATCTCTTCATCATTATCACTGTTTGAGTCTGATCCATCGGTCAATGCATTGAATGCCATTGATTTATTTTCAGATGCTTTGCTTTCTCTTCTCCCGATCATTTGAACTTCAAATGACATTGGATTTCCAATCAATTCTTCTATCTTTAAAGTACTGATGTCATTTGCCTCTTCAATTGCAAGTGTCTTTTGGTCCCATTTTGGAGTGAGAGAATTTAAAAAAATTCTGACTTGATCTTCTTCCGAAAATTCCTTTCCCAAAGATATTAAAGAATGCACAATATCTTGAAATCGACTATACATATCTGAAATAGACTCATTAGTATTCATTTTAAATAACTGAAACTGATTTGTGAGCATGGAAATTTTGGTCTGTTTAACTTTGCTTGTTCCTTCGTGAGTTACTTGCAAAGTTTTCCAGATTTCATATGCAGACTTACAAACTGACACTCTATTAAATTCATTTCTTTCAAGTGAACAAAACATAATATTCATTGCCTTAGAATTATTTTGTGCAACAGTCTTTTGCTCAGTGGTCCACTGTGCAAAATTAGTTGTGGGTTCAGAATATTCAGTTTGTGTGACATTCCAAGTATCTAATCCTACAGATTGTAAATATATTTTCATCCTACATGCCTAATATGCATAGTTACTGCCATTAAAAAGTGGTGGTCTGGCAGTAGACTAACCTTCTACAAATGAACTAGTGTTGGTGGTAATAGCAGTACTAGTGTTAGTAGCAATTATAAAAAATTTCAAAATTCAGATAATGAAACTTTTGAAAACAAAGCTCTGATACCAAATGTAAGAAATGCGGATTAAGGATCTTAAGGCTAGAATTAACACTAGAGGGGGGGTGAATAGTGTTTTAAGAAATTTGTTAATCTTTTTGAGTTTATCTAACTTTATTAACAATGTATACACTAATTAGACACAGATATGAACATAGAATCAAACATAGATGCAAATATAAAGTAAAAGCAGTAAAGGAAAGAACACACTGGATTTTATACTAGTTCGGAGTTACCCTACATCCAGTCCCGCAACACAAGTACGGATTTCCTTTCAACAACAATTCAACAATTACAACCCTCGGTTTCAAGGCTACGAGGTACACCCTCCAGAATGACAAACCTCTGGGTAGAGATACTTGATTTCCGGGGCAATAAGTTCACCCAATTGATTTCCAAGGCTACAATCACACCTTTTCTCGCTTGATTGATTTCCAAGGCTACAATCACACCGTTTCTCGCTCAATTGATTACAAAAAGTCTATAACTCAGATTAGCACTTGGATCTTGTAGAGATAGTGGAGAGAATCAAAACCATAAATAATCGAGTATGATTCGATGTTGATTTCGGCAGAGTAATGGTATGGTTTTTTATTAAGAAATGTGGAAGAAGAAGAGAAGTGAAAACCAGAAAAATATGATTAAAAATTCATTGAAACTGACCCCTATTTATAGAAGATCAACAGCCATGACCATTCATGGAGAGTTATGGCGAAAAGACACTTCTTTTGAAATTTGAATTTGAACTTCAACTGTCACTATGTTGACATAGTGCCTAGGGGCATGTCGACATCCCTCAACCAAAATTTATATTTTGAATTTCTATAAAAACAATATTTATCTTATATAAAAACTATTTAAAACTTTATAAATATACTTGAATATAGTTGAATTTCATAAGTAAATATAAAGAACAAAATATACATAATTTAACTATAATTTTATATTTAAATCTAAGTATAAATATTAAAAGTTAAATATATTATTTGAAAAGACATTTAAAATCAGGAGTAATTTGACTTTGAAAATTAAAGATGTTTTGAGGCTAAAATTATTTAAAATCAGGATAGAGAGTTTTGAATCATTTAAAAGGAAAGTTTTGAAATCATTTTGAAAACAAGATAATTTTGTAAAATCATTTGAATTAAAATTAGTGGATACAAAACAATGTCCCACTAGATTTTCGTAGGTTCCATCCTACTTAGGGTTCCATCCCTTTAACAGGCTCGAAGTGGATTCCATTCCACGAATAAATTGGATTTTAAGATGCCAGTTCTTTTCTACGAGTTTTAACAAATATTCCTAATAAAACAAACTTAACCTTGAACTCTTGAACTCTTGATAATCTTGATACTCATGAGTCTTCTATCTCTATATCTTGAATCTCTATACTGTACAGTCTTCATTCTTGATACCTGCATGGTTAGATCCTGCATATACATATATATATATATATCTAAACTTGTAATGTTAGTATTTATATTTTATAATCTATTCTAAGGTTGTTGTCATCAAAACCATCATCTCATGGACTAACAGACTCATCTCAAACTCTTTTGTCATTATTTCAGAAAATTCTTTATTTATTTCAAAATTAGTTGATCCGAAAATGATATCATCTACGTAAACTTGTACTAGTTGAATATCATTTTTATTTCTTTTAGTAAAAAGAGTATTATCTACTTTACCAATTTTAAAGTTTGATTGTAATAAGTAAGATCTTAGTCTATCATACCAGGCTCTAGGAGCTTGTTTTAGACCATTTAGAGCTTTCTTAAGTTTGTAAACATGATTTGGTAATTTTTCATCTTCAAAAAGTGGTGGTTATTCAACATATACTTCCTCTTTTACAAATCCATTTAAAAAGGCACTTTTAACATCCATTTGAAATTATTATGATTTGCGAAAGCAAGTAGAATTCTAATGGCTTCTAATCTTGCTATGGCAGCAAAGGTTTCATCACAATCTATTCCTTCTTCTTGACAATAACCTTGAGCGACTAACCGGGCTTTATTTCTAATGACCTCACCTTGTTCATTAATTTTATTTTTATAAACCCATTTAGTTCCAATTATAGTTTTATTTTCAGGTCTAGGAACAAGTTCTCAAACATCATTTCTAGTGAATTGATTTAGTTCTTCTTGCATAGCCAAAATCCATGAATCATCAGTTGATGCTTCTTTTGGATTTTTGGGTTCAATAGTTGATGTAAAGGCTACATTGATCATTTTACTTAGTTGATTTCTAGTTGTAACAACAGATTGCATATCTCCTAGTATATTTTCTATAGGACGATCTTTTAAAAGTTTAATCTTTTTATTAGGATGATTAATTTTATTATTAGTTTCAGTTGACTCCTGATTTCGTGTAATTAAATCCTCTTCATCATTTGTATCTTCAAAATTTTTTAGATTTTCATCGAATGAAACATGCATTGTTTCTTCGATGGTGTTAGTTCTTAAATTAAACACTCTGTATGCTTTACTTCTATTAGAATATCCGATAAAGATACCTTTATCGGATTTAGGATCAAATTTATCTAAGTTATCTTTTGTATTTAAAATAAAACATTTACTTCCAAAAATTCTAAAATAAGATACCTTTGGTTTCTTTCCATGAAGAAGTTCATAAGATGTCTTATCAGTTAAAGGTCTAATTAAAATTCTATTTAAAATATAACATGTGGTAGCAACTGCTTCTGCCCAAAAATATTATGGTAATTTACTATCTGAAAGCATAGTTCTCGCACACTCTTGAATCGTCCTATTTTTACGTTCTACTACTCCGTTTTGTTGTGGAGTTCTTGGAAATGAAAAATTGTGAGTTATTCCCTTATTATTGCAGAATTCCTCAAACTTTTCATTTTCAAATTCACCACCGTGATCACTACGGATGGTTATAATTTTTACAGAAAGTTAATTTTGAATCCTTTTTGTAAAGTTCTTAAAACTTTCAAAAGTATCACTTTTATGTTTCAAAAATATTGTCCATGTAAATCTAGAATAATCATCTACAATTACAAAAACATATTTACTGTGATTTACTGACTGAATTTGAGATGGACCAAATAAATCAAGATGAAGTAAGTCAAGAGGTTTTGAAGTTGAAATCATATCTTTTAATTTAAAGGAACTTTTTCTAAGTTTTCCTAATTGACATGCATCACATAAACTATCTACTTTAAAATTCATTTTAGGAAGACCTCTTACATGTTTTGACAGTCTAGATAAGAGTTTGAAATTCAAATGCCCAAATCTCTTATGCCAAATCCAAGGGTCACTTGTATTTGCTAAAAGACACAGGTTATCATTTGAAACTTTCATACTAAGAATATAAATATTCTTTTTCCTAATTCCCTCAAATATTATGGTTGAATTATTATCTTCAATGTGACACTTATCTTTTTCAAATTTAATTTTATATCCTTTATCGCAAAGTTGACTAATACTTAGCAGATTATGTTTCAGATTCTTAACTAGCAAAACATTAGTAATAATAGGAATTTCAGAGTTACCGACATTGCCGATGCCAATCACATATCCTTTTGAGTTGTCTCCAAAGTTAACCAGTCCTCCGTCTTTGTATATTATATCATTCAACATATCCGGATTACAGTCATGTGTCTAGAGAATCCACTATCGAGTATCCATTTATTCTTTTTGATCTGCATAATTTGTCCATTGTGGATTGATTCCTCAACACCCATAAAACATGTTTCCTGTACATCATACAATTTTGGTAGACAACTTAAATTTGAATATCGATTATATGCAGACTCATAAGATAGTGATGATCTGAATATTTCTAAACTAGTATTAACAAGTTTTTTAAACATAGCCATTTTAAAAGCTTTTTCAAAATTCATATTATGAAACTTTGAAAACCTTGCTCTGATACCAAATGTGAGAAATGCGGATTAAGGATCTTAAAGCTAGAATAAACACTAGAGGGGGTGAATAGTGTTTTAAGGAATTACTAATTCTTTTTGAGTTTATCTTAATTTGAACACAAATATATGCAATATTCAGACACAGATATGATCACAGAATCAAACACAGATGCAGATATAAAGTAAAAGCAATAATGGAAAGAACACACCGGATTTTATACTGGTTCGGAGTTATCATACATCCAGTCCCGCAACACAAGTACGGATTTCCTTTCAAAATCAATTCTTACAATTACACCCTCGATTTTAAGGCCACGAGGTACACCGCTCCAGATTCACAATCCTCTGGGTAGAGATACTTGATTTTACGGGAAACAAGTTCACCTGATTGATTTTCCAGGCTACAATCACACTTTTTCTCGCTCAATTGATTACAAAGAAGTCTATAACTCTAAATAGCACTGGGATCTTGTTGAGATAGTGATAGAGAATCAAACCAGTGATGATCTAGTTAGATTCAATGGTGATTTCGGCAGAGTAATGGTAAAAATGTATATAAAGAAATGTGGAAGAAGAAGAGGAGTGAAATCAGAGAAAATATGAATATAAATTCGTTTAGAACATCCCCTATTTATAGTAGAACAACAACCATGTCCATTCGTGAAAGGATATGACGAATAGACACTTCCTTTGAAATTCAAACTTTTGAAATAAACTGTCACCTTGTCGACAAGGGGTACTTGGGGTTGTCGATAGACCTAAGTTATTTTTGGTAATTTGTTTTTCTTTGAAAATAATTTCTATCTTGTATTAAAACTATTTTAGACTTTATAAATATATTTAACTATAGTTAAAATACATAAATAAGTATAGAGAATAATATTTTGGTATATATAAAATTTTACTATAATTTTATATTTAAATCTAAGTATAAATATTAAAAGTTGAATATATTATAATTAAAATATAGTTTAAAACCAAGGATAATTTGATATTGAAAATAAAGATTATTTTGAGGCTAAAAGTATTTTAAAACCAGGATAGATGTTTTGATTTAAAAAAGGAAGATTTTGAAATCATTTTGAAAACAATATATAATTTTGTAAAACATTTGAATAAAAGTTAGTGGATACAAAACAATGTTCCACTAGATTTTTCGTAGGTTCCATCCTACTTAGGGTTCCATCCCTTTAATGGGCTTGAAGTGGATTCCATTCCATGAATAAAATGGATTTTAAGATGTTAGTGCTTTTCTAGGAGTTTTAACAAAATTCCTAACTAAACTACTTATATTGAAATCTTGAACTCTTGATAATCTTGATACTCATGAGTCTTGAATCTTGATATCTTCGATCTTGAGTTCATCAGTTCTTGAATCTTTATACTGTAAAGTCTTCATTCTTTGGTACCTGCATATATATCCTGCATATACATATATATCTAAACAATAATGTTAGTATTTATATTTTATAATCTTATTCTAAGGTTGTTGTCATCAAAACCAACTTCTCAGGGACTAACAATATGTAGTTTGATTGCCACTTTCTCTGATCTGGTCTGCATTGGCTTCAAGTCTAGTTGTGTCTGGTGTACTTTGAGTCTTTTTGCTTTGTGCCATATGAGGTCTGGTTTGATCTGAAGTCTTTGTGTATATATCTTGTTGTATTGGTTCATGTTTGGGATGTTTGTGTAAATTTGAGTTCGGCCATTGTATTGAACTTTTATTCATGTTGGCTGGCCATTGACTCTCGTACTTGACCATTCTATTTTTGTTTTGTATTGCACCTAAGTTGAATCCGGCCTTGGCTTGGGTATGACCTTGTGCACATCTGTCCCTGCAATTTTATCAAGTGTATATCTGTGTGCACAGCCTTGTGACATATACAGTGATACACTGTGCATGTTACAAGTTGTTCGTGTAAGATGAATTCAAATGAAAATGATGACAAACAACCCAAATAACTGAGGCAAATAAAATTTTCAAATACACATTTTATCGTACACTGCAAAATATTTCTTTTTCAATTTTACTGCGTTAGTGTTTATTTTACAGATAATTCAGATGCTGGATACAAACTGGAATAGAGTTGAAGATAAAAATACGAGTGTTCAGTGAATATGTCATGAGGAGTGATATGTAAATTGAACTTTGTATTGCAATCAAGATTGTAATGTAATTGAAAATGTATATATATAGTGAGAGCTCAAATTTGTATTATTCGAATTTGTAATAAGATATTTGTTTGAATAAAATATTTGTTTGAATAAAATATTTGTTTAAATTTAAATTCTGTGTTATTTATTTTATTCAACAATATTTATTTAATTATGTGAAAAATAAAATGGTACAATAACAAATACATTTAAATGAATATATGTATATATGTTTATTATCATCAAACAAAAATCATAGGCTATTGTGTTTGTACCAAAATTGGGCACAACACTCTTCGGATGTGTTTGAAGAGATAAAATAAAGAAAATAAATGTAAAATGAGGCAGATCTAACAAACACACCAATCAACAGGTAAGAAACAGTACAGAAATACATGAATTTAGAGTGGTTCGGGTTATCGCCTACGTCCACTATGAAATGACTGATGTTTATTGAATTGCACTTGCTTATTACAAGAGATTATAATAGTACAACTGAAGTTTAATAATGATTTCAGCAGAGCATCCGCATAGAGAAGCCAAAAGTCAATTTTCTGTAGGTCCAGGGTCACTATTTATAGGTGTAGACAGTAAATATCTCGCCCAGATCTCGGAAGACTTCTTCTCTCATGTGAGTGGGCCCACGGGATTGAGTTCAGGTATTTTGACTCAATCTAGGAGCGATACGAATTGGGTTCGTATCGATCCATAAATGGTCCTTTCGGGCTGAAATTGATCGGGTACATTCTTGAGGTTGTAGGCAAGCCCCTGTGAAAATTTGGTGGCATTTGGACTTGTAGATCTCGAGTTATGATCGATGCAAGTTTGAACTTTCAATGGGCTGTCGAACTCGTATCGCTTCCATTCATGTCGATCTGGTTTGTATCGCTCTTTGGCACATGGTGGTCAATGACGTGGCGCTATCTTCCAGGATCGATCCTCTTTTCATGCCAAGTGACCGAGTCTTCCTTCCATATAGGTCTTGTTCGTATCGACCTCTAATATCCCATTCGTATCGCTCCCTCGTATCGATCCAATGAAACCACCTCGTATCAACAGCATAGTGACCACTTTGTATCGATATGAGCTCATGTCTTCTCGTGTCGACTGCTTAAGTGGCATGGTTTGTATCGATAACTAACCGATCGATACGAACTAAGTTGATGAGTATATTGATGTACAAGTGGAATCGACACGAGACGTCTTCAGGCGATGGATACGAAACATAGCAGATGCAATGGGTATGAAATGGAGTCCTTCTGTGGATACGAACTGCGGTTTACAGGATGGATGCGGGGTAGGGTTAGTTCGATGGACACGAACCAACGATCTCTTAGTGGATACAAAGAAGGTCTTTAGAGGGGATGGATACAAACGCGACGTTCTTTTCGTGGATACGAAGTGGCTATGATTCCCTTGACTTTTATGGATCCAAATAAGATGGTTACGAAGGAGATGGTTGTTGCTTTGATGGATACAAACTCGACGGATACGAAATAAGCACCTTTCTCATGAAACTTGATCGATCCATATCTTGAGCATACGAACTCTGATTGACCTGAAATTTGGAATGTTAGCTTTCATAGCTTTGCTTGTCGTACCATATCGATTGTAGTTTGATCCGGACTCAGACAAAATTCACTGGTATCCATAATGAACGTGTATATAACCGATCTTTGGGACGGACTATCCTTGGTTTCCAATTATGTTCTTGGTGTCACGGCCTTGCCAAAAGGCGGGATAACATTTGCCTCCTAAAGTACGTCTCGTGAGAACATGACGTGCTTTGAAAATCTGCAATCTCTAGTCTGAAAAAGTTCTTTCTGATCGCTGACTGGTTGTTGCTTTTTGTCAAAAGATGCAACCTTTGATTGATTTCCAATAATATAAATACTGGATTGCTGACTGCCAATGAGTGTATAGTTCATTGTTGTAACTGAGCGTCGAATGTTAGCAATTTGTTGTTCATTGTTGTAATTGTCATTTGGTGAGCATTCAATTCCTTTACCTCGTGTCCATATAAATACTGTTAGGACTTAGAAAATTTTTGTCTACTTTTCATTCTTCCTGCCTTGCTTTGTATCAATTAAGAGATTAAAAAATAGGACTCGCTTTCGTCCCCAAATTAACATAACTCCTTAATCCCTTGAATCTGCACTTTGATTTAGGTAATTAATTAGCGAAATTATGTCAAGAATGATGAGACTCGAATTCGATTGCCAATCCATCTGCATTCATGGCCGGTTCTGGTGATGTGGAGGCCGTGGATGGTCAAAATGGGTTTGGAGACGGAGGAGATGACGCCTGAATGAATTTGGAGAAGGAGTGTGAGGAAACGAAGAGAACATTCATATCGATTTGAGGGTTGGAGTTCGTATCGATCCGAGCAATGGAACTTCATACTGATGGAGTGGGAAGCTTGGTATCGATCGATGGTGAGAGTTCGTATCGATCCAAAGCGATCGATATGGAGGCTTGAATCTGGGGATCTATACGAAGACGCTGTAGGCAATCGATACGAAGTCGAGGGATTGCCATCGATACGACCTGAACTTTCGGCGCTCGATACGAAATGTAGTCTTCTTTGATCGATACAAATGGTACTTATGGCGATCGATTGAACATGCACTCCGATGGATACGAAATTCTTGCACACTTGAATACTTGACTCCGACGAGCTTCTGCCTTGCATAATGGGACTTAACCGTTTCACTGCATATTTGACTGCTCTTCGAAGCTCGTCGATGGAACTATAACTGGACAAAATTTTAACGAACTTTAACATGGATCGGTTTTCGAAGTCTGGATGTCACGGGAGTGACAGTCAGCATGACGATCACTCCGGTTGAATTCTGAAGTCTCGTCGTTCTAACACTTTATTAATCTCTGTAGAATCTTCTTAGGTAATTCACAGCACTGCACTGCATAACACATTCATGCATTTCACACTGGGGAACACACGGGATTATTGTCACCTAACGATGGTTTTTGATGAGTTGATTAGCCATGGAACTCGGGAGTTCACAGCAACAGAAGGCTCAAAGTCCACCTCTTTCGATAATAGAGATGTCGGCCATTGCGGCCGAGGTCATAAGTTCAGCTCCGGACAAGCTACCAGGAGCAGCCTTCATTGGGAATCCACAAGATTCTGTACCATCCAATGTTTCCAAAGATATGTTGGGGAGAATTTGTTTGAGGCACGGGCTATCGTTGGACGATGTCCTGCTACCAGGGCTGAGCGACAGGTTACATACCCCTCCGGAAGAGTACACCACTTTTAATCGATTTTCCTGCACAGCCGGGACGCTCCCACCACTCAATCAATATAGTCGGGAGGTGTTACCTATTTTAGGGATTGCCCCATCACAGTTACATCCGAACGGGTACGCTCTTCTGAACAGCCTATTCATCATCTTTATGAAGCACCTTTTTCAGCCCCCGACTCTAGAGGAAGTCATATTCTTATTCAATATAAAGAGTCGGGGAGATAACCCCTCCTTCATATTTGTAGAGGGAGTTAGAAACTGCCAAATTGTGATTGGGACTTGGACCAAACTCAGCTACTTCAAAATCGAGTGGTTCTATGTTCGGAACCCACCAGGATTCGCTAGACGGTGGCTAGTTAGACGCAAGTGTCGCAATTTCTTTGGCAACTAATGGTATAGTTGTAATCGCTCTCGGGTCTAATATTTTCTTTCTTTTACAGCTTCAATTCCACGACCTGAAGGTGCTCAGTTTAAGGAAATAGTACGATTTCTTCAAGAGGTGCCGGGCGAGATTAGAGAGATCGAAGCGGTCCTCATGGATGAAAATTTAAGGGCCGTTGGGCTAATTGACAGAGACCAGAGCATAGGGCTTGAAGGATCTCTCAGGGCAGCTTCGACAAGATGTGCTAGACGTAGAACGCCCGGAATTGTAATCGCTGAGCAGGATGGTAAAAAGGATATGCCCACTGAAGATGAACTCGTAGCCGGGCCCTCAGATAGTCCTCGACATTCAAAGGAAAAAAGGAAAGGCAAGGCGGTTGCTTATAGGCTTCATAAGTCTTCAAGATGGAAATCCGTGGTCATGTCTCTACCAACCGCCGGTGTTATAATTTCGGAGGCTCCTCCCCCACATATGGATAATCTTTTCGAAGGACTTGCAGACATTCCAATTCCAGACTATGTGTCGCTCCAACAAGATACCAAATTGGAAGGGCTTCAGAGCGCTTTAGATCTAGGAGAGTCAATTCCTTCGAGTATGGCAGATATATCCGGTTGGTCGGGGGGTTTGCACATGTATACACACACTTCACGGCACCACACAATTTCTAATCACAAGCAATTCATCTCTGTGAAATACCAACTCTTTTTTTCTTTTCATTTTACGGGCACGATGTCAAAGCGAGGATCTATGCTTGGCAGCCTCCATTCTGCACGTCATTCATCTAGTTCATATTATGAGTCTCGCAGATGTGAAGCCGACAGAGACCACGATCGCGGCTACTCTAGTCAAGAGAGGGAGCGCTATGAGAGGGAAAGGGATAGAGAGAGGGAGAAGGATTATAGGCGTCGTTCCCAATCACGCTCTCCGCCACCTAGAGGTCCAACACAACCTTCTGGTTCTAGCAAACAAACCCATGAATCTTTGCGTCAAATACCACCTTTCCTGGCACCAAGGCGTGACCAACGGCATCAGAGGACCTAAACTGAAACTCCCGTCGCTACTGAACAAGCCATCACAGAGCCCACCGGGGAAGGAGCGATTAGAATCGCTAAGCTAAAAATAGGATTTTCCAAATATCTGCTTTGACGGCTTCATATTTCCTCTGCACTTAAATCGAATTCCCATTGAGGCAGAACAGACAATGCACGACTATATACATGATGTTTACGGCCAGTATCGGGAATGGATGAAGACCGCATATAAAATATCAACGGGGGCCTTTGAGCGGGCGAAGACAATCGAGAAATAAGGGACTGATCTCGCTCAGAAGGACCGCATAATCTAGGTGCTCAATGACGAAAACGAGTCCGCGAGAAATTCAGAAATGGAGGCTAATAAAAGAGCCGATGATGCAACCCGGAGGATGGAGGAGATGAGGCGAACACACTTAGCCCAAGTTGAGGAAATGGGGCACCGGACCACCACAGTCATGGTCGAAAGGGATGGAACGCTAAAAGAGCTTGAGGAGCTTAAAGCCAAACTTGCTGAAGTCGTCAAAGAGAAAGATGACGCAAATAAAGCTGCTCAGGAGGAATGCAAGCAGGCTGTGGTGCTCAGGGATGAGAGGGATGCGGCAATGCTGAAGGTTCAAGAAGCCGAAGCTAGGGTTGAGGGTGAAGTGAGAATGACAGAGGCCAGGTTGGAGGGTGACATCGAAGATCTCCTCATTACATATAATGCCAATGTTCTGAAGCATCGAAATCTAAGCTGGCTCGAAGGCTATCCATCACATCTATATAATGCTTGGTGTCGCTTGGTTGAAGATGAAAAAGCGGAGCACCACACTGAAACCATCGATGAGTTTGAACTGGAGAATCGGGTGCTAAGTGAGGATGAAAGAAGAGTTCTCCACGACACACTATCACATTCGAGAAGGAGAGGCCCATTACTCAGCACCCGAAAGCTGGAGAGGGTTCTAGCATTGAGCATCATGATGCGGGTTTCGAAATTCCTATGCCAACCCAGCCCGAATCTATTCCTGCGGTTGATCCTTTATTTGTGCCTGCTTACAATCCCGATCAACCGCGGTTGTCTCTAGCTCGCGAGCATGTCTCTGAAGCTGCTCCGCCACCCGCGAGCCAATCTAAGGAAGGTACTCTGAGCACTTCTCGCATTTACTTGAAGTAAGGAAATTTGTTCAAAGCAGTTACTAACATCTTTCCTCTTATCTTTATTCAGCGATAGGAGCCGCACCGGTCGTGCCCCCGCAACCCAAGAGTCGCATCATGAGCAGGAAGCCCTTATGACAGAGGCGACCACAACAACGGCCGCTGCATCAACTGACGGAGTGCAGGGGAGTGCCTTTACTTTTGACGAGAAGATGATGGAGGAACTCCTTGGTCACCAAAGCGACCCACTTACCGACCTACCATTCGTCATGAGCAAAGGCGCATTCACAGCCAGCTCTTCGAACCCAACTGGCAACATTCCTGCGGATGCTCAAAATATCCATGAAGAAGAGATAATAGTGAAAATTAATGCCGAGATGGAAGCAGCCGCACGGGCCAGTGGTGTCGGAGGTGGTATGGCGGGTCCTGGTCCGGCTCCTCTATGAATGATTTCTCCTGGCGACACAATTGTCGACACCGGTGTGCCTCCCTCGTTTTCCAATGTCGAGAGTGTTCCTATTCCTCTGACTCCGCATTCAGAAAGCGTTCCGATTTCCGTGAGTTCGAAGGAAGAGGTTACCATAATTCCTCCAACTGGAGACCTACCACCAAAAGGTAAAGGCTCGAAGAGGCATTTGAGTGGTAGCTCCAGTGGGTCGACGCTAGGGAGGAAGAATAAGAAACGAGGGAATAGACATATCTTCTCGCTCCATTTTTTGGTAGATAGATAGGAAGTTCTTTTTGCTTCTTATAGGTCGTGTATAGATGCGGGTTCGGCCCCTGCTAGTAGGATTTCTTGGAACAGTTTTTTGTACTTATCCTTCTTTTTCAAAGAATAGTTAAAATAAAATTCCATTTTTTTCCAGCATAATTTCTTGTTTATTTGCTTAAGTGTGTTAGCGCGTGAACTTCCATTCAATATACTTGTGAAACTTTAGTCTCTGAATCGGACCTGGGTTCGGTTGTTAAGTCCCGAAGTTATGGCTTCGGGTCATAATCGAACGTCAAGTCGAGGTCCAATACTGCACTGTCTCGATTAGTAGTCGGTACTTAAGTTATGTCCACAGTCACGGGAATTAATTGAAATGGTCGGTCAGCAGTCGCTTTTTGTCTTTAATACATCGAGCTTGTCTTTGTTGAAACGAAGCTGAAACGAGACGAGTTTGGGTGGTCGAATCACACTCGCTCGTCTATCGACAACTGCATCCACACTCTGGGGATTGTGCTTGTACGTCAACAGTCAGTCACGCCTGCTTTAGGTTTAGAGATATGTCCGTGCTCTGGGGACTTAAGTTACTTTACGGGCGGTTAGTCATACCCATTTGATATTTAGAATTTCGTCCGTACTTTAGGGACTTAGATTGATTCGTGGTTAGTCATACCCGATTTGCTTTGATACTTCGATCCACACTCTAGGGACTCGGAGTTGTCTCATGGGTGGTCGGTTCACACCCGGTTTGTGTTTATACTCCAGCCCGCGCTCTGGGGACTTTGAGTTAGCCGATGGATGGTCAGCCACACCCATTTTAATGTTTATACTCTAGTTCGCACTCTGGGAATCTGGAGTTGGTTAACAAACGGTCGATCACATCTGTTCTGAGTTTTAGGATTTCGTTCGCACTCTGGGAACGATAGATGTATCAGGATCATGGATGGTCGGATCACATCCATCCTGAGTTAACAGGCGAGGTCGTTAGATAGATGGATCCATCCTCCTCGGACTTGGTTTAAATACGGACGAAGTCATTAGGTGGACGGATCCACCCTCTTCGAGCCTGCATTTGTAAGTTTATACTCCAGCTCGCACTCTGGGAGCCGGAGTTAGTTAGAGGATTGTCGTGTATCAATCCTTTCTTGGCTTCATTGTGATGGCTTGCCCGCGAGCTCGAGTTTCACTTAGCGAGTGACTGGTCATATCACAATCACTCCCTATTTGAATAAGTCCCATCGTATGATGGAACTTAGCTCTCCGTGCATTGTGACGGTCGCATGACGCATTTCAAAAATCACTGCTCTGGCTCGAAGAGATTGCATTTTAGTGCTGAAATAAGAGAGTAAGGAAAAGTCAGTTGCCTTATTACAAATTCAAATTTCGAAATGCATAAACAAATTGCAAATGAAAAGCAGACTGAATGAATAAATAAAGCCTGTTATGTGTAGTAGCGACGAAGACTCTCGCTGTTCCAAGCTCTCGGCAAAGTAAGACCGTCAATGGTTGATAACTTAAACGTGCCATCTTCGAGTCTTTGTTCGATAACATACAGCCTTTCCCACGTAGGTTTCATATGCGAAGGGACCGGGTAAATTGTCTTAAGGATGAGATCGCCGAGTTTGAAGGTTCTGGGTCGAACCTTGGCATTGTACAGTCGAGCGACTCGACTTCGGTATGCGGCTGCCCTTAAACCAGCCTCTTCATGCTTCACATCTAATAAGTCCAGAGACTCGGCAAGTAATATAGCATTTGTCTTCGGGTCATAATATGTCATGCGATGAGAAGGCACTTCCAACTTGACTGGAATAACGACTTCTGAACCGTAGGAAAGTGAAAATGGAGTGTGGCCGATCGCGGACTTGTGGGTTGTTCGATAAGCCCATAGGGCCATAGGAAGTTCATCGACCCATTTGGCCCCGGCTTTTTCCAATCGTTTCTTCAGAATGGATTTTATAGCCTTATTAACAGCTTCGACCTGTCTATTCGCTAGAGGGTGCACAGTTGCAGAGAATTTCTTTTGGATATGGAATTGCTGACAGAAATTCTTTAACTCGACACTATCGAATTAGGCTCCGTTGTCGGTGATGATGGTATGTGGGAGACCAAATCGACAGATAATGTTGCGTACAACAAAGTTTATCACTTTCTTCGTTGTGATAGTAGCAAGGGGCTCGGCTTCTGCCTATTTGGTAAAGTAATCAACTGCAACGATGGCATACTTCGCGCCACCTTTAGCTGGAGGTAGAGACCCAATGATGTCGATGCCCCATATTGCGAACAACCATGGACTGACCATCTGAGTTATTTCGGTAGGCGAAGCTCTTGGAATCCGAGCATGTTTTTTACATCTGTCACATTTCCCAGCATAATCTGATGTGTCGCGATTTACAGTCGGCCAATAATAACTGTATCGGAGCACTTTCTTAGCAAGAGCTTGCCCCCCGGTGTGATCGCCACATTCTCCTTCGTGTACATCATGTAATACTCAACTGATTTCATCGTGGGCGATACACCGAAGTAAAGGGACAGAGTACCCTCTTCTATACATGACTCCATTCTGAATAGTGAACCGCGGAGCCTTCCGAAGAACCTGTCTTTTTTTCAATCCTGCACTTTGGCAGGGTCCCATGCTCGAGATAGTTTTTGAACGGAGTCATCCATGACTCCTTATCGGGTATGAATTCAAGTGCCCAGTCAGTCTCCATTTGATCAATACTCGGGGAAGATAATGTTTCAGTGGGAACGAGTCCCATTTGTTGTGCCTCGCCAGTACTGGCTAACTTTGCCAAGGAATCGGCCTTCTGATTGTGTTCTCGGGATATGCAATAGATGGCATAATGATCGAACTGATTCAATATTTCCTGGACCCCAGTGAGATAAGCAGCCAGTCTTCGGTCTTTGGCTTGGTATTCCCCCCGAACTTGACACACGACTAGTTGTGAATTGCGGTAAATCTCCACAACAATGATCCTTAAATCTCTGGCAAGCCTTAGTCCGGCGAGCATGGCTTCGTATTCGGCCTCGTTATTAGTCGCACAGAAATCAAAATTCAAAGCATAACATATAGATCGGCCTTCAGAAGTCTCAAGTACAACCCCAGCGCCTAAGCAGCGGTCATTCGATGCACCATAAGTATGTAGCTTCCAGACATATTTGGGGGATTCACTGGTTTCGGGCAAGTCCTCCGAGATAGTGAATTCAACGATGAAGTCTACTAGGAATTGTCCTTGAATAGCTCACCTTGGTGTGTAAGTGAGGTCGAACTGACTCAGTTCGATATTCCACTTCAGTAACCTACCAGACGTCTCAGGCCGCGTAAGGACCTGTCGTAATGGTTGGTCGGTGTAGATAGTGATAGGGTGAGCCTGGAAATATGGGCGGAGCTTTCTCGAGGCAATGACAAGGCAGTAAGCTAATTTCTCCAACTTCAGATAATTTCTTTCTACTCCGGTTAGCCGTTTGCTGATGTAATAGACTGGCCGTTATATCTGGTTCTCCTCCCGAACTAAAGCGGCACCGATTGCGTTTCTGACACCGCCAAGTAGATGTACAATCTCTCGTGATCAATAGGTTTTGACAGAATGGGTGGTGTGGACATGTGTTGAACCAGCGCTCGGAATGCGCCCTCACACTCTGTAGTCCATTCAAAGTTATGTTTCCCTTTTCTGATTAGGTCGAAGAAGAGAATGCACTTATCGATGGATTTCGAAATGAACCTGCTCAATGCTACTACCTTCCCGTTGAGGCTCTGAACTTGCTTTACGGTCCTTGGAGTCTCAAGATTTCTAATTGCCCAGATTTTTTCGGTATTGACTTCGATTCCCCCAGCATTAACGATGAATCCAAGGAATTTTCCAGACGTGACCCAAAGTGACATTTCAACGGGTTAAGTTTCATTCTGTACTCTCGGAGGATGTTGAACATCGTTTCCAAGTCTTTGATATGATTGGTATAGAATCGTGACTTTACAAGCATGTCGTCCACATACACCTCCATGGTATTTCCGATCTGGTTAGGGAACATTCGGTTGACGAGTCACTGATAGGTTGCCCCGGCGTTCTTAAGTCCGAACGACATCACTTTAAAACAATAAAGTCCAAATCAGTGACAAAGCTAGTATGCTCTTGGTCAGGCAGGTGCATCGGTATCTAATTGTAGCCAGAATACACGTCCATGAAGGATAAGAGTTCATGTCCGACCGTTGATTCTACGAGCTGATCAATCCAGGGGAGTGGAAAACGATCTTTAGGGCAAGATTTATTCTAGTCTGAGTAGTCAACACGAGTTCTCCACTTCCCATTAGTTTTCCTGACAAGTACATGGTTGGACACCGTTCTGGATATAACACATCTCGGATAAACCCGTTCGACCTGAGTTTATCCACCTCTTCCTTAAGGGCGGCAGATCTCTCTGGATCCATACCACGCCTTTTTTGCTTGACCGGGACATGCCGCGGGTCAATATTCAATGTGTGGCTCGCTATGTCCGGTGAGATCCCACACATGTCGGAGTGCGTCTAGGAAAACACGTCGAGGTTTGCCCAGAGAAATTCAACCAATTCCTATTTCACCTGTTGGCTTAGTTGAGATCCAATCTTTACCATTTTAAAACTATCATCGCTATCGATCGGAACATCAATCGTCAGCTCTACCGGAGAAGCCTGACTATCTTTGACTTCGTCTTTGCTTTCGATATCTCTCAGGTCAAGATCTCTTGGGAATTGGTTGTGGTGCCCGGGCCTTGGCCCAGACGTTAACTGTCAATTATCAGCAAAGCAGACGCAAAGAGATTCCTCTACGCCCTTTCACTTCTCTTTTCGCTGCGCCTCCCGCAGCTCAGCCACATAATAGGCTCGTCTAGCTGCTTGGTCTCCCCGAACGACTCCGACTCCATTGTTGGTAGGGAATTTAAAAGTTAGACACCAAGGGGCGATAGTGGCCCTGAACTCGGCAAGGGTTGGTTGGCCCAAGAAAGCGTTGTATGGTGAGTTAATATCCAATACAATAAATTGCAATATCCGGACTCTCCGGCGCTCTCCAACTCCTAACTCCACTGGTAGCTCCACCTCCCGGTGGGTATAGTCACACTTCCATTGAAGCCATGAACACGAGACTAGCAAGGCTTCAAATCTTTTGCTTCCATTTTCATTTGATCATAGGCTCGCTTAAAGAGTATGTTCACCGAACTTCCACTGTCTACTAAGATCCTCTTCATCCAAGCAGGACCTATCTGAGCTGAAATGACTAGTGGATCAATGGTTGGGGCTTCGACTCTGTCGGCATCTCTATCTCGAAATACAATGTCGTCCGTCATCGTTTTCTATTACTTGGCCGGAGCCCCATCTTCCAAATTACTGCAACATTCGAAGCTTGCATGCCTAATAAAGCTAGCATACGACTCCATTTCCCTCCAGCTCCGATCCGCTGGATAAGGACCACCACTAACAGTGTTAATCACTAACCTCCCGCCGGTATGAGCAAGTTCCTACGGTCTAACCTGATTTTGTACTTGATTTTGATTTGAAGGGCCCGAACCTCCAGCCTGCGGCGCCCGAACGAACTGTTCCAACATTCTTTCTCGGATCAACTTCTCCATAATATCCTAAAGATGACGACATTCGTTCGTGTTGTAGCCATAACTATCGTGAAATCTACAATACTTCCCAGTTTGAATCTGTTTCTCTGATGATTGCTTCGGAGCAGGTTTTTTATATTGGATCGTATTACAAGTTTGCAAGCACACATTTTCCAGAGATGTACTTAAAGGAGTGTATGTGTCAAACATGAGAGCTCTACGTCGGGATCCAAGATTATGATCTCGCTCCCTACCCTGATTTCCATCGCCTTTCTATTGAGTCTTCTTATTCTGTATGTTTAACTACACCTTTCCGGAAATCTCCCCGGTTTGTTTCACAACGACATTGCTTTGGATGCCTTCCATACTAGGCCCCATGTCATCCTTTCTCCTAGACTGTTTCGCATCCTCCCTTCTCAAGGACTGAGCTTCCTTGGAATAGAAACGGTCCAATGACGCAAGGGGTTTTCCGGCCAACCAGTTGCCAAATTCGGAATCGGGATCGATTCCCTTAGTCAGCGCCATCATAATGGAATTATCATTAGGGTTACTAATCTCAGCGCATGCAGCGTGGAACCTCTCCAGGTAACATCAGAGTGTCTCTCCCGAGGCTTGAGTGACACTGGATAAGGTATTCTTTGGGTCTTGTGACATGCATGCGAAACTGTTCAACAAACTTCATAGCCAACTGGTCGAAACATGAAATAGATCGGTGTGGTAAGCGAGTAAACCACATAGTTGCGATGCCCCCTAGGGAGATTGGGAAACTTCGGCATTTGACTGCATCATCAGCCCGTGCGGCGTTCATCAACCATTCATACTTTAAAATGTGCTGGTTAGGGTCGGAACTTCCTTCATAAATAGGTAGAGTTGGCATTCTGAATCGCCGAGGCGGTTCAGCGTAGAGGATGTCATCGATGAAAGGGGTATGACTCCGGGAGATTCCCCAGTCGTCGTTAGTGAGGCCTTGGCTTTCACGGATCATCTAACGGATCATTGTCGGGATGTATGGGATCTGGACATTCTGAGCATGCTGAGCCAAAGTGTGGTTGGGTTCCACAATGCGAGGATGGGCCGGGCGCGGTCGACGGTTCATACCTCACCTCCTTGGCTTTAGGTCTTCGGGAACATAAGGTTCATGAGTATAATCACGTTGGCGAAGGTTCAGATCAGTTTGGTTCCGAGTGTCAACTTCTAACTCGATGGCAGTGGCAGCAGCGCGGTTATTGGTAGCGTGATAAGGAACCGTCCCTCCTCGGGAAGAGGGTCCAGTCTGGTGACTGGTTGACGGACCAACTCTCGGTTGTCTAATAGTCAAAGTGCACTGATGTTCGGTAGCCTATGTATAGCTTCCATCCAGTCGTGGGTGTGTGGATCTGTGATTATAATCAGAAGAAGCCGAACTCTCAGTGGATGAGTAGGAAGCCTGATCCCTTCTGGATCTCCTTCGTCTTTCATGGTTCAGCCAATTGGTTAACTTCGCGTTGGCACAGAGTTGCTGGGTAAGCTGCTGGCGGCTTTGAGTTAGCTCTTGCATCAGTAGTTGGAATTCCTCCTTGGTGACAGGGCCTTGTGGATTCGAAGGTCCGGCAGCATTCTGGTCTGCAGAGGGAAGTTGTGCGGGGTTCTGCCTATCCCGTCCTTTTGGATCTACAGCAGTTGAGGTAATTCTGGTAGCGACCACGGTGAATAGTGAAGTTCTTTCCTAGACCTGGTGCAAATCTGAATAGGATGGAAGAACTTCTAGGCTTGAGATCTGGATCTTCTCCTTAGATTCTTGTAATCCAATATCGATAGTAGATACAACGAGCAGGAGAAAAGCTGGGTTTTCTCAATGAAAGCACCAAAGTGTTTGTACAAAAATTGGGCACAACACTCTTCGGATGTGTTTAAAGAGATAAAATGAAGAAAACAAATGTAAAATGAGGTAGATCTAACAAACACACCAATCAATAGGTAAGAAACAGTACAAAAACACACGAATTTAGAGTGGTTCGGCTTATCACCTACGTCCACTATGAAATGACTAATGTTTATTGAATTGCACTCGCTGATTACAAGATATTACAACAGTACAACCGAAGTTTAATAATGATTTCGGCAGAGCATCAGCGTAGAGAAGCCAAAAGTCCATTTTCTATAGGTCCAAGGTCACTATTTATAGGTGTAGACAGCAAATATCTTACCCAGATCTCGGAAGACTTCTTCTCCCACGTGAGTGGCCCCACGGGATCGAGTTCAGGTGATTTTGACTCGATCTGGGAGCAATATGAATTGGGTTCGTATCGATCCATAAATGGTCCTTTCGGGCTGAAATTGATTAGGTACATTCTTGAGGTTGTAGGCAAGCCCTTGTGAAAATCTGGTGGCATTTGGACTTGTAGATCTCAAGTTATGATCGATGCAAGTTTGAACTTTCAAAGGACTGTCGAAGTCATATCGCTTTCATTCGTGTCGATCTGGTTCGTATCGCTCTTTGGCACATAGTGGTCAATGACGTGGCGCTATCTTCCAGGATCGATCCTCTTTTCATGTTGAGTGACCGAGTCTTCCTTCCATGTAGGTCTTGTTCGTATCGACCTCTAATATCCCATTCGTATCACTCCTTCGTATCGATCCAATGAAACCACCTCATATCAACAGCATAGTGACCACTTCGTATCGATACGAGCTCATGTTTTCTTGTGTCGATTGCTTGAGTGGCATGGTTCGTATCGATAACTAGCCGATCGGTACGAACTAAGTTGATGAATATATTGATATACAAGTGGAAGCGACACGAGACGTCTTCAGACAATGGATACAAAACAGAGCAGATGTAATGGGTACGAAATGGAGTCCTTCTGTGGATACGAACTGTGGTTTACAAGATGGATGTAGGGTAGGGTTAGTTCAATGGACACGAACCAACGATCTCTTAGTGGATACGAAGGTCTTTAGAGGGGATGGATATGAACGTGGTGTTCTTTTCGTGGATACGAAGTGGCTATGATTCCCTTGACTTTTATGGATCCAGATAAGATGGTTACGAAGGAGATGGTTGCTGCTTTGATGGATACGAACTCGACGGATACGAAATAAGCACCTTTCTCATGAAACTTGACCTATCCATATCTTGAGCATACGAACTCTGATTGAGCTGAAATTTGGAACGTTGGCTTTCATAGCTTTTCTTGTCGTACCATATTGATTGTAGCTTGATCCGGACTCAGACAGAATTCACTAGTATCCATAGTGAACGTGTGTATAACCAATCTTTGGGATGGACTGTCCTTGGTTTCCAGTTAAGTTCTTGGTGTCACGGCCTTACCAAAAGGCGGGATAACATATTGTATTCTACACATATGAATAATGTTTGGCCACACAAGGATCCCTTGGCATCTGCTCTTGTTTTGTCCCTCTTCCTTTGAACCAATCATCGATGCCACCCTCAGCCTTTCTTCCTCGCATAATATTAATCAAGCTACTACTCTTCCATTGTCAACATTTCCTACAACTCCCACTCCTCTTCCTCCACCCATTGTTGGTCATGCTTTTTTTCTTCTGGAGAGTATCTTGTTGATCTTATAGAATGGAATGATGATGAAGGCTTCTGGCAGTATTTTACAACTAGCATGTGTTTCACACCTACTCATAATTGCTATTGTACCATGATGTTTTAGCTATGCTAACCCAATGTCGAAAGTAGTTTTGAAAGCACTCGGTCTCTACGAGAGATATCGATCATTTTGCAATAAGAAAAAAGAAAGATGAGAATAATTAAGAATGAATGCCGAAAGTAAAAGCCATAAGAGATTTATATTGGTTAAGGAAATCCCCACGTTCACTTTCAGATACTTTTCTTATTAAGAGGCTCTGTGCTGAGAGTACAAGATAATAAAAACCTAACAATCATTAATGATTTTTTTTGTGCTTTAAGCAAGAAAAGTACAACATGAAAAAAATAAACTCACGTCATCTTTTCCCATAGAACGATCTTATGTATCCCTTCGTAGGGCGTGAGTATTTATAGTAGTTTGAAATTGACGTAGATTGATGACTTAGAAGATCATAGGGCCTTTATAGAAACCCATGTTGCAAATTGAAATGAGTCAAGCAAACTGGTGTGTCATGTAGCACCTCCTTGAGTGGTGGCAAACTAGTTGTTTGATCTTCAATTTGAATGACACGTGTTCAAATGGATGATTAATAATTGATGTGTCTCGGCTAGACTTTGATAAGAGAGTGTCGATAACTTATGACATTGGTTGAATATTGGGTAGAGCTTTAAATAGCTTTAACTAGTGCCACGTGGAATATTTAAGGGATCTGAACCCTCGAGTAATGTTGGAACTACATCCTTTAGTTACATTCAACGTTCGTCGCTTGATTTTAGAGCATAGTTATCAAAAATCTTAATATCTTATGATTTAAATCCCATTTCAAATAAGTTTCTCCCTTTATGATTCAACTTACATTCCGATTCAAACTCAGTTAAAGTCGTAATTGAGAAAATTCATTAAATTTATACTTATTATTTGACATACTTATTTGAATCCATAATTCTAATTATGATGTTTTGTAAACAAAATATAAATGGACAAGAGGAAAAAAATGAATTTTAGGTCTAAATATAGAAACTCAAACATCAAAATTAGTTTCGAAGCGTGTACAAAGCTTAAAATACGGCTCTTTTGAATTTATGATGTACTATTCAAATTCTGTTTTGATTTAAAGTTTTAACTTGACAATTTGAATCCCGTTTTGAAAACCTTGGCTTCAAGATAATTGGTCAATTAACAAGTATTAGCTCCATATGGAAGCTTTAGAAGCGTCTATCATCTTGAACATCGGCAAAGCCATTTTGCATAGAAGCAGAAGTCACTCATTTTGACGTTAATGTTATGTCCCAAAGTTCATAAGTAACCATCGAACGTAAGACAAATGTTGGGGCCTTCCTAGCATCAAACCGTCAATGCGTTTTGCTGCTTCGCTAACAGAACGCTGAAAGTAATTTCGAAAGCACTCGGTCTCTGTAAGAGATACCGAGCTTTTTACAATAAAAAAATAAAACAATAATTAAAGATGTATATCGAAAGTAAAAGACATAAGAGATTTATTGTGGTTTTAGGAACACCCTACGTCCACTTTTGGATACTCTCCTTATTAAGAGGCATTAAGCCAAAAGTACAAAATAATATAAACCAAGCACCGTTGATGATTTTTGGTGCTTTAAGAAAGAGAAGTACAACACATAAAAGTAAAACTCAATTTTATCAGAATTATGAACTTTCTCATATATTGATCTCATGTGTCCCTCCGTAGGGTGTGAAGTCTCTATTTAATGTTGTTTGGAATCAACACTGATTAATGATTCGATAGATTGCAGGGTCTAGATAGAAACACATGTTGCAATACTAGAACTAGAATGAGTCATTCAGACTGGTGACGTATCATAGAGCGCCTCCATGAACGATGGCGAACTAGTTGCTGGATGTTTAATTTGAATGACACATGTCCAAATGGATTGTTGAAAATTGATGTCTTGTCTGAGCTTTAATTAAGCGATTATCAATGACTTCTGGCATTGGCTTTTGGATAGAATTTGAATATTCGGTAGAGCTTTCAACAACTTTAATTGGTGTCAGGTCACATGTTTGAGGGATATGAACCCTTGAGTAGCGCTGGAGCGTTATCCTTTAGATATATTTGACATTTAATTCCTAATTTTGGAGCATATTTACTTCAAGGTAGTTGGTCAATTAACAAGTATTGGCTTAGTATGGGAGTTTTGCAACTGTCCAATCATCTTACACACTACCGTGGACGTTCTGCACACAAATAGGAACCATTCGTTTCGAATCTAATGTTGTATTCCAAAGGTCAACCAATGATGTGGACTATATGTCATCCTCGGAGGTTTCGTCCATTTAATAATTCGGATACACACACACATATATATATATATATGTATATGTATATATGTATATGTATAGAGAGAACTAGAGAGGATGACAAACTATGGAAAAAAATTAAATTGATAGACATAGAGTTTTATTTTTAAATTAATATATCTAGTATTATATTCAATTTTTACACCATACAAAATGTTAGTTATAATTAACATTATATTCGGTTTACACTACGAAACAGTAGTTATAATTAACATTATCATTCAGTCCAAAAAATAAAACTTGTTTTTCAATCTAATTTTTTTTTCAAACTTTGTCATTGTGCATATTTTTCTCTATATCGTATACAAAAGTGTACTTACTTTGTCAAAATTATAATATAACAACTGACAGGGCTGGCCCTGGCCCAAGGCCACCAAGGCGGTGGCCTAGGACCTCCGATTTCCGGAGGCCTCAATCTTTGATTTATATGTATGATATATAATAAGATGTTCATAATATTTGCATGAAGTAATATAGCTCAGTGGTAAAAGTGTTCCATTTCCTTCATGAACACCTGGGTTTGACTCTTGTTTTTAACATTTTCACCGTTTTGCATTTGTTCTCACTTTCTTACTTCTTCTCCGCCTTGGACCTCCAACTTGTCAGGGCCGGCCTGACAACTGATGATGATTATTTGATGCTTCCTGTGGTAGGCGATGATTTGTCTTCAGTTTGCTAGTGCTAAGCTTGGTGAGCACGATAGTATGTTAATTTTGGATGTTGATCGGGATAGAAGTTATGTTTACTCTGTGAATTAGTAAGTTATATTTACTTTGTGAATTAGTCTGCCTACATTCCTAATCTAGTAAGATAGTTCTCCTGATCTAGTTAGATAGTTCATTGTCATGATTAAGGAAATCTATTTTGGATTATTTGGATATGTGCCACTTTCTCGTTTTGTTGAGGGTTATGCCTCTTTCTATATTTTTGTTTGATGTTGGAGAAGCGTGTTTCTTTATTATATTTTCTTAGTAGTAGGAGTATATCGACGTCATTTTTGTACCTTAACTTATTAATTTTTCGAACAAAAATGATATGACGCATACAGACTCGCTTGCCTCACGAGAAATAATCTTATACATAATGTTGCATGATTATAATTCAATATGAATTGTAGTTCAGATTCAATCCAAGTGGGTCATTGAATTTAGGATTTATTGTCTGAGAAAATTGGTACATTTTAGCACAATTAAGTTAGATAACATGCACTTGTTCCATCAAAATGTACCAAATTGTCAAGATCTTTGTAGATCTTAAACCTAACGGTCCATATTACTAGGTGAACTACTGTTTTGCATTAAACTGAATCAGCTGATCATTACACACTATTTGTGAGCTAGAAAAGATAGATATAATAGCTTATAAGTCACAAGTCTCTTGTGTGTGTGTGTATGATATCCAAACATATGCCATGTAGTATTATTCATGTACTCCACTTGATGGAAATAACCAACTTAAAAGGACAGTATACCTATTTGTATTGATATAATTACATGCAATGATACAAAACCAAACACTATGATCATTTGACCAAAAAGGTAAAAGAGATCACGATTTGGAGTATTTCATCACATTATATCTCTTTCTCGTCAATTATTTGTCATTGTTTAAACATTCAAGCACTTGAAGTTGAATTGGCATTCATACTAACAAATAAATACATTTTCAGCATTAAATATTCTTAATCAACAAAGATAATAAGCAGATTTAAAAATTAAGAAAAAATAAAAACCTGATGAAAACAAGGATAAGAGCAACTGTCTCTAGATTTTAAGTACCCCATGTCCAATGTTATCAAGATCGTCTATTTTAATAAATTAAGCAATTAATCAAAATAATTAATTCAAAACAGAATATTGCGGTAAATTAGGGACCAATATGGGATGCAAAGGACAGGAGATATAGTTCAATAAAAATAGCAATCCTAGTATTAAAAAAAAATGATAGTAGATTTAGCGAGTCTAATAGCAATGCCAGTTTGCCTTCATATTCAGTTTTATCTTCAAGATAGCAAATAAAGAGCATACTGTAATAATTAAAACTGCAACAAGTCTCACTTTATATAAGTACTTTTATTTAGGGCTGTTACGGTTGAATCGCTCAACCGTTCAACCGTAGCAACCGTTCATGCGGTTACCATCTATAACGGTAACGGTTACGGTAACGGTTGAAAATTTTGAAAACCGTGGTTAACCATACCAACCGTACGTGATTGTTTTGTGTAATATTTAACATTAAAGTGTAAAAATTAGTAATTTAAGTTAAAGAAATAGCATGTACATTAATAATATGTGTCTTAATGAACTAATAACATGTGCATACATTTATAAACAAATAAATAAATTTGCAAAAAACAGTTAGAGCTATATCAATTTATCATCACAATACATATAATTGAAAATATATGTACGACATGCTTTAAAATTGAAAATACGACGGTTAACCGTCATAGGCGGTTGCGGTAACGGTTATAAGAATTTATAACCGTCAACAACGGTTACGGTTACGGTTGGTGATAATAGCGACGGTTACCGCAACCGTAACACTCCTACTTTTATTCTGATGGAATACACAAACAAGGGCAATACAGCTTACCAAACGCCTTTTAATTTCTAGCATCAACGATATATTACACGAACACGCCACTACTTAACAAGACTGGATCCAGAACCAAAGCAATTGATCCTCTACTGAAAGAGTTTCCTTTTCTTGGGGCTATTTGCAGCTAAAGCTAGAACCAAAGAATTTTCCACCCTTTCTTGTTTTTTCTTGTATTTGAGGCCGCATGCATTGCAAGCCGTCTAATGCCATAAACATGTGCAACACGGTGTGTTAGTACATTATCAAACTTGTTATTTTAAAGAATATACAGTTTAAATATTTACAAAGTAGCATGTATTTCTGTCATATTTATTTATAAATCCATAAGCAAACATAACATCCTTGTTACAATTAAATGATCAAAAAATATAGTATGATAATTATAAAGTCGGTTAAATAAGATAAATTTGGTATATAAATTTAGTACCCAACTCAGAAAACCTAATGGATCAACTCATCAATGGAATTTGCATACAAAAATAATAGAACATGGCAAATAAATACCAACATAAATTACGATTAAAAGACCGAAAATTCAGCAAACTATGATTATGAAACAAAAACATTATAGAACAATATGGCATGCATCCCCGGTAGATATGCATGCAGCTGATATAACAAAAACTTACCTTAGCAGAATCATACTTAACAATCAAATTGAGAAAGGGTATGGTACCTTAGGTCCGTAGGAACTTGCTCTCCACAAAGGTGTATTAGTTTTGTAACGACCCGCTATTTTGGACCATTCAAATCGACAATAAATCCACACATGTCTGACTTGAATAATTCAAAATAACAGATTGTAATAAAAATTTGGCAAAACTCAGCATATGCAGTAAATAAATCAATCACAGAATCACAGACACAGAGTAATACAATAATACGTAGCGGAATAGATAAAATAGTAGTTCATGAAGCTACTATATAAACATCAGAGTTAAATAAAATACAACAGAATATCTCAAATGTAGTGAAGTCTCCAATACAACAGATGACTTCTCTGAACGAATCAACTAGAAGAGCTGAAAGCTGAGGCGATAGTTGGATCTCCAAAGGAAGCTCCAAACTCCAAAGGTGAGTCTCAGATGCTGTATCACTCGGTCTGACCCGAGCGTAAAGCAAAACACAAAACACTCGAGTCAGGATTAACATTCTTATACTAATAAATCCAACTCAAGTGAAATATCAACTGAAATACAAGTAACTTAAAGGATGTTTGAGATAACCATCCTCTAAGGGTCTTCAGAACTATCTACAAGATGGAAATATACAGTATACACCGTGGTCATTTCAATTTAATTTATACTTCAAAACCCAAATATCATTTCATTTCAAATATAACTATTTTCCCAAAATAGTGTATATACATTAAATAATTTATAAAGTAAAGCATTTAAAAATTTCTCAAGTCTCGCAAATCGATTCAAATCAACTTCAAATTCCAGATTCAAATTTATTCAAAGCTCAATTCATCAATTTAATTCAGTTTCTAAATAACAATTTAAATTATATTGATTTCAAATACAAATCTAAATCACAAAATAAACCATTTAAATTTCCAATAAATTTCAAAGCTTAATTATTCAACAATTTCAAAGTTAAATTTAACAGTTTCATATAACTCTTGGTTTAACTTCATTTATCATTTAATCAGGGAATATTCATTTAATGAATTCAATATCGTTTAACCAGCCTTAAATTTACACTTTTTTTTTTCTTAAATTTATTTTAAACAAGAAATATTCATTAACTTACTTATAAATCAGACCCAAGTTAGAAAATCATATCTTACATTTCAAATTCAATAAGCTTTAAATTGGTTTAATTAAATAAAATTCTTTTCTAAATTCAAATTATCTTCCCAACCTTAACTTATTCAAATTTTTACCAAAAATCTATTTTGGAACATAAATTTAAATACTCAACCATATTATATGTATTTAATCAATCTTAATTAAATTAAATATCATTATTAAATCCATATAAATCATTTCCATATATATATAATAATTTTTGGCTCAACGTTAAATAAAACCATATATTTCTTTCCAAAACCATATAATTTATCTTCAAAATATTTATATATATGGACCAACGGTGTCTGTATATATATTTATCATAGGGTTAAGTGATACAGATATTTATCATTTCAATCCGAAATTTTAAATATATACGGGTAGATATCATTTCGACCCGTAATCCCAATTTCAGTTCAAATGAAAATCGCTTGGGTTTATCATTTCAACCCATAACGAAATTCTCCTATTCTAAAGTCCGTTCGGGTATGTATCATTTCAACCCATAGTGAATTCTATACTAACAGGGAACTTGCAGAGTGATAACAGATACAAAAAAAAATATAACAGCAGGCATATATCATCAGTATAAATAACAGATACGGGTGTCAGATGTCACAAGTGAACAGATACAAATAATAGTAATAACAGGCATATAATACTAGATACTGGTGTCAGATGTCAAAGGTGAACAGATACAAATAATAGTAATAACAGGCATATAATACTAGATACTGGTGTCAGATGTCACAGGTGAACAGTTATAGATAATAGCATATATAACAATGTAAGTAACTACAGCAGCATATTTCAATTGCTATTTCAAATGAAATCAAATTTAAATAATAAAAGAACGTTAATCGTGAGTGATTGCTCACCTTTCAAGGCAGGAGATATGCACGGGAATGGAAGCGAATAGACAAGGACAAGCATACAAATCAAGCGAGCGGAACAACGACAAGTTGGGATTTTGCTGAGATAGATTTGATATTGCGAATGTCAGTCAGAGTGGCACGAGATCAGTGAAACGGGATATATTACATATATATAGATTTTCTAAAACTCAATTTAAACATATTTTAAAATAAAGTATATATTTAATTTTTTCAAATTAACATTAAATACCAACACATAATATATATATATATATATATATATAATGTAGATCCTAATATCACTATATAAAATGAACTACCAAAATCAGTTAAATGTCACAAAACGGATTGTATATGATATTATTATTATTATTATTATTATTATTATTATTATATATAGAATCAATACCATAATATTAAAATAAGATATATATTAGTACTTTATATGTAAGCTTTATATAACCAAATTTTATATAAAAGTATATATATACCTACTCTAACAAAATATGCAGACTAAAAAAAAACAGAGCACTCAAGACAATATGAATACAACATATATACTATATGTATACGAACAAATCTATACCATATGCAGACATACATACTAAGATTTATCCATTTATACCAAAACTATACGTTGAAATTTTATAACTTTAAAACAACTTCTAATACGCAACCTGTGTTATAACAATATCTGTACACTAACATCTTTACCTACATATATAAACTTTTATAAAAAGTATGGTATATATATAGTACTTATCTATGGTGAACCTATATAACCAGTAAACTAAATAGTGAAACAAATATAAACAACAACCTATATAACTAACTTTATAACTATATAGATATACAAAAATCTTATAACTCATACAACTAACATGCTACAAATGGATGTATACCTATATGCAGCAGGCCTATGTGCAAAATAATTTAGTATGAAGGAAATGTATACCTATATGCCGAGAGGAGCAAGTGGAGATGGACGAAGAGATGCTAGGCGGAGGAGATACAGAGGGCAGAGGAGATACAGCTGCTTGGATCTGCTGTTTGGTGGAGGGCTCAGAGGTGGAGCGGGAGAGGCACGAGCATACGGGAAGGGCTGGAGCATGGTGGGGCTTTGGGAGGCAGAGGGAGATGGTTGGTCGACCTGGGGACGTGCTGGCGGAGCTGTGGGTTGATCTGTGGTGGCGAACTACATGCAGTGGATAGGGCGGATCTAGGTTGCAGGCGAGGCCGAGGAGGGGCTAGCGTTGCGAGATGGGTTCGAGTGATGGCGAGTGGAGTTGATTGCGCGGTTGCTCTCGATTACAGGGAGGAGGCAGAGGCTGCTGAGGCCGAAGTCAGGGAGAACGGTGGGTTTGGGCTGTGGAGGAGGCGATTGCTGGCCTGGCTTTTGGGTGTTGTCATTTGCGAAGTGGAGGATTGGGTGCGACGGAAGGGGAGGGCTGTTGACTGCATGGCCGTGGAAGTGGAGAACGTGAAGATGAGGGGAGTTAATTGCTGGAGAAGAAAATGAAGAGGTAGCCGAAGGAAAAGGAAAATGGAGGAAGATACGCTCAAAAGAAAGAAACGAAATGGAAAAATTCATAAATGCAAATATTAAAGCACATTTGAACCGTTCAAAAATGAACAGTCAGATGGAAATAAAGAGATAACAACGGTCAAAGTCTTGATTTAGCTGAAAAGAAATTAAAGCAATTTATTACATTGCTTGGGCTGCACGGTTCAAAGTTTGGAAAACAAGAAAGCTAACGGTTGCAATTTATGATACCGATACAACGAACATTTTATTGTTTCCATCGCGTATCGAATTTCAAAATACAAAAATAAATATACCGTTGTGATCAGCGCGATGAGACGGTCAAAACGGTATACAGATATCAGTGGTACGATCATCCGATCAAAAGTCGATAACCGGTACCAGACAATGCTGCTATTTTACAAGAATTAAGATAAACGGAGCAATAGAAGTCCAAATTTAGAAAAACGAATTTCGCAGTCTGATTCAGAATGATCTGAATAAATTTTCTCCTGTTGACATATTTTGGTTTCGGAAAACTTTTAAATTCACTGTTATTAACCGGTTTGATTTGAAATAAAATTTCACAGGAAAATAAACTTTAATATTATCAGATGAAAATTTACCAGTTGCTATATTAAAATAGACGTATTCTAAATAATAAATTTTTATTTTCAAATTTTATTGTTTTAAAATTTTACAAATTTCCAGTTAAATATACTTTTAAAACCATAAAATTTTACGGGTCGTTACACTCTCCCCCACTCAAAACTTTTCGTCCCCGAAAAGGAAGGAGGTAGGAGAATAGAACAACCAGAAATAAAAGTAGATTAAAAGTCAAGATTAAACAATTAATTTGAACTATATAAATTTTACTTAAATTTGAAAACTTCATTTACAATTCGATTATTTTTAATACCTTAATATTTTCAAACCCCTTTGTAAAATTTCTTGCTTCCTTTATAAGCATCATTTATAGGTTTAAATAACACCTTTATAAATATATGTAAGCTATTTGAAAAACAATTATTTACATTATTACTTATTTTTACAAAGAAGCTATTGAAAACATTTAAATCCAAAATTCATAAATTTATTAATTTTTATCTCAAGATACTTTTCAACATTATTAATAATCAATAATCATTTACTTTAAATCTGTTTTATTTAAGTATTAACCTCAAAAATATTTATAACACTAAAATTTCTATTAAACCATGTAGTATATAAATAAACTATATTTAAAAGGATATAGTCAACAAGGAGAAGAAGGAGGATTTGGAAAAGCAGAACATATGTGAATAAATAAAGCTGAGCAGATAAGGTAGATTCAAGGAATAGTATCGGACATGAATAGTTAATTTAGAACCATAAGGGTTTTGATTCCAAATATTGATACAAAATTTTCTTTGTTGGAAATACTTTTATTATAAAATACCTTTATAACGAAACAAATTTTCTTTTGAAAATACTTTTATAACTCGATGTTTCAACAAGTTTATCCTTGTTCCCGTAGACTCTGGTAGTGCGTTGATCAGGCGCAAAACTAGAATTCTCCAAGTACTTAGCAGACTTGTTTCAACACCCAGTGAAAATACTGGAAAAACTTTTAAAAACCGATATGGAAAGTACAATCCAAACAAAACGAACAAAACCTTTGTCCAACCATGGTTCGCAGATACACAATGATTACGCCTGGATCCCCCAGGAAACAATCCATATCCGTAAGCTTTCTCAGCCCTGCGAGTTACGCCATGATGACTAGTAGAATGCAGGATACACAATGGTTACGCCTGGATCCCCCAGGAAACAATCCGTACCCCCAGGCAAGACTCAGCCAAGCATTTGCGCTACTATTCGCGACCTACACAGATTGCAGGATACACAATGATTACGCCTGGATCCCCCAGGAAACAATCCGTACCCCTAGGCAAGACTCAGCCAGGCAGTTGCGCTATGCAGTCACGAGAGAAACATAAGACCATGGGTAACGCCATGGAATTCGAAGGACACTCGAGTATCATATCCGGAAAACCAAAATCAGAGAGAATAATATCGATAGAATGAATCCAAGATGTGGCCACAAATCGGATATCAAGCAGAAGGCACTTTCCATATCTTTACTTCGAAAATATGCATCATATAGTACCTTTTCAAATCACTTTCAAATATCGTACTTATATAAAATCCATTATATATAAGATTAAATTTTCAAATCAAATACTTTTCCAAAATCAAAAGTATATCAAATCATACTTATATAGACTTCAATTATATAAGATTTCACTTTTCAAATTGAGTACCCTTTTCAAATCCATAGTTTTCGAATCAATTTCATACTCATACAAATCAATTTTATATAAGTTCGACAACTCCCAAATCAAGTATTTAGTAACATAAGGTTCTCAAATTTCAATTTTGTTTCAATATCAGTTAAATTTCAAAATCATATACAATTTCACCAAATTATTTCTTCTCAAATTAATTATCTTTAGTTTCAAAATTTCCCAAAATAATAGGTTTAGAAATAAATCCAAATTTCCAAATCAATAATTTAAGTCAACCAATTCATTTCCAAAATCAAATGGTTTTCAAAATCATCTTATATTTACATAAGGTCCATCTTATATAAGGATCAAAATTTTCAAAATAAATATCGCTGTATGAAGAGCCATATGGGATTGAATATCTTTGCTTTTATGGGTTATATATCTTCGTAATTTAAATTGGAAATTTTCTTTTAGTAAGCAAAGATATTCTAACTCGACAGCTTTCAATTTCAGCGTCAAAATATATCAATGATATTAGGATATAAGATGTACATACGTCATCGTTTCGCAAAATTACATTTGATCGCTCGCTCGATCACACAAGTTCGCTTTCGAACTAGTATCGTCCATTCGACTTCCCTAATGCGGATTTCGATATGGTTTCTCGACTAGAAGCCATCAGTCTCCTTGCATAGCCATATACTATGATAGAGAATTCTAGAATCGAGCCCAAAATCCATATCAAATATTCGCCATCAAGAATCAAATGAAAAATCCTAACACAAAATGGTGTAATTCACCTCGAACTTGTGTACTCAAACTTGGATCAATTCAATTTTGCGAATAAAACAGCATACGTACAAGTTATATATTTATTCCAACTTGTTAAATATATAGTTTAATAAAGATGTTACTAAGTTAAAACATTTAAACTAAACTTTATTCAAAATAATTTGAAGACCAAATTCTTCTCGAAACATTCCAAATTTAAATTTCATATTAGAAAAATTCAAAATAGCCTTATTCATATACTTAACAAAACAGTTTCAACTTATTTAAATCATATTACTTCATACTTAAACATTTGAAACAAATTTATATACTTTATCAAATAATTTACTTTTCAAAATTTCTTAGCTTTTAAAAGTTAACCCTGATTTGGAAGTGCTCGAACCTTCAAAATAGTTGAAGAAATCATTTTCAAATTCAAGAGTTGGAAATCAGCAACAAATCAGTAAATCAATTTTTATAGATAGGGTTATATCAAATCCGAAACTCGAGGAACGAACACCGGCTTACTTCAAATTATTTCAAATATATATATATACATATATCTTTTGAATATCAAATCTTACTTCGGAATCTGAATCAAAATGATTTCACAAAATCACTCGAATAGCAAAGCTACTAAAGTGGCCTCTCCCCCACTATGAAACTCGAAAATCAACGTCGATGATGCGTTCACTCATCACCGAAATTATTTTCCAGCGACATAAGTGAGTTCTGGACTTCTATTTTTCTCAAACTTCTTTTGAAATTTCTTCGAAACTCATTAAAATCATTGAAACATTTCTTATTTGGTAAAATACTTTTAAATCATATTATTATTATATATTTCAAAAAATCTTAAAACTAATTTCAAAACACCGGGGTTCAATTCTCGAATTTCAAATTTAAAATTCTTTAGTCATAAATCATTTTTAGATAAATCAATTTTCTTATATAAATTTTTTCAAAATTACAAATCCTTTCAAAACTTCAAATTCTCATTTTTAAAAGGTACATATAATCTTTATCGAAAACATTTCACTTTTATATATAGACTATAATCATACTTATCAAAATAACAATTTCGGTTTAGAAAACAATTTCTAGAATACAAACAAACCCGATTTTCAAAGGATGATCTAAGAATGGATTTCAAACAAAGATAGAGATTCAAATTAGAGGAACTCTTAATCAAATAGAATTATGATTCGAAGATAAGCTCGACCGAAGATAAGATAATTAAATTTCAAAATAGAAGATGAATCTACTTATATAAATCGCGGATGACCCTAGGGTCAGCCATGACTTCAGGAACAAGATCGATGCAGAATTCCAAGAAAAATCAACATTCGATCACAAGAGATAGCGGCATCTAAACCAAAGATATAGAAATCTCCGGTGAATCAATGCCAATTGTGAAGGAGTTTCACCCTTCACAAATCATTCAAAGATTGGTGGGATCCTATTCTCATAGAGATCACTCGAAGTGGAGTCGTGGGATACTCCAGAATCAAAAGAATAGAAATAGGGAGAGACAAGAATAAATTTTGGAACCGCAAGGAACGTTCCAAAGTTCAAAGGAAATCAAGTCAAAAGGAAGAGATTCAAACTCGAACGAAAGTGATTCTGTAAATAAATTTACTATATATGCTAAGTTTTGCCTTGAGCCAAAGCTCCGATACCAGTTGTAACGACCCGCTATTTTGGACCATTCAAATCGACAATAAATCCACACATGTCTGACTTGAATAATTCAAAATAACAGATTGTAATAAAAATTTGGCAAAACTCAGCATATGCAGTAAATAAATCAATCACAGAATCACAGACACAGAGTAATACAATAATACGCAGCGGAATAGATAAAATAGTAGTTCATGAAGCTACTATATAAACATTAGAGTTAAATAAAATACAACAGAATATCTCAAATGTAGTGAAGTCTCCAATACAACAGATGACTTCTCTGAACGAATCAACTAGAAGAGCTAAAAGCTGAGGCGATAGTTGGATCTCCAAAGGAAGCTCCAAACTCCAAAGGTGAGTCTCAGATGATGTATCACTCGGTCTGACCCGAGCGTAAAGCAAAACACAAAACACTCGAGTCAGGATTAACATTCTTATACTAATAAATCCAACTCAAGTGAAATATCAACTGAAATACAAGTAACTTAAAGGATGTTTGGGATAACCATCCTCTAAGGGTCTTCAGAACTATCTACAAGATGGAAATATACAGTATACACCGTGGTCATTTCAATTTAATTTATACTTCAAAACCCAAATATCATTTCATTTCAAATATAACTATTTTCCCAAAATAGTGTATATATGTAACGACCCAGAATTTTGAACGAATTAAATTGAGAATATTTAATTAATTTTAAATATTTGAACGATAATTTAATTTGAATCCCCGATATAACTTTGAAATTTGCGACTAAACTTTAAAATTTAATCTAGTGAATGTTGAATAAAAATTTGAATCTTCAATTTTTAGTTGAAGAAAAATATTTCGAAAAGCTTTTAAAATTCGTATTGATAATACTGAAGATAACCGAAGCTTCAGAATATAATTTCAAACTTATTCGTTCAGCTTTGAAATTATATCGTTCATACCGATATTTGAAAATAGCGTTCCGGGGCACAGTCTCGGAATTCGACGAAACCAGTTCCATTGGGTCCGGAATATTGAATTATTGCCGGGTTTCAATTTTCGTATTTTTCGGAGTTAATACGTGACCGTACGACACCTAAATGCGTTGAATCTTTATCGAATTCAAATTTAATTTAAATTTAAATTGGTCACATCATTTACTTTTCATTCCTAAAATCATGCCAAAAATCATGCCTAGTATCGCGCCAGAGAACGTGAAAGCATGCTTCGTTCGAATTAAAATCATGGTCGCGTACACCTTTCTCTCGTTCAAATTTTATTCAGAGAAAAATAACAATGGCCGAACGAGTTTTCTTTTAATTGAATCTCGTCTTCCTTTTTCCCCCTTATTCTCAGTTCGTTCGCGAATTTCAAGCAAAGAAAAGAAATAAAAAATGGCCGAAGCCCACTTCAAATTTCATTCGAACGAACGAAATTCAAATCGCGTTCAAATTGGCAGCAACGCGAATGGCAGCGCGCTCGTGCATTCGAGGGAGGCGACTTGATTATCGGAGCTGGCGATCGAGTGTAGGGTTTGCGCGCGTACGCGTGAGGAATCTCGCGATGGCGATTGCTCGGTGGGTTCGTGGATTCGAGCAGTGGTGGCTCGAGTTAAATTTCGGTGATGGCGACAATCGTGGTTGCTCGAACTTGAGCATCGCGATTCGAGATGGAGTCTAGGGTCTGGGTGAAGGGATTTTGGGGTCGCGTACGATGTCGTGTGGGCGAGACGAGCAGCGCGGCATAGCATTGGAGGGAGAGACTGTCGAAGTCGTATCTCTTCAGGCGACGATGTCGCGTGGAGGTGGCGATAGTTAGGGTTGCGTTCGCACGTGCATTTGGGTTTGATCGAGACCATTGTGATGGAGGTGGTTCATCGCCAGAGTTTTGCTGAGGTATTCGAATTGTTTTCTTTTCTCAGTACTTAACTCCGGTTATATTTTTTTTTGAGATGAAAGTTTGACTAGCTAAATTATTAATTTAAAAGTTGTTAATTAATTAACTGATGATACTAGGTTGTTAAAAAAAAAGCTAAATGGAATTGTTAGAATAATAATATTAATCAGTTATATACTATTTTAAAAAAAAGTGGTTTGGGTTACTGGCATATTACAGTATTTGCTTTAAAGGAAAATAATTATGTATAAACATCTTACAGTAAGCTATAGATAAAGTTGAGATAAAAAAATTTGATTTATAAATTTATATAGGTTATTTTAAAAGAAAATATTTTGTTAGAAAGAAAGTAGTTAGAAAAGATAAATTGCTAGTTATTTTAGAGATAATTTTGTTAAGTAAAATTGTTAAAAGAAAATATTATAAGCATGTATTTTGATTTACTAAGGTAATTTATCTGGCTAATAAACTTATTTAATTTTATTTTTTTTTGTCACTTAAAAAGAATTTACTTAAAGGGAAATAAGTAGTCTAGGATGAATTATTAGATAAAATAATTTAGTAGAGGAAATTTGGTTTTAAATCTAAATTTTTATTTGAATCAACTTATTAAAAGGAAATTAGTTTAAATTCAAAAGTATTTGTTTAAGACAAAGAATAAAATTTTAGTTGAGATGAAATTTATGATTTAAAATCGATCATTGGTTAATTTAAATTATCAAATGAAGTTTAATCTATTCGGTTGATTCGAATATTTATGAATTGTGTAAATATTTATACAAGGTTTAATACCATGAAGAAATGGTCAAAATGGAAAATGGATTGCAAATTAAAGGTGAGATCTTCTCACTCAGATTTAAATTTGGATTGCAGTTATTGATTGCTATGTTGATGTGATATTAGATATAATAGGATATATCTATATATATATATATAGCAGTATATACATATTGGCATATGTATATACTGGATTGTTGATTTCCCGCCTCGTATAGCGGATGAGACCCTATTGCGCCGTTAGTAAGCGGATTTATAAAAACCTATATACCGCGATAATTCCGTACTGGAGCGGAATTGGTATTGTGCTAATATCTTTGGATGCAGGGAAACAGGTTGGAGGGATCCAACTGGATTCCTCACCAGTAGTTATTTATTTACAGGATTGATGTATATTCTGTTATCATATATTGATATATGATGTTGATGTTGTGATTGACTAATTGATGCGTTGCATCATTGGATTCAATTTTTGAAGTTTTAAAATAACGATTTTAACTTTAAAAGAGATTTTTAAAGTGATTATTTGTAAGTATACGTTATTAAATTTTCGAATAAATTTACAAACGTTAAAAATTATTAAAGTTATAAAGGTTAAGATTTTGGGTGAAATATAACCCAGAGATGATTTTTGAAATAAACAGTTAAGTAATTTATAAAATAGCTTAAATGTGGATTTCGAATTATTAAAAACGATGGATATAAAAGATGTACAAAATTGATATTTATCAATTAAAATTATTGGAATTTTAAACGAGTTTTATAAGTGTTAAATTTGTAAAGATATGAAACTTATAAAATTATAAGTTGTAAAGATAGGAAATTTATAGGATTATAAATTGTGAAGATTCGAAGTTTATAGATTTATAAAATTTGAAGTTTTATAGATTTATAAAGTATGAAGTTATAAAATGAATGGAATTGTAGAATAAAAGATTATAAGAAGGTCACTTGGAAATTGGATTTTGCCTTTAAATGGAATATCTATCGAATTGATTTATAAAGAAGATTTATAAATCAAAGTGGTTATAAAATAAAGATAGAAAGAGAATTTATAAAACGTTGTTTTATAAATTCGAGATCAATTGAATTTGATAAATTAAATGTAGCAGGTTATCAAAGGAGATATATTCGCGATTTTGAATAGCGAATTATTATTGAAATAAAACGTGTAGAAAATAGTGAAATGTAATTAGTAAAGTATATTCACGATTTTGGACAGTGAATATATTGTTAAGTAAAATGGATTTATTTTTGAAGAAGTAATATTTTAAAAATGAAGTTAAACATTTTAAAGGTGTTTTAAAATGTGTTATGAATCGAAAGCATAGATTTCAACATTTATTGTTGAAATAGACGTTTTCGAGAAATTTAAGGAAATGGTGGACTATAACACTGTTGTTATAGCAAATGATTTCCGAAAGGAAATGTTTTGATGTAGTATTGGGATTTATATACCTATCTTAAAATCCGAATCCCTATACTAGTGATTTTGAGTCGTCGTAACGATGTTTTACGCAACATTCGTTTTGACTCAAATTGATGTTGTTATAGAAAATAGATTTCCTTAAAGAATGAAATATATACTTAATTTGATTTAAGTATATCGAATATTTTCTAAGGGTTGAAAATAAATGATTTGTGAAATACTTATTATTAAATAAGTAGGGAAATGCATTTCCAAAATGAAATGAAACGTTTTGAGATTTTATCTTCTTAAAGATAAATGAAATTGAATATTTGAAATCGATTTGAGAATCGTATATCAGGAGATATTTTTAAGATATAAATTCACTATGGAATTTATAAATGGAATGAGAATTTGTTTTAAAAATAAACGTTGATTTATTTTTAAAGTGTGGAAATTTTATATCTTGTAAAGGTATTTTTGAAGATGAAATAATTTGGAAAATTATTTGGAATCTGATGATGTCGCGCATCTTTATTGATAGTTAAATAACCGACTATCAATAATTACCTTTAGATAGGTATTTGTTGTGAATTGGATGAATTTGAATGCCACACTTATTTTTGAATAATCGCTCACTATTCGGGTTAACCGGGAAAGGACCATGGGGTCGTATAACCCATTCCGAATATGTGATACGTCGTTATGAATCGCATTTGAAGACCGGTGTTGAAGACCGGATATTTTTGAAAACGGAAGGATTACCGTCGAGTTACTCTACATCGACTGATCTTCGATTTAGAGGTTTTATCACCCTTAGTGACGGGAAGTCCTGACATGATTGAAAATTATCCGGAAATGCAAGGGCTTCGTGAGAAGTGCCTTCGGTTCTGTTCGATCCCGGAACAGACTTGTATGGATTGTGTGTCTGACGTTACAATTTGAGATATAAAGCTGATTTCTTTCAAATACATTTTCTGTTGGTGGCGGAGAATTTATTCTCTTAGCTTAACACCCTTCTCTGAGACGTACGAGCTCAGAGGTTATGTAGTTGAAATTTATCAGCGATATATCCCAATTTGGTAACGTGGCATACTGAGTGTTGCTGTGAAATGATCAGTGTTTGATCATTTGTGATATGATCATTTGTTTGATCTTATATCTTTGTGATCATAGGTTGATCATTTTGTTTGACCCGAAGCAGGGCTTTTTGAGAAAGCGTAGCTTTGTGGACGAGACTTCGTCGAGCCTCACACCCCGGAAATGGTCGAAACAGGACGAATGCGGCAAGGTTCTAAGGAGTAGCGCCCCTTAGTGTATGTCATTCCTTCTGGATAAAGGTGGTATCATGGTATGGAGCCCAGATACTTAACCTCTGTGGTTGCTGCAAAATTTATTTCTTTGTGGTTGTTGCGAATCGGGGATCCTCGGGAAGATCGGTGACGATCGGGGGATGGCATACGCGTGTCAGTAGTTACCTACTTTTGCATAGGTAACCCGGCCTTGTGTTGGCAGAGATCCGGTTAGGTTCTCGGGTCGTCTATTCCAGGGACGTACCCATCGTGGATAGGAAGTTCCTTTGCCTGACCATTTGTTGGAAATCCAAAGAAACAATACGTGACTTGTACGGTTTTAGTTGTAGAACCTGCCATTTAATATGGTAGCTATAGCAAGCATACTATAATGGTACCTATGCTGGCTAAGATTTATATTCTACTTTCGAAATGTTTTCTACACTATGCACTAATAATAATATCAAAAAGAATTTGATTTTCGCGTAGTAAGCATCTTTGACTATCATAAGAAGAAATCTCCTCCAAGTCTGCGTTTGCATTGTGTGTGTGGCGGGAGGTCTTATGGTAGTTTCATTTTCCAAAAGCATTTCGAATTGACTTTAAAGTTATCCTGTTGTTTATTTTAAAGATAAAATAACTGTTTTACGATCTCACACCAGTCACCATGACTGACTCGGAGTTTATTGTTCCCTTCTAAACTCTGGGTGCCCACCAATTTCCACACGGGCAGCCTAGAGTTATATTATCAGGATATTCTGGATATTCTGGAGCTTTGGAGATAAGCTGGATGGCGAGGCGTAGTATTTGTATCTGATAGTATTTATTCCGCTGTGTATTCTGTATGAGGACAAGTTATATAACTGTCCATTGATGTGATGTATTGTATTGAGTCGTATATTGACTCTGATTGATGTATGTATAAACTGATATAGTTCTTTGTTTTAAAAGACTAATAATTATCTATTGTATATTGTTCCGCTGCGATGTGTAAGATTCTGATATTGTTTTCTGTCTGATGTTGTTCAGTTGTTCTTTCTTTCTTTCTCTTCTTCTTCTTCTCTTTTTCTTCTATTTTCTTTTTCTTAAAACCCTCACTCTTGGAGTTTCCGGCACTCGATTGCTCGGCAGTCGATAAAGTGAGTATCGATGTCGAATTTTCGAAAGTCGAAAGTTTCGTTCGTGACAAAGTGGTATCAGAGCATATGGTTAAGCGACAACCCTGCTCTGTTGGGTGTTACTCATTAGAGATAGAGTCAGTAGTACTCTAGAATGAGTTTGAGTGTAATAATAGATATGAGCGCGTATTTGTTAGTGAATATAAAAATGTTTTATATTGTGTTTGCTTATCCGTTGAGATGTTTGTGAATTTTGGTCGGTATGTGGGACGCCATATTATCGATAGGGATTTCTAAACACTTAAACGAGGCAAGACGACATAATATTGTTTTAAATGGGGTAAGATGAAATAATTTTGCCCAAAAGTATTTTTGTATAGAAAAGAAGCGATTTTCTATGAAGTACTATAATATATGGATGTTTGGTTGTTATAAAATAATAGCATTGACATAGTATCATTGTTATATAGAAATTGAATAAGAAATAAAGTAATAACCAAAGATTTAAGAAATAAAATTCATATACGAATGAAATTTAAGAATATAAATTATAAATGTGACTTATAATTTAAAACGGAATTCCAGAGAAGTTTTTGGAAATGTTTTGAAAGGAACTTGAAAATTTTGGAGATTTGAAAAGTTTAAATCTTTTTGATTTGAAAATGGATTTCGAAGATTTTGGAAAAGTATTTTAAAGAGATGAAAAGCTCTAAACTCTTTTCGGTCGCTGGAAAATAATCCTGATGATGGTGGCCACATCATTAGAATTCATTTTCGGGTTTCCAAAAGAGAAATTGCTGCCAAATTGTTTTAAATGGAAAGTGTTTGGAAAATTTGGGTTTTTGTTTTGGAAATTCAAATGGAATTTGAATTGTTTTCAAAATGGCTTTGAAATGATGGTAAGACTCTGGAATGCTATATAAAGATATAACTTATACAATTTAAATTTTGATAGAATAAATTTAACTTAAAGGATGAAGTTAAATGAATGTAAATACAAGCGAATCAATTTAATGAAAATGAAATTAAATGTTGAAACTCATTTCGAATTTTTAAGCAAATGAATTGAATTGAATAATTGTAAATGAAAGATGAATTAAAATTCGTATGGAAATTGGAAATCCAGTTTAAAGATAAGTAGATTTAACCGAAGTGGTAAATTGAAAATAAATATCATGTGTATATAGAATATTTATATTGAACCTAAGAAATGAAGAGTGAAATTCTTAAGTAAAATTTGATATTGAAATTATTCTAAGTTAAGAATTGAAAAATAAAAAAAAACTGGAATTAAAACTGAATGTTGAAAACAAATTTGAATTTGTAAGTGGATTAGAATTTGAAATGAATTAGTAATTGAAACTAATCTAAAATAAGCAGTTGTAAATGAAAGTTAATCGATGAAATTCAATATTCAGAAGTTGAATTGAATCCAAATTAGATTGAAATTGAATTCAAATGAATTTGAAATGTAAACTTGAATGAAAAGAATATATAACTTCAATAGTGAATTAGAAATGTATAAGAAGTAGTTTCTATTGGACATTCTGTAATTGAATGTGAAAAATAGGTTGAATGCTGTAACTAGATATATGGCTAGTAGGATACAGGTGTTATAAAGGAATTGGAATTGAATTGCAAATATGAATTTGAATTGCTCGAAAAAGGTATGTATTTGAATTTCAAATATGAGTTTTTGATGATTTCTTGTCTAGCCGCTTGGCTTTTTCTTTTTCTTTTTGAAATCTGAGAGTCCGTAGGGACGTTTTGTAGTTGTACCGTATTAGCCGCGCAAAGGAGACGCTGGCGAAATTTTTCGAAAATTTAGGGCGTTAGAAAATTTTTGAGAAAATTTGGAAGTTTAAATTTGAATTTAAACTTAAATTTGAATTGTTAAGCAAACAATGTTGTTTTGAACTTAGAGTTGAAGTTGAAATTTAGTTGATGAATAACGAATCTTTAGTAGAAAGATTTGTTTTGATAGATTGATAAAAACTATTGGATTGTGAAAAATAGTAGACGAGTTAAGGACTTTTTCTTTCTAACTTGTAATTTCGAGGACGAAATTCTTTTAAGGAGGGAAGTTTGTAACGACCCAGAATTTTGAACGAATTAAATTAAGAATATTTAATTAATTTTAAATATTTGAACGATAATTTAATTTGAATCCCCGATATAACTTTGAAATTTGCGACTAAACTTTAAAATTTAATCTAGTGAATGTTGAATAAAAATTTGAATCTTCAATTTTTAGTTGAAGAAAAATATTTCGAAAAGCTTTTAAAATTCGTATTGATAATACTGAAGATAACCGAAGCTTCAGAATATAATTTCAAACTTATTCGTTCAGCTTTGAAATTATATCGTTCATACCGATATTTGAAAATAGCGTTCCGGGGCACAGTCTCGGAATTCGACGAAACCAGTTCCATTGGGTCCGGAATATTGAATTATTGCCGGGTTTCAATTTTCGTATTTTTCGGAGTTAATACGTGACCGTACGACACCTAAATGCGTTGAATCTTTATCGAATTCAAATTTAATTTAAATTTAAATTGGTCACATCATTTACTTTTCATTCCTAAAATCATGCCAAAAATCATGCCTAGTATCGCGCCAGAGAACGTGAAAGCATGCTTCGTTCGAATTAAAATCATGGTCGCGTACACCTTTCTCTCGTTCAAATTTTATTCAGAGAAAAATAACAATGGCCGAACGAGTTTTCTTTTAATTGAATCTCGTCTTCCTTTTTCCCCCTTATTCTCAGTTCGTTCGCGAATTTCAAGCAAAGAAAAGAAATAAAAAATGGCCGAAGCCCACTTCAAATTTCATTCGAACGAACGAAATTCAAATCGCGTTCAAATTGGCAGCAACGCGAATGGCAGCGCGCTCGTGCATTCGAGGGAGGCGACTTGATTATCGGAGCTGGCGATCGAGTGTAGGGTTTGCGCGCGTACGCGTGAGGAATCTCGCGATGGCGATTGCTCGGTGGGTTCGTGGATTCGAGCAGTGGTGGCTCGAGTTAAATTTCGGTGATGGCGACAATCGTGGTTGCTCGAACTTGAGCATCGCGATTCGAGATGGAGTCTAGGGTCTGGGTGAAGGGATTTTGGGGTCGCGTACGATGTCGTGTGGGCGAGACGAGCAGCGCGGCATAGCATTGGAGGGAGAGACTGTCGAAGTCGTATCTCTTCAGGCGACGATGTCGCGTGGAGGTGGCGATAGTTAGGGTTGCGTTCGCACGTGCATTTGGGTTTGATCGAGACCATTGTGATGGAGGTGGTTCATCGCCAGAGTTTTGCTGAGGTATTCGAATTGTTTTCTTTTCTCAGTACTTAACTCCGGTTATATTTTTTTTTGAGATGAAAGTTTGACTAGCTAAATTATTAATTTAAAAGTTGTTAATTAATTAACTGATGATACTAGGTTGTTAAAAAAAAGCTAAATGGAATTGTTAGAATAATAATATTAATCAGTTATATACTATTTTAAAAAAAAGTGGTTTGGGTTACTGGCATATTACAGTATTTGCTTTAAAGGAAAATAATTATGTATAAACATCTTACAGTAAGCTATAGATAAAGTTGAGATAAAAAAATTTGATTTATAAATTTATATAGGTTATTTTAAAAGAAAATATTTTGTTAGAAAGAAAGTAGTTAGAAAAGATAAATTGCTAGTTATTTTAGAGATAATTTTGTTAAGTAAAATTGTTAAAAGAAAATATTATAAGCATGTATTTTGATTTACTAAGGTAATTTATCTGGCTAATAAACTTATTTAATTTTATTTTATTTTGTCACTTAAAAAGAATTTACTTAAAGGGAAATAAGTAGTCTAGGATGAATTATTAGATAAAATAATTTAGTAGAGGAAATTTGGTTTTAAATCTAAATTTTTATTTGAATCAACTTATTAAAAGGAAATTAGTTTAAATTCAAAAGTATTTGTTTAAGACAAAGAATAAAATTTTAGTTGAGATGAAATTTATGATTTAAAATCGATCATTGGTTAATTTAAATTATCAAATGAAGTTTAATCTATTCGGTTGATTCGAATATTTATGAATTGTGTAAATATTTATACAAGGTTTAATACCATGAAGAAATGGTCAAAATGGAAAATGGATTGCAAATTAAAGGTGAGATCTTCTCACTCAGATTTAAATTTGGATTGCAGTTATTGATTGCTATGTTGATGTGATATTAGATATAATAGGATATATCTATATATATATATAGCAGTATATACATATTGGCATATGTATATACTGGATTGTTGATTTCCCGCCTCGTATAGCGGATGAGACCCTATTGCGCCGTTAGTAAGCGGATTTATAAAAACCTATATACCGCGATAATTCCGTACTGGAGCGGAATTGGTATTGTGCTAATATCTTTGGATGCAGGGAAACAGGTTGGAGGGATCCAACTGGATTCCTCACCAGTAGTTATTTATTTACAGGATTGATGTATATTCTGTTATCATATATTGATATATGATGTTGATGTTGTGATTGACTAATTGATGCGTTGCATCATTGGATTCAATTTTTGAAGTTTTAAAATAACGATTTTAACTTTAAAAGAGATTTTTAAAGTGATTATTTGTAAGTATACGTTATTAAATTTTCGAATAAATTTACAAACGTTAAAAATTATTAAAGTTATAAAGGTTAAGATTTTGGGTGAAATATAACCCAGAGATGATTTTTGAAATAAACAGTTAAGTAATTTATAAAATAGCTTAAATGTGGATTTCGAATTATTAAAAACGATGGATATAAAAGATGTACAAAATTGATATTTATCAATTAAAATTATTGGAATTTTAAACGAGTTTTATAAGTGTTAAATTTGTAAAGATATGAAACTTATAAAATTATAAGTTGTAAAGATAGGAAATTTATAGGATTATAAATTGTGAAGATTCGAAGTTTATAGATTTATAAAATTTGAAGTTTTATAGATTTATAAAGTATGAAGTTATAAAATGAATGGAATTGTAGAATAAAAGATTATAAGAAGGTCACTTGGAAATTGGATTTTGCCTTTAAATGGAATATCTATCGAATTGATTTATAAAGAAGATTTATAAATCAAAGTGGTTATAAAATAAAGATAGAAAGAGAATTTATAAAACGTTGTTTTATAAATTCGAGATCAATTGAATTTGATAAATTAAATGTAGCAGGTTATCAAAGGAGATATATTCACGATTTTGAATAGCGAATTATTATTGAAATAAAACGTGTAGAAAATAGTGAAATGTAATTAGTAAAGTATATTCACGATTTTGGACAGTGAATATATTGTTAAGTAAAATGGATTTATTTTTGAAGAAGTAATATTTTAAAAATGAAGTTAAACATTTTAAAGGTGTTTTAAAATGTGTTATGAATCGAAAGCATAGATTTCAACATTTATTGTTGAAATAGACGTTTTCGAGAAATTTAAGGAAATGGTGGACTATAACACTGTTGTTATAGCAAATGATTTCCGAAAGGAAATGTTTTGATGTAGTATTGGGATTTATATACCTATCTTAAAATCTGAATCCCTATACTAGTGATTTTGAGTCGTCGTAACGATGTTTTACGCAACATTCGTTTTGACTCAAATTGATGTTGTTATAGAAAATAGATTTCCTTAAAGAATGAAATATATACTTAATTTGATTTAAGTATATCGAATATTTTCTAAGGGTTGAAAATAAATGATTTGTGAAATACTTATTATTAAATAAGTAGGGAAATGCATTTCCAAAATGAAATGAAACGTTTTGAGATTTTATCTTCTTAAAGATAAATGAAATTGAATATTTGAAATCGATTTGAGAATCGTATATCAGGAGATATTTTTAAGATATAAATTCACTATGGAATTTATAAATGGAATGAGAATTTGTTTTAAAAATAAACGTTGATTTATTTTTAAAGTGTGGAAATTTTATATCTTGTAAAGATATTTTTGAAGATGAAATAATTTGGAAAATTATTTGGAATCTGATGATGTCGCGCATCTTTATTGATAGTTAAATAACCGACTATCAATAATTACCTTTAGATAGGTATTTGTTGTGAATTGGATGAATTTGAATGCCACACTTATTTTTGAATAATCGCTCACTATTCGGGTTAACCGGGAAAGGACCATGGGGTCGTATAACCCATTCCGAATATGTGATACGTCGTTATGAATCGCATTTGAAGACCGGTGTTGAAGACCGGATATTTTTGAAAACGGAAGGATTACCGTCGAGTTACTCTACATCGACTGATCTTCGATTTAGAGGTTTTATCACCCTTAGTGACGGGAAGTCCTGACATGATTGAAAATTATCCGGAAATGCAAGGGCTTCGTGAGAAGTGCCTTCGGTTCTGTTCGATCCCGGAACAGACTTGTATGGATTGTGTGTCTGACGTTACAATTTGAGATATAAAGCTGATTTCTTTCAAATACATTTTCTGTTGGTGGCGGAGAATTTATTCTCTTAGCTTAACACCCTTCTCTGAGACGTACGAGCTCAGAGGTTATGTAATTGAAATTTATCAGCGATATATCCCAATTTGGTAACGTGGCATACTGAGTGTTGCTGTGAAATGATCAGTGTTTGATCATTTGTGATATGATCATTTGTTTGATCTTATATCTTTGTGATCATAGGTTGATCATTTTGTTTGACCCGAAGCAGGGCTTTTTGAGAAAGCGTAGCTTTGTGGACGAGACTTCGTCGAGCCTCACACCCCGGAAATGGTCGAAACAGGACGAATGCGGCAAGGTTCTAGGGAGTAGCGCCCCTTAGTGTATGTCATTCCTTCTGGATAAAGGTGGTATCATGGTATGGAGCCCAGATACTTAACCTCTGTGGTTGCTGCAAAATTTATTTCTTTGTGGTTGTTGCGAATCGGGGATCCTCGGGAAGATTGGTGACGATCGGGGGATGGCATACGCGTGTCAGTAGTTACCTACTTTTGCAGAGGTAATCCGGCCTTGTGTTGGCAGAGATCCGGTTAGGTTCTCGGGTCGTCTATTCCAGGGACGTACCCATCGTGGATAGGAAGTTCCTTTGCCTGACCATTTGTTGGAAATCCAAAGAAACAATACGTGACTTGTACGGTTTTAGTTGTAGAACCTTCCATTTAATATGGTAGCTATAGCAAGCATACTATAATGGTACCTATGCTGGCTAAGATTTATATTCTACTTTCGAAATGTTTTCTACACTATGCACTAATAATAATATCAAAAAGAATTTGATTTTCACGTAGTAAGCATCTTTGACTATCATAAGAAGAAATCTCCTCCAAGTCTGCGTTTGCATTGTGTGTGTGGCGGGAGGTCTTATGGTAGTTTCATTTTCCAAAAGCATTTTGAATTGACTTTAAAGTTATCCTGTTGTTTATTTTAAAGATAAAATAACTGTTTTACGATCTCACACCAGTCACCATGACTGACTCGGAGTTTATTGTTCCCTTCTAAACTCTGGGTGCCCACCAATTTCCACACGGGCAGCCTAGAGTTATATTATCAGGATATTCTGGATATTCTGGAGCTTTGGAGATAAGCTGGATGGCGAGGCGTAGTATTTGTATCTGATAGTATTTATTCCGCTGTGTATTCTGTATGAGGACAAGTTATATAACTGTCCATTGATGTGATGTATTGTATTGAGTCGTATATTGACTCTGATTGATGTATGTATAAACTGATATAGTTCTTTGTTTTAAAAGACTAATAATTATCTATTGTATATTGTTCCGCTGCGATGTGTAAGATTCTGATATTGTTTTCTGTCTGATGTTGTTCAGTTGTTCTTTCTTTCTCTTCTTCTTCTCTTTTTCTTCTATTTTCTTTTTCTTAAAACCCTCACTCTTGGAGTTTCCGGCACTCGATTGCTCGGCAGTCGATAAAGTGAGTATCGATGTCGAATTTTCGAAAGTCGAAAGTTTCGGGATGTGACAATATACATTAAATAATTTATAAAGTAAAGCATTTAAAAATTTCTCAAGTCTTGCAAATCGATTCAAATCAACTTCAAATTCCAGATTCAAATTTATTCAAAGCTCAATTCATCAATTTAATTCAGTTTCTAAATAACAATTTAAATTATATTGATTTCAAATACAAATCTAAATCACAAAATAAACCATTTAAATTTCCAATAAATTTCAAAGCTTAATTATTCAACAATTTCAAAGTTAAATTTAACAGTTTCATATAACTCTTGGTTTAACTTCATTTATCATTTAATCAAGGAATATTCATTTAATGAATTCAATATCGTTTAACCAACCTTAAATTTACACTTTTTTTTTCTTAAATTTATTTTAAACAAGAAATATTCATTAACTTACTTATAAATCAGACCCAAGTTAGAAAATCATATCTTACATTTCAAATTCAATAAGCTTTAAATTGGTTTAATTAAATAAAATTCTTTTCTAAATTCAAATTATCTTCCCAACCTTAACTTTTTCAAATTTTTACCAAAAATCTATTTTGGAACATAAATTTAAATACTCAACCATATTATATGTATTTAATCAATCTTAATTAAATTAAATATCATTATTAAATCCATATAAATCATTTCCATTTATATATAATAATTTTTGGCTCAACGTTAAATAAAACCATATATTTCTTTCCAAAACCATAGAATTTATCTTCAAAATATTTATATATATGGACCAACGGTGTCTGTATATATATTTATCATAGGATTAAGTGATACAGATATTTATCATTTCAATCCGAAATTTTAAATATATACGGGTAGATATCATTTCGACCCGTAATCCCAATTTCAGTTCAAATGAAAATCGCTTGGCTTTATCATTTCAACCCATAACGAAATTCTCCTATTCTAAAGTCCGTTCGGGTATGTATCATTTCAACCCATAGTGAATTCTATACTAACAGGGAACTTGCAGAGTGATAACAGATACAAAAAAAATATATAACAACAGGCATATATCATCAGTATAAATAACAGATACGGGTGTCAGATGTCACAAGTGAACAGATACAAATAATAGTAATAACAGGCATATAATACTAGATACTGGTGTCAGATGTCAAAGGTGAACAGATACAAATAATAGTAATAACAGGCATATAATACTAGATACTGGTGTCAGATGTCACAGGTGAACAGTTATAGATAATAGCATATATAACAATGTAAGTAACTACAGCAGCATATTTCAATTGCTATTTCAAATGAAATCAAATTTAAATAATAAAAGAACGTTAATCGTGAGTGATTGCTCACCTTTCAAGGCAGGAGATATGCACGGGAATGGAAGCGAATAGACAAGGACAAGCATACAAATCAAGCGAGCGGAACAACGACAAGTTGGGATTTTGCTGAGATAGATTTGATATTGCGAATGTCAGTCAGAGTGGCACGAGATCAGTGAAACGAGATATATTACATATATATAGATTTTCTAAAACTCAATTTAAACATATTTTAAAATAAAGTATATATTTAATTTTTTCAAATTAACATTAAATACCAACACATAATATATATATATATATATATATATATATATATATATATATATATAATGTATATCCTAATATCACTATATAAAATGAACTACCAAAATCAGTTAAATGTCACAAAACGGATTGTATATGATATTATTATTATTATTATTATTATTATTATATATAGAATCAATACCATAATATTAAAATAAGATATATATTAGTACTTTATATGTAAGCTTTATATAACCAAATTTTATTTAAAAGTATATATATACCTACTCTAACAAAATATGCAGACTAAAAAAAAACAGAGCACTCAAGACAATATGAATACAACATATATACTATATGTATACGAACAAATCTATACCATATGACGCATACAGACTCGCTTGCCTCACGAGAAATAATCTTATACATAATGTTGCATGATTATAATTCAATATGAATTGTAGTTCAGATTCAATCCAAGTGGGTCATTGAATTTAGGATTTATTGTCTGAGAAAATTGGTACATTTTAGCACAATTAAGTTAGATAACATGCACTTGTTCCATCAAAATGTACCAAATTGTCAAGATCTTTGTAGATCTTAAACCTAACGGTCCATATTACTAGGTGAACTACTGTTTTGCATTAAACTGAATCAGCTGATCATTACACACTATTTGTGAGCTAGAAAAGATAGATATAATAGCTTATAAGTCACAAGTCTCTTGTGTGTGTGTGTATGATATCCAAACATATGCCATGTAGTATTATTCATGTACTCCACTTGATGGAAATAACCAACTTAAAAGGACAGTATACCTATTTGTATTGATATAATTACATGCAATGATACAAAACCAAACACTATGATCATTTGACCAAAAAGGTAAAAGAGATCACGATTTGGAGTATTTCATCACATTATATCTCTTTCTCGTCAATTATTTGTCATTGTTTAAACATTCAAGCACTTGAAGTTGAATTGGCATTCATACTAACAAATAAATACATTTTCAGCATTAAATATTCTTAATCAACAAAGATAATAAGCAGATTTAAAAATTAAGAAAAAATAAAAACCTGATGAAAACAAGGATAAGAGCAACTGTCTCTAGATTTTAAGTACCCCATGTCCAATGTTATCAAGATCGTCTATTTTAATAAATTAAGCAATTAATCAAAATAATTAATTCAAAACAGAATATTGCGGTAAATTAGGGACCAATATGGGATGCAAAGGACAGGAGATATAGTTCAATAAAAATAGCAATCCTAGTATTAAAAAAAAATGATAGTAGATTTAGCGAGTCTAATAGCAATGCCAGTTTGCCTTCATATTCAGTTTTATCTTCAAGATAGCAAATAAAGAGCATACTGTAATAATTAAAACTGCAACAAGTCTCACTTTATATAAGTACTTTTATTCTGATGGAATACACAAACAAGGGTAATACAGCTTACCAAATGCCTTTTAATTTCTAGCATCAACGATATATTACACGAACACGCCACTACTTAACAAGAGTGGATTCAGAACCAAAGCAATTGATCCTCTACTGAAAGAGTTTCCTTCTCTTGGGGCTATTTGCAGCTAAAGCTAGAACCAAAGAATTTTCCACCCTTTCTTGTTTTTTCTTGTATTTGAGGCCGCATGCATTGCAAGCCGTCTAATGCCATAAACATGTGCAACACGGTGTGTTAGTACATTATCAAACTTGTAATTTTAAAGAATATACAGTTTAAATATTTACAAAGTAGCATGTATTTCTGTCATATTTATTTATAAATCCATAAGCAAACATAACATCCTTGTTACAATTAAAAGATCAAAAAATATAGTATGATAATTATAAAGTCGGTTAAATAAGATAAATTTGGTATATAAATCTAGTACCCAACTCAGAAAACCTAATGGATCAACTCATCAACCGAATTTGCATACAAAAATAATAGAACATGGCAAATAAATACCAACACAAATTACGATTAAAAGACAGAAAATTCAGCAAACTATGATTATGAAACAAAAACATAATAGAACAATATGGCAAGCATTCCCGGTAGATATGCATGCAGCTGATATAACAAAAACTTACCTTAAGCCAATCATACTTAACAATCAAATTGAGAAAGGGTACGGTACCTTAGGTCCGTAGGAACTTGCTCTCCACAAAGGTGTATTAGTTTCTCCGCAAAACCGACACTTTTTTTCTGGGTTAGCCTGATCTAGTGAAAGAGTTACATCTATACCAGTGTTCTCATAGTTTATGTCATTTACACGACTAAGTAAATCACGTTCCTTAACAACATCACCATTCACACTCGTATTATTATTACTGGTGGTAATACCAGTAGTGGACAATGACAAAGATAAATTGGTAGAAGTAGAAGAAGAATAACCAAACAAATCGAAAGCCATAGAAACTAAATTTAAGTTTGGGACAACAAATTCTTTTGAAGCTGTGAGCAGAAAAGGGCAGTGATGCGCCATATATAGAAGAACACTCATAGAACCCGAGGCATGTTCTTCCACTGCTGAGTCGACAAAGTTCGTCATTTTGCACAAGTGTCAGGGAGGAGTCAGTAAAAAAAGGAGGAGATTACTTCATAATGATGAAGAGACAAACTTCACCAGCTTTTAGTTTGTACTTAGTCAATTAATAATTAAAACGCCCTTCCTAAAGAGCGTTAAAGAAAAAGATGAAACATGAAATGAACAAGGCGTGAGTGTGTGACGTATATAGTTCTTATTCAAGTTCACTGAATATCTTCTTAAAATATGAAAAAAATCTCGTATATATGTATGTATGTGTGTGTGTGTGTATGATCTAATTAATAATCTTCAGATTAATATTTCATTTTCTATATATGCATAACTTGCTTTATATTCTATTTTATATATATAGGAAAATCGTATCATGAAAATGATCTAGATTCTATTTTAATTAAAAACGATTGTAGTCGGTTACGTGAATTCTTCTTTTCCACAAATTTTCATATTGGATAATATCTGTAATTAATTTTTTTTAATATTTTCTAATATGTTCTTTCCACGATTTAGATCTTTATTTTTTATCTTTTCTTTTCTATGTAGATAGTGTCTCACTTATGAGGTGGATCGCTTCATCTTCTTTGAATATGTTCGTGCATCCAAATCTACTTTTTCTAAGTTTCTCATTTACATGTGCTAATTATGATTTTCTTCAATTTCTTATTTTCAACGCTACCTTTTCTATTGACTTAAATCATTTAACTTAATGTTCTCATTTCACCAACATTTATCTTATTTCCATATTTGTATTTCGAAGTCCAACATTATGCTTTCTGTAGTATGGTTGGTCTAATCACCATTCAGTAAAATTTTACTTTTAATTCTTATCACATAAACTCCACTCAATTGCATAGATATGGTACAATCCATATAAATTCAGTTTGTTAGATCTCTCTCTCTCCAATTTTTTATTATTGATCTTAGGTATTAATATATTTTTCAATCGTTTAATTTTATAGTTTAATTGTATCAATATTCCTAATTTTTTTTAACAAAAGTTGCATAACATATACTCGGTTTTAGTCCTACTAAGTTTCAACTCTTTATATTCTACTGCATTGATCCAATTTTTCTAATTTTTGTTCAAATTGTTTTTAGATGTCAATTATTAGCACAATGTTATTATTTGCAAACATCGTGTATCATAATATATCCTCTTGATGTTCACGTGTTAGTTCATCGAAGATGAATGGAAATAGGTAAACTTGGAATCGGCCGTTAATGTAACCCAACCTTTACTGACAACTCACATGGGTGGTTTATACTCCCATTATAGAATTTTAATGGATCATTGGATTAATTTTATTACAACTATTGAACATATACATTTTTACTCGAAGCTCAAAAAATTATTTTGTTTTGTATCCTATCAAATGGTTTTTCTACATTAATAAATGTCATATGTAAATCTTTTTGTTTACTTCTACATCGCCATATTAATTGTCACATTCAGTGTATAGCTTATCTTATTGACCAACATATATCCAAACTGGTTATCCAATATTAAAGATTTATTTTTAAATCTCTATCATATCACTGTATCGCATAGTTTCTCTGTTATACCTCAGGGATGGTTGAGAGGAAGATGCAAAGTTGTTGAGAGGAAGGTACAAAGTTAGAACCATAACGGCATCATAAAATACAACTATTGAAATACTTGTATATATATTATGGGCATACATTCCCTTAGATAATTCATTTTAACCACGGGATGATGAGTGGTTATGCATCAAATTGTTGAAAGGAATGTGAATGTATGTAGGAACATGCATACATCCCTTCGGGTTGATCCCTCAAGTCACTGATAATTTTTTCAAGTGGTAAGATATATGGTATATGTTAGTTGTTAGAGGTCTTGGGTTTGATTTGTTACGCATATGCATTAACCAAATTTCAAAAAAACGGTTTTGTTTTTATGACTTATTAATTTATTTTTAGTAATTACTATAACTTTGTATATCTGATTTGATCATAATTTTAATTATAAGTCCGAGAAAAAACTTATTTCAACTTTAGTCCTCGTCAAAACATATTACAAAAATAAGTCTGATTTTCACCAGAATAGAACTTGTATTTGCGCAATTTTAAAGTGCGCAAGCATAAGTTTACAATTTCTCCTTGCGCACTTTGTAATTGCTCAAGTACATTTTTTTGGTAAAATTTGCGTTCGTGCAAATAAAAAATGCTAATACGGTGAAAAAGAGACATATTTTTGTAATATGTTTTGAACGAGCCTTAAAGTTGAAATATTTTTTTTTTCGGGACCTATAAGGAAAATTTGTCCTTATTATCCAGATTTTCATTAACTTAATTGGTACTTTTCTTTCTATTATGCATCTTTAAATAAGTTTATAAGTCATTCAATGCATTTATTTTCTAATGATTTTCAAGCCTATATTGGTCAACTATATAAGCATACTTTTTTTTCATTTATCCTTATTCCTTTAACTTTTAGTTTTTATTATATTTATCATCCTTATGTTGTTATCTAGTTATTATACTTCCCCTTCAGACTTCATTAAGCAATTGTTCAAAATAATGTTTCTAACTATTTAATATATTCATATTTTATCAATACATTATTATTTATGCCTTTAATACATTTAATTTGTTCGTAATCACAAACCGTTTGTTTTTGTTTTTGTTTATTTATAAATATCATTTTCTCATTATTTTGTTCCTACCTTGTGGTATATATTTTAATAAACATTTTGTTGGTTATTTATACTAACTTTTTTCCACTTTTAATTTCTTATAATTTTCTAGATCTTCTTGTTGTCTATTATATTGCCGTGTTTTAGAACTTTTTCCTTTAAATATATACCTTACTATACTTCTTCCCCATCACCATATCTCTTGATAAATTTATTTGCTTTAGTCTCTTTAAAGATTTATATAATTGTTTTATTGATGTCATTTGTTATGTTTTTCCATGATCTATATATGTCATGTTTTAGTTTCAATTTGTTCCTTTTATGATATGTTTATTACACTTTATTATACTGTTATCTTTTGAATATTCCCATTTAATTTACGTGTCCCTTATTTTTAAAATTCAATCCCTTAAAAGATGCTCGTTTATTAGACTTTATCCTAATATTACTTTACCATATTTACATAGTGCTAAAAAAATCTATATATAAATAATAATCAATCTGTGATTTACTTGATCTGCTTTTGTATGTTGTCAATTGGTTCTCCTTTTAAAAAAAATGTGTTTGTTATAGCTTCACTTAGGAGTGGCAATTAGACCCGCCAAGCCGAATCCAAACCCGATCAAGTGGGTCTTAGGTTTAGTCGATTCTTTTTTTAGGTTAAAACTATGCACTTCAAAACCTAGATTGGTCCATCCCAAACCCGACCAAGGGGATTTTAGGTCTAGTCAGTTCGGGTTTTACTAGTTTAAACTATAAATTCTAAAACCTAAATCTGACATGTCTTGCGGGTTGGGAAGATTTGTTTAGGTCCGTTTGAATAATAAGAATGTAATACGTATATTCTTTTTTTGAGAATATAAGCGTGGTACTTTATCCAAGTAGAGCATTCATTTTGATGTCTCGAAGGTTGAATCATTGACTTTTAAGACCTCTGTCTAAAGCGTCATACCTCTAACCACTTGAGGTAGAGGTCATTGACACTATAATATTATATATATATATGTTAACCCGTCTTTTGGCAAGACCGCGGACAAACGGGTTTAACTTAATCAACTGCATGTTCGTCGAGGCTATAGTACGATAGATTCAGTCGACTGGTTGGATGGATGACGCAACATGCTTGAAAGATGGAAATATGATTGGATAAAGATGAATCAACTATAATTTGAGTCTAGGAAACATGGTTCGGCATGATGTGGTTCGGCACAAATAGTTCGTCTGGCATTCACTATTCACGTTCGAATAGCATTCAAGAGTACTCGGCGTGCATAGAGCGTTCGACATACATGAGTGGTTCGGCATCCCAGGAGCACTCGGCATTCAGTAGCGCTCGACATCCAGGAGCGCTCGGCATTTAGAGGCGCTCGGCATTAAAGATCGTTCGGCATGATGGGCGCTCGGCATTAGAAACTGTTCGGCATCAGACATGGTTCGGCATGACGGAGGTTCGGCATTAAGTATCGTTCGACATTGGATGGAGCACTCGGCATAAATCTCGTTCGGCATTGGATGGATCGTTGGTATAAGGGAGCGTTCGACATTGGATGGGTCGTTCGGCATACCTCACCTCGTTCGGCATACCTCACCTCGCTCGGCATTGCACCTCGCACCTCCATACCTCGCACCTCTCAACGTTCGGCATGAGGAGATCGTTCGGCATTCACACCTTGTTCGGCATTCAGCGTTCGGCATCTATGGTTCGGCATATGGAGACCACTCCATTTGGGCTGAGGTACTCGGCTGCCAGGCCCACCAGGGAAGTCCAACCCATCTTTGTCTATAAATAGAGAGGCAGGGGCACAGTAAAAGGGGATCTCCTTTCTGCTCTCTTACTTTCTCCTTTCTAAGGCTAAGGCAACTCTGCCATTTAGCAACTGTAATCGATTATTACAGCAATAAAAAGCAAACTTCTAAGTGGACGTAGGCCGGAGTTAGCCGAACCACTATAAAATCTGTTGTTCTTTACTGCTTTCATTTTAGTTTTAACTGTTCTTCACATTATTACTCTCTACATATATTCTATCTCTGATCTGTGACTGGTATTTGGTGTTTTCATCTGGATTTGGGTGTAGTGACCAATTTTGGCGCTAACACTTTGGTGCTTTCACTGAGAATTGAACTCAGGAATTTTAGAGTTAGGAACTTGTATCTTAGAAAGCAATGGCAAGACCACCAACGAAGAGGCAAGCAGTGGAAAGGAGCAATCAGGAAGGAAGTCAAGCGGCATCTTCTGGAGCTGGAGAGGGTTATGCATCCATCTACATAACTCGGGACGAGATGCAAGTGATGATGAATTCTATGCAAGAGCAGATGATGAAACGGCAAGAGGAGATGATACAGGCTCTTCTTAGGCAATTTGGACAACCAGGAACTGCAGGTGCTCAAGATCATGGAGCTGGACCAGAGGAACTCAACCAACGGACAGATGGAGTGAATCAGCAGGGGGCAGCTCCCAATGAACAAACAGTTAACAATCTAGATGGACCTAGACTTAGGGGCACGCCACCAGGAGTACGTGATGAAGAATATGTGCCAGAATTTCCTCGGGGACTTGGGGGGCAGTCTGGATTAGTTGGAAACACTGGATTGGCTGACATTATCAGGCGGACTATTCGCGGAGGTCTGACAAATAGGGATTCAGAGGGAGTTAACAAAAGTCCGTTTACCCGGAACATCAGGACAGCTAGGAATCCGTCCGATTTCAAACTACCCACTCTGGAAGTATACAACGGGAAGACGGATCCCACCGACCACTTGATGAGGTACACTAGGCATATGGAAGTGCTGGGGCAACGGAGGAGGTTATGGCCCGATGTTTCCCCCTGTACTTGACTGAATGCTGCTATGTGGTTTAGACAGCTGGAGGATGGATCCATTGGAACATGGACAGAACTGGTGGACAAGTTCTTAAGTCAGTTTCGAGTTCACATAAAAAGGCCAAAGAACGTGATGACGCTAACGTCAGTCAAACAGGGGGCAGATGAATCGCTCAGGACATTCTTAACTCGATTTAATGCAGCAGTTGCTTCGGTGGATCGGCCAGACCCATCAATGGTTCTGATGGCTGCGGTATCAGGAGTCAGAGATAATTCAGATTTCAAAGTATCATTGATACGGGACCCACCGTTGGATCTTGGGGAATTCTTTCATGAAGCTGAAAGATTTCTTCGACAAGAAGATGCATGTTTGGACATGAGGCCAAAGGAAGTAAACACGACTAAGGATGGAGGACTACCCTGCGAAAGCTCGGGTGGGGGCAAGGATAAAGGGAAAAGGAAGCGCTGGGGAGAACCAAAGTTCTCCACTTACACAGGATTGAACGCAACGTTGGAGCGGATTTTCTTAGATACTCGAGATCGTCTTTCTTATCGAAGGCCAGCAAGGAGGGAACCCTCAGAACGAGAAAGGGCGTCAAAAAGGCACTGTCTTTTTCATGACCTGGACGGATATGACACTAACAGCTGCCGGCATTTGAAGGACATAATCGAGGAGCATATAAGGAATGGTCAGTTGCGACAGTATGTCGGAGCTTGAAATGCGGCGGTGGAACAGGAGCAACCACCGCCTGCCTTGAACGACAAGGGCATGAGGCCCAGAAATGGTGGCCGATTGGTCATCAACTAATCTTGATGGTTTGGAATAAGTAACAAACTCCGGGCCAACGGTTAAATCACTTACTCATGTACGGGATCGGAGATAACCCTCAGGCATGCTCTGAGATGATGGCTTACCGAAACGCCTGGGTTTGTGAAATCTGTTTTTTCCTTTGACTTGGACATTTGCTTTTTCTGGTTTGGTGTAGGAGTTTGGTTTGAACTCCCTGCTTTGCTCATTTTCTGGTTTGGATTCTGGTTTGGATGTTTGTTTTTTGGTATGGATTTTTGATATGGATTTCTGGTTTTCTATTTGGATTTGGATTTCGGATTGGGTTTTGATTGGGTTTTCTCTGGATATTTGGCTAAAAGGTCGTCGAGCATGGACTATGCTCGGCAAGGGTCCGGAGTGACCAGGATTCGGCTTAGGACTTAAGTCACGGCATTATTCGACGTTCAGGGACACTGAACCATGAACACCATGGAATTACTTAACATAGGTCGTCAAGTGTGGATTGCGCTTGACAAGAACCCGGAGAGGTTACGGATTTAGATATTGGCTATGAATAGCTAAGGATTCAGACAAGGACCCGGAGCAGTCCCGGATTTGGATATCGACCCGGAGAGGTCACAGATATGGTTATAGGTTATTGGATATGGATGGATTGGAACTCGGTAGTCGAGTTCGGATGGATGTGGAATTGGATAAGGATTTGGTTACTGGATAGGAATCAGACATCGACTCGGAACAGTCGCGGAAATGGATCAGGATATGGCCGTGGCACTCGGATAAGATGGCTTGGTAACGGATTGGATTATGAATCGAAAAGTATGGATGTGGATAACATACATACTTAGCATATTGAACTTGAGGTTATTCAAAACACACCTTTCAAAGCAAGGCATGTTTTGGGGGGCAAGTGTTAACCCGCCTTTTGGCAAGGCCGCGGACAAACGAGTTTAACTTAATCAACTGCATGTTCGTCGAGGCTATAGTACGATAGATTCAGTCGACTGGTTGGATGGATGACGCAACATGCTTGGAAGATGGAAATATGATTGGATAAAGATGAATCAACTATAATTTGGGTCTAGGAAACATGGTTCGACATGATGTGGTTCGGCACAAATAGTTCGTCTGGCATTCACTATTCACGTTCGAATAGCATTCAAGAGTACTCGGCGTGCATAGAGCGTTCGACATACATGAGTGGTTCGGCATCCCAGGAGCACTCGGCATTCAGTAGCGCTCGGCATCCAGGAGCGCTCGGCATTTAGAGGCGCTCGGCATTAAAGATCGTTCGGCATGATGGGCGCTCGGCATTAGAAACTGTTCGGCATCAGACATGGTTCGGCATGACGGAGGTTCGGCATTAAGTATCGTTCGGCATTGGATGGAGCACTCGGCATAAATCTCGTTCGGCATTGGAGGGATCGTTCGACATTAGGGAGCGTTCGACATTGGATGGGTCGTTCGGCATACCTCACCTCGTTCGGCATACCTCACCTCGCTCGGCATTGCACCTCGCACCTCCATACCTCGCACCTCCCAACGTTCGGCATGAGGAGATCGTTCGGCATTCACACCTTGTTCGGCATTCAGCGTTCGGCATCTATGGTTCGGCATATGGAGACCACTCCATTTGGGCTGAGGTACTCGGCTGCCAGGCCCACCAGGGAAGTCCAACCCATCTTTGTCTATAAATAGAGAGGCAGGGGCACAGTAAAAGGGGATCTCCTTTCTGCTCTCTTACTTTCTCCTTTCTAAGGCTAAGGCAACTCTGCCATTTAGCAACTGTAATCGATTATTACAGCAATAAAAAGCAAACTTCTAAGTGGACGTAGGCCGGAGTTAGCCGAACCACTATAAAATCTGTTGTTCTTTACTGCTTTCATTTTAGTTTTAACTGTTCTTCACATTATTACTCTCTATATATATTCTATCTCTGATCTGTGACTGGTATTTGGTGTTTTCATCTGGATTTGGGTGTAGTGACCAATTTTGACGCTAACAATATATATATATATATATATATATTATTGTATTTTTTTGGATCTTCATGGTATTTTTCAATATGAAGACCCAACCCAAGATTCATGATGTTGGGTCGGTTTTGAATTATATTGGATCGATTTGATTCGATTTTATGGATCTCAATTCTAATTGTCAACCCTAGCTTCAATGGATGAGGCGACTTTTGAACTTCCTATTTTTAAATAAAGTGTGCATAATATTAGAAAAACTATTTAAAATATTTAAACGTCGATAAGCTAAATTACCTACAATGTATAGTTATGAAGCTAAGGACCTCTAGCTCAAATGGTTAGAGGTCTGATCTTTTAGAAAGACCTTCTAAATGTCATAGGTTCAAGCCTCCGATACATCAAATGAGTGCTCTGCTTGAATAAAGTACTACTTTTATTCTAAAGAAAATTCAATTTTATGAGTGCTCTGTTTCAATAAAGTATCATTCTTATATAAGAAAATAGTTATGAGAATCAAAGAGTTAAATTTATAGAATATCGTATACATGAATGTAAAACAAAACAAAGCGGTATGAATAGTTTGATCGAGGTATCTAATGATATTGTTAAAATGGAAAAATGCAAATAAATCGAAGAAAAAAAAGATATAGTCCTTATCAGAGCTAACCAGTGACATTATTTATCCACCAATTTTATAACAAAAAATAAACATATACTATTGTCAAGACCATATTCAAACCTGTTACTTTTTTTTATAATAAGAGTGATACTAATTTAAGTAGAGCTGACAAGCACCATTGGTCCCAGTGGTTAAGTGATTCGACTTTGGTGCGAGAGGTTACAAGTTTGAAACTTGTATAGCGTGATTCGAATATTTATTAACACATGATTTGTGTTTTGTTGTCCCAGTAACATGTTGTATCTAAGTACCATTTCAAAAAATATATTAAGTAGAGCTCTCTTTTAGTATCTCGAGGATCGAACTCATGACCTCTAGAACCATAATTTAGAGATATTACCACTTGAGTTAGTGGTCCTTAACTTATTAAACATGTTATCAATCTTTTAAATTTAAAAAAAAAGTATTTTAAAAAGTTCACGTTTACACTAAAAAAGTGCATCACAAAAAGTATTGCAACTATAATTGATATTCATTCAAGATAATTTTAAGCTTTCAAAATACAATATGTCATGAAATATTTGATTAAAAATAGTATAATGATAATATGCCATGAATATATAATTTGAAGCGACTATTGAACCTGTCTATTTTTTAATTTAATAAAATATGCATAGTATTAAATATTTGAAATTATGTTTAAAAAAAATTAGAAGTCAAGAAGGTCAACTAACTATAAATATTTTCAATAAGAAAATTATTATCATGCAGAAAGCGAGTTAAATAAATAGTACATTAAATATATGAATCTAAAACAAAACCATGCTGAATAAACATTATGAACGAAGTATCCAATAATGTTCATGATAAAAAAAGCATAGACTGGACGCGGCAAAAATAGTCCTTACCTGAGCTAGTGTTCAAATACTTCACCATATTTATGTAGCAAAATTTCTAATAAAAACTAAAAATGCACTAATGTTAAGATCGAAAACCAAACCAAAGACCTTGTATGCATGTATTTTGTTAATTAAAAATATGGACATTTTTTTTTGAAATTTCTTTTATACCAAAAAATGTGACACCAAAGGTATCACAACTATTATTAAAGAATGTAAAAGATAATACTAAGATTCGAAAATCTAAATTCTCATGAAATATTAGATTAAAAATGGTATAATAATCATAAACCACAAATATATAATTTGAAGTGACTTTTAAACTTCTTGTTTTCTGAATAAAACTAAAGTTGAATAACATTAAAATTATTAAATTCCATTTTGGAAAACCAAAAATTAAGAAGATCAATTAGCCATAAATATTTTTATAATAAAATAAATATTATTCAAGAAAACAGAGTTAAATATTTAGACTGTAAATGTATGCACACAAAATAAAACCATGACAAATAAATATTTCAAAAATGATATTTGTAATATAGAATACATAAATAATTTGGAGTCATAGATAACAGACATATATAGTACTGTAGTTCTTATAAGACCTGAAATTCGAACCCTTTTGTGATAAAAGTAAAGAGATAATTTTATCACGAGTGGGATTTGAGCCTATGACCTCATACATAAATTCACTTTTCAAATTAAAAACAAAAATGAAGTTTTAGGAAGTTTTTGTTTACACCAAACAATTCTGACACAGAAGGTATTAGACATACTATCAAAGGCTAAAAACATTAATGCATTTTTTAAAAGTCGTGTTCACACCCAAAAAAATGTGGCACCAGATGAACTACAATAACTATTATTAAAGATTTGCATTAATATTTATAAAGAAGTGTGAGAGGTAGGAGAAGTGTATTTATAGCTCTGTTCTTTTATAGGTTAATGACTTCACATATTAATCATTGTTTGTATAAGTTAGCGATGTTAAATCAAAAAATTGTACATATAAAACTGATATATAATAGTTATTATCCAATGTTTGTTTAATGTTTTGATGTTTTGTTAGTGACTAAATGTATGAGTTTTCAAACTTGCTGAGAAAAAAAATCGAAAGTATTATCTAGCACAATGCACTACTTTATAGTTTAGATTAACTAGGTTGATTTAGTAAATCAAATTAGACTGAAAACACACAAAAATGGATTTATAATTGATATTGAACCATTACATTAAGAACAAAACTAACCAACTTATTGTGTGTAGAGGCAACATTTCTACGGCCAATAACTAGCTTCACATTCATTAATCTAAATTTAGCCTTATGCTTCAAAACAATTGTTTAGTTATTCTAGCACCACTTTGAAATAGGAGATTTAAGTATCACTAGAAGAAATTTTGAATTCTAAAACATTTCATAATGTAATTTTAATATTTTTCCTGCAATGTGGGTTAATTTACAATCTAGAGAGAAAATAACTCATGATATTTTGAAATATTTTCTTTTTTGACTAATCAATTTTTAAGTATATGAGTTGCAAAAACAATCGTTCTTACAACACAAAAAAATCAAAATATATAATTCACACATCTTTGTATGAACTACTTTGTGATATGTTATGTTAAGAATTAAGGTAGGACTTTTTTGCAAGTAGTGTACATGTTGAAAAGAGAAATACATAAGGCAAGTGTATTAGTGTATATACTTAAAGCATGAAGTTATGTGCTTCGTTAAAGTTTCAATCTAATTTTCCTTCCGGAGCCTCTAACATGTTATTGAAGCACTAAATTCTAATTTGAAGGATCTTTTCTCCTTAGACTCTTACCAAAAAATATTAACAAATATTGAACCATTTAAAACTATTTATAATTACAGACCACTATTTATTATGTGTGCAGAAAGTGGAAAAGCAACCGATGTGTTTCCAATCACAGTAGTTCAAATTTGTGAAAAATACACCAGTGCAATTTGAAATTATAGTAGCATGTTTTGTCACCAAAAAAAAAAAGTCAACTATACAATTTACTACGATGGGAAAAAATTACACTAACGCTGTCTGAAATCACACCAGTGTAATAGGTCACCTTTGACATGTTGATACCAGTGATTTGTATTTATAGTTAGTTTATAAGTAAAGGCAAATTTGTGAAAAGTTTCTGAAGTGCAGCACGGTGAAAAAACCCAGCATTGAATTATTTTTACCAGTATATCTATGTTATATGATTGAGTACTTGTATCCTATATCATAAAAAACACGATTCACATAAGTTAACATCACGCATAACAGTATTCTCATACAACATTTAGAAAAGAAAAAAAAGTGTATATATTACCTACATATATGATAAGCAATATAGTATATGACAATTTGAATACAACAAAATGTATACAATAAATGCATACGACATAATATAGATGACATCTACCTCTGTGTGTGTGTGTTATATGATTTCGTAGTTGTATGCTATATAATAAAAAACATGATACATATAAGTTAACATCACGCATAACAATGTTCTCATACAACAAAATACAACATTTAGAAAAACAAAAATGCGTATAAAGTACATACATACATGATAAACAATATAGATATATGACAATATGAATACAACAAAAAGTATATGACATAATATATATACACACGCGCGCGAACACATGACATGACATAATTTTTTGACAATACGACAACTCATATGATCACTATTTAAAATCATTGGTTTAGTTTCTACCATTGAAGATCAACTATTTTTTGCTTGTAAAAATCAATTTGCATATGAGAAGTTATAAATTGTTTGCCAAATATAAAGAACTCCGAAATCCACAACTCAATCGTGTAAGACAAATTTACTTAAAAATGAATCAAGAAACCAAAACCACAAACAAATTGATCTTCAGATTTGGATATAAGTGATAAGTAGATGCAACCGGACCACCGTATTTTTCGAATTGTATATATGTATGTGTGTATAGTTATATAATTATTCCAGTATAAAAGATTTTCTCTTATTTCTTTACACAAGGAACTGCTATTACATAATAAAATTGTTGCATAGCATACTATATAATTCAACAAATTTATATGCTTGTTTATTATTATCTTCTAAACACGTATTAAAATAAAACTCATTTATCCCGTTCATACACTTAACGTTATTTAACACTTGAAATGGTATACTTGCTAGCGGTTATTAAGGATGAAGCTAGCTAATTGTTTGTTAAACAAAAAGGTTTAAACGAACCTTTTTACACTTTTACAATTGAAAGCTTTTGTCATAACAAAAATTGCATTTGTGGTAAGTCCATCTCATTACACCTTGCTCAAATTTTAGTTTATAAAACAATATATACACAGACACACACACACACAATATTATTGAACTATTAAATATCTGGTTAAATCTATTTAAATTGAGCTCTTCAATAGGGTCGTTGCATTTCGAAGAAAACAAAAGATAAAATATATCTAGTTCAGTGGCTTGGTATTAGAATCCTAAAAGCGAAGATAAAATACTTATGTATTGTGCATTCAAGTTAGTCAAATAGCATTTTATATTATAGTATCATAATACTGCTTACTGAAAAGTTGGGTAAACTGATAAGCAATTTCTGTTGTATCATTTATAACTAAGTCAAAATATTTTACTTCAGAGAAGTAGCCATAATAAGCTCAGAATTCTTGTAAAAAAAGAAAAAAAATGAGTTTCTTATTCTAATTAAATGAAGAAGAAGAAAAGGCACAAAAAAAAATACAAGTTCAATAGAAATGAAGTTGTTATATTAACATATTAAAGTCTAGTAAAATTAAAGTTCAAAAAAACATTTTACTTAAAACCTTCTATTTTATTAAACATGCATTAGAAAAGCTTTCCAAAGTAGTTCAATCGACTATAAATAACACGGCTCAATCTCGACAAGTAATATTCTTACTGTTCAAGTAATTATTACTTATCAGGTAATTCTTAGTTCCAAATTCATCTAGCATAATCTTTCACAAAATGACGCAAGCTACAGTAGACTCAATTAATAGTATGTTGAAAGTAAACTTAATTTTTCAACCAAATGGTAGAAGGACTATTTTACCAAATAGGTAATGAACTTGCATCTCAACCGGATGAATGTTTCTCCTACTAAAGTAACTGAATCAATATCTTGCACTGCCCATTGTCTTTTGCAAATTCAAGCAGTTGTACGCTGACAAATTTGTTGTTCTAACTGCATGCGGGTAGCTGACAGCAATCATCCGATTACTAGAAACATTTGCAGTAAATTCTTCACCAAACAACACAGTACATTATTTGGAAACAATATGAAGAAACTCAATTACATCATTTTCAAACTCTGGTAAAATCATTGCAATATCTATGATAAGTAGTTACGGCACAAAAGCATTAATTGTGACAAAAGCATCAAATTTGTTTCTAGAGTTTGGGAAATCAGGGTACCTCAGTCCTGATCACTCAAGAAAATTCGGAGAAAGGGACGCTATCAGCTGTTTTCCGATACATGATATAAAAGTCGTTGGATTAGGCCCCGATAAAATATGTACGGGTGTGAATAAAGGAATGAGCTGCGCTTAGCAAAAGATGAATTGGGAAAGGTTTTGCGGAATATAATTTCTAGATTTACCTTGATCGCTCCCTAATTTCATTTCAGGATTCCAAAAGAGAGGAATTTAATTTGCATTACCTATTTAGAATTAATGATGCCTCGACTATTGTAGTCGATGATTTGCACAACATCTCAAAAGATATAAAAATTCCTCAACTACTGTACTCAAACTCGATTTACACAACTATTGGAAATTGATATGCTTCCCTTTGTTTAATTTTATTTTTTATGATTCTCATACCCTATCTTTTATGATTTCCATTTTTATAGCACTAAATATTTTTGATTGTTCAGAACTAGGTTTTTTTTTAGAGAATTTCATCCCGAACGTCGAAATTGGTTGAAATGGTCAGAATTCAAATGTGTAGGATGGAATCTCAAACCTTGGGTTGAATATGGAAGCAAAACTATTATGTTGCTATATATTTTTACTAAAACAGATCGAGTGGCAAATAAGATCGAACTACATCTAATTTCTTTCTTCAACATCACTAATATTATGTTTAACTTTCTACTGTTCATTGGTGCCTGCATGAGTGGTGCGGTTAGCTAAATAATTCTTTTCACTCTCGATTTCATATTCTCCCTTCTTCTGAAAGGATCTACCTAACCGTAAAAGTAATAAAAGTCTAGCACCATTCCCATTTAATTAGCAAAAAATTAAGTATAATAAAAGTATAAATTTACATATAATTGATGTATTTTATGTTACAAATAAATTGATTGTTTTTCAGAATCCATTCTTCAATATTCAACACGCCAATAGCAGCTGATTAGTTTAATTAATCCTTCTGAAACAAATCAGTTAAAATACATCAAATTTCTATTTCTCTTCGCTAAATTACGAAGTATGCAAAACAATTGAAAATCCTAAATTTATAATTGAATGCTTAGTGCTAATGGGGCAAATGGAAGCTTCTCTACATACAGTAATTCAAAGCAAATTTCGATCTAGAATGGTACTATAATTATGTCATATCACGTTTATATTTAGGTTCATATATTTATTGTAAAAAGAGGATAACAACTCAGACTATTGAATTATAAAAGCAATAACTTCCTCAAAAACTCAAAAACTTTACTTCCAAAACATACCTTGTTGGAAAAATTTAGGAACTCGGTATACCTTAATGGAAATTGAGTTCATAAAGATGGTTCTAGAGCAGCTCCATTTATCCTGAAAACAAAAACTATCATTCAAGTAACAAAATAAGACCCAACTGTAAAAGATCTAATAAATTGCAATTATAAAATATTGATACCATAAAGAAATTTATTATTTATATTTTAGATTTTAGATAATACAGCGAATCGGAAACAAATGACCTACATGTGCTTAATCAGCTACTAATTTGTAAAGGATGCAATTGTAGAATAAACTCTAAACACAAAAAAGGCATCTTATGAATTCAATTATATTTTTTTAATTAAGAGAAGTAACTGAATCTCTTTAATTGCAACAAAATGTTTCTGAAGGGGAGGGAAAAGTCAAAATTTATGTCGATAATAATTTGTCCAATCAAAACTTGATGGTACCTTAAATTAATAGTAGTCAAATACCTATATAATAATATACATATATATATATGCATATACATATATACATATATTATATATATATATATATAAGTGAGTCAAATGATGTAGAACTTAGCGGTATATAGTCAAACATACCATACATTGAGGAAGTTCGTTTGTGGTATGGACACATTGTAGCAAAAGGGAATTAGGGAAAAGGACAAACTTTGACAAAAAATCAGTCTAAAGGACGCCAAGTTTTATTTTTTGGCTGAAGGACAAACGTTAAAAAAAATTAGGTTGAAGGACGATGCTAGTTCTAACTAGCATTATATTCAGTTTTTACACTATACAAAATGCTAAATAGACTAGCATTATATTCAGTTTTTACACTATACAAAATGCTAGTTCTAACTAGCATTGTCCTTCAGCCTAATTTTTTTCAAGGTTTGTCCTTCAGCCCAAAGATGAAACTTGATGTCCTTCAGCCTTAATTTTTTTAAAAGTTTGTCCTTACGCCTATTTTCCACTTGTAGCAATTGACTTAAAAATTTTGTATAAAAAACAAATTTTGAAACCAAACAAAAGAAACATGCATGCACAATTTATATCCTTTGGGTGCTACATTCAAAACCTAAAAGGTTTAGTTGTATGTCGCACAATAAATTGCCAACTTACAGGACATGGCTGATTGCAAATACGGTCAGTAAAATGGGTTAGGCAATACAATATCGGTTAAAAAAAATATTGATCTTCCTTCGTAATTCAATATTTTTTAATGTCTTTTTACTAATTATCTGTAACGATCCAGGATTTTGGGATATTTGAAATTGGAATATTTAATTGATTTTAAATATTTAAAAGTTAATTTTTAACTCGAATTTCAAATACAATGATTTATTGGATAATTTAATTATTGAATTATTAAATTTAACAATCGAAAATTGGTTAAAATATTGAATCTTAAGTTTTAAGCTTGTTAAAAATAATTTAAAGGCTTGTAAAATTTATATTAATAATAATGAAGATAATAAAACTTTTAAATTAAATTTAAAAAGTGATTTGTTCAGTTTTAAAAATATATCGTTTGAATTTACATTTAAAAATAGCCTTCTGGGGCACAGTCTGGGATTTCGATGAAACTAGTTCCATTGGATCCGTAATTGTGTATTATTATCGGATTTCAAATTTCGTAACGTTTGGAGTCATCGTTTGGTCGTACGGGATATAAATGCGCTGAAATTCATATCGAATAATAATTGGGTCAAAAAAGCTATCTTCTCCATACGATCGAATTAGGACTCGAAACATTTTCCATTGCGTTCAAAATAGGGGTATAACATTATAAACGCCTACTGACACGCCTCGATAGGAGTTCGAGCTTTTAAGCTACGAAATCGAGACGGTATGAAAATTTAAAATTAATATTTTGTCAAGTCAAATGTTTTCCACCAGTTCTTTTCTCACCTCAAATCACTGTACCATGTCGTGTGAAATACGTTTCCCCATTTTAAATCACATCTCCCTCTTCTTAACAGTTTACTTTTAAAAAAAATCATATCGAATTGGATACTTCATGGAAAAATCAGAAATTTGTTTTAAAAATCTCGTCTTGACCTAAGCTTCAATTTGGCATAGGTATTGGAGGGTGCGGCTTCGAGTCGAGTTGCTCGACGTTGAGCGAGCGAGCTAGGGTTGGGTAATACGCGAGATTTCGGAGGCGATAGCTTGATTCGAGGCCGTATTTGTGTTTGGCGTTAGGAACCACACCTGTGGCCAAGTTTGTGTGAGTCTCGGTGGTCTTGGGAAAATCGCGACTTGACAGAGGGAGGGCGAACGCTGGCAATGTCGTGTTTCGTTTGGGTATGTTGGAGGATGGGGTGGTGGTGCCAGACGATCGAGAACGGCGAGGTGGATGCGATGGTGAACTCAAGTTGGTCGTAAGTAGTCGTTGGAGGCATGTCAGTGGTTGCTGTGCATGGCGATTTTTGCGTGCGTGCACGAAAGCTTCAGGCAGAGTAAAAAGAAACAGAGGAGGAGGAAGAAGGGTGATGGTTTGGGCCAGGTTTGGTTTCGTTTGGGTAGGGGCCGGTTTAAAAAAAAGAAGAAAAAAAGGAAAAAAAGAGGGAGGACTACAGGCGTTTGCATTGGGGAGGAAAGGAATGGCAGTGTTTGGGCCGAGATTTTTAGATGGGTATGAAGGAAAAATTGAATTTAAAATTTTAGTTATTATATATATATTGTTATTTATTTGTAAATCGTATAAACCAAATATCTCACTCGTTTTGGGTCCGAATTCAACACGACCAGTCGCGTTGGATTCGTGTTGGCGAATCTTTCGATATGTAATTAGATTTGTCGAGATCTGAGCTTGCAAAATTTTCGGATAATTTCAAACGCGTTCAAAATGAATCGGAACCGGAGCGCGAAAACAATAGAAAAATCAATGTGAGTTAATCTCACTCAATTTTGGATTACTTCAATTAATTTTAAATAGTTAAAATTAATTATTGATCGGTTGGTTGAATTGATATATTTTTATCAGTTGAACGTGATATTATATATAGTAGCATATATATTGGAGTGATTGATTATTCCCGCATTTATATAGCGGATGAAACCCTATGCGCCCCGCATAATAGCGGATGACCCTATATACTGCGATATCCCCCTCGAAGTGGAATTGGTATTTTTATATTGTATTAACATCTGTGGATGCAGGAAAATAGGTTGGATGGATCCAACAGGATTCCTCAAAAATGTTGAATTTATTTTCATATTCAGTGATATATGATGTGTCAAATAATCTATGATGGATTATATTGGGATTTGAATTTATTGGATGCTATGGTATTACTGGTTAGATTTTGGTATTTTTAAATACGAATGATAAATGTTTTGAATTTGGAAAAAAAGAAAAATTGGAAGTAAAAATATTTATAGTGAAATCTGGATTTATGAAAAATTGAATTTTGGGTTAAATAAATAGATTGATTTTAAATTTGTACTTAATAATTTCGGAATATGGAAAAATAGAGATTTTGGAATAAATTTAATAAAAGGATTTTAAATAAGAAAACTTAAGCGATATTTGTTTAAGTGTAAAGGATTTATTTTAAAAGCAAGATTTAAAATAGTTTAGGAAAATAAAAAGGAAATTTGGAAATAAAATATGAAATTGTTATACTAGATTTTAAATAAGATTTTAAATTATGAGAAGGAAGTGGAAACTGAATTTAGTCGGGTTATTTAAAGAAAATTAAATTAAAAATGGAATTTAATTTAGAAAATAATATAAAATCGATTAAGTATGGTGAAACCGTTATAAACAGGAAATGAGACTATGGAAGTTATAAATAATGTTTATAAATAAAGTAAAGTGATTATCTATGGATAAATTGAAGTTATAAATTCACGGTGAGAATTTATAAGGGGATGGGTAAATCGGTTTAAAAATAAATGGTAGATTTATTTTTAGAAATGTAAAAAGGGGATTTACGGAATTGGGACGTAAATCAAATTGGTGATAAATCGAGAGGGATTTATAAATATTAAACTGGCTATATTGGAGCTGGGAATTTTTTTTTTGAGAAGTTAAGTTATTTTAAAAAGGGAGGATTTTAAAGTATTAACTGGAAAATTAAGTGTTTAAGGATATTTCAGAAAATTAATTATTTAGTTATTTTAAATTTGTTTTAAGTATATTTAATTATGAATTAAGTCAGTTTGTATTAAGTTAATTATTATTTAGAATTAATTAGTATTATTTTTTTAAAAGGAAAAATTATTCAATGTTAATGTTATGATATAATAACTTTTATTAAAGAGTATTTGCCTAAAGTTTAACTTGGAAAATTATTATAGAAATTTCATAAGTATTATTTTGAAAATTTTTAAACAAAGTTTTCGGGAAGTAATGGTATACTCGCATGGCGTAATCGGAGGCAGTGAGTGCCTGCAGTTAAGTTTTGGACTTCTCTAGGATAGAGACATAACCATTGAGCTGTGAATCCATGGTTTAATACCGCAGTGGTACTTTCTAGATTATTTTAAAGGTTTCCAAATATCTTTGAAAAGAATAGTCTGTTAATATACTAAATTCGGTAAGAAGGTATATATTTTGGATAAAGAGATTTAAGTGATTGAAATTTAAATTTGAATAAGACTTAGTGTTTTTTTTCGGTGGAAAATGGAATCTTTGATTTGTATGATTGTTTATTTGATAGTTAAATGACCGACTATCAAATCTGGACCCAAAATATAACTTTGGGAATATCTAGAAGAAACATGGAAATTATATAGTACAGTTACCGTTCGAGGTGCTATACTGTACGTATAAACTCGTTTTGATCTTCTAGGACGTTTATAAGGAAATCCGTCCACTAACGGTTAGGAGGTGATCTCCGACCTTGTTTTCGTCTGATTATTTCCTAAAGAACCGGGGTTGAGTTTACCGGAAAATAGCGAACGTTGTTTCAAAGAGACCGGAATCGAATAAGTTATCCAAAAACCACTTCGACCCAACGAGTACGTTTTCGAAGGGAAAACAAGAGCATGGAGTCGAAGATGGAGCAGTGAAGTGCAAGGGCTAATCGCTACTAATCATGAGGATTTTTCCAAAATGGATGTGGTAGGAATAGTGCCTTCGGTTCCGTTCGGACCCATAATGGACTTGTATGGATGAATGCTACCAGTACATTGTCATTTGGGGACAGTGAGCATTCTAAGTGAAAATTCCTTTAAAAGGTAATCGTAGCATCTAGCATCATCAATTGGGAATGACTGAAAATCATGGGGGATGCAGCAAGGCTAAGTGGGTCGCACCCAATTAGGGTATGTTTATCACCTTTCTAGATACCCTTAGATATTATTTTATTACTATGATACATGGAAGGAGCTTAGAAAGGGTGGGAACACCCGGGGTGATAACATATTCATTCTATCCAGGTTAGGGGTAGTCCGGTCTTGTGTTGTAGGGGATCCCGGCTAATCCTCGGTACATTTTCTAGACGTGTACGGTGGCAGGTGGTACCCCAGTGCCTAGTCATTCGTATGGAATCCATTCTCAAATACGTACCTTTACGGTTTTGGTTGTAGAGCCTAGTATGTTGGAATTTAATTAATGTAACGATTTTAGCTATTTGAATAAGTATTTGTACTTAGACACTATTGTAATATCAGAGGATTTTGATATGAAATGGTTTTGGTTATCGTAAGGTAAAAACTCATCGTGTTTATTTGTGTCGTGGTCTTACGAGATACCTTTGTTTTTTTCAAAGGATTTTGATAACTTAATAATTCAAATTGAGTGTGTTTTCTCACGCTGGTTTTCCAAACTGACTCGGGTGTTGTTTTATTATAATGCTCGGGTCAGACCAAGTATTATAGATACAAGATAGGATGTTGTGGAGCTCAGGAGACGAGTTGGATGATGAAGACGTATCACATGTATTTGATTTTTATTCCGCTGTGTATTGTAGGCTGTATATTCAGATTTTGTGAGGACAAGTTATTATAACTGTCCGGTATTGAGTTATTGATTGTGTTGTACTCTGATGATGTAATGTATAAGTAACAGTTATAGTTCTTTTTGTATAAAGACCAGTTGTTATCTATTATATATAGTTCCGCTGTGATTGTGAGATTCTGTGTTGTTATTTTCTATTTTCTTCTTCTACCTCTTTCTTCTTTCTCTTACGATTTGGTATTTCCGACATTCGATTGCTCGGCATGTAATACAGTGAACGTATTGATGTTGATTTTCGGAGGTTGAAAATCCAGTTTGTGACACTTGGTATCAGAGCTGAAGGTTAAGCGAGAACCTTAGCTCTGGTGGGGATTACTCGTTAGAGATAAGGTCAGTAGCACCCTAGAATGAGTTTGAGTGTATTAATAGATATGAGCGCGTATTTGTTAGTGAATATAAAATTATTTTATATTATGTCGATTGATTTGTTGAGTGGCTTATGGATTCTAGTCAATACGAGTAATTAACGTTATTGATAGGGATCTCTAAACATTTGAACAGAGCAATTCGACACGGTATTGTTTTAAAATGGGGTAAATGAAATAATTTTACCTAAATTATTTTTATATATTAAAGGAATAATTTTCAGAGATTATTATAATTATATATGGTGTGCTTGGTTATTAGGAAATGATAATATTTAACTATCATCATTGTTGTTGTGGTGATTGAATAAAAGTTGAAATTACAATCAAAAGTTAAGAAATAATTTTATATAATCAAAATGGGATTATATAACTATATGATTATATATGTGATTTATGATTTGAAATGAAATTCCAGAGTATTTCTAAATATGATTTGTATAAGGATTTAAAAGTTGGAAATTTGGGAATTTAATTTCCCGTTGAATTTGAAAATGATTTTCGAAGTCTTGGAAAATAATAGTGATGTTATTTGGAAATATTTAAAATGGTTTTTAAAAGAGGAAAAAACACTGAACTCACTTCGGTCGCTGGACAATAATTCCGACGATGATCGCGACATCATCAGTGTTCATTTTCGAGTTTCCAAGGGAGGAATTGCTACCTTAATGATTTGCAATTGGAGTTTGTTTTGGAAAAACTGGTTTGGCTTTGAAATGCAAAGAAATAATTTGATGTACCAAAGGATTTTGGGTATATTTGATTTCAAAAATGATTCGAAATAATTTGGGAATAAGGAGTTAAACTCTGGGATTTTATTTGGAAATGTTTTATGAATATTAGTAAGTTTGATAACTTAAGAAATTTTGGAATTTGATTATTGGAATGGAATTAAACTTAACTTAAGTTAAGTATAAAAGGAATTCTGAAATTTAGCCTAAGTATGCTAAATGAAATAAGTTTGAAAATGGAAATTGTCGAGATTGAAATATTTTAGTAATGGACTAATTAATTTAATTAGTAAGTAAATGGAATTGAAATTGAATATGGGAATGATATTTAACTTGTATTATGTTAAATAAAGTGAAATTAGAAATTAGTTTGAGTTGGAGTAAATAAACTAAATATTGGAAATATAATTGATTGAGTTAAAGTGGATATAAACTTAAGTGATGAAGTGACAATAAATCTAAGAACATTTGTATAAAATGTTATAAATTGACTTAAGAAAATTGATGGGATAAATTCTTAAGCGAAATTAGTATGAAAGGGAATATACTAAGTAAATATTTGAATACAGATTGAATAAGGAATGTGAATAATGGTTTGAGAATAATTGAATGGAAATGAAAGTAAATGCGAATAAAAATAAATTGATATAGCTAATAATCAATTTGAAATAAATACGTAAGTTGTACGTATATTATTTTTTTCACATAACGATTTGATCCAGATTCGAGCACATAATTTAGAGATAATTTATATCGACCCGAGTTGGGATTTTTCACTCGATTTTCGACGGCGAACACTGGATATGGATTTTTGATTGATTCTGAAATTCTCTATCGTAGTATACGGCTATGTAAGGAGAATGACGGTTTCTGATCAAGGAACCAGATCTGAGTCCGCACTAGAGAGTCGTTTGAACGATACTAGTTCAGAAGTGAAATTGTGTGATCGAGTGAGTGATCAGATTAAATATTGCGTACGGATGATATATATACACGGATGATATATATACACGTTTTATTTTGGCTCCAAAACCAAAATTTTGGCGTCCCTCTTCAAATTTTCAGTTATTTTCTTTTTTCTACAACACTTCCTCTCAACCCCAAAAATGATGCCAATAATATCCCTCTTCCTCTTCTCCATTGTCACCTTCGCACCCTTACTAACATCAGCAACACGCCTTTTCAAAATTCAAACACTTCTTTGGAAACCCTTTAGAACTCGCTTCCTGGAACCTAGATCATGCCTCTGACGAGTGCTTGTCGTGGAGAGGCGTTGGATGTGACTCTCATCAGTCGGTATATTTTTTTTATCCCTAATATGTTTTCAATGACATTAAAAGTGAGTATTTTTTTTAACTACACCATGTACCTATATCTCCTTTCCATTACTCCATTCATCAACACCGTTAGGGAACTTTGTTTTGATTAAGTATACTTCATTTCCTGACATTTAAATGATTGTTAAATTATCAGTTGTTTGCTACATCTTGCCTCAATTCACGTCTATATTCCACCAAAAAGCTACACATAGCAGTATCTCACCATTTTCCACTTCAGTGTTCAATCAACCAGTGTAAACCTAGGTTGAACTACCCTGAGCATCATCAGAAAGCACACGAACAACACTCTCGAATGCAATGACCAATGACAATGATCAAATAAATACTTTGCCTAGAACTGCCGCAGTTTGACAGAGGAGCTGCTGCTTGTCATGGTTGTAAGAGGGGTCGTAAAGATTGCCATTGATGATATGTGTGTCATAGTTGATAGAGACGCTGACGCCGATGAATCCCTTATGCTTTGGTTGGTATAAAATTGTTGTTGTGGTTTGGATTCTGATGTTTGTAGTGGCTAGAGGTCTTGCCTGTTGTTTGTCCATTACATTTCTTAAATCTCAATCTGGTTCTACTAACATAGATGAGGACCGTTTTCGTGTCTGAAACATGAGTGCAAGTTAAAGGTATCACTGCTTGTTGATAGTAGTCTGAGTTGAAAACTGATTGGATTTTAGCCTGTTGTGTGAGATAATGAAGATGAACAATGAAACTCTGGTAGTTACCCGAACCTAAACCGCTGCCTCAAGCTCGACTGACTCCATCGTCACCTGAACCTGCCTCACGCTCCACTGCCTCCATTAGTCACCTGAACCACCTGAGCCTCTATTTACTGCTGACTCCATCAATCACACACTTTGGTAAATATTGATTAATTCTTTTTGTTAAGATTCATTTTTAGTCATGTATTATAATTACTAAATTAATTCATTATTTACTAGATTCATTTTTCAATTTTCTTTATGGTCTTTATTATAACAAACACAATGAACGTTGTGATAAATAAAAAATGATTTGAGCGTAAGGTCAATTGCATTTAATGAAATCTGATTGAGTTATTCATCTTCACACTGTACTTCATTTTTAACAGCAAGTTTATATCTTAAGTTATATCGCCTTCTGCTTTTCATGCATCTAGAAGTTGCTTAATTTTGAGAAGCCGGCTCTATATTTCTTATTATCATCGTTCTCAAAAACATTTTATTTATGGGGTTTTATGCCCGGACATCGCTCCATTATTTTATGGAATAATGAATATAGTATCTTCTTCTAGTAGAAGTGCATGGATATTTGTATACACCCATCCATACTTTGTACATGAGCTTATAGAAACATAATGCAACAATTGAAAACATTTTGATGATAATTAAAATAATTCTTTGTAGAATTTGAGTGCACACCTGGTTTTTTCATGTTTAAGTACTAAGAAATTTTAGTACACTCCCTTTTACAGGTATAAGATTCATATATTTCATTGTGATTGGCTGCAAGCTGTGATATTTTCATACTTAAATAAAATGGCTGCAATTAATAAATTGGCTAGCGTTGATTTGAACTTCATGTTTTAGCATCCATATATTTGGTGTTTTTGGAAACGTTGCTGACTAAATTTTTGTTTATTAACAATCGTAATGGTTGTTTGAATACTGAAATGCTTGGAGATGATGCTTGACTTTCTATGCGGATGATTGTTGTTTTAGTTTTTTGGCTAAAGTGAAAGCTTGGTGCTGTGGTTAATGTTTGTGTCATTGAGTTTGTAATTGGTGTATGTTGATTTGAATTTGTAATCTTGATGAGAGATGTTGTTAATATATAATTGTAACCATTTTTGTCAAAGTATTTCATTGTGCTATAGATATTGTAATACTATTTGAATTTTTGAGAATATTTAATAAATTTTTTGGAATAGTGTTAGGTTTGAATCGACAAATTTTATATATCTAAATTTATGAAATTGTGATATTATAATAATTGAAATTGAAAACATTTGTAAAAGAACCAATTGCAACCGGCAAAAATAGTTGTAAAACGCTATATTGCAATGGACAAAAACAGTCATAAAAGATCCTATTGCAACGGGCAAAAACAGTTGCAAAATGAACCAACGCTGTTACACCTTTGCATATCAAGACTGACGGCTGCCAGTTGTAATAGGCCTATTATAACTGACATTTCCAATTGTGAAATGAGTATTTTGTTGCAGTGCATGCTCCGTATTAAATATTTTAATAAGGTATCCTTGCACATCGTTTAGGACATTCCCAATATCTTTTATACTTGCTATAAAAGACATCATTAACAAATCCAACATAAAACACCTAAATCTGATTTTAACATAAGTACATCATTAACAATTAGCATGTTGTTACTTATGGTTTAGAAATATTTATGTATCTATTAACGTTCTTTATTATGAACACATGCTTTCTTTGCATTTTGACCGATAGTCATACTATTTGATATTTCTATCAAAACACTTGTTCAATTTTGATGCTTTCGTATCCATTCTCGGATCGTATCCGAAAATTGACAAACTCAATATTGCTTCCACTGACTTCGAGACACTGATTATTATGTGAACGGTTTAATCTAAATCATTACTTATAATTTTCTATTTCAACACATATGTACCAATACTTAAAGCCATGTTAGTCGATAATTTCGCGAGTAAAATTTGAACCAACTCGAGTACATTGAATGGTGAATCTGTTATGCTAATTTCAACAATTGAAATTAACAATGTTATTCTTATCAATGTATTTCTCTATATTCCAACTGTATTTGTCTTTCTTTTATAGACACATTTACGGTCAATGGATCATACCCCTTCGAGTATAACTATTAAAATCGTATTTTGATAATGTATTTGGAATCTATTTCGGATCTGCGCATCGTACCATATCATATAGTCAATACTCTTGATGGTTTAATTAAACAACCGAGGATTATTTATTCTTGACATTGATAAGAATTCACAGTTTCTCTTTAAAGTACAAGAATGCTCATTAGATGTTATAATGTCTATTGTTCATTTAGGTTCAGTCAATTTCATTTCATCCCTTGTGATTAGTTTTATTTTTGGATCGTATCTACATTCATTTTATACCAATAATTTTTTAAAGAAATTCCTTCGCTATGAAATTGGTATTTCTTGAAACAACGGTTGTTTCTCAATGTAGTGAAACGAGCATTCATAAATATTTTATGAATTGCCTTATATAAAATTAATTTTGCATTATTTCACTATATATTTATTTTCACAACATAAGTTAGTAATCTAATGACTATCATTCCCAAAATTCTCTTTGGACGATTCATGCAAGCTCTTTTACATATAATTATTATGCACAGTCTTTCGACTCGTACAACTTGTCAACTCCTTAGCATAGGAAATGTAAGGGTTTCTTATAAATCTGTATCCTATATAGTTTTGTAAACTATTCTTTGGATGATATAAATTTTAACCTTGCGTACTACACTTAAGTATACATCTTATAGAAAGAATTTTACTCAACTCCACTCATTATTGATTGTGCTTGCATATCTTTTGGGACATTCCCGATATCTTTTATACTTACTATAAAAGACGTCATTTACAAATCCAACGTAAAACACCTAAAGTTGATTTTAACTTAAGTACATCGTTAACAATTAGCATGTTGTTACTTATGGTTTAGAAATATTTATGTACCTATTAACGTTCTTTATTATGAATACATGCTTTCTCTGCATTTGAATGATAGTCACACTATTTGATATTTCTACCAAAACACTTGTTTAATTTTGATGCTTTTCTAAATGATACTTTCGTATATGTTCTCGGATCATATCCCAAAACTCACAAACTGAATATCGCTCCCATCGAGTTCGAGATACTTTGGTTATTATGTGTAAACAATTTACTCTAAATCATTATTTAGAATTTTCTGTTTCAATACATACGTATCAAAATATAAAGTCATGCCATGTTATAATTTTGTGAGTAAAATCCGAACCAATTTGAGCTCATCGAATGACGTATCCGTTACGTTAATTTCAACAATAGAAATTTATGATTTTATTCTTATCAATGTTGCTCATTATATTTCAGCTGCATTAGTCTTTCTCTTGAAGACGCATTTACGTCCAATTGATCATATCTCTTCGGGTATAACTATCAAAATCATATTATGATATTGTACTTGGAATCTATTTAAGATTTGGGTATCGTACCATATCATAGAGTCAATACTCTTAATAATTTAACTAAACAACCGAGGATTATTTGACATTAACAAGAAACTCGTAGTTTCTCTTTAATGTACAAGAATACTATTTAGATGTTCTGATATATTTATGTTCATTTAGGTTCGGTCAATTTCATTTCATCCCTTGTAATCAGTTTTATCATTAGATTGTATTCAAATTAATTTTATGATAATAATTTCTTAAAGAAATTTCTTTGCTAAGAAGTTGGTATTTCTAGAAACAACATTTGTTTCTGAGTGCAATAGACGTGCATTTGTAAACATTTTATGAATTTCCTTGTAAAACTGATTTTGCAGCATAAATTGGTCATCTAATGACCATCATTTCCAAAATTGTCTTAGGACGATCATACAAGATCCCTTACGTACAATTATTATGTCCAGTCTTTCAACTTGCACAACCTGCCAACTTGTAACAATCCACATCGAAATGAGCCTAATTTTTGGCCTAATAAAATCCCATCGAATCTTATAATTTCTTAAAGAAATTCCTTTGCTATGAAGTTGATAAAACAACAATTATTTCTCAATGCAATAGAACGGGCATTCATAAACATTTTATGAATTTCCTTATAAAACTAATTTTGTATAGCTCACAATATAATTAAGTTCACAACAAAAATTAGTCATCTAATGACCATCGTTCTCAAAATTCTCTTAGGACGATCATACAAGATCTCTTACATATAATTATGTCCAGTCTTTTAACTTGCACAACCTACCAACATGTAACAATCCACCTCGAAATGAACCAAATTTTTGGCCCAATAAAATCCCATCGAATCTTAGGCCCATTCCAAAGTTGGTTGTTGGTTGGTGAATTTGATACAATGAATAATATACATAGCTATTTATTTATGCTATCAGAATATCACATGAAAAAGGATAAAATATAATAATATAAATAAGTACCTATTTCATAAAATATTCAAATCACAGAAATACAACATATCATTCCAAATATCCAAAATACAATGTTCCAAAAATAATATCAACATGTCTAAAGTGGATACATCAAAATATATCGAAAACATAAATAGATAGATAAATTGCCACAATAGGTGTTGTAATGAGGAGGGGGTCAGAACAACAATGTCTAATGAATGAAAATCTTAAGTCTTGCGATAATAGTATTTGGGTGCTACCATTTATATAAGTAATATGTCTTACACATCCTATACTATAACCTACCAACAATACATCCAACTGTAAGACAAAAGGCTCTTCCAGTTCAACTCCATAACGTACCTTTAACTGTAGGCAAAAATGCCATTTTCCATCCATCGCAACTACCGCCAATCATGTCCTAACAATATGAGGGGAAGTGCCTGAGCCACTTAATACCTTTTAATGGGAACTAGGCAAACTCTAACCATTTAATATCCATACCATAGGTAGATCTCCATACCATAGGTAGATCTCCATCATTTAATACCTATCCCAAAGCAGACCCCTATCTTATGCTTCCTAGCTGACGTCGCACGAAATCTCGCCAGGCCACTTAATGCTTCTTTATTGAAGATGTGGACCTTACAATAGCCACTTAATACCAGGACCCTGAAGCGGACCCCTCCCGAGATTCCCTACTATCGCACCTAAATGATAATCTCGACCATTTAATACTTCTTAAGTGGGAAGGAGGTGGATCCTACAACAACCATTTAATACCCTAGACCTAGAAGTAGGCCCTCCGTATTATAACCCGTAATCTAAACTGTGACGTCTCACATTAGTCCAACTATTCGTAGGTGCTAATAACCAGATTAGCTGGGTAGACTTACCCTACATAATTGGGACTAACCACGCATCCATCGTAGGTACTTCTTATAGGCGATGTCTCACATCAGTCCCGAAGTCACAGTGCTGGTAGCCAGATTACCTGGGCAGACTTCTGTGTGCTTTTAACTAATCTCGCATCCCTATAACTTAGTCATATTTCAGCTCTCCTAACATACTACCATATCTACCTCATTGAATTTTGCATTAAGGCCATATAACAAAAACTCCTTATTCTGCCTTTAATTATGAATTAATCTCCATAGTTATCTTTAACTTCCTTCCTAAGGGTTTAACGTTATTTGCTAACCTATTTATACTACGTGATTAATATGTTATAAATTATACTCTATTGATATATTTATACACTAATATAGTTATACGTATGTAATTTAGACTAGCTAAAAATTCCTAAGCGTGCGAAGATTTTCGCTTCCTATGCAAATCATTTAATACGTCAAAAATTCCAAATTTATATAAGTATAACTCCATTTAGTGACTTACAAAATAACTAATATCCTTAGTCAAACAATAGATTTGCATTAATAAAATAGAATCAAATACCAAACTTATTTTATATTAATATAGTAGAATCAGCACCTATAAAATTTTGCAATTTCAACTCTTTATATTCTATTCAACTTTTACATATACAATGAAAAAGGGATTCATATTTAATCTACGTAATAGATAGTGCAAACTATGAATAGGGAATTCATATTTTACACACCATTTTCTAACTTATTTACTTTTTAGAACTTTTTTACACAACAATAGAGGAAAGTTGGAAGTGGAACAGAATATGAAATATTCAAATTGCAATAACAAAACAAATTCTACTATTTTAATATAAAATAATTGAGATTCCAATAAACACAAGAATTGACATTTTATTTTGGGGGAATTTTTGGTTTTAATTTTTGGGTTTTTGTGTACAAGATTCCCGAAAGAATAAAACAAATCCAAACTTCTACAATACAAAAACTAAAATGTGAAAAACTAAGATTTTAACTCATAGATAGTATACAGCATCCCTTTGGATTTGATTCACGTCTTTTCCTAACCGCTCCTTCAGATTTCCTCTCTTTGAAATGTACAATAATTCAATTATTAATAATTTAGACAGAATTTAGAGATTGGGGAAGAATAAAAATAGAAAAAGTATTCTATATAAACCCATTACCTTTTCCCCTTGGACTTGAATTCTTGAATCTAATTAAGAAAGAAGACTGGCGGAGTTTCATTAGCGTTCCAAATATTTTTGTGAATAACAGTAAGGTGGCTAGCCTCCTATTTATAGTGGTTAGAAGGTGTTTGGACCATAAGATTTAAGTCGGTTTAAAATAATTAATAAGCTATCTCCGCCGAAGAAAACTCTAGCTCTTTCACAACACCGGTCGACCGCTCACCTTCAAGCGGTCGGCCGCTAGCGGTCGACCGGTCTTGGTGAGGGGGTCGATCGGTCCCTATTTGGAACGTGAATTTATTTTTGCCTTAATTGATTTATTTATTTCCCTATTTATTTTTAATGTTAATCTTTATTATTTAACGTTGCTTAAACATAAGCAATCCATCAATGTTAAAACTATTTATTAGCGTTTTTAATTTCAAACATTAGCATTGATTAAATTTAGAATTTGAACTCATTCGAATTATTTTAAATTCAGAAACTTCAAAAGCCAATAACTTTTTCATTTGAGCTCTGATCGCAAATCTTTATATACAAAGTTGATCAGAAAATCGCCATAAACCCAATGGCGTAGCTTTTGTGGCCAAATTCCGACAACTGCAAAATTTCCATTTTAGTCTTATTAATTAATTAATTTTCTTATTATTAATTAATTAATTTCTTATTAATTTTTATGGGGCGTTACATTCTCCCCCTTTAAAAAGTATTTTGTCCCCGAAATCCCTAAGGCTGATAATGTTATGCAACTCAACATCCATGTTATACAACCAAGTTATCTACTCAACCATCTACTCAGTCAAAAGTGCAATGTAATTATGTATGTAACATACTATAGGTGAGCTTAGTCCTAGCGTGACTGCAAGATCATGACATATAGGCATGTATGCAAACATCCTAGATATACATAAGATTCTACATGAGTGCAAAAATAATAGTAAAAAGTTTGGCAACCATCCCTTACCATCCAATATAGCAACCACGATGCAACCAAAAAACTTAATTTGGAGAGAGAAAGTTTACTAGGGAATCTGGATGAAAAGCCTTCATCTTCTCTTCGATTTCCAATGCTTTTTGTTGGATTATCTCCTTATTATACTCGTACCAACCTAATTTCTTTATTGCGGAGCTTCCTAGTTCTCTGCACCATTATGCACGTGGTGGCATGGGGTGCTATCGGCTCCGTCTCAACATCTACTAATTGATCAGGCTCTACTATAGTGGTGGTATCATGAAGGTATTTCGTCAAGTGTGAAACATGAATGACGTTATGAATTCCCTCTAACTTATCTAGCAGCTTCACTTGATATGCAAGCTTCCCCATCCTTTCTAAATTAGGAAAGGCCCAACAAACCTTGGCGCCAACTTCCCTGATGTACCAAACCTCATAATCTTCCTAAGCGGGGAAACCTTAATGAATACCATGTCTTCTATTGAAAACCCCAATTCCTTTCTTCACTTGTCAGCGTAGGACTTCTGACGGTCCTGTATGGCCTTCATTTTCCATCTAACCATCTCTATCTTTTCTAAGGTTTGATGAATCAAATCTGGTCCAAGTAGAATTTTGTTGGTGGTTTCCCACCAACAATTTGGCGATTTGCATAACCTTCCATATAACGCTTCAAAGAGTTCCATGCTAATCATCGCTTGGTAACTATTATTGTACACGAACTCTACTAAGGGCAATTGTTGCTCCCAATGCCCTCCGAAATCCATGATGTAGGCCCTTAACAAATCTTCCAAAATCTTGTTCACTCTTTCGGTCTAACCATCGGTCTATGGGTGGTAAGCAGTGCTAAGATTCAACATCATTCCTAAAGCTGACGTAAACTCCTTCAAAATTTACTAGTGAATAAGGGGTCCCTATCAATGCTAAATGAAACTTTGTGCAATCGTACTACTTTCTCAATATAACTCTGCACAAGGGATGTTGTAGTCATGTTGTCCTAACTGGAACAAAGTGGGTACTTTTAGTGAGTCTATCCAATATAACCCAAATAGCTTCATTACCCCTTTGACTCCTAAGTAACCCATCTATAAAGTCCATCGATATATGCTCTCACTTCCAAGCTGGCACTTTTAATGGCAATAACAACCCTCAGGGCTTCCCTTATTCCGCCTTTATCTTTAGGCACATCAAACACCTAGAGAAAAATTCCGGTATCCTTTTCTTCATCCCTGGCTAATAGATCAGCTTTTTATCCCTATACATTTTATCTCCATGGGGGTGAATGGTCATCCAAGAATGGTGACACTCAGCTGGAACTCCACTATAGGAACACAAAGACATCCATCTCTTCGCAAACATCCTTTTTCATCAATTGCGTACCTATCGCCACGAGGAAAATGTTCTCCTCTACTCAACTTGCCCAAAATACCTACCATTGCTACATCTTTCTTCTATTCCAGCCTCATGCGGTCCATCAATACTGGCCTAACTTCCATTGCTATTAGATATCCTAAAGTGCGCTCTGTTGGCGGTTGGAAATTGAAATTCGAGAGGAACTCCAATTGCCTCCACTCGTATATAGCACCTAGAGTAGCATGTCTTCAGCTAAGGGCATCGACGACAACATTCCTTTTCTAAGGGTGTACTATATCTCAAATTCATATGAAGCTATGAACTCCATCCATCTATGCTACTTAAGATTCAAATCTTTTTAGGAAAATAGGTATTTGAAGGGATTTCTAGTCGGCAAATAACTCAAACCTTTCTTTCAAAAGATAGTGCCTCCACATCTTCAAAGCAAAGACGATATCCTCTAACTTCAAGTCTTGAGCTAGGTACCTCTTCTCATGGTCCTTCAACCGTCTACTTGCATAGGTTATCATTCTACCTTCTTGCATAAGAACAGCTCCTAATCCTGTACCACATGCATCGATGTGAATAGTGAAAGGCTTCGTCATATCGGGTATGGTAAGTACTTCACAACACCAGTCTGTTCGATATTTTGGTCGATTTAAAATAATAAAATTTGGGTCGTTCGTGCTGAAGTAAACCTAAGCCGCCTTCATAACACCGGTTCGATCGCTCACCCTCAAGCGGTCGACCGCCCGTAGTCGACCGATCATAGTGAGGGGTAGACAGGTCCCTATTTGGAATATGAATTTATTTCCGCCTTAATTGCTTCATTTATTTCCCTATTTGTTATAACCGTTAACCTTTGTTATTTAACATTGCTTAAACCTCAAGCATACATCGGCGTTAAAAATATTTATTAGCATTTTTAATTTCAAACGTTAACATTAATTAAATTTGGAATTTGAATTTTTCTTATTATTTTAGATTCAAAAGGTTCAAACGTCAATAACTTATCCGTTTGAGCTCTAATTGCAAAACTTTATATATGGAAGTTGATAAGAAAATCACCATGAACCTGTAACTCTTATGGCCAAATTCCGATATCTGCAAAATTTCCATTTTTAGCCTTATTATCAATTAATTAATTTCTTATTACTTTTTACGCGACATTACTCTATTCCTTGGCTTAGGATATATAGAGGTTTCTTATAAAACCTTTATCTTGTATAGTTTTGTAAATTATTCTTCGGATTATATTAATTTAACCTTGTATATTACTTATAATTACATACCTCATAGAGAGAATTTAACTCAAGTTCACTCATCATTAATCATGCTTTGTACACCAATGTTCAATTGCTCCTTATCAATACATCATTATGTATTATAAGGGGAGTGACCTTTGAGATCGAATCTTTATTCATAATAGGTACATACAAAACTCTTTCCAATATACTCACCCATTCAATCAAATCAATCATTTCTATCGTGTATTATATTGTTTACTTTTAGTTTATATTCTACGAGCTTATCATAGAATTATATATGCATATCAAATACACATATCCATTTATGTGGTAACTCATCGGTGGATATGATGAAGTACATGTAACCTTTTGGTATTAATAGACTTACGATTACATATATCTATATGTATCAATTCGAAGAGTTCATCAACTTTTATGACACTCATTAAATGGGTCTATAGTCCTTAGTTGTTTGAGATATAATTAACTAATATCATATGATTCATAATCATATAATAAAAATTATTTCTCAAAACTAGGCTTAATCTATATTATATAATTCCAAAATAATTGTAAATAATTTTAGATGCTTCGGTATTTTCCAATGCATCATTTTTTTTTGTGAAAACAAATAACATTATAGTTTTATTTCATAACGAATATTTATAATATTCACATTGAAATATAACTACGCCTATTTTTCAATCGACATCGAGAAATAGTCATTATTTCATAAATAATGTTCGGTGTGTTTTACAGAAACAATTTACATAATTTGATGCGATTAATAAGTGCTATATGACATGCTTAAATTATTTCCGTCATTACAATAATAATGTACTAAATTCAAAGGTCTATGATTCACTTAATATAGATTATTTATTTCATATACTACAACTAGTTTACAGCGTATAGTTCTTTGATCAAATATCTTGAACTAAAAAAAATAAATCCAATAGAAAATAGTTTTCTATATGAAAATACATTTCAGAATAGAAATCATGTTTCTTATCCCAATGTTAAGCATCAATCATTATTAGTACAATTTTCGTTTTCAATGTTTCTTTATGAAGCAGAAGTGACCATTCACTCTCTTTATCCTAACTGTACCTTAAATCACGTCTACTCTTGTACATTCGTTATTCTTTCTAAATGGTCAAAACATTCAAAAGAAATCCCTTACTATAATATCATAATGAATAGTTGACAAAAATGCATTTGATTATTCATAACATTTAAGGACATTAAATATGATGCACCTTTCATAAAGTGATCAAACTGACATTTCAGCGATTGAGTTCTTAGATCTATATTATAGTTTTGGTCTTATGTTACATTTTACACAATATGACCTTTTGTTGTAATCAATAAAATTTAATACTTGATCTCACACTATGGTTTATTTTATTATTTCAGTAGAGCTAGTTTCATCAAAATATTGTACATTACAAACTGTAGTTGTAATGACTTTCCCTTTCGACCCTCGAACGTCGACACCAAATACATCTACTGTATTAGTCTATTGAGCACCCAACTGTCAGACAAAAATATATAGTTAGGATAAAGTAAAAAGAAATATAACAAGAAAGAAATAGCATAATATCATAATCTCATAAGCAGAACGATAATATACAATATCCTAAAAAAAACGGCACAAAAGGTTATCCCGAAGTACATAGTAGTTAGAGAATTACTAAACCTATATACTATCATGAGCCTAGATAATTATAATTGCATGTTCTTACAATGCTGATACATTCATAATAACAGTGAAACTAAAATCGATAGATACATGGAAGCCTCCAGCCCGTCTTCTGAAGCTATAAAGCGTCCATAGTCAAACCTGATTTACTCAGTCTACTCGAAAACGTACACGAGGAATTTAGAAAAAACAAAAACCACGTGCCAAACATAAGTCTGGTATGAGAAACTGAAGATACATGCTTCCATATAATAGTAACTTTTGAGACTGTATGGATTACCATAACAGTTTTCCCCTCAAAAAAAGCCAAACCATCCAATGAGGGAATATAGCAATATAATTGATAATGTCCAGGGTGTAGAATATAAATCAAAAAATAGATGTGCTGCATGTATACTGCAACAACATTAGAAGTACATCTAAAACCGCTAAGGTAAGTTCACATATGGATTTTCCACGGAGATGCCTTCGGTATACTAAAGTGGCTCTCCATGACAAGGATTAGAACTACCTTTCGAGCATCGTATATCTCTAGATAAAATATACCATAAGGTAAATACAACTGGTCCTGCCCATTCACATGGCTCCAAGTATCAATAACTCCAGTTAACAACACTGATAAGCATACTCCAGATATGAAGTTGATATACCCAGTTGTGGGCTCGCTAAACCTCAAGATATGCATCCTACTCTGTTTTTAGTCAATTCTGATGTTGAGGTTATGTTCGACATCTCACACAAATCTTCATTACTCGAATAGATCGCGAATTTCTTAATGGATCCCATCACAAGTCGTCTAACAAATGCTAATGCTGACCTCTTCCTTGGACTTAACCTTAGGATGGACAATGCAACTCTATAACAATAGTCTGAAATGTTAACGCTAACCTTTCCCTTAGACTTAACCTTAGGATAGACAATTCAACTCTATAACTTCCACTTCACAATCACTTCCAAAACATAGAACTGGTATGCTAGTTTTGAAATGGTATTCGGTAAGTAATACATAAGTCTACTTATCCGATCCCGGACTCTTCAAAACTAAATCGATGAACTTCTGGTAAACTCAATTCTAGTTCTTTTAGAAGTAAGCGAATAATTTATTTATTAGATAAGATATAAATAAAACAACTCAAAAGATATTATATTGTATAAGCTTTTACTACTTTAATTAGATAACTAACTAATTTTCTTACATTTAAAACATACTTTAAAATGCTTAAAATATAGTTTAAAACATTTCCTTAAAATATTAATTAAAATATTTAATTTATAATATTTTTAAAACTTTAAAAATAACATATTTTCCTTTATTTAAAAATAAACCTTTTACTTTAACAATTCATAATAACTTATTATAAATTCATGAAAATTCCAAACCACTTTTAAAATACTCTAATATATGTTAGAAAAGAGTAGTAAAAAGATTGAAGAGAAATACTTAAGTTTAAAGTCATTTCAAAGCAATTTAAAATCTCAAACAGAAAAGACAATATTTACAGAATGCTGTAAAAAAGATTCAGAGAAAAGACAATGTTTTTAAAGTTAAGTAGCCAACTGTTATAAAAGGCTATGAACTGGGCCAGTTTCGGTATCTTGAAAGTTTGATCGATTTTCGATATGCAAACAAACTTTTTAGCATCTAATCTTTTTACATTAACTAGTATACAAATAATACATCACAACCATGGCGAGAAACCCCTAAGGATCTTTCTATGAATTTCTATAGAAATTTCCTAATACAAGGTAATTCCTAAGTGTGTTTATAGCGATTATCGCTATAAAACCACTTCTATATCAAGTCCGATTCAAGTCCAAGTCCAACCTAATCATATGTGCTTTGTTTCAAGCATATGCAACAAGTCATACAAAATCATACAAGTCCATATCCATCAATTACATATGTCATTTGTTTTCCAAAGCAAGAATTAAAACCAAATAAAATAATATAAACTCAAGCAACATTTATATAGTTTAAACAACCATATTATCACTTCATATCCATTCAAATAACGAGTTAGCTCACCCTTTTATAAGTAAACAAGCTAACACAAGCTTCCACTTCTTGCCACACTTTACAAGCTCCAAACTTCCTGCCTTCTTCTCGCTTTGCACTTGGCCTAGGCAATATTGCCTCCCAAATAGCTCACGACCTATGCATATAGGTGGTGTGTGCTCCAAATCTTCAAGCTTTGAGTTAATGGACAGTTTTTGATGTTTTAGTAAGCTTATAAAAGAAGTTGAAGAGATTTAAAGTTGTTTGGAATTGTTTAGAACTTAGAAATTTATGAAGAGAAGAGAGCGAAGAGAGCTTGTTTTAATTTTGTAAAAATGCAAAAGTGATCTAATGAACTATACATGACCTTATATAAGCTTCAAATGGTTAGCTTACCATCCCCTCACCTTCCTGTTTCTGACCAAGAAGGCTCAAACCCCCTCATGCCTCCATGTGTTTCCACCTCCCCATGCCTTAGAAAATATCTCTTTCCACTCACACTTATCCCCTTATCTTCTACAAGATTCCTAAAGTGATTTGATGATAATTATTTTTATTAGCTATTAATGATTTACTAAGTTATTTAGTGTATGTAAAAAAAGTTTAAATGACTTATATCGAATAAAAAGCTGTTTATCGATAAAACGATTTTTGGTCACATTATCGATATTTCTTCAAAGTGTTTATTTTTGTCAACAAATTTCCAAAAATTGTTTACCATCATTAGTTATTAATTAAAATACGTTTAACAAGGTTATAGAATCACATTTATAACACTTAACTATATTTCAAAAAGTTACGATATTCAAAGACAAAGTGTTTGAAATTATGTGTTGCTACATTCTCCCCTACTTATAAAATTTCATCCTCGAAATTCCAACACGACTACTAGCAAGGAAACACGCATGCAACAATATTTAACAACATTCACAATCACTAACAAACAAAGCTCATTGTTAGTTTAGGTTCAAAAATCCTTTCATCACCCAAGGACGATAAATAATTTACTAAGTGTACCATATGCTCAATAGCCTCAGATTATTAAATAGAAGATTATTCAACTATCTTAGAAAAAATCGAAGAGCCATTCCCTAAACCCTCTATATGCCAACAATACATAGTTGCATATATGCATGCCTCGGCTTGTCTGATGTGTATGGATCATTCGTACACCATATCAAATCTGATCGCCTGCTCGATCACATAAGTTTCACTTCTAAACTAGTATAGATCACTTGACCTCTCTATTGTGGACTCCGATTATATTCCTTGATTAGAAATTAATTTATGTTTCCCTTACATAGCCATATACTATGATGGAAAGCCTCGGGATCATATCAAGAATCCATATCAAGGGTTTTTCATCGAGAATCGAGTGAAACATCCTTGTTCGGACTAGTTTAAATCACCTAGAAATCATATACTCGAATCCTGGATTAAGACTAGTCTTGCGAATAAAATGACCTACGTACCACTTACATACTTATCCTATTGGTTTCTTAACTACACCAATTAATCTTTAATCACATTCATTTACACTAATAGTATCTTATATTTGATAATAAAATCATTTACGAACCATTTCATAAAACATAACTCAAGCTATAACTCGTATAATACTCTACTATATCCTAAGAGTACATACCGAACATCAAATTCATTTTACTTTTTAAAATTCAGATGAAGGCCCAAACTAAATCTGGGTCTTATAACTTAATTAACATTCCAGACTTCTTTAACCATTGGGTTAGGCAAGTAGCTAGGACAAGCAGGACCCTGGTATCTAAACTCAAGACCAGAGTCTACTTTCCTTAGACAATCCTAACGTAAAGACGTTTATTTGTTGGCCCAATACCATCGAATGTTTACTTAATATAGATGTTCAAATAAATTTAAAACTCATTCTAACTTACTACATTCTCAATTCAAGTGATATTTGCTCTCATCTTTATTATTTTTTTAAAACTTAACTTTAAGTTCTATAACAATTCCGAAGTTTTCGACCGTCAAAAATTGCCAAAAACTCCGTTTCATTTTAAAACATGAAAATTACCAAACAACATATCATAACATAATGCACATTCTACACTGTCCTAATGCATAGGATACATGCGTCAATAAAACAACTTACCAAAATTTTACTTATTTATTAGACACGTTTACTTCAAAGGGAAAATAATAAAAGGTTTTTGATTATTTAGATTATGCCATTACCACTCGGGCTCCCTACATAGCATACAAACAACTTTTCTATAAGAAAGCCTTTACCTAAACCTATATTACTTAAAACTACCCTTTACGAAATTATTCAATACTTATCTCGAACTTCCTTAAGGAAAAAATTTAGAACTAAACACCGAGTTTCATTTCAAATCATTTGAAATTATATATATATATATATATATATCATTTTGTATCAAATCATATTTTTGTGATCTAAATCAAAATCTATTTTACGAAAGCCACTCTCTAACATCCCCCACTTTGAAACCTGAAAATGAACGCCAATGATGTTGTAGTCATCACCAGAATTATTTTCAAGCGACGGAAGTGAGTTCAATACACTTAATCATACTTTTTGTGACTTAACCTAAATAATTTTCAAAGCGCTATCAAATACTTCGTATAATAGTACTAAGTATAATGATCTCAATTTCATAAACCAATTTCCCAAACATATACTTTACACATCTATAGAAGATATATAAACAGATCAAGTAACACAAAAGCAATACTATGGAAATGGGTCCTACCAAACCGTACCATATGTCCCCTTACTAAGAAGGGTAATGCCCACTGAAAGTGTTTAACAACCAAACACATCTCTTGCCCATTTTTAGTCACTTTCGAGCTACTCGAACTAGATAACATAAAAATACTTTGTTCTCAAATTGACCCATCGACTCTGAAAGCAACCTCAAACTCGAAAAAATCTTCAAACCCTTTTCAAATATTAGTATTCACAAATACTTCCAAATAATACTACTATTATTTTCTTCCAAAATATTAGAAAATCAATTTCAAAAACACCGAGATTTAAGTTCTCAAAATATCAGTTTACATCTTCTTTATTTATAATCCATATTTTATAAATCATACTTATATAAAATCACTTTCTTATATAAAACTATTACCAAAATTTTTTATCTTTCCTTTAGATAATAATAAACGACTTATACTAAATATAACTATCAATGAACACCTTATAGTCAAGCTGTGAAATTTAATTCACAAGGTGTCTGTTTCAATATATCTACAAATACTGCCTACCCAAGCTAAGTAGTAAAAAGGTAAACTACTCACAAACTGGTGGAGTATAAATAACAATTAGCAAACAATAATCAATGCTCCTAAACTAGCCGACATGACTAAACAATCATCAAGGTTACGGGATATAAAACTATGAGAAGCACTAGCATCAAACAAAACACTAATAGGAAAGCCATAAACATATAGTATACTCTTTAGAATTTGTTTCCCTTTTGCAGTTGTAGAAATGGAAGGTGGTGAAGCAAGTGCGAAAATCTTAGGCTGCTGTCCTGTCAAAAGCATTAGACAACCTCTAAGTAAATGACTTGGCCGGTGGCAGTTGTAACAACTCTTTAGTGCAAATTGTGCTTTGGTTGCTTGTGGCTCAAGCTTCGATACCTTTTCTATCGACACTTTAGCTACTCATCCTTATCTATCCTCTTACACTTTCTAGAAAAATGCCTCTTCTGTCCACATTTAAAGCAAGCTAATTTGGAAACATCCTTCGGTGGTCGGAACTTACGCTCGTTGCTTCCGGTTGGTGTTGATACAAAAGGCCCTAGAGCCGAACCCTCGAATCATAAAGCCATACCTTTTAAATGCACAAACGCTCACTGGATATGATTAATCATGTTTTTACATAACCTGTCACACAAACAAAGCCAAGCCCAAACCTCAATGATAGCCTCAGTGTCGTTGAACCTCTTCCTGCCCAATGTCTCAAAGTCTCGGTATAATGAAGCAAAGTCCTTCTATGGTTGAACTTGCAGCACTCCTTCTACTACACTTCCCTCGACATTAGAAGTCCTAGTACTCATAGTTCTTACTTCCTAATCAAAGCAAAACTTCTTTAGGACACTTAAGGATAGAGTTATTTGAAAGAAAGAGTTATTCCTAAGGAAATACTACATGGATAGGTTCATAGAAAAAATACAAATACCCTCTCGTATGTATGTAATACACTCGACTCATTCTAGGGTCTGACTTACCCTATCTCTAACGAACCATACCCAACCAAAGCCAAGGTATTCGCTAAACCTTGGCTCTGATACCAAATGTAACGACCCACTCTTTCGATCCTCGAATGTTGATACTAAATACATCCATGGTATTTATGTGTTGAGCACCCAAGTGCTGGAAAGATAGATAGTTAGGGTAAAGTAAAAAAGAAATAGAACAAGGAAGAAAGAACACAACATCAGAAACTCACAAGCGGAACGATAATATACAATACCCTAAAAAGACAGTACAATGAGTTACTTCGAAATACATAGTAGTTACAAAGTTACTAAACCTAAGTACTATCATCGGCCTGGATAGTTATAACTGCCCGTCCTCACAATGTTGATAGATACATAATAACAGTGCAACAGAAATAGAAACAGATAGATACAAAAAAAAGCTTCCAGCTCATTTCTTAAATTTTGAGACTATATAAATTACCGTAACAGTTTTCCCCTCAAAAGAAATCAAACCATTTGATGAGTGAATATAGAGATATAATCGATAATGTCTAGTGTATAGGTTATAAATAAAAAAATAGCTGTGTTTCGTGTATACAACAACAATATTAGAAGTAGATCTAAAACCGCTAAGGTACATTTGCATATAGACTTTCCACCAAGATGCCTCCAGTAAATTGAAGTGGATCTCTATGATCAGGATCAGAACTACCTTTTGAGCGTCCTATATCTCTAGATAAAATAAACCATAAGATAAACACAATCGGTCCATGCTCGTACATGTGGCTCCAAGTATCAACAACTTCCGTTAGCAACACCGATAAGCATAATCTAGATATGGAGTTGATATACCCTATCATGGGCTCACTAAACCCCAGGCTATGCATCCTACTCTTTTTTAGTCATTTCCGATGTCGAGGTTACATTCGGCCTCTCTCACACAAATCTTCATCACTCAAACAGAGCACGAATCTCTCAATGGATCCCAACACGAGTTGTCCAACGGATGCTAGCTCTAACTTCTCCCTTGGACTTAACCTTAGGATAGATAGTGCAACTCTATAGCATTAGTCTGAAATGTTAGTGATGACCTCTCCCTTGGACTTAACTTTAGGATAGTCAGTTCAACTCTATAACATTCCACTTCACAACCACATCCAAAATGTAGAAGTCGTATGCTAGTTTTGAAGTGGTATTCGGTAAGTAATACATTAGTCTACTTATCTGGTCCCATATTCTTTAAAACTAAATTGATGAATTTTTGGTAAACTCAATTCCGCTTCTTTTAGAAGTAAGTGAACATTATATAAAGGAGTCATCCCTAGAGGACCTCATATATACACAATTCTTAAAGCTAAAAGGCGTTTCATACCAATGAGTCCTCCTAGGAGGATCTCAAATCGTACGAAGCCATGAAGCTTTCATATACTTCCAAAGTTAAATGGTCATGTTCGATTAGTTGACTAACCGACTATCTAGTTCTTAAAAACGATCACTTATAAAAACAAAGTTTCATATACTTAACATGTTTCCAACTATCTCAACTTACTATCCCTCAGTCAAGAGTGAAGACAGAAGGTTAGAGCGCTATTTCTTCTAAATCCTACTTGAACAACATTTTTAACTTTCACGGATAGACAAGTCTACTTCGTCGGCTTTTGGTGTTAAGTATATTTAATTACATTCCATAAAAAGTAACCAAAACAAATGTGATTAAGCCACTAATCAATTCCTAAACCTCTAAAAAAATTGTTTATAATTTAAAAAACATTTAAAAATGGTAAAGATATATGTATAACAATTTATTTATAAGATAAGATATTAATAAAACAACTCAAAAGATATTATATTATATAAGCTTTTGTTACTTTAGTTAAATAATGACTAATTTTCTAAAAAACATATATACTTAAAATATACTTTCAAATACTTATAATATAGTTTTAATTTTTTTTAAATATTACTTAAAATATCTGATTTATAATATTTTTAAAACTTCAAGAATGACTTGTTTTCCTTTATTTAAAAATAAACCTCTTACTTTAATAATTCATAATAAGTTATTAAAAATTCATAAAAATTCCAAACACTTATAAAATACTCTTATATATGTTAGAAAAGAGTTGTATAAAGATTGAAGAGAAATCATTTCAAAGCAATTTAAAGTCTCAAATAGAAAAGATATCATTTGCAGGATGCTGTAAAAAGAGGTTCAGAGAAATGACAACATTTTTAGCGTGTTGTGGCTTATTATAAAAGGCTATGAACAGGGCCAGTTTTGGTATCTTGAAAGTTTGATCAATTATCGATTTGCAGAAGAACTTTTTAGCATCCAATATTTTTACAGTAATTAGTATACACATAATACATCACAACCATTGTGAGTAACCCTTAAGGATCTATCTTTCTATGAATTTCTATAGAAATTTCCAAACACAAGGCAATTCCTAAGTGCGTTTATAGCGACTATTGCTACAAAACAACTTCTAAATCAAGTCTGATTCAAGTCCAAGCCCAACCAAACCCTATGTTCTTTATTTCAAGGCTATGCAACAAGTTATACAAAGTCGTATAAGTCCATATCCATCAATTATATGCCGTTTTCTTTCCAAAGTATGAATCAAAACCAAATAAAACAATCTAAACTCAAGTAACATCTATACAGTTTAAATAACACAATTATCACTTCATATCCATTCAAATAGTAAGTTAGCTCACTCTTCCATATATAAACAAATTAACATAGGCTTATACTTCCTACCACTACCTTGCAAGCTCCAAACTTCCTACCTTCTCCTTCCTTTGCACTTGGCCTAGGCAATATTGCCTTCCAAATAGTTGATGGCTTATGAATGTGTGTGTGTGTGGAGGGGGTGGATGTGCCCTAAATCTTCAAGCTTCAAGTTGATCGAGGGTGTTGTGATGTTGTGGTAGGCTTATAGAAGAAGTTTGAAGAGATTTGGAGTTGTTTTGAAATGTTTAGATCTTAGGAATTTATGAAGAAACGAGAGTGAAGAGAGCTTGTTTTAATTTTGTAAAAATGTAAAAGTGATCTAATGAACTATACATGGCCTTATATAGGCTTCAAATGGTTAGTTTACCCCTCCCCTCACCTTCCTATTTCTAGCCAAGAAGGCTCACTCACCACATGCCTCCATGTGCTTGCTTTCCACCTCACTTTGCCTTAGAAAATATCTATTTCCACTCACACTTATCCCCTTATCTTCTAGAAGATTCCTAAAGTGATTTAGTGCTAATTATTTTTATTAGCTATCAATGATTTCCTAGGTTATTTAGTGTATGTAAAAAAGGTTTGAACAAATTATATCGAATTAAAAGCTTTTTATCGATAAAACGATTTTCGGTCGCATTATCGATATTTCTTCAAACTATTTATTTTTGTAAACAAATGTCCAAAACAATTTTACCATAATTAGCTATTCATTAAAGGATATTTAACATGGTTATAAAATCACTTATAACACTTAACTATGTTTCAAAAGTTACGATATTCAAAGATGAAGTGTTCGAAATTATAGGTCGCTATAGTGATCGTTCACCATATAACATTTATATGCGATTATATATTGATCAAATATCCATAGTAGTGTATTGCTTTTGAGTTTGGAACTAATAGAATGAACTACATGGTCTCAACCAAATTATGAATGTATTTAGTAATTGTTGTTCCAGCTTTGTGACCAAGCCATATTTGGATGAGTTAGAATAATCGAACAGAAAAATTACCAAACACGAATCCAAAGCAGTAAATTCCAAACTTAGACATCGAGTAGAAACGAGAGATGGAGTTATAAAAAAGTCAAAGGCTCTTTGAAATAGCCAACATGTCATTCAAATGCCAGATCCAAGATTCAAACTAAGGCATGGATCGATACAGATCCATGGCTAAGGATCGGTACCTATCCCTAATACTTGCACAAAATCCGCCAAAGACTCACCTTACATGACGGTAGAGTGTTTTCAAGTTAGTACATGTCGTTTAAGAAGGTTCGCTAGCAATACACAACCCGAACGGTTGATGGATAAACCAAATACCTCTATTCAACTTTCGAACCTGGGAATTCATCCAAAATCAAGCTCATAACAATGCACCAAAGATCTAGGAGTGAAGGTACAAGTCAACCAAGTAGCATTGAGGAATCAGAGATGGCTCTACGACTAATCTTACGGATCCGTACTGATCCATAGAGCATGGATCGGTACCGATCCCTAGATCTTGCTGAAGTGGTCATGATCTCTTTTCAGCAGCTCCTCTTAGACGTGGGGAACATAGGTGCAAACATGGTGGAGAAATTTTCGACGACCTGCAGCTTTAAATAGAGGAGGAGGGACATTGTTTCAAGGATTATTTGGCTCTTCTAACAAAGTATTGTACTTCTTCTATAATTTTAGGGATCATCATCGTTCCGTAAGAACAACTTTGTAAAAACTCGATAGAAATCGAATAATAGAGTTTAAGTGGCCGTAAGTCAAAGATTCGTCAAACCATTATAAAATTATGTGTTCTTCTCTTCTATTTCTTGCTTCTTCTTGAATTTTCATATTTATTACTTCATTGTGTGTTTGTGCCAACTTTTGATGTAAACAGTTGTAGAATCAAGTGCTTGCATGTGTGTTAAAATGTTAACATGCAATAAGCATTTATTAGTAAGTATATATTGTGTTTCTATTTGTCAATCTTCAATTTAGTTCATTTGTATATCTTAATTGATAAACATTTTATCAATCATATTAAATGCACAAATTATCAGTGTAGATTGTTATAACATTATATAACATATATTCTAGGAATATTAGAAAGGTTAAATGTTATCATTTCATTTTTCTAATAAGGCTCCCTGTGACGACCCTGAATTTCTTAACATTTAAAATTGAAATATTTAATTGATTTTAAATATTTGAAGATAGTTTATCTTGAATTTCAAATATCAGGATTTATTTGGCAATTAAATTATTAAATTTAATTATTGAAACTTGGTAAAATATTGTATCTTCAGTTTTGAGCTTGTTAAAAATAATTTAAAGTCTTGTAAATTCTATATTGATAATACTAAAGATAATAAAAGCTTCAGAATTGAATTTGAAACTGTTTTGTTCAGTTTGAAATTTTATCATTTAAATCGATATTTAAAAATAGGCTTCTGAGGAACAGTCTTGGAATTCGACGAAACCAGTTCCATTGGATCCATAATAGTGTATTTTTATCGGATTTCAATTTTCGTAGTATTTGGAGAGATCGTTTGGCAATACGGTAGATAAACGCGCTGAAATCTATATTGAAAATTTAATATAATTACTGGGTCTAAAAAGCTATTTTCTCCATACGATCGAATTTGGACTCGGAACCTTTTCCATGGCGTTCGGAATAGGGGTATAACATTATAAACGCCTAGCGGCACGCCTTGATAGTAGATCGAGATTGTGTGTTGCGATAATCGAGATGATTTAAATTTGAATTTGAAATTTAAATTAAAATATAATTAATATTGTTGCAAGCCTTTACATACACGTATTGAATTTTTATGCACGTGTCCACCTAGAGGACACGTTTCTGATATCGTCTAACATGCGTTGATTTAAAAAAAAAATAAAAAAATAAAAAACCAAACCGCTCGTTCCTTCCTTGTCTCCTCTAAATAAGTAAATCGAATGAAGTCGCGAAAAGAAAAAAAATGGCGGATCTAGAAAATTCGAAATCGAAGCCGAGATACCCCTTTCGAAAATCAATCAATTCTAAAATTAAATCGCAAAGTTCAGAAGAACTGAGGATCGTCTTAATTCGAATGGCGAGTAGTAGGGACGAGCTAGGGTTTGGCTGCGAATTCGAGCGCTCTCGTATGCGATGGTCGCGAAGGGGTGCGGCATCGCCTGAAGTTGTGATTTGATGCCGAAGTCGTGGCATATCGAGATGGGTGGATGTGGAAATGAGTGATGCTCAACGACGTTCGTGCAGCATTTGGGTAGGTCTCGTGTGTCTCGATCTGACCTACCCAAATGCTGCACGAACGTCGTTGAGCATCACTCATTTCCACATCCACCCATCTCGATATGCCACGACTTCGGCATCAAATCAAAACTTCAGGCGATGCCGCACCCCTTCGTGACCATCGCATACGAGAGCGCTCGAATTCGCAGCCAAACCCTAGCTCGTCCCTACTACTCGCCGTTCGAATTAAGACGATCCTCAGTTCTTCTGAACTTCGCGATTTAATTTCAGAATTGATTGATTTTCGAAAGGGGTATCTCGGCTTCGATTTCGAATTTTCTAGATCCGCCATTTTTTTTCTTTTCGCGACTTCATTCGATTTACTTATTTAGAGGAGACAAGGTAGGAACGAGCGGTTTGGTTTTTTATTTTTTTATTTTTTTTAAATCAACGCATGTTAGACGATATCAGAAACGTGTCCTCTAGGTGGACACGTGCATAAAAATTCAATACGTTTATGTAAAGGCTTGCAACAATATTAATTATATTTTAATTTAAATTTCAAATTCAAATTTAAATCATCTCGATTATCGCAACTCACAATCTCGATCTACTATCGAGGCATGCCGCTAGGCGTTTATAATGTTATACCCCTATTCTGAACGCCATGGAAAAGGTTCCGAGTCCAAATTCGATCGTATGGAGAAAATAGCTTTTTAGACCCAGTAATTATATTAAATTTTCAATATAGATTTCAGCGCGTTTATCTACCGTATTGCCAAACGATCTCTCCAAATACTACGAAAATTGAAATCCGATAAAAATACACTATTATGGATCCAATGGAACTAGTTTCGTCGAATTCCAAGACTGTGCCTCGGAAGCCTATTTTTAAATATCGATTTAAATGATAAAATTTCAAACTGAACAAAACAGTTTCAAATTCAATTCTGAAGCTTTTATTATCTTCAGTATTATCAATATAGAATTTACAAGACTTTAAATTATTGTTAACAAGCTCAAAACTGAAGATACAATATTTTACCAAGTTTCAATAATTAAATTTAATAATTTAATTGCCAAATAAATCCTGATATTTGAAATTCAAGATAAACTATCTTCAAATATTTAAAATCAATTAAATATTTCAATTTCAAATGTTCAGAAATTCAGGGTCGTCACACTCCCGCTAGTATTTTATGTTTCACAAAACCCTAAGTCCAAACATAGAAGTCCTTTGACTTCACTAGTAGGTGTTAAGACTCGTCTATCTTGGAATTCTGACCTTGAGTTTGCTTAACAAGTCATAGCTCCACGGATGATGGATAACTCCATTTAGGTTGTATTATATACAACTCCTAACACATGGTACCTTGTCCTAATTCCACTTTGACCTTTAGTTTGCTCAACAAATCAAAATGAAATTATTCACTTGTACCTACCATATCATGATGGCCTAAGTATAGTATATGTACCTTGAGTTTGCTTAATAAACACATATAGTTATCTTACCTCGTCTATTCAATATATTAAGAATACTACACATAACATCCCCAGCTCAAGTTTGCTCAATAACTAAGGAGAATGCAAGTAATTTATTAATATATATGGTAGAGGACAACATTATATTGAAGATTCATAATCTTAAATATATTATATTGAGTGATATCGACTTGTGGAATAATGTATTTCTTCTGAAATACCCTCGTGATTCAAGTGTCGGACACATCGGAAATCATGGTATATGTACATTTACGTATGTATTTATTCCTTAATTATGTTTGGGTTTCTTTGATGTTCCATCTTTAGTTTATAAATTCATATTATATAAGATTTATTATTATATAACTTTTATATTTCATCTTACTTATATAATAGTCTTATGTATAATATAATATTACTTAAATCTTATTTAATTAATTTTATATTAATTTTATATAACATTTATATTGAATATTTATTATATACTATAACCTTTATAGCGTAACACATATATCACATATATGCATATATTATTTGAATAATTAACCTTTTCATTAATTTACTTAATTAAACAATTTTAATTAAAATATATTAATTTTGAAAATTTATTTTATATACATATATATATATATATACTTATGATATCTTAAACATTTTCAAATACCGTAACATATATCAAAATATATAATACAAGTATATATTTTCTATTAATTAACTTATTTAATTCATTTATACGTTTTATTAATCTTATTAATAAATTTAAAATTTTGAAATTAATTTATATTATTTTTCTAACATTTTGAATTTTTTTATTATATTATAACATTTATAATAGTACATATTTTATTTTAAATTTAAATATTAAATTTTAAATCTTATATTTTTAGTTTCAAACGAATTTGAAAAGTAGCCCGAGGCCCAATTCAGATTGGGCCTTTTCTATTAGGGGAAAACTTTAGCTCACATATTTGTATAGGTTAGGTTGGCAGCGAGGTAGCACGGAGTACTTGATTACCCAAATCCGATCCTTCGACACTACCTTTGTAGACACTCTACTATCTGGGCTGTGAGCTTAATTAGTTAACTCCAACATGACTAATTTAAACCACATAGGCTATTAGGCTATGATACCATTGTTGGAAATGGGTTAGCCTACAGTGGAAGAAATTGGTGAATTATAATTTTTTTATTACCTGGATCTTTATCGGATCTATAAAGTCTAATTTATTTAGAACATTTCTAAATTTCCTTTTAAATAAAATAACCATTTTATTTAAATTTATAATATTGTTTTATGTTATTTAATTAATATTATACCATATATAAATGTGTATCATATACACTTATATATATGTGTGCCCATGTCACATAGCAATCTGTGCAAGGTATAACATGCCCGTGTATAAATGCTTAGATTTACACCCCAACGGATATGTTAGCTCATTTAATAAATAGATATATTGTCCAAATGTATGTTTATATATTTTATTTATGTATTCTAAATCCTGCAAATATATATATATATATATATATCTATATTTTATTTTGAAAATTATTTATAAATGTGTGTGTATATATATGGAATTTATAATGTATATATAATTATGTATATGTATATATCTAAAATTATATAAAATTATACTAAAATTTTATTTATTTACTAGAAATTCGAAATCAAAATCAATTTTTTTATTGAACACACACATACACATCTTGTAAATAGTTTAGTAATAAAGTGTAGAAATATGCTTAACTGAAAGATATATAAAGTATATAAATAAAATATATACCTATTATAATGCTCGTGACAAATATATATATATATATATAAATTTTCGTACGGAAATTAATGTAAAGTAACAAAAAATTATTTTTCAAAAGTTAATTTGAAATTTAAATTTTTAGTGAAAATCCATGTAAAATTTAACATTTAAATATTATATATATATTATAATTTAAAATCAATTTTAAAATTCAATTTTAATTTTCGATCATTGTTTAAATATTTAAATTATTTATAATTTTTTTATCTTTTCATCGAAAGCAAGTCGTGCACTAATTTAATTTTGTAAAATATAGAACATATTATATATATATAAATATAATAGGTTATGTAATTAATCAATTTAAATAAAAAATAACAATAAATATATATATATATATAATTATTTTATTTATGCCGAATATATTTTAGGTATGAAACTAAATATATAAAATTATAAAATCATATTTTGTATAGCATAAGATATTGTATTTAAATTATAATGTTTACATAATTTAAATAATGAATGTTAAATTAATTAAATAATGAGAAAACATTTTTTATTTGTGCCGAGAGCATTAATGGTAGGTATGTGTTATCAATCTTTTTCAATATATAAATAAACACACACACATATATATATATATATATATAATCATACAACCAATCTAGATGGGACGATATATCGATATGCTAGAATCGTCCTATAACTAACAAAGCAATAAACAATATATCAACTATTTAGACATTAAATTTTATTATAGATCAGATATTACATTATCTCCGAAGCATATTAAAACGCCTTGAAAAATAAGATCTATTCCTTGAACTTATTTCTAATCGAGTAGGGTGCTAGTCCTTGAACCGATGACCACCGGCCATCGAATAGTATTAGTTTTACTTGTATTTGTGTCTGGAAATGGAGATATGGGAATGGGTTATTTTTGGCTAGGGAGGATGTATATGGAGGCTCAAAAATCATCAAAATGAGAGTGGGTTGAGATGATTTTATAGACGTGAGAATGAAGAGGTATTTTTAGATCAAGATCCGCATTTCTCTCTTACTATTTCTTTCCTCTTATCCATTCAAACTCTAGCCTTTTAGCCATCATATGGCCACCTACTATGTTTCATCATGGACAAACATATCAAATTACATATGGGCTTCACACCCATTTAAAGCCCGAACAAATTATGTTGCATTTAAATCTTATTCAAATGTGTGTCGATATTGTATATCGATTAGTATATTTATAGCTATGATAAAAATATATTTAATAATATTTGTTCATCAAATCAAAATATAATTCTACAATTAATATTTTACAAATATTAATTAATTTAATTGATTTATAATAATTACAAATTAATTAAATTGTTTGGTCAAAGGAATATTCATTGTTTTGGTTGCGTCACCCGTTAGGTGTAAATTTGGTCAGCGATTAATATCAAACTATTCGAATATCAACGTTCACACCAATCACTTACTGAGTGCTGTGACATTTTGGCTAAATTTATTGTTACTTGGTTTTGGTAAAATCCAATTTTACATTGTTAAGCGTTACTCGGTTGTGACTATTATTTACACTAATTCTCTTTGTCAAAACCATATCACTTTGGACTTATGGAATTTGGCAATGGTCAAAATTCCAATATCATCCATATTCAACCCTATAGTCCAAACACAAAGTGCTTGGTTCAATAATAGCAATTATTATTAACCGAAATGCTCTGGCCAAAGATTTTGACTTTGAGTACTAACCTCATATAACTGAGGAGACGAATCCTCTCTTAAATAGTTTTTCACTTCCTATGCCTCCATTCGATCCAACTATAGTCATTCGATGGACGTCGTGCCATGTTTTGACTATAATCAAGTAGAGTTTCCATATTAAAGCTTGATGGTATTTTCAAGTCGAGAGAATTGTGTAATATTGTCACATCGATATTTTCTATTTGACTAGTTATTATCAACCAACCTGAAACTTTTAAGTGAGTCATTCCACAGCTATCCAATACCTATCAGTATGTAACCCCTTGGTGCCCTAGCATCCATGAGTAATACACAACCCAACATCTGGAGAGCGTTATGTAATCTAGTCTCAATGGATTTATTGATGTCCTATCTCAAAACATCTTGACCATGAATATTTAAAATAATATGTTATTTTATATTGTGATATTTTTTCATGACTACAACTTATTGTATTATTATCACAAAATATATCATTTAAGGATTTTTTATTTTATATACTTAAATCAATTACTTAATTAATATATCATAATATAACAAGTATATAATAAATACAAACACTGTTTATTTCGAATGGGATATTATTACAGAGTTAATAATTTATAGTAAATTACAAAATTACCCTAAGGCATAACCCTAACTCTCTTATTCTCCCACTTGCGCTTCAGGCCAATTATGGAATCATAATCCCGTCCCTTCAATCAATTTGTTCAGAACCGATTGAGCTAGGCCCTTCGTGACTGATCTGCTATGTTGTCCTTAGTGTCTACTCTTTCAATGACCTCTTCTTTGTTGCTGATAAACTCCCTTATCAGGTGGAACTTTTGAAGAATGTGTCTTGAGTTCTTATGAGTGCTTGGTTCCTGCATGATCTGCATTGTGTCATTGTTATCACATAACTATTTATAGGTTTCTCAATATATGGAAACATCCTTAGCTCAGCCATAAATTTGAGCGTCCAGACCACTTCTTTAGCTATTTCACTGAGGGTGATGTATTCGTATCCATCATTGTATCAGCTACATTTCCTGCTTGGACATTTTCAATTGGCCACTCCATTGTTTGGTGTAAATACCTAACTATACCCGATTTACTTTCATCGATGTCACGTTAAAAGCTGGAATATGTATATCCCTTAATAAGGAGGTCTTCCTTCCATATATAAGAAACGGGTCTTTAGTATTTCTCAAATACTTAAGAATACACTTCACTATCGTCCAATGTTTTTCTCCAGGATTAGACTAATATTTGCTTATGCATCCTAATGCATAAGCCACGTCTGGTCTAGTATACAACATAGTGTACATGATGGAACTGATTGTGAATGCATATGGTATCCTCTTCATAGCTCATTTTCCTCATTAGTATAAGGAGCGTCCTTCTTAGAAAGGATGATTCTAGACTGCATCAGAACATTTTTGCACTTGGAATTCTTCATACCTAACCTTTTCAGTAATGTATATATGTACAAGGATCGGAACAATCCCAACAGTCTTGTGGATCTATATATATACACACACTAATACCATGTATATAGGTTGTTTCTCCTATATTCTTTATGGAGAAGTTCTTGGACAACCATGCTTTCACTGGTTGCAACAACACAATGTCATTGCCAATTAGAAGAAAATCATTGACTTATAAGATTAAGAACACGATAGCACTTCCTTGTTATTTCCGATATATGCACGCTTCCATTATGTTCTAATAAAAACCAAACTGTTTGATTACTTTATCAAAACACTTATTCCAACCACTTGAAGCTTGCTTAAGACCATAAATTGATCTTAACAATCGGTATGCCTTAGCTCACTCACACTGACACCCTTCGATTGTGACATGTAAATGGTCTTCCCTAAATCACCATTTAGAAATTCCATTTTCACATCCATTTGCCATATTACATAGCCATATATATGGAGATGGTAAGCATAATTTGAATGGACTTAAGCATGGCTATGGGCAAAATGGTTTTTTCATATTCAATGCCTTGAATTTGACGAAATTCGCAACTAGTCTTGCTTTATAGGTCTCTACCTATCCATAAGCATTTAGTTTTTTTCCCTAAAAATTCAGTTGCATTCGATGGGTTTTACCCTTTGGGTGTGTCATCCAAAGACCAATTTTTTTTATCATACATGAAATCCATTTCGAATTTCGTAGCTTTAAGCCAACGTATAGAGTCTTTACTCTGTAATGCTTATCGGAATGTGAGGGGTGTCATCTTCTAAGACATAATCCACTTTCTTGCCATCCAACAGAAAACCATAGTATCACTCTAATGCACAAGATTTCCTATTAGACTTTCTAATAGGTTGTGTGTTTTTGTATAATGGTGAATTTGATTCTTCCACCAGTTCAACCTATGTGTTAGTTTCTTGAATCTCATCCGAGTCCACAACTTCAATATTAAATTGTATCCAAGAACACACTATGTCGAGAAATAATAATATTTTGTTTCTCAGTGTTATAGAAAATATATCCCACAGATTTCTTGGGACATCCTATAAATTTATATAGAGTCGATCTTGCCTCAAGTTTATTAGGGCCAATGTTCTTGACATAGGTTGGAAAACCCCACACCTTCAAATACATAAGGTTAGGTTTCTTCCCATACCACATCTCATATGGTGTCTTAGCCACAAATTTGGTAGACACTATACATCCAGTTCAATATACGTATGGTTTCCAGAGCATATCCCCAAAAAGAAAGAGGTAATTCGGCCTTACTCATCATAGAACAAACCATGTATATTGGGGTTTGATTCCTTTCTTCCAAAACATCATTACGCTATAGAATATAGGGTGGAGTAATATGAGAGATAATCCCGTTATCTTTTAAGTATTGTTAGAGCTCTTATCCAACATACTCACCTCCTCAATCTAATCGAAGTATGTTATTTTTGTTGTTTGTCTAATTTTCAACTGCATCCTTATACTCTTTAAAATTTCTCAAAGACACTGGATTTATTCTTCATCTTGAGAAATCATCAGTAAAAGTTACAAAATAATTTGAATTATCCTTAATCACTATAGGCATTTGACCACATGCATCAGTATGTACGAGATCTAAGAGCTCGTTAACTTTTTCTTTGCTCCCACTAAAGGGGTGCTTGGTCATTTTCTCTTTGTTACATGACTCACAAGTGTTACATGATTCATAATCAAATGACGTATATACCATCGGTTTTCAGTTTGTGAAGAATTTTGACACTAATATGACCTATCCTATAATGCCCTAAATAAATATTATTAATGTTAGCAGAAGATCTATTAACATCACATATATGATTAAAGTTAAGTGCACAAATGTCATTATCCAAAACAACATTGAAGATGTTATTTTCATCAAACACAATATTCATAATATTTTTATTACAATGAAAACAAAACCCATCTCAAACAATCTAGAAAAGGATATTATTTCACAAATAAAGGTTTTAACATAATATCATTTATCAAGAACTAAATCAAATCCACTAGGAAAATCAAGTGAATGTAACATCCCGAAATTTTATTATTTTGATTTTGAATATTTAATTAATTTTAAATATTTAAATAATTGGTTTTTAAAGTTTAATAATTTGAATTAAAATATAAAGATTATTTAAATATTCGAACTGTAAATTAAATATTAATTAAATGGATTTAATAACCTTATTTAACTCCTTTTAATTAATAATAATAAATAGTTCGAAATAAAAAACAAGTAAATCAATTGTCAATAAAATGACTAGATCTTTATTGACGTATTTTTAAATGAATTTATAGGATTTTTTCATAATTTTTAATTTGGAAAGTATTTAAATTATCATTTGACGATTTTTTGGCTAACGAAGGTATTTTTGAAATTTAACAGAATAAGTTCGCTACTGTATTTTATTATTGTTTTGAGATCTTATCGTTTTTTGTGCACGATCATATTTTTGTTTATTCGCGGTTCGTACACGGATGGAATTCTGTATAGCGAGATGCCGGAAATTGCGAAATAAGCTAAGTTGAACACTTAGAATATTCAACACACTTTCATTTTGCCCTCTTCTCTCTCTTGTTCATTATCATTCTTTGTAAACCCAAAGAAAACAACCCACCAATTTGTAACGACCTATATTTTTTGATAATTAAAATATTAAATTAAATAAGATTTTGGCATTTGATATTGTAAGAAATTTAAATTTATGATTTCTTAATAAGAAAATAGTTAAAATATGATTTAATAATGTTGTTTGAATTTTATTGACAACTATTTTAGTGTAGTTTAAATCAATTGAAATAAGTGTAAAGTTATTTCGTTTAGAAATTGTAAATAAGGAATAAATTCAATGTTGTATTAATAATGAAATTGTATGCTATTTTATTTAATTGGTTTTAGTATATAACGTGAAATCACCGCTAAACATGGCGTCTTCAGTTCAAACGACTCCAGTTCATTTTCGCTCCTGCTCCTTTTAGCTTCTTCCTCCTCCCGCCTCCTCCTGCCCCTATGCCGGCTTCGCCTATCCTTCCCCTCCTCCCCTTTCCCCCATCCCATTCGCCCTCTTCCTCCGGATCTGGAGTTGTTTTTAAGGATTTGCCTTCGGCGCCTTCTCGCCTTATGCCTCCCCTACTGTCTGATGATGATTTCCCTCCGCTGCCCTCTGTTGTTGGGCCGGAAGTTGTCTCGTCTGGCGGTGAAATGTTTGTTGCATCTACTGATCGTTCGTGCTTTGCTCTATGCTCCCATGGTGCTCGACCAAATGCCGATGAGAATAGTACACCCATTCTTATAGATAAGTGTTATGCTGATCTTACTGTTATCCCGCCTTTTGGCAAGGCCGTGACACCAAAAAGTTGACTGGAAAGCTAAAGACAGTTCGTCGTAAAAGTTCGTTACACAACGTTTCACCGTGGATATCGATGAATTTTGTCCGAGTCCGGATCAGGCTACAATTGATAAGACATGACCAATAAAACCATGCAAACCAACGTTCCAAGTTTCAAGTCAATCCGAGTTTGTACGCTCAAGATATCGCCAATAGAAGGTGTATGAAGTGGTATAGGTTCGAATCGATCATTCAGGCCATGGTTCGAATCCATCCCACTAGGCCTTGCTTCGAATCCATCAGACGGTCAAGCTTCGTATCCATTACCCGAATCCACGTTCGTTTCCTTCGAGTTACCCTTAGTTCGAATCCATGAAGATATCCTGCTTCAAACCCAACAAGACGCACTGCTTCGAATCCATGCATAGGTGCCTTCCCTCGAATCCATCTAGCTACGATAGACTTCGAATCGATTGAAGCATGTCGCTATCGATACGAGCAAAGTGTCATTCGAACCAAGGGATTATTGATGTCTTCGAATCCATCAAGTCAAAGCAGCAAAGTCTCCAAGATGACTCGATCAAACTGGCGGCGAAAGCGGATCGATGCGAAGTTTACGCTCCACGTCATCACAGAAGCACGCTCCACCATCGATTCGAAGGAACCGAGTCGAATGGGATCGATTCGAAGAGACGTTTCAGCCGAATATCTAACCTTGAATCGATCATAACTTGAGATCCACAAGTCCAAATGCTACGAAATTTTCACAGAAGCTTAAGCACATGTTGAAGAATGTCCACACCAAATTTCAGCTCGATCGGACAATTTCTTGATCGATTCGAACCAAGGGTCGAATCGATCCCAAAGTGGGCCCGGATTTCCAAAGAGCGGGCATGTGGCCCCCCTGACGTGCCAGAACTGGTCTCCCTTCATTTTAGGCGAAATATCAGCCTCCTACACCTATAAATAGAGCCCCTGGTCATTCAGAAAAGGGGTCGGATAATTCTAGGAGCTAAAGAGCACTCATACTCTGCCAGATTTACTCAGAATCACCACTGCTTCCTTAGATTCAGATTGTAATCATATAATCAGTTGTACTACCTCAGAAGAAATTGTAATCATCAAGTAAACATCAATAAAATCATCAACTTCAGAGTGGACGTAGGCAAGATCGCCGAACCTCTATAAATCTCGTGTTTGTGTTCATTATTTCTGATTGTGATACTCTGTTTGCTTAGATTTGAGATTTGTGTGTGAATATTGTTGATTTATATTCATACACTGGTGCTTTCACAACATTCGGGGTTTGTGACCAATTTTGGCACAAACACTTACCAAGGCTACTGCTGCTGAAAATCCCATTGCTAAAAAGCCTCCCAGTGCTGCTGCTACTTCCCAGGCCTGTTCGAAATCTTGGTCTTCGCTTTTCTCTTCATTGCCCCGTAATGCGGGAGATTACCGTCCGATTGATTTTGAAATTGAAGAGGAAAATGGAGTGATGATCCCTCCACTTATTGTTATGCAAGCCGGTATGGACTATTGGTCAGAATATTTGGTTGGTTTTTTTCTTTGTCCTTCTCATCGCTTGCACGATGTGGTTTCGGTTTGTCGTCGGGCTTGGAGGCTTCGGGGCGAGTTGCATGTTCGGCTGGTTGACTCCATGTACTTCCTCTTGTTCTCCTCCACCGAAGATCGCTGTCGTGTCCTTGAGGCTGAGCTTTCCTTTTTTGGTGGTCAACCCTTTATTATTACTCCTTGGTCTCCTACTATTGCTCGTGCTCGTGAGCAAGTCCTCTCTATCCCCGTATGCGTTTACTTTTCCCATATTCCCTCTGCTCTTCAACCATTGCTTGGTTTAAATTGGCTAGCTTGTAATGTTGGTAAATTGAAATGTTTTGACTCTAATACGGTTGCGCGCGAAAAACTGATGTTCGCTAAGGCTCTGATTGAGATATCCCCTTCTAAGCCCCTTCCCTCAGCTATTCCTGTTCAGCTTGCTATTGGACACGTTGTGGAAGTCCGTGTTCGCTACGGTTGGGTTCCAGATATTTGCTCCTCCTGTCATTCCTTTGGCCACCAGGCTATCACTTGCTCGCATTCTGATGTTTCCGCGGCTGCTCCTAAGATCCCTCTTCCTCGGCCTCCGCTCAGGAGATGGGTTCCTAAGGTATCTTCTCAGGTTGCTCCTCCTCCTACGGCTCCAATTTCTATCTCGGAACTGCCTACTTGTTCTGACGCTCGGCCTATCTCTTCGCCTGCTCGGCCTTCATCCCCTGCCATTCTTGTGGTCCCTAGTGTTGTTTCTGTAGTCCCTATTGCTGTTCCGGTTCAGCCTCATGGTGCTGCGCCTGTACCTGGTCTGCCTTGTCCCTCCATTGTTTGGGATGATGATGAGCGATGTTGGGTTGATCACATTTATGACATGAGATTTAACCCCTTGGATGATTCTTTCTTTAGATTTGTTTCTGATGATCATCTAGACCTTAGATGCCTATATTATAGACCGTATGGTGACTCATTAGCTCTTGTTTTGGATGGTTATTTTTCGAGATCGAATTCTATCTTGCTTGCTGATTCATCCTGGATCGTTCATTTGTGTACTCTTCTGATTCTGTGGCTTATGATCCTTGTCTTGCTTCCCATTTCTGCCCCTATGCTGGTCTGTTGGGGAATGTCCCTTCGGTGTCTTCTCAGGAGTTAGCGGATGATGGTGATGCTACCTCTTCGGAGGAGTAGTAGTTTTCGATATTCATATAGTAGTTGTGATATGTCTATCACACTCCTGTGCTGTTTTCTTTCTTTTTCATAGTAGTTAAGGTGCTCTTACCTTTCTCCTGTACTTCAAATTTTATTACGTTCATAATAAATAGTGGACGGTCCACTATAAAACCGGCTGACCTTGCCAAAAAAAATTTATTTGTATGTAAATATATAATCTTATTATAAACAATAAACTTAAATGTGATTAAATTACGTAAAGGTAACAATTGCTTATTTATCGTCTTATTATATAATCCGTTGAAATTAATTTGGAAATTAATAAAAATTAAATGTAATTAAATATTGCATTAGTATGAGTTAAGATGATAACTGTAGAATAAGAATGTAATAAAAAGTGAAATAGTGTCAAATGAATTCATATTGTTATTGGATGATTGAATAATAAGATGTAAATCAAAATAAATGAATTTATTGGAATTTAAATTATAATTAATGGATTTATTATAGTTGTAATTGAAAGTTGTGGTTAGTGAAATGGTTAATATTGAATTTTGACATGGAAAATTATTTTTAAAAGATTATTAATTTATACGTAATCAAGAATGATGGAAAATGGTTAACTTTTGAATTTGGATTTAAAGGTGATTAAATTAATTTAATAATTATTTATTTAATTAACGTGAAAATAGCCATTTTGGCCACTGTCTCCGATTTCGACGAAACCAGTTTCATCAGATCCGTAAAAGTGAATTATTGTAGGATTTCAAGTTTCGTAGCGATCGGACTTGTCGTTTGATCGTGCGAGCTCGAAACGCGTAGAAATCAATTTAATGAATTCAATTAAAATAAGCTGATTTTAAAAGCTAACTTCTGTATACAATGGAATTTGGGTTTGAAACTAGTCCCATTGAGTTTAAAAATATCGAAAACATGTATTTCGATATATTGGATGACACACTTTCGTTTCGAAAGCGGAACGGGCTTTTCGGGTTCGTGTCATCGTTTCGACCAATTCGATATGTTATTCATTCTTATCTATCTCTCTATATATAAATAGATTTTTCTAACCCTAACAACCTTTTTATTTCTTATTACTGTATGTACTAAAAATTTCTGTCATTCCTTCCTTCCCAATGGCTGAAACCTAATTCCCAATTCCAAATTCAATTTTAAAAACCAATTTCAAAATTTAAACCCTCCAAACCCTAGCAAATTATATATCGTTGTAAAGCTCTCAATGAGCGCAATCTACTGCAGCAATTCATTTTTCAATTGGATGCATCGTTTGACCAGAAATTGACTAAGAACCTCGACTGTCCATTTCTAGGGTTTACGATCCAATGGTGGATAGTCGATCGTTTGTTGATCGGGAGGCGACATTGGGAAGAGGAGGTCGAGCAGGTCACGGGGTGATGTTCGTTCGCGTTGGAGGTGGAGGAATTCGCCACGAACAGCGATTGTTTGTGCACGGCGGCAGTGGGGTTCTGGACCATCGGAGTTGGCCCCGTCATCACCTGAGGGGCAGCGGGGCATTGGTAGTTCAACGATGTAGTCAGATCTGACGGCAGAATCATTGGCAGGCATGCATTCGTCTGAAATGGTGGCGGTTGGCTAGGGTTGTGATCGCGATCTATTTCTAGGGTTTGTGAACGAAGAGGTGACTTGTCTTTTCTTTTTTTTATTTATTATTATATTTTAAAATTCAAACCTTCTAACGTCGATAACTTTTTCATACGAGCTCGGATTCACGTGCGGTTTTCTCCGTAGCGATCGTATCAAAGTTCCAATCGTTATGGAACTGGTTTGGTTGCATTCCGAGACTGTTCAAATTTGGGCCTTTATTTGGATTTTAAATCGACGAAAAATCAAAGGTGAGTGATTTAAACCACTCACAACTACTAAATCATCCTATGTTAGTTAAATTAAATTTATGATGTGATTAGAAATTGATTGATTGCTGTTTGGTATGTTTAAATTGTCATTTCAGTTAAATCTGACTTTTATTGAATTTAATTGCCATTTAATTTAATACTGAATTTAAATTGCCAATTAAATATCCGATAATGATAACCAGATAATTGTTGTGAGTTATTAGCTGATTTGAATGATGATTGTGATGGATGCTTGATTGTTGACTTTTTGGATGGTTGGATATTATATTTATTTAGCATCTGGTTATCACACTGCAAGTTCCCTTAGTTATTGTTAGGAAAATCACTATGGGTTGAAATGATACATACCCGAATGGTCTTATAGATTATGGAAAAATCGTTATGGGTTAAAATGATAAACTCGAGCGATTTTATGAATTTTGAATTTTATTCGGGATTGCGGGTTGAAATGATATATATCCGTAAATTTAAAATTTATTGCGGGTTGAAATGATATATCCGTATCACTTGACCATAGGGTAGAAAATTATATACGGACACCAGATTGGTTAAATTAAACGATTTTAAATCCTAAATTTTGGATCGAGTTAAATGATATTATTTTAAAAGAAATAAAATTTGATTTGTATGAACTGAATTATTTTCAAAATCCAAGCTTTAGAATGTTGAAATTGAAATCGGTTTAACTAAATTGTTTAAAGAATTCAAACTGAAATTTTAAAGTTGAATTCTAAAATATAAATAAAATTTATCAAAATTGAGTTATTGCAAACATTTAAATATTTAAAACTTTGAAATCTATTGAATTTTGAAGTGGTTTAAATTTATATTTCAAACATGGATTTAAAATCGATACAGATTTAAATGGTTTTAATAAGAATCTGAATTGAAAGATTGAAAATTGTGTTTTGTTGATTTGAAATCTGGATATGGTCCAGATTTGTTGAAATGGAAGAAATAGTTTAATTTGATATTAATTATTTTAATATAAACTGTTTAAAAATATATTATTTTAAATTTCAGATTATTTAGATTTTCCAACTGTTTACTATATAAACCATTTCCAATAATCAAACCATTTTATATTAAACTATTTTAATTGTTTTAAAATCCTTAAACTATTAAAAATATTAAAACTAATTTAACTATAAAAAACTAATTTAACTATAAAAAACTAATTTAACTATTAAAACTATTTTTTAAACTATTTTTAAACTATTTTAACTATTAAAACTATTTTAAACTATTGTAACTATTAAAACTATTTTAAATTATTTTTAAACTATTTTAACTTTTAAAGCTACTATTTTAAACTATTTTAAACTATTTAAACTATTTATGGCTATCCAAACTATTTTCTAAAATTCAAATTGAACAAGGTTGAATCGTTTATATTTAAATCCTTGATTTAAAAGAAAATATGGTTAAATGATGTTATAACCTACGTTGGAATTTGAAATGATATTTCCTAGTGAAATGACATATTTTGCGTAAAAATGATGATTTTGAAATGTGGGTTTAACCCGTTTAGTGAATATAATTTCGAAAGTGATATGATTTTGAAAGTGAATATGATTTCGGAAGTGATATGATTTTGATATCAATTATGAATCAGTTTGGAAATGTAAAAGAACCATCCGGTGTGAAATAAGCGTTTGGTTGTTAAAGAGATCGGGATTAGATATTGTCATACTCTCTGCCAATATTGAAAACCACTTTAACAACCGTGCACGTGGTGGAGATTTCAGAACGAATTATGATGGTTTGGCGAACGATTCTATATGAGGTATGAACGCAGCCTTAACCCCCTCGAGCCAGCTTGATGTGACTAAAACATGAGCTATACCGGGCCAAGTGAGGTCGCTCCTCCGATCGGGCACATTTCTTCGATACCATATTTATTACTTTGTGATTGATTTGGTGGCCACCCCTCGATTTGATTATGGGAGTGTGTTCCGAGGTGGGCGGTAGTAGCTGCTATGCGTTACCACAAGTCTGGGAGTGCAAACGGTAGAATCCTACTCTGGTATTGCCTCGCGTGCCTTGTCATATGCCTTATCGCACCTATTACGAGTTTGGTTTGTGTCGTACACTATGGACCGCCCTCTGATAGCCCTCCAGTTTACAGAGGAATTACGGTACTGTATAGACTATGACATTTATATAAAAATGTGTTAAGGGGGATATGGGTAACACCTTAATACTATTTTAATACTTTACTTTACTGTAGACATATTATAATAGCGTATAATACTACATAGTAAATAGTTTAACGGATCCTTAGGAGATGGTAATCCTGAACATCTCTTAAGTTATTGCACGCACGTTAGACACTGGATAAGAGTGTTAAGGGGGATATGGGTAACGCCTTAATGCTATTTTAATACTTTACTTTATTCTAGACATATTATAATAGCGTATAATACTACATAGTAAATAGTTTAACGGATCCTTAGGAGATGGTAATCCTGAACATCTCTTAAGTTATTGCACACATGTTAGACACTGGATAAGAGATGTAAAATCCCGTAAACACCTCTGAAGTCGTTACACTCATATTTACTTATTTTGATTTAACTCATAAAAGATCCTTTAGTTCTGAATCGAGTGTTTTTTCTTTTCATTATGCTCGGGTCAGCTTGAGCTTTTCAACATCAAAGACTTTATTTCTGGAGGACGAAGACAGAGATTTGTATGCTATCTATTTATTATATTTATTCCACTGCATTATGTTGTTCCGCTACATTATTTGTTTATTCCTGCTGTATGTATAGCTCTGATATATTGTAAAAGTGTAATCAAATGTTATTTGTAAAATAGCTTCATGAACTGTTTATTTGGTTATTATATTTTTTCATTCCGCTGTGAGATTGCGTTCTCTGTTTTTCTTTCTTTTCTCTTCCTTTTCTTTTTACCCCATAACAATCCTCCCTTTTGAATGGTTTGAGTCTGACATGTGTGGTTTATTTTTGATTTTAAACCGTCCAAAACGGTAGGTCGTTACACAATTTCAAAAATCGAAATAAAATATTCACTCAACCAAAAATTATAAAGCAAGTTTCTTTGTGTTTGTTTGGGCTAGATCTACCTATTCATGTTGGTTTGGTTGTGTTTGGCAATGTCTAGTGGTGGTAGACATGTGCAGTAGAAACTAAGGTTAGTGTTTTCTTGAGATTTAGGCAATAGAAGGCTACAAGGTTGGTTGCATCGGGTTCATGGTGTGGAGGAGCAGCTTTGGTCGAAGTTTGGTGGGTTGCGGCCTTATTTGGCGATGTGCAACATTTTCATTGGGCAAGCTCGACCATCAGGTCGCATTTTGGATGCCTCGACCGAGCGTCGAGTGATGGTGACCAAGGGGAAGCTCTCGCAAAGTGAGACGCGTAGGCGAAGGCGGTTCGCAATTTTGTTGAGAGGTGATCGAGAAATCATGGATGGAAGATATCAATGAATGGGTGTATCCGCATATCTATGTACATGTTCGAATTGGGGAGAAGATGATTTTGTGGGATAAGGGTAATTAAGGAATTGATTTAAGTTAAATAATTATTTAATTAATCTGATAACTTATAAAATCAATATCTTGCTCATACGAGATCGAATTCGGATGCGGTCAGTTGTTTTGGACTTGTACCTATGTCATCTATGTACTAGAATTGGATTTGTCAAATTTGGAGCTAAAATTGAATGCCATTCAATTTTAGATTGAACCAAAACACGAAAGTGTCAACTGGAATTTCGGTGAGTTCACTCACCTCTAAATAAACTATGTGAAATTTGTGTTGCTATAAATTATTGTTGAATGCTTAGGTGATAGTTAACAGCTTTAATGAAGTATAAATTAATAATAAATTTGTAGTGATTTAATTTAATTACGCTTAACGTAGTTAAATTAGTTATACTCCATTTTCGACATCTATCGAGCAGAATAAGTCACCGTTCTGTGCTTGCAAAGTAAAAGGATTATATTTGAAGTTTATTATTATGTGCATTAATTAATAATTGACATGGTTACTATGGATTGCTAATTGTTGATAATAATACGTTTGTTATTATTGTTTGATTATTTATTTGGATTTGAATTCCTGCTTGAAAAGCGGATCGCATAATTAACCATTGTTTTATAGGGGACTTTTGTAGAGAAACCCTAAGGAGTTTCTCGCCATTATTAATTTACTGTTATATGCATCTTACATATATTATTATGTTACTTATATTGATGTTTGATTAAAATATTTGTGACTATCTGCTTGATTGTGTAAATGTCATTACGGTGATTATCACAGTACCATCACTTATGAAATATCATATCCTTAACCCTTGCGTATTGAACTTGAGCTTGAATTTTTACAGAATAAATGTTTAATTGTGTTTTTGCACTTTGAAATTATTTAAACTATATTTTCAAGTATTTTGAAAATTTTGAAAATAAATGATAAGTGTTGATTAAAATCTATAAAAGAAGTTATAAATTTGATCAATTATCTTTCAGGATAATTACGCTGTTTTAAATTAATAAAAGGATATAAATTTGATTAATTATCTTCTAGGATAATTAACGTTGTTTTAAATTTATAAAAAGATTATAAATTGGATTTAATTATCTTTCGGGATGATTAATGCTGTTTAAATTTATAAAGGTTATTTACCTTTAATATTTTGTAAATTCTTTTCAAATGGGTTTGTAAGGATTGTATAAGTATTTAAAAAGAATTAGAGGTTTAAATATATTCTTAGTTATTATTTAATTATAATAAAGTTTTGTAACACCCCGTATCTGCAAGCCAAAAGCTAAGCCCTATGGATGCTGCAGTCATCCACAGTATTAACTTCTGGTGATGAGGTATGACAGTGTTAATAGTATCAAAAGCACTTGAATATGAACAAAACCACAGATTTCCAAAAACAATAATTTCAGTGATTAGATTTCAAATAAATCATATCCAAGTTACAAAAATCCCAAACCTAATCCCAGACATTGATCAAATATAATTTACAACAATATGCCAAAAGCGACATATGAAGATGCCCCCTTGGATGATCAAAGCAATATAGACATAACTGTCTTAATACACAACGGAAACAATTTTAAAACATAATTCCTAAATTAGCTATCCGCCAGCCACCTGCTCGTCTTCGGATGCTTTATTTGCCAAAATCTCCTAAAACCTGAAAACCTAAACCCTCAGCCTACTCAAATCAAATTTTGAGCACCCAAGAGTTTAAAGGGAAATAAAAACTTTGAGTCAGGCCTAAAGCCTAGTATGAATAATATTAATTACATCTCAGTTTACTGATAACTAGTGAGACCATGCCACTTAGCGGAATGGGTTTCCTCTCACTAATATCTCTTTTCAAAACATATATTTTGCATAGTGGAAATTAGCCACAAGGGCCTCTTTAGCAAGTGGAATTAGTTTCTAGGACACACAACTGAAATAATTACTTTCAAGGACAAAACACAAAATAATTAGTTTCTAGGGCCTAAAAACCTATGAAATTATGTCCTTGAAAGTAATTGGACTACTGACTTTGTTCTTGAAAGTAATTATTCTGCTGACTTTGGCCTTGAAAGTAATTTCTTTGAATGGGTGTCCTAGAAACTAATTGGACTACAAAGTTTGTCCTTGAAAGTAATTTCTTTTATGCTAAATAATGGGCTATCTGCCCAAAATAGGTAAAAAGGGTGGACTAACTGTCCTTAAAAATTTAGCAAAATCCGTTATGTTAATAAAACTGTCTGTTCATATCAGAGCCGACTGCTCTTTCTGGACTAACTGTCCTCTGGGCTGGCTGCCTCAAAATGGACTAACTGTTCGAATTTAAAATGAGCCGACTGCCCGAATTTTCTTTTGGGTAAACTACCCTTCAAAATATCTGAGCTAACCGCTCTACAATATCTGAGCTAACTGCTCTTTAAATTTTCTTTGAAACCTTTTCAAAATGATTTAATCCATCAAATCATATATATACAAGGAAAATATATCTTTAGCTTTACTCTGAGCTATTTTTGCCATGTTATATATACTTTACTCAAAATAATGTTGATGATGTTCAATAAGGATTGTCTATCCTTTAAAATAAGTAAGTCCTTTATTACTTAAAACACCTAGGCTATCTGTCTAATTCTTATATTCGAAACCATTGTTTAAAACCCTTAAACAACCTTTCAAAAACATAGAAGGTAACTCCTTCAAAGTCATTCAAAAAAACACTCGAAAGTATTGAAGGTAACTCCTTCATATCCTTTAATAAACCTTTCGAAATCATTGAAGGTAACTCCTTCTAAACCTTTTAAAAGCCTTCCTTTTACAAGCTTTAAAACATATGACATCTGCCCTTTTTAATCCTTTAAACCTTAGCCTTTCGAAAACATTGCAAAACCATACCTTTTGACCTTGTCGAAAGGTCCCATCTTTCGACTTTGTCGGAAGGTTTTTTTCGACCTAGTCAAAAGGTTTCACCTTTCGACTTTGTCGAAAGCTTGGGGTACCTCCCCTATAAGATCATTTATAAACCTTTCGAAAGCAATGAAACTTAAAACCTTTCGAAGACATTGGGTTCAATTTAAAAACAGTGGAAACCTTTCAAAACCATTCAAAGTTAACTACTTTGAAACCTTTAAAACGTTTCGACTTAAAACATTTAGATTATGCCAAGGGATCAGAAAAACATGGGAGCGAAAGCAACTGCTTCGAAACCTTTATAAAACCTTTCGAAACCATTAGAAAATAGTGAAGTGTTGGTGTTGGAACCAACCCTTCGAAATCAATGGAGAGAGGCGACAAGTTTTGGAAAACAAAAGATAACCTTTGACTCCATCTGTGTCGAAAGGCTAGGAAGCGACAACTATGCTTTCGGCCTTGTCGAAAGTTATACTTTTTGACCTTGTCGGAAGGTTTCATTTAAAACAAGAAAGCAAACCAATCGAAACCTTTTTCTTTTAAACCTTTTGACAATTTCGAAAGCTCTTTGTTGAAAGCTAGCAGGTGTATTTTCTTTAAACCAAAACAAAACTTCATCTCTTTCGAAAGCTATAACCTTTCGTCCCTAAACCTTTCGACCTCTTTCAATTCACTACGTACCAGTTGCCTGATACCTTGTGCCTTGGTATTTGACCTAGCCGAAAGGTTTGATACCTTTCGACCTTGTCGGAAGGCATGGAAAGAAGGTGGAAGCTCTGCTGAAAGGGTTGAAATAAAAGAAAAACTATTTATTTGTACTTTAAAACAGTTCTTTTGTACCCCACCTACCTTATTTGTCTAAATTTGATCGGTTGCCAGAATTTTATATTCAAAAGTGCTGCTGACTTCCCTTATTTGGAAATTTGAATAATTTTGAAAAAGCCCCTTTCTCCTTTATAATTATATAAAACATTTAAGTCCCATACCTTAAATAATTTTGTATAACTATTAAAACATCTTCAAAAATTCTATAAAAATTCCAGAAAATCAAATAATATGTTCTCTTCAACATATAAAATTTTCGAATCCAAACTATAATTATTTTTCTCGTAAATAATTTTATAATCCAAATTAATCTTTTCTTTCTTAGAAAATTCATAACAATTCCACAAAAAATCTGAAAATTCTAAAAATCGAAATCTATCTCTAGAATAACTTTTAGATCATCATAAAAATTCGCAAGGCTAACGGATGTCATTTAATCGGGTTTTCTTCTCAAAACATGTCATAAAATCTATATGAACATACATAACTCATCAACGTGTGTGTGTGTGTGTATCATTTTATCTTTTAGAAACATGGCAAACCTTTGAAAATCATTCGGAATTAACCCTAAAATCGAAACCATAAAAATTTAGAGATGTAAACATTATTCACCTTTTGCTTTAATGATTAAAGAGCTTGAGATTTGAATGAGTTTGTTTTGGATTCGCTTTCCTTAAGCTTTTCTTTTATTTCCTCTTCTTCTTCCTTTGTTAATGGTGGCCGGCCAAGCTTTTCAAATTTTATAAATGAGAATGAACTTGTTTTGAAATACACGGCCTAAGGAAGGTGATAAAGGAATGGCCTCTTTCCCATAATACCCCTCCTCTATTTCATTTTTAAAGCCTTCTTTTAATTCATTAGTTAAAAGGTACGGCTACCTTAATTAAATCAAATCTCAATCCCCTTATCAACACATTATTTTATTTAGTTTATCTAACTAAATCTCCTAAATAATGTTATCAAAAATCTGGGGTGTTACAAGTTCATTAATAAATTTATTAATGGTGATTAAAGTTAATTTACTGATTTAGTAAAAGTGATTGAAGTTAATTAACCGATTTAATAAGTATTTTAAAGTTAATTAACTGATTTAATAAAAATGACTAAAGTTAATTAACTTATTCAGTAAAAGTGTTTAAAGTTAATTAATTAATTTACTAAAGGCGTTGCAAATTTGATTAGAAATAATTAACATGGGTTTAAATATATAAAAGAATTATATTAATTTTCTTTTAGGATGATTAACATTGTTTTAAATTTATAAAAGCATTTTAATTGATTTATTATCTTCCAGGATATTAAATGTTGTTTGAAATTTATATACGATAATTTGTAAATGAGAAAATCATTTAAAAGGAATTGTTTTAGAATAATGCTAAGTGTAAATTGTCTTGGGTTTATAGTAAACAGTTTTTTAATGGCATTTGTTTTGACCTTTTTTTTAATACACTTAAAAATATAATTAGCTCTTTGAAAAGAATATTTTTAAAGGCTATTTTTAAAGTGTTTTACAAATATTTGTGATGTGAAAATCAAGAACAAGCATGAGTCAAAAGGCTTAAGAGATTGTAACACCCCTAATTTTGATAAACATTATTTAAGATATTTAATTAGATAAATTTAATAAAATAATTTATTGATATAAGGAGAATGAGATTAATAATTAAATTGGTCATGCCTTGATTAATTGGTTAATAAGATTAATTAAACCATAGAAAAAAGTAGGAATAATATGAAAGGTAAAATGGTAATAGATGCTTCTTTCCTAACTCAAACCTTTATTCTCTAGTTTTCCTCATTTCATAACATTACATACAAATAAAATGGAGACGAGAGGTCGGCCATTGCTAGAGATCTAAGAAGAGAAAAATCTAGGAAATCAAAGGATAAAGCTCAAGGGGATCAAATCAACAGTTAAATCTCAATCTCTTTATCTAATCAAGGTGAATAATAGTTATTCATCTCACTATTGCTTGTTTATTTCGGTTTTATGCATAAACCCAAATTATATGTTATTGTTATGCCTTGTTATGATTGATTGTTCGATTATATGCTTGAATGATGAATTATTGGATTTATTTGTAATAGGTTTCAAGAGTGGAAACCTAGTTTACGACATCCAATTGACTTGAAATTTGATATGATGTTCATAACATTATTTTATAAGTGAGTTTTTAATTTCATAATTTTCCAAGTAAGTATGATTATCTTATGAATGTCCTAAATGAGGAAAATGATTTATTTTAGGTTTTAATTATTAAAAGTAATTAAATAATGTTTTTGGTCCTAAAATATTTATATGTCAAAGAATATATTAATTTTGATTTTTAGTGATTTTTGTAGATTTTTCCCAGTGTTTATGATTTTATATGAATTTCTAGGCTAGAAAGGCTTAACAATTATATTAAAATAATTATATAAGTTAAATGGTTTACAATATACTTTGGGAATGATAAATCTGATTTACTATAGTTTTCTGGTAGAAATTGGACATGGGTTAGGGGTTGGTGAAAAGAAATTGCTTTTTAAAGAAATAAAATAGTTTTTATGTTAATTACGAGTTTGTCACGTCGTTATTAATTAATGAGGATGTCCATCCATGCCGCAGCTATCAATGCCGCTTACTTATGCCTCATCTATCTATGTCGGCATTAATGATTCCACTTGTTTTCAATATCAACTCCTTAATATTTTGATGTCGCATGTTTTATACCGTCAACCCTTAAAAATGGCAACAATGCCGCATATTTTATATCGGCTATAGGAATGCCACTAGTGTTGCTTTTAAGATAAAGGTATTATAGCAACAATATCACATATTTTATATCGGCTGTAGCAACACCGTAAGTTTTGACCATGGTTTTGAACAATGCTGCATGCTTCCTATTTGACGTCATAGCTAAAGGAAACAATGCCATAAGTAGTAGTTCCGACATTAATTACTCTAGGCAGTGGTGCTACTAGTATATAAAATGACAACGATGCCACCTATTATAAATTTCGGCATTATTATTATAGCGGTATAATAGCCTAATTTTATGAGTTCAATGTCAACTGTTTTACGGCATTGATGTCGGAAGTCATCAATGTTGACCCTACTGTTTTAAAGCACCCGATATTAATGGTTTTATGATATCGATGCTGAAGGTTATCGATGTCAACATTCCCATATTTCCAAGTTTAAAATCTTTATACTATGCAAACTTTGAACTTACATTTTATTCCATGCGACATAGATGATATCGGCCTTATGACCCTATGTTTTATTAAATAAGAACTGTTTATTAATAACAACATAGAAGGGATGTGATAATCTATGTAGGCAATATTAATGCCGTACTTTATTAATAAATTAGTTTTATTGTATAAATTTGTAGCCTAAGGTTTTAGAGGTGCGACGACCTCAAATTGATTTCGAAGTTAATGAGAACTATTTTATAAAAGCATATATCTTGACATAATATTTTGGATAAAATAAAGGGCTATAATTTCCTTGTTTTAAGTATGATATCAAGGGTAAAATCATTACTAAAGAATTATGTATTCTAGGAAATGAAGAGGGTATTTAGCATAGATTTTTACCTAGTACATTATTTTTCTTATCACCATTAGATAAATTATGATAGGATAAATTGACTCAAGGATTAGAAAATAGAGAAATAGATAATGGGACCGCTGTAGGGTAGCATCATATACTTTAACCGTTAGCCCATAGTTGACATAAGTCCACAATTTTAGTGCATAGGGCTTTGTTAAGGGTACAACTAAAAGTAGGTTTACGCACCAAAAGGAATCTATTACTTATATAGGTTAATGGTTGGCCTGCAAAACCATTAGGTTCATAGTGAGCCTAGCAAAACTATGATATTAACAGATAGTCAGGTTAGCACTAAGATGATTGTGTTTGGACGGACTTTCCAGTTTCCTTCAAATGATAAGTTAGAGAATTTTGGTATATCTGGTAGGCCTGATCAGCTATACAGGTTTGTAGTAACCCTGGAAAAACTATGAAGTAGAGATATACAGTCAATTAATTAAGACAGATTGGTCAGGTTTACCCATTTAGCATACATGCATATGATTGTTTATGTTTATTTAACTATCGTGAATGCAGGAGCATGATTGCGATTGACATATTTTTAGAGGACACTAGTGAGGGGAAAACCCGTTCCGCTCAACGGCATGGTCTCACTAGATATTTATTATCGAGATGACAAATTATTATTCACACCAAACTTTTTGTCCGACCCAAAATTTTTGTTTTTCCCTTTAACTCTCTAGTGCTCATTTGAGTAGTTCGAGAGTAAGGTTTCGAGGTTTTAAGTTTGATGAATAAAGCTTCTGAAGACGTGCAGGAAGCAGAGCTAACTGTATAGAAGTCTATTTATGTTAACTGTGTTGTTATCATTTTTTTTAATATATGTAATGGCAGAAGTTGAATCTGTATAGTAGTAAACTTTGATCAACCAAAGGGCATCTTCATATATCTCTCTTGGAGTATTTTGTAATAATGATATTTTATCTGAACCCGGGAAATGTTCTAAGATTATGTAATGAATATGGAAATTATTAATGAAAGTGTTCTAAAAAATTTCATATTCCTGTGCTTCTGATGTTAACGATACTATTAACTGATCTCATTTTGTCATTGAAGAATAATATTATTAATGACTGCTGCATCAATAGCGCTTATTTTCGGGCTTCAAAATGGTAGATGTTACGTTTTTAGGGAAAATTCAAGCCAAAAAGTCAAGAAACTTGGTATCAGAGCTAAGGTTTATGTAAAACTAAAAGAATTTTGAACTTTAAAAGAGTTTTTGAAAATGTAATCCAAATTAATCAAAGAATAAGATCGGGGTATGGGATAATGCTACAGTAACGTACTTGCATTTGCTATATATAAGTATATCTAATTGCTATTCTTCCCTCCTCCTTAGATTGTTCTTTTGTGTCTTACTAAGGTTCAAATGCAGATTTAAGGAATATAAGATACGGAGGCAGGAAACCGAAGAGTGAATCTTGGTGGAGGAAGCACCACAACCAATGGAAATGTCAAACCCAACACTAGGAGGAATCCGGATCGAATAATAGCTGCTAATGTGGGTGTTAGAACACCGCTGGTAGATACGGGAGCTATGTACTTGTTCGTTTTCAACATGATGCAAGCTGGAGTTGCAGCCGGATTAGTTGGTGGTAATGTTGGAGGAGCAAATCTTGAAGTTTCGGTTGTCAATAATTATGCTGTGTTGAGTTAGGATTGTGCAAGACTCGGAGGAAAGCCATTTATTGGAATGAAGGATGCTATCGAATTTGAGAATTGGGTGTTGCATTGTGAAAGGATTTTTGCTCATTTAGGCCTAAATGATGAGTAGAAGGGAAGATTGGCATCTAGGCAATTGCAAGGAGCTGTGTTGTACTAGTGGAAGAGTGCAACTATGGGGATACCGAAGGAGAATTTGACTTGGGCAGAGTTTAGAAGGAGGTTTGAATAGAGATTCATGTTTGAAATGGCAAAGTCAACTTTTCTTAGAAAGTTTGCTGAGTTGGAATAAGGTGATATGTTAGTGCTTGAGTATACGACTATATTTGAGGAGCTGTCCAGGTATGGATATGCCTCCGTGGATACGATAATCATGAGGAATGAAAAGTTCATTAGAGGATTGAAACCAAAGCTTGCCAGAGCAACATTACCGCACCTAAGAGACCCTTGTGATGTAGTGTTTGAAATGGCACTGAGGAACGAAGATATGCTTGCGCTATTTAGTCATAACAATTCGGCAGAGGCTCGGGGCAGTCAAAGTCAGAAAAGAATGTTCTTTCAGAAAAAGGAAGCTCAGAAAGGTGGAGCTGCCAAGAAGGGAAAAGCTAATATTGTCTACTTCAAGTGTGACAAGAAAGGACATTTTACTCATGAGTGTCGAACCAATCAGGGAAAGAAGGTCATTAGGATGAAGAACATCAAGTGTTTCAACTATGACCAGATAGGGCATTACAAGAATTAGTGCAGGGAACCAGCTAACATTGAGAAAGGAAAAGTGTTTGCCTTGGAACCATCTGCCTCGAGACCAACAGCAGAGGAGAAAGGAAAAGCTGTGATGGGAGGTATGCTTTTGATTCATGGCATACCTATTAGAGTATTGTTTGATACTAGTGCATCACACTCTTTTATCTCTCATTTTTTGGTAGATAAGCTAAGTTTAGAGCCATCATACCTTGTTACTTCCTTAAGGGTTACAAATCCGATAGGAGGGCATGCAACTCTTGGGATGAGATGTGACCATTTAGAGTTTGAGTTGTTAGGTCAAATATTTGCCTGCAGTTTGCATGTGTTTGATTTTATGGGCTTTGGAATTATATTAGGTATGGATTGGTTAAACAAATATGATGTTAGGATATTTTGCAAAGATAGGAAAATATCACTAAGGTTCCTTAATAATAGCGATCAAATTATATACTCAGTAGAGAACTCGAATTTTGATGTTTGTCCTTTATTGGGTGCAATGGAGGAGAAAGACAAGTTGAATCGATTTTTTGTCGTTAGAGACTTTGCAGACGTTTTTGAGTCTACTATAGGACTACCATCAAAATGAGCTATTGAGTTTCGAATCGATCTTGTACTTGGAGCTGAACTTATAAGTAGACCGCCTAGCAGAATGACACCTACTGAGATGAAGGAGTTAAATGTGCAACTGATGGACTTAGAAGGAAAGAATTTCATTAGACCAAGCGGTTCGCCTTGGGAAGCGGCCGTGGTGTTCGTGAAGAAACCGGATGGATCATTGATAATGTGCATCGATTATCATAAACCGAATGAGAAGACGATAAGGAATATATATCCCATGCCAAGAATAAACGATTTATATAATCAGTTGAGTGGAGCAAAAGTATTTTCCCAATGTGATTTAGCGACAAGTTTCCATCAATTGAGAGTGGATGGGTACAATATTCATTTGATGACGTTCCGAATAAGATATGGGTCCTATGAGTGGTTAGTAATGCCATTTGGGTTGGCTAATGCTTTCGTATATTTGATGAACCGAATCTCCTAAGAGCATTTGGATAGGTTCATGTTAGTATTTATAGATGACATCCTGATATATTCTAGGAATGATCCAGATCATGAGACTCGCCTTAGAATAGTGCTTGAATTGTTGATGCAACACCAACTAAAAGCAAAGTTTTCAAAATGTCATTTTTGGAAGAAAGAAGTGAAGTTCCCTGGTCATGTAATTTCAAAAAAAGGGTTGTCAGTAAATCCAGCTAAGATTGAGGCTACTAATAATTGGAAGAGACCCGACACAGTGACCGAGGTAAAGAGTTTTCTTAGATTAGCTGGCTATTACCGGAGATTCATCAAGGATTTCTCTCATATAGCAGCATCGGTGAATAAACTAACAAGGAAGGACATGAAGTATGTTTGGGCCGATAAATGTGAGGAGGCATTCCTGAAGCTAAAACAATTATTAACTAATACACCTGTGTTAGTTGTTTCAGATGGGAATCAAGATTTGGTGGTGTATACTGATGCGTGCGGAACAAGATTAGGAGCTATGTTGATGCAAAATGGTAACATGATTGCCTACGCTTCTCGACAGGTTAGACCGCATGAAGTTAAATGTCCGACTCATGATTTAGATTTAACAGCTGTAATCTTTGTTTTGAAAGTGTGGAGACATTATCTTTTGGGATAAAGATTCGAGTTGTTTATAGATCATAAGTCATTGAGATATTTATTCTTCTAGAAGGAGTTGAATATGAGACAGTAGAGGTGGTTAGAGTTCATAGCAGCTTATGATTTTAGTATTGAGTATACGCCAGGGAAAGGAAACAAAGTAGTTGATGCACTTAGCAGAAAACATCAGAATATAGTATTAGCCATAATAATGGAGTAGAAAGACTTAGAAGCATTGGCTACTTGTAATGTGCATTTAAGGTCGATGGCTAGTTCTAGTCGGTATACTGCTATGTTGTCTTGTTTAGAGGTTCGATCGGCAATGATCGAAAGAATTACTTCTAAATGGAGAGATGAGCCATTATTAGCTGAACGAATCAAAGAATTAAAGGTTAAGCTAAGATTGATGATTTGAAAGATTATTATCTTGACCAAAATGGACGGTTAAGAAAGAAGGAACTATTGTGTGTTCTAAATATGGAGACCTAAAGAAGGAAGTTCTCAGAGAGTGCCATCGATCGAATTTTACCATTCATCCTGGAGGAACGAAGATTTACCAAGACATGAAGCTAAGCGGTTTGCTTCTACCTTTAGACAAAGTGTAGAAATGAGATTCTATATCTATGGATTTCATTAACGGGTTACCAAGGTCGAATAAGGGAAATGAGAGTATTTGGGTTATAGTTGATAGATTGACTAAAGGTGCACATTTCATTCCCATTAAGTGATAAAGATGACATCTGTTTTGGATAAGTTATTTATGAAGAATATTGTCAGACTCCATGTGATTCCTAGTAGTACAGTTAGTGATAGAGATTCTTTATTCACTAGTGAATTCTGGAAGAGTTTACAAGAGGTTTTGGGCACCAAGCTCAAGATGAGTACCGCTTACCATCCACAGACAGATGGGCAAACATAAAGAGTTAACAAAATCTTGGAATATTTTTTAAGAGCTTGTGTGTTAGATTTTGGAGGATCATGGGAAGACCATCTACACATAGTCAATTTTTCCTATAACAACAGTTATCAGACTAGTATATGGATGGCACCTTTTGAGGCTCTATATGGAAGGCCATGCAAATCACCCGTATGTTTGTGAGAGATCCGAGATAGATTAGTTCTTGGTCCAGATATAGTGAGAGAAGCTTCATAAAGGATTGAGTTGATCCAAGTAAGAATAAAGGAAGCTCAGTCCAGGCAAAAAAGTTATGCAAATAAGAGACGTAAGGACTTGGAGTTCTCAGTTGGAGATTATGTTATTGTTAAGGTATCACCGATGAAGGGTGTAATTCGATTTGGAAAGTCAGGAAATTTGCACCTAGGTTTGTTGGATTGTTTACATAAAGGATCAAAAAACTCGCTTATCGGATAGAGTTACCGAGCAGTTTGATGGTAATCCACAATGTTTTTCTTGTTTCTCATCTTAGGAAGCATGTTCGTGATTAGAATCTGACATGACTATTGTTAGGCAACCAGTTCATATTGTGGCTATAGATGAGAAGAGGTTTAGAAACAAGACGGTAAGACCAGTAAAGGTCCTGTGGAGTGACGATGAGAGAGACTATACTAGGGAGATGGAGGACAGGACTAGAGACACATATCCTGATTTTTTTGATGGTACATTTTATATATGTTATATGTTTGTTATGTACCTTACCGTAATTTCTAGGATGAAATTCTTTAAGGAGCGAAGTCTGTAACACTCCTAATTTTTATTAACATTATTTAAGATATTTAAATAAATAAATAAAATAAAATAATGTATTGAGATAAGGAGAATGACTAATAATTAAATTGGCCATGCATTGATTAATTGGGTAATAAGATTAATTAAACCGTAGAAAGAAAGGTGGAATAATGTGAGGGTAAAATATGAATAGATCCTTATTTCTTTACTTAAACCCTTATTCTCTCATTACCCTCATTTTATAACAAAAATAGAGAAGAGAGGCCAATCACTGCTAGAGATCGAAGAAGATAAAAAGTTAGAAAATTAAAGGATAAAGCCTAAGGGGATCAAATCAACACTTAAATCTCAATCTCTTTATCTAATCAAGGTGAATAATAGTTATCCATCTCACTATTGCTTGTTTCTTTCAGTTTTTTGCCTTAACCCAAATCATATTTTGTTATTATGTCATGTTATGATTGGTTAGTATTGTATGTTTGAATGATGAATTATTGGATTCATTATGAAATTATTTAATAAGTTTTAAAAGTTAAAACCTAGTTTACGACACCCAATTGACTTGAAATTTAGATATGATGTTTATAACATTATTTTATAAGGAGGTATTTAATTTCATAATTTTCCAAGCAAGTACGAATATTTTATGAATTTCCTAAGTGAGGAAAATGCTTTATTTTGGGTTTTAATTGTTAAAAATAATTAAATAATGTTTTTGGTCCAGAAATATTTATATGTCAAAGAATATATTAATTCTGATTTTCAATGATTTTGGGGGATTTTCCCAAGTATTTATGATTTTATATGAATTTATTAGTGTAGAAAGGCTTAATAATTATATAAAAATAATCTTATAAGTATTAACCCGCCTTTTGGCAAGGCCATACGCAGGCGAATCTAACCCAATAGACTTCACAACTATCGAGGCTGGAATATCATGGACTTGGTTCAATGGATGGATGGATAATCAATTACGGATAATAATAATACGAAGCCAGGATTAAACATAGTCGGTGGATAAACGATGTAGGGTGCTTGAAATATGGATATTTACTTGAATAAAGAAGTATCGACATAAGATGATTTGGTGTAATATGGGTCGGCATTGGAGGGTTCGGCATAGTGGTGGGTCGGCATATGGATGGATCGGCATGGAGGGTTCGGCATAGCTTACCTCCCGGGGTGGATAGATGTGCTCTAGTGTATATGAATAAGGATCGGCATAGCTTGTAGTGGCATGATTGGGCTCAGCATAGGAAGGGCTCGGCATAGGAAGGGATTAGCATGGTTGGGCTCGGCATAGGAAGGGGTCGGCATGATTGGGGTCAGCATGATAGGGATCGACACACATCAATTCTCAAATAAGGGATCAGTATAGATGGGTGGAAAAGGGATCGACATAGTCTATAAAGGTTGGATTGGGGTAGCATATGAAGGAAGGGATCGACACTCAATGGGTCGGCATAGCATTCCAGGCATGGTGGATCCGTAGGGCTTGGACTGGCATCGTAAGGGTCAGCACGTCTTCGTCGATATCCTTAGGAAGACGAGGGATCGAAATTTTGAATGAAGGAAGAGGGATCGATATTTCTCTGGATGAATGGATCAGCATAATACGTTGGAAGAAGATAGGTTGGTGCAGTAGTGTGGAATGGGAATGATCGGCATTGAATGAAGTGAAAGAATAACGATCGGTAGTTCTAGGCCGATCGTTATTTTTGGACAAGTTAGGCTTGCCAATCATTACGGTGGGCCCATGTAGGTGAGAAGGCCCTGTAGCCAAAGTTTCACCTATAAATACAGCAAGCTTGGCTTCAGAAAGGAGACTTTTCATTCTGCTTCTCTTCATCTTCTACCTAGAGGTTACCTTGCCATTTTAATTCTGGAATCTTGGATTGTAACTGTTATCAAATTTCAGTATAATAAAAAAGATTGTTTTGGAGTGGACGTAGGAGTTAGCCGAACCACTATAAATCTTGTCTCTTATACTTGCTTCCATTTTAATTTGATTTTTCTTCATATTATATTCTCTACATCATATACTATCTGTGATCTGTGACTGAATATTGGTGCTTCCACGTATAATTGGGTGTTGGTGGTCAATTTTGATGCCAACAATAAGTTAAATGGTTTGCAAAATACTTTGGGAATGATAAATTTGGTTTACCATAATTTTTTGGAAAAAGAAATTAATAAAATATAGTTTTAACCAATATGAATTGACATGGGTTGTGGGTTGGTGAAAAGAAATTGTTTTTTAAAGAAATAAAATAGTTTTATGTTAATTATGAGATTGTCACGTCATTATTAGTCAATTCTGACATCCATCCATGCCGCAACTATCAATGGCGTTTACTTATGCCACATCTATCTATGTCGACATTAATGATTCCGCTAGTTTTCAATATCAACTCCTTAAGTTTTTGATGCCTCATGTTTTATATCGTCAACCATTAAATAATGGCAACAATGCCGCATATTTTATATCAGCTATAGTAATGCCTCTAGTATTGCTTTCAAGATAAAAGTAATATGGCAACAATGTCGTGTTTTTATATCAGCTATGGTAATGCCGCAAATTTTCAACATGGTTTTAAACAATGTTGCATGCTTCCTATTCGATGCCATAGCTTAATGCAGCAATGCCGCAAGCAGTAGTTCCAACATTAATTACTATAGGCAGTGATGATGCTAGTTTATAAAATGGTAGTGATGCCACCTATTATCAATTTCGGCATTATTGTTATCGCGGCATAGTAGCACAGTTTTATGAGTTCAATGTCAACTGTTTTATGGCATTGATGTCTGAAATTATCAATATCAACCATACTGTTTTAAAGCATCCAATACCAATGGTTTTATGATATCGATGCTGAAGGTTATCAATGTCGACATTCCCATACTTCCAAGTTTAAAAGCTTTATACTTTACAAACTTTATATACATTTTATACGATGCGACATAGATGATACCAGCCTTATGGCCTTAAATCAAAATTGTTTATTAATAGTAACATAGTGGGGATGCAATATGCATGTAGGCAATAATAATGCCACATTTATTAATACAGTTAGTTTCATTGTACGGATTTATAGCCTGAGGTTTTAGAGGTGTGACAACCTCAAATTGATTTCGAAGTTAATGGGAGCTACTTTATATAGCATATATCTTGGCATAGTATTTTGGATAAAATAAAGGGCTATAATTTCCTTGTTTTAAGTATGATTTCAAGGGTTAAATCATTAGTAAAGAATTATGCATTCAAGGAAATAAAGAAGGTATTTAGCGTAGAATTTTACTAGTGAAATTATTATTCTTATCACCATTAGATAAATTGTGATATGTTAATTGACTCAGGGATAAGAGAATAGCGAACTAGATAATGGAATTGGTATAGAGTAGCGCCCTATAATTCAACTGTTAGCCACTTGTTGACATAAATCCACAATTCTAGTGCACAAGGCTTTGTTAAAGGTAAAACTAAAAGTAGGTTTACACACAAAAAGGAATCTATAACTTAGATAGATTATTGGTTGGCCTGCAAAACCACTAGGTTCATAATGAGCCTAGCAAAACTATGAGATTGACAGACAGCCAGGTTAACACTAAGATGATCATGTTTGGATGGACATTCCAATTTCCTTCTAAGAGTAAGTTAGAGAATTTTGGTATAACTGGTAGGCCCACATGAGCCATATAGGTTTGTAGTCACCCTAGAAAAACTATGAAGTAGAGACAGACAATCAATTAATTGAGACAGATTGGTCTGGTTTACCTATTTAGAATGCATGCATATGATTGTTTATGTTTATTTAACCATAATGAATGTAGGAGCATGATTTTGTTTGACATATTTTCAAAGGATACTAGTGAAGGAAAAACCCGTTTAGCTCAACGGCTTAGTCTCACTAGATATCTATTATCGAGATGACACATTACTATTCACACCGGACTTTTTGTCTAACACGAAGTTTTTGTTTTTCCCTTTTAACTATTGGGTGCTCATTTGAGTAGTTTGAGAGCAAGGTTTCCCGGTTTTAGGTTTGACAAATAAAGCTTCTGATGATGTGCAAAGGCAGAGCTAGCTATATATTAGTCTATTTACGTCCGCTGTGTTGTTATCATTTTGTTTGAATATATGTAATGGCAGAAGTTGAATATGTCTAGTAGTAAACTCTGATCAACCAAGGAGGAATCTTCATATGCCACTATTGAAGTATTTTGTAATAATTATATTATCTGAACCTAGGCAATGTTTTGAGGTTATGTAATGAATTTGGAATTACTAATGAAACGCGTTCTAAAAAATTTCGTACTCCTGTGCTTCTGATGTTAACCATACTATTAACTTATATCATTTTGTCACCGGAGAATAATACTATTGATGATTGCTGCATCAGTAGTGCTTATTTTTGGGCCTCATAATGAGGGATGCTATATAGATTTAATTTTCATATATGATCATTTTAATTATTATCGGTAGTTGATTTATTTACTATCGATTCCGCTATCTTCTTTATGTATCGTCAATCTAAGATGATTTGTTGCTTATTTGAGCATTGATATCTTTTGTCGGAAATGACTAAAACCAAAGAGCGAGTGGAAACCAAGCTATGTGGGGTTGCTCCCATCAGGGTATTATCACATCTACTCTAGATTGGTTTCAGTTATATGCGCACTGAGATGTGAAATACTCTGATTCTCGATAAGGTTGGCGGGGTCCGGCTTGGACGTGCCCGAGAGCCATCGTAGTTCTCAAGTATATTTATGGAGGTATACTTTTGGTAAGGGGGTGCACCCTCCTAGTCAATGTTGGAAAATTCCTTTTCCTTATTTAGTTCAAACCTTGGAATCATTTTCTTAATTGCATCGAGAAGTGCCTGGAGCTCTTCTTGATGTTTAATTATTTGTTTCCATTCTTTCAAGTCTGATTTTGTTCCGACTTGTTTTCATTCTTTCATTTATGGATATTGTTCTTGTGAGGTAAAAACCCGTTTCATGTTCAGCGGCATGGTCTCATAGAATTATTATACGTGCACCAAATTACTTGAGTTTTCTCACCAAGTTTTCCTGAGTGATCTGGTGTTATTTTATTATAATGCTCCGGTTAGACCGAATATTTTTCCAGGTTGGCGTTAAAGGGACATGGAGCTCATGGAGTAGGGCTGGATGTTCACCTTCCATAGTATTTTTATTTTCCGTTATATTATTATGTATATCCATTAGCAATTGTAAGGACAAGAAGTTATAATTGTCCAGGATGATGAGGTTTGTTTTTAACTCTGACATACTATGTATTTTAGAGTAACAACTTTTATTGTCTTTGTTATATTATATGTTGTCATTCCGCTATGAGATTCTATTTTCCCTATAACTTTTCTTTTTACCCTAATAATCTGCCTTTCCGGCACTTGGATGATCGACATTTGATACTGACGCAGCAGCGGAATAACAAAATGATGATTCTGTGAAAGTAGCAATCGATGGAATGAAGAATACTGGAATGCCCAAATTCGTTGATCCGAAGATACCGAATTCTAGCTATCTTCGTCACGTTGATCGCGCACGATACCGTGAAGGAAGATCTGCAATTCTTCAGACGTTGATCAAGTGCACTTGATACCGTGAATTGGCTTCTACGATCGTTGATTCGAGCACATTTGAATGCCGAAAGAGGAGATAGGAGATTACACTCAAATACAATTTGGTGAAAGCACAAAGCTAACAAAACAAAAGTTTTATTCAAAATCAACTTAGAGTTACAAATGACCCAATCGGCCTATTTATAGGCGTTACAACTCACACCACATAAAACTGTACAACACTTAGGTCGTGAACGACCTATAACCTGCGATTTACGACCTAAACAAGGTCGTTAACGACTTAACACTTGCACATACAAGCCATAACCCAGTATTCATTACAACACCTCCACGCGACCTAAAAACATACGAGTTACGACCTATACAACCACGACTCAACACATATGTACAACACATAATGACTCACGACTTATAAAAGAACGACCTACGACTCAGCAGGCCCAACGACCTAACACAATATCAGTTACAACATATCAACGACTTAACAGAAACGACACAACATAGATCGGCAGCGGCTTAAGAACCGGCTTTAGAACTTCTTCATGCGACTTAGCTTAGGTCGTAGCTCGGTAGCGACCTATCACTTTCCAAAGAAAATAGCATGTGTATGTTAGGTCGTTTGCGACTTAACGAAGCGCAGGAGTTAGGTCGTGGCCGACCTAAAGGTCTGGAGCGACTTAAAATCTTACGACCTAAGCAGTTAAGTCGTAACTCGTTAGCTATGAGTCGCGAATTATCATAGGTCGCTGATCCACCTTCTCCCGCATAACTCGCATCCTCTGTTCCCCTGTTAGGTCGTGGTCGACCTAAAGCTTCCCCCTTAGGTCGTGTCCGACTTAAAACACGTTGCTCCTTAGGTCGTGTCTGACTTAAAACACGTTGCTTGTTAGCTCGCAAACCATCTTCGTTAGGTCGTGAACGACTCAAGGAGTGGTTAGGTCGTTCGCGACCTATCACTTCACCGTTTTCATCATTCTGGGCTGCATCATCCTCCCTTGGTTGGGAAAAATTCGTCCTCGAATTTGCGCCCTCCTTTTCCACAACAAGCTCATCCCCATGATATGGTATAAGATGTTTAACATTAAACACGTCAGAAGTATAAACATCCTCCGGTAGCTTCAACCTATAAGCGTTTTCATTGATCCGTTTCACAATTGTTACAGGACCAATTTTCCGAGCTTTAAGCTTATTGTATGCTCCTATTGGAAAACGATCTTTCGTTAGCACCGCATATACTAAATCTCCTTCATTAAATTCAACGCTTCTTCTTTTCAAATCTGCAGATCGCTTGTACTTTTCATTTGCTTTCTCCAATCGTTCCTGAACAATTTTATGACATCCTGCCAATCCATCAACAAAATCAACAGCTCTTTTAACTGTCTTCTTTGGTTGTGGTATTACCGTTAAATCCAACGGCCCCTTTGGAAAACTGGAATATACAATCTGGAATGGGCTGAATCCAGTATACCGGTTCACTGCATGGTTATGAGCAAATTCTGCTTGACATAGCTTCATATCCCAACTCTTCAGATTGTCTTGCACAAGACATCTCAACAAATTCCCCAATGATCTGTTCACAACCTCGGTCTGTCCATCTGTCTGCGGATGATAAGCGCTACTAAAGTTTAACTTCGTTCCCACCATCTTCCACAAACTTAGCCAAAAATGACTCAGAAATCTGGTATCCCTGTCGGAAACTATAGACTCTGGTAAACCATGCAATCGATAGATCTCTCTAAAGAACAACTGTGCCACATGACTTGCATCTGCCGTCTTCTTACAAGCAATAAAATGTGCCATTTTCGAAAATCGGTCAACTACAACAAATATAGAATCATTTCCCCTCTGAGTTCTAGGCAATCCCAGCACAAAATCCATGCTCACATCCACCCATGGTTTTGTTGGAACTAGTAAAGGCATGTATAGTCCTGCATTTGTAGCAGTTCCCTTCGAAATTTGACAGATATGACATCGCTCCACAAACCTCTCAACTTCTTTTCTCATCGACGGCTAAAAATACGATTGAGAAATCAGCTGTAATGTACGGTCTCTACCCACGTGGCCTTCTTAATGTAGCTCCTTTACAATCTTCATTCTCAAACTACAATCAGGTACACATAATCGATTTCCTTTAAACAGAAAACCATCCACCAAGGTAAACTCATCCGACTTTTCTTTCTTCACTTCATCTACAAGCTTCATAAAGTATGAATCTTCAACAAATAATTCTGGAAGTATTTCAAACCCCGTCACTTCAATCTTCATTTTAGTTAACAAATGGTTTCTTCTGCTCAACGCATCCGCTACACGGTTTGTAACTCCAGATTTATGTTTCACAACAAACGTAAACTGTTGCAGGTACGCAATCCACGATGCATGCCTTGCTGAAATCTTCTCTTGCCCTTGTAGATGTTTCAAAGCCTCATGATCAGTGTATAGCACAAACTCCTTGTGAAATAAGTAATGTCTCCAATGTTTAATGGCTTGTACAACAGCATAAAATTCCACATTATACGTACTATATCTTATCTTTGCTCCTGATAACTTCTCACTGAAATATGCAATAGGACGTCCCCTCTGACTCAACACTCCTCCAATCCCAACCTTGGACGCATCAGTATGTAGTTCAAACACTAACTGAAAATCTGGTAACACTAGAATTGGTGCTGACGTCAAGAGTTCTTTAATTTGCTCAAAAGCAACCCCCGCTTCCTCCGTCCATGCAAACTGTTTTCCTTTCATACAATCTGTAACAGGCGCCATCACACTGCTAAAGTGTGGAATAAACCTTTGATAAAATGAAGCCAACCCATGAAAACTTCGAACTTCCGTTATCGTCTTGGGTTGTGGCCAATCTCTGATCGTTTCAACTTTACTTTGGTCCACCTGTATTCCTTCTTTCGATACAACATACCCCAGAAATAAGACACTCCGTGCCATAAACACACATTTCTTCGTAGCAGCATAGAATTGTTCTTCACGAAGTATAATTAACACTTTCCTCAAGTGCTGAACATGCTCCTCTGTACTAGCACTGTAAATCAGGATATCATCAAAGTAAACTACCATAAACTTCCCAATGTACGGCCTGAAAATTTGGTTCATCACCCTCATGAATGTACTCGGTGCATTCGATAGACCAAAAGGCACGACCAGCCATTCATACAATCCTTCCCTCGTCTTGAACGCTGTCTTCCACTCGTCACCCGGTCTAATCCGAATTTGATGATAACCACTTTTAAGATCAATCTTCGAAAAGATCACAGACCCGCTGATTTGATCTAACAGATCATCAAGCCTCGGCATCGGAAATCTGTATCTGACAGTTATCTTATTCAGTGCCCTGCTATCCGTACACATCCTCCACGAACCATCCTTCTTTGGTACTAGTAATGCTGGTACGGCACACAGACTCAAACTCTCCTGTATACGCCCCTGTTCAAGCAACTCCTCTACCTGCCTTCGCAACTCTTCATGTTCTTTCGGACTCATCCTGTAGTGTGGTTTATGTGGCAACACAACACCTGGAACAAGATCTATCTGGTGTTGTATATCCCTCAACGGTGGTAACTCCGCTGGTAGCTCTTCAGGAAATACATCGTCAAATTCTTCCAGTACTGGTTTTACTTCTTCCGGAATCTCAACCACTTCGTTACTCTCACGCCCAATCAACAAGAACACTTCAGGCTCTTCTTCAACTTCTTTAACAAACTCCTTCAAAGATAATAACGTTTTCAGCTCTTCAATCTCCTCCAGCTTGTTTTCTTCTTGTTGTCGCTTCTTTGGAACTAGAGTAATCTTCGTGCCTTCAAACATGAAACTATAACTGTTGGTACGCCCATCATGTTGCACCGCCCTATCATACTGCCACGGTCTCCCCAGCAACAAATGACAGACATCCATATCTACAACATCACACCAAATTTCATCTTTATATTTCTTTCCAATTGACAAATTAACACGAGCCCTTCGTCCAACTTTCACCTCCCCACCTTTCCTCAACCAAGCTAACTTGTAAGGTTTCGGATGCTTCTCTTTTTTCAATGATAATTTCTTCACAGCTTCTGTAGAGATAATATTATCACAGCTTCCCGCATCGATGACAAACTTGCAAACCCTTCCCAAGATAGTACATGTTGATTGAAAGATGTTACTCCTCAACCAGCTAGTTTCTTCCTCTTGCTTTGGTGTCAAACACGACCTCTTCATCATTAATGAATACCCTTCGTCTCCCGACACATTTTCTTCCTCCTCATCATGTAATGAATTAGAACATTCAGCTTCTACATCCTCATCTTCCTCTGCCTCAGCAATCATAGTTCTCTTCTTCGGTTTTGGACATTCGCTGCTCTTGTGACCCACTTCTTGACAATTATAGCATTTGAAATTAGTGTTGACCTTTGGCTTAGCCACTTCATGAACAACAGGCTTATTCGATGCCTTAGGAACATTAGAACTACTACCCGCTCCTTTGTTCTGCCCTGTAAAACTTGGAAACACACCTCCCCCACGTCTACCTTGTCTCTCCCAAGCCAACGCCTTTTGATGTGCTTCTGCTACAGATCTAAGGTCGAACATGTTCACCATATCCTGGATCTGTGTTCTAAGTCCCCCAACAAACCTCGCGGTCAATTGTTCTTCTCTCTCCATGATATCATTTCGAGCAATCAATTGGTAGAACTCATCAGCATAATCAGCAACCGTCTTCATTCCTTGCCTCAAGTTCTGTAATCTCTGATACATTAGTGATTGGTAATTATAGGGCAAGTACGTAGCCTTCATCAATTTCTTCATCTTTTTCCAAGCAACAATTTTTGACTTTCCCATTCGTTCTCTAGTAAGTTTGGTTTGCTGCCACCATGCCATAGCTTTCCCCCTCAACCTAGTAGCAACCAACTTCACTTTACGATCCTCCGGAACCTCCTTGAAGTCAAATATTTCCTCAACATATGCTAACCAATCAAGAAATTCCTCAGCTTGCATACCACCCTTGAATTCTGGTATTTCAGTCTTCATCCCAGATTCCCACTTGTGATCATACTCCGACTGATTCCTTCCTTGTCCTCGTCCTCGTCCATGAACACTACCACCATCAAACTCCTCTTCGAAATCTGATGTATATCGATGTCGATCCTGACCACCAACATCTCTACTACCATCCCGTCTTCCACCAACATCCCTTCTATCTACATTCCTCCGTTCACGATCATTCACATTCCTATCACGTCTTTGATCATCATCAGTTCTATAACAATCTCGACTCATACTTCTATGACCATTATCAACACTTCTCTCTCGATTGGAATGTGGTGAGACTCTACTTCCTCCATGGTTAGATTCAGGTGAAACCCTTCTCCGATTTTGATTCATTTCCAACATCATCTTCTCTAATCGACCAATCCCTTCATTAAGCTTCTCACTAAAGTTTTCATTAATTCTTTGCTCCATCTCATTAGCTTCTTCTCTTCTATACAAAGCTTCAATATTTTGATGTCGATTAGCTCTTCTTGGCGGCATGATTCAAAACTTCAAACACTTCAATATACTAAATGATGAACACGGCCTTCACTTGCTCTAACTAGTCCACGACTCAACCGGCCTCGGCTCAATCTTCAATTTTGGTGCGCAAACAATCCCGTGCAAATCCAAACACTTTTCCAACTTCGATCCAAAACAAAATGGATCAAAATCTTCCAACTCGTTGCAACTTTGCGATGAACACGATGAACACCAAACTCCTCAAACACTTCAATTCTCGGTTAGAACAATAAAATGATGCTCGATCTACACTCCTACTTAGCTCGGCTCAGTACTTCAAGCTCGGCTAACACTTCAACTTCAAAATTCTCGGTTCCAAGACTCGATTTAGCTATGATTGGCTAAAACAAGCTTTGATACCAAATGATGCAGCAGCAGAATAACAAAATGATGATTCTGTGAAAGTACCAATCGATGGAATGAAGAATACTGGAATGCCCAAATTCGTTGATCCGAAGATACCGAATTCTAGCTATCTTCGTCACGTTGATCGCGCACGATACCATGAAGGAAGATCTGCAATTCTTCAGACGTTGATCAAGCGCACTTGATACCGCGAATTGGCTTCTACGATCGTTGATTCGAGCGCACTCGAATGCCGAAAGAGGAGATAGGAGATTACACTCAACTACCAATTTGGTGAAAGCACAAAGCTAACAAAACAAAAGTTTTATTCAAAATCAACTTAGAGTTACAAATGACCCAATCGGCCTATTTATAGGCGTTACAACTCACACCACATAAAACTGTACAACACTTAGGTCGTGAACGACCTATAACCTGCGACTTACGACCTAAACAAGGTCGTTAACGACTAAACACTTGCACATACAAGCCATAACCCAGTATTCATTACAACACCTCCACGCGACCTAAAAACATACGAGTTACGACCTATACAACCACGACTCAACACATATGTACAACACATAACGACTCACGACTTATAAAAGAACGACCTACGACTCAGCAGGCCCAACGACCTAACACAATATCAGTTACAACATATCAACGACTTAACAGAAACGACACAACATAGATCGACAGCGGCTTAAGAACCAGCTTCAGAACTTCTTCATGCGACTTAGCTTAGGTCGTAGCTCGGTAGCGACCTATCACTTTCCAAAGAAAACAGCCTGTGTATGTTAGGTTGTTTGCGACTTAAAGAAGCGCATGAGTTAGGTCGTGGCCGACCTAAAGGTCTGGAGCGACTTAAAATCTTGTGACCTAAGCAGTTAAGTCGTAACTCGTTAGCTATGAGTCGCGAATTATCATAGGTCGCTGATCCACCTTCTCCCGCATAACTCGCATCCTCTGTTCCCCTGTTAGGTCGTGGTCGACCTAAAGCTTCCCCCTTAGGTCGTGTCCGACTTAAAACACATTGCTCCTTAGGTCGTGTCTGACTTATAACACGTTGCTTGTTAGCTCGCAAACCATCTTCGTTAGGTCGTGAATGACTCAAGGAGTGGTTAGGTCGTTCGCGACCTATCACTTCACCGTTTTCATCATTCTGGGCTGCATCAGATACCAAGTGCAAACCTTCGAGGGTTGAAAAGGTGGGTTGTTACACTTGTTATCAGAGCTGAAGGTTAAGAGAGAACCTTGGTTTTAATAGGGTATGGCTCATTAGAGATAAGGTAAGTGACAGCCTAGAATGAGTTTGAGAGTATTATATATACGAGAACATATTTGTTATTGCTATAAAAATGTATTGTGTTAATTGGTCTACCGTGTTGTTTATGAATTCTGGTCGAGACATGGGATGCCATGGTGTCGATAGGGATTTCTAAACTCTCGAACAAAGCAAATGGACACGTTATTGATTTTTGAAAAATTTGGTAAATGAAATATTTTACCTAGGATTATATATTTTATATATATAAAGGAATAATTTTCAAATCTATATAGTTATTTATAGTGTTTGTTTGGTAATGATACTATTTCTTTATTACCATTGTTTGATTTATCGTGGTCAGATAGTTATGAGCATTGACTATTGTTTGTTGATTGTTAATTTACGATCGACCAGTTAAGGGCATTTATTGTTTTGATAATTGTGAATGTATTATAACGAACCCCTTACGATAAAGTTTCACAATTTGACTATAAGGTGTTCGGTGATAATGTTGAGTTAAAAGTAAATGTTTAATAAAAGTTGTTTAATATAATCTAAATGGGAAGATAAAACATTTAGAGGATAAATATTTGAGAAAATTTTATAATAATAAAGAATGATTATTATAATATGAGATGATTTTATATAAAGGCAATTTTATATAAATTTAGTTATAAAATGTTGTTGAGAGATGTGAGATGTTATTGCTTTACTATCTTAATTACACTTGTGCATCTTAGTTGAATTCTCGGCTGGTTATAGTTGGGCCTATGTATTAATTGAGGCCCATGCTCTTCTTTGCTTTCGTTCATTTATATAACCTTTTACTGAGTATTCATTAAGGATGTTATGAAATAAAATAGCCGCCACTTTGCTTTATGATTGTGTTCATTCTTGGTTTCAACTTGTAACATGGTATCAGAGCTCGATCCCTAAATTTCAAATTTCTTGTAACCCAGTGAGATTAGGGTTAATGGAAGAAAACAAAGTCGATGTCCTTCCGATTATGTCCAAGATCACTGACCATAAACTCAATGGATCAAATTATTTGGATTGGAGCAAGACAGTTAAACTGTATCTTCGGAGTATTGAATTGGATGATCATCTATCTCGAAATCCACCCTCTGATGATTCTGAGAAGAAAGAAGATCAAACTTGGCTTAGAGATGATGCTCGGTTGTTTCTCCAGATCCGGAACGCAATCGATGCGAGTGTTCTTAGCTTTGTAAATCATTGTAGTTTCGTAAAAGAATTGATGGAATATTTGGAGTTTTTGTATTCTGGAAAAGGGAATTTGAGTAAAATGTTTGATGTATGTAAGGCATTCTACAGAGCTGAGAAATAGGATCAGAGTTTGATGAATTACTTTATGAATTTTAAGAAAACTTATGAAGAACTGAATATGCTTTTACCTTTGAGCCCTGATGTGAAGAAACAGCAGCAGCAACGTGAAGAGATGGCAGTGATGAGTTTTTTGGCAGGATTACCACATGAATACGAGTCTGCAAGATCTCAAATTTTATCTGGATCGAGTGTGTCCAGTTTGCATGAGGTGTTCACAAGATTGATGAGATCAGAAAACACAAGTGCACAAACATCTGTTAAATCACAAAATAGTGCACTAGTAATAGATAAAAATGCACCAAATACAAGTGCATCATGGAAACATGGTGGATACAGAGGAAATGCTAACCAATCTTCAAACCGACCAATGAATCCTAAATACAAATGCACAAATTGCAAAAAAGATGGGCATACTACAGATAGATGTTGGTTCTTAATTGGTAGACCATTACAAAATAAGCAGAGAAATATGAATGTTGCTCAATCAGAAGATTCAGAAAACAAAACAGTAAACATCTCTGTTGAGGAATTCAGTAAATACAAGGCATATCAAGACAGTATGAAGAAACAATCCAATTTTAACTCCATATCTACAGCTACACAATCACAATTTGGGAAGCACAAATGGGTGATTGACTCAGGGGCAACAGACAACATGACAGGTACATCAAATAATTTTTAAACTACCAACCAAACACACAGATGAGTGGTGTCACATTAGCTGATGGATCATCTGCAAAAATACAAGGATCTGGAAGTATAAATCTTACTCCAAATATGCATCTAAAGACAGTGTTACATCTACCTAGTCTTGCATTTAATTTACTTTCAGTGAGTAATATAACTCAAAGTTTAAATTGCTGCATCACTTTCTATCCCAATCACTGCATATTTTAGGATCTCATGACGAAGAGGATTATTGGTAAAGGTGTTAAATCCAATGGACTATATATTCTTGATACTACACCACAAGTCACTGCCTGTTCAAGTTCATCACAAGCTTATAAACTACACTGTCAGTTAGGTCATTCTTCATTACAGAATCTTAAGAAGATATGTCCACAGTTTAATTCTTTACAATTTTTAGAATGTGAATCGTGTCAGTTTGCAAAACATCATCGAATTAGTTCTTATCCAAGAATAAATAAACGTGCTACTAATCCATTTGAACTTGTACATTCTGACATATGGGGACCGGCATCTGTAATCTCTAAACCAGGTTTTCAGTATTTTGTAACCTTTGTTGATGATTTTTCTCGTGTTACATGGTTATTCTTGATGAAAAAAAGATCTGAGCTATTTGTAATATTTAGTAATTTTTGTGCTGAGATAAAGACACAGTTTCATACATTAATTAAAACCCTCCGTAGTGATAATGCAAAAGAGTATATGTCTGAGTCATTTTAGATTTTTATGAATCAAAATGGCATGCTTCACGAAACTTCATGTGTAGATACTGCTTCCCAAAATGGTGTTGCAGAGAGGAAGAATAGACATCTGTTGGAGACAACACGAGCTTTACTTTTTCAATCTAATATGCCTAAAGTGTTCTGGGCAGATGCTGTTTCTACATCATGCTTTCTTATCAATAGAATGCCTTCGTCAGTATTAAATGGTGATATACCATTTAAAATCCTTTTCCCAAAAAAACCCTTATTTCCTGTAAATCCAAAAGTATTTGGCAGTACATGCTTCGCAAGGAACACAACACCACATAGATCTAAACTAGATCCAAAGGCTGTAAAGTGTGTATTTGTTGGCTATTCACGGTTACAAAAAGGCTATAGATGCTATTGTCCTAGTCTGAATAAGTATATTGTGTCAATTGATGTGAACTTCTATGAAGACATCCCATATTATAAGTCTCCACCAACAAACACATACCCTAAGAGTGAGGACCCTACCTTAAATCAGGATGAAGATGAGGAATTTATGATATATAATGGTTTTGATAATCCTATCTCAAACCAGAATGACAATATCCAGACTGTCAATGTCCCAAGTCCTATCCCATCAAGTCCTGTTCTTGAACCAGATCATGACCCTACTTTAGACCTACCTATTGCATTAAGAAAAGGAAAAAGGCAGTGTACTTATCCAATTTCCTCATTTATATCTTATGATCACCTACCACTTTCCACATGCTTGTTTCTCAAATCATTAGACAAGATAAGTGTACCTAAAAGTGTAGGAGAAGCACTGTCTATACCAGAGTGGCATGCATCCATGATAGAAGGGATGAATGCTCTAGAGCATAATAATACATGGGATCTCGTACAACAACCCAAAGGAAAGAAGGCAATTAGTTGTAAGTGGGTATACTCAGTGAAAATAAATCCAGATGGCTCAATAGCAAGGTTAAAAGATCAGTTGGTAGCAAGAGGATTTGCCCAAGTATATGGGATTGATTATTCTGAAACATTTTCTCCAGTGGCTAAACTAACTTCTATAAGAATATTCATCTCTTTGGCAGCTACTCATTCTTGGAAACTTAATCAATTGGATATAAAGAATGCTTTTCTTCACGGTGACTTGAACGAAGAAGTATACATGCACCAACCTCCTGGATTCATTGCTCAGGGGGAGAATGATATGGTGTGCAAACTCAAGAAAACATTATATGGATTGAAGCAAAGTCCAAGGGCCTGGTTTGGAAAGTTTAGCAAGGCAATGGAGGTGTTCGGCATGAAGAAAAGTTCTTTTGATCACTCAGTGTTTTATAAAAGGTCAAAAGCAGGAATAATTCTTCTAGTTGTCTATGTAGATGACATAGTAATAACAGGGGATGATGAGACTGAAATTGTGTTATTAAAAGCTTTTATTCATGCACACTTTCATACAAAAGATTTAGGGTATTTGAAGTACTTTCTAGGAATTGAGATTGCGAAGAGTAGTAAGGGTATTTTTTTGTGTCAAAGGAAGTATGTAATGGACTTATTAGCTGAGGTTGGAAAACTTGGAGTGAAACCTAGCAGTACTCCTATGCAACCTAGCAGTGATAATGAGGAGAGCAATAAAATGTTTGATAATCCTGAAAGATATAGGAGATTGGTAGGGAAGTTGAACTATCTAACTATCACGAGACCAGACTTATCATACCCTGTGAGTGTAATAAGTCAACATATGGCATCACCTTCATTGCAACATTGGAGGAACCTGGAACAGATTCTAGGCTACTTAAAAAGGACAGTTGGTCAGGGAATATTATATTCAAATCATAATCATATGAAGATAGAGTGCTATTCAGACGCTGACTGGGCTGGTTCCAAATCTGATAGGAAATCTACATATGGTTATTGTGTGTTTTTGGGAGGAAATCTAGTGTCTTGGAAGAGCAAGAAACAAAATGTTATTGCTCGATCAAGTGCTGAATCAGAATATAGGGCTATGGCCAATGCTGTGTGTGAGATAATATGGGTAAATAACTTCATGAATGAAATGGGTTTTGAAATTAGTAAGCCTGCGAGTTTGAAGTGTGATAATCAGGCAGCACTGCACATATCCAACAACCCAGTATTTCATGAAAGGACCAAGCACATAGAGGTGGATTGTCATTTTATAAGAGAAAAGATAAAGCAAGGAATTGTGGTAACTGAGTATGTGAAAACTGGCGACCAAATTGCAGACCTATTCACAAAAGTATTACCCGGACCAAGAATTCAATTCCTATGCAATAAGTTGGGTATGATAAATATTTACATACCAACTTGAGGGGGAGTGTTGAGAGATGTGAGATGTTATTGCTTTACTATCTTAATTACACTTGTGCATCTTAGTTGAATTCTCGGCTGGTTATAGTTGGGCCTATGTATTAATTGAGGCCCATGCTCTTCTTTGCTTTCGTTCATTTATATAACCTTTTACTGAGTATTCATTAAGGATGTTATGAAATAAAATAGCCGCCACTTTGCTTTATGATTGTGTTCATTCTTGGTTTCAACTTGTAACAAATGTGTTTTAAAAAGGATTTTTGGATTTAAAACCCTAATATTGCTTGAATTGATTACAAAAAGTTTTTGAGAAAAGTAATGATAGTATTAGTTCGAAGTATTTATAAGTCTAAATATTTCAAGAGAATTTCATAAGAAAGGTACATTTTCTTTGGATAATTCAGGGAAAACATCTTGATAAAGATTTGTGGTAATCTGAATAATCTTCTAAGTGACGATCGAATATTTGCTTAGGCGAATTTTGTAGTGCACTTAGTAAATTATTCTCTTTATCATTGTGTGATCGGAATGAGTTCGAATTTAAATGAACCCAAAGCTAGTATTGGTGATTTTTTTAAAGTTATTTTATATATAGAAATATATATAGTATGATTTGAAATCAAAATCGGGTATTTAGTCCTTAAGCTTCCTTAAAGGAAATTAAATAGGTTTATCCTTTATTATAAAGTGGTTTCATTTTTGAAAGAAGATAGCTGTATTTGGAATAAATATCGGTGAAATGTTTTGCATAAAATGTTGTAATAAAAAAGAGATTTATAAATAATTTTAGAGATTTATGAAAAAGAGTTTTATAAATAATTTTAGAGATTTATAAAAGAAATAACAGTTGTTGACTCAGTATTAAGACCATATTTTGTTTGGGCCTCCATCTGAATTTTGAAACATAAAAATAAATAATAAATAAAATAAAATAAAATTGACATTTTGTATATACTCTTAGGATGTAGGATAGTATTATATAAGTAAATAAAAGTGGAGTAAGTTTTAATTTAATATTTTATAAAGATGTGTCTTTATAAAATGTTTACAAACTTAAGTGAAAAATTATAAAGTAATTCGTAAATAATTTTAGTATTGAATGAAATACTATAAATAAAAATGATAGTGATTTAGAAAGAGATTGGTGTAATTAAGAAACCAATAATATTAAGTGTGTAAATCATACATTCATTTTATTCGCATGGTTCTTGATCTAAAATTCGAATATATTAACTTCGGGGTGGTTCACATCAATCCGAAAAAGGATTTCTCACTTAATTCTTGTCAGCGAACACTTGATTCAGATTCTTGAAATGCTACCGAGGTTTTCAAACATAGTATATGGCTATGTAAGAATAATGGAGGTTTCTAATCAAGGAACCCAATCAAAGCCCACACTAGGGAGGTCGATTGAGCGATACTAGTTCGGGAATAAAATTTATGTATCCAAGAAGGCAGTCGGATCAGAGATTGCATATGGATGATTTATGTACATTATACGAGCTTAATTGTATTTGTTCATGTTTGACCTAGGAATGTTTGGGGAGTGACTTTCAATTTTGTTCTAAAGTAAACCAGATAATCTTCTAAGCAACAAAAGGCTGATGAGCGTAATAGTACGCTTAGGAAATTATCTATATCCTTGGACGATCGAGAAAGTTGTGAATATAAGAAAAAAATTCTAAATCTTATTCGATAGTCTTTTAACATTTTAGATAATGTTAAGTGTTAGTTTATTCCTTTATGGAATTTGATTTGATTGATAGTGTGATTTTATAGACTACGGTTTATAAAGTTGTTATTTATTAGAACTTAAATCACGGTGCTTTTGAAAAAGTGATTTTGAAAGAATTTGTGAAAGAAATAATAATTGTATTATTTAATATATATATATATATATATTGATGAACTTTTATTATTTCAGAACATTCGAAAAGAATATTTGCGAAGGGGTTTTTCAAATATTTTTTGTTATGACTAAAGTTTGGCGATTGGGAGTTTTCCGATTTGGAAGACTCGCCAGGTATATTTGTTTACTCTAGTTGTTGTTTTGGGAGGAACCGGAATACCACTGGATGCTCCGTGTTGTTGATTTTAGGGTTATACCATGCTTTGGTAGGAGGATCCCCCTCCTTATCATAATTGATTTTGGTTTTGATTTATTTCACTTTGGAGGAATTTGAAAATATATTTTAATTGTAAAAACCCGGGCATTTATTCTAAATTTATCTTTGAAAAGATTGGATGCTTAGTATTTTATTAAAGAGTATTGTCTATACTTTTGCTGCATATAGTTGTTATATTGCTTTTAGGTTGCATGCGTCTTTATATCACGCTAGTGTCACATCATTATTATAAGTTGCATCATCATATTGCCTTGTTGCATATGGTTGTTATATTGTTTATGTTGTTATTACTTATGATAGAAATGGTTTTTGTATTGCTCTTACGTCAGCATGATTCTTTTTTGGATTATGTAAATTCAAGGTAGGTACAGGGAAGCAAGAGATTACTACTTGATTTCTTGCATAGCTGCATTGGCATTGAGGTAATAAGTTGCTTGATAAAAAATAAAAATCAAACAAAAAAGTGGTATGTAGTAGATTTAGAGATTGGTAGTTGTTCGACTGATTTTATGCCCCGGATATGGGAGACCACTTGGCTATTGTTTTCTTTTGTTGATTTGGGCCAGTTGTGGCGAGTTGTAGTTTTTCGGATCTAGCTGTGCAAAGGAGGTGCTGCTAAAATTTTCCATAATATAAAGGACTTTAAAAGTTTAATAACTCATTTTAATTAATAGTTTTTAAACCTTAAGGGTTTGAAGGCATTTTCTTCCTTTAGGAATTTCGTAGACATGAAGAATGTAACATCCCAAAATTTTATCATTTAATTTTGAATATTTCATTAATTTTAAATATTTAAATAATCGGTTTTTTTAAGTTTAATAACTTGAGCTTGTATTTTTACAAAATAAATGTTTGGTCGTGTTTTTGAACTTTGAAAGTTGTTTACACTATATTTTCAAGTATTTTGAGAGTTTTTAAAATAAAGGATAAGTGTTGATTAAAATTTATAAAAGGAGTTATAAATTTAATTATTATCTTTCTGGATAATTACACAGTTTTAAATTTATAAAAAGATTATAAATTTAATTAATTATCTTCCGAGATAATTAATGTTGTTTTAAATTTATAAAAAGATTATAAATTGGATTTAATTATCTTTCGGGATAATTAATGTTGTTCAAATTTATAAAGGTTATTTACCTTAAATATTCTGTAAATTCTTTTCAAATGGGTCAGTAAGGATTGTATAAGCATTTGAAAGGAATTGGAGGTTTAAATTAATTATTATTTGACTATAATAAAGTTAATTAATAAATTTATTAATGATGATTAAAGTTAATTTACCGATTTAATAAAAGTAATTAAAGTTAATTAACCGATTTAGTATAAGTGTTTTAAAGTTAATTAACTGATTTAATAAAAGTGATTAAAGTTAATTAACTTATTAGTAAAAGTGTTTAAAGTTAATTAATTGATTTACTAAAGGCATTGTGAATTTGATCTTAATGTGGGTTTAAATTTATAAAAGAATTATATCAATTTTCTTTCAAGATAATTAACATTGTTTTAAATTTATAAAAGCATTTTAATTAATTTATTATCTTTCGAGATATTAATTGTTTTTTGAAATTTATAAATGATAATTTATAAATGAGAAAATATGTTTAAAGGAATTGTTTGAAAATAAAGCTAAGTGTAGATTGTGTTGGGTTTATAGAAACAATGTTTTAATGACATTTGTTTCGACCCTTCTTTTTAAGACACTTAGAAATATAATTAGCTCTTTGGAAAGAATATTTTTAAAGGGTGTTTTTAAAGTGCTTTACAATTACTTGTGATATGAAAATAAAGCGCAAATGTAAGTCAAATAGTTTAAGAGATTTAGTTTCATACATGATCATATTAATTATTCCCGGTAGTTGATATATTTACCATCGATTTAGCTATCTTCTTTATGTATCATTAGTCTAAGACGACTTGTCGCTCATTTGAGCGTTGATATCCTTTATCGGAAATGACTAAAGTCAAAGAGCGAGTAGAAGCCAAACTATATGGGGTTGCTCCCATTAGGGTATTATTACATCAACTCTAGATTGGTTTTGGTTATATGCACACTGAGATGTGAAATGCTCAGATTATCGATAAGGTTGGGCGGGTCCGGCTTGGACATGTCCAAGAGCCATCGTAATTCTCAAGTATACTTCTAGAGGTATACTTTCGGTAAGTGGGTGCACCCTCCCAGTCGTTGATGGAAAATTTTGTTTCTTTATTTGATTCAAATCTTTGAATCGTTTACTTAATTGCATCGAGAAGTACCTGGAGCTCTTCTCAATGTTTAATTATTTATTTCCATTCTTTCAAGTCTAATTTTGTTTCGACTTACTTTCATTCTTTCATCTATTGTTGTTGTTCTTATGAGGTAAAAACATGTTCCATGTTTAATGGCGTGGTCTCATAGAATTATTATATGTTCACCATAATACTTAAGTTTTCTCACGTTGGTTTTCCAGACTAATCTGGGTGTTATTTTATTATAATGCTCGGGTTAGAGTGAGTATTTGTCCAAGTTGTCGTTGGAGCGACATGGAGCTCATGGAGTAGACCTGGATGTTCACCTGCTGTAGTATTTTTATTTTCCACCATATTATTATGTATATCCATCATCAATTGTAAGGACATGAAGTTATAACTATCCAGGCAGATGAAGTTTGTTTTTAACTCTGACATACCATGTATTTTAGAGTAACAACTTTTACTATCTTTGTTATATTATATGTTGTCGTTCCATTGTGAGATTCTGTTTTTCTCTATTCTTTTTCTTTTTCACTTTACCCTAGCAATCTGCCTTTCGGGCACTTGAATGATCGGCATTTGAATACAATGGATATATCAAGTGCCAATTTTTGAGGGTCGAAAGGGCGGGTCATTACAGTGATAGTCTTCAACTGTAGCTGCATCTACTATAGGTCTATCAACTAAAGGAACTATCGAGCCTGTAGTGGTTAAAATGAATGAATTTCAATTTCTTTTCCATTTTGGTTCTTCTAAAGCTTAAAAAGTCTAAATTCATTTAGATCTTATCTAAATTTATTTTAAATGAGATCACTACTTTATTTCATTTGTAGTTAAAGTTTTATTTAGGTGTTATATGTGAATTATTTAATGTGAACATGTGTATCTTATACACATGTGTGTGTACGTGCATGTGCAATAGTTACAATGTATATAGTTCAACTTGCACGTGTATAAGTGTTGAGATTTACACCGCAACAAACATTAGCCCCTCCGTGTACATATGTTTTGTCTAATATGTATATACATATATATATTTGAATATGAAATAGAATAATATTTATAATAGCATAAATTTACATATACATACATACATACATACATACATACATTTATATTTACATATTTATATGTTTATAATATTACAAAATATTAATTTTTTTAATTACCAATATAAAACATCAAATTTAAATTCAAGTTTAATTAAAGTTTCAGATTCCAAATTTAAAATAATCATGTAATGAATTATAAATAGTAGATAAATACACACACACACACACAGACATACACATACTTACAAAATAATTTTTTTATAACATTGTAACGACCGCATCGTAATACCCATATTATTAAAGAACATTACAAGTAACGTCATCTAACAACATGGAGAATACGGCTGATTACGGGCGATCGAATGCGAATATATCTTTATACTAACACTGACACGTCTTTATTACCTTTCGAGGACTTGAACAGAAAATTTTGACGTGTACAGTATTAATACAAAGTAATAAACACACCGATTAAAATATTTAGAACAATATATAATATAAATAAAAGAGAACCAGAATCATAGATTACAACAGAATAATATACATTATATACATAATAAAATGTAAGCCTATAAAATATCAGTACCAGACCCACAATATACATACATCGCATCCAAAAGTTCTTTATCAGGTACACAATGACTACTAAATAATATACGTGACGTATACTCCTAAATGTCAATATATACAAGGATGAAGTAAACTAAAACTGTCAAAATAGTCTACTTTAATGCTAGCACAAAATCCAGAGGTCAATAAGTCCCTGTATCTGTAAAGTCTCAGCCTGACCCGAGTATTTTAAAATAAATGGGTCAGACTATATCTAATAAAGAGATGAGATACCGATATCATAAATATATGACTTAACAATAAAATAAGCCATAATAAAAGTATGCCCGAAACCAAAATCCATAATTTGGCATACTAATCCAAATCATCATTTCATATATCCATATCAAGTCTCAAAAATGGACTATCATCTAAAATATGGCGATAACAATTCAAAATTCTCCAGAGCCAAAAGATACAAAATATACTTCTCAAAATCTCTGAAGAAACAATCATCACTAATGAACTAATAATGGCAGTCAACTATCAGTTTAATATAGTGACAGAGAGTCTAACATATCAAAATTAATCCCATCACATATGTATAAGTCTAATGTATCAAAATAAATTACTATGCGAATTTACCTAATGTATCAAAATTGGTAAACATAGTCAAATTGTATACCCAAAATAAACTGATAGGTATCAGTCATCTGGTCTATAGACTAATCATGCATGTAACACCTGTCCACAAAACCAAAGTGCAGCCATATCACACCATGACAGACCAAACATTCCTAAAATAGGTCTTTCTACCTAAATCTAAAATGGTATCGACTCACAAGTCAATGGAAAATGAGTTGTTGTCCCTCAGGGATCTATCGGCCTAAAATAAAATCCAAACATCCTAAGATTATACAACTCTAAAGTGTTAATTACTGTTACTTCATTAATCACTGGAATCTAATTGTCCCATAACAAAAAGTGAAATTCTAGTATGTACTAAAAGCTAGAAAATTCCACTTAAACTATATTTAACAAATTATAATAATAAGCGAAAGAATTGTACCCATAACAATCCGACAATTCAATCTCTATTATCATTCTTTATTTCATAGAGAAACACGAAACTCAATAGAAAAGGAAATCATTCGATTGTCTAATTAAAATCCAATTGGAATTATTAAGCCAATTTTATGGAAAAGAAGAATTTTATAAATATTTACTTTAATTTATAACTTTGAAATGATAAGAAATCCCTTTCATATATATACATATATATATATATATTATTAATAATCTTCTCTAGACTCTTGAATTTTTATAAAATCCATCATTTATTATTTATAATTAAAATCCATCATTTATTATTTATAATTAAAATCATCATTTACTATTATAAGAAAAGATTATTTCTTATTTACTATTACAAGGAAAAATTATTCCTTTTTCAAACAAATTTCTGGTGTACTTACACACACACATTTATATATATATATATATATATCATTGCTTCAAATCAACACATAGAAATCAACATTTCCATAGTTTATAATATCACGTTTATATAAAAATTCATTTTTTTAAAATGTTAAAAAAACTAGAAATCCATTAAATAATTTTTTAGAGTTCAAACAGTAGTCCATAAGCTTATTAAAACCATCAAAATCCATCCACTGAAAAAAATCCAACAAATAATTACATGGAGCAAAAATTTGCTCTAGAAAACACCAAGCAATTGACTGGTGCCAGTCGACTAGGAATTTATCCAATCGACTCCTCGAAGCAATCCTGGAGCAGTCTGCTCTAGGTCGAATTTCATTGATCAATTTTGGTCGGATGTTCAACAATTGTCGATTCCGACAAGTTGCAGAATATAGTAGAGACTATATCAGGTCCTACTAACACCTTGAAATCCATAAATATTCATTGGTGTGTAATTGGTGTGTGTTTGTGCTCAAATCCCCAAAAAAATAAACAACATAGATTTTTGAAAATTTGTTTATAATTTTTGCTTCATTCAACATCAATCTGTACTAATAATCATTTCAAACATTAAAGCTATTAGATATAGTTGTGTGAAATAAAAATATCATCTTGGGTCAAATGGAGAAGAAGAAGCTGAAGCTGATGAAGTTAAAAAACTATTCCTAATTCAAACCCTACTTCATCAATTGCTCAAAAATACAGAACTTCAAACAACCCCTAATTTTAGAATTTCAGAAATTAACATCAACTCAAAACCTTAAATTGATTACCTAGAAAGGTAGAATAGAAGATAAGAAGTTCATACGTTTACTCCCTATGATTTGTAGAATTTTTGTTCATTTCCTAAGAATAAAACTAGAGTTGAAATTATATTTGCTCCCTTCACCATTTTTGTTTTAGTTTGCAGAGAAGAGAATGATAAAAGGAATAATGTACTGGAGATGGATTAGGATGAGGTTAAGGGATAAGGTTAATGGATAGGCTAATGAGCTTGAGAATTATTAAGGCCCAAACCAAAAATAAATTTCTTTATTTCATTTTGCGTAAGAATTTGACCAATTTAAATTTTAAATTATTCAAATATGCAAATATACTTTATTTCATATTTTTGAACTCGACTTCTATTGATATCAAAATAAAATTTTGAATAAACTTGTCTTTTTAAAATTAATAAATCCAACTCAATTATTCAAATTTTAATTTAACCTCCCAATTTAATCTTTAAATTCACAATTTAAAATTTATTAATCAATTATTAATTAGATAATTATTAAAGGACAGCTTCATTAGGCCAACAATACAGATATTCTAGTTGGTCTGTCTCTTTTCTCATCGTGGCTATGGCCCCACCCAGCCACCCCTCAACTAATCAAAAGACCTTTAAAGAGTTAAGTGGTCGTGCCCTACTGCAAACAATCAAGCATCTATTTGGCGGTGCCCCTCATCCAATGTCTCGATAGTGAAAGAATCATTGGACTTTTGGTTTTAACTCTAGTCTTTCCCAAACTCGCTCTTGGTTTTGATGCTGGCCGATATCCGCATGCGACTATCCTTTTGGGTTCTTCCCACTAAACTTACTTGCAAGTACTAGGACATACGAATATCCTACTCCGAACACCAACCCCTTCTGACTATCTACAATGGTCCTGCCATGCAAAAAGCAGTCAAGGCATACTCTCTTGATGGAACACCTACAGACCTGCCTCCGGGGATGCAGCTTCATTAGGCCTACCCAGAGGGTCATCCTAGAGTATCCTCATGTCCCGTTGAAGTCTCGTACTTCCTTTTAGCCCAAAATAACTAAGTTGGACGTACTTCTCCTTTGCTGAAATATGTGATGAACTGCTTCGTTAGGCTCTTCATCCTTTGGGCTACTCCAAACGCATCTCAATTCTTTTATTAAACCCTAAGTCTAATCTTTTAATTTGCATTTAGTTCACTTTCTTATTCTGTTGGCTACTTATTTACCCTAATTAGCATATTCTTGCCCTCGTCTCACCTCTATCCATTGTGAGATTTCCATTTATTTAATAGGGAATGCTGTCGGTATGAGCCACATTCATTATCTTGCTTATTTAACTTAATATAAATCTTAAGTTCATTAAAATAGGCCTCTTTTATCATTCCTGCTTTATTGGCTTATTGTCTCAATATAAATTATTTAAATAAGCTTCTACCATTATTATTGCTCATTAATTTATTCAAAGTCTCAAAATAAGCTTTTCCGTTCTTATTACTTAATTATAACCTATGTTATAATTCTACCTGTAATTGTCATTTTCTCTTCTTTTATAGTCCATAAATTATTCCAGCATTTCTTTCTGTTCAAATCTGCCTTCTTTTATTATGATATAGAATATTATTTTATTCTCTTATATTATATAATTAACTTATCATAATAACTATCTTCTTAAATAGTCTGCGCAGTGAATGCAGACCTAGGTTCATTATCGTTTACAGCTTCAAGTTCTTATCTAATAATTTACTTGATTCATGTCATACTTTGCTTTATTATCTTCTATTTTAAGAAGTAATTCTATTTTATTTGGCTGGTTATGAAAACTATATTCAAAAATCCATTTCCATATTTTAATATTAAATAATACTATAAACAATAATCCGTAACTGCTAGATATTTATTTTACTATTTTGGAATAGTGTAAAATACAGCGGTTTCTCTATTTTGCACTAATTCTCTTTTTCTTTCTTTTATTCTAGCAATTACGTTCATTGTTGTCTTTTAAATATTAAATTATAGAAACGTATCCAATTTTCTAAACTAACCAATTAACCTTTTAGTTACTCCCAAATCCGATTATTAGATTAATTAACTTTTCTCATTTTAACGTCATTTATTAAAGTAATTCCATTCCTCAAACTTTTATTACCTTACATCTTATTTCCTTCATTTTAGTATTCTTAATTATTTAATCCATATTCACGTTTAATCTATTCTAATCCATACGCGAAGAAAGAGGAGAAAATAGAAGAAGCTTGCATTGAAATACAAAACGCAGAAACATATGTAAATAAATACTAATACTGTAAATAAACTATAAATTCCTTATAGTTCAGCATAACTAAATTAATAGGATTAATTATTGAATAAAATTATCTAAACGGGAATTTAACGATAATATATCTTAAACTTAAAAGATATATAAATAAATCCACTCACCTGTCGTCCTTAGCTTTGCTTGTGCTCAGCCTGGCTCCATGGTCCTTCTGGATCCCCTTCCAAGGTGCGTAATATTTTAATTTAGAAGATCTCCTCCCTAGAAATATTTTCTTTTTAGGGTTCAGCCTTAGGCCAAGAACCCAAAGAAATATTTTCTATTTAGGGTTCAGCCTCAGGCAATGAACCCATTGAGAGAAAATCTAATTGTGAGAAAATAGCTAGGCTTAGGGTCTTATTTATATTGAAGCTTGGGGATCTCAGACCGTCAGATTCTTAGATTGAATATGGAGCCACCACGTTACAGGGTCGTTCGGAGCCATCAGATTGAACAACGTATGGCTCGGATCGCCTAAAAATAAAAATTTACATCACTGTCACGTTACCTGGACGATTCTTCGTCCAGGCCGAAGGCGGGTCGATTAGGCGGTCGACCGCCGTACTCCAATGGTTGACCGATCGGTCGACCATGGCGCCTTATGGGTCGACCTAACGATTGGCCCATGTAATATATATATATATATATGTATGTAGTATTCGTTTTATTACTCGATTTTGTTTCATTCCTAGCTTCTTCATATTGACTCGGATTTTGACAAGTTATATATGGAAACTGATCAGAAAATTGCCCCGGACGCAATAGTACAAGTTTCGAAGCCATATTCCGATAATTCCAAAAATGTTTATTTTTAATACTTATCGTTATACGCTAAATTTTAATTATATAAAAATGTGGGGTGTTACATTCTCCCACCCTTAGGAAATTTCGTCCCCGAAATTTGACAAGGGTAAAATTTATGTAATTTGTCGTATTAATCACATCCATTTTGTGTACATCCAATTTTGCAACAATCCGTGCATAGTGCAAAGTGCAATACATCGTAAAATATATGCATGTACAAGAATTTCTATGCGGTACCTCCTATATGAATGCGTTTTCTTTTAGAAATTCCTTTTAAAACATGATGCACACATCCTAAATATACTTGCAATTTCTATATGAATGCAATCTTTTGAAAACTCAAAATATTTTTCATTCAATTTTTCCCACACTCCTACTGAATAGGAGCATAGTTCAACAAATTTTTACGTCCAAACCTACCATACAACTTTTAATTTTTAAATTTTAGAAAATTCTAATTTTCCAAATTCGATTTCTTATGTTATAAAGAAGGTTGAAAACGAAAAAACTTCATATTTCTCCGATTTTCTTTTGCGCACATCTTCCTCCGTACTTGGGATTTAGGCTACTATTCTAAAAAAAACTATTTACTTCCCCAAGCATAGTTTACATAAGAAAATATCTCTTTTAAAAATTTTCTGTTGACGTTTCTGTCGCTTTCTTTAAATTTGTTATTTTCCTTTTAGTTATCTTATTCTGCTTTTACTCTTTTTTTTATACAGCAACTAAACACAACTATCATCTAGGGCAAGGAGGTCTTGGACCATGTCCACTTTGACACAGAAAGGTCCTACTCTAGAAATCCAAGTAACTTATATGCTCCTCCTGCCGCCTATTACTTGTTACCAACTTACGCTGTATTACTCATGACGAATAAGATATATTCATCTCTTCTATTCCATGCTCAAAAAGGAATAACTAAGTCTCATTTACTGCAATGGATAAGGGTTTCAATCTTTGCAGTCTCTATCTAAAAAGACAACTAAGCTCGGGGAAATTTTCTCTTTACCTTTCATTTTTCCCCAACTAAGGTCTACCTATCCCAACCACGTGTGTCTTATCATCTTACTGATATCGTTTCATTATTCTTCTATAGTCTGCACACATGAAGCAACATTTCTAGGTTTTCACTAGTGCATATACACCTTACGGGAACTTTTATTATTACTAAGAGTAATTACTACTATAACCTTATACTTTTCCCGTTACACTTACACCTAGGAAATGTTTCCTATCTACTCCATATTTAAAAGTTTGATTTGGTTTGGTATTTATCAAATTTTCTTCAAAAATTAAAACTTCTAAATTTTATCTTTTCAAAAACTTATTTACTTTTCCACCAAACCATCTTTTTTTTAAACATGTCTTGCTTGTTCTTAAAACATTTTTCTTATTTCTTGACTAAAAAAATGTCCTCGCATGTTTTCAAAGTATCCTTTTTTTGTATAGATTTTCAAATTCACTAAAACTGGAAAAAATAAGAACAATTATTTTATCAAAAATCTCTTAACTTTCCTACTCTTCCAATTACTAAACCTTGAAGGAGTTACTAACTTACTACACTTAATGGTTTTATACCTTAATGTATTGGAATTACTTTCTCTTATGAGTAACGCTAAAACCTTCTATGAATCCTTTAAAGGAGGATTTCATGTTTATGTGAAATTATAAGGAATTTATTTTATATTTTATCGAAATAAGCTATACAAAATATGGTGTTTTTCATTCCTTGTACATATCTTTCACATATTCCTTATAGCTTGCACAAAACATCTTTATTTGTGATTCATAGAAAATTATATCATTATTCATTTCATTCCAATAGATTAAGGTATGTTTACTCCATATTTACTTACATAAGATATTTCCTACTAAATTCATTAATTTATCGTACATTATTTTTCAAAAGAACTTATTTTTAAAACTTCTTTATAACTAGAAAATATTTTCATGTGCTTATTTAAATAATAAGTGTACTTACAAACCACTTTAGAAATTATCTCCAAAACTCATTTGGGTCAAAACAGATGTTGCGTAAAACACCGTTACTACAACCTAAAAATACTAATATATGGATTCAATTAAAATAAATATTAATAAATCCCGTAAGCTATGTAAAAAAATTTACTTTGGGAGTCACCTACTATAACAATAGTGTCATAGTCTATGCTTTCTTTATTTTTACTGAAAACATTTATTACAACAACAAATGTTGTAACCTACGTTTTCGATACTTAACACGCTCTAGGTTTTTATATTAAAAATCATTGTTTACCTACAAAGAAACTAGCGAGCTATACATGCTCTATAATTCTTTAAAAAGAATTTCACTTTTAACAAAATTTACATCATATAAAAACTAATTTAAATTTCATACCACTTATTTTTTCAAAAACCCAATATTTACTTCCTCAAATATATTAACAATTATGTTTTTCAACTTTTTTAATTCAAAAGTTTCATTTTTATTGGGTTAGACATAAGTGGATTTTCATATGGATACAAATTTTCTCTCAAAACATGGCTTATTTATATGCTATAAATCGGTAATAACATAGGACTCTACATACTTGGGTCATCCCAAACCCAACTAACAAACTATACCCAAATATAGTTCTACAAACTTTCCATATGTTAAAATCTTTGGTTGGGGACTATTTGGATTTTAGTACATAATATATTTATATTTTATTCAAAAACACAAATACGTTCACTCACTATCTACCTAGGAATCCTAAACCTAGGCTCTGATACCAAATGTAACAACCCGAATTCCAATGGGTCCGAATTTTTTGCAAAAATGCTAAAACCCAAGCCCACTGAAACCCGAGTTGGGAATCTGGTATCCTGCAAATAGGCAAAGACAAATATATCAGAGCTCAATTTAATATCTCATAGCGGAATTGACTAAAATATAATAGTAAGTAAATATTCACCCAAATAATAACACTTTCTAAGCAAGTGTCATAAAGCTGAAAAGTCTCTACCATCTACCTAACCTGTAGGATGTTATGAGCAGGGGGTCAGAACAAAAATTCTGGTGAATGAATAAATTATACACTTGTAAGCTTAATTCTACATATACCGTTTTATTTCCATTTACTGTTATATTAGGTTCACTAGGTTTATCATACTCTCGCCTCTGTGCGTGAATCGTACCCTTCTACTCCTTAGTAGATTAAAACCTAATAACTGATATATATATATATATATATTTATATGCCCAATGACCATATTGGTCCTAGGTACTACCCATAGTACCTTCCATATCCTCCTCGAAAAGGATCCATCGTCTTGCTCCTATAGCGTTCTATGACAACATCTGTAAAGGACAGCTTCGTGAGGCCTATAATACAGATGTTCCATTGTCTACTATAAAAACGTAAAACTGCGTCCGCACTAGTCTATACTAATGCTCGAACATCTGCAATGTACCACCCAGTGCGTACATTGAGGACTATACGTAATCGTTCTGTCTACTCTCTGAATCCCGCCAACAAGGTCTACTTTGTACGGAACTCGGTCGGGGATTTTCTATATCTGTAAAGGACAACTTGGTTAGGCCTACAATACAGATATTCTAGTTGGTCTGTCTCTTTTCTCATCGTGGCTATGACCCCACGCAGCCACCCCTCAACTAATTGAAAGACCTCTAAAGAGTTAAGTGGCCGTGCCCTACTGCAAACAATCTAACATCCAATTGGCAGGGCCCTCATCCAATGTCTCGATAGTGAAAGAATCATTGGACTTTTGGTTTTAACTCTAGTCTTTCCCAAACTCGCTCCTAGTTTTGAGCTGGCCGATATCTGCATGCGACTATCCTTTTGGGTCCTGCCCACTAAACTTACTTGCTAGTACTGGGACATACGAATATCCTACTTCGAACACCAACCCCTTCTGACTGCCTACAATGGTCCTGCCATGCAAAAAGCAGTCAAGGCATACTCTCTTGATGGAACACCTATAGACCTGCCTTCGGGGATGTAGCCTCGTTAGGCCTACCCAGAGGGCCATCCTAGAGTATCCTCACGTCCCGTTGAAATCTCGTACTTCCTTCTAGCCCAAAATAATTAAGTTGGACGTGCTTCTCCTTTGCTGAAATCTGTGATGAACTACTTCGTTAGGCTCTTCATCCTTTGGGCTACTCCAAACGTGTGAAGACCCAAATTATTGAGATGAAAATAATTTTATAAAAATCAGTTAATGGAAAATATTCAAAGAATAAAATAAATTGAAAATAAATATCAAGAATGGGTGAAATAAATAAGGAAGAGAATAGTTGTTTTCAATAAATAATAATGAGAAGAAAATGACTAAGTATGAATGAGTTTTATATTCACATATCTCATATATATATTGTATATAAGTAGTCAGAAGAGTATAGAGTGATAAAATAAACTCTTATGGTGATTAAAATATATGAAACCAGATTAGTATTATATAGGTATAAATACATTTTATAATCAAGAGAAAACAAATGGCTTGAAACATTAGCAAGGAATTAATTGATATAAAGATATATATGTGAAAATTTCAGATTTGTCTTAAGAAAATAAATAATGTAGATAAGTTACATGAAAATAGTGTGTAGGTGAAACATGCAAATGGCATGTACACAGAAAAAGAAGAAAAGCAACTGAAATACCCGAAATGGAATCAAAAAAGAAAATGGCATATTTAGTCATAAAAACATATACAAAATTCTCTTATTTGTGTGGGGATAAAATGGGTTTTTCACTCCACTAAAACCCTAGCTAAATGTTTTAAAAATCAAAGGATAAGCAGCAGTTTATTTTTGAAAACAGAAAGATATTTTAGAAAAAGAAGAGCAAACTCACACTGTTTCAAGTTAGAGCATTCTCGGGGAAAGAAGAAGGAAGGTGAGTGATTAATCATCTTATGAGATTTAAGGCATTAAAACCCAAGTTAAGGGTAGCCATATTACTTTTATAAAACCATATCATGTTTTGTTTAATTTTATTCTCTGAATAAATAAATGTTGATCATGGTTGGTGTTTTGGCTGAGTCTTTGGTTAATGTTTGGATTTGTTTTGATTGTTTTGATTAATTCTTTTAAAAGACAAACACCCTGATTACAGAAATGGCTTCTGTAACTTATAATCCAATTTTATATGGGAATGAGTTAAACATTTTTATTGAGAAATAGGGTACTAATGAAGAATGAAGTAGGCAGTATGAATAAGGGGATTCATGCTTATGTCTAGTTCATTTTAAAAATGATATGAACAATGCAATATATATATATATATATATGTGTGCTGATTTGTTCAAATCACAAGTTAATATGTTTTTATGGGTTTTCCTCAAAAACCTTACCCTATGTTCACAGTAAAATAAATGTAAGGTTTTATATGACTTCACCAGATTTATGTAAGAAATGGGAATATTTCTGGAAATAAATATATGCAGGTCTTAGAAAATATGACTGAATAAAAATAACCTTAAAATGGGATGTGGTGTTTTACATGAATACTTTGTATGTCTGGCTGAAATCCCTGAGTGAGTTTAATACTCTCTGATTTATGAAAGGAAGAAAAGAATAGGAAGCATTTCAAGAATTAATAAAATTCTCCTAAAAGAAAATGAGAATGGTCTCTAGATTATAAAGCTAATCTAGGAGTAGTGCCTTGATCTATTCATCATTAGGTGGATGATGGGTATGTGCATGACTTGTTTAAGTCCTGTAGGCCTCTGTGTAAAGGGTTAATAGAATTGAGCCCCTTTGCAATGCACACATGGTGTTCAATGGCAAGAGTTAAGACCGAATAAATGATAAATGAGGATTGGGAAATTGAGCTATGGAATTAAGGGTGTCAATCCATAGGAGTATATGTACATGTAACTGAATTTTGTTGATGAATGAATGCTTGTGTGCATGTATGTTAGTATGAGTTTATATGTGTATATATATACACACTCAGATTTTAGTATGAATCTAAATAAGTATCAAACATATGAGTCTGTGCACAGAGTTTAGTAATTATAAGTTATTTATAAACTATGATTTCACTCACACCAGAATATATTTTCTGACCCTATTTATTGCCTTTGCAATCTTTGGGGTGTCTCATTTTTATTGAGGCAGTTCAAAGTGTTGCTGCAAGGAAAGATGCTTGAGTAGCTTGCTTGTATGGATGTTTGAAGAACTTGCTGGTCTTATAATGCTTTAGAGAATTAGAAGTTTGATTGTAATAAATAATTTAGGCAAACTCTCTTATGTATTGTGTATTTCCAGGATTGATACTTGCTTTGTTTTTCTTGAAAAAGAACATGTAAAAGAAAAAAAAACTTAAGTATTATATGTGCTTGTGAGTTGTTGATTCAAGTAGCAGACTCTGGAAATAATCCAGAGGATTATAATGAAGGAGAACATACCATATAATCTGATATGTGGATATATTCTCCTTGGCATGCTTGTTATATTTCAATTATAAAGATTAAGTTGTTTTTGAATAAATATGTGCCAAAGCATTGAGTGGGTGGGTTGAACATGGTCTTGGCTAACCAGTAAGGCTTGTACATGTCTTGTAATTGATACAAGTACATGCAAAAGCTTGAAGCAATAGTCTTCAGATTTCTGGAGCAAACAAGACCATAATGAAAGTTAATTCGAAATGCAACTAAATCCTATGACATGTCTAGAACAAGAGTAGGATTATGATATCATAAAACCTGAAAATCATAAGTATACAAGGATTTTAGGAATTGGAAATGGGTAAAATCTGGAACTGACTTCAATATGAAACTGAAGTAGCAAGTCAGAAATAGGGACAAACAATATAAACTCAAACAAGATTGTAGAGTAATTTTGTTAAGTGTTTAAAAATCCAGAACATCACACTCTATATGCTTTTAGCCAGAAATATGCAAAGATCTTTTCTAAAATCATATTAAACACTATTTCCAATCTAAATATCAAAAATCTATATGACCTTTAGATTAGTTTACAACTCTATTACTCACATGATCATTACATGCTTCATGAACCTGGATATGTGCATTTTGCTTGACCTGAATTGCTTGTGCATGTTTGTGCATGTTTTGTGCATGTTTATGTTTGAATTCTGAATCTGGGCTAGACTAACCAGAGATCCATAGATCAAACCAAGTTTTAATATGTTTTATCATTCTAAAACAACATGTATGAATTTTTGAATCCAAAAGATCTAAAGCATGGGTTATAAATCCACAAATTAATCAATCTGGTTTATAGAATAATCTGGAAAATGAAGAAGAGAAATATAGGTGCTAATAATTGAAAAATGTATTAGTCAATCTTGAGTCATTCCAAGATGAAAATACATGAAAATGTATTAGTTAATCCTGAGTCATTTTAAGGTAGTAACACTTGAATCATGTATTAGTCAGTCTTGAGTCAAATAAAAGATTAAAGTGTAAAAATAGCTATGTGACACAAAACTTTTCAATTATGGAAAATGTTGTGTGATTAAATTTCTTTGCTACTTTAACACTCTGATAGGCAAAGAAACATTTATATATCTTCACATATATAAATGATATGACTTGATTAAAATACTGGTATTTTTATATTTGTAAATTCTGGATCTTGGGAAATTAATTAAAAGAAATGAAAGAGGCAAGAAAAGAAGTGATCCCTTGTTTTTAAAAAAAAATCAACTAAAAATTAGTAAAATATAGTAAAAGAAAAAAATGGGTCACTTCAGTTGGTATCAGAGCTATGTTACCAAAAACATAGCAAAAAAAAAATCTAATTTTCTCATATGGATAAAATCCTAAGGAATAAACCACATAAAAATATTTTCAGTAGGAATAAATTACTGAAACAATTAAATCAAAAACAAGACTAACTAGCTATGTAAATTATATAACAAATCATGGTAGGAAGACCACCAAACTCTGGAGCAGGACCCTCTAGTGCAACACCATTGGTCAATTTGCAAGATTTGGTAAGGGCATTTATGGAAGGAGCAGTGCAGAGGGAAGAAAATCCTCATGAGGAGTTATCTAAGCTACTGAAAACATTCTCAAATTTAGGAGGTAAGGATTTTGAAGGCACTGAAGGAGTCATGGGTGTGCAAACATGGCTAAGAACTTTGGAAAGGATATTTGCAGACATGTAAATCAATGACCAAAGGAAGAGGCAAATAGCTTCCAGAAGGCTCAAAGGAGCAGCACTGGATTGGTGGGAGGTAATCATCACAGGAAGACCAGAAAATGAGATAACATGGGATCAGTTCAAGGATATGCTTGAGGCTAGGTTTGTCCCAGCAACAGCTAAGGCAACATTGCTTGAGGAGTTCATAAGATTGAGGCAAGGATCAATGAGTGTGACTAAATACACTCAAAAGTTTGAGAGCTTGTCTAAGTATGGAACCATGCTCATAGGGAATGAGGAATCAAAGAATTCAAGATTTATTCAAGGACTTAATCCTGGTTTAAGTAGAGCAATGCTACCATACAAAGACAAAACATTTGATCAAGTCATAGATCTCACTCTTTCTTTTGAACAACATGATAATGCAAGGGAGAAATTCAGGAACATGAGAGCTAATAACAACAAAAAGAAGGGGAAAAATAGAGCACATCCTTATGACAAGAAGAATTCAAACAAGAAGGTTGAAGGAGCAACCAGTGGGGAAGTTAAGAAGAAAATTATTTGCTACAACTGTGGCAAGGAAGGACACATGAGTAATAGGTGTCAAGCAGCTAAGAAAACCCCATTCAGTTGCTATAATTGTGGGAAAGAAGGTCATATCAAAAGGAATTGCCCAGAGTTCAAGAAAGGAGCAAAGGTAGGAGCATTGGAAGGCAAAGCAAAAGCAAATGCAGTGGGAAATTCTAGACAATTGGAAGGTATACTCCTAATTAAAGATTATCCAATCTCAGTTATATATTACACTAGGGCTACACATTCCTTAATATCACAAGACATAGTAAATAAATTGGCTCTCACATGCAATCTAGTTAATGAACCTTTGTTTATTCAGAGCCCCTTAGGTAGTTCCTGCATGCTAGGAATTAAATGTTTGGGAGTAAAATTAAACATAGGTGGAAATATGTTTAAATTTGATTTGTTTGTGTTAAAATATCCTGGAATAGGAATTATTTTAGGAGTAGATTGGTTAAGTAAATTCAAAGCAATTTTGAACTTGGAAAATTTTACTATTTCTTTGAAAATAGAAAATGGTAAAAATATTATAGTCATGAGTGAAATAGCCAAAACAAATTGCCTTAATCAAATGTGGAGTATGAATGAAATAGAATTAATTCTAGAAGACATAAAAGTAATAAATGAATACCCAAATGTATTTGGAGAGGTTATAGGAGTTTCAGAAAATAGGCAAGTTGAATTTCAGATAAGATTAATCCTAGGAGCAAGTCCTATCATCAAGAAGCCTACCAGAATGGGTCCTAAAGAATTAGTGGAATTGAAACAACAATTGGAAGAATTGGAGCAGAAAGGCTTCATAAGGCCTAGTAGTTCAAACTGGGGTTCTCTAGTGGTATTTGTAAAGAAACATGATGGTACAATGAGAATGTGTATTGATTACAGGGAATTAAAAAAAGTTACCATCAAGAATAAATATCCATTCCCCAGAATTGATGATTTATTTGATCAATTAAATGGAGCAAGAATCTTTTCAAGGCTAGACTTAGCCTCTGGATTCCATCAAATGAAGGTTGAGGAGGAAAGTATTAAGTACACTACATTCAACACAAGATATGGGCTATATGAATTTTTAGTAATGCCTTTTGGATTGACAAATGCACCATCCTATTTTGTAGATTTAATGAATAGAACATTCAGAGATTTTCTAGATAAATTTGTAGTTGTTTTCATTGATGATATATTGGTGTATTCAAAATCAGAAGAGGAGCATGCAAGGCACTTGCATATGGTTTTGTCAAGATTAAGAGCACATGATTTAAAGGCAAAATTTACTAAGTGTACATTTTGGCAGAATGAAGTTAAATTTTTGGGACATATTATATCTCAACAAGGGATTTGTGTAGACCCAAACAAAGTTATGGTAGTGCAATCATGGAGTAGACCCAAATCAGTGACTGAAGTGAGGTCTTTTTTAGGAATGGCAGGCTACTATAGAAGGTTATAAAAGACTTTGCAAGGATAGCCATTCCATTAACCAAGCTAACTAGAAAAGAGCAACCATATGTGTGGACAAAAAAATGTGAACAAGCTTTTGAATCATTGAAGAAGGCATTGATGGAAGCTCCAGTCTTGCAAGTTCCAAAGGGAAATGAGGGATTAGTGGTTTATACTGATGCTAGTGGGTCTGGGTTAGGGGCAGTACTCATGCAACATGGAAGAGTCATAACATATGCATCAAGGCAACTCAAGCCAAATGAAACCAGATATGCCACTCATGATCTAGAGCTTGCTTCCATTGTTTATGCATTGAAGCTATGGAGACACTACTTGTTAGGTACTAAATTTGAATTGTTTACAGACCATAAATCACTTAAGTATTTGTTTTCTCAAAAAGACTTGAAGATGAGACAACATAGGTGGGTAGAGTTTTTAGCTGCCTATGATCTTGATATATTATATACTCCTGGAAAAGCTAACAAGGTAGCAGATGCTTTGAGTAGACATCAAGCAAGATTGGCAAGCTTAATGATGACTGAATTCAAGGATTTACAATCCTTAGTGAAGTAGAAATGAAGGAAGAAATTGGTGCATCAGACAATGTACATAGTGACATGATTGAATATGGAAAATTAAGTCTAATCTCCTTAAGATCAACCCTGGTTGATAAAATAGGAAATATGCAGAATCAAGACACTAATTTAAAAGAAAAGAAGGACATGATATCACAAGGCATGTCAGTGGAAAATTATGAAGTTGATGATAGAGGCTACTTAAGAAAGAAAGGGAAACTCTGCATACCCAATATAGAAGAACTGAAGCAAGAGGTTATGGATGAGCATCACAAGACAAAGTACACTATACATCCAGGTGGTACAAAAATGTACCATGATCTTAAAAGAAACTATTGGTGGCTAGGAATGAAAGGGGCAGTGGCAAGATATGTGGCAAAGTGTTTAACATGTCAACAAGTCAAGGCAGATTATCAAAGACCTTCAGGCTTACTACAACCTCTGGAAGTGCCTACCTAGAAATGGGAAAGCATTTCAATGGATTTTGTGGATGGTTTGCCAAGAACAAGAAGAGGCAATGATAGTATTTGGGTTATGATTGATAGACTCACAAAAACAGCTCACTTCATTCCAGTGAATTCAGATAGAAATGCTCACAAATTAGCTCAATTATTTGTGAAGGAGATAGTGAGATTACATGGAATCCCCAAGACTATCATTAGTGATAGAGATACCTTGTTTACCTCGAGGTTCTGGGGTAGCTTTCAAGAGGCTATGGGGACAGAATTAAGCTTGAGCACAGCTTACCACCCACAAACAGATGGGCAAACTGAGATTGTTAACAAGATTTTAGAGGATTTGCTTAGAGCATGTATACTTGATTTTGGAGGCAACTGAGAAGATCATCTCTATTTAGCTGAATTTGCTTATAACAATAGCTATCAGTCCACTATAGGTATGGATCCATTTGAGGCTTTGTATGGGAAGCCTTGTGTATCTCCTGCATGCTGGATGGAGGCAGGTGAAAGAGTGTTGCTTGGACCAAAACATGTGAAAGAGACCTCTGCAAGGATTGAACTTGTAAGGTAGAGAATGAGAGAAGCACAAGAGAGACAAAAAGCCTATGCAAATAAAGGGAGAAGGCCAGTGGAATTTGAAGTGGGAAATTATGTATTTCTCAAAGTTTCACCAATGAGAAAAATATTGAGGTTTGGCAAGGCAGGAAAATTGTCACCAAGATATATAGGTCCATATGAAATTATTCAAAGAGGAGGAACTTTTGCTTATAAGTTGAAATTGCTAGAGGAATTGAGTAATATACATGATGTATTTCATGTATCTCAACTAAGAAGATGGGTGCATGATAAGAAGACCATTCTGAAATCTCCTACACAAGTTGAAATTCAAGAAAATCTGGTTTATAAGAAGGAACCAGTGGGTATTGTGACTAGAGAAGAAAAGAAATTGAGAAATAAAATAATTAAATTGGTTAAAATCCAGTGGAGTTTAGATGAGAGTGATTGTACATGGGAGACTGAAGATAGGATGAAAGATAAATATCCTAATCTATTTTCTGCTTAAAGGTATGCCTAAAATTATGATAAACTTAAACAACTTATGTATGTTTGATTGGTTTTAAATGCATGAGTTTCTGAAATTTCTAAAATGAAATTATGCTTTGTATACATTTGGATGGAAATGTATGAGAAAAATAATTGTGGGACACAATTCCTTTTAGGAGGAGAGTATGTGAAGACCCAAATTATTGAGATGAAAATAATTTTATAAAAATCAGTTAATGGAAAATATTTAAAGAATAAAATAAATTGAAAATAAATATCAAGAATGAGTGAAATAAATAAGTAAGAGAATAGTTGTTTTCAATAAATAATAATGAGAAGAAAATAACTATGTATGAATGAGTTCTATATTCACATATCTCATATATATATATATATATATATATATATATATATTGTATATAAGTAGTCAGAAGAGTATAGAGTGATAAAATAAACTCTTATGATGATTAAAATATATGAAACCAAATTAGTATTATATAGGTATAAATACATTTTATAATCAAGAGAAAACAAATGGCTTGAAACATTAGCAAGGAATTAATTGATAAAAAGATATATATGTGAACATTTCAGATTCGTCTTAAGAAAATAAATAATGTAAATAAGTCACATGAAAATAGTGTGTAGGTGAAACATGCAAATGGCATGTACACAGAAAAAGAAGAAAAGCAACTGAAATACCCGAAATGGAATCAAAAAAGAAAATGGCATATTTAGCCATAAAAACATATACAAAATTCTCTTATTTGTGTGGGGATAAAATGGGTTTTTCACTCCACTAAAACCCTAGCTAAATGTTTTAAAAATCAAAGGATAAGCAGCAGTTTATTTTTGAAAATAGAAAGATATTTTAGAAAAAGAAGAGCAAACTCACACTATTTTCAAGTTAGAGCATTCTCGGGGAAAGAAGAAGGAAGGTGAGTGATTAATCATCTTATGAGATTTAAGGCATTAAGACCCAAGTTAAGGGCAGCCATATTACTTTTATAAAACCATATCATGTTTTGTTTAATTTTATTCTCTGAATAAATAAATGTTGATCATGGTTGGTGTTTTGGCCGAGTCTTTGGTTGATGTTTGGATCTGTTTTGATTGTTTTGATTAATGCTTTTAAAAGACAAACACCCTGATTATAGAAATGGCTTCTGTAACTTATAATCCAATTTTATATGGGAATGCGTTAAACATTTTTACTGAGAAATAGGGTACTAATGAAGAATGAAGTAGGCAGTGTGAATAAGGGGATTCATGCTTATGTCAAGTTCATTTTAAAAATGATATGAACAATGCAATATATATATATATATATGTGTGTGTGTGTGTGTGTGTGTGTGTGTGTGTGCGCGCGCTGATTTGTTCAAATCACAAGTTAATATGTTTTTATGGGTTTTCCTCAAAAACCTTACCCTATGTTCACAGTAAAATAAATGTAAGGTTTTATATGACTTCACCAGATTTATGTAAGAAATGGGAATATTTCTGGAAATAAATATATGCAGGTCTTAGAAAATATGACTGAATAAAAATAACCTTAAAATGGGATGTGGTGTTTTACATGAATACTTTGTATGTCTGGCTGAAATCCCTGAGTGAGTTTAATACTCTCTGATTTATGAAAGGAAGAAAAGAATAGGAAGCATTTCAAGAATTAATAAAATTCTCCTGAAAGAAAATGAGAATGGTCTCTAGATTATAAAGCTAATCTAGGAGTAGTGCCTTGATCTATTCATCATTAGGTGGATGATGGGTATGTGCATGACTTGTTTAAGTCCTGTAGGCCTCTGTGTAAAGGGTTAATAGAATTGAGCCCCTTTGCAATGCACACATGGTGTTCAATGGCAAGAGTTAAGACCGAATAAATGATAAATGGGGATTGGGAAATTGAGCTATGGAATTAAGGGAGTCAATCCATAGGAGTATATGTACATGTAACTGAATTTTGTTGATGAATGAATACTTATGTGCATGTATGTTAGTATGAGCTTATATGTGTATATATATACACTCAGATTTTAGTATGAATCTAAATAAGTATCAAACATATGAGTCTGTGCACAGAGTTTAGTAATTATAAGTTATTTATAAACTATGATTTCACTCACACCAGAATATATTTTCTGACCCTATTTATTGCCTTTGCAATCTTTGGGGTGTCTCATTTTTATTGAGGCAGTTCAAAGTGTTGCTGCAGGGAAAGATGCTTGAGTAGCTTTCTTGTATGGATGTTTGAAGAACTTGCTGGTCTTATAATGCTTTAGAGAATTAGAAGTTTGATTGTAATAAATAATTTAGGCAAACTCTCTTATGTCTTGTGTATTTCCAGGATTGATACTTGCTTTGTTTTTCTTGAAAAAGAACATGTAAAAGAAAAAAAAACTTAAGTATTATATGTGCTTGTGAGTTGTTGATTCAAGTAGCAGACTCTGGAAATAATCTAGAGGATTATAATGAAGGAGAACATACCATATAATCTGATATGTGGATATATTCTCCTTGGCATGCTTGTTATATTTCAATTATAAAGATTAAGTTGTTTTTGAATAAATATGTGCCAAAGCATTGAGTGGGTGGGTTGAACATGGTCTTGTCTAACCAGTAAGGCTTGTACATGTCTTGTAATTGATACAAGTACATGCAAAAGCTTGAAGCAATAGTCTTCATATTTCTGGAGCAAACAAGACCATAGTGAAAGTTAATTCGAAATGCAACTAAATCCTATGACATGTCTAGAACAAGAGTAGGATTATGATATCATAAAACCTGAAAATCATAAGTATACAAGGATTTTAGGAATTGGAAATGGGTAAAATCTGGAACTGACTTCAATATGAAACTGAAGTAGCAAGTCAGAAATAGGGACAAACAATATAAACTCAAACAAGATTGTAGAGTAATTTTTTTAAGTGTTTAAAAATCCAGAACATCACACTCTATATGCTTTTAGCCAGAAATATGCAAAGATCTTTTCTAAAATCATATTCAACACTATTTCCAATCTAAATATCAAAAATCTGTATGACCTTTAGATTAGTTTACAACTCTATTACTCACATGATCATTACATGCTTCATGAACCTGGATATGTGCATTTTGCTTGACCTGAATTGCTTGTGCATGTTTGTGCATGTTTTGTGCATGTTTATGTTTGAATTCTGAATCTGGGCTAGACTAACCAGAGATCCATAGATCAAACCAAGTTTTAATATGTTTTATCATTCTAAAACAACATGTATGAATTTTTGAATCCCAAAGATCTAAAGCATGGGTTATAAATCCACAAATTAATCAATCTGGTTTATAGAATAATCTGGAAAATGAAGAAGAGAAATATAGGTGCTAATACTTGAAAAATGTATTAGTCAATCTTGAGTCATTCCAAGATGAAAATACCTAAAAATGTATTAGTTAATCCTGAGTCATTTTAAGGTAGTAACACTTGAATCATGTATTAGTCAGTCTTGAGTCAAATAAAAGATTAAAGTGTAAAAATAGCTATGTGACACAAAACTTTTCAATTATGGAAAATGTTGTGTGATTAAATTTCTTTGCTACTTTAACACTCTGATAGGCAAAGAAACATTTATATATCTTCACATATATAAATGATATGACTTGATTAAAATACTGATATTTTTATATTAGTAAATTCTGGATCTTGGGAAATTAATTAAAAGAAATGAAAGAGGCAAGAAAAGAAGTGATCTCTTGTTTTTTTTTTAAAAACTCAACTAAAAATCAGTAAAATATAGTAAAAGAAAAAAATGGGTCACTTCAAAACGCATCTCAATTCTTTTATTAGACCCTAAGTCTAATCTTTTAATTTGCATTTAGTTTACTTTCTTATTCCGTTGGCTACTTATTTACCCTAATTAGCATATTCTTTCCCTCGTCTCACCTCTATCTATTGTGAGATTTCCATTTGTTTAATAGGGAATGCTGTTGGTATGAGCCACATTCATTATCTTGCTTATTTAACTTAATATAAATCTTAAGTTCATTAAAATAGGCCTCTTTTATCATTCCTGCTTTATTTTCTTATTGACTTAATATAAATTATTTAAATAACCTTCTACCATTATTATTGCTCATTAATTTATTCAAAGTCTCAAAATAAGCTTTTCTGTTCTTATTACTTAATTATAACCTATGTTATAATTCTACCTGTAATTGTCATTTTCTCATCTTTTATAGTCCGTACATAATTCCATCATTTCTTTTCTGTTCTAATCTGCTTTCTTTTATTATGATATAGAATATTATTTTATTCTCGTATATTATATAATTCACTTATCATAATAACTATCTTCTTAAATAGTCTGCGCAGTGAATGCAGACCTAGGTTCATTATCATTTGCAGCTTTAAGTTCTTATCTAATAATTTACTTGATTCATGTCATACTTTCCTTTATTATCTTCTATTTTAGGAAGTAATTCTATTTTATTTGGTTGGTTATGAAAACTATATTTAAAAATCCATTTCCATATTTTAATATTAAATAATACTATAAACAATAATCCGTAATTGCTAGATATTTCTTTTACTATTTTGGAATAGTGTAAAATACAGTGGTTTCTCTATTTTGCACTAATTCTCTTTTTCTTTCTTTTATTCTAGCAATTACGTTCATTGTTGTCTTTTAAATATTAAATTATAGAAATGTATCCTATTTTCTAAACCAACCAATTAACCTTTTTGTTACTCCCAAATCTGGTTATTAGATTATTAACTTTTCTCATTTTAACGTCATTTATTACAGTAATTCCATTCCTCAAACTTTTATTACTTTACATCTTATTTCCTTCATTTCAGTATTCTTAATTATTTAATCCATATTCACGTTTAATCTATTCTGATCCATACACGAAGAAAGAGGAGAAAATAAAAGAAGCTTTCATAGAAATCCAAAACATAGAAACAGATGTAAATAAATACTAATACTGTAAATAAACTATAAATTCCTTATAGTTCAGCATAACTAAATTAATAGGATTAATTATTGAATAAAATTATCTAAACAGGAATTTAACGATAATATATCTTAAACTTAAAAGATATAAAAAAAAATCCACTCACATATCGTCCTTAGCTTTGCTTGTGCTCAACTTGGCTCCATGGTCCTTTTGGATCCCCTTCCAAGGTGCATAATATTTTAATTTAGAAGATCTCCTCCATAGAAATCATTTCTTTTTAGGGTTCGGCTTTAGGCTAAGAACCCAAAGAAATATTTTCTATTTAGGGTTCAGCCTCAGGCAATGAACCTATTGAGAGAAAATCTAATTGTTAGAAAATAGCTAGGCTTAGGGTCTTATTTATATTGGAGCTTGGGGATCTCAGACCATCGGATTCTTAGATTGAATATGGAGCCACCACGTCATAGGGTCGTTTGGAGCCATCGGGTTGAACAGCGTATGGCTCAGATCGCCTGAAAATAAAAATTTACATCACTGGCATGTTACCTAGACGATTCTTCGTCCAGGCCGAAGGCGGGTCGATCGGGCGGTCGACCGCCCTACTCCAAAGGTTGACCGTGGCGCCTTATGGGTCGACCTAACGGTCGACTGATGTAATATATATATATATATATATCGTTTTGTTACTTGTTTTTGTTTCATTCTTAACTTCTTCATATTGACCCAGATTTTGACAAGTTACATATGAAAACTGATCAGAAAATATCCCCGGTCGCAATGGTATAAGTTTCGAAGCCATATTACGATAATTCCAAAAATGTTTATTTTTATTACTTATCGTTATACGCTAAATTTTAATTATATAAAAATGTGGGATGTTACAAACATACACACACACATATATATATAATATTACATATGTACATCCATTAAACTTATTATTTAAAATCACATAAAAGCTACTTTAATATTTCAAAATAAATAAATATATATATATACAAATTCATTTGGACACAAAATATTTTAATAATTTTTTATTTAAAGCTCATGGCATTAATACAAAATATTTTTTTAAATAATTTCCGTAAGGAAATTATGATTTTTTTAATTTTGAAAAACAATTTGATGATGTATGTATATATATAATAATATGTTTATTAAAACACACACATATACAGAAATATATATATATATATCTCATGGCTTTAATAGAAAATGTTTTTAAATAATTTCCATACGACAATTATGATTTTTTATTTTGAAAAACAATTTCATGATGTATGTAGATATAATATTACACACACACAAAGATATATATATATATATATATGTGTGTGTGTGTGTGTGTGTGTGTGTGTACACATACACACACAAATGTGTATTTCATTTAACATACATATTAAAACAATTTATAATATTATAATATGTATATTTAATTATTTATATATTTAAAATTTAACATATACATAATCACATAAAATTGTAATTCACTTTTATTCCAAAATAATGACGTATATATAAATGTATATACATGATTTAACAAATTAAATATACAACCACATACTTTGCACTCGTGTAAATTAAAATAAATTGGTTCAAAGTCTCTTTTAGACATTGTCAATTTTGAAATTTAAAAGGGAAAAAAATGTGATTCAATAGCCAAAATCATATGTCCAAATATATATACACACACACACAAAGGAAATTAATCACATATATACACACACATAATCACATATTCACATCTCATGTTGATAACACATACATATAAGGATTCATGATAGAAGCTGATTTATTAAAACATAAAGCATATGATGATAAAGTATATAACTATATAAATTTGTAAATATGGATAGTACCTTGCAATTGCCCAAGAATACTCTTTGAATATTAATAATTCCGATTGAATCTCTATTCAACACTTCCAAAAGGCATAACCCGATTAAGAAAGCTATACACCATTCTATAGATTTTAATTGAATTTTTAGTTTTTATTGCTTGAATTAATGGAGAGAGGAGCGGGATTTCGGCTAGAAATTATGGGGAGAGATGGAGGCTGAAACCCTAAAAGAGAATAGGAGAAAGGAGTGGCTAAAAGTGTTTAAATAGCATAGGAAAGAAGGGTTTAAAGATTGAAGCATCTTTCCTTTGCTATTTTACACCCTTTGGGAATCAAATTCCAAGCCTTCCTCTCAAAGTCATGGTCGACCAAACATCAGCCCATATATCGATAAATGTGTATACAACTTTTATATACATAATATTTTTAATACCGATCAATTTTTTTTTGATAATTAATATTTCATAAATATTAGTTAATTTAATTAATAATTATAATTAAAATTAATTAATTCTGGTGATGGAGGATCTAACATTGTAGTTGTTTTGACTCTTTAGGTGTAAATTTTGTCAGCAAATAATATCAAACAATTAGAAAATTAAAGTTCATAGTTCACCTTAGCTAATGGTGTCATTATGACCAAGTTTATTACTTACAAAGCTTTAGTAAAATCTAATTTTACTAACTTAAGCGTTATTCGGTAATGGCAATTATTTCACTAAGTCTTTTTGTCAAACTATATCACATTAGGACTTATAGAATTTGGTAATGGTAAAAATTCCAATATCGTCCTCATTTAACTTTATATTCCAAACACAAAGTGCTTGACTCAATAATAATAATAATAGTAATAATTAATCGTACTACTCTGCCTACAGACTTTGACTTTGAGTTACTTTAGTTGATCCAGTGATACTAATCAACTATAACCGAGGAGACGAATTATCTCTTGAATAGTGTTTCACTTCCAATGTTCCACTCGACCCAACTATAGTGTTCGATGGATGCTATGCCATAATTTAACTATAATCAAAGCCGAGTTTTCATATTGAAGCTTGATGGTATTCGCAAATTGCGGGAATCGTGAAATATGTCACATCGATATTCTCTATTTGACCTTATATATATTAACCAACATAAAACTATCGAGTGAGTTATTTCATAGTTATCCAATAACTATCGGTATGTAACTCCTTGGTGCCCCCGACAACCATAAGTAACACACTACCCAACATTTGGAGAGTGTTACATACTTTAGTCTTAATGGATGTATCGATATCTTGTCTCGATACATCTTGACTAGGAGCATTTGAAATGTTGTGTTTCTTACATTGTGTAAATTGCTAATAATTACAACACCTTGTAATTACTATCACAAAAAACACCATTTATGGATTTTCGATTAAATATACTTAAATTGAATAATTAATTACTTATAACACATTATAACAAGTATATAACAGAAAGAAAACACCTTTTATTACGAGTAAGATTTGTTATGAGTTAGATATATGTAAAAAATTACATAATTGCCCCTAGGGCATACCCCTAACTCTATCAATCTCTTACTTGCACTTGGTGTCAATAATGGAATCTTTTTCTAACTTCGTTGATCGACTCAAAAACTAATCCGGCCAATCCCTTAGTGAACGGGTATGCTACTTTGTTCTAATTATCTACTTTGTCAAAAACCATCTTTATCAACTAGAACTATTCGGAGTATGTCTCTAGACTCTAGTGAGCTCTAGGTTCTTTTATGAACTGTGTTACGACGTTATCATGTAACAATGTAATGAGATTCCCAACACTTGGAACCACCCTCAGCTTAGTTATAAATTTGTGCATTTATATTTATACATTGCTTTTATTATGGTGCTATTCAAAGCAAAGTACTTAGCATTTTCAATGAATTAGCCACGACCTTTTCTTTAGAACATTTCCAACTCAAAGCTCCTTAACTAAGGTTTGAACATGAATTAGACATTGACAGATTATACTCAATATAACTTATGAAGTTTATGTCCAAATACTTCTTCATAAGGAGTTCATTGTTTATGTAAACAATTCTCTAGTATTTCATAAATACTTCGTGTAACACCACGTGTTTTTATGCTAATTAATTAAAAAGAATTCAATAAATAAGTAGTAATGCTAAAAATAGAATTTTTTGCAAACTTCAGAATTTGGTTGCGACACTTATACCATTCGGTGCGTGCGTGGCAATTTTCTAATCAATTTTCATATCTAAAGTTTTCCAATCAAAGTTCAAACGAAAAAGTTATTAACATTTGAAGTTTTAGTATAGAAAATAATTATATATGTAAATACGGAAATAAAAATAAATTAAACACTAATTGATAATGTTAATGGAAACATAGATGTTAATAAATCTTAATGTTAAATTAAATCTTAGAGAATATATAAAGTGGGAAAAAAATGAACGAGATGGGTTAAACAAGGAACTAAATTAACAAAATCATCGCTGATAAATAAATGCATAAAACTAATCACATGTCAACCCGTAAAATTCCAAGGTCGACCAGTAGCGGTCGACCAATGGCAATGGGCGGTCCAAGGTCGTATAAAAATTTGTTAATAGGCGTAGGATTGAACATCGTTGATCTATCTAATTATTTTTCTTAGCTGCCGAGTCATTGATGTGTGTTCTGGATGGATCTCAAGGTTTCCTATGCTAAATCTGACGCTCCAAATCAGTCCCTAACCCCTATAAATTAACAACTAACTAAACTCTAATTCATTTAGAAAAATTTCTTCTTACTAAAACTCCACCATTTTTCTCTTCTCCTCCAAATTCTAGAAATAGTAAACTATTATAATATATATATATATAAGTAGAAGGAAATAGAGAATAAGAGAAGAACAAGATCGATTCAGAGCATGGACATAAAGGTAAAACATGAATCTTAAACTCTAATCTAAATTTAATTCAATCCTTCCCCAAATCTATAATTTTAATAGATGTGTACCCTTTTTATTATTTGATTTGAAGTAAGAGGGAGTCAAATAAAAAGGAATGAGTCTAGATCTAAAGAATTGGAAAGCTAAAGCAAGGTTAGTGGGAAAATTATTGTTTTGCCATAAGATTAGAATTATATCATTGTGATCTATATCATTTATGCCTATGTATAATCAATTTGGAAATTTAATTGTAAGTGCGTAATAATTAGATTTAAATCTTAGTTTGGATAATTTATTGTTTACGCGTAATGAATTAATGTAAATAACGAATTGAATAATGAATTATATACACATGATGATTATGGAATACATCTAATGAAATTGAATACGGAATAGATCTAACGATAATGATTACAGAATAGTTCTAATGAATTTGATTATGGTATATATTTAATGAAAATTAGAAAACTAGCCAACATATTATTTACAATAACTTGTTAAGAATTTGTTAATAATAAATTGGTATTTGAATGTAGGATAACAATGCAAAACAAAGAAATTTTATTAAGATTTAGGGGTTTAAGTAATATTTTAATTCATTGGAATTTTGGATGTTGTAAGTAAATTTCTATGTTTTATCAAGTTTAAATAAGTAAAAGTGCGATGTTTGAAATGACAAGGAATAGAAGAAAAAATGGAAGAGATGTAAAAAATAGGGATATTCACCGTATTTTATTCTGTCTATTTCTAATAATAAAATGATAGTTCCTTGTGATTGCAAACACCATACAAATCTCTCTTTTTAGATAAGACATGGAAATTTACAGTGTTAACGTTTTTATGATAGAAATGTAGTTCCAATGCATTAAAATGCAGTAAACCCCAAGAGTTAAATGGGGCTATATGAACGAGATAAGAATATCCTAAAACGATAAAATGTGAAATACCAATAAAAATGGGAAGTAAATAAAAAGGAAATTCGAAGGATAGGCATGAAAAAGAGGATAAAATGGGAATAGAGATAGAAAAAGGGAAAATCAGATATGAACAATGGAGAATAATATTAGGAACCAGATAAGAGGAATGGGGTAAATAAACTTAAAGTAAATAAAAAGGTTAAATGCATAATAAAATGAATACCTAGGGTCAAAGGTAAATTGTAGAGGAATGTTAATTAGGTAAGAATATATATATATATATATATACACATTACTAATATATATATATATATACACACACACATAGCCTCAAAGTATGTATTTATAATGGGTGTGAACTTTGAAAGTTAATATGGATTAAATGAATAGAATGATATGTCATTAGAATAGTTTGGAATGCAAGGTCAGTAGTGTTACATACAGAAGCATGCCCACTGCAAAGGGCTACCAACATTTGTGTATGCATTATACTGATGTGAGACATGCCCAACCATAGGACCCGTGGAGAGTATATACTTGCGTATAGATAGAAGAATACCCCAATAAAAAAAGCTAGTCTTCTTCAAAAAAATAAGAAATGGGGGTATTGCTTTGATTGCAATAGGAAATCTAAATCGGGTGATGAGCGAAAAACGGCACTATGACAAGAAGTTAGCTGAATTGGTACCAAATAAAGGAGTAGGACTGTGCATAAGTCGAGAATGTCATCAATCCTTAGTGGTCAACGTGAAAGGCTGTAACGACCCGAAATTTTCGACCCCGAAAATTGACACTAATACGTTCACTGTATAGAGTGCCGAGCAATCGAGTGCTTGAAATTCCAGACTGTTAGGGTTAAGAAGAAAAAGAGGTAGAAGAAGAAACAGAAAAACATAAGCACAGAATCTCACAATCACAGCGGAACAAATATAATATCAAATAACAACATTTATACAAGAAGCTGTAAATGTCAATTTACATACAATATATCAGAGTACAATCATTCACAAACAAACTGGACAGTTGTAATAACCTGCTCCCAGACTACTATCAATACAATCTCAACTACACAGCGGAATATATATAGCTAGATACGTAGAAGCCTCCTGCTCCAAGCCTTCCTCCAAAATACGTCAAAGCTACCTGAATCACTTGGCTACTCATAAAAATTTGAGTACCCAAGATATTAAGAAAACAGAAAATAAACTCCGGGTCAGACATGGGTCTGGTGTTAGTAAACAGTTAAGTTGTTTAACTTGAAAAACTTTTGAAATAAAAGGTATCTCATAAGACTCATCGCACATAAACACGGACAAGTTTTTCCCTTACGATAACCAAAACATTTGATAGGAAATCCAGTTATATTACAATAGTGTCTAGGGTTTTCAATATAAAATAGGAAATAGCTGGAATGCGTACATCTCACGTTCCAACATAGTTGGGCACAATCAAAACCGTACAGGCACTTATTAGAGATTGGATTCCATACAATGGCAGGGCTACTGGGGTACCGCCCGTCACAACACGTGGTCTAGATCACCGTACCGAGGATCCACCCTGATCCCCTGCAACACAAGACCGGAGCTACCCCTTGGGGAAAATCTAGACAGGGGAATAAAAAGGGACCTCTAGACAGGGGAAAATCTTATCCTACTTGGGTGCTACCCACTTAGCCTTGCGTGCACCTCCCCTGTTTTAGCCATTCCCGGTTGATGAGGCTTGAGGCTACGATTACATTTATAGCACACATATCTTGGAATGCTCACCATCCTCAAATGACGATGGTCTGATAGCATTCATCCATACAAGTCCTTTCTGGGTTCGAACGAAACCGAAGGCACTATCTTCGTTACACTCGTTTTGGAATCACCCTCAGAGTTAACGACAAATAGCCCTTGCACTCTGAATCTTCATTCTCGATCTTCACTTGAGATTTCACGACCTATCGTTTAATTTGGATCGATGTGGTTTTCGGATATCCATTTGGAAATCCGATCCCGGTCTCATCGAAATCCAAACGCCGTCTTTTAAGTCCAAATTGTTTAAGTTAAACAATTTAATTTAAATTCAGAACATCATATTCACACAACAATTCATCACAGATAACTTATTCAAATAAATGATTCACATTCATCAACAGTTCAATCCAAAGCATTACATATCACAGAATATAACCGAATAACATATCAGAGATATTAATCAATCCAAGCATTCAATACAATTGAATCATCCATAAGCAAGATTAATTAATTGTACAATTCCTAATTAATTTAATTTAATCTCCAAATAAATTAAATTAATTAAATTAATCACTTTAATTACTTTTGAATCCTGCTTAATTAACCTTAATTAATTATAACTCATGTATCTTAATTAATTAATGAAATTAATTAATCACCCCTTAATTATTCACATTAATTAATTAACCTTTAGTTACTTACATTCATTAATTATACTATAATTAATTACATTAATTAATGATCCTTAATTAATTACATTATGTAATTATCCTTTAATTAATTACATTAAGTAATTAACCTAATTACTTACACTAATTATTTAACCTTTAATTAATCACATTAATTAATTATTCTTTATTTAATCACATTAATTAATTTGATATACCATTTTCCATAATTAATTACTTAATTACATCATTTTATTTTTGAAAACAATTAGAGATCACCTTAATTTTTTTACCTAATATATAATTATTCTAAACCAAATTAATTTAACTTAAAAACACTTACCTTTATAATTCTAAAATTTGAAGCTTGCTCTGAAAATTTTTTAAATACCTTTTGCTTTGAAAACTTGCTTCATATTTTTCACTTTAAACTTGGTTAATTCATTTTCTAAAACTCTCGGGCCCAAGCCCAAAATCCTCGAGCCAACACTCGATCTCCCCTCTCTACTTCCTCCCTTCGTGGAATCTGTTAGATTACTCACGTACAACTTTGAGTAAAACTCTATCTTCCCCGATGCATTCCTTTTTCTCCAATCCCCTAATCAGTACAGCACCTACCAACTTGACACACGCACACACGTGCACGTGCACATAGGATCGTCGTCGCTCCGACCTACGATGCTACCACTAGCAAGTCGATGACGACCCTCTCCCTCGATTCCGACCACCGGAACTTCGAAACGAATACGAAAACGAAAACAAGCTACATGAATACCCACTGGAACGAACCTGATCACCAACAACCACCTCAGTTTTCCACCTCCGGTCACCAGAAGCTGCGGCACCCCGTCAAAACCTTCGCCGTAGAACTACGCTCCTATTCCCCCTACTCTGATCAAGTCTGATGCACCCACGACGACACAATTGCCTCGATAACCCAGTCGTCTCGGTCATACGTTGATCAGGCGTAGGACTGAAAATCTATAAGTATTTGGTAAACCCGTTTTCAACACCTAGTGAAAATACTTGGAAAATATTTTGGTGAAAATATAGAAAACATTTTATACTATACACATATAGTATCTTTCGAACCATACTCTTTATATGAATCACATATAAATCTGCTTTATACAAAATCGATATCTCCAAATCGATAATTCTCAAACTTGGCTTTCCAAATTCCCAAAAATTGATTTTTCCAAAATCAAAAGCCTTTCAAAAATCAATGGGTTCCAAAAACCTTTTTCCCCAAAATCATTCTCATAAAATCATTTATTTATATAGATATTATATATAAGTTTATTCTTCCAACTTGAAAATTCTTTGGATCACTTCATACTTATATAAATTCCCTCTTTATAATTCAAATATTTTCAAAAAAATCTTTTCTTCTGGTTTTAGATTCAACAAGGGGAGTTTATCTTATATATAACAAAAATATATTTAACTTTATTTTTGTCAAATCAAATAGTCAAGTTTGATTATTCTTATAAAGTTATTTCAAAATATACTTTTCCTTTCAATCATTTTTACTTTTCTTATCAAAATCTCCCATATCTATTTCATTCAAGCACGTACGATGTACATGTATCATTCGTATGCAATATCAAATTCGATCGCTCACTCGATCACATAATTTCAATTCTGAACTAGTATCGTCCACCCGACTTCCTAGTGCGGACTCAGATCTGGTTTCTTGATCAGAAACCATCATTCTCCTTGCATAGCCATAACTATGATAGAGAATTTCCAGAAACAATCAAAAATCCATATCCAGGGTTCGCCGTCGAAAATCAAGTGAAAAATCCCAACTCGGATCGATATACTATCTCGAAATTCTGTGCTCGAATCTGGATCAAATCATTATGCGAATAGAATAACATACGTACATCCTATGTATTTTATCTTCATTGATTATTAGCTAAATCAATTCTCTTTTTATTCACCTTCATTTTGATTGTCATTCACTTATTCACAATTGCTTCCATTTCCATTTGGGTTATTACTTCAACTCTTATCTCAATAGGTATTTAAATATAAACAGTTTGCACTCAGACCAACTTGAATTTAGAAAATAGCTTTAAAAGTTTAAAATAGTTATGTAGCAGTAAAATAGTTATTAGTTGTAAAATAGCTGTAGAATAGTTAAGTAATTGCAAATAGTTGTAAAATAGTAATTAGTCATAAGGTAGTTGTAAAATAGTAATTAGTTTATAAAACAGTTGTAAAATTGTTGTAAAATAGTTAAATAGTTCCAAAAATAGTTGTAAAATAAGTAAGATAGTTTGGGTTTTAAAAAGAAAGATTGTATAGTAAATAGCTTGGAAAAATAGATTTAGGAAAGTTTATGTTAAAATAATTTGTTTGAAAATAGTTTCAGAGCCAAACTGGTTCAATCTTCCAATCTCCACTTCAATCAATCTTCAATTTCCAATCCTATTAAATTGATTCAATTTCAATTTATTTTAAATTAACTTCAGTTCCCATTCAAATTCAAATCAATTCTCATTTGAATTTAAACATATTCAACTTTGATTTCACTCCCAATTAATTTAATTCAATTCCAGTTAGAATTAAGTGAAAATTAATCACACATCCTTAAAACGGAACTTAATTTCAAAGCGGGTCCCTGTCATAAAGAATATATATTCTACGTCCCTGTTTCTGTTTTCCGCTAATTTATTCCCCAAATTACCCTGCGTTTGTGCGAGCTCTAATTCTTCTTCTTATTTTTCGATTTAAATGAAAAACTGCAATTAAATTGAAGACGTATCCAGTTTTTTTATGAAATATGATATTCTTAATATTTGCAGTTATAAATAATCGCAACAAATTTCTGTAGATATATACGATAGTTGCAGAAATTTCTGCAACTATACGCAATAGTTGCAGACATTTCTGCAACTATACGCAATAGTTTGCATTTGTGCAACTATATGCAATAGTTGCAGAAATGTCTGCAACTATACGCAATAGTTGCAGAAATTTCTGCAACTATTGCAAATAGTTGCAGATAATTCTACAATTATTTGCAATAGTTGCATTTCTGCAACTATTTGCAATAGTTGCAGAAATGTCTGCAACTATACACAATAGTTGCAGTTATTTCTGCAACTATAAGCAATAGTTGCAGAAATTTCTGCAACTATACGCAATAGTTGCAGACATTTCTGCAACTATTTGCAATAGTTGCAGTTATTTCTGCAACTATAAGCAATAGTTGCAGAAATTTCTGCAACTATACGCAATAGTTGCATTTCTGCAACTATTTGCAATAGTTGCGGAAATGTCTGCAACTATATGCAATAGTTGCAGATATTTCTGCAACTATACAATATAGTTGCATAAATTTCTGCAACTATACCCAATAGTTGTAGACATTTCTGCAACTATACCATATAGTTGCAGAAATATCTGCAATTTTGTGCAATTTTTATGAATTTGAAAAAAATCGAACTGTTAAATATTTGCTGATTTGTCTGCAAATATTTGAAATAATTGCACCTTTAATACAAATATAAATTTTTGGTATCAACAATGGATCTCATTTTAAAGATCATAAAATTTGTGATTTTTTGGTGAAAACGGTATGTTGATCAGGTTTTTGTAAATAAAGTTATACACGTTTGAAAAGTTTAAAACATAAAGGGTATTTGTGTATTTTTGCGTGCGTGGATTTGAAAATAAGGAGCGGAAACGTAAATGTTGGTTGTGAAGGATGTTTTATCTATTTTAAAACTTGTTAGGGATGTGAGCCAAACTATCCCATTTCCTATTAGTTTCCATTTTATTTCTGTAATGGATGTATTATCTCAATCCACTTCTTAATTCATTTAAAACAATCCAATTCACAGTTTCATAGATTATTAATAACAACAGGATGATAGCAGGATATGTTAAAGTAAATAAACAATCAAATTATCTAAAACATCTATCAGTAGCATCCATTACCTATTTCCAGAACTCAAACCCGTCTTGAGATCACACATGACTCCCTTTCAAATTCAACCCATTTAACTTCCCTAAGTTAAATTCAATTTAATCCAGTCAACCTTACTCAATTTGAATTCTCCATTTCAAATTTTAAACCCTTATCAATATCCCTTCTCGCTTATAAGTTCAAAAACTTATTTCTCTTTGGGTTTTTACATCACATTTCAGGGGAAAAATTCAAAACTCAACACTTAGTATTACTTCCAATCAACTTTGACATTATGTATATCCCACATATACATATTTATTTCCTTTGCACACCAAGTCATATTTTAAATTTTAAACCATTCTTGGTTTTTAATTCAAACAAATTCCTTTAAATTTTTTAAAACAACTCTTGTTTTAAAACAAGACTCCTTCATTCAAAAATATTCCGAATAGTATTATTTATTATATCTTTTAACACTTTGAAACAATTTCAAATTCTCTGGACTTAGATTTAAAACTTCACAATTTAAATCCATTCCAACTTGCAAGTCATGCTTATCTAAATTGTTACCTAAACATTCCATTATTTAGACATAATAACCATTTTATGATAATAACCAAGATTATCATATCTGACAATCAATTCACTATATATTATCTTATAATTTGTTGGAAAATCAAATCAAGGTACTTTTTTTCAACATTCTGAAAACACTTCTACAAATTTCAGGATTTTATCTTCTGATTTGAATCCATTTCAAGCTTATCTTATTTGTATAGTTCGTATTATTCAATTCCTATTTGGATATATATATATATATTACCACTTAAATTCTGATGATCTTATTAAATTTCAATAACCAATAACCAATTATCTTAATATATATAATAATTAGAAAAATTATTGCTTTATATATCAAAATATAAGCTTATATAAAAACTACTTTTAAAAGCCATTTTTAAAATCATTATATAAGAAAATAACAAGTACGCCCTCATATAATACACTCGACTCATTCTAGGGTACTACTGACCCTATCCATAATGAGTAAACCCACCAGAGCCAAGGTTCTCACTTAACCTTCAGCTCTGATACCAACTGTAATGACTAGAAATTTTTGACCCCAAAAATCAACACTAATACGTTCACTGTATAGAGTGCCGAGCAATCGAGTGCCGGAAATCCCAGACTGTTAGGGTTAAGAAGAAAAAGAGGTAGAAGAAGAAATAGAAAAACAGAAGCACAGAATCTCACAATCGCAGCGGAACAAATATAATATCAAATAACAACATTTATACAAGAAGCTATAAATGTCAATTTACATACAATATATCAGAGTACAATCATTCACAAACAAACTGGACAGTTGTAATAACCTGGTCCCAGACTACTATTAATACAATCTCAACTACACAGCGGAATATATATAGCCAGATACGCAGAAGCCTCCTACTCTAAGCCTTCCTCCAAAATACGTCAAAGCTACCTGAATCACTTGGCTACTCATAAAAATTTGAGTACCCAAGAGTTTAAGAAAACAGAAAATAAACTCCGGGTCAGACATGGGTCTGGTGTGAGTAAACGGTTAAGTTGTTTAACTTGAAAAACTTTTGAAATAAAAGATATATCGTAAGACTCACCGCACATAAACACGGACAAGTTTTTCCCTTACGATAACCAAAACATTTGATAGGAAATCCAGTTATATTACAATAGTGCATAGGGTTTTCAATATAAAATAGGAAATAGCTGGAATGCTTACAATCAAAACCGTATGGGCACTTATTGGAGATTGGATTCCATACAATGGCAGGGCTACTGGGGTACCGCCCGTCACAGTACGTGGTCTAGATCACCGTACCGAGGATCCACCCTGATCCCCTACAACATAAGACCGGAGCTACCCCTTACTGGATAGTCCGAATAAGACAACCCCGCAGTTGGCGCGACCAACCGCCCACTAAGCCGAATAAAAAGGGACCTCTAGATAGGGGAAAATCTTATCCTACTTGGGTACTACCCACTTAGCCTTGCGTGCACCTCCCCTGTTTCAGCCATTCCCGGTTGATGAGGCTTGAGGCTACGATTACCTTTATAGCACACATATTTTGGAATGCTCACCGTCCTCAAATGACGATGGTCTGATAGCATTCATCCATACAAGTCCGTTACGGGTTTGAACGAAACCAAAGGCACTATCTTCATTACACTCGTTTTGGAATCACCCTCAGAGTTAACGACAAATAGCCCTTGCACTCTGAATCTTCATTCTCGATCTTCACTTGAGATTTCACGACCTATCATTTAATTTGGATCGATTTGGTTTTCGGATATCCATTTGGAAATCCGATCCCGGTCTCATCGAAATCCAAACGCCGTCTTTGAAGTCCAAATTGTTTAAGTTAAATAATTTAATTTAAATTCAGAACATCATATTCACACAGCAACTCATCACAGATAACTTATTCAAATAAATGATTCACATTCATCAACAGTTCAATCCAAAGCATTGCATATCACAGAATATAACAAATTAACATATCAGAGATATTAACCAATCCAAGCATTCAATACAATTGAATCATCCATAAGCAAGATTGATTAATTGTACAATTCTTAATTAATTTAATTTAATCTCCAAATAAATTAAATTAATTAAATTAATTACTTTAATTACTTTTGAATCCTGCTTAATTAACCTTAATTAATTATAACTCATGTATCTTAATTAATTAATGAAATTAATTAATCATCCCTTAATTATTCACATTAATTAATTAACCTTTAGTTACTTACATTCATTAATTATACTATAATTAATTACATTAATTAATGATCCTTAATTAATTACATTATGTAATTATCCTTTAATTAATTTCATTAAGTAATTAACCTAACTACTTACACTAATTATTTAACCTTTAATTAATCACATTAATTAATTATTGTTTATTTAATCACATTAATTAATTTGATAAACCATTTTCCATAATTAATTACTTAATTACATCATTTTATATTTGAAAACAATTAGAGATCACCTTAATTTTTTACCTAATATATAATTATTCTAAACCAAATTAATTTAACTTAAAAACACTTACCTTTATAATTCTAAATTTTGAAGCTTGCTCTGAAAATTTGTTAAATACCTTTTTCTTTGAAAACTTGCTTCATATTTTTCTCTTTAAACTTGGTTAATTCATTTTCTAAAACTCTCGGGCCCAAGCCCAAAATCCTCGAGCCAACACTCAATCTCCCCTCTCTACTTCCTCCCTTCGTGGAATCTGTTAGATTACTCGCGTACGACTTCGAGTAAAACTCTATCTTCCCCGATGTATTCCTTCTTCTCTGATCCCCTAATCAACACAGCAACTACCAACCTGACACACGCACACACGTGCACGTGCACATAGGATCATCGTCGCTCCGACATACGATGATACCACTAGCAAGTCGATGACGGCCCTCTCCCTCGATTCCGACCACCGGAACTTCGAAACAAATACGAAAATGAAAACAAGCTACATGAATACCCACTGGAACAAACCTGATCACCAACAACCACCTCGCGTTGCCATCTCCGGTCACCAGAAGCTGCGACACCCCATTCAAACCTTCGCCGTAGACCTATGCTCCTATTCCCCCTACTATGATCAAGTCCGATGCACCCACGACGACACAATTGCTCGACAACCCAGTCGTCTCGAGCAGTGTCTTAAACCCTAGATCGCCGTCGCCAAGCCACCCCGACGATCTAAAAATCCTCCGACTATTTTTCCCTTGATCCCTGACCTTCACAAAACCTTCAGCATCAACCCGCGGCTCCACCCATCTCCGATTGCCGAGAAATCGATGAAAGTCCAATTTCCGTTCAACTCGTAAATTCTCCTCAAATACAAACTTAAAAATCTAGATATTACCATCAAAATTCATCATTTTCGAAAACGAATCTAATTATGTAATCAAAACATGAAATTCAAACAATCGATTTTCTGACTTTAATTGATTTTCACTGTTTTTCTTGTTTTCTAAATAATTACTCAATATATTCACTTGAAAATATTTAAAAAAAAATGATATTATATCCATACAAACATTTTTCCTTTAATGATCATAGCCTAAAATTGTTTGGATGAAGAGATATGAATTTATTTAAAGTGTTCTTGCCTGTTACACAAAACAGAGGCATGTATATACATATACACAGACATGCACACACAATCAACTCATACATATATACATGCAAGCATATTCATACATTCATGCAAACATTTCACAACATAACTACAAGGATTTATCACATGCATCAGGTTATAAAACAGATTTAACTTTTAAAAGTGATGTTTACTCACCTAATTTTTTTTTGAAACAGATGAACAGGCTTTTGAAAACTGGACAGCACTTGATTTTGAACATCTTGAATTTGATCTGAAACTTGAGGTTGAAGCTGATAGTTGATTTGAATTGCAACTTGATTTACTTGTTTAAGTTGAGTTTGAAATCTTGAATTTGCTCAGGTTGAAACTTGAAAGAAGTTGTTGTTTGATTTTATTTTCAGTTTTTATTTAGAAGATGAAAGAAAGGAAGAAAGGAGTTGAGAAATGAATATGGAATAGTTTGAACTGTAAAACAGGCTTCTCTAAACATTTTATTATTATTAATATTTAGTTTAAAAGAAAACCATTTCCACTTGTCTTTGCAAGTTATACTTAGCTTATAAATGTTTAATGCATGTATTTTTAGCTTACAAATGTCCAAACCTATATTTAAATATTTTCTTATGTTTTTATTAATATATGTTTATATTTTTATGTTTATACTAATTATGTTTATCTTATGAAATTCAAAAGATATATATATATATATATATATTAAAGCCTTTTACTTATTCTTGTATATAATTTTTAAAAAGAAAGTATTTTAAACCTCTTTATTAAATCTTATTTCAAGCTTAAAATATTAATCTTTAGTGTTTTCGAAAATATAGAATTTAACTTTAAATATCTTTGAAAATTGTTATATTGAATTTGAACCAAAGCTTCCTATTCACAATGTATATAAATATATATACATTATAATTAGAAAACATTCTTATTTGTTTTTGAAAAGATAAATTTACCAGTTTAAATAATTATAAAAGAAGATAAATATTTATATCTGGATATTTTTAATTATCAGAATTTATTTGTCCCACTTATAAATCAGTATTTTTAATAATTTAATCCAGTTAATTACCAATTAACAGATGTCTAAAAATCTGGGTTATCACAAAGGCAGGGGTTACATCTAACAGGAGTACACTGCCTACTAGTGTACGGTCATGTTGGGACACTCATAGCCACATTGTTTGCTAGTTTGATTGTTAGGAGGCAAGGCTAGTTAACCCTATTACAGAAGTCTTTCAAATGTGCATGGGGTAGTCCGCAGAGCTGAGTCCACAGCCGGTGGGGCTGAATCCACCATTATATTAGTCCATAGAGCTGAGTCTACAATCGGGAAGCAGAAAAGTGTTAACCCAAACATTGGATCAACACCCTAGTTTGAGTTTGAAGCACCAGCCCTGTTCTGATAGGGCAATATCACAGATCACATATATAGAAAAAGAACAATAAAAGAAAGAAGGTAGAGAATTTTTATAGTGGTTCGGCTGTTAATAAAGCCTACGTCCACTTTATTGTTTTATTATAGATTGATTGCTGTTACACGGAGTGTTTGATTACAAGGCTTTGATTACCCTTTGGTAGATTGAATCTCTAGAGTTAGAATACACTGGAGAATCACAACGAATCCCTTTGAAGATTATTGTGAGGGAGGTAGAGAGTGAAGAATGTTTCCAGCAGATCTTCAGCAACCAGTCTGGAGGAGATCCAGTTTATGGACTAGGCCACTTCATCAACTGCTCGTAGGTAGGTACTGAACAACCTAAGGGGGTTTGGCTTGCGATCCGAGCCAAAACCATGGATCGCTAGCGATTTATGGTCTATGGATCGCTATCGATCCATAGACTTGGCTTGCTTGCAAACTAACCACTTAGGTTCTCTCTCCGTCATTCCAACACGCTAGGTCACCTCCATTCAAAGTTCCATATGGATTGCTAGCGATCCATCGTGTATGGATCGCTAGCGATCCATACACTTGGTATTTTTTATTCATGTCTTTTAGGCTTCTTCCCCTCCTTTATGTCTTAGCGATCCACTACCTTACATGGATCGCTAGCGATCCATAGGGCATGGATCGCTGGCTATCCAAGCACTTAACCTATTTTTGAAATCTGAAGTTTGGGATGCTTCCATGTTGTTGTTTGCGAAGTCTTGTTGCACATTGCTTCGTTTTGATGACGATCTACCAGCTATATACACTAAACTGCTAATTGGGCTGAAAAAATGCTGGTCTCTTAATTTAGTCAATCTCACTCGTTGCTTTAGTAATATAGCTTGGCTCTCGTTAACTCCTTACCTTAGCCTTTCTAGTTAAGTTCTAAGCCATTCTAATGTCATGGGATTGTTCCGTTTTCTGCTGGATCCTGCTAGGTTAAGAACCCGGATAACAATTTGCCCCCTACAGTACGTCTTCATTGTAAACAAGGTTGGTTCTAGAAGTTATCGATTTCAATATCTGTCTGTCGAATTCCAAGTGATCGCATTAGAGTTTTACGAATACGTGGTAGGTCATGCTTTTGATCACCTAGGTTTGGTCTCGATCGCTATTGCTTGATGTAACGGATCAAATTTCTTCACGTAGTTTCCTGGTATGCTTCAAAAGTTGGGTAAATATCTGTAACGACCCAGTGTTTTGGACCATTCGCGTCCATTATAAGTGAATAGGTAGACACTCATGCCGGAGTTGAATTGCTCAAAATACTGTGTTGTTAATTTAAATTTGGCAAAACTGAACATATACAGTAAATAAAATATCACAGATCACAGACACAGAGTAATAAGTGCAGCGGAATTAAAGGAGATAGTAGTTCATGAAGCTACTATATGAATATATAAAATTCATCAGAGTTTACAACAGAAGAGTAATACGATACATTAGAGTTAAACCAGATACAACGGAAGAGTAACACGATACATCAGATACAAATCAGAATACATCACTGGAATCATCGAATATCTGCAAGCTGGATAGATAGCTGGATCTCCAAGCGAAGCTCCAACTCCAAAGGTGAGTCTCGAAAGCTGAACCACTCAGTCTGACCCGAGCGTAAAGCAAAAACACAAGACACTCGAGTCAGGATTAACATTCTTATATTAATAAATCCAACTCAAGTGAAATAGCAATTGAAATACAAGTAACTCAAAGGATGTTTGGAATAACCATCCTTTAAGGATCCGTTAAACTATCTACTATGTAGTAATGTACGATAAGTAGATAATGTCTATCAGTAATATAAAGATATCAAAATAGCGTTAAGTCATGGCCCATTCCACCCTTAACACATTTTTATTCCCACAAGCATATACAAGACCGTAGTTTCCCCAAAACCGGAAGTCACCAGAGGGCAATCCATATACTCAAGGTACAAAACAAATTCGTAGTGGTCGCGCATAAATGGAATACAAGTATGACAAGGCACATGAGGCTATACCCAAGGTAGTGATACTACCGTTCGCCTAATCCGGGCTGGTGAGAACGCAACGCCGCAGCGCCCGCAACACCGTGAGACAACACTCCCAAAATCAAGGGTGCACCAATCGACAACAAGTATAAGTAGTTCGAAGAAGTGTGTCCACTTGAGGTATCAATCCTCCATTGGCCCGGCACAGCTCCTGTTTTAGTCATTTCCAATTTGACACAAGTGTCAAGGCTATCCATTATCGTTCTCTTTCTTTAGTCAACACGAACATCAATCCAACCACTTCATTCTGGATCATCACTCCGCGTATAATTATTAAAGTGGTTTTCGGTTTAGATAGAGAGTATATCCATAACCGAATTCCGGTCTCTTTAATAACTTCCGTAATTATTACACCGATTGGTCGTTTATATATTTCAAAAACCAAGTCAAATTCAATTTCAATTTCAATTCGTAAATCAACATTTCACTTGTCTTTCAAAACCAATTTCCAAATTTTCGTTTCAAAACTTCAAAATTACACTTTCAAAATCTTATAATTCAATTTCAATTTCTATTTAAAACAATTCAAATATTGATCCAAGTTCGTATATCAGTTTCATTTCAAAATCATTTAAATTAATTTAATTTAACATTCAAATCAAATTACATTCATTTATCGATTCCATTCAATATTCGTTAAGTAAATTTGTTATTCAAAACGATTTCCATCAAATTTCCAATTCGTTAAATCCATTCTTAAGTTCAACTTCATTAAATCAAAACTTACAATTTTGAATTAAATTAAATTCATCAAATCAAATTCTTTAAATTTCAAGTCTTGCATTAATTTCAATAAATCACATTTTAATTCCTGATAAAGAAATTCAATTTTACTTATTTACTTACTTAAATAAATTTCCAAAACTTAATTAATAAAGAAACTCAATTTCAATTATTTACGAAGTAAAATTCACTTATTCAAAAGTTCAAAATTTCCTTATTAAAGAATTCAATTCAGCTTAATCATTAAATAATTCAATCTTATTTAATTATTAGATAATTCAAAACTTAATTATCAAATAATTTCAAAGTTTAATAATTTCCAACTTAATTATAATTTCAAACTTAATTATTAAATCATTTCAAACTTAATTCAATCATTTCAAAGTTTAATAATTTCAAGCTTAATTCAATAATTTCTCAAATTAAACAACATTCTTTTATCAATTTCATTTTTATATTTTGTTTCAGATTTTTTTTTTTTTTTTTTTATATATTTTCCTTTCATAAAAAATTCAAATTTCAACTTCATTTCAAAACCATATTATTTATTCAAATAAAATCTTCGTCTATTTTTAAATCAAATTATTGACCAATCGGGTTTTTATTTAATTCTCTATATCTAAGGTCAAAGTTCAATTGGGTATTTATCATTTCAACCCGATTCCAATTCAATTCAAAAATCAAAACATAGCAAAGGGAACTTGCAGTGTGATAACTGGGATGGTGTCAAAGTAAATAAACAAGCAATAACAACAATCAATATCAATCCAATAATCAATTCAAATAATCCCGAAATAACCGTATTAATTCGCATTGTTATTTGTACGAATTAATATAATTATTTCTAGAATCTACACTATCATTTCATGTAGATTAAAGATTATTACATTACGGTTTTCACTTGTCATCTATTTCAATTTCATCTATCATCAATTTATCAACCTACATTTAGTGGTTCAAGATGTAATTAAACAAATCCTACGTGTCAATAAATTTAACAGTTAAAGGGGTCATATTGTACAAATATCAGTTAATCAAATTTAACATTTAATTATCCTATATCAAGTTCAATTTCATACTATTTATCATTTTAACATTAACAATTTAACGTCCAATATAAACATCAACAATCACTCAATTTCAGCCAAACTGTATTATCATCACATAAATAATTAACAGATAATGGTGTCAAATGTCACAGGTGAACTGATATAGGAAATAACATATATAACAGTGTAATTATTTCAATTGTCATTTTAATTGAAATCATATTTAATAAATAAAAGAACGTTAATCGTGAGTGAGTGCTCACCTTTCGAGGCTAGAGAGAATAGACGATGAAATCGAGTTACGAATTCCAATCACGAATTTCAAAGCAGAGCCCGATTGAACGCGAATTCGACGGATAAGCTGATACAGGAATTGATAAGAACGATCAGTCAGATTGATAGAGACAGAGACAGAAAATAGATGTATTATTTCGTTATTATTATTATTATTATTATTATTATTTATAAATCAATACGGCAAATATTAAAATAAAATAGCGTATATAATTAAAATTATCCTTTTAATAAAGCATACGTACCTATAAACTTCTATTATAATAATGCATACTGTGACATAAATTCCTTATATCTATATCCCTTAACCAACCATATCAAATATACTATCTTTACATGTATATATATACTAACAGTGAGCCAACCTTATAAACCCATATATAGGAATCATATGCGAACAAATCCCTCTAACCCAGTTTTAGCTTATATAAACTTATATGGTTATAAACTTATAACTCAAAATATATGCAGACTGATCATATATCTTTTAAAGTATACAGACCATAAACATTTGAATGCCAACAACACGCTAGTATGCAAATAGACGTATACTATTACAGACAGATCAATATATAACTTATCTTATCTTAAATACATTTAAGTTGACATACATATATTTATATAAAGCTGTAAAAATTTGAATAGAAACAACGAACCAAAACACAACAGCTTACTTATATAAACGAATAGCTACATAGACCAAACGGTTTTATGTTATTATTACTATTAATTTAAAATAAAGATTTATCCATATTGATTTTATAAATTTGCTTCATACAGGAATATATATATATCTACATTATATTTAAAACTCTACATACACATATATAACCGTGTTTCCCCACATAGGTTCAAAGACGTGGACCACTACATGAACATATGCATGCTCGAGCTCACAGGTTGAACAAGCTTTCATTTACATAACAACATACAAAGCCTGGAACTGCAAGCTAAAGGTTTTTTTTTACTTTTATTAAATAGCTCATACTTTCATAAAATACAATTGTATTAACCCAAACTCATATAACAAATCTCTATACTGTATATAAATGGTTTATATAGGTAACGTTCATATGTTACACATATATAGGATTTCACAAAACCAAATATTATATGCAGTAATCATTATGATATTATATATAATGAAACAAATATGCTAACACACTAAAAAAAATAGATATACGTATATATTTTCAAACTCAAATAATACCTAACAATGTATACATACCTTAAGAAAACACTTACCTATATATATATATATACCTATAATGAACGCAAGGCTGCAGAGCTAGGAGAGGAGAGAAGGCACGAAGAGAGCGGTGATGAAGGCTTGGGGTTGTTGTTGCTTCCAGTCAGCAAGGCTGTTGCATAGACGGAGACCGCTGCTCGATCGATGGCTTGCGTTGGAGGCGGTGCGTCGGAGCTACGGGGTGTGAAGGGTGGTTGCTTGGTTGGGCTGAAGTGAGAAGGATGAACACGTGCCTGGGAAGATGAGAAAGTGGACTAATGAAGATGTACATGCGCATTCCATATTTTTCATTTTCAATTTTTTTTAGTAAGGAGGAGGCGGGTTGGCTGTTAGTTAGAGGAGAGCGGTGGTCGGAGGGTGCTCGGCCTTGGTGTGGGATGAAAGGACGTGGATGAGCATGACTGAGAAGAGACGGTGGCGGAGGCGAGAGCGGGTGTAGGCGGGTATGGCACCGGCGCAGGAAGAGTGGAGGGGAAGTGTTCGGCGGTCACTGGGCATGGGAGTTTTCTTTTTTTCTTTTTTCTTTTTATGTGAAGGTGGGTGAGTTTACAAAAGAAAGAAGGTGAATCGGTGGGAAGGGAGAAAGAAACAGTGAAGAGGAAGAGGAGTATACACTTCTTAATGTCTGTTACTTTCCAATTGAACCGGATAAAAATGAACGGTCAAAATAAATTGAGAACTTGAAAATTGCAATTCTCTTGTACGTTTGAATTCAAGAAAATTAAATACAAGTGACCATTGGTTTTACAGCTGGGCAAAGAACGGTCACAAGGAATCAAAAGGAAGGACCGCTACGGTTAACCGTATCGTATGTTTGCCGCGTCCCGGAAACTGGAACACACCAACAAATATACCGTAATGACCAGCACAATAAGACGATCAAAACGGTATAAAGATATCAGTGGTATGATTTAATTATAAAAATTCGAAATTTCTACCGGTGAAAAATGCAAGAAAAACACTGAAAAATAAGATCGACGGAGCCAAAGATGTCCGAATTTGGAAAAACGACAAACTGACATCTTGCTCGGAAGATGGTTTAGAATTTTTCTATGTAAAAATATTTTGGTTTTGAAAACGTTTTATTTTCATTACTTTTTAACTGATTGAATTGAAGTGAATTTACGCGCGAAATAAATTTTCATATTTTCGGACGAAAATTTACCAGTTGCTATGTTTAACTAGATGTATTCCAAATATTAAATTTATATTTCAAAATTTTATCTTTTAAAATTTCATAAAATTTCAACTAATTACGTTATTAAAACAGTTGAAATTTACGGGTCGTTACACTCTCCCCCACTCAAAACTTTTCGTCCCCGAAAAGGAACGAGGTAGGAGAATAGAAACAACCAGAAAGAAAAACAGATTTGAAATACAAAATAACAATTAATTTAAACCATATAGATTCAAATTTAAATTAATTGATATTCAAAAATTGATTTAATCCATTTGATTTCACTAAAATCAATCTCAACTATTTCTAAATTCATTATCTTTTTATCCAATTATCTTCAATTTACAATTTCTAAACCATAAATTTGAATAGTCTTTTATTATAATCATATTTTTTCAGCAATTTTAAATTCTTCTTTATTCCAAATTATTGTTAAATTTATTCTACTTAATATATCTACTCACATATATTTAACCCATATAAATTAATTTAAAACATAAAAGTTTCGATTTAAATTAATTTACATCTATTAATTTCTTTTAAATTCAAGGTATTTTCATATGTTGATCAAATTTCAATTTATTAATTCTTTCAAAACAAATTTAGTAATTCTTTCAAAACAAATTTATTTCATTATTAACTAAGTTTACTTATTATCCTATCTAACTCTATTAACATCTTAATCAAAATTTAGTATATAACATTTATTATAATCACTCAGATTTATTTATAAATTAAATTTGTCTTATATATTATCCAATCACATAGTTAACTTCTGAACGATTTAGGTAAATTGTATTAGAATGCAGTTGAACAATATACAAATAAAATTTTCCCAATTCAATTATTTCAAGTTTAAATATTTATTCCAAAATTTAGCTTTATTTATAACTGAAATTATCCTTTAACAAAATTTAAGAATTAGATTTCCGATCAACTTTAACCAATTTAGAGATATATATAATATACTTATATCACATCAAATTAAATTTTAAAATAAGATACCTATATATATATAAATCAAATTATACTAAAGAAATTCAAATCAAAATATTTTTCAAAACAAAACCGTAGCAAAGTTACATAATAGTATCTCCACTTCGAAACTCGAAAATGAACATCGATGATGCGGCCGCCATCACCGAAATTATTTTCCAGCGACAAAGAGAAGAGCACTGATTTCAACATTTTAAAATTCTTTGAAAACGATTTCTATTCGAAAATACTTTCAATTATATATACTTTAAAATTTTAAAACCAAAGTTCGAAATCACCGGAAACTAAATTCTCAAATTTCTGAATTAAATTCATTTCAAATTCCAAATCAATTTATAAACCATATTTATAAATTCATTTAGAACAATAAATGATAATCAAATATTATCATTTCAACAACAATTTAATTAACTTATTAAATTCCAGAAAATTTTACTTATTAAATTCCAGAAAATTTTAACTTATATTTTTCAATATAATCAACAAATTTATATCATTTACCAAATTTGAAAATAATATTGTGTCTGTTTGCTCTGTTCAAGTGTTTTGGAAATCCTATCGATAGCGTTGATCAGACGAATCGATCGGAAACCCAAATCAACATCAACAACTCAAACAACACAATATATAAAACATTTTTATATAAATTTACAAATACACTTCCTCGCTTGATGATACAAGAATGGATTTCAAAGCAAGGATAGAGATTCAAATTTGATGGACTCAAATCAAAGAGAATTTTGATTTGAAGACAAATTCGAAAGAAAAGATAAGATGATTCAATAACAGAATCGGGAGATGAATAAACTTATTAAATTTACGGGCAACCTTAACTGGGTCGTCCGTAACTTCAAGAATTAGATCGATGCAGAATTTCGAGACAAATCTACATTCAATCTTGAGAATAGAATTCAGTCATAGCAGGAGATAGATAACATCGTAAACCAAGGATACAGAAATCTCCGGTAAATCGATGCCTATTGTAAAGGAGTTTTGCTCTTTTACGAATCATTCGAAGATTGGCGGGACCGCCGATCTATTATAGATAACATTCAGAATGGAGTTGTGGGGTGCTCCAGAATTGAAAGAAGACGAATAGTGGAGGACACGAATGAATTTCAGAACCGAGGGGAACGTTCCAAAATTCAAAGGAATCGAGTCAAGGAAGAGACTGAAACTCGAATGAGAGTGATTCTGTAAATAGATTTACCCTATATGTTGAGTTTTGCCTAGAGCTACCAAAGCTCTAATACCAACTGTAACGACCCAGTGTTTTGGACCATTCGCGTCCATTATAAGTGAATAGGTAGACACTCATGCCGGAGTTGAATTGCTCAAAATACTGTGTTGTTAATTTAAATTTGGCAAAACTGAACATATACAGTAAATAAAATATCACAGATCACAGACACAGAGTAATAAGTGCAGCGGAATTAAAGGAGATAGTAGTTCATGAAGCTACTATATGAATATATAAAATTCATCAGAGTTTACAACAGAAGAGTAATACGATACATTAGAGTTAAACCAGATACAACGGAAGAGTAACACGATACATCAGATACAAATCAGAATACATCACTGGAATCATCGAATATCTGCAAGCTGGATAGATAGCTGGATCTCCAAGCGAAGCTCCAACTCCAAAGGTGAGTCTCGAAAGCTGAACCACTCAGTCTGACCCGAGCGTAAAGCAAAAACACAAGACACTCGAGTTAGGATTAACATTCTTATATTAATAAATCCAACTCAAGTGAAATAGCAATTGAAATACAAGTAACTCAAAGGATGTTTGGAATAACCATCCTTTAAGGATCCGTTAAACTATCTACTATGTAGTAATGTACGATAAGTAGATAATGTCTATCAGTAATATAAAGATATCAAAATAGCGTTAAGTCATGGCCCATTCCACCCTTAACACATTTTTATTCCCACAAGCATATACAAGACCGTAGTTTCCCCAAAACCGGAAGTCACCAGAGGGCAATCCATATACTCAAGGTACAAAACAAATTCGTAGTGGTCGCGCATAAATGGAATACAAGTATGACAAGGCACATGAGGCTATACCCAAGGTAGTGATACTACCGTTCGCCTGATCCGGGCTGGTGAGAACGCAACGCCGCAGCGCCCGCAACACCGTGAGACAACACTCCCAAAATCAAGGGTGCACCAATCGACAACAAGTATAAGTAGTTCGAAGAAGTGTGTCCACTTGAGGTATCAATCCTCCATTGGCCCGGCACAGCTCCTGTTTTAGTCATTTCCAATTTGACACAAGTGTCAAGGCTATCCATTATCGTTCTCTTTCTTTAGTCAACACGAACATCAATCCAACCACTTCATTCTGGATCATCACTCCGCGTATAATTATTAAAGTGGTTTTCGGTTTAGATAGAGAGTATATCCATAACCGAATTCCGGTCTCTTTAATAACTTCCGTAATTATTACACCGATTGGTCGTTTATATATTTCAAAAACCAAGTCAAATTCAATTTCAATTTCAATTCGTAAATCAACATTTCACTTGTCTTTCAAAACCAATTTCCAAATTTTCGTTTCAAAACTTCAAAATTACACTTTCAAAATCTTATAATTCAATTTCAATTTCTATTTAAAACAATTCAAATATTGATCCAAGTTCGTATATCAGTTTCATTTCAAAATCATTTAAATTAATTTAATTTAACATTCAAATCAAATTACATTCATTTATCGATTCCATTCAATATTCGTTAAGTAAATTTGTTATTCAAAACGATTTCCATCAAATTTCCAATTCGTTAAATCCATTCTTAAGTTCAACTTCATTAAATCAAAACTTACAATTTTGAATTAAATTAAATTCATCAAATCAAATTCTTTAAATTTCAAGTCTTGCATTAATTTCAATAAATCACATTTTAATTCCTGATAAAGAAATTCAATTTTACTTATTTACTTACTTAAATAAATTTCCAAAACTTAATTAATAAAGAAACTCAATTTCAATTATTTACGAAGTAAAATTCACTTATTCAAAAGTTCAAAATTTCCTTATTAAAGAATTCAATTCAGCTTAATCATTAAATAATTCAATCTTATTTAATTATTAGATAATTCAAAACTTAATTATCAAATAATTTCAAAGTTTAATAATTTCCAACTTAATTATAATTTCAAACTTAATTATTAAATCATTTCAAACTTAATTCAATCATTTCAAAGTTTAATAATTTCAAGCTTAATTCAATAATTTCTCAAATTAAACAACATTCTTTTATCAATTTCATTTTTATATTTTGTTTCAGATTTTTTTTTTTTTTTTTTTATATATTTTCCTTTCATAAAAAATTCAAATTTCAACTTCATTTCAAAACCATATTATTTATTCAAATAAAATCTTCGTCTATTTTTAAATCAAATTATTGACCAATCGGGTTTTTATTTAATTCTCTATATCTAAGGTCAAAGTTCAATTGGGTATTTATCATTTCAACCCGATTCCAATTCAATTCAAAAATCAAAACATAGCAAAGGGAACTTGCAGTGTGATAACTGGGATGGTGTCAAAGTAAATAAACAAGCAATAACAACAATCAATATCAATCCAATAATCAATTCAAATAATCCCGAAATAACCGTATTAATTCGCATTGTTATTTGTACGAATTAATATAATTATTTCTAGAATCTACACTATCATTTCATGTAGATTAAAGATTATTATATTACGGTTTTCACTTGTCATCTATTTCAATTTCATCTATCATCAATTTATCAACCTACATTTAGTGGTTCAAGATGTAATTAAACAAATCCTACGTGTCAATAAATTTAACAGTTAAAGGGGTCATATTGTACAAATATCAGTTAAGCAAATTTAACATTTAATTATCCTATATCAAGTTCAATTTCATACTATTTATCATTTTAACATTAACAATTTAACGTCCAATATAAACATCAACAATCACTCAATTTCAGCCAAACTGTATTATCATCACATAAATAATTAACAGATAATGGTGTCAAATGTCACAGGTGAACTGATATAGGAAATAACATATATAACAGTGTAATTATTTCAATCGTCATTTTAATTGAAATCATATTTAATAAATAAAAGAACGTTAATCGTGAGTGAGTGCTCACCTTTCGAGGCTAGAGAGAATAGACGATGAAATCGAGTTACGAATTCCAATCACGAATTTCAAAGCAGAGCCCGATTGAACGCGAATTCGACGGATAAGCTGATACAGGAATTGATAAGAACGATCAGTCAGATTGATAGAGACAGAGACAGAAAATAGATGTATTATTTCGTTATTATTATTATTATTATTATTATTTATAAATCAATACGGCAAATATTAAAATAAAATAGCGTATATAATTAAAATTATCCTTTTAATAAAGCATACGTACCTATAAACTTCTATTATAATAATGCATACTGTGACATAAATTCCTTATATCTATATCCCTTAACCAACCATATCAAATATACTATCTTTACATGTATATATATACTAACAGTGAGCCAACCTTATAAACCCATATATAGGAATCATATGCGAACAAATCCCTCTAACCCAGTTTTAGCTTATATAAACTTATATGGTTATAAACTTATAACTCAAAATATATGCAGACTGATCATATATCTTTTAAAGTATACAGACCATAAACATTTGAATGCCAACAACACGCTAGTATGCAAATAGACGTATACTATTACAGACAGATCAATATATAACTTATCTTATCTTAAATACATTTAAGTTGACATACATATATTTATATAAAGCTGTAAAAATTTGAATAGAAACAACGAACCAAAACACAACAGCTTACTTATATAAACGAATAGCTACATAGACCAAACAGTTTTATGTTATTATTACTATTAATTTAAAATAAAGATTTATCCATATTGATTTTATAAATTTGCTTCATACAGGAATATATATATATCTACATTATATTTAAAACTCTACATACACATATATAACCGTGTTTCCCCACATAGGTTCAAAGACGTGGACCACTACATGAACATATGCATGCTCGAGCTCACAGGTTGAACAAGCTTTCATTTACATAACAACATACAAAGCCTGGAACTGCAAGCTAAAGGTTTTTTTTTTTACTTTTATTAAATAGCTCATACTTTCATAAAATACAATTGTATTAACCCAAACTCATATAACAAATCTCTATACTGTATATAAATGGTTTATATAGGTAACGTTCATATGTTACACATATATAGGATTTCACAAAACCAAATATTATATGCAGTAATCATTATGATATTATATATAATGAAACAAATATGCTAACACACTAAAAAAAATAGATATACGTATATATTTTCAAATTCAAATAATACCTAACAATGTATACATACCTTAAGAAAACACTTACCTATATATATATATATACCTATAATGAACGCAAGGCTGCAGAGCTAGGAGAGGAGAGAAGGCACGAAGAGAGCGGTGATGAAGGCTTGGGGTTGTTGTTGCTTCCAGTCAGCAAGGCTGTTGCATAGACGGAGACCGCTGCTCGATCGATGGCTTGCGTTGGAGGCGGTGCGTCGGAGCTACGGGGTGTGAAGGGTGGTTGCTTGGTTGGGCTGAAGTGAGAAGGATGAACACGTGCCTGGGAAGATGAGAAAGTGGACTAATGAAGATGTACATGCGCATTCCATATTTTTCATTTTCAATTTTTTTTAGTAAGGAGGAGGCGGGTTGGCTGTTAGTTAGAGGAGAGCGGTGGTCGGAGGGTGCTCGGCCTTGGTGTGGGATGAAAGGACGTGGATGAGCATGACTGAGAAGAGACGGTGGCGGAGGCGAGAGCGGGTGTAGGCGGGTATGGCACCGGCGCAGGAAGAGTGGAGGGGAAGTGTTCGGCGGTCACTGGGCATGGGAGTTTTCTTTTTTTCTTTTTTCTTTTTATGTGAAGGTGGGTGAGTTTACAAAAGAAAGAAGGTGAATCGGTGGGAAGGGAGAAAGAAACAGTGAAGAGGAAGAGGAGTATACACTTCTTAATGTCTGTTACTTTCCAATTGAACCGGATAAAAATGAACGGTCAAAATAAATTGAGAACTTGAAAATTGCAATTCTCTTGTACGTTTGAATTCAAGAAAATTAAATACAAGTGACCATTGGTTTTACAGCTGGGCAAAGAACGGTCACAAGGAATCAAAAGGAAGGACCGCTACGGTTAACCGTATCGTATGTTTGCCGCGTCCCGGAAACTGGAACACACCAACAAATATACCGTAATGACCAGCACAATAAGACGATCAAAACGGTATAAAGATATCAGTGGTATGATTTAATTATAAAAATTCGAAATTTCTACCGGTGAAAAATGCAAGAAAAACACTGAAAAATAAGATCGACGGAGCCAAAGATGTCCGAATTTGGAAAAACGACAAACTGACATCTTGCTCGGAAGATGGTTTAGAATTTTTCTATGTAAAAATATTTTGGTTTTGAAAACGTTTTATTTTCATTACTTTTTAACTGATTGAATTGAAGTGAATTTACGCGCGAAATAAATTTTCATATTTTCGGACGAAAATTTACCAGTTGCTATGTTTAACTAGATGTATTCCAAATATTAAATTTATATTTCAAAATTTTATCTTTTAAAATTTCATAAAATTTCAACTAATTACGTTATTAACACAGTTGAAATTTACGGGTCGTTACAATATCAGCTGGACGAGTTAGAGAAAAATCTGCCTCCACCTTATGGGTCGCTAGCGATCCATTGTGTATGGATCACTAGCGATCCATGCAGTTGAAAATTTCTGCTTCGAAATTTGGGTTGCTAGCGATCCATGATGGGTCACTGGCAACCCTATGCCTTAGCAAATTATTTTGCTGCACTCCTCCATTTGCCTGCATATATTCACTCGGGCCGACCTATTCATTCATTCGATCCGACCTTACTGCTTACTCAAGCCGACCTACTTCAACTTCTTCGTGCGATCTGATCTTCCTACGACCCAATATCTGTTGATTCATGAGTTTTGATTCATGACACAAGCTTCAGAGATCATACGACGAGAATACTATACGAAGGCGACAAAAAGGAGAATAACCATATATTGCACACTACAAAGGAGACAAAACTACAATCTAGATATTAGTATAAATATTTTATTTCATTGAGTCTTAGAATATTGTTAAAATCATTCCTCAAGTAGTCACACACACACAAATTGATTTATACAAAAATAAGTGTGCACTGTGCAAATAACAGCAGGTCGGCCGACCGACCAGAATCTTCGGCCGACCGACTCTGTGTCCAGTGCACAGATATGCACCATTTTATTTATATCTGTAAACTCAGCTGACCGGCCTAAGTTTCTCGGTCAATCGACCAGAACATAACGGCTAGTTTTCTGAAGAGGTGCAATTGTTCATGAAGAGGAATGTTCTTTAATCCAACAGATATGGACACAACTCTTGATTGAAATTCTTCATGAAAGATTGTAACTATTCTACAACTATATAAACATATTCAATTCACTTCTACAATAACTGATTCTTGTTTATAATTCTGAAATCTATTCTCTATTTTATTTCTGCAAATAAAAGCATTCATTCTAATTCAATATCACTAGAATCCTTGAATTAATTCATATACTTCGATTCTACGTGATTATCTTCCTTCTAAATCTTCACACACATATATACTCTTGAGGATTTGATTATAGGAAAGTTGTACTATCAAAAGACAATCAGTGTTATTCAGAACACATTCGTCAACAAACTATTTGTATTAAGTTGAAGTCCTCTTCGGCTGTTGAGGCGGAAAAATTCCTGTTCGGTTGCTCATGTGTCGTATACCAATTCCTCCGGGTTAAGTGAGGGGTTTAGTTTAAATCCAGAGGGTATTCTGGGACTGGACGTAGAACGGGAAGTTCGAACCAGTATAAAAATTCCTGGTGTGCTTACTTTAATTTTTATTTTACTGTTATTATCAGTTTCCGCATTTATATACCATATCACACGATCCTTAGTACTGCACGTACACTTTCATTTGGTATCAGAGCAAGGAAATCCTATAACCGTCACAAAGTTATTTGATATTTATTTCTAAGTAATATGGCAACCACACAAACTAATGATGTTAGCACTAACACTAATTCTAGTTTCACAGAAGGTCAATCGACTTCACGACCTCCACTTTTTAATGGTATAAATTATAATTATTGGTCAACTAGAATGAGAATCTATATGCAATCTAGTGGATTCGATATCTGGAATATCATACAAAGAGAGTACACGACTCCTACTGAAGAATGCTCAACTTGGAGTAACACACAAAAACTAGATGCTACTTCAAATGCAAAGGCTATGAATATTTTATTTTGTGCATTAGATAGAAATGAATTCAATAGAGTTAGCATGTGCACTTCCGGTTATGAAATTTGGATAACTCTTAAGGTGTCGCATGAAGGAACGAACAAAGTTAAATTAAGCAAAATTTCTATGTTGAAAAATCAATTTGAAAATTTCAAAATGAGGCCAAATGAATCTATAAATGACATGTACTCTAGATTCCAGGATATTTATCATGCTTTATTATCATTAGAACAAAAGTTTACTGATTTTGATGTTGTTACAAAAATCTTAAATTCTTTAACGGACGAATGGGAATGAAAAGTCCTAGCTATTGAAGAAGCAATTGATTTGTCAACATTAAAACCAGAAGAATTGATAGGTAATTTAATGTCCTACGAAGTAAATTTGCAGGCAAAAAAAATGGAGCACAAGAAAAGAAAAATGTGGCATTCCAAGCAGAAAAAGATGATTCCGACTCAGATAATGAAGATATGGCAATGATCGCTAAAAATTTCAAAAAGTTTTTGAAATTCAACAGAAACAAATTCAAGGAAACAAAAATAATTTCAATAACAATTCCAATAGCAGCAAACCATCATCTTCAACAATGGAATGTTATGAATGTCATAAGAAAGGACACATGAAGAAGGATTGTCCAGAGCATAAAAAGAATAATTTCAAGAAGGACAAAACCAAACGAAAAGCTTTTTCAGTCACTTGGGACGACACTGACTCATCATCCTCATCAGAGAGTGAAAGTGATAATGAACAAGCAAATGTGTGCTTCATGGCTTCGTCAGACGATGTACCACATAAGAAGAGAGGAAAATGGATTTTAAATAGCGGTTTCTCAAAACACATGACTGGAAACAAAGAAATGTTGTCAAACATTATATACTCAAATGGAGGAGCAATCACCTTTGGAGATAACTCAAAAGGTTATATCATGGTAAAGGCGATGTCAGTAGCAACGGTACCTCTAATTTACCTCTTATTACTGATGTTTTATTAGTTAAAAATTTAAAACACAATTTATTAAGTATTAGTCAGTTATGCGATAAAGGTTTTAATATAACTTTTTCAGAAAATAAATTTTATATTTTCAATAAAAATCATAACACTATTTTCGAAGGAAAAAGAGATAAAAACATTTATATCTTAAATATGAATGTTAATAATGATTCAAATTTGTGTCTATTAGCTAAAGAAAACGATTCTTGTCTTTGGCACAAAAGATTTTGTCACATCAAGTTTAATACTATCAACAAACTAGCTAAAAACAAATTAGTTAAAGGTTTACCCAATATAAAATTCGAAACTAATATATTTTTTGATGCATGTACATTAGGAAAATTAACAAAGTCTTATTTTAAATCAAAAAAGTAATATCTATAGAACAACCACTTGAACTTTTACACATGGATCTTTTTGGTCCAACTCAAGTGCAGTCTATTAATCATAATAGATATGTATTTGTTATTGTAGATGATTTTTCTAGATATACTTGGATTTTCTTTTTGAAAAATAAAAGTGATACTTTTGATAATTTTAAAGTTTTTGTTAAAAGAATTCAAAATATTAAAAGTTTGAAAATTAAAAATATAAGAAGTGATCATGGAGGAGAATTTGAAAATGAAGCTTTTGAACAATTTTGTAACAAGAAAGGTATTAACCATAATTTTTCGTTTCCTAGAACACCACAACAAAATGGAGTTGTAGAAAGGAAAAATAGAACGTTACAAGAATGTGCAAGAACTTTATTAAATGGAACCACTTTATCGAAACACTTTTGGGTAGAAGCTATAGCTACTGCTTGTTATGTATTGAATCGTGTCTCTATTCGACCATTAACTAAGAATACTCCATATGAACTTCTAAATGGAAGAAAACCAAATATTTCATATCTTAAAGTTTTTGGTTCTAAATGTTTTATTTTAAATGCTAAAGATCAGCTAGGCAAATTCGATCCAAAATCCGATGAAGGAATATTCGTTGGATATTCGGAACGAAGCAAGGCTTATCGAATTTATAATAAACGAACTCAAATTATTGAAGAAAGCTTACATGTTTCATTTGACGAAAATTTTAAAAATATAAATCCAGTTGCTACTATTGATTCTGATGATGAAACTACTCAGAATGAAAATATTAATACAAATGAAAATTTTGAGACTCATGAAACCAATGAAAATACAAACATTACTCCTAATATAATAAAATCTCCACATAGAATTTTACGAGATCATCCTGTGCAAAATATAATTGGAGAAGTTAATACGAATGTTAAAACCAGACATCAATTAAATCAAGTTGGTCATGTAGCTTTTCTCTCTAACATAGAACCTAAGAATATAAAAGAAGCATCAACTGATGACTACTGGATTCTTGCCATGCAAGAAGAACTAAATCAATTCGAACGAAATGAAGTTTGGGAACTCGTTCCTAGACCTAGTGATTAATCAGTCATCGGTACTAAATGAGTTTTCAAAAATAAAGCAGATGAACTAGGAAATATAACCAGGAATAAAGCTAGATTAGTTGCACAAGGATATAATCAAGAAGAAGGAATTGATTACGAAGAAACGTTTGCTCCAGTCGCCCGACTTGAAGCAATACGAATCTTATTAGCTTTCGCGTGCTTTCATAATTTTAAACTGTATCAAATGGATGTTAAAAGTGCTTTTTTAAATGGATACATAAAAGAAAATGTTTTTGTTGAACAACCACCTCTTTTTAATCATGAAAAATTTCCGGATCATGTTTATAAGCTGAAAAAGGCGTTATACGGTTTAAAACAAGCACCACGTGCTTGGTATGATCGTCTTAAAAGCTATTTATTAGAATCTGGTTTTGAAATTGGTAAAGTAAATCAAACGCTTTTTATTAAGAAAACTAATAAAGATATTTTAATAATTCAAATATATGTTGATGATATCATTTTTGGCTCGACAAATGAAAAACTATGTCAGGAATTTTCAACTATAATGACAAATGAATTTGAAATGTCTCATATGGGAGAATTATCATATTTTCTTGGATTACAAATTAAACAAATTGAAAATGGAATTTTTATTAATGAAGAAAAATATTGTTATAATTTAATTAAACGATTTGGTCTGGAAAACACTTCTGCTAAGCCAACTCCAATGAGCACAACTACTCATCTTGATAAAGACGAGGAGGGCAAAAGTGTTGATCAGACGCTATATCGTAGTATGATTGGATCTTTACTTTATTTAACAGCGAGTCGACTCGATATAATGATGAGTGTTTGTTTATGTGCTAGATTTCAAGCAAATCCCAAAGAGTCACATATGAGAGCAGTTAAACGCATTATTCGTTATCTAACTAAAACCAAAGAGTTCGGACTATTTTATCCGAAAGAATGTCCTTTCGAATTAGTCTCCTATAGCGATGCTGATTTTGGAGGAAGTCGGACGGATCGAAAAAGTACGAGCGGAACGTGTCATTTCATTGGACGTTCCTTAGTCTCGTGGTTTAGTAAGAAACAAAACTGTGTTTCTTTATCGACGTGTGAAGCAGAATATATATCTGCTGCTTTGGCATGTGCACAAGTCGTATATATGCAACAAACACTACAAGATTTTAATTGTCATCTTGAAAAATCTATAATTTATTGTGATAATACTAGTGCGATAAATCTTTCTAAAAATCCAGTCAATCACTCACGAACAAAACACATCGATATTCGTCATCACTTTCTTCGTGATTGTTTGGAAAAAGGATTAATAAATTTAGAATTTATCAATACTGAAAATCAAATTGCTGACATTTTTACTAAACCACTAAATGAAAATATTTTTATAAAACTTAGACGCGATTTAGGTATAATGTCGTTTAAAGATTTATGAATAAAAATATGCAAAAATATCGAAAAACAAAAATTGTTTTATTTCTGACCAAAGCGGAACTTGAACTCATGACCTCTGACTTGCTTGTTAGATGTTGTGTTATAGCTACTTGCGCTATGGGTGTTTCTTGTTTTAGTTCTCTTTAAAGTTTGTTCTATCTGTTTTGTTTTTAGAAAAAATATATTTAGCTCTTATGTTATAAATCATACATTTACAAACAATTTTATTCTTAAAATTCTATGATCATATTTAAAATTAGTTCATATCCACTAATTTTTCAGCAAACAAGATGTTTATATATACTATGTGTATCTTTCAAAACATATACTAAGAAAATTTTTAAAACAAAACTTAAAAAAAATGTCTTCAAACAATGACTACTATAATTCCGAAAACTCTCATCTATCATACACATCTCCGGACGATGATGGTTCCGACCGCATCCTTGAAAATGGCCTCTATCCTACCTTTCCCATGCCTAAACGTGTCCTTGACTTCTCTTCTCCAGATAAAGACCCCCGACATGGGTGGAAACCATGGGAAGACTCCCATACAGGCTATACACCTGAAAAGAAAAAAGGGAAGAATACGATGGTAATATCTCCAAAAACCAAACAAAAAAATTGATGAAATACATCATTACCAACGACAACAAATGGATATGCAACGGGAACTCTACTATGAACAAAAAGTCACGGCAAGATGTTTAAGTTTTCTAGAAAAGATTGCCATGAAAATTTGTTCATCAAAGAAGGATGATGTTGCTGAACCTTCTTATAGATCCTCATCCTCGTCAAATCCTGTTCAAACTCCAATAACTCCAAGATGGTCACCAATAGAAGATGTTCTGTCCCCAAACTCATGGGAACGTAGATTTTAACGAACGGTGGCTAAATTTTCTTTTATACATATGTTGTTGTTTTCAATAAGATGTATAAATATAATGATATGATAATATAATTTATATTTCTATAATTTTTTTTGAAAAACAGCAAAATATACAGTTCTAACAGGGTCGGTCGACCGAAGACCCTGAGTCGGTCAACCGAACCCTTCCCGAGAATTTCAAAAACACATTTCTAACAGGGTCGGTCGACCGAAGACCCTGAGTCGGTCAGCCGAACCCTTCCCGAGAGTTTCAGCAACTTTCAGATTACCAATTCGATCAGCCGACCCAGTGCCTTCGGTCGACCGAACGTATATTCTGCCTGTCTTTTACTTCAGATTTATACCCCATCCCTTCACCTTTTCAACTTACCACTTCACTCTTACTTTCCCAATTACAGTTTTTAACCTAGCCCCCATTAAAACTTCTCAAATTTTTAATCTTTTCTTCCAAAAACAAATGGCTCCCAAGAAGAAATCAAAGACAAACGGTGGCTCTTCTTCATCTACTCCAGTGGATACACAAATTGCTTCATGGCTAGTTAATGATATAGCTCTTCAAAGATGGATACAACTTCAAGATGCCAAAATCTTTGAAGAATCATTTGTAAGTTATCCTGACTTTGCTTCCTACGGTATTGAAAATGCCGCCCTTGAGAGTGGTCTTGATACATTCCTTGACCATAGGAAAAATAACTTGAAAATCAATCATATTATGGTCAAGTTATTTCTAGCGAACCTCAACCTTGTAAATCCGCCAAGAAACACTGAAAATTGTATTTGGACATCGGTTTGTGGCACTTCGATTTTCCTTTCCATTGATCGAATTAACCACATTTTAGATGCTAGACCGGGTGGTAACTCATTACACGATGTAGATTGTAACATATCAACTCGTGACCGGATAAGCAATCTATTTTTCGAAGATGATGCACCAGATTTTAGACAAACATCATCACTTAGACCAAAAGCTCGACTTCTTCATCGATTCATGATGAAATCTTTAGTTCCTAAAGGTGGTTCATATCATCTCGTATATCCAGAAAATTTTAAAGCATTGTATGCTATTTGTAGGAAAATACGAGTTAATTGGTCACAACTTCTTATGGATGAATTTCTCTCTTTTAACCAAGGAAAGATGCTCCATATTTATTATGGAGAATACATAATGAGATTGATCAATAGTTTCGTCATCAATGCTCCGGAATTCGAAACCTCCAAAGTCCATGTTTTTGATTCACGGACCATAAAGTTAATGAAATTACCTGATGTTCCACCTCGATTTATTAGATTTGAGCAATGTAGTGATACTCCGAGAGAACAACTACGTCATAGCTATTCTATACCTCAACCATCAACTCATGCTACGGAACGTATAACCCGCCAATCCTCAATTCAACGACCAACTCCCGGAATGAATACAGAAGCGGCCATTGATATTTTGGCACAAAATCAACTAGCCTTGGATGCCCGGCTACGAAAAATTGATGGTTTTTTCAAGAAAATTAGGGCTTCTTCGTAAATTTATGGGATGCCTTATCATGTACTTCCGAAGCCGGTGCCTCTTTTGTTGCTCCCGAAAAAAGACCCGCACCAAATTTTTCTTGGTCTACTTCAGATAACACAAGTTCCGGTACATCGGGAACTCACGCTCCTCGCACTCAAAGACATGGTAAGGAACATGTTCCTCCGGAAGAAAATATTCATCCAGAATTTTGGGATTCCGACGATGATGAGGAGTAATCGTACTATTTTACAATTTAACTTCAAGAATTTCTTTATGAGCATTATGTCTATTGTTAGATGTTGTAGTACGAAAACATTATTAATATGTAATAGTTATAACTTGATGTTCTCTTACATATGTTATATGTTCCATATTGCTTTTACATATTACATCTAGTAAGTATTCCTTTTTGTCGATGACAAAGGGGGAGAAATATATGAAAGCTAAGAAATTTTTTTGCAGAAAAGTCGCCATATATTCAGGGGGAGAATTATAATATAGATAAATTCTACTTCGTCACATAAGTATTGTCATCAATCAAAAAGGGGGAGAATGTTGATTCATGAGTTTTGATTTATGACACAAGCTTCAGAGATCATACGACGAGAATACTATACGAAAGCGACAAAAAGGAGAATAACCATATATTGCACACTACAAAGGAGACAAGACTACAATCTAGATATTAGTATAAATATTTTATTTCATTGAGTCTTAAAATATTGTTAAAATCATTCCTCAAGTAGTCACACACACACACAAATTGATTTATACAAAAATAAGTGTGCACTGTGCAAATAACAGCAGGTCGGCCGACCGACCAGAATCTTCGGCCGACCGACTCTGTGTCCAGTGCATAGATATGCACCGTTTTATTTATATCTATAAACTCAGCTGACCGGCCCAGGTTTCTCGGTCAGCCGACCAGAACATAACGGCTAGTTTTCTGAAGAGGTGCAATTGTTCATGAAGAGGAATGTTCTTTAATCCAACAGATATGGACACAACTCTTGATTGAAACTCTTCATGAAAGATTGTAACTATTCTACAACTATATAAACATATTCAATTCACTTCTACAATAACCGATTCTTGTTTATAATTCTGAAATCTATTCTCTATTTTATTTCTACAAATAAAAGCATTCATTCTTATTCAATATCACTAGAATCCTTGAATTAATTCATATACTTCGATTCTACGTGATCATCTTCCTTCTAAATCTTCACACACATATATACTCTTGAGGATTTGATTATAGGAAAGTTGTACTATCAAAAGACAATCAGTGTTACTCAGAACACATTCGTAAACAAACTATTTGTATTAAGTTGAAGTCCTCTTCGGCTGTTGAGGCGAAAAAATTCCTGTTCGGCTGCTCAGGTGTCGTATACCTATTCCTCCAGGTTAAGTGAGAGGTTTAGTTTAAATCCATAGGGTATTCTGGGACTGGACGTAGAACGGGAAGTTCGAACCAGTATAAAAATTCCTGGTGTGCTTACTTTAATTTTTATTTTACTGCTATTATCAGTTTCCGCATTTATATACCATATTACACGATCCTTAGTACTACACGTACACTTTCAATATCAAGCGATTCAACAACTCCTTAGTTCAATTTGATCCATCATTCCTCAGCCACTTCTGCCTGTGATTCCTCCTAGTGATTCTTAGCTCATCGAAACCCTAACTTGCCTCTGCCCTAGGTCCCTACCGATCAATCTTTTAGCTCGCCATTGATCCATCTTCAGCTCATTGATTCTGCATCTTTGATCGTTTCTGTATTCTAGAATTCAATCAAAGGTGGGTTTGCTAATTGGTTTGTTAATTACAGTGTCCACGTAATGACTTTATGGCGAGTTTGCATTTGTAACGTTGGTCGCAAGAAGTTTGAGTTGATTGCGGTCCAACGGAGGAAGATAGCAAATCGAGTCTTGAGTTTCTCCCGGAATGACATTCGGGCCTTGGCCCAGTGCTTGACATGTTTTGCTATCTTCGTCCATTATGCTAAAATTGACTTGTGCGAAATCCCGTAGTAGATACTGCACGACACATCGTTACTTGTCTCCAACCCTCCCAAAGGATTTGGGCTCTTCTTGCTCACTCAGTGTTCATGCAATGAGAAGAGAGAAGAATCTTCCGCTCACTTCAGACAATGGATCCGTTATTGATCGTTGATCGATAACGGGTAAGTGTAGAGGAAGTAAAAACCAAAAAATAAATAAAGTGATGCAGGAAGTTCTTTTCTTCTTCCACTGCAAGCGAACTATCTACACGGGATAGAGCGTTTGTGGTGGTTTGGACACCGAGTTTATCCCATATAGACAACACACTGCACTTGCCCCAGTTCACACTTGAAATCCGACGTGTTGAGTACAAATTAATGTTCCTTTAGAATTCAAGAATGGTAGGGGAAACTATTAGTTTATGATAGAATTACCTGATCGTTTTGGACGCGAATTCTGTTGGTTAGAATAAAGAAGCCATCCATGCATCGTAAGTCAAGCGGGGGAAGCCCAGCACTCTCAGAAGCCGAGTCATCATCCATCACCTTCCTCCTTCCACTTTGCAAGCTCAATATGGCCAGTTGGTCCGGTTTTGGACCGAATGCCTCCTAACTTTAGAGTTCAACTCTACCTACCGGAGAGAGCTTCTTCGATGGTTTCTGCTAAAGTTCTTCACAACATCTACGCGCAACATGGTATACTGGAAGAGGATGTTCGCCTGCCGAAGAAGAATGAATTCGCTTACTTTCCTCCTCTAGGGTATACCTCGTGCCATCGATACATGTGTCTGAATGGAGCTGTGCCTCCCTTTAACGACTTTCTTCGCGAGACTCTTTTGAAGTTGGGTATTGCCCCATTCCAGATTCATCCTAACGGCTATGCCATCTTGACTTGCCTACATGTTATTTTCATACAGAAATTCAACCGCGCTCTAAGCTTTGATGAGTTGTGGTACTTTCTGTCATTCAAAAAAAGAGATGACTGCCCCTCCTTGATAGTAATCGAAGCCCAAATAAACTGGAAAATCGTTTTGCGCTTGCAGAGCAATTTGTCACAATTCAAAATGCAATATTTTTTTGTTAGGTGTCCCGAGGGATTCAATCATTTGTGGACGAGCGGGGGTAAGTACCTTTTCATACATATCTAACTTCGACATGTTGTTATGGAATTTTTAACGGGCCATATACTTCTTGCAGTTATTCCAAGGCTGAACAAGGATGTAACTCTTGATGAAGTCTCCCGGACCCTAAAGGCCATTGATGCCGAGAAGAGGTCCGTTAAGGTGTTACTGATCGATGAGAACTTGCATCGATATGGATTACTGGCCCCGGGTAGATCCGTTGTTCAAGTTGAAGTTCCCTCTCTTGCCCGATCCAGGGTTCGTACAAGATCTACTTCTTCCTCCTATGATTCCGAGGAAGGCGCCTCTCAAGAGAAAGAGAGCCCATCCAGAGGATCAACTAAGGAGGGCCGCGAAGGAGGAGATGCTACTGCGACTGGGTTCAATGGCCTGGTTAGAATGCCCCTGATCCCGAAGGAAGGGGAAGAAGAGTTTGAGCAAAGGGAAGGCAAAGCCGCATTGGACTCAAAAAAGGAAGAGTGGGAGTTTGAGGATAGCGGTGATGAGTCTACTTCAAGTGATGACCTTTATGCAAAATCCGATGATGAGAACTTTGAATTATGTGACAAAACTCCAAGTATGAGCTCCGTTCCTCTGAGCTCATCCCTTTTAGATGCAAGCGATAAAGACAATGCTTCAGAGAACAAAGAACATCAAGATACCCCAGATAAAAATGTCGGTGCAGAGTTCGGAGACTTGAGTGATGTTTACATCGGTTTTGATGCGCTTATGAGGGAAGACTTTAACTTTGAGGGGGCGCCTTCCCACTTGAGCAGTACGACGCCCGAAGTTAGCCCAATTCCACCTACGATGGCCGAAGTTAGTTTGATCCCACCTACGATGGCTGTCCGATCCGGTTCGTGACGACGGTTTAGGCCTTCCCCCAAAACACACTTCACATCTCATTAGGATTATACTCACTTTCTTATGCTCTTTCCATGCCTGTTTTTTGTTTCTAAATTTTTTTATTTATGCTTCGTGCTAGGTATGACAAGAGGGCGAGGTTTCTATGATGACTTCAAAGAATTTACTGACTCACAGCGGTATTCCAAGCGTACCTCCGGGCGTCACCAACCCCGGGAAACGGAGAAAGAATATAGAAGGAGAAAAGAACAAGAAGCTGAAACTTGCCGTCAAGATGACAAAGATAGAGGCCGGTCATATAAAGGCGGGTACGAGAAAAGGAGAACTTTTGAGGAAAGAGAGGAACCATTGAAATGGTCGAAGTTTGAACATCGTCCTCATTCTTTAAAGTTCACTCCAACACATTCTTCAGTGGGCCAAGAAATTCCCATTACTTCTGCCTTGATTCTGCCTTCAACTCATATCTCGTCGTCTTCTATTATTACTGCCCCTGGTGCTTCTCGCTCCCACTGGAGACTTGCCTTTATCGTTCCTTCAGGCCCCCCCCAAACTTGAGGCATCGCTCCTTGGATGGTTCTTGAAGAGGGTCAATTTCGACCGCGATCTGCACCCAACTCGTAATGATTCGTATATGCCGCACCTCTAAGCTATTCAGCATGATTTAGACCAGGCCGAAGGATGGGAAAAGTCATGCAAGCAACTGGCGGACACCAACCAGAATAACTACTAGGAAATCCTCTCTTTCGAATTGGAGAAGGATGATTTCGAGAAAGCATTGTTAGAATGTGATGCTAAAATCAAACCGCTAGAGGAGGAGAAAGCAGTGGCATTGCAAGAGAGCAAGAGGAGCGCTGACTTGTTAAAAGAGATGAAAGAAGCTCGTACTCGTATAGAGACCGTCTACAGAGATGAGATAAAAAAGACTCATGCAGAAGAAGAGAAATTAAAGCAAAAAGTGACTACTTGCAATGCAACGACCGAGGCTCAACGAAAAACTATTGCTGATCACGACCTCATCGTCGAGGGGAATGACAAAACTATTTCTGACCAAGCCGAGACAATTGCCAGGCTACAGGCTCAAGTCACGCATCTCAGTGTCGATAAGTTAGCCGTTGAAGCCGAGAAAGCCGTCGTGAGAGTGGATAATTTGGAACTCCAAAATGCCTTTGAAAGAAAGATGGAGAAGCTAGACGTAACCATTATGAACTTTTATTTTAACTCCCTGTTGCATCCGGGGAGTCTTAGCTACTTGGGCCCGAAGTTCCCGCACACTCTTACTTTGGTATGGGAAGAAGTCTTGTCCCTCTTTTCTGATAGCGGCAATGTCTAAACCGAGCAATATTTGGAGGATGCTTACCCGAATGAAGAGTCAAAGAAAGTGTTGCTTGAAGGTCGGGAAATCTTACGGGACGAGGGAGAGAAAGAAGCCACCAATGCTGCCTTGGAAGCTTCCAGCGAAGCGCTCACCAAGACTCTTATTTCTGACACGGACGAATCATCAGGGCAGCTCCACGACCTTCCAGTGAGTTAAAAGTTTGAGATTCTTCCTCCGGTAGTGGATTCATCGAAAGAAAACGAAGGTGGTGAGTTTGAAGTCGCCATTCTTGATCATTCCTCCGGTGCAGGTAATGTTCTTGCTTCCTTCGAATTCGGGAGCTTCCAGCTTATGCCGCAAGAGCAGGAAGAATTTAATGCTTTCGTTTTTGATCTTTTAGGTCCGTCTCCCTTTCCTGTTGATGTACCAGTTTCATCGGCGCTTGGGCCCACTGCTATCTCTACAGCTTCTATGGTCGTCTATATTCCCGTTCCTGTTTCTACATCCGTGTCTGGCTCGCAGCCGGGGCTGGAGTCCGAAAAGATAGCTGTGCTTCATGGCCTGGATGATCCTTATGTGTCTTTGGAAGGTGATGTAACAACGGTAGAGACTAAGGAACAGGAAGTTCAAACAGAGTATCCTCGAAAGACTCGGCACGAACTGGTCACTATCAAGAAGGAAAAGGTTGAAGCGATTAAAGCCTCAAAAAGCTCCCGCAAATCACGGAAACGAAAAGCGAAGGTAGAAACTTCTGAGAAAGCTTCAAAAGAAGTGGAGGAAATTTCCACTGAGGTGTTCGTTGACATTACCGACAGCGATACCACTTTGGAGAAGAAGCAGAAGCTGCCAACCAAGGGCAGAAAGGGGAGCGATGGATGGAAGCGTTGAGCAGCTTGCATGAAGACTGACTTGATTTTGGGTTCTTTTGAGTCTTTTTGTTCAAGTGCAAAGTCTACACTTAGTGCTTCTGTTGTGGAGTCTATATTTTCCTTTTGTTGGCCGATGTTGTGTAGGTACGGCCCCCACATTTTGACCCTGTGTAAAGAAACTTATGAGCAATATATTGATATCTTGACTGTAGTTTTATCTGTCTGTTCATACGTGTTCTGTGCACTTGTGCTTGTTTTGTTTTATACTTGTCTAGTTCCGTGATTACTGCCAAAATCCTTTGTTTGAAGTAACAGAATTTAAAATTAATAGTTATTAAAAATAACTTAAAAATTCTTTGTTTGGAGTGGCAGAACTTGTGAACCTATTGTTTTCACATGTTTTTATTCAAGTACCGGTGTATGCCCCCCAGTTCACAGGGCTGTTTACTTCAAACAAGTTTCAAATGACCGTAGGGTTTAGATAATTCTCATACTATACTTGTAATTTGGCTAAGGCACAGCTTGATTTGTTTTGCGACTTGAGCACGTAATCTAAGTTTCTTGTGATATTCTGGTAAGTATGCAATATGTTCATGTTTGAGAGGTGCACATTGCATTGGTGAACTGAGAGCAATTTTAATTATTAAGCGTCCTTAGTTGAAATTTTTCAGTTGGTTTGTAGCATTCCAATTTTGTTGGAGTTGTGCTCATTATTCCCGATTATAGGGGTAGTTGGCGCTGGTTATGATATGCACAGTTTTCGGGTCGATATGATTCGCTGGTCTAGAAAAATTTTAGTGCTCCTCGATGTCGCCTATCTTTGGGTAGTGTGAGTGGTTTAAGCTCAAAGAATTAGTGCACGATTTCTCATGCTCTTCGCTGTTGCCTATCTCCAGGCGATGGTAGGAGTTAGTATTTTGGAATTTAGTGCGCGGCTTATGAAATGCACGACTTTTCGTTTTTTTCAATGTTGCCTATCAACGGGCAGCGTGAGGAGTTATTAGCATGGCTTATGAGGTGCGCGACTTTTGGTTTTCCTTAGTGTTGCCTATCTTCGGGCAACGTGAGGAGTTATTATTTTAGTTCGTGGCTTATGAGGTGCGCGACTTTTGTTTTTCCTCGGGGTTGCCTATATTCAGGCAACATGAGGAGTTATTATTTTAGTGCGCGGCTTATGAAATGCGTGGGTTTTCGTGCTCCTCGGTATTGCCTTTCTTTGGGCAATGTGAGGAGCCTATGCTTTGGAAGTTAGTGTGCGGCATACAAAATGCGCGGCTTTTTGGCACCCCTCTGTGTTGCCTATCTTTGGGCAACACGAGGAGTCCTAGTTTTAGCCCTCTCGTTGTTGCCAAAGCAACGCCGGTTTTTAGAAGGCAAAGATCATGTTCCATTGATTTAACGGTTTGAGTCGATTTGCTTCCGTCGACCCGTTGGGCAATTATTATGAACACAGTTTTGTTGGTTCAAGAAGCAAACTTTATTAAGGAAAGCAGGGTATTTTTGGCCTATGCACAATGCCTCTGACATCCTGGGATGGCTTATTTGCTAGAAAATAAAAAATACATAAGATGGTTTTAAGACAAAGTAACGGTGGAGCGATTCGCTATTCCATGCCCTGGGAACTTGAGTTCTGTCGACGGTTTTTAGCTTGAAAGTCCCATCTCTTAGCTTCTGATTAATGACATATGGTACCTCCCAGTTTGGTCCAAAGATCCCCAGAACGGGGTAAACTCGCTTGAACACAAGATCTCCCACTTCGAAGGTTTGATTGTGAACTTTGGAGTTGAAGTACCATGCGACCCTTTTTTGATGGGCGGCAGTTCTCAGCTCTACTTCTCCTCTTTTTTCATCAACCATATCTAGCGATTCGAGTAGGAGCTACTCGTTTTGTTTTTTATTGAAATTGTGCCTTCGGTGCGAGGGACTTCTAATTCAACAAGAATCATTGCTTCTGAACCATATGCTAGGGCGAATGGAGTGTGGCCGGTTGCCGCTTTGTAGGTAGTTCTGTATGCCCATATTGCGAGTGGAAGTTCATCAACCCAGTTTCCTTTTTCTTTTGCTAGTCGCTTTTTGGTAGTGGACTTGATGATCTTGTTTATCGCTTCCACCTGCTAGTTTGCTTATGGATGAGCCACTACGGAAAAGCTCTTTTCAATTCAAAAACGCTTGTAGAAGTCTATGAACTTGGCACTTTCGAATTGGGTTTCATTGTTGGTGATGATTTTTTAGGACACACCAAACCTGCCAATGATGTTTATAGTAACAAAGTTAACAACTTTCTTTGTGGTTATGGTGGCCAGTGGTTCCGCTTCGGCTTATTTTGTGAATAATCTATGGCAACTATGGCATATTTGACTCCTCCTTTTGCTATTAGCAGGAGGCCAATCAAGTCGATCCCCCATACTGCGAACAGCCATGGACTGACCATCTGTGTAAGCTCCGTAAAAGGAGTTCTCTTAATTTTACCGAATCTTTGGCAGCAATCTCATATTTTGGCGTAGTAAGTGGCGTCACGGTTTATTGTTGGCCAAAAATATCCATACCGAAAGACTTTCTTCGCTAGGATCTGCCCCCCATTGTGGTCCCCGCATTCGCCTTCATGTACCTCCTTTAGGATCTGTTGTGCTTCATTATCGGTCACACACCTGAGAAGGGAGGTTGAGAATCCCCTCCGATAGAGTATTCCATCCCGTATCATGAACCGTGGTGCATTTCAAAGAAGCTTCTTCCGCTGGTTCCGGTCGGTTGGAAGGGTTCCCGTAAGTAGATAGTCCTTTATCGATGTCATCTATGTTTCTGACTCAACGGTTGTCTTGAGGATCCAGTCAATGTTCATCTCATCTTTGCTTGGAGTTGCTAAAGTTTCGACTGGGACGAGCCCTAATGGTTGAGCTTCCCCAGAGCTTGCTAGTTTAGCCAAATAGTCCGCCTTGGTGTCTTGTTCTCATGTAATGTGGGCTATGATATAATGCTCGACGTCGCTTTTCAGTTCTTGCACTTTAGACAGGTACGTGGCAAGATTCTCTCCTTAAGCCTGGTATTCCCTCTTTACCTAGCAGACGACCAACTAGGAGTCGTTGTAGATGTGAATGGATTTTATCTTAAGTTCTTTCACCATCTTTAGTCCTGCTGTGAGCGCCTCATATTCCACTTCGTAATTCGTCATAGGGAATTCCAAATGCAAGGCATAACATATGGCTCTCCCTTCGCGGGTTTCGAGTACTACCCCTGCCGCTGAATAGAGATTGTTAGATGCACCATCTACAAAGAGTTTCCATTGAGTCTCCACCTCCAGCGGCGCTTCTTCTTCATCGTCCCTTGTGGTAAACTCGGCGATGAAGTCTGCTAACGCTTGCCCATTGATAACTTTCCTAGGATGATATGCAATATCATATTGACTTAGCTCTATGTTCCATTTGAGGAGTCACCCGGAAGTTTCAGGTCGGTACAACACTTGTTTCAAGGGCTGGTCGTTTAATACTTTGATTGGATGTGCTTGAAAGTATGGCCGTAACTTTTGGGACATGATCAAGAGGCAATACGCTACCTTTTCCTGTTTTGGGTAATTCTTCTCAGCTCCGGTGAAGTGCTTGCTAATGTAATACATGGGTCGTTGGATTTTCGCTTCTTCCCGCACGAGAGCGGTGCTCAGTGCATGCGGTGAGACTGCTAAGTAAATGAATAGGTCTCTCCATCCATCGGCTTTGATAAGATTAGCGGAGTTTCCATGTGTCGTAGTATTTTTTCATAATCCGTTTGACAAGCTTCACTCCATTCGATGTTTTTCTTTCCCTTCTTCGGTGCATCGAAGAACGGCATGCATTTGTATGTAGCTTTTGAGATAAATAGGCTTAATGTGGCGACTTTTCCATTCAATCTTTGAAGTTCCTTCTTATTTCTCGAGGCTTGAACTTCTCATAGTGCTGGTCGCTTACCATGTGCTACGGAAGAAGCAGTCGTGGATGAAGAACATGAAATCGCATCTCATAGTATAGAGAAGAACCCTTTGATCTTGTCTAATTTTTTATCAACTTTCTTCAAACGAGTTCCTAGTATATGTTGATTTCTAGATAGGATTTCTATGGATTCTCGAGTACTAGCCGATGTTGCAAGACAAATTTCTTCTTCTTCTTCGGGTTGGGGTGTTTGCTCCCGAATTATTGGTCCGCCCGATTGTCGTTGTTGGTGTTGGCGACGCCATTCTTCAAAAGAGAAAAATGCTAGAGGAGCTGACGGTAGTTTCATGAGACTCAATGTGCGAATGTTTATAACTCCAACGGAAGAAGTTTCGGATTCCGGCTGAGGTGCACCCACATTTAAAAGTAATCTCATTATATATTCTTCGAAGTAAATGGTTCTCATATTTCCATTGTTGAAGGAAAGAAATTAATCCAATATTTGCCATAGCCAATTAACTTCAGTTCCTCCCCATACCGCATATAGTGCTTTGAAATTTTTCGGGTAGATAAGTTCATATGACCCGGTTCTTGGAAGAATACTTCTCATGAATGCTTTGTGAAGAATTCTTGCTTTTGGTCGAAGAAGAATAGATTTTTGTTCCGTCATATTGTCACCCATGAACATATGACTAACTCGATCTCTTTGTTGAATATTACAATCGACATTGTCTAGAGGAATACCTTGGTTAGGTGATTGAAGTATGTGCGCCATCCGATCTAAGGAGAAGAAGACTTGATGCCCACAAACTAAACTCCAAACACAATCATCCCTATTTGATGGATATTGATGAGGAAGATTTAAATTTGCATAGAAGAGCTTCACCATGAGATGTTTAATCTTGTGAGAATTGAGATTCATGTCGAGAAGAGATTCCAATCCGGATCTACGCATAAGATCTTGTAATCCGTAAGCCGCAAAATCATTGTAGACCATGAATGAACCTTCAAAGATCTATGAATTTTCCATTTTATGCCATCTTGCAATCGCTACATCGTTATATAACCATTGTGCGATTTGACTATCGATAGGTCCGGCGGAGGAAGAGCTTTGCCAATGTCTCTTTGTATGGGCCATTTAGAGAAGGATTTGGTGAAAATTTTGATTGGATTTGGAATTTAGGGTTTTTCGCAAGTAAAAAATAGAGAATGGTAAAGTGAGGGAGGAGTAAAAAGTAACTATAAAAGGGAATCAGAAATTTTTGCTTATAGCCAGTTGATTGGACGAATGAAGTCAGTCGACTGGTGCACTAAAAATAACACGAATTTCATACAGCCAGTCGACTGATCGTGATAGGTCAGTCGATTGACTGGTTTACCGAGAGTTTGGTTTCCCTGTAATCAGTCGACCGAGTCTGAATTTCAATCGACTGACCGGAAGAAATAAATACAGAATAATTGTTGAACAGTATTTCAAGACAACACACAAGTTTATTTCATGAATATATTTTGAAACAAAGACAATGAGCATACTTTGAGTAAAAAATATAAAAAAATTAGAAATGAGAGTTTGAGTCTTCTGATTCTTTTCCCGGTTCAATTTTTGTATTTTCAGCAAATAGTTTTATAGGTGAACATTCTTTTTGAATCGGTGAGTTACTCGTTCCTCCGTGTTCCCATGAATTTGGCCCTCTACGTTCCCATGAATTCGGAGATACATGAGGGCGTTGAGGTGAGTGAATATGTGCGTTTGTGTTGATGGGGGATGAACCACATATTTTTGTAGCACATCGTTCAAGAAAACTAAGTCTCCTACCATGACTCTTTTTCTCATAATACATTTCACGTTGAAGATTAAGTGTTTACCTCTGATAGTGATGTAAATCATCTATCTTTTCTTTAGTAGTTGGGGATGGAAATAAGTTTCTTCGCGTGTGTTTATTTTCTGGCATATATCTCGTATGATGCCTTTGTGGTGGAAATATCGGAATATACGTAGGAGTCGGAGTTGGAAGTTCTGAAGACCCTGAACTTGGAGTTTCAAAATCAATTGAAGAATATCCAAACGAGAAATGAGAGGAAGGCTCATCTGAAGATGATCCGGCCATGGTGTAGATAAACAATACAGAGTTGAAAAACATGATCGATTGTTTAAAAAAAAATTTGAATGGATATAATTATAGAAGACTGAAAACTAGACAATGAATAGCTGAGATTAAATATAGAATGATTGAATTTAAGCCATAAGAAAATTTGAGGACAAAAATCAAGGTATATGAACCATTTAAATAACAAAACAGAAATAAGCTGAAGTGAGCTATGAGTTTAGACAAGAAATATCACATAGCCTACTGGCAAAGTCATATGCATACTTTCCAAGAGGTCCTAAGTTCAAATCCCAGCTTATGTAGAAAGTAAACTCAACTTATTTTTGAAAAACTTATAAATTTTTGAACGAGTTGATTCCAAGCTCTCATCTTAATTTTACAAAAGTGTTTTCATTTAAAGGCTTAGTAAAAATATCAGCCAACTAGTTTTCAGAAGATACGAAATCAAGATTTATTATATATTTTTCAATACAATCACGAAGAAAATGATGACGTATGTCAATATGTTTTGTTCGTGAATGATTGATTAGATTTTTAGAAAGGTTGATAGTGCTTAAGTTATCACAAAAAATTGTTGATTTAGATAGATTAAAACCAAAGTCTTGAAGTGTTTGCTGCATATAGATTACTTGAGCACATGCCAAAGCTGCAGATATATATTCTGCTTCACAAGTTGAGAGTGAGATGCAATTTTGTTTCTTACTAAACCAAGATACAAGAGATCGTCCGATGAAGTGACAAGTTCCGCTTGTACTTTTTCTATCCGTCCGACATCCTCCAAAATCAGCATCACTATATGAAACTAATTCGAAAGGACATTCTTTCGGATAAAATAGTCCAAAGTCCTTGGTTTTATTAATATATCTACATTTCACTGCTCTAATGTGTGACTCTTTTGGATCTGCTTGAAATCATGCACACAGACAAACACTCATCATTATGTCAGGTCTACTTGGAGTTAAGTAGAGCAATGATCCAATCATGCTTCGATATAATTTTTGGTCTATACTTTTGCCATTTTCATCTTTTTCAAGATGTATAGTTGTACTCATAGGAGTAGGTTTGGCAGAAGTATTTTCCATACCAAAGCGTTTAATTAGATTATTACAATATTTTTCTTGATTTATAAAAATTCCATTTGAAAGTTGTTTAATTTGTAAACCAAGAAAATAATTTAATTCTCCCATGTGAGACATTTCAAATTCATTAGTCATTATTTTAGAAAATTCCTGACATAACTTTTCATTAGTAGAACCAAAAATAATATCATCAACATAAATTTGAATTAATAAAATATCTTCTTTCTTTTTCTTAATAAAAAGAGTTTGATCAACCTTCCCAATTTCAAAACCAGAGTCTATTAAATAACATTTTAGACGATCATACCAAGTACGAGATGCTTGTTTTAATCCATATAACGCCTTTTTAAGTTTATAGACATGGTCTGAAAATTTTTCGTGAATGAATAAGGGAGGTTGTTCAACATAAAAATTTTCTGTAACATCCCGGAATTTTCGACTTTCGGAAATTCGACATCGATACTCACTTTATCGACTGCCGAGCCATCGAATGCCGGAAACCCGAAAAGTTATGGTTTTAAAAAGAAGAAAAAGGTAGAAGAAGAAGAAAAGAGTAGAAGAAGAAGAGAAGAAGAAAGAAGAAGAGAAGAAGAAAATAGAGAAGAACAACAGAACAACATCAGAAGCAGAAACAATATCAGAATCTTACACATCGCAGCGGAACAATATATAATAAATAAACACTAGTCTTTTAAAACAAAGAGCTATATCAGTTTATACATACATCAATCATCAGAGTCAATATACAACAATGGACAGTTATATAACTTGTCCTCATACCGAATACACAGCGGAATAATACAAAGTGTAGGTGATACGTTACGCCATCCAGCTTGCTTCCAAAGCTCCAGAATATCCAGAATATCCTGATAACATAACTCTAGGCTGCCCGTGTGGAAATTGGTGGGCACCCAGAGTTTAGAAGGGAAACAATAAACTCCGAGTCAGTCATGGTGACTGGTGTGAGATCGTAAAACAGTTTATCTTTAAAACAACAAAGAAATATTTTAAAGTCAATTCGCAATGCTTTTAAAAATGAAACTACCATAAGACCTCCCACCACACACACAATGCAAACGCAGACTTGGAGGAGATTTCTTCTTATGTTAGTCAAAGATGCTTACTACGCAAAATCAAATCATTTTTGATATTATTATTAGTGCATAGTGGAAAATCATTTCGAAAGTAGAATATAAATCTTAGCCAGCATAGGTACCATTATATTATGCCTGCTATAGCTGCCTCCTGAGGAGACAGGTTATATAATTGAAATCGTAAAGGCTCGTATTGTTTCTTTGGATTTCCAACAAATGGTCAGGCTAAGGAACTTCCTATGCCACGATGGGTACGTCCCTGGAATAGACGACCCGAGAACCTAACCGGATCTCTGCCAACACAAGGCCGGGTTACCTCTGCAAAAATAGGTAACTACTGACACGCGTATGCCATCCCCCGATCGTCACCGATCTTCCCGAGGATCCCCGATTCACAACAAACCACATAATAATAATAATGCAGTAACCACAGTGGTTAAGTATCTGGGCTCCATACCATGATACCACCTTTATCCAGAAGGAATGACATACACTAAGGGGCGCTACTCCCTAGAACCTTGCCGCATCCTTCCTGTTTCGACCATTTCCGAGGTGTGAGGCTCGATGAAGTCTCGTCCACAAAGCTACGCTTTCTACAAAGCCATGCTTTGGGTCAAACAAAATGATCAACCTATGATCACAAAGATATAAGATCAAACAAATGATCATATCACAAATGATCAAACACTGATCACTTCACAGCAACACTTAGCATGTCACGTTACCAAATTGGGAATATATTGCTGATAAATTTCAACTACATAACCTCTGAGCTCATACGTCTCGGAGAAGGGTGTTAAGCTAAGAGAATAAATTCTCCGCCACCAACAGAAATGTATTTGAAAGAAATCAGCTTTATATCTCAAATTGTAACGTCAGACACACAATCCATACAAGTCTGTTCCGGGATCGACCAGAACCGAAGGCACTTCTCACGAAGCCCTTGCACATCCGGATAATTTTCTAATCACGTCCGGACTTCCCATCACTAAGGGTGATAAAACCTCTAAATCGGAGATCAGCCGATGTAGAGTAACTCGACGGTAATCCTTCCGTTTTCAAAAATATCCGGTCTTCAACACCGATCTTCGAATGCAATTCATAACGACGTATCACATATTCGGAATGGGTTATACGACCCCATGGTCCTTTCCCGGCTAACCCGAATAGTGAGCGTTTATTCAAAAATAAGTGTGGCATTCAAATTCATCCAATTCACAACAAATACACATTCAAGGTAATTATTGATAGTCGGTTATTTAACTATCAATAAAGATGCGCAACATCATCAGATTCCAAATAATTTTCCAAATTATTTAATTTCCAAAATATCTTTACTAGATATAAAATTTCCACACTTCAAAAATAAATCAATATTTATTTTTAAACAGATCCCCTTTCCTTTATAAATTCCATAGTGAATTTATATTTCAAAAATATCTACTGATATACGATTTTCAAATCGATTTCAAAATTCATTTTCAATTTATCTTTAAGAAGATAAAATCTCAAAACGTTTCATTTCATTTTGGAAAAGCATTTCCATACTTATTTTATAATAAGTAATTCACAAATCTATTTATTTTCAACATTTTGAAAATATTCGATATATTTAAATCAAATTAAGTATATATTCATTTTTTTAAGGAAAACATTCTTTTAACACCTTTATTTGAGTCAAAACGAATGTTACGTAAAACATTGTTACGACGACTCAAAATCACTAGTATAGGGATTCGGAATTAAGATAGATATATGAATCCCAATACTAGATAAAAAAAACATTTCCTTTCGGAAATCATTTACTATAACAACAGTGTTATAGTCCACCATTTCCTTATTTCTCGAAAAACGCCTATTTCAACAATGAATGTTGAAATCTATGCTTTCGATTCATAATACATTTTAAAACATCTTTAAAATGTTTAACTTCATTTTTAATATCACTTCTTCAAAAATAAATCCATTTTTATTTAATAATATATTCACTGTCCAAAATCGTGAATATACTTCACTAACCACATTTCACTATTTTCTACACATTTTATTTCAAGAATTATCCACTATCCAAAATCGTGGATAAAATTCCCTTAATAATCTCTATATTTAAAATCAATCAAATTTGATTTATTTTCGAATTTATAAAAACAACGTTTATAAATTCTATTTCCATTTTATAACAACTTCGATTTATAAATCTTCTTTAATGACCCATCCAATTTATAAGTTAATATAACTTATAATTCATTTATTTTAAAAGAAATCGTTCTTTTAAACTTCACAAAATTTAAAACTTTCAGATTTCATTAACTTATGAAATCCCATTTACACTTCATTTTAACACTTATAGAAACTTGTCTTATAATCCCAATATTTCAAATTTATAAATATCCATTTTTGTACATCTTTTAAATAAACCGTTTATAATACTAGAAATCCCAATTTAAACCATTTCATAAATTTCTTAACTTTTATTTCAAAAATCACACTTTGATTTTATTTCACAAAAATCTTAACTTTTATAACTTCAAAATTTTAGACGTTTATTTATTTGAAACAAATCAATTCAAAGTTTCCATAAAACGTATATTTTCATAAATCACTTTAAAAATCCTTTTTAAAATAAAAGTCGTTATTTTTAAACTTCAAAACTGAATCCGATGATGCAACAGCATCAATTAGTCAATCACAACAACAAATATCATATATCAATATGATAACAGAATATACATCAATATCTGTAAATAAATAAATACTGGTGAGGAATCCAGTTGGATCCCTCCAACCTGTTTCCCTGCATCCAAAGACGTTAGCACAATACCAATTACACTTCGAGGTGGAATATCGCGGTATATGGGTTTTATAAAAATATCCGCTTACTAACGGCGCAATAGGGTCTCATCCGCTATACGAGGCGGGAAATCAATCAATCCAATATATACATATGCCAATATGTATATATTGCTATATATATAGATATATCCTACTATATCTAATATCACATCCAAATAGCAATCAAACAGTCAATAAATAACTGCAAAATCCAAATTTATTTGAGTGAGAAAAATCTCACCTTAGCTTTAATTTGCCATCCATTTTTGTTCCAGTTTGGTTTCTCCAAATTTTGACCTTGTATAAATAATTTTATACAATTTATAAGTATTTGAATCAATTGACAATAAATTATCATCTGTTAATTTATTTAAACCAAAAATTTAATTTTATCGAATGATTTATTTTAAACCAATTTCTTTATAAATAAATTTATTTAACCGACATTTAAATTCCTTTAAACCCATTTCCTTTTAAATAATTTCCTTGAAAACTAAAATAAATTTAACAAGTTATTATTTCCTCAAAATTACATATACATACATATAAAATAATCTATGCCCATTTAAAAATCTATTTTCTTTTAAACAAGTTTTACAGATCCTTTCACTATTTAGATAAAATATTTATTCGCTTGAACAAAATGAAAGTCGTTACCTTCATGTCGATCTCGGCCAAAACCCAACACTTCTCGATTGATACTTCCCCCAGAAAATCTCGACTGAATGCTCGAAGCCCACGCGAGTGCCATCGACTCGAGATTGAAATCACGACTCTGGTTCCCGTTGCTGCCATTGAAATCGCGTCGCCCTTCATTGCTTCACGCTCGCCTTCTTCGATGCTGACTCCTCCTTCCAGTCGCAAAACCCACGTGCTCCGCGATCTCGCCTTCTCGCTACGCCCACGCGACTCGAAACCCACCTGCCTGCGACCACACACCCACGTCACCTAAAATCCCATCGCCTGCCACCGCGCTCGTGAACGAGCTTCCCTAAGTCGCCGTCGCGATTTGCCTCTTCTCCGATTGAACTCGCGGCCACCATTGATCGAACAAGTCGAATTTGATTCCCCATTTTCTTTTCCTGTAGCCGACTTCGTGTATTGGTTTAGAGGAAAAGGGACGCTAATTCTATTTGGGGGGAAACAGGGAACATGCTTTGATTTCGTTTTATTTTAAATAGAAGGAGCGGCCATTGTTCTTTGATTTGAACGAAGAAAATTGTTTTCGTTTTGATTTGTTTTTGAACGATAGAAGGAAAGGAAGCTCGGTTGAAATAGAAAGAGGAGACAGGCGAACGTGTTTGCACGATAAATTTCGTGGGCTTCGGCGTGATTTATGGCATGATTTTAGGGACGAAAAATAAATGATGTGACCAATTTAAATTCAAATTTAAATCGAATTCGTTTTAAAACTTCAATGCGTTTATCTATCATGTGCACATATAACGACTCTGAAAAATACGAAATTGGAAATCCGGTAATAATACAATATTATGGACCCAATGAAACTGATTTCATCGAAATCAGTGACTGTGCCTCGGACGGCTATTTTTAAATATCGATTCGAACAATACATTTTCAAAACTGATCAAATCAATTCGAAATTAGATTCTGAAGCTTCTGTTATCTTTAGTATCATTATTATAAATTTTAGAAGCTTTTGAAATATTTTTCTTCAGCTTAAATTGAAGATTCGAATTTTTATTCAACTTTCGATAGATTGAATTTTTTTCAATTTAATCGCTTTATTCAAAGTTATATTGGGGATTCAAATTAAATTATCGTTCAAATATTTAAAATTAATTAAATATTCTCAATTTAATTTGTTCAAAATTCTGGGTCGTTACATTTTCTTTTATAAAGCCATTTAGAAAAGCACTTTTAACATCCATTTGATATAATTTAAAGTTATGAAAACATGCATAGGCCAATTATATACGTATTGCTTCTAATCTAGCGACTGGAGCAAACGTTTCTTCGTAGTCAATTCCTTCTTCCTGATTATATCCTTGTGCAACCAATCTAGCTTTATTCCTAGTTATGTTTCCATGTTCATCAGCCTTATTTTTGAAAACCCATTTAGTACCAATAACTGATTGGTCACTAGGACTTGGAACTAAATCCCAAACGTCATTTCTTTCGAATTGGTTTAGTTCTTCTTGCATAGCGATAATCCAATAGTCATCAGTTGAGGCTTCCTTAATATTTTTAGGTTCTATATTAGAAAGAAATGCTACGTGGCCCATTTGATTTAATTGATTTCTGGTTCTAACATTTGAATTAATTTCTCCTATGACATTTTGAACTAGATAATCTTTTAATATCCTTGGTGGAGATCTTAATTCCTTATTAGGAAAATTGTTTTCATTATTGTTAGACAAGGTAGATTCTATATTTGTGATATTTTCAGGAACTTCTTCGTCATCTCTACTACTTGATATTTGTTTAAAATTTTCATCAAAAGATACATGAAGTGTTTCTTCGATGATATTAGTTCTTTTATTAAAAATTCGATAAGCTTTGCTTCGGTCTGAATATCCTATAAAGATTCCTTCATCGGATTTTGGATCGAATTTGCCAAGCTGATCTTTTGTGTTTAAAATAAAACATTTTGAACCGAAAACCTTAAAATAAGAAATATTTGGTTTTCAACCATTAAAAAGTTCATAAGAAGTGTTTTTAGTTAGAGGTCTTATATACACACGATTTAGTACATAACAGGCAGTTGCAACTGCTTCTGCCCAGAAATGTTTGGGTAATGTGCTTCCATTTAACAAGGTTCTTGCACATTCTTGTAAAGTTCTATTTTTCCGTTCTACCGCTCCATTTTGTTGCGGAGTACGAGGAAAAGAAAATTTATGATTTATTCCTTTCTTTTTACAAAAATGTTCAAAAACGTCGTTTTCGAATTCACCTCCATGATCACTCCTAATGTTCTTTATTTTTAAGTTTTTGAAATTTTGAATTCTTTTGGAAAAGACTTTGAAATTTTCAAAAGTATCACTTTTTTTTTCATAAAAATAGTCCAAGTATATCTAGAAAAATCATCAACAATTACAAACACATATCTATTATGATTTATGGATTGCACTTGTGTTGGTCCAAATAAATCCATATGCAATAGTTCCAGTGGTTATGTTGTTGAAATAATCTTTTTAGATTTAAAAGATGACTTAGTTAGTTTTCCTAATTGACATGCATCACAAATATGATCTATTTTAAAGTTCATTTTAGGTAATCCTTTTACTAACTCATTTTTAGAAAGCTTAGTTAAAGTTTTGAAGTTAATGTGACAAAATCTTTTGTGCCATAACCAAGGATCATTTTCTTTGGCTAGTAGACACATATCTGAATTATGATTTATTTTCATATTCAAAATGTAAATATTTTTGTCTCTATTTCCTTCAAAGAGTAAATTTTGATTTTGATCAAAAATGCTACACTTATTTTCAGAAAAGGTAATTTTGAATCCTTTGTCACACAGTTGGCTAATACTTAAGAGATTATGTTTTAAATTCTTGACTAGTAAGACATTTGAAATAAGAGGTAAATTAGATGTACCGTTATTGCTCACATCGCCTTTGCCGATGATATATCCCTTGGAATTGTCTCCAAAAATGACAGAACCTCCATATGAGTAGATAATGTTTGATAACATATTTTTGTCTCCTGTCATATGTTTTGAGCAACCACTGTCTAATATCCATTTTCCTCTCTTTTTAAGTGGGTCCTGCAAAATAAAAAATAATATTGGTACCCACCTTTTTATAGGGTCCTAAGAGTTAGATCTTAGGAAACTAAACCCAAGAGGACTCGGTATTCCCTTTATAAACATAATTTATATTCTTGTGTACAGATTCAATAAAGGAGTTTATATATTTCTTCCTAATCAAACTATTGTTTGTTTTAGGAATCCATATTTTTATATTTTTCAAATTTGTCCTTTTTGAATTTTCTTTAGTGTTTGTGGGTTTAAAATCAATTCTCCTTTTATTTTCTATTCTAGATGGAGCTATTGACTTCTTAACATAACCTAACCCCTTTTTACTTGATACTGATTGAGAATTTTCAATAATTTTAGACAAATTTTCTCTTCCTTTATTAAAGTTAGAAACATTTTTAGTAATATTCTCTAACTTACTTTTTAGCACAGTATTTTCTAGTTCAAGTAATTTTACTTTTGTTTTTAACTCGTGATTTTCAGAGACATGAACATCATTCTTTTCTTTTTGAGTTTCAATTTCTTGACTCAATAAATTAAGTTGAGAATTAGTATTAGAGACTGATTCTTGAAGTTTTTCAAGTTCTTCCTCTAGTATTTTCTTCTCATCTTTAAGCATATCTCTTTCGAATTCTGCTTTGTTCTGATTTTCGCGAGCTTCTTTATATTTTCTTTTGAAACTTTTTAGTGTGTTCAAAAGTTCTGAATTCATTTCTATTAGATCATCAAAGGTAAGATCACTAACCTCATTTTCTGTGGCCATGAAGCATACATTTGCTTGTTCATTTTCATTATCACTGTCACTATCTGATGATGAGGAATCTGAGTCGTCCCATGTGACAGAGAATGCTTTCTTTTTGTATTTGTCTTTTTTGCCCTTGTTGGAATAACTCTTCTTTAGTTCTGGATAATTTTTTTGGATATGTCCATTCTTGTGACAGTTGTAACATTCTAAAGCTGATGCAGATGGTTTTATTGAGAAGTTCTTTTTATCATTGAATTTGATGTTTTTTTGATACTTTAAGAACTTCTTGAAATTCTTGGCAATGAATGCTAAATTCTCATCATCTGAATCTTGGTTCTCATCTTCTTCAGCCCGAAAAGCTATGTTCTTTTTGTCTTGTGCCTGTACTCTTTTAGCCTGTAAGTTAACTTCATAAGACATTAGATTACCTATCAACTCCTCTGGTTTTATGGTAGAGATATCATTAGCTTCTTCGATAGCTAAGACTTTTCTCTTCCACTCATCCGTGAGTGAGTTGAGGAGTTTTGACACAATATCAAAATCTATATATTTTTCTCCCAGTGCTAACAATGAGTGATATATGTCTTGGAATCTAGAGTACATATCATTTATAGACTCATCTTGTTTCATTCTAAAATTTTGAAACTGATTTTTAAGCATTGAAATCATACTTTGCTTAACTTTGTTTGTACCTTCATGAGTTATTTTTAGTGTCTGCCAGATTTCATAGGCAGTAGTGCATATGCTGACTCTATTAAACTCATTTTTGTATAAAGCACAAAATAACATATTCATAGCTTTTGAATTATTTGTAGCATCTTGTTTCTGTGTGTGTGACCATTGTGCATATTCAGTATTTGGTATATGATGTTCAGTCTGAGTGATATTCCAGATTTTATAACTCTTTGACTGCATAAATATTCTCATTCTAGTGGACCAATAACTGTAATTTAAACCATTAAATAGTGGTGGTCGTGCAGTAGACTGTCCTTCATTGAAACTAGTGTTAGTGTTGTTTTCCATATTATCAAGATATCAAATAACTGTGTTATAGTTATTGGATGACCTTGCTCTGATACCAAATGAAAGTACGGGTGGATCGACAGATATGGAATATATATTAAAATAAGTGCGGAAGCAGTTAATAGCAGTAAAGTAAATAAGAGTAAGCACACCAGGAATTTTTATACTGGTTCGAAATCCCGTTCTACGTCCAATCCCAGACTAACTTCTGGCTTTAACTAACAATACCCTCACTTAACCCGGAGGAATAGGTCTGAGCAGCAGAACAGACACCTGAGCAACAGAACATGATTTTTGCCTCAGCAGCCGAAGAGGACTTTTCCTTGCCTGAGCAGCAGAACAGGACTTAACAGAATATAAAAGTAGTTGACACAATGTGTTCTTGATAACACTGATTTGTTTTTAAGATTACAAACTTCCTATAATCAATTCCTCAAGTATATAAAGAGTATGTGAAGATTTGAAAGGAAGAATATTGCTAAGAATCAAAGTATATGAAATATAATTCAAAGATTCAAAGCAATGAAGAGTATGAATGCACTAGAATAATCACAAGAGAGAATAGAAAGAATTAGAATCAGAATTGCTGATTGTGAAGTGTGTAAGAACCCCTATATATAGTTTTCAGAGAGATGCAACTCTTAGTGAAGAGTTTCAGCCAAGAGAGGCATCTTTTCACGAAGTGCAACTCTTCATGGAAGAAGATGTCCATTCAGAATTTTGACAGTTGAAGCCCGGTCAGTCGACTGGTCAATTCCGGTCAGTCGACTGAATTTGAAAAATGTAAAATATTTTATGCACAGTCAGTCGACTGGGCATGCATATGCAGTCGACTGGTTGTGCATATATTGCATAGTGAACTTTGTTTTTAAAGAACCATAGGACACTAAACCTTGAGGATTGATTTTAACATATGTCTAAGACTCAACACATATAATAATTACTTTTAAGCAAAGAGTTGAAGTCTTGATCTTTTGATGTCTTCTTTTTGTCATGTATGAGTGCATATTCTTCTTTAGCTTCTGAACCGTTTTGTCATGAATCAAAACTAGTGATTCAACAATCCAAAATAAAAAGGTGGTTAGTTTTGAAAAGCATGGGAAAAGTAAGGGCAACCAATAAGAAATTTACATGTAGGCATGTTAGTTTATATAAGTTACTTAATTTAGTATTAAACATAGGCAAAAAAGGTTTCAACTCTATTCGGAGTACCTTTCGCCCCTTACCTTTCGCATTCGACTATGTCGAAACGCTATTAAGCTAAATTCAATACACATGGTATCATCTAGGTGATACTTATGGGCTGGAGAAAGGCGAAAGTCATGGTGTCGAAAGCATAGCTTCCGATCGGGTCGTTACCTCAGTTTGTTTTGAAAAGATAAGCGCCTACCTTTGTTTTACTAAGCTTTCGACTTAGTCGATACGTATGTTTCTAAAAGAAGTTTATAATGGCTTTCGAAGGGGCTGCCATGTTTGTTTTAAAAGAAAAAAGGGTTTCGAAGGAGTTTCATTAATTATAATTCAATGCTTTCAAAAGAAGGGGTTCCGACCTAGTCGAAACCCTACAGCCGATTCTTGTGCCTTCTGAGTGTATTGAAGTCATCAATACTGTCGAAAGGTATTGTTTGTTTTAAAGCTATATTAAGCCACTTTCTAAATGCTTTTGAAAGGGTTATGGGTTTCGAAGGTAATGGTTTCGAAAGGGGTTTCGAAGCCATCATTCAATATTTTAAATGCGGGCTTTCAACTCTTTCGAAAGAGATGGTATCGACGCCATCATAAATTCCCCAATATTTTTATTTAGTAAAGAATGGTTTTGAAAGATATACTTTCATTTATAATTACTTAGACCCAAATGATATTTTAAAAGATTAACCCAACGATGTCGAAAGGAGACTTTCAATGCTTTAGGAAGAGATACTTCCAATGGTTTTGAAGCCGTGCTTCTAATAATTAATAAGTAACACTTTATTATATTAGACAGGTTTCGAAAGAAGGGTTTAAAGTGTTTTTAAAAGGAAGAAACCTAATGCTTTGAAAAGAGATATATGCTTTCGAAGGAGGCTATCCAGTGAGGTCGAAAGCAAGGTTTCGAAAGTATAGTTTTCAAAACAAATAACCCAATCTTATTTAAAAAGCAAAACTATGGCATATTAATAAATAAAGTATTTTGAAATGGAACTTATGAAGAAGTCTAAATGGGTTAAAGGAAATAACCAAGTTATATTGTTTACTTCTTTATATAAGTATATATTCTCTTTATAATAAATCCAAAAACTATACTTTGGAAAAAGGTAGAATAATCAGTTGGGTTGACCCAGTAGTGAATAAATAAAAGATATTGGCAAGGGCGAATAGGTTAACAGTAAGCCCATGAAAACGGTAAAGATATTGATAGGGGCCAATAGATTCTTAGTTAGCCCATGAAACTATGTATAATTAAAGATGTCAGTTAGATAGGTTTATAGTAAGCCTATGAAAACTATATCCGGATAAGAAAGTGAAATATTGACAGATAGTCAATAGTTTCCTAGTTAGCCCATGAAAACTAGGGTAAAAGAAAGATATTGACTATTAGTCAATAGGTTCCTAGTTAGCCCATGAAAACTAGGATAAAAGAAATTATATTGGAGTTACCAATAGGGTCCTAGTTAGCTCTTTTGAACTAGGTGTGGTTCGTATGAATGGTTAGTGATGCCATTCGGGTTGACGAATGCACCTGCTTTCTTCGTAGACTTGATGAACCAAGTTTTCTGAGAACAATTGGATAGGTTCATGTTAGTATTCATAGATGACATTTTGGTGTACTCGAAAGATGAGAGAGAGCATGAGAATCATCTAATAATAGTGCTTGAGACACTAAGGCAGCACCAGCTAAAGGCGAAGTTCTTTAAATGTCATTTTTGGAAGAAAGAGGTCAAGTTTCTTGGTTGTGTAGTTTCGAAGGAAGGTTTGGCAGTAGATCTAGTTAAGATCGAAGCTGTCAATAATTGGAGGAGACCAGAGATGGTAACCGAGATCAGAAGTTTTCTTGGACTTGCTGGCTATTACCAGAGATTTATCAAAGATTTTTCGTGGATAGCAGCACCTTTGACTAAGTTGACCAGTAAGGATGTGAAGTTCATTTGGTCCGACAAATGTGAGTAAGGGTTCCTTAAGTTAAAACATTTGTTGACCAACGCGCCAGTGTTAGTTGTTCCCGATGGAAACTAAGGGTTGGTGGTGCATACTGATGCATGTGGAAAAGGATTGGAAGTTGTATTGATGTAGAATGGTAAAGTCATTACCTACGCTTCTCGACATCTTAGACCGCATGAAGTAAGATATCCTACTCATGATTTGGAGTTGGCTGTGGTGATCTTCACATTGAAGATTTGGAGACATTATCTCTTAGGGGAGAGATTTGAGCTATATACTGATTATAAGTCCTTAAGACATTTATTCTCTCAAAAGAGTTGAATATGCGACAGCAGAGGTGGCTAGAGTTTTTGGCTACTTATGATTTTGGTATAGGATATACTCTTGGAAAAGGGAATAAGGTAGCGGATGCCCTTAGCAGGAAACATCAGAATGTGGTATTAGCTATTTTGGCAGAATGGAAGGATTTAGAAATTCTAGCAACGTGTAGTATAAAGTCGAGATCGACTACTGATTCTAGTCAGAGTACTGCTATATTGGCATGTTTAGAGGTTCAACTAGTGTTGATCGAAAGGATAGCTTCTAAATAGAAAGAGGATCCAGAGATAGCCGAGAAAATTAGAAGATTCGAGGTGGGATCTGAGATCGATGATCTTAAAGATTTTGGCATTGACTAGAAAGGATGGTTGAGGAAGAAGGAATGATTATGTGTTCCGAATGTAGAGAACTTGAGAAGAGAAGTTCTAGATGATTGTCACTGATCCAAGTTTACGAATCATCCTGGGGGAACCAAGATGTATCAAGATATAAAGTGAAGCTTCTATTGGGAAGGCATGAAAAGGGATATTGTCTTGTGGGTTAGACAATGTACTAACTATCAATAAGTGAAAGTCGATCATCAAAAGCCGAGCGGGTTGCTTCAGCCTTCAGAGATTCCGGTTTGGAAGTGGGATTCTATATCCATGGATTTTATAGACGGGTTGCCAAGGTCGAACAAGGGAAATGAAAGCATATGGGTCATAGTGGATATATTGACCAAGAGCGCCCATTTCATTCTAGTCAAGTCAACCAAAACGGCACTGGGTTTGGCGAAGTTGTTCGTGAAGAACATAGTTAGACTTCATGGAATTCCTAGTGGCATAGTCAGCGATAGAGATGCACTATTCACTAGTAAGTTTTGGAGAAGTTTACAGAGAGTGTAGGTACCAAGCTCAAGATGAGTACAACATATCACCCACATACGGATGGGCAGATTGAGAGAGTCAATAAGGTACTCGAAGTTTTTTCGAGATCTTGTGTACTAGACTTTAGTGGATCTTGGGAAGTTCACATGCATTTGGTTGACTTCTCCTATAATAATAGTTTTCAGACTAGTATAGGAAGGGCGCCTTTTGAAACTTTGTATGGAAGGCCTTGCAAATCACCTGCATGTTGGTTAAAGACTAGAGACTGATCAGTCTTAGGTCCAGATTTGGTTAGAGAAGCGTCAGAGATGATTGAGTTGATCCGAGATCGGATGAAGGAAGCTCAGTCCAAACTGAAGAGTTACGCAGATAAAAGGCATAAATACCTAGAGTTCTCAATTGGAGACAGGGTTTTTATTAAGGTGTCACTGATGAAGGGAGTGATACGATTCGGAAAGTTAGGGAAGATGGCACCAAAATATGTTGTTCCATTCCAAATTATAGAAAGGATTGGAAAGCTCGCGTACAGAGTAGAATTGCCAAGAAATATGGCAGGTGTCCATAATGTATTTCATTTGTCTCATCTTCGCAAGTATATGCATGATCCAAAGACTATTATTCCTCCAACGGGATTGGATGAGTTGCTAGTAGAGCCTAATTTGACAATTGTTAGACAACCAGTTCGGGCTGTAGCGAGAGATGAGAACAGATTAAGGTCCAAGACAGTCAAGTTGGTGAATGTTCAGTGGAGCAACAACGAAAAGGACTGTACTTGGGAGACAGAAGACAGGATTCGAGTTACTTATCATGATCTATTTTAAATGGTATGTCTATATTAGATTTATATAGATGATCGCTAGTCAGATAAACTAGTATAGTTGTTAGGAGTGGTTATAGATTATTGTAATAATTAGTGTTTAGTCCTTATTGAATTTCGATGATGAAATTCTTTAAGGAGGAGAGCCTGTAACACCCCTAATTTTAAATAACATTATTTAGGATATTTAATTAGATAAATTAAATAGAATAATTAAAATGTCAAGTGATAAGGGGATTAAGATTTGAATATATTTAAGTGGTCGTGCTTAAGTAATAAATTAAATGGGCATGAGAATGGATTATAAGTAAATTAATCTACATAAGGGTATAATGGTAATAAGCTTTACCTAACCCCTTATCCTTATATATATTCTCTTTTTATAATTTCATTTCCTATTGACTTCATTTCAAAAGCAAATCAAAAACAAAGTAAAAGAAGAATAGAGCCGACCATTAAAAAGAAGTGAAGAAGAGAAATTCAAAGAAAAAGAAGAGAAAAATAAAAAGGGGAATCAAACTCATCTCAATCCATTTCCTTATCAAAGATTAAGGTGAATAATAATTTCCATCTCTATTTGTTAAATATATGTTTCGGATTTAAAGTTTAAATTCGTATATATGATGTTTGATGATGATATGCTTGAGTTATGGTTTATCTAAATTTAAAGAAGATTGTTTAAATAATGGTTCATATGATTTAAGATCAAAACCGTGAGATATTGATTTTTAAATGCCATGGAAAAATTATATGTTATGCAAAACATGATTTTAGAGTTGGGTTTTTAATTTGATAATTATCCAAGCTTTGGAAAGATTATTATGAATTTTTGAATGAAAATATAGCACGTTGGGTTTAATAATTTATTTCAGGAAATATATTGAGAATTTGGATTTGATTTTGATATGTTAGATAACATGATCAAAGTAAATTTCTATGATTTTTGGTGTTTTTTCTTAGGTGTTTTGTTATATAAAATAAATTATTTTGAGAAGAGGATCAAAATCATTTACGTATAAATAATGAGGAAGGTTTAATTTTCAAAAGTTTTAGTTTGATACTTATCCAAAATAAAAAGGTGGTTTGTTTTGAAAAGCATGGGAAAAATAAATGCAACCAATAAGAAATTTACATGTAGGCAGGTTGGTTTATATAAGTTACTTGATTTAATATTTAACCCAGGCAAAAAAAGGGTTTCAACTCTATTCGGAGTACCTTTCGCCCCTTACCTTTCGCATTCGACTATGTCGAAATGCTATTAAGCTAAATTCAATACATAGGATATCATCTAGGTGATACTTATGGATTGCAGAAAGGCGAAAGGTATGGTGTCGAAAGCATAGCTTCCGATGGGGTCATTACCTTAGTTTGTTTTGAAAAGATAAGCGCCTGCCTTTGTTTTACTAAGCTTTCAACTTAGTCGATACATATGATTTTGAAAGAAGTTTATAATGGCTTTCGATGGTTTTTCCATGTTTTTTTAAAAGAAAAAGGGGTTTCAAAGGAGTTCCTTTAATTATAAATCAATGCTTTCAAAAGAAGGGGTTCCGACCTAGTCGAAGCCCTACCGACGATTCTTGTGCCTTTCGAGTGTATTGAAGTCTTCAATACGGTCGAGAGGTATTGTTTGTTTTAAAGCTATATTAAGCCACTTTCTAAATGCTTTCGAAACGGTTACGGGTTTCGAAGGAAATGGTTTCGAAAGGGGTTTCGAAGCCATCCTTTAATATTTTAAATGTAGGCTTTCGACCCTGTCGAAAGAGATGGTATCGATGCCATCATAAATTCCCCAATATTTTTATATAGTAAAGAATGGTTTCGAAAGATATACTTTCATTTATAATTACTTAGACCCAAATGATATTTTAAAAGATAAACCCAACGATGTCGAAAGGGGACTTTCAATGCTTTAGGAAGAGATACTTCCAATGGTTTCGAAGCTATGCTTCTAATAATTAATAAGTAACACTTTATTATATTAGAAAGGTTTCGAAAGAAGGATTTTAAATTGTTTTTAGAAGGCAGAAACCTAATGTTTTGAAAAGAGATATATGCTTTCGAAGGAGGCTATCCAGTGAGGTCGAAAGCAAGGATTCGAAGGTTTCGAAAGTATAGTTTTCAAAAAAAAATAACCTGGTCTTATTTAAAAAGCAAAATCATTGCATATTAATAAATAAAGTATTTTGAAATGGAACTTATGAAGAAGTCTAAATGGGTTAAAGGAAATAACCAAGTTATATTGTTTACTTCTTTATATAAGTATATATTCACTTTATAATGAATCCAAAAACTGTACTTTAGAAAATGGTAGAATAACCAATTGGGTTGACCCAGTAGTGAATAAATAAAAGGTATTGGTAGGGGCCAAAAGGTTAACAATAAGCCCATGGAAACTGTGTAAGGAAAAAGATATTGGCAGGGGCCAATAGGTTAACGGTAAGCGCACGAAAACTGTAAAGATATTGGCAGGGGCCAATAGGTTCATAGTTAGCCCATGAAAACTATATATAATTAAAGATGTCTGTTAGATAGGTTTATAGTAAGCCCATGAAAACTATATCCGGATAAGAAAATGAAATGTTGACAAATAGTCAATAGGTTCCTAGTTAGCCCATGAAAACTAGGGTAAAAGAAAGATATTGACTATTAGTCAATAGGTTCCTAGTCAGCCTATGAAAACTAGGATAAAAGAAATGATATTGGAGTTACCAATAGGTTCAAAGTAATCCCATGAAAACTATATAATTGGATAGGGAATCCTTAAAAGTTTAACCGGTTATTAGTTAGCCCATTAAAACTATTAGGTTAATAGTAATCCTAGAAACTATAATTATTACAGATAGTCAAAATGAATTAGAGATGGGTAATCCAGAATTGATTCAATTATTTTGCATACCATCACATCATAATGTTTTGAACTAAATTAACCATTGTGGATGCTGGAGCACAGAAAATGGTTTATAAAGGTTTTAAGATACTAGCGAGAGGAAACCCGTTCCGCTAAGCGGCGTGGTCTCACTAGATATCTAAATGATTTGAGATGGTATATTATTATTCATACCAGACTTTATGTTTGACTCGAAGTTTATGTTTTCCCCTTAAATTCTCGGGTACTCAATTGATTTTGAGTAGTTCGAGATTTGAGGTTTTCAGGTATCTCTTAAGATGAAAAAGCTTACGGAGTCGTGTAGAAGGCATGTATTTATTTAAGTTCTTTCTCATGTGATTCCGCTGTGATATTTTGTTAAGGCAAAGTGATTTATTGCCTATTATATACTCTGATCACCAATGGGGCATCTTCATATGTTGCTCTTGGAGTATATTGTAATAATTATATTTTCCTGGACGTGGTTAACGTTGTGGGCTTATGTAATGAATGTTGAAATGAGTTTGGAATGGAATGTGAAAGTTGTTTTGAAATTTTAAAATTTTTCAATATCCATGTGTTTCTGGTATATCAATTTATTTAACATTACCATATTTGGTCGCCGTGGATTAATAAATATGGATGACTGCAGCATCCGTAGCCGTTAGTATTGGGCCTCCAAGTGGTGGATGTTACAAAAATACTTTTGAAAGGAAGATGGAAAAGCTAGACGCAACCATTTTGAATTTTTATGTCAACTTCTCGTTGCACCAAGGGAGTCTCAGCTATTTGGGTCCGAAGTTCCCGCGCACTCTCGCTTTGGTTTGGCAAGAAATCTTGTCTCGTTTTGCCAATAGCGGCAACCTCTATACCAAGCGGGAGTTGTAGGATGCCTACCTCAACGACGTATCGAGGAAGGCGTTGCTCGAGGGCTGAGAAATTCTTTGAGTTGAAAGAGATAAGGAGGCCATTGATGCTGCCTTGATGACCGCCACCGAAGCGCTCACCAAGCCTTTTATTTCTGGCGCGAGCAAATCATCAGAGTAGCTCCACGACCTGCCAGCAAGTTCAGGGCTTGAAACTCTTCCTCCGGTAGTGGAGCCATTGAAAGAGGGCGAAAGTGGTGGTATGAAGTTGACATTCTCAACCATTCCTATGGCGTAGGTAATGTTCTTGCTTCCTCCGAATTCGGAAGCTTCCAACTTACGCTGCAAGAGCAGGAAGAATTTAATGCTTTCATTTTTATCTTATAGGTCCATCTACCTTTCCTGTTGATGTGCTAGCTTCCTCGGCTCCTGGACCTGCTGCTATTTCTACAGCCTCCGTGGTTGTCTCTGTTCCTGTTCATGTTTCTACGTCCGTGTCTGGCTTGCAGCCACGGTCGAAGTCCGAAAAGATAGCCACGCTACACGGCCTAGATGACCCTTCTCCGTCTTGAGAAGAAGACGTAACAATGGTAGAAATTAAGGAGTAGAAAGCCTAGATAGAGCAGCCTCGCAAGACTCAGCACGAGCTGGTCGCTATCAAGAAGGAAAAGGTGGAAGCGATCAAGGCCTCAAAGAGCTCCCATAAATCACGGAAACTCAAAGGGAAGGGAGACTCTTCTGAGAAGGCTATGGAGGAAGAGGAGGACATTTCCACTGATGTGTTCATTGATATTACCGACAATGGCACCACTCCTAAAATGAAGCAGAAGCTGCCAACAAAGGGCAGAAAGGGGAGCGGAGGAAGGTAGCACTAAGGAGCTTGTGTTAAGACCACTTTGATTTTGGTTCTTTTTGAGTCATTTTGTACAAGTGCAGAGTCTGCACTTAGCGTTTTCGCTATGGGTCAATATTTTTTTTTGTTTGCCAACGTTGTGTGGGTACGGCCCTCACGTTTTGACCCTATACAAAGGAAATTATAAGCAATATATTGATATTTTGACTGTATTCTCATCAGTCTGCTCATATATGTTCTGTGCACTTGTGCTGGTTTTATTTCATACTTATTTGGTTTTGCGATTACTGCCAAAACCCTTCGTTTGAAGTAATAGAACTTTAAAAATTAACAGAACTAAAATTCTTTGATTAAAAATTCTTTGTTTGAAGTGATAGAACTTGTGAACTTGTTGTTTTCACGTGTTTTCATTCAAGTACCGGTGTGTGTCCCCCAGTTCACAGGGATGTTTTCTTCAAACAATTTTCACATGACCGGTAATTTAGGGCTTAGTTAATTTCATATCAAATTCAAAATTTTGCTAAGTCATAGCTTGATTTTCCTTTTTTCGGAAGCTTTGCAATTTTAGCATGTAATCCAAGTTTCTTGTTATATTCCAGCAAGTATGCAATGTGCGTGTTTGAGAGGTGCACATTACATGGGTTAACTAAGGGCAGTTTTGATCGTTAAGTGACCTCGGTTGAAACTTTTTCTGTTGCTTTTTAGCGTTCCAATTTTGTTGGAGTTGTGCCCATTATTCCTGATTGTAGAAGTAGTTGGCGTAGGTTATGGGATGTGTGGTTTTTGGTGCTCTTCGGTGTTGCCTATCTTCGGGCAACATAAGGAGCGTATGTTTCAATACTCCCCGATGCTGCCTATCTTCGTGCAGGGTGAGGAGTTTAAGTTTTAAGAATCAGTGCATGATTTTTCACGCTCCTCGGAGTTGCCTATCTTCGGGCAACGTGAGGAGTTAGTGTTTTGGAATTTAATGTGTGGCTTATGGAGTGTGCGGCTTTTCACGCTCCTCGACGTTGCGTATCTTTGGACAACAGCAGGAGCATATGTTTTGGAAGTTAGTGCACGGCTTACGAAATGCATGACTTTTCATGCTCCTCTGTGTTGCCTATCTTCGGGCAATGTGAGGAGTTAGTATTGTGGTGCTCCTCGGCGTTGCCTATCTCCGGGCAATGCGAGGAGTTAGTTTTTGGTGTTCCTCAGTGTTGCCTATTCCCAGGCAATGCAAGGAGTTGGTTTTTGGTGCTCCTCGGCGTTGCCTATCTCCGGGCAACGCAAGGAGTTGGTTTTTGGTGCTCCTCGGCGTTGCCTATTTCCGGGCAACGCAAGGAGTTGGTTTTTTGGTGCTCCTCGGCGTTGCCTATCTCCGGGCAGCGCGAGGGGTTAGTTTTTGGAGCTTTTCGGCATTGCCTATCTCCGGGCAGCGCGAGGGGTTAGTTTTTGATGCTCCTCGGTGTTGCTTATCTCCGGGCAGCGCGAGGAGTTAGTTTTTTTATGCTCCTCGGTGTTACCTATCTCCGGGTAGCGTGAGGAGTTAGTTTTTGACACTCCTCGACGTTGCCTATCTCCGGGCAACGCGAGGAGTTAGTTATTGATGCTTCTCGGCGTTGCCTATCTCCGGCCAATGTGAGGAGTTAGTTTTTGATGCTGCTCGACGTCGCCTATCTCCAGGCAGCGCGAGGAGTTAGTTTTTGATGCTCCTCGATGTCGCCTATCTCCGGCAAGCGCGAGGAGTTAGTTGTTTGATGCTCCTCGGCGTTGCCTATCTCCGGCCAGTGCGAGGAGTTAGTTTTTGGCGCTCCTCGGCATTGCCTATCTCCGGGCAATGCGAGGAGTGTGAGTTTTGGGCCTTCCCGATGTTGCTGGGGCAACATCGGTTTTTAGAAGGCAAGGATCGGGTTATGCCGATCCAATGGTTTGAGTCGATTTGCTTCCGTCAACCCCACGGGTATTTATTATGGACACAATTTTCTCAGTTCGAAAGAGCGAATCAAATTTCATTAAGGAAAGTAGGGCAGATTCATTGCCTATTTACAATGCCCCCAACTTTTGCGGGACGGCTTATTTGCTGAAAAATAGAGAATACTTAGAGTAGATTTCAAATAAAGTAACGGTGGAGTGATTCGCCATTCCTGGATCTGGGAATCTGAATTTTATCGATGGTTGTTAGCTTGAAAGTCCTGTCTCTGAGCTTTTGATTTATGATGTACGGTCATTCTCAGTTTGGTCTGAAGGCCCCCGAAACGGGGTAAACTCACTTGAGCATAAGATCTCCCTCCTCGAAGGTTTGGTTGTGGACTTTGGAGTTAAAGTACCATGCTACCCGTTTTTGGTGGGCGGTCATTCTCAACTCAGCTTCTTCTCTTTTTTCTTCGTTCATATCTAGCGATTCGAGTAGGAGCTGCTTGTTTTGGTTTTGTTTGAAATTTTTCCTTCGGTGCGAGGGGACACTTAACTCAATAGGTATCATCGTTTCTGAACCATATGCTAGAGTAAATGGAGTGTGACCGGTTGCCGCTTTGTAGGTGGTTTGGTAAGCCCATAGTGTGAGTGGAAGTTCATTGACCTAGTTTCCTTTGGCTTTAGTTAGTCGCTTCTTGATGGTAGATTTGATGGTCTTGTTAATTGCTTCCACTTGCCCGTTTGCCTACGGATGAGCTACTGCTGAGAAGCTCTTTTCAATCCAGAAGCGTTTGCAAAAGCCCTTGAACTCAGTGCTTTCGAATTGGGTTCCATTGTCAGTGATAATTTTTTGTGGCACACCAAACCTACAAATAATGTTTTTAGTAACAAAATTAATGACTTTCTTTATGGTTATTATTGCCAACGGTTTCGCTTCCGTCAGCTACTACGGCATTGGCTCCTCCTTTTCGTATCAGTAGGACGCCAATCAAGTCTATCCCCCATATTGCGAACGGCCACGGGCTAACCATCTGCGTTAATTCTATTGACAGAGTTCTTTTAACTTTGCTGAATCTCTAACAACGATCACATCGCCTGGCGCAATCTGCAGTGTCACTGTTTATTTTTGGCCAGAAGTATCCGTACCGGAGGACTTTCTTTGCAAGGCTTTGCCGCCCAGTATGGTCTTCGCATTCGCCTTCGTGCACTTCCTTTAGGATTCACCTGGCTTCGTCATCGAACACGCACCTAAGGAGGTAGGTCGAGAACCCCCTTCGGTAGAGTATTCCATCTTGTATCATAAACCGGGGTGCTTTTTGGAGAAGCTTCTTTCGTTGATTCCGGTCAGTTGGAAGAGTACCTATGAGTAAATATTCTTTTATCGGTGTCATCCACGTTTCTGGTTCGATGGTGATTTCTAGAATCCAATCAACATCCATTTCGTCTATGCTTGGGTTGGTTAGAGTTTCAACTGGGACTAGTCCCAATGAATGAGCTTCTCCGGAACTTTCCAGTTTAGCCAAATAATCTACCTTGGTGTTTTGCTCCCGCGGAATGTGAGTTATAGTGTAGTGTTCGATGTCGCTGAGCAGTTCTTGCACTTTGGATAGGTATGAGGCCAGATTCTACCCCCGAGCCTGGTATTCCCCTTTTACTTGACAAATGACCAGCTGGGAGTCACTGTATATGTGAATAGATTTTATCTTGAGTTCTCTTACAACTTTCGGTCCTGCGATCGGTGCTTCATATTCTGCTTCGTTATTTGTGGCAGGGAATTCCAAGTGCAAAGCATAGCAAATGGTTCGCCCTTCAGAGGTTTTGAGCACTACTCCTACCCACAAATAGAGGTTGTTAGATGCGCCATCGACAAAGAGCTTCCATCGAGTCTTCCCCTCCGGCGGTGCTTCTTCCTCATTGTCCCGTATGGTAAATTCGGCAATGAAGTCTGCTAGCGCTTGCCTATTAATGGCCTTCCTTGGGTGGTATGTGATATCATATTGACTCAACTCTATATTCCAATTGAGTAGTCGTCCGGAAGTTTTTGGTCGGTATAGCACCTACTTTAGGAGTTGGTCAGTCAACACTTTAATTGAATGGGCCTGGAAGTACGGCTGTAACTTCCTAGATGCGATCAACAGGCAATACGCTAGCTTTTCCAATTTCGTATAGTTTTTCTCTGCTCCAGTAAACCGCTTGCTAATGTAATACACGGGTCATTGGATTTTTGCTTCTTCATGCACTAGAGCGGTGCTCAATGCATGGGATAAGACTGCTAAGTAAATGAACAAGTCTTCTCCATCCACAGGTTTTAATAGGATTGGCGGAGCCTCCATGTGTCGCAACAATTCTTCGAATGCTATTTAACAAGCTTCACTCCATTCAAAGTTCTTCTTTCCTTTCTTCAGCGCATCGAAGAATGGTATACACTTGTCAGTAGCTTTTGAGATAAACCGACTTAGCGCTGCAACTTTTCCATTTTAACTTTGCAATTCCTTCTTATTCTTTGGAGCTTGAACTTCTTGTAGTGCCGTGATTTGTTTAGGATTTGCTTCGATGCCCCTGGCACTTAAGATGAACCCTAGGAATTTCCCGAAGGCCACTCCGAAGTGGCACTTGAGTGGATTGAGTTTCATCCTATACTTTTAGAGTATTTTGAACATTTCAGGGAGGTTGTCTAGGTGGTTAACAGCTTCCCGTGATTTGACTAACATGTCGTCTACATAAACCTCTATCGTTTTCTCGATCAGCCGCTTGAACATGCTATTTACCAACCTTTGATAAGTTGCCCCTGCGTTCTTCAAACCAAATGGCATTACTCTGTAGCAATATAGGCCTAGGTCGGTGATGAAGCTGGTATTTTCTTGATCAGGTTCGTGCATTAGGATTTGGTTGTACCCGGAGTATGCGTCCATGAATGATAGCAGCTCATGCCCTGTCGTTCCGTCCATAAATTGGTCTATTCTAGGGAGAGGGAAGCTGTCTTTTGGGCAAGCCTTGTTTAAATCTGAGTAGTTGATACAGGTTAGCCACTTCCCGTTAGACTTTTTGACTAAGACCTGATTAGATACCCACTCTGGGTAAGTAGCATCTCGGATAAAACCATTGTCCATTAACTTGTCCACTTCTTCTCTTAGCACCTTGCATCGTTCGGGACCTAGACTGTGCCTTTTTTGCTTTACTTGTGTGAACTTGGAGTCTATGTTGAGCACACAACATGCGATTTCCGGGGACACCCCACACATGTCGGAATGCGTCCAATCAAACACATCCAAATTGGCACAGAGAAATTTGGTAAGCTCCATAAGCATGTTGTTTCCAAGATGCGACCCAATTTTCAAAACTTTAGTTGGGTCGTCTATGTCGATTGGGACAGACACCATCAATTCTGCCGGCGTCGCCCGTTCCTCCCCCGAGCTCTTCATCCTAGGGTCCAAAGCCTTATCGAATTGGCTATGGTCCCTAAGCCAGGGGTGGCTATGTAGTTGCTATTCGGAGGGTTCACGGATGTGGAGAGTTCTCCCCACGTCCTTCCCTTTTTCCTTTCTTCTGGATTCGCGTAACTCTTTAACATAACATTCACCGGCAGCGCACTGGTCTCCTTTCACCACTCTAATTCCATTTGCAATAGGGAACTTCATGGTCAGACACCACTGGGCTAGAGCTATTTTGAAATCTGCTAGAGCGGGCCGCCCCAAGAAGGCGTTATATGCTGACATTTCATCCACAATTACAAAAGTTTGAATAAGGGTGACTCATCAATCGCCCTCTCCGAGCTCCACTGGCAGGTCAATTTTTCCCACAGGCTGCTTGGGCTCGCTAGTGAACCCTTGGATCTTTGTTTGGCATGCAGACATGCTTTTCATGCCGATTTTCGTCTGGTCAAAAGTACGCTTGAAAAGTATGTTAACAGAACTGCCACTATCGACCAACACTCGTCGGACTACAACATGTCTGATTCCTACCATCACCACCATCGGATCGAGGGTTGGAGCTTCGATCCCCTCGGTGTCCCGATTTCTGAACACTACGTCGTCATTCAAGACCCTTTGAAGCTTGGTTGGAGTTCGTCCTCTTCAGCTAAACATGATTCCTTCGTAGTGTACTTCAACGAACTTGCATAACGCTCCATTTCCCCCCAACTTCTTTATGCGGGGTGTGGTCCCCCAGATATTGTTCCAATAATAAGCCTTTGGTCGGTTCGTTTTGACACTTCTTCGCTAGTTCCAGCTTGATTCCTTCGTTCTGTAGGAGGCTGAAGGGCCGCAGGTTGATTGGATTTTTTTGGCTTTTTCACATACTGTTGAAGCTTACTATCTCGGATAAACCCTTCAATGAGATCCTTTAGATGGCGGCATTCATTTGTATTATGGCCATATGTCTCTTGAAAGCGATAGAATTTCCCTGAGCACATCTACTGCTCAATTACCTCTTTCCTGTAGTGTTTCTTGTATTTTTTGGTTTTCTGTGTTGCAAGATAAATATTTTCCGAAGTGTCATTTAGAGGGGTGTACTCTTCCTGTCGAACTCCTTAAATCTTTTGTTGCTGCCATTGCTATTTCTTATATTAGAGTTTTGATTTCTCCTCTTTTGATTCCCGTCCTTTCCCGCGGCTCCTTGAGCAGTTACAGAATCGTGCGTGTTTTGATTCATCGCCACATCGCTTTATCTGACGTTCATGGTTGCACACCAGTAGACTTTATTTCTATCTCCTGCGCTTCCTCTAAACTTAGGTACTGACTAGCTTTTCGATTGAAATCTTTTCTTGTGGTAGGCTGCTACATCTTAATCCACTTTTCAAATTTAGTTTCCAGGTGAACTGCACGGACTAATGCCATAAAAACCATGTCTTCATTGGGGTTGCTTACTTCCATCACTGCGGTTTTAATCTTGTTCATGAAAGATTTCAGTGATTCGTTATGCCCTTGGAACAATCCAGATAGGGACATGACATCTTTTGGCTACATAGTATGGAGTCTGAACTGATCAAGGAATCTTGTCGCCAGTTGGTCAAAAGTAGAGATAGATCTTGGAGGAAGCCCAGTGAACCGCATTGACACAACTCCTTCAATTAAAATAAGAAAGCATCTGCATCGAACAGCTTCGGAAGCATTAGCTCCGTCCATATACCAACTGTATTTGTACAGGTGGGGTTTTGGGTCTTTTGTCCCGTCATAGGATGGAATAGTTGGCATTGTGAATTTTTCTGGATATTTCTCATTCAAGATTTCATCGGTGAAGGGAGTCCGACTTGGTGCAGATCCTCATTCATCATCTCTTCTATTTTTACTCGCCTTCATTAATCGCTTAACCATATCCGCTATGTATAAAGGTGGACAGAAACGGCCTTATTGTATCTCACTTTCGTCTTCAATGGGGTCTGCTCTTTTTTTCGATTTGGGCATAAAGGCTTTTTTCCTTTGGGATGCCAAGATCTTAACTTATTTAGATTTAGCTATGGGAGATCGGTGACCTTTCACTGCTTCTTCTCATCTTTGTTACTTTACGGATTCTATTCCCATTGATTCACCCTGTTAAACAATGTCCAGTAGTCCTGAGGACGTTAATCAGTAACTACAATAAGTGTTTGGCTTTGCAAACGGTCTTAGTGAGTGGGCTGAAACATAGGACCTATCTTCGAGAGAGCCATTCCTACAGGGCCCCGTTGGATTGCGGTGGGCTTAATTAGAGCAGTTTGAGCATTCCTTACATTATTGAATGCATTGGAATTTTCTTCCAATTTGTCGTCTTGCTCTCCATCCTCTGAGTAGGAGAGATTCATAGCTATGTCTTCCAATGGTGTTTTTGCCCCTTGATTCAAGTTCAAAATAGGTTGCCTTGTGGTGAGCGGAGTACTTGCATTTCCATCAACGTTAAGTCCTATTGTCACCCTTTTTGGAGGCTGTTTTCCATTTCTTCTATGTAGACCAGAAATGGAGAAATTCACTTGCTCTACGGTAGTCGTGGGTTCAGGCTTAGTCCTTGGAGCAGGGTTTGACTGTAGGGTTAGGAGAGCGTTAAGTTTATCCATCAGAGCCTTTTGGCTACTTTTCATTTTTTTGGTTGATCTCATCAACCATTTTATTCAACTCATCCCTGTTGACAACTTAGTGCTAACTAGAGGATGATGGCACCTGATTTCCCAAGTTAGCAGCATTTACTTTAGTTTGTTGGGGATTAACATCCTCTCCAGCTACTACTGCCCCTATGGATCTTCCAGAGGCAGTTCTTCTTCTTTCAGGGGCCATTGATTCCCAACAGCGGGTTCTTCGAGCAAAGGTTGAGGATCTAACTTCTGGACCAATGGGATTCAAAGTAGATAGCTAGATCTGGATCCTGAGTTGAGGTTCTCAGTGAAAGCACAAAAATGTTAACCTAAAAAATGGATCAACACCCTGGTTTGAGTTTGAAAGCACCAGCACTGTTCTGACAGAGCAATATCATAGATCATAGTTATAGAAAAAGAACGGTAAAAGAACAAAGATGGAGAATTTTTATAGTGGTTCGGCTGTTAAGAAAGCCTACGTCCACTTTATAATTTTATTATAGACTGATTGCTGTTACAGGAAGTATTTGATTACAAGGCTTTGATTATCATTAGGCAGGTTGAATCCCCAAAGTTAGAATTCACTGGAGAATCACAGTGAATCCCTTTGGAGATTGTTGTGAGGGAGGTAGAGAGTAAAGAATATTTGCAGCAGAGCTTCAGCAACCAGTCCGGAGAAGATCCATTTTATGTTGTAGGCAGGACGGTATTTATAGAGATCGGAGAGCTTCTAGGCCAGGCCTACTCACCGACTGCTGGAAGATGGATGCATAATGACCTAGAGGAGCTAAGCACGTGATCTGAACCAAAACCATGGATCGCTAGCGATCCATGGCCTATGGACCGCTAGCGATCCATAGATTTGGATCGTTCGCGAGCTAATTACTTGGCTGCTCACCCTCCATCACTTCATCACACTAGGCCTTCTATGCCTTTCACCCCTTGCTTATCTCAGATGAATCATCATGATGCATGGATCGTTGACGATTCATAGGGTATGGATTGCTAGGGATCCAAGAACTTGGTTTGTTTTTGGAGTTTGACATGTAGTGTGCTTTCTTGGCCTTGTATCATCGTTGTTCGTATAGTCTTGTTGCACGTTGTTTCGTTCTGATGACTATCTTCTAGCTGGTTATGCTTAGCCGTTGATGGGACTAGACAGACGTTGGTTTCTTGGTTTAGTCAAATTGAGTTGTCGCTTTCGTAATATGGCTTGGCTCTCATTAACTCCTCATTTTAGCCTTTTTTGGTTAAGTTCTAATTCATTCTGATGTCACGTAATTGTTCTGTTTCTACTAGATCCTGTTGGGTTAAAACCCGAATAACACATATTCCCATGGGTGCTTCATATGAGGGTTTGGTGGAGATGGCCTTGCTGAATACCTTCTCCAAGGAGAAACAAAGGTAGAACCCAAGAAGACTATAGGGAAAGCACAGTAGTAGAATTCACGCAAGGGAGGATTTTGACCTAAGGGAGAGATCAGGAAATAGGATATGCGTTGCAGGAAGTGTGGCAAGAATGAACATTTTGCAAAGAAGTGCAGATCAGAGGGTTCGAAGGTCAAGTGTTATAATTGCAATCAGTTTGGGCATATGAAGAGGGAGTGTCCAGCACCTCCAAAGAACTCAACACAAATAGTTACATCACATGCACTAGATAAATTACCTAGCTCGAGTGCACCACCAGTTGCTAATAAGGGAAAGAAGGTCATGGTTGAAGGTGTGTTGACTTTATCCGGTTTATCTATTCGCACTTTATTTGACACGGAGGCATCATACTCTTTTATATCTAGTATACTTGTGGATGAGTTACAGTTAGACACTAGCATAGTTACAGAGCATGTAGTTGTGTCAAACCATATAGGAGGATCGACCTATTTGTCTATGGTATTTAGGGGTTTGAAATTATTTATTTTGGAGGTCGAGTTCAATTGTGATGCTTTTGTCTTAGGATTTTCTGGGTTTGGGTTGATATTGAGCATGGATTGGATGACGATGTATAGGGATATATAAGATTGTGATAGGAAGGTTGTTAGATTAGTATGTGTAATAGATGTAGCTTGGAGGTTTATTGCGATCCCTAAGGATCAGTTATGTTGAGCTACTTATATTCGTTATACCTATCACACGATGTGCTAGATTCAATGTATGTAGTTAGAGATTACCCAGATGTCTTTTCCAGGGTTACCGGTCTCCTACCCTCGAGAGAGATCGAGTTTCGAGTTTATCTCATAGAGAATGTCATACATGTTTCCTTAACCTTAAGGTATATGGCTCCAAAGGAGAGACGCTAGTTGAACAACCAAGTAAATGAATTGTTAGAGAATGGCTTCATTCGGAGGAGCAGTTTAGAGTGAGGATCACTAGTAGTCTTTGCCACCAAGGTGGATGGTTCTCTGAGGCTTTGTGTTGACTATAAGGAGCAGAATAAACTGACAAAGTAGAATCAGTATCCACTACCCCTATATGTTTTTGATCAGTTGGCTGGAGCGAAGGTAATCTCGTAGCTTGATTTGGCTACCGAATTCCACCAATTTCATGTAATTGAGGATAATATCCAAAAGACTAGTTTTCATACACTCGGTGGACTTTATGAGTGATTAGTTATGCCCTTCGGACTGACCAATGCACTCGCTAATTTTGTTGCTATGATGAGCCGAGTTTTCAAAGGGTTCTTAATAAGTTTGTCGTGGTATTTATGGATGATATTTTTGTCTATTCAAAGAGCAAGGAGGAGCACGTGTTGCATTTAGGAGAAGTGCTCAATACACTTCATAAGCATTAGCTGAAGGCAAAGTTTTCGAAGTATCACTTTTGGCAAGAGGAGGTATGCTTTTTGGGCCACGTTGTCTCAAAAAGTGGGTTGACAGTTGATCCAAGTAAAGTTGCAGCAGTTCAGGATTGGCACGTGGTGAAGAACGCTATGGAAGTGAGGAGTTTCCTTGGTTTGGCGGGCTACTATCAGAAGTTCATTAAGGACTTCGTGAAGATCTCTGCCCCTCTGACCCGCCTTACCAAGAAGAATCTAGTTTTCTCATGGGATGCAATGTGTGAGGATGCTTTTATTAAGCTAAAGGAGGCGTTGACTAGTGCAACTGTTTTGGTATTGACCGATGGTGCAAAGACATTTATATTATATACCGATGCATGTGGTACGTGAAAATGTGTACGTGCTAATATAGTAACACGGATCATGTAATATGATGTATAACACACAAATATATGACTAATCACAGATAATATAAAATTCAGTAAAATAGAAAAATCACACCAGAGATTTTTATACTGGTTCGGAGCACCGTCCTACGTCCAGTCCCAGACTTCTATCTGGATTTTCACTACCAACTACCTCGCTTTACCCGGAGGAACAGGTTTACAACACCCGAGCAGACGAACGGGATTTCACGCCTCTAATACACCGAGGACTTCAACACTTGCCTCTTACAACACCGAGGACTTCAACAAAGATGAATATAATTGTTTGTTGACTGTATGTGTTCTTGCTAACACAGTTTTGTCACTTGTAGTACAAACTTCCTATAATCTTATCCTCAAATAGAATATTTGTATATATGAAGATTTGGAAGTGGATATCGTATTGAATCAAAAGAATGTTAAATAAATTCTAGGATTCAAAACGATATATGATAGAATATGAGCAATTTGAGCGCTTGGGAGTTCAAGATAGTGATCAATAGAATAAAGATTAGAATAATAGAATTGGTGAATTGAAATAATGATTTCATGATGTTTATATAAGAAATAAACAGTTGTAACCTTTTGTGAAAAGGTACAAACAAAGGTCATGATCATTGGTGAAGAAAAAGAGAAGCAACCGTTGAAGAAAAGGAAGTGTCTGTACGAAAAGTTGCTTTCTGTTTGAAAACGGTCGACAGGTAAAAAATGGACCAGTAGACAGGAATTTGAATATATATACGTTATCTGTGCATTCTGTGCAGAAACGGTCGACCGCCTGGTTTTAACCGGTCGACCGGTTTAGCCCAGATTGCACAGTTAATGTGCACTCATACATATATACATTTATATTCAAAGATTGAAGGTATAAGATTATTTGAGGATAGATTTTAACATAAATAACACTACTAACATACCAAATAATCAACCTCTAACGTATCGAGCTCTTTGTGTCTCTTTAAAATGATGAATAACTTCTTTTTGTCGATCACGGCTTATCCCTTTGTCAGAAATCAAAACTCTTTAAAAATCTTGACTCAACAGTACGGGTTCGGGCACAGTCTTAAGGCAAAAATGAAGAGCGGTGAGCTATAATAATCGATAGTTGAAGGTCCACGAGAGAAACTATCCTACTTATAATCATTAGTTAGCGGCTACTGTCTTTGCTCTCAAGTCATGTAGGCATTATCTTTTAGGAGAACGGTTTGAACTGTATACGGATAACAAGTCCCTGAAGTTTGTTCTCCCAAAAGGACTTGAATTTAAGGCAGTAGAGACGGATGGAGTTTTTGGCATCGTACGATTTCAATATCTCATATACCCCAGGCAAGGGCAATATAGTGGTTGACAACTTTAGTGGATATCATGAAGTATTAAGTCCTTTGTTCTTAGAGTGGAGAAATTTGGAGTTCATTTCTATATTTGATTCCCGACCATCATCTGATATTACCTCGGGATTGTTAGCAGCCTTAGATTTGCTGCCTACAATTGTGGATCGTATTGGATTCAGTCGGAAGCAAGACAAAAAGCTAGTGGATATTTTTTAAAAGCTTGATAGGGGAGTGCAGTTGAGTCATCTGTGGGGTTATACCATTGGGATGGCTATGAAGAGATGGTAGGTTGTGTGTTCCTCTCATTATGGAGTTGATTGACCTACTATTAGCATATTCTCGTTGTTTGTGGATGACATTCATCCTCGCGGAGACAAGATGTACCATGATTTGAAGAGGGTCTCTCATTGGCCGAATATAAAGAAGCATATAGTGGAGTATGTAGCTCGATGTATGACTTTCAAAGGGTAAAAGCAGAGTAAAAGAAGCCGAGAGGTTAGTTGCAGCCGTTGGATATTTCTCAATGGAAGTAGGATAGTATCTCTATGGATTTTATCAATGGATTACTGAGTAGTATAAGAGGGAATCAGAGTATTTTGGTCATAGTCGATCTGTTGACCAAATGCGCCCATTTTATTATGGTTGGAAGTACGAGGACGGTGGCATCGTTTGCGACTCTATATGTGAGGGAGGTAGTTAGGTTACATGGACTTCCTACTAGCATAGTTAGCGATCGGGATCCACTTTTCACCAAAGAGTTTTGGAGGAGTCTATGGGAGGCTTTCGGTACCGAGTTGAGCTTGAGTACCGCTTATCATTGGTAGATGGACGAACATAAGGAGGGAGTGAATTAGGTTTTGGAGGATTTGTTTCGGTTGTGTATTTTAGATTTTGGAGGCGCGTAGGAGGATCATTTACCATTGGTGGAGTTTACCTATAATAATAGCTATCATGTGAGCATTGTGATGGCATTGCTTGAGGCACTATACGGTAGACCTTGTAGATCATAGTTGTGTTAGTGGGACACTACGTATATGATTATTCTTGGGTCGAATATGGTGAGGGAGACATTGGAGAAAACAAACATGATCCGAAGAAGAATGAAAACTACGTAAGATAGGCATAAATCTTATGCTGATATGAGACATCCGGATTTAGAGTTCGCAATAGGCAACATGGTGTGAAGGTTTCACTGCTTAGGCACGTTATAAGGTTTGGTAGTTAGGGGAAGCTATCACCGAGTTCTGTAGGACCTTTTCCTATTACAGAGAGGATAGGGAAGTTGGCATATAGAGTAGAGCTTCCTGAGAAGTTGGTGAAAGTACATGATGTTTTCTACGTGTCATACTTGTGAAAGTGTTTGCATGATTCAGCTAACGTAGTCGAGCCGAGTGAGCTAGAGGAGGTGGAGGTAGAGAGGGAGTCACTTGTTTACTGTGCACCCACATGTATTCTTGAGCATGGTACAAAGCGATTCCGCAACAAAGAAATCAAACTTGTTAAGGTCTAATGGGGAGACGATCCAGCGGAGAGTACTCGGGAGATTAAGGAGAAGATCCGAGCTACCCATCCACAAATCTTTTCATGTATGTTCCTACTTTAAATTAATAAGTAAAGGTTGCCTAGGCATTAGGACTTAGCTTTGTATACTCTTTTAGATAGAAACCATTGGATGGTAGGGATGGTTATAAATGTGTCATTAGGACATGTTATGGATGATGGATGCTAGCGATGTATTGGTTGAATTGTTTCTTTTATGCATTTAGGATAGTATATCCTCTAGAAGGTATACACACACAAACATCATCTCTTGTTTGTCTGTTTATGTTGTTGAGCGTTACGCATATTGATGTTGCATATGGATTGAATGGTTGCGCATACATGTAGAATTTCAAGTATACTTACTTAGGATGTTGCATACATTTTTGATTCATGGCATGAGCACTTGCATGATAAAAGGTCGACTAGATCAGAAGACCTCCTACTCTTTGCATTAGTGTTGCTTCATGTGCATTTCATGCTTGCATATATACATACTACATTAGGAAATTTATTAAGGACAACGATTTCCTGTAGATGATGGATAAGTAGATGGTTGTTGCTATTGTTTGTTGTGTTTATGAGTTACATTTTTCCATCCTTGGAGATTTTGGGGATGAAATCCTTTTAAGGGGGAGAATGAAACACACCAAAAATTTAGCAAAAATTTAATAATAAAGTTATATTTAAATAAAACAAAGGCTAAAATGAAATTTTCAAAAACTTCCAAAATTGTATGAAATTTGCACCACCGCATTCGTAGCGATTTTTTGGACAATTTTCATATGAAACAGTTTGAAATCGGAGTTAGTACGGAGAAGTTATGGACGTTTGAAATTTTTTAAACATAATAAAATAAAACTAAAAACATACCAAAAATAACATTATGAGTAGTCGATGCCTAGGGCACAATTGTCAATCGATAGCGGTCGATTGGTCCCCATAGACGATCGATCATTGGTGTGTAATTTTGATGAACTGGAGCGTGCGATGAACGGTGATGATTGAATTAAATATATTCCTTTGCTGCCAAGATTCTGTTGTGCGGGTGAGATGAGAGCAAAGGTTCTCTAAGGCAAATTCAATGCTCCAAATCAATCTCTAACCTTTAGAAATTAACAGCTAATCTAATCCTAATTTCATTAAAAATTAACAGCATACCGAAACTTTGCTAAAATTTATTCTCTCCACTTACAAACTTTCTTTCAAAAATAAACTAAAATCAAAGTAAGAGAATACCAGTAAATCGGATCTAGAAGGAGGCAAGCTAACGAGTGAGATTCTCTAATGGAGCATAAAATTAGAGCTTGGATCTGAGGTGAGTTAGAATAAGTTTGATAAGCTGATTATTTATAGTTAATTTTAACATATTCTATCTAATCTAGGATGTTATAACTAAATTGCAAACCCTAACTGTTTAAATCTGAAATTGAATTAGAAATTGTATAAATTGACATACGTGATTTTAACATAAGTTGAACCCCTCTGTTATTGAATTGAAACCCTAAAAATTGGTTAACCCTGAATTAAACTATTATAATTAGTCTGCTATGAATTTGAAACCAATAAAAAGTAGGGCAAAACTTCAAAGACTGGTCATTGTAAATATCTTAGGGTTCGCCGTGTAAATCAAATTAACAAATAGTTAGAAGTCGAATTGCTAAAAATTAGAAAACCCTAAATTTTACACTACGACCGATCAACCGTTCACCCTGAGCAGTTGACCGCAAGCTGTCGATCGATATGGTGTAGCAGTTGACCGATTGAGGCCTGAAATGCAAAATCTAAACTTCGGCCCAAGGCATAGGTTACTAATAAAATTATAAAATTATTAATTGTATGTGCAAGTGTATTGTATATATATATGTGTGGATTATAGAGCCAGTAGGGAAGCTAGTTCAAAACGAGATGACGCTAGGACGTTGGAATTGGGTAAATGTACTGTATGCAATAGGGGTCAACTATTCAACTAGGGGCAATTCTATCGCAAAAGACACTCATAGGCGGTTCTATGGTGAATGCGCAACACTGATTGATGTTTGATGAAGTGTGTTGGTCCGGTACAATAGGACTCCTTGGTATTCATGATGCTGAAGCGACATAATACTGTGTTGTTGATGGATCCTAATGCGTGCAATAGGTGGCACATACTACGGTCGAGAAGTGGACACAGATGCAGATGATGAGACACTCCGATGAGTCAGCATTACGGGCTCACCATTGATGCGTAGTTGGGTTATGTGTAGTCGTAGTTATGAGAATTTATTACCACGTAGCTCTAGTGGCGGTATTTCCACATTAAGTAGCTCAACGGTGGTGTTTTCATATTTAGCAGCCTAGTAGCGGCATTTCCATATTTAGAAGCCTAGGGGTGGTGTTTTCATATTTAGCATCTTAGTGGCGATGTTTCCATATCGAGTAGCTCTAGTAGCAGTGTTTCCATATTAAGTAGATCTAGGAGCGGTGGCCGGTTGTTAGTTATTGAGGTTCGATCTATAGTTTGATCCTTGTTGTAGACTGCACAAACTATAGTGTAGGTATGTGTTGGATAAAAACCCTTAAGTAATGGACACTAGGAATGCACGAACACTTATAGGACACCTAGGTCATATAGGGTAGAATTAAAGTTAACTACATATGATCGTCATATATTAAACATGTACTCATTCACTAGACTTTTGTCTGACCCATCTTTATCCTTTCTTTCCCCACCACAGGAGAGCAGGGTAGTAGGTGATTTGGTCCAATTTTAGTACGTTGAGATGGGAGTTCATCACAAGAGTTGCCTATCCTTTGTTTACTCTCATTTAACTGTTTATCTTATTTGTACTAATATTTCTTTTATCAGACTTTCAATGGTATTTCCACATAATCTATATTTGACTACGTACTGTTTTTCTGATACTGTGTTTTGGGATATTTTCTGAGATGGATATTTTTAGTATTTATATTTTTTTCTATTCCTCTATGAGTTCTGAAAGTGCAGTATATCTTGGATCATATCTATATATTTTAGTCTCTGTAATGTTATAAAATTTGACAGTTCGTACTTCTTGCCACCGACACGAGTCCAAAAGTCACCCTAAGCTTTGGATCGATGCGTCAAAGGGAGCGGGTTATCACAGTCATGGTATCAATTAAACACAAGGGTTAATTCATAACAAATTGGCCATTTTAATCGATATGTTGTCAAATTTAACCAATATTCACACACACATAAACAAAACAATGTCATGCATCTCAATTTCAACCAAATAAATCCATATTACGTTTAATTCAACAATGCATCAATCAATTAAGAGCATGCAAGGGAACATATACTATATAATAGTGGTGGGTAAATAGATTTACTCACCTAAATTTTTGGACCTAGCCAACACAATCACTGTCAGTCGAAAATCCAAGTGCAGCCAAATCAGCAACCTCCGCATATAGCCATCATCAAATTTAGAGGACCGTGTAGCAAATCAAACCACATGTCGTCACTCCCTTCTCCTCCTTATTCACGCACTCTAAGCCATGTAGCCCTCCATTTACATGCGTCCTTGCAAGTATCGACGTCACAACCTCTTTCCTCACCACCAGCCAGACCCTAACGCTGTGATTTCTTTTTTCTTTGTGATAATTTATTTTTACCCGATTTCTGTTTAAGATTTAGGGAAAAACGAATTAGGGGAGGAAGAGAACGTTTGGGCTTTTGGTTTGGAGTGGGTATAGGTTTGAGATGGGAGACGAAATGAAGTTGCATTTGTTTATTTCTTTATCTTCTCTCCTTTTTCCAATAAATCCCTTAAACTATAATTCCTTTTATTTACATTTGAATAACACTTATAACCACTTATAAATATATCTTTAATTCAATTTGAATCTATCAATTATATGTTTTATCCATATGCTTTAAATTTAGAAATTATTTATCATTGTTAGTTATTGATTTTATTTATATTGAAAGTAATATATTAATTAATTCATTTTAAATAAAAAAACAAAATTCATTATCAGTAAAGCTATAATTCAATAAAAAAAATATTTTTAAAAATAAAATTTATCCAAAATTGAACTCGAATATTTTAGTGTGATTAAATTTAATTTATTCTGACAACATAGAAGGCAGAGTTGCTGTAGAGTCCCCATTATCAAAATTGCATCCACACAATTTCTCATAGGGAAGATATCATATACAACTCATACCCTAACTTTCTTCGTACTCTCGTGGTCTTCTATCAAGTTTGGATTTAGTCAATCATCTATGTGGCACTCTCTTCTTTAACTTATCGCATGCTATAAATTTAAATAGACTCATATAAAGACTTTCTATTATTCCATACTATAATATCATGTGAAAATTTTCTAAGTGTCAGATTTTTCAGAAAATTTCGACGGAGTCTCCTTTGGACCAAAAGAATTTCAAAAATTACAGCCCATAAAAATAACATAATATAATACATCCGAACAACGGGGCATCCCAAAACATGAGAAAACAACATAATATCATATACATCTCGATAAAGTGTAAAACATACCTTTTATTAGCATTGTTAAGCGAGCTATCTTGTTTTTCTTATGGGCAAAATGAGCTCGCACCGCAAACTAATCCAAATAGGCTTCTTGAGCACTTATTCTCAACTAAGTTAAAACATCAATCTCATATTAGAAGATTTATTATGTATGCCATCATGTAATCATAAGAGTAATATAGCACATTCTTGTTTAGGAAACTTTACGACAAAGTTTTAATCGTCAAAAACACAAAATTATGCAATGGTTTCAAAGGCGGAGATGTTTCATAGTGCATTAGCTTTCAAAAACAACTTTCGGATTACGAAAATGTGAAGTACCATATGAGTTACGTGGTTTACCCTAAATAACGTAAAATCTAAAACGATAAAAAGTCCAACGGCGCACTTCATAAATCTGCATTTTTTGCTTAGAAAACATAAAATTTTGGGAAACACTTAAAACAAAAGTTGTTTCTTACCTTCTTAGCTTTCCATAAAGTACAAGACAGTCAAAAGTGGACAAAGAATTTGAAAGATATAGTCAAAACAAAATGTCACTTTAGTTTAGGTTTTTCATTTACAAACCTGAGATATGATTTATATTAAAGCAAATTTTAATATGAGAAAACCACAAAATTTCACTTAGTACTTATAAAAGTTTTTGTTCATTGTCATAGCTCTTCAATGGATATAAAATTAGCAAAAATGGATTAACGGTTTGAGAGTTATGATTCAAACAATATATTATTTTAGCTCTGAAATTTCAATGCCCTAACCCAAAGTTTACCATGACTTAAAATAACCTTTAACGATAATAAGTTCCAAAATTTCAAAAAGTGGTCAACATGTATGTAGTTTGTTATGAAAGCACCTTTCTAATGAAAGGAAAATCGATAAAATCCTACCCCAAAGTCAAAAGTAATGGCTATAATTGTAGGCTTCATAGCTATTAAATTTTGATTTTACAAAAGTCTCTAACTCCAAATTTGTTTGCATCAAATTTTTAAGTCACAAAACATCAAATTTCATCATCATTTTTTTTATTTATTTCACAAAACTTTTCATATTAAAGAACATTTTTTCCCCAATTAATAACTCACTTTTCCATAATTTCATTATATATTTTAAAAAATTCCAAAAACAAAGCATCATATTTTTCTTGTAATAATTCACCTTCTAGAATATTATTCAAAATTCACCAAATATCTTTTATATAAACTTTCTTTAAAATTGTTTATACCACAATAACAAATCATATTATTTATTTGAACTTATATATTTTTTACTTTCCAAAATAACTTACATAGAAACCATGTTTTCCCAAGACACGTTTTAAAATGAATAATATTATCACATACTTCCTTAACAAATTTTCATTAATAAAGTAGGCAATATATTTATTTTTATTGTTTTCTTTAGAAAATTTCTTTTCAGCCTAAAACACAACTTTATACAAGCATGTATGTATATGTATATGTGTGTGTGTCTATATATATATATATGTATGTATGTATGTATGTATAAACAACCATTATACGGATATATATGCATGTGTGTGTGTTTATATATGTATGTATATCTCATTAGAATATTTTAATTCAAACTTAAACAAATATATCTTTCCATACAATAATCCATCATTTAAATTATACTAAGAATATACAACAATTGTCATGTCAAACTTATGGCGATTTGTTTAGCCAATTGGCTGCAATGTTGACCTCTTAGGAATATACATATCAACATTGCCTTGCTATTGATCTCAACTTCACATTAATACCCAATTGTTGTATACGTTGTTCAAAATATATAAACCAAAAATAATTCCACTTTCCCAGGTAATATTTCTATATAGTACTTTATAAACAATGTATAATTCTAAGTAAAACATTACTTAAACCATTTCTAGAATATTATGTCAATTTCTCCTGATTCATGTGTTTAGAAAATCCTATCAATACGTTAGCTACTCGCATTAACCAGAATTCATAAACTAGACAACAGATAATTCAACAAAAATAAACCATTAAAAGTCCCTTTCAATCATTTTACAAAAATAATATCCATGATTATTAAAATCATTTGCTTGCTTACATGAAAATATTTACTTATGACGTGTATCACATACATCCATTAATCAACCATTTGCAATCAAAGCAATACATAACACCACATTCATTTATTAACAAAAGCAAGTAATAATTCAATTACATATTTGTATTCCATTTTGTTTTTTATTCCACATTTTAATTACTGTAATATATATTATTATTATTGTTATTTTAAACAGATTTATTCTTCCCTAGTCGTTCAGTTTGGAGAAACCACTGGCTTATACTAATATTTGGCTTTGTCAATGTTTAAGTAGGTTTATAATTTCGAGTGATAACTTCTACTCGATTCTCATATTCTACACGAAGCCAAAATAAAACAAACATTAATAGAAGAAAACAGACATCAAATAGACAAGCAAACAAACACTTTCAGCAGAAAGCTATCTACCAGCTTCCGTAGTGCAACTCAAATCACTATTGGATCCTTCAATTCAAAATCATTTCATCGCAATTTAGTGTTGTTATGTATTCATAATACAAGATTCAAAATAAGATACTATATAGCTTCCTAAGCCGAGTTACTTCATTCCTATTTCAAAGACATATAGAGGTTTATTTTACATCACCAATGCCAACATTACTGGTTTGGCTAACAACTCCTTACTTCGCCTCCTCCATTAAAAACTTCCATTTCACAAAAAGACAAACACACAGAAGAGGTAGGGATAAAGGTAATACATAATAGGAAAAATAACAAGTACATCCCAAAATGATTACCCCGGTAATCATCATGTACTCCTACCATCCCTTTAATATAGGGTGACTACTAGACACCCAAGCGGAAACAAAGACTTTAAGTCTCACTAAGGCTAAGACTTTTGTATAACATATTCTATGTTGTTCTAAACCTGCTCTGATATCAAAATATCACACCCTATCTGTATACCCATAATACCAAAGTATATTATATGGTAATATAGAGAATAAAGCTTGTTAGGGCGACCACACGTGAATATTCTCTTAGGCTAACATCAGTACATATTCTTACCACATATGATACATCAAATATATGTATTCGATATCAGCAAAAAGCAATAAACACATAGATATTCCATGATAGAACAATATATAATATAAACAAAGAACACAAAGCCTCAGAACGCAACGAAACATATAATATTGTAACATATATATAATAAAATAATACAAACCGTGTCTTTCCATTATGATATACAATGTCAACCATACAAGTACATCACATAGTAAACATGATATCTCCATATATCCATATCACTAAGTATTATATAACTAGCAGCGCTATCATCCTTTGGTCCTTCACCGACTTAAGTCCCAAGAGAAATAAAGAATCACAATAACATATCCTGCCAAAAATAGCCTCAATCTAACCCAAGGTTGTTAAATAAATAGCACACGTAAAATCAGGCTAGAACTAGCTATGAGTGTATTAGTGTGTAATACAATAACATGATGATAACATATGTAAAAAATATGGGTAAATGTCACACACTTGATAACTACCTATCCCGCATCTAAAGCACACGATGTCATAACACCCGTGTTATAATAATATGACTCACAATCGCAAATTTACTGAACTATGATTTACTTCTAATCACAATTATTCACTCTTAGATTTATTGTTAAGCGCACATCATTTTAAGTTTGATCGATGTGTGTGTGTATAGTGCACCCTAGTCATTTTCTCTCTACCAGAAGCTAAGTCAACACCAAGAGATGCCGCCTAGGGCATGAAATCCCCCATGACCCAAAATTATGGGTAACCCAAAAGATTTATATGATACACTAAATACCTCTCTAGTCCTCAGTAGAGATCCTCATTATCCATCAATCACATCTGATTTGCATATTCACACTTATTGTGCTTGTATTGCAAATTTTAGGACCTATGACAATGAGGCCAACCTGTCATGACTCGGGGCGCTACCCTCTGGTCGGTGCAACTAGGATTGATATCTAGCCTATTTGCTCTCTCACATCACTTCGATCAACTTTATTTAAGTTAATTACATGTCCTTATTTACAAGGGTAATCCATTTGAGCATCGTTTTAACCCATGTGTCACTAGGGGTTATTAAATAAATTCAACATTCAATGCACTTGATATTGATTCCAAAGGATATTATTACAAAATTATTATTTCTCAAACCTTCATTCTTATTCCAAAACCATTGTAGATTTCAAAGAGGTTTATTTTATAAAATTCGCATATATATTTTTCCCGAAACCTTCAATTTAAAACCACTCGTTTAGTTATAAATTTCAAACCCATTACTTCTTTAAAATAAATAATTCATACTAATAAAATTCCACTTTAATACCACGAAACTGAAATAAAGGAGTTTTGAAAGTTTCAAACAACTTTTAGAATCTAACTCCAAGTATATTTTTTCCAAAGAGAGAAATATTTCCAAAAATAAAATATTTAATTCCAATATCAATATTTAAAATCCTTATTCATTTTTAAATCCACTTAGAACACATGTATATGATATTTTATTAAACTAAAACCCCTTCTACAAAGTCTTCCAAAATTTTATATTAAGGCATCAACTTATATAATTCACGTTTATAACCAAATTCAAAAAATTCTCCTTCCAAAATAAATTCAATTAAATTGCTTTTATAATATTATCAAAGGGCATATAAATCAAAATTTTTTATATAAGAGATAATTAAATACGAATTAAATTACTTTCAAAGATCATACTTCATAGAATATAATAAAATTTTGATTAATAATATTTTTCATATAATAAATAAATCATATTCAAACATTTTGTTTTTTCAAAAATATTATTTCATAAAACTTATCTTCTTTTCAATTCCAATAAATATAAACTCATCTATTTTGGAATATAGATTTTAAATCTCTTTTTGTAAAAAAAAATCCTCTTAATATTTTTTACGATCATCAATAAATAAAACATATTTTTATAAATCTACATATAAATAAATTCCTTAATTTCAACGTTAAAAATCAATTCCTTTTCAAAAACCCTTAAACATACATACATACATACATACACACACACACACACATATATATATTTATATATCAAAACCACTAACTATATCAATAATTTATGTAAAAACATTGCTTTAGTATAAAATTTTCATTTCCATTTATAAACCAATTCTAACTTCCAACAATAATAATATTCCTAAATTGATGAATATTTACTTTTTTATAAATTCCTTTACACTTTATTTAAATTATAAGAAATTATATGAAAAAAATTTATCCTAAGTTTATCGCCTATAGTATCAAATTTTGTTCCACTCATTTCTTCCATTATTTGAATCAATTTCAAATGCCAACTTCGGTAATTTTCAAACTAAGTTCTAATGCGCAACTGTTAACCTGCCTTTTGTCAAGGCAGTATATAGGCGGATTTAACCCAACAGACTTCGCAATTATCGAGTCCAAAGTGATGATTGTGGGGTCCGAAAGTCAACTAAAGATAATAACATGAAACCAGGATTAAACGTAGTCGGTAGTAAACGATGCAGGGTGCTTGAAATGTGAATTTTGGCATGAAAAAGGAAGGATCAGCATAGGAGGGTTCGGCGTGATATGGATCGGCATAGGGAGGGTTGGTATAGAAAGGCTCGGCATAGCATGAATTGGCATAGGAGAGATTGGTGTAATATGGGTTGGCATAGGTTGGATTAGCATAGCATGGATCGGCATAGGAAAGGGTCGACATAGTTTTGAGGGGCATAGTAGGGACCGGCATGGGAAGGTTCGACAAAGCATGGGTCAGAATTGTACACGATGGATGGATCGGCCCTGATAGTAACCTATGGGATCGGCATAACACCCTAAAGTGTTAGGGATCGGCATAGTAACCTAAGAGTCATGGATTGGCATGTCTTTGAGGGATTTTCATACCTTCCAGGCTACATAAGGAAGGACCGGTATACTCATGAGGAAGGAAGGATCGGCATATCTTCATATGGAGGGATGGATCGGCATGTCTCCATGGAGGAGATGGGTCAGCATGCTTCATGAAAGATGGATCGGTATAGTATAGTGGAGGAAGATGGGTCGGCATAGAAACATGGAAAGGGAACGATCGGCATTGATTTGGATGAAGGAATAACGATCGGTATGACTATGCCGATCGTTATTTATAAACGAATTGGGCTTGCCGATCGTTATGGTGGGCCCATGTAGGTGAGAAGACCATGTAGCCGAAGTTTCACATATAAATACAGCAGGCTTGGCTTCAAAAAAAGGACATTCATTATGCTTCTCTTCATCTTCTACCTAGGTGATACTCTGCCATTATTCGGGAATTTTGGATTGTAACTGTAATCAAATTTCAGTGTAATAAAAAGGATTGTTCTGGAGTGGACGTAGGCCGGAGTTAGCTGAACCACTAGAAATCTTGTCTCTTTTACTAGCTTTCATTTTAATTTGATTATTCTTCATATTATATTCTCTACAGCATAAACTATATGTGATATGTGACTAGATATTCGTGCTTTTACGTATAATTGGTGTTGGTGGTTAATTTTGACACCAACATTTTGGTGCTTTCATTGAGAATTGAACTCAGGGATTTGGAAGTTAGGATCTTGAATTTGAAAGCTTAGGAACTTGGATTTAGGAAGCAATGGCTAGGCGATCGATAAGGAGACAGAGAACAGATAGGACCCATAATGAAGGAAGTCAGGAGGCTTCCTCAGGAGCTAATCAGGCCTCAATCTTCACTACTAAAGACGAGATGGAAACAATGATGGATGCTATGCAGGAAAGGATGCTGAAGAGACAGGAGGAAATGATGCAGAACTTGCTCCGATAGATTGGACAAGCTGGAGTGTAAGACCAAGGGAATGGAGTAGTAGGAAACACTGGAAATGTGGATCATAGAGTTGGAGCAGCAAGTGCCGAGGAAGTCCAGAATCAGAACCAAGGAAACGAAGCAAACAGGATGCAGGATAAAGTGAAGCCACCGGGAGCAGCCCCTGACCAACGGAACGATCGGCCATACCATAGCGATCGTTATAGAACGATCGTTCCACACTTAGGGGAATGACCCTGGGTAATATTTGCTCCACTCCAGGTAGGATACCGGGTGGTGTTGTATAGTTTGGCATTGATCGGGATATGGGTGCTCGTCAAAAGAGCAGATTTCAGGAATCCCTCGCGGACTCGGGAGGAAGGTTGGAGACAACGGACAAAGACTGCCAATTGATGACAACGATAGGTTGGCGATAATGATCAGACAGGCCATGAGAGGAGGATTGGTAAATAGAGATTTGGAAGATGTGAATAGAAGCCCCTTTGCTCCTACGATTAGGCAAGCCAGGAATCCACGGGAATTCAAACTACCAATGCTGGAGACATATGATGGAAGAACGGATCCCACAGTTCATCTGACGAGGTACATGAGGCACATGGAAGTATTATGGGCATCAGAGGAGGTCATGGCACGGTGCTTCCCTTTGTATTTGACGGATACTGCTGCGCTTGGTTCAGACAGTTGGAAAGCGGCTCTATTGGCAAATGGATAGAATTAATCGAAGGGTTTATGAGGAAATTTAGAATTCACATCTCGAGACCCAAAAATGTGATGAGTTTGGAAACACTGAAACAGAGGATCGGAGAGTCCCTGAGGAGTTTTCTAACACAGTTTAATTCCGCGGCGGCATCGGTGGATCGTCCAGATCCATCCATGGTTTTGATGGCGGCTGTATCTAGAATTGCTAATGGCATGGAGTTCAAGGATACACTAGCACGGGATCCACCTATGGATCTAGGGGAGTTTTACCAAGAAGCAGAAAGGTTCCTGCGATAGGAAGACACATGGGCAAACAAACCGGAGGTGAATGCTGTGCAAAGTGGAGGATCATTAGGAGATGTAAACAAGAATGATAAAGGCAAACGAAAAATGAATGATGGTAGTAATATGTCGAAAAGGCAATGGAGAGAACCGAAATTCTCTTCTTACACGGATTTGACCGAACCTTTGGAAAGGATTTATTTGGATACTCGAGGACGCCTTCAATATCAAAAGCCAGCGAAAAGGGAACCCTCCAAATGTGAGTGGGCATCAGGAAAGCATTGCATATTCCATGAGTTGGATGGGCACAATAAAAACGACTGCAGGAATTTGAAGGATATCATTAAGGAACACGTGAGGAATGGTCGGCTACAACAATACATAAGGACTCGGGCTGCGATGGTGGAACAGGAGCAGCCACCTTCCGCCTTGAATGAAAATGGCACTGGATCAAGGCATTATCGTCAGCTTATCATTAATTGATTGGATTTATGGCATGGAATAAGTAATAAACCCTGTAGTTGTATGGCTAAGTCACTTATACGTACGGGATCGAGGACGGTCCCTAGGCATGGTCTGAGATGACGATAAACCGTGGTGCTTGGGTTCATGAAATTTTGTTTTTTCATTTACTACGAACTCTGGTTTTTCTGATACTATTGCTATTTAGTTCTTTTGGTTGTACGGGCTTTTATTTTATATTTTACCGTGTGGACTTTGGAATGATTAAATCTGGATTAATGTAATAAACAGCATAGGTCACGGTTATGGCCCCGACCAGAGAGATGGGGTAATAACCATGAGTTACGAGTCCCTTTACCGAAGAGCAACAGGATGGACTTGAACACGTATAAGTTCTCGATTTGGGATTGTGGCCAGAGTAGGATACCCCATGGATCAAATCCACAACTGAGGATTGAGGCCGGAGTAGGATACCCAACGGATCAAGTCCTTGACTAGGGATCAAGGCCGGAGTAGGATACCCCATGGATTAAGTCCTCGACCGGAGAGTCGAGGCCAGAGAACAGAACCAAACAGATCGTCGGGTATGGACTATGCCTGGCAAGGGGTAGGCCGCTATGCCAGAGAGTGACATGATCGGCCTACTCAGCTCATCGAGTATGGATTGTGCTCGGCATGGACCCGGATCCATCCAAGATTTGGATAAAATGACCCGGAGAGGTCCATGGATTTGGATATGGACCCAGAGTGGTCCCGGATTTGGATAAAACCACCCGAAGTGGTCTATGGATTTGGATATGGACCCGAAGTGGTCCCGGATTTGAATAAAACGATTCGGAGGGATCATGGATTTGGTTAATAGATTTGGGAGGGATTCAGAATTGGATAACGACTCGGAACAGTTATGGATTTCGCTAATGATCCGAAGAGATCAAGGAATCAGATTGGCAATGGATTGGATAAATGGCGATCAAAGGATTACGGACTTTGGATTTTGGATTTATGGCAATACAAAACACGCCTTCCTATCGCAAGGCACATTTTGGCGGGCAAAGTGTTAACCCGCCTTTTGTCAAGGCAGTATACAGGCGGATTTAACTAAACAGACTTTGCAATTATCGAATGCAAATGGATGATTGTGGGGTCCGGAAGTCAACTACAGATAATAACTTGAAGCCGGGATTGAACGTAGTCGGTAGATAAACGATGCAGGGTGCTTGAATTGTGAATTTTGGCTTGAAAAAGGAAGGATCGACATAGGAGGGTTCGGTATGATATGGATCGGCATAGGGAGGATTGGTATAGAAAGGCTCGACATAGTATGAATTGGCATAGGAGGGACCGGTGTAACATGGGTCGGCATAGGTTGGATTAGCATAGCATGGATCAACATAGGAAAGGGACGACATAGTTTTGAGGGGAATAGTAGGGATCGACATGGCAAGGTTCGGCAAAGCATGGGTCGACATTGTTCACGATGGATGGATCGGCATAACACCCTAAAATGTTAAGGATCGGCATAGTAACCTAAGGGTCATGGATCGCCATGTCTTAGACGGATCGGCATACCTTCCAGGCTACACAAGGAAGGATCAGTATACTTATAAGGAAGGAAGCATCAGCATATCTTCATATAGAGGGATGGATTGGCATGTCTCCATGGAAGAGATGGGTCGGCACGCTTCGTGAAAGATGGATCGATATAGTATAGTGGAGGAAGATGGGTCGGTGTAGCAATGTGGAAAGGGAACAATCAGCATTAATTTGGATGACGGAATAACGGTCGGTATGACTATGCCAATCGTTAGTTATAATAGATGAATTGGGCTTGCTGATCATTATGGTGGGCCCATATAGGTGAGAAAACCCTGTAGTCGAAGTTTCACCTATAAATATAGCAGACTTGGTTTCGAAAAAAGGACCTCCATTCTGCTTCTCTTCATCTTCTACCTAGGGGATACTCTGCCATTTTTATTTGGGAATTTTGGATTGTAACTGTAATCAAATTTCAGTATAATAAAAAGGATTGTTCTGGAGTGGACGTAGGCCGGAGTTAGCCGAACCACTATAAATCTTGTCTCTTTCACTTGCTTTCATTTTAATTTGATTATTCTTCATATTATATTCTCTACATCATATACTATATGTCATCTGTGACTGGATATTGGTGCTTTCACGTATAATTGGGTATTGGTGGTCAATTTTGACACCAACAACAACCATCACAATGCATTAAAAAGAACATAAGTTGGCTACTATTCAATTAAATACAAGGGGTAATTCATCACAAATTGGCAGTTTTAATCGATAAGTTATCAAATTCAACCAATATTCACATACATCAACTAAACCATGTGAAGCATCTCAACTTCGACCAAATAAATCCATATTCAATTAAATTAATCAATGCATTAATTAATTAAGAGCATGCAAGGGAACATATACTATATCATAATTGTGTGCAAATAAATTTACCCACCTAAATACCAAGACCAAGCTCCACAACCACCGCTGGTCCAAAATCCAAGCACAACCAAATCAGTAGTCTCCGCTCTTAACCGTCATCAAAATCAGATGACTGTCTAGCAAACCTAATCAAGACACATAACTTTATCATTGCTCCCTCAGAAAATCCCTTGTCGTTGGTCCCTTCTCCACCCTGTTCACGTGCTCCGAGATGCATAGCCCTCCATCCTTATGCCTCCTTGCAACCGTCGGTGTCGCAACTTCTTTCCTCTCGAGCAGTTGTGCTCTAACATGACAATTCATTTTCTTCTTTCTTTTTTGCGATAGTTTTTTTCCTCAATTTCCATTAAGATTTAAGGCAAAGAGAATTAGGTTAGGAAGAGAATGGTTTGGGCTTTGGGGCTTTGCACACTAGGTCCTTATTTCTGATGTTGTTATAAGAAAAGTCCTATTGCAATGAATATGCAAATTACTTCCCATTTTTCTAAATCAAAAAATGCAAACTAGCTTGCAGTTTCCTAATATAAAATGCAAGTTAACTAGCACTTTTGAAAAAGTTTTTCAAAAATTGAAAAATCAAATTTATTTACTCATAAATAATAATTATGATTATTATTAAGAATAACTTTAATAAATAACTACATTTTTTACCATTATTGAATTTTATAGAATTTTATTCAAAAACTACAAGTTCCATTGCATTTTCAGTCAGAAAAGTGTAGGTTATCTTGCATTTTCTATTTGTCAAAAATAGAGACCTAATTATATATTCATTGCTGCAGGGACTTTTCTTATAACAACTTAAAAGGCGGGGACCTATAGCTTTTTTCTTGTTTGTTTATTTCCTTATTATATCTCCTTTTCCCATAAAGCCCTTAAAACTATAATTCTTTTATTTACATTTGAATCACTCTTATAACTTTATAAATAAAGTGTTTCTAAATACACCAAAAACACACTAGATAATATCTAGTTTAGTAAATACCACCATATTTTGAATCTACACTTACTAATGCCCAAAATACACCTCAGTCGATTAACTCTATTAATAGCACAAAATCAAATTCTTTTTAGAACTAAAGAAGAATTCAATTTCAAAAGGAAGAAAACTAATTCTATTCATACACCATAATATACTTTGTATACACCAAAAACTCTACCAACATTGTATGCACCAATTTTTACAAAACCTATACCTACATTTTACCATGTTGCCTACGGTAATAAATAATAATTCTTATCCTCTAGGAAGTGCAGTGCATAGAAAAATTCATAATTTAGAAGTACCTCTATGATGGTAAATTGTTGATGTGCGGTTTACTCAGCATATTCCAACTAGTAGTTCATTTAAAAAATTTATTGAAAAAATAAGTTGAAAATTTTACCATTTCTTCATCTTTTAATTCGTAATTCAACTCCAATACATCTTCTAATCTAATACTATGTTCTTCTTCTAATTTTAATCCAAAACCATTTTCTCCATCTATAATGTTCATGATTAAAATGTAGTAGTTTGATTTTCCCTCCCTCTTAGGTTTAACTAGGGGCTTAAGAAATTAGGAAGATTAAGCTTGTTGAAAAGATATGTTTTTTTACATAAAGGCAAAGGGTGATTTTGTCCTGAATTGGTTTAAAAAATTAATGGTCTGTGAAGAGTAAATTTTGGTGTATGAACAGAATCACCCAAGGAAGAATTCAATGACATTGGCTATGAAAAGTAAGCAGTTTTAGATTTAATTTTGTTTTTCAGTTGCAATTGCTAAATTATGCTGAATTGTTCTTGACCTAATGGCATAAAAAAATTAGTGTAACAAACAACACAAAATATTTGACAATTTACAAAACCTTAACATGATCAATTTTAAATGATGGCGAAACTTTTAAAAAATAACAAAACAGATTTTTTATTGCATGAATATATTGGATGCGAGAAATCTGAAAATCGTTGGAGGGAACGAAATCCGTTGTTAAGGAATTTTTTTGGTTGCATGAATATTGATTTATAACGTTATTTTGATTACATTAATTTTGATTGAGAAGAGAAAGAGGTAAAAAGTTTTGACAACCAGTAGCAATGGAACTTTTTAGTGCAAAAGAAATACTAAAAGGCAGGATTTTCTTTCAGGTGATATTCAGTACATTATTTAGTGTATTTAACAACACTTTATAAATATATCTTCAATCCAATTTGAATCTTCGTTGTATGTTTTATCTACATATTTTAAATTCAGAAATTATTTATCATTGTTAGTTCTTTTATTTATTAACATCAAATAAAACTTATTTTCATCTATTTCAATTATATAAAATTATTCACACAACAAAAATATTTTATATTCATTATAAATTTTTATTCAAGTTTAATATTTTTTGAAAGTAATTTATCAATTAATTAAATTTATAAAAAATCATAATCAAATAAGCTTTAATTTAATAAGAATATATTTTCATTCAAAATTGAACTCAAACATTTTATTTTGATTAAATTTAATTTATTTACGTCATTTGGGAAACCAATAAGGTATTTCTTTCCTCCACTACTAGGTGTATTGTGCATATCACATACGTCACTATGAATTAGCTATATACCAATAGGTTTGAATGGATATGGTTTTTTAGTAATATTTATCAAAGAGCATACTGTAAACTGATCATTAAAGTTATTTTCATGCTTACATATCATGTTTAATGATATCATATCATGCATGCATTTAGTACTAACATGTCCTAATATACTACGAAATAAAGAGAAAGAATAAATGACATAAGCAGAAGCATCAATATTATTTATATTCATTTTGAACATACCATCAGACATGTACCCTTTTTCTATAGACATAACACCTTTGGTAACCACATACTTATCCAACTCAAAAACTTGTTTGAAACTAAACTAATTTAACAAACACGAGACCCTTTCAAACTTTTGCAGCATAAAATACATTTTTCAAAGCCAGAACTATTCTATACGTGAACCACATGTCTATTGTCCCTTTAACCGCTGTTTTGGTTGGGTTTACCATGTGTAGATAATTTTCATTCTTGCTCAGTTCAAGTTTATTGAATAGACTCTTATAGCAACATATATGCATACTAGCACCAGAGTCGATCCACCAAATATCATCTCTTTCAATCATGTTGATCTCACATATTATGCCAAATTTTTTTTTCCTTCAATGGTTGTTGTTTCTTCTTTAAATGACAGTCGCTTTTAAAGTGTCCTGGTTTTTCATAAATGAAATAGTCATTCACTTTCTTGGCTTCTTGTTCTGGAAAATTTTGTTCTTCTAAAATTTCCTCTTTTGATAAAAGAGTTTTCCGAGTCCTTATTAGCCTTTGTTTCCTCCACTACATGGATCCTTACGTACATTGTTGATTCAGAGTTTTCTTTCTGCCTTAGCTGTTCTTCAACATGCAAATGCTGAGAAAGTTTTTCTCGACTCATTTCCTCCTTCTTGTGTTTACGGGTTTTCCTTTGTTCTTTCCAAAAAGGAGAAGTTTTCCTATTATGGACGAAACTTTAATTTCTTCATCCATATTCATATTACGTTGATATAATTAGTTTAGTATGTACATAGTATCGTTGAATTACTCTAATACTGGCCTAACATCAGTCATTTTAAAATTAAAAAATTTAATGGAAATTTTTTTTAATGGTTGCATCCTCTATAAGATAATCCGCCTCTAATGTGTAACATCCCACCACTATACCTACACATCTAAGAGTATTAATGGGTAATACTGTCAAATAATATGGAGATTACATACATGAATATTCTATTAGGCTGACACAAGTAAGTATCTCAAAAAAAATCATAAACAACTTATGTATACGTATATGTATACAGTATCGGCACAAAGCAATAAACACGTGCATCTCTAGGATAAAACAATACACAATACAAAATAAATCACAGAGATCACAAAGTCATGAACACAACGATAACATATAATAATAAATAAACACAAGTAAAAGTTGGTCTACAAAAATAGTCAAATGCCCAATATCATCAAAAATAAATATAACATGTTCAATATACATCTCGACAACGCACGAACACATGCATATAAAAATATACAAACTATATATAAATATTCTATCCTCCATCTAAGCCCAACATCCACAATCTGGTCAACTCGTCCTTGAACCTATCATTTCTCGAATCGACCCGAGTATAATATAAATAACACATGGGTCAGAGTATGTCTAGAATGTAGATGTCAATATGAATTAACAACGGCATGGTATAAACAATGCAAGTGGTACGTGCATATTCTATGTGTCAACATATCTCAAAATCATGCACACAGAAGGTAACCTATATCCAAGCATAGTCAATCAACACACCAAACGGGCAAATAATAAAGTGGGTGATACAAACATAATATAACTATAATCAGGTATAAAACTTGATAACAATACATGACACGCTCTCAGCATTGCCTAAGATTATCTCTCAGATAATTGTAAAGTAGACATACCTAGGGTCCGTCTAACTCTTTATATATATAACACATAACAATCACCCAAATCAAACATATATGAAATATACATATGGCATACCCTCAGTAGCCAAGGCCATCTCTTATATACTAAACATAAGTACAGATTCAGACTCCATGCTCTTAGCATCTCTAGCTATCCTCGATAGTTGTATAATCAATGTGTATGGGGTTACACAGCTGCATAGACTCTCTGTCTCATAAATAATCAAAGAGATCGATAACAAAATAATAATCTTCTAGACGTTCAACCTCATAATAATCAACTTGGCTCTCAGCCAATGAAATAATCACGTAGTTTCTCAAATCTTTGCAAATCCACTCAACTCTTAGTATCATGGATAATCATCAGGAGTATCGATCCATGTGCTCTCAGCATCATAAATATTTATTCCAATATCGGTCTCAACAAATAATCGAATCAACTCTCAGTCGTAAACACAATGATCTCATATGGGTGAATTGGTAGGTGTCAACATCATCTTATGCTATCTCATCAATAATAACCATACGAGAGACTGACAGCTCTCAGCCTACTATAGGAGCCTTCCTCACATGCTCTTAGTGCTACTCCTACAATCTTAGTTACCTTGATAGCCATCGTGACCCAATATACATCTAGTGCAAGACTATGCGATGCGTTGGTCATGACCCTAAAGTGCCCCTAATGGTAACAGACTGCGGGCCTAATTTGAACAGGCATAGTGGCTCTCAGCCATATACATCAACAGGTGTGCCGCGGATTCGAGGAGCAACCCCACAATCAGGCAACTAGGATGGATACCAGCCAATCCGGTTTATTCCCTGATGTATAATAATAGTACACATAATAAATAGACACTCTTATGGCTCTCAGCTTGCACATTCTCAGCGTGCATCAAAAAATATATAATACCCCATATACTCGACCTTGTTAGAGTGACATGTACTTAACAAAATAAATCGAACAATATCAACTTAGGCGTCCAATACCACCTGGTGTTATTTGCTCGTTTACTCAATGCTCGTAAATTACACTCATCATCGCACAATTATTCTATATAATACGTCCAAATAATATGTGGAGAAATATTACCAAAAGTCCCATACTGGACAATACTATAACTCTGTTTATTCTAATTCCTTGTCACACATAAATATTAATCAATCAAAACAGACAATTCTATTATTTATTTATTCAAAAAGGGGTTTAAAATACACTTTCTCTAAAATCATCAATCCAGTCTCAAATATCAATATTCAATTGAAAGAAAAATTAAATTATAAAATTCTTGATCTTTACTAGTTTTAAATAATAATGCCAAAGAAGTTTCATACTTTATAATTTCCTTTAAATAACAAATCAAAATAATTTAACCTTCTTAATAAGGATTTTCAACTTTAAAAATATTTATGGAAATAGAATATAAATTCCAAAATCAATATTTCAAAACACTTATTTACTTCCAAACATGTTTTTAACCGTTTGTTTATAATAATTAAACAAAAAAGATAATATTTTGAAAATTAACCTTAACAAAATTTTAAAATAGATTTTTATTGATAATAATCTCCCATTCAATAAATAAATTGCATTCAAACTTATTGCTATTCAAAAAAATTATTTTATAAACTTCTAATTTATTGAAACCAATAAAATTAACTTATGCCTTAAAAATATATAGATTTTTTATAGCCGACGATAAATAAAATAAAAACATTAGAAAATTCACTTATTTAATAAATCCCAAAATTCATCATTGCCAAATAATTTCTATTCATAGAATCCTCAAAATAATTCACATAAAATATTTTCTATCATAAATAATATTTCTAATTTTATATAAAAAAATCATTTCAAAAATATTTCATTTCCTTCGAAACCTTCCATTTCAATTTATTCATCCCTTTCCGATCAATTAGTAATGTGATCTCATCACAATACTAATTAATTAGATATATACCATTTTATTTTACCCAATTCAATACATATCAACAAACAACATATCATAAAACAATAAAGGAACTCCTAAAACATAGAATCGAAATCATAGTAGTGAGTTATCCAAAATAACTTACACATCATTACAAGTAAACCCAATCGATCATCCAATGCAAATTCACACCAATAATACGCATATAATTAGACGACGGTTGTGAGTAAAAATGATTTTACTCACCGACTTGATGTGTTTCAACCAAGCACGGTCATCGCAGCTAGGCTCCACCCCAAAACGTCAGCCATCAACTACCACCAAGTCTGAGCCTAACTTCGCCAACACCTCCTTTTGTCATTGTCCACCCAACGCGACTCACAGATCAACCCATCGCCTTGTGTACAATAGTCGTGCCACAATTGAAACTCTTGCACTCATCACTTCCTCCATTACGTCTCTTATGCTACGTCCATAGCCTGCCATCATGCGACCTACCTCATGAATGCCTCCACCTACGTCCGTCCGTCCTGTTGCAAGCCCCAATTGATCACCTTACTTTGCATCGCATGCCACCGGGTCATACAGCTTTCTTTTTTCTTTTTAATTTATTTAAGATCAGATTTTTAGTTTTGGGGGATTGGGGCTAAAAATAAAATAGCGGGTATGGGTTTAGGTCTAATTGTAGAAGCGGGAGCATTCCAGAAAAGAGAAGAGAATCGGTTTGAAGTTAGCAAATAAAAGCGGGCTTGGTCTTTATATTATAAAATATGATTCACCCTTTTTATTTAATTTCATTCTTTATTTTCTTTTAAACTGTCTTATCTTTATTAGAAATAAATTTCAATCCAATATAAATTGATTTACACTTCACTATACTGAATATATTAAAATAACCACCCAATTCAATCAATTCGATGCCCGTTTATTTATTTTCCATATTTTAATCACACACAAATTATTTACACATAGAAAAATATTTTGTCTTCAATTAAAACAATTTACTAAATTTCAATTTATTACTTGAAAAGAATTTGTAAATTTAATTCAATTTATTAAAATAAAAATCTTTTATTAAATAGACTTTGAATAAATAAGAATTTATTTTAAAAATACTAATTGTAAAAAATAAAATTTAAACATATTTTTATTTTAATTAAATTTATTTATTTATATGGCGTAGAAAGTATGGTTATTATAGACTCCTCCTTAAGAAAATTTCATCCATGCAATTTCTAACATGGAAACGTCATATACAACTCATACCCTAACTTTTTTCGCATCTACAATCTTCTATCAAGCTGAAACTTACACAATCCTCTATGTGGCTCATGCATTCTAACTCTACATATCACATGCTACTATCTCTAACAGATTCAATTAATGACTTTCTATTTTTTGCATATGATAATTTCTTGTGAAACTATTATAAGTGTCGGATTTTTCGAAAAATTTCGATAATCTCCTATGTACGGAGAGCGTTCCAAAAAATATATCAAAACATGATAAATTTACATGGTATACATCTCCAAAGTGGCATCCCAACAGGGGGCATCCCAAAACATGGTAAAACGATATAATATCACATCATATATCGATATACCATAAAAATGTACATTTTAATTAGCATTTAAGCGAGCTATTTCGCTTTTACGTGAGGAAAAGAAGGCAATCGCTGCAAACTAACCCAACTAAGCTTCAAAAGCACATGTACTTAAATTAGTTTGAACATTAGTCACAAATGAAAATTTATTACTATTATACATTCATTTTCAATAAAAATAACATCAAATTCAAGTTTTAACCCATTTTCTAATAGAGTTTAAAAAGTCAAAAATACAAAATTAGTTGATGGTTTCAAAGAATGAAATGTTGAATAGTGAATTAAATTTCCAAAAAACTTTTGGATTGCAAAAATATGAAATACAACTCAAATTATGGAGTATTTTCTAAAGAGAATCATCTCGGGTTTTCAAAACTGTGTGCAGGCCCACCTATGAAAACTGCATTTTCCGCTATGAAAACAACAAAATTTTGCAAAACACTTAAAATAAAAGTTGTACCTTATAATCTTTGCTTTCCGAAATGGGAAAAATCATCGAAATTGGATAAACATGTTCAAAAGTTATAAGCAAATTAGTTCAGCTCAGTTTTATGCAATTTTGCATTTTGAAACAGCGACATACAATAATTTTAATTCATATATAAACCATAACTGGCTTCAAATTTTTGCAAAGTGACTAACATAAAAGTGGTTTTACATTAAAATATATTTCAAATGGAAAAGGATTCATCAAAATCGGACAACTAATCAAAAGTTATGGTCAAAACAGTTCAGCGTTGTTATTTGAATTTTGCACTTTTGGAATAGCAATACACATACATTTTAATTCTTGCTTGAACCACAATGAATCTTGAAATTTTACATCGCATTTCAAACAATAATGTCTCTAATGACATAGCTTTCCAATAAAATTAAAATCATCGAAAACGGATAACTAGTTTGAGATTTATTGTTAACACTACTCATAGTATTTCAAAAATCCTATAAAACAACTTCATTTCGAAAATATTTCCAAAATCATCTATCAAACACTAATTAAATTTGCAAATATCTCTCGATAATAATTTATATCGCTTCAAAATACATCCCTATCATTTCAAACTTTCCAACAATTTGAAACCAAAACTTTCTTCGAATTTATTCAACATTATATATATATATATATATTATTTATTGTTTTCAACACAAAACCATTTCAATATATTTCATCAGCACAAAAAAACATATATACGTATTTTTAAATTACCAAGCGTTTCTTTAAAAAATTCTCTAACAACTCAGATTTCAAATTCATTAAATATTTATTGATTTGCTTTTTCAAAAATTTCAACTTACTACAAAACCTAGGCTTTAAAATCAAAACTTTATTCCAAAATTCTTGTTTATTCACAACGTAGTTTTCTCAAAACATTCAAACTCCTGTTTTATGTTTTGTAACACTATATTGGTTTCAAATTTTATTTTAAGTTAAAACTTATATGTATAAACTCTTATTTCATAAATATATTCACATCATTCAACTGAATCGCAATAAAAAATACTACATGGCTGTCATACAATCCGAAAATCACATACCAAACAAATTCAAATTCTAATATAATATATACAAATATATCGATGATGCCTCGCTACGAATTTTTTAGCAGCTCACTTTGCAATTAGCTGCAGTGTTGATCGTGTAATCAACATTGCCTTGCCATTGACTTCCAGATGTCAACTAATGCTCGATGTTCGCAATCATCACATAAAAATCTAGCCATTGAAAAATATGTTTATTATTTTCGAAAATAATAAATCTCCCTTTCTAAAACATTGCTACATTTTAAAAGTGTAAATATAGCTCCTTAAAAATATTAATTTTAAGATAGCTCAAATATTTTACTTTTTCCCAAAATATTATATCACTTCCCAAAACTTTGTATTTATAAGTCTCGTCCTAGTGTTTAGGAATCCCTAGATGACGTTGATTTGACGCATCGACCAGAATTCTTAAATCACTCAACGGATAGATTAACACGAAATCTTCTTCAAAAATTTCTTTAAATAACTATATTTAAATATTTTCATATGGAAAACAATTGTTTGCAAAACCAAAACATTTTTATTGTTTTACAAAAATAAGTACCTTTAGTCAAAAAATTTCCAATCACAAAATATACTTGCTTTAAAATGTAATTCTATCTTCAAATGATTTTTTTCCAAAATCATTACTAATATTTATCATCCAAAATTTCTATTCCTTCCAATATTCAACTTATCTCAAACTATTAGTTTCTCCAAAATCTCAAATATCACTCGAAAATATGATTTTTCAATCACTTTATAAAATCAAATTCATATTTTTACCAAATTATTTTCTTGTTTGAATAAAAATATTTATTTTCAAATCCATATATACATCGAATTCATCAATCATCGACAACAATGAAAATGACCACACATCATCCATAAAATCAAAGAATCACCAGTACATAATACATACATTTTCAAACAAGCAAACAAACCCTTTCAGCGGAAAACTATCGATCAGTTTTCACTACACAACTCTGATCACTATTGGATCTTTCTATTCATCTCGTCTCATCACAATTTGGGTTTATAAATAATTCATTATGAGATTTGAAAGGGTCCTCTGCATCTTACTTAACCGAACAGCTCTATTCTTACTAAAACTACATATAGGTCTAACATTCATCGTCAATACTGACACTACTGGCCGGACAAACTACTTCAACCTTCACAACCTTCATCAACTACTCTGTATCTCATACAAAAACTCAGAAAAAGTGGAATAAATATATTATTATATAATAATAAGAAAAATACAAATATGTCTCCAAATGATTACCACGGTAATCATCGTATACTCATACTATCATTTTGAGTATAAACAATAACCTACCACACACCCATGGGGACATGGACTCTAAGTCTTATCTAAGGCCAAGACTCGTGTTTCTTACACTCTGTATTGTTCTAAACCTGTTCTGATACAACTATAACACCCCACCTCCATACCCATGCTATCCAAGAATATTATTGGGTAATATTGTCAGCTAATATGGGGAATAAGGCAGTATGAGATATACACATGAATGTTCCATTGGGCTAACACTTGTATGTATCTCGAAACAAAATCATAAACATCTCACATATACGTACACAGTATCGACACAAAGCAATAAACACATGCATCTTTAGGACAGAACAATACATAATATAAAATAAATCACAAAGACCATAGAGTCATCAAACATATAATAATAAATATACACAAGTTCAAATGAGTCTACAAAAACAGTCAAATGCCCACTATCATCAAAAATAAAAATACTATGTTTAATATACATCATGGCAACACATGAACACATGTAGATACAAATATAAAAATATTCTAACCTGTAATGTCTCGGACTAGCCCAAGTATTATATAAATAACACACATGTCAGACTATGTCTAGAATGTAAATGTCAATATGAAGTAACAACGGCATGGTATAAACAAGTGCAATGCAAGTGGTACGTGCATATTCCAAGTGTCAACATATCTCAAAACCATGCACACAAAAGATAACCTATATCCAAGTATAGTGAATCAATACACCAAATGAGCAAATAATCAAGTGGGTGATTCAAACTAATATAGCCATCGTTAGGTATGAAACTCAACAACAATACACGACATGCTCTTAGCAATTCCTTAGATTATCTCTCAGATAATCGTAAAGGAGACATACCCGAGGTCCATCTCACTCATTATATATAGCACATAAAAAACACCCAAATCAAACATATACGAAATATACATATGACATACCCTCGATAGCCAAGGTCATCTCTCAAATACCCCTGTAAACATAAGTACAAGGTCCAACTCCATGCTCTCAACATCTCTAGCTATCCTCGATAGCTGTATAATCGATGTGTATTGGGTTATAGAACTTCATAAACTCTCAGTCTCATAAATAATCCAAGAGATCAATAACCACATAATAATCTTCTAGACGTTCAACCTCACAATAATCAACTTAGGTCTTAGTCAATGAAATAATCACATGGTCTCTCGGACCTTTACTAATCCACTTAACTCTCACTATCATGGACAATCATTGGGACTCTCAGTCCTATGTGCTCTCAACATCATAAATATCTATTCTGGTATCGGTCTCAATGAATAATCGGGTTGGCTCTCAGCCGTAAACACAACAATCTCATATAGGTGAATAAATATGTGCCTGTAGCATCTCATGCTATTTCATCAATAATAACCAGATGGAAGACTAACAGCTCTCAGCCTGCTCCAAGGCCTTCCTCACATGCTCTCAATGCTACTCATACAGTCTAAGTTACCTCAACGACCATCATGACCAAATATCCATCTAGTGTAAGACTATGTTATGCATTGGCCACAACCCTACAAGTGCCCCTAATGGTAACGGGGTGCTGGATTAAGAGGGAAAGGCGTAGTGGCTCTTACCCATGGACAATGGCTTTCAGCCATGTCTCTCAGCAATATATATCAATAGGAATGCCATAAATTCGGGGAGCGACCCCGCAATCAGGCAGCTAGGTTGGATACTAGCCAATCTGGTTTACTCCACGACGTATAATAGGAGTACAAACAATAAATAGACACTCTAATGGTTCTCAGCCTGCACACTCTCAGCATGCATCACCAAAAATATAATACCTCGTATATTCGACTCTGTTAGAGTGACATCTGCTTATAGAAAGTAATCGAACAAATATCAGCTCAGGCGCCCCATACCACCTAGTGTTATTCGCCTATTTATTCAATGCATGTAAATTGCACTCATCATTACATAATTGTTCTACATAACAAATCCAAAGAATAACAGGACAAATATTACCGAAAGTCCCTTACTAGATGGTAATATAACTCCGTTTATTCTAATTCCTTGTTGCAAAAAATTATAAATTAACCAAAGCATATAATTCTACCGTTTATTGATTTGGAAGGAGGTTTAAAATACACTTTTCCTAAAATCTTCAATCCAGTCTCAAATACCAATATTCAATTGAAAGAAAATTAAATTATATATTGTTGTTCTTTACCAGTTTTAAATAATAATGCCAAAGAAGTTCTTATCGAAGGAGATCATAGTTCCATGATTTCACAAACCATTGATATTGGAGAAGTGATTGTTACTATTGCAGATCTTACCGAAGAAGTTTGATGTGCCACGACATCGCACTAATAAGTAGTACCAAAGCGACAACGTCAGCATTAGTAACTGTTCCTTGATCACTACGCATGACATAACCATTGTCAAAGATATAGAACCATCAATATACTTACAAGACAGTGTCGAAGAGGCAACATACGTAGTGCTGCATGCAATCAAATAAGCAAAGAAGCCTTATACAATTTACTTCATAAGGTGTGTGAGAGTGTCGAAGTGGTCATGGTATATTTCATTGATACAAGACCCTATCCACATCGTATACTACAAGCACTTTGAAGAATTTACAAGCAACATTGTTTATGGGAAGCTCTCTGAAATTATTGCATATCGAAGACATTGAATAAACGGCGTTGATGGTAAACACCATCAATATCCATGTGAAACCTTAGGCTTGATTGATGAATACTATCATTGAAGGCATCATCATCTCTTGAAGAACTTCAATGGTCATAATGAAAGCCACCACCACAATTTCCACCTTTTCCTACTAAGAGAATGAAGCGAAGGCCCAAAGCTTGGCGACAAGCTCGACATAACCCATTGCGAGGACATTCATGCTACGGAAAAGCGGCATTAAATATATCACAACCCTTCGAAGACATCAAGAGTGAGACAATGCCGCTTCTTACATATTATTTTTATCTATGAAGACAAAAGCAAGGTTAGCACAGTCAAAATAAAGCTTCTTCGATGTCAACCCCGCCAAAGGCATACTTGTAAAGAGGTCAACATTGAGCACTGATGAACTCAAAGCCTGCCAAAGACCAAAGATACAAAGTGAGGGCCTCCGACCTCTATAAATATGACCCTAGGGGTACCATTTAGGGATGGATTTTTCTCTTCTCTTATTTCTTAAATTGTAAACCCTAAGTCAATTTGAGGGATTTTAGAGCATACTGTAATTTTGGAATATTGTACACATAGAATTTTGAATATTAAACATGAGCAAAGCATAACATATGTATAATCAGTTCAAACCTATGATTTGAACATGCTTGTGACTTTGCATATTGCATATTTGAACTGTTGGGACTTCGTGGCTGGCATAGAATAACTGACTTCAATCCAGGGACTTTGACTTTGAATTACTCTAACGACGATGACTATGATGACAACTCCAAGCAGTATCATGGGAACTCTTAATGCATTAGTTGCTTCAACAAGCCTCTATAAGGCTTCTTCTTGATTAAACACAATTTCCCAAACACTTTCGGGGTTAGCAAATTTATTTGCTAACATTTTGGTGCTGGAGAGCCTGAATCTCCGACTTCGTTGAAACCCTAAGTGGAACCACTTCAACCTGCATTAAACTATCCTAACCTACATATAAGGCATAAAGAACATTCCTATCCAAGCATATACCAATCCATAGATAACCAACCTTAATCTCTGACACCATGCTGCGTAATCGTGTTAAGAAGTCTCAGCAGGGGTCATTTGACCCTCGATTAATTAGGCCCACTTATCCAGTCATTGATGATCCACGATTTCATGAAGAATAATTATTGAGATTGAAGGCCTTGAAGATCACAAATGAAAAGAAGCAGGTGGCCCTTTGTGATCTGGATAATTGGAGCATAAATCCCTTTCATGTGGGCCTTGCTAAAATTTTTGCCTTGGGAAAAGATACCCCAAGGATGTATAATTTGTTCTTAAAGATAAGGAGAGTATCCAATCTCAAGCTAAGGGGACTATATTCGAGAAAGAATAACAAATGATTTCGATATTTTCGATCAGAAATGGTATAAAGTCATGAATCACTCATTGACCTCTAATGAAGTTCAAAGTACACTGAAAAGAAAGCTGGTTATGGAGTATGAGATACCAACGGTAAGCAGCAAAAGAACCAAGCAACAATCAAGAAGGATAGCATTCAAATCCCGACTTCCAAAAGATTGTAATTTCACCACTTCTCTTGAAAACATTTACTTCTTGACTAAGGATAAGCTTGATTATTGGCCTTCGCAAAAGAGAAGGCCCAAGTTTGAAAGGAATCTTGAAAGCTCATATTGCCACTACCATCTTACAAATGGGCATGATACCAATTCGTGCGGAGGCTTAGGAGGAATAATCATTAAGTTTCTAAGGCAAGGCAAGCTTGATGACTTTGTAAAAAGATACTAGACAAGTTCGATGATAAAAATTCTTCAAATAATTGATTCTACATGTTGAGGAGCAAGATTCTCTTAGTATAATGGAAAGCCTAAATCACTACCTAAGATGGTACCAAGGGGCAAAAGCCTTTGTCTCTAGCTATCACAGGCCTAGAAAAAGAACCTCTTGGAGGGAGGATGGAGTAAGCCTTTTGTCCCATCCAAAAGGGCCTGGCCAAGGCACTGACTAAGCCTTCGGTCCTGCCTATGTGGCCTGGCCAGATCATAAGCCCTTCACCCTATCATGAAAGGCCCGGTTATGGCGCCTCCTATAGAGAGGCTAGAGTAATCCTTTAGTCCCGTCCAAAAGGGCTAGTCCAAAGTTTCTGCTAGCCATTAACCCCTACCTACGCGCCCTGGTTGGAGCGCCTTTAGTGCCATCATCAAAGGCCTCACTAAATCACAGAACAAGCCTTCGGTGCCTGCCATCAACGGCCTCACTAAACCACCTCCTAGAGGGAGGTCGGGTATGTCTTTGGTCCTGCTTAAGATAGCTAACCAAACACACCGGACAACAGACCTAAACCATCACCTACGATGGTGATAAGGAGTCCGAGCCAAAGTAGTGCTCCTAATCAATCGAAATCAAAACCAAGTAGTGCTCTCAAATCTATCAAAATCAGAGCCAAAGAAGTGCTCTCGAATCAATCAAAATCACAGCCAAGTAGTGCTCTCAAGTCTAACAAAGTTTGAGCTAACTAGTACTCCCAACAGATCAGTCTTCCAGAGGAAGATCTAATGAAATCCAAGCCAAGTAGTGCTTCAAATCTATCTAACCCCCAAAAAGAAAAGATCTTCAAATATTCGACTGCTAGATATAAGTTTTTGATTTTCTGCTATTACCGGATATAGATTTCCGGTCATCTATTATCATATATATAGATTTCTGGTCTTCTATTATTCCAGACGTGGATTTTTGACCTTTCAAATGGGGAATTTTTGAAATTCTATATTGTTGCTGGATCTAATATCATTTAAATGGAAATATCCATTATTAAGCATCTGCGTTGAGTTATAAAAGGCTCAATCAGTAGCAATCTCAATTTTATAAACAAGCAGAAAGTGAGCTCAAAAACTCAACATATGGAAAAGTGAAATATTAAGCATCATGCAGTTTCAAGTTTGAATCAAAATTCAGTTATTGGTTACATATCTAAGGCATAAAAGATAGATAAAAGAAAGAAAATCTAATCAAGACCAGTTCCTTTTTACAACCCAAGATTCTGTGCTGATTTATCCAAACCCTTAGCAATTAAGGGATCAGTGATGTGACGAATAGACATGTCCATGAGTTCCTTAAGTTTCTTTTCTCTTTTACGAATGGTGTCTGCATCACCAACCAAGTTGATATGCTCTTTCAAGGTATGATGAGGAGTCTTATTAGCTCCTCGCAAAATTCAAATCATGCTAATCGGCTTTTTGATTTCTTGATTAAGATCATACTTTCACGTTCGACTTTTTGAACCATATATTCATATTTATTGGGATATCTTTTCCTCTAATTGCTTGTTGAAATACCGCATCATTTCGAATTTGACTTAATTACCCCACTTAGAGATTGCTACATTACTCAAACCTGGAGGAGGGTTTAGCAAGGCAATAAACCCATGATTAATTGAGGATGTTGATCTTGTTCTTCGTCTCGAAGTAGGAAAGAGAAGGCTAGAATCACCCCCACTTACAATAAGCTCCAAAGATTGGCATGATACTTGGCTTTTTGTTAGCTCTAATTCGAGATCACTTATTTTCTGATGAAGCTTAGCTATCTCAATGTCAGCTTCGACGGAGAAGTTAGATCCTTGAGTTGTGTCCTTTCTCTTTTTCAGCAACCGAAACTCGTTCTTCGTTTCTTTAAGTTCTACCTCCATGAAAGCAGTTATTTCTTTGTAAGCACTAAAAGTTGATTTTAATAGGAAATATTTCCTATGCTACTCTCGTGCCTGTGGGTTTTTAGGAACCGTAAAGCCGAGTCATCTTGGGATGATCGTTTCTCCTCCATATATACAAACAGTCGATCTTTAGCTTCAATAATTCGCGAGGTGTCTAAGAAATTAGATTTACATGCTAATTGAGCATCCTATTAAAACTAAAGAAAACAAAAATTAATACATGAAGGACAAACACTTCTAGTAATAACAAACAAAGTTTACAAATAATAATAAGAGTCAAGGTTACATTGCAATTCCATTTTAATAACATTTAATTAATGTTGAAAGTTTTGAAACCGCTTCCTTAGCCTTTTCGAACGACCTAGCAGACAAAATAAGTGTAAACTCAAAAGAAGCCTTGATTCCTTCTGAAGTATAAATTGGAGAAAAATAATGATAATCCCATTCCCCGACTGGAGGGCTATCACTACCACATATTAATTTTGTATGGTAGGATCGGATTTTGCTAAGCAATTTCTCCTTCTCATCACCCAGAAAGTCAAAGTGGAAATAGGGAAACCGCATGTAAATTTCTTATAAATCTCTAAGGAAAAAGTGTCTTGCCAATTGTGATGTATTGAGAATTGAAATTTCTCCTTAAAATCCTTCTTCAACTTAACAAATTTACTCAAGAGATCCTTAGGGATCAGACTGCACGATAAGTCTTTGATCTGAGCAACATAGAAACCTAAATTAATGAAATCTATAGGTAAATCAAGTAACATATCATTATTGTACAATCACTCAGGTTCATAAAAAATCGATTTCTTATACATTTCAGAGATAAATCTCTTCCTATTATATTTAAGTTCTTTGAAGGGAAGAGAACGATAAGAAAGAGGAATATGAGTAACTCTAAGAAGATCCAACATGCTCTGGGATGGGGATCAGACTCATACTCGCCTAAATATCTACGATGAAAGCGTTTGAAAAAATCTCCACAGTTATCGCCTAAATAAGAGAAGTCGACAATCAAAACCCTACAATAAACTTTGTACATGAACTCCACCATGGTGTCCTTATCATCAATCAACATCCAAAAAAGGGTCATCAGTTTAGCATTCTCTTTCAAGAGTATATCCTGGTGATGGCAAGCAATCTTCATCCGAGAAGCGACTTCTTTCTCCTTGAAATATCTTAATTTCGATGCGCTCTTGGCAAGCTTCTTATACTTCTCAAATAACTTATTATAAATCCTTTATTTGTTTGTCTAACTCTCTATTAAGGCTATCGATGTCTGTTTTCTTCTTCTCGAACATCTTTACTACTAATAAATCGTGTCTTTTTGGATTACCAATAATACCCTTGCATCTTTATCTACGTATTTTATTATGGATCTAGAATCCGACTTTAGTTGATTTTAAATGTAGCCTATGATTTATTCTATATAACGTTTTTTGGTACACTAGAACGATTAGGTGGTTGTTTCTGCATGAACATAAGCACATTAAACTTAAATATGTCCACAACATACTAGCTATTATTATGAAATTTATCTATAACAGATCGATACGTCTGATGTTGTTTAACACTTCGTGCATATATTTCTTTTGTCCAATCTAAAATTGAGAGGGAGAAAAAGAACAAACGCAGTTCACATAGCTTATCTCATCTCTGCTTGACCCTAATCTAACAATGTAGTAAATTTTATATAACAGGGAGCAATTATGGGTCCTTTAATAATGACTGTTGTCATTGCTTTGAAGAATTTATATGTTGAGTTTGTATTTGGTGATTCTGAAGAAAAGAGCGAGTGAGTTGCATTGTACATATTTGCATTTTGAGAGGAAAAACGTTCATATATATTGCAGCAGAGTAGTATTATCTTGCAGACAAAATTATTTGCACATTTTTGTATTTAATATCTCATCTTTCATGATTTTATTTATACGGTTTGCTTCTATATCAAAGTAAACATTATATTTGTTTTTTATATAGGAGAGTGAGTGTTGCAATTTATCATGAAGGTCCCTATAGTTGTAATTCTGTAATTAAAATTATCAATATATATTTGAATCTTTTGTAAATGTGATCAGTGTTTTCCGCCTTGAATATATTTATCAATTTTGATTTGTTTGCAAATACAAGAGCGAGGGTTTCTGTGATTGTAATCTGATAAATCACGTAACGATTCTTAGCATCTTTGATGAAACCAATCCTAAATCTTTCATGATAGTTGTAATAACTTTGATGTCACACTTTTTTGGTATCAATGTGAACTACTAAACACGCCCTTTTATATATTATCAAATCTTAATCACTTAAAACATGATCTAATATTAAACTTTTTTACAAATTCAAATGCTCCTAAAAGTAGAATCTAACAATTAAACATGCTTTACAAATTCAAAACACTTCTAAAAATAGGATCTAAAATTAAACTTCTTTTACAAATTCAAAATACTTCTTTACAAATATACAAATCTTAATATCACTTGAAAATATAAAAAAAAACATTTTTTGATTGATTTAAACATATAAGATTTTACGAGGAAAACAACGTGCCGTAATGGTTGAGATATGTTGTGTCACTGGTTGTATCATTAGTTTGTGTTCTAACTTATAACAAAGCATGTAGTGATACAAAGTCATCATATTCAATAAAAATATTAGAGCTTTGTTTGTGGAATAACTATGGAGAGTACTAACATCATTTATTTTAAATACATAGAATGACACATAAGCAAGCAACTAACTCATAAGTATGTCAATTATTCAAATACAATTCTCCATGTTCTTGGTGGATGGGGTGAATGACATCGATTGAGTAAGAATTTTAAACGACCTTATAAAAAGGAGTGAAGGATGATTAATCGCAACAATGAAATATTCAGGCAAAAGGAAAATGTAATTATTATTTGAGCAACTATCAATAAATATATGGCAAATTCTATTCAAACCCTCCAAAACTGCCGAGTAGCTCCTATGTTTTTGCAACAAAAATCAAGGACAAAAAATCCCTTTAAATATTTCTGTCTTAATTTATGTTCTACTTTTTTAAAAAAAAATTATACACCACACAGAGCAACTACGTGGTTGCTTCAGGGCACCACGCAGTGCAACTACATGGTACCCTAAAGGCACCACGCAGGTCCACCACATGGTGCCTTCAGGGCACCACGCGGTGCCACTGCATGGTGCCCTAAAGGCACCATGTAGCGCAACCGCATGAAATGGTATTTTTGGCAGAAATTTTTTTAAAGGAGGATAACTCAGCAAACGAGCGGTTTTTCATTTATTTTAACATTTGGGGGGGCTACTCGGTATTTTTATGGGTTCAAATAGAATTTTCCTAAATACATAATTATCAAATACATTGTAATGAAGAAAAGGAAACAACATGATCATTAAAAATAATGTTGTAGATGTTATGAAATATTAAGTTCAAATACCTAACCGACTAAATACAGGTCCATATAGGCGTGCATAGACAGTCATAATGTCATAATGATATTTTGCTTTTCTCTTTAACTAAAGTAGTTAATAAATTAACTAAAGACCATTTGATAATCAAAAAGATTTGTGTAATGAGATCCATACCTGAGAAAGCGGAATAATAGACAACAAGATTTTCTCTTTGTCTTTGACTTTGAGCTAGAGGGAGCATTCTCTCCCTTGGGAGAACTTGCCTTGGGAGGATTAGAAATTTTGGTAGCCCCCCACACCTTGGAAAGATGGATCTAAATTAGTGCCTCTTGATCCGTCCTTGTCATCTGACTGTCTAGAAATGCCATTTCCACCACCTTCCCTATTGTTTTCATTATTGTCATCATCATTGTCGTTAAGACTATCATTATCATCGTCACCCCATCCCTATTCCTGTCATCATCTTTCTCCTCCTCATCTAAGCCAGTCTCCTCATTAATCGGAGGAACATCAAAAGTTAGTAACTTGGCGACATCAACCTCCTCTTCTTTCTCAGAAACATAGGATCCCTATAACATATCTTTAAATCTACGGCTGAGCTTGTCATTCCATTCTGGAGGAAGAGAGAGAAAGCCAAAATTTGAGCACTTGTAAGCCTTATAAGCATAAGCGATGAAGGGTGCCTTCTTGTTGGATTTTTGAATGATAATGTGAAGAGGCGTGCCAAAAAAATAGGACACTTTTTGTTTTGCATCTTTAATCACTACTGCTAACTTGTCTACAAGATCCTCCTTCCTTTTTAGCTTTTTTGAGAGATGTGTTCTCTGCCACAAGCCTAGCTTCTTTCATTTCAGCTTCCTTAAGAGCAAGTGCTAAAGCCATCACCCTATAATTTGAAGTTTGAAGTAGGGTTTTCATTTCCTTAAGTGAGGCAGCCAGCCTACCTTTCTCTTGCACAGTTTCATCTCTTTTGGTAGTCAAGTCAATAACATGATTATTAAGTAAGGAGTTTTCCTCCTTTAGCTTAGAAATTTCAGTTGATAACTCCAAAGCCTCATCTTAAAGTGAAAGCAGATGCTTGGAAACCTGGAATGGATAATGAAACTTGGATACATGGGATATTAAGAGTTTAAAGCAGCTAGACATAAAGGGTACATACCAGTAAGTGTTGTCTAAGAAGAGTGGATCGATGATCTCGTGTGTAGGAAGAAGGTTGCAAGGGCTGGGAAGCAGTAAAAGAAGGAGATTGAATTATCGATTGAAGAAGGTCGTTAAATTTGTTGATAGAAACTGACGATTGAAGCTTATAAGGAAGAGAGCTCTTCGGAGTAAAAGAAAACCCAAGCTCTTCACAAATACGATTCAAGGCTTCTAGGGAGCTTGGGATGGTAATATGGTGGGCAAGTCCCCAGAACCCTTTACTTTAATCACCTGATGGGTCTCATCTACAAAAACATTAAGATTCGTTTTTTCTCCGGCTGCATTAAGATTTGGAATTTCAGGGTTTGAGTCAGCACCAACCAACCCTTCTCTCCTATAATGGTTGGGACTTGCATTTCCTTGGCCTTAGGCTTCTTGCTAGGAGTAGCTATCAGCCATCTTTCTTTTGACAAGAGAAAACAAACTGGAAATAGCCTCTTTACGAGATCGAGACTTGGAAGCTTGAACCGACATAGAGGCATCATCCTTCTTTGGTTTACCTTTGGAGGTGTCAACGGTGACTTCCTTCCTTATGGGAGCAACTACCAAAGAAGATGAACTTGGACCAAGGAATAAAATTATGGAGGATATTACAATAAATTTTGAGTGATTGCAATGATATCTTACTAGGAATCTCAAGCTGAACAGGGGAACTAGATGAAAAAGTTCGGGCTTGCCCATTACCAACGAACCGTTGCTCTTGAAATTACATTTTACCATTGGAAGTTCCCCCGGATCCTGTGTCCATCTGAAATGATAGAGAGTTGGGGAAGCTTGGCCAAGATTAGTAGTCTGAGCCTATTCCCTATTGCATTCGTTGCTTTGGTTAGCGATTGTACAAGTTTCTAATCTTCTAAGTTCATCTTTTTGGGGGCAGGGTCTAAAAAATAAATACCAGTCAACAAAGAATGGTAAATCAACATGGGTGAGTAAAAGAAAATGAGAGGCTAACCAAAAGTAGAAAAAGTTCCTCTAAGACCGGAGAAGCGTTTTACAAAGAAAAATTAAGTCTACCATACTTTTGCCTTGTTGAGAGTCTTAGAAATTAAGCCTTTTGGATTAGGGTGTATCCAATATAATTGATGGCCTGGTCGATCGCCAACTAGCAATGCCAGCTATGTAATGAAGGATGTCGGGATTGAGAGACTGGAGACCTGCTTCTTGAGCCAAAACTTCCGAGCAAGTCAAATATGTATAAGAATTTGGTAACAACTAGATTGGCGCAATATACAGATGCTTCAAGTATCTCAGAAGAAATTCGAGGAAAGGAAGGTATTCGATATGCCATATATGTATAGTGGAGAAGGTGGAATATCCCTATGGTGGGTTGTAAATACTATTTGAGGATCTTTCTAGGATAGCTTCAACCCTAATTATTCTAAATTGAGTCCACTTCAGCTTGGGAGATGATATATGACAACTTGGAAATAAGGTCTTCTTTCTTGTCGCCTAAGGGTCAAGGTTTTGTCTCTTTGGTAGCTCTCTTCGAAGATTTCTTTTCAGACTGTTGACTTTCCATTTTCCTACCAAGTGATATTACTCCAAACTTAAGAAGATATCATGGTTTTTAGGAATTTGCATGCATGCTAATACTTGATCTAGTAGTAGTTGTTTAATATTCTACCATTTGCCAAAGTAGATATATGTATATTAGTACGAAACAATGACAATTAAATAACATTCGTTAAGAGTATTAAGAGACATGACTTCAATCTTGATAAGGAACTTCATGAAAAAGCTAAAATAGGAGTTAGCATGAGATAGTTATGAGTTTATGAACCGAACGGCTTGCAACTCATTATAATACGAGTATCGAGAGTAGTAATTTAATATATAGCGCAGTCTATATCAATACTGATAATAAATGAACCTTATGATCATACTTAATTTAAAGTAAAATGATGTCGACAGTGTCGAAGTCATATAAAGCCTTACTTACAATATTAAGAATAGTTATGGAAAATAAAGGAAAAACAACAAGGTAGTCGTTATTGCTGATAAGCTTGTTAATGTTGTATCTAGACGAAGCAAATATCATCGATAAGTGCAGTAAACTGAGAAACCTACTGTTGGTAACCTTAAAATTTTCGATTAAAAGCAACTGCACTTCGCTTAACCGACGAAATCTAAATGATAGTAGCACTGTCAATCTTAATTAATCAGAGGGTGTAAATAGTTATCATAAGACTAGTATCGAACCAATTAACACGGCCTTAAATCAACTTAGGTAACCTAACGACAATACAATAAATAACTTCAACCGTTTCAACAAGCTTTACCATAATCACTTGCAACATAAAACCTTTAAAGGAATAACATAAGGTTTTCATCAACTTCAGAAACTCAATGATCCCATGAATAGAAATAGTGACAATAAAGGTTGAGGATGGGGCAGTGAGGTTCGAAGTCATGAACGTCTTCATTGTTAATTGAACTCCAAAATGATGACAGATTCTATATCAACATTAATTAAAATTGAGGCCCGATTAAGCAATTCAAACACAAACCAACAGTTAGTAAGAATTGGTGGCAATTTGAGTTGAAAAGGTGATAGCGGGTTCGGGTCTAGTTTGTAACCCACTTCAAGACGGAAATCCCAAAATTTCTAAATCAAAATCCCTAAATAACTTATTAACCTAAAATTAGTAAAATGATGTTGTGTATTCAACATTAACAGGAATAAAAAATGAAGTTCAATAACAAAACTTAAGGAATTAAAGTCAATAACCAAGCTCAAATGGTTGATTCGTGAATGGCGGGATCTAGCTTAAAGCTAAATCGCGATTCCAGCATAAAATAGTGAAAACTAATTTACAAAATTATTAAGCAAGAATCATACTTTAGTTCAGAAAAGATAATCACTATCAAGGAGCTTGGACTTGCAACTAATTTAGAAGATTTATTTCTTGTTTGATTATTTCGAGCTGTAGGTAAAAGGAAAGCCCATGTATTTATAGGAGGAGATAAGCTTATTGAAGTTGTTAGATTGATTTTAAAAGAGTGGTTAAGATCGACGCAGGAAGACCAAAAGGTGGAAAATGGATGATTCTGATACTATTGACTTGAAAAGTCAATGGCTCCTCTACATTAAGGGCAAATGTTACAGCAATAACTCTTGCCGAAGGAGATCAGAGTGCCATGACTTCACAAACCTTTGATATTGGCGAAGTGATTGTTACTACTACAGATCTTATCAAAGAAGTTTAAGAGCATATTGTAATTTTGGAACATTATACATGTAATATTTTGAATATTAGGCAAGGGCTTGCATAAAAAATGTATAATCAGTTCGAACCTGTGATTTGAACATGCTTGTGACTTTGCATATTGCATATTTGAACTGTTGTGACTTCGTGGCTGGCATAGCATAATTGACTTCGATCCAGGGACTTCGAACTTGCACTTGCATAGCATATGTGACTTCGAATTTACTCTAATGACTATGACGACAATTCCAAGCATTGTCATGGAAACTCTTCATGCATTAGTAGCTTCGACAAGCCTCTACAAGGCTTCTTCTTGATTAAACTCAATTTCCCAAGCATTTTCGGGGTTAGCAAATTTATTTGCTAGCACTTTATAATTTCCTTTAAACAACAAATCAAAATAATCCAACCTTCTTAATAAGGATTTTCAATTTTAAAAATATTTCTCAAAATCAGAATATAAATTCCAAAATCAATATTTCAAAACACTTATTTATTTCCACACTTTTTAAATTGTTTATTTAAAATAATTAAACACAAAAGATTATACTTCCAAAATTACCCTTAACAAAATTTTAAAATGGATTTTTGTTGATAATAATTTCCCATTTAATATATAAATCGCATTCAAACTTATTATTATTTCAAAATATTATTTTATAAACTTTCAATTTATTAGATCCAATAAAATTAACTTATCCCTTTAAAAATATATAGATTTCAACTATTATTTCTTTAAATATTTTTTATAGTCGACGATAACTAATAAATTGTAAACATTCAAAAATTCACATATTTAATAAATCTTAAAATTCATCATTTTCAAATAATTTCTATTCATAGAATCCTCAAAATAATTCACTTAAATATTTTCTATCACAAATAATATTTCCAATTTTATTTTATATTAAAAAACCATTCCAAGAATCCACAATTTATTTCCAAAAGTATTTCATTTTCTTCAAAACCATCCATTCCAATTTATTCATCCCCTTCTGATCAACTAGCAATGTGATCTCATTAGAATAATAATCAATTAGAGATATACAATTTTATTTTACCCAATTCAATACATATCAACAAACAACATATCACCACAACCAAGAAACCTTTAAAACATAGAATCAAAATCATAGTGGTGGGTTATCCAAAATAACTCACACGATAATGCAAGTAAACTCAATCGATCATCCAATGCCAATTCAGAATTCAAAGAATATCATTCAACCGATAATACACATATAATTAGACGATAGTTTTGAGTAAAAATGGTTTCACTCATTGAATTGATGTGTTTCAGACAAGCATGGTCATCGCAGCTAGCCTCTACTCAAAAACATCAGCCATTAACTACCACCAGGTCTGAGCCCAACTTCGTCAGCACCTCCTCTTGTCGCTGTCCACCCAATGTGACTCATAGACCAACCCATTACCTTGTGTATAGCGGCCATGCCACAATCGACACTCTTGCACTCATCGCTTCCTCCATCAGGTCACATCGCACCACGTCCATAGCCTGCCATCACATGACCTACCTCATGAACGTCTTCGCCTACGTTCATCTATCCTGTTGGGAACCCCAATCGGTCGCCTTCCCTTGCGTCGCGTGCCACCAGGTCGCACGACTTTTTTTAATTTATGTAAGTCCGGATTTTTAGTTTTGGGGGATTAGGGCTAAAAATGAAATAGGGGATACAGGTTTGGGTTTGAATTGAAGAAGCGGGAGCATTCCAAAAGAGAAGAGAATGAGTTTGAAGCTAGCAAATAAAATTAGGCTTAAGCTTTATATTATAAAAGATAATTCACCCTTTTTATATAATTTCATTCTATATTTTCTTTTAAACTATCTTATCTTTATACGAAATAAATTTCAATCCAATATAAATTGATTCACACTTTATTACACTTCATTATACTGAATATATTTTGATAATCGTCAAATTCATTCAATTCGATGTCCGCTAATTAATTTTCCATTATTCTAATTATATAAAAATTGTTTACACTTATAAAAATATTTTGTATTCAATTAAAACAATTTATTTAATTTCAATATATTATTTGAAAAGAATTTGTAAATTTAATTCAATTTATTAAAATAAAAATCCTTTATTAAATAGTCTTCAAATAAATAAGAATTTATTTTCAAAATAATAATTATAGAAAATCAAATTCGAATATTTTTTTAATTAAATTTATTTATTTATACGGCGTATAAAGCAAGGTTGTTACACAATGCATTTCAAATTTCCTTTGCACTTGGCTTACCGTAGTACTTGTCAAATAGTGTGTCCAACGTAGCATTGCCAATGCACCTTATATACATCATCTTGTTCTTGTTTTATTCGGCTCTGGTCTCCACCATAGTTTCGTTGTTGTCTTCTAGTTCTGGTACAAGACATGTGGTACGACGCTCTTTTTAAAACGCAATTTGCCATCATCACCGTTTGATGAAACAATGAATGCGTAGATCAAAGGCAAAACATCTTCCAACATACACTAGAATCCGAGTGTTAAACTCTCTAATTGACTACAGTCACACTTTAATTTTTTAGAAATGAAATGGATGTTAGAGAGTAGAAGAATAATTTAGAGTCAAGTTAAATGGAATCCAAAATCCAAAACAGAAAACCCAAACCATACCCGATTTGACGGCAGAACGCATGTTAAGATGTATGATCTCTCTTCTCAACACAGAAGAAAACATTTTGGTTGTTTAAAGGACGATTATTTCCTTTTCCATGCTCATAGGCAAACTTTTCAACATTATTTTTTTCCTCTTTAGAGTTTTACAATTGAATCGATGTTTTTTCAGTTATTCTCCAAACGATTCGACAAAGACCAATTCTTATATTATCAAGTTTTAGATGATGAGCTTATTCTGGCTTCGGAAGGTGATTTGGACGTATGGAACATGCTATTATTTGAGAATTGTATTTGGGACAGAAGTTTATATACTCTGGCGATTGTGCAGACTGCGTTCCTAGCCTTGCTAGCTTTTTCTCTGGTTACGTAGATGTTATTTGATCCAATCTGTCTGATGTGGATAGTAATTCATCCCCCGCCGAGGAATGACCGTTGTTGGTTTAGCTGCTGAGGCGTTGTGTGTCTCACCTATATTGTATGTATTAAGTGGTTTGACCGCTATAAAACCAGCTATAATTGTTCTGTGTATGTGTAGAACAACTGTTTTATATTTTTTTAATAAAAGTGGCACGATCCACTTTAAAACCGGCTTGCCCTGCAAAAAAAGTTTTACAAATGATAATGATCAACCTTCTAATTGCATCTTCTTTATTTAATCCTGAATTCTATCATCGTGTGAAGTCAGCTTACCACTCAAGAAGTTGATTAACACTCTTCAAGAAAGGTAGCATTCTTATATCTCACCATATATGTATATACCATATAAAATGACAATTTGATTGCACAGTTATGTGGTTTCTGCAGAGAGGTAAGGAAATATATTTCATGGAGTGGGACTCCTACAACCATTGTCTTCCTGATAGCCGATAAACTTTTCTTTCCGATCCAAGCAGTTTGATTGTTCACAAAATATAAATCCAGTTGATTTACTTCATATTTTTTCCCACAATAATATTGACAGGCTCCGTGATTTTTTAACAAATCTGAAATTTATAGGGAAAAGAGTATTGGCTCACCACGTGCTAACAGGCCACCAAGGGAGGAAGGTGCAAATAATTAAATCATTTAGTTTGTTTTTAACTGCAGTAACTCTATTTTTACCGGTGTATATATTATGTTGTTGCCCGAGGATAAAGCTAGAGCTGATTCGGGAAGTTCTCCATAGTCCATACAACAGACAAGAATGTAAAAATTTTCTTCAGAGAAGGGATGACAATAAGGCGGGTTGGGGCGGGTTATCTTTATCCCAGACCCGCCCTTGGTATTTTAAACCTTGTCCCAGACCCGGTGCAGGTCAGGATTTTCGCCCCATGCCCGAACCCATACGGTTTAGGATAGACCCGTCCCGTCTCAAGACCCGATGAAACTTTACATATTTATTCAAAATTATGTATTAATATACATATATGTATTTATTATATTTGTAAATAAGATTGTTACTAAATTATATATATATATATATATATATATATATATATATATATATATCGATGTATTAACAATAATAGGTAAAGTAATAAAAATGAGATGTATGATAACGGTTCAAGAAAAACATGCATATGTTATTATATAATTATTAGTGATAAAACCTAATACTATAAAAATCGTATTAGTTATTGAATGGAACATTAGAATATCCATGGTATAATCACTTATGTATTGAAAAATTAATATATCATCGTTGTAGTAATAAAGCATTTCTATGAGATCTTGATAGTGCGGGTTGAGTTGGGGCGGATCAGCAAAGCCCCGACCCTAGATCCGGAGCTCTACGAACGGATCATGAATCTACCCGTCATGGTGACCCAATGGGGCGAGTCCAAATGGGTTAAAACGGAGGCGGGTATGCCGGGTTTATACCCTAGATCCGTCTCATTGTCATCCCTACTACGGAGATATGTTTTACTTGAAAGTGTTGTTTTCGTTTTGATTTCAAATAAAAAATAGAATATTTGACTGAGCATTTCACTTTAGTCAGGACGTACTTTCGTATTACTTTGTTGATGAGATATTGGTTTTAATTTTCTGCAGTTGCTGCCTAGAGGGCATTTAACAACTAGTAAGTTAGTTACAATTTGAAGTGTTTAAAGACAACCTAAGTTTTTGACTTAAAAGAAGCAAATAAGTTGATAAGTCATAAGCAACAGCTACTTGCCGGCTTATTTTAAATTTTACAAATGTTTTACCATAATTTTATCTTATCTATCCAAACACTTTAATTTATTACTATTCACTCAAAACTACTTTTAAGTTACTATTAAAAACTACTTCGACAAGCATCATTGTCCAAGTGGTTAGTGATTCGGCTTTGGTGCAAAAGGTCACAAATTTGAAACGTGCGTAGTGTGATTCGAACGATTATTGACATGTGATATGTTATCTCAATGACTTTTTTGTATATAACGTACCATTTCAAAAAAAAAAGCACTTTTAAGGAGATTTGAAATAAGTTGTTGTCAAACGAGCTCCTAATCATACTTATTAAGCACTTATTTGATACATGCTACAAAAACCCGGAAACATGTTCAAAATAAAAGGTTGTTTGATACTACGATCTAGTTGTCCCCTGTAGATGAGAATTTTAACCTTATTTAGTTTTCTGCTCTAAAACCTCGCAGATGTTGAAACTGTTGCTAATCGATATGCATGGTCCATGGACTCTCTGTGAACTACATTATTGATTCTTTCGACTGACTACATTTATTTATTGTGATTTATTTGCTGTAATTCAAATTCATGAATTTTAGCCTAAAAAGCATGCACTTGCAGAAATATTATTTGAAATGCACTCTTAATTATTTTTTTGGTTACATGAATATATGAATTATGCAGGTGTATCACATCTTTGGGTCAATGCTTGTATTACAATAAGAGTAGATCTCAAAATATATAAATTTTTAATAGAGAACCATGTTCTATGAATATTATTAAAAGACTAAAAATAGAGAACGACTAGAATCAAATTAGTCGTTCTCTATTTTGAAGTGCACTCTTATTACAATAAGAGTAGATCTCAAAATATATAAATACTTAACAGAGAACCATGTTCTATGAATATTATTAAAAGACTAAAAATAGAGAACGACTAGAATCAAAATAGAAAATTGAAGGTTCCGTTTTGATAATGACGCCACAACCTAAGATGAGTAATTGTTATAAGTAAAAGGAATAATGTGGAATACACTTCCAAGCAGTATAGTCATGGAAGGTCTTCAAATTAGAGGAAGAATTATCATTGATACCGATCAGGTATGTCGTACGTTGGGCTAGAATTATTACTTCAATGCATGATTTAATTGTTGTCTTTCAAAAAATTTATCCTGTCTCAGATCACAAAGTTTATCAGAAAATGTTTTCTTATGATACAGAAGTTGTTATTACTTAAACAAATCAGAAGAATGCTCGAAGTTAGAACATATGTACTTTATTTTTCTTTTTTACTTCGAAAATAAGTAATATGTAATAATCAAGGGACGATCCATTATTTTGTGTGTGTGTGTTGAAGCCAACATTTTTTTACCTGCAGGTACTGGTAAAAGCTAAAGGAGGTGCAAGAATACTAACATTGAATATTCCTAAGCAGTTGAATGCTATCACCGGGGAAATGGTAATTTCACTTTTTTTTTTCTTTCTATCTTCATTGTTTGTTCGAATTTTTGTTTGAGTTTGACTTAAGTAATTGGAGTGGAAATTTAATTTGAAGTTTACGTTGTATGCGACTTCTTATCACTGGAGTCGGGCATTTTGCAAATATTTTGTAAGCTTGTATACTTAAAATTTTATTTTACTCATGTGGTTAGGATGGCTGTTTTTAATTCAGGTTTTGAAAATGCTGAAGCTTTACTCCATTTATGAAGAGGATTCTAAAGTCAAGATTATAATCATGAAGGTCTTATTCATTTTAATTCTGCATTCAGAAAATTTATCTTTCCAGCTGTTATATATTTTAGCCTGGGATCCCATAAGGCCATCGCATAACATATTACTGATTGGTGTATTGGATCTAGGGAGAAGGTAGAGCATTTTGCTCTGGAGGGGACTTAGCAGCTTTTGTGCATCATATTAGAAAAGGTCTTCTTACATTCAACTTTGTTTAATTTAAGCCTTTTCATTTATTACCTCTTGTGGTCCCTCGATCGCAATGAAATTTTTAAAAGAACTTGAAAAGAAACAATTTAATGTACCAGGAACTAAATCGTACTGTGCTGATTTTTTTTTGGAACGAGTATATCCTAAGTTATATAATCGCAACTTATGGAAAGCCACAGGTGCATGGTTCATATATATTTTGCATCTTTCTATTATTTGCATGCATTTAGCGAGATAATGCAAGTAATTATGTGTTGCTTATCTTCAAGGTTTCTTTTCTCAATGGCATCGTAATGGGAGGTGGGGCCGCTGTTTCTATACCCGGAAAGTTTCAAGTTGTCACCGAGAAAACTGTAATTTATCTTGGTCATGTTACATTTAAATAGTCTTACTGTGTTTTAGATCCGAAAATTATCTTATTGCAGTTGTTTGCAATGCCCGAAATATTATTAGGCCTGTATTCAGATATAGGTTCTTCTTATTTCCTATCGAGGACCCCTGGATATTTTGGTATGTCACATTTTCATAACATATATCCTCATGTGTGCCTTTACTAATTAACAATTCGTCATAATAATTGTATATACATAATTACTGTAGGAGAGTACCTTGGTCTAACTGGTGCAAGATTGGATGGTCCTGAAATGCTTGCTTGTGGCCTAGCAACTCACTTTGTTTTCTCAGATGTATAAGCCTTTACTAACTAATTCTTCTGAACATTTATTTTTTACTATCTTGTACATGGCTCATGAAATACGAATTACTATACGTTACATAAATTAACAGAAGTTGGATATGTTGGAGGACTCCTTAGTTGAAGCAAACACTTCCGATTCACTTACTATTGGTGGAATTATCAACAAATTTTCTAAGCATATGCCTCCCAGGAAAGGAAGTGCATATAATAGGTAACTTAGATTAAGATTTTGTATATTTCTCCATCAATTCAAAGCTTAATCATAGAAAATAATTAGCACTGCACTGGTATACATATAAAAGTGTTTTATTTGCTTTAGGTTGGATGTAATTAACGAATGCTTTTCCAAAGGAACGGTTGAAGAAATTTTATCTGCTCTTGTAAGCTGATCGTCATATCTTAATCTTGACATTGACTATATCTTTTGATATACTTCATATTTTATAGAATGTACTTTAATCTGTATTGCAGGAACAAGAGACTGCAAAATGTTCTGATAACTGGATCAAAATAGCCATTGAGTCACTGAAGAAGGCAACCCCAACTGGCCTTAAAATTACTCTCAGAGCGGTATATATCATTGCAATAATCTGATCACTGAATGTCCCAAAAATAAAAATAAAAATGTGTTGTTCTTATGCTGGCTTAAATTGCTTATTCTAGATAAGAGAATGTAGATCACTGCAAGTTGATCAGTGTTTTATCCGAGATTACAGGTTGAGCCATAATCTGTTTAGTAAAGGGCTAGCCAGCGATTTTTATGAGGTAACTTATTTTGTTAACCGTATGAACAATTTGACATTTCCCTCGGAAGGTATAAAATTGAACTATTGTTAAAGCAGGGTTGTAGAGCTCTAATAGTGGACAAGGACAAAAACCCAAAGGTTAGATTTCCATCAGTTGATTAAAATGAAATGACAGTTTCTTATATTATGTTTATCATTGTATGTAGTGGAAACCATCTAATTTGGAGCTGATCGATGATAAAATGGTGGATATGTATTTTTCTTCAAAGTTGGATGAGGAGTTAAAACTTCCTAAGATGGGACACTCTACTATTTCTTCAATGTCTAAACTTTGAGCTGGTGTTGTATTTCATTACATTTGATAGTTATATCTTCTACATCTTGATGCAAGCCACTTTTTCTCACACTTCCATCTGAAATGCAATTGTGGATTGAAACTAAAATGAAGATATAATGTTGAATGATCACACGTGTAACAAAAAGAGAAAGAAAGTCTAAACTGAACTGAACTTTCGCATGCTGTCACGGTTGGTTTACCTTACTAATAACATCAGGGTTATCATTTTAATCACCAGTGATAGAAAAACCTTTACCATACCCATTTTATTGGTAAACAAAAACTTAAATCCATTATTATTGTTTACACTTTTGCTATACGTACCACCCAAGATCGTATTAAGAACTCTAATTTTTGAATGTAAATCATTTTAGTAGAGGGAGTTTAGCTGATCACAAACAATAGAATTATAGTGAAATATTGTTATCATGGAATTGGTATATAAATATACTCCAATATAAAATAAATGAACACCAAAGTTTTATATTGGTTCGACCGTTAGTCATACCAACGTCTAATTTGATAGAGTTGTGGGTATGTCCAGGGCAACCCTATAATTTATTATAAATTATTAACTTTATAACAAAATCATATTTGAAATAAAAGTTATTTTTCTTTCTATTGTATATTTGGCATACCGTGACATGTTAATTAATTATTTAGTTTAAGTATATTAAATAGAAAATCATTAAATGTTATGTTATAAAACGTTTCCATATTAATTTGCACTAGTGCAGTACGGTATTAATTGCAATTAATATAACAATTGAAAGATGGAACAATATTTCTAAATTATCTTTTAAACGGCGAAAGTTTACTTCTCTATCTTGATCGAGTTCCAGATCACTTTAAATCAATCTATATCAGTTATTAATGGCTTGGTAGTTGAGTATGTTTAAATTAATGATGTAAAGTGTTTCAATACAAAAGCAAATTAATGGTTGAATATAATTTATCAAATACACGTTCATGCTTGCATGAAATAACCACTGTGTAATTTTTCTTGTATAACATATGTCCATATATACCCACATTCCCCTACAAAACATTAATCATATATAATTCAAAACCTAAGATGAATTTGAGCATGCAACCAAAAAGTAAAATGTAGAGGGAACTGAGATGAACAAATCGACTAGCTTTCACATTGTCGTCGAACCCAATGGAGTTCCAAAATGACTCAAAATGGCTGTAGTACGTCCGTGCCCGTATCGTGAACGACAATGCCGGTCCAAGCACATGAGTTGCCCCTAATCCAAAAAAATGCATTATGCCAAGCTTCAACTTAGAGTGCCCCAAATAAGTATAAGAGTAGCAACTACTATGCCACAACTTGAACTATAAACACTAGCATACAAAAATATTGTAACAACCCAATATTTTGGAAATTATTTTTAATTTGCATTTATTTCATTTTAAAATATTTTTATAGTGAAGAAGAATTTTTTCTAGAATTAATGGTATTTTGTTGTAATTTTCATGTTCTGTTTCCTATTTTTAAACAATTTCTTCAATTCTTTTGCTATTTTCTCTGAATTTAATTATTTATTTCACTTTGAAAATTTTTTAAAAATCATTTTATTTCCAATTTTGTTTTAGAATATTTTTAAAATGAAGTAAATAATTTTCCAAAGTCAATGGTGATTTATTTGTAATTTCTGGACACTGTTTTCAATTTTTAAGTAATTTCTGTAATTCTTTTTCCATTTTCTTCAAAATAAATTATTTATTTTTATTTTATAATATTTTGTTTCAGTTGTTAGAGCTTATTTCTGAGTTTATTTTTGTTTTATTGGAATTAAAAAGAAAAAGAAATATGAAGAGTTTAAAATTGCTTAGAAACTGATGTCCTTTCACCTCCTTAAGTCTTTTCAATTGCCATAACCCCTCCTTTATGCTTTGGCCGTGATTTTACTTTTGTTTTCACGTGAAAAACCTCATTTTTCATTTCATCATTCGACCACTTCAGATCTGAAGCAAAGGCTTTGGGTAATGCCTTCATTTTTCTTCTTTTCTTCTTATTTTCATGTCATTTTTGCCTTGTTTTCTCTTATTTTTGGATAGGCCTCTCCTTCATATCCACGGCCACCACTCCCTACATCTCTTCCCTGCCATCAACACCAGCTACTCCTCTAGTCTTGACCAAGGCCGAGCCACCATGATGCCAAAAATCCACAAAAATTGCAAAACAAGCCTTAAAAACAATGTGTTGACCACTATTTGCTTCACCACTCCATTTTCCACCACCACCACCACCTTAGGCCGCCTCCACCACCTCTGACCAGACCACCACACACCTTTCCTTCCTCTGACCTGACCCATGTCCCTCTGGCCGAGCCACACAAGCCCATGGCCGAGCCATTTTTGTGAACAAAACCCTATTTTGCCTAAAACCTTCATATTCCTTCGTATAAACTTCCTCCCCATATTCTACTACCTAGGCCGTGCATACACATGACCAAACCTGAGCCAAACTTGTTCAAACCAGAGCCAAAACCATCCCTAGGCCATGACAAAAGAATAGAGAAAGCAAGGCAAAAGATTTGGCATTCGTATCTCTTTTTATTTAAAAGTTATTTCATTTCTAGTGTATTGAAATTTATGGTTTGCTTTGATTTTTTGTCTGGGTTGTAACACAAGATCTATAGCATTGGATTTGCTCTCCACTCAAGTCCGTAATCTTGTCATCGTGCTTTGATTTCTGTTGTGTCATTGGTTTTGTTATCTCCAGCATTTAGAGGTGAGTAAATCTCACACGACTATTCATACTTATGCAATTGTGAAACGACAACAACTGAATGTGTAGAATTAAAAATGATGTTATAATTGTCTGTGATTTATTTATACGATGTTAAACTTGTTTAATTACCGGTCATATCATCTGTTACTGTTATATATTATATACTATTCATTTTTATCAGTTTATCACACTGCAAGTTCCATGTAGATTAGGTTCACTATGGGTTGAAATGATACATACCCGAACAGACTTTAGAATAGGGAAAGATCGTTATGGGCTGAAATGATAAGCCTGAGCGACTTTTAATTAATTTTTATTTACTTGGGATTGCGGGTTTGAAATGATAAAACCCGGATATTCTTGGTAAACTACGGATTGAAATGATATATTATCCATATCACTTGACTTAGGCTAGAAAATATTATACAGACCCGTGGTTATTTTATATATTTTTCTAGAAATTTTTAAGTATTTTAAAATGTAAAAAATATGATAAATTAATTTAAATTAAATTTTTAAAAGATTTATTAAATTGGAAATGTTTTTCTATGTTTTAAATGTAAAATAAATGGATAGAAAATGGTGATTTTAAAGTGTAACTTAAATTGGAAATTTGACTGATTTTTTAAAATGGAAATTTAAGTTAATTAAATTTAAAATGAAAATTAAGTTTTAAATGGTGAAAAATGGAGATTTAAATTTAAGTGTTGAGATAAATTATTAAAAATGAAAATGGGAATTGACACACTTGAATTAAATAAGTGAACTTTGGAAAATTTTGATTTTTTTTATTTGTAAAATTCTTCTTTATAAAAATCATAAGTTAAAGGATTTAAATGAACATTTTTAATATGGAAAAATATGATTTTATATGTTTAAATGATTTAAATTGAAGTTTATTTATGGATGGAATTGTATTTAAAACCTGGAAATTCAATTAATAGCACTTCAGAAATGCTATCATTTCTGGAAATGAACTAATTCTGAACTAAGTAGAATCTGCAGCACTTGGTAAGTGCTGTGGTTGCATAAATGAACTTAAAGACTAAAATGAACTAAGGCTATGACAGCACTTGGTAAGTGCTGTTGTGGCAGGAACTAAAATTGAACCCGATACGAATGAAGGGGCTACTGTAGCACTTGTTAAGTGCTGCAGTAGGCTTAAATATGATTTTTGTTTATAACTGAACTTTTACAACAGTTTTGAAACGCTGTCTTTGCTGAATTGAATTAAACCTTTATTTTGAACCCTGAACTATTAACACCAGTTCTGTAAATGCTGTCTTTTCTGAATTAAACTATTTTTCCTTTAAAACTGAACTGTTACAACAGTTTATAAATGCTGTCTTTGCTGAATTGAATTGTTTTCAAATATAACTTACCGCAGTACTTTTTAAATGCTGTGAAAGCTGGAATTTTAATGTTTTATTGTTTTAAAGTGAATAAATGAACTCGAAAAAAGCTAAAATTTTGGGAATTGAATATTTGATTTAAAGGAATAATGACTTTGTTTTTAAATGGTTTAATCGAAGTATTTTAATTTGAAATATAATCTGTTTTTAAATTTATAACCACGGGTTATAATAACGATTGGTTGTTAAAGAGACCGGGATCGGATATGGACATACTCTCTGTCGATACCGAAAACCACTTTGACAACTGTGTACGCGGTGGAGTTTCCAGAATGAAGTAGGATGGTGGCGACGATCCTAAGGTATATACGTGGACCCAACTTCCGTGAGTTGGCATAAGGTGGCTAAAACAGGAGCGATCTCGGACCAGTGAGGTAGCACCTCTTATCGGACACACTTCTTCGATACCATTCTATTACTTTGTGATTGTTTGGGTGCACCCCTTGATTTGGGAGTGTTGTTCGAGGTGGAGCGGTAGTGGCTGCTATGCGTTTCCATCAGTCCGTGTGCGTATTTGGTATATCTACCCTGGCATTGCCTTGTGTGCCGTGTCACCTACCATAGCGAGCTTTACTACGAGTTTCTATTTGTGTCGTACCTATGGAGTATCTTCTCATAGCCTTGCGAGGTATGCAGGTACTGTATAGACTATTGGCACTATTACGTGTTAGGGTGAGTTCAGATTAAATGTAAAGCCCTAATGCTAGTTTAAAGTATGTTTATTTTATGATTAGACATTATTATAATAGCGAATATTACTACATAGTAGATAGTTTAATGGATCCTTAAAGAATGGGCGATCCCAAGCATTCTTTAAGTTACTTGTACCTTTATTACAGTTCACTTGAGTTGGTTTACACTGTATAAGTATGTATGTCCTGACTTGAGTGTTTGTGTTTTATTTACGCTCAGGTCAGCCTGAGTATTCACAGCTTTGGATTTCACTTTTCTGGAGCTAGGAATCGCTGGAGTTTCTGCTTATCTAGTTGTTCATCTATTTCAGTTTCAGTTGTTCTATTTCAGCTTTTGTATTAGAGACTTATGTATTTGGGATTTTCTACTGTACTTGTTCAAAACTGTATTTGTTTTCAGACTTTGTATTTTGTATCAGTTTTGAGACTCTGTATTGTAGTGGCTTCATGAACCACTATTTATTTTATTTCTGCTGCGAGTTATTCTGATATTTCTGTGTTTGTGATTCTGTGAATGATTTTATTTGCTCCCAATTTTATTACAATCTGTTATTTTGTATTATTCAAGTCTGACATGTGTGGATTATTGTCGATTTGAATGGTCCAAAATAGTGGGTTGTTACAAATATTTTAGTGATCATAATGTTAAACCATTTACCACTAGCGAAACTATTGCCGCTTCCGGATCAGTTTCTCCAGGCGGTTGTCTTGCTCGTCTTGCTCTAGGGTCGGGTCTGGTGAACGGATGTGCTACGATTGGAGTACAAGATGCTAGTAGGATCGTATCGCATAGCTATGTGCACTGGCAGACTCGTTTTGGTCGCTGGTGGCCTAAGGAGGTATGACCATAGCCAAATTGGGTTGAAGCAAGAAAATGAAAAAATAAACAAACACATACATGCATATATATATATACACACACATATACGTACATATAAATATATGTGTGTGTGTATGTATGTATGCTTGCACATGTGCATGTGCATCTACATGGACATGCACATATACATATACATATGTGCGGCATGCACATGTGTGTGTGTGTATAACATGCTGTATATGTGAAGGTCGCCAAAAGCAAGGAGTTGATGAAATCGGGTAAAGGAGTGGCCAAAGATAGGGCCGTAGTGGTGAGTTGTGGTCGGAGAGGTTTAGTTTGGTGTGGGTTATTTTTGATGCTTGAGTGTATACATTCATGCATCCAAGAAAAAGGGGAATGAAGAGAAGAGAGAGATGATGTGGCTTTCATATTTTAGTTTTGTTAACTAAAAGAAAACACATGCTGACACATATTCTTGAGATATGTGAATATATTTTAGTTTTGCTTTTGCTATCAAATAAAGAGGGAAAGAAATAAAGTGAATACAAATAGTTAAATAGAAGCAACAACTAGGAGATATAACACGTGAAGTGTTTGAGTTGATATGTATTGACTATAAAGGTGTTATGGTATGCATATAATTTTGGTATCAACGGTTTCAACATTGCTGGGTGTAAATTTTATTTAATTTGATGGATTATAATTAGATTTGTTCAAGTTATATTGTTAGGTTAAAATTATCCTGAATATTAATATTTGATTAATTTTGCTATGTCTTGCTCCATTAATGCTTATATTATCAATAAAAGTATAAATTGCAAATTAATGCTATGTTGCACGAACACGACATGTATATGTGGTATAAAATGGGACATGATACCATTTCGGGTATAAATGGTGTTCTGGGAGGTTAAATTCAAAATGATTTGAATAAATTAACCTATGAAGCAAATAAAGTAAGGCGACACTACAAGATGCTAGAATCCATCCTAGCAGCCAGATTCGGGGTTGCATCCCTGTATCATGACGATCCGGTCCCTTATTACATATTGTCCAAATGATTTGTTGCACAGACACAATGATAGACGAGTGCAAACGAGAAATAGAAAGGAGTTAAGAGTAATCTCATTGATGGATGCATGGTAAAAGTATGATGAAGTTTACAGCATAACAGGGTAAGCGCCAATAGTGAACATGAGAAGATGGTGGTGCAACTAATAGACCATGTGAGGGCACCCACAACGTAATATCGGAAGGTACATGGATGAATAAGGCTGTGATATCGATTCGAGGTAGAGTCTAGTAAGAGTGAATAGTGAGTAGGATTCACTAGTGATTACTGTTAATCGGCATTTAACCAACCAGATTTTTAATGGAAGTTAGAATGTCAAAACGAAAACATAACAACTCATGAAGTTGGAAACGTGCTCAAGAAGGCAAGAAAATTGGACTTAAGAAGTTTTAGGGAGGTTTGAGCTAAGTGGACCTCTTTGTACCGAGAGGAATGTTTTCCACTTAGGACCCTCCCCGCAAACTCCTTATACTTCGAGTACTACCCCAAACAATCATCATGAAGCGCTTTTCTCATAGAATAGACGAGCAACTCTAAGGATTTATGAGAAGAAAGCAGGAAAAGACAAGCAAAATCAAGGAAATTACCTGAAAGAACTTAATCTTCATGGAAAAGAGTTTTGAACACAATAAAGCAAGAGATATAAGGGCAAAACAAATGAGGAGGAAAAGTTTTCATCCACCAAAACCACTCGGTATAGAGAGGTTTTTCTTGGAGTCTGGGCCAGCGTTCACACTCCTCCACACTTGGACTAGCATTTGGTCCTTGAACTTCGTGGGTCCCTGGATCTGCAGAGAAAGTTCCCTATAAATATCAACCCTATAGCAACCAAGGGAGGACTTTTGACACTTCATCTTCTTCATCTCCTATCTCCCTTCACCATAGTCACCGAGGCAAATACTCTTGGCTGTTTTTGGCTTAAGAACCTGTAAATCCTTTGTACTTGTGGCCTATAATTCTCTTTAATACTCTGAGACTCTCTCCCAAATAAATAATCAATAAAGATAACAGTGGACGTAGGCCAGATATTGCCGAACAACTATAAAATTCTTGTGTATTATTTAATTTTCCTATAGTATCCTGCTAGATCTCAACATTTCAACAGGTTTTAGGGAGTTATGTCATTTTTGGCGTCAACATTTTAGTGCTTGCACTGAGAAACTTGATTCCAACGATCATATCTTGCTTGCTACCTTTGGTTTAAAGAGATCTAGTAGTTAGATCAATAAGATTTTCTTTGAAGAATTTTGAAGCTTATTGCCAGAAATCAATGGCGCCTAGAAGAGGAAGATCGTCTTAAACAGTGGTTGGTGGAGATGAAGAGAATGCCCTCCAAGTTGAAGTAGGAAAAAAGTAGGCAATATCAGGATCATTTGCTCTACATGAAGTGATTATGAGGGGTGAACTTGATAAGATGATTTAGGAATTGAATCAAAAGTTAGTGGACAGTCAAAAGGTTTTGACTGAAAAGATGGATGTGAGTATGGCACTATTACTCCAGCAACCATAGAGGACCAGCAGGAATAGGAGAGAAGTTTCGCTTGCTAGAGTTGAAGAAGATAATTCATCTGTTTATGGTCAGAATAGGTGAGATGGAATGAAGAAACGGAAGGAAAACATTGTTGGAGCAGCAAAAGAGCTTGTTGGAGGAAACCAAAATGTTCCCCCCAAGAAGAAACAACTTGGTATCGAGAGGAATCGTCCTAGTACCGAGAGGTCTTTTGGACATCAAGGGGACAGGGTGTTGAAGCATTGGACTTATCTGATTCAGAGGAGAATCTGTAGCTTGATGGTGATGATTACGAGCCGAACATCAAAGCAAATGAAATTGGAGTTCGAACAACTGCAGCAGAAGCAACTAAATGTGAACAAAAGACCAAAGGGGTGGTTTTCCCAAACACCGGAGAGCCTAGACGTTAGTGGGAAAAACGAGAGCGTTTTCAATACCAAACACTCAACGCAGCCCCTAACTGTCATCCCTTGAAATATCATGTCAGCAAGGAATACATAGAAGATATGGTTAAACGGTTGGTGGAGGAAGGTAAAGGTAGAAAAAATGAGGATTGGGGTTCCGCACCAAGCAGAACTCCATTTCTGGAAAACATTCTGAGAGAGGAGTTTCCCAAGAAGTTTACGATACCGATGATGCCATCGTACAACGGGACTACTAATCCTAGACAACATTTAATCAAATATGAATGACACGTGGATGGTGCCAGGGTGACGGATGTTGTTCGTTATAGACGTTTACCCATTTTCTTGAAAGGTGTGGCATCGATGTGTTTCACTATGCTTACACCGAGATCCATATCAACTTTTAATGAATTAGTTAGAATGTTCTTGTAGCAGTTCCGACTCCATGTTGCACGGCCTGAGGATGTGATGTCCTTGTCAAGTCTGTCTCAGGGGCCTAAGGACTCGTTGAAAGGATTATTGAATCAGTTTAATGTTGTTGTTACAGAAGTAAGTAATCCAAAGGAAGATCTGATATCATGGCATTGGTCCGAGGCACATACCCAGACATGGATTTCAGCAGATGGCTGAAAATGAAATAACCTACAAAAATGGAGGAGTTCCATTGGAAGACTAATCAGTTTCTTCGGGGGGAAGAAGTGAGTCTAGCTTCAGGAATAAGCAATGGCAGATATTCAAGGGAAGTTATTTAGAGAAACATGGCAATAAAACAAGGTAGTGAAAGCTCTGGTAATGCAATGGTTAATGTTGGAAATTATGGTAACCAGAAGAAATGGAATCAAGGCCCTGACAGTAGGCATAATGAATACACCGCTGAATGATACGTTGGAAAATATATACCTTGCTACTCAAGGGACTGAACGATACAAAAGGCCACCCAGGAAGGAGGTGACCAAGTAGGAAAGATGCTTAGGAAAGTTCAGTCATTTCCATGAAACCCATGGACACACGAATGAGTGCCAGCATTTAAGGGATTTCGTCGAAGAATTGATAAGGAAGAATAAGCTCTAGCAGTACGTTAAAGAACCATAGGAGGGTAGTCAAGCTGCGAGACCCCAAAGGTTGCCTGCCTAAGGGGGTTAGTCCGGACCAAGCGGAGAAGGACCCAGGCAAAATGATGGAAGGGTATTTATCAATACCGTAACTAGAGGACCTCATCCAGCAGAGAAAATCTAGAGGGAAATGGAGCGGTACGCGAACTCGCTAAAGCACGTACCATAAGAGGATTGCTTTACCGTAGAAGACGGAGCTTTGGCCAAATGGCAGAAGCTTATAACAGATTATGTTGTGTTCATAAATAGGGATGCTAATGGAGTCGAAGTGCCAACTTTCGACCCCATGGTGATAACAACATGTAGTGGATCGACAACAATACATCGGGTCTTGGTGATTGGAAGTTCCATGAACATACTATTCAAAATGACATTCGATCAAATGAAGATTAAAATGAAAAAGGTTACAACTTGTAAAACCAAGATCCAAGGGTTTACAGGCAAAATGAAATAGCCAATTGAGACGATCGATCTACCATTGGAGTTGGGGGAAGGATATCGGAGGATAGTCCAAATTCAGAAATTCGTTATTGTGGATGAATACTCGACATAGAAATTTGTTATTGTGGATGAATTCTCAACATACAATGCCTTTTTTGGCCGAATGGCCCTTGCTGATTTTAGAATAGCTTTTTCTCGTTGGTGTCTAATGATGAAGTTCCCCACTGAGAATGGGGTCAGATCAGTAAGAGGAGACTAGAGCGTAGGAAGGATATGCTATGTCGTGGAGCTGAGAGAAGCAAAGCGATGAGAGAAAGACAAGAATATGGAGGGAAACCTCCCCATTCGAAGTTCATAAGCATTGTAATTAAAGCCCAAACCCTAGCTCGGGAATCATAATAGGTTTGATAAGGCTACAGATCACAGGAAGAAGTCAAGGGAAGGGCAAGCAACATCACAAAGCTGACGATGAATGTTCCAATCGATATGGATGATCCTACATGGGTTCTAAAGATTGGGTCTCAGCTTAGTGTTAATTTAAGGAAGGAATTGGTTAATTTCCTTCGAGGAAATCCGGATGTGTTTGCTTGGATGCATTCAGATATGTGCGGGATATCTTCAGAGATAATGTGTCACGAATTGAATATCAATCCAAAGTTTACACCAGTCAAACAAAAAAGGCGTAGTCTGGGTTCGGAGCGATCCGCTACGTTGAAGGAAGAAGTGGATAGGCTAATGGCTAACGGCTTTATCCGAGATGCTCTATACCTGAAATGGTTTCCAATCCCATCTTGGTCAAGAAATCAAATGAAAAATGGTGCACGTGTGGCGACTATTCAGATTTGAATATGGTATGCCCTTAAGGATAGCTTTCCTTTACCCAGAATTGACTAGCTAGTGGGCAGAGCCGCAGGATATGAGTTACACTCGTTTATGGACGCTTATCTAGGCTATAACCATAGACTAATGCATATACCAGATTAGGAGAATACTAGCTTTATAACGAATTTGGGGCTGTATTGCTACTGAGTAATGTCGTTCGCTTTAAAGAACGTTGGAGCATAAAACCAAAGATTGGTAAATTCTATGTTCAAGAATCAAATTGGATGGACGATGGAGGTATACGTGGATGACATGGTTGTAAAGTAACGGTTATCATGAAACCATTTGGATGATCTTTTGAAAAAATTGAGGTATTACAGAAGTACGTAATGAAACCAAATCCTTTAAAATCATTGCCTCGAGTCAGTTCATCTAAAAGGCAACAGACAAATGCATATTGTTGGCTCGGTTTTCTAGTAAGCAAAGAGAAAGAGAAGCAGAAGAAAATGAGGGTGTGCAAGATAGAACTGCCGGACCAGATATTTGGTCGGCATCCACTGATATGTCGGACCAAACATTTGGTCCGGCATCTTCTGATATGCCGGATCAAATATTTGGTCCGGCACAATACGTCCAACACCGACTAAACATTTGGTCCGGTACACACGCACGCCGAACCAAACAAGAAAAAAACACCCAGGCCAGGCAAGCTCCATGACCCAAATGCCGATCCAAATGCTCTTGCTCAAATGCCAAACCAGATTCAGAAAGTTATAACTTCCTCCTCCACGCTTCACAACTCCACTCTATAAATACCAGAGTTTCTCAACAACAACGGGGATAGATTTTTTGTGAAAAAGAGAGAAAACTCCGCCGCAATTCGGTCACTCCAGCTACTCCAAGTTTTTACTCTTTTCGAACAACCATGTACTTATAATCAAATCAAAGTAAGAATAATAAGATGGACAGTGGACGTAGACACATTCTGGCTGAACCACTATAAAATTCTGTGTGATTTACTTTCCTTGACTACTTTCCGACTTTGAGCCTGTGAATTGTTCTGTATCGCAAAAATAATCCTTTTATGTGTTGGAACAATAAAAACTCCAAATTAATCAACTTGAACGAGATTTAACTAAAATCGAGTTTAGAGGTGTTTGTCCAATTTTTGTGCAAACATTTTTGGTGCTTTCACTGAGAAGGGGCGGCATAGAGAGCCTAACTCCTCTATCCATCTACCTTACAAGCCTTAACTTAGCATTAGAACATGGCTCCCCCTAGGCGTAACACCGATATGGGTAAGAACGCAACCACTGCAAGTACACTAAATCCCATCCAAGAAGATCAAGAAAACCCAGCTACCCACTCTCAACCTCCAGGCTCAGTTGTCACCCGAAAAGATTTAGATAGGGTTGTGAATGAGATGACCGATCGCTTCGCTACCCAACAAAAAGCTTTGGTGGACCAACTCATAACACGCTTGAGAGGCACGGAGGAATCCACTCACAATACCGAATCTTGAGGTGAGTCTCAATTCGGAGAGTCACGTAGAAGGAACAGATCTCCTGCAAATGATGAACTCAATCAAGAAGATACAAGGACCCGAAGCTGAGCCAGGACTCAACCCGAAGCCAGTCCTGAAAGGTTGTCAAGAGCTGGGCCTAGTCAAGGGGCACCAGGCAAGGACTGACTGTGGTTGATCCTGTCATGCCTCGAGCCAACCATCGCCAATCCAGCTTCAATCAAGGTTCCAGATGCCACCAATATCAAAGAGAAGCCCCTACTTCTCCTAGGGCTGTCCTAGAATCCAAAGAGAGGATAACACGCCTCTTCAGGGAATATCTCAGGGGCGAACAACTCGAAAGAGGGATAGGTGCAAGAGTGTCCAGCCCCTTCACCAGGGATATAGAAGCGATAACCACCCCTCGAGAGTGGAAGATGCCCATCATGGATCCACATAAAGGCACGTCCAACCCGATCATCCACCTACAGTATTACACCCAGCACATGCTCATGAATGGAGCAACATAAGGCGTACTGTGTAAATGTTTTTCGCTATTCCTGTCATACTTAGCAACCACATGGTTTTGTCACCCGCCTCATGGCTCCATTAGCTCTTAGGAAATGTTGAAGAAAAAATTCATAAGTCAATTTTGAATCCATGTGGAATAGCCAGAGATGCTTATTCCTTGTCAGACGTAAAACAGAAAGCTGGAGAACCGCTACAGCAATATCTTACCCGTTTTAACACTGCCTCGGCGGTAGTACAAAACACAGAGGAAAGACTTACACTGATAGCACTATGTAGAGGCTTCCATCCAGATTCAAAGCTTGCAAGAAGATTGACGAAGGAAAAACGTCCTCCAACTCTTCAAGATTTCTTTCATGAAGATGGAAAATACAAGAGATTGGAAGACGCGGCGGCTCACCGACATAGCGAGCAACCCACAAAGGCTTCTAGCGTCCAAGGAAACATAAGTGCCCCACCGCGAGGGTAAGGGAGTAAGCCGAATAACGAAAGAAAAAATGGCCACCAAGGCAACTTTGGAACTGAAAACGGCAATAAGCGATGATACAGACCTGGACCGAGGTTCGATTCATACACTCCTCTGAACGACACTGTGGAGAACATTTACATGGCTACCCAACACGAGTTAAAATACAAACACCCTCCATAAAAAAAGAGTCAAAAGCCGTAATTAGAACAGGGAAATATTGTCGCTTCCACGAGTTTCATAGGCATAACACCGAAGAATGTCAGCATTTGCGGGACCTCATTGAGGAATACATCTTTAAAAATAAACTAGAACGATACGTGCAAAAAAGACACAACTCTTAGGCTCCGGTCCACGGGGGATCTGGGTAGCCTCGCAAGGGAACAACAAGGAAGGGGCAGGTACGAGCTGCTAAAACTAGGAGAAGATAGTTATCCATACCATATCTGGAGGCTCGCATGCAGCCGACGGCAGTTGGGCCGAAATGGAGAGGTATGGGAAATCCTTGAAAGATAGGGGAGGATATGTTCATTCTGTTACTGAAGGGTGCATCGCAAAACGGAGATAAAAAGTCGACATAACCTTCAACAATGAAGATTTGGTTGGAAAACAATATCCGCACACTGATCCCATGGTTATCTCCGCCTGGATCGGCCCGGTAGAGGTGTTTCTCATTTTAGTCGATACAGGAAGCTCGATGAATATTTTGTTCAAACATGCATTAAACAAGATGAAGCTATCAATGAAAGATGTATCCCTATGCCATAAACCCTTACATGGGTTAACTAGGGAAGCCACGATGCCGTTTGGACAGCTAGTCTTGTTCATTGGGCTAGGAAGTCACCCCTGATCAGTTGTCCAAAAGCAAACATTCGTACTGTTGGATGGACACTCTGCCTACAACGCATTCTTGGAAAGGCCTGCATTGTCAAATTTCCAGATAGTCTTGGCGCCATGGTGTTTGAAGATGAAATTCCCAACTAATAACGGAATAGGAGAAGTAGAAGGCGACCAAGACGCAGCTCGCGATTTCTACGTGACAGAACTCCGCCAAAATAAGAAGAAGGAAAAAGGAAAAGGCGTAGAGGTCGCCCTCTACGCCAAAATGCGGAGGCCTAGCAATCCAAGAAGGTCCCTCCTCTCGAATATACCAGCGACCCATTTAACGAGCTGGACCCTAGAGATAGAGAGGAGGAGGTCAACGCCGAGCCTGTGGAGGCTATGGAACATGTGATGTTAGACGAACGCAACAAATCAAGGCTTTTAAAGGTAGGTTCTCAGTTGAACCAGAACCTAAAAATCCAACTGATAGGATTCCTACGCAAGAACTTGGATGTATTTGCATGGAACCACGAAGACATGGTGGGGATTTCCTCAAAAATAGCTTGTCATTCCCTCAATATTGACCCCACCAAGATCCCAATCAAATAAAAGAAAGGAAGCATGGGGATAGAACGGTCAACTGCTCTCAACGAAGAGGTGAAGAACCTACTCGCCAATGGCTTTATCCATGAAGCCATTTACCCAAAATGGATCTCCAACTTGGTTTTATTGAAAAAGCCTAATAGGAAGTGGCAAACCTGCATTGACTTCTCCAACCTCAATAATGCTTGCCCCAAAGACTGTTTTCCTCTGCCTCGAATCGACTGACTGGTAGACGGAACCGCAAGACATGAATTGTTATCATCTATGGATGCATATTTAGGATACAACCAAATCCCCATGCATGTGCCGGATCAAGAACATACTAGCTTTATCACGTATCTAGGCATATATTGCTACAAGGTCATGCCCTTCGGGCATAAGAACGCCGACGCTACCTATCAACGTCTAGTTAATAAGATGTTCGAGCAGCAAATTGGTCACTCCATGGAAGTCTATGTCGACGACATGCTTATCAAATCGAGAAGTAACGGATCATCTGAGCCACCTAGACGAGATGTTCTAAATATTGTGCAGATACCAAATGAAGCTGAATCCTTTGAAATGCTCTTTTGGTGTGTCTTCGGGTAAATTCTTGGGTTTCATTATGCACGCTAGAGGAATAGAGGCGAATCCTGAAAAGGTACAAGCTTTGAAAGACATCAAAATCCCAGCCACACGAAGGGAAATGCAGAGCCTGAACGGGAAGGTAGCCGCTCTGAGCAGGTTTATATCCAAGGCCACGGACAAGTGCGTCCTATTCTTCGAAGCCCTAAAAAAGGACAAAGCAAAATTTGAATGGACCAGTGAATGCTATTCAGCTTTCCAAAGTCTGCTAGAGCACCTACAGAAGCTGCCAGTGCTCTTCACTCCGATAGATAGAGAGAGCCTCTACTATACCTACCTGTATCCTCCCACGCACTAAGTGCTGCATTAGTACGAGAAGATGATCATATCCATAGACCGGTATACTTCATTAGCAAGAGATTCACGGAGGCAGAAACTAGGTACCCAAAGATTGAAAAATTGGCCTACTGTCTGCTCATAGCGCCCAAGAAATTACGGCATTACTTTCAGTCACATTCCATTAGAGTCCTAATAGATCTACCTCTGAGACAGGTTTTGCATAAGCCAGACACGTTAGGGCGCCTACTAAAATGGTGCATCGAGCTAAGCCGGTACGACATTACTTACCATCCGCGCACCACAATTAAAGGGCAAACCTTGGATGATTTCATAGCTGAATTCACAATGCAAGATGAGGGGGCAGCAATAAGAATTGAGGAAACGACCGAATGGAATATGTTTGCTGATGGTGCATCAAACGAGCTCGGCTCGGGGGTAAGAGTTGTAATAGTCACACCCCAAGGAAGGAAGTTAAGCTACGCACTGAGGCTAGAGTTCACTGCAACCAATAATGAAGCTGAATACGAGGCAGTGATAGCTGGCTTAGAAATCATTAAAGAGATAGGGGTTAAGTCGATATGCATACACAGTGATTCACAACTAATTGTGAACTAGATCCTTGGAGAATTCCAGACTCGTCGACAAAAGCTTACATCTTACCTCAAAAGGGCATGCAAACGAGAAAGGGAAGTAGAAGCAAACGAGGGCGTGCAAGACAGAACTGCCAAACCAAATATGTGGTCCGCCATCCTCTGATATGTCGTACCAAACATTTTGTTCGGCATCCTCTGATATGCCGGACCAAATATTTTGTTCGGCACAATACGTCCAACACCGACCAAACATTTTGTCCCGTACACAAGCACGTCGAACCAGATAAGGAAAAATACCCAGGCTAGGTAAGCTCCATGACCCAAATGCCGATCCAAATGCTCTTGCTCAAATGCCGAACCAGATTCAGAAAGTTATAACTTCCTCCTCCATGCTTCACAACTCCACTCTATAAATACAGGAGCTTCTCAACAACAATGGGGACGGATTTTTTGGGAAAAAGATAGAAAACTTTGCTGATATTCAGTCATTCCAGTTACTCCAAGTTTTCACTCTTTTCAAACAACCATGTACTTGAAATCAAATCAAAGTAAGAATAATAAGATGGACAGTGGACGAGGCACATTCTGGCCGAACCACTATAAAATTCTGTGTGATTTACTTTCCTTGACTACTTTCCGACTTTGAGCCTATGAATTGTTCTATGATCGCAAAAATTATCCTTTTACGTGTTGGAACATTAAAAACTCCAAATCAATCAACTTGAACGAGATTTAACTAAAACCGAATTTAGAGGTGTTTGTCCAATTTTTGTGCAAACACATACCTTTCTTCAATGACCTAAAGAAGGTTAAGAAAAACTTTAAGTGGAATCGGGATTGTCAAAATGCCTTTGAGGAGTTGCAGAGGCACATGGGGACACCATCGGTCTTATCCAAACCGTTAGACGTGGAGGATTTGTTTGTTTATTTGGTAGTGTCTGCTCACGCGCTAAGTGCAGCACTAGTACGTGAAGAGGCAAGGATTCAAAGGAAGTTTGTTAGAACCTACAAATTATATTTCAATGATAACAACTATACAATCATATACATATACAGACTTTATCAAGATTGCAGGTATATACTACAAGCAAACACCATAATCGAAGGTATTGAGACTCAAAGAGAAATGAAGATTCATTGACCATACTAAGGTTATTCTACTGTAAAAGAGTCCTAGATAAAACATTGTTAAGGTCTCCTTGAGTATATATGCATACACGATCACACATAATTTTATATACATCAAAATCTAACTTATTTTTCACCACACAAACGTCTGAGTTATACTCACAGACGTTTGTGACAAGTCTTGGGTTAAAAATTAAAACTACTCGCAGACGTCTGTCATTATACCATAGACGTATGTCATGGCAAAAACTATCATATTTGAAAAGACACTTCTTTTTGGAACTAAAGGAAATCATCTTTCATGAAGAGTTGCAACCATTAAAACGAAAAGATTTCTTTGAAGGGTAACAACTCTTCATCTGCACCTCTCTGATTCTATAAATAACATCTTGATTGAGAAGTAGAAATCACTAACTTAACTTGATTTGATTTATTCATTATTCTCTTGATTTCAAAACACTATCTTGCATATACACTGTTTACATACTCTCAATCCATTATAACCTTTTGGTTAAATCACTTCCTACAACTCAAAGTAATCATATTCATATACTTAAAGGAGACCATAGGAAGATTTGTATTATAAGCCAAAAACTATGATATTGGAACACAAGATTGTCAAAGACACTTTTGTATTAAGCTTATTCCTTTGGGCGAAGTGAGGGTGGTTTATTTAAAGGGAATACTGAAGGGGGGCTTCGGGACTAAACGTAGAATGGGAGGACCAAACCAGTATAAAAACTCTAGTTTGCATGCTTTTTATTTTTTACTATTTATTGTCTACTGTTGCATTGATTTATATACTTGCGTATTATACACAAGTTAGATAGTGTATGATCCACTAGACTTTCAACTGGTATCAGAGCTTGGTCATTTCAATTTACAGTAACACATAATTGAAATTATTAATATGGCAAGTACATTCAAGAAGGTCAATCAACTACACGTCCCCCACTATTCACTGGCTCTAATTATGTTTATTGGTCAACACGCATGCGAATTTTTATGGAAGAAAATGGTTTAGAAATATGGTTAGCAACTCAAAATAAATATGAAGCACCTAACACTGATATAGGCACATGGATTGATGCACAAAATGTAGATGCATCTAACAATACCAAATCTATGAATGTTTATTTTGCTCACGATAAAAATGAATTTTCACGAGTCATGTTGTGCACTACTGCTTATGATATATCACGTATAGTACAAATTACCGATGAAGGCACAAATAAAGCAAGCAAACAAAAATTTCTATTCTACAAAATTAATTTCATCTTCTAAAATGAAATCCAATGAGTAAATTATTGACATATATGCTAGATTTCAAACTATACAACACGATCTTATGGCACTAGGAGTTAAATTCACTGATTTTGATTTAGTCACACGAATTTTGAACTCTCTGATAAACGAATGGGAAAGAAATGTTTAAGCCATCGAAGAAGCTAATGATCTTTCCCAACTCAAAGTTGAAGAGTTAATAGAAATCTGATGTCGTATGAAGCCAATTTACAGACAAGAAAAGAACAAAATCAAGAAAGGAAAAACATCGCATTTCAGGCAAACAACGAAAAATCCAACTTGAAAGAAGATAAGGTTATGTTCATCACTATAAATTACAACAAATTCAAGAAGTTAAAAAAGATGACGAAATTTCAAAACAACAGCAACACTAATTCCTTAAATCAAACATCAATGAAATGCTTCAGGTGTGATAAATTTGGTCTTATGAAGAAAGACTGTCCACTACTCAACAATGATAAAAAGAAAAACAAATTCGAAAATTTTAAGAAAAAGAGAAGAGCATTTCAACTAACTTGGGATGACTCCGACTCTTCCACTTCATCAGATAGTGATAGTGACTCAGAACAAGCAAATGTTTGCTTCATGACTAGCAAAGATGAGGTACGTCTTGAATTAACATATGATGAAAATGTTGAAATTAGTACAGAATTAGATGACAAGTATAGAGAATTAAAGAAATTAAATAACGAAAATGTTGGAAAATTAAACAGAGCTGAATTAGAAATTGGAATGTTAAAAGATGAGAAAAATATTTTAGAAGAAGAATTAGAATTAGCACAAAAGAATGTAAAAAATTATCATCTCAAAATGCAACTCTAACACATGATATAGAAAGTAACCAAATATAAAAGTATAAACTTGAAAAAGAAAAGTATGAATTGAAACAAAATTTAGAATTAGCTAATATAGAAATTTCTGATCTCGGAAATAAATTAGATAAAATTACTAACAATGTTTCAAAATTTAATAAAGGAAAGCAAAATCTCAATAATTTGATAAAGATTTCAAAACCATCAGGAAATAGGAATGGATTAGGATTTAACAAAAATAATCATAAACGTTCTAGAAATAATGTGGTTTCTAATAATAGTCAATGTTTTATGAAGTATAGTACATTATATACAAATTTTAGAAAAACAAAATCTAAGTATGAAAATAAGGAAACAAAATTGATTAAGATATGGATTCCCAAAGCAAATAACAAGTTGATTAGACAAAAACACATGGATGTATATTTAAAAGAGATAGTTCATAATGAAAATTACATCTCTAATGGTTCCAAGCCCTCTTGGGTATGGCTACCTTCTCCTACTAATCCATAGGACCCTAACAAAGGATGTGGGTACCAATTAAAACTTTTTATTATTTTGTAGGTACCCAAAAACAAAAATAAGCAGAAATGGATACTCGTTAGTGGATGCTCCAAACATATGATGGGAAATGCAGACATGCTATTAAACATTACTTACATGGACGGTGGCACGGTCACTTTTGGGGATAATTCCAAAGGATATGTTATCGGAATTGAAAACGTCATCAATGTCGGTACATCTACTTCTCCTATTATTTCAAATGTTTTATTAGTTAAAAACTTAAAACATCATCTACATAGTATAATTCAATTATGCAATAAGGGATTTAGAATCGATTTTGAAATAGATAAATGCAATATCTTTGATCAAAATAAAATTTTAATTTTTGAAGGAACAAGAAATTGAAATATTTATATTCTATATATGAATATTAATCATAATAATGATTTATGTTTAACTGCAAATCATGATGATCATGGATATGGCATAAAAGATTTTGTCAAATATATTTCAAATATATAAACAAATTAGGTAAAAACAATTTGGTAAGAGGATTACCCAAAATAAATTTCAAAGCTAAAAATCTATGCGATGCATGTCAACTTGGAAAATTAAAGAAAAGCTCGTTTAAATCTAAAACGGAAAACTCTACTAAACAACCTCTTGAATTACTTCATTTGGACTTATTTGGTCCAACTCAAGTACGTTCAATAAATCATAATAAATATGTATTTGTAATTATAGATGATTTTTCAAGATATAATTGGATGCTATTTTTAAAACATAAAAGTGATACGTACGAAATGTTTAAAATTTTGCTCAACGAATTAAGACTAATGTATCTAAAAATAAAATGTATAAGAAGTGATCATGGTGGAGAGTTTGAAAATGAATTATTTACAAACTTTTGTAATAAGAAGGGCATTACTCATAATTTTTCATTTTTGCAAACACCATAACAAAATGGAGTATTCGAAAGAAAAAATCGCACCTTACAAGAATGTGCTCGAACTCTCCTAAATGGCAGTGGTTTACCAAAGAATTTTTAGGTCGAAGCAATTGCTACTGCATGCTACGTATTAAATTGCGTAACTCTTAGACCTATGACTAAAAATACATGTTATTAAATGTTCTACAAAAAGAAACCAAAAGTATCATATTTTTGAATATTTGGATCAAAATGCTTTATTCTAAATACAAAAGATAATCTTGGTAAATTCGATTCAAAAGCAGATGAAGGAATTTTTGTTGGATATTCCGATCAAAGTAAAGCTTACAGAATTTTTAACAAACGAACAAATGTTATAGAGGTAAGTCTTCATGTCTCGTTTGATGAAAACTGTAAAAATATAAATAAAGATAAGGAATTTTTGACACTAATCAAAATAAAGCCATTGAAACTATAATTGAAAATAATGATGATAATCAAAATAACAGTAATTTAAAATCAATACCCCAAATTTTGAAAAGATCATCCAATTGATAACATAATTGGAAATCTTGATAACAAAGTTTCGACTAGAAGATAAATAAATCAAATGAGCAATGTAGCATTTATATCTAATTTGAACCAAAAAATTACAAGGAAGCATCAAATGATGATTTTTGGATTTTAGGAATGCAAGAAGAACTTAATCAATTTGAATGAAATAATGTTTGGGAATTAGTACCAAGGCCAAACGATCAATCGGTAATTGGAACTAAATGGGTTTCTAAAAATAAAGCCGACGAAAATGGAAATATTATGCATAATAAAACAAGATTAGTGGCATAGGGGTATAATCAAGAATAAGGAATCAATTACGAAGAAATTTTTACACCTGTGGCTCGTCTTGAAGCCATAAGAATATTACTTACTTTTGCATGTCATCGTAAATTTAAGCTATTTCAAATGGATGTTAAAAGTGCTTTCTTAAATGGTTTTATAAAAGAAAATGTTTACGTAGAACAACCACCACTATTTGTTCATGAAAAATATCCAGATCATGTTTTTACACTTAAAAAAGCATTATATGGTTTAAAACAAGCACCTCGAGCTTGGTATGATCGATTAAAATCACATTTAATTAATTTCGGTTTTCAAATTGGTAAAATAGATACAACATTATTTATTAAAAGAGAACAGAAGGATATATTAACCGTTCAAATTTATGTTGATGACATTATATTTAGATCTACTAATGAAAATTTATGTAATAAATTTTCTATAATAATGACAAATGAATTTGAAATATCTCATATGGATGAATTAAATTTCTTTTTAGGATTACAAATAAAAAAATTAAATAATGGAATTTTTATAAATCAAGAAAAATACTGTAAAGAACTACTAAAATGTTTTGGAATGGAAAATACATCAAGTAAACCCACTCCAATGAGTACTACTACTCATCTAGACAAAGATGAACACCGAAAAGAGTTTGATCAAAAACTATATCGAAGCATGATATGATTCTTACTATACTTAACCGATAGTAGACCAGATAATATGATGAGTGTTTGTTTATGTGCAAGATTTCAAGCACAACCTAAAGAATCACAACATCGGAGAGTTAAACGGATTTTACAATATTTAACCAACATTAAAGATTATGGTTTATTTTATCCAAAAGGTAGTATGTTTGAACTTGTATTTTACAGTGATGCGGATTTTGGCGGATGTAAATCAGATAGAAAAAGTACAAGTGGCACATGTCACTTTATGGGTCAATTGTTGGTTTCGTGGTTTAGTAAAAACCAAAATTGTGTTTCTCTTTCAACATGTGAAGCCGAATATATTTTTGCTACTTTAGCTTGCGCTCAAGTAATATATATGCATATATGTTGCAATAATACTAGTGCTATAAATTTATCTAAAAACTCAATTAATCATTCTCGAACAAAACATATAGATATTCGTCACCATTTTCTAAGAGATAATGTTGAAAAAGAAATAACAACTTTAGAATTTGTTAATACTGAAAATCAAATAGCTGATATTTTTACAAAACCATTAAGTGAACAAACTTTTTGTAAGTTAAGACGGGATCTAGGAATTTGTTTGTACAATGAATTGATTAACTAAAGTTGTAGAAATAATGTTTGGTTCACTTAAGTTTGTAATAGCTTATATGAAATGTCAACTAAAAAAATTAGTTTTATAACTTTGAATTAACCACTACCACATAAATTTTTTTAATAACAACCATTTAAAATCCTATGATTTAACTCATTTTACTCAACTACTTTTCTAAATATAACTAAATTTTTTATTATAAATTCAGTTATGTACTATTTAGAAATAAATAAACATGGATAAATTTTCTAAAAAGCAAATAAACTAATGTCTTCCGAAAATGACTCCACCTATTTAGCTATCGACTATAATCCCCCTCGTTCAATAGAACTCACGTATTTCCAACAAAAAAACACTCCTCCAACATCTCCTTCTCTAAACATTATCGCATCACCAAATCGCACTGGCTTTTCTCCAAAAGGAAAGAAAGCTAAACGATCAATTGATCTGAAATCATCATCTCGTTCCAACAAAGTCGATGAGATATATCACTATCAACAAGAGATGATCGGCTTTCAACGTGAAATGTATTATGGGCAACATCTTCAAGGATTCCATCTAAATTTTCTTGAAAAGTGTATTCTCGCAATTTGTGGTCATTCACCAACAAAATATTGCATACATCAAAAGTTTCCTCGATTACGAGAAGCTCCTACAAAAGCAGTGGCCAGGTACATATGAGTAGGATCCATCTTCTTACTAGGAGTTTTACGAGAATTACGGAGGATTATCTCATTCGCAAAATCAGTAAAATTAGACTTTATTTTCTATTATTTTGTACCTCTTATTCTTGTTTGCTTTCGTATTTTTACAACCTTTGTTTTTAATTTTATGTCAAACTTTAACATTTGATGATAACGTACTATGATTATTTAATATCTACGTATCATTTACCATTTTCCCCCATTTTGATAATGACAAAGGGGGAGAAATCTATGCATATACATAGGGGGAGAAGTATATACTTAGGGGGAGACAAAACATAGACAAAAATGATAATACTTCAATTCTATTGTTGATATCTGAATATATGGTTAATATTTGAATGTATATTTAATTTGTGACTGTACAATTGTCATCATCAAAAAAGGAAAGATTGTTAGAACCTCTAACTTATGTTTCAATGGTAAGAACTATAAAATCATATACATATATAGAATTTATCATGATTGCAGGTATATACTACAAGAAGACACCATGATCAAAGATATTGAGACTCAAAGAGAAACAAAGATTCATTGACCATACTAAGGTTATTCTATTGTAAAAGAGTCCTAGATAAAATATTGTTAATGTCTCCTTGAGTATATATGCATACACGATCACACACAATTTTATATACATCAAAATCTAGTGGAAAACTGCTTTTTCACCTCACAGACGTCTGAGGTATACTCGCAGACATCTGTGACAGGTCTTGGGTTAAAAATTAAAACTAGTTATAGACGTCTATCATTATACCACAAGTGTTTGTCATGGCAAAAACTGTCATATTTGAAAAGACATTTCTTTTTGAAACTAAAGGAAATCATCTTTCATGAAGAGTTGCAGCCATTAAAATGAAAAGATTTCTTCGAAGAGTAACAACTCTTCAACTGCACCTCTCTGATTCTATAAATAGCATCTTGATTGAGAAGTAGAAATCACTAACTTAACTTTATTTAATCTATTCTTTACTCTCTTGATTTCAAAGCACTATCTTGCATATACACTGTTTATATACTCTCTATCCATTATAACCTTTTGGTTAAATCACTTTCTACAAATCAAAGCAATCATATTCATATACTCAAAGGAGATCATAGGAAGATTCATCTATAAGTCAAAAATTGTGTTATTGGAACACAAGATTGTCAAAGACACTTTGTATCAAGCCTTCCTCCGGGCTAAGTGAGGGTAGTTTGTTTAAAGGAAATACTGAAGGGGAGCTTCGGGACTGGATGTAGGATGGGATCCGAACTAGTATAAAAACTCTGGTTTGCACGCTTTTTATATTTTACTATTTATTGTCTACTATTGCATTGATTTATATACTTGCATATTATACACAAGTTAGATAGTATACGATCCACTGGACTTTCACAGTCTACTACATCACCAAGCGATGTATGGGAGCTAAAAAGAACTATACAAAGTTGGAAAAATTAGAATATCACTTGTTGATCGAATTGAGAAAGTTACGAGCATATTTCCAAGCTCATCCGATCAAAGTGCAAACGGATCAACTATTGAAGCAAGTGTTATACCAACCTAAGATTTCAAGGAGGCTACTGAAGTGGAACATGGAGTTGAGCTAATATGACATTACTTACCATCCAAGGAGAGTGATAAATGGACAGGCGCTGGAAGATTACGTCGCTGAGTTTACTACACAAGACGGTGAAGAAGAGGATGATGCCGACAAAGTTTCCCGTTGGAAGTTATTTTTCGATGGTGCTTTAAACGAACACAGTTTTGGCGCAGGAGTAGTGCTTGAAACCTCAGAAGGATGGTCCATTTGTTATGCGCTGAGGCTGAAGTTTCCCACAACAAACAACGAGGCTAAGTATGAAGCACTGATAGCGGGATTAAAGATATTAAAGGAACCGGGGATAAGGATTCTCTACATATTTAGTGATTCCCAGCTAGTGGTTTGTCAAGTTAGAAAAGAATATCAGGCTAAGGGTGCGAGACTTGCTCCTTACCTGACAAAAGCACTGGAACTGCTGGATGGTGTAGAGCACTACACTATCACGCATATACCCAGGGAGCAGAACTCAAAAGCTGACTCATTGGCTAAATTGGCTAGCTTTGGAGAAGCACAGATGATGGGAATGGTTCCAGTGGATGTTTTGATTGCCTCAAGCATTGATCAAATGGATGTCGATTGGATTTTGGAGACTATGGAGGAAGAGGAGTTATGGATGACTTCGACCAAAGAATATCTACTTAAAGGGACTCCTACAAGGGACACAAACAAACAAAAGAAATTCTTTAGAAAAGCACCTCGATTGTGCATGAAGGAGTATTATACAGAAGAGGATTCCCAACCCCCTACTTCAGTGTGTAACTAAGGATGAGGCTAGGAAGATCCTCATGGAAGTCCATGAAGGTAGCTGTGGTGATCACACTAGGGGAGCAGGCTCTAACTAAAAATGAAGTTCGCTATGGATATTTCAAGGTGACAATAAATTGCAAGCTGATTACACCAGGCGGTATGACCGTTGTTAGAACTGGGTCAGCCCGTAGCGGAAGCTACGGGTGAATTTCAAAATAAAATTCCCTTATTGTGTTGGGACTATGAAGTCTAGTTTATTTAGAAAATTTCTAAATTTTATTTAAATTTTATAATATTTTTATTTAATTTATATTTTAATACATATAAATATACACATATGTATCATATACATATATGTATGTGTGTGCATGTGTAACACGTAAGCCCAAGCAAGGTATAACATGCTTATGTATATATGTTGGAATTTACATCGCAATGGACATGTTAGCTCATCCGATATATATTATATGTTATCCAGATATATGATGTATTTAAACTTGTTACTTATATAAATAATATATATATATATATAAATGTGTTACTACTATGATTCTTGTCGAAAAAGTTCGATGCACCATGACTTTGTGCTAATAATCAGCGTCAAAGACATATAGCCGGTGAGACACTTATGGATCAGCGTCGAACAGATAAAATATTGCAATTTAGCAACAATGGAATACAAATAGTGTCACACGTGACCAACCCTATCAGTATCGCACCTCGTAAGCACTTCGAAGGTGTTGTTACACAATGACGCCAAGGGTTGTTCTGCAATGATGATAAAGAAACGCAAAGCTATACCACACTTCATCAGTAATCACTTTGCGCATCATCCATATGCAGCACATCGAAGACGTTGCACAATCCACACAAGCAATGTCAACGATGAACATCTTCAATATCCGCAAAGACCATAATACTTCTTTATTGTCACCCTCTTCGAAGTCATCACTCTCTCTTGAAGGACTTCGACTGATATAAGGAAAGCCGCCCATGCCGTAGTTTGTAAATACCGCATACCAAAAAGATCAAAGGCGAAGACCTAGCACATGGCTTCATCAAAGTCGATGAAGTTGTTGTTAACTCCATTGACGAAGTTAATCAAAGAGCATGTCAAAGGCAATTATAGAGCATATTAAAGCCGATCCTGGAGCACGTCGAAGACACTCCAACATAATACTACCTAGTGATCACTCCACCCATCATTGATATTTGATGACCGCTTTCCATTGAGGCTGTTCATCAAGAGACTAGAGCCGAACACTGACGAAGTTAACCCAGATGTAGACTTAAAAGGCAAAGTGATGGCCACACACCCTTATAAATACGACCCTAGGGGTGCCATTTAGGGGACGGATTTTTCACTCCTCTCATTTCTTTCATTGTAAGCCCTAAATCAATATGGGGATTTTAGAGCATATTGTAATTTTGAAACATGATACACATAGGATTTTGAATATTAAAAAAGGGCATAGCATAACATATGTGTAATCGGTTCGAACAAGTGATTTGAATACGTTAGTGATTTTGCATATTGCATATTTGAACTGTTGTGACTTCGTGGCTGGCATAGCATAATTGACTTTGATCTAAGGACTTTGAACTTGTACTTGCCTTGCACTTGTGACTTCAAACGACTATGACTATGATGACAACTCCAAGCATTGTCATGGAAACTCTTAATGCGTTAGTAGCTTTGACAAGCCTCTACAAGGCTTCTTCTTGATTAAACCCAATTTCCCAAGCACTTTCAGGGTTAGAAAATTTATTTGCTAACATTTTGGTGCAAGAAGTAAGGCTCGAACCTTCGCTCTCCCCATTTCTTCTATTCAACATTAAAAGGAGAATGGAAGGAATCAAGGAAAATGATATCCTAAACGAAGAAGCCACACTATAGACAACTATGGAGGAAAATATCAATCTAAGCCTCAATTTAGGAAACTCGGAGTTTGGACCATCAATCTTAATAAAGCTTACGAGTAGTAAAGCCAAAATCTAGGACTTGACAAGACGACTAATAATGATGTAAGGACTCCTTAAGAATGCTTTATCTCAAGAATATTGTTTTATGGAAAAAGTAGTTGAAACTGGATTTTTGAAAGGAAACCCCAAAACCTCATTATACAACAAGCAAGATGAAGAACCAAAGGCACATCACCTAAGGCCTAGAGTAAATCATCCAAATGAGAATCCAGAGAAATTAACAAAGAATTTCCTCGAGCAATCGGATAGCTCGATACCATACAAAGAATATGACCTCTATACTGAAACCAGTCAAAAGGAAATTCCAAATAAAATGATAGCAATGGGAAAACCTAGGTTTGGGGAAGAAGAGACCCTTGACCGAAAAAATAATGACACCTTTCAAAAAATCTCATTTTTAGAGAAAATAATAGCTATTAAAATTCCATCCCATTTTAAGATCCCTTCTCTAAGGTATGATGGAACTACTGATCCGGACAATCACCTCTTGGCCTTTGAGTGTTATATGGATGTATATAATGCTTTTGAGGCAATGTGTTGTAAGCTTTTCCCTATAACTTTCCAAGGAATAATTACCAAATGGTACAAAAATTACCGAGGAAATACCATCTGTTCTTGGGACCAATTTTCTTATGAGTTCTTTGTACATTTCTACATGAGCAAAGACCCTACTATAGATTTTAGTTAGCTGTCTAGTATCAAGCAAGAACCAGGAGAATTGCTAAGTGAATACTTAAAGAGATTTAATATGGAAGTAATGAAAGCTAGAAATGTAACCAATAGGAAAAAATCAGTGGTAGTACATTTCAGATCGATTAAATAGACCCATTATGCAAAGACCTTTATATTCATGGATGCAAGGACTTATAATACTTCTATTCCTAAGCTGATATGGACTTCTGGTCTTATATCATCAATCAACAGTAAATTATTGCCAGATATGGACTTCTGGTCTTATACTATTATTGCGAGATATGGACTTCGGGTCTTCTACTATTATTCAAGATACGGATTTCTGGTTTTCTATTATTGCCAAATATGGATTTCTGGTCTTCTATCATCGCTAGATATGGATTTCTGGTCTTTTGTTAGATATGGATTTTTAATCTTCTATTATTATCAAATTTGAATTTTTAGTCTTCTTCAATTTCCAAGTTTCAGAGCTTTTTTAAGTCGGTTTTCAACTCAAATTCTTTTAACAAGAATCTCCGTTATTAAAGCATGTTACCAGATATTTAAATCAAAATCAATCAGTAAGATTCTTGATTCTCTAAGCAAGCAGAAAATTAATCTACACATCGGAAAGCTCAAATATGGAAAAGTAGAATATTAATCATTAAGCAATTTCAGATCAAAATCATAATTCAATTCACGATTGTATACCCTACATTCGAGGTAACATTCATTCAATTGCAAATTTACATACAATCTAATACATTATGTACAAATTTGTAGGTACAAAAGTCAAACGAAAAAGAAAGCTAGTTTAAAGCTAATCATCACTGAAGTTCAAAGTTTCGTGTAGTCTCCTCCATTTCCCTACCAATTATGGGGTCGATGAAATGGAAAATAGCATCGCCATGAGTTCTCTGGACTTCTTTTCCTTTTTTTCGAATGGTATTTTCATCATCAATCGAAGCAATCTGAATATTTAAAGCGAACTGAAGTGTCTTATTGGCTCCTCGTAAAGTTTTGACTGTGCTATTCAACACTTAAATCTGTTGTTTGAAAGTATGTCTCTCACACTCAAGCTTTTGAACTTTTCTCTCATATTCACTTATATGCTGAGATACTTTCTCATCCTATTTCCAACCAAAGTGTTGTATGAGCTCAAATTTGACCTTTCTGCTCCATGTCGAGATTATTTCATTGTTTAAGCCTGGAGGCGGGTTAGTCAAAGTAGGGAATTCTTATCATGCCGAAGTACGAGATCTAGTAATTCTTCAAAGAGTGGGGGTAGAAATGCCGGCTTCACCCTCACTTGCAATGAGTTCTAATGATTGACAATGAACTTGACTCTTTATTAAATCTAATTCAAGATCATTTATTCTCTGATGTAATTTAGCTATCTCCACGTCAGCTTCAATTAAAGGACCGGATTCCCGAATTGAGTTAGTTTTCTCTTTTAACACTTGAAGCTTTTTCTCCTTTTCATTAAGCTACTCCTCAATGCGAGCAGACATTTCCTTGTAAGTCCATAATCTCAATTTCAATATGAAGTAGTTCCTATGCCACTCGTGTTGCAGGATTATTCGGGAATTGTGAAGTTGAGTCGTCTTGGAAGGATCATTTTTCTTCTATATAGTCAAGCAATCTATCCTTAATCTTGATGACTCTTGAAGCACATTGAGAGTCAGCCGTATGCATTATCCGAGTCTCCTATTAAGAATAAATAAAGCAAGAATTAATACATGAAAAAATAAATTTTCCATTAACAACAACCAAGATTACAAAAAAGAATTCAAAAGATTGAGGGTACACCACAATTCTAGTTTTAAACGTTCAACTAACATTTAAAGTTTAGAGACCACAACTTTTTCTTTTTCAAATAACCTAGCCTATAAAATGAGAGAAGAGTCAATGGGCGCTTTAATTCCTTCCGAGGTATAAATAAGAGGGAACCGATGATCATCCCGTTCCCTAATTGGAGGGCTATTATGACCACATATTAATTTTGTGTGGTATGATCAGATTTCACTAATTCCTTCCCATCACTTAGAAAGTTAAAAGTGGAAACGAGGAAACCGCATGTAGATTTCTTATAAGTCTCTGAGCAAACAGTGTCTTACCAATTGCGGTGTTTTGAGAATTGAAGATTTTTCCTTAAAATCCTTCCTCAACTTAACAAGTTTACTCAAGACATCCCTAGGGACCAGACTACACGAGAAATCTTTGGTTTGTACAACATGTTAAAATCAAACTAAGGATTTGAAAACTAAAATCAATGAAATCCATAAGAAAATCAATTAATATATCATTATTATACAATTATTCAGGTTCATACAAAATCGATTTCTTATACATTTTGGAGATAATCTATTCTTGTTAAACCTAAGTTTTTCGGGGGAAAAAGAGTGAGAGGAAAGAGGAATATGAGTAACTCTAGGAAGATTCCAACATACTCCGGGATGGGGATCAGACCCATGTTCATTCAAATATCTACGATGAAAGCATCTGAGTAAACCCCCACAATTGTCACATAAATAGGAAAAGTTGACAAATTAATCCCTTGAGTAAACTTTATAAAGAAATTCTTCTAGGGCATTCCTATCGTCAATCAACATCCAAAGAATTCTCTTTCATAAGTCTTTCCCGATGAGGACGGGCTTTCTTTATCCGAGGAGCGACTTTTTTTTTAAAGTATCTTAATATTGATGTGCTCTTAGCAAGCTTCTCATATTTTTTAGATAATTTATTATAATCCTTTGTTTGTTTGTCCAGTTCCCTATTCAGGCAATCTATATTCGATTGTTTCTTCTCAAGCATGACGTCATAAAGATATTTTGATTTTCTCCTTAACTAAAGTAGTTAATTTATTAACTAAAGGTTATCTGATAAATGAAAACATTTATATAACGAGATCCATACCCGAGAGAGCAGAACCATTGACGATGATATTTTTTCTTTGCCTTTGGACTTTTGGCTGTAAGAAGACCGTCCTTCATGGGAGAACTTGACCTTGGAGGATCGAGAATTTCAGTAGCCTCCATGTCTTGAGCAGTCAGGTCTGGGCTAACATCACCTGATCCGTTCATGATATCCAATGGCCCAGATAAGCCTTTTTCATCGCCCCCACCATTGTTGTCATTGTCATCATCAGGACCATCATTGACGTTAGCCTCTCCCTCCCTGTTTTTATCATCATCCTTTTCTTCCTCGTCCGACTCTGTTTCCTCATCAGCTTGAGGATCAACAAAAGTTAATAACTTTGCAGCGTCCATTTCCTCTTCTATTTCAGGTGCTTGAGATCCCTATGACACCCCTCAAACATGCTCATAAAGTTTACATTCCATTCTAAAGGGAGAGAAGGGAAACCAAAGTCTGAACACTTATGAGCATTATCAACATAAGCAATGAAGAGTGCTTTCTCATGAGATCTCACAATAATGGTATCGAGGGGCGTGCTAAGAAAATGGGACACCTTTTGCTTCACATCTTTAATCACTTCGGCTGACTTATCCAAGAGAACCTTCTTTCTTCTTAGCATTTTCTTGAGGGATGCATTTTATGCCATAAGCCTAGCTTCTTTCATTTTAGCATCCTTAAGTGCTAACTCTAAAGCCATTATCCTATCATCAGAGATTTGCTTATCATTCTTCTCTTTAAGGAGTAGAGTTTCTGTTTCCTTTAAGAAAGTAGCCAGCTTTTCTTTTTCTGTGGTTAAGTCAATGACATAATTGTTGAGCAAGTAGTTCATTTCCTTAAGCTTGGATATTTCATTTGATGATCCTGAGGCCTCATCTTAAAGTAAAAGCAGACGTTTGGCAACCTGAGACAAGTAATGAAACTTGAGCTAGAATGTAATATATGAGACATTAAGAATTTAAAGTAGTTAGGCAAAAAGTACATGTACCAACAAGTGTTGCCTAAAAAGGGAAAACCGATAATCTTGAGTGTAGGAAGAAGGTTGTAATGGCTGGAAAGCAGCGAAAGAAGGAGATTAAACAACCAATTGAAGAAGGTCATCAAATTTGCTGATAGGAACTGATGATTGGGACTTAGAAGGGAGAGGGCCCTTCAAAGTAAAATAAAACCCAAGCTATTCATAAATACGATTCATGGTTTCGGGGGAGCTTTGGACAGTGATACCGTGGAGCAGGTCCCGAGAATGCTCTACTTCAACCACTTGCTGGGTCTTATCAATACCAACATTAAAATTAGACCTATTTCCAACGGCATCAAGATTTGGAATCTGAAGATTTGAGTTAGCACCGACCAACTCCTCTTCTTTAATAAAGACTGGGGCTTGCATGTCCGTTATCTTAAGTTTCTTGCTTGGGGAAGACGTAGCAGAAGAATTATCATTCAATTTCCTATTGGTAGAAGAGAACAAACTAGTGATGACATCTTTAAGAGATCAAAGTTTGGGAATTTGAACAAAAGTAGAAGTGTCATCCTTCTCTAATTTATCTTTGGAAGTGTCAATAGAGATTTCCTTTAGATAGGGAAACAATTAAAGCAAATGAGCCTAAGTCAAAAGAATAAATTTATGAGAGATGTTAAATTGGTATTATGATCTCTTACCGGGTACCTCGGGCTGAATAGGGGAGTTAGATGTGAAGGATTCAGTCTTGCCCATTACCAATGAGCCCTTGCCTTGAGAATTAAGTTTTATCATGGGTATCTCCTAAAACTTCATGGATGTCCAAAATTATAGAACGTTGGCGAAGAATGGTTGGAGTTAATAGTCTGAGTCTACTCCCTATTTTCTTCGCCGCTTGAGTTAATGAAAGCAAAAGTTTCTAATCTTCAGGATTTAACTTTTTTGGGGTAGGATCTTAAAAAAGATACCAATTAGCAAAGAATAATGAACCAACATGGATAACTTAGAAGGAGAAAACTTACCAGCAGTGGAGAATTTTTCTCTAACATCGAAAAAACATTTCATGGAGAAAAACCGAGTTTTCCATGACTTTGTGTTGTTGACACATTCAGAAATCAAACTCTTTGGATGAGGATGAATTCGATATAATTGATAGCCTGGCTGATCCCCCACTTTAGCAGTGCAAGCTATGTGATGAAAGGTATTAGGATTAAGAGACGGGAGACCGGCTTCTCGAGCCAAGACTTTAAAGCAAGTCAATTACGTATAAGAATTTGCTAGGAACTAGATCGACACAATACCCAAGTGCTTCAAATATCTAAGTAGAAATCTTGGAAAAGGAAGATAACCTGTACGCCATCTGTGAATGGCAGAAAAAAGCAAAATATGCCTCCGGTGGATTATAGATGTCATTTAAGGAGCCTGGAGGGATAGCTTCAAACTTGGTGATGCCAAATTGATTAATGATATAATCCACCTTAGCTTGAGTGGTGACATATGACGGACTAGTAATAATGTCTCTCTTCGTGCTGCATGAAGGAGAAACTTTGGGCTCTTTATTAGCTTTCCTAGAATTCTTACTTGATTGTCGGACTTCCATTGTTCTAGCAGGAGATATTATTCTAAACTTAAGAAATTACCCTAATCTATAACAACTTTTGTGCATGCTAATATTGATTTTAAAATTGTTGCTTAAATAGTTTGTTACTCACAATAGTAACAATGTAAATATTAACCATGAAACAATAGTAGTTAAATAGTGTATGATAAGTGTGTTAGAAAACATGAACTTCGATCTTGGCGAGGGACCATATGAAAGGGAAATAAAACAAAAGTTAACATGTGATATTCATTAGTTTATAAGTTAAAATGTTTGCAACTAATTAGAGTGGTAGTGCCATGAATTCTCATTTAAGGGCTGCTGCACTCCAATTTAGCGGGGAAAATGTGAAATGACTTTGATGTTAGTAGTGTTTATCCACCGGCGAACTTTGTTGAGAAAAAAAGAATTTTTGTAAAACCCCTAATTTTTGATAACATTATTCAGGAGATTTAATTAGATAAATTAAATATAAAAATGTAAATGTAAGTGATAAGGGGATTGAGACTTGAAATGTTTAAATAAGGACATGCCTAATGAACTAATTAATGGGCTTAAGAATGGGTTTTGGTTAATTAAGTCACATAAAGGTATATTGGGAATTGTCGGCCCTAGCTTCCACCCTTATATATATATATATATATATATATATATATATTTCGTTCCCACCTTCTTACTTCCCATTCACGTCATTTTAAAATGCAAACAAAATTATAGAGAATGGCCGGCCATTAAGAGGAAGAGAAAATTAAATTAAAGCTAGAGACTCAAGCTTAGAGAAAATAAATCTCAATCCAATCTCCTTATCAAGAGCAAGGTGAGTAATAATTCCATCTCTATTTTTGTTTTAAATCATATATTTTCGGATTTAAGGGATAAATTCGTTTTTATGATATATTGGATGATGATATGCTTGATTCATGGTTTATTTGATTTAAACAAGGTTGTTTAAAAGGGGTTTTATACGGTTTTAGATCAAACCAAGATTAAATGATGTTTAAATGCCATGGGAGAATTTTATGTTATGAGAAACATGATTTTGGAGTTGGGTTTTTGTTATCCCACCTTTTGGTCAACGCTGGAATATCAACAAATTGGCTAGAAAAGATGGATATCAGGATTGGAAATCGGTTGGAAACAAGGCTTCGATCGATGTCGTCAAAAATTTGGCCGAGCTCCGATCAAGGCGGGATCGATTGGGAATGATGATCAAGGCTAGGAGAGACTACGTTTCAAAGTTCAGGATGAACGGAGTTCATTTGCTCAAGCTTATTGATCGATACGAACAAGGCTTTTGTATCGATCAGCATGGATACGAACAACGCGTTCGTATCGATCAGGTAGGAAGGCCAGATGGGTTTCGACTCAATGGCTGTGGACTTGGATTGAATAGATAGGCGCATGGTGATTTGTTCGACTCGATGATTTCGTATCGATCGGGAGGGAGCGTAGCAGTATACTTCGAATCGATACTGTTCGTATCGATCAAGATTGGACCCTTCGAATCGATACTGTTCGTATCGATCAGCATGGATACTTCGAGTCGATACGAACAGAGGCATAGTCGATGGATACAAGTAGAAGAACGGCCGAAGGATACGAAGAAGACTGAGCATGGAGCATGGATGCGAACAGAGCTATAGGTGATCGATACGAAGACAATGCTTTTCATCGATACGAATAGATCGTTACGAAGGATCGATTCGAATGCGACAGCATTAGCGAAAGTGCAATATTGCATCGATCATATCTCACAAACCACAGGTCCAAATGCTAAGAAATTTCACAGGAGCTTACGTGCATGCTAAAGAATGTCCACACCAAATTTCGACTCCATTGGACGCAACCTTGATCGATACGAAATTCGTTCGTATCGATCACGGATTGGGCTGAAACTTCACGGGCTCGGGCGCGTGGCCCCACTCACGTACCAAAAGAAGTCTCCCAAGATCTGAGCGAGATATCAGCCTCCTACACCTATAAATAGACCCCCAGAGCCAATAGAAAAAGGGATCTTTGGCTTCTCAATGTCCAGACTCTGCCCGATTCAACTTTGTACTCCATAACTGCTGTTATACTCGAATTTTATCATCATAATCTGCTGTAATCAGTTGTAACCAACAAGGAAAGTCAATAAAAGATTAACTTTTGGAGTGGACGTATGCCGGAGATAGCCGAACCACTATAAATCTTGTGTCTCTGTCTATTTCTTTCCATTTTAAGTTCATTTTTCTTCATTTTCTATCCTTTACATTTCCTAGATCTGTGATTTGTGAACATTTATTACTGATCTGTGTTCATACACTGGTGCTTTCATGATATTTGGGGGTTTGTGACCATTTTTGGCGCAAACACTTTGTTGCTTTCACTGAGAAAGACTAGCACCCGCTATACTAGATTTGGAGTTCGGATTTGAAGGTTTAAAGGTTCAGATCTAAAGAGCTATGACGAGGCAATCAAGTAGAAGACAAAGACAAGGAAGTCGGAAATGGAGGCCCAAAAGAAAGCCAATGAGGCAAGTCAGTCTATGGAAGGGATGCGATAGATGCATTTTGTCTTGGTTTAGGAGATGGGCCATCGAAATACTATCATCGTGGCAGAAAGAGATGCTGCGATGAAGGAGCTTGAGGAGTTAAAGGCGAGGTTCGTTGAGGTCATCAGGGAGAAAGATGATGCTGACAAAGCTGCCCAGGAGGTATGCGAGCAAACGGTGGCTCTTAAAGACGAAAGGGATGCGACAAACCTGAAGGCTCTGGAAGCCGAAGCCAGAATTAAGAACGAAGTTAAAGCAACGGAGGTGAGGATGGAGAATGAATTCAAAGATATTATGGCCCTATATAACGCCAATGTTTTAAGGAATCACAATCTCAACTAGCTCAAAGATTACCCCTTCCATCTATATAAGGCTTGGAGTCGCTTGGTCGAAGACGAGAAATGTCCCGCAACACTTCAACTTTTGATGAATTCGAACTGGAAAATCAGATACTAGTTGGAGATGAGGCTAAGGGTCTTCATGATACCATTATCACCCTTGAAAAGAAAAAAACTCGCCGCTAAGTATTCGGACGTTGGAGAAGGATCTGAAGTCAGGCATCATGAAGTAAGTTCTGAAGCGCTTGCAGCGACCCAACCTGAGCTTACTTCTGCAATTGATCCTCCAGCTGTTCCGACGTACGACCCTGACAGGCTGTGCTTATCTCCGGTACATGAACACGATTCTGAAGGTGCATCGGCCCAACATGCGAGTCAATCTAAGGAAGGTATTCTGAACACTTCTTCCATTCACCCAAATGCAGGAGCACTATCAGAAGATGCCGCTAACATTTTCTCCTATCTTTATTCAGTTGTTGATGTCACATCGATCGATCATCCTGCAACCTAAGAGATGCATCATGAGCAGGTGGCCTTAATGACAGAGGCCACAGCTACAACAGTTGCCACATCGGTTGGGGAGACACATGAAGGCAGCTGCGTGTTCGATGAATAAATGTTGGAAGTGCTCCTTAGTCATGAAAGCGGCCCGAACATTGAAATTCCTTTCCATGTTGATGAAGATGTTATAATTATAGGCTCCTTTGGCCCAACCAGCAGTATTTCGATGAGCATCCGGGCAGAGCGGGCCGAGGAAATATTGGAAGAGATTAAGTCCGAGATGGCGCAGGCGGAGCTGGATCGTGGAGTTGGTCGCATGGCTGGTCCTTGCCTAATCCCAATATTTGTCATTTCTCCTAGTGGCACTGTTATCAAAACTGGTTTACCTCCTTCCACCACTATAGAAAGTGCCAGCATCCCTCCAGCCCCGCATAGGGAAGATGCTCCGGTTCATGTGAGCTCTGAGGAGGAGATAACTATAACCCCCCCCCTCGGCTGAAGACAAATCAGTTAAAGCAGGCCGGGGAAGTAAAGGCTCGAAGAGACATCTAAGCGGTAGTACAAGTGGGTCTACGCCAAAAAGAGCAAGAAGGAGAAAAAATCATAGTCATAGACTTCTTCTTTTTGTTTCCTCTTTTTGGTAGATAGATGGAACGGGAATCCCTTTTGCATTGCATAGGCCATGTATAGATGCAGGTTCGGTCCCTGCTTATAGGAATTTTTTGAATAAGTTTTTGTACTTATCCTTTTTTCAACGAAGGTTGGAAATAAACTTCATTTTGTTTTTTCCAGCATAACTCTACATTTGTTTACTTAAGTATTTCAGCACTCGTACTTCCATTCAATGTACTTGTGATACTTCAGTCTTTGAGTCGAACTTGAGTCTGGTCTTCAGTCCTTAAGTCATGGCTTCGAGTCATAACCAAACATCGAGTCGAATCTCAATGTTGCGCTATCTCGGTCAGTGGATGGTACTTGAGTTATGCCCCCAGTTCTGGGGAGAATTGAAGTGGTCGGTCAGCAGTCATTTTCTGCCTTCACTAACTTTAATTTAACTTAGTCGGAACAAAGTTAAAGTAAAATGAGTTTGAGTGGTTGGATCGCATTCGCTCATTTGTCGGTATTTGCATCCATGCTCTAGGGATTAAACTAATATGTCGGGGGTCGGTCACGCCTGCATAATGCTTGTTATTTAGAACCATATCCACGCTCTGGGGACATAGGATACTTTACGGGCGGTCGGTCACACCCGCTTAATACTTGGAATCATATCCGCGCTCCGGGGACATGAGTTGATGTACGAGCGATCAGTCACACCCGTTTGATGCTTATACTCCGATCCGCGCTCTCGAGGCTAGAGTCAGTTGATGGGTAGTCAGTAATGCCCAGTTAGTGTTTAGGATTGCGTCCGCACTTCGGGGACATAAGTTGTCTTGTGGGTGATCGGTCACACCCGTTTAATGTTTATACTCCGGTGCGCACTCTTGGGATCGGAGTTAGTTGGTGTTTATACTCCACTTCGCACTCCAGGAAACTTGAGTTGGTTGATGGGTGGTCAGTCACACCCATTTAATGTTTATACTCTAGTCCACGCTCTTAGGACTAGAGTCAGTTGGTGGATGGTCAGCCACACCCGATTATGTTTATACTCCGGTTCGCACTCCAAGAATCTGGAGTTAGTTGGTGGGTGGTCAGTCACACCCGATTATGTTTATACTCCAGTCTGTGCTCTTGGGACCATAGTTAGTTGATGGGTGGTCAGTCACACCTATTTGCATTAGTGCTCCAGTTCGCACTCTGAGAATATGGAGTTAGTCGACAGATGGTCAGTCGCATCTGTTTAGGCATTAGGATCTTGTTCAGACTCTGGGAACAAGGAGTCGATCAAGTTTGTGGACGATCGGATCACATCCACCTTGATTTGGCAAGAGAAGTCGTGGATGGACGGATCCATCCTCTTCGAGTTTGGATTTGAAGTTTGTACTCCAGCTCGTACTCCGGGAGCTGGAGTTTGTTAGAGGATTGTCGTGTTTCAATTTTTATTTACTATATTGTTGCTTGCCCCCGAGCTCGGGGTTTCTCATAGCGAGTGACCGGTCGGATCACAGTCACTCCCTATTTGAATAAGTCCCAATGTTGAGATGGAACTTAGCTCTTCGCACATCGTGATGGTCGCACAATGCATGTCAAGAATCGCCACTCTAGCTTGGTGAGTCTGCATTTTATTTTTGGAATAAGAAAGTATGCGAAAGTCAGTTTCCTTATTACAGGTTCAAATTCAAAAAATGCATAAACAAATTTCAAAGGAAAAGCAGACTAAATGAATAAAAGCCTGTCATGTGCAATAACGACGGAGACTCTTGCTATTTCATGCTCTGGGTAAAGTGAGACCGTCAACGGTTGATAATTTGAATGCGACGTCTCCGAGTCTCTGCTCGATAACATACGGTCCTTCCCATATCGGTTTCATATGCGTAGGGACCAGATAGATTCTCCTAAGTATGAGATCTCCAACTTCGAAGGTTCTAGGATCAAGGTCCATAAGAAACTGGTTGTGGCGCCCGGGCCTAGGCCCAGGCATTAGCTGTCAATTCTCTGAAAAACGAACATAGAGAGATTCCTCTACGCCCTTACCTTTCTCCTTACACTGCGCATCCCGCAGCTCAGCAACATAACTGGCGCGTCCAACCGCCTGATCTCCATGAACCACTCCAACCCCATTATCTGTGGGGAACTTTAGAGTCAAACGCCATGGGGTGATAGCTGCCTTGAATTCAGCGAGGGCCGATCGGCCCAAGAAAGCATTATAGGGGGAACTAATGTCTAACACAACAAACTATAGCATCCGGACTCTCCGGTGCTCTCCAATACCTAGCTTAACTGGCAACTCCACCATCCCAATGGGTATAGTTGCACTTCCGTTAAAACCATGTATGCGTGACTGACACGGTTTTAGATTTTTTGCCTCCATTCTCATTTGGTCGTAAGCTCGCTTAAAAAGAATGTCCACGAAGCTTCCGCTGTCAACCAAGATCCTCTTCATCCAAGCACGACCTATTTGAGCTGAAATGACCAACAGATTGATAGTGGGGGCCTCGACTCTATCAGCGTCGCGATTCCTAAAAACGATGTCATCTGTCATCGTTCTCTATTGTTTTGTCGGGGCACCATCATCAGAATTACTGCAACACTCGAAGTCCACATGCCTAATCGAGCTGGCATATGATTCTATTTCCTTCCAGCTCCGATCGGCTAGATGAGGACCACCACTCACAGTATTTATAACCAACCTCCCACTAGTGTGTGTGGGTTCTTCGGGCCTAGCTTGGCCTTGACTTTGATTCGGGTTAGATGGGCTCGCACCTCCATCCTGCGGAGCCCGCACAAACCGTTCCAACTTCCTCTCTCTAATCAACTTCTCAATGATGCCTTGTAAATGATGGCATTCATTCATGTTATGGCCGTAACAATCATGGAATCTACAAAATTTTCCAGTCTGAATTTGTTTCTCAGATGATGGTTTCGGAGCTGGCTTCCTATACTGTCTGGTATTACAAGTCTGGAGGTAAACATTTTTTAGCGAACTGTTTAGGGGAGTATATTGGTTGAACATGGGAGCTCTGTGTCTCGGTCCCCGATTTGGGTCTCTCTTCTTTCCCTGACCTTCGTTACCATTCTATTGACCTTGTTTGTTCTGTATGTTCAATTGTACATTGCCGGAGTTCTCACCGGTCTGTTTCACGGCAACATTACTCTGAATGCCTTCAACACTAGGCCCTACATTGTCCTGTTTCCTAGATCGTCTAGCATCTTATCTCCTCAAAAACTGGGCCGTCTTAGCATAGAAATGATCCAACGACGTGGGGTTTTCCCATCCAACCAATTGCCAAACCCGGAATCGGGATCGAACCCTTTAGTCAATGCCATCAAAATAGAATTATCATTGGGGTTGTTGACCTCAGCACAAGCAGCATGAAACCTTTCCAGATAACGTCTAAGAGTCTCTCCTAGAGCTTGGGTAACACTGGATAAGGTGTTGACATCCTTTGGCCTTGTAACATGCATACGAAACTGTTCGACAAACTTTGTAGCTAATTGATTGAAACTTGAAATGGATCTGGGTGGTAGGCGAGTGAACCACATAGTGGCGATGCCCCCCAAGGAAATAGGAAAGCTTCTACACTTAATCGCATTGTCGGCTCGAGCAGCGTTCATGAGCCATTCATACTTTAATATATTCTGGTTAGGATCTGAACTTCCTTCATACATGGGCAAGGTGGGCATCCTAAATCAATGAGGTGGCTCCGCATAAAGAATGTCATCAGTAAATGGAGTATGATTTTGGGAGATTCCCCAATCGTCAATAGTAAGACCTTGACTTTCTTGGATCATTTGGCGGATCATGGTTGGAATGTCAGGCATCTGGATGTTCAGGGCTAAAGCACGTTTGGGTTCCGTGTTGCGGGGACAGTCCGGACGATGTTGACAGTCCATCCCTCACCTCCTTGGCTCCCGTTCTTCAGGAATGCAGGGTTCATGAGAATGGATGTGTTGAAGAAGGGCTGAATCTGGCTGTTTTTGGATCTCAGCTTCTAGATCTATAACGGCAGCAGCTGCATGGTCATGGACAGTGTGATAAGGAAGCGCCCCTCCTTGGGAGGAGGGTCCAGCTTGGTGTCTTGTAGAAGGACCAGCCCTGGCTTGTCCGAGATTCACAACACGCTATTGCCCGAAGGCTTGTGCATAGTTTCCATTTAGCCGTTGGTGTGTAAATCTATGATTGAAATCAGAAGAAGTCGAGCTTTTGGTTGATGAGTAAGAAGTACGATCCCTCCTAGATCTCCTTCGTCTTTCTTCATTTAGTTGGTTTGCTAGCTCCGTATTGGCACAGATATGCTGAGTGAGATGCTGGTGGCTCTGAGTAAGCTCTTGCATGAGGATCCAGAATTCCTCTCTAGTCACAGGACCTTATGGATCTGAGGCTTCAGTTGATGTTTGGCCTGCGGTAGTCAACTGCGTGGGATTTTGCCTATCCCTTCCTTTTGGATCTGCAGCATTTGAAACAATTCTGGTAGTACGCATCATGGTCGATGTAGCTCTTTCCTAGATCTTGAGTAATTTGAGTAGAATGGAAGAAACCACAAGAAGACAGATCTGGATCTCCTCCTTAGATTTTAGCAATCCAACAATGGTAGTAGACCCAATGAATCAGAGAAAAACGAAGTTTTCTCAATGAAAGCATCAAAGTGTTTGTACCAAAATTGGGCACAACACTCTTAGGATGTGATTGAAGAGGTTACAGTGAAGAAATTAAATGGAAAAAGAGGCTAATCTAATAATCATACCAATAAAAGCTTGTAGAAATGAAAAGGCACAAGAAATTATAGTGGTTTGGCATTGTAGCCTACGTCCACATTGAATATTTTTCTGTTTTATTGCTGATTATAACTAGTTACAATAGTACAACACTCGAAGAATCAAGTTACAATGGAGTTGTGGCAGAGTAACAGTGTAGCAGAGTCAAAAGTCCTTTTTCTGTAGGCATAGGGTTGCTATTTATAGGTGTAGTCTGGAAATATCTGCCTTTGAACTCAGAACACTCCTTCTCACACGTGGGTGGGCCCACCAGATCGATCACGGGTCATGTGGGATCGATCCCCATTCCATTCATATCGATCAAAATGGTGTCCATTTGGGCTGAGATCGATCAGAAACATTCTTGAGGAGGTAGGTAATCTCCTATGAAAATTTGGTAGCATTTGGACTTGTAGATTTTGAGTTATGATCGATCCAAGATTGAGATTGTAGGTGGGTTGAGGCGTACGTATCGATACCTATGTATCGATCGTTCTTCATATCGATGCTATGCGTATCGATCAGATGACATGGACCGATAGTTCAGGAAAGATCCAAGTTTCACGCTAGAAGACCGCTTCCTTTGGTTGACCATCCTTTTTCGTATCGGTCATGGTGATTGCTCTTCATATCGATGCTCGCATGCTATTTCGTACCAATGGTTGTAGGCCATTTGGTATCGATGCTTGCCGTTGGTTCCGTATTGATGTAAAGTGTTGGTTTCGTATCAATCTATTGGCCGATCGATACGAAATGCATGAACGCAATTGATCCATACGAATTGGATACACGGGTAGCTAGCTGCCAATGGATACGAAGGAGGTTGACTTGTGATGGATACGAAATGAGGTCTTCTTTCTTGATTTTTTATCGATCCATAACTTGAGCATACGAACTCCGATTGACCTAAAATTTGGAATGTTGGCTTTTATAGCTTTGTTTGTCATACCATGTTAATTGTAGCTCGATCTGGACTCCGACCAAATTTGCCAGTATCCATGGTGAACCTGTGTATAACCGATCTTCGGGATGGATTATCCTTAGTTTCTAGTCAAGTCCTTGGTGTCACGGCTTTGCCAAAAGGTGGGATAACAGTATTTGCTTCAACATTTTATCTGTGAGGGCTTTGATGGGATGCACTTGAAACTCTAAGAGCAATTTTCTTGTTGTAAGGAGCAGTTTGTAACGACCTGGAATTTTATCGCTTTGATTTGTGAATATTTAATTTATTTCATATATTCAATTAATGGTTTAATAATTATATAAACTTCTCCTAATTTATAATTAATAAGAGGAAATTAATTTTTAATTTTTTTTACATAAATAGATAGTTCGACGGAAAACTAGAAATGTTACCGAAATGCAATTTTCGGATTTTCAACTTTTTATCGAACATGTTATAGAAAGTGAAATATCTTTCCGTACACTTTAAACAACACTCAAATGTTCTAAAAACATTTTTATGTTTGAAATATAAATTTATATGGGTATAATAGTATATTTATAAATATAAATATTTTGGTATATATGAACAGGACAATGGATTTGAAAAGAAATGATGTCTTGGGTATGAAAACAACTTCAGTACATGGGCTAGCCTAATATACTCCACATTATCAAAAGGTACAAGGATCACACTATTATCCACATTTATTTTATGTGGCTAGTCCTTCATTGACCTAAGAAAAGATGGTAAGATGAAAAATGTAATAAAGGCATTTTGGTCCTTTATCTTGTCATGTATTTATAAAAAAGGAAGTTGTGTTGCATTTTCATTTTTGACTTCTTAATTCATCCTTTTTCTCTTCCTCTTGCATTCATGAATTAGAAAAGACCTCCCCTGTCAAGCTTAAAATTTGAAAATTTAGTGATAATGGAGATGAGCTTGCTTTGCTAAAGGAAAAGCTTTGATTTTGCATTCAAAAACAAAATAGGAAGCGGTGAGAATCACTAAACTGCTTTTTACATGATTTTTGAGATCTCTACATCTAACTTAAATTTTGAATGTTGTTTATATGTTGATTTGTTGATAGTATTGTTTGAGTTTTAGCATGATACTTATGTGTATAAATTGTTTAAAATCATGTTTTTACTTGGTAATTAGTTTAAACGTTGAGAAATTGGCTTACTGGAACCAAACAATCAATCTATTGTTCTCTATTTATTTCAAATCTTCCTCCTTTCTCAACTTCTAAAACTAATATCTCGCCAACCATCTTGAATTTTCATTTGTTGTCGACTAGAGAGTTGTTTGTTTTAATCTATAGTATATTTTAAAATAGTTGTCAAATTTTTAGTTGAGTATATTTTGGGAAATTTAAATAATACAGTTAGAGATCAACTTTGGTCATTTTTCGTAGATAACAAATTGGCAAATGAAGTACGTAGTCATAATTGTCCTGGCGAATCATGATTTTTAGTGGTTGTCTCATGATTTTTAGTTCTATGGTTTGGTCTTAAGAGCTAGATGATCAGAATTGGGCTAAAAATTATTTTTCAGTGAATTGGGGTCGAGTGGCCATGTCGTTGGTGTTGGGATGAAGCTTGTGTGTAATGACCCGTAAAATTTCAACGGTTTTAATAACGTAATTAGTTGAAATTTTGTGAAATTTTAAACGATAAAATTTTGAAATAAAAATTTGATATTTGGAATACGTCTAGTTAAACATAGCAACTGGTAAATTTTCGTCCGAAAATATGGAAGTTTATTTCGTGCGTAAATTCACTTTAAATCAATCAGTTAAAAAACGCTGAAAATAAAATGTTTCCGAAACCTAAATATTTTTACATAGAAAAATTCTAAACCATCTTCTGAGCAAAATGTTAGTTTGTCGTTTTTCCAAATTCGGACATCTTTGGCTCCGTCGATCTTATTTTTCAGCGTTTTTCTCGCATTTTCCACTGGTAGAAAATTCGAATTTTTATAATTAAATCGAACCACTAATATCCGAATACCGTTTTGGATCATTCGTCGTGCCGATCTCAGCAGTATATTCACTTCTGTTTTTCGAACCCCGGTACGCCGCGAAATCTGTAAACGGTTAGCCGTTGCGGTTCGCTATTTGAGTCTTTTGGTTTCTCTTTGTCCATTCATATACCCACCGTGTAATTCCAATAGCCTTCTGCTTTTAATTTTTCCTTGAAAGTTGAAACAACCCAGGACTTTCTCTATTCTCAATATAATTTGTCTGTTCGTTTCATTTTGATACGTCCATATTTTTAACTATTACATAATAAAGTGATATTAAGCTTTCTATTATATTTTGCTCTGTCACCTTCCAGATCACTTCCTCTTCCATTTTTCATCTACCCATCTCCATGGCCTCACGCACTTCTTCCCTTGTCTTCCTTTTCCCCTTTATGTGATAGCCGACCCTCTGCTATCTCCTCCACCTCGCTCACGCATTGGCCACGTCCCTTCAGCCCTCGGCCCCACAAGCATCACTCATCCCGATATTTGCACGCATGCGCCCCATACAACAGCCTCCCATCGCCTTGAACCCACCCAACTCCGATCAAACCCGACATCTTCACCTTTTGGCCTTCATCTTCCCCTCATCTCTCCCCTCCGATCCACCACCTTGAAGCCGACTCACACCCTCCTTCTTCCGACCTGAAGCGTGTAGCCTACACCCATCCACTTCCTATCAAACCTCCCACAGCATTTACCCATGCCGAAGCATGCCGACTGCCACCGACACGACCTTCACCTTCCATCCAGCGGCTACCTGCACCACCTTCCTCCTCAACCGAGCACCCTTGCAGTCTGCCTCCCCGCCAAACCGAAGACACCATTCCCTCTCTCTAGCGAGCCCATGTCTGGAGCCACCTTGCGTGCCTCGTCTCTTCTCACTAGTACCAGCAGCCGTGTAAATATAATGATGAATTTATAAGGTATATTTATATATATAGTGATAAAAGTATATATATATATATATATATATATATATCTATAGTTTATTTGTTCTCATTGACAGTTTTCATATATATGAATAATATGAAATTTATATGTCAGTTATTGTTTATGTAGTTTGTTCATTCACAGTTTGTTGTTTACAGATTTTATTTTATTTTCAAAGTTTAGTTTGATTTTAATTTAGGTTGCAGTTATTGTTTATAGATAAATTTTTTTAAAGAATATGATTATAAATGAGTTCGGTTTTATATTTGCATGTTTAAAGTATTAACATTTATGTGGATATAAATATATAGTTTTACCTGGGTACTTATATCTTTAAAAGATATATATATATATGTTATGTAAACTAAGTTATGTTTGTTTATGCAGTATGATATATATGTAAGTTTTAAGATTCCAAAATCTGTAAGTACATATAGTTATGTATATAGTCATTCTATACGAAGGGTAATCATATATGAGTTTCCATATTGCAGTTACTAAGTTATTAATATTTAGCGAATGTATTTGCATGTTGTTCGAATACACAATTCATGCTGTTAGTGTATTTATATTGGTCTATGTAAGTTTAAATATAACAAAATATGTTGATTGCTGTACATATATATAAGTCTAAATGTTTATAATAGAGAAGTTACATTTACTTATAAATATATATTCATGAGCTTACAGTATATATATGTTGGTGTTTATGAACTTTAAATTATGTTAGTATTGGTTTTATGAATTTTGGGAATGACCATATACACGTCATTTATTGCATACGCGTTTGCATATAAAGTGCATTCATGTTTCGACAGTTATATATATATATAGATTTAAAGGTCGGTTTAATTAAAAAGGATACATTGTATGCTGTAGGCTAAAGTATATATTTGTTGGTATAAATATATGTTTGCATACATATGTATTTTATTTTTCGACATTTTTTTTATATAGATCGACATTTGATTTCAAAATGTATAAAGATTTCAAAATATATATATTGGATCTCAAATGTATATACCTTGTATTCTGATTTGATCTCGTCAATTCTGATTTATCAGCTTGTTCGTCGATTCGTGCCCATCTCACTTTTCTTTGGAACTCGTGCTTGGATCTGTAACTCAATTTCGTCGCCTATACTCTAACCTCAAAAGGTGAGCACTCACTCACGATTAACGTTCTTTTATTTATTAAATTTGATTTCAATTGAAACGACAATTGAAATATACTGTTGTTAGATATTTACACTGTTATTACCTGTATCAGTTCACCTGTGACATCTGACACTATTATCTGTTAATTATTTATGCGATGATAATACAGTTTGGCTGATAATTGATTGATTGTTGATGTTTATATTGGACGTTAAATTGTTAATGTCAAAATGATAAATAGTATGAAATTGAACTTGATATAGGATAATTAAATGTTAAATTTGATTAACTGACATTTGTATAATATGACCCCTTTAACTGTTGAATTTATTGACACATAGGATTTGTTTAATTACATTTCGAACCACTGAATGTATGTTGTTAAATTGATGATATATGAAATTGTAAATTGAATGACAAGTGAAAAACCGTAATGTAATAATCTTTAATCTACATGAAATGATAGTGTAGATTCTAGAGATAATTATATTAATTCGTACAAATAACAATGCGAATTAATACGGTTATTTCGGGATTATTTGAATTGATTATTGGATTGATATTGGTTGTTGTTATTGCTTGTTTATTTACTTTGACACCATCCCAGTTATCACACTGCAAGTTCCCTTTGATATGTTTTGATTTTGAATTGAATTGGAATCGGGTTGAAATGATAAATACCCAAATTGAACTTTGACTTAGGATAGAAAATTAAATAAAAACCCGATTGGTCAATAATTTGATTTGAAAATAAACGAAGATTTTATTTGAATAAAGAATATGGTTTTGAAATGAAGTTGAAATTTGAATTTTTGATGAAAGGAAAATGGTAATATTTAATAATCTGAAACAAAAGATTAACAATGTAGTCAATGAAAGAATGTTGTTTAATTTGAGAAATGATTGAATTAAGTTTGAAATGATTTAATAATTAAGTTTGAAATTATAATTAAGTTTGAAATTATTAAACTTTGAAATTATTTAATAATTAAGTTTTGAACTATTTAATAATGAATTATTAAAGGATTAAATTGAATTGAAATTCTTTAATAAGAAAATTTGAACTTTTGAATAAGTGAATTTTACTTCGTAAAGAATTGAAATTGAGTTTCTTTATTAATTAAGTTTTGGAAAATTATTTAAGGAAGTAAATAAGTGAAATTGAATTTCTTTAACAAGAAATGAAAATGTGATTTTTGGAAATTAATGTAAGACTTGTAATTGAAAGAATTGATTTGACGAATTTAATTTAATTCAAAATTGTAAGTTTTGATTTAATGAAGTTAAACTTAAGAAATTGATTTTATGAATTGGAAATTTAATAGAAATTGTTTGAATGATAAAGTAACTTATTGAATATTGAATGAAATCGATAAATGGATTTAAATTGATTTGAATGTTAAATTAATTTAAATGTTTTCGAAGTGAAACTTATATACGAACTTGAAGCAATATTTGAATTTTTTTAAATAAAGAATTGAAATTGAATTATAAGATCTTGAAGGGTAATTTGAATGTTTTGAAACGTAAATTATTGGAAATTGGTTTTGAAGGACAAATGAAATGTTGATTTATAAACTCTGATTGAAATTGAAATTGATTTGGTTTTGGAATAAATAAACGACCAATCGGTGTAATAATTACGAAAGTTATTAAAGAGACCGGGATCGGCAATGGATATACTCTCTATCTGAACCGAAACCACTTTAATAACTATGCGCGGAGTGATGATCTAGAATGAAGTGGTTGGAATGATGTACGCGTTGACTGAAGAAAGAGAACGATTTTGGATGACCCTTGACATGACTAAAACAGGAGCCGCGCCGGGCCATTGAGGATCGCCATCTCTAGCGGACACACTTCTTCGATACCATATCTATTACTTTTGTGATTCGATTTGGGTGCACCCCTCGATTTGGGAGTGTTGTTTCGCGGTGTTGGGGTAGTAGCTGCTATGCCCAACATCAGTCCGGATCAGGCAACTACTAGTATCCTAGTTGGTATCGCCTCATGTACCTTGTCATACTGATTATCCTATTCGCGACCACTACGATTTTGGTTTGTACCTTTAGTATATGGATTGCCCTCTGGTGACTTCCGGTTTTGGGGAAACTACGGTCTTGTATATGCTTTTGGGAATAAAAATGTGTTAAGGGTGGAATGGGCCATGACTTAACGCTATTTTGATATCTTTTTATATTACTGGTAGACATTATCTACTTAGCATACATTACTACATAGTAGATAGTTTAACGGATCCTTAAAGGATGGTTATTCCAAACATCCTTTGAGTTACTTGTATTTCAATTGCTATTTCACTTGAGTTGGATTTATTAATATAAGAATGTTAATCCTGACTCGAGTGTCTTGTGTTTTTGCTTTACGCTCGGGTCAGACTGAGTGATCCAGTATTCGAGACTCACCATTGGAGTTGGAGCTTTGCTTGAAGATCCAGCCATCTATTCTGCTTTCAGTATTCGATGATTCCAGTGATGTATTCTGATTTGTATCTGATGTATCGTATTACTCTTCTGTTGTAAACTCTGATGTATTTTATATATTCATATAGTAGCTTCATGAACTACTATCTCTTTTATTTCCGCTGCATTTATTACTCTGTGTCTGTGATCTGTGATTATTTATTTACTGTATATGTTCAGTTTTGCCAATTTAAATTAACAACGCGGTATTTTGAGCAATTCAACTCCGGCATGAGTGTCTACCTATTCACTTATAATGGATGCGAATGGTCCAAAATTCCAGGTCGTTACAGTTGGTATCAGAGCTTTGGTAGCTCTAGGCAAAACTCAACATATAGAGTAAATGTATTTACAGAATCACTCTCATTCGAGTTTCAAATCTCTTCCCTTGACTCAAATTCTTTTGAATTTTGGAACATTCCCCTCGGTTCCGAAATTCATTCGTGTCCTTCACTATTCGTCTTCTTTCAAATTCTGGAGCACCCCATAACTCCATTTTGAATGATATCTATAATAGATCGGCGGTCCCGCCAATCTTCGAATGATTCATAAAGGAGTAAACTCCTTTATAATAGGCATCGATTTACCGGAGATTTCTATATCCTCGGTTTACGATGCTATCTATCTCCTACTATACCTGAATTCTATTTCTCGAGATTGGATGTTGATTTACCTCGGAATTCAGCATCGATCTTATTCTTGAAGTTACGGACGACTCGGTTAAGGTTGCCCGTGAATTAAATAAACTCATCCATCTTCCGATTGTGGTAATTGAATTATCTTATCTTCTGTTTCAAACTTATTTTCGAATCAAAATTTCTCTTTGATTTAAGTCCATCAAATTTGAATCCCTATCCTTATTTTGAAAATCCATTCCTGTATCGTCGAGCAAAGAAATGTATTTCTAAATTTATATTAAAATGTTGTTTCCAAATTTGATAAACAAAATAGTTTTGAATGATTATATTATATAAATATAAGTTTTCTGAAATTAAATTGTTAATAAATTTGTTGTATGAAATAATAATATTTGATTTTCATTTATTATTTTGTAAACCATTGACTATTGCATAATACAAATAAATGAATTTATAAAATTGGTTATAAATTGATTGGAATTCGAAATGAATTTAATTCAGAATTTTGAGAATTTAGTTTTCGATGATTTCGAACTTTGATTTTAAAATTTTAAAGTATATAGTATTGGAAGTATTTTCGAATAGAAATCATTTTCAAAGAATTTTTAAAATGTTGAAATTAGTGCTCTTCTCTTTGTCGCTGGAAAATAATTTCGGTGATGGCGGCCGCATCATCGACATTCATTTTCGAGTTTCGAAGTGGAGATACTATTCTGTAGCCTTGCTACGGTTTTGTTTGAAAAATATTTTGATTTAAATTTCTTCAGTATAATTTGATTTAAATATATATAGGTATCTTATTTTAAAATTTAATTTGATTTGATATAAATATATTATATATGTCTCCAAATTGTTTAAAGTTAATCGGAAATCTAATTCTTAAATTTTGTTAAAAGATGATTTTAATTATAAATAAAACCAAAATTTGGAATAAATATTTAAGCTTGAATAATCGAATAAAAAAAAATTATATTGTTCAACTGCATTCTAATACAACTTACCTAAATCATTCAGAAGTTGAATATGTAATTGGATAATATACTATATAAATTGAACTTATAAATAAAATTTGAAGTGATTATAATAAATGTTATACACTTAAATTTTAATTATAAGATGTTAATTGAAATAAATAGAATAATAAGTTAATTGAATAATAGATAGAAATTAGATTAACTTATGGAATACCTTGAATTTAAAATCAATGATTGAATACAAATTGATTTAAACTGAAATCTGTATGGTTTAAATTAATTTATATGGGTTAAATATATGTGATTAGATATATTAAGTAGGATAAATTTAAAAATAATTTGGAGTAAAGAAGAATTTAAAATTGCTGAACAAAAATGATTATAATAAAAGACTATTCAAATTTATGGTTTTAGAAATTGTAAATTGAAGATAATTGGATAATAAAATAATGAATTTAGAAATAGTTGAGATTGATTTTAGTGAAATCAAATGGATTAAATCAAAATTTTGAATATCAATTAATTTAAATTTGAATTTATATGGTTTAAATTAATTGTTATTTTGTATTTCAAATCTGTTTTCTTTCTGGTTGTTTCTATTCTTCCACCTCGTTCCTTTTCGGGGACGAAAAGTTTTTGAGTGGGGGAGAGTGTAACGACCCGTAAAATTTCAACGGTTTTAATAACGTAATTAGTTGAAATTTTGTGAAATTTTAAACGATAAAATTTTGAAATAAAAATTTGATATTTGGAATACGTCTAGTTAAACATAGCAACTGGTAAATTTTCGTCCGAAAATATGGAAGTTTATTTCGCGCGTAAATTCACTTTAAATCAATCAGTTAAAAACGCTGAAAATAAAATGTTTCCGAAACCTAAATATTTTTACATAGAAAAATTCTAAACCATCTTCTGAGCAAAATGTTAGTTTGTCGTTTTTCCAAATTCGGACATCTTTGGCTCCGTCGATCTTTTTTTTCAGCGTTTTTCTCGCATTTTCCGCTGGTAGAAAATTCGAATTTTTATAATTAAATCGAACCACTAATATCCGTATACCGTTTTGGATCATTCGTCGTGCCGATCTCAGCAGTATACTCACTTCTGTTTTTCGAACCCCGGTACGCCGCGAAATCTGTAAACGGTTAGCCGTTGCGGTTCGCTATTTGAGTCTTTTGGTTTCTCTTTGTCCATTCATATACCCACCGTGTAATTCCAATAGCCTTCTGCTTTAATTTTTCCTTGAAAGTTGAAACAACCCATGACTTTCTCTATTCTCAATATAATTTGTCTGTTCGTTTCATTTTGATACGTCCATATTTTTAACTATTACATAATAAAGTGATATTAAGCTTTCTATTATATTTTGCTCTGTCACCTTCCAGATCACTTCCTCTTCCATTTTTCATCTACCCATCTCCATGGCCTCACGCACTTCTTCCCTTGTCTTCCTTTTCCCCTTTATGTGATAACCGACCCTCTGCTATCTCCTCCACCTCGCTCACGCATTGGCCACGTCCCTTCAGCCCTCGGCCCCACAAGCACCACTCATCCCGATATTTGCACGCATGCGCCCCATACAACAGCCTCCCATCGCCTTGAACCCACCCAACTCCGATCAAACCCGACATCTTCACCTTTTGGCCTTCATCTTCCCCTCATCTCTCCCCTCCGATCCACCACCTTGAAGCCGACTCACACCCTCCTTCTTCCGACCTGAAGCGTGTAGCCTACACCCATCCACTTCCTATCAAACCTCCCACAGCATTTACCCATGCTGAAGCATGCCGACCGCCACCGACACGACCTTCACCTTCCATCCAGCGGCTACCTGCACCACCTTCCTCCTCAACCGAGCACCCTTGCAGTCTGCCTCCCCGCCAAACCGAAGACACCATTCCCTCTCTCTAGCGAGCCCATGTCTGGAGCCACCTTGCGTGCCTCGTCTCTTCTCACTAGTACCAGCAGCCGTGTAAATATAATGATGAATTTATAAGGTATATTTATATATATAGTGATAAAAGTATATATATATATCTATAGTTTATTTGTTCTCATTGACAGTTTTCATATATATGAATAATATGAAATTTATATGTCAGTTATTGTTTATGTAGTTTGTTCATTCACAGTTTGTTGTTTACAGATTTTATTTTATTTTCAAAGTTTAGTTTGATTTTAATTTAGGTTGCAGTTATTGTTTATAGATAAATTTTTTTAAAGAATATGATTATAAGTGAGTTCGGTTTTATATTTGCATGTTTAAAGTATTAACATTTATGTGGATATAAATATATAGTTTTACCTAGGTACTTATATCTTTAAAAGATATATATATATGTTATGTAAACTAAGTTATGTTTGTTTATGCAGTATGATATATATGTAAGTTTTAAGATTCCAAAATCTGTAAGTACATATAGTTATGTATATAGTCATTCTATACGAAGGGTAATCATATATGAGTTTCCATATTGCAGTTACTAAGTTATTAATATTTAGCGAATGTATCTGCATGTTGTTCGAATACACAATTCATGCTGTTAGTGTATTTATATTGGTCTATGTAAGTTTAAATATAACAGAATATGTTGATTGCTGTACATATATATAAGTCTAAATGTTTATAATAGAGAAGTTACATTTACTTATAAATATATATTCATGAGCTTACAGTATATATATGTTGGTGTTTATGAACTTTAAATTATGTTAGTATTGGTTTTATGAATTTTGGGAATGACCATATACACGTCATTTATTGCATACGCGTTTGCATATAAAGTGCATTCATGTTTCGACAGTTATATATATATAGATTTAAAGGTCGGTTTAATTAAAAAGGATACATTGTATGCTGTAGGCTAAAGTATATATTTGTTGGTATAAATATATGTTTGCATACATATGTATTTTATTTTTCGACATTTTTTTTATATAGATCGACATTTGATTTCAAAATGTATAAAGATTTCAAAATATATATATTGGATCTCAAATGTATATACCTTGTATTCTGATTTGATCTCGTCAATTCTGATTTATCAGCTTGTTCGTCGATTCGTGCCCATCTCACTTTTCTTTGGAACTCGTGCTTGGATCTGTAACTCAATTTCGTCGCCTATACTCTAACCTCAAAAGGTGAGCACTCACTCACGATTAACGTTCTTTTATTTATTAAATTTGATTTCAATTGAAACGACAATTGAAATATACTGTTGTTAGATATTTACACTGTTATTACCTGTATCAGTTCACCTGTGACATCTGACACTATTATCTGTTAATTATTTATGCGATGATAATACAGTTTGGCTGATAATTGATTGATTGTTGATGTTTATATTGGACGTTAAATTGTTAATGTCAAAATGATAAATAGTATGAAATTGAACTTGATATAGGATAATTAAATGTTAAATTTGATTAACTGACATTTGTATAATATGACCCCTTTAACTGTTGAATTTATTGACACATAGGATTTGTTTAATTACATTTCGAACCACTGAATGTATGTTGTTAAATTGATGATATATGAAATTGTAAATTGAATGACAAGTGAAAAACCGTAATGTAATAATCTTTAATCTACATGAAATGATAGTGTAGATTCTAGAGATAATTATATTAATTCGTACAAATAACAAGGCGAATTAATACGGTTATTTCGGGATTATTTGAATTGATTATTGGATTGATATTGGTTGTTGTTATTGCTTGTTTATTTACTTTGACACCATCCCAGTTATCACACTGCAAGTTCCCTTTGATATGTTTTGATTTTGAATTGAATTGGAATCGGGTTGAAATGATAAATACCCAAATTGAACTTTGACTTAGGATAGAAAATTAAATAAAAACCCGATTGGTCAATAATTTGATTTGAAAATAAACGAAGATTTTATTTGAATAAAGAATATGGTTTTGAAATGAAGTTGAAATTTGAATTTTTGATGAAAGGAAAATTGTAATATTTAATAATCTGAAACAAAAGATTAACAATGTAGTCAATGAAAGAATGTTGTTTAATTTGAGAAATGATTGAATTAAGTTTGAAATGATTTAATAATTAAGTTTGAAATTATAATTAAGTTTGAAATTATTAAACTTTGAAATTATTTAATAATTAAGTTTTGAACTATTTAATAATGAATTATTAAAGGATTAAATTGAATTGAAATTCTTTAATAAGAAAATTTGAACTTTTGAATAAGTGAATTTTACTTCGTAAAGAATTGAAATTGAGTTTCTTTATTAATTAAGTTTTGGAAAATTATTTAAGGAAGTAAATAAGTGAAATTGAATTTCTTTAACAAGAAATGAAAATGTGATTTTTGGAAATTAATGTAAGACTTGTAATTGAAAGAATTGATTTGACGAATTTAATTTAATTCAAAATTGTAAGTTTTGATTTAATGAAGTTAAACTTAAGAAATTGATTTTATGAATTGGAAATTTAATAGAAATTGTTTGAATGATAAAGTAACTTATTGAATATTGAATGAAATCGATAAATGGATTTAAATTGATTTGAATGTTAAATTAATTTAAATGTTTTCGAAGTGAAACTTATATACGAACTTGAAGCAATATTTGAATTTTTTTAAATAAAGAATTGAAATTGAATTATAAGATCTTGAAGGGTAATTTGAATGTTTTGAAACGTAAATTATTGGAAATTGGTTTTGAAGGACAAATGAAATGTTGATTTATAAACTCTGATTGAAATTGAAATTGATTTGGTTTTGGAATAAATAAACGACCAATCGGTGTAATAATTACGAAAGTTATTAAAGAGACCGGGATCGACAATGGATATACTCTCTATCTGAACCGAAACCACTTTAATAACTATGCACGGAGTGATGATCTAGAATGAAGTGGTTGGAATGATGTACGCGTTGACTGAAGAAAGAGAACGATTTTGGATGACCCTTGACATGACTAAAACAGGAGCCGCGCCGGGCCATTGAGGATCGCCATCTCTAGCGGACACACTTCTTCGATACCATATCTATTACTTTTGTGATTCGATTTGGGTGCACCCCTCGATTTGGGAGTGTTGTTTCGCGGTGTTGGGGTAGTAGCTGCTATGCCCAACATCAGTCCGGATCAGGCAACTACTAGTATCCTAGTTGGTATCGCCTCATGTACCTTGTCATACTGATTATCCTATTCGCGACCACTACGATTTTGGTTTGTACCTTTAGTATATGGATTGCCCTCTGGTGACTTCCGGTTTTGGGGAAACTACGGTCTTGTATATGCTTTTGGGAATAAAAATGTGTTAAGGGTGGAATGGGCCATGACTTAACGCTATTTTGATATCTTTTTATATTACTGGTAGACATTATCTACTTAGCATACATTACTACATAGTAGATAGTTTAACGGATCCTTAAAGGATGGTTATTCCAAACATCCTTTGAGTTACTTGTATTTCAATTGCTATTTCACTTGAGTTGGATTTATTAATATAAGAATGTTAATCCTGACTCGAGTGTCTTGTGTTTTTGCTTTACGCTCGGGTCAGACTGAGTGATCCAGTATTCGAGACTCACCATTGGAGTTGGAGCTTTGCTTGAAGATCCAGCCATCTATTCTGCTTTCAGTATTCGATGATTCCAGTGATGTATTCTGATTTGTATCTGATGTATCGTATTACTCTTCTGTTGTAAACTCTGATGTATTTTATATATTCATATAGTAGCTTCATGAACTACTATCTCTTTTATTTCCGCTGCATTTATTACTCTGTGTCTGTGATATGTGATTATTTATTTACTGTATATGTTCAGTTTTGCCAATTTAAATTAACAACGCGGTATTTTGAGCAATTCAACTCCGGCATGAGTGTCTACCTATTCACTTATAATGGATGCGAATGGTCCAAAATTCCGGGTCGTTACATTGTGGGAGGCGAAGCTGTGGCAGTGTCCGCAGGTGGTGCGATGGCTTGAGATGGCTAGACAAAGTGAATCTAGGGTTTAAAGAAGTTCGGTTTTTAGGTTTAGAAATTACGACAGTGGGGGCACAGGGAAGCTACAGGTGGGTCGTAGTGTCGGCTGGTGGTGCGTCAAGTAGTAGGGGTCGCGTTGGCTAAGGTATGGGTGGTCATAGGTGAATGAAGTGGCGGTGGTAAGCAAATATACGATAGCTGGGCATGTTTTAGTTTTCGGGCTTAGCGGTCGGAAATCATGAGAGGTGGCAGGAGACATGGTGGCGGAGTCCATCATGAAGAGATCATCTAATGGAGCGTGTGGGTGGTTGGAGTTTGTTGATCAGGGGGAGGCATGCAGCTTGTATGGGTTCTTGATTATCGAATTGGAGGAGTTTTGATTTTGAGGTGAAGCTACTGTAGTGAATGTGGAAGGTGATGTGGAGTTGGGCCGGGTTGGGCCGAGTTGGGCTGGTGTGGATCTTGGGTGAGAAATTGTTTATTTTTTTTTAAATTAAGTTAGTAAATTTTAAAATTTCATACCTCATCATATTAAATCTGTTTAACCTGCAAATTTCTATGTTAGGTTCGTGTTGAGGAGTACAACGCTTTAGTATAAATTGTTGTTAGTTTTAGTGTAGTATAATTTAACGATAAATTAATATTGGCTAGTTATAATTACATTGATTTAGTTAATTAATTATACTTCACTGTTGACATCTGTTTAGCAGAATAAATCTTTGTGCTGCTATTATATTTATTTTGATATCTGTTTTAGCAGAATAAACATTGTTATGCTACATAAATTGAATTAATTATCTGTGACATTTGTTTAGTAGAATAAATCTTCATTTTGCTATTATATCGGACATCTAATTATAAGCTATTAATTGATATGCCAATTAGTCACCTTGGATAAATGATGTATCAACTAATTATGGTTAGTTGTTGATTTTATTTACATATATGCCTGCCTATGTAAATACCAGAAATATAACTTGGAAAGTTAAGTTGAATTAAATAAATGGCGACTTAATTAAGAACCATTGTGGATGCTAAGCCTTTTTCTAAATTTGAAAAGTTAATTAATTATTATATGAATAATGTTTTGAAGTTATAAATTATTTAGTTATGTTTTAATATTGTTTTAAAATTATTTAATTACATTTTAATATTGTTTTAAGCATATTTAATTATTATTTTAAAGTTATCATTATATTTATTATAAATGTTTTAAAATCTATAATTACTTTATTAATATGGTTTTAAGGTTAATTAATTATTATTTTAATAATGTTTTAAAAGTTAATTTATTATTATATTAATACTATTTTAAAATTAATTTATTATTATACTAATATTGTTCGAAATGAATTTTTTTGTTTTAATTGTTTTTCAAGGCTAGTTTATTAGTAATTAATAATGTTTTAAAGTTATTTAATTATATTAAAAAGGCTTAAAGTTATTTGATTATATTATTAATAACGTTTTAAAGGTTATTATTATGTTGTTTAAAGTTGTCTACTTACATATTAACGGTGTTTTTAATAATTACTTGTTTTATTTAAAGGTACTTAAAAAAATTAATTAATTTGTAAAAAGGATTTATAAAACGGTTTATTTAAATAGAAGATTTAGTAAGGATTTTATTTAAGAAAAAGGTTTATAAAAGGAGTTCATAAACTGGAAAGGGATTGGGTTATATCACTTTTATATGGAATTTTATTTCCATATATGAAATGAATCGCTTATAAAAATAAAGTTTATGAAATTAATAAATTATCCTTCTTAATTTTGGTGATATGGGAACTCTCTTTCCATACTTAAAATCGAAGGGTAGTAGTTTGTGTTTATAGTAAGCAATGTCTTGTGTTACATTTTTTTGATCCATTCAATTTGATTTTGAAGTAGAAAATCATCTTAATGTTTTATGAATATACTTATGCTAATGAGATAAGTATATGGATATTTTAATAAATACCTTGAAAGGTGATTTTAATTTATGAAAGATTTAATTAAAATAAGGCTTAGTGGTTGCTCTGTGAAAATTAAATCTCTGGATTGTCGTTGATTGTTTATTTGATAGTTAAATAACCCACTATCAAATCTTGACTAGTTTAACTTGGGAAGTAAATAAGAGCTTTATGAATTCATAAGATTTGAGATCCCTCAGGGGAACTTATTCTGGTGAAACGTCATTGACTTTAAGGGATATATTAAAGATCTCCTTGGGACTCTAATATGGTCTACTTACTTCTAAAGAACCGGGATTGAGTCAACCAAAAATCTATCGTTGTTGGTTTGGAGAAACCGAGATTGGATATATTATCTGAAAACCACTTTGAAGCAGCATAAGCGTTTGAATTAAAGACATCTTGAATATGATGGAATCTAAAATGTAGTTCTTTGAAGTGCAAGTGCTACTTCCTACTAATCCTGAGAGTGATTCCAAAATGGATGTAGTAGAAGTAGTGTCTTTAGTCTGTTCATATCTTGAATAATCTATATGGACGAATGTTGACATTGCAATGTCAACTGGAGGGCAATGTTAGCAATCTAAGTGGGATTGCTATCTAAAAAGATAAAACGTAGCCTCAAGCCTCATCAACTGGAAATGACTAAAATAGGGGATATGCCGGAAGGCTATGTGGGTCGCACCCATAAGGTGTCATCATCCTTTTAGATTATTATTTATGGATTTGGTTATGCATAAGTGCTCTTGGGATAAGGTTGCAAAGCAACCAAGGTGATGAAATACTCGATACTACCCAGTAAGGGGTAGACCGGACTTGTCATGTAGAGGCTCCATGCGAGGTCCTCGGTACATTTTATCTAGAGGTGTACTGTGATAGGTGGTACCCAGTTGCCTTATCATTGATGGATTCCATTCTCCAATAAGCACCTTATGGACTTAGTTGTGCCCAACTATGTTGTAGTGTGAGATGCAAGCATTCTAGCTTTATTCATAATTTACTTTAAACCCCTAGTTATTATTATAATATTATTGGATTTTCTATAAAAGTGTTTTGATTATCGTAATGTATAAACTCATCTGTGTTTATGCACGGAGTGGTCTTACGAGATACCATTATTTTGAAAGGTTTTATAAAACATTAAGAATCCATTTGATTGTGTTTCTCAGGCTGCTTTTACAAGACTGATCTGGGCATTAATTTTCTTATAATGCTCGGGTCGACCAAACATATTTACAGATCTAGTTTGGATGCTTTGGAGCTTCAGGAGATGAGCTGGATGCCTCCAAGAGATACTCACGTATATTTTATTTTCCCTTGCATTTGTTAGTTGTATTTATCAGCAATTGTGGGGACAGGTTGTTATAACATTCCAGGCCGATGATTGGTTGATTGACTCTGATTGATGTATGTACATTACAATTTTCTTTTGTAAAGATCTATTTCATATATGTTGGTAACATCCTAGAATAAGTCTTAGTGTGTATATGTATATAATAGTGTGTATTTGTTAGCGCTATAAAAATGTTTTACATTGTGTTAATTGATCTGTTGAGTGGTTTTTGGATTATGTTCAATACAAGTAGCTAATGTTATTGATAAGGATCTCTAAACACTTGAACAAGGTCAACCGACACAATAGTATTTTTAAATGGGCAAATGAAATAAATTTACCTAGGAGTATATTTTATATAAAAGGATAATCTTTAAAAGTTAATATAGTTATTTTTGGCGTGTTTGTTTATTAGGGAATGATAATATTCAATTATTATCATTTATTGTTGATTAGTCATGCTCGTTTAGTTTTGGGCATTGACTATTGTTTGTTGATTTTCTATAATTTTCCTTTTTAAGTATTGGTTGGGTAAATAGAAATTGTGGGAACATTAAAAATGAACACCTGGTGAATTAAGTTTCACAATTTGACTATACGGCGTTCAATATTAGTGTTAGACTTTAAAATTGGTTTTTTATAAAAGATATTATTAAAGGAATTTAGAATATTTTAGAATAAATATTTAAGAAATGATTTTATAGAAGAAGTTGATTTTATAAAATTGATTTATAATATTGTAGCTTATAAAAAATAAATAAATATTTAAGTGAAGAATTTAAGGGCATAAATCCCAGTGCTTTTGGAAAATGGTTTTCAAGATTTTGGTAAAACAAATAATAGTAATATTTGTAAGTATTTTTGTTTAGGTATAAAAATTTTGGGAGTGAAAATTTTATGTAGGTGCATTTTCTTTGGTTAGCTCGGGGAACGAGTCTTCTTTATTTTATGATGATTCGAATAATCTTCTAAGTGACGATTGGATGTTTGCCTAGGAAAACGTTGTATAACACTTAGTAAATTGTTCTCTTTAACATTGTATGATCGAGTCAAGTTGAAATCCAAACGAACCCAAAGCAAGGAGGTAATAGATATTTTGTTAATCAAAAAGCAAATTTGAAATAGAAGTAGTATTTTTAGGTTAACTAGTTCGAGTGGCTCGAAAATAACTAAAAATGGGGAAAGAGACATGTTTAGATGGTAAGCACTTCTCTTAAGTATTACCCTTCTTGGTTAGGGAATATATGATACTATTTGGCAGTATCCAGTTCCTTAGTATCATTTTTTAGTTACTTCGGCTATATATACACATTTTCTATGGTTAAATATATGGTTTCATTTCAAAAAAAATTCTGGAATAAAAATTGGGTATTTGGATCTTGAGTTTACTTAGGGGAAATAAATTTAAAATTGAAAAGTTTGGAATCTGGTATTGTATATACCCTCAGAATGTAGTGGGATATTATTTTAGTTTGTAGACTTAACTTGTGTTTTATGAAATGTTTTCATAAATAAAATGGTTAAGCTTTTTTGTTAATTGGGTTTCTTTGTTTGTTTGAGATGGAATTTCGGAGTCGTGATTCTTTTATGGGAGGAAAAATGTAACGATCAGGAATTTTATCACTTTGATTTTTGAATATTTAATTTATTTTAAATATTCAAATAATGGTTTGATAATTAAATAACCCTCTTTTAATTTATAATTGATAAGAGAAAACTTATTTCTAATTTTTTTTCATAAATAGATAGTTTGATGGAAAATTGGAAATGTGATCGAAATGCAATTTTCAGATTTTTAGCTTTTTATCGAACAAGTTATAGGAAGTGCAATATCTTTGTGTACACTTTAAACAACACTCAAATGTTCTAAATGTTTTTATATTTGAAATAAAAATGTATAAGGTAATAATAATATATTTATAAATATAAATATATTTGATATTTGGATAAGATAAGATGGATTTGAAAAGAAATGATGCCTTGAGTATGAAAACCAACTTAAGTACATGGGTTAGCCTAATATACTTCCGCATTATCCAAAGGTACAAGGATCACACTATTATCCACCATTCATTTCATGTGGTTAGTCCTTTGTTGACTTAAGAAAGATGGTAAGATGAAAAATGTAATAAAGGGCATTTTGGTCCTTTATCTTGGCATGTATTTATAAAATAGGAAATTGTGTTGCATTTTCATTTTTGACTTCTTAATTCATCTTTTTTCTCTTCCTCTTGCATTCATGAATTAGAAAAGATCACCACTTTTAAGCTTGAAATTTGAAAATTTAGTGATAATGGAGATAAGCTTGCTTATGGAAAACATTTGATTTTGTATTCAAAAACAAAATAGGAAGCGGTGAGAATCACTAAACTACTTTTACATTATTTTTGAGATCTCTACATCTAGCTTAAATATTTGAATGTTGTTTATATGTTGATTTGTCGATAATATTGTTTGAGTTTTGGCATGATACTTATGTGTATAAATTGCTTAAAATCATGCTTTTACTTGGTAATAAGTTTAAAAGTTGAGAAACTAGCTTACTATAACCAAATAATCAATTTACTATTCTCTGTACGTTTCAAATCTTCCTCCTTTCTCAACTTCTAAAACCAATATCTCACAAGCCGCCTTGAATTTTCATTTGCTATTAACTAGAAAATTGTTTGTTTGATCAATGGTATATTTGAAAAATAGTTGTCAAATTTTTAGTTGAGTATAATTTGAGAAATTTAAATAATACAGTAAGAGGTCAACTTTGGTCTTTTTCATCGATCATAACTTGATGAATGAAGTACATAGTCATGATTGCCTTGGCAAATCATGATTTTTAGTATTTGTCTCATGAATTTTAGTGATGTGGTTTAGTCATAATAGCTAGATGATCAGAATTGGGTTAAAAATTATTTTCCGATGAACCAAGGGTCAAGGGGTCGTACGTTGGTGTTGGAACGTAGCTTGTGGGAAGGGGAAGTTGTGGTAGTGTTCACGAGCGGCGCGATGGACCGGGGCGGCTAGATGAAGTGAAACTACTGTTTAAGGGTTTTGGGTTTTTGGATTCAAAAATTGCAACTGTAGCGGCATAGGGAAGCTGGGGCTGGGTCATGGTGCCAACTGGTGGTGCGTCAAGTGGTGGGGGTAGCGTTGGCCATGGTGTGGGTGGTCGCAAGTTAATGAAGTGGTAGTGGTAGGAAAATATACAAAGCTTGGGCATGTTTTAGTTTTCAAACTTAGAGGTCAAAAATCATGAGAGGTGACCGAAGACATGATGACGGGGTCCATTGCGACGAGCTCGTCGAATGAAGCATGTGGGTGGTTAGAGTTTGTTGATCGGGGTTGAGGTTAGGCGCGCACTGTGCATAGCGTGCATGTCGTGTATGGGTTCTTGGCATTATCGAATTGAGGGAGTTTTGATTTTGGGATGAAGCTACTGCAGCCAATGGGGAAGGTGAGGTGGAGTTGGGCCGGGTTGGACTAGTGTGGATCTTGGGTGAGAAATTGTTTAATTTGTTTTTAAATTAAGTTAGTAAACTTAAATATTTCATATCTCATCATATTAAATCTGTTTAACGTGCGAACTTTTGCGTTAGGTTCATATTGATGAATACAATGCTCTAGTAAAAATTGTTGTTAGTTTTAGTGTAGTATAATTTAATGATAAATTAATACTGGCTAGTTATAATTACGTTTGTTTAGTTAATTACGTAGTTAATTAATTATACTTCACTGTTAGCATCTGTTTAGCAGAATGAATCCCCATGCTACAATTATGTTTATTTTGGTGTATGTTTTAGCTGAGCAAACATTGTTCTACTATATTAAATTGAATTGATTATCTTGGACACCCAATTAGTAGAATAAATCCCCGTTCTACTATTATATCGGACATCTAATTATATGCCGTTAAGTAACATGCCAATTAATCATCTTAGATAAGTGATTTGTTAACTAGTGATAGTTAATTGTTGATTTTACTTACATATATGCCTACTTATGTAAATACCAGTAATATAACTTGGAAAGTTAAATTGAATTAAATAAATGGTGACTTGATTAAGAACCATTGTGGAGGCTAAGCCTTTTCTGAATTTGAGAAGTTAATTGATTATTATATGAATAATGTTTTGAAGTTATAAATTATTTAATTATGTTTTAATATTATTTTAAAATTACATATTTATTTTTTCATATTATTTTAAAGATATTTGATTATTAATTTAAAGTTATCATTATATTTATTATTAATGTTTTAAAGTCTATAATAACTTTATTAATATGGTTTTAAGGTTAATTAATTATTATACTAATAATGTTTTATAGTTATTTAATTATATTACCAAGGCTTAAAGTTATATAATTATATTATTAATAATGTTCTAGAGTTATTATTAATGTTATATAAAGTTATCTAATTATTTATTAAAGGTGTTTTTAATAATAACTTGCTTTATATAAAGGTGCTTAAAAAATTAATTGATTTATAAAAAGGATTTATAAAAGGGTTTATTTAAATAGGAGATTTATGAACGATTTTTTTAAAGAAAAGGTTTAAGAAAAAGTTTATAAATTGGAAAGGGATTGGTTTATATCACTTTGTTTAGTATAAGGAATTTTATTTCCACATATGAAATGGATCACTTATAAACATTAAGTTTATGAAATTAATAAATTATCCTTCTTAATTTTGGTGGTATAGGAACTCTCTTTCCATAGTTAACACCGAAGGATAGTTGTTTGAGTTTATAGTAAATAATGTCTTAAGTGACATTTGTTTTTGATCCATTTAATATTATTTTGAAGTTTAAAATCTTCTTAATGTTTTGTGGATGTACTTATACCGGTGAGATAAGTATATGAATATTTTAATAAATTTCTTGGAAGGTGATTTTAATTTATGAAAGATTTTATTAAAAAGAGGCTTAGTGGTTGCTATGTGAAAATTAAATCTCTACTGTTATTGTTTGTTTATTTGACTATTAAATAACCAATTATCAATTCTTGGCAAGTTTTGACTTAGGAAGTAAATAAGAGCTTTAAATATTCATACGGTTTGAGATCCCTCAGGAGAACTTATTCTTGTGAAATGTCTCTAGCTTTAAGGGATATATTAGAGATCTCCTTGGGACTCTGATATAGTCCGCTTACTTCTAAAGAACCGGGATTAAGTAAACCAGGAATCTATCGTTGTTGTTTCGGAGAGACCGAGATCTGATATATTATCTGAAAACTACCTCAAATCAGCATAAGTGTTCGAATTGATTACATCTTGAAGATGACAAAATCGAAGATGGAGTTCTTTGAAGTTCAATGGCTATTTGCTTCTAATCCTGAGGGTGATTCCAAAATGGATGTAGTAGAAGTAGTGCCTTCGGTTTGTTCATATCCTGAACAACTTGTATGCATGAATGCTGGCATTGCATTATCGCCTAAAGGGAAGTGTTAGCATTCCAAGTGGGATTGCTATCTAAAATGGTAAAAGATAGCCTCAAGCCTCATCAACCAGGAATGACTAAAATAAGGGATATGTCGCAAAGCTAAGTGGGTCACACCCATTAGGGTATCATCATCACCCTTCTAGATTATTATTTATGAATTTGGTTGTGCATGGGAGCTCTTGGGACAAGGTTGGAAAGCAACCGACATGATGAAATACTCAGTACTTTCCAGTAAGGGGTAGGCCGGTCTTTCCATGTAGGGGTCCATGCAAGGCCCTCGGTACATTTTATCTAGAAGATGTACTATGATAGGCGGTACCCCAGTAGCCTTGTCATTGATGAAATCCATACTCCAATAAGCGTCGTACGGACTTAGTTGTTCCCAACTATGCTATAATGTAAGATGCAAGCATTCCAGCTATATTTATAATTTACTTTAAGCTCCTAGACATTATCACACTATCATTGGATTTTCTATAAAAATATTTTAGTTATCATAAGGTAAAAACCCATCCATGTTTATGTAACGACCCGCTATTTTGGACTATTCGCAGCCGCACATGTCGGACTTGAATAATTCAAAGTATCGAATTGTTAATTTAAATTTGGCAAAACTGAACATATACAGTAAATAAATAATCACAGATCACAGACACAGAGTAATAATTGCAGCGGAAACAAAAGATAGTAGTTCATGAAGCTACTATATACATACCAGAGTTAAATAAGGTACAACAGATGTCTCGAATACAATAGTCAAATACAAGAATCAGAATACAATCACTGGCATCAACTGGGTATCTGAAACTAGATAGATAGCTGGATCTCCAAGCGAAGCTCCAACTCTAAAGGTGAGTCTCGAATACTGGTACACTCAGTCTGACCCGAGCGTAAAGCAAAACACAAAACACTCGAGTCAAGATTAACATTCTTATATTTATAAATCCAACTCAAGTGAAATAGCAATTGAAATACAAGTAACTCAAAGGATGTTTGAAATAACCATCCTTTAAGGATCCGTTAAACTATCTACTATGTAGTAGTGTACGATAAGTAGATAATGCCTATCAGTAATATAAGATATCAAAATAGTGTTAAGGCGTTACCATTATCCCCCTTAACACATTTTTATATAAGCGTTATAGTCTATACAGCACTGTAAACTCCACCGTAAACTAGTGGGCTATCAGGGAGTACTCCATAGGTATAACACAAAACAAATCGTAGTGGTCGCGTATAGGGATACAAGTATGACAAGGCACATGAGGCAATACCCAAGGTAGTGAAACTACCGTTTGCCTGATCCGGACTGGTGAGAACGTATCGCCGCAGCGATCGCAACACCGTGAAACAACACTCCCAAAATCAAGGGTGCACCAATCGACAACAAGTAATGAGTAGTTCGAAGAAGTGTGTTCACTCGAGGTAGCTACCCCCCATTTGGCCCGGCACGGCTCCTGTTTAAGTCATTTCCAATTTGACACAAGTGTCAAGGCTATCCATTATCGTTCTCTTTCTTCAGTCATCACGTACATCATTCCAACCACTTCATTCTGGATCATACTCCGCGTATAGTTATTAAAGTGGTTTTCGGTTTAGACAATGAGTATGTCCCTAACCGATTCTGGTTCCTTTAATAACCTTCGTAATTATTTCATCGATTGGTCGTTTATATATTTCAAAACCAAATCTATTTCAATTTCAATTAGAATTTGTAAACCAACATTTCATTTATCTTTCTAAATCAATTTCCATAATTTACGTTCCAAAACTTCCAAATTACCATTTCAAAATCTTATAATTCAATTTCAATTTCTATTTAAACAATTCAAATATTGATTCAAGTTCGTATATAAGTTTCATTCAGAAATCATTTAAATTAATTTAATTTAACATTCAAATCAATTTAAATCCATTGATCAATTTTATTCAATGTTCATTAAGTAAATTTATCATTCAAACAATTTCTATTTAATTTCCAATTCATTAAATCAATTACTTAAGTTCAACTTCACTATATTAAAACTTCAAATTGAATTAAATTAGATTTGTCAAATCAACTCTTTAAATTACAATCTTACAATAATTTCAATAAATCACATTTTTATTTCTTGTTAAAGAAAATTCAATTTCACTTATTTATTTACTTAGTTACAATTTCAAAGCTCAATTAATAAAGAAACTAAATTTCACTTATTCAAGAAGTTCAATTCCACTTATTAAAGGATTCAGTTTATTTAATTATTAAATAATTCAATCTTATTTAATTATTAAATAATTTCAAAACTTAATTATTAAATAATTTCAAACTTAATTATTAAATAATTTCAAAACTTAATCCAATCGTTTTTCAAATTTAACAACGTTCTTTCATCAATTACATTGTTAATATTTTGTTTCATATTATTAAATATTAACATTTTTCTTTCATAAAAATTCAAATTCCAACTTCATTTCAAAACCTTATCATTTATTCAAATAAAATCTTTTTTTTTAAATCAAATTATTGACCAATCGGGTTTTATTTAATTTTCTATCCTAAGTCAAAGTTTTATTTGGGTATTTATCATTTTAACCCGATTCCAATTTAATTCAAAATCAAAACATAACAAAGGGAACTTGCAGTGTGATAACTGGGATGGTGTCAAGGTAAATAAACAAGCAATAACAACAATCAATATCAATCCAATAATCAATTCAAATAATCCCGAAATAATCGTATTAATTTACATTGTTGTTTGTGCAAATTAATATAATTATTTCTAGAATCTACACTATCATTTCATATAGATTAAAGATTATTACACTAATTATATGCAATTCTACACTTGACATCAATTATTCAATTTCATACTTCATCAATTAATACAACATAAATTCAAATGGTTCAAGGGTAATTAACTAATTTCTACGTGTCAATTTATTTAAACATTTAAAGGGGTCATATTATACAAATTTAACTAATCAAATTCAACATATGTGTCGATTCAAATTTTTAACTATCCTACGTCAAATTTACTTGCATAATATTTATCACTTTATACATTACAATTTAACATCCAATATAAACAACAAACAATCAATCAATTATCAATCAAACAGGATTATCATCGTATAATTAACAAATAATGGTGTTAGATGTCACAGGTGAACTGATACAGGTAATAGCATACATATAACAGTGTAAATAACTGACAGCAGCATATTTCAATTGTCGTTTCAATTGAAATTAAATTTAATAAATAAAAGAACGTTAATCGTGAGTGATTGCTCACCTTTCGGGGCTAGAGAATATAGAAGATGATATGGATACACTGACATTGAATCACAAATCCAAGCGAAGCAAAAATCCGCACGAATTCAACGATCAAAGCTGGCTGGTACGGATTCGACGGTCAAGCTGATAGATATGAAATGGAATAAATCGAATCAGAACTGGATTGATGCAGATAAAATCGAAGCAAACGTATATTATATTATTTCTCTTAAAACCAATATTCAATTTAAATTACATATTATATTGACATATCTACACATTACACTTATAAAAACAAACATATGCCTTAATACCTCAAAATGTATATTTATATACACCACTATATACATATATACAGCTTAATATAAAGATATATATATACAACATAAAACAATAACAAGCAAAGCTTACTTAAATATTTGCAAAGGCTAATATAAACTTATACAGTCAGAAAATTATATATATATATATATTCTAACTTTTGCTCTGATGTAAAATAAAACTATAATATATGCATAGTAATACATATATTGTCATAAAATTCAACTTCATTAAAAATTATAACACGTATAAACTATATAACTCTTATACATAACATATATATTATATACTAACATCATATTAAATAACATATATATACATGGACCAATAGCACTGTAACAACTTAAAATAAAATATAATAGGTAATTCTGCTCCTCTTTATAATATATAACGTACATATTATAAAAGCTAGGGCATATTTGTATAATACTATATTATAGAAACCGTTTACACAAACAGATCACTAAAATCTACATTTAAATCCAAACATATAGTATAAAACCAAATATATACTAATACAAAGTATTTGTATTATTAACTTTACAGGAACTTTTACCGCATATTGTGCTGTTGACCAACACATCGATTGACTTTTAGTGCATATTGTGATTGAAAATAGTTGGGTGGCGTGATTCTCTTGTAACACGGAATGAGTAATTGGCTGCTACACGCCCGAGTTATATTGCCATGTACCATGGCATGGACAAACTGTTCGTTGAGTTATTTGTCTAACTACCCTTCATTAGATATACATATGTAATAATTTTATAAAAGCTGTTTGTGACTGTGAGGATGTCCACATTTTAGTTTCCGGAAGGAATAAATAAAGTGTATTCTTGGCTTTAAAAAAACATTACAGGAACTTTACACTATCTTTACAAGGACCTTACCTTTCAATTACAACCCATATGTGAATGTATACTCACGCATATGTATATCTAATAATTTAAAGCCAGAATAAAAAAAATTTACATTAAAAAAAATCTTCGCATATACACGTATATCCTACTACTCATATGGCACAATATATATTATAACATACAGTATATAACTGTCAACAAAAATTCATGTTAATAAATATAGCTTATACTAAGGTATTTCTATAAGAAAACTGTCAACTATATAACTAAGTATAACTTACACAATATAACACTTTAAAATATCATACAAATATATATATGGTAAAAATATCAATACTGTTACATAAATTTCAAATAACATACAATTAAACTAGTAAATGTATACACTAACCATACAAACAAAACTGATAATTTTAAAACATATATTTACTACAAATTAACACGCATATAAAACCAGATATATACATATCTTTCATAAATAGCAGCTACTTTGTAATTATGAACCAAAAATATTTTCAACGCATATCCAACACAAAATATAAATACTGTAACTAGGATGATATACATATACCTCTTATATAAATAAAGAGGCGGTAGAGAAAGTGTTGGAGCCACGGGTTTCATTTGAGGCGGATGGCTACTGGAGGAGTCTCGAGCGAATTGAACGAGAGTGGTAGGTCACGGCTGAGCAAGAGATGGAGGGCGGAGCAAGGTGGAGGGGAGGACGAGGTTGCAAGTGGAGCTTGGGTTTGGCACGGCACAGGCGGCGGTGGCCATGGGCGCGGGATGATGACAATGGAGGGTGGTTCGGCCTGCTGCATGTCGAAGTGGTGATGGAGCACGGTCAAAAGAGAAGGAAGGGGAAAGGTTGGGTTCGCTTTGATGGCCGAGCATGGTTTCCAGTTAGAAGATGTACAGGAAACTATAAATAAGAATGAAGCTTTTAATTTTATTTTTCCAGAAAGAACAGATCGAACAAAGAGAAAAGGAAAGGTGGAGAGAGAACAAAAGTGGAACCAGAGGAAATAATGAATGAAATGGGAACAACAAAAGTCATGAGTTAAATTCTCTAATTATTTATGGCAAGCGGCTATAGATTAACACCGAGAATAACGAAAGGGCCGGGAAACGAAGAGTTTAAAACGGATATCAATACGGCAGTCCGTTTTGCGTTTTTCGTCGTGTACGAACATCAAAATTGACAATCGAATATACCGTAGAGATCAGCACGACGAGACGATCAAAACGGTATACAGATATCAGTGGTACGATTGAATTATAAAAATTCGAATTTTCTACTAGCGGAAAATGCAGCAAAAACGCAGAAAAATAAGATCGACGGAGCTAAAGAAGTCCGAATTTTGAAAAACGAGAAATAACGTCTCACTCAGAAGATGGTTTACAATTTTTCTATGTAAAAATATTTAGGTTTCGAAAATGTTTTATTTTCATCGCTTTTTAACTGATTAAATTGAAGTAAATTTACGCGCGAAATAAACTTTCATATTTTCGGACGAAAATTTACCAGTTGCTATGCTTAACTAGACGCATTCCAAATATCAAATTTATATTTCGAAATTGTATCGTTTAAAATTTCGCAAAATTTCAATTAATAACGTTATTAAAATAGTTAAATTTTACGGGTCGTTACAGTTTATGTGTAGTGTGGTCTTACGAGATACCTTTATTTTGAAAGGTTTTATAAAACATTAAGAAACTATTTGGTTGTGTTTCTCACACTGGTTTTAACAGAGTGGTCTAGTCGTTATTTTTCTTATAATTCTCTAGTTAGACCGAACATATTTATAGATCTAGTTTGGCTGCTTTGGAGCTTCAGGAGACGAACTAGATGCCTCTAAGGCGTACTCATGTATATTTTATTTTCCACTGCATTTGTTAGTTGTATTTATTAGCAATTGTAAGGACGGGTTGTTATAACTATTCAAGCTGATGATTTGTTAGTTGACTCTGATTAATGTATGTACATTACAGTTTTGTTTTGTAAAGATCTGTTTCATATTATATGTCGGTCATCACGATGTGAGATTCTATTCTGTTTTTTCTTTCTTTCCCCAAATAACCTATCTTTCTGGCACTTGGATGCTCGGCATGTGAATACCATGTATGTATTAATGTTGACTTTTGAGGGTCGAAAAGGCGGGTTGTTACACAGTTGTAGGCTAAATTTTCAATGACTGAGTAGTTGAGCTTTAACCCAGACAAACGTTTCCATTGGAGGTATATATGCCTCTAGGTTCCTTCATCTTCTCGAACTACTATAGCACTAATAGCTTTAGCAGTTACAGCTAAATATATATAAGTCCTCACCTCTTACGTGTTTTGAGAGGATTAGCATACTGATCAAATAATCCTTCTGATTTTGAAAATCGATTTTTCATTCCTCAGTCCATTCTAAATTCCATCGCTTTTTCACTTGGTTGAAGAACCCTATGCATTTGTTGGTTGCTTTGGAAATGAATCTTCTTAGAGCGACCACCCTACCATTTAGGCTTATGATATCATTTGGCTTCTCTAGGACTCCCATATTCATTATGGCATCAATCTACTCTACATTTGCTTCAACTGCGAGCGCTTACTATGTACCCTAGAAATTTCCTTGACTTAATGGCAAAAGTATATTTCAAAGGATTTAATTTCATGTTATATTGCCTCAAGACTGCAAAAGTTTCCTCTAAAACTTACACATGACTCGATGTTGCTTTTGACTTGATGAGCATGCATCAACATATACTTCGACGGTTTTACCTATTTGATCTAAGAAAATCATATTAACTAACTTTTGATGGGTTGCTCCAATATTTTTGAGTCCAAATGTCATGAGCTTGTAGCAGTATAAACCTTTGTCTGTCACAAAACCAGTATGCTCCTGATTGTGCTCAAACATAGTTGCTTCGTACCTCTATCGATAATACAAAGTGGCTTCCTCTTGACAGTAAGGTTCGGCTCAACATCCAAACTCTCGAGAGCAGAAGGCTGGAAAATCAAAGATGGATCATGAAGATACTGACGAAGATGCGAAACATGGAATACATTATGCACCCCAGAAAGATTCTCATGCAAATCCAAACTATAAGCTAAGGAACCAACTCTCTCTAAGATGTGAAAAGGACCAATAAACCTAGGAGCGAGCTTCCCTCTCCGACCAAAACGAATCACATTTCTTAATGGAGAGACCTTAAGGAAAACCTGATCACCAACAGAAAATTCTAAATTCCTCCTACGCTTGTCAGCATACTTCTTCTGTCTATCCTGTGCAATCCTCATCTTCCTCCTAATCTCCTCGACCTTCTCAGATGCTTCTAGAATCATATCAGGACCAAGAACCAAACGATTTCGGATTCAATCCAGCAAGATGGAGATTTGCAAGGGCGTCCATAAAGAGCAGCAAATGGAGCCATTGCGATACTAGCCTGAATTCAAAAAAATTGGATAAGATAGATAAATGTTCAAGACAACCTTAAACAAATATTTGAGATTATACCTGATAACTATTGTTATATGTGAATTCAACAAGATGGAGATGATCTTTCCAAGATCCTCCATAATCAAGGACACAGGCACGAAGAAGATCTTCCAGAGTCTGATTCACTCTTTCCATTTGACCATCAGTCTGCAGATGGTAAGCAGTGCTCAGATTCAAATGAGTACCTAAAGATTCCTGAAAAGCTTTCCAAAACTGACTGGTAAAGATGGGATCTCTATCACAAACAATACTGACCCGAACACTATGAAGACAAACAATCTCTCTCATATAAACCTCAGCTAAACTCAAAGCAGAATGGTTGGACCTAACCGGAATGAAATGAGCTGACTTGGTCAATCTATCCACAATTACCCAAATACTCTCTTTACCTCTCCTAGTCCTCGGTAATCCATCAATAAAATCCATAGAAACTTTTTCCCATTTCCAATTAGTAACCTCAAGTGGTTGCAATAATCCAGCGGTCTTCTGATGATCAGCCTTAACCTGCTGACAAGTTGCACGTCTACTAACAAAATGGAGATATCACGCTTCATACCACTCCACCAATACAGCTTCTTCATATCATGGTACATCTTCATCACACTTGGATGAATAGAAAGTCTAGACCGATGATTTTCTCGAAGTAACTCTTGCCTCAATCCATCGACATTCGGGACGCAAATCCGATTATTAATCCTTAAAATCCCTTCATCATCGCTAAGTTCCACTACCATCTTGGCTACTACCACCAACCCTGCTACAAACATTTTCCTTAATAAGCCTAATTATCCTATCCTCATCCTGCTTAGCAACAATACGATCCATAAGAGGAGAAGAAACAACAAGCTGGCATAACATCGCCTTCTTCCTACTCAAAGCATTGGCTACAACATTAGCTTTCCCGGGGGTATAGTTGATGTCAAGGTCATAAGAAGCAAAGAACTCTAGCCACCTAACTTGCCTCAAATTCAAGTCCTTCTGGGTGAAAATATATTTCAAAGACTTATGATCCGTAAAGAGCTCAAAATTAAATCCTAATGGATGATGTCTCCAAAGCTTCAAAGCAAAAACTACGACAAGCAATTCCAAATCATGGGCTGCATAATTGGCTTCATGAGTCTTCAACTGACGACTGGCATAAGCGATAACCTTCCCATCCTGCATCAGAATAGCACCCAAACCTTCACGACTTGCATCAGTGTATACCGTTAATCCCTCATTTCCATTTGGAACGGTAAGAACTGGCGCGGAAGTAAGCTTGCGCTTTAACTCATTAAATGCATCTTCACACTTATCATTCCATCTAAACTTAGCATTCTTACGAGTTAGAGCGGTGAGAGGTGCAGCAATCCGAGCAAAATTCTCAATGAATCTCCGATAATAACCGGTAAGGCCCAGAAAACTACGGATATCAGAGGGAGTCCTAGGAGTTTCCCAATTCTAAAATAGAATAGGGGGAATAAGAACCGAGAAAGAGATAGAATAATTAATGTACAAAGCAAAGAAGAGAAGATAGACTTACATTGATCGCAACGATCTTAACTGGATTAATAGAAACTCCATTACCAGAAACAATATGTCCAAGAAATCGGACTTCATCTTTCCAGAAATGGCATTTCTAGAATTTAGCCTTCAACTGATGACTCTTGAGAGTTCCCAGAACAAAGCTAAAATGAGATTCATGCTCCTCCTCTGACTTAGAGAAAACAAGAATATCGTCGACGAATACTAGGACAAACTTATTAAGAACATCACGAAAGACACGATTCATAAGGTCAACAAAGAAAGCTGGGGCATTAGTCAAACCAAAAGGCACAACTAACCATTCAAAGAAACCATCCTCATAACGGAAAGCAGTTTTGGGAATACTTTCCTCGGCAATTCTGAGCTGGTGGAAACCGATGGCAAGATCGAGCTTAGAGAATATAGTAGCTCCATAAAGCTGATCGAACATATCATTAATACGAGGCATTGGATATCTGTTTTTCATAGTGAGCTTGTTCAGCTCCCAATAATCAGCACACATCCTCAAAGAACCATCGGACTTAGTGACAAAAACCACCGCTGCTCCCCATTCGGAATGACTAGGTCTGATCAAACCTTGGAGAACAAGCCTTCAATTTGCTTCCTCAACTCAACCTTCTCGCGGGGTGCCATCCTTCTGGGAGGAAGAACTATAGGTCGAGCTCCAGGAATAAGATCAATACGAAATTCGATTTTCCATTTAGGAGGTAAAGAAGTGACTTCACCAAATACATTGGGGTAGAGTTTGACCATAGGAGTAAAATCAAGATCACTAGGGGAGGAATCAAGAGAATAGATAAAACTACATGCATACTCCAGAGGCATACGGCACTGAATCACCAAAGGGTTTCCAAAATCATCAACAAGGGAAACAGTCTGGGTTTTACAAGAGATAACAACTTCATGCATCTTCAGCCAATCTCCTCCAAGCAATATGTCAAAAACATCGAAACCAAGAACATAGAAATTACCAAAAAAGCGATGGTCGAAAAAGAAGAGTTTCACCTTTTTACAAATCCTACTAAGGTTCGTGGGACCACTAATAGGATTAGAAACACTCAAAGGTACAATTGCATACTCAGGTGAAAGGATATGCTCAAACTTATCACAAAGATCCACAGAAATGGAACTAAGTATCAAATAAAACAAGAACAGGAAAATTAAACAAAGTAAAGGTGCCCTGGAGAGTACCTTGGGTATCACTAGGAGCAGGTGGAGTAGGCGGAGCACGAGTGGAAGAAGTCATGGCAAAGACTCCAGATGTCTTGCCTTTCTGATACAAGGGACAATCATTCTTGAAATGGCCAGGTTGCAAACAGACATGGCAGAGGTTGTTCTTGGTATTCTGAGGTGGAGGAATGGCGGCACTGGCAGGTGCTGGACAACTGTTGGCATAGTGACCCTTCTGATCGCACTTGAAGCAAGTGATGGAAGAAAGATCAATAGGCTGCCTTCGAGAAGAAGAAGATCCTAAACCTGGATTCTTAAGCCAATTCTGCTTCTGTCGATGGAAATTAGACTTCCTTATCTTCGAGTTGCCAGAAGAAGGCTGAGATGAAGGTGCACGAGCAACAGATGCTTCCTTAGAAGTGGGGTTCTCATATCTAATAGCCATATCCATCAATCCAGTAAAAGGCTCTGCACATGAGAAATCAGATGATCATAAAACTCTGAGCGAGCTCCAGCTATAAACTTCTCATTCTTCTTAAGAGGGGTATCAATCAAGTTAGGACCAAACTTGGAAAGTTCATTGAACTTCCACTCATACTCAGAAAATGACATATCCCCTGCTTAAGATCCATAAACTCCATGTATAGCTGAGACTTCCCAGCTTCTAGCATCCACTTCGCCACAAAAGCCTCCCAAAACTGTTCCGAAGAAATATCTGCCTTAATAGTGTTGGCTGTAACTGACTCCCACCAATCCAGGGCTGCCTCTTGTAACTGCCAAGCTGCTAACTGACGCTTCTGAGCGTCAGTGATCTCCAAACCAGCGAAATTCCTTTCCAAACACCTCAGCCACTGTTGAGCCTCAATGATGGTCTCTGATCCCGTAAACTTAGTACCACCTAGCTGAGTGAACTCCTTATAGAGAATGGTAAACCTAATGAGTGCAACTAGTGCTGGAACTGGGGCAACACCACGACCCTGACCTCTGCCATTCCTCCACCTCAGAATACCAGGAACAACCTCTCCCCGCCGTTTTGGACCATTCAAATCGACAATAAAACCACTAGACTTGAATAATTCAAAACAACAGATTGTTAATAAAATTGGGGCAAATAAAATCAATCACAGAATCACAGACACAGAATATCAGAATAACTCACAGCAGAATAAAATAAACATAGGAGTTCATGAAGCTCTTAGATACATAGTCTTAAACTAATACATAATACCCAAGTCTGAACACAAATACAACGGAAAGTTTAGATACATAAGTTCTCTACTACAAAAGCAAAAGCTGAGTGGAAATAACTGGAATGGAAATATCAGGTAGACAGCTAAATCTCCGGCGGATCTCTAGCTCCAAAAAGATGAATCCAAAGCTGTGAAACTTAGGCTGACCCAAGCGTATAGCAAAACACAAAACACTCGAGTCAGGACATACATACTTATAAAATGTAAATCAACTCAAGTGAACTGCAAAAGAAATGCATCAGTAACTTAAAGGATGCTTGGGATCGCCCATCCTTTAAGGATCCGTTAAACTATCTACTATGTAGTAATATACGCTATTATGATAATGTCTAAAGTAAAGTAAACTATTAAAATAGTGTTAAGGCATTACCCATTTCCCCTTTAACACATTTTATATATTCCCATAGTCTATACAGTACCGTAATCCCGCCCGTATTGGACGTCGTCAGAGGGCACTCCATAGGTATGGTACAAAACAAACTCTTAGAAGGCGCGCTAGGGTAGGTGACATGGCACAACTAGGCAATGCCAGGGTAGATATACCAATTACACTTCCGGACCGTTGGTAATGCATAGCCGCAACTACCGCCCAACTCGATCCACACTCCCGAATCAAAGGTGCGTGCCAAATCAATCACAACGTAATAGAATGGCTAACGATGAAGTATGTCTGATCGGAGGAGCAACCTCACTTGGCCCGTCAATTGCTTTTGTTTTAGCCACCTTATGCTAACTCACGGGAGTTAGGTCCACGTATGTATACCTTTAGGATTGTTTCCACCATCCTACTTCATTCTGGAATCTCCACCGCGTACACAGTTGTTAAAGTGGTTTTCGGTATCGACAGAGAGTATGCCCATATCCGATCCCGGTCACTGTAACAACCAAACGTTATTATAACCCGTGGTTATTTCAATTTCAAATGGTTATTATTCTTTAAAATATTATTCATTTTTCCAAACTTGTAACACTTCCAAATTTTGTTTAATTATAACCCCTTGAAAACGTAAAAATTTAGAGATCATAGCACTTTAAAATGTAACCTTTAGAACCATAACATTCGGAACTATAACCCTTTAGAAAATTTTGTAGCATTCTGGAAATGTCACTTTTAAGAAAACGCAGCAGTGCAGAATTGTTACTGTAAGAATTCGCAGCAGTGCATAATTGTTACTATAAGAATTCGCTGCAGTGCAGAATTATTACTGTAAGAATCCCAGTAGTGCAGAATTGTTCCTGTAAGAATTCGCAGCAGTGCAGAATTGTTACTGTAAGAATCCCAGCAGTGCAGAATTGTTACTGTAAGAATTCGCGGCAGTGTAGAATTGTTACTGTAAGAATTCGCAGCAGTGCAGAAATGTTACTGTAATACTTCCTACGACAATAGTTTATAAAATCAAATAATATATATATATATACAGTTTTTATCATAGTCATTATATCATTCCTACTATATTACTCTAATTTTAGCTATTTGGTCATTAAAGAAACCACACCTTTAGTTAAATAGCTTTGTTACTATAATGTCAAAATTTAAAGCTGAAATCCTTAGGCTAAGTTAAAATTACGTTATTAACTTACACTTTATTTTCTTTTCAGTAAATAACATTTATCATTTTTATTACCCAAGTTATACCATTTACATTAGTTAAAACTTACATGTCAAATGTACGTTTTAACTTACATTTTTTTTCCACAAAAAAACCATTTATCATTTTAATCACTATTACATGAATTAAAACTTACAATTTATAGGTTAGAATAAAATATCATTATTAAGTCAAATCGGATTATTAAATTTCAATTAACCTTCATTATGTAAATTAGATCCCAAAATTTACATTTCCAACTATTTATTTCTAATAAAAAATTTAACTCATGTAAAAAAATTCATAGAAATTATTACATTAAATTTTAGTTGAGATTCATATATAGAAATCCAAAATACTAATAATTTTTAGAAAATCATTTTAAATCAACCACGGAGTCTGTATAAAATTCTCTACCCTAGGGTCAAGTAAATACGGACATATACCATTTCAGTCTGCAATTTATTAATTTTCCGGGTTTTATATCATTTCAAACCCGCAATCCCAAGTCAAATAAAATTGCTCAGGCCTATCATTTCAGCCCATAATAATTTTCCTTAATCTAAAGATCATTTGGGTATGTATCATTTCAACCCATAGTGAAGGAACTTGCAGTGTGAGAACAAAATATGAAATAAATAGAACAATAAATAACATATCATGGCATATGATCACAATAGGTTTAATATCATAGGAAATAACATAATAAAACATAGGTGAAATTTCTAACTTGCATATACATATCCATACAATTCAATTGTTGTCAATTCACCAAAATATAAGTATGTTGTCAAGAGTGATTACTCACCTTTTTTGGTTAGAGAAGTGATTCCAAACACAACACAACAACTACAACAAGCACAACAATTACGGACAAGCTTGAGTGGGAGGAGAATCCAAATCCAAAGCTGTGAAAAAATAAAATAAATTTCATATGTAAACAAATAGAATTCGCATAGAAAATAAAAGTAGAATTTTTTTATATTGGTAAACATATGAAAGGGCTTGTCAAAGGGACCCATAGTTTTGGTCTAGGGTTTGTTTGGGTTCGGTCTAGGCTAGATTTGAGTGGGGTTTGGTTCGACTAGGGCTTGGGTTAGGGTTTGGGTTCAGTCTAGGCTAGGGTTAGGGTTCGGTTGTGGAGAAGGTGGTCACGGCCAAGGCAAAGCAAGGGGAAGGGTGAGGTGATGGTTCGGCTATAGGGTTTGTGGTGGGAAGAAGAGGAGTGGAGGCCGAAATTTGTTGAAGAGGTAGGGAAAAAGGAAGGAGGAGAAGTGGTTTTGGCTAGGGTTTTTTTGTTGGAGGAAGAGGAGATGGGTGTGGTGATGAGCATGGCCGAAATTTGAGGAAGGAGGAAAGAGAAAATTTTAGAGGAGAAGTCCAGGGTTTTGAGGAGGAAGAGGAAGAAGAAAAACTTACATTAATTTCTTTCTGCGGAGGCACAAATGAAAATGAAGAGTCTAGCAAAACCCTAGGATATTATATAGTCATCTCAATCATGTGGCTTCTCATCTACTAAAGAAATTCCTAGCCCAATAGTACAAGCCCAAAATCAAAATGTAAATAAGACAAATGTTATAGGAAAATAACAGCGTGTAATACGCCAAAATTTGTAAATTTTAAGAAGTAGAAATCAAAATTTTACAAAACGAAAAACAAAGAAAATGTTAGAATTAAATCCATCTTCATAAAAAATAGTAAAAGTTCAAAATTCAAATTTTAAAATTTTCACAGAATGTCAAACTTTGACCAAAGTTGACCAAAATTTGCATTTTAAGAAAAATATTTATTTTATTAAATTTGGAAGAACATTTCACATCAAATCCCAAAATATTACATTAAATTTCCAAATTTATCAAATTTTGAAATAATTATATTTAAGGTTTTAAATGAATTTTCATTTAAAATATTTTCAAAATTTGCGGGTTGTTACAAGTTCCAACTTATTAATTCTTTTAGAACCCTAACATAGCTTTCATATTTGGTACATGAAGGCTATGCCGTAGTTCTGCCCATTGAAGCAAGTGTTAGGATTGTAGATCAATCCCTATGCTTTGTGGCTATCTCAAGTTACTGATGCGGTGCTTCAAACCATCCCTATTTTATCATGGAAGCATTTTGAACATACATTGAATTTTAAATATATGTATATTTTAATGAAAGCACTTAATATAATTTTTCCTTATTCATATCATAAAAGATTAATATTTTTAGAAGGAGTCTTGTGATTTAGCAAATCAACAGATTTGTTACTTTTCTTTTCGAATAAGTTGATTATCCATGTTGAACTTTAAGCTATATTTCGATTAGGGAATAAATTCACATGCTTAATTAATGCATATCAAGTTTTTTCTATCAAAAGTATGTTGCTTCATTTGTTCCTTACTTATAAATACAATTTTTAAGTTCATCCTTTATCTAGTTGTAGCATAATCGGAGTAACATTTAATGAATCACAAGTTAAACACATTTATTTTGAAGTGATTATTGATATTTATTTGATTTAGGTTGATATCTAAAAGAGCAAAAATTCATTTTTGGATAGTTCAACTATTCCATTGTGTTCAGAAGGGTAGATGGGAAAATTTTGATTTGCAATATGTAAGATTTCGACAATTTCACGAAATCAGGTATTTCGGGTGTAACGACCCTGAATTTTAAATAAGTTTAAATTGATAATTAATTTAATTTTAGAATAAAAATGTGTGAAATTCATTGGTAAATTGATTTGAGTTTCCCTAATTTAAATAAAAATAAAAATGTGTTAAATCATTTGAATTTAAATTTCAAGTAAATGGTTTAATAATAAATGATAATAATAAATATTAGAATTGATGGTTTATATTAGAAATAGAAATTATTTATATTATAAGATAATAAGACAATAAAAATGAAATAACACTTAAATAAAATCTAACAACAAGTTTAAAATAGAAATTTATTTATTACAAAGACAAAAGAAAAGATAAAAGTTTATTCAAGTGCTTTCAATCAAATAAAAGGAAATAATATACTCCAATATGAATCAAGAAATAAAATACATTCAAGCACAAACAAATAAAAATATATATATATACACTTGTAAAACAAACAAACAAAAATATATATATTCAAGTGTAAACAAATCAAAGTTTGTGTGAATAATAAAATGAAACAAGTAGATATATATGTGAATAGCTTGCATAAGGAGACAACATCATATGCTCAAGAATGAAACCAGACAACACAAAGAAAAAGAAAAAGAAGATAAGCAAGCTTATATAAGAAGACACTAGTACATAGATAATTTTATATATAAATTTGTACAAGATAATTAATGCGTGAAAACCTTAGTACACCATACTACATCATTTCAGCCTACAAAACTTAGGAAATATCTCTGCCTATTGTACCAAAGAAAAATATAATTACCTGATGTGCAAGGGAAAATATATTACCCTGTCTACCTCATTTCCATATATCAATTCTTTCCATCAGTTCGTCCATTCCAAGCTAAGAAAAATATAAAGTAAATAACATTTCATAACTTAAACAAAAATTCAACTCGAACCAAAGATCAAAGAAGAAAGATTTCAGCTTGCAAATTTTCAAAAGCTCTGTTCTTCATTCTGGAAATCACTGTGAGTAACATTTTTTTAAAAAAAATTACTTAACTATAGATATGGTTGCATGTTAATGCCTGTGTTAATTATGATTTGTGTGAATATAGATAAGTAAGTTTTTGTATATATATATATATATATATATATATGAATGTATGATGTGTGCATGTCTGCTAATGTCTGGAACATCTCTGTCCCTGTTTTAAGCTCAGTTTTTAATCTAAATCCTCTATCTCTTGATCTAGTCATTGATATGATTTAAGTTACAAACAAAACTTGTTTGTTTGATCACAGAGTTGGTTTTAAAATTTTATGCAAGTTAAAATAAATTAAAATTTGCTCTGGAAAACCATAAGAACAGTAAAGCTTGAGTTAAGTGAAAATTTAAATATCCTGATTCTTTGATCAAGAATATAAATCGAATACTTAAACTTAAACTTGATTTTTGAAACTGAAACCATGATTTTTAGTTATGGGATATGAGAGCAGTTCTTAGTTGAACGGAAATTGCTTTTTAACCAATTTCTGGTGATCTCGTCGATGGGGGAGGTCGTGGTTATTTGGGGTGGTAGCGGAGTGAATGTAGTGTCGAGGAAAAATAGTGGGATGGTAGTCAGATGGTTGTGGTGGCGACGGCGAATGCGAGAAGTTCGTAAACCTAATTTTCGTCGAGGCTATGTATTTTGGTTCATTTATGTCTGTGGGCGATCGAGTTCAGCGCGATTCGAGGAGATGGTAGTGGAAGTATCGATGAGTGTCGGGCCGGAGTTGTAGACCTTTAGGTGGTCAGAGTTCGGAGAACGGCGGCATTCCAGGTCTGGAGGAGTACTTGTTCTTTTTGTTGTTCCAAGTTCTCGAGTTTGAGCTCGATTTCGAATTCGAGATGAAGGCTGGGTTCTGGTGGTCGGGGAGAGGAGTGTGGAAGGTCGTCGACTTGCTCGACGATGTGAGGTTGCCTGAAGTCGACCATCGGCGTCGTGCACATGTATGTGCACGAATTCTGGAAGCCTGGGAAAAATTGGGTTGGTTGAAATGAAGTAGGGTTTGTTCGTGTGTTTTCTCGAGTGTTTACTCGAGATATTGAGGGGTATGACTCGTAGCAGGAATAGGGTTGGCTCGGGTATAGCTTTGCTTCAGATTTTTCAAACCTGATTTGGTTTCTGGGATTAAAACTGAATCTAAAATTTATAAATTAAAGTTTAAACTGAGTTTCAAATTTGAGTTTAAATATTAATTCTAGTTCAGTTTGGAAATTTAGTTTGGGAAATAAAGTTTTAAAAATTAAATTGTTTTAATACTTAAAATTGTTAAGTATTGAAAAGGAAAAATTTGAATTTAAAATGAAATTTGAAATTATAAAGGAAGGATTAATTAATAAATGAGATTTGTTAAGATTAATTAAAAATTAATTACTTAATGTAATTAATGTAAATAGAATAATTAATTATGTAATTAGAGATCATTAACTAATATAATTAATGATGTAATTAAGGGTTGGTTAATTAAGATTGATTAATCAATGATAAGTGATTATGAAATAATTAATTAATGTAATTAATTTTAGTTAATTAATTAATGAAGTAATTAAAGGTTAATTATTGTAATTGGTTAAGAATAATTAATTTGTGTAATTAATTAAGGATAATTACTTAATGTAATTAGAGTGTAATTAATCATTGATTAAAGATAATTAATGAAAATAATTATGTGGTTGATAAATTTAAAACCACACGATTTATTCATCTTAATTGAAGATGGTTGATTGTTATTGAATGTTGTGTGATGGATTGATATATCTGATATGTGGTGTGATGCTATGTAATATGAAATGCTTTGTGCTGAGCTGTTATATCTGTGATGAATATACGGTTGTATGAATATGAAAACCCTTTGGACCCGTAAAACGGCATTTGAATTTCGATGCGACAGGGAGTTGGATTCCAGTTTGTTATCCGAAACCCACATCGAATCGTAATGATGAATCTTTGTGATCGATAAATTTACTTTACCTGTGAATCTGTGAATGAAGATAAGCGTTTTAAATCATACCGCTTATCGATATTGATATGCTTAAATCTGTGATGATGTGATGATTTGTAATGTTGCACTATTGTGTTAAACCCCTGGACCACACTTTTACACACACAAATATGGATTTCACGAGGAAATCTGTTAAGTCATAGATGATTTAAATTTAATGTTTTTGAAACTGAAATTTTAATTTCAATTGATTTTGGAAATGAATTTGGGTTAAATGTTAAAGCTTTTGAAAAGGAGTTTTAAGATAAAAGTTATTTTGAATAACTTGGTAAAGTTTTTCAATTTAAATAATTTAATTTGAATTTGAATTCAAAATTTGGAATTGAATTCCATGTTTGCAAATTTTGGTTAAAGATGCTATAAATGTGTTTATATGAATTTAAACCATTTTAAAAGTATGGTTTTGAGAATTTGAATTTAACCCAAAGACTTTAACTCGTATAAAAGAATCAGATTTTCCGAAATGAAAACTATTTGTTTTCAAATAATAGAAGCTTTCATATAAGGAATGAATTTCCAATTGTGTCGAAAGAATTTCAAATTGAAAGGTAAATGGTTTTCCGAGTTATGAATAAATCTTTGTGAAAGATTGTTGAATTTTGTTTTGAAATTGGAAAGATGTACCTTTTGTATAAAAGGTCAAAATGGAATTGTTTTGAAAGCTATAAGTTAAATCTTGATTTAAGGATTTAATGAGTTAATCCAATTGAAATGGAAATCGATTTGAAAATCTACGAATAGATCTTTGTGAAACTGGGTGAACTTTGTGAGATGAATCTTTTTGTGTAAAAGGTTAAAATGGTAATGTGTTTAAACCATTTGAAAGAAAAGTTTTGGGTAATAAGTTGTGACTTAACTGAAATCCCAATATCCATATGTTTTTAAATATTACGCTCATTATTCGGTTTATCCGGGAGAGGACTTTGTGTCACATAACCCATTCCGAATAGTGATACGACGTAAATGGATAGCATTTGAAGACCGGTGTTGAAGACCGGGTGTTTGCGAGAACGATAGGATAACCTATCCATTGTCTCTGCACTAAGTAGCTACGGTATAGAGATTCCCTAAGTGATGGGAAGTCCGATCGGGATTGTGAATACCCGGATTGCAAGGGCTTCTTTGGAAGTGCCTTCGGTTCTGTTCGAACCCGGAACAGACTTTTATGGTTGTATGTCTGACATTACACTTTGATATATAAAGCTGATTTCTTTCAAATACATTTTTGTTTGGTGGCGGAGAATTTATTCTCTTAGCTTAACACCCTTCTCTGAGACGTACGAGCTCAGAGGTTACGTAGTTGAAGGTTATTAGTGATATACTCCCAATTTGGTAGTGTGGCATGCTAAGTGTTGCTGTGTGTTGCTGATCATTTGTTGATCATTTTTTGATCAAAGCATGGCTTTTATGAAAAGCGTAGCTTTGTGGACGAGACCTCATCGAGCCTCACAAACCGGTAATGGTCGAAACAGGAAAGATGCAGCAAGGTTTCAGGGGTAGCTCCCCTAGGGTATGTCCATTCCTTTTGGAAAAAGGTGGTATCATGGTATGGAGCCCAGATATTTTACCTGTGTGGTTGCTCCAATCTCATTTACTGTGTGATTGTTGCTTTGTGATCGAGGTACCTTGGATAAAGGTCGCAAACGACTAGGGGTGGAATATCTCAGGTTTAGTACCCGGGAAGGGGGTAACCGGCCTTGTGTTGGCAGAGAGTAGTTGTCTCTCGGGGCGTCCCTCCAGAGGCATTCCTACATGGCATAGGAAGTTCCTTAGCCTGACTATTTGTTGGAAAATCCAAAGAAACAATACGAACCCAATACGGTTTTAGTTGTACAACCTATTATGGAATGTGGCGGTAACCTGCTATTGAACATAGTAGCTATAGTAAGCATACAATAATGGTTGTATGCTGGCTAAGATTTTTATTATATTTTCGAAGTGTTTCCACACTATGCACTAGTCATAATATCAAAGAATTTTCCCCGTAGTAAGCATGTTTGACTATCATAAGGAGAAATCTCCTCCAATTCTGCGTTTGCATTGTGTGTGTGGCGGGAGGCCTTATGGTAGTTTCATTTTCCAAAAAGCATTGCAGATTTCAATGTTTAAAATTCTTTTGTTGTTTATTTTAAAGATAAACTATTTTTGTTACTCATACCAGTCCCATGATTGACCCGGAGTTTATTATTCCCTTCCTAAACTCTGGGTGCCCATAATTTTCCACACGGGCAGTCTAGAGTTGGGTTTTTCAGATAGTCAGGTTCAGTGGAGTATCTGGAACTAGTTCAGTGTTTGGAGTTCACTCACCGGATAACCTCACTTGCTTATCTTTGTGAAATGTGATGGTGATTCGAGCTTGACGTAGGAGTTGTCGGATTCATTCTCTTTTTCAGATCATTTGGAGTTATCAGTTCTGTTGTTTCCGCTGTAACATTATTATTTGTCTCTGATATTGTTGTATCATATTGATATCATTGTTGTATATCATATTCTGGATATTGTATCATTTGTTATGTATATGATATTATTCATTTCTTTCTTCCACTGTGTTGTTGTACTTACTGTGTTATAAGCTCTGGCGAGCCAGATTCGGCGTTTGAATCTGCGGCATTCGAGTACAAGTGAAGTGCGGGTGCCGATTTTTGAAGGCCGAGTCAGGATCGTTATATCGGGCTTAACACTTGTTCAGGAGTAAAAACCTGATACTTTGCTATAAGTATAGGGTTAGTGGAAGCCTAGAAGCCCCACCATCAGAAGTTAACTCTAATACCAAAATTCTTCCATAATCACCATCTAATGGTAGTTATTGTCCACTAATTACAAATCAGGTCTAAAAATATGGAGCGCTTAAATAAAGCAAATTATAAATCAGATTGTTCATCTCGACATGGTGAGTAGATTGAAAGCAAAGGTGCATGAATTGGCCGTAATTCCTGGTAAAAGTTGATGGTGGTGAAACCCCTAATGGAATTTTTGCATTCTTAATTTGGGTAACAATAGGCAATAAATTTGGTCTTAATAGGTGGGCCTCATTGAGGTGAGTCGAATGGTGGTAAATTGAGTTGTAAATTGACTTACCTTGATGGAAATCAGCAAATTAGGGTTCATATCGAAAGAGTTAGTGGCATTCCCTAGGGTCAATTAAGTAATTTGTTACATATATCTAACTCTATAGTGAATCTTATTCGTAATAAAGGTATTTAATTTCTGTTATGCACACTGTTACATTGTGGTATAATTAATTAAGCGATTAATTTAAAGTATATTAATAATGAGATTACAGTTGCAAATAGTTGCAATTATGAGTAATTAATCATAAAATAAAATAACATTTTTTTATAAATATTCATGGTCAAGAATTTCGAGAAATGATATTGATACATCCTTTGAGGCCAAAGTGTGTAACCCTCTCCGAACGTTGGGCTATATATTACTAATGGTTGTTAGGAATATATATAGACACACACACATATGTGTACACCCACCCACACATATATATATATTTGTGTGTGTCTAAACTATGTATATATGGTACTATAAATATTTGTATACAAACAATATGCACATATTATAGTATTTTTAAACATACACACGCACACACTTAGGTATTTATGTTCCCGTATTCATATGAAATTATCGTATGCATATGTAAGTATAATTTATATGTAGATACAATAAATATAAATCCAAATACCTATATGTATATGTATGTGTTACACACACATATGTATGTAAGTATGCATGTATGTAATTATACACATGTTTATGCATCATTACACGATCATGCCATATTATGTATATACGAGAAATATTCAAGATAAATATTGAAATAAATAAGTCAAAGGATTAATTAAGCAAAAAAAATTAAACAAAATATGATTTTATTTAAATAGGTAGATCGGATCTAATGCTTGTTAATAAACTTAGCTCATTAAGATCCAAACGGGGATTTCATTTTGAAATGCACCCATTTCACCCACTACTAGCATTCGGGTCGACCCCAATATGTATAAACCTAATTTTTTACAGTAGTGGCCTTAGTTAAAGATAGTAGAGGTGGTCGATGGGGTTGGCGGTGGTGTGCAAGTGACGATCGTGGTGGTCACATGCTCAAAAGTGGCATGAGATGGAGAATTTATCGATCAAAGGTGGCGAACTGGGGTGAAGAAATAGCATGATGGGTGTTGAAGTCATTGGTGTATTTTCACACTTTACTCCTATAAATTTGTAATTGCAAATTAAACCCAATAATTTCTAATTATTATAAACTTTGCAAGCAATATCACATTCACTCGCAATTTTTTGCACTCGAACCATCGTCATATGATAGACAATTTAGCATGTGGTTTGCAGATTTTTGTGGCTGTGTGGAGAAGTGCCTTAGCAAAGTTCAAAAGTCATAAGCATTTCCATTTTATATTTAAAACAAATATTCCTATACACACACACTCTCTCGTTGATTATGGTAATATCTCTTGGACGATTGACTAGATATTATGATTTTTAGTTATGAAATACAATTGGATTGGATTGTTTATTTGTTTGAGTTATTATATTATTCTGAGATGACAAACATTAAATCTCTAAAACATTAAAGTAGTATCATAGGATATGATAGTCATTTTATGGTTATGTTTGCCTAATTAAATGTATATTGCATATTTTATGATAATTATTATTTGTAGTTCCAAGAAAATTAATAACCTTTCCTTTTTCTTTTTTTCCAAGGAAAGCCTATTTTATAGTGGGTCGTCCACAGTCTTATAAATAAATGAACATGTGTGAGGCTTAATATGTTCACAACTTTGAATACAACAATGAAGAATAGGACAAAGAATGAAATACCTTAACTACTATGCTTAAACTACACTAGTCCTCCTTCGAGGAGGAAGAGCTCCTAGAACCTGGAGTCAGGGCAAGGTCTATAACATAGACATAGATTGAAAATAGCCTGGCGAGATCTGATATATAGCTAGTAGAGTCAACAAAATAAATGGAACTCCTATCCCCACTGTCATCCTATAGGACTTCTTGGTTGTTCTTCCCCAGATCACCATTAGAGATGAGAGACAAGGTGTCCCCATCAATATGGTAGAGCAAATATCTTCTCCATTAACATTATCCACAAACTTGAAATACGTATCACTAGTAGGCGAGTATCTGAACTACGTGGATAAATAATATCATGTTTTCTCAAGATTATTCCATATGATAGGACCATTTGGCTCAAAAGGCGAAGTTGTGACTATAGAAGGACGGTATATAACAACAGGTTCCATAACCTAATCAAGACCGATAGTACACATGTTAGAAGGAGGGTGTATTCTATTAAGAGAAGGGGATAAACACAGAGGAGGCACTTTGTGGATCCACTTTCTAGTAGAAGGTTTACACAATGGAATCTTTTCTGGAATAGGAAATCTATATCATCTACTTTCGCTAGAATAGACACTGGAGCTATGGGTGAATGCTTGTAGTCATAAGTCAAGCGACCAAGGAAAAGACAAGTAGTACAAATAGATGGTTTCCTATTGTAACTGAAATCAACTACGACTACCTTCTCTAAGGTTGTTTCAATTGGCAAGAAAGACGGTAATAGTCTATCAGGCTTAATGTCAATCAAAGCTTTCGCATACTAAAGTCTATCACGCTTAACCATTCCAATATTAAAGCAAATTAATAATCCAATCAAATTTGCCAACTAATCAACTCCAACCGTAAATTGTACAGTAAGTGGGATTTTTGTAATTAACTAATTGAATTTACATAGAAAACTATCAAAAAATGAAACATTGGTATTATTTATAAATTTGGAGGAAAAAAATTATATATAACAATTTTGAGATGATTTTTACATGAAAATAAACATTGAGTTTAAGAAAGATTTTTATTCATGAATTTCTAAAGAATTCACAAATAATAATGGTAAACTAGTTTTATTTGAATTTAGAGTATTTTATTATTTACAAAATGGATTTCAATTTTAAATAAATAATAACTTAATGGTTTCGGAGACATCCTTAGTAAAATTTTAAACTAATAATGTTGATAAAATTGTTTGGAAAGAATTATAGTATTTTATTATTTAATTCCGAAGCAAAGTAATAATAGAAAAATTAATTTTGGTGCATATAGGTTATTACTATTATTACGAAAATAAATACTATAATGGTATTTCAGTAAAATTTTGGTTCACTAATTAATTCTTTGTAATAAATAATAATAAATTTTTAAGTATTTCAAAAATGAAATGTTATGTTTCTGAAATAGTTGAGTAGAATATCATTATTATTTTATATAAGGGTTTTATTGTAGATTACTAAGAAAGATGATAATGTTATATTCCTAGAAGAATTAAATGAGAATTTATTTTTGAAAAAATAGTAATATGATGTATTGAAGATATAGATATCATTATTTTGAATAAATAATATTCAAGTGACCTTTCAAGATTTAAAGTAAACTATTATTATTGATTTTGGAGTGTGTGGATAATAATAAAGTGATTTTTAATATTCGATAGGAGTAAATAATATTTTGAATAGATAATAATAACAAGATTTTAACAACACTATAAGTGATGTAGTATTATATATTATTTTCCAGGTGTTTGTATGCATTTTTGTTTACCATTTATTACCATGCTATTAGGAGGTATTTACTATTTGTAGGTATATACCATTGTGTAGTTAAGTTTTTGTACGCGGTAACCATTTGTTAGTTAGCAGTCCTTACATTGGTCTTTGTTGATTGTCACTATATACAGTTATAGGTAAACCATTTGTTAGCATGTATAGTAGTTTGTATTCACCGATAGGATATGTTGCTTCCCTAATAAATCCATGAAGTCGGACCAAACATGACAAAAAAACCCTTTGCATTTAACTTCATCTCATCAAATGCATGCTCGAATAGAATGTTTAATGAGCTTCCACTATCAACCAGAATTTGAAGAACAATAGCAAGCTCAGTCTTGGTTGTTATGACTATAGGGTCACATGTTAGGCTTTCGTCCCATTTTCATCTCTATCTTTTGAAGAAAACTTCATCATCAAACATGCGAGACTGCAAAGCTCAGGGACCATCCTCTAACACATTATAGGTATCTGGCGGCATGTCCTCCAAAGATCTTCATTATTTTTTCCGTAGTGGACTGAGTTTTTCCCACGGGTTACGGACCACCATTAATGGTATTAACTACCAAGTCATCCTTCGGTGAATGTGGAACAACTCAACTTATCCCTTCTCCATCACCTCGACGTGGTCACCTCGGAGGTTGGTTGTTCCTTGTCCGTCTCCTTTTTTTCTCATATTGCAAGAACTGCTTCTTTTTTACACATTCATTAATGATGTCTTCAATAATCACGAGTATTTTTCCCATGACTCTCATGGAAGCAATAATACTTTTCAGATCTCCATTCTTCTTTGATCGCTTATTGCGGGTGGCTTACGATAGCTAACCGTGTCCTAGGTGGTTAGGTAAATATTTTTCATGAAGTCGGTTAACTCTGTATTTTTTAATTCTAGGGCATCCAGAACCTTCTTTTGAGTTCTTCTCCACTTCCCCTAGTCGATTGCCTTTTCCTTTATCATTATTATTTATATTACCACCATTGCCATTGTTTTTATCATTCATATTGACCACTAATCCAGATGGTTCTCCCAACCTTATTGCATTGACTTTTCCTTAGTTTTACCTCTTTTAAGCATATGAACTAGTTATCCTTCTTAAAAAATCTTTTAACGTTATGGGTTTCTCCATATTTAGCCACTTTCCAAAGTCTGTATCCTAACTAACGCCTCCAACCAAGGCCATCATCCCTAGAATATCCTCTGAATTCCTCACATTAGTAGTAACTACATTAAACCTGTTCAAAAAGCTCTTAGAGATTCTCTTCTTTATTGTTCAATGTTTTCCAACGAAATCGTACTCTTGGGTTGCACAACATGCATAAAAAACTGGCTTAGAAATTTATTAGCCAACTAATCATAAGAAAAATGGATCTTGGCTCAAGCCCATAGAACCACATCGTTGCTAGTCCGTCTAGCAATACCAGAAAACATATATAGTTTATGTACTTAGTTGAATGGGTACCATCTATTTGATAGTAATATCTCAACAAGTGTTTCATCATATCTACCAATCCATTGTATGGCTGCGTCGTTGGCATTATAAACCTTTGAGAATACTAGGTTGGTTTAATTTCAACAGTAAAGGGATTCTGATATGCTGCATTTTCCCATTCACTATCGTGGTTCTCTCTATAGAGCAATTGTCTAATCATTTGGTTTATCATATCATCCTCCTTTTTCACACTCACAAAGGAGGCGGTCAGTCAAATCCTAGTCATTTTCTCATTTCTGAAATGATTATGGTGGTTGTTTCCCGAGTGCTCACAGCTTGCAACATGACGCGTGATGCAACAACCATATTTTTAACACCTAGTAATTAAGATAATTAATCAGGTTAAGTTTAATTAAATGACTTAATTAAATAAATGACTTAAAAAGAGAATGTTTAAAGATAAATTGTACCAACCCGTAAATTTTTGATAATTTAATTTGTTAATTTAATGAATCTTGTTATTTAATATTGGAAGAAATAAAAAGTTGTAATGTAATAATGAAATGAAAACTAAGATGAAACACAACAAGGTTAATTAAAGTTAATAATTAATGAATTAAATGAAATGCCAATTAATGAAAATAAATTTAAATGTTATACTTGGCTATAAATTAAATATAAGGAAACAAGTGTAGATATTGAACTAATTGATGAATCAGTATATAATTTATGATAATTGGATAAAAACAATGTTATGTAAGCAATTGTAACATTGGTTTGTTAATAATAACTTATAGATGTAATTAAAAGTTAATGGAACAATTATTGTATATTACCTATTTATTTAGCCTGTTAGTTTAAATTGGAAATCAATCACAATAATTATAATTTAATATTATGTTAATGTAAATTAAATTAATATTTGGAAATAATGTTAATTTTATTCATAATATGACAATTGGTTGAATAAAAAGAATGGAACTCAAGATTTATTAATTTATTGGAATTAAAATTATAATAATTGATTAATTGCAATTAATGAAATTAAATATTTAATTATTACGTAAATAGAAATTAAGATGAAATTGGGGAATATTAATGTACTAAGATAAAAACTAATGTTAGTTATATCCCTATTGAAATAAAAGACTTGAATAACAAGGTTTAAAATTTTAATAAATGGATTTTGGAATTTTAATTTATAATTTCTGAATTTAATGAAATTGGAATTTAACACTGAAATTGATGGATTTATCAACTTTAAATTGACATCTAAATTTGTTTAAATTATTATAAGTGATTAAGAAATAAAAAACGATGAAAATTGTTAGTTATTAACTTTGAAATAAAAATGTGATTTAATTGATTTAATTATTAATTTATTTAATTAACGTGAAAATAGCCATTTTGGCCACTGACTCGGATTTCGACAAAAACAATTTCATCGGATCCGTAACGGTGAATTATTATAGGATTTCAAGTTTCGTGGCGATCGGACTTGTCGTTTGATCGTACGGGCTCGAAATGCCTTGAAATCAATTTAATTCAAATCAATTGAAATCGATTTGAAATAAGCTGATTTCAACATAACTTCTTCATACAACGGAATTTGAACTTGAACCATGTTCCATTGAATTTAAAAATATCGATAACATCTGTTTTGATATATAGAATTACCCATTTTTCGTTCCGGAGACGAAACGGGCTTTTCGGGTCATTCATCGTTCAACTTTCCAAACCAATCGAGCCCATTCCTTTCTATTTTTTCTGCATATATATATATATATATATATATATATATTGTTATAAACCCTAGGTCATTTCTTATTTCTGATTTCTGTATGTACAATTCCTCCTCACCTCCTCTTTCTAATGGCAGACAAACCCTAATTCCCAATTGCAATTTCAAAATCAAATCCAAATCGAAATTTCAAACTCCACAAACTATATCGAATCTTATATCAATTCGAAGCTCTCAACGAGCGTAATCTTCTGCAATAATTCATTTTTGTCACCGATTCATCATTTGTCTAGAAATCAAGGAATTAGTTCTGGCCGTCCATTGGTTAGAGTTTCGATCTAACGGTTGATCGTCGATTTCACGACGATCGGGTGGTACGGTATTGTAGCAGGTGTCCAGCAGGGCACAGAGTGATCGTTGCTTGTCGTATGTCACTCAGGATTGGCTGCAATTTAGCTTGATAGGGTGCGGCGGCGACTCAATTTCTAGTAAGGATGGGGGTCGCGCGAGGAGTAGTTAGGGGCGGCGTAGCTTGGGGAGGCTGGTGGTGGTCTTTGATCAGGTGGGTGGCGTACGAGAGTGGCGGTGTTTGGAGTTGATCGAGGCGGTTGAGCTTCGAAAGAGAAATCGTGTGCATTACTGTGTTCTGTAGTAGGGTTTCGTCCTTGCGTGTGCGGTGACGTGGCAAGTAAATATGTCTCTTTTTATTTTTTTATAATTTGAATTCCAAATGTTCTAAGTTGCATAACTTTTACATACAAGGTCCAATTCATGCGCGGTTTCTTGCGTTAGGATCGTATCGAAATTCCAAATATTTTGACACTAGTTTGGACGAATTCTGAGACCGTTCAAATTTTGGGCTTATTTTGAATTTAAATTCGATTTAAATTCAAAGGTGAGTGTTTTAACCCGCTCACAACTTCTAAAATTTCTTATATTAGTTAAATAAATTTATGATGTGATTAGAAATTTATTTATGACTGTTGGTATATTTTAAATCGTCATTCCAGTTAATTTGAATTTATTTGGATTAAATCGTTATTTAATTTATTATTGAATATAAATTGCCATTTAAATACTTGTTATTGGTTATCAGTTCTATATTGATATTTATTGATTGACTTGGATGATGTGTGTAATGAATGTTAATTATTGATATTGGATGAATGGATGTTTTATTTTATATCGTTATAAATTGCAAGTTCACTATGGGTTGAAATGATACATGCCCAAATGATCAATAGGTTAAGGAAAAATCGTTATGGGTTGAAATGATAGACTCGAGCGATTTTATGGATTTTGATATTTTTGGGATTGTGGATTGAAATGATATATATCCGTAAATATAAAATTTTAAATTGCGGATTGAAATGATCAATATCTGTATCACTTGAACCTAGGGTAGAGAATTATATATGGACATTGGATTGGTTAAATTAAAAGATTTTAAAGCTTTAAATTTTTGAATCCTTTTAAATGATACTTTGAAATAAAAATTGATTTATGTGAATTGAATTATTATCGAAATTCAAGTTTATAATAAAAATTGGAATTGGTTTAAAGGTATTGTTAAAAGAATTTAATTGAAATTTTAAAGTTGAATTTGGAATGAAAAGTGCAATTGGTCAGAATTGAATTATTATAAGTTGTTTGAAATATAACTTTGAAATATATTGAGTTTGGAGTAATTTAAATTGATATTTCGAACATGGATTGGAGGCGATATTGAATTAAATATTTTATTGAGAATTGAAATTGGAAAAACTGAAATTGGGTTTTGGGATATTAAAATGGTCCAAATGTACTGAAATGGAATAAATAGTTAAATTGATATAAATTTCAAATTTATTTTTTAATATAAACTATTTTAAAAATATATATTATGTCAAAATTTCTAATTATTAAGATTTCAAAGTATTAAACCATTTAACCTATATTAATTATATTAAATCATTTTAACCTATTTTAAACCATTTAATTTATTTAAACTAATTAATTTATTTTAACTTATTTTAAATCTAATTAATCTATTTTAAAGCTATTTAATCTATTTTAATTATATTTAATCTATTTTAAATCTATATTAACTATTTATAACTAATTAAAACTATTTTCTTCTAAATTCCAAACTAAGTAAAATGGATGGGTTTATATTCAAATTATCGATTTTTAAGTGAATATGGTCAATGATGTTATAACCTAAGTTGGGATTTAAATAACATATTTGGTTTAATATGATAATTTTGAAATGAGAGTTTAACCTATTTTGGAAACACGACTTTTGAAAGGAAATATAATTTCGAACTATGATTTCAATGTGATATAATTTTGAAAGTAGGTAATGATTTCGAAAATGATATGATTTGAATTGAATATGATATTTTGATATCAATTATGAAATGGTTTTGGAAATGTAAAAGAACCATCCGGTGTGTAATAAGCGATTGGTTGTTAAAGAGAACGGGATTGGATATGGGCATACTCTCTGTCGATACCAAAACCACTTTGACAACTGTGTATGCGGTGGAGATTCCAGAATGAAGTAGGATGGTGGCGACGATCCTAAAGGTATATACGTGGACCTGACTCCCATGAGTTAGCTTAAGGTGGCTTAAACATGAGCAATTGACGGGTTAAGTGAGATCATTCCTCCGATCGGGCACATTCCATCGATACCATATCCTGACTTTGCGATTTATTTGGTGGCCACCCCTCGATTTTTTTGATTCGGGAGTGTGTTCCGAGGTAGGCGGTAGTAGCTGCTATGCGTTACCACCGGTCCGGAAGTGTAATTGATATATCTACCCTGGCATTGCCTAGTCGTGCCGTGTCACCTGCCCTAGCGCGCCTTATACGAGTTTGGTTTGTACCATACCTATGGAGTGCCCTCTGATGACACCCAGTACGTGTGGGATTACGGTACTGTATAGACTATGGGAAATAAAAACATGTTAAGGGGGAAAATGTAACGCCTTAACGCTATTTTAATAGTTTATATTACTGTAGGCATATTATAATAGCGTATTGTACTACATAGCAGATATTATAACGGATCCTTAGGAGATAAGAATCCCGAACATCTCTTAAATTACTGCACTCACGTTAGACATTGGTTAGGAGATGTCAAACCCCGTAAACAACTCCGACGCTGTTTACACTCATATTTATTTACCGTTGATTTAACTTACATAAGATCTTTTAGTTCTGACTCGAGTGTTTTGTCTTTTCAATTCGCTCGGGTCAGCCTAAGTATTTCAGGATTTGAAGACCTTATTTCTGGAGGACAAATACGAGATTTGTACTACTATTATTTACCATGTTTATTCCACTACATTCATACTGTTCCGCTGCATTATTGTTTATCTCTGATATGTGTAACTCTGATTTTTGAATTGTATAAGTATAATCAAATGTTTTGTATACAGCTTCATGGACTGTTATTTGATTATTATATTTTGTCATTCCGCTACGAGATTCTGTTTTGTTTTTTTCTTTCTCTGCTTTTTCTTATTCACCCCAATAACAATCCGCCCTTCTGTATGGTTTAAGTCGGCATGTGTGTCTACTTAAACGTACAAAAAGGCGGGATGTTACAGTTGGTATCAGAGCTTTGGTTTAGCGATAACCTTAGCTTTGTGGGGTCTGACTCTTTAAAAATAGGGTAGTAATACCCTAGAATGAGTCATTGAGTGTATATATATATATATGAGAGAGCGTATTTTTTAGTGTTATAAAAGGTTTTTATATTGTGTTAATTTGTTCCGTTTTGTATTTATAAATTCTGGTTAGTGCATAGGACGTTATGACATCGATAGGGATTTCTAAACACTTAATAGGACAAACCGACACAATATTTGTTTTGAAATATGGGTAAATGAAATAATTTTGCCTATTACATATTTTTGTATATAAAATAATAAAGTTTAAATAATATAGTTGATTGCTATATATTTGGTTGTTAGGTAGTGAAATTTATAAATATTGGTTGGAAATAAGATTTGAAATAAAATAAATGAAATTTTGAAATTTAGAACTTAAGTTCCGGGGTTTTTGAAAATTTCTTTCGAATTGTTTTGGGATATAATAATAATATTATTAGAAGTATTTTCTGATATAAATATTTCAATACAATCTGAAAAAATTGTTTTAATGAAATTTTGGAAAGAAATGAGTTATGTACTCCCCTCTCCGTCGCTGCAAAATAATTTCGGTGATGAGTGCACACATCATCGACATTCATTTTCGAGTTTCAAAGTGGGAAGACTATTGTAGTAGTTTTACTGCACGATTGTTTTGATAATTTTAATTTTGAATTCCAATTTTTGATTCGATATATATAAAAGATATGATTATATAGATATTATTATTTTGAATAATTGAAATTGAACCCGGCATTTAATTCTTAAATTTCTATGAATTAGAGATTTCAATTATTGAAATAGAATAAAAAATTTAACTATTTAATAATTGAAACTTCTAAATGAAAATAAGAAATTATATGCTAAGTTATAACTGAAATATACAAGGAATTTGAAATTTGTAACTTGTAAACGAAAAGAATATGGAAATAAGAAATGAAATTATTGAACCTTAAGTTAATTAAAATAAGTAAGTCAAACTTGTGTAACTTTCAATTGCATTCTTAAAGACATATATATAACTTACCAATTATAAAAAGTTGAAATGTTAAAAGAATATGTAATGGAAATTTTTACAAGTAAAACTTATGTAATGGAAGTGTTCAATGAAATTTACTTTTATAAATAAGAAATTTGATATGAAAATAGTTATAAACTTGAGTTAAAATTGTAATACTACTAATTAAATGAAATAGAAAGTGAGTACTATAAGTAAAGGATTTTGAACTTAAGTTAATATTGAAACTATTTATAATTAAAGTAAATAATAAAATGAATGTAATGCAATAAAAGAAATTGACATGATATGAATAAATGAAAATGAATTTTTGTAAGTGATAAAGGAAATGAATGTAAAGCAAAAGTAAAAAAACTTAAGAATGAATTTATGCACTACTGAGTATTAAGGTCTGATTGAAATCAAGTATATAAATTAATTAATGTAAACTAAATTTGTAATAAAATGTATGAAATACTTGAATAATAAATTTAGTGATTAGTATAAACAATTGAATGGAATAACTTATGTGAGAAATGAATATAAAGTAATATAAAGAAATTGACATTATTTGAACAAATGAAAATGACATTTTGTAAGTAATGAATGAAAGTAAATGAAAATAAGTGCTGAATGAATAAATGGGAAGAAAATATTTTTTGAAATAAATGTAAAATTTATGGAAGTAATCACTGAATGAATGAAAAAAAATATGAATGAACAACAAATCTTGGGAAAAGAAATTAATAAGAATAAACTTAAATAATGTTAGGATCTGTCGTTTGTTTGGTTTATGGATTGTTTGGGAAATGATACTTCTAATTGTTTGATTGTATGAATAATCTATTAAGGTTTATCTAAGACTGTTGAGTAAATGGTATACTTAGTAGTTATTTGTCATTCTATGTGATTAAAAGTGTCCTAACCCGAACAAACTATTTGTTTTGATTGAGATGGATGGATAGTTGATTTGTATTGATTTCATATGATGATTGTATGCTGTGGTTGCAAGTGATTGTTGTTTTATATTGATTTGCTAGTTAGTGGTTGAAACAACTTTAAATATTTCATTTTTATAATTATTAACTCTTTTGGATTATATAAGTGAAATACAGGTTATGGAAGCAATTGTTACTGCTTTTGGTTTCATAATTAAGCGTTGTTTGCCCGACAAATAGGTACGTTCTCGGATTACAGTTTTCTAGCGATATTATATTATTTTCCGGTGGTTTGGGATATATTAATTTTGGAAAATTATAATATATATCGATATTATTGATTATTATTATTTTCTCCCGAGCCTCTCAGTACAAAGGAGACACTGCCGAAATTTTTCGTAAATTTTGGACTTAGAAAATTTTGAGAAATGTTTTCCAACTTTATCATTTTGAGTATAAAAGGATTTAATGGTTATAAATTGATATATTTTATTTAAATTAATTGATTTTGTAAATTTATTTGTTATAAATTTAATATTTTGAATAAGATATATATTGAATACTAAATCCCTTCTTTTCCATCCTTTTTCCTTTTCGGGGACGAAAAATTTTGAGTGGGGGAGAGTGTAACAACCCGTAAATTTTCAATAATTTAATTTGTTAATTTAATGAATCTTGTTATTTAATATTTGAAGAAATAAAAAGTTGTAATGTGATAATGAAATGAAAACTAAGATGAAACATAACAAGGTTAATTAAAGTTAATAATTAATGAATTGAATGAAATGCCAATTAATGAAAATAAATTTAAATGTTATACTTGGCTATAAATTGAATATAAGGAAACAAGCGTAGGTATTGAACTAATTGATGAATCAGTATATAATTTATGATAATTGGATAAAAACAGTGTTATGTAAGCAACTGTAACATTTGTTTGTTAATAATAACTTGTGGATGTAATTAAAAGTTAATGGTAACAATTATTGTATATTACCTATTTATATGGCATGTTAGTTTAAATTGGAAATCAATCACAATAATTATAATTCAATATTATGTTAATGTAAATTAAATTAATATTTGGAAATAATGTTAATTTTATTCATAATATGACAATTTGTTGAATAAAAAGAATGGAAATCAAGATTTATTAATTTATTGGAATTCAAATTATAATAATTGATTAATTGCAATTAAATGAAATTAAATATTTATTATTACGTAAATAGAAATTAAGATGAAATTGTGGAATACTGATGTACTAAGATATAAACCAATGTTAGTTATATCCCTATTGAAATAAAAGACTTGAATAACAAGGTTTAAAAATTTAATAAATGGATTTTGGAATTTTAATTTATAATTTCTGAATTTAATGAAATTGGAATTTAACACTGAAATTGATGGATTTATCAACTTTAAATTGACATCTAAATTTGTTTAAATTATTGTAAGCGATTAAGAAATCAAAAACGATGAAAATTGTTAGTTATTAACTTTGAAATAAAAATGTGATTTAATTGATTTAATTATTAATTAATTTAATTAACGTGAAAATAGCCATTTTGGCCACTGACTCGGATTTCGACGAAACTAGTTTCATCGGATCTGTAACGGTGAATTATTGTATGATTTCAAGTTTCGTGGCGATCAGACTTGTTATTTGATCGTACTGGCTCGAAATGCCTTGAAATCAATTGAAATCGATTTGAAATAAGCTGATTTCAACATAACTTCTTCATACAATGGAATTTGAACTTGAAACTTGTTCCATTGAATTTAAAAATATCAATAACATCTATTTTGATATATAGAATTACCCATTTTCGTTCCGGAGGCGAAACGGCTTTTCGTTTCATTCATCGTTCAACTTTCCAAACCAATCGAGCCCATTCCTTTCTATTTTGTTCTGCCTATATATATATATATATATCATTATAAACCCTAGGTCATTTCTTATTTCTGATTTCTGTACGTACAATTCCTTCTCACCTCCTCTTTCTAATGGCAGACAAACCATAATTCCCGATTGCAATTTCAAAATCAAATCCAAATCAAAATTTCAAACTCCACAAACTATATCGAATTTTATATCAATTTGAAGCTCTCGATGAACGTAATCTTCTGCAACAATTCGTTTTTGTGACCGATTCATCATTTGTCCTGAAATCAAGGAATTAGTTCCGGCCGTCCATTTGTTAGAGTTTCGATCTAACGGTTGATCGTCGATTTCACGACGATCGGGTGGTACGGTATTGTAGCTGGTGTCGAGCAGGGCACAGAGTGATCGTCGCTTGTCGTATGTCACTCAGGATTGGCTGCGATTTTGCTTGATAGGGTGCGGCGGCGACTCATTTTCTGGTAGGGATGGGGGTCGCGTGAGGAGTAGTTAGGGGCGGCGTAGCTTCGGGAGGCTGGTGGTGGTCTCTGATCAGGTGGGTGGCGTACGAGAGTGGTGGCATTTGGAGTTAATCGAGGCGGTTGAGCTTCGAAAGAGGAATCACATGCATTACTGTGTTCTGCAGTAGGGTTTCGTGCTTGCGTGTGCGGTGACGTGGCAAGTAAATATGTCTCTTTTTATTTTTTTTATAATTTGAATTCCAAATGTTCTAAGTTGCATAACTTTTACATACGAGGTCCAATTCACGCGCGGTTTCTTGCGTTGGGATCGTGTCGAAATTCCGAACATTTTGACACTTGTTTGGACGAATTCTGAGACTGTTCAAATTTTGGGCTTATTTTGAATTTAAATTAGATTTAAATTCAAAGGTGAGTGTTTTAACCCACTCACAACTTCTAAAATTTCTGATATTAGTTAAATAAATTTATGATGTGATTAGAAATTTATTTATGACTGTTGGTATATTTTAAATCGTCATTCCAGTTAATTTGAATTTATTTGAATCAAATCATTATTTAATTTATTATTGAATATAAATTTCCAGTTAAATATTTGTTATTGGTTATCAGTTCTATATTGATATTTATTGATTGATTTGGATGATGTGTGTAATGAATGTTAATTGTTGATATTGGATGAATGGATGTTTTATTTTATATCGTTATAAACTGCAAGTTCACTATGGGTTGAAATGATACATACCCGAATGATTAATAGGTTAAGGAAAAATCGTTATGGGTTGAAATGATAGACTCGAGCGATTTTATGGATTTTGATATTTTCGGGATTACGGATTGAAATGATATATATCCATAAATATAAAATTTTAAATTGCGGATTGAAATGATAAATATCCGTATCACTTGACCCTAGGGTAGAGAATTATATACGAACACTGGATTGGTTAAATTAAAAGATTTTAAAGCTTTAAATTTTTGAATCCTTTTAAATGATACTTTGAAATAAAAATTGATTTATACGAATTGAATTATTATCGAAATTCAAGTTTATGATAAAAATTGGAATTGGTTTAAAGGTATTGTTAAAAGAATTTAATTGAAATTTCAAAGTTGAATTTGGAATAAAAAGTGAAATTGGTCAGAACTGAATTATTATAAGTTGTTTGAAATATAACTTTGAAATATATTGAATTTGGAGTAATTTAAATTGATATTTCGAACATGGATTGGGTAATTAAATATTTTATTGAGAATTGGACTTAGAAAATCTAAAATTGGGTTTTTGGATATTAAAATGGTCCAAATGTACTGGAATGGAATAAATAATTAAATTGATATAAATTTTAAATTTATGTTTTAATATAAACTGTTTTAAAAATATATATTATGTCAAAATTTCTAACTATTAAGATTTCAAAGTATTAAACCATTTAACCTGTATTAATTATATTAAATCATTTTAACCTATTTTGAACCATTTAATTTATTTAAACTAATTAATCTGTTTTAACTTATTTTAAATCTAATTAATCTATTTTAAAGCTATTTAATCTATTTTAATTATATTTAATCTATTTTAAATCTATATTAACTATTTATAACTAATTAAAACTATTTTCTTCTAAATTCCAAACTAAGTAAAATGGATGGGTTTATATTCAAATTCTCGATTTTTAAGTGAATATGGTTAATGATGTTATAACCTAAGTTGGGATTTAAATAACATATTTGGTTTAATATGATAATTTTGAAATGAGAGTTTAACCTATTTTGGAAACACGACTTTTGAAAGGAAATATAATTTCGAACTATGATTTTAATGTGATATAATTTCGAAAATAGGTAATGATTTCGAAAATGATATGATTTGAATTGAATATGATATTTTGATATCAATTATGAAATGATTTTGGAAATGTAAAAGAACCATCCGGTGTGTAATAAGCGATTGGTTGTTAAAGAGACCGGGATCGGATATAGGCATACTCTCTGTCGATACCGAAACCACTTTGACAACTGTGTACGCGGTGGAGATTCCAGAATGAAGTAGGATGGTGGCGACGATCCTAAAGGTATATACGTGGACCTGACTCCCATGAGTTAGCTTAAGGTGGCTAAAACATGAGCAATTGACGGGCTAAGTGAGGTCATTCCTCCGATCGGGCACATTCCATCGATACCATATCCTGACTTTGCGATTTATTTGGTGGCCACCCCTCGATTTTTTTGATTTGGGAGTGTGTTCCAAGGTGGGCGGTAGTAGCTGCTATGCGTTACCACCGGTCCGTAAGTGTAATTGGTATATCTACCCTAGCATTGCCTAGTCGTGTCATGTCACCTACCTTAGCGTGCCTTATAAGAGTTTGGTTTGTACCATACCTATGGAGTGCCCTCTGACGACACCCAGTACGGGTGGGATTACAGTATTGTATAGACTATGGGAAATAAAAATTTGTTAAGGGGGAAAATGTAACGCCTTAACGCTATTTTAATAGTTTATATTACTGTAGGCATATTATAATAGCGTATTGTACTACATAGTAGATAGTTTAACGGATCCTTAGGAGATAAGAATCCCGAACATCTCTTAAGTTACTACACTCACGTTAGACACTCAATAGGAGATGTCAAACCCCGTAAACATATCCGACGCCGTTTACACTCATATTTATTTACCGTTGATTTAACTTACATAAGATCATTTAGTTCTGACTCGAGTGTTTTGTCTTTTCAATTCGCTCGGGTCAGCCTGAGCATTTCAGGATTTAAAGACCTTATTTCTGGAGGATGAAGACGAAGATTTGTACTACTATTATTTACCATATTTATTCCACTACATTCAAACTATTCCGCTGCATTATTGTTTATCTCTGATATGTGTAACTCTGATTTTTGAATTGTTTAAGTATAATCAAATGTTTTGTATACAGCTTCATGAACTGTTATTTGATTATTATATTTTGTCATTCTGCTGCGAGATTCTGTTTTGTTTTTTTCTTTCTCTGCTTTTTCTTATTCACCCCAATAACAATCCGCCCTTCCGTATGGTTTGAGTCGGCATGTGTGTCTACTTAAACGTACAAAAAGGTGGGATGTTGCATAAATAAATTAGGGCTTGATAACTATTCTGTTGCATTTGTATTAACGTTTAAATATGAAAAAGTATAAGGTTTGTTAAAATCGGATAATGTGGTAAAAAGAGGTGAAAAGAGGAGTTATGTGCAAAATTGTAATTAAAATAGAAAGTTAGATTTATAGCTTCTAAAAAAAGCTTTCACTTCATTCATTCCTCATTACCTACCTTCTTCTTCTCCAAAAGAAGAAATTGGGGTTTCAAATTTATAATCTCCATAACTTCTTTATTTCTTAACATTAAATTACAAATAAAAATTCTAAATTAAAGCTAGAATACTCTTAACAATTATAGCAATTCAATATGGAAAATTGTTGAAGACTAAGTCTGGATTCATGAGTTGTAGCTTTAAGAGTTGATTTGGAGAACTTAAGGATTAAGATTTTTTTAGATTTTGTGAGTGGGATTTATTCTCTGTACTCTACGATAACGGTTTATGAATATTTATTATCTAATATAAAATGTTGGGTTAGGGATTAATGAATGAACTGAAGTTGAGGTTTTAGGATGAGAATCATGATTGAATGGGTGTATATAAATGTTTTTTCGTAAAATGAATGTATTGAAAACTTAAAAATGAATGTAGTATATTATTATCTTGGTTGTTGATTGTGCTGATTGTAGCTTAGTTTGGAAATGATAGAATGAGCAGAGAATGGGTTAGAAACTTTGAGAATAACATTATTGAATGCATGTGAAAGTTAGAATGAAAGTTGAGTAGTTATACTCGAATATTGTTTGAAATGGTATTCATGCATCAAAGTTGTTCGTCGAGTATGAAAATAACACTCATTCGAATGGTGAACAACTTATAATAAGGGCATGAATCTGGATGGAGAGACGTAATGCAAAGAGTCCCAGTCACATAGAGAAAAATGTCGAAGAGGAGAGATAAAAGACAAATGATATAAGGATAAGAAGGTAGAACAAATTACAATCAGAGGAAATTCTTCCATCGGGGCTAAATTTCAGTCTAAACAATTAACCAAACATTTGGAATCCAATTTAGATATCTGTAGTATTGAGATAGGGTTTCTTGCATTATTTTCGTGCAAATATAGGGTAATTCAGGCATTTTGATGCTTGTTTTAGATGTTTGAAATAAAATTTAACCAGTTGACTCCCCTATTTGTATGCTTGAATAGCTGTTGAATTAAACAGTTGACCTGGGTTAGGAGATTTTTGGATTTTGGAGTTTGGATTTGGTCGACAGACCTAGGAGATGCTTAGAAAGTCCAGAGTAAGTAAGGAGCAACATGATGAGTTCAAGAATGGTATACTAAGTGTTGAAAAATGTAAGGTTGATGCTAACAAATATATTGACTGTGGTGACAGTTCTAAAGATGATTCAATTAGTATTATGGTTTTATAAAGTCGTCTGGTGACTTTGAAATGAGACAACTAGGGTATCATGACAAACGACTCCATACAATGTTGTGTATATGGAGTAAGTACTTGTTCCTTGCTAATAGTCTTTGGATTTGATATTTCTAGATAATTTGTTCCATAAGGTGTGGTTTTCTTGATTGTGCATGTTAGGTGGCATCGATTCAGAGATAGGAGATATTCTATCTTGGTAGAAAAGGCAAAAGACCTCATGCTACTTTATAGAAAGGGTTATTGGCCTTGAATTATTTGTCTTAAGTCCTCTTTGTAAACAAGTGGTAGCAGTTAGGCACGTGTATATTAGCTTAAGTTCGATATGATTATAGGTTGTGGATAATATGGTAAAGTGTCATGGTATTGCTGTTACATTGATGACCATTCTTAGTGCGATTTAGCCCTACCACCAGTCTCGAGGCCCACTAAACTAGTGTGTGGTAGTTTAGTCATGCTCAGTCACCAAGATGATTAGTAGTTGCTAGACCTAACACATCATGTTGCACTATAGTAGAAATGTGCTAAATTATTAGACGTTGGTGAAGATGTAGGTTGAGGTATGGTTTCATCACCTCGTATTATATCATTTGTTATTTTATATGATATATAGCGTATTAGTAATCATGTAGATAGTGATATTTACTTTTCATCGGAATTTATGTTTGACCATCTTTATGTTGTCTCTTTTGTTATCTTCTATGACATGTGGAGATATTAAATTATCTAGGAATGGCTTCGGTTTTCTACTGATGATTATTTAATTAGTTTTTTAGGTTATTGATTATGATGGTCGCGCAGTTCACATGATGGACAGCAGTGGTAATGGGCTTAATGTTTTCGAGCCCTAGAGTTCCACGATGTTGAACTATTTTTTCTCTTTGGATCCCTTATGCGATGAGTTGTCGTAGGTTCCCACAGTGAGAAATTTTGTAAATGTGTTTGAAGAGGTTTCAGGCTTACCTTCTCATAGGAAAATTGAATTCTGGATTAATTTTAAGAGAAATAAAAATCTGCTAATTTTAACTATTAGGCGTATAGCTACTAAAGATAGAAGGGAATTAGAAATGCAAATTAACGTGCTTAATAAGAAAGGTCTCATTCATAAATACATCAGATTAGGGAGCACCATTTGTGTTTCCACTAAAGTGGATAGGTCATTGAGATTATGCTAATATGGAGAATTAAATTAGTTAACAAGGAAGAATAAATATCCATTACCTCACATTGATGATTTGTTCGACCAATTAGGAGTAGCAAAAATTTTCTCCTAACTCAATTTTTCTAAGGGTTTTAATCAACTAAGGGTGACCAAAGATAGTATTCTGAATACCACTTTAGAGCTCCTGTTGCATTTTATGAGTAGTTTGTTATGCCATTTGGTCTTACGAATGCACCAGCATATTTTGTAGATGTTATGAGTCAAGTCTTTTAAGATCGACTCTATAAATATGTGGTGGTATTTGTAGCTGATATAATAGTCTTTTATAAAAGTGAAGAACATAAATTTCATTTGAAAGAGTGTTGAAACAAAGTTGCTTGGAAGCAAAGTTCTCTAAATGTCACTTTTGAAGAAGGGAAGTGCACTTCTTAGGTCATGTCATATTTAAGCATAGAATTTTCACTATTCTTCGTAAGGTTCCATAGTGAAAAATTAGAAGGTACCAAGTAATGTGATCGAAGTTCGTAGTTTTCTTAGGTTTGCAGGGTACTATTGAAAGTTAATTATGGACTTTGCGATGATTGTTACACCTTTAACATGAATAACTAAGAACAATCAACTTTTTTATGGGAAACACATAGTGAAGATGCTTTTATCAAAATGAAGTAATAGTTTACCAGCGGTCTAGCTCTTGTTATATTAGGAGGAGATAAACCCTTTACCATATATGCCGATGAGAGTAATACATGACTCAATGTGGTTCTTATGCAAGAAGGTAAAGTGGTTGCATATGCAAGTAGGCAACTCAAGACCTATGAAAGAAATTATGCAACTCATGAGTTGGTGTTGGAAGCCGTTGTCTTTGCTTTGAATCCATTGAGGCATTATTTGTTAGGTGAGAGGTTTGAGTTATTTATGTATGTTAGGCAAAAAAATTGGTCTTGTTTGAGGTTAAATGCACAACTTTAGATGGAGAGATAAAGAGAGTCACATTTTTCAAGTGCCCAATTATAGAGGTAGATATGATTGTCAATATGCAAGTCAAAACTAGCCCAGTCACAAATTCATGTGCAAGACAAGGGTCCAAATGAACGTAACTATGCAAATTGCCATTAATTCAAGTCCTTGGTTACAAAATTCCAATTTCAATTTGACCAAATGGCCTTGAGAATCCCAATTACTAGCTTCTCTTCTACACTCAAGAAGAATAAAAAAAGGAAGAAGAATTGCTCAGAATTCGGCCCTTTTTTAGTAGGGGATACATGCCTATTTATAGAAGATTTGGACTACAAGATTCATGACATGTGTTATTTTTCAGAAACGAACGATCCTGATTTACTGACGTGGGACATGTTCAGAGTAACATGTGGCATGACTTTTTTTTGAGCAAGATGACATGGCACTACTGGCCCAATCAGAGTTCACCACATGGCTGGATGGATCCTAATTTCGTATGGATTAGTAAACATGCGATAGTACAAAAGCATCGACACTCGGTAGCTTTCCTTATCGACATGCGATGTCTTAGTAGATTCGACCTTCGATAACTCATCAAATCAACATGTAAAAGCTCAAAAACATCAACCTTTGATAACTTAATTGATCACCATGCGATAGCCTTGCGATATCATCCCTTGATAGCTCCATTGATCACCCTGCGATATCCTTGAGATATCACTCTTTGATAGCTTTGTTGACCATCCCGCGATAGCTTTAAGGTATCATCCTTCGATGACTTTATTGACCACCATGTGATAGCTTTAAAGTATTATCCTTCGATTGCTCCATTGACCATCATGTGACAACATTAAGGTATTATCCTTCGATGTTTTCATTAATCACCATGCAGTAGATTTTTAATCTTTAACCTTCGATGATTGGTTTAGTCAAATTGCGATAGTTTTGAGATTACCTACCTTTGATAGCTTGTTTATTCAACTTGCGATAGCTTTGAGATGGCCAACCTTTAATAGCTTGTTTAGTCATCTTGCAATAGCTTTGAGATAACCAACCTTTGATAGCTCACTTCAACATGCAATAGTTTATCATTTTGCGACAGTTTGTTTGTAGCTCACTCCTATCAATAGCTTCTTTTTTTTATCTATCTACGATGGTTCATTTTCAACCTGCAATAGCTAGTACTTTTTAGGTATAACATTTCTTTCCCCTTTTTATAATATCATTTTACACTTTAGTATAAAATTTTACTTCTTTTAGTTCTATTTTCAATTTAAACTCTTCGTATTCTTGAATCATTATATCTTGGCCGTTCATTTTCCTCTCTTATGATTTAACAGTTATTATATGCTCCATCTTCTCCTATAAATAGTTTTTTTCTTCTCTTCTTCTCCTTTCTAGCTTCTAAAATCAATCTACAATTAATTTCTCAAGCAAACTTTGACCCTTCAAAGACCTTTATTTGGTAACGATTCATTTATATGATGATTGTATCGTTAATTTATCACAGTTATTCGATTTGGCTTAATCATCACTAATTTTAGGATTTTGTGAACTACTGATTTCGTATTTCTTAATAGTTTCCCTCAAATTTCTTTTCAAATTTTTGTATTGATCCTATTTTGATATGCTTAGGCCGTTTTTATTGTCAGTGGGTTTTAGGTTTTATTAACCTGATATCCATTCAAGAATTTTATTACTGGTGACATATTGCTATCTTGACACACGATAGCTCAACCTTCGAAAGCCAATTTTTCTTTATTACCAATACCCGATGTTTCACCGCTAATATTCTTTATTGTTGACATTCGATAGCTCACCATTCGAAGGCTATTTTCTTTATTTGATTTACTCAATTGTAAAAAAAATTCTCCTATATCAACATGCGATAGCTCATTTCTTTTTCCTTGTTCAACCCATGATAGCCCAACACTTGATAGCTCATTTTATTTATTTTATCATCAACATGTGATACTCAATGTCCAACGGCTCATTTTCTAATTTTTTTCATTTCGCAATAAACTAACATGCGATAGTTTTTACTATTTGCCTTTCTATCAATGCGCGATGCACTATATGCGACAACTTAATTTATTTATTTTATGGTAAATCAGCATACGACTACCCACTGTATTTGCTTTTCACTTAACTTATAGTTGCTCAACATGTGATAGCTTATATTAACATCGTGCGATAGCTTGAATTATCAACACTCATTTTATTGTAGTTAAGGCTTATTCATATTAGTTTCTTATCCTACATACATATATAATCATTTATCTACATCCATTAATTTTATAAATTAATTCATAGTTTTAAAATTATTACGTTAATCCACTAAAATTTTATAGTTAACTGAAAAGTGATTTACTAATAAAATCAACATTAATATTCCATTTTCTTTATTTGAGTTAAGTGTTGATTTTTTTAATATTATAGGTATGTTTGTGTGTGTTTTTATGCCTAATTAAAAGATTCGGCATCATGGTTGGAAACAAAAAGGGAACCTCTGAAGAATCACCTAGTTCATCTAAGCCTAAAGAACCATATGAGAAAAAGATTTATATTAATAGCCAATTGTACTTTTCATGATAAAAGGATATCCAGAGTTGAGACTAGCATGCCTAGCCTTTCTGACAGGATTAATACTCCTCTCGAAGGATTCTTCTCTTTCACTCTGATACACATATGGCATTCTTGCTATTTTCCCTCTAATGAATTTATTAATGGAGTTTTAAATTTCCTCTGGATTGCACCCATTAAGCTTAACCCGAATTCTTACAGCTACATTCACTCTCTATTTTTGTTATTCAAAGAGCTCAAGCAATATGATTTGTCCCCTTTTACATTGTGTTCCTTAGCGACTCTCCAAAAAATTAAGAACAAGCCTGAAGGTGTTATGTATTACTTCTACCCTACTAACGGTGGAATGATTTCCGACTCGATCAAAAGAACTAAAGATTGGTTTCATCAGTTTTTCTACATAAGATGCTTTTCTTCAGAAATTTCTGGGAGATTTTACATTCCTTGTAGGTCGCCTTAACTTTATAACTTTTTATTTTATTATTATCCACATAAACTACCTTAGCTCTTATTACATTGTTCCTTGTTATTATTTTTAGCTGTGGATTTGAAAAATAGTGACCCCAAAGTTTTATCTAAGATTGATCACTTTGGAGATGCTACTAAGTTCTCAAGGAGCCAATTGAGGATCCTTATCGAAGAGAAGTAGAGAAAATATTATTTGATTTGACCATTTCACCGAATTTTGGGTGAGCCTCCTATGATAAGAAGGAACATATATGGATCGTTTTATTTGATAGCACTCGACTACCGACAATCCTGGATATTCTCTAGGTTTTATTTTATATTATACATTATATATTTTTTATTATTATCATCATCATTTTTTGCTTATATTTCCCATGTTACAAATGTTCATCTTGTCGATGCTACAGCCTTATCTTCCGATAAAGACCTATCAATCTAGCGTATCTCTTCAAAAGCTGTTGGAAAGTCACCATTTCTCTCACTTCCAAACTCGTTCCGTACTTTACCTTTGGTCTCTCTATGTACTTCCTCCGAACCTCCTTTTAAGAAATCCAAGGAAGTTGACCTTTTGGTCTCTACTTCTGGTACTGCCATAACTTCTTTAACTTTACCTATCTAGAGTTCAATTATTAATATTAGTAGCTCTCTACTTAACGATTCTGTAGCTTTCCTCTATTAGGAACTATGACTTAATTCTCCTCTTCCCGAGGACACTCTTCCTCCACATCCTGGAAGGGAAATTCCTCACTCTTCAAGCTTTGAAGAACTATTAACCAACATTCTTTAGTGTCCTGCGGTTGCGTCTTTAAGGTTTTATTGAGGTTTCTCTCCCATTTTCAAAAGAAGTTCTTACCTCTCTTTTGTAGCATCTTGTCCCGGTACAGCTTTTTTTTTGTTTTATCATATCGTTATGCTTAATTATTTTATTATTAATTTTACTATGATTTTTTTCAGATTTGAAAACATTTATTCAATTTTTAGCATCGTCCTTGCCCTCTTCTCAGAGTATGTCGTCATTATAAGATCTAAACTCTTCATTATGTTATAAGTTAAAGACTCTTGAAGGCCAAATTTAAAACCTCCAATCTGATAATAGCTTCTTAACCTCCGAGAATACTTGAGTTACATCTCTGTTGGATTCAGAGAACAAGAGATCTCTTGATTTAAAGGAGAGGTCAGAGTATTAGAAGGTGATCTTGCACGGGCACATCAGAAATTTTTGATCTTAAAGTGACTTGTGCTAGAGTCCCAGACCTAGAGAAAGCTTAGAAAAAAAGAGCCTTTCCCTTAAAAAGTCAAAATCGTCTTTGTGCAACATTAAATCCAAATTATCCTCTTTCTTTAGTGATGTCCTTCCTTATTGGAATTATCAACGTTCTGAGGCTATATTACTCTTTGCCTTCTAAGACATTGTTGATCGATGCTCGGACATAAATATTCCTTCTCTTAACTCTATTGGGACTGACACAAGAAAAAATTTGGCATTCTCCTTAACCACATTCCAAGATATTTTTTAGATTTTAAGGATTATGACCCAATTGAACCTATGAAGTTCTTAACCTTTGATTATCTTTTGTCAAATGATGAAGGATCAAAAAGATGGTGATGTTGGTGACCATACTTGAGATGCTTCACCGAGAAAAGACAAAGATGGAAGTTCGGGCCATAGTGGGTTAGAAGCTCCCTAATATTTAAGCCATGTTACCGACTTCTCTTTTCCTCATGCCGATAAAGACTCCGATAGTAACCTTCCTTGATGAATCCTCCTGGCAGTTCAACCCTCTATAGCTTAACTAGACTTGATCAATCCTTCACTGGAGTTTGAGAGGCCAAGCCCTTCAAACCAAGTGCCATGATGACTCCTTCATAGGTAATTCCTAATTTTGAACTCTATTTCTTAGGTTCTCTTATTTCATACTTGGTTACTTTTAATATTACCTAACTATCAGCACAGAAGGAGAAATAGAAATTATGTAGAGATCTTATTGGATAAAAAGAAAGATGAAATTCTAAGACTTAACAGAGAAGGAGAAATATTTGAATAAATCGAATGGGAGGTATATAATGCTCCTAAAACGTCTCAAATACCTTAAGGATTTTAAGAACAAACGAGTTGCACCTCTCCTTCTAAAATCTAACTTTAATCAATCCAACTTTCATAAGGAGAATAAAGAGCTTATCACCCTTTTTAGGATGTTGATTGGGGATAGGCTAAATTGATAGAATTCCTCTACCTGGTCTATACCCAATTTTCCATGACCAACTTTTCTTTTCTAGGTGATGGTTATGAGGGTTTAATTATGTGACTCCGTAAAAAGGTACTCAGATGAATGTGGATCCGATCCCCATCTAATAGAGTGTTGGGATTTACTGACTCTCTCTCCCTTCTAACAAGATTAATTTTAATAAATAAAGGTTCGTTGCTGAGTACCATAAGGAGTTTGTACTTTTTGAGCCTTAGTGATATTGTTGTATATCCTTAATTTTGTGCTTAAGTTGATGTTGTAATAATACATTGATGTTGAATTCATATTTTAACCTTTGCATCATTGACATGCATGTTTCCAAATTAGCATATGTTTTTTTCCTTATCTTCTGTTTTAAGAGATACTTTAAGTAAATTGATTAGATTAAAAAAATCCTTTAAAGAAAATTCTTCTTTGATTAACAAGTCTTCTTCAACAAAATATTACTTCCTTCGCGACCTTCACTATATGTATACTTAATTTTCTAACTTGGACTTTAGTTTCTTGGGATACCAAAGAGACCAATTCCTTTATTAAATCAAACTAACTATGCCAAATTACTATGAGGAGAACTAAGCCCACCTACCAAAGAATGAAATTATTTAAGATTTCCACCAGTTAATACTCCCCCAGACATTAGAGCTTCCTTTTGCACTACATTTTCCATTTCACCTTATTCTTTTCAAATAATTCGAGATGTCCTTTCTCATTCTAAGAATTAGCAAAATTATAATATGCATGTAATTTTGATTATTATCGTTTCTATATGAATATAAAGATTCTAGTTGTTCTCCAAGTTATTTGTAAAATTCTTTATTTCCACTTTTCCTCTTTTTTTTACTATAAATTAACTATTATTGATTTTCTATTATTAGGATGAAAAGTTGTCTTTGTCTCTTGATGATCCCAGCCTTATTTAAGGTCTAGGAGACATTCTGTCCAAATTGGTGATAGATATGGAGCATCGTCCCACCTGTTCTATTTTTGGTTTGTCAACCATCGATAATGATGAAGCCGACAAATGGTAATAGAAGTGAATTCAAATGAAATATATTTTAAAAGCTTCTCAAGAGATGGTCAAGAATCTTGAAAAGAAAATCTCTAATAAGGCCAAAGAGATTTTGGATTTAACCGGGAAGCTTAATTCACATTCTGATCCTCAATAGTTGGAATAAGACGCAAAATTTGCACAAGTTTATCAACATATTCTTAATTTGAAGATGGGACTATTGATGGCTAGAAATAAGTGCCAATCATACGAACTCATCTTAACCGAGGGCAAAGAAGGACTTCCTAACCCAACCCCAACAAAGTGTTCTAAAAAGGCAACCTCATAAGTCGTTTATCCCATGGTCATTTAATGTGTAGTAGCGGTATAATTATTTTAGCTTTTTCATTATTGGAAAAAAAATCCGAAGAACTTGCTAGATTGAGATATTCCTTCAAGTTTCAGTGTTACCAAAAAAGGAGTATTAGAATATAAAAATACACTAAGACGCTCTCAGATCTTAGACTTGAGGTTGAGACTTTGAAATGCAAGAAGAATGAGCTCACGTTAAAGACTAAAACACTTACGGCTGACAAAAGCGACATGTTCTATGAGGTTTCCCAACTAAGGAATGCCAATTGAACTTATGAGAAGGCATAAATAGTTCAGATCAAATCCATTAACTTTCTTAAAGTCATTAATCATAAGGAGAAAATTTGAAGAAACACCTCTTGGTGTCGATTCAACATATTGTTGACCCTCCCTTGGCATTGGAAACTCTAATGAAAGAGGTAAAAGTGCTCAATGAACAACTAGAATTAATGCAATTTTAGCTTTCTATAGCATTTTAGCTTGATTTACTAGTGGATTATTTATCTGAAGTTGTGCTTGCTTTTTATTTAAAAATTTATTTCTCATTTTTAGGCTTGAAAAGAGATTTTCGATTAATGAAGGCCATCACTTCCAACTATTAAAGATATCGGCATTTCTTTAGGTATGGATGCTCTAATGTCCTTAAGGAAATTGGTGGTCCACCAATTTTGTACAAGAACATGGGTTTAACCAGTAAACTGCACACTTGCTCTTTAGAAGTTGAAAGGAAAGGAAAAGAGCTTGTTTATCAACATCACCCTCTCCCTCATCCTCTAGAACTATGAATTTTGTAGATGTTAATTTTATTATAAAGGAAAATCATTATGTAGTACAATGTTTGTGTAATAACAAATTTTGTACCTACTTGGTAATACCTCTTGATGAGTTGTTTGTTTGTACCTTGCGGTATAACCCTTATGCTCTTCTATTAATGCTTTGACCATATTGAATGATGGAACAAGAAAACTTTGCCATCTATTTCTTTTTCATAATTTTTTTTTCAATAAGGCTTTGAAGTAAGGTTCATCTCTCTTCGTCCATCTCCCTTGGATGAGTGCATTGGCCAAGCCCCGTGGGGGTACCAAAGGCTTAATTGGCCATCACTCTTTGGATGGGTGCTTCGGCTAGGCCTTGCAGTACAACCGAAGGCTTCTCATTCATCTCTCTTGGATGGGTGCTTTGGCCAGGCCTAGCGGCGGGATCAAAGGCTCAACTGAGCACCATTGTTTGGATGGATGCTTCAACTAGGACTTGCGGCGGTACCGAAGGCTTCTTCTTTATCTCCCTTGGATGGGTGCTATGGCCTAGCTGGACAGTGGGGCTAAATGCTTAATTTCCCATTAGTCTTTGGCCGTGTGCAATGGCCAGGCCTTGCAATAGAACCAAAGGCTTCTCGTCCATTTCCCTTGGATGAGTGCTTTGGTGGGGCCCAATGGCAGGACTAAAGGCTTAATTGACTATCACTCTTTGAATAGGTGCTTTAGCCAGGCCTTGCGGCGGGACCGAAGGCTTCTCTGTGGTTTTTGTTCTATTTCATTCAAAGTCCTTTTATTTGAAAATATGGCTTTGATTTCCAATTTCATCCTTTACTATTTAAGATCTCATTTGTCCTTTCTTTTAATTCTTTAAAAGCCCATATTTAAAAAATTCTTGTAATCCTCCCTTCCTTGCATAATATTCGATGATCCCTTATAAATCTCTCCAATCATTAGTATCGCGCACATTTTTTTATGATAGTGGAAATATTCTCCTCCTTCATGTTTTTCTTCCCTTCTTAGGGTTTTCTTAGAAGTCTAATAATTCAGTCTTTCCCTTGTGAGAAAATACACTCTTTCTTGAGAAATACAAAGGGTAGTAACAATTTGCACTTTGGTCCTCTAGCTGCGTGGTTTCTTTACTCTCCTTGGTGCCTTTTTGTAGATTCACAACTTCTTCATGGTTCTCATACAATCTCCTTTTCATTGTTTAGGAATTTCTTCCTTTTTTGATAAAGGTTGAACTGGCATGGTCTTTCAACTTCCAAGCAAAATTTTCAAAGTCGTGGTTTAATTCTATATCAAAAATCATTCCTCGAGCTTGAAATTGGTTGCTTCATCTTGCTTGAGCAAATTGGTCATTTCCCAATTTGGTATCGCTCTTATGTCTTTGGTTAGGTTTGTCCTTACTTAGTTTATTTGCTAAGGCGAAGATTGGCTCTTTCCCTACTTGAGACGGATTCAAACTCCTTCTGTTTGGGCTATATTGTGCCACCAACTTCTTTTCTTCTAAAGTTCGTAAGGCTAAGTTCCTCATGTTTAACACTTTTTTCCTTATTGAATCATAGGATCTCACGAATGGTTTATGATATTCAAATGTGGCACTGCTGATCCTTGTTGATATTTAACTATCATGATCAAAGCTTAAAATAAAAAGGTTTGGTTTTGCAAGAAGGCTCCTAGAGTTCAACTATCAATGGAAGCACTACTAAATATTAGGTTAAAATTTCGGTCTTGTATAGGTCAAATGCTCAACTCTTTAGAGAGAGATAAAGAGTCCCATTATTCGTGTGTCCAATTATAGAGGTAGATATGATTGTCAATATTCAAGCCATAATAACCAGTCCTCTTTGTTCAATAAGCAAGTCACAAATTCATATGCAAGGCAGGGGTCCAAATAAGGTAACTATGCAAATTGTCATTAGTTCAAGCTTTGGTTATAAAATGCTAATTTCAATTTGACCTAATGCCTATGGAATCTCAATTACTATCTTCTCTTCTACACCCAAGAAAAATGAAAAATGTGGAAGAAGGACCACTAAGAATTCGGTCCCTTTTTATTGGGGGTTCATGCCTATTTATAGAAGATTTGGACCATTAGATTCAAGACATGTGTCACTTGTTAGAAACGGACAATCATGATTTGCTGATATGGCACGTGTTCGAAGTGACATATGGCACAAATTCTTTTTCGAGTCATGTTGACATGGCACTGTTGACCCAATTAGAGTTTACCATATAGCTGGATGGATGCTGATTTCATATGGATGAATCAACATGCGATAATACAAAAGCATAAACACTCAACAGCTCGCCTTATCTCATTTGATGGCTTAGTAGAGTCAACCTTTGATAACCCATTAAATCAGCATGTATATTCTCATCAACATCAACCATCGATGGATCAATTGATCACCATGCGATAGCCTTGAGATATGACCCCTCGATAGCTCCATTAAGCACCATGCGATAGCTTTGAGACATCACATTTCGATAACTCAAATGACAATCATGTGATAGCTTTAAGTAGATAGCTTCATTGACCATCATGCGTCAACTTTAAGGTATGATCCTTTAATTGCTCCATTGACCATCATGTGATAGCTTTAATGTATCATCCTTCGATAGCTTCACTTATCATCTTACTATAACTTAGCAATCATCAACCTTCAATGGCTAGTTTAGTCAACTTGCGATAGCTTGTTTAGACAACTTGTGATAGCTTTGAGATCACCAACCTTCATAGCATGATTAATCAATTTGCGATAGCCTCGGGATCACCAATATTCGATAGCTCTCTTCAATATGTGACAGTTCCTCTTTTACCAATTTGAGATAGTTTGTTTGTGGCCCTCTCCTCTTAATAGCTTTTGTTTCTATCAATCTATGATGGCTCATTTTCAACTTATGATAGCTAGTAACTTTTGGGTATAACAATGTACCATAAATTTTTTAAATATTTATTTTTCCAAAAAGATCTTAACTATAGGAACTAAAGACCGATAGTATTCCTAGAGTTATACAACTTTGATATTTCTTAAAATCTTAAAAATGGAAATATTGTAGCAGATACATTGAGTATGAGGCATTAGATGTTGGTATCTATATTGGTTAAATGAAAGGATTTGGAGTATATTGTAGAGTTTGATTTCCAACTTTCTTATGATGCGTTGCCCGGTTTGTTGGGAACACTAAAGGTATGCTTTCGCTTATATACCAGATTGTATCTAGTCAAAGCCTTGATGAAACATTAGCAGAGATTATAAATCGGCTTGGGAAAGGGGAAAAATCTTGTCACATGGACATGTACTTTATTATGCAACAGGTTGGATTCGTGGAAACAGGAGGTTATGTATTCCCAAGATAGAAGATTTGATTAAGGAAGTACCTCAAGAGTTATATCGTTAAAGAATGATTATTCATCCTAATGGAAACAAGATGTATAATGATGTTAAACACGCTTATTATTAGAAGCGTATGAAACAACATGTTTTAGTTTCATAGAGATGTGCATGAGTTGTCTACAAGTTAAAGCCAGGAAAAAGAAGCCCATCTTGTTATTAACTTTGGAGGTTCCGAATGGAAGTGGGAACATATCTCAATGGATTTAGATGAACTGCTACAGAGTCTTAAAGAAAATGAGAGCATTTAGGTTATTGTAGATCTCCTGATGAAAAGCACTCATTTCATCCTGATAAAGGTTTCTAGGACCACTCCATCTTCGGCTATGTTGTGTGTGCAGGAAATAGTAAAGTTGCACGGTGTACCTTCTAGTATTGTTTGTGATCGAGACCCACTCTTCAAGAGTGCATTTCGAAAGAGCTTGCAACATGTATTGGGTATGGAATCAAACTTGAGCATGGTCTATCATCACTAAATGGATGGCCAAACCAGGCAAGTGAATTAGGTGCTTAAGAATTTGTTGAGGGCTTGTATACTTGATTTTGGAAGATCATGGAAAGATCACTTGCTCCATGTTGAGTTTACATACAACAATAACTATCAAGCTAATATAAGCATGGCACCATTTGAGGCATTTTATGGTTGACCGTGTAAGTTGCCTACATGTTAGTGGGAAATGATATATAAGATAATGCTTGGATCGGATATGATCCATGAGACTTTGGAGAAAGTCAAGCTAATTTGGAAAAGAATGAATGTGTCTCAAGATCGACAAAGTTCATATATCAATGATAGACATATGCAGCTAAGTTTGAAGTTGGTGACATGATTGTTTTGAAAACATCAAAATTGAGGTGAGTTATTAGATTTAGCAATTTAGGGAAACTTGCACCAAAATTCATTGGACCATTTCCTATTTTAAGGCAACTTGGAATGTTTGCATATAAAGTGGATCTTCCCAAAAAGATAGCCAGAGTGCATAATGTGTTTCATGTTCCACACTTACGTAAATATATGCATGACTTGAGCCAAGTCAACTGGAGGAGGTGGATGTTGAACCAGAAGCATCAGTGACTAGAAAACCTATTCCTATTTTTGGGAGTAGGGTCAAGAGATTTCAAAATAATATTTGCAAACTTGTGGGCATGGATTCCAAAAATGGTACATGGAAGATGGATGACAAGATGCGAGCTTCCCATCTAGAATTTTTCATCGACATGATTACATCTAATCAAAGTAAATTTTGTTCCAATAGAATGATTAAAGTTGTACGCTAGTGTAGAAATATCTTTGTGTTGTTATGATTGATGTTAAGTGTTTGTCATTTTGTATGATTGGTAAATGCGATACATTGTTTTGCTTCTTGATGATTTCGAGGGAAAAATCCTTTTGGGGGGAGAATGTTGTAGCCCACGTTTTTAACACTTAATAATTAAGATAGTTAATCAGTTTAATTGAATTAAACGACTTTATCAAACGAATAACTTAAGAAGTAAATTTTTGAAGTAAAAAAGTTACGATTTGAGACCAATTCTATTTTATTTGTAATATCATTTACAAATAAAAATATATGAAAATTTGTTAAAATCAAATAATATGATAAAAAGAAGTGAAAAGTGGAGTTAGATGCAATATGGTAATTAAACCAGAAATTAGCTTTATTATTTACTAAATATGCTTTCTCTTTATTTATTCCTCATTTGCTCCTCTTCTTCTTCTTCACCAAAATAAGAAATTAGGACTTCAAATTTAAAATCTTCATAACTTCTTCATTTCTTAACAGGATATTACAAATAAATACTCTAAATTCAAGTTACGTGATTATCGACAAATCTAGCTATTAAGTTAGCAATGTGGGGAAGACCGAATCAGGATTTCTAAGTTGAAGCTTCAAGGTTTGATTTACAAAAATAAAAGTTTAGGATTTCTTTGGATTTGGTGAGTGGAATTTATTGTCTACGCTGTATGATCACCATTTATACTTGATGGAAGAATTAGGATTAGGATTTTAGAGATGTGAATCATGAGTAAATAAGTATTTATAAATATTTATCATAAAATAAATGCATTGAAAACTTAAGAATAATGCAGTATATTATTATGTTCATTATTTATTTTATTAATTCCTACTTCATTTGGAAATGATAGAATGGGTAGAGAATGGTTAGGACTTTAAAGAACGACACTATTGAGTTTAGGAGAAAGATGGAATGGGAGTTGAGTAGTTATAATCGAACGTTGTTTGACATGATATTTAACGCCTCAAAGTTGTTTGTTGAGTATAAAGTCGTACTCATTTGAATGACGAACAAATTATAACGAGGGTGTTGTTTGAACCAAAAATGGCACAAACACCCAGAAGTTGTGGAAGATAATAAAATATGAAGAAATATAAATGAAAACGAGGAAATAACAAGACACAATCTTTTTTAGTGGTTCAGCAAATCTTGGCCTGTGTCCACTTTTATATTTTAACGTTGATTTCTGACTTGGAGGCAGAAGTTCTCAGGACTCAGTATAACTCCAACACTTAAAATTTCAGAAATATGAGAATACAAGAAATTATAGAGCTTGAGATAAAAGTCCTAAAAAATAAGCCATACCCCTCTATTTATAGAGGTAGGGAGCCTAATATCTTGCATGCAATATCTCTTAGCCACTATCCCCGATTTAGACTCATTCTTCCAAAATAATAAGCGCTCCCTCAACAAAAGCTGGGACTCTGTACCGATCCACAAGTGGGAGTCGGTACCGATCCCCAATATGTCCATATTTGGCATCTTCAATCCCTAACCTTGGATCATTTTACTGTAACCTTCATGATTCCATAGTTGTTTGCACCAATATTAGCTTGCTTTTGAGCCCAAATGATGGAGTTGAAGGAGAACAAATTTGTAGTTTCAAGTGTTTGTGGTGATCGATGGAAAAATGCATTGAATCAGAAAACTAACTTCGGAAATAGGCTATTAGCACCAAGATAAGCATGTAGGCATAAGATGGGGTCCGCCCAAGTCTTATTGGGAATCGGTACCGATCCCCAGGTGAGAGTCGGTATCGATCCCTACTTGGGGGATCCCATTTCCATGTTGTTTTTGATGGTTATGGCTTTGACTTTGTGACTCTATCCGTGCTTGGTTTCTGGACTCCTAGGCTTTCTCTTTGGGCTTTCCGTCTTGATAACTCTAAGTTCTATTTTTCCAGTCTATCCGGATTCTACCTGGTCAAGAGGCATGATAATACTTGCCCCCTAAAGTACATCTCGTTTCCAACGTGATATGCTTTGAATCGAGACAAGTTTGGATCCCTTTGAAAGACTCCACTCTATGCTCTGAATGGTCGTTATCTTTTCATGAATCGATTTAATGAATTGTTATGTCCATAGCGGTTCGTCATGAAATTCTATCAATATCTAGGATTTTTAATCTAGAACGTCATCTCATGATCTGCTTTTCCATGTTTGATGATTTTAAACTGATCCTATCTATGAGTTCCTTAGTTATGAATCTTATTTTCATTTAACTTTTATTGCCAAGTATTGTATGTTTGTACACACACACATTCACGTGCATGTTCTTGAATCGACAGGATAATCCCTATTAACACAACCCCATATATATACGAACACATATGTTTGCAAGTTTTTTTTGTGCTTGGGACTCTATACCAAGCCCTGATTTGGGAGTCGGTACCGACTCTGCACTTGGAATATTTTCTAATTTTTCAAGCTTTGAGAATTCAGGCTTGAAAGATTATATAAGTCTTCCTCTCTCTTTTCTTTCTCTCACTTACACTCATGCCTTCTACCTGAGACCTCGAGTTCCCCATTAAACTATTCGATTCCTTAACCAACCTCCACCTTTGTTCATGCTTAGAACCACTACTATCCTATCCCTGCTTATAACCAACATCGCCTACACTGTCGTGACCTCGCCTTGTCCCTGCACATCTAATTTGCATCACCTCCGATCCAAGCCTTGAATCCTTGAATTCCAAATTGTTTTGGGTAAGTGAACGATAGGCTTGGCCATGGTTGTGTATGAAAATAGAGAACTAGGCATAGACATGGTTGACCTTGGACGTGGATGAACAACTGGTGATGGCCACGATTTTGGGAATCTGTGGAGATGGAACAAGAAAGGGAAAAAATTCCCTTGGTTGTGGGGGTCTTGCATGTTCCAAGTTTTCCATCAAACGTTGCGTTGCCGATTTGTGTTGAATTCTTCCACCATCCCGAAGCATTTCTCAAAGCACGTTCAATAACCTAAATCTCATCGGGATGGTCAGCGATGACGGTTACGTCGAGTAATATCTAGACTTTAAAATGAACTGCTAAAATGAACTTCTCAATACTACACAACATCGCGCTAGAATCCACATCAGCACGGGGGGTATGGTATGTAATTAACTTTCTGATGTTGATTATCTGTCGAGCATTTTATAGAAATGGACCAAAGATGTTCAAAACGTCTGGCTGCTCAAACTATAGGTACTTCACCTTCGTAATATATCGAATTTGACCTAGAGTCAAGTTCAACGACAACTTCACAGGCCCAGCAAACCCCTATCTAGCAAGGGTAGTAATCGAAAATTCCACATGTTGATCAACAAAATCTGGAGAACTCCAAATTAGAGCAACAGATTCCTGAAAATCCAGCTGAACCAGTATATGAGCATCAAATATATCTAGCAGCCGATATTCTTGAGGATGCAGTAGTACTGAATGACCCGGTTGATTTTCTCCCTTAAAAATCGAAGTAGGATCTCTTTGGAGGATATGTAATAAGCACGGATTTCCATTTTATGATGTTCGGGAACTGTCTCACGACCAGAGAGCCTACGATCCTCCAAAAGGATATATAACTCAATAGATATATGTGCCTGGTGGGTTGCATCCCGCCATTTAATCAATTCGTCCATCGAGTCTTGAACTTTATGAGACTAGCTCCCACACGGCTGCATCGAAACAGCTACGCTATTCTTCTTAGCACTTATATGGTCTTTTCCGGGCATGTGAACCAAGTGCCTAGTAATGAGGAAATCTGATACATTTATGGCTTTAAGTGCCATAAAGAAAACCCGTCTCTTATTTACTTGGAGCCAATGTGGGGTTGTAGAATAGTTACTGGGGCTTGGAACAAGCTGAGTTATTTTAAGGCTGAATGGTTTTACGTATGTTATCCATTTGCTTGAGGATGTGCCACCGCTACAAATCTCTTCTCTATGTGGTGTTAGCGGTAGAAATCCTTAAATTCCATATTATCGAATGATTACTTTCTTCGTGGTAATTATGGACAACGGCTCCACCTCAGCCCATTTAGTAAAGTGATGAATCGCCATTATGGCGTACTTCACGCCACCTTTAGATATCAGTAATACACTGATGGTATCGATACCCCAAACTGCAAACAGCCAAGGACTGACCATTTGTTTAATTTTCATCGACAAGGCCCTCAGAATTTTTGCAAAACTTTGGCACTTATCACATCTTCGGTGGTAGTCAAATAGAAATATCCATAACGAAGGATCTTCTTCGCCAGGGTCTGCTCCTTGGTGTGGTCGCCATAGGCCCCTTCATGAACTTATCTCAGAAATCGTTTGGCCTAGTCGTGAGCCACACACCGTAGCATAGGGACAATGGAACGCTTCTTGTGCAGTATTCCTTCTTACATGATATACCTCTTAGCTTGACGAAGGATTTTTTGTCGTTCATTCCTTCTCTCTAGAAGGATTCCTCTTTGTAAATAATTCCAAATTGGAGTCATCCATGACTACTTTTTAGGTTCAGTTTCCAAGGCCCGATCAACATCCATCTGGTCGAAGCTGGGAGCTGAAAGTACCTCCACTAAGACCAGGCCCATGAGCTGTGCATCCCCGGAACTAGCCAATTTGGCTAATGAATCAGCCTTTTCATTCTGATCTTTGGGAATATGTGACATTATATAGTATTCAAAGTCATTGAGAAGTTCGAGAATCGGGTTTAAATAAGGAGCTAGCCTCACTCCTTTCGCCTGATACTCTTTTCAAACCTGACATACCATTAATTGGGAGTCATAGAATACATGTAAAGTCTTTATTCCTAGTTCCTTGGCAATCTTTAGTCCTGCAATCAAGGTATTGTATTCAACATCATTTTTCCTTATCGGGAAATCGAGTTCCAAAGTGTAGCTGATCGGGTGTTTTTCAGGAGTGACAAGCACAACTCCAGCACCAGAACACCGATCATTGGATGCACCATCCATGTACATCTTCCATCCAGCTTCCTTTTCTCCACTGCACTCCGGAGGATCATCTCATTCAGTGAATTTAGCTACGAAATTTGCCAAAGCCTAGCCCTGGATTGCTCTCCGAGGGTGATAAGTGATAGTGTATTGACTCAATTCAATGTTCCATTTCAACAGCCTTCTAGAAGGCTCAAGTCATTGTAAGACTTGTCGTAAAGGCTTGGTTAGTAAGGACATTGGTCGGATGAGCCTAGAAGTAGGGGCAGAGCTTTCTAGAGGCAATCAACAGGCAGTAAGCGAGTTTTTCCAATCTTGGGTAGTTTCTCTCTACTTTTGTCAATCGCTTGCTGATGTACCAGCCACTGGATGCGAGACTCCTCATGCATAAGTGTCGTGCTTAGGGCATGCACCAATAGCACTAAGTATATGAACAAATCCTCATTATCCACCGGCTTTTAAAGAATGGAGGGTCTTTCTAAGTGATTTACCAAAGCCTAGAATGCATCTTTACAATCCTAGTTCCATTAAAAGTTTCATTTTACCCTTTTAATCGCCTAAAAGAAAGGGATACATTTGCCAGTGGCTTTGGAGATCAACCGACTCAAAGCGATGACCTTTAAGTTTGGGTAGATCCCATAGGGGTTGACAATGAAACCCAAGAATTTCCCTAACGCCATGCCAAAAGTGCATTTGAAGGGATTGAGTTTCATTCCATACTATCGGAGGACACTAAAGATCTCCACCAGATCATCAATGTGATTTCTCGAACACCGTGACTTCACAAGCATATCGTCCATGTAAACCTCCATTGATCATCCAATCTGATTTTTGAACATTTGGTTCATAAGTCTCTGGTAAGTCGCTTTTGCATTCTCTAATACAAAAGGCATGACCAGATATCACTAGATTCCAAGGTCGGTGACAAAGCTAGTGTGTTTCTGATCTGGTGAAAATAGCTCGTGTTCAGCAATTGAGTTCACCAACTGATCTATCCTTGGAAGTGGGTAGTTGTCCTTCGATCACGCCTTTTCAAATCTAAATAGTTAATGCATGTTCTCCACTTCCCGATTGCTTTCTTCACAAAAAAAGGGTTTGATACCCAATTCGGGTATAGAGCATCATGGATGAAGCCGTTATCCTTTAGCTTATCGACTTCTTCCTTGAGTGCAGCAGATCTCTTAGGACATAGGTTGCAGCATTTACGTTTCACAAGAACGCATTTGGGATTTATGTTTAATGCATGGCTCACTATCCCAGGTAATATCCCATACATATTCGAGTGTGTCCAGGCAAACACATCTAGGTTTGCCAGGAGAAAACCAACCAACTCCCTCATCACACTAGTACCAAGTTGAGATCCAACCTTCAAGACTTTACTTAGGTCATCCTTGTTGATAGGAACAACAATGGTCAACTCGGCGAGAGGTGTTCGTCTTCCCTCCGACTCTTTTCATTGGTTCATGTCATCATAGAGCCGACTAGTTTGCCCGAGCCCGAGCTTAGGCGGTAGTGTCTATGTGTAATGACCCTAATTTTATCTAACATTATTTAGAACATTTAATTAGATAAATTAAATAATATAATGTAAAGGGATAAGGAAATTGAGATTTGGTAATTAAGTTTATGGCATGACTTAGTTAATAAACCAATTGGAGAAATAAAAGGTTAGGATAAGAAGGAGAAAATTGATAATGGAAAAATGGGAATAGCCTTCATTCCTACACCTTAAACCCTTCTATTTTCATTTTCTTCATTCATTTACACCCATACAAACTCAACATATAAAGAGGCCAGCCATAGTAAAGGGAAAACAAGAAGGAAACTAAAAGATTAAGGAATCAGAGCTAAAAGAAAATAGTCTACACAAAATCTCATCTTCCTCATCCAAATCAAGGTGAATAACGAATATACATCTCACATTTATGTTTCGATATTAAGTGTAAATCCATTTCTTTTGCAAGTATTATGCCAAGTTTTAGTAGTTTGAGTGATTATATGTTTGTTGGTGATTTTTACAATTTAAATATGAAATTTTGTGATACGTTTGAGTTGGAAAACATCTTATAGGACAACCAAATGAGTTGCGATTTTAAGACAATGTTAGAAATATCATTATAGAAGTGGGTTTTTAATTTCAAAATTTTCCAAGCAAGTATAGATTTTATATGATTTTTCTAAGTGAAGAAATTGGTGAATATCGGGTTTTAATTATTAAAAATAATTAAATTAAGTTTTTGGCCTTGAAATTTTTATATTTCGAAGAGTATGATTAACTCGATTTATTTTGATTTTTGAGAATTTTTCCTAAGTGTTTAGGATGATAAATAAATTGTTTAAGTCTGGAGGGTTTATTTGTTTAAGTAAAATGTATATAATAAGGGTTAAATTGTAAAAATATTTAGCACTTAAAAATATGGCATGTAGCAGTTTTCCAAAGTAAAGCATTTGATAAAGTTTTGATAGCCAATAAGGTTTTGATAAATTATAGAGGTTTGGTAAAAGAAAACACTTATTATAGTAATTTCGTGGTTTTCCAAATACTTACAACTTTGCTATGACAATATTGGCTATGTCAAGCCTATCTCACCACATCCCAGTGTCAACGACGGGAAGCAAAGCAATGCCGCATGATGTCAACGAGTTTGGCACGGAGCGAATTGGTTTGGATCCTCGTCGAGGTTGAAAAGGCGGAGAGGGGTCTTCGATATGGGCATGTCAAGGTGCATGCATGTTGCATTTTTACTGAGGAGCATGTTACCGCATACACTTCTTAATGTTTTTGCCTCGCCGACCCAAATGGTCATTGAGCCTACACTACGTCGCTTTCAACTTGTTGTCAAGCCTAGCCAGGCCGCTTTCAGTTTGCTATTGTGTTTTCCATATGCCGCTTTCAATATTGTTATCGAGCCTGGTCAATGCCGCTTTTGACTAGTCTTCGAGCCTAACCCATTCTTTTTTATAGTCATAGAGCTTAAGCCATAATCTAAATTTTATATCCTCAATGAGGCCTTCGGGCCAATGTTTTTATGTGTTATCGAAGTTCAATTTTTATAGTTTTAACACTATGATTTATGAAGTAAAAACTTCGACATCATCCCCATGTATTTTTTAAATAAAAGGCTTCGACGTGCTTTTGAGTAGGAGAAGGCCTTCAATGGCAATAACAACACCGAGTTTTGTAATTGTAAAGTTTTTATATAGTTTTGGCCCTGTAGCCTAAGTTTTGAGAGGGTCCAAGACCCTAATGATTTCGAGTTTCATCAACAGTGTTTTATAAATCATATATCATGGCACAAGTATTTTGAGTAAAGTAAAGGACCAATGTTTTCCTTGTTTTAAGTATGACTTCAAAGGTTAAATCATCTTTAAAGATTTTTTTCAATGAAATACAGATAGGGTGGTTAACCCATAATTTTACTAAGAGAATGACTCGGAGATTAGAAAACCAGATGGGACTAGCGTAAGGTCGCGCCCTATACTTTAACTAGTAACCCTTAGCTAATATAAGTCTAAACTTCCAGTGTGCAGGGCAGTGTCATGGATAAGACTAAAAAAAGGTTACACATAGAAAGGAGTAAATAGAGTAGAGATAGGTTATTGGTGAGCCTGCAAAACCATTAGGATCTGTTGATCCTAGAAGTAGTAAGTTACGGATAGACCATCTAGTTTTTCTCTAATAGCAAGTTAGAACATTTATTATGTCTAGTAGGCCCGAGTCAGCCATAGGTTTATAGTCAGCTTGATAAAAATATAATGTTGGGACAGATAGTCTACTGATTACCTATTTTGTATGCATACATGTTAGTATATGGTTTATGATAACCAGTTTGGCTGTAGGATTTTGATTGTAAAAGATATGCTTTCAAAGGATATTAATGAGGAGAAACCCGTTCCGCCAGGTGGCATGGTCTCATTTAATATCGATAAATCAAGATGGCATATTATTATTCACACCAGCTTTATGTTTGACACAAAGTTTATGTTTTCCTCTTAAACTCTCGAGTGCTCAAAGTTCAATTTGAGCAGGTTGAAAGTTAAAGTTTTCAGGTTTAGTAGGTTTTGGCGAATAAATCATCTGAAGACATGCAGGAGGCAGATCTAGCAATGAAGGAGATTATCTATTTATCTATTCTACTGAGATTAAATATTGTATGTAATGGCAGATGTTATAACTGTCTATTTAGTAACTCTGATCATCCAAGGGTACATCTTCATATGTCGCACTTGGCATACTTTGTAATAATTATATTTATCTGAACTTGGGTACCATTATGAGATTATGTACTGAATATGAAATGCCGATTTGAAATATAATGAGAACAGTTGTTTTGAGATTATGTTCGAAATATTTCATATTCTTGTGCTTCCGATATTATGGATACCATTAACATTACCGCATTTTATCATCGGAAATTAATATTATAAATGACTGCAACATTTGCAGAAGTTAGTTTCGGGCCTCAAAATGAGGGATGTTAGAACTTGGTATCAGAGCACAGATTTATGTGAAACTTAAAATAAATTTAAACCTAAAAATATTTTTAAAACATAATCCAAATGAATCAGAGAATAAGATTAGGGTATAGGATAACACTATAGTAACCTACTTATATTTATTATATATAAGTATACGCTTTATCTCTATTCTCCTATCTCTCTTAGACCATTCTTTCATGTCTCATAAAGGTTCGAATGCAAATTTAAAAGGAAAGTAAGATATGGAGACATGGAATGGAAGAGTGAATCTTGGTGGAGGAAGCACCACAACTAATGGAAATGCTAGGCCTAATGCTAGGAGAAACCCGAGTCGGCAAACAGTTGCAAACGTAGGTGCTGGAACACCGTAGGTGGATATTGGAGTTATGTATCAATTCTTTGTCAACATGATGCACGCAAGAGCTGCTGCTAGATTAGTAGGTGGAAATGCTGGAGGAGTGAATCAAGAAGCTCCAGTTGTCAACAACTATGTTGTACAGAGTATAGACTATGCAAGATTTGAAGGAAAGCCGTTTATTGGAACTGAGGATGCAATTGAAGTGGAAAAATGGTTGCTTCATTGTAAGGGGATTTTCACTGATCTTGGACTGAAGACGAATAGAAGAGGAGGTTAGCGTCCAGGAAACTGCAAGGAGCTATATTGTACTGGTGGAATAGTGTAACAGTTGGTGTAGCTAAAGAAACATTGACTTAGGCAAAATTCAGGAGAAGGTTCGAGGAAAGATTTATGTCAGAAATTGCTATGTTTACCCTGTTGGAAAGGTTTGTTAAGCTGGTAGAGGGATATATGACTGTGTTGGAGTATGCTATGAGATTCGAGGAGTTATCGAGGTATGGTTATGCTACAGTTGATATAATAATTAAGAGGAATGAGAAGTTCATTCGTGAACTGAGACCTAAGCTTGCTAGGCAACTTCGCCACATCTTAGGGATCTATCTGATGCAGTTGTTGAGATGACTTTAAGAAACAAAGAGATGCTTGCATTCTTTGGTAATAACAAAGCAGTGGAGGCTCAAGGTGGGCAGAACCAGAAGAGGAAATTCTTTCATAAGAAGGGAGCTCAGAAGGGTGGAGCTGCCAAAAAAGGAAAGTCTGAAGTGGTATGTTATAAGTTTGAAAGAAGGGGCATTTCGCAATTGAATGTCATTCTTGAGATGGAAAGAAGGTGATGGGAAAGAAGAACATTAAGTGCTTCAACTGTGATCAAATCGGTGATTATAAGAACTAGTGCAAGTGATGTGCACGTAAATGTGCATATTTTTACCACCATATTTAATCTAATTAATTCAAATAAATGATCATATTGGGTATTTTAACTTGTTTTAACCAAAATCCATATTATTTCCAAATTGTCACATATTCATCTTCATCCAAGGGCAAAATAGTCATTCTTTATGCATAAATTAACTTGAGAAAATTTAATTAGAAATTTCCATACTATTTTGTAGGAATTTGATTTCCATTACAAGTGGTTTCATGAAGAAGATATGCATGCACAAAAAGAACACAATGGAATGAAGATGGAAATAATTCAATGTGAAGATCATGGAGGACCCCACCTACCCACCTACCTTAATGTACACATTAGAGGCTAATGCACATGCTTATGGAATTAATGGCTTCATGTACACTTAAATGATGATTAATGGATGCTAAGGTTACTTGGCCACCATACTTCCTAAAGGGTAGTTTGAGCATTCCCCAAATTATAGATTAGGGTTTCATGCTTGTATAAATAACCCACTATGTTCATGTAACTTCTTCTCTCCTTTAGTCTCTTTAGTTTAGTTTAGGCTCAAAAATAAAGAAAGCTCTTCTCTTCTTTCTTTTCATGGCTACTTAGCCATTTCTTCTTTTATGTAATTACTTTTTTAATGCAATTTCAATACTTGTTCATTTTACTTTCCTTGTTCATTTACTTTCATGTTGTAGTGTAGATTTCTTTTCTTTTATGCAAGTAGAATAGTTCTCTTTTCATTTAGCTTTCATTTTCCTTTCATTTTGCTTTCATGTTGTTAGCTACATTTGTTGATCAAATGACAAATATGAGAGGCTAAACCCCTTCAATTTAGGGGTAATGAAGCTCTCTAATTATGTAGCTTCAACTATTTGTTAATTCATGCTCTCTTTTTGTGCTTAATGATGATGATAGAAATGATTTACTAGTTGTTTTTGCTTTGAATTTGATAGCTTATATTGTTGACATCAAATAGGCTATGCTTAAACAATCACTAACACTAATTGCCTCTTCATCAAAATATGATTATGGCAAAAGAAAGTGATTTGAAATTAAAATTTGATGGTCTATATTTCTAATCAATAGTTAATAGGCCATACTTAAAATAGATTTCATTTTCATTGTCAAATTTCGTGAAAGTTAGTAAGTGGTTTAAGGGGTGTGTTATAGTTTGATGGCATATGTTGGCTAATCAATAGCACAAATATGCCATACTTATGATAAGCACATCAATTAAAGCACTAATGACCAAAAAAAGAAAGATTATGATTTCATATGTGTTGAACTACATGATCTAGAGAGTGGATTTATTCTCTAAATTGTCATTTAACTCTTATATTTGCATCTTTTTTCATTTAGTTAGTTAGTTTTCTCATTTTTCTAGCTTAACAATCTCTCGAATTTGGTATAATTTGATTGAATAGAATTTTAAAATCATCAATTCTCTGCGGATCGACCCGTATTCGCCACATGCTACATTCGTACACCGTGCACTTGCGGTTATTTTAATTCTAAATTTGTTCGACGGTTTTCTAAACCGATAGAATTTCCGTCGATGAAAATTTTTTCCGTCGAACGAACAAGTTTCTCATTATAAGAACTAGTGCAAGGAACTAGCTAAAGCTGAGAAGGGCAAGGTGTTTGCATTGGAACCAGCTACCTAGAGACCAATAGCCAAAGAGAAAGGAAAGGCAATGATGGGAGGTATGCTTTTGATTCATGGTATACCTATTAGAATTCTATTTCACACTACACTACATCAATTCTATAAACAAACTTTTCCATACATTTCACACAATAGCCTCTGCCAACCGACTGACTACCATTGAAAAGTGCACACTCACCCATCACCAAAAACTGTGCGACAACACATCATAGTGCACATCTCAGCGAACAACTCCAGTACAAAACTGTCAAAACTCCTCTACTTGAACTCTACTTGAACAACAACAAATCTCCTCTACTTGAACTCAACTGTCAAAACCAATACTTCATCCACTTCAACAACTTCGTACTTCATTCACGACAACTTCAACAACTCTGTACTTCATTCACGACAAATGAACTCTAAACTTCACTCACCAATTCATCAAATAATCCTCACTGTTTCACCTGAATCCTTTGCAACTGCCTTCAAAAACACTTCAACTTCCCTGCCAACGGCAACATCAACCATCATCCTCCTCACTGCAGTTCAAAAAACTGCTACAAACAGCCATACCCCAACACATTTACACTGCCTACTTCACAACTCCTTTCAACCTGCATTTGACATTCTCCCCTGCTGTCATCACCCTCACCATCCTTCATCTGCTCCTCATATCACAAACACTGCCTACATTATCATCTCATAACCATTACCCAGTCCCACCAAGATTCACCAATACAAACATCATCCTCTTTTCTCACCAACCTAGTGTACACGACATCCATCCTCGCCTTTTACACATCCATCATACTGCCTAAACTCATGTAACCAATATATGCACATACCCACAACAACCAACACTACATCATCTTACTGACAATGCATATCAACCATCAGTAAACTTCACCCCCGTCCACACAGTAACAGCACTGCAACCATCCACAGTTCAATACTTCCTCAATACTTCAACAAACTACACAACACTGCTCCTCCAACCACCTGCAAACTCCATACCTCCTCCAAGCAACAAACCAAACTTCAACACCGATCATCCCCTATACCACCAACATCCAACTCCAACAACCTACAACATCCCATTACCACGTTACAACTTCAACAAAAAAAAGGGGGAGAAAGAAAAATAAAATAAACTTACTGCCTTGCGAACAACAGAAGCTCGAACAACCACAAGCTTGCACTCGCGAACCTACCTGCCTGCAACCCCTTTCAAAACTGCCTCCGTCCCTACCAGTTTCGTCAAATCAAATACTACCAACATCAAATACCCCCATACTCGACCAACCTGACAGTGGCAAATCAACCACAACCATCCTTGTACATTCACTGTCATTACACCTCACTCCACGATTCCGATCCACCATTAAACAAGTCGCGACCGCCTCCTAATCTCTGTTCAACACCAGCCACACCCAAACCAATCACCGCGACCTGTTACTTCTCCCACCACCAGACATCGCCATAAAACCGAAATCGCCCATTGCAATCGTTGAACTGAGCCACAACCTTCATTACCTGAAATTACCACCGCGAATCCCCAAATCCAACATCGCGAACCCGAAATTGTATGCATGCATATCCTCCAACCACCTAACCGCAACCCTAAGCTGCCGCTACCAAATCAACAGCTCGACCAACTTCGAACCTTCAATCACCGCAACCACCACGACCTAATCGAGCGAACCACCGTCCCCAATCAACTATAGCGAGCAAAACTGACCATGAATGAGTTTTTGGATTTTCTGGAAGTCGAGATTCTTTGGATCCTTAATTGTTTTTGAACTTAAATTGTTTAACTGTGTTTGTGAAATTTTTATTGAATGGTTTGAATTTTTATTATTTCTTTGGGTCGGGTTTGTTTAGATAGTTATGTGGGTTGTCTCGTTTTAATTTGGTGCATTTGCTTTTATTTTTTATATGCTTTTGTTTGGTCTTTGCGGGCCAAGTTCATGTGGCTTGTTTCAGTTGATATTTGCTTAAGTTATCTTTGTTTTCTTTTTAGTTCTAAAAAAAAGGTTTGTGTTGGTTTTATTTGATTAGTGAATTTTGGTTTTGGCAATTTGCTTTAAGTTCCAAAATTTGGCAATTTGTTTGGTTTCAACTTTTTCTTAGTTCCTTTAATAAAAATAAAAAATTTAAAAAAAAGAAGAAGAGAGTTTCAATTGTTTTGTTTTGTGGTGTTTTCATTTGTTTTATTTTGTTTTGCTTTGTTTTCTTTCTTCCATCTAAATTTTTTTTTTAAGTAAAACCTTACTTTTAAGTTTCCTTTTCAAAAAAAAATTAAAAAAAACAATTGTATATCTTGTTTTAAATTTTAGGTTGCCAAAGCAGATTGGAAAAGTTGCTTGCTTCGCTCAACTATTGCCCAAAAATAATTGCTTCGCTTTGCTTTATAAAAAGAAAAAAACTGCTTGCTTGATATATCTATTGTTTTTATTTGCCTTGCATTGTATATATCTCTTGTTTTTATTTTAGTTGCATTGTTGATTGCTTGCATTTGCATATATATATCAAAAATTAAAAAACAAAAAAAAAATCCATTCGTAGTTGCATTGTGAATACACGTTTAATTTCTGCTTTGCATTTCATCCTAGAATTTTGATTAGTAATAACGTTTAGACATCGATAACTTTTAATTGTGTATTGACAAGTTGTCTTCTTTGAACAATTTAATTTCTCGGTGTCTAGGCTATGGTAGAGTAATAACCATTTATAAATATTACAGTGATTCGTAAATATTATAGTGGTTGTTCCTCTGAAGTTACTTAAACCTTCGGCTGCATTGCTACGGTGATTCGTGGTGCACCAATAACCCCTGCCCGTTACCTGGCTGAGAACTATCTTGTTGATTTAAGACAAAGTGTGATTATACAATTTTGAGTTAACTTAGGATAAATCACTTGTAATTAACCCTTGCATTCATTTAGTTGCATTAGTTCATGCATATTTAAAAAAAAAATTCAAAATCGAAAACTAAAAAAATTGAATATATTCCTTTTTCTTTGAAATTTTTAAATCCTTTTTCTTTGAAATTTCAAAAATCCAAAAAAAATTTAGAAAAACCAAAATCAAAAAAAAAATTATAAAACCGTTTCAAAAACAAAATAAAAAATCAATTTCCCTTTTGAAAAATAAATTTTATTTGTAAATATTTTTCCTTTAAAAAACAAAACAAAAACATTCTTGAAAATGTTTGAGTTTCCCCACTTACGTGAATTTTACAATAGTTGTGAAAATCAATATAATCCATATAATTTCACTCCAAATCCGTATGGATATTTTAACAACAACTATTGTTTAAACGACTTGAGTTTTGAACCACAAAATTTTCAAAATGACGAACCACCCTCGAATCTCGAAAATAGCATTTCATCTCTACTTGAAATCTCTACACAACAGAATCAAAGTATAAATGATTTGTGTAATTCATATTTGTGTAATAACTCGAGTCAAGGATTTCAAAATTTGAATTCAATTCAAAATTCAAACAATTTCGATTATAACCCATGCCAATTCAATTTCGAACTCCAAAATGAATTTCAAACTCAAAATGGAAATGGAAACAACTTTTTAAACGAATTTGGCAACGGGAATAATCTTAACGACGTTATGATTGAAAATCTTTGTTCTCAACAATTTCCAAGTGAAAATTCTTATATTAATAATTATAAATTGGATTTTGTTGAGCAAATGAATGAAATTTACGACGTTCACACGGATTCGTTGTTTGAAACATAAATGAAACAACGTGAAAAACAAAATCAAATTCCAACGTGTGACGAGTCAAACAATAATCCATCTTTTACCCAAATCGACGATTTCCAAATAACAACTTTGAAATTGAAAATAACAATCTTAGTGAAGTTGTTGAAAACACGGTAATCGAGTTGGATTTCAATTCTTTTGAGGGTGTGGAACCAAATTTAAAATTCGATCTTCCTTTTCTCGATTTTGAAAATTTGAATACAACAACTTTAGATTTTGGACTTGAGATATACGATGAAGTTGTTGATAATCCAAATAAGGAAGACGAATTTAACGAACACGATTTCTTTGGACTTTTTGAAAACGAGTTGTCGAATTCTGAAAGGGATGATTTAAATCACCATTTTGATTTTGAATTCAATAACTTTGAAGAAGTTTTCAATGATAAATTTGAATTTCAATGTGGTGATAATAAATTTGAATTTCAATCAATCGTTTTATCAACCCCAAAAATCTTTGAAAATAAAACGACTCGTACAATTTTTAATAAAACGGCATTCCTTTTTCCAAATCCAAATTCAACTTCGAAATCTTGTATGCTTTGGTTTTCTAAACTTAAGCCGTGTCTCGTATACTTGACGAGGCAAATGAATCGGTTTTTGGAAGACCGTTTCATTTACTTTTTGACGATATACTTTCTTATCTCATGTAAATACCATTAATTTTCATTTAAATAAAGGTCATGTTTTTATTTTTATTTTTCTCCTTCCACTTGGGTTGACTGTGGGGACACAGTCAAAATCAAGTGTGGGGGGAGACTCATCTTCATTTTTAATTTTTCATGGTTTAAAAAAATCCCAAAAAAAAAATTTCTTTCGATTTATTTTTAATGAAACACTATAGGATAAACATATGGTTTTGGTTTATTAAATTGAAATTTTTGAAAATTTATTTGTCTTAATGAAAATAAAAATGAAGTTTGATTACAAATAACAATGGTTTAACTAGTATAAAGGAAGATTCATACGTGTTAATTATGAAATATATCCTAATTGAAATCTTTGTTTAAAAGAGTGGTGAATTTAAAGTAAATGATATAACATTTTTTTGTCTTCTAAGTTAAATGGTGCTAAGATGATTTTGCAAAACTCTCTTTAAAAAAAACAAAAAAAACAAAAAAAACAAAAAAAATATTTCTTGTATATATTTTTAATAAACACCTAGAGTCATGTGTTCACACTTGTGTGTTCACTCGCCATTGCTCTGTACCCTTCTCACGTAAGCCCGAAAGGCAATGCACGATCGGTATATCTAGCCTCAGTTTATCTGAGTTAGGTGTATATATATATAAATTCTTTTTAATAATGCCTACAGTTAATAGGTGTTCACACTCATGTGTTCACTCGCCATGCTCTGTATTCCCCTCACATCAGTCCGCAAGGCAGTGCATGGGTAATATATCTGGCCTCAGTTTATCTGAGTTAGGCATATGTAAATATTGTTAATATCAACAAAATTTTCAAAAAAAAATTGGAGAGAGTAAGCAAATGAAATCCAAGCACTATTTTAACTTATTTGATTTGATTTGTTATTGAAATGAAATGAAATACCACTTTGATAAACTTTGATAATCAAATAAGGATCCATTTTATAATCACACTTTGTTATCAACCAAAACAACAAGTTAAACTATTGTCTATTTGTTATGATAACTTGATTTTTGTTGGAAATTTTGACGAGTAAATGACGTAAATTTTCAAGATAATGACCGAAACCTATATTTAACTTATTTGTGTCAATTTAAAAGTAAATCGTTCATTGTAAATATTTTCATTCATCCATTTGTAAATAAATCTTGCACTGTGTAAATATTTTCACTTTGCATTTGAATTTTGTGGGTAGTATCCGTTGAAAACCCTCACGAGACAACACTCGTCCTACTGGGGATACCAAGAGGTTTAACGGCTTGTTGCATACGCTCAATGCAATCGTGCTCCCTACGAAAATGGATTTATCTTAGTTTTTCCTTTATTCGAGGACGAATAAAAAGATAAGTGTGGGGGTATTTGATATGCACATAAATGTGCATATTTTTACCACCATATTTAATCTAATTAATTCAAATAAATGATCATATTGGGTATTTTAACTTGTTTTAACCAAAATCCATATTAATTCCAAATTGTCACATATACATCTTCATCCAAGGGCAAAATAGTCATTCTTTGTGCATATATTAACTTGAGAAAATTTAATTAGAAATTTCCATACTATTTTGTAGGAATTTGATTTCCATTACAAGTGGTTTCATGAAGAAGATATGCATGCCCAAAAAGAACACAAAGGAATGAAGATGGAAATAATTCAATGTGAAGATCATGGAGGACCCCACCTACCCACCTACCTTAATGTACACATTAGAGGCTAATGCACATGCTTATGGAATTAATGGCTTCATGTACACTTAAATGTTGATTAATGGATGCTAATGGTTACTTGGCCACCATACTTCCTAAGGGGTAGTTTCGGCATTCCCCAAATTATGGATTAGGGTTTCATGCTTGTATAAATAACCCATTATGTTCATGTAACTTCTTCTCTCCTTTAGTCTCTTTAGTTTAGTTTAGGCTCAAAAATAAAGAAAGCTCTTCTCTTCTTTCTTTTCATGGCTACTTAGCCATTTCTTCTTTTATGTAATTACTTTTTTTAATGCAATTTCAATACTTGTTCATTTTACTTTCCTTGTTCATTTACTTTCATGTTGTAGTGTAGATTTCTTTTCTTTTATGCAAGTAGAATAGTTCTCTTTTCATTTAGCTTTCATTTTCCTTTCATTTTGCTTTCATGTTGTTAGCTACATTTGTTAATCAAATAACAAATATGAGAGGCTAAACCACTTCAATTTAGGGGTAATGAAGCTCTCTAATTATGTAGCTTCAACTATTTGTTAATTCATGCTCTCTTTTTGTGCTTAATGATGATGATAGAAATGATTTACTAGTTGTTTTTGCTTTGAATTTGATAGCCTATATTGTTGACATCAAATAGGCTATGCTTAAACAATCACTAACACTAATTGCCTCTTCATCAAAATATGATTATGGCAAAAGAAAGTGATTTGAAATTAAAATTTGATGGTCTATATTTCTAATCAATAGTTAATAGGCCATACTTAAAATATATTTCATTTTCATTGTCAAATTTCATGAAAGTTAGTAAGTGGTTTAAGGGGTGTGTTATAGTTTGGTGGCATATGTTGGCTAATCAATAGCACAAATATGCCATACTTATGATAAGCACATCAATTAAAGCACTAATGACCAAAAAAAGAGAGATTATGATTTCATATGTGTTGAACTACATGATCTAGAAAGTGGATTTATTCTCTAAATTGTCATTTAACTCTTATATTTGCATCTTTTTTCTTTCATTTAGTTAGTTTTCTCATTTTTCTAGCTCAATCTCTCGACTTTGGTATAATTTGATTGAATAGAATTTTAAAATCATCAATTCCCTGCGGATCGACCTGTATTCGCCACATGCTACATTCGTACACCGTGCGCTTGCGATTATTTTAATTCTAAATTCGTTCGATGGTTTTCTAAACCGATAGAATTTCCGTCGACGAACAAGTTTTCCGTCGAACGAACAAGTTTTCCTCATTATAAGAACTAGTGCAAGGAAGTAGATAAAGCCGAGAAGGGCATGGTGTTTGCATTGGAACCAGCTACCTACAGACCTACAGCCAAAGAGAAAGGAAAGGCAGTGATGGGAGGTATGCTTTTGATTCATGGTATACCTATTAGAATCCTAGTTGGTACTAGTGCATCACATTCTTTCATATCTCATTGATTGGTAGATAAGCTTAACCTAGAACTATCATACCTAGTTATACCCTTAAGGGTTGCGAATCCGATAGGAGGTTATGCAATTCTTTGGATTAGATGTGACCAGTTAAAGTTTGAATTTCTAGGTCATATATTTTCTTATAGTTTGCATGTGTTTGATTTCGTAGGCTTCGAAATTATTTTGGGTATGGACTGGTTAAGTAAGTATGATACTAGGATATTTTGCTACAATATGAAAATATCATTTAAGACAACATAGTATTAGCGATCGAATTATATATTCTGTAGAAAACCCGATTTTTGATATTTTTGCTTTGTTAGGTGCAATGGAGGAGGAAGACAAGTTGAATTGAATTTTCATTGTTAAAGAATTTATAGCCATCTTTGAACCGGTGATAGGACTACTGTTGAAATAAGCTATTGAGTTTCTGATAGATCTTATACCAGGAGCTAAACCTGTTAGTAGACCGCCAAGTTGGATGACGCCTACCGGGATGAACGAGTTAAAGGTGCAAATGATGGATTTGTTAGTGAAAATTTTTATCAGACCAAGCAGTTCACTTTGGGGAGCAGTTTCAGTGTTGGTTAAGAAATCAGATAGATCATTAAGGTTGGGAATTGATTATCCTAAGTAAAATGAGAAGATGATAAAGAATCGATATGCGTTGTCGAGGATTAACGATTTGTTCGATCACTTTAGTGGAACCAAAGTATTGTCTCAGTTAGATTTAGCAATAGTTCCATCAAATAAGAGTGGAGGAGGATGGTATTACTTTGACGGTGTTTAGAACAAGATATGGATCGTACAAATGGTTAGTAATGCTGTTCGGATTAACTAATGCGCCAGCCTTCTTTTAGACTTAATGAGTCGGATCTTTCAAGAGCATTTGGATAGATTCTTGTTGGTGTTCATAGATGACAACTTGATATATTCCAAGGATGAAAGAGACCATGAATTTCTTCTTAGGATAGTGTTTGAGACATTGAGACTACATCAGTTAAAAGTAAAGTTTTCAAAGTGTTATTTTTGGAAGAAGGAGGTGAAGTTTCTTGGTCATGTAGTCTCAGAGGAAGGGTTGTCGATATGTCCAGCTATGATCAAGGCAGTTAATAATTGGAAGAGACCCAAGATAGCGACTAAGATAAAGAGTTTTCTTGAACTAGCTGGCTATTACCGGAGATTTATTATGGATTTCTTATGGATAGCAGCACCGATGACTAAGCTGACAAGGAAAGAAGTAAAGTATGTTTGGACCGATAAATGTGAGGAGGCATTCCAGAAGCTGAAATATTTATTGACTAATGCACCAGTGTTAGTTGCTCTGGATGGGAATCAAGATTTAGTAGTGTATGCAGATGTGTGCGGAAGTAAATTAGGAGCAGTGTTAATGTAGAGGGGTAAAGTAATTGCCTACGCTTCTCGATAGCTCAGACCACATGAGGTTAGATATCCGACGCATGACTTAGAGTTAGATGTGGTGATTTTTGCATTAAAGGTGTGGAGACATTACCTTTTGAGAGAGATTTGAGTTGTTCATTGATCACAAGTCGTTAAGGTACTTATTCTCTTAGAAGAAATTGAATATGAGACAATGGAAATGGCTGGAGTTTTCAACCGCTTATGATTTTGGAATTGAGTATACATTTGGGAAAGGAAATAGAGTAGTAGATGCGCTCAGTACAAGGCATTAGAATGCGGTATTAGCAATGATAGCTCAGTGAAAAGATTTACAAGCTTTGGCTACATGTGGTGTGCAGTTAAGATCTACGGAGAGTTCGAGCCAAGAAATTGCTATGTTGTCATGTTTAGAAGTTTAACCAGTAATGATCAAAAGGATTGCTTCTAAGTATGGAGATGATCCATTACTAGCTGAATGGATCAGAAGATTAAAAAGCAAAAATGAGATTGGTGGTTTAAAAGGTTTCAGCCTTGACTAAAAAAGGTGGTTAAGGAAGAATGGAAGGTTATGTTTTTCGAATATCGGAGACTTAAGGAAGGAAGTTCGTAAGGAGTGTCATCGATCAAAGTTCATCACTCATCTGGGAGGAACTAAGATGTATCAGGATATGAAAAGAAGTTTCTTCTGGGAAAGTATGAAGAAGGATGTGGCTTATGGGTAAACCAGTATTTGAACTGTTAGCAGGTAAAAGCTGAACATCAGAAGCCAAGTGGATTGCTTCAGCCTTTAGATATTCCAGTTTGGAAGTGGGATTCTATATCTGTGGATTTTATAGATGGGTTGCCAAGGTCGAATAAAGGAAACCAAAGTATTTAGGTTATGGTGGACAGATTGACCAATAGTACACACTTTATGCATGTTAAGCAGACTAGAACGACATCGGTCTTAGCTAAGTTATTCATGAAGAATATCATTAGACTACATGGGATTCCTAGTAGTATAGTAAGTGACAGAGATTCCTTGTTCACTAGTGAGTTCTGGAAGAGTCTATGGGAAGTTTTAGGTACCAAGCTCAAGATGAATGGCGCTTACTATCCACAGATCGATGGGCAAATGGAAAGAGTTAACAAAGTCTTAGAAGATTTGTTAAGAGCTTTTGTGCTAGATTTTGGAGGGTCGTAGGAAGACCATCTACACTTTGTCGAGTTTTCATAAAACAACATTTATTAGACTAGTAATTGGTTTGAGACCAGAGATAGATTAGTTCTTGGTCCAGATTTAGCAAGAGAAAGCGTAGAAAAGATTGAGTTAATTCGAGCAGGAATAAAGGAAGTTCAGTCAAGGAAGAAAAGTTATGCAAATAAGAGACGAAAATACTTAGAGTTCTTGGTTGGAGACCATGTTTTCGTCAAAGTATCACCGATGATGCGTGTAGTAAGATTTGAGAAGTCAAGGATATTAGCAACTAGATTTGTTGGACCATTTCCTATTATAGCAAGGATCGGGAAACTCACTTATAGGATAGAGTTATCAAATAGTTTGGCAGGATTTCATAATGTTTTCCATATTTCTCATTTAAGGAAGTGTGCTCAAGATTTAGAAACTACTATTACTCAGATTGCGCTAGAAGACTATGTACTAGAACCAGACATGACCATAGTTTGACAGCCAGTTCGCATGGTGGCTAAGGATGAGAAGAAGCTAAGAAACAAGACAGTCAATTAGGAAAGGTCCAGTGGAGTAACGACGAGAGAGACTGTACTTGAGAAACAGAGAGCAGGATTATCCTGACTTGTTTGATGGTATGTTTTACCTTTATGTTTGATTGATGTATGCACCTTATCGTAATTTCAAGGATGAAATTCTTTAAGAAGGGGAGTATGTAATGACCCTAATTTTGACTAACATTATTTAGAACATTTAATTAGATAAATTAAATAAAATGATGTAAAGGAATAAGGAAATTGAGATTTTGTAATTAAGTTTAGGCTATGCCTTAGTAAATAAACCAATTAGAGAAATAAATGGTTAAGATAAGAATGAGGAAATTGATAAGGGAAAATTGGGAATAGCCTTCATTCCTACCCCTTAAACCCTTATATTGTCATTTCCTTCTTTCATTTACACGCACAAAGAGGCCGGCCAAAGCAAAGGAAAAACAAGAAGGAAATTGAAAGATTAAGGAATAAAAGCTAAAAGAAAACAAGCTTACATCAAATCTCATCTTTCTCATCCAGATCAAGGTGAATAATAAATATACATCTCATGTTTTTGATTATGTTTCGGTTTTAAGTGTAAATCTATTTCTTTTGCAATTATTATGCCATGTTTTAGTAGTTGAGTGATTATATGCTTGTTGGTGATTTTAGAATTTAAATATGAAATTTTATGATATGTTTGAGTTGCAAAACCTATCATATGATACCAAAATGACTTGCGATTTTGAGATGATGTTAGAAATATCATTATAGAAGTCGGTTTTTAATTTTCTAATTTTCGAAGCAAGTATGTATTTTATATGATTTTCTAAGTGAAGAAATTGGAGAATTTTAGGTTTTAATTATTAAAAATAATTAAATTAAATTTTTGCCCTTGAAAATTTATATGTCGAAGAGTAAGATTAACTCGATTTATGTTGATTTTTAGGGATTTTTCCTAAGAGTTTAAGAATGATAAATAAATTGTTTAAGTCTGATGGGCATATTTGTTTAAGTAAAATGTTTATAATAAAGGTTAAATTGTAAAATATTTAGCATTTAAAATTATGGCATGCGGTAGTTTTCCTCCGTAAAGAATTTGATAAAGTTTTGATAGCCAATAAGGTCTACACAAATTATAAAGGTTGGTGAAAAGAAAACACCTTTTATAGTAATTTTGCAGATTTTCGAATATTTACAACTTTGCTATGTGGATATTCGCTATGTCGAGCCCATCTCACCGCATCTCAGTGTCATCAACGCGGAACAAAGCAATTGTGCATGATGTCAATGAGTTTGGCATGAAGTGGATTGGTTTGGAACCTCATCGAGGTTGAAAAGGTGGACAGGGGTCTTCGATATGGGCATGTCGAGGTGCATGTATGCCGCATTTTTACTAAGAAGCATGATGCTGCATACACTTCTTAATATTTTTGCCTCACCGACCCAGATGTTCATCGAGCCTACACCATGTCGCTTTCAATTTTTTGTCGAGCCTAGCCAGACCACTTTTAGCTTGTTATCAAGTTTGCCCTATACCGCTTTAAATATTGTTATCGAGCCTAGTCGATGCCACTTTTATCTAGTCTTCGAGCCTAACCCATGCATTTTTATAATCAACAAGCTTAACACATAATCTTAATTGTATACCCTTGACGAGGCCTTAGGACCAATGTCTTTATTTGTTATCGAAGTTCAATTTTTATAGTTTTGACACTATAATTAATGAAGTAATAACTTCGACATCATCCCCGTATATTTTTCAAATAAAAGGCTTCGACATGCTTTTGAGTGGGCAAACATCATCAATGGTAATGACATCGCCATGTATTATAATTGTAAAGGTATTACATAGTTTTGGCCTTGTAGCCTAAGTTCTGAGAGGGTCGAAGGCCCTAATGATTTTGAGTTTCATCAATAGTGTTTTATAATGTATATATCATGGCATAACTATTTTGAGTAAAGAAACAATGTTTTCCTTTTTTAAGTGTGATTTCAAGAGTTAAATCATTTACAAAGATTTTGTTTTCAAGGAAATATGAATAGGTTATTTAACCTATAATTTCACTAAGAGAATGACTCGGAGATTAGAAAACAAAATGAGACTGGTGTAGGGTCGCGCCCTCTACTTTAACTAGTATCCCCTAGCTAATATAAGTCCAAAATTGCAGTGTGTAGGGTGGTGTCAGGGGTAAGACTAAAAGAAGTTAACATATAGAAAGGAATAATAGAGTAGTGATAGGTTATTGGTGAGCCTGCAAAACCATTAGGATCAGTTGACCCTAGAAGTATTAAGTTACGGACGGATCATCTAGTTTTTCTCTAACAGCAAGTTAGAATGATTTATGTCTGGTAGGTCCGAGTCAGCCATAGGTTTATAGTTGGCCTGATAAAACTATGATGTTCGGACAGATAGTCCACAGATTACCTATTTAGTATGCATAAATATTATTGTACGTTGTTAATTTTAACCAGTTTGGTTGTAGGATTTTGATTGCAAAAGATATGCTTTAAAAGGATATTACTGAGAGGAAACCCGTTCCACTAGGTGGTGCGAACTCACTTAATATCGATAAATAGAGATGCCACATTATTATTCACACCAGGCTTTATGTCTGACTCGAAGTTTATGTTTTACCCTTAAACTCTCGGGTGCTCAAAATTTAATTTCTGTAGGTTGAGAGTTAAAGACTCATGGTTACGTGTTTCGAATATCGGAGACTTAAGGAAGGAAGTTCGTAAGGAGTGTCATCGACCAAAGTTCATCACTCATAAGGGAAGAAGTAATATGTATCAGGATATGAAAAGAAGTTTCTTCTGGGAAAGTATGAAGAAGGATGTGGCTTATGGGTAAACCAATATTTGAACTGTCAGCAGGTAAAAGACGAACATCAGAAGCCAAGTGGATTGCTTCGGCCTTTAGATATTCCAGTTTGGAAGTGGGATTCTATATCTATGGATTTCATAGATGGGTTGCCAAGGTCGAATAGAGGAAACCAAAGTATCTGGGTTATAGTGGACAGATTGGCGAATAGTGCACACTTTATGCTTGTTAAGTCGACTAGAACGGCATCAGTCTTAGCTAAGTTATTTATGAAGAATATCATTAGACTACATGGGATTCCTAGTAGTATGGTAAGTGACAGAGATTCCTTGTTCACTAGTGAGTTTTGGAAGTGTCTATGGGAAGTTTTAGGTACCAAGCTCAAGATGAGTACCACTTACCACCCACAGATCGATGGGAAAATTGAAAGAGTTAACAAAGTCTTAGAAGATTTGTTAAGAGCTTGTGTGCTAGATTTTGGAGGGTCATGGGAAGACCTTTGTTTGTTCCGAAATTAGGCACAACACTCTTCGGAAGTTTTTGAAGAGATAAAATGAAGAAGGTAAATGGAAAAAGAGGATTATCTAACAAAAACTCCAAAAACAGACAATGAAAGTAATAAAAACGCACAGAAACACAAGAATTTAGAGTGGTTCGGTGTGTTGTTTACGTCCACTATGAAGTTGATTGCTTTATTGATGTTTCTTTGATGATTACAATTGATTGTAGAGGGTTACAACAGATAACAATGATTTGCAGCAGTAAAATTCGTTAGCAGCAACAGCAATGGAGTTTAGAACTGGGTCCGGCAGAGTCTGGGCGTTGGAGAATTCTCAAAAGAAGAAGATGATCCCCTTTTCTGTTGGCTCTCGGGGTCTATTTATAGGCGTAGGAGGCTGATATTTCGCTCAGATCTTGGGAGACTCCTTCTGGCACGTGAGCGGGCCCACGCGCCCAAGCCCGTGAAGTTCCGACCCGATCCGTGATCGATACGAATGGATTTCGTATCGATCAAGATTTCATCCAATGGAGTCGAAATTTGGTGTGTACGTTCTTTAGCGTGCGCGTAAGCTCCTGTGAAAATTTCTTAGCATTTAGACTTGTAGACCGCGAGATATGATCGATGCAAGATTGCATTTCCAGTGTTCTGTTCGACTCGATCAGTTCGAATCGATCCTTCGAACCGATGGTAGGCACGTGATCACGCGGTGATGTGGCGCGCGTTCTTCGTATCGATCCACATTCTTCGCCGAGTCGATCGAGTCATTTATGAGTTTTCGCCTCGTTCGTATCGGTGCTTCTGCCTTGTTCACATCGATAAAGGATGCACAGTTCGTATCGATAGAAGTTCCTTGGTTCGTATCGATTGTTATGATCTGTTTGTATCGATCGTGGGGCCTATTTCGTATCGATAAGAGCGCTCCACCTAGATGGATTCGAACAAAGGCTTTGTGATGGATACGAAGTGGCGCATCCTGATGGATTCGAACAAAGGCTCTGTGATGGAGTCGAACTCGATCGATTCGAACAGTGGCTCTGTGATGGAGTCGAACTCGATCGATTCGAATAGTGGCTCTGTGATGGAGTCGAACTCGATCAATTCGAACAGTGGCTTTGTGATGGAGTCGAACTCGATCGATTCAAATTGAGGCTCTAGGATGGATGCGAGGTCACTGCCGCTCTGATCGATACAAAAGTGATGGATTCGAACTGGGGTTCGACGGTGGATATGAAAGTGGGATTATTCCCTTCACCTTGTATCGATCGTAACTCGAGCATATGAACTCGAATTGACTTGAAACTTGTAATGTTGACTTTCATTGCTTCACTCGTCGTGTTTTGCCGATTGTAGCTTTATCCAGACTCGAACAAAATTCGTCGATATCCTTAGTGAGCCTACGCATAACCGATCTCTAAGACGAACCGTCGTTGGTTTCTAGTCAGGTTCTTTGTGTCACGGCCTTGCCAAAAGGCGGGATAACATTTGCCCCCCAAAGTACGTCTTGTGGAAACATGATGTGCTTTGAAATGCTGCAATCTTCATTCTGAACAGTTATCGTCTTTTCGCTGAAAGTTGTGATCTTTGACTGATTTTCTCGGTGATGTGAACCGTTGATTGTCAACTGTTGTACTCTGTATTGTTGTAACTGATTGCTGCTTGACTAAGATTAGCTGTTTGTTGTTGTAATCGTTACCAGATAAGTATCCAATTCCTGTGAATGTTAAAAATTGAATATTAGCCCACATATTTGCATATATGTTAATCTGACTCTCGTTGATGTTTGCACATTCACGAGTCATTGTCAGTTTATCTCGTATCAAATTCCGTATCGATCCTCTCCTGAACCGATGTGAAATTCAGATTGTAACAACGCTCAATGGTTGTTTTTTTATGTTCCTTCGTATCGATCCTCTCCTAAATCGACGTAAAAGGTTAAAACATTGTTTCTGTATTGGCATTCACTGTATTGATGGATACGAAATGAACATTTCGCATCGATGGATATGAGCTTCGATGGATACGAAACGATCGTTCGTATCGGTGGATATAAGATTCGATGGATACGAAATTAACTTTCGTATCGATGGTTGCGAACTTCGGTGGAATTCATTTTCGAATCGGCGTGAGCCACAAAAATGGATACGAAATGTGCCTTCGTATCGATGAATATTGACCTCTGGATGCCGTGGTTCGATGGATTCGAACTGCACACTTCATGTCGCTAAACTGAGGATGAAGTCGAAAATGATCGATACGAACAGTGGTTTCGTATCGATGGATTTCGGTGACTCAGAAAAGCCTTCGTTGGCAACTTCGCTTCGATAAAGGCTCGATTTGATGGATTCGAATGGCTTGTTCGAATCGATCCCGTGGTGATGTCTTGTAACCGGTCGAATCCACTGGGACGCGAATCGTTTTTTGCCTTAACGCTCGAGTCCATATAAATACTGTGGACTTAGCCACTTTTCACTTTTTACTTTTTATTCTTCTGCCTGGTCTTCGTATCGATAAAGAACTCGAGGAAGAAATATTGCCTTTGAACCAAGCAATCCATCGATCCTTCGAATCGATCACTTTAACTAGGTAATTAAATAATCAATATATTCCCAAAACGATTAGACTCGAATTCGAACGTTGTCCTGCCCACGGTTGTTGCCAGTTCCGGTGTCGGCGATGCCGGAGTTGGGTCGAAGCGAGGTTGAGGAAGGCCATGGCGTTTTCATCATTTGCGGAAGACAAAGTGAGGATGGATACGAGATTGTTAGTGGGCAATTTTTTGGCCTTAACCTCGTATCGATTGAAGAAGAGAATGTCTCGCCTTGTATCGATCCCGATGTGAAATCTCGTATCGCTTCCTTGCTTCGGGCTTCGTATCGATCATGGAGCAGTCACTTAGCATCGGTCGTTTCGAAATGATATTGACCGATACGAAGTAGACGATATTTTCTGATCGATACGAACTTCGTGCCATGGGATCGATACGAAATCGTCTCTGAATGATCGATACGAATTAGAACCTGAACGATCGATACGAAATTGTCTCTGAACGATCGATACGAATTTGCCTTTGAACGATCGATACGAACTTGAACCTGAACGATCGATATGAATTTGAACCTATATCCTTGATGGATACGAACAACTTCATGGATCGATGTGAACTCGAACTTTTGATGATCAACAATGAGCCTAACTTCGATGATCTTGAAAACTCTTGTGCATCTGAACATCTAACTCCGACGAGCTTCATTTTGGCATAATTGGACTTAACCGTTGGACTGCATATTTGATTTCCCTTCGAAGATCGTCGATGGAACTGCTACTTTAACAAAATTCTAACAAACTTTAACTCAGATTGGTCTCTGTTATCTGGATGGCACGGTTGTGACGGTCAGCGATGACGGTCATTCCGGCTGAATTTCGAAGTCTCATCGTTTACATGCTTTCCTTAACTCTATGGAATTTTTTAAGTAATATACAGCACTGCACTGCACAACATATTCACACACTTCAAACTGCGGGATGCACGAGTTTATTATCTGTTTAACGATGATTTTTCATGAGCTAGTTAGTCATGGAACCTTCAAGTTCACAACAACAGGAAGTTCAAGGTTCAATTCCTCCAATAATCGAGATACCGACCATCGAGGCCGAAGTCATAGATCCAGCACCGGACGAGTTTCCTGGCGCCCAGTTCTTTTGCAATCCACAGGATTCAGTGTCGTCTGGCATCTCCGAAGATATGCTGGGACGGATTTTTTTAAGGCATGGCTTGTCGCTTGACGACGTTTTACTGCCAGGGCCAACTGATCGACCACATGCTCCCCCGGAGGGGTTTATTGCTTTCAACCGTCATGCTTTCACAGCGGGGATGCTTCCTCCACTTAATCAGTACATACGGGAAATGCTGTCATTCCTTGGAATCGCCCCATCCCAGCTTCACTCCAACAGATACACCTTGTTGAATAGCACTTTCATCATGTTTATGGAAATTCTCTTTCGACCACCAAAGCCGATCGAGATTAGATATCTTTTCAACATTAAGAGCCGCGGAGATAGTCCTTCTTTCACATTCTTGGAAGCAGTTAGGAACTGTCAGATTGTAATGGGGTCATGGGGAAGGCTGAGTTACTTCAAGGCAGAATGGTTCTACGTTCGATGCCCCCCGGATTCGCTAGTCGTTGGTTGGATAGACGTAAGGGTTGCGGTCTTTCTTATGATTTGTCAAGATAGTAACAATTGTTCTCAAAACTAACATACTCCTCTTCTTTTACAGCCGCGATCTCATGACACGATGGAGGATATTTCAGAGAGTTAGTTCGGATCCTCCAATCAGTTCCGGGTGAAGAGAGGAACATTGACTTGGTCCTAACCGACAGAAATCTGAGAATTGTCGGGCTGATTGAACGAAAGCAAAACATACGACTGGAAGGGACACTTAGAGCAGTCTCGAAGAAGCAGGTGAAACGCAAGGCGCCCGGAGTTGTAATAGCTGAAGAAGTTGATCTGGAGAGAACGCCTACTGATAACGAGCTCCAAGCCGGGCCTTCTTCCGATGTCCAGGATTCAGGAGGAAGGAGAAAAGGCAAGGCAGTTGCTCACAAGCATTCTAAATCCACGAGATTGAAATCCATGGTGATGTCTTTGCCTGTTCAGGGGATTAGAATTTCGGAGGCTCCTCCCCCGCAAGTAGAGAATCCTTTCATAGGGCTTGCTGATATTCCAATTCCGGATTATGTGTCGATTCAACACGACACCGGGATGGAGGAGCTTGATAATGCTCTTGAATTGAGCGGGTCGCTTGCTATGAGTGCGGCCGACATTTCCGGTTGGTCGGGGGTTGCACATGCATACACTTCACTGCACTACATGATTCATAACTGTAAATCATCCAACCTAAGAAATCACTAACTTTTCCTTCGTCTCTCATTTTCAGGTACGATGTCCGGGAGAGGATCAATGCTTGGGAGCCTCCGCTCGGCCCGAAAGTCTTCTACCTATTATGATTCCCGCAGGAGAGACTCTGATGGAGACCGCGATCGCGGGTACTCTAATCAAGAGAGGTATGAGCGGGACAGGGACAGAGAATACAGGCACCGATCTAGATCTCGCTCTCCTCCTCTTAGACTTCCGTCTCCTCCTCCTGTCCCTGTCAATACAGGCACCAATCAAGAAAGTCTTCGCACCCGCCAGAGCCTCCATGACATAGACCGCCTTCTCATACTTCAAGGTCCGAGACTCATCACCAGCGAGTTGAAGTTGCGCCCCCCATAATTGCAGAGCAGGCCATTACTGAGCCCACGGGGGAAGGGGCTATTAAAATTGCTCAGTTGAGGAAGGAGTTCCCGAACATATGCTTCGATGGCTATGTCTTTCCACCTCACTTAAAGAGAATCCCATCTGGAGTGGAAAACACGATGCATGATTACATTCATGACATCTACACCCAGTATAGAGAGTGGGTAAAGGCTGTGGAGAAAGCTTCCAAGTTGGCCTTTGAGCGAGCCAAGACAATTGAAAAAATGGAGACCGAGATCGCTCAAAGGGGCCGGATCATTCAAGTGCTCACTGCTGAGGCCGAGTTTTCTCGAAAATCTGAAATTGATGCCACCAAAAAAGCTGATGAAGCGAACTTGGCAATGGAGAGGTTGAGGCAGACTCATGTTGCCTTGGTGGAGGAGATGGGCCACCGGAACACTACAGTCACTGCCGAACGGGATGCGGCGGTCAAGGAACTCAACGAGCTTAAGGTCAAATTCTCCGACATGGCCAAGGAAAAGGATGATGCGAACAACGCAGCCCAGGAGGCGTGCGAACAGGCTGTCTTGCTCCGGGGTGAACGGGATGCAGCCATGGCTAAGGTTCGCAAGGTGGAGACTGAGGTTGAGGAGAAAGTGAGATCGGCCGAGTCAAGGCTAGAGGCTGATATTGAAGACCTTCTCGTTGTTTACAACGCTAACGTGCTGAGGCACAGGGGTCTAGCCTGGCTCAATGATTATCCAGCGCACCTATACAACGCCTGGGGCCTATTAGTTGAAGAAGAGAAGGAGGCGCATCTGGGTGAGTCTGTAGATGAATTTGAACTCGAGAATCACATTCTGAATGAAGATGAAAGGAAGATTCTTCATGAGTCAATGATTCTGCGTGAAAAGGAAAGGCTCGGCGCCCAGCACTTCGAAATAGGAGAGGGTTCAGGGGTTGACCACCATGAGGCGAGTCTTGAAGTTCCAATGTCAACCTAGCCCGAATCCTCGTCTGCGGTCGATTCCCAAGTTGTTCCTGCCAACAATCCGGATCGGCCGCAGATGTCTCCAGCTATAGAGCAAGTTACTGAAGCCATTCAGCCGCTTACAAGTCAAACTGAGGAAGGTATTCTGAACATTCCACATATCTGCCATAAGTCGGAATTCTTACTCGAATTTAGTTCTAACAGTTCTCTTATTTTTCGTCCAGTGATTGATGCTGCACCGGTCGTGCCTCCTGCTACTCAAGAATCGTATCAGACGCAGGAGGTTATTGTTACTGAAGCGACCGCCGTGACTACTATTGTGCCTCTTAATGATATACAGGGAAGCTCACTTGTTTTTGATGAGCAGTTGATGGAGGAACTCTTTCGCCGTCATGGCAATCCTCTTGCCGACCTGCCATTTGTCATGGGTGGAGGCGTTCCTGCTATAAGTTCTTCGATGCCAACTACTGATGCTCCCAGCGAGGCTCGAACGTTTACTGAAGAGGAGATTTTGGCCGAGATCGACGCTGAGATGAATGCAGCGGCACATGGTGGCAGTTTTGGAGGTGGGATGGCGTCACCTGGACTAGCTCCGCTCAGAATGATATCGCCCGGCAGTACATTTTTCGACACTAGTGCGTCCATTCCATCTTCTACACTTGATCATGTTCCTCCGACTCCGCCCGCAGGAAGCATCCCTATTCACTCGAGCTCGGAGGAGGAAGTCGAGATCATGCCCCCGCCTGGAGACCGACCACCGACAGGCAAAGGCTCAAAGAGGAAAGGCAGTGGTGGCTCCAGCGGGTCAACCTTGAAAAGGAAGCCGAGGAAGAAGAAAAATTAGACATGCTTCCTTGGTTTATTTTGACTTTCATTTTGTTGGCCGTGTATAGATGCGGGTTCGGCCCCTACTGGTAAGAATTTTTTGGAACAAACTTGTACACGAATTTCTTTCATAAATAGTAGAAATGAAACTTTTCTTTTTTGGCTTCTTGTGTATTTGCTTAAGTGTTTCGATGTTTGAAATGCACTTGCAAAGTTCCATCTTCCGAGTCAAGTTTGTTTTTTTTGCACCAAGTCTGGAAACTATGGCATGGTTTGCGACCGGGGTTCCGGAGAATCCAGCTACAGGAGAACCAGGAACAGAGAGCGCGAGTTGAATTTTGACGTCACACCGCTTCAGTCAATGGTCGATGCTTAAGTCCTGCCCCCCAGTCTTGGGGGTAAGTTGTAGAACATCAGTCAGCGATTTCTTCTCACTTATAACATGTTGAGTCTGTTGCCACTGAATGGATGTCTTAGACAAGCGGAGATTGAGTGGTTCATCCATACTTGTTCAATTATCGATGATCATATCCGCACTCCAGGGATTCTCATTTGTTCACCGGCGATCGGTTGCGCCGGTTTAAGTTTCAGATATATGTCCGCACTATGGGGACTTGGAATCGACGTTTATACTCTAACTCGCACTCTGGGAGCTCGGAGTTGGGATTTACACTCTGTTTCGCACTCTGGGAATTCGGAATTAATTTTTATGCTCCAATTCGCGCTCTGGTAATTCGGAGTTGAGGTTTATACTCCGTTTCGTGCTCTTGGAATCCGGAGTTGATAATGTTTATACTCCGACTCACACTTTAGGAGTTCGAAGTTGATAAACAGACGGTCAGTCACATCTGCTGTGTGTCTTTGGATTTCAGTCGCACTCTGGGAGCGAAAGGTGTATCAGGATCGTGGATGGTCGGATCACATCCACCCTGAGTTAACAAGCGAGGTCGTTAGATGGACGTGTCCACCCTCCTCAAACTTGGTTCAGATATGGGCGAAGTCGTTAGGCGGACGGATCCACCCTCTTCGTAGATGTGATTTTGTACTCCAGTTCGCACTCTGGGAATCCGGAGTTGATGTTTATACTCCGACTCGCACTCTGGGAGTCTGGAGTTAAGTGAAGGATTATCGTGTATCAATCCTTTTTTGACTTTGGTGTGATGGCTTGTCCCCGAGCTCGGGTTTCACTTAGCGAGTGACCGGTTGCATCACAGTCACTCTCTATATGAATAAATCCCACCGTATGGTGAAACTTAGCTCTCCGTGCATGGTGATGTTCATATGAAGTATTTCAAGTTAATCACAGCTCTGGCTCAAAGAGATCGCATTTTATTGCTGAAATAAGAAAATATGGCAAAGTCAGCTGCCTATTACAAATTCTAATTTCGAAATGCAAAAACAGATTGCAAAATGGAAAATAAACTAAATGAAATAACATGGCCTGTTATGTGTAGTAGCGACGAAGACTCTCGCTATTCCAGGCTCTTGGCAAAGTAAGACCGTCAACGATCGATAATTTGAATGTGCCATCTCCGAGCCTTCGTTCAATGACATACGGTCCTTCCCATGTCGGCTTCATATGCAAAGGAACCAGATAGATTCTTTTCAAGACGAGATCGCCTAGTTCAAAGGTTCGCGGACGGACCTTGGCGTTGTACAATTGGGCGACTCGACTTCGATGCGCGGTTGCCCTCAAATCAGCCTCTTCATGCTTCTCATCTAGTAAATCGAGAGATTCAGCAAGTAGGATAGCATTAGTCTTCAGATCATAGTACGTCACACGGTGAGAAGGTACTTCTATGTGACGCCCCACCTCTATACCCAAGCTAACCAAGAACACTACGATGTAGTGCTGTCAATTAGCGCGGAGAATAAGGCTGTGGAGGAGCGACCATCCATGTAACTTCTTTGTGCGAGCACCGATACGTCAGATAGAATAGAATGCATATCTTTTAAGGAGGAAATCCGACATACCGGTACAAACACAAAGCTATCACACGGTGGCTATATATAATCTTCGGAAAACAAACATAGAAATAATCATAACATAAATCAGTCACAGACATCCATATCACAAAGGCGGAAGAAGATATGAATAAATATATAACACATGAAAGTGTACATCAGAGTAGTGGTCAGAAAGATCCACGATAATACAAAAGAATAGCATCACGTGCTATACAAAAGAATAAGTACACAACATAGAGTCTATATCTCAAAGGTGTACATCCAAAAACTACTAATCTAAGTAGTTAGCCAAAAGTCAGAATAATCCTGAAGAGAAGTCAAGCAGAAGCACCTGTAACATCTCGGTCTGACCCGAGTATTATTTATAAGAAAATAATAAACGGATCAGTCTAACTATAAATATCAGATGATATGGTATACAGTAAAAGGCATGACATGAACATGTAATAACCATAGCGACATACTACTATAAGTATGTAAATGATAATCAACAAAAGATTAATCAATATCACAAGAATCTTCTCAAAGATAAGGTAGGGTTTCATACCCTAAACTTGTATTCATAACAAGTCAATAACACATGAATTCACCAATGCACAAAAACTGATATCATATCAATGAAAATCATGAAAATTGGTGAAGCACAAAATTCCAGAAATCATCATCAGAAATCCAGAAAACACATAAAAAGGGGGGAGGCCTAACACATGAATGGGAGCATGAAAACTCACCTACGCGTAAACACATGACGAGAAGTTATCTCATGGAAGCTATCCATTAAATTTTCACACAGGAATGGCCCGAAGACCGTAGGAAATGTGATGGCGAAACATCACATAATCGGGGTATAGTCTCCCACGTAGACAAAGAGACATCGCTCAATCGCTAGTCTAAATCACAAAAATGATCGTCATGATCATAAGGAAGTGTCAATCACACCAAGCTAGTAAATATATGAGTTTAGCTTCATGTCCCATAACCACTTGCTTAACTTAAATATTTACGAACAAGCTGTAAATCTTCACTAGGAAATTGTCACAAAAAGGGTTCAATCGAACAAGTCCAAGAGCTAACCGACGAAGTGAACGCAAGCGTTTCATACCACTCGTTTTACTAAGTCGTTTAAGTCGATTTCTCATTCGAGTGAAGTAAAGGCTTGTATATACTAGTAGATTGAAAATCGGTTTGAGAAAACGAACTTTTGATACTTAAAATAGTGTTGAAATCGCTTTGATGAAAGAGTTTTGATATTTACTATTAGTATTGAAACCTTCATATATCTTCAAAGTGACAAGTCATAAAACGATGGTAGAACAAATCAATTCACGTTCGAAGACGTGAGTAAAGTCCAAAGAAGTCAATCCCAAAACCATCAAAGTAGAAATTCTGATAAATGTTTTTAAGAAGAGATTGCCTACGCAGAGTAATACGGGGTTCGACCTAGCAGAAGAACAGGTCAAACGACCAAGTACTAACTCGCGAACGACTTACGACTTAAGGGATAAGGTCATACGACCTAAGTGGAGAATGCCACGCGAGCTAGCAGAAGAACAGGTCAAACGACCAAGTACTAACTCGCGAACGACTTACGACTTAAGGGAGGAATGCCACACGACCTAGCAGATAACAGGTCATTCGACCTAAGGGTAAGGTCGGTGGCGACCTACGACTTAACAAAGTCGAGCAACCTACGACTTAACGAAGTCAAGCGACCTACGACTTAGGGTCAAGCGACCTAAGAGAAGCAGCGGGAATGTTAGGTCTGAGACGACCTACGACTTAAGGTCATACGACCTAACAGTTGCGAGCTAGCGGAGTTGGCATGGCCGAGCGACTTAAGAGAAGCAGCGACCTACGACTTAACGATTTAAAGCCAACGACCTAGGACTTAAGAGTCATACGACCTACGACTTAAGGGAGGCAAGAGACTTACGACTTAAGGGATAAGGTCATACGACCTAAGTCTTGAACGACTTAACGACTTAAGCCTTTAACGACTTAACGACTTAAGCCAGGGCGAGCGAGCTAACTGCAAAACGACCTACGACTTAAGGCCTTTAACTCCTGAACGACTTATGCCATTAGCTCCTGAACGACTTATGCCATTAGCTCCTGAACGACTTATGCCTTTAGCTCCTGAACGACTCAAGCCAGTAACTCGCGAACGACTCAGCCTTTAACTCGTGAACGACTTAGCACACCCAGAACGACTTAACGCCTGGAACGACTTATGCTCCGTGTGGCTTTTCAACACGAACGACCTACGACTTAGGCTTAACTCGCGAACGACCTAGCGAAGGCAGAAACGACCTAAGTGCAGTTTTTTCACCAAAAACACTAGAATTTTGGGTTTTTCACCAATCCAATCCAAACCAAATGCAAATGCTGATGCTAAAATGATAGGGAACCATTCCCAACAGTCCAAGATAGATATAGGCAAGATGTGAGATCAAAAATTTCACCTTTTCACGGAATTTGATGAAGATGGAGATTTGAGAGCAAAGCAAGAACACCAACAAGCTTGAATCAATGGTCTTCACGTGAATTTGATGTTGAATCTCGGATTTGCAATGGAATTTGTGTTTGGAGTTTTAATTTCCACTTCCCACCACCATTTTTGACAAAGCTTGAAGTGTTTTGATGGAGTGAGGAAGATGGTTGGGCTGAACTAAAGGGGTGCAGTCCAAACCAAAGTCAAAGGCGGGAAAAAGTGTTGAAAATTTCACTATCTCCAAACATATCGAAGTTTACACTCAAAAAGATCGCAAACGTCATTTTGAACTCAATGGGGGTGGTCTCGAGTCCTAATTTGACCGTATGCAAAAAGTAGCTTTTCGGACTAACATCCGACTAACGATAAAATATTTAAATAAAATATTTAAATATTGAATCGATAGATATGCGGGTTGTTACATTCTAGCTCGACCGGAATAACAGCTTCTGAACCATAAGAAAGAGAGAACGGAGTGTGACCGGTTGCGGACTTGTGGGTTGTTCGGTAAGCCCATAAAGCCATAGGAAGTTCATCGACCCACTTGCCCCCAACCTTTTCCAATCGTTTCTTCAGAATGGACTTTATAACTTTATTGACTGCTTCGACCTGTCCGTTCGCTTGAGGGTGTGCAACTGTAGAGAATTTCTTTAGAATGCGAAATCGTTTGCAAAAATCTTTAAACTCTGCACTGTCGAATTGGGTTCCGTTGTCAGTAATAATGGTGTGTGAAGACCGAATCGACAGATAATGTTGCGGACTACGAAATTGATCAATTTCTTCGTCGTTATGGTAGCAAGAGGTTCAGCTTCAGCCCACTTTGTAAAGTAATCAACTGCGACGATGGCGTATTTCGCACCACCTTTTGCCAGAGGTAAAGTACCAATGATGTCGATGCCCCACATTGCAAACGGCCATGGGCTGACCGTTTGCGTTATCTCGGTAGGAGGAGCTCTAGGAATTCGAGCGTGCTTCTGACATTTATCACACTTCTTTGTGTAATCTGACGCGTCGTGATTCACAGTAGGCCAGTAATATCCATATCAAAGTATTTTCTTGGCAAGTGCTTGCCCCCCGGTGTGATCGCCACATTCTCCCTCGTGTACATCGTGCAATACTCGTTTAACTTCATCGTGAGCGATACACCGGAGTAAAGGAACAGAGTACCCTCTTCTGTCCATGATTCCGTTCTGGATGGTGAATCGTGAGGCCTTCCGAAGGACTTGTCTCTTTTCACTCTGGCGCTCCGGCGGGGTTCCGTGCTCAATGTAATTTCTAAGTGGAGTCATCCATGAATCCTTTTCGGGGAAGGTTTCGCATACCCAGTCTATTTCTGCTCGGTCAATGCTTGGAGAAGATAGCGTCTCTATGGGAACGAGTCCCATTTGCTAAGCTTCACCTGTGCTGGCTAGCTTTGCCAATGAATCGACTTTTTGGTTGCGTTCCCGAGGTATACAATAAATGGCATAATAGTCAAACTGATTCAGTACTTCCTGAACTCGAGCTAAGTAAGCAGCCAGCCTTCGATCTCTCGCTTGATACTCTCCTCGTACTTGACACACGACTAACTGTGAATCACAATAAATTTCCACAGCGATAATTCTTAAATCTCTAGCAAGTTTCAATCCAGCTAAAAGGGCTTCATATTCAGCTTCATTATTAGTTGCATGAAAATCGAACTTCAAAGCATAACATATAGATCGGCCTTCGGGAGTTTCAAGTACAACACCAGCCCCCGAAGACCGGTCGTTTGATGCACCGTCGGTATAAAGTTTCCAGATGTATTCGGGGGATTCACTGGTTTCGGGCAAGTCTTCCGGAATGGTAAATTCAGTTATGAAATCGGCTAGGACTTGTCCTTGAATGGCTCGTCTTGGAGTGTAAGTGATATCAACCTGGCTCAGTTCGATGTTTCACTTGAGTAACCTACCAGACGTCTCAAGCCGCGTAAGGACCTGTCGTAACGGCTGGTCGGTGTAAACAACAATGGGATGTGCCTGGAAATACGGTCAGAGTTTTCTTGATGCAATAACAAGGCAATAAGCCAGCTTCTCTAATTTCGGATAATTCCTTTCAGCCCCAGTCAATCGCTTGCTGACGTAGTATACTGGCTTCTGTATCCTGTCTTCTTCTTGAACTAAGGCAGTGCTGATAGCGTTTTCTGATATCGCCAAGTATACGTACAACTTCTCATGATCAATAGGCTTTGACAGGATAGGTGGTGTGGATAGATGCTGAACTAGTGCTTGGAAAGCGCCCTCACACTCTGTGGTCCATTCAAAGTTTCGTTTTCCTTTTCGGATCAGATCGAAGAATGGAATGCATTTGTCGGTGGACTTTGAAATGAACCTGCTCAATGCTGCTACTTTCCCATTGAGACTCTGGACTTGCTTTATAGTTTTTGGAGTTTCAAGCTTTCTGATTGCCCAAATCTTTTCAGGATTAGCTTCGATTCCCCAAGCGTTGACGATAAACCCGAGGAATTTTCCAGATGCAACTCCAAAGAGACATTTCAGTGGGTTAAGCTTCATTCTATATTTTCGAAGTATGTTGAACATAGTTTCCGGCTCTTTAATATGGTCAGTGGAAAATCAGGACTTCACAAGCATGTCGTATATATATACTTCCATGGTTTTCCCGATTTGATTAGCAAACATCCGATTGACCAATCGTTGATAAGTAGCCCCGGCATTCTTGAGTCTGAATGGCATAACTTTGTAGCAATAAAGTCCCAGATTGGTTACGAAGCTGGTATGTTCTTGATCGGGTAAATGCATCGGTATCTGATTGTAGCCAGAATACGCGTCCATGAAGGATAAGAGCTCATGCCCAGCTTTCGAATCTACTAGCTGATCAATTTTGGGAAGCGGAAAACTGTCTTTGGGACAAGCTTTATTCAGATCGGAATAGTCGACACATGTTCTCCACTTTCCGTTTGACTTTCGAATGAGCACGGGATTCGACACCCATTCTGGATATAATGCATCTCGAATGAACCCGTTCGCTTTAAGCTTTTCTACTTCTTCTTTAAAGGCGGCAGATCTCTCTGGATCCATACCACGCCTTTTTTGCTTGACCGGGAGATGCCGTGGGTCAATATTCAGAGTGTGGCTCGCGATGTCCGGCGAGATCCCACACATATCAAAATGCGTCCAGGCGAATACATCAAGATTCGCCCGTAGAAATTCAACCAATTCCTTTTGAGTCTGCTGGCTTAGTTGAGAGCCAATCTTTATCATCTTTGAATCATCATCATTGTCGATTGGGACATCAATCGTCAGTTCGGCTGGGGATGCTTGACTTTCTTTAGATTCTCCTTCATCTTCAGTTTCTCTTGGGTCAAGATCCCTTTAGAATTGGTTAGGGTGCCCGATCCTAGGCCCAGGCCTTAATTGTCAATTATCAGCAAAACGGACGTAGAGAGATTCCTCTACGCCCTTTCCTTTCTCCTTTCGATGCGCCTCCCGCAGCTCGGCAACATAGCACGCTCTCCCAGCAGCCTGATCTCCTTGAATGATTCCCACTCCATGATCAGTGGGAAACTTTAAAGTCATACACCATGGGGAAATGGCGGCCCTGAATTCAGCAAGGGCCGGTCGGCCCAAGAAAGCATTATAAGGGGAGTCTATGTCCAAAACAACGAACTGCAATATCCGCACTCTCCGGCGTTCTCCAACTCCCAACTCCACCGGCAGCTCCACTATTCCAGTGGGTATAGTAGCACTTCCATTGAAACCATGGATTCGAGATTGACAAGGTTTCAAATCTTTGGCTTCCATTCTCATTTGATCATAAGCTCGCTTAAACATAATATTCACAGAGCTTCCACTGTCAACTAAGATCCTCTTCATCCAAGCAGGACCTACTTGCGCTGAGATGACCAGTGGATCGATAGTGGGGGCTTCGAATTTATCAGCGTCTCTATTTCTGAACACGATGTCATCTGTCATCGTCTTCTGCTGCTTGGCCGGAGCCCCTTCATCAAAACTACTACAACACTCGAAGTCTGCATGCCTGATAGAGCTGACATACGACTCTATTTCCTTCCAGCTTCGATCTGTTGGATGAGGACCACCACTTATTGTATTGATAACCAACCTCCTACCAGTACGAGCGGGTTCCTCCTGTCTTTCCTGATTTGGCGCACGATTCTGATTTGATGGGCCCACATCTCCTGACTGCGGCGCTCGCACATACTGATCCAATTTTCACTCACGTATCAGCTTTTCAATGAGGCCTTGTAAGTGACGACACTCATTCGTATTATGGCTATAACTCTCATGGAATCTACAAAACTTCCCTGTTTGGACCTGTCTTTCCGTTGACGGCTTCGGGACAGGCTTCTTGTATTGCATGGTATTACAGGTCTGCAAATACACATTCTCCAGCGACGTATTTAATGGATTATAATTGTCAAACATGGGAGCTCTACGTCGCGGACCACGGCTTTGATCTCGATTCTTAACTTGATTTCCACTGTCCCTCTACTGATTTTGCTTGTTTTGTATATTCAACTGAACTTTTCCAGAACTCTCCCCGGATTGTTTAATGGCAATGTTACTCTGAATTCCTTCAATGTTGGGCCCTGCGTCATCCTGCTTCCTAGACTGTTTCGCATCCTCCCTTCTCAAGAATTGGGCTGCCTTGGAATAGAAACGATCCAATGACGCAGGCGGTTTCCCAGCTAACCAATTTCCGAACTCGGAATCAGGATCAATCCCCTTAGTCAATGCCATCAGGATAGAGTTGTCATTGGGATTGCTTATTTCTACACACGCAGCATGGAATCGTTCCAAGTAATGTCTAAGTGTTTCTCCGGGAGCTTGAGTAATACTAGACAGAGTGTTAACATCTTTAGGCCTTGCTACGTGCATACAGAATTGTTCAACAAACTTGGTGGCCATCTGGTCAAAATTAGAAATGGATCATGGTGGCAAGCGAGTGAACCACATAGTTGCAATGCCCCCAGGGAAATGGGGAAACTACGGCATTTTACTGCATCATCAGCTCTCGCAGCATTCATCAGCCATTCATACTTCAGGATGTGTTGGTTGGGATCGGAACTTCCTTTATAGACTGGTAAAGTTGGCATCCTGAAGCGCCGAGGTGGTTCAGCATACAATATGTCATCGGTGAAAGGGGTATGACTCCGGGAGATTCCCCAGTCGTCATTAGTGAGACCCTGACTTTCACGGATCATTAGATGAATCATCGTTGGTATATCCGGCATTCGGATATTAGGAGCATGCTGTGCCAAGGTGTGGTCGGGTTCCACAGCACGAGTCTGGACCGGACGCGGTCGATGGTCCGTGCCTCGCCTCCTTGGTTCAACATTTTCTGGGACATAAGGCTCTAGAGTATGATCCCGTTGGCTACGATGAGGATCTGCTTGGTTTCTAGCATCAACTCCTTGTTCGGTAGTGGTGGTAGTAGTAAGGTTGCCTGTGACATGGTAAGGAGCAGCACCTCCTCGGGATGAAGGTTCGGTATGATGACTAGTGGATGGTCCAGTTCTGGGTTGTCCTAGATTCGAGGCAGGTTGGTGTCCTATGGCCTGGGTGTAGCTTACATCCAGCCGTGGGCGTGTGGACCTGTGATGATCGTCAGATGAGGCTGAACTCTCTGTGGAAGAATAAGAACCTTGGTCTCTTCTGGATCTTCTCCGCCTTTGGCGATTTAGCTGGTTGGTCAACTCTGTGTTGGCGCGCAGTTGTTCAGTTAGCTGTTGCCAACTCTAGGTCAATTCTTGGAGCAGCATCTGAAACTCTTGTCTGGTAACCGGGCCTGATGGATCTGAAGGTCCGACGGCATCTTGGTTAGATGGAGGCAATTGCACGGGATTCTGTCGGTCCCGTCCTTCTTGATCAGCAGCTGTAGAGGTAGTTCGTGTACTTACCATGGTGAATTAATGAAAGTCCTTTCCTAGATCTGATGCAAATTTGAATAGAATGGAAGGGCTTAAAAGTCTGAAATCTAGATCTTCTTCTTGGATTTATGCAATCCGGTATCGATAGGAGATCCAAGGAGCAGGAGAAAAATTGGGTTTGTTCTCAGTGAAAGCACTAAAGTGTTTGTACCGAAATTGGGCACAACACTCTTCGGAAGTTTTTGAAGAGATAAAATGAAGAAGGTAAATGGAAAAAGAGGATTATCTAACAAAAACTCGAAAAACAGACAATGAAAGTAATAAAAACGCACAGAAACACAAGAATTTAGAGTGGTTTGGCATGTTGCCTACGTCCACTATGAAGTTGATTGCTTTATTGATATTTCTTTGATGATTACAATTTATTGGAGAGGGTTACAATAGATAACAATGATTTGCAGCAGTAAAATTTGTTAGCAGCAGCAGCAATGGAGTTTAGAACTGGATTCGGCAGAGTCTGGGCGTTGGAGAATTCTCAAAAGAAGAAGATGATCCCTTTTTCTATTGGCTCTTGGGGTCTATTTATAGGCGTAGGAGGCTGATATTTCACTCAGATCTTGGGAGACTCCTTCTGCCACGTGAGCGGGCCCACGCGCCCAAGCCCGTGAAGTTCCGACCCGATCCGTGATCGATACGAACGGATTTCGTATCGATCAAGATTTCGTCCAATGGAGTCGAAATTTGGTGTGTACGTTCTTTAGCACGCGCGTAAGCTCCTGTGAAAATTTCATAGCATTTTGACTTGTAGATCGCGAGATATGATTGATGCAAGATTGCATTTCCAGTGTTCTATTCGACTCGATCAGTTGGAATCGATCCTTCGAACCGATGGTAGGCACGTGATCAAGCGGTGACATGGCGCACGTTCTTCGTATCGATCCACATTCTTCGCCGAGTCGATCGAGTTGTTTTTGAGTTTTCGCCTCGTTCATATCGGTGCTTCTGCCTTGTTCACATCGATAAAGGATGCACAGTTCGTATCGATAGAAGTTCCTTGGTTCGTATCGATTGTTATGATCTGTTCGTATCGATCGTGGGGCCTATTTCGTATCGATAAGAGCGCTCCACCTAGATGGATTCGAACAAAGGCTCTGTGATGGATACAAAGTGGCGCGTCCTAATGGATTCGAACAAAGGCCTTGTGATGGAGTCGAACTCGATCGATTCGAACAGTGGCTCTGTGATGGATTCAAACTCGATCGATTTGAACAGTGGCTCTGTGATGGAGTCGAACTCGATCGATTTGAACAGTGGCTTTGTGATGGATTCGAACTCGATCGATTCGAACTGAGGCTCTAGGATGGATGCGAGGTCGCTGCCGCTCTGATCGATACAAAAGTGATGGATTCGAACTGGGGTTCGACGGTGGATACGAAAGTGGGATTATTCCCTTCACCTTGTATCGATCGTAACTCGAGCATATGAACTCGGATTGACTTAAAACTTGGAATGTTGACTTTCATTGCTTCGCTCGTCGTGTTTTGCCGATTGTAGCTTTATCCGGACTCGGACAAAATTTGTCGATATCCATAGTGAGCCTGTGCATAACCGATCTCTAAGACGAACCGTCGTTGGTTTCTAGTCAGGTTCTTAGTGCCACGGCCTTGCGAAAAGGTGGGATAACAACCATCTACACTTTGTTGAGTTTTCATAAAACAACATTTATCATACTTGTAATTGGATGGCACCATTTGAAGCTTTGTATTGAAGACCGTGAAAATCTCCAGTATGTTGGTTAGAGACCAGAGATAGATTAGTTCTTGGTCCAGATTTAGTAAGAGAAAGCGTAGAAAAGATTGAGTTAATTTGCGCAAGAATAAAGGAAGTTCAGTCAAGGCAGAAAAGTTATGCAGATAAGAGACGAAAATACTTAGAGTTCTTGGTTGGAGACCATGTTTTCATCAAAGTATCACCGATGAAGGGTGTAGTAAGGTTCGGGAAGTCAGGGATATTAGTACCAAGATTTGTTGGACCATTTCCTATTATAACAAGGGTAGGGAAACTCACTTATAGGATAGAGTTATCGAATAGTTTGGCAGGATTCCATAATGTTTTCCATATTTCTCATCTAAGGAAGTGTGTTTGAGATCTAGAAACTACTATTACTCAGATTGCGGTATAAGACTTAGTAGTGGAACCAAACATTACCATAGTTAGATAGCTAGTTTGTGTAGTGGCTAAGGATGAGAAGAAGCTAAGGAGCAAGACAATCGATTAGTAAAGGTCCAGTGAAGTAACGACGAGAGAGACTATACTTAAGAAACAGAGAGCAGGATTAGAGACACTTATCCTGACTTGTTTGATGGTATGTTTTACCTTTATGTTTGATTGATGTATGCACCTTGTCGTAATTTCGAGGATGAAATTCTTTAAGAGGGGGAGTCTGTAATGACCCTTATTTTGACTAACATTAGTTAGAACATTTAATTAGATAAATTAAATAAAATAATGTAAAGGAAAGGAAATAGAGATTTGGTAATTAATTTTAGGCTATGCCTTAGTAAATAAACCAAATAGAGAAATAAATGGTTAGGATAAGAATGAGGAAATTGATAAGGGAAAAATGGTTCATTCCAACCCTTAAACCCTTCTATTGTCATTTCCTTCATTCATTTACTTACACACAAAGAGGCCGGCCATAGCAAAGGAAAAACAAGAAGGAAACTAAAAGATTAAGGAATAAAAGCTAAAAGAAATCAAATTTACACCAAATCTCATCTTTCTCATCCAGATTAAGGTGAATAATGAATATACATCTCATGTTTTTGATTATGTTTTGGCTTTAAGTGTAAATCTATTTCTTTTGCAAAGATTATGCTATGTTTTAGTAGTTTGAGTGATTATATGCTTGTTGGTGATTTTAGAATTTTTCTAAGTGAAGAAATTGGTGAATTTCGGGTTTTGAGATGGAAAACCTATCATATAATACCAAAATGACTTGCGATTGTGAGATGATGTTAGAAATATCATTATAAAAGTCGATTTTTAATTTCATAATTTTCCAAGCAAGTATGTATTTTATATGATTTTTCTAAGTGAAGAAATTGGTGAATTTCGGGTTTTAATTATTAAAAATAATTTAATTAAGTTTTTGGCCCTGAAATTTTATATGTCGAAGAGTATGATTAACTTGATTTATTTTGATTTTTAGGGATTTTTCCTAGGATTTAAGAATGATAAATAAATTGTTTAAGTCTGATGGGCATATTTGTTTAATTAAAATGTTTATAATAAAGGTTAAATTGTAAAATATTTGGCATTTAAAATTATGGCATGCGGTAGTTTTCCTCCGTGAAGAATTTGATAAAGTTTTGATTGCCAATAAGGTTTCACAAATTATAGAGGTTGGTGAAAAGAAAACACCTTTTATAGCTATTTTGCAGTTTTTCAAATATTTACAAGTTTGCTATATGGATATTCGCTATGTCGAGCCCATCTCACCGCATCTCAGTGTCATCGATGCGGAACAAAGCAATGTTGCATGATGTCAATGAATTTGGCATGAAGTGGATTGGTTTGGAACCTCGTCGAGGTTGAAAAGGGGGAGAGGAGTCTTTGGTACGGGCATGTCGAGGCGCATGCATGCTGCATTATTACTAAGAAGCATGATGACGCATACATTTCTTAATGTTTTTGCCTCGCCGACCCAGATGGTCATCGGACCTACACTATGTCGCTTTCAACTTGTTGTCGAGCCTAGCCAGACCGCTTTTAGCTTGTTATCAAGTTTTCCCTATGCCGGTTTAAGTATTGTTATCAAGCCTAGTCGATGCCGCTTTTATCTAGTCTTCAAGCCTAACCCATGCTTTTTTATAGTCATCGAGCTTAACCCATAATCTAAACTTTATACCCTCAACGAGGCCTTGGGACCAATGTCTTTATTTGTTATCGAAGTTCAATTTTTATAGTTTTGACACTGTGATTAATGAAGTAATAACTTCGACATCATCCCCGTATATTTTTCAAATAAAAGGCTTCGACATGCTTTTGAGTGGGAAAACATCATCAATGGTAATGACATCGCCAAGTTTTATAATTGTAAAGGTATTACATAGTTTTGGCCTTGAAGCCTAAGTTCTAAGAGGGTCGAAGACCCTAATGATTTCGAGTTTCATCAATAGTGTTTTATAATGTATATATGGCATGATTATTTTGAGTAAAGAAACAATGTTTTTTCTTTTTTAAGTGTGATTTCAAGGGTTAAATCATTTACAAAGATTTTTCTTTCAAGGAAATATGAATAGGGTATTTAACCTATAATTTTACCAAGAGAATGACTCAAAGATTAGAAAACAATATGAGATTGGTGTAGGGTCGCGCCCTCTACTTTAACTCGTATCCCCTAGCTAATATAAGTCCAAAATTTCAGTGTGTAGGGCTTTGTCATGGGTAAGACTAAAAGAAGATTGCACATAGAAAGGAATACACATAGTAGTGATACGTTATTGGTGAGCATGTAAAACCATTAGGATCAGTTGACCCTAGAAGTAGTAAGTTACGGACAGATCTTCCAGTTTTTCTCTAACAGCAAATTAGAACAATTATTATGTCTGGTAGGTCCGAGTCAGCCATAGGTTTATAGTTAGTGTGATAAAACTATGATGTTCGGACTGATAGTCCACTGATTACCTATTTTGTATGCATATATATTATTTTACGTTGTTAATTTTAACCGGTTTGGTTGTAGGATTTCGATTGCTAAAGGTATACTTTTAAAGGATATTACTGAGGGAAACCCGTTCCGCCCGGTGGTGCGATCTCACTTAATATCGATAATTCGAGATGCCATATTATTATTCACACCAGGCTTTATGTTTGACTCAAAGTTTACGTTTTCCCCTTAAACTCTTGGGTGCTCAAAATTTAATTTCAGGAGGTTGAGAGTTAAGGTTTCAGGTTTAGTAGGTTTTGGCAAACAAAGCATCCGAAGATGTGCAGGAGGCGGATCTAGCTATGTTGGAGATTATTCATTTATCTATTCCTCTGTAATTGAATGTTGTATGTAATGGCAGATGTTATAATTGTCTTTTTAGTAACTCTGATCATCTAAGGGGGCAACTTCATATGTTGCTCTTGGCATATTTTGTAATAATTATATTTTTCTAAACCTAGGCAACATTATGGGATTACGTACTCAATATGAAATGCTGATTTGAAATGTAATGAGAAAAGTTTTTTTGAAACTGAGTTTGAAATATTTCATATTCTTGTGCTTCTGATATTGATACCATTAACATTACCGCATTTGATCACTGGAAATTATTAAAGTACATGACTGCAACATCTGTATCTTTTAGTTTCGGGCCCGAAAATGGGAGATGTTAGACTACGCGCCCAAAGCCTTTATGCAAAGGACCCCCTCTACAGTCTTTCCTTTCTCCTTACACATTTCTTCCTTCAGTTAAGCAACATAGCACTCGCGGCCAGTCACCTGATCTCCGTGCATGATCCCCACTCCATTATTTATAGAGGATTTCATAGTTAAACACTAGGGAGCGATGGCAACTCTAAATTCAGCTAGGGCCGGTCAGCCTAAGAATGGTTATAAATAGAATAAATATCTAACACTAAAAACGCACGACTTGCACTCACCTAAGATCACCCTCACCAACTTCCACCGGTAATTCGACACATCCTATGGCTTCGGTAGCCATCCCGCTGAACCTTTGTATACGAGATCTGCAAGGCTTCAAATCTCTCTCCTCCAACATCATTTGATCGTAAGATTTTTTGAACAAAATATTGACCGAACTCCTATAATCAACGGGCACCTTTCGTACAATAGCTGGAGAATTCGTGGCTGAAATCACGAGTGGGTCAATTGTCGGAGCCTCTAATTCATCAACATCCTTGTTCCAAAAAATAATATCGTCCTTCATAGTTCGAGATTGTTTTGTTGGAGCTCCATCCTTGATAGCATAGCAACTTTCATTCTCAACATGCTTTAAGGCTCCAATGTATCTATCCATTTTCGCAAAACTTTTATCGGTAGGATGAGGCTTAACAATGATTTTGTTAATCACTAATCATTTTTCTGGCTACCTGAATGCATCTGCACCAGGCTTAGCTTGCACCCGCTGGGAAGACAACCCAGGGGCGCAAGAATTTCCTTGCTGCCATCCTGTGGGGCTTTCACATATTGTTGCAATTTCTTTTTCCTTAATCATGTCGCACAAGTGCCTACACTCATTCATATTATGATCGTGAGTCTCATGGAACCTGTAGAACTTGTCTGATTTCTTCTCCTTCTCAATTGATTCCCTAGGAGCCGGTTTCCTATATAGTTTGGTATTCTTAGTATCCAGATAGATGTTCTCTATCGAGTTTTTTAATTTAGTGTAATTGTCATACTTGGGACCACTTAAGCGTCTCATGTTATCCATCTTTTCCTTCTTTGCCTCGTCATTGTTTTCTTTTCCTCCTTTGTTCCGATTACCAACTTTCACATCAACATTCCAAGAGCTTACTCCATATTGCTTTATAGCAATATTGCTTTGAATCGACTCATTCAAACTTCTAGCATCAATCCTCTGTGGACGCTTATGCGCATCCTCCATACATAAATACTCATTAGTTTTTATATAAAAAGCTTCCATTGTCGACGGTTGCTTTCTTTTTATCCAGTCCTCAAAATCCGAGTCGGGAAGAACTCCTCTACAGAGCGCCATCAATACTATATCTTCCTTTGGATCCGTTATTTCCCTTATAGCTGTGTGGAACCGGTTTAAATAGTCCTTTAGTGACTCTCCTTTATCTTGATAAACATTAGACAATGACATCGCGTGTTTCGGATGTGAGGTGTGCAAACAGAATTACTCCATGAATTTTAGTGACAATTTAACAAAAGATGATATAGACCTCGGTGGAAGCCGAGTGAACCACATCGTAGCCCAACCTTTTTTGAAAATTGGGAAACAGTGGCAATTCATAGCATCTGAAGATCTAGCTGAATCTATGTGCCATTCATATCTCAATAAGTGTTGCCTAGGATATGTCATTCCTTCGTATAACGGCATCGTTGGCATGTTGAATCTCTGGGGATATCTCACATGAAGGATGTTCTTTGTAAACGGGTTTTCGACTAGCATAAGTTCCCCAATCATTATTAGTTTTGGATCTTTTTTCACTAACCAACCTTCTAACCATATCCTCCAAATCATCCAAATCAATAGGTTCGACTGAACGGCGGTAATCGGGTCCTGCACCAAGTGTTCGGCCTAGCGAACGCTTTTAAGAAGGTGCTCGGTACCTAGGATCCCCAAACTCTAGGGAACTCAGCCATCCACTATTCCCCCCAGTTTGATACCCTTGTGCAGCACCATCAGCAAAATTGTTATTTTCTAGATTCAGACCTTCAACAGCATGTCCAGAGATGACTTCCACACCGCCTTCCAGAAGGTAGGCTCGGGCCCACCATTTTGGAGGTTGGTACCGAGTCCTAAGTGGTGGTCTATACCGAGTCCCAAGTGGGGGTCAGTATCGATCCTTGAGTTCAAGCCTGGGGCTCATCCTCTTCCTTGTACAGATGTTCCAGTAGTGTATTGAGTTTTCTTCTCCCTTCCTTCCCTCCGTCTTCGCTCGAGAGAAGAACTCTTTGATTCTGAGCTGGAATCCCTTTTACTCCGTCTGTGGCTATTTTGAGTCAGCTCATTTAGCGGGCACAAGCTATGTTGACTCGTATTGTTCATCTCCTATTGGCTAGCTTGGAATTTGTCTTCCATCTACTTCATCATCATATCCATCTCCATTCTGGTCATGACGTCAGTTAGAGTCTGGATCTCAGGTTGATTTAGTTTGACAACTCCAACTCCTTGCCGAGGATTTCGATTCTCAACTTCAATAGTAGCTCTAGAATTAGTAGAACGATCTCTTCTTGATGGGGCCATGGCAGAAAGATTTTAATAAATCTTCGCAAATCTGAGTTGTAGAATTAAAAGATAGAGAAATTCGATTCATCTCTTGGATGTAAGAAAACCAATAGTGGATAACGGATCCAAATTGCCTGAGTTAAAATCTCAATGAAAGCACTAAAATGTTTGAACCAAAATTGGCACAAACACCTAGAAGTTATAGAACAGAATAAAACATGAAGAAATATAATTGAAAATGAGGAAAATAACAAGATGCGATCTTGTATACTGGTTCAGCAAAGCTTGCCTATGTCCACTTAATATTTTATTATTGATTTCTGACTTGGAGGCAGAAGTTCTTAGGACTTGGTACAACTCCAACATTTAGAATTTCAGAAATATGAGAATATAAGAAATCATAGAGCTAGAACCAAAAGATCCTAAAAAATGATCCCTACCCCTCTATTTATAGTGGTTGTGAGCCTAATATCTCGCATGCAATATCTTCTAGCCATTATGCCCAATTTAGACTCGTTCTCCCAAAATATTAACTTACTTCTATGATGGAGTTGAAGGAGAACAAAGTTGTAGTTTCAAGTGTTCATGGAGATTGATGGAAAAATGCATTGAATCAGAAAACCAACTTCGGAAATAGGCTATTAGCACCAACTTCGGTACCGATCCCAGGTGAGAGTTGGTATCGATCCCAACTTGGGGGATCCCAATCCCTTGTTGTTTTTTATGGTTATGGCTTTGACTTTGTGACTCTATATGTGCTTGGTTTTTGGACTCATGGTCTATCTCTCTAGGCTTTCCGCCTTGATAACTCCAAGTTCTATTCATCCAGTCTATCCGTATTCTGCCTAGTCAAGAGGCAGGATAACAGGTATGAATCTAAGTGGAGAGATGTAAGTGAAAAGTGTCTAGGCGACACTAAGAAAAAGGTCAAAGAGAGAGATAAAAGAGAACGATAGAAAGAGAAGAAGGTGGAATTAATTTCCATTAGAGGAAATTCTTGCATTAAGGTTAAATCTCAATTAAAACATCTAACCATACATTTGAAATCCAATTCAGACATCTTAATTTCTAAGACAAGGTTTGCCGCATTATTTTATTACAAATATGGGCTAATTCAGATGTTTAGATGTTGGTTCTCAATATGGGGAGTCCAAAATATGAAAAGCTATTAAATTAAACAATAGGCCTAGGTTTTGATATTTTGTTGTTTGGGTTCAGTTTATGGACCTCGGGGATGCTCAAATGGTTCAAAGTGACTAAGGAGCAATATAATGAGTTCAGGAATGGTTGCCAAGTATCAAAAAATGTATGATTGATGCTAAGTTGCATAGAGACCATGGTGATGGTTCAGGAGGCAATTTGGTTCATATTGTGGTTTTATAGAGTTGTCTAGTGACCTCGAGATGAGATGGTTTGGGTAGCACAATATTTGATTCCATATGATGTCGTGTATATAGATTAAGTTTGTATCTCTTAGCTAAGGCATCGAGAATTAAACGTTATGGCCAATTTGTTGCACGAGGTATGGTTGGCTTGATAGCACATGTTTGGCGGCATTGATCAATAGATAGGACAGGTTTTGTTTTGGCAGAAAAGGCAATAGACTATTATCTTGGATGATTATTATTTAATATTTATCGAGGATTATTGTAGTCAAGTTACTTGTCCTAAGTCCACTTGGTAAACAAATGGTAGCGATTGAGTAAGTTTATAATTGTTTGACTTTGACACAATTATAAGTGGTGGATGGTGTAGTGAAGTGTCGTGGTATTGGTATTAAATTGATGATCATACTTAGCGGTTCTTGGCCTTAAAGGGAGACCTGAAGCCTACTGGCCTAGTGTGTATCTCTAAGTCAAGATCAGTTTCTATGATGATTGGTAATTTATAGACTTATCACATATTACGTAGTAGTGTAGCACAAATGAGCTAACGCATTGGATGTAAGTTAAGATGCAGGTTGAGGTATTTTTTTATTACTTTGTATTACACCATTTTCTATTGTATATGATATACTAGCATATTAGTGATCATGCAGATTGGTGATATTCCTTTTCACCAAATTTTATGTCTATCCCTTTCTATGTGCTCTCTTTGCTACCTATTCCTGAAATAGGTTGACTTAGAGGAAGGAATCTACTAGCTAAAGGCAAATTTTAGAGCTATAGTAATTATCATTATTATCACTGGTATAAAACGCACTATATGCATTTAATATTCAGATGTGTTCACTTTTTATTTAATAAAAAATGAGTGGACGAATGTGTGTTGTAAGTGCAAAGGTTTTGGTAGTCGCAACATTCCTATTTCAACTTGTTTTGTTGGTGTTATCGGTGTCAAATTGGTAGTAAAATTCTATTGATGGGTAGTTAGGAATGAGATGGTGGTGAAGGTTGCAAATCGATGATAAGATTCTGTTGATGGAAAAGGGTATTTTTGGAATTTCAAAAGGATACCATGAAAATCATGTTCATTGAATTCTCTTTACTAAAAGTAGATATATATATATATATCTAGTGTTTTGGGATATAGACATATACGACTACATGTATTTTAAGACATATTGTATATGGATTTAATTTACTATTTAGACTCCATTTGTTTGGAGTATTATATATTAAGATGTTGAAGCTTATGTCTTATTTGTATGATACCCACTTAGTTCCATATATGTTAATGTTAATACATATTTATTCCTTCCTGTCGTAGTGAGATAGTTAGTGTGTGTGTGTGTGCACGTATTCTGATATATATACCATGTTTGTTTCAAATAATACCTTAAGAAATGTCATTCATGATAATTATGGAATCCGTGCATTTATGCATGGGTTACTGGTGTCATGAATGGAAGGTCCTTACATCTAGGCCGCCTTATCTTTGAGGAATCCAGTCATTGTGCTTTCATTTTGTTTCTTGCTACCTTTCATGACTTCATTCGTACGAGTGCTCTCATCCATGAGAACCGCCTTCACCATAATTCTTGGTAGGAATACCAGTTGGAATCTTACCTTGTTGTTTCTCTTGCCTTTCAAGCCTTTTGTTACAATCAACATCACCACATGGTTGATCAGTATCGGTCAATGGACATCTGTAATGAACACCCTACACCTCTGATGCCCATATACCATAAATAGTGTGCAACTATAGTACTCAGTCAATGTAATGCAAGTCAAGGTAAAGTAATAGAAACCTAAAGTTGAACCTATCGTGTATCTCACAGCGCATAGGATAAAATGTAATAATCACATAGATATAAAATAGGTGAGATAGTAATATAACTACATGAACCAAATAGAATAAGAGTGCAGCAGGTTCACTATAGTTGAGCAAAATAAAATGCAATAGAATTTAAACATCTAAATAATAAACTCCAAACAGAAAATTTTCTCTGATAGAATAATGAGTACTGAAATAACTCCATAGTATTGCACAGCGGAAATTGCGATAATAGCTCCAAATATAGATATATGAAAGTTCTAGCCATGTGCTCGTCCTCAGCATAACTCCATGCACTATCTCATATTTACTATCTCTAATCTACTCATTTAAGAGTACCCATGATGATAAGAAGTAAAGAAAATAACCTTGAGTCAGACATAAGCCTGGTATGAGTGATCTATAATCTTAAAATATGCATAAAATTAATATAGTAAAGTGGGAACACGAGGTATGGAGAGTCATACCGACCTATCCCTCCAAGCAACAAGTTAGCACATAACACTATATGCTATATTATCATCATATAAGTATACTGCACTAAGTATAATGTAGGGTGTAGGGGTATCTAACTCATTGGTACATATATCATATAACATCCATCCTAAACACACAACACTCACAGCAAATATAATAATCAAAGGAAAACATAGTGATCACCATCTAAGCCTTATATCACCACTGAGATGCTTTTAGATATATGATAACTCATACAACCATAACTTATTTCAGTGACACACTACATCGCAATCATATAGGTTCTCGAACATATACTATCACTTAGGCACAACTATCAGTAGTGAGCCAGACCATCACTAAAGTTTATGGAGCATAGGCAAACATTTTCACACACACCCATGCTCAACACGCACACATCATATCTCCAAATTATCTATCTATTCCTTTGGCACATAATTCGATAGTAGAACATGGCGTACATTCCACTTTACCAGTTCACATTATCGAACATGCCTCCTCGGACTATCACTAAGTCTTATGAACACTTCTCACTTTAAGCTCTTGACCCAAACACTCATGTTGTCGACTCGTCGAAGTTTGGAACACTCCACAAAGTTCCTCGAAATCTCTACTGCCAACCTTGAAATAACACAAAAAATTTCCTGCATTTGGCCTAAAGTAGAATGCCATCTTCCCCGCATCTCACCTATGTTTTCACTATAGCTTGGATCAATCGTCCTTCCACCATAATTTAAGATCCAACCATAAAAATGGCTTGCGATCAATCACAAAAGCTCCATGCACCATCATGAACCTCCAATATCGATCACACCTCTATAAGATCAATGATGATCAGTCGATGGTGAGAAATGTCACTATAATTTTTGGTATCAAGTACCTATGAGTACTGGTTTGAAAATGAAGACAACTATCAATACAATTATTAATGTGATTACTCTAGCCAGATTTGGTATCATGTATCTAATGATTATATTCATGTTTGTTTCGTCCTTCAACACTTAGAAAACTCTCAACTATCTTGGGTCACCCCCGAAGCAACACCATCATAATAGTCATGACTGTTTCTGGTTTTTTTACATTGATCAACATTTGGATTTCTGCTCTGATCTGAATGCAAATTCCAATCTACATCGATACGTCTTCAATCTCTCGAAAACCGATCCATATTCAGAAATGCACATCGATACACTATCATATACTCTAAGCAACCAAAAAAACACAAAACGACCAAACAAGTATCATATCCATATAATACAATCATTATATCAAACATATCCTAATCTAACATCCATATAATGCACAAATGCATGGATTTACATATAAAGTCAATTTAAAACATTTTTAAATATATATAAGGCATTTAAAAGGTTGCAAGAAAATAGATCACTCATCTATCGATGTATAATCAACCAATTTTGTCAAAAGTGAGGTAGATCTGGGCCACATAGTGGTTGCATGAATCTCAATGCACCTAATTTCAAGATTAGTTTATCCCCTTGTTAATTTTTCCATTAATCCCTCTTTAGTTGCTTGTTTAAACTAGATTTAATGAAGGTTAAGGATGGTTTGGCTAATAGGAGGTTGGAGAATGTTTTTAGAAGATAGAAAAGTGTTAGTGGCTACCTCTAACCAGTAATTAGCTTTGAACCCAAAATAGGTTAGTGGGCTAACTATGACTTAGTCTAATTACACATTTATCTATACAAAAACTGTTGAACTAAAAATAGTCATATCTCCTAAATAGTAAGGCCAAATAATTATTATGACCATTCTATGGAAAGGCAAACCATTAAATCTTTCATTTGGAAGTGATTTCAACCCCTAATTCGTCTTCTATTAAAGTTATAGCTCTACAGGTTTTTAGGGTACTATCCACAATTTATTCTATCGGTCAAAAATGTCAATACTTAATATCCCTTAAATATAGTGTATTTGGACCCAATTTGGTTATGAAAATAATATTTTTATGATCCGTCAATATATAAAAATGTGGATTGTTACACATCCCTTTAGATATTTCGCCTACAAAATTCCAACCAAACAAAACATAACAACCACGGTATTGATACCTGGTATGCCTAGCAATCAAACAAGCGTAGTAACCATCAATCTTACAAATATAAGCAAGAAATAAACTAATGTAAATACTATAGCATGCAAGGTACTAAACAAAGAAAAACAAAAAATTAAATGTCAAAGCTAAAGATAAATTGGAATAGTACTATAGAGCTCTAGGTAAGCGGCCCTTATGCTCTCCTCGGTCTCCTAAGTGTTATTGCCTTTGCTTTCACCCCTATGTACCTTTACCAACTTCATTTTCTTCCTCTGAAGATTTTTCATACTCTTATTAGTTATAGGAATATGCTTTCGAGCTCTCGATGCTTCAAGTTCAGTTCTATATCATCATGCTGATCCACTGTCAGAATTACGCTTGAGTTGTGGACAAACTTCCTAAGATAAGAAACATGGAACACATTATGCACACCTACCATCTTCTGAGGTAAGTTGACTCGATATGGAGGTTCCCAATCCTCCTGATTATTGGAAAAGCTCTCGATGCCAGCTTTCCTTGTTTACGGAATCACAAATACCATATCTCCGATAGAGAACTCAAGTTCGTGATGTCTTTTATCGGCGTAGATCTTCTGTTTATCCTATGCAGCTTTCATTCATGTCAAATGATCTTAATCTTTTCTTAATCTCTCAAACATATTCAGCCCAAGAATTAGATTTTCACCTGCTTCCCACCAAAAAGAATGGGCGTTACATGGTCGGTCGTATAATGCTTCAAATGATGCCATATCGATGCTCGACTAATAAATATTACAGTATGCGAAGTCCACTAAATGCAAATAATCATCCCATGAGCCCCCAAATGTTAAGAATGTAAGCTCCTAAGAGATCCTCTAATATATGATTCACTCATTACGACCATTAGTTTATGGGTGATAAGTTGTACTCAAATGCAGCACTTTCCCCAATGCCTCTTATAAGCTCTTCCAAATTCCACTTGTGAATTATGGGTCTCAATCGCTTACAATGCTCTTTGGCATACCATGGAATAGCACTATCCACTACACATACAACTCAGCTGGTTTTGATGTCGTTCTACTATATTTCGTGGGTATGAATCGAGCAATCTTGTCAATCTATCAACTATGACCCAAATGCCATCACCCCTCCTCTAGTCCTAGGAAATCCATCAATGAAATCCATCGATATCTTTTCCCACTTCTATTAGGTAATTTCAAGCGGTTGCAGTACACAACTTGGATTCTTCTTCTCAATTTTCACTAATTGGCAATTCATACACTTCGATATAAATGCTCTAATGTCCTTCTCCATCCCTTCCCAATAAATTTTCTACTTCATATCTTGATACATTTTATTGCCTTCGAGATGTGTTGTTAATATCAAATGATGGCACACAAGTAGCACCTCAATCCATCAGCATCGCATATAAACAATCTACTGTCATTACGGAGCCAACCATCTTGGTCAAGTATGTACTGCTTCATCTCCTCAAACTTTATCCCCACATCAAGCTTTGCAATGATCTGTACTAGTCTAGCATCATGCCTCTGACTATTACAATCCACTCCATTAGAGTAGGCCTAATGGTCAAGCTTGCCAATACATCTAGCATTAGCTTACATCTAGGTCGAAAATCATACCCATCTATATACTCTAAGTTCATCCGTTCTAGGAACATAGCCCCCAAGCTAACATGTATGCTACTCAAAGCATCAATAATTACATTTTTCTTACTAGACTTATAGAAAATATCAAAGTCGTAGGAGGTTAAGAACTCTAATCATCGTTGCTAACAAAGGATATGGTCTACGTCAACATTTTTCGGTCGGTGAACAACTCGAAACTTTCTCTAAGCAAGTAATTCCTCTGTATCTACAATGCAAATGTTATCACTGCCAACTCCAAATCCATTTTAGGTATTTCTTCTCGTTCGGTTTCCACTACAGACAAGCATAAGTGATAACTTTACCCTTCTACATCAACACCCCACCCCTAAATAAAGTACAATAACCATCTATGTATACTATCAACTCCTCTTTCCCATTTGGAATGACTAATATTGGTGCACTCATCAACCTCTCCTTTAGACTCGCGAATGTGTGCTCTCACCTTGCGTTCGAAGATAAAGTCTGATTCTTCTTTATTAAGTTAGTTAACAGTGCTGCAATCTTTGAGAAGTCCTTTATGAATCTTCTATAGTAACTAAACATTCCAAAGAAACTCCTCACGTCTATAACAATCTTAGGTCTGTCTCAATCTTAGACTACTGCTACCTTGGTACGATCCACTGCAATGCCTTACTATGAAACAACATTACCTAAGAATTACACTTCCCTCCTTCAGAAGTGACACTTCGAAAACATAGCATTCGGTTAGTGCTTCCTCAAAAACTCAAGCACAATCCTCAAGGGCATCTTGTGTTCTTCTTATGTCTATGAATAGACATGAATACTATCAACCATCATAAGTGCAAATTTATTTAATTGACCCTGAAAACATTGTTCATAAGATCAACAAAGTATGTTGACGCATTGGTTACCTCGAACGGCATAACCGACCACTCATAAAATCTCAATGTTGCACGGAACACAATAATCTACACACTCTCCTTCGCCACTCTCAGTTGGTGGAACTCCGTTGTCATGTTCAACTGAGATAACAATTAACACCTCCTAGTCACTTTATTCATCCCATAGTAATCAACACAAAGTCTCAAATAATCGTTTGCCTTAGTGGCGAACACTATGGGTTCTTCCCGTTCAGATATACTCCTACGAACTAACCCCATCCCTTAATATGTCATTCATTTTTAACCTCTAGTTCATGTCTTTGGGTGCCATATGCCTCGGTGGTAACTACTGGCCTAGCATCTTTCACTAAGAAATTACGAAACTCAATCTCCCTTTGTGGCAATAATCTGGTCACGTCCTCAAATATATCTAGATACACTATAACAATAGGTACCGATGATAACTCATCATGCGAGATATCGAGCAAATAAGGAAAGTTAACCATCACTACATCATCGGCTATGCAGGTAAACTCTAGCCTACGCTCAGCATCTGCCTTTATCGTCATCGAAAACATCCACAATCCACCACAATCCACCACGATCCATACCTCTGTAACCAATTCATCTCCAATATGACATCAAGTCCAAAAAAACAAGCACGGAGAAATCACAAGAAAACACACATCCATGACTCGAAAACATAATGTCACGACAAACCATACAAAAACTGATTGAGCCACCCATTCCTCAGTACCAATGGCCTATGCACGAAGTCTAGTTTTAATCCTTGTCTATCTGCAAGGGAACTAGATATAAATGAACGTGATGCATTGGTACTAAATAAAACACGAATAGGTATACAATAAACAAAAAGCATACCTTGTTATGTAATGCCCTTCCTTTTCTCCTTTGTTGATGAAGCACTATTCAAAGTCGAAACATCATTAATAGCATAAGCAAACATAACCAGCTCGTTCTTTAGTGGCTCGATAAAATCCTTCTTGAAATGCTTAGCCTTATCGACATTAAAGTACTTCCTTCTCACTCTTTGGATATTTGCAGTTCTTGCTAAGGTGGCTTATTTTCTTAAAGTTAAAACAAAGAGGCTCCCACTTAGCCATCTTCTTATAGTCCTCCTTTCCCTGAAATTGCTTCTTGCCTTTGTTGTTCCGCTTCCTTTTAACACTCCTACTTGCTTGTGGCTTAGCCTCCTCCTTGGGAACAATAGCAGTTGTGGAAATTAGCTATAGACTCTCGTGTCCAAAGCCTTTTCACCCAACTTCCCAAAACTTTCATCTATATGGTCTACTAGCTTCTCTCCGTGACACTCATCCAAGCCCATTATAAACTTCTCATTTTTCTTTAAGGGATTGCAGTGAAATACATCCAATGCTTCGATAGCATGTTGCATTCGGCAACATATTCTGAAACAGACATCTCATCCTATTCTAGGTTAGCAAACTTCCTAAATAACGCCGACTTCTGAGCAACTATTATGAACTTCTCCTTAAATTGAGCCTTGGATTGCTTTTAAGTTAATTGGCCCTTGGGAATAGTAATCTTAAGGGTATTCCACTAGACCATGTCTCTTCCTTTAAGTTTCCTAGAAGTGAACTTCCTCTTCATCAAATCTTCCAACTCAAGGTCATCGAAGATGCTTTTGTGGGTATCAAACCAATCATGTACTTCAATAGTTTATTTCATTTCTATGAATGTTTTACCTCCAAGATTAGAAAAGTCTTAATTCAACTTAGTAAAATCAGCACTTGGTGCTTACACTAGAGCATCACCACAAATATCATCATTTTGACCACGTCCTTGGGCATTTTGCATCATGTTCTTCATCATAGTATTGAACATGGTTTGTAAATCGTGGTTAGGTATTGCCCATGTGTTGCTCGGTCTTCCACTCCTAAGATAGAGGTCCTTACTGCATTCCATGTTTGCCTGCCCATTCTTATAATCTGTAGTAGGAATGACCAGTCTCTAACAATGAACAACTACATAAGTGGAAGTCATGTGTGCAATATGACTTACTACTATATATATACTACTGAAAACCAAAATTTGTAACAAGTACACTCTATCTTATATCTCTTGATTCATTTTAAGGTGATAGCACCTTCCTTATCTCTAATGGATCCAAGTATCAACTTAGATTAATCATTCAACCTAAGCTCTGATACCAAAAGTGACAACCACCCATAACTCTAGTACTTATATATTCTAAATAAGTGTGCTTCTACGGTTCCCAACCGATATGGAAAGGCAACCAAGGTAAAATAATAGCAATTTAAAGCAGAACATGTCATATATCTCATAGCGCATAAGATAAAATACAATAACCACGTAGATATAAAATAGGCGAGATGGTAATATAATTAAATGAACCAAACATACTAGGAGTGTTGAAAGTTCATCATAGTTATACAAACAAAATGCAATAGAGTTTATACATCAGAATAGTAAACTCCAAATAGGAAACTGTCTCTAATAGAATAATGAGTATTGAAATAGATCCACGGTATTCATAGCAGAAATAGCGATAATAGCTTAAATATAGATATACGAAAGTGCTAACCACCTACCTATCCTCTACACAGCTCCATGTGTTATCTCAAACATGCTAGCTCTGAACTACTCATTTAAGAGTACTCGAGATGATAAGAAGCAAAATAAATAACCTCAAATAAGACATAAGCCTGGTACGGGTGATCTATAATCTCAAAATAGACGTAAAACTAATATAGTAAAGCGAGAACATAAGGTATAGAGAGTCATACCTAACCAGCCCCTACATCCAACAAGTTAGCACATAACATGTATGTTATACTATCATCATAGAAGTATACTACAATAAGTATAATATAGGGTATTGGGGTATCTAACTCACAAAGAACCTACATCACATGACATCCATCCCAATTACAAATCAAATGCATCAATCAAAGCAAACAAAGCAATCACTAACTAAACCTTAGATCACCACTAAGATGCCTATGGATATATGATAACTGTATGACCATCACTATGGTCAGCGACACACTACGTTGCAATCAGAATGGTGCTTGAACACATACCATCACTAAGATACTTCCATCACTAAGGCGAGCTAGACCATCACTGAGGTCCAGGGTGCATAGGTAAACACTTTCACATGACCTTGCTCCACAAGCACATATCATGTTTTCGAGTTATCCATCGATCCCTTTGGTACACGACGCTATAATAAAACACATCATACATTCCACTTCACTAGTTCACATCGTTGAACGTGTATCCTTGGATCATCACCAAGTCATATGAACACTTCTCACTTGATGCACTCGACCTAAGCGACTCACTTGGTCGATTCGTCGAAGTTCACAACACTCCACAAAGTTCCTAGGATTCCCAAGAATCGTGCCCAAAGCAACATACAAATCTTCCCGTGCTTAGCCCAAAGTATAAACCCATCTTCCCTACGTCTCATCTACGCTTTCACCATAGGTTGGATCAATTGTATTTCCTCCATAACTTAAGATCCGACCATCAAAATGGCTTGCAATCGATCACATTATCTTTATACATCACCACGAACCTACCATATCGATTGTATCTCTATATCATCAATGAAAATCGATCAGTGGTGATTGATCCTCCTTTGACACTTAGCCAAATCTCAACCCTCTGGAGTCACCCATGAAGAAACACCATACTTGGTCCAAAATAACTCCATATCGCAATCATGTTTACACCACGCCGACCTTCAAAGTGATGACAGATCGTCTTCAGCCTCTAATTCATTAACCTCTGGTTCAACTTGTTGGCGATCGATCATGGTGCCTCCTAGCACCGCCCTACACCTTCATTATCAATCATACCTTGACAAAATAAGGGTTGACCGATCGGTGGCAATCAATCACCCTAATATCCTCTGCGTTTTCTTCTAAGTAATCATATGCAAGTCTCTTGTATGCCTTGTGCACTTCCCAAGCCACCTCCTACTTTCATCACTAAGTGTAACTTTGCACTTTAATCCCCTTGATCTGCCGATGCTGACCCATAGGGTCAGTACACATCGATCAACTTTCCAAAAATTCATCCAAGTCATTTTCTGTTATTTTTACGTCGATTGTCATTTGTATATTTACTCGATCTAAATACAAACTTCAATCTACATTGATACGTCTTCAATCTATCTAAAACAAATCCATACTCAAAAATGCATGTCGATACACTATCGTCTAATGTAAGCATCCAAACAACACAAAACAACCAAACTAGCATCATTAAACATATCCTAATCTAACATCCATATGACATGCAAATGCACAAAGTTACATGCAAAGTCAATTTAAAATCTTTAAGATTCATTTATAAGACATTTATAACTCAACATTAGTCAAAGATCTCATTTTTAGCTTAAAAGGGTTTCAAAAAAACACATTTTTAAATATATAAAAGCATTTAGAAGGTTGTGAGATGGTAGATCACTTAACTGTGATGTATAATCAACCAATTTCACCAAAAACGAGGTAGATCTAGCCTGCATAATAGTTGCATGGATGCTAATGCACCTAATTTCAAGGTTCGTTAATCCCCTTCTTAATCCCTTTGTTAATATCCCTTTAATTGCTTGCTTAAACTAGTTTTAATGTAGATTAAGGATGGTTTTTCTAATAAGAGGTTTAGTGGAGGTTAGAAAATTTTTTTGGAAGATGGAAAAGTGATTAGTGGCTGCTCCCTAACTTGTAATTAGCTCTGATCCTGAAATGGATTAGTAGGTTAACTATGAGCTTAGTCTAATTACCCATTAATATGTCCAAAAACTGTCCAACTTAAAATGACCATATATCCAAAATTGTAAGGCCGAAAATCTATTATAACCACTCTATAAAAAGGTAAAACATCATATCATTCATTTGGAAGTGGTTTCAAACCCTTATTCGCCTTCTACCAAAAGTTATAGCTCTTACAATTTTTCAAAGTCAAAACGGTCCATAGTTTATTTAAGGGTGAAAATGGCAATACTCCGAAATTCCCTAAGTTCTAATTTTTTTGGACCCAATTTGGTTATGTAAATAATATTTTATGATCCGTCGATATGTAAAAGTGTGGGTTGTTACAACATTGATTGTGCTCGACCGATGCTTATGGAGGAATAGCTCTAGTTGCACCATTTCTTCAATTATCCTAATAAAGCATAGAGTGTACGCTAGTGGAAATTATGTAATTTGATTATATAATTTAACTCTTATAAAGAATATTGTTGAAAATTAAGTATTCTTCTTGTTTTATTTTTCTATTATATATATTGTTATACTGCATATAAGTAATGTATTATATGTATATTAAATATATAAGTAGAAAGTCCTTAGAAAATGTATTTTATTGATTGAAGTTGCAATTATCTTCGTAACCATAGTATTGAATCATGTTTGATAAAAAGTTGTCCTTAAATGTTTCTAGTCAAGATGTATCGAGAAAAGGATATTGATTCATCCGTTGAGACTAATGTACATAAATGATCTCCATAAAATGGATGGTAAATTACACATGATTGTTAGGGCACCATGAGTTTATGTACTTACGGTTATTTGGAACCATAATATAATGACTCAATGATAGTCTTTAATAGGTTAATACAACTAAGTCAAAATAGAGGATCTTATGTAACGACATGTAGATGTAATGCCCGGACTCTATACCAGGTTAACCATGAGTAAAACATAGTAATGCTATGGAAAAACCTAGAGAACGAAGCACCTGATGAGCAATCCGATGTACAAATTCCCTCAGGCTAATACTGAACATGAAATACAAATATCACTTAACAAAAATGCATATGCAGCCTAAGCATGAAGCAATTGCACATGGATTTTCCTAGAATAGAATATCACATCATCACATGAACGGTCACAAATAAAACTCCAAATCATAGCTGAAGTATAATACATATAGTATAAGTGACAACATAAATCTTTCCATAAATATGGAAATACATAGATAGTGCCATACATAAGAACTAAACATGATATACTAGTACAAGTCTGACATAGGGTACACCAAATATAAGCTAGTATTACCATGATACAATAACACAATGCTCTCCATAAAGCAATCTCTCAACTACATGGTAAAGATCCAACCTATTCAAAATACTCAAGCCGACTCAAGTATTATAAAGAAAAACAATACACGAGTTAGACTAGACAGTTAGTGTGAGATAAATGATAACGTCTATAAACTGAGTATGAATAATAGAAGTGACATAAGAAATATTTTAGCTAAAACAAAAGGAAATTAGCATACATTTAATGTAAAATATATATCTGCACATGGAAATTCAAGTTTTTATGTATGTAAAATAAATTTTTAGTATTCTTAATTCACATATCAAGTAGGGCAATAACAAAAATAGAATAGATGATCCGAAGAATAAATTTAATAAAAAATATACCAGATGCCCTAAGAAAGAGCGTTATTATATACCCGATAAAATTACTATTTAACATGTGTTAAATGACATATTATAGGTTATAATAACCCTCATTAAGAATAGTGGACAAATGACACAACCCAATGCTACCCCACTCCTAAAAATGATACAACACTCTTCAACCAATGGATGAACACATCCATCTCAAAAGTCGTAAAGCTACCATGCAACGCCAAAGAGAAGACGTTCCGTGTTTCATTTAGTGAACGGAAAACACCAAATTTTCATGAGTTGTGGGTTATTGACTATGATTAAAGGGGAAAAAGTATCAACAATCCAAATAGTGAACAAAAATCAAATTTACTAAGGATAGCACCCAAATCTGGTATTTCAAAGTTACCCTTCCACTTTCTTTCAGAAGTAATATTTATTGAAATAAGATTCAATATTTATAATATTACAGATTTCCCTAACTAATTTATATATGAAAAAATCTATTATTAAACTTGTTAAATAAGTAAATATTGAAAATCATTATTTGTCAAGTTATAAAGCTACTCGATATTATGAAAAATATAGAATAGTTAAACAAATAAGTGTATAAATAATTTACACTTAAAATAAATTTTTTGAGATAGATTTTAAACTTATAATGATAAGTAATATCTTATAATAATTTTTTCAAATATTTATTTTATTAAATGTAATTACCAAACATCGTGTAACCATTTGATAATTATTTTTTAATAGAATAATTATTTAACATACCAATAAATATTTTTGAAATGTCTCATAATACTTTGATATAATTTTCAAATAGAGAAATAAGTTTTAAATGATTTTATAAGGCATATTTGAATTTTTTTATGAAGTTTAGTTTAAAATTAATTATATTTTTATAATTAATCTACATGATCAAATTTCATTTCTTTTTTGTTTTTTATAAATATTAAACTTTCATCAAAGATTAAATTTTAAATTTTATAAAATTTCAAGCATTTTACAATTTTTATAAAATTTAATTTATTTATTTAAGATAAAGACCTGCAGCAAATTGTTCCATGTTGTGCATGACTTGTCACAGGACAATTGGTCGATTAAAGTCATGTTTCTAGAGCAAAAATTACTCCAGGTCAATGCAATTCCGACCCCTATGGCCTCGTTGCATCCCGTTGACTTCAGCTATGTATTATACATCCTATATAAGGTCTCTAACATCAATGGTTGGGAAAGCCTGTGACTGTAGACGAATTTTATGGTTTCAATTAGAAAATAGGTAGAAAGCAAAGCATAAAGTCAATACACAAATTGAAACAACCCGGAGTTAAGAAGTAACTAAATAAACTTAATAATGGTGAATTAATTAAATAAAATGGACTTTAAAGATTAAATAAGAATAGTTTTTGGATTTATTTTGGAACACTAGAATTTGAGGATAAAAATTATTTAATGATGAAAACAAATTGATTTAAGAGTAATTATTTATTTAAAGGATTATGGAATGAATTATTTTGGAATTGAAATTATAAATTATTAATAAATGATGAATTAAATTATTTTAGAATAATATTAATATTTTAAGTTAGAAATGATTTGAAATATATTAAAAGTTATTGAATAATTCTATAAAGTTTAATATATATAGTAAATGAAATTAGAAATGTATTTTAAAATGAAAAGGATTTTATTTTTATTTATATAACAAGTTTTGGAATTTAATTAAATGGGCTTAAAATTATAAATATAGGATAATTAAATCAAAATAAGTAAAATATAGAAATAATATTTTACAAAAAATTATATAATGAATAAATAATATTGGAATTGAATTAGAAATAATTTTAAAGTGGAAATTGAAGTTGATTTGAATTAATGAATAAATTTTTATTAAAGTGGGCAAATTATAATATTTTGAATAAATAATTAAAATAAAAAGAATTTATGGAAAATAAATCCTATAAAATTCTGTAATGTTGTGTTATCACTTAGCTAATGTAAATATGATTTTCATTGAAATTTTTAAGCAATTAGAGTTGTGTAGAAAATAGTTTGATAAAAGAAAAGAAAAGAAAAGAAAGAAAGAGGAGAATATTTATTTTAATATGTATGTAACCAAGCCAACTTAGCCTAAAAATCTTAACCCCAAATCCATGTTTACATATTCAGTTTCACCCTAAGTCTAAAAATCTCCATTCCTTCATGAATTATCTTCATGTATGCTCCTCCTCATCATTATTCAACTTCTTGCTTCAGGAAACAAAAACTATGAAAACATTCTTCCACTCTAAAATCAAAATAAAAATCAAATAAATTTATGTAAATTCACAAATTGGTATATGATTATCTCAACACCCTACAACACTTATGTAGAAGTTGTGGAATTGATCTAAACTTGAGTTATTAGATGTTGCAAATGAGGTTAGGAATGGAAGCGGGAAGCTTCATATGATCAAGATGAGTATTCTTACTCATGTATTTACGTGTAAATTATGTAATTAAATACATATATGTATTTGTATGGACGGATGTATAGGTGAGTATTTTAGTTTACTTATGTGTTCATCAAGTTACAATAAGATTAATGTTTGGATTGAAGCAAAATAATCAAGTTTTTGCTCCAGGAATCAGCAACTGGTGGGTTACATCGGTCCACCGTTAGTTGTCGATCGGTGAGCATATTCGATGCCACAATTTTGTGTTGTTTCATTTTGAAAAATATTTATATTAATATATAATTAGCTTATACGATTTAAATATAAAATTACATTATGGATTTTTGTATCTATCGAAATAATTTTAAGAAAAGATTTATTTAAATTTGATATGAAATATTATTAAAGGATATCTATTTAATAGGAAATTTTATTTATGGTACTAAATAAATATTTCAAATCTTATATAACTTCAAAAATATAAATATTATTTTTTGATTAATATTTTAGGTGTTTTAAAGTATGTTTCATAATTTATAAGTCTATATAAGAATATATATATATATATATATATATATATATATATATATCAAATAAAGGGACTTTTGTATTTGACATTATAAATTCCTTTAATATTCTATTTTATTTTATAATATTATAAGAGATTTTCTAAATATTATTAAGGTTTTTAATATACGTATTAATGATTTTAAGTATAAAGTGATGTTTTTAATTATATTTTATAGTTTGAAATAAAATGGAATTATATTTGAAGTTTATAAATTTATTTTAAAGTAGAATTTCATTATGGTAATGTAACAACCCTGGTTTTGATGATTACCTTTAATATTAAATTATAACGGTGGTTATAATTTAATATTGGAAAAAAATAAAAATAAATTGGAGATTTAAAATTGTTTATTTTTAGTAAACAATAAAATTGGAAGGAATAAAATGGAGTAAAAGTTGATAATGCTGGTTATAAATGGTGAATATTGGAAATATGATGATTTGGACTTTTGTTGAATTAATTAAATTAGATAAAATAATTTAATCAACATTAATTTGTTGAAATAAGTGTAAAATGATGAAACTAAAGTTTTAAAAAGCTTTTATTGAATTTAAAAAAAAGGATAAAATAAGTATTTTATTGAAATAAAAGATGGAATATGGTTTAAAAACAAGAGTTGATGACTAAAAAGTGTTATAATTGTTTATTTCAAATTTATTTGTAAAGAAAGAAATTTTCTTTTAGTTTGTTATGTTAAAAATGGTGTTTTTACACTAAAATTTGTGTAAATTGTAAAATATTGTTAAAATGGGGTTGTATTGAAAAAATTATCTTTTTATTGTTAAAATAAGTTTTATTTTATTGGAATAACTATTTTATTCCAAAACAAATTGATGTATGTATTTTATTTGGCATTAAAAATGTAGTATTGTACCCGCCGTTCGTAGCTCGGTTGGTTTGGGGGCTGGGAGATGGGAACCAAAGGACTGCGTCCGGGCAGGTTCGAATCCCAGCGCCAAACCATCAGTGGGAGTTTCAACGTTAAGCATCCGTGTGCGACGACTAAATAAAAGCGGGGTAGACACACGGCGTGGTTTACTTAAGTGAGTATCAATGAATACCATGATCTTAAGGTTTCCCATGAACTCAAAAAAAAATGTAGTATTGTATGTATATGGTGTTAAAAATAAGAGAACATGTATACATAGCCTTGCATTTTTCACTAAGTATTTTCTATTGGGATTTTTGGGTAAGAATTGAGATCCATTTACCTAATCTAGAGACTTCTGGTTGGAGAGAAAGAGTTGTACGTACTCTCCATCTCCTTCTTTCTCAAAATAGAAACATACAGTAAATTGAAAAAAAAAAAGAATCAATGGCCTCCTTCAATTAAAACCAACCTTTATTCAAATTGCTGCTAATTCAAGAAGCTAATTCACCAAAATAAGAATAGAGAAAGGTAATCAAATCCAATACTCAATAATTTCATCAAAAGTTTTGATTTAGGTGTGAATTTGCTATAACTTGTTTTATTCCATTCTGCATGTTCTTGTTTCAGCTTCTACAGGTAGTTTAGAGGCCACTACCAGCTGAAATACTCCATCTTGAAGCTCCAATCGACCTCCTCCTTCGCTGTAAAGGTAAGTAAAATACTTACAGCAACTGTAAGCAAAGGAATTGCGCTACTTGAAAACGTTTTGATGCTTATAGTTGATGTTTTAGGCACAAAACTTTGATTTGAAAAGTTATATTTTGCTGAAACTGTCCATTGTTCTTTTGATCCTATCTGGCTTATCCGGTGTCAGATTGATGCCATTCTTTTTTTAGATTGTAGTGCACTTGATCTAGTTTGTTCATATCAAATTTCATCAATTTTCGAGTCCTTTTGGACCACTGAATTTGCTATGAAAGTTGCAAACCCGGGAGGGTTTTGCACAGAAAATATATTTTTTTGAATAGTATTTTTGGCATAACTTTTGTGTTTCAAATCGGAATTAGATAATTTTGGATGTTTCGGAAAAATTATTTCATTGGCTACAACTTTTGTTTGTTGAGTTTTCTGCAATTTTGAGGATAGCTATGTCAAAATTGAACTTTTCTACTGTTAACCCGAGAGTAAAATCAAATCTGCTCTGTTGTTGAGGCAGAAACGAAATCTTCCATAACTTTTTCGTTTCTAAGCGGAATTTGATAATTTTGGATGTTTCGGAAAGCATACTTTAGTGGCTAAAACTTTCATTTCTTGTGTTTCCTGTGATTTTGATGTTTACTATGCTAAAATTGCAAATGTTCCTCGTTGTCCTGCTGTTGTAGTGTACTCAGTGTTTTGTGCAAACCTGAGCTAGTATTTTGTGCATAACTTTTGCGTTTCTTATCCAAATCCTATAATTTTTAAAGTTTTGGAAACTGCAGAAAGAATGTGACAACTTTCATTTGTATCCCTTTCTGAATTTCTATGATTAAAGAGTCGAAATAGCTGATGCAAAATCGCTGTCCTGAGCACTTGCATGTAGTCTTGTGTGTTGTATTTACTTTGGTTGATGAGTTTTCTGATGATTTGTTTTTTTTCACTTGATTTGCAAATAGTTTGAGCTTAGTATTTTATACCATATGCTGATGATATGAGGCAAGGTATATGACTTTTGTGAACATCTGAGTTTCTATTTTAATGTGGATTTGACTAACGGTTAGTAAACTGTTTAGTGCGAATGTGTGGTATGTGACACAGGTTAACACTTTACAGATTCCTCTCCGAAAGTTAGCGACACATTCTAGAATTACTAGTGCTATGACCTTCGGGTCATCTGAGAATCTGATAATCTGAGAATCTGAGAAATCCGAAAAAGGTGACCTCGGTCGCCTCTGAGATCTCTGTTGGGTACCTAACTTTATTACTAGCACTAGTCTGAGAACTTTAGCATGTGCAACATGCTTTAGCATGTAATTATTGGCCAATCTGAGATTTATTTTATGAGTTAAGAGAATTTTGATTTCACCATATTTTGATTTGTTTACTTAGCCTTATAGAGATGAATAAGGTGAAATATGAGTTCTTGAGGATTTTGGTGATTTCAATTTTATGGTTTTATACTTGGGTTTCATTTACCACTTTGACAAGTTTATTTATTCATGAATCATATTTGAATGTTTTCTTTATATGCATGAATCCCCTAGTATTAACCCAAGTAAGTGTAGAATTATAACTTCTTAGAGATAGACAATCCTTGATATCAACCTTAGTCATTCTTATCAATTATTGATCCCTTGATGTATGTTTCCCTTATACCTTATCGTATTTCCTTTCTAACAATAAGATTCAGTTGCCTGACCCGTGTGTTTATCACTCGGGTCAGACCGAGTTGCAGGTTAGGTTGGATGACTATCCTTTATGCTTGGATCCGTTTTGCTATCTTTTGTGGGCTTATGACTATGGACTTGGATATCTCCACTTTTGATGGATCTTTTATTTACCACTTCATGTATATATTCTTTTATGGGATGATGTTGTATTATATTATGTGGTGAACGGTATTACATCAGATGTTTGGTTTTGTATCTGTATATATTATCTGTGACTGCTGTTTCTGTGACATGTTATGATGTTATTGTGCTTTGTTCTGAATAGATCCGTTAGCCGTGTAGTATCGTAGTAGTTAATCACTGAGTATGTCGACTACTTGAGATTCGCGAAAAAAAAATGGTAAGCATCGACATACTTAGTCATTAGCTAGTGCATTACTATTCGGTCGCCCTTAACCAGCCCTATTCTCTGCATTAGTAGACGGAATTACTCGTTAATTCTCTTTACTAATGTGGGTCTCGGGGTGGGGCGTTACAGCTTGGTATCAGAGCTAGCTTTCAGAACAAAATAGAATAAATACAGAACAGTAGACGCTAAGAACCTTACATCTAGTGTAACACCTTTATACATCTCATCCCTTAGAAGTGGCCAAGCCTAGTCATGTCCTTATCCTTTCGATTCCTTCGGGGTAGATAGGAGGGAATACGTCTAGGAATGTTAAATACTATTCCGTAGTATTCCTTACCTACTGCATTTCTATTGCGATATATATATATCTACCCTGTGAATAATCTTTTCTTATCTTATCTTTCAGCTATGTTTGGAAGAGGTAGAGGTCGCACTTCGGCAGCGAGACCGTCCAGTGGTTCTCGACCCGAAGGCATTTATATGACTACCGATCAGATTCGAGAGCTTCTTGGGAGCACTCAACCTCCCGCTCATGTTCCATCTTCATCTCCTCGCAAGTCTGTGTTTGCATGACTTTGCAGTGACTTCTCTCACCTCGGAGGCAAGCCATTCAAAGGCTCCGAGTCGGTTCTTGATGTCCAAGCCTGGCTTCATACTTGTGAGCGTATATTCTTACGCATGGAGCTTTCAGATCATCATCGAGTTCTTGTGGCATCTAGTATGCTACAAGAGCGTGCTTTAGATTGGTATGAGCTTCTTATTGCTGAGGTGGATGAGACTACCCTCACATGGCAGCAATTCCGAGATAGATTTGAGCTTAAGTTCGTACCTAAGTTTGAAAAAGCTTCTCTTACTCGCCGCTTCATCGAGTTGAAGCAAGGCAATTCCGCGGTATCGGATTATGTTTCTTCTTTCGAGGCTTTTTCTAAGTATGGGTTAGAATTCATTAGTACACCATACAAGAAAAATCTTAAGTTTGTTTCCGGACTTAAGAAATATTTGAAGAAGTCCTTAATGCTCCAACTCAAGCTTTCCTTCGAAGAGTTAGTTGATTCCGCTCTCCATCTCGAGGCAGTCGAGAACGAGAAGGAGAGTGACGAAGAAGTTGGTATTCAGTCTAATCCTAAGAAGAAGAGATTTCCTTTCAGCAAGCCTAGATTCCCTCATTCCAAGAAGAAGAAGCAAGGTGGATCGTCTTCTTCACAATCCCAAGCTCCTTCTCAGTCTAAGCCTTTCGCATGCTACAACTGTGGTTCTCCTAACCATCCATCCCGTGAATGTCCAAAGCCAAAGAAGTGCAATTATTGCAAGGCCGAAGGACATATGGCTTTCTCTTGTCCTAAGAAGAACAAGGGTTCTCATCCGGGAAATCTTAATATAGCAGCAGCTTCTAGTAATGCATCTCAGCCGAAAGGTATATTTCCTTCTATTCTTGAAGGTTCCATTCTATTTCATGATCGATCGATTAGAGTGCTCTTTGATACGGGTGCGTCACACTCATTCGTATCAAAGGAACTCGTGGATGCTTGTTCTTTGGATGTTTCATGTTTGCTTACTTCTTTGCGGATTGCAAATCCTGTTGGGGGGTTTGCAACCCTTAGCTTGTATTGTGATGATGTTGAGGTTATGCTTTGTGGATTTTCTTTCCGTGCGAATCTGCATGTTATTCCTTCGCTTGGTTTTGATATGATCTTTGGTATGGACTGGCTAGTTCGATACGATGCCAGGATTCTTTGTTCAGACAGAGTCGTTTATCTTCGACATCCAGATTCCTCTTCTCAGTTATCCCTGGTTCTCCGGGATACCGATGTTGATTCCTTAGCCTCTTTGCATGCTCTTGATGCGCGAGACAGTGATGATGATGTGTCTCGTATTCCGATTGCTTGTGACTTCACTGATGTGTTTGAGCCTGTTTCGGGTTTGCCACCTAAGCGGGCCATAGAGTTTCGTATTGATCTCATCCCTAGGGCGCAACCAGCTAGTCGTCCTCCCACGAGGATGTCTACTAAGGAGAATAAGGAACTTAAGAAGCAACTCCTCGAGCTCGAAACCAAACATTTCATTCGTTCTAGCTCTTCACCGTGGGGTGCCGCGGTGGTATTCGTGAAGAAGTCTAATGGAACTCTTAGGCTTTGCGTCGACTATCGCAAGCTTAACGAGTTAACCATCAAGAATCGCTACCCATTGCCTCGTATTGATGACATGTTCGATCAGTTGAGTGGTGCAAAGGTCTTTTCTCAGTTGGACCTAGCCACGGGTTTTCATCAGCTTCGTGTTGCGGAAGATAGCATTCCACTTACAGCTTTCCGCACTCGATATGGTTCATATGAGTGGCTCGTCATGCCGTTCGGATTGACGAACGATCATGCTTTCTTTGTTGATCTCATGAATCGAGTATTCAAGGAATATCTCGATGAGTTCGTCCTTGTATTCATCGATGACATCTTAGTTTATTCTAGATCCGAAGAAGATCATGCTCGACATTTTAGAATTGTCTTGAGTACTCTCCGCAAGCATCAACTCAAGGCAAAGCTTTCTAAATGTCACTTCTGGGAGAAGCAAGTGAAATTCTTAGGTCATGTTGTATCTTCCAATGGCATCTCAGTCGATCCGTCTAAGATTGAGGCTATTCAGAATTGGAAGTGGCCTGAGAATGTTCAAGAGATTCGTAGCTTTATGGGATTAGCCGGTTATTACCGCCGCTTTATTAAGGATTTCTCTCGTATCGCTCTTCCTTTACTAGCCTTACTAGGAAGAGTGTTCATTATATTGGTCTGATAAGTGTGAGACTTCCTTCCGGCAATTGAAGGAACTTCTTACTCATGCTCCCATGCTTGTAGTTCCTGAGGGGAATCAGGATCTCATCGTTTATACCGATGCCAGCCTTAGTGGTCTTGGTGCGGTTCTTATGCAGAAGGATCGGGTTGTTGCCTACGCTTCAAGGCAATTACGTCCGAACGAGATTCGGTACGCTACCCATGACTTAGAACTTGCAGCTATCGTCTTCGCTTTGAAGATGTGGCGTCATTATCTTTTAGGAGAGCACTTCATTCTTTACACCGATCATAACTCTCTCAAGTATCTCTTTTCGTAGAAAGATCTTAATATGAGGCAACAACGATGGTTAGAGTTTCTCGCCTTATATGACTTTGACATTGAGTATACCCTTGGGAAGGGCAATCGTGTTGCTGATGCGCTTAGTCGCAAGCATTCGGCGGTAGTTTCCTTGATGTTAGCCGAATGGGATATTCTGGAGACTCTATCTTGTCTTGATATTCGTGATCGAGCATCATCTTCTGATTCTCCAGCTTATTTATTTAGCATGGATGCTCGGCCATCTCTTCTTGATCGTATCTCCGAGGCGTAGAGACGTGATGATGGTATTATGCGTCTCATTCAGTCATGCTCATCCAAGTCCCGTAATGAGGAGTGCGGGATTATTCGATTGATTCTCATGGTTGTCTCCGGTTGAGAAACTGTATTGTGATTCCTTCTGATTTAGCTCTTAGGCGTGACATACTTGACGATTGTCATCGCTCTAAGTATTCTATTCATCCGGGTAGTAGTAAGATGTACGTGGATATGCATTGCCTTTATTATTGGGAAGGCATGAAGCGGGATATTGCAAGTTATGTAAGTAATTGCGTGACTTGTCAGCTTGTCAAGGCCGAGCATCAGCGGCCATCCGGTCTCCTTCAACCTTTAGAGGTTCCGCTATGGAAGTGGGACCAGGTTTCGATGGACTTCGTTGACGGCCTACCTCGTTCGAGGTTGGGTCATTCGAGCATTTGGGTTATTATGGATCGTCTCTCTAAATCCGCACACTTTGTTCCTATTAAGTCTAATAGGAATGCTCCTCTTCTTGCTAAGTGTCACGTACCAAAATTTTCGACTTTCGAAAATTCGACATCGATACTCACTTTATCGACTGCCGAGAAATCGAGCGCCGGAAACTCCAATAGTGAGGGTTTTAAATAGAAGAAAAAGGTAGAAGAAGAAGAAAAGAGAAGAAGAAGGAAGAAGAACAACAGAACACACAGAACAGAAACAGAACAATATCAGAATCTCACATATCGCAGCGGAACAATATATAATAGATAATTGAATAATCTTTAAAACAAAGAACTATATCATTTTATACATACATTAATCATCAGAGTCAATATACAACAATGGACAGTTATATAAACTTGTCCTCATACAGAATACACAGTGGAATAAATACTATCAGATACAAATACTACGTCTCGTCATCCAGCTTATCTCCAAGCTCCAGAATATCCAGAATATCCTGATAACCTAACTCTAGACTGCCCGTGTGGAAATTTGTGGGCACCCAGAGTTTAGAAGGGAAACAATAAACTCCGAGTCAGTCATGGTGACTGGTGTGAGATCGTAAAACAGTTATTCTTTATAACGACAAAATAATTTTTAAAGTCAATTCGAAATGCTTTTGGAAAATGAAACTACCATAAGACCTCCCACCACACACACAATGCAAACGCGGAATTGGAGGAGATTTCTTCTTATGATAGTCAAAGATGCTTACTACGCAAAATCAAATCATTTTGGATATTATTATTAGTGCATAGTGTAGAAAACATTTCGAAAGTATAATATTAATCTTAGCCAGCATAGGCATTCCGCACTTATGCCTACTATAGCTACTATGTTCAATAGCAGGTTACCGCCACATTCCATAGCAGGTAATACAACTAAAACCGTACAAGTCACGTATTGTTTCTTTGGATTTCCAACAAATGGTTAGGCTAAGGAACTTCCTATCCACGATGGGTACGTCCCTGGAATAGACGACCCGAGAACCTAACCGGATCTCTGCCAACACAAGGTCGGGTTACCTCTGCAAAAATAGGTAACTACTGACACGCGTATGCCATCCCCCGATCGTAACCGATCTTCTCGAGGATCCCCGATTTCCAACAAACCACATAGATAATAATGCAGCAACCACATAGGTTAAGTATCTGGGCTCCATACCATGATACCACCTCTATCCAGAAGGAATGACATACACTAAGGGGCGCTACTCCCTAAAACCTTGCCGCATCCTTCCTGTTTTGACCATTTCCGGGGTGTGAGGCTCGATGAAGTCTCGTCCACAAAGCTACGCTTTCTACAAAGCCCTGCTTCGGGTCAAACAAAAAATGATCAACCTATGATCACAAAGATATAAGATCAAACAAATGATCATATCACAAATGATCAAACACTGATCATTTCACAGCAACACTCAGTATGCCACGTTACCAAATTGGGATATATCGCTGATAAATTTCAACTACATAACCTCTGAGCTCGTACGTCTCAGAGAAGGGTGTTAAGCTAAGAGAATAAATTCTCTGCCACCAACAGAAATGTATTTGAAAGAAATCAGCTTTATATCTCAAATTGTAACGTCAGACACACAATCCATACAAGTCTGTTCCGGGATCGAACAGAACCGAAGGCACTTCTCACGAAGCCCTTGCATATCCGGATAAATTTCTAATCACGTCGGGACTTCCCGTCACTAAGGGTGATAAAACCTCTAAATCGGAGATCAGCCGATGTAGAGTAACTCGACGGTAATCCTTCCGTTTTCAAAAATATCCGGTCTTCAACACCGGTCTTCGAATGCAATTCATAACGACGTATCACATATTCGGAATGGGTTATACGACCCCATGGTCTTTTCCCGGCTAACCCGAATAGTGAGCGCTTATTTAAAAACAAGTGTGGCATTCAAATTCATCCAATCACAACAAATACCTATCTAAAGGTAATTATTGATAGTCGGTTATTTAACTATCAATAAAGATGCGCAACATCATCAGATTCCAAATAATTTACCAAATTATTTATTTCCCAAAAATATCTTTTACTAGATATACAATTTCCACACTTAATCATTTGAAAACAATTTCAAATCAATTTCCCCATTTCATTTTATCTTTGAAGATAAAATCTCAAAACAGTTCATTTCATATTGGAAAAGCGTTTCCATACTTATTTAAAAAAATAAGTATTTCACAAATCTATTTATTTTCAACATTTGAAAATATTCAATATACTTAAATCAAATTAAGTATATATTCATTCTTTAAGGAAATCATAAATTTTAACATCTATTTGAGTCAAAACGAATGTTGCGTAAAACATCGTTACGACGACTCGAAATCACTAGTATAGGGATTCGGATTTAGATAGATATATAAATCCCAATACTACATCAAAACATTTCCTTTCGGAAATCATTTACTATAACAACAGTGTTATAGTCCACCATTTCCTTAAATTTCTCGAAAACATCTATTTCAACAAGAACTGCGGAAATCTCTGCTTTCGATTCATAATACATTTTAAAACATCTTTAAAATGTTTAACTTCATTTTTAATATCACTTCTTCAAAAATAAATCCATTTTATTTAATAATATATTCACTGTCCAAAATCGTGAATATAATTCACTTAACCCAATTTCAATCATTTCTACACATTTTTATCTCAATAAAAATTCGCTATCCAAAATCGCGAATATATCTTCTACATTTAATTTCTCAAATTCAACTGATTTTGAATTTATAAACACGTTTATAAATTCTATTCCTATTTTAGTAACAACTCGACTTATAAATCTTCTTTTTATCAACTTCTATATTTTACTTATCAAAATAAGTGATTTCGGATTTATAAACAACTTTTATAAATTCCAATTCTATTTATAAAAACTTCAATCCCAAATCAATTTCGATATTGATTTAAAAATTTATTTATCACTACTAAGTAAATTCCTTATTTTCCTCAAATTATTCAATATTCTGTTTTTAACAATGGATTCTTCAATTTGAAATCATTTTACATTGATTTCCCGATTTGTTTCAATTTACCAATTTAATTTCTAATAGGATTTCCAACTTATCTTCTCTTAAATAAATTCCTTTTTAAGAAAATAAATTTCAATCGTTTCTTTCAATCTATTTTAAAAATCCAAATTTTAAATTAAATTCTTCAATTTAAAATCACTATTTTACGAAATCCATTTATTTAATATTTTCACTTTATTCTGGAATAAATTCGATAATACTATAAAAATCAACTTTTATACCTTTAAATTCTTTTCTTCAAATTTTATTCAATTTCTAAAAATCAATTCACTTAAAATTTTCTGCTTGAATTACCAAAAATTCAATTTCGTTTATTTTTGGAATCCAATGATATCAAACATCCATTCAGCTAAATTTTAGCTTTCAACAATTTCCAGACATCAATTCAATAACATCAATAATCATTCACAGATTATCACATCACAGTAGAAATAAATTCAATCAATGTGAGGGGTCCAGTTGGATCCCTCCAACCTGTTTCCCTGCATCCAAAGACGTCAGCACAATACCAATTCCGCTCCAGTACGGAATTATCGCGGTATATGGGTTTTATAAAAATCCGCTTACTAACGGCGCAATAGGGTCTCATCCGCTATACGAGGCGGGAAATCATCAATCCAATATATACATATGCCAATATGTATATATTGCTATATATAGATATATCCTATCATATCTAATAGCACATTCAAACAAATCAATCAATAACTGCAAATTCCACTTTTCAAATTTTGAGTGAGAAGATCTCACCTTAGTTTTTTATTTGCAATCCAATTTCCAATTCTGTTTTGTTTTCTCGATTTTAACCTGGTATAAACAATTTATACATTTCGTTAATATTCGAACAATCGAATAATTAATTTCCATTTGATAATTTCGATTCATCGGTGATTTCGTTTTAAACAGTAAATTTTAAATTTTAACTGATTTCCTTTTGAAACAAACTTATTTAACTAAGATTTTATTTTGACCAAATTTCTTTTAATAAATTCCTCTAACTAAATTTAAATTAAAACTAAATTTCCCTCAATAAATTATTTTCAATGGTTAAAATAAGTAAATAAGTTAAGAAAACAAATTCATTACCAAACCATTATTTTTAATATAAACTCTTCAACATTTTAATTCTATATATTTTCTAGAAACCTTAACTTTTAAAATTCCTACCTTTCCCTTATCATATAATATATACATATCTAAATCAACGTTTTACAACTTTCTGTATATATCAAATTTCCCTATTTCAATCTTTTCAAAACAAATTTCTAAGTGAACTTTTCAAAATTTAAACCCTTATATTTTCAAAATCATAGTTATACATATTCTTATTCCCCTTTTTCTTCATTGTGTAAACATACACACACATATAAAATCTGAAAACTGCATATTCATTTCTTTCAATTTACACATAAATACATATATGTATCGAATCGAAACAGAATTTACCTTACTGCAATTATCGAACGAGCTCGAACCAACCCTAGAAGCCGCGACTTCACATTGTCGCCGACCCCACTCTTCTCGCCTGCTCGAGAGTGCCACGCGCCTTGCCCATGCGACATCGCACGCCGTCGTGCCAGAATTTGCCACCAGATCGTGACCACCAACAGAACGAACCCCGAGACTTCGACGACTCCAGCTCCCTCAACTTGCGAAATTGCCTCGATTGAACACCCACCGCGCGTACGCGCAAGCCCCCAGCTCGGCTACCTCATCGACGCCCCGCCATCGCGCTGCCCCCCTTGAATCGCGAGCCTCGCGATACGCTGCTGCCTCGAGTCGCAACTCAGACTCGATCGAGTCTCCTCCCAAATTCGTCGCCTTGGCCTCGTTGATGCCCACTCGTCGTCTTAAATCGCGACGTTGCCCATGCTTGCTCGGCTCGAGCTGCCGCTCGAAATTGAGCGTCTCTGCCCTGTGATTTAAATACGAAATCGAGTTCGATTTCGTTTTATATTTTTTTCAATTTCATTTTGAACGAAAAGAGGTAGAAGGGAAGACTTCTCCTTCGGCCATTAATTGTTTGTGAACGAGAATTTTTGTTTTTGATTTGAAATGGGGAAGAGGGAGACGAGATTGTCTTTTAAAATGGAACGAAGCATGCCCCCACGATTTCGTTCGTGATTCCTGGCAAAAATTTAGGCGTGGTTTAAGGCTGAAGCTACGGGAAGAGAACGTGTGATATTTACTAATATAAATATAATTTTTAAATCGAATTCGTTTTAAAACTTCAATGCGTTTTCTAACTGTATGGTCACAAAACAACTCCGAAAAATACGAAATTAGAAATCCGACAATAACTTAATATTTCGGACCCAATGGGACTGGTTTCATCGAATTCCGAGACTGTTTGAAAAATGACTATTTTTAAATATCGGTTAAACGATATAAATTTCAAAACTGATCAAATTAATTCGAAATTGGATTCTGAAGCTTCTGTTATCTTCAGAATTATCAATATGGATTTTAAAAGCTTTCGAAATATTTTTCTTCAGCTTAAAATTGAAGATTCAAATTCTTATTCAACTTCAATCGATTAAATTTTATAATTTAATCACAAATTTCAAAGTTAGATCGGAGATTCAAATTAAATTACCGTTCAAATATTTAAAATTGATTAAATATTTTCAATTTAATTTGTTCAAAATTCTGGGTCGTTACAGACTTCCCTCCTTAAAAGAATTTCGTCCTCGAAATTACAAGTTAGGGAAAAAAAATCCTTAACTCGTCTACTATTTTTCTCAAATTTAATAATTTTATCAATTTTTCAAAACAAATCTTTCTACTAAAGATTCGTTATTATCTCAACTAACTTTCTAAACCTTTCATAGTTTTCAAACAATATCGTTTACTTCAAAATTCAAATTCGAGTTTAAATTCAAATTTTTAAACTTTCAAATTTTCTCAAAAATTTTCTAACGCCCTAAATTTCCGAAAAATTTCGCCAGCGTCTCCTTTGCGCGGCTAATACGGCACTACTACAAAACGTCCCTACGGACTCTCAGATTTCAAAAAGAAAAAGAAAAAGCCAAGCGGCTAGACAAGAAATCATCAAAATCTCATATTATAATTCAAATACTTACCTTTTTGTCGAGCAATTCAATTCCAATTCCTTTACACCTGTATATCCTACTAGCCGTAATATCTAGTTACAGCATTCAAACCAACTTGCAAATTCAATTACAAAATTTCGATACTTACTTCCATATCATCTTTAGTTCATTATTGAAGTTATATCATTCAATTTTACATTTCAAATTTATTTGAATTTAATTTACAATTCCAATCTAATTTGGATTCTATTAACTTCTGGATATTGAATTTATCAATTATCTGTCATTTACAACTGCACTATCTTAAATTAGTTCCAATTACTAATTCAAATTGATATCAATTCAATTTATTTTAATTCTACTTCGATTAAATCTACTTACATTTAAACTGGATTTTCAATTTCCATACGAATTTTAATTCATCTTTCATTTACAATTATTCAATTCAATTTATTTGCTTACGAATTCGAAATGAATTTCAACTTTCAATTTCATTTTCATTTAATTGATTTGCTAGTATTTACATTCATTTAACTTCATTCTTTAAGCTTTACTTACTAATTTTAGTTTAACTTTACAAATCAAATTCAATTCCAGTTATATTCACTTATACTTACTTTAATTTAACTCCATCTTTTAAGTTAAATTTATTCTATCAAAATTCAAATCGTATAAGTTATCAACTTAGTAATATTTCATAAATATTTTTATATATAGTATTCCAGAGTCTTACTAATCATTTCAAAACCATTTTGAAAACAATTCAAATCATTCTTTGAATTTCTAAAACAAAACCCAAATTTTCAAACACTTTCCATTTAAAACAGTTTGGCAGCAATTCCTCTCCCGAAAACCCGAAAATGAATTCTAATGATGTGGCCACCATCATCAGGATTATTTTCCAGCGACCTAAAAGAGTTTAGAGCTTTTCATTTCTTCAAAACATTTTTCAAAACCTTTGAAATTCATTTTCAAATCAAAAAGGATTCAAACTTTCCAAATCTCCAAAATTTTCAAATTCTTTCAAAACACTTCCAAATACTCCTCTGGAATTCCGTTTCAAATTATAAGTCACATTTATAATTTATATTCTCAAATTTCATTTGTATATGGATTAATTTCTTAACTTTGGAGTTACGATTTCAATTTCTTATTCAATTTCAATAGTAATGATAACATTTTCAATATCATCACTTTCCTAACAACCATGCATCCATATACTATGATAATTCATAGAAAATCAATTCGTTTCTATACAAAAATAGTTTTGGGCAAAATTATTTCATTTACCCTATTTAAAAACAATACTGTGCCGAATTGTTCTATTCGAGTGTTTAGAGATCCCTATCGATAGAGTTGTACGGGCAATACCGACCAGAATCCATATACCACTCAACAAACCAATCATCACAATATAAAACAATTTTATATTCACTAACAAATACGCGCTCGTATCTATTATTACACTCAAACTCATTCTAGAGTACTGCTGACTCTATCTCTAATGAGTAACACCCAACAGAGCAGGGTTGTCGCTTAACCATATGCTCTGATACCACGCTGTCACGTACCGAAATTTTCGACTTTCGAAAATTCGACATCGATACTCACTTTATCGACTGCCGAGAAATCGAGCGCCGGAAACTCCAATAGTGAGGGTTTTAAATAGAAGAAAAAGGTAGAAGAAGAAGAAAAGAGAAGAAGAAGGAAGAAGAACAACAGAACACACAGAACAGAAACAGAACAATATCAGAATCTCACATATCGCAGCGGAACAATATATAATAGATAATTGAATAATCTTTAAAACAAAGAACTATATCATTTTATACATACATTAATCATCAGAGTCAATATACAACAATGGACAGTTATATAAACTTGTCCTCATACAGAATACACAGCGGAATAAATACTATCAGATACAAATACTACGTCTCGTCATCCAGCTTATCTCCAAGCTCCAGAATATCCAGAATATCCTGATAACCTAACTCTAGACTGCCCGTGTGGAAATTTGTGGGCACCCAGAGTTTAGAAGGGAAACAATAAACTCCGAGTCAGTCATGGTGACTGGTGTGAGATCGTAAAACAGTTATTCTTTATAACGACAAAATAATTTTTAAAGTCAATTCGAAATGCTTTTGGAAAATGAAACTACCATAAGACCTCCCACCACACACACAATGCAAACGCAGAATTGGAGGAGATTTCTTCTTATGATAGTCAAAGATGCTTACTACGCAAAATCAAATCATTTTGGATATTATTATTAGTGCATAGTGTAGAAAACATTTCGAAAGTATAATATTAATCTTAGCCAGCATAAGCATTCCGCACTTATGCCTACTATAGCTACTATGTTCAATAGCAGGTTACCGCCACATTCCATAGCAGGTAATACAACTAAAACCGTACAAGTCACGTATTGTTTCTTTGGATTTCCAACAAATGGTCAGGCTAAGGAACTTCCTATCCACGATGGGTACGTCCCTGGAATAGACGACCCGAGAACCTAACCGGATCTCTGCCAACACAAGGCCGGGTTACCTCTGCAAAAATAGGTAACTACTGACACGCGTATGCCATCCCCCGATCGTAACCGATCTTCCCGAGGATCCCCGATTTCCAACAAACCACATAGATAATAATGCAGCAACCACATAGGTTAAGTATCTGGGCTCCATACCATGATACCACCTCTATCCAGAAGGAATGACATACACTAAGGGGCGCTACTCCCTAGAACCTTGCCGCATCCTTCCTGTTTTGACCATTTCCGGGGTGTGAGGCTCGATGAAGTCTCGTCCAGAAAGCTACGCTTTCTACAAAGCCCTGCTTCGGGTCAAACAAAAAATGATCAACCTATGATCACAAAGATATAAGATCAAACAAATGATCATATCACAAATGATCAAACACTGATCATTTCACAGCAACACTCAGTATGCCACGTTACCAAATTGGGATATATCGCTGATAAATTTCAACTACATAACCTCTGAGCTCGTACGTCTCAGAGAAGGGTGTTAAGCTAAGAGAATAAATTCTCCGCCACCAACAGAAATGTATTTGAAAGAAATCAGCTTTATATCTCAAATTGTAACGTCAGACACACAATCCATACAAGTCTGTTCCGGGATCGAACAGAACCGAAGGCACTTCTCACGAAGCCCTTGCATATCCGGATAAATTTCTAATCACGTCGAGACTTCCCGTCACTAAGGGTGATAAAACCTCTAAATCGGAGATCAGCCGATGTAGAGTAACTCGACGGTAATCCTTCCGTTTTCAAAAATATCCGGTCTTCAACACCGGTCTTCGAATGCAATTCATAACGACGTATCACATATTCGGAATGGGTTATACGACCCCATGGTCCTTTCCCGGCTAACCCGAATAGTGAGCGCTTATTTAAAAACAAGTGTGGCATTCAAATTCATCCAATCACAACAAATACCTATCTAAAGGTAATTATTGATAGTCGGTTATTTAACTATCAATAAAGATGCGCAACATCATCAGATTCCAAATAATTTACCAAATTATTTATTTCCCAAAAATATCTTTTACTAGATATACAATTTCCACACTTAATCATTTGAAAACAATTTCAAATCAATTTCCCCATTTCATTTTATCTTTGAAGATAAAATCTCAAAACAGTTCATTTCATATTGGAAAAGCATTTCCATACTTATTTAAAAAAATAAGTATTTCACAAATCTATTTATTTTCAACATTTGAAAATATTCAATATACTTAAATCAAATTAAGTATATATTCATTCTTTAAGGAAATCATAAATTTTAACATCTATTTGAGTCAAAACGAATGTTGCGTAAAACATCGTTACGACGACTCGAAATCACTAGTATAGGGATTCGGATTTAGATAGATATATAAATCCCAATACTACATCAAAACATTTCCTTTCGGAAATCATTTACTATAACAACAGTGTTATAGTCCACCATTTCCTTAAATTTCTCGAAAACGTCTATTTCAACAAGAACTGCGGAAATCTCTGCTTTCGATTCATAATACATTTTAAAACATCTTTAAAATGTTTAACTTCATTTTTAATATCACTTCTTCAAAAATAAATCCATTTTATTTAATAATATATTCACTGTCCAAAATCGTGAATATAATTCACTTAACCCAATTTCAATCATTTCTACACATTTTTATCTCAATAAAAATTCGCTATCCAAAATCGCGAATATATCTTCTACATTTAATTTCTCAAATTCAACTGATTTTGAATTTATAAACACGTTTATAAATTCTATTCCTATTTTAGTAACAACTCGACTTATAAATCTTCTTTTTATCAACTTCTATATTTTACTTATCAAAATAAGTGATTTCGGATTTATAAACAACTTTTATAAATTCCAATTCTATTTATAAAAACTTCAATCCCAAATCAATTTCGATATTGATTTAAAAATTTATTTATCACTACTAAGTAAATTCCTTATTTTCCTCAAATTATTCAATATTCTGTTTTTAACAATGGATTCTTCAATTTGAAATCATTTTACATTGATTTCCCGATTTGTTTCAATTTACCAATTTAATTTCTAATAGGATTTCCAACTTATCTTCTCTTAAATAAATTCCTTTTTAAGAAAATAAATTTCAATCGTTCCTTTCAATCTATTTTAAAAATCCAAATTTTAAATTAAATTCTTCAATTTAAAATCACTATTTTACGAAATCCATTTATTTAACATTTTCACTTTATTCTGGAATAAATTCGATAATACTATAAAAATCAACTTTTATACCTTTAAATTCTTTTCTTCAAATTTTATTCAATTTCTAAAAATCAATTCACTTAAAATTTTCTGCTTGAATTACCAAAAATTCAATTTCGTTTATTTTTGGAATCCAATGATATCAAACATCCATTCAGCTAAATTTTAGCTTTCAACAATTTCCAGACATCAATTCAATAACATCAATAATCATTCACAGATTATCACATCACAGTAGAAATAAATTCAATCAATGTGAGGGGTCCAGTTGGATCCCTCCAACCTGTTTCCCTGCATCCAAAGACGTCAGCACAATACCAATTCCGCTCCAGTACGGAATTATCGCGGTATATGGGTTTTATAAAAATCCGCTTACTAACGGCGCAATAGGGTCTCATCCGCTATACGAGGCGGGAAATCATCAATCCAATATATACATATGCCAATATGTATATATTGCTATATATAGATATATCCTATCATATCTAATAGCACATTCAAACAAATCAATCAATAACTGCAAATTCCACTTTTCAAATTTTGAGTGAGAAGATCTCACCTTAGTTTTTTATTTGCAATCCAATTTCCAATTCTGTTTTGTTTTCTCGATTTTAACCTAGTATAAACAATTTATACATTTCGTTAATATTCGAACAATCGAATAATTAATTTCCATTTGATAATTTCGATTCATCGGTGATTTCGTTTTAAACAGTAAATTTTAAATTTTAACTGATTTCCTTTTGAAACAAACTTATTTAACTAAGATTTTATTTTGACCAAATTTCTTTTAATAAATTCCTCTAACTAAATTTAAATTAAAACTAAATTTCCCTCAATAAATTATTTTCAATGGTTAAAATAAGTAAATAAGTTAAGAAAACAAATTCATTACCAAACCATTATTTTTAATATAAACTCTTCAACATTTTAATTCTATATATTTTCTAGAAACCTTAACTTTTAAAATTCCTACCTTTCCCTTATCATATAATATATACATATCTAAATCAACGTTTTACAACTTTCTGTATATATCAAATTTCCCTATTTCAATCTTTTCAAAACAAATTTCTAAGTGAACTTTTCAAAATTTAAACCCTTATATTTTCAAAATCATAGTTATACATATTCTTATTCCCCTTTTTCTTCACTGTGTAAACATACACACACATATAAAATCTGAAAACTGCATATTCATTTCTTTCAATTTACACATAAATACATATATGTATCGAATCGAAACAGAATTTACCTTACTGCAATTATCGAACGAGCTCGAACCAACCCTAGAAGCCGCGACTTCACATTGTCGCCGACCCCACTCTTCTCGCCTGCTCGAGAGTGCCACGCGCCTTGCCCATGCGACATCGCACGCCGTCGTGCCAGAATTTGCCACCAGATCGTGACCACCAACAGAACGAACCCCGAGACTTCGACGACTCCAGCTCCCTCAACTTGCGAAATTGCCTCGATTGAACACCCACCGCGCGTACGCGCAAGCCCCCAGCTCGGCTACCTCATCGACGCCCCGCCATCGCGCTGCCCCCCTTGAATCGCGAGCCTCGCGATACGCTGCTGCCTCGAGTCGCAACTCAGACTCGATCGAGTCTCCCCCCAAATTCGTCGCCTTGGCCTCGTTGATGCCCACTCGTCGTCTTAAATCGCGACGTTGCCCATGCTTGCTCGGCTCGAGCTGCCGCTCGAAATTGAGCGTCTCTGCCCTGTGATTTAAATACGAAATCGAGTTCGATTTCGTTTTATATTTTTTTCAATTTCATTTTGAACGAAAAGAGGTAGAAGGGAAGACTTCTCCTTCGGCCATTAATTGTTTGTGAACGAGAATTTTTGTTTTTGATTTGAAATGGGGAAGAGGGAGACGAGATTGTCTTTTAAAATGGAACGAAGCATGCCCCCACGATTTCGTTCGTGATTCCTGGCAAAAATTTAGGCGTGGTTTAAGGCTGAAGCTACGGGAAGAGAACGTGTGATATTTACTAATATAAATATAATTTTTAAATCGAATTCGTTTTAAAACTTCAATGCGTTTTCTAACTGTATGGTCACAAAACAACTCCGAAAAATACGAAATTAGAAATCCGACAATAACTTAATATTTCGGACCCAATGGGACTGGTTTCATCGAATTCCGAGACTGTTTGAAAAATGACTATTTTTAAATATCGGTTAAACGATATAAATTTCAAAACTGATCAAATTAATTCGAAATTGGATTCTGAAGCTTCTGTTATCTTCAGAATTATCAATATGGATTTTAAAAGCTTTCGAAATATTTTTCTTCAGCTTAAAATTGAAGATTCAAATTCTTATTCAACTTCAATCGATTAAATTTTATAATTTAATCACAAATTTCAAAGTTAGATCGGGGATTCAAATTAAATTACCGTTCAAATATTTAAAATTAATTAAATATTTTCAATTTAATTTGTTCAAAATTCTGGGTCGTTACACTAAGCTTTATATTAAGGAGATCGTGCGATTACATGGTGTTCCTTCTTCGATAGTTTGTGATCGTGATCCTTTGTTCACTAGTCACTTCTGGACTAGCTTTCAGCAAGCTTTGGGTACAAAGCTAAATATCTCTACAGCTTATCATCCCCAGTCTGATGGGCAGACTGAGAGGGTGAATCGTGTGCTTGAAGACCTCCTCCGTGCGTGTATTCTTGATTTCGGTGGTTCTTGGGAAGATCACGTTCCATTGGTTGAATTCTCTTATAATGATAGCTTCCAATCCAGTATCGGTATGGCACCATTTGAGGCTCTTTATGGTAGACTGTGCCGTTCGCCTTCTTGTTGGTTGGAATCGGGCGAGAAGTTCATTCTCGGTCCTGATTCAATTCGTGAGTCTTCTGAGAAGATATCTTTGATTAGACAGCGGATGAAAGAGGCACAGAATCGTCAGAAATCCTACGCGGACAACCGTAGAAAGCCTTTGGAATTCGCAGTGGGTGATCTTGTATTCCTTCGTGTATCTCCTATGAAGGGAGTAATGCGCTTGAGCTCCACTGGGAAATTGGCTCCTCGCTTTATAGGACCATTTCCGATCATTGAGCGCATTGGTCCTGTAGCATATCGATTGTCTCTGCCATCTCATTTATCGGTTATTCATGATGTCTTCCACATTTCTCAGCTTCGGAAATGTATTCGAGATTCAGATTCAGTCATTGATCCTTCCGAGCAGCTTGAGATTGAGATTTCATCGAGTTTATCTACTTCTCAGCAGCCTATTCGCGTGCTTGATTCGGAGGTGAGACGCCTTCGAAGCAAGAACGTTCCTCTTGTTAAGATTCAATGGTCGGAGAATCCGAAAGATTGCACTTGGGAAACCAGAGAATCTATCGAGCGTTCTTTTCCGGGTTTTCTTTCTTCATTTGATATCGGTGAGAACTTTTTTTCTCAAGCAATTTCCTTCTCCTTCATGACTGAATTGTTGTGGTATTATGGATTTCCTTAAGAAATTGCGTGGACGCAATTTATTTAAGGGGGGAGTCTGTAACAACCCTGGTTTTGATGATTACCTTTAATATTAAATTATAACGGTGGTTATAATTTAATATTGGAAAAAAAATAAAAAAAATTGGAGATTTAAAATTGTTTATTTTTAGTAAACAATAAAATTAGAAGGAATAAAATGGAGTAAAAGTTGATAATGCTGGTTATAAATGGTGAATATTGGAAATATGATGATTTGGACTTTTGTTGAATTAATTAAATTAGATAAAATAATTTAATCAACATTAATTTGTTGAAATAAGTGTAAAATGATGAAACTAAAGTTTTAAAAAGCTTTTATTGAATTTTTAAAAAAAGGATAAAATAAGTATTTTATTGAAATAAAAGATGGAATATGGTTTAAAAACAAGAGTTGATGACTAAAAAGTGTTATAATTGTTTATTTCAAATTTATTTGTAAAGAAAGAAATTTTCATTTAGTTTGTTATGTTAAAAATGGTGTTTTTACACTAAAATTTGTGTAAATTGTAAAATATTGTTAAAATGGGGTTGTATTGTAAAAATTATCTTTTTATTGTTAAAATAAGTTTTATTTTATTGAAATAACTATTTTATTCCAAAACAAATTGATGTATGTATTTTATTTGGCATTAAAAATGTAGTATTGTATGTATATGGTGTTAAAAATAAGAGAACATGTATACATAGCCTTGCATTTTTCGCTAAGTATTTTCTATTGGGCTTTTTGGGTAAGAATTGAGATCCATTTACCTAATCTAGAGACTTCTGGTTGAAGAGAAAGAGTTGTACGTACTCTACATCTCCTTCTTTTTCAAAACAGAAACATACAGTAAATTGAAAAAAAAAAGAATCAATGGCCTCCTTCAATTAAAACCAACCTTTATTCAAATTGCTGCTAATTCAAGAAGCTAATTCACCAAAATAAGAATAGAGAAAGGTAATCAAATCCAATACTCAATAATTTCATCAAAAGTTTTGATTTAGGTGTGAATTTGCTATAACTTGTTTTATTCCATTCTGCATGTTCTTGTTTCAGCTTCTACAAGTAGTTTAGAGGCCACTACCAGCTGAAATACTCCATCTTGAAGCTTCAATCGACCTCCTCCTTCGCTGTAAAGGTAAGTAAAATACTTACAGCAACTGTAAGCAAAGGAATTGCGCTACTTGAAAACGTTTTGATGCTTATAGTTGATGTTTTAGGCACAAAACTTTGATTTGAAAAGTTATATTTTGCTGAAACTGTCCATTGTTCTTTTGATCCTATCTGGCTTATCCGGTGTTAGATTAATGCCATTATTTTTTTAGATTGTAGTGCACTTGATCTAGTTTGTTCATATCAAATTTCATCAATTTTCGAGTCCTTTTGGACCTCTGAATTTGCTATGAAAGTTGCAAACCCGAGAGGGTTTTGCACATAAAATATATTTTTCTGAATAGTATTTTTGGCATAACTTTTGTGTTTCAAATCGGAATTAGATAATTTTGGATGTTTCGGAAAGCTTATTTCATTGGCTACAACTTTTGTTTGTTGAGTTTTCTGCAATTTTGAGGATAGCTATGTCAAAATTGAACTTTTCTACTGTTAACCCGAGAGTAAAATCAAATCTGCTCTGTTGTTGAGGCAGAAACGAAATCTTCCATAACCTTTTCGTTTCTAAGCGGAATTTGATAATTTTGGATGTTTCGGAAAGCTTACTTCAGTGGCTAAAACTTTCATTTCTTGTGTTTCCTGTGATTTTGATGTTTACTATGCTAAAATTGCAAATGTTCCTCGCTGTCCTGTTGTTGTAGTGTACTCAGTGTTTTGTGCAAACCTGAGCTAGTATTTTGTGCATAACTTTTGCGTTTCTTATCCAAATCCTATAATTTTTAAAGTTTTGGAAACTGCAGAAAGAATGTGACAACTTTCATTTGTATCCCTTTCTGAAATTCTATGATTAAAGGGTCGAAATAGCTGATGCAAAATCGCTGTCCTGAGCACTTGCATGTAGTCTTGTGTGTTGTATTTGCTTTGGTTGATGAGTTTTCTGATGATTTGTTTTTTTTCACTTGATTTGCGAATAGTTTGAGTTTAGCATTTTATACCATATGCTGATGATATGAGGCAAGGTATATGACTTTTGTGAACATCTGAGTTTCTATTTTAATGTGGATTTGACTAACGGTTAGTAAACTGTTTAGTGCGAATGTGTGGTATGAGACACAGGTTAACACTTTACAGATTCCTCTCCGAAAGTTAGCGACACATTCTAGAATTACTAGTGCTATGACCTTCGGGTCATCTGAGAATCTGATAATATGAGAATCTGAGAAATTCGAAAAAGGTGACCTCGGTCGCCTCTGAGATCTCTGTTGGGTACCTAACTATATTACTAGCACTAGTCTGAGAACTTTAGCACGTGCAACATGCTTTAGCATGTAATTATTGGCCAATCTGAGATTTATTTTATGAGTTAAGAGAATTTTGATTTTACCATATTTTGATGTGTTTACTTAGCCTTATAGAGATGAATAAGGCGAAATATGAGTTCTTGAGGATTTTGGTGATTTCAATTTTATGGTTTTATACTTGGGTTTCATTTACCACTTTGACAAGTTTATTTATTCATGAATCATATTTGGATGTTTTCTTTATATGCATGAATCCCCTAGTATTAACCCAAGTAAGTGTAGAATTATAACTTATTAGAGATAGACAATCCTTGATATCAACCTTAGTCATTCTTATCAATTATTGATCCCTTGATGTATGTTTCCCTTATACCTTATCGTATTTCCTTTCTAACAATAAGATTCAGTTGCCTGACCCGTGTGTTTATCACTCGGGTCAGACCGAGTTGCAGGTTAGGTTGGATGACTATCCTTTATGCTTGGATCCGTTTTGCTATCTTTTGTGGGCTCATGACTATGGACTTGGATATCTCCACTTTTGATGGATCTTTTATTTACCACTTCATGTATATATTCTTTTATGGGATGGTGTTGTATTATATTATGTGGTGAACGGTATTACATCAGATGTTTGGTTTTGTATCTGTATATATTATCTATGACTGTTGTTTCTGTGACATGTTATGATGTTATTGTGCTTTGTTCTGAATAGATCCGTTAGCCGTGTAGTATCGTATTAGTTAATCATTGAGTATGTCGACTACTTGAGATTCGTGAAAAAAAATGGTAAGCATTGACATACTTAGTCATTAGCTAGTGCATTACTATTCGGTCGCCCTTAACCAGCCCTATTCTCTGCATTAGTAGACGGAATTACTCGTTAATTCTCTTTACTAATGTGGGTCTCGGGGTGGGGCGTTACAGGTAACCTCTATAAGTTATAATTGATTCGTAAAGTGAACTTAATGTTATATATATAAGTATAGATTTAGAAATGAGTTTAAGTATTTAAATCTGTATTTGTGATTATATAAATAAAATGAATGTATTATTTATTATATATATATATATATATGTTTTAAAAGTATTATTATTAGAATATAATAATTGATCTTAGTATTTTTATTAAAGTTTTGTAATATAATCTCTTTTTCTAATTTATATTTGAATGTTCTGATCGTATTCATACTACGTGACGAGGAATCTGAATAAACGGAGTTATAATACCGTTTAGTATGAGACTTTTCGTAATATTTCTCTGGTTATTCTTTCGAATCATTACATAGAATAATTTTGTTTGGAAATTCTTGATTGTGAGGAATTTGAGTAAAAAATTAATAAATCCATTTCGTATGGGACATTTGACAATATTTTTCTGGTTATTCTTATGACTCATGATTTAAAATATATGATGGAGCGAGTGTGACTTATGAGAACTAAACAAACGGACTAGTAACACGCAGTGATATGAGATGCCGTTGTGGTATTTATTGGGTTATCCTTGTTCGTTGATGACACTCGTATGGTAATAAGCATGATGTGGAGCTTGCTGCAGTGAGCTTAGCTCGTGCCTATTGTCTTGTGCCGGCATATTTGCATGGCTGATTGTCGGCTTACACACACATATATATACGTGGCTATGTGTTGGCTTATATATATATGGTAGTATTTGTTCGTCTATCACTGTTCAACTTCCTTTATGATGTGGGAGTGAACAAGATTAGGCCATTAGACACCCTAGCTATCTGTTTGGGGGGTTGCACCTCAAATCTTTGATATCATTATATTTATATAGCCATGTGCTATCGATGTGTATGTTCACCCCTGTGTCACCTTGGCCAACAGTCTATTATCACAAGGGCATGTGTTAGGTCATGATTGAGTTGATACGTCATGTTGATGAGCACACCAGTGGATATAGTTATGATACCGAGGCAAGGTGACTTAAGACCATAGGAGCAATGTCAAATGGACACATATGTAGTATCCTGGAGCAAGTATGTATTGTTAGTCTTTTGTTTGGTTCTGGTGTGTGATAGGTAGCGTGGATTATCTATACACCTTACGTGAGATGATGAGCTTTGATTATACCTAAGACCATGTCTAGCGTATATTCAATCCTTGTATCCTTCTTTGGTTCATGTCGCCGGTTATATTTTCATAGGCATGTGTTGCAATTTATATGTTTGGATGTATTGATGATTCCTATTATATTTTTATGAATTTGACAAACCAGAGTATGTCTACTTTATATTTATTAGGACATCGCCGTGCGTTGGCCTAATGTCTCTAGTTGAATTCTGTGTTTTGTAAAAGATATTTATTATATAAGATTGAGAGATATACTTGGACATTGATGTGTGCTAACCTGACTATACTTGATGATATCTCAAGTATCGATGATTTTCGGACTTTGACGATGAATTTGATATGGATGATTCATATACCTTATATATTCTATTATAGTTTATGATATCATCATTATACCTTATCTATTCCATATACCTATATATGCAGTGACCTCTATATTTAGTCATAGTCTGACCCATGTTATATTTATGTAATACTCGGGTTAGTCCAAGACATTTCATATTCAGGGACAAGATGACCAGTTTATGGATGTTAGGCATAGATAGAGAATAAGGTATCATTGGATATCATTATATATTATGGTATCATTAGATATCACTATATATTATATCAGTTTACATATGTATGCCATTGAGATGCATATTGGATTCATGTTTTGGATATTTAGAGATAGTGGATATTTGATGTATACATTGTATCTATTTATATTTTTCTATTATAAATTATCAATACATTTAATGACTCTGTGTTCTATCTATTATTTATTGTACATCGTGTATTGTTCTATCCCTAAGAGGAATATATTTATTGTTTTGTGCCGATACTATGTACGTATACGTGAGTTGTATTGTAACAACTCGTATTTTGGGTCTTCAAATTTGAATATTTAATTTATTTAAATATTTAGATTAGGATTTAAATTATGATAAATTATTTGTTTTAAACTGAGACTTGATTTCTAATGACTTATTTTTAATTTAATTTTTAGAATTTTTCTATAATTTTTAATTTGAAAAATAAATAAATTTTCCGTTTGACGTATTTTGCGACAAACGCTGGCATTTTGAGGCTTCATAGAATTTAATAACTTGTCTATTTTATTGCTATTTTGTGATCGCGTCGCAGTATTGTGCATGACTGTATTTTTATTGTTGTCATTCGTGTCTCATACACGGACGAGTTATTGTGTGGCGTCGGACCCTGAAAACTTTTCTAAAACTAACATAATTATACTTTGCATACATACCCGTACAACATATCTTTTCACTCATATCTTTGCATACATACCCGTACATGAGTTTTGGGTTGCATTTGTACTTTGGTTTCTCAGGCTTCGACATTGGTGGCTAGGAACAAAATATACACTCGGTGAAATTTTCATGTTTTCTTTTCTGTCCTTACTTGTGTTGCTCAACTGCTAAGGAAAATTCTTCTTAATGATGGACACGTTATGTTCTTTTCTTCTCTCAAAAAAAATGTTTACACAGTACGTATGAAAAACAGAAGAATATGCATTTCATTTCTTCTTTGCACGCTTTTCATTTCTTTTCTCTCCAAATACTGCGCCTTATGTGACGCATGGCCATGTATGAGATGGAGGCGGACACGCATGAAGGCGGGTTTACTGAATTGTGGGGAGGCAACTGGTGGCTTGCAAAGGTTGAAAGAGGGTTGAGGCGGTGGTGTTGTGCACGGGAAGGAGGATGCGATTGGATATATGAAGGTCTAGGGGAAAATTTGAAGGTGGGCATGTGCTATGCCTATATACAGACCGCGTAATGAGCAGTGTGTGTGAGTGGAGATGTGTTGCATGGCAAGAAATGTGAAATTAAAGGAGGCTCTGTTGCGTGATGGTATGGGGAAGAGCATGCATGCATGTATTTGTGATTTTAGAGAAGGTGAGCTTGCGAAAATAAATCGGAGAAAGAGTTTTTGCATATAAGTCGAGCGTAATATGTTCTCTTGCATGAATGGTTAGGAGAAATTATTGGCAAGCGGTTGGTATAGGTTCGGGTTGAGAGTAATCAGGCCGGGCCCATTGGTGAGAAATTTTTAAATACATGTTAGTTAAATTGTTAAATGTATGTGTTAGATTCAAACCATCCTAACTTGCTTGTATGACGTCCGTTTTATGCGTGAATTTTTGCGTTGTACTCTTATTGCCGAGTAAAACGTTTTAGTGGAAAATGTTGATAGCTTTGGTTATGTATAAAATCATGACAGATTAAAACGGATAGAATTTAATTATGTTATTTTAATCAATAATGCCGCTTAAATTTATATACCTTAATTATGGATGTTTATTTAGCCAAATAAAATATTGTTGAGTTAAATTGGATCGAATATGGTAATTAGACATCTGTTAGCAGAATAAAACACCGTTCTGCTAATTAAATAAATTTGGCAATTAATTAGCAAATTCCTGTTCTGCTATTTTATAGTTTTGGACATTTGATTATATATCGTTAACTGATATGCCACTTTGAATAAGTGATATATTAACTAATGATGGTTATATGTTGGATTTATTTTCATAGTCGTGGATTATGTAAATATCTGTTATTAACTTGAAAAGTTAAATTGAATAACATGGTAGCTTGTTTAAGTACCATGGTGATCGTTAAGCCTCCTTCAAAATTCGGAAAAAAAAACTAATTATTGATTTAAAAGTTATTTTACGCATAATTTAATATAAGGTTTAAAGATAATTATTATTAAGTAATAAGATTTAAAAAGGTAATAACTTATTAGTAATAATATTTTAAAGATAATTTATAATTATTTAATAATAATTTAAAGTTAATTATTTTATTAATATGGTTCTTAAAAGTTATTTCTTAAATGTTATTTAAGAATGTTTAATTATTATTTTAAAGTTATTTAGTTATTGTTTTAAAATGTTTTAATTTTAATTTAATTATTTATTTAAAGTGATTTAACTATACTTTAGTTGTTAATTAAATTTAATTAATTAATTAATTATATTGATTTAAGTTATTTAATTATATTTATAGGTTAATTAATTATCATATTAATATTAGTTTATGGTTAATTAATTACAGTTTTAATAACATTTAAAGTTAATTAATTATTATATTAATATTGTTTTGAAATTAACTTACTAATACAATAATAATGTCTAAAAATTTATTTAATATGTTTTAATAAGATTTTAAGTTATTATTTTAAAATAGATTTAATTTAAATGAAAAGGAAGGATGTTTAAATAATAACTGATTATTTTAAGTTATTTAAAACTATTTTAAATAACTTATGGTTTATCAAGGAACCTTACCGACTTGAAAGCTAGTAAATAAGTTGTTTAAAAATGGGAAGAGTTTTATACTTGGTTTTGGATATTTATAAAAGAATTTATAAATGAGTTTTAAAGATCTGAAAAGGAGAAGTTTTGTAAACGGGGTTTAAGATTTTTTAAGAATTTTTTATAAAGGGATTGGAGATTTATAAAGAAACTTTATAAATAGATTTGGAGGTATTTATTAAATAAAGAGATTTTGGAAATATATGATTGATTTTCGTGGCGTAATTCGAGGGACAGGGATTGCCCACAATTTACTATGGATTTGTTGGGATAGCGATGTAACCATTGTGTAAGCTGCGATCCATGGTCGATATTGAACGGTACTTTCCATATCTTTTTTTAAGAGTTTCAAGTTCTAAGTTTTGAAAGTGAAATGGTTTGTGAATATACTTATACCATTGAGATAAGTATATGGAAAAGATTTCCAAAAGTATTTGAATGGTGATTTTTAAATAATGGAAACTTAATGAGGCTTAGTGATTTCCATGGGAAATATAATCTTTGTTTGGAATGTTTGTTTATTTGATAGTTAAATAACCGACTATCAAATATTGGCCTAAATATGTAATCCTTCTTAATTTTGATGGTACGGGATTATTCCCTACTTAACACCGAAGGATTTTAACTCTGGAAATATCTAGGGGAAACACGAGAATTATATAGTATAGTTATCGTCGGTGGTGCTATACTGTATGTATAAACTCGTTTCGTTCTTCTAGAACAAATGATAAGGAGATCCGTCCACTTAAACAATTAGGGGGTGATCCTCGCTCTTATGTATTATCTTATTATTTCCTAAAGAACCGGTATTGAGCATTCCAGAAATCGACGATTGGTTTGTGGAGCACACGAGAAGCGGAAAAGGGTACTCGTAAGAGATGACTCGAAGCCGTAACCACTCCAGAAGCCATATATGGTTCTATGGAGGAGATTCATGATATATTGAGATGTTGGGATCCATGTGTGATTCCGAGACCCGTTGGAGTATGGGAATCCGAGTGTAATTCAAAGATCTAATTGAGATGTGGGAATCCATGTGTGATTCTAAGACCCATTGGGGTATTGGAATCCATGTGGGATTCCGCAATCTATTTTCATGGCGGTGTGTGAGCTGGAAGGCCGAATGTAGCCTTATCAGTGGGAATGTAACGACCCGTAAATTTCGACAATTAAAAATAGTAAATTTAATAAGATTTTTGTAATTAAATGTTGGAAGAAATTAAAATTTAAGATTTATAATTGGAATAATACTAATATGAAATGCAACAATGTTAATTAACGCTAATTATTAACAATTTGAATGGAATTCCAATTAATTGAAATAGTGTAAGGTTATACTTGGTTATAAAGTGAACATAGGAAAAAGAATGTAAATATTGAATTCATTAATGAAATAATATATTGTTAATGGAAATTGAATAAAATTAGTGTTATGAAAGAAACGGTAACATTTGTTTGTAAGTAATAAACTTATAAATGTAATTAAAGGCTAATGGTGACAATTATTATATATATTATCTATTTATTTGGTCTATTAAATTTAATTGGAAATAAATGGCAATTAATTCCCTTAATTAGTGCAGTTAATGCAGGTTTAATTGATAATGGTAAAAAGGTTGATTCAATGTAACTAATGTAAATTTTTATCATAGTATGACCTTTGATTTGAATAAAAGGATGGGAATCAGTTTACTCAAATTTATTGGAATTGGAAATTTTAATAAGTAAATTTATTACAATCAATGAAATAAAAGGTTACGTAAATGAAAGGTAAGATGAAATGGTAAAATGTTGATGTAATGGAAGATATAACAATGTTGACTATGTATGTAAGGTAATAATTTATTTAATAAGAGAATGAAACCAATGCAAATAAATTAATTGAGACTTTAATTATAATTAATGTGTGAAATTGACCAAAATTCAATAAAATGGAAATATAGTAATTAATACAAATGAAGGATGAAAATTGGAGTATAGTAACGTAATGAAATGTAAAAAAATGTTAACTATGCTATTAGATCATAAGTTTGGACCATAAATAAAATTCAATAACAATAAACTACAATGAAGCAATGAATTGGAAGGTTCTAACGCGTATTAGAATATAATTTAATAACAAGAATTGGAATAATAAATGTCAGTTTTAATGATGAGTTAAATGAATATTGATTGATACAGAAAAACATTTATTTAGTATGTAATTTAATGCTTGTTGGATACTGTAATTTTATAAATGTGTTTGCATGACTATAAATAAGGATTACAATGTTAACGTATTTATTTCATTGATTTCATTAATTAGGGTCTGTTTTGAAGTGGAAGATCAAAATTATTTGGAATTTTTTTTATTGAAATCTTTCAATTGAAAACGGAAAAAGAAACAAAATGCAATTAATAAATTTAATGTAAGAATGTTTTCATTTGGAAAGTACATTATTTGGAAATATAAGAATGGATTTAATATTGTATAAGTTGATCATTTTAGAATATAAGAATGCTTACATTTATGAATTGCAAGTAACGAATAAGCATTTTAAGGAAAATAAAAGAATGTTTGAGGAAAATAAAGTGAACGTTTCCATTTTGAATATAAATATAACGTTGAAAAAAGAGAAAATTGAATTTTTAAAACAACATTTTACGGTAGTTAAATAGCAGGCATAGGTTGCATGGAAGTGATTTTATTGCTAACCTTGAAATTTAAAATAAATTAAATATTTGAGTTCATAATTAAGTGTCGAGAAAAATGTTGTTTTTAATTTGAAATTTAAAATCATGGTTCATATTTTATTTTATGTAGCGGCGGTCCCCGTTATGCAAATTGGTGTGTTCAAATTTAGTTATGTTGTGGTAATTAAATCCTTAATGAATGTCAAATTTTGTATGTTTGGGGTTAACAAAATTAATTGAGTGAACAAATGTTTTGAAATTTGAATTCCAAAAGTTTGTTTATAAAGTAGAGTTGGTCCATTCATTCCCTTTTTAATTAATAATTGTCATAGTTTTTTTTTCATTGTTTTCTTATTTGTTCCATTACTCATTTCCATTTACATTGTCTAAAGCCTTTTCATTTCATTAACGCTGCCTACTTTTCATATTTTTAATTCTTTCCTTCACCTCTTTTAATACTTACCATTTTTTAGGGTTGTTCATATTTTTACTTTATTTCAATTCCTACTTTGTTTTTATTTAGCTTTATTAGCTTTTCACCAGTTTCAATCTTCATTCTTGTAGCTTCATTTCATTTAAAAAAAATCTCATTTTCTGTAGCTTCATTTTTTTTGTCTCTCTTCACTTTCCTCCTCCCTTTTTTTTTCTTCATGTTTCTTCTTCCAATCTCCTTTCTCTCCTTTTTTCCAAAGTTTTTTTTCTCTTTTCTTCTTCTTATTCTTCAAATCTTCTTCTTCTTTTTCAAAGCTTCCTTTTTTTCTTCAATTCTTCTTCTTCTTTAATTTTTTTTTCTTTTTCAAACCTTCTCTTCTTTCCATGTCTTTTCAAATCCAGATCTATATAATCTTCTCTCCAAAACTTTCTATAAAAAAGATTATGATAGCAAGGAAACAAAACAAAATGAGAAAGTAGTTGCAAATCCAAATCTGGCTAGAAAAGGGAAAGCAAAAAACGTGAGTGATTCAACCCACTCACGCAATACTCAAAATTCCATTGCAAGTTAAATAAAATATATGATGTGATATATAATTTTTTTATTGCTCTTTGTTGATTTAAGTTGACATTTGAATTGATATTGAATCAGAATTGACATTTAATTTTATATTGGAATTTAATTGATACTTAAACCCCGATATTGTTAACTATTATATGTTGAAATATATTGGTTGATTTGGATGTTGTTTGAAATGGATGCTTATTGATTGATATGTTGGATGTATGGTTGTTTATTTATTTTAATATGTCCCTGTTATCACCTTGTATATTATTGACATCAATTAAGTGGTCCATTGAATCATTTTATAATTGGATAATTAAGACATTTAAATTATGGGTTGAAATGATATATACCCATACAATTTCTTGAATTTGGATTATTTATTGAAATTGAATTATTTAAAAAGTTTAAGTTTTTAATTTAAACTTCGGATTTATTTTAAATAAAGTGGTTAAAATTGGTATTTCGAATTATTTGAAATCTCGTAAATTACTGCACTTACGTTGTACACTTGATAGGAGATTAAAAATCCCATAACATCTCTAAAGCCATTGCGCTCATATTTTTATTTGAGATTGATTTGACTTACATAGGAATTTTTAGTTCTGACTCGACTATATTGTTTTTCATTATACTCGGGTCAGTCTGAGCTTTTTCCCTGTATTGAAGACCATTTTATGTTCTGGAGGACGAAGACAAAGATTCGGTATATTATTGCTATTTAGTATTGTTATTCCACTGCTTATTGTGTTCCATTGCATTATTTTTTATTTTCGGATGTATGTATAACTCTGATTTGAATTGTAAAAGTATAATCAAATGTCATTTGTAAAACAGCTTCATGAACTGTTTATTTGATTATTATATTTTGTCATTCCACTGCGAGATTCTGTGTTTTGTTTTTCCTTATTTTCTATTATTTTCTTATTTATCCCATTAACAATCCTCCCTTTTGGACGGTTTGAATTAGACATATGTAGTTTATTGTCGATTTAAATCGTCCAAAAAGGTGGGTTGTTACAGTTGGTATCAGAGCCAGGTTTAGGAATACCTTAGCCTATTGGGGTTAACTCATTAGATATAGGGCAGTAATACCCTAGAATGAGTTGTTTGAGTGTATATACGAGAGCGCATATTTGTTAGTGTTATAAAAAAATGTTTTATATAAGTTTTGAAATGAAAGTATTTTTCCTAATATTATATGATATATTTAAAGGAATGGTTTTTATAAATGATATAGTTATTTGTAATGTGTTTGATTTATGAAATGGTAATATTTTTTTATTATCATTTATTGTTGATTAGTTGAGTTTTTGTCAGTTTATAAGCATTGGCTAATTATTGTTGATTGAATTAATAGACTAAACACTAGACTAATAATGGTGTATTAAAGAGAATAAAATGAATCATTTGGATATTTGTTATGGAATTGAAATGTTTTGTTGTGAAACTTATTGTTTGTTGATTGGTAGTTTCAACTATTAAAATAAAATGGAATATTGAGATATTTGGATAGTCAAAACTTCTGAATTAATATATGAGTTGAAACTTAATAATTGTGTTGAATTATGCAGTTGAATTTGATAACCTTAATTTGAAAGCTAGTGAAACAAGGTTAATTTGTTATAGTTGAGTAGAATTATTGTACACATTATTGGCATGTAATGTAATAATATTTAAAAATTGGAATTTGTGAACTTAGTTAACATTTATGAAATGTATCATAAATAAATTGAAAGGTAAAGGTGAACTAAAAATGAAATGAATATAAATAAAGTCATGCCTTGTAAAATTGTTTATGAAATAAATGGAAGTTGCAATAAATAGTTATAATTAAAGTTGTGATAACTTTAAGCCCGAATAATGTTTATAAAAGAATATAAGCTTTTATAAATTGGTTATGAACTTAAGAAAATTCCTTATGAAATGATTTGCAAATAAATGTAGTATTAAATGAGAAATATTACATGAGAAATGAATGCAATTTAAATTGAAGAGGAATATAAGCAATACTATGAGAATGAATATATTAATATTTTACATTAAATGGAGAAATTCTGTGAAACAAATATTAAAGTATGAAGTGATATTTGTGTTAATCAATGAGATTAAAAATGAATTTAATTGAAATGTAATTCGGATGAATCAAATTGGAATAAATACGTAAGTTGTGCGTATATTATTTTATTCGCATAATTAATTTGATCCGAATTTAAGTACATAAGTTCGAGGTGAATTACACCATTTCGCGTTAGGATTTTTCATTCGATTCTTGATGGCGAATATTTGATATGGATTTTGGTTTGATTCTTGAATTCTCTATCATAGTATATGGCTATGCAAGGAGAATGATAGTTTCTAGTCAAGAAACCATATCGAAGTCCGCATTAGGGAAGTTGAATGGACAATACTAGTACAAAAGCGAACTTGTGTGATCGAGCGAGCGATCGAATGTGATTTTGCGAAATGATGACATATGTACATCTTATGTTCTAATATTATTGATATGCTTTGATGCTGAAATTGAAAGTTTTTGGGTTGGATATCTTTGTAATTTAAATTGGAATTTTTCTTGTATGCAAAACTACTATTAATTTAAACCCATTTTACAAAAACTATTTTCTCTTATTTTTCTTATACAAAATATTTATTCTATTTTATTTACAAAACTATTTTACAAACTATTTTATTTACAAAACTATTTTTCAAACTATTTTATTTACAAATTATTTTACAAAACTATTTTATATACAAAACTATTTCACAAAACGATTTATATACGAAACTATTCTAAATTCAAAACCTTTTATAAAGCAAAGATATTGAATCTCATATGGCTTTTCATACAGCGAAATTGATTTTGGAAAATTTTGATTCTTGTATAAGATGGACTTTATACAAGTACAAGTGATTTTGAAACTGTTGATTTTGGAAGGTATTCGATCTGAAGAGATAAATCTTATATATAATGGAATTTATATAAGAACAATTTGATTTATTCGAGATTATTGATTTTGGAAATTACTTTATCTGAAAATGAAATCTTATATATAATGGAATATATATAAGTGTGATATTTGAAGTTATGATTTTGAAGGGGTACTATATATGGTATGTTTTATTTTGAAGTAAGAGGTATGGGGAAGTACCCTCCGCGAAGAAGTATAGTATGAAATGTGAAGACCCAAAAGTTGGCCTTCGAAAATCGGCACCCGTACTTCACTTGTACTCAAAATGCCGTAGATTCAAATGCCAAATCTGGTTCTCCGGAGCTTATAACACAGTTAAGTAAATAACACAGCAGAAGAAAAAAATAATACATTGATATACAATATCCGATACAACAGAGTGATACAATGAATATCAATATACATCAGAGATATGATACAACAAATAGCAGCGGAAAAGAAAAAATAGATAACTAATATCAGCAGCGGAACAAATAACTCTAAGATAGTCTTCAAGAGAGAACTCCAGCAGTAGCTCGAACTCCCAATAACGATACACCAAGAATAAGCAAGTGCAGTCCGATCCAAAGACTGAACTAGCTCCAGAAAATCTACTGAACCTGACTATCTGAAAAACCCAACTCTAGACTGCTCGTGTAGAAAATTATGAGCACCCAGAGTTTAGGAAATGAACAATAAACTCCGAGTCAGTCGTGGGACTGGTGTGAGCAACAAAAACAGTTTATCTTTAAACAACATAAAAGAATTTAAACATTGAAAACCGCAATGCTTTTGGAAAATGAAACCACCATAAGACCTCCCACCACACACACAATGCAAACGCAGACTTGGAGGAGATTTCTTCTTATGTTAGTCAAAGATGCTTACTACGCAAAATCAAATCCTTTTTGATATTATTATTAGTGCATAGTGGAAAATATTTCAAAAGTAGAATATAAATCTTAGCCAGCATAGGTACCATTATATTATGCCTGCTATAGCTGCCTCCTGAGGAGACAGGTTCTACAATTTGCAATCGTAAAGGGTTCGTATTGTTTCTTTGGATTTCCAACAAATGGTCAGGCTAAGGAACTTCCTTTTCCACGATGGGTACGTCCCTGGAATAGACGACCCGAGAACCTAACCGGATCTCTGCCAACACAAGGCCGGGTTACCTTTGCAAAAATAGGTAACTACTGACACGCGTATGCCATCCCCCGATCGTCACCGATCTTCCCGAGGATCCCCGATTTCCAACAACCACAAAGTAATAAACTTGCAGCAACCACAGAGGTTAAGTATCTGGGCTCCATACCATGATACCACCTTTATCCAGAAAGAATGACATACACTAAGGGGCGCTACTCCCTAGAACCTTGCCGCATCTTTCCTGTTTTGACCATTCCGGGGTGTGAGGCTCGACGAAGTCTCATCCACAAAGCTACGCTTTGTTCACAAAGCCATGCTTCGGGTCAAACAAATGATCAACCTATGATCACAAAGATATAAGATCAAACAAATGATCATATCACAAATGATCAAACACTGATCATCACACAGCAACACTCAGCATGCCACATTACCAAATTGGGAATATATCGCTGATAACCTTCAACTACATAACCTCTGAGCTCGTACGTCTCAGAGAAGGGTGTTAAGCTAAGAGAATAAATTCTCCGCCACCAAACAGAAATGTATTTGAAAGAAATCGGCTTTATATCTCAAAGTGTAATGTCAGACATGTAACCATACAAGTCTGTTCCGGGTTCGAACAGAACCGAAGGCACTTCTTACGAAGCCCTTGCATTTCCGGGTATTCACAATCCCGTCCGGACTTCCCACCACAAAGGGTGATAAAATCTCTATACCGGGGACCAGTCGGTGCAGAGACATTCGACGAGTTGTCCTTTCGTTTTCGTAAATATCCGGTCTTCAACACCAGTCTTCAAATGCTATCCATATACGACGTATCATTATTCAGAATGGGTTATATGACACAAATGTCTTTTCCCGGCTAACCCGAATAACGAGCGAAATCTTTAAAAACATATGGATATTGGGATTTCAATTAAGTCACAACTTAATAATTCAACTTCTTCTTTTAAATGGTTTCAATCGATTACCATTTCAAATCTTTTAAACAAAAAGATTTATTTCACAAAGTTCACTCAGTTTTCACAAAGATTCATTCACAGTTTTTCCAAAACAATTTATGTTTCAATTGGATTAACTCGTTAAATCTTTAAAATAAAGATTCAACTTATAGCTTTCAAAACAATTTCATTTCGAATGTTTTAAACAAACATCATTCTAAATCTGTTAAAAATACACAGATTCAATTCATAGTTTTCAAAAAGAATTCATTTATAACTTGGAAAACCATCTTTCAATTCATACTTGAAATTCCTTTAAATTGGAATTTCATTTCTTATATATATACGAAAGCTTTTATCATTTGAAAACAAACAGTTTTCATTTAAGAAAAATCCAATTTTATTTGCACGGGTTAATGTCCTTGAATTATATTCACATTTTAAAATCAATCCTTTTAAAATGGTTTAACCCTTATATAACGATATAACTTCTTTAATCCCTAGTTTCAAATTATAGAATTCGATTTCAAATCTTGAATTCAAATTTAAATCAAATTATTTAAATTTTCAAAACTCGATTAAGTTATTCAAAATAACTTTTATCTTTGAAAACTCATTTCAAAAGCTTTTCACATTAAACCGAAATTTCTAATTTCAAAATCAATTGAAATTAAAATTTCCATTTCAAAAACATCAAATTTAAATTATCTGTGACTTAACCGATTTCCACGTGAAATCCATATTTGTGTGTGTATGGTGTAGTCCAGGGGTTTAACACACAATAGTGCAACATCAATCATCACAGATATGTCGATAAGCGGTATAATCGATAATGCTTATCTTCATTCACAGATTCATAGATAAAATAAATTTATCGGTCACAAAGATTCACTATTACAATTCGATGTGGGTTTCGGATAACCAACTGAAATCCGACTCCCTGTCGCATCGAAATTCAAGTGCCGTTTTACGGGCCATGGGGTTTCATATTCATATAATAATATATACATCACAGATATAGAAATCACGGATCACGATATAAATCAGGACGTATCACAAAGCATCACAATCAGGGATATCAAACAATTCATATCATTTAACAGAATCCAAACATTCATAAGTAAGGTCAGTTAATTATCTGATTTATTCAAACCAGATAAATTTCTTATGAATAAATTTCTAATCCTGGTTAATCAATTTTTAATCAATTACAAATTATCTTGATTAATTATTCTTAAATCATTTATTGATTAACCATTAATAATAAATTGATTATCCTTTAATTTTAATTTATCAACCTTTAATTATTAAGTAATTATCCTTTAATTATTTAATTCACCCTTAATTATTTAATTCACCCTTAATTATTTAATTCACCCTTAATTATTCTTTTAAACCTTGTTTAAATAAATCACTTTTTTTCACTTTAGACACCTTGAAAGGTTAAGATTTAGCTTAAACAACATTTTATCTTAATTTCCTTTTAAGTTACATTATTTATTAGATATAAATAACCTTATAAAAATATTGTATCAAAACTAAATAAACAAAAATTTAATTTCTTTGAAAACATCTTATTAACTTAAAATTCAAATCAAATCATTGTTTGAACATAGTTTAAAAGTGTCTTAAAAGTCTGAAAATTTTTAAGGTAAAAACTGTTTTACATATTAGTCTCGAGACTTGCTTCGAGTCGTACCCGAGCCAAATCACCACCTGCTTCGAGTTTTTGCCCAAACTTACTCAAGTTCCACAATTTTCAATTCAAAAATTTTTCTAAGTATTTTAACCCGACAAACCCAAAATTTTACTCGAGTTCGACTTCGAGTCTCCTCCTCACTGGCCCGAGCAGTGCTTCGAGTTCCCCTCTCTTCCTCATACATTTCATTTTCTTCTTCCACGCTACTTTCTCCTCTGTTTCTCTCTTCTTTTTTTTACCTAAGTACAAACTCGTACAGCCCCCAAACCATCTCGAGTCAAAACTCGAGTTCAAACCCCTATCACCCGATAGCTGCTTCGAGTCCAAATCCTTCTTCCCCCAAAGCAACCCACTGATACAATATTTCGTACCGTGCACGTGCACAGTTAAATTCGCCACTCTGGGTCGAACCCCCAGCCACCCCCAAGTCGACCATCCTCCACCTGAACCTTATGAGCACCCAGCGCTGTGAAACGTTGACGAACTCGCGATCGAACATCACCACCCAAACTGCAGCAAAACCAGACTACCCGAAAACACATCGTTCTTCCACCTCTGGCCATCGGAGGCCATGGAAACTTAACTGAAGCTTCGTCTCAACCATACGCTGTTATCCCTACCGGAGCGATCAACTCCGGCGGTCTGATGAGGACGCGGTGAACCTGTTTCTACGGTGACCAAAATATGGGTTAAAAACCCTAGTTTGATCTCGACATGATATGCTTCAACCCAGATGGACTTGGGGAATCCAGGAATGGATTCGACCGATAAACCCTAATGGACTTGAGTGAATTTAGAAAAGGATTCGAACTGATATGGTTGTCCAGACTTAAACTCATGAGTTCCTCGAATTTTTTTAGGGTAGATGGTTCTTTAGTATACCCAATGGAGGCGCTTTCGATCCTGGGATCTGTTGTTTATGGATCTTCCGGGAAGGAAGTGCATCCATTGCGTAAATCATTGAATCAGCAGCGTACCACTGCAGCAGGGGTCGATGGTCCCTAGTTTACGAACTGGCTATGATATTTTCTGGAATTCGAAAGGTAGAAGGATCTTCTGGAAAGTTTTGTGTCCATTGCGTAAATACTGGATCAACAGCGGGCCACTGCTATCATATTATCATCATTTGACATTGGATTTTGAGCGGTACTTCTCATACCTATTTTTAAGTATTTCTCACTGGGTGTTAAAACATATCTACTAAGTACTTGGAGAATTCTAGCCTTGCGCCCGATCAACGCATGGCCAGAGCCTGTAAGAACGAGGATAAACCTGTTAAGACATCGAGTTATAAAAGTATTTTGATAAAGTATTCATTTTTGTCAATTCTAAATACATTAAAATGTTTAAAATATTGTTTATTCATGTACAACATGGTTTAATAGTAAATTATTAGTGTTGTAAATATTTGAGAAGTTATTTATTAAATAAAACATATTTAAAGTAAATGATTATTGATTTATTAATAATGTTTGAAAAGTATCTTGAGATAAAACTAATAAATTAATAAATAATGGATTTAAGGTTTTCAATAGCTTCTTTGTAAATATAAGTAATGATGTAAATAATTATTTTCAAATAGTTTACATATATTTATAAAGATGTTATTTAAATATTTAAATGGTATTTATACATGAAGCAAGGAATTTTACAAATGAATTTTTTTGAAAAGTATTAAAGTATTAAAGATGGTTGATTTGCAAATGAAACTTTCAAATGAATATTTCAAGTAAAATTTATATAAGTTTCTTTGAATGTATAATTTAAAGATGTTATATAAATGGGAAAAAAAATTGATTTGCGTAGTTTATTTATAGTAATATACTTGACAAATAAATGTGAATCTCTATTTTGGAAGTATAATTTGGAATATTTACTTGATTTCAAAGTACTAATAGTAAATTTATTGATTTATTTACTGTATGAATTTTTGTAATAAACCATAATAAATGTTTTTCCATGATTTGAATATTCATTTTTAAAACAAGTGTGTAAAATTAATTATGAAGATATGAAATTTTGTACTTTGATTTAGAAATTTAATGCAAGATTTGAGTATACTATTAGTTTCAGCTTAATAATCTTGAGTTTATAATTATTTTAAAAATAATGAGTCTAATAAATCTTCGGATTTAAGGAACTTTATTTTATAAGCTTATTATAATGTTTTGATATAAATTACTAACATTGTTTTAGACTTTTGAAAACCTTTACATAATGCTATGAGGATGCTTTAAATATATCTTATATTTTTACTAAGTGAATAAGGTTAAATGTTTTAATTGAATTTTTAGAGATATTGAAATATTTCCTTTCTCTTCAAGGGTGAATACCAAAAACTTAAATTTTTATTCAATAACCGAATTAATTTATAAACTTAAGTAAGGCAGTAGAAGCTTGAGTTATATTTTTTGAAATGATTCATTAATGACTTAAATCCTTAATGGAAAACAAATTATGTAAGAGATTGATCTCTATATAAATAAATGAATGGAAAAGTAAATAATGAGAAGAAAAAAAACCCAGTAGAATAAACTAAAGTAAATTTAAATTAGAATTTCAATTATTGTAATGGAATAAAATTTTAACTATTTAACAATTGGAACTTATAAAGTTGAAAGTAAGAAACTAAATGCTAAGTTATAAATGAAATATACAAGGAATTTGAAATTTGTAACTTGTAAACAAAAAGGATATGAAAATAAGAAATGATAACTATTGAACGTTTATTTACTAAAATGAAATAAGATAAACTTGTGTAACTTTCAATTACATTTTTAGAAACATATATATATATATATATATAACTTACCAGAATATTAATAGTTGTAATGTTAAATAATGATATGTAAGGGAATATTATACAAGAAAAACTTAAATAATGAAAGTGTTCAATGAAATTTACTTTTATAAATAAGAAACTTGATATGAAACAGTTATAAACCTGAGTTATAACTGTAGTGCTACTTAATAAAATGAAACAGAAAGTGAATATTGTAAGCAAAGAATTATGAACTTAAGTCAATGTTTGAAGCTATTGATAATTAAAGTAAATAATTAAATGAATACTATATTGAATTTAATGATTGTAACTTTAGAAATGGTTGATTACTTTGATCCCTTGTGAAAATTGTATGCTTGTTTGCAAAGATTGTTGTTATGTTGTATTGATTTATTTTGATTTTATGTGATGATGGTATGCTTTTGGTTGAAAGTGATTGTTGTTATGTTATGTTGATTGTTTGTTATTAATTTAAAAAAATATAATCATTTCACTTCTATATAATTATTAACCTCTTTGGATTATATAAGTGGAATACAGGTTATGGAATCAATTGCTACTGCTTTTGGTTTCATAAAATAAACGTTATTTGCCCGACAAATAGGTACGTTCTCGGATTACGGTTTTCTAGCGATATTATATTGTTTCTCCCGCTGTTGGGATATATTATTTTCAAAATATATGATATATTTTGTTATTTTTATATTATGATTTCTCCCGAGCCTCTCCGTACAAAGGAGACTCTACCGAAATTTTTCGTGAATTTTAGACTTAGAAATTTTTGTGAAATGTTTTCCAAACTTTTGTTAATTTGAATATAAAAGGATTTAATTATTTATAAATTAATATATTTTATTTAAATTATTTATTATGTAAATAAATTGTTTACAAATTTAATATTTTGAATAAGATATATTGATTACTTAATTCCTTCTTTTCCCTTCTTTTTTCTTTTCGGGGACGAAAAGTTTTGAGTAGGGGAGAGTGTAACGATCCGTAATTTTCGATAATTAAAAATAGTAAATTTAATAAGATTTTTGTAATTAAATATTGGAAGAAATTAAAATTTAAGATTTATAATTGGAATAATACTAAAATGAAATACAATAATGTTAATTAAAGCTAATTATTAACAATTTGAATGGAATTCCAATTAATTGAAATGGAGTAAGGTTATACTTGATTATAAAGTGAACATAGGAAAAAGAATGTAAATATTGAATTCTTTAATGAAATAATATATTGTTAATGGAAATTGAATAAAATTAGTTTTATGAAAGAAATGGTAACATTTGTTTGTAAGTAATAAACTTATAAATGTAATAAAGGCTAACAGTGACAATTATTATATATATTAACTATTTATTTGGTCTATTAAATTTAAATGGAAATAAATGACAATTAATTCCCTTAATTAGTGCAGTTAATGCAGGTTTAATTGATAATGGTAAAAAGGTTGATCCTATACAATGTAACCAATGTAAATTTTTATCATAGTATGACCTTTGATTTGAATAAAAGGATGGGAATCAGTTTACTCAAATTTATTGGAATTGGAAATTTTAATAAGTAAATTTATTACAATCAATGAAATAAAAGGTTACGTAAATGAAAGGTAAGATGAAATGGTAAAATGTTGATGTAATGGAAGATATAACAATGTTGACTATGTATGTAAGGTAATAATTTATTTAATAAGAGAATGAAACCAATGCAAATAAATTAATTGAGAGTTTAATTATAATTAATGTGTGAAATTGACCAAAATTCAATAAAATGGAAATATAGTAATTAATACAAATGAAGGATGAAAATTGGAGTATAGTAACGTAATGAAATGTAAAAAAATGTTAACTATGCTATTAGATCATAAGTTTGGACCATAAATAAAATTCAATAACAATAAACTACAATGAAGCAATGAATTGGAAGGTTCTAACGCGTATTAGAATATAATTTAATAACAAGAATTGGAATAATAAATGTTAGTTTTAATGATGAGTTAAATGAATATTGATTGATACAGAAAAACATTTATTTAGTATGTAATTTAATGCTTGTTGGATACTGTAATTTTATAAATGTGTTTGCATGACTATAAATAAGGATTACAATGTTAACGTATTTATTTCATTGATTTCACTAATTAGGGTCTGTTTTGAAGTGGAAGATCAAAATTATTTGGAAATTTTTTTATTGAAATCTTTCAATTGAAAATGGAAAAAGAAACAAAATGCAATTAATAAATTTAATGTAAGAATGTTTTCATTTGGAAAGTACATTATTTGGAAATATAAGAATGGATTTAATATTGTATAAGTTGATCATTTTAGAATATAAGAATGTTTACATTTATGAATTGCAAGTAACGAATAAGCATATTAAGGAAAATAAAAGAATGTTTGAGGAAAATAAAGTGAACGTTTCCATTTTGAATATAAATATAACGTTGTAAAAAGAGAAAATTGAATTTTTAAAACAACATTTTACGGTAGTTAAATAGCAGGCATAGGTTGCATGGAAGTGATTTTATTGCTAACCTTGAAATTTAAAATAAATTAAATATTTGAGTTCATAATTACGTGTCGAGAAAAATGTTGTTTTTAATTTGAAATTTAAAATCATGGTTCATATTTTATTTTATGTAGCGGCGGTCCCCGTTATGCAAATTGGTGTGTTCAAATTTAGTTATGTTGTGGTAATTAAATCCTTAATGAATGTCAAATTTTGTATGTTTGGGGTTAACAAAATTAATTGAGTGAACAAATGTTTTGAAATTTGAATTCCAAAAGTTTGTTTACAAAGTAGAGTTGGTCCATTCATTCCCTTTTTAATTAATAATTGTCACAGTTTTTTTCATTGTTTTCTTGTTTGTTCCATTACTCATTTCCATTTACATTGTCTAAAGCCTTTTCATTTCATTAACGTTGCATACTTTTCATATTTTTAATTCTTTCCTTCACCTCTTTTAATACTTACCATTTTTTAGGGTTGTTCATATTTTTACTTTATTTCAATTCCTACTTTGTTTTTATTTAGCTTTATTAGCTTTTCACCAGTTTCAATCTTCATTCTTGTGGCTTCATTTCATTTAAAAAAAATCTCATTTTCTGTAGCTTCATTTTTTTGTCTCTCTTCACTTTCCTCCTCCCTTTTTTTTCTTCATGTTTCTTCTTCCAATCTCCTTTCTCTCCTTTTTTCCAAAGTTTTTTTTCTCTTTTCTTCTTCTTATTCTTCAAATCTTCTTCTTCTTTTTCAAAGCTTCCTTTTTTTCTTCAATTCTTCTTCTTCTTTAATTTTTTTTTTCTTTTTCAAACCTTCTCTTCTTTCCATGTCTTTTCAAATCCAGATCTATATAATCTTCTCTCCAAAACTTTCTATAAAAAAGATTATGATAGCAAGGAAACAAAACAAAATGAGAAAGTAGTTGCAAATCCAAATCTGGCTAGAAAAGGGAAAGCAAAAAACGTGAGTGATTCAACCCACTCACGCAATACTCAAAATTCCATTGCAAGTTAAATAAAATATATGATGTGATATATAATTTTTTTATTGCTCTTTGTTGATTTAAGTTGACATTTGAATTGATATTGAATCAGAATTGACATTTAATTTTATATTGGAATTTAATTGATACTTAAACCCCGATATTGTTAACTATTATATGTTGAAATATATTGGTTGATTTGGATGTTGTTTGAAATGGATGCTTATTGATTGATATGTTGGATGTATGGTTGTTTATTTATTTTAATATGTCCCTGTTATCACCTTGTATATTATTGACATCATTTAAGTGGTCCTTTGAATCATTTTATAATTGGATAATTAAGACATTTAAATTATGGGTTGAAATGATATATACCCATACAATTTCTTGAATTTGGATTATTTATTGAAACTGAATTATTTAAAAAGTTTAAGTTTTTAATTTAAACTTCGGATTTATTTTAAATAAAGTGGTTAAAATTGGTATTTCGAATTATTTGAAATCTCGTAAATTACTGCACTTACGTTGTACACTTGATAGGAGATTAAAAATCCCATAACATCTCTAAAGCCATTGCACTCATATTTTTATTTGAGATTGATTTGACTTACATAGGAATTTTTAGTTCTGACTCGACTATATTGTTTTTCATTATACTCGGGTCAGTCTGAGCTTTTTCCGTGTATTGAAGACCATTTTATGTTCTGGAGGACGAAGACAAAGATTCGGTATATTATTGCTATTTAGTATTGTTATTCCAGTGCTTATTGTGTTCCATTGCATTATTTTTTTATTTTCGGATGTATGTATAACTCTGATTTGAATTGTAAAAGTATAATCAAATGTCATTTGTAAAACAGCTTCATGAACTATTTATTTGATTATTATATTTTGTCATTCCACTGCGAGATTCTGTGTTTTGTTTTTCCTTATTTTCTATTATTTTCTTATTTATCCCATTAACAATCCTCCCTTTTGGATGGTTTGAATTAGACATATGTAGTTTATTGTCGATTTAAATCGTCCAAAAAGGTGGGTTGTTACAGTTGGTATCAGAGCCAGGTTTAGGAATACCTTAGCCTATTGGGGTTAACTCATTAGATATAGGGCAGTAATACCCTAGAATGAGTTGTTTGAGTGTATATACGAGAGCGCATATTTGTTAGTGTTATAAAAAAATGTTTTATATAAGTTTTGAAATGAAAGTATTTTTCCTAATATTATATGATATATTTAAAGGAATAGTTTTTATAAATGATATAGTTATTTGTAATGTGTTTAATTTATGAAATGGTAATATTTTGTTATTATCATTTATTGTTGATTAGTTGAGTTTTTGTCAGTTTATAAGCATTGGCTAATTATTGTTGATTGAATTAATAGACTAAACACTAGACTAATAATGGTGTATTAAAGAGAATAAAATGAATCATTTGGATATTTGTTTATGGAATTGAAATGTTTTGTTGTGAAACTTATTGTTTGTTGATTGGTAGTTTCAACTATTGAAATAAAATGGAATATTGAGATATTTGGATAGTCAAAACTTCTGAATTAATATATGAGTTGAAACTTAATAATTGTGTTGAATTATGCAGTTGAATTTGATAACCTTAATTTGAAAGCTAGTGAAACAAGGTTAATTTGTTATAGTTGAGTAGAATTATTGTACACATTATTGGCATGTAATGTAATAATATTTAAAAATTGGAATTTGTGAACTTAGTTAACATTTATGAAATGTATCATAAATAAATTGAAAGGTAAAGGTGAACTAAAAATGAAATGAATATAAATAAAGTCATGCCTTGTAAAATTGTTTATGAAATAAATGGAAGTTGCAATAAATAGTTATAATTAAAGTTGTGATAACTTTAAGCCCGAATAATGTTTATAAAAGAATATAAGCTTTTATAAATTGGTTATGAACTTAAGAAAATTCCTTATGAAATGATTTGCAAATAAATGTAGTATTAAATGAGAAATATTACATGAGAAATGAATGCAATTTAAATTGAAGAGGAATATAAGCAATACTATGAGAATGAATATATTAATATTTTACATTAAATGGAGAAATTCTGTGAAACAAATATTAAAGTATGAAGTGATATTTGTGTTAATCAATGAGATTAAAAATGAATTTAATTGAAATGTAATTCGGATGAATCAAATTGGAATAAATACGTAAGTTGTGCGTATATTATTTTATTTGCATAATTAATTTGATCCGAATTTAAGTACATAAGTTCGAGGTGAATTACACCATTTCGCGTTAGGATTTTTCATTCGATTCTTGATGGCGAATATTTGATATGGATTTTGGTTTGATTCTTGAATTCTCTATCATAGTATATGGCTATGCAAGGAGAATGATAGTTTCTAGTCAAGAAACCATATCGAAGTCCGCATTAGGGAAGTTGAATGGACAATACTAGTACGAAAGCGAACTTGTGTGATCGAGCGAGCCATCGAATGTGATTTTGCAATTTAATTGGTCTATTAAATTTAATTGGAAATAAATGGCAATTAATTCCCTTAATTAGTGCAGTTAATGCAGGTTTAATTGATAATGGTAAAAAGGTTGATTCAATGTAACTAATGTAAATTTTTATCATAGTATGACCTTTGATTTGAATAAAAGGATGGGAATCAGTTTACTCAAATTTATTAGAATTGGAAATTTTAATAAGTAAATTTATTACAATCAATGAAATAAAAGGTTACGTAAATGAAAGGTAAGATGAAATGGTAAAATATTGATGTAATGGAAGATATAACAATGTTGACTATGTATGTAAGGTAATAATTGATTTAATAAGAGAATGAAACCAAGGTAAATAAATTAATTGAGACTTTAATTATAATTAATATGTGATATTGACCAAAATTCAATAAAATGGATATATAGTAATTAATACAAATGAAGGATGGAAATTGGAGTATATTAACGTAATGAAATGTAAAAAAATGTTAACTATGTTATTAGATTATAAGTTTGGACCATAAATAAAATTCTAAAACAATAAACTACAATGAAGCAATGAAGTGGAAGGTTCTAACGCGTATTAGAATATAATTTAATAACAAGAATTGGAATAATAAATGTCAGTTTTAATGATGAGTTAAATGAATATTGATTGATACAGAAAAACATTTATTTAGTATGTAATTTAATGCTTGTTGGATACTGTAATTTTATAAATGTGTTTGCATGACTATAAATAAGGATTACAATGTTAACGTATTTATTTCATTGATTTCATTAATTAGGGTCTATTTTGAAGTGGAAGATCAAAATTATTTGGAAATTTTTTTATTGAAATCTTTCAATTGAAAACGGAAAAAGAAACAAAATGCAATTAATAAATTTAATGTAAGAATGTTTTCATTTGGAAAGTACATTATTTGGAAATATAAGAATGGATTTAATATTGTATAAGTTGATCATTTTAGAATATAAGAATGTTTACATTTATGAATTGCAAGTAACGAATAAGCATTTTAAGGAAAATAAAAGAATGTTTGAGGAAAATAAAGTGAACGTTTCCATTTTGAATATAAATATAACGTTGTAAAAAGAGAAAATTGAATTTTTAAAACAACATTTTACGGTAGTTAAATAGCAGGCATAGGTTGCATGGAAGTGATTTTATTGCTAACCTTGAAATTTAAAATAAATTAAATATTTGAGTTCATAATTACGTGTCGAGAAAAATGTTGTTTTTAATTTGAAATTTAAAATCATGGTTCATATTTTATTTTATGTAGCGGCGGTCCCCGTTATGCAAATTGGTGTGTTCAAATTTAGTTATGTTGTGGTAATTAAATCCTTAATGAATGTCAAATTTTGTATGTTTGGGGTTAACAAAATTAATTGAGTGAACAAATGTTTTGAAATTTGAATTCCAAAAGTTTGTTTACAAAGTAGAGTTGGTCCATTCATTCCCTTTTTAATTAATAATTGTCACAGTTTTTTTTCATTGTTTTCTTATTTGTTCCATTACTCATTTCCATTTACATTGTCTAAAGCCTTTTCATTTCATTAACGTTGCCTACTTTTCATATTTTTAATTCTTTCCTTCACCTCTTTTAATACTTACCATTTTCTAGGGTTGTTCATATTTTTTACTTTATTTCAATTCCTACTTTGTTTTTATTTAGCTTTATTAGCTTTTCACCAGTTTCAATCTTCATTCTTGTAGCTTCATTTCATTTAAAAAAAAACTCATTTTCTGTAGCTTCATTTTTTTGTCTCTCTTCACTTTCCTCCTCCCTTTTTTTTTCTTCATGTTTCTTCTTCCAATCTCCTTTCTCTCCTTTTTTCCAAAGTTTTTTTTCTCTTTTCTTCTTCTTATTCTTCAAATCTTCTTCTTCTTTTTCAAAGCTTCCTTTTTTTCTTCAATTCTTCTTCTTCTTTAATTTTTTTTTCTTTTTCAAACCTTCTCTTCTTTCCATGTCTTTTCAAATCCAGATCTATATAATCTTCTCTCCAAAACTTTCTATAAAAAAGATTATGATAGCAAGGAAACAAAACAAAATGAGAAAGTAGTTGCAGATCCAAATCTGGCTAGAAAAGGGAAAGCAAAAACGTGAGTGATTCAACCTACTTACGCAATACTAAAAATTCTATTGCAAGTTAAATAAAATATATGATGTGATATATAATTTTTTTTATTGTTGTTTGTTGATTTAAGTTGACATTTGAATTGATATTGAATCTGAATTGACATTTAATTGATAGTTAAACCCCGATATTGATAACTATTATATGTTGAAATATATTGGTTGATTTGGATGTTGTTTGAAATGGATGCTTATTGATTGATATGTTGGATGTATGGTTGTTTATTTATTTTAATATGTCCCTGTTATCACCTTGTATATTATTGACATCATTTAAGTGGTCCTTTGAATCATTTTATAATTGGATAATTAAGACATTTAAATTATGGGTTGAAATGATATATACCCATACAATTTCTTGAATTTGGATTATTTATTGAAACTGAATTATTTAAAAAGTTTAAGTTTTTAATTTAAACTTCGGATTTATTTTAAATAAAGTGGTTAGCTGTCACGTACCAGATTTTTCGACTTTCGAAAATTCGACATCGATACTCACTTTATCGACTGCCGAGCAATCGAGTGCCGGAAACTCCAATAGTGAGGGTTTTAGAAAGAAAGAAAAGGTAGAAGAAGAAGAAAAGAGTAGAAGAAAAACAAAGAAGAGAATAGAGAAGAAGAACATAACAACAACAGAAACAGAGCAGAACAGAAAACAATATCAGAATCTTACACATCGCAGCGGAACAATATATAATAGATAATTACTAGTCTTTTAAAACAAAGAACTATATCAGTTTTTATACATACATCAATCATCAGAGTCAATATACAACAATGGACAGTTATATAACTTGTCCTCATACAGAATACACAGCGGAATAAATACTATCAGATACAAATACTACGTCTCGTCATCCAGCTTGCTTCCAAAGCTCCAGAATATCCAGAATATCCTGATAATCTAACTCTAGACTGCCCGTGTGGAAATTTGTGGGCACCCAGAGTTTAGAAGGGAAACAATAAACTCCGAGTCAGTCATGGTGACTGGTGTGAGATCGTAAAACAGTTATTCTTTAAAATAAACAACAGGAAGTTTTTAAAGTCAATTCGAAATGCTTTTGGGAAAATGAAACTACCATAAGACCTCCCACCACACACACAATGCAAACGCAGAATTGGAGGAGATTTCTTCTTATGATAGTCAAAGATGCTTGATACGCAAAATCAAATCATTTTTGATATTATTATTAGTGCATAGTGTAGAAAATATTTCGAAAGTATAATATTAATCTTAGCCAGCATAGGCATTCCGCACTTATGCCTACTATAGCTACCATCCAAACAGTGGTGACCACCATAAGTGAATGATAGGTTCTACAACTAAAACCGTACAAGTGTCGTATTGTTTCTTTGGATTTCCAACAAATGGCCAGGCTAAGGAACTTCCTATCCACGATGGGTACGTCCCTGGAATAGACGACCCGAGAACCTAACCGGATCTATGCCAACATAAGGCCGGGTTACCTCTGCAAAAATAGGTAACTACTGACACGCGTATGTCATCCCCCGATCGTAACCGATCTTCCCGAGGATCCCCGATTTCCAACAAACCACATAGATAATAATGCAGCAACCACATAGGTTAAGTATCTGGGCTCCATACCATGATACCACCTCTATCCAGAAGGAATGACATACACTAAGGGGCGCTACTCCCTAGAACCTTGCCGCATCCTTCCTGTTTCGACCATTTCCGGGGTGTGAGGCTCGATGAAGTCTCGTCCACAAAGCTACGCTTTTTACAAAGCCCTGCTTCGGGTCAAACAAAATGATCAACCTATGATCACAAAGATATAAGATCAAACAAATGATCATATCACAAATGATCAAACACTGATCATTTCACAGCAACACTCAGTATGCCACGTTACCAAATTGGGATATATCGCTGATAAATTTCAACTACATAACCTCTGAGCTCGTACGTCTCAGAGAAGGGTGTTAAGCTAAGAGAATAAATTCTCCGCCACCAACAGAAATGTATTTGAAAGAAATCAGCTTTATATCTCAAATTGTAACGTCAGACACACAATCCATACAAGTCTGTTCCGGGATCGAACAGAACTGAAGGCACTTCTCACAAAGCCCTTGCATTTCCGGATAATTTTCTAATCACGTCCGGACTTCCCGTCACTAAGGGTGATAAAACCTCTAAACCGGAGATCAGCCGATGTAGAGTAACTCGACGGTAATCCTTCCGTTTTCAAAAATATCCGCTCTTCAACACCGGTCTTCAAATGCAATTCATAACGACGTATCACATATTCGGAATGGGTTATACCACCCCATGGTCCTTTCCCGGCTAACCCGAATAGTGAGCGCTTATTTAAAAACAAGTGTGGCATTCAATTCATCCAATTCACAACAAAACATCCATTCAGGGTAATTATTGATAGTCGGTTATTTAACTATCAATAAAGATGCGCGACATCATCAGATTCCAATTAATTTTCCAAATTATTTATCTTCCAAAATATCTTTACTAGATATAAAATTTCCACACTTCAAAAATAAATCAACGTTTATTTTTCTAAACAGTTTCCCTTTCTTTTATAAATTCCATAGTGAATTTATATTTTCAAAATATCTACTGATATACGATTCTCAAATCGACCTCAAATATTCAATTTCAGTTTATCTTTAAGAAGATAAAATCTCAAAAAATGTTTCATTTCATTTTGGAAAACATTCCATACTTATTTAATAATAAGTGTTTCACAAATCTTTTATTTTCAACATTTGAAAATACTCGATATACTTAAATCAAATTAAGTATATATTTCATTCTTTAAGGAAATCTATTTTCTATAACAACATCAATTTGAGTCAAAACGAATGTTACGTAAAACATCGTTACGACGACTCAAAATCACTAGTATAGGGATTCGAATTTTTAAGATAGATATGTAAATCCCAATACTAAAAACATTTCCTTTCGAAAATCATTTTCTATAACAACAGTGTTATGGTCCACCATTTCCATAAATTTCTCGGAAACGTCTATTTCAACAACAAGTGTTGAAATCTATGCTTTCGATTCATAATACATTTTAAAACATCGTTAAAACAATTAACTTCATCTTAAATATCACTTTCCCAAAACCATATCCATTTTACTTAACAATATATTCACTGTCCAAAATCGTGAATATACTTCACTAATCACATTTCAGTATTTAATTCATCAAATTCAATTGATTTGAATTTATAAAACAACGCTTATAAATTCCATTTCTGTTTTATAACAACTTCGGTTTATAAATCTTCTTTATTAACAATTTTGATAAATATCCCACTTAAAGGCAAAAATCCAATTTACAAGTAAATTTCTTATCAGCCTTTATTCTACAATTTCATTCATTTTATAACTTCATACTTTATAAATCTATAAACTTCAAACTTTATAAATCTATAAACTTCAAACTTCACAATTTATAATCCTATAAATTTTCTATCTTCCCAAGTTATAATTCTATAAGTTTCATATCTTTACAATTTAACACTTATAAAAACTCGTTTTAAAATTCCAATAATTAAAATTGATAAATATCAATTTTGTACATCTTTTATATACATCGTTTTTAATAATTCAAAAATTCAAATTTAAACTATCTTATAAATTACGTAACTATTCACTTCAAAAATCATCTTTTGGTTATATTTCACAAACATTATAATCTCCATAACTTTAAATTTATAACATTTATTTATTTAAAGTAAACCAATTCAAAGATTCAAATAAAACGTATACTTTCAAATAATCACTTTTAAAATCTCTTTTTAAAGTTAAAATCGTTATTTTTAAACTTCAAAATTTGAATCCGATGATGCAACGCGTCAATTAGTCAATCACAACAGTCAATATCATATCTCAACATATGATAACAGAATACATCACAATATCTGTAAATAAATAACTACTGGTGAGGAATCCAGTTGGATCCCTCCAACCTGTTTCTCTGCATCTACAGACGTTAGCACAATACCAATTCCACTTCGAGGTGGAATATCGCGGTATATGGGTTTTATAAAATCCGCTTACTAACGGCGCAATAGGGTATCATCCGCTATACGAGGCGGGAAATCATCAATCCAATATATACATATGCCAATATGTATATATTGCTATATATATATAGATATATCCTACCATATCTAATATCACATCCAATAGCAATCAATCAAATCAATAAATAACTGAAAATTTCACTTTTCAATTGAGTGAGAAAATCTCACCTTAGCTTTTTAATTTGCATTCCATTTTCATTTCCGGCTTGTTTTTCCATTCTTAACCTTGTATAAGCAATTACAAAATTTGTTAATATTCGAGATAATCGAATAACCAATTTTCATTTGGTAATTTTAATTATCCAATAAATTAAATTTCTAACAAATCTCCTTTTAAATAATATTTTTCATTTGAAACTAAAATTTTAATTCAACTAATAATTTTAGTTTTTAAACAATTTTTCCTTACTGTAAAAATCATATTTTCAAACTAAAAATTTGCTCCCATACTACAAATTTTTAAATTAAACTAGCAACTGAAATATTTATACATTGTTTATACCATAAATTTATATATTCGAATTAAATCGAACCATCAATTATCATTTATAAATTTGATTAACTAATAATTAAATCACCTCAAATATCATTTTAAAATTAAATTGTGAGTTTAAAATCGTGTACATGTTTTCCTCTTCAGTAAGCAAAATAAGAATTTATTTTACTGTCATACAGATATATAGCCGATTCCATTTTTTTTTAAACAACTGTTTTGAAATCAATAAACTGGAAACTAGAAAAGAATCTATATACGAAGAATAACAAAATGTTAACGAGATATACCAAATCCTGGCATTGTGCTCGAACTCAGGTAGAACCATGCGATTTCGAACCCCAGAACACCACGCGAAACCCTCGATTGTTTGCTCGTGCCACCATCGCAACTCGTGGCCTCGAAACTGAGCCTAGGTCATCGAAGAACGTCGCCGCCTCCATAACGATGCCGAGCTTCCTGGCATCGTGCTTCCACGGTCGCGAGTTGATCGCGGCAACCCATCTTGTTTGGTCACCGAATCCCCACTGCCCAGTGATGATACGCCACCGCTCCAGTGCCTCACGCTCGCTGTTCTCGTGGCCCATCGACGATGAAGTCGACCTTCCCCTCGATCGAACTCCCTCCCAGCACCGCCAAAACGCGCTCGCGAATCGAGCTCGACTCCCATCGCGAATCTCTGCTCGCGTTCCGCCCCAGCCTAAGGCGCCGCCGCCTTCGATCGATTTGCAAGCCATTGCCGTGCGCGAGATCTCCTCCTTACGCGAATGAATTCGCGACAGTTGAATCCTGGCTTCGGCCATTTGATTGTCTTGATTGAAGATTTAAAATGAGAGAGAGGGGTGCAGTTGGATTCATTCTGCTCTGCCCTATACTTTCGATTCGTTTATAAAAGAGGAATGAATGAAGAAATGAGGGCGATTCTCGAGTTTGGCCATTGATGTTTTTCTCGACTGTGAATCTTTGAACGGGGAGAGATGGTAATTTAAAATAGAAAGAATATGGGTTGCACGATCTTCTTCCCGATTCTAGGAGTGATTTTAGGCAGGCAACACGCTGATGTGATTATCATATTATTTATCCTTTTATTTTAAATTCAATTTATTTTCGACCAAAATTCCAACGCGTTTTGTAACCGTACGGTCACAAAACAACTCCGAAAAATATGAAAATTGAAATCCGGTAATAATTCGATATTACGGACCCAATGGAACTGGTTTCGTCGAATTCCGAGACTATGTGAAAATTGACTATTTTTAAATATCGATTCGAACAATATAAATTTCAAACTGAACAATACAGTTTAAATTTCAATTCTGAAGCTTCTGTTATCTTCAGTATTATCAATACGAATTTTAAAAGCTTTCAAAATAGCTTAAAATTGAAGATTCAAATTTTTATTCAGTTCGATAGATTAAATTTTAAAGTTTAATCGCAAATTTTTCAAAGTTATATCGGGGATTCAAATTAAATCACCGTCCAAATATTTAAATAAATTAAATATTCTCAATTTAATTTGTTCAAAATTTTGGGTCGTTACAGACTTCCCTCCTTAAAAGAATTTCGTCCTCGAAATTACAAGTTAGGAAAAAATGTCCTTAACCCGTCTACTATCTTTCACAATTCAATAGTTTTATCAAATTTTCAAAACAAATCTTCTACTAAAGATTCGTTATCATTTCTACTAACTTTCCAACTCCAATTAAAGTTTCAAACAATATTGTTTACTTAACAATTCAAATTTAAGTTTAAATTCAAATTTTAAACTTTCAAAATTTTCTCAAAAATTTTCTAACACTCGAAATTTTCGAAAAATTTCGCCAGCGTCTCCTTTGCGCGGCTAATACGGTACGACTACAAAACGTCCCTACGGACTCTCAGATTTCAAAAAGAAAAAGAAAAAGCCAAGCGGCTAGAGAAGAAATCAGCAAAAACTCATATTATAATTTAAGTACATACCTTTTGTCGAGCAATTCAAATTCATCTTCGAAATCAAAATTCCAATTCCTTTTATAACACCTGTATGTCCTACTAGCCATAATATCTAGTTACATATCCCAACCATTTTGCAAATTCTATTACAAAATTTCCAATATTCAGCTTGAATTACATTTGCTAACAAATTCAAAACAAAGTTTAACATTCATCTTTAATTTATAATTATTCAATTCAATTCATTGCTTACAAATTCGAAATGAATTTCAACATTCAATTTCATTTCCATTAAATTGATTCACTTGTACTTACATTAATTTAACTTCATCCTTTAAATTGAATTTATTCTATCAATATTCAATTTGTATAAGTTATCAACTCATCTATTATTCCCATAGATATTTTAAATAGAATCCCAGAGTCTTTTCAATCTTTTCAAAACCATTTTTGAAAACAATTCAAATTATCCTTGAATTTCCAAAACATAAACCCAAATTTTCCAAACACTTCCATTTAAAATAATTTGGCAGCAATTTCCTCTTTTGGAAACCCGAAAATGAATTCTAATGATGTGGCCATCATCATCAGGATTATTTTCCAGCGACCTAAAAGAGTTTAGAGCTTTCATCTCTCCAAAATACTTTCCAAAACCTTCGAAATCCATTTTCAAATCAAAAATGATTTAAACTTCCAAATCTCCAAAATTTTCAAATCCTTTTCAAAACATTTCCAAATACTTCTCTGGAATTCCGTTTTAAATTACAAATCACATTTATAATTTACATTCTTAAATTTCATTTATATGTGAATTTTATTTCTTAAATCTTTGGTTATTACTTTATTTCTTATTCAATTTCAATATAACAATGTTTCAATGTTATTATTTTATAACAACCAAACATCCATATACTATAATACTTCATAGAAAAACATTTCTTTTCTATACAAAAATAGTTTTGGGCAAAATTATTTCATTCACCCTATTTAAAATGATACTATGTCGTCTTGCCTCGTTTAAGTGTTTAGAAATCCCTATCGATAATATGGCGTCCCACATACCGACCAAAATTCACAAACATCCCAACGGATAAGCAAACACAATATAAAACATTTTTATATTCACTAACAAATACGCGCTCGTATCTATTATTACACTCAACTCATTCTAGAGTACTACTGACTCTATCTCTAATGAGTAACACCCAACAGAGCAGGGTTGTCGCTTAACCATATGCTCTGATACCACGCTGTCACGTACCGGATTTTTCGACTTTCGAAAATTCGACATCGATACTCACTTTATCGACTGCCGAGCAATCGAGTGCCGGAAACTCCAATAGTGAGGGTTTTAGAAAGAAAGAAAAGGTAGAAGAAGAAGAAAAGAGTAGAAGAAAAACAAAGAAGAGAATAGAGAAGAAGAACAGAACAACAACAGAAACAGAGCAGAACAGAAAACAATATCAGAATCTTACACATCGCAGCGGAACAATATATAATAGATAATTACTAGTCTTTTAAAACAAAGAACTATATCAGTTTTTATACATACATCAATCATCAGAGTCAATATACAACAATGGACAGTTATATAACTTGTCCTCATACAGAATACACAGCGGAATAAATACTATCAAATACAAATACTACGTCTCGTCATCCAGCTTGCTTCCAAAGCTCCAGAATATCCAGAATATCCTGATAATCTAACTCTAGACTGCCCGTGTGGAAATTTGTGGGCACCCAGAGTTTAGAAGGGAAACAATAAACTCCGAGTCAGTCATGGTGACTGGTGTGAGATCGTAAAACAGTTATTCTTTAAAATAAACAACAGGAAGTTTTTAAAGTCAATTCGAAATGCTTTTGGGAAAATGAAACTACCATAAGACCTCCCACCACACACACAATGCAAACGCAGAATTGGAGGAGATTTCTTCTTATGATAGTCAAAGATGCTTGATACGCAAAATCAAATCATTTTTGATATTATTATTAGTGCATAGTGTAGAAAATATTTCGAAAGTATAATATTAATCTTAGCCAGCATAGGCATTCCGCACTTATGCCTACTATAGCTACCATCCAAACAGTGGTGACCACCATAAGTGAATGATAGGTTCTACAACTAAAACCATACAAGTGTCGTATTGTTTCTTTGGATTTCCAACAAATGGCCAGGCTAAGGAACTTCCTATCCACGATGGGTACGTCCCTGGAATAGACGACCCGAGAACCTAACCGGATCTCTGCCAACACAAGGCCGGGTTACCTCTGCAAAAATAGGTAACTACTGACACGCGTATGTCATCCCCCGATCGTAACCGATCTTCCCGAGGATCCCCGATTTCCAACAAACCACATAGATAATAATGCAGCAACCACATAGGTTAAGTATCTGGGCTCCATACCATGATACCACCTCTATCCAGAAGGAATGACATACACTAAGGGGCGCTACTCCCTAGAACCTTGCCGCATCCTTCCTGTTTCGACCATTTCCGGGGTGTGAGGCTCGATGAAGTCTCGTCCACAAAGCTACGCTTTTTACAAAGCCCTGCTTCGGGTCAAACAAAATGATCAACCTATGATCACAAAGATATAAGATCAAACAAATGATCATATCACAAATGATCAAACACTGATCATTTCACAGCAACACTCAGTATGCCACGTTACCAAATTGGGATATATCGCTGATAAATTTCAACTACATAACCTCTGAGCTCGTACGTCTCAGAGAAGGGTGTTAAGCTAAGAGAATAAATTCTCCGCCACCAACAGAAATGTATTTGAAAGAAATCAGCTTTATATCTCAAATTGTAACGTCAGACACACAATCCATACAAGTCTGTTCCGGGATCGAACAGAACCGAAGGCACTTCTCACGAAGCCCTTGCATTTCCGGATAATTTTCTAATCACGTCCGGACTTCCCGTCACTAAGGGTGATAAAACCTCTAAACCGGAGATCAGCCGATGTAGAGTAACTCGACGGTAATCCTTCCGTTTTCAAAAATATCCGGTCTTCAACACCGGTCTTCAAATGCAATTCATAACGACGTATCACATATTCGGAATGGGTTATACCACCCCATGGTCCTTTCCCGGCTAACCCAAATAGTGAGCGCTTATTTAAAAACAAGTGTGGCATTCAATTCATCCAATTCACAACAAAACATCCATTCAGGGTAATTATTGATAGTCGGTTATTTAACTATCAATAAAGATGCGCGACATCATCAGATTCCAATTAATTTTCCAAATTATTTATCTTCCAAAATATCTTTACTAGATATAAAATTTCCACACTTCAAAAATAAATCAACGTTTATTTTTCTAAACAGTTTCCCTTTCTTTTATAAATTCCATAGTGAATTTATATTTTCAAAATATCTACTGATATACGATTCTCAAATCGACCTCAAATATTCAATTTCAGTTTATCTTTAAGAAGATAAAATCTCAAAAAATGTTTCATTTCATTTTGGAAAACATTCCATACTTATTTAATAATAAGTGTTTCACAAATCTTTTATTTTCAACATTTGAAAATACTCGATATACTTAAATCAAATTAAGTATATATTTCATTCTTTAAGGAAATCTATTTTCTATAACAACATCAATTTGAGTCAAAACGAATGTTACGTAAAACATCGTTACGACGACTCAAAATCACTAGTATAGGGATTCGAATTTTTAAGATAGATATGTAAATCCCAATACTAAAAACATTTCCTTTCGAAAATCATTTTCTATAACAACAGTGTTATGGTCCACCATTTCCATAAATTTCTCGGAAACGTCTATTTCAACAACAAGTGTTGAAATCTATGCTTTCGATTCATAATACATTTTAAAACATCGTTAAAACAATTAACTTCATCTTAAATATCACTTTCCCAAAACCATATCCATTTTACTTAACAATATATTCACTGTCCAAAATCGTGAATATACTTCACTAATCACATTTCAGTATTTAATTCATCAAATTCAATTGATTTTGAATTAATAAAACAACGCTTATAAATTCCATTTCTGTTTTATAACAACTTCGGTTTATAAATCTTCTTTATTAACAATTTCGATAAATATCCCACTTAAAGGCAAAAATCCAATTTACAAGTAAATTTCTTATCAGCCTTTATTCTACAATTTCATTCATTTTATAACTTCATACTTTATAAATCTATAAACTTCAAACTTTATAAATCTATAAACTTCAAACTTCACAATTTATAATCCTATAAATTTTCTATCTTCCCAAGTTATAATTCTATAAGTTTCATATCTTTACAATTTAACACTTATAAAAACTCGTTTTAAAATTCCAATAATTAAAATTGATAAATATCAATTTTGTACATCTTTTATATACATCGTTTTTAATAATTCAAAAATTCAAATTTAAACTATCTTATAAATTACGTAACTATTCACTTCAAAAATCATCTTTTGGTTATATTTCACAAACATTATAATCTCCATAACTTTAAATTTATAACATTTATTTATTTAAAGTAAACCAATTCAAAGATTCAAATAAAACGTATACTTTCAAATAATCACTTTTAAAATCTCTTTTTAAAGTTAAAATCGTTATTTTTAAACTTCAAAATTTGAATCCGATGATGCAACGCGTCAATTAGTCAATCACAACAGTCAATATCATATCTCAACATATGATAACAGAATACATCACAATATCTGTAAATAAATAACTACTGGTGAGGAATCCAGTTGGATCCCTCCAACCTGTTTCCCTGCATCCACAGACGTTAGCACAATACCAATTCCACTTCGAGGTGGAATATCGCGGTATATGGGTTTTATAAAATCCGCTTACTAACGGCGCAATAGGGTCTCATCCGCTATACGAGGCGGGAAATCATCAATCCAATATATACATATGCCAATATGTATATATTGCTATATATATATAGATATATCCTACCATATCTAATATCACATCCAATAGCAATCAATCAAATCAATAAATAACTGAAAATTTCACTTTTCAATTGAGTGAGAAAATCTCACCTTAGCTTTTTAATTTGCATTCCATTTTCATTTCCGGCTTGTTTTTCCATTCTTAACCTTGTATAAGCAATTACAAAATTTGTTAATATTCGAGATAATCGAATAACCAATTTTCGTTTGGTAATTTTAATTATCCAATAAATTAAATTTCTAACAAATCTCCTTTTAAATAATATTTTTCATTTGAAACTAAAATTTTAATTCAACTAATAATTTTAGTTTTTAAACAATTTTTCCTTACTGTAAAAATCATATTTTCAAACTAAAAATTTGCTCCCATACTACAAATTTTTAAATTAAACTAGCAACTGAAATATTTATACATTGTTTATACCATAAATTTATATATTCGAATTAAATCGAACCATCAATTATCATTTATAAATTTGATTAACTAATAATTAAATCACCTCAAATATCATTTTAAAATTAAATTGTGAGTTTAAAATCGTGTACATGTTTTCCTCTTCAGTAAGCAAAATAAGAATTTATTTTACTGTCATACAGATATATAGCCGATTCCATTTTTTTTTTAAACAACTGTTTTGAAATCAATAAACTGGAAACTAGAAAAGAATCTATATACGAAGAATAACAAAATGTTAACGAGATATACCAAATCCTGGCATTGTGCTCGAACTCAGGTAGAACCATGCGATTTCGAACCCCAGAACACCACGCGAAACCCTCGATTGTTTGCTCGTGCCACCATCGCAACTCGTGGCCTCGAAACTGAGCCTAGGTCATCGAAGAACGTCGCCGCCTCCATAACGATGCCGAGCTTCCTGGCATCGCGCTTCCACGGTCGCGAGTTGATCGCGGCAACCCATCTTGTTTGGTCACCGAATCCCCACTGCCCAGTGATGATATGCCACCGCTCCAGTGCCTCACGCTCGCTGTTCTCGTGGCCCATCGACGATGAAGTCGACCTTCCCCTCGATCGAACTCCCTCCCAGCACCGCCAAAACGCGCTCGCGAATCGAGCTCGACTCCCATCGCGAATCTCTGCTCGCGTTCCGCCCCAGCCTAAGGCGCCGCCGCCTTCGATCGATTTGCAAGCCATTGCCGTGCGCGAGATCTCCTCCTTACGCGAATGAATTCGCGACAGTTGAATCCTGGCTTCGGCCATTTGATTGTCTTGATTGAAGATTTAAAATGAGAGAGAGGGGTGCGGTTGGATTCATTCTGCTCTGCCCTATACTTTCGATTCGTTTATAAAAGAGGAATGAATGAAGAAATGAGGGCGATTCTCGAGTTTGGCCATTGATGTTTTTCTCGACTGTGAATCTTTGAACGGGGAGAGATGGTAATTTAAAATAGAAAGAATATGGGTTGCACGATCTTCTTCCCGATTCTAGGAGTGATTTTAGGCAGGCAACACGCTGATGTGATTATCATATTATTTATCCTTTTATTTTAAATTCAATTTATTTTCGACCAAAATTCCAACGCGTTTTGTAACCGTACGGTCACAAAACAACTCCGAAAAATATGAAAATTGAAATCCGGTAATAATTCGATATTACGGACCCAATGGAACTGGTTTCGTCGAATTCCGAGACTATGTGAAAATTGACTATTTTTAAATATCGATTCGAACAATATAAATTTCAAACTGAACAATACAGTTTAAATTTCAATTCTAAAGCTTCTGTTATCTTCAGTATTATCAATACGAATTTTAAAAGCTTTCAAAATAGCTTAAAATTGAAGATTCAAATTTTTATTCAGTTCGATAGATTAAATTTTAAAGTTTAATCGCAAATTTTTCAAAGTTATATCGGGGATTCAAATTAAATCACCGTCTAAATATTTAAATAAATTAAATATTCTCAATTTAATTTGTTCAAAATTTTGGGTCGTTACATTAAAATTGGTATTTCGAATTATTTGAAATCTCGTAAATTACTGCACTCACGTTGTACACTTGATAGGAGATTAAAAATCCCATAACATCTCTAAAGCCATTGCACTCATATTTTTATTTGAGATTGATTTGACTTACATAGGAATTTTTAGTTCTGACTCGACTATATTGTTTTTCATTATGCTCGGGTCAGTCTGAGCTTTTTCTGTGTTTTGAAGACCATTTTATGTTCTGGAGGACGAAGATGAAGATTCGGTATATTATTGCTATTTATTATTATTATTCCACTGCTTATTGTGTTCTACTGCATTAGTTTTTTTATTTTCTGATGTATGTATAACTCTGATTTGAATTGTAAAAGTATAATCAAATGTCATTTGTAAAACAGCTTCATGAACTGTTTATTTGATTATCATATTTTTTCATTCCGTTATGAGATTCTGTGTTTTGTTTTTCCATCTTTTCTATTATTTTCTTATTTATCCCATTAACAATCCTCCCTTTTGAACTGTTTGAATTAGACATGTGTGGTTTATTGTCGATTTAAATCGTCCAAAAAGGTGGGTCGCTACAGGGAATGACTAAAACCAAAGATAGAAGGCATGGCCAGTAGGGTTGGCAAACCCGTAGGATGTAGTGGGTTCCACCTAAACGTTACCTATAGTTGTTATACATGCATGAGCGATGCACTCGGTCTTAGCAAGACCAGCTATGTTTTTCCTATGGTACATCACTAGGGTTGTATGCTACTTTGGAAAGATATCTCTGATCCTTGTGCAAGAGGACCGTTCCTCGAAGTACTGAGGGCACCTCTATGGAAATTCTACACAATTAGCGAACGTGCCTTATCGATTTTTCATAATATACCTAGTATTGTTGTGATGTACACTCACGAGCATAACAACTACTTGATTGTTATTATTTTTATCCTTAGACAGTATTATAATATCACTGGATATTCTGATATAAAGGTTTTGGTTATCGTAAGGTAAAAACCCATATGTGTTTATGTGCGGCGTGGTCTTACGAAATACCTTTATCTCCAAAAGGTTTATTTGAACTTTAAGAATCCATTTGATTGAGTTTCTCATGCTGGTTTTACCAGACTAGCCCGGGCGTTCTTTTCCTATAATGCTCGAGTCACACTGAGCATATTTTCATGTTTGGTTGGATGTTCTAGAGCTTTAGGAGATGAGCTAGAGGCCTTGAGACGTATTCACGTACACGGTTATTTTTCCGCTGCAGCCATTATTGTGTTATCAGCAATTGTGAGGATAGGTTGTTATAACCGTCCGTGTTGAATATGTTAGTATTGACATCTGTATATACATACATTATAGTTTTGTTTTTGTGTAAAGATTTGTTATTTATTATAGTTTATCCGTTCCATTGTGGGATTCTGTGTTGTTTAGTTTCTTCTTGTCTTCTTTCTTCTTTATTTTTCCCTAACTATCCACCTTTCCGTTCAATTTGGGTTGGACATGTGTGGTTTATTGTTAACTTGAACTGTATGGAAAAGTTGGTCGTTACATGTTTATTCGATTTTGAAATATGTACTAGTGTTAGCCCAAGGGAATATTCACATGTGCAACCCATATCATCTTATTCTCCATATTTTCTGACAGTATTACTTAGTAAATGTAACGACCCACTATTTTGGACCATTCAAATCGACAATAATCCACACATGTCTGACTTGAATAATTCAAAATAACATATTGTAATAAAATTTGGAGCAAATAAAATCAAATACAGAATCACATACACAGAAATATCAGAATAACTCGCAGCTGAAATAAAATACCATAGTAGTTCATGAGCTACTATATACAAACTCTCAAAACATATACAAAATCTCATAGTCAAAATAGATACAATAGAAGTTAGGATACATAAATCAATAATACAGAGACGATACCGAATAGTAAATAACTGGATTAGAAGATAAGAAATAACAGATGGACAGATAAGCTCCAGCAAATCTCTAGCTCCAGAAGATAATTTCCAAAGCTGTGATTCTCAGGCTGACCCGAGCGTAAAGTAAAACACAAAACACTCGAGTCAGGACATATATACTTATACAATGTAAACCAACTCAAGTGAACTGTAATAGCAATGCATAATAACTTAGAGGATGCTTGGGATCGCCCATCCTTTAAGGATCCATAAAACCATCAATTAAACAGTAATATCAATATCACAGAAATGTCCATATCGCAATAAACCATGCAACTAACAGTGTTTATGTGCATCACAGCCATCATCAGGAAATCAAATGACATACAGAGAAGTATACCCGTGTTATAGTATTTCAAAATAATATTTTATATTTCAAAAATTTAATATCATTTCAAATCCAAATATTTATCAAAATAAAGATTAAATCATATACAAACCATTTCAATATATTACAACATCATATCCTTTCAAAACTTCCTTTCAACTCATTATTTGAATTCAAATTCAATTAATCAAATTTAATACCCTTTAAAATTCCAAAATATCATTCATTTATTATCTTATCAAATCACCCTTTAAATAATTTTCCATTTAAACCATTTAAAAGTGAAATTATTACTCTTTCAAGTCAAGTATTTAATTTCCAAAGTTTCAAATCGTTTTGAGTTCATTTACTAGGTCAAAATCCATAAACATTGAAAATTTCAGCCTTTCACAGCATTTCCAGAAATGCTGTAATAGCTCAAGTTCAAAAACAAGGGTTTTAATTAATTTCAGCAAAGACAACAGGCAGCTACCGCAGTTTACAGAACTGCTGTAATAGTCCTTTATTAAGTTCTTTAGCCTTTACATTTACTACAGCAACTACGGCATTTCAGAAATGCTGGAATAGCCTCTTTTTACTAAGTTTTAGTTCAATTCTGAAATCATAGCATTTCTGAATGCTATTAAAAGTATTTTTCAGATTTTAGTGTATTTCCAGCCAATAATAAAATTCATTTTTAAACCCTTTTAATATTTTAAAAATCATGTTTTAACCTTTAAAAATGTTTATATAATATATCATTTAACACATGATTTTTATTAAATAAATCTGTTATAGTTAAATCAAGTTTCAATGAATTATTTAACAAATTCAAGTGTAAATTTCTTTTCTTCACATTTTTAATAAATAAACTTAACACTTAAATTTTATTTCCATTCTCCAATAAATTTCAAATTTCCATTTTTATTTTTATTTTCATTTTTATTTATATTTATATAACTTATTTTCCCATTTTAACCGAAATTCCAAAATTTTATAACTTAAGTTATATTTTCAAAAATTCCATTTCTATTCATTTTCAACATTTTTAACTTATAGAAAATTCCTAATTTCACTATTTAAACTTATAAGAATTCAATTTAAATCAAATTTTCATATTTTTACACTTTTAATATTTAAACATTTTTCAAAACCTTAAAAATAACCACGGGCATGTATATAGTTTTCTAGCCTAATTCAAGTGATACAGATAATATATCATTTCAATCCATAATATACAAAAAAAATCCGGGTTTTATCATTTCAAACCCTCAATCCCAAGTAAAATAAATAATTTGAAAATCACCCAGGCTTATCATTACAGTCCATAATGATTTTCCCCTATTCTAAAGTCCATTGGGTATGTATCATTTCAACCCACAGTGATTCTAATCTACAGGGAACTTGCAGTGTGATTAACAGATAAAAATGAACAGTTAACAATATATAACAGTACCAGATGAGATGACAGATAAATTATCAGGTTTAACATTATATAAATAAATAATCACGGGCAGTTATAACATATCATAATATTCTACACATTCAGTTGTTGTTGGTTCACATTAGTATAAGTATAAAATGTCGTGTGAGATTTACTCACCTCTTTTGCTGGAGATGCAAGTTCAAATGACACAACACAAACCAAAACACAATGACAAAGCTATGAACTTGAGTGGAGAGCGAGATCCAAGTTATAGATCTTTTGTTACAACCCAAAACAAAACCAAAATAATAGTTAAAAATCAATACGATTGAATTTGAATAACTTTGAAACAAAAAGCAGTTTGAATACGAAACTTTTTGCCTTGCTTTCTGTACTTGTTTGCATGGCCTAGGTGATCAATTAGGTCAGGTTTGTACTTGGTTTGGATCAGGTATGGGTCTGGAAAAGGTAAGGCTATAAGGTAGAACATGATGGAGGAAGTTACAACATAGGGTAAGTGAAGGGTTTCTAGGCAGATAGGTGGAAAATGGTCCAAACTAAGGCTCGGCCATGGGCAATTTGGTTCGGCCAGAGGGTGTACATCTCAGGTCAGTGGCTGGAGTGATGAGGTAGGGTCTGGACAAGGTGGTGGTGGTGGTGGAAAATGGAGTGGTGATCCAGGGGGTGCTCGGCTATGGTTGTTTTAAGGTGTTGTTTGCATTTTGGTGGAGTTTTGTCATCATGGAGGGTTCGGCCATGGATGGATCTGAAGTGGTAGGTGGTGATGATGCCAAGGAGGAGTGGTAGAAGGTGGTGGCCGTGGATATGGGGAAGAGGCCGATCCAAATACATGAGGAAACAAGGCAAAAATACATAGAAAATGAGAAGAAAGAGAAGAAAAAATGTAGCCATTACCCAATGTTTTTGCTCTAGCCGTGAATAGAATGGAGATGAGAACTTTTTTTGCATGAAAAATAATGAAAATACACGGCTACTCAAAAGATTACACAGCCAAAAGCATAAAGGAGGGGTTATGGCAAGTGAAAGGACATTGGAGATGAAAAGACTTAAGTTAATAAAGCTTTTAAAACCTTTCATATTTCCTTTCTTTAATTCAATTTAAAAAAAATCAGTAATTTACTTTTAAAAACTGAAACAAAGTAATATAAAATAAAAATAAATAATAAATTTTAAAGAAAATGGAAAAAGAATTAAAGAAATTGCTTAAAATTCAAAACAGGGTTCAAAAATTACAATTAAATCATCATTGGCTTTGGAAAAAATATCTACTTCATTTTAAAATATTCTAAAGCAAAACTTTGAAATAAATAATTCATTTATCATTTCTAAAGTGAAATAAATAATTAAATTTAAAGAAAATAGAAAAAGAATAAAGAAATTGTAAAAAAAATCAAAATAGGACTTAAAATTTCACATAGAATATCACTAGTTTTAGAAAAATTATAACTTTACTTCTAAACCAATAAAAGTCAAGTAAAATAAAATAAATGCTGAACAAAATGAAGTGTAAATGGAAATAAAATAAAGTCTTAAGAAAATAGAAAATAAACAAAGAATTTCTTTAATTAAATGAAAATGGAAATTAGAAATTATAAACAGAATACAACTGACATTGGAAAATGTCAATTACACTTTTAAAAATGTTTTTTTAAAACCAAAATATATACATAACATGTTGTTTTACCCAAATAAATATAACTTAGAACATTACATGACCAAATAAAATATTATTTATACAATTTAAAATAAACAATTTGTTAAATACAGCAAATTACACACAATATTGAAAAAGGCATAACTTTCACATTATAAATCAGATTTTAATGAAACGAAAAGCATTATTCTTAAAAATTTATTTACTTTCATAATAAAAGATAAAATTAAAATTTTCAAACTTTCAAATTTTAAATTTTAAAAGTCAGAGTTTGACCATATCGACCAAAATTCACTTTTCTGGAAAAATATTATATTTAGTCATGTTTGGAATTCTAATTCATATCAAAATCAAAATTTATATTTAAAATAACAAAAATTATCCATTTAAATAAATAAATAAAGTTTTCAAATCAGGAAATTCAATTTAAAATAATTAAAATATACAATTAAAATAATCACAAAATACAGGGTTGTTACAGTAATACTCTTGGATAATATAGGTACAGAGGCAGGGTGTGACAATTTGGTATCAGAGCCGGTTGTTATGTGCACTTGATAAGGGATTCTCGCATTGTGATCAGTGGTGAATATTTGACTCTTACCCCTACATATCCCATTTACGGGTTAGTTGCTATGTGCGATAGTCGAGAGGCTGGTAGTAATACAAGTGAGTCTAAGATATTAGTAGTGGCCATAGCGGTGGAGCCACGAAAGACACTGTTTCAATTTGGTAACCGAGCAGGTTTAGAACAATACATTATGTGTGTATATGAGACATGAGTCATGGCCTTTGATGAGACTTAAAGTCCATGTCCCCTTGGGTGTGTTGGGTAGTTACCATACAATAAGAAATAATAGGTGTACAAGATGATTACTGGGGTAATCATCAAGGGATGTACTTGTTATTTTTTTTTATTTTTTTTCCTTCTAATTCTTTGAGTATGTAATGACCCAGTATTTCGAACCATTCGCATCCGCACATGTCAGACTTGAATTATTCAAAATATCATATTGTTAATTTATATTTTGCAAAACTGAGCATATACAGTAAATAAATCAATCATAGAATCACAGACATAGAGTAATATAACAATAAGCAGCGGAATAGATAAATAGTAGTTCATGAAGCTACTATATAAACAACCGAGTTTGAAATAAAATACAACAGAATATCTCAAATAAAATGTAGTCTCAATACAAACATATGACAAGTCTGAAAAAAATCACTGGATAGCTGAAAGCTGAATAGATACAGATGGATCTCCAAGTGAAGCTCCAACTCTAAAGGTGAGTCTCAAATTTTGTGACACTCAGTCTGACCCGAGCGTAAAGCAAAACACAAAACACTCGAGTCAGGATTAACATTCTTATATCAGTAAATTCAACTAATGTAATGGCCCAGAAGATTTTCGACCCCAAAAATCGACACTAATACGTTCACTGTATAGAGTGCCGAGCAATCAAGTGCCGAAAACCCCGGACTGTTAGGGTTAAGAAGAAAAGAGGTAGAAAAAGAAACAAAAACCACAGCACAGAATCTCACAATCACAGCGGAACAAAATATAATATAAAATAACAACATTTATACAAAGAAAAGCTGTATCTATCAATATACATACATGATATCAGAGTACAATAAATCTGAACAGTTACAATAACTTGTCCTCAAACTGACCATACAGTCTATACTTCACAGCGGAATATAACCAATACGTCCCTGCCATCCAGCTCATCTCCTGAGCTCCAAACGTCCTAACCTGAAAATATGTAATACTCTGTCTGACCTGAGCTTTATAATAAAGTAACACCCGAGTCAGGCTGGAAACCAGCGTTAGTAAACCCATTTAAATTGAAATACTAAAGTTAAAAAAAATCCTTGAAAATCACGGTAATTCATCCAACATTACGAGTTCTTACCTTGTTATAACCAAACATTTATTACACAATTCCATTTATATTTAAGGTAATATCCTTATGTTGTTGCTTGATTTAAAGGGTCCGATTTACTTAATTTTATTCAATTCCAACATATTAGGTTCTATAGTCAAATCCGTAAGGATCTGTAGGGCTTATCAAATCGAAGTGGTTCCGGATATTGCTTATATCCGATCCCGGCTTCTTTGAATTCAAGTAACAACTTCAATGGGTTAATTGTTTAAGATAAACAATTTATTAATAATAAATTATAAAATACCATTAATTTAAAATAATATTAATTAGCCTTAAATTGTAAATATCACCGAAACTTAAATTATGCATTTAAAATAAAATTAGATTTTTAGTTAAGGAAGGAGGTATAAGATATCATGTAAATATATATATATATATATATATGTATGTATGTATGTATGTAAATAAAATTCCCAGACATAGTGGAGTTGCTACATTGTGTTGTAGTGGCACCGGTTCGATACCCAGCGGCCACAATAATGAGACATAGTGCACGGCCACTTATAAAACCGGCTAACCGAAGGCTATGGAATACAAAGTATCCATGGCCCCAAAGTTTTTTAATGGCCTCTGATCCTTCTTTCCCTCCACACCTCGTCCTTTCAAACTGCTCCCTTGTCTAATCCATCACCCCTCCCATCCCTACGACCATCTCTGCTCCTGTTCATCTTCAACCTCCCCAATTTCCTCCTGACCCTCTCCCGCCTGATCCAGCCTCTACGATGCCAACTTCGCCTCTGTCTCCCCATGTTGATTCCATTTGTACTACTCCTCCTGTCCAAAATCTAATCTCCAATTCATCTCTGATTGTCCCATCTGTTCAATAGAATTCTCTCTTTAAGGAAAAACCTCGTAATGTAGGGAAGCATATCCCAATTCAAGTTCCTCTTGTCTTTGAGGGCCATGTCTTAGTTCCTCCAGAGAATGTTATAAGAGCTGGAAATGAAGTTTGGGGAGAATACCTGGTAGGCTTTTTCCTTGATAGACCACTTTCTTATCTCACAGTAATAGCACATCTAAAAAGAGTTTGGAAATTAAAGGGTTCAATAAAAGTTAAGTCCGATGGTTTCCTGTTCCTTTTCAATCTATCTTGTGAGGAAGATAGAAGGAAAATAATTGCATCTGATCCAATTATCATGAGGAACAAGTTATTCATTGTAAAGCAATGGGATCCAAATGTTGGAAATAGTTGCAGTACTATTAAATCTGTTCCGGTTTGGATCAGGCTTTCGAATATCCCGTTATATGCTTGGTCACATATAGGCATTAATTGGCTAGCTAGTCGAATTGGCAATTTCATGTGTATGGATGAACAAACTGAGAAGTTGGAAAGAATAGGTTATGCAAAATGCATGGTAGAAATCACTCCATCAGTGGAGTTATTGGATGAATTTACAGTGAGATTGCTTGATGGTTCAGAGCAGATTGTAAAAGTAGAATATTTATGGAAGCCAGAAGTATGCAGCGGGTGCAAAGAATTTGGGCATATGACTGATATGTGCTTGAAAAAGAAAATAAATCTAGAAGGGAAGGCAGCAACAGAAATAAAGTCTGGTAAGGAAAGAAGGGACAATGTAGATCGAAATGAAAAAATTATAGGAGTCACAAAGAAAAAGCAGGAGTGGAGAAGGGTTGAAAGTAAGGGAACTAAAATGAGAAGAGATAAGGAAAAAGATAATAGAACTGAAATTCAGATAAATGAGGAAGCAACTTCTGAGGATGAACCAAAAAAAAGTGAGGATATTGTCAAAAATGCTAACACACTGGAAAAAGGAAAACAAGCTAAAACAAATGAGGAAATAAGAACCGATACCAATAAATTTTATGTTCTGATGGAAGAAACTGAGAGTGAGTCATACTATGCCATAAGTGATAATGAACCATGCAATGAAAACTGTGACAAAGAAGAGCAAGTGGAGGAAGGGGAATTTCTAGCAAGCAAGCAGACTAAAATTAGTGGTGAACAAGACTCATCCCTCATAATATTGCATAATGTTATGGGGGATCAGGATAAAAGTAGTGCAGGGATGGTGCCAACAAATGTTAACTCTAATCAAGCTGAACAGATTTATAAAACCTCTGATGCAATTGACTATGAAATTGCCATTTCAAGAGAAGAACCAACAATGCAAATAAGTGACAAACAAGTTTTAATTACAAATAAAGAAAGAACAAAAATAAGATATCAGATAGCTGAAACCCAGTTTAGGGAGGAACTAGAAAAAGATCTAATGTCCCTGATCTTAGCTGAACATTCAATTAGTATCCCCCCCTCCTCAGGTTGTTACACCTTCTCTGGCCATCTGCCTGGATGGATATCTTTGCCTCATAACTCAATTATCTCACAAAATACCCCAAAGAAAGGCAAGACTAATGGCAAGTGTCTGTCTGATAGGATTGATCAAAATGTTGATATAAACAATGTTCAAAGAGTATCTCCTGCAACTAGGAGCATGAAAAATGTGGTTCATCAATCTCTGAAGTATACCAAATGATGCAAACCTATGCAATATGGAATATTAGAGGAGCTCATTCCTTAACAAAGCTTGATCAAGTGAAATTTATCATTAACAAGCACAAAATATCCCTCTTTGCTATTCTTGAAACTAAGTTGAATGAAACCCTTACTTTAAAAGCCGCAAAGCATATAAACCCTAACTGGACTCTTAACCATAATTTGAATCAAGCCTCCTATGGTCGAATTATGGTCATCCATGATCCTACTGTTTTAACCCTATCTACTGTCCTTCGCACTGACCAAGTCATCCATTTTCATGCCAAATGCTATGATTCTTCCCTCTCTTTCTATATAACTATAGTCTATGCACATAACTCATCCACCTCAAGACAAACTTTCCTCGATCTCCTTCCTGCTTTCAGGCAAAATACCCATCCTTGGCTTGTCTTTGGGAATTTTAACTGCTGTTTATCATTGACTGATAAGCATGGTGGTCGTCCCCTTCTACCAAATGATATTTATCCCCTAAATAAAGCTATTGAGGAATCAAACTTGCTTTCATTACCCTCATCTGGTGCTGAATTCACATGGAATAACAGGAGTAGATCTGGTGTCAGAACTTTCTCTAAGATTGATCACTCTTTTGCCAACCTCAAAGCATTAACCACCTGGCCAACTTTGTCTTCCTTTTTCCCCCATCCTGTTCTTTCTGACCATTCCCCTATTATTTTCTCATCTGGTCAGAAGTTGTTAAAAGATAAAAGAAGCTTCAAATTTTATAATGCTTGGGTCCTTGAACCTGAGTATAATAATATCATAAGTAAAGCATGGACTGAAAATTTCTTTGGTAATCCTATGTTTATTTTTTGCAGGAAATTAAGAGCTACTAAAATAGCACTGCGAGAATGGGCCAAAGGAAAATTTGGTGACGGCACCTTAAAATCAGCACTGATTAGGAAGAATCTCAATCTCGCTCAGGAAGAAATGATGAAAAATCCTGATAATCCAGAAGCTGCTGAAACTGAGAGGAATCTATTTGACCAACTAAGTGAAGCTTTGAAGGCTGAATGCAATATGAAGAGGCAACAACTGAGACAAAAATGGGCAATAGAGGGAGACAAAAATACTGCGTTTTTTCATGCTACAATTAAGGTAAAACAGGCTAAGGAGCATCTATATAATTTGTATGATGATGAAGGAGAATTGCACTCCAATCCTGATGCTGTTGATAACGCTCTCTTAAAATATTTCAAGAATTTGTTAGGTAACAAAGATGATTTCATTCCTTCTATTGATGATCTGTCCCAAATCCATTTACCTGAGGTGCTTCCTGAGGAAGCTCTCAAACTTGTAGACAAGGTAACTGATAAGGAAATCAAAGACACTCTTTTTGCAATGAATAAGCAATCTAGTGGAGGCCCTGATGGATTCAATGTCATATTTTTTATACATAGTTGGGATATAATCAAGACAGATTTTCTATGGGCAGTCCATAATTTTTTCAACTCCTTCTGTCTTCTAAAACAAGTGAATGCAACAAATTTAGTTCTTATTCCTAAAGTCCCATCTCCCTCGTCTGTTGCTTCATTTAGACCCATCTCTTGTTGTAATGTTATATACAAGTGTATTTCAAAAATCTTGGCCTCCAGACTTGTGCTAGTCCTAAGCAGAATTATTTCTTTTAATCAGTCAGCCTTTCTTCCCAAGAGGAACATCCTTGATAATATTTTGTTATCTCATGAATTATTAAAAGGCTATGGACGTGCTCATGCATCCAAAAAATGCTATGCTAAAGGTGGACTTAATGAAAGCTTATGATAGTATTCACTGGACTTCTATAGTTAGAATCATGGCCCTGATGAATTTTCCCAAAGTATTTGTGGCTTGGATATACAGCTGTATCTCCACTCCATATTTCTCTATTAAGTACAATGGCTTTACTTCTGGGTTTTTCAACAGCAAACAAGGGATCAGGCAGGGGACCCAATATCCTCATATATATTCATTTTAGTTATGGAAGTGCTAACTAGTATGCTATCTACTAAATATATGCAGAGGGATATTTTGTACCACTCAAAATGTAAATCCCTTCAAATCACATCTCTATTATTCGTTGATGACATCATGATCTTCACAAAACCTGATCAGAACTCGGTTGAAAATATTAAAGCTACCCTTCATAATTTCTACCTCATGACTGGTTTGAAATTAAATGCAAATAAATCTCATATTATCACTTCTGGCATATCTACCGAGGAAGCTAATAGATTAACTGGAATATCTGGGCTGCAGCTAATGGAAAATAGCATGTTCTATCTGGGTATTCCACTATGTACTTCAAGAATCACAACTAGACACTGCCTGCCCTTGTATACAAAAATCTGTAAATTAATGAACTCATGGGCAAATAGGTTTCTTTCTCAAGCTGGTAGACTTGTTCTTATCAAGTCTGTTATCTCCTCTATGATGGTGTACTGGTCTAGAGTGTTTATTCTCCCCAAAAAGCTGGTGAACATGGTTAGGAATGCTATGCTTAGATTTTTTTGGACTGGCTCTGTTCATTCAAAAAAACTAATCCCATGTTCTTTTGCCAAAATGGAACTTCCAAAAAAGAAAGGAGGACTAGGAATCATCAACTTGCATAATTGGAACAAAGCAGCTATTAGTGCACATATAAATACTTTGCTCAGTGGACATGAAACATTATGGGTAAAATGGACCAAAAAGTATAACTTGGTTGGTAGGAACTTCTGGACTATGCCAGTGCCTCAGAATTGTAGCTGGACATGGAGGTGTATTCTGGGATTGAGATCTATTTTCAGTCAGTATATTAAGTTTGATCTCTCTCTCAACAGTAGCATCAAATTTTGGAATGACCCGTGGATGGCTGAAGGATTGGTCCTAGTTTCTGTATTTACTCCCCAACAGATTGAACAGACAGTCATAGGTAGAAATGCAAAAGCTATTGACTACTTGAGTGAGGGCAAGTTGTTGCTCCCATACACTAGTAATCAGGATATAAGGGCTGTATGGAAATTTTACCATACACAAAAATATGGGTTAGCTGCAAGAGATGAAGTTCAGTGGAATGGGAAACAACATACTATATCTATTACTTATGACCTTCTAACTAATGTGACTGGCAGACCTACATCAGTTTGGCACAAGGTTATATGGACCACTTCCTCACCTGCCAGGGACAACCTGATGATGTGGAAGGTGATCATGAATGCATTATTAACGAAGTATAAAATGTTGAGTTATGGTATGAACATTGATCCACTATGTGTCTATTGCAACCTGCAAATTGAGACAGTGGCACATCTGTTTTTTGAATGCAATGAATTGCAAGGTATCTGGGGGAATTTGGTTAGAAGAATAGCTGATGATCATAAACATGGCTTATCGGAGTTTGAATGGGATCTTATTTGTAAATCAACAAGATGGAGGAAAGAAAAAAGAACTGTCTTCTTTTTCTATCTAAAGAAGTACCTAAACTTAGTTTGGGAGGAAAGAAACATGAGAATTTTTTAGAACAGATGTAGGAGTATCCAACAATTATGGGAAGTTCTTAAGAAAGCAATAACCTCGGGTATGAAGGAAAGCAATTTTGATTTCAGTTCTCTCTTGGCTGAAGCTTTAGTCTGATCTTTGTTGTGTTTTTTTTTCCTCTTTTCCATTGTGTTTGTTTTTTTTTATCTTGGCCCTGTATCTTTTGTTTGTTTCTTTCTGTTTTTTTTTTGGTGTCAATGAGCTTGTTCATTGGTACTTTTCTTTCTCAATAAACTGGTAGGGGACCAGTTAACCCCGCTTGCCTTGCAAAATAAAAATTCCTATTTATTTTCTTTCTTTTCATTTTTTTTCTTATTTTAGTTTCTTTTAAATTTCTTCCTTTCCTTTCCTTTTATTATTTTCCCTCCTTATTTTTTTCTCTTTCCTTTTACCTTTACTTTTAAACTTTCCTTTCTATTTATTTACTTTTCTCTTCCCTTTTCTTTCTTTTCAAAAATCCAATACTTTTACTTTTTACTTTTGATATCTCAACGTATCCAGAATATATTCAGCTAAACCATAGCATTTGATAGCTTCAATTTCCAATATAATCTATCACAGGTTATCAAATAAATCACAATCACAGACTTCGAAAATAAATTTCAATATTTTCGAGGAATCCAGTTGGATACCTCCAACCTATTTCCCTGCATCCACAGAAGTTAGCACAATATAAAAATACCAATCCCACTTCGAGGGGGATATCGCGGTATATAGGGTCATCCGCTATTATGCGGGGCACATAGGGTCTCATCCGCTATATAATGCGAGAATATCAATCACTCCAATATATATACTACTATATATAATATCACATCCAGACATATAATAAATTATCAATTCAAACAATCAACCAATAATTTAATTTAACTAACTAAATTTATCAGTAATCCAATTTGAGTGAGATTAACTCACCTTTGATTTTCATTTGGCAACCCAATCCAAACCGGCTTGTTTTCTTCACAAATTCAGACCTTGTATAAACATTGTATGGTTTATTAATATTCGGAATAATCTAAAAATAAATTACCATTTTTTATTTAATTTAAACTAATAATTTAATTTTAAATAAAATTTCCCTACAATAAATACTTTTTAGTAACTAAAATAATTATATAAGTTAATCGAACAATTTAATCACCAATCCATTATTTAAAAATAAACCAGTAAATCTAAAATGTGTGTGTATATATATATATATATTTACTTTTATTTTTGAAACTTCATATATACTTATAAAATAGTCTACATAGATTTAAAAATCTATTTTTATATAAACTCTATAACACTTAAAAAATTTCCATTTTCAAAACCTTATCTCTACATATATTTATTTATTTATTTATTTATTTCTCTATTTATCTACATATATTTAAAATAAAATGTGTATGTGTATTCATACATTTATATTTTTATATCTTCTCTGTAAATAACCAAAACAGTTAGTTCTTTACTTGTAAAAACTTTTCACCTCTTGTACATATATATTTGCAAAAATAAATAAAAAACTGATTTTAACATTCCCATCTTTGTATATATATATATATATATATATATATATATATAAACTGCTATACCTACACGACAGACATCGCCGCCTAGATGCTCGGACCCCACTGCCTCGCGCTACCCTAGCCTCACCTCACCGCACCCCTGTTCCACCTGGCTGCGACGACCACCGAAACTCCTCACCATCACGGTCATCGCGACTCCAAAGACCAAGCACGTCGTCGCTATTCCCCTGTCCAGACTGGTCAACGCCTGCCCCACCGACCCCACTAATCGACACCCCAGACCGATGATACTTCCCCAAAATCGTACACCACATTCGTTCGCGATTTCGTCGCGAACCCCCAAGCGACTGACGTCCCAATCGAACGTGCTTGCATAGATCTTGATCTTAACTCTGATTTGGATTATACTATGCTCGATTACCACATACTTCCTCTTTTTTGATTTCGCGATTTAAGAACTGAAAGAGGGAAAGGCATTTGGATTTTAAAATTTTGTTATGAGGTTCGACATTCATCATTCCCTTTTTTTTCTTTTTATCAGAAATCGCGGCCATGGATTTCATTAAGGAAGGGCCGAGGATATGTATTATATATATTAGTGTGTGTAATTTTTCCCCAAATTATTTTATTTCTTTCATTTTGAATTGAAATGTTTGATTGCGTGGATACATAGGGAAAGGAAGATAAGATCGGTTGCGTGAGGAGTGAAGGCTATAGTGATTGAGAGATGAAAGCATAAAGTCCTGATGTGAATATTTTGACCAGATAAAGCATTTATATATTATATTTTAAATGAAATCGTCTCGACAAATGGAACTTAAAATCTTGACCTCTTATCGAGGCGTGCCGCTAGGCGTTCATAATGTTATAACCCTATTCCGAACGTAATGGAAAAGGTTCCGAGTCCTAAGTCGATCGTATGGGGAAGATAGCTTTTTGGACCCAGTTGTTATATTGAATTATTGATATAGATTTTAGCACATTTATCAACCGTACGATCATACGACAGCTCCGAACGCTACGAAATTTGAAATCCGATAATAATACAATAATACGGGTACAATGGATCTGGTATCGTCAAATTCCGAAACTGTGCCTCGGAAGGCTATTTTAAATGTCAATTTTAAACGATATATTCTTAAAACTGAACAAACCATCTTCAAATTTAATTTTACAAGTTCTATTATCTTTGGTATTGTTAATACAAATTTTATAAGCCTTCAAATTATTTTTAACGAGCTTAAAACTCCAGATTCAATAATTTACGCAATTTCCAATTATTTAATTCAATAATTAAATTATCCAATAAATAGTGATATTTGAAATTCAAGTTAAAAATTAACTTTTAAATATTTAAAATAAATTAAATATTCTGATCCGGGTCGTCACAACTCCAGTGAAATGTCAACTGAAATACAAGTAGCTTAAAGGATGTTTGGGATTCTCATCCTCTAAGGATCCATGGAACTATCTACTATGTAGTAATATACGCTATTATAATATATCTATAGTAAAGTAAATTATTAAAATAGCGTTAAGGCGTTACCCATATCCCCCTTAACACATTTTATATAATGCCATAGTCTATACAAATACTGTAAAATCCACTCGCAAGTGGGCTACCAGGGAGCACTCCATAGGTACGACACAAAACAAACTCGTAGAAGGCACGATAGGGCATGCGACAAGGCACTCGAGGCAATGCCAGGGTAGATATACCGTTTGTGTATCCGGAATGGTGGTAACGCATAGCAGCTACTACCGCCCACCTCGTGAAATACTTCCAAATAAAAGGTGCACCTAATCAAATCACAAAAGCAATAGAATGGTATCGAAGAAATGTGTCTGATAGGAGGAATGTCCTCACTTGGCCCGGGGTGGCTCCTGTTTTAGCCGCATCAAGCTAACTCACGGGAGTCATGGCTACGTAAATACCATATAGAATCGCAACCAACTATCCTACTTCATTCTGGAATCTCCACCACGTACCCAGTTGTTAAAGTGGTTTCAGTATTGGCAGAGAGTATGACAATGTCCGATCCCGGTCTCTTTAACAACCAAACGTTATTATAACACCGTGGTCGTTTCAAAATATCATATCCATTTCAAACCATATAAATTCGAGATCATTACTCACTTTAAAATAATATTCATTTCCAAAATCATAACACTTCCCAAAATTATAACTCTTTCGAAATTATAAACCTTTGAAACCATAACACTTTGGAAATCATAACACTTGGAAATCATATTACTTTGAAATCATAACACTTTGAAAACATAACTTTGAAATCATAACACTTTTCTCTTAAACAGTTTAGATATTAATAATAGTATATATAATAAAATAGTTTATATGATAAAATATTTTATATATAAAAAAAAATACTTTACATAATAAAATTAGTTTCCTCCAATTTCGCAAATCGATTTAAATCATCTTAAATTCCAAAATTCAATTTAAATCAATTCCAGTTTAACTATTTCAATTTAAAGTTCAAAGATTCAAGTTTAAATATTCAAGCATTTATAATATAAATTTCAATTATATTTCAACATTTAACTTTAAATTTATTCAAATAGGAAATTATTCCCTTAACCATTTTATTACAATTTATTTAAATCCTAATTTATATACCTAAATCAATATTAAACACTCAATCTCAATTTTATTAAAATTTTAGAATATTCATTTAATCACTTTTTATCAAATCAAGTTATAAACCAAGTTATAATCATATATTTTCAAAATCTCAAAACCAATAAGTTTAAATCAATTCTTTCTTAAATTCAATTATTAACCAATTTAAATTCCAAGTCGACATTAATTTATCTTTCCAACCTTTATTATTAAAGTTATAAATCTACTTTAAAATATTAATATAAATTTTTAAATAAATATTTTAAAACATATTATATACTAATTAAATTAAATCTTATTATCATATTTATTTTATATTAAACTTATTTTATATATTTTAAAATAGTAAAATTATAAGTAAATTCTTAAAATTTTTACTTTCAAAACTAGCTTATAACTTTAAAATTTCCAAGACATATAATTTTAAAATCTAAAATTTAGACATATATAGAAATAACCTTTATATATTATATTTTAAAAATAAATATTTATTAAAACCATATATATGTCTTTTCAAAACCTTGGAAATCATTTTCAAAATATATAGACCAACGGTGTCTTTGTATAATTCTCTATTCTATGGTCAAGTGATATGGATATTTATCATTTCAATCCGCAATTTAATTATCTACGGGTATATATCATTTCAACCCGCAATCCCAAATTCAATTCAATGAAAATCGCTTGGGTTTATCATTTCAACCCATAACGATTTTCTCCTATTCTACAAGATCGTTCGGGTATGTATCATTTCAACCCATAGGGAATTCTATACTAATAGGGAACTTGCAGAGTGAGAACAGTTATGATAATAATATAACATATCAACAACAGGCATATATCATCAGTCATAAATTAAATAAAATATAAACAATAGGATATGGTGTCATATCTCATAGGTGAACAATTACAGATAATAGCATATCATATATAGCAATTATAAACTTAACAGTTCAATTTAGCAGCATATTTCAATTGTCGTTTCAAATGAAATCAAATTTAATAAATATAAGAATGTTAATAGTAAGTGATTGCTCACCTTTCGAGGCTAGAGGAGTTTGACAACAGAAAAAGCTAAGAATTCCAAAGCAAAGCAAGATTGGCACGAATTCGACGAACAGAGCTAATAGCAGGAATCGATGAGAACAATCAAATTAGCTTGATATAAGCTGAACAAAATATCCGTTATAGTTTTTCTCTAAAACAAATTTTTTTATTATTATTTTTTTAAAACACACATTTAAAATAAGATATATATATATATATATTCAAATCTCTAATTTAACTCTAATACCTATAAAAATAAAATTTATATATTTGAAAACCAATTTCACCTATATTTTCATATAAACTAATGTATATGAACATGTGTACAAAACTTACATACAAGTTATAATTTTAAAAACAATATGTATCATAAAAGTCAATATCAACTTACTTATCTACACATTCTAACCAACTTAATATATATATACAATTTAAACATCAATATTTAAATGAACAGTATATTATCTTTCAAAGTTCATACCATATGCAGATCTTATAATTATATGCTTTTATACAAGCAGAACTTATAAATTTTAATCCAAACATCAACTATTAACCTAACCTATTATACAGACTTAAGTTAACCCTTTATATATGTAGTACATGTTTCACAAATACATACATGACCAGCAAACAAAACATATATATATTTTCCTTTTAAAATATTATAAATACTGCAAACCAACACTGAACCCATACATATATATATCTATATATATTAAAAATCAAGATATCCCTAAATATATATCAAAATCATATAGCTTAAGTACATCTTAAAATTTAGAATAAAACTTTTATATTACCTTTGAAACAAAAGCTCATAAATACAATCTTAAAATTCAAATCTCAGAATACTTATTTCCTCAAATATATATATATATATAAGTAACCCATAAAGAACTCAATATATCTTATATACTTAGTAAGCTAGTATATATACAACATATAATAACACTTATATACTACATATATATAAAAAGAACTCATCTATACATACCTACATAAATTAACATAAACAGCTAACATATATAATAAAATCTATATAAACTAACATATATATATTAACATATTTTAACTGACTTGCATAATATAAAATATATATAGACTTATATATACAACAATAGGTTATATAACATATATACATACACAGATTGCAGTTTATATAAACTAATAATTTACCTAACTTGTGTATTTAAACATGACAGCAATTATATATATCATATAAAATAAACACTTATATAAATTATATATATACAAACTTATATAAATTATATATATACAAACTTATATATATCTATTCAAACAAAACGGGGAGAAGGATGCCATGGCCAGAGCTCGGCTGGAGGGGATGCTAGATCTGGGGTGGAGTTTAAGCTAAGGGGGGCAGATGGTTTCGGTGATGTTGGAGGAGAGGCGCAAGGAGGTGGATGGGTTCATGGGTCGAAGCTTGGTGGTAGCCTGGAAACTTGGGGAATGATTGGAGAGAAGAGGAGGGATGCGGCAGAGTGCTCGGGGTGATGGGTGAGTGACGGGGAAGGAGGCAGAAGTATGGAAGCTAGGAGGCCAGAGGCGCTGTCAGTGATGGAAAATAATGTGGCAATGGCGAGTTGGTTGGTTTGCAAAACAACAAACAAAAAAAATGAACATAGAAAGGTCAGGGAAGAGAAAGAGTGGAGGAGGATATGTACAAGCAAGCTACATGGAGAAGATGAACAAACTTTACACATATTCTTTTATTATATATATTTTCTTTCAAATGGAACAGTACGAAACAGTGGAAAGGCTTGTGAATATAAACAAAGTATGGGTAATGGCAACGGCCATACGTTGATTCAGGCAAAAATAATTAGAGCAATTTATTATTGCTTGGCAATCACGGTTCAATTTTGAAACTGAAGGAAGGAGTAAAGTCACAATTTACGGTATTGTTACAATGAACCGTTTTATCGCTTCCGTCGCGTACCGGACCTCAGAATACAGAAATAAATATACTACGGAGATCAGCACGACGAGACAATCAGAATGGTACACAGATATCAGTGATACGACCATCTTATCAAAACTCGATATTCATTGCCCAAAATGCTGCTAAGACGCCGAAAATAAGATAAACGGAGTAATAGTAGTTCAAATTTGATAATATGACGCCTCACTCAGAAAATGTTTTACAAATTTATTATATAAAAATATTCAAATTTTGAAAATATTTTATTTACATCAATTTTAACTTATTTAAATTGAAATTGAAATTACACAATAGAATAAACTTCCATATTATCTGATGGAAATCTGACATTTGCTACATTTAAATAGACGCATACCAAATATCAAATTTTTATTTCCAAATTCAATTATTTAAAATTTCACAAAATTTCAGTTAATTACGTTGTTTAAACCGTTAAAATTTACGGGTCGTTACAGAGTATAAAAATATAAATGATTATGGTCCTACCAGTAGTATTTGTATTGATTTAATATTAAACCTTTTGTGGCTTAGAATTTAATTATTGTATTTAGCTCTATTATTAATTAGAGTGTGCAACGGAAGTTGATGAATTGTTTTCCCCTAGGCGCATTGATTGTTTGTTCCTTGTGTATGTTTATTTGGTTGATAATTGCTTGTATTAGATTTTTAATTATTGTAAAGAATAATATTGAGTAGGAATCATTACATGAAGATTAGAAACCAACTCAAATATGATAATAAATCTTGCGTTGTTTTCAGTCGTGAAGTTACAGCTGGAGAAACTGAAATTTGTATTTTTTATATAACAATATATTATTTATAAATATTAATTAAATATTACGAAATGAATTTAATTTTGATGTTTGATATTTATGTGTGATGTTCAAACTATTAAAAGTGATTTATTATTTTAATGTACGTTTGGAAAGCACTTGTAAATATTTCAATGCAAGAAAGTATATGTTTATACAAAGTGTTGAAATCTTCTATCTTGTATATATAATGAATTCAGATAGTATTTGTAACGCCCCAATATTCGATCACACCAAGTTATAATATTTAATGGATTTTTATATATCCAAATATATGTTTTTATAACACAAATAATATTATGTAAGATTTTAATATATATTTTTACATAAAAATAGGAACTTTTGCTTATACCGGTAAAAGTGACAAAAGTCGGTTTTCAGTAAAATTAAGTCTAAAGATTGAATAATTTATTTTAATTTTTAAGTAAGGTCTTTTTATTATTAAATAACAATATACAAAATTATTTTTAAATTTTGTTCACAAATATAAATATTTTAACAAAAACGTAAAGATGTGACAGAAAATCGGATTTCAGATTTAAAACAGCTTAATGCTCAAAAATTGTATTCAAATATCGCAACATTGGAAGGTAAAACACTTTAAAACATACTAATACACTTAGTAATACATATATAAAAAAATAATTACTTTAACAAATTTTAAAGTAAAGAAAAGTAAAATATTTTACCAAAAGTCAACAAAATCTCACCAAAACAAATGTAATCTTCACTTTAAGCCATAAATCCATCAAAACACATCCCTTAAGAGCTAAGGAAGTAAGAAAAGAGGATAGGAAGTGATGGAAGCATATGGCACTACCTTGGGCCGTGCAAAATGATGTGATGGGAAGGGGCAAAAGTGTAAAATACAAAGCTTAATAATTAATTAATTCAAGGCTATAAATACCCACGCTTCCTTCTCAGTTCTTCACACTTCATTCCATTATTTTCTAAGCTTTCTCCTTCTTTCCAAACTTTTTTTGAAATAATTTTTTAAAAATGAAAGGGGTGTGCAAAAATCACAAGTACATTTGTCCCGCTGTGAGATTTAGGAGGTAGAACAATGTGTGTAACTATGGTTAGGGATGGAGCAACCAGTGCCCTCAACTTACCTGGCCTATGTTTTCCCTTTCTAGGTGAGGGGTGGAACAGATCGAAAGAAAATCCCGGTTGCTCTAAAAGATCATATTCAAATTTTTCCAAAAGAAAAGATACCCTTTAGAAATAATCTCCAAGGAATAAAAGAAAAGGATTTAAAGAGAGGTTTAATAAAACCGTATATGCTGAAATGAATTTAGAGATGTGTATCCCTAAAGATATTGCTGAATAAAAATGTTGTTACTAATCACCCACACTAAACATTTTTTTCTCTCGATAATTAGATTCGAAGAGACCGAGATCGGATTTGGGTGATTCCTATCTGAAAACCACTTTGAACGAATTTACGTTTTTGAAGTAAAACATGTTAAAGACAAAGATCATTGAAGATGAATATCTTCATGATGTAGGGCTACTTGCCACTAGAACCTTGAGGAAATTACCATATCATATACTTATGGTGGCAGTAGTACTCTATTAAGAAAATCTTCGATGTGCAAGGACTAATCACTACTAATCCTAGGGGAAATTCCCAACAAGATGCGGTAGGAGAAGTGCCTTCGGTTTGTCTTGTTCCTGGACAACTTGTATGGACGAATGTCTAATATTGCATTTTAAAATCAAATTGATTGATCTCTATAAACGTATAATCGGTTTTATGGCGGAGAAGACAACTTCTCTTAGCTTAACACTCGTTCCTGAGACGTATGAGCTCAGGAGTTATAGGTTTGTAGAAATTAGTTATGTGATTATGGAATGGCAATGTGGCATTCAAAGTTGGAACGTTGATGCTCTATGTGAAAGGTAATGCTACCTCAGGCCTCGCACCTAGAAATGACTAAAACAAGGTAGATGCAGCAAGGCTATGTGGTTCGCAACCATTAGGGTATTATCATCCCCTTGTAGGTATATTTCTACCCGCTATAATGTTCGGGTTTAAATTATTGTGGTGTATGCTAAGAGACGTCTCAGATAGGTCGGTAATAAATGGGGTGATGACGTATTCGGTACTATCTAGTTAGAGGAAGGTCGGTCTTGTATTGGTAGAGGACCATCAGTTGGGCCTCGGTACATTCCTCTAGAGGTGTACTATCGAAACGTAGTCCCTTACCTGGTCATTTGTTGGAAATCCATTCACTAACACGTGTCTGCCATTTTGATTGTAGAGCCCAGTATACTGGAATTTAATAATGGTAACAATTTCGGCTAGTTGAATATATTTACTTGAAAAGTGTTTTCAAAGAATTTCATCAAATATAGTATCAAATGATTTTACGTAGAAAATGTTTTAGTTATCATAAGGAAAAAATCTCGTCCGTGTTTATGTACAGCGTGGTCTTATGGGATACCCTTTATTTCAAAAGTACCCGCTCTTTTAAATTTTCTCACACCAGTCCCATGACTAATCCAGACTTTATTTTCTTTTCCCTTAAACTCTAGGTGCCCTATTTTTCCGAGTAGCTAAGTAGTCAGGATCATTTTAGGAGCATTATGGTGAAGCATTTTGGGAGGAGATTTTGGAGCATGGAGCTAGATCATCATGTGTGGATATCTATCTATCTTTTTTATTTTCCATGATGTCTAGTTTGTTTGTACCAGCAAATGTAGGGATAGGTAGTTATAACTGTTTCTGGCTGGGTTAGTTCATACCATAACTCTGATGTACCCTTGTGCGAGTGATTGTATGTACTATCTACCAGTATATAGTTAAATGTAATGTGGGAATTTATGTTTCTATCTTCTACCTTTATTTTATTTTACCCCTGATAATCATCCTCCCCGGCACTTGGAATTGCGGCATGTGAATACCATGGATGTATTAGTGTCAGTTTTCGAGGGTCGAGGAGACGGGTCATCACATTTGGTATCAAAGCTGAAGGTTAAGCGAGAACCTTGGCTTTGGTGGGGTATGACTCATTAGAGATAGGTTTAGTATTTCCCTAGAATGTGTTTAATCTATCAGAGTGCACATTTAAAACCCTTATCTAGATAAACTCAAGTCGTGCTATGCTTAAATACCCATTCCTCAAGATAATTTTGTCTTTGTATTCTAAAGTTATCTTACTATATTCAGGTAGTAAGACAAGAGTACTCATAGAGGACAAAGACGGAAAAATGGCAGCACAACAACAACCAACGGTCGAGCTCCAATCGCTGCTATGATAGAAGCAGTAGCTCCCATACAACCCCAGGTTAACTTTGCCACCTTGTGTAAATATTATACCAGCTTAAGCGGAAGACCATTCAAAGGCACAAAAACTATCATTGAAGCTCAGACTTGGATCAAATCATGCGAAAGAATCTTTAAGGCACTAGATATTAGCAATAAGCAAAAGAGGTTCTTGGCCTCCTGGCAACTACATGATGGGGCTCTGGCTTGGTGGGAGTCTATTACCCTAAATGAATCGGAAGACAATTTCTCATGCGAAAGGTTTAAGGAAGTCTTGGAGGAACAGTATATGCCAGCAGTCGGAAAATCTCGTCTTTATAGAAGCTTTATGGATCTAAAGCAGGACGAAATGACTATTGAGGAGTATGCAAATAAGTTCAACGAATTGTCTTGTTTTGGGCCAGGTCTAATTGACATGCCTTTAAATAAAAATGAGAAGTTTATTTCCAGGATGAACGAGAAGTAACAGAGCAGGATGACTGCTCATGTAAAAGGATTGCTTGTAGACTTGGTGGATATGGGATTTCGTTATGAAACATTGGACAAGAAGAATCTGGTGGTAGCTTAGGCTAACAACAATAAAAACAATAACAACTGGAAGAAGAGGAAGTTCAATCATAGTGGGAAAAAGCCAGGGCAAGGCAAATCTGGAGAAGGACCGTAAGGTAACTATTTGAAGGATGCTATATGTTATAACCGCCAACAAAAAGGCCACCTAGCAACTAATTGTAAGAACCCCAAGGTTCAGAGGCCACCACTAAGAAACTGCTATAATTTTCATCAATCAGGGCACCTAATATAGGATTGTTTAATAATCAAGAAGGGAGAACAAGCTAGAGTTTATGCTATAAAGGATGAACCTTCAACCTCACAGGATGTGAAGGGCAAAGGAATTTTGGAAGTTAATATTTTATCAAAGATGTTTTAGTTACAGTATTATTCGATACATGAGCTTCTCATAGTTTTGTTGCTAAAGAATCGGTAGATGAATTAATACTTATCCTTAAATTAGTTGATATCCCTATCTACGTAACAAATCCTATAGGTGGTACCACTAACCTTTGTATGAGTTGTGAAAAGGTCCAAATTTCCTGTGCTTCTCATAAATTTCCTCGTAACCTATTTGTCTTAGATTTTATTTGATTTGAAATTTTACTCGATATGGATTGGTTGACTAAGTATAAAGCTGTTCTGGATTGCGATAGAAGGACGATATCTTTATGGACCAGCTTCGGGAAGTTTATAGAAATATTTTAGGAAGATCTTAGTCCATGGAGGGATAGTTTTCCTTATGCATTATATTCATCCTATAAAGGACTAGAAACAATAGCTATTGTTAAAGAATTTCCAGACGTTTTTGAAGAAGTGAAGAGTTTACCCCCACATCAGGAAATCGAGTTTCCTATCGACTTAATTCCTGGTGTAGGACCGGATAAACAATCTAATCGAAGGATGGCTCCAAAGGAGAAGGATGAGATGAATATCCAAACCCCGAAGCTATTGAAGAAAGGATTGATAAGACCTAGTCGTTCAAGTTAGGGATCGGCGGTAGTTTTTGTTGCTAAGTCGGATGGGTCTTTGAGGCTTTGTGTAGACTATCGAGACCTAAATAAACAAACGATTAAGAACGAGTATCCTTTACCCTGAGTAGATGACTTGTTTGATCAGTTACATGGTGCTTGGGCATTGTCGAAAATTGATCTAGCCACAGGATTCCATAAACTAAGGATCGTGGATGATTGCATCCATTTAACTGCATTTAAAGGTCCGAATACTTTCTTCGAGTGGTTGGTTATGCCTTTGGGCTGACTAATGCACTCGCTTATTTTATAGACCTTATGAATAGAGTATTAAGAGATGTACTCAATAAATTCGTTTTAGTCTTTATCGATGATATCCTAATCTATTATAACACATAAGAAGAACACGAAAGGCATCTAGAAATTGTATTAGAGATATTGATGAATAATGTGCTTAAAGCCAAATTCTCAAAATGCCACTTCCGGGAAAAGGAGGTAAGATTCCTTGGGCATATAGTGTCAAGGGATGGGATTTCAGTAGATCCTGTAAAGGTTGTAGTTGTTGCAAATTGGAAGCAGCCATAAACTCCTAAAGAGATTCGTAGCTTCTTAGGTTTGGCATGATATTACAGAAGATTCATTCAAGACTTCCCAAAGATTGCCTATCACCTCACGAAGTTGACAATTAATGATGCTAAATTTATCTAGACTCCTAAATGTGAAGAAGCATTCTAGGAACTTAAGAAGAGGTTGACTACCACTCCAGTCCTAGCAATTATAAATGGAAATAGTGGGTTAACCATTTATACGGATGCTTGTGGGGAAGGACTTGGTGCAGTTCTAATGTAGGAAGGTAAGGTGATCGCTTATGCAAGTAGGCAGCTAAAGCCTCACGAGCGAAATTATGCAACATACGACTTGGAGTTACTAACCATTGTGTTTGCATTAAAAATATGGAGGCATTACTTACTAGGTGAAAATTTTGATCTCTTCATGGATCACAAATCTTTGAAATATCTTTTCACTTGGAAAGATTTAAACATAAGGCGGCAACAAAGAATTGTGAGTAATCAAGTAATGAACATGGCTTTAACTTGGTTAACTTAGTTAACTTGCTTAGACTTTGTATTCAAGACTTGTACACAAGTTACTGCGTTTTGGAAGATCTTCTGAGAGCATGTATTCTAGACTTTCGAGGCTCATGGGAAATCATTTGCATTTGGTAGAGTTCTCCTATAATAGCAGCTATTAATCCATTATCAGCATGGCACCGTATAAAGCTTGATATGGTTGTCCGTGCAAGTCACTAGCAAGTTGGATAGAAATCGGAGATTGGTTAATACTTAGTCCATAAACAATAAGAGAAGCCATAGAGAAAGTTGATATGACTAGGAAGAAGCTAAAGGAAGCCCAAAGCAGGTAGAAGAGTTATGCAGATCAAAGGCGAAGAAATCTGGAATTCTCAGTTGGAGATTCTGTCTTTTTGAAAGTCTCTCCAATGAGAGGAGTGGTAAGGTTTGGAAGGGCTGGAAAGTTAGCACCTTGATACATTGGACCTTTTCCCATTCCTGAATGAATCGGCCCACTATCTTATCGAGTACAATTGCTAGAAAGGTTGTCAGGAGTGCACAATGTTTTTCACATATCTCATTTGTAGATATTGGCGTCAAAATTGGCCACCAACACCCAATTATACAAAAGCTCCAATATCCAATCCAATCACAGAAATATGAAGAGAAATAAATGAAGAACAAAATTAAAACAATCAGAAAGCAAGTAAAAGGAGACAAGATTTATAGTGGTTCGGCTAACTCTGGCCTACGTCTACTTCCAAATAATCCTTTATATTATACAGAAGTATTTTTACAATTACAATCCAAAATCCAAGAATAAAGTTGACAGAGTGTAGCCTAGGTTAAAGATAAAGAGAAGTAGAATGAAGATCCATTTTCTGACGCCATTCCTGTTGTATTTATAGAGTAAGACATGCACGGATCGGGCTGAAATTTGGCAGAAGGTTCGAGAGATCAAGACGAGGCCACCCAACACTTTTCAGGCCCTTTGTGGCCCATAATAGGGATCGATATTGATCCCTATTTTGGTGTCTAAGTAGGGTGTGATCCCTCTGGAGGGTTCCCTATGATGTTAGCTACTTGCCCTTCAAATTTCGTGCCATTTTGACTTACGGTTTATGAGATGTCGCATTTTCCATAATGTGGTGTTGCTTGAATTCTGTTTTCTACCGACCCCTCTAGAGGGATAGGTACTGATCCCTCCAATCTTCTCCAAATGACATGCAATCCCTAGAGTAGCTTCTCCATGTTATATTATGTATAGCCTTCGAGTTTCATGCCAATTGGATTAGTAGAACTCGAGACCGATCTTTGTTGCAATATGGTGTTAAGGTTGATTATAGCCGATCCCTATGGAGGCATAGGTACCGATCCCTCCAACTTGCTCCAAATTCTATACGATCCCTATGAGCTATTCTACATGTTTTGATTAGCTTGTCCTCCAAGTTTCATCTCAATTGGAAGTGTAGATGTTGAGATATTGATCGATCTTTGTTATGAAGTTGGGCTTAGCCAATCCCTAAGAAGGATAGGTACCGATCCTTATTGAGGGACAGATGCCGATCCCACCAAGTTATCCAAATGCCATGCGATCCCTAGGGTAGACTTCCTAGGGTCTCCTCTTCTTTTTTCCAAAGTTTCACTTTAATCTGCCTTGTGGTTGTTGAGTTATGGAGCGATCATTGTTGAGTTGTGCTCTTGAGTAGAATATGATCCAATCCCTCTTCTTTTGCCTATAACACTAGCATACGAAATCCGGTTGTCTTGAAATTTGAAATGTAGCCTCACAAGGCCTTTGTTATCACTTCATTCCAATTGCATCTTGATTAGGACAACAAATAGTGATCCAATCTGAATCCGCTTGACCATCATCCATAGTCTCGTTTATAACCGATCTCCAAGCTTGGTAACCTTTTCTCCGGGCCTCCTGCCTTGATGATCATGATGTCCGTTGGGTTAAATCTGCATGTGTACTGCTTTTCCAAAAGGAGGGTTAACAGGGGAAACATGTGCATGACCCAGAAAAAGTAATAGAAACAACTTCTCTGGAAGACTAGGAGGTGGAACTGCTATCCAGGTTTTTAATCCAATATTAGAATTCAAAGGAAGACAGAACATCTATATGAAGTTAGAACATCTCAAGAACCAACTAAAAGAATTGGAAGAGGAACCAAGAAGGACACAAGAGGAAAAAGGAAAAAATTGCCTAAGGAGATGGATCGCCAATGATCCATCACCCATGGATCGCTAGTCATCCGTAAATATTGCCCATGGATCGTCCATTCTTCTTGCATCATGAAGCATTATCTTTTCTAATCACACCTTCTAAGTTGCACGATGTTCCGAGCTAGCTAAACCAAGAAGTGAGCATTCATCTGATTCCAATAATAGTTCGATTCAACCAGTACATAAATCATCATCAAAACAAGGCATCTAGTCATGAAATTACAAGGAGAGCATCTACACAAGATAGGGAACATGATCCAATTGAAACGAGCTAAAATTGCTCTAACTCCATGGGTCACTAGCAATCCATGTCCTATGATCGCTAGCGATCCATTATATTGGGTTGGTTCGTTATGAAATTTCTTGAGTGTCTTTGTACCATCAAATGTGGGTTTCTGGCAAAAAAACTTGGTACGATAGCTCTCCAATCCCTATAATTACTCGCCCATCTGCATCATAAGAAGGAACTTCTGGACTAGCTGCTGAAACTCTGTAGAAATTATTCTTCACTCTTCTCCTCCCACACAATAGTCATCTAAAGGGTTCACTGTGATTCTTTAGTAAATCTATCAATGGTGACTTGACCTAACTTACTAGATCCAATCAAATTGGCTAGTGCTTTCACACTCAATCCAGGGTGTTGATCCATTTTTTGGGTTATCATTTTGGTACTCACTGAGAACCCAACTTAGGCTTAGATCTAGCTATCTACTTTGGTTTAGATAGATTCAGAAGTTAGATCATCAATCTCTGCTTAGAAGATTTACTGTTGAGAATCGATGGCACTAGGAAGAAAGAGAACTACATCTGGAAGATCCATAGGAGCTACCATTGCTGGAGAAGAAACAAACCCTCAGAAAATTGAAGTCAACAACCCCAACAACTTGCTGTTAGGAGCTAACTCTAGAGATCAGGTTCTAGGATCCTCCACACAGCATGAAGTTGTGACTAAGGGAGAATTGAACAAGATGGTTGATGAAATTAACCAGAAATGGCAAACAGTCAATAGGTTCTTATGGAAAAGATAGATGCTCTCTTAGCACTCCAATCACTAGCTACTCCTAGAATGGTGCCTGAAGCCGTGGCTGCTACGGAGCAAGAGCATTCTTCTGTTTTTGGCTTGAACAGAAGAAACAGTAGGCAAAAGCAAAAGGAAGTAGTGGGCGGAGCTCCAAGAATCACGATGGAAGAAAACGTTAACACTCCACCCATTGCAAAAGCACCTGCTACAAACCCAAACTTAGTGGTGAAAACCCCACAGGGAGATATAACGATGGCTCTTTCCAGCTTTGAAGATGACAAACAATTTGAGGAAGACAAATTAGATGAAAATGCTAATGTGCAAAATGCGAGAAGAAGCTCTAAAGCCTGTGCCGTAGAATAGTGTCAAGCAATGGACGAGGAACTGCTACTCAAATGGTACTCCCAGAGGCAGGAGAAGCAAGAAGATATGACAAAAACCGGGATCGATTACAAGGCCAAGCTCTTGTGGTATATTGTGACCACTCCCAACTGACCAGCTTCCAATCCCATCATGGAGCTCCCACCATCGAATCATGAATGGTCGACGTCGAAAATCATCAAAAATCGTCAAAATGGCTGTTGAAAAACTCACTTCAGGGTTTACTCAAAGTTGAACTCGGGTAATCGCTTATTTGACTTGAAACAAATTCTAGAAGTCCTGACTCGAAGTCGAAATCGGGTAATCACCCATTTGACTCGAAGCAAACCAAGGAAATTCTGGCCCGAAATCGGACTCAGGTAAAACCAATATTTTCTCCAAGCAAACATGCAAATGACTCCAAGCGCCATTTGTCACCAACCAGCACTTCGAATTTTGTGACTCCAAGCGAACCATGTGCTGACTCCAAGAAAATGGCAAATTTTCTTGGGTCGGACTCCAAGTAAAATACCACCGATCCATCAACGCCGATCCATTTTCTTTTTCCCATAACTCAACATGCAAACTCCAAATGCCTTGAAATTTGGAATGCAGCCTTATAGGGCCCTCCTTATCGCCCCAGACCTATCTCACCTAGTTTGAAATTTTTTGGATCGTCACTGATCCATGACCCTATACTAAGTGATTTGCTATTCAATCGGCATTTCTAATCATTCAAGCATAGGATAATCATGCATATATCATTCTTAAGCACTATAAACAGCCATAACTTGAAAATGGACTAGACAGACAACGATTAGAACATCTTCCCCAATGGAAACCCATTCACTGAAGCCGTTTGACTAGCATGTGGACGAAGCGAGGGCGACGGATGCAGTGTACTGCAAGGCCCTCAGGAATCATTAAAGGATGAAACAACCTACTACCCTGGAAGAATTCTATAGGAAGGCAAGCTAGTTCTAGAGACTAGAGGTAGTGCAATTGGCATAAGGCAAACCTGGAAATTTGACGAAGAACATTCCAAATGGTGAAGGAGCTATAGAACATCAAGGACCTTCTGCCCAAGCAAGGAAACTAAGATCCAGTAGAAAAGCGCCCTGGCTAACTGACAAAATCAGACGAAAGGATGATTATCATAGAACACTCTGGCTAGCTAGCTACTAAGGATTGAGGCAGCAACCTAAAGCGGTGCCTTCTCATCCATCCATGTCTACTTTCCTTTACCAAATGAGCCGTATTGGGACAATAGGGCCATTGCAGACAGCACGGAGAAAGAAATGCTTCTATGCCCTCGACAAGTCATGTCGATCCCCCATTTGAGAACCGGCATTGCTCTGGTAGAGTCGAGAAAGCTTGTCCGAAGGATCGTTGAAAAAATAGATCCAACCCCTAGCCTCCAGGTACCGATATAATTGTGTTCCCATAAGCCGAATCCCAAAAATTTCTCTTGAAGTCGATGAATCATTACTTTAAGACCGTCAGACTATCGGACACAGGACCCAAGACTCTTGTTGGAGTCGATAAATAGTCACTCTAGGGCCGTCTGGTCACTGGACATCCGACCAAAATTCCTCTCGGAATCGATAAATTATCATTCCAAGGCCGTCTGGTCACCGGACATCTGACCACAAAAACTCCTTCATGAACTAAAGCATCGTGAAGGTCCTTCATGAACTAAAGTGCCGTGAAGGCGAACCGATAGATCTGCAGTCATCTGAACCAAAAATCCTTCACGAATTAAAGTGTCGCGAAGGCCAACTGGAAGAACAGCGGTCATCTCATCCAGAACTGCCTAAAGTCAGTGAAGTCATGCTCCGGAGACACAAATCGACAATCACATCAGTCACTCTTCAAAATTAATAGAATCACTTCCAACGACCAATGAGACAAACGGTGCTGAAATCCAGAGCTTCAAAGTCGCTTAAAGAAACAAATCCAAAACTGAACCGACCTTTTGATCAATCAGAGGCTGACTCGAATCAAGCCATGATTTGGCACCTGGAGAACCAAGTATCTCAAACCCCTGATATATAAGTCTTTGAAGATAGAGGCTTTCCCATGCTTTAATCATCTAGAAGACACAGTTGCATCCACTGGAAAATGTGCAACCAAATGTGTTGTGGAGAAACCTAGGATACAATTTAAGCGCACGAACAACCCTATGGCATGGGGCACCACACATACTTGAATAGCTATAAGGAAAGCCAAATCTAATCAACCATAGTTCTATTATGCCCGATTGAAAATTTTGTTATTCTGACAAGTACGGACTTAACAACCTAGCTAGCGCAACAAACGAAATAGAAGCATAATACTTGCTTACTTCTTCCCAACTTCCCCTTTACCACCCATGGTGACCAGCTCCTATTCATCTTAGACTGTATGCATGTTGAAGACCAATTCTCTAAAGGCAGTTTGGACCAAAAACTGAGAGTCTTGCCCTGAACTCCCACAAGCTCTTTCTTCATAACCATCTCCATGCAGTCAGCTGTAGATCTCTCCACCATGGCAACCTTATTTGTTTGGTCGTGCACAGCTTCTCGAAATACGGGAGGATCGTCCAAGCCATGATTACCCGATCCAAAAAGAACTGATGAAATCGAGTTCCTGCAAAGTCAAATCGCCGGATTGATGGGAAAACTTGATCCTTACCTTCTAAGAACTGGTATCGCAACTCATGTTACCCGAAGATTGGAAACTTCGAGAAGTTCCAAACCATTGGATCGACGGAACTCAATCCCTGCCTTCTAAGAACCGGTGTTGCTCCGGTAACACTGGGAGGGCCCTAATCAAAGCCGCGCACCTCCATAAGCCGTGCATTGCATCAAGAGACGTGGAACCACCCACTCGAAACATGAAGTCCTCAAGTTGCTCGAAGATTGGTAACGTCGGGAGATTCTAAAATGTTCTGAATCGACGGGTTATATCGATCTCAAAAGTCAAGCACCCCAGAAGCCGCACACACTTCCAAAAGTCGTGCATCTCACAAGTCGTGCATACTCTTAAAAGCCATGCATTTCATAAGCCGTGCACACTCTTAAGTACCGACATTGCCCCAGTAGTGCCCGGAAACTCGTCTATTGCAAGACTAATGAGAATCAATCCCTCCCACTGTCAGGAGTAATGGGTATGAATCCAGCAATGGCAAACGACTACGAAGTAGCAAAGAATTCTGATTGTTGATCGACAAAATCTCTGGAAACGAGATGCTCAAATTGCATGTTCCTGAAGATAGGAACTACAAAATAGACTCGGTTACAAACTTCCGAAGAATCACATGGATAAACCGGTCATTCATCAAGTGTTTGAAGTAAATAGTCCCATGAACTGGGAGAAACACACACCGATACCCAAAAACAAAAAAACGAAGTACTTCATAGTTCTGTTACTCCAAACAAAGAATTTTGGCAATAATTACAGGACCAGATAAAATAGCAATAAATAAAATTTGCATAAGTGCATGAAACGTAGATAAGTAGACAATAAAGTTACAATCAAAATGTCAACATTGTATTACTTATTGCATTTTCTATACAAAGTCAAAATGTGGGGGCCATACCCACACAGTATCGGCCAACAAAAAAAGAAAATATAGATGCTATAATAATCGAAGCAATAAGTGCAGACTCTGCACTTGTACAAATCATGTATCAAACAAAATAGAATGTCCTAAAATCTGGCTCCACTGTTACTCGAGCATGTCAATGCTTCTTTCCACTGCTCTCCTTCCAACCTTTAGTCAGGAGTAGTGTCGCCGCCTAAAACATCAACTATCTCCTCCATGCCAGCATCTCCTCCCTGTTCTTCGACCTTCTAAAAAGACTTACCCTTGATCCTGTGCTTCTGGGACTTGCGGGAGCTCCTTGAAGACTTTCTCTCCTCGATCTTTTCCTTCTTAACGACCACCATCTAATGTTCAAATTTATTTAACTGGCCAGTTTGGTCTTCCTACTCTCGAGCTTCATCTGCCGTGAAATTGCCCTCCAAAGATATGGAAGGGTCGTCCAGACCGTGCAATGTAGCAATCTTCTCGGATTCTAGCCCTGGTTGTGAGCCAAACACAGGTGCAGCAATCGAAGTGGCTATGGAAACAAGCATCGAGGTTGTTGAAATAGCAGTAAGCCCAGGGATCAAAGAAATCCGTAGGTCGGTAAGTAAAGAAGTCGGACCTATAAGATCAAAAACGAAAGCATTGATTTCTTCTTGTTCTTGTGGCGTGAGCTGAAAATTCTCAAACTCAGGGGAAATAAGAAGGTTGCCTACCTCAGAAGAATGGCTGAGAATTTCAATCTCATACTCCTTACCTTCTCCATCTTTGGATGGCTGCACGATCTTCGAAGAAGTTCCAGAACCACCAAAAGCTTCAGAGACAGCCGCCGGAGGGGCAAACAACAAGGCAGCACCGGCCGAACTCGCTAACTAATCGCGAGGCTGTTTTGATGATTTGCTAGGCCCAGAAATGAAAGGCTCTAGCAGCGTTTTAGCAGTTGCAGTCACAGCAACATCGGTGGCATCTTGTTCCCTCTCAATTCGAATGATTTCCCGACCCTCTATCAAAGCTTTCTTCGATTCTTCATTGATATAAGCATCCTCCAACTCTTGCTTGGTATATACATCCTCGTTCTCTCAGAAACTAGCCAGAACTTCTTTCGAAACCACAGCAGGAGTACGCGAATTTAGGGCCTAGATTGCTGAGGCTCCCCTGATGCAGCAAGGAGTTAACATAGAAATTTAAGATGGTGTCATCTATCTTCTCCATCTTCTTTTCAAAAGTATCCTAAAACTTCAAGTAGTCTGATGTTACGGTGGCCTTCTCAACTTCAACTTGGGTTTTCTCAGCGTTAAGCTGCCGAACTCTCTCCCGGAGCGAAGCACTCATTTGAGTCTGATCAGAAATGGTCTTGTCATGGGAGTCCATCATTCCCGCGTAATCAGCAATTGTCTTTTTATAGGCTTCAACAAATTCGTTATGATCAGCAATAGTTTTCTTCTGAGCTTTAATGATCACGTCATGGGCTTCAAGCTCCTCTATCAGCTTAACCTCATCCGCATGGGCCATCTTGATTTCTTCTCGGAATACGATCTCTATTTTTGTGTGCACCTTTTTCAATTCCTTCAGCAAGCTGGCATTGCTCTTACTCTCTCGGAGTGCAGCGTCTCTCTCCTTTGTCAATCGCTCGATTCTAGCGTCACATTCCGCTAAAGCCCTCTCATAATTGCCCTTTTCTGATTCAAAGGAAAGGATCTCTTGATAATTATTGCGGTCCGTGTCTGCCAATTGCTTGCATAACTTTTCCCATCCTTCAGCTTGATCCAAATCACTTTGAATCGCCTGGAGATGGGGAATATCAAAATCTTTATGGATTGGGCGCAGGTCGCAGTCGAACTTAACTCTCTTTAGAAACCACCCGGGGAACACAGCTTCGAGTCTAGGGGAAACGGATGGATGTATATAAGCTCGCCTCCTGCGAGGACGTGAAGAACCAGAAGTTGGCACCACATGAGTCAACGAAGCTTGGGATGAAGGTGAAACTTGAACAGTGGAAGCTGAAACTTCAATTCTGACAGAGATTGGGGCCGGGGCAAAAGCTTGGTGCTCAGAGGGATGAGAACCGTGATCAGCCTTTGGCTTCTTAGGCAGCTCTTCTCGGTCATCAGAAGTTTTTCCCTTCTCATAACCACTCTTGTAAGCCCTACCCTGCTCCATGTCGTCCCGACGACGTACTTCGGCTTCCAAGTCTTTCCGCCTTCTCCACTCTTCCTCGGTTTCACGGGGCTGATGGCGGCTTGAAGATGCCTTGACCAGTGTTGCGAATTAGTGAATTATTCAAGATCCTCAAAAAGTCCACGGCCTCTCATAGTACCTGATATAGAAAATAAATAAAGAGCTTAAGGGACAAAAAAATGGACCTAAATAATGCATGTGTAAGTGAATGTGAACCTAGTGAAATGTGTAACATGTAATAGGCAGCCTAAAAGGACGTCACAAACCGGATCGTGAAACCACCATGGTGGAAATCGAGCTGACTTTAGACACAATATGACCAAGACGAGGAGAAGATCCCTCATATTCAAAAAAATTTCCCATGAGTTCATCGATATCAACATAAACGTTGCCTAAATTCCCACAGTCAATACCGGTTTCCTTAAGCGAGGAATCCAGAAGTCACTCAGCTGTTGGGGGAGCATCTTTATCACCAATCTCTTAGGGAAGCGAATCCGGGAGAACGGGACTCATTCTCGGAGTTTCATCACACGATTCAAAGTTTCTATCGCCTGAACTTGCATCGAATTCATCATCGCTAGAGAAGGAATCATAACTACTGCTACCCTCAATTTCTCCCTCCTCCTTTTATGTTGTCATCGCAGCCTTTCCCTCATGCTGCTTGAATTCTTCTTTCTCCTCCTCCGAAATCTAGGGCATCCTGGGCGGGTAGATAGCTTCAGTCGTTACGCCCCTTTCATCATGAATTTCTTCGGTCGACCCACCATACAGACCTTCTCCTTCTAGGAGATCGCCCTTTTCGGAGCCGCGTGATGAAGAAGTGGAACATGTTCGAATTTTGGAATGGGAAGGAGACAGAACTTCAATGGCCACGGCATACCTCCCGGGATGCAACAGCCCATAACAAAGCAAATTCTCATCCGTTAGCAAAAAATTGACCGATCTCTCCTTGGCGTTTACGGCCTTCAGAGTATGGAAAATCGCATCGAGTGATGGATCTTTGTTTTGCCTTGGAATAACTACAAGAATTTTTTAATCTATCAAAAATCCCATAGCAACGTATTAAATCTCAATAAGTAAAAGAGAGGAATTACCCCCGGTCGTTCAAAGGTGATTAAATCGCTCAGGACACCTAACAAAGAAATATTGGGCCTTGAATTAAGACAGGTTGCTTTGAAGCTACAACAAGATCTTGTGGTTTCTTTAGGCCTCAATAACGACAAGGGACAGACATTTGTCTCCCTTCTTGAATGAGTGAAAATATCTCAACTCATCGAAACTTGGAGCATGATTAAATGTCCGCATAAACAAGACGTGAAGGCAAGTCAAGGTCGCGTCCCCATTAGGATGAATTTGAAATGGAGCAATTCCCAAGTTTACAAGAGTTTCTTTCAAGAAGTGATTGAAGAGGGGCACTGCTCCATTTAAGCACATATATCGGTGGCAAGCATTGTACCCCAAAGGCGGCATATGTGCAAACTTATTCTTCGACGAAAGGCGCACGTCATCGTTCGGAATGTCGTGTTGTAAGAAAATGTTATGAAGAACTTTAGTAGAACGGAGGAAGCCTTCTCCAGAGGGTTGAGTATAACTCTAAAATTTTGAGGAGTCCATTCTACAACCGGACCAACCGGAACCAATTGACCATATTCGGCTCGCGGTATTGAAGAAGTAGGCGCTACTAAAACTGTTTGCGAATGCCCAACTAATGACGATTCAGCTTCTGAAACTGCTAGACTTCCATCACTGGACTTACGACAAGATGATGGATGCTTCATTCTATACGGCAGAACTTATATCTAATGCAGTCAGGTAATTCTATCTTTGACTAAAAGTCCCCCTATGACACTTGAACTCTAAAAAAATATCAATCTATGTTGACACATCGGGTTGCAAGTGTTGACTGGGGCAAGTGTAGTGTGTTATCTATGTGGGATGGGATCGATGTTCTGGACACTACAAACACTCTATCCTATGTAGATAGTTCACTTGTAGTGAAGAAATAAAAGAGCTTCTCTGTAATTTATTGAACTTATTTCTCCTACACTTACCCGTTATCGATCAACGATCGATAACGGATCCGCTATCCGAAGCGATGTGGGAAGCTCTTCCCATTCCAGGTACACCGATTGTGCAATAACGGGACTAATCCAAAGTGAGCAACTATATATTGATGGGTCCGAATCAAGTAGAGAATTCTCAGCATAAGTCGATTTCAGCTCTCCAGAAGGTGGTAATAGCATAAGTTGCAAACGAGACTTTACCCTAAGCTATTATCACCTCCTAGAAAAACAAAAACCAATCTGAAAGTGTCATGTCAGATCAACAATGTAACTCGCTGCAAGTTAATTCTGATTCTGTGGACGAAGATAGCAAAACATGTCAAGCACTGGGGCAAAGCCTGAATTTCGTTCCATGAAGAACTCAAGGCTCTATTTACTATCTTCGTCCATAAAATTACAATCAACTCGAATTCTCCATAATGATCACCACCAATATAACCTCATCGTCGAATTGCTAAACAAACGCCAAAATCTGCATTACCCACCCCTAGTCAAGAATCAAAATGAGAACACGGTTGAACTTAGGATGTTGGCGACCTAAAGTAGGTAAGATCGGTGGCGATCCAAGGGAATAGGCTCGAAGGCAATCCAAAAGACAAAGCAATGGGGACTAGGGGCTAGATTAAGGCAATGGCGAGGTCAAGTAGTCGATGGCGAGAAGTTCCGGTGGTGAAGATAAGCGGCGGCAATGATAGAGGTGAAGCTAGGGTTTGAATGCCTTGGTTCGGGTCGCGAAGTAGAAGGATCGAGTCACAAATGAAAGTATGGAATGGAAGAAGGTCAGCTTGAATGAACTAAATAGGACATTGCATAGGAAAAAATATTTTATATCCTTGCATTGCTAGCGATCCATAGAACCGCAACCAAACTTTCCCAAACTCACCAAGCATGATCTAAGTATCTTTTGCAAGCATCTTGAAAGTTGTAGGATTGAAATTGATTTATTATGACGAGTAACAGTGATTCATGTAAGAACTCAACAGACGATTGGATAACCAAAGCCAAATTTGTATGATAGCCTCAACGCGATTAATTAAACTTCGAAAAGTGGGAACTCATAGGTAGTTACTTCCAGAGCACACCTTGTTTCCAACGAAAGCATACTCTAAGGGCAAATGTTATCCAGGTTTTTAACCCAATTGAATTCAAAGGAAGTCGGAACATCTACATCAACTCAAAACAACTCAAGAACCAACCAAAAGGATCAGAAGAAGGAACCCAGAAGGACACAAGAGGAAAAAGGCAAAAATTGCATAAGGAGATGGATCGCTAGCCATCCATAAATATTACCCATGGATCATCCATTCTTCTTGCATCATGAAGCGTTATCTTTTCTAAGCATGCCTGCTAAGTTTCACGATGTTCCAAGCTAGCGAGACTGAGAAGTGATCATTCATCTGATTCCAGCAACAGTTCGATGCAACTAGTACATGAATCATCATTAAAACAAGGCATCTAGTCATGAAATTACATGGAGAGCATCTACACAAGATAGGGAACATGATCCAATTGAAACAAGCTAAAATTTCTCTAACTGCATGGATCGCTAGCGATCCATGCCCTATGGATCGTTAACGATCCATCATATTTGGTCGGTTCGCTATGAAATTTCTTGAGTATCTCTGTACCATCAAATGTTGGTTTTTGGCAAAGCAACTTGGTCCGATAGCTCTCCAATCCCTATAAATACTCATTCATCTACAACATAAGAAGGATCTTTTGGACTGGCTGCTGAAACTTTACAGAAATAGTTCTTCACTCTTCTCCTCCCCACAATAGTCGTCTAAAGGGTTCACTATGATTCTCCAGTGAACTCTAACACTGGTGACTTGATCTAACTTACTAGATCCAATCAAATTGGCTGGTGCTTTCACCCTCAATCTAGGATGTTGATCCATTTTTTGGGTTAACAGGAACAAAATTTGGTAGTTATTAGACGGCCTATTCGAATCATTGGTAATGGTGAGAAACGATTAAGGAGGAAGTTGGTAATGTTAGTCAAAGTTCAATGCAGTGGAGATGATAAGGATTACACTTGGAAAATGGAGGATAGAATGACGAAGGCGTATCCTGAGTTTAGGATTGATGTATAGACTGTATAGATTGTATTGTCATAATATACTCACCACCTGTCGTGTAGTCGCTTCTCAATACTTTTGTATAATTTCATCGTATCGAATATATTTCCCTCTTAGCTATCTTCTTTTTAACTTAAATTTCGAGGACAAAATTATTTTAAGAGGGAAGAATGTAACGACCCAAGATTCGATCGCACCAAGATGTAATATTTAATGGATTTTTATCCAAATATAAGTTTTTATAACACAAATAATATTATGTAAGATTTTAAAATATAATTTTACACAAAATAGGAACTTTTGCTTATACCGGTAAAAGTGACAAAAGTCAGTTTTCAGTAAAATTAATTTTTAATAATTAAATAAATTTTAATTTTTAAATAAGGTCTTTTAATTATTAAATAACAATATATAAATTTATTTTTAAGTTTTGTTTACAGATATAAATAGTTTAACAAAAACGTAAAGATGTGACCGGAAATCGGATTTCGGATTCAAAAACGGCTTAACGGTCAAAAGTTGTTTCAAACACCACAACGTTGGAAGTTAAAACACTTTAAAACATACTAATACACTTGGTAATACATACATATAACATATATAAATACATAATTACTTTAGCATATTTTAAAGTAAAGGAAAGTAAGATATTTTACCAAAAGTCAACAAAATCTCATCAAATCCAATGTAATCTTCACTTTAAGCCATAAATTCATCCAAATTCATCCCTTAAGAGCTAAGAAAGTAAGCAAAGAGGACATGAAGTGATGGAAGCAATGGCACTATCTTGGGTGTGCAAATGATGTGATGGGAAGGAGCAAATGTATAAAATACAAAGCATAATCCTTAAGTAATTCAAGGCTATAAATACCCACGCTTCCTTCTCATTTCTTCACACTTCATTCCATTATTTTCTAAGCTTTCTCCTTCTTCTTCCTTAAAGTTTTAAAAGCTTCCATGCCTCTCTAAATATTCCAAAAGCGTAACGAAGTTATGGCAATATAATCAACAAAATATACCACTTAAGTTCAAGTTAGAAAGCTCCATTCGTCTCTCCACTCAAGCCGAGCTCATTAAGAGTCATCTCCACCTCTTTTACATCTCAACTTCTAGGATTGCGGAGCTATAGTGGACTATAAGAAGTTTCAGGAAGTAGTAGCGAAACTATAGTCAAATCCATAGTAACAAAGTTAGATCGGAAAGCAAATTTTGTAAGAAAACTCAACCTCTTCTCTACTCTTATTTTCTATTATGTTATGACATGCTTTTGTACTTGTTGTGTTGCTTGATATCATGTTTGTATGTTATATGGGTGTTGAATGGTTGTTTGGTTGATATCATAACAAGTCATGATAAATTGCACGTCGAAAAATCACAAAGGGAATCACTTCCTTACTTAAATTCAAAAGTGTATACGATTTGTTAACCTCTTTTAAAAGCATGAGAAAATGGTTTTAAATGAATTAAAAAAAAATTTAAAGTATTTAACATGATTTTGGCAAAGATTTGAAAAGAGTTGAAAATCAACTAGAAATAGGCGCGTCACGTAATGATGGTCCGTGATTTCACGCCGCAAAACTTAAATCCATTTATACGATGGATTTGGAATCAGAATTCTTTGAAATAAGAATTGGCTAGACGCTTTCCACTATAGTTTTCAAATGTAAAAGAAAAATCAAGATTTCATTTAAAATAATTTAAATTATGTTCAAGTCAATTTTTCCGAAAAATCGCCCTTCGAAAGGTAAACGGCCGAAGTGGTAAAATCTTTTAAAATGGTTCTTTTTAAATTCTTAAAAATAGGGAATAAATTCCTAAAATTTTATTTGAAATAAATTAAAAGAGTTTTAGATAATAAATTTTGACTTAAGAGATGTAGAGAATATAATTTGAGCTTCAGGGCTCTGAAATCACTATTCCTCAACTATTTATCAACAAATTTTGGAAAATGATTTTAAAAACTTAGTTTTCTTTCCAAAAAAATTTTGAAATAATTTTAAAAAAATTAAAGGAGTATTCAGGAATGACTAATGAATTTGTTCCATCTATGAGATCTAGAAAGGTAGAACAATGTGTGTAACTAAAGTTAAGGATGGAGCAACCAGTGCCCTGATCTTACCTAGCCTTTGTTTTCTATTTCTAGTGGGGTGGATAAATCGAAGGGAAAGACCGGATCTCTATAAGGATCCTAATTAAGTTTTTCCAAAAGAAATGATACCCTTTAGAAATAATTTCCATGAAATAAAATAAAATGATTTAAAGAGAGGTTTAATAAAACCGTATATGCTAAAATGAATTTAAAGATGTGTATCCCTAAAGATATTGTTGAATAAAAATGTTGTTAAGTACTATAGAATTCCTTATGATATATCATAAGTATCATAAGGAATTCTATAGTACTTCTCTCACTTCGCTACGGAAATAAGACTCCCCCTTCTACTATAGAATTCCTTATGATACTTATGATATATCATAAGTATCATAAGGAATTCTATAGTACTTCTCTCTTTTTTTTCCTCGATAATTGGATTCAAAGAGATGGGGATCGGATTTGGGTGATTCCTATCCAAAAACCACTTTAAACCAATTTACGTTTTCGAAGTAAAACATGTTGAAGACAAAGATCATCGAAGACGAAGATTTTCATGATGTAGGGCTACTTGCTACTAGACCCTTAGGGAAATTACCATGTCATATATTTATTTTGGCAGTAGTGCTCTGTCATGAAAATCTTCGATTTGCAACGACTAATCGCTAATAATCTTAAGGGTAATTCCCGATAGGATGTGGTAGGAGAAGTGCCTTCGGTTTGTCTTGTTCCTGAACAACTTGTATGGATGAATGTCTAACATAGCATTTTAAAATCACATTGATTTATCTCTATAAATGTGTCATCTATTTGGTGGTGGAGAAGGCAAATTCTCTTAGCTTAACACTCTTTCCTGAGATGTACGAGCTCATGAGTTATACGTATTTATAAATTAGTTGTCTGATTATGGATGGTAATGTGGCATTCAAAATTGGAAAGTTGATGTTTTATGTGAAAGGTAATCTCTACCTCAGCCCTCGCACTCGGAAATGACTAAAACAGGTAGATTTGGCAAGGCTATGTTGTTCACAATCATTAGGGTATGATCATCCCCTTCTATATATATTTCCACCTGTTATAAGGTTTGGGTTTAAATTATTATGGTGTATGCTAAGAGACGTTTTGGATAGGTCGGTAACGACCGGTGTGATGACATATTCGATACTATCTAGTTAGAGGTAGGCCAGTCTTGTGTTGGTAGAGGACCATCAATTGGGCATTGGCGCATTCTTCTAGAGATGTATTATTGGAAGGTAGTCCCTTACCTGGTCATTTGTCGGAAATCCATCCTCCAATACGTGCTTACCATTTTGATTGTAGAGCCTAATATGCTGGAACTTAATAATGGTAATAATTTCGGCTATATGAATATATTTACTTGAAAAGTGTTTTCAAAGACCGTCATTAAAAATAATATCAAATGATTTTATGTGGCAAATGTTTTGGTTATCATAAGGGAAAAACCTTGTCCGTGTTTATGTGATGCGTGCTTATGAGATACCCTTTATTTCAAAAGTACCCACTCTTTTAAGTTTTCTCACATCGGTTCCATAACTGACCCGGAGTTTATTTTCTTTTCCCACAAACTCTGGGGACAGGCAGTTAAAACTGTTCCTGGCTAGGTTAGTTCATACCATAACTCTGATGTACCCTTACAAGAGTGGTTGTATGTACTATCTATCTATATATAGTTAAATGCAATGTGAGAATTTGTGTTTCTATCTTCTACCTTTATTAAATTTTGCCCCTGATAACCTGCCTCCCTGGCACTTGGAATTGCTTCACGTGAATACCATGGATGTACTAATGTCGATTTTTGAGGGTCGAGAAGATGGGTCATCATAGTATTTTATTAAACTAAGCAAATGTTTTAAATTATAAATCTTTTTGGTAAAATATATGTTTGTAAATGTGTTATTTGATTATGCTTCGAGATAAAAGCAAATAATTATTTTATAAAAGTAAAATTATTGAAAGGATCTACATATGAGTAGTTTGAAGGAATATTTGAAGTTAAATTATTGATTATTTGTCCGTTGAGTGGTTTAAGAATTTTGGTCGATGCATTTGGCTAACATTATCAATAGGGATTCCTAAATACTAGGATAAGACATATGGACACAATGTTTTATGGGGATTTCAATGTTTTAAAAAGAATAAAATATTTTATATAATATTAAAGCTATACTTTGAAGAGTATTATAATGTTTAGAAAGGTGTTATAAGTTATATTTTGAAAAAAATTAGCATTTTGGAAAAAAAGTACCAATATGATTTTGGAAAAAAAATGTTCGAAGATAAAGTTACATTTTAAATGGAATATTACGAGCTATATTTTGAAAGGAGAAAGTATAGATAGCTTTGATAAATCATATAAAATAGTTTGGTGAAATGTATATTATTTGAGAAAAGAAAATATATGAATTGGGAAAGATATTTTGATGAATATTTTGACATGAGTATATATCTATTATTTTGATAGAAAAATGAATTGTAAAAGAAATTTTATAAGTGTAAATATATATTAGGCGACAATTGCAGCCAATTGATGTTGGTAGCTATTAAAATAGATAGCAAGGCAAGGTTCTTATATTTTCTAGTAATTGAAGTTTTGAGAAGAAATATATGTGATATATGTTAAAATAAATTATGTGAAATTTTTGAATGTTGTGTGTGTGACTTGATTAGCTTCTATGGATGTTGATATATGAATATAACAGTGTGTAGTAAGAACTATAATTTATATATAGGAATTTCTAATTGAAAGAAGTTTTGAATAAACGAAAATATAATTCAATTATTGGAATAAAATTTATATAGCTTTGGAAACTTTGATTTTGTGATAATGAGATATTTTAGGAAATTATAGTTTCATTAATTAATATTTTGGAATTAAGAAAAGTTTTTAAAGAGAATGTGTACTATTATATTAAAAGTTGTTAATAAATATTTTTTCATTAAGATGATTTATAAATGTGATTCATAAGGAATGAGTTTTAGAAATTGGTTATATTGGTTTGAATATAAATATACACACACATACACACACACATATATATAGTTTAAATAATGTTCTAAATGAAGAAATATTTATTTTTGATGAAGAGAAAATCTCTTTTGGTCTATGTATTATTAGTTAGTATAAGATTTAATTTTGTAATTCTGGATTTTATAGAAGAAAATGGATTTGAATAGAAATTAAAAGTTAAATAGTGATTCAGGGTTTAATGATATTTTTCTATTGAGTGGAAAAGAAATTTTTATGAATAAACCTTTGAGATAAAATATTTGAAAATTGCAAAGCCTATAATATTTGATGGAAATATTTGTTGGAAGACTTATTTTGGAAAGAAGTATAGTCTTATCTAATTTTGAAGTGTTAAACTTATAAGTGTGTCTAATAGTCCTCTATATACATATTCTTGTTCTAGACTTAATTTGAAATATGTTTACACCTGGATTTGGAAATCAGTTCCAAAGATTTTAGAATTTGAATGTTGTATATTTTATTCCAAATCTGTACTTAGGCGTAAAATAGGATTTTTAGATTATTGTCCTAATTCGTTCTAGGTTGTAGAATTTTCATAGTTTAATTTGTAGGATGAACATCCATTGATGTTTATAAATATGTTTACTTTCTCCACTTTTGATTCAAAAGGGCGACGTTTGATTTAACAAGGAATACCGACAAATAAAAAGGGAAGAGATGTGTAAAGTACAGATTTATTTTCCATAGTTTACACTATTTATTCCAAATAAAAATATATTATTCATTCTTTGTAATTTCAAACATAGTAAGTATTTCCTTTTGTGTTAAAACCAATTTATGGAAATCATAGCGGAAAATATTCCTAAGGAATCTAATTCCAGCAAATTAAATATAGAAAGCATATTCTAGTTAAATAGAATATATGTGTATAGGAATAAGTAGTTTTATTAAGTAGTTTATACATATTTGTTGCGTAATAAAGAAGAACAACGTTTATTCATACGTTATTTATGCATAACATTTATTAGTTATTGTTATATTTAGGGAAGTGAATAGGTAGAATTAAGAAATGTAGTAATTCCTATTAATGGGCAATAAATTAGTAATTGCCAATAATTAATATGAAATAAAATATTGTAACCCCAATTAATGGGCAATTCATAAGAAATAATGGATAGGATTAGATTAGGGGTTACAATTGGTTAGCATGTAAATTAAAGACTGTAAATCCAATTAATGGGCAATTAATGGAAATTAGTTAGGAGTTACAATTAGTAGGGACAAATAGATTAATGGGACTGATAAAAATGGAATAGATATATAAAAGGTTACTAATTTGAAATAGATAATCATACATAAATGTCTTAGGAAATGTTCGTTGGGATTTTATGGACAAATTGACATTTATCAGAATAAAAGGGGATTTATGGGTAGATAACCATTTAAGATAATTCTTATTGCCTTAAATAAAAAGGGAATTAGTAAGCTAAGTCCAATGTCAACCTAAGATAATTTAAGTAAAGACTTAGGATAGTTAATTGGACTTAGTAGGTTAGTGATGCGAGGTCAGTAGAGTCACTTGACGAAAGACTGCCCTTCACTTTGAGGCTACCAGCAGTCGGGTGTAATTACTAATAATGTGAGATATCACTAATCCTAGGACCCGTGACAACGTGAGAGATTTGGCTTGCTTTCTTAATTGACAAGTATTAAATGATCCAAATTTGGGATTAGAAGTGGTGAGGGATATCTCCATATTGGTTCGCTTCTGGTTTGAGGTATTAAGTGGATGTAGGGTCCGCCTCTCTCCTAAAAGGAATTATTAAGTAACCTAGTGAGATTCCAAATAAATAAGGATGTCTTTAAAAGGGTTTACTTCAGTGTTGAGGTATTCAGTGGCTATTTTAGGGCCCACCTCCCTACTGAAAGAAGTAAACTAATAAGATTACATATTTAAAATTAATAGTGGTAGTGGATATCTCGAGAATGGTTCACTGGGGGTTTGAGGTATTAAGTGACTGATCTAAGGGTTTGCCTCTCTCCTAAAAAGAATTATTACATAAACTAGTGAGATTCCAAGCGATGTCAGCTAGATAGTACCAGTGAGTAATCCACCTTGAGGTTAGGTATTAAATGATAAAGGCCTACCTATAAATAGGTGTTAAATGATCATGGGTCTGCCTAGTCCTTATTAGTGGGGTATTAAGTGGCTTGGGTAAAGTCCCCCACATTGCCAAAGGCGTAATAGCTATAGTACCAATGATGAGTCCGTCTGGGGATAGATATTAAGTGATGTAGGACCTTCCTAGAATATAGGTATTAAATGGTTAGAAGTTCGCCTAGTCCTTTTAAAGGTATTAAGTGGCTTGGGTATTGTCTCTTACATGTCTATGATTTTATCGGTGATAGATGCGATAATAATTGGAAATTAAATGTCGGAAGCCTTAAATAGTAGTTAGAGGTCTTTGTAGTTAGGACCCACCGACCATTGACAGTATTGTTAGAAAACCACCTTGGGAATGGGTCTTAAATGACGTGATCTATCTTGATTGAGGTCTTAAATGGCAGAGTCTGCCTATTTCTCTTTTAAAAGTATTTTGTGGTGATTATTGAAGCCCGCTTCATATTTAAAAGTATTAAGTGGCAAATGGGTTTGGAATTATTAGGTGGTTGATAAGGCTTCGTTGGTATTTTGTACCTTGGGAGGGGTAGGTAATTAATCATGTGTGCAATGCAAGGTTAGATTAGAATTTCTAACCTTAATAGATATAACAATTAAATGGAAACCAATCGGTATAAATTTATGTTATGGATAGTTTATAGATTTTCCTGTCACCGGAACTTTGTTCTGACCCCCCTCCTCATTACAACCCACAGGATAGATTTAGAGGAACAGGTCACTGGAGCTGGATGTATTTTTTTGTTGGAGAAGCCTTCTTTTCTCTCATGCTCAATGCTGATGTGACAGCCAATTACCCAATGAATACCTTCAATTCCATTGTAGTAGTCATAATCAGTATTATTATCCTATTATTGTTTCCGTTGTGAGTTTAGATTTCTATCGATCTCTGGTAATGCTCATACTTATTTGTAGATACCAAATCCAACGATCTGTACTTTGATGGACTCGGGTTTCAATTTTTGTCAAAATTTAGGCCTATTAAGGTATGGGTTGTTAAGCATCATGCCTAATCTATCCAAAGTCCTCGCACCTATTCCATCCAAAGCCATCGTGCCTAATCCATCCATAGCCATCGTGCCTAATCCATCCATAGCCACCGCATGCTACTTCCATCAAGTCTTCATGTGCTAACATGTCCATAGTCATCCTGCATTATTTCCATTAAGGTCATCACGTTTTAATCCATACAAAACTATTGTGGGTTATTGCCATCAAAACCATCGCATGTAGTTTCCAATTGGAGCATTCGTGAGTAGAAATAGCTTCAATGTTATCACGCATTAACTCATTAATAGCCATCATGGGTTGTTTCCACTATTACCATCGCATGTAATGTTATATATCCTCTCTTGAGTTAAATGGAGATCTTGTAATTATGTTGAAAACTGATAAATTGTCCTGTTTAGCATTAACTTTACACCAAAACCCATTTGATGTTAAATTCTCATTGTCAAATATGTTTCTTTACAGGTTACTTTTTAGAAATGGCTAACTATAACTTCCATTAGTTGATTAATCATCATTAATTAATTCTTCCCTTAGCCCATTAATTCATATAAAACCAAAAATTAATAGGTAAATTCCAAAAATTCACCAAAAATCAATTTTATCATATTTTACCTTATCCAATTTCAGATTAAAATAATTAATTTTATTATTTTGAATAATTAATTTACTCGAAAAAAAATTTGGTATAAAGGATGTATGATCCGAAGATCATACAGCCATAATATATATATGTAACGACCCAGTATTTTGGACCATTCGCATCCGCACATGTCGAACTTGAATGATTCAAAATACTGAATTGTTAATTTAAATTTGGCAAAACTGAACATATACAGTAAATAAAATAATCACAGATCACAGACACAGAGTAATAAATGTAGCGGAAATAAAAGAGATAGTAGTTCATGAAGCTACTATATAAATGTATAAGTTACATCAGAGTTAAACCATATACAACGGAAGAGTAATACGATACATCAGATACAAATCAGAATACATCACTGGAATCATCGAATACTGAAAGCAGAATAGATGGCTGGATCTTCAAGCAAAGCTCCAACTTCAAAGGTGAGTCTCGAATACTGGTACACTCAGTCTGACCCGAGCGTAAAGCAAAACACAAAACACTCGAGTCAGGATTAACATTCTTATATTTATAAACCCAACTCAAGTGAAATAACAATTGAAATACAAGTAACTCAAAGGATGTTTGGAATAACCATCCTTTAAGGATCCGTTAAACTATCTACTATGTAGTAGTGTACGATAAGTAGATAATGCCTATCAGTAATATAAGATATCAAAATAGTGTTAAGGCGTTACCATTATCCCCCTTAACACATTTTATATAATCGTTATAGTCTATACAGCACTGTAAACTCCACCGTAAACTAGTGGACTATCAGGGAGTAATCCATAGGTATAACACAAACAAATTCATAGTGGTCGCGTATATCGGGATCCAAGTATGACAAGGCACATGAGGCAATACCCAAGGTAGTGAAACTACCGTTCGCCTGATCCGGACTGGTGAGAACGCATCGCCGCAGCGACTGCAACACCGCGAAACAACACTCCCAAATCAAGGATGCACCAATCGACAACAAGTAATGAGTAGTTTTCGAAGGAGTGTGTTCGCTCGAGGTAGCTAACCCCTATTTGGCCCGGCACGGCTCCTGTTTTAGTCATTTCTAATTTGACACAAGTGTCAAGGCTATCCATTATCGTTCTCTTTCTTCAGTCATCACGTACATCATTCCAACCACTTCATTCTGGATCACACTCTGCGTACAGTTATTAAAGTGGTTTCGGTTTAGACAGAGAGTATGTCCATAACCGATCCGGTCTCTTTAATAACTTTCGTAATTATTACACCGATTGGTCATTTATTATTTTTCAAAACCAAATCAATTACAATTTCAATTGGATTTGTAAACCAACATTTCATTTCTCTTACTAAATCAATTTCCACAATTTACGTTTCAAAACTTCCAAATTACCATTTCAAAATCTTATAATTCAATTTCAATTTCTATTTAAAACAATCCAAATATTGATTCAAGTTCGTATATAAGTTTCATTCCGAAATCATTTAAATTAATTTAATTTAACATTCAAATCAATTTAACTTCATTTATCGATTTCATTCACTATTCATTTAGTAAATTTGTCATTCAGAACAATTTCTATTAAATTTCCAATTCATTAGATCCATTATTTAAATTCAACTTCATTATATCAAAACTTACAAATTGAATTAAATTAAATTCATCAAATCAAGTTCTTTAAATTTCAAGTCTTACATTAATTTCAATAAATCACATTTTATTTCTTGTTAAAGAAATTCAATTTCACTTATTTACTTACTTAAATAATTTTCCAAAACTTAATTAATAAAGAAATTCAATTTCAATTATTTACGAAGTAAAATTCACTGATTCAAAAGTTCGATTTCTCTTATTAAAGAATTCAAATTTTTATTTAATTATCAAATAATCAAATCTTATTTAATTATTAAATATTTCAAAACTTAATTATTTCAAACTTAATTAAAATTTCAAACTTAATTATTAAATCATTTCAAATTTAATTCAATGATAAGTTCCAAATTTAATTGACAAATAATTAATTTCAAAATAACGATCTTTCAACAACTACTATGTCAATATTTGTTTCAGATTTTAAATATTAACATTTCCTTAAAAATTAAAATTCCAGCTTCATTTCAAAATCTTATCCTTTCAAATAAAACTTCATTTTATTTTTAAATCAAATTGCTGACCAATCGGGTTTTTATTTAATTCTCTATCCTAGGTCAAAGTTCAATTTGGGTATTTATCATTTCAACCCGATTCCATTTCAATTCACAAATCAAAGCATAACAAAGGGAACTTGCAGTGTGATAACTGGGATGGTGTCAAAGTAAATAAACAAACAATAACAACAACTAATATCAATCCAATAATCAATTCAAATAATCCCAAAATAATCGTATTTATTCGCATTGTTGTTTGTGCAAATTTATATAATTATTTCTAGAATCTACACTATCATTTCATGCAGATTAAAGATTATTGCATTACGGTTCTTCACTTGTCATCTATTTACAATTTCATACATCATCAGTTTAAACAACATACAATTGATGGTTCAAGGTGTAGTTAACACTATTTTTCTACGTGTCAAATGATTAAACATTTAAGGGGTCAGGTTTAACAAATTTAACTAACCAAATTCAACACATATGTCGATTCAAATTTTTAACTATTCTTCGTCAAATTCAGTTGCATAATATTTATCTCTTTATACATTAAAATTTACATCCAATATAAACATCAATCAATCAATCAATTATCAACCAAACTGTATTATCATCGCATAAATAATTAACATATAATGGTGTCAGATGTCATAGGTGAACAGATACGGGTAATAGCATATATAACGGTGTAAATAACTAACAGCAGCATATTTCAATTGTCGTTTCAATTGAAATCAAATTTAATAAATAAAAGAACATTAATCGTGAGTGATTGCTCACCTTACGAGGCTAGAGAGAAGAACGAAAGTGGAGGAAGATGAGGATCCAAGCAAAATTTCAAAGCAAAGCAAGGTGGGCACGAATTCGACGATCAAGGCTGATAAATAAGAAATCAATGAAATTGAATCAAAATTTGCTCGATAAAAAAAATCGACACGAAAAGTATATGATATTATTACTTGTTAAAACCAATGTTCGATTGCAGTTTTATTTCCAACCATATTACATATCCAAGATCATTTATATGCGATAATTTAGAAATTTAAAAGAGACCGAAACACTTGTATAATATATATATATATAATTTTTCTTCAAAGGCAGCATGCATGAAATAACTTATAGTATTACTTAAAATACACACAATAGCTTTTAACATATTTGCTTTATACCCAAAAGAAGGAAGGGAACTTACGTATAGCGGCTTGTAAATATAAGATAAGAACATATATTTTTATATCTATACTTGCTAGAACTGTTACAAAACTAATTTGTATAATAACAGAATTTAAATGTATACTTTAAATATATTATTATTTTTGTTATAACATATACATCAAAATATTAGCATAACTGCTTACAGATAAATCTTTTTTTCCAAAAGATATCAGGTTCAAGTATGTTTAGCAACTAAAAGAAAAACAAATATAAAGCACGGCTGACATGTATACATTATAAACATTATTTATACATTTATATATATGTATGTATGTACCGTAAACACTACGTAGATTAATATACATAAAATATGACCAACTTTCACTGTTACTATGTATATATATCTGCCTGTTATCTTCAAATCCAACTTATTATAAAATCAAGCAGACTTACATATATTATATATATACTTCAGGCTATAATATAAAATATATAGCTAGCTTGAGTACGCCCTTTTTCGAAAATATCATATATATAATACTACATCAAAACGAAAAATGAAACTATATTTTTTCACAATATCTATCAAATACTATTTTGACAAAATAATGTACCATAACATATATATATATCTACATACATAGAGAAACTGGATATTAACAACAGACCAAAACGATATATGCAATCCTTAAAATACAAGAGAATAAGTATATCAGCTTACGCACTAACACCAGATACCACTTGCAGACCTACGCCTATTTAAATACATGTAAACTAATATATTATAAGTTTTAAAAACTAACGTATAATAAAAAAAATGCAGCAGGCACTTACACACATAAGATTGAAATATTATTATCATATATATATATAGTACTAGACATATTATATTTATGAACATGCAGAAAATTCAAACTGATTGAATCAACAATGATATAAGTATAATTAAACATATAATATATTTTTATATGTATTCGAAAATCCAAACAACAAAATACAATATAACATACATGAAAAGAATTGTTGGTGAATATAAATAAAAGATAGAGGAAGAGAGAGATGCTCACGGCATGGAGGCAAGGGCGTTATTGATGTTGTTCGCATGGAGTACGGGCGGCCGAACTGAGGGGGACCGGTTTGCTCGGCAAAGGAGCAATGGAAGCGGAGGTGGTCCGGCTGAGAGGCGGAAGGTGGACGAAGCTGAGGTCGGTTGGAGGGGAAGCTAAGCACGAGAGAGAGGGTGTCAGGCTCGGGTAGGCTTGCTCGGGCGATTAGGCGGAGGAAGGCGGTGACGGATCTCGGGTGAAGTACGGTGTTGATGAGGAAGCTCTCGGCCGACATAGGGAAGGAAGGAGAAGAGCAAGTGGAGCTCGGGTCGGACGTCTGGGTGGTTCGACTGGGTTGGTTGCGGAGGGGGACGCGGTCAGGTAGGGTGTGTTTGTTGCTGAGCATGGTGAAGTATAGGTGAGAAAGTAGTTCGTGGGGCGGTCACGGTGATGCCGGCAGTGGAAGGTTGTTGTTTGAGTGGGAAGCCGGTGCATGGAGGAGGTTGAAGAGGGCATTCAGAGCATTAGGTGATTACAAAAGAAATACAAAAAAGAAAGAGCATACTTCATTCATTATATGTGTGCTGCAGGCTTTGGATCCAAGGTAAGAGACGAGGATGCCATAAGTTTATATCTGCGTGAACCCTTTTTGCTTTCATTTTTTTTGAACAAGTAACAGAAGAAGAGAGGAAGGAGGAGGTGTGCTTGAAAAAAGGGAATGTGGGAAGTGGAAATGTTATTTTGTACGCATAGTTCAAAGTGGTGGCTTTTGAAATATTGAAACCAGCAACGTAAAGCACGCAAATTTTGGAAATATAACGCAACAGATGCTTAGTTTTTTTACATTGAAAAATGAAAAGACACGAGGATGCAAAAAGACTCAAATCGGTATAAAGATGTTAGTGGTTCGACTGAATTATAAAATTCAAAATTTTCTACTGACGGAAAACGCAAGAAAACGTAGAAAAATAAGATCGACGGAGCCAAAGAAGTCCGAATTTTGAAAAATGAAAAATGACGTCTTGCTCAGAAGATGGTTTAGAATTTTTCTATGTAAAAATATTTAGGTTTCGAAAATATTTTATTTTCATCGCTTTTTTAACTGATTAAATTGAAGTGAATTTACGCGCGAAATAAACTTTCGTATTTTCGGACGAAAATTTACCAGTTGCTATGTTTAACTCGACGCATTTCAAATATTAATTTTTTATTTCAAAATTTTATCGTTTTAAAATTTCACAAAATTTTAACTAATAACGTTATTAAAAACCGGTTAAATTTACGGGTTGTTACAATATATATATACCCGGGTAGCAAGCCCACAGCACAAGTACAAACTGCAAATATGCTTGCCAATAGCAGGATAATGATGAGTAAGCACCGATGAACCAACCAGGAAAAACACAAGTATCATAACAATATACATTAGAATAAATAATAGAAATGCAAGATATAACTAATGAGAATTCCATCTAGGCCCCAGCACATAAGGAACCAGCCAATAAGATCAGGGCAATATCCAGGAGTAAGGGGAGAGAATATGAATTTCCGATCTTATAATGACCTTAATTTTAGTTAACATTATTTAGACATTTAATTAGATAAATTGAATTAAATAATGTATAAGGTTAAGAGGTTGAGATTTGATAATTAAACTTGAGTCCTGCCTTATGAATGAACTAAAATAAGTAATTAAAAGTTAAGATAACGAGGAGAGAAATTAGAAGGGAAAAATAGGAAGAGCCTTAATTTATATCCTAAAACCTTCTCCTTCCCCACTTCATTCATTCATTTGCATCTTCAAACTAAACTAAAACCTAAGGGGTGTGGCCGGCCATTAAAGAGAAGGGAAACCAAAGATTAAAGTTAGGAGATTTAAGATCAAGAGCTTAGGAAATCAACCTTGATCCATATCTCAACATTCTTAATCAAACCATGGTGAATAATTAGTTTACATCTCACTTTTGATAATGATTTTGGTTTCAAGTTAGATCCAAATTATTTTGCAAGTATCATGCCATGTTTTGATATATTATATGCTTGTTGATGACTTATATGGATTTTATGATATGTTTAGATCAAAAAATCTATCAAATAACATCCAAACGATTTGCGTTTTTAAGATATGGTCAAAAATATTATTTTAGATAGGGGTTTCAAGTTCCATAATTTTCAAAGTAAATATGGATTTATTATGAGTTTTCCAAGAGAGAAAATAGTGGATTTTGGATTTAAATTATTTAAGCAATTAAATAATGTTTTCGGGTTTGAAATTTATATATGTTAGGAAATATATTTAATGTGAATTATTATGAATTTGGATATTTTCCTAAGTGATTAGCTGTGGTTTATAAATTATTTAAGTTATAGGACCTAAATGATTTAAACGTTTTATTAAGGAGAAGTGCTAAATGTTAAATTATCTTCAAAAGGATTCAAACCGGTTTCGGCAGAAATTCTGAAAAGAGAAGTTGATAAAGTTTTATCATCCTATAAGATTTTTACATATGTTGATGGTAGGGGAAAAAGTATTTTCCTTAATAAGCAAAAATGCAGTTTTTATACAAATTACATCTTCGCCACTTAACACTGCTAGCTTCTGACATCATACTCATGCCTCTAACCTTCCGCATCCATTCGGTACCGATATACATGGTATCAAGTTATTGGTATAAAGTGTATTGGACCTATGAGAAAGGTAGTAATGGTGTCGAAGGCATGCATTCGAAAGGGGTGAAGTTGTCTTTTAAAGCTTTTAAACCTGCAGACCTGCCTTTGTTTTAAGGCATGCTTACGAAAGAGTTGTCGCTTTGAACCCCTTCGATATCCTGGTTGCCGCATTGATACATTTCGCCTTTGTTAAAGGTTGCCTTTTTTAACTCCTGAACCAATACATGTGAAAGGGAAGGTGCCACACCTATACCTTTCGACGTGGTTGAGACTGCTTTTCTTTAAGAACATAACTATACGTGCAGAAGCATGTTGCCGTCACCCTAGGACCTTCGAAAGGATAGCTTTCGAATGTGTCCCCTTTTATACTTTGTAGTTTGTTTTGTTTTTAAACTATGGTTTCCAAAGGAATGTTTCCAAGTGCTTCTGTAACGACCCGTAAATTTTAACTGTTTTAATAACGTAATTAGTTGAAATTTTGTGAAATTTCAAACGATAAACTTTTGAAATAAAAATTTGATATTTGGAATGCGTCTAGTTAAACATAGCAACTGGTAAATTTTCATCCGAAAATATGAAAGTTTATTTCGTGCGTAAATTTACTTCAATTTAATCAGTTAAAAAGTGATGAAAATAAAACGTTTTCGAAACCTAAATATTTTTACATAGAAAAATTCTAAACCATCTTCTGAGCAAGACGTCATTTTTCGTTTTTCCAAATTTGGACATCTTTAGCTCCATCGATCTTATTTCTCTGCGTTTTCTAGCACTCTCCGCTAATAGAAAATTCGAATTTTTGTAATTCAATCGTACCACTAATATCCTTATACCGTTTTGATCGTCGCGTCGTGTTAATCTTTGCGGTATATTCACTTCCGTGCTTCGGTGTCCGGTACGCGGCGGAACCCGCGTAACAGATAATCGTATCGATTACAAAATTTCAATATTTATTTTAATGCGTCCATTCAATTGTCCCTAGCATGGTCTAATAGTCGGTTACTGCTTTACGTATTTTTCTGAATCCAAATCTTGTGGCCTTTGCTATTCAAAAGGTGTCATAGTAGGTTAGCATTCATGTATTACTTCTGTTATGCCATCTTGAAAATTTAAAGTTAATAAAATCAAACGTTGCTTTTAACTTGTCTCATTTCCCAGATGCTTTGCCACCTCCATCTTTGTTGTCCCTCTTCATCTTCCTGTATTCATCACTTTAATAAAGAAGATTTATATGGCACTGTACTCTTCATTCTTTTATATTCTCAACTTATTATTAACTCTTGTTATCTCACCGGTTGGATGCAAACAGGCATTTGTATTTAAAATTTATTTTTGAAATCATTGAACCGTCTCACCACTTTTGCGTTGCTGTCGATTTATCCTTCTCACCATTACGAGCAGCTTGACCCATCCTCGATCGCTCCTCTCAATCACCATGGCTGAACGCCCACCTTCCCAAACCATTTCATCAGCTCGCAACCCAATGTCCCACCTCACCGACCCCGCTCCGCCTCTCACGTGCCTAGTATCCGCCTCCATTCACAGCGCAGCCAAGGAACCTCCCATCTCCGGCCTCCTCCTCTGCCACGTCAGCTACTCCGGCCCACGCACTGCTCGACCACCATAACTCCGCTCAGGCCTCACCCACCCCTTCGCCTTCCATCCGGTGACCACGATTGCCGAGGCTTCCCTCAACCATTACCTCGCGGACCCTGGCTCGCCTCCCAACAGCTCCGCCCAGCACGTCGCCTGTCGTATTGACCCATCCACCTTCCCCGGTCTAGCACATCAGCTCATCTATCGGCCAAAGCCACTCACCCAATGGCCGAAACCATGCTCGCCCCTCCCCTGATCCAAGCATCCAACAACCCGAGACCATGCCAGCTGATCTCCAACGTCATCTCGTCTCGTCACTGCCTTGTCTCCTCCTCTTGCCTTGGCCGTGCTTCTCTATTGGTTAAGGTAGTATATTATGAGTTGTTTATATTTATATGTTTGTTTTGTATGTTTCGATTACAGTAAGTTTATATTTAGTTGTATAAGTGGTTATAGTTTAAGTATATATATGCATTGATTCAAGAATATAACATGTATATATATGTTTAAGGTGATTTTTAAAGTAATATTTATATATGTATGTGTGTTCTAAGCATTGACCGTATGTGATATTTATATATATTATATATAACGTGTGTAAAGTATATATATACAGTGAAAATTTGGATGGGATATTCAAACAGTTTGCATATTTGTTTTATATATTAAGGTTATATATAGTTTTGGGATATATGTTTACAGTATTTGAACAATAAATTAGTTCGATATAAGAACTGTTATATAAGCAGAAAAATATACATTAGTATTTTATATTTATAAGGTTGCGACAGTATTATATGTGTGATATATAGGGTAATATTATATATATACAGGAGTACACTTGGTTGTAGTTTATGTAAATTTAAAAGTATGTTCAGACGTGTATATAGCATGTCGGCCTGCATACTTATACCAATTTATGAATATACATATGTTTTGATTTAATTGGCACATGTCTAAATAGCTTGCATACGTTGTTTACACCAATACATATGCGGTCTGCATTTTCATACATGTGACATTTTAAGTCGTGTGGTCTATTGTTCTTATACTTGGATTTAAAAGTGGTAGTCTATGCATTTTTTGTATTGTTTACTGACAAGGAAAAAGAAACAAGTATTTCATTTACAGCTAGCTCTATTGAGATATTAGTCTGCTCTATTGATAGGTTGTATATCTTGACAGTTTAAAAATATACATAGATTTTTTTTAGGTAGTGGTTGCAGTTGTATAGTGTCAGCCTACATAAAAATATACAGTACTATTATGAATTGATGTTTATATATATACTACTGTTAGTACTATATACGTTGTTTTATTTTATATATTTTATAAGTAAGTTATATTTTATATATAGGGTTGGGTAGCTGTCTGCATAAGTGGGGTTTGTTTAAAATTTACCGGAGAGTTGTTGTTATATAAAATATAAGTATGTAAGTTTATACATACATTTATATGTTTGTCTATATATAAGTATTTATGGGTCAAATTTCAAATATATGGAATTTTATTTATGTGTTTGAAATAAATTTTGATTTAAATTATATGTACAAAAATTTATTTTTGGAAAAAATAATAATATATATTTTTATGTATATATCAAGTCGATTCTGATTATTCTCATCGATTTCCATTTATCAGCTCTGATCGTCGAACTCGTATCCATCGTGCTTTGCTTCGAAATTCGTGCTTGGACTTGTAACTCATCTCATTTCATCGTCGAATCTCTCTGGCCTCGAAAGTTGAGCAACCACTCACGATTAATATTCTTTATTTATTAAATTTGATTTCAATTGAAATGATAATTGAAATATACTGCTGTTAGATATTTACACTGTTATTACCTGTATCAGTTCACCTGTGACATCTGACACCATTATCTGTTATTTATAAATGATAATTCAGTTTGGTTGATAATGATTGATTGCTTGATGTTGATATTGGACGTTAAATTGCTAATGTTGTAAGTGATAAATAATTTGAAATTGAAATCGGCATAGGGTAGTTAGATGTGATATATGGTAAATTTGATTAAATGACATTCGTATAATATGACCCCTTTAATGTTAAATTTATTGACATGTAGGATTTGTTTAATTACACCTTGAACCACTGAATGTATGTTGTTAAATTGATGATGTATGAAATTGTAAATAGATATCAAGTGAAGAACCATATAAATAGTGCAATAATCTTTAATCTACATGAAATGATAGTGTAGATTCTAGAAATAATTATATTAATTTGCACAAACAACAATGTGAATTAATACGATTATTTCGGGGTTATTTGAATTGATTATTGGATTGATATTGATTGTTGTTATTGCTTGTTTATTTACTTTGACACCATCCCAGTTATCACACTGAAAGTTCCCTTTGCTATGCTTTGATTTTGTATTGAATTGGAATCGGGTTGAAATGATAAATACCCAAATAAACTTTGACTTAGGATAGAGAACTAAATAAAACCGATTGGCCAATAATTTGATTTAAAAATAAAACGAAGATTTTATTTGAATAAATAATATGGTTTTGAAATGAAGTTGAAATTTGAATTTTTAATGAAAGGAAAATGTTAATATTTAATAATCTGAAACAAAATATTAACAATGTAATTGATGAAAGAATGTTGTTTAATTTGAGAAATGATTGAATTAAGTTTGAAATGATTTAATAATCAAGTTTGAAATTATAATTAAGTTTGAAACTATTAAACTTTGAAATTATTTATTAATTAAGCTTTGGAAAATTATTTAAGTAAGTAAATAAGTGAAATTGAATTTCTTTAACAAGAATTAAAATGTTATTTATTGAAATTAATGTAAGACTTGTAATTTAAAGAATTGATTTGACGAATCTAATTTAATTAAATTTGTAAGTTTTGATATATTGGAGTTGAACTTAAGTAATTGATTTATTGAATTGGAAATTAAATAGAAATTGTTTTGAATGATAAATTAACTTAACGAATATTGAATAAAATCGATAAATGAACTTAAATTGATTTGAATGTAGAATAAATCATTTTAAATGATTTCGGAATGAAACTTATATACGAATTTAAATGAATATTGGAATGGTTTTAGATAAAAAAAAATTGAAATTGTATTATAAGATTTTGAAATGGTAATTTGGATGTTTTGAAACGTAAATTTTTGGAAATTGGTTTAGAAAGAGAAATGAAATGTTGGTTTACAAATTCTATTTGAAATTGATTTTGATTTGGTTTTGAAATTTACTAAACGACCAATCGATGTAATAATTACGAAAGTTATTAAAGAGACCGGAATCGGTTAGGGACATACTCACTGTCTAAACCGAAACCACTTTAATAACTATACGCGGAGTGTGATCCAGAATGAAGTGGTTGGAATGATGTACGTGATGACTGAAGAAAAAGAACGATAATGGATAGCCATGACACTCGTGTCAAATTGGAAATGACTAAAACAGGAGCCGTGCCGGGCCAAATGGGGGGTTAGCTACCTCGAACGAACACACTTCTTCGAAAACTACTCATTACTTGTTGTCGATTGGTGCACCCTTGATTTGGGAGTGTTGTTTCGCGGTGTTGCGGTCGCTGCGGCGATGCGTTCTCACCAGTCCAGATCAGGCAAACGGTAGTTTCACTACCTTGGGTATTGCCTCATGTGCCTTGTCATACTTGTATCCCTATACGCGACCACTACGATTTGTTTTGTGTTATACCTATGGAGTACTCCCTGATATCCCATTAGTTTACGGTGGAGTTTACAGTGCTGTATAGACTATAACGCTTATATAAAATGTGTTAAGGGGGATAATGGTAACGCCTTAACACTATTTTGATACCTTATATTACCGATAGACATTATCTACTTAGAGTACATTACTACCTAGTAGATAGTTTAACGGATCCTTAAAGGATGGTTATTCCAAACATCCTTTGAGTTACTTGTATTTCAGTTGCTATTTCACTTGAGTTGGATTTATTGATATAAGAATGTTAATCCTGACTCGAGTGTTTTGTGTTTTGCTTTACGCTCGGGTCAGACTGAGTGTACCAGTATTCGAGACTCACCTTTGGAGTTGGAGCTTTGCTTGAAGATCCAGCCATCTATTCTGCTTTCAGTATTCGATGATTCCAGTGATGTATTCTGATTTGTATCTGATGTATCGTATTACTCTTCCGTTGTATCTGGTTTAACTCTGATGTAATTTATATATTTATATAGTAGCTTCATGAACTACTATCTCTTTTATTTCCGCTGCAATTATTACTCTGTGTCTGTGATCTGTGATTATTTTATTTACTGTATATGCTCAGTTTTGCCAATTTAAATTAACAACGCGGTATTTTGAATTATTCAAGTCCGACATGTGCGGATGCGAATGGTCCAAAATAGCGGGTCGTTATAGTTGGTATCAGAGCTTTGGTAGCTCTAGGCAAAACTTAGCATATAGGGAAAATGTATTTACAGAATCACGCTCATTCGAGTTTTAATCTCTTCCTTTTGACTCGATTCCTTTGAATCTTGGAACGTTCCCTGCGATTCCAAAATCCATTCGTGCCACCTGCTATTCGTCTTCTTTAAATTCCGGAGCACCCCATAACTCCATTTTGAATGATATCTATAATAGATCGGCGGTCTCGCCAATCTTCGAATGATTCGTAAAAGAGCAAAACTCTTTTACAATTGGCATTGATTTACCGGAGATTTCTGTATCCTCGGTTTACAATGCTATCTATCTCCTGCTATACCTGAATTCTATTTCTTGAGATAGAATGTCGATTTGCCTCGGAATTCTACATTGATCTTATTCTTGAAGTCACGGTTGACCCGGTTAAGGTTGCCCGTGATTTATATAAACTCATCCACCTTCTTATTTGTTATTTAAATCATCTTATCTTCTGTTTCAAACTTATCTTCGAATAAAAAATTCTCTTTGATTTGATTTCTATCAAATTTGAATCTCTATCTTTGCTTTGAAATTTATTCTTATATAGTCGAGCAGGGAAGTGTATTTGTAAATTAATATTTAAAATGTTTTAGAATATATTGTGTTGTTTGAGTTGTTGATGTTGATTTGGGTTTTCGATCGATTCGTCTGATCAACGCTATCGATAGGATTTCCAAAACACTTGAGCAGAGCAAACTGACACAATATCGTTTTCAAATGTGGTAAATAAAATAAAGTTTCGTATGATTATATTATGAAACTAAGTTGTTAATAAATTTGTTGTCAGAAATAATAATATTTGATTTTCATTTATTGTTTTGTAAACCATTGATTATTGCATAATATAAATAAATGAATTTATGAAACTTGGTTATAAATTGATTTGGGATTTGAAAGGAATTTAAATAAAAAAAAATTGAGAATTTAATTTCCGGTGATTTCAAACTTTGATTTGAAGTTTTAAAGTGTATAGTATTTAAAATATTTCGAATATAAATCGTTTTCAAAGAATTTTAAAATGTTGAAATCAGTACTCTTCTCTTTGTCGCTGGAAAATAATTTCGGTGATGGCGGCCGCATCATCGACATTCATTTTCGAGTTTCGAAGTGGAGAAACAATTCTGTGGCTTTGCTACGGTTTTGTTTGAAAAAAAAATTGATTTGAATTTCTTAAATATGACTGGATTTATATATATATAGGTATATTATTTTAAATTAAATTTGATTTAATATATATAGTATATACGTAATTATTTCTAAAGGGTTTGAAATTAAACGGAAATTTAATTCTTAAAAAAAACCATGTTAAAAGATGTTTTCAATTATAAATAAAACTAAATTTTGGATAAATATCTAAACTTGAAATAATCGAATTGGAAAATTTTATTTGTATAGCACTAAATTGCATTTCAATATAACTTACCTAAATTATTCAGAAGTTAAAATGAAATTGGATAATATACAATATAAAATAATTTTATATATAAAATTGGAGTGTTTATAATAAATGTTATGCACTTAGATTTTAATTATAAAAATGCTAATAAAGATGATAGGATAATAAGTAATTGAATAATAGATGAGACAAATAAATTTGTTTTGAAAGAATTAATAAATTGAAATTTGATCAACTTATGAAAATACCTTGAATTTAAAAGCAATTAGTGAATATAAATTAATTTAAATCGAAACTTTTATGGTTTAAATTAATTTATGTGGGTTAAATATTTGTGATAAGATATATTAAGTGGAATATATTTAACAATAATTTGGAATAAAGAAGAATTTAAATTGCTGAAAAAATATGATTGTAATAAAAGACTATTCAAATTTATGATTTTAGAAATTGGTTAATTAAACATAATTGGATAATAAGATAATAAATTTAGAAATAATTAAGATTTGATTTCACTTAAGTTGGAATTTATATGGCTTTAAATTAGTTGTTTATTTTGAATATTAATTAGTTTAATTTGAAATTTATATGGTTTTAAATCAGTTGTTTAAATTAACTGTTTTACTTGTATTCCAATCTTTTCTTTCTGGTTGTTTCTATTCTCCTACCTCCATTCTTTTCGGGGACGAAAAGTTTTGAGTGGGGGAGAGTGTAACGACCCATAAATTTTAACTGTTTTAATAACGTAATTAGTTGAAATTTTGTGAAATTTCAAATGATAAAATTTTGAAATAAAGATTTGATATTTGGAATGCGTCTAGTTAAACATAGCAACTGGTCAATTTTCATCCGAAAATATGAAAGTTTATTTCGTGCGTAAATTTACTTCAATTTAATCAGTTAAAAAGTGATGAAAATAAAACGTTTTCGAAACCTAAATAATTTTACAAAGAAAAATTCTAAACCATCTTCTGAGCAAGACGTCATTTTTCGTTTTTCCAAATTCGGACATCTTTAGCTCCGTCGATCTTATTTCTCTGCGTTTTCTAGCACTTTCCGCTAATAGAAAATTCGAATTTTTGTAATTCAATCATACCACTGATATCCTTATACCGTTTTGATCGTCGCGTCGTGTTAATCTTTGCGGTATATTCACTTCCGTGCTTCGGTGTCCGGTACGCGGCGGAACCCGCGTAATAGATAATCGTATCGATTACAAAATTTCAATATTTATTTTAATGCGTCCATTCAATTGTCCCTAGCATGGTCTAATAGTCGGTTACTGCTTTACGTATTTTTCTGAATCCAAATCTTGTGGCCTTTGCTATTCAAAAGGTGTCATAGTAGGTTAGCATTCATGTATTACTTCTGTTACGCCATCTTGAAAATTTAAAGTTAATAAAATCAAATGTTGCTTTTAACTTGTCTCATTTCCCAGATGCTTTGCCACCTCCATCTTTGTTGTCCCTCTTCATCTTCCTGTATTCATCACTTTAATAAAGAAGATTTATATGGCACTGTACTCTTCATTCTTTTATATTCTCAACTTATTATTAACTCTTGTTATCTCACCGGTTGGATGCAAACAGGCATTTGTATTTAAAATTTATTTTTGAAATCATTGAACCGTCTCACCACTTTTGCGTTGCTGTCGATTTATCCTTCTCTCCATCGCGAGCAGCTTGACCCATCCTCGATCGCTCCTCTCAATCACCATGGCTGAACGCCCACCTTCCCAAACCATTTCATCAGCTCGCAACCCAATGTCCCACCTCATCGACCCCGCTCCGCCTCTCACGTGCCTAGTATCCGCCTCCATTCACAGCGTAGCCAAGGAACCTCCCATCTCCGGTCTCCTCCTCTGCCACGTCAGCTACTCCGGCCCACGCACAGCTCGACCACCATAACTTCGCTCAGGCCTCACCCACCCCTTCGCCTTCCATCCGGTGACCACGATTGCCGAGGCTTCCCTCAACCATTACCTCGCGGACCCTGGCTCGCCTCCCAACAGCTCCGCCCAGCACGCCGCCTGTCGTATTGACCCATCCACCTTCCCCGGTCTAGCACAGCAGCTCATCTATCGGCCAAAGCCACTCACCCAATGGCCGAAACCATGCTCGCCCCTCCCCTGATCCAAGCATCCAACAACCCGAGACCATGCCAGCTGATCTCCAACGTCATCTCGTCTCGTCACTGCCTTGTCTCCTCCTCTTGCCTTGGCCGTGCTTCTCTATTGGTTAAGGTAGTATATTATGAGTTGTTTATATTTATATGTATGTTTTGTATGTTTCGATTACAGTAAGTTTATATTTAGTTGTATAAGTGGTTATAGTTTAAGTATATATATGCATTGATTCAAGAATATAACATGTATATATATGTTTAAGGTGATTTTTAAAGTAATATTTATATATGTATGTGTGTTCTAAGCATTGACCGTATGTGATATTTATATATATTATATATAACGTGTGTAAAGTATATATATACAGTGAAAATTTGGATGGGATATTCAAACAGTTTGCATATTTGTTTTATATATTAAGGTTATATATAGTTTTGGGATATATGTTTACAGTATTTGAACAATAAATTAGTTCAATATAAGAACTGTTATATAAGCAGAAAAATATACATTAGTATTTTATATTTATAAGGTTGCGACAGTATTATATGTGTGATATATAGGGTAGTATTATATATATACAAGAGTACACTTGGTTGTAGTTTATGTAAATTTAAAAGTATGTTCAGACGTGTATATAGCATGTCGGCCTGCATACTTATACCAATTTATGAATATACATATGTTTTGATTTAATTGGCACATGTCTGAATAGCTTGCATGCGTTGTTTACACCTATACATATGCAGTCTGCATTTTCATACATGTGACATTTTAAGTCGTGTGGTCTATTGTTCTTATACGTGGATTTAAAAGTGGTAGTCTATGCATTTTTTGTATTGTTTACTGACAAGGAAAAAGAAACAAGTATTTCATTTACAGCTAGCTCTATTGAGATATTAGTCTGCTCTATTGATAGGTTGTATATCTTGACAGATTAAAAATATACATAGATTTTTTTAGGTAGTGGTTGCAGTTGTATAGTGTCAGCCTACATAAAAATATAAAGTACTATTATGAATTGATGTTTATATATATACTACTGTTAGTACTATATACGTTGTTTTATTTTATATATTTTATAAGTAAGTTATATTTTATATATAGGGTTGGGTAGCTGTCTGCATAAGTGGGGTTTGTTTAAAATTTACCGGAGAGTTGCTGTTATATAAAATATAAGTATGTAAGTTTATACATACATTTATATGTTTGTCTATATATAAGTATTTATGGGTCAAATTTCAAATATATGGAATTTTATTTATTTGTTTGAAATAAATTTTGATTTAAATTATATGTACAAAAATTTATTTTTGGAAAAAATAATAATATATATTTTTATGTATATATCAAGTCGATTCTGATTATTCTCATCGATTTCCATTTATCAGCTCTGATCGTCGAACTCGTATCCATCAAGCTTTGCTTCGAAATTCGTGCTTGGACTTGTAACTCATCTCATTTCATCGTCGAATCTCTCTGGCCTCGAAAGGTGAGCAACCACTCACGATTAATATTCTTTATTTATTAAATTTGATTTCAATTGAAACGATAATTGAAATATGCTGCTGTTAGATATTTACACTGTTATTACCTGTATCAGTTCACCTGTGACATCTGACACCATTATCTGTTATTTATAAATGATAATTCAGTTTGGTTGATAATGATTGATTGTTTGATGTTGATATTGGAAGTTAAATTGCTAATGTTGTAAGTGATAAATAATTTGAAATTGAAATCGGCATAGGGTAGTTAGATGTGATATATGGTAAATTTGATTAAATGACATTCGTATAATATGACCCCTTTAATGTTAAATTTATTAACACGTAGGATTTGTTTAATTACACCTTGAACCACTGAATGTATGTTGTTAAATTGATGATGTATGAAATTGTAAATAGATATCAAGTGAAGAACCAAATAAATAGTGTAATAATCTTTAATCTACATGAAATGATAGTGTAGATTCTAGAAATAATTATATTAATTTGCACAAACAACAATGTGAATTAATACGATTATTTCGGGGTTATTTGAATTGATTATTGGATTGATATTGATTGTTGTTATTGCTTGTTTATTTACTTTGACACCATCCCAGTTATCACACTGAAAGTTCCCTTTGCTATGCTTTGATTTTGTATTGAATTGGAATCGGGTTGAAATGATAAATACCCAAATAAACTTTGACTTAGGATAGAGAACTAAATAAAACCGATTGGCCAATAATTTGATTTAAAAATAAAACGAAGATTTTATTTGAATAAATAATATGGTTTTGAAATGAAGTTGAAATTTGAATTTTTAATGAAAGGAAAATGTTAATATTTAATAATCTGAAACAAAATATTAACAATGTAATTGATGAAAGAATGTTGTTTAATTTGAGAAATGATTGAATTAAGTTTGAAATGATTTAATAATCAAGTTTGAAATTATAATTAAGTTTGAAATTATTAAACTTTGAAATTATTTATTAATTAAGCTTTGGAAAATTATTTAAGTAAGTAAATAAGTGAAATTGAATTTCTTTAACAAGAATTAAAATGTGATTTATTGAAATTAATGTAAGACTTGTAATTTAAAGAATTGATTTGACGAATCTAATTTAATTAAATTTGTAAGTTTTGATATATTGGAGTTGAACTTAAGTAATTGATTTATTGAATTGGAAATTAAATAGAAATTGTTTTGAATGATAAATTAACTTAACGAATATTGAATATAATCGATAAATGAACTTAAATTGATTTGAATGTAGAATAAATCATTTTAAATGATTTCGGAATGAAACTTATATACGAATTTAAATGAATATTGGAATGGTTTTAGATAAAAAAAAATTGAAATTGTATTATAAGATTTTGAAATGGTAATTTGGATGTTTTGAAACGTAAATTTTTGGAAATTGGTTTAGAAAGAGAAATGAAATGTTGGTTTACAAATTCTATTTGAAATTGAATTTGATTTGGTTTTGAAATTTACTAAACAACCAATCGGTGTAATAATTACGAAAGTTATTAAAGAGGCCGGAATCGGTTAGGGACATACTCACTGTCTAAACCGAAACCACTTTAATAACTATACGCGGAGTGTGATCCAGAATGAAGAGGTTGGAATGATGTACGTGATGACTGAAGAAAGAGAACGATAATGGATAGCCTTGACACTCGTGTCAAATTGGAAATGACTAAAACAGGAGCCGTGCCGGGCCAAATGGGGGGTTAGCTACCTCGAGCGAACACACTTCTTCGAAAACTACTCATTACTTGTTGTCAATTAGTGCACCCTTGATTTGGGAGTGTTGTTTTGTGGTGTTGCGGTCGCTGCGGCGATGCGTTCTCACCAGTCCGGATCAGGCAAACGGTAGTTTCACTACCTTGGGTATTGCCTCATGTGCCTTGTCATACTTGTATCCCTATACGCGACCACTACGATTTGTTTTGTGTTATACCTATGGAGTACTCCCTGATATCCCATTAGTTTACGGTGGAGTTTACAGTGCTGTATAGACTATAACGCTTATATAAAATGTGTTAAGGGGGATAATGGTAACGCCTTAACACTATTTTGATACCTTATATTACTCATAGAAATTATCTACTTAGCGTACATTACTACCTAGTAGATAGTTTAACGGATCCTTAAAGGATGGTTATTCCAAACATCCTTTGAGTTACTTGTATTTCAGTTGCTATTTCACTTGAGTTGGATTTATTGATATAAGAATGTTAATCCTAACTCGAGTGTTTTGTGTTTTGCTTTACGCTCGGGTCAGACTGAGTGTACCAGTATTCGAGACTCACCTTTGGAGTTGGAGCTTTGCTTGAAGATCCAGCCATCTATTCTGCTTTCAGTATTCGATGATTCCAGTGATGTATTCTGATTTGTATCTGATGTATCGTATTACTCTTCCGTTGTATCTGGTTTAACTCTGATGTAATTTATATATTTATATAGTAGCTTCATGAACTACTATCTCTTTTATTTCCACTGCAATTATTACTCTGTGTCTGTGATCTGTGATTATTTTATTTACTGTATATGCTCAGTTTTGCCAATTTAAATTAACAACGCGGTATTTTGAATTATTCAAGTCCGACATGTGCGGATGCGAATGGTCCAAAATAGCGGGTCGTTATAGCTTCGAAAGATATGTTTTAAATGTTTCGAAAGGAATGTTTCCAAGTGTTTCGAAAGGTAGTTTAATTATTTCGAAAGCGGAACTCTAAGATCTTAAGTAATGATTTCAAAGGGTCTATTTCCAATGCTTTCGAAAGGGATGCTTTCAACGATTTCGAAAGGGATTGTTTAAGGTTTTAAGCAATAGTTTCGAAGGTATTGTTTTGGCTTTATGGCCCAATGTTTTCTAAGTTAAAAAGGGATTTAACTTATTTCAAAGGGATAGATAACCCTATTGAATTTAGGTTTCCATCAATATTGTTTTATAAAGCATATATCATGGCATAAGTATTTTGAGTAAAGCAAAGAGTATGATTCCTTGATTACAAAGATATGATTTCAAAGGTAAATCATTTGTAAATATTGTTTTCAAGGAAATGAAATTTGAATAGGGTGGTCAGCCCTGATATTTGATAAGTATATGACTCAAATATTTGAAGACCAGATGGAACTGGTGTGGGGTCGTACCCTATACTTTGGCTAGTAGCCCCTAGCTAATGTAAGTCCAAAATTCCAGTGTGTAGGGCTTTGTCACAGGCATGACTAAAATGATGTTACACATAGAAAGGAATACACAGAGTAGAGATAGGTTATTGGTGAGCCCGCAAAACCATTAGGATCAGCAGACCCTAGGAGAAGTAAGTTAAGGACAGACCATCCAATACCGTGTCCAACAGAAGTTAGAATATTTATTATGTCTAGTAGGCCCGAGTCGGCCAGTGGTTAATAGTCAGCCAGATAAAACTATAACGTTTGGACAGATAGTCCATTGATTACATGATTTATATGCATATAGTTTATTGCTATTGTTGTTATAATCAGTTTGATTGCAGAATTTTGATTTGCAAAAGATATGATTTTAAAAGGATATTGGTGAGGGGAAACCCGTTCCGCTAAGCGGTATGGTCTCACTTAATATCAGTAATACAAGATGTAATAGAATTATTCATACCAGGCTTTATGTCTGACTCGAAGTTTATGTTTATCGCTCAAACTCTCGGGTGCTCAAAATTAAATTTGAGTAGATTGAGAGTTAAGGATTTTTCAGGTTTAATAGGTTGGACAAATAAGCTTCTGAAGACGTGCAGGAGGCAAAGCTAGCTATGTAGGAGTTATTTAATATTATTTCCACTATGATGTATTTATGATAGATATGTCTATCTATTTAGTACTCTGATCATCCAAGGGGGCATCTTTATATGTCTCTCTTAACATAATTTTTAATAATTAATTTGATCAAAACCTAGGAATCGTTTTGGTATTATGTAACTGAATATGAAATATTGATTTGAAATGTAATTAGAAAAGCTATTTTGAAATATGTATCGATTTTGTTTCATATTCATATGCTTATGATATTATGGATACCATTAACACTACCATATTTCATCACCGAAGGTTAAATACTATAGATAACTACAACATCTATAACACTTAGCTTTACGCCTTGAGATAGTGGATGTTAGAACTTAGTATCAAATCATAGGTTTATGAAAACTTAAAAGAAATTTTAAACTTAAAATGATTTTTGAAAACGTAATCCTAAAGAATTAGGGAAAAGATTGGGGTATGGGATAATGTTATAATAACATACTTGTATTTTCTATATATAAGTATATGCTTTATCTCTATTATCCCATCTTTCTTAGGCTATTCTTCTGTATCTTACAAAGACTCGAATGTAGATTTTAAGGAAGTAAGATATGGATGCTAGGAATGGAAGAGTTAACCTTGGTGGAGGAAGCACCACAACTAATGGAAATGCCAGACCGAATACTCGAAGGAATCTAGGTCGGACACAAACTGCTAATTTGGGCACTGGAGCACGGAAAGTTGATATGCAAGCAATGTATCAGTTCTTCGTCAACATGATGCAAGCTGGAGCTGCTGCAGGATTAGTTGGAGGAAATGTTAGAGAAGGAAATTGGGAAGCTCCAGTGGCTAACAGCTATGCAGTGTTGAGTATGGACTACGCTAGGCTTGAAGGAAAGCGGTTCATTGGAACTAAGGGCCCAATTGAAGTGGAGAACTAGTTGCTTCATTGCAAAAGGATTATTACTGATTTAGGACTCAACGATGAGTAGAAAAGGAGATTGGCATCTAGACAATTGCAAGGAGCAGCACTATATCGGTGAAATAGTGTTACCATAGGAGTAGCTGAAGAGGATTAGACTTGGCGGAAATTAGAAGGAGATTTGAGGAAAGATTCATGTCGGAGATCGCCAAGTCAACTTTGCTCAGTTTGTTGAGTTGGTGCAGGAGACATGACAGTGCTTGAGTATGCTACCAGATTTGAGGAATTAGTGAGATACGGATATGCTATGGTTGATACAGTTATCAAAAGGAATGAGAAGTTCATCCATGGATTGAGACTCGAGCTTGCTAAAGCAACTTTACTACATATTATGGATCTGTGCGATGTAGTTGTTGAGATGGCTTTGAAGAATGAGGAGATGCTCACTTTCTTTAACGGTAACAAAGCAATGGAGACTCAAGTTGGGAAGAACCAGAAGCGAAATTTTTCCACAAGAAGGGAGCTCAGAAGAGTGGAGCTGCCAAGAAAGGAAAGACAGAAGTTATCTGCTACAAGTGTAATAAGAAAGAGAAATTCGCTAATGAATGTCATTCAGGAGATCGAAAGAAAATGATTGGTATCAAATGCTTCAACTGTGATCAGATTGGACAATGTAAGAACCAATGCAAGGAAACAGCCAAGAATGGAAAGGGCAAAGTGTTTTCATTGGAACCAGCTACCTCAAGGCCAACAGTTGGGGAGAAAGGAAATGTTGTGTTGGGAGATACGCTTTTGATTCATGGTATGTCAGTTAGATTTCTATTTGATATTGGTGCATTGCATTCTTTTATATCTCATAGTTTGGCAGATAAGCTTAACCTAGAACCCTCGTACCTAGTTACATCCTTAAGGGTTGCGAATCCAATAGGAGGGTATGCGACTCTAGGAATAATATGTGTCCAGTTAGAGTTTTAATTGTTAGGTCATATATTTTCTTGTAGTTTGCATATATTTGATTTTGTAGGTTTCGGAATTATTTTGGGTATAGATTGGTTAAGTAAGTACGATGCTAGGATATTTTTCCATGATAGGAAAATATCACTTAGACACCCTAGTTGTAGTGATCGGATTATATATTCCGTAGAAAACCCTAGTTTTGAGATTAATGCTTTGTTTGGTATTATCGAAGAAGAAGACTTATTGAATCAAGTTTCCATTGTTAGAGAATTCGCAGATGTCTTTGAGCCCATAATAGGACTACCGCCGAAACGAACGATTGAGTTTTGGATAGATTTAGCACCAGAGGATGAACTTGTGAGTAGATCGCCAAGTAGAATGATAACTACCAAGATGAAGGAGCTAAAGGTGCAATTATTGGATTTAGAAGGTAAGAATTTTATTAGACCAAGCAGTTCGCCTTGGGGAGTAGCCGCAGTATTTGTTAAGAAACCGGATGGATCATTGAGGTTGTGTATGGATTATCGTAAGCTGAATGAGAAGACGATAAAGAACTGATATCTGTTACCTAGGATTGATGATTTGTTTAATCGGTTGAGTGGAGCCAAAGTATTTTCTCAGTTGGATTTGGTAACAGGGTTCCATCAACTTAGAATAGTAAAGGATAGTATTCCTTTAACGGCGTTTAGGACCAGATATGGATCGTGCGAATGGTTAGTGATGCCGTACGGATTAATTAATGTGTCAGCATTCTTCGTGGACTTAATGAACAGAATCTTCCAAGAGAATCTGCACATATTAGTATTAGTATTCATAGGCGACATATTGATATATTCCAAGGATGAAAGAGATCATGAAGTTCATCTTAGGATAGTGCTTCAGACACTAAGGCAGCATCAGTTGAAGGCAAAGTTTTCGAAGTGTCACTTTTGGAAGAAGGAAGTGAAGTTTCTTGGTCATGTAGTCTCATAGAAAGGGGCACCAGTAGATCCTGCTAAGATCGAGGCAGTAAATAATTGAAAGAGAATCGAGTCGACAGTGACCGAGATAAAGAGATTTCTTGGATTAGCAGGATATTATCGGAGATTCATTAAGGATTTCTCACGGATAGCAGCATCGATGACTAAGCTAACTAGGAAAGAGGTGAAGTATGTTTGGATAGATAAATGTGAGGAAGCATTCCATAAGTTGAAACATTTATTGACTAATGCACCTGTGTTAGTTGTTCCAAAGGAGAATCGAGACTTAGTTGTTTATAGAATTCGTGTGGAACATGATTAGGAGCTATGCTAATGCAGAGGAGTAAAGTGATTGCCTATGCTTCTCGACAGCTCAGACCGCATGAAGTTAGATATCTAACTTATGATTTGGAATTAGCTACGGTAATATTCACATTGAAGGTGTGGAGACATTACCTTTTGGGAGAAAGATTCGAGCTGTTTATGGATCATAAGTCACTAAGATATTTATTCTCTAAGAAGGATTTGAATATGAGATAGCAGAGATGGTTAGAGTTCATAGTTGCATATGACTTTGGTATTGAGTACACACCAGGAAAAGGAAATAAGGTTGCATATGCACTTAGCAGAAAACATCAAAATGCAGTATTGGCAATGATAGTGGAGTGGAAAGATTTAGAAGCATTGACTACATGCGGAGTACAATGGAGATCTGAGGCTAGTTCTAGTCAGAAACCGCCATGTTATCATGTTTAGAAGTTTGACCGATGATGTTCGAAAGGATTTCTTCTAAACAAGGAGAAGATCCATTATTAGCCGAGCGGATTAAAAGGTTAAGGAATGGAACAGAGAGCAATGACTTGAAATATTTCAGTCTTAACCAAAATGGTTGGTTGAGAAAGAAAGGACGACTATGTGTTCCGAGTGTGGGAAACATTAGGAAGGAAGTTCTTAGAGAATGTCATCGTTCGAAGTTCACTCATCCGGGAGGAACAAAGATGTATCAAGATACGAAGAGAAGTTTCTTCTAGGAAGGTATGAAGAGAGATGTAGGCTTATGGATGAGGCGGTGTTTGAACTGTCAACAGGTAAAAGCTAAACATCAAAAACCGAGTGGGTTACTTCAGACTTTGGATGTTTTAGTTTGGAAATGGGATTCTATCTCAATGGATTTCATAGAGGGGTTGCCAAGGTCAAATAGAGGAAATGAGAGTATTTGGGTTATAGTGGATAGATTGACTAAAAGTACACACTTTATACCCATTAAATGGACCAGAACAGCACAAGATTTAGCTAAGTTATTCATGAGGAATATAGTTAGACTGCATGGAATTCCTAGTAGTATAGTAAGCGATAGAGATTCCTTATTCACTAGTGAGTTCTAGAAGAGTCTATAGAATACTTTAGGTACCAAGCTCAGTTTGAGTACCACTTACCATCCGTAGACAGATGGGAAAACGGAGAGATGACAAAGTCTTAGAGGATTTGTTAAGAGCTTGTGTGCTAGATTTTGGAGGATCATGGGAAGACCATCTACACTTAGTCGAGTTTCGTATAACAATATTTATCAGACTAGCATGGGATGGCACCATTTGAAGCTTTGTATGGAAGGCCAGGCAAATCTCCCGTTTGTTGGTTAGAGAAAGGGGATAGATTAGTTCTTGGTCTAGATTTGGTTAGAGAAGCTACAGAAAAGATTAAGTTAATTCGGGCTAGAATGAAGGAGGCTCGGTCAAGGCAGAAGTGTTATGCTGATAAAAGATGGAAAGACTTAGAGTTCTCGGTTGGAGATCATGTTTTCGTCAAGGTGTCACCGATAAAAGGTGTGACCGGATTTGGAAAGTTAGGAAAATTGGCACCAAGATTTGTTGAACCATTTCCTATTGTAGAAAGGATCGGGAAACTCACGTATAGGGTAGAGTTACCGAATAGTTTGGCAGGAACCCACAATGTTTTCCATATTTCTCATCAAAGGAAGTGTATTCGAGATCCAAAGAGTACTATTACACTGACTGTGTTAGAAGATCTAGTTGTGGAATCATATATGACTATAGTTAGAAAACCAGTTCGTATAGTTGTGAGAGATGAGAAGAGATTAAGGAACAAGACAGTCATATTAGTCAAAGTCCAGTGGAGTGACGACGAGAGACTGTTCTTGGGAAACCGAGAGCAGAATTAAGGACACTTATCCTGACTTGTTTCATGGTATGTTTTACCTTTATGTCTGATTGTTGTAGATACATTATCGTAATTTCGAGGATGAAATTCTTTAAGGAGGGGAGCTTGTAATGACCCTAATTTTAGTTAATGTTATTTAGACATTTAATTAGATAAATTAAATTAAATAATATAGTAAGTTAAGAGGTTGAGATTTGATAATTAAACTTAAGTCGTACCTTATAAATGAACTAAAATAAGTAATTAAAACTTAAGATAAGGAGGAGGAAAATTAGAAGGGAAAAAATAGGAAGAGCCTTATTTTATATCCTAAAACCCTCTCATTCTTCACTTCATTCATTCATTTGCACCTACAAACTAAACTAAAACTAAGGGGTGTGGCCGGCCATTAAAGAGAAGGGAAAACAAAGATTAAAGCTAGGAGATTCAAGATCAAGAGCTTAGGAGATAAACCTTGATCCAAATCTCAACATTCTTAATCAAACTAAAGTGAATAATTAGTTTACATCTCACTTTTAATAATGATTTCGGTTTCAAAATTAAATTTGAGTAGATTGAGAGTTAAGGATCTTTCAGGTTTAGTTGGTTGGACGAATAAGATTCCGAAGACATGCAGGAGACAAAGCTATCTATGTAGGAGTTATTTAATATTATTTCAGTTGTGATGTATTCATGACAGATATGTCTATCTACTTAGTACTTTGATCATCCAAGAGGACATTTTCATATGTCGCTCTTGGCGTAATTTGTAATAATTATATTTGATTAATACCTGAGAATCATTTTGGGATTATGTAATTGAATATGAAATATTAATCTGAAATGTAATCTGAAAAGCTATTTTGAAATCTATATTGATTTTGTTTCATATTCATATGCTTCTGATATTGTGGATACCATTAACACTAATGTATTTTGTCATCGAAGGTTAACTACTATAGATGATTGCAGCATTTGTAGCACTTAGCTTTGGACCACGAGATAGGGGATGTTAGAGATCCCAGTCAGGAGCTGCCAAAATTGCCTCAATATTAGCCCCAAATTTACCGTCATTGCATAGGACAAGCTCATCATCTATAAGTCTATAATAGAGTTCACGCTCGTCTATATCATCGTCTGGTATCCATTTGGAGAATACCTGCCACCCCGAATGGTAGCACAAACCATTTTCCCTATCAGACCAGGTTCCTACTTTGTTGTAACATACCAGCCGCATGCCTTTGGCTAGCTTAGCATTAATTTCCTTATTTATGCACTCAGCACTAGAAGGGTCGGATTATAGAGCATTTATAAATTTCAGTTTTAAGCAAGTGATAGATGAAAAAGGCGGTGGCACCTGGGAAGTTTCATGGGAGTCTTGGATCGGCAAGGGAGGAGGTGACACATGGGAAGGGTAGATGGAGAGTATAGGATCGGATCACGGGTTGGAGGATTGATTGGGGGGATAGCCATAGGGTCGAAGGAAAGAGGATCAGGAGGGTGCAATGGTGGGGAAGTGAGAATGGGTGGGACGAGAGGGTTAGAATGAGAGATGTGGGGAACTTTGATCTGCCAACACCTAGATGGAGGTTTGGGTAGGGGATTCTTAAGTAGAAGCTTATTTGGATCTGCACTAGAATAAGGACAAGAAGAAGTGATGTGGCCAAAAGAGTGACATAGGTCGCAAATAAGCGGCTTTCACTAATATGAAATGTCAATGTAGCTTATCCTATCAACAGCTAGGGAGATAGGAATACTAGAGGGCAATTGCCTAGAAGGGGAAATCTCGATTAGTGCCTCGGCAAAATGAAGAAGATGCCTACATTCAGTGGAAATATCGAAATAAATCAGCTGACCAAGCGATTGGAAAACGTAAGGTATATATGAGATATGCACCCACACTACAATAGATAAAAACTTGATCATGAGCAAGATAAACACATGGGTTCCATTGGGTGATAATGAACACTTTACCTTTAATGATAATAGGATCAGATTTCAGAACATGAGCTCTCTTACGAGGACAAGAAAACTTAAAAAAATACATTAAATTATCGCATCTGACATTTACTGGTCCATGCAAATACCACAAACCAAGAACATGTTTTTTCACAACAAAATAATGAGGGGCCTCATCCAAAACGAAACCAACCAAATAGTCTTTCCAGAACTCAGTACCCGCATCAATAATTTCCTTGGGGGGCTCGACTGGCATATCAGTAAAATTAACATCATACTATTTAGGAACAAAAGAGCCTGCGTTTCCAGGCTTCTTCTTAAATAAATAAGACCAACCACTTGCAGGCGAGGGCATAACAACACCACTTTCAGAGTGGGGTTTGCATTCAGTGATTGTCGAGCGAGAAGATTTATTTGGAAAAGTGGGACCAAGAAATATCTTTGGTTGTAGTTTAGCAGATGTAGCCTGAAGACTGGAAAGAGAGTAGTCAAGAGGGCCATTCACCGACCCCTCTTCAGCAATCGTCGAGAATCCGCAGCAACTGAATCCTCTTGAGGCACATTAGCTGCGACAGAAGTAACGTGCTTGGGCCTCAAAATCGGTGCAGCTTCAGATGAAGCCAGCAGAGGAAAATTAGTGGTATTAGGCTCCGAAGCCCCCATCGGAGGCATTGATGACAGCCAACCACACGAAATCAACTACAGAGAGGATCGACGGGGGCAAAAACAACTATAAGGGAGAACGAAACGCGATCTGGACAAGGGTAGAAGAAGCGAACCAGGACGGGGAAAGTCGAACTTGAACGGAAATAAAGGTCGTGAATTTGAGAAAACCCTAGCACTGGAATCGCCGAAATTTCAAAATAGAGGTCGCCATTTCAATATTTACTCGTAATTAACTATTTTATCAACTTAGAAATTTTGTATTCCAAATAAATTTGAAAAATTATGAGATTAAAACCACCTTTATTTCATTATTATAAATATCATATTAAATTTCCATGGCATTTAAATATGATTTGATCATGTTTCACCCTAAAACATGAGCCAATTTACTTCATTTAAATTTCTAAACAAGTGCAATTAGTGTTTAATCATTCAAACATGTTTAACAACATCAAAAACAATCATACACGATCAAATCCGAACCAAAATAGGTTTTAGAGAAAGATTTTACTCACCTTGGTTTTAAAAAACTTGTTTAATCTTCTCTTCTCATTGAAGTTGAAAGCTTTAATCTTCTAGCTTTGAAATTTTCTTCTTATCTTTGAAAATAACGGTGGGGCCAGGTTCTTGAGTTTAAGGATTTTGTTTTGTAAAAAAGTAAAATTAGAGTGAGGCACAATGAAATGAGAGATGGGACTAAGGAAAGTGGGCTAGTAATTTTGGCTTGGGTTAATATCTCATACTAATACAACTAGAGTGAGGCATAGTGAAACAAGAGATAGGACTAAGGAAAGTGGGCTAGTAATTTTGGCTCGGAGTCACACTATTACATTTCACTTAACACAACCTTCTCATCCAAAATTTAAAAATTTATTTTCATTAACAAGGCCAACCTTAATTGTTATAATTACCCTTAATTCGTTCAAATAACTTTATAAAGGGTCTCACACTTAAATAATCAAATTTATTTTAAGCAATTCTTGCAATTAAATTATCCTATTCATCAATTTAATAATCTTTACTATTAATAATATAAATTCAAACACTAGATTTCAACCATGTCTTTTGAGAATTCCCAAAATACCCTTTAATCTCCAAGTCCGTGCGTCTTCCTACATCCCAAATTATGTTGTTCTACACTCTCAAAATTTCATTTCTCTACAAAATTAATTGCATCTCTGTAACAAAAGAAAGATCACATCCATCTTTAACATCGGAGAATTCCCAAAATACCCTTTAATCTCCAAGTCCGTGCGTCTTCCTACATCCCAAATTACGTTGTTCTACACTCTCAAAATTTCGTTTCTCCACAAAATTAATTGCATCTCTGTAACAAAAGAAAGATCACATCCATCTTTAACATCGGAGAATTCCCAAAATACCCTTTAATCTCCAAGTCCGTGCGTCTTCCTACATCCTAAATTACGTTGTTCTACACTCTCAAAATTTTGTTTCTCCACAAAATTAATTGCATCTCTGTAACAAAAGAAAGGAAAGATCACATCCATCTTTAACGTCTAACCTGATCAACAAAGATCCAATATGGATTTATTGAACACGAAGTCGTCTTGATGGATTGTTAGGTCATCAAGATTGTCGGTCATGTAATTGAAGAAATTTGGGGGTCCTTACATCCAAACTTTGTGCAGATTTCGAAGATTATAATTTCGGATTCGGTTTTTGAGAAGAAGCATTTGATGTCGTTGACGGCGACGCCGATGGAGTACGCGGGTAGGATTCCGTGGTAGTTAGCCAGCTTTCTTGGATGTTAATATCAATAAATCGAGTGCTCTGAGAAATAGATAATGAATCATTATATTGTAAGTTCCTACTTTTTTGTTTATGTTAGTCTCTGTCTTGCTCATGAGATTGTTTTAATAAAAAAAATGAACTATGGCCATGAAATAAAATATAGTTTAATTACATTTGAGCTAAATTAAGTGATGCAGCCCAACCTGATGATACCTTAGGTCGCGAGCGACCTAGCGAAATCATAAGTCTCGTACGAGCTAACGAGTTAAAGGATTTGAGGCGTTCAAGGGCCTTAGGTCGCTCACGACCTAGTGAATTAGGTCGCTCACGAGTTAATGGACTCAATGTTAAAGCATGCAAGCCTCCAAGCGAGATAAGCAAGCCAGTCTTAGGTCGCTTCGACCTTTCGAATGTGGACTATTTCGAGTTACGACCTAAGTTAGGTCACTGGATGTTAGGTCGCTGGAAGATAGGTCGCGGAAAGATAGGTCGCTCGACCTTATGTCGCTATGAAGATAGGTCGCTACCGTGTGTAACTAGGTCGCGTGAAGGGTCCTGAAGCTGGATTGATTTTGTTGCCGCTATTCTTTAGGTCGCTCGAGCGAGCTAACAACCTTATGTCGCATATGCTGCTTTGACTTAAGTCGCATGGAGCTTAGATCGCGTGTGTTGTATTTTAGGTCGTTATGTGTAAATATGTTAAGTCGCATGTGTTGTAATTTTCTTATGTTTGTTAAGTCTTAGGTCGTACCTGGTTAGGTCGGCCGTGTATGTACTAGGTCGTTTCTTTGTTGTAACGTGTATGTTGTTAGGTCGTTGATCTTTTAGGTCGTTGGCGACCTATATTAGGTCGGTGAAGGCTTTGTGATGTGTTGTGTTGTAATGTTTTTAGGTCGCAAGTTTTAGGTCGTTCACGACCTATGTGTTGTCCAGATTTGAGTGTTGAGTTGTAAGCCTATAAATAGGCAGGTGGTGTCATTTGTAATAGTTAGTTGATTTTGAATAAAATTTGTTTGAGTGCTTTGTGCCTCTTTAAAATTGGTAGTTGAGTGTGATCTCCTATCTCCACTTTCGGCATTCGAGTGCGCTTAAATCAACGATCACTGAAGCCAATTCACGGTATCAAGTGCGCTTGATCAACGTACAAAGAATTGTAGATCTTCTTTCACGGCATTGTGTGCGATCAACGTGACAAAGATAGCTAGAATCCGGTATCTTTGGATCAACGGATTTGGGCCTTTGGTATTCTTCAATCCACCGATTGCTACTTTCATCGTTACATCCATTTTTGTTATCCGTTGCTGCATCATTTGGTATCAGGGCTAGACTTAGCCAATCATAGCTAAGCCGAGTCTTTGGAGCCAATTCTTATTGAAGAGTTTGAGGAGTTTCAGCCGAGTCAAGGAAAGTGTTAGACTTTGTGCCAAGTTAGTGAAGCCAAGCTATATCAAGCAAAGCCGAACTAAGTGAAGTGTGAAGTTCATTTTTGTAGATCAAGGCCGAGAGTTTAAGAGTTGAAGTTTGTTGAAGATTCAATCATGCCGCCGAGAAGAGCTAATCGCCATTAGAATGTTGAAGCGTTGTATCAAAGAGAAGAAGCCGAGCAGATGGAACAACGCATCAATGAAAAGTTTGATGAAGGCATTAGGAAGTTAGAGAAACTGATGAATGATATGAATCAAGGACAAAGGAGAAGGTCGCCAGTCTCGAACCATGGAGGAAACAGAGTTTCGCCATCGGTTACGGAAGCGAGGAGGGTGTCGCCACAATCTTACCGAGAAAGAAGAGAATCTTCAGTTTCATTAAGAAGAGAACATCATGAGTATAGAGATGAAGAGAGAAGAACTCCACGTGAGTTTGAACATGACCCATATCGTGATGATGAAAGACAAAGTAGAAGAGATATGCGTGATCATAGAGATGTGGGTGGTCGAGATCGTTATCGAAGTACATCTGTTTTTGATGAAGATGGTGGTAGATGTGGTGTTCATTCTCGAGATCGAGACCAAGTTCGAAATGCATATCGGGATGTTGAGGATGATCGTCGATGGGAGTCGGGGATGAAAACTAAAATTCCAGAATTCAAGGGTGGAATGGTAGTGGAAGAATTTTTGGATTGGTTGTCTAATGTTGAAGAGATTTTTGACTTCAAAGAAGTACCCGAGCATCGTAGAGTGAAGTTGGTTGCTACACGATTGAAAGGAAGAGCTATGGCATGGTGGCAGCAAACTAAACTAACGCGGGAGAGAATGGGGAAGTCAAAGATTGTTACATGGGATAAGATGAAGAAGTTGATGAAAGCTACATTATTGCCGTATAATTATCAGTCTCTTATGTATCAACGATTGCAGAATCTGAGACAGGGAACAAAGTCGGTGAATGATTATGCGGATGAATTTTATCAACTCATTGCCAGAAATGATATCATGGAGACGGAGGAGCAATTGACAGCTAGATTTGTTGGAGGGTTGAGAATGCAGATTCAAGATATGGTGAATATGTTTGATCCCAGATCTGTTGCTGAAGCACATCAAAAAGCTCTAGCTTGGGAGAAACAAGGTAGGAGAGGTGGTGGTGTGTTTACAAATTCCAACAATCCAATGAAAGGGGCTAGTAGCAATGCGAATGTTTCGAAGGCTGTTGCAAAACCGGTTGTTAGTGAAGTTGCGAAGAACAAGGTCAATAGTGGTATCAAATGTTTCAATTGTCAGGAGTTTGGTCACAAGAGCAATGAATGTACGAAGCCAAAGAAGCGAGCGATGATTGCTGAGGCAGAGGAAGATGAAGAAGAAGATGAATGTTCTAATTCACCACATACTGAGGAGGAAGAAAATGTGTCGGGAGATGAAGGGTATTCATTAATGATGAAGAGGTCTTGTTTAACACCAAAGCAAGAGGAGGAGACTAGCTGGTTGAGGAGTAACATCTTTCATTCAACATGCACTATCTTGGGAAGAGTTTGCAAGTTTGTCATCGATGCGGGAAGCTGTGATATTATTTCTACCGAGGCTGTGAAGAAGTTGGCATTGAAGACTGAGAAACATCCGAAACCTTACAAGTTAGCTTGGTTGAGAAAAGGTGGGGAGGTGAAAGTTGGATGAAGAGCTTGTGTGAATTTTTCGATTGGGAAGAAATACAAAGATGAAATTTGGTGTGATGTTGTGGATATGGATGTATGTCATCTGTTGCTGGGGAGACCGTGGCAATATGATAGGGCTGTGCAACATGATGGTCGTACTAACAGTTATAGTTTCATGTTTGAAGGTACTAAAATCACTTTAGTTCCTAAGAAGCGACAACACGAAGAAAACAAGTTGGAGGAGATTGAAGAACTTAAAACTTTGCTATCTTTGAAGGAGTTTGTTAAAGAAGTTGAAGAGGAGCCTAAAGTATTTTTGTTGATTGGACGTGAGAGTAATGAAGTGGTTGAGATTCCTAAGGAAGTAAAGCCAGTATTGAAAGAATTTGACGATGTATTTTCTGAAGAGCTACCAACGGAGTTACCGCCATTGAGGGACATACAACACCAAATAGATCTTGTTCCAGGAGCTGTGTTACCACATAGACCACATTACAGAATGAGTCCAAAGGAACATGAGGAGTTGAGAAGGCAAGTGGAAGAGTTGCTTGAACAGGGGCGTGTACAGGAAAGTTTAAGTCCTTGTGCTGTACCAGCATTATTAGTGCCGAAGAAGAATGGAACGTGGAGGATGTGTACTGATAGTCGGGCACTGAACAAGATTACCGTGAGGTATAGATTTCCTATGCCCAGATTAGATGACTTGTTGGATCAACTTAGTGGGGCTACTATCTTTTCGAAAATTGATTTGAAGAGTGGTTATCATCAAATTCGTATAAGACCAGGGGATGAATGGAAGACAGCATTCAAGACGAGAGAAGGATTATATGAATGGCTGGTCATGCCATTTGGTCTTTCGAATGCACCCAGTACATTTATGCAGGTGATGAATCAGATCTTTAGACCATTTATTTGGAAATTCGTGGTGGTGTATTTTGATGATATACTGATATACAGTGGAAGTTCAGAAGAACACTTGCAACATCTGAGAGAAGTGTTGATGATACCGTGACAGGAACAATTTTATGTTGCAATGAAGAAATGCATGTTCATGACGCATAGTGTTTTATTTTTGGGATATGTTATTTCAAAAGGAGGTATACAGGTGGATTAGAATAAAGTTGAAGCAATCAGAAATTGGTCACAACCCAGAACGATAGCAGAAGTCAGAAGTTTTCATGGTTTAGCATCATTCTACCGAAGATTTATTCCACACTTCAGTAGCGTGATGGCACCAGTTACTGATTGTATGAAGGGGAAGAAATTTTCGTGGTCAGAGGAAGCAGAATTAGCTTTTGAGCGAATCAAGGAACTATTGACGACAGCACCAATTCTAGTATTACCAGATTTTCAGTTGTTGTTTGAGTTACACACTGATGCATCTAAAGTTAGGGTTGGAGAGGTGTTGAGTTAGAAAGGACGTCCTATTGTATATTTCAGTGAGAAGCTATCGGAAGCCAAGATGAGATATAATACTTATGATGTGGAATTCTATGCTATTGTTCAAGCTATAAAACATTGGAGACACTATTTGTTCCATAAAGAATTTGTTCTGTATACTGATCATGAAGCACTGAAACATTTGCAGGGACAGGACAAAATTGCAGCCAGGCATGCTTCGTGGATCGCATACCTGCAATAGTTTACATTTGCGGTGAAGCATAAGTCGGGAATTACAAACCGTGTGGCAGATGCATTGAGTCGAAGGAATCATTTGTTGACCACAATGAAGGTTGAAGTAACGAGGTTTGATGTGTTGCCGGAATTGTTTGTTGATGATCCTTACTTTGCGAAGTTTGTAGATGGAGTCAAGGAGGGAAAGACGGATGAGTTTGTATTGGTGGATGGTTTTATTTTTAAGGGGAATCGATTGTGCATACCAGAGTGCAGCTTACGAATGAAGATTGTGAAGGAGTTGCATGAGGAAGGTCATGTGGGTAGAGATCGTACTTTGCAATTGATTTCCCAATCTTATTATTGGCCTTCGACGAAGCGGGAAGTTTAAAAGTTTGTGGAGAGATGTCATATTTGCCAAGTTTCCAAAGGGACAGCGACGAATGCGGGATTGTATATGCCCTTACCTGTGCTGACTAAACCATGGGTTGATATCAGTATGGATTTTGTTTTGGGGTTACCTAGAACTCAAAGGGAGAATGATTCAATATATGTTGTAGTGGACAGGTTTTCTAAAATGGCACATTTCATAGCTTGTAAGAAGATAGCTGATGTCGTCTGTGTTGCTCAATTATTCTTTAAAGAGGTGTATCGATTGCATGGGCTACCTGAATCTATTGTTTCTGATCGGGATACTAGATTTCTAAGCCATTTTTGGTTGAGTTTGTAGAAGATGGTTGGAACGAAGCTGAATTTTAGTAGCGCCTATCATCCGCAAACAGATGGGCAAACGAAGGTGGTGAATAGATCGTTGGGAAACCTGCTGAGATGTCTTGGGAAAGGTAATTTGAAGAGTTGGGATATGAAGTTGTGTCAGGCGGAATTTGCACATAATCATGTTGTTAATCGTAGTACGGGTTTCAGTCCATTTCAGATTGTATATTCAAGCTTGCCAAAGGGGCCATTGGATTTAATGACAGTACCACAACCGAAGGGAACAGTTAAGTGGGTTGTTGATCTTGTTGACGGATTAACAGAATGCCATAAAATCGTTCAGGAACAATTGGAAAAGGCAAATGAAAAGTATAAACGATCTGCGGATCTGAAGCGAAGAAGTGTTGAATTTAATGAAGGTGATTTAGTGTATGCGGTACTAACAAAGGATCGTTTTCCAGTGGGAGCATACAATAAACTTAAAGCTCGAAAGATTGGTCCTGTAAAGATTGTGAAACGGATCAATGAAAACGCTTATAGGTTAAAGCTGCCGGAGGATGTGTACACTTCTGATGTGTTTAATGTTAAACATCTTATTCCTTATTCTGGAGATGAACCAGTTGTGGAAGAGGAAAGCACAAATTCAAGGACGATTTTTTTCCAACCAGGGGAGGATGATGCAGCCCAACCTGATTATACCTTAGGTCGCGAGCGACCTAGCGAAATCATAAGTCGCGTACGAGCTAACGAGTTAAAGGATTTGAGGCATTCAAGGGCCTTAGGTCGCTCACGACCTAGTGAATTAGGTCGCTCACGAGTTAATGGACTCAGTGTTAAAGCATGCAAGCCTCCAAGCGAGATAAGCAAGCCAGTCTTAGGTCGCTCCGACCTTTCGAATGTGGACTATTTTGAGTTACGACCTAAGTTAGGTCACTGGATGTTAGGTCGCTGGAAGATAGGTCGCGGAAAGATAGGTCGCTCGACCTTATGTCGCTATGAAGATAGGTCGCTACCATGTGTAACTAGGTCGCGTGAAGGGTCCTGAAGCTGGATTGATTTTGTTGCCGCTATTCTTTAGGTCGCTCGAGCGAGCTAACAACCTTATGCCGCATATGCTGCTTTGACTTAAGTCGCATGGAGCTTAGGTCGCGTGTGTTGTATTTTAGGTCGTTATGTGTAAATATGTTAAGTCACATGTGTTGTAATTTTCTTATGTTTGTTAAGTCTTAGGTCGTACCTGGTTAGGCCGGCCGTGTGTGTACTAGGTCGTTTCTTTGTTGTAACGTGTATGTTGTTAGGTCGTTGATCTTTTAGGTCGTTGGCGACCTATGTTAGGTCGGTGAAGGCTTTGTGATGTGTTGTGTTGTAATGTTTTTAGGTCGCAAGTGTTAGGTAGTTCACGACCTATGTGTTGTCCAGATTTGAGTGTTGAGTTGTAAGCCTATAAATAGGCAGGTGGTGTCATTTGTAATAGTTAGTTGATTTTGAATAAAATTTGTTTGAGTGCTTTGTGCCTCTTTAAAATTGGTAGTTGAGTGTGATCTCCTATCCCCACTTTCGGCATTCGAGTGCGCTCGAATCAACGATCGCTGAAGCCAATTCACGTATCAAGTACGCTTGACCAACGTACAAAGAATTGTAGATCTTCTTTCACGGCATCATGCGCGATCAACGTGACGAAGATAGCTAGAATCCGGTATCTTTGGATCAACGGATTTGGGCCTTTGGTATTCTTCAATCCACCGATTGCTACTTTCATCGTTACATCCATTTTTGTTATCCGCTGCTGCATCATTAAGTAACAACTGCTTTTTGCTTAGTTATAAAAGATCAAAACTTTGAACATTTGATCAATTTGTGCAGAGTAAAATAGAGAAAAATCTGCATCTTACACACAAATACATCTTTCTCCATGTACATTTGAATAAATTATCTAATCAAACAGTGGAGATTAACTCTATTAGGTGGCTGTGTGATGATATATAAATATATAATATGTTTATATCTATGAATTTCCATATAGAATGCTAGGGCGGTACCTAGCTGCTGTTCACTCTCAATTCACATACAAAATAACTTGAAAACAAAATATATTTTATAATGTTAAGTAAGCCACAATGACATTAATATATTAGTTGGTGGTTCAAACTACATTTTATAATGCATATTTTTTTGTTAGCTAGAAGTAGTGTGTAACTATCAAGCGAACACACATAATAATAATAAATAGATATAATCATGTTCTCATTATCTTCCCATCTATCATTATTTCATACTTTCAGTGCTGCTCATTACCCGCTCATTATTATCATTCGTTTTTTTTCTTTCTATTTTGTACATATTTCTCAAAAGTTGGATGGGATCTGAATGATGATGTAGATGTACAATTAAACAATAGTCAAGTACTAAGAATTGGAAATTAAAGTAGACATGGCATGAGCAATAAGCATGCTTATTGATATACTGCTTAACATATGTAATTAGCCAATTAAGTGGTAAAAAAGAAGTATATAGGTTTAAGTTGGGTTACATGTAACTTAAAAATATTATAACAGATGTTGCTACTATGGTAGTGGATGATATAGTATAAAATCACCTTTTTATTGAATTAAGTGTATTTTTCAAATGATTCAATTCTAAATTTTAGGGAACAAAGGAAAAAAAGATGGAGAAGATTTATGTGTACCTTGCAATTATTTCGATTAATAACGCTTTGAGATACCCAGTAATGTATCTCTAATTTTCTAAGATTATATACTTTCAAGTCAAATGCTGGAGATAAAGGATTAAAATGTAGGCATGTATGCTTTATAATCATGATAATTAGCACGGTAAATATGAAGATGGTCATAATGAGAAAAGTATAGGTGATATTTAGCTATTGGGGAGAGATATAAAGCGATAGAGGGAGTAGTAGATCGGTAGATTGAACTCCCATGCAATAAAGGACGAATGAATATTATCGATGAGTGAACAACAATTGGTTATGAATATCTCGAAAGCGTCCAAAAACAAGTGAAGATTACACAAAAACATCAGCTCAAATTTAGTTATCAACATGGGATAAGGTTCATGTTCATTTTTCATTTAGTTATTCTTACATACTTTTATATTAGGTTTTCGTTCAGTAATTCGTGCATGCATTTATATTATTAGGATGAACAGTTTATAGAATCTACTCTTCTCACTTCTACATATGGTACTAAATAATGAAGCTTTTTAGTAAATGATGCAATAACTTTTATTTTAACACTTAATTAGGTTGAAGCACCGATATAATCTTTAACGGCTGAGAGATTATCAGGAATACCTTAAAGACTATAAATGAAACTATATTAAAATCACGGGGCTTTTGGACAAATATTGTACAAAAAGATTATATTGTTCATCTAAATAATGTGAAAAGATGGAGTGTCAGATTATATGTTGGATCATTTTATTGGGAACCTTAGTTAAAATTTTAATGAACTTTTTCTTTATTTTTCATCTATTAAGAAAAAAAATCCGGACAATGGTTGTTTTAGTTAAATTTTTCTTTGCTTTTTATAATAGACTAATTTCAAATGTAGGAGCACAAAAGTTGATGATGAACTAATTAAATTATATTACACTTGGCTTGAGTGTGAGATAATATATACATCAATAGTCATGCAATGATTTGCAACATGCATGTATCCTTTGTACAAATTTGAATCTGTTCTCTCTAAGCTGGAAGATACACTTACAGATGCTCCATGAGTTGCAGAATTCCTTGGTCGCATATTTATGAAAATTATACTGGAAAATGTGATTCCTTTAAGAGAGATAGGAAGAATAATCCATGAAGGCGGTGAAGAACTTGGGCATTTGTTTGGCTTAGCCTTTGAAGTACTTGGGTATATTTTAGAGATTATTAAAGAAGAAAAAGGAGATCTGGGTAAAGAAACGGTCACAAATTCAAGTCTTAAACTAGATGAATTTCCACCGCATCCAATTAACTCAAACAAGCTAGATGCATCTCTCTAAATTCCACTATATATCATGTTCATAGCTGAGAAATGCCGTCGTCGGTTTTTGTTTACTTGGTTTCTTTTTTCGCTATTTATTTACTTCTCTTTCGTTATTGAACTGTAAATGAAACACATATATTTTGGTTCATTAGTAAAATTATAGTTTATAGCATTGGGAGAGCTTGAAATCTTGCTGTAGATTTTGAGAGAACTTGGGACATTCATGGTAACCGTTTTGGTGTTGTTTGTTCTAATGAAAACATGATTCATTCCTGAGTATTATATTTTGCTTTACTTTTGAACAATGTGTTATTGCTGCGAAGCTATTATATTTTCTACTAATCAGTTATGCTATAAGCAATATTGAAAGTAACATGCATAATTATCATTTACTTAAAAGTATTGGCTTCATGGATGTTTTTGCCATTCTTTACATCATGATCTGCAGTCATTTTTCTGTCGTTTTCCTGTAGACATGTTAAGGTATGTAATATATTTAAATATTAATAACCATGTTCATGTACAAAATCCTACTTTATCGCCACATATCATCTTTTTTTAACAGTATATACTGCTTAGAACATCGGTGGTTTTAAACTAAAGTCTGTCATATATTTTTCTTACTGTAGTGAAACTTATAAAGAGGTGTGTGTTCTTTTTATTCATGAGAATTTAGTATTTATATACAAATGTAGAAGGTTTAGAAATCATGCCACCTGCTTTGTAATTTTGATGATTGAATTTTTAAATTTGTAGATCTAACATATGATGAATTCATGTATGAAATATGGAGCTTTTCCAGCAGGGTTTTAGGTTCTCTTTGGCTTATAAGTTGCTATTTGGAAAGTGGGAAAAGCCGAGTTGTATAATATATGTGCAGGTTGTGTTATGTTGTATTTTGAAAAATTGGCAGTTGAAATGAAAATTTTCATTGGAAGGTTGCATAGTTGTTTTGTTGTAAAATTGTAAACAACCCAGGCGTAAATAATTATTGGATAGAAATTAAGAATTTTGTGTGCTATAAACCCAATGTTTTTGTTTTGTAAGTATGGATTCTACAGCAATGTTAATGTTCATTTAATGCAATTGCATGGGTTGTAATTAATCTTTGCTGCTATTTCATGAACTATGGAATGGTAGCTAATTTGTTGAATTCAAGTTGGGGTTTGATATAGTTCAATTTTTCATCCACAAAGTTGATGTAATTTGTTGAAGTTGCGATATCAAATGTTATGTCCTTTTAGCTTATATTTGATCAACAAGTTAGTAGATTGAGAAATGAACTACAAAAATTCATTAAACAATAAAAGGGACTGAGGGAAAATGGGAAGCAGGAATTAAATTAATAAAAGATTGGGTTTCTTCTTCTTCTTTAATTTATTTTCAGTTGAAAAATGTCATATTGTTTGCACCGAACTTGAGGAATTAGGACCAGTTTGGACCACTGAATCATAAAAAAGGATGATCCGGTCATTTTGGTACATTTTATTTGTCCTCATTTTTACTAGGCAAGATAGATTATGCAACTTAACGAATGGTTTAATGACCTTTTATTTGTTTGATAGTTCCGTACTCCGATTTTGTTTGCCTAATCTAAAGACCCAATACATGTAGTATTGTATTAACACCTTTTTTTTTTTTATTGACAAGAATGCAGTCTGACATAGTCATTGAATATTTTAAGCAATACAGGCAGCGAACCTGGACAAAAATTTATACCAGTATAGGTAAATCTGATACTTAGGTTGCGTTTGCAACGAACAAATACAGATATTTGAGCGGGAAATTTAAGTGGAGTATTCGAGCAGGGAAGGTTGGAGAATGAGAAATGCGTTTGCGGCTACGAACGGAGTATTTGAGCGTAGCATTTGAGTGGGACATTTAAATTGTGATTTTTAATTTAATAGATCTGCAGTTAATTAATTATTTATTTTTAATTATATAATATACATTTAATAATTGCAAATAACACAAAATAAATTATAGAATTTCATCAAAATAAACAAATACATTTTTAAATTCAAATAAATAGTGTAAAAATTTAAGTTGTTTGGATTCAATTCAAACCAACTTTATAATGAGAGCACTTCGATACGATCGCAATGCAAAAACCCGCGTCTTAAACGGACCTCATTTGCACAAGTTATTAATTTTAGAAAATTATAAAAATATAAATTTAATTGGTTTTAACATTATTAAGTAATTTACAAACGGGAAAAAACTGGCGTCGGTACATTGCGTGTCCGACGCGTCCGACGCCACCGCTCCTTTTCACAACATTCACACAACGGGACTGGGAACAGGGACATGTCCGTTGCCGCGTCGGATGCGTTTGACGCGTCAAAAACGGAAACGGACCATTTTATTACTGCGAATGCTACCTTGCACTAATGATTCTATGAAATGATGATGTAGGTTTTTTAGATCAAATCACATTCGTATCAATTGACTTTAAAGAAATAATCTTTAGAAAATTGGTCGTTAGAGATGTCGAGTCCTCGGTCATTTAATACTTTAATAATGGAAGTTGTTAAAATTCAAAAAATTACCATAGTGCTAACATAGTTGTTAGTTTTATGCTACGAATTGGTTCATAAATTGGTGTGATAAATAATAAACTGATAATTTAAATTCACTTGATGTTTTGTTCGAATACGCTCTTGAATTATGCATAAAAATAATTCGGGGTGGGCATTTAATCGACCATACCGACTTAACCGCCTTGACCGATCTAAACCGAACCAATTTAACCGACAAAATCAATTAACCGACATCTTTGGTTAACCGACCGACCTTAACCGATATTTTCGGTTAACGGTTAACGAAAATTTCGTCGGTCGGTTAACCGTTAACCGAACAATTATTTAGCATTAGAAAATTAGAAATTAGAAAATAGTAGCACCATAGCAGACTAGCAGTACACCCGACTACCCGAGTCCCTTGCAAAATGCAAACCCTGAAACCCATTACCCGCTTCGTGCCCTAGCCTCCTAAATTAGTAAATCTATTCACTATTCAGTATTCTAAATCAAAATCTGTAATAGGTAACAGAGCAGCCGCCTTCATAGTTCACAATCCCAATTCCCAAATTCCAATCTCTAATAGGTAACAGAGCAGCCGCCTTTACAATCGGTCGACATAGCATCGAGACTTCGAGATCAAAGAGAGTCGAGACTTCGAGATCATGGCATCGACATCAGTGAGAAAGAGAAAGCATGTGAGTATTGAGTTTATAACTTATTAATTTTTTGCTTTGCTGATTGCAGTCGAGACTTCAATTGCATTCGAGACATCAGTCGAGACTTCAATTGCAGTCGAGACTTCATAGTTCATGGCTGTCTTGCTTGTGATAATTGTAATAAACATATGAACTTGAACTTGTTGTCTTGTGATAATTGTAATAAACATATGAACTTGCTTGTGATAATTGTAATCTCTGATAATTGTGATAATACAAATGTACATTCTGAATCTCTGATAATTGTAAAGCTTGTTGTCTTGCTTGTGATAATTGTAATAAACATATGAACTGAACCTGCTGTCTTGTGATAATTGTAAATTGTAATAAACATATGAACTTGCTTGTGATATTGTAAATTTGTAATCTCTGATAATTGTGATAATACAAATGTCTGTCTTGCTTGCTGTTTTGTAGCTATAAACATATGAACTTGAACTTGAAATATAAGCAAAGTGTATAGTTTTGCTTGAAATTTTGCTTGCTGTTGCTGTTTTGCATTATGTAATAAGTATCGCTGTTGCTATAAGTATTGTTAATTTTAGTCTTAATCTGATTGATGTTCATACTATTATAATATTATTTTCAGGTGCAAGTTGGCGCAGCTGATGATTTATTGGACAAAGATTGGGTGGAGGAAGAAACACATCTTGAGGGCATTGATGAAGAAGAAGAAACGAACGTAGTGCGTATTGATGAAGGAGGGCCTCCGTTAGCTCCTAAGCGCAAAGTCTCTACTAGAAACCCATCTATGTATGGGAACATTTTACTAAAGAGAATCCGGTAAACCCTTTACATCCTAAGTGTATTTGCAATCATTGTCATGCACAATTTGCTTGTGATGGTAAAGCGAATGGTACTTCACATTTAATCTATCATATAAGGACAGCTTGTAAATCAATTCCTCGAGAAAACGATAAAAGACAAAAAACTTTAGCTTTTACAAGCAATAGTGAAAGTGAAGGTAGTAACACCCTTACTACATGGACATTTAACAAAGATGAGTGTAGAAGGGCTCTTGCTCGGATGTTAATTATTGATGAACTTCCTTTTAGTTTTTTTGAGGGTGAAGGGTTCCTTGATTTTTGTCGGAAAATGTGTCCTAGCTTTGACGTACCTTCACGTAGAACAATTTGTAGGGATGTTCTTAACTTATATGGCGACACAAAAGATTATCTTAAAACCATGTTTTCTACTTGTTTGCATGGAGTATGTCTTACTACCGATACATGGACCTCTTGTCAAAATGTAAATTATATGGTTCTAACCGCACATTTCATTGATAACGATTGGAAATTGCACAAAAGGATTTTAAATTTTTGTGTGATCACTAGTCATAAAGGGGATAACATTGGAAAACTTATGGTTTCTTGCATCAAAAAGTGGGAACTTAAGCGAATAGTGTCTATCACAGTCGATAATGCTAGTGCTAATGAAGTCGCAATTAATTATGTGAAAAATGCGTTGAATGATTATGATGGATGCAATGGTTGTGTTTTGAATGGTGAATTCCTTCATATACGTTGTTGTGCTCATATTGTTAATTTAATTGTTAATGATGGTTTGAAAGAAATTAGTAGCACTATTGCTGGGATTCGTACCGCCGTTAGATTTGTAAGATCGTCCCCGGCTAGATTGGCAAAATTTAAGGAGGTTTGTGTTAATTTATCAGTTGATAATAAGTCTATGCTTGCTTTAGATGTGCCAACTAGATGGAATTCTACGTATTTGATGTTGGAAGCCGCTTTGAAATATAAGAAAGTTTTTGATGAAATGAAAGAAAGCGATGGTATTTATATTGCCTACTTTAATAATGAAACTCAACCTCCGAATTCACTAGATTGGAAAAATGCTGACTTTTTTGTTCAATTTTTGAAGTTTTTTTATGACATTACTTTAAAGTTCAGCAGCACTTTATCTATTACCTCAAATGTATGTTTTACGGAGTTGAGTTTAATTCAAGAAGAACTGCAAGATTTGATTCGAAAAATGGATCCTACTCTTTCACGAATGGCAAGAAGTATGAAAGAGAAATTTGATAAATACTGGAGGAATATTGGTAGCAGGAACAAAGTTCTGTTTATTACTTGTGTGCTTGATCCTAGATATAAATTCCAATTTTTGAGGTTATGTCTTGAAGAAATGTACGCTAAAGAAGTGGTAGAAGATATATTAGCGGATGTGAAACGCCTTCTTGTTAGATTTTTTGATTTTTATGGCATCGATCCTACATTTGGGACGCAAAGTTGTGATGAACAACAACATAGTTCATCATTTATTAGTGGAAGTACCGATAGTAATAGTAGTGGTAGTGCTTATTCTAGAAGAATGGATGCTTATCTTAAACAAGTTCGACAACAAGATAATGAAAGTAATGAATTGGATAGGTATTTAAATGAGCCGGTTGAATTGCCAAAAATTAACTTTGATATTTTATTATGGTGGAAGGTAAATAGTCCAAAGTATCGTATTTTATCTTTGGTCGCACGAGATCTTCTTGCAATTCCGGTATCCACGGTCGCTTCAGAATCCGCTTTTAGCACCGGTGCACGGGTTATAGATCCATTTCGTAGTACTTTAAGTCTAAGAATGGTTGAGGCATTGGTAACTACCCAAAATTGGCTTAGGTCTAAACCTATTTTTGTAGACCATCGAATTGAAGTTTCTTTAGACGATGTGAATTTTTATGATGAAGTTTTTTCAGGTAATATTTCTTTAGTTTGTAAATTATTATCATTTAATCAGTACATACACACAGTCACACACTTATTAGTTATTTGGATACATATTTTGTACACTTATTAATTATTTGGCTACAGATTTTGTACACGGACGTGGTTCGAGAACTTCTTTAACTGTGGAAACATTGTCGTTGTCGGAGAATCGATCGTCATCCATATGTCATTAGGCCTACGAGCAAGTTCATAATTTTTACTTTAACTTTCTTGTAGTTCTTTCTATAATTAAACTATAAGTTGACTTGGTCAGTTGGTTGTATTGTACATATAAGTGATTAAGTGCAATGTACAGCAACAACTTCGAAACAATGCAATAATTATTTCTGTCATTCCTAAACTAGAAAATGTTTACTTTAGCTTTAGCTTTCTATTGGTCTCAGACTCTCAATGCAACAGTTATTTGTACATATAACTCTAAGTGATTAAGTGATTTTGTTACTTGTACATAATTTTTACTTTAGCTTTATGTTGGTCTCGGACTCTCAATGCAACAATTATTTATGTCATTTCTATCCTAAACTAGAAAATCCTCCTTTAGCAGTTTATACTTTATAGCTAAATTCAGGCCTATTTATTCATTTGTTGGTGTAATTTAATATTTATTGTATAAATGCATGCAAAAAAATGTTGCTAGTTACTAGTTAGTAGTTGCTACAAGGTTACAAAAGTCCTTTCCTTGATTATTTCAAACAACCAAATAGTTAACACAGTTTCAACTTTCAAGTAGCAGCAGAAATGAATTATATAAATATTTTGTAACTTTGTTAACACAGTTTCAACTTTCAAGTATTAACAGGAAGTCACAGACTCACAACGACACAACCCCTATAAGTTATAACACAGATTCAAGTATTAACAGTAACTTTGTAATTGTGGTTGCTGTTTTGTTGTAGCTCTTGCTCTTCCAGTTGCTCTGAATCTCTGATGCTCTCTGAGTCTCTAGCTAGCTGTTGGCATGTTGCGTTCGAGAATCGGCCCTTCAGTTCAGTCAGTGCCTTGTAATGTACTAAACTACTAATGTAGCCTTGTAATATATTATATCTGTTGCCTGCCTGCACTGCAATGATGTATATGTATGTGATTCTGATTCTGTGAAGTGTGACTGTGAACTCACTGCACTGCACTGACCTGTATGAGTGTAAGGCATAAGCTGTATTTGTAAGTGTTATTCAGCGGTAGTATTTACTATTTAATATGAACTGTAATAGTGTAATGTATAACTGTAACTGTGAGTGCTTTGACAGTTTGAGTTATTTAATTATGAACTGTAATGTGTAAGCTATTCAGTTATTGATTCACAGATTCAGTCTCCAGATTTTAATAGTTACATTTTATTTTAAACGGTTAGCCATCCAATTTAAACGGCAAACCAGTTAACCGATTAAATTGGATGATTAACCGTTTAAAATAAATGGTTAACCGCGGTTAATATAGAACGGTTCGGTCGGTACCATTTGTTCACAATTAACCGCCTAATGGTTAACCGAACCGACTAAGTCAAGCAGTTAACCGAAAATTTTAACCGTTCGAATGGGTTAACCGACCGCGCCCACCCCTAAAAATAATGTGGATGTGGAAAGCAACAATGTTAAGATCCTAAAGAAAAGCAGAAGTGGTGAAAAATGATCACTGCAATAATTTATTATCTTTGTTTTATAATAGCTACACTGCAAAAATATGACAACAATCAAATGTAGGTCCATCTGAACGTGCATATATACTCGTATCTTATTATTATTGTTTTAATTTAATTTTCTAAATTATGAATCCTCCAAAATCTGAAGTTTTACATCATGAAACATTAGTTTCGTCGTTTCCATTTAACTCTCATCGCCTTCTTTCATTTGGTTGGCTATACAACTATATTCACAATTTCCATCACCTTCAACTTTTAAGATTTGAGAAATAAATGGATGTACGAATGACAATACATGTTATTAAAGCATCAAGGTAAATCGAGAATGAGAACGTTCAACAGCACTAGAAATTGGTTTTTTTTCCCTTTTCGGTTAGCTGTCAATTTTTTGCCGCACCTGATTACGATAAAGTGGACCTGTCAAAATATGATCCAACCCATTAACCCAACTCATTTACCCTACTTATAAATGGGTTGGGTCAACCCATTTTTGAATATTATTAAATTGGTTATGGGTTGGGTTGATCCATTTTTAAAATGGTTATAAATGGGTAACCCATTTACCCATTTATTAAAAACATTAATTTTTAATATAACTTTGAAAAATAAAAATTTTGAATATACATTGTAGTTTTTCATGGAGACTGGCAGTTGTACTTAGAAAATAATAGGCTACCGCATCCCCATATTTGAATTCCGCCTAGTGCAGAAGCCGTTATTTTTTTTGTTCAAACTGCAATAACTCCTTCGTTCTAACTCGGAATCAGACGAGACTTCGACCGATGAACTCCCACCTAAATTACGGACAGTATGGAACACTCGGATACTTCATCGTGTGAACACACACTGTAGTTCTCCAAGGGGACTGACAGTTGTACTTAAAAAATAACATGCCACCACATCCCTATTTTTGAACTCCGCCTAGTGCAGAAGACGCTATTTTTTTTATTCGGACTGTAATAACTCCTTCGTTCTAACTCGGAATCAGGCGGAATTTCGACCGATTAACTCCGACCTAAATTACGGATAGTATGGAACACTCGGATACTTCACCGTGTGAACGCACACTGTAGTTCTCCAAGGGGACTGACAGTTGTACTTAGAAAATAACAGGCTACCACATCCCTATATTTGAACTCCGCCTAGTGCAGAAGCCGCTATTTGTTTTATTCCGACTGCAATAACTCTTTCGTTCTAACTCGGAATCAGGCGGGACTTCGACCGATTAACTTCCACCTAAATTACGGACAGTATGGAACACTCAGATACTTCACCGTGTAAACGCACACTGTAGTTCTCCAAGGGAACTGACAGTTGTACTTAGAAAATAACAGGCTAACACATCCACATATTTGAACTCCGTCTAGTGCAGAAGCCGCTATTTTTTTTGTTCCGACTACAATAACTCCTTCGTTCTAACTCAGAATCAGGCGGGACTTCGATCGATTAACTCCCACCTAAATTACAGACAATATAGAACACTCGGATACTTCATCATGTGAACGCACACTGTAGTTCTCCAAGGGGACTGACAATTGTACTTAGAAAATAAGCCACCGCATCTCTATATTTAAATTTTGATGAAAATTTGAATTTTAAATTTTTATCGGAACTCAAAACATAAAAATTAAAATTAGAATTATTTTATATTTATTTGTTTTTTATTAGTCAAATTAAATTTAAATCTTTAAATGGGTTAAATGGGTAACCCACTTATTAAGTGGGTTGGATCATAAATGGGTAAAAAAGAATGGATCATAAATTGGTTGGGTCAAACTCGACCCAATCCATTTTGATTCAACCCAACCCGTTTGACAGGCCTACGATAAAGTTATCAATCCATTATTATTATTATATTTTTTTCTTATTGGCAACCTTACTTTACGTTGCCTAGATTCCAAAACGGTTGTTGTAAGCAGTAAAGAAATATCTTTTAACTTCCAAATCATTACCCTTTTTTCATTCTCTATGTCATCACCAAACATTTCCTTAAAATGGATGAATTCTGAATAATAATATAAATCTCACGATTCTTCGATTAGGAGAGGATAAGCAACTCTCCCCCTTATACTTTATAACTTTTCTCTTATCTCATTATCCAATCAGTCCATTAATTTTTAAATCAAACGTGCAATAAGGAGCTACAAAAGAACTAAAAGTAGTGGGGATATGAATAATCTGCTTTTAACAATCTTAAACACAATCAAAGCTGAGGTCATACTTATAACTGTAATTTTAAAACAGTAAGCAAATATATACAAACAGAAAATAATAATAATAATAATAATCCTCTAAAACATTTACTAAATAAATATATTTGTAATCACCATTCCACAAATGTGCTGCAGTCGAACCTATAAGTTGCACGAACAGGTTTATTTGTGCGCAACCAGGATATATCCATCTTAGGATACGCTATAATGATAATGATTTTAATCGTTGCATGGTTTTCTACATCAAGTGTAGAAATATAACATTAATAAGGAAAAAGAAAAACACAGCTATCCATTCAAAGCTTCGAAACCGGAGTTCCAGAATTTTGCCTTTCAGGAAGTTTCAAGTCTTCATCAACCTTGGAAAAATACATGTCCACTGTTTTATCATCTATCAGTTCCAATCTAGAAGGCTCCCACTATAAGATTTTAAAAAAGGAAATATAAAAAACACTCAGTTCTATTAAGTGTGTACTTCAATTCAAACTGATAAAATTGATAATGGGTTTTAATCATTTGACATAATAAAACCAACCTTCGGGTTTTTATCTTTGTCCACTAATAGAGCTCTGCAACCCTGAACATATAAAGAAGGAATTTTTAAACAAACCTAGGTCGATGAGCCAATATTTGTACATGATAAAGAAAAAGTACCTCAAAGAAATCCTTGCTGAGTTCTTTACTAAGAATATGAAGACATAACCTGTAATCTTGGATAAGGCATTGTCCCACTTGCTTTGACCGTCCTTCTCTTACCTATGCTTACCAGTTGCAGTCAACATAAGAACCTCATAAACCTCATTAGTAGTTTATAAATCTAACTGATGTCAACAAGTATATTTTTCTTCAATTTATACAGGATTATTGGTTAAATGAGTCTGAGTTAAGTACATCACACAATGTATTTTTCCTCACCCTGTCCAAGTACACCAAATCCTTAATTTGACTTTGTTATATCAGCCATCCCAAATGAATGTGCTATGATCTCAAATTAATGTCAAAATTAATCGAATAGATTATTAACTATTTAATTATTTGCCACAGATTTGATCAACCAGGTTAAACTACAGATACATGTGTTACGACAGGAATCAACACGAAATGACATCAGAATGACTGCGTGTTTATGGTGGTAAGTTAATGGGACATGTACTAAGGGTGGAATGTATGTATGTATGTATATATGTATGTACACGGTGGAGGCAAGTATTGGCTAGCTTGAGCAAAGCCGCTGAATTTTCAATCATAGCACCAAAAATACAAATCTGATATTAGGCCCTATCTCCAATATTATTATGGCTTTATCTGAAAATCAATCAACACAATGAAAGCTTAATTTCATAATCATGAATGGTTATCATACTTTCAACAATAAAATGATGATGCAAAAATGAAATTAACACAAGTCACAGTGTAAGTATTTATACAATGAAACTAGGATCATATGTATAGTGTTTTACTTTTTCCTATTTAGTGAGTTATTATACAATGATAATATTGCCCTAGCTGAAGTCATGGGCTAGCTCCGCCGTTATGCATGTGTACTTGTACATATATACGTATATGTTACACACGCACGCACACACTATAGCATAGAGTTGAAAGATGGCACAACCACTTTGATTAATCCAACTGTGTTAGGATTGAAATGAGTTGATCATACATTTTGAAGAGTGATCTTTAGACTGGTTGGAGATGCCTTCTTTAGTGACTCGATTGCATCTATTATCCACTTATCAGAATAAGATTTGAGCTCTTGTTCCTGTAATAAAATGCATAAGTTAACTTTGTACAAAAACATAACACAGAAGAAACATACATTGTTAAAAATAACTTTCAACATACAAGAGCAGATATAATTTCTTCCACGGTTTTTTTGGAAAAGCATCTGTTGATGATATCCAACCTAGAAGATATCACATAAAAATATTTTTAGTACATATTTGCATAGCGCATCTAGTCTCTGAATTATGTTTCAAACATACTGGAAAGATTCAAGTCTTAACAGGTTTACAAAGCGTCTTAGCCTCTTAGGAATAAATTAAAATACATAGTATTTAACCATTTCAATGTATTTCTGAATACAATTACAATTACACCAAATATTGCACAACAGAATTTCCATTACAGAAAATTATATCAGAAGGAAAAATAAGCAGCATGTGACATTATCAGAAGCGGTTAGATTAATTTTTCAATTAATGCTGCGTTGCAAATATATTTCGTACCAATAACAAAATATTTAGCAATAGACTGACAAAATGGATAGTACATTGCACTGTTCTTTAAGTTTCAAAAAAAGGCTTGTGAGAATCTAGCACACAGTAGTATCTATATCGAAGTTATAAAAGGCAAAAGCGAACATGAGACGTTTTTTTGCTCGTGGGGTGATGCGTAAGCCTTGAGGCGTAAGTTTTTCAAGTAAATATTAAAAGCATCACATATCAAGGAATTAAACATGCCAAGCAATCAATTGGCTAAACAAAATTTTTTATTAAGCAATGAACATGCATCATTTGAGGTGGAGCCTTGGCGCAACGGTTAGGTCACCCGCATGGTGATGTGGATGCCCAGGTTCGAGTCCGGAAAAAGCCTCTTCACAATGCGAGGGAAAGAGTGCATACATTTTCAACCTTCTTAGAGTCCGCTATCATGCGGGAGCCCTCGTGCACTGGGTTTCACCTTTAATGAACATGCATCGTTTACAATTTTTACTCTACATTTTGCTAAATAGTAAACATGCATTCTTAATTTAATAATAAACATGCATTCTTAATTTAATAGTAAACATGCATTGTTTATTAATACAACTTAGCAAGTTAGCAATATTTGGCTTAGCAAGTTAGCTATATATAATTTGACAGTTATAGATTATTAAACGATAAACAACAATATCAAGTTGTTATTTTGCCTTATATCATCCCTCTCCTATTCTTCTTCTTTAAAAAAAAAGATTTCAACCCCAATCAGAAATCTATTTCAACTTAGAAATCAATTTTGAAAGTGATTGCTTCATATTGATTTTCGCAAATCAAAAAAATATGTGCTTCTGTGTTTTTGATCTTGTTCTTTTTTCTTCGCTGTGAAATGACTAGGATTTTGTAACTTTTATTAGACCTAATTTTTATAAATATTGGAGATAATTTTTATGTTAAGGCGTATGCCTCAGCAACCTGAGGCGTGTAAGGTGTTTGCTTCAAGCATCTCAGACTGCCTAGACGTAAGCCTTAGAGATAATAAGCCTTGCTGAGCAAACCTCAACACATTATACATTCCCTTGTCTTGAGGCGCTACTAAAGGCGAGCCTTGACACGAGTTTTTTAGAACTCTTATCTATATATAAAACAATGGTATATTTATTCAAATGTCAAGTGATACTAATTGAAGCAAAATGCATGGTATGTTGGCAAAGATAAAGCGGCCATGGTGTTATTATTTAAAAGTAACGAAAAATGGATGAAGACAATACAATAATCTAAAATCAATCTTACCTATTATATGCACTGCTTTCTTTTAGAGGCACTGATTGTGAGAACCTGTCAATGATCTCACAAACTTTAAAAGAATCAGAAGTATCCACCCGAACAAGGGAGTCTTCCAGCAAATCCAGTTTCTGTTATTTAATATGTTTATTATTCAAGGACAAATCACATTTGCATTCTACACTATTGTATGTGATTCTAAATTACCAGGAAATGCATTAAAAGAAATATAAAAAAAATCGATGCAAAGAAAATGTGCACTATTCAAGGACAAATCCCATTTGGATTGTATGCTGTTGGATGTGATCACCAGAAAGTGCATTGATTTTAAAATAAAAGATAAATAAATCGATCAATACGAAGCTAATAAGCTGGAAGTATATCGTCTTCTAAAGCTCAAAACAATTCAAAGTGTAAACCTTACTATATAATTGAAGTAACTGAAACTGAAAACACTTACCAGAAATTCAAGAAAAATATAATAAAGAAGAGCAACAAATTTAGTAGAAATTGCATGATATAGTGGCTATGCATGTTTATTGTGGAGGGAACAAAGTGAGTTGCACCTCAATATTTAGTTGAAGTAACTTAAATATTAATAAATTAATTTTTTTTTTTAAAACCAGAATTTCAAGAGCGAACACATTAAAAAAAACAGTAACGAATTTAGTAGATATTGTGGGTATGCACGTATACCATAGAGGGAACAAAGTGAGTTGCATTCTAGCTACTGTATGCGATTCTAAATTACCAGGAAGCGGATTGACTTGGAAAAATAAACAATTTAAATCTAATATGTTTATTATTCAAGGACAAATCACATTCACAATTCTACGCTATAGCGGGTATGAGTATTATTATATGGGTATAACAAGAGAAATAATGAACAGCGATAAATTTGGTAGAAATTACATAATATAGTGAGTATGCATGTTTACCGTGGAGGGAACAAAGTGAGTTGCAAGTCCACAAGCAAGCATTTCAGGCCCATCCAACCTTGCACCAGTTAAAGCGACATACTCACCTGCAGCAATTATATTGATGTGAATCATTATTTCCTAAGGAACCGAATAGCTAGTGATGAAGTTGGGAAGTATCTGGAAAGCAGCAAGCATGAAAATTTGAAATAAAAAATAAAATGCTGCAGGTTATCTATTAAATTTTGAGAAGAATTTTAGTTTATAGATATGAAAAAAAAAATTCAACCTATATCAAGTTCTTCTAAATGGATAATGGAGTTGAATTAGAGAAGCAATATACATTATGATCTATATATTCTTAGCCGTTATAGTGTTCCCAAAAGAAATTGGGGAAGGAGTTTAAATGCATAAATTAGTTTGACTGCAGATGCATCTTGCTGATGCTTGCATCTATTGAATGAAGTCAGCAATCGATGTGTGTGTGTGTGTGTGTTTTGTGGGGGTTTGGGGGGGGGGGGGGCATAAAGTGAAACGAGTGAGCAACATTAATGGGATATAAAAGCATAAATTTTGGTAAAAGCATGCTGAATATTTAAGTGGTTACAAAACATTCAACATCAGTCACTGCAATATTTGCTGATCAGTCGAAACCTATAACAGTATAATATTGTACATCGTGGAGAAGATTAATAATATCATACTGAACATCAACATTGTGAGATGATTAAAAAAACAAATCAGAAATAATATACAAAAATGAAATTATAGCGTACCAAAATATCCTGGGGTCCTTGATAAAAAATACGAAGAGCCTATATCTGGGAACAACCCTAATGCTGTTTCAGGCATTGCAAATAACTGCAGAATATAAAGCTTCAAGTTCAAACTGAGACAAAAGTAAACGAAGAAATGAATCTTACACAAGGCAAGCATGTGATTGCGCACAGACAATTGAAACATGTGATACACTTAGTTATGGATGTGCAAGTATATTTCTATTCAGTAAACTAAGGGAGCATATGGAGATAAAGAATACCAAAGATAATATGCTGACATAAAGAAATCTTAGCAATTGAAATCAGGAAGGTGGAAATTTTAACATATAATAATCTTAAATTAAAATAAAGTAAGGATTAGAGATATCACTGTTTTCTCTGTGGCCACTCGAAATTTTCCATGAATAGAAACACCAGCTCCACCACCCATCACTATTCCATTGAGAAAAGAAACCTTCAAGAAAATGGAAGTGTGTTTTTTTTATTGGAAATAGCATACGTATAGTAGATATTGCAAAATTATGTCAAAATTAGAGAGAGAAGATAATTATGAATCACCTGAGGTTTTCTGTAAGTTGCAATTATATAGTTTAAGATGAACTCGTTCCAAAAGAAATCAGCCCCGTAGAATTTATTTCCTGATTGTGTTTTTTTTATTTAAAAAAAATGTAATCAGTATAGTTAAATCACAAATGATTCAAAAAGAAATTGGAAATGCTTTTGAGAAAAACAATTAACTCAAAGAATATAAAAAAATATGGAAGTCCAGAAGAGCTTAGCATGTGGGGAAAAATTGTCTGCACCGGATTTCAGCAAAATAACAAATAAATGAATAAATCACAAGGAGATGAAATATAATCATTATTGTAGATGATATGAATGTTCATTAGTTCACTTCAAAAGCATTTATTATTGTATGATTTTGTAACTTGCTTTTCTTCAGCTTTTGTGAAGACATGGCCTGTCGTAATATTTCTTATAAGAAGACTGTATGCCATGTATATGACAACAGTGAAATGAAATCATTTGTTTCCCTCTTACCTTTTCTTTTTTAAAATGTTTCCCTCTTATCATTGTTCTCTACTTTTATTTTTATCATAACACATTACCAGCACAAGTCCTAATCCGATCAAGCATTTAGTCTAATATGATAAGTTACATATGTCTTTCGACAGTTTTTGGCCTATCATTTGCTTGTTATATGTGTTTGTGATGAGATAAAATGTTGTAGGTTTGCATGAAATGACCACCATAACAATTAAAGTAAGTTGTCTCCTTTTGCATTCTAAACAGCATCTCTATGCTTTCAATACCATTGAAGTATGATACCAGTTGCACTTCTTTTTACTATGTTTTATGGTTTTTCCTACTGGTTTTTCTGAAGCAAGTTTTTTTATGGGGCAACAATAAATATTAATATCATTAGACATTTAACAACGTACTTTTATTCTTTTTCTTGGTGATACTTTCAACGAGATATTCATCCAATATAAGAAAGATGTGAATTGTTAGCATGATTGTATAGAGCAGAACATCATCATGTAAATAAGATTTCTTATTCAGAAGAATGTAATGACACAATATGGATGCATAAAATTATTGATACAAACTATACTTTCAGCTAAGTGAAGCAAACTAAGTTGAATGATGATCATTCAACGGGAAGTGTTATAAAAAATATGAATGTTCATTAGGTCGCTTCATTATATATTATGATTTTGTAACTTGTGTCTCTTGAGTGTTGTAATTCGATAACCTTTGAATCCCTCTCAGATTTCATAATGTAGCATGATATACGTTTTCATAACGCAACAAAAGAAATTGCAATGTTACGTACCGACCAACCCATATTTATACACCACTTCTTCAAGTTATTTAGCGATATGGGACTATTCAAATTTCAAACCGTTGTTCCTTGTCACATGCGAGACAACTCTAACAATATGTAGACTGTATGTCATGTATATGACAACACTATGTTAATGAAGTGAATCTCTTTATAACCTGTTACTGTTCTTCATCTGTTTGAGGAAGCTATTAAACTTATTCAGTGCACCATACTGAATAGTATAAATTGTGGCCCAACAATATACAAAGTCAATTCGAGCTGAAGGAAGATCAACAGTCACAACATAATATAATATGATCTCTGCAGACAAACTTGAATTGGATACTGATTTGACTGAGGCATAAGGTAGTAGAAATAGAGTTAACTACACAAATTTTCATCTTTAGCTCCTCTTCGGTTTTTGTGAAGACATGGTCCGTCGTAATATTTCTTATAAGAAGACTGTATGCCACGTATATGACAACAGTGAAATGAAATCATTTGTTTCCCTCTTACCTTTTTTTTAAAATGTTTCCCCCTTGTCATTGTTCTGTACTTTTATTTTTATCATAACACATTACCAGCACGAGTCCTAATCCGATTAAGCATTTAGTCTAATACGATAAGTTTACATACGTCTTTCAACATTTTTTTTGGCTCATCATTTGCTTGTTATACGCATTTGTGATGAGATAAAATGGTGTAAGTTTGCATGAAATGGCTACCGTAACGATTAGAGTAAGTTGTCTCCTTTTGCATTCTAAACAGCGTTTCTATGCTTTCAACACTATTGAAGTATGATATCAGTTGCACTTCTTTTGACTATGTTTTATGGTTTTTCCTACTGAGTTTTCTGAAGCAAGTTTTTTATGGGCTAACAATCAATATTAATATCATTAGTGTAACACCCATAATTTTTAGTTAACATTATTCAGGAAATTTTATTGGATAGATTAAATAGAATAATGTATATAATTAGAGAGAATCAGATTTGGTTAACTAGTGTGATCGTGCCAAACTTAATGAACTAAGTAAGATTGTTTTAAAATTAATACACATAGAAGAATACATGGGGTGGACAAAAATAAATATTGATAAACCCTTCATTCATTAAACCCTCACCTCCTACATCATTCTCATATTCACAACAAAAACAAACAAAAGGAAAGCTCAATCAAGGCCGGTCATTAGGGAGCAATAAGGAGATCGAAAGGATTCAAGGGAAAGCAAGCTTAGGATTAAAAGCTATACCAAATCTCAACTCCAACCATTAACCTAAGGTGAATAATAACACTTACCATCTTTTTTGATTCGGTCATGGGTAATACCAGAATCTTATGTGTTGGTTGGTCAAGTTATGATTTAATAATCATTATTTGGATAGAATAATGGTTAATAAGAATTTTTGGAATTTATTAGAAATGATTTAATTCAATTTTGGAGCTAAATCCGAAGTTTTTATCCACTAAATGATTTGAAATTTTGGTAATGTTAAGGAAAACATTATTTTGAAGATGAGTTTTTAATTTCATAATTTTCTGAATTATAGAGATTATTTTATGAATTTCTCATAGAGGAAGTGGCTTAATTACGGGTTTTCATCATTTTAAATAATTAAATAAGGTTTTGGACTCCGAAATTTAATATGATGTAGAGAAATGTATTCTCTAATTTCAGTGAATTTTTGAGATTTTCCCATGTAATTTTGAATTATGAAGAATTATTTATGATAGAATAAGCATATAAAAGTTTAATTAATTATGGTTATTAGTTAATTATTTAAAATTATGTTTTGGATCTTGGAAATAGGGTGCGGCAGTTTTTCAGTAAAGAAAACTGATAAAATTTTGCTAGTCAATACGCTTTTGACAAATTATAGAGGTTTGATGAAAAGTAATATCTTTTTATAGTATAATTTGGCAGTTTTTAAGTGAATTACAGTTTTACCATATCGATATCGGCTATGTCGAGTCATATCTTCTCATCCCCGTGTCGTCAACGCAGAGACAATACCGCATGATGTCAACGAGTTTGGCATGCAGCGGATTAGTTTGGGCCTCGTCGAGGCTAAAGTAACAAAGAGAAAAAAGAATAGGCTTCGACATGGCAATGTCGATGTTTATACTCACGAATCTTTATAACATTGATGTCGCATTGTTATATAAGTGACTCCGAGCTTTGGGCCTCAAAGACCCAAATGATCATCGAGCTTACCCTATGCCACTTTCAACTTGTTTTCGAATCCAGCCAGGCCATTTTTGACTTGTCGAGTTTACCCTATGCCGTTTTTAACCTATTATCGAGCCTACCTCATGTCGATTTTAACTAGTTTTCGAGTTTCTTATAGGCGGATAGCCTATGTATCATGAGGATCGATGACTTCATTGTCATCGAGGCTTATGATGCTGCATGTTTAATCGTCGAGTTTAATAGACAGGAAGCCTTATGCTTTTATACGACATGAGAGGAATGTCGACGTTAATACACATCGAGCTTATAAACGGCGGAGGGCCATTTGTTGCAAAAATTTAATTTCGAACCTTAGGGACACTAAAGTATATCTTAATGAGTTTGACATGAAATCTTTTGGGGTTACCAATGTATGTCATCTTGAAATATGAACATTTAAAAGGAAATAACTTAATTGGGGACAACAATAGAAATAAGTTACACATGTGGATAGCATGGGCTAATGTTGAACATGTTGCAGTATGGAGTAAAGTTAAACATGTGGCAACATAGGATAAATAGAAAAATGTAGGTACATAAATTAAATGGCCAAGTGATGGATTCATAGTCATCCTAGGAAAACTATGGAATGTATGATGAATAGTCTACATCATGCTGAAGATGGATAGTCTCTAATTGGTTCATTTAAGGGTTCATAGTTATCCTAGGAAAACTATGAGATGTGAGATGGATAGTCCGCATCAGTTTAAATGATAAAATGTGAGATGGATGGTCCACATTAGTTTAAGTAAAATAAAGTGTGGGATGGATAGTCCACATGAATATAAGACGGGTAGTCAATAAGAACTTAAATGAGTAGTCTGATAAATGGGGAATGGGTAATCCGGTACATATGATATGTTTATACGCTATCATATTATTATGTTATAACCATTGTGGATGCAGTAGCACGGTATATGGTTAAGATGTTTAATTGGGTACTAGTGAGGGGAAACTCGTTCCGCACAGCGGCGTGATCCCAATAGATATCTATTGGTTTGAGATAGTAGATTATTATTCAAATCAGATTTTGTCTAACTCAAAAATTTTGTTTTCCCTTAAACTCTTGGGTACTCATTTGAGTAGGTTGAGAGTAAGGACTTTTCAAGTTCCCTTTAGACGAATAAGCTTCCGAAGACGTGCAGGAGGGAATCTAGCTAGTATGAGTTATATATCTATTTTCGTTGTGTTTTGATTCTGCTTTTGTGTTGTAATGGCAAGTTGTATTAATTGTCAGATATTTGACTCTGATCATCCAAGGAGCATCTTTATATATCGTTTTTGAAATATGTTGTAATAATTATATTTTCTTTAAACGTGGTTTGTGAATTGGGATTACGTAATGAAATTGAAATCTTATTGTAAAATGAGATGAGAAATTTTATTTTAAAAATTGTGTGGAATTTCCATATTCATTTGTTTCTGGTATTATCAAAATGATTAACATAGCCGCATTTTGTCACTGAAAATTAATAACTATGGATGACTGCAACATCTATAGCACTTAGTTTCGAGCTTCAAAATGGGGATGCTACACCTTTGGTATCAAAGCATAGGTTTATGTAAACTTAAAGGAAATTTAAACCTAAAAGATTTTGAAAACATAAACCAATAAATCAGATAAGATTGAGATTGGGATAATGCAATAATAACGTACTCGTATTTTTCTATACGTAGGTATGCATTTTCCTGTCTCTTAGACCGTTCTTATGTATCTTACTAAGACTCGTATGCATATTTACGAGAAAGAAAGGTTGAAAGTAGGAAATGGAAGAGTAAATCTAGATGGAGGAAGCACCACAACTAACGAAAATGCTCGATCCAATACCAGGAGAAATCAAAGTCGACAGACAAATACTAATCAAAACGCAAATGCCAACGTAGATGTTGGAACCCCACCAGTAGATATGGGAATGTTGTATCGGTTTTTCGTTAACTTGATGCAAGCTGGAGCAGCTGCAAGACTAGCTAGAGGAAATGTTGTGAATGCAGGAGGAGCAAGTCCCGTGACGCCAATTGGCAATAACTATGCCAAGCTAAGTCGAGATTATACCAGTTTGGGTGGAAAGCCTTTTCTAGCGACTGAAGATGCTATAGAAGTGAAAATTTGGCTTTTGCATTGTGAGAGAATTTTTGTTGATCTTGGTTTGGACGATGAGCGGAAGAGAAGATTGGCTTCGAGGCAATTGCAAGGTGCAACATTGTTCTGATGGAATTGAGTTACCGTAGGCGTGCCAGAGGAAAAGTTAACTTTGGTAGATTTTCGAAGGAGATTCGAGGAGAGAATTTTGTCCGAGATAGCTAAGTCCGTTTTGCTCAAGAAATTTATGGGTTTAGAGCGGGGAAGATGTCAGTGTTAAAGTATTCTACGAAGTTTGATAAGCTGTTCATGTATGAATATGCCACCGTGGACACTACCATTAACATGAACGAGAAGTTTATCCAGGGGTTAAGGCCGGAAATCGCTAGGATAACCATGCCACATCTTCGAGATCCATTAAATGTAGTAGAGATGGCGATTAGAAATGAAGAAACGCTTTCTACCTTCGGGAAAGAGAAATCAACGGAGACTCGGGAATCCCAGAATAAGAAGAAAAAAATCTTTAAGAATAATGGTGCTCCAAAAGGAGAAGCAGCTAAGAAGGGGAAGGCAGATATTGTCCGTTATAAGTGCGATAAGAAGAGGCACTATGCTAATGAATGTCGCTTGGGTGATGGAAATGTGGTTTTGGGAAAGCGGAATATGAAGTGTTTTAACTACGATCAAGTGATGCATTATAAGAACAAGTGTCCAGAAGCAGCCAAGGCTGAGAAGGGTACAGGCTATGCTTTGGAACCATCATCCTCTAGACCAACAGCAACTAAGAAGGAAAAGTCTACGATGGAAGGTACGCTTTTGATTAATAGTATACCAATTATGATACTATTTGATACCGGTGCATCACATTCATTTATATCTCAGTGTTTAGTAGATAAGTTATGCTTAGAACCATGGTTTGAGGTTCAGACTGGAACCACGAGATTTCGACCAACTCGTACCAGTTCCGGCCGATGACGGACGGGATTAGGGCAAATTCCCGTCCCACTCAAACAGTCAAAGAAAAATTGAAGAAAAAAAACTTCACACGTGGAATTGTTAAATCAGAAGAAGAATAGGAAAATCAAAAATCACACTCTGAATCAACAATCGAGCAAGCTTCGACGTCGCAAAGGTGCTTCGACGTCGCAAAGGTACTTCGACATCGCAGAAAGAAAATCGAATATACGTTCGCAATCGCAGGTGAATTTTAATTTTTTTTCTACTTTCCGCCTTTCGTTCTTTGATGTTCGGCTTTTTTTTTCTTTCTTCGTTTCTGAGTCAACGCGTTTTGTAAATGAGGGTTTTGTAAATGAGGGTGAAAAGAAAGTGGGCTGATTGAAATATAGGGTGGACTTGGGCTTTGAAATGAATTAATTTTATTTAATTAGGGCTGAATATAATTAGATAAGCTGGGCTTGACTATTTTATTCATTTAATTTAGTTCAGAGTATTAGTCAAATTCTAATTCTAATTTAAATTTGTTTAATTTAGTATAAATATATTGGGCTGGGGTATTTTATATTATTATTTACATCGACCATTATTATTATTTTATTAACAAACCCTTTTAAACCGTAATGGGGACCGAAACATTCAAAATTTTCGAAATCGTCTGAAACTAAGAAAATTTCGAATGAACGAAACCGAAACTGAGTTCTCAAACCTTCATACTTTGTTACTTCTTTAAGGATTGCGAATTAAATAGGAGTGTGCAACTCTGGAGAAGAGATGTGACCGGTTAGAACTTGATTTGTTGGATCATAAGTTTGCATGCGGTTTGTATATCTTTGATTTCGTAAGCTTTGGGATCATATTGGGTATGACTTGGTCAGATAGATATGACGCTAGAATATTTTGCCGGGAGAGGGAAATACCATTAAGACATTCTAGTAGCAGTGACCGAATAGTATACTCAGTCGAGAATTTGAATCTAGGAATTTGTGCTTTGCTGAATGCTATGGAAGCAGAAGAGTTGAATCGGGTTTTGGTAGCAAGAGAATTTGCATATGTTTTTGAGCTGGTCACGGGACTACCACCGAAACGAGCTATCGGGTTTCGAATAGATCTTATGCCAGAAGCAGAACCCGTAAGTAAACCACTTAATATGATGACACCTACCGTGATGAAGGAGTTAAAGATGCAGCTAGTGAACTTAGAAGGAAAGAACGTTATCAGACCAAGCAATTCGCCTTAGGGAGCGACCGCAGTGTTCGTGAAGAAACCGAACAGGTCGTTAAGATGTATCGACTATCGTAAGTTGAATGAGAAGACGATTAAAATATGTATCCTTCGTCGAGAATCGACGACTTATTCGATCAGTTGAGTGGAGCCAGAGTGTTTTTCCAATTGGATTTGGCTATAGGGTTTCACCAACTAAGAGTGGCGGAGGACAGTATTCTGTTGACGTCGTTTCGAACAAAATATGGTTCGTACGAGTGGTTAGTAATGTCATTCGGGCTAACGAATATGTCAGCTTTTTTCATAGATTTGATGAACCGGATTTTCCGAAAGCACTTGGATAGATTTGTATTGATGTTCATGGACGACATTGGGATGTATTCTAAGTATGAAAGAGAGCATGAGGTTCATCTTAGAATAATGTTAGAGATACTGAGACGGCATCAGATGAAAGCGAAGTTTTCGAAGTGTCATTTCTGCAAGAAAGAAATAAAGTTTCTTGACCATGTAGTCTCAGGAGAAGGATTATCGGTTGATTAAGCTAAAATCAAAACGATTAATAGTTGGAAGAGACCCGAGACAATTACCGAGATATGAAGTTTTCTTAGATTGGCTGAATATTACCGGAGATTTATCAGGGATTTTTTACGAATAGCAGCACCCCTAACTAAGCTAACCAGAAAGGACGTTAAGTTTGTTTGGTCCGACAGATGCGAGAAAACAATCCTTAAGTAAAAGCATTTCTTGACCAATACGCCTGTGTTAGTTGTGTCAGACGGTAATCAAGGGTTAGTAGTGTATACAGATGCATGTGCGACTGGATTAGAGGCTATGTTGATGCAGAAGAGTAAGGTAATTGCCTACGCTTCTTGACAGCTCAGACTGCATGAAGTAAGATATCTGACCCATGATTTAGAGTTGGCAGCGGTGATCTTCGTATTTAAAGTGTGAAGACATTGTCTTTTGGAAGAAAGATTTGAATTGTACACGAATCATAAGTCTTTAAGGTATTTATTCTCTCAGAAGGAGTTGAATATGAGACAGCAGAGTTAGCTGGAGTTTTTAGCAGCTTATAATTTCGGTATACAGTATACACCGGGGAAATGTAATAAAGCAGCGGATGCTCTTAGTAGAAAACATTAGAATGTGGTGTTAGCTATGTTGGCAGAATAGAAGGATCTTGACGTATTGACTACGTGTAGTATGCAGTTAAGATCGACTGCTAGTTCTAGTCAAAGTACTATCATGATATCCTGATTGAAAGTTCGACCGGTTTTGATCGAAAGGATTGCTTCTAAGCAGAAAAATGATCCATTGTTGACCGAGAAGATTAGAAGACTTGAGATTGGAACTGAGATTGATGATTTAAGAGATTTTAGCCTTGACCAGAAGGGATGGTTGAGAAAGAAGGAACGATTGTGTGTTCCGAATGTTGGAACCCTAAGGAAAGAAGTTCTTATGGAATGTCATCAATCGAAGTTTACGATGCATTCTGGAGGAACCAATATGTATTGGGATATGAAAACAAGTTTCTTTTGGAAAAAAATAAAGAAGAATGTTGACTTATGGGTAAAGCAATGCTCGAATTGCCGGCAAGTAAAAGTCGAACATCAGAAGCCGAGTGGGTTGCTTTAACTTTTAGATATACCAGTTTGGAAATGAGATTCGATATCCATGGACTTTATTGATGGGTTGCCAAGGTCGAATCAAGGAAATGAGAGTATATGGGTCATAGTGGACAGATTGACCAAGAGCGTCCATTTTATTCTCATTAAGTCAATCAGAACGACACCTGTTTCGGCTAAATTATTTATGAAGAACACAGTTCAACCGTATGGGATTCCTAATAGTATACTCGGTAACAGAAATACATTGTTTACTAGTGAGTTCTGAAAGAGTCTACAGGAAGTATTAGGTACCAAACTTAAGATAGAGACCGCTTATCACCCTCAGACGGATGGACAAACATAGAGAATCGATAAGGTACTCGAGGATTTGTTGAGAGCTTCTGTACTAGATTTTGGTGGATCATGGAAATGTCACCTACACTTGCTTGAGTTTTTCTATAATAATAGTTATCAGACTAGTATGAGAATGGTGTCTTTCGAAGTTTTGTATGAAAGGCCGTGCAACTCACCAGCATGTTGGTTGAAAACCAAAGACAGGTTAGTCTTAGGTCCAGATCTGGTAAAAAAAGCAACAGGGAAAATTGAGTTAATCCGAGGTAGGATGAGAGAAGCTCAGTCTAGACAGAAAAGTTACACGGACAGAAGGCGTAAGATCTAGAGCTCTCAGTTTAAGATGAGGTTTTCATTAAAGTATCACTGATGGAGGGTGTGGTACATTTTGGAAAGTCAGAGAAACCAACATCGAGATATGTTGACCGTTCCCAGTTATAGAGAGGATCGAAAAGCTCGCATATCAAGTAGAGTTACCGAGCAGTTTGGCAAGTGTTCATAACGTTTTTCATGTTTCTCATCTTCGGAAGTATGTGCATAATCCAGAGACTAATATCACTCCGACTGCATTGGAAGATTTGGTAGTAGAACCGGATCTAAATTTTGTTAGGCAACCAGTTCGGCTTATAGCGAGAGATGAAAAGAAGTTAAGGAACAAGACAATCAAGTTGGTAAAAGTTCAGTTGAGCGACAACGAGAAAGACTGTACTTGAAAGACAGAGGATGTGATTAGGAATACTTATCCTGAGCTGTTGTGAGGTATATTCTATATTTGTTGTACATAAATTTTATGGCGGGTAGGATATACTAGCTTTGGTTGCGTGTTTGTTATGCTTATATTGTAGTCCTTCCTAAATTTCGAGCACGAAATTCTTTAAGGGTGGAGCATGTATCACCCTTAATTTTTAGTTAACATTATTCGGGATATTTAATATGATAGATTAAATAGAATAATGTATATAATTAGGGAGAATGAGATTTGATTGATTAGTGTGGTCATGCCAAACTTAATGAACTAAGTAAGATTGTTTTAAAATTAACACATAGAAGAATACATAGGATAGGCAAAATAGGCATAAATAAACCCTTCATTCATTAAACCCTCACCTCCTACATCATTCTCATATTCACAACAAAAACAACCAAAAGGAAAGCTCGATCAAGGCCGGTCATTAGGAAGCAATAGGGAGATCGAAATCTAGGATTCAAGGGAAAGCAAGCTTAGGATTAAGAGCTACACCAAATCTCAACTCCAACCATTAATCTAAGGTAAATAATAACATTTATCCTCTCTTAAATCTTTGTTTTGATTCGGTCATGGGTAATACCCGAATCTTATGTGTTTAATTGGTCAAGTTATGATCTAATCATCATTGTTTGGATAGAATAATAGTTAATGGAAATTTCTGGAATTTATTAGAAATGGTTTAATTCGGTTTTGGGGTTAAATCCGAAATTCTTATCCTCCAAATGATTTGAAATTTTGATATGTTAAGAAAAATATTATTTTGGAGATGGATTTTTAATTTCATAATTTTCCGTATTATACAGATTATTTTATGAATTTCCTATGGAGGAAATGGCTTATGTACGAATTTTAATCATTTTAAATAATTAATTGAGGTTTTTAGCTTCGAAATTTTATATGACGTAGAGAAAGGTATTCTCTAATTTTTGTGAATTTTTTGGATTTTTCCCGTGTAATTTTGAGTTATGAAGAATTATTTATGCTAGAATAAGCATATAAAAGTTTAATTAATTATGGTTATTAGTTAATTATTTTAAATAATGTTTTGGATTTTGGTAATAAGGTGCGATAGTTTCTCAGTAAAGAAAATTGATAAAGGTTTGCTAGCCAATAAGCTTTTAACAAATTATAGAGGTTTGGTGAAAAGTAATATGTTTTTATAGTAATTTGATAGTTTTTCAGTTAATTACAGTTTTACCATGTCGATAATGGCTATGTCGAGCCATATCTCCTCATCCCAATGTCACTGATGCGTACCAAAACAATGTCGCATTCCACCAACGAGTTTGGCATGCAATGGATTGGTTTTGAGTCCCGTCGAGGCCAAAGTAACAAAGAGAAAAATGGATAGGCTTCGACATGGCGATGTCGATGTTTATACTCGTCAACCTTTATAACATTGATGTCGCACTATTTTATAAGTGACCCCGAAGTTTTGGGTCTCGAAGACCCGGATGGTCATCGAGCCTACCTCATGTCACTTTCAACTTATTGTTGAGCCTACCTCATGTCATTCAAAAGGAAGTATTGTTATGGGATAATTAAGAAAAGAAGAGAAAGAAAGAAAAATCAAAATATAAAATCTCGCAGTGGAATGACAAAATATAATAATCAAATAAACAGTTCATGAAGCTGTTTTACGTATAACATTTGATTACACTTTCACAATACAAAATCAAAGTACATACGGCAGGAATAAATAAATAATGCAGCGGAACAATAAGATGCAGTAGTATAAATATAATAAATAATAATAGTATTAAATCTTCGTCTTCATCCTCCAGAAATAAGGTCTTCAATACACTGAAAAACTCAGACTAACCCGAGCGTAATGAAAAGACAAAACACTCGAATCAGAACTAAAAGATCTTATGTAAGTTAAATCAACAGTAAATAAATATGAGTGTAACGGCTTCAGAGATGTTTACGGGGTTTGACATCTCCTATCCAATGTCAACATGCGTGCAATAACTAAAGAGATGTTCGGGATTCTATCTCCTAAGGATCCATTAAACTATCTACATACATAGTACAATACGCTATTATAATAGTATCTACGGTAAAGTAAGTATTAAAATAGCATTAAGGCGTAACTCATACCCCCTAAACACATTTTTATATATTCACGTAGTCTATATAGATATTGTAAACCCCACCAAAATGACGGGATACTCAGGGAGCACTTCATAGATATGGTACAAAACAAACTCGTAGTGGGTGCGATAAGGCATGTGACAAGGCACGCGAGGCAATACCAGGGTATGATTCTACCGTTTGTACTCCCGGGCTGGTGGTAACGCATAGCAGCTACTACCGCCTACCTCGGAACACACTTCCATAATCAAATCGAGGGGTGGTCACCAAATCAATCACAAAGTCATAATATGATATCAAGAAATGTGCCTGATAGGAGGAGCAACCTCACTTGATCCGGTATAGCTCCTGTTTTAGTCGCATCAAGCTGACTCGTGGGAGTCAGGGCTACGTAAATACCTCATATAGAATCGTTCGCCAAACCATCCGACTTCATTCTGAAATCTCCACCACATACACAGTTGTTAAAGTGGTTTTCGGTATTGGTAGAGAGTGACAATATCTGATATCGGTCTCTTTAACAACCAAACGCTTATTTCACACCGGATGGTTCTTTTACATTTCCAAAACCGATTCATAATTGATATCAAAATATCATATTCAATTCAAACCATATCACTTTCGAAATCATATTTACTTTCGAAATCATATTCAATTTTGAAATCATATCGACAAAATAGGTTAAATTCTCATTTCAAAATCATCATATTTACTCCAATATGTCATTTCACTAGAAATATCATTTCAAATCTCAACTTAGGTTATAACATCATTTAACCATATTCACTTTTAAATCAAGGAAAAACACTTCAACTTTACACAGTCGAAAATTTAGAAAATAGCGTAGATAGTCATAAATAATTTAGATGGTTTTAAAAATAGTTTTAAAATAGTAAAATACTTTAAAATAGTTCAAATGGTTTAAAATAGTTTAGAATAGATTAAAATAGTTAAAATAGTTTAAAACAGATTAAATTAGTTTAAATATAGATGAAAATAGTTAAATAGTTTAAAATAGGTTAAAAATGTTTAAAACAGATAAAAATAGTTAAATAGTTTAAAATAGATTAAAATAGTTTAAAAATAAATTTAATACAGTTTTAATAGTTTAATATTAAAATAGTTTGATTATTGGAAATAGTTTATATAGTAAATAGTTTGAAAATCTAAATAAATCCAAATTTATAATCATATATCTTTAAACAGTTTACATTAAATAATTAATTTGAAATTAATATCAATTTAAACTATTTCTTCCATTTTAACAAATCTGGACCATGTCCAGATTTCAGCAAAACTAAATTTTCTTTCAATACAAATTCCTACAAATCATTTCGATTTATATCGATTTCAAATTCATGTTTGAACTACAATTTTAAAACACTTCAAATTCATGGATTTCAAAGTTTAATTATTCAAACATTTCAATAGCTCAATTTCGATAAATTTCATTTATATTTCACAATTCAACTTTGAAATTTCAATTTAATTTCTTTAAACAATTTCTTTAAACCAATTCCAATTTCAACATTTAAAGCTTGGATTTTCGAAAAAAATTCAGTTTATAGAAATCCAATTTTATTTCAAAATATCATTTAACTAAATTCAAAAATTAAGAATTTAAAAATTATTTAATTTAATCAATCTGATGTCCGTACATAATTTTCTACCCTACGGTCAAGTGATATGGATATTTATCATTTCAAGCCGCAATAATTTATTTTTACAGATATATACCATTTCAACCCGCAATCCCGAATTTAACTTCAAATTCATGAAATCGGTTGAGTCTATCATTTCAACCCATAACGATTTCTTTCTAATCTATCATATCGTTCGGATATGTATCATTTCAACCCATAGGGATTTTCTAACAATAAACTAAGGAACTTGCAGTGTGGTATCAATATATATATAAAATAATATAACATCTAGTCATCCAATATCAACAATTAAACATTCATCACAATCATCATTCAAATCGACCAATAAATAATATCAATTAACTGATTGTCATTAACAGATATTTAACTGGCAATTTAAAATTCAATATTAAATTGAATGGCGATTTAATTCAATAAAAGTCAGATTTAACTGCAGTGACCATTTAAATATATCAAACAGTAATCAATCAACTTCTAATCACATCATAAATTTAATTCAACCATCATAAGACAATTTAGTAGTTGTAAGTGGGTTAAAACACTCACCTTTTATTTTTCAACGGTTTATAATCCAAATAAAGGCCCGAAATCTAACTGTCTCGGAATTCGACCAAACCAGTTCCATATTGTCCGGAATTTCGATACGATCGCAACGGAGAAAACCGTGTGTGAATCCGAGCTCGTATGAGAAAGTTATTGATGTTAGAACATTAAATTTTCAATTAAATAATAAAATAAAGATTAAAATGAAATTGACACATCACCTAGCTTCTATACTGTACGCACACGAGCACGCACAAGCCTAACCAGCGCCGCCACCAAACATCGAAGTCGCGCCTACCCACGGCCACCTCTGACACGCCGCGACCATCCCTACTCGAGTGCCTCCACTTGCGCGACCCTCCGCCCCATCCACGATCGCCTCAGGTCGACCAAGAACGAGCAGCTGCCGCCGAGAATTTCGAACCCTGATTGAATTTTAGGGGACGATCTAACTACTGATTCGACGAACGACCAACAGGGATGAACTCCCTTCGTCCATCTCCACGCAACCATACCCTCGAATCGACGATCCATCGTCGTTGATCAACCATCAAACGAACAGCCGAGAATGTTTTGGCCAATTCCAGACAAACTAAAACCCGATTGCAAAAACGAACAACAGTTGGGTTGCGCTCGTCGAGAGCTTTCCAACGATATATAATATGATATAGTTTGAGGAGTTTTAATTTTTCGTTTTGATTTTGATTTGCAATTGAATCTAGGAATTAGGGTTTCTGCCATTTGAGAAGGAACAGACAGATGGAATTGTACGTGCTGTAATAGGAAATAGAAAGGCTGCTAGGGTTTAGAAAAATCTATTTATATAGACAATGCCCGATAAAAAAGAATGAACATATCGAATTGGTTCGAAACGACAATACAGCCCGAAAAACCCGTTCCGTTTCCGAAACGAAAAGGGTCATCCAATATATCGAAATAGATGTTTTTGATATTTTTAAATTCAATGGAACAAGTTTCAAGTCCCAATTCCATTGTATGAAGAAGCTAGCTTTTAAAATCAGCTTAATTTAAGTTGAATTCATTAAATTGATTTCTACGCGTTTTGAGCCCGCCCGATCAAACGACAAGTCCGATCGCTACGAAACTTGAAATCTTACAATAATTCACCGTTACGGATTCGATGAAACTGATTTCTTCTAAATCCGAGACAGTGGCCAAAATGACTATTTTCACGTTAATTAAATAAATTATTATTATATTAATTAATCCCCTTTTAAATTTTAAATTTAAAAGTTAACGATTTTTATCGTTTTTGATTACATAGACATTTATAATCTTTTAAAACAAATTTCCATGTCCAATTCAATATTTATATATTGCACCAATTTCAGCGTTCAATTTCAATTTAAATAAATTCATTAAATATAATTTAAAATTCCAATAAATTCATTTATTCCAATTCACCTCTTATTATTCAATCAATTATTCCTTATGAATATAACTAACATAAGTTTACATCTTATTACATTCATATTTTACACTTTATCATTTTTTACCATATTAGCGCAATATTTAATCACATTAATTCTACTGATTTCCAAATTAATTTAAACGGATTAAATAACAAAATGATAATTAAAACAATTATTATTCATTAATAATTCAAACACTTTTCTATGATTATTGTTTACAACAAAGCTGATTAATTGATTTCATATCCCTTAATAAACCTATCCTACTTTATAACATATAATTTGAATATTAAACCTAACATTCAATTTATCCCTTATTTACCGTTTCTAACCAAATTAACTTTACCATTATTACATTAAAATAGTTGTTATTAACGTTCAAACAACATTATTAAATCATGTTTTAACTATTTTCCCGTTAATAAATCATAAATTGAAATTTCTTACAATTTTAAATTTCCAAAATCTAACTTAATTTAATATTTTAATTATCGGAAAAATACGGGTCGTTACACTCTCCCCCACTCAAAACTTTTCGTTCTCGAAAAAAGAAAAAGAAGGGTTAAAGAATTAATATATTTTATTCAAAATCTGAAATTTATAAACAATTAATTAACAAAATTAAGTATTTTAAATAAAATATACCAATTAATAAACAATTAAATCTTCATATTCAAGTTTAATAAAGTTTGAAAATATCTTTACTTTCATAAAATTTTCTAAGTCTAAAATTCACGAAAAATTTCGGCAGATTCTCCTTTGTACGAATAGAACCGGGAGAAATAATAATATCAATAATACATAATATTTCAAAATAAAATATTCCAAACCATGGAAAAACAATATAATATCGCTATAAAACCGTAATCCGAAAACGTATCTTTTTGTCGGACAAACAACGCTTATTTATAAAACCAAAAGCAGTAGCTATTGCTTGCATAACCTGTATTTCACTTATATAATCCAAAATAGTGGGAATTATGTAAAAAGAGAAATATTTAAGTTGTTTTAATTAATAACAAATAAATCAACACAACATAACAATAGTCACTTGCAAACAAAACCACACAATCATCACATGCAATAAAAGTAATCAACCATCCATCCATAACAACCAAATAAATGGTTTGTTCGGGTTCAGAAACTTATAATTGTATAAAATAATAAATAAACTACTAAGTATACCATACACTCAACAGTCTTAGATAAAACTTAATAGATTATTTATACATCTTTATACATGTAGAAGTATCCTTTCTCAACCATCCCATAAGCCAAAACAAACAATAATTTCAAGTATCGTTTAAGTTTATTCTTATTAATCTCATTTCACATTATTTACTGTTCTTCAGGTTCATTCATTCATACAATGCTTATTTTCATTAATTTACATTCATTACTTACATGAATTATTTCCATTCAATTATTTAGATCATCCATAATTAGTTCTTAAAATATTATGTAAGCCTCTTTACAATTTAATTCACCATTAATAGATTATTTCTTTTTCACATTCATTTCTTTCATATATAGTATTATTGAATATTAAATCTATTTCTGAATCATTTCACATTTTCTGAAGTTATAATCATTTACTTGATATCGGATTCACCTTTACCATTCACTTTTAATTATAAATGGCTTAAATCATTAACTTAAGTTTATAATCATTTACTTACAGTATTCACTTTTCTATTAAATTTAATTACTAGCATCTCAAATTATTAACTTAAGTTTATAACATTTTTGTGACATCAAAATTCTTATTTATAGAAATAATTCTATTGAACACTTTTATTACTTAAGTTTTACTTGTATTATATTCTATTACATGTTTCTTTTAACATTACAACTTTTTTTAATATTGCTGGTAAGTTATATATATGTTTTAATAATGTAATTGAATGTTACACAAATTTATCTTATTCATCTAGTTAACAAAATGTTCAATATTTCATATCTTCTGATTTACAAGTTACAAATTTCTAATTTCTTGTATATTTCATTAATCACTTAGCATCTAATTTCTTATTTTCATTTTAGAAGTTTCCAATTATTAAATGGTTAAGATTTCATTCATTACAATAATTGAAACTGCTAATTTATAGAAACTTAAGAACTAAATATCGGGTTTCATTTTCAAATCATTTTAAAATAATTTATATAATCGTATCTTTTATATATCCAAATCATATTTAGAAAAATTAAGATTTGTTATCAAAACAAACGTGTAGTAAAACTACTACAGTGGCATTCCCACTTTGAAACTCGAAAATGAACGTCGATAATGCGTTCATCACCGAAGTTATTTTTCAACGACAGAGAGGGGAGTGCAGAACTTATTTCCTTTAAAAATTCTTTTAAAAACTTTCTTTTCAAATCACATTAAAAATATTTCTATCCGAAAATACATTCAATAATACTAATATTATATTTCAAATCCTTTGAAACAATTCCAAGATCCCGGACTGAAGTCCTCAAATTTCCAATTCTTATTTATTTTACTTGTGAATCCTATTTTCCAATCAATATTTATAAAATTTCACTTCCTAACAAACAAATATCACATACAACTATATCATTTATTAAATTTGTTCTTTTATATACAAAATATAATACTAGATAAAATTATTTCATTTGCCCATATTTCAAAAGTAATATTGTGTCGGTCTGCCCTATTAAGTGTTTTGAAATCTCTATCGATGTCATGGCGTCCTATGTACCGATCAGAATTTATAAATACTAAACAGAACAAATTAACACAATACAAAACATTTTATAATACTAACAAGTACGCTCTCATATATATATACACACACTCAGACAAACTCATTCTAGAGTATTGCTACCCTATCTCTAATGAGTCAGAACGCACAAAGCTAAGGTTATCGTTAAACCAAAGCTCTGATACCAAATGTAACGACCCATCTTTTTGGACGGTTTAAATCGATAATAAACCACACATGTCAAACTCAAACCATTCAAAAGGGAGGATTGTTATGGGGTAAATAAGAAAAGAAGAGAACGAAAGAAAAAAACACAGAATTTCACAGCGGAATAACAAAATATAATAATCAAATAAACAGTTCATGAAGTTGTTTTACGTATAACATTTGATTACACTTTTACAATACATAATCAGAGTACATACAGCAGGAATAAATAAATAATGCAGCGGAACAACAAGATGCAGTAGTATAAATATAATAAATAATAATAGTGTTAAATCTTTGTCTTCATCCTCCAGAAATAAGGTCTTTAATAAACTGAAAAGCTCAGACTGACCCGAGCATAATGAAAAGACGAAACACTTGAGTCAGAACTAAAAGATCTTATGTAAGTTAAATCAACAGTAAATAAATATGAGTGTAACGGCTTCAGAGATGTTTACGGGGTTTGACATCTCCTATCCAGTATCAAAGTGAGTGCAATAACTTAAGAGATGTTCGGAATTTCATCTCCTAAGGATCCATTAAACTATCTACATACATAGTATAATACGCTATTATAATAGTGTCCAGAGTAAAGTAAAATATTAAAATAGCGTTAAGGCGTTACCCATATCCCCTTAACATATTTTTATATATTCTCGTAGTATATACAGATACTGTAAGCCCCGCCAAACTGATAGGATACTCGGGGAGCACTCCATAGGTACGGTACAAAACAAACTCGTAGTGGGCGCGATAAGGCATGTGAAAAGGCACGCGAGGCAATGCCAGGGTAGGATTCTACCGTTTGCACTCTCGGACTGGTGGTAACGCATAGCAGCTACTACCGCCCACCTCGGAACACACTCCCATAATCAAATCGAGGGATGGCCACCAAATAAATCACAAAGTCATAATATGGTATCGAAGAAATGTGTTCGATAGGAGGAGCGACCTCATTTGGCCCGGTATAGCTCCTATTTTAGCCATATCAAGCTGACTCGTGGGAGTCAGGGCTACGTAAATACCTCATATAGAATCGTTCGCCAAACCATCCTACTTCATTCTAGAATCTCCACCACGTACACAGTTATTAAAATGGTTTTCGGTATTGGTAGAGAGTATGACAATATCTGATCCCGGTCTGTTTAACAACCAAGCACTTATTTCACAGGGGATGGTTCTTTTACATTTCCAAAACCGATTCATAATTGATATCAAAATATCATATTCAATTCAAACCATATCACTTTCGAAATCATATTTACTTTCGAAATAATATTCACTTTTGAAATCATATTAATAAAATAGGTTAAATCCTCGTTTCAAAATCATCATATTTACTCCAATATGTCATTTCACTAGAAAATATCATTTCAAATCCCAACATAGGTTATAACATCATTTAACCATATTCGCATTTAAATCAAGGAAAAACACTTCAGCTTTACACAATCTGAAATTCAGAAAATAGCGTAGATAGTCATAAATAGTTTAAATGGTTTTAAAAATAGTTTTAAAATAGTAAAATACTTTAAAATAGTTTAAATGGTTTAAAATAGTTTCGAATAGATTAAAATAGTTAAAATAGTTTAAAACAGATTAAATTAGTTTAAATATAGATGAAAATAGTTAAATAGTTTAAAATAGGTTAATTTTAAAATAGGTTAAAAAATTAAAAATAGATTTAATACAGTTTTAATAGTTTAATATTAAAATAGTTTGAAAATCTAAATAAATCCGAATTTAAAATAATATATCTTTAAACAGTTTACATTAAATAATTAATTTGAAATTAATATCAATTTAAACTATTTCTTCCATTTCAACAAATCTGGACCATGTCCAGATTTCAACAAAACTAAATTTTCTTTCAATACAAATTCCCAAAAATCATTTCAATTTATATCGATTTCAAATTCATGTTTGAACTACAATTTTAAAACACTTCAAATTCATGGATTTCAAAGTTTAAATATTCAAACATTTCAATAACTCAATTTCGATAAATTTTATGTATATTTCACAATTCAACTTTGAAATTTCAATTTAATTTCTTTAAACAATTTCTTTAAACCAATTCCAATTTCAACATTTAAAGCTTGGATTTTCGAAAAAAATTCAGTTTATATAAATCCAATTTTATTTCAAAATATCATTTAACTAAATTCAAAAATTAAGAATTTAAAAATTATTTAATTTAACCAATCCGGTGTCCGTACATAATTTTCTACCATATGGTCAAGTGATACGGATATTTATCATTTCAAACCGCAATAATTTATTTTTACGGATATATACCATTTCAACCCGCAATCCCGAATTTAACTTCAAATCCATGAAATCGCTTGATTCTATCATTTCAATCCATAACGATTTCTTCCTAATCTATCAGATCGTTCGGATATGTATCATTTCAACTCATAGGGATTTTCTAACAATAAACTAAGGAACTTGCAGTGTGATATCAATATATATAAAATACCATAACATCCAGCCATCCAATATCAACAATTAAACATTCATCACAATCATCATTCAAATCGACCAATAAATAATATCAATTAACTGATTGTCATTAACAGGTATTTAACTGGCAATTTAAAATTCAATATTAAATTGAATGACGATTTAATTCAATAAAAGTCAGATTTAACTGCAATGACCATTTATATATATCAAACAGCAATCAATCAACTTCTAATCACATCATAAATTTAATTTAGCCATCATAAGACAATTTAGTAGTTGTAAGTGAGTTAAAACACTCACCTTTTATTTTTCGACGGTTTAAAATCCAAATAAAGGCCCGAAATCTAACTGTCTCGGAATTCGACCAAACCAGTTTCTATTGTACGGAATTTCGATACAATCGCAACAGAGAAAACCGCACGTGAATCCGAGCTCGTATGAGAAAGTTATTGATGTTAGAACATTAAATTTTCAATTAAATAATAAAACAAAGATTAAAATGAAATTGACACATCACCTAGCTTCTCTCATGTACGCACACGAGCATGCACCAGCCTAACCCTACAACGCCGCCACCAAACATCGACGTCGCGCCTACCTACGGCCGCCTCTAACACGACACGACCATGCCTACCCGAGCGCCTCCACCTGCGCGACCCTCCGCCCCATCCACGATCGCCTCAGGTCGACCAAGAACGAGCAGCCGCCGCCGAGAATTTCGAACCCTGATTGAATTTTAGGGGATGATCTAACCACTGATTCGACGAACAATCAACAGGGATGAACTCCTCTCGTCCATCTCGACACAACATACCCTCGAATCGACGATCCATCGCCGTTGATCAACTATCAAATGAACGACCGAGAATGTTTTGGCCAATTCCGGACTAACTAAAACCCGATTGCAATAACGAACAGCAGATTTGGGTTGCGCTCATCGAGAGCTTTCCAACGATATATAATATGATATAATTTGAGGAGTTTTAATTTTTCGATTTGATTTTAATTTGCAATTGAATCTAGGAATATGGGTTTCTGCCATTTGAGAAGGAGGAATAGACAGATGGAATTGTACGTACTGTAATAGGAAATAGAAAGACTGCTAGGGTTTAGAAAAATCTATTTATATAGACAAGGCCCGATAAGAAAAAATGAACATATCGAATTGGTTTGAAACGACAATAACGACCCGAAAAGTCCATTCCGTTTTCGAAACGAAAGTGGGTCATCCAATATATAGAAATGGATATTTTCGATATTTTTAAATTCAATGGAACAGGTTTCAAGTCCTAATTCCATTGTATGAAGAAGCTAGCTTTTAAAATCAGCTTAATTTAAGTTGAATTTATTAAATTAATTTCTACGCGTTTCGAGTCCGTCCGATCAAACGACAAGTCCGATCGCTACGAAACTTGAAATCTTACAATAATTCACCGTTACGGATTCGATGAAACTAATTTCTTCTAAATCCGAGACAGTGGCCAAAATGGCTATTTTCACGTTAATTGAATAAATTATTATTATATTAGTTAATCCCCTTTTAAATTTAAAATTTAAAAGTTAACAATTTTTATCGTTCTTGATTACATAGACATTTATAATATTTTAAAACCAATTTCCATGTCCAATTCAATATTTATATATTGCATCAATTTCAGCGTTCAATTTCAATTTCAATAAATTCATTGATTATAATTTAAAATTCCAATAAATTCATTTATTTCGATTTACCTCTTATTATTCAATCAATTATTCCTTATGAATATAACTAGCATAAGTTTACATCTTATTACATTCATATTTTACACTTTAACATCTATTTTACCATATTAGCGCAATATTTAATCACATTAATTCTACTGATTTCCAAATTAATTTAAACGGATTAAATAACAGAATGATAATTAAAGCAATTATTATTCATTAATAATTCACACACATTTCTATGATTATTGTTTCCAACAAAGCTGATTAATTGATTTCATATCCCTCAATAAACATATCCTACTTTATAACATATAATTTCAATATTAAACCTAACATTCAATTTATCCCTTATTTACCGTTTCTAACCAAATTAACTTTACCATTATTCCAATTGATTGATATTACATTAAAATAGTTGTTATTAACGTTCAAACAACATTATTAAATCATATTTTAACTATTTTCCCGTTAATAAATCATAAATTTAAATTTCTTACAATTTTAAATTTACAAAATCTTACTTAATTTAATATTTTAATTATCGGAAAAATACGAGTCGTTACACTTTCTTATAGGCGGATAGCCTATGTATCATGAGGATCGATGACTTCATTGCTATCGAGGCTCATGATACCGCATGTTTTAGTCGTCGAGTTTTAATAGGTGGAAAACCTTATGCTTTTACATCAACGTGAGATGGATGTCGACGCAAATACACATCGAGCTTATAAACGGCGGAGAGCCATTTGTTGCAAAATTTTAACTTCGAACCTTAGGGACACTAACGTATATCTTAATGAGCTTGACATGAAATCTTTTGGGGTTACCAATGAATATCACCTTGAAATATAAATATCTAAGGGGAAATAACTTAATTGAGGACACCAATAGAAATAAGTTATACATAAGGATAATAGAAATAAGTTATACATGTGGATAGCATGGGTAATGTTGAACATGTGGGTAGCATGAAGTAAAGTTAAATATGTGGATAACATGAGATAAATAGAAAAATGTAGGTAACACGCATTAAATGGCCAAGTGGTGGGTTTATAGTTATCCTAGGAAAACTAGGGATGCATGATGGATAATCTACATCATGTCGGAGATGGATAGTCTCTAATTGGTTAATTTAAGGGTTCATAGTCATTCTAGAAAAACTATGAGATGTGAGATGGATAATCCGCATCAGTTTAAATGATGAAATGTGAGATGGATAGTCCACATTAATTTAAGTAAAATAAAATGTGGGATGGGTAGTCCACATAAATATAAGATGGGTAGTCAATAAGAACTTAGATAGTTAGTCTAATAAATGGGGGTGGGTAATCCTGTACATATGACAGGTTTATACACTATCATATTATTCTATTATAACCATTGTGGATGTAGGAGCATGGTATATGGTTAAGATGTTTAATTGGGTACAAATGAGGAGAAACCCGTTCCGCGCAGCGGTGTGGTCCCAATAGATATCTATTGATTGAGATGATAGATTATTATTCATATCAGACTTTTTGTCTGACCTGGAGTTTTTGTTTTTCCCTTAAACTCTCGGGTACTCATTTGAGTAGGTTGAGAGTAAGGACTTTTCAGGTTTTCTTTAGACGAATAAGCTTCCGAAAACGTGCATGAGGCAATCTAGCTAGTAGGAGCTATATATCCTTTTTTCGATGTGTTTTGATTTTGCTTTTATGTTGTAATGGCAAGTTGTATTAAATGCTAAATATTTAACTCTGATCATTCAAGAGGCATCTTCATATGTCGCTTTGGAATATGTTGCAATAATTATATTTTCTCTGAACATAGCTTGCGAATTGGGATTACGTAATGAAATTGAAATCTTATTGTGAAATGAGATGAGAAAATTTATTTTAAAAATTGTGTTGAATTTCTATATTCATGTGTTTCCGACATTATCAAAATGATTAACATAGCCATATTTTGTCACCGAAAATTAATAACTATGGATGACTGCAGCATTCATAGCACTTAGTTTCGGGTCCCAAAATAAGAGATGTTACAATTAGACACTTAACAACATACTTTTATTCTTTTTCTTGGTGATACTTTCAATGAGATATCCATCCAATATAAGAAAAATGTGAATTGTTAGTATGGTTGTATAGAGCGGAACATCATCATGTAAATAAGATTTCTTATTCAGAAGAATGTAATGGCACAATATGGGTGCATAAAATTATTAATACAAACTATACTTTCAGCGAAGTGAAGCAAACTAAGTTGAATGATGATCATTCAATGGAAAGTGTTATAAAAAATATGAATGTTCATTAGGTCGCTTCGTTATATAGTATGATTTTGTAACTTGTGTCTCCGGAGGGTTGTAAATTGAGAACCTTTGAATGCCTCTCAGACTTCATAATGTAGTATGATATATGTTTTCATAATGTAACAAAAAGAATCCTAGAAAAAACCCTAACAGTTGATATAGGAGCCTACTACATAATTTTTTTGAAGAAAGTTTGGTTATAAAGAAGGTAAGTGTTGAAAAATATATTTAGTGAAATTGAGGATTATGAAAGGCAAAAATGGAGAATTTTCTATACCTCAATGATCTTCACCAACCATTGAAGAACAAATGCAAAAAACCTAGTAATGTATCTAAAGCAAAGTGAGAATTTTTGGATAAAAAAGTTGCGGCCTATTACACAAATTTTTTGAAAAGAGTTTGGTTATGGAGAAAATAAGTGTTGAAAAATATTTTGAGTGAAATTGAGGATTGTGAAAGGCGAAGATGGAGAATTTTCTATCAATGATCTTCACCAACCATTGAAAAACAAATGCAAGAAACTTAGTAATGTATCTAAAGCAAAGTGAGAATTTCATATTATTGCTAATGAAACATTTGCTTTTGGAATTTCGAAGAAATTGGGAGGAATTTATGCAAAGAACTCTGCAACAAACAAGACACTTCTAATGAGAAGATTGGTAAATCTAAAACTTAAGAAATGTGTATCAATTGAAGAGCATTTTAATGATTTTCAAGCAATCGTGAACTAATTGATGGCCGTAAATTACAAGATGGATGATAAAACACAAGATTTAATGTTGATTAGTTCATTATCAGAGAGTTGAAAAAAGCTTGTGGTTGTATTGAATAACTCAAATTCGGATGGAGTTGTTTCAATGGAAATGATGGTTAGTAGTCTGCTTAATGAGAAGATGCGGAGGATAAACCTAATGGAAGGAAAGGAAATAGAAATCCAATTGAAGAGGTCATTCTTATCAGGAGGGATAACCGTCTTAGTATGGAAAAACGGTCAAGTAGATTGAACATGAAAAGAGATTTCATCTGCTATTACTATAAAAAAACCTAATCACCAACTAAAATTTTACAACAAACTTGAAAAGGAAAAAATAAGAATACAAACATTAAAAGAAGACAAAGATAAGCTTGATGAAGGCAACGATGATGAGGTGAATTTTGGTATTAATAATGACATTCTCTGTGTTGACAGAAGAAAAGGAGATGGATGAGTACTTGATTTGGATGCATGTTTCTATATATGTCACCAAAAGGAAGCATTCATTGATTACTAAATAGCAAGAGAGCTAGATGAAGTCCGCTAGTGATGGAGATGTTGAGATGAAGGATATAGGTTCGGTTCGGTTGAAGATGCATGATGGAAGGAAGGTAAAACTCAGAGGAGTTAGACATGTCCCAAAAATTAAGAAAAATATTGTTTCAATAGGACAGTTGGAAGGAAAATGCTGTAACTTTTTGACTCGAGGTGGCATTATAAGGGTTTGAAAATATAATAGGAAGGTACTACGCGTAAAACGGGGAAGGCAACATGTGTATAAATTGCTTCGAAGAACGGTGGAGAATGAAAGGACCTTTCAAAGTGATGTTGGAAAGATAAATCTATCTGAACCAAGGAGGAGTCAGCATTGGAAAGCCGCAAAGACTGCAAGAAAGCTTTTATGATATTACAAACACTTCTTAGTTATTGATGATATGCATGTTCAATTACGGGACATGCATATTTAGGTGGTTTGGAGGTTGATAATGTTTTTTTTTGCATGGAGATATTTGTTTCCATTGTAATATTGAAGTTTGTTTGGATTATGAGGATGTAGGTGGAGTTTGTAGGTTTATATGGAATATCGTATTGAAATGGAGATTGTTAGATTTTGGTGGTACAATATTCCACATTTAAGTAGATTTTGGAGATATATGAATCTTGGTGGAATTGCGATTCAAGTACATTAACTCTTTTATAGATTTTGTAGTGTGATTAATTGTCTCTTTTATTGCATCAAAGAAGGCAAAGAATTATCTACATGGAAATGATTTATTTTAGTTGATGAAAGCATATTAATCAATTCCTTAATTAGTTGACTAGAGAAGGTATTTTATCAAAGTTACTATAAATAAACATGTATATTGTTCATTGGATGTGTGTGGGAAACAGTTTATTTTTTCTAGAGTTTTGTGGATTGGGATTTCTTCTCAATTTTTAGTCTTTCTCTTGTACTCATTTGTTGAATTAATAAAGGTTTTGTTTGAAAGAATCTATTTATCATTGTTTTTTCACTTTTTATCTCTTCTAAAATCTAATTGTGCAAGGATCCTAGAAAAAACCTTAACATCTATGATTTGCATTAACCTACCCGGTGGCTAAATGCACTAAAAAAATGAACATATATCAAATGTAGTAAATAAATATTGAGATTCCACAAAATTGATTTAAACAATGAAATGAACATATTCAAACTTCCAAATAAATAATTTGCATATGGAACATTTAAAAAATCACGTACGATTATTATTTGTATTCAATATATGTCGGAGCATCATCAAAACTCGTTTAAGCATTTTCAGAAAAAGTATGAATATCATCCGAACTCATCCAAACTTTATGCATATCCTTCAAGCTCGTACAAACATATATGAACATTGTTCCAACTCATCCAACCATTTTTCGGACGTGTCTGACCATTGTGCAATCACTTCCAAATATCATCCAAACTTGTTTGAACAATTTTGCAATCACGTCCAAATATCATTCGAACACACGTAAGAACACACAATTCAACATCGTCTGAATATCATTTAAACACTTCCAAACACTGACTTAACTCGTCAAAATAACGTCGGTGCTAAATTTTGTTAACAATTAAAGTATAAATTATTGAATCAACCGGTAATCATAATTTATCTAGGGGTTTACTCAAAATCATATTTGTAAAGACTACAGTATAGCATATTTAAATTGGGATAAGCCCATAAAACACAAGAAAACCATAACATCCCAAGAAATATAACTTGGATGAACATTGGATGTTTGTGTGTGTACATAACTCCATGTGCAGTTAAAGTCTAGCTAAAACTCCGCAATATTCCCGCTATAGCGCATAGCGCTCTTCGACCGCTACGTTATTTCAACTTACTGCTATTAAACAGTAGATCCGCTTTAACCCCGCTATTTTTCGCTACATCTGCTGAATCGGGGCTTTTAAGCATCCGCGTTAGCAACATTAATATACAAAGGTTGATTTGACTAGTTTTCTTTTAAACTAAATCAAAAAAACTAGAGTAAAGACCTAACTTTAAGAATTAAGTGTTCAATATAAGTTAGAAATCTACTGTAGTCAACAAATACAGTCACCATATATAATGATATTCTTCTATTTTGCTATATAAGATTAACCATTATTTTTTTTCTACACAAATGATGTGAGAACGAGAATAAATTAATTTTAAATATTTGATTTTATATCTTATGAAACTTTTTGCACCTCCACTAATTTCTACTATATTCCTGCTTTATTCTCGCTACAACTTTTTGCACATCCACCACTATAGAACCGCTAAGCGCTTTAATTGTACAAATAACTCATAATCCACGCCTCCACCATTGGGGTGCATTTCGTTTGCAACTCGTGCCACATACGTTTTTCCACTCCATATTTGCTACTTTGACTAGGATGCTCTATCAAATCATATATGCTACACTTAATATAATCAAGGTTATAAAAGTCACTATGCGAATGCTATGCATCAAGTACGTATTAGGGATTAATCTCTATGCATCAAGTACGTATTAGGGATTAATTGTTAAGAAGGAGATTAATTAGAGATTAATCGAAGTTACGCATTTCTAATAAACTTGTATATTTTGGATAAATATTGGTATTTTGTTTAGTATTAACTGCTCCAAATTGAAGATTTTGGCGTTTGGATAGGCTTCGAAGTAACCAAGAGAGCAAGACCATCTAAAATTAGCATGTAGATGCTTGTACGAGACATCAAATCTCAATCACTGTCTACCCAGTGCTAGATAATCATTCAACTGCTTAGATGAAGTGGTAAATCTGCCTTTGACGAATGAATAAGCGGTAAGCCTTGCCTAGAGCCTAGGCGGACGCCTAAAAGGCTTTTTACAACACATAATATAATACAGCTTTTGCTTCTTAAAATAATATTTGGTATTTTCAAGGTTAATCGGATTTAAAAAATGGAAGCATTATACGGAAGTTTATTAGGCATTTAACAAAATCCAAGGACCATTTATGACAATATTTCAAAAGGATTAAACCAAACTAAAGTGGAAAATGTTATAATTTAATTGGCTGACCTTTGTTGATATTATGAGCCACAGCTGCTACATCACCTCCAGCACAAAATGCTCTGCCTTGTCCCTAAAGACAATGCACCAATCAATATATAGCAATGGTCTTTGAGTAATTTTATTGCACAAAATTGAGTAGAGAATCAATAATAATATTATCTGAATCAAGCAAAGTACAAGACATAAATAGTTTCACACGCCTTTTTAAGGAGTTTGAGGTGATAAACTTCCCATGATTGGTTGAAACTTGAGTCATAGCACCACTTTTAAAATGTGCTTACTAATTTTAAGTGGTTTGATTCTCACAACCAATCATAAGAAGTTTACACTTCTTACTTTGTGTGAGTTAACATAGTCCTAAATTTAAAATACTGCTGAAAGGACAAGGTAGAAATTTCTTCAATTTCAAAATAACTGAAACGACCACGATTACTGCTTCATGCTGCTTCTTTTCTTTTCTTTCTTGTTGTTGAAAAAAAAATTGTTAATTTAATAAAAGTAAAAACAAATGGTAATGGGGTTTACAAAGATGACATTGATGATTGATAACACTTCCTCACAGACACTAAGATCTATTTAAGAGCAGTCAATGATAAAACAATAACACAAGCATAACCTCCTTCCTTATCAATAGATAAATATAGAAAACAGAAATGGTGTACTGGTCTAGCTGGGGAAATCAATATTGTTACTGTCAAAGTGTTCCTTATTTTGGATGTCATTTAAGCAACATTGATGATTGATGACACTCTTAACAATTTGCCTCTAATACTTAGATAGCACTCAAACTTAATGACGTCCTGAAAATTGATATGTAAAGAGGGTACTACGGAATTTATGTATCATCATACACAAAACACCAAAAGCGCACACAATGATTTGTATGATCAAAATACTGGTATGGGTTCTGAGATAACAACTTCTGCATATCAGCAAAATATATTTCATGAACTTTAAACACTACTCTTTTTCTTCTTCTTCTTTTAGTGTGGAAATTAACTGAGGTTAGTATATCTATGAGCATAGAAATTGTTTTATGATATGATGTATTGTGCCGAAATTTGATGAGTTTTGTATTTATTTATTTTATTTTGTGTTAAAATTGAAAATATGAAAGCTTGCACTGTGCTGATGCAGGGATGAACAAGGCATTGCTTGAATCAATGTAGCGTGCTGACGTGGTTTACTGTTTTGAATGAAAAAGAAATGGGTAATCTGGTCCATTAAAATATCATTGTTTTAAAGGGCGGAGGGAGGGTTTTTTTTTCCCTCGTTTGTGGGTGGGGATGGGGCGGTTGGGTGGGGGTTTTTTTGGGGGGGGGGGGGGGGTTTGTTGGGGTGGCAATAGAAGTAGCCTCGAAGGTTTTAAATTTTGGAACGACAATACACCATGATAGTTGGTAAAAGCTTGGAGTTGATGATTGTTTATTTTTCATGTGTAAAATTCAGAAGTGATCATGATTTGAAGTATGCATATAGATAATGACACAGTGATGATAAAAAAAACTGTGATAATCATTAGAAAATAACATGGGAAAGTAATAACAAACAGAAATAATCTATTAATGTAACCAATTAGTGAAAGAACCAATACAATACCTTCATAATAATAATTTTGACTTTAGAATCTTCTTCATAGGCAGTGTAAAGCTTCAACATTTTCAAAATCTGAAACCATCGCATAACTAGGAAACTGAATACAACACTAAGTTCAAGAAAAGAGATTATGTAACAAAACCTTATTCCAATATTTAAATATTGAACAAAGTAATTATTCCAACTTTGGTACCAATCCACACCATTAATCCAATTTAAGCCAATCTACAACCATAAGTCCCATAACAAACAAAAAACGCAAGGCTTTTAAAAAATTTACAATATAGGGAAATAGAAGATACCATTTCCGCTGAGAGAGCATTCAATTGCTTAGGCCTATTAAGTATCAGTATTCTTGCGACTCCTTTTTCTTCTACCAAAACCTAAAATCATAAATCCACTAACACGGCAGTTAAATATAAATTATAAAAGGAGCAATTTTTTGAAATGGGTTCACTTATAAAAAATGGAAAAGATAAGATAACAAGTTTGTAAATCAGTACCTGATCGGTGTCTATAATGTTTCCTCTGATTTGTGGAGCTTCCATGACTACACTGAATGTTAAAATCAAGTCGATGATGAAGGTCTTTTCTGTAGAGACGTTTCTCAAGTATTGTGGTCGAAAGCAGATGACTAGTGAAGAAAGCACTGGAGTGCTGATTTGATGACTGGTGTCTTAGGCCTTTTCAGCCCAATTTGTAATCATTTTAATCCGGCGGCCTGTTACACAAGGCCATCATCACACGAATCCAATTTGGGCTGAATTTTCAAGTTATCGCAAATAATGCAATCCAACAGTTTTGGATCGGTGGGATTTTTCAATTTAATCTCCAGATTGTGGCTCAGATATCTAAGTAACGAGGGCGACCAGACCACGTAGAGTTGGCATCAGATAATTATAGTTGGTGCATCATGCTTGATGTTGAGCGTTTAATTTTTCTAACATTTCGGTCTGTGCGCTTGAAGTAGAGCGGTTACAGGGTATTTTGTCAAAATACCCTATTCGTATAAAATCATGTAATTCAAGGGGGCAGTTTTGTCATTTTACGATAGGTCCCGCCATTTTTTAAGTCTCTTTTGTAAAAATTGACAAATTATAACTAGCGATGGAAATGGGGTGGAAAATAAACGGGGAATGAATCCTTCGCCCCCATCCCCGCTATCCATTTATGCCCCCCATCCCGGCCTCATCCTCATTTAATACCCAGCAGTTTCGAGTAGGGAAATGCACAACTGTTATGGGAAACCATTGCATACCCATTAAGGAAAGAAGAAAAAAAAAATAAGTGACAAAACAAAAGTTTTAAACTTAAATAAAAAAAATATTAATTATACTTCATAATCCCTAAAAGATAAAAGATGGGCCTTCAAATTTGAAACAAAAAATATAACCAACCACATAGTCATAATTTTATAACTCTTAATAATTTAAAAAGTAGACAAATCATAAGCAGCAATATGAAACTAAAATAGTCACGGGTCGGATGATTTTTTCTTAATACACATACAGAGACACATAAAAACTATAAACAGAAACTATATATACCGAGGTTAGATATGGGGCGAATAGTATCACCCTCGTACCCGCCCCGGCCCCGTTTCGAGTATTGAAATCATCCCCTACCACCGACCCTTTATCCGCCAAGTCGGGGAATCCCCGCCCAATTTTGGGTGGGTCCCCGCGGGTACCCATCCTCGCGGATTAAATTTCCATCCCTAGTTATAACCGGGAAAGTAGCAAATTTGGCTTAAAAATTCTTATATATAGCCACTCAAAAGCAAACGGTTATACTGGTCATCGATTCTTGGGATTTTTTCATAAATTCTGCAACCTAATTACAACGCTTCAATGGACTGATATTTCCTCAGAAGGCAATCGTTTGAGTTAACAAATGTATCTCAAAGTTTTTTTTTTTGACTTCAGCCACTTCATTTATAAAAAGAAGGTATGAAATTCTATGTTGTTGAGTTTCTTTTTAGGGTGTTTTTGGCACACGTCCTTGATAGATTTCAAAATTCACAAAAACTCCAGTGGAAAAAAGTATGTAAATTAGATCCTTATTTTTCGAAAATCATGATCAAAAAACATATAAAAAAACAAAAAAAAACTTCCAAATTTTAATACTTATTTCAATTAATATTTATCTTCGTCTTCATGTCAAAAAAATCAAAAAACAAGGATGAAATTAAAAAAAATGACACGCAGTATGTTTCAGGAATACTTGCAGACATGTATGCAATTTTAAAGAATAATTGCAAACATGTCTGCACTTATTCTAGATAGCATGCCTTTGCAACTAAAAATTGCAGATGTCTACAATTTTAAGGAATAAGTGCAGATATTTACGTGAATATCCTGATTGTTAATCATTGTGCTGTTATTCAGTGAATAATTGTTACATGTTTGCAAATATATGGAATAATTGCAAACATGTCTGCAATTATATGGAATAATTGCATACATATATGCAATTATTCAAATGTTTATCGAATGCAATTATTCAGTCAATAATTGCAAACATATCTGCAATTATACGGATAATTGCATATATGTCTGCATTTTTTTTGCAGAAACCTAGTTATAATATTTACAATTTTTTGAAAAAAAAAATTTAAGCACTGGCGCAAAAAAACACGAAAATTACATATTGCTACAGTAAAATAATTATAGGGACCGGCTTTACAATTTTTTTTAAGGAGGATGCCGTTTGAATTAACTTTGGTTTTAGAGATGTGTGACTAATATTCACTTCTTTTTAAGAAAAAATTGTACTTATCGAGTTTGGATAGTCTAATATCGATCAAACTCGATATAGTAAAATTTCAATATTTTTTATCTTTTCAAATGGGTAAGATTCAAATGTTTTTCTTTTGAAAACAAGAGTGGTGCTTGATTGAACAAAGCATCAATTTTGGTGTTTCGAAAGATCGAATTCATGACCTTTAGAACCACAAACTATATACTTTTACCACTTAAATTGTGGTCCTTGCCAGATTTTGATTGTCTTTCAAAAATTATTTCAGTCGTACCCTTTGTAAAATATTTGTTTTCGATATTTCAAACATAATACTATGATTTCTAATTGTTCTAGAGATGACACTTGAATATATTTTACAAAAGTAGGTTATTTTATTGTTTCATTGGAAATTTGATCCATTTAAATCCAGTTTCTTCTTATGGAATGCAATTTACTATGATACACTTTTTAAAGATAAATTCTTTTTCATACTTTTTCCCAATAAATATGCTCAACTTTTTATACAAAATGTGCTAACGTTTTTTAAAGTAAAACTTCTAAACCCTTAGCTCAACTCTTCTACATCTAGTAAACTCGAGGATATGACACGTAGTTTGGAGGAACTCTCTGTTGTGTTTGGCATGAATTATCCTTCGTTTGTTCCTTTTGCAACATCATGGTTCGTTACTTCTTATCCCCTCCACTGCTGACCTTCTTTCTCGATTTCACCGGCTTTTGATAAGGGACCTCATGCTGTAAACTTAATGCCTTCATGGACTATGCTTTTCCCTTCGGTCTTGTTGCATTTGGTGCACCACCTCGTGCCATGGTGGTTACTTTCCATCCACTTCTTCCCAATGCCTCTAATGATTTGGATTAGGGTCTTGTTTGTGATATGACAATGATGTAATCTACCACATATCATCTTTACGTTGGTGTTATTCCTATACCTATAGACAAAGTTCGTATTGATCCACCTATTTCTCCTTCATCGCCTCTGTCATTGTCTATCTCTACTGCAAAATTTGTTGTTGTTATTGGCGCAATGATCATGTTGAATAATTGGATGCTTCGATGTATTATGTAAGTGGTATGTTCTACTCCTCTATTTATAATTGCTAAAATAAACTCATTGCAGAAATTGATATTGATCATTGTATGCTCCGACGTTCTCCTGTTGGTAATTGCTTTTGTTTTGCAGTTCGGTCGTACTAGGAGATGTCAACTTAAAGTTTTGCTCAACGATGACTACTCTTAAAACTTCATTTATTCTAATGAGTCATCTGACTTCCATCCTAGTCTTCTTAAATGATTTTGTGACAAGGTCAAATATGTAAAAACTTTAGCTAGATAAGTCAGTTTTGGTCTACTCTCTGTTAGGTGTCTGCTTATGTTATTAATTGCATTGTTAAGTGGTAATGTAGTTTGGAGAAGTTTGGTTATCCTTTGCTTTTTTATTAGTTGAAATTGTCTATTTTAATTCTATACATCAACTCGTTATTTTTTGAGTAAAAATTATAGGGATCCATTCAACCTTTATTGCTTTTCAAATAGAATAAGGAGGATTTACTAGAAAATTATTAAAAAATGATCATAGGGTCCATCGTAGAAATAAATTATTTTATTTATGGCATTTTTAAGTGGTTATGTTGTCCAATTTATTGGAAAGTCACAACCCTTTGACCAATCAAATGTGAAGTTTCTCAAAAAGAAACTAATTGTCGGTTGAAAATTTGAAATGCTAAAAAGGTAACAACGAGCAATCCGTCTCACTATACACTTCCAAATCGTAGTGTCACTTTGTATAAATACACAAGTTACCGTTTGGCTCCAGGTTTGTCATCTTTAAGCATCAATGTGCATATTCTAAAAAAAGGTTAATTGATTGGATCTTGACTTTGGGTTTGATCACTGTTTGACTCCAAGTTTGTTCAAGTAGAAAGTTTGATTCTTTGCATTTTGTGTCAATTGTTAATTTTATGTCAACCTCTAAACCCAAAGTTTGCAATAATAATCAACTTTTTATTAGCCACATGAAACCTAAAAGATCAAAAGTTTTTTATTTTCAAAATCGAGGCAGTGCTTCTTTTAGTATTTTTACTAAATGTATTTACGACCATGGACAAATCATACTGTTATGTAAATAATATGGACAAGAAATATTTGGACTTTAAAATAATCACTTTAATTCTAAACAACTAGACTTATACATGTAAAGATGAAAGACGGATGCTAGAAGTTGTTATCTTAGCAGTGGAAGTGGACATATAACACAACGTGAAAATACCTATAGCATGTATTGTGGGTGTGGTGCATACTTCGAAATTTTGTTTGTTGGATAATAAAAAAGTCCATACAGTTGTATATATATAATCTATGCATGTGGCAAGGAATTTATTTAGTGATCTTAACTGTTGGTTCTTTAAATGTCACTTTGGAATAAAAGGTAATCGAGAAATTTAATAGTTAAATGCATAAAATAATAATAACTAAAATAGCAGATGTTAGGGACTGATCTCTCTATTTGAGCAAACTTGAGCGTAAATTCAGTTAGTCCCAAAACTACCATCTAAAACTTTAATTAACTATAAAAATGTGTTCACAAATTAAACTTTGAAGATATAGCATGGATCGCACCAGTGTACCATGAATATATCGATTTGTTCTCCCTTTTTGAACATTGGTTAAAGGTGTCAATGGCATTTGATCCCAGGACATCCTAATCAACGTTCTATCCTCCAACCACTTTAGTAGCAATCATTTGCTATTAGTTTCTTCTATTTAATATATAAACAAAACAAATTAGAAACTTTTGCATATAAGTGCATCATTTCAATAATCAAGTTAAATAGAAGGTTTATGACCTTTCTATTGGATTAGATGCATTTACATCCAAGAAAATAGGAAATTTTAAAAAAAAATTATTAATTATTGCATTATATCTTTAACTCGTGTTATCATGATAATTTTATAACATTACATCATACTTAATGTTGTTTTCATATAAGGAGAGCTTTATGTTTAAAATTTTAATTTAATTTAATTAAAGTTGAATATTTTTGAATTAAAATCTGATTTTAGGTTTTTTTGGTTGAATTTGATAATTGAACAACATATTTATGCAAAATACGTATAGTGTAGATGTCATAAAGGATTAAATTAAATAATAAACTAAATATAGCATGTGGAAATGTTTATGTCATCATAAACAATGTGATAAATATAATGTTGTCATAATATAGTCAACATAAAGATAAATGGCCTTAACTTGAACATATATATAACTATATAAAAATAATTATATATATGTAAAAATATAATATAATATATGACATATATGTATAATATAAATAATAATAATTTTTAGGCAATAATAACTAAACATTTTTTCTTGAATATAAATTTAAATTATAAAATATGTTGTTTTAAATTTCAAATTTGAACGTTAGACTTATGCTTCTTTATCAAATCAAATTAATTAAACATAAGTGTGTGTGTGTATTTAGATATGCTTGAAAAACAAAATTCCTTTTTTTAGCTATTTAAAAAAGGTATATAATACATCAAATATATTGTAACAACCCAATGTTGAGAAGAAATTAATTAAAACTAATAAAGAGTTTTAAATAATCAAATGGATTTGAAATAATAAAATTTGATAAGTTGGGATTAAATTATAAATATTAGGGATTTAAGATGATTTGAAAACATAGAAATTTATTTATGATAAATGATAAAGTATTTCGTGAAGTTAAAAATTTTAACATAAAATATCTTTGTTGAGAATTGAGAAAAAGATAAATGTATCTATGATATTTAATTATATTTGAAAACTTTATTTGCTAAAGAGATTATTAAATGAATTATTTTAACGGTAAATATTTTTAAAGTGATAAATTATCAATAAAGGTGACTTTTGTTATTTTTAAATTAAAATTGATATTTTTAAACCTGAAATGATTTTAAAATAAAAAAATAGGTGAATAATTTTTATAAAGTTAAATAATACTAAATAAAGGAGTTTTGTAATTTATTAAAATGAAAAATGAATTTTTATTTAATTATTCAGGCTAATGAATTTTTTTTTTAAAATGGGCGTAATATTGCAATTTTCAGCTAATTAGTTTTAAAGTGAAGAAAATTGTGGCATATACTTGTCATAAAAATAAACAAGTACGTATACACTAAAATTGAATGAATATGATTATTTGGGAATTGGAGTATTATGGTTAGTAGAACACTGTTTGCAAAATAGAAAAGAAGAATATAGAATGGGGTAATATTTAATTTTAAAGCCCATTGTTGACTAGAATTTCAGCCAACCTCGAAAGTGTATTTAGAGATGATATTAGCATAAGATTGGTTACTAATACCCTAGTAGGAAATAAAAAATGAAGAGATAATAGTAATCTAAAAGGAAAAGAAACAAGATTTTAGAAGGGATTCGACTAAAGATGATCTATGTTCACTATGGGAATTTTATTATTGTTGCACTTTTAATATAACAGTCTAGATTACAAGATAATGACTAAAAATACAACAATACTTCAAAGCTAGAATTTTTAACCCTTATTAAGTGGCAATGCATGGTGTATTTATAGTAGCTGAAAGTGGTGATTGGACGGTTGACATTGCATTGAATAAGCCCAGGAAATGGTCTAAGCCACCGATGGAGGTATGTGGTTGATGTACATGTCAACTAGGATGCCAAATGGCTTGCATGGTGTAAATGAAGATAGTTGGAGGGTCATACTATGGGATTATTTGAAGCATGAAAAATGATATGGGTTCTAGGAGTGGCTGCATTAGAGGTACTTGGGTAGTAGCAAATGACAATAGAAGGTTACTACACAATGGCGCTTTTGTTAAGTTAACAATGCCAATTTATGCCATTCTTTTCAGAGGAGCAGTACATGCGGAGCTTCTCTTAGACAAAAGCAATTTAATACTTGCAGATGTAGTTGATAATTGCTAGAGGCCCATGTGGGCGAGGGTGGACCTGGAGGAGGATGAAGACGAATGAGGGTGATGTCCGATCACCTGCTGATCGAGTAGACCGATCATTGACGGGCCTCAATCCTATAAGATAACTTGATATAGCCTCATTGCCCCATGCAAGTAGGGAGGCCGGTCCGTTACTCATGCAAAAGCAGGCGAGGCATCCTTTGAGAAAGCCTTGTTGGTCTGGGTCGATCGGTGGACAAACAAGGTGGGCAAGCCGCATTCTGGACGTGTGCGGAGTATGGGTCGGTCGTTGCTATCTGAGCTGGGCTAGATGAATTGCTGGGCTCTTATGGTAAGCGATCTAAGAATGGTATAGTTTCCTATGTGGGTTTGTAGGATAACACGGGCTGACCCGCTTCTTTATTACGAGAAATACGAGCGACATTTTGCCCCCAAGCCTAGGCCTATGAGCAGGGGAGGGCTTATTACTCATGCATTAAATGTCACATTAAATGCTACAACATGTGTCAATGAATGACTGATGGAAATGGTTTGTGTTCCCAGACGCTATAGAGGCTAAATGCTTTTCGACATGGTGACATAACTGATGCATTGATTACAATTAGATTGTTCAGATCTTCCCATACATGGCAAGTCTAACAGCACAACCCACTTCTCTCCAAGTATATATTCCCTTCTCCTTCTCCATTACAACTTTAATAGAGCTTTAATGATATTTCACCATTAACAACTGCCAAAACTTCTCATTTTCAATAGCAAACTCGAACTTTTGCTCCAAGTTTTACCACCTCATCGGTAAGTAATTCTCTTTTGACTTTGATCCATGCATTTTTATGGTTTTGTTTGAATATCACCTTTTTCAAAAAGAATTTAAAATGGCGTCGATAATTTTTTGGTTGTTGATTACCCTTAAATTTGCATGTTGTGACAATGCATCCTTAGGATTTGTTATCCATTATCATATAAAACCTTTCTCTGATGAACTTTGCATGTGAACTCTTACCAGTTATGGCATTTGACGACCGTTGTTGTGCCGCTAACGGTGGCCATTAAATGACGAACACCATAGAGAACAGCCTAAGGCATTAAATTTCAACATTGTTGAACTACCTTAATTTGATTAGAAGTAGGAAGAAAGAATTCTTGGACTTGTAGATAGGGCTAGATGATGGGCCAGAATAGACACAAGCGACTCGCCCCATCGTAGGCAGCTGTACGAGCATGACTTCTAGGAATTAATTAATTGCCCACGCCAGTGCAGGGAAAAAACTTGCCCATGAGCCTAGTTAGACTACTTTCTTGATAGGTTGGGGGTAGTTCAGTAATCTTAATGACTTGTTCTTGATTGCAAACGCTTAAAGATCCTCCTACTAATGGCCAACAGCCCCTCCCACTTAGGGCCTCTCAGATCTGAATGGATTGGATCAATCTTGCACGTTCTTTAGCCTATTTTGGCTGCAAGAACATTGTCCCTCTCTACCTCTAATCATTGACTAAGCCAACCAACTCTCGACATGCTACTTTTCCTTGGTCGCTTTTCTAAATGCACACCGGTTGGTGTCAGGTCAGCTGGCCTAAATAGTTATAAGCTTCTGGTCGGGCTCTTCATAGTTTTCTATGATTTAAGCACCACGTACCTAACCCACTTTGATCCAACTGGTATTCAAGCTCTTCCAGTAGGCAAAATCTAACCTGGGTGGTTACTACTATCTTTAGGGCATCGAGGCACCCCCTATATTTTTTGGTCTCCCAAGTAAGGCATTGGCCTACAAAGACCAGTTTTACTTTGTCCCAGCATCCGTTAGCCAGAATCTCACCACACGGGCCTTCAATACACCTCATAAGCTACCTTAACTTTTCTTATTGAGGAATTCCTTGATGTTGACTTCTTTTAGTGATCATTTCTTCTTCCATTGTAGTGAGCCCTACCGGGACAAGGGTAAATGTTACCGTGTATGAGGACTGTCTTTGTTGGATCAAGGCGACTGAGCCCAATTCTAGGTACATAGTAATGATATTGGATGACGAGATCCTTCATCGGGTCAGGTCGTTAGGCCCGAGAAAAACCATGGGCGAAGGTGCAACTATAGTAAGGACCCCCACCATGCGACCAGTAAGGCCAACGGGGGTTGTGATTAGTGGGACGGAGGGTGAAGTTAAAGACGATGGGAACATCGAGTCGGATCTTGGATAGGGTCGAGTAGGTGATCAGTGTAAGTAGGAACTTTATGACACGGCCCACTTGGAGGATGTTGTTTTCTGCTATCATGATCTTGTAATTAATTGGCTGTTTGAATATTCTATTTCAAAGACACCCGAGGCAGAGAGGACATGTGACTAGGTGCAGAGACGTATGCATCGATAAGTGAGGACTCCTCTTCAGAGTCCCTCCGCCTATGGCTTTCGGTACAAGTAACTCACAACATGTCCCTTAGTAACAAACCTTAAGGAGGCACAGTCTAGCAGTAGTAACATGGGGTCTTCTTGCCCACCTTTAACTAGGAGGGGACGGGGGGCAACCAAATGAGGGTAGTTTAGCATTGCATTACTTATTTCCTACTTTACATCATGCTTTTTTCTAACTCCTTTGTGTTTGTGTTTTGCAGTGGTCAATTGGAGCCTCGATGGCGGTCATGATGTCGCTTTTGGGGGAACCCAATCTCAGAGACCCGCCTTGCAACCCCGCATGACACCACTTCTCAACCGTAGCAACCAGACCCCAAAACCCTTCCGCACACACCAACTAGCACCCCAGCTCCTTTGGAAAAGGGCATATTTTTCCACTGCATGACTTGATGTTGCATGATGAGTCATCAGTCTATAGGGACCAAAGGAAGAAGGAGGTAGAGAAAAGGAGGCCATCCAAAAGGCCTTGGGTTTCTGCATCGAAGGGCTCTAGGAGTGGCTATACCTACAGATATTTGAAGGAGGTGGAGGTGTTTAGGCTCATACCGATGGAGAATCAATTCAAGATGGTAGGTTGACCACGCTAAGGTGGTTGAGGAGGGCGATGACCTACAAATGATGGTGCATACGTTGGCCAAGGTGGCATCAGAGGCCTTACGAAATAGGTTTTGGGCCAGGTCGAGCTAGGAGACCCACTCCCTGGAGGTGGTCCCTTAATGTCCAACCGATGGATGCTTACTTGGTAAGAATCTTGATATTTATTAATTTTTCTTTCTTTCCATGACTTGAATTTCTTATTGTGCAGGTCGCACCATGAGCCCTCCAAATCCATTTGGGTCTAATAGACCTAATTAAGTAGACGAAGGAGGAGAAGGCCACACGTCAACAGGCGGAGGTGGTGAAGGAAGGGTTGGAAAAGAGGGCCTATACGCCAAGGGGAGGGCCAAGGCTTATGAGAGTAGGGCCCTACAGGCGAAGTGCACTCAGTATATGTTCGAGCGGGCTAGGGATACCACCATCAACGAGCATGCTAAGGAGAGGAGGAAGCTAGGGGGAACTTGAGTAGGTAAGGGCGGACTTAGTGCAAGCCATAAGGAGGTGGACGAGCTGAGGGAGAAGCTATAGTAGTATATGGATTGCACAACCCATGAGGAGCTCATGAGGGAGATGAAAGCCTTGGATGCCCGGTAGGAATGTAGGGCGACCAAGATATTAAAGCTTTTTTTAACCAACTACTACATCCCTTTGTCGGTCTCCTTCCTTACTCTGGAGTAGCATATAGAAGTCTATGTCGATGTTGTAGCAAAGATGGTGGCAGTCAAGAAAGTTCCTAGGTGATCCTAACCAAGAGCAAATTGTCTTATTGATGAGAGGACCAAGTGAGTCCACATACCATAGCTTCCAACCCGCTGTAGGTGGACAAGGAGTTAGTTTATGATGATAACTGCCAGGTCAAAGGATCTCTTCTGCCCCTGTAGGCAATTGATTTAGTTTTTTCATTGTTTTTTGGATGTACTAGCCGGGTTATGGCTCATTTTGGTAAATTTTGAATATTATGTATCCTTTCTTTCATGTTGAGAATCGTCATTGTCGATTAGTTTATATAACACCCCATGAGATGAATAGTAATCAATTGAAAAGAATTGATAGGTAATTAATAAGGCTCAAAAATGGAATTTGAGCAAATGTTGGAATTTGACCATGAAACTTATACCATAGTGTTTGTGGCGATTTTCTGAGCAACTTTTGTATAAAGATTAGTGATCGAAGTTCAAATGAAGAATTCATAAGTTTTGAAATTTTTGGATCAAAAATAATTAAAAAAGAATATAAGGAAATAAATAATAATAAACACCTAAACGCCATCGATCGACCCTCTCCTTGGACGGGTCAATCGCCTATAGGGTAGAGATCGACCTGTTCTAGTGTTAGCAACTAGTGTTGAACCTCGACTTAACAACCTGGATTTAATAATATTAATTTAACATATAGAATTGATTCGAGTGTTTAAAAATAAAAGCCTATCCCCTCACTTTTCTTCTGATATTTTCTGAATGAAGAAACAGAGCTTTACCATTTTCCCTTCTTCGTTATTCCAGAAATTATAAAACTATTATTATTATTATTATAAACACACACATAATAAAGAAGGGTGGAAAATAAAAGAAAAGAAGAGAAGGAATGAAACAATTCTGCGAAAAGGGAAAAAAGGAGTCAATTAAATGAATTTGGATTTGGAAGATTTGGAAAGTTAGAAAGATGAGTGAAAAAATATATGATTTATTTATAACATAGAAATTTATACCGTTGAATTTTATTTGATCATTATGCATATGCATGATGTATTAAATTGTAGGCTTAAAATGAATGTATTTAATTGAAACCTTACCTGCATATTCTGCAAGTTATGTAATTGTGATGGAATTGCATGTACACCCTAATTTGGAAATTTTGGAAATTAGTCCTCTTAATATTATAAAATATGATGTTGATAAGATTATGAAGTTTATTCCAAATTTATGTTAATTGGGTTGTAAATTGCTTAACAATCATTTGGAATGCCCTAATTTGATCTGGAATGTAAATGTCTTGTTTTAATTTTTTATGAGCATTTGTAAGTACAATTTAGTTGTATATATTTTCGTATAAATTTCTATAGGCTATATAACTTCAGAACTATGTATAAAAAGTGTGGCATTTTGAATAATAAGAAATATTACCAAAATGAAAGTGATATGTAAAGTACGGATGTTTGTTTTCATAGTTTGCACTATCTATTTCAATAGAAATAAAAAGAAGTAATTCTTTTTAATTTTAAATGGAGCAAAGTCTCACTTTTAGGTGGTTTACAGAAAGTTATAATGGTAATAATTTCCTTCTTGGGAAGCATAGCTCCAATATACTAAAATGTGGAGATAAATGTTCTTTGTGGAATGTACATATAAGTATATATTTTGAAATTCCCAAACGTAGGAATTAGCGAGTTAAAATTGTAATTATATATATATATATATATTACATATAACCACGCCTACTAAATATATAGATATATAAGGTAAATAATAAAGCGCAATAAATAAATATATGTCGATACTCGTATTAGTTACCGTTAGGACGATTAAATATTAATAATGTAGTAAATCATAGGATTAGGAGGTTTCAATGAAAAAGAGGTAGTAACTCTAACATTTATGAATAATGATTGAAATATTAATGGGCAATAAGTGCATAGTTAATAAGGAGTTATAGAAATCAAATAACCGCATAAATGTGTTTAAGGGGACTAATTTCAGAATTAAACATGACATTTATGGAGGAAATAAGACAGGCATAGTAAGTTAGATTTTAAATGAATAAATAAATATCATTTATGATTGCCCAATTTGAATAATAATGACCATTTATTAAGGATAATTAATTGGAGGCAAAGGAATAAGTGACATTTAAGTAACATAGAAAGAAGATGAAGAATATAGGAAATAAGCATGTAAGATATGAATATGCTCATAACAAATAAATAAATGAATACTAATAAATAAACTTAGGAGGCAATATAATTTCCATAGTGGATATTATATAGTCTCAATAATACGTTTAGGATGAGCATGAATTAGTGGGCCTAGCCCAATATTTAAGTTTAGGATAAATGGTTTGCTTTAGTATGGATTGGGATGTGTTGTAAGTAATGTTACACAACAGAAGTCCGCCCTTCACCTAGAGGCTACCTATAATGACCCGTAAATTTTCAATAATTAAAATGGTTAATTTAATAAGATTCTGTGATTAAATATTGAAAGAAATAAAAAATTGTAATTTAATAATGAAATAATAACTAAAATGGAAATGTAACAATGTTAATTAAAGTTAATTATTAACCACTTGAATGGAATTCCAATCAATTGAATAATGTAAATGTTATAATTTGGTTATGAATTGAATAAAGGAAAACAATTGTAATATTGGATTTATTAATGAAATAATATAATTAAAAGGGATTGATTTAAAACAGTGTTAGGTAAGTAATTATGACATTTAGTTTTATGTAATAAACTTAAAAAGGTAACTAAGGTTAATGGTGACAATAATTATATGTTACATATTTAGTTAATCTGTTAAATGAAAATTTGAAATCAATTTCAATTAATTCACTTAATTAATGCAGTTAATGTAGATTAAATTGATTATTGTATAATATTAATTTAATTGGATGTAACCAATGTAAATTTTAATCATAATATGACTATTGATTTGAATAAAAAGAATTGGAATTAAGTTTGACCAAATTATTGGAATTTAAATTATAATAAGTGAATTCATTACAATTAAATATAATTAAAGATTACTTTAATGGAAAGTAAGCTGAAATGGCAAATATATATATTGTAATAAAGGTATGGGAAGGTCATTATAAGTGCAAGACAACAATTGATTTAATGAAAGGAGTGAAACAAAGATAAAATAAATTTGTTGAGATTCTGAATTAGAATATAATTGAAAAAAAAAATCAATATAAGAAAACTATAGTAATTATTACAAATAAAAGGGTGAAATTAGAGAATAGTAATGTAATAAAATATAAATAATGTTAATTATGAATGTATAATAATAATTGATTGATGTTTGGTATGTTTAAATTACAATTAGATAAGAAATAATTGTTCTACTTCTCATTACATTCATTTAGTCCATTTTGAAACTTAGTCAACCGAAATTAATGTAATTGAAAATTTTCAATTAATAGGAGAGAGAATGCTAAACTGTAAATTAATAGGTGTAATTACAAGTAGCTTATGTTTTGTGAAAATATAAGGAAAGTTTGATTTAATGAAAAGAACATTTACATCAAATAAAATGAATGTTTCATTTGTGAATGTAAGTTTAATTTCATTAAAATAAAGAATAGAATGATTGATTTTAAAGGAAGAAATATATGTTTATTGAACTGTGTTTTGGCTTATAATTTGATTACAAGAATAGAAAAATAATCTATTTCAAAGTTATTTATTACTCTTGTGTATAAACAACATTATAAACGTGTTTAAATAAACAATTGTTCTATTTTTCATCCATCCTAGCTGTCTGTTTTGAAATTTAACGTGGTAAGTAATTGCAATTAATGTAACTCAAATATTTCAATTAAAATAAAAGAAAACGTTGATTGCAATTAATAGATTTAATAAAATAAACGCACGTTTTGTGTTAAACAAAAAGGGTGTTTTAATGAAAATAAAAGATCATTTTGGGAAAACCAAATTTTAACGTTTTCATTTTTAAGGTAAGTTTAATTTTTTTTATTATGCGTAGATAAAAACCTAAATGCGTACAAATTTGAATATTATTTGAGTTAATGAAGTTAATTTGGTTAAGTTTTAGAAAAATTGAATTTCAAAAGGTTGTGCGATGTACATGGTCCCTTTATTTCTTTTGTTATTAATTGTTGCATGAACGTTTAAAATAGTTACCTTATTATTAATACTTAATATATTCATTTCTCCTTCTGTTTAATACGTGAGCCTAGACTTTTAGGTTGTATTTAATTCTTACCACCTCATTTTCACGTATACAAAATTTTACTTTCCTTTGCTTTGCAAACATTTTCATTCCTACATACATTTCCTTATGCATTATTAATGCCTGAAGCTTTCAAAATAAATTGTGACATTTATTTTTGTCCCTCCACCTTCATTTCCTAATTATAAATAACCTGCAGCTTATTTCTTCATTTGCGTTTAGTTTCTCCTGACACCTCATATTCAAAAGCTCTTATTCTTGCAAATTCAAAAGCTTTCTTTTATGAAACATGATTTTTTTTTCATTTTTCATGCACGTCCTATCCTCATCTTAGTTGTTCTTCAATCTTTTCCTGAAGCCTCATCTTGAGAAAAACGTAAGTATAAAAATTTGTTTTTTTTGCGTACTAATTATTATTTTAATAATATTTCTTATAACATGAATATCTTTTGCATATAAACTTTGATTCACGCGTGATTTCTTCTGTTGGATTCATATTTAAATTCTGCACAACATGAAATGATTTAGTTGAATTTGGAGACTATTGAGTTTTGCGCTTCTGTTTGGATTTTTATGGACTAAATTCAAAGGTGAGTATTTTGACCCACTCACAACTTCTAAAATTTCTTATGTTTGTTAAATAAAATTTATGATGTGATTGGAAATTTATTTTTGACCGTTTGGTATATTTTATATCGTCATCTCAGTTAATTTGAATTTAATCGTTATTTAATTTATTATTGAAATTAAATTGCCACTTAACTACCTGTTATTGTAAATCCGTTAATTGCTGATATTTATTTGCTTGAATTGGATGATGATTGTGATGGATGTTTGATTGTTGATATTGGATGAATGGATGTTGTATTTTATATCGTTATAAACTGCAAGTTCACTATGGGTTGAAATGATACATACCCGAATGATCTATAGATTAGGGAAAAATCGTTATTGGTTGAAATGATAGACTCGAGCGATTTTATGGATTTTATTTTTAAATTCGGGATTGCGGTTTGAAATGATATATAACCATAAAATTTAAATTGCGGATTGAAATGAAAATATCTGTACCACTCGACCCTAGGTTAGAGAATTATATACGGACACTGGATTGGTTAAATTAAATAATTTTAAAAATATTTAGTTTTGAATTTAGTTAAATGATTTTTGAAATAAGAATTTGATTTATATAAATTGAATTTTCCATAAGTGAAGTTATCGAAATGATTTATTAAAATGGTTTGAAAAATAACTTTGAAATATATTGAAATTGGAGTAATTTAAATTGATATTTCAAACATGGATTGGAAGCGATATGGAATTAAACACTTTATTGAGAATTTGAATTTGAATGGTCTGAAATTGGGTTTTGGAAATTGGAAATGGTCCAAATGTGTGGAAACGAAATAAATAGTTTAAATTGATATAAATTCCAAATTCATGATTTTAATATAAACTGTTCTAAAAATATATTATCTTAAAGACTTTAATTATTAAGATTTCAACTATTAAACTATTTTAACCTATATTAAATATATTGAATCATTTTAACCTATTTTAAACCATTAAATTTATTTTAAACTAATTTACCCATTTTAACTTATTTTAAATCTAATTTATCTAATTTAAAGCTATTTAATCTATCTTAATTATATTTAATCTATTTTAAATCTATTTAACTATCTTAAATCAATTTAACATTTTCTTAAATCTATAACCAAACTATTTTTGAGTATTTTAACTAATTATAACTATTTTAAACTATCTATAACTATTTGTCTATTTTCTAAATTTTTAGACTAAGTAAAGTGGAAGTGTATATATATTCAAAATCCTTGATTTACAAACGAATACGGTTAAATGATGTTATAACCTAAATTGGATTTTATAACATACTTTGGGTAAATATGAAGTTTGAAATGAGGGTTTTAACTATTTTGAAATTATGATTTTTGAAATGGACTACGATTTCGGAAATGATTTGATTTCGAAAGTGAATATAATTTCGAAAGTGATATGGTTTTGAGAATATGATATTTTGATATAAAGGGTGAATTGACTTTTGAAATGTAAAAGAACCATCTGGTATGTAATAAGCGATTGGTTGTTAAAGAGACCAGGATCGAATATTGTCATACTGTTTGCTAATACCGAAAACCACTTTAACAACTGTGTACGTGGTGGAGATTAATCCAGAAATGAAGTAGGATGGTTTGGTGAACGATTTATGTATGAGGTATGACGTGACCCTGACTCTCGTGAGTCAGCTTAGATGTGACTAAAATCAGGAGCCATGCTGGGCCAAGTGAGGTCATTCCTTCTATCGGGCACATTTCTTCGATACTATTCTGATTTTTGTGATTGTTTGGTGGCCACCCCTCGATTTTTGATATGGGAGTGTGTCCGAGGTGGGCGGTAGTAGCTATTATGCGTTACCACCAGTCCGGATCCGCAAATGGTATATCTACCCTGGCATTTCCTCGTGTGCCATGTTCACATGCCCTAGCGCGCCTTCTACGAGTTTGTTTTGTACCATACCTATGAGGTGCCCTCTGTGTAAACCTCTCGGAGGAGCATACAGTACTGTATAGACTATGAGAATATATAAAATGTGTTAAGGGGGATATGGGTAACACCTTAACGCTATTTTAATACTTTTACTTTACTATAGACATATTATAATAGCATATTGTACTACATAGTAGATAGTTTAACGGATCCTTAGGAGATATGAATCCCGAACATCTCTTAAGTTACTGCACTCACGTTAGACACTGGATAGGAGATGTCAAACCCCATAAACATCTCCGACGCCGTTCCACTCATATTTATTTACCGTTAATTTAACTTACATAAGATCTTTTAGTTCTGACTCGAGTGTTTTGCCTTTTCAATTCGCTCGAGTCAGCCTGACCATTTTAGGATCTGAAGACCTTATTTCTGGAGGACGAAGATGAAAATTTGTACTACTATTATTTACTATATTTATGCCACTGTGTCATGTTGTTCCGCTGCATTCATGTATTTATCTCTGTTTTATGTAACTCTGATTCTGTATTGTATTAGTATAATCAAATGTTTTGTAAACAGCTTCATGAACTATTATTTAATTATTATATTTTGTCATTCCGCTGTGAGATTCTATTTTTTTTCTCTTTCTCTGCTTTTTCTTATTTACCCCATAAAAATCTGCCCTTTTGAATGGTTTGAGTTGACGTGTGTGCCTGCTTAAAACGTCCAAAAAGGCTAGTCGTTACACTACCAGCAGTTAATGCATACGTACTACTGATGTGATATATCTCCAACTATAGAACGGTAGGAAAGGGACATACGTTCGCATATAGGTGTGGAAAAATATACCAAGGTGTAACAACCCTGGTATTGGTGATTACCTATGATATTAAATTATAACGTTAGTTATAATTTAATATTGGAAATAAAATAAAATGGAGAAGATAAATTTGTTTAAAAGATATTTATTTTAAATAAACATTGTGATTTGGGAATAAATATGGGATTAAAAATTTATTGGATAAGTATTTGGTTAAATAAATTGTAAATATTGGATTTTTATTAGTTTGGAGCTAATAAATTAAATAAGTGATGTATTTCAACATTAAATTGTTGAAATAAATTTAAATTGATGAAAATAAAGTTTTAAAAACTTTATTTTGAGAGTTTGGAGAGAAAATGATCATTTATTGATTTTATTTGAGTAAATGTAGTAATATTGGAAAAAATTTCCAATATTAACCTTTTATTGATTTTAAAAAGGAGAAATATGAAATAATTATGTATTTATTAATATAAAAGAGTGAAATATGGTTTAAAAATAATATTTTGATGATTAAAAAGAGTTAGAATGATTTATTGTAATTTATTTGACAAGAAAATAATTTTTGTACAAATTGTTGTATTAAAAATAGTGTTTTTGTAATAAAATAGTGTAATATTGATAAAAATAGGGTTTTATTCATAAAAGTAACTTTTTATTTTTGAAAAATATTTTATTTTGTTAAAATAACAATTTTAAATTACATACATTTGGTTGTGTACATTTTTCTTAGCTTTAAAATAAGAGAATTAGTGTATATGTTAATAAAAATGGGTTATAAGTGTGCATTCCTTAGTAATTTTCTCTAAGTATATTTAGTCTTGGGGTATTTGGATAAGGTTTGAATCCAAAACCCATTATCTAGATCCTTCTGGTAAGAAGAAATTTACAGTACGTAGTTTTCTTCTTTCATCATCTTCTCAAAAGTTATTTACAGTAAATAGAAAATAAGGAAGTATGACCATCCTCTTGTAAATTAAATTTCCACCCAAAATTGCTGCTAATTCAAAGAATAAATAACCAAAACAAGAAAAGAGAAAGGTAATCACAACCAATACTATAAAAATTTCTTCCAAATCCACGAGCTTGATATGAATTTGTCTGTAACCTGTTCTATTTCATTTGCATGTCCCTTTTCTAGCTTCTACAGGTTACTGAGGATCATTTCTCCACCAAAAGCCATCATCTTCATCTTGAAATCGCACAAAATCTTGCTAATTTGCTAAGGTGAGTACAAGATCATGAATTGCTAGCAAAAAGTTGAAGTTCCTGTGAAAAAAATTTGCAAAATCGTTTACTGCAAAAGTTTTTATCTCTGTTAGTTGCTAATTTGAATTCCTTGTTTCTGGTTACCACTTTGAGTGGCCATATCTTTCACGTTTTTATCCAAATTCAATAATTTTAGATGTTCCAGAAAGCCTGGACTTTGTACTAAAAGTTTCATGTTTTGAGTTTTCTGAAATTTTGAAGTTAGCTTGGTTAGAACTATGTTTGTTTGTCGCTGTCCCGAGAACAAAACGACAGCAATAATGATCGTTGATCTGAGAATTGTTTTGGCCGTATCTTTTGATCTGTAAGTCCAATTTTTGTGATTCTTTTTCTAATTTCAAGCTAAGAAAACCACCTTCAACTTTTATGTTTTGGTTTTTGTCAAGTTTTGAAATTTACATGGTCGAAAGTTCAATTTAAAGTCGCTGTCCCGAGACCAAAATGACAGAAGTAGTGAAATTCAGATCTCAGAATTGTTTTAAGCATAACCATTTCATTTCTTATTGGAATTCAATAATTTTTAAAGTTCTGGAAAGCTCAGGATATCTTCTATAACTTTCATGTTTTGTTTCTTCTCAAATTATGTGTTTAAAAGAGAAAAACCGGCCAAACAAAACACAGGCCTGGGCAAAACGCCCAGGTTTCTTCCTGTGTATCTTGAATTGTTGCACCAGTTTTTGCTGCTTTCTCTTATGTTTTCCGAGCATGGTTTTGATGTTCATTTCAGTGCAAATATTGAGAGTTTTATATCACATATACTCTAGTATTGAATCTTGTATTTTCTTGGATTGTTTGGGCATGATTTTGATGATAAATTTTAATATAGATCTTGAGTGTTGTATTATCTTATTCAAGGGATAAACCATGCTTCTTTTGATTATTTTTGGGTTGCTTCTACTATATAGAAGCCCGGATTTTCACGAATCCGTTATTTGGATTTTAATGAATTTTGATGATTCATTCTGTGATGTTTTCATTGTGATTCCGAGCACACGTGCACGTAATTTCAAACTATTTTTTTCAAAAGTGTTTATATTCTATCTATTGTTCTAAGAAATATATTTTACAAAGCGATTTCATATAAAACATGATATAATTAATATTTCTAAATTATAAAGTGATTTCCAAAGTCAATTTCTTAAATATTTTCTGAAATTTATTTCAAATCTCGATTTTCGCTAAAATATATTTTCTATATAAAAAATACACGTTTTTGCACTCTTCGGACGTATGAGAAAGAGAATTAAACGATTTAGGGAAACACGTTGTATGGGACATGTGAGTTTACTTTTTTGGTTAATTCCAGACTTGTACGATCGAAACCTCTTGAGTACTGTACTTTGAGTTGATATTTGAGATTTATAATTCCTATTATAGGAATTATCCGAGTTAGCCAATATTTGGCGAGTTGAGAGGTTCGAGATCTCCTATTATAGGAGTAATAAATGATGAGAACCATTTATATATGTCGTTTTACTCGCCGATGAGACGAGGCGAGTCTTGAGATGAGATTTCCCTTTTCGGGAATTATGGTTTATGAGAAACCACTATGAGATTTATTTGCACTTGCCGATGATACGAGGCAAGGTATATAAGTATTCTGAGATTTCTGAGATTGGATTTTTATGATGTGGAGTTAACTAGCGGTTAGTAAACCTTTTAGTTCGAAAGTGTGGTATGAGACGCATGTTAACACTTTTCGGGTTCCTTTCCAAGAGTTTGTGACACATCCACGAATATGCCAGTGCTATAGACCTTAGGGTGATCTGAGTTATGTGATTTCGGTCACCACGAGTTATGTGACTTCGGTCACCACAAGTTATGTGACTTCGGTCACCACGAGTATGACCTTCGGGTCCACTAGTTAGCTACCTAAATTATAAATAGCACTGGACAAGAGTTTAGCACGTGCAACATTGCTTCGGCATTACAATCGAGGATCTAGCCAATCCGGGTTTTCTAAGATTTCCGAGTTTCTGAGTTTTATACGATTTCACCATTTTTGAGATATTTTGTTGCATCGATAGCCTAGTGCTACATGAGATGTTATGTATATAAATGGTGATTTCGATTTTATGAGATTTGAACTCTTTTTAGAGTTCCATGAAATTCAAATTTGGGAATTCTGATGAGTTTCCCTTATGACTTTCGAATGGTTTCTTGCTTTTGTGTTGAATGCCTTTGAGTATGGTTTTCTTATGTTGGACATAACCTATTCATGCGACAACCCTTTGTGAATCTATACCATGACATTATATTTGAACCATATGTATACCATTCCTTTATAGTTAAAGGAAGAATTCCCTTACGCACATATATTTCTCTTATCTTGTACTAATATCAAGTTCTAGCTAGCCTGACCCATGTATTTATTACTCGGGTCAGACCGAGTTGCAGGTTAGGTAGTTGGACTCTTAGCTTGCATACCTTTTGGACTTGCTTATCTTATGGACCTTTGCTAGCTTTTTGTTTTGGGTCTTCACCGTCGTCTTTGGGATTATAGCATAGGTTTTGTGTAGTGATATTTTTGGTTGGGAACTATATGATGTATATATTCTTTTGTGGAATGTATGTATATGTATATTATCTATGTTGTTGTTCTATGACTATCGATTGTTATTGTTTGCACAAAAATTGGGCAAACACCTCCAAGTCGTATGATTTAGTCGATTTTCTGTTGTTCTTAGTGATTTGGATACTTTATGCAAATATGTAAAAAGCAGGGACTAAACTGTAAAAGACACACAGGTTTATAGTGGTTCGGCCAGAATGTGCCTACGTCCACTTTATATTTTATTCTCCTTTATTATTCAGATTACAAGTACAAAGCTTTGATTACAAGTGTATGAAAGTTGTTTGAGAGTTCTGTTCGTTCTTGAGCTCTCCAACTTGTCCTCCATTGTTGTACCCTTGCCCCTCTATTTATAGAGCGAGGTTGGGAGTAGCGATCTTGGATGTATGTAGCTGCTGGTGGGCCTGGGCTGATGCAATCTGGCCTAGAAACGTTGGTTCAGTAGTGCTTTGGTTCGGCCATGGGTGGAGGCGTGGATTGATCCGTTGGAGGGAGTAGGTGAGTGACTCGGTAGGGAGTGGTTCGGTAGGGCCTTGGCTCGGCAGTGAGTGGTCCGGTAGGGAGTGGTTCGGTAGGTGATTGGTCCGGTAGGGAGTGGTTCGGTAGGTGATTGGTCCGGTAGGGAGTGGAGAAATGGGTTGGTCCGGTAGGGCGTGGAGAAATGGGTTGGTCTGGTAGGGCGTGGAGAAATGGGTTGGTCCGGTAGGGAGTGGAGAAATGGGTTGGTCCGGTAGGGCGTGGAGAAATGGGTTGGTCAGGTAGGGAGTGGAGAAATGGGTTGGTCCGGTAGGGCGTGGAGAAATGGGTTAGTCCGGTAGGGAGTGGTTCGGTGGTGAGAATACGCCCAACATTTGCCCCCCAAAGTGGGGCATGTGCCTGCATATGTCGCACTTTGTTTTGATTTTTCCATTCGGCCCAAGCGCTGAACCAGCTGGTCCGGTCATCCTATGCTTGCCTATAAGTAAGGGCTTTATGCTCTCGTTATTCCCTACTATCCGAAATAGCCGAACCAAATTCTTGCCTGCCGAATCAATGACTTCACCGAACCAGTTGGATTGCCGGATCAGGTGAGTTTCTCTTCCGCCGAATGACCTTTATGCTTGAATTACCGAATGATCTCCTAAGGAGCTTAAGCGCCGGATGAACTTCACGTCTCGACTTACCGAATGACACTTTTATGTTTTGAACTATAAATGAGACTCCAGATTGCTTGTTTATATTTCTATACTCCTTGTTCTGACGATACGCTTTCTCGTGTTTGCAGATAATGTCTCATAAAGTAGAAACCCGTTCCGATAAAAAGAAATCTAAGGATAAAGGAGAGTCCTCCATCGTGCCCCCAGCCCAGGCAGAACCGGGGCGACATGTACCTACCTCGAGATCGCTAGTGGACGGGTATGGTCCGCAAGAACTCTTGAACTCATCGCCTGACTACTTTCCCAGCTCCCTTAAAGATGAGCAGCTTGACGCTATATCTAGATCTTTTGGGATTGATAGAGCGCAGATGAGGTTGCTGGGGAACGGAGTGATGCCGTATAACCCCCCAGAAGGATATTTTGCCTACAGTAGGTATCATTGCATGTGCGGTGCCATTCCTCCGATTAACGCCTGGATAGTCAGCTTCGTCACATACTTGAAGGTGGCCCCTTTCCAGCTTCAGCCTAATTCCTATGCTATCTTGGTGAGTTTGTTTATTATCTTCCAAAGGAGATACGGGCGTCCTCCATCCAACCGGGAAATCCGGTACTTATACAACTTGAGAGGCTACAAGATGGGGTCTCCGTATGTTAGCTTAGAGTCGGCTGTGTCCTTCAAGCCAGTCCTGGATTTATATTCGAAATTCAGCATGTTCAAGAAGGAATGGTTTTTTGTCAAAGATGACTCTGTTTCCTTCCGTCGCTTCACCTCTGGCTGTAAGTTTAATCTCATTTATGATTTTTGTTCTGACTGCAATACTCCTCCTTACGTGCTTTATTTCTTGCTAGCGATAGGTGGCTTTGCGGTTGTAGAGAACGATCGTCTGGTTCGGATGGCTGAGGAAATAGAAGCCATTTCGGAAGGGGAAAGGGCGACTTCTTATTTGATCAGGAACGCTACTCTTCTGGGGCTCAATCTGATTCTGCCACGTCAGTCTGTGGTCAAGCAGAGAGACACAGCTGAGGAGAGGGCTGCCAAAGCTAAAGGAGGGGCTACGGCGAAGAGCAGTAAAAGGAAACCCTTCTCAAAGCATCCAACTGCCGGGGGGAAGAAACTGAAGAAATCCGATGGACCCTCCCCCAGCACATGTCTAGACGTTCCGGAGGAGGAAGATGAGGAGGAGGAAAGAGGCGAGGGTGAAGGAGGTGAGGCGGAGAGTGGAAGTGGTGGAGAAGGTGATGGACAGAGTGGTGATGATGGTGGGGCTTTGTCTTCTAAGCAAGCGGGTGTGATCCAGGAGTGGACGGACGATGCTTTCCGCCTAGCTTTCGAAGGGCTGGAGGAAGAAACGGCTCTGGTAAGGAGCCTAAGACAGCTGACAAGGCCGGAGCCGGCGCCGACTCATCTTCCAAAAGTGTTCTAGTTGAGGCAGCCCCCACGACTCAAGGTGAATTTTTGACTTCTGCAGACTCCATTTATGATAAGGACTTAGGAATATTTTATGGTCAGCTCCCATCCTGGAATGAGATCCACGACCTATTGCAGTATCCCACTCCTCCCCAGGGTTTGTATAACAAAAGCGTCTTCTTAATTTTTCCTAACTTGACATATTTCTTGAATTATAGTTCAACGTCTGCTTGTAACACTTGGTTTTTGTCCCAGGATCGGATAAAGTGGCCAAGACATCGGGTGTTCAGCATCGTCTTGAACAATATAAACTTCTAAGGGTTTCCACTAAGCCAAAGCCTCCGACTAACCGCCCTGGAGACGTATTCGGCTACCGTCCTCTTCTCGGAGTTATCGAAGAGGATATCCAAAAGAAGAAGATGAGTCGCTCCTTGTTGGAATCTCCACCTGACCCTCAGCCCCCGACTCAGCCTCTTCAGGATACCACAGAGGAGAATACTGAGCTTATTCTTTCCCCGCACCCATCTGAGAATCCTACCGTTACCCCGATAGACCATCCTAGCTTGGCTCGTAATCCGTTTGCGGGTCATCCGGATCTGGATCCGGGTTCTCACGATATTTCCTTTGATGAGGCTACTGGTGAGCACCTTCTCCCTCGTAATCCCATGGTAAGGGTGCTTGACGAGGCCAAGTCCATGGACCTTGATTTGCTTACCACTCGGGTTGTAACCTTGGGGGACGAAGCTAAGGCAAACATTGACCGGGTTGCTGAGGAAACTAGGAAGCTGATGGGGCATCATGCTAGACTGGTTAAGGCTGGAGAAGAAATCGGCAGTGCTAACATTCGACTGCGTTTAATGGTTTCCGACCAGGCCAAACAACTCGCTGATCAAGCCATCCAGATCTCTCAACATGAGACTGCATCTAGGCAACTAAAGAAGACCATAGAAGAGGCCAGCAGGGCAGAGATGCGAAAATGGAGGCCGTTTGTAAGGAACAGATTGATATGGATATTGCAACGGTGGATGAGGTTCGGAAAGCGGATCTCGAGCGGGTATAGGAGATGTCCGGAAAACTCGAGGCTGCGGAGCTTGCTCAAACCAAGTTGAAGGAGGAGATGGAGGCGATGATAAAAACCTTTCAGGCTGACAGCTCGCGATACCAATCGGAGAGGGACGCCACCATTGCAAAGCTGTCGGCTTCTGAGGACCGAATAAGGGAGTTTGAGGAGAATGAGGGGATAATGGATGAGATGCTTCAAGATATATACTTTCGCACTTGGAAACAGGGCAACTTATCTTGGATGGATGATTACCCCCGAGTCATGGCCAGGATTTATCTCAGGGCCTTGGAGGAGGCTAAGTCCGATGCAGATAAGGAGGGTGGTGTGGCCTTTAGAATGGATGTGGTTACGGCTCAATTCACTAAGGAGGAGAAGGTGGCGGTGAAAGAGGGTATGCGGCTGCTTACTGCTGAGGAGGTTGGTGTGCAGCTGGAGGATGATGATCAAGGAGCAGAGGCTGGTAAGTCTTCTCTTTTAGCTTTTTGTAACCTGACCGCTAATCGCTTATCTAATGGATTCTTCTTCTGGATTGGACAGGTGAGACCTCCGAGGTACCGACTACCTCCGGCCAGCATGCTGAGAGTTCTGATCCCATGGCTAAGTAGATCTTGGAGGGCCGGTAGGATAAAGATGAAGCTCCGATGCAGCTGACTCCCTGACTCGACCTGGATGTCTTTTTGGTTTGTTTGACATTGCTGTCTACGCTAGCTCTAAAACATTAGTGTAACTTTTAGGCTGTAATTATGTTATTGGTAACAAACGACTTTATTCTTAGCCTGTAATTTTTTAACTTAAGCTAATTCTGTCATATTTGATTGCCTTAGTTATTTTGATGTGTTGCATAAGAAATACAGCTGTGCACATGCCTGTGATTCCATCGTGTCTGATGCCAGTTTCTTGCTTAAGATATAATTTCATACCTTGCTAAGTTAATGTGATGTGCAAATAAATTATAGCTATGTATTTATTTACAAGAGAAGAAAGTACCGCCCTTCATGTCTCAGTTGTAGATGGTAGCTTTGAATGTCTTATACGACTGAGTATGGAACGTAGTTGATTGACCTGTCATCCCATTGTGAGTCCTTATCCCCATTGGTGAGCGTCTCCTACTTTGTGTCCTGTACTTTGGGGATCGTTATAGAGGGTAGGAGGAAAGTTTGTAAATAAGATAGAAATACAATAAAAAGTAAAACTTCCAATCACGGAAGGCCTGCGATGTGCTTAAGTTCGAGGCAAACGGGTTTTGTAGTCACTTTCCCTAGCTGTGGGTCTTGGAGACATTTGTCACCCATCTTACGCCTCCGCGGGGAGTTTATCTTTTTTACCACAGCCGTACTTAAGACACTCGAAGTCGAGATCGCGCACAGTAACTACCCGAGCCATTATGGCCCCTAATCGTGGGTATTATTCGATTTACCGTGGCCGGCTAGCGTGGGTGTCGATCGTCAATCGTGAACTGCCCCTGGCTGGACACACCTTATGTTGAGGCTTAAAATAGGTTCACGGTTGCTGGCGAGCCGAACGCCGTAATGAGCTGCCTAGGCTATGGTCGGCCTACTCGGTGGCTTATAATCGGCTCATTACAGTTGGCTTTAAGGGTCGATCGCGAGCAATGAGTTAACCCGCAGCAAAGGGATGCTGGAGCAAAAGTGTCTCATTGGCGAGGGCATAGATTCGCATAGTACCTGTTAGGGATGGTCCAGGTGAAGTCGTGCCGTGATGTATCTTGAATGGAAATGCCATTACACAGGATTTCGTTTAATAGAAAAGGATAAGGTTAACAAGCAGCCAAGATATAAAGGAACAAGTTAAAAAGAGACAAGTTTTTAAAGTGGTTCGGCACGAAAATGCCTACGTCCACTGATTCTCTTTATTAATTCACTTCATATGGGCGGTACAAGTTAAGAAAAGTATCGACGAAGGTGTTGGATGTTCCATGCCCTCTGGAACACCTCTCCGTCCACTGTTGACAAAATATAAGCTCCGTTGTGGAGATTTTTGTGAATTACATATGGTCCATCCCAGATTGGATCTAGCGCTCCGGGGTGCGGGAAGATTCGCTTGAGGACAAGATCTCCTTTTTGTAAGCTACGATGCTTGACTTTAGAGTTGTATTGCGTTGCCACTTTTTGCTTGTGAGCTGCTGCTTTGAGGGCTGCATCATTTCTTCTTTCCTCAATTAGATCCAAAGACATGTGAAGGAGTTCCTCGTTCTCTTCTGGGTTATAGTGGATCCTACGGTGGGAAGACATTATAGTTTCAACTGGGAGCATAGCCTCCGATCCGTATGCCAAAGAGAAAGGAGTATGCCCCGTTGATGTTCTGAAAGATGTGTGATAGGCCCACAGTGCCGTAGGAAGTTCATCCACCCAAGCGCCTTTTGACTTTTCGAGTTTCTTTTTTATTAGAGTTTTGAGAATTTTGTTGACGACTTCGACTTGTCCGTTTGCCTGGGGATAAGCTACAGATGAGAAGCTTTTGTGAATTCCATGCTCTTGGCACCAGTTGGCGAACTCCTCACTGTCAAACTGAAGTCCATTGTCCGATATGATTTTAAGTGGGACTCCATACCTGCATAGAACATTTTTGATCAAGAAGTTAATAACTTTTGCTGAAGATACTTTATTTAGGGGTTCTGCTTCCACCCATTTGGTGAAATAGTCGACTGCCACTATAGCATATTTGGCTCCGCCTCGGCCCATTGGCAGTTCGCCAATCAAGTCAATTCCCCATACTGCAAAGGGCTAAGGGCTGGTCATTTGAGTAATCTCAGTTGTTGGTAGCCGCGGAATCTTAGCGAATTTCTGACATCTGTCACATTTTTTGACGAAGTCTAAGGCGTCTTTGTTTAAGGTGGGCCAGAAATATCCATATCGGAGTATCTTCTTTGTCAGAGTTTGCCCTCCAGTGTGATCTCCGCAGCTTCCTTGATGGATGTTGGATAAGATTTCCTTTGCTTCCCTTCCGGCGACACACCTTAATAAGAGGTTAGAGAAGCCGCGCCGATAAAGGGTGCCTTCTTGTATTGTGTAGCGGGAAGATCTCCTCAAGATTTTCTTGACTTCGTTATGCTTGTCGGGCAGTGTGCCGTCTTGTAAGTATTTTTGGATGGGAGTCATCCAAGTTTCCTCTCTGATTGCAGCTATCAGATTCACCTGCTCAAAACTCGGGGTCAATTGCTTTGAGATAGCCACTGCTCTAGAAATAGTGTCGTCTCTCATGCGAGCTTGCTTTGCCAATCCGTCGTCCTCTTGGTTTTCTTCCCGAGGGATGTGTTTGATTAGATAGTGATCCAATTGATCGAGAAGCAGCTTGGTCTTCTTTAGATATGCTGTGAGTCGTTCTTCTCGAGCCTGAAATTCTCTTAGTATTTGATTTACAATAAGTTGAGAATCACTATGAAGATATAAAGAATTGGCTCCAATCTCTAAGGAAAGTCCTAATCCAGCTATCACCGCTTCATACTCTGCATTGTTGTTGGTGGCAGCGAATTCCAACTTTAGAGCATAGTGTAGCTTATTTCCCCTGGGAGTGATTATTACCATGCCTGCCCCCGAGCCTTGTTCGTTTGACGCTCCATCCACAAAGAGATTCCACTTGATGTCTTCCGCTATTTCTGATTGCTCCTTACCTTCGTTGGTAGTGAATTCGGCGATGAAATCGGCCATGGCTTGTCCCTTGATGGCGGTGCGAGGATGGTAGGTGATATCATATTGACTTAGTTCAATGCACCATTTAAGTAGTCTCCCAGAAGTGTCGGGACGATGGAGTACCTGCCTTAGCAGTTGATCGGTCAGAACTCTGATGGAATGAGATTGGAAATAGTGACGCAGTTTCCATGATGTGATTAGTAAACAGTAAGCTAGTTTCTCAAGTTTAGGATATCTGGCTTCCGCCCCTGTAAACCTCTTGCTTACAAAGTATACTGGCCGCTGCATGCGTTTGCCTTCTCTCACCAAGGCGGCGCTTAGAGCATGAGATGACATAGCAAGGTATAGGTATAGCTCTTCGCCTTTGTTTGGAGTTGAGAGTACTGGTGGTCTCTGGAGGTGTTCGATTAAGTTAAGGAAAGCTGTTAAGCATTCGTCAGTCCATTCGAACTTTCCTTTGTCTTTCTTTAGAGCCTTGAAGAAGGGGATGCATTTGTCAGTTGCTTTAGAGATGAATCTGCTCAGGGCGGCCACCTTCCCATTTAGGCTTTGCATTTCTTTCCGGGTAGAAGGTATCCTGATATCTTTCAGAGCTCGGACTTGTTCAGGGTTTGCTTCAATTCCTCTGGCATGGACGATGAATCCCAGGAACTTTCCTGATGATACTCCGAAAGGAGCACTTTAGAGGATTCAGCTTCATTCCATATTGGCGAAGTACTTGAAACATCTCACCTAGGTGGCTTACGTGATCGTCGGCTTTTCTTGACTTTACCAGCATGTCGTCCACATAAACTTCCATAGTTTGTCCTATTAGCCCCGCAAACATCTTGTTGACGAGGCGCAGATAGGTGGATCCTGCGTTTTTAAGTCCAAAAGGCATTACTTTGTAGCAGTACAATCCCCGATCAGTGATGAAACTAGTGTGGTCTTAGTCGGGAGCATGCATAGGAATTTGGTTATATCCTGAGTATGCGTCCATAAAAGATAAGAGTCCATGCCCGGCTGTGCTGTCCACAAGCTGATCGATTCGGGGAAGTGGGAAGCAATCCTTCGGGCAGGCGTCATTTAAGTTGAAGAAGTCAATGCATGTTCGCCACTTCCCATTAGCCTTCTTTACTAGTACCGGGTTAGCGATCCACTCTGGGTAGATGGCTTCTCGTATGAAGTCATTGGCAAGTAGGTTCTTTACTTCTTCATTGAGGGCCGCTGATCGTTCTGCCCCCATACTTCTCTTTTTCTGTTTTACTGGCGCCTTGGTAGGATCGATGTTTAGTACGTGGCATGCTATGTCTGGGGAGACTCCAGTCATGTCAGCATGCGTTCATGCAAATACATCCAAGTTGTGGCAGAGAAAATCAATGAGTTGTTTCTTTAATTCTGCTTTTAGTTGGGACCCGACTTTCAATAGTCTACTCGAGTCGTGTCTGTCTATAGATACAAATTCCATAGCCTCTGCAGGCTCGGCGGTGGCCTCCTCCTCTTTGTCCCTGGGGTCTAATTCATTAAAAGGGTCACTGATATATCGAAGAGGAGGGGCTTTCTTTAGTTGCTATGCTTCCAAACTTTTTGTGCAGAGGGCAATCTCTACACTCTTCCCGAAGTTCAGTTACATAGCAATCTCGAGCAATGTCCTGGTCTCCCTCTACTTCCCCTATTCCATTGTCCGTTGGAAATTTCATCTTCAGGCACCATGGGGCCAGGACAATTTGGAAGTCAGACAAGGCTGGTCTTCCTAAGAAGGCGTTGTAGGCCGAGTGGTTTTCTATCAGCACAAATGTTTGTTTCCGCACAACGGAGCGGGGATGACTTCCAATTTCAACAAAGAGGTCCAGTTGCCCGAGGGGCATCTTCGCATTTCCTGTGAAACCGTGTAGTGGTTTATTGCAGGGAAGAACATCCTTTAATGACAGCTTCATTTTGTCGGAGGCATGCTTGAATAGGATATTCATTGAGCTTCCAGTGTCTACTAGAATTCGGAAAACTTCGGTTGGACCGAGCCAGGCAGAGATAACCATGGGATCCGTGTGAGGGTACTGCCTTCCCTCCAGGTCACGCCTACTGAATGTGATGTCATCATTCTCTATCCGCTTTGGGTGGCGTTCTTCTATAATAGAATTGACGCATTCTTCATTGTTTCTAAGTGACTTTCCGTACCTTTCCATCTCTGCCCAGCTTCCGTCGGCGATGTGTGGCCCTCCCGTGATGGTATGGACCACTATCTTCTCTTGACTGGAGCCGCTGGTGTTGCGATTTCCTCTGCCTATTTCTGGTGAGGGTAGCCTTGGGTTCTCATTGGCAGGAACTGGAGTCCTGTTCTGACCTTTTACATAGCGTTCTAGTCTCCTTCTTCTGATGTGTTCTTCAATCAAGTCCCGGAGATGATGGCATTCATTGGTATCATGCCCATGGGATTCGTGGAAGCGGCAGAATTTTCCAGACTTAATTGCGTTATCTGATTCCTTCTTGTGCGGGGGGCGTTTGTATTTAACTTCGTCTTGAGTGGCCAGGAAGATGTTTTCGATCGTTTCATTCAAAAGGGTGTAAGCGTCAAATCTCGGTCCTGGCCGATATAGACGCTTTTCTCCCTTCTTGCCTCCAACATTGTCTCTAGAGTAATTTCTTCGAACGTCCTTTGCTACAGCGGGCGTGTTGCCGTGAGCTGCCTTATTTTGTTGCCCTGACTGCCCCTCAGTGGTAGCATCTTCAAGCCTCATATATTTCCCAGCCTCATGGAAGAAATCGGGCAAAGTAGCTGGTTTTTCTTTTGTCAATCTTCTAGTAAATTTAGTATCCGGATGCACCCCACTACAGAGGGCCATTAAGATAAGCTTCTCATCGGCATCTTGGACTACGGCCGCTGTAGCATTGAATCAGGTTAGATATTGCTGCACTTTCTCTTCAGGTTTCTGTTTGATACTGGATAAGGAATAAGCGTCCTTGGGTTGCTCCACATGAATGCGGAACTGGCTGATGAACTTTTCTTTCAACATCTCCCATGAGCTGATGGATCCTTAGGGTAGATAGCAGAACTAGGAGGTAGCTAGATCTGCTAAGAATAGTGGAAAGCATTTGCACAGTACTCCCTCTGTTGCTCCGCTCATGAGCATATGCTGTGTGTATCTCTGTAAGTGTACAATGGGGTCAGAGGTTCCCTTGTAAGGTTCCATTGTTGGCATTTTCCATTCTCGGGGGGGGGGGGTGATGGAAATCTCGATATTGCGGGTGAAAGGGCTGGTTACCCTAGCGCCTATCCCTCGATCTCTTTGATCCCATTGGACGCACTCTCTGAACAAGCGTGCCATCCTTTCATCAGAATTTGGAGCAGATAGAAATGAGTTCGGTTCTTCTCTGTGGGATTGATTCCGTGTAGATGACCTGTAGGGATGGTATCGTCTATCATTCCTAATATTTTCCAGTGGCTGTCTTTGGTCTTCTGGGAGCATGCTAGGGTCGGCCACAGCTGGCCCTTGCCTTGATCTTCCCCTGTTGGGTTCTGATCTAAGCACTTCCTCGGGTCCAACTTCAGGCTGGACTCTAGCTCGGCCCCGTTCATGGGCGTTTCCGTGGTTAGGCAGCATGACAGGCTCATCTACAGTTGACCTCCGCCTGGTACCTCCCCCGTTGGGTTCGGTTCCAAGCGTTTCCTCGGGTCGGCGTTCGGACTGAGTTCAGCCTCGGCTCCTACCATGGTCGCTTCTATCGTTAGCTTCTTCGAAGAAGGAAGATCTTTGTTGCCTCCGAGATCCTCTAGACTGGGACTCACCCCATGATTCAGTGTTGCGGTTGGACTCTTCAGCATCCCTTAAGCGTGACATGAGTTGGTCCACCAAGGCTTCCCGTTGGGATGTGAAGCGGTTAGTCACTTCAGCCACAACCCTGTCCAGATCTGCCCTAGTAATGGCTGCCGGCTGTCCCGTGGCAGTGGTTGTCGGATTTGCCTGACCTCCATTTGGTACTGCTGTTGGAATGGGATGATTTACTTGATCTGTGACCACTGGATCTGGAATACTGCTGGTTGCGATGTTTTTTCCTTTGTTAACATCGTTCTTCTATTTGGGAGGCATGTCTTCCAAGCAATGAGCGACGCTGTTAGGAAGAAAGTTATGTGGGAGAAGCTGACGTCTGGAGTTCAGCTCTCAATGAAAGCACCAAAAATGTTTGCACAAAAATTGGGCAAACACCTCCAAGTCGTATGATTTAGTCGATTTTCTGTTGTTCTTAGTGATTTGGATACTTTATGCAAATATGTAAAAAGCATGGACTAAACTGTAAAAGACACACAGGTTTATAGTGGTTTGGCCAGAATGTGCCTACGTCCACTTTATATTTTATTCTCCTTTATTGTTCAAATTACAAGTACAAAGCTTTGATTACAAGTGTATGAAAGTTGTTTGAGAGTTCTGTTCGTTCTTGAGCTCTCCAACTTGTCCCCCATTGTTGTACCCTTGCCCCTCTATTTATAGAGTGAGGTTGGAAGTAGGGGTCTTGGATGTATGTAGTTGCTGGTGGGCCTGGGCTGATGCAATCTGGCCTAGAAACGTTGGTTCGGTAGTGCTTTGGTTCGGCCATGGGTGGAGGCGTGGATTGATCCGGTGGAGGGAGTAGGTGAGTGACTCGGTAGGGAGTGGTTCGGTAGGGCCTTGGCTCGGCAGTGAGTGGTCCGGTAGGGAGTGGTTCGGTAGGTGATTGGTCCGGTAGGGAGTGGTTCGGTAGGGCCTTGGCTCGGCAGTGAGTGGTCCGTTAGGGAGTGGTTCGGTAGGTGATTGGTCCGGTAGGGAGTGGAGAAATGGGTTGGTCCGGTAGGGCGTGGAGAAATGGGTTGGTCCGGTAGGGCGTGGAGAAATGGGTTGGTCTGGTAGGGAGTGGAGAAATGGGTTGGTCCGGTAGGGAGTGGAGAAATGGGTTGGTCCGGTAGGGCGTGGAGAAATGGGTTGGTCCGGTAGGGAGTGGTTCGGTGGTGAGAATACGCCCAACAGTTATAATTATTATATTTTGTTTCTGAATCGATCTTGTAGCACCATAGTAGTGTATTAGATAGGAATTAAGTATGTCGAACTCTTGAGATGAAATGAAAAAAAATGAGTGCAAATACCGACATACTTAGTTCTTATCTAATGTAAGACTATGATGGTCGCCCTTAACCAGCCCTATTCTCCGCATTAGTAGACAGAATTACTAAGTAATTCTCTTTTTTAATGTGGGTCTCGGGGTGGGGCGTCACACAAGGGTTCGCCTCGGATTTAAAGTATTAAACGGCTCGGTACCTTTAGAGATGTCAAGGGGTTTATTTTGAAGTGGAAGGTATTAAATGGTTGTTGGTCTACCTCTCTATATAAGAAATCTTAAATAACCTACGACAATGCCTAATAGGGAAACTAGGTTTGCTTCGTCTCTAAACAAGAGGTATTAAGTAATAGAGTGGGCATTTTCCTTGACATATATTACGTATGTCTAAATGGGATTTTAGTTGTAGGGGTTGGCGGGCTATGTTGGTGTTATTAATAGAGTAGTATATAGAAGTATGGCTAGCATATAGGCTTTGACTACCAGCGGTCCAGAGCGGTTTCTAGCAAAGACTTGGGTTATGCCCTGACGGATTTTGCTTCCTACTAGTATAGAATCCATTTGGGATATGCAAAGATCTCCAATTCAGTTAATTATTTGTTTATCGGAGGTGGGCTAGTTAACCTTTAGATAATTCTTTGAGTTGCATTAGTAATATGGCTAATTAAATTATAAAGCCGAATTTAGGAATCATCGGCCTTCGTAGCTGAGGGTCGGTTGACTAGCGATTACGTTACTAAGGGCCCACTTTGGGGTTGAGATATTAAATGATCGTTGGGTCTGCCTCCTCTCTATTCAAGAAGTATTAAGTGGCCCGTGTTTTCTTTTGGGTAGTACAACATATATATATATAGTTATATAGTTATGCTCGAAGAAGGTTGGATATATCGTACGTGCATATAGAAGTAAGTGGATAAGCCGTAAATAGTAGACATAACAATTAAATGGAAATAAGTTGACATAAACTAGTGTTATCGATATAATGCGCAATTTTCCAATCACCAGGACATTGTTATGGTCCTTCCTCATTACAACCCATATGATAGATTTAAAGGAACACATTACTAGTGCAAGATGGGAACAGTAGAGGGATGAGTCTTCTTATTTATGCTCGGCACTTATAAGGCAACCAGATATCTAAGGAACAATATTGATTCCAAGGTAGTAGCCTTAGTCGATATATATGTTATATTATATTTTACTATTCCATTGTGACTTCGCTCTTTGATATACTTATGTCTATTATAGGTTGCCGAAACCAATGTTCGTACCCTAATGGACTTGTGTTTTGATTTAATCGAAATTCTGACCCATTAAAGTGCGGGTTGTTACAGGTTATCTGTTTGAATTTTCTGTCCTTGTCTCGTATTTCCTTTGGTAACATTATGTACATATGAATTTATACTTATATGTTCCCCTTGCTTACTTTTTGCAATTCGAAGCCAGGTGACTCCGATGCTCTTGGGATTTATTAAGTAAACACGTAGATAGCTTTTTATGCACAAGATAACATAAGTAAACATGACGAAAGTAAAGACTACCTAAATCAAATAAACTTATCTTTTAATGAAATCACCAGTCCTCATTTTTATGCAGTGGGGGTAGGATATTGTTGAGACTCCTTTAGGCAGTCGCCCGGTGCCTCTAGTGAGGAAGAAAGCATTGAGTGACTTGCGCATCCTCATAGAACAACACTATGGATGCATGATTGAGAATAATGACGTGGGTAACTGTGTCGCCAGGACACCAATGCTTTGTCCCATTAAGGGGATGGGCAGCATCAAAGATGAATGAATTGGGACTACTATAGGGGCGGCCTCGTCATCTGCGCAGTTAAAGCGCTTAGCGGTTTCATAGCGGTGGAGGTGCAAAAAATTACAACGTGAATAAGCAATGATATAGCAGAAAATAGCAAAAGCTTCATTAAATACCAAGTATTTAAAGTTAATTTATTCTAATTCTCAAATTATTTGTGTAGGAAAAAGGGATATTGTTTAACCTTAACAAAACCGAAGCATACCATGATTTATGTCATCCAAGTTTGGCGACTACAATAGATTTCTAACTTATATTGACCACTTATGCGTTAAAATTGAGTTTTCATCCTAATTTTGTTGATTCAGTTTAAAAGAGAAATAGTCAATCCATCTTTTTATATTAATTTTGCTAAAGCAGGTGCTAAAAAGCCTTGATTTAGCGGGTGCAGTGGAAAATAGCGGGGTCTAAAGCGGATTTACTGTTTAATAGCGCTATATTGAAAAAAAAATGTAGTGATAAAAAAGCGCTATGCGCTTAGCGGGGATTTTTCAGGGTTTCCACAGGGCTTTAACTACACACCTCGTCATCGATTCATCGTGTTGGACCCAGGCCGGTCGGGAAGCGAGCAAAATAGATATATTTCAAAAAATTCCCTACTTTGGATCTTTTGGGCTTATGAAGTTTAAATGTATATCAGATCCAATCTAATATAGTTTTAAATAAAATCATATTTTAATTAAACTATTTAAAATGGTGTCTTAATTTCATTTAAACTTAAATGTATAAGCGTACCAAACACCACATGTGTGAAATAATTACCTGTTAATTTAGAGAAGGAAACCATTCGTTTCTCTCTAAGACTAATGTAACTAATTGAGGGAAGTTTTGCTTTATTTGGATAGAGAAACCTTTCATTTCTCTCTCTTATATTAAATTAAATTATTTATTAAATGTTATTAACGAGCAATTTATACATAGCATAAGCTGTGAGTATATCCAAATATAGTCTAGTGAACATTATGTAAGTGCAATAGATAAGTAGTATAAATGTTTAATGTGACTGTGTACATTTGTTATAATTTACACCATAACAGACCCATTTGTCTCTTTGTATATGCTTTTGTTGTCCAAAGTTTTGACTTTAGAATATATGTGTATAATAATAGATAAGTTTACATATATAAAGTTTCTCTATTTATATATTTTTGAATCAAAAATTAACAATGATAACACTGGTTTCATTAAGGAAGAGTCTGAAAATAAATGTTATAGTTTTATGCAGAAGTCCATTTTGATTTAAGTCAAAATAACATAAACACACACACACACACATATATATAATTCAAAGTTATGTTTTATGTTTAAAATAACATGTGTAAATAAAGATTGTAATTCAACATGTATGTTTAAATTTTATGTTAACAAATTTAATTCAATATTTTAACTTAGGTAGGAAATATACAATTTTATAATTTTATACAAATGACAAATTATGAATTCTATAACAAAAGAAATCTTTTTTTTTAAATATTATAACCAAAAGAATTATTTTCTAGAAAATGCCAATATAACACATGAAATCAATTTTCTAGGTGAATTTAAACAATCAACGAATATAGTTTATTTATGTGCATGTATACAAATGTTACCAAATTTTATATAACATAATAAAATAGTTTTACCTTTTTATAAATCATAATTCCAATACATTGACAAAAGTAGTCAGGCAACTTAGACATATATAAATTCATCGTAAGATAATTCAATGTAACTGTACAAAGAATCCAAACAAACAATTAAATGAGATAAAGGATATGAAATATATCAATCATAATAAACATATAGTCAATGGAGATGTAGAACAAAAGGAGATCTAAGTTAAATTAACATGACGGCCATATAATTAATTGAGGTGGACAAAAGGGGATTTTAGTTATATTACAAGTTAAACATACAAAATAGAAAAGATGTAATGTGAATAGAATATAAACCATGTAAACATGATGAGTATACAACTAAATAGAATTATAATTATGTAAAGATAAAGCCAAAGATCAAAGCTCCGAGATTCAATTCAATCAATCTCTAAATCATGCAAGGATGAAGTGATAACAACCACCTTTAAATTTTTGATATAAACTGTATTTTATTTTGGAATATTTAGGCCTATGCCACCATGAAAATTCAGCCATTACTTGACAGAAGGAAGAGGGAAAATATTTTGTTAGGAAAGAATGGGTTATGAAAGAAATGAAGGGAGAATTATGAAAGAAATGAAGGGAGAATTATGAAAGAAATGAAGGGAGATTTTTTTAAAGGAACAATATAAACCTTTCCTACTCCCTCCGTAGAAATTTTCCCTTTATTTATGTATCAAATCTGAATAAAATCCTCTTCTTTTTCTGCATGCATGCCGGCCATAGATGGTGCTATATGGGCCTTTGAAGTTCCTAAAATCCCAGTAGCATTGATCACATTTGAACCCAATTTAAATGTTCTACCGATATCATATATCACCACGCGCGTTTGTAACTTATTGTACGCACTTTATTAAAAATTAATGGCATTCAAAACAAATCAAATAAAATTTTAATAATTAATATTTCAAAAATATTATTTATTTATTAAAAAACACACTGAGTATTTATTCTAGTTAAATCCAATTTAGATACTCTACTGACATCATATATCAATACACATGTTTATAACTTATGTATACGCATTTTATTAAATACTAATAGCATTCAAAAAAAATTAATAATTAATATTTAACTAATTTACAATAATTATAAATCAATTAAATCACATGCTTTATTTGGAGTATTCATCATTTCTGTTTTGCGACTCAAAGGTGTAAATTTAGTCAGCGATTAATATCGAACAATTTAAATATCAACGTTCACCCATCACCTTAGCTAGTGGTATGACATTTTGATCGAATTTATCATTTATACATTTTTTGGTAAAATCTAATTTTACTTATTATAAGTGGTACCTTATAGTAATGATTATTTACACCAATTATCTTCATCTAAACTGTATTACATTAGGACTTATTGAATTTGGTTTTAGTCAAATTCCAACGTCGTCCACATTCAACTTTGTAAGTCCAAATACAAAATACTTGATTCGATAATAATAATAACAATAATTAACCGTACTGCTTTATTCAGAAACTTAGACTTTGAGTTGACTAACTTGATCATAATACTAACTTCATATATTTGAGGAGACGAATTCTCTATTGAATATAGTTTCATTTTTAATGCTTCAATTCAGGCCCAACTGTAGTTATTTGTTGGACGTCTTGCCACGATTTAACTATAATCAAAGTGGAGTGTTCACACTGTCATTCCATGGTATTCTCAAGTCGAGGGAACTATGTAACATCGTCACTTCGAGATTGTCTTTTTGACCTAATTACATTAACCAATAGAGAACTTTTGAGTGAGTCATTCCATAGTTATTCAATAACTAACAGTCTTGGTGTCCAATAGCCATGAGTATTATACTGCTCAACATTTAGAGGGCATTACGCACTCTAGTCACAATGGATATAGATATTCTATCTCGAAATGTTTTAACTAAGAATATTTAAAAATAATATGTTATGTTTAATGCGATAAATTTCTCATGATTGCAACACATTGTATCTACTATCACATAACATATCATTTAAGGATTTTCTATTTAATAAACTTTAAATTAATTAATTAATTAATTATATCACAATATAACAGTGTGTGTGTATATATAATATAAAGAAAACACCTTTTACTTTGAATAAGATTGGTCATCGATTTAGATATATGTAACAAATTACATAATCCTTTAGGGCATACTACTAGCTCTATCAATATCCCACTTGCACTTAGGGTCAATTATGGAATCTTATTCTCTGTTTTCTAAAAGACTAATGGAGTCAATTCCTTAGTGAATACATATGTTATTTTGGTTTAATTATCCACTCTCTTAGTAAACTCTTTCCGACACTGATAAACTGCCTTTATCATATGGAACTATTTAGAATATGTTTCTTGACATTTAGCGAGCTCTACGTTCTTTTATGAACTATATCGTCGCATTATTATCGGATAACAATGTCGTGTGATTCTCAACATTTGGAATCACCCTCGGCTCAGTAATGAATTTGTGCATTTATTTATGCTTCTTACATTGCAGTGTTATTCAAGACGACGTACTTAGCCATTGGTTGAATCAGCCACTACTTATTGTTTGGAACATTTCTAACTGAAAGTTCTTAACTTAAGTTTGAACATGAACTTAGGATTGACATACTATACTCGATATCATTAACGAAGTGCGAATCTGTGCACTTCTTCATAAAGAGTTTGTTGTTTCTTTGAACAATTCTCTAGTATTTTAAAAATACTCGAGAATACTCTAAATTGTCATTAAGTGTTCTTAATTCGGATTTGTTACTTGCTTTATGTGCCAAATACATGTGTGAAGTGTGATATTGTAGACAATGTTACATGTATGATAATTCCTATTGCTAATGCATAAAGAACCTATCTTACATGTTCCATATTAAACCATTTTAGTATTATGTCTGTGTATATAATTTGGGACAATCCCATCGTCCTTTATACTGTTTATAAAAGATGTCACTTTGAAAACTAGCATCGAGATTACAAAACCAAACTAAAGTGATTTTAACATGAATACATCATTAACAATCATAAGTTTGTAGTTTACACTACAAGAAAAAGTCCTACTAGTAGCATTTATTGCTAGCATTTCAACCTGAAATGCAACTATTTTCACAAATCTTATAGAATTGTAGCGTTTCCTGGAAAGGCGGGTTATATTGTATTCCAGTCCATCCTATTTTCATTATCCCGCTTATTTTTATTTCTTTTTTTCTCCCTCTTCTTCCTATCCCAATAACAAACAATAAAAAAACCTAATTTCTCCCTTTCTTATACTAGAATCTCCCTTTTCTGGTTCAGTCTATAAAATCTGTTATGCCAAAATTTATTTGCTAGCTTAAATTTTTTTTATCATCAACGTGAATGGATGGAGTCAAAAAGATTCATGGGATGGATTCATGGTTTTCGAACCCTAATCGTAGTCGTAGCAACAAGGTCACGTCATATTATCATCATTCCACTTACTTAGCTCCATCATTTCAACGTTGCTACCATAGGTAACCAATAACCCACATTTCAACTATCTATTTGTTCTCTCAATAAAATTACATAATTGATTTTTCTTTGGTTAATGGTCTAGTTTATAGTGGTTAGCAGTATTTTGTTTTGATATTGCTAATAATTTTATTTTAAATTTGGATTATGAAATTATTGAGATTAGCTACATAAGATATTATTTTGTAACTAGCATGTTTACTATATTATGAGTGTAGGATTGTTTGAACTTCACGGTATTGTATTCTATGATAATATAGATATATTCTAAATGATAAGTTTACAAGATAATAGTATATATACCACTAATTCAATTTTGTATAACAAAGTTTCATCTATTTCTGACAAATAATGTATTTTTGTAATGGTTTTTATGTTCATATTTAAAATTATAATTCATTTTGAAATGAGATAACAGAGATTCATATCTCTCTAAGTTGCATTGGTAAGAACTTCCTCTTCCTCTGGGTTTCCATTGACTTTTCCTTCCTAAAAGTATAAAACATCTCCACATTACTGATTGCCATCTCCACCACTATATTACACGGATCCCTGAAGTGTGGCATAGTCTCCCTAGCAATCTCTAGCCTCAAACCCTGGATAAAATTTTCATTCCTCTTAATGTAGCACCAAGGTGGCATATTCATACCTGGATAGCTCATCAAACTTAGTAGCATATTCTAGTACGAACATCTTCACTTGCACCAAATCAAAAAATTTCCTAAGCAAGGTTAACTTGGCTACTTCAGATAAGAACCTCTTCTCAAATCTCTTATGAAATTCAACTTAAGTTAATTCCTTCTCCGGTACACCTATGGTCAACCCGTTCCACCAGTACAGTGCTGCACCTTGTAAATGCCAAGAAGCCAATCTCCTTTTCTGTTCATCGTTTAACCCAAGATCATCAAAAATCCTCTTAAAGTGCAATAGCTAGTTCTCCACTTCAATAACATCCTTAGTTCTATTAAAGTGCTTCTCCAATACTAGTATAATCAAGGTTCAGCTTGGCACATTGAATTGCCAACCGGAACCACGGGATTAGCTCCCCTCGCATTAGCAACATTCCCTTCAGCCAAACCGGCAGCGACTCTAGCTTCCATCATATTGACAAAATACTGATACATTGTGCCCATATCTACTGGTGGGGTTCCAACCCCTACAATGGGTTAGCATTTGCCTATCAACCCTAGTTCCTTCTAGTATTGGGTTGAATATTTCCATTGGTTGTAGTGCTTCCTCCACCTAGATTCGCTATTCCATTTCCTGCTTCCATATCTTGCTTTCTCTCAATCTACATATAAGCCTTAATAAGATACCAAAGAACGGTCTAAGAGAGAGGGGCAAATACATACTTATATATAGCAAATACAAGTATGTTACTATAGCGGTATCCCATACCCTAATTTAATTCTCTGATTCATTAGATTATGTTTTCAAGACTCATTTAATCTTTTAAATTTTACATAAACCCATGCTCTGATACCAAACTGTAACATCCCTTATTTTAAGGCCTGAAACTAAGTGTTAGGATGATGCGGTTATCTGTAGTATTAATTTCCAGTGACAAAATACGGTTATGTTAATCATATCAATAATATCAGAAGCATATGAATATGAAACTTTTCAAACACAATTAATAATAAACTTTCGTATTTCATTTCACCAATTAGATTTTATATTCATTACATAATCCTATTCGATCCCATGTTCAGAGAAAATATAGTTATTATAAAACACTCCAAGAGCAACATACGAAGATGCTTCATTGATTGATCAGAATCTAATACTTGGCAATTATACAATTTGCCATTACATCCATTCAAGAAGATAAAATGACACAGTGGACAATAAAAGCTCCAAGTAATAGCTAGCTTGCCTTCTACACATCTTTAGAAGCTTATTCGTTTAACTGGAAACCTGAAATCCTTAGTCCCGGCTTACTCAAATGAGCACCCGAGAGTTTAAGGTAGAAAATAAAAACTTCGGGCCAGACAGGCCGTCTAGTGTGAATAATAACCTACTATCTCAAACCAAAATAGATATCTAGCGAGACCACGCTGCTGAGCGGAATGGGTTTTCCCTTCACTAGTATATTAACCAAAACATATCAACCATATACTGTGCTCTTGCATCCACAATGGTTAGAACATAATAAATAACCATTTGGAATCATGCAACATACAATGGACTAGTCATCCCAATTTATTTGACTATCCATCTTAATTTCATCTTACCATCTGCCTTAACTTTAAATGACTATCCGTCTTACGTTTATATGGACTATCCATCTCACATGTGTATAATATATGGATCATCTATCGATTGCCATATGGACTACTCATCACACATAGTTTAACTATCTAAAATTATATGGACTATCCATTACACTTGTTTCATTAATTTTAAACTATATGGACTATCAATCGCGCATATCATAGTTTTCCTAGGATGACTATGAACCCTTCATTAACCATATAGAGACTATCCATCTCAGACATTTTGTGGACAATCCATCACACTTTCCATAGTTTTCCTATGATGACTATGAAACCATCACTTATCAATTTAATTAATAATTAATTTTATTCACCCAAATGCCCAACCTATGTCTATTGGTTTCCCCAATTAGGTTGACAACCCATTAAACTTATAGCATGTCGTAATAACACACATTGGTATCCCCAAAATATGTGATGTCGAAATCATAAAATAAATGGCAAATCAAATATAATATACATTTGTATCCCCAATGAATAATGTCAAATTCATAAATTTATGGCATATAGAAATATAAAACTTTGGTAACCACAATGAATAATGTTAAAATCATAAAGCATATGGCTTGCCGCCATTAATATTGCAAAATAGAGGAATTACGACATTCATTTCGCAATAACAATGCCAAACCTCTATCCAAACTTAGAAAACAAAACTTAAATTAACTTTAATGTATAAAAATTTTATGTCGAATATAAGGTTGTCGGCATACTTAAGATATAAGCTATGTTGCCCTTAAATCATAGCTTTAGTTGACAAAGAATCATGACAATCTCGGCCAGCAAGGCCTTAGTGTCGACGTAAAAGAAATACAGCATTAATACCACACAACATTATTGCCAAATATAATGAAATATAGGATGCCGACATTGATAAACCCCGATATCAAAACCTTATGCCGAAAACAATACATGCGACATCATTATAAGTATATCGAAAATATTATACTTCGGCTATTATGCCGCATACATAGAAAAATTAGCAACAACATTGCCGCATAATAGATTAATACCAAAATTGATGACTTATAGCATTAATTTAAGGATGTCGAAAAGATACGACGTTGGCATTAATAACTCAAGACATCAATATCTCATATACCCACAAGATGCGGTATTCCCAAAACGACAATGTCAGATGTATGATGCAATGCACCGCGTACTTATGGTATAAATATTGTAACGACCCAGAATTTCCGTCATTTGAAATTCGTATATTTAATTAATTTTAAATATTAATAAGTAAGATTTGGAAGTCGAATTAATTTAATTTGGATTTAGTGATTTAATTGGGCGATTAAATTATTAATTTAATATTTGAAATTCCGGAAATAATTGAAATCCGCATTGAATTTGTATAAAAATGATTTATAAAGTTATATTAAATAATATTGGAGTTATAATGATGTTATAGAACTTTTAAAATCGAATTAAAAGTTAAATTGTAAAAATTGAATATTTTAATATTTAATTGACGAGTAAAAATGACCATTTTTCAAACAGTCTCGGATTTCGACGAAACCAGTTTCATCAGATCCGTAATGTGATATTATCGTAAGATTTCCAATTTCATAGCAATCGGAGTTGTCGTTTGTTCGGGGCAAGCCAAAACGCATCGAAATCGGTTTTAATCGATTTGATTTAAATTTGATCGTTTATTTCCGTAACTCCCACATACGATCGAATTAGCTTCCGAAACACGTTCCATTATGTTCGGAACGCTGGGTAAACCTTAGAAACGCCAGCCGGCACGTTTGATTTCGAGTTCGAAAATTTTGGAGATGAATAGTGATTTGCAATTTTGTATAAAAGGACCTTGATATCTCATTTTTGCCAAAACCCTAACTAAATCAGGTCAGCCGCCATTAATAATTTCGAACGGCCGAAAATCTCTCTCGTTCTTCCCTTAAAATCTCTCGATCCATCAACAATTATCAGATGCTTTCAACTGAGAAATCGTAGATCTAGGCGAGGTCTATAGATCTCTACGGAGATGATCGGAGATGGCGCGTCGTGGAGGAGGGCATTGGGCCGCGTTCGTAGGGGAGTTGCGCACGTCTTTCCACGCCAGGGGATGACCGAGCTTGCTCGTTTTCTGGCCATAGAGGCGCGCCACGTTAGTTGTAACGACCCGTATTTTTACGGATCGAAACATCGTAAAACAGTTGTCATTGGGTCGTATAGAAGATAAGCCATGTGTAGCTTAGGTCGTCTGGAAGATAAGTCGTGTGGTGGCTTAGGTCGAGTGAATGACTTAAGAGTTAACGACCTAGTAGTTAGCGTATTGGTTTAGGTCGTATTGGTTTAGGTCGTATGCTAGTTTGGGACGACCTATAGGATTTGACCGACCTAAGGAATAGGCGACTTAAGGAAGACGACGATCTAAGAGTTAGCGGTATAAGAAACTGGGCGAGTTGGCGACTTAAGGGGTTAGCGACTTAAGGGGTTAGCGACCTAAGGGTTGAGTGAGTTAACGACCTAAGGTAGTTAGGTCGTGGACAAGTTAAGTGATTAGGTCGTTGAGTCTATGCCGTGTTAGTTAGGTCGCTAGACGACCTAAGAATGTTAGGTCGTGAGTTGTTAGGTCGCGTGTATGTTAGGTCGCGACTTCTGTTAGCATCTCAGTTAGGTTGTGACATTTTTAGGTCGTGACATAGTTAGGTCGTGGCTTATGTTAAGTCGTTAGGTCGGCACTGTTGCTAAGCCGCTTGAGTGTGTTAGGTCGTAGGTCGCGCGCATATGTTAGGTCGCATATGTGGTAGGTCGCGCGCATGTGTTAGGTCGTAGTGTTTTTAGGTCGTAGGTCGTGGATAGTTAGGTCGTGGACGACCTAAGGGGGCGGACGACCTAAGGGAAATCAGCCTATAAATAGGCGGGTTCTTCTTCATTTTTGGGATCCGGATTTTGAAGCGACGAAGTGCTGCCATTTTGAGAGCTCGAGTTCTACACTTCTTCACTTCTTTTCTCCACTCTAATCTTGTGATTCCTTCCATCCAAATCGAAGATCAAATCGAAGATCCAAGAGCTTAGATTGAAGATCTTCATCCATCGAAGAGAGATTTCATCGTTTGAAGCGGGATTGTGATAGATCGAGTTAGATCCTTCGCTATCCAGATCTGAAGTGTGTTGCTTTTGAGGTGTTTAGGTGATTTGGTGAGTGGTGATTATCTCTCACACGGATCCAAAGGAGTATATCAGATCGTTGGCTTGATTTTGTGTTAAAATAGTGATTTCCATACATTTCCGTAAACTTAAGTATAGATCCATTGTTCATGATGATTTGACATCCATTTTACTACATGTTAACCTATGCAAGTTCATTCATCAAGTTATAGAGATATTGCTCATGTTTCATGCTTGTTAGACTTAGACTCTTTATTTACAAGATTGCCATTATTGTTATAATTGTGTATTAGATCATATTTGAATGTTTGATTACTTGGATTAATGATTGACTTGATTGATTGTTATGGATTAGTTGATTTATGATTTGATTTAGACAAGATGGTCGAAGATGATTCAAAAGCTAAGGGAAAGGTTCTTGAATTTGAAAAGCTGCTCGTGGCATATGTGGTGAATGATGAAGCTCATATGGATAGATTTGATGATGATGATGTTGAGATGAGGCTTTGCTATGATGAGATGAAGCGAGGCATGATATGAGATAGCCTTGGTTTAATCCAGACGGGATCATTCCAAGCATGTTGATAACTCGGTGAAATGGTTCGGGTTTGAGGATAATGGTTGGCTCGAGAGGCGCTTGAGCTAGTATGGAAATAGTCGTCGAGGAGGATGACTAGAAGGCTAAGATTTCATCGTTGTTGAAGGTTCTAGCATGCTCAAAGCAAGAGTACGCTGGGCAGATTCGATAGTCCCTAAAGACTACTGATTGTTAGTCGAGTACTCTGGGCAGATTCGATAGTCCTAGGCACGGGCTGCGACGTCGTGCGGAGTTATGTCTAGAACCGGGGTTTCCATTAGCCCTTGACGGACGACTGAAAGAATGTGCCGGTCATTCAATTAATGGTGGTATCGAAGCAATGATAACAGTGATAGCCAGAGTCATGGATGTTTGGTTGTATCGTCATTCGGTCTCAAGAGCGGTATTTTCTGGGTGCTTATCTGATCTTGGTTTAGGCCTTGGGGGTTTGTACTTGGAAAGCATCGCCCTTGACTCGAGTGATAATTACTTTACTTTAAATGTTTGCTTTGTTATGTTTACTTCTGCTTAGTGTGTGTCTGGGGGCTATCACTGTAGAAAGAGGTGGAGTGGGAGGTTTGGATTCCTATTCCTTTTTCCTTTATGCTCTTTTGGTATGTTGTTAGTTAATTTACCGCTCACTAAGACTGTTGTCTGACTCAAGGCTTTATGTTTAACTCTTATTGCCTTGGGCTGTTCATCCGCTTTGGGATGGGCAGACTAGGTAGCAGGTGACAGGTGCTGTTCTTAGTTTCCGACGATGCTGATGACGAAGACGAGCTGGAGGCTTGCATATTATTTTCTTACTATATGTACTGGATGTTCCGCTGCTTGTATATTCTCTGAGTGATATGTAGTGAGGCTTGATGTATTGACTACACTGATGTTTGTACCAAACTATTATGAAGTTTAATTGAGATTTTGTTCTGTAAAGCTTCACTATATATACTTTCTATTGTATTTTATCCATGCGCCGAGAGTTATATGATAGATTCTGTTGTTTTAATTTAACCTTGACAACCGTCCATGGCTGCCTGGCACACTTTACAGCGCACTATTCCTATGTTCAGTGCAGGGGTCATGGGCGGTCGTCACATTTGGTATCGGAGCTTTGGTTAATCGATTTTACCCAACGCTCACTGACGTAACTACGTATGAGAGACGTAATTGTATTTTGATGGATGATTACTATATATAATATAGTAGCTTAGAATGATTTGAACCCCTTATGCAGTTGTTCTCAAGGTGTATTAATCATTCCTTTTTATATATATTAAGGATGAGTCGAAGAGGGAGACCAGCTGCTAGGGAAGGCCGTGCTGCTGAGGGGGTTGCTGATTATGCAGCTATGTTCGAATCTATGATGACTTCGATCATGAGAAGGATGCCAGTTCCGGGGTCAGCAGTTGATGTTGGAGTTCAAGTTCAAACTCCAAAACCGGTGGATTTTGCTAAGTTGTGTAAAGACTATACTGCCCTTGGAGGAAAGGTTTTCTTGGGAACAGAGTCAACCATTGAAGTCCAGAGGTGGATAGATGCTTGTAGAAGGATCTTTGGTGATTTGGGAATCGAGGATGCAACTAAAAGGAAGCTAGCATCAAGACAGCTTCAATGGAGAGCTTCTGATTGGTGGAACTCTATCACCATTGATACTCCGGAGGAAGAAATTACTTGGGAGCAATTCCAAGCCAGATTTGAAGCTAAGTTCATTTCTACTGCTCAGAAGTCTATTCTGTTCAAGAAGTTTGTGGAGCTCAAGCAAAGTGGAAGACCAGTTCTTAAGTATGTTTCTGAGTTTGAAGCTTTGTCCAAGTATGCCCGGTCGTATATTGAATCTGCATATCAGAAGAATGATAAGTTTGTGACAGGCTTGGACAGTTATCTTGGGAGGTAGTTGGTGGATCATTTGGACGATCCATTTGAGAAGCTTGTGGAGAAGGCTCTCAGGCATGAGAATCTGTTTCCTAAAGAAGGATCTGTTGTTGTTGTAACCAAGGAAGAGTCTAAATCACAGCAGGGTGGAAACAAGAAGAGGAAGCAGCAGCAGCAAAAGGGTAAGGATGGTCAGAAGAAGCCGAAGGGCGAAGTGACCTGCTACAATTGTCAACAGAAGGGCCATTTCTCTAGAGATTGCAAGAATTCGAAGGTGCCGGTGAAGTGCCACAACTGTGACAAGCCGGGGCATATTAAGAAGAATTGTCCAGAACCGCGGAAGGACAAGCAGATTGTGCAAGCTTATGCTTTGGGGGCTGTTCCATCATCTTCGAAAGCTCCTACCGCTGAAGAGAAAGGAAAGAGTGTGGTGGTTCAAGGTACTCTTTCCATATGTGGTGTTCTAGTTAGAGTGTTATTCGATACTGGGGCGTCGTATTCTTTTGTTTGTAATGAACTTGTAGGCCGGTTGGGTTTAGAACCGGATATTGTTGATAGGCCATTGGTTGTGACTAATCCAGTTGGGGGTTCGTCTTGTTTGTGTATGCTATGTCGTGGTCTGATTGTATCGAGTCATGATTGCTCTTTTGTTTGTGATTGTTTTGTTCTGAACTTTGCGGGGTTCGGAATTATTTTGGGTATGGACTGGCTTAGGAAGTATGCAGCAAAGGTTGATTGCGAAAGGTTGGAAGTGACAGTCGAGAATGTGGAGGGGCGAAAGGTTGTGATATGATGTAAGCATGAGGAAGGCATCTTCATGAGCTTCATGTATTCGCTGGTTGTTCCACGGGATGGACTGTCATCTGTGCCAATCGCTAATGGATTTGAGGATGTCTTTGATGAGGTCAAAGGGTTACCGCCGCATAGAGAGATCGAGTTTTGTATCGATTTAGTTGAAGGAGCCAGACCTGTTGTGATGCCTCTTAGGCGGATGACGCTTAGGGAACAGCAGGAGTTGAAGGTGCAGGTTGATGATCTTTTGCAGAAAGGATGCATTCGGCGTAGTGTGTCCGAATGGGGTGCACCAGTTGTGTTCGCAACCAAAGCGGATGGATCGTTGAGGTTGTGTGTGGATTATCGTGAGCTGAATAAAGTGACTAAGAAGAACAAGTATCCATTGCCGAGAATAGATGACTTGTTTGATCAGCTTCACGAAGCTAAGGTGTTTTCTCAGATGGATTTGGCAACGGGATTTCACCAGTTAAGAGTGGCTAAGGATGGTGTGCCGAAGACTGCTTTTAGGACACCATCCGGTTTCTTTGAGTGGCTGGTAATGCCGTTTGGATTGACCAATGCACCAACATATTTTGTGGATCTTATGAATAGAGTGTTCAGAGATCAGCTGAACAAGTTCGTACTAGTGTTCGTGGATGATATTTTGATTTATTCCAGAACTGAAGAAGAGCATAAGACGCACTTGCGTATTGTTTTGGAAATCTTACGGAACATCAGCTGAAGGCTAAGTTTTCGAAGTGTCACTTCTGGAAGAACGAAGTAAGGTTCTTAGGCCATATTATCTCTGGAAGCGGAATAGCGGTTGATCCCGCCAAGATAGCAGCAATCCAGGATTGGGGTAGACCTAAGAATGCATCTGATGTGAGAAGTTTTCTTGGATTAGCAGGATACTATCGTCGATTTATCAAAGACTTTTCCAAGGTGGCTGCACCGTTAACAGGATTGACGAAAAAGAACCAAGTATTCAGATGGGATGCTAAGTGTGAGCAAACTTTCGGAATCCTGAAAGAGCGACTGACAAGTGCTCCTGTTTTGACTATTCCAAGTGGAAATGATGAGATGGTGGTTTACACCGACGCATGTGGTACTGGACTTGGAGCAGTGCTAATGTAGAAGGGTAAAGTTGTTGCGTATGCAAGTCGACAACTGAAGCCGCATGAAAGGAATTATCCGACTCATGATTTGGAGTTAGCGGCGATTGTTTTTGCTCTGAAGATGTGGAGACATTACCTATTGGGAGTCCGATTCGAGTTGTTTACAGATCATAAGTCATTGAAGTATCTTTTCTCCCAAAAGGATTTGAATCTTCGGCAGCAACGATGGCTAGAGTTTTTAGCATCATATGATTTTGGTATAGCCTATACTCCGGGAAAAGGTAACGCAGTGGCAGATGCGTTAAGTCGAAGACATGCAGGATTGGGAGCCATGTTCAGAATGGAAGAGTCTCGAGTATTTAGCTGGATTTAACTTCAGGCCCAGATGTGAATTGGAACCTGAGATGTTGGCAAACTTATCGATAAGACCGACTCTTGTGGAAAGAATTGGCGAGAGCCAAAAGCGAGATGATAAGCTTGTCAAGATTATCCGTGATTTGGAATCTAGGTTGGACCCAGAGAAGGATAAAGGATTCGAGGTCGATCGAGAGGGTTGGCTTCGGATGTAAGGACGACTAGTTGTTCCCGATATAGATGAATTGAGAAATGAAGTTCTGAAGGAAAGTCATCACTCGAAGTTGACAATTCATCCAGGTAGAAATAAGATGTATCGGGATATGAAGAGAACCTATTACTGGGAAGGTATGAAGAAGGATATTGAAAATTTTATTTCCAAGTGCATGAACTACCAGTTGGTAAAAGCCGAACAGAAGAAGCCAAGTGGACTGCTTTAGCCATTAGAAGTTCCTACATGGAAGTGGGAGCAAGTATCGATGGGTTACCTAGAACAAGAACGGGAAATGAAGGGATTTGGGTCATCATAGATCGTCTGACTAAGAGTGCAAGATTCATTCTTGTTCGATCGACTAGGGCTGCATCAAAGTTGGCGGAGCTGTATGTTAAGTGGATAGTTCGATTCCATGGTATTCCGAAGAGTATAGTGAGCAATCGAGACCCATTGTTCACTAGTGGATTTTGGAAGAGCTTCCAGGAAGTTTTGGGAACTGAGTTGTGTTTGAGTACAGCTTATCATCCCCAAACAGATGGTCAGACCGAGAGAGTCAATCGAGTTTTGGAAGATCTCCTTAGAGCTTGTGTTTTAGATTTTGGAGGATCATGGGAAGATCACCTTCATTTGGTGGAATTTTCGTATAATAACAGTTACCAGTCAAGCATTGGTATGGCACCGTATGAGGCATTGTATGGAAGACCGTGTAACTCTCCGACATGTTGGTTAGAAACTGGAGAAAAGCTGATACTTGGGCCAGAAATGATTCGACAGACTTCAGATTGCATAAAATCATTCGGCAACGAATGAAGACAGCCCAAGACCGTCAGAAAAGTTATGCCGATAAGCGTCGTAAGGATTTGGAATTCGACGTAGGTGATATGGTTTTTGTGAAGATTTCTCCACTGAAGAATGTTATTCGATTCGGGAAGAAAGGAAAATTGACTCCAAGATTTGTTGGACCATTCCCGATTATCGAGCGAATTGGAAAGCTCTCCTACAGATTGGAGTTACCAGAAAAGATGTCGAGTGTGCACAATGTTTTTCATGTATCGTATCTACGGAACTATGTGCACGACTCGAATACTCTAGTTTCTGCCAATAGCTGTGAAGATTTTGAGGTAGATCCAGTTGTTGAGAGACCTTGTAAGCCGCTTCGTGTTGTGGAAACTAACACGAAACAGCTTAGGAGGAAGGTAGTTAGGTTGCTAAAGGTACAATGGAGTGGTGATGATAACGACTGTACATGGGAGGTGGAAGAGAGGATGAAGGCAGCTCATCCTGAACTCTTCGAGGTATGGCCATAAGGTGTCGTGTCATCTCACGATATTGTAACTTGTTCTAGTTTTAGAATTCTGCATGCTAAGCTAGAATTGGATGCATGGTTTGTTGATTGCTATGGGTGGTAGGCGTGCAGAATAGTCTTTGACTGCTCTTGTTTGTTTGGAATTTCGGGGGCGAAATTCCTAAGGGGGAGAGAATGTAACGACCCGTATTTTTACGGATCAAAACATCGTAAAATAGTTGTCATTGGGTCGTATAGAAGATAAGCCATGTGTAGCTTAGGTCGTCTGGAAGATAAGTCGTGTGGTGGCTTAGGTCGAGTGAATGACTTAAGAGTTAACGACCTAGTAGTTAGCGTATTGGTTTAGGTCGTATGCTAGTTTGGGACGACCTATAGGATTTGACCGACCTAAGGAACATGCGACTTAAGGAAGACGACGACCTAAGAGTTAGCGGTATAAGAAACTGGGCGAGTTGGCGACTTAAGGGGTTAGCGACCTAAGGGTTGAGTGAGTTAACGACCTAAGGTAGTTAGGTCGTGGACAAGTTAAGTGATTAGGTCGTTGAGTCTATGCCGTGTTAGTTAGGTCGCTAGACGAGCTAAGAATGTTAGGTTGTGAGTTGTTAGGTCGCGTGTATGTTAGGTCGCGACTTCTGTTAGCATCTCAGTTAGGTCGTGACATTTTTAGGTCGTGACATAGTTAGGTCGTGGCTTCTGTTAAGTCGTTAGGTCGGCACTGTTGCTAAGCCGCTTGAGTGTGTTAGGTCGTAGGTCGCGCGCATATGTTAGGTCGCATATGTGGTAGGTCGCGCGCATGTGTTAGGTCGTAGTGTTTTTAGGTCGTAGGTCGTGGATAGTTAGGTCGTGGACGACCTAAGGGGGCGGACGACCTAAGGGAAATCAACCTATAAATAGGCGGGTTCTTCTTCATTTTTGGGATCCGGATTTTGAAGCGACGAAGTGCTGCCATTTTGAGAGCTCGAGTTCTACACTTCTTTTCTCCACTCTAATCTTGTGATTCCTTCCATCCAAATCGAAGATCAAATCGAAGATCCAAGAGCTTAGATTGAAGATCTTCATCCATCGAAGAGAGATTTCATCGTTTGAAGCGGGATTGTGATAGATCGAGTTAGATCCTTCGCTGTCCAGATCTGAAGTGTGTTGCTTTTGAGGTGTTTAGGTGATTTGGTGAGTGGTGATTATCTCTCACACGGATCCAAAGGAGTATATCAGATCGTTGGCTTGATTTTGTGTTAAAATAGTGATTTCCATACATTTCCGTAAACTTAAGTATAGATCCATTGTTCATGATGATTTGACATCCATTTTACTACATGTTAACCTATGCAAGTTCATTCATCAAGTTATAGAGATATTGCTCATGTTTCATGCTTGTTAGATTTAGACTCTTTATTTACAAGATTGCCATTATTGTTATAATTGTGTATTAGATCATATTTGAATGTTTGATTACGTAGATATTCGGGAGTAATAAATAAGCTAGTTCCGAAAGAAGGTGTGTAGTAATCACTCCAAGATGATAGTCGAATTTTTAATATTATGGGAGAAAACAAGTCAGTAAATAAATGGAAAATAAGAAAAGTCCAAAAGATGGGACAAGTAAAACCACTCTGAATCTGACCCTAGATGGAAGAATTTAATATGAAAAGTTTAAAAAATATATATAATAATATATTTGGAATGAATTTCAAGGGACTTATTTAAAAGTTTGAAAAATAAATAATATTTAAAATGATTTTCAAAGGATTTACTTGAAAGTAGAGAAACCCTATAACGAAAAGTATGCAAATATTAATTTTCAAAAAAATATAAATAAAATACCCGTGTTATATTTAAATAAAAAGTTTAGAAGAAACAAAAATTCATTAAATCAGAAATTTTAGAAAATAGGGTTTTCATAATTCTTTTAAGAAAAATATAGTAGAGCGTATACAACTCATTGATTTTTCTAAGATGAAAAAATTTTAAGTTTTAAAATTCTTTTTAGGGGTGAACAATAGAAAGTGGTACAAGTTTAAATGGGGTAAATAGAATGATGAAAGAAGATTAGAACTCGAAAATAAAGCAGTAGGCGAATGCACTGCAATGGTTCAATAAAGAAGACAGTCAATTGGGAGAAAAGAAATATAAATAGAAACAATATTAGAAATTTGTATAAAATAATGTTAGTAACTAGAAATAATGTTAGGACTATATAGAAAATAATACTAGGAATCTAATTAGAAGCTATTATCCAACCTTTTGACCTAGTTATATTGAGACCGATTGGACAAGGTAGACTCAATGATAGACAAAGAAAGTAGTTCATAGAGGTAATCACAAAGTCCATAGATCAAGCATATACGACAATATGAAGTAACGATCAAGCCAAGTCAAAAGATGGACTCTATAGAACATTGTAAGTATGGAATAGTGCTTCATCTAGGCGGGGATCAGATCGAATCATTATGGCTACGAACAACTTGGATCAACAGTTCAACTCAATGGGAATTGATCGATATCTCTTAAACTTGAAAGCAGCTATGCAAACAACTCTGGAAAAATGAAGCAAGCATAGGGGGGACTAACCTGACCAATTGTAGATCGCCGCGTGGCCAGGAAGAACAATCAGCTTTGATCGCTGGATATTGGGAACTGGTCCACGAGATTATTTGAGTAACCTTGTATGCATCTATAGATTCTACCGATGAATTTTCCAAGAAGATATTTGGTCGTCTACGCATATAAATTAGGGTTCATAGCTTATTTGAAGGGGCATTTTACGCTATTATTTTCTTTATACTCTATTGTAGTCACAGATTCCAATCCCATCCCTCTTGTACTTAGAAATTCAAGTGACTAATAAAGTTATCTCTTCAAAGTGGACGTAGGCACTCAACGTCGAACCATTATAAATTTGTTGGTCATTGTTTTTTACTTGTCTTCTGCTTATTTACTCAGTTTAAATTTGTTTTTCTTCATTTATTTCCCTACATATAATCTATTGGGTGTTTGTGCCAACTTCTGGTTCAAAAAATTTGGTACTTCCATTGAGAAACGAATTCTCGGCCTGATTGGATCTCATCATCTACTAGTGGATTCATGTATCCACGAGATAGATCTAGATTTCTGTCACCAAGTTTTTGTTTCTACTCAGATTTGAGAAAGATCTAGAAGGAAGCTATTATCCATAGCTAGATAAAATTCCACTACTTCCCATGCTATCGAAGACAATGACGATGCTAGTGTTCAACAAGTTAATCAAATTGAACAACCGATGGCTGCCGATGCCTAGAATCCGACTGACTACATCACCAGAGCTGATTTTGAACTCCTAATGAAGGAATTGGGATATTCGTCAATAGGTCAACCAGAAAATCCATGCTGACATCGACCTGAAGAACTAATTGAAAGACCAACATGGAAAGACAAGGAGGAAGCTTACTCCATATTCAAGATCGGAAAATTCGTCCTCATATGACGACTATCATTGAAGCAGACACCGCAAAACGGATGCATATGCAGTTGGACCATCAGGATTAGGTCAGCGATCAGCTATGGCTAATTAGCACCGAGCGATGTCGAACTTCCTAAGAAGATTGACACTGAACCCTCTAACAAGAGAGCGATTGGTATGCAAGAGGAGGAGTTTACTCTGGAGGTGCCACGATCAATCAAAGTGCTGAAGCTCAGGCAAATATGGTTGAACCACATTTGAGAGAAGACGATAGAACTACTGCTCAGGAAGTGGATCAAGAGCAAGAGGAGCCAAGGTAGCATAGCAATGCCCGAAGGCATGGATCGGGTCGCCCACGTGAGGTGGAACACGACTACAACCTGACACTAACTTTCCAAACACTAGACTTAACAGCTATGGTGAGGCAGCTAGTGAAAGAGTGTCAAGGCTTGACCAACTATGATTGAGGACCTCCCGAACTCGTACTCTATTCACCAACAACATTTTACAAGCAAAATATCTATGGAAGTTCCATATGCCTGCCTATGCGGGAAAAAATGACCCCACGTAGCATCTCTTGAAGTAGGAAGGCACATAGACTCCGCCCGAGCTACTGATACAGTCCAATGTAGGTGTTCCCCATCTTTTTGGAAGATGTTGTGATCATGTGGTTCAGCATGCTATCACCGTGGTCAATCTCTTCATTTGATAAGTTGGCAAAGAAGTTCCTGGAGTAGTTCCGCATGCATGCGACTCGCTCTAAGGATGTAATGTCACACTCGAGCTTGGTCCAGACACTAGGGGAGTCACTGAAAGATTTTCTGAAAAGGTTTGATACAGTTGTTGCTGAAGTCAGTAATCTAAATGATGATGCAATACTCATGGCACTGATAAGGTAGTCAACCATGATTTTGAGTTTCACGATTGGTTAGCAGGAAAGCCTCCTTCTTCATTGGACTGTTTCTTTGCAAAAGTGGCTCAGTTTCTAAGAAAGGAGGAAGCAAAGCGAACCAGGAAGAGAGATGTTGCAGGCCCAAGCATCGAGGGAGTACAAAGCAATGTAGTGGTAAAGTGGTTTGGTGATAATTCTGAAATAGTTCAAATCAATATTCAGAACAAACCAAATTAGCAGAAGAACGACGATGATAGAAACTACAACCAAAGATGGGATTCCAGTAGAGTGAAGCCAAGGATCCCATCTTTTGATACATATACGCCATTGAATACGTCGCTAGAGAATGTTTATCTATCGACCTGCAAAACTATACCGCATAGGAAACCACCTCCAAAGAAAACCAACGGAGAAGAAAAGACAGTCAGGAAATTACTGTAGATTTCATGAGAGTTATGGAAAGACCACGGACGAGTGTCACCACCTCTGTGATGTTATTGAGAAGTTAATTAAAGAAAGAAAGCTGCAGCAGTTTGCTAAAGCCCCGCAGTATGGCGAGCAAGGACATCCAACCTTAATTGAGGACAAGCTTCGTCCAGTGCTGAGGAACCTTGGTAGACAGTAAGGAGTTTAGCTATTAATACCATTTTTGGAGGACCACATCCGGCCGACAAAAGCTGGAATGAAATGGAGCGTTACGTGAACGCTATCAAACATGTTAACATTGAATGTTGCTTGAACACAAAGGATGGTGCTCCGGGAAAGCAACAGTGAACTATGACAGATGATGTCGTGTTTTGAAGTAGAGATGCAGATAAGGCAGAGGCCCTTATGATTGACCCAATGGTGATCTCGGCCATGATCAACCTTGCCTTGGTAAGAAAGATTCTCATTGATTGGGGAAGTTCTATGAATATCATTTTCAAGAAGGCATAAAATCAAATCTTACTGGAAGGCAAAGATCCAAAACTGTGCAAATGTCATATTCATGGCTTTAACGGTATTGCAACTTAAGTGGTAGGCTACATCAAGCTACCGATGTAGTAGGAGATGGCCACCGAAGGAGAGTGCGGGTGCCGCCGTTTGTTGTGATGGATGTGAACTCTCCGTACAATGCTTTTCTGGGCTGACCGGCCCTTGTTGAATTCAAGGCAGCTATCGGCCCTTTGTGCGTAACACTAAAATTCCTGACAGAGAATGGTGTGGGAATTATCCATGGAGATCAGGTGATCGGGCATGCCTGTTATGTGGCTGAGTTGAGATATGTTCAGCGAATGGAGAAAGGAAAGGATGCGGAGAAGCCTCTTGGCATCAAAACTAATGAAGCTTAGCAATTAGCAATCGGGCCTTGTCTCGGGCACCATAATCGGTTCTATAAAAATATAGATCCGAGAGATGAAGAAGAGGAGCCCAAAGAAACCAAGGTTGCACCCGCTGAGCTGACAATCGACATCACAGTCAGCCACGACGACCGTTCACGGGTCTTGAAGATCGGATCATAGCTCAATACAATAATGATGAAGGAAATAGCTGGCTCTCTTCGAGCGAATCTTGATGTGTTCGCTTGGAGTCATTCTGACATATGTGGGATCTCACCGACTATCGTGAGCCATGCATTGAATATCGACTTAAGACATGTCCCGATGAGATAAAAATGACGCGACTTGGATCCAAAGAGATCTGCTGCACTTAAAGTGAAGGTGGAAAAACTCAAGAATAATGGGTTTATCAACGATGCCCTCTACCCAAAATGGGTATCCAATCTAGTCCTTGTGAGAAAAGCTAATGGAAAGTGGCGGACATGCGTCGATTACTCAGATCTGAACAAGGCGTGGCTGAAAAACAGCTTTCCACTTCCGAGGATCGACCAACTGGTATATTCAACTGCTGGACTTGAACATATTTCATTAATGGGTATGTACTTTGGATACAATTTGATCCCGAGGCACATCCCTAACAAGGAACACACCAGCTTCATTACCGATTTGGGGATGTACCGCTAAGTTGTGATGCCCTTTAGACTAAAGAACACTGGAGCTACTTACTAGAGACTGTTCAACCAGATGTTTAAAGACTAGATCGAGCAATCGATGGAAGTATATGTGGATGATATGATCGTGAAGTCACGATGATCAAATGACCACATTGATGACTTAATGATGATGTTCAGTGTTCTCCGGAAATATGGGTTGAAACTTAATCCCTTGAAATACTCTTTTGGCATTGCGTCAGGAATTTTTTTGGGTTTCCTTATCAACTCTTGTGTAATTGAAGCCAATCCTAAGAAGATTCAGATGAATCGAGGTGCCAAAGACAATCAAGTAGGTGCAAAGTATAAATAGGAAGGTCACCGCCCGGAGCCGGTTCATCTCCAGAGCCACCGACAAGTGTATTCCTTTCTTCGACTTAATCAGGAGAGGGAAGAGAAATTATGAATGGATGCAGGATTGTATTGATGCATTTCAAGCTCTGGTACATCACTTAGAGAGACCCTCCACCTTATCCAAGCTACTGGATCATGAAGACTTGTACATAGCGGTATCGGTATATGCCATAAGTGTTGCACTACCACAAGAGAATCGAATCAAGAAGCCAATATACTATATTAGCAAGTGGTTGATAGGTGCTGAAAGAAACTGTTTAAAGCTAGAAAAGCTCGCGTACTACATATTGATTGTGTCAAGAAATCTCCACCCTTATTTCTAGGCTCATCCCATCAATGTCTTCACCGACCAGTCATTATGGTAGGTCTTACAGTGACCTGAGATGTCTGGAAGGTTGCTTAAATGGAACATTGAATTGAGCCAGTTCGATATCACTTATCTCCCTCAAAGAGCCATCTAGGGACAAGCACTAGCAGACTTCATAACTAAATTAATCGTACAAGACGACTCTCCAAAGGGCAGTGAAGAACCTCCAATGGAAGATGTGCATGGATGGAGCATCCAATTATCAATGTTCTAGCATCGGAGTTATACTTATAACTCTTGAGGAATGCTCGATCTACTATGCCCTGAAACTTGACTTCTCTGGAACGAATAACGAAGCTAAATATGAAGCCTTGATCGTTGGGATTAAATTGGCTAGAAAGCTGGTGGTAAAAGCTTTGCAAATTTTATGTGATTCCCAATTAGTAGTAAACCAAGTCTGGGAAGAATACCAAACCAAAGGAGCGCGACTTGCTCCTTACCTCAACCGGGTCCAAGAGCTGCTAATCGACCTCGATCATTATACTATTACACACATCTCCAAAGAATGAAATGAGAAAGCCGACTCACTAGCCAAGCTAGCCAGTTCCGAGGTTGCATAACAAATGGGCTTAGTCCTAATTGAAGTACTCAACGCTTCAAGCATTGACAGATGAAGATCAATTGGATCTTATAAATAGAGGCTGAGAAGGAGTTGTGGATGACTCTGATTAAAGATTATTTACAAAAGGGAATCCTTCTCTCACGAAGGAATGCAAAATGATAAATCCTTTGTAAAGCATCATAATACATCCTCTAAGAAGGAGTCATGTAAAGGAAGGGTTTCTCTATCCCTCTGCTTTGGTGTATCACCAATGATCAAATCAAGTGAGTGTTAGAGAAGTCCATATAGAAGAGATGTCATGATCACATCGGGGAACAAACCCTGGCGAAGAAGATACTCCACCATTGTTATTTCAGGCATGGGTATGAGATTGGAAGGGCCGTATGTCATCAATCAGAAGCTTGGAGATGGAACTTTCAAGCTAACGACTGTCGATGGCATCACGCTTCCTAGAGCATGGAATAATGAGCATTTACGATGCTATTTCACTTAGTTTTGTCTCATTCAGTCTTATTTCATTTAGAATTTTCTTTTGCAGTTGAATTCAAAGTCATGTAATAAGACAAATTCTGTCGCTTCTTTTTGGGTTTGCATAAATTCTGAAGTTCATTCCATATCTATGAATTGTTTATGCATAATATAATAGTTGTGATATACGACCAACTTACCTCCACATATGCATAATATAAATCAACAAGTACCCGGATCCTGGTGCTGACCAATTACTCAGATCCATTACCGAATTAAACAAAATGAACATGAATCGACAGTTCATCCATTAAATCTCGCGTACAATCCGACGGGTTGAGTATAAAGCGGAGAGCAGGTCCGACTCAATCATCCGTTAACTAACTCTGTCTCCCAATTTGACGGGAAGAAGCGCAAGTTGGCCGCTTGGCAGCTTCAGGATGCTGCACAAGATTGGTGGGAATCAATCACTTCTCGAACTGATGAGGAAACCATCACTTGGGCCCAGTTTAGGTAGTAATCTATCTAAATTCCTACTAAATAAAAATTTCTATCTTATCTCGTCATAATTTTGATTCGTTTCATATCACTTGTAATAGGGAGTCCTTTATGGCTCAATGGATGCCAGCTGCTGGGAAGGCCCAACTCTATCGGTCTTTCATGGATCTCAAGCAGGGCAGCATGACCTTTACTGAGTACGAAAGGAGGTTTAACGAACTCTCCAAGTTCGGACCTGGCTTGATTGACACACCTCTACTGAAGAACGAGAAGTTCATACATGGAGCACGCCCAGAGTATTACGAGCTCCTCACCGCTCATGTCCATGGAACTTTCACTGAGTTGATGAATTTTGCTCTTCGATACGAGGGAAAGCCTAAGGGAACATCTGTCCCCAAAGCTCCAGTTACTCAGACACCAGCTAATCAGTCGGGAAAGAGGAAGCAAAATTTTGAGCAACAGAAGAAGAATTGGCAGCAGAAATCCGGGCTTGGCTATTCTCAGAAGAAGCCTATTGACATATCCTCCATCACTTGTTTCAAGTGCGACCAGAGGGGTCACTACGCCAACAGCTGTCCAACATCTGCCGGTGCCGCTGTTCCGCCTCCTAAGAATACCAGGAACGACCTCTGTCACGTATGTCTGCAGCCAGGCCATTTCAAGAGAGATTGTCCTATTTCCAAAAAAGGAAAGACGGTCGGGGTATTTGCTATGACTTCTTCCGCCCATGATCCACCTACCCCACCTGCTCCTACTGATAACCAAGGTACATTACAGGGTATTTTTATGTTGCATACTTTACCAGTTAAAGTTCTATTTGATACCGGAGCAACACATAGTTTCATATCTATTGATTTGTGCAATAAACTTGGTTTGGAACCCATTCTTTCATCTACCTTCTTATGTGTATCAAACCCTATTGGAGGGCCCGCTAACCTTAGAAGGGTTTGTAAATATGTCACTCTTATGCATGGCATTCACCGCTTCACTTGGGATTTCTATGTCCTCGGATTCGAAGCATTCGATGTACTATTAGGCATTGATTGGCTACGGAAGTTCGAAGCCAATATCTCATGCAAAGCTCGAACAGTCTCTCTCATCGATGACAAGAGCATGCCTTTGGTTATAGAAGGCAAATCACCTCAAGAATATGCTGGGAGTTTTATATTTTCACTTGACTCCCATCCAAATGAACTAAGCTCCACTCCAGTGGTCCAATCCTTTTCTGATGTGTTTGGAGAAGTCAATTCTCTACCACCACCGCGGGAGATCGAATTCCGCATTGACCTTATTCCTGGTGCCCGACCAGTAGTTCTCCCTCCTCGGAGAATGGCTCCTAAAGAAAAAGCTGAACTGAATGCTCAAATTGAAGACTTATTTTCTAAAGGCTTGATTCGGCGAAGTCATTCATAATGGGGTGCTGCAGTGGTGTTCGTCACAAAATCTGATGGTTCTCTCAGAATGTGTGTGGACTATAGAGAGCTGAACAAACTCACACACAAGAACAGATATCCGATGCCCCGCATCAATGATCTATTTGACCAGCTTCACGGAGCTAAAGTATTTTCTCAACTCGATCTGGCTACCGGCTTTCACCAACTCAGAATTGCCGAGGAGAGTATTCCTAAGACAACATTCCGCACTGAGACTGGTTTCTTTGAATGGTTGGTTATGCCGTTCGGTCTTACTAATGCTCCAGCTTATTTCGTCGACTTAATGAATAGAGTTTTCCGGGATGTTCTTAACAAGTTTGTTCTTGTTTTCATCGATGACATTCTCGTCTTCTCTAAGGATGAGGAAGAGCATAGGTCACATTTGGCTTTTGTTCTTGAAACTCTACGCAGTCATTAGCTTAAAGCCAAGTTTTCAAAATGCCATTTTTGGAAAGATGAAGTTCGATTTCTTGGCCATATCGTTTCAGAGAATGGGATTTCGGTCGATCCAGCTAAGATCGCCGTAATCAATGTAAGTTCTATTCTTACTTGTCAATTCTATCAAAAACAACTTATCAATTTCTTAATTCGAATCTTTGGAATTTGCAGGATTGGGAGACTCCCAAAACTCCTACAGACATCCGCAGTTTCTTGGGTTTGGCCGGCTATTACCGCAGATTTATAGAAAACTTTGCCCGTATTGCCGCACCACTTACCGCACTGACCAGAAAGAATGTGAAATTTATTTGGAGCGAAAAGTGCGAAGCAGCTTTCAATGAGATGAAGCGAAAGTTGACATCTGCCCCAGTTCTTACAGTTATTGATGGTAGTGAAGGATTGACCGTCTATACCGATGCTTGTCGAGATGGACTTGGAGCAGTTTTAATGCAGAAAGGAAAGGTTATTGCCTATGCTGGTCGTCAGTTAAAGACCCATGAAACAAACTACGCAACCCACGATTTAGAGCTTCTTGCGGTTGTATTTGCTCTTAAGCTATGGAGGCACTATCTATTGGGAACAAAATTCGAGTTATTCACTGACCATAAGTCATTGAGATATATTTTCTCGCAAAAGGATTTGAATCAGAGACAAGTCCGATGGATCGAATTTCTAGCTGCATATGATCTTGATATTAACTACACTCCAGGAAAAGCAAATGCCGTAGCCGATGCTTTGAGCAGAAACCAAGCTATGATATGTTGTAACCTTGTTGAAGGAATGTTATTCCAGCTTTCCGTCTCCCCAGCTTTTATGGATCGTATTATAGCCAAGCAGTATGAGGACACTTTGCTTTATCGCATCAAAGAAATAGTTCTTGGCAGAGTTGAAAATGCTGATAATAAAGTGGGTGCACATGTTGATAGTAATGGAATCTTGAGGATTGATAATCGAATTTGTGTTCCTAATGTTGATGGTCTTAGACAGGAAGTGCTGAGAGAAAATCATAAGTCATCGCTTTCATTTCATCCCGGTGTCACTAAAATGTACCAGAATATGAAGAAGTTATATTGGTGGAGTGGGATGAAGCACGATATTTCTACCTATGTTAGCAGGTGCACTACTTGCCAACAAGTTAAAGCTGATCACAGAAAGACAGCAGGATTGCTTCAACCTCTAGAGATTCCAGGTTGGAAATTGGAGCAGATTTCTATGGACTTTATTGATGGGCTACCAAGGACTAGAAAGGGTAACGAAAGCATATGGGTAATTGTCGACAGACTAACGAAGTCCGCTCACTTTATTCCAGTCAAGACCACTCGTACAGCTTCGAGTTTGGCCGAGATATACATGAGAGAAGTTGTTAAACTTCATGGTGTACCATCTAGTATTGTATGCGATAGAGATCCTATTTTCACCAGTAAATTCTGGAAGGCATTTCAGGATACTTTGGGCACCAAACTGAATCTAAGCACAGCATATCATCCTCAGACTGATGGTCAAACTGAGAGGGTGAATCAGATTTTGGAAGATCTTCTCCGGGCTTGTATTATTGACTTTGGTGGATCCTGGGAAGACCATCTTCACTTGGTAGAATTCACTTATAATAATAGTTACCGGGTAAAGAATTTGAATTTCAAATTTGAATAAGTATATTTGAATTTGAATTAATAATCGTCTTTAATCAACCAGGCAAGCATTGGTATGGCACCGTTCGAAGCCTTATATGGACGGCCGTGCAAGTCGCCAGCTTGTTGGATCGAGTCTGGAGATCGATTGGTGCTTGGACCAGAAATGATTATGGAAGCTTCTTGAAAAAGTCGAAGAAATCAGGGAGAAGATAAAGACGGCACATGATAGACAGAAGAGCTATTCTGACAAAAGGAGAAGAGATCTCGAATTCAGTGTTGGAGACAAAGTATTTCTGAAAGTGTCGCCTCTGAAGAATATTGTTCGATTTGGAAGGAAGGGGAAGCTAGCTCCCAGATTTGTTGGTCCATTTGAGATTACAGAAAGAGTTGGAACATTGGCATATAGAGTTGCATTACCAGAAAAGTTCGCTGGTGTTCACAACGTGTTCCATGTCTCACATCTTCGCAAAGTTGTACACGATCCATCTACGACCATTCCCACTGCTCAGTTGGAAGAGATAGTTATTGAGCCTGACTTGACTATTGAGCGAAGGCCACTTCGGATAGTCGATCGTGTGACAAAGCAACTCAGAAGGAAGTCGGTAAATCTCGTCAAAGTACAGTGGAGTGCAGATGAGCGAGATTGCACATGGGAAACTGAGGATAGTATTCGGGATTCAAACCCCGAACTATTAATTTCAGGTATTATTCAAATTTCTCGAAATCTATCTTGACTTTTCCACTCATTTCATTTCTACTTCACTCGTTTTATTCCTTTTCGAGGACGAAAAGTTTTGAGTGGGGGAGATTGTAACGACCCTAATTTTCGACCCAATTTAAAATTTTAAATTCATCGTTTCAATAAAAGTTTTGAAATTATAACGATCTCAATTTGTGCCCAAACTTTATTTGTGACATACGTCTAGTTAGATATAGACATAGAAAAAGTTTCGTTGAAAAATATTACAGTAAGATCCGTTCGCGTTTTACTGTATATCAGTCCATATAAAGCTGCGAAAAATTTATCTTCCAAATCAAAATATTTTTACACAGTTATGTTGTAAAAATTATTCTGATCAAGATTTTATAATTCGTTTCGTATAAAACTGTAATCGCCTGCTCCGATTAAATTGTTTTGCATAGCGTACAATTTAAGCGGCGTAAATGCAAATTTTATAAAATCATCGTAACGCAATAATCTGTGTACCGTTGTAAGCGCGTCGTCGCACTGATCATAACGGTATATTTATTTGCGCGTATCGAGGTCCGACAAAAATCCGTCACGTTGATTTAACGGTTCCGAACGGACCGGTTAAATAAAATCTCAGCCCATTTACAAAAGAAATTGGAAAGTATAATCTGAACTAACGTTTAGATTGGTGGGTTGGAAGCTAATAAGTTGCCTTGGAAATGAGGTAACGTTGGGAAGTTCAAAGGTGAATGGTTGGAAATGAATGTGACGGTTGGAAGTTCAATAAATCAATTACTGTTTACAAAAAAATTTATAAGTTCAAAATAAAAGAAACCTTCATTCCCATTTCTCTGTTCCTTCTCTAAACTGCCTCAGGTAAACTCTCCCATTTCTTCTTCTTATTATCTTTTCTGCCAACAAAAGATGATAGCCGAAACACTTTTTCTTCTTTTCTTTCTTATTCCCTCCTACTTCATTCACGTGCGCACCCAGTCACTCACCCACAACCCAAGTCTTGGCCGAGCACCTCCAGCTTGCGCCTCACCAAGCTCGACCGAGCATTGCCTCCCTCAGCCTTCACCTCGCGTAGAGACGCGCGCTCATGTACACCTTCCCGGTTCCGACCGAGTGCATGCGTGTGGTGTATGTGTTTGCATACGTTCCAGTGGTGTGTGCATGTACGAATTGTGTGCGTGTATGAGGAGCAGTGAGTTGTAACCATGCTAAAAAAAAAGAAAGAAAGGAGGAGAGTTGCATGTGTATCTGGGAGAAATTGTGTTGAGTGTGTTATAGCTTGCAGAAGGTGGGTAGGAGAAAGGCTGGAATTGAGTGCCAAGGAAAATATATTTATGTGTGGGAGGGGGAACCAACCTGTACGTGCATGCATTAGTGGGTAGGGAGAATTGTGCATTTTTCTTGGCTCGGCCGAAAAAAAAAGAATAGCGGGATGTCTAATAGTTGGCTGAAGCAAGGGGGTTGGAGGTGGATTGATTTGCTGAGTGGAAAGGCTTATGGCTTAGATTGGAATAGGAACATACGTGTTCCTGTATGGATATTTCAATGCATGCGTGCGTGAGTGTATGGTGCATATGTGCGTGCGTTATAAAAAAAAAAGAAGAAAAAAAAAGAAAGGAACTGAGACTTGTATTAGATTTTGCTGAAGAATAGTTTCGCAAATATCTATTCCGGTTACCAAAAGTGTAACCGATTTTCTTTTCGTTGTGTGCAGAAACATCCGTTTGAGCGCCTTTTGCAGCATCGTTAATCTCCAGCTTTTGTTCTTTTCTCCGTCGTTGGTAAGCACATTTATATAATTTTATAAATTATATATGAATGTTCATTGAATTAATATCGTTTTCTTTTGTCGATATTACAGTGTCCGTTGTTTGTGCTGTACCGTCTCTTTTCTGCTTCTTCGGGCTTCGCCGCCAAATTTCTTATCCACGAAAGGTGAATTAATTTTCACGACTATATTCTTATGCAAGTTTGAATTGATAAATGATTGCTATGTGATGTTGAATTGGATGTTAATTGTTATTGTTAAGTGATAAATTAATTGCAAGTAAAAATTGGATATAGAATGATTAACGATTTAAAATGAATTATATATGTCGAATTTTGATTGTTAACTTGACCCCTTTTTATGATGAATATTGATTAATTAAATTGACCCTTTAAGTTGTTAAGTTAATTGACACGTAGAATTTGAGTAATGTCACTTTGGACTATTGAACGTATTGAATTAACTGTTGTAATTGAAATTGAACGACAAGTGAAACCGAAATGTTATAATCTTTAATCTACTTGAAATGATAGGGTAGATTCTAGAAATAGTTATATTAATTGGCGTAAATAACAAACGCGAATTAATACGATTATTTCGGGATTATTTGAAATTGTTGAATTGTTGTGAATGGATGCTATTGCTTGTTTATTTACTTTGACACCATCCCAGCTATCACACTGCAAGTTCCCTTTGTATGTTTTGATTTTGAATTTAAATGGAATCGGGTTGAAATGATAAATACCCAAACAATTTTGACTTAGGATAGAAAATTAAAATAAAACCCGATTGGTCAAATGTTTTGATTTAAATAGAAATAAAGTTTTATTTGACGAATAACAAAGTTTTGAATGATTTGGAATTTAAATTCGAATGAATGTAAATGTGAATACTTGAGTTTGGAACGAATATTAAAGTAGTAATTGGCAAAAAGAATATTGTTTAAAATTTAATTATTTAATAATTAAATTTAGAATTATTTGATAATAAAATTTTGAAATTATTAATAATTAGGTTTTGAAATTATTAATAATTAACCTTTGAAATTATTAATAGTTAAGTTGTGAAATTATTAATAACGTAGTTGGAAATAATTAATAATTGAATTTTTGAATTTATTAACAATTAAGTTTGAAATTATTAATGAATGAGTTTGAAATGATTAATAATTAAGATTTAAAATTATTGAAAATTTGATGAGATCGAATTTTAATTAAATTGAATTGAATATCTTTATTAAGAGAAATTGAATTATTGAACAAGTGAAACTAAGTTTTAACTAAGTTTTGAAATTTGAAAGGAATTTCTTTGATAAGAAATAGAATGCGCTTTATCGAAACAAATGAAAGACTTGTAATTTAAAGAATTGGATATGATAAGTGTAATTGTAAATAAGTTGTAAACTTTGATAATGAAATCGAATTTAAGACGTAACGTAATGAATTAGGAATTTAATTGAAATTGTTTAATGATAAATAAATTTAATGAATATCGAATGGAAGCGATAATTGATTTAAATCATTTTGAACGTAAATTTAGTTAAACGATTTTGGAATGAACTTATATACAAAATGCAATGAATATTCGAACTGTTTAATTGAAACTTTGAAATTGAATTTTAGAAATGTTGAAATTGAAATTGGAAAGTTTGAAACGTAATTTTGGAAATTGATTTCAAAAGACTAACGAATTGTCGATTTACGAATTCAAATTGAAATTGAAATGGTTTTTGTTTTGAAATATATTAACGACCAATCGGTGTTATAATCACGAAGGTTATTAAAGGAACCTGAGTCGGTTTGGGACATACTCACTGTCTAAACCGGAAACCACTTTAATAACTATACGCGAAGTGATGATCCAGAATGAAGTGGTTGGATTGGCGAACGTTGATGATTGAAGAAAGTGAACGATAATGGATAGCCTTGACACTTGTGTCAAATTGGAAATGACTAAAACAGGAGCTGTGCCGGGCCAATGGAGGATTAGCTACCTCAAGTGGACACACTTCTTCGTAAACTATTCTTTTACTTTGTGATTGATTGGTGCGCACCCTTGAATTGGGAGTGTTGTCTCACGGTGTTGTGGGCGCTGCGGCGTTGCGTTCTCACCAGTCCGGATCAGGCGAACGGTAGTATCACTACCTTGGGTATTGCCTCATGTGCCTTGTCATACTTGTATTCCATTTATGCGCGACCACTACGATTTTGATTTGTACCTTTAGTATATGGTTTACCCTCTGGTGACTTCCGGTTTTGGGGAAACTACGGTCTTGTATATGCTTTTGGGAATAAAAATGTGTTAAGGGTGGAATGGGCCATGACTTAACACTATTTTGATATCTTTATATTACTGATAGACATTATCTATTTATCGTACTCTACTATGTATAGATAGTTTATCGGATCCTGAAAGATGCTTATTCCAATCATCTTTGAGTTATTGTTATTTCAAATTTTGAACCATATTATCTGTATAAGAATATATGTCCTGATTCGAGTGTTTGTTTGTGCATATGCTCGGATCAGACTGAGGATTGCTGTTGCTGCTTACTTGGAGCTGAAGACTTGAAGACTATCTTATCTTTATCAGTATTGTTCTTTCCATTTGGACTATTTGGACATCTTTGTTGTTGTATTTCTTTAATTTGAGACATTGTTGTATTTACTTAGTAGCTTCATGAACTACTATTATGACATTGTTGTAATTCCGCTGCACTATTCTGTTATGTTATATTTTCTGTGATTCTGTGATGATTCCCATTTATATACTTATACTCCATTAATGATTCGTGTTTTGTACTATTTAAGTTGACATGTGTGGATTATTGTCAATTTAAATGGTCTAAATATACGGGTTGTTACAATTAAGGTGATACATTATAAACTAGGAAGAATAAAAAGATATCACCACCAAATATACTTAAAACATCAAACGTCATAACAAAGTGTGTGTATATATAAATATAAACAATCCTCAAGGCTTAACATTAATCAAATATCTCTAATCCATATGAAATAATTAGAACTAATATCAACAGATGTCATCACCCATATAAACAAATCAATAGGAATTAAGTAGACTATTTTCAATGGGTGAATCATTCATACAATACAACCTTATCGTATAAAACGAAATTATCAAGTGAAAAGGGCTAAAAAATATCAATGCCCTAATTTAAAATCATATGTCAACAAATAATGTGAGATAGCCTGCCAAATCATCTAAATGATATCCAATACTTTACAAACCACAAAGATAATTCAACAAAAATCCAAATCAAAATCAATAACAAAGGCTATTTCAAAATATCAAATCATCAAATAGTATGGATATACGGGAACTGACTACACTATAGACTCAACCATTCTTTAGTCTAGTCAACTCATTATAGGAAAGACATATATGCCAATCCATTACACACATATACCTTTAATTTAACGAGAGACTGATAGCTGCCTACCGCAAGCCTACTCTAGGAACATAGGTCTACTCGCCAACTGCAGAGTAACCAAATATTCTTATAGTCTTCAAGGTATATGTCAACCTACCATACTTACATACCCTAAACCAGATAAGGAGACTGACGACCACCTACCGCTAGCTTGCTTCAAGAACCTAGTTTAACTCGTCTACCATTGAGTACCATCTATTCTTATAGTCTTCAGTTACCTCGACGGACATCGTGACCCCATCCACCAATGGCTTGTCAATGCATAACCTCGGTCACAACCTTACTTTGCCCCTAACTGTTATAGACTGGCGGCATGTGCGACATAAGGGGCTATGGACAACAACCCATCCACTACAACTAATACTGTTAGTCCTTGAGAAGGATGGTTTTGATGACAACAACCTTAGGACTTGTTATAAAATATAAATACTAACATTATAGTTTATATATATATATATGTATATGCGGGATATAAACATGCAGGTACCAAGAATGAAGATTGTACAGTATAAAGATACAAGACTGATGAATTTAAAGATTGAAGATATCAAGATTGAAGACTCATGAATATCAAGAAATCAAGTTATCAAGAGTTAAAGATTTTAGTAGTACAAGATAAGTATTGAGTCTAGAATTATGTTAAAACTTCATAATAGCACGAAAATCATCATTCCATATTTCATTTGGGATGGAACCCATTTCTACCTTCTTAGTGGCTTACAAACGCACGAACATCCTGGTTTTGTACAAGTTCTCGAGTCCTGATGTGATGAGATATTCTGCAGGAAGAAGCTTGCAAAACTACTTCAATATGGTTTTTCAAAATGATTTTCAAAACTTCTTTTCAAAATGTTTTAGCCTTAAAATATTCTTTGTTTTTGTTTTGAAATAAACTCTTGTTTTAAATTTCGTTTGTTTTTAACCTATCTCTAGTTTTAAATATTTAGCTTTAAAATATTTATTTACTCAGGTTTTAAATTACTTTATAGATTAAGATTATATATATTAAAAATTACTTTCTAAACTCTTTTATATGTTTAAACTATATTCAAATATATTTACAAAGTTTAGAAATTGTTTTGACAAATTATAGAAACCAATTTTAATAAGAAAATCACAATCATCAATTTTGCCTAGAGCATGTCGACATCCCTCCAACCCCCATGTCGACATGGTGTTCGTTAAATTCAAAATTAAAATTTTCAAAAGAAGTGTCTATTCGTCGTATCCTTTCACGAATAGATATGGCTGTTGATTTCCTATAAATACCAGTAGTTTTAAACGAATTTTTAATCAGATTTCTCTTGTTTTCTCTTCTCTTCATCTTCCACATTTATTCTAAAGAATTCCAAACTATACTTTGTCGAAATACCAAGTGAATCAAACTTGATTATCACTTGTTTAATTCTCTGCCACTCTCTCCGTAAAATCTCAGTGCTATTCAGAGTTATAGGATTATTCGTAAATCAAACCGTTGAGTAAAATGTGTGGTTGAGCCTTGAAATCAATTGGGTGTGATTGTTGCCCCGGAAATCGATTAGGTGATCTTGTGGCCTGGTAAATGAAGAGAGTTTGTCCCAGACTCGAATACAGGAGGGTGTACCTCGTGGCCTTGAAATCGAGGGTGTAATCTAGGAGATTATTTTTGATAAGAAATCCGTACATTTATGCGGGACTAGATGTAAGGTAACTCCGAACCAGTATAAAATCCTAGTGTGTTCTTTCCTTGACTGCTTTTATTTATTATTTGCATCTGTGTCTGATTCTGTGATTATATCTGTGTCTGTGAATTGCATTTGTTGGTGATTAAATTTACATAAGTTTCAAAAAGATTTAGAAATCCACAAAACACTATTCACCCCCCTCTAGTGTTATTCCAGCCTTAATATCCGTAATTTGCATTTCTTACATTTGGTATTAGAGCAAGGTTTTCATAATCTGAATTTTGAAAAGTTTTTTTTTTAAAAATGACTACCAACACTGGTTCTGTTAACACTATCACTAGTTCATTTGTAGAGGGTCAGTCTACTTCCAAACCACCATTTTTTAATGGCAGTAACTATGCATATTGGGCATGTAGAATGAAAATAAATTTACAGTCAATAGGATTAGACACTTGGAATATCACACATATTGAATATTTTGAACCAACAATTAATTTTGCACAGTGGACTACTGAGCAAAAGACTATTGCACAAAATAATTCCAAAGCAATGAATATTTTATTTTGTTCACTTGATAGGAATGAATTCAATAGAGTATCTGTTTGTAAGTCTGCATATGATATCTGGAAAACTTTGCAAGTTACTCATGAAGGAACAAGCAAAGTCAAACAGACCAAAATATCCATACTCACGAATCAATTTCAGTTATTCAAAATGAATTCTAATGAGTCCATTTTAGACATGTATAGTAGCTTTCAGGATATTGTGCATTCTCTAATATCATTGGGAAATTTTTTTTCCGAAGAAGATCAAGTCAAAAAAATACTAAATTCTCTTACTCCAGAATGGGATCAGAAAACTCTTGCAATTGAAGAAGCAAATGATATCAGTACTTAAAGATTGAAGAATTGATTGGAAACTTAATGTCATTTAAAGCACAAATGCAAGAGAGAAGAGATAGCAAGGCATTCGAAAAGAAGTCAATTGCATTCAATACATTAACAGATGGATCATAATCGGGAAATGATGATGATGAAGAAATAGCTTTCATGACAAGGAATTTTCAGAAGTTTCTAAAATACAGAAAGATAAACAACTTCAAAAAGAATGATCATAGGAATTCTGGAAATTATAATGAAGTACCAAACCACGTCAAATGTTTTAACTGTGACGAACTAGGTCATCTTAAAAGAGACTGTCCACACCCTGATAAGTAAAAGTTTCCTGCAAGCAATGATTATACAAAGAAAAGAAAGAGAGCGTATCCTGCTACACTAGACGATTCAGACTCAGACTCATCCTCAAGCGATGATGATCAAAAGACAGAAAATTCAAATATGTGCTTTACGGCTATTCATGATTCCGATGATTTCAGAGATACAAATCTAGAAAAAGGTACACGTTTACAATATATTGGTTGAAATTGTTTGCATAAAATTGATTGATTGTTTGATTGTTTTTGTTTGAATTTTAATTTATTATTATATTTATTTTAATTTTTTAATATTATAATATTTTTTATTAAAGTAATATTATTATATTAAATATTACTCCAGAAAATATATAGACATTAGAAATAATATATAAATATATAGAGATTAAAGTATATAGGAAAATATAAGTCACATGAATTCTCTAACCCATGTCGACATGGTCCTACCCATGATGTTGACCTCCCCGTCAGAAATTTGAAATTCAAATTTGAAATCAAATCTTTGAACTTCCCTCCACCTTTTCACCAACTCCAATGTTCTAAAAAGGCACCTCTTGACCAGAGAACATGACTATTGAATATCTATTTATTTCCCTTATCTTATCATATCTTTTCACTTTCATTTTAAACTTCAAACTATCTTTCACTCTTTTAAACTTTCTAATCTCTTCAAAAACGGCTTCTTAAAGCACTCCATCCACAACGAGGCTGTCTAAAACCATCAAAGAGTATCTCTATAATGATCCGGAAGCAATCAAGGCTTATATAAGCTATGCTAATTACGGAAAAGTTCATACGGGAAAGTTTGCTATCTTTAGCGATTTCTCTACATATGAAATCAATACTCTTCTTGAAGAGAACCATATTCTTAGTCTTTTTGATAATTCTGAAAATGATTTTGTTTGTTATCCAAATCTTGTTAAAATGTTTTATGCAAATTTGAATCGCGGTTTTCATGAAGGAAATGAAAATGAAATTTGGAGTAGTGTTAAAGGCACTAAAATTGTTTTAAATTGTGAAATTTTGGGAAACATTCTCAATTGCAAGAATTCGGGAATGGATCTTTCTACTTTTAACATTGATGAACATGATCGTGAGACATTTCATCACAATTTCGAAGGAGATGACAACTTTGAATTTAAAAATCGTAACTTTCAACCAAAAGCATGAATTGTTAATCTTCTTTTGCAACATACTATCACTCCTAGATCGGGAAATTTCAATAATCCAACTTTAAAAGTTTGTAAAACTCTTTTTGCCATTTTTGGTCATTATGACATTAACTGGGCACAAGTGATTATGGATGAACTTCGTCCTAAAAATTTGGAAATGGGTGAGAATACTTTGTATCATGGAATTTGTCTCACTCGGATTTTTAATTATTTTGGTGTTGATTACAAAAGAGAAGAATTTGTTTCAAGAAAAGTGTTTAATCATGCCAATATTTCTCTTATGAAAATTCCTTTCATATTTCAACAATATGAATCTCTTGCCGAAAAGGATGAAAGGTTGGCACTTGAAGAGATGGAGGAAGAAAATGAGGAAGAAAAAGAAGAAGAAGAAGAAAGGGAGGAAATGGAAATTGAAGAAGAAAATGAAGATACCTTCTTGGAAAGTATTGAATATCCTAACAATCCTTCCAACAAAACACTCCTCAAAAATCAAAAGATCATAGTGGAAAATCAACGGATTCTCAAAAGATCCGTTAGTAAGAAGTTGGATAAAATGACCACTAATATGAACAAGTTCTTTGCTAAAGTTGGTCGGAAACTTGGCTTATCATCATCCTCCTCATCCTCTAGCACATTCTAAAAACTAGGATGTGATGTACTAGTTTATTTTGTATGAACTTGTATTGATCTTTTATCATATTATGAAGTATCTCATGTATTAACTCATTTATCTATCTTATGTTTTTCTACCTTATCTTGTCTCTGGAATAAATGTTAGTACAGTATATAAGTTTATATATATACATACTTATTCACAAAACAAAGAAGACACATAGATTAACATACCCATGTCGACATACCCCAACCCACTATGTCGACATATAAATGTCTGATTTGGTTATTATTTTTTAAAATTTTGAAATTAAAATAACTAACTCATGTCTATTCATTTTAAACGAATTTATGCCTATTTAAATACCTGTTTCTTCCAGGATTTTGTAATCTCTTCATTTCTACTTATCTCTATTGATATCTTTTCACTACTTATCAAAAATGGCTTCCTCTTCTCAAACTCTTAGTGAAAACCTTGAAGAAACTCTCAAATCATTCAAGAATATACTTACTTTTATTCTTTGCAATCAAAGGCACTTGGAACTAAGTCAAATGCAGATGATAAAAGAACAAGAGAAGCATTTCGATGCCCTCCGTTGGATGATTTCTGCCCTAAACAAAGATGATCTCGATGCAAATCCTGAAGTAACTTTAATTCAAGATAATGAATATTGGGAAGATATTAAAAAGGATCCTATCTTTGGAGAAGAAGGATGGGTTGAAGTTCCTAAAATTATTTGATCTCCTTATGATTTGAATTGCTTATCTTTGAATTGTTTGATTTGATTTGAATTGTTTGATTTGATTTGCTTTGATTAGAATTGATTTGATTTGATTTGAATGGAATGTATAGAATTATATGAAACATAGTATATGGATTTAAACTATCATATTGGTTATGTTTTCATTAATTAACTCATGTTATTATATATGTATATATACATATGTATATATATACATATATATATACACTATCTTAATTTGTCACAGGTACTCCAATATAAGACTAAGAGGGAGTTATATTTGTTTAGGATTAGTTTTTGTTGATGACAAAGGGGGAGAAATATAAAATAGAGTAGTTAGGCTTAGATTAAGGGGGAGTTATTAGTTTTAGGGGGAGTTATTGAAGGATAAGTATATTTTATAAACATAGGTTATCATCATCAAAAGGGGGAGATTGTTAGTCCTTGAGAAGGATGGTTTTGATGACAACAACCTTATGACTTGTTATAAAATATAAATACTAACATTATAGTTTAGATATATATATATATATATATATATGTAAATGCAGGATATAAACATGCAGGTACCAAGAATGAAGACTGTACAGTATAAAGATACAAGACTGATGAATTTAAAGATCGAAGATATCAAGATTGAAGACTCATGAGTATCAAGAAATCAAGTTATCAAGAGTTCAAGATTTTAATAGTACAAGATAAGTATTGAGTCTAGAATTATGTTAAAACTTCATAATAGCACGGAAATCTTCATTCCATATTTCATTTGGGATGGAACCCATTTCTACCTTCTTAGTGGCTTACAAACCCACGACAAGTGGCTTACAAACGCACGAACATCCTGGTTTTGTACAAGTTCTCGAGTCCTGATGTGATGAGATATTATGCAGGAAGAAGCTTGCAAAACTACTTCAAAAAGGTTTTTCAAAATGATTTTCAAAACTGCTTTTCAAAATGTTTTAGCCTTAAAATATTCTTTGTTTTTGTTTTTAAATAAACTCTTGTTTTAAACTTCGTTTGTTTTTAAACTATCTATTGTTTTAAATATTTAGCTTTAAAATATTTACTTACTCAGATTTTAAATTACTTTATAGATTAAGATTATATATATTAAAAATTACTTTCTAAACTCTTTTATATGTTTAAACTATATTCAAATATATTTACAAAGTTTAGAAATCATTTTGACAAATTATAAAAACCAATTTTAATAAGAAAATCAAAATCATCAATTTTGCCTAGAGCATGTCGATATCCCTCCAACCCCCTTGTCGACATGGTGTCCGTTAAATTCAAAATTAAAATTTTCAAAAGAAGTGTCTATTCATCGTATCCTTTCACGAATAGATATGGCTGTTGATTCCTATACATACCAGTAGTTTTAAACGAATTTTTAATCAGATTTCTCTCGTTTTCTCTTTTCTTCATCTTCCACATTTATTCGAAAGAATTCCAAACTATACTCTGCCGAAATACCAAGTGAATCAAACTTGATTATCACTTGTTTAATTCTCTACCACTCTCTCTGTAAGATCTCAGTGCTATTCAAAGTTATAGGATTATTTGTAAATCAAACTGTTGAGTAAAAGGTGCGGTTGAGCCTTAAAATCAATTGGGTGTGATTGTTGCCCCGTAAATCGATTAGGTGATCTTGTGGCCTGGTAAATCAAGAGAGTTTGCCCCGGACTCAAATACAGGAGGGTGTACCTCGTGGCCTTGAAATCGAGGGTGTAATCTGGGAGATTATTTTTGATAAGAAATCCGTACATTTGTGCAGGACTGGATGTAGAGTAACTCCGAACCAGTATAAAATCCTGGTGTGTTCTTTCCTTTACTGCTTTTATTTATTATTTGCATCTGTGTCTGATTCTGTGATTATATTTGTGTCTGTAAATTGCATTTGTTGGTGATTAAATTTACATAAGTTCCAAAAAGATTTAGAAAATCCAAAAAACACTATTCACCCCCTCTAGTGTTATTCCAGCCTTAAGGTCCATAATCCGCATTTCTCACAAATACTGTGATGCGTGTCAAAGGGAAAAATAACTATAGTGTCGTGGATCTGGGGCACGACCCCACAATCAGGCCGACAGGGTGGATACTGGCCAATTAGGTTCTGTCCCGAAAAATAAAGGAAGCTGGACATAATGCAGATGGTCATATAGTACTCATAACCTATAGCTACTTATAGCTCTAATAGTGGGCCGACACGTAACTCTTATAAGCCAACATCTATCAATATGATACTCCTTACCGAGTATCATATATACACATGAGTGTAATCCCTGTTTGATTGACATTTACTTACAATGAATAATCAATTAAATAACATAATTATGCCCCATACCACTGCATGTTATTCGAATAATTATTCAATGCTCGTAGACTACACTCAATCCACACTAGGTATCTCTATATGACAAGTCCGATGAATAACCGAAAAAGTATTAACGAATGCCCTATTTGGCATTTACTTAGATTTCTCATCATACAGAAATAAAATTTCACAAATCAAATAGAAGAATGTCATCACCACCTCATCTTAAAATATAACTCAAATCAACACTTAAAAATGAAATATTCAAACATATAATTCCAGTGATTAAGTGATTCGACTTTGGTGCGAGAGGTCACAAGTTCAAAACTTGCGTAGCGTGATTCAAACATTTATTGACACATGATTTATGGTTTGTTATCCCAGTGACATGTTGTATCTAAGTCCCATTTAAAAAAAATGAAATATTCAAACATTTAATTCCATATAACAAAATAAATACTAAAAGATTGATAATAAATACATTTCTAGAATTAAATAAATAATTATCTAAACTTAGATATAGTTAAATAGATATAATAAATAATTAATTCTCAATTTTACATAATATAAGTTAATCATTAAATATTTACTGATAATATTATAAACTTGATCCTTCCATTTGATAACCCAAAATAGATTGTAAAACTAAATATCATGCTTAAGAATAAATCTACAATTTTTTTATTATTATTATGGTAATAATTATAAACCATCTAAATCAATTTATATATATTCATAATCAATTAATTACATTTTCAAAACATGAATTATATATATCAAAATGTCATACATACATACATACATACATACATACATACATATATATCAAAATGTCATACTTTTATAAGATGAGAAACCATTAAAATAATACCATTAATTTCACTTTATTGATTTATATAACCTATAATTGAAACTATAGCTTGTTAACATATCCAATTGAAGCTTATAAATCCTAAAATATCTTCCAAAATTAATACTTGCAGACTCAAACATATTCATTCCTGCATTTTTCAAAATCAAGACTTCAGAAATTACATCACAATCCATTTCTTTCGTTTTAGCTTAAAATAGATTCAACCATACTCATAAAGTATTTTGATACCTCCCAAAAATGGGATCTTTTATCATTCAAGTAAGATCTAACAATTTCTCAATAGAAAGAATAACAAAAAAAATACTTCCACATAAACTTAACTCAACATAAATCTTCCATTCAAATTAATTAATCTATTGTTATGTCTAAGTTAGGCACAAATAATCTGAGTAATTAGATGATAAACAAATGATAAATTCATTTTACTTTATTCAAATACCTAAGCAACAATGGCCGAAATAATTTGAGCTAATATCGAGAAATTTGATTGAGGGCAATTTATTTTCATTTCACTTTTCAAAAAATATATCCAAGAGGTCCTTGTTTTTAATAAATAAATCCTAGTCTCTCTATTTTCTGCCATTTGTATGTTTCACCTTCCAGTAATTGTTGACTTACTTCAACGCATTTTTTTATTTTGCTGAAAGTCCATATTTAGGCATGTTGAAGTAAATAAAGGTAGAGTACTTTTATATACTGGTCTCCCACTTTTATATAACACTTTCTTTTGTTTGTACTCTTCACTTTTCTACTATTATCATACAACAAACAAAATATATAGCAGCACACACCCAAATATAAACATGGTACATGCAAAAGCCAGGGATACCACTTACACAAGTCTAGAATCACACACACAAACCCATATGAATTCACACATGCAAGATAAAGAACATAGCACAAATTCAAAATGCATGTACAATACAATATAAGCTATATAAACATTATATTATATAATAAAATATGTGATGATAACATCTAATAATAGCAAGGCACGTCATATATGAAATTCACATACTTATTCATGTGCACACATAGGTATATAGTATTTAGAGCAACTCCAACTGTTCAACAGGGTGCAGATATCTGTATAGTGTGGATTTGGGGCGTGAAAGTGTGGGTTTTTTGGATTTATTGGGGTGCTTGTTCAACAGGTGCCTGATACCCAAGCGCCTGTTAAACAAGTGCCTCTCTCTCTCCCCAACTCCAACGCCCAACGACTATCTACAACGACCATATTCAACCCTTTCAAATACAACCCCCTCCATCTTCTTTCCTTCACACCCAATTTCCTTCAACAATCCTAATTTTTTACTCTCCTTTATCGCAAATAAACATGTATTCCGATTTCGACGTTGATGTTTCATGGTGAAGTTTTGAAGGCTACGATTTACAAGACGTTACGGTTCCGATTGGCGGAGTGGTAACTAATTCAAGTTGGAGCGCTGCGGAAGACTACGATCTTTGCTATATTTACTGTGCACTCTCAGTCGATCCTATTCGAGGTGCCGATCAAAGTGGTGAGACTTTTTGGGGCAAAATTACTAATTTCTACAATCGGAAGAACATCGATCAGAAAAGAACGTTATCTTCAATCAAAGGTCGCTATGGAAAAATCAATCGTCAAACACAAACATTCGATTCTCAAATTTTCAAGCTAAAGCAAACGAATCCTAGTGGATTTGGAAACGAAACACATTTGGTAAGATTTAATATAATTTCATTGTTCTAATTTTAATCATAGTTCTCTAATTGTACTACTGTTTTTATTTATTACAGAGAATGGCCGCAAACAAGTTGTTCAAACAAATCTATAAAATTGATAGTAAACAAGCACCACATTTTTACCAGTTCATGCATGTTTATAACATGTTAGTTAAGCATGTTAAATGGAAATCATCGCTTCAGAAAACTGTTCAAGAAGTTCAATCAAACAGTGGTCGTGGTAAACGCCTAGAGTTGGAGAAAGCTCTAGTCCTAGGGAATCACTAGGCAACTACGTTTAGGATCAGAAGAAGACCTAACCCCTACCGAAGGTCATTTTGTTAGGCCACAGGGAGCAAAAGCGGCAAAAAAGAAGCAGGCTGCTGGAGCGGATCAGGTAGAAATTAAAAAACTCCTACTTGAATCTGAAGATAGATATAACCGTGCAATGGAGACTCGAGCAATTCAACACCAAGAAAAGTTGTCAAGAATGGATCAACTTCTTGTTGGAAACCGCCAAATAGATGAAGATGCAATAATGTTTATGGATTCGTCGCACATGTCTGCAGAACAACTTGAGTATACGGAGCATAGAAGGAGAGAAATTATGAGACATAGACATGGGGTCATTAACTATTTCTGTTTTTCTAGAACCTTTATATCTTTGAATTTCCATTAGTTGTATTGTATTATGAACGTAAGAATTTATTTATATAAGTACTGTCATTGAAATTGCATTACATTTACAAAAGATTAGAACACCATTACGTTAATTAAACATAAACAGATTACAATAACAATAATAAGTAACAACAACATAAACAGCAGTAGCAAAAGTAGCAACAGAAATATAGTTTCACTGTTTTCCAGAAAAGTTCCAAAGATGATCTATGAGATCATTTTGCAGTCTTTGATGCAGTTGAACACTACAGTAGGACATTTGGCTTTCTACATGAAACTCGAGTTCTAGTGCGCTTCCAATCATATCGTTGGGCTAACAGGCGGTGATGTTGGAGCATCCTCGTAAAAGTAATCTTCTTCCATGTTTCTGTCATCCTCTATAATCATATTATGTAAAATAACACAAGTGTACATTATTTTGGTCATTTTAACCGGTGACCAAAGTCTGCATGGATTACTGACTATGGCAAATCTAGATTGAAAAACCCCAAATGCTCTTTCAACGTTCTTCCTCTGGCCTTCTTGCGACCGTTTTTTGACCCCGAAAATTCCAGATAGTTAGGAAAAAGAAGAAAAGTGGTAGAAGAAGAAACAGAAAACAAAACATAGAATCTCACATTTGCAGTGGATCAAAATATAATATCAAATAATAGCATTTATACAAAGAAAAGATGTACTTGCCAATTCATATACAATACATCAGAGTTACAACCATTCACAAATAAACTGGACAGTTATAAATAACTTGTCCCAGTCTACAACAATATAACACCAATACACAGCGGAAAATACTCCATACGTTCCTGCCATCCAGCTCGTCTCCTGAACTCCAAAATGTCCTAACCTGAAAATCTGTAATACTTGGTCTGACCCGAGCATTACCATAAAGTAACCCCGAGTCAGGCTGGACACCGCTGCAAACTCTGATCGTTTATTGTTTTGTGGGTTAGGAATTACCTTGAAAATGGTACTACATTTAGGATATATACCATCGCCAAGATAATATCCATGATCGTACGTGTTACCTCCTAAAGTAAAGGTACAAGGAGTTGATCTACTGTTTGCTAAATCATTGAACAACGTAGATCGTTCGACTATGTTAAGATCATTATTCGAACCCGATATTCCAAAAAATGCATGCCGTATCCATAAGTCATACGACGCTACGGTTCAAGAATAATAGTTGACTTACGAGACTTACCCTGATAAGCTCCGGCATACGCCTTTGGACAATTCTTCCACTCCCAATGCATGCAGTCTATACTACCTAACATTCTTGGCCATCCTCGACTACCATGCATATTCAATAACATTGCTATATCTTCCTCGTTCGGTCTGCGTAAGTATTGATCACCGTAAATGTTCACGATAGCTTGACAGAAATGCTCCAAACACTCTAATATTGTGCTTTCCACCACTTTCAAATTTTCATCAAGCATGTTTGCTGGTCCCACATATGCAAGCATTCTTAGTGCAGCTGTCATTTTCTGAATTCTAGTCAATCCCATCGTACGAGATGCATTGGGTTTGAAGACAAAATATTTATCATGTTGCTTGATACATTATTGGATTCTAAGAAACAGAGGTCGCCGCATGCAAAATCTTCTCCTAAAATCAACATCTGTGTAAGTAGGATTTGGAACAAAATAGTCTTCCATCGGTCTGTCGTTGTGCCATGAATGTCTACGATTTTTATACCGACGAGCAACAACTGATCCACCATGTTGCCCGCTGGATTGACCAACTTGTAGTGCAGCCATACTTATTAGCTCCTTTTCGCGATGAAAATGATCTTCCATCATTTCATCAAGTTCGTCGTCGCTGTCATCGAAAAAAATATAATCTTCGGCAGCCATTTTTTATCTTTGAAATTGTTTGAGATATGAATGAGCAATAAAACTTCTAACATTTAACAAGCTTTTTATAGCTTAGATCACATTGATGGCCTTTAGAACAAAACAATGCAATCATGACTAGTTGGCAGGTAGCATTAATTCAGTTCAACCACTATGTATAAAGCATATTCCATTTATGTCACGTCTGTAGTGTCCCATCCCATCTACACACTGTTGACTGTTTTTGCAGTGTTTTGTCCCATCTAAACACTGTAGCCACATCCTCACAAGCCAACAAGGAGATATGACTGAGTAGATCACATGCTGACCTTCATAACAAAACAAGCAATCAGGAATAGTTGGCAGGTAGCATTAATTCAATTCAACCACTATGTATAAAGTAAATTCCATTTATGTCACATCTGCATTGTCCCGTCCCATCTACCATTGTTGACTGTTGGTACAGTGTCTCGTTCCATCTAAACACCGTTGACACTACCAAACAATAAAACACTGAAAACTCTTTACGACAAAAATACAGAAAGAAACAAGACTATATTACTGAAACACACTAACATTAATACAGTCAACAATAATACATAAACAAGCAAACATAAAGTCAACAATAATACACTCCACAATAATACTACCAACAATAATACCCTCACTAGTACTTAAGTTTGACACAAAGAAACTACTGGTTACGGTCGAATTACAAGTTTTACAGGACATTTCTGAGACGTCTTATTTCTTGTTCCAGCTCGTTGGAATACGTTATTTCCCTTGGGCTCAGACATTCATCAACCCATTCTGCGTAATTGCACCCTTCAGGCCAGAAGAGACACAACTGAATTCGATGACCAATATCTTCGCCATCAGCTCTAACCACAACTTCAACCTTATAACTACAGTGGCAACAAACTGCATAAGAGTCAACCTGTTGTTCAACTGAAGGTTGCAAATTTGGCACTTGATCAACCTCCTGTTCTTGTGGTCGTTGATGAACTAACTGTTCATGCAGAGGTTGGACAACCGCACGTTCATACTGTGGTTGAACGTCTTCCTGAAGTGTGAGTTGGTCAAGATTTGGGAATTCACGAGCAACGTCCTCGTAATGCTGTTCTTGGTAATTAATTTTCCAATCTTCATCGGTGTGTTCACTTTTTGTTGGAGCATAGCCGAAATCAGAGTCAATAGATGATGGCCAGGAAAGCATTGGTATGAGGAGTAAAAGAATGAAGGAGTGGAGGACTGAATTGTGTGTTTGGGAAGAAAAGCTCTTATCTATATATAGATGTCTGTGAATGCTTAAAATTTATTATGTTGAAATGTGAGCATTGTATTTTGGTTTGACGGTGCACTAGAATCTGAGTACTGTCTTTGATATGTCTGTGAAATCTGAGCATTGATTTTGATTTGACATTACAATGAAATTGTTTTTATTAGAAACAAACAAACATGACAATAATACATATGCATACACAGAAACAATAATACACTCAATAATAATACACTCACCATAAGCCTCATTTCATAACTTAAATAAAGGTTATAACTAAACGTGCTATTATAGAACTCACATTATGGATATCCAAATCGTTTTAGCCAATTTTGACGTATGATATAAGCCTCATGTCCAGTGAATGTGGTGTGATATTTGATAAAGCAACGACCTTCAAATATGGAATAGGTTGGTGCGAACAAATTTTGAAATATAACCTCATTGATAACCGTACTGTACCACGTACAGGCATTGCAGAAGTTGCCATAAGCAGTCCTCAACTCTTCCTTCGTCCGTCTACTATTACGCTCAACATTGCTATTGTAAAGTTGAGAAATAGTGTCCCAAAACCGAGTACCATTATGTCACAATCGTCACACATCTAATCAGTTTGTAAAAAAGAATTTAGTAGCAGTTTCAATTCATTAGCCGAAAATATTACGTTGGACATTTGACTGAATTTACCGAAGTTTTAAATGTTGTGACCTATGAATATAACACTTTCTCTTAAATAGAGAGGTCGTAATCCGCGTCAAAAAATGAAGCATGAGATGAACGTCCACATGTCAAACATCCATTAACTTTTCGACAAACAAACACAACTGTGTTTGTTACTCCAACAGTTTCGCATCATAAATTATAATCAACACAATGCCATACTCACCGTAAATACTGTACACAATGCCATACTCAACATAAAAGTATAATCAACACAATGCCATAAAATATAATACACACACTGCTATACTCAACAAAAAATATAGACAAGAACATATGAAAATAGCATCATCACCAACATAATATGCAACCAACTAACGTAATACATGTAAAATAATAACAAAAACTGAAACATCTACATGCAGCACATCAGTCTATGTGATTGGAACCGCTATCAATCTCCTCGTCGTCGCCACTGTCATCATCACTGTCATCGTTGACATCATCAAAGTCATGAGGCGCAGGTCCCGCCTGGAGCTGCTCCTGAAGCTGCTGAATCTCGGTCTGTAATCTCTGTATCTACGTATCCTACTGAGTCTGCTGTTGCTGGACCGCAGTCTGGTAACTCTGATACATCATCTGTGTATAATCAAGCGTCATACGCTCAAATGCAGCAATCATCCGTCTATCATAATCCATGGACTGAGAAAACTGATATGTGCATAAGAAAAATTATACATAGGTGTAGAATATTAGGATAAGTAATTTAAACGAAATTTAAAATTCGTACAAACCAGATGAGGCTGATACAATTCGACGGATGGTACACACATAATAGCGTCATCTGGGGGATACTGTAAGGGATACCCGACTACCTGACCATGTACATCATACGCTCTAAATGAATGAGGAGGCGGGTCGAACGTTGGAAGCTACGTGTACCGAGACGATGTAGGCTCAAAGGTGGCAGGCGGTAATGGAACTTTACCAGAAGAGGTACACAGACCAATATGATCGGAGTTCAAACCCCGAATATAATCAGGTAACGCGTAAGCACGTGGGGCTACCGAGCCCAATATGAATCAAAGTCTCCAGGAACTGTAAAAGGCTCACCATCCACCTATCCTGCACCCCTCGTCGCAAGAATATAAGCTGGTCCAACCCTAGTATCACCATACATATCATCCCATGGTAGCGGAGCTGATGAAATGCAAACTATACCATATAACTATAGCCAACACCGCTCCCTTAAATACCATATGAATGGACATGTAGGAACCTGAAAGCAAACCCTGCATCGTGACATCAAAAACTGAAAAGTGAGTGGATGATCAGGACCCGGCTCTAGGAACTATAAGTACTGATCCCAGGGACGAACAATAATATTACCCTGCCGCCTCATATCCATCTGCTGTCTAGCCTCCATCAGCTCGTTGTGCACCCCTTGTGCAACACGAGACAAATGCATAGGAGGACCCCAACGATGTAATCTAGGGAAGTAAATATATAGTGTAGCATTCACTTCTGCAATATGTCTGGGGTGCATATTGGCGGTATACTCATAGTACCAAAAAGGAAGAATGTACCAAAATCCGTACATCTGTCTAGACTGCTGTAGCGCATAAGTATCCAATGCTACATATAAATAACCAAGAATAGCAGTACCGTAATCATATATACGCAGTCCATCCATTACAGGCTTTTAAATCTTCCCGAGATGGCCGAGATGAAAAATCCGAGATATCAGCCAAAATCCGAGATTTGGCAGCCTATTTAGTTATAAGTGTTTTAAATATCGCCCGAGATAGCCGAGATATTTTCCCGAGATATTGGCCAAAATCCGAGATTTAAAACACTGATCCATTATCCAGCCAAAAAGCCAAGTCTAATAGTATCCTTATTGTTACTAAAAAATATGGATCCAAAAAGGTATAATATAAAAGCACAGATAACCAGAGTATGCATATCCTCGACGGCCATGTACTCTACTATATATCGCCGCAGACAAGGGAGAGTAACAACACCTCCTTTAACCGCCTCATCGGCCAAAGCCGGTAAATAAGCTGAATATTACTCGAACTGCTCAAATGAACTATCAAATGGAACAGGGAGACGGTCCGGTCGACCAACCTCTATGCCAGTGAGTATATAAAAATCTAACGGAGTCAGTCCTAGCTCAAAATCGGGGAAATGAAATGCGTGAGTGGTAGGCCACCATCTCTCAGTAAGGGCCTCTATAAGGCAGCGATCTACGTGTGCAAATCTAGGTAAATCCAGAAATTCACTAAAAGGTAACGCATGTAGCCTATCCAAAATCGGCTGTGGTAACTAATCAAAATACTCAGACATACACCTATACCAACTACCTCGCATCGCTACGTGACGAACCTAAATATATGATTATTTAATGTTAAAATAAACAAACAATTAACATTCATATACATTTACACGGTTGTTTATCAAACAATAAAGAATTAAACGTATACCTGTGGTGTCGCTATAGCTATTGTAAGTCGAGGCGAAATAGTGGGGGGCAAGTTGTGCAATGATTGAAGAACGTCTACAGTCACGGTAGCATCATGAGGGACATAAGCAGGACCGATATTGGCATCGGTTGCATATCGAACGGTCCGACTACCATTTTTGACCGGACGGGGCGGCATTTTGGTGCACAGTTGATTAAAAAAAAATAAAAGAGAGATTGAATGGAAGAAAATATAAGGGGAGGCAGAAATTTGCACCTCATATAGGTGCATGGGCAGGGCACCTGTTCAACAGGCACCTGTGGTTTAGGCGCCTGTTGAACAAGCACCCAGCCCAGTTCCCTGTTGGGAACTTCGGGCCTCCAACAATTCGGAGTGTAGAAAATCATATTTCCACACTCCGAACTGTTGGAGATGCTCTTAGTAAATATATTTGAAAGTTGAGTATAGATTTGATATAATTCAATTTATATGAAAATATATATTCTTATTCTAGTTATATTCCAGGTGATTTAATACAACATGCAAATATGTTCCTTTATTAACGCATCAAACTAAGAAAAATATAAAATGAATCCCATCCCACTCTATAGCTTAACAATCGTTCTATCAAGTACACAAATGCAAAAGTCCTCAGCAATAAAAAATTAAGCACTTATAAATAGAAACAGCAGTATTGCAAAATGTTGAAATTTGCAGGCTTACCCACATACATTTATCTCATACACACACTACTCATTTATTTACAAATACTGCACATATGCTACAAATATATACTCAAAAACACACAAAACTCGTAAACACTAAATCTGCATGACTAGAAATCCACTCCGAAAGGAACCTCATGCAAGGAAAGAACTCACGCAGGGAAGAGAAATAAAGGCCAAAATAGAATGAAAGAAGGAATATGAACGCAGGGAAAAGCCTGGAAATGTGATGCATTTCTGTTAATCGAATTTAAACAATTATTTACTCAATACGCTTAAATTTCTATCAAGGCAGGATACATAATGATAAAGTAAATCGAACACTTAATATATATATGAATGATTTTGATTAGCACGGGTTTTGTGAGAGAGTTCTCACCCGACACTTGCTCTACCCTCCTGCTTCCAAGCCCTAACACTCGCACGCAACTCACAATTCTAGCACTGCATCTAATCAAATTCGTGCCAAAGATGTTAAATGGTGTTTAGAAACTCATACATGATTTTTTTTTTTGACTTTTTCAAATTTGTGAGATTTATTCTTTAATTTAAAACGTATGAAAGGTGATGAATGAAAGGCTTCCTAAGGAAGATGAATTCCTATCATAAGCTTGCTTGAAAATATATATAAAAGGAAAAGAGAATTCTAGAATATGACTTGGGTCTAAGTTATTTGGGCTAGAAAGATATAGGCTGGAGTTTAAAAATATATACAATAAATAAGTGTACATATATATCTATTCTCTATTATTAATAAATTAGGTTCTAGCTGATTTGAATATATATATATATATATATATATATATATATATATATATTCATTTTAAGTTTCAACCCAATATTATATTTCAAATATATTATTTTTATTTTTTCTGTTTTTAACTTATATTTAATTTTTAAATATTATAATTTCACAATTTAAATCTTGTTAAATAAATTCAAAACTCATTTATCAATTAAATCATCAAATTCAAACTTAATTAATCAAATTACTATAATTAACATAAATTAATCACTACTTAAAAATCGGGTTGTTGCACCGCCTTCAAGTATATGTCGTCGGTGGGATGTGGATGGCTACCTATAATGCTTAGTAAAAAGCTACTTAATTTAGGATGTGACTCGAATAAAAGCACTTAAAGTTAAGTTTGAAGCAACACTTACGTCCTTCCAATCACCGTTCTACAAAACTAGGTAGGCAGCGCACGTAGAACCATTCATTCTTAAAAGCTCTCAATTTGTTTCAAGTATCGGTTACGACTTGGCAGTTAGTAACTGACTCAAGGAAAGTGTACGGGAGGCTATTCTTTCGCCATTTGTGGTTGTAGACGAATCTAATGTCTTCCGAAGTCGGCTCATGATATAGGAACTCGAGGAATATCATGTACGTGCACTGCAGAAATGCGTAGACGTTCGGATGCAGCTAAGCCGGCGCCAATCTTAAATAATGCAACGGTTTCTGAATGAATGGATTGAGGGTGAACGCAACCAGCCTAGCACATAAACTTGTTGCATGCAGTATACCCCTCCAGGGTAAGTGAGCCTGATCGTTATGGGATGGTACTCGCAATCCTCGTACGGATAGTGTTTACTGTACAATTTCCAGAGAGAGGCTTCACCAACCTTTGAAGCCGCTGAATCTTCCGTATCATTTAGAAATATCGCATCTTCTAAAGGGTCAGGTGTTGGGTCGACTTCTACTTCTAAATTCGAAGGAATTTCTAGCATCTGGTGAGAGCTTTCAGGCTGTTCAGATTGATGACCTAGAGAGTTACGGGCAGATATTGTTGCAGAACTTGACTTAGCGTCGAAATTGTCGTGAGAAGTAGTTTGTTTGGTACCTGTAGCAGTCAAATGCTCCAAGCGCTTAGAACCCATATCTACAAACTTAGAGATAGTAATCATTAGAAAAATTAACATGTTCCTCCCATGTTAAGTGTAAACTAATGTAGGATGGTGTAGTTTTGTGCGGTGCCAAAATAAACAGTTCAGAATTAAAACGACAGTTGCGATGAGACTCTAGGATTCGACCGGAGTGATCGCCATCGCCGACCATCCCAACCGGCTTTCATGTCGATCAATTGTGGATTTTATCTAATCTTCGGTATCAGTCATCAGCTTATTGGAGTATGATATTTGCATCCAACTTCATTCGAGACTATATGTTATACTTACTCAAGTTCAAGTCATATTCAAAAGTGTGCGACTTTGTTTTCTGATGATTCAAATCATTAAAGTTCAAAATCAAAGTCCAAACATTCAAATTCTAAGTCATATGCATTTGTTTCGAAGTTCAAGTACTTGAGTTTAAGGTTATATACAAGTTCCTAGTTCAAGTTAAGGCTTAAAGCAATTGTTCATGTGTATTTAATCGAGTTCAAGTTCATTAAACCAAAAAATGGCTATGTCCTCCTAGGGAGAGGGATCGTACCCGATCCCTAACATAGGAAACATAGCCCTATTCCATTTCAAACTCGATATGCCAATGACTGATCCCCTCATTCTAAACCACGACTGAATGCATATCCATCAACGATCGCCTTCCATTACTTCATTCCACTTCAACAATCAGCCAATCCCTCTCTTTACACAAAGTCTTCTCCATTTTATACCACAACTAAACCCTCTATGATCGATCCCTTCATTCCACTAAGTAACCGATCCCACTATGATGGATTGACCTAGCTCAACTCCAAAGTACTACAAACAATCGCATCACGTCGATCGATCCTTCTCATCACTTTATCTCTTTTGCATCAACACTTATTACCATTGGCCAATCACTATGAATCCAAACCGATCCCAAAACTTACATGAAATACAAATCAAAACCGCCTTACCTCGATTTGTATCCTAAATTCCCTTTATACGATGATGTAGATTAGGTTGTTGAAAAAGTGAGGGTTTTCCCAAACAACTATGGTTTGGGCTAAAATTGAATTGGAAAATAAAATCGATTATAGTTAGATACTAAATGTGTTCGAAGACAACGACGAGGATTATATGGGGAGATGGGTATTCAAATCAGCGATGGATTTGGATAGTGAATAACCTTGAGTACGAGTTTGATAATGGTGGTTTTAAAGGGAAGTAAGGGTTCAGATCAGTTGAGGAAGTAGATGAGCGAAGTGGAGTGGAATAAGCTAATTCCATAGCTTGCGTGTGAACATAGGCCGCTTACTTTGGCTCGAAATTTGTTTGAGTCCATTTAGACTAAGGGATCGGTACCGATCTCCTGCTCAAGGGATTGGTACCGAATGCCTCTAACCACTGTTAAAATTATATATTTATATATATATATATATAAATAAAATAAAATGTGAATGAATGAGAATGAGAATGATAAGAAATTGCAATGCACTTATGCTTCAACTACATGATATCAGTGATGACCCAGCGTACAAGCGTGTTTGGGAGCCGATTATCATAATGTGTACTTAATCATGCGTGTACACCCAACATTCGATTTCTTGAATCGATAAAGAATGAATTCTCACCTGGTTCTCAAAAAAGATGTTGCTACAGATAATCAAAGCCTTTTAACTTAATCAAGAAGCTCAATGGAACCGAGCATAGACAAAGACTGGGGATTACAGTCCATATTTACATACTGATAAATATTGACCAAGCGACATGACGAATAGAAAGAGATATGGCTCTTCAGAAAGGCAATTCAACGGAAGAATAACGACTGTTCAGGAAACTGAATGGAATTCTTTCCAATGATTCTAACTTGCTTCGGTTCAAAGCACGTCATGTTTGAAACAAGACGTACTTTGGGGAGCAAGTGTTATGTGGCCTTTTGTCCCGGCTATTTTAAGACTGATTGGACAAGTAGGCTCGATGATGACAAAGAAAGTAGTTCAAAGAGGTGATCATATAGTCCAGAGATTAAGCACTGACAACAATATGAAGTAACGATCAAGCAAAGCCAAGAGATGGATATAATAGTGCTTCTCTTAGGCATGAGATCAAATCAGATCATTATGGCTACGAACAACTTAGATTAGCAGTTCAACTCAACGAGAATCGATCGATATCTCTTAAAACCTGAAAGCAACTATGCAAACAACTTTGGAAACATGAAGCTAGCATAGAGGGGGGCCCACTTGACCGATCACAGCTCACCACATGGCCAGGAAGACCGATCGGCCTCGATCGTTAGATATGGGGAATTGGGCCATGAGATTTTTAGTGACCTCGTCTACATTGGAGATTCTACCGACGAATTTTCAGGAAGATATTCGATCGTCTACGCCTATAAATACCGGGTTCATAGCTCATTTGAAGTGGCTCTTTACACCGTTATTTTCTTTATACTCCATTATAGTTATGGATACGATCCAATCCCTCTTGTACTCAGAAATTCAGTGAGTAATAAAGTTATTTATTCAAAGTGGACGTGGCACGCAACGTCGAACCACTATAAATACGATTTTCATTATTTTTCCATGTCTTCTACTTGTTTACTTGGTTTTAATTTTGTCGTCATTTATTTCTCTACATATAATGTATTGAGTGTTTGTGCCAACTTTTGATGCAAACTGAAGCAACCTAGGAAATCAAAGGCAAAACAAGGGAAAATGGATGTTTTCCATAGTTATGTCAATTGATTGCACATATTATTTAAAAGTCCCTCTCATATGCTACTAGAGACTCCACCAGGGATTAGAAGTGGAGACAGAGTGAGTAATAGGAAAATAATAAGATGGAAGTGTCTTTGTCTACTACAAATTTATTGTTAAAAATATAAAAGATGGTTTAGAAACATTGAAAGTGTATTTTTTTAAAGAAATTGTTTGGTATAACAATTGAGTTTTTCAAAAGCAAAACTTAATAAATGGTTTGAGTTAGGAATCCTAATTTTAAGAAGTAAAATCCTTATTTTTGAAAAGGGATTTAAAAGAAAAAGCGATTTGAATGACAATTATGTGACAAAACTTGACTATTATTTGAAAAGAAGGAAAACATCTTTAAAATAAATTGCTAACATTTCCTTTTAGACTCAATAAATAAACTTAATTAATGGATTCTAAATTATAATTTTAAAAGTTATGATGCTTATAATTAACATTGGTTAAAATCAGAAGATTTTCGTGGTTTCTTTCTGAAACCAAGCTAATGAATAAAAAGTTTCTAAGTTTATGTTTTTAAAGATAAAGGTTTTGAGGACTAACTAATTAATGACTTGATGTTTTAATTTTATAAAGAGTAGTGGAAACCAAACCAACATTTTAATGTATAGTAGATAGAAATATTGCCTATGTGAGACAGGGTAAAAGTTAAGGTTATGACTAAAACAGCAATGAATGCTCGTACAGTAGCAATTATGAACCCCCGCATATAATAAGGAATACTAGTATGAGCCTATAAATGTTTTATTAAACATGTGTGAAGGCCAGAAAGTAGAACCCATAAGACAATTAGAAATTGTGTCAAAGTACATTTATATGAGTTCTAGAGTATGCCCGTATGAAAGATTAAAAATAAAGGAAGCATATGCCAAGATTTAAGAATAATATCAAGAGATTTGAAAAAAAAAGAATAGTAATATAATTGGTTGTGGTAATGGATGTAATGGATGTACCTTATTTATTAGTAGCCAATAAGGAAAGTTAAGATATGTGAGTTACAATAGAATGACATGTTAGAAAGATCCATTTCATTTAGGTTGGATGATAGGGCTACAACATCATTAATGTCAGTTGATGTTGAAGGACATTTTCCAACAATTATTTTCTTTAGGTTTGTTAGGTTGTAAGAATTAGCTGTTTCTGTTGTATAAAACGCATACGATGTTTTGAGAAATGTTACTTTTTTATTTATTTCTGGATTGCCCGCTATATTTATTGGGAAACAGTAAAATAAGGAAATCTCATAAATGACACTTAACTAGTGCAAAATAAATAAATAAAAGAATGAAAGTTTATAAAATAAAGTAGGAAATTTATCGAATTAGATACTAAAAGAAAAGTAAAGTTCAAAAAAGTGTTAACTTTTTGGACGATAAATTTCAACAAGTAAAGGACGAGGAAATGTTATTGCAAAACCATGGGTAATTATCCCTACGCCTTAAAAACTAAAATTTATAAATGAACTTATGTGCTAACTGTTAGTTTAAAATAAAAGAATTTTTTTTAGAATTGAAATTTATCGTGTAATAGGATAAATGCAATCATAGACGTTTAATTCTTGGCTAAATCCCGACTTCATAGGATGCGACTAAATTGGTTTTGAAAAAATAAAATAAATACTTTTGAAAAAGAATTTATTCAAAAATCTTTTACTTTTAATAGAAAATGTTTTTGTAGAGGTGTTTTAAAAAAAATAAGTTTTATTTTTAAATTTTCTAACCATTTGTAAAATTTAATCAAAAAGGTTTTCGAATGAAAATATGGAATTTTTGATTTTTGAAATGCCACATGCTTTGCTAGGAAAAGTTGACAGGTTAGCAAGTATGAAATTTACTGTGTAGTGGAAATGACAGGAAAGTAAAAGGTAGTTAGTGATAAGGGAAAAAGCTATTGCAATCTTGAAATATCTTCTTCCATGCCCAGTCGATAGGTAAGCAAAACTTGTTTTAAAATAACAATGTTTGAAAATTTTAAAAATAAATTTTCTTATGTGGACTGTACTTGAAAAAGAATTAGGGGCAAAAGAGAAGGTTTCAAAGTATAGTGGAAGGTGTATATAAGAGAATGATGGAAATATGGAATTCTCCATCTAAACCCTTTTTTGAAATAAGAATGTAAGTTTAGAAAACTGAATTTTTAAAATTTTGGATGTTAGAAATTGTGTGTTAGGTATTAGATGATAGAGATTGGATGCAAAATTGGTTGAACTATGCTTTTATTTGTAGAATTGTGGGAAAATTTAGATGCAAAAAAAAGATTTTGATTTAAAATAAATTGCATACATGTAGAACTGCTAGTATATATAGGTTGTTTGCAGCATATTTTCAAAATTGTTTTTAAGAATGCATTCATATAGGTGACACCGATTTAGAATTAGTCTGCATACATGCCATATATGTTGCACCATGCACCGATGCATGATTGACTGCAAATTGGAATTTCGAAGTTGGAATTTTTTTAAGAGGGGGAGAATATAACACCTCGTAAATTTAGCGATAATTCATTAATAGGAAATAAATTAATAATTAGTAATGCGGGAAATAGGAATTTCACAAACTTTAGAATTTGGCTGCGAAACTTGTATTGTTAGGTTCGTGGCAATTTTCTAATCAATTTTCATACATAAAGTTTATGATCGAAGTTCAAACAAAAAATTTATTGCATTTAAATATTGCAGACGAACATAATTATATATGTAATTAAGGAAATTAAGTAATTAACCAACGTGTGATTAATGTTAACGGTCAATTATCGCTTACTTATCGTTTGAGTATAATCAACATTAAATTAGATCAGTTGAGAACAAACAGAACAAGTTTTAAAAGGATTTAAATGTAATGCAGAAATTAATTAACATAAAATGACAACCGATCGGCCCCTTTACTATGACTAGTAGACCGCTAGAAGTCGACCGGTCTACGAGTAGAGGGATAGCGGTCAACCGCTTGTGTGATGGTGGTTGTAATCTAAACCTAAGCCGAATGGCCTAGATTTAAAATAGAATAATCTAATGGCTGCATCGATTCGAACCCTATAAATATAGACCTAACCTCTCATTTTTCTTCTTATATTTTCTAAAGCAATGGCGAAGCTCTTCCATTTTCTCTTCTCCATAAATTCTTAAATCTAAATAAATCTAAGTTATGTATATACAAGTGGAGAATAGAAGGGAAAAATAGAGAAGAAGAATAAGGTCAAATCAAATCGCCAAGGCCAAGGTAAATTATAAATCTAGATCTAATCTAAATTAAACCCAAATCTCTTCTTAGATCTAGATTTCTGATTAATACATGTATACTTGCGGCATACGTATTCTGATAGAGTGACAAAGGGGAGTCAAACTGGAATAACATGGACCAGATCTAGAGATTTGGAAAGTTAAAAGACGAGTGAGAAATTATATAATTTTATATAGTATTAGATTTATATCATTGCAAAACTGCTCCTTATATGCCTAAATATAATTATTTTGGAGTTGTTAGCTTAAAAGTTATACATGTAATGAATTTCAAAACCATGCCTACATATTTTGTGAATTGTTAATTTGAATTAAATATTACATGTACTTGAATTTGGAAAGTAAGGGTGAAAGTATTCTCTTACTTAATGAATTCTATAGTAATTCCATATTTGTTAGGTGAACGACATATGTTAGTAAATGTGGATTAGAGGTTTATAAGATGATCTGGGATTTAAGAAGTATTTTAATTCATTAGAACGAAGAGTGTTGCAATGTAAATTTCTATAAATTATCTATTTTTGTAAACATAAATAATAGTATAACGTTTGAAATAATAAGGAATATGGCTAAAAGAATGTATAAAATATGGATATTTACCGTATTTTGTCCCGTTTATTTCAATAAAAACAAAAGGATAATCCATTGTAGTTTCTAACGTTACACAAATACCCTTTTTGATAAGTTATTGAAATTTATAGTGTAAACATTTGCTTTTAGGGAAGATGTAATTCTAACGCATTAAAATGCTGAAATCCCCAAGTATAAACTAAAGAATTGTAAGTAGAAAGAATAACAACATTCTAATTATAAAACAAATATATGCAATAAAGAAAAGTTAGAAATTAAGTAATAAATGACGAAATGTAGGCAAAGAAATAAAATGGGAAAGTAGCAACCAAAGGAAGACAGTAAAAATTTAAAAGGAATAGTGAAATAGGGCTAATAAAATAAAGGGGAAGTAAATAGTAAAAGATATTAAATCTTTTAGGTTAAAAGTAAGCGGCCAATGACATAAAATTGACATTAAAGAAACAAGGAGTCAGTTATGTAAGAATAACTAAATATTAACAACAAACATTGGAGGTGTAGTAAATAAATAATTATGAGTAAATACGTAGCCTCAAGTATGCATTTATGATGGTGTGAATTACTAAAGTTAGCCAATAGCTTAGACTAAATCAGAACGACGTAGTCATTAGAATTGGCTGGAATGCAAGGTCAGTAGTGTTATACAACAAAAGTCTGCCTACAACGAGGGACTTCCAACAGTTGTGTATATGTTATGCTGATGGGGGGCATTCCAACAATTGAATCCATGGAATTATATATTTTTGTATAGTTGAAGGAATACCCAATAGGATGGTTCGCCTCGATCGAAGTGTCAAAAGTCAAGTAGAGTCTGCTTCAACCTTTTAGGGAATATTAAGTAACAAGTGGGTATATCCAAGATTTCATTAGGAAATCTAAATGGGATGGTGAGCAAGGCTCGATGCTATCATAGTGAGATTAGTACCGTATATGGGAGTAGGAGCTATGTCATAGGTTGAGAACGTCATAGATCCTATGTGATCAGCGGAAAGACGGGAGTTATGCCTAAACGAACTAGTCCTTCTACTAGTGTAGATCCCTTTAGGACATGCACCGCCTCACGGTTGTTTACTAGTTTGTTTGTTGTTAGGAGGCAAGGCTATATAACCCTTTTGTGGGGGTCTTAAAAAATGAATAGAATACAGCTAAACTATTATGACGACATTATTAGGCACTACGGGAGTTCCATGGTATGCATGCACGATGACGAGGATGTGATACTACGTTGACGATGGATCTTGATAAGGTGTTGGGTTACAGATACTAGTAGGGAAAGTATTTTGGTCCAAAGGGGGACTGTGGTACTTATATATGTACATATGTAGTTATTGTCTACCAATGCTAGATGGGGTATATCATACACGCGCATGGAGTCAAGACGACTAAGTAAAACAACAGACATAACATGTAATTGAAGACAGTCGACATAAACTACTGTTATGTGTAAGCGTGTAACCTGTCACCAGAACGTTGTTTTGAGTCCCTTCTCATTACAACCCACATGATAGTTTTAGAGGGATTGTACTAGTATAAGGCGGGAACGGTGGAAGCATAGATTTTCTCAGGCCTTGCACAGTAATCATATGTTTTATTAAACTTTACTCTTTTGCTGTGAGTTTATATCGATAGTGCTCTGGCATACTTCTGTTATTTGCAAAATACCAAACACCAATGATCTGTACTTTGATGGACTTGAGTTCTTGATTTAGCGAAAATTCGGGCCTACTGGGGTATGGATTGTTACAGATAGTGTGCATTTGACTTATTTATGTAGACCCACTTGGACCTGAATTAGATACTTATTATATTTATTGTTACGTTCTTAGGACTCTATGATTTCTATTATCCATTTATATTGTATAGTTTTCTATCCTAAAAACGCATGTGTTTATTGCTTTGTAATGATATCATGCATGCATCAGTGAGTTGTTTATGATTTTTGAAATGTGTATATGTGCAAGCACAAGGGAATATTCATGTGTGACAACCCAACATCGCCTCATTATTCATATTATCAGACAATATTACTTAGTAGTACACTTTGATAATCAGGGTATAGAGTTAGGGTGTTACATATACTAACAATCTAAATTTAATTTTAAAAAAGATATTGATTTAGTTAGTCAGACTAATTTAAAGTTCAATACATATGTGTGTGTGTGTGTATTGTATGAAAATTTTAAAACTATTATTAACCGGGTTTTTGACCAAGCAGAAGTCAATGGAAGTTTGAACGATAAGATGAAGATGAAACAACTTGAAACCTTGAAGGCATACTTAGATGAAGCATAGAAATAGCTCGGAGATGTTCCATCCAAAATAACGTAAGAAAATTGGTCGGTGCCGAAACTCCTCTCCAACTTCATACGAGTTATTATCTACCTCTTTCATATGTAACCAAGTAATTTTCATGAGCTTTCGACGAACAATCCCAAGAGATAAAGAGATGACGGCTAAAATGACAGATAAACCAAGTAATGGAGGAATGATCACAAAAATCATCCAACGATCAATAGAAACAACATGGGATAATCAATATGAAATAAGAAGAGCAATGTAAGAGAGTACAGGTTATTTCCTACTAAGGAAGTAACTCGGTAATCGGTACTGAGTTATTTAACTCGGGATGGACTTATTTTGACAACTCGGTGAACCCCCCAACTTATTGTGTGATCTTGGGCCGATGTCTGGACTCTGTTGCAAGTGGACTTCTGACCTAATATACATGTTTTCCTATAAATACAAATAATAAAACAATCAAAAAAGGATCTTCTCCCTGTTCCATCTTCTTCATTCTGGATCTGGGGACTCCATTTCACTTCAGCCTTTTCCTCTCTAACAATGGTCATCAAGGTAGCTACTCTTGACAGTTCTAGGACTTAGAACTTGTCAAACCCCTGTACTAATGGCTTAGTCTCTCTAATCTTCTATAATCTCATACAAACTCTATCAGATGTACAATCAGCAAACTATAAAGTGAACGTATGCTAAAGATTGTCAAACCATTATAAAAATTCTTGTGTCTCTCTATTTTATTTCTGTTATTTTCAGTACTATATGCTAAACCTAAGTCATACAAGTTCCCTACAACTCATTCTTGGGTGTTAATCCATTTTCGACGTCAACATTTTGGTGCTTTCACTAAGAAAACTTAATCCAAGCTTAGATCTAGCTCTCTATTTTAGACTAGATAGATGTAGAGGTTAAATACAGAAACTTTCTTATAGAACTTGAAGTGTTGTTAACAAGATTCATGGCACCAAGAAGATCCAACAGATCCTCAAGAGCCGTGGTTGGTGGTAATAAGAGGAATGCTTACCAAACCGAAGTAAACAATGGAAATCCACTACCCAGATCCTTAATTCAATGTGAAGTTGTCACTAGTGGAGAGCTTAATCAACTGATCAATGAACTTAACCAGAAATTTATAGATAGTCAGAAAGCTCTCATGGAGAAGATGGATGCATTACTAACTTTGCAGCCACCAACAACAAGAAGAGTTAGATGAGAAACTTCTCCTATAATAGAACAAGAGAACTCTTTAGTTTCTAGCTTAAACAGGATTGATGGAAAGCAAAAGCAGAAGGAAGTGACTGCTGGAGTTGTAAGAAATGTAGCATAGGAAGTAGGAGTACTCCCCCTACTAGAAGACAACTTGGTACCGAGCCAAAACAGCTTGGTACCGACCTAAATGTCCCACTCGATAATGTTTATGAGGGAGATGCATTGATGGTTTTTAACTCTAATGACGTTATTTTATTGGATGGCGGTGATAGCCTAAATACTGGTGTTAATGGAAAAAACACTAGAGTTGGAGTCCAAACTACCACGACAAGACCAACCAGATGCCAACGGAACTCAACATGAGTGGTTCTCCCAGAGAATGGAGAACCTGGACTTCAGCATGAAAACCGAGATTGTTTGCGGAGCCAAACACTCGGTGCAGCCCCTGGCAGTCGACCTACAAATTACCATGCTAGCAAGGAATACATCGCTGACATGGTCAAATGATTGGTCGAGGAAACCAGAGGTAGGAAAAACAAAGACTAGAGTTTCACACCAAGCGGAATTCTATTTACTGAAAAATGTTCTGAGAGAAGAATATCCTCGGAAGTTCACCATGCCAACAATGCCATCCTATAACGGAACTACTGATCCCAGACAACACGTACTCAAATACGGATGGAATATGGATGGAGCTACGGATGTTTTTCATTGCAGGTGTTTCCCTATCTTCTTGGAAGGAGCTTTTCCATGTGGTTTACCAGCCTCGCAGCGAAGTCTATTTCCACTTTTGATGAATTGGAAAAAAAGTTTCTGAATAGTTAAGGCTTCACACTACATGACCAAAGGATATGATGTCCCAATTTGGCCTTTCTCAAGGGCCCAGGAGTCGCTAAAAGCTTTCTTGAACTGGTTTAACATCATTGTTATGGGAGTTAGCAACTCGAAGGAAGATCTTGTATTCATGGCACTTGTCCGGGGCATTCGCTCAGACACAGATTTCGGCAGATGGATAAAGATGAAGCAACCAACTACCATGGAGGAATTCCACCAAAAAGAAAATCAGTTTCTAAGACTAGAGTAAGAAAATATGATTGAAGGCAAGCCCGTTGATGAGCGGTCTAAGGAAGTGATTAAGAGTAACGTTGCAGTTAAGCATGACGGAAGTAATTCGAGAGCTGCTGCGGGAAATGCAGGAAAATCTACAAATCAAAAGAAGAGGAATCATAATTCTAGTAGGTGTGATGGGAATGGAAAATGACTAAGGAATCTAAGACCTAAGGACCATACATTGTTGAATAACAGTTTGGAGAACATCTATCTTGCCACTCAAGGAACCGATCAGCATAATAAACTGCCCAAGAGGGAAGCGACCAAGCAACAAAAGAGGTCGGGGAAATTCTTTCGCTTCCACAAGACTCACGGGCATAACACAAACGAGTGTCGACATCTTAAGGACTTGATTGAAGAATTGATAAGAAATAATAGGCTCTAGTAGTATGTAAAGAAACCGCAAAACCCTGATCAACCTGGTAGACCCTAAGTGCAGAATGCTCAAGGAAATCAACTTGGACTCAGTAGAAAAGGGCCCAAGCGAACCGATGGAAGAGTGGTTATAAACACCATTATTGGAGGACCTCACTTAGTGCAGAATAGTTGGATGAGATGGAATGCTATGCTAGTTCTTTGAAGCATGCACCATAGAAGAGTTGCTATGCCATCAAAGACAGAGCTTCGACCAAGCAATAAAGGATGATTACTGATGACATTGTGTTCAGGAATTAGGATATTGAAGGCATAGAAGTGCCAACTCTTGACCCAATGGTGTAATAGTTAGGATTGGATTGGCAGTTATGCATCGGTTTTTGATTGACAATGGAAGTTCGGTCAACATCCTATTCCGGAAGATGTTAGACCAAATAAAGATTAGCATGAAAGATGTGATCGGTTGTAGAACAAAGATTCAAGGATTCACATGTGAACCTAAACAGGCAATTGGAACGATTGACCTACCTAGAGAACTCAAGGAAGGAGAACAGAGGGTTGTTCTCATCCAAACATCCATGATCGTTGACGAGTATTTTGCTTATAATGCTTTCTTTGGCCAATCGGCCCTTGCTGATTTTAGAATCACTTTGGCTCCATGGTGTCCAGCGATGAAATTCCCAATGGAGAATGGGATAGGAGTGGTAAGAGGAGACCAACGTACTGCAAGGGAAGGCTATACTACTGAATAATGTGAAGCTAAACGCCATGAAAAGGGAAATAATGTCGGAAAGAGTCTCCACATTTAGGAATTGCAAGCATAGCAATTACATAAGCACTTCTGGCTCGGGGACCATAGTCGCTTCAATAAGGCTTTGGACCATAGGAAGAAGAGTTTAGGATTCAGTACCAACGGAGATTACGATGGCTGTTTGTAATGACCCGCCTTTTCGACCCTCAAAAGTCGACATTAATACTTCCACGGATTCACGTGCTGAGCATTTAAGTGCTTAAAAGACAGATTGTTAGGGGAAAAGAAAGAAAAGATAGAACATAATCTCACAATGTGATGAGTAATATATAATACACAACAGAACTTTATGAAAGAAAACTATAATATACATACATAGATTACAGTAAACTAACCAATCATCAGCATGAACAGTTATAATAACCTATCCACACAAATGCAGATAAATATAAACAACAAATGCAGTGGAAAAATAAAACATGTGAGTACGTCTTGGAGGCATCCAGCTCATCTCCTGAAGCTCCAAAGCATCCAAATTAAATCTGGAAAACATGCTCGGGCTGACTTGAGCATTATAAGAAAATAATGCCCGAATCAGTCCGGTAAACCAGCGTGAGAAACATAAATCAAATGGATTTTTAATGTTATAGAAATCATTCAAAGTAAAGGTATCTCGTAAAACCATGTCACACATAAACATGGACGTATTTTTACCTTACGATAAATAAATCTTTTGCAGTAGAAAATCTAGTGATATTATAATAATGTCTAAGATTTAAAATAAACATATAAAATAGCTGGAATGCTTGAATCTCACGTTCCAGCATAGTTGGGCATAACTAAGTCCGTAAGGCACTTATTAGAGAATGGATTCCATCAATGACAAGGCACTGCGGTACCACCTGCCATAGTACATCTTTAGAAAAATGTACGAGGTTAATGAGAACATCTTGCACCCCTGCCAACATAGAACCGGTCTATCCCTTCCTAGATAGTACAAAATATGTTATCATCCTAGTTGCTTTGCAACCTTTTTCTCTGAGAACTCTCATGCACATACCAAATCCATAAATATATATCTAAAAGGGTGATGACATACCCTAACGGTTGCAATAGACTTGCCGCATATCCCATGTTTTAGTCATTCCCAGTTATGAGGCTTGTGGCTACATTTTACCTTTTATATAGCAATCCAACTTGGAATTCTAACACCGCCCTGTAGGCTACAATGTAATGCCAACATTCATCCATAAAAGTTGTTCAAGTTATGAACAAACCGAAGGCACTACTTCTACTACATCTATTTTGGAATCACCATCAGGATTAGTAGCAAGTAGCCCTTGCACTTCATTGATCTTCATCTTCGATCCCATTATCTTTAAGATGTCTCCAAATCGAATGCTTATGCTGGTTCGAAGTGGTTTTCAAATAAGTCATATTTATTCAATCCCGGTCTGCCCGAACAGATAATGATAGTTTTAAAACTGGCCACGATTTGATAGTCGGTTATTTAACTATCAAATAAATAATCAATCAAATCGAAGATTTAATTTCACATGAAATCCAACACGATTAAGCACATAAGCAACCACTAGGCCTCTTTAGTTAGTTCTTTCATTGCTTAAAACCACTTTGTAAATACTCAGCAATCATTTCCATATGCTTATATCAACGGTATAAGTATGTTCACAAAATACTACATTTTCAATACTTAGAAGTTGAATCCATATACTTATCTCAACCGTATAATTATATTAACAAACGCTATATTTTCAATAGTTAGAAAATATAACCATATACTTGTCTCAACGGTATAAGTATACTCACAAAACATTACATTTTTCAATACATAGAAATTGTATTCATATACTTATCTCAACGGTATAAGTATATTCACAAAATACTACTTTTTCAATACTTAGAAATTATATCCATATACCTATCTCAACGGTACAAGTATATTCACAAAACACTTAAAAAAAGATTTCATTTTCAAAATTCATATTTATTTGGGTTAAAACAAATGTAATTTAAAAACAATAATAACAATAAACCCAAAACACTTTTGGTGTAAGTAAATGGACCGTATAGACCAAATATACTCACCACCACTTTCCAATTTCAAACTTATACTATCCTTTGATTAACAATGAAGTCGGTCAGGTTAGTGTATTATTACCACTCAAACCTTGACCCGACAACATTCTTAATTCTCAAGATAGAAACTATTTGTGCCAAAATTGGCCACAAACCCTAGAAGTAGTGAAAGCACCGGTGTTTACACACAGATCCACAATATCCAAACACAGATCTCAGATCCAGATAAAGTAGAGAATAAAAATGAAGAAATAGCAAAATTAAAATGTAAGAAAGCAAGAGAGAACACAAGATTTATAGTGGTTCGGCTATCTCCGGCCTACGTCCACTTTGAATCAATCCTTTTATTCCTTTTGTATTGAGGTTACAATTACAAACCTTTGAACATCAATCAACAAAAATGGAAGAGCTTCGGCGTAAAGAGCAGAAGAAGATCCCCGTTTTAGTTGTCATGGAGTCGCTATTTATAGGAGTAGATCTGGAAAAATCAGCCCCAAAACTCGAAATACCTTTTCTCATTCGTAGGTGGGCCCACATGATCGATCCAAGGTGGTTTGGGATCAATCCCCGATCGATCCATATCAATTTCGTATCGATCAGGAATCACCCCGATTAGACTGGGATCGATCGTGGTGAAAGACAATAGTGCCAAGTCCTTGCTCTCCAAATTTCATGAAATTCCAGTGTGTAGTTTGTGAGATATGATCGATCCAAGTTTGAGATTGCAAGTGCAGAGATCGATCCTCGATCGATGCATATCAATTTCGTATTGATCAAGAATCGCACTGATTAGGCTGGGATCGATCATGATAAAAGACAATAGTGCCAAGTCCTTGCTCTTCAAATTTCATGAAATTCCAGTATGTAGTTTGTGAGATATGATCGATCCAAGTTTGAGATTGCAAGTGCAGAGATCGATCCTCGATCGATCCATATCAATTTCGTATCGATCAGGAATCGCTTGATTAGGCTGAGATCGATCATGGTGAAAGACAATAGTGCCAAGTCCTTGCTCTCCAAATTTCATGAAATTCCAGTGTGTAGTTTGTGAGATATGATCGATCCAAGTTTGAGATGGCAAGTGCAGGCTGATGCTTTCGTATCCATCAATTCGTATCCATCATATGGTATCCATCATTTGGTATCCATCAGCTGGTATCCATCATTTGGTATCCATCATCTGGTATCCATCATTTCGTATCCATCATCTGGTATCCATCACTTCGTATCCATTAGCTGGTATCCATCATTTCGTATCCATCATCTGGTATCCATAGTGATGCATACGAGAATATCGATACATGCCAGTTTTTCATGAATATTGATCCATCCATAACTTGAGCTGACATTAGATTCGAAGTGTAGCCTCACTGAACCTTGTTTATCATTCTTGATCGATCCCACCTTGATTGGAGCTTGGTCCAGTTTTGACAGTATTGATCATAGCTTTGTTTCCAATCGATCATACGAATATTGATCCATCCATAACTCGAGCATATGAACTCTGATTGACCTGAAATTCGAAGTGTAGCCTTACCGAACCTTGTTTATCATTCCCAATCGATCCCACCTTGATTGGAGCTTGGTCCAATTTTGGCAGTATCGATTATAGCTTTGTTTCCAATCGATCATACGAAATTTTAATTCATCCATAACTCGAGCATATGAACTCTGATTGACCTGAAATTCGAAGTGTAGCCTTACCGAACCTTGTTTATCATTCCCGATTGATCCCATGTTGATTGGAGCTTGGTCCAATTTTTACGGTATTGATCATATCCTTGTTTCCAATCGATCTCCAATCCTGATATCCATCCTTTTTAGCCAATTTGTTGATATCTCGGCCTTGACCAAAAGGTGGGGTAACATTTGCCCCCCAAAACATGCCTTGCGGTAGGAAGGTGTGTTTTAAATAGCTTTAAATCCGACATTCAAAGTCCATATCCCATCCATATCCATTCCATCCGAGTTCCATATCCTTATTCAAATCCGCGACTGCTTTGAGTCGATATCTGATTCTGAATCCAGCAACCAAATCCTTAGCCAATTCCATACCTATCTGAACCCGACAACCAAGTTCTAATCCATCCATATCCAATGACCAATAACCAAATCCATGACCTCTCCAGGTCGATATCCAAATCCAAGACCGCTCCAAGCCCTTAGCGAAATCCTTAGCTGTTCATAGCCAATATCTGAATCCATAACCTCTCTGGGCTCTTGCCAAGCGCAATCCACACTCGACGACCTGTGACAAGTAATGCCTTGCCCAACGGTGATCCTGGTTCAGTGTCCCTGAATGCTAAATAGTGCTGTGGCTTAGGTCCTAAGCTGAATCCTGGTCGCTCCGGACCCTTGCCGAGCATAGTCCATACTCGACTACTTGTATTAACATATGATAGATAACATGGGGCCTAAGTCCTAGGCCGAACCTTGGTCTCTCTGGACCCTTGCCGAGTATAGTCCATACTCGATGACTTGAATAAGCCGATTCGCCATGTTCAGATGAAGTGACTTACCCCTTGTCGGGCATAATCCATACTCGGCGACCGTTTACTAAAAACCAGATAAAAATCCAATATGAAATCCTAATTAAATCAGAAAAGCAAAAATCCATATCAGAAATCCAAACCAGAAAACAAGCATCCAAACCAAAGTCCAAACCAAAAAAAAACAAAACCAGAAGTTCAAACCAAACCCCGAAACCAAACCAGAAAAAAACAAATGCCTAAACCAAAAAGAAAAGGAAAATTTCACAAACTAGAGCATCGTGGTTAATCATCATCTCAGAGCATGCCTAGGGGCTATCTGCATCCCCATACATGAGTAAGTGACTTGGCCATTTGCCCAGGGTTTGCTACTTATTCCATATCATCCCTGTCAGTCAATAACCAATCGACCATCATTACCGGGCCTCGCGCCATCGTCATTTGAGGTAGACGGTGGCTGCTCCTATTTCACCGCCGCATTCTGAGCCCCGACATATTGCCGCAGCTGACCACTCCTTACATGCTCCTCGATTATATCCTTTAAATGCCTACAGCTATTGGTATCATGGCCGTCTAGGTTATGAAAAAGACAATGCCTTCCTGATGCCCTCTCACGTTCTGAGGGTTCTCTCCTTGCAGGCCTTCGGTACGGAAGGCGATCCCAGGTTTCCATGTATATCCGCTCCAACGTTTCATTCAATCCTGTATAAGTGAAGAATTTTGGTTCTCCCCAGCGTTTCCTTGCCCTGCCAGAATCGTTATCCGGCTTCCTCTTCCTTTTATCCTAATCCTTATCCGAGCTCTCACCGGATGGTCCTCCTCCTTAACCACGTTTACTTCCTTTGATTTCATATCTGAACTTGCATCCTCCTGCCGAAGGAATCTCTCGACCTCATGAAAGAATTCCCCGAGATCCATTGGTGGATCCCGTATCAATGATACCTTGAAATCTGAATTGTCCCTGACTCCGGATACTGCCACCATTAAAACCATCGATGGATCTGTCCGATTAACCGAAGCAACCGCTACATTGAACCAAGTTAAGAATGTCCAGAGTGATTCCCCTGTCCTCTGCTTCACCGATGTCAGTGTCATCACATTTTCGGCCGCTTGATATGAACCCGAAACTGCTTCAAAAACATGTCCACCAATTCTTTCCATGTCCTAATAGATCCATCTTCCAACTTCCTGAACCACATAGCAGCGATATCCGTTAAGTACAGAGGGAAGCACTGGGCCATAACTTCCTCCGATGCCCCCAACACTTCCACCTGTCTCGTGTACCTCATCAAATGATCGGTAGGATCAGCCCTACCATTGTATACCTCCAGAGTAGGTAGCTTGAACTCAGGTGGATTCCGAGCCATTCTGATGTCACGGGTAAATGAAATTCGGTTTACTCCTTCTAGATCTCTGTTTGCTAAACCTCCATGCATAGTTCGCCCGATAATCTCAGCTAATCCAGTGTTATCCACCAAGGGTTGCCCCCCGAGTCCCCGAGGGAATTCTGGTACATGCTCTTCATCACGTACTCTTGTGCTCCTGCCGGCATCCTGTTGTGTGGTGTCACCTGGAATCCCTCCATGAATTGGTCCATCATTGCATGGTGGTGTGCCCCCGAGTCTAGATCCATCCAAATTGGTAACTGTGTGCTGATTGGGGGCTGCGCCCTGTTGAGCTGCTCCATCTGCTTGCCTATTGAGTCCTTCTGTTCCAGCTCCGTGGATCTGAACTCCAGCAGCTCCAGCTGTTCCTGCCTATCCAAATTGTCTGAGAAGGTTCTACATCATTTCCTCCTACCTTTTCAACAAATCTTCCTGTATAGCACCCATCATTATCTCCATCTCATCCCTGGGGATGAAAACTGATGCCTGATTCGCTCCTGAGGAAGCCTCTTGACTCCACTCATGATGGCTCCTTTCTAGTAATATCCTTCTAGCTGATTGCCTAAATATAGTATCAGATCCAATCCTTTAGCTTTCCAAATTTAAACTCTGAATCCAATGTAGTGGGTGCTAGTCCTCTCAGTGAAAGCACCAAAGTTTTTGGCCAAAATTGGTCACAAACCCCAGAAGTAGTGAAAGCACCAGTGTTTACACACAGATCCACAATATCCAAACACAGATCTCAGATCCAGATAAAGTAGAGAATAAAAATGAAGAAATAGCAAAATTAAAATGTAAGAAAGCAAGATAGAACACAAGATTTATAGTGGTTCGGCTATCTCTGGCATACGTCCACTTTGAATCAATCCTTTTATTCCTTTTGTATTGAGGTTACAATTACAAGCCTTTGAACATCAATCAAAAAATATGGCAGAGCTTCGGTGTAAAGAGTAGAAGAAGATCTCCCTTTTAGTTTCCATGGAGTCGCTATGTATAGGAGTAGATCTGGAAAAATCTACCCCAAGACTCAGAATACCTTTTCTCATTCGTAAGTGGGCCCCCATGATCGATCCAAGGTGGTTTGGGATCGATCCCCGATTGATCCATATCAATTTTGTATCGATCAAGAATCGCTCCGATTAGACTGGGAACGATCATGGTGAAAGACAATAGTGCCAAGTCCTTGCTCTCCAAATTTCATGAAATTCTAGTGTGTAGTTTGTGAGATATGATCGATCCAAGTTTGAGATTGCAAGTGCAAAGATCGATCCCCGATCGATCCATATCAATTTCATATTGATCATGAATCGCTCCAATTAGGCTGGGATCGATCATGATGAAAGACAATAGTGCCAAGTCCTTTCTCTTCAAATTTCATGAAATTCCAGTATGTAGTTTGTGAGATATGATCGATCCAAGTTTGAGATTGCAAGTGCAGAGATCGATCCTCGATCGATCCATATCAATTTCATATCGATCAGGAATCGCTCGGATTAGGCTAAGATCGATCATGGTAAAAGACAATAGTGCCTAGTCCTTTCTCTCCAAATTTCATGAAATTCCAGTGTGTAGTTTGTGAGATATGATCGATCCAAGTTTGAGATGGCAAGTGTAGGCTGATGATTTCGTATCCATCAATTCGTATCCATCATATGGTATCCATCATTTGGTATCCATCGGCTGGTATCCATCATTTGGTATCCATAATCTGGTATCCATCATTTCATATCCATCATCTAGTATCCATCACTTTATATCCATCAACTAGTATCCATCATTTGGTATCCATCATCTGGTATCCATAGTGATGGATACGAGAATATCGATACGGGCCAGTTTTTCATGAATATTGATCCATCCATAACTTGAGCATATGAACTCCGATTGACCTGAAATTCGAAGTGTAGCCTCACCGAACCTTGTTTATCATTCCTGATCGATCCCACCTTGATTGCAGCTTGGTCCAATTTTGACAGTATCGATCGTAGCTTTGTTCCCAATCGACCATACAAATATTGATCCATCCATAACTCGAGCATATGAACTCCGATTTACCTAAAATTCGAAGTGTAGCCTTACCGAACCTTGTTTATCATTCCCAATCGATCCCACCTTGATTGGAGCTTGGTCTAATTTTGACAGTATCGATCATATCTTTGTTTCCAATCGATCATACGAATATTGATCCATCCATAACTCGAGCATATGAACTCCGATTGACCTGAAATTCATAGTGTTGCTTTACCGAACCTTGTTTATCTTTCTCGATCGATCCCATCTTGATTGGACCTTGGTCCAATTTTGACGGTATCGATCATAGCCTTGTTTCTAATCAATCTCCAATCCTAATATCCATCCTTTTTAGCCAATTTGTTGATATCCCGGCCTTGACCAAAAGGCAGGGTAATAGAAACGAGTTTACTTACCTTGGAATTTGGTCTAAAGATAGAAATCAAATCTAATTTCCTTTATAAAATTCCTTTTTATAAATCTCATTTATTATTTACAAAACTCCCTTTATAAATCTCTATTCCATTTATAAAACTCTTTTTTATAAAAATTGTTTTATAAATCTCCCTTCTATTCATAAAATTCCTTTATAAATCTCCCAAATTTATTAATAAAAACTTCGTTCTAAATATCCAACTTTATTTATAAAATTTCTTTATAAATATCCAAAATTATTTATAAAACTTCTTTTTATAAATATCTAAATTTATTTATAAAACTTCTTTTATAAATTCATTCAATTATTTATAAAATATCCTTTATCAATCCATTATATTATTTATAAAATATCATTTAAAATTCATTATCCAATCAAAACAATTTTAAATCAATCAACCAATAATGGTATTTTCAAAATATTATAACAAGGCCTAGAGCTACCATGGCACTCAACAAGTGTTATCATTTCCTTTTAGCACTAAAAGGGTTCTACTTTTAACATATATCAATGTCGTATCCAATACGACCAGGCTACCAAGCTTCTGGCACTCAACAAGTGCTATCATTTCCTTTTATAAAAAGGTTCAATTTTTAACGTATATCAATGTCGTATCCAATATGACCAGGCTAGCAAGCTTTTGGCACTCAAAAATCAACAATCGATAGATAACGCATCATTTATCCAATATTAATTAATCCACATTAATTAATTTCAAAAATCATCATTTTACTTTGCAAGCACAGAATGGGGATTTATTATGCTTAATAGATATCCAAAATAATCTATTTAATTTATAACAGGAGAGTGGTGTTTTATTCTTCTTAATAAATGTCACAAATGAAGTATAATAATTTTACCCACGTTATTATTTAAAACAATGTAATTATATTCAATTACTATTATTTTATCATAAATTTATACTTTATCAAAACTATCAACTATTTATACTAAAATATTGTACTCATCATAAGAGTCTAACGCAAAAATCCGTGGGTTAGTCGGATTTAAAATGGAAAGGATATGGCCTTTTGAATTCAGCATATTAGTTTATATAACTTTAAACAAATTATTTAAAATTGTTCCTCACCCAAACAACATTAGCCCAGCCCACTATCCTTTCCAACCTAACCCGGTACCCACTATGCACATTTCCTTCTCCTTCTTCGCCTAGGAAAAATAGAAGTCGCCTCGATCAAACTCCAACCACTACCACTCCAACCAATCATCACCGCTTCCGTCACCTTCATTGGCTCCACCACAGACCCCCTCATCTTCAGCTCACTCCAGGTTACACTCGATGCACCCCTTGTTGCTAGCATACAAAACCCGAACCTAAAACCATGGCCATTGAAAACCTAACTCAAGCTAAACCGGTCACCTCCGACCACCAGAGCCACCTCCAATACTTTCATCACCTTTGCCATATCTCGACCCTCCTCCTAGTGCATCCGCTCATCCCATAGTCCATCAAGTCACCAGAAATTTCAAGGTGAACGAAAATAGTTTGTCTTCCTCCCCACGATAATTCCAACCATGAAAAATCCTACGACCAAAACAAAAAATCATAGTTCGTCGATATGAACGCAACCATGTCCTCCATTCTCCATTCCACAATCGTCGAAAAATGACCAAAACTCGACAACCACTATTTTTGACCGATTAAGGCCACTACACTTGATGAAACGATGATGACTATTTTTAGAAAATACTAGAGATAATGACGAACCACTTTGTAGTTGGAAGTTTTGGAAATTTTTTGATGGTTTATGAGATAATGATTTTTAAAGCTTGAAGAGGAGGCATTTATCATTACAAGCAGAAGAAATAAAAAAAGGAGAAGAAGAAAGAATGGAGAAGTGAAATAATTGAAGTGTTAGAGTTGGTATGCACCTTTATAACCAAACCAACACAGTACTTAAAGCTTAAACAAACCATCAAAAATTCAAGTCAACCATCATATCAATATCAAAATACATTAAAGGCTCGTTTAAAATTTTGATTTTGATTTGATTTTGAGAAGTTTTGAGAAGTAAGCTTTGCGGTATACTGCTACATAATATCATGTTCGCGTATAGACCACAAATGACTAAAATAAAAATATGATCGCTCATAACAATGCAATACAGTCCCAAAACAACAACAAAATACACTAGTTACCTTATACCGTAAAATTTCAAAAATACCAACCTTTGCCGTAAAATACGTCAAATAATAATTTAAATATTTTCCAAATTAAAAATTATGGAAAAATCCTATAAATTCATTTAAAACTATGTTATTAAAATCAATTCATTTTATTAAAAATTAATTTTCTTATTATTCATTATATTTGAATCAAATTTGAATATTTGAATAAAATATATGTCCGAGTCATTGCACTGTTCCCGTTGACATGGATGACCCAACTCGGGTCCTAAAAGTAGGTTCGTAGCTCGGAATCAAGATGCAAAAGAAATTGATAAATTTTTTGTGCGCCAGTCTGGACATATTCACTTAGAAACATTATGATATGTGCAGGATATCTTCGAAAATAGCATGTCACGCATTAACAGTGATCCCAAGTTCACACCAGTGAGGCAGAAGAGACACAGCCTGGATCCGGAGCGATCCGCTACACTAATGGAAGAAGCGGATAATCTATTGGCCAACGGCTTCATCCGCTACATGACATATCTTGAGTGGGTGTCAAACCCTGTATTGGTTTAAAAATCGAATGGGAAGCTGCAAACTTGCATTGATTATATAGATTTGAACAAAGTCTGCTCAAAGGATAGCTTTGCATTGCCTAGAATTGACTAGCTTGTTAATGGAACTACAGGGCATGAACTGCTCTCGTCATGGATGCCTACTCAGGGTACAACCAGATTATGATATATGAACCGGACCAAAAGAACACCAGCTTCATCACCGACTTGGGACTATATTGATATCGCGTAATGTCGTTTGGTCTGAAGAATGTCGAAGCTATTTAAAAGAGATGGTAAATACAATTTTCAAGAACCAGATCGGACGAACGATGGAAATGTTTGTGGATGACATGCTGGTGAAGTTGCAAGTGTCTAGGAATCATCTAGATGATCTCTCAGAGATGTTAGAGATCCTTTGGAAGTATGGAATGAAATTGAAACCGCTAAAGTATTCGTTTGACATTGCTTCTGGAAAATTTCTTGGTTTTATTATGAATGCAAGGCGAATTAAGGCCAATCTAGAGCAGATTGCTGCCTTATGGAATGTTAGGGCCCCGATGATGAAGAAGGAATTACAAAGATTGAATGGAAAGATTGCAACATCGAGCTTATTCAACTCCAAAGCGATAGATAAGTGTATACCATTCTTTGATGCACTAAAGAACGGTAAGAAGAACTTTGAGTGGAATCAAGATTGCTAGACTGCTTTTGAAGAGTTACTGTGATATATGGAGACACAGTTGGTTCTGTCTAAACCGGTGGATAGTGAGGACTTATTCGTTTGCTTGGCAGTTTCTGCTTATGCATTAAGCGCAACACTTGTGTGAGAGAAAGCTTGGGTTCAACACCCGTTTACTACACTAGCAAGTGGTTCATTAGTGTTGAACGGAACTAACCGAAACTGGAAAAGCCGTCATACTGCTTGTTAATAGCATCAAGGAAGGTGCGACCGCATTTCCAAGCTCACCCGATCAAGGTACCGACAAATCAACCCTTGAAACAAGTGCGTTTTCATCTTGAAATTTCAAGACAACTTCTGAAGTGGAATATCGAGCTAAGCCAATATGATGTGACTTATCATCCTCGAAGAGCGATTAATGGACATGCACTGGCTGACTTCATCCTCGAGTTCACTATCCAGGATGATGAGGAGTAAGACATAACTGTCATAATATTTCGATGGAAATTGTTTGTTGATGGTGCGTCAAACGAATTTTGCTTAGGAGCGGGAGTTGTTCTTAAAACTCCCGAAGGATGATCAATTTACTACGCTCTCAAACTCGAATTTCCTGCTACTAACGACAAGGCAGAGTACGAGGCATTAATAGCAGGATTGAAGATTGCAAAGGAGTTGGGAGTAAAGATCTTGCATATCTATAACGACTCCCAACTAATCGTCTTCCAAGTCAGAAGGGAATATCAAGCTAAGGGCGCGAAACCTGCTTCTTACTTATCAGAAGCATAGAATTGCTTAATGAAATCAAGCACTATATGAAACCTCATATTCCTAGAGAGGAGTATATGAAGGCCAATTCCTTAACTAAGCTAGCAAGTTCCGGGGAAGCACAACTAATGGGATTGTTTCTAGTAGAAGTATTGACTACTCTTAGCATAGATCAAATAAACATCAGTTAGGTTCTGGAGATAGTAGAAGAGAAAGAGTCATGGATGATGCCAATCAAGGACTACCTGCTTAGGGGAATACTCCCAATAGACCAGAATGAATGAAAGAAGCTCCTTCAAAAGGCACCTTGATTCATAATGCAAGACGGAGTGCTATACTGGAGAGGATTCTCCCCCTTACTCAAATATGTAACAGAGGATGAAGCTTGGAAAATCCTCATAGAAATTCATGAAGGCAGCTACGATGACCACACCAAGGGTCAGATACTAGTAAAAAAGACACTCCACTATGGATATTTCTGGTCAACAATAAATCGAGATGCAACAGACTATACCAAATAGTGCGATCAATGATAGAGATTTATGAAGATTCCAAGAGCCCCATCTTCAGAGCTTCTACAAACGGTCAGTCCGTGGCCATTTGCGATTTGGGGAATTGATATAATCAGCGTACTGCCAATAGAAAATAGGGAGCCAAATACGCTATCGTTGCAGTTGATTACTTCACAAAATGGACTGAAGCAAAACCACTTTCCATGATTACTACTAAGAAAGTAATTAATTTTGTAATGTAAAATATTATTTGTAGGTTTTGAGTATCATAGAGAATTATCACGGACAGCGGGACTCAGTTCAAGAGCCTGAGTTTAAGGACTTCTGTAAGTGTTACCGGATCGAGAAAAGCTATTCCACAGTAGCGCATCCATAGGAAAACGGGCAAGTGGAACAAGTGAACAAAACCATCAAATCCACCATAAAGAAGCGGCTGACAAAAGAAAAAGGCAATTGGGTTAATGAGCTTCCACTAGCACTATGGGCTTATAGAACTACGCACAAATCTGCTATTGGGCATTCACCGTTCGCTTTGATGTATGGTTCAAAAGCTATGGTCCCCGTGGAACTAGAAATCCCCCCTCATAGCAGAATTCACATCAATCAGAGAGAAAATCAGCAGCAGCTGCTTGAATCACACGACTAGATCAATGAGAAGCGGGAGGAAGCTGAACCGAGGGTTGCAGCTCAGCAGTAAAGAGTGGCATGCCACTTCAAATCCAAAGTTTGCAACCATACTTTTAAAGTGGGAGATCTCATCCTGAAATAGATCTTCCCAGGATAGGCGTGCTTGGCCCGAACTAGGAAGAACCTTAGTAGTCGACCAGAAGCTTGGAGACGAAACATTCAAGCTGACAACGATTGACGAAATTCCAATTCCATATGCTTGGAATGATGACTTCCTACAGCACTACTACACTTGATATCTATGTTTCTTATTTTTGCAAATAAGCCATCCATGGATGTTGGGGGCACTGTAAATAGGCTAGACTTGCCTTTCCTTTGATCTTATCAATAAAGTTAGCTTCTTGAAACAATGGAATTGTGTTCATGCAAGCTAAACTGTCGGATCGATGGGGAAAATCAATCCAAACCTTCTAAAATCCAACGTTGCTCTGGCAACGTCGGGAAGGTTCAAAGTCGCCGAGTCGACAAGGAAAATTGACTCAAACTGCCTAATCGTTAAGGGAAATCAATCCAGACCTTCTAAAAAATGGCGTTGCCCCAGAAACGTCAAGAAAGTTCAAAGCCGCTGACTCGACGTGGAAAATTGACTCAAAACGCCGGATCAATGGGGAAAATCGATCTAAGCCTTCTGAAAACTAGCATTGCTCCAGCAACGTCGAAAAGGTTCAAAGCTGCCGAGTCAACGAGGAAAATCGACTCAAACTGCTGGATTGACGGAGAAAATTGATGCAAACCTTCTTAGAACTAGCGTTGCTCTGACAATGTTGGGAAGGTTCAAAGTCACCGAGTCAATGGGAAAAATCAATTCAAACCGCCGGATCAATGAGGAAAATCAATCCAAGCCTTTTGAGAACTGGCATTGCTTTGGCTATATCGAGAAGACCCAAAACCGTCGAGTCAACGAGGAAAATCGACTCAAATTGCTAGATCGGTGGTAAAAATTGGTCCCTGATTTTTTTAGTACCGATATTTCTCTGGCAATGCTGGGAAATTCCAAACCAACTAGCTGGCTGAAAAATCGGCTCATACTTCTCGAAACATGACATCGCCCAAAAATAGGCAATAACAGAAGGAATTAACATAAGCCCGGAGATAGGCGACGTTAGAGGATAACCCAAGGAGTCAGACTTTTCATGTACAAGTTTCCAGAGATATAAATTGGTGCACTGTTGGGATCTCAATACTGAACTCGAAAGAATTTGTTATGACGAAAGATCACGATAATGTATCTTTCCGATTCAAACATCCACGTCGACATTGGTTGATGATGTGAACTTGAAAGATTCCGATCGCATCCAAAGAATTGACAACATCAAAAACTAAACGCTTGGAATCAAGTAGTAGAATCATTAGGTCCTGGAGAAAGGAATTATCGTGCGAATTGGACTAGGGGCAATCGAAAGCATTGCTCAAGATAATAGATCTCTCAACAAATGCTCAAATTCAGCATCCAGAGCAATCAGCCTTGCGGACTGGAGGCACATGCACTTATCCATAGTTGAAACGAACTCAGATTAAGTTCAAATGAAACCAACCGTGGAGTTGGCTACATCAAGTCATATCATAGTTCTGTTAAATCGAACATAGTATTTTTACAATCAAAACAGAACTAAGTATCAGAACATGCTCAAATAACTACGGTAATCTTTTTAACATGCATAGTGTTGCCGTATATAAATACATCACATAGAAACAGAAGTATATAACATAGGAAATTGCAGCGCGACCAATCATATTATATACACATGCAGTTACACATGCATAATGCATAAAATACAAGAAAAGTATACAAAAAAGATTACAAAGGTAAAGCTAATCTTTCGTTACTACTAAAATATTTTGTGTAGGACAAACAGCGGGGGATGGACCCGCACAATCACGACTTGTTTAAAGTAAAAAGTAAAATACAGACTCGTCCAACACAATGACAAAACATGAAAATCCAAACACTCAATCGGCAGACTATCGAGACATTACTTCTTGCTGCCATGGCTACCTTTTCTAGTCTTTTCCGGGTGGGGCTTGAGCTTCTCTCCTTTTGGGTTCCTTACTAAGGGGAGTGCTTCCTTTGAAATGTGTTAACTCTCCTCCATATCCACCAGTTGGCACCTATCCGCACTTTGGCTTGCCTGTCTTGATTGTAAACAAGGTAATCCTGGACTATGTAGCTACGGGCTCTTTCTTTATGTTAAGCATATATTGTTCCTTCTTCAGCCTCTCCACCATTGCCTCTTGGTCCATGGGGTCCGAAGCACCGATAATGTGAACATCCTTTACCAGAGAGATGGAAACGTCCTCCAGGATCTCCAAAGTAGCGATCTTCCTGGAATTAGGACCCGGGCCACAGCTGCAAACAGGAATGGATGAAGTAAACCCCGTAGAGACATTGGTTGATGCAATACAGATTGTTTCGATCCCTGAACCATGCATAGCTGGAGGTGGAGGAGGCAAGTGAGATTGGCTTACAAGTTGGCAAACAAAGTGGTAGAGTTTACAAATATACTCTAGGGAGAACTGAAGCTTCTCAAACACTAGAGAGACAAGAGATATACTTGAGCCCACACACTTCTCCCGGATGATGACTTCAAACTCCCCTGCTTCTGTGATGTGCTCTTTGTCGGCTCTAGATACTTCGAACTGACCTTCAATAGGAGGAACGTATGGCTTATGTGGAGAACTTGCAGAAGAGGTGGGAATCATGTGCACTGTCTTAGAACTAACCCCCACATATATAGGAATACCAGCCGCTTATTCTTGAGACTTCGGAGCAGATGTTTTTTCCTAACCCTAAGATCTCAAATCTTCAAGTGTCTTAGTGGTAGCTTTAGTAACAGCTTGCTCAACCACCTCAGCCAAGATGACCCCTACAGAACTAAGGGCTTCAATATCCAGGGGTCAAGATATACCTTCATCAATGGCCTTAGAATGCATGTCATCAGCCTACACACATCTTTGCAAAACCTCCTCCCAAATGCTAATAAGAGACATGGGCTAGTCATCCATCCACCTTAAATTTTTGTCCATCAGCATATTGGCATAAAAAAATAGTAGGTCCTTGTCGAGATTCTCATACACTCTAGTCATTTCATCTTAGAACTCCTCAACTTCCTGCTGGGAAAATGCAAATTGGAGCTCATTAGCAAGCTGTGCAGCGGATAACTTTTCAACCTCTTCCAAGAGCTTCTTCTTTTCTTCCGCGAGCTTTCATACTGCTTCATGAAGTAAGGTGAGGTCAATAATAGTCAAGTCCCGGGCCTAGATGGCCTCATCTTTTTCTTTGAGGAGCTGGTCTTTCTCAATGGTTGCCCCTTCAACTTGAAGTTTTCTTTGCGAGTGTCCTTGAGTTGGTCCTTCATGGTAATCTGGGTAGTAGTGTGGGCTCGGGATATCTCCAACATCCTCTTATCGGCGTTTGCTTTGGACTTAAAGATGACGTCTCTCTCTCTCTCTTTGATGACTTTAGCTAAGTCAACATCACTCTTATGCATTATCCGATCATAATCAGCTCTCTCCTACTTAAAAGATTGGATGTTAGTGTAATTAATTTTGTTGACTTCCGAGAGGGCCTCACATAACTTCTTCCACTTCTAGCCATCATCGACGCTCATCTCGACGTTCTTTAAGTTCTGTTTTGCCACCTCATTTGGAATGTTGGCAATATCTTGGTCGAACTTGACACCATATAAGAAGAGATGGGGGAAAGTAGCTTACAAGTGAGGGGGGCCAGGAGGAAAAGTAAACGAAGAAGCAGAGACCCCTTTGGAAATATGTGGGATAGTAGCAGTTATTGCACGGGAAGAAGAAGCTTATTAGAGAGAAGTAGCTGGGGCGATATTGTGCAGTGGAACAATACTATAAGTAGGGCCAGTGGGCTCAGAGGAATCTCTTGGGTACTTGGTGGAATCACGGTCTAACTCAATTCTGGACTCTCCTTTTCTCTTCTCTCTTCTCTCTTCCCTTTTCATTCTCTCTATCTCTATCCCTTTCAGCCTAGTGAGCCTCATCAGACTCACATTCTTTCCGCCTTCAACTTTCTTCACCAATTTCATAACAGTGATGCATTTGGGAAACTGGAGTTCGGGCTCTTGATCTATCAGCCTTACAGGAAAGCTTATCATAGAAACCATGTCCCATCGAACCTGAAACAAGAAGAAAGATCGTGTAAATATTGGAATTACAGAAGTTAAGTGTATGCAGTGATATGTGTACGTGATCCTAAGTGAAGTTTGTATGCTGCTAATGACCCATATGTACTTTATAGACCATGTTCGCATGAGCGCAAAAACAAATTTTCTCCACCTTCTTTAATACTTATTCCAGCAGAAGTCGGACCCACTTCGTCCAAAATATCGCTAATTGTAAAATTGATGTCGCTAAGGTCATCAATTTGACAAAAACATCATTAAGATGGTGAGATCGGGCGGCGTTCTCCTCAGAAGTCACTACTACTTGGTCATTTACCACCTCTAGTAGCTATCTTTTCTGGAGGAGGTGAGGTGGGTAGAACAGGACTCATGCCGGGAGATTCACTAAATGATTCGTTCCCCCTCCTCACTAGTGTGGTAGTCGCTACCATCAACGTCAAAGCCGTCACCTTCTTCATCGATAACCAACTCTTTTCCTCTTCTTCTCACGAATCCCTTATCCTTTTCTGGAATAAAGGGAATTTTAACATCTTCACCCCCATCTACGAGAACATCGCCTCTCTCGGGCTTACTAGTTTCTCCTTTAGCAGCCACCTTTGTGTGCTCTTTACTCGATGGACCTTTTGCTTCCCCTTGAGCATACTCGCAAGAGCTTCAAGTGGGGAGAGTGGAGCAAGTATGAACTTTGGAACTGCTCGGTCCTGGAGACTCAACAACGGCAAATCTTCCAGGGTGAAGCAGTCCACACTCCCGCAAGTTCTCATTTGTCAAGAGGAATTTAATGGTGCGTGGACTGGCTCTGTTTGCCTTCAGTACTTCATATGTTCTCCCTTGCTGCTCATTTTTGTCTCAAGCTGGGATGCCTACAAAGAAACATCTTACAAGTTAGAAACCTAGAAATTCCAACACACGAGAAACAAGGGAAAGGAAACTTACATCCAGATATCCAAAGATGATCGAATCCTTTCAGGCATCGTATAAAGAAATATTCGTTCTTAAAAGAAAAATGCTTATTGTGCAGCTTCTCGATTACTTTATGACCCTTCCAGGATTTTATTATTACATAGGATAGGTAGTCTTTCCTTCTCTTGAACTTCAAAAGATAGGTAAGCTCGCTGAATATTGGATGCCAGCCAAGTCTACTCATGAAGAGGATGTATAACGAACTCAGCAGAGCATAGCCATTTAGTTGAACTTGGAACGGAGCTAGTCCAAGCTCTTATAACACCTTTATTGGAGAAGGATTGAACATGGGTTGGCATCGCCCAAGCACATATAGCGGCTGCATGCTGTGAAGTTCAGCAGGGGCGGTGCATAAAATAACCTCCCATCGGCAAACAAACACCATCCCTTGGGATGCCGTGCTTCATATATATATATATGTTTTTAAGAGACTTGGTGGATAAGATAAAAAGCACCTGCTCAGGTCGGTCATGTAAGATCCTCAATCTTGGAGGTAGTTGACCGAAAATGGGTGCAACAGTAACTAATTAGCTTGGGATTCAGGAGCACAAGTTGGCTCGTCTTGGCAGGAATGGATGGCGAAACCAGGGCTATGGAAATGCAGCTTCAGATGGATTAGAAGATCCTTTGCCTGGCTTGAGACTGAAGGACCGACGAGTCATTCTAGACAACAAAACTTGGCATTCAACACAGTCGGGTATGTTTTACTTTGAATTACCCACGCGACCAGCGCTCGAAATCTAAGGGAAGTCGACGTGTGTTGCCCTATCGTATTCTATGCATTGACCAGGGCATGTGCAGTATGCTATCCATACAATGAGTCTAGTGTCCCGAACACCACGAATGGACCATCTTGTGTAGATAGCTCGCTCGCGCTAGAAAAACAATTCACATCGTATATTGAGATTATCTTTTTTGGGACTTACTCATTATCAATTTCTGGACCCGCTATTTGGAGCGACATGGGAAGCTTTTCTTTACAAGATGAGTGGAAGCGCAGAAACAGAAAGGCAGTTCAATGGGATCATTCGATACGTCTAATTTTGAAGCAAATCGTCATATTATAATCTATTCGACGATTAGGACTTAGCCAAATCCTCGAAGAAAGACAGTTGAAGCCAGAGAACAAGATTTTTCTCTAAATTAACTTTTATTTGACCAGGGAAAAACCTAACTTCACCACCGACCAAATCTAATCCAAAAATCAAACATCTCCCTTCAAATTGAAATCACTCAAGTCCAAATCATCATCACCATTTTCACTTTGGCAAGGTCAATCACTACCAACATTATGTTCTAAATCAAGTCGGTCCTAGGGTTTCAAAGATGAATTTGGGCTTAGTTTTCTAGGCTAAGGCAAAGTAATGTCGAGTTATGCCAAATAGCAGCTGCAGTTCCAGGTGGTGCCAATGGCCAGTGTGAGAGACGGTTGGTCAGCGGCGTGGATTAAAGGATAGGTCGGCAACAGGATCACTCGATGAAAGAGTTGGAAAACTCGGAGGCAAAGGAGAGAATGGAATATACTTAGAAAAATTTCTAAGTGCAGAACTTATAGTGGGAGAGTACAAAATAACTTTGTGTTGATTTAAAATAACTCATCACCGACTTATTTTCCTTCCTCGGTTTCATCCCGAAATCATCACAAAAGTTTCCTATTTCAACTTAAAGCACAACGTAGTCTCTAGATTGCATATTATATTACTAGTTTAGAGAAATGGGATTTCAACTACGCTAAAGCAAATAGTTAACAGTGAACACAATGTCCCGAGATGACATTCAAATGATTAACCGAAATTTACAGAATACTAGTCCAGAGCTTGTCCCGATCTAGAGCATGCTTTATTTTCAATGAAAGCATACTCTGGAGGACAAGTGTTAACCAGGTTTTTGACTAAGCATAAGTCAACGGAAGTTAGAATGCCAAGATGAAGACGAAATGACTTGAAATTTTAAAGACACACTTAGACGAAGCATAAAAATTTCTCGGAGAAGTTTCACCTAAAAATAACCTAAGAAAATAGGTAGTATCGAGTAATAATAGGTCAACATCGATTAATTTTCACCCTTCGAAACTCCTTTCCAACTTCTTACGAGTTATTATCTACCTCTTTCATATGTGACTAAGTGATTTTTAAGAGATTTGGATGACTAATACCAAAAGTTGAAGAGATGATGGCTAAATAGAATAAACTAAGTAATGGAGGAACGATCACCAATATAAACTAACAATCAATAGAAACAACATGGGACACATCAATACGAAGTAAGAAGAGAAATGTAAGAGAGTACAAATAATTTCCTGCTAAGGAAATGACTCAATACCAATTTATTTAACTCAGTATCGATTTATTTTGACAACTCGATGAACCCACCTGACTTATTGTGTGATCTTAGGCTATTTACTCTCTCTCTCTAATCGTCTGTAATCTCATACAAACTCAAAGTAGATGCAGGCCAAAGATTGCCAAACCACTATGAAAATCTCGTGTATTTCTAATTTATTTATGTTATTATCAATACTATCCAGTACATCTAAATCATACAGGTTCCCTACCACTCAATCTTGGGTGTTGATCCATTTTTAGCATTAATAACTATATATATTTTTTATAAAATATATATAATTTTTAGAAAAATTATATATATACACATGTTTATATGTGAACTCTATGTATATATGTCATAATTTTTTATAAAAGAAGCTGAAAGCAAAGGTTATATATATATATATATATTATAAAGTATGATCTTAATATGTTATTTTATTGTTATCATAATGTAAATTAAAGTTCGAGAATATAGAAGTAAGAAAAACTAAATATGAACCAAATCAAATACCTTGATCTAGTGGGGTAACACTCGAGTTGATGCTTCTTTTTTTTGAAGTAATATAACCAAAGGTTATATGCATGGATCATGCCACATAATAGGATAAGGATGAGTGCATAGGATAAACAGATTTGAGACACTCACAAGTATATGAAGATAATCTAGCGAATAAGCCAAATGATAAATAACTTTTGTAAGTTACATGTTCGATGGATGATAGGTAATACTGAGTGAATGTTAGTATTTGCTGTAATTGATAGAAGACTATAGCGAATAGTAGTAACCATCTTGATAGTTAAACTACCAAGGTAGTAGCCTCTCCATATGTGTCTGCTCATATAATGAATTTTGGAAATTGAAGACAAATGGGAAAATTTAGTGTATGTATATATGAAACCTTTCGATAAATTGATTAATTAGGAGCGAATAAAATGTCACCCTATGGAGAAAGAAATAACATGTTTAAGTAGGGACTGAGAACACATTAGGTACATAAAAACCCAAGTTTACTTGTATGAAACAAAGTTTGAGACCAAATGATACAAATAAATTTACTTGTATGAAACATGAGAATACTAGTGAAAGGAAAATATGTTCTGTTTTTCGGCATAGACTCAGCATGTATCAATGTAAGGATAAATTATTATGGCTAAATTCATGAATACTAGACCTATTTCTGACTTAAAGTTTATGTTTTTCACTTTAAAGCCTAAGGTTAAAGGTTCATGTATTTTGGTTTTTGACAAATAACCGAATGAGATGACTACATAAAGCATATTATCTAGCAATTCTCTTTTATTATGCAAAATTTATAATGCAACTTTAGTTGCTTTTGATGTAACATAACTCTGATCATTCCTGATGGTATCTTTATATACTGATCATGTATTACATGTTATATATTTCTACAATGGACGATGGTAGTTTAATTTAGCTAGAATGCTGAACATAAATTTCTTTAAGTTATATGACTCATTTTTTTTCATGAAAATGAGCAGAGCACATACTATTGCCTGAAAATAAGATTCTGATGACTGCAACACTTTGGTATTCAATTTTGATCTTAAAGTTACAACGTGAGTCTCACCATAAAAGTTAGATTTTTTAGAATACCGATGTTCCAAACCTATTTACCAAGGAAAACACCCAAATATAAATATAGTTCGTTAAAAAACTAGATCTTAGAAGTTATTGTGAAGTTGACATGCATCTTAGAATCAAAAGACAAGGCTTAGGAGAGTAATTGTTTGATTTTGCAAACAACTAGATTTAGGGGGGGGTATGTGAGCGTCAGAAAGTGATTTTTAGTAATAGTAATAAATTATTATCTTGAGAATTCAAAGAGGCTTTGAGTGTAATGCAAATTTGATTGGACAATTCAGGCTATAACACCATGATAAATCCTTCTTCCAAAAATACACCTTGATATATCAAAATTCTGGTGCAACTTTCTTTAACTTGAGTTATGCATGCTACATGAAAAATATTTTATACTTTTTAAATTTTGATATATGTACTGCTTTTCCGCATTGTACACACGCTTCTACAACTTTCTGCATCAAAGATTTGTTCATTTCCCTTTTTTTCGAAATGATTTCACTTTTTGCAAACTAACGAAGTATGCCTGTAGTTGTTGCATCAAAAGCTCATGTGAGACTATTCTGCATGTGAATGCTTTCTGCTCTATGAGCCACATCGAAAGCAAACATTGAGCCTACGTATGTTCGCAAATATCTTTCGGAAAGTAATACCTAAAACTTATTACCACATGTTTCCTAAACTTTAACATTCAAACCAACTGCCTTAAGCAACTTCAACCCTTCTCTGAAATACGGTCCAATCTTAGATGCCAAAGTCTAGTGGTATCCAAAGCATGAGAACTATCTACCCAACACAAGACTCCTTAAGCATGGTGGTTCCTTTTAGCAGATACAGATTTTAGAACACATCACCCTTTATTAAAACCTGCGAACCCTTGGAAACTTTCAAACTATTCTTCTCCATAGTTACATTGCATCCTATGGATGCCAATTGCCCTAAAGAGGTCAAAGAAACCCGAAGACCTAGAACATAGTGGACACCTGCCAAAGTGTGGATCACCCCATTAATCATGCAAATATGTACTATGTCCTCTCCCAATGCTCTATAATTAACATCATTGCCCATAAAGATTACACTTCCCTCTTCCCTAAAAAAACTAAAGTTATCCATATTTTCCATTATGTAGACCGATGCCCCTGATTCAAAAATCCAATATCTGATACTTTTGATACTGTGGTAGTCAACACATTATTAGATACAGTCTTCTCCACCACAATCGATGAAGATCTATCCTCAGTCTTCCTCCTTAAGTTTAGACATCTCCTTTCCAATGGCTTGGTTTCTTACAATGGTTGAGCTTCCAATCTTTAGAATTTCCTCTCCAATCATTTTCGGGCTTCCTAGATTTGGAACATCCCTTAGGATTCCAAGTCTACTTCTCTTCTCTTTTCCCCAAACAAACAGACCCTGACTACTCCCTGCACCCCTAGCCTCACCACCTCCTTCATTTCATCCCTCAAGTCCACATGTAGAAAATTCGATTTCACATCTTTCAATAACAAAGTATTTTGCCCATATATTAGACTGTTAGCGAAATCCGAATATCCCTCCGAAAAGGAACACTAAAGAACCATCGCCTTCTTCTCTTTCGACACCTTCAAATCAAAAGTCTTTATCTTCACTTGAAAATCATTAAAGAGACTCAGATGCACTTTAATGGAAGTGCCCACTCTCTTCTTCATAGTGAAAAATACATTTAGCAAAATTAGACTCACTGTGAGCGGCTTCTTCAAGTAGAGATTCTCATGCTTGACTCAAATTCCTTTAGCTATGGTTTCATCACTAATCTCCGAGATAACATTCTCCTCCATAGCTAACTACTGGGTGGTAAAACCCAATTTTTCCATTTCTTTCCTCATGGTTGAAATATCAATGGGAAATGTCAAACACCACTTGATGAACCCTATTCCTCTTTAGGGTAGCTTTCTTCCTCCATAGCCACTTCTTGAAATCACTATCCTCGTTCCACTTCTCTATTGCCAACTGATCCTGATGCCACATAAGATCCTCTAACATAGGGTCTTGCTACAACTGGGGTATTTTCATCTTCTTCCAAACTGTAACTACCACCCTACACCCCTATTACCCAAAATAAACGCATAATGCACTACGGAGGTACTCGGCCGATGCAGAATGATAGCCAAGGGTGTAAAGTAACAAAAATATAAGCACAAAACTTGTAGAACATCTCATAGTGCATAAATAAAATATTATACAATAACGTATATGTAAAACAGGCGAGAAAATGATATAATCAAATGAACCATAAATAAAAACATCATAGTGCAATAGGGACAGATTATACAGTAACTGAAATAATAGAGTTTATATATCCTAAATCTCCAAAATAAACTCTAAAGCTTCTCTAAAGATAATATAAGTTCGGGTATAGCTCCACAGTATTGCACAGCAGAACATAAGGGATAATAAGCTCCAAGTATACACATATGAAAGCATAGCCTTCTATTCGTACTCCATATAGCTCCATGCACCATTCAGACCTGTTATCCCTAATCTACTCATTTAACAGTGCCTATGATAATAAGAAGCAAAACACAAAACCTCGGATCAAACAACATTCTAGTGTGAGTGATACATCATCTCAAAAATACTATAAAAATAGTGTATAGTAAATAGGGGCATATGATGTGAAGAACCATACCTGACCTGCACCTGCATCTAAAGAGTTAGCACATAAACATAGTATATGCTAAACTACTGTCACAAGTGGAAAATATGGGATATAGGGATATCTCATATCATCCTAAGCACACAACATACATAACATCCATCCCATAGCCTTGCATCTCTCACTCAAGTGCTTCAGATGTATGATAACTCTTACATATATTCAATTCATTGCCCACGCAGATGGCTATGGGCTGGGCACACGTAGTCGTCCAAAATTAGGTACACGTTGACTACACTGGGTAAACGCAGACTACCCTGTTCCACTCATAAGCATAAATACCTCATGTTCGACCCTACAAGTTATCGTGTAAAACTCGTCCATTCGGTCCACCCCCAAATGCCATAGTCACTTGGCGCATCAAGTTATCATCTTCGAAAAGCCACTGGACATGCATCACAAGTCACAGTGCCATCACACTAGAGTTCCAAAGTCATCGTCGCCATCGTCATGTTTAAGCGCTATGTTATCGCTTCACTAGTCGCCACACGAAATCCAAGGTCATCCAAAGTTATTTGAGTTTCCAACTTCACTCCACATCACACCCAAGACTCCATAACACTCCATGAAGAAATCCCCGAATTATCGTTGCGCCACAATGAAAAATCTCCAATTTTAATTCTCTATTTGGCTATACCCGAGCCAAGCCCCAAGCAACCATTCCCACAACTCCTAGCAACACTAAAACCTGAATAGAATAAATTGTTTGGGTGCTGAACCGAGATGACCCACAAAAACACCGAGGATGACTCCAAGCACTAGGCAAAAATCTTGCTCGGGTACCAAATTGAGTTGACCCACAAAACACCGGGCACGACTTCAAGCAATCACCGAACAACAAATCCCATTTGGCCCCCAAAATAGTGTCATCGGACATCAAGCCAACCTCGAGCAGACTACCACCAAACACCAAACAGTGAAAAAAAATGCGGTAACTTCTCCAAACTCTAATTTCACATTAATTTCGTCGCTATGCTCCATTCTTCAACTTGTGTGCCTTCCATATGCATTTATACAACTCATGACACCCTTAAGCCTATCCGTCGAAGTCTTATTTCATGGTTCCCACCTCTGTTTTACTTCGATAAGTGTTTTCAGCCATATAAGTATATAAACAAACATCATACATGCAATAAACCACATTCAAACATGCATATCACACGATCAATTACAACAAACTAATTAATCACCCACTAAGCTGCTTTAAAAATTGCCAATCTTCAAATTGCCTTATCTCCTCTCTAGAAAGTTCAAATAGTTATTATGACCACTCTGTGGAAAGAGAAACCATCATATCTTTCAAATCGAAGTGGACTCAGATGCTATTTCGGCTTCTATCAAAAGTTATAGTCATTACAAGTTTTTAAGGGTAAAATCGTTTGGAAAAATTCTAAATATAAGAAATGTTAGGAATATGAATTTCCCAGTTATAGAGTTATATAACTTCGTATGAATTTAAAAATAATATGTTACGATCCTCCGATATGTAAAATATGGGTCCTTACACTCTCCCCTTTTAGGAATTTCTTCCCCATAATTTGTAATACAAACAAGGTAAGATCAAGTATAGCTACCATGCATGCCTAATATCTACGAGCAACATATCAAACATCAAACATGCACAAAGAAGCAAGAAATGATACCTACGCCTACTCTACCAATCCAGGATACTAAACTACCTTACATGATATCGAAGATGAAAGTAAATGCGATAAACAAAAACTCTTACCAAATAAAGAGCTCCAGATAAGCGGTCCCCATGCTCTCCTCGGTCTTGCAAATACAACTACTTTTGATCTCAGTCAATTGAACCTTCACCAACTCTACCATCTTTCTTCTAAACTACTTTGTATCAAGTCCAACGATATGAATGGCCTATGAGTTCTCGATGCTTCGGGTTCAATCTTTATATCATTAAGTGGATTTGGTTCAACTATCATGCCTGAGCCATGCATAAACTTTCAAAAGTGAGAGAGATGGAATACATTGTGCATGCCTACCATCTTCTGAGGTAAGTCGACTTTGTATGCTAGGTTCCTAATCCTCTCAAGTACTGGTAAAGGATTAATGAATCTCGACCCCAACTTCCCCTTAGTACCGAATCAAACAACATTCTTCAACGGAGAGATCTTGACAAAATCCATATTGCCAATTGGAACTCTATGTCACATCTTCTTCTATCAATGTAGATATTTTGTCTATCTTGAGCAGCATTCATTCATTGCCTAATGATCTTGATCTTCTTTGATGTCTTTTTAATCATATTCGGTCCAAGTATAAGTTCCTCGGTCGCTTCTCACCAACATAAAGGAGCATTGCATGTTTGGCAATATAATGCCTCAACGTCCTTTTTCATCCCTTTACAACAATATGCCTGCCTCATATCATGGTAAATTTTATTACCGTTGGGGTGTGTAGTCAATTTAGAATGATGGCACTCACGTAGCACCTCATCTCTCAGTCCATCGACATCGTGAACAAATAATCTCCTGTGCTTATAGAGCCAACCGTCACAGTCGAGCCCATACTACTTCATCTCCTTAGACTCTACCTCTTTCTCTATCTTTGCTATGATCTCTGCTAGTCTAGCATCCTTCCTCTACTAGTGTGGATCTGATCAATCAAGGTAGCTCTGATCGTCAAGCTATCCAACACTTCCAGCTCTAACTCACATCGAGGTCTAAAAACATAGCTAGCGATAAACTCCAACCGCTTTCACTCTAGGAATATGGATGCCAAGCTAGCATGTCCCTACTTAAAGCATCAATGACTGAATTTTCCTTACCAGGCATATAGGAAATTCTGAAGTCATAAGAGGCCAGGAACTCTAACCATTGCTGCTGACAAAGGTTAAGCTCCTTCTGGGAGAAGAGATACTTTAATGATTTATGATCCGTATGCAACTTAGACTTCTCCCCAAGCAAATAACGCCTCTATATTTCCAATGCGAATACTATCGTAGCCAACTCCAAATCGTGAATCAGATACTCCTTCTCGTGCAGTTTTAGCTCTCGACTAGCTTGGACGACAATCTTTTCCCTCTATTTAACACTGCACCTAGTCCAGTACCATAGGTGTCTGTGTGTCCTGTCAGTTCCTCATTCCCGCTCGGAATGACCAACACTAGTGCGCTCGTCAACCTCTCCTTTAGACTCAAAATGTGTGCTCGCACCTTGCATCCTTGATCAAAGTCTAATTCTTCTTCATCAAGTTGGTTAACGATGCTGTTATCTTAGAGAAGTCCTTGATAAAACGTCCATCGTATCTCGTCAATCCAAGGAAACTTCTCATGTTTGTAGCAGTCTTGGGTCGATCCTAGTCTTGTACTACTGTCACCATTGTAGGATCTACAACAATACCCTACTAATAAACAACGTGACCCAAAAATCGCTCTTCTTCCTTCAAAAGTGACACTTTGAAAACTTCACCTTCAGTTGGTGCTTCCTCAACACCCTAAGCACCATCTTCAAATGCTCCCTAATGCTCTCCTCGGTCTCACAAGTACAACTGCTTTCAATCACACTCAATTGAACATTCAACAACTCTACTGTCTTCCTCCTAAGCTACTTCGTATCACATCTGAAGATATGAATAGGCATACAAGTTCTCGATGCTTCGAGTTCAATCTCTATATCATTAAGTGGATTTGGTTCAACTATCACGCCCAAGCCATGCATAAACTTTCACAAGTGAGAGACATGGAATACATTGTGCATGCCTACCATCTTCTGAGGTAAGTCGACTCTGTAAGTTAGGTTCCTAACCCTCTCAAGTATCGGTAAAGGACTAACAAATCTTGACCCCAACTTCCCCTTACTACCGAATCGAACAACATTCTTTAACGGAGAGATCTTAACAAAAACCATATTGCCAACGGGAACTCTATGTCATGTCTTCTTCTATCAACGTAGATCTTTTGTCTATCATGAGCAGCTTTCATTCATTGCCTAATGATCTTGATCTTCTTTGAAGTCTTTTTAATCATATCCGGCATAAGTATAAGTTTCTTGGTCGCTTCCCACCAACATAAAGGAGCATCACATGTTTGGCCATATAATGCCCTAATGTCCATTTTCATCCCTTTCGAACAATATGTCTGCCTCATATCATGGTAAATTTTATTACCACCGGGGTGTATGGTCAATTTATAATGATGGCACAAACACACCTCATCTCTCAACCCATCGACATCGTGAACAAATAATCTCCTATGTTTAAAGAGCCAACCGTCACAGTCAAGCCCATATTGCTTCATCTCCTTATACTATACCCCTTCCTCTATCTTTGCTATGATCTCTGCTAGTCTAGCATCCTTCCTCTGCTAGTATGGATCTGATCAATCAAGGTAGCTCTGATGTTAAGCTAGTTAGCACTTCTAGCTCTAGCTCACATCGAGATCTAAAAACACAACTAGCGATAAACTCCAACCGCTTTCACTCTAGGAATATGGCTACCAAGCTAGCATGTCCCTACTCAAAGCATCAATGACTGAATTTTCCTTACCAGCATATAGGAAATTCTGAAGTCATAGAAGGTTAGGAACTCTAACCATTACTGCTGTCAAAAGTTAAGATCATTCTGGGAAAAGAGATAATTCAATGATTTGTGGTCCATATGCAACTCAGACCTCTCCCCAAGCAAATAATTCCTGCATATTTTCAAAGCAAATACTATCGTAGCTAACTCTTAATCGTGAGTCAGATACTTCTTCTCGTGCAGCTGTCGACTAGCGTAGATGACAATCTTTTTCCTCTGTTTAACACTACACCTAGTCCAGTACTACAAGCGTTTGTGTATACTGTTAGTTCCTTATTCCCGCTCGGAATGACTAACACTATTGCACTCGTCAACCTCTCTTTCAGACTCATAAATGTGTGCTCGCACCTTGAATCCTAAATAAAAGTCGGATTCTTCTTCATCAAGTTGGTTAACAGCGCTGCTATCTTAGAGAATTCCTTTGTAAAACGTCTATCATGTCTCGTCAATCCAAAGAAACTTCTCATGTTTGTGGCAGTCTTTGGTCGATCCCAGTCTCGTACTGCTGCCACTGTTGTACGATCTGCAACAATACCCTACTCAGAAATAACGTGACCTAAAAATTGCACTTCCTTCCTCCAAAAGTGACACTTTGAAAACTTCGCCTTGAGTCAATGCTTCCTCAACACCCCAAGCACACTCCTCAAATGCTCCTTCTGTTCTTCCTTCATCCTTGAACAAACAATAATATCATCCATGAATGCAAGTACAAACTTATTTAGCTAGTCCCTAAAAACAATAATTCATAAGATCAATAAAGTATGTCGGTGCATTGGTTAGCCTGAATAACATAATTAACCACTCATAGAATTTAGATGGTGTTACCCCGCCTTTTGGAAAGGCCGTGATACCAGGGACTTAACTGGAGGCCAAGGACAGTCCGTCTTCAAGATCGGTTATGCGCAGGCTCGCTATGGATATTGATGAATTTTGTCCGAGTCCGGATCAGGCTGCAACCGATATGACATGACAAGTGAAGCTATGAAAGCCAAAGTTCCAAATTTCAAGTCAATCCGGGTTCGTATGCTCAAGATATGATCGATACAAATCAAGAGAACACGTTATTCGCATCCATTAGAGCACATCATTTATCCATCAGCTGAAGAGCCTTGTTCAAATCCATCAAACATCTGTAGTTCGTATCCATCAGGTAACCTTGGTTCGTATCCATCAAGTAGTCATTACTTCGTATCCATCGTGAAACCGCTGTTCGTATCCATCAAGCCAAGCAGAGTCGCCATCTGTTCGTATCCATCACATCTTCATTTGTTCATATCCATCAAGTTGGAGCAACTTCGATCGATACGAACAAGGCCACACAATCGATACGAGCTGAGCAACTTGGATCGATACGAACAGAACCACTTCGATCGATACGAACTAAGCTACTTCCATCGATACGAATTGAACCACCTCTATCTGTACGAACAAGGCAACGACTATCGATATGAACAAGGCCACACAATCGATACGAGCTAAGCAACTTGGATCGATACGAACAGAACCACATCGATCGATACGAACTAAGCTACTTCCATCGATACGAATTGAACCACCTCTATCTGTACGAACAAGGCAACGACTATCGATACGAACAAGGCGAAAATCTTGGAAATACTTGGTCGATTCGGCATGAAATGTGGATCGATCCTGGAAACTAGTGCTACGCCAACATTCAGACACGTGCCTGGATCGATACGAACTGGTCGATACGAAGTGCATCGATTCGAACTGAACAACCTACCGAAATCTCTAATTCATATCGATCATAACTCGCAATCCACAAGTCCAAATGCTACGAAATTTTCATAGGAGCTTACGTACAACTCAAAGAACGTCCATGCCAATTTCAACCCGATTGGACCAAATCTTGATCGATACAAAATTCATTCGTATCGATCATGGATCAAGTCGGAACCACGTGGGATCGATCGTGCAGGCCCACCCACGTGCCAGAAGAGGTCTCCCGAGATCTGAGCGGGATATTTGCATCCTACACCTATAAATAGCACCCTAGAGCTTACAGAAAAGAGATCTTTTGGCTCTCTGACGTCCAGAATCTGCTGAAAACATTTTTGCGCTACAAGGCTGCTGTTGTACTCGAATTTCATCACTATAATTCGCTGTAATCAGTTGTAATCATCAAGAAAACATCAATAAAATCATCAATTTCATAGTGGACTTAGGCAATACGCCGAACCACTCTAAATTTCTGTGTTCCTGCGTACTTTCTTATTTGTTTTTGAAGTGTTTGTTAGATAATCCTCCTTTTCCATTTAAATTCTTCATTTTTATCTCTTCAAGCCCTTCCGAAGAGTGTTGTGCCCAATTTAGGTACAAACACTTTGGTGCTTTCACTGAGAAAAAACCCAGTTTTTTCCTTCTGCTCGTTGGATCACTGCCGATACCGGATTGCAAACATCCAAGGAGAAGATCCAGATCTCAATTTCAGAAGTTCTTCCATCCTATTCAGATTTGCTACAAGTCTAGGAGAGAGCTTCATCATCCACCATGGTTAACACAAGGACTACTTCCACAGCTGTAGATCCTGAAGGACGGGACATACAGAATCCCGTTCAACTGCCTCCAACTGAACAGAATGCTACCGGACCATTAGATCCGTAAGGCCCTGTCACCAGAGAAGAATTTCAGATATTGATGCAAGAATTGACTCAGAGCTGCCAACAGCTCACTCAGAAGCTCCGTGCTAATGCAGAACTAACCAACCAACTGAACCGTCAGCGACGAAGGTGATCCAGGAGGGATCAAGCTTCCTATTCTTCCACCGAGAGTTCAGCCTCTTCCGATTATCATCACAGATCTACACGCCCACAGCTAGACGGAAGTTACACAGAGGCCACCGGGCATCAGCATACCTTAAATGTTGGGCAACTGAGAGTTGGCCCATTAACCAGCTGTCAAACTGGACCCTCCTCCCGAGGAGGCGCTACCCCACATCATGTTACTGATAACCGTACCACAACAACAACTGATTTAGATGCTGAGATCCGAAATCGGACAGATCTGAACCATCACCAGCGTGAATACCACCCTGAGCCTTACGTCCCCAAGGACATAGAGCCAAGGAGGCGAGACACGGACCGTCGACAGCGACCGGCCCCTCCTCGCATTATGGAACTTAACCACACCTTGGCCCAGCCTGCTCAAAATGCCCAGATGCCTGATCTGTCAGCAATGATCCATCAAATGATCCGTGAAAGTCAAGGGCTTAACAATGACGAATGAGGAACCTTCCGGAGTCATACTCCTTTTACCGATGAGATACTTTATGCTGAAACACCTCGGCGATTCAGGATGCCGACTTTACCCGTTTATGAGGGGAATTATGACCCTAATCAGCATATTCTGAAATACGAATGGTTGATGAATGCTGCACGAGACGATGATGCAGTCAAGTGCCGAAGCTTCCCGATTTCACTGTGGGGCATAGCGACTATGTGGTTTACCCGACTGCCACCTCGATCTATCTCATGCTTCGATCAGTTGGCAACAAAGTTTATTGAACAATTTCATATGCATGTCGCGAGACCAAAGGATGTTAATACTTTATCCAGTGTCACTCAAGCTCCTGGAGAGACACTCAGGCGTTATTTAGAGAGATTTCATGCTGCATGTGCTGAGATCAGCAACCCAAATGATAACTCTATTCTTATGGCACTGACTAAGGGAATTGAGCCCGATTCTGAATTCGGAAACTGGTTGGCCGGAAAACCCCCCACATCATTGGACCGTTTCTATTCCAAGGCAGCCCAATTCTTGAGAAGGGAGGATGCGAAACAGTCTAGGAAGAAGGATGATGCGGGGCCTGGTGTGGAAGGAGTTCAGAGTAATATTGCTGTTAAACAATCTGGGGAGAGTTCCGAAAAAGTGCAATTGAATATTCAGAATAAACAAGATCAACAAAAAGGCAGTGGTAACCAAAAAAGAAAACGGGATCAAAACCATGGTCCACGGCGTAGAGCTTCAATGTTTGATAATTATACTCCTCTGAATACGTTGCTGGAGAACGTATATCTACAAACTTGCAATAATATTCAGTACAAGAAGCCTGCTCCGAAACAGTCATCGAAAAAGCAAATTCAGACGCGAAAGTTTTGTAAATTCCATGAAAGCTACGGCCATAACACAAATGAATGTCGTCACTTGCAGGATCTCATCGAAAAGTTGATAAGAGAGAGGAAGTTAGAACAGTTTGTTCGGGCACCGCAGTCTGGAGGTGCGGACCCATCGAATCAAAATCATGTGCGGCTAGATAGGAGGAACCCCTTCGTACTGGTGGGAGGTTGGTGATAAACACTGTTTGTGGTGGTCCTCATCCAGTAGACCGAAGCTGGAAGGAAATGGAGTCGTATGCCAGCTCTATCAGGCATCAAGACTTTGAATGTTGTAGTAAGTCCAAAGATGGGGCTCCGGCCAAACAGCAAAGAACGATGGCCGATGACATCGTATTTCGAGGTCGGGATGCCGACAGGGTTGAAGCCCCTACTATTGATCCGCTAGTCATATCAACTCAAGTAGCTCCTGCTTGGATGAAGAGGATCTTGGTAGACAATGGAAGCTCTATGAATATTTTGTTTAAATGAGCTTACACCAGATGAGAATGGAGACTAAAGACTTGAAGCCATGTCAGTCTCGCATTCACGGTTTCAACGGGAGTGCAACTATACCCACTGGAGTGGTGGAATTGCCAGTGGAGCTGGGAATTGGTGAGCGCCGGAGAGTCCGGATACTACAGTTTGTTGTTTTGGATATAAACTCCCCATACAATGCTTTCTTGGGACGACCAGCCCTAGCTGAATTCAGAGCTGCCATCGCCCCATGGTGTTTGACTTTGAAATTCCCTACCGACAATGGTATCAGAGTTGTTCAAGGGGATCAGGCCGCAGGGTGAGGTGCAGCGGAAAGAAAAAGGAAAGAGTGTAGAGGAATCTCTCTGCGTCCGCTTTGCGGATAATTGACAATTAGCGCCTAGGCCCGGGCCCGGGCACCCCAACCATTTCCAAAGAGATCTTGACCCGAGAGATACCAAAAGTGAAGATGAAAGTAAAGACAGCCAAGGTTCTCCGGCCAAACTGACGATCGATGTTCCAATCGACGGTAATGATGACTCGAAGATGATAAAGATTGGATCTCAGCTAAGCCAACAAATGCAAGAGGAATTGGTTGAATCTCTCCGGGTAAACCTTGATGTGTTTGCCTGGACGCACTCTGTTATGTGTGGGATCTCGCCGGACATCGCGAATCACACGCTGAATATAGTCCCACAGTACGTCCCGGTCAAGCAAAAAAGGTGTGGTATGGATCTAGAGAGATCTGCCGCCCTTAAAGAAGAGGTAGATAAGCTTAAGACGAATGGATTCATTCGAGATGCATTATACCCGGAATGGGTATCCAATCCTGTACTTGTCCGAAAGCCAAATGGGAAATGGAGAACATGTGTTGACTACTCAGACTTGAATAAAGCTTCCCCCAAAGACAGTTTTCCACTTCCACGAATTGATCAACTTGTAGACTCAACGGCTGAACATGAACTTTTATCCTTCATGGATGCATACTCTGGCTATAATCAAATACCCATGCACTTACCCGACCAAGAGCATACCATCTTCGTAACCAATATGGGACTCTATTGCTATAAAGTTATGCCCTTTGGACTCAAGAATGTTGGGGCAACTTATCAACGGTTAGTTAATCAAATGTTCGCTGACCAGATCGGAAAGACCATGGAGGTATATGTGGATGACATGCTAGTCAAGTTGCGATTTCTACTGACCACATCAGAGACATGGAGTCAATGTTTAATATCCTTCGAGAATACATAATGAAGCTCAACCCATTGAAATGTCACTTTGGGGTAGCATCCGGAAAATTCCTCGGGTTTATCGTCAACGCTCGAGGAATCAAAGCCAATCCCGAAAAGATCTGGGCGATCAGAAATCTTGAAACTCCAAAAACTATAAAGCAAGTCCAGAGTCTCAACGGGAAAGTAGCAGCACTGAGCAGGTTCATTTCAAAGTCCACTGACAAATGCATTCCCTTCTTCGATCTGATCCGAAAAGGAAAATGAAACTTTGAATGGACTACGGAATGTGAGGGCGCATTCCGAGCACTAATTCAACATCTCTCCACACCATCAATTTTGTCAAAGCCTATCGATCACGAGAAATTGTACATTTACTTGGCAGTATCGGAAAATGCAATCAGTGCTGCCCTAGTTCGGGAAGAAGACCGAATACAAAAGTCAGTCTACTACATAAGAAAGCGGCTTACCGGAGCTGAGAGAAATTATCCGAAGCTAGAAAAATTGGCTTATTGTCTCGTTATTGCCTCAAGGAAGCTCCGTCCGTACTTCCAGGCTCACCCAATCACCGTTTATACCGACCAGCCATTATGACAGGTCCTTACGCGTCCTGAAACGTCTTGCAAGTTACTCAAAAGGAATATCGAGTTAAGTCAGTTTGACCTTACTTACACTCCAAGGCGATCCATTCAAGGACAAGTCCTAGCAGATTTCATTGCTGAATTTACAATCCCAGAGGACTTGCCTGAAACCAGTGAATCTCCCAAGTATATTTGGAAGCTGCATACAGACGGTGCATCAAATGACCGTTGCTCAGGTGCAGGAGTTGTGCTTGAAACTCCCGAAGGTCGATCTATATGTTACGCTCTAAAGTTCAACTTTCATGCAACTAATAACGAATCTGAATATGAAGCCCTATTGGCTGGATTGAAACTTGCCAGAGATTTAAGAATCATTGCGGTGGAAATTTACTGTGATTCGCAATTGATCATGTGTCAAGTTCGAGGGGAGTACCAAGCCAGGGATCGAAGATTGGCCGCGTACCTTGCTCAGGTTCAGGGGACATTGAATCAGTTTGACTATTATGCTATTATTACATACCGCGAGAACACAACCAGAAAGCTGATTCGTTGGCAAAGTTAGCCAGTACAGGTGAAGCACATCAGATGGGACTTGTTCCCGTAGAGGTATTATCTTCGCGAAGCATTGATCAGATGGAAACCGATTGGAAATTTGATGTCGTTTCCGAAAGGGAATCATGGATGACTCCATTCAGAAATTATCTCGAGGACGGAACCCTGCCAGAGTGTAGGAGTAAAAAGATACAAATTCTTCGAAAAGCTTCTCGGTTCACCATTCAAAACGGAGTTATGTATAGAAGAGGATACTTTGTTCCTTTATTCCAGTGTATCGCTCACGATGAAATCAAACGAGTATTACATGATGTACACGAAGGAGAATGTGGCGATCACACCGGAGGGCAAGCACTCGCTAAAAAAGTACTCCGGTATGGATACTATTGGCCGGCTGTAAACCGTGATGCAGCAGATTATGCCAAGAAATGTGATAAATGTCAAAAGCATGCTCGGATTCCCAGAGCCCTTCCTACTGTGATAACTCAAATGGTCAGCCCATGGCCGTTTGCAGTATGGGGCATTGATATTATTGGCTCTCTACCTCTAGCCAAAGGTGGTGCGAAGTACGCCATCGTAGCAGTTGATTACTTTACCAAGTGGGCAGAAGCTGAACCCCTTGCTACAATCAAAACAAAGAAGGTGATCAACTTTGTAGTGCGCAACATCATCTGCCAATTTGGTCTCCCACGTACTATCATCACCGACAACGGGACCCAATTCGATAGTGCCGAATTTAAGGATTTCTGTCAACGATTCCACATTCAGAAGAAATTCTCCGCAGTCGCACACCCTTAAGCAAATGGATAGGTTAAAGCTGTTAATAAAGTTATAAAATCCATTCTGAAGAAACGACTGGAAAAAGCCGGGGGCGAATGGGTCGATGAAATTCCTATGGCCTTATGGGCCTACCGTACAACCCACAAGTCCGCAACCGGTCACACTCCATTCTCTCTCTCTTATGGTTCAGAAGCTGTTATTCCAGTCGAATTAGAAGTACCTTCTCATCGTGTGACATACTACGATCCAAAGACGAATGCTATATTACTTGCTGAATCTCTCGATTTATTGGATGAGAAGCGTGAAGAGGCTGATCTGAGGTCATCCGCATATCGAAGTCGAGTCGCCCGATTATACAATGCTAAGGTCCGACCCCGAACCTTTGAACTTGGTGATCTCGTACTCAAAAGAATTTATCCGGTCCCTTCGCATATGAAGCCAACTTGGGAAGGACCATATGTTATTGAACGAAAGCTCGGAGATGGCACATTCAAATTATAGACCGTTGACGGTCTCACTCTCCCGAGAGCCTGGAACATCGAGAATCTCCGTCGCTACTACACATAACAGGCTCTGTTTATTTATTCAGTCTATTTTTCATTTGCAATTGGTTTCTGCATTTCGAAATTAGAATTTGTAATAAGGCAACTAACTTTGCCGTATTTTCTTATTTCAGCAATAAAATACAATCTCTTCCCAGAGCTGTGATTTACTTGAAATACTTCGTATGATCATCACTATGCACGAAGAGCTAAGTTCCATCATACAGTGGAATTTATTCAAATAGGGAGTGACTGTGATACGACCGGTCACTTGCTAAGTGAATCCCGAGCTCGAGGACAAGCCATCGCACCAAAGTCAAAAAAGGATTGATACACGACAATCCTTCACCCAACGACTTCGCCCGTATTTGAACCAAGTTTGAGGAGGGTGGACCCGTCCATCTAACGACCTCACTTGTTAACTCAGGGTGGATGTGATCCGACCATCCACGATCCTGATACACCTTTCGTTCCCAGAGTGCGAGCGAAATTCAAAAACATACAACAGATGTGACTGACCATCTGTTTACCAACTCCGGATTCCTAGAATATGAACCGGAGTATAAACATCAACTAACTCTAAGTTCCCAGAGTGCGAACTAGAGTATAAAACATCACCTAACTTCAGATTCCCAGAGTGCGAACCGAAGTATAGACATCGAAACGATCCGGATTCCCAGAGTGCGAACCAGAATGTAAACGTCAACCAACTCCAAGTCCCCAGAGCGTGGACTGGATTATAAAATGTTAATCTACTGTAAGTCCCCAGAGCGCGGACCGGGGTATAAATTCAAGTCGGGTGTGATTGAGCGCCCATGAATTTATTTAAGTCCCCAGAGTGCGGACGAAATGATAAGTGCCAAGCAAACGTGGTTGATCGCCCGTGAAAATAACTTAAGTCCCCGAAGCGTGGATACCATCATAAATAAAAGAGTGAATGTGATTCAACCACTCAAAATCCCATTGTTTCAACATCACATCAACCCAACAATGCTAAGCATGCTGCATTGAAAGCGAAATACGAACGCTAACCGATCTTTAAATTTCATCCCTGAAACTGGGGGCAGAACTTAAGTGTCAATCACTAACTGAAGCAGTGCAATATCGAAGTTCAACTTAATCTCCAGTCGTGACTTGTGGCCGTGATTTTAGGACTTGACGGATGAACTCAAACGAGATTCAAACGTTGAAACTTCACAAGTGTACTGAACAAGGAATTCAAATGCTGGAACACTTAAGCAAATAAACACACATCGAGTTCAAAGCAAAATAAAGTTTCATTTCAACTGTTTGCGAAAAGAAATTATGTACAAGTTGGTCCCAAAAATTCCTACTAGCGGGGGCCGAACCCGCATCTATACATGGCCTACCAAAGAAAAACGAAGATAAATTCCAATCTATCTACCAAAAATAAACCGAAGAAGAACGTCTACTCTTTTTTCTTTTTCGGCTTACTTTTCGGTGTTGACCCACTAGAGCTGCCACTTACCTTTCTTTTTGAGCATTTTCCTTTCGGCGGCTGATCTCCAGGAGGAGCATGATATCAACTTCCTTATTCGAGCTCAAGTGCACGGGAATGTTCCCTGAAGGCGAAGTCGGAGGAACCGGATCGATTATAGGAGGCGGGATAGGCGCGCTGGTGTCAATAACTGTACCACCAGGTGATACCATCCTTAATGGAGCCAGACCAGGTGTCGCCATCCCACCTCCACATCTACCGCCATGAGCCGCTGCCTCCATTTCAACGTCAATTTTGGCCAATATTTTTTCTTCACGAATTGCTTGGGCCTCGCTGGGGGCATCAGTGGTTGGCATTGAAGAGCCAGTAGCTGGTGCGCTTCCATCCATAACAAATGGCAGGTCCGCAAAAGGATCGCTGTGATGACCGAGGAGTTCCTCCATCATCTGTTCATCGAAAACCAGAGTACACCCTTACGTTCCGTCAGTCGATGCCGTGGTCGTTTTGGTGATTGCTTCAGTTATTATCGCCTCCTGCATATGATGTGATTCTTGAGTCGTAGGAGGCACGACCGGTGCAGCATCAATCACTGGACAAAAACAAAAGAAGAACTGTTAGTACTTAATTCGGATGACGACTCCGATTTTAGATAAGCATCTAGAATGTTCAGAATACCTTCCTCAATTTGGCTTGTGGACGGCTGAACAGCCTCAGAAACTTGTTCTCTGGCCGGAGATAGCTGCGGCTGATCCGGATTATAGGCAGGAATGGGCTGGGGATCAACCACATGTGCAGATTCAGGCTGATTTAGGGCAGGAACTTCAACACTCACATCATGATGCTCAACACCCGAACCTTCTCCGACCTCCAGGTGTTGGGTGCCGAGCCTTTCATTTTCATGTAAAATCATTGACTCGTGGAGAATCTTTCGTTCATCTTTGTTTAACATACGATTCTCAAGCTCAAACTCGTCGATTGATTCACCCAGATGCATCGCCTTCTCCTCCTCAACCAATCGGCCCCAAGCGTTATATAGATGAGTCGTGTAGTTATCGAGCCAGGCTAGACTTCTGTGCCTCAAAACGTTGGCATTATAAACGATGTGGAGATCTTCGATATTAGCTTCTAGCCTAGACTCAGCCATTCAAACCTTCTCCTCGACCTTAGTCTCCACCACTTGGACCTTAGCCGTGGCCGCGTCCCATTCGCCCCGAAGCATGACAGCCTGTTCACATGCCTCCTGGGCAGCTTTGTTTGCGTCATCCTTTTCCTTGATGATTTCGAAATATTTAGCTTTTAGTTCAACAAGTTCTTTTAGAGCGGCGTCCCATTCAGCTGTGACAGTGGTGTTTCGATGACCCATTTGCTCCACCAAGGCATAGTGTGTCTGCCTCATCCTCTCCATGGCCAAGTTTGCCTCATCGGCCTTCTTGGTGGCCTCTATCTCTGATTTCCGAGAGGACTCGGCTTCATCAGTAAGCACTTGGATGATGCAGTCCTTCTGAGCGAGATCAGATTCTAACTTTTCGATTATTTTAGCCCGCTCAAAGGCCACCTTCGATGCTTTCTCTGCCGCCTTCACCCACTCTTTGTACTGGGAGTAAATGTCATAAATGTAATCATGCATTGTGCTCTCTGCTTCCGATGGGATTCTCTTTAAATGAGGGGGAAAACGTAGCCATCAAAGCATATGTTTGGAAACTCTTTCCTTAGCCGAGCAATTTTAATAGCCCCTTCCCCAATGGGCTTAGTGATAGCTTGCTCAACAACGATGGGAGGCTCAACCTCAGTTCTATGGCGCTGCGACTCGGACCGAGGAGCATGCGAATATGGTTTGTAATAAAGGGGCTCCACCGGCTGTCTTCCTTGGCCCGAAGGTTGCGTAGGAATTCTAGGAGGAGGAGAGCGAGATCAAGATCGATGTCTATAGTCCCTATCTCTATCTCTCTCATGACGTTCCTGGCTAGAGTACCCGCGATCGCGGTCTCTATCTTCCTCCCTCCTGCGTGACTCATAATATGAAGAAGATCGGCGAGCTGAACGAAGACTTCCTAACGTCGACCCTCGTCCGGACATTGTACCTATAAAAAGAAAAAGAAGCAGACATAGTGATTTCTTGAGTTGAACAACTTATGATTGGAAATCGTGTAGTGCCGTGAAGTGTGTATGTATGTGCAACCCCCCGACCAACCGGAAATGTCGGCCGCACTTATAGGAACCGACTCGCTTAGGTCAAGAGAACTATCAAGCTCCTCCAACCCGGTGTCATGTTGAAGTGACATGTAATCCAGAATCGGAATATCGGCAAGCCCTTCAAAAGGACTCTCTGTTGACGAGGAAGGAGCCTTTGAAATTCTAATGCCAAGAACCGGCAAGGAAACAACAACTGATTTCCACCTCGAAGACTTAGAACGTTTGTAAGCAGCGGCCTTGCCTTTTCTTCTTCCTTTTTTCGCTTGAAATTCGGCCGAGGGCCCAGCTACAAGTTCATCATCCGTGGGCGTTCTCTCTTCGTCAACCCTTTAATTATTACGACCTCGGGTGTTTTGCTTTTCAACTGCTTCTTCGGGGCTGCCCTAAGTGTCCCTTCAAGCTTTATACTATGATTCCGCTCAATCAGTCCGACGATTCTCAAATTTCTGTCGGTTAGAACCAAATCGATGTCCCTCATTTCACTTGGAACTTCTTGAAGGACTCTTACTATTTCTTTGAACTATCCACCTTCAGGTCATGAAATTGCAGCTGTAAAGAAAAAAAGATATTAGTCTACATCAACTACTATTATTTGGATAACTCTTGAAGAAGACTGTAACAATCACATCTGACTAACCATCGGTCGAAAAATCCTGGGGGGCATCAGACATAGAACCATTCCGTTTTAAAGTAACTCAGCCTTGTCAAGGATCCGGTTACTACTTGACAATTCCTGACCACCTCCAGGAATGTACAAGATGGGCTATCTCCTCCACTCTTGATGTTAAAAAGATATCTAATCTCTGTGGGAGCCGGTGGCCGAAAAAGATGCTCCATGAATACAATAAATAAACTGTTCAGCAGAGCATATCCATTGGGATGTAGTTGCGATGGGGTAATTTCGAGGAAAGACAACACTTCCCTAATGTATTGGTTGAAAGGAGGAAGTGTTCCTACTGCGCACGCGTGGCGGTTGAAGGCATTAAACCCCTCTAGGGGAGCGTGCGGTCTATCATTTGGTCCCGGTAATAGAACATCGTCCAATGACAAACCGTGCCTTAGACATATACATCCCAACATGTCTTCCGAGACATTGGACGGTACTGAATCTTGCGGGTTTGCAATGAAAGTTGCTCCTGGAAACTCATCCGGAGCTGGGTCTATAACTTCGGCCGCGATGGCCGGAATCTCTAGGACAAAGGGAGATGAATCTTGAAGCTCTTGCTGTTGTGAACTTATGGATTCCATAGCTAATCAACTTATTAGAAACCATCATTAGACAATAAAAACCCAAGTGTTCCCCAGTGTAACGTGCGTGAATGTGTTGTGCAGTGCAATGCTGTAAATTACTTGACAAATTCGATAGAGTGTGAGAAAACGTTCGAATGACGAGACTTCGAAATTCAACTGGAGTGACCGTCATCGCTGACCGTCACAACCGTACCATCCAGATTTTAGAGACCGATCTGAATTACAGTCTATTAAAATTGTGTTCAGTTACAAGTTCCATCGACGAGCTTCGAAGGGAAGTCAAATATGCAGTCCAACGGTCAAGTCCAATTATACCAGAGTGAAGCTCGTCGGAGTCAGGTGTTCAAATGAACAAGAGTTTTCAAAATCATCAAAGTTAAGCTCGTAGTTGATCACCAAAGTTCGAGTTCGCATCGATCAATGAAGCTGTTCGTATCCATTAGAGATACAGATTCGAATTCGTATCGATCACTTAAGCCACTTTCGTATCGATCCCCTGGCACGTAGTACGTATCGATCGGAGACAATAGAATTCAGAATGATAAAATGCAACCTCTTCGTATCGATCAGCAAGTCTGAGGCCTTCGTATCGATCATCTCGAGTCGATACGAAAGCTCCATCGTCAGTCGATGCGAAGACTTCCACTTCACCATTTCGAAGTCCTATTATCCAGATCGATTCGAACGACCCATTATCCCTCCAAAGATACGAGACAATTTTACCAACCGATACGCAGATGTGTTCCATCTGAATCGATACGAACGCATCCTTTATCCATCATCGATACAATGGCTCCCAGATTTCTTCTTCTCCAGATCGACCCGAGCTCCATCTTCTCCTTCCTCGACCTCGCACAAGATCTACTCCTCCAAACAATGTTCAGACATGAATTCGAATGAATGGCACGAGAATTTGAATCTCATCATTTTAGGATTGAAATTTGTTCGATTATTTACCTGATTTCAATGAGCAGTTCAGGGGATTAATAAAATATTTTATTTGGAGACCAAGGTATTCTTTCTTCTCGTGTTCTCTCAATCGATACGAAGACAGGAGAAGTAAAGTGAGCAAGTAAAATTTCTCTAAGTGTAGAGTTGCGTATATATATGGAGGGTAAAAAAAACGGTTCGACTCCCAGTCATCGTGACCGCTTCCAACCGGTTCCTCCCCAGGTCGATATGGATTGGCTATTCGTATCCAACAGCTCGAGCCTCATCGATACGAAATGTGCAATGAAGTTCTTTCTAAAACATTGGATCCCATCGATACGAGGCACTTATTTCGTATCCATCGTTTTCGTCTCCATCAGAGGCGCATCGATGCGAATTGCACCGTTCGTATCCATCAACATGCAACCCATGAAGACTTACACATCGATACGAATAGTACCTAGAGGACCAACTACTCTATTCGCATCCCTCATAAGACCATCGATGCGAAATGTTTATTTCGTATCCATCATGCGAATTACATCGATACGAAAACCATCTTTCGACCTTTTACATCGGTCCCGGAGAGGATCGATGCGAAGGGACATTCCAAAACAACCATCAAGCGTTGTTACAACTCGAATTTCACATCGGTTCAGGAGAGGATTGATACGGAACTAGATACGAGAGAACTGACAACGACTCATGAACGTGCGACGTTAACGAGAGTCAGGTTAACATATATCCATGTATGTAGGACTAATTTTCAATTTTCAAAATTCACAGGTCGAATGTCCACCTGATGAACAATTACAACAACAAAACTAATAGTCGCCATCATACATCAATCAGTTACAATAGCACACAGTACAATAGTGGGCAGTCTACAGTTCATAATTTATGTCTCTATGGATCAATCAAAGATTATAACTTCCAACGCGAAGACGATAACTGTTTAACAAGTTAGATGGAACTATTTAGAGTAAAGATTGCGGCTTTTCAAAGCACGTCGTGTTCTCACAAGACGTACTTTGGGGGGCAAATGTTACCCCGCCTTTGGGCAAGGCCGTGATACCAGTGACTTAACTGGAAGCCCAGAACAGTCCGTCCCGAAGATCGGTTATACGCAGGCTCGCTATGGATATCGATGAATTTTGTCCATGTCCGGATCAGGTTGCAACCGATATGACATGACAAGTGAAGCTATGAAAGCTAACGTTCCAAATTTCAAGTCAATCCGAGTTCGTATGCTCAAGATATGATCGATACAAATCAAGAGAACACATTATTCGCATCCATCAGAGCGCATCATTTCGTATCCATCAGCTGAAGAGCCTTGTTCGAATCCATCAAACATCTATAGTTCGTATCCATCAGGTAACCTTGGTTTGTATCCATCAAGTAGTCATTAATTCGTATCCATCAAGCCAAGCAGAGTCACCATCTGTTCGTATCCATAACATCTTCATTTTTTCCTATCCATCAAGTTGGTGCAACTTCGATCGATACGAACAAGGCCACACAAACGATACGAGCTGAGCAACTTGGATCGATACGAACAGAACCACTTCGATCGATACGAACTAAGCTACTTCCATCGATACGAATTGAACCACCTCCATCTGTATGAACAAGGCAACGACTATCGATACGAACAAGGCAAAAATCTTGGAAATACTTGATCGATTCGGCACGAAATGTGGATCGATCCTGGAAACTAGTGCCACGCCAACATTCAGACACATGCCTGGATCGATACGAACTGGTCGATACGAAGTGCATCGATTCGAACTGAACAGCCTACCAAAATCTCTAATTCGTATCGATCATAACTCGCAATCCAGAAGTCCAAATGCTATGAAATTTTCACAGGAGCTTACGTAAAACTCAAAGAACGTCCATGCCAAATTTTGACCCGATTGGACCAAATCTTGATCGATACGAAATTCGTTTGTATCGATCACGGATCAAGTCGGAACCACGTGGGATCGACCGCGTGGGCCTGCCCACGTGCCAGAAGAGGTCTCCCGAGATCTGAGCGAGATATTTGCATCCTACACCTATAAATAGCACCCTAGAGCTTATAGAAAAGGGATCCTTTGGCTCTCTGACGTCCAGACTCTGCTGAAAACATTTTTGCGCTACAAGGCTGCTGTTGTACTCGAATTTCATCACTTTAATTCGCTGTAATCTGCTGTAATCGGTTGTAATCATCAAGAAAACATCAATAAAATCATCAATTTCATAGTGGACGTAGGCAATACGCCGAACCACTCTAAATTTCTATGTTTCTACGTACTTTCTTATTTGTTTTTGAAATGTTTGTTAGATAATCCTCTTTTTCCATTTAAATTCTTCATTTTTATCTCTTCAAACCCTTCCGAAGAGTGTTGTGCCCAATTTTGGTACAAACAGATGGCATACAAAACAGTGTGATCGGCACACTCTCCTTCTCCACTCTTGGTTGATGAAACCCCATCATAAGGTCTAACTAATTGAACACCCTAGCACCATGGAGCTGATCGAACAAGTCATTAATATGCAGGACTAGATACTTGTTCTTCTTCATCACTTTATTCAGCCCTTGGTAATCTAACACAACCTTAGAGAGCCATCGTCTTGCGTAGCAGACACTAAGGGTGTTCCCCACTCAGATATGCTTCTAAGAATGAACTCTCCCCTCAATAGGTCATTCACTTGCACTTCTAACTCCTTCTGCTTTCTGGGTGCCATGCACCTTAAGCACATAACTATCGACATGGCATCCTTCATTAAGTCTATGTGAAAATCAATCTCTCAACGTGGCGGTAATTTAGTCACCTTTCCAAACACGTCTAAATGCTCTTTTACGATAGGCATAGATGACAACTCATCCTATGGAATGTCGAGTGAATATAGAAAGCTAACCATAACTTAATCCTTCGACAGGTGGCTAATCACTGCCGTCCGACCCTCCATAGCCCCAATCGTCACCAACGACCTCTCGTAATCCACAACTACCGCATATTTCCTCAGATAGTCCGTCCCTAAGATAATACCAAACCCCACAAAACTTAAAACGAAGTAATCATAAGCAAACAAATATCCATGACTTGACAAGGCTAAGTCTCGACCAACCATGCAAATGGTAGTCGATCCTCCAATAGGATTTGTAACAATCAAAGGTCGGTCAAATATCTCGGGTTTCACCCCAATCTATCAACCAAACCACAAGATATGTAGGAATGTGAAGCCCAGGTATCGTACAAAACATGCACAGGTGTATTAGAAATAGAAAGAATACCCTACATAATGATGCTTTCCCCTTCTCCTTTGTCAATGGAGCACTCGAAAAAGTTGGAATAGCATTCAAAGCGTAAGCTGACACAACCTACTTATTCTTCAGCGACTCTGTGCAATCCTTCTTCATACTCCGAATTGTTGCAGTAGAAACATCCTTTCTTCTCGTTTCTGCAACCTTTGCTAAGATGGCCCATCTCTCCACAATTATAGTAAGTAGGCTCCCACTTGCACTTCTTTTGACCCTCCCCTTCGAAGCATCTTGTTGTTGTCCACCTTCGTCTTGCCTCCCCCTCTGGCTTTCGGCTTTGGCTCATTCTAGGGAACAACAACTTACATGGGCTTTGTTGGTGGTAAAAATGGCTACTAACAAATCAGTAATGTGAAAGCATGACCAATCCAATAGCACTACCAATCAGAGAATAATATAAGTTCATAGATCACAGATTCAGTGTAAAAATTAAATGAACACGTAGATTTTATAATGGTTTGGCAAACTCTGGCCTACGTCCACTCCAATAATCTTATTATTTATACAATAAGATTAAAAGTACAGTTGTTCTTGCTTTAGAAAATTAATGGAGGAAGAGAAGAGAGTGAAGAAGAAGAGCCACAAAAAAGATCTCTGAATGAATGCCAAGCCTGCTGTATTTATAAGAGAAGACATGCAAATATCTCATTCAAAATTCAGATATGGAATCTCCAAGCCAAGACGACACAACCCAAAAAAATTCAGGCTGATCACTCACCCTAAGAGGGTTCAAAGCCGACCCCTCTTCCATTTATGGTGGGGCCCAATGATTCCTTATGTAGTCCCCCTACTCCTTCACATCATGTTTCCAAAGTGGTTTCCCATGTTGATGAGTCTTTCGTTGAGTATTGAGAAATCATCGTTGAGTTGAGCTGCGATGCCAATCAAGCGATCTATAACCATATTAATCCGATCTGATCCCTTGCCTAAGGGAAGTGCCAATCCCATATTTAGCCAATTCCAGGGTGTCATCCATCTGAATCCGCTCAACTATCGTCTATAGCCTTGTTTATAACTGATCTCCAAGCTTAATAATCACATCTCTAGGAATCCTGCCTTGATGATCATAAAATCAATTTGGCCAAATCCTTTGACATACTACCTGGCCAAAAGACGGTATAACATTTCCCCCCAAAATATGCCTTGTGGTAGGAAGGCATGTTTTGAATTGCCACAATTCCGAAGTCTAGAATCCATCGATAGCCAAAGTATCCAATCTAAAATCCGATCCATTACCAAGTCAAATCGCCATGAGTTGTCTAACGTCCGACCGGGAATTCATTAATGACATCCGCGACTGTTCCGAGTCGATAATCAATTCTAAATCCATTCTAAATCCTTAGCCAAATCCATATCCATCCAAATCCGTTAACTAAATCCACGATCTCTCTGGATCGTTATTCAAGTCCAAAGCCATGATCTCTTCGGATCATCATCCCAAGTCCTTGACCTCTCTGGATTTTTGGCCAAACCCATGGCCTCCATGGGCCAATATCCAAGTCTGTGACCTTTCCAGGTCAATATGCAAGTTCGATACCTCTCCGAGTCATTATCCAAATCCATAACCATTTCAAATCCTGGAAGTCAGTAAGCCAATCCACGATCTCTCTTCGATTTTATGGTCTCTTTGGATCGATCAATGGTCTCTCCCGACTCTTGCTAAGCTCAATCCAAACTTAACAACGAGTAAGCCGATCCTATCGCTCTTCGATGAAGCAACTCAACCCCTACACTCTGGCCCTTTTAGGGCCTATAGTGATGTCATGATCCTCCTTGACCAATTATAGCCTCCCCTGGCTCTTGCTGGAGCCCATCCTGTCACTCTTTGGTGAAGGGAGGACGATGAAAAGTAAGACAATCCTATCACTCTCTGGCGAAGCAGTGCTACTTCATGCACTCCAGTTTAGTGACTCTGAACACTAAGCGATGTCTTGGCCTTCCTTGGTCGATCATTGCCTCTTCGGGCTCTTTACAGACCCCTTCCAGCGCACTTCGGCGAAAGGGGAAACATCGATAAGTGAGTCTATCCTATCGCTCTCCGACAAAGCGACTCACTTCTTGCACTCTGATCCCTGACTCTCCAGCCAGGGACATAAAACGATCCAGTCCGTACCGACTTCCTTTCCCCGGCTTTGAATCTCTGGTCAAGGTCTTAATCCATGTATGAGTCCATCTTCTCGCTCTCTGGTGAAAGGACTCACACCTTGTGGTTATTACCCCGTCTCTCCGGTCAGGACAATAGCAACGACCTGTTTTGTTCATTGCATTAACATGGATTTAAGTGTTGTAACATGTTTGGAGGCCCAAAACTAAGCTACGGATGCTGTAGTCGTCAATAGTTATTAATCCTCGACGACCAAATACGGTGGTGTTAGTTTCATTGGTACACAGAAACACAATAATATGGAAAAGTTTTAAACTTCAAACAAATTCACATTCCATATCAAAACATTTCCAATTCATTACATAATCCCATGTTCGCAAACCACGTTCAGAAAAATATATTTATTACAACATACGCCCAGAGCGACATATGAAGATGCCCCTTGGGATGGTCAGAGTATAAATGGGCAATAACAACTTTTCCATTACAAACAACACAACGGAATCAAAAGAAAAGAGAACTCTATATAGCTTTCATGCCTCCTGCACGTCTTCGGAAGCTTATTCGTCTTAGGAGTTACCTGAAAACCTCAACCCTCAAAGTACTCAAAATCAATTAAGTACCCGAGAGTTTAAGGGGAAAACATAAACTTTGAGTCAGACATAAAGCCTGGTATGAATAATAATATATCATATCAAATCATTTAGATATCTAGTGAGACCACGCCGCTTAGCGAAATAGGTTTCCCCTTATTAGTATCTCAAAACTTTTACAAAACCATACCATGCTCCTGCATCCACATTGTTAAAAAAATTCAAAATAGTATAATATGATGATATGAAAAACAGTTGAATAAATTCTAGATTACCCATCCCTATTCAATTATTAGACTATCTGTCTCAGTTATAGTTTCTAGGATTACTATTAACCTGTTAGTTTTCATGGGCTGACTAATAACTAGTTAAATATTTAAGGACTCCCTGTCCAACTACATTTTTTTCATGGGATCACTATGAACCTATTGGTAACTCCAATATTACTATTATCCTAGATTTCATGGGTTGACTAGGAACCTATTGGTAACCCAAATATCCTTTCTTCTTACCCTAGTTTTCATGGGTTGACTAGGAACCTATTGACATTTGTCAATATTACATTCGGATATAGTCTTCATGGGATAACTACAAACCTACTGGTCCTAGCAGTATCCAATCATAGATTTAATGGGCTTACTATGAATCTGTCTATCTGACATCTTCCTTTACACACAGTTTTCATGGGCTAACTATGAACCTATTGACCCCTGCCAATATCATACAGTTTTCATGGGCTTACTGTGAACCTATTGGCTCCTGCCAATATCTTTTCTTTATATTTAAGCATCCTTTATTCTGGTCTTCCTCACCTCCTAGATGAAATTCTACTCATTCAGAAGTTTGTTCAATTTATTTTCACTACTGGGTTAACCAAACTGGTTCTCCTACCCTATATCCCCAAAATGCAGTTATGGGACCATTATAAAGTGAAAATATTCATATTAGAAGAAGCAATATAAAAATAGCAATACCACACCTGGGGGTTTAATTTATCGAAGGTAGCTTCTTCTTAAAATCCTTTATAAAAACTCCGTTAATATTGCCATGGGTTTTTCCTTTAAAAATAGAGTTTGGGTCATAAAACTTTTTGATACCTTTGAAACCTAGCTTTCGATTTCATAGGATAACATGCTTCGAAAGCTCTTAAAAACATTAGGCTTTTTCCTTATAATACTTTAAATTCTACCTTTCAAAACCTTTCTAATATATTAAAGTATTAGCATTTAACTTTAGAAGCTTTAGCTTCAAAACCAGTTGAAAGTACCCCTTTCGACACTTATGGAAGTAACCCTTCCGAAACCATTGAAAGCACCCCTTTTCGAAAGCATTGGGTTTATACTTAAAACATAATTTTGGTCAAAGTGAATATAGTCGAAAACATCTGTTTCGAAACCATCTTTATCATTTATAAAATATTGGGGAACCATGATGGCCTCGGCACCATCTCTTTTAAAAGCATAAAACAGCTGGGTATAACATAAGAAGGTTGGTGTCAAAACCCTTTTCAAAGCCATCTCCTTAGAAACCCCTAACCCCTATCGAAAGCTTTAGGAAGTGGCTTAATCTTTACAAAACAAAGTACCTTTCGACATCATAGATATCTTCTATACCATCGAAAGGTCAAAGAACGACAGCAGGGTATCGACTAGGTTGGAACCCCTTCGTTTAAAACATTCTTTCTGAAGTAAAGAACCTAGTCGAATGCACTTACAAATTAATGGCAACCCTTTTGAAACATCATTAAATCTTCTTTAGAAACCAATTGCTTCGACACTGTCGAAGGCTTAAAACAAAACATAGGCAGGCGCTTTTCATTATAAAAACAAACCAAAGTTTTAAACACTTCGGAAGCTATGCTTTCGACACTCTACCTTATGCCTCTCTCCAATCCACTACTTACCAACATGGTGATACCTTGTGTATTGGTTTCAACATAGTTGGTTTCCACAAGAATGAAGACGGAAGCTACTGTGTTGAAAGGAGCTTTCCCAAGTAGGCAGAACCTCTTTTCTGAGCAAGACCAGACTTAATTCTTGTTTTAGTAAACTTTTCTCTAACTAACCTGCCATGTGTCAACACCAGATTGGTTGCCTTAACTTTTCAAATTATTTTTCAAAAATAATTGCCACAAATCCAAATCTAAACCATGGTTAAGTTAATCAAACTAGCCCTTCCAATTTTTGCAAAGAATTCCCTCTTCTAAAACAATTTATTCGGCATAGCAAATCACTTTGGAAAATCCCGAAAAATTCCAGAAATTCACTTTATTCATGTTATCAAACATATCAAATTTCAGACCCAAATTCTCAATATATTTTCCAAAATAAATTATAAACCCAAATAACCATATTTTCCTTTTAAAATTCATAATAATCTTTCCATAACTTGGAAAATTCTCAAAATTGAAACCCACTCCAAAATCTTGTTTCTAATAACATAAAATTGTCCCATGGCATTTAAACCTCATTTAATCTCGGTTTTGATCTAAAACCGTGCTAAATCTCTTTTAAACAACCTTGTTTAAATCAAATAAATCATGAATCAAGCATATCATCATCCAATATATCATAAAATGAATTTATCCCTTAAATCCGAAAGCATATGACTTAAAAGAAAAATAAAGATGGAATCATTATTACCTTGCTCTTGATAAGGAGATTGGATTGAGATTGATTTCCCCTAAGCTTGATTTTCTAGCTTTAATTTAAATTTCTCTTGATCTCTTAATGGCCGGTTGTTCCTCTATATTTTGTTTGCGCTTTAAAATGACGTGAATGGGAAGTAAGAAGGTGGGAACGAAATATACATAAGGGTGGAAGCTAGGGGCGACAATTACCAATATGCCCTTATGTGACTTAATTAACCAAAACTCTTCCTTAATCCCATTAATTAGTTCATTAGGCACGACCTAAATTAATTAATTCAAGTCTCAGTCCCCTTATCACTTACATTTACATTATTTTATTTAATCTATCTAATTAAATCTCTTGAATAATGTTATCAAAATTAGGGGTGTTATAGGCTCCCTTCCTTAAAGAATTTCGTCCTCGAAATTCAGTAAGGACCAAATATCAAATATAACAATCATCTGTAACGACTCTTTACAATCATACTAGTCAATCTTACTAGGAAATAACTATATAAATCTAATGTAGACAAATCCTCAAAGCAGATCAGGATAAGTATCTCGAATCCTATCCTCTGTCTCCCAAGTACAGTCCTTCTCATTATCGCTCCACTAAACTTTCACCAACTTGACTGTCTTGTTTCTTAATCTTTTCTCATCTCTCGCAATAACCCGAACTGGTTGTCTAACAAAAGTCAAATCAGACTCTACTACCAAGTCCTCTAACTTTGTTTGAGGAATGGTGGCCTCTAGATTATGCACAAACTTGCGAAGTTCAGACACATGAATACACATTATGAACACTTGCCATATTGCTCGGTAACTCAACTCTGTACGCGAGCTTTCCAATCCTCTCTATAATCTGGAATGGACCAACATATCTTGGTGCCAATTTCCTTGATTTCCCAAACCGTACCACACTCTTCATCGGTGATACCTTAATGAAAACCATGTCTCCCACTGAGAACTCTAGGCCTTTACGCCTCATATCTGCATAACTCTTTTGTCTGGATTAAGCTTCCTTCATCCATTCTCGGATTAAATCAATCTTCCCCGATACCTCCCTTACCAAATCTGGACCTAAGACCAATCTGTCTCTAGTCTCCAACCAAAACATGCAGGGGATTTGCATGGTCTTCCATACAAAGCTTCAAAAGGCACTATTCCTTTACTAGTCTGGTAACTATTATTATAGGAAAACTCAACCAAATTTAGGTGATCCTCCCAAGATCCACCAAAATCCAACACACAAGCCCAAAACAAATCCTTGAGTACCTTATTGACTCTCTTTGTCTGCCCATCCATCTGTGGGTGATATGCGGTACTCATCTTGAGCTTAGTGCCTAACACATCCTGTAGACACTTCCAGAATTCACTAGTGAATAAAGCATCTCTGTCACTGACTATGCTACTACGAACTCCATGAAGTCTAGCTATATTCTTCATGAACAACTTAGCCAAAACTAGTGTCATCCTAGTTGACTTTACTGGAATGAAATGGGCACTCTTGGTCAAATTGTCCACAATAATCCATATACTTTCATTTCCTCTCCTTGACCTTGGCAACCCATCAATAAAATCCATGAATATTGAATCCCATTTCCACACTGGAATATCTAGAGGCTGAAGTAACCCACTCGACTTCTGATGTTTGGCCTTCACTTGTTGATAGTTTACACACTACCTAACCCACTAGCCAACATCCCTCTTCATGCCTTCCCAATAGAAGCTCCTCTTTATATCTTGATACATATTGGTCCCTCTAGGATGAATCGTAAACTTAGATCGATGACACTCCTTAAGAACTTCTCTCCTCAAGTTCTCAACATCTGGAACACATAACCGTCCTTTCTTTCTCAACCATCCTCTCTGGTCAAGACAAAAATCTATCAAATCATCGACCTCAGTTCCAACCTCAAGCTTTTTGATCCCTTTGGCTAATAATGGATCATCCTTCTGTTTAGAAGCAATTCTCTCGATCAACACTGGTCGAACTTCTAAAAAGTAAACATGGCAGTATTTTGACTACAACTAGTAGTCGATCTTAACTGCATACTGCAATTGGCTAAAGTTTCTAGATCTTTCCACTCTGCCAACATTGCTAACACCATATTCTGATGTCTTCTATTGAGAGCATCTGCTACTTTATTTCCTTTCCCTGGGGTATATTCTATACCAAAATCATAAGTAGCCAAAAATTCCAACCATCTCTGCTATCGCATATTCAACTCTTTCTGAGAGAATAGATATCTCAAAGACTTATGATCGGTATATAACTCAAATCTCTCCCTAAAAGATAATTCCTCCAAATCTTCAAGACAAAAGTTGCCAACTCTAAATCGTGAGTAGGGTATCTTACTTCGTGCAGTCTAAGCTGCCTAGATGCATAAGCAATGACTATGCCCTTTTGCATTAACACCGCTTCCAATCCAGTCCCACATGCATCGGTGTATACTACCAACCCTTGATTACCATCTGGAACTACTAGTACCAGAGCATTGGTTAACAAATTCTTTAACTTAGGGAATGCTTCCTCACATTTGTCGGACCAAACAAACTTCACTTCCTTCCTGGTAAGCTTAGTCAAAGGTGCTGCTATCCATGAGAAATCCTTGATGAATCTCCGGTAATAGCCAGCAAGTCCTAGAAAACTTCTGATCTCGGTCACCATCTCTGGTTTCTTCCAATTTTTCATAGCTTCGATCTTATCTGGATCGACTGACAATCCTTTCTCTGAAACCACATGACCAAGAAACTGAACCTCTTTCTTCAAAAATGACACTTGGAAAACTTCGCCTTTAGCTGATTCAGCCTCAGCATCTCTAGCACAACTCTAAGATGATCTTCATGCTCTTTCTCATCCTTAGAGTATACCAAAATGTCATCTATAAACACCAACACGAATCTATCCAAATACTCTCGGAATATTCGATTCATCAAATCCACAAAGAAAGCAGGTGCATTCGTCAACCCAAATGGCATCACTAACCACTCATACGAACCATATCTAGTCCGAAATGCACTCAAAGGAATGCTGTCCTCCGACACTCTCAACTGATGGAGCTCTGTCGCCAAGTCTAACTGGGAAAACACTCTGGCTCCACTCAACTGATCAAACAGATCATCAATTCTTAGCAAAGGATACTTATTCTATATCGTCCTTTCTTTTAGCTTACGATAGTCGATACACAGTCTTAACGACCCATCTGGTTTCTTCGTGAATACCGCGGCCGCTCCCAAAGGCGAAATGCTTGGTCTAATAAAATTCCTTCCTTCTAGATCCACTAGCCGCACCTTTAATTACTTCATCTCAGTCGGCATCATCCTGCTAGGTGGTCTACTCACGGGTTTAGCTCCTGGCTAAGGTCTATTCAACACTCAATAGCTCGTTTCGGTGGTAGCCCTATGACTAGCTCAAACACATCTACATACTCTCTTGCAATCAAAACCTAACTTAACTCTTCACCCACTTCCATTGCACTTAACAAAGCACAACTACTCTGGTCAGAATTTTCTACTTAGAATATAATCCGGTTATGACAATCTGGGTGTCTCAAAGGTATCTCCCCATCCTGGTAGAATATCCTGGTCTCATACCTCATCAACCAATCCATACCCAAATTGATTCTGAAATCTATAAAATTGTACACATACAAACTCCACGCAAACTTATGACCTAACAAATCAAGTTATAACTGGTTAGATCTTATCCCCAGAGTTGCATACCCTCCTATTGGATTCGTAACCCTTAAGGAAGTAACAAGGTATGTGGGCTCTAAGCGTAACCCATCAACCAAACACTGGGATATAAATGAATGTGATGCACCGGTATCAAAAAGCATCCTAACTAGTATACTCTGAATCAAAAACGTACCTTCCATCACTGTTTTCCCTTTATCAGCTACAGTGGGCTTAGCTAATGATCCAACAGCAAAAACTTTTCTATTGTCCGCCCTAGCTGGCTCTGGACACTTGTTCATGCAGTGCCCTACTTGATCACAATTAAAGCACTTTACATTCTTCTTGTTTGCAGCCTTCTTTCCCTTGCCTGACCGGCACTTATTAGCATAATGACCCTTCTTGTTACATTTGTAGCACACCAAATCAGCCTTTGCTTTCTTGGCAGCCTCCCCTTTCTGGGCTCCCTTCTTCTTAAAGAATTTCCTCTTCTTTCCCTGAGGACTGGGATTCAATAGGCTTTTCTCTAGCTGAAATAGTAAGCATATCCTCATGGTGAATGGCCATCTCCACCACCACATTAGAAGGATCTCGGATATGCGTCAATATCACCCTAGGAAGCTCAGGTCTCAACCCTAGAATGAATCATTCATTCTTTCTGATATTAGTGTCTACCAAAGCATATACATACCGAGACAGCTCATCAAACTTAGCAGCGTACTCGACCACTGACATCTCTCCCTGAACCAGATCCATAATCTTTTTCATCAATGAAGACTTAGCAACTTCAGACAGAAACCTCTGCTAAAACCTTCTCATGAAATCAGCCCATATCTTCCTCCGGTACCCCGTCGGTAATACTATTCCACTGGTGAAGCGCCGCCCCTTGCAATTGTATAGAGGCTAGCCTTCTCTTTTGCTCATCATCCAAGCCTAGATTAGTAAAGATGCTTTCACAACTCAGCAACCAACTCTCAACTTCAGCAGCATTTTCGGTTCCAACAAACGGCTTTTCACCTAAACTGGTGTAATCTCTGCTTATCTTAGCATAGTTATTCCCAATTGGAGTCACGATTAGCTCCTCCAACATTACCAGTAACTCCAGCTTGCAAAAGATTGGCCAATAACTAATACACCATCTCGCATCTACCGGTGGATTTTCAGCACCTACATTGGCTTCAGCATTTGGATTAGCATTAGCCGATCGACCTTGGTTCCACCTGGTATTAGGTCGAGCATTTTCATTGGTTGTGGTGCTTCCTCCACCAAGATTTCGTCTTCCATTTCCTGCTTCCATATCTTCTTTCTTGTAAATCTGCATACGAGCCTTAGTAAGATACAGAAGAACGATCTAAGAGAGAGGGGAACACGTACTTATATATATATATATTTCAAATATAAGTACGTTACTATAATGTTAACCCAAACCCCGATCGTATTTTCAAATTCATTAGATTATGTTGGAAATTCTTTTAGGTTTAACTTTCTTAAAGTTTCATAAACCTATGCTCGATACCAACTTGTAACATCCCCCTATTTGGAGACTCAGAACTAACGGCTACGGATGCTGCGGTCATCCATAGTTATTAATCCTCGGTGACCAAATACGACGATATTATATTCATTGATACACAGAAACACATGAACATTGAAAAAATTTAGACTTCAAACAAATTCACATTCCAATATATCAAAACATTTCTAATTCATTACATAATCCCATGTTCGCAAATGACATTCAGAGAAAATATATTTATTACAACATACGCCCAAAGCGACATATGAAGATGCCCCCTAGGATGATCAGAGTATAAACATGCAATATAACAACTTTGCCATTACAAACAACACGACAAAATCAAAAGAAAAGAGAACTCCATATAGCTATCATTTCTCCTACATATCTCCGAAAGCTTATTCGTCTTAGGAGGTACCTGAAAACCTCAACCCTCAGGCCACTCAAACTCAATTGAGTACCTGAGAGTTTAAGGGGAAAACATAAACTTCACGTCAGACATAAAGCTTGGTATGAATAATAATCTACCATCTCAAATCATTTAGATATTAAGTGAGACGATGCCGCTTAGCAGGGTTTCCCTTCACTGGTATCACAAAACCTTTACAAAACCATATACTGTGCTCTTGCATCCATAATGGTTAAAACAATTCAAAATAGTATAATATGATGATATGCAAAACAATTGAATAAATTCTGGATTACCCATCCCTATTCAATTTTTAGACTATTTGTCTCAGTTATAGTTTATAGGATTACTATTAACCTATTAGTTTTCAACGGCTGACTAATAACCGGTTAAATATTTAAGGACTTCGCGTCCAATTACATAGTTTTAATGGGATCACTATGAACCTATTGGTAACTCCAATATTAATCTTATCCTTGTTTTCATTGGTTGACCAGGAACCTATTGGTAATCCCAATATTCTTTCTTCTTACCCTAGATTTCGTGGATTGACTAGGAACTTATTGACATATGTCAATATTACATCCATATATAGTTTTCATGGGCTATCTACAAACCTACTGGCCCTACTAGTATCCAATCATAGTTTTCATGGGCTTAATACGAAACTGTCTATCTGACATCTTCCTTTACACATAGTTTTCATGGGCTAACTATAAACCTATTGGCCCCTGCCAATATCATACAGTTTTCATTGGCCCCTGCCAATATCTTTCTTTATATTTTAGCATCCTTTATTCTGCTCTTCCTGACCTCATGGATGTAATTCTACTCATTCAGGAGTTTGTTAAATTTATATTCACTACTGGGTTAACCTAACTGGTTCTCCTACCCTATATCCCCAAAATGCAGTTATGGGTCCATTATAAAGTGAATATATTCATATTAGAAGAAGCATTATAAACCATAGCATTACCACACCCGTGGATTTAATTTGTCAAAGATAGCTTCTTCTTAAAATCCTTTATAAAAACTCCTTTAACATTGCTATGGGTTTTTCCTTTAAAAATAGAGTTTGGGTCATAAAACTTTTCGATACCTTCGAAACCTAGCTTTCGATTTCATAGGATAACCTCCTTCGAAAGCTCTTAAAAACATTAGGCATCTGCCTTATAATACTTTAAATTCTACCTTTCAAAACCTTTCGAATATATTAAAGTATTAACATATAACTTTAGAAGCTTTAGCTTCGAAACCAGTTGAAAGTACCTTCTTCGACACTTATGGAAGTAACTCTTCCGAAACCATTAAAAGTATCCCTTTTCGAAAGCATTGGATTTATACTTAAAACATAATTTTGGTCAAAGTAAATATAGTCAAAAACATCTGTTTTGAAACCATCTTTATCGTTTATAAAATATTGGGGAACCATGGTGGCCTCGGCACCATCTCTTTCGAAAGCATAAAACATCTGGGTAAAACATAAGACGGTTGGTGTCGAAACCCCTTTCAAAGCCATCACCATCGAAACCCATAACCCCTTTCGAAAGCTTTAGGAAGTGGCTTAATCTTTACAAAACAAAATACCTTTCACAACATAAATATCTTTTATACCATTGAAAGGTCAAAGAAGGGCTGCAGGGTATCGACTAGGTCGGAACCCCTTCCTTTAAAACATTCTTTGTTAATTATAGAACCCAGTTGAAAGCACTTATAAATGAAAGGCAACCCTTTCGAAACCTCTTTAAATCTTCTTTCGAAACCAATTGCTTCGACACTGTCGAAGGCATAAAACAAATCATAGGCATGCACTTTTCATTATAAAAACAAACCAAAGTTTAACCCCTTCGGAAGCTATGCTTTCGACACTCTACCTTCTGCCTATCTCCAATCCACTAGGTACCAACATGGTGATACTTTGTGTATTGGTTTCAGCATAGTTGGTTTCGACAAGAATGAAGACAAAAGCTACTGTGTCGAAAGGAGCTTTCCTAAGTAGGCGGAACCTCTTTCCAGAGCAAAACCAGGTCTAATTCTTGTTTTAGTAAACTTTTCTCTAACTAACCTGCCATGTGTCAACACCAGATTGGTTGCCTTAACTTTTCAAATTATTTTTCAAAAATAATTGCCACAAATCCAGATCTAAACCATGGTTAAGTTAATCAAACTAGCCCTTACAATTTTTGCAAAGAATTCCCTCTTCTAAAACAATTTATTCGGCATAGCAAATCACTTTGGAAAGTCGCTAAAAATTCCAGAAATTCACTTTACTCATGTTATCTAACATATCAAAATTTCAGACCTAAATTCTCAAATATTTTCCAAAATAAATTATAAACCCAAATAACCATATTTTCCTTTAAAAATTCATAATAATCTTTGCATAGCTTGGAAAATTCTCAAAATTGAAACCCAACCCCAAAATCATGTTTCTCATAACATAAAATTTTCCCATGGCATTTAAACCTCATTTGATCTCGGTTTTAATCTAAAACCGTGCTAAATCTCTTTTAAACAACCTTGTTTAAGTCAAATAAATCATGAATCAAGCATATCATCATCCAATATGTCATAAAATGAATTTATCCCTTAAATCCTAAAGCATATGACTTAAAACCAAAATAAAGATGGAATTATTATTCACCTTTCTCTTGATAAAGAGATTGGATTGAGATTGATTTCCCCTAAGCTTGAATTTATAGCTTTAATTTGAATTTCTCTTGATCTCTTGATGGCCGGCCGTTCCTCTATATTTTGTTTGCGTTTTAAAATGACGTGAATGGGAAGTAAGATGGTGGGAATGAAATATATATATATATATATAAGGGTGGAAGCTAGGGGCGGCGATTCCCAATATACCCTTATGTGACTTAATTAACCAAAACTCATCCTTAATCCCATTAATTAGTTCATTAGGCCCGGCCTAAATTAATTAATTCAAGTCTCAATCCCTTTATGACTTACATTTACATCGTTCTATTTAATTTATCTAATTAAATCCCCTGAATAATGTTATGAAAAATTAGTGGTGTTACAAGTGTATTAAAATCCATTTATTATAGCGGTTCATCGCCATCTCAGAGCATGCCTAGGGACCAAACTCGATCCCGTACATGTGTAAGTGATATATTCTTTTTATTGTGGAGTTTATTATATTAGTTCATGCCATCCTGATCAAGAGATGACAACCTGTGCCCTTATGCCGAGCTCGCTCTAATTTATGGTGGATGATTGCTGCTCATTTTCCATCATCGTTGTTTGATTCCTTCCAAAGCCAACTGAAGTCATGCCCCCAGTTCCTTGGGAGCGATGTCGATACCTGTGAATGAATCGGTGCCGATCCATCTTCCTTGGCTGTGGTTTGCCCCCGGTCGCTCCAATCCATGTCCAAGCCTGCTAGTTTTCCGCTCCAAGTCTTGGATTCTAATCTCCAGCCATTCCAGCATCCATTCCAGTCTGCCCCCAACTCCGCAACGGTACTTCGAAACATACTCCTCTGGACGAGCATCAAAATTATGATTCACACAAAACTTCACAGGATTGATCGAAGGCCCACTAGCATCCTGATCGACCAGACCTACGGGCATGCCCCTGAGCCCTTGGGGATTAATGCCGATCCCTTTGGAGGGATTGGCGCCGACCCCTCTATGTTGACCGAGGGCTGCTCCTGGGAGCTCCACTCCTTTCTCCTACCTATTTGCTCCATTTCCATGATCTCGGTTTTGGATTCCCACAGCTCCTACTGCTCCAACTCCTTAATCCAAATTGCCTTTAGCTCCAAATCCTTGGTGTTTCATTCCAGCAGCTCCTACTACTCCAACCTGTCCAACCTGCCAGAGGAAATTCTACATCATCTCATCTTGCTTCTTCATCATCCATTCCTGCATAGTTTTCATCATTGTTTCCATTCCTCCCTAGTGATGTAGATGGAGGTCTGATTAGCTCCAACTCTTGAGGATACCTCCGACTTCCTCCATGGTGACTCCTTTCTACTAGCGCTTTCTTTGAAGATTTCCTAACCATTGTTCCAAATCCAAGCTCCAAATCTTTTTCAAATCAACGGGTGCAAGTACTCTCAGTGAAAGCACCAAAACGTTGGTGGCAAAAATGGCCCCCAACACCTAAGTAATGTGAAAGCACCACCAATCCAATAACCATACCAATTAAAGAATGATAAAAGTTCGTAGATCAGAGATTCAGTTCAGAAAAGTAAATAAAACATAAACTTTATAGTGGTTCGGCAAACTCTTTCCTACGTCCACTCCAATAATCTTTTATTTATATTGTAAGATTACAAGTAAAGTTTTTCTTACCTTTGAAAATTAACGGAGGAAGGGAAGAGAGTAAAGAAGAAGAGCCAGAAAAAAGATTCCTGAATGAATGCCAAGCCTCCTGTATTTATAGGAGTAGACGTGCATATGTCATGCTCAAAATATGGATTCGGAATCTTCAAGTCAAGACGACCTGACCCAGCCAATCGCTCATCACTAAGAGGAGTCAAAGCCGACCCCACTTCCGCAATGATGGGGCCCAACGGTCCCTTGTATGGGTCCCTTTACTCCTCCACTTCATGCTTCCAAAGTGGTTTAAAAGTTGAGGTGTCGGTCGTTGAGTTATCGCATGATCATCGTTGAGTTGAGTTGCGATGCCAATCTGAGCGATCCATAGCCATATTAATTTGATCTGATCTGATCGCTTACCTGGGAGAAGTTCCCATTTGATACTTAGTCAATTCTAGGGTGTCATCTGTCCGAATCCGCTCGATCATCATCTATAGCCTTGTTTATAATAGATCTTCGAGCCTGATAATCATCTCTTTAGGCATCCAGCCTTGATAATCGCAAAATCTGTTTGGCCAAATTCGATGGTATACTGTCTGGCTAAAAAGTCGGTATAACAGGCTTAGGATACAGACTCTCTTGTCGAAGATCCTTCTCCACTAGCCTCTTAAAGGTCTCATCGATATGCCCTACTAGCTTTTCTTCAAGATAATCATCCAAGCCCATGATAAACTTCTCGTTCTTCTTGAGTCGAGTATCGATAAAAGATAAACATTACTTTGACAACATGTCAAATTCAACCACACGCTCCGACACAAACTTATCCCAATGTCTCAAGGGAGCAAACTTTTGGAAAAGCATCGATTTCTAAGTGACCGGTATATACTTCTCTTCAAGCCTTGCCTAAATGTGCTCGCAAGTAGTCTGATCCTTCAGAGTAGTAATTTTGATGTCATTCCACCACCCTATAGTTCTTCCCTGAAGCTGTCTAGAGGCCAGCTTCCCTTTCATCAACCCTCTAACTCTATTCCTCAAAGATGCGTTCATAGGTATCTATCTAATCCTGCACTTTGACCATTGATTCCATTCCAAGAAATGGTTTGCCTCCCAGGGTGGAGTAATCCTTGCTTAGTTTATCAAAGTCAGCCCTCTACGCTTGCACTGGAACATCACTACCAACAGCCGCAACAGGAGCAACTTGGGCATTTTGAACCATATTTCGCACTGTCTCAGCGAACATATTCTACAAGTTGGGTTTAGCAGCCCCCAATCCTACCCCCTCCTCAACTCCAGAAATTGAGCTCCTATAAATATTCCTCGTTACCCGGCTTATTCTTATAAGCTATAATAAGAATGATCAGTCTCTCTAAGAGGAATAGTGGTGTCCGTGAATGCAATGCGACTTATATACTATATGTATACTACTATACAGTTTAGAAAACCAAATATAACAAATATGCTTTCTCATATATCTCTCGATCCATTCTAGGGCAGTAGATCCTTCTTATCTCTAATGGATCCAAGTATTAACTTAGGTCGTCTATGCAACCAATGCTCTGATACCAAATACGACGACCGCCCTACACCTTTGGTACCAAGTATACCTGTATAATGCGATGTGATGGTACCTAAACTATGTTGGATGGTAGCCAAGGGTGTAAAGTAACAAAAATCTAAGCATAGAACCTGTAGAACATCTCATAATGTACAGACAAAATGTAATATAATACCATAGACGTAAAACAGGAAAGATAGTGATATAATCAAATGAACCATAAACACGAACACCATAATGCAATAGGTTCATAGATTATACAAAAACTGAAATAGTAGAGCTTATACATCCTAAATCTCCAAAATAAACTATAAAATTGTCTCTAAAGACAATGTAAGTACTAGTATAGCCCCATTGTACCGCACAATGGAAAATAAGTGATAATAAGTTGTAAGTATAGATATATGAAAGTTTAGCCTCTTGCTCATACTCTATACAGCTCCATGAGCTATCTAGACCTATTATCTCTAATTAACTCATTTAAGCGTACGCAAGATAATAAGAAGTAAAGCATAAAATCTTAGGTTATGCAACAGTCTGGTGTGAGTGATACATCACCTCAAAAATACTATAAAAATCATATCTATTAAATAAGGGCACATGGTATGAAGAGCATGCCAGATCTGTCTCTACATCCAAAGAGTTAACACATAAACGCGATATATGAAAAAATACTATCACTATTGGAAAATATGGGGTATAGGGGTATCACACAACATCTCAAGCACACATAAAACATAACATCCATCACGTAGCTATAACACCCCTAATTTTTGATAACATTATTCAGGAGATTTAATTAGATAAATTAAATAGAATAATGTAAGAATTAAAATGATAAGGGGATTGAGATTTGAAATTAAAACTTAAGACCAAGCTTAATGGCTATGAATGGGCTTAAATGGACTAATATATTATTAATTTACATAAAGGCCTATTAGAGAATAATCGCCTTCATTTCTATAACCCACGTATTTGCGTATCCTTTCATTTTCTCACGTTCATTTTATTTCTCAAAAACAAAACAAATGTGAACCAAAGAAAGCCGGCCATTACAAGGAAGAAAAGAGGGGAAGATTAAATCAAGCCAAGGAATTAAAGCAAGGGAATTAATCTTAAATCAAATCTCAAAGCTCTTATCATATTTAAGGTGAATAATAATTCATTCCATCTCTATTTTTTTTTAAAATCATATGTTTTCAGATTTAAGATTAAATTCGTTTTTATGATATTTTGGATGATGATATGCTTGAAGTATTATATGTTTGAATTAAACCAATTCATTTATATATGAATTTGCACGGTTTTAGGGCAAAACCAATTGTTATTGAAGTTAGAATGCCATGGAAAAATTATATGTAAGGTAAAACATGATTTTAGAGATGAGTTTCAATTTTCATAATTTTCCAAGCTATGGAAAATTTATTATGATTTTTAAAGTTGGGTTTAAAACTTATTTCGAGTATTTCAGGAAAAAACTGGGTCTGAAATTTTAATATTTTTGATTACGTGGTGAAAGAGATTTTCTGTGATTTTGGGGGATTTTTCCCAATTGATTTACTAGGGAAAATAAATTATTTTAAAAGAGGGACTTTTCTGCAAATGTTGGTTTTGTTAAATGGAAGGGCTTAAACGTTAGATTTCTTGATTTAGATCTGATTAAATGCTGCAGTTTAATTGTAAAGTATATGAAAAGTTTTAAAGCAATCAATCACAGGATTACAAATAGGCAAGTAGTTATAAAGCAATTACTAAAAGTAGCTAAATTTCAGCCTTTAATTCAAAAAAGTTGGTTCTGCCTCATATAGCAGGACCTTTCGACTCCAATGACCTCCGCTCTATTTCAATCAAAACCCATTTAGTCGAAACCAATACACAAGGTATCATTTAGATGGTATGTAGTGGACTGGAGGAAAGGCGGAAGTCATGGTGTCGAAAGGAATGCTTTCGATGGGGTCGTAACCCTGTTTGGTTTTCAAAAGTTAAGTATTTGCTTTGTTTTGCTTAGAACTTTCGACCTAGTTGTAATGTATGTTTTCGAAAGGAGTTTATAAATAGCTTTCGAAGAAGGTTGCCATATCAAGTTTAAAGTATTAGCTTTCGAATGAGTTCCTTTTGTTTTTGAATAAGTGCTTTCGAAAGTAATGGTTTCGACCAAGTCGAAACCCATCAGCATTTTTCCCTTCCAAGTGTATTGAAGCCATTAATGCTTTTGAAGGGTTATCTCTGTTTTAACCTAAGCTAAGCCACTTCCTAAATGCTTTTGAAAGTGGTTGAGGGTTCCGAAGGCAATGAGGTCGAAAGGAAGTTTCGACGCTACCCTTCAAAGTTTTAACTTAAAAGGTTTTGAGTATTTGAATAGGTGGTTCCAACACCATCAACTTTTCCCAATTATTTTTATAAGGGTTTCGAAAGAGATACTTTCGTGAGTAACCACTTTGACCCAAAAGATGTTTTTAAAGAGTAAAACCCAATGTTTTCGAATGGGGTACTTTCACTGGTCGTAGCTATATTTCTAAAGAATATTTAATAGTGTTGTGATATATTCGAAAGGTATGACTTGGTTTCGAAAGGATTGATTTATAGAGCTTCGGCAGGTATACACTTAGAGTTTTGAAAAGAGGTTTTCTATGCTTTTGAAGGAGGTCATCTAATGGTTTTGAAAGTAATGTTTTAAGGTTTCAAAACAAATGACCCAAAAGAAATAGCATGGCATAAACAAAGATTTTTGAGAGTATTACTTTTTCATATATTTATTCACATTGTAATTAACCCATAACGATACTTTGGGGAAGGGCAGAATAACCAGATAAGTTGACCCAGTAGTGAATATAACTTAAGAAATGTCAAAATCTTAATTAAAGATATTGGTAGGGGCCAATAGGTTCACGGTAAGACCGTGAAAACTGTGTAATGGAAAAGATATTGGCAGGGGCCAATAGGTTCATATTCAGCCTTTGAAAACTATGATTTGATATTGGTATGGGCCAATAGGTTATAGTTAGCCCATGAAAACTATATCCGGATTAAGATATTGACCGTTAGTCAACAGGTTCCTAGTTAGCCCATGAAAACTAGGATAATAGAAAAGATATTGGAGTTACTAATAGGTTTTTAGTGATCCCATAAGAACTATGAAATTGGACAGATAGTCCATTAATGTTAACTATAAAATCTCCTCGAAGGCAGAAGTATGAAAGAAGAATAATCAAATTGGAGTTTTGATGAAGAGATAATCCAAGTCATTATGAAAGACTTAAAAAGGGTATTCAAAAAGTCCAGTTACTCATACAGTGTAAAGCCTTCGCCTCAGATGAAAACAAAATAGAGTCTTCCGCCACGGTCAACCTTTCGACACAGATGAGAAAGTAATGATGACTTCAAAGCTCCTTTCGAAATCAATCAAGCGTTCCTTTCAACTACGCACCAAACCTTTTGAAGTTAAAGGTTTTGCTTCAAAGTAACCTTTTCGAAAGCCTAGTAAGCCTTTCAAAACGGTTGAGACACTTCCAGGATACGTTTCGACAGCGCCGAAAGGTGCTATGAAGATAGAAATACTCAGAGGTCAGCAAAGAAAGAAAAGCAGCTCTCGGCAACGTTCAAGTAAAGACAAACCTTTCGACAAGGTCGAAAGGATCACAAAAGATGTAAAAGGCAAACCTTTCGATGAAGTCGAAAGGTTAATGAAAGCATAGGAGCGGCAAACCTTTCGACAAAGTCGAAAGGTCCATAACGGAATATTGAAGACAAACCTCTTGACAATGTCGAAAGGTTTAGGACAGCATGTTGTAGACAATAGACAAACCTTTCGACAATGTCGGAAGCAAACCTTTTGATGACGTTAGAGAGTTCATGACAGCATATGGAAGACAAACCTTTCGACAAGATCGAAAGGTTCACAACAGATACATGGTTTTCACAAACTGTTGCAATTTCCTTTCCCGAATTAACTTTTCTATAACATCATGGAGATGCCTGCATTTATTCGTATTGTGCCCATAACATTATGAAACCAACAATATTTCCCAGTCTACTTCTACTTTTCTGTTGACTCCTTTGGAGGCAGCTTTCTATATTGCATGGTATTGTAAGTGGATAAATAAACATTCTCCAGGGACGTGTTTAGCGGCGTGTAATTGTCATACATTGAATTCCTAGGCTTTAGTCTCCTAGAATCCCTATACTGCTCTTAATTCCTATCTCCATATCTTTTTTGTTGATTTGGCTTATTCTGAACGTTCACCTGAATTTTCCTGAAACTGTCATCAGACTGTTTTATTACAATATTACTTTGTGTTGCTTCTCCGCTCAGTACTGCAATGTTCTTTTTCCTAGTGGAATTGGCTTCCTCCTTCCTCAAAAACTGAGCTGCCTTTAAATAGAAGTTCTCTAACATGGCAGGTGGTTTTCCAGCCAGCCAATCACCAAACTCAGATTCCAGATCAATCCCTATCGTCACAGCCATAAGTATAACATGATCATTTGGGTTACTAACCTCCGTGGAGGTGGTATGAAATCTCTCTAAATAATCCTTCAATGATTCCCTTGGAGCCTGGATCACACTGGAAAGGGACATCACGTCTTTAGGATGAGTTGCGTGCATTCAGAATTGCTCTACAAACCTGGTTGCCAACTTATCGAATCTCGAAATCGATCGTGGGGGTAGTCTCAAGAACCACATCATTGCTATTCTAGAAAGGGTTATGGGAAAGCATCTGCACTTAGTCGAATCATTGGCTCATGCAGAATCCATTAACCATTCATATCTCATAATATGCTGCCTGGGGTCGGTTTTTCCCTCGTAGGCAGGCATTAATGGCATGTTGAACCTTCTCGGATATTCGGCATGCAGAACATTATCAATAATCGGGGTATGGATTCTCAAAATTCCTCAGTCATCATTAGTCAAGCCTTGGTTCTCTCTCACCAACTGTCTAACCATTGCTGATAAGTCCGACATCCGAATGGGTAGTGCCAAGTGGTGGTCACGCTCCACCTCACGTGTATGGTCTGGTCGATGTCTACAGGGTGTTTCACGCCTTCTTGGTTCACCATCCCCTTGATGTACACCTTAAACATTTATCTCGTTGTCATTCCAGCGGGGTACCTGGTCAGCATTCAATAGAACTCCACCATCCAAGTTTTCGAGAATAACTCCAGCGCGATTCCCCAAGTGTAATGGCGGAATCCCTTCTCTAGAGGAGGGATCTGTATTGATCCCTAGGAAGGGATCGACACCGATCGGTCTTGGCAAACCATAATGGTCTGCCAAGCGACGCTTCAAAGTTTCTGCTGATCTCCTTCAACCCTACGACGCCTATACCTTTGGTATTCATCCAATGAGTTTGAACCTTTCGATGCCGAGTAAGGAGTAGGATCCTTTCTGGCCTTCCCACGCTGTTGTTGAGTAATTTGGTTCATCAGGTTAATATTAGTTTGAATTTGCTGATTTAGTTGTCGACGGCTTTCCATCAACTCTCTTATTAAATTATGGAATTCAGCTCTGGTTATAGAATCAGCAGGGTTCTGAACTTCAATCGGATCAGCATTCAAATTTGTAGGTTGATAGCTTGGGTCTCCTTGTTGAATGCTAACAGTTTCATTTTCATCCACATTCCGGGAAGTAGATCTAGTATGTCTTACCATTATCAATCTTCTTACTTAGATTTCAATAAATCTAAATAGAATATGCAACTTTATGATGTTAAACATGGATCTCCTTTGTGGGATTTGCCCAATCCAGTAGCAATCAAAGAGGATCCTAACAAGCCGAGAATCAGGTTCTCAGTGAAAGCACCGAAATGTTTGCAACCAAATTGGTCACAAACTCCGAAGAATAGATATATGTAGAGAAGTAAATGAAGAAAGTAAAATTAAAACTGAGGAATAGGACAAACTAACAGACTAATCAAAATAATAACCAAGAACACAGGAATTTATAATGCTTCGGCGTTGTATGCCTACGTCCGCTTTAAAGATTATCTTTATTGATTCACTAACAATTTGATTACAGAAGTAAGAAGTAAGAAAAAACTTGATTACAATAAAGACTCAAGTAACCAGCAGCATAAAGGATCCCCAGAATGACCCCTTAGGCCGGTATTTATTGGTGAAGGCGACCACCAATCTCCCTGAAACTCTGGCTATAGGACCATCTAACCAATAGGGGCCCACCTAAGGTGTCGCTAGGCCTAAATCCCAATAAAAAGGGATCGATACCGATCCCTTCAATTGTCGATTTTTGGGCAGCGATACCTATGGTGGCTTTTGCATGCTTAAATATATTGGCTCTTTAATTTTCAGGTCATTTGGACTAACAGAGCTCGAGTTATTACATGGTCTTCTTTGATTTAAGGTTATTTGTGTCATTGTTTCCTGTCAATCCTCATAATAAGTTGGATGCCGATCCACCTCCTTTCATATGCTATGCCGATTCTTTCTTTCATATGCCATGCCGATGCTTCCTTTCATATGCCATGCTAATACTTCTTTCATATGCCATGCTGATCCTTCCTTCATATGTTATGCCGACCCATACTCACACGGCTATGATGATCCATCTTTCATAGGCTATGCTGATCCCTTCATTATGAGTTGAAGTATAGCTTTCCAAGCCAACAAATCATGTCGATCCATCTACTTTCATCTACGCTGATCCCTTTCTTGCTTTGACCATGCCGACCCCTCGTCTATCCAACCATACTGATCCCTATGGTGCTTCCATGCCATGCCGATCCCTTGATTGTCTAAGCTAATGTCCATATTTCAAGCATCCTGCATTGTTTATCTACCAATTCCATCCAATTCCGGCTTTATATAATCATCTGTAATTTACTTCCGGGTCCTATAACCATTGCCCCGTAGTCATCGTATCTGATAACAATCGAATCTATCTCGTGCAATAAGTTCAATATAGCCAGGTTAGGATACCGGGTAACAGATACATTATTTTTCTTTGAACTATGTTAATTTTTGTACCATTTCAGTCATAATGTCTACACTTATATTTGAAGCAAAGACAAAAAATATTTGGTTATTATAAAAATTAGGCTTCACAAGGTTTATGCATAATGTATATTTCTCATGTTATGTTATGCTATATGTGTTAGAAGAAAGATGCCAATTTATGCTACAGTAATATTTTTCTACAATGATTACAAATTTGGTTTCTTTTACTTATTCAATCGAAAAAGTATTGTGTTTATTAACATATTGATATCGAAAAACCAGAAGTTGTTCTATATAATTATGGAGAGGTAAAGCTGTCTTTTTTCATTCTCAAACTTAAGTATATTAGAATAATCAAGTCGGAAGAAGAATTTTTTTTATCTAAAGTAAAAGTATATATAAAAATTAATTTGTAACAAAATACTCATGGGAAAAAATATAAATGCACTAAAATCATTTTTGTTCTATCTTCAGTATGTAACTTTTAAATTTAGTGAAAAGGTTAGTTCTAAATAAGTATACTACAAACTCAATATTTTGAACTCATTTTGTAATCTTAGTCACTTAACCTTATATTTTTTGAATTTGCGTATTATCCTTCTTAACCAAACTAAGGTTTATATATATTTCTATTGTATTGTCTATATAACATGAAATATTCATAAAAAGTCACGTTCATGGTTTCCACCAAATTCATAGTGATATTACGAAATAATGAGGTAATTATAAATGATATTTTATGAAGTATTTTTTATGTTAACAATAATTTTTATGCAGATAGAAATGTTCACATGTAACTATACATTGGAGATGAAGTTACTTATAGTGATTATAAGAAAACTATTTTTAAATAGGTATATTATAATGTCGAATATTATTAGCATGCAATTGTCGAAATGAATTTGTTGCTTTTAATTTTTATCTGTTTGAATTTAAAGTAATTAAAGAATCAATCATATTTTTATTACAACTCAATTAATGAGAAACATAACTACATACTTATTCTCTTTAATGCTAAAATAACATCAATCAATTCCTTCTAATTATTTCCACAAGTAATTCCTTAAAATTAATATATTTTATTTGTATCCTCCATAAGTAGTTTTTTTTGGAAATTGAGTGCATAGGTAGTAGTAATTTTTATATATTGGGGATGAAGTTATTTTTTACTGATTATAAGCGAACTATGTTTAAATGGGTAGGATAATATCATTTATTATTATCGTGCAATTTTAAAATTGGTATATTTTATATCCAGTGGTTCAAAGCACGCACTACGCAGGATTTGAACATATGGCCTCATGCAGGGCCGGTCCTAAGAGCTTTGATACCTAAAGCCAATTATAAACTAAGGCCCTATAACTTGTCTAGTGTGATGAAAAAACAAAACATCAAAATAATTTATGTTGATTATCAATAATAAATAAAGAGGATATGATCTCGGCGTTGGAGTTAAAAGGAAGACAACAATGTTGGTTCTCTACTATTAAGTATTCAAAAACACAAAGATGCTATATTCATGGTTGCAATTCAAAATTTTGAAAATATAAAGAGTATATTAGTAATAAATATTTGCAGCACATTCTAAACGCTTTGAAAACACAAAGCTTCAGGTTGCTTAATGTACCATTTTGAATATCAGCACCATTTGGCCTTACTAAAAGGAACCAAAATTATGTTTCTTGTTTTGGTGGAGAACAAATTTTATATTGATAGGCATCGGTATTATACACGTATTTACCTGCAAATTTGCTTAATTGCTTCCTTTTCAATTGAATCGTGTGTTAGATTTCATTACTATATCACTACTATTTTTAAGCTAAAATTCTTCTTTGTGCCTACAGAACCAAAAATAATGCTCCATTTGATAATACTACTGATTCAATTTAGTCAGTTCACAACCATTTATGTATATGCAACACATGCTCTAAACACGGATGATAACTACTAGAAGTTACCAAAATCAGTTATAAACTTAACTAAAACAAATACAAAAACTCTAACCTTGGATCCAAATAAGCAAGCAAAGGAAAATTGAAGAAATCGAGAGAGAAATCAGAAATTGATGAGGATTGCTGACTGCATATTATTTACCTTCGCCTCCGCCTATTCTTCTTCCGCACTTTCGCCATTTCGTGATTTTCCTATTTTTCTGTATGCGGCTGCATCTTATCTTCATGGATCTTTTATTATATACTAACGCGGAAATTTTTTTGGTGCCCTTGAAATTTGAAGGCCCAAAGCAGCTGCTTCTGTCGCTTTAGGTAAGGGCCGGCCCTGGCCTCATGGACCAAAGCCAGAGTGCCTAACTACTGGGATAATGGTGTTGGATATTTCACAGTGATACATTATTTTATTTTGAATAATGCTAATATTTGTACTATTTAGTTATGATGTCTACATGTATATTTGAAGTAAAGGAATAATTATTTAGTTGCTCCAAAAATTAGATTTCATAGGATTTATGTTCTATTCTCATGTTATGTTATGTTGTATGTATTAAAAAACATGACATTTTAAGCTAACGTAATATTTTTCTAATTCAGTTAGTATCGAGCAATGCCAAAATTATGATCAGCACATTATTTTGCATGTTTCTCCTTGCAACATTTTTATTCCCATCTTCAACACTCATGCATAATTATGATTTTTCTGCCATATTAGCTTTTTAATTCCGTTTAGTTCCACATTCTTCAAATTTACCTTTATTAAATTATAGTGCGTTGTTCCTATTCATATTATTTGCCCATTTTCTAACAAACTAGGATTGTGTTCAACTAGTTGGAATCACCATAGGTTGAAAATACATAGTTCGCAAGTCAATTTTTTTTCGAAAGCTGATATTCTTAAAAATGATTTATTAACTTTAATGATATAGTAGATTTAAAAGTTAGTAGGTCAAGTGGTGAAAATACTAATTCTCATTTATGCTTTTAATTTTAAAAATGATGTTAGGTTTAGTTTTTTTTGTATGTTTTTTTAACCTAAATGCTTAGCTTTAAAAAATAGATTTTTTTAATAAATTCACTGTAAGGTTAATTTGAAAATATAATAACATGTTTAATATTTAGTTTAGTTGTCAATATTTTAAATGGATATGTTTATATTTAATCATAATTGAATGAATGTGCCCATTAAGGATAATGTGTTCATTAATGTAGCATTAAAGAGAATTAATTTATATGCATAATATATGCATAATTTATATGCATAAAGTGAAAATGCCAACTGGCGAAAGCATAAATTATATATGCACTTGGTTTGAACTTTAATGTTATTTTTGGTTTTCACAATGTTTTAATTTTTTGAAACTCTTACTTTCAACTCCAGTTAATTCTTAAACCATAGAAAATTATACTTAGGTTTTTTTAATAAAAAATATATTTAATTATTAGAGAATCAATGTAACTCGGTTAATTTGAAACTTTGCCTTTTTTTTTGGAGTTCAGTTAATTATTGATATTATTAATAGTTTTGGTCTAAGTTTCAATTATGATGTATTTTCATTTTTTTTCAATCTATAGTTCTCATGTAATTGAATTCACAAATTAATGGAAATTGATTCATTTTGCAACCATTAAGGAGAGCTAACTCAGAAATTAATTTCTAATCGATTTTCTAACTTAATTTGGAATCAAATGTATCATAAATTCGTATTGTATTCTAAATTAGTTTGAATTTGTAAATATATTTTTCATAACTTACCTTTTCTCTCAACTCCAAATGAAACTAAATATGGATTCAATCTTATGTGGTATCTATTCACGTATTTATACATCGGAACAATATAGGAGTGTGATATTTTTTTAACACTTTAGTGATTAATATTTTTATCAATTATTAGCAAATCGAAACGTTTTTGTGCCATAGATACTTTTTTCTCAAAATGAACGAATGTCAAATGATGATACTTCGTTTTTTACAATTACTTTTAGACTATAAGAAACAAGCTCATTTTAAAATTTTATTTATTTTATAAATTTATTAGATAATATGCATAATTTACCCAACATGTTTATTTTTTTAGTTTAGTTAACAGTTGATATTACAACAGGTTGATATATTTTTATAGTTTTAAAAGTAATATTATATTTACATTTTTGTTTGTTCTTGAAAGGCAACATTATATGTTCAATATGTTATGGAATATGATCATATATTTAACCTGACATGAATAACAATCTAATTATGTTATAAATTAAATATCGTATTGATAATTTGATATGCAAATTAATAACGTTAAAAGCATTAGTACTGATTTTGGATTACTATTCTAGAAAGATTTCATGTCTATTTTTGATTGAATCTCTAATGAAAAATTATGGTCAATGTTTACAGCGCATAAAAAATAGGTGAAAGAAGGAAGCTATTGAATCAAAAAATGAAAATTAAATGAAAAATATGTTTGAATGTAGAGTTAGGTATTAATTGACACTGGATTGTTGAAGAACGAGAGCTTTGACAGATGTTTTTATTCAATAAATTATTATAATTTTTTTAAGGAAACAACAAAGTAATTTAATGCACGTAATAAAAATGCAATTTTTACTTATGATTCTTCTGGAAAAATGAATAATTTATCTCTATGTAAAAAAATAGTTTCTATGAAATTTAGGTCACAATAAAATAAGTTAAATTTATCTATTTCTTGCATTTTATAAAATCATTATTTTACCATACGACATTATAACTTTCATTTCAATATTTGTTGATTTTATGCATATGTAAGTGCCTATTTATAAAATAGTTTGTTCTGTATTGTAATTAACATAAGCATCTACAATAACTTATATTCTAATAATAATAACTTATTTTTAATGGTTTGTTTCATTGATTTTGCTTTCTTACGTCATTTGATCTAACTATCGTCCTTAATGAAATATTATGTATTATTTTCATGTCATAATACATTATATAAGTTAGAAAATATTGTGTTTCCTAGCTACCATGATATTTTTTCTAATTTAGTTAATATTATATATGTATAAAAGTAGAGAAATGTAACTATTTAATACCACCTAAGTGCCCAATTTTTGTTAAAGAAGTACAGTAATGCAAATGTTGGAATTTCAATTTTTTTGAACCAAATTTGGAATATTATTTTACTTAGAGCACATTTTCTATATACTAGATTTAGTATGCTATTATTATAGTGAACAATGTGTATATTAAAATTTATATGTTAAACATAGTATAAATCCATATTGAACTTATATCATTTAGACTTGAAAATTAGTAGTCAATCTTAGTAATGTAATGCTTACCAAGTTCAAAATAATAAATACTTGATGCTAACATTGGTTTTATAAAGTCATCATGGTCTAAAAATATTAGTTATACTTTTTGCATTCGAGACTACCTTGGTTATTTATCAACAAAAGTTTGTTGATAGTGTTTGATAAAAAGCTATGAAAAAATTACTATTCAAAAGCGTACGCTTTCACCTTAGTATAACAACAAAACCAAAAATAAACTATTAAACAAATTATATGGTGAACCCCGTATGCGTAGCATGGGTTCGCACTAGTTCTAATTCATAGAAGAGGAATTTTCCAAATATAGCCACCAAATTCTTGCTTAATGAAAATAGTGAAGAAATTCTTCTTTCCCCTATTTATTTGGAGGAAATCAAAAATATAATTTTTAATGCTAATATAGATAAAGGCCTAAGGCCTGATGGATTTGGGGATAAGTTCTATAAGACACATTGAGAGGATAGTAAACAAAATTTATTTGATGTTGCAAACGATTTTTCAAGACTGGAAAACTTATGAAATGTTTAAATCACACTTTTATTACTCTTATACCAAAAGTTAAAATTCCTAATTGCTTAGGTGACTATAGGCCCATAACATACAAAATCATAGCCACTATATCGTCTAATAGAATAATATTTTTTAAAAATATATAGTTTCTAAAAATCAAAGTGCTTTTATACTGGGGAGATTTGTTGTTGAAAATACTCTACTAGTATATGAAATAATTAGGAATTTTAATAAGGGATGCAAAAACAAAGTGTGTATCAAAATTGACTCGCGTAAAGCCTTTGATAAAATAAATAGACATTTTATAATTCATATGATGTTACAATTGGGACTTTATGAGAAAATTTGTAATTTAGCAAAAGAATTCATCAAGAATGCTACTTATTCGATTCTTATAAATGGCTTCCCTTGTGGTTTTGTACCCAGCAATTGGGGAATTAGACAAGGTAATCCACTTTCTCCCCATCTGCTCACTATTGCAATGGAATATATTTCACTACAAATGGAAATCGGGAAAATAAATGGAAATTATCAACAAATAGAATTAATCCTAGTATTTCTCATTTATAGTATACTGATGACCTGCTATTATTTATGAATGCTGACATTTGTGGTGCAACTTCTATAACAAAATCTTCAGTATGTAACTTTTAAATTTAGTGAAAAGGTTAGTTCTAAATAAGTATACTACAAACTCAATATTTTGAACTCATTTTGTAATCTTAGTCACTTAACCTTATATTTTTTGAATTTGCGTATTATCCTTCTTAACCAAACTAAGGTTTATATATATTTCTATTGTATTGTCTATATACCATGAAATATTCATAAAAAGTCACGTTCATGGTTTCCACCAAATTCATAGTGATATTACGAAATAATGAGGTAATTATAAATGATATTTTATGAAGTATTTTTTATGTTAACAATAATTTTTATTCAGATAGAAATGTTCACATGTAACTATACATTGGAGATGAAGTTACTTATAGTGATTATAAGAAAACTATTTTTAAATAGGTATATTATAATGTCGAATATTATTAGCATGCAATTGTCAAAATGAATTTGTTGCTTTTAATTTTTATCTGTTTGAATTTAAAGTAATTAAAGAATCAATCATATTTTTATTACAACTCAATTAATGAGAAACATAACTACATACTTATTCTCTTTAATGCTAAAATAACATCAATCAATTCCTTCTAATTATTTCCACAAGTAATTCCTTAAAATTAATATATTTTATTTGTATCCTCCATAAGTAGTTTTTTTTGGAAATTGAGTGCATAGGTAGTAGTAATTTTTATATATTGGGGATGAAGTTATTTTTACTGATTATAAGCGAACTATGTTTAAATGGGTAGGATAATATCATTTATTATTATCGTGCAATTTTAAAATTGGTATATTTTATATCCAGTGGTTCAAAGCACGCACTACGCAGGATTTGAACATATGGCCTCATGCAGGGCCGGTCCTAAGAGCTTTGATACCTAAAGCCAATTATAAACTAAGGCCCTATAACTTGTCTAGTGTGATGAAAAAACAAAACATCAAAATAATTTATGTTGATTATCAATAATAAATAAAGAGGATATGATCTCGGCGTTGGAGTTAAAAGGAAGACAACAATGTTGGTTCTCTACTATTAAGTATTCAAAAACACAAAGATGCTATATTCATGGTTGCAATTCAAAATTTTGAAAATATAAAGAGTATATTAGTAATAAATATTTGCAGCACATTCTAAACGCTTTGAAAACACAAAGCTTCAGGTTGCTTAATGTACCATTTTGAATATCAGCACCATTTGGCCTTACTAAAAGGAACCAAAATTATGTTTCTTGTTTTGGTGGAGAACAAATTTTATATTGATAGGCATCGGTATTATACACGTATTTACCTGCAAATTTGCTTAATTGCTTCCTTTTCAATTGAATCGTGTGTTAGATTTCATTACTATATCACTACTATTTTTAAGCTAAAATTCTTCTTTGTGCCTACAGAACCAAAAATAATGCTCCATTTGATAATACTACTGATTCAATTTAGTCAGTTCACAACCATTTATGTATATGCAACACATGCTCTAAACACGGATGATAACTACTAGAAGTTACCAAAATCAGTTATAAACTTAACTAAAACAAATACAAAAACTCTAACCTTGGATCCAAATAAGCAAGCAAAGGAAAATTGAAGAAATCGAGAGAGAAATCAGAAATTGATGAGGATTGCTGACTGCATATTATTTACCTTCGCCTCCGCCTATTCTTCTTCCGCACTTTCGCCATTTCGTGATTTTCCTATTTTTCTGTATGCGGCTGCATCTTATCTTCATGGATCTTTTATTATATACTAACGCGGAAATTTTTTTGGTGCCCTTGAAATTTGAAGGCCCAAAGCAGCTGCTTCTGTCGCTTTAGGTAAGGGCCGGCCCTGGCCTCATGGACCAAAGCCAGAGTGCCTAACTACTGGGATAATGGTGTTGGATATTTCACAGTGATACATTATTTTATTTTGAATAATGCTAATATTTGTACTATTTAGTTATGATGTCTACATGTATATTTGAAGTAAAGGAATAATTATTTAGTTGCTCCAAAAATTAGATTTCATAGGATTTATGTTCTATTCTCATGTTATGTTATGTTGTATGTATTAAAAAACATGACATTTTAAGCTAACGTAATATTTTTCTAATTCAGTTAGTATCGAGCAATGCCAAAATTATGATCAGCACATTATTTTGCATGTTTCTCCTTGCAACATTTTTATTCCCATCTTCAACACTCATGCATAATCATGATTTTTCTGCCATATTAGCTTTTTAATTCCGTTTAGTTCCACATTCTTCAAATTTACCTTTATTAAATTATAGTGCGTTGTTCCTATTCATATTATTTGCCCATTTTCTAACAAACTAGGATTGTGTTCAACTAGTTGGAATCACCATAGGTTGAAAATACATAGTTCGCAAGTCAATTTTTTTTCGAAAGCTGATATTCTTAAAAATGATTTATTAACTTTAATGATATAGTAGATTTAAAAGTTAGTAGGTCAAGTGGTGAAAATACTAATTCTCATTTATGCTTTTAATTTTAAAAATGATGTTAGGTTTAGTTTTTTTTGTATGTTTTTTTAACCTAAATGCTTAGCTTTAAAAAATAGATTTTTTTAATAAATTCACTGTAAGGTTAATTTGAAAATATAATAACATGTTTAATATTTAGTTTAGTTGTCAATATTTTAAATGGATATGTTTATATTTAATCATAATTGAATGAATGTGCCCATTAAGGATAATGTGTTCATTAATGTAGCATTAAAGAGAATTAATTTATATGCATAATATATGCATAATTTATATGCATAAAGTGAAAATGCCAACTGGCGAAAGCATAAATTATATATGCACTTGGTTTGAACTTTAATGTTATTTTTGGTTTTCACAATGTTTTAATTTTTTGAAACTCTTACTTTCAACTCCAGTTAATTCTTAAACCATAGAAAATTATACTTAGGTTTTTTTAATAAAAAATATATTTAATTATTAGAGAATCAATGTAACTCGGTTAATTTGAAACTTTGCCTTTTTTTGGAGTTCAGTTAATTATTGATATTATTAATAGTTTTGGTCTAAGTTTCAATTATGATGTATTTTCATTTTTTTTCAATCTATAGTTCTCATGTAATTGAATTCACAAATTAATGGAAATTGATTCATTTTGCAACCATTAAGGAGAGCTAACTCAGAAATTAATTTCTAATCGATTTTCTAACTTAATTTGGAATCAAATGTATCATAAATTCGTATTGTATTCTAAATTAGTTTGAATTTGTAAATATATTTTTCATAACTTACCTTTTCTCTCAACTCCAAATGAAACTAAATATGGATTCAATCTTATGTGGTATCTATTCACGTATTTATACATCGGAACAATATAGGAGTGTGATATTTTTTTAACACTTTAGTGATTAATATTTTTATCAATTATTAGCAAATCGAAACGTTTTTGTGCCATAGATACTTTTTTCTCAAAATGAACGAATGTCAAATGATGATACTTCGTTTTTTACAATTACTTTTAGACTATAAGAAACAAGCTCATTTTAAAATTTTATTTATTTTATAAATTTATTAGATAATATGCATAATTTACCCAACATGTTTATTTTTTTAGTTTAGTTAACAGTTGATATTACAACAGGTTGATATATTTTTATAGTTTTAAAAGTAATATTATATTTACATTTTTGTTTGTTCTTGAAAGGCAACATTATATGTTCAATATGTTATGGAATATGATCATATATTTAACCTGACATGAATAACAATCTAATTATGTTATAAATTAAATATCGTATTGATAATTTGATATGCAAATTAATAACGTTAAAAGCATTAGTACTGATTTTGGATTACTATTCTAGAAAGATTTCATGTCTATTTTTGATTGAATCTCTAATGAAAAATTATGGTCAATGTTTACAGCGCATAAAAAATAGGTGAAAGAAGGAAGCTATTGAATCAAAAAATGAAAATTAAATGAAAAATATGTTTGAATGTAGAGTTAGGTATTAATTGACACTGGATTGTTGAAGAACGAGAGCTTTGACAGATGTTTTTATTCAATAAATTATTATAATTTTTTTAAGGAAACAACAAAGTAATTTAATGCACGTAATAAAAATGCAATTTTTACTTATGATTCTTCTGGAAAAATGAATAATTTATCTCTATGTAAAAAAATAGTTTCTATGAAATTTAGGTCACAATAAAATAAGTTAAATTTATCTATTTCTTGCATTTTATAAAATCATTATTTTACCATACGACATTATAACTTTCATTTCAATATTTGTTGATTTTATGCATATGTAAGTGCCTATTTATAAAATAGTTTGTTCTGTATTGTAATTAACATAAGCATCTACAATAACTTATATTCTAATAATAATAACTTATTTTTAATGGTTTGTTTCATTGATTTTGCTTTCTTACGTCATTTGATCTAACTATCGTCCTTAATGAAATATTATGTATTATTTTCATGTCATAATACATTATATAAGTTAGAAAATATTGTGTTTCCTAGCTACCATGATATTTTTTCTAATTTAGTTAATATTATATATGTATAAAAGTAGAGAAATGTAACTATTTAATACCACCTAAGTGCCCAATTTTTGTTAAAGAAGTACAGTAATGCAAATGTTGGAATTTCAATTTTTTTGAACCAAATTTGGAATATTATTTTACTTAGAGCACATTTTCTATATACTAGATTTAGTATGCTATTATTATAGTGAACAATGTGTATATTAAAATTTATATGTTAAACATAGTATAAATCCATATTGAACTTATATCATTTAGACTTGAAAATTAGTAGTCAATCTTAGTAATGTAATGCTTACCAAGTTCAAAATAATAAATACTTGATGCTAACATTGGTTTTATAAAGTCATCATGGTCTAAAAATATTAGTTATACTTTTTGCATTCGAGACTACCTTGGTTATTTATCAACAAAAGTTTGTTGATAGTGTTTGATAAAAAGCTATGAAAAAATTACTATTCAAAAGCGTACGCTTTCACCTTAGTATAACAACAAAACCAAAAATAAACTATTAAACAAATTATATGGTGAACCCCGTATGCGTAGCATGGGTTCGCACTAGTTCTAATTCATAGAAGAGGAATTTTCCAAATATAGCCACCAAATTCTTGCTTAATGAAAATAGTGAAGAAATTCTTCTTTCCCCTATTTATTTTGAGGAAATCAAAAATATAATTTTTAATGCTAATATAGATAAAGGCCTAAGGCCTGATGGATTTGGGGATAAGTTCTATAAGACACATTGAGAGGATATTAAACAAAATTTATTTGATGTTGCAAACGATTTTTCAAGACTGGAAAACTTATGAAATGTTTAAATCACACTTTTATTACTCTTATACCAAAAGTTAAAATTCCTAATTGCTTAGGTGACTATAGGCCCATAACATACAAAATCATAGCCACTATATCGTCTAATAGAATAATATTTTTTAAAAATATATAGTTTCTAAAAATCAAAGTGCTTTTATACTGGGGAGATTTGTTGTTGAAAATACTCTACTAGCATATGAAATAATTAGGAATTTTAATAAGGGATGCAAAAACAAAGTGTGTATCAAAATTGACTCGCGTAAAGCCTTTGATAAAATAAATAGACATTTTATAATTCATATGATGTTACAATTGGGACTTTATGAGAAAATTTGTAATTTAGCAAAAGAATTCATCAAGAATGCTACTTATTCGATTCTTATAAATGGCTTCCCTTGTGGTTTTGTACCCAGCAATTGGGGAATTAGACAAGGTAATCCACTTTCTCCCCATCTGCTCACTATTGCAATGGAATATATTTCACTACAAATGGAAATCGGGAAAATAAATGGAAATTATCAACAAATAGAATTAATCCTAGTATTTCTCATTTATAGTATACTGATGACCTGCTATTATTTATGAATGCTGACATTTGTGGTGCAACTTCTATAACAAAATTGTAACGACCCGCCATTTTGGACCATTCGCATCCATTATAAGTGTATAGGTAGACACTCATGCCGGAGTTGAATTGCTCAAAATACCGCGTTGTTAATTTAAATTGGCAATACTGAACATATACAATAAATAAATAATCACAGATCACAGACACAGAGTAATAAGTGCAGCGGAAATAAAAGAGATAGTAGTTCATGAAGCTACTATATAAATATATAAGTTACATCAGAGTTAAACCAGATACAACGGAAGAGTAATATGATACATCAGATACAAAGCAGAATACATCACTGGAATCATCGAATATCTGAAAGCTGGATAGATAGCTGGATCTCCAAGCGAAGCTCCAACTCCAAAGGTGAGTCTCGAAAGCTGAACCACTCAGTCTGACCCGAGCGTAAAGCAAAAACACAAGACACTCGAGTCAGGATTAACATTCTTATATTAATAAATCCAACTCAAGTGAAATAGCAATTGAAATACAAGTAACTCAAAGGATGTTTGGAATAACCATCCTTTAAGGATCCGTCAAACTATCTACTATGTAGTAGTGTACGATAAGTAGATAATGTCTATCAGTAATATAAAGAGATATCAAAATAGCGTTAAGTCATGGCCCATTCCACCCTTAACACATTTTTATTCCCACAAGCATATACAAGACCGTAGTTTCCCCAAAACCGGAAGTCACCAGAGGGCAATCCATATACTCAAGGTACAAAACAAATTCGTAGTGGTCGCGCATAAATGGAATACAAGTATGACAAGGCACATGAGGCTATACCCAAGGTAGTGATACTACCGTTCGCCTGATCCGGACTGGTGAGAACGCAACGCCGCAGCGCCCGCAACACCGTGAGACAACACTCCCAAAATCAAGGGTGCACCAATCGACAACAAGTATAAGTAGTTCGAAGAAGTGTGTCCACTTGAGGTATCAATCCTCCATTGGCCCGGCACAGCTCCTGTTTTAGTCATTTCCAATTTGACACAAGTGTCAAGGCTATCCATTATCGTTCTCTTTCTTCAGTCATCACGTACATCATTCCAACCACTTCATTCTGGATCATCACTCCGCGTATAGTTATTAAAGTGGTTTCCGGTTTAGATAGAGAGTATATCCATAACCGAATTCCGGTCTCTTTAATAACTTTCGTAAATATTACACCGATTGGTCGTTTATTTATTTCAAAACCAAATCAATTTCAATTTCAATTTCAATTCGTAAACCAACATTTCATTTGTCTTTCGAAATCAATTTCCAAAATTTACGTTTCAAAACTTCCAAATTATCGTTTCAAAATCTTATAATTCAATTTCAATCTTTATTTAAAACCATTCAAATATTGATTCAAGTTCGCAAATAAGTTTCCTTCCAAATCATTTAAATAAATTTATTTAACATTCAAATCACTTAAACTCATTTATCGATTTCATTCAATATTCGTTAAGTTACTTTATTATTCAAACCAATTTCCATTAAATTTCCAATTCATTAAATCAATTCTTAAGTTCAACTTCATTAAATCAAAATTTACAATTTTGAATTAAACTAAATTCGTCAAATCAATTCTTTCAATTACAAGTCTTACATTAATTCCAAAATATCACATTTTCATTTCTGGTTAAAGAAATTCAATTTCACTTATTTAATTACTTAAATAATTTTCCAAAACTTAATTAATAAAGAAACTCAATTTCAATTATTTACGAAGTAAAATTCACTTATTCAAAAGTTCAATTTTTACTTTTTAAAGAATTCAATTCAATTTAATCATTTAATAATTCAATCTCATTTAATTATTAAATAATTCAAAACTTAATTATTAAATAATTTCAAAGTTTAATAATTTCAAACTTAATTATCATTTCAAACTTAATTATTAAATCATTTCAAAGTTTAATAATTTCAAACTTAATTATAATTTCAAACTTAATTATTAAATCATTTCAAAGTTTAATAATTTCAAACTTAATTATAATTTCAAACTTAATTCAATAATTTCTCAAATTAAACAACATTCTTTCATCAATTACGTTGTCAATATTTTGTTTCAGATTATTATATAATAACATTTTCCTTTCATTAAAAATTCAAATTTCAACTTCATTTCAAAACTATATTATTTATTCAAATAAAATCTTCATTTTATTTTTAAATCAAACTATTGACCAATCGGGTTTTATTTAATTTTCTATCCTAGGTCAAAGTTTAATTTGGGTATTTATCATTTCAACCCGATTCCAATTCAATTAAAATCAAAACATAACAAGGGAACTTGCAGTGTGATAACTGGGATGGTGTCAAAGTAAATAAACAAGCAATAACAACAATCAATATCAATCCAATAATCAATTCAAATAATCCCGAAATAACCGTATTAATTCGCATTGTTATTTGTACGAATTAATATAATTATTTCTAGAATCTACATTATCATTTCATGTAGATTAAAGATTATTACATTACAGTTTTCACTTGTCAACTATTTACAATTTCATACATCATCAATTTAACAACATACATTCAGTGGTTCAAAATGTAATTAAACAAATCCTACGTGTCAATAAATTCAACAGTTAAAGGGGTCATATTATACAAATGTCAGTTAAACAAATTTAACATTTAATTATCCTATATCAAGTTCAATTTCATACTATTTACCATTTTAACATTAATAATTTAACGTCCAATATAAACATCAACAATCAATCAATTTCAGCCAAACTGTATTATCATCGCATAAATAATTAACAGATAATGGTGTCAGATGTCATAGGTGAACTGATACAGGTAATAGCATATATAACAGTGTCATTAACTAATAGCAGCATATTTCAATTGTCGTTTCAATTGAAATCAATCTAATAAATAAAAGAACGTTAATCGTGAGTGAGTGCTCACCTTCTGAAGCTAGATAGAATAAGCAATGAGATTGAGGTACGAAATGCAAGCTCGACTTCCAAATCAAGCTAGATGGATACGATTCGACAAACGAAGCTGATAGTTTGAATAGAAGAAATCAAATCAGAGCAGATCGATGAAGATAATTGAAATTTTTAAATTTTTATGCATATACTATACGAACTCATACTCAGACATACCATTATTTATATAAAACTAATATATATGCTTTAAAATAAGAATATATATATATATATAAACAAAACGTATACTCGTATTCAATAATATAAACTGTAATATAAACTACTAATATAAAATACATATTTAAATGGGTTATAACTAATGATATAAGGATATAGTAAAATATGTATGCAGACTCTAATATATAAAAATATATATAACAGTATAAGATTCTACGTTGTTTTTTTTTCCTACTTATATGCTGCCACTTAAAACATACATATGTATATAAATTTGCTGTAAACAATAGTTTTATAAACATATATACATACTTATATTGAACACAAATCTATCGTAACTTAAAGAAAAAAACAGCTCCATAAGCTCATCATAATAATGTACATCATTAAGCAGTTTGTACATTTCCCCTTCTCTAAATGTAAGTGAGCATACAGACATCTATTTTCTAATTGCAAGTTTTTACACAATTTAGAAACTGTAAACTATAATTATAGTTACCTACTTGGAAACTTCATTTATGTGACTAATTGTAGCATTGTCAAGATTTGGTGTCACTAACCACACGTATTTGTTAACATTTAACATTATTTTTGAGTAAATTAAACTGATCGTATGAAGAATCAGTTTTAGCAGCAGTCAAGTATATCAACAAAAATATTACATTAAGCTACGTTAATGGTCACCTTCTCCTACTTAGAACAGGCAACAGCTTAAATAAAATGTTGTATACAATTTATAGTTTCCAGTACATATGTGACAACTTTCAATATCTTATATGTATATTTGCCCCAGACTTCACTTACCCATACATATATATAAACGCACTCGGACTAAATTAAACAAACTAACATATAATATTACTTTCTTATATGATATATACAACACGGTATATAAATGACTTAAATAGACTTAAAACAATCCCGTAAAACTTAAATAGCTTCCTATGTCCACAGATCGATAAAATATAATGTATAATAAGAAGATTACAAAACAAAACAAAATAGGTGAACAAGTTAACAAAATGTATTCAGACTAACATATATACCATACTGTAATATATAGCTAATATATTTATAAACACATACTAAATTTCTCAGTTGGATTTTGTTCAAAATTTTAAAATATGCATTTAATAACCATAAATCCCAGTCAATACATCAACTATAAAATATGCAAACAAATAAAATAAAATATTTACACACTCCACGAATAGATATTCCAAAACATTATAATAGAACACGTATATTTATATACCTCAAAAAAATAAGATGCTCGGCAACTGGAAAAGGAGAGGTGGCCGGAGCTCGCAAGCTGAAGGAAAGCAGCTGGCACAGCTCCCAAGGTGGATGTGGTCGGTGGATGTGCTCGGTCGCAAGCTGAAGGAGATGGTGTTCGAGCAAGGAAGAGGTGGCGGCAGGTGCTATGGTGGCAAGGATGGGTTGGGAAGTTGAGCTGTCGGAGGTGGTGGATGGGTGGGAACGGTGGTAGTGGGCTGTCGTTGCTTGGCTTCGGGTGGAGGAGGGGTCAATGCGTGAAGCTGGGCTGTTGGGGCTTGCGGGCTCGTTGGAGTTGCTGCGGGGAGAGGGAGGGGAGGAGCTGCTTAGGTGGAGGCCAAGTGGATGGTGGAGCTGTTTTTGGCTTGATTGGGGAGTGGGCATAGCTGCCACGTGGGCGGAGATGAAGAGAGTGTGATGGAGTTCGTTCGGCCTTGGGGAAGAAGGCGGGTTGCAAGGAAAAATGAAAGAAGCAGGTTGGCTTCCAAAATTAAACGTATGCTTTGGTAAAAAAAAAAAATTTCTTTTCTCAGAGGAACCGAATCAAAATGAGGAGAGGAAGAAAATAAGAGTAAACCAATCGTACTTCTAGATATGTGAGTATGGATAGTCAGGTGATAGCTGTAATTAATAAATGCAATGTCCATTTGAGTTCACAGTTGAGCACTGAAATGAAATGAAACGAACCGATAGGTGGAATAGCAATTATAAATTGCACATTGGGAACTGGAAAGGTTAAAAGCTGAAAATGATAATTACTGATGACTATTGGAATGATATACCGTGGAAATTTGAATAGGCACAAGAACTCAAAAGGCACGAACGTGTACCGATACGAAAGGCGTTACGCAAAGTGCAACGTGCAACGGAACTCCGAATTTGACAATCGAATATACCGTAGAGATCGGCACGACGAGACGATCAAAACGGTATATAGAAATCAGTGGTACGATCATCCGATAAAAATCGATATCGGTACCAGAATACTGCTATTTTGCAGAAAATAAGAACGACGGAGCCAAAGATGTCCGAATTTGGAAAAACGACAAACTGAAATCTTGCTCAGAAGATGGTTTAGAAATTTTCTATGTAAAAATATTTAGGTTTCGGAAACATTTTATTTTCAACGCTTTTTAACTGATTAAATTGAAGTAAATTTACGCGCGAAATAAACTTTCATATTTTCGGACGAAAATTTACCAGTTGCTATGTTTAACTAGACGCATTCCAAATATCAAATTTATATTTCAAAATTTTATCGTTTAAAATTTCACAAAATTTTAACTAATAACGTTAATAAAACAGTTGAAATTTTACGGGTCGTTACATTCTCCCCCACTCAAAACTTTTCGTCCCCGAAAAGGAACGAGGTAGGAGAATAGAAACAACCAGGAAGAAAACAGATTTGAAATACAAAATAACAATTAATTTAAACCATATAAATTCAAATTTAAATTAATTAATATTCAATAGTTTGATTTAATCCATTTGATTTCACTTAAGTGAAATCAATCTTAATTATTTCTAAATTCATTATCTTTTTATCCAATTATGTTTAATTAACAAATTTCTAAAACCACAAATTAGCATAGTCATTTAATAAAATCATATTTATTCATCAAATTTAATTCTTCTTTATTCCAAATTATTATTAAGTCTATTTTACTTAATATATCTTATTACATATTTTTAAACCATATAAATTAATTTGAACCACATAAATTTCACTTAAATTAATTTATATTCATTAATTAATTTTAAATTCAAGGTATTTCCATAAGTTGATCTAATTTCAATTTATTAATTCTTTCAAAACAAATTTATTTTATTATCTTATTATTCTATTTATCTCTATTAACATTTTATAATTAAAATTTAAGGGTATAACATTTATTATAACCACTGAAATTTTATTTATAAATTCCATTTATATTATATATTATCCAATTACATATTCAACTTCTGAATGATTTTGGGTAAGTTGTATTAGAATGCAGTTGAACAATATACAATAAAAATTTCCCAATTCAATTATTCAAGTTTAAATATTTATTCCAACTTTTGGTCTTATTTATATTTAAAATCATCTTTTTACAAAATTTAAGAATTAGATTTCCGATTAACTTTAAACAATTTAGAGATATATATCATATTTTTATATCAAATCAAATTAAATTTTAAAATAAGATACATATATATATGTAAATCAAAATATACTGAAGAAATTCAAATCAAAATATTTTTTACTTTTTCCTCAAAACAAAACCGTAACAAAGCTACAGAATGATTTCTCCACTTCGAAACTCGAAAATGAATGTCGATGATGCGGCCGCCATCACCGAAATTATTTTCCAGCGACAAAAAGAAGAGCACTGATTTCAACATTTTAAAATTCTTTGAAAACGATCTCTTTTCGAAAATACTTTCAATAATATATATTTTAAAATTTTAAAACCAAAGTTCGAAATCACCGGAACTAAATTCTCAAATTTCTAAATTAAATTCATTTCAAATTCCAAATCAATTCATAAACCATATTTATAAATTTATTTAGAACAATAAATGATAATCAAATATTATCGTTTCAAACAAACAATTTAATTAACCTATTAAATTCCAGAAAATTTTACTTATATTTTTACAATATAATCAAACAAATTTTTTCATTTTCCAAGTTTGAAAGTAATATTGTGTCAGTTTGCTCTGTTCAAGTGTTTTGGAAATCCTATCGATAGCGTTGATCAGACGAATCGATCGGAAACCCAAATCAACATCAACAACTCAAACAACACAATATATTTTAAACATTTTAAATGTTAATTTACAAATACATTTCTTTGCTCGACTATATAAGAATAGATTTCAAAGCAAAGATAGAGATTCAAATTTGATGGACTCAAATCAAAGAGAATTTTGATTCGAAAAATAAGTTTGAAACAGAAGATAAGATAATTCAATTTCCAAAATCGGGAATTGGATGAGTTTATTTAATTCACGGGCAACTTTAACCGAGTCGTCCGTAACTTCAAGAATAAGATCGATGCTGAATTCCGAGGTAAATCAACACTCGATCTCAAGAGATGGAATTTAGGTACAGCAGGGAATAGATAGCATCGTAAACCAAGGATGCAGAAATCTCTGGTAAATTGATGTTATCGTAAAAGAGTTTTACCCTTTTACAAATCAATTTGAGATTGGCGGGACCGCCAACTCATTATAAAGATCATTCGGAGTGGAGTTATGGGATACTCCGGAATTGGAAGAAGACGAATAGTGAGGGACACGAATGAATTTTTGAACTGCAAGGAACGTTCCAAAATTCAAAGGAATTGAGTCAAAGGAAGAGATTGAAACTCGAATGAGAGTGATTCTGTAAATACATTTACCCTATATGTTAAGTTTTGCCTAGAGCTACCAAAGCTCTGATACCAACTGTAACGACCCGCCATTTTGGACCATTCGCATCCATTATAAGTGTATAGGTAGACACTCATGCCGGAGTTGAATTGCTCAAAATACCGCGTTGTTAATTTAAATTGGCAAAACTGAACATATACAATAAATAAATAATCACAGATCACAGACACAGAGTAATAAGTGCAGCGGAAATAAAAGAGATAGTAGTTCATGAAGCTACTATATAAATATATAAGTTACATCAGAGTTAAACCAGATACAACGGAAGAGTAATATGATACATCAGATACAAAGCAGAATACATCACTGGAATCATCGAATATCTGAAAGCTGGATAGATAGCTGGATCTCCAAGCGAAGCTCCAACTCCAAAGGTGAGTCTCGAAAGCTGAACCACTCAGTCTGACCCGAGCGTAAAGCAAAAACACAAGACACTCGAGTCAGGATTAACATTCTTATATTAATAAATCCAACTCAAGTGAAATAGCAATTGAAATACAAGTAACTCAAAGGATGTTTGGAATAACCATCCTTTAAGGATCCGTCAAACTATCTACTATGTAGTAGTGTACGATAAGTAGATAATGTCTATCAGTAATATAAAGAGATATCAAAATAGCGTTAAGTCATGGCCCATTCCACCCTTAACACATTTTTATTCCCACAAGCATATACAAGACCGTAGTTTCCCCAAAACCGGAAGTCACCAGAGGGCAATCCATATACTCAAGGTACAAAACAAATTCGTAGTGGTCGCGCATAAATGGAATACAAGTATGACAAGGCACATGAGGCTATACCCAAGGTAGTGATACTACCGTTCGCCTGATCCGGACTGGTGAGAACGCAACGCCGCAGCGCCCGCAACACCGTGAGACAACACTCCCAAAATCAAGGGTGCACCAATCGACAACAAGTATAAGTAGTTCGAAGAAGTGTGTCCACTTGAGGTATCAATCCTCCATTGGCCCGGCACAGCTCCTGTTTTAGTCATTTCCAATTTGACACAAGTGTCAAGGCTATCCATTATCGTTCTCTTTCTTCAGTCATCACGTACATCATTCCAACCACTTCATTCTGGATCATCACTCCGCGTATAGTTATTAAAGTGGTTTCCGGTTTAGATAGAGAGTATATCCATAACCGAATTCCGGTCTCTTTAATAACTTTCGTAATTATTACACCGATTGGTCGTTTATTTATTTCAAAACCAAATCAATTTCAATTTCAATTTCAATTCGTAAACCAACATTTCATTTGTCTTTCGAAATCAATTTCCAAAATTTACGTTTCAAAACTTCCAAATTATCGTTTCAAAATCTTATAATTCAATTTCAATCTTTATTTAAAACCATTCAAATATTGATTCAAGTTCGCAAATAAGTTTCCTTCCAAATCATTTAAATAAATTTATTTAACATTCAAATCACTTAAACTCATTTATCGATTTCATTCAATATTCGTTAAGTTACTTTATTATTCAAACCAATTTCCATTAAATTTCCAATTCATTAAATCAATTCTTAAGTTCAACTTCATTAAATCAAAATTTACAATTTTGAATTAAACTAAATTCGTCAAATCAATTCTTTCAATTACAAGTCTTACATTAATTCCAAAGTATCACATTTTCATTTCTGGTTAAAGAAATTCAATTTCACTTATTTAATTACTTAAATAATTTTCCAAAACTTAATTAATAAAGAAACTCAATTTCAATTATTTATGAAGTAAAATTCACTTATTCAAAAGTTCAATTTTTACTTTTTAAAGAATTCAATTCAATTTAATCATTTAATAATTCAATCTCATTTAATTATTAAATAATTCAAAACTTAATTATTAAATAATTTCAAAGTTTAATAATTTCAAACTTAATTATCATTTCAAACTTAATTATTAAATCATTTCAAAGTTTAATAATTTCAAACTTAATTATAATTTCAAACTTAATTATTAAATCATTTCAAAGTTTAATAATTTCAAACTTAATTATAATTTCAAACTTAATTCAATAATTTCTCAAATTAAACAACATTCTTTCATCAATTACGTTGTCAATATTTTGTTTCAGATTATTATATAATAACATTTTCCTTTCATTAAAAATTCAAATTTCAACTTCATTTCAAAACTATATTATTTATTCAAATAAAATCTTCATTTTATTTTTAAATCAAACTATTGACCAATCGGGTTTTATTTAATTTTCTATCCTAGGTCAAAGTTTAATTTGGGTATTTATCATTTCAACCCGATTCCAATTCAATTAAAATCAAAACATAACAAGGGAACTTGCAGTGTGATAACTGGGATGGTGTCAAAGTAAATAAACAAGCAATAACAACAATCAATATCAATCCAATAATCAATTCAAATAATCCCGAAATAACCGTATTAATTCGCATTGTTATTTGTACGAATTAATATAATTATTTCTAGAATCTACACTATCATTTCATGTAGATTAAAGATTATTACATTACAGTTTTCACTTGTCAACTATTTACAATTTCATACATCATCAATTTAACAACATACATTCAGTGGTTCAAAATGTAATTAAACAAATCCTACGTGTCAATAAATTCAACAGTTAAAGGGGTCATATTATACAAATGTCAGTTAAACAAATTTAACATTTAATTATCCTATATCAAGTTCAATTTCATACTATTTACCATTTTAACATTAATAATTTAACGTCCAATATAAACATCAACAATCAATCAATTTCAGCCAAACTGTATTATCATCGCATAAATAATTAACAGATAATGGTGTCAGATGTCATAGGTGAACTGATACAGGTAATAGCATATATAACAGTGTCATTAACTAATAGCAGCATATTTCAATTGTCGTTTCAATTGAAATCAATCTAATAAATAAAAGAACGTTAATCGTGAGTGAGTGCTCACCTTCTGAAGCTAGATAGAATAAGCAATGAGATTGAGGTACGAAATGCAAGCTCGACTTCCAAATCAAGCTAGATGGATACAATTCGACAAACAAAGCTGATAGTTTGAATAGAAGAAATCAAATCAGAGCAGATCGACGAAGATAATTGAAAATTTTAAATTTTTATGCATATACTATACGAACTCATACTCAGACATACCATTATTTATATAAAACTAATATATATGCTTTAAAATAAGAATATATATATATATATAAACAAAACGTATACTCGTATTCAATAATATAAACTGTAATATAAACTACTAATATAAAATACATATTTAAATGGGTTATAACTAATGATATAAGGATATAGTAAAATATGTATGCAGACTCTAATATATAAAAATATATATAACAGTATAAGATTCTACGTTGTTTTTTTTTCCTACTTATATGCTGCCACTTAAAACATACATATGTATATAAATTTGCTGTAAACAATAGTTTTATAAACATATATACATACTTATATTGAACACAAATCTATCGTAACTTAAAGAAAAAAACAGCTCCATAAGCTCATCATAATAATGTACATCATTAAGCAGTTTGTACATTTCCCCTTCTCTAAATGTAAGTGAGCATACAGACATCTATTTTCTAATTGCAAGTTTTTACACAATTTAGAAACTGTAAACTATAATTATAGTTACCTACTTGGAAACTTCATTTATGTGACTAATTGTAGCATTGTCAAGATTTGGTGTCACTAACCACACGTATTTGTTAACATTTAACATTATTTTTGAGTAAATTAAACTGATCGTATGAAGAATCAGTTTTAGCAGCAGTCAAGTATATCAACAAAAATATTACATTAAGCTACGTTAATGGTCACCTTCTCCTACTTAGAACAGGCAACAGCTTAAATAAAATGTTGTATACAATTTATAGTTTCCAGTACATATGTGACAACTTTCAATATCTTATATGTATATTTGCCCCAGACTTCACTTACCCATACATATATATAAACGCACTCGGACTAAATTAAACAAACTAACATATAATATTACTTTCTTATATGATATATACAACACGGTATATAAATGACTTAAATAGACTTAAAACAATCCCGTAAAACTTAAATAGCTTCCTATGTCCACAGATCGATAAAATATAATGTATAATAAGAAGATTACAAAACAAAACAAAATAGGTGAACAAGTTAACAAAATGTATTCAGACTAACATATATACCATACTGTAATATATAGCTAATATATTTATAAACACATACTAAATTTCTCAGTTGGATTTTGTTCAAAATTTTAAAATATGCATTTAATAACCATAAATCCCAGTCAATACATCAACTATAAAATATGCAAACAAATAAAATAAAATATTTACACACTCCACGAATAGATATTCCAAAACATTATAATAGAACACGTATATTTATATACCTCAAAAAAATAAGATGCTCGGCAACTGGAAAAGGAGAGGTGGCCGGAGCTCGCAAGCTGAAGGAAAGCAGCTGGCACAGCTCCCAAGGTGGATGTGGTCGGTGGATGTGCTCGGTCGCAAGCTGAAGGAGATGGTGTTCGAGCAAGGAAGAGGTGGCGGCAGGTGCTATGGTGGCAAGGATGGGTTGGGAAGTTGAGCTGTCGGAGGTGGTGGATGGGTGGGAACGGTGGTAGTGGGCTGTCGTTGCTTGGCTTCGGGTGGAGGAGGGGTCAATGCGTGAAGCTGGGCTGTTGGGGCTTGCGGGCTCGTTGGAGTTGCTGCGGGGAGAGGGAGGGGAGGAGCTGCTTAGGTGGAGGCCAAGTGGATGGTGGAGCTGTTTTTGGCTTGATTGGGGAGTGGGCATAGCTGCCACGTGGGCGGAGATGAAGAGAGTGTGATGGAGTTCGTTCGGCCTTGGGGAAGAAGGCGGGTTGCAAGGAAAAATGAAAGAAGCAGGTTGGCTTCCAAAATTAAACGTATGCTTTGGTAAAAAAAAAAAAATTTCTTTTCTCAGAGGAACCGAATCAAAATGAGGAGAGGAAGAAAATAAGAGTAAACCAATCGTACTTCTAGATATGTGAGTATGGATAGTCAGGTGATAGCTGTAATTAATAAATGCAATGTCCATTTGAGTTCACAGTTGAGCACTGAAATGAAATGAAACGAACCGATAGGTGGAATAGCAATTATAAATTGCACATTGGGAACTGGAAAGGTTAAAAGCTGAAAATGATAATTACTGATGACTATTGGAATGATATACCGTGGAAATTTGAATAGGCACAAGAACTCAAAAGGCACGAACGTGTACCGATACGAAAGGCGTTACGCAAAGTGCAACGTGCAACGGAACTCCGAATTTGACAATCGAATATACCGTAGAGATCGGCACGACGAGACGATCAAAACGGTATATAGAAATCAGTGGTACGATCATCCGATAAAAATCGATATCGGTACCAGAATACTGCTATTTTGCAGAAAATAAGAACGACGGAGCCAAAGATGTCCGAATTTGGAAAAACGACAAACTGAAATCTTGCTCAGAAGATGGTTTAGAAATTTTCTATGTAAAAATATTTAGGTTTCGGAAACATTTTATTTTCAACGCTTTTTAACTGATTAAATTGAAGTAAATTTACGCGCGAAATAAACTTTCATATTTTCGGACGAAAATTTACCAGTTGCTATGTTTAACTAGACGCATTCCAAATATCAAATTTATATTTCAAAATTTTATCGTTTAAAATTTCACAAAATTTTAACTAATAACGTTAATAAAACAGTTGAAATTTTACGGGTCGTTACAAAAATTTTCTGAAAATTTAAAAGATTTGGCAGGTTTACAAATAAATGAAAGCAAAAGTAAAGCATGTTTCATCAAAAATTGTCCCAAAAAGAAGAAATCCTTCAAATTTTAAAGTTTTAGGAGGGTGAACTACTTGTCAAATATTTGGGACTCCCTTTTAGTGTAAATCAAGTCACAAATAGGGATTTTACCAAATTATTTGAGACTATTCAAGGTAAATTAAAGGGCTGGTCAAGTAAGTTATTAGCAATTGTAGGCAGATTAAAGCTTGCACATACTGCCATCACATCTATCATAATGTATTGGCTACAAACTCATAATACACCATCAAAAGCATTACACAAAATAGGATAAATGCGTGCAAACTTCATTTGAAGGGAAAATTACAGAAAATCTGATGGGATACAATATCTGGGAAGACAGAAACTCTAGATTGCATACGAAAAAGGAGATTGAAAGCATCCAACTATAGAAAATAATTAAAGAAAATTATCAAATTTTAAATCACAAGGCTAGAGAAAAGTCAAGCGATCCAAACAATTAAAACTCAAGCATTCATGTTGTAGACAATTACGAAGAAAGAGTGGATGCAACTTACACAGGAGAAAAATCAACTCAGACATTTCCCGAAGCAAAATAATACATTTTAGCAGTAATCACTCGAGGAAGGAGCTAGAAGGTCAGTTTCGAATTAATCTCAATAGCACGAAGCCGACCAAAAATCCAAACCAAAAGAAGCTCTTGCAAGATAAGTCCAAATTTAATTAGTAATGACAATATGATACAAAATTTACATAAAAGCACTAATTGTAATTCTATCTCACCTGATTTGAATAGGATCTATCGCTCACCCAAAGAAATGCCAAAGGAGATTCAATTCCTACAAAATCATAGAAACTTACAACTCGACATCAATAGCCAAAGAATAAGTGAGAGCTACTATAGAAGCAAGCTCAACAACCAAATATATCACTTTTCTACAAGGAATATAGGAGCAAGCGGCAAACTTCAGGGACAAGACCAACAAATCTCAAATAAATAAGCAATTTTAGTCAAATCCAGTAGATCTATCTCAAATCTAAAGCTTCCAAAGGTTAAAAAGAACAAAGAGAAGCTTTGGAAACCCCTTTGAAGGAAGCTTCGGTCATCAAAATTGAGGATTTTGATGAATCGCCTCAATTCGTCTCAAATTGCCTTATTTTCTAAGGTTTCGATTTTCCCTTTTGAAGTTAGAACAAGGATGTAATAGATCGGCTAGGGTTAGATTATCTCATAACTAAGTTGTATAACGGGTAAAGTGTAAGTAAATGGGTAAATATTATTACTCGGTATTTTGTTGGGCCTTGGGCTCTTTTTATCATTTTAAAAAAAATTTGGCTTGTAACTTGGAGGAATCAAGGCTTACGATATAGTCCTCTTACTGCAATAAAAAAGCCGCTTCCATGATTAAAATTCGACCATGAAGGAATTTTTTTCCTTCACTCATTGAAATAGTGCATATTTTTTCAAAACATTTCCTACATACATGAACAGCGGTGTAATTTTACAAGCATATATTTTTAAAACATGAATTAAAGAATTCTTCATAACCATAAGAAGTCAAATACACAATGAATCAAATAAATTTTAACTTAAAGAATTTTACAAAATACCTATAAAATGAGTTAATAGATCGCTTGCATCGGTTTAAACATTAATATAGATACTAATAAATCAAAAGTTTGTTGATTCAAATTCAAAAGCTCATTTTTGCATATTTGAAAATAAAAATATATTTAAAATGCACTTTGGCATCAATAGTTAAATGATTTGATTTATTGGTGAACATATATTGTGGTTTTATACTACAAAATAATTTTCCACTTTTTTGTTAAATTTAAATAAAGAGGGTGTATACGGGGTATACAAATGAGGGTGTGACAGATCATTACACACAAGCGCATATAAATGAGAATACATTAACTATATGCTAGTTAAAATTGTTAGTTTTCTTTGTGTTAATTGTGGTTATAATGAGTTCTTAATCATGAGTTTAGATTCGAAACCCAAACATAAATTTTGAATTTTTTTTGGTAACATGATGTTAATATACCGAATATACTAATACATGCAACACATATTTGATTAGGGTAACATGTGCTAGCTATTGGTGTTGTAGAAGGACATTAAGAGGTTTGGTACTATATTCGTTATATAGAAAATGACTCACTATGATTGTTCGTTATCCAGAAAAACAAAAATGACCCACTAAGATAGTTACGATGGTTATTAAATCCAACTTCAATTTATATGTCTTATATAAGTTAACCTTTTTTCTAGAATGATGTTAAACTTATATGTTAAGATCATACTATGAGTATAGGTAGAACATTGTTGTCTAAATCAAAGTTGGGTATGATTAAAAACATAAGTGATGCACCACTAAATCAACAAACCATTATCGATTAGACCATTTGATTTTACTTATTGGCATCAACAGATAAGGGCTCTTACAATAAGGGGAGGTGTTACACCCATTTTTGATCACAATGTATAGAGCATAGTCCAACAAGCAAAAGAATTGTGAAGTATAGTGAAACGGTCCAAAATCCATGTAATGGACTAGACCGATCTTTAGAAAACACTGTGTGCAAAGTTCAGGAAAACGAAGTAAACTTGATAAAAGGATCGGCAAAGCCAATGATGCAGTAAGCTCTCTGAACAGCAAGTAACCGTACCATGAAGCATACCGTGTATTCCAAAGCATTTAAAATAACTATAACTCTTTAAAAAAAGCATACAAAAATGAAAACAAGAACTGTGCTACTATAAAGCGAAGTAAACTTTCGAACTTCCTAGAGTCAGCGCAGCCCATATACTAGATCGTGCCACCAACTTCGACAAACACTACGCCGTCACACCTATAGACGGCACCGTCATTTCCTAGGCCACGAACCATCTCCAGAACCTGCGTTGCCACTAGGAAAACCATCTTTGCCGTATAAGAAAATCAAAATGTAAAACCAAAGCAGAATACGCTTCCATCGTATACGACTACGTCACAATACCAAAAAAAATTGTATAAGCAAGAAAACAAATGAAACTAGAACTGTTAACATAGATATGTTTCACGATCCGCTTGATTGTCCAAATGATCAATGCAAAAGTGGGTCAATGAGATGTATATGATGCAGTGCCAATGTCGAACCGAATACTCAAATATGAGTCAAAATAGAGAAACAATATGTTACTACAAATGAAGATACCGAACATCTACAAATAGAGATATGAACAACTAACTAGGGGCAGAACTCAAAAGGTCATAAGCGCTCTCAAGTAGTCAGTCTAAAGGATATCGAATCTCTATAGCTCAGAAGATACCAAAGTTTTATAACATGATAGTGAAAAGCATGAAATAGAAGAAGAGTATAGTACCTTTAAAGATGCCGAATGCCTAAGCATAAAAGAGGATATCAAGCTTTTGATTCAATGGTGAATGTTGATCCTTTACAACACTGTGTTGTAAAGAAACTCCAACCAAGCAAGAGATATCGAATACCAATAGTTATTGAAGACGCCGCATATCATCAGTGCCATCAAAGATGTCAAAAGCCGACAATGCAAGTGAGGATACCCTATTTCACTAATATAACAATCAATACTGTAAATAATTATATAGCAAAGAAGTCGTAAACCATCAATAGAGCAAAGATGTCATAAATCATTAATCTCGAGAAGGATGCCATAAGTCATCAGTGCTTAAAGTAATATCGTAAATCATCAATGTAAATGAGGATGCCGTATTTCATCAAAATAATAAATGATGTCGTAAATCATCGATGTGAAGAGGAATATTGTAAGTCGCCAATGTAAAGAATACTGCCGCATGTCAACGACACAAAATGATGCCTAAAAATAACGATGTCAAAGGACACGTGGTAGTTATGCCGCTTGCCTCCACTCCTATAAATACGAACCCAATAGCTATTTGGAAGGGGAAAATTTCCCTCATCACTTTTTTTACATTTTTAAAGTTGTAACCTTAAATTAAATTAGGGATTTTAGAGCCTATTATACTTTTGTGACTTTCTGCACATAAGGACTTGAATTATGAATTTTGCATAGCATATTACAAGTGAATAAAGACAATTGACTATGACTAGCTTATTGACTTGCATATGACTCTTGTGAATATATATTCAAGATATCAATATGACCTCTTTTCTCAAAGGCCGAAACCATGAACAAGCATACCATACATCATTTGAACTTGCATATTTCTTTTAGGCAAACACAAGGTTGACCGAGCCAATTACTAGCCTAGACCCATTTGCCTTGCACATTTTGGGTTAACAAGAAAAATTATTAACATTTTGACACTAGAAGGAGGGCTCGAACATTCGACTCTCTACATATCTCATATTGGATTATCCTTGACCTGTATATATAGGGTATAGATGATTTACCCTAATCTGGATATTCCTTTGAAGGACTTTCCAAAACTTGCATAATCCATCAAGGTGTATAATAACTATCTTTGAACAAGGATATTTTGAGCTTGATTGGCCAAACCAGTTTATCAAATCACCCACGACCTTTGGTTTCATGAGGAACAAGTGTTAAAGATACAAGAACTACAAATCATAAAAGAAAAGAGACAAGTGATTCCATATAATCCCAATAAATAGAACATAAATCTATTTCATATATGCTCTACTCCTATCTAAGGTTATTATCCTCTGCTTGGAAAGGAAAGCACAAAGAAAGATTGTTTGTTTCTACAAATGAGGAAAGCTATACGATTTCCAATCCAAAGGGACTATTTGTCAAAAAGAAATAACAAGAGACTTTGACAAGTTTTCCTAGAAATGGAACAAAGTAATCGACCATCCTCCTACCCTAGATAAACCTAGGGAATCTTTAAAGAGAAAGTTCATGGAAGATATTATGCCCCAATACGATGCTACAAGAAAATTAAATGGGGACAAAAAGCACAGTGCCTTAAAATTTCTAGATCTACTTAGATTCGGTCTCTTACCACTTCTTTTGAGAATATGTATCTTCTAACTAGAAAGAGATTGAACTATTCGCCTTCAAAGAAGAAGCGACAAGGCAATGAAAGGAATCTTAGAGGCATCAAATATCATCGAGTGAATAGAGATGAAACCAATCAATGCCGTGCTCTAAAAGGAACGATTAATAATTTCTTAGCCAATGAAGGGCTTTAAGAGTTTGTTGACGAGATTTAACCAATGTATCTACAAGGATCAAATACTCAATAAAGAAGAATGTTTCGTAAGAAGGATAAAATAAAGGAAAAAGCCTTTGATCTTGCCAATATGGCCCAGTCAAAGCACTTCCTAGAGGGCAGTCGGAGTAAGCCTTTGGTCCCGCCTATAAGGCCTGACCAGAGCACTGCAAGTCTTTGGTCCTGCCTATATGGCCTAGCTGGAGCACTTTCAAGAGGGAGGATGGAGTAAGCCTTTAGTCCCGCCTACGTGGCCTGGCCAGAGCACTGACTAGCCTATATTCCCACCTATAAGGCATGTCCGAAGCACCTCCTAAAGGGAGGACGGAGTAAGCCTTTGGTCCCACCAAAGATGGCCAAGCCAAAGCACTGAACCAGCCTTCAGTTATGCTTATAAGGCTTGATTGGAGCGCCTCCTGGAAGAAGGACGGGAAAGACTTTTGTTTTGCTTAAGATAGCTAACCAAACGCACACGACTTAAACCTAAATCATCACCTAAGATGGTGATAAAGGGTTCAATCAAATTTCATATCATTACTCAAAGATGGTAAATCAAAGCCTAAATCACTACCCCAAAGAGTAGTAAGTGGTAGCCTTCTATAGGAAGCTAATTCGAACACAAGAGCAAATCAACCTCTATCTTAAAGAAGGATTGAGGCAGTCTTCTAGAGGGAAATCAGTCAAACGCAAAGGAAATCTTGTATAGGAAGAACAAACAAATATATGTAGTTCCACACAAAGGCAAAGTTAAAGAAACTTTCAAAGGAAGGATCAAAAGCCATATAGTATGCAGAAGTGAAAGATTTGATGATAGATAAGTAACATCTAAAAGACTATGACTTATTACCCAAGCTCGAGGCTTTGTTCTTTGAAATATTGGATTAAATTTTAATCCATGATTCTTATATTAGAATTCAAATTACCAAGTAACGGGAATCTCTGTTCATAATCAAGATTCCTAATTAACAGGAATCTCCGTTAATAGTCGGATTTGTAGTTCTCTTACCGGATGAAATTATGGACTTGTTATCGGAAAAATTCTAATCTTCTTACCAAATGGAGTTCTAAATTAATGCCAGATAGATTTATGGTCTTCTATTGATGATAAATTATGGTATTATTACCAGATCGATTTCAAGTCTTCAGTTCAAATATTGTTACCAGATGGTTTTTTGGTCTCCTACTTTAAAGTCATTGCTAAAAGGTTTTTTGGTCTTCTAAAGTTATTATCTGATGAATTTCTCGTCTTCTATCCAAATGATATTATTACTAATCTTTAATGAAAAAGAAATTATAACTACCAAACGGGTTTTCGAATATCTATTTTTCGGTACTAAAGCTTCAAACATCAGGCTCCAAATTTCTAGATGATAAAGCCAAAAGGAAAAGTTGTTAAAAGCTTTACTCCTCAAAGTTCTATATTAAGTTCTCCTAAAATGGAGTTTAAAATTTTCCAATAACGAGAATCTTCATTATTAGAATTTTCTAATTTCCTGTTAAATAAAGGAATGGTTCTTCAGAACTTTTGAACAACAAGTTGTTAATCTTTTTATCAAACTAGATTTTAGATTTTAATGACAAGGTTTGTATTAAGAAGACCAACCAATGCTCAGTTAAAGGCTACATATCATCTTGCAATCAAATCCAAGCTCTGGAAAAAACGTTGTATGTTTCAGACAATTTAACAAATATGAAAAGAAGAATACAAAGTTCATTCAAGGCAACAATCATTCAGATGCAAATTTGTTTATTTACATATCATATACAAGAATTACATGCACCAAGAAAGGATATCCAAAAGGGAAATCTACCCAGAAACTCATAAGCGATACTTCGCTCGATGTCAAAATTTTGCACCTCTTTTTTCAAATTTTTAACAACCAAAGGAGAATCATTAATGTGATGAATCGCCTCATCTAGAAGTTGTTTCTCTTTCCTTCGAATAATGTTTGCATCATCAATAGAGCTTATTTGAACTTCTAATGAATGCTTAAGTGTTTTGTTGGCTCCCTTTAAAGTTTTAACCTTACTCTTCAATTTCTTAATCTCCCGTTCAAGAGCGTATTTTTCACATTCAAGTTTCTCCACCTGACTTTGATAATTGTTAAAATATAAAAAAAACTATCATTCCACTGCTTGTTCAAAAATTAAATGCATTCATACCTAACCCTTTGACTCCACCAGGCGATCTCGCTATCATCTATACTCGCTATCATCTATACTCGAAAGGTAGGAGTATAAAGGCTGGATTCACCTCCGCTCGCAGTAAGTTCTAAGGATTGATATAATACTTAACTTTTAAGTATGACTACTTCAAGATCCATAATCCTTTGATGGAGATGAGCAATTTTTGCATCAATGTCAATTTTTCGGACTGAAATTCAGACCGATAGACTGCACTCACACTCCCTTTCAACTTTAGAATTTCTCCATCTTTCTCTATCTTTTTCTTTGATTTTGTCTTCCAATTTTGAAGCATCTCCTTCATATTACTTACTGAAGATTTCAATTGATAAAAAAATTTATGCCATTTTTGCATATCCGGGTTATCCGGAAATAATAAATCGAAACATCTTGAAAAGGACGTTTTCCCTTAATGGCTGACTTTATCTTGGCTATGATATTGTCTAATCAAGAAACGAGATTTGGAATGCTATGTGTGAGCGCTAGTCGTTTTCCTAATAAAATACGTAAGAAGAAGAAGGAATTAACACACAAGAAATTGTATTCTTTATTAACAACAAGAAAGTTAACAAGCATAAGTGGATACAAGTTCTATGTTCTTAAAGTTTAAAGACGACAGTTTGGGCCATTTTAAGTGATCCAACGGACAAAGAGAGGGTATATTCTTTTTTTTTGAGAGAAATGTTTGATCCTCTACGCATAGAGGAGAGCACACATGAGGATATATATATAACACGAACCAAAGGAGCTGCCAACATGCCTGGCAGGTAGCAAGGGAAAAATACATATAGCTAAACTCAGGTACTTCTAAGATGAATTCCGGCAAGGCCACCACCCATCGCACCTCAATATCGAGCTCCGGCATGGCCACCGCCCGATATTAAGATGTTAGAAGTACCAAAAAAGGCTAAATAAAAAACTCCAAATGTCTGAATCAGAAGAAGTGAATAATCATCTTCTCTGGAGAGGATCTGGTGAAAAGAGAGATCTCTCTGAAAGCTCTGAATAAGAAGAAGGAGAGCCAAACTGAAGAATAGAACATCCTGAAAAAGTACTCCATGATGAAGATAGCAGAATCCTATATCTAAGGGGATATCTGCAAGAAGTCCTGGATAAAGAAACTCTACTCTGATGACCTCTCTACAATCTGGAATCTAGCAATCTGACGACAAGAGGAACCTGCGAAATGAATCTGATATCCTATCTCCAAAAACTTGTATCAAAATGAACGTGCCTCTGAAGAGAAGAAACTAATCTCTAATGAGCGAAGATCCATAAAGAAGAAACTCCAATAGGTAGACCAAAACGAAGAACTCCACTCTGAAGACCTGTAAACCAGACAAGAGAAAAACCAGCAACCTACCCAAACCAAACCTGTAACAAAAATAGGAAACCAAGTTAAAATGAATCACATATATGTATATAAATAGAATTTTTATACATATATGTGAGAATAAAAACCAAAGAGAAAATTAACGCGAGGATAAACAAGAACCAGAAACAAACAATTCTAAAAAGTAAAGGAAAAAAGAACCAACATGAAAAGGAAAACAACTAAGAAAACAAGGACTAAAAAAGAATTAAAAACAAAAATAAAAACAATACAAGAAACTACTCTAAGGGCCTATTATAGAAAGAGAATTATAATGCATCATGTGAACATTATTTAAATTAGAATTGGAATTAAAATAAGAGTTATTAGCGACAAAATTATTAATGTTAAGATTGAAAATGTTAATATTATTTCTAACCTTGTTAAGATATTCCTTAAAGCAATTGTTTTTGGCTAACTTATATTTGGGATTAGATATCCAATTTAAGCAGAAAGTAGAAATTAAAATTATCAAATTATAATAGTGCTTATTTTTATTATTAAAAATCCTTTGATTTCTTTCAAACCAAATGTACCAACAAGTAATAGTGAATAAAGTATCAAGCAAGTATCTAAAATCCTTATTAAACTTAAGTCTAAAAGAATTTCAATAGAAAAAATAATCAGAAACTCTAGAACTAATATTAAACTCAAAAATATTAAGGGTCTTTATAAGAATAAAATGAGTATCCATGCATTCGTAATAAATATGATTAATATCTTCAGAGTGTATGTTGCAAAAATAACATTTATTATCAATGTTAATATTTTTCTTTTTTAAAAATTCAATAGTGTTTAATTTACCATGAATGATTAGCCACATATGGATCTTAGATTTTGGAGGAGCATTTGACTTCCAATAAATTTAAAACAATTAACAGAAACACCCGAAAAGTTAATAAATTTGTAAAAGTAATTAGAAGAATATTTCTTACTCTTATCCCACTCCCAACTAATATAATCATTATCGTTATCAATATTATAAAGATTTAGCTTAGCATAAAGCAAATAAAGCTGTCTAAGAGTAGAGCCTACTAAAATACTATTAAAGTTGAAAATCCAAGGAGGGTCACTTTCAGAGTTAAAAACATCAGAAATAAACGCAGATTTAAAGTTACAAATATCATATAAATCTTTGAACTCATTCTTTAGAGGAGTAGCGGAGATCCAACTATCGTGCCAAAAAGATGTATTATTGCCAGAATGAACAATAATATTAACACCTAAGTTGAAAATATCACTACATTTTAAGATGGATTTCCAAAAATAAGATAGTTTACTATAAATCGAAGGACTAATTTGATAGAGATTATAACTACCATTGTAGTAATATTTAGATATAGTCTCCTTCCAAATGGCATTATCACTAGTATCTCTGAATTTCCATAACCATTTACCAAGAAGAGACAGGTTCATATTATGTAAATTAATGACTCCTAAACCACCCTCTTTTTTAGACTTACAAACAGTATCCCAATTAACTAAACATTTAATGCTACTGTTTGGATTATCACCACTCCAAAGGAAATCTCTTCTAATTTTATCTATTACCCAATCAGGAAAAAGGTGCATAGACATCCAATAGATAGGGAGAGCTGATAGAACAAAATTAATCAAAACCATTCTACCAGCTCTAGATAAGAATCTCACATTCCAATTAGAAATCCTATTTTTAATTTTATCAATGATAATTAACCAATCATCATGCTTAAGTTTTGAAAGTCTGATTACAAAACCAAGATAGTCGAATGGAAAACTCATAGTTTAAAATTTAAAGTATTAGCAACTAAATTTTCAACTTTATCAAAATCATTTAAAACTAAAACAGAACTTTTATCAAAGTTTATTTTTAAACCCAATAAAAGTTCAAAACTATAAAGAATAAACTTAAGAGCAATAATGTGCCTAGGAAGATGAGAGGAAAAAAGCAATGTATCATCAGCAAATTGAAGGACAGACAAACCAAAACTAGCAATATCGTTACCAATAAAACCCAAAAGATTATTGTTAACATCATTCTTAATAATCTTGGAAAAGACATCAGCCGCTAAATTAAACAGGAGGGGCGATAAAGGATCCCCTTGCCTTAAACCTCTCTTGGATTGAATTTTATTCCCCAATATACCATTAACCATAATAATAGAATTTTCCGTTTTAAGCAAGTTAATGATCCAGTTAATCCATCTATTACTAAAGCCTCTAGCAAGGAAAATATCTATAAGAAAATCCCAATCAACCGAATCGAAAGCTTTAGCAAAATCTAATTTTAAAATAACACAAGTTATATTATTTTTGCAGCAATAATTAATATATTCTTGAACAACTGCTACACCATCAGTAATAATTCTTCCTTTAATGAAAGCTGATTGAGAACAGTCAATTAGATCATTCATTTTTAAACTAAGTCTATTGGCTAAAACTTTAGAAATAATTTTAACAGAGCAATTAATCAAAGAGATGGGTCTAAAATCTTTTAAAGTATTAGCCCCAACTGTTTTATGTAATAAAATAACATTAGCATAATTAAAACGACCTAATTGGAGATTACCATTATAAAATTCATTAAACATACAAATTAAGTCTAATTTTAAAACCTCCCAAAAAGTTTTATAGAAGAAAATAGGAAATCCATCCAGGCCCGGAGATTTATCTCCTGGTAAATCAAAAATGGCTTTTCGAATTTCCTCTTTAGTAAATGGAACATCCAAATCAGAAAGATTAATATTAGAGTCGGATGGATAAAGATCATTTCATCTAACATTAACTCTATGCTTATTATGATTACCAAAGATTTCTTTATAATATTCAGTGAAAGCATTGTTGAGATCACGTTGTTCGACTAATTCCACATTATTAACTAAAATGGAATTAATTGTATTACAACGTTTTCTACTATTAGCTATATTATGAAAAAATTTGGTATTATTATCACCTTCATTAATCCATTGAATTTTTTATCTTTGTTTCCACATAACTTCTTCTTTTTCAAGAATAGAATTAAGACCTTCTTTCAAGTTATTCAGAACATTTCTCTCACCTAAATTTAAATGTCTAGTTTCTTCAATCTTGTTAAGCTTAAGCATCTCATTTAGAATATTATCTTTTTTAATTTTAATATTACCAAAAATATTTTTATTCCAATTTTTAAGAAAACTCCTAAGTTTTCTAAGTTTAAGCACAAAAGCTTTAGCAGAATTATCACTATACTTTAAACTAAAATAACTCAAAGACAACCATTTATTGATAAATAAATTTGAAAAACAAGGATCTAGAAGCCACATTTTTTCAAATTTAAAAGATCTACTAATAATTCTATGATGATCACAAGAAAGGATAATGGGACAATGATCTGAGAGGGTGTAAGGTAAACCTGACACTCTACAGATAGGATATTTGTCCTCAATTTCATCTCTAATGAAAAATCTATCAAAGAGGGCCAAGGAGGGAGACTCCCTATTATTACTCCAAGTAAAATCTCTATTGGATAAAGGAATTTCGATCAAATTAGAATGAATAATAAATTGATCGAATTCTTCCATGGATGGATAATCTCCTTCTCGAGGAGAACGCTCCCCAATAAAACGGGTAACGTTAAAATCACCCCCCAATATCCAAGATCCGGGGGCAAAAGATCTAAACTCGAGGCATTCATTCCAGAGAATTCGCCTTAAGAGAGGGTATATTCAAAAGGAACATTAAACCCTAGAGGGGTATTAATTAGAGGGAATTGATGGTAGTTCAATTTTTCTACTGGAGGGTTGGTTTAACCATATAACAATTTGGTGTGATTAGTTCGTATCTCGTTAAGCAATTTATCCTTTTCGTCACCCAAGAAATCAAAGCGAAAGTATGGAAACCGCATGTAAACTTCCTATAGATCTCTAAGGATATTTTGCTACTCGAGAAGTTTTAAGAATTAATGATTTCTCTTTAAAATCCCTATTTAATTTGATAAATTTACTTAAGAGTTCCATGGAAATAGGATAACTCGATGGTTCCTTAATTTGTGTAATTTACGAGAAATAAGCTAAGTTGCAAAAAAATAAGAAATAAAAACACTGAAATTCATAAGCTATCTGAATTACACATTAAAAATGAAATCACTTGGGCTCATACAATATTGATCCTTTGTAAAATTCAGAAATGAATCACTCCTTGTTAAATTTCACTTTCTCGGGAGGAAGAGTATTTTGGGAAGAGGAACGATCCCAACCCTATGAAGATTACAACATTCTCTAGGATGGAAATCTGTTCCATGTTCATCCAAATATCTACTATGCAAACGCCTGAGCAAACTCCCACTCTTTTCCCCTAAGAATGAAAAATTAGCAAGAACATTTCTAGAGTAAACTTTGTAGAGGAACTCCATTAAGGTATCCCTATCATTATTGAGCATCTAAAAGGGAGTATTTAGCTCTGCATTTTCTCTTGTGACTCCCTCCTGATGAAGGCAAGGCTTCTTCAATAACAGGGCTACTCGTTTTTATTTAAAGTTCCTTAACTATGTGGTGTAAATAGAGAGGCGCATATACTTATCAGATAATTTATTGTTCCTCTCGATTTCTCTTTCAAGTTCTCTATTCAATCGATGCACCTCCCTTTTGCTCTTTTCATATAGAATCTCATAGTAGTATTTAGATCTTTTCCTTAACTAAGGGTCGGCAGATAACTTTAAACATTTAAATAATTAAATCCATACCTACATAGCTGGAACCGGAGAAGCTGGGACTTAAGCCTTTTCCTTCAGCTGTTGAATTGGGGAAGCAACATCTTTTGGAGGGATATTTTCCATTAAAGCACTCTGAAGGTTGGGTAAGTCAGGAGAATTTGCAGCATGGGCAGATGGGTCGTGAACACTAGATCCATTGCCCCCGTCTCTTGGTCCTTTTGAACCCTTGCCACTACCACCACCATCTTGATTATAGTAATCATTATCATCATCACTATCACCATTATTATCATTATCTTCATTGACATCCTCCCCTTTATTTTAATTTTCACCTCCTTCGAGCGGGGGTCATCAAAAGATAACAACTTCTTCGGATCGATGGCTTCTTCTTTAGGGAATTCATCTTGAAGTGATCCGTCAGTTGTCCACAATATAAGATCAAACTTTCTCTTGCATTTTTCAGTTAAGTTTGGGAGAGAAAAAAAAATCCAGTTCAGGGCATCTGTCATTATTATTGTTGTATGCTACAAACAGAGCATCTTCAGAGCACTTTTTGGTTATCTCAGTAAGAGCTTAATCAAGAAAGAAAGTGACTTTCTTCTTGGCATCCTTTACGATGTTATTGGCATAAATTAGAATGGCATCGTTGGTTTCCAACTAGATTTCTAAAGATTTTATCTCATCAACCATATCGACCTTTCCTTTCTCTAAAGTCTTCACAGTTTCCTCAAGCGATAGCTTGGGTTTCTTCTCCTCATAAAAAGAGGAGGCAATTTTTTTCTTAAGAATATCATTATTCCTCTCCACTATAGTATCAGTCACTTGAGATGTTAGCAAAGAAACTTGCTTCTTTAGCTCAACGATTTGAGTAGAGGCCCCTTAAGAGACCGGTTGAAGAAAGAATGTGTGTTTGGCCCCTTGAAACATACAATAAACATAATTAAGCGAGGATATACCAAATTTAAAATCTAAAATAGCTAAACATAAGAAGATACATACCTACAAAAGTTGTTGATAAAGCACATAAAATGACCTTGAAAAGGATGATGACTGCAACGGCATCAGAAAGCCATAGTTAGAGATTAAACTACCAAACGAATAAGATTATTAAAGTGCATACGAGCAATTTGAGCCTAAGTCTCTGAAGGAAGAGAATCATTGGGGAGAGGAGACAAACCCAACTCCTCAAATTAGCACTGAATACCCAAAGCTGAAGTGGGAGGCAAGATGTTTAGTAAAGGGTTTAGGGTATAAACCTCCTCTACCATCCTTGTGCATTCTGATTCGGAGAACATAAATTAATCATAAAATTTTAGTGGTCAAAAAAGCAACCACATCGATTTCTTATTAACAGCATCAGAAGTCTGAACCTCCCCAAGATTAAGCTTTTTATTCAGAGAGGGGATTGAAGTATCAATTGGGGTGCTAGAGCTCGCCTTCCTTTTTAAAGCTTCAACAACTTTAGCAATGGAACCCCCAATTGGGGTAGACCTGATTGATTCAGATAAGGTGGAAGTACGTGTTTTAGCTTTTCTAAATTTAGAAACAATAATAATAGTAGATGAACCTAAGTCAAAGTAAAATTCGTGAGACACCGACATAGGAAACTTTGTTTAACTGTGAAATAAACTTACAAGAAGAATCATGTTGAATAGAGGAAGAAGAAGAAAAAGCCTGCCGACCACTAACAATTAATTCTCGCTTTTCGTGAGAATCTCCTTTAACCGTAGGAGGATCTCCAACTACCCTGTGGCTTTCCAGAATTAAAGAGTGTTTACGGAGGTTGACTTCAGTCAGAAGTACAAGCATGTTCCCTATATTCTTAGAAGTCTCGATCAAGGCACTAATGGTAGTAGCAGTGGAAGAACCAGTCCCTTTAGAAGCAGAATTTGAAAAGGAACATTTGTCGTAAGAAAAAGTGGAATATAATATAAACAATATAAAGTAATAAAACTTATCAAAAATTGAAAAGGACCCTTTGATTCGAGGGGTGTAACACTTGACATAAAAAAATTGGTTCTCCTAAACACTCACTTTATTGATCATGTTAGTAACTAAGCTCTTCGCTTGAGGAAGGGGATGATATATAGAACCCTCCAATTGCCCTTTTACTTTTATAGGATTTGCCAATGAATGGAGAGTTTCAGCACCAAGTAAAGGGAGGTTGGTTTCCCTAACAAGTATCTCGAAGAACCTCAGATAAGTGTATGAATTGGGAGTTAGCTGAATTAGAGCAACACCCAGATGTTCCAAGAACCGTAAAAGAGATTTAGGAAAAGGAAGATAGCTTAAATGCTAGAAGTAGATAAGAGAGAAGGCAAAGAATCCCTCCAGTAGATTATCTATCCTACCAGATGGACTAGTGTCCATGGCTTCTATGTTTACAATTCCGAACTGTTAAAGGATGTATCCACCTCATCTTAGGTAGTCATGAGGGATTGAGCCTGCTTATAATCTCCCTTGTTTTAAGAGGGAGAAGACTTGAAGCATTTATCAAAACTCTTACTATCCATTTATCTACGACATGTTATTGCACAAAATCAGGGAAATGTTGCTTATTTTATTAAAAGATTCCATGAAAAACTATTAAATGCTTAACCAATAAGTACTTTGTTAATTGAAAGTTATTCAGCTCTTAACTGTAAGATGTCGAAACCAAGGCTAGCTATAAAACTTATAACAAGTTAATTTAAATGATTGATTCCTAGATGTCGAACTTATAATAAGGTGTCATGTTTATATAATATTTGAAAATTTTATATCCAATAGGAAGTTCATTAATGACTATTGAATTTGTGGCTAAATGTTAAGTTCATAACAGGTCAGTAAGGTTCAATTAAGATGTCGTACTAATAGCATCTTACAAAAATTATAAAAGATGTCAAATTGGAAACCCGATATTGAACTTATAAGGTTGTTGAATGAGCAGGGTTAAATTTACTTAGAAATGTTTTAATCTATTGTTGAATTTGTAAGATGTCTAATACATAAATAGTTTGTAAGCCTACGATATCGTAACTACATTCCAAACTCGTGATGTCATATTGAACTTAAGCAGGATATTGAGTTTATAGCATGAACACCAACTCTTTATGTAGTTATCGAATTTAGAAATAGTGGCTCACTATGGCTTGTCGGGTTTAAAACTTATAGACCATTCTTCATAACCAAGTTGTCAGATTCCTACATAGATACCGAACCTCTAATTAATTGCTGAATTTGTAGTTAGTAAGTAAACCCTTAAGGATGTATCGAATTTCAGATTAGTTGTAGCCTTCAAGAGATACCGAAGTCAAAATTTCAAATTTGCTGTCGAATTTCAAAAAGAATATTAAATTTTTAAATTAATCAAATTTCAAGTTAAACGTCAAGATCTTAAAAGGTATTGATCCCGTCGATAGTGGAACTCCAAGAAGTATCGAATTTTTGGAAAAATTTAAGACTCGCAATAATTTCAAGGAAATATTTCATAATTTATATTCAAGTATTGAACATCACAAAATTGTAATGGCTCGATTCTTAATCCAATTCTAGAAAACATATAAAAATGCCCAATCGATTAAAGCCCTAATTTCAAATTGAAAGTTCTCTTTGTGTTAAACTAAGCAAAGTAAAGATTGTACCTTAAGATCAGGCTCAAATGATATAAGGATTGAAAATTTGTGTTATGAGGAAATTAAAATGGTTTTTCTTAAGTTTAAGCTGTAGGTGAAGGTTGAAGAAGAAGAATGCAAGAATTTAGAGAAGAAAAGAAGATCAATAAGAGTCGTGGATCGTAATTTAAATAAATGAATGAGATCTAATTGGAATGCCAATAGGCGGCAACGAAAATATGAAGGCGGCAAGCATCAATATCGACGTGTTAACTTGAAAGTCAACATTTTTTCTACACTAGGGAGAAAATACTACAAATGAAGATACCAAACATCTACAAATAGAGATATTGTACCACTACCAAGAGGTGGAACTCAAAAGGCGATAAGCGTTATCAAGCAACCAGTACAAAGGATATCGAATCACTATAGTTATATCGAAGTTTTATAACACGATAGTGAAAAGCATGAAAAAGAAGAAGAGTACATTACCCTATAAAGATGCCAAATGCCTAAGCATGAAGGAACGTATCAAGCTTTTGATTCAATGGCGAATATTGAGCCTTTACAACACGAAGTGTTGTAAAGCAACTCCAACCAGGCAAGAGATATCGAATACCAACAGTTATCGAAGATGCCACATATAATCAGTGCCATCAATGATGTTGAAAGTGGTAACAACCCGCGCTTTAATAGGCTCCAATTTTGATAAAATGAGCACAGATCATTGAATTTGTGCAAATAAGCATGAGCATATCATAGATTGATAAAATCTAAACTCGCAGCGGAAATAATAATAGGATATATATACTGACTATGGCTACTACTTTGGAATTAATCGTATTCCTTGGATATCAAATCTCCACATCAGTACTGAGCATGAGAGATGGAAAGACTTCTCTAATAACCAATCACGTCTAGCTCTAGTGGCCTATTCCTCTAAATTTACCCTATGGGTTGTAATGTGGAGGGGTCATAATAACGTTTTGGTGATTGAAAAATCTATACAGTGTACATAACATAAATTTATACCAATTGATTTCCATTTATTGTTATTTCTACTATTTTAAGGTTAACCAAATTAACCAAACATTGCACACATGATATTCCTATCTAGCATGATCCACATACCTACCTTTCCCACGTTATAAAATACCAACGTAAGTCTATCAACCACTTAATGCTTCCAAATATGAAATGGACTCCTAGCATCGTCATTGTTACTCTATTGGTCCTAGCTATAATGATCTTTGATTCAACTCCATTTCCTTCTTATTTCAAGAAATATGTGTAAAACAAATATATACATATATTAGAATTACAGACTCGAGAAGAGATTTGAAGTTTAAGGGAAATATAAATATATATGTATGTATGCATGTATGTATTACCTCATTATCGCGAGTGCCGATTCACTTTTCTTCTTCTCTTATTTGATTTCTATTCTTCTCCAATTTATATATACACAAGTATAAATATTATATTTTATAATTTAGAAAATAGTGGAGAAGAGATGATGACAGAGCTTTGCTACTATTTCTAGAAAAATATGAGAAGAGAAGAGAGGAATAGGCCTAAATTTATAGGCACTCGAATCAACCACAACCATTGGATTTAATTATATAAACTATGGGCTATTTGACCAATGCCAACTCTAGCGGCCAATGGTTTGACCGCTTCCCTCAAAGGGGTCGACCGTTACTAGTTGACATGCCCAATAAAGGGGGTCAACCTATGGGTCCTAGTATTTATTATATAATTGTTAACTTTTCTAATTTAATTATTTTTGTTCCGAATTCGTTTTTTCCCTAACTTGTTCATTTGGACTCCGATCGAAAAACTTCAAGTATGAAATTTGCTCAGAATTTCACCATGAATGCAATGGTGCAAGTTTCATGGTCAAATTCCATCATTTGCACAAATTTCATTTTTGAAGCCTAATTAAACTACATAAATTTCTGTGTCTTTTACCTTGTTGCACTTATCATTTTTTTAGTAGATTCTATTTAGTTCTTACTTTGCTAAATCTAGCATCTAAACTAACCTAGGCATTTTAAATAATAGTTGAAGTGTTCTTCATAACTATATAAGCAAGTAGTGACATAATTACTACCTTAAGGAAAATTTGATACCACTTAAATTTGTTGATTCATAATTATAGAAGTGATTAGCCCCATAATTACTCTGTAATCAATTGGGTGTTGTGAAATGAAAAATGTCACTAACATTTTGGCCCTAGAAGGAGAGCACCTTCCAACAAACCTTATTAAAATCATAACCTCACCCATCCTACAAAATTCCCTGAGTAACCCAGAACAATGCAACCAGAAAATTCTTCTACTTCCCCACCACATAAACTTAGGCATTTATTTGCAAAACTGAACAAGGCCCTTGCCATCTCATCAGAAATAAGTTGTCCACCCTAGAAATACCCTCATAGCCCATCCTTGACAAACTCAACACCATCGTTGCCCAAATCAATAAAAGGACTACTGGTATTGAGAAGTTAGTAGCTCAAAATCGGAATAGATATTCAAACTCCCATAGCTCAACGACCCATCACCAAACTTCTCCTAATGAACATAAAGGCCAGGTCGAAAGAGGATGCGATACTCTCATCAATGAGAATGGTGGTGCCAGAGTACTTATCTTATGAACAAAAATTAAAGAAAAAACACCAATAAGTCCAAATATTAAATACAAAACTGTGAATACTAATCCCTTATTGCTAGAGAAATACAAGAACCAGATTGCATAAGAGAATGAAGTCAGTTCAGCCTATAAGGGTGCTACAACATGCATTAGTGAGAAGGATGACGAAATAAAAAAACTAATGGCTCGCGTGGAATATTTGGGAATAACGTATGAGCAAGGTGATAAGGGGGATGGAAAGGAGAAGTACTCATCTCCGTTTAGTAAAGCCAGTGTTGAAGCAGATTTCCCAAATAGCTTTCGGGCTCCAACCATTGAAATATACGATGGGTTAATGAATCAGGTTGATCACTTGTGCACATTTGAGTACTATGTGGACATCCTGAAGGTTGGAAGGCTGGCCTGCTACAAACTGTTCCCAGTATACCTTACAGGGGCAGCATCAAGATGGTTAGAAGATATACATCAGGAAAAATCCATTCATAAGACAGTCATCTGCAGATTTTCGTAGACAGTCGACGCCAGTCATGAAAGCTCACCAGATATTTATACTCTATCCTTAGTAAAGTAACCAGAGAATGAAAATTTGCAAAGTTCCATTAGGTGTTTCAAAGAAGAAGTAATAAGAATTAGGGTTACGAGTGAAGTAGCGCTTCTGATGGCAGTGCATTATGGAATAAGAAGAAATACTGACATGTGAGACAAAAATAGCAGAAGCCATGTAGAAGCATGAAAGCCTTTTATGAAAGGGCCAGTGGTTACATACGGATTGAGGAGGCCAAAGCTTCGGGAAGTGGTCCAGTCAAAAGGACTATTTAAACTGGCAGGGAAAGGAAGCGGGGGGCAGAAGCGTATAACAACCCTCCGACGAAGAGATCAAGGGAATTTAACCTCACAGTTAAGACTTTCACTCACTCATGCACCAAGCCAGATTTATGATGTTACAAGGATGGAGTTAGCTCATGATATACCTGATAAAAGGAAGAAGGCATAACATAACAAGGGAGGTGCATATTGCAGATTCCACATAATCAATGGGCACCATACCGACAATTGTCGCCACCTAAAAAATGAAATAGAAAGGCTGATCCAAAAGGAATACTTGGGAACCTATGTGAAAAATAATTCCATTACCCTGGTGCAGAACCAAACACCTGACCCTAATGAAAGTTTGGCTGGAAACCCAACCAATGTTATTGCATCCATCCATGGAGGACCTTGTCTTGTAGGACAGAGCAAAAAGGCACAAGAAAGATACATGCAATTGGCTCGCACAAAACATTGAAATATATACCACATCAAACAACTAGCAGCTCCAAACATTACTTACCTCTTCAGACTCAACGGGAGTGATATTTCCATATTAGGATCCTCTCGCAGTAACCGTGCAGATCTCCAATTACACAATGAAAAAGGTCTTTATAGATTCAGCTAGTTCTGTGAATGTAATCTTCAATTTTTTTGATAAAATAGATTTACCGAAGAGAAATTTTTGAAATCGAGCCTTGAACTGATCTTGGGTTTCAATAACATGGTGACAATCCCAATTTGTATGGCAAGACTACTTGTGACAGCCGGAACTTCCCCTCTTCACAAGTCATTCTACGTGAACTTTTTGATCATCGACCAGAAGTCTCCATAGAATGCCTTCTTATAGAGACCTATACTAATAGAGTAGGTGCGGTAATCTCGCAAAATGATTTGATCATGAACTTCCCAATTTTAGGAAGGATAGGAAGTGTGAAGAGAGAAAAGTTGTTAGCTAAGGAACTTTATAATGTAGCCATGAATTTTAGCAATAAAATTGTTTCGAACTATACCGCTGTGTCATCTGAGCTAAATAATAATGAAAGAAAAAATGAAATGCTAGTTAAAATAATTGCAATGAAATTAAATTCCAAAGTAGGTACTGAAACCAATCATTCTAAGACCATAGTATCTACGACAAATTCTAACATGCGCATGATTGAAACATGTGAATGTGACTCGATGTATGCACAGTATCTGTTAAATAATCTCTTGGTAGAAAGTACTGAAAACTCACCTAAATAAGATGAAGCAGAAAATGAGGTGGATCTTAGGTTGGTGTTGAAGGGAAAGGACTTAGAACCATTGGATGACCTGGAAGAAATAGAGATGGACCTGCCTGACTCCTCAAGTACAGTAAAATCGAAAAGAATTTGACAAATGAACAGCGAAGAATTGATCAACTTTTTAAAGAAATCAAAGGATGCATTTGCTTGGGCCCATTCAGATATGAATAGGATCGACTCAGCAATCTTATGTCATACACTTAATATTGACCCGTGCATCCTGTAAGACAAAAGTGTTGCACGGTAGTATAATGCTCCATGAAGAAATCAAGAAGCTAAAATAAAATGGGTTCATCCAGGAGGTACACCACCCAAAGTGGATAGAAAATCCTATATTAGTAAAGAAGTCAAACGAAAAGTAGAGAACCTACATAGATTTCACAAACCTAAATAAAGCAGCCAAAGGATAGTGCGACGACCGTCCTACACCACAGGCACCCAATATACCTATATAATGTATTGCAACGATGCTTGGTCAATGTAGGACGATAGTCAAGGTTATAGTAAAGTAAATCAATCATCCTTCATATATCTCATAGCATATTGAATAAAATATAATAATAAACATCTTAGAAATATATAATAGACAAGACAGTAATAACTAGATGAATCAAAGAAGTTAGAGTACTCAGATCCACATAGTATACAACACAAGTGATAGAATTATACATCAAATAATAACTCAGAAATAGACCGTCTCTAGATAATAAAGGCATTAGCAAGCTCCATAGTTGTTAACTCTCCTTTCGGCATGACAATATACAGGCAGATTTAACCCAACAGACTTCATAATTATCGAGGCTGATGAGTGCAACATGATGATTGTGGGGTCCAAAAGTCAACTATAGATAATAAAATGAAGCTAGGATTAAATATAGTTGGTAGATAAATGATGCAGGGTGCTTGAAATATGAGTATTGGCTTGGAGAAGGAAGGATCGACATAGCTTGGATCGGCATAGCTTGGATCGGCATAGGAAGGATCGGCATTGGTTGGATCGGCATGGGATGGATCGGCATAGCTTGGATCGACATAGCTTGGATCGGCATGGGATGGATCGGCATAGCTTGGATCAACATAGCTTGAATCAGCATTGTTCTTGGTGGATGGGTCGGCCCTGATAGTAATCTAAGGGATCGACATATTGGAGTTTCATGATATGGATCGTTATGGCACACATTGGAAGGAATTGGATCAACACAATATTCTGGCATTAGGGATCGACATAATGTCCTAAATGCTATGGATCGGCATGCCCTAGAAAGGTTGGTATACTTTCCAGGATACATCAAGAAGGATCGGCGTATCTTCATGGGGAAGGGAGGATCGGCGTATCTTCATAGGTGAGGATGGATCGGCATATCTTCATGGAAGAGGAAGGATTGGCATGCTTCAGGGATGATGGATCGGTATAGTATATTGGAAGAAGATGGATCGGCATAGCAACATGGAAAGGAGGGGATTGGCATGAAGGACCCTATAAAGACGATCAGCCTTGGACTGGATGAAGAAAAAATGCTCGATGGAAAGATGGCCGATCGTTATTAATGGATGAATTGAACACACCGTACGTAATGGTGGGCCCATATGGATGAGAAGGCCATGTAGCCGAAGTTTCACTTATAAATACAGTAGGCATGGCTCCAGAAAGGGGATCTTCTTTCTGCTTCTCTTCTGCCATTTATATTCTTGGATTTTGGATTGTAACTGTAATCAAACTTCAGTATAATAAAGAGGATTATTCTTGAGTGGACGTAGGCCGGAGTTATCAACCACTACAAATCTTGTCTCTTTTATTTGCTTTCACTTTTAATTTGTTTATTCTTCATATTATATTCTCCACTTTAGATACTACCTATGATCCGTGATTGGATATTGGTGCTTTCATACAACTGGGTGTTTGTGACCAATTTTTTGGCATGAACATTTTGGTGCTTTCACTAAGAGGGACTTGCACATGTGGATTTGGAAGCTATGATCTTAGATTTAGAAGCTCGGATACTTGGATCTAGGAAGCAACGACTAGGCAATCAACAAGGAGATAGAGAAAAGATATAAGCCATCATGAAGGGAGTCAGAAGGCTTCCTTAGAAACTAATCAAACCTCGATCTTCATTACTAGAGATGAGATGGAAACAATGATGGATGCTATGCATGAAAGGATGCCGAGGAGACAGGAGGAAATGATGCAGAACCTACTCCAACAGATTAGACAAGCTGGAGCGCAAAACCAGGGTAATGGAGTAATGGGAATACTGAAAATATGGACCACAGAGTTGGAGAAGCAGGAGCTGAGGAAGTTTAGAATCAGAACCAAGGAAATGAAGCAAACATGATGCAGGATGGAGTGGAATCGCCTGGAGCAGCCCTTGACCTACTAAGAATAATCGGCGAAACTATAGTTGATCATTATAGAATGATCGGTGCCGATCGTTCCACACTCGGGGCATGCCCTCGGGTCATGTCTGCTCGATTCCAGACAGGATACTAGATGGTGCTGTGCAGTTGGGAGCTGATCGGAATATGGATGCTCGTCCAAAAGAGTAGATTTTAGGATTCCCTCGTGGACTCGGGGGGCAGGTCGGAGACAATGAGTGAAGACTACCACTTGATGACAACGACAGGCTAGTGGAAGTGATCAGATAGGCTATGAGAGTTGGATTGGCAAATAAGGATCTAGAAGATCTAAATAGGAGCCCCTTCGCTCCTAGGATCAAGCAAGCTAGGAATCCACAGGAATTCAAACTACCAATGCTTGAGACATATGATGGAAAAACATATCTCGATGTTCATCTAACGAGATACATGAGACACATTGAAGTAATTGGGGGCATTAGAAGAAGTCATGGCACGATGCTTCCCTTTATATTTGATGGATATAGCTGCACTATGGTTCAGACAGTTGGAAAACGGCTCTATCAGCATATGGAAGGAATTGATTGAAGGGTTTATGAGGCAGTTTAGGGTTCACATCTCGAGACCCAAAAATATGATGAGTTTGGTAACACTGAAACAGAGGACCGGAGAGTCCTTAAGGAGTTTTCTAGCATGGTTTAATGCTATAGCGGCATCGGTGGATCATCCAGATCCATCCATGGTTTTGATGGCGGCTGTATCTGGAATTGCTGATGGCATGGAGTTCAAAGATTCACTGGCACAGGATCCACCTATGGATCTAGGGGAGTTTTACCATGAAGCAGAAAGGTTCCTGCGATAGGAAGATGCACGAGCAAACAAACTGGAGGTGAATGCTATACAAAGTGGAGGATCATCAGGAGATATAAACAAGACCAATAAAGGCAAACAGAAAATGAATGATGGCAGTAATATGTCGAAAAGGCAATGAAGAGAACCGAAATTCTCTTCTTACATGGATTTGACCGAACCTTTGGAAAGGATTTATTTAGATACTCAAGGACGCCTTCAGTATCGAAGGCCGACAAAAAGGGAACCCTCCGAATATGAGTGGGCATCAGGAAAGCATTGCCCATTCCATGAGCTGGATGGGCACAATATAAATGACCGTAGGCATTTGAAGGATATAGTTGAGGAACGTGTAAGGAATGGTCAGTTACAACAATATATAAGGAATCAGGCTATAGCGGTGGAACATGAGCAGCCACCGCCCACCTCGAATGAAGATGGCACTGGATCAAGGCATCATCATCAACTTATCATTAATTGATTGGATTCATAGCATGGAATAAGTAATTAACCCCGCAATAATATGGCTAAGTCACATACAAATGTACGTGATCGAGGACGGTCCCTAGGCAAGCTCTGAGATGACGATGAACCGTAGTGCTCGGGTTTGTGAAATTTAGTTTTTTCCCCGTTTACTATGAACTCTGTTATTTCTGATACTATGGCTATTTAGTTGTTTTTGGTTGTACAGACTTTAATTTTATATTTTACCAAGTGGACATTAGAATTATTAAATCTGGATTAATATAATAAATAACACAGGTATCGGTTATGGCCCCGACCGGAGCGACGGGGAAATAACCGTGAGTAACGAGTCCCTTCGGCGGAGAGCGACAAGATCGACTCGAATATGGATAAGTCCTCGACTAGAGAGTCGAGGCTAGAGTAGGATACTCATGGATTAATTCCTCGACAGGGGATTGAGGTTGGAGTAGGATACTCCACAGATCCTCGACCGGGGACTGAGGCCAGAGTAGGATACCCCATTGAGCCCTCGACCAGAGAGTCAAGGTCGGAGAAAAAACATAATAGATCGTCAGGTATGGACTATGCCTGGCAAGGGGTAGGCCGCTTCGTCGGAGAGCGACATGATCAGCCTACTCAGGTCGTTGAGTATGGATTGTGCTCAACAAGGACCTGGAGTGGTCCCGGATTTGGATAAAATGACCCGGAGAGGTCTATGGACCCAGAGTGGTCCCGGATTTGGATAAAACGACCCGGAGAGGTCTACGGATTTGGATATGGACCCGGAGCGGTCCCGGATTTCAAAAAACAACCCAGAGAGGTCGATGGACTTAGATATGTACTCAGAGTGATCGATCCGGAGAGATCGTGGATTTGGTTAATGGATTTGGAATGGATTTGGAATTGGATATCGACTCAGAACAATCATGGATTTAGCTAATGATCCGAAGAGGTCAAGGAATTGGATTGGATTCTCGTTTGGAAAATATGGCAATTAATGGATTACGGACTTCGAATTTTGAATATATGGCAATTCAAAACACGCCTTCCTATCGCAAGGCATGTTTTGGGGGGCAAAGTGTTAACCCGCCTTTTGGCAAGGCAGTATATAGGCAGATTAACCCAACAGACTTCACAATTATTGAGGCCGATGAGTGCAGTGTGATGATTGTGGGGTCTGGAAATCAACTATGGATAATTACATAAAGCTAGGATTAAACATAGTTGGTAGATAAATGATGCAGCGTGCTTGAAATATGAGTATTGCCTTGGAGAAGAAAGGATCGACATAGCTTGGATCGCAATAGTATGGATCAGCATAGGAAGGACTGGCATGGCTTGGATCGACATGGGAAGGGATCAGCATAACTTGGATCGACATACCTTGGATCTACATAGCTTCGATGGGCAAAGCTTGGATCGACAAAGCATGGATCGACATTATTCATGGTGGATGAGTCGGCCCTGATAGTAATTTAAAGGGTCAGCATATTGAAGTTTCATGATATGGATCGTTATGGCACACACAAGAAAGAATTGGATCGGCACAATATCCTAAGGCATTAAGGATCGACATAACGTCCTAAGTGTTATGGATCAGCATGCCCCATAGAGCTCGGTATACTTTCCATGCTACATCAGGAAGGATCAGCGCATCTTCATGGGGAAGGGAGGATCGGCGTATCTTCATGGGAGAGGATGGATCAGTATCTCTTCATGGAGGAGGAAGGATCGGCATGCTTCAGGGAGGATGGATCGGTATAGTATATTGGAAGAAGATGGATCGGCGTAGCAACATGGAAAGGGGGGATCGGCATAAAGGACCCTACAGAGACGATCGGCCTTGGACTAGATGAAGGAAAACGCTCGGAGGTAGGATGGCCGATCATCATTAATGGACGAATTGAACACGTTGATCATTATGGTTAGTCCATATGGATGAGAAGGCTCTGTAGCCGAAGTTTTACCTATAAATACAGTAGGCATGGCTTCAGAAAAGGAGATCTTCTTTCCGCTTCTCTTCATCTTCTACCTAGGCTACACTCGCCATTTTTATTCTTGAATTTTGGATTGTAACTTTAATCAAACTTCAGTATAATAAAGAGGATTATTCTAGAGTGAACGTTGGCCGGAGTTAGCCGAACCACTATAAATCTTATCTCTTTTACTTTCTTTTATTTTAATTTGTTTATTCTTTATATTATATTCTCCACATTAGATACTACCTGTGATCCGTGATTGGATATTAGTGCTTTCATACAACTGGGTGCTTGTGACCAATTTTTGGCGCAAACAATAATATTGTGCAACGGAATAGAAGATCATGATAAGTAAATGTAGTAATACGAGAGTATGACCTCCTACTCGTCCTTTGTCCAGCTCCACATTGTACCAGATCTACTATCCCTAATCTACTCATTTAATAGTATCTAGAGTAATATGAAGCAAAACATAAAATCCCCAGTCAGATAATGGTCTGGTGTGAGCGGTAGAAAATCTCAAATGTTATAAAGTCAATATACTAGAACAAATAGTATGGAAAATCATATATGACATGTCTCTACATCTACAGAATTAGCGCATAACACAAAATATATGCTACTCTACATCACAATTATCATGGTGTATTATACATCAAAGCACTAATAGGTGTCTAAATATCTACATCGATGACATCTACATTGTGTGACATCCCAGAGTGATAAGCAGCCAAAAGAAACATAGCATCCATCATCCATCCTCACGTTCACTCACTCTGTGCGTCGGATACGTGATAACTCAACCAAAAATTATGTCAAGGACTAACTCAACCTCTTGGTTCCTTAGTGCTCGAATCCATGCCACTCAGTAGGCCAAGAACTAGACTACCCATCTGATAGACCAGGGTAAGGCAGGCACCAGCGAACTCTACCTCATCATTATGTCCTAACGTCAACGGACTCTAGTAGCATACGTGATTCAGGTCCTAACCTCAGAGGTATCTGATAATGCATCATATACCCTTGCTTTATGAGTACCCATCGAAACCTCAAGTATCACGATCTCTTTGCACGTGTCATCCATTACAGAGCCCATCTTGTAACTATCCTTACAACTCCCATATGAAGTCGTCGCTGTTTGGAATAATTCTCAACAATCATTGTAAGTTGTAGAATATCATTATTTGTCTTGTATCCTTCCTCCAATAGTTCTTTCAATCTAACTCGTAGCCCTCTACTCTACATCTCGAAGTATAGTCATCCATTGTCGAAGCCGCTATTCCCTGTTATGGTTGAATTTTCTGTAGTCTTCGAAAAGACTCAAATGACCAAAATGGATGAGAAAATGATAAAGAAATGACCTAAGGACTTGGTAAACATCTTAAGAAGCCAAGACAAAGGAAATGCAAGAAATGAGTGAAAAAAGTTAACGTGGCTTTTTCAACTTAGCACCCATGAGTCAATATTCAGCTGACTCGGGTCGGACACACAAACTTCCTAGATCGGACTTGAAGTAAGCAAGGAAGACAAGAAGCACAACTTAGAAAATCTCCATATCAAGCTTGAAGCAAACGGTAAATTTACTGGGGTCAGACTCCAAGCAATCCACTACCGATCCAAAGCCTTTGAATCACCACCGATCTATCTTTAGTTGACGATAACATGAGCAAACAAACTCCAAGCAACTTGAAACATGAAATGTTGCTTTAAGGTATCCTCCTTGACCTATCCTATGGATCTCATATCAATTGGATCACTTGACCTTTATGGGTCAACACCTATTCATCTTCAATTGACCATAACTCGAGCAACGAACTCCAAATGACTTGAAACTTGAAATGTAGCTTTAGGATGTCCTTCTTAACCTACCCTATGGATCTCATGTCATTTTGACAACTTGACCTTCATGGGTCATCACCGATCGATCAATACCGATCCATCTTCAATTGACCATAACTTGAGCAAAAAAACTCCAAACGACTTGAAACTTGAAACATAGCTTTAGGGTGTCCTTCTTAACCTACCCTATGGATCTCATGTCAATTGGACGACTTGACCTTCAGGGGTCATCACTGATCCATCTTTAACTGAACATAAATCGAGCAAACGAACTCTAAATGACTTGAAACGTAGCTTTAGGATGTCCTCCTTAACCTACCATATGGATCTCATGCCAGTTGGATGACTTGGCCTTCATGGGTCATCAATGATCCATCAACACTGATCCATGACTGGTTCCTAAAACTAAATCGTCATTCGATCGGCTTTTTTAACCATTCAAGCAACCATTACATACAATATGCCCTAATAAGCATTCATCTATACACATCCAAGTAAAGCCTAAATCATAACTATAATAACAAGAGAGATCCGTAAGAATACGAATTTCATAAATCGTTTGAATTTTACATATGTGATGAAAGAGGGTTTAAAAGATATTTAGAATTTAGGACTCATTTTAAGGTTTATAATGACAAAGTAATAAGTAAGAGGTCGTAACCACTCACTTATTTCCAAAGCAAGTCCAAAGGTGAAAAAATCCCGAGATAAACAATAGCTCTAAGTGATTTCTAACAGCAAATCTCCAAATCCAAGTGCTAATTATGCTAGTAGCCTTCTAATAATAAGATTTGGCTGACTAAAGTAAGGTTAAGGGAAACTTTTTAGGTTAAAAGTGGTTAATGATGGTTTTCTCTATATTTTTGGGAAGTGTGTAATGGTGGAGAGAAGTCAAATCAACCCGAACATGATGCTAATCTCAAAATGAACTTTGGGCCTAATTATTAACTCACTAATTATCCATTAAGCTATTCAAAATCAAGTGAAACTTCACACAGCCATAACTCTCTAATAGTAAGTCCTTATTTCTATTTGACCACTCCATAGAAAGAGAAACTATCATCTCGATCAAATGGAAGTGGTTTCAGGCCCAAATTTGGCTCCTATCAAAAGTTATAGACCATACATGACTTTCTAGGTAAAAATAATCTAAAAAAATTCCAAGGATGGAAAATATATCTTGCAGTCAATTTCCAAAGTTATAGAGTAATATGACCCTATATCCCTATATAAAAATAATATGAATATTTTACGATCCTCCAATACATAAAATAAGGGTCATCATAGATAGCTTCATGTTGCCTAGAATAGATTAGTTGGTAGATGCAACAAGTGGGCATGAGCTATTGACCTTCATAGACGCGTACTTAAGTTACAACATGATACCAATGTTCGAACCGGACCAGGAACACACAAGCTTCATAACTAACAAAGGACTTTACTGTTACAAATTAATGCCATTTAGGCTTAAATTGCAGAAGCAACATATCAAAGGCTAGTTTATAGAATGTTTGAAGATCAAACATGAAAGAATGTTGAAGTCTATGTGGACAACGTGTTAGTGAAATCTAAAGCTGTGTAGGATCATGTGAAGGACCTAGAAGAGACCTTTGCAACTCTAAGGCTATATTGAATGAAGCTTAACCGACAAAAGTGTACATTTGCAAATGATCAAGAAAGTTTCTAGGGTACATAGTAAAGGCTAGGGGGATAGAAGCCAATTCAGAGAAGACTGATGCAATAAGCATGATGATGGTACCAGACAAGCTTAAGGATGTGATGAGTTTGAATGGGAAGGTAGTCGCCCCGAGCAGATTCATCTCCAAAGCCACAGACAAATGCATCACATTTTTGACCAAATCAAGAAGGGCGGAAATTTTGAGTGGATCGAGGAATGTAAAGAAGCCTTTGAGGTATTGAAATCTCATCTGGCCAATCCCACAATACTCTCCAGGCCGATCCTGGGCGAGGACCTGTACATATACCTAATAGTAACAGATCAAGCAAAGAGCGTAGCACTTATAAGGAAGGAAGAAGGTGTATAACATCCAATATATTTTACAAGAAAACACCTTAGCGGAGCAGAGTTGAGATACACGGTGGTCAAAACGCTAGCATATAACTTGCTTCTAACAGCAAGAAAGCTCTGGCCATACTTCCAAGTGCACCCTATAAAGGTACTAACAGACAAGCCATTGAAGTAGATACTACAAAGACTAGAGACTTTAGGATGCCTTCTAAAATGAGCCATTGAATTGAGCCAATATGAAATCATATATTGCCCCCATGAAGCAATTAAGGGACAAGTGTTAGCGGACTTAATCGCAGAATGCACCCTATAGGAAAACAATCCAGTATAGTACTAGAAGATGTCTCAATAAGTTGGCAAATGTATGTCGATGGCGCATCCAATGAGCAAAGGGCATGACTAGACTATATGCTTGTTACCCTAGATAAACAAAAACTCTATGTAGCAGTCCGGTTAGAAAGCTACCAATAACATAGAAGAATATAGAACATTGGTTGCATGCCTGAAAATGGCATAGGTAATTAAGGTAACCCATCTCAAAATTCATAGAGATTCTCAAATTGTAGTTAATCAAGTGCAGGGTAACCATCAAGCGAAAGATCCAATTCTGGCCAAAAATGTGAAATTAATTAAAGAATTACTTTCTCAATTTGAGAAGTTTGACATTAAAAAAGTCCCAAGGGGAGAATTTGTCCCTGGACAACCTAGCCAAATTGGCAAACACTAAGGTTGCGCATGAAATGAAGGAAATCTCAATAGAGCAATTGTTGGAATCGAGCATTTCCAAAGCCCGACAGGTTCTAATATAGACCAGGGCACAACAGGCCAAGGGCCATACAGGAGAAGGACATTAAGACAAATTACGACCCAAGGAGAACATAGCCCATCGACTACAGTTCAGGAAGAAGTAGAGTCATGGATGACCCATATCAAGCATTTCCTATTATAAGGAATTTTGTCAATAGATAGAAATGAAGCTAGAAAGATAAGATATCAAGCCCCTATTATACATTCTTTGATGGGATGCTTTACAAAAGAGGATACTCCACCCCTTCTCTAAGATGTGTAACCAAGGAGGTGGGAGTCAAAATTATGAAAGAGATCCACGAGGGATACAATGAGGATCATTCGGGAGGGACTAAACTAGTAAAGAAGTTCTTAAATTAGGGATATTTTTTCCCGACTGCGTTGGCAGACTCACAAGAATTTGTACGAAGATGTGATAGGTATCAAAGGTTTGCAAGCATTCCAAGACTTCCATCTCATTAACTGACCCCAATGGTCAGTCTGTGGCCATTTGACGTATGGGGAATCGATCTAACAAGGTCTCTCCTTATGTCCAAAGGAGGAGCGAAGTATGCCGTTATGGCGGTAGATTATTCCACTAAATGGGTAAAACCTGAGCATTTGCAACAATTATAGCAAAGAAGGTGGTTGCGTTTGGGTAAGAAATATCATCACTAAATTTGAAATTCCTTATAAGATAGTGTCGAACAATGGAATGCACTTTGAGAGTAAGGAGTTAGTAGACTTATGTGAAAGGAACGGGATCATAATTTTTTTTCCTCTGTAGCTCACCTTCAGGCCAATGGACAGGTTGAAGTCGCCAACAAAGCAATGAGAAAATAGTAAAAAAGAGGCTAACAAAAGCTAAAGGTAGATGGGTAGAAGAGCTGCCTTTGCCTTTATGGGATATAGAAAATCAATGAGATCCCCCATAGAACACACCTCATTTTCCCTTACATATGGATATAAGGCCATGCTTCAAGTTGAAGTGGATATACCTATCACATCAGTGGCTATCCTATGTAGTGGAATGGAATTCATGCTTGAAGGAAGCCGCCTTGGACCATATTCAAGAAAGAAGGAACAAAGCTGTGGTGAGGTCCGCTATTTATAGACAGTGTATGGAAAAGACATACAACTCACGTATTAAAGAAAGAAAGTTCTATAAGGGAGGATTAGTATTAAGAAAAGGCCAATACCAAGGATCCTATAGAAGGGGTGCTAGGACAAAATTAGGAAGGGTCATTGGATACCGTAGAAGCTATATCGAATAAAGCATATCGTCTCTCCAAACTCGATGTAAATTTGGTTTCAAGAACCTAGAACTCAAAACACCTAAGACCATATTACGTTTGAGATTCACTTTTGTTACTTTTTAAATATGTAAAAGATCGTTAATGATTAGTTTGTGCAATAAAAGATATTAATTGGATGTAGGGATAATAAATGGCCTGAACCAGCATAAAAATCCATGTGTACAATTTTCTTTTTGTATACTTACAAATCATATGATCTTCAATTCCGAAGCTCGGCTTATTAACCACATAATGCGCTAGATGTAGGGATATTAGATGGCCCAAACTAGCAATTAAAAGACATGCTCATGAACTACAAAGGTTTGCAAAATACATGATCTGACTTCTCAGTCAAAACATAGTCAGTCCGCACCATAGCGGAGTGGACCATGCCAAGCACATGAGAAGGCATGAATGCTAAAAAACCACGTTCAAAAAACATGAGCTGGATGATACAAGTAGCTAAACTGGAAATTAATCAAAAATGACAGAAAAAGGCAATGCATGGAATACAAAATGACAAACAAGTCAGGTACACTCCTAGAATCTACATAAATCCCATCAGGTAGTATAATCAATTTTTATCTACATCCACTCTTTCACACATCATGCATAGATATATAATATCAGAATTTGAGTTTAACACTAAAGAAATTACATTCATTTAACCAAACAACCAATACAAATGCTAAGTACGATATGAGTTTGGGTCCGAGTTGAAGGGATCACTGAAGATGACTCTCCTATCATGGGAATGCCTCTGAGTGAAAGCCTGTCCTCGAGTGACCAGCGTAGGGCCTAGGGTAAAATTCCTATAAGGGTAGAAGATTGAGAAGGTCTGTCAATTTGGAAATTACTACCAACAAACGATATTAGGGGCCACCAAAAGTGATACGGGGATCGTAATTGGCTCCTGCCCAATGTTTATCAAGATCACATTTGTTAAACACAGTTGTCTCGATTGTAGAGAAATCTTAAGTGCAAGGTAGGTATAAAGTGCGAAAAGACGTCAATCGCACGTTTTAAGAAATTTTTTTCCATGACGTGCTTAACCCTTTCATCTTTAAGCTTCTCGGCCAGATCAAGTCGCACATGTGTAAATGAAGTTGGATGGGAGGAAGATGTAGCCAAAGTCAATGTGGTAGAATCTGAGTGTTTTATCTGCTCCTCGAGACAATTAGTCTGTTCGATAGCGTTACGGCGCATATGCTCAAAGTCATCTAAATTTTTTGTTTTCATCTTCTTAGTCTTCTTTGAAAAGGGCCAAACAAACTATAGGTAGAGGAACACTTCAAAACCTTCACACCGTTGGTCAAGTATTTCGGTTGTTATACATAAATAGTTTTCAGTTCCTCAAATTTATTCTGTTAGTACGTCATGAACTGCCTCTTCCATTGAGAAGCCTTATCATTATCCATGCTCGAAGGAGGGGCAAAGGTCGCTTGAGAATGGGGGGCATTCGGATCGTCTTCCTTGGATAGTTGGATAACGACTTGTTAAGATAGTTTATCATTTTCTTTCTAAGTTCTTTAATTTCGTCTTTTTAAATAACCCTATAACAACTCTCCATGTCTTTTAGCGATCCCTCTAGTTAAGTAATGCAAGCCAAAGAAGACATGAGCTTCTCTTCCAATTCAGTTATCTCCAAATGTTGCTTAGTGATGCAGGCATACTATCGAAGAGTAGCTTGTTTAGATTCTTCCAACTTCTATACTTGTTCATCATACCAAATGCATATTCCTTTCGAGCATCATCGACAACAAACTCTTATTTACTAATAAGATTTGTGTTAGAAGCTTTGAGTTCTTTGATTTGGGTTTCATAGTCTTCAATAATAAATGAAGAAGCTGGTTCTTTCAAATGAGGAGTATGAAGAGCGCGTGAAGGATAGCTACTTCCAGAAAAATCAGTTTGAATAGCCTTGGTTTGAGAAGTGAGCATAATCTAAATGAAATATATATATATATATATATGCTGAACTAAAAGGAAACCAATGGACAATCAAACAAAATATAAAATTATATATATATATATATATATATATATTTGTGTGTGTGTACATATATATACAAACACACAACAAGGAAAATGTCTTATTCAATTAAAGGTGAAAGATACAAAGAAACAAACACTACACTCGCTAATGACTAAGTCTATTTTTGAACCACAACAGATAGGGATGTCCTAAAGGAAGAGACTCGCTCTTTAGTGAAGATCCCCATTTGCACAGTACGATGTCACAAAGCACATCCCTCTCATGGATGACTTGGGTCATCCTAAATAGAAGCCCTTGTGACTCTCTCTTTAATTGCGCTACATACCTCTTAAGCTTATTTTCCCTTCTATGTACGAGGTCAATTTTCGTTGACAAACTCTCCATAGCTTGCTTTTCAAGACACTCGATATGCTTCCTTTAGTGTTGGACTAGGTTATCTCCTTCACAAGACTTCAATCATAAATTTTTTATCAACGCCTACTTTTCTTATGTAGAAGGAAAGGTATGAGAACATAAGTTTAAAATACATTACTATGCATAATAAAATAAGACAAAATATGGCAAGGTGAACAACCAACACCTTATATAACCACCATGTACATATACAAAACATAAGACGTACAACCAAGTCAAAGTAACACAAAATAAGCAAACAAAAATGATCAAACATTAATTACTTCCTCAACCAAAGATCCTTGCAAATTGAGTTTAAATTGCGCTTTTGCGTTTGTTGGGTTTTGCTCTACATCCAAATTATCGAGCACTACCTCCTCCTGTACCACCTCAGAAGGAGAATCGAGAATCCTTTTACGCTATTGGGACTACTTCTGCCTGCAATAGTCCAAGGCATCTGATATGGCTTTGGGGTTGCCAAGAAATTGAAATTAACCTCTACATCCACCACATCGAGCCAATCCCAAAAAAATTGCTTTTTCACCTTAGCATAAATCTTATACAGAACATTGAAGGCGATGGTATCAAGATCTTTCTCCATCCTAATAAGTTTCTTTTTAAACTCCCTTGCCTTCTCCTTCCACCCGTTAACCCTTTCTCTGGCCTAGATGGTCAGCTGCTCGACTCCTTAACTTTCTTGTTAACACCATCAAGTTGTTTGGTGATCTCCTCTTATCTTGTTTTAACATCTCTCTCCCTCTACACCTGATGTGCACGTAAATGTGCATATTTTTATTTCCATATTTTATCGAATTTAACTAAATAAATGATCATATAGGGTGTTTTAATATGTTTAAACCAAAATTCAAATTATTTTCAAATCGTCGCATATTCATCTTCATATAGGGGAAAAATGGTCATTTTTGTGCATATATTAATTTGAGAAAAATTACTTGGATATTTTTATAATTTTTTGTAGGAATTTGGATTCAAATGCAAGTGGTTTCATGAAGATATATGCATGCACAAGAGTGAAGAGAAACAAATAAAGACAGAAATAATTCATTTCATGTATCATGGAGGACCCCACCTATCCATCTATCTTGATGTACAAATTAGGAGCTAATTCACATGCTAATGGAATTAGAGTTTCATGCACACTTAATGGATGATTATATCATGCTAATGATAGCTTGGTGGCCACACTTCCTAAAAGGGTAGTTTGGGTAGTTCCCAAAAAATGGATTAGGATTTTAAGATATATATAAATACCTCATATGTTCATGTAACCTTCCTCTCTTTCTCTTAGCCTCTTTAGTTTAGGATCAAAAAAAAAGCTCTCTTTCTTTTTATGGCTACTTAGCCATTTCTTTTATGTAATTCTTCTTTTATGCAATTTTAAATACATGCTCTTTTCTTTTTTCGTTTATTTCCTTTCATGTTAGTAGTGTAGATTTATTTATTTATGCAAGTAGAGTAGATTTTATTTTATGCAATTAGATTAGTTCTCTCTTTTTCATTAGCTTGCATTTTCCTCATCTTTTTGTTTCATGTTGCATTCTACAATTGTTGATATGATAACAAATATGAGAGGCTAAACCCCTTCAATTTAGAAGTAATAAAGCTCTCTAGTATGTAGATTCAACATAATTTGATAGTTTTGATCTCTTTTTGTGCTTGATGGAAAACGGACGTATATGTGATTTAGTGTTTGAATTTGATAGTCTATGTTGTTCATAACAAATAGGCTATGCTTAAATACATTATTCACAAATTGCCTCTTCATCTAAATATGATTATGGCAATGAAGTGAAATGTGGAAATCAAAATTTGATGGTCTATATTTCTAATCAATAGTTAATAGGCCATGTTTAAAATAGATTTTATTTTCAACTTTATTGTCATTTTCATGAGAGTTAGCAAGTGGTTTAAGGGGTGTGTTATAGTTTGATGGCTTATGTTGAGCTAATTAATAGCACAAATAGGTCACACTGATGATAAACACATCAATTAAATTCAGTAATAACAAAAAAAAAGATCACAATTTCATATTATGTTGATCTATGTGATCTAGAGAGTGGATTTATCTCTAAATTGCTTTTAAACTCTTACATTTTTATCAATTTTCTTTTGTTAGTTTTTACATTTTTTAACTAATCACAATTTTCAAATCTTGGTTTAATATGATTGAATATAATGTTAAAATCTAAACAATTTTCTGCGGATCGATCCGTACTTGCCATGTACTAGAATTGTACGCCGTGCACTTGCAGTAATTTTTACTATAAATTTTTTGGTGATTTTCTAAACCGGTAGAAAATTCGTCGTTAAACAACACCCTCGCCTCAATGTCCAATTTCAATTGGGTAGTCTACACTTGATCCTTGGCCAATGTTGTTTTTAGATCTAGGAGTCATTTATGCAACTCCATTGCAGAAGACGTACCCTAAGTAGAATGGCATAATAAAGCATAAGAAGTACTTCTGAATTTCCACAAAATTAAAGTAACCAATGAATAATCAACAAACTAACTTGAAAGATACCACGATGAAAGCTAGAAAAAAGATCCTCGGTAAGCGGAGGAGGAGACGCCATCAAAGCAGGGCAAGGCAGTCACGTCATCGATGAGAAAGTGCGCCATCCGTTCGATCAAATCAGGAATAGTGCCCTCTTCCAAGATGGGTAGGAAGCGGAAAAAAGGAGGAAGCGTACTAATAGGAGACACCTGGATTGGAGTAGGAGGAATAGCTTCAGAAGAAGAGGGAGGGTCAACTTTTCTCCTCTTGATCGGGTTATCTATCATAATCAGATCGTTCCTGGGTCTCTTAGCATCTTTCTTTTTCTTCAATGCGGCGACCAATTTCAAAGACATGGTACCTGCACACTTTAAACTACAACAACATGCTTAATATACTACATGGTGCCAAAAAGGAAGAAGAGAAAGACATTAAAAGAAACTAACTAAAAAACATATAACCAAAGTATACCACTTGGTGTAACCTCATCAAAAGCGTAAACGAAAATGGAACGACAAAATTGGTGTTGTGGGTAAATGAAGTTATGTCTGCGCAGTAGTTCTTCCATGAGCAGATTCGAACATTTACGAACCTTCGCACCACAACTAAGTGTTGTCGTCCAACGAAATGAAAAGAGCTCCCGTCCACTTTTAAAAAAATCATGAGAATTAACTAAGAAAAAAAGAAAAGGAAATTCAAGTCAATGAAGGAAGTCTTAGGAGTTGAAATAAGAAATAAAAAGTAAGGCAGTACAAGGATCTCCAAATGAGGGAATGAAGCCATCCTAGTTCGGAATGAAAAAAAGCGATCCGCCCACTTATAGGCCTTGCGTGGAGTTATCGAAAAAAGAGACTTGGTAGCTTGAATATGATAAATCTGACGTATCCCAAGGTTAGGCTCTTACGCATCGAATATAAATAGAGCAGTTTTCATTAAGAAGGAGGAGTCGAGTTTTGGGCGTATGAAATGTTGGTGCAGGCAAGGAAATAATAGGATATTGGGGCTGGCTAAATGGGGAATATATCAACCATAGCCAATTGTTCTTTAATAATGGGGTGCAGAGGAAGATAAAAGCAACATCAAATGTGTTCAGAAGTAAGAGAAATATACCCCTCTAGGGGAAGATGAACACGACCTGAGGGTATAGGGACTCTAATCTCATAGCCCTTAATTCCAAATCTAGTCAAGATTTCCACAACCTGACTTTCCTTGCAGATGGTCGAAGTTAGATTTAAAAAAGACGGATATGACCCGATGAACTAGGAAGATCGTCGAAGGCCATTGATAACTAAAAGAAAGGGAGAATCAAAATAAAAGCCTACAAAGACCACTTCAACTTAAACAGTAGATATGCAAAAATAAAAAATTCCTATATGTAAGAAAAATATTTCAAATCAAAGAACAAAATCGCTTAATTAAACAAATAAAATCAAGGTTTTATTCAACAATTTGAAATCGCGCATGATTGAACAAACAATTAAAAGATCGAATGGTAAGCTAATAAAACCCTAAGAATGATTTCCTCAAATAATCGAAAAATGTACCAATTTATACTAGTAGCGTTGATAAACAAACAAATCTGATCAACCACCAAAAACATGGAAAAAAGGAGAAGCAAAATATATGGCTTAGAGATTAACACTGGTCGAGGCTTGATAAAAGGAAGTCGAAGTGAAAATCATAAATCGCCTAAGTTTTTTTTAATGTTTGTTGAGCAAGTGAAAATGAAATGGAAGAAGAAAGGAGAAATAAGTATAAATTAACTTAGAGGATCTTAACCCTTGAATTTGAACGGCACTTTTAATTAGAATCATTAAATGATAATGATGAGAAGGGATCTTCATGAAAAACTAAGCAAATCTCCTGAAAATCGAAGTGACGTATTTGATCACGTACGAAGAGCATGGACACCCATATAATGACACGTGTGAGGAACATCAAATATGAGGCGATTGATTATTAGACGGTATGAAAAATAGGTATAGTAAATCACAAGTCCGCGCTAACATGCATTAGCGCAGACTTGAAGTGAAAATGTTACATCCATTTTTGATCACAATGTATGGAGTGCAGTCCAATAAGCAAAAGAATTGTGATGTATAGCGGAACGGCCCAAAATACATGTAAAGGACTTCACAGATCCCTAGAAAACACCATGTGCAAAGTTCAGTAAAACAAAGTAAATATGATAAAAAGGCAAGCAAAGCCAATAGCGCAATAGTCTCTTTAAACAGCAAGTAAACTGTACCATGAAGCATACAGTGTATATCCAAAGCATTTAAAATATCTATAACGCTTTAACAATGCATTTAAAATGCAAACAAGAACTGCGCTGCTGTAAAACGGAGTAAACTCTCGAACTTCCAAAGTCAGTGTAGTCCACATACTAAACCACGCCGCCATCTTCGACAAACACTGTGCTATCATGCCTATAGACGACGTTGTCATTCCTAGGCCACGAGCCCTCTCTAGAACCTGTGCCGCCACTAGGAAAACCATCTTTGCCTTATAATAAAATCACAATGTAGCACCAAAGTAAAATACACTTCATTCATATACGACTACATCTCGATACCAAAACAGTTATGCAAGCAAGAAAACAAACGAAATTAGAACTATTAACGTAGACATGTTTCTGTATCCGCTTGATTTTCCAAATGAGTAATGCAAAAGCAGGTCATGAAGATGTATATGGCACACAGCGCCAAGGTCGAACCAAATATTCAAATGCGAGTCAAAATGGAGAAACCGTGCTACATTCATAAGCAGAACTACACCTGCATCCTTGAAGACGTACTGCACTACAACGGCCGAAGTAAAGATAAACTGCACCGCCTTCTGAAAGTGAGATTGCACTATCACAACAACCTTGAATTGCGTCGTCGTCTCTTATGGAGCAATGCCCAAACAATTCAAGTACGAAGCACGGTAATGACCCCTTTGGGCTGCATAAGGTACTAAAGCAACCACGAACCAATCAATTCCAGACATAGTATTTCAAATTTAAATCATCCTACCTAAATCCAAATCTCCTCGCTAAAAACAATCTCTTCTGCTTATGGACATGTCAACAATCTGTGCACATTGCAGTAATCAACAGATGAAAGACACGTAGCAACATCGGATGGCGGGGGAAGAATAGAGACGAGTGACGTCGTTAATCCATGAAATTTTATGTTATAAATGGAAAAGTACTATAGCAGAGAAAATGACTTCTGATTAATTCTCTGAAAAATTATCTTACATTCTTGTACTCTTTTCTGCCATTAAAACCAGTGTACGAGAAAGAAGAAAATAATAATGGATTTGATTCTAGACGTAGGATTCTCTGAAATCCGAATCACGTAAATTTCTGTGTCTTTTACTTTAGTACACATATCATTCTATGTTTTTAATAGATTCTGTTTAATGCTTACTTAATCTATCATCTAAACTAACCTAGGTATATTAACAAACAGTTGAAGTATCTCTTCATAATTGTGTAAGCAAATAGCGGCATAACTACTAACTTAAGGTAAATCTAATGCAACTTAAATTTGTTGATTCATAATTATAAAAGTGATTAACTTTATAATTACTCTGCATTAATTAGGTATTGTGAGACCAAAAATCATACTAACAAACAGATTGCTCACTAACCCATCCTCAATGGATCATTGATTGCTTCATTTGAAGCAACCAAAGTAAATCTCAAGGTTGCAGCCTTGGGAATCACTTTCTTGCTCGGCATTTATAGCTACCAATAAGAATGTGTGACCACAAATAAATGTTCATCACTCAAATTGCAATCATCACCACGTTTTTTATCTAGCGTTTTAAATTAATACCGGATAAAAATGGAAATTAACTTGAATTGTTAGGACATGTGAATTTTTTTGTTGTTGTTTAATATTTATAAAATGGGATGTGAGTTATGCTCCTAAGGATGGTAGTGCGGTAAAACAATTTATGTTTTAGTGATACAATAACAATGAAAATACACTTATGAAATATGCTAGTAATGCATTCTGAATGCATAAGTAACTTTATTACAATTTCCAATCCGCAAATGCAACAAGTTATAAAAGAGACAAGTATCAGTTGCAATGAAATACAGCACCTACTCAGAGTTTAGACACCGAAAAAATACTAGAGTTTCCCCTTTTAGGAAGTTTTAATTCTTCATCCAATTTAGACGAAAAATACATATCCACCATTTTATGGTCAACCAGCTCCAATTTAGATGGGTCCCACTACACACAACGATAAAAATAAAATAAGAAACTATATATCATTTCATTTGAATTATATGGAATCAACATCTAACCTTTGGGTTTTTGTCCTTGTCCAATATTAGAGCTCTGCAACCCTGCATTGAAGTTTTCGATTTATGTCCGAAGAGAAATGCCATATTTTACATATTTTACATATATATATATATATATATATATATATATATATATATATATAAGAATAATATTACCTCAAAAAAATCCTTTCCAAGTTCCTTACTAAGAACATGATGGCACAACCTGTAATCTTGGATAAGACATTGACCAACCTGTGATGATCTACCTTCTCTTATCTGGACTCAGCAATAAATGGCAATATAAGTACAGCACATATTTGCTTTGGGGGAAAAAAATACATTATGATATTATTATGCAAAAATGATCAAGCTAAATTGACCATATACTGAAGAATACATATGAATAAATTGTGGGGAAAAGGATCATACAGCTCTGAGGGTAATTTTTAGGCTTGTTGGGGATGCTTTTCTCAATGATTCGATCGCAATTGTTATCCAGTTATCAGAACATTGAATAGCTTCTTGTTCCTGCAATATAGTCATAAGTACGTCCTAATCTAAGTATATTAACAATATATTAAGCATAAAGCTACAAGTATCAACTTACAAGAGCATATACAATTTCTTCTACAGATTCTTTGGAGAAACATCTGTTAACTACATCCAACCTATAAGAAATAAATGCATTTTTTTTTTAATATATACTAGCTAAGTGTTTTTCTTTTACTTTTTAACATTAATGATGCCAATGGGTTTGATCCCGAAACCTCTGGATAGAAAATCTAAAGATATAACACTATCTCAGAAGGGACGTTCGATTGTTGTTTATTTTCCAACATTAAGAGATTGTCAGATTTTGATGGAGAAAAATACCAACAACGTAAATTAAGTTTACCTGTCATACACGTTGCTTTTCTCTAAAGGCATTTTTTGAGAAAACCTATTGATAATCCCACGAACAATAGAAGAATCAGAAGTATTTGTTCCAACGAGAGAGTCCTCCAGCATATCCAATTTCTGTGAATTAACATGACCTATAATTATTTAATATGAATTCAGAAGAATTATATAACAAGTGTATATACCTCTGAGGGAACAAAATGAGTTGCAATGCCACAAGCAAGCATTTCGAAGCCATTCAATCTTGCACCAGTTAAACCAACATACTCTCCTATATTCATTATAAACCTATTATGCACATGAACAATAATGTTTTACATCATGATCGAAGATGACTGCTGTGATTAGTTGGGGGCATAAGAAGGTATATAGAACATGATAATGCGCTGATGACAGTATAGCATGTATACCGTAATGTCCAGGGATCCTTGATAGAAAATATGAAGCACCTATATCTGTGAATAAGCCTAATGCTGTTTCAGGCATTGCAAATAACTGCAATAAGGTAGCATATTGTTAAAATTTGCTATATGATACGAAGTAATAAGACTATTTAAATGCAAGAATACACAAGGTAAAACTCATACAAGTGACAATCAGAAAAGTCTGCTAAGAAATTAATTAGAAGCATCCATTATAACTTCCAAGTAACTTCGTGTGAAAATACATGCAATACTAGTAATTTAGAGATAATTCGCTGAAAATGGAAAGAAGCAATAGGGAGAAGAACAAAAAGAAAGTGACTAAAAGAAATTACAGTTTTTTCTGTGACCACTCGGAATTTCCCAGGTATCGAAACGCCCGCTCCTCCTCCCATTACAATTCCATCGAGAATAGAAACCTTCAAGAAGATCAAACAAATTAATTGTATCGCACAAAATACGATCTGAAAATACCTATATAGAAACAGATGAAAAATATGAATCATGCACCTGTGGTTTCCGGTATGTTGCAATTATGTAACTCAAAATATATTCGTTCCAGAAAAAATCAGCACTGTAAGACTTATTTCCTGGTACATGAAATCAAACAGTTGTGTATAAAAAAAAAAGGTTTTTTTTCTCAAGTTTTTTAGAAAATTTCAAACTTTTCAGGGACCGTTAGTATTAAATAGTAATGGACGAAAATGTGTAAAATCAAAGTAAGTAGTTTTAAAGAAGACCCTTGTTGATATGATGCACAAGAGCTGCTACGTCTCCTCCGGCGCAAAATGCTCTGCCTTGTCCCTAAATCCAATGCACCAGTCAGTAGTATATTAATGCTACACAAACTCAAGTTAAGGCTTAAGGTATAAAGGTACTGGGACAACAAATTTTATTGAATACAGAATTTATATGAATATACAAAGAGCATATAGAAAACAAAACTTAGAATGATATATTTATTGTAAATTATGGTTCTTTTCCAACCATTACAAATAAAGATATTAATTGACCCACAAGCAAATATAGAATGATTTGGATGAACAAGATTAGGGTGTAAAACTAAAACATTTCCTCTCAAGTATATATCATTAGCAGATTAGTAAAATATTCAAATAAAACCTTCAAGATTATCAGCTTGACTTTAGAATCCTCTTCATATAAGGTGTAAAGCTTCAGCATTTTCAAAACCTGTATCAAACGGCAATCATAACCATAAGACTATTTTGAATGCGCTGAGTGAAATAGATCTAAAGCATATAACCTTACTAAATATTCACAAAATCCTTAACTTTAGTAATAAGAAGTCACATATAAGGTATACTTCAAATTATTTTTGCAATTCAATTAGAAGTTTTAACAGCTAATAAAAATGGAGACAATAACTGCTCGTCAAGTGGTAAAGCATGTGACAATGCGATCAAAGATATATGGTTCAACATCCTGAAACATCAATTATCAAATTTCAATAATAAAAAACAGGTAAAAATGGGGAAATAGAATTTGCCATTTCAGCAGTGATGGCATTCAACTGCTTAGGTCTGTTCAGCGTTAGAATTCTTGCACCTCCTTTAGCTTTTACCAACACCTGCATTAGCCAAAAATTATAATAGAAGTATTTATATAATGATAAAAGAGTTCAGCTTGAAATGGAGTTGATATATACTTGATCAGTATCTACTGTATTTCCCCTAATTTGAAGAGCTTCCATGGCTATACAGTTTGAAAATATCTTCACCATTACTCCTCTGATATATAATTACTCGTCTTAATTTATGGCGTCATTGCCGAAATGGCATCTTCATTTTCTTTTTTGATTCTGATATTTCTTAATTTTTAATCCATAATAATACTAAAAGAACATGGTCCTCTACTAAGTCTTATTCTATAATGAGAATTTAATCCTATTGTTATACAAACATAGCACCTAAATATCGTAATCTCATAATAATATTCAAAGAAGACAGTTGCCCATTAAGTCTTATTGTATTCTAAAATCTAATCTTATTATAATACAAGTACGGCTACAAATTTTTTTAAAAACATGTTGAAGTATATGCTATTTGCCAGGCTCTTTAAAAACAATACACTTGCAAATTGAATATATATTATTGAAATATAATATTTTTGCAACTGTGATTATTTAAATACTACGATGAAGCATATGCTTTTTGTTTGGCTCTTTAAAAATAGTACACTTGCATATCCAACATATATTTTTTTTAAATAAAATACTAATGCAAGCATGTTATTTTTATCCAAAAAAATAATGAACGTAGGTTTTATTGATAGAAATGGATATATATTTATTAACAAAGCGTTCCTTGTATTCAAAAAAAGTTGGCCAATAAACCAAAAATAAACACTAACGAAAAGCCAAAAAGAATAATATTAATCTGCCTTTCAAAATTTTAAAATAAAACGAAATTATATTCACCATATATACTATGAACAGTAAAACAAACAGCATAATCTGTTCAAGATATTAGTATTATGTAGTATAAATAATCATCAAAATTTGATGCAAAAAATATTCCAAAGGAACAAGGATAATCTTAATATGGGTTGAAAGTTTTCCTTATTTTACTGCTAAATTTCAGTTGGTTTGTATTTTATTTAGAGAAGTTTAATCAAATTTTATAAATGAATATATCAGTAATGAACTAATGATCACAAAATTAAAGTATAAGGTATACCATAAAAACTCTCCTGGGTTATATAAGACTATGAGTAATATGTACATGCTCCCAAAATTTATTTAGTATGATGAAAATAAGGACGATCAGAAAATATGTATTCTGTAAAGTCAAAAATTAATGATGTTGGCTCCATGGGCAAACACCCCAATTCAAAGTCAAACGAAAATTAAAAGTTAAAGATTAATCGAAATCAAAGGGAAAGAACATGAGAAATTTTAAAGTGATTCGGCTGGAATCTCAAGTCTACGTCCACTATTAACTTTGTTACTGATTTAGGGCCCGTTTGGTTTCGTTTTGAGTTTTGTGTTTTGTGTTTTCAACATACACTACAAAATACAAGAAAATATAAGAAATATTTTTACAATTCTTAGCCATTACAACGATGGACGGAAAATGGAGGGGAGGAATTGTTCTCCGTCCTTTTGTTATGTCTCAAAACATGAAAAATCAAATAAACTTGTTTTCTATTTTTTATGTTAATTTCATTTTTCAAAATTGTGTGTTTTCCAACAATGCATAAGAAATGCGCATTTTTGTTTAGACGAAAACACAAAACTAAACACACGAAACCAAACGGGCCCTTAATTTCTCAATTACAAATGATTTACAATGGTTTTCAATTCAAACCGATCGGGTGTGAACTTGACAGAGCTTCCTTACCAAAAATAGTAGAAATTCCAAGATTCTTTTCTAGTTGCAATAGGGTTGGCATTTAAAGACGAAATCGACCATCCAAATCGTTGGAATCAGTTTGAGCAAGTTAACGCTTTAAGATCCGAAGTTTCAGTATGGAGAATCGATCAGAACATGAATTCTCGTAGCCAGAATGGTTCGGTACCGATCTATTTCCATGTCTTTTCTTGTATTCCTCTACCACATAGCATATGTCTTCAATCTTGTAGAAATGGGCCCACTCAAAAACCAATATGGCATGGTACCGACCCGTGTGGATCGGCATCGATCTATTTCATAGCTTTGGATTTGTCTTCTTTTCTTTATATCTTCATGTGCCAGCTCTTGTCTTGACTAAGTACATTAACTCTCCATATGGCTCGGTACTGACCCATACCCATTTAATCCTCCCCATACTTTGTTATTTTTTGTTTTCTTCATTTCTTAATACTTCCCAACTTTTTGTTCCACTTCTTGATCATTCCATAGTCAACATCCATCGAAATGTTGTTTGGTTCAAATATTAGATAACACTTGTAGCCCAAAGTATGCTTTTGTGAACACGAAACATGCTATCGAGATAAGCAACTGAATTCAAAACCCGATCTTCATATACGCTTCTATCTTCTGAACCATCTTCGTAAATTGGTGCATCCTCACTGAATAAATAAGCACAACGTTTCAAACAGTCGTAGAATCATATCTCTTCGACAGATATGAGAATTGAAGTTTCCTACTTAAACTCTCCGTTCAGTTTTGAGATTTCTAAAGGTACTTTCTTCCCTTGGTTGGGTAGGATTCCATTTCTTTTCCATCATTTATCCATTATTTTACCGATCGGTACCATTTGAAGATGCTCATATAAAAGTAGTACTTAGTTATTTTTCCAACTTTCCTTTCCACTTAGCACTCATTTGCCTTCTTTTGAGCTCCTAAGACCTTACCTTCCCCGCGACTTTACCAATGGCGCCGCCACTTCCAAGCTCCAAAGTCCATCGAATTTCAGCTAACCCGATCTATCCGAACTAGCACTGCTGATCCATTTAAGTTCCACCTCGAACTCCACCAAATTTTGACGTAGCCTCAATTCTAGATCTCGGCCTCGATTTCTTAGGTGGGTGCGGCTGCCATGTCTTCTCACGTTGTCGTATCATCACCCATCATTGTAGATTCCGATTCTATGTCACTGATCCATTTCGAGCTCTCTTTATCACCGCCGCTTTGAACTTTCCATGGCCAAGACATGTCACCTATATCACTTAAGGTGGAGGTAATGAATTCTAAGCACTAAACTCATCCACATCGAATGATTTTTTAGTTGACATGGGATATGGATCGACAACGCCAAATAAAATCTCACAAATGCATTCCAACACATTGAATTTGATGGTCGATGCATGAAAGTGTGTATGGATTGTGTATTTATATATTAATATGCAAGTGTAATAAAAAGCTAATTATAACTACCAGAGTAAAGTAAATAAAAGTAAAGAAACAATCACACCAGAGTTTTTATACTGGTTCAGACCTCCCGTCCTACGTCCAGTCCCGAAGCTTCCCTTCGGCTTTAAACTAGTAAACAACCCTCGCTTCGTCCGGAGGAATAGGCTTGATACAAAAAGTCCTTTCTTGACAAGTATGTGTTCTTAGTAACACTGATTTTGACTGCATAGTACAAATCTTCTTATAATCTCCTTTGAGTAGTATGTGTATGTGAGGCTTTGTTTTTAGGAAGAAATAAGAATGGTGTATTGATTGTTTTTAGAAATCAAAATATGCAAAAAGTAAAGAGAAAAAGATTCAGAAAATTCAATTGATTTTGTTTCCCAAAAACTTTACATATTTATATGTGTTAAAGAGCTTTCTTGAGAAGTAACAACCTTTAGTATGTTCTACTTCAGTCTAAGGGTTGCAATCTTTGAGGAAGAAGAGATGCAGTGAAAAGATATGGATGCAACCATTAGAAAGAAGTAAGTGACTATTCATAGTTTTAGCCCGTTACCCAGTTCAGACGTCTGGAATAAAATTCATACGTCTGTTTGGCTATATATTTTTAAATAGTGAACTTAGTCAGACGTTTGAGATGAAATTCAAAATTTTGTCTGGTTATATATTTTTTAGTCAGAGAACTTAGTCAGACGTCTGACTTATATGGACAGACGTCTGATGTCTGTGTACTTATAAAACTAAATAATGAAAACCTTGTAAAAACTTTGATGTGCAATTTTGTGTAAAAAACAACTAAATGAGATTTTACAAACCATCTATCTATGACTATAACATACTATAATAGCTTCTCTAATACTAATGACTCTTTTCTTCTACTATTCGTCTTCAAGTTGTGATATTGTGAATTCTCGAAGCATTTACCTGCAAATAAATGGAATATATTGTATGTTTATGATTGTATAGTAGTTGTCATCAAAACCATAGAATTGATGTTCTAACATTTTCCTCCTTTTTGATGATGTCAGCTATACAATCACTTATTAAATAAGCATATAACTCCCTCTGAATATGATTCCTCCTCCTATATACATGTAATATGATTTCTCTCTCCCTTTGGCATTATCAAAAGGGATACATAAGTAACAAAATTTTGCAAGAACACAAAGTTGCACATAGTTACAGACAATATTAGACAGAGTCATAAAAAAAATTGTTCCGAGTACTCTACCATTGAGTTAGCAACCCAGATAAATATGTATATACAAGTGGAAAAATGGAATTGAACTATACAACTACGTAAAAACATTGAATTTTGAATTCAAAAGAAATATAAAGGAAAGATTAGATGATCAATTAAACAAAATAGCAAAGTAGATTGGATTAAATTAAAGACAGATAGATACATAAGACATACACTTTTATGAAAAGAGAAGAAAACTTACTGATAGTGGAAGTATCCACAGAGATTAGAGGAATCTTCATTATATTTGTTTCTTTGCCAGTGTGACTGATCATGGTATTCCTCATCTTCTCGAATAGATAGATCCTGAAATGATGTGTAATGACTATAGTGCGGAGGATTTTGTGGAGGCCAGGATATATCTTTGCTTTCTTCGGTATCAACGGTTATTGGTGTCTTATCAGGACGAGATTATGGTGCTGGCTCACCTGAAGGCCTTGCGCCCGAAGAAGGTCCCGGTTGAAATAAGTGTGGTGGTGGTGGTATCAGGGATGGGGAGGATGAAGACCATGAAGAGGAACGACCCCTTACCTTTCTCATGACTTTCCCTAAAGTGGAAACGACCTTTTTTAGTGTTTTTTCTACTTTGGTCATTCTAGTAGAAAAAGGTCGTTCTAGACGAGCGATCTTTTTATATAATGCCTTTTGGTTCAAGAAGAGGAGATGTTGGTTTTGAAGGGCAACATCTCGATAGTTCTCCCCTTGCCCAGCTATAATTCTAGCTTCTTGAATCTCTAAATCAAAGTAATACTCTGTAGGTTCTAAAGGTCCTGCAGATTAGGAAGGTCGAGTTGGAGTATGTTGTTGTTGTTGTGGCTGTTGATACTATGAGAAAGGTGCTATTCTTGGCGGATTTTCAAGAAGATGCATCAAAGTTAAAAATCGAATTCCACTATCTTTAGCGGTAATTTCTTCATATTGGGAAAGATATGAAGGGATGTCAATTGATCGTAGAATTCTCATGATATATGGAGCATAAATGATGCTTCGACGTTGAGGCGTCCAAAAGTTTTTAATTTGCTCAAAACGTCTTGTGCCCAGTTTACTTCAATATGACCAAATATAGCATACAAAGCTTTATGATCATCTTCATATACTTGTTCATGACTACCTAATATAGGGATAACTGTGTTGATAAGCAAACAATTAAGTAGTCGAGCTTTAGGATGAAAACTTGATGTTTTTAATTTTCGCATGTCATCTTCCCTAATAAGATGAGTAACAGCATCTCGTGGTACATATCTTGTAATCTAATTCCCTATAAGAACAATGAAGAATTTGTCCAAGCATTTCAATATTAAATTTTATTATGGTTCCATAAACACTTGTCCAAATCCAATTTTCGTCGTCCAAAGGATTCTAAATTTTCAAAGAGCATAAATTGATAAGAAAAAGAAATACCGCTAATTGATCTATTTTTCCAGCATTATCATCATAGTTGACCAGATGATAAATATTAGCATCTTCAGTCAAATCGATAATATCATAATGAATAAATCGACGAATTGGATAAAACGGACCAGAATACAGAGGCTTTTTCTCCAAATCTTGCAATTTTTGCTTTCCATGCTCCGTGTTAATAATCCATTCATCAATGTGACGGTCAGTGATGAAGCCTTGTGTGGAAAGTTGAGGAGCTTTGGCCTGCAGTAGCCTTCTTTCATTTAGCAACTGGAATTTTTGCTTTTGGAGCCACTGATTTGAGAATTGGACCAATGAAATTGATTAGGGGATTTAGGGTTTAAGGTTTTGAAAATGGGAAATGGTGAAAATTGAGAGAAAGGTAAAAGATAATATATATAGGTTGGTGAATAGGTCTGGGCTCAAGCGAATGACAGACGTCTGGAATTGTCGGTCAGACGTCTGAATGGGGGTAAATTTTAAAACAAAAGGGATGAACATACGTCTTGGTGGAACTTCAAACGTCTGTGTTTGGGGAATATTTTTTTCCAAAGAAAAATGGTAGACGTCTGGATCTTTATTCAGATGTCTGTGCTGAAGTATTGAAAATTCCAGAAAGCACAAACAGACGTCTGTGTTCTTTTTCAGACGTCTGAGCTAAAATGAAATTTTTTTAGTGGCTGTAGATAGACGTCTGCCTATATACTCAGACGTCTGGTTTATATTGATATTCTTTTTCTCCCTATTTCTATTATATGGAAACAAAATTTAATGTTAAATATGATGAAAAATACAAATGATTATTTAAGAATATACATTGTTATTTTGTATAATATTAAATGCCTCTTCGAAAGATTTCTTTAGTTTTCATCAGATGAGTTAGAAGAACAGTAGTTTTATTTTTCCCACGAATTTGGCTCGATTTTAGTTTGCTCGGAAGTTGGCTTAAAAGGAGACCAACATGGACGAACATGACTATGTTCGGTGTTTGATGCCCCTTCTCCCCATAGGTTCCATGGGGTAACATTGTCATCTTTGGTCGGTGTTTCAATGAAGCGGGGTGACTTCTTAGAAGACATTTCTTTGTTGGAGAATGTCTGCATATTGTAAAGAGACATTTTTCCATAAAACATAGATGCATGCTTTGTCCTTCTTGCTTGTAGTACATTTCCTTTTGTACTCCGATCATTTCTTGTTGGTAATGACATATCACATCTAGTTTATTATGCACGGATGGTGATTCAAAGTTGATATTCTTCTTAGATTTTTTTCCAAGAGGTGAATATCCCATGTAATATGGCGTTTGAGCAGCCGGTGAGATGGATTTGTTTGATTGTGGGGTGACTTTTGAAGGGGAATAATAGGCACTATTGGATGATGGAGAGCTGTAGTTTATTGAAGAAAAATCAGAGCTTCTTTCAGAAGACATGATTGTTGTTAAGAAAGGGCCTTTATTTAACGAATATAATATATGTGCATTTTATCTCCTATATATAAAGTAGTTGTTTAAAAATAGATAATATTCTTAAAGTAAAAAGTTTATAACCTCAAACCAGAAATTTTTTTTTGTGGTTGAATGATATATGAGCACAGAAAAACTTTTAATTTATTTTAAAGAATTAAAGAAGTTCATATAAAGAACATATACCTAGTTCTCTTCTAAGTTTTATGAAAGATGCTTCACATAATGGTTTTGTAAAGATATCTGCGATTTGGTTTTCGGTATTAACAAATTCTGAAGAAATGATTCCTTTTTCTACGTTATCTCGAAGAAAATGATGTCGGATATCAATATGTTTAGTTCGAGAATGATTTATAGGATTTTTAGATAGGTTTATGGCACTCGTATTATCGCAATATATAGGAGAACGAGTTATAGTTTTACCGAAATCTTAAAAGGTTTGCTGCATGTATATAACTTGTGCACAAGCCAGAGCTGCAGAAATGTATTCTGCTTCACAAGTCAAAAGTGATACACTATTCTCTTTCTTACCGAATCATGAAATTAGAGATTGACCGGTAAAGTGACAGGTGCCACTTGTACTTTTCCTATCGGTTTTGAAACCATCAAAATCTACATCACTATATGATATGAGTTCGAAAGAGTTGCCTTTAGGATAGAAAAGACCGTAATACTTAGTGTTGGTTTAGTAGCGCAAAATACGTTTAACCGCTCAATAGTGTGAATCATTGGGTTGTGCTTGAAATCTTGCACATAAACACACACTCAACATGATATCGGGTCTACTAGCCGATAAGTATAATAGTGATCCTATTATACTTCGATATAATTTTTGATCAAAATCTTTTCCATTTTCATCTTATCAAAATGGCTACTGGTGCTCATGGGTGTTGGTTTACTAGATGTTTTTTCCATTCCAAAGCGTTTTAACAAATCATGACAATATTTTTCTTGATTTATAAAAATACCATTTTCTAACTATTTAATCTGTGATCCTAAGAAAAAATTTAATCCTCCCATATAGGACATTTAAAATTCATTTTTCATGATATCTGCAAAATTATTACATAACTTTTCATTTGTTGATCTAAATATTATGTCGTCCACATATATTTGAATAACCAAAATACCATTATGGTCTCATTTTATAAACAAAGTTGTATCTAGTTTTCCAATTTGAAATCCAGAAGTTATTAAATGAGTTTTCAATATATCATACCAAGCACGAGGTTCTTGTTTTAAACCATATAAAGCTTTCTTTAGTTTATAGACATGTTCATAAAAAATTTCATGTATGAACAACGTAGCCTGCTCGACATAAACCTTTTCTTTTATAAAACCATTTAAAAAGGTACTTTTTACGTCCATTTGAAAAAGTTTAAAGTTATGATGACAAGAAAAAGCGAGTAACGTTCGGATAGCTTCTAGACATGCGACTGGAGCAAACGTTTCTTCATAGCCAATGCCTTCCTCTTGATTATATCCTTGTGCTACTAACCTTGCTTTGTTTCGAACAATATTTCCATTTTCATCTGTTTTATTCTTATAAACCCATTTTGTCCCGATTACAGATTGATCTGTAAGTCTCGGTACAAGTTTCCATACTTCATTTCTTTTGAATTGATTGAGTTCTTCTTGCATTGCCATAATCCATAACTCGTCATTCGATGCTTCTCTATAATTCTGGCTCAAAATTTGAAATGAATGCAACGTGACTCATTTGATTTAATTGATGTCTAGTAGAAACTTTTGTATTTGAATCACCAATTATATTGTTAATTGGATGGTCTTTCAAAATATGAGGTGGTGATCTTAACGTATTCTCATTTTCAACTATATTCTCATTATTATTATTTGAAACAGAGTTATTTTCAGATGGTTTTGTTAACATTTCATCATCATCACTCTTTTTGTTATTGGAAAAGTTTTCTTCAAATGAAACATGTAGACTTTCTTCTATAGTATTGGTAGGTTTATTAAATACTCTATAAGATTTGCTACGATCTGAGTATCCGACAAATATTCATTCTTCGCTTTTGAATCAAAATTTCCAAGATTATCTTTAGTGTTTAGTATAAAACATTTTGAACTAAATAATCGAAAGTATGATACTTTGGGTTTTCTACAAAAAAACAATTCATAACAGGTTTGGTTAAAGGATGTAATGTGAAATGATTCAATTCATAACAAGCAGTAGCCACTGCTTCTACCAAAAAATTCTTTGGTAGATTACTACTATTTAGCATAGTTCATGCACATTCTTGTATTGTACGATTTTTCCTTTCCACAACAACATTTTGTTGTGGTGTTTGAGGAAATGAAAAATTATGTGTAATTCCCTTTTTGTTACGAAAATTTTCAAAAATCTTGTTTTCGTTTTCACCTCCGTGATCACTTCATATACTTTTATATTAAGATTCATTAAGTTTTTAATTCTTTTAGCAAAAATTTTAAACATCTCAAACATATCACTCTTATGTTTTAAAAACAATGTTCATGTATATCTTGAAAAATCATCTACGATAACAAATACATACTTGTTATGATTTATTGAACGTACTTGAGTAGGTCCGAATAAATCAAGATGTAATAATTCTAAAGGTTGTTTGGTAGAAATTTCCTTTTTAGATTTAAAAAAACTCTTTTTTAATTTTCCATATTGACATGCATCACATAATTTTTTAACTTTATAGTTTATTTTAGGAAGACCTCTAACCAAATCGTGTTTAGCCAATTTGTTTATAAACCTAAAGTTTATGTGACACAACTGTTTGTGCCATATCCATGATCATTAAAATATACAGGTAGGCATAAATCATTGGAGTTATTAAACTTCATATTTAAGACATAGATGTTTCTTTTTCTTAAACCTTCAAAGATCAGATTTTATTTTGATCAAATATGTTGCATTTATTCTTTTCAAAATCAATTTTGAATTCTTTGTCACAAAGTTGACTAATGCTTAATAGGTTATGTTTTAGATTTTCAACTAAAAGAACATTTGTAATAACAGGTGAAGTGGACATACCAACATTGATGACATCTCCAATTCCAATGACAAATACTTTTAAATTATCTCCGAAAGTTACAGTACCACCATCATTGTACGTTATATTTGATAACATTTGTGCAATTCCAGTCATATGTTTGGAGCATCTTTTGTCAAGTATCCATTTCTCCTTGTTATTAGATTTCCTTTTGGGTACCTACAAGATAAAAACAATTAATCGGTACCCACTTCCTTTGTTAGGGTCCTAAGTGTTAGAGAGTGAAGGTAGCCATACCCAGGGGGGTTTGGGACCTTTAAAAGAGTAATTTTTATTATAAACAACACTTTTCAAATAGTTATCTATGTGTTTTTGTCTAATTAATTTGTTATCATATTTTGAGATCTATATTTTTATTATTTTAGAGTTAGAAGCCTCTTCTCTAGTATGTCGCTTCTTGAACCTTTTATATAGTGAGCTATAGTTTTTATGTTTTGAAGTTTTCTTGAATCCTAATCCATTCCGATTTCTAGATGGTTTAGAACTTTTGATCAGATTGTCCAAATTCTGCTTTCCTTTATTGAATTTTGAAACATTGTTTGTAATCTTAGTTATCTCATTTTTAAGATAAGAAATTTCGGATTTTGATGCTTCTAGATTATCCTTTAATACAATGTTTTCTTTTCTAATATCATCATTTTCTAGTTTAACTTTTCCTATTTCACATAATAAAGAATCATTTTGAATAGAAAGATTCTTACAATTTTTTTGTGTAACTTCTAATTCTTCTTCTAGAATGGTTTTCTCATCTTTTAATAATCCTATTTCAAGCTCCATACGATTAGTTTTAGCAACATAGTCTTTATTTAACTTTTTAATTTCTCTATATTTTTCATCTAGTTCCATGCTAAGTTCTAAATTTTCATTATAAGTAAGATTAGTACATACCTCCTCAGTGTTTGTTATGAAGCATACATTGGCTTGCTCAGAATCACTATTGTTGTCACTGTCTAATGATGAAGACGAATCTGAGTCATCCCAAGTTACTTGAAATGCATGTTTTCTTTTCTTGAATTTCTCGAACTTGCTTTTCTTTTTGTCATTGTTGAGTTCTAGGCATTGTTTCTTCATGTGTCCGAACTTGTCACATCCAAAGCATTTGATTGAAGTTTGGTTGGATGAATTTGAATTTCCTCTGTTTTGAGATCTCGTCATCTTTTTGAATTTCTTGAACTTGTTGTAGTTTTTGGCAATAAATACGATCTCATCTTCATCAAAGTCTGAATCATTATCGTTGGCTTGAAAAGCTATATTTTTCTTTTCATTATTTTGTTCTTTTTTTGCCTGCAAATTTGCTTCGTGGGACATCAAATTTCCTATTAATTCTTCAACTTTTAGTCGAGATAGATCTTTTGCCTCTTCGATGGCCAACACTTTTCATTCCCATTCATTAGTTAAGAAATTTAAAATATGTATAACTAAATCAAAATCTGTAAATTTGACTCTAAGTGCCATAAGATCATGTTGAATAGTTTGAAATCTATCATACATACCACCAAAAGATTCATTTTCTTTCATTTTAAATAAAGAAAATTGATTTTGTAAAATGGAAATCTTTGTTTGTTTAACTTTTTTTGTGCCTTCATGAGTGATTTGCAGTGCATGCCATATATTATATGCAGTAGTGCACAACATGACACGCGAAAATTCATTTTTGTCAAGTGAACAGAATAAAACATTCGTGGCTTTACCATTATTTGTTGCTGTGTTCTTTTGAGCATCTGTCCAAGTGCTTATGTTAGTGTTTGGTGCTTCATATCTAGCTTGTGTTGCTTGCCAAATTTCTAGACCATTAGCTTCCATAAAAATACACATACGTGTAGACCAGTAAGCATAATTAGATCAAGTGAATAGTAGAGGACGTGCAGTGGATTGACCTTCTTGAAATGTACTTTCCATATTAAATATGTTTCAATTTCGTGTTACTGTAACTTGAAATAACCGTGCTCTGATACCAAATGGAAGTGTGTATGGATGGTGTATTTATATCTTAATACGCAAGTGTAATAAAAAGCTAACTTATAACTACCAGAGTAAAGTAAATAAAAGTAATGAAACAATCACACCAGAGGTTTTATACTGGTTCGGACCTCCCATCCTACATCCAGTCCCGAAGCTCCCCTTCGGCTTTAAACTAGTAAACAACCCTTGCTTTGCTCGGAGGAATAGGCTTGATGCAGAAAGTCTTTTCTTGGCAAGTATGTGTTCTTAGTAACACTGATTTTGACTGCATAATACAAATCTTCTATAACCTCCTTTGAGTAGTATGTGTATGCGAGGCTTTGTTTTTAGGAAGAAATAAGAATGGTGTATTGATTGCTTTTAGAAATCAAAGTATGCAAAGAGTAAAGAGAAAAAGATTCAGAAAATTCAAGTGATTTTGTTTCTCAAAAACTTTATATATTTATAGGTGTTAAAGAGTTTTCTTGAGAAGTAACAACCTTTAGTATGTTCTACTTCAGTCTATGGGTTGCAATCTTTGAGAAAGAAGAGATGCACTGAAAAGATATAGATGCAACAATTAGAATGAACTATGTGGCTATTCATAGTTTTAGCTCGTTACCCAGTTCAAACATCTGGGATAAAATTCATACGTCTACCTGGCTATATATTTTTTAAATAGTGAACTTAGTCAGACGTCTGGGATAAAATCAGAAGTCTGTCTGGTTATATATTTTTTAGTCAGAGAACTTAGTCAAACGTCTGACTTATATGGACAAACGTCTGATGCTTGTGTACTTCTAAAACTAAATAGTGAAAAACTTGTAAAAACTTTAATGTGCAATTTTGTGTAAAAAACTACTAAAGGAGATTTTACAAACCATCTATCTATGACTATAACATACTATAATAGCTTCTCTAATACTAATGATTCATTTCTTCTACTATTCGTCTTCAAGTCGTGATGTTGTGAATTCTCGAAGAATTTACCCCTGCAAATAGATGGAATATATTGTATGTGTACGATTGTATAGTTGTTTTCATCGAAACCATAGAATAGAGGTTCTAACAGTGCACTCTAGGAAATTTGTCCAATTGACACTTGAACCCGTTACAATATCCATGCAATTTTGCAAAGAGAAATTTCAAGCTGCTTTGGAAAGCGTGTCATTAACGTAAATCTTACGTTAATGAGTAATATCTGACACTAGCACGAGTAGGCTGTCTATATAGAGTGAACCCATTCATCGTGCCAAGGACACAAGACATGCCATATAGATTGAATCATACATCACTTGTCATGTCGATATATAGAACCTGATTTGTTAACACACGTCGATATCTATTGGATCATATACTTCGACTATACGGGACTTAATTAAAGTACACATCAAACTTAAATCATACTTGACCATGCTCGTATATCAAGCTTTCAGTATATATGGACCTTAAACGCTCCCGATGTATTTCCGTTTTAGTTGTAGGTCCTTCTACTTTCGAGTTCACTCATTCGACTGTAGGTTCATCTTCTACCTCGACATCTACCTCAACACCTTCTGGTCCTAGGTAATCCCATCATCGATCCGAGCAATCCTTATAAGTTATCACATTTGCAGCCATGGAAGAACCTCACATCAGCTATCGCCCCAGATGTCGATCCAGAAGGCGTGATGATCCTTGATAACCCCATGGACTCTTTGGCCTCAAGGTTGACTGCCATAGATGTTAAAATAATCTGTTATCGCCACGACATCCTCACGAAAGAGATTCTGACTCTATTGCCTTACCAAAGAGTGCATAACCCTCCAAAAGGTTATTCTGCCTGCAACCAGCACATGTGCCCCTCCGGAGGCGTCCCTCCATTCAATCACTTTATCCGGCTGATTTTCCAATTCATAAAAGTTTCCCTTACCCAGCTTCACCCGAATGGGTATGCCCCTTTAAACTGCATGTGCATGATCTTTCTCAAACACTTAGGCATCGAGGGTGCCTACGCTCGAAGAAATCAAGTATCTCTATAATTTCAAGAAGAGAGCTGACCATCCATCCCCGACTTTCCTGGAATCTCTAAAGGATGCTAAGTCATTGTCGGCTTCTATAATAAGATCAATCAGTTCAAGAACAAGTATTTATTCGTCCGCTGTCTAAATGACTTTGCTTAAAAGTGACTATCAAGGCATAAGTTCAAATTTTACTCTTTAATCCATTGAAGCCGTCCACTCAATTCACTAATTTCATTATATTTCAAATTCCACAAATATTCCCAGAAGGATTACAAATGCTGCCCTAGCACGGACACTTCAACTTTTGAAGAACATCCCAAAGAATGAGAGGAAAAGGACGAACCTCTTAACTGATCTTCAACTACACCAATTTCGATTGCAGCATAATGGCCGAAGACTTCGTCTCATGCCACCAAGTACCAAGAACTACGTAGGCTTCTAATGAGGTCTAAATAGATCCCCTAGCCCTATACACCAAGTTGTTCTGCATGCAACACCAGACCTCCCCACTCAAAGAGATAAGGATGAAGACGAAAATAAAAATGAGGATGAAGATAAGGACGGAGATGAGGATAATGAGGAAGGCATTAACAAAGATTGTGACTCAACTGGAGAGATGAGGCTGTTGGAACTGGGACAACCCGCAACAGAAGATATGGGTGAATTTCAAAAATAAATACCATATTGGATCACTATAGGGCCTATGAAGTCTACTTTACTTAGAACATTTCTAAATTTAATTTAAATAAAATCATGTATTTTATTTAAGTTTATAAATTGTAGTATGAAATTTATTTTATTTTTATTTTATTTAATATATAAATGTATATACATGTATCATATACATACATACATACATAAAAAAAACACACACACACACAGATATATATATATATATATATATATATGCGCGTGTGTGTAACATAATAATTTGTGCATGGTATAACATGCCCGTATATAGATGCTTGGATTTACATCACAATAGATACATTAGCCCATTTTATATGTAGTGTATGTTGTCCAATTATGTGTATGTACAAATAGTTATAAATTCCAAATGATTATATATATGTATGTATATATATGGTATTTATGTATTTATATAATTATATATTATATTATAAGCAACATTTAATATGCATATATGTTTATATTTAATAAAGTAATTCTTTTAATACTACAAATTAAAATAAACTATTTACGAGTATATATGCACGTCCAGATGGACCTGCACCTAATCACAATATGTATGCATTAATGCAACAATGCACTTGTGTAGTGTTACTACATACTATATAAGGTTCGACAGAATAAAACATCAATTAATAACAAAACAATTAGCATAGATAATTGTTATAAATATAGTGTAAGTAACATAATTGGTTATGTAATGTATTACAATAGATATCCAAATTCTAAAATAGAAAGGAAGGAAGATGAAATGGAAGAAATGAGGACTGCTGATTTTATTAATAGAGAATTTGAAGGAAAAGAAATTAAATCACCCATTGCATGAAGTTCGAATGATGAAGACATGTAATGATACTCGGCTAAAAAGGTATGATGATGCATCAGTGAAAAAAATAACAGTGATATGGTAAACAAAAGAAGACAATAAAAGTATAAAGTAGCAGCAAACATCTATTAAATAAAGGTCCAAATGCAAAGAAAAAGTAAACAATAACTCTAAAATGCAGAAGCAAACAAATACACATTATGCACCGAAACACTCCGTTCATGGTGCAGGTTCTGCAATACCTACTCTTAAATTTGTTTCAAGTGACTTTTGTCTTTGTACATCATGCAAATATCCTTACTTTTTGTATTATACACACACAAAAACCAATTGTTTATTATTTCTCTTTAATGTATTGTGACATAGCTAGCCGATTCTTGAATGATACGATGGTCAACTCTCCATCAAAGTATAGAACCATTCCCATGCCCTACATTAAGACACCTATTCTTAATGTGAATGGGGCATGCCCTTCATGCGCTTAAATGATGATTTCAATCCATCCTTTCTGCATCGGCCTCTAAAGTTTGAATATATTTTTATTTTAACCAATGTCTTATTTTACAACAACTGCTATTATTGAAGGAAGAGAAACTATCTGAAAAGAATAAACTCGTACTAAAGAAATACAGAAGCAAAGCAAAACATTTTGTTTAGGCTTTGCCTGAACAAAAACAATAGAAGTAACATTGATTGGACACTTGAAGGTCTATTGTACATTAGATAGTGGAACAATATGCAATATGTTTCCAATGCAACTATTCTTCTTACCGTCTACTCCAACTACTTGTCTCAATCTCACCTCACGGTAAAAATTTAAAATAAATCCTTTTTTCTTTTTCTAAAATTATAATTTACGATCTATAATAGATGAGCTACCCAGATGGCCCAGTGGGTCTAGAAGAGTTACTGCAGCTGATTACATACTGGGAATGAACCCGATGAATATGAGTTATTTAGTAGGGTATGGAGATGCATCCTTTAAGAGTACATCATAAAGCAAAGATAATTGAGCTTGCTTACAAATTCTTATTTTACCAGATCTACATAATTTCAGGTGGTGCATGCATTTCAAGGGATAACAAATTTCCCATTCCAGTGGATCATTTTCTATAGCTTCATCATCATCGGTGAAATTTTTTTCATGTCCCCAATCATCATCTGGAATATGTAAAATGACCAATTTCAGTATTAAATATAAGAAAATTTAGCAATATGGTTGGGAGTTAGGTAGGTTGATGCTGTGTTCGATTTGGTTATTAAAACATCCCTGCAAAGGCATTGCCTTTCTTGGAAACTTCTATTCTCCTTCAAGAAAGGAAAAAAGATAACGATGAAAGGAAAAAATATTCACTTAGAAGATGAATGAAATTTATCGCATTATCTAATCTAATATATAAGAGACAATATGTAGTGACGTATGGAGTCATTATAATGGAATTAAACTCTTTCACACAGAAACTGTAAATGGGGAAAGAAATACTAAAATTGTATGGTTCACACAATAAAATCAGCAACCATTCTGAAGCAGTTAATTATAATTTTTTGCTCTCATTATTAAGGTATAAATTATATTAAAATACAATGACTCCATATCCATTAGACTTCAAAGATTAACTCACCTATTTTGATATCATCATCAAAATCTTCATCACTACTGATGCAGCGCAACCCATAATTTTCCAAGGCCTAAGTCGTCCATGACATAACGAAGCTGAAGTAGAAGTTTTAGGTCATCCATGACCTAACGAAGCGGATGTAAGTCGTCCACGACTTAATAAGAATAATAAAGGGGAGCAACAGATTCAAGGCGCGTCGGAGCATGTTAGGTCGCGTACGACTTATATGGAACGACCTAACGAAAGACTTGAACAAGGCGGTGAAGCGAGTTATACGGAAGAAGAAAACCAACGACTTAGGATAAGTCGTCTACGACCTACGACTTAGTTAAGTCGTCTGAAATCCTTAAGTCGTGATAGTGTTGACTCGTGAGTCGCGGCACCTGTTAACTCGTGAGCATTGATAAGTCGTTAGGTTTTAAGTCATATGTCGTAGGAATTTTGCTGAACTTTGTTGTATATATGTGTTGAGTCGTTTGTACTTAAGTCGTAGGTCGTGTGCGTTGTATCTTAGGTCGCAGGATTGTAATTCTGTGTTGTAACTCGTTGAGTCGCTGTGTCGTATGTCGTGATATTGTGTTGTAATATGTTGTATATTTTAAGTCGTGGGTAGTTAGGTCGTATACGACCTAAGTGTTGTAAATATTTGTTGTGTAACTGTTTGAGTCGCTGCTGTTGATAGGTCGCTGCCGACCTATGATGAGTCGTAAGTCGTATACGACTTAAGGAACTGTGTGAAATTGCTATAAATAGCGGGTGTGTTGTAATATTGAGTTGGTTGATTTGGAATAAAATTTCGTTTTGTTAGCTTTGTGCTTTCATCTAAATTGGTAGTTGAGTGTAATCTCCTATCTCCTCTTTCGGCATTCGAGTGCGCTCAGATCAACGATCGTAGAAGCAAATTCACGGTATCTAGTGCGCTAGATCAACGTCTGAAGAATTGCAGATCTTCCTTCACGGTATCGTGCGCGATCAACGTGACGAAGATAGCTAGAATTCGGTATCTTTGGATCAACGAATTTGGGCCTTTCAGTATTCTTCCTTCCATCGATTGCTACTTTCACCGTATCATTCATTTTGTAATTTCGCTGCTGCATCATTTTGGTATCAGAGCTTATTTTAGCCAATCATAGCTAAATCGAGTCTTGGAGCCAATTCTTTGAAGAAGTTTGAAGTTGAAGATCATACATCATTTGGTATCTTTTGATTAGTACAAGTCGAGAATTGAAGTGTTTGTGAAATTTTCAAGTATGCCGCCGAGAAGAGCTAATCGTCACCAAAATGTTGAAGATTTGTATAAGCGAGAGGATGCTGAACAAATGGAACAACGCATAAGTAACAAATTCAATGAGAAGTTGGATGAAGGTATTGGGAGATTAGAGAAGCTTATGATGGATATGAATCAATCCCGAAGAAGAACATCGCCAATTTCAAACCAAGGTGGAAACAGGGTTTCGCCATCGGTTTCGGGAGGAAGGAGAATGTCACCACAATCTCATCAAGGAAGAAGAAGTCATAGAGAATTCGAAGATGAACCATATCGAGATGATGAAAGACAAAGTAGAAGGAATATGCATGAGCATAGAGATGTGGGTGGTCGAGATCGTTATCGAAGTACATCTATTATTGATGAAGATGATGATAGAGGGAGTTTTCATTATCGAGATCATGGCCAAGGACGAAATCGAGATCGAGAATTTGAGGATGATCGTCGATGGGAGTCGGGAATGAAAACTGAAATTCCAGAATTCAAAGGTGGTATGCAAGCTGAGGAGTTTTTGGATTGGTTGTCTAATGTGGAAGAGATTTTTGACTTCAAGGAGGTTCCAGAACATCGTAGAGTGAAGTAGGTTGCTACAAGGTTGAGGGGTAGAGCTATGGCATGGTGGCAGCAGACTAAACTAACACGGGAGAGAATGGGGAAGTCAAAGATTGAATCTTGGGATAAGATGAAGAAAATGATGAGAGCTACATTCTTACCTTATAACTACCAGTCGCTTATGTATCAGAGGTTGCAAAACTTGAGACAGGGGACGAGATCTGTGAATGACTATGCTGACGAATTTTATCAACTGATTGCAAGAAATGATATTATAGAGACAGAGGAACAATTGACAGCTAGATTTGTTGGGGGGTTGCGAATGCAGATTCAAGATATGGTTAACATATTTGATTCCAGATCTGTAGCAGAAGCACACCAGAAAGCGTTAGCTTGGGAGAAACAGGGAAGACGAGGAGGTGGTGTGTTTACAAATTCCAACAATCCAGGGAAGGGTGTTAGTGGAAGTTCTAATGTTTCAAAAGCTGTTGCAAAACCAGTTGTGAATGAGGTTGGGAAGGCGAAAGTCAATAATGGTTTCAAGTGTTATAATTGCCAAGAAATGGGCCACAAAAGTAATGAATGTCCAAAACCGAAGAAGAGAGCTATGATAGCGGAGGTTGAGGATGAGGATGAAGAAGCTGAATGTTCCAATTCACCACCTGATGAGGAGGAAGAAGAAGAGTCGGGAGACGAAGGTTGTAATCTGATGATGAGGAGGTCTTGTTTGACACCAAAGCAAGAGGAGGATTGTAGTTGGTTGAGGAGCAATATTTTTCAGTGGACATGTACTATTCTGGGGAAAGTTTGCAAATTTATTATTGATGCTGGAAGCTGTGATAATATAATTTCTTCAGAAGTTGTGAGGAAGTTGGCATTGAAGACTGAGAAACATCCGAAACCGTACAAGTTGGCTTGGTTGAGAAAAGGCGGGGAGGTGAAGGTTGGACGAAGGGCTTGTGTGAAATTTTCAATTGGAAAGAAATACAAAGATGAAATCTGGTGCGATGTGGTAGATATGGATGTCTGTCATTTGTTGTTGGGGAGACCGTGGCAATATGATAGGGCGGTGCAACATGATGGGCGTACCAACAGTTACAGTTTCATGTTTGAAGGCACAAAGATTACTCTAGTTCCAAAGAAGCGACAACAAGAAGAAAACAAACTGGACGAGATTGAAGAGCTGAAAACTTTATTATCCTTGAAGAAGTTTGTTAAAGAAGTCGAAGAGGAGCCTGAAATGTTTTTGTTAATTGGGCGTGAGAGCAGTGAAGTGGTGGAAATACCTGAAGAAGTTAAACCAGTACTTGAAGAATTTAATGATGTATTTCCTGAAGAGCTACCAACGGAATTGCCACCGTTGAGGGATATACAACACCAGATAGATCTTGTTCCAGGTGTTGTGTTGCCACATAAACCACACTATAGAATGAGTCCGAAAGAACATAATAGTTGCGTAGGAAAGTAGAGGAATTGCTTGAACAAGGACGAATACAGGAGAGTTTAAGTCCGTGTGCTGTACCAGCATTACTCGTACCGAAGAAGGATGGTTCATGGAGAATGTGTATGGATAGTAGGGCACTGAATAAGATAACTGTCAGATACAGATTTCCGATGCCGAGGCTTGATGTTCTGTTAGATCAAATCAGCGGGTCTGTGATTTTTTCGAAGATTGATCTTAAAAGTGGTTATCATCAAATTCGAATTAGACCAGGAGACGAGTGGAAGACATCATTCAAGACGAGGGAAGGATTGTATGAATGGCTGGTCATGCCGTTTGGTCTATCGAATGCACCAAGTACATTCATAAGGGTGATGAATCAAATTTTCAGGCCGTACATTGGGCAGTTTGTGGTGGTATACTTTGATGATATTTTGATTTACAGTGCTAGTACCGAGGAGCATGTTCAGCATTTGAAGAAAGTGTTAATTATTCTTCGTGAATAACAATTCTATGCTGCTACAAAGAAATGTGTTTTTATGGCGAGGAGTGTTTTATTTCTGGGGTATGTTGTATCGAAGGGAGGAATACAGGTTGACCAGAGTAAAGTCGAAGCAATTAGAGATTGGCCACAGCCCAAGACGATAACAGAAGTTCGAAGTTTTCATGGGTTGGCTTCATTTTATCGAAGGTTTATTCCACACTTTAGTAGTGTGATGGCACCTGTTACTGATTGTATGAAGGGCAAACAGTTTACATGGTCAAAGGAAGCAGGGGTTGCTTTTGAACAAATCAAGGAACTGTTGACGACAGCACCAATTCTAGCATTACCTGATTTTCAGTTGTTGTTTGAATTACATACTGACGCATCGAAGGTTGGAATTGGAGGGGTGTTGAGTCAGAGGGGGCGTCCTATTGCATATTTCAGTGAGAAGTTATCAGGAGCGAAGATGAGATATAGTACGTATGATGTGGAATTTTATGCTATTATGCAAGCCATTAAATATTGGAGACACTACTTATTTCACAAAGAGTTTGTGCTATACACTGATCATGAGGCTCTGAAACATCTACAAGGACAAGAGAAGATTTCGGCAAGGCATGCATCGTGGATTGCGTACCTGCAACAGTTTACCTTTGTTTTGAAACACAAATCTGGGGTTACGAACCGAGTGGCGGATGCGTTGAGCAGAAGGAATCATGTGTTGACTACAATGAAGATTGAAGTAACAGGGTTTGATGTGTTGCCAGAATTATTTGTCGATGATCCTTACTTTGCAAAGTTTGTTGATGAAGTCAAGGAGGGAAAGACGGATGAGTTTGTAATGGTGGATGGTTTTCTTTTTAAGGGAAATCGATTATGTATACCGGAGTGCAGCTTACGTATGAAGATTGTGAAGGAGTTACATGAGGAAGGTCATGTGGGCCGAGATCGCACTTTGCAATTGATTTCTCAATCTTATTTTTGGCCTTCGTTGAAGCGGGAAGTTGGGAAGTTTGTGGAGAGATGTCATATTTGCCAAGTATCCAAAGGAACAACGACGAATGCGGGATTGTATATGCCGTTACCCGTGCCTATTAAACCATGGGTTGATATCAGTATGCATTTTGTTTTGGGATTACCGAGAACTCAAAGGGGGAATGATTCGATATATGTTGTAGTGGACAGGTTTTCAACACATTTCATCGCTTGTAAGAAGACAACTGATGCTGTCCGTGTTGCTGAGTTATTCTTCAAAGAGGTGTATCGTTTACATGGTTTACCAGAATCCATTGTTTCTGATCGGGATACTAGATTTCTAAGTCATTTTTGGCTAAGTTTGTGGAAGATGGTGGGAACAAAATTGAAATTTAGTAGCGCTTATCATCCGCAGACAGATGGATAGACCGAGGTTGTGAACAGATCATTGGGGAATTTGTTGCGATGTCTTGTGAAGGACAATCTGAAGAGTTGGGACATGAAGTTATGGCAAGCGGAGTTTTCCCATAATCATGCAGTGAATCGTAGTACGAGTTTCAGTCCATTCCAGATTGTATATTCAAGTTTGCCAAGGGGACCGTTGGACCTAACGGTAGTACCACAACCAAAGGGGACGGTTAAACGAGCTGTTGATTTTGTTGATGGGTTGACTGAATGTCATAAAATCGTCCAGGAACGATTGGAGAAGGCGAATGAGAAGTATAAACGCTCTGCAGATCTGAAGCGAAGAAGTGTTGAGTTTAATGAAGGAGATTTGGTATATGCTGTGTTAACAAAGGACCGTTTTCCAGTGGGCACTTATAACAAGTTGAAGGCCTGAAAAATTGGTCCTGTAGAAGTCGTGAAACGGATTAATGAAAATGCTTATAAGTTGAAGCTGCCGGAGGATGTGTACACGTCTGACGTATTCAATGTTAAGCATCTCGTACCTTATCATGGGGATAAACAAGCCGATGGGGAAGAGCTTACAAATTCGAGGACGAATTTTTCTCAACCTGGGGAGGATGATGCAGCGCAACCCATAATTTTCCAAGGCCTAATTCGTCCACGACATAACGAAGCTGAAGTAGAAGTTTTAGGTCATCCACGACCTAACGAAGCGGATGTAAGTCGTCCATGACTTAACAAGAATAATAAAGGGGAGCAACAGATTCAAGGCGCGTCGGAGCATGTTAGGTCGCGTATGACTTATATGGAACGACCTAACGAAAGACTAGAACAAGGCGGTGAAGCGAGTTATACGGAAGAAGAAAACCAACGACTTAGGATAAGTCGTCTACGACCTACGACTTAGTTAAGTCGTCTGAAATCCTTAAGTCGTGATACTGTTGAGTCGTGAGTCGCGGCACCTGTTAACTCGTGAGCATTGATAAGTCGTTAGGTTTTAAGTCGTATGTCGTGGGAATTTTGCTAAACTTTGTTGTATATATGTGTTGAGTCATTTGTACTTAAGTCGTAGGTCGTGTGCGTTGTATCTTAGGTCGCAGGATTGTAATTCTATGTTGTAACTCGTTGAGTCGCTGTGTCGTATGTCGTGATATTGTGTTGTAATATGTTGTATATTTTAAGTCGTGAGTAGTTAGGTCGTATACGACCTAAGTGTTGTAAATATTTGTTGTGTAACTGTTTGAGTCGCTGTTGTTGATAGGTCGCTGCCGACCTATGATGAGTCGTAAGTCGTATACGACTTAAGGAACTGTGTGAAATTGCTATAAATAGCGGGTGTGTTGTAATATTGAGTTGGTTGATTTGGAATAAAATTTCGTTTTGTTAGCTTTGTGCTTTCATCTAAATTGGTAGTTGAGTGTAATCTCCTATCCCCTCTTTCGACATTCGAGTGCGCTCGGATCAACGATCGTAGAAGCCAATTCACGGTATCTAGTGCGCTAGATCAACGTCTGAAGAATTGCAGATCTTCCTTCACGGTATCGTGCGCGATCAACGTGACGAAGATAGCTAGAATTCGGTATCTTCGGATCAACGAATTTGGGCCTTTCAGTATTCTTCATTCCATCGATTGCTACTTTCACCGTATCATTCATTTTGTAATTCCGCTGCTGCGTCAACTACCTTCCTCGTCCTCATCATTTTCATCAACACCTTTCCTATTAAGCCCATACTCGAAATTCTTTTCATCTCCCTGTCTCCATATTCTTCATCATTATCAAATTTTCCTTCATTTGTCTTTGCTTTTCAAATTCCAAAAACAGAGCCCACCATTAACCTTCTCTTCTTCCTTCGCTTCACCAAAAGTAGCAGGCCCACTATTTGCAATCTTTATCATCTTGCACTACTTTTCCTTTTACTCATGATCTCTACAACTTCTCTACAGTTATGTTCTTGTACCAACTTTTAAATTCATACCTATAGGTGAAAACAATTTTATGAAGTGAAAATATAGACACAATCCTGATTTACATTTATAGTATTGTCTCTATTTGCACCATCAAGCTAGAAAACGGAAATTCTCGCATAAAGTAGAAATACTCGCAAGCATCGTAGGAAACTTATGGTTAAACCTACACAGCTAGGCCATGCTCTAGTTATCCAAAGTAAGCTCAAAAAAGACTATATTACGAATTTACAAGCTTTGAGAGCGTGTGCATGCCTCCACTTACACTACTTGTGCAAAACTTATACATTCCTAATATATATGGGGGGTTCTGGAGGGTTCAGCAGAGAAGGAGCAAAGATTCTGTCTTTATAAAAAAACCTAATGAACATAAAAAATAAAGCATGAAAAAGCATGCGTAATCATTTCATTGAATAATGTTATGAAAAACCCCTAGATTGTTACCCCGTTCAAAAAGGTTGACTTGGAGTAATTTTAACTTCAAAACAACTATCGTTTAAAAGAACGAAACAAAAAAAATACAGTTTTGAATTTACTAACATTACTTAAATGGCTTATAGATTATCACTTGCCCTTGAGAATGGTCCACATCAAAGTTCAATTGTTGCTACATTGCATGTTCAGCTACTTGTATACATGTCATTTGATGAGCAGTGCGAATTGTACAACTTGGCTAAATTATGGTTTCACAGATTTATAAGGAGCTAAGCTAATAATTCTTATATATTATAGTTGAAATATACCAAGAAAATACCAAAAATGGACAAATCGATAAAAATAAACCTCTTTAAGAACACGAAAGCAAGCAGAGTAAACAGCAGACATACGTGAAGCAACATAAACTATAGTCTGATCTTCTTGATATTTAAGTCCAATGTCTCCATATTTGGACTGTATTTTGCATTTACCTGAATGTGTTGTGACAGATTTAGGTGGATCTTCAATGAGTTCCCGAGATGTAGTAGCATACAGCTGGAGATTCACGTCTTTGATTTTAGTAAAAGATTGAGACAGTTGGAGAACCTTCCTATTCATGTGGGTCGTATCACGCTCTTTAATAACATAACATAAAGTATAAATACAATGTCGGTTGTAGGAAAAAAAAAGAAAAAAGAAAAATGACATACCTTGGAGGAACTTTTTGATAGCACAACGAAGAGATAGAGGGATAAGATGGATTGTCTCAGATTGTTTAGCTCCTGCACGGAGAGTTTCATGTGTGTACTCCACTTTTGTAGCTATTTTATTCAATATGTTTGAGGAAGAGGAAGCAAGAGCCATAGCTTATTATGTTTGTTGCCCTCCTCTTAGTTCTCTCTTGTCCACTTACCAATTAAAACTTGTATAATGATTCTACGCTTTTGATAAAGATGTTTGACTACAAAAGTTGAGCTTGTTATGCTTTATAAAACCTATAAAATGTGTGATATTGTTATATTAGCACGTTATTTGCTTCAAATGTTTGACATATCATTACCTCTTTCTAATTTACTTCACTTTAGAGTTAAACAACCTGCACAAATTAGAATTCAATCAAGTGACACAAATATAAAGATAATCAATCATGAAACAAATAAACAATGCAACTATACAGAGGATTTTCATCATCAACCTTATGTGCATTGCTAGAATTGCAGTGTATGAAAAATAACAATCAGTATAATTAAAACTTCAAAGGAATAAATGCAACCGTAGTCTCATGCAAGGCCTTGTTCAAATAAAATTAGACAGAATGAGCTAAAATTAGGATTGATGTAATTGTCACAGTCCCGAGCATATGAGCATATCACAGTCCCGAGCATGTGCGCACATCACAATCCCGAGCATATGAGCACATGCCCATGTTAGTTGACTTTTAAGTAAACATTTTTCAATAAATAACTCAAGGTATGTCTAATATGTTTATGTTATCCTACCTACTATTTTTTGTATTAGATATTTCATTATATGTAAATTGTAAAAGATGCTGGGCTGCAATAATTATGTTAGTGGAATGAAAATCACTGTTCAATATCAAAAATAAATTTTGGTTATATTTCATAATCTGAATAGTGTTTGTGACTTTCTCTACTAACTTGATATAAATTGTGATCTTTCTTTCCAAAAGATAACAAATAAAGGCCAACATCAAGGATAAACATATTCCATATCTGAAAGAAAGATCTTAATATATTATATAGAGAATCAATATCGGGAATTCATAGTTATCCAGTCATAAATTTGTTTAGCCAGAAACAAATAAGGAATGTCAAAAATCATGACTATGATCAAGGGGACCAACTCGCATAAAGAAATCCAACATATGCAGCAATCAATATATAAAACTGAGATGAAACATAGCATTATGAACTTAAAAACATTAAAGAGTGCACCTAAAACCAAGAAATAATGCCGCTTCTCATCTTGTTATTGTCTTCTCAAAGCCTCCATTATAGAATCATCTAACTCATGGAATAACTGATCAGACTTTAAATGCTTGCCTTGCTTGAAGAGCAAATCTACCAGCCAATGCAGTTGCTGAAACTGAAAATGTAGCTACTACCTGAGTTGTCTGTAGTTCCATAATTTGAATTCAGCAAAAGAAATATCAAACATAGAACACAATAACATACTACAAGAGAAATTTGTAGTTCATAATATGGAAGTAAAAAACAATTTTCATGGTGTATTGAAAATGCTAAACATGCAGACATTTGCTTAGACAATTTATAGAGCAGAATTAAGAGATTTTAAGAAAGAGCAAAAAATTTCAGCAATAACCAATATCATAGTATTTGAACAAAAGGCTCTATTGCAGTGGTAACACATACATATTTGAAACTCTTGAAAAGCCGATAAAAATGTGAAATACTGTCTGTTTCATTTTCACAGTAGAAATTTGTATATGTGACAATGTAAATAGATTGTGAAATGTAATATCATAGTATTTGAACAAAAGGCTCTATTGCAGTGGTAACACATACATATTTCTAAAATGGCTACAGTTGATGAGTTCTTACAGGATGATTGTGTAGTTCTACCTTATTCCAGTTCATTTCAATTAAGGAACTTATGGAATGTCATCACTAGTAATCCCATCAAGAATAATGACAATGTTTTAATTTGGTCAGACAAGGGTAAGCTTCATTCTATTAAGCTTGTTTATAATCTTCTCTGTCAAAATGGTGCTCATTTTCCTTGGCATTCAAGAATTTGGAATATTGGTGGAAGTGCTAAAGAAAACTTATTGTTGTGGAAAGTGATGGCAAATTCCTTAAATACCAAAGATAAGCTCTGTAAAATGGAATTATTTCAGAGGATTTATGTGTTCTCTGCAAATCAGAAACTGAAAGCAATACTCACTTGTTTTTTGAATGTACTTTTGTATATCAAATATGGTATAGATTACTATCTAATGGTGGTTTTTATAAACCATCACCACTTAGTTCAATTGAATGGTTTAATGTGTTTAAAGCAACAAGATGGAAGACTCGTTTGACAAGGCTGCTGCTAAAACTTCTTAAGAGACTGATATATGCAGTGTGGACTAAAAGGAATAACAGGGTTTTTGGCATTGGTAGTAAAAATTCATCTCAGCTCTATAATTTGGTTCATGGCAGTATTCTCAAAGACATTAAAGCAGATTATATTTGAGGTTTTGCAAGGACTCAATCAACTCTTGGTAGATGGACTTTTCTGGAATGTTAAATGTAATTTTTCTGGATTCTCAAGATTGTATGAAATGTTTTATATTGTTTGGTCTATTTGAGAATTGCTGATTGTAAGTTTGTATTGGTTGTTTTTTATTATCATTGTTAGCTGTCAAGTTGGTTGTAATAGGGTATCATTTTGTGGCACTGTAATTGTTTGTAATATTGTTTAAGTCAATAAAATGAGTTCATGCTCTTGCCTTTCAAAAAAAAAGACAATGTAAATAGATGCAATTTAGAATTATTGTTTTAATGCAATTGACAGAGGAAATGTGTTTTCAAAATAATAATAAGAGAAGAATTACTTTGGCGGCTATTTTTCTTTCGGATAATCAAGCAAGAAAATTTAGCTAGTTATATAGAAATAAGGGAGGTGCGTGTTTGATTCTAATTAGATCATGTCATCAACCATAACGCTATGTTTTGTTAACTGGAATAAAAAAACAACTTGCAAAGAAACACAAAGAAAGAACAATAAGTCTAAACTTGCTAAAGAAAAAACATTATATGGATGCCTAATGTATACTGAATAACGGATATCTAACAAAAATAAAACAACATCGAAAGTAATTCAAAACACAATAAAATAAAGAAAGAAAAGCATACCATAACCTACGATGAAGCTTCATTCACCAACTGCAAACACAGCTGCCAAAAATAAAATTAAATATGATTAGATAATCAAAATCTAAGCTCGTACTAATTGCCAATATTAAAATAACTTATAAACATGTGTCTGTAAACAACGATAATAAGTTGGATTGAGAGACAAATTATCACGGTCAAACAGTTAACGCTATAAGAAGATTATTCATTCCTTAGACAAATTCTACTTCCAAATCAAGCAAAATAAAAGGATATTAAATAAACTCACTTCTATGAAAAACAATCTTTATAACCGTGAAATTTCTCAGTATAGTTGTGAAAATTCACAACATAATTTCTCAGTAAAAAACAAATGGTTTATTAGAAAAACATGTAATTTGATGTTTGTTTATTAAAAAGAAGATATAAACACCTGTAATTCTTTAAATTTTTCTCAACTCTCTATTTAAAATGGAATATATTATTTTAAAGAAGATATATCATAAAATGTGAACCGATTAAATCTTCTTCATAACTTCTATATAATGATAAAAACATTCATTCTCTTAGATCAATTTTACATTTCATTATTTTATATCAATTTTCTCTTGCTAAAAATAGCGTCAATGTTAACATAACGCTAAGTATATGATCTATATTACAATATCTAATTACACACTAATTAACTTATATTCGTTAAATACCAGATTGAGTTAAATAATAAAACAAAATTAAACCAAATTGAACAAACTAAATAGATTCAAATTAAACAACTCTACCTAAACGTTTTTAAGTTACACCAATACAAATTAGCTGAGTATACATCACAAATATAATGAGGGATTCGTATTCAGAAGGATGTTAAAATATTTTACCTTTTCCCTGACTAAATCAGATTGAGTTAAAACTCTAGATGTCGACGTGAATGTCATATGCTAAGAGCAAACTGTAGGAGGATTTGATGCCCTAAATCGTGAGCCTTGAATCCTAAATGTCGACGTGAATGCCAGATGCTGAGAGCGAACTGTCGGAGGATTTGAAACCCTAAATCGCGACTTCCAACCCTAGATGTCGAAGTGAGTGCTAGATTCCAAGAGCAAACTATAGGAGAGAACTGTAGGGGGATTGGAAACCCTAAATTGCGAGCAGTGAAATATTTGGATGATATGGTAATGCGTTGTAGATGGAGAAAATAGGGAGTAAATGAAAATGGGAATTACACAACTCTCCCTGGTAGTTCCAAAACAGACGAAGAAGAAGTGGGCATGAAAGGATATTTTGGGTAGTCTCAAAAGACATGGTTGAAATTGGTTCCTTGAATTTTCATTATTAGTAGTAGAGATTTAAATGTATAAATCAATAGTAAATATGATAATTAATGGTAAATTACTTCATAGTATTATATATATATATATCCAAAATATTTTTGATCAAGTGCGAAATCATCTCAGATTTGAAGTTATAATGAATTTCATATTTTAACAGACATATATTATAAATTAATTGATAGTTTCGGCCTTAATTAATTAATATAAAATAATTATAAAACAAACGTTCAAATTTTAAATTTTCCAAAAATCTTAGGTAACATTTTAGGGGTTACTAAAAATTCCTAGATTTTTCTGAATTAAAATAATATTTTTTATTAAATAATTGTTAAATGACCAAAATTTAAATTAATGTAAAAATTATAAAATAAGTTTAAAATTCTATTTTTTTTGAAAGCTTCTGACATGATGAGTTAATTTTAAAAATAATAAAATTGAATTTTTGAAACATTATTAATTCTAGATAAATTTATTAAATCATATATTCATTAAATACTTAATATATAATAATAATATAAAAAATATTTTTGGCACTTATAATTCATAATAAACATAATTATGTATTAGAAAAATTTTAGATCAATATTATGTAGTATGTATAAACAAATATGTTTTGATACAATTTGTGGATGTATATTGATTCACACACACACACACACAAATATATATATATATATAACATTAAATTAAAAAATTATTTAACCTATAATATTAGATTACTAATAAATTATGAATATAAACATTAAATTTTGTACACATACCCAATCTCCATCGGGACAACAACACTACATATAAAAATCTCACCTAACTAATTAAATAACAATGATATGTATAAATATGCAGGTGTACATGATTAGTAGATTATAAAAGCATGATAATATATTTAATATAAAAATAAATGTTACCAACTACAGATGCCCTTAAGTCTACATTGAAATAGTGAATTCTCTTTCTCTGAATGTTTCTTGATCCGATAGATTGCTAGTCTGGAATCACCGACCTTTCACTATCAAATTGCCTTAGTTTTTCTTGAATTTGATTTGAGTATTTAGGGATTGTTTTAGAGATAGATTTTGGCTAGGAAGAAGAAAGGATATGGTAGCTAAAAGTAGTGAAAAATTAGGGTTTGAGATCATTATTTAGATGGTTGAATAAGGGAGAAAATAGGTAAGTATCCAATACTCGTTCTCACTTAATCTTAACCGCATATCTCCAAGCCTATAACCATTGTTTTAGCCGCCCTTAACCCAGGCTAAACCCGTCGACTTTTCTCTTGAAACATCATGGGCCATTGGCCCATTTTAACCCAATTTAAATATATATAATTATATTTCATTTGTTATTGATATCTCATATCGATCGATATATTGATTACTATTATAAATAAATATATATAAACAGACATATATATACATAACAATGTTTATTTCTCAAATCATATTCAAATTTTAAAATTAATATTTCATATATATTAATTAATTTATAACAATTACAAAATAATTAACTTGTTTAATCTAAAGAGAATTCATCATTTCGGTTATGTGATTCTTGGGTGTAAATTCAATGGGTGATTAACATCGAACTGTTCGAATGTTAACGTTCACATATCACTTAGCAAGTGGTGTGACATTATGGGCAAATTTATCACTTACTCGGTTTTGATAAAATCCACTTTTAGTTTCATAAGCATTACCCAGTTGTGACATTTATTTACACCAATTCTGTTCATCAAAACTATATCACTTTGGACTTATGGAATTTAGTAATGGTCAAAATTCCAATATCGTCCATATTCAACTCTATAGTCCAAATACAAAGTCCTTGGTTCAATAATAACAATTATTATTAACCGAAATGCCCTGGCCAGAGACTTTTGACTTTGAGTTGACCATGATTCTAACCTCATATAACTGAGGAGACGAAACCTCTCTTGCATATTGCTTCACTTTTAATACTTCCACTCAACCCAACTATAGTCACTCGATGGAACGTCATGCCATGATTTGATCATAATCAAAGCGGAGCTTTCATATTGAAGATCCACAGTATTCTCAAGTTGAGAGAACTGTGTAAATCGGTCACATCGATATTTTCTGTTTGACCTTAGTTATATTAACCAACAAAAAACCATTGAGTGAGTCGTTCCATAATTATCCAATAACTATCAGTATGTAACCTCTAGGTGCCTCCAAGTAGCCATGAGTATTACACTGTCCAACATTTGGAGAGTCTTACGTACTCTAGTCTCAACGGATATATCGATGTCCGGCCTTGATGCATCTTGACTAGGAACATTTAAAATGGTATATTTATTTTATTATGGTAAATTACTCATGGTTACAACACTTTGTAACTATTATCACAAAATATACCATTTATGGATTTTCTATTAAATATACTTTCAATTAAATTAATTAACAAATATAACCATATTATATCAAGTATATAATAGAAAAATACCTTTGATTTCAAACAAGATTGGTCATTGAGTTATACGTAACAAATTACATAATTGCCCCATGGCATACCCCTAACTCTATCAGAGGGAACTTAACCTCCCGCTCCTCGTTCGAAGGGAGTAAGAATTCAATCATCTCAGCCAAGCCTCGAGCCACACTATACTCCAACTGTAGAGAATACTTTGTTCTTGGTCATTGACAATATCTTTGACTCGCTTGGCGATCTCGATAGCATCCCGAACATTATATCGTAAGTAGATATCAGCCTAACTTTTCTTTCCCGATTTGAACTACGGTCGACATGTCCCATACTACCATGGGGGAAGTTAATCTGGTCAATCGATCCCATGAGCATGGTCCATAGAATCAACAGGACATGCTAACACCTTGCAAAGCACCTAGGATCACAACATGTTTGCTCTGGACGCATCGTTTTCTAACCCCCATGTCCTAATTGAATTCCCTCTTTTTAGATACAATGGTTCATTCTAGACTCTTCAAAGATCCTGACAATAAAGCATAATACTTCCACGATCCTAGATGCTCAAGCCCTTCTCACCATAGACACAAAATGTCTCAAGAATCTGATACTAAGCGACTTCGAAGGAAGGAGAAAGAGAGGCTGGATGAAGAGGAAAGGAGGTATTGCACAGATCATGATCGAGACTAGGGACCGCACAAAGTCAACATAGATGTCACACTCTCCTCATCGCGATCACTCCCCACTTTTGAAATCTCGGGATCCCCACTCCTAGAGACTCGACAACCTTCTCCCATCCTTTAGAGCACCCATCCTCCTATCACCGCGCTACCTCTACACCAAGCTATGGTGCCTTCCAATAAATCCAAACATGCTTTAAAGTGGGACAACCCGCATCCCTTGACATGCCAAACACCATCATATCAAGATACATGGATCATCGGTTTAAAGAAAAAGTAGTATCATAGAGACTAAGATATCAATGAAGAAATAATCTATCTAACCCAAACATTATCACAGCAGAAACATAATATCAGATAAATTGATAATTTCATAATAACAATAATAAAAATTTCAAAAGCATCAAAATATCTAGGTCTCAAGATATCATAATATCGTAGTCCCAGAAAACCATCAGTATATATCAAATATTAGAATATCATTAAAAATAGTCCCTCATAAGCAAAATACTGAAAGAACAAACGTACTTATAGAAAATACATGATAAATGATAAAATAGAACTAGACTCCAAGAATGATAATCTAAAGGCAGTAATGGTCCTGTCAACGACTATTCTGTTCACTTATAGTGGGGGAAAAACAAAATGGGTCGGACATAAAGTCTGATGAATGAGCACAAGATTAACAAGGAAATTAAATACAGCATATGTCAAGTCTACTCTAGGTGATATAGGGTGTGTGTATAGTGTCCGTGCACCTAAGGTTGCAAGCCTAAGGTCACCGGCCTAATGGTCAACAGTCTAACAGTCATTAGTCTAACATCAGGGGATAATAACAGACTGCATCTCACCGAACGACCGTTTAGTTTTAGGGAAACCACTGCCCCAATTTAACCCACATTAAGACTAGAGATGAACAACACACATGTAAACTTGCATAGTGACTCATCGTATGTACCCGTGTGCAACCCCTCGATCATAGTAGCAAAATATCACTTACGCACCCTAAGGAGTTACTGCGCTTAACTGCGCCAGGTACTGGGCAACACCTAGCTTTCAATGTCTACGCCCATATGGGCCCACGGGAATGTCCATGATCCAGTATCCAATCCCAATACCCCGACTGACGATCGAAAATCCGATCCCTACAGCCTCAACTAACGACCGGTAATTCGGTTCGAACACTTGTGCGCACCTTTCGCAACATAAGTTGCACGTCTTAACGACACTTCGCATCCTACTCTACGATACCAAAATGCGAACTAAGTCCGCAATCTCAAATAAGAACACCTAAATGTGTGTATGCCAATCAAGCAATTTAGAGAGCAACATGGTTCATACCCCTATCAGCTCAAGGCCCCAAATGGTCTACTAAGTCTAAATTGACTTACGATAGTCGACCTAAGTCAGTCTTAGGTCGATTTCCTACAATCCAGTCATCATTTTCGATTTACTTGTTTTAGGTAAGTTAATCATCATATTTTATTTTCAGACTTAATCCATACATCTTTCAATTTACTTGTTATAAGTAAATTAATCCAATTATTTCAATTATCAGACGTAATCCATTTCAATTACCAAACATAATCCATTTAGTTATTATTTCAATTGGGCTAATATATTTGTCCTATTTTTCTTACAGCCATTGCAACATTTACAATATTACAATTAGCAATTTATAGGTGTCAAATCAAATTTTAGAATATGATTTTATGGTTTTACAGCTTACATATGTCAATTGCAAGTAGATAAAAAGATCCATCATTCCAGATTCCCAATTTAATAAATTAACGGATTAATTCCAGAATTAATAGTCAAATCAGCAAAGAGTAGAAATTAAAATCAATTAATTTAATTAACTTGTTAAATCTATGTCCACTCACCTATGTCCTAACTTTTAGGTTTGCCTTAGACACCGCAAGCTTTCTCTCCTACATCCGCTTAGGTCTCTTCTCCAATTGCTAAATCTCCTTTTTATTTTATTTTAGATTGAGATATAGAATAGAATTGGGGTTTAGAAATTGATTTAAGAAATTAGGGTTTAGGGTTTTATTTTAGCACGGCTCCGCTGTAATGAAGAGAATTTGGTTTTAGGTTAACCCTAGCTATCAATTTATAGGGGAACACCTCAAATCATTGCCATTAGATCCAGTCCAAAATCATCTCATTCGTCTCTAAAACCATGGCCAGCATGCAACAACCTTGCATGACAAAACAAATCATCTCCAGGTTGCTGCAACACTACGATCGACCTTGGGTTTGGTCGACTGCCCTTGGGCTAGGTCGACCGTCCATGGTCGACCTGTGTCCATTTGGGTCGACCTGGCCCTAGTTGGTTTTTTTTTTCTATTTTCTATTTTTCTATTCAATTTCTTATTTATTTAATCCTTTATAACCTTTTAGTTTTAGCTCGGATTTCAACATGTTATATATAAAAGTTGTCCAGAAAATTACTACAGACACAATGGTGTAAGTCCCGTAGTCAAATTCAAATGTTTGTGAAAATTCTTCTTTTAGGTTAATTCTTACCTTTTAATTATATTTTCTTATTTATTTCTGGAAAATCTCTTGGTGTTACATTCTCCCCCCTTTAAAGGATTTCGTCCCTGAAATCTCTAAGGATAGAAGAATGCAAATAATAACCGACAATCAAAGTCTACATCCATCTACCCATCCATCATCCATAGCAACCATAGTCCTTAATAATTCTAATGCAATTATGTAATTATGCAACGTGGAATGAATATGAACCTGAACTAATGCAAAAGAGTAGTCGATCTACTGATGCAGTCGACCTCCTGTTTATGTAAATATGCACATGCCATGCATCTAAATGTATGCAAGATCTTAAAATAACTAATACTTCTAAATGTATGCTCAACCATACATCCAAATGCAAAATTCATATGGAAAAATCATCCATGGAAAATAACCAAAATCAGCAAACAATATGCGTAAGATATGAATATGTGTGCCTAAGGGACTCAATCTCCTAGTGCATGCAATGTGACCATTTGCATCCATAAACACCCTTGTACATCCAATAGCATCCATCAACCATAACCATCCTCATTGACATGTTTACAAACATACCTATCATCCAAAGGTCTCTACCTAATATAGTCTACCATCCCTCCAAAATTCTACCTAAGGGTTCTAACTAAAGAAAGATCACAATGTGGGATGTACTAGAAAAGAGCTATGGACGAGAAGTTCGAATCCTCTCCTCGGGCTCCTAAGTACCCTCAGCCAAGTCATCTTCCCATTGAACCATAACTAATCTGATCTCCTTATTGCAGAGCCGTTTAATGTCGTGCTCTAAAATGCAGGTAGGTGCATGGCAAACAAGTGACTCACGCTCCACCTCAACCTCCTCCAAACTGCTAGGTTCTACTACAACAGCTGAATCATGCAAGCACTTTTTCAAGTGCGAAACATGGAAAACATCATGAACTGCAGCCAACTTCTCCAAATGTCTAACTCTATAAACCAATTTCCCAATCCTAGCTACAATCGGAAGGGTCCAACAAACCTCGAAGCTAGCTTCCCTAAACTTCCAAATCTCATAACATGTCTCAGAGGTCAGACCTTCACAAATACCATATCCTCAATTGCAAACTCCAATTCAGAGCACCTCCTATCTTCATAAGATTTCTATCAGTCCTGAGTTGTCTTCATCCTCTTCCGAATCAAGTCCACCCTCTCTAAAGTCTCCCTAACCATATCAAGTCTATAGATAATCCTATATGTACTGTCCCACCAACATGATGGTGATCTATAAGGTCTGCCATATAAAGCCTCAAATAGTGTCATCCTTATGCTAGCTTGGTAGCCATTATCATAGGCAAACTCTACTAGCGGCAAATGATCCTTCCAAGAGCCTCCAAAATCAATGATACACATCCTAAGTAAATCTTCCAGAACCTGATTCATGCTCTCTGTTTGACCATTAGTCCGTGGATAGTATGTTATACTCAAGCTCAACTCACCCAAAACCTCCTGTAGAGTCCTCCAAAACTCACTAGTGAAGAGTGGGTATCTATCACTAACTATGCTGGTAGGTACTCCATGAAGTCTAACCAACCCCCTAACATATAAATCCACCAATGAGGCTGTTGTCCTAGTGCTCCTCATAGGTATGAAATGACCGCACTTGGTCAATCTGTCCATGATGACCTAAATGACCTCATTTCCTTTCCTAGATCTGGGTTATCCATCTATGAAGTCCGTAGAAATGCTCTCCCACTTCCATTGTGCGATGTCCAATAGATGCAACAGTCCTTCAATCTTCTTCCACTCCACCTTCACCCTTTGGTAAGTCATACACTTAGCTACGTACTCTGCCACTTGTTTCTTCATCTCAGACCAAAAGAAAACTCTCCTCATATCTCGGTACATCTTATCTCCACTGGGATGAATGGTCATCCTAGAGCAGTGAGACTCCGCCAATATTGCATCCACCAATCTGCACTACGAGGAACACATAGCCTACCATCTCTCCTTAACCATCCTGTCAAGTCTATGGCATAACGCCTAAGATGACTTGATGACTCTCCTATGCCCAATCTATCTAAAGAGTCTGCCAACTCACTGTCCTCTCTCTGCCTAGCCCCAATATGCTCCATCAAGATCGGATGAACGTCTAGGACTGCTAATAATCCAGGGGTTATATCGGACGTTGACCTAAGGTCAAAGGTGGAAATATAGTCCAAATGTCTCCACTCAAAAAATAAAGGACTCAGTGTAGATCTCTGTCTACTCAACATATTCGCTACAACATTCCTCTTGCCTGGGTATTAGAAATCTCAATGTTGTATGAGGTTAAGAACTTCATCCATCTCTACTGCCTCAAATTCAAGTCCTTTTAGGAGAAAAAATACCTCAAGGACTTGTGGTCTATGTAAAGTTCAAATCTCTCACCCAAGAAGATAATGTCTGAGACTTAAGAGCAAAGACTATAGCTACCAACTCAAGATCATGCATCAGGTAGTTCCTCTCATAAGTTTTCAACTGCTTACTAGCATAGCATACCACTCTACCCTCCTGCATCAACGTTGCTCCTAATCACGTACCACAAGCATCGGTATAAACCATAAATGGTTTACTCCCATCAGGTAACACTAATACAGGTGCACTAGTCAAAGCCTCCTTCAACCTAAAGAAAGCATCCTTACACTTAGCATTCCATGCAAAATCTAGATTCTTCTTGGTGAGATGAGTCAATGGTGAAGATATCCTAGCGAAGTCCTTAATGAACTTCCTATAATAACCCACGAGACCAAGAAAGCTCCTCACTTCTATAGCATTCTTCGAGACATGCCAATCCTACACTACCGCCATCTTACTAGGATCCACAGGTAAACCACTCTTTGAAACAATGTACCCAAAAAAGTGAATCTCATCTCTCCAAAAGTGGCACTTAATAAATTTAGCATTAAGCTTATGTGTTCAGAGCGTCCTAAGCACCTAATCTAATTGCAAAGCATGGTCCTCCCTACTCCTCGAGTATACCAAGATATCATCCACAAATACCACCACAAACTTATTCAGCAACTCCCTAAACACTCAACTCATCAAATCAAAAAAATAAGCCGAAGCATTGGTTAGTCCAAAAGGCATGACTAACCACTCATATAACCCATCAGGTGTCCTAAATGCAGCCTTTTAAATACTATCCTCTATCACTCTAAACTGATGGAAACCTATGGCTAAGTCAAGTTGGAAAAATACTCTTGCTCTAACCAACTGATCGAAGAGATCATCTATTAACGCAAATTTATTCAGCTTGCGGTAGTTAACGTGAATTCTAAAGGAACCATCCTCCTTGGTGGTAAAGAGGACTGGCGCCCGCCACTCGAAAATACTCCTCTTGATCGAACCCTTCTTTAATATCTCATTCACTTACTTACATAACTTGCGTCGTTCCCTTAGAGCCGTGTGCCTCAAAGGCAAAGCAACTGGTCGAGCATTCTCTACAAGATAGATCCTAAACTTGATCTCTCTCTGGAGTGGGAGATCAGTAATTTCAGAAAATACATCTGGAAAATGGCTAACTATTGGGACAGAAACAAGCTCATCCTGTTGTAGGTCTAAGGAATAAAGGTAGCTCAACATAGCCGATCCTCGCGGATCACAGAAAACCTCCAGGCTACGCCCACTACAATTTCCCAATTTAACAGTCTTCCTATCATAGTCCAGTATAACCCTATATATAGACATCTGATTCATGCCCAGTATCAACCCAAACTCAAAGAACCCTAGTACATAGGCATTACACTCAAACTCGACCCCTAGAATCATCAACCTCAAATTCCAACATATCATAGACAAGTAAGCGATCTCCCTATGGGATTTGAGACAACTATTGGGTCCATCACAATACTAATGTCTATGTGGAAGTTATCAACAAGTCTACTAGAGATAAAAGAATGAGATGCCCTAGTATCAAATAAAGTATGAGCAGAAAGACCAAATAGAGATATCACACCTTCAATTACCACCTTCTTCCCCTTATCCAGTGCTGGCTGAACACTGGAAGTGGAACATCCTCTATAGCAAATGCCTGGACCACCGGAGTAGAAGCCAGAGAAGCACAACTGGGTGGTGCTGGACAATTCCTCTTAATTTTCCCAACATGATCACAATTGAAGCACATCGACTACGGCAGCGAACACTCCTTAACAAGATGCCCTGTCTTTCCACACCTATGACACTTCAAATCCTTCTAAATCTTCCCTTTAAGTGGAGGTCCACCCTTCTTCTTCCCTTTCTGAAAATTCTTCCATTCAGCCTTTGGAGCCTCTTCCACTTTCTTAGCAACAGAAGTAAGCAATGACATCTCAACCAGACCCTCATAAGTAGCTCCCATAGGAATATGACTCACGGCTAAGCCCTGTAGTGGTTGATTCAAACCCTCAGCAAACTTGAGCGCCTTCTTATGTGGGGTATTGATCACCTCCATTCCAAACCTCGCTAGCTCATTAAACTGATTAACATATTCTTTAACTGACAAATCACTCTTCTTTAGACTTATAAACTTCTCTAACATAACTCACTCCTCAGCCTTCAACAAGAACTTCATCTCAAACCGTTGCCTAAACTCTCCCCAAGTCACAATACCACCACCAGTTTCAGCCTCAACAATCTCCCACCAACTGAGAGCCTCTCCTTGCAGTTGCCAGGTAGCAAGCTGCCTCCTAACCTCATCAACCAAACCCATAAGTCCAAATATCTGCTCACAGCTGCGGATTTAAGCTCTAGCATCAAAAAAACTCTCTGTGCCTAAAAATGGCTTACCACCCAAGTTGGAAAAGTCCTTGCGTAGCTTAGAAAAGTAATGAGCGACAGGTGGGTGGACAGAGACCCCTTCAGCTTCCCTACTTCGTAGGCTCTTTAGTCGGATCCTCAACCGATCCCCTAGCATGTAAGTATCGATGGAACCAAATGGGCATGTTTGCACCTGGAATATCAGGGATGTTCTAAAGCAAGATCCTGCGGGATCAACCATCTCTATTTGTAAATAGTAAAGATTAAATCAGATACTTCCGCAAATAGCTCAAATAAGATTTAAGATAAGGGGAAACACAAGCAAGAATTGAAATAAGCATAGGCACAAATTTGAGGGATTCTTGACAACATTTTCCCAAAATACTTATATTTATATATAGTTGTACTTTGGAAACCCATTTTGAAAACAATTACAAAAATCATTTCTCTTTCTAAAATCGCAAACACACACATAAATATTCATATGGGTTAATTACGCTCCTATCCTTAAGGATATTGAACCTAGGCTCTGATACCAAATGTGACAACCTATGCAGTTAATGCCCCGCTATTACCTCGCTATAACCCCGCTATATCTCATAGCGGGTTTCTGCCGCTACGATTTTTCCATATAGCCCCACAATATAGCCTTTCCGCTTTAATCCCCGCTATTTCCGCTATATCCCGTTATTTCCGCTATATTCCGCTATTCCCGCTATATCTTCTTTAATAAAATGAATTTAAAAATTCAATTTATACATTATAAAAATTATGAAACTAATTTATTTGATTTAATTTTTAATATATTTTCAGAAATGAAAATACTCTAATATTCTACTAAATTCAATTATGTTATATAACAGTTTTACGTTTATTTAAAGTATATTCACACTTGTTTTTATTTAAAAAGTATTTATGTATTAGTTATAATTCAATTGAATGATAATTTTTCATTTAATTACCATTTATATATTCGTAAAAACATTAAGTACGAGTTTTATATGCTATTTTAAAGCCATCCGCTATATCCCGCTATATCCTCGCTGTATCCCCGCTATAACTTTTTGCACCTCCACCGCTTTGAATCTGCCGAGCGCTTTAACTGCACAGGTGACAACCCACATCCCTTGACAAGCCAAACACTGCCAAACCAAGAAACACAAATCATCGGTTCAAAGAAAAAGTAGTATCACATAGACTAAGATATCAATGAAGAAATAATCTATCTAATCCAAACGTCATCACAATGGAAACATAATATCATATATATGGATAATCTCATAATAACAGTAATAAAAATCTCAAAAGCATCAAAATATCTAGGTCTCAAAATATCATAATATCGTAGTCTCAGAAAACCATCAGTACATATCAAATATAAGAGTATCATAAAAGTAATCCCTCATAAGAAAAATACTGAAAGAGCAAATGTTCTGATAGAAAATACATGATAAAGGAAAAAATAGAACTAGACTCCAGGCACGATAATCCAAAGGCAGCAATGAACCTGTCAATTGCTAATCTGTCAAACTGTGATAGGGGAAAAATAGAATGGGCCAAACATAAAGTCTGGTGAATAAGAATAAGACTAACAAGGAAATTAAATACAACTGACTTCAAGTCTACTATAGGTGATATAGGATGTGTGTACAGTGTCCGTGCACCTAAGGTCACAAGCCTAAGGTCACCAGCCTAACAGTCATCAGTCTAACAGTCAATCAATCTAACATTAAGAGGATAACAACAGACTTCATCTCACCGAACGGTCGTTTAGTTTTGGGGGAAACTATTGCCCCACTTTAACTCACATTAGGCCTAAATAGGAAGAACATGCATGTAAACTTGCATAGTGAATCACCGTATGCACCCATGCCCAACCCCTCGATCGTAGCAGCAAAATACCCCTTATGCACCACAAGGAGTTACTGTGCTTAACTTTGCTTGGTACCGGGGACCACCTAGCTTTCAACGTCTATGCCCATACGAGCCAATGGGAATGTCCATGATCCAGTCTCTGATCCTAACACCTCGACTAACGACCAGAAATGCGATCCCATCAGCCTCAACTAACGATCGGTGATTTGGTCTGAACACTTATGCGCACCTTTCGCAACATAAGTTGCACGTCTTAATGACACTCTGCATCCTACTCTACGATACGTAAACGCGGACTAAGTTCGTCATCTCAAATAAGAACACCTAAATGTGTCTACGCCAGTCAAGCAATTTAGAGAGTAACATGGTTCATCCCACTATCGGCTCAAGGCCCCAAATAATCTAATAAGTCTAAAGTGACTTACGATTGTCGAACCATGCTAGTCTTAGGTCGATTGCCTAAAATCCAGAGATCTTTCGATTTACTTGTTTTAAGTAGGTTAATCATTTCATTTTATTTTCGAACTTAATCCAGACATCTTTCAGTTTACTGGTTTTAAGTAAATTAATTCATTTCATTCAATTATCAGACGTAATCCATTTCAATTATCAAACGTAATCCATTTAGTTCTTATTTCAGTTGGGCTAATCTGTTTGTCCTATTTTTATTACCGTCATTGCAACATTTACATTATTCTAATTAGCAATTTATAGGTGTCAAATCCAATTTTAGCATATGATTTTACGGTTTTACAGCTTACATATGTCAATTGCAATTAGATAAAAAGATCCATTATTCCAGAATTCCAATTTAATAATTTAATGGATTAATACCAGAATCAACAGTCAAATCAGCATAGGGTAGAAATTAAAATAAGTTAATTTAACTGACTTGTTAAATCTGTGCATGGTCACCTCTGTCCTAAGTTTTTAGATTTGCCTTAGCCGTAAAGCTTTCTCCCCTAAATCCTCTTAGGTCTCTTCTCTAATTGCTAGATCTCCTTTTTATTTTAATTTAGATTGAGATTTAGAATAGAATTACAGTTTAGAAATTGATTTGGAAAATTTTGGTTTAGGGTTTTATTTTGGTGGAACTTCATTGTAATGAAGAGAATTAGATTTTAGGTTAACCCTAGCTATAAATTTATAGGGGAACACCTCAACTCACTACCGTCAGATCCAGTCCAAAATCATCTCGTTCATCCTTGAAACCGTGGCCAGCACGCAACAATCTCGCATGATGAAATGAATCGTCTTCAGGTTGCCACGACCCTTCGATCGACCATTGGCCGGGTCGACCGCCCTTGTGCTAGGTCGACTGCCCAATGTCGACCTGGGCCCATTTGGGTTGACCTGGCCCTAATTGATTTCTTTTTTTTTCTATTTTATATTTTTCTTTTCAATTTCTTATTTATTCAATCATTTATAACCCTTTTGTTTTAGCTCGAATTTGAATAAGTTATATATGAAAGTTTTCTAGAAAATATTACGGACACAATGGTGCAAGTTCTATAGTCAAATTTGGATGTTTGTGAAAATTCTCCTTTTAGGTTAATTCTTATTTATTTTTGGAAAATCCCCGGGTGTTACACAAAGCCCACACAATACTCGACTTTCGAACCTGTCTTATAGAGGTCTGACAAAGAGCATGTTCCCAAGGCTCCTCGCACGGATGTCAGTACTGTTATAAACACCAACACCTCTATACCCATATTATTCAAGTGTAGTATGGAGTAATACTGTCAGATAATACAGAGAATGAGGCGATATGGGGTAAACACGTGAAATTCTCTTTGCCTAACACTGATACGTATTAAAACATCGAATATAATTCACCAACAAACGTATACAGTATCAACACAAAACAATAAACCCGAATGCATCTAGGATAGAACAATACACAATATATAATAAATATTAGAGGTCACATTGTCAATCGCAGTGATAATATATAATACAACAATATACAAAATATGTCCAATAAACATCACATTGATATATTAACAAGAGACTATACAATACATGATGATAATTTATAATACTAAATATCTAATCTCCTTTATGCCCAAAACACAAGCTGGTCTCATTGTTCTTGAACTTGAAATGTGTCAAACTGGCTCAAGTATTATATAGATAATAAACGGGTTAGACTATATATAAATCCACAGTCAATAAACATAAGAAACTCTATGTGCACTAGGTATAAATATAATAATGTTATCTCAAACAATTCCAAATATCATATACCATAGAACATCACAAAAAGCAGCATAAAATGGTCATCACCCATATAAAACTCATCAAATCAGAAATTATGAAATAATATCAAATGGATGAATCATCCATTTCCAAAATCATCATCAAAGTCCATAAATCATCAAATATGAGATGCCATCAAGTATATCTTTCAATCTCAAATAATAAAATACTATCATTCAAATAATATAAAATAGACTGTACGACCGTAAAATATAGGAAACATACCCATCAGTCAAATATAATAAAAGATATGAGAATCCACTATACTCTGGACACCTATCCAGATGTAATCTCGTCTCCTCATATATGAATAAATCGAAATAAATTATAACGGGGAATAACTGTACGATAGACAAGAAGTCTCAAGTAGAGTCATCTATTTACATCAATATGTGGGTCACCTAACCTTGGATCACCTAACCTATAACTATACTTAAGTGAATCATATCAACAGAATATGCCAATCTACCACTCCGTTAGAACCAAAAGGAAGACTGATGGACGTCCGCCTGCTCCAGAAGCCCAGGGTTACCTAACCAGATCTGCTCCTACAGTATTCAGTTACCTCTACGAACATCGTGGAACATATCCACCAATGGCTCATCAACGCATAGCCTCTTAGACACGACTCTGCTTTGCCCCAAAAGGTAATAGACTGTTGGCATATGCGACATAAAAAGGGGCCATAGGGCACCGACCCTATGGGTCACCGAACCTTATATTGTGATGAATGGCACCTACCCTATGGGTCACCTAACCCAAATAATGCGATGTGCATCAAAAATAATATCCAATACAGTGTCATGGATTTGGGACGCGACCCGAAGATCAGGCCGTTAGGGTGGATTCTAGCCATCTGGTTCACTCCAACGCCAATAAAAGCAGTACGACATGATCGTGGCGCATAATATCAACAAGCACAAGGGCACCTACCCTGCTTGGACCTACGAGCATCACCTCACATAAGTACAATCTCATAATAATATTCCCGTCACGTGAATGTCATCTACTTACAATGAAACGAATAAATATCACAATAGCGTCCCATACCACTGTATGATACTCAAACGTTTAATCATTGCTTATAAACTATACCCAGTCTCCATAATATTCTATATAACGAGTCCAATGAGTAACCAGATAAATATTACCGAATGTCCAATCCCAAACGGTGTTATAACTCCGTTTATTCAGATTTCTCATCATGCGGAATTAAATACTACAAAATCATATAAAGGATGTCACCGTTTCATACCACAATCATAAAGCAAATCAACATCAATGGTGAACCATTCATGATATCAAAATCGATATAAAAAATGAGAAATCAAAATGTAGAAAAATGCCAATTGATTAAATAAATATATATAGTATAATCAAATCAATATTTAATAATAAATCATTCATAACAACAAAACTCAATGTGGAAGAAAGAAGAAATCAGAAAAATGTTGTAAAGCTTCTTTAAACAATTACATAGAATAAACCGCTTATTTTTAAAATTACATAAACTTTAAATGATTATTTAAAACCAATTATCGATTTTATTTTAATACATTAATAAATTTGAATAGTACTTTCAATCAATTAACTTTATATTCCAAAACTAATCAACTCTTGTGCAAACATTTATACATCAAATAATTTTCCTCGTTCATATAACTACCAAAATAAGAATTTAAATACTATTATCTACTTTCGAATCTTTCCTTAAATACATATAAAACATTCAAAATCATTTAACGAATCAAATATAATTTACAAAATTTGCTATAAAATTTCTATAATCAAATTCTATTTTTAAATAATTTTTAACTTCCAAAATAATTCATTAGTTTAAATATTTACTTTTTAATTCATTTTCCTCTTTTCTAATCAATTTCAAGTGTAATGCTCGACAAATATCATCATCAAATCAACCAATATATATACATAATAAAACTCAACTGAAGCACACATCATCCATTTAATTAATTTCATTCAATAACCAACAATCTCAACCAGACAATCCATATCAAAATATTTGTCAAGGTAATAATAACTAACTAAAAGTATGTAAGGGGATTTCTAAACTAGATATAGTGTGAGTAAATAAAATTTACTCACTGAAATAATATGAGACGAATGAATTTGCTTGACCTCCCCTCGACATAGTTGCACACCACTAGCACGTGTTGTTCAACATCATCGCAACTTATGCACACAACCAACCGCAGCCTCCTCTTCGTCAACATCTACTCCTCACTTCATTTGCCTAAATATTTGAACGTGAGCCTCCCTCTTCCATTTACATGCAACTAAGTCGATTGGCCAAACACCATACCTCCAAGTCATGACTTCCATCATTCGCTGCTCCTCAATCCGGTTCGCACGCCACCACAAAATGCAAAGTCGCTCGCGTCACTCTAGGTTGTCGCACCTCCACCTTCACTATTGCGCCTCCATCGTGTCGATTGCGATTCTACCTGGCATCGAGCCCTATCACTCACGCGTGTTCTGTTCTTTTTAACTGGTCATTATTTCTCAATTATGGCATAGGGCAAAAACTGAAAGTGATTTGGGCGGTTCCGGTGTGTTTTAGGGAGGCAAAATTATTCTAGAATAGCATAGACTAGTGCGTAACTCATGTGTTGCACACGTTAATGTTGTTAAAAATATTATTTATATTTTAATTTAATTATTATTAAAAACAAAATTTTATTATGTAATATATGATAAATTTAGAGAGATAGATAAATTAAGAATTAAAATGACATGCGACGATCAGATGTAAGGTAGAATGTTTAATCCTTACAAAAACATATCTACATAGGAAGTAATGCCCTGACTTTATATCTATGTATATAATTAATTAAAATTGTTATTATTGTATATGTAAATAGTTGATGATATGTGATATGCATATTTTTATATGAATGAAAAAGAAACTTTATCACTTCTATTAATATGAATGTTTAATGTATATTGAATTGTTTTTTAGAAATTTATAAATGAATTAATGATATTACATAATCGAATTTTTCTACATAATTTACGAGGAGTTAAATGTAAAAATGCAAAAGAAAAATGGGAAGAGCTTTATACATAATAGTAGTTGAGAAGAACATCTTATGGCTAGCTTATCTATACATGAACCTTTATCCATTATTTGAGATTTCAATTATTAAACCATTTAACTTCGCAACTAATCATGAATTCCATGTTGAAAGAGTGTCATGTTTACAACTATGATAATTTAAAAATAATATTATGTAATATATTTAGTTGAGTTACGAGTTGAGTATGGTTTAATATCATGTTGCAAATGAGAATTTCTTATAACCTAATTTTTTTGGTGTGATCATGTTGTGAATAAAAGTATAACCTTTATAGGTTGTTAGAAATAAAAAAATTCATGCAATGGATGATATGAAATTTATTTTAAGATAAATGAATTATAAACCAAAAAAATCATTATTATGTTTTTATACATTTTACATTATGTAATTTATATATCTTTATATCCGAATAGGAAACTAATTTTATCATTTTTGCTCATATATATGAGACTGTATACATATTTAAATTCTTTTATTTTTGGATATTTTAGATGAATTAATGAATATTATTTAATTGAATTTATTAAAACTGTTTAAATTTAAGATTACATAATTAATTAAATATATAGGCTTTAATATAAAATATTATGAGAAAATTGAGAAGAGTTTGTAAATAATTGTAGAAATTTTTAAATGTAGGCATTTGAAGTTGAAAATAGAAATTTTCAATGCAATGCAGGATTACTTCACAAAGTTCACAGAATTATAAAATAAAATTATTATTTTTGTTAATGCATACAATTATGTTATTTGATTTATATTTCTTTGCATCTATTAATTTTACAACTTTTTTAATGCAACTATGGTATATGTATTAAAATTGACATCTTTTAAGATTTATTCAATGGATTAAATATTAATTAATTGAGTTTATCAAACGATCTAAATTTTGGAACATGCAATTAGTTTAAATCTATGGGTTTGAATGCAAAATATTAGAAGAGAATTGAGAAAAGACTTGTGAATAATTGTAATTTTTTTGAAAAGTAGGCATTTGAACGTGAAATGATATAAGAAGCTTGGTAGAATAATTATAAAGTGGTAAATCATAAAAATTTGAAAATAAAATATCAGTAAGGAATTAAGGAGAGTGGATAAAACTCCTAGAGTTAATAAAATAGCTAGAACTTCTTTCGCTTGACTATTATTTAATAGATAAGGTAAAATTTAAATGGCCTTTGGCTTAGTTGCTTTGACCCGATTATAATTCAATTTAAATTCTAATTCAACTAGTTTTTATTGCGTTTTCCATGCAAATTTAAATTTAAAATTTTCATATTTATCTGTAATTGTATTTCCATCTAGTTCAAATTAATTTACACTTCATTATACAAAATATATCTCGATAACTGCACAATTTTATTTAATTCAATATTTGATTATTTTCATTTAATTGTTTTATTATATTAACATAAAGTGTGTGTGTATTGCAACTTTTTCAATCATATAAAAAAATTTTACAGTCCAAATATTTTATATTCAATCAAAACAATTTATTCGATTTCAATATATTATTCAAAATGAATTAAGTAATTTAATTCAATTTATAATAATAAAATATTTTATTAATTAGAGTTTAATGAACTAAAAATTTGTTTTCAAAATATTATTATCACAAATCAAATTAAATTACTTCTATTTTAATAAAATTTTATTTAATTATATGGTGTATAAAGCAGAGTTATTACAACTGTTGTTTCAACCCTGGTTATAAGTCCTAATCTGACTGAGATGCAACGAGCTTTTCCTAGCTTATGCTTCACCAGGGTCAAGTTCGATTACCCTCTAAAGAATATTCCTTAAGATGTGACCATGCATGCTATAATAGTCGTCCATGATGTCATTGAGTAATACAATATTTGGAAGGGGCTTTCCAATGTTATGTAAGATACCAACAATGCTAATTAGCTTATAATCCAACAATACAAATCCATGAAAAAGAACATGCGAGAAGTTGCTAATTTTATAACAAAGAGATAGACCAACTTAAGGAGGTGGTGGCGAAAAAAGATAAGATGCTGAAAAGAGGCATGATGATGAGCTGAAAGCCTTCGGGGCTAAACAAAAGGTATTAGAAGAACAACTTCAGAATGCCTTTCACAAAAGCGAAGAGTTGGCCAAGGAAAAGGCAGTACTGCAGGCCACCATTGATGCCTAAGCCTTTATGATCACAAATCTTAAAGTTGAAATAGATAAAGAGAAGAAAGAGAAAGATGAAGTGCTCACGATGGCCGAGGAACACATGAACAAAGTCATCGATGCCAATGATGAAAAGAAAATTTTAGAAGCTTGCGCTAAACAGGATGAGAAAAGAGAAGAAGAGCTTCACGAGAAAACCGAGGCCAACTTGGTATGCTTTTATGCAAACCTGATCAAAACTGGCAACCCTAAGTTGCTCGAAGATAGATATCCTAATGCATTAGCTCCTTCTTTGGTTGCTATAATCAGATAAGAGAAAGAACATTGTGTAGTCGACGAAGAACTCAAAGTCAACCTTCTCAATGAAGATGATTTAGAGGCTCTTGCCAAGGGTTAGGCATAGCGGACTCCTAAAGCATCAACCTCCGTCTAGGTGCCTGTTGGGGAGGATTCGGTAGAAAGCTCCGGTCCTATTCAATGAGGAGCCCTATCAAATAATGTTACTTTAATGATGGTCAGCTCTAAGGCTGCGTAACTACTACACTTGGGTCATCTACACCTGTTTCTATAATCCCTACTCGAGCAGCAATAATATCAATGATGGTCTCGGCTTCTGGGGCAACGTATGAAGTATTGTATGGCCGACTATGTAACTCACCTTTATGTTGTTGGGAGAAGTGCAAGAAACTGATTCTCGGGCCAAATACGGTCAGAGAAACCTCGAAGAAAATACAGATCATTCGACAACAAATGAAAGTTGTCTAGGATAGACAGAAGAGCTACGATGATAGAATATATAGATATTTGGAGTTCTCCATCAACGATATGGTGTTTATGAAGATTTCTCCCTAGAAGAATGTTATTCACGATTCGGTAGTAAGGAAAAGTTAGCGCCGAGATTCGTAGGTCCTTTTTCGATAGCAAAGAGGATTGGGAACCTAGCATATAGGGTTAACTCACCTCAGAAGATGGTGGTTGTGCACAATGCCTTCCATGTTTCCCATATGCAGAAGTGTGTGGATGACTTAGGCGTAGGGATTCCGTCTGATCAAATTGATGATATCAAAATTGAACCAGAAACTTTGAGACCTTGTAGGTCGGTTCTATTGTCAGATGCAATATGAAACAGCTTAGGAGGAAGACGGTGGAGTTAATGAAGGTTTAACGGTGGAAAAAGTGAAGGCATGCATATGGAAAACCAAGGAGAGTATGATGGCTATATATCTGGAGCTCTTTGCATGGTAAGGCATACTTTTTATTGTATTTACTTTAACCTTTTGATATTATATAGGGTAGCTTAGTATCTCGCATGCTAGGATAGGCTTACCTACACTATTGATTGCATGGATACTTGTTTGATATGTAAAATGGTTGCATATGATTGCTAGGCATGCGGGGTAACTATGCTCGACTTATTTGGGGATTTCGGGAGCAAAATTCCTAAAAGGGGAGAGTGTAACGACCCGTATTTTATGTATCGAAGTATCGCAAAATATTTTTATTTTATTCATATGAGGTTGTATGACTCTAAAATTTTGAGTGTGACTCTTAGGGACATTTTCCACATGATTTTTACCGAATTTATATGTGACCATTTTAACCCTGAAAATATTGTTTGGACTATAAATTTTGATAGGAGCTGAGTTGGAGTCTCAAACCACTTTTATTGCTTTAGGATGATAGTTTCACATTCCGTAGAGTGGTCATAATAGAAAGTCGGACTTACCATTTGAAAGTTATAGCTATTTTAAGTTTTGACTGCTATAGGGCTTTATTAGTAGGTAATTAACTAAGCATATGCTTAGGTCCACTAACCCATCTTGAAAATTGTGCTAAGGGGAGGTTATAGGAACCGATTTATGTCATTTTCATCTTCCCTAAAATAGCTCTAAACCTCCATTTACCCTAATTTCATAAAAAAAATCACATCTTCTCCTCACTAATCTTAGTCTCAATCATAATTAAGGGGTAATTATCATCTAGGGATTGGAGATTATCATTTTTGCTGATTTGTGTTCATCTTCTTTGCTGTCCACTTTAGATCTAAGGAAAAGAATTGGTATTTTGAGTATTTGGTGAGTGGTTCTTGACCTCTCACTCTACTATGCATGTTTATATTACTAAAATCGATGTTTTTAATATGATTTGGATCCTAAAACATTTTCTTACTTAATCACACTCCAATATATATTTATGGCCCAAATCTAAAGGTTTTATAATGGTTTTTAAATGGTTTTGTAACTCCTTTTGTTTATGTGCATATGGTAATGTAAAGTTGTATTTAGATTAGGATTGGCTTGATTATCATGTTTTTATGGATTACATGTATGATTGGATGTATATGTGTGTTATTTCATGTTTGTATGTTGTGCTTTGATATGGTTTTCTTGTTCTTTTAGGTAGTTATAGAAGAGGTGGTTGAATTGGCAAATCGAAGGCAAAGATAGTCGGAATGGGATGAAACTTAGAGGTGGGATTATGGAGCATGTGTGGGGTCCAAGATCTGAATCACTCCAAAATTGGAGCTAAGAAAGGACCTGGTACCGAAAGCTTCTGGTTGGTACCGAAAGCTTCTGGTTGGTGGAAAATGCTCAATGGATGATTGGTTCTTCAAGTCAAGGCTAGGGGTGATGAGTGAAGGTCAAGTGCAAAAATTTGGCTAAGTATTGGACTTTATACCGAGAGCTTTGGAGTGCATGGAAATGAGAGCTTTTAGAATTTGTACCAAGAGATTTAGAGTTAATGCCGAGAGATTTGGTAGGGACTGCTCGAGGTCAAATCATTTAGAAGATGGAATACTAGAGATAGGGGAATAAAGTTATCTAAGATTGGCTAGGTACCCAACTCGAACCTGAAAGATTTTGACCGATACCAAGAGGGTTCAAATGATGGGTTCGAGGTAAAACTTCTAAGGAGAGAACTACAGGCTTTGCGGTCGTGCTTAAGGTGTTCATTTGTTCGCTTGGGTTTCATGGCGATGTAGTAGACGATGATAACTTTGGGACTTCGGTGATGGAAACTCGATGGTGAATGGAGTTAGGTTCTGATGATAGCGGGTCGATGTTGAAAGGAGTCATGAGAATGTTTGTCCACAAAGGTCGGGTACTAGGTAGGGTGACCCATGGGTAGAATGTGGGAATGGTTTTATTGTGGAATGGAGGAATATGGAATGGTTCGTCAAGAATATTGGAAACTAGATGGAGGAAGGAAAGAGCTCGGATGTGTGTGCTAAGGGATCATTGATACTTGGAGTGTTTTCTAATGTACACGAAAGCAGGGGTATTATGAGTGCACTCATGGGTACACTGAAAGGCTACCCTGGATCGGAGGGTGGATCCGTATATCCTTGACCAATGGATTTGGGTCGGTATCATCTTCAAGCTAAAGACGAGTACATTAAAAACTGAGATTTCCATTAGTCCTTGACATGGGAAAGGCATACGAGTTATTGTTTAGAGCACATCGAGTGATAGTGAGGATTGTTTGATGGATGCTATGGTTGATTTTGTTGTTCTCTTCCATAGTCTATCACTCTAGGGGTGTCATTAAAAATAGGTATTGGGGATAGGGATACCTAGACACCCGTCATCATCCTTGGTTTGTAGTATACCTTTACTATATTCCGAGAGTAGCATATATTGTTCGTTATTGATAGAGTTAGGGGTATATCCTAGGGGCAATTGTATAATTTGTTACATATAACTAACTCGTTGACTAATCTTGTTTGAAATAAAATGTGTTTTCTTTCTATTATATACTTGATATAATGTGTTATACTAATTAATTAATATAATTAAAATTATATTTAATAGAAAATCCATAAATGGTATGTTTTGTAATAGTAGTTATAAAGTACTGTACCATGAGTAATTTATCACAATGAAAATAAGTATACCATTTTAAATGTTCCTAGTCAAGATGCATCGAGACTGGATATGGATGTATTCGTTGAAACTAGAGTACATAAAGGCTTCAACTGTTGGGTAGTGTATTACTCATAACTGTTAAGGGCACTAAAAGGTTACATATTGATAGTTATTGGATAACTATGGAATGAATCACTCCATAGTTTTCTATTGGTTAATATAACCAATAGAAAACATAAAATATCGATGTGATTGATTTACACAGTTCTCTCGACCTGAGAATACTGTCGATCTTCAATATGAAAGCTTCACTTTAATTATAATCAAATCATGGCATTCCATCGAGTGACTATAGTTGGGTTGAGTGGAAGTGTTGGAAATAAAGCACTATTCAAGAAAGGATTCGTCTCCTCAGTTATATGGGGTTAGTGTTATAGTCAACTCAAAGTCTCTGACCAGAGCATTTCGGTTAATAATAATTGTTATTACTGAACCAAAGACTTTGTGTTTGGACTATAGAGTTGAATATGGACGATAATGGAATTTTTACCAATATCAAATTCCATAAGTCCAAAGTGATATATTTCATAAAGAGAATTGGTGTAAATAATAGTCACTACTGGGCAACGCTTAAGTAAAATTAGATTTTACCTGTCACGACCCGCCCTTCTCAGCCCTCGAAAATCGACACAAAATACTCAACAGTATAATATGTCGACGATCGAACGCCGGAAAAGACAGATTGTAGGAAAAGAAAGAAGGTAGAAGAAGAAGAATGAACTAAACAACATCACAACCTCACAGTCGCAGCGGAATAAAATATAATATATAGAACAGAACTTTACACAAATCAAAACTATATCTGTTTATATACAATACATCATCATCAGAGTATATCAATACAACCAACCATAGCCAGTCAAACAATCTCAACAATCACAGCAGCGGAATAATACAAGTACGAGAAATACGTCTCGGACTCCAGCTCCTCTCCTGAGCTCCATAGCAACCTATCCTGAAATATACTCGGTCTGACCCGAGCATTATAATAAAATAACACCCGAGTCAGTCTGGAATACCAGCGCATCATAAATACATCCAAACTGATTATTAAAGTTCAAAAATCCTTTGAAACAAAAGCATCTCGTAAGACCACGCCACAAATAAACATGTCGGGTTTTTACCTTACGATAGCTAAAACACTTTTTATAAAAATCCTCTGATATTATAATAGTGTCTAGATACAAATACTTATTAAAATAGCTGAAATTGTTACATGATTAAATTCCAGCATACTAGGTATACAAACAAAACTCGTACAAGGCACGTAGGGAAAATGGATTTCCAACGAATGACTAGGCACTGGGGTACCACCTGTCACAGTACGTGGCCTAGATCACAGTACCGAGGAGTACGCCCGCTCCCCTGCAACACAAAGCCGGAATCATCCCTTACTGGATAATTCCAAGTAAAATCACCCCACGGTTGTGATCAGCAACCGCACCACTAAGCCGAAATAAAAGGGACATCTAGACAGGGATGACCTTACTCTCAAGTGGGGGCTACCCACGAAGCCTTGTTGCATAACCCCTGATTTTCAGTCATTCCCGGTTGATGAGGCTTGAGGCTTAGCGTTACCTTTACAGAACATTTCACTTTGAATGCCCATCGTCCACCTGACGATGTCACGAAAGCATTCGTCCATACAAGTCTGTCCCGGGTCCGAACGGAACCGAAGGCACTATTCCTACTACATCCATTTGGAAATATCCTCAGGATTAGTAGCGACTAGCCCTTGCACTTCACTGCTCCATCTTCGACTCCGAACACGTTACACGAAACGTACAAACCGGATCGAAGTGGTATTCGAGTCTCCAGACCTAGAATCCCGGTATACGGAAACTCGATCCCGGTCTCTTCGAAACGATCAGCGCATTTGGCCCATATTGATAGTCGGTGATTTAACTATCAATTAATGTTCACAAACATCCATACACATCCATCATACAATAAATAATATCACACATTATTTATTCTTTCCCTTTAATATCTTTAAAAGATATATTTTCACATTTCAAAACTCGTTTGAAACAATTTTCCACTCTTCCTTTACAAGGTAAATCTTTTACCCTTTATTCCCATCGGGAATAACCAAGTATAAAACAATTTGCATTTAAAACAGTTAAAAATACTTTATACTGAAATATACTTTAAAATATGGAAATTACTTCTATTTATTTACTCAAAATATAAATTTAAAATATGTGAAGAAAACTAATCATTAACACATAAACTTTGATTTAAAAATAAGGGTTTTAGTTTAACTAAATTCAAAATAGCGTTATAAGAAGAAAAATGCTAATTTTAACAACTTAAGCTAAAACCAACTTTTAAATAAATCCATTTGTAAAAATAATTGCTAATATACTCCCAAATTATTACGGTATTAAAGATTATTAATTTATTTCTTTAAAAATAACGATTTCTTAAAAATACTTTTAAAACGATTTAAAACTTAACCTTAGTTAAATAAAATCTTTTGTAAAACATTTACTTGGTTTTCCCAGGGAAACACTTTCCCGTTTCTAAACATTCCAAAGTACTCTTTCATATAAATCCACTGATTTATTTCAAGTCAATTTATGATTTCAACATAAATTTCCAATTCCATACTTAACTATAACTTCCTCCGAAGTTAAATCACAATTTTTCATTTCCGGAAATTCATTTTTAAATATAGTTTAAACATTTTGGTGAATTTTCAATGGAAGCCAAATTTCCAATTCACTTAATTAAATTCCAATGAAATACGGCATTTCAAAACATTCTATTTTTCATTTGAACTTGTTAATTTATAGTCGGAAACTCCATTTTAACATATTTTTAATTTTCGGATAACATTAGCCATTATTAAAATAAACACTGTTATTTTAAACAATTTATAATTTCATAAATTTAATCTCCAGAAAATTTATATTTCATATTTATCGATTGATAAATTTTCCCACAATATTAAATCCCAATTTTACCAATTTTTTTCATTTCCCATTCCAAACCAGATTTCAAATTCTATTTTTCAAAAATTCTTAATTTAACAATTTACTTATTTCGTAAAAACCCAGTTTTGTCCATTTATAAATTAAATTCTGTAATTATGATTTATACAACAATTTCACAACACAATTAAATTTCCAGATTTATCAATCACAACATATAAACAGGTATTCACTAACAATTATAAAATAATTGCTACAATTGTGAGGAATCCAGTTGGATCCCTCCAACCTGTTTCTCCCTGCATCCACAAATATTAGCACATCACAATATAAATATCAATCCAGACTGATAATAACAATTATATTCAGCCATCCACACAGATATTTAAATATTAACTATTTAAAATGCCTAGCATCCAGATGTGAGTGAGAAAAACTCACCTTGAGTTTTCGACGAGCGTTCGAAATTTTGAATTAAACCGAACAACGTCCGATTTAACCCCAAATTCCTACTTGCCCGGAATGAATCCGGATCTACACCATCACGTAGTACGTGTTCCTGCGATTCCGACGCTTCCAAAATCGTCCGAATCTGAGATCGTACGGAAAAGATATTTATTTTCAAAATTTAAAAACGATTTGAAAACAAAATTCTTTTTTTTTTATAATACCAAAACGCGGCCCGCTCACTCGAACCCGACCCGCATCCCCTTCATCTTCATGCGTTCTTCACGTATAGGAACCCATCAATAAAGATTTAGGGTTCGACACCGCGGCTACCCCAAAGCCAATGAGCTCGATCGGAGCTCGCCATCACGAACCCCACCGCGACACGCACGCTCGGCCAGGACCTCGCGACGTCCGGTCGCCTCCTCCACACGAGCAGTGCGCTCGAACGCATGGCACACGCGAGTCCCCTGACACCACCACGTCACTCCAAACCAAATCTTGACCGTTGGATCGGTAATACACGATGCGATCTTCAATTCTCTAGTTGCAAGCTTTGCGAATTAAAGCTTGGATGAAGAGAGTTTTGAGGGATTAACGTCATGCGACTTCGGCCATTGAATAATAATGTGGCGGCCCGTTCATTTCTAGGGTTTTAGAGAATAAAACGTTAATATATTATAGCTTTAATATTATTTAATTAATAAAAATTCTCGATTTAACAGTTAATGCAAACGACCTCCAATTCTCACGTTCCGACAGGCTATCCTGGGGTTTTTCCGCGTTCCGGACACAATGGAACAGGTTTCGTAAGCTAATTTGATCGTATGCGCGAGATACGGAATTAAACGATAAATTAAAAATTAAATCGGTTAAATCGATTTCGATGCGTTTCGAGCCACCACGGTCAAACAACAACTCCGATCGCTACAAAAATTGAAATCCGATAATAACTAACTATTACGGATCCAATGGAACTGGTTTCGTCGAATTCTGAGACTGTGCCCCGGAAGGCTATTTTAACTCGTCTATTAAATCAGGCGATTTTCTGAAATTATCAGAAACGCCTAAAATTTTCACTTTTAAAATTTTAATAACTTAACAATAAATCATATAAAATTTATAAACACATTAAAAATCATTCTGGCTCATTCCGACCAAAATCCGATTAAATTGCATTTTAATAATATTAAATTCATTTTTAAATTAATATAAAATCCCAAATATTAATTTATCAACTTAAAAATTCATCTAAAATTCCCACCACACTATTCCCACTCAAATAACTCAAAATAACTTTCTAAAACCATTTTTATCACTATTTACATCCAGATTTACCTTTATCTCAAATTTCGAATATTTAATTATTATTATCCAATCTCAAATTAAACCTCCACATTAGAAATTATCACTTGTTGTTTTAGTTTAAACCAATTCTTTTTAGTTCAAAATGAATCTTAAACCCATATTAAACATTTAAAATGAATTAAATGTTCAAATTCAATGGCTTAAAATACGGGATGTTACATTCCTTCCCCCTTATAAAAATTTCGTCCTCGAAGGTAGGAACATACTTCCCAACCCATTTACTTACTCAATTTTCTTAGCTAAAGTTTATATTCACTTTCCAAAAAAGTTTCAGCTCCATTTCAAAACCATTTGCTTTCTTTACTCTAAAGCCTTTATTTTAACATTCGCTTCCAAAATAACCTTACTAGTTATTAAAAATTTTCCCAAAACCCCAAAAAAATTTCTAACTCCCAAAATTTTCGAAAAATTTTGGCAGAGTCTTCTTTGCATGGAGGAGCTTCTGCGATATCGCAGGATACACAAATATATATACATCGGCTCACATGGCCGGAAACCAAAATATATCACAATATATATATCATTTCCCAATTATATTTGCGTAGGCGTACCTTTTAGCAAAATTTTAATAGCAAGCGGCTAATATAACGCATAAACGCGCTCCAACTCTCTCGAACGCCTCCCGTACCTGTACTAAACTCAACAAACTCATCAGTTTCAAAGATGTGAGCATTTTAATAACATTTCCAATGTAAATGCAAGCCAAACATATCCATTTCATAACCAAACCAAGCAAACTTCATCATTAACAATGTTAACCTTATTTATTTCAACAATCCAAAGATTTCAATCACATTCAAATTACTTATTCAAGTCTAACCTCATTTTATTTCACTTGAATGATTTAAATTCAAGTTCACTACATACAATCCAAATTTATCTCTTCCAATTCATTTCTATTTAACATATGGTTACATGTGCTTCACAAACGTCAATCTATTTCATTTCAATTCCAAGTTGATTCTCAATTTAATTCTTATTCTCAATTCGAAGTATTTACACTTCTTTTATGATCTAATTCCATTCTTATGCAAACATTACTTATTAAAATGTCAATTCATTCCAGTTGATTCAAAATCCATTCCATTTGCTATTCTTAACCAATTCACTTGCATTCATATACAAAACTCTTTGAATTGGGTTCCCATTCATATCAATTTATTCACAATTCAATTCCAATTGCTTTTAAACACTCAATTGCAAATACATGCAAATTTCCATGTCATTCAAGCAAAACAATTGCCACTTAAGCTTATAACCATTTAAAATTATTTCCAACTTGGATTCATATAAATTTTATTCCATTACAAGGTTCACAAACCAAATATTTTCTCTTTCCAATGTAATTGTTAAATTACATTTTCCTTACATCTTTATTTCCATTAACCAAATTCAAGTTTATATTAATATCATTCGATCCTGGGTTATATTCAACTCATACATTCTTAATTTACCACAATAATTAATGAATATCATTTCACTTTCACTTCAATTTTATTATCCAACAAATTCCATTCAAATTTCTTAATAAAGCTCATCCACAATCATTTGTTTCTTTCAATTTGCTTAAGTAGTTTCACAATATTACCATTATCTATTTAATTTTATTTCCATCTGATTCTCATTCAACCAAATTTCAATTCATTTACAACTTTAATGCTCTTCGTTTATTTATCCAATCCATTTTAGATTTATTTTATTAACAAAGAGACCATTTAAATTATTTCTCTCATTTGAATTTACTTCCAATTCAAATCATCCTTATTACAATCTAATTCCATTATCCATTCATACTTTCCAATATCTTGTTACCAAAATTAAATTCCATTCCACAACTGGATTTTTACTTACTTTCTAAATTTTGACCAAACTATCAAAATTCTATTCATTACCATACACATCCCATTTAATTTAGCTAACACAAAACTCATTGCCAAACAATCATTTTAGATTTAATTTAGTGAGCATTTACTCCATTTGACCTCATTTCAACTAAATTAAATTTCCTTCCGATTCTATTCTTATCCAAATTTTATTTCAAGTTTACTAAGTTTTATTTAGCCAAATTAAATTCATCCACTTCCTTTACTACTTAAATAAGAATTGAATTACATTCAATATTGTTTATAATGCAACTGAATTTTGAATTTCACTTCCATTTATTCTTCCATAAATAAATTCAAAACTCATTTACCATTTTTAAGTTTATCCACATCTTTTATATCTCACTTTACCTTATCTTGCTTTACATTCCATTTAGGATTAAGTTTGAATTTGCCTCACCATGCAGCTATTTCCATTAATGAACTTCAATTTCACTTCTATTTAAGGGTTTAGATTGCCCATTTAAGTCTCTTTCCATTTAATCACAACTTCAAATTATAACACTTTATAACTTAAGAATATGAAGTTATTTGCACCATTTTGAATTCACAAACTTTAGATTGTAAGTATAATACTTAATAGCTTATGGGTACAATTTATTACACAACGACCCATAATTACAAAGTTATTTTATCCTTCAACTTAACCCAAATCAATTTAATTCCAATTTCCAATTTCATTTAACTTATCCCAAGTTAGATTCAAATTTCTATTCACTTCAATAACTTCATTTACTTCCATTTACCCGAATTAAGTTTTAATTTCAGGGTTAAAATTCCCATTCTTCTTTTCTCACTTAAATCAACTTTACTTTCAAGGTTATAGTTGATTTATTCCAAATTTCACCTTTTTATTTTAAACAGAATTCCCAGAATTCAATTTACCCGGATTTATTTCAAAACCAATTTGAAATATAAATCAACACATTTCCATTTGATATCCGAATCAAATACCAAATTTCAAAACAATCTGCTTTTACTAAAAAATTTCCTTCTTGAAAATTTCTAAAATTACTTGTTTCTCAAACAAGTCCAAACAATATCATAACCAACTATTTTGGTAGCAATCCATCACTTTAGAAACTCGAAAATGAATTCTAATGATGTGGCCAGCATCATCAGGATTATTTTCCAACGACTGAAGTGAGTTCAATGCTTTCCACTTCAAAATCCACCTCAAAACAATTTCTATTCAAAAATATTTCCCCAAAATATACTCCATTCTTACAAATGCTTTTGAAAACATTTCTAACATTTCCACAAAGTCAAACTCCCAAAACTTTGTTTAATTCCATTTGAAATCCCTTTCAAAATTTCCGGGGTCAAAATTCTAGTTTAAATCAAATTTTAATTTTTACTTTTCTTATTTAAAACATATTCAATCAATTTCATTTGGTTATAAACCATTTTAATATTTTAACTTCTTATTTTCTTATATATATCATATCAAATTTTAGATCATGTTTTAAATTTCTTATTTGATTATAGAAGAAACAACCAAACAAGCATCCAATACATATAATAATTTAGAAAATTATTTCTTTTTTATATCAAAATACAATTTTGGGTAAAATTATTTCATTTACCCACTTTAAAAATAATACTATGTCGGTTTATCTTGTTTAAGAGTTTAGAAACCCCTATCGATACGGTTGTACTTCCCGCACCGACCAGAATTCATAAACACTCAACCGATATGTCAACACAGTACAAAAACAATTTTATATCCACTAACAAGTACGCTCTCATAGCTATTATTACACTCAACTCATTATAGAGTACTTCCGACTCTATTTAAAAATGAGTAATTTTCCCACCAAAGCCTAGGTTGTCGACAATCTAAGCTCTGATACCAACTGTCACGACCCGCCCTTCTCAGCCCTCGAAAATCGACACAAAATACTCAACAGTATAATATGCCGACGATCGAACGCCGGAAAAGACAGATTGTAGGAAAAGAAAGAAGGTAGAAGAAGAAGAATGAACTAAACAACATCAAAACCTCATAGTCGCAGCGGAATAAAATATAATATATAGAACAGAACTTTACACAAATCAAAACTATATCTGTTTATATACAATACATCATCATCAGAGTATATCAATACAACCAACCATAGCCAGTCAAACAATCTCAACAATCACAGCAGCGGAATAATACAAGTACGAGAAATACGTCTCGGACTCCAGCTCCTCTCCTGAGCTCCATAGCAACCTATCCTGAAATATACTCGGTCTGACCCGAGCATTATAATAAAATAACACCCGAGTCAGTCTGGAATACCAGCGCATCATAAATACATCCAAACTGATTATTAAAGTTCAAAAATCCTTTGAAACAAAAGCATCTCGTAAGACCACGCCACAAATAAACATGTCGGGTTTTTACCTTACGATAGCTAAAACACTTTTTATAAAAATCCTCTGATATTATAATAGTGTCTAGATACAAATACTTATTAAAATAGCTGAAATTGTTACATGATTAAATTCCAGCATACTAGGTATACAAACAAAACTCGTACAAGGCACGTAGGGAAAATGGATTTCCAACGAATGACTAGGCACTGGGGTACCACCTGTCACAGTACGTGGCCTAGATCACAGTACCGAGGAGTACGCCCGCTCCCCTGCAACACAAAGCCGGAATCATCCCTTACTGGATAATTCCAAGTAAAATCACCCCACGGTTGTGATCAACAACCGCACCACTAAGCCGAAATAAAAGGGACATCTAGACAGGGATGACCTTACTCTCAAGTGGGGGCTACCCACGAAGCCTTGCTGCATAACCCCTGATTTTCAGTCATTCCCGGTTGATGAGGCTTGAGGCTTAGCGTTACCTTTACAGAACATTTCACTTTGAATGCCCATCGTCCACCTGACGATGTCACGAAAGCATTCGTCCATACAAGTCCGTCCCGGGTCCGAACGGAACCGAAGGCACTATTCCTACTACATCCATTTGGAAATATCCTCAGGATTAGTAGCGACTAGCCCTTGCACTTCACTGCTCCATCTTCGACTCCGAACACGTTACACGAAACGTACAAACCGGATCGAAGTGGTATTCGAGTCTCCAGACCTAGAATCCCGGTATACGGAAACTCGATCCCGGTCTCTTCGAAACGATCAGCGCATTTGGCCCATATTGATAGTCGGTGATTTAACTATCAATTAATGTTCACAAACATCCATACACATCCATCATACAATAAATAATATCACACATTATTTATTCTTTCCCTTTAATATCTTTAAAAGATATATTTTCACATTTCAAAACTCGTTTGAAACAATTTTCCACTCTTCCTTTACAAGGTAAATCTTTTACCCTTTATTCCCATCGGGAATAACCAAGTATAAAACAATTTGCATTTAAAACAGTTAAAAATACTTTATACTGAAATATACTTTAAAATATGGAAATTACTTCTATTTATTTACTCAAAATATAAATTTAAAATATGTGAAGAAAACTAATCATTAACACATAAACTTTGATTTAAAAATAAGGGTATTAGTTTAACTAAATTCAAAATAGCGTTATAAGAAGAAAAATGCTAATTTTAACAACTTAAGCTAAAACCAACTTTTAAATAAATCCATTTGTAAAAATAATTGCTAATATACTCCCAAATTATTACGGTATTAAAGATTATTAATTTATTTCTTTAAAAATAACGATTTCTTAAAAATACTTTTAAAACGATTTAAAACTTAACCTTAGTTAAATAAAATCTTTTGTAAAACATTTACTTGGTTTTCCCAGGGAAACACTTTCCCGTTTCTAAACATTCCAAAGTACTCTTTCATATAAATCCACTGATTTATTTCAAGTCAATTTATGATTTCAACATAAATTTCCAATTCCATACTTAACTATAACTTCCTCCGAAGTTAAATCACAATTTTTCATTTCCGGAAATTCATTTTTAAATATAGTTTAAACATTTTGGTGAATTTTCAATGGAAGCCAAATTTCCAATTCACTTAATTAAATTCCAATGAAATACGGCATTTCAAAACATTCTATTTTTCATTTGAACTTGTTAATTTATAGTCGGAAACTCCATTTTAACATATTTTTAATTTTCGGATAACATTAGCCATTATTAAAATAAACACTGTTATTTTAAACAATTTATAATTTCATAAATTTAATCTCCAGAAAATTTATATTTCATATTTATCGATTGATAAATTTTCCCACAATATTAAATCCCAATTTTACCAATTTTTTTCATTTCCCATTCCAAACCAGATTTCAAATTCTATTTTTCAAAAATTCTTAATTTAACAATTTACTTATTTCGTAAAAACCCAGTTTTGTCCATTTATAAATTAAATTCTGTAATTATGATTTATACAACAATTTCACAACACAATTAAATTTCCAGATTTATCAATCACAACATATAAACAGGTATTCACTAACAATTATAAAATAATTGCTACAATTGTGAGGAATCCAGTTGGATCCCTCCAACCTGTTTCTCCCTGCATCCACAAATATTAGCACATCACAATATAAATATCAATCCAGACTGATAATAACAATTATATTCAGCCATCCACACAGATATTTAAATATTAACTATTTAAAATGCCTAGCATCCAGATGTGAGTGAGAAAAACTCACCTTGAGTTTTCGACGAGCGTTCGAAATTTTGAATTAAACCGAACAACGTCCGATTTAACCCCAAATTCCTACTTGCCCGGAATGAATCCGGATCTACACCATCACGTAGTACGTGTTCCTGCGATTCCGACGCTTCCAAAATCGTCCGAATCTGAGATCGTACGGAAAAGATATTTATTTTCAAAATTTAAAAACGATTTGAAAACAAAATTCTTTTTTTTTTATAATACCAAAACGCGGCCCGCTCACTCGAACCTGACCCGCATCCCCTTCATCTTCATGCGTTCTTCACGTACAGGAACCCATCAATAAAGATTTAGGGTTCGACACCGCGGCTACCCCAAAGCCAATGAGCTCGATCGGAGCTCGCCATCACGAACCCCACCGCGACACGCACGCTCGGCCAGGACCTCGCGACGTCCGGTCGCCTCCTCCACACGAGCAGTGCGCTCGAACGCATGGCACACGCGAGTACCCTGACACCACCACGTCACTCCAAACCAAATCTTGACCGTTGGATCGGTAATACACGATGCGATCTTCAATTCTCTAGTTGCAAGCTTTGCGAATTAAAGCTTGGATGAAGAGAGTTTTGAGGGATTAACGTCATGCGACTTCGGCCATTGAACAATAATGTGGCGGCCCGTTCATTTCTAGGGTTTTAGAGAATAAAACGTTAATATATTATAGCTTTAATATTATTTAATTAATAAAAATTCTCGATTTAACAGTTAATGCAAACGACCTCCAATTCTCACGTTCCGACAGGCTATCCTGGGGTTTTTCCGCGTTCCGGACACAATGGAACAGGTTTCGTAAGCTAATTTGATCGTATGCGCGAGATACGGAATTAAACGATAAATTAAAAATTAAATCGGTTAAATCGATTTCGATGCGTTTCGAGCCACCACGGTCAAACAACAACTCCGATCGCTACGAAAATTGAAATCCGATAATAACTAACTATTATGGATCCAATGGAACTGGTTTCGTCGAATTCTGAGACTGTGCCCTGGAAGGCTATTTTAACTCGTCTATTAAATCAGGCGATTTTCTGAAATTATCAGAAACGCCTAAAATTTTCACTTTTAAAATTTTAATAACTTAACAATAAATCATATAAAATTTATAAACACATTAAAAATCATTCTGGCTCATTCCGACCAAAATCCGATTAAATTGCATTTTAATAATATTAAATTCATTTTTAAATTAATATAAAATCCCAAATATTAATTTATCAACTTAAAAATTCATCTAAAATTCCCACCACACTATTCCCACTCAAATAACTCAAAATAACTTTCTAAAACCATTTTTATCACTATTTACATCCAGATTTACCTTTATCTCAAATTTCGAATATTTAATTATTATTATCCAATCTCAAATTAAACCTCCACATTAGAAATTATCACTTGTTGTTTTAGTTTAAACCAATTCTTTTTAGTTCAAAATGAATCTTAAACCCATATTAAACATTTAAAATGAATTAAATGTTCAAATTCAATGGCTTAAAATACGGGATGTTACATTACCGATACCGAGTAAGCAATAAATTTGGCCATAATGTCACATCACCTGCTAAGTGAAGTGTGAACGTTAATATTTGGATTTTTTGAAATTAACCACTAACCAAATTTACATCTAAGAGTCACATAATCGAAATGGTTAATACTTATATTGCCACCTAATTTAGTGTAACGATCCACCTTTTTGACCCTCAAAAGTCCACAATAATACATCCACGGTATTTATGTGCCGAGCATCCAAGTGCTGGAAAGACAGATTATTAGAGTGAAAGAAAATAAAAGATAGAATAGAGTCTGACATCGTAACGAGTAATCTATAATATCATAATGATCTTTACAGAAGAAAAATATAATACACACACATCAACCAGAGTAGACCAATCTTATCATCAGCTCGAACAGTTATAAGAGTATGTCCAAAAAATTGATGATAAATGCAACAAAAATGCAGCAAAAATAAAAATAGATATGAATAGGTCTTGGAGGCATTCAGCTCGTCTTTGAAGGTCCAAAGCATCCAAACTAGATCTGTAAATATGCTCGGTCTGACCCAAGCATTATAAGAAAATAATGCCCAGATTAGTCCGGTAAACCAGTGTAACGACCCGCAAATTTATCACATTGGTAAATTATATTTATTTTTAAAATATTCAAATATAAGCTTTTCAACATAGATTATGTTGTCTTGAATAATAAATAATGATGGTAATCTTATTATGAATAAGTATTTACAAAAATATGTACTATGGAAAAATATCGATAAAATAACCGAAAGCCATTTTATCAATAAACAACTCTATAATTATCAAAAGTCGCACATGGAGCTTGATATATACATTTATTTATCCATTTAAATAAGAATATGAAATAAAATAATTTATTTTATTTTTGGGAATAAAATGTATTTATGACATCCTCGATAATGTCTTCGTATTTAATAATTAATTTATGAATAATGGAGATTTAATGATTTAAAAATTATTATAATTATTCAAATAATTGTTTTTGAATAATAATAATTCATTTTAATTAGTTATATAGTGGTAATATATCATTTATAGTAGTTTTATAAAAAGATATATTTGATTTGAAAATATAAGAAAATCCGTATCGCTTTATCGATATAAAAGCACTTTTTGTAAACAGTTGTTTAATATTAAAATATATAGTTTTATAAATCAAATGTGATCATTTTAATTAGTTAAAAATGACAAGAAATTAGTTTTCAAATTTTGTTTACATTTATATGTAAATTAGTTAATAAGTGAAAATGTGACCGGGAATCGGCTTCCCGATTTTCAACGGTTTTAACAAACGGAAGTTGTTCAAAGTTGCTGCAACCTTGTTTATATCACTTGAACACATATCTAACATGCAAAAACACACTTGAACATACGCATGAACACATATATACATACCAATATACTTACCATTTACATTTGAATTTACATATAGTAAAAAGTATAAATATCTAAGATATTTTCTACCCTAAAAAGAAAACATCAACTCACTTACACACCATCATCATCATACACATGGAGGCACAAGAGAGGTGGCTTGCCATGCATTTGGAAGGGATGGAGGGGGTGTGGGCAAGGGGAAAATGTGTAATTATGCATTTAGATATTTATTTCCAAATTTTTCCTATAAATACCCACCATTCTCTTCATAATTTTACACACTATTCTACACCATCTTCTTCCTCATTCTCAAGCTTTTTCATGGGTTCTTACCTTAAGGAAATTATGAAGAAAAATATTGCAAAAAGAAATTAAATTTATATAAGTATATATACATAAGCAATCCACTTCAAACCAAAGTAAATCACCTCTTTTCCTCACTTAAACCCCACGGTCACCACCCTCCATCACCAAGGCTGAGTATAATTCTATTTGCAAGCTTAGTATGTGCCCTTCTTAAGGTCTAAGGTTCGATTTCATAGGCTTTGTTTTAATCGTAGCGAAGCTATAGCGAATTTTTGAGAAGTTAGAAAATAATGAAGGTGAGAAACTATATATATGTATATGATGATGTGATATAATTGCTATGGATGTTTACTATGTTTGATCATCAAGTTTGGATGTTGATCATATGTTTATTTTGATGTTGAAATGATTCACTTTTAGTACACGTCAAATATCACAAAGGAATCACTTTCCTTTATTAAATGAAATGGTGTATATGAGATTGTTAAACCTCTTGAAAATGGTTTATAAATGTTTTATAAACACTAAAATTCAATTTGGCAAAGTTTTGACAAGTTATGAAAATTGAGTCAAAAATAGGCGCGTCACGTAACGACAATTCGCAATTTCGCGCCGTAGAAAGTTATATCCATTTATACAACGAATTCGGAGTCGGAATTGGAGTATAAATTTTCCGCACTTCTATAATCATAGTTTTCAAACAAAAGAAAAGGATCAAGATTTCATTTAGTATATTTTGAAGTATGAGCAAACCAAGTTTTCAAAATCATCGCGCTTTGGCAGTTCAAAGACCAAAGCGATAAAATCTGTAAAAGTAATATTTTTAATTCGTTAAAAATATAGAATAAATTTATAAATATATTAAATTTTTTTAAAGAGATTTGAGTTATAAAAAAAATTCTAAATGGTAGAAAAGTTGTTTTGATAAAATAAGCCTTAAAAACACTTTTCGCTGCATTATTTGTAGCACTTTCTGCAGCAATTTTAGCAACTTTTGAAATATGGCTTTAAACTTAAGTGTTCTTTTCCAAATCTTTTATTAATATTTTCAAATAAGTAATTAAGTATTTTAAAGATAATTTGAAGGTTTTATAATTTATTTTAAAAAGTTTAAATAAATGATGTGAAGAAAAGCTGTTATAATCAAGTGATTTAAGCTTGGCTCTAAAAGCCGATTAGTAGACAAAATTTTTCTATTCATGAGATCTGAATGTGAGGTGCTTAAATTAAGGAGATTTTCAGGAGCAACCAGTGCCCAAGCTCACTTGGCCTTTTTCCTGGGCGAGGAATGGATATGCTTGAAATGTCGGAAACGAGGCAAATATAAAAGATTTAATTCTTTCTAAATTTAATACAACTTGGATTGTATAGAGATAATCTTCTTATACATCGTATTAATTTCGAGGAGGAAACTCATACTATTCGTGTGAATTTAAAAGGTGATTTCACCGTTGTTCGATGGATAGTAAATGTTGAATAAGGAAATTGATGTTGCGTAAAATTAGTATAATTTCTATGGATCCGCTTTACTCAAATACTAACTAATTTGAATTTACCATCTTAGATAATATGGTTTCAACCTTTTAAAAAGTTATGATTTGAAAATAGTAAATCCTTTGTTAAGATTTAAATAAATGATTTGGAATTATTTTAATCCCTATGGATCCTTTTACTTAAAATTAATTGTTTTGGGTTTACAGTAATCAATGTCTTAAATAACATTGTTTTTGACCCGTTTTGAAAGTTATGATTTGGAAATCTATGTTAACGTTTAAATAAATGATTTTGAAATATTTTCCTAAGTGAAGAATGGAATGATTTGGAATTATTCCAAGATTTAAAAAGGTTTTAATTAAACAAAGATTTGATAAAAGTGGTTTAATGATTCCATATATAGTGAAAAGAAATATTTTAAAGATATATATATATACCTCTAGAAATATTTTTTTGATAAAGAGAAAAGTAATCAATCAAATGATAAGCACCTATTTACTTAAACATCTATTTTATCGATGATTGGTTCGAAGGAACCAGGATTGGATTTGGAGCGATGCCTATCCAAAAACCACTTTGAACCTATTTACAAGTTCGAAAGTGAAGACATGTTAAAGGCGATGAAGTTGAAGGCGGGGATCTTCATAACGGAAGGACTACTTGTTGATAATTTCAGAGTAGCTCCCAAGGTAAATAAATAGCAACGGTCCCTTTATTCTAGGATCTTCGTATGCAAGGACTACTTGATAGTAATCCTAGGAGTAATACCCGATAGGATGTCGTAGGAGAGTGCCTTTGGTTTGTCCTGTTCCTTGACAACTTGTATGGATGAATGTCTGACATTACATTTCTAAGATCATAGTGCATTGATCTCTACAAATTTTCATCTGTTTGGTGTTATAGAAGGTAACCCCTCTTGTACTTAACATCCTTCTTTGAGATGTAAGCTCAGAGGTTGTACTTTTGTTGAAATCAATAGTGTGTTGTTGAAAATGGCAATGTGGCATTTTAAGTGAAAATGTTCTAAGAAAGGTAACCGTTACCTCTAGCCTCACACCTGGGGAATTGTGAAACATGATTTGCTTTAGGGCTAAGTGGTTCGCTACCATTAGGGTATGATATCACCTCTCTAGATTTATTTTGTGCCCGCTATGACGTTGGGTAAAGAAATATACGGTGTATGGTATGAGAGCTCTCGGATAGGTCGGAAACGGCCGGGGTGATTTCATATTTGATGCTATTTGCCACCATATGGGTCTATGGGTAGGCCGGTCTTAATTCGCAGAGGTTTCGAAGATGTCGATCCTCGATGCATCCTTCTAGAGATGCATTGTACGGGAGGTAGTCCCTTCCCTCGATATTTACTTGGAAATCCAAATCTCCTATAAGTGCCTTTAGACTTAGTTGTAAACCAATTATGATGGAATTTAATAATGTAACAATTTCAGCTATTTGAATATGTATATTTAAAAGTATTTCAAAGAATGTCATTAAAAATAATATCACTAGATTTCATGTAGAATGTTTTGGTTACCATAAGGTAAAAACTCATCCCGTGTTTTTGTGCGGCGTGGTCTTATGAGATACCCTTTGTTTTCCAAATACTCGAATTTTGTGTTTCTCACACCAGTCCCATGAATGACCTGGAGTATATTTTCTTTCCCTTAAACTCTGGATGCCTTATTTCTCCGGGCAGCCTAATAGTCTGATTTTGTTTAGAGCATTTTGAAAGAGCTCGGAGCATGGAGTTGGAAGCTTCTTCTGAAGATTGTTATCCATTTCCACCACACTCATGTACTATTGTATTCCACATTTGTAAGGGCAAATATTTATAACTGTCCATGTTAATGTTAAGTTAAACTATGATAAATGTATTTAAAATTTTCCACTGTATAAATTATATATTGAAATAATATATGTTATTCCATTCGTGTAAGATTCTATTCTGTCTTTATTATCATTCTATCCTTAACGGTCGGGTTTTACGACATTTGAATTTGTGGCAGGTGAATACCGAGGATGTATTAGTGTCGATTTTCGAAGGTCGAAAAGCTAGGTCGTCACATTTGGTATCAGAGCTTAGGTTGAGCGAACACTTGAGCCAGATAGGGGTAAAGTCTCATCAGAGATGGGGTTAGTAACACCCTAGGATGAGTAACTCATTAGAGATAAAATTAGTAACACCCTAGAATGTGTTGAGAGTATATTATATAAGAGAATATTTGTTAATGATATAAAGATGATTTTTGTTTTTGAATATATGGTAAATGAAATAATTTTACCTAGGATTATGCTTTGAATATAAGGAATATATTTTGAAAAATATATAGTTAGACATGTTATAAATCATCAAGCATATATAAATTTCAATCATCCAAAACATGGCATTATCATGCAAAACCATTTCAGGTTATCCTTAAATCCGAAAACTATAAGAAAAATGGGATGTAGTGATCATTTACCTTAGCTTTATAATTAAAGATGTGAGATTTGATGTTGAATAAGTTGATTTACTCCTTCCTTTTGAAAATCCTAGCTTTATCTTCTCTTGAGATTGAAAATGGTGGCTAGCCTTAGAGTATTTTTGCTTGAGAAAAAAAATTGAATGAACGTGTGTTTGATTTCCTAAAGGTTTAGGGTATAAGTTCATCCTATTTCCCATTTTGCCCTTCCTTATTTCCTAACACTTATTTCCATCTTGTTTCTTTAGTTCATTTTTACATATAGGCATGGCTACCCTTAGTTAAATCAAATCTCAATCCATTAATCATCTTACATTATTTTATTTTATTTAGCTAATTAAATATTCTAAATAATGTTACTAAAAATATGGGGTGTTACAATCTCCCCTCCTTAAAGAATTTCGTCCTCGAAATTACGATAAGGAACACAACAAAAAATCAAAGGTAAAACCTATCATCAAACAAATCAGGATAAGCGTCTCTAATCCTGCTCTCAATCTCCCAAGTACAGTCTCTAGCATCATCACTCCACTAGACCTTTACTAATCTGACTGTCTTGTTCCTCAACTTCTTCTCATCTCTCGCGACTATCTGGATAGGCTTCTTAGCTATAGTCATGTATGGTTCCACTACTAAATCCTCTAACACAGTCGGTGCTATAGTAGTGTCTGGATCCCTAACACACTTCCTTAGATGAGGTACATGGAAAACCTCGTGGACATTTGCAAAACTGCTCGGGATACGAATCTCGGTGCAAACTTTCCTATCTTCCCGAACCTGATAACACCTTTCATTAGCGATACTTTGACGAAGACATGATCTCCAACAGAGAACTATAAATATTTCCGTCGTCTTCTATCTGCATAGCTCTTCTGCTTAGATTGAGCTTCCTTCATTCTCGCCCTTATCAACTCAATCTCTAACCAAATCTAGACCAAGTAGTAATCTATCTCTGGTCTCTATCCAACAAACTGGAGATTTACATGGTCTTCCATATAAAGCCTCAAACGGTGCCATCCTAATGCTAGCCTGATAACTGTTGTTATACGCAAACTTGACTAGATGAAGATGGTCTTCCCATAATCCTCTGAAATCCAATACACAAGCTTGTAACAATTTCTCCAAGATCTTGTTAACTCTTTCTGTTTGCCCATCGGTCTGTGGATGGTAAGCGGTACTCATCTTGGACTTGGTTTCTAAACTTTCCTGTAGACTCTTCCAGAACTCACTAGTGAATAGGGAATCTCTATCGCTTACTATACTACTATGAATTTCGTGAAGTCTTACTACATTCTTCATAAATAACTTAGCCAATACAGGTGTCGTTCTATTTGCCTTAACCGGAATGAAATGGGCACTCTTGGTCAGTCTGTCCACTATGACTCATATACTTTCATTCCCTCTATTAGATCTCGGCAACCCATCTATGAAATCCATAGAAATGGAATCCCACTTCCATATTGGGATATCCAGTGGTTGAAGTAATCCACTATGCTTTTGATGTTCGGCTTTTACCTGCTGACAGTTCAAACCCTGTTTCCCCCATAAGCCAACATCCCTCTTCATTCCTTCCCAGAAGAATCTTCTCTTCATATCTTGATACATCTTCGTTCCTCCTGGATGAATAGTGAACTTCGAACGATGACATACCTCCAAAATTTCCTTCCTTATGTCTCCCACATTTGGAACACATAATCTACCCTTCTTTCTCAACAATCCACTTTGGTCAAGAATGAAATCCTTTAAGTCATCTCTCTCCATCCCATCCTTTAATTTCCTGATCCTTTCGACTAACACTAGATCCTCTTCCTGTTTAGAAGCAATCTTCTCTATCAATACAGGTCGGACTTCCAAACAAGGCAATACAACAGATCCTCCACTAGACCCAGCCTTTGATTTCCACTGCACTATACAAGCTGACAATGCTTCCAAGTCCTTCCATTCTGATATCATAGCTAACACTACATTCTGATGCTTCCTACTGAGCGCATATGCAACATTGTTGCCTTTCCCTGGTGTGTACTCTATTCCAAAATCATAAGCGGCTAAAAACTCTAACCACCTTTGTTGTCTCATGTTCAACTCCTTCTGAGAGAACAAGTACTTCAACGACTTAAGATCCGTGTAACGCTCAAACCTTTCTCCCAAAAGATAATGCCTCCATACCTTCAATGCAAAAATAACTACAGCTAACTCTAAGTCATGCGTTGGATATCTAACCTCATGCGGTCTAAGTTGTCTAGAAGCATAGGCAATCACTTTACCCTTCTGCATTAGTACAGCTCCCAACCCAGTATCACACACATCAGTATAAACAACTAAACTTGATTCCCCTCTGGAACCACCAACACCAGTGCACGGGTCAATAAATGTTTCAAGCTCTGGAATGCTTCCTCACACTTATCGGTCCACACAAATTTCACATTCTTTCGTGTTAGCTTAGTCATCGGTGCAGCTATCCATGAAAAATCCTTCATAAACCTCCGATAATATCCGGCCAATCCGAGGAAACTTCTTATCTCAGTTACCGTTTCTTGTCTCTTTCAATTATTAACTGCTTTGATCTTTTCTGGATCGATTGACAATCCTTTCTCCGAAACCACATGACTAAAAAATTCACTTCCTTCTTCCAAAAATGGCACTTCGAAAACTTTGCCTTTAGCTGATGCTGTCTCAGCTTCTCGAGCACAACTCTAAGATGAACTTCATGCTTCTTCTCATCCTTAGAGTATATCATAATATCATCTATAAAATCCAACACGAACCTATCCAAGTGCTCGCGGAAAATCCGGTTCATCAAATCCACAAAGAATGTCAGTGCATTAGTGAGTCCGAACGGCATAACTAACCATTCGTATGACCCATACCTTGTTCTAAACGCCGTCAGAGGTATACTATCTTCTGCTACTCTTAGCTGATGAAATCCTATCGCCAGATCCAACTGAGAGAATATCTTGGCTCTACTCAACTGATCGAACAAATCGTCAATCCTTGGCAGTTATATCGATTCTTTATCGTCTTCTCATTCAGCTTATGATAATCGATACATAGCCTTAACGATCCGTCCGGCTTCTTAGCTAATACAGCGGCTGCTCCCCAAGGTGAACTACTTGGTCTAATAAAACTCTTTCCTTCCAAGTCTTCCAACAGAGCCTTTAACTACTTCATCTCTGTAGGTGTCATCCTGCTTGGCGGCCTACTCACCGGTTCTGCCTCTAGCACCAAATCGATCCGAAACTCGATGGCTCGTTTCAAAGGTAATCCAACTACCGGCTCAAAAACATCTGCGAATTCTCTAACTACGAAAACACGATTCAACTCATCATCTACCTCCATAAAACCCAACGAAGCATTTACCTCACAACTTAGGATTTCTACGGTACAAACTATCCGATCGCTACAGTTAGGATGTCTAAGTGATATTTTCCTATCATGGCAAAATATCCAAGCATCATATTTACTTAACCAAACCATACCCAATATAATTCCGAACCCAACAAAGTCAAACACTTGCAAACTGCAAACAAAGGTGTAACCTAGCAAGTCAAATTCTATGTGGTCACACTTTATTCCAAACGTCGCATACCCACCTATCAGATTTGCAACTCTTAAGGAAGTAACTAATTATGTATTATCCAGGCTATGTTTATCTACCAAACATTGAGATATAAAAGAATGTGATGCACCAATATCAAACAAAATGCTAACAGACATACCGTGAATCTGAAGCGTACCTCCTAACACAGCCTTTCCCTTCTCCTGCACTACTGGCCTTGAAGTAGCGGGCTCCAATGCATACACTTGGCCCTTTCCTTCCTTTGCAGGCTCCTTGCACTGATTCTTGTAGTGGCCGATCCGATCACAATTGAAGCACCTGATGTTCTACTTTCCAATCACCTCCTTTGCTTTTCCTTTTCCTTTTCCGGTACGACACTCATGAGCATAATGTCCTTTCTTGTCGCACTTATAGCAGACCACCTCAGACTTTCCCTTTTTCACTGCTCCCCCTTCTGAGCATCCTTCTTGTGGAAAAACTTTCTTTTTTGGCCCTGTCCAACCTGGACTTCCTTCTCCTTCTTCTTCTCCAAACAAGCTAACATCTCCTCATGTCTCAATGCCAGTTCCACCACTACATCACATGGATCCCTGATGTGCGGTAAAGTAGCACTATCCAACTCCGGTTTCATACCTCTAATAAACTTTTCATTCCTTTTCAACACCGTGTCAACAGTGGCATACCCATACCTGGCTAACTCTTCGAATCTACTAGCATACTCCAGAACTGACATCTCCCCTTGCTCAAGCTCAGCAAACTTCCTGACCAACACAGACTGCGCCATTACTGACATGAACCTTTCTTGAAACCTCCTTCTAAACTCTACCCATGTCATAGTCTCTTCATCCACACCATCAGTTATAGTATTCCACCAAAACAAAGCAGCTCCCTAAAGCCGTCTTGAAGCAAGTCTTCTTTTTTGCTCGTCATTGAGCCCTAAGTCAGTAAAAATCCTCTCATAGTGTAGCAGCTAGTTTTCTACCTCGATAGCATCCTCAGTCCTAATAAACGGCTTTCCCTCGAGCCTAGCACAGTCTCTGCTCAAGCTAGCATACTGATTGACCATCGGAGCTTCCTGAACTGCTCCTCCAGCATCATTTCCTCCAAAGACCCTAGTAGCGATCCCAGCTTGCATCATGTTTACGAAGAACTGATACATGGCTCCCATGTCCTTAACTATCAGTTAAATACTTCTCTTCTGGACGGTCTGTCCCTAACTTAACATCTCCTAGGGTCATCTTATCCTAATGGTTTTGTGGGCTTACCAATAACCTATTTGTATACAAATATATATTCCCTTCTGTGTGTAATCATAATTTTAGTCTTACCAGTGACAAAGCCCTACACACTGGAATTTTGGATTAAATTAGCTGGGGCCAATAGCTAAAGTATAGGACACGACCCTATACCAGTCCCATCTGGTATCCTAATATCTGAGTCATTTTACTTAGGGATACCTTCCCATATTTTTCCTTGAAAACCTTTTCATTTGAAAACCTTTTCATTTGAAATTGGTTTAAACCCTTTTAAACCAAACTTAAACAAGGACAACATTTATACTCTATGCTTTACTCAAAACCACCTTGTCATGGTATATATACTTTACTCAAATCTTTGTTGATGAAAACCTTTAAACATTTGAAAGTACTCCTTTGGATCCTATTGAAAGTACCCCTTTTAGAACCATGTAAAACCATTTCTTTTATCTAGGCCAAAAGGCCAAATCTTCCTTTCGAAACCATTCATATAACCTTTCGAAACCATTGAAATTCCTTTTCCTTCGAAAGCCAAAAACCTTAGACATCCTTCTTTAAAACCATAAAACATTGCCTTTCGAAACCATAGGAAAAACCTTTCCTTTTAAACTTATTCAAAACCATTGGAAAAACCTTTCCTTTAGACCTTTCGAAAACATATGGGAACCACCCCTTCGAAACCTTCTTTAGAACCTTTCGAAGGCATCGAAACCTTAAACCCTTCCAAAGCATTTGGGTTCAATTTAAAGCATGCGAAAAAACACCTTTCGAAACCATTTAAGTTGAAACTGCTCTCTTTCAAAACCATTGGGTTATTCTTTAAAAATCACTAAGGGTCACAAGCAACAGGGTCGAAAACTTACACTTTCGAAGGCTATAACTAAGTTGGGAAGTGGTATTGTCGAAACACCCCTTCCAAAAGAATTGGAGAAGTGGCGGTGGTTTTTTTTATAAAACAAAACAACCCCCTCTGAAAGCTCTGTTTCGAAAGGTAGAAAGCGGCAGTAAAGGCTTCGACATGGTCGGAGCTATCATTTAAAAACAAAGGTGCAACTATTTCTTAACGAACCTTTAAAACCATTGACTTAGTCGAAAGCACTAAGTCGAAATCCATTACTTAGAACAAAGGCGCAGCCTTAATTCCTTTCTTTAAATCAATTGACCTAGTCGAAATCATTTACTGGAAAGTAAGCAGGCGCTTTTTTCATTTAAAACATAAAGGCACTTCGAACCTTTCGAAACCGCTTGGTTTCGACTCTTACCTTCCGCCTTTGTCCAATTCGTTGTGTACCGAAATTGATACTATGTGCATTGGTTTGAGGAAGGAGGCGGAGGTCTTAGTCGAAGTCTACCTGGGCGAAACCAAAAGTGGCGAAACATACTTTTAACATGAATTTCTGATTTTAAACCTTTTTAAGTAAACTTTTTAACTAACCTGCCTTGTTTGTCAAACTTTTATTGGTTGCTAATTTTTATTTTCTAAAAGTACTGCCATAATTTCAGAAATAATTAATTAAAATCATTTGCAAAACACCCGTTCTTCTTAATTAAATATATAAAACATTTAAGTCTCATACCTTAAATAATTTTATATATTAGTCAAAGCACCTAGGTAAATTCTATAAAAATTCCATAAAATCCTTTTCAATATGTTTTCTAACATATTTAAATTTCTGACCCAAACTAATTATAATTTGACCGTAAATTTTTTATAACCCAATAAATCATTTTCTTTACTAGAAAATTAATTTAAAATCCACATTAATTCAAAAAATTATGAAAATTGAAATCCATCTCCTAAATATCAATTCCGATCTACATTTTAATTTACAAGGCATTTAGATGTCATTTAATAGGGTTTTCATATCAAACATATCATAAAAACTAATATGAACATGTATAAATGATCTATATAAACTTTCAAAAATCCAAAACATGGCATTATCATGCAAAATCATTTCGGGTTATCCTTAAATCTGAAAACTATAAGAAAAATGGGGTGTAGTGATCATTCACCTTAGCTTTATGATTAAAGATGTGAGATTTGATGTTGAATAAGTTGATTTACTCCTTCCTTTTGAAAAGCCTAGCTTTATCTTCTCTTGAGATTGAAAATGGTGGCCGGCCTTAGAGTATTTTTGCTTGAGAAAAAAAATGAAATGAACTTGTGTTTGATTTCCTAAGGGTTTAGGGTATAAGTTCATCTTATTTCCCATTTTGCCCTTCCTTATTTCCTAACACTTATTTCCATCTTATTTCTTTAGTTCATTTTTACATATAGGCACGGCTACCCTAATTTAAATCAAATCCCAATCCATTAATCATCTTACATTATTTTATTTTATTTTATTTAGCTAATTAAATATTCTAAATAATGTTACTAAAAATATGGGGTGTTACAACTATTTATTTATCTCTTAAGCTTATACTTATATGTATATATATATATTATATTTAATTGTAAAATGAGGTTATTTATATTTCTATTTATAACTTTTTAGTTTCTATTTTTAGGGATTTCTGGATTTACACTGATGTGTAACATCCATACAAATATTTATTTCTACATTTTAATGCATTAGAATCATATCACTTACTAGATGAAAATGTTACCATTTAAAATTTTCCATGTACTACCAAAAATGGGATTAGGCTGCATTTGCAATTACAAAGACTTATCTTTTTTATATTGAAATAGAAAGTGAAAACTGTGGGAAAACATCCATACTCTACAAATCTCTTTCCTTTGATATGAATATTCCTTGTTATTTCAAACGATGCATCTTCCATATGTAACTGCGAGGTTGGACAATTTATGGAAATTCCCATGTAGATTTTAAAATTCCAATGAATTAAAATCCCAAGTCAATTTTAAGCATCTCTAATTAATGATTACCAAGCTTAACCATTTATAATCCAAAAAACAAAAATCTAGAACTAGCTATATAATTCTATTAATATTATATTTCATAAGTTTTAGGGATTATTCCCCCTTAACTTCCAGATCTAGATGTATTCATATTGTTCATCAAGGTTAAACAGCTTCTGAATATGTAGGCAAGGGTTCAAGTTATATTATTTATATAAGCCTAGAGTTCATTAGTTTTCACATAGGCATAACAACAAAAATAGAACTTTCAATGAAATAAACTTAGTTTTATGTAAATTACATAATTTTTGACTCACCTTATGGCTTCTAAATATCCAGATCCATTTCATTTTTTTACTTGACTTCCTTTTCTTTTTTGTAGGATTGGTTCACTCCTTCTTTTCTTCTAGATTATATATATACATAATATAGATATGTATGTATGTATGTATGTATGTATGTATGTATAATTTTTATAATTTCTAGAAGTAGTGGAGAAGGAGAAATGGCAGAGCTTCACTACACAGTTCAGAAAATATGAGAAGAATAACAAGGGGCTTGGCCTGTATTTATAGGCGTTGGAATCAATTGAATCCATTAGATTATTATTTATTAAATCCGGACTGTTAGGCCGAGGTTAAATCTTGCGCTGGATCTAACCAACTGGTTATTTCCGAGCGGTCGATCGACTACTTCTGAGCTGTCAATCAATGGGGTCCCGGGGTGTTATTTATTAATGGTGCTAATTTTAATTTATTACCACTTATATTATTTATTTCCCTATTTTTTTATTCTAAATTATTTTCGATCTGAAATCTTCAAACGTTGATAACTTCTTCGTTTAAACTTCGATCACTTAGTTGTATGTATGAAACTTGCTCAGAAAATCGCCACGAACACTATAGTGCAGCTTTCGTCGCCAAATTTCATGAATAGTATGATGCATCTCTCGTGGCTAAATTCCGATGTTTGCTCAAATCCTATTTTTGAGCCCTATATATTTATTTATTAATTCTTTTAATTATTTATATTACGGAGTTTTACATTCCCTTCTTATCAGAATTTTGTCCTCGAAATTCCTAAAGGATCGAATCATGCGACATGGCGTGCATCCATTCTAAACTATCCAATCAATTAATGTACAACCAATTTTGTAGCCAATTGTGCATAAGTGAAAAGTGTATCATAACACATATGATATGTAGGTTGAATAATTATTAATCAACACCTATATGAATGCATTCTTTAAAACAATTTTGAAAATATGATGCAACAACATATATATGCTGGTAGTTCTATATGTATGCAAGTTTTTAAAATCAAATTCTTGTTTTCACATAAACATTTCCACACTTCTACGAACAAAAGTATGATTCAACCAATTTTGCATCTAATTCCTACCATCCAATACGTAACATATAATTTCTAGCATCCAAAATTTTGAAAAATTTAATTTTTCTAAGTTTATATTCTTATGCTGGAAATGTAAAATTAGGCGAATTTTTTTATCTTTCCGTCCTTCTTTTGTGTACCGATTCTGTTGTATTTTGGAACCTTCTCTTGTGCCCCTAATTTTTTCCCAACTTTTCCAAGTACAGTTTGCATAAGGAGGTTTCTTTTTAAATTTTAAAACGGAATTATTATTTAAAAATGAGCTTTTGTTTATTATCAATAAGGTATGAAAAATTAAATTCCAAAGCTAGAACAGGTTTCCCCTTATTATCCATATTTTGTATACTACCACCTTTATTAAACAGAAAAATTCCACATTCATCAACACATCGACCCTTCCTACGCTAAGCATGTAACGTTTGAAACTTAGAAAATTTCTTATTGTCCATACAAAGTCTTTTACCTTTTTACTAAATTTGGAAAATAGTTTGGAAATTTTTAAATAGTTTGAATTTTTATATTTTTTTTATATTTTTCAATATTCTAGAACACTTGCATTTACATCTTTAAAATAAATTAAGCCACATCTGAACATAATCACGATTTCAGAAAATGAGTAAACACATTTGACTAACCCTAGCATTTAAAATTTTAAAAATATTTTCTTTTATTTCAGAATAACAATCAACTCACAAGCATATTTGTAAAATTTAGCTTAAGGAATAAGTATAGTAACCCGTGGTTCTCGCAACAACCCTTCCTTGTGTTCACTTGATAAATTTTATTTTTTCCAAAAATTCTAAAGTTTTTGGGATAAGTGTTTTTTATTTTTAGTTGTTAATTTACTTAATTTCCTAAATTTTATAAACTTCTGGCATTACCTTATGTCTATCGCTAATTAATTGTCCTTGCTAGATTTTCCTTATTTTTAGCGTTTTCCAATATATATATGCATACATATACACACACACACACATACATATATATATAGCGTCCGAAGCTCATCCACAAAATAAAAATGATAATAAATAGGAACATATCTCATATTATTTCATAAGCATTTTTTATAAAAAGTGATAATTAATTCTTACAACCCAATTAACCTGAAAAGAAAACAAATGATGGAAGGAAATGACAACTATTATTCCTATTAACTACTGACTACTACCTACAAGTTGCCCTTCAACATCAACTGGTATCAGTGACGTTGCGGCCCTGTCAATTCTTACTTGAATAAAATGGGCATTTTTAGCACGTCATTATATTATAACATATGTCTTAACATGCCTTTTTGGCTTTTAATAAACAAGGTTCATCCATTACTTCAATTATTACAACCAACATCTTCTATGTGTGTTTGCCATGTTATAACCATCTTCTCCAATTATATTACTATCTTCTTTTACTCAAACTCTATTGATGTATCCTTAAGTTTCGGTATTTATTTTCTTTATGCTTGATCTTTCATATGAGTATACTCTAGAACTCACAGGAGTGTACTTTGATACCATTCCCTATTCCTTTGTGAGTACTTCTTATGGTTTTCACACATATCTGATAAAACAATCCTAGGTTCATACCAAAATTTCTTATATTCTTTAGGGATTCCTTGTTGCTACTTTATGAGCATTCGTAGCTATTTTATTCATAGCCTTAACTTTTACTCCATCTTACTTAGGCAGTCATCCCTATCTATTGTATATAAAAGTTGGTTTAATTTTCACTACCCTTTATAATATTATTAAACCTTACAATCATGAAGTACTTAACCCAAAACTTTTATCTTCAAAACTATAAACGTAGAATTTTTTTATCAAATTCAACAATTGCTTGGTTTCCAAAAGGAGCCATGAAAAACTCATCATTTTAATCAACTTTAACTTAGGTGTCAACTTTTAAAACTATATTTTAGGATTTATGAAGTAAGTTTATTTATTAAGTACAAAAGTCAATGTTCGCAATTTAATTTAAAGTGATTCTTTTCTTAAAAAAATTCATCATTTCTTTCCATTCAAATAGTAGGAATCAAGTGTTTATGGCATAAGCAGTCATCAAACCAATTTTCCCTTCAAAGCCTTTTCACAACAAAGATTTTACTTCGTAAATAGTAGGACTTTTAACTCAAACTATTTATTAAGTTTTGTATTTAAAAACTCAATTGTTATATCGAACCAATTTTCAAAAATGCACTATTACAATATCTCCAAAACGTCTTTTATAGCTTTTAACAAAAAAAAGTGGAGTTAACAATGACAACTTTCATTCTATTATTTTTGTATTACTCATGCTATTTTCACTTTAACCTTAGTGGAGACTCTAATAGCATATGAGGGGGAGTTCTAAAAGATATGTGAATTACCGCACATATTTGTGGAAATTATCCATATTTTTTCTTTTAGTTTCCTATAATGTTTTTAATAAGGTTACTAAAATTATTTTAATATAAATTCCTAACATTGCTTCACTTTAAATTTCTTAACGTTCCTACTATTTAAATTCCTTCTACCTTAATTGCTCCTCCTTATATTGCCTCTTTTCACTTTTATTTGATCGTTTTCTTTATTGGATCATTCTAATGTGCTCGCCTACCGCTCTGGCCATTGGGCTTTTCTCCATTAACAAGAAACAATTTGCTTTTTTATATAAATCTATTTCGGTTAATTTTCTCCATATTTTCCATATACGGGAGAATTTTTCCTACGTTTATCATCGGGCATTCTTACCCTTCTACTATTTTTACCCCATTTATGTCTAGTACCAATTTCGATCGTCCACCCTTAAAAGAATTTTTTATAACTTCAAATTTATATATGTATATTATTATTATGATTTTCAAAAAATCGATTTTTGAAGAGTATTTTATATGGAGAAATATTTTGTACTGGCATGCATTTCAAAAATAACTATTTTTCAATGATAGGGTTCCTTTTATTTTTAAATAAATTCTTTGAAAGTCATTTCAAATATCTTAGAATTTTTTTTATAATTTTTTTATTAAATTCTTTTACATGGGGTTGGACTTAGGAATAGATATTATTTGTCTTTTCTTTTCGAGTTTTCTTCTTTTTCAATTATTTTTAGCTTATCTTCATTGATAATATATTAATATCCACCTACCATCTAGATATTGGTAATATCTTACATCTAGATGCAGAAACTTGCTCGTTTCCGTTTATTTCTTACATCTAAATATTGGTAATATATAGGTTCTTACTCCCATCCGTTTGAATAAAATGTATGTCGTCAATCGGCAATCCTGCGAAATCTAAAATCATAAGGTAGTTAGGGTCTCGCAAAAGGAGTCAGGTACCATCCAGCTTTAGGGACTCTTCTCAGGGCCGGCCCTTGCCCAAAGCAGCAGAAGCAGCTGCTTTGGGCCTCCAAATTTATAGGGCACAAATTTTCTACCGTATCATATATATAAAAAAATACATAAAGAAAAAAGGCAGCAGCACAAAAAAAATCGTGAAGCATGGGCAGTAGAGAAGAAGTAGAAAAGGCTGGACAAATGCAAGCAATCTCCAATGAGCAATCCCTTTCTCAATGCTTTGATTTTTGATTTCTCTCCCAATTTCCTTTTGTTTTTACTTTCTTGAACATTGGATCAAAGCTTAGAGTTTTTACAGTGTTTACATATGCACAAACAAGAATCGAGACTCGCTAAATTAGTACGTGTATAAAGGCCTTAGTTTATAATTGGCTTTAGGTACCAAAACTCTTAGGGCCGGCCCTGACTCTTCTATGTCATGCTCATGCTCATCTTTAATCAATGCCTTATGGTACAGCCTACGCCCCATAAAGTAATCGAGGTAAGTGCATAAATTTAACTCAATTTGTTGTTCCAACCCATAGTTTCCTGATCCATCTTTCCAGAATATGGTTGCAACTACTTCTATAGTCAAAATTTATTGGAGTTTGGCATGTAATATATATACATATATACATTCATACATACATACATATATGTATATATTCTAGGTAAAAATACAAATACGTTCACTTAGCGTATCCTAATTCTTATGATTGACTAACATATGATATGACACCAAATGCAACTACCCGCTCCTTAATGGGCCTAATTTTTCAACTAAATCGGAAACTCTAGTCCATTAGGTTATAGATCGTTGGTGTTGGTAACATGTAATAAACATAAGTATATTAGAGTGCTATTATATGAACTCACAGCAGAATAGTAAAATATAATAAAAAAATATATTGACTCTGGTTGCTACCTTGGAACCAATATCATCCCTTGGATTTCTAGTTGACTTGTTAGTGCCGAGCATAAATGAGAATACCTGTCCAATAACCATTCCTGTCTTGTACCAGTATCATGTTATCTAATCTATCATATAGGTTATAATGAGGAGAAGGTCGGAACAACATTCTAGTAACTGTTAATTATATACTTTATCCATAATACTAGTTTATGTCGATTGATCTCCATTTAAGTGTTATATCTATTATTAAGTGTTTCATCTATTCATGCAATTTATCTGAACTACTCCGAGGTTTAAGTATGTGTATACATATAAGTGTCCCTATTCTCCTAAAAAGAAAACCCGTCGTAATGTAATCAATAGTCAATCAGCCCGTAGGCTAATGACTCCTAGACACGACTTTATAATTCAACTAATCGTACTACTACAGTATCTCTAAGACTTATCCAAGGGTTAACTACCCGACATCCAACCATAAAATAAACAAACACCCAACTTCGAAATCAATGAATATCCCATGCGGACTCCACACTACCAGAAAGTGTAATCCAAACAGCCGTAACTAGATTTTGCTAATCAATCGCTCGGGACTAATGGAGGCTTCGACCTATGCACAACCCTGTTCTACAAATACCAACACACAATGCTGACATAGTGTCGATCTCTCTACGTAGTTCCCGTGTAGATTTTCTTAATGTAAATAAAGGAAAATTCCCATCACCGATTACTTTATACCTCGGGTATGGAATTAAAGCAAACCATATGGCCATTTACTACTTAGAATCTGGGCGAATCCCTTAGTATATTTTCCCACAACTATACACGAACGTATTCCAAACCACTGGTCCTATGATTAAAGATGTCCCACATTAGTAGTACATATACAGAACTGTTGGTAGCCCTTTGTGGACGACAGACTTTCATTGTGTAACTCTACTGACCTCGCATCCCAACCCATAGTAAACCAAGTCATTACCACTTAATCTAAATATTGGGCTAGGCCCATTAATTTAATAAACTTCGCAAACGTATTATTGAGACTATATAATTTCGCTATGGAAATTATTACGCCTCTTAAGTTTGTTATTCCAGCATATTCATTTATTTACTTTCCATTACTTCTTCTTATCTTATAAGTTTACTACCTTTATATGTCCTTCCTATTAATGTTATTAATGACATTTATTGATCATGTCTATTCAATTTCCTTTACTATTTCCTTATTCAGTTTCTTAAATTAATTAAATGGTTTACTACACATATTTTCTTTATTACAACAACTTTTTTTTACTCCTTAATATATTGCATTATTTTTATTTAGCAGTCTATTTATAATTAATATGATAACATACAATTAATTGTACAATACCACGCATACACACCTTTATGTTATAACAGACAGTTATTTATTTATTTCTTAAGCTTATACTTATATATATATATAATTGGTAAACGAGGTTATTTATATTTCTATTTATAACATTTTAGTTTCTATTTTTTTAGGGATTTTTATATATACACTCATTTGCAACTTCGATAAGAATATTTATTTCCATATTTTATGCATTAGAATCTGAAAGTGACTAAGGATCGTAATATGGAATATTATCTAAGTTATCTACTAGTGCAGAATATAAATATAAAAAGTAAATAGTAAAGTAAATGACAACAGGGACTTTTATACTGGTTCGAACATCTCGTTCTACGTCCAGTCCCAGACTCCTTCTGGAATTGAACTGTCAACCCTCTCTTAACCCAGAGGAACATGTATTACACCGCTTGAGCAACCGAACAGGACTTCTACCGCCTAAGCAACTGAATAGGACTTTAACCGCCTAAGCAACCGAACAGGACTTCTACTGCCTAAGCAACTGAATAGGACTTTAACCGCCTGAGCAACCGAACAGGACTTCTAATATAATAGTAAAATTGCTTCTCATTGAGTATGCTCTTCAGTAGCACCGATAAGTCAATAATGTACACCCTTCCTATAATCCTCTCCTTTGTGGGATATAGTGTGATTCATGAAGATAGGAAGTTTATTTAATCACTAATGAGATTTACTTGAATGAACAAGTGATTAGAATCGAAAGTATTTGAATGCAAATGGCAAGATTTTTTAGACAGTAAGAATATGAAAATAGAATAAGAATTAAGTTGGTAAAACAATTTATTTTATGGCTATATATAGTGTTTAAGTGTTGCAACTAATCGTGAAAAGGAATGATCAAAAGATACGGAAGCAACTCTTGAATCAAGAGTTGTTTCTGTTCGTTGAAGTGAAGTGTCTTTTCAAAAATATAGCCATTATGAAGATTCAGTCGACTGAATGAAATAATTCATCCATTTGAATTGGTTGAAATTTGAATCAGAGAGAAAATTATGCAAAAAATAGGTCATTCGGCCGGCTGAATCATATGGTTCAGCCGACTGAATATTCATATGAAATTGTGCTTGTGCACAGGAATTCAGTCGACTGACCTATGCAATTTAGTCTGCTAAATTACCTATTTTCTGCCACATCAAAGATTTTTCAAAATGTATGAACTAGTTTTCTAAAAATCTTGGCATATGAACTATGAGTTGAAAGATATTAAAGTACGTGTGCGTGCATATACCCTTTGGAGAGATTTTAACAAAAATTCACTACTAGACTTAGACCATAGACAAACCATAGGCAATATCTTATTGAAGCTTATATCTTGAATCTGGTCTGCAATCTGGTAGATTATTTGTCTAGTAAAATAGTATATTTTCCTACAAATATGGTTAGTTCACATAATATTTACTTATATAGTTGTCACAATCAAAACATCAAAAGTAGGTTATAACAGAATCATATTGCTTCCAAGAAGAAAATGTTACCACTGAAAATCTTCCATGAACTACTAAATGTAGGATTGGGCTACGTTTGCAATTACAAGGAATTTTTTTTATTATTGAAATAAACAGGGCAAACTATGGAAAAACATCCATATTTTCCACATCTCTTTCCTTTGTATATGAATATTCCTTATTATTTCAAATGATGCATCTTCCATATGTAACTATGAGGTTGGACAATTTATGGAAATTCCCATGGGGATTTTACAATTCCAATGAATTAAAATATAGAAATTAAACTCCCAAGTCAATTTTACGCATCTTTAGTGGATGATTATCGAGTTTAACCATTTATAATCCAAACAACAAAAATTTTGAACTAGCTACACAATTCTATTAATATTATATTTCATGAGTTTTAGGGATTATTCGCCCTAACTTCCAGATCTAGATGTATACATATTGTTTCATCAATTTTAAACAACTTCTGAAAATGTAGGCAAGGATTTAAGTTGGATTATTTTTTCCAAGCCTACAATTCATTGGTTTTCGCATAGGCCTAATAATAAAAATAGAACATTCAATGAAATAAACTTAGTATTATGTAAGTTGCATAATTTTCCACTCAACTTATGGCTTCCAAATCTCAAGATCCAAATCCATTCTTATTACTTGACTGCTTTTTCTTTTTTCACGATTAATCCACTCCTTCTTTTCTCTCCTTTATTTCCAACCTCCTCCAATATATATATATATATATATATATATATATATATATATATATATATATAAATTACCAGAAGTAGTGGAGAAGGTGAAATGGTAGAGCATCAGTGCTCAGTTTAGAAAATACGAAAAGAAAAGTGAGAGGCTAGGCCTTTATTTATAGGCTTTGGAATCAATTCCATTCGATAGATTATTATCTATTAAATCCGGAGTGTTAAACCAAGGTTCATGTCGGCCCTAACCAACCGGTCGACCGGTTGTAGGTAGCGGTCGACCGACTAATTCTGGGATGTCAAACGGTGGGGTCGCAAAGTATTAATTATTAACAGTGCTAATTTTAATTTATTACCATTTATAATATTTATTTCTTTATTTTCTATTTTAAATCATTTTTGATTCGAAATCTTCAAACGTCGATAATTTCTTTATTTGAACTCCAATCATGAAGCTTTATTATGAAAGTTGCTTAGAAAATCGCCACGAATCCAATGGTGAAAATTTCATGGCCAAATTCTAATGTTTGCTCAAATCCTATTTTTGAGCCTTATATTATTCAGGTTTATGACCAAGACACTATGGATGAGTCAGATCGATTAGACAGGAAGATAGCTAAGCGAAAATCTAGAATGATATCATCAAAATCCAAATTTCCGTCGAACGCAAAGATTTAACCAAGAATCTACCAATCACCTTCGAAGATAGCCTACATGCCAAAGTGTTTGAAAAGGTGAAGCCAAAAAACCAACAATCAAGACAAAGTGCTAGATCGGTACCGAACGATCACCATGGTTTGGTACCGATCCATAGAAGTTGCTCCAAACTACTTTTTACCTTGTTTCGTATAGAGCTAAGGCCAACACTGATAAGAACATACAATATGTATGGTTTTCAAATGATTTATAAATCAAATCTCAATGCACAAAACCCAAACTCCATAGAAACATAACTAGGCACTCTTGACTTCTCATGCAACTAAGAATCCTACTCCAAATCAAGCCCATTCTAAGATATTTGAAGTGCATAAGGGTGAATGCAAACAGTGAAACAACCTTAAAGAGTCAAATAAAGTTCAACAAACGATCACCATGGATTGCTACCCATCCATAAGCTTCAAATCGATACCGATTCATAAAGATTATTGGTTTGGCCACGATCTTTTTAGATCACCTTCTTCAGAACGTGGGAAATGTGAAGATAACATGGTAGAGATAATTTCATTGACCTTTGCTATAAATAGAGGATGATAGGCATTATGTGGTGATCCTTTTTTTGCATTTTAAATTTCCGTATTGATATTGTAACTTCTTTGATCATATCGATCCATAAGATCACATTTGTAAAAGCTTTTTGAAATTATTAACAAAGCTCAAGTGGATGTAGGCTAGTGATTTGCCAAACCACTATAAATTGTTGAGTGTTGTTTCCTCCTGTTTTCATTTAATTTCTTCATTTTATTCTCTTCTACAAATCTCTAGGGCATTTGTGTCAACTTTTGGCATAAACATTTTAGTGCTTTCACCGAGAGCATTTCAATATCTTATTGTTCAAATCTATTTTCAATTTTTGGATTGCTTTAATCCATGAAGTAGATTTATTAATTCTGTTCCTTAGATTTATGATATGTTGATTTCATTAAGTCTATCATCGGATCAACTGAAGTGTTCCTAATAAATACCAAGGAAAAAAAGTCAAACCCTCTAGACCAACTAACGATGTTGATAATGCTACATGTTGAAGAAATCACTCAGCCCAACACTACTGATATTTAGAGTGCTTCAGATATGATTACCTGTATTGAGATGGATAGAAGGATGAAAGAGCAGAACAACAAGCTGCACGAAAGGCAGAATGAAATGATAAAACGGGTGAAAGAGAATTTGGATTTGATGACCTAGTTGTCATGGGGTCGTAGAAGGAATAGGAGGGATTTATCACCTTTCAATTCTATAGAAGATAGTTCCTTCTTGTTTGGTGAAAAATACTGAGAAGGGAATCGGAAAATGAAAAATAAGGAGACTAGGACCTTGAATAATAGATTAGAAAAAGCTTAAAATGAACAAGCACAGATCGGTATCGATCCATGTCTTTAGACCAGTACCAATCCCACTCATCATGGATTGGGTGTTAGAGGTATCATTGATTTGGATGGTGATGTTGGTGCTGGAAAAGGTCTAATGTCAATGGCCAAAATGCTAGAATAAAAGTGGCAACTGTTGACATTTGCATAGAGATCATAGAAATCGATCATTTGGATGAATGGTTCTTCGAAAGATAGGAGAACCCAGATATTATGGAACTAACTGAGACCATTTGCACAACTAAACACTTAGGGAAGGCTATGATTATCGCTATTTAGTAGATCCAATAGAACTAGAGTTTTTGGCAGATATGGTAAGTAAGCTGGTGAGTAAAAACCAGCATAGACATAATAATGACTGGGTTCTTCTTCCAGTAGGAACACATTCACAAAGAAGATATTGCTTGAAGAATACCTAAGAAGGTTCACTATGCCAATAATGCCATCCTGTAATGGGACGACATACCCCTAACAGCATATGTCAAAATATGAGTGGCATATTGACATGGCAAGAGCGACAGACGCTGTTAGATGTTGATGTTTCCTAATATTTTTGGAGGGTGTTGCTACGACATAGTTCACTCAACTTCCGTCGAGATCCATATCCTCGTACGTTCAACTAGCAAGGAGATTTCTTGCGAAGTTTCTATTACATGCAACCCATCCAAAGGATGTAATGTCATTATCAAACTTTTTCCAAAATTCTAAGGAATCATTAAAAGAACTTTTTAAGTAGATTTAACATAGTCGTGACTGAGGTGATCAATGCCAAGGAAGACATTGTTTTGATGGCTTTGATCAAAGGAATACATCAAGATACTAATTTTGGTAGATGGTCAAAAATGAAAACCCTATAGACCCTGGAAGAATTTTATAAAAACAGCTACTCAATATTTGTGCTTGGAAGAGGCAAATACGACTACTAGAAAAATTGATGGCAGACAATCGACTGAGGTGGTCTAGAGTAACATGGCTTTGAAACAGACCGACGAGAGTTCTGGGGATGTTGTTGTGAACATGGAAAATTGAACCAATAACTAGAAGAGGAACAACCAGGGTAATGGAGGTAGGAAGTCGAACTCCAAGAAGCATTCAAGGTTCCTAAAATATGAGGATTATACACCGTTGAATAATACGGTTGGACACTCGATCCTTTTCAACTAAGCTAATAGAATATATATATATATATATATGTGAAATAAATGTCGTAGCTTTCAGTGTGTTAGGAGATTCACGTACTACTGAGAACCATGGAGACTTTTTAACATCGACTATAGAGAGAATAGAGTAATACAGGCAGGTAGCACTGAAAAAAATCTTTCATGGCGAGTCACCCTAGTAATAACTAAGGCTCTCTTCGATCGAGCATTTGGATTGCCAAGATTTTTTTTACAAGCAGAGAACACCAAATCATATTCATCGAACTCATTGCTTCGCACATCTTTGTCTCTGTCCGGAGGTCTTAAGTCAGCTGAGCTAAGTCCGGTAGGAAGCTTTTCATGCAAGTAGCGATGGTCTTAGGGAATTTGTTGTTGCTATTTGGGTTGTTTGAGTCCTCTTGCTCACTTTGCTCACCTTAGCCTTCCCGACTATGCAAATATCTACCTTGTGATGCAAGGTATTGAATATTACAAGAAACCAGCTTTAAGGGAATCAACTAAGAGAGAGAAAAGATCTAGGAAGTACTGTCATTTTCACGAAACACGTGGTCATAACATAAACGAGCATAGGCATTTCTACAATGTAATTGAAGATTTAATCTAAAAGAAAAAACTTTAATAGCATGTGAGAGCCTCGTAGGATGGCGGGTAAGGAAATGCTCAATCCTAGGGACAATCGCACCAACGGGCTATGATGCGCTTAGTGATGGTGATCTTAGGAAGCTTGGAAAAAGACTTATTATTAACACGGTAACTAGTGGACCTCATCCGGTTAAAAAGAGCTGGAATGAAATGGAAAGGTGTGGAAACTCTTTAAAACATGTTGTGAAGAAAAGTCGCTTTACTGTTGAAGATGGAGCTCCAACAAAGCAATTGAAAGCTACGACGAATGATATTTTGTTCAGAAATCGTGATGTGGATAGGTTTGAAGTGCCTATGCTTGATCCCTTAGTGATAATGGCTATGATTGGGCTAGCAACTATGAGGAAATTTCTTGTTGATTGTGGAACTTCTATCAACATCTTGTTTAAAAAAGCTTATGACCATATGATGATGGACGGTCAGGGCTTGAAACCATGTAAATACCAGATTCAGGGATTCACTGGAGAGGCAACAAAGCCTGTTGGGTATATCGATTTACTATTGGTTAGGTGAAGGTGACTACAAAAGGGTGCAGGTTGTAACCTTCATGGTGATGGACATATTTTATGCATATAACGCCTTTTTAGGCAAATGGCCCTTGCCAATTTCTAGGTAGCCCTGGCCCTGCTATGTCTAATGATGAAATTCTCCACAAAGAATGGGGTGGGGTCATTCAAGGAGACCAGAATATGTGATGTGAATGCTACATCATGGAGCTGAGAGTAGCAAAGCGATGTGAAAATGGAAAAGGCGTGTTAAGTCAGTTGATGCATAACAATAACCGCCTAAGCCCTGGCTCGGTCGGTATAGTAAATTCCACAAAGCTATAGATCCGAGGAAAGAGCCAAAGGATGTGAGGGCAGCCCCGGCTAAGTTGACAATCAACATCCTTATCAATCAGGATGATCCTACTTGGGTTTTGAAGATTGGATCTCAACTCAGTATGAAGATGAAGAAGGAGCTGACAGGGTTTCTCCCAGCGAACCTAGATGTATTTACCTGGACACATTCCGATATGTCTATAATATCACTGGAGATAACGTGCCAAAGCATTGATTGTAAACCCTAGATGTCCTCCTGTGAAGCAAAAGAAGCATAGCCTGGGTCCGTAGCGATCCGCTGTGCTCAAAGAAGAAATGGATAAGATAAATGCAATGGCTTTATCTGTGATGCTCTATACCATGGCTGGGTATTCAACCATGTGCTGGTCAAGAAGCCTAATAGAAAATGATGGACATGCATTGACTATTCAAACTTGAATAAGGCATGTCCAAAAGATAGCTTCTCGTTGTCAAAAATTGACCGGTTAGTGGATTCAACAACCGGCCATGAATTGCAATCATTCATGGATGCTTATTTGGTTGTAACCAAATTCCAATGCACATCCTAGATCAGTAAGATTCATAAACGACCTGGAATTGTATATTAACTTGTTATATCATTCGATCTAAATAATGCATGAGCAACTTACCAAAGTTTGGTGAATTTGATGTTTAAGAATCAGATCTGGTGTACAATGAAAGTTTATGTGGACGATATGTTGATAAAGTCACATCAATCAGTGAACCACTTGAAAGATCTGTCAGAATGTTTGACATGCTCCGAATATATGGGATGAAACTCATCCTACCGAAATGCTCATTCGAAGCCGCTTCATGAAAATTCTTGGGTTTTATAGTAAAATCAAGAGGCATGGAGGTCAATCTAGAAAAGATTGAGGCCTTGAGAAATGTTAATCCCCGAAGATGATAAAGGAGGTGTGGAGCTTGAATGTAAAGGTAGTCGCGTTGAGTCGATATATTTCAAAGGCTACAGACAAATGCATACCGTACTTCGATGTCCTTAAAGTTGGAAAAAGAAATTTTGCTTGGATGAAAGAGTGTAAGGATGCTTTTCAAGCTTTAGTTGATCATCTGGAAAGATCACCCATCTTATCAAATCTTTTGAAAGGGGAAGATTTGTTGGTTTATTTAGAAGTATCTGTTTATGCTTTAAGTGGTTCCCTAGTATGTAAAGAATCCAGAATCCAAAGGCCAGCTTACTATATCAGTAAGCGATTAACAAGAGCATAAAGAAATTACCCGAAGTTGGAAAAGCTAGGCTATTTCTTGTTGATCGCATCCAATAAACTATTCCTCTACTTCCAAGCCCATCCAATTAAGGTGCTGACTGACCAACCTTTACGATAGGTTCTACAATGACTCAACACTTTGGTAAGGTTTTTTAAATGGAACATCAAATTTAGTCAGTACGATATATCATATCATCTTAGGAGAGTGATCCAAGGACAAGCACTGACCAATTTCATTGCTGAGTTCACCTCTCAGGATGATGAGAAAGAGGAGGATATGAAGCGAAGTGCTTAATGGAAGTTATACACAAACGAGGCATTCAATGAACGTTACTCAGGGGCAGGATTAGTAGTAACCCCTGAAGAATGATCAACTTTTTATGCCCTAAAACTTGAGTTTCCCACAACAAATAATGAAGCCGAGTATGAAGCACTTATCATAGGGCTAAAGACTATGAAGGAATTGGCAGTCGAAACTTTACACATATATAGTGACTATCAATTAGTGGTCTTCCAAGTGAGGAAAGAGTTTCAAGCTAAGGGAACGAGGTTAGATTGAAAGTTTTGGAACTACTCAATGATATTGAATATTATATGACAACACATATCCTTAAGATAAATAACAAAAAGGCCAATTCGCTAGCCAAGCTGGTTAGCTCTGGGGCTGCACAACTCATGGGTTTAGTTCCGATGGTGTTATTGTCATCTCCAAGCATCGATCAAATGGACATCGATTGCATCTTGGAGGCTGATATTGAAAAGGAATCATGGATGACCCGATCAAGGAGTACTTGCTGAAAGGAACCCTTTTGGATGGAAGGAATGAATGAAGAAAACTCCTTCACAAAGCTTCATGATTCATTGTCAAGGAAGGAGTACTGTCATCAGAGGATTCTCAACTCCTTTACTAAGGGGTGGGGTCGATGAAGAAGCTAAAAGGATCCTCCTAGATGTACATGAAGGAGTCTGCGATGATCAAACTGGGGGTAGACATTAGCAAGAACGATTCTTTGCTATGGGTATTTTTGGCCAACCATCAACATGGATGGAGCTGATTACACAGGAGGAGTGATAGATGTCAAAGATTCATGATTATTCCTAGAGCCCCTTCGATAGAAATTGCACAGATGATCCGTTCCTGGTGATTAGTAATAAGGGGATTGATATTATTGGTGCGTTACCAATGTCAAAAGGTGGAGCGAAGTATGCCATTATTGCACTTGACTACTTTATAAAGTGGGTTAAATCAGAACCGCTAGCATGATCTCCATAAAAAAGGCGATCAACTTTGTAGTTGGAAATATTATATGTCGATTTGGAATTCCACAAACCATCATTTTCGATAATGGAACCTAATACGACAGCTCTTAGTTCAAGAATTTCTACAGCAAATATCGAATAGAGAAAAGATTTGCAGCGGTAGCACACCCGTAGGTGAATGGGCATGTGGAAGCGGTGAGTAAAATCATCAAGTCTGTCCATAAAATACAACTGACAAAGGATAAGGACAAGAGGGTGGATGAATTACCTCTAGAACTTTGGGCTTACCGAGTGACCCACAAGTCCGCAACTGATCACACTCCATTCTCTTTGGCGTATGGATTAGAGGCCATGATTCTAGTCGAAATAGAAGTGCCTTCTCATTGGAAATTCATTATGGTCCCAAAGCAAACGAGGAACTTTTGCTTGAGTCCCTCGATATGGTGGATAAGAAGCACGATGAATCCGATTTGGGGGCTGTTGCTTACCGAAAAGAGTGGCTCGACATTATAATACAAAGGTTAGGAACCAGACCTTCGAGGTCGGCGATCTCTTTCTTAAACACATCTTCCATGGTCCAATGAATATGGGTCTGAGCTGGGAAGGTCCGTATGCTATTGAACATAAGCTTGGAGACGGAACATTCAAGCTAGCGACTGTTGATGGAATTTCACTTCCAAAGGGATAGAATAGCGAGCATTTACGATGTTATTTTGCTTAAATTTATCTTTGTATTTACTTAATTAAGTTCTAATGTAACAAAGCAGGATCTGCCAATATAAAATGAATTGGCTTTGGAGATTGATGAATTTGTGTTCTCATTAGCCAAACCATGCATTGTGAATAATAACAAAATTAAACAATCGACCTTTGTCTAGTGCAGGTATACAGGTGCTCGGAGATAGGTACCACTCAAATTTTGCGCTCTATGACTGGACCTAAGGAACATAACCATTCCTAGTATCCAAAGATAGATGCTGAATAATTCTATTAACCCATAATTCGAGTGTCGGAGTATAAACAGATAAGGGTCAGACGAGATAGTTTGCCCCTAGGCCCTAGCCTGAAGTTGGGCAAGGCATCAAACCATGCTCGAAGACTGACAAGACCAACGATCAATGCCCTGAGTTAGGCATTATCAAACATAAATGTCTAGAAATAGACGTTTAAACCACCGCTCAAGGTGGATAATCATGATCAATGCCTGTAAATAGGCATGATCAAGCATGGATGTCCAAAAGTGGATATCCAAGGTACTACTCTTTGGAGACAGAGAGTAATATAAGAATCTAGCCTTATCACTAGTCAAAAAAGCTGGACCGGAGATAAACAAAAGCATCATATTAAGTTAGCTAAGTAATACTGAGGAAATCGTCCACATGTACATGAACATGGTGGATGATAATATTATTCAGATCCAGATGCAGATGCAATTAGCATAAAAAACTAAGTACATAGACAGATAAATGCGACATTTATAAGGAAACTAATTTATTTTTATTACCAAACTTTTTTAGAAAAAGCGGAGGCTGCACCCATACAACATCAGCTTATCTACATAGATTCAAAGCTAAACAAAAACGATAGAAAAGCAAAAGAAAACTACAGCTAAGTCTTCCTCCTCCTCTTCTTCTCCTTCCTCCCTTCTCCGGAAGAGTGTGTACCAAATTTGCTTGGTTTCCTTATACTTGATCCCTTGCTTTTCCCTCCTTTGGAATGTAATCTTTTGGGTCATTTTCCCAATCATAGACGCTTCCTGGATGTTCAGGAGCCTCACTCTGCATGCCGCTAGAGATGGGGGCAGAGGCGGGAATGACGGTTGGTATCATAGTGAATGAAAATCATCAAACTTTTCCTTTTAATGTTCTTGACCAACGTGGGTTTCATTTGCTACATCTCTAGTACCATTGGTCCCGACGAATGATCAATGGCTCTAGTAACGATGATGTCCTCATCTCCCTGAATCCCATGAAGATTGCCCATGGCCACTTCATCCTAAGTGTGGATTATTTTAGCATCGGGACCAGCAATGGTACATGCTAGAGAGGCTAGATTCAGAATGGAGCAGATACAGTGATTGATTCAGTTAATGTAGCTTGTATGCCCAAAGATGAGCCTCATTTAGGCAAAGGGACAATAGAAGATTGACCTAAAACTTGAAGAATGAAAAGGTAGAGATTAGTGATGTCAACTGTAAGGACCCGATTCTTCGACTTCCGAATATCGACATCAATACGTCCACTGTATCGACTACCGAACAAACGAATGCCGAAAAACCGAATACTTAGGGTTTTAAAAGAAGAGGTAGAAGAAAAGATAGAAGAAAAAGAGAAGAAGAACAACAGAACAACATCAGAAACAGAAACAATATCAGAATCTCACATATCGCAGCGGAACAATATATAATAGATAAATGAATAATCTTTAAACAAAAGAACTATATCAATTTATACATACATCAATCAGAGTCAATATACAACTCAATACAGCACAGCACATCAATGGACAGTTATATAAACTTGTCCTCATACAGAATACACAGCGGAATAATACAAAGTATAGGTGATACGTTTTGCCATCCAGCTTGCTTCCAAAGCTCCAGAATATCCAAAATATCCTGATAACATAACTCTAGGCTGCCCGTGTGGAAAATGATGGGCACCCAGAGTTTAGAAGGGAAACAATAAACTCCGAGTCAGTCATGGTGACTGGTGTGAGATCGTAAAACAGTTTATCTTTAAAAGACAACAAAGAAATATTTTAAAATAGATTCGCAATGCTTTTGGAAAATGAAACTACCATAAGACCTCCCGCCACACACACAACGCAAACGCAGAATTGGAGGAGATTTCTTCTTATGATAGTCAAAGATGCTTACTACGCAAAAATCAAATCCTTTTTGATATTATTATTAGTGCATAGTGTAGAAAACATTTCGAAAGTACAATATAAATCTTAGCCAGCATATGTACCATTATAGTATGCCTACTATAGCTACCATATTAGATGGCAGGTTCTACAACTAAAACCGTACAAGGTGCGTATTGGAGTTTGGATTTCCAACAAATGGTCAGGCCAAGGAACTTCCCATTGCCACATAGAAACGCCTTTGGAAAGACGTCCCGAGAACCTAACCGGATCTCTGCCAACACAAGGCCGGGTTACCCTTAACTGGGTAACTACTGACACGAATATGTCATCCCCCGATCGTAACCGATCTATATCCGAGGATCCTCGATTTCCAACAACCACATAAGAATAATAATGCAACAACCACATAGGTTAAGTATCTGGGCTCCATACCATGATACCACCTCTATCCAGAAGGAATGACATACACTAAAGGGGCGCTACCCCTTAATAGCCTTGCCGCATCTTTCATGTTTTGACCATTTCCGGGGTGTGAGGTCCGACGAAGTCTCGTCCACAAAGCTACGCTTTTAGAAAGCCATGCTTTGGGTCAAACAAATGATCAAAGTAATGATCACAAAGATAAATGATCAAACAAATGATCATATCACAAATGATCAAACAATGATCATTTCACAGCAACACTCAGCATGCCACGTTACCAAATTGGGAGTATATTGTTGATAAATTTCAACTACATAACCTCTGAGCTCATACGTCTCAGAGAAGGGTGTTAAGCTAAGAGAATAAATTCTCTGCCACCAACAGAAATGTATTTGAAAGAAATCAGCTTTATATCTCAATTTGTAAGGTCAGACACACAACCATACAAGTCTGTTCCGGGATCGAACAGAACCGAAGGCACTTCTCACGAAGCCCTTGCAAATCCGGATAATTTTCTAATCACGTCCGGACTTCTCGTCACTATGGGTGATAAAACCCCTATATCGGAGATCAGCCGATGTAGAGTAACTCGACGGTAATCCTTCCGTTTTCAAAAATATCCTGTCTTCAACACCGGTCATCAAATGCAATTCATAACGACGTATCACATATTCGGAATGGGTTATACGACCCCAAGGTCCTTTCCCGGCTAACCCGAATAGTGAGCGCTTATTAAAAAATAAGTGCGGCATTCAAATTCATCCAATTCACAACAAATACCCATTCAAGGTAATTATTGATAGTCGGTTATTTAACTATCAATAAAGATGCGCAACATCATCAGATTCCAAATAATTTTCCAAATTATTTATTTTCCAAAATATCTTTACTAGATATATAATTTCCACACTTAACCGTTTGAAAACAAATTTCAAATATTCACTTTCGATTTATCTTTAAGAAGATAAAATCTCAAAATGTTTCATTTCATATTGGAAAAGCATTTCCATACTTATTTAATAATAAGTAATTCACAAATCTATTTATTTTCAACATTTGAAAACATTCGATATACTTAAATCAATATTAAGTATATATTTCATTCTTTAAGGAAATCATTTACCATAACAACATCTATTTGAGTCAAAACGAATGTTGCGTAAAACATCGTTACGACGACTCAAAATCACTAGTATAGGGATTCAGAATTAAGATAGATGTATAAATCCCAATACTATATAAAACATTTCCTTTCGAAAATCATTTACTATAACAACAGTGTTATAGTCCACCATTTCCTTATTTCCTCGAAAACGTCTATTTCAACAATGAATGTTGAAATCTATGGTTTCGATTTTTAACACAATTTAAAACATCGTTAAAACAATTAACTTCATTTTTTAATGTCACTTCCCCAAAACATATCCATTTTTCTTAATAATATATTCACTGTCCAAAATCATGAATATACTTCACTAACCAAATTTCACTATTTTCTACACATTTTATTTAAAGAATTATCCATTGTCCAAAATCGTGGATAAAATTCTCTTAATAACCTTCTATATTAAATTCATCAAATTTTGATTTATTTTCGGTTTTATAAAACAACGTTTATAAATTCTATTTCTATTTTATAACAACTTCGATTTATAAATCTCCTTTTTTTTAACTTCTAAAATTCACTTATCAAAATAAGTGATTTCGGATTTATAAACAACGTTTATAAATCACATTTATACTTTTTAACAATTTCAACTTATAAAAATCATTTTATTAGCAAATTCTATTCATATCCCATCTAAGTGCAAAAATCTAATTTATAAGTAAATTACTTATAAATCTTTTACTTCACAACATCTATTCATTTTATACTTCACAATTTATAAATCTATAAATCTCATTCACTTATGATTTTTATTTCATCTCATTCTAACACTTACAAAACTCGTTTTAAAATTCCAATGTTTTAAATTTATAAATATCAACTTTTTAAATCTTTTAAGTAAACCGTTTATAATACTTTAAAAATCTCAATTTAAACCATTTTGTAAATAAATCACACTTTGGTTATATTTCGCAAAAAAATTAACTTTTATAACTTTAAAATTTAAACGTTTATTTATTTAAAATAAATCAATTCAAAAATTTTTAAAAACGTATACTTTCAAATTCAAATTCACTTTAAAAAATCTCTTTTAAAATCATCATCGTTATTTTTAACTTCAAAAATGAATCCGATGATGCAACACACAAATTTGTCAATCACGACAACAAACATCATATATCATCATATGATAACAGAATATACAACAATATCTGTAAATAAATAAATACTGGTGAGGAATCCAGTTGTATCCCTCCAACCTGTTTCCCTGCATCCACAGATGTTAGCACAATACCCATTCCACTTCGAGGTGGAATATCGCGGTATATGGGATTTAAAAATATATCATCCGCTTACTAACGGCGCAATAGGGTCTCATCCGCTATACAATGCGGGAAATCAATCAATCCAATATATACATATGCCAATATGTATATATTGCTATATATATAGATATTTCCTACTATATCTAATATCACATCCAAACAGTCAATCAATCAAATCAATAACTGTAAAATCCAATTTTCATTCGAGTGAGAAAATCTCACCTTTAATTTGCAATCCATTTCCCATTTTCGCTTTGATTTCTCGTTTTGACCTTACTGTAATCGGGAAACCCAAGGCCACCATCGCGATTCGCCTGCATTGTTGCCTCCTCAGCCTTGCTTGTGCAATCGAGCACGCCAACGAACACCGATGCCGATCCAATCAAACCCTAGCTGCCTTCGCTCCGACTTGACAGCATCCACTTCCTTTACCGCCACGACCCCATCGTCGCTTCCCCTACGCGATTGAATCGCGATCTGTTTCCAACCCCAAACTTTGCCGCCTTCGACCAACGACGGCCACGAATGACTCGCGACTGTCACGCGAGCAAATCTTCCAATTCGCAATGCGCGCCTCCACCTAGATCTGAATTCGAACAACTCGACTACGATGCCTACGCCCATGCGCGCCTTCGAGGTGGTTCCGTCTTTGCTCGAGAAACTGAAAGGCTTCGACTTCGTGGATTCGAGAGGAAGAGGGAGGGTGGTTCGATATTTTAATTCCATTTCGATTTTTAATTCCTTCGTTCTACCATTTTTCTTTGAAGCAAAGCGAATTCGAATAAATGAAACGAGGATGAGAATGAGAATAAAAGGGGCTTCGGCCATTATTTTGATTTCAAACGAAGACAGTATCTGTTCTATTTGGTTTGTGAATTTTCTTTGAACAGATAAAGGAAGAGGAGGACGAGATGCTTTAAAATCGAACGAAGCATGGGTTACACGATTTCTTTCGTGATTTTAGGCCGAAACAAAGGGGCGTGATTTAAGGCGTGTTTTAATGGAAGGAAAGTGTGTTGACATTGACCAAATTTTAAATTTAAATTTTAAATTGAATTCAATTTAATTTCAACACGTTCATCTATCGTGTGCTCACATAACAACTCCGACCGATACGAAATTTGAAATTCGATAATAATTCAATATTACGGACCCAATGGAACTGGTTTCGTCGAATTCTGAGACTGTGCCTCGGATGGCTATTTTTAAATATCGATTCGAACAATAGAAATGCAAAACTGATCAAAACAGTTTTCAATTTCAACTCTGAAACTTCTATTATTTTCAGTATTATCAATACGAATTTTAAAAGCTTTTGAAATATTTTTCTTCAGCTTAAAATTGAAGATTCAAATTTTTATTCAACTTACAATAGATTAAATTTATAATTTAATCACCAAATTCAAAGTATATATTGGGGATTCAAATTAAATCATCGTTCAAATATTTAAAATTAATTAAATATTTTCAATTTAATTTGTTCAAAATTCTGGGTCGTTACAATCTTCCCCCCTTAAAAGAATTTCGTCCCAAAATTACAAGTTAGGAAAAATGATCCTTAACTCGTCTACTCTTTTTCACAATCTAAATAGTTTTATCAATTTTTCAAAACAAATCTTTCTACTAAAGATTCGTTATCATTTCAACTAAATTTTCAACTTCAATTATAGGTTTCAAAACAACATTTTTTTACTTCTCAATTCAGATTTAAATTTAAATTCAAATTTTAAACTTTCAAAATTTTCTAACACCCGAAATTTTCGAAAAATTTCGCCAGCATCTCCTTTGCGCGGCTAACACGGTACGACTACAAAAAGTCCCTACGGACTCTCAGATTTCAAAAAGAAAAGAAAAAGCCAAGCGGCTAGACAAGAAATCAGCAAATCTCATATTGAAATTTAAATACTTACCTTTTGTCGAGCAATTCAAATTTATCTTTGAAATCAAAATTCCAATCCCTTTATACACTTGTATATCCTACTAGCCATAATATCTAGTTACAACATTTAAACCATTTTGCAAATTCCATTACAAAATTTTCAATATATGACTTTTTATATCATCTCTAATTCACTATTGAAGTTACATATCTATTTTCATTCAATTTTACATTTCAAATTTCATTCGAATTCAATTCACAATTCCAATCTAATTTGGATTCAGTTTAACTTCTGAATATTGAATTTGATCGATTAACTTTCATTCACAACTGCATTATTTTAAATTAGTTTCATTTACTAATTCATTACAAATTCTAGTTCACTTTATTCAAATTTGTTTTCAACATTCAGTTTCAATTCCAGTTTTATCCTTTTGTTCATTTCCAAAATTTATTTACAATTCACTATTTTGGTTTATAACCACTCATATTTAACTGGATTTCAATTCGAATTCAATTTACCTTTCATTTATAATTATTGAATTTAATTCGTTTCAAACCTTATTCATTTGGTCAATATTCAATTAGCTTCACTTACTAATTTTAGTTTAATACTTCACAAATCAAATTCAATTCCAGTTTTATTCACTTACAAATTCAAAATGAATCTCAACTTTCAATTTCATTTTCTTGCACTTGCAATTGCAACTTTATTTATTCATTCACAAATTTATTCGTTTTCAATTTGAATCTCATTTCAATCAGATTTTCAAATAATTTATAAGTTTTCGACTTATTTACATTCCATTAATGAATTTTTATTTTCAATTATCTTCTTGAATTCTATTTCAATTTATAAATCACATTTACAATTCATATCTACAAATTTCATTCATATACAAATTTATTTCCTTATACTTCAATTCACATTTATAGATTTCATTTGTTAATGAACTTTAATTTCAATCACATTTACAATTTTAAATTAACAATTTCTATTGTATATGAATTCATTTTCTTATCTTCTTAATTCATATTTATAATTTCCATTTATTAAATGGATTTATCCCCAAATCTTTGGTTATACATTTTAATTTCTTATTCAATTCCATATAATAATGATAATAATTCAATGTTATCACTTTATAACAACCAAATATCCATATACTATGATAATTCATAGAAAACCATTTCTTTTATATACAAAAATAGTTTTGGGCAAAATTATTCCATTCACCCTATTTTAAAACAATATTGTGTCGGTTTATCTTGTTTAAGAGTTTAGAAATTCCTATCGATTACAGTTGGCCACCCTGCACCGACCAGAATCTATAAACAGTCAACCGATAAGTCAACACAATACAAAACAATTTCTTATTCACTAACAAATACGCGCTCATATCTATTATTACACTCACACTCATTCTAGAGTACTACTGACTCTATCTCTAATGAGTAACACCCAATAGAGCAGGGTTGTCGCTTAACCATATGCTCTAATACCACGTTGTAAGGACCCGATTCTTCGACTTCCGAATATAGACATCAATACGTCCACTGTATCGACTGCCAAACAAACGAATGCCGGAAAACCGAATACTTAGGGTTTTAAAAGAAGAGGTAGAAGAAAAGATAGAAGAAAAAGAGAAGAAGAATAACAGAACAACATCAGAAAAAGAAACAATATCAGAATCTCACATATCGCAGCGGAACAATATATAATAGATAAATGAATAATCTTTAAACAAAAGAACTATATCAATTTATACATACATCAATCAGAGTCAATATACAACTCAATACAACACAGCACATCAATGGACAGTTATATAAACTTGTCCTCATACAGAATACACAGCGGAATAATAAAAAGTATAGGTGATACGTTTCGCCATCAGCTTACTTCCAAAGCTCCAGAATATCCAGAATATCCTGATAACATAACTCTAGGCTGCCCGTGTGGAAAATGATGGGCACCCAGAGTTTAGAAGGGAAACAATAAACTCCGAGTCAGTCATGGTGACTGGTGTGAGATCGTAAAACAGTTTATCTTTAAAAGACAACAAAGGAATATTTTAAAATAGATTCGCAATGCTTTTGGAAAATGAAACTACCATAAGACCTCCCGCCACACACACAATGCAAACGCAGAATTGGAGGAGATTTCTTCTTATGATAGTCAAAGATGCTTACTATGCAAAAATCAAATCCTTTTTGATATTATTATTAGTGCATAGTGTAGAAAACATTTCGAAAGTACAATATAAATCTTAGCCAGCATAGGTACCATTATAGTATGCCTACAATAGCTACCATATTAGATGGCAGGTTCTACAACTAAAACCGTACAAGGTGCGTAATGGAGTTTGGATTTTCCAATAAATGGTCAGGCCAAGGAACTTCCCATTGCCACATGGAAACGCCTCTGGAAAGACGTCCCGAGAACCTAACCGGATCTCTGCCAACACAAGGCCGGGTTACCCCTAACTGGGTAACTACTGACACGAATATGTCATCCCCCGATCGTAACCGATCTATATCTGAGGATCCTCGATTTCCAACAACCACATAAGAATAATAATGCAGCAACCACATAGGTTAAGTATCTGGGCTCCATACCATGATACCACCTCTATCCAGAAGGAATGACATACACTAAAGGGGCGCTACCCCCTAATAACCTTGCCGCATCTTTCTTGTTTTGACCATTTCCGGGGTGTGAGGTCCGACGAAGTCTCGTCCACAAAGCTACGCTTTTAGAAAGCCATGCTTCGGGTCAAACAAATGAACAAAGTAATGATCACAAAGATAAATGATCAAACAAATGATCATATCACAAATGATCAAACAATGATCGTTTCACAGCAACACTCAGCATGCCACGTTACCAAATTGGGAGTATATTGTTGATAAATTTCAACTACATAACCTCTGAGCTCATACGTCTCAGAGAAGGGTGTTAAGCTAAGAGAATAAATTCTCTGCCACCAACAGAAATGTATTTGAAAGAAATCAGCTTTATATCTCAATTTGTAAGGTCAGACACACAACCATACAAGTCTGTTCCGGGATCGAACAGAACCGAAGGCACTTCTCACGAAGCCCTTGCAAATCCGGATAATTTTCTAATCACGTCCGGACATCCCGTCACTAAGGGTGATAAAACCTCTATATCGGAGATCAGCCGATGTAGAGTAACTCGACGGTAATCCTTCCGTTTTCAAAAATATCCGGTCTTCAACACCGGTCATCAAATGCAATTCATAACGACGTATCACATATTCGGAATGGGTTATACGACCCCAAGGTCCTTTCCCGGCTAACCCGAATAGTGAGCGCTTATTAAAAAATAAGTGTGGCATTCAAATTCATCCAATTCACAACAAATACCCATTCAAGGTAATTATTGATAGTCGGTTATTTAACTATCAATAAAGATGCGCAACATCATCAGATTCCAAATAATTTTCCAAATTATTTATTTTCCAAAATATCTTTACTAGATATATAATTTCCACACTTAACCGTTTGAAAACAAATTTCAAATATTCACTTTCGATATATCTTTAAGAAGATAAAATCTCAAAACGTTTCATTTCATATTGGAAAAGCATTTCCATACTTATTTAATAATAAGTAATTCACAAATCTATTTATTTTCAACATTTGAAAATATTCGATATACTTAAATCAATATTAAGTATATATTTCATTCTTTAAGGAAATCATTTACCATAACAACATCTATTTGAGTCAAAACGAATGTTGCGTAAAACATCGTTACGACGACTCAAAATCACTAGTATAGGGATTCGGAATTAAGATAGATGTATAAATCCCAATACTATATAAAACATTTCCTTTCGGAAATCATTTACTATAACAACAGTGTTATAGTCCACCATTTCCTTCTTTCCTCGAAAACGTCTATTTCAACAATGAATGTTGAAATCTATGGTTTCGATTTTTAACACAATTTAAAACATCATTAAAACAATTAACTTCATTTTTTAATGTCACTTCCCCAAAACATATCCATTTTTCTTAATAATATATTCACTGTCCAAAATCGTGAATATACTTCACTAACCAAATTTCACTATTTTCTACACATTTTATTTAAAGAATTATCCACTGTCCAAAATCGTGGATAAAATTCTCTTAATAACCTTCTATATTAAATTCATCAAATTTTGATTTATTTTCGGTTTTATAAAACAACGTTTATAAATTCTATTTCTATTTTATAACAACTTCGATTTATAAATCTCCTTTTTTTTTAGCTTCTAAAATTCACTTATCAAAATAAGTGATTTCGGATTTATAAACAACGTTTATAAATCACATTTATATTTTATAACAATTTCAACTTATAAAAATCATTTTATTAGCAAATTCTATTCATATCCCATCTAAGTGCAAAAATCTAATTTATAAGTAAATTACTTATAAATCTTTTACTGCACAACATCTATTCATTTTATACTTCACAATTTATAAATCTATAAATCTCATTCACTTATGATTTTTATTTCATCTCATTCTAACACTTACAAAACTCGTTTTAAAATTCCAATTTTTTAAATTTATAAATATCAACTTTTTAAATCTTTTAAGTAAACCGTTTATAATACTTTAAAAATCTCAATTTAAACCATTTTATAAATAAATCACACTTTGGTTATATTTCACAAAATTTTTAACTTTTATAACTTTAAAATTTAAACGTTTATTTATTTAAAATAAATCAATTCAAAAATTTAATAAAACGTATACTTTCAAATTCAAAATCACTTTAAAAAAGCTCTTTTAAAATCATCGTCGTTATTTTTAACTTCAAAAATGAATCCGATGATGCAACACACAAATTTGTCAATCACGACAACAAACATCATATATCATCATATGATAACAGAATATACAACAATATATGTAAATAAATAAATACTGGTGAGGAATCTAGTTGGATCCCTCCAACCTGTTTCCCTGCATCCACAGATGTTAGCACAATACCCATTCCACTTCGAGGTGTAATATCGCGGTATATGGGATTTAAAAATATATCATCCGCTTACTAACGGCGCAATAGGGTCTCATCCGCTATACAATGTGGGAAATCAATCAATCCAATATATACATATGCCAATATGTATATATTGCTATATATATAGATATATCTTACTATATCTAATATCACATCCAAACAGTCAATTAATCAAATCAATAACTGTAAAATCCAATTTTCATTCGAGTGAGAAAATCTCACCTTTAATTTGCAATCCATTTCCCATTTCCGCTTTGATTTCTCGTTTTGACCTTACTGTAATTGGGAAACCCAAGGCCACCATCGCGATTCGCCTGCATTGTTGCCGCCTCAGCCTTGCTCGTGCAATCGAGCACACCAACGAACATCGATGCCGATCCAATCAAGCCCTAGCTGCCTTCGCCCCGACTTGACAGCATCCACTTCCTTTACCGCCACGACCCCATCGTCGCTTCCCCTACGCGATTGAATCGCGATCTGTTTCCAACCCCAAACTTTGCCGCCTTCGACCAATGACGGCCACGAATGACTCGCGACTGTCACGCGAGCAAATCTTCCAATTAGCAATGCGCGCCTCCACCTAGATCTGAATTCGAACAGCTCGACTACGATGCCTACGCCCACGTGCGCCTTCGAGGTGGTTCCGCCTTTGCTCGATAAACTGAAAGGCTTCGACTTCGTGGATTCGAGAGGAAGAGGGAGGGTGGTTCGATATTTTAATTTCATTTCGATTTTGAATTCCTTCGTTTTTCCATTTTTCTTTGAAGCAAAACGAATTCGAATAAATGAAACGAGGATGAGAACGAGAATAAAAGGGGCTTCGGCCATTATTTTGATTTCAAACGAAGACGGTATCTGTTCTATTTTGTTTGTGAATTTTCTTTGAACAGATAAAGGAAGAGGAGGACGAGATGCTTTAAAATCGAACGAAGCATGGGTTACACGATTTCTTTCGTGATTTTAGGCTGAAACAAAGGGGCGTGATTTAAGGCGTGTTTTAATGGAAGGAAAGTATGCTGACATTGACCAAATTTTAAATTTAAATTTTAAATTGAATTCAATTTAATTTCAACGCGTTCTTCTATCGTGTGCTCACATAACAACTCCGATCGATACGAAATTTGAAATCCGATAATAATTCAATATTACGGACCCAATGGAACTTGTTTCGTCGAATTCCGAGACTGTGCCTCGGACGGCTATTTTTAAATATCGATTCGAACAATAGAAATGCAAAACTGATCAAAACTGTTTTCAATTTCAATTCTGAAACTTCTATTATTTTCAGTATTATCAATACGAATTTTAAAAGCTTTTGAAATATTTTTCTTCAGCTTAAAATTGAAGATTCAAATTTTTATTCAACTTACAATAGATTAAATTTATAATTTAATCTCCAAATTCAAAGTTATATTGGGGATTCAAATTAAATCATCGTTCAAATATTTAAAATTAATTAAATATTTTCAATTTAATTTGTTCAAAATTCTGGGTCGTTACATCAACTAGTGTCATATGAGCCATCTCGAATACAAACAATATTAATGATATACCTTTGGGAGATATGGAATTCGTGTGAGTTAGAATACCGGCAGAGCCTTCCTAAAAAAAGGAGAGAAGATAGGAAACTTTGGAAATAGTTCAGTACCTTTCAAGCCAGGATCTTTAGGATTATAATGAACCTCTAATGAGGATGCCGATGTAGTGTAGATGTCAGAGGTCATCTTGGTAGCAGGAATAGCAGTGGAAACTGGAGAAGGAATAACAATCTCAGTAGTTGGCAGCTCTGATGTCAAAGGAGTAGTAGTATATACCGTGGATCCTTGGAGGACAGAACCAAAACTCTCACCCAAATCCTTTAAACCAAGCTCAGATTGGACCCTATTAGATACTTCAGGATGTAGGAGGAGTTTGCCAATCGTGGGCGCTTTTATGTCTTCTTCCTTTAAAAGATCGAGCTTTAGCTCCTCCTCATCGATCTCAGCACTGTCCGAATGCTATCGGCCTTGTTTCAAAATCTCCTCCCAGGCCATGGCCAAATCCTATGAATATCCCTCTTCCAACAAACTTAAGTTTCCAAACCTGATAACATTTGTGTAAAACTGCCCAAGAAGAGGCTTAAATTTAGATTTAGCCTGATCCTCAATGGTCTTGACCCGCTCATCGGCCATCTTTGCTTGAGTCTAAGCATCATCCTTCATTCACAAGTGTCCAGTAACTCTTTGTAGAAATCCTGAGCTTGATTGAGTGCATCGTCTTAATCTTTGTTTTCGACCTCCAGCGGCTCATTTAACCTTGTTATTTCTGAGGCTTGTTCCCCCATAGTCTTCTTGAGGTTTTCATTTTCCAATGAGAGGGTATGACTCCTATGTTAAGCAGACTCAACTTACTTCTGCTAGGTCTAACAATCTTCTTTAAAGCACTTAATCTATTCCTCCAAGTTTTTCTCAACTTTAGCCAATGAAGCTTTATGCCCTAAAACCTCTTTATTAAGGTTTTTAATGATACGCTTGTCGTCTTATTCGAGCTATTTCATCCCTTTCACTTCTATTCTCCTTTTGTAAGATACTACAGAAATAGCCTCAGCTATCTTCTTCCATTTGTGATATTGATCATACATGTCATTTTCACAAGCTACGATGTCAAAACTAACTTTTGGTGGAACATCATTAAATGTGATGACCCACCTTTTTGTACGGTTTAAATCGACAATAAACCACACATATCTAACGCAAACCATTCAAAAGGGCAAATTATCAATAGGGTAAATAAGAAATAATAGAAAAGAAGGAAAGCAAAACACAGAATCTCGCAATGGAATGACAAAATATAATAATCAAATAAATAGTTCGTGAAGCTGTCTTACAACATACATTTGATTTCAATTTTTAAACATAATCAGAGTACAATCAACAAACATACCAAACTAATACATCGGAATAGTAATAGTAAATACAGTCTATCAAACTCCATCTTCATCTTCAAGGAACAATGTCTTCACACATTGAAATACTCAGGCCGACCCGAGCATAATGAAAAGACAAAACACTCGAGTCAGAACTAAAAGTTCTGATGTAAGTTAAATCAATAACAAGTAAATATGAGTGTGATAGCTTCAGAAATGTTTACGGGATTGTCCATCTCCTATCAAGTATACAACGTGAGTGCAATAACTTAAGAGATGTTACAAGATTTTCCATCTCCTAAGGATCCGTCAAACTATCTATATGTAGTAAGACCCGCTATATATGTAGTGTCTATTAGTAAAGTAAAGTATCAAAATAGCATTAAGGCTTTACATTGATCCCCCTTAACACATTTTTAAGCAGGTAGTCTATGCAGGTCTTGTACCACAACCAGTAACGTCGGTAGCCAATGAGTCCCCTATAGGTACCGTACTAAAACAAAATCGTAGTGGGCGCGTATAAGGATAAAAGTATGACAAGGCACGTGAGGCAATGCCCAAGGTAGGATACTACCAATTCGAGTCGCTTGACTGGTGGTAACCCTAACGACCCACCGCGAACATCCATGCCACAATCAAATCAAGGTGCACCGATCAAGCCAAAAATCAATATAGTAATACGAAGAACAGATGTTGCTAGAGGTAGCCAGCCTCATTGGTCAGGACAAGTCGTCGTCTTTTAGTCATTTCCAATTGACACAATTGTCGGGGTCTGTACATCATCGTTATCTTTCTTCAAATACAGTAAACGTCGCCAATTCAAGCTCTACATTCTGGATAACATCCATCGCGTACACAGTTTTTAAAGTGGTTCCGGTATTGGCAGAGAGTATTCCAATATTCGGCCCTGATCTCTTTAACAACCAAATGTCAATTTTCAAACCGGTTGGTTCTTTTTCATTTTAAGAACGAATCATACATCATATCAAAATATCAGATTCACTTCAAAATAATTTCAAATTCAAATAGGTTATACCTTCATATCAAAGCATTCGTATTTAAATCAATGATTTAAATCTAAATAATTCCCCTTTAAAACGGTTTGAATATTAAAATTGGTTTGAATAATTAAAATAGTTTTAATATTGAAAAATAGTTTGGAATAATTAAAATAGTTTAAAGATTGAAAATGGTTTAGAAAATAAAATAGTTTTAGTATTAAAAATAGTTTTGAATAATTAAATAGTTTGAATAATTAGAATAGTTTATATATTAAAACAATTTTATTATTAAAAGAATTTTTATATTAAAATAGTTTATATTAAAACTATTTCTTTCTTTCACAACAATTTGAACTCATGTTCTAATTTCAAATCACAACAAATTCAGTTTTTCGGCTTCCAATTCAAGTAAACTTCATATTCAAAATTCTATTTAAATCAGCCTTAATTCAAAACGAGTTCAATCTTTACTTCAAATTCAATATAAATGGTTCTATTCAAATGGCTGAAAGTTTCAATTCAAATTCTCATTTTACCAATTTAGTTCAAATCCATTTCACATCCAAATTTTGAAATACCAATTTAAACCATTTTAATTAAAGTAAATTCAAAGTTTAAATTAAAATTTAAACCTTTAAAGTAATTCACTTCCAATAAATTCAAATCGTACCTCAATTTCAACTTTAAGATTTCAAATTAAATCCTTAAACAAATTCATTTAAACAGTTTCAATTTCAACATTTCAAATCTCGAAATAGAAAGTAATTCGATTCATATAAATCAAAATTTTATTTTCTTTAAAACAATATCATTTAAACTAATTCAAATTTAAGATTTGTAACCATTTAATTTAACTAAAGTCGGTGTCCATATATAATTTTCTACCCTATAGCCAAGTGTTCAATTATTTTAATTTAATTACATGGATGGATATATATCATTTCAATCCATAATTAAATGACATATGTATATATCATTTCAACCTATTTCTTGATTCATTTCAATTTATTACAGGTGACATTTATAGGATGTCAAATAATAAATAGGGTAATAATAGGAATATATCAAAATAAATAACAACCATACATCTAATATATCAATCAATAGGCATCTAATTACAATCAACATCCAAATCAACCAATATATCAAAATAGTTACTAATTATCAATTGTCGGTGTTTAACTAGCAATTAATGCAATCTTAATTTAAATGTCAATTTAATACAATATAAAATTCAAATTAATTTAAATGTCAATTTAAACTACCAAACAGGAACCAATAAAATATTATCACTTCATGATTTCAATTTAACCAACATCAGAATATTTAGTATTGTGTGAGTGGGTTTAATCACTCAACTTTGATTTAAGCCCATTAAAAATCTAACTAAAGCCCAATATTTCAACTGTTTCAAATTTAACCAAACCAGTCTTTTATTGTCCAGAATTTTGATACAAGTCCAACGGAAGAAACCGCGCGTGAATCGGAGCTCGTATGTAAAAGTTATTCGAGTTAGAAGATTTAAAATTTAAAATTTAAATAAAATAAAACAAGGGAAAATTTGGTAACTATTTATCTCTTCCCAAACCCTAACGTTCAGGAACAAACAGAACACAAAAGCCGCCACCTTTGACCATCTACCGCCGCTACACACGCCGCCGTACCCAGATCCAACCATGCCAGAACCGCCGCCTCCAGCCGACCTCCCTGACCTCGCACGCGAGCCAAAGGCGCCGCCAATCCTGCTCCGCCACTGTCGCAGTAATTCACAAATTCTGGCAAACTTGTGGCGGTGATCGGTCACCATGGATCAACTCCACTTGGCCGCCTCTATGCTGCAGCAAATTCCGATCGTCGATTGGATGAAGATCCACCGTTGAAATCAAACTCAAGAATGAACAGCCGAGAATGTTTCGCCCAATTCTTATCAAACCGAGACTTGAATAGAAAAACAAATTGAAGACGTTCATTCCATTCGTCGAGAGCTTCGCGACGATATATTTTATGATAGGGTTTGAGCAGTCTGAATTTTTTGGATTAGATTTGAAACTGAAATTTAGGTTTTGGGATATTCACCATTGAGAAGAAACAAGTTTGATTAGAAAGTACGTACAGAAAAAATAGAACAGAAGGATGCTAGGGTTTCATAACAACATATATATAGACAAAGATGGAATAGGAATAGATGGAACAGATATTGATTGGGCCAAAGCGTTAACAAATGCCCGAAAAGCCTATTTCGTTTCTGAAACGAAAGTTGATCATCCTATATATCGAAATATTGGTTTTTAATATCTTTAAACTCAATGAAACTAATTTCAAACCCTAATTCTATTGTATATAGAAGTTAGCTTTAAAATCAAATTACATTTATTTTTACACATTAATTTAAAATCAAATTTACATTCAAACAGTTATTGCTTATATTCAAATCTATATCATTAAATTATGTTCTAATATGCCTTACCATCTTTACCTCATTGAAATTTGTCGTTTTAGAATTCATTTAAGATCAAGTTATATATTCTAACAATTTTTTACATTAATAAATCATAAATTTTAATTTCTGACAATATTAAATTTCAAAGTCTTATTTTATTTAATATTTTTAATAGTAAAAAATACGGGACGTTATAATCTCCCCCACTCAAAACTTTTCATCCCAGGAAAGGAACAAGAAAGAATCAAGAAATTTAACATATTTTATTCATAACAGTCAATTTATAAACAATTAAACCTACATATTTAAGTCTAATATAAATTTGAAAATAACTCAACTTCCATGAAAAAATTTCTAAGTCCTAAGTTTACGAAAAATTTCGGTAGTGTCTCCTTTCCGCGGATAGGTCCGAAAAAATAACAATATCAATAATTACATTGTATATATCCTATTTCAATAATAAAGCATCCCAAACCATGGGAAAAACAATTAAATACTGCTACAAAAACATAATCTGAAAACGTACCTATTTGTCGGGCAACCAAAACTCTATTTATGAAACCAAAAGCAACCGCTATTGCTTCCATAAACCTGTATCTTACTTACATGATCCAAAAGAATTAAAATTATGTAAAAGATCAACATACTATTTGTTCCCATCAATAGCACAAGCAACACTACATTTATAATAATCATATGCTAACAAAAGCAATACAACCGTTATATGCAAATAAAGAATCCATCATGTATCCATAGCAATCAAAACTAATGGTTTGTCCAGGTTTAGAAACTTTTCATCGTACAAGGGTGATAAATAACTACCAAGTGTACCTTACGCTCCACAGTCTTAGATAATTACTCAATAGCTTATTCATACAACCTCAAACATATTGAAGTGTCATTTCCCAAACTTCCCATAAGCCAAACAATAAATAATTCAAATATTACTTAAGTTTGTACGATGTACATATATCATCTGTACACTATCAATTCTGATCGCTTGCTTGAATACATAAATTTCACTTTCGAACTAGTATTATTAACTCGACTACTCTAGTGCGAAATCTGATTCGATTTCTTGATTAGAAATCTCCATTCTCCTTGCATAACCATAAACTATGATTGAAAACTTAAAAATCATATCAAAAATCCGTATCAAGCGTTCGCCGTCAAGAATCGAGTGAAAAATCCTAACTGGGAATTGTGTGAGTTACCACAAATCATGTATTCGAATCTAGATCAAAAATGTTATGCGGATAAAATGATCTACGTACGACTTACATATTTTACTCTATTGGTTTCTTTAGCACATCTTTTACTTTTCATTTATTTTAATTCTAATTCTGTAACAACCCACCTTTTTGGACGTTTCAAATCGACAACAAACCACACATGTCAGACTCAAACCATTCATAAGGGAGGATTGTTAATGGGGTAAATAAGAAAAAAAGAAAACAAAACACAGAATCTCGCAGCGGAATAACAAAATATAATAATCAAATAAACAGTTCATGAAGCTGTTTTACAAATAACATTTGATTACACTTTTACAATTCAAATCAGAGTTATACATACATCAGAAATAAACAAATAATGCAGCAGAACACAGAATGTAGTGAAATAATAAATAGCAATAATATACTGAATCTTCGTCTTCGTCCTCCAGAAAATAAGTGTCTTCGCTAAACTAAAATACTCGGTCTGACCCGAGCGTAAAGTAAAACAAGAACACTCGAGTCAGGACTAACATTCTTATTTAAGTAAGTCAACTCAAGTGAAATGTACAGATAACTCAATAAGTGAAATGCTTAGGTTTAAATAAACATCATCTTTCACACTATAAATCAGTTCAGTTCAAATACCGACTTTATGTTCGTTTCCAATCAATTCATTATCAAATCCAACTTCAGATTTCAATTTTTCACTTAAAGCTATTAAGTTAAAATCAAACAACAAGTTTAAATCTAAAAAATCCAATTAAAACTTTCATTAAATCAATAAAATTCCAATTTCATAATTTCAAGTTCAAACACAAATTTAAACTTACAATATTTCAATTTTATTTCTAAATCAATTTATGTAAACCCAAAGTGGTTTTATATCGGGTATGTATCATTTCAATCCAAAGTGATTTTGCTAACATATCACATGTGTCACATATCGTAAACAACATAAGTGAATATTTCAAATTCTAACATAACATATAAATATATAACATGACATATATACAAGGAACTTGCAAGGTGATTTACAATAAATTAACATGGCATATCATTTTTCACAAACATAACACATTATTTCCACATAGCATATGTGACATGTTATTAACATAGCATGTGCAACATATGATTTTATTAACTAACACATTTATTTCAACATAGCATAGGTGATGTATTTCAACAAGGCATATACAAATATTTTTTCTAACATAACACATTTTTTTACATATCATATGTGATGTATTTCAACATGGCATATAAAAATATATTTTTCTAACATAACACTTTTTTTTACATATCATATGTGATGTATTTCACATACATATGTGACAATTAATCAAATCAACATAACATACTACTTGTGACATATAAAACAACATGTGCATGTGAATATCATAACACAAATTCAAGGGAACATAACAACATATATCACATATTCATATCTAAAGCAAACATTTCTTATAACATTTCGATGTTTATTTACCTAACAATAAAAATGTTAATCGTGAGTGATTGCTCACCTTTCGAGGTTAGAGAGTTTTTGACAACACAAATATGTAGATCCTAGTTGAAATCCAAACACGACAAGCTAACCAATCTTATCCATAGCAACAATCTAATAGAAAAGCAAAGCACGACAATGCACATCGAACTGATTGAGTTTTCTTCTTTTTTTTTAGAGAGAAGAAGCAAGGGGAATTTGTGGATTTAGAAATTTTGGAGTTTATGTAGTTTTGAGGATGGAGGAAGTGTGAGCAGAAAGCTTCAGATAGAGGAATGAGAAACAATCTGTACGTACTTTGGTTTTGTTCTCTAGTGAAGTCAATAGGTTGGAAAGTGGGAAGGTGATAAAAGAATACAAAAATAAAGTAAGCTTTTCAAAGAAACGACGTGGTTATGTGTTTAATAAATATAAACATGAACAGGCTAGCATGAATGATGCATGTGCATTAAATCTGAATTGTTAATGGACGAATTAGTGCAGGCAGAAGTTATGGAAAAGAGTGAATATTAAAAGTTGTAACGTGTAAAAATAAATGCTTAGATGAAAATACAAGAGGTATATAAGAATTAGGTCGAATAAAAGTGGGTAAGAGAATGTATAGCTAACAATAAGAATGGAAAATGAATATATAGAGAATAAATGAAGGTTTTATGAAATAAAGAGAGAGGTTTTTTTTTTAATACGAATAGCTGAAATGTGAGAGTAAACAGGCAGAAAAATATGAATGAGATAGTAGTTAGAAAAGGCAATAGAATATGAAACGTGCATGGATATGAATTCATGATGAACATCACCTTTCATACTTCAAAAGGAATTTAATGTCACATGAATTCAATATGGAAATATTTTTCAATTCAATTAATTTCTTTAACTCCAAATCAACACAACTTTACACCTATCTAAAAGTTTTATTAACATACAGTAAATAAAATTTGAACACACCAATTAAAGTAACGATGACCACCGCTACATAAAATAAAAGGAGAACCATGATTCCAAATTCCAATTCAAAATCGGCGTTTTTCTCATCGCACAATCATGAACATAAAATATTTAATTTATTATAAATTTTACGATTAGTATTAAAATCACTTCCATACTGCCAAAGATTACTATTCAACGACCGTAAAATATTGCATCAAAATTCAATTTTTTTTTCTTTTTATAAAATTACACTTACTTTAAAAACAACAACGTTTATTTTGTTTTCATTAAAACATACTTTTTTTTACAATAACGTACATATCTTTCGTTAAATCCATTAATTACAATTAATGGGTTTTTTTTGCCTCTTTAATATTGAAAGATTCCAAATCGACATAGTTTTAATTAGTTTCAAAATTACACTTTAAAGCAGATCCTGTACATTTCATTTATTAAACGCCATTAAGTTCAATTAAATTATCTTTCCCTTTTATTGAAAGATTTCAAATTAAATCCACGACAATAAATTTCAACATTAAAATTTAAAACGGAAAATAATTAATGGATAGATAATAAAAACAATTGAATTCTTTTTACAGTAACTTAAATACATTTGTAGAATTGTTGTTTACACATAAGATAATTAAAACAACCGAAGTCATTTTACAGTAACTTAAATACATTTATAGAACCGTTGTTTACACATAAGAGTTATAAATTAACTTGCTTAAATAGATTATTTTCCTACTCTTGTAATCCATCTGTATGCTAAAACATAGTTCAAATATATATATATTTCTTCCTTTAAATCAATCATTCTATTCTTTATTTTAATGAAATTAAACCTACATTCACAAATGAAACATTCATTTCATTTGATATAAATGTTCTTTTCATTAAATCAACTTTCCTTATATTTTCATAAAACATAAGCTACATTTAATTACACCTATTAATTTACAATTTGGTGTCCTCTCTACCATTAATTGAAATTATTCAATTACATTAATTTCAATTGTTTACAAAGGTGAATTTAAAATGAACAAAATAAATGTAATGAGAAATAGAACAATTATTTCCTATTTAATAGTAATTTAAACATAATTACACACTATTGGATACAAACAGAAATTATACATTTCTTACCAAATAATAGTTTCTCGTCTCTGCAATCAATCTTTCAGCTACCAAACATTTCAAATAAATAAACATATGATTTCTTATTTAATAAAGAAACATTTATTATTCTTCATTAACATTTATTATTCCAATCAATTGGAAATTTACATTCAGACAATTGTTAATTTCACTCAAACCAACGCTATTAAAATACACACTAGCATTTGTTATCATCCTTACATTATTGCAAACATGTTTCATTAATAGAATTTTTAATTAAGCTCATAACTTGGATTATAATTAAATTTGTATCAGTAAAATCTTACAAAAAAATTCCTAACAATTTTATTCAAAAATCTTATTTAATTTAATATTTTTAAATGTTTAAAAATATGGGTCGTTACAATCTCCCCCACTCAAAAATTTTCATCCCCGAAAAGAAACAAGAAGGAATTCAAAAATTTGTTATATTTTATTTAAAACAGTCAATTTATTAATCCGAAAACGTACCTATTTGTTGGGCAAACAAACTTTATTTATGAAACCAAAAGCAGTAACGGTTGCTTCTATAACCTGTATTTCACTTTTATAATCCAAAGAGTTAAAATTATGTGAAAGAATAATATTTCAGTTATTTCAAATCAATAGCACAAACAACATACAATATATCACAATCATATGCACACAAAACTATACAACCATCATAGACAACAAAGAATCCATCACACATCCATAGCAACCAAAACTTATGGTTTGTTCAGGTTCAGAACTTTTAATCGTACAAGGGTGATAAATAAACTAATAAGTGTACTTTATGCTCAACAATTAGATTATTCATACAACCTCAAACAATTAGAAGTATTCTTTCCCAAACTTCCCATCAACCAAACAACAAGAATTTTAAATTTACTTAAATTTATTCTACTAGTTTTTTTCCTCATCATTTACCATTCCATTCATTTATTTATATAAAAGATCAATCACTTGCATAATTTGTTTTCCATTAAAGATTTAAGTCATTAATGAATCATTTCATAAAATACTACTTAAGCTCCTACTGCCTTACCTAAGTTTATAACTTAATTCTGTTATAGAATAAAAATTTAAGTTTTTGGTATTCGCTCTTGAAGAGAAAAGAAATATTTCAATATATCTAAAAATTCAATTAAAACATTTAATCTCATTCACTTAGTAAGAATATAAGATATATTTAAAACATCCTCATAGCATTTTGCAAGGATTTTCCAAAAAGTTTAAACAATGTTAAAAGTTTATATCAAAACATATGATAAGCTTTTAAAAAAAAAGTTCCTTAAATTCGATAATTTATTAGACTCATTATTTTAAAATAAGTATAAACTCTAGATTATTAAACTGAAACTAATAGTATACTCAAATCTTACATTAAATATCCAAATCAAAGTATAAAATTTCATATCTTCATAATTAATTGTACACACTTGTTTTAAAACGAATATTCAAATCATGGAAAAACATTTATTATGGTTTAATACAAAATTAAAATAGTAAATAAACCTACAAATTTACTATTAGTACTTCGAAAGCAAGTAAATATTTCAAACCATACCTCCAAAATAGAGATTCAAATTCATTTGTCAAGTATATTACCATAAATGAACTTCGCAAATCAATTTTTTTTTCATTTATATAATACCTTTAAATTATACATTCAAAGAAACTTATATAAATTTTACTTGAAATATTCATTTGAAAACTTCATTTGCAAATCAATCATCTTTAATACTTTACGAAAAAATTCATCTGTAAAATTTCTTGCTTCATATATAAATACCATTTAAAAAATTTAAATAACATCTTTATAAATATAGGTAAACTATTTGAAAACAATTATTTACATCATTACTTATATTTAAAAAGAAGTTATTGAAAACCTTAAATCCATTATTTATAAATTTTATTAGTTTTAAATCTCAAAATACTTTTAAACATCATTAATAAATCAATAATCATTAACTTTAAATACATTTTATTTAACTAATAACTTCCCACAATATTTACAACACTAATAATTTACTATTAAACCATGTTTTACATAAATAAACAATATTTTAAACATTTTAAAGTATTTAGAAATGAAAAAAATAACCAAAATATCTTTTATATAATACTTTATCAAAATACTTTTATAACTCGATGTTTTAACAAGTTTATCCTCGTTCTTGCAGACTTTGGTCGTACGTTGATCAAGCGTAAGACTAGAATTCTCCAAGTACTTAGTAGACCTGTTTCAACACCTAGTGAAAAATACTTAAAAACAGGTATGAGAAGTACCACTCAAAATTTGATGTCAAATGATGATGTTACGTTAGCATTGGCCCGTTGCTGATCCAGAATTTACGCAATGGACACAAAACTTTCCAGAAGATCCTTCCACCTTCCGGATTCCAGAAAAATATCGTAGCCATTTTGTAAACAAAGGACCATCGACCCCTGCTGCAGTGGTAACTGCTGATTCAATGATTTATGCAACGGATGCGCTTCCTTCCCGGAAGATCCATAAACAACAGATCCCAGGATCGAAAGTGCCTCCATTGGGTAAACTAAAGAACCATCTACCCTGGAAAAAAAATCGAGGAACTCATGAGTTTAAGTCCGGACAACCATATCGGTTCGAATCCATTTCTGAATTCACCCAAGTATATTAGGGTTTATCGGTCGAATCCATTCCTGGATTCCCCAAGTCCATCTGGGTCGAAGCATATCACACTATACTTCTTTGTGGAGGGTACTTCCCCATACCTTTTACTTCAAAATATAACATACCATATATAGTACCCTTTTAAAATAATAGCTTCAAATATCGCACTTATATAAATTCCATTATATATAAGATTTCATTTTCAAATAAAGTACTTTCCAAAATCAATAATCTCGAATATATCAAATCATTCTTATATAAATTCCTTTATATGTAAGATTTATCTCTTTAGATCAAATACCTTCTAAAATCAACAGTTTTAAAAATCACCTTATACTTATATAAAGTCCGTCTTATACAAGAATCAAAATTTTTCCAAAATCAACTTCGCTGTACGAAAAGCCACATGGGATTGAACATCTTTGCTTTATAAAAGGTTTTGAATTTAGAATAGTTTTGTACATAAAATCGTTTTGTGAAATAGTTTTGTATATAAAATAGTTTTGTAAAATAGTTTGTAAATAAAATAGTTTGTAAAATAGTTTTGTAAAAATAAAATAGTTTGTAAAACAGTTTTGTAAATAAAATAGTTTGTAAAATAGTTTTGTAAATAAAATAGTTTGTATAAGAAAAATAAAAGAAAATAGTTTTGTGAAATGGTTTTAAATTAATAGTAGTTTTGCATACAGGAAAAATTCCAATTTAAATTACAAAGATATCCAACCCAACGACTTTCAAATTCAGCGTCAAAGCATATCAATAATATTAGAACATAAGAGGTACATATGTCATCATTTCACAAAATCACATTCGATCGCTCGCTCGAGTACACAAGTTTGCTTTCGAACTAGTATTTTTCATTCGACTTCCCTAATGCGGACTTCGATAAGGTTTCTTCACTAGAAATCAACATTCTCCTTGCATAGCCATATACTATGATAGAGAATTCTAGAATCAAACCAAAAATCCATATCAAATATTCGCCATCAAGAATCGAATGAAAAATCCTAACACGAAGTGGTGTAATTCACATAGAACTTGTGTACTCAAATCCGGATATTTTTGCGAATAAAACAATATACATACAACATACGTAATTATTCTAATTTGTTTCATCACAATTACATTTCAATTAAATTCATTTTTAATCTCATTGATTAACACAAATATCACTTCATACTTTAATATTTGTTTCACAGAATTTCTCCAATTAATATAAAACATTAATGTATTCATTCTCATAAAATTGCTTATATTTCTCTTCACTTTAAATTACATTCATTTCACATGTAATATTTCTGTAACGACCCGTATTTTCACGGATCGAAAAGTTCGTCAAATCTGGAGTTTTAGCATTTTTGCCATTTCAGATTTTAGGCAAAAATTTGCCTAAGTCCTAAGTCGTTCACGACTTAGGATGAGTCGTGAGTCGTATACGACTCAGGAGATAGGAGGGACTCAGGGTCTTGGCTAGTTAAGGGTGTAAGGATAAGTCGTTTGAACGACTTAAGGGGTAGGCGCGACTTAAGGACTGGACGAGTTAAGGGATGAGTCGTATACTTACTAAGTCGTAAGTTGTAAGCCTAGTTGAGTCGTACCTACTGATGAGTCGTACCTACTGATGAGTCGTACCTTCTGATGAGTCGTACCTACTGATGAGTCGTACCTTCTGATGAGTCGTACCTACTGATGAGTCGTACCTTCTGATGAGTCGTACCTACTGATGAGTCGTACCTTCTGATGAGTCGTACCTTCTGATGAGTCGTACCTTCCGATGAGTCGTAGCTTGGTTAAGTCGTAGGGGGTGGTTGAGTCGTGGGGGCTTAAGTCATAAGTCGGAAACGACTTAGGAGATAGACTAGTTACGACTTAAGGGCAGTTTTCAGCTATAAATAGGAGGGGTTGTTCTCACTTTTTGGGCATCCGGATTTTGAAGCGACGAAGTGCTGCCATTTTGAGAGCTCGACTTCTACACTTCTTCACTTCTTTTCTCCACTCTAATCTAGTGCTTACATCCATCCAAGTTGAAGATCAAGATTGAAGATTCAAGAGCTAAAGTTGAAGATCTTCAACTTTTCAAGAGAGATTTCTTCGTTTGAAGCGGATTCGTGATAGATCAAGCTTGATCCTTCGCTGTCCAGATCTGAAGCGTGTTGATTTGGGTTTGTTTAGGTGATTTGGTGAGTGGTGATTATCTCTCACACGGATCCAAAGGAGTATATCGGATTGTTGGCTCGATTTGGTGTTAAAATAGAGATTTCCATGCATTTTCTTCATCCTATGTGTAGATCCATATAGATCCATTATTCATGAGGATGTTACATCCATTTTATCATATGTTAACCTATGCAAGTTCATTCATCAAGTTTGTAGAGATATAATCCATGTTTTCATGCTTATTGGACTTTCAACTCTTTAATTACGAAAATGCCATTATTGTTATAATTGTCTACTTAGATCATATTTGAATGCTTGATTGTTTGGATTGATGTTTGATTTGATTGATTGTTATGAACTAGATGATTGATGATTAGATTTAGACCAAAGACGATTCAAAAGCTAAAGGAAAGGCTCTTGAATTGGGAAAGCTGCTCGTGGCATATGTAGCGGGATGATGAAGCTCTTATGCATAGATTCGATGATGTGATGTTGGGATGAGGCTTTGCGAGGATGTAATGAAGCGAGGCAATCACATGATGAAGACTTGGTCTAATCCAGACGGGATCATCCCAAGCATGTTGATAACTCGGTGATATGATTCGAGTTGAGGATAATGAATGGATATGAGAATAGTCGTCGAGGAGGATGACTAGGAGGCTTAGATAGCATCGTTGTTGAAGGTTCTAGCATGCTCTAAGCAAGAGTACGTTTGGGCAGATTCGATAGTCCCAACGGCCAACTGTTGATGGTCGAGTACTCTGGGCAGATTCGATAGTCCTAGGCACGGGCTGCGACGACGTGCGGGAGTCATGTCTAGAACCGGGGTTTTCATTAGCCCTTGACGGACGGCTGAAAGAATGTGCCGGTCATTCAATTAACGGTGATATCGAAGCAATGATAACAGTGATAGCCAGAGTCATGGATGTTTGGTTGTATCGTCATTCGGACTCAAGAGCGGTATTTTCTGGGTGCTTATCTGATTTAGGCCTTGGTACTTGGAAAACATCGCCCTTGACTCGAGTGATAGTAGTTTTACTTTAAATTGTATGCTCTGCTATGTTTGCTTCTGCTTAGTGTGTGTCTGGGGGCTATCACTGTAGAATGAGGTTGGAGTGGGAGGGTTGTATTCCTATTCCTTTTCCTTTATGCTATTTTGGTATGTTGTTAGTTAATTTACTGCTCACTAAGACTGTTGTCTGACTCAAGGCTTTATGTTTTAATTCTTATTGCCTTGGGCTGTTCTTCCATTTTGGGACGGGCAGACTAGGTAGCAGGTGACAGGTGCTGTTCTCTTCTCACGATGCTGATATCGAAGACGAGCTAGAGGGTTGCATATTATCTTCCTATATGTACTGGATATTCCGCTGTTTTGTTTTCTCTGAGAGATATGTAGTGAGGCTTGATGTATTGACTATGTGGATGCTTGTATTCAACTATTATGGAGTTTTATATGATGTCATTTTGTTCTGTAAAGCTTCACTATACATATGTTCTATTGTATTTTGTCCATGCGCTGTGAGAAATACGATAGATTCTGTTGTTTCAATCTACCCTGACAATCGTCCATGGTCGCCTGGCACACTTTACAGCGCTCTATCTTTAGATTCGGTGCAGGGGTCATGGGCGGTCGTCACATTTGGTATCAGAGCATTGGTTAATCGATTTTACCCAACGCTCGCCGTCGTAACTACGTATGAGAGACGTAATTGTATTTTGATGGATGATTACTATATATAATATAGTAGTTTAGCAGTAAGTTAGTCCTTTATGCAGTTGTTTCTCTAGATGTTCTAATCATTCCTTTTTATAGATATTGAGAATGAGTCGAAGAGGGAGACCAGCTGCTAGGGAAGGCCGTGCTACTGAAGAGACTGCTGATTATGCAGCCATGTTCGAAGCTATGATGACTTCGATCATGAGAAGGATACCAGTTCCGGGGCAGCAGTTGATGTTGGAGTTCAAGTCCAAACTCCGAAACCAGTGGATTTTGCTAAGTTGTGCAAGGATTATACTGCTCTTGGAGGAAAGGTTTTCTTGGGAACAGAATCAACTATCGAAGTCCAGAGATGGATAGATGCTTGTAGAAGGATCTTTGGTGATTTGGGAATTGATGATGCAACTAAGAGGAAGTTGGCATCAAGACAGCTTCAAGGGAGAGCCTCTGATTGGTGGAACTCTATTACCATCAATACTGCGGAGGAAGAGATTACTTGGGAGCAATTCCAAGCTAGATTTGAAGCTAAGTTCATTTCTACAGCTCAGAAGTCTGTTCTGTTCAAGAGGTTTGTGGAGCTCAAGCAGGGTGGAAGATCCGTTCTTGAGTATGTTTCTGAGTTTGAAGCTTTGTCCAAGTATGCCCGGTCATATATTGAATCTGCTTATCAGAAGAATGAGAAGTTTGTGACCGGCTTGGATAGTTATCTTGGGAGGCAGTTGGTGGATCATTTGGACGATTCATTTGAGAAGCTTGTGGAGAAAGCTCTTAGGCATGAGAGTCTGTTTCCTAAGGATGGATCTGTTGTTGCTGTGACCAGGGAAGAGTCTAAACCCCAGCAGGGTGGAAACAAGAAAAGGAAGCAGCAGCAGCAGAAGGGTAAGGATGGCCAGAAGAAGCCGAAAGGCGAGGTGACTTGCTACAATTGTCAGCAGAAGGGCCATTTCTCTAAGGATTGTAAGAATCCGAAGGCACCGATGAAGTGTCACAACTGTGACAAGCCAGGGCACATCAGGAAGAATTGTCCAGAACCGAGGAAGGACAGGCAGATTGTGCAAGCTTATGCTTTGGGAGCTGTTCCGTCGTCTTCAAAAGCTCCTACTGCTGAAGAGAAGGGAAAGAGTGTAGTGGTTCAAGGTACTCTTTTCCTATGTGGTGTTCCAGTTAGAGTTCTGTTTGATACTGGAGCGTCGCATTCGTTTGTTTGTAGTGAACTCGTAGGCCGGTTAGGTTTGGAACCGGATATTGTTGATAGGCCATTGGTTGTGACTAATCCAGTTGGGGGTTCGTCTTGTTTGTGTATGTTATGCCGTGGTCTAGTTGTGTCAAGTCATGGTTGCTCTTTTGTTTGTGATTGCTTTGTTCTGAACTTTGCGGGGTTCGGAATTATCTTGGGTATGGACTGGCTTAGGAAGTATGCGGCTAAGGTTGATTGTGAGAGGCTGGAGGTGACAGTCGAGAATGTGGAGGGGCGAAAGGTTGTGATACGATGTAAGCATGAAGAAGGCGTCTTCATGAGCTTCATGTATTCGCTAGTTGTTCCACGGGATGGACTGTCTTTAGTGCCAATCGCAAATGGATTCGAGGATGTCTTTGACGAAGTCAAAGGGTTGCCGCCGCATAGAGAGATCGAGTTTCGTATAGATCTAGTTGAAGGAGCCAGACCTGTTGTGATGCCTCTTAGGCGGATGGCGCCTAGGGAACAGCAGGAGTTGAGGGTGCAAGTTGATGACCTTTTACAGAAAGGATTCATTCGGCGTAGTGTGTCCGAGTGGGGTGCACCAGTTGTGTTTGCAACCAAGGCAGATGGGTCGTTGAGATTGTGTGTGGATTATCGTGAGCTGAATAAGGTAACTAAGAAGAACAAGTATCCATTGCCGAGGATAGATGACTTGTTTGATCAGCTTCACGAAGCTAAGGTGTTTTCTTAGATGGATTTGGCAACGGGATTTCACCAGTTGAGAGTAGCTAAGGATAGTGTGCCGAAGACTGCTTTTAGGACACCATCCGGTTTCTTTGAGTGGCTGGTAATGCCGTTTGGATTGACTAACGTGCCAGCATATTTTGTGGATCTTATGAATAGAGTGTTCAGAGATCAGTTGAACAAGTTCGTACTTGTGTTCGTGGATGATATTCTGATTTATTCCAGAACGGAGGAAGAGCACAAGACGCACTTGCGTATTGTTTTGGAAATCTTGCGGAAACATCAGCTGAGGGCTAAGTTTTCGAAGTGTCACTTCTGGAAGAGTGAAGTGAGGTTCTTAGGCCATGTGATTTCTGGAAGTGGAATAGCGGTTGATCCCGCTAAGGTGGCAGCAATCCAGGATTGGGTTAGACCTAAGAATGCATCTGATGTGAGAAGTTTTCTTGGATTAGCAGGATATTATCGACGGTTTATCAAAGACTTCTCCAAGATAGCTGCACCATTAACAGGATTGACGAGGAAGAACCAAGTGTTCAGTTGGGATGCTAAGTGTGAGCAAGCTTTCGGAATCCTGAAAGAGAGACTGACAAGTGCTCCTGTTTTGACTATTCCTAGTGGGAATGATGAGATGGTGGTTTACACCGACGCATGTGGTACTGGACTTGGAGCAGTGCTGATGCAGAAGGATAAAGTTGTTGCGTATGCCAGTCGACAACTGAAGCCGCATGAAAGGAATTACCCAACTCATGATTTGGGATTAGCGGCGATTGTTTTTGCTCTGAAGATGTGGAGGCATTATCTGTTGGGAGTTCGATTCGAGTTGTTTACGGATCACAAGTCGTTGAAGTATCTTTTCTCCCAAAAGGATTTGAGTCTTCGGCAGCAACGTTGGCTAGAGTTTTTGGCATCATATGATTTTGGTATAGCTTATACTCCGGGAAAAGGTAACGCAGTGGCAGATGCGTTAAGTCGAAGACATGCAGGATTGGGAGCCATGTTTTCAGAATGGAAGAGTCTCGAGTATTTAGCTGGATTTGACTTCAGACCTAGATGTGAACTGGAACCTGAGATGTTGGCAAACTTATCGATAAGACCTTCTCTTGTGGAAAGGATTGGCGAGAGCCAAAAGCGAGACGATAAGCTTGTCAAGATTATCCGTGATTTGGAATCTGGCTTGGATCCAGAAAAGGATAAAGGATTCAAGGTCGATCGAGAAGGTTGGCTTCGGAAGCAAGGACGACTAGTTGTTCCCGATATAGACGAATTGAGGAGTGAGGTTCTGAAGGAAAGTCATCACTCGAAGCTGACAATTCATCCAGGTGGAAATAAGATGTATCGGGATATAAAGAGAACCTACTACTGGGAAGGTATGAAGAAGGATGTTGGAAGTTTTATTTCCAAGTGTATGAACTGCCAGTTGGTCAAAGCCGAACAGAAGAAGCCAAGTGGATTGCTTCAGCCATTAGAAGTTCCTACATGGAAGTGGGAGCAAGTGTCGATGGATTTTATTGATGGATTACCTAGAACCAGAACGGGAAATGAAGGAATTTGGGTCATTGTGGATCGTCTGACCAAGAGTGCAAGATTCATTCCTGTTCGATCGACTAGGACTGCATCAAAGTTGGCTGAGTTGTATGTTAAGTGGATAGTTCGATTCCATGGTATTCCGAAAAGTATAGTGAGCGATCGAGATCCATTGTTCACTAGTGGATTTTGGAAGAGCTTCCAGGAAGTTTTGGGAACCGAGTTGTGTTTGAGTACAGCTTATCACCCTCAAACAGATGGTCAGACCGAGAGAGTCAACCGAGTTTTGGAAGATCTTCTTAGAGCATGTGTTTTGGATTTCGGAGGATCATGGGAAGATCACCTTCATTTGGTGGAATTTTCATACAACAACAGTTACCAGTCATGCATTGGTATGGCACCGTATGAGGCATTGTATGGAAGACCGTGTAACTCTCCGACATGTTGGTTAGAGACTGGAGAAAAGTTGATACTTGGGCCAGAGATGATTCGACAGACTTCGGATTGCATAGAGATCATTCGGCAACGAATGAAGGCGGCCCAATACCGTCAGAAGAGTTATGCCGATAAGCGTCGAAAGGATTTGGAATTCGACGTAGGAGATATGGTTTTTGTGAAGATTTCTCCACTGAAGAATGTTATTCGATTCGGGAAGAAAGGAAAATTGACTCCGAGATTTGTTGGACCATTCCCGATCATCGAGCGAATTGGAAAGCTCGCCTACAGATTGGAGTTACCGGAGAAGATGTCGGGTGTGCACAATGTTTTTCACGTATCATATCTACGGAAGTATGTGCACGACTCGAATACCGTAGTTTCTGCTGATAGCTGTGAAGATTTCGAAGTTGATCCAGTCGATAGAAGACCTCGTAAGCCGCTTCGTGTTGTTGAAACTGACACGAAACAGCTTAGGAGGAAGGTAGTTAAGTTGCTCAAGATACAATGGAGTGATGATGATAACGACTGTACGTGGGAGGTGGAAGAGAGGATGAAGGCAGCTCATCCTGAACTCTTCAAGGTATGGCCCTACGGTGTCATCTCATCTCGCGATATTGTAACTTGTTCTAAGTCTTAGAATTCTGTACGCTAAGCTAGAATTGGATGCATGGTTTGTTGATTGCTATGGATGGTAGGCGTACAGAATAGTCTTTGATTGCTTTGTTTGCTTGGAATTTCGGGGGCGAAATTCCTAAGGGGGAGAGAATGTAACGACCCGTATTTTCACGGATCGAAAAGTTCGTCAAATCTGGAGTTTTAGCATTTTTGCCATTTCAGATTTTAGGCAAAAATTTGCCTAAGTCCTAAGTCGTTCACGACTTAGGATGAGTCGTGAGTCGTATACGACTCAGGAGATAGGAGGGACTCAGGGTCTTGGCTAGTTAAGGGTGTAAGGATAAGTCGTTTGAACGACTTAAGGGGTAGGCGCGACTTAAGGACTGGACGAGTTAAGGGATGAGTCGTATACTTACTAAGTCATAAGTTGTAAGCCTAGTTGAGTCGTACCTACTGATGAGTCGTACCTACTGATGAGTCGTACCTTCTGATGAGTCGTACCTACTGATGAGTCGTACCTTCTGATGAGTCGTACCTACTGATGAGTCGCACCTTCTGATGAGTCATACCTTCTGATGAGTCGTACCTTCCGATGAGTCGTAGCTTGGTTAAGTCGTAGGGGGTGGTTGAGTCGTGGGGGCTTAAGTCATAAGTCGGAAACGACTTAGGAGATAGACTAGTTACGACTTAAGGGCAGTTTTCAGCTATAAATAGGAGGGGTTGTTCTCACTTTTTGGGGATCCGGATTTTGAAGCGACGAAGTGCTGCCATTTTGAGAGCTCGACTTCTACACTTCTTCACTTCTTTTCTCCACTCTAATCTAGTGCTTACATCCATCCAAGTTGAAGATCAAGATTGAAGATTCAAGAGCTAAAGTTGAAGATCTTCATCTTTTCAAGAGAGATTTCTTCGTTTGAAGCGGATTCGTGATAGATCAAGCTTGATCCTTCGCTGTCCAGATCTGAAGCGTGTTGATTTGGATTTGTTTAGGTGATTTGGTGAGTGGTGATTATCTCTCACACGGATCCAAAGGAGTATATCGGATTGTTGGCTCGATTTGGTGTTAAAATAGAGATTTCCATGCATTTTCTTCATCCTATGTGTAGATCCATATAGATCCATTGTTCATGAGGATGTTACATCCATTTTATCATATGTTAACCTATGCAAGTTCATTCATCAAGTTTGTAGAGATATAATCCATGTTTTCATGCTTATTGGACTTTCAACTCTTTAATTACGAAAATGCCATTATTGTTATAATTGTCTACTTAGATCATATTTGAATGCTTGATTGTTTGGATTGATGTTTGATTTGATTGATTGTTATGAACTAGATGATTGATGATTAGATTTAGACCAAAGACGATTCAAAAGCTAAAGGAAAGGCTCTTGAATTGGGAAAGCTGCTCGTGGCATATGTAGCGGGATGATGAAGCTCTTATGCATAGATTCGATGATGTGATGTTGGGATGAGGCTTTGCGAGGATGTAATGAAGCGAGGCAATCACATGATGAAGACTTGGTCTAATCTAGACGGGATCATCCCAAGCATGTTGATAACTCGGTGATATGATTCGAGTTGAGGATAATGAATGGATATGAGAATAGTCGTCGAGGAGGATGACTAGGAGGCTTGGATAGTATCGTTGTTGAAGGTTCTAGCATGCTCTAAGCAAGAGTACGTTTGGGCAGATTCGATAGTCCCAACGGCCAACTGTTGATGGTCGAGTACTCTGGGCAGATTCGATAGTCCTAGGCACGGGCTGCGACGACGTGCGGGAGTCATGTCTAGAACCGGGGTTTTCATTAGCCCTTGACGGACGGCTGAAAGAATGTGCCGGTCATTCAATTAACGGTGATATCGAAGCAATGATAACAGTGATAGCCAGAGTCATGGATGTTTGGTTGTATCGTCATTCGGACTCAAGAGCGGTATTTTCTGGGTGCTTATCTGATTTAGGCCTTGGTACTTCGAAAACATCGCCCTTGACTCGAGTGATAGTAGTTTTACTTTAAATTGTATGCTCTGCTATGTTTGCTTCTGCTTAGTGTGTGTCTGGGGGCTATCACTGTAGAATGAGGTTGGAGTGGGAGGGTTGTATTCCTATTCCTTTTCCTTTATGCTATTTTGGTATGTTGTTAGTTAATTTACTGCTCACTAAGACTGTTGTCTGACTCAAGGCTTTATGTTTTAATTCTTATTGCCTTGGGCTGTTCGTCCATTTTGGGACGGGCAGACTAGGTAGCAGGTGACAGGTGCTGTTCTCTTCTCACGATGCTGATATCGAAGACGAGCTAGAGGGTTGCATATTATCTTCCTATATGTACTGGATATTCCGCTGTTTTGTTTTCTCTGAGAGATATGTAGTGAGGCTTGATGTATTGACTATGTGGATGCTTGTATTCAACTATTATGGAGTTTTATATGATGTCATTTTGTTCTGTAAAGCTTCACTATACATATGTTCTATTGTATTTTGTCCATGCGCTGTGAGAAATACGATAGATTCTGTTGTTTCAATCTACCCTGACAATCGTCCATGGTCGCCTGGCACACTTTACAGCGCTCTATCTTTAGATTCGGTGCAGGGGTCATGGGCGGTCGTCACAATTTCTCATTTAATACAACATTTATTTGCAAATCTTTTCATAAGGAATTTTCTTAAGTTCATAACCAATTTATAAAACTTAATTCCTTTTTATAAGACATTGCTCGAGTTTAAAGTTATCACAACTTTATTTATAAACATTTATTACATCCATTAATTTCATAACAATTTACAAGTCATGGCTTTATTTATAATCATTTCACATTTAATTCATATTTGCTTATCCCATTTACTTTCACCTTTACCTTTTAATTTATTTATGTTAATTAAATTTATAAACATATTTTTCTCCAATTTAATCACATTTACAACATTTCCTTAATCACAATTTCAATTTAAACATCCCTAGGCTTAAAGTTCACACTTTTATATTATTACATTACATGCCAAGAATGTATACAACAATTCTATTCATTTACTGGACATAGATATAACAAATTAAACCTTGTTTCACTTGCTTTCAAATTAATGTTATCAAATTCAACTGCATAATTCAATACAATTTCTAAGTTTTAACTCATATATTAATTTAGAAGGTTTCGATTATCCAAAATATCCAGATATTCCATTTTATTTCAATAGTTGAAACTACCGGTCAACAAACAACAAAATTCACAACATTTCAATTTCATAAACAAATATCCTAATTATTCATTTTATTCTCTTTAATACACCATTATTAAACTAGTGTTTAGTCCATTATTTCAATCAACAATAATTGCTAATGTTTATAATTTTATTAAATACAATAAATTAACAATAAATGATAATAATTAGATATTACCATTTCATAAAACAAACACATTACAAATAACTATATCAGTTATAAAATTTATTCCTTTATATATATCATATAATATTAGGAAAAATAATTTCATTTCAAAACTTATATAAAACATTTTTATAACACTAACAAATACGCGCTCTCGTATATACATTCAGACAACTCATTCTAGGGTACTACTACCCTATCTCTAATGAGTTAACCCCAACAGGATAAGGTATGTCTAAACCAAAGCTCTGATACCAACTGTAACAACCCACCTTTTTGGACGTTTCAAATCGACAACAAACCACACATGTCAGACTCAAACCATTCAAAAGGGAGGATTGTTAATGGGGTAAATAAGAAAAAAAGAAAATAAAACACAGAATCTCGCAGCGGAATAACAAAATATAATAATCAAATAAACAGTTCATGAAGCTGTTTTACAAATAAAATTTGATTACACTTTTACAATTCAAATCAGAGTTATACATACATCAGAAATAAACAAATAATGCAGCAGAACACAGAATGTAGTGAAATAATAAATAGCAATAATATACTGAATCTTTGTCTTCGTCCTCCAGAAAATAAGTGTCTTCGCTAAACTGAAATACTCGGTCTGACCCGAGCGTAAAGTAAAACAAGAACACTCGAGTCAGGACTAACATTCTTATTTAAGTAAGTCAACTCAAGTGAAATGTACAGATAACTCAATAAGTGAAATGCTTAGGTTTAAATAAACATCATCTTTCACACTATAAATCAGTTCAGTTCAAATACCGACTTTATGTTCATTTCCAATCGATTCATTATCAAATCCAACTTCAGATTTCAATTTTTCACTTAAAGCTATTAAGTTATAATCAAACAACAAGTTTAAATCTAAACAATCCAATTAAAACTTTCATTAAATCAATAAAATTCCAATTTCATAATTTCAAGTTCAAACACAAATTTAAACTTACAATATTTCAATTTTATTTCTAAATCAATTTATGTAAACCCAAAGTGGTTTTATATCGGGTATGTATCATTTCAATCCAAAGTGATTTTGCTAACATATCACATGTGTCACATATCGTAAACAACATAAGTGAATATTTCAAATTCTACCATAACATATAAATATATAACATGACATATATACAAGGAACTTGCAAGGTGATTTACAATAAATTAACATGGCATATCATTTTTCACAAACATAACACATTATTTCCACATAGCATATGTGACATGTTATTAACATAGCATGTGCAACATATGATTTTATTAACTAACACATTTGTTTCAACATAGCATAGGTGATGTATTTCAACAAGGCATATACAAATATTTTTTCTAACATAACACATTTTTTTACATATCATATGTGATGTATTTCAACATGGCATATAAAAATATATTTTTCTAACATAACACTTTTTTTTACATATCATATGTGATGTATTTCACATACATATGTGACAATTAATCAAATCAACATAACATACTACTTGTGACATATAAAACAACATGTGCATGTGAATATCATAACACAAATTCAAGGGAACATAACAACATATATCACATATTCATATCTAAAGCAAACATTTCTTATAACATTTCGATGTTTATTTACCTAACAATAAAAATGTTAATCGTGAGTGATTGCTCACCTTTCGAGGTTAGAGAGTTTTTGACAACACAAATATGTAGATCCTAGTTGAAATCCAAACACGACAAGCTAACCAATCTTATCCATAGCAACAATCTAATAGAAAAGCAAAGCACGACAATGCACATCGAACTGATTGAGTTTTCTTCTTTTTTTTTTAGAGAGATGAAGCAAGGGGAATTTGTGGATTTAGAAATTTTGGAGTTTATGTAGTTTTGAGGATGGAGGAAGTGTGAGCAGAAAGCTTCAGATAGAGGAATGAGAAACAATATGTACGTACTTTGGTTTTGTTCTCTAGTGAAGTCGATAGGTTGGAAAGTGGGAAGGTGATAAAAGAATACAAAAATAAAGTAAGCTTTTCTAAGAAACGACGTGGTTATGTGTTTAATAAATATAAACATGAACAGGCTAGCATGAATGATGCATGTGCATTAAATCTGAATTGTTAATGGACGAATTAGTGCAGGCAGAAGTTATGAAAAAGAGTGAATACTAAAAGTTGTAACGTGTAAAAATAAATGCTTAGATGAAAATACAAGAGGTATATAAGAATTAGGTCGAATAAAAGTGGGTAAGAGAATGTATAGCTAACAATAAGAATGGAAAATGAATATATAGAGAATAAATGAAGGTTTTATGAAATAAAGAGAGAGGTTTTTTTTAATACGAATAGCTGAAATGTGAGAGTAAACAAGGCAGAAAAATATGAATGAGATAGTAGTTAGAAAAGGCAATAGAATATGAAACGTGCATGGATATGAATTCATGATGAACATCACCTTTCATACTTCAAAAGGAATTTAATGTCACATTAATTCAATATGGAAATATTTTTCAATTCAATTAATTTCTTTAACCCCAAATCAACTCAACTTTACACCTATCTAAAAGTTTTATTAACATACAGTAAATAAAATTTGAACACACCAATTAAAGTAACGATGACCACCGCTACATAAAATAAAAGAAGAACCATGATTCCAAATTCCAATTCAAAATCGGCGTTTTTCTCAGTGCACAATCATGAACATAAAATATTTAATTTATTCTAAATTTTACGATTAGCATTAAAATCACTTCCATACTGCCAAAGATTACTATTCAACGACCGTAAAATATTGCATCAAAATTCAATTTTTTTTTCTTTTTATAAAATTACACTTACTTTAAAAACCACAACGTTTATTTTGTTTTCATTAAAACATACTTTTTTTTTACAATAACGTACATATCTTTCGTTAAATCCATTAATTACAATTAATGGTTTTTTTTTGCCTCTTTAATATTGAAAGATTCCAAATCAACATAGTTTTAATTAGTTTCAAAATTACACTTTAAAGCAGATCATGTACATTTCATTTATTAAACGCCATTAAGTTCAATTAAATTATCTTTCCCTTTTATTGAAAGATTTCAAATTAAATCCACGACAATAAATTTCAACATTAAAATTTAAAACGGAAAATAATTAATGGATAGATAATAAAAACAATTGAATTCTTTTTACAGTAACTTAAATACATTTGTAGAATTGTTGTTTACACATAAGATAATTAAAACAACCGAAGTCTTTTTACAGTAACTTAAATACATTTATAGAACCGTTGTTTACACATAAGAGTTATAAATTAACTTGCTTAAATAGATTATTTTTCTACTCTTGTAATCCATCTGTATGCTAAAACATAGTTCAAATATACATATATTTCTTCCTTTAAATCAATCATTATATTCTTTATTTTAATGAAATTAAACCTACATTCACAAATGAAACATTCATTTCATTTGATATAAATGTTCTTTTCATTAAATCAACTTTCCTTATATTTTCATAAAACATAAGCTACATTTAATTACACCTATTAATTTACAATTTGGTGTCCTCTCTACCATTAATTGAAATTATTCGATTACATTAATTTCAATTGTTTACAAAGGTGAATTTAAAATGAACAAAATAAATGTAATGAGAAATAGAACAATTATTTCCTATTTAATAGTAATTTAAACATAATTACACACTATTGGATACAAACAGAAATTATACATTTCTTACCAAATAATAGTTTCTCGTCTCTGCAATCAATCTTTCAGCTACCAAACATTTCAAATAAATAAACATATGATTTCTTATTTAATAAAGAAACATTTATTATTCTTCATTAACATTTATTATTCCAATCAATTGGAAATTTACATTCAGACAATTGTTAATTTCACTCAAACCAACGCTATTAAAATACACACTAGCATTTGTTATCATCCTTACATTATTGCAAACATGTTTCATTAATAGAATTTTTAATTAAGCTCATAACTTGGATTATAATTAAATTTGTATCAGTAAAATCTTACAAAAAAATTCCTAACAATTTTATTCAAAAATCTTATTTAATTTAATATTTTTAAATGTTTAAAAATACGGGTCGTTACACATTCATTCAAAAAAGGTCATCTTTTATTAATTTACATTCATTTACTTACATAAATTATTTTCCATTCAATATTTATAGTCATCAACGAATCAATTCTTAAAGTATTACTTAAGTTTCTTTGCAGTCTAATTCACATTAATTATTATATAACTTGATTTTCATTTAATATTAATATTCATTAATGAAACATTTCATACTTAACTTTCTCTATTCTTTAATTCACATTTATTCCTTCATATATAATATCATTTAATATTAAATCTATTTATGAATCATTTTAACATTTTCTTAAGTTTATAATCATTTGCTTAAATAATATTCACTTTTTACCATTCAATTTAATTATTAAGCATTTCAAAACATTAACTTTAAGTTTATAATATGTCTTGTAACATCTTAATTCTTTATTTATATAGACATAATTTCATTATGACACATTTTTATTACTTAAGTTTTTTGTATAATATTCCATTAAATCTTTTAATATACAAGTTACAAAACTACAATTTTATATTTTCATTAAACACTTAGCTTTTAATTTCAAATTTCAATTTGGAAGTATCCAACTATTAAAATAGTCGAAGATTCCATTCCATTACAATAATTGAAAATCATTAATTACCAAAAAACTCAAGAACTAAATACTGGATTTCATTTCAAATCACCTTGAAATAACATATACGTATATCTTTTATATATCAAATCATACTTAGGAAATTTAAATTTTTTTCACCAAAAAAACTATCTAGCAAAGCTACTATAATAGTCTTCCTACTTTGAAACTCCAAAATGAACGTCGATGATGCCGTGGTAATCACCGAAATTATTTTCTAGCGATAGAAGAGGGGACTACAGAACTAATTTCCTTTAAAATTCTTTTAAAACATTTCTTTCAAATCCCATTGAAATATTTCTATCCGAAAATACTTCTAAATAATACTAATATTATTTTTCCAAAATCTTTGAAAACCAATTTCAAAACACCGAAATATAAGTTCTCAAATTTTCAATTTATATTCATTTTATTGATAAATCATAATTTATAAACCATACTTACAAAATTACATTTTCTTGTAACAACAATAGTCAATAGTTTTAAGAACACTGATTAACCAATAATAAATGACAATAATCAAATATTATCATTTTCTAACAAACAACGCACCAGAATAACTATATCAATTAACAAAAAAATTATTCTTTTAAATACAAAATATAATACTAGGAAAATATTATTTCATTTACCAATTTCAAAACAATATTGTGTCAGTTAACCATGTTCAAGTGTTCAGAAATTCCTATCGATGCTATAGCATCCTATACCGACCGGAATTCATAAATACTCAACAGAACAAATTAACACAATACAAAACATATTTATAGCACTAACAAATACGCTCTCTCATAGATGTATATACACTCAAACTCATGATAGGGTATTACTAACCCTATCTCTAATGAGTTTAACCCCTAGCGGGCTAAGGTATCTCTAAACCAAAGCTTTGATACCAACTGTGACGACCCACCTCTTTGTACGGTTTAAATCGAAAATAAACCACACATGTCTAACTCAAACCATTCAAAAGTGAAGATTATCAATAGGGTAAATAAGAAAATAAGAGAAAAGAAGGAAAGCAAAACACAGAATCTCGCGGCGGAATGGCAAAATATAATAATCAAATAAATAGTTCATGAAGCTGTTTTACAACATACATTTGATTTCAATTTTTACAACATAATCATAGTACAGTCAACAAACATACCAAACTAATGCAGCAGAATAATAATAGTAAATATAGTCAAGAAATTCCATCTTCATCTTTAAGGAACAATATCTTTACACACTGAAATACTCAGCCTGACCTGAGCGTAATGAAAAGACAAAACACTCATGTTAGAACTAAAGTTCTTATGTAAGTTAAATCAATAACAAGTAAATATAAGCGTAATAGCTTCAGAGATGTTTACGGGATTGTCCATCTCCTGTCAAGTGTACAACGTGAGTGTAATAACTTAGAGATGTTACGGGATTTTCCATCTTCGAAGGATCCGTCAGATTATTTATATGTAGTCAGATACACTATATATGTAGTGTCTATCAGTGAAGTAAAGTATTAAAATAGCGTTAAGGCTTTACATTGATCACCCTTAACACATTTTTAAGTAGGTAGTCTATGCAGGTCCTATAACACAACCAGTACCTTCGGTAGCTAGTGAGTCCCCTATAGGTACCATACTAAAACAAAATCGTAGCCTGACTGGTAGTAACCCCTAATGGCCCACCATGAACATCCATCCCATAATAAATCAAGGTGCACCGATCAAGTCAAAAATCAATATAGAAATACGAAGAACAGATGTTGCTAGAGGTAGCTAGTCTCATTGGTCAAGACAAGTCATCCTGTTTTAGTCATTTCCAATTGACACAAGTGTCAGGGTCTATCCATCATCGTTCTCTTTCTTCGAATACAACAAACATCGCGAATTCAACCTCTACATTTTGAATAACATCCAACGCGTAGACGGTTGTTAAAGTGGTTCTGGTATTGACAGAGAGTATGTCAATATTCAGCCCTGGTCTTTTTAATAACCAAACGTAATTTTTCAAACCGGTTGGTTCTTTTGCATTTCAAGAACGAATCATACTTCATATCAAAATATCAGATTCACTTCAAAATCATTTCGAATTCAAATAGGTTATACCATCATATCAAAGCATTCGTATTTAAATCAATGATTTAAATCTAAATAATTCCCCTTTAAAACCGTTTGAATAATAAAATTGGTTTGAATAATTAAAACAGTTTTAATATTGAAAAATAGTTTGGAATAATTAAAATAGTTTAAAGATTGAAAATAGTTTAGAATATAAAATAGTTTTAGTATTGAAAATATTTTTGAATAATTAGAATAGTTTATATATTAAAACAACTTGATTATTAAAATAGTTTTTATATTAAATAGTTTATATTAAAACTGTTTCTTTCTTTCACAACAATTTGAACTCATGTTCCAATTCCAAATCACAACAAATTCAGTTTTTTGGCTTCCAATTCAAGTAAACTTCATATTCAAAATTCTATTTAAATCAGCCTCAATTCGAAATGATTTCAATCTTTACTTCAAATTTAATATAAATGGTTCTATTCAAATGGCTGAAAGTTTCAATTCAAATTCTCATTTTACCAATTTAGTTCAAATCCATTTCACATCCAAAATTTGAAATACCAATTTAAACCATTTTAATTAAAGTAAATTCAAAGTTTAAATTCAAATATAAACTTTTAAAGTAATTCACTTCCAATAAATTCAAATCATATCTCAATTTCAACTTTAAGATTTCAAATTTAATCCTTAAACAATTTCATTTAAACAGTTTCAATTTCAATATTTCAAATCTCAAATTAGAAAATAATTCGATTCACGTAATTCAAAATTTTATTTTCTTTAAAATAATATCATTTAAAACAATTTAAATTTAATATTTCTAACCATTTAATTTAACCAAATCCGGTGTCCGTTTATAATTTCTACCCAATGCCTAAGTGATCATTTATTTCAATTTAATTACATGGATGGATATATATCATTTCAATCCATAATTAAATGGCATATGTATATATCATTTAAACCTATTTCTTGATTCATTTCAATTTATACAAGTGACATTTATAAGATGTCAAATAATAAATAGGGTAATAACATGAATATATCAAAATAAATAACAACCATACATCCAAAATATCAATCAATAGGCATCAAATTACAATCAACATCCAAATCAACCAATATATCATAACAGTTACTAATTATCAATTGTTGGTGTTTAAATAGCAATTAATTCAATATTAATTTAAATATCAATTTAATTCAATATAAAATTCAACTTAATTTAAATGTATATTTAAACTACCAAACAACAACCAATCAAATTTTATCAATTCATAATTTCAATTTAGCCAACATCAGAAAATTTAGTATTGTTTGAGTAGGTTTAATCACTCACCTTTGATTAAGCCCATTAAAAATCCAAAAAAAGCTCAAAAACATTCTCCAAATTTAACCAAACTACTAGTCTTATATTGTCCGGAATTTCGATACAAGTCCTACAGAAGAAACCGTACGTGAATCGGAGCTTGTATGCAAAAGTTATTCGAGTTAGAAGATTTAAAATTTAAATTAAAATAAAACAAGGGCAAATATGGTAATTAATTTACCTCTTCCCAAACCCTAACATTCAAGAACGAACAAAACCCAAAAGCCGCCACCTTTGACCACCTACCTTCGCTACACATGCAGCCATACTTAGATCCAACCACACCACCAGAACCGCCGCCTCCAACCGACCTCACTGACCTCGCGTGCGAGCCCAAGGTGCCGCCAATCCTGCTCTGCTGCCGTCGCCATAATTCGCCAATTCTGGCAAACTTGTGGCGATCTACGATGTTCGGTCACCATGGATCAACTCCACTTAGCCTCCTCTATGCTGTAGCAACTTCCGATCGTCGATTGGATGAAGATCCACCGTTGAAATCAAACTCAAGAATAAACGGCCGAGAATGTTTCTCCCAATTCTGATCAAACCGAGACTTGAATCGAGAAATGAATTACAAATGCTAATTCCATTCGTCGAGCGCTTCGCGACGATATATAATATGATAGGGTTTGAGCAGTTTGAATTTTTGGATTAGATTTGAAATTGAAATTTTGGTTTTGTGATATTCACCATTGAGAAGAAATAAGTTTGATTAGAATGTACGTACAACAAAAAATAGTACAGAAGGCAGCAAGTGTTTCATAACAACATATATATAGATAAAGATGGAATAGGAATAGATGGAACAGATATCGTTTTGGCCAAAAGCGATAATAAAGGCCCGAAAAGCCCGTTTCGTTCCCGAAACGAAAGTAGGTCATCCTATATATCAAAATATATCTTTTTAATATTTTTAAACTCAATGAAACTAATTTCAAACCCTAATTCTATTGTATATAGAAGTTAGTTTTAAAATCAAATTATATTTATTTTTACACATTAATTTAAACAAATTATTATTAAACTGATTTAATCACTTTTAAATTCTAAATTAAAAATTTTTTATCATCATCCTTGCTTACATAAGAATTAATAACTTTAAAATTAAATTTTCCTTATTAAATCCAAGATTTAAATATTAAATTAATTTCAACGTTTAATCTCAATAGTAATAAAAACCATTCATTATATTTTAAATTTCAAACAAATTCTTTTATTTTGATTTACCTATTCTTTATATTAAATCAACAATTCTCTTATGTTATTTATTTAACAAAAGTTTCCATTTAATTACACCCATTATTCTACAGTTAATGTCTTTTCTTATTTTAACTGCAATATTTCAATCACATTTAATTCCATTGATTACAAAATTAATTTCAAAACTGATTAAATAATAAGATGAGAAATAAAACAACTGTTACATCTTAGTAATTTAAACACATTTCTAAATTTATTGTTTACAAACAAAGGTTAATAAATCTACGTACTAAATAATTGATTTCTTATTGCATGCTAACATATTTAAAATATTGTTTATCCCATTCTTTATTAACATTTATTATTACAATCAATGGAATTTACATTCAAACAGTTATTGCTTATATTCAAATCAATATCATTAATTTATGTTATAATATGCATTACCATCTTTACCACATTGGAATTTGTCGTTCTAGAATTCATTTAAGATCATGTTATATATTCTAACAATTTTTTTACATTAATAAATCATAAATTTTAATTTCTGACAATATTAAATTCCAAAGTCTTATTTAATTTAATATTTTTAATTGTCAAAATACGGGTCATTACATTATATAAGTACGAACACCACATCATCAAAATAGATTTTTGGAATGGCTTTCTTCATAGTAGCCAAATGGGGGTTTTAAATAGCTTTGATTTCTATAGTAGTAATGGGGGCACGAAGCTGCTTTTTCCCAGGCCTTACTTAGGGATTATCAAAGGACCGTATCTAGGTGACTTTTTAGATCACCGCAGCACATGGGAAGATATTATAGGATGCATTATGGAAGGAACTGAAACTGAAGCAATAATTACCTTGATAGAAGAAATGGGATCGGGTCTTGTTGAGAATCTATCCATACTGCACCGTAGAGGCGAATGAGATCTACGTCTGGAAGATGGAGTTCTCTTAGGTTCCCTATAATGCTCATCATGGGACCTATAGCTATTGTCCCGTCTCCTATAATCCCACCTCTGATGTTTAACTAGATCCGACTCATATGATGACCCGCGAAGGTGTTTAGATGATCCAAGCTTCCTGCGCTTACTTCCCTAACTCTTGAGAGTGTCATATAAATGCTTGCATTCCATGAATTCTGAATGTAAAACATAGACAAGTTAGTGCTAACAGGATGAAAGATACCGTATACAGTATAAGAGTGTAGTGTCGTGTAAGTGTTGGTGTGTTCAAGTGCCCTCCATGGATCATGGACTTCGAGTTTGCTTACAGAGGCTATTTCCCCTGCACTGGTAGTGGGCACATCAGCTGGTAGACGAATAGGAGAGTCGATATCATCGATAGTAATATTTCCAAGGCCAAAAGAACTAAATTCATCTGATATGCTCCCAAAGGATCCATAAATGTCTCTAGATGGAAGGATGGGAGTTTTTTCAACCATAGGAGCTGGTAAAGTCTGTGTAGATGTTCGAGATGAAATGATCTTTATTTTAGGGTGTCGGAGGATAAGGGGAATATAAGGTGTTATCACACTCATTACTAGAAGATTCGCATCCAAAATCAACATCCTCATCGTCCCCCCTCACTCTCCTTTTCTTCAACATGCTTTTCTCTTTCTCCACCACTATCTCCAGCCCCTTGTCTTGTATCAGGACTGGCAATAGGATCTTGTACCGGAGGCACTTCCTGACCCTCGCCAACATCAATTTCAACTTTGGGTTCCTATATAGGATGAACATCCTCTTGAACCTCAAGCACGTAGCCTACGTTATGGTTTTCCTCCAAAAGATTATGGGCCTAGAAATTTCCATCGGTGAGAAGAAATCTCATATCTTTCTCTTTAGGCAGAACCTTTTGAAGGGCTGCAAGGGTTTTGACTAAGGCTGTACTACTAGGTCTTCTCGAATTATCTAGAAATACAAAAGATAGTGAATTTAACAATTGGAGCTATGATGTCAGTGTTAGTAAGAGGAATGAGCATAAAGACTTAAATCTAGATAACCATTTTTGTGCAAAACCAGGAAAAAAACGCATAAAGAAGAACTCGTCTTTATAATAACTCGGTTTATTACAAAACCCTAACACTATCCGATAGCTCCTGGAAAGTTCCAAAGAAGTGAGCGAAGGAGACCCCTTTCGGCACTTGAAGCTATATAAATAATGGATTACCTCAGCAATGGGCACCCGGTTCAAATGTCGAACAAATATCATATACATACTATTCAATAAAGCATAGCTATTTGAATGTAATCGGGTCACTACAACAAATTTTATTTTTAACGGTGCTTTATTGTAGCGTTTTAACGTAAAGTGTTTTTTTATATTTTAAGACATAATTTATTGTACCCAAAATTCCACCTAAATCTAACTTAACGTATTTTTCCTTTATCCCGCCTCATAGTGAAATAATTCCCGCCTTTCCCCCAAAATTTTGTTCCATCTCAAAAAACCCTAAATCAACTATCTTAAAACTTACATAGGTCATCTCTACCTCGCACTACGCTTTCCCCCTTTTGACCATGCTTCTCTCCTTCCGACTGTGCTTCTCCTGCTATATGTTTTCCTCTGATGACAAGACTCTCATCTACTTTAATAATATTCACATTTCTTACATCTAAGGGTAAGTAAAGTTCTAACACAATTTGATTATTACAATTCATCATCTCCTACAACACTATCATATCTCCTACAGGGTTGTTTCCCACTAGCATTAGCAACCCACTAACTCCGCTCTTCATTAATTCATTTACCCTAACAGATTATGGGAGGTAAATCTTTATGTGAGTTACTTATTTTATCAAAATTATTATTCGAGTTATTTAATTATATTTTCTGAAACTATGTTTGGGTAATTGTGCTAATCTTATTTTTTGGTAGTCTATTCTTCCTCTAAGCCTCCTACATTTGTTCATTTCTTATATACTTGTAATTGAGTTGATAATAACCATTGTTATCCATATAGTTTCAATATAAAAAATAATGCTATGAGTGGTAATGTCACAAAGGAATTAATGCCACTAGGTCCTATGTTGAAGACCAATAGTGCCTCACTTCACCAATTCAGCGTAATGTCTCTTCATTAACGTATCGCTTCGATGACGTATCTCACTGCACTTTATATAAAGTTGGATACGTGTCTCTTTGGCATCAATCCTCAACCACACCGCACTTCATTACATCATGGTTCATCAGCATCACACTCCATCCATAAGAAAAGAAAGGACGTCGCACCTACCAACATTGCCATCAATCAGCATCTTTTGTCAACAACAAAGACCTACATCATTGCTGAACAACTTAGCTCATCATCATTGTCCCTCTTCAACACTAACGCTCAATTAATGCTACAGGTTAGCAAACCCGGGATGAACGTCAAGCTTAATCGGTGCCACCTGTTACCGACTTCGAAGATACAAAAAAGAGATATAACGATGACATCACCTTTCATCATTAGTGTCGAAGGAATAGAGTATCGTGCTTCGTCAATGAAAAAATACATCTAGTGTCGCGTGTAACCAAGTAAGTGAAGAGGTCAAATACAACAAACTTCATAAGCCATTAATGGATGTCGAAGTGACCACAACTCATTTCAATGATGCTAAGCCTATTGACCCTCCCTTCATAGAAACGAGCCGCACTTCATTCACATCGTCATCATTCTCGAAGACATACCACCATCAGTGTGCGAGTGGTGGTACTACTCGTTTATCAAGGCTAAGGTAGGCTCATCATTAATAACCTTAAAGGCTATCAACACTGCATTCATGTGGCGCCGCACTTCATGGGACTTTGAAGATACCATTCTATGCTAGCTCCAATGATCACCAACATCGAAGATATTGAAAGAAAGACAATGTTGCTTCTTCAGCGATGAAGAAATGCTAGGATGACACCGTCGAAGCCAAGCTAGCCAAAAATTGAATGTGCCGGAGTAATGAAAGGCAGAGTGGAGTTATGCCACCTCTATAAATATGGACCTAGGGGTGCCATTTTGGGGGACGATTTTCATTCTCTCCCTCTTTTCTTAAATCAAAGCTTTGTAAACCCTAAATCGAATTAGGGGCAAATACTATTTGATTGTAAAAATGCATAGCTTATACGAACAAGGACTTGGGTTTGCTTATTGACTTCAACTATGACCTTTTTTGAACATTATTGTTATGGACTTTCATATATATGAACTCGTCAAGTTCAATCTCGACATAAACAAATTCGAGGAGCCCTGAACTATGATGAAGATATATATGCATAATTACATGGACTAAGGACTTTGAACATAAGGACGAGATACATATCCTATTATCATGCATAACGGACCATAACCCAAATTCATCACTTGTCTTATCTATTGAACATATGACATGACATAGGCCTTTTGGACTATCTTATCTAAAGACTATTTAAACACATAAATATGATAACCCTATCGACCTCAAAGGACCTTAAGTATAATGTCAAAAGAGAACAAATGGGACTTTATATATCTTTCCTCAAAGGCCTATTGCAATTCATTCATTAATGATTCTATCATATGCTTAGTCTCAAGTGATAAGTCAGTCCTTGATACACTATTAAAGCGGCATTGTTCAAGTCATACTTGATCGTATCTCCATAAAAGTTCAAACCAAGGGCCAATCAGTCACAATTGGCATCTTGAGTGTTATACCATTTTCTAGTCTAACATTTTTGGCGCTAAAAGGAGGGGCATGAACCTTCAACTTGTTTAATTCTCTCTTTAAACTAATTAAGAAAGTTTTTGTTTCAGGAAAATGAAATTAAAACGACTTAATGCTCTAACTGAGGAGGTTATCCAAACAACGACGATAGAAGAGAATTGCTCCCAACTTTAGTTTGGGAATTGCTGAGCCTGGATAGTCATCTGCATCGGCACAACCGACTAGCAGTGGGGCCAAATTTAAAATCTTAGAATAACAATTGCAACAGATGAAAGGGCTTTTGGAAGGAATACTTGCTCAAAAATCCTCCAAAACTACTAGACGCACAGGAGGGGATGAAGCAGAATCTTTAAGGATGGACTTGAATGCTTCTTTTCTTAGAAATAAAAGAAAAGGAAAACTGATCCTAACCCCACAAAAGAGAGGATGCGATTAGCAAGCTAAAGTAAACTACTAGGGAAGATTAAAAGAAAATTCTAAGGAACAGTCTAGAAGCCCAACAACTGAAGGGTACAAACTTGAAAGAAGCAACTACCATAATAATGAATCTTATTAAAGAGACTTGGCGAAAAAATGGTAACATATACGCTTAATCTCGGAGGAAAAAGAACTATAGACGATAGAGTTAATGATAATCATCGAGAAGCTTCCTTCATAGATGAAATCACGTACATGAAAATCTCCTCTCATATCAAGATTCCATCCATCAGGTATAACCGAATAATCAAGTTAGATGATCACTTATTGGCCTTTGAGAGCCAAATGGACCTATACAATGCATCTGGAGCTTTGCGTTGTAGGGTTTTCCCAACTACCTTTCAGGAAGAAATAACTAAATGGTACCGACAATACCAAAATAGGACTGTTTTTCCTTGGAGACAGTTTCCTTATGAATTCTCAATGTAGTTCTGTATTTGTAAAAATCCTGACATCGACTTCACTATGATTGCTAATATCAAATAGAGACCAGGAGAGTTATTAGGCGATTACCTTAAGAGATTCAATGTGGAAGCCTTGAAGGCGAACAATATGACTAATAGGGATAAGCTGATGGCGGTACATTCTGGATTGATTGAACAAACCCAATTCTGGCGAAAACTCTATATACATGGGTGCAAAGACTTGCAAGATTTCTATTTCCAAGCTGATAAGTTCATCCACATGGATGAAATGTATCACACCAGAAAGAAGGTCCAAGCCAAAAAGGAAACAGGAAAATTTAACAACCACCACAACCAAAAGAAGCCAAGATGGGAAGAAGACTCAAACAGCCAATATCTTACATATATTCTACAATGAAGGAAATAGATGACTGCCTTGTCCCATATAATGCTAAAACCAATCCCAAGCCAAGGACATGAGGAGATTATTACGCTTATCACAATTCAAATAGGCATAAAATGGATGAATGTCGAGTACTAGCGGGCATAATCCAGCGTATGATCCGTTCCTGACAACTGAAGGAATTCATTAAAGATTGTCAATAGGCAATCCGTTTTGAAAACACTAACCAAAGGCCGCCAAGCAATGCTACAAATATGGTAGAAGATGATATTCAGCTTGACTTCATTCCACCTCTAAATTGAATTGATGTAATCCGTGGAGGCCTACATTTGGCAAGGAACAGCAAAGGAGCTAGGAGTCGATATGTTAGGGAAGCAAAGGAAGGGGTTTTCTCTATCCAAGAAGAATTGCCACTAAAGAACCCAAGATTTCAAATCCAAATGCATACTTTGACTATCACTCCTCAAGTACCAAGAGGGGATCGCCATTCATACAATGATCCACTTATGATCACCGCACAGACAATCTGTGGTCTCCAAAATTTTAGTGCATACTTGTAACGATCCGTAATTTTATCTCTTTAATTTGGGATATTTAATTAATTTTAAATATTCAAATAATTGTTTTATGAGATAAATAATTCATTTTAATCATTATTTAATGATAGGAAATTTATTTTTAAGTTTTGATTACATAAATAAATAATTTGATTAAAATTTGAAATTGTGACCGGAATTCGGATTTTGGATTTACAATTGTTGGACAAATGGAAATGGTTTTAAGTTGTAGCAACCTTGTTTGAACATACACACACATACATATACATGCATATATACATAAAAAATTTATATTACAATTAGTCAAGTCGAAGCCAAAAGAAATACCTAAGCATGTATACATATAAGCTCCTTATGTATAAACAAATGCATCTTGAAAAAGAAAATCACCATCACTCACTCATGATAAGACACGCACATAGGAGGGGGTGGGGTAGGAGGTGGGTTCGGCCGAAAGTGGGAGGAGTAGTTAGCACATGGGTGATGGGAGATGTGATGATGATGTTGTAGATATTTTTGTTAAAAGTTTATAAATAGCACCCTACACCCTTTCATTTCTTCACACCAAATTCTCAAGTTCTTCTCCTTCTTCACAAGATTATTAATGACTTCCATCACCTTCACCTCTTCTCCAAACTATTTTTCCATCATAGCGAAGCTCTGCAAAAAATATACAAAATATACCACCTTAGTTTAAGTTCAAAATAGTGATCTACATCCACTTCTCTATCTTGGCCATGCTCATCTAGGGTCACCATCACCTCATCAATCACCTCCACCTATTCATTTATAGGCTGTGGCCATCCTTATAGAGGCCGAGCTCCTTGGGCTTTGAACCAAAAAAGAAAAAGCATTAAAAGTTAGGAAATGGATCGCTATATACGTGAGAATAACTCCGTAACTTTTGCTAATAAATTCTATAATGATATGATATGTTTATATGCTTGTTATGTTTCTTGATCATTATATTTTGGATGTTGATTATATGCTTGCTTGATATGGAAATGATTCACGGTAAAATACATGTCAAATTTACACAAAGGAATCACTTCCCTCTATAAATTATAATGGTATATATAGCATTGTTAACCTCTTTAAAAATGGAAAAAAGGTTTAAAATGATTTATAAATGTTTTATAAACATTAAAATTTTATTTCGACAAAGTTTGAAAAAGATTTAAAAATGGAGTCAAAATAAGCGTGTCGTGTAACGGTAGTTCACAATTTTGCACCGTAAAATGTTAAATCCATTTATAGAATGGAATATGAGTTGGAATTCTTTGGAATAAGAATATTCTGGACTCTTACAACCATAGTTTACAAATGATAAAATAAAAATCAATTTTTCATTTAATAAAGTTTGAGATATGTCCAAATCAAGTTTTCAAAATAGTGGCGTTATGGCAGTTCATAAACCATGGTTTTCAACCTTTTAAAATTTGATATTTTTAAATCTTTAAAAATATGAAATAAATTCCATAAATATATTATAATGTTTTAAAAGGGATTTGAGTTATAAAAATGGACATAAATATATAATGGAATAAGTGTTTTGATCTACAAAGTTTTAAAATCACTATTCATCGGCAATTTTACAACGGAGTTTGGCAAATTTTGAATAAATAATTTAAACTTGGATTTCTCTTCCTGAATCTTTTCCAAATAACCATACAAGTATTTTAATTATTTAGAGTCGATTAAATAACTAGACCGCCTTATGGGTGAGAGAGAGGTAGTCTCTAGGTTGGAATTTGGAAAACCAGTTGCCTGCTCCCGCTAACTATCAGGACTGGTTCGATAGAGGTGATAGTTAATTTGATTTACTCGGATCATATTTTCTTAAGTAAAAAAGAATATATACTTGGAATTTTCAACAAATTTAAACAAGATTTCAAATAAGATTTTGATTGTAAAGCAAACATTCTAGTTAAACTCGGTATTAAATTCCAAGGAGGGAACCCATACTATCCGCGTGAATTTAGAAGGTAATTTCACCGTCGTTTGATGAAAAGTACAAGTTGAATATTGAAACTAGTATTGAGTATAATTAATCCAAAATCTATGAATTTTTTACTCAGTACTAATTGGTTTGGGTGTACAGTAAACGGTGTCTTTAATAACATTGTCTTTAGCCCATTAAAAGATATGTTTTGGAAATAAGTAATCTCCAATAAGATTAAAATTGTAGAAGATGGAAATATTTCCATAAGATGGAAATATTTTTCCTAAGTAATTTAAAGGAAATGATTTAGTATTTCCTAAGTTAAAAAAAGGTTTAATAAACCTATATATACCTAGAAGAAATGGTTTAAAATATATCTCTAAAGGTATTTTCCTTGATCTAAAATATTAATTGATTAAATGATGACCACCAATCACCCACATACTTAATATCTTTTCTATCGATAATTGGTTCGGAGAGACCGGGATCAGATTTGAGTGATTCCTATCCGAAAACCACTTTGAACTAATATACATATTCGAAAGTGAAGACATGTTGAAGACAATGATTTTGAAATCTTCAATGCAAGGACTACTCGCTACTAATCCTAAGAGTGATTCCTAAACATGATGCAGTAGGAGTACCTTCAGTTTGTCTTGTTCCTGGACAACTTGTATGGACGAATTTTGACATTGCATTTCTAAGACCACGTACATTGGTTTTTACAAATGTACAATTGTTTGGTGGTGTAGGAGGTAACCCTCTTATATTTAACACCCTTTCCTAAGGCGTATGAACTCGGGGATTGTACTTTTGTTGAAACCAATTGGTGTGTCGACGGAAATGGAAATGTGGCATTCAAAGTGGGATTTATCACGTGAAAGGTAAAATGTTACCTCAAGCCTCACAGATCCGTAATGGCAAAAACATGGTAGATGCGGCAGGGGCTATATGGGTCGCACCCATTAGGACATGATCATCACCTTTCTATATTTCCCTCTATATTTTGAGTTTGTTGTGTATGCTTTAGGATCCCATGGATAGGTCGGGAACATCCGGGGTGATGGGATATTTGGTACTATCTATGGTAGAGTTAAACCAGTTCTGTGTTGGTAGAGGGTAGCGGGGCTATGCCTCGGTACATTCCTCTAGAGATGTACTATCGAAAGGTAGTCCCTTACCTTTTCATTGTTGGAATCTAATATCCAATATGTGCCTTTATGGACATGATTGCATTATGTTGTAGAATTTAATAAATGTAACAATTCTGGCTATTTTAATATGTTACTTGAAAGGTATTTTCAAAGAATGTCATCAAAAATAGTATCCTTAATTTTTCATAGCAAATGTTTTGGTTATCATACGGTAAAAACCATCGGTGTTTATGTGCGATGTGGTCTTATGAGATACCTTTTGATTATAAATGTATCTGTTCTTTTGATTTTTTTCATGCCAGTCCCATGACTGACCCGTAGTTTATTTCTTTTCCCTTAAACTCTTCGGTGCCTTAATTTTCGGGCATCCAAGTAATCAGATCTAGCTTGGAGATTTTGGAGGAGCATGGAGCAGAAGATTTCTCTGTGGATAGTTATATATTTCTATTTCTATTGTATTATGTCTAAGTATATACCAGAACTTGTAGGGATAAAAAGTTATAATTGTCCCTGACTAGGTTAGTACTTTCCATGACTCTAGTCCATCATTTTAGGAGTGGTTGTATATACTATCTTTATGTATAATTATAAGTTATTCAATGCGATGTCTATTCTTTCTATCTTCTGTCTTTATTTTCTTTTACCCCTGATCATCCGCCTTTCCGACACTTGAATTTGCGGCACGTGAATACCGTTGATGTATTAGTATCGGTTTTCGAGGGTCGAAGAGGTGGGTCATCACAATAGTGGAAGTGCGCTCGACGTAATTTTCAAGCATGCATTTGACCAGATAAGAGTTCCAAAAGAAAAACTTGAACCGAGCTTCGAGCTTATCTTTGGGTTTAATAATAAAGAGTCAACTCCAGCGGGACAAGTAAAGCCTATCCTATAGATGGGAGTGCCACCGTGTTCTCGAACCTTTGAAAACCTCTTTGTCGTCATGGACCAGCCTTCTTATTATAATCCTTTCTTTGGATGACCGGCTTTGGATAAAGTTGATGCTTTTGTTTCGTCGAAGTACTTGATGGTGAATTTCTTAACCAAAAAGCGGTGGGGAACCATAAGAGGAGAGTAATTTAGTGCTCGAGAGATTTATTTTGCAACTGTTGAGCAATATAAATGAGACATCCATTCTCATTACGATTTAGAGAAAAATGAATTAATCAGAACTGATACTAGAAAGCCTTTGGATAATGTTTCTTAAAACTCATCACCCAAAGCAAAAACAACGCCCGTTAAGACGGCTAAGTGTTGAGAAAATTTGACTTCTCCAAAAAGAAAAGGAACAGAAAGGAACCAAACTTGGTAGAAGACGAAACAGAAGATGAAGAAATTGACACCGAACTAGATTGCAGAAACGAACAGGAAGGGATGAAACCAACAGAGCATTTTGGAGAGGTATGCCTAGATTTGGATGATACAACGAAAACAGTTAAGATCAGAAAAGAATTAGATGGAAAAATCAAGGGAGAGTTAATCTGGTTCCTTCAATCTAGCAAAGATGTATTTTCTTGGACTCACTCAGATATGGTTGGAATAGATCCAACCATCACGTGTCATGCCTTGAACATAGACCCAACTGTCACACCAGTTCAGTAGAAGAAGAGACGGTTTGATAAAGTCCAGTCCAATGCTTTAAAAGAAGAAGTCAAAAGGCTGCTTGAGAATGAATTTATCAGGGAAGTATTCTACCTGAAATGAATAGCTAATCCGGTGCTAGTCAAGAAATCCAATGGAAAGTGGAGAACATATGTTGATTACACTAATTTGAACAACACTTGTCCAAAACACTGCTATCCTCTTTCGAGGATAGATCACCTATTCGATGCTTGAGCAGACACCAACTCTTTTCCTTCTTGGACGCATATTTTGAATACAATCAAATTTCAATGTTCAAACCAGATGAAGAAAACACCAGCTTCACAAATGATTGGAGAACGTATTGCTACAAAGTGATGCCCTTTGGGTTGAAGAATGTAGGAGCAACATACCAGAGACTAGTGAATAGAATGTTCAAGGAACAAATTAGTTGGAATATGAAAGTATATGTAGATGACATGTTGGTCAAGTCTCAAGAGAGACGCAGTCATTCAAAAGACCTAGAAGAAATGTTCGATGTGTTGCGAAGGTACTAGATGAAGGTTAACCCACAAAAATTTTCTTTTGGAATCCATCCGGCAAATTCTTGGGATATATCATTAATGCTAAGGGAATTGAAGTAAACCGTGACCAAATTCAAGCTATTAGACGAATGGTAGAACCTAAGACAAGCAAAGACGTAATGAGCATAAATGAAAAAGTGGCAGCATTGAATCAATTTATTTCCAAAGCTACCGACAAATGCATTTCCTTCTTTAATGTGGTCAAGAAGAAGAAAGGCTCGAATGGAATGAGGATTGTCAAAAGGCTTTCCAAGAACTAAAATATTATTTGGAAATGCTGCTGATTCTCTTTAGCCCCGTGGATGAAGGAAGTCTTTATCTCTATATGGCAGTTTTCGAACATCTAATTAGCTTAGTACTGATAAGAGAAGAAAAGGGAATCAGCTTCCTGTATATTATACCAGCAATATATTCAAAGATGCAGAAACTAAATATCTAGTAATAGAGGACTTGGCGTGCTATTTAATACTTACCGCATGCAAACTAAGAGCGTATTTTCAAGCACGTCCAATCAAAGTCCTAACCATTTTCCCACTCAAGCAAGTTTTTAGTAAACTAGAAGCTTCTGAAAGGTTGGTTAAGTAGGGAATTGAACTTAGTCAATACGATATCGAATTCATATCCCGAATGTCAATTAAAGGGTAGGCACTAATTGATTTTGTCAACGAAATTCATTAAAGAGCAATCAAAGAAAGAAAAAGACCTAAAATCTAAGTTGCAACTGCTTGTAGACTTGGCTCAAATGAATAAGGAGCCAGAGCTAGATATGTAGTTATAACTCCTGATGGACATCGTTTGCACTATGCGCTGAAGTCAGGGTTTCCAGCCACCAACAATGTGGTAGAATATAAATCTATGTTAGCTGGACTTACTCTAGCCCTCCCGTTGAAAATCCCAAGAATTGAAATTTTCAGTGATTCACAATTGATAGTAGACCACCAAAATCAGAAATATCAGACGAAAGATGTCAAACAAACATTATATGTCAAGAAGATATTAAAGATGCTGACTCAATTCGAAGATTTCTCAATGCACCAAGTGCCCAAAGGCAAGAACTCTCAAGCCGATTCTTTGGCTAAGTTGGCTAGCGTGCGAGAGGCACCAAAAGTCCGAATTGTGCAGGCAAACTACCAAGAGAATCCTAGTATAGAGGAGAAAGGCTCCAATCTAAAAAATAAAGCTTTAGTGTTTACCAGGTCTCAAGCTTTAACACACAACAAGGAAAAGGAAGATGAAGCCGAGGTTCACCAAGAAAGACCCCCTCATGCGGAAATAAGTAATCAATACAAGGATAATTGGATGGCACCTATCAACAAATATTTGACAAAAGGAACACTACTGATGGATAAAAAGGAGGCAAGGAGGATAAAACGTCAAGCCTCGACTTTTATCATGAAAAATGGGATACTTTATAAAAGGGATACTCGTTTCCTTACTTAAGATGTGTTAATCCAGAGACATGGGCATGATTGCTAAGAAAAGCCCACGAAAGGTTTTGTGGAGACCATTCCAATGGTATAAAGTTAACCAAGAAAGTTATAAGGCAAGGCTTATATTGGCCCCAGATGACTAGTCAACCATTGATTATGTCAAAAGATGTGAAAAATGTCAAAAGTTCTCTAAGATCTCACGCCTACCGTTAAGTGATTTGACTTCTATTTCAAGTCCATGACCCTTTGACGTATAGGGATTGATTTAATAAGGCCACTTCCAATATCTAAAGGAAAGGCTAAATATGCAGTGGTGACTATTTATTATTTCACAATGTGGGTAGAAGCTGAGCCACTTTCGAATATTACATCTAGAAAGGTTCTCAAATTCGTAATCAAGAATCTCGTTACCAGATTCGGGATTCCATACCAGATATCTTCCGACAATGGAACACAACTAGAGAGTGAAAAATTCACCCGATTTTGTAGCAAGAATGGAATCATCAAAAGCTTTTCATATTGAGCTCATTCAAAGGCAAACAGAGTCGTCGAGGCATCCAATAAAACTGTAAAAACCATTCTAAAGAAGCGTTTAGATAAGGCAAAGGGAAACTAGGTAAAAGAACTGCCTCTCGTTCTATGGGCATATAGAACTTCGACTAAGGCTGCAATGGGTCATGCCCCATATTCCCTGATGTATGGATGCAAAACCATGCTCCCGATTGAAGTCGAAGTACCTTCTCATCGAAGGATTGCATAAGCATTCAATCCAAATCAAGAATTAAAGAAAGAATCCTTGGACTTAATCAATGAGTTAAGAGATGAAGCAGTCATACGAAAGGTTGAGTATCAGTGAAGAATATCCAAGTACTATAACACTAGAGTAAGAGGGAAATCGTTTCAAAAAGGAGATCGAAGAGTCATGGAAAATATTAAAAATCCGAGAGATGGACCGCTTGGACCAAATTAGGAAGGGCCCTTAATCATACACAAGGTAATCTGTCTTGGGACCTATAAACTTTACCGACCAGATGGCAACATCATAGCAAGAACATGGAATGCTGAACATTTGTGGCCATATTTTTTCCAACGATGGATGAATAAAGAGAATTTATCGGTTCAATCATGAAAAGGGCTAAGATTCTCCAAGGCCGTCAAAGGCTCATAACCACAAAAGGTCCTTGGCCATCAGAGACCATCAAAGGCCCATGACCACAAGAGATCCTTGGCCATCAAAGACCATCAAAGGCCCATGACCGCAAGAGGTCCCTAGCTATTAAAGGCCCTAAGCCTTTAGTGATGTTATCAAAGGCCTCACTGAAGTACGTCCTAAAGGGAGGTCGGAGTAAGCCTTTAGTACCGTCATCAAAAGCCTCACTAAATCACCAGGAAAGCCTTCAACCCCGCCAATATGGCCTGGTTGAAGCGTCTCCTAGAGTAAGGTCAGAGCAAACCTTTAGTGCCGTCATCAAAGGCCTCACTAAAGCACCAGAAAAGTCTTCAGTGCCATCATCAAAGGCCTCACTAAAGCACCTCCTAGAGGGAGACTAGAGTAAGCCTTTAGTGCCAATCATCAAAAGCCATACTAAAGCACCGAAATTTTCAAGAGGAAGATCAATCAAAATCAGAGCCAAGTAGTGCTCCAAATCAAACAAAATTAGAGCCAAGTAGTGCTCCAAATCAATCAAAATCAGAGCTAAGTAGAGCTCCATATCAATTAATCTTTTAGAGAATGATCTATCAAAATTTAAGCCAAGTAGCCCTTCAAGTCAAACAAAGTCTACTAGAGGAAAGTCCATCGAATATAAGCTATTTATGCTTCCCAACAAATGCAATTTTTAGCCACCAGATAAAAGATTCTGGTCTTCTTCTATTATTGCCAAGATATGGATTTCAGGTCTTCTATTATTATGGCCAGATTTGGATTTCCGGTCTTCTCCTATTATTTCCAAATATGGATTTCTGGACTTCTATTATTATTACCGGAATTGGATTTGTGGTCTTCTTTTATGGATTTTTGGACTTCTATTATTATTACCGTATTTGAATTTCTAATCTTCTTCTATTATTTCTAGGTATGGATTTTTGGACTTCTATTACTATTACTGAAATTAGATTTTTGGTCATCTTCTAGAGATTTCTGGACTTCTATTGTTATTACTGTATTTAATTTCTGATCTTCTTCTATTATTTCCAGATGTGGATTTATGGACTTCTATTATTATTACCGAAATTGGATTTCTGGACTTCTATTATTATTACCAGATTTGAATTTCTGGTCTTCTTCCGAATGTAGATTTCTGGACTTATATTATTATTACCGGAATTGGATTTCTGGTCTTCTTCAATCATTTCCATATACGGGTTTCTAAGCTTCTATTATTATAAGTTATGGATTTCTGGCCTTCAATTATTATCAGATATGAAATTCTGGTCTTCTATTATATTGGATGAAGATTTTGGTATTATATTATTATCAGAAATTGATTTCCGGACTTCTTTCATGATGGTCCGATATGGATTTCTAGTCTCCTCTCACTGTCAGAAGGACATTTTAAATGAATTTTTAATCTTCTATTATTGCCAGAGAAAATTTTTGATGCCTCTACCTATAACATGGCCGGATAATCTTCTGGGCTTTACTTGAAAACTTATCGCTATTTGTTGATATCTTATAATAAAATTATAAACTTAAATTTGCACAGATAATATAGGCAATATATACCAATTCGTAACTCAATCGAATCCAAAAGGATAAATGCTAATGGTAAGTATCATTTACTTCACGTTTTATAGAAAAACAAAGTTAGCAAGGGAATCTTATTAAAGATTGGGCAACACGAAGGAATTCTTAGTTTTACCCTAAAGAGTAAAAACTTCTTTCATACAAGGGGAGGGCTAAATGTTATCCTTATCAATATAAAAAAAATGCTATGAGTGGTAACGTCACAATGGAATTGGTGTCCTTAGGTCCTATGTTGAAGACCAACAGTGCCGCACTTCACCACTTCGGCATTATATCTCTTCAATAACGCATCTCTTCGATGACATATCTCACCGCACTTTATATAAAGTTGGTGACGTGTCTCTTTGGTGTCAATCCTCAACCACACCGTGCTTTATCGCATCGTGGCTCATCAGCATCACACTCTATCTATAAGAAAAGAAAGGACGTCACACCTAACCAACATCGCCTTCAATCAACATCATCTCTTGTCAACAACAAAGACCTACATCGTCACTGAACAACTTCGCTCGTCATCATTGTCCCTCTTCAACACCAACGATCAAGTAATGTCGTAGGTCAACAAAGCCGAGATACATGTCGAGCTTAATCAGCGCCACATCTTACCGACTTTGAAGATATACAAAAAGAGATAAAGATGACATCAACTTCCATGATTAGTGTCGATTAGGGTACCACGCTTCGTCAATGACAGAATACATATAGTGTCGTGTGTAACCAAAGAAGCGAAGATGTCAAATACAACACTACAACAAAAATACCATTTTACAACACTGAATAAATGTAATCAATGCATATTAACAACATTTATTGTAACGTTGTTATATCCACAGTTGTGAAAGATGGGGTATCTTTTACAACATTTATCTGAATGTTGTACAAAATGTTGTAAAATAATTTAGTTATAACAAAACAAAAATATAATGAAAACACCAAAAATTAATTGAAAAATTATTAACTACATTTTTTGAATGTTACGAGATAGCTAATTACAACATATTTCAAATATTTTGACACAATTTTTAACGATAATATTTATGTGTTGTATATCTGCTTTTTCAATGGTTTCTATATGTTGTAATTTAATTTCAACAACGTTGGCCACTTATGGTAAAACCATTATTCACATCCTTTAGTAAAAGTTGTCTATTACTTTTATACAACTATTTTTAATGTCGTATTTTATATTTTAATCATATTTAATCAACGTTGTAAATATAAGCTAGACAACGTTGTTTATATGTTACTCAAACTTCATTTACATCAGTTGCCAAACATTGCAAAACAAATTTCGAACAACCATTTTTAACTGTTGTATTTTGTATTACCACAACGAATATGAATTGTTGTAAATAATTTTTCTACAACGTTGCTTTAACAGAAATAAAAATAAATTTAATTCATACAATAAATGTTGTGCATAATTATTTTACAACTAATTACATGCATTGTATGTAAATTACCAAATCATATCTTACATTTCAACAATATTCATAAAATAATATAACAATATTTTTATTACAACCACAAAATATTATTACAATTGCATCCAAAACATTCTAGAATATTCAAACTACGTATATATGCACATGCACAAATGACAAAATTGATTAATCTATTAAATTTCAATGAGAAACGTGTATATGATATATAAGACAATACATTGGATCAACTATTTACTAGTAAATGAAACATTACATGAGTCATCAAAAAGTATTTTGTGGTTTGGAAGGCTTTACATTACAAACGAGAATCCAAATATAAATTGAACAAAAATGCAATTACTTTAAACAAAAATATGGCGGCGGCAAAAGCCATCTTCCTAAAAGCACCTTTATATCCTGCATTATGTGCAACACAAAATTTTAATTAAAAACTAATTAATGTAATGTACTCCGATAAAAAAAAGAGTTAAACTAGGAGAAGAAAAACAAGGTGACGATTGAAAATATCTAACATTATGTTAACATGGCTATGTTCTACTGGCTTGGTCTTGCTTCCTACAATTCTAATTCCATGTGAAAAATAGTTTCCATGATTGAATTTTACTCCTTACGCAATTCACTATGCGAGCATCTCCTACGTCGGGTGAGCTTCTATATATAACATGCTTTTTCCCAACATCTTCCATTTTCTCATCAAGCTATTTATTATATATATGGTTACTACACTTATGATTTAATCTGCATGTCTATTTTGATGGTGCTCGAACAGGATTTAAAAACTTAGTGTCAATATCTTTTGTTTTACATAAAACTTTTCATGGTTAAGTTATTGGTCTTGTACCAACCATCTTTAAGTTTCAGTTTATGCTATCTAGTCCTAGATATTGTATTTAATGCAATGTTGTCTAATTAAATACATATGATTTAGATTGTAATACGGTGCATAAATTTAATTGGTGGTCGATCCGTACTTGTAACATCAATGTAACCTTTTTGTGTTATATCTTCTCTTATATAAGATTAAATTATAATAGCATTGTCTTATTTTAAGCACCCTTATCATGTATTAACATTTCCGTTACAAATCAAATACAGCGTTTAAAAGTGTATTTCCCCTATTTTAATTTAATTGTTAAATTGCTTTTCAATTTATAATTAAATAATTTCTTTTCATTTTAAAACATTAGGTAAAACATTTTGCTTCCCTACCCTCCAAACTATCACCTTTATTTTTGCGTTTTACCCCTAAAATTTATATTAGTTGATTTTGCAAGTTATCTTTCGTATGTTAGTTTTGAGCAGTGTGAGTGAAAACTTTTCCTCACATGGTTGAAAATCAATTATTTTTGTACAATTTTACACATCATCGTTTTCCATCCATAGTGCAACTATAAGTCTGCATCATGGGAGTGCAAACTCCTTTTCCCAATAAGGTTTCATTATTTTCTTCCTAAATGCGCATACAGTGTTTTGAGCTGTGTGAATGAAAACATTTACTCACATGATGAAATGAGTTGTTTTTGTATAATTTTATACATCAAAGTTTACCATCCATAGTGCATATACAGTATATTGATGTATATTGAGCTATGTGAGTGAAAACTTTTGCTCGCATGCTTGAAAATCAATTGTTTTTGTAAAATTTTACACGTCAATGTTTTCCATCCATCATTCAACTATAAATCTGCACCATGAGAGTGCAAACTCCTTTTTAATAAGGTTTCCTTGTTTTCTTCTTAAATGCGCATACAGTGTATTGTACTGTTAAAAGTAAATTAACAAAAATCAATTCATTGTATTGTTTTGTTAATGAACCATAATTATAAGAGTTTTAAACTTTTGTTTAGTATTAACATAATCTTATGTAAACATTTGTCTTTTATTGAAAAATGAAATTAAAATTATGTACATATAGAAGATGGTTTCTCGGCATGTAATGTATATGTGTGTGCGCCTGAGCATGTAAAGTATCTGCACATGTAAGTTTAATGTCTGAGCTAAAAAGAGAACGCAGTAAATTGTGTTACAACATGATAAGAAAAAGGATCATCCAAATTTGAATTTTTGAAAAGAACTGAAAATAAACATTTACATAAAAAATTATATTTAAGGTAAAGGGGGAAAGGGCAATGCCTACATTTGAACTCAGACTATAAAAGTTTGATTGCAATAACATTCAATTCAATAGGTGGGTCATAACTGTTTTTTCTCTTGACATGATATAATGGTTATATTAGATTAATGACATGTGAGATCTAGCATCAAGCTTGTATCAAAATGTTGCTTTAATGCTTATAAATCCGCAAAAGCAAAATTTTGGATTTTACTCCACGGTTCAGTCAACATGACGAATATAATGCGGTCTCCTTTAATCTATCCAAGGAAAAAAACATTTGTTTTGAAATTATTGTCCTTCCATATCTGTCGCTATTTATTAGCGATATTGAGTTCTCCAGCAATGCCAGGAAACCAGATGCAACCTAACGTGGTTGCATAATGTATATTTAATATAGAAAGTGCTCATTTCTTGCATCTCATAGTGATGAAACTCTACCGACTCGATGTTGTGAATATCAAGTGCAAACAAATGCATTTTTATAAAATAGTTATTCAGGTATCACAGTTCACATGGATCGTATCAGATTCTAATACCATATATTAAATTATGATTAATATTTAAGTTTATCGGTAATTTTCTATGTATCAAAGTTATTGTACCCACTAGATTTATAATAGAAACAACCGTTGAGAAAAATATTTTCCTTTCTTGTGGTGTAGACATAAAAAATTAGCAATATATCACTTCTTTGACTATATTTTGGTCAAAAAATAGTTACAAAAAGTTGTAAAAAAAATTATAGACATATAATATATTTGTTCCATGCCATAACTGTAGGCGCCATAAAAGCATCAGGACTTAACTATTCAAACACATCTTTCATTTACAACAACGCGTGTAGAAATTTTTGCATGGTCTACTTTTTTTTTTGATAAAAATGTATGTTCTACTGTTATTAGTATAAACTTGTTAAATATAATCTACTTCTTCGGTTGTTGGTACTTACAGCTTTCAACTTTATAATCCATCATTTACAACTTCCAAATCTTTGTTCAAACCCGGAACGCTCAAATCCATCTGTTTGAGTAACTTTTTTTTATAGTTGATAATATTATAGATTGCTAATGTATGGTCTTGTGGAGTTGCCCTTTATGTGATGCTAGTTGACGCATATTCATTTGATGATATCCCAAAAACTTTAAAAGGAATTAGAGGCAAGTCTACTGATTTCAGTAAATAAACCGGTATTGATTATTAAAACAATGCAGTAGATGCTATCAAATAAGTTAACTATATTTTTTTTTTCCTACATCATGCATGGAGTGTTCAATATTCAATTCCAGATTATGTCCATGTTTCTACTTAATGTTTGACAACTAATCTCTAGAATTTTTGTCGCTAACCCAGACATGGTATAACTTCTACTTTAATATTCAAATTTATTCATGGTGTACCATTTCTACTTTGATATTCAAATTTATTCTCATATCCTCTCCATACTTGCTGTTGTGCGGAAATTGCACAAATGCGGAAAGACAATAAAAAGGATCTAGATTTGCCAATTTGAACACCACTTAATCTAGCAGCAGTTATTCTATTACTCCAAATAAATAGTAAATAACTATAAAGAAAAAGTAGACACAATATTTATACTGGTTCCACTATCATCTAGATAGTGTACGTCCAGTCCAAAGGAGAGAGATTTTATTCCACATGAGAGAATTACAAGAGATTACAAGATAAGAGTTTACATACCAAAGCCCCAATTAGGGATAAAAAAGAGACACTCTATCTGGAGATCACTGGCTGAATACCAGGATGGGTTTACAATGAAGTCTACCCTCAATATATAGCCAATATAAATTCATGTGAGTCATCAATCAAATTACCAAAATATGGTAAGAAGATAATGGAGGCAAATTACAACGGTAACAAATCACGCAAACATAGCAAGTAATTCACTCGTTCCAAAGATGGAAGAAAATAATCCCTAAGCAATGCGATTACGAAGAAAGAAATAATATGCATATCTTTTGCATATATATTATTCCATAACGTGCGCATGCATAAATTTCCTTGCCATCTCATTCAAATGCAATCCAATTATTAATGCATTTCCATAATGAACAAACGTGATTACTTTCCCTTTTGCATATTTGTTTCCTTCTATTGTGATTTTGTATCACCTAAATTTAACACTCCACCTTGATGCAAAATCACATATTTCCAACACTCCACCTCGAGTCAAATTCTCTTCTCAACATAAAACTCTTCAAATCAAACTCTACCTTCAACTAAAATCTCTTAACGAGATACAGACCAAAAATGAATATTTACCCAATGGGTTCCGGCAAAGCCACCCCCCATCACACATTGCTAACGAGCTCAGACTATGTCCCCGCCCGCCAACAAAATGTTGCAAATATCCAAAATCAAAAGAAGGTAGATACCAAAATAATCTCAAAGCCACCAAAGCCAAAAAAAATATATTCTCTCAATCACCAATCCAAATACAGAGCCAAAAAACAAAAGCCAATAGATAAGGCTAATCCAAATCTCTGTATACAAGACAAATCTCTCTCCTTCCACATACTTTATCTGCCAACAACAATTTTTCCATGAAAATCAACATAAGACTCTCACATCAACATCGAGCCATAAAACAGATACAAGTTTCCAAATCCACTTATCTGCCAAACAACAAATTTCCCATGGAAATCAACATAAGACTCTCACATCAACATCGAGCCATAAAGCAGATACAAGTTCCCAAATCCAGATGTCTCTTCAACACAGTAAACTCCTTATCATCAAATTTCCAAGACTGGAACACTCTTCTCTCTCTCTCAACATAATCTCCTCCGTCTTTATCTTCAATATTGCACAGTCTCTTTTTCCATCCAAATGAGTAATAGCATAATCACCATCAGATCTACCGCTCTTTCAAGAAGCCATTGATGAACAAATTGAAACAAATCGCCTGGCTCTGATACCAATCTGTTGTGCGGAAATTGCACAAATGCGGAAAGACAATAAAAAGGATCTAGATTTGCCAATTTGAACACCACTTAATCTAGCAGCAGTTATTCTATTACTCCAAATAAATAGTAAATAACTATAAAGAAAAAGTAGACACAATATTTATACTGGTTCCACTATCATCTAGATAGTGTACGTCCAGTCCAAAGGAGAGAGATTTTATTCCACATGAGAGAATTACAAGAGATTACAAGATAAGAGTTTACATACCAAAGCCCCAATTAGGGATAAAAAAGAGACACTCTATCTGGAGATCACTGGCTGAATACCAGGATGGGTTTACAATGAAGTCCACCCTCAATATATAGCCAATATAAATTCATGTGAGTCATCAATCAAATTACCAAAATATGGTAAGAAGATAATGGAGGCAAATTACAACGGTAACAAATCACGCAAACATAGCAAGTAATTCACTCGTTCCAAAGATGGAAGAAAATAATCCCTAAGCAATGCGATTACGAAGAAAGAAATAATATGCATATCTTTTGCATATATATTATTCCATAACGTGCGCATGCATAAATTTCCTTGCCATCTCATTCAAATGCAATCCAATTATTAATGCATTTCCATAATGAACAAACGTGATTACTTTCCCTTTTACATATTTGTTTCCTTCTATTGTGATTTTGTATCACCAAAATTTAACACTTGCAACCACCACCACACACGCACACATGTATTACATACACACACACACACACATCATATAATGTGTGTGTGTCTTTTGAAACATAAATTTAGCACTTACCCAAAATATAGTTGGTAGTGAAGTTCCTAGACTTATCACAATTGGTTGACCTTGAAATGACTATTAATGGCACAAATTGAACAAAACCCAAGCGCTCTTTGTTATTTAAAATTGTTTACTAAAATAAAGAAAAATTAAGTGTTATGTGAGGCTTGAACTTGAAAATGTGTACGTGTTAATATAGTACACACAGATCGTGTAATATGGACTAACAATATATGCGGAATGTTATTTACAATTGCTATACAAGTAAATATTCAGTAAACTAACTATATAGCAATTCACAGATATAGAATAGTAAATGCAGTAAACTGGAAAAATCACACCAGGGATTTTTATACTGGTTCAGAGCTCCCGTCCTACATCCAGTCCCAGACTTCTATCTGGATTTTCACTACCAACTACCTCGCTTCACCCGGAGGAACAGGTTTACAACACCCGAACAGTCGAACGGGATTTCGTGCCTCTTACAACACCGAGGACTTCAACAAAAACAAATACAATTGCCGTTGACAACTTGTGCTCTTGATAACACGGATTTGTCACTTGTAGTACACCCTTCCTATAATCTTATCCTCAAAATATGTGAATGATGTTTGTGAAGATTGAAGGAAGTATATTACTTATTGAATTAAAAGATATGAAATAATTTCAATGATTCAATAAGCAATTGAAATATTTGAGAGCTTTTAGAATGCAAGAGTATTTAGAAAGTAAGATTAGAAATTAGAGCAAGAATTAATGATATTTGAATCAATGATTTAGACGTGTTTATATAGAGAATAAATGGTTGTAACTCTTTGTGAAGAGTAGCCATTAATAGATATGATCATTGATGAAAGGTAAGAGATGCAACCATTGGAGAAAGAAGTGTCTTTTGGGAAAGGTTGCTCTCTGTTTAAAAACGGTCGACAGGTCAAAAATGTCCGGTAGACAGGATTTCAAATATATAGACGTTATGTGCATGTGTGTACGTTCATTGTGCATTTTACACAGAACGGTCGACCGCATGGTTTATTACCGGTCGACTGGTCCCTGTAAAATTGCACAATGAATGTGCAATGCCATTCAAACGTATATATATTGATTATATTGAGGTGCATGATTATTTGAGGATAGATTTTAACAAGTTTAACACTATTACAACATCAAATAATCAACCTATAATCTAGAGTACCATATGTAGCTCTTTTGTGCCTCTTTATAGCCATGATGTCTTCGTTTTGTCGATCGCCTGTATTTCTTTGTCAGAAATCAAAACTTCATAGAATCTGTGACTCAACATTCTCCCCCTTTTTGATTGATGACAACATATATCTGAAGTTCTAAATCTCCCCCTGAATATGTGATCTCCCCCTGAGATTTTGTCTGTATTCTTTATATATATATATATTCCTGCAAATAATTGTTAGCACTTTCTCCCCCTTTGTCATCGACAAAAAGGAGTAATAGATAATAGAATAATATAGGAATGTATCAACCAGAATATCCATGCATAGCAAAACATAACATATCCAAGCAAACCAAAGTATCATACACACCATAAAATCATACGAATAAAAGTAACGACACTATTTAGTACAAGTGTCGAATGATGTTTAAAGTACTAAACCAAAATATAGAGATAGAAAACAGAATCTAGGATGAGTCAAATGATGTCTCCTCTTGATCATCTCCTTCCTCCTCATCGTCTCCCTCATCGTCATCATCATCTTCCTCATCATCATCCTCCCTAGATGATTCACCATGACCATGTCCACCAGAACCAGCAGACTCCTCAGATGATGACCAGTTGAAAACAGGAGGAGCAGGACGCTTGCCTGGGTCCTGACATTGAGAAAAGGTGGATGCGCTACATGACATAGCATCCCATAATATACCAAAGAGTGACTTGACTTTATTGAAGCGTTTATCAATCTTTGTGTCCATGCGCTTGAGTCTTGATTCCAGCAAGAATTGATTACGCGCAATAGTTTCAAGTGATTCTTTTGTGGAGGATTTTGATTTCAACAGTTTGACGTCTTCGCAACGAGGTCGAGAGGATGTAGCTTTTTGTTCTCTTGGACCTCTTTGTTGCCATTGTTCAAACGACATAATTTGAAGGTAAGGAGGTGGGAGCTTCATGTGCTTGATGGTTACGGAATCAATAGCTTTTGGTTTCGAGGTGGCAGAGTCAGGAGGCCTTACGCCACAAGCTAGCAATATACGCATGATATATTCATTGTAGAAAAAGTGAGGTCGCGTAGAGTTGTTCACCTTGAGAATCTCGTCAAATAGCATATGAACCCAATTGATTTGGACACCACCATAAACAGCATAGAGGGCCTTGAAGTTCTCTTTGTAGACTGCGTCGTAGTTTCCTAGTCTAGGAAACAAAGAAAGCATCAAGACGCGGTGTAGTAGTCTGGCGGTGGGTCGTAGTCCAATTGATTTTGTGCCATCGCTGTTGTCCTCCATGAATTGATGGCTGGTGCTATTGCGAGTGTAGACTTCACAGAAATTTGATGAAAACTCATCGCCTCGATTTGATATACCCAGTATAGAAGCCATCCTATCATGAGTGATAAAAATTTGTTTGCCACAAACGACAGACCAAATGACTCCGTCCGGATCATCAGGTTTATACTTGTCCAGGTTCATGTTGGCATAGAACAATTTTATCATCAAGTGATTAATTTCTACATTGTTATCTGAAAAATCGATCAATGGAGAAATATTGGAGTTATTCGCTAACCTACGGATTCCATAAGATGTGAAGTCATCAAACAGGATGTAAGAACCCGGATGGAATTTGTAGTTAGTCATTTGATTCCATCTTGTGATAGCTACCGGATATTCGAGCCATTTCTTAGCGGAGATATTGAGTGATGAAGTTCCGAAGGATGACCCTCTCTTGGGTCTCTTTTGTGGAGGAGCCATTTTCAGAAAATTTGGAGGATTGGAATTTGAAAAAGGGAAATTAGGGTTTCTGGGATTTGGGGATAATTGACCGGTTGAAACAAATGAGGAAACAGGAGGACCAAAGTTGACTCAACGTATATAAAAAACAGAATTTACGTATACCAGTCGACCTCTATAATATGGTCGGTCGACCGTTTTCATCCAGAGGCTAAACGGTCGACCGTTACTATTATAGGCGGTCGACCGGATTTGTTGCCTGATGAAAATCCAGTCTGTTTTTCAATTTTCATGTATATATCGAGCTATATAATTCATATTTCACTCTTATTATAATATATAAACGTTATTACATTAGAGATAGAATAAAAAAAACAACGATACAACATATATATATATATAAATCTAATGAGGAGTGGAAGGTCCGTCATTAGAATTTTCTTTATTATCTTCAATACGTTGTTTCCATGGACTCCAGTTTTTCTGAGCACCTTCATTCCTGTTATAATTCCGGTCCTAAGTATTAGGACTCCTAGACGTTGACGGCATAGACGACATTGGTTCATGCACATCATGCTTGTTTGAACTACAAAAGAATGATGCCATTCTTTCTAAAACAGAGAGACGTGCCGATGTCCGTTGTTGCTCATGATAAAGCTGGCTTTGCCCATAATGGAGCTGTCTTTGAAGATCTATTTAATGTTTCTGATAGTGGTGAATCTCGTCGATCTGTGCTTTGGTACGGGGAGAACAAAACAGCGCCTTCTTTACTTGTTTCGAGGTTGGTGTACTGCCAGGAGTACGAACGCATTGGTGATGACACTTCGGTTTCTGATTTGGTTTTTCGGGAGAATAATACTCCTCTGGCTCAGAACTTGTAACGGAAATGTGTGATTTTTGAGCACACTCATCACAAATATGTGCCATAGAAAAATTACATATAGAGCCTTATGATTAGATAAGGAGAGATGAATAAAAAGAGAATTTTTGACAAGCTTATATAGAAATTCCTTATATATAAGCCTGTGGATGAGAGTGAATAAAGGAATTTGACCGTAAAAACAAGCAGAAGCTCATATTCAATCTAAAAAAATAGCTTAAAAATAGCTATAGTTAAAATATAACCAAAAGAAAGAAAGAACTTAATAGTATATCATCAGTAATTACTAGTCAAGTTCTTTTCTAGAAATTAAACCAAGCTCTCTTCGTAATCTAATAAAACTAGATTCGAGCAGAGGCTTAGTAAAAATGTCTGCTAATTGATTATCAGTTTGGACATATTCAAGACATATATTTCCTTTTTCAATATTATCTCTAAGGAAATGATGACGGATATCAATGTGTTTGGTTCTAGAATGATTCACTGGATTCTTAGAAAGATTTATAGCACTTGTGTTATCACAGTATATAATAGAATTTGATAAATGAATATCAAAATCTTGAAGTGTTTGTTGCATATATAGTACTTGAGTACAAGCGAGAGCCATTGATATATATTCAGCTTCACATGTTGATAGTGAAACACAATTCTGTTTCTTACTAAACCAAGAGACAAGTGATTTTCCAATAAAATGGCACGTACCACTTGTACTCTTTCTACCCGTTCGAGAACCTCCAAAATCAGCATCACTATATGATACTACTTCGAATGGACATTCTGTTGGATAAAAAAGACCGAAATCTTTTGTATTATTAAGATAACGAATTATACGTTTCACTGCTCGTAAATGCGATTCCTTTGGATTTGCTTGAAAACGAGCACATAGACAAACACTCATTATTATATCTGGACGACAAGCTGTAAGATAAAGAAGAGAACCAATCATGCTTCGATATAATTTCTGGTCAACACTCTTACCATTTTCATCTTTTTCAAGATGTGTAGTTGTACTCATAGGAGTTGGTTTACCAGATGTATTTTCTAATCCGAAGTGCTTGATAAGATTTCCGCAGTATTTTTCTTGATTAATAAAAATACCGTTCGAAAGTTGTTTGATTTGAAGTCCAAGAAAATATGATAGTTCTCTCATATGAGACATTTCGAATTCTTTGGTCATAATATTTGCAAATTATTTGCAGAGTTTATCGTTTGTTGAACCAAAGATGATGTCGTCTACATATATTTGGATAACTAGAATATCTTTTCGAGAATGTTTGATAAATAAAGTTTGATCGACTTTGCCTATTTGAAATCCTGAGTTAATGAGATAGCTACGTAGTCGTTCATACCAAGAACGAGGTGCTTATTTCAAGCCATACAGAGCTTTCTTAAGTTTGAATACATGGTCAGGATATTTTTCATGTACGAACAAAGGAGGTTGTTCGACATATACTTTCTCTTTGATAAATCCATTGAGAAATGCACTCTTGACATCCATCTGATAAAGTTTGAAATTATGGTGACAAGCAAAAGATAATAGGATTCTAATAGCTTCTAGTCGAGCAACAGGTGCAAAAGTTTCTTCATAATCGATACCTTCTTCCTGATTATACCCTTGTGCTACTAATCTCGCTTTATTTCTGGTGATATTTCCTTGTTCATCAGCCTTATTTTTATAGACCCATTTAGTACCAATCACTGACTGATCAGCTGGTCTTGGAACAAGTTCCCAGACGTCATTGCGCTCGAACTGATTTAGTTCTTCTTGCATGGCAATGATCCAATATTCGTCGGTAGCTGCTTCTTTAGGATTCTTAGGTTCGATATTTGATAGAAATGCAACATGACCCATTTGATGTAATTGACTCCTAGTTCTTACTTGTGGGTCGACCTCGCCAATTACATTTTGAACCGGATGGTGTCTCAATAATCTTGGAGGGGAACGTATCTCACAAACTGGTTGTTGTTGGGAAATATTTTCAACAATATTTTCAGAGTCAGAGTCATAATTTGTGATGTTAGGAGTGTCAGTAAATATAGTTTCGTCATCATCTGGTTTTGATTGAGAAGGCTGAAAAAATTCATCGAAAGAAACATGAAGAGATTCTTCAATAGTTTTGGTTCGTTTATTGAAAATACGATACGCCTTGCTTCTTTCCGAATAACCGACAAATATACCTTCATCAGCTTTCGGATCAAACTTTCCGAGATGGTCTTTCGTATTTAAAATGAAACATTTTGAACCAAATACTTTGATGTAAGATATATTTGGCTTCCTTTCGTTAAATAATTCATAAGACGTGTTCTTGGTGAGTGGTCGAATGGACACACGATTCAAAACATAACACGCAGTAGCGATGGCTTCTGCCCGGAAATGTTTTGGTAAAGTGGATCCATTTAATAACGTTCTTGCACATTCTTGTAATGTTCGATTTTTCCGTTCTACAACTCCATTTTGTTGTGGAGTTCTAGGAAACGAAAAATTGTGGTTAATACCTTTCTTTGTACAAAAATGTTCAAATTCGTTATTTTCGAATTCACCACCATGATCACTCCTTATGTTTTTAACTTTTAGCCCTTTCAATTTTTGAATTCTTTTGATGAAAGATTTGAAATGTTCAAAGGTGTCACTCTTGTTTTTCAGAAAAATAGTCCATGTATAACGAGAATAGTCATCAACTATTACAAATACATATCGATTATGGTTTATTGACTGAACCTGTGCTGGTCCGAATAAATCCATATGTAGTAGTTCAAGTGGTTGTAATGTTGATATGACTTTCTTAGACTTGAATGATGATTTGGTCAATTTTCCTAACTGACAGGCATCACAAAGACTATCGATTTTATAACTAATTTTGGGTAGTCCTCTAACTAGATCATATTTAGCCAATTTGTCAATTGTTTTGAGATTTATGTGACAAAAACTTTTGTGCCATAACCAGGGATCATTGTCTTTGGCTATAAGACACATATCTGAATTATGAGAAATATTCATATTCAGAATATATATGTTCTTATCACGATAACCCTAAAAAACAATGTTCTTATCTCTATCTAATATGCTACACTTATTATCAAAAAAGGAAATACTAAATCCCTTATCACATAACTGACTAATACTCAACAAATTGTGTTTCAAGTTCTTAACTAGCATGACATTTGTAATAAGAGGCAAGTTAGATGTACCGCAATTGCTCACATCGCCTTTGCCGATGATATAGCCTTTTGAATTATCTCCAAAAGTGACGGAGCCACCATCTGAGTATGTAATATTTGTCAATAAGCTCTTGTCTCCAGTCATATGCTTCGAGCAACCGCTATCCAATATCCACTTTCCTCTTTTCTTAAGTGGGACCTGCAAAAAATATAATTAAGACCATGGTACCCACTTTTTATGGGGTCCTAAGAGTTAGATCTTAGGAATCCAAACCCATACGGGTCCGGTATTCCCTTTATATACATAATTAGAATTATAATGCACAGTATTCAAGAATTGCTGAATGTATTTGTTCCTAATCAAATTGTTATTTGTTTTAGGAACCCATATTTTGATAGTCTTTGTATTTTTCTTTTGAAATTTCACAACTGGCTTTGGTTTGGAATATAATAAACTAAGATTTTTCTTAACTTCAGTCTTTTGTACTTTCTTCTTTCTGTTATTATCAAGATGTTTCTTGATTTCTTGTTTCTTATATCCCAAACCTTGTTTATTTGATGTAGATTGTGAATTTTCAATGATTTTTGTCAAATTTTCTCGACCTTTGTTAAAGTTAGAAACATTTTGAGTAATGTCATCAAACTTTGTTTGTAAACTAGCTTTTTCTAGGTCTAGAATTTTGACTTTTTCCTTAAGCTCATGATTTTCAGTAGTGAGAGCATTATTTTTCTCTTTTTGAGCTTCTATTTCTTGACTCAAAAGAGATAGTTGAGAGCTGTGCAGTTAATGCCCCGCTATATCCCCGCTATAACTCCGATATATCTTATAGCGGATTCCTACCGCTACGATTTTTCCATATATCCCCAACATATAGCCTTTCCGCTTTAATCCCCGCTATTTCCGCTATATCCCGTTATTTCCGCTATATTCCGCTATTTCCGCTATATCTTCTATAAAAAATTGGATTGAAAAATGATATTTATATGCTATAAAAATTATGAAATTAATTAATTTCATTGAATTTTTTATATATGTTTAGAAATGATAATACTCTAATATTCTACTAAATTAAATTAAGTTATATAATAGTTTTACGTTCATTTACAATACATTTGCACATATTTTGATTTAAAATTATTTTTGTGTTAATTATAATTCAATTGAATGTTAATTTTTCACATAATTACTATCTATATATTTGTAAAAACAACAAGTATGGGATTTATATGCTATTTTAGAGTAATCCGATATATCCCGCTATATCTTCGCTACATCCCCGCTATGACTTTTTGCACCTCTACCGCATTGAATCCACCGAGCGCTTTAACTGCACAGGTTGAGAGTCAACATTAGATGATGATTCTTGAATTTTTTCAAGTTCTTCCTCTAATATTTTCTTCTCATCTTTTAACATATCTCGTTCAAACTCTGCTCTACTTAAATCTACTTTGACTACTTTTAATTGATGTTTTATGTCTTTATATTTGACTATCAATTCAGCATTAATATCAAGTAATTCATCAAATGTAGGAATTTGTACCTCATCTTTTGTTGCCATAAAACAAACATTAGCTTGTTCATTCTCCGAATCATTTTCACTTTCTGATGAAGATGAGTCTGAATCATCCCATGTTACTGAGAAGGCTCGTTTCTTTGACTTGTCCTTCTTATATTTGAATTTGTCATTTTCTGACTTCTTCTTTTGTTCTGGACAATCCTTCTGCATGTGCCCCTTTTTGTGGCAGTTGAAACATTCTATAGCAGATGAAGATGGTTTATTTGATCCAGGTTTCCTTTTGTTGTAACGACTGGCTTTTCGATATTTTAGGAATTTTTTGAATCCTTTTGCAATGAATGCCAGATCTTCATCTTCGGAATCTGATTCATTTTCATCTTTCTCAGCATGAAATGCTACATTTTTCTTTTCTTCTTTCTGTTCTTTTCTAGCCTACAAATTTGCTTCATAGGACATTAGATTTCCTATCAATTCATCTGGCTTCATGACGGAAAGGTCATTAGCTTCTTCAATTGCTAATACTTTTCCTTCCCATTCACTAGTCAGAGAATGTAGGACTGTTGAAACAACATCAAAATCTAAATATTTTTTCCCTAATCCGATAAGTGCATGATGAATAGTTTGAAACCTTGAATACATATCATTGATTGTCTCATTTGGTTTCATTTTGAAATTTTGAAACTGACTTTTCAGCATGGCTATTTTGGCTTGTTTAACCTTGTTAGTACCTTCATGAGTGGTTTTCAGCGTTTGCCAAATTTGATATGCAGTAGTGCAGATACTAACACGGTTATATTCATTTTGGTCTAATGCACAAAACAACATATTTATTGCCTTTGCATTTACGGCTGCTGCCGTTTTCTCAGCCGCTGTCCATTCTGAATATTCAGTTGTTGGATTCACTATTTCTTTTTGGGTAGCATTCCAAGCATCATAGCTATTTGATTGCATAAAAAATGACATACGTGTTGCCCAATAGCTATAGTTGAGACCATTGAAAAATGGAGGTCTTTGTGTCGATTGACCTTCCATGTAAGTGGTGTTTTGAGTGCTAGTACTTGCGTTATTTGCCATATTACAAGAATATATCAAATAACTGTGTTACGGTTATATGATGACCGCGCTCTGATACCAAATGAAAATGTGTACGTGTTAATATAGTACACACGGATCGTGTAATATGGACTAACAATATATGCGGAATGTTATTTACAATTGCTATACAAGTAAATATTCAGTAAACTAACTATATAGCAATTCACAGATATAGAATAGTAAATGCAGTAAACTGGAAAAATCACACCAGAGATTTTTATACTGGTTCGGACCTCCCGTCCTACGTCCAGTCCCAGACTTCTATCTGGATTTTTACTACCAACTACCTCGCTTCACCCGGAGGAACAGGTTTACAACACCCGAACAGCCGAACGGGATTTCGTGCCTCTTACAACACCGAGGACTTCAACAAAAACAAATACAATTGTCGTTGACAACTTGTGCTCTTGATAACACGGATTTGTCACTTGTAGTACACCCTTCCTATAATCTTATCCTCAAAATATGTGAATGATGTTTGTGAAGATTGAAGGAAGTATATTACTTATTGAATCAAAAGATATGAAATAATTTCAATGATTCAATAAGAAATTGAAATATTTGAGAGCTTTTAGAATGCAAGAGTATTTAGAAAGTAAGATTAGAAATTAGAGCAAGAATTAATGATATTTGAATCAATGATTTAGACGTGTTTATATAGAGAATAAATGGTTGTAACTCTTTGTGAAGAGTAGCCATTAATAGATATGATCATTGATGAAAGGTAAGAGATGCAACCATTGGAGAAAGAAGTGTCTTTTGGGAAAGGTTGCTCTCTGTTTAAAAACGGTCGACATGTCAAAAATGGCCGGTAAACAGGATTTCAAATATATAGACGTTATGTGCATGTGTGTACGTTCATTGTGCATTTTACACAGAAACGGTCGACCGCATGGTTTATTACCGGTCGACCGGTCCTTGTAAAATTGCACAATGAATGTGCAATGCCATTCAAACGTATATATATTGATTATATTGAGGTGCATGATTATTTGAGGATAGATTTTAACAAGTTTAACACTATTACAACATCAAATAATCAACCTATAATCTAGAGTACCATATGTAGCTCTTTTGTGCCTCTTTATAGCCATGATGTCTTCATTTTGTCGATCGCCTTTATTTCTTTGTCAGAAATCAAAACTTCATAGAATCTGTGACTCAACAGAACTTGCTTGATGGCGGTCATTCATAGCCATTACAATAAATTATATCCCTAGGTAGAATTTAAGATTTAAAAATGAAGTACTTGAAAAATTAGTCAATAATCAATTAATTTTTTACTGAATACATAATTTGAATTGTTTGAGAAACCATCAACATAAAAGAGATGAAACTGAAAATAGCTAGGGTTTCTCACAATCTTCGTTAATTTTCAAAACGAGACATAATATTACAGTCCAATGCATACATCGCTAAAAATATATGCGTAAATATAAATTTTTTGAAATAGGATCTGCAAATATTGAAAAGTCTACAGGACATTTTTGATAAGAAACTGAAGTTGAACACGGTTCACCCTCAGGTAAAGCAATAGACTAAGTGAATGAACCAAGTATCCTTCAACCAAAGTTGCAAACGGACAGACATTTTAGAATAATTTCAACAAACTATATATGCAAATTAGATATCCATATTAGAATCTCAAGTTACCTTCAACTAAATTTGAAACAAAATTGAGATGTCGGAACTGCGGTGGGCTCAAGATGCGCAGCAGAACTATAGCAGTGAGTTGGAACGATCATGCGCGCACGGGGTGATGCGGCTGAGCTGCTCGTTGCTCACCTCGATTTGAGCTATCGATGGCAGCGTCGATGGTTTTTGAAGCGGTGGGTTTGATGAAAAAAAGTCTAGGTCAAAATTTAGGAGGGAGCGACCGATTTGGGAATAATTAGTAGAAGCAGCAAATGAAAGATCAGGTGACATATCTGTGATATATCAAAACTATAATTGTTTGTTTATTTTGACCTTTTTTTAATAAGCGGTGTAAAGATGATTCTTTTTAGAAGTTTATATCATTAAAAAATAATATTTTGTACAAATTTGAGATTAAATAATGTTTTTTATGATATTTTGTTTTAATAAAATTTTTGAGATACAATATACATTTAATTTATGTGACACGTCATAGTTACATATAAAGTTAGTTATAAATTTAAGAGAGAAATACAATTTTCTCAATAAGAAAAATTAAAATATAATATCCATTACAAATTTTTAGTTAAAAAAATTAAATATGTATTTGATATGGAATTTTGTAAAGATTTGTGATGGGCTAGGTAGTATGATACTGATATTATTTGTCACAAATATTAGCTATGATTCTAGTATCCGTGATGGATCTATAACTGATTTGTGATGGATTGGCCATTATATGTAACAACTTGTACTTTAGCGTATCGGAAGATCGTAAAATATTATTCTAAAATTCAAATTTGGTCATATGAGACTATAACTTTGTGTTGTATTGAGTAGTAACAATTTTCACCCATAAAATTTTTATTAGACGGTTTTGACCTTGAAAATCTTGTATGACCTATAACTTTGATAGCATCTTAATTGGGTCTTGAAACCACTTCCAAGTAAAATATTTGATGGTTTCTCGTTTCATAGAGTGGTCATAATAACTTTTTGGTCTTACCGTTTAGAAGATATGACCGTTTGAATTTTGGATTGTTTTTAGGTTGATTAATTAGTGGGTAATTAGAGATAGATTAGTGAGGCGTATTAGCTCATCTCGGGATTAGTGCCTGATACAGCCAGATCTAACTCCCCTATTCACTTTTCTCATTTTCTAAAATATTCTCAAACCTCGATTAATCCTCCATATGCCAAAATATCATCAAATCCTTGCTCTAATTAGCCAAATCAAATGATTAAGGCGGGATCAACGAAGAGAATTGCTTAGGTCATGTGAATTCTGTGTTGGCAAGCATGTATTTGCTAGTTAGATCCGATTCATCGCGTTTTTGGGTGAGTGATTTATATTCCTAACTTTACTATGATTGTTGATTTAGTAATAAACAGCTGTTTAAATGTTTTTCAAAGCTTAAAACATGTTGTATGATAAATAAAGAACTTGCTATGTTTTTAAAATGAGAATAAATGATTTAATATGGATTTTGATTCATTTTAACCATTTTCTAATATCGATCGTCGTTTTTTGTACCATTCATCGAATTTCACATGGACATGCTTTTTACATTGGTTTTCTTTGATTCTGAACAATATAGTAATACTGATTTCTTGATTGTTATGTGGATGAAATATATGATGTTTGCATGTATAAATCATTTCTTTGCTTGTATTATGTGAAAAAGTTGATCAAAGACGAATTAGAGTATAGGGATCATTCTATGATGTATCGTGTGCATGTGATGATTAAGATGTTAGATCATTGAAGTTGGATACACAAAATGATGGAGATTCATATTGGTAGAGGGAGATCTAGAATTTTTTGTCAAATATCAAAGAACGGTGAACTATAACAGATTTGTATGCTTGCACAAGGATCAAAGCTAATGGAAGATGGACAAAGGGCCGGTGCTGGAGATCGTCGGAGGAAACTTGGTCAATTTTACTCAAGCCCTAACCGATCATCATCGATAAGTCATAAATGATCGGTGGTGGTAGATGAATGCATGAGTGTGCACAGAAGAGTGTGGTTGGCGACTTAAGGTTTCTACTTTGGGATTTGGTGTGGTAAGCTTCGGTCCAATGCTTCAAAAATGCAACGATGAACAGTTTGGGCAAGCACCGAACGGGTTTTGAGAGCTTGCAGTTGAAGGCTTAAGAGCGTGGCGCATTCCACTTTGGGTAGGGGTTAATGGAACTTTGGGCTTCAATCTTGACGATTGATTTTGGCTATCCTAGCACTTAGCCAAATTTGTCTTAGTGCTTAGCCAAAGTGATCGGTGTCGATCACTCTTTGATGTTGGGTTTTTGGCATGTTTTTGAGACATGTGTGACGATCGATTGATGTTTTGGATGTCTGATTAGATGCATATGACAAAGGACGATCGATTTAATGCTTAAGAAAGTGAAGTGAGTTTCAGACAAGGAAACTCTATATCTACTTCGGGGATCAACGCGAAGAGACTGGGAGATTCCTTCGGGATTGACATGATGGAATTTTGCGACTTTCTATGGTAGTCCGAAGAAGTTTCGAATGATGATAGCTCGATGATATGAGTTGTGCTGATGGTCCAAGGAGACAAGTTCAACGATGGGTTCTACTGGACATATGGTAAGAGATCGTTGATAACTCAGAGGTTTCAATGTATACTCGTAAAGAAGGGGTTAGTGAGGTAGCTCACGTGAATCGTACGATGCGACTCTAGATCTTATGATGGTAACCTGCCTTGGACTTTTACGATATAAGGCTCCTGTCATGGCTTTCCAAAGTGGCATGGATTCAAGAGAAGAGGTGTCTATAGCTAAATTCTTGGTGGGTGAGATGGAAGTGGGGATAACTAGAAGAGTTTGAAACCTAAACTTTTTTCCGTCAAGCGAACAATACACGAATGAGTAGTTTTCAAAGACGATGACTAAATTCAGTTGCATTTTTCCACTAAGAACCATGTAATTTGGACATTCATGGATCATTTATTTTTGAATCCTATTTTTAATCCATTGGGTTTCCCATTACGGTGATAAAGATTTTGCTCAAACGAAATAAACCAACAAAACCTTATCGTTAATTTGTTCGCTTTCAACATTAGATTCATTGATAATCAACCCATAAATTTGAATCTAAAAACCAAATTTTGTAAAGTCTGAATTTGAAAATTTGAAAAATTGAAAATACCATTTTGAAATCTTGAAAATAAAATATTTAAACCAGATAAACCAAAACTCTTAACGTCCAACTTTCATACTCATACTACCAAAGAGTATTACTAAGCAATACCATTCGATAATACGGAGAATAAGACCGTATTAGGCTGTCACACGTGAATATTCTCTCGGGCTAACATCAATACGCATTCGAAAATCATATACAACTCACATATACGCACTCGATATCGGGACAAAGCAATAAACACGTTTGTTTCCATGATAGAACAATACATGATATAACTAATCCGAGTACACAAAGTCATCAAATACAAAACAATAAAACATAATGGTTAAAATATACATATCCAAGCGGGTCAGCATAAAAGAGCCAAATGCACACTATCACCAAGAATATACATGGCATGGTCAAATACATACTACTCACATATCATCAACATATACAAATGGGGTTACACAAATACACACATATATACAAAACTTAGCCATGCAATAAACTAGCCTTCGAATCTATATCCAACAACCATAAGTTGGTTGCTTCGCCCTTAAACCTGAAATGTCTCAAATCGACCTGAATATTACATAAATAACACGTGGGTTAGACTATTTCTAAAATGTAGATATTAACTTACAACAACTTGCATGGTATAAAAAAGAATATAAAACAAGATAGCATGTAAACATCAAAAAGTGACATCTCATCTTAATACCATGCACATGAAACATCACCAAAATAAATAAACAAATACATCAACTCATCAAATAACCCATGATCAGAGTGGGTGAAAAAATACATCCATACACATCAACACACATCAACACACATCAACTATGGCTTACTCACTACAAAGCCTAGATTATCTATCGGATAATCATGTAATAGACATGGCCGAGTCCATCAAACTCAACATATAAGAAACATATCAAATGAACACATCCAAGTCAAACACACATCACACATCGACAAGGCATGCACTCAGCAGCCAAGGTTCATCTCTCCGATAACTATACAATAGTTATGTACGGGGTCACACTACTTCATGGACCCTCGGTCTTATGAATAGTCCAAGTAGTCCTTAATTGCATAAATAATCATCTTGACTTTTAGCCTCATAGTTAGTCAACTTAGCTCTCATCCTCGTGAGCAATCATATGGGCTCTCAGCCCTTCAAATAATTAATCCACTCGACTTCCAGTCTTGTAGATAGTCCTTTGGACTCTCAGCCCTATGCACAATCATTAGCGCTCTCAGCCTAAAATAATTATTTCGGCATTGGTCTCATTAGATGATTAGATCGGCTCTCAGCCTCGTAAATACTCATATAGGACTCGACCCATAAATAATGATGCAATAGAGTTGAAACCATTTAAAACTCCACTTTAAACTCATAAAATTCTTTTCAAAATTTTCTCATATAAACTTTAGTTTTTTTAATAATTCTAAACCTTAAAATATAAATTTCCATTAATTAAACTAATTTTCGTACAAAAATTCACTTCAAATAAAATGTATTTCCAAACATAGTTTTGTTTATAATAATTATAATTTATTCATAGAAAGTCATATAAATTTTTACTTAAAAGTTTAAATATTTTTAATCTTAAAAATTCAAAATTTGAAATTCCAAAATTTATTCAACTTTTGAATTTGAAAGTTCAAATTTCGAAAATTTTAATTTTAAAATTTGGAAACATGTGTTTCGAAAGTCCACATTTTGAATCTGAAAATTCAAAATGTGAAATTTGATAGTTTAAAATTTTGAAAGTTTAATTTTGAACTAAAAAATTTAGATTTGGAATTTGAATATAGAAAAATAAAAATTGTGAAATTTTCAAAGTTAAAAATTTGAAAATTCGATGATTCAAAATTTGAAACTTTGAAATTCAAAATTTGAATCTTCAATCGATGAATTTAAAAATTCAAAATTTAAAAACCTTGAATTGGAAAATTTTCAGAAGCAAATTTTATAAATTTTGAAACTAGAAAATTTGATAATTCAAAATTTGAGATTGAGCATAGTTTGAATATTTAATCAGCTGTTCTTTAGTGTAATTCCATAATTAAAGTTGTATGTCACTTCCATAATATAAATGTATCTTAATTTTAGGGATTTTCAGGCATGCTCGTTTTTGTCAATTAAAATACCTTTATATTTGGCGGCAAATGCTTCAGCGAAAATCAATAATTTTGTGGAGAGCATCCCATTATAATCGAGGCGGTATATTTTGGCGCGTTGTGGATGTATAAACGACGCTTAATTCGGCCATTCTGTATTCTTAATATAAAGTTTGCTTCCCCAAATAGGACTCTGCAAATGTTCGCAAAAGTCTGCTTGATCTCTCAAGCAAATCCAGGTGCAAACTCGGTAAATTCGATTATTATTTATTCTTTGACAAGGTTTATGGCTAAATCTTGATGTTAAATTTCAACTGTATTAATTGATGTTTACTTTTTTATAGGGTTTACGATTGATTTTTTTCTTTTCTTAAAGGTTTATGGTTAATCTTCGCGAGGCCTATCCTGATAGTTAATTTCAAAGTTCAGCAAACTCCTTTTATCTGATTCAACTCATGTCTTGCTAATTAGTTGTTTTCCATCACGATCCTCAGATTTTGAGTTAGAAAAGTAAAATATTTTTCTTATTTGTACTTGATTGGTTCAATGTTTGTTATTTTTCCTACTCAATCTTCTAAACAGCGTTCTATATATGTTGTATCTTTGTACTTTAAATTTATTTGGATTTAAGGGACTAAATATAGAGATCCTATGGTTTTGGTTTTGGAGTTTGCCGCACTAGAATAGGAAATATTTTATGTTAAGTATCAAATGGTGATTTGAAATTATTATTCAACTCACACGTACAACTTCAATTGTTATATGATGCGGATTGTTAACGAGTTATATGTTCATATTTCATAATTGTCAACATAGATATTATTTGATGGTTGTTATATCTAATATTAGATCTTTGAAAAAATTTCAAATACTATGAATTCATGAGATATTTTATTGATCAGTAATTTCTAATGAAATTTTCGTTAACATGGGAAAAACTATTTTAAGGAGTGATTACCTTTATTTTGGATTAAGGATCGCATTTGTCATGCAAAAGCATATGGAGGTAACTACAATTATAATATGCTAATTAATTTATATTTATATTTTTCTAACATATTAATGATACAAAAATTATAATGTTTTAAGCACCCGAAAAAGGTAACTCATTCCTCAAAAAGACTACAACCATCACCATAAACAATATTGGAGTCTAGGAGGGCGACATCAAAGGTTTGTGCTTAGAAGCCTTACTTGAAGTAAAGTAAAAAGACAACACACATCACTTCAGTTTATTAATGTTATGTTATTTTTTTTCCTTTTTTTTGTATTCAAAGTTTATTCAATAACTGTTGTTATAGAAATCAAAAAGTACTGGAAAGCGGACCTTTGCATTCAAATTCAGCTTTGCTTGATGATGATAATATTCAGGAGTCTAGTTTAAATGATTCACTATTGCCAAATGAAACATCGGAAGAAAATAACCATAACAGCAAAGACAACAACCCTGAAATAAAAAAGAAGGAACATGGCATAGCAAAACTCAACGTTTTGGGAATTCGAGATGCATACTGTGCTGGCATATATTTGGATTTCAATGAAAATGGATAACCAGTAGGTGATAATTTTGTTAAATTAGCCTCTTTCATATTTGCACTAGTTCATGATAAAGTTTCAATACTTTATGATGATTGGAGAAAGGTTCCTATGGATCATAAAATAAACCTTTTGGCACTTTTGTAGGTAAGCATTAGATGTTTCTTTCCACACTTTTGCATAATTTATTAAAATCCATGGTCTAATTTGTTATGTTTACCATGCTCATGACAGTCAAATCATTAAGCTGATAATGCACACTCTCATGAGTTTGATAATTCCATGGTAAATGTGAAAATAATGCAAATATGTTCTATTCTACTTTAAATTATTGCCATTTGGTGAACTGGTTTAATTTATTTTATAGTTCAAGCAGTCAAATGATGTTGAAAACCATGTTAGCTATGAAAAAGTTGGAACAGCCATTTCACATGATCCAGCGATTGTAACTAAATGCAAATTGATGAACTATTATAAGAAAGAGGAAGTGGTGGCCGAAGGTGTAATTTTTTCCACAAATCCTTGTGATTTGGTTCACTTCAAACCTCTAGGACTTGATGCTTGGAAAGTATCCATCGATTATGCTAAAGAATGAAGAAGCCTATTTATGGCGAAGTACATATGAATTTAAAGTTGTTGGAGATGCGGTAGGCTCCACAGTTATTTGGAGCAAGGAGTTCGTCAATTTAGATCTTTCTTAATAATAAGATATTAATTTAGTTCCGTTATAAAGTACTTTGAATTAGGATGTTTGATTTTGTTTTTCACTTTAAAATGTTTGTAATGTTTTGAAGTTTTAGATGTTTAGTCGACTTTTTGCATAATTTCATTTCTGGGTTTTTTTCAATTATTTGTTTATGGCTTGTCTATTTTGATTAATTCATCTCATAAAGATGGTACTGAATAGCATTAATTCTTATTGTTTGAATATTCAAATTATTACCCGATGTACTGGAATTGTGATGGAATTCTTATGCATCTTTTACTTGATACTACTAAATATTGAAAGATGGTAGATAGTAGACATCATGGAGAAGGTAATTTCTTACAACTTGCATTTTTTTATTATATAATAAAATAAACCAGTGCTGCGACAAAAGTTATTGAAAATTTGATCATTTTAAATTACAGGTTTTGGGGTCTCCAGCAAAAATAAAAAATGAGCAACTAATAGTGAAGAGCACAAAACCTACCATCTGTCCTGAGAAAAGAATGCATTTATTCAAAAAGCTTGCCTATGAGGTAATATTTGATTTTACCAAAACTACTAAAATAACTTATATTATATATATATATATATATATATATATATATATATATATATATATATATAATAAAACCAGCAACCGGCTGATATTGTTGTAAAAGTATGGCAAAATCCTATTCAATAACTAGATATGGTATGCTATTGTTAATTAAGATTTGTTTGTAGCTTTTAAATCCAACTTGTTATCTTAAGACTTTCTGAAGTTGTATATTTTACAACCATTTAAAATCATCATTTTGAATTTTAGTAAGAACATTTTCCCGTGCCTTGTAATTTCTTTCCATTTCATTAATTATAATTCCTAACACTGTCCATGATAAACTAATCCAGCAGCCCATGTTTACATTGAGTTGTTATATACACATTGTCAACTACTAAATATATGAAATAAACCGCAGTTCCTAAAAAACTGAAGGCTAAATGCCATCCGAGCTTATGGTTTATATCCTAAGACTATAGGCAAAGCAGCATAAAGTGGCAGACGGGACTACTTAGCTGGAATTGGTAGTCAAATGGTTGAAACATGCTTCTGTTCATATGTTATTTGTTAACAGATCCAAACTCGTATGACCTTTTAGTTCTGGAAATAGCTCATGTTTACAAGACACCGGATTAAGTAAGCGCACATTTGCTTCAGCCGCATCAGTAGGCACACTAGTAATGCCCCAATGTCACACACAAACTCAGAATCTCCTCGGTCAGGTCGGTTACTCCAGATTACATGGGCTTAAATAACTTTATAGTTGGCAACAATGTGAATTTCTTGCCATTGAACTGTATGATGCTTTGGCCAAATAAAGGCATCCGAACAGGAGAGAGCCGCTGCCATAATTCTCTAATAGTTATAGGACTGGTACGAAGGTTATCTGCAGGTATGGATGTGATTAGAACGCTGGTCGTAGTCGAGCACATTGCTCAAAATAAGACTTGGAATACCCACGGTGTATTCCAGTATTGACTATTTTGTGGAGGCAATATTGGTTTTGAGGCAAGAAAAGTGCTCCACACACATACACGATCGCACGCGAATTATATATACATTGTTTTATCTGCATGCATACAAACATACACATACATATACATTATACGTGTTTATATACATATCCACACACATTTTGCTTGATATCCTACTATATATTGAATTTATACTTAATGTGTTTACAGCTAAGATACAATTTAGATGAAGCACACAAGGATTACATATTACAATAGATGTCAACCACTTTAAGAGAGTATTGATGCCATGTGGGGAATGGCGTGGTAATCGCTCAACAACTGGACGAGGAAGAAAAATAAAATAAAAAACTTGCCGAGTTAAAGCCTTTAAACTTGACTGATCACGAATAGAGTGTATTCACAAAGAATAGAATGTTGGTAAAATTTCAAGTAAGTTATAATTATCCATAGGTTTAGTACTAAAGCAAATATTTTTGTTAGAAATAAACATATATTTATCACTAATTAGTAAAAGCATTAGCAGTAGAGTCTGAAATCATCTCAAAATATTTTGAAAGAAATTAGCTGGTGATTTCTTTTGATTTAGGCTAAAAGTGTTTTGATGAAGCAAGTAAGGGAAAAACATACTCAACCATAATGATGAGATGGCACTGGTATGCAAGAGTAGAGCAAAAACTGGTAAATGTTTATTTTTGTACTGTTGTGGCTAATATTATACGATTGCTATATACATTTTTTGACCATTTCAGTAAATAATTTTATGTCAGTTAATTGCTGCAGAAGAGTGAAAAGCTAATCAAGAAATAACTGGAGTACACTTGTGAACTGAAGGGCGCTTAACAACAGTAATAAACAGACTCTACATAGCATAATCAGACACAAATAACACAGCTTCATTTGGCCATGTATGTACAGTTGGAGGAGAAAACTCTAGTCATGGAGCAATTGGAGAAGCCTGTGCAGGGTAGAAAGATTATTTTGCTTGCTTCTATCGAAAGTTGTTGGTTAATATGTTTAGTAATTGTAACAGAATGAAATTGGGGAAATTGAGGAAGGCAGCCAGACAAATATTTCATCAAGCAGCTAACAGGTGAGTTCTGATTAAGAACCCTACAATTTGATTAACATGCTTTAATTGTAATAGTTTTGAGTTTCAGTAATAATGAATATATTAATGGTTCGAAGAATACAATTAATTTCTTTGATCTTTATATTTTATTGATGTTAGTACCGTGGAAACTTATAACATGTTTAGTAATTATACTTGTGTCAAATAGGAAGCAAGACTTTTTCCTATCGAAAATTAAATTTATCAAATACCCCAGGAAGATATTGTATTGGACTATGTAGACATGTTTTCTCTTACAAAGAAAATTGTAATCACATGTACATACTGCATGGTAGTCAATCATTTGCTAGATGAGAACTAGTTGCTTACCGTGTTTTTTAAGGTGACACACGTAATGTACAATACATTCTCTTGATTTCGCAAGCAATTAAACATTTTAATGGGCACAAACCGCAACGGCGATGTCACCGAAATAAATCGCACCTGTCTGGTTTGTGCCACCATGACCTATTCCAGCTCACTAAAACGGATCTGGGTCCATGTTCAAAATTGCAGCCCTTGCAGTTGCAGAGAGAATATAAAAAAGCAAAACAAAAAGCTGGAAGAGCCAAGGACAAAAAGGGCAGACTTGCAGTTGCAGTATGCACTTCTTCTTGATGCATTGAAAAAGAACAGGGCTTCACTATCACTGCCACTTCAGAAACCCTCACAAATGGCACTACCTTCTAACTTCCTTCAGATCTTTGAATGCAGGAAATGATCAATGAAAAGTTGAAGAAAGCAGAGGACCTTGGTGAGAAAGACAAAAGGCTTTAGAAGAGGCAGAAGCATTGAGAAAGGTAAGATGCACTGCCCATATACTCATGTTCTTAGTCAAGTCTATCAATCTATGTGAATGAACCGTTTCTCTTAATCTACATGTTATTATTAACTTTAGCATTTACTGTGATTATGGATCTAAATAGGGAAATGTGCCTCTCTCAGTCCTTGTCTACTAAAATAATGTATTTGCTACTTCTATAGTTAAGTTGAAGACAAGACCCAACACAAGATTCTTCAATCCCAAAGTATACTGCTGCTGGTGTCCAAATTAATGATGAAAAATTGTATATTTGTGACATATGTGGAGCATCCTTGATTGTATATGATGATGATGGTCATCTGGCCAATCATTTTGGAGGAAAACTGCATTTAGGCTATATGCAAATCCGTGACAAGCTTGTAGAAATGCAGGAAGAGAGGAAAAAAAATTAGCGCAAGATGGATGATGAGAGAAAGACAATTCATTAGCCTACTCGGTATTTGTTTCAGGCGTTTCGGGTAAACAATTACTGATATATTTTTCGTTTTTTTTATTTTGATTGTAATCTCCTAAATTTCTCCTCGTTAAGCAAAATTTAAGTTGTTTTAACAACATTTTATTATTAGTTGCATGTTATTGCTGGTGAAAAACAAACTTTATCAACTCTTTTGTAATATAACTTTAAGAACTGCATAGTACATGTAGTTTAAATTTGAGGATTAGATGTACTATTTCAGTTTATGTTGAGCACTTTTTTTAAATTTAAAACTGTATTGATTGCTCAAGTTATTGAGTATCCTATGGTTTTTATTGTCATGTTAATTGAAGTCTTTTTCAAGTAGAATTTAGTATATTCGGGGTCCTTTATTTGAGCTGCAAACTATGATTTGATTCCATCTGTTATATTTCTTCCTTTTTAATGCAGTAACAACACACTGGGAAGTTCGAGCTCCTGGCAAGCAAAAAGATCTGAAAGAGAATTATAAAATAAAGACCAGCTTCTAATAATATATCAATCATAGAGTTATATCTGTTTTTGTAAGGTCTTCCGTTCTCCCTTTTGTTAACACATTTCAAATAAATTTACCTTTCATTTGGTGTATTATCTTTTATTTTGCTACAAACATTTGAAGTAATATGTACTCTTAGTTTGATTACGTACTGAATGTCCAATTATCATTATGAATGTTGTAGTGTTGTATCTTACTAATGAGCTATTCAATGCGATTGATTGAATATGTTATGAAACGTTGTAAATTTCTTACCCGTTTCCGAACAGTTGATATTTCTGGCCTCTTCTCCTAGCTCAAAATGCTATCTCTAGCTCAGGTTAAAAATACAATTTAGAAAATTATGAATTTGAAAAGTATATCGATTGTATTAACGACGCACACCTTATAAAATTAGTGATTTGGATGGACGATGTTTAAATGTAGTTTAAACATGGAAATGCATAATGATATATTCATATTAGTAATAAAACATTCTTGTTAAAATATTTTACAATATTGGTTAACTTCATTGAATGTGATGTGGTTTTACATAGCAAACAAACATCATTAAATGCAAAATATTTTACAATATCACTAAAATGTTTTTGTCTGGTACAAAAACTTATCACATCGAGTTGAAGTTGTTAAACATTTTGTTTTTATAATAGGAATTAATTTAAAGGATAAAATTTTGTATATTTTTAGCCTTTCAAGGACACGACCTCAATATTTTAATCACAAGGACAAACATTCTCCTAAAAATTATTCATAAGGACAAACATTCTTTCAAAATTTTTCATAAGGACAAACATTTTTCCAAAACTGCTACCGAATTAAAAACTGCTACTGGTAACTACAAATTGATACTTAAAAACTTAAAAACTGATACCTAAAGAAAGTTGTCCTTCACGCTAAAACACTGAAGGTCTGTCCTTGAAGCAAAAATTCTGAGAAATTTTATCCTTGGCAATAATTTCCTATTTATAATATTTACAGTTTGTTGTCTTTATTAAGACCTTTAACAATACCATATAAAAGTAATAAAGCCTACTTATGACAGTGTTACTAATATATTGTTGAAATATGAGAATTAACAACATCAACAAAAATTTGTTAAATATAATGTTAGTAACAATGTAAAATAAACATTGTTCTAAATGTGAATTGAGATAACATTATGCAAATATTGTAAATAGAAAATAAATATTATTTACAACTAGTTTTTGTTGTTGTTTAACCTTGAGTTTACAACATTTAATAAATATTGTAGAACACCACAGATTTACCATGTTTAAAAAATGTTGTTATAGTTGCATATTTCAATAATATTACATATATGTTATGAAAAAGTAAATATAATACAATGTAAAAAAGTCATTATTAAAAGTTGTTTTCTACGATAGTTTGAACAAACGTTGTTGATGTTTTTTATTTTACAATATTTGTACAGAGAACGTTGTTTGGAAAATTCTGTTACAATATTTTTTTACCAAACGTTATGAAAGATCTACCATTTTTACAACACTTTGGTGAACTGTTGCAGAATCAGTGTTGTAAAATGGTATTTTTATTGTAGTGCAACTAACTTCATAAGTCCTCAATGGATGTCAAAGTGACCATTGCGCATTTCATTGATGCTAAGCCTATTGACACCGCCTTTCATGGCAAGGAGATACACTTCGTTCAGATCGTCATCATTCCTGAAGATATACCACCATCAATGTACTGGTGGCGACACATTACTCGCCTATCGTGACAAAGGCAGGCTCATCGTCAATACTCTGAAGGCTATCAACACTACATTCAAGTGGCATCGCACTTCATGGCACTTCGAAGATACCATTCTTTGCTAGCGCCAATGATCACCAACATCGAAGACACTGAAAGCAAGACAATGATGCCTCTTTAGTAACAAAGCTAATGCTAGGATGACGCTGTCAAAGCCAAGCTTGCGAAGTCGAGTGTGTCGGAGACATAAAAGGTGGAGTGGAGCTGCTCCACCTTTATAAATATGGAACTAGAGGTGCTATTTTGGGGGATGATTTTCATGCTCTCTTTTCTTAAACCAAAGCTTTATAAACCCTAAATTGAATTGGGGACAAATCCTATTTGATTGTAAACATGCATATTTTATATGAACAAGGACTTAGACTTGCCGATTGACTTCGACTATGACCTTTTTTGAACATTATTGTTATGGACTTGCATATATATGAACTCAACAAGATCAATCTCAACATAAACAAATTCGAGGAGCCTTGAACTATGACGAACACATATATGCATAATTATATGGAATATGGACTTCGGACATAAGGACGAGATACATAGCCTATTATCATGCATAACGGACTATAACACAAATTTGCCACTTGTCTTTTATATCTATTGAACATATGACATGACGTAGGCCTTTTGGATTATCTTATCTAAAGCTTGTTTGAACACATAAATATGATAACCCTATCGACCTCAATGGATCTTAAGCATAATGTCAAAAGAGAATAAATGGGACTATATATATCTTTCCTCAAAGGCCTATTGTCCTCCATTCATTAATGATTCTATCATACGCTTAGTCTCAAGTGATAAGTCGGTCCTTGATTTACTATTGAGGCGATATTGATCAAGTCATACTTGATCGTATCTCCATACGAGTTCAAATCAAGGGTCAATCTATCACAATTGGCATCTTGAGTGTTATACCATTTTCTGGTCTAATAACCATGACTTTGTAGCTACGTTAATTGCCTTTTGAAAATTTTCGTTATTGTTTAGTTAAAATTACTAAACTTTTGTCATGCACACTCTTCCTTGTTTAACACTGCAAGAATTGAAACACTATGAGTTCACTGAGATTTCAAAAATTTATAAATTAGGTTAATTATGTATAAAATTGCTAAACTAAAATATAACTGTGTGTACGAACATCCATAGTATCATTGGAATATTTATGTTGATCATGCTTCTACAAAACTTTAACCGTGCAAATTCCAAAGGATTGATGTATATGCAAAATAATCAATGTATACGATGAATGGTTAACCATCATACATACCATGAAGTATTATGAAATTATTTTGAACAACATCATTGAACAGTCATGAAATTATGTATTAGTAATTTCCAACAATTAATTGCAGTAAGAAATCATTAGTACTTCAAATGTGGCACAAGAAATGAAAGTGTGTGTATGAGTTTATATATATACAAGGTTCTACATTCTTTGATTAAATCAACTCATCAATTGATGTTGCCACAGTCAAACTTGGTTGTATTTGGAAAGTCAGTTCTATCGAGGAACTTTATCAAAATTGTACCCAACAACTGCATTGAACAGTCCAAAGATACACTGAGGAGCAATTAATCGTCTCTGGGCTTATCTGCGTCCTAGTAATATTAGCAATTTATATGCTCTTTTTGCATGATTTTTTGGATCATGGTGTCAACTCTCTTTCCTTTATCATTTTTGGTGGTTGTTGTGTTAGTTCTCTCTTTCTTCCATTTGCCATTGCATTTGAAAAGTACATATGGTCAGCAAGATTAAGTTTGAAGTTGATAGTTTAAATAGTTCTAGTTGGCAGAGTTAGAATTTCTGAGAATTGTAACAAATATAAAAAGAAATGGTATTTGTCTTTATTTCTGAAATACTCAGTAATACAAATGTAATACAGAATAGTTTATTTATACAAAGCATTCTTGGGCTTAATATAAAGAGCCCATGATCCGAAAATACAAAAGGAAAAGATAGCAGCCCTTGGATGGCTTGTATGGCTGAGATGTAATAGGCTGAAGGATGTGGATTGCAATATAGCCAAGGAAAGATGAAAGCACACTTCACATTATCTTTTACTCCCCCCCTCAAACCCGATTAGGTTTAGGGTTTGCGAGATAAGATAAAAACATGACGGCGCCTCCTTTGAGAGAGATGCGACTCAGCGATTTAGTAGCTCAGACATTATTCTGGTATGAAAACAACTCTTTGAGATCTCTGGTGTGGATCGGCAGCATCGACGTTGAGTTCCTCTCTAAGTCTCGAGAAGTTGAGTTTCGTCAAAGGTTTAGTAAGTATATCTGCCTTTTGGTGAGTAGACGGTATGTACCCAACTTTTAGCTTCTCTTTAATCACTTGTTCTCTTATGAAGTATAGATCCAGTTCTATGTGTTTTGTCTAAGAATGAAGAACTGGGTTGGATGATAAAGATATAGTGCTCACGTTATCACACCAGATTGTTGCTTTTTTGTTAGAAACAATGTTTAGTTCACTTAAAAGTGATTCTACCCACATCACTTCTGCTGTTGCACTAGCCACACTGCGAAATTCAGCCTCAGTGCTGGATCTCGATACGGTGCTTTGCTTTTTTGCACTCCATGATATAGGATTTTTCCCTAAGTAGATGCAATAGCTTGAAGTAGATTTGCGGTCATCAATGTCTGTGCCCCAATCTGCATCAGCGTATGCATTTATGTTGAATGATTGACTTGATTTTAGGATGAGTCCATGATTGATAGTGCCCTTGAGATATCTGAGTATCCTTTTAACAGCTTTCCAGTGATTGTCTAAGGGATTTTGCATATACTAACTGACTTTGTTGACACTAAATGAAATGTCGGGTCTTGTGATGGTCACATATTGAAGTGCACCAACTATACTCCTATACTGCTTTATATTTTGAATTGCTTCCCCCTTATATTTTGATAGTTGATGATTTGTAATCATAGGAGTTGGTAGTGTGTTAGCTTTGTCCATTTTTGCTCTTGAAAGTATATCTGCAATGTATTTTCTTTGATTGAGATGCATCTCTGATGTTCCATATCTCTGTACTTCAATTCCCAAAAAGTAGTTCAGATCACTTAGATCTTTAATAGAAAATTCTGAATTGAGCATTGCAGTAACTTTCTTAATTTCTAATTCACTACTTCCTGTAATGATAAAATCATCAACATAGATTAGAATATAAGTGGTAGCAATATCATTAATTTTAGTAAATATAGAGTTGTCAGATTTCAGAGATTTGTAGCCAAATTTCACTAGAGTTGATTTGAGTTTTTCAAACCAGACTCTTGGTGCTTGCTTTAACCCATAGATGGCCTTGTTGAGTTTGCACACCATTTCTTTGCTTGAACTGTGAGTAAATCCTTCTGGTTGCTCCATAAATACTTCTTCCTGTAATACACCATTTAAAAAAGCATTATTCACATCTAATTGCCCGATGCTCCAATTTCTACTTAAAGCAATTGTTAGTATAATCCTGATAGATGATGGCTTCACAACAGGGGAGAATGTTTCAGAAAAATCAAACCCATACTGTTGTGAATACCCCTTTGCAACTAACCTTGCTTTATGTTTAGAAATTGAACCATCAGCATTTTTCTTTAATTTGAATGTCCATCCACACCCAACAATATTTTTGTTTTCTGGTCTTTTGACAAGAATCCAGGTTCCCTTGTTAACTAGAGCATTATATTCCTCTTGCATAGCAGCTCTCCATTTATAATTTTGAGCAGCTTCTATGTAAGAGGATGGTTCTTCTTAATTTATGGTGGTGTTGATGATTTTTGGTTTATGTATACCACACTTTGCTCTAGTTAGCATTGGATGAATATTGTCATTATTTTTGATAATGTTGTCTGAATTATTTTCAGAGTTGTTGTGAGCCGTAGAGCCATTGCTAGCATCTTGACTATCACTTTGTTTGCTAATCTCTTGATTATCATCCTTGCTGCTGATCTCCTGACCTTGAGTACTTTGATTGTTGTTATCACCTTCCCAATTATCTTGCCCTTGACCTGGTTCCCTAGTGGGCATGGTGAGTTGAGGGCTGATGGTTGTGCCTTTACTGGTAGGCTGAGTTGAGGGTGCAACTTTGATCTCATCAGGTAGATCAGGTATAGTAAGCTTTGCATTTCTTACTTTTTCACTGGTTTTAATATCAGTGTTGCTATATGGATATACATGTTCGTTAAATCTTACATGTCTGGAAATATATATCTTCCCTTTATTGTCAAGACACCTATATCCTTTCTGGTTGTTACAGTAGCCTAAGAAAGTACATGATTTAGATCTGAAATCTAATTTGTGAGTATTATAAGGTCTTAAGCATGGAAAACATTGACAACCAAACACCTTTAGGTGTTTATAATGTGGTTTGACCTTAGTTAGCACTTCTTGTGGACATTTGAACTTGAGATTCTTTGTTGGTAGTAGATTTATCAAATGCACAGCAGTATTAAATGCTTCTGGCCAGAATTTTAAAGGCATAGAAGCCTGTGCTAATAAGGTTAGACCAGTTTCGACAATATGTCTGTGTTTCCTTTCAATGATTCCATTCTGTTCTGAAGTATATGGACATGTAGTCCTGTGATTAATCCCTTTTTTTTCAAAGAAGATTTTTAGTGGTAGAAATTCCTTTCCACCATCAGATTGAAAGGTACAGACATGATTTCCAGTCATGTTTTCAACCTTGTTAATAAATTGCATAACTATATTACTAGCTTCAGATTTTGTTTTTAGCATGTAAATCCATACAAATCTTGAGTAGGCATCTATAAAAGATATATAATATTTGTAACCATAGTCAGAACTAATAGGAGCTGGACCCCATAGATCACTAGTAATTAATTCAAGAGGTTTTGTGTAGTTGGTGTGTGAATCTGGAAATGCAAGTTTATGACTTTTTCCCAATTAGCAAGAAGCACATATATATGAGTCAGAAATATTACTAAAGGGAATGTTATTACTAGTCATAACATGTTTTACAATCTTAGCACTGGGGTGTCCTAGTTTATAGTGCCATAAATCGAAAATACTATTGTTCATGACATTCATTATACAATAGTTCTCTTTGTTTTCAGAAATGTTTGAATTACAAAAGTCAAATTGGTACAACCCGTTGTTTTCTTTACCCTGCAAAATGATTTCTCGAGTTAGTATATCTTTAACTATGCAATTATTTGGATAGAATTCAAAAAAGACATTGTTGTCTTTTGCGAATTGGGAAACACTCATTAAATTTTTTTAATTGAAGGAACCCTTAATAAGTTTTTTAGAAATAATTTCTTGGGTCCATTTATGCTTGCATTTCCAGTGTGTGTAATGTGAACAGTTTTACCATTGCCAACAAGAAGATTTTGTGTACCTTTATATTCCTTGTTGCCCAAGTTTAAGTTGCTAAGATTGTTGGTCACATGATTGGTTGCTCCTGAGTCTGGGTACCAGCATTCATCATCATCTGCTGTAGCAGTCTCAGTGTTAAGAATCTCTGCTTAACCATTGTTGTTGTCTTTGGGCCTATCTACTGTATTGATGTTAGTATTGCTATTTTGCTGTGATGGAGTAAAGTTCTTGTTGAATCTGAAATAGCATTTATTTGCTCCATGACCATATCTTTCACAAATTTGACACCTTATTTTATTGTTGTTGTTGTTGCTCCTGCCACCTCTTCTTCCTCTGTTGGATGGTCCTCCTCTCTGATGGTTGTTGAACTGACCTCTTCCTTAGCCTTGTTTGCCTTTGTTGTAAGTATAGTTGACAGATATGTCTGAACTTACTGTTTTTCCATGTTCTATTCTTCCTTCATGTGATAAGAGAGTAGAATAGACGAACTATAGTGAGGGAGTAGGTTCCATGGTAGATATAATTGCCACAACAGCTTCATATTCGCTATCTAGACCACTGATTATGTATAAAATATGTTCTGAATCAGAAATTCTGTGTCCTGCAGAGGCTAGTTGATCACATAAAATTTTGACTTTGAGTAGATATTCATTCATGGTCATTTCATTCTTCCTAATGCTCTGTAATTGCCTTCTATGATGCATGATTCATGCAGATGACTGAGATGTGAAATTTCTTTCAATAGTTTCCCATACTTCTTGAGCAGTTTTACAGCCTATAAGTTGTAGTAAAATGGATGCACTTACAGATGACATTATCCAGGCACAGACGAGACTGTCTTGTCTCTGGTGTGCTGTATATTCTTGATTTACCACCAATTTGTCTTCACTGTCTTTGACAAATTTTGGTGGTGTATTTTTAGTACCAAGAATATAATCCTCTAATCCATAACCTCTAATAGATGTTTCTACTTGTAATTTCCAGATCAAGAAGTTGGTTTCATCCAGTTGGATGGAGAGCAGTTGACTCTGAGGTTTGATGGTGGTTTTCATCAGATTATCTACAGGATCTGATTGAGTTCGATTGGGAGAAACTCTTGTGCTGGACATTTGAGGGCTTGTGGCTTCATCTTGACTCATGATGAAAGATGAATGATGTCAGAAAACAGGTATAATGATTCAAACCTGAGAATCTTGAATTAGGAATAAAAGAGAAAGTTATGTAGTTGAATCTTGATGTTGTCTTGAGAGCTTAAATGATGATTTTTCTTTTAAGAGCCTCTCTGATGAGTTTTCTTGATGCACTTGTATTCAACTGAAACTTTTTCTTGAATTTCTTGATCGGTTTTCAAAAAGGGTTTGTTAGAAATCTTTATACCATCAAGCTTTCAGTGGAGTTCAGATGCAGCCAGATAGATTAACTGGCGAGACACTGATCTCTGGTGATTGCAGCAACTCTTAAATGAGAAGATGCTGAATCTTTGATGAGAGGAGTCCAAATGATGATGCTTAATCTGATGGATGAAGATCTCTGATTGTCTGGTGCAGTTAGCACATAAGAATGCTCTGATACCAAGTTAGAATTTCTGAGAATTGTAACAGATATAAAAAGAAATGGTATTTGTCTTTATTTCTAAAATACTCAGTGATACAAATGTAATACAGAACAGTTTATTTATACAAAGCATTCTTGGGCTTAATATAAAGAGCCCATGATCCGAAAATACAAAAGGAAAAGATAGCAGCCCTTGGATGGCTTGTATGGCTGAGATGTAATAGGCTGAAGGATGCGGATTGCAATATAGCCAAGGAAAGATGAAAGCACACTTCACATTATCTTTTACTGGCAGGGTATAGAATTTCTCAAGTATTTATTCATTTCAATACACTGAATATAAATCATATTTTATTGAATTATTTTACCAACCAAATTAAGTTTTTTTAATTAAAAGGAGTAAACTATGATATTTGAAATTAAAAAACATGAATGTCAATGGAACTTGTAGTGGCAGTTGGATAGATGACGTGTACAGTTTTTATTTGTATATGAATTTCAATTTATAAAATTAGTAGCTATAGTTAAGTAAAGATTTTTGTGTATTTTTATTTGGAATGGTTCGAAATCAATTGCTAGTTTCCTACATCATCCAGAATTGTTACATAGTCCAATAAGTCATTTGAGGGATTTTAGTTAGACACGTATAACATTTATTAACTTTTAAAATATTAAATAAAAGTAAATTTAAACTTGAAATACGAAGTGAATAGGGTTTCATTTCAAACTTTAATGTTAGTGGGTCATCTTTATCTTTGCTGCTTCCGTCGGGTTTGAGAAATTTTCAGTATAGTGCAAGTATAGTAGAGTAAAGGTAACAGGTACCATACTGTGCCTGGGAGGAGGAATTATAATGAGCTTCTTGATGAGTCCTGTCTCTTCTAATTTAACAGTGTCAGTGAATAAAACATGGATGTTAGAATGCTTTTATTTACTCTGCGCAGTTATCCTTCTCTCTTTTCAACACTATGTTGCAGGCTATAACAGTGCTGCAATTTCCTACACCTCTCACTTTATGTGTTGTGAATGCATTATTAGCATCCCTAATCACTGCTTTGATACAATTTTTAATGAAGGAAAAATTATCGTTAGCTCGTCAGCATTAGCCTACCAACACTTCTAGGCATTGTGTTAATGCATGCATGTGTGTCTAGTGTTTGTGTTGGATTCCAAACATGGTGTGTAAACAAGAAAGGATCAATCTTTGTGTTAATATTCAATCTAGTACAAACTATTTTTTTCTACTATTTCATCTTCTTTTGTTCTGGATCAAGTCCTCGGTTTGGGAAGTTTAGCGGGAATGATCCTCATATATGGGCCAAGAAAAAAGAAGATTTTGAACCAAAATCAACCGATTTAAGTGGTACCAAGTCGCATATGTAATATAGTTCACTATTTCATTATATTTATTGTTTAATTAATCCAAACACTATTGTGTTGATTTTTGAATTGATAATATATTGTTGTTTGACATAGTTTGATGCGTTATGCTATGTTTGAAGTGTTACATTTTGGGAAAGGCTGCAATATTAGCTTCAATATTTGCAACAATATTCTTTTCTTTTCCTTTTTTGCCTTTTGAACTTTTCTCTATATCCATGGATTTGATATTGGAACTTAAATTGTGTCGGGGCCTATAGTTCTTATTCGTAGGATTAAGTGAAATTGAATAACATAATTATTAAAAAGTATATAATCATTTACTACTACTAAACATATATTTCATTGTTGCGAAAAAAATATTTTAGTAAGTAAAGAACAATTATTCTTCTAGAATAAATAGATGAAAAAGCACAAACTAAACATAGGTTGTTTCAAAACCACTTTGAAACATTGAAACAATATGAAATTTCGTCCTCGTCCTCGTCTATATAAAGGTTATTTCAAAACAGCTTTTTCCTTTTGAACAAAAATGTATAGATTGCATGAGTCAAAATACTACTTACCTAAATAGTCATAAGAAAATAGGCAGCACATAAATACTGTACATGAGTATTATACTATTTTTGCAATCATTTTTAAGTGGCCATTTTGGGTATATAGATGTTTGGTTTTTGATCAGTAATTTAATAATTCATTTTTTTTCTAATATTATATACAGTTTAGTTTCAAAGATCTTATATTTAACTACTGAAGAACATGATATTATTAAATACAACAGATACTAGTTTATATGTATAGATTAAGATCATTTCAATTTCTACTCATGCTTACTCCATGAATTTAAGCTTTGTAGACATTTAGTTGCTATCGCAGTTGATTACCATTCCAGTTATTGTTTTAAAAATAGTTCTAACACCTTTGAACATTTTGTTAGAAAATATATTTATGAATTAATATGGTGGTCCTAGTCTATAGGAATTATCCTATTCTAATGGAGTTAGTATAGTTAGTGATCCTATTTTCTAGCAGTAACAGTTGTTAATTACTCTATATAAAGAGCAAGGGGTTGTACAAATTTTAATGTCCAGAAAGCAAAAGAAGTTTATCAAAAAATTTCTTTTACTCTTCTGTCTTCTTCTACGTGTGTTATATATATATATATATATATATATATATATATATATATATATAGACACAAACACACACGAGTGTTATGGCACGCGCTTCGTGCGTGAATTGTTTTTCTTATAATTGTATACGTTTAAATCAGTTAAAAAAATGATTTTTTATTTTCAAATGATATTAAGATTTGTATATTTGTAAAGAAATATTTTGAATTTGTAACGAAAGTTTAATTTTAGATCCTATTTTTAGAAGCATTTTGAATTTATAAAGCATGTTTAATTGTTAGAACCTACTTTTAGGAGCGTTGAATTTATAAATGAAGTTTAATATTAGATCCTATTTTTAAGTGATTAAGATTTGATAATATATAGAGGGGCATTTTTGGTAGTTCATGTTGATACCAAAAAAGTGTGACATCAAATCTATTACAACTATTATTAAAGGTATATGTACAAATAGTTATCAATGGTATCAGAGCCTGGTGAGTTAGAAAGGGAGAGAGAAATAGACAGCAGTCAACAATGGCAGCTGACAACTTTGTTCAGCCGACGATTCCCCGCTTTGATGGTCACTATGGTCATTGGAGTATGTTAATGGAGAATTTTCTAAGATCCAAGGAGTATTGGCAAGTCGTCTTTGAAGGAATTGCTTAACCTACAGCCGGCACAGCAGTGACAAATGGACAAAGAGTGGAGGTCGAAGCACGGCGATTGAAAGATCTCAAGGCAAAGAATTATCTCTTCCAAACTATTGATCACAAGACCATTCTTTGCAAGGACACTTCCAAGCATATTTGTGACTCTAAGAAGAAGAAGTATCAAGGTTCTACAAAGGCAAAGAGGCAGAAGCTTCAATCACTTCGTACGGAGTTTGAAACACTTCGAATGAAGATAGGAGAATCAGTGTCGGATTATCTCACTCGGACAATGGCGATTGTGAACAAGATGCGGATCCACAGTGACAAGATGGAGTACGTTATTGTAGTTGAGAAAATACTATGAACCATGATGCCAAAATTTAATTATGTTGTTTGTTGTATAGAAGAAGCTCATAATATTGATGAACTTTCAGTTGATGAATTACAAGGTTCTTTGTTAGTTCATGAGCACAAACTCAACCAGCAGGAGAAGGAGAAGGAGGAGCAAGCCTTAAAAGCCTCGGTAGACAATAATTCAAAGCCAAGAGGAGACAGAGGACGAGGTGGAAACAGAGGTCGAGGCAGAGGTGGCAATGATCGTGGAACTCAGCAGCAATACCAAAACCAAGGCAATTATTCCCATGACTCACATGGAAGTGAACAAAGAGGCCGCAAATCAAATAGACCAAAGTCAGCAGACAAGTCTAATGTGGAATGCTACAGATGTCATAGGTACGGACATTATAAATATGAATGTCGTACTAATTTGAATAGACAAAGTGGAGAAAGAACCAACTTTGCAGAAAAAGAAGAAGAGGTGTCTCTTTTGATGGTGTGCCATGTCAAAGAAGAAACCCAAGAAAACATGTCGTATTTAGATACTGGCTGCAGCAATCACATGTGTGGAGGTAAGAAAGCATTTTCTAAGCTAGATGAATCGTTTCGCACCACCGTCAAGTTTGGCGACAACTCCACAATTTCTGTCATGGAAAAAGGACATGTAACTATCCAAACCAAAGAAAACTTTACTCACACTATCTATAGTGTTCTTTTTGCTCCAGATTTAAAAACCAATCTACTTAGTATGGGTCAACTACAAGAAAAGGGGTATGAGATTTCTATCAAAAATGAAGTATGTCATATTGAAGATGCAAAGTTGGGCTTAGTTGCTCAAGTTAACATGACGGTGAATCAAATGTTCCTACTTTATCTCCACAATATCACTCATCCGTGCCTATTAGAAAAATTGAAAGATGCATCATGGCTATGGCATTTTTGCTATGGTCACTTGAATTTTGGTGGATTGAAGACTCTACAACGGAAAAATATGGTGACTGGCCTTCCTTCAATCACATCTCCCACTGAAGTATGTGAAGAATGTGTTGTTAGCAAACAACATCGCAATCCATTCCCACATGGAAAATCGTGGAGAGCAAACAAACCATCAGAGCTAATTCACTCACACCTGTGTGGGCTAATAAATCCATCTTCCAATGGCGGTAAAAGATACATAATTACCTTCATTGATGATTTTAGTCGGAAGACATGGGCTTATTTTTTGAAGGAAAAATCCGAAGCTTTTATAGCTTTTAAAAGCTTCAAATCTCTTGTTGAGAAAGAAGTTGGCAGCTCCATCAAAGCTCTTCGCACTGATCATGGTGGATGTTGGGGAAAATCCCTCTAGATGATCAATCTAAGGGAATAAAAAACCGAACGCAGCGGAAAACAATTGGATCATGATTGTAGTGAGATGAAACAAACAGAGATAAACACCAGAACAGACAGTCACAGATCTATGAAATACAAAAAAATAAATAACACCAGTATTTATAGTGGTTCCACTACCGCGAGGCAGTGTACGTCCACTTGGGGAGAGGAGATTTTATTAATCACTGAAAGATTAGAGCTACAAGATTGATTCACTTTTGGAGGATATACATAAGAAGAATTAACAACACATACAAAATTCTGTAGAGTTTCTGCTCTCTAGGATGGCTATCATTGTTGTATAGAAGCTCAACTATTTATAAAGTGAAGATATAAGGAGGGGTAGCTGCTATATAGCAGCCCTTAGGTTTGGTTCGGCATACCTTATCTGGTTCGGTAGCATACTTCACAATTTGGTCCGGTATGCACATGTTCATATTGGTCCGGCATGCCTGAATACCAAGCGAGATATTTCGTTCGGCATCACATGGAGCGGCAAAGGAAACTGCTTTCACCGAACCAAATCACCGAACCAAAAATCACCGGACAAAACATATCCCTTCTCATCCACTGCCGAATCATTATCACCGAACGAGATCATGACCGGACCACAAATTTGGTCCGGCAATTGCTACTCCGCCATCGAATAAAATTGCCTCCTCCACCGAACAAGATTACTCGTTCGGCCTTCATAGCCACAACACCGAGCCAACCACCGAACGAAGTATCTCGTTCGGTCTCCAACCTACACCGCTCCAGCTCCACCAAACCAAGGTAGTTGTTCGGCAATTCTAGCAACTTCCTGGAGCTTGCTTCCGCTTCTAGGGTTAGGGCTTCCTCCTTCCTCGTCGATGCTTCTCCAATAGCTTCTTCCCGAATTCAGGTATCAATTTCTAACAATCTCCACCTTGATATAGAATTCCATACAAGCCTTTCAATTCCATCTACACCACTATGCTCGAAGCAATGGATACTTACCCAATGAGCTTCGACAATGCCATCACCTATTACACTCTGCCAACGAACTCCGACAAGGCCAACGCCCGTAAACAAAGTGTTCAAAGTACCCCAATCCATGTAGAACCTATCAATCTCCACAATGAAAACAAACGTCTCCATGAACCATCTCAATTGTCCTCTCATGCCACCCCGTGGCACCTATCACTTCATCAAGCGAATCAAGTCCGAGCAATGCTCGAACTTAGCAACAGGCAATGACTTGGTAAACATGTCTGCTGCATTCTCCTTTGTTCAAACTTTCTGAAGATGAACTAGCTTCTCCTCATTCATCGAGAAAACGAACGACTCTCTCACCTCAATATGCTTCGTCCTCGAGCTGAATGCCAGATTTTCAGCTAAGTGAATTGCACTCTGACTTTCACAGTACACATCCACGCCTTCATATATGAAGCCCAAATCACACAACATTCGCCTCAAATAAAGCGCCTCCTTAGCTGCTTCAACTGCAGCTATGAGCTGTGCCTCTATAGTAGACAAAGCCACAATCGTCTACAACCTCGCTCTCCAACGGATTGCTGTCCACCAATGGTGAACACATATCCGGAGGTTGACTTCCTTCGATCTTTATCACCGGCATAGTCGGAATCAAAAAATCCAACCAAGCTAAAATCTCTTCCTCTGCCGCCAAAAACAAGTCCATGGTTTGGAGTTCCTCTAAGGTATATGAAGATACACTTCACTGTTTCCTAATGCATCTTTCCTGGATTTGCCATGAACCTACTCACCAATATAACCACATGTGCAATGTCAGGCCTAGTGCAGACCATGGCATACATCAAGCTGCCAACTGCACTTGCATATGAGACCTTCATCATATAAGCCTTGTCCTCGACAGCATCAACAATAACTCTATTATTTGGCTGGAACATGGGAACTTCTTCCATCTCCTTAGGCCTAGCAGAATCTTCTGATGCGGTAGGTAACTTCTCCTTCGGATTGAACATAGCAGACTCATCAAAAGTAACATGTCTGGAATGAACAATCTTCTGATCAACAAGGTTTCAAACTCGATACCCTTTGATACCATCGGTGTATCCCATTAGTATGCCCTTGTATGATCTAGCCTCCAACTTGTCATCACCTGTATGGTGAATGTACACAGGACAACCAAAAATTCGGAAGTAACTAAGATACACTGCTTTACCTCTCCACTTCTCCTCTAGAATCTTCTCATCTGTGGCTGAGCACAAAATTTGATTTATGATATGCGTCGCAGTTGATAATGCCTCAGCCCAAAAGCCTCTAGGCAAGCCCGCCGTCAATCTCAAGCAACGAGCCTTCTCCAGTAGAGTCATGTTCATCCTTTCTACAACCCCATTGGATTAAAGATCGTCGAGTGTAGTGAAATGTCTTTGAATGCCATGCTGTCTACAAAAATTGAGGAACTCCCTAGAGACAAATTCACCGTCATTATCAGGTCTTAGCACCTTCAACCTAGAACCAGATTGGTTCTCAATAAGCGCTTTCCAGTCTTTGAACTTCTCAAACTCTCTGATTTGGCCTTCATCACATACACCCATACTTTTCGAGAAAAGTCATCAATGAAAGAGATAAAATACTTTACTCCTTCAAGAGAAGGAATAGTAACCAGTCCCCAAACATCTGTATGCACGTACTCAAGTACTCGCCTCGATCTATGGAGTCCAACTCCAAAAGATACTTTAGCTTGCTTGCCTAACACACACTCTTGGCAAAAGTCCATCTTATCGAAGCTTCCACCTTTGATCATCTTCCGTTTTCGAAGCAACTCTAAGCCCTTCTCTAAAATATGACCCAAGCTAAGATGCCAAATCTTTGTGGCATCCAAAGCACAAGAACTGTCTACTCCAACACACGACTCTCCAAGAACTGTGGTTCCTTTCAGCAAATACAGATTTTGGAACACATCTCCTTTCATAAGAACTAGTGCACCTCTCGAAACCTTCAGACTATCCTTTTCGATAGTTACCTTGCACCCCGAAGATGCCAATTGTCCTAAAGAAATTAAAGACTTCCGAAGACCTGGAACATACCGGACACCTGACAAAGTGCGTATCACTCCGTCAAACATCCTAATCCTTAATGTACCTTCACCCATTGCTCTACAGCTAACATCATTACCCATAAGAATAGAGCTTCACTCTCGTCCAACGAAAGAACTGAAGTAATCCTTATTAGGTGTCATATGGAAAGACGCTCCCGAGTCCAGCACTCAATGGTCTGAGACATCCGATACTGATGTAGACAACACATCGTCAAATACAGACGACTTCTCCACCACAAACGATGAAGATCTGTCTTCTTCCTTCTTCTTCAAATCTGAACAATCCTTTTTCCAATTACCATGTTTCTTGCAGATAAAGCACTTCCCGTCCTTAGACTTTCCTCTCCTGACATTACCGGGCTTCCTGGACTTGGAACGCCTTTTAGAGTGCCAATTCTTCTTATCTTCTCTACCTCTTTCAAAAAATAGGCCGTGACTACTATTTCCACCTCTACTTCCTTCACTTATCTCCTTCATCTGATCTCTCAAGCCCTCAGATAGAAGGCCTGACATCACATCTTCCACTGTCAATGTGTCTCTAGAGAAGATAAGGCTTTTAGCGAAACCTATGTAACGCTCCGGAAGAGGACACAAAAGAATCATTGCCATTTGCTCCTCATCCATCTTCAAGTCAACAATCTTCATCTTCATCACGGGATCATCAAAGAAATTAAGATGTTCCTTCACTGAAGTACCCTCTCTCACCCGCATGGTGAAAAATGTCTTCAGCAATATCAGGCGGTTAGTCAGAGATTTCCTCAAGTAGAGATTTTCTAGCTTGGTCCAAATGCCCCTAGCAGTGGTCTCACTTCTAATCTCTGAGATAACATTCTCTCACATAGCTAGTTGTAAAGTAGTAAATGCCAATTTCTCCATCTCCTTCCTTTCCACGACTGGATGGACTTCATTTCTCATTAGAACAGCCTTCATCCTCCATTGCCACTTCTCGAAGTCTTTATCCCCATTCCGTTTTTCAATTGCCAACTGTGATTCTGACGCGATATACATCCCTCTAGTATAGGGTCTTGTCACAACTGGAGTCGCTTCATCGACTACCATAACGTCTAACACTGCTCAATCAACTTTGCAGCTCTAATACCAGACTATTGGGGAAAATACCTCTAGATGATCAGTCTAAGGGAATAAAAAACTCAACGTAACCGAAAACAAGTGGATCGTGATTGTAGTGAGACGAAACAAACAAAGATAAACACCAGAACAGGCAGTCACAGATCCACGCAATGTAGAAAAATAAATAACACCAGTATTTATAGTGGTTCCACTACCGCGAGGCAGTGTACGTCCACTTGGGGAGAAGAGATTTTATTAATCACTGAAAGATTAGAATTACAAGATTGATTCACTTTTGGAGGCTATACATAAGAAGAATTAACAACACATACAAAATTCTGCAGATTTTCTGCTCTCTAGGATGGCTGTCATTGTTGTATAGAAGCTCCACTATTTATAAAGTGAAGATATAAGGAGGGGCAACTGCTATATAACAGCCATGAGGTTTGGTTCGGCATACCTTATCTGGTTCGGTAGCATACTCCACAATTTGGTCCGGTATGCACATGTTCATATTGGTCCGGCATGCCTGAATACCGAACGAGATATTTCATTTGGCATCACATTGAGCGGCAAAGGAAACTACTTTCACTGAACCAAATCACCGAACCAAAAATCACCGGACAAAACATATCCCTTCTCATCCACTGCCGAATCATTATCACTAAACGAGATCATGACCGGACCATAAATTTGGTCCGGCAATTGCTACTCCACCATCGAATAAAATTGCCTCCTCCACCAAACAAGATTACTCGTTCAGCCTTCATAGCCACAACACCGAGCCAACCACCGAACAAAGTATCTCGTTCGGTCTCCACCCTACACCGATCCAGCTCCACCGAACCAAGATAGTGGTTCGGCAATTCTAGCAACTTCCTGGAGCTTGCTTCCGCTTCTAGGGTTAGGGCTTCCTCCTTCCTCGTCGATGCTTCTCTAATAGCTTCTTCCCGAATTCAGGTATCAATTTCTAACAATCTCCACCTTGATACCGAATTCCATACAAGCCTTTCAATTCCATCTACACCATTATGCTTGAAGCAATGGATACTTACCCAATGAGCTTCGACAATGCCATCACCCATTACACTCTGCCAACAAACTCCGGCAAGGCCAACGCCCATCAACAAAGTGTTCGAAGTACCCCAATCCCTGTAGAACCTATCAATCTCCACAATTAAAAAAACGTCTCCATGAACCATCTCAACTGTCCCCCCATGCCACCCCGTGGCACCTACCACTTCATTAAGCGAATCAAGTCCGAGCAATGATCAAACTTAGCAACAGGCAATGACTTGGTAAACATGTCTGTTGCATTCTCCTTTGTTCGAACTTTCTAAAGACGAACTAGCTTCTCCTCATTCATCGAGACAACGAACGACTCTCTCACCTCAATATGCTTCGTCCTCGAGCTGAATGCCAGATTTTCAGCTTAGTGAATTGCACTCTGACTATCACAACACACATCCACGCCTTCATATATGAAGCCCAAATCACACAACATTCGCCTCAAATAAAGCACCTTAGCTGCTTCAACTGCAGCTATGAGTTGTGCCTCTATAGTAGACAAGGCCACAATCATTTACAACCTCGCTCTCCAACGGATTGTTGTCCACCAATGGTGAACACATATCCGGAGGTTGACTTCCCTCGATCTCTATCACCGGCATAGTCGGAATCAAAAAATCCAACCAAGCTGAAATCTCTTCCTCTGTCGCCAAAGACAAGTCCATGGTTTGGAGTTCCTCTAAGGTATCTGAAGATACAATTCACTATTTCCTAATGCGTCTTTCTTGGATTTGCCATGAACCTACTCACCAATCCAACCACATGTGCAATGTCAGGCCTAGTGCAGACCATGGCATACATCAAGCTGCCAACTGCACTTGCATATGGGACCTTCATCATATAAGCCTTGTCCTTTTCTGAGATTGGAGAGCTTTTACTAGAAAGTTGTATGTGTAAAGGCATGGGTGTGCTGATTTCCTTTGCTCCTTCCATGCTAAACCGATCAAGCACCTTTTGAATGTACTCCTTTTGAGTGAGGCTCAAAAGTCCTAGCTTTCTATCCTTTTGGATTTCCATACCCAAAATTTTCTTTGCTTCTCCAAGGTCTTTCATTTCGAATTCCGCTTTTAGATTTAGCATTAAACTATCGAATTTCAGCATTATCCTTGGAAGCAATCAACATATCATCCACGTACAAGAGTAGGTACATCCATCTACCATTCTTTAAATGCTTGAAGTACACACAAGTGTCTTTGATGCTACGATCAAAACCAAGTGAAAGCATAAAAGAGTCAAACCTCTTGTACCATTGTTTAGGAAACTGTTTGAGTCCATACGATGACTTCTTCAATTTGCACACCCAATTTTCTTTCTCATCTACAACAAATCCTTCTGGCTGCTTCATGTAGATGGTCTCATCCAAGTCTCCATGCAAAAAGGCGGTTTTCACATCTAGTTGCTCCAGCTCCAAGTCATGAGCTACGACGATAGCGAGCAAAATGCGGATGGACGTATGCCTCACTACTGGAGAGAATATCTCATCATACTCCAATCCCTTTCTTTATGAAAACCCTTTAGCAACTAGTCTAGCCTTGTACCTCCCATCATCCTTCACCTTGAATACCCACTTGTAACCTATGGCTCGGCTTCCTTGAGGAGGTGATACCAAATCCGAAGTCTTGTTCTTCTTCAACGACTCTAACTCCTCTTCCATAGCGCACATCCACTTCGAACTGTCACATGACTTCAAAGCTTATCAAGGTCAAGCGGCTCTTCATGAACCATATGTAGGGCATAGTCAAACTGGTCACCAAGGCTAAGGTTCACAAACTGCCAATCACCATACCTTTCGGGCGGTCTAATAGTCCTACGACTGACCCAAGTAGGTATTGCTTCACCTAAACTCCTTTCAACTCAACCTTGAACTGAACTTCCTCTAGATTCATGCACATCACCAGCACTACTAGAAGGTACCTGTGGACCATCATGTGATGTTTCATCAACTGTGTTTTCCTCGACAGCATCAACAACAACTCTATTATTTGGCTGGAACATGGGAACTTCTTCCATCTCCTTAGGCCTATCAGAATCTTCTGATGTGGTAGGTAACTTCTCCTTCGAATTGAACATAGCAGACTCATCAAAAGTAACATGTTTGGAATGAACAATCTTCTTATCAACAAGGTTCCAAACTCGATACCCATTGATACCATTGGTGTATCCCATTAGTATGCCCTTGTATACTCTAGCCTCTAACTTGTCATCACCTGTATGGTGAATGTACATAGGACAACCAAAAATTCGAAAGTAACTAAGATACACTGCTTTACCTCTCCACTTCTCCTCTGGAATCTTCCCATCTCTGGTTGAGCCCGGAATTCGATTTATGATATGCGTCGTAGTTGATAATGCCTCAGCCCAAAAGCCTCTAGACAAGCCAACCGTCAATCTCAAGCAATGAGCCTTCTCTAGTAGAGTCATGTTTTCTACAACTCCATTGGATTACGGATCGCCGATTGTAGTGAAATGTCTCTGAATGCCATGCTGTCTACAAAAATCAAGGAACTCCCTAGAGACAACTTCACTGTTATTATCAGATCTTAGCACCTTCAACCTAGAACCAGATTGGTTCTCAATAAGCGCTTTCCAATCTTTGAACTTCTCAAAACTCTCTGATTTGGCCTTCATCATATACACCCATACTTTTCGAGAAAAGTCATTAATGAAAGAGATAAAATACTTTACTCCTTCAAGAGAAGGAATAGCAACCGGTCCCCAAACATCTGTATGCACGTACTCAAGTACTTGCCTCGATCTCTAGAGTCCAACTCCAAAAGATACTTTAGTTTGCTTGCCTAACACACACTCTTGGCAAAAGTCCATCTTACCGAAGCTTCCACCTTTGATCATCTTCCATTTTCGAAGCAACTCTAAGCCCTTCTCTAAAATATGACCCAACCTCAGATGCCAAAGCTTTGCGGCATCCAAAGCACGAGAATTGTCTACTCGAACACACGACTCTCCAAGAACTGTGGTTCCTTTCAGCAAATACAGATTTCATAACACATCTCCTTTCATAAGAACTAGTGCACCTCTCGAAACCTTCAGACTACTCGATAGTTACCTTGCATCCCGAAGATGCCAATTATCCTAAAGAAATTAAGGACTTCCGAAGACCTAGAACATACCGGACACCTGTCAAAGTGCGTATCACTCCGTCATACATCCTAATCCTTACTGTATCTTCACCCATTGCTCTACAGCTAGCATCATTACCCATAAGAATAGAGCTTCCCTCTCGTCCAATGAAAGAACTGAAGTAATCCTTATTAGCCGTCATATGGAAAGACGCCCCTGAGTCCAACACCCAATTTCTGAGACATCTGATACTGATGTGGACAACACATCGTCAAATACAAACTTCTCCACCGCATATGATGAAGATCTATCTTCTTCTTTCTTCTTCAAATCTGGACAATCCTTTCTCCAATGACCAGGTTTCTTGCAGATAAAGCACTTCCCGTCCTTATACTTTCCTCTCCTGCCATTACCGGGCTTCCTGGACTTGGAACGGCTTTTAGAGTGCCAATTCTTCTTATCTTCTCTACCTCTTTCAAAAAACAGGTTGTGACTACTATTTCCACCTCTACTTCCTTCACTTATCTCCTTCATCTGATCTCTCAAGCCCTCAGATAGAAGGCCTGACATCACATCTTCCACTGTCAATGTGTCTCTAGCGAAGATAAGGCTGTTAGCGAAACCTATGTAACGCTCCGGAAGAGGACACAAAAGAATCATTGCCATTTGCTCCTCATCAATCTTCAAGTCAACAATCTTCATCTTCATTACGGGATCATCAAAGAAATTAAGATGTTTCTTCACTGAAGAACCCTCTCTCACCCGCATGGTGAAAAATGTCTTCAGCAATATCAGGCGGTTAGAGATTTTCTCAAGTAGAGATTTTCTAGCTTGGTCTAAATGCCCCTAGCAGTGGTCTCACTTCTAATATCTGAGATAACATTCTCTCACATAGCTAGTTGTAAAGTAGTAAATGCCCATTTCTCCATCTCCTTCCTTTCCACGACTGGATGGACTTCATTTCTCATTAGAACAGCCTTCATCCTCCATTGCCACTTCTCGAAGTCTTTATCCCCATTCCGTTTCTCAATTTCTAACTGTGATCCTGATGCGATATGCATCCATCTAGTATAGGGTCTTAATACAACTAGAGTCGCTTCATCTCCTGCCATAACGTCTAACACTCCTCAATCAACCTTGCAGCTCTGATACCAGACTGTTGGGGAAAATACCTCTAGATGATTAGTCTAAGGGAATAAAAACCCAACGTAGCGTAAAACAACTGGATCGTGATTGTAGTGAGACGAAACAAACAGAGATAAACACCAGAACAGGCAGTCACAGATCACGCAATGCAGAAAAATAAATAACACCAGTATTTATAGTGGTTCCACTACCGCGAGGCAGTGTACGTCCACTTGGGGAGAGGAGATTTTATTAATCAATGAAAGATTAGAGTTACAAGATTGATTCACTTTTGGAGGCTATACATAAGAAGAATTAACAACACAGACAAAATTCTACTAAGTTTCAGCTCTCTAGGATGGCTGTTATTGTTGTCCAAAAGCTCCACTATTTATGAAGATATGAGGAGGGGTAACTGCTATATAGCAGCCCCGAGGTTTGGTTCGGCATACCTTATCTGGTTCGGTAGCACACATCACAATCTGGTCCGGTATACACATGTTCATTTTGGTCTGGCATGCCTGAATACCGAACGAGATATTTCGTTCGGCATCACATTGAGCGGCAAAGGAAACTGCTTTCACCGAACCAAATCACCGAACCAAAAATCACCGGACGAAACATATCCCTTCTCATCCATTATCGAATCATTATCACCGAACGAGATCACGACCGGACCATAAATCTGGTCCGACAATTGCTACTCACATCGAATAAAATTACCTCCTCCATCGAACAAGATTACTCATTCGGCCTTCATAGCCACAACACCAAGCCAACCACCAAATGAAGTATCTCGTTCAGTCTCCACCCTACACCGCTCCAGCTCCACCGAACCAAGATAATGGTTCGGCAATTCTAGCAACTTCCTAGAGCTTACTTTTGCTTCTAGGGTTAGGGCTTATTCCTTCCTCGTCGACGCTTCTCCAATGGCTTCTTGCCGAATTCAATTATTAATTTCTAACAGTGGAGAATACAACTCACATGAATTTTTAATTTTTTTTAAAGACTCATGGAATCAGGAGGCGGCTCACAGTAGCATACACACCCCAACAAAATGGAGTATGCGAGAGGAAAAATCGCACTATTATTAATATGGTGGACTTTTGTTGAGGAGTGGACTTCCAAAAAGATTTTGGCCAGAAACAGTCAATTGGAGTATTCATATTTTAAACAGAAGTCCCACTTTTGCTGTTCAAAATATAACACCAAAAGAAGCCTGGAGTGGACAAAGACCTGCTGTAGATCATTTCAGAATTTTTGGGTGTATTGCTTATGCCCACATTCCAAAATAGAAGAGGAAGAAGCTAGATGACAAAGGAGAAAAATGCATTTTTCTTGGTGTTAGTGATTAATCAAAAGCCTATAAGTTATATAGTCCTATCACCAAGAAAATCATTATTAGCCGAGATATAATTTTTGATGAAGAAAGAACCTGGGCATCGAACAAAAACAATGTTAAGCAACAAATTCCAGCAGACTTTGATGGTGATGAAAGGCGGTAGCAGTAACAGTAGTCTATAGAGACAGTCCAACAACCAATAACAACAATTACTCAAAGTCCACCTACTAATGAAGCACCTACTAAACAGAGACCTCAACGACAAAGGAAAAAACCTTCATGGATGATGGATTATGAGGTATCTGATTCTGATGATTCTGAAGAAGACCCACTTACTCGTTTTTGCTTATTTTTAGACTGTGATCCAGTTGCTTATGAAGATGCTGCGAAAGAACCAAAGTGGAGAAAGGCGATGGATGCAGAAATTGCAGCCATTGAAAGAAACCATACCTGGAAACTGACAGAGCTTCCGAAAGGACAAAAGACTATTGGTGTAAAGTGGGTATACAAGACGAAGTTAAAGGAAAATGGCGAAGTTGAAAATTACAAAGCACAATTGGTGGCTAAAGGCTATAAGCAAGAGTTTGGTGTGGACTACAAAGAAGTTTTTGCTCCAGTAGCAAGGCATAATACAATCAGATTGGTGATCGCGATAGCTGCACAAAACTCATGGCCTATCTTCCAATTGGATGTAAAATCATCATTCTTACATGGAGATTTGGAGGAACAGGTATTTATTGCAACCTCCTAGTTATGTTAAGATTGGAAATGAGCATAAAGTGTATAGATTAAAAAAGGCTCTTTATGAACTAAAACAAGCTCCACGGGCATGGTATAGTCGCATTGAAGCTTATTTTTTAAGGGAAGGTTTTCATAAATGTCCATATAAGCACACACTTTTTATTAAATTTGGAGATGAAGGAAAAATGCTTATTGTTTTCTTATATGTGGATGATCTGATTTATACTAGAAATGATAGTGCGATGTTTGGAAAATTTAAGCAATCCATGATGCTTGAATTTGAAATGACTGACTAATGCACTATTTTCTTGGCATAGAAGTGTTGCAAACTGATGATGGTATTTTTGTTTCTTAAGGGAAATATGTCCAAGAAATTTTAGATAGGTTTCAAATAAAGAATTGCAATGCCGTGGGCACTCCAACTGATGTTGGTTTGAAACTTAACAAAGAACCTGAAGGAAAGAAGGTTGACATCATTTTATATAAGCAAATAGTTGAAAGCCTGGTGTACTTGACAGCCACAAGGCCAGATATAATGCATGGTGTGAGCCTTATCAACGGGTATGTGGAATGTCCAAGGGAGATACATCTTCTTGCTGCAAAGAGAATTTTTCGGTACTTGCGCGGTACAGCTGATTTCGGGCTCTTCTATCAAAAGGGAGAAAAAGCAAATTTAGTTGGTTTTACTGATAGTGATTATGCAGGAGATTTGGATGATAGGAGAAGCACATCTGGTTATGATTTTATGATGGGCTTGGGAGCAGTTTCATGGTCTTCAAAGAAGCAAGCAATTGTCACTTTATCAACAACTGAAGTAGAGTTTGTAGTTGCAACAGCTAGTGCCTGTCAAGCTGTTTGGTTGAGGAAGATTCTTGAAGAGTTACACTTCAAGCAAGAGGGAGCCACTGTAATTTATTGTGATAATAGCTTGGCAATTAAACTCTCTAAAAATCCTGTTCTTCATGGCAGAAGCAAACACATTGATGTGAAGTACCATTACTTAAGGGAACGCACTATGGATGGAGTTATTGATCTCATCTATTGCAGAAGTGAAGAACAAGTTGTCGATATATTCACAAAGCCCCTCAAATTGCCTACATTTCAGAAACTAAGGAAGATGCTTGGTATATGTTCCTTGGATGATCAAGTTTGAGAGAAGAGAGTAGACTGAGTGTTTGTAAACACATCAGTTTAACAGAGGGAATGTTAGAAAATATATTTATGAATTAATATGGTTGTCCTAGTCTATAGAAATTATCCTATTCTAATGGAGTTAGTATAGTTAGTGATCATATTTTCTAGCAGTAACAGTTGGTTAATAACTCTATATAAAGAGCAAGGGCTTGTACAAATTTTAGTGTCTAGAAAGCAATAGAAGTTTATCAAAGTTTTTCTTTACTCTTCTGTCTTCTTCTACGTGTGTTATATATATAAGCATATATTATATATATATATATACACATATACAAATAGTTATCACATTTATTACTTATATCTAAGAGCATGGAAAACAAAAGAAGGAGAAACTGGAAGACGAAACTTGGGATAGGAATTCCATTTTCACGGAGGAGTCAGCTAGTTTTGTTGCCAACATATTTATGGGATTGAAGTTACACTACTAAGTTTTCTTAGTATAAATTATATCGTATACTTTTAGTGCGAATTAAAAATATTTGTAATTGGAATGTTCATATAAGTTATAACAATTCATACATCATCCTCGTCTTATTTCTGTATTTGGTGTGTCCCATGTTTTGCTTCTTACCCTTTGTAGAATAATCAGACCACAATTTCATGTTCATACCTAGATCACTGAATCAATCATACATAATTATGTTTCAACCAGTGGGGAAATTTTTGTACACTGACTTGGTAACCATATTTTTAGAATGAAACATTTGTGCTTCTTCCACCCATGAAATGAGATGTTATTGGTTAAAATTTAAAAAATATAAGGCAATCCTGCTATGTTAAAGTTGGATGGATATGGGGTCATCAGGTTGCTGTTTGGGGATTTGCTGTTTTATATTGTATATAACATATACCAAATGATATAGTTTCAAAGCTCTATCATCTCAGTATTTCATTTTCATAATCTATCTCAGTTTTTGTAGAGGCCATGCTGCTATGGGTGACTTTGAGTGAAGGTCTCCATCATAGCCAGAATGTGCACCGCAATCTTGAGACGGACTACCCTGCAGCAAAAACTAGGTTATTTGGCGGTGGTGCTCTTTTAGCCCTTGATGCTGCTTTATTTTGGCTTGTTTTCCAATTGTCAACTGCCAATGCAAGATCTGATTATCTTGACGATGAGGATTCTAAATGCACGCTCAAACTAGTTATGGATTAAGTGCAACCTTATGTTTGAAAAAGAGGCAATTGGGTCTCTTATTCTGGTAACAAAGATTATTTCATTTATTGTTTTATTGTTTTTACTTTACGATTAAAAAGGTTAAGGATTAGTATATCGCAATACAATGTAAAAATTGTACACATAGTAAAAATTGTACACATACAAATTATAATGTAACTGTAGTTTGTACATACAAAAGTTTAATGCAATATACACTTTAGCCAATCAAAAATTTGTTTTTATGCAGCCTTTGAAATTTCTAGATACTGTCTAGGAATTCACAGGAAGTAGTATAGACTATCATATTAATGATGCCTTGGGCCATTATTGGACCCTATCAAATTGAATATAAACTGCCTTTTTTCTGTAATGAAGTTTCAAAATTAGACTTATTATTTGAATTATTACATTTGTGTACAATGAATTGATTAGATTAGTGTAGCTAACAATTGTAAGTAGTGCTATTAACCTGCATCGAAATAACATTTTAAATGAATTCAAGGCACTAGAAAGTAAATAGTAGTCAGGAAATGACCGGGACCTTTAAATTCTAGAATGAAATTACTCTATGTTAAAGTAGTTAAATCACTACATCTTCATTAACTAATCTGCTAATTGAACAACGTAACTATCATGCAATGTTTTAGCTCAAGTTACTATCTCAGCATCGCCTCTGCAAAAACTGAGATAGGTTTATACTAAATAATATAGTTTCAAACTGAGCAGGCATAACCTACCTTTTCCATTAGTTACAGCTTGAGTTTCATGGTACATCCACAAAAAAATCCTCAATGTATCCGCAAGTATCCCAGGACTAATACCCCACGTTGAGGGAGCTTGGATTGCTCATGCACTTCAGCACCGCTAGAATGAATTGCATCAGCAAGATCATTGAAATTTTGAAAAAATTGGACATTTTTTACTAGAGAAACTAAGAGCTCATATCATAGTGTCTAAGTTAGAACAGAATTGTGATGAAATATAACACTAGCAATGATAATGTCTAACGGTTACACTGACAAACAAATTTTGAGCATTCAGATACAAATATTATTAATAGTTTCTAATATATCATCAACTTTAGATACATTACCATCCCTCATTGAGAATACAAAAGTGAAGGTTTTAGTTAAGGGAAAGGTGTTGCTTTTTATCCCACCTCCCCTCTTGTTATGATAACCCTTTTTTTCTACCGAACTCCTCCATTCTATGATTCTAATCAAATATGAACCAGCTTTCTTTGCTAGTTTTTCAACCTTCCATTCACTGTAGGGATAATCATTTCTGTGAGATACGTGGATCTCACCCTTTTCAGAAAGAATACATGCAACACTTACAAAGAAAGCCTTCATCGGTTCCTTATGTCTCCTGAAATATTAGTAGCGGTGTAGCATGTGAAAACTGAATAGCTTATGAGAATCTAAAAACGGTTTTTTCAGGTACCTGATTGGTATTGTACTTGTTACACCAAGGATGTGGTTATGGCCAGCATGAGGAAATTTGAAGATGATTGGGTCAAATTTAATAGGATAAAATTTTAATTTAGGCCAATTTTGCAAAGTAATTGCAAATTTAGACCAATTTATAAACTAATTGCAAGAATAGACCAGTTTTGACCACATCGGCCGCCACGTGTACTGGCGGCATTTGAAATGTCGCCAGTACACATTTTTCTTAAAACTTAGATAGCGGCATTCGAGATGCCGTCTTTGTGCGGCATTTTAAATGTCGTCCAGTTATGTACTTGCTATTTTAGCCAGCCCCTCTCTTTCATTTCTCAATTTATCTTCTTCTTACTTAAATCTTAAAAAAATCCAAATACCCAAATCTCAAATTTGTCCCAAACTAAGGACTTTAGACTATAAATTATAGTTAAATCTTGATCGAAAGTAAATATAGTCGAGGAGCAATACCTATTTCTTCATTTTGAACATTTTTGGTATGTTATTTTGTAAACCTTAATTTTTTTGTGTATTACTATTAGCATATGTCGTTTGGTAATTTCTGGAAGTAGTTAAATAGTTGATTAATTGAAATGTAGAATGACTTTCAAGTGTATACCAACGATTTGTTATTTTGATGGTGAATTGGTTATTGATGAACTTAATTATGGCAAATATGTTGGAGGGTCGTATAAACCGGCGAAGGTTTTGAAAGGTTGTAATTTGGAGCGGTTAAAAGAATCGATTTATAAAGCGACTAAGATAAAATTCGATGAATTTGACATAGAGTTAGTGTGTAATTGGCCTACGTTCAGGATCAAAAGCCATATAAATAGTTGATGACGACGATGTGAAGCTAATGTTTTCGGTGACATCAAAATCAATAGAGCCGTTTGTTGGGAAAAGTATGCATTTGCAAGCAGAAGAACTCGTATGGTCATAAGTAATTAATAGTGTAACTGAAGACTACTGTAGAATAGTTGAGACAATAAGTATTAGTTATGGAACTGCATCTTCGAGTTTTAGTAATCCGCCTATGATAGCGATTTGCGGTCAACAAGGTGTTCATTATAACCATTCATATCCAAGTTAAGGCAGCTTTACACATTTTCTTGGAAGGTGAAACATTTATTTATAATTTTTACGTCGTATTACAATGTACGTTATGCAATAGTTGAAAGTTTTGTCGTTTTATATGCAGTTATCTTCTTCATCGACCAACACCGCCAAGTAGTGTCAGACCATCAAATTGTCATATGTCTCCTTCTATGTATCCAACTCCATCTGAGTTATATCATATAAGTCAGAGGTACTTGTTTAGAATATCTTAACTTTGTTAGCTATTATTTTTGCTACGGTGTTTAAATTAAAACTTATTTGTGAATTACAGATTTCTCGCACATGATACTGCTACACAATTTAATGTCGAAGTAGAGAATGTGAATGTAACTGCAAACGAAGCAGATGTTGATATTGAAATGGACATGGTTGTAGGTGAAGATGTATATGATGATCCCCCGTAAATAGTATGGATGTAGTGAATATGCCGGAGAATGACGTCCCGTGGATCAGTAGTATGCAAGTGAACAATGATGCTTTAAACTATGATTTTGCAGTTGAAGGCAATATTCCCGAAGACAGTGATGAGGTGGAAATGGAAGTACCTTTGGATGATGATCTATGCAATGCACAAACAATGGCTAGGTCAATTGTTGCAAATCTTCAATCCAACAGTGAGTTATTTTCAACCGTTAGCGTTCATAGTGGCTTTAAAGTTGGTGTGATTTTCGAGACGAAAGCTAAATTATTACAACAGTTGAGCGAATGGTCAATTCTACATACCTTGTCTTTTAAACCTATAAAATCAAATAAAACCAAATAAACTACCGTTTGTAATATAGATGCCAACCGTCCATGGAGAATTCATGCTATTGTTTCAAAAAAGTCCGAGCAGAATTGATGGATTATAAGGAAATATCTAAACGATCACAAATGTGTTAACCCAATAGCGAACTCCACTCACAAGCAATCGACTTCTAATTTTCTAGTATCAAAGATCTTATCTTTCGTGAAAGCCGATCTGAATATAACAGCCGAGACGTGCAAGTATTTATGGAAGAACAATTGTTCATGAAAATTAGTTATATGAAGGCTTGGAGAGCTTTGAGTAAGGCGGTGGAAAGGATTTACGGTGATCAGGCAGAATCATATACCACTCTAAGACAATATTTTGCTGAAATTGCTAGAACGAATCCCGGAAGCGTTGGACATGTTACTACGGATGCATATGGAGCGTATGATCGAGCTTTTTGGGACTTTGGCCCTTGTATTGAAGGTTTTGTTCATTGTCGTTCGTTGTTATGGATTAACGGCATACATTTGTATGGGAAATACAAAAGGACATTACTTGTAGCCACTGCTATTGATGCGGATGACCATCTATACCCTTTAGCCTATGCAATTGTAGAGTCAAAATCTGGTGATAGTTGGGGGTGGTTTTTTGCTTACATGCGGCGGTTCATTCATAGTGTTAACAATCAACGAATTACCTTCATTTTTGATCGAATGAAAGGAATACTGACAGCATTGCAAATGCAGTGGGGTGTGCCTCATAAACACCGCTTCTGTGCTAGACATCTGAAGGCCAATTTTCAAGCTGTAGGTTTTAGAGAAAAACAAACTAACAAGTCATTTTTATGCTGCAACATATGCTATAGAGGAAGCCTAGTACAACAAGATCCGAGAAGAAATCAAAACTACAAGAAGTAGGGCACACAACTGGATAGAAAGGAGTTTGGGAGGGAAAGAGGAAAATTGGGCATTGTGTAAAGATGATGGCGGTTGATTTCATGTCATGACCACTAATACCTTAGAAAGTTTCAACGGTGTACTTAAAGGAGCTCGGTCATTACCTGTTAAACCTTTGGTTGCATGCACCTTTTTTATATCGGTTGATTATTTTTGTCAAAGAAGAGAAGCATTAGGAAAACTTACAACCCATCTTACTCCGAAGTGGGAAGCAAAGATTGCCGATAGAGCTAACGAAGCAAGGCATACAAGAATAATTCGCTTTAGTCAAGTTGAATGGCAAGTTGTGCACTATTTTGGTGATGAATTCAAAATAATGATCAACGGTAACACTTGCTCATGTACATGTAACATACCACTACTAGAGCACTTACCTTCTATGCATGTTATGGCCGCTTGCTCAACAGTTTCAAATGTAGCTAAAAGATCCCATCATGACTTCGCTTCAACATGGTATTCAGCGAAGAAATACTTGGTCGCTTACACCCTCGAGTTTCATCCTGTCCGCGATAAACGCTATTGGAGTTTAAACGATAATCAGTTGGTCCTACCTCCTGTAGCTAAAAGGCAATCAAGTTATCCTTGTTCTACTAAAATTAAAGGTACGATGGACGAGATGTAGACTCCTAAAGGAAACAAATGCAACAAACACTACACCAAAACATTCATTTGGCAACACTTTTTTTTTCCATTTGGCGACACTTATATGGGTTGCATTTTAGTCTCGCTATCCAATATAAGTGTTACTAAAAATAAAAATTTACACTTTTAAATACGTCGACACTTATTTTCGTTGTAAGCCTTGGTTTAATTGGAGTTAATTGAAATATACTAGGGCAAAATTGTAATTGAATTACATATCATGCTTAACCCTAAACACGCTTATCCCTGGCCGCATTTTCCCCAAATCGTTTCCCTCTCTGACGTTCATTCTCCAACCGCCCCTCCTTCATCATCAACCCCAACGATGTTAATCAAAACTTCCACCATATCTATCTTCTGGAAATCGAGAATGGAAACCAAAAGACGTTCTGTGATAATTGGTCGGTTTTGTCAGTCCCAATCAATATGGATAAGCAAGCAATCATTATTTTATTAAGATGCAATTATACTAGATCTCGGGCATTACTATGGAATGATTTTGGTATGGTTTTTTGACAAGATCTTAGAGCTTAGGTTATTTAATGCTGCAGACGAATAAGATAACGACTTCAATGCAATGTTCGAAGGTAAACCGCGAATCATGGTTTTATCATCTCCACCATACATAGAGATTTGGAATTGAATAATGCTAGGTTAAGGAAGCAAAGGGATAAACAAATTTGTGTTTGGCAGTTTTCTCACATTGACGAAATATCTAGAGGAAAGCGATTGGGCCCCTGGTTTCTCCCAATACAAACTCGAATTCTGGAATCGATGTGAGGCGATGACAGAAATGGGTACAGAAAAGAGAAAGGAGTACTTTCATTGCAGGTAACGATTGAAATAGAAATAGTTAGTTGAATCATAGACCTGATATGAGTAGGAGCCTCCATTTGTTGAAAAATCATCTTGTTTCACTCCATCCATATGTTTCATATAATTGTCGAAATTACTATATCCATAAATTTGTCGTAAGATTTGTTATTACTTATGCAGAATGTTAAATCAAATACTTCGTTTATGCCATTCTTGCCCATAGTTGGAAGTTGTAATTTGTGTTTGAAAATTTCCCATAAATTATTAGAATATGGACACAGACAAAATAAGTGAGTATTTTTTTCCTGTTCCTATTTGCAAAGCACACATAACGTATCAATAGGATTATTCCACCTCTAGATTCTATCTTTAGTCTGTAGTTTGTTAGATTTTGCTAGAAGAGCACACATGACATTTTAAAACTAGTCTAAAAATGAAAACTTTTAATATCAGCGACTTATTCCTTTACTTGCTTTAATTCCTAATACTCATGTCATTGAAGCTTTTAATTTGGCTGAAGATATTCTAAGTAAAGGTGTACGTGGTATCTCTAATATAATCACATTGAGAGCTTTTAGAAAAATATTTACTTTGACCGTATAGATTTAAGATGTAGTTTTTAAAGGGTAGAAGTTCCAAAATGGATCAATTTTTGAAGATGATTGATTTATTGATTTACATTCAAATAATATTTTCATCTAATTGCTTATTGATTTACATGTTTTTTAAAGCATAACTTTTATCTTGTTCACATTCAAATAATATTTTCTCAAACTATTTAATGTACACTAACTACAGTTATTGGATTGGGTGACAAGTTAATCAAAGAAACAATAAATTTTGTGGTGTCATCCAATTCGTCTTGCATTAACATCAAATTGGGTGGATTACTTGCATTTAATTACCAGCTCACGGTTCCAGACTGGTTCGATGGTTGGATGTTTGAATCCACGTGCCATTTGTGCTGGAGCTTCCATAAAGTGAACAAGCCCTGTTGCGTCCGAAAACCACCACAAACCAGGTGAGTTACCTGAATCAATAGCAAAGGACAACCAAAGATATCACCAGAACCTTCAATGTTGAACAATAAATCATCTAGACATGCGAAAGGTGGCTGAAGTCATCTTTATATATCTTTGTTGTTTGTCCTAATATATCTAAGAAACGCAAATGGGTGTCTAACAAACTAACAAACAGCAAGAGTTTGACTACGACCTGACTTCTCCATGCGCAGACAACTTGTCCAGGACAGGTGGGAAGATCCAGATCTTTCAGATGACAGTTGCAATAAAAGTTTGTTGTACCTGTTGGAATCTGCTCCACCTTCTATTTGAAAGAAAAGCAGGGGAAAAGTCAAGGAACAAAGAGACTGAAATTCAAATATCTATGAAGGCTAGCAAATCATCAAAGTTATTGATGTCGGATTATCAATTTAGTCAGTTTAAGGTATCACTACTTTTAAAAGACAGACCAACCGTTTGTTAAGGTTTATCTCTTCTTCTTTCTAAACTGTTTATTCATAATATTATGTTTATATGAAGTTGTTTTATGGGTAGTATATTTCAGTAGAATTAAAGGGGCAACAAATTGTTTCCATATCTTTTTGTATGTCTTGTTTCTTTATATGATAAAAGCCATTTGGCTGGAAACTAGATTGTACCTGACTGCAATATATGCATCAAGTCATAGTTGACTGCTATGGAGATACTTAAATCTCAATATATATCTGATAACGACGTAAAAAAAATTAAAGTCTAGATTAGTTTCATCTATGAAGTTAGTACCTCTTATGAGATATGACTGCATTAGTCTCCTTAGCTGTGTGAATCAGATATGGATCGCTCGCATTGCCAAAGCCATTTGCGTTGCTGTCTTGCTGACGATGTAGGAGTAGATCGCGGCTATGATTGACGACGCTTGACTGCTCTCGTCTGAAAAACTAAAATGCTTGTGTCTAGATTCTGGATTGAAAACGATGCTTGTTGCGATGAACTGCTGAGAAGAACATTGGCACCTGAGATATACTGTTGTAACTTGGATTTGTATTAAGATCTGTTGCTTTGTTGGTTTGTGAATTTGTTGAGTTTGAACACCAATCTATTGAGATTAAGTCATGAAGGTAGTAGATAGGATAGATGTTCTAGGTTTAGTTGCAGTTGACAAAGCGACGATTTGATGCAGATGGAATTTTTTCTTTTTTTTCGTTGATAAACAGAGGAGTTTTGTACTAAGAGGTGATGGTGATACTTTGGCTCATTGATGATGATGTACTACGAATATATGATTTTAATGACATAGAAAGCAACACCTGAACAACTCTGAGATGAAATAAGCAACCAGCCGAAGTTGCTTGTATGAACGTGGATAATGTACATTGCCTGGGAATGGATTATCTTAGTATGTTCAAACTATCGGTATTTAATGCTTAACATCAGGTTGAATAGCATGAAATGCAATGATCAATCATTAGCCAAGATGGAGGCAAGGTGGACCAAAGACTCTGACTAGTATCTTTTGATAATTCGGCTGTAAAGAAAAGGTTGGGAATTCACTAGCTTTAGTCTGTAGTTTGTTAGTTTGTTAGATTCCTTGTGTTCTTTTATTTAAAACAATTATTAATTATTTATTATCAACTTAATTTAATGTTCAATTTAATTTTTATAAAGGAACTGCAAATTCAATTTAACGTGATATTAAATACAGGCACTTCTAGAGGAAGCGGAAAAAAAGAGGAAGTTGGATGATAGTTTTAAGGGTGGAGTCGAAGATCTTGAAGATGACCCAATTGCGGAAGCTTTTGGTCCTCAAAATGGAATGTACAAGTTATGTGATTTTTCAGATGGAGGTTTCGTTATATGGCCGGAGTTTCGTATTCGGTATTTGTAGAATTTCACTATGAAATTTACGTTGTCTTTTGTATTCCAATTTGACATTGTTATGAAGTAGTTGATTATGTATTGAATTAACCAACTTAATTATGTATTGTACTTGTTATGAAGTAGTTGACATTGTTATGAAGTAGTTGACTATGAAATTTATGTTGTTATTTGATCATGAATATTGTAAATTTTGGGTTCTTATTGAATGTAGTATAATAATGCATATCATGTTAGTTATTAATTGTTTATTAATGTTAAAATAATTGACTATATTGAGAATGAAAATATTTCAGCGTTATAAGCGTTGGCAATTAAAATTTACCAACGCTTATAAGCGTCAGCATAGAAAATTAAACAATGTTGGATGGTTAATTTGCCAACGTTTATAAGCGTTGCTAAATAATATACACCAACGTTTATAAGCGTTGGCGAATACAACCTTCCAACGCTTATAAGGATTGGGAAACTAAACTCGCCAACGCTTATAAGCGTTGACAATAAATTGCGACGCCCCTACAGCGACGCTAATAAGCGTTGCTGAAACTGTTTGCGACAGTTATACTCGTTGGAAATCACCTGTTTTGGTGTAGTGAAATGTGGTGTTGTGGGTCATAAGAAAAATCATTGCACTTTGGCAACGTAATGTTTTTATTCGAGTTTGGTTATATTTTTAGATCGACGGTAATCGAACATATTTGGTGATGATTTGTAACATCCCCTATCTAGTGGCCCAAAATTAAGCGCTATTGATGCTGCAGTCATCTATAGTATTAGCTTCCGGCGACTAAATACGGTTATATTAATGGTATCTATAATATCAGAAGCACTTGAATATGAAACAAAACACAGATTTCAAAACAACATTACTTCATTAACTTTCAATACAGATGTACCATATTCTTAATACATAATCCCAATACGTTCTCAAGCATAGATAAAATATACTTATTACAAAATACGCCAAGAGCGGTATATGAAGATACCCACTTGGATGACCAGAGTCATATGGTCATAATAGACTTAATACAAACACAGCGGAAATACAACTAAACATGAACCTACAACTCCTAAATAGCTATCTGTTTGCCTCCTGCATGCGCCCAGTAGCCTTATTCATCATTCTACTAAAACCTGAAAAGACCTTAACCCCTCAACCTACTCAAATCAAATTTGAGCACCCGAGAGTTTAAGGGGAAAACATAAACTTCGAGTCAGACATAAAGCCTGGTATGAATAATACTATATATCCCGGTTAAATATGTTAAGTCAAACCACGCCGCTTAGTGGAACGGGTTTCCCTCACTAACATCCTTTTAAAACATATCTTTGCAAAACCTTTTCCTGCAACCAAAACTGGTTAAATACTGTAAAACATCATTATGTAAATATACATAAATATCAGGTAATAAATGAACTATCTATTCAACACATAAGTTTTGTTTGGCTAACTTTTAACCTTGGCTGACTCGGGCCTACCAGACAATATAACAAAATTAATCTAACATCTATTAGATGCTCCTCATATGGACGATCTGTCCTTAACTATCTGTTAAATACTTCTCTTCTCGGCGGTCTGTCCCTAACTTAAGCATCTCTCAGGTCTCCCTGATCCTAATGGTTTTTCGGGCCCACCAAAAACCTATCATATACAAACATATATTCTTTTCGGTGTGTAATCATAATTTTAGTCTACCTCTGACCAAGCCCTACACACTCGAATTTTGGACAACAATTAGCTGGGGCCAATAGCTAATGTATAGGGTGCGACCCTAAACCAGACCCATCTGGCATTCTAATATCTAAGTCATTCTACTTTGGGATCCCCTCCCATAATTTTCCTAGAAAACGTTTTCAAAATGATTTAAAACCTTTAAATCAAACTAACACTAGGAAAATTTATAATCCTTATACTTTACTCAAAATCACATTGCCATGTTAAATATATATACTCTACTCAAACCTTTATTGATGAAAACATTTAAACATTTAAAAGTACTCTTTTCGATTCCATTGAAAGTACCCCTTCTAAATCCTTTGAAAGCATCTCTTTCAAAACCAAGTAAAAACCCCTTTATTTGCCTTTCCTTTCGAAACCATACTTCAACCCTTTCGAAACCATTGAAAACCTTTCTTTTGAAAGCATTAAAATTTTAATCATCCTATTTTAAAACACTTTAAAACTTTGCCTTAGAAAACCTTGGAAAAACCTTCCATTTCAAACCTTTCGAAACCATCAGAATATAAGACTTTTCAACCGCATCGACGGCTACCTTTCGACTCCATCGAAAGCTTTGCTTTCGACCCCTTCGAAAGCTTGGCTTTCAACCCATTCGAAACCATTCAGTAAATAGTACCTTTCGAAAGCATTAAATCTTTAAAACATAAACCTTTCGAAAACTCATTGGGTTCAATTTAAAACATGTGGACAATCTTCTTTTAAAACCCTTCGACCTCTTTGGAAGCTACCTTTCGACCTTGTTGACAGCTTTGCTTTCGACCCCTTTGAATGCTTAAAACATCTCTTTTAAAACAAAAGGCTCCAACCTTTTTAATACTTTAAAACATCTCTTTTGAAATCTTGGGCTATAGTTCAATTAGAATAAAAATGGTAAATCATCTAAGTCGAAAGCTTCGAAGGGAGAAGCAGATGGTTTTTTTAAGACAAGTATACCTATCGACCTTGTTGAAAGCATGACTTCGAAAGGTAGAAAAGCGGCAGTAACCTTTCGACCTCATCAAAAGCTTTTAACCTTTGTTTTAAATGTTTGACCCGGTCGAAAGCAACCAAGTCGAAAGCTTCTTTCCGAAAGCAAAGCAGGCGTTACTTTTGGTTTATAAAACAAACATACTCCAACCTCTTCGACAACTAAGGTTTCAACCAAGTACCCTTCGTCCTTGTCCAATACATTACGTACCAAGTAACTTGATACCATATGGATTTGTTTCGACCTTGTCGAAAGGTCTGGGTCGGAAGCTTTAATGCCGTAAATGGCCGAAACATGCTAAATGTATGATTTTCTTATTTTTAACTTAAAATAGATAACATTTTAACTAACCTGCCTTTGTTTGTCCAATTCTTATTGGTTATTAAATATTTATTGGAAAAGTGCTGCCAGTAATTTCAGAAATAAACAATGATTTTTTTTATAAAATGCCCATTCTCTTTAATTAAATATGTAAAACATTTAAGTCTCATACTTTAAATAATTTTATATATTCATTAAAACACTTAGGAAAAATCTGGAAAAATTCTAGAAAATCTATTTTAATATTTTTCCAACATATAAAAATTTCAAGTCCAAATAATTATTATTTTAACCGTAATTAATTTATAACCTAATGAATCATTTTCTTCACTAGAAAATTAATATAAAATTCACATTAATTCAGAAAATTATGAAAATTGAAAACCGTCTATAAAATATCATTTTTGACCTACATTTAAATTTTCAAGGCATTTGGATGTCATTTAATAGGGTTTTCATATCAAACATCTCATAAAAACTAATATGAACATGTATAATTCATCAACAAGCATATACATAATTTTAATCATCTAAAACATGACATAAAAACTTGCAAAAAAGTTTCGGCTATAACTTAAAACCGAAAACGAAAAGAAAATGGAATGTAGTAATCATTCACCTTAGCTTTGAGATAAAAAGATGTGAGATTTGATGTTGAATAAGTTGATTAACTTCTTCCCTTTGAATCCTAGCTTTATATTTTCTTGAGAATGAAAATGGTGGCCTACCTTGATGTATTTTAGTTTGATAAAATAAAATGAATGTGTGTTTCATTTCCTAAGGGTTTAGGGTATAAGTCTCTCCTATTTCCCATTTTGCCCTTCCTTATTTCCTAACACCTTAGTTCATGTTATTTCATTTTGATTTTTATCATGGCACGGCTACCCTTAATTAAATCAAATCTCAACCTATTAATCCTCTCATTATTATATTTAATTTAGCTAATTAAATATCCTAAATAAGGTTATAAAAATATGGGGTATTACACGATTGTTTATGTTATCAAATTTCGACGTTTGAGTTTTGTTGTATTTGGAAAGTTGTATTATATGAAATAAAGATACTACATATGCAGCAATGTAAAAGTAGAGGCATTTGAAATGCTGCCAACTATTTTTTAAGTTTGCGGCATGTGAAATGCTACACAAGGGATGGCATGTGAAATGCTGCACAAGGGGCGGCATTTCAAATACATCCAACTTTGTTTTAGTTGGCGACATTTGAAATGCCGCACACGGGGCGACATTTCAAAACGTCACTCTACTTTTACATTCCTGCATATCCAGCAACAGCTAAATTCGAGTAGCAAATACCAATACAATACATTACCATAGCGTAAATTTGAATGTACATAGTTCAAATGTACCAAAATTAATTTGAATAATAGTACATTACAATAGCATAAATTCGAATAGCAAATACCACAAGGTTCGAATAACATTACATTACATTAGATATCGTTCGTACTACATAGATAACATGTGGACATCGTTCGTACTACAAAGATAAAGTTACATTTTCCTTGAATGATCTACGTGGCCATAATGCTGAATACTTGTATCCATAAACCAACACATTAGCATATTCAAGATTCAACTTCTCCAAACGACTATTTTCTGCTTGCATCTCTAAAGCGTATTCAACCTCCTATGGCACATTTCTGGATCTAGCCACTTAAAAAAATTGCAGCAGTCAACATCATGAGGCAGTATCTTATGATCGTTGTACCCACTACATCGGTAGAAACATCGTCCTGCATTCCTCTCATTTCTACAAACAACTACTTTACATTCAAATCCACAGTAACAAAGTACACACAGAGGTTGCACGCTTGAACTAGCATGATTGGGATTTTGACGACCAAGAGTGCCTAAGAGACGTGCATGTAGAGATTGTTTCTCTAGTCTTTTATTCGCGACATTTACCGTTGATGTTCCATTATCCACAGGCGGCGACAATTCTTCAACTTGTGCCTTTGGCACAAAATCCACTTCAAGGTTGGTGCCATTATCTATCCCATTACCTTACTTTTGCTCAAATTCAGCGTAAGTCTTCATCATTGTTTCATCATCAATCTCCTAATTGTCCATTATTAACTAAGAATAAAAGCAAATTGTACAACACAAAAACCAGAATGTTTGGTTTTTGATGAAGGAGTTTTAGGATTACAAATTGAGAGAAATTAGAATTTGAAAGAAATTAATAGAGTAATAATGTCATACTTACCTTATAGATGTCTTGTTGATCTACTACTTGATAGAAATTACAATTTGGGAGAAATTGGAAATTGAGAGAAATCAGACGGTTTGGTTTTTGATGAAGGAGTTTTGGTAAAGTAAGGGTGGGTTAGGTAGGAGTTGGCAGCTCTATTAATAGAGAGAAAATGTTGTGGAGGCATTTGAAATGCCGCACATGGACGACATTTCAAATGCCGCTATGGTAATTACACAATTGGCGGCATTTGAAATGCCGCAAAAGGGCGGCATTTCAAATGCCACTATGGTAAATACAAATTCGACGGCATTTGAAATGTTGTACAAAGGCGGCATTTCGAATATCGCTTTGCTAGTTACACATTGCATAGCAGCAGTAGCCCCATTACACATGCTACACAATTACATAGTACACAATGACATAAGAATCTCAACTATATTCACTCCGAACTACATTACAACCAAAAAAATACTACAATCGAAAGTAGTATTCAACCCAATCTCCATTACAAGCATAAAAACACTACAATCAAAACTAAAGACATTCCAAACTACACTACTATCTCATATTTTTAAGTTTGCGAGGAGTTTTCTTTTTCGATTTTCTTGGCTTCAGCATGAATTCCTCCTCTACCGGCAAAACTTCTTCACTGCCCTCATCTTGCATTCCTTCCATAAGAGGTTGAGACGGCCCAACCGGATGCGTATATTGGGAAGTTATTGCCCCAAAGCTTTCACCTGTACCTTTCTTTTGTCTTTGATACTGTCTATTAGGTTCGGGGACCGGTGGGGCGGATGCAATGTCCTCAACTGATGCGGTAGGTGCAATATCCTCAATAAGGAGTGGCACTATAGGAGGAGGGGGAAGCGGAGGCGGGATTGGTTTTGACACCTTGTTATTCGACAAACATGATCGTAAAATTTGCTTGAGCGAGAAGCATTTCGCCTTACTTATTTCGTGAACCTCCTCCAGGAGCTCATCAACTATGTCCAACATACAATACATACCATCCGCCTGCATATAACATATACCATTATTGATTTTCCAACTAGCTTAAAAATTGTAAATTTAAATACATACCACATTCCGTTCAAGCGGAGCTCTTGGAGTGTAAGGAGCAATATCTTGTTCAGGCACTTCCTCTCATCTTCTTAAAACATAACGCCGAGTGATATTCCAATACCAACTATTGTACTCCTCATCGGTCAGCGTGATCTCATGCTCATCTTCCGCAGCTAAGAAGCAGTTATTCCATAACTTTATCATCATTTCAAACTCATCTGCACCATATAGAAAAGTATAATATGGAGCAAGATACGGTAAGTGTTGGGGAAGACCAAACTGCCTCATCACTCTATCTAGAAGATGGTATGCAAGATCGCCAAAGCAAAATATCATCAGTCTAGCCCGCCACAACTGCCTGACCTTAGTGCACAAAGCTAGAAGCGCATCAAGCTCTGCCTCAGTGTATGGACTCCACGTAACTACGTTATAGTCTAGGACATCAAACTCGTTCCGGTAGAACACGAAATTCCATCTGGGAGCCAATTTGGTATTCTTTGGTCCAATCCACCTAAAAATAGCAAAAATTTATATAAAGTATTCAAAGTGTATAAGTTGATAAATCCGTACAACCAACACTACTTTACCTCGATCCATATGGTTTTGAATTGTCGATTATAGGTCTCTTCATAGTTATACGACCGACCGGAAGATACGTCCAAGACCATAGCTTCAAGAGTATAAGTTGTATTTCATTAATGTTTACGACACATACAAACATGAATTAATGAATAACTATGACCGTATCTGAACTAGAGTCATACAACCACCGACAGACCGTTGTTGTACCAATGCCACTCTAGTAAGCTCTGCATAAGTGAAAGCTAGCACCGCACTGCCCCATGAATACTATCGACAAGAATCAAAGTCTTCTAAAACGGGAGCTATTGAAGAGCCACTCGAGCTTTTGATCGATCGCAAAAAAGGCATTGAGTGATGATTTGCAAAATAATAACGCGGGCGCGCTGCACGATCTGCACTAGACAAGCATGACGGGGATATCATCGGCCAATTACTTCCTAAAACAAGTGGCCACTATCGACCCATTCCCCCATCTTAGGTTTTCTGGAGGAGACAGGCCAAGCAAGGACTCACGCAAATTCATATAATTACTTGGGAAATTCGGTTTTAGAATGGGATCCCGTTAATCGGCAAATCCAAGTAACACAGCTACATCTTTTAATGTGATAGTCATCTCACCAACTCTGAGATGAAATGTAGACGTCTCCGGTCTTCATCTATTGATCAAAGCCATTAGAAGATTACGATCAAGCTGTGTGTATCCCAAATTATGAATAACACCAAATCAGGCCCTATTTAAAAGTTTCAACACACCGGGATGCGATGACGTGACAAGATTTAGGATCGAAGAATGGTCAATGAATCCTTCTGGCTCAACCGTCTATCGAAAATTAAAACAAAATGCAAGATATTAAGACATTTACTAACATATTGACAAAATGCATGAAAAATTATATCAAAATATACCTCCATCAAATCATTATTGCTTGTGCGGTGTTGAACTTGTAAGTAAAGAACGCTATCATCAACCGGTTTGGGTTCCATTCCTTCGTATTATACCACAATAACAAAACCAAATCAAATTTATAACCTAAATACCTTATATGCAATCAAATACCAATCGAACAAATGTTCTACTCGCACAAATTACTTCATTGTAGTTTAGAAACAAAGATTTATACCTAAAACCTAATTTTTGTCCAAACCCTAAAATCAAAAATTTCAAATTTGAGATAAAAAAGGAAGAATACAAACCTATAGGAGGTGCTTGAGAGGATGAGGAAGTCATTCTTCAATTTCTAGCCTACTTTAACGAATTTTTGAGTGAAAATATTGATTTTGGGGGATTTGGAGTTTTCGGTTCGGTTTTGGGAAGAAGATAGATTGAGAAATGAAAGAGGGAGGCTGGCTAAAATAGCAAGTACATAACTGGGCTACATTAAAAATGCCGCACACAGGCGACATCTCAAATGTCGCTATCTAAGTTTAAAAAAACGTGCAATGATAGCATTTCAAATGCCACCAGTACACGTGGCGGCTGATGTTGCCAAAATTGGCATATTTTTGTAATTAGTTTATAAACTAGCCTAAATTTGCAATTACTTTGCAAAATTGGCCTAAATTAAAAATATTTCCAATTTAATATTCCTTAAAAAACGATGCTGATGCATGTCATTAACATCCACGTCATGCAATATGGTGCAGCCCAGTACTTTATACAATATGGTCAAATGTTATAGTCCTTATATAGATTTTAGTCAAAGGAGAAGCAGAAGATTATTTGGTAAAGTATGCTTCCCTGGATGGAGAAACAACAAGAGTTGCAGGGTCTTATGGACCGACGGCTGCTCTGTCGGTGGAAAATGCCATAAGATAGTTCTGCGTTTTGCGGTAAATGTGCCACTATGACTTGTGCATGAAGAAATCTCGATGCATGTGTAGACAATCTGTGCAACTCTTATGGACAAGGGAGGCAACAATATATGTGAAGTGTATGGGAAAGTTGAAGTTGGTATTCCATTGGACCCAAGTTTGAGTATGTAGAGTGACAAGTTCTGTATTGGTTGTAAAATGCCAACATATGCATCGTTCCAATAGGTTAGTGTTTAATATGTACTTATAAATCAGCAAAACAAGGACACATGAAGTCTGTATTGAACCTGTAGTTAACTTGATTTAAACATGGAACCTTTTTTTCATTCTTTGAGGTCACATATACAATAAATTAAGTTTGCAGAAAATAAACGAATTTAACTAAGTTTTATAAAAATAAATAAATTAAATAAATTTGATAAAAATTTGACTAAACTGACTAATTTATAAAAAAATTAACTAAAATTAAAAATTAACTAAGTTAACCGAGTCTTATAAAAATTAAACAAGTTTATAAAGATAGCTAATATATAAAATAAATTAAGTTTTTTCTAAAAAACCAAGTTTATAAAAAATCAACTAAGTTAATTAAGTTCATAAAAATTAACTAAATTAACTATGTTTTATAAGAATTTAACTAAATTGGCTACGTATTATAAAAATTAACTAAATTTATAAAAATTAACTAAATTTATAAAAATTAATGAAGTTAGCTAAGTTTATAAAAATTAATTTAATTTTAAAAAATTAATGAAGTTATCTAAGTTTATAAAAATTAATTTAATTTTGAAAAATTAATGAAGTTTATAAATTTGATTAAGTCAACAAAGTTTTATAAAAATTAAATTAAATTAATAAAAATTAGATTAACTAATTTTATAAAAATTATTAAGTATATAAAATTACTAGGTACATAAAAATTAAATAAGTTATACAAGGGGTTTTTAAGCTCAAGGAAGAAGTTGGAGAAAATTTTAGTTTTAGGGACAAAAGGTTTGCTTTTTAGGCTAAAAGACAATTTTTAGTGTAAATCACAGAATGATAGTTGTAACTATCATTTTCTGTTTACACTATAAAGTGTCCTTCACACTAGAAAACAAATTTGTTGTCCCTGAGACTAATTTTTTTTTGCAACTTCCCCCTTTGCCTATTTTCTTGTTATTAAAAAATAACTAAGTTTACAAAATTAGACTTCTTTTTGTAAAAGTTAACCAAGTTTATAAAAAACAGGAAATTATTGTCAAAGACAAAATTTCTCAGCATTTTAGCCTCAAGGACAGACCTTCAGTATTTTTGCCTGAAGGACAACTTTCTTTAGGTATCGGTTTTTAGTTATTGATGGCAGTTTTTAGGTATCAGTTTGTAGTTATCAGTAGCAGTTTTTAGGTATTAGTTTTTAGTTCGGTAGCAGTTTTGAAAGAATGTTTGTCCTTATGAATAATTTCAGAAGAATGTTTGTCCTCATGATTAATTTTTAAGAGAATGTTTGTCCTTATTGTTAAAATATCGAGGTGTGTCCTTGAGACTAAAATTATACAAATTTTAGTCTTTAAATTAATTCCCCTGTGAAAAATTGGTTGTTCTTGTAAGAGTAAAAAATAATGGCGGCTTCATTCTCAAATTCGCAAGCAAAAAATTTCTATTCTTCCTTTCTTTCTTTGGATTAAATTCAAATAATTACCATTCTTATGCACAAGTTGTAAATGACAATTTGGGTTTGTTCGTCCTTCAATTTGGTGTCGCTAAGGATTGTTCGACCATTCAAAGACCTATTATCAAAGATTGGATTGATCAAAAGAAAAAGGGTTTTTACCGTTTTAGATGTGGAGGGGGAAAGCATTTCACCAAAGATTGTCTCGAACCCGTCCGCTATTTCAGTTGTGGAGTTCTTGGCCATAAAAGGAATAAGTGTTCGTTGAAATCAAGATCAGAAATTTTGTCTTCAGTGGATAAAACTAGTATTACAGATCATGGTTTTTTCTTTTTATCGAAAATGTTGAAACTCAAACATGTTCTCCTTGATCATCTATGGGTGAAATTTTTTAAAGGAATTGAATTATTGGAAGAAATGTTTGGTCACTTTGATGCTATAAATTCGGTCGATATTGGTATAAATTTTTAGAAAAAATTTGGGGTGCAGTTTAAAAGTACTGTTGTTGATTATAATGTTGATAAGGACAGATTTAATATACACCAAAAATTAGACAAAAATTAGGAATGTTCGAGTAGGATAGAGGTGGCTTTCTTGGCTGAAACGAGGATAGTTAACTATATCAAGTCGTGTTTTGACCCAATGCATTATGATCCTGTAATGCTGCTGTTGGAAAATATGGAAGATAAGGGTAATGGCTTCAGTATTGCTGATGATAGTAAGATGGTTGATGGCAGATATAACAAAGTCAAGAAACACGTAACAAAGAGATCCAGAAATTTAAACTGTGCAGTTGCCTTATCTAACTGGTTTGATGCTTTAACTATAATATCAGAGGACAGGTTTGATAAAGATAGTCTGAAGTTTAGGAATAGTTTGGGTGATGTCAAAATTAGTAATAATTATACTGATGAATTAAAAGATGATTCCAATAAACCATTGGGCTCATCTCCCAGTCCCAGATAGGATTAGTGCAGGAGGATTAATGATGGGCTGGAATGAAAATTGTGTTAGGCTTTTACAATCTTTTGTTAAAATTCATTCAATGCATCTCATTTTTATTGATATTAATAATGGTTCAATACTAAATATTACCAATGTTTATGAACCAAATTCTGAGATAGATCATCAAATTCTATGGAGTGAATCTCTTGAGTTTAGATCACTTGCTCCAAGTTCATGAGTATTAGGTAGTGATTTCAATGTTACTAGATTTTGAGGGGAAAGATCCCCAAGGGAAGGGGATTTTATTACCATAGAAGAGTTTGAACGGTTTACTGTTGATTGTAATTTAATTGAGATAAAATTAAGTAACAGACAATTTACTTAGTCCAATCGAAGAGAAAACCCATCGACGACGCTTTTAGATAGATTTTTTAATTAGTGATGAAATTGAAGACAAATTTTCTATTTGTAAAGATATTGGTCTTCTAAATATTTACTCGGATCATTACCAATTATTGTCTTGTATTAACCAAAATATTGGTAATAAAAATTTTATATTTGAAAAAATATGGTTGTTAGAAAATAAGTATAAAGATTTAATAGAAATAAATGGTTTTCTATGAATAATTATAATTGTAGATTTTCAGGAAATGTAGCTAAAGTTTTTGTTAGTAAGCTTAGAGAATTAAGAATTTTTCTTAAGAAATGGAATAAAGATGTTTTTGGCAATATTAGAAGTAAAAAGGAGAAATTAATTAATAAGATTTTAAAATTGAATACTGAAGAGTCAAGGAATTTAATATTTCAGAAAAAATGTGCTTTCAAATTTAAAACAGGATAAATAAAATTATTTTACAAGAAGAATTGATGTGGAAACAAAGGTCTAGAATCCAATGGATGGATGATGGTGATTTGAACACTAATTTTTTTCACAAAGTAGCTAATGGTAGGAAACGTAGTAACACTATTAACTCCATTATAATTAACAATATTAAGATTTCTGACCAAAAAGAATTAAATAAAGAGTTTACCAGTTACTATAAAGAAATATTTGGAAGTAAGAAAGGGTGTATTTAGGGCTAATTGGGAGGAGTTGTATACCAAAGACACTAAGGTTGATTTAGTTTAGTTGGATGTTCCTTTTATGGAAGAAGAGATTTAAGGGCTCTAAAAGCATGCCTAGTGATAAATCACTAGGACCAGGATTTTATTTTATGAAACTTTTTGCAATGTTTTATGATATAATTAAAATGTTTAATGAATTTTATGATGGTTCGTTACAGTTAGGAAAATTTAATTTTGCAAACATAATTTTACTACATAAAAAAATATGTGCTAATCAATTGAAAGACTTCAGACCTATTTCATTATTAAACTATTCTTTTAAAATTATTTCTAACGTTTTAGGTAATAGATTAAATACAAAATGGAATGAATTAATAGATAATGCCCAAACTGCATTCATTAACTCAGTTTTATCTGCATTGCCTATATATTAGATGTCTTTTATCCTTTTCCTAAATGGGTTATTGATAAAATTTGGAGAGATTTATTATGGAGTGGAGATAACATAAAAAGTAGTTTCAAATGTCTTGTTGATGGGGAAATGGTTTGTAAATCCAACAATGAGGGAGGGCTAGAGATTATAAACTTACACAACTTAAATATATCCCTATTAGGAAAATAGTATGGAAATTTAATGATAATAAAGAAAATTTATTAGGGAAAGAAATAATATCTAATCAATGGTATGATGATTCATATAATTTGCATCATATTTCTAGTAACAATACAAATAATATTTCTCACTTTTGGAAATCGATAATAGTAAATTTTGATACTCATAAATTAGGTATTAATAATGAAGTACATTTGGGGAATAACACTTCTTTTTAGCATGATTGTTGGATAAATGTTATTCCTCTTAAAGCATATTTTCGGGAATTATATGAAATTCGTAATTTAAAAATGCATTGGTTTCGGATATATATTGACCAAATGTGATTTTTCTATGGAATTTTAGTTTTAATCATACGCTAGAGGGTACCACTTTATCGCAATTTGCCATATTATGTGCTAAGCTTGAATTGTACAATATTGATAATGAAAATGATCTTAAAAAATGGTATTGGGATAAAAGTAAAAGCTATACACCTTGTTCATTTTATGAATTTATCAATTTTTCAGGAGAAAAATTAAATATTTCCAAATACCTTTGAAACGTTTATGCTCCATCTAAAGCTATTAACCCGCTTTTGAGACAAAGCAGATTTCAACCTGACTTAAAAGATCAAAACGAGGGCAAAACAACTTGAAAATTAGCGAGTGCGCTTAGATGAAATAAGGAAATAGCTCAGGAAAGTTTCACCCAAGAACAAGTTGGGAAAATAAGTCTGCACCGACTTATATTACTCAGCCCCGAGTTATTTCTACCATTTATTTCTCCACCCCAACTTCATACGAGTTATTATCTACTTCTTTCATGTTTGACCGAGTGATTTTCAAGAGTTTTGGACGACCAATTCCAAGAGTTGAAGAGATGACAGCTAAAACGGCAAGATAACCCAAGTGATGAAGGAACGATCGTCAAAATCAACCAACAATCGATGAAAACAACATGGGATGCATCAAAATTAAGTAAGAAGGATGATATAAAAAGGTATAAGTTATTTCCCACTAAGGAAATAACTCGGTACCGAGTTATTTAACTCTATACCAACTTATTTTGATTGCTCGGTAGGAGGTGTGACTTCACGTGTAACTTTGGACCGATGTCTGGACTCTGCTACAAGTGGACTTCTGACTCCATACCTTTGTTTCTTTATAAATACCAGCCTACCTACAACCTAAAGGGAATCTGATCTTTGTACCATTGGAGACTTCTTCTTCTTCAATCCTATCCTCTACCTCAAAAATAATCTGAAAACTCCATTGTAAATCTAAGATCCACTAGATAGTGGTCAGATCTTATATAACTAGTTGTAATCCAGAGAGAGAACAACTAATAACAAAGATTAAAGTGGATGTAGGTCGGAGATTACGCCGAACCACCATAAAAATTCTTATGTCTCCATTTACTTTCTTTGCGTTTTCCTTTACTTTAAATAGAACCGGTGCTTTCATCTGATTTCTGAGTGTTGATCCATTTTTTGGGTTAATAAAAGCAAAAGTACATATGTGGTTAAATATACATGGAAAATTAAATACTATTTTTTTTGGCAAGGCCAGTCGGTTTTTATAGTGGACCGTCCACTTTTTATTACAACAAAGTAATAAATACATATAAGTTACAGGAGTTAGGCAGATTGCCTAAACTACCAAACATGGTATAAGTGGCCTGACCACTGATAACTCGCGCTTGAGAACATCACACAAACAAGTTTTCACTAGCACCGCGCATGATACAAACTATGACAATCAAGTTGCACTAGGCAATCCCATAAACACTCACCTTACAAACCCACAAACTCTACAACATCCTAAATTTCAAAAAGAAACAAGTTACCAAAGAAACAAAACGCAGCTCATCAAAGACCTTCCAACCATACTATTGAAGTGGTTAAAAAGAAAGATATATTTAATAATAATAATTGTTTTTTCGTAATAATAGAACATAAGACATAATGCATTTATATTTTGAATGTAGTAATACTAGGTTTATTCTCTTAAATATTTTTTGCATATTTAATTTTAATATAACAAATAGGAATATTAATTGCGAAAACTATTGGCAAAGTTTTAGATTCTATTATAAAGAATTTAATAGATTTTTACTAGATACTATTTATACTATTACATGTTGGTATATTTTATTTGCAAGAAATCAAAGATTACTTAATAAAATTAACATTAATTTGGAAATTTTGATATATATATAATTAGTTTATTTTTTTTAAATAGGTTTCTAATTCTTTATAAACTAAATAAACGTGATACTTTCAAAGAATTCCTTATAAAAGTAAAATATCGTATCAATCTTTTAAAGAAAAAAATTATTCTAAATATTATAAAAATCGTAATGGTTTAGTTTCAATACTATTAGACATTTTTCCTAATGACATATATGATAATTTGTTATTGTTAGAAAATTAGTTTTGAGGTAGAAGTATCATCGTGTTTTTATAATTCCTTGTAAGGTTTTTTAGTTAATCTGATTTTTATTATGGCCTATTCTGCTTCTTATTTAGTGTAATCATTCTTTTGCTTGTTTTACTTTAATGCATATATATGCATATAAATATAGATTTATATACATATATATGTATTGGTCTTACACTTTTTGTTTAGCATTTTTACAACTATAGATATGTTCGTGGTCAGGATGGATTCAGCCGATTTATTGAGATGGTCTCTTGTCATTTTTAGTGCATTTGTGTCTTTATTTTATTTTATTTTATTATGGACATTAGTTTTTTAGGTTTGGGGAGCTTTTTTGTCCATATTGTACGAAGTGGGTATCGCTACCTGTTAGACATGTTGACAGCTAAATTTTTTAAGTGTAGAATAGAATACATGAGTGCTTTCCTCTTCTAAAAGAGGATCACTAATTTCTCTCAACAAAAAGTTTATAAAAAAATAGATTAATTCATAAAAATTAATTAAGTTAATAAAATGACTAAGTTTATAAAATTATTATAAATACTACTAAGTTTATAAAAATGAACTAAGTATAAAAAAATTATCAAGTTTATAAAAATAACTAAGTTTATAAAATTAGACTTCATCTTATAAAAGTTAACAAAGTTTTATAAACATTTAGTTAAGCAAGTTTGAAAAATTTAACTTTGCTTTATAAAAATTAACTAAGTTAATCAAGTTATATAAACACTAAGTTCATAAAATAAACCATATTTTATAAAAAATTTACTAAGCTAACTAAGTTTCTAAAAATTTATTAAATTTTATAGGTGTTTAACTAACTTAGTTACAAAAGTTTCTAAAAATTAACCAAGTTTTTAATTTTTTAAATAATTTCATAAAACTCAATGGTATAAATAATAATAGTAGTAATATTATTACTAATAATAATAGTTTGAGTTTTTAACTAGGTTTGCTAGCTTCTACTTATGTTATTGTTCCATTTTTTTTGTAGGGCATGTATACAACAATTAATTGTTTGGTGTATGAACTTGGTGTTGCTTCTATTATGTTTAATATGTAATCTATTTATATTATTAATTGTTTTATACTGATGTAGTTTGAATTGGTTGATCTGCATTTAAACTCTAACATGACAAAGACTAGAATGCTTTAAAAGATTTTATTGCTTTTCTAACATGTTGTTAAATACATTAGCAAGCGTTTTTAAAATTGCTATTACATGACTTGTTAAGTAGCATTTTTGAGCCGTGAAATTTTTTTATAGCATTTTAAATTGCTATTTAAATGTAACATGACTAGGTAAAACCGTTGCAAAAACTTTAACAGAGCACATGTGAAAATGCTACGATAGAAAAACTTTAGGTAGCATTTTTTAAGAACTCTAACAAGCATAGGTGGAAACTTGTGATAGATCAACTTTAGGTATCGTTTCCGAAAATGATGTTATAGGATTTGGACTTATTAAAGCTTGTCGTTATACATCGTTCTTCATAACACTACAAAAGGCTTTAATGACGTTTTTAAAACGTTGCGAAAAGCATTTTCTATTGTAATGGCCGGTGCAAGCTTCATGAATTGTAGAATTGTACGAATAAAATGATTGAATGATGGAACACACCCGACCATACACATATATCGATTACATGCCATATACCCCTCAGGAGAAAGGTATGCCCATTGATAGCGCATGTGTACTAGCACATCTTGAAAGGGAATCCCATGTCTCTCACATATCCTTCAAAGATAGAAGTCGGAGAATATTAGGAAACTTTCAAAATCACATCATCACCTATGTCAATATCAAGGGCAACTCCTACAAGAGGTTCTTTGGCCAACACAAAAGTAACCATCTTTAAAGCTTGTGTAACACCCTTAATTTTTGTTTAACTTTATTCAGGGAATTTAATTAGATAAATTAAATAGAATAATGTGATGTGATGTGATAAGGAGAAAGAGATTTGTTAACTAATTAGGTCATGCCTTAAGTAATCAATTACAAAGATTGTTTTAAATATTGAATAGAATCAATAAAAGGGCATAATGGGGATAACTCCTCATTTCTTTCCCTAAATCATTCCTCTCTCATTCATTTTCATTTTCATTTTCTAATTCAAAATAAAACATAAGAACGTGTTGGCCATTACATAGAGGAAAAGAAGGGGAAACCTAAGGGATTTAAAGGGAAATGTTTATGGAAACTAATCACCATCAAATCTCAATCTCTCTTATCCAATCTAAAGTGAATAATAATATCCATCTCATTTGTTTATGTTTGTTTTTGGATCTCTATTTGATTTTGGAATTGATTGTGATAATATGTCATGCTTGGTTTGATGATATCATTATTGGATTGAATGATGAATTACTGGAATTTTATGGAAATGGTTTTAATGGGTTTTAAAGATAAAAACCTAGATTTTGAGCTCCAATTGACTTGAAATTTGAATATGTTGTGTAAAATATTATTTTGAAGATGGGATTTCTATTTCATAATTTTCCAAGTTAGTATGGATATTTTATAAATTTCCTAAGGGGAAAAAGGTGTTTATTTCAGGTTTCCAATTATTAGAAATAATTAAATTAATATTTGATTTTCAAAATTTTTGTATGTGAAAGAAGAAGGAAATTCGGATTTTTGGTGATTTTTGGGGAATTTTCCCCAATGGTTGTGATTTTCTATGAATTTATTATTCTAGAAAGTGTTTAATTAACATAGGTTAAATATATTTATTATAAGGGTTTGTAAAGTTATTTGTGAAGGTAGAACATGATCTACCAGCAATTTCTGAAAAGATTACGAAAAGTATTTTGTTATGCAATGAAATTTTGACAAGAGGTAAGAGTTGGTGGAAGGTATTTTTTTAAAGGAAATAAAGCAGTTTTTAACTTATTTACAGAAGTGTCATGGTTGGTATTCGTTACTCCTATCTCATTCTTACTCGGCAACTATAAAGGCCGACACATAAATTCACGTTAGTTATATGATGTATCTACTTTATAGACTCTACACTATAGGATTGATGCATGCAATAACTACATGTTAGCTATGAGATGTATCTGGTTATGTATAGAAGTTCGACACCTTCTTTATTTCATGGGATCGGTATTTCAAGTTTGTAGAGGCTCGACAACCTTATGGTTTCTTGACTCAACGCCATTCTTTTTAAAGTTCGACACCTTCATGTTTTTAAGGGCTCGAAACCTTTGAATGTAGAGGCTCGACATCCTTAGGTGTTTTAAACTCGAAACCTCATGTCTTTTATTGACCCGATACCTATGTTTTCTAGCGACACGATAGCTATTTCTTTTATAAGCTCAATAGCTATGTTTTTATTGGTTTGGCAACTATGTTTTAGCGGCATTGAAGTCGTATGTTTTACAAACTCAATAACTATGTTTTAGAGCCTTGACATAGAGACTCGACAACCTTATTTTAGCGGCATACCAGCCATATGTTTTATAACCATATAACTTGTTTTAAAGGCTTGATAGCCATGTTTTCTAGAGGCTCGACAGCCTTGTTTTGATAATGAATTTTTAAAAGCTAGGTAAAGATGATAGTGCTTTAGCACAAAATTTTGGCTAAATGTTTGGGCTATGTTTTCCTTATTGTAAAGAATGGTTTTAAGTGGTTAATCATTTCTAAAGGTAAATGTTTCCAATGAAATGAAATGGTGTTTTGGCCTAAATTTTATATGAATTTTGCCAAAGGAAATTATTACTTAAACCTAAGTAATTTTGTTATTGATATGATTATTGATTGAACATATTTTGATGGATGATGTTATATGTACTTGTTATTATTTGATCAGTTAAATTTACATATTTTTATCATTGTCATACTCACATCTGCATTACCCATAATTGCACCTTGGGATTTAGGGATAAAATTACCAGTTAGGTTGTTCCAGTAGTGGGTATGGTCAGACTAAACTCCTGAATGAGTAAAATTGCATCTAGGAGATAAGATAGATCAATTGTGTTAGGATGCTTTGTACTAATCAAAAAGATATGACTCATGTATTTAAAACCAAATAAGATTAATGTGGGACTGGTATAGGTCGGACCCTATGCTTCAGCTGTTAGCCTCTGGTTGGTAAAGGTCCAAGATTCTAGTACGTAGGGCATTGTCAATAGTGAGACTAAAAGGATGTTTACGCACAGAAAGGAACTCGTAGCTCTATATGCTCAAAGGAAAGCTCGCAAAACCATTAGGTATATTGTGATCCTAGGAAAACTATGATTCAGACAGATATTATAGTTTCCTCCTAACCGTATTTGGAGACCTCCTAACCATATTTGGAGATTTTTCTATATCTTGTTAAGTTTCGGCCCGAGTCAGCTAGATAGGTTATTGGTTGGCCTCCAAAACCATTAGGTTATAGAGACTCTAGGAAAACTATTATTTTAGACAGATAATCCATTTTATGAGATGGGTAAACTTTGGGAATGCATAACCCTTTATTGACTAACTAGTAACATTTACCTGCATAGCATGCATATGATCATAACATGTTTATTTTAACCATTGTGGTTGTAGGTGCATAATTTATGTTCAGATTGATATATTTTGATAAGGTACCGGTGAGAGGAAAACCCATTCCGTTCTACGGCATTGTCTCGCTAAATATCTATTTTTGGTTCGAGATGGTATATTATTATTCACACCAAACTTTTTGTCTAATCCGAAGTTTTTGTTTTTCCCCTTAAACTCTCGGGTAGTTAATTGAGTAGTTTGGGAGTAGAGTTTTCAGGTTAGACAAATAAGCTTCCGGGGATGTGCAGGAGGCAAGCTAATATTAGGAGTTAATTTCCACTAGGTTGTTTGAAGTTTATACTTTGTTTGAATGGATGTAATGATAGAAATTATAATCATCAAGTAGTTAGACTCCGATCATCCAAGGGGTCATCTTCATATGTCGCCTTTGGGATATATTTGTAATTATTATATTTCTTTAAACATGGAATCGATGGGATTATGCAATGAATGTGAAAATTATTAATGAAACGTATTTTAAAATTTTCATATTTATATGCTCGTGATGTTCTAGACACAATTAACCGATCTCATTTGTCACCGGAAATTAATACTATGGATAACTTCAGCTTTCGTAGCGTTTAGTTTTGAGCCTCAAAATGGAGGATGTTGCAACTTAGTATCAGAGCATAGGTTTATGTAAAACTTAAAAGATTTTAATGAAATAAAACTTAAAAGATTTCGAAAACTTAATCCTAATAAATCAGAGAATAAGATGGGGGTATGGGATAACACTATAGTAACGTATTTGTTATTTGGTATATATAAGTATGTATTCTATCTCTATTCTTCCCTCTCTCTTTGATCATTCTTCTGTATCTTACGAAGACTCATATGTAAATTAAGAGAAAGAAAGATATGGAATTAGGAAATGAAAGAGTGAATCTAGGTGGAGGAAGCACCACAACTAATGGAAATGTTCGACCCAATACTAGAAGGAATCTGGGTCGATAAGAAAATGCTAACCCAAATGCAAATGCTAATATGAGTGATGGATCACCACTAGTAGATATGGGACTATGTATCAATTCATTAATATGATGCAAGCTAGAGCTGCAGCTGGTTTGATTGGAGGAAACGCTGATAATGCAGGAGGTGCTAATCTCGAGGTACTTGCTTGCAATAATTATGCTAAGTTGAGCCGTGATTATACCAGTCTAGGAGGAAAGCCTATTTTGAACAAAAAGTGCCATTGATGTTGAGAATTGGCTGTTGCATTGTGAAAGTATTTTTGCTAACTTAGGCTTGAATGATGAGCAGAAGAGAAGGTTGGCATCTAGATAGTTGCAAAGTGTCGCTCTGTATTGGTGGAACGATTACCAGAGGAGAATTTGACTTGGACTGAATTTAGAAGGAGATTTGAGGAAAGGTTTTTGTTCGAGGTAGCTAAGTCAACTTTGCTCAGGAAGTTCACGGAATTGGAGCAGGGAGAGATGTCTGTACTGGAGTATGCAACCAAGTTTTATGAGTTGTTCAGATACGGATATGCTACTATTGATACTGTGAAAGAAAAGAATGAAAAGTTCATTTGTGGATTGAAGCTCTAGATTGTTAGGACAACAATGACGCATCTCAGAGATCCATATGATGTGGTGGTGGAGAAGACATTAAGGAATGAGGAAATGCTTTTGACATTTGGAAGTGACAAGCTTGTGGAGACTAAAGGTTTTCAAGGAAAGAAGATGAAGTTCTTTAATAAGAAGGGAGCTCAGAAGGGCGGAGCTATTAAGAAAGGGAAGGCTAATGTTGTTTGCTTTAAGGGGCACTTCGCTGATGAGTATTGATCCGGTGATGAAAAGAAGGTTATGGAAAAGAAGGGAGTGAAGTGTTACAATTGCAACCAGATTGGACATTACAAGAATGAATGTCCAGAACCGACCAAGGCCGATAAAGGGAAAGTTTTTGCTCTAGAACCATCAAACTTCTAGACTGACTGCAAAAGAGAAAAGGAAGTCTGTGATGGGAGGTACGCTATTGATTCATGGCATACCTATTAAAGTATTATTTTATATTGGTGCATCACATTCTTTTATCTCGCAATGTTTGGTGGATAAGTTAAATCTAGAACCATCATAACTTATTACTTCCTTAAAGGTTGTGAATCCAATAGGAGGTTATGTAACTCTTGGGATGAGATGTGACCATTTATAAATTGAGCTGTTAGGTCATGCATTTACTTGCAATTTACATGTGTTTGATTTTGTGGGTTTTGGGATTATTTTAGGTATGGATTGGTTGAGCAGATATGATGCTAAGATATTTTTCCAAGATTTGGAGATATCATTAACACACCATAACAGCCGTGATCAAATTATACACTTGATAGAGAATTCTATTTTAGATATATGTGCTTTATTGGGTGCAATGGAAGTTGAAGATGAAGTGAATCAGATTTTCGTTGTAAGATAGTATGAAGATGTTTTTTGGCCTGTTACAGGAGTACCACTAAAATGAGCTATTGAGTTTCAAATAGATCCTGTATCTGTACCTGAATCCGTAAATAGACTGCTTAGCAGAATTACACCTACTAAGATGAAAGAGTTAAAGGTGTAGCTAGTGGAATTAGAAGGAAAGAATTTTATTAGACCAAGCAGTTCGCCTTGGGGAGCGACTGCGGTATCCTTGAAGAAACCGAATGGGTCATTGAGCATGTGTACCGATTATCATAAGTTAAATGAGAAGACGATAAAAAAAATCAGTATCCTTTGTTGAGAATAGATGATTTTTTTGATCACTTGACTAGAGCCAATGTATTTTCTCTATTGGATCTAGTGACAGGGTTCCATGAATTGAGAATGGCGAAGGACAACATTCCATTAATGGCGTTTAGAGCAAGATATGGTTCGTTTGAATGGTTAGTCATTCCTTTTAGACCGACCAATGCACCTGCTTACTTTGTGGATTTGATGAACTAGATCTTCTAAGAGAATTTGGATAGATTCATGTTAGTATTTATAGATGATATTCTGATAATATTCTAAAAATGAATGAGATCATGATATTCGTCTTAGAATAGTCCTAGAAATGTTGAGGCAGCATCAACTAAAAGCAAAGTTTTCAAAATGTCATTTTTGGAAGAGAGAAGTGAAGTTCCTTGGTCATGTAGTTTCAGAACTGGGCTATCAGTAGATCCAGCTAAGATTGAAGTTGTTAATAGTTGGAAAAGACCTGAGACTGTGACTGGGATAAGAAGTTTTCTAGGGTTAGCTGACTATTATCGGAGATTCATCAAGGATTTTCTCGTATAACGACACCTATGACTAAACTAACAAGGAAGGAAATAAAGTTTGTTTGGACCCATAAATATGAAGAAGCATTCTTAAAGATGAATCATTTATTGACCAATGTGCCCATGTTAGTTGTTCCAGATGGAAATCAGGATTCAGTGGTGTATACCGATACATGTGGAATGGGGTTAGGAGTTGTGTTAATGCAAATAGGTAAAGTGATTGCCTTCGCTTCTCGATGGCTTCGACCATGTAAAATTAGATATCCGACTCATGATTTAGAGTTGGCAACGGTGATCTTTGCTTTAAAAGTGTGGAGACACTATCTTTTGGAAGAATGATTCGAGTTATTTACGGATCATAAGTATTTTAAGTATTTATTCTCTCAAAAGAAGTTGAATATGAGACATCAAAGGTGGCTAGAGTTTTTGGCAGCCTATGATTTTGATATTGAGTATATGCTAGGGAAAGGAAATAAGGTTGAGGTTGCACTTAGCAGGAAACATCAGAGTGTGGTGTTAGCTATGTTAGTAGAATGGAAATAATTAGAGGCATTGACTATTTGTGGTATATGATTGAGGTCAACGACTAGTTCTAGTCGAGATACTGCAATGTTAGAAGTTCGATCAGTAATGATCGAAAGAATTGCTTCTAAATAAATAGATGATCTATTACTAGCTGAACGAATCAAAAGACTTAAAGGGGAAGCTAAGATTAATGATTTAAAAGGTTTTAGTATTGAACAGAATGGATGGTTAAGTATGAAGAGACGGTTGTGCGTTCTAGAAGTTTGTAACCTAAGGAAGGAAGGTCTTAGGGAGTGTCATCGATCGAAGTTTACTATTCATCCTGGTGGAATTAAAATGTATCAGGTTAGGAAAAGGAGTTTCTTCTGGAAGGGAATGAAAAAAGATGTAGGGTTACTTCAAACTTTAGAAGTGACACTTTGGAAATTGTATTCTATATCCATGGGTTTTATTGATGGGCTGCCAAGGTCAAATAGGGGAAATGAAAGTATTTGGATCATGGTAGTTAGACTGACCAAGATTTCGCACTTTATTCCTATTAAGTTGACAAGGACGACACCTACTTTGGTGAAGTTGTTCATTAAGAATATTGTAAGACTTAATAGAATTCCTAGTAGTATAGTCAGTGACAGAGATACTTTGTTCACTATTGAGTTTCAGATGAATCTAAAAGAAGTGTTAGGTACCAAGCTGAAGATGAGTACTGCTTACCATCCACAAATGGATTGGAAAACAGAAATTGTTAACAAAATTCTTGAAGATTTGTTAAGAGCTTGTGTACTAGACTTTGGAGGGTCATGGGTGGACCATTTTCACTTAGTCAAATTTTCCTAAAATAATAGTTATCAGAATAGTATAGGAATGGCACCTTTTGAAGTTATTTACGAAAGGCTGTGCAAATCACCAGCATGTTGGTTAGAGATCGAAGACAGATTGGTTCTTGGTCCAGATATGCCAAAGGAAGCTACATAAAAGATTGAGTTGATCCAAGCAAAGATGAAGGAAGCTCGATCTAGGTAGAAAAGTTACACAGACAAGAGGTGTAAAGATTTAGAGTTCTAAGTTGGAGACCATGTTTTTGTTGAAGTATCACCGACGAAGGGTGTGGTACTGTTTGGGAAGTCAGGAAAATTGGCATCAAGATATGTTGGTTTGTTTCCTATCATGGATAGGATTAGGAAACTCACTTATCGGATAGAGTTACCGAATAGTTTGGCAGGAGTCCATAATGTTTTTCATATTTCTCTTCTTAGAAAGTGTGTACATGATCCAAAGACTACTATTGCACCGACTGGATTAGAAGATTTAGTAGTGGAATCAGATATGACTTTTGTTAGACAACCAGTTCATGTTGTAGCAAGAGATGAGAAGAAATTAAGAAACAAGACAGTCAAGTTAGTTAAAGTCCAATGGAGTGACAATGAGAAAGGCTGTACTTTAGAGACAGAAGATAGGATTAGAGATACTTATCCTGAGATGTTTTGATGGTATATTCTATTTATGTCATATAGACTTTTAACTAGCAGGATATGCTAGTATTGTTGTTATGTGTTTGCCACACATGTTTGCATGATTGATATGCATGTTGATTTCCTTATTGTTATTTCGAGGATGAAATTCTTTAAGGGAGAAACCTGTAACATCCCTAATTTTTGTTTAACATTATTCAGGGAATTTAATTAGATAAACTAAATAGAATGATGTGATGTGATTAGAATAATGGGATTTATAACTAATTAGGTCATGCCTTAGGTAATTAATTACCAAGATTGTTTTAAACATACAATCGAATTAATTAGAGAGGCATAATGGGGATAATTGCTTATTTCATTCACTAAACCCTTCCTCCCTCATTCATTTTCATTTTCTTAATCAAAGCGAAACATAAGAAGGGATCGAACATTACATAGAGGAAAAGAAGCGAAAACCTAAGGGATTTAAAGGGAAAAGTCTAGGGAAACTAATTATCATCAAATCTCAATCTCCCTTATCCAATATAAGGTGAATAATAGTATCCATCTCTTTTTTTATGTTTGTTTTCAGATCTTTGATTTCCAAATTGATTGTAATAATATGTCATGCTTGGTTTGATGATATCATTATGGATTGAATGATGAATTATTGGAACTTTATGGAAACGGTTTAAATGGGTTTTGAAGGTAAAAATCAAGTTTTTGATCTCCAATTGACTTGAACTTTGAATATGTTGTGTAAAACATTATTTTGAAGATGGGTTTTCAATTTCATAATTTTCCAAGTTCGTATAAATATTTAATGAATTTCCTAAGGGGAAAAAGGTGTTTATTTCAGGTTTTCAATTATTAAAAATAATTAAATTAATATTTTATTCTTGAAATTATTAGTTGTGAAAGAAGAAGGAAATTCATATTATTGGTGATTTTTTGGAAATTTTCCCTAATGGTTATGATTTTCTTTGAATTTATTACTTTAGAAAATGTTTAATTAGTATAAGTTAAATATATTAAGTATAAGGGTTTGTAAAGTTATTTGTGAAGGTAGAACATGATCTACAAGCAATTTTCGAAAAGATTATAAAAAGTATTTTGTTATCCAATGAAATTTTAGCAAGAGGTAAGAGTTAGTGGAAAGTATTTTCTTTAAAAGGAAATAAAATGGTTTTTAACTTATTTACAGAAATGCCATGGTAGATATTCGATACTCCTATCTCATTGTTACTTAACAACTGTAAAGGTCGATACATGGAATAACTACACATTAGTTATATGCTGTATCTACTTTGTAGACTCGACAACTATAGGGTTGATCCATGCGATAGCTACGTGGTAGCTATGAGATGTATCTGCTTATATAGAGAAGATCGACACCTTCTTTGTTTCTGGGGTTCGATATCTTAAGGTTGTAGAGGCTCGATAACCTTTTGGTTTCGAGACTCAACACCATTCTTTTTAAAGTACGACACCTTAATGTTTTCAGGGGCTTGACGCCCTTTAGTGCAGAGGCTTGATATCCTTAAGTATTTTAAACTCGAAACCTCATGTCTTTTATGGACTCGATACCTCTGTATTCTAGCGGCACGATAGCCGTTTGTTTTATAAGCTCGATAGCCATGATTTTATTCGTTTGGAAACTATGTTTTAGTGGCATTAAAGTCGTATGTTTTACAAACTCAATAATTATGTTTTAGAGACTCGACATAGAGACTCGACAACCCTAGTTTAGTGCCATAGTCGTCGTATGTTTTATAACCAAATAGCTTTTTTAGAGGCTCGATAGCCATGTTTTCTAGAGGCTTGACAGCCTTGTTTTGATAAAAAATGTTTAAAAGCTATGTAAAGGTGATAGTGCTTTGGCACAAGATTTTAGCTAAGTGTTTGGGATATGTTTTCCTTGTTGTAAAGAATGGTTTTAAGTGGTTAATAATTTCTAAAGATAAATGTTTTTGCCCAAATTTTGTATGGATTTTGCCAAAGGAAATTATTACTAAAACCTAAGTAATTTTGTTATAGATATGCCTACTGATTGAACATATTTTGATGGATGATGTTATATGTTTTTGTTATCATTTGATCGGTTAAATTTACATATTTTTATCATTGTCATACTCACATCTACATTATTCATAATTGCATCTTGGATTTAGGGATAGAATTACCAGTTAGGTTGTTCCAGTAGCGAGTATGGTCAGACTAAACTATTGAGTAAGTAGAATTGCATTCAGGAGATAAGATAGATCAATTATGTTAGGATGCCTTGAACTAATCAAAAAGATACGAATCATGGTTTTAAAACCAGATAAGATTAATTTGGGACCGGTCTAAGTCGCCCCCTATGCTTTTGCCATTAGCCCCCATTGATAAAGGTCTGTGATTCCAGTGCGTAGGGTTTTGTCGGTAGTGAGACTAAAAGGATGTTTATGCATAAAAAGGAACTCGTAGCTCTATATGCTCATAGGAAAAGGTTATTGGTTGGCCTTCAAAGCCATTAGGTTAATAGTGACCCGAAAACCATGATTGGGATAGACAATCCAATTTCCTCCTAACCATATTTGGAGATTTTTGTATATCTGGTTAAGTTTCGGCCCGAGTTACCTAGATTGGTTGTTGATTGGCTTATGAAACCATTAGGTTCATAGTGGCTTTAGGAAAATTATGATTTTAGACAGATAGTCCATTTTATAGGATAGGTAAACTTTAGGAATGCATAATGGGTATTGACCGACTAGTCACATTTACCCAAATTGCATGCATAGGATCATATCATGTTTATTTTAACCATTGTGGTTGCAGGTGAATGATTTATGTTTAAATTGACATATTTTGATAAGATACTAGTGAGGATAAAATCCATTTCATTCTATGGTGTAGTCTCACTAGATATTTATTTTTGGTTCGAGATGGTATATTAATATTCACACTAGACTTTTTGTCTGATCCGAAATTTTTTCCCCTTAAACTCTCTTGTACTCATTAAAGTAGTTCGAGATTGGTATTCAACTTAGACGAATAAGCTTTCAGGGACATGTAAGTGGCAAGCTAATATTTGGAGTTAATTTCCACTATGTTGTTTGAAGTTTATACTTTGTTTTGATGGATGTAATGATATAAATTATAATTGTCAAGTAGTTAGACTCTGATCATCCAAGGGGGCATCTTCATATGTTGCTCTTGGAATATATTTGTAATTATTATATTTTCTTTGAACGTGGAATCGATGAGATTATGTAATGAATGAGAAATTTATTAATGAAATGTGTTTTAAAATTTTCATATTCATGTGCTCTTGATGTTATAGATACGATTAACAGATCTCATTTTGTCATGGAGAATTAATACTACAGATGACTGTAGCATTCACAGCGCTTAATTTTGGGCCTCAAAATAGGGGATGTTACAGGCTGCTCCATTCGGTGATTGGTTGGCTGAGAATGAGAAGGTGTACAAGTGGACTTTGTCACAGGTAGTGTCATCGAACTAAATTCAATTTCAGACTTGGAATAATTTGAGCGTCTACGATCCATAACTATTAAAAAATCCATACATAAGGGATATTAGGTAGGATAAAAGACTTTAACCTTTATGCTAGAAAGAAAACCCTACATAGCCGATGTATAAGACCTAATGGATACCAACGTGTGTTGGTCAATCGAATTTTATATATCGATGGTGGGCAATAGTGCGTAATTCAAACTATGAAGTGCATGTGTCAGATGTCCAAGGCATACAACTCATATCATTATTTGATGAAAGACACTATAAATTACATGAGATTATAAAACAGTCTGCTTGAATACCGAAGTACGTTCAAGGATACCGATAGCAGAAACCATCCCACTGAATCGTAATTACCAATTAGAATTCGACCAAAATTGCCTTGGAACTCCATCTTATCTCCACCTTTGATCTATAAAATTTCATTTAGAAAGTGCTCTGAAAAACCAGTTTTTAACTTTTAAGAAAAAATGAGCAAAAACTCAAGCCGAGATCGATTTAGACTCGAAGCCGATTTAGAGAAATTAGACAAAAAAAACTATGGCCAAAACTCGAGCCACTGCCTCAATTTCTCAAGGCATGCTTCGAGTCCGACCTAATTTTTAAGCTTTAGCCAAAAAATTAAATTTCGTATCTTTTCTCTCAAAGTGTTGGATCAGCACCTGATCGGAGGAGGAGGAAGACAGGTTTTCAAAAGTCAATTGGACATGGTCCAAGTCCAAGCCGCCGGTGAGCAAGCTCACGCAAGGCCATCACCTACTTAAATCAAATCGGGGCAAGTTTGAGTTGAATCGATTTCAGATCTGAAAATTCAACCCAACCAGCAAATGAATTCATGCCCTATGGAGGTGAAGGCAATGACCCTGGATGGAGCTTAAGGCGACGAACGATGATAGCGTCATAAGACGATGGCGGTTGTTCAAAATCAAAGGCAAAGTCGAAAGCAAGGACCGACAATGGGGAGCTTGATTCAGAACATCACTTAACAATGTAAAAATAAATTCAACTAAAAATATAAGTGTTGGCTCGTGTATAAGTATATGTCAAATCATAATAGTAGGCAAGAAATTTACCAGAACACACAGACCGAATCATGGCCCTCAAGTCGGTACCGATCCCTAATATACACATATATATAATAAAATAATGATGTAAAAGGAGTGTAATGAAAAAACCAAATGAAGTTCTGGACAGGAGAATCCTACCTGAACAGTTCAAGGAAAAGTTCGTTGAAAACTTTTTGGAATTGGAATAGCGAACTCGAATAGCATGCTTTATTTCTTATACTACTAAAGAGTTGCAAATTCAAAACCATTCAAAGTTATATGACAATTGAAGAAGATACAATGCTTCATGAAAATAGCTCACATGATAAATAACATCTATTAAGAACAAAACATGAAATTGATGATGTGAAATCCACAATTTGTCTTGATCCAAAGCTTACCCTGTTAAAACAAGATATACTTTTGGGGCGAGGGGGGGGGCAAATGTTATCCAGCTTTATAACTAAGCCATATTTGGAAGAGTTAGATTAATCAGATAGGAAGATAGCCAAGTAGAAATCCTGAACGATAACATCAATATCCAAATTTTAGTTGAAATTTAAAGATGAAACCAAGAATCTACCAGTCACCCTCGAGGATAGCATACATGCTAAAGTGATCGAATAGGTGAAGCCAAAATATCAACACACAAGACAAACTGCTGGATCGGTACTAAACAATCACCATGGTTCAATACCGATCCATAGAAGTTGCTCTGTATTACTTTTTACCTTGTGTCGTATGGAGCTAAGATCAATAGCGATTAAAGCATACAATATGGTGTGGTTTTCCAATAGGTTATGACTCAAATCTCAATGCACAAAACCCAACTCCATAGTAACATAACTAGGCACTCTTAACTTCCCACCGAACCAAGAATCCCACTCCAAATCAAGCCCATTCCAAGATATTTGAAGTGCACAAAGGCGAATGAAAACCATCAAGCAACCTTAAAGAGTCAAATAAAGGTCAATAAACGAACACCATTGATCGCTACCAATCCACAAGCTTCAGGTAAGTGCCGATCCATAAAGATTGCTGACTTGGCCATGATATTTTCAGATTACCTTCTTTAGGATCTAGGAAACGTGAAGAGAACGTGGTGGAGATAATTTCACTGATCTTCGCCTATAAATAGAGGGTGATAAGCACTCTTTGGTGATCCTTTTTTATGCATTCTAATTTTTTATACTAATATTAAAATTTCTTGGATCATTAATGATCCATAGTGTAACAACCCACCCTGGAATATGCCTAAATTTTGATCCAGAAAAGGCCCATTGAAACTTAGACCATTCTAAGGTAAGCTATTGGTAGAACTAAGAAAATAACAATGTAGAGCCATAACTAAACTTTCAGAACTCACAACGAATGAAACAAAATATAATAGCAAAGTGTCCCCATTTATTTCAAAACTATAAAAATGTCATAATACAAAATTCCATAAAAACCGTAACATAATATCCATTACAACAATTGTCTAAATACATAGGTACACATAAAAGCAAGTAATAATAACAAATACTGCCATAAGCTAAGCTTATCCATCTCTAAGCATCGTTACCGCCATCACTCCATCCTTAATCTGTGTTGTAATGAGGAGGGAGTCAGAACAACAAGTGTCTGGTGAATAAAAACCTTGAGTCTTACCTTTTCAGTACTTAGGCAGTATATTTCAAATTAAGAATATCTCTACAAAGATAAAACCATTAAAATCATTTAATACTTCTTTATAAGGAAAGGATGCAGGTCCAACCAATTAATACCTTCCATTCCAGAAGTAGATATTTATCACATTCATACGTCATAAATAGCTAATAATGTGAGAGACTGTACCCAATCCACTTAATACTTCCCAGTGGAAAATAGGCAGACCCCGTCATTTAAGGCATAGTTCCAAAAGTGCGCTCCTCAATGGTACTATCTAGCTGACATCATATGGAATCTCATAGGCCACTTAATACCTCCAAGAGGAAAATAGGCAGACCCCGTCATTTAACGCCTAATTCTAGAAGTGAACCCCTGTAGAGATACCACCTAACGTAATCCCTTGGTCATTTAGTACTTCATCTGGGGAAAAAGGAGGGTCCAACCACTTAATACCTCAAACCCCGAAGCATGCCCTTCGTCTTATGGCTTATACCCATAATGACATCTCACATTAGTCCTCTATTTGTAGGAATCGGTAGCAAGATTTGGTGGGCTGATTTCTCCTACAGAATTTGGAACTAACCTCGCGTCATTACAAATATTTATCATAAGGATATCTCACATCAATAAAAGTGTACCGGTAGCCTCAAATTGAAGGGCAGACTTCTGTCACGTAACTCTATTGACCTCGCATCACCATAACTTAGCCATAAATTAATTTCTATACATACACACACACACAAACACATACCCATCTCACCATTTCATAAATAAGGCCTTATAAGGAATCTTCCTTATTACGCCTTAAAATAATAATTAGGCTATATAAGTGCTTCCTCTTATTTTAACCTCAAAATCAATTACCTTCCTTATGGAGGAAAATAAATGTAAATAAATGCCTAGTTAACTACGTCATATATGCTATGAATATACGTTAATTATGTAAATAGAAATAAATAAATATTCGCACTTAAAAAGTTCTAAACGCACGGATTTTAGGTTCTAAACTAGCGTTACATGTCAATTCCCTAATCAATTATTATTACAAATCATTTTTCTTCAATTTCCCAAGATTTAGTAGAATTCAAATGTCCAAAACTGGGAATACATATTCATAATCAAAACTCCAATAACAGACATATAAATAAAATAGAAACTTAATTTATTACATTAATTCAATGTAATATCTTAAATAATAAAAATTGCAATCTAAACACCATATTTTATTCAACTCCGCTTTGTACAATGAAATAGATATGAATAAATATTGTAAACTATGAATAGAATTTGTAATCTAAACCCCTTATTTTATTTAAGGATCACAATTTGACCCCAAAGAAGAAGGAGAAGTGGAATAAACTATGAAATTATCAAAAATTGCATAAATGAAACAAATTCCATCTAGTTAATGTAAATAATTGAGAATATCAACATAGAATTGACACTTCGAAACAAAAAGAAATTTTAGGGGATTTTATCTATCATATTTTCAAAATCTCAAAAAAGGCATATTCAAATCCAAAAAGAAATACACTAAACAATTGCTGAAAAGAAGTATTCCACTCACAGATTAGCCTTAGCTTTACTCAAATGGATTTGTAGCCTTCTGATCTCTTCCAGAATCTCTCTCTTTTGATATATATACACAATAGGGAAGAGGTGTGTATATATATATTCATTAGATTAAGAATAATTGTAGAAGAATAGGATAAGAATAGATAGGAGGAAGAAGAAACAAAAGGAAATAGGTTGAATCCTTACCTGAATTCTCTATGGAGTTTCTGAATCGTATCAGAGAGATAGCAATGGCAGAGTTTCGTCGTATTTGTAACGACCCCAGATTTTTATTTAATTTAAATTAATAATTTATTGAATTTTGAATAAAAAATTGTATAATTTATTTTAAATTGAAGCGAGTTTCCCCGATATCCAGATAAATTCTATATTAAATCATTTAAATTTTAAATATTATATATATATATATATGTATATATTGGATTTGAGATAAATTGTAAATAAATGGTTTAATAATAATAAATGATAATAATAAATATTAAAATAGATGGTTAATAATAATTTGAATTTATAAATTAAATATAAGATAATAAATATAAAAGTAAAATAAAATACAAACAAATGCACTTATTAAATAAATAAGAAAATATAAATATATAGAAACATACCAATTTATAGATATTTAAGTTAGAAAATTGAAATAGAAAATAAAAATAAATAAAACTATAAGTATGTAGAAACAAATACAAATACAAGTATGCAAATAAATAAAATACAAGATAATACCCTTACATACTTGCCCAGCCGAAATGAGGTAAAAGAAAAAAAAATCAGTTTGTACAAGTAATAAATGCAAATACCCTTAATACATGAGGGAAACATCACCAGCCACCGAAATGAAGAGAAAAATATTCATTTGTACATGTTAATTAATGCAAACCATCACTATATATCACCTCAGCCTATAAACAAATGAAAATATGTCTGTAAAATAAAGCAAAGTAATCCCTTACAATATCTCTAGCACGATTTCAGCCATGCCTGTGTTAAAGCCAAGTGACAATACCCCTGTACACTTTTTATAATAAAATCAACTCATAGCCTATTGTATAAACAAACAACACCCTGTACTCATTTTTTTCTTTTCTTTATAAACATCATCCTCATTGCAAATTCGTTCCACTTCAAGCTGTAAATGAAAACTCAAACCAAAGCTTCAGTTTAAAGAAAATTTAAAAACAACTTAAACAAATAAAGTCAAACCAGAGAATCAAGTGAAAGATTTCAACCAGGAAATTCAAACTGCTGTTTCAAGAAAATATGCTCTGTTCTTTCTTTTAACCACGGTGAGCAACTCCTATTTTTAATAGCCTAACTTGTTTTGAAAATTTAAAACTAGATTATTGGTTCAAGAAAATATTATGCTGTTATGTATTTGTTCTGAGAAGTTGCTGTTTTACTGGAAGTCTGTTATATGATGCTCTTCAATATTTCAAATCTCTGAGCAAAGAATTGAAAGAAAATTAATGTTTCTTTGAATAAAAACATTTTTAAAACATAGAAGCTCTATTTATTTTTGAGCAAGGTGAGTAACCTTTTGTTTTAAAACCTTAAAAAATATATATATGATTTTGTGAGCAAACTTTTCAACCCTTAGATATATATGAGCTGTTTTCGTATGATCTATATTGGGTATATGTTATGGAATAATGTTGTATAGAATAAATTTTATTGGTATGACCACATATATATGTATATCTGTAACTTGAATATATAGATACAGGTATATGTACCTGTTTCTCTATTACAGGCTAAACAAATTCAAACAAAAATTCAGATCACCCAAACCAATCAATATTGGGCTTCGGTTTCAAAATTTAAGGTGATTGTAATGTTGTAATACCAATTTTAAAAATAAACTCAAGTGGAAATATGGATTAAATATCTTCAAATTTGAATATTACAGTGGAAAATAAATAAGCATGATAAATTGGAATCTCAGAGTTAATTGATTCATATACATTATTGGGTTCGACTGGAAAATTCATGATTTTTAAAACAAAATTCAAGATTTTTAATTCACTAAATCATGGGAAATTGTGGGATGAACGAAATCGACATTTTCGTCAATCTCGGGTGATCGGCGTAACTAGAGGGGTCGAGCTCTTAGCCGAAGCAAGCTTGGAGATGGTTGGTGTTGGGAAAAATGTTCAATAATTTTTCCATTGAAGGAGATGATGGGATGAATCGATTTTAGGGTTTAGTAACCCATTTTATTCGACGTTGAATTTGAGGGTCGTACAATGTCATCGAGGCACCGGAGTCAACCGGTGTGGTGGGGATCGAAGCGTAGTTATGTGGTGCGTCTCGGGGTGAAATCGCATGGACTCGGGTGAACTGGACCATCGTTGGCGAGCAGTTTTCGTGGGGAAGTTTGGTTCCAGGTTGAGGATCAAAGCTCGATTTCGATTATGGGGTGATTTTGGAGTTTGGGTTGCTCGAGCTAGTTTGGGTGGTTGAGGGTGACGTGCCGGTGTCATCAATGTTGATCGGCGAGGGGCGCTGCGTTTGTGCACGTGTACGTGCAAGTTTGTGAAACTGGTGAAGCATTGGGAAGAAGAAGATAAGCGTGCACGGGTATCTCTCGAAGTAAAGTGGTAGGCGAGTCGAAGTAGTGTACTGTCTCGAGTTGTTTGTTCCAGGCATTTTAAAAACAGAAGCTTGTTCTTCTATTTAAATTCAAGTCTGGGTTTGTTAAATTAAGTGAGATTTAAACTTAAAATTTAAATCAAGATTTTAAAACCTAGACTAAAAGTGAAATTCAAATACAAGTTGAAAAAAAAGGATCAGTTTTAAAATCTGAAGGTGTTTTAAACGAGTTTAAATTTAATTTAAATTTGGTTAAGTTTTTTTTAAAGGGTAAATCATTTTGAATCTTATACTCAAAGTGTGATTTAAATTTAAATTCAAAAGTGTAATGTTTAAAATACACTTAAGTATTAATGAAGTCATTAATAAAGAAATTAATTATCTTAGAAATAATTAAGTTAATAAAATGATTTAAATTAATAAGGTAATTAAAGAATGATTTATTTAATTTATAAATAAATAATTTAGATTAATTTATAACTGGGAATGATTAATAATAAATTAATCTAAGATAATTTCTCAAGAAGGCAATTAAAGAAATGTTATTGGTTAATGAAGTTAATTAACTAGAAATTATTAAGTAATCAAATTTATGTGACTAATTTTGATAAAAATTAGATTTATTAATTAAGATAATCAATTGTAAATTGTTAATTACTTTATGAAAGCAATTAAGGGGTTAATTAATTATGTAATTGGTTTAAAGGTTAATAAATTAAAATGATTTATTAATTAAGGTAATAAATTTGAGAATAATTAATTAAAGGTAAATTAATCAGTGAAGGTGATTAAGGAATGATAATTAATTGAGGAGTAATTAATTAAAGTAATTAATTAAAGATAATTAATTAAATGGTGAATTAAATAATTAAAGGTTAATTATTTAATAATTAAAGGTTGATGAATTATAATTAAAGGTTAATTATTTTATTATAAATGGTTAATTAATAAATGATTAAAGAATAATTAATCAAAATAATTTGTAATTTATTAATGTTAATTAACAAGAATTTGTAATTTATTCATAGAATTTAAATCTGATTTAAATCAATCAGACAATTAACTGACCTTACATATGGATATTTGAATTCTATTGGATGACTTGATTGTTTGATATCCCTGATATATGATGCTTTGTGATACGTCTTGACTTATGTTGTGATCTGTAATTTACTTACCTGTGATATATATATTTGTGATCTGTGAATAAAAGATAAGCGATATAGTTTATATCGTTTATCAACTATATTTCTGTATTCTGATCTGTGATGATTCATTGTGTTGCACTATTGTGTTAAAAACCCCTGGACTACACCATACACACACAAATATGGATTTCACGTGGAAATCGGTCAAGTCACAGATAATTTAAATTTGATGTTTTTAAATTTGAAATTTTAATTTCAATTGATTTTTGAAATTGGAAATTCGGGTTTAAAGTGAAAAGTTTTTGAAATGGAATTTCAAATATAAAAGTTATTTTGAATAACTTAATCGAGTTTGAAAATTTAAATAATTTGATTTAAATTTGAATTCAAGTTTGAAATTGAATCCTATGATTTGAAACTAGGGATTAAAGATGATATAAAGGTGTTTGTATGAATCTAAACCATTTAAAAAGTAAAATTTTGGGAATTGGAATTTAACCCAAAGACTTTAACTTGTATAAATGAATCAGATTTCCGAAAATGAAAACTGTTTGTTTTCAAATGATAAAAGCTTTCATATATATATATAAGAAATGAAATTCCAAGTTAAAGGAATTTCAAGTACGAATTGAAAAAAAGGGTTTTCCAAGTTATAAATGAATTCTTTTTGAAAGCTATGAATTAAATCTGTCTATTTTTAACAGATTTAAAATGATGATTTGTTTAACCCATTGGAAATGAAATTGTTTTGAAAGCTATTAGTTAAATCTTTGATTTAAAGATTTAACGAATTAATTAAACTGAAATGGAAATCGATTTGGAAAATCTGTGAAGGAATCTTTGTGAAATTAAGTGAACTTTGTGAATTGAATCTTTTTGTTTAAAAAGATTAAAATGGTAATTTGTTAAACCATTTGAAAAGAAAGTTTGGGTTTAAATTGTGACTTAATTGAAATCCCAATATCCATATGTTTTCGAATATTACGCTCACTATTCGGGTTAGCCGAGAAAGGACCTTTGGGTCGTATAACTCATTCCGAATAGTGATACGTCGTATATGGATAGCACTTGAAGACCGGTGTTGAAGACCAGATATTTTTGAAAATGAAAGGACAACCTATCGAATGTCTCTGCACTGAGTCGCGCCGGTATAGAGATTTATATCACTCTTTTTGTGACGGGAAGTCCGGACGTGATTGAAAGTTATCCGGAATTGCAAGGGCTTCGTGAGAAGTGCCTTCGGTTCTGTTCGATCCCGGAACAGACTTGTATGGTTACATGTCTGACATTACACTTTGAGATATAAAGCTGATTTCTTTCAAATACATATCTGTTTGGTGGCGGAGAATTTATTCTCTTAGCTTAACACCCTTCTCTGAGACGTACGAGCTCATAGGTTGTGTAGTTGAAATTTATCAGCGATATATCCCAATTTGGTAATGTGGCATGCTGAGTGTTGCTGTGTGATGATCAGTGTTTGATCATTTGTGATATGATCATTTGTTTGATCATTTATCTTTGTGATCATAGGTTGATCATCTGTTGACCCAAAGCGTGGTTTTTTTTGAAAAAGCGTAGCTTTGTGGACGAGACTTCGTCGAGCCTCACAACCCGGTAATGGTCGAAACAGGAATCGTGCGGCAAGGTTTTCAGGGGTAGCTCCCCTAGGGTATGACCATTCCTTCTGGAAAAGGGTAGTATCATGGTATGGAGCCCAGATACTTACTCATGTGGACACACTTTATTTATGACGTGTGATGTTGGATTCGAGGTGCCTTGGTTAAAGGTCCCAAAGGACCGGGGGTGGCATATCTGAGGTTTCTTTTATCCCTTGGGAAAAGGGGTTGCCGGCCTTGTTTGGCAGAGAACGGTGTGGTTCTCGGAACGTCCCGCCAGAGGCGTTTCTTTCGTGGAATAGGAAGTTCCTTAGCCTGACCATTTGTTGGAAATCCATCTTCCAAATACGAACCTTGTACGGTATTAGTTGTATTACCTGCCATGGAATGTGGTGGTAACCTGCTATTGAACATGGTAGCTATAGTAGGCATAAGTGCGAAATGTCTATGCTGGCTAAGATTTATATTCTACTTTCCAAATTTGTTTTCTGCACTATGCACTAGTAATAATATCAAATGATTTGATTTTGCGTAGTAAGCATCTTTGACTATCATAAGAAGAAATCTCCTCCAATTCTGCGTTTGCATTGTGTGTGTGGTGGGAGGTCTTATGGTAGTTTCATTTTCCAAAAGCATTACGAATTGACTTTAAAATTCTCTGCTATTTGTTTTTAAAGATAAACTGTTTTTGTTGCTCACACCAGTCCCATGACTGATCCGGAGTTTATTGTTTATTTCCTAAACTCTGGATGCTCAAAATTTTTCTACACGAGCAGTCTAGAGTTTGGTTTTTCAGATATTCAGATTAGTAGATTTTCTGGAGCTAGTTCAGTCTTTGGATCGGACTGCACTTGCTTATCTTTGTGCCTTGTTATTGGGAGTTCGAGCTATTTCTGGATTGGTGCTTTGAAGATGGAGATTATCCGCTGCTGATGTTATCGTTTTCTTTTCCGCTGCTATTTGTTGTATCATATCTCTGATGTATATTGATATTCATTGTATCACTCTGTTGTATCAGATATTGTATATCAATGTATTATTCTTTTATCCCGCTGTGTTATTTACTTAACTGTGTTATAAGCTCCCAAGAACCAGATTCGACATTTGAATCTACGGCATTTTGAGTACAAGTGAAGTACGGGTGCCGATTTTCGAAGGTCGATTTTTGGGTCTTGACAGTATTCCCTAAAATAATATGAATAAAAGTGGAGAGGATAGGGTTTTATTTATAGGAGTTGAAACATATCAGAACAGTAGGATGGAACTATGTAGGAAACAGGAAAATCTGAGCACACAACCGAATAGAACATAACGTAAAACCCTAGCCGCCATTGGAAACTGCCGTTGACCTGGGTGACAGGTCGACCGGTTGACCTATTAAGGTTGACCGGTCTTTATTCAGGGGTGTTTATTTTTGTTTCCGTTGTTGTATTATTTTATTCCCCAATTAACTTCTAACGTTAAGCCATAAATAATCATTTACTTAGCCCCCAAGCTAATTTTTGAAATTTAAATCTTAAATTTGGTTTCTCATTTGATTTGAATTAAACTAAATTAATTTAGATCTGAGAACTTCAAATGCTCATAACTTCTTTGTTTGAGTTCCGTTTTCAACATATTATATATGGAAACAGATCAAAATTTCATCACAAACGGAATGGAATAACTTTCATGGTCAAATTCCAACTTTTATAAAATTTCCATTTTCTACCATATCACATTTAATTTGATTTACTTTATTTATTTATGGTTTGTTTTACGGGATGTTACATTCTTCCCCACTTAAAAAGGATTTCGTTCCGAAATCTTTCAAGGAGCGAACAACGTAACGCGCAATAATATCCATGTTATACAACCAAGTTATCTACATAACCATCTACTCAACCGATACTGCAATGTGATTATGTACTGCAGACATACTAAAACGAGCTCAATCCTAGTCAATCCTAGCGTGAGTGTTTAATCGTGTCATGAAAGTATGTATGCAAATACCCAAAACATGCATAAAAATTTCTACATAAGCATAAAGTGGTTATGAAATACCGTAGCAAATATCTCCTACCATCCAATCTAGCAACCACAGTGCAACCAAAATCCTAATTTTAGAGAGAAAACTTACCACAGAAAGGTTTAGGATGAAGAGTGCTCATGCCTCCATCAGATTTTCTAACCATTGCACTCGGACCAATCTAATTCTTTATTGTGGAGCTTCTGAGTTCCGTGCTCTATGATGCATGCAGTGGCACGGGACGCTATTGACTCCGTTTTAAAAACCCCGATTGATTAGGCTCTATAGCAATTGTTATGCTACGAAGGTATTTCTTAAAATGCAAAATCGTCATGGACTCCAGTCAACATAAAAGTTTTCTTGTTTTTCTCAATATTGGGAAAAGGCTTAATTAATTTGGTGCCTACTTTCCAACTATCCAAATCGTACGCTGCCTAATCAATTCTGACTTTTCAAAGTCTCACAATACAAATCTAGTCTGAGTAGAATTTATCGGTGCTTTCCCACCCACAATTTGACAATTTGCATAGCCTCCCAAAAATGCTTCAAGGGTGCCATACTAATCGTCCATTGATGACTACAATACTACTGAATTCTATTAAGGGTAAGCGCTACTCCTAAGGTCCTCCAAATTCCAAGATGCAAGCTCTCAACAATTCCTCCAAGTTCTCGTCCATTCCTTCAGTTTGTCCATTGGTCTTCAGTTGGTAAGCGATACTCTGATCCAACGAAGTTCCTAAAACTACTAGAAAATACCTCCAAATTTGCTAGTAAACTAAGGTTCCCTATCACTAACGATGTAAAGTGCAATTCCATAAAGCTGTGCTGGAGTGCTACAGTTCTACTGCTTCTAACGGAAAATTTTTGTCACCTTCTTCTTAATCCTTGATTAATAGGAAATTTCATTCTCATTCCTATACATTTTCTCTTTTCTTTCCATGGTGGCATTTTGTGAGCAAAATCCCTTATGTTTCCCAAAATCTAAAGTTTTGAGATTGAAACATTTACTCACTTTAGATTGCTAACTTAATTTCCTCATTAACCTCCAGAGTTATGTATGGTCTATCACTAGTTAAGTGTTTCCATAAAATTTCCTTATTTATATTGCTTCCCAACATATATGAAGTGGTTTAAATCCTATTCATAAAGGCTACAAAGGAATAAAATGGGAATATGTCTTACACTACATCATCCACTTTCCAATAACTAAGGAAGACAACTAGTGACTATAATCCAAGAACTCCAGAAGAAATTTTTACTGGAAGTTGACATTTATTATCTGTTAATATAAATGACGTTGAGGTCCTACCATTCATTTCTGAATTAAGATAGGCTATCATTAATATTTCATTCCATTACTACCCATTTTTTAATTTTCCCTTCTTTTTTTCGGTCGTTAATAAATGTGGTCCATTTATTGCTTCATTTAATATCCATAGCAGCTGGCCATTACTACCAGAATTGTACCATTTCCAATTAATCCTTTTTCAATCTTTTTAACCTTCTTCAGGTTTCTAAAATCCATTCATTACTCGAATTTCTTCCTTCCACAAGTAGAATATCAAGTTTCCTTAGTTAGTCCCCATTAGATTACTTTTCATCTCATTAAATACAAATTTATTGCCTATTAAATTTGTAATTAACATCCATAAATTTTAATCCATAAACTCTAACTAATAGGCATATAGTCGTAATCTATGATATCTATATATATTCTAGTCATTTAGTGTAGGCGTACGATATCTATATCCTACTACTAATTCTACAATTAGAATACTCATTTTCATATTTTAATTCATCGAAGCTATCCTTCCAAAAAGGATCACTTTCATAAATTAACCACAATTAAGATTTTTTGCTTTGTTTGAAATTACAAGGAATCATTTCTTTTCTTATTATTGATAGTGTAAACTATGGAAAGGAATATCCATCTTTCACACATCTCTTTCCTTTTTAGTTTATTCCTTGTTACTTCAAACAATGTACTTTCACATGTATTTTGAAATCGGATAACTTATGGAAGTTGCGTGGAAATTGCTCCAAAATTAAAATACAGAAATTCATATTCTATGGGCAACCTAATTCACAACCAAATTATAGATCTGGATTATCTTTACACTTTACCAACTTCTTCAAATAGAGGTTTGGGACCGACTTCAACTTTCCAGATCAAGCTGTACATTCTATTTCTATTTTACTCATATCCTAAAAACCTTAGTCTATCCCAACCAGGTTATGATCTGTATCTACTCCATAAATTTTTATAAAATCATAACTTTCGCACACAAAATAAAATATCTTCATTCAAATAAACTTATTTAAAAATAAGCATTTATTACTTCATTTCTTGCAATACTTACAACATGAAGTATCAAATTCAATATCTCCATCTTTGAAAATTTAAACTTTAATAAAAACCTTTATCAAAGATTTAAAATTTCTTTGTTCCCAAATATGAATAAAATGATCTTCCTTTTGAAGACTTTCCTTGTCAAAACTTTTTTCCTTAAAAGTTAGACTTTCTAATTCATTGCATTCAAAATTTTCTTGGTTTTTCAAAAAGGAACTTATGAAAAAATTTCTTTTCAATAGCTTACTAAAATAAGGATTAACTCCCCTTTGAAAATAGGATTTTTAACAAAAATGATTCAAAACTTAATTATCTTTCCAAAATAGTGTTGGACCATTTTTTTTCAAAGAGTTTTCTAGCTACAAGAATTATCGTTTAAAATAGTAAATTTTTTCGTAATCATCATTTCAAAATAACCGTTATTTCCTTCTAAAGCATACAATAATATTTATTACCTTATTACTTAAAATATTCTATTGTTTGATGAAATATATCACGTAACTTTGCTCAAAAACTCTTAAAATCTCTTGCAATACTTTTCTTTATCAAATCCAATATTATTATTATTCAAATAACTTTTGTATTCAAATTAGGAAAAACGTATAAAATTCTCATCTTTACATAATGCTTGTTCTTATATAAAAGCATCTAACTTATTTATCAATCATCATTTAAATCCAATCAATGGTCAAAGATACCTTTTACAACTTTATACGATAGAAAAATAGATGGAGTAGATAAAGATCACTTCTATCTTACTCTATTACTTCTTTCAATATCTCGTCTACCAGAGTTCACAATTCTATTATTTCCTAAATTCCAGCCATTATTCTCTTCATCACCTTATATGGGACTGCTCTCCTTCCTATACTATCGGACCTTCCATTCTTTCTATTTATCTATCCCAAAATAGGTGTTATTTCTATCTATAAACCCCTAAAAAAAGTTCTAAAGAAAGAACTTTTAGGTTTATAAACAAGGAAAAATAGAAGAATCAAAGAACCAAAAATTGAAATATTTTTAATCTAATTAAAAAGGTTAACAAATGAAGAATCAAGTCATAAATTTACAGTTAAAACCATCCACCATTTTATCTTAAAGAAATTCACCTCTTTTACAAATTGCATTCCCTTTCTAAACTTTTCTAAAACTAATGGTGGTACATTTTCAAAGCTTTCTAAAACCATATTTATATGTCCAAAAATATCCAACTTATACGGCCACTAAGAAGTTGTAGAGGGAGGAACTTTCAAAGTTATTGCATAGAAAATATAACATAGAAAAATGGAAGAATACAAAAACAAGGAAATTGAAAGCTTTTCTAATCTAATCAAATTTTAAATCGAGAAGTTGATAAATTGAAACTTTTTTTTCAACTTCTTAAGTCACCAAATTTTTAAATTAAAATCACCTACCAAAAATGTTTCACTACCCTTTTCAAATTTACAACCTCTTTTCAAACTTTTTATAAAACAAATGGTGATATAACTTAAAAGTCATCTAAAATCACTTTTTATGAAAAATTTCTAACTTATAAGATTTTCAATTCAAAATCTTTTGAAAGGCACTTTCAAAATTTTCAAGGGGTTTTTAGAGAAAACTTTTTATCAAATTATGTCCCAAAAGGTAGGATTAATATTTGTTATTTCTTTTAAACCTTTGTACCCTACCATTTAAAAATCTAATTTTCTCCTTGTTGTTATAAATGTATTCCTTCTTACAAAAGTTTGCTCCTGTCCTTACTTCCACATTTATACATAACACCTTCATTTGTTACCTCCATAAATGTTAATTGTCCATATTAATTATTAGCCTAACAGTCGTTTCTTAAGGTCATTCATTTCCTATAAATATTTCCACCGGTCACCCCTATTATTAAATAAATGTCTATAGGGTCCACAATGATAAAGAAGACTAGGTCCTATCAAGGAGTCAATTACTATCTAGCTTCTAGGGTGCTTCCATAAGTTGAGGTCATGTTCTCCCTAGTTTGCTCCTAAAGATACGATTTTCGCTCCATGGGTAATCGGAGTAGGAGTAGAAATTACCTCTATTTATTCTTCCAAATCATAGTCACCTCGTCCATCCTTTCAGAATATAGTTGCAACTACTTCTATAGTCAGAATATATAGAGTAGCGTAAATTCAAAAATAAGTACATGTGTATATACAGTATGAGTTTTAGAATTTTTTTTAAAAACCTTTTCAAAAATAACAAGTACGCCACTCATACATATAGTATACTTTCCCCGTTGATTGGGTAACTTAGGCTCTGATACCAAATGTAACAACCCACCACGGAACATGCCTAAATTTCGATCCAAAAAAGGCCCATTGAAACTTAGATCCATTCTAAGGTAAGCTGTTGATAGAACTAAGAAAATAGCAGTATAAAGCCATAACAAAACTTTCAGAACTCATAGCGGATGGAACAAAATACAATAGCAAAGTGTACCCATTTATTTCAAAACCATAAAAATGTCATATTATAAAATTCCATAAAATCGTAATATAATATCCGTTACAACAATTGTCTAAATAAATAGGTACACATAAAAGCAAGTAATAATAGAAAATACTACCACAAGCTAAGCTTCTCCATCTCTAAGCATCATCACCACCATCACTCCATCCTTAACTTGTGTAGTAATGAGGAGGGAGTCAGAACAATAAGTTTTTGGTGAATAAAAACCTCGAGTCTTACCTTTTTAGCATTTGGGCTGTATATTTCAAAATAAGAATATGTCTACGAACATAAAACCATTAAAATCATTTAATACTTCTTTATAAGGAAAGGAGGTGGGTCCAACCACTTAATACCTTCCATTTCAGAAGTAGATCCCATATCCCAATCATACGTCATAAATAGCTAATAGTGTGAGAGACTTGTACCTATGCCACTTAATACTTCCCAGTGGAAAATAGGTAGACCCCATCATTTAAGGCCTATTACCAAAAGCGTGCTCCTCAATGATACTATCTAGCTGACATCTTATGGAATCTCATGGGCCAGTTAATGATTCCAAGTGGAAAATAGGGAGTCCTCGTCATTTAAGGCCTAATTCCTGAAGTGGACCCCTGTAGAGATACCACCTAATGTAATCTTTTGGCCATTTAATACTTCATCCTGGGAAAAAGGCAGGTCCAACCACTTAATACCTCAAACCCGAAGCATGCCCTTCGTCTTATGGCCCATATCCAAAATGACATCTCACATTAGTCTTCTATTCGTAGGAACTGGTAACAAGATTTGCTGGGTAGATTTCCTCTATAGATTTGAAACTAACCTCGCATCATTACAAATATTTATCATATGGATATCTCACATCAATTAAAGTGTACACAACTACTGGTAGCCTCAAAGTGAAGGGCAGACTTCCATCATGTAACTCTATTGACCTCACTTCCCTATGACATAGCCATAAATTAATTACTCTAGACACACACACACACACACACACACACACACTCATCTCACCGTTTCATAAATAAGGCCTTATAAGGAATCTTCCTTATCACGCCTTAAATAAAAATTAGGCTAAATAAGAGTATCCTCTTATTTTAAACTCAAAATAAATTACCTTCGTAATGGGGGAAAATAAATGTAAATAAACGTCTAATTAACTACGCCATATACGCAATAGTTATATGTTAATTATGTAAATAGAAATAAATAAATATTTGCACTTAATAAGTTCTGAATGCACAAATTTTATGCTCTAAACTAGCATTAAATATCAATTCTTTGATCAATTATTATTACAAGTCCTTTTTCTTCAATTTTCCAAGATTTTATGGAATTCAAATGTCCAAAACAAAGAATAAATATTCATAATCAAAACTGCAATAACAGACTTGTAAATGAAATAGAAACTCAATTTATTACACCAATTCAATGGAATATTTTAAACAATAACAATTAAAGTCTCGACCCCATATTCTATTCAACTCCTTTTTTTACAAAGAAATAGATATGAATAAGTGGTGTAAACTATGAATAGAATTCATAATAAACCGTTTATTTTATTGAAGGGTCACAATTTGACCCAAAGAAGAAGGAGAAGTGGAATAGACTACGAAAATAGCAAAAATTGCATAAATGAAACAAATTCTATCAAATTAATGTAAATAATTGAGAATCTCAACATAGAATTAACATTTCGAAACAAAAAGGAATTTTGAGGGATTTTATCTATCATATTTTCATAATTTCAAAATCCCTAAGGCATATTCAAATCCAAAAAATACACTAATCAATTGCTGAAAAAAAAATTAAGGTTTCCACTCACACATTAGCCTTAGCTTTACTGAAATGGATTTGTAGCCTTTTGATCTCTTCTAGAACCTCTCTCCTTTGGTATATACGCACACACACAATAAGATGTATATATATTCATTAGATTCAGAATAATTAGAGAAGAGTAGGATAAGAATATATTGGAGGAAGAAGAAACAAATAGGAAATAGGTTGAATCCTTACCTGAATTCTCTACGGTGTTCCTGAATCTTATTAGAGAGACAACAATGGTAGAGTTTCATCGTATTCCCCAAAATATATGAATAAAAGTGGAGACGATAAGGTTTTATTCATATGATTTGTAACGCACTAGAACCGTTGGATGGAAGTAGGTAGGAAACTGGCAAATTTGGAGCGCACAACCGAATAGAACATAATGTAAAACCCTAACCGCCACTAGCAACTGTCGTTGCCAAGCGGTCGACTGCCCTTGGGTGACCGGTCGACCTCTACGATCGATCGGTTGACCTATTTAGGTCGATCGCTCTTTTATTCAGAGGCGTTTATTTTTGTTTCCATTGCCATATTATTTTATTCCCTAATTAACTTTTTAATGTTAAACTTAATTAATCGTTTACTTAGCCCCCTAGCTAAGTTTGAAATTTAAATCCTAAATTTAATTTCTCACTTGAATTTGAATTCAAACTAAATTAATTTAAATCTGAGAAATTCAAATGCTCATAACTTCTTTGTTTGAGCTCCGTTTTCAGCATATTATATATGGAAACAGATCAGAATGTCGCCAAGAACGCAATCGAATAACTTTCATGGTCAAATTCCAGCTTTTATAAAATTTCCATTTTCTACCATATCAAATTTAATTTAATTTAATTTACTTCATTTATTTATGGTTTGTTTTTCGGGATGTTACACAGACCAATTATCCATAGGATCACGTTTGTAAAACTTTTGCAAAATTACTAATAAAGCTCAAGTGGACGTAGGCCAGTGATTTTCCAGCCCACTATAAATTGTTGTGTGCTGTTTCTCTTGTTTTTAATTTCTTCATTTTTATTCTCTTACACAAATCTTTCAGGTGCGTGCGCCAACTTTTGGCATCAGCACCTAATAAATTTAGTTATTAATTCTTTTATTTAATTATTTTTTATCTTACGGGGTATAGCATTCCCTTTCATCCCCCACATCACGCACAAACTAGTTGCCACGCCTCCCTCCTTGTTTCACTACCATGGATGCATGTGAGCATTGTTTTTCTTCTTTTCTTAATGCGTTTTCGATTTAGGACTTTATGTTGGTAGGAGAGGGGAATAAATGGGTCGGGTTTCTTTGGGTTGAAGAGATAAGGGATACAGATGAAGGGTGTGGTCTAGTGGAAGATTTATTTAATTTTTGAATAAATTGGAACCCCTAACCATCTTTCAATTGAACCGCCTATAATTCACCATTTAATATCCATAAAGAAAATCTACTTGGGGCATTTAATCCAAAATGTTTATTTCATTTCTATAATGATTTTTCTTTTATTAAAATATTACTTTCCTGTTTCAAAAAATTCAAAATACTTGTATTTTCCAAAACAATTTCAATATTTCACAACTATTACTTATTTTGCTAAAAATAAATTTTCAAACAACTTTTAAATTTTTAAAACATAATTCAAATTTTAAATTCAAATTTTAAATCAATACTTTCCTTTTATTATCTAATAAATCCTAAAATTCAATTTATTGAATCAAATATTCAATTAAATTTCCAAAATTCATTTTAATTTTTACTGTATTTAAATCCAAAACGGGATGTTATAGACTCCCCTCCTTAAAGAAATTGCATCCTCGTAATTTGATGAAGAATTCAATAATAGATCTAATCAACTACAAAATAAAATATATATATGTGTGTGTGTGTATATATATATATATAATTATTTAAGGCGCACACGTTGCGCTACTCTGATGAAATATCATAGAACATATTACTTATTTGAATTTAATTCATCGACATGGCTATACATAAGAAAAGTAAATACTTCATTTCATTTAAATAAATCAATAATATAAACATAGGACTCAATAGATATTTAAGTTCCAATTTTCCTTTTAAAAATTTTCTTTTGGTTTCGTAAAGTATAAAATTTTCATAAAATTTCTAAGTGTTGAAAATTCAAAAAAATTTCTATAGAGTCTCCTTTGTACAAAGAGGATTTCGAACAATCACAATATGGTAAAATAGATATGCATCGACTAAAACATGGTCGAAAATAATTTATATATGTAATGGCCCGAGATTTTCGACCCTCAAAAATTGACATCAATACATTTACAGTATAGCATGACGTGCAATCGAGTGCCGAAAATACCAGATCATTAGGGTGAAGAAGAAAAGGGATAGAAGAAAACAGAAACTATAACACGGAATCTCACAATCGTAGCGGAACAATATATATATATATATATACACAATAGATAACAACATACCTTTATACAAAAAGAAACTATAGCCATTATTATACATACCATCATTAGAGTACAACAATCAACAAATCAATCTGGACAGTTATGATAACTTGTCCTTACCAGTACCGACTATACAGCCTGACACACATAGTAGGAAAAAAATCAAGTACGTGAAATACGTTTGAAATCCTCCAACTCATCTTCTGAGCTTCATAGCATCCTAACCTGAAATACTCGATCTGACCCGAGCATTATAATAAAATAACACCCGAGTTTGTCTGGAAAACCAGCGTGAGAAAACACACTCAATTTGATTATTACCGCTATCAAAATTCTTTGAAAACAAAAGTATCTCGTAAGACCACGCCACATATAAATATGACGGGTTTTTACCTTACGATAACCAAAAAATTTTTATATGAAAATCATCTGATATTATAATAGTGTCTAAAGAAAGTAAAATATAAAATAGCTGAAATGCTTGCATCTCATGTTTCAACATAGTTGGGCATAATCAAAACCGTACAGGCTCGTAGTGGATATTGGATTCCATACAATGACATCGTTACTGGGGTATTTCCCATCACAGTACACCTATAGAAAAATATACCGAGATCGTACCTAACGATCCCTGCCAACACTGGACCGGCCTACCCCTTACTGGATAGTACGAATATGTTATCACCACGAGTGTTCCCACCCTATAAAGCGCCATCTTTTCCAAGCACAACCTTATCCATAATTATAATATATCCGAGGGTATCTAGAACAGTGATAACATACCCTACATGGGTGCGACCCACTTAGCCCTACTGCATCTCCCCTGTTTTAGTCATTCCCGGTTTCTAAGGCTTGAGGCTATGTTTTACCTTTAGAATAGCATTCATACTTGGAATGCTAACATTGCCTTCCAGACCACGATGCAAATGATAACATTCATTCATACAAGTTGTTCTGGGTCTGAACAAACCAAATCTCCAAAATCACCATCTTCACTATCTTCACGATATCATAATTCGTAACGCACAAATCAGATCGAAGTGGTTTTCAGATAATTAAATACGATCCCGGCCTCTTCGAAACAATTAACAAATTTGGCCAGATTTGATAGTCGGTTATTTAACTATCAAATAACACACATAAGCAGTCACTAGGCCCATATTTTAAATTTTCCAAAATATTTATTTCAAAATATCATTACAAAGATATATATCCAAATCTCCTCCAATATTTTAATATTCGAAAACAAATTAATGAAACAACCCCTACATACCCTAGGTCAAGGAGTTGACAGGTTGTGTGAGTCGAGGGATTGCACATGATAACTACCCATAAGTGATCTTGTGTGAACCACTCCAAAGCAGTTAGGGACCGATCAATGTTGATTTACCAATTTATGTTATGAACAAAAGTTCGTTAATCTAAAACCAAATCAGTTTTATACATATATATGGGCAACTCATAAAACATTAATGGATACCAATTATATTGCATTGAGAAACGATTATTGTTTCAAAATACCAACTATATGATGAAGGAATTTCTTTTAGAAAATATTGGTAGTAAAATAGATTTGGATACGATCCAAAAATAAAACTAATTACAAAGGACAAAATGAAATTGACCAGGCCTAAATGGACACAACTAATTATAATGTCTAATAAGACCTCTCGCACATAAAAAGGAAGCTACAATTTTCTTATTGATATCGAGAAAATAATTTCCTCAGTTGTTAGTAAGACATTAAGAGTATTAACTCCATCATATCACATGATGCGCAAATCCAAAATGAATTCTATGTACATTATCAATAAATAATTTTGTTAGTTATACCCAAAGTAATATGACCCATCGGCCGCAAAAGTCTCTCTCAAATAAGACCAATGCCATTAGAATATGTTAAGCTACTTTGATAGAATAAAATCCTAAATATCAAATGTGGAAATTAATGTAACAGTTTCCTCATTCAACGTACTTAAGTTAGTTTAGATTTTACTCACAAAATTATCACTCGATATGATTTGAATTTCTATGTTTGTATGTTGAAATTGTAATTCTAAATAATGATTTTGAATATGCTATTTAGGCTTAACCAAAGTGTCTTGAAGTCAATGTGAGCGATTCTAAGTTTATGGGTTATTGGACATGATCCCAGAAATGATACAAAAGCAATATTCTGTAAACATCAGAGTTAAGCAAGTATTTTGATAAAGAAATTAAACAGTTTGAATTTTAGTTAAAATGTAGAGAAAGAGTATGTCTGTAAAAAAGAATATTAATAGGTGATAAAATATATCTAAAACCATAAGTAAACAACAAACTTATAATTGTTAATGATGCATTCATATTAAAATCATTTTAGTTTTGTTGTATAATTTCTGGCATAAGACTTGAAAAGACATCTTTTATAAGTAGTATAAAAGGAAGGTTGGAATGTCCCAAAACAATATATATAGACATCGTATTAAATTGTTTAATATGGAGCAAATAAGATGCATTCCTTATGCATTAGCAATAGGAATCATCATACATGCTATATTGTCTGCAATATTGCATTTTACTTATGTATTTGATGCATAAAGCAAGTATCAAATCCAAATTAAGATCAATAAATGACAGTTTAGAGTACTCTCCGGTATTTATGAAAATCTAGAGAATTGTTTACAGAAACAATGTATTCCTCCGAAGGATTGCACAGACCCAAACTTCAAAAGTGATATCGAGTATAAGATGTCAATCCTAAGTCCATGTTCAAACTTAAATTAAGAATTTTAAGTTGGAAGTGTTCCAAACAATAAGTAGTGGCTGATTCAACCAAAGGTTAGTATATCACCTTGAATAACCATTGCAATAAAAGGAGTATAAATAAATGCCCAAATTTATAACTGAGTCAAGGGTGATTCCAAATGTTGAGAATCTCATGACATTTTTATATGATAAAAATGCTACATTGCAGTTCATAAATGAACCTAGAGCTCATTAAAAGTCGAAAGACATACCCTGAATAGTTCCACCTAATAAAGACAGTTTATTAGTGTCAGTGAGAGTTGATTAACAGAATAGGTAATTAAAACAAAACAGCAACCCATTCAATAAGGGACTGACCCGATTAGTTTTGACAAAATTGATCGAAGTAGTTGGAATAAGATTTCGTAATTGACCCCAAGTGCAAGTGAGAGATTGATGGATTTAGGGGTATGCCCTAGGGGCAGTTATGTAATTTGTTACATATATCTAACTCGATATCCAATCTTGTTCAAAATAAAAGGTGTTTTCTTTCTACTGTATACTTATTTAATTGTGAGATAATTAATTAAGTAATTAATTTATAGTATATTAAATATAAAATCTTAAATGATACGTTATGTGATAGTTACTATAATATGATGTAATCATGAGAATTTTATTACATTGAAAAATAACATATTGTTTTAAATATTCCTATTCAAGATGTTTTGGGAAAGGGTATTGATTAATCCGTTAAGACTAGAGTACATATTGCTTTCCAAATGTTGGGAAGTGTAGTACTCATGGCTTTTGGGGGCACCAAGTGGTTACATACTGATAATTATTGGATAACAATGGAATTACTTACTCGAGAGTTCTCTATTGGTTAATATGAATATGGTCAACAAACAATCTCGAAGTGATGATGTTACAAAGTTCCATTGATTTTAGAATATTATGAAACTTCAATGTGAACACTCCATCTTTATTAGAGTCAAACTGCGGCATGGCATCCATCGAACGACTATAGTTGAGTCTAAATTGAAGCATTGGAAGTGAAACACTACTCAATAGAGAATTCGTCTCCTTAATATATGAGTTCAGAATCACGGTCAACTATAGTCAGCTTAAAGTCAAGGCCTTTGGCCAGAGCAATATGATTGATAATAATTGTTATTGTTGAATTAAAGGTTTTTTGTTTGGACTTACAAAGTTGAATGTGGATTATATGGAATTTTAACCAAAACCAAATTCCATAAGTCCTAATGTGATATAGTTTTGACGAAGATAAGTGGTGTAAATAATCGTTACTACCAGGTACCACTTATAATAAGTAAAATTGAATTTTACTAAAAGACATGTAAGCAATAAATGCATCCAAAATGTCATGTCACTAGCTAAGGTGATGTGTGAATGTTAATATTTGAATTGTTCTATATTAATCGCTGAACGAATATATACCTTTGAGTTGCACAACCGAAATAACGAATACTTTAAATGAACCACATGATTTAATTAATTTATAATCATTGATAATTAATTAAATTAATTAATGTTTATGAAATATTAATTATTAAATTTTATTTAATTTTTTTGAATGTTATTATTATTTAATAAAGTATGTACATAAAAGTTATAAACGGGTGTTTCAGTATATGATGTCGTAGAATATTTAAATTGAATTTAAATATAATAAATACTAATTGTGTTTTTATATAAATTAAATTAATTAATATTTATGAAATATTAGTTATTAAAATTTTGTTTCATTTGTTTTGAATACCAGTAGTATTTAATAAAGTGCGCATATAAAAATTATAAACGCGTGCATCCATACGCGATATTGGTAGAACAATATTTAAATTAAATTTAAATGAGATTAATGCTAATGGGTTTTGGAAATTTTGAGTGCCTATGTGGCACCGTCTATAGTAGGCCATGCATGTAGAAGAGGGCGAGAATTTTAGTTGAGATTTTATATAGAATTAAAAGGGTGAGGTTTTAAAGAAGAAATACGAAAGGTTTATATCTTTCCTTTAAAACAAATAACCCTTTATTTTCTTTCATTAATTAATTCATTCCTGACAAAAAAATTCTCTTCCTCCCCCATCTATCATGGTCGAAAGTTTAATGTCTATGAGGGAAAAATTCCAAAATAAAAAATCAAACCAAAAAAAACAAAAGGTGGTTTTCTCTCGATTATTACAAGATCCAGAGATCAATTTTAAATCTAGGAATCCTTTCATTATTCAAGGTGCTTCTTATAGCTTCATCTCAAGGTAACTCTCTGTTATATATAAATACAAATCATCATGTTTATGTGGTTTGAATTCCCCATCTCTTGTATCTCTCTTACCTATATGAATTTTGGAATATATTTAGATCCATATTTGCCTCCCTTGAATTAGTTTTATGCTCATCCTGTTAACATGATTTTAACACCTCTCTATCATTCTTTTCAATTGTTTATATGTTATTTATGTCAATAATTTTAGATCCGTCCCTACTTTTATTTATCTGTTCATATTGTGTATTTAATTTCGATTTGGTTCCCACTATCATGAATTTATACATGCCCAAGTTAGCTTATCTAATTCTTTTCTACTTTAGAAACTATTAAAAAAAATTATTGGAAATAATTTTTAGTTGATTTAAATTTTATTGTATAAGTAAGCGAATTGAATATATATTTCAAGTTGCTTTAAACAATTTTGGTTATTATTTACATGAGAATAATAATTAATTCTGTTTAAAATTTACAAGTTTTTCTGGAAAAAAAACATAAAACTTTTGATTTATTTCTTAAGTTAACAATTTGATCTAAGTTTGATTAATTTTATTGTTCGAAAGTATGTCTTTTAAATTACAAACTAATTGCATATACATACATACATATATATATATATTATTACATGTTGTTTTGAATTTGAAACATTGATTCAATTATTATATATATGTGTATGAATACATACATACATATATATATATATGTATGTATATATATATATATATATGTGTGTGTGTGTGTGTGTTAATTGAAGGTTTACAAAATGAACTTTTATGTAAAATGGTAATTTGATTTTAAACTATTCCTTAGTTAAAAAAACTTTAAATTGTTATCTTTAACTTTAAAACATGTCAAATAATCAAAATCAATCTTAGTGTAAACAAGTATATATACATGCATGCATGCATACATACATACATACATACATACATACATACATACATACATACATACGTACATACACATATATGTGTATGTGTGTGTGTTTATGTATGTATGTATATAATAAGTCTTTTTTTGTTTAAGAAAATTATTTTTGACAACGAAGGAATATATCAAGGCGAATGTGTTCGTTGCGATGTAAATCCCAGCACCTAAACGCATACACAATAACTATGTACACTTCATATATATTGCACTTGTACTGCCACACATGGGTGTATTTGGTACACCCATTACAACTTGCAATCACCTTAAATTAAACTCAAAATATTTTAAATAAATAAAATAAAAAGAAAATCTATTTAAAATCATTAAATTGGATATAAAATTCATTTAGGCTTCATAGACTTAACAATGATCAAATTGGATTTTGTTAACTCGCCTTTTGGCAAGGCAACATATAGGTGGATTTAACCCACTTGACTGCATAATGATTGAAGTTGGATTGTCACAGATAATAAACATGATCATGAGGCCAGGATATGGCGACAAACAAACAACGCAAGATATTTAAAATATGGTTTCGACAAAGATCGAGTATGACGCCCCACCTCTATGCTCACAATAACAAATAGTATTAAACGGAAATACTGTCTATTATTACGAAGAATAAGGCTGGATAGGAGCGGCCATCCGTAGTTAGGCCTTACACTAATATTGATTATCTCGATAGGAGTAGTATATATTCTTCCATCTCTTTAATCTTTGTTTATTTACTCCGATCGACATATTCAATTCTAGTATAAAACGAACTACGATGGTTCATAATAGTTTAGGACAACATATATGATAATAACACAGATAAGCTAAATGCGGAACACAGATAATATAAAATCTCATATATATATAACTGAAGTCAGTTACAATACATGTGATACAATACATATAATACAACTACAACTGTCGACACTGGAAGTTACATATACAAGTACATTATTGTAAATAATATACATGAATACATATCATCCTATACTATGACAACGACTACTCCAAAAGATATGAAGAGACTTCATAGCTCAAGCAGCAACCCAAAGCAAGATATCAACAACCTGAAATAACTCGATCTGACCCGAGTATTAATTCAAAAGAAAATAATACGCGGGTCAGTCTAATTCAAACTCAGTTATTAATGCACAGAAGCAATAATAATTAAATAATCAAATAGACGACAGTCACAATAAATCTCGTATATCCAACCCTCCAATAAGAGAATAGGATAACGGTAGATATAACACGAAACAGTGTTAAACAACAAATCAACAAATTCAAATCATCAACAAAGATAAATAAAAAGATTATCAATGAAGATAATTTAGAAAACAACAGAATTTCCCAAACAGCAATTTACAGCAAGTGGCCAAAGCAAACTCAAGCCAGTAAAACAACAGAAACAACAATATCTAATTATCGATACGATAATTAGAAAACACATAATCTAATTATCCAGAAGATAATTAAATAGCAACAAAATGAGCAAATTAAATCAAATCAAAATACAATTACAAAAATGTACAACATGAAATGATCAAGTTCAATATCAAAGCAAACCCACATGTACATAAAGGCAGCAAAACTCAAACCAGCAAAAATAGAGATGTGTGGATAGACAATGAAAACCAGACCAAATAACATGAAGCACAGGGATGCAAGCATCAAGTAGAAATTCACAACGAATACACAAAGTAATGACAAAATACACAAAAAGGCAACTAGACTTCGAGTCAAGCAATGCATAATGAAGAACAGTCACAGCATTTCACAAATACTATGAGGATTGCTACCAAACTAATGAACACGACATCATCAAAGACTGGTGCAAGCTCAACTGAATCAATATGTGCAGACTACACAATGAAGACATGTACAAGACTCAAGACTGCACAATTCAAGACGAAACCAGAACACAAAACAATGCTACAAAAGGTACCAGACTCGACTGAATCAAATACACCAAGATAACAGTGATAATCCAGGCAGCATCAAAGTGCAAACCATGATGAACCAAAACGATGCCGAAACCATGGAACAACAAACCAACTCAAGCAAAGCATGGCATGAACCAAGTTTAATCAGAGACTTCAAAATCAAATACCAGAAAAAACAATGGAGCAACAATATGAATGCAATAAACTGGTCAGAGCAACCCAGACTCTAAACTGCGACATACATTTATGTACATGAATATGTCCAGTGGAAACACAGCAGTATGGAAGTCATGATGTACAAGTGAGACCAAACCGCAAACAACAAACAAGGTGATCGATCAAGCAAGAATTTTCCAAATAACCAAGTCAAGGTAAATCAACATCGTCAAACCAAAGTCGGAGCCGTGATGGTCAAGGAATCAAGCACATCAGAAATTAAGCCATGGTAATCATGAATGAACAAGTCAAGATAAATAAAGCCAAAAATAATATGCAGTTCAAAATCAAGTCAGAGCCACGATGACTGTTTGCACAAAAAATGGACAAACACCTCAAAGTTGTATGATTTAGTAGATCTTATGTTGTTCTTAGTGATTTGGGTGACTTATGCAAATATATGAAAAGCAGGGGCTAAACTGTAAAAAGACACACAGATTTATAGTGGTTTGGCCAGAACGTGCCTACGTCCACTTTATATGTTATTTCTCCTTTAGATCTCAGATTACAAGTACAAAGCTTTGGTACAAGTATCTAAAAGTGTTTGAAAGTTCCTTCCGTGCTTGAGCTCTCAAACTTTTTTTTTATTGTTGTACCCCTGCCCCTCTATTTATAGAGTGAGGTTGGGGGCAGGGGTCTTGGATGTATATAGCTGCTGGTGGGCCTGGGCTGAAGTGATCTGGCCTGGCAGTCTGGTTCGGTATCCTCTTGGTTCGGTCATGAGGTGGTTCGGTGATAGGTGGAGAGGCTTTGGTCCGGTTGTATTTGGTTCGGGGGTAGCTTGGTTCGGTGAGGCCTTGGACCGGTGGTGGATGGCAGGTGAGTTGGTTCGGTAGCGAGGGAAATGGTTTGGTTCGGCAGTTGTGAGGATGCCGAATGAGGTAGTGCCGAATGAGGTGATGCCGAATGAGCTTTTGTACTGGGAATGCCGGATGTACTAAGGCATCCTGAGTGCCGCATGATGACTGCCGAATGACCTTGATGATGGTACGCTTGCTGGCTGCTTCTTCCTGGTTCAGTCGTGGAGGAAACAGCACCCAACACTGATATTCCAATTTTTACCAAAAATGGGATAACACTTTGCCCCCCAAAACATGACTTGCGGTAGGAAGACGTGTTTTGTAATGCCATAAGCTGGATGTTCATATCCTATCAACAACCTGTAAAGAGCTTGATAGTTTTATATGGCCCCAAATGACGACCGTTCGGGATCGAGCTACTTGGGATGAAGCGCGGCCGTTCATGGTCAAGCGTCTAACTTCAAATGACGACCGTTCGCGATCGAGTCATTTGAGGTGAAGTGCGACCGTTCGCGGTCAAGCGTCTAAATCCATGCAACGATCGTTCGAGGTCGAGTCATTTGTGGTGGAATGTGATCGTTCACGGTCAAGCGCTTTACTTCAAATGACGACCGTTCGGGGTCGAGTCATTCGAGGTAAAGTGCGACCGAGCCCGGTCAGAAGGCGGACCTCATATGGCGACCGTTCGCGATCAAGCCACTTGGGGTGAAATGTGATCGTTCGCGGTCAAGCGCCTTACTTCGAATGACGATCGTTCGAGATCGAGCCATTCGTGGTAAGGTGCGACTGTTGGCGGTCAGGGGGTGGACCTCAAATGGCGACCGTTCGCGATCGAGCCACTTGTGGCGAGATGAGTTTTGCCGTTCGAGGCGAGTTTGTGACTGTTCGAAGTCGGGTGCCGTTCGAGGCGAGTTGTGACCGTTCGTGGTTGGGGTGCCGTTCGAGGCGAGTTGTGACCGTTCGCGGTCGGGGTGCCGTTCGAGGCGAGTTGTGACCGTTCGCGGTCGGGGTGCCGTTCGAGGCGAGTTGATGTGTGCCCGGGGGGGACTTAATACCATCCAAACCAGATTCACGTTCGGGTGAGTTTCTGGATTGTCTGTTGTGGCGGTTTACCACTATCTCAGAGCATGCCTAGGGATCGTTCGCGATCCCGTACATGTGTAAGTAGCTTAGCCATTTTAGAATTATCAAAACCAAATATCCATTCAACTGATGAAATTTAAAATAGAAATGTTTAGCAAAGTCAAATCCAAATTTAAGAAATAAAGAACAAAAGCAAAGCAGTGACGTCGGAGTGCAAACGCCTATATCGATGTGGTTTATAGTTGTATCAGAGCATGCCTGAGGATCGTTCGCGGTCCTGTACATGTGTAAACAACTTAACCGTATCAGTGTGGAGTTTGCTGCTCGTTCGTCGTTATCTCGATCAATGGATAATAAGATGACGTCTCGATCCTGAGCCGTCTTCAGTTGGTGTGGGCGGTGGTCGTTCTTCTCACATACTGTGATAGCAAACCATTCCGAATATGCCCCTCCACCTCATCTTTCAGATGCCTGCAATCGTTGGTATGATGACCATTCAGGTCGTGGAACAAGCAGTATCTGTCTGATTTCCTTTCGTTAACAGTCGGATCCCTTCGCATTGGCCTACGGTAGGGAACTTGCTCTTTTGTATCTTGATAGATTCGCTCCAAATTCTCATTCAGCTCGGAGTAAGTGGTGAATCGCGACTCTTTCCGTGGCCACTTTGACCTATCATCATTATCCTCAGCCTTTCTCTTTCCTTTACCAGTCTCCGCACCCCTTCCAGGTGGGTTTCCGCTCTTGATTGCGTAAACGTCAACTTCTTCCTCTCTTTCTGCACTAGCATCTTCCAAACGCAGAAACTTTTCAGCCTCATGATAGAACTCTCCCAGATTCATAGGCGGATCTTTAGTTAACGAATTCTTGAACTCCGTACTATCAGCTATTCCAGATACAGCCGCCATCATGACCATAGATGGATCTGGTCGATCCACTGATGCCGCTGCCGCATTAAATCGTGTTAGAAAACTCCTCAAAGTCTCTCCAGTTTTCTGCTTCAAGGTTGCCAAAGTCATCACATTCTTGGGTCTTGCAATATGAACCCTGAATTGCCTCATGAATCTCTCAGTTAAATCTGCCCACGTTCCTATGGAGCCGCTTTCTAGTTGTCTGAACCACAGCGCCGCAATATCTGCCAAGTACAATGGAAAGCACCGGGCCATAACCTCCTCTGATGCCCCCAGCACTTCCATATGCCTTATATATTTTGTCAGATGAACCGTGGGGTCTGTCCTTCCATTATACATATCCAATGATGGTAGCTTAAAATCTGGTGGGTTCCTAGCTCGCCTGATTGTTGTGGTAAAAGGACTCCTATTCACATCCTCCAGGTCCCTATTCACTAGTCCGCCTCTCATGGCCCGTCTGACCATCTCCGCCAGTCTGTCACTATCTCCAAGTTGTAGTCCTCGTTCACTGCCTTCGACCTGCCCCCTGAGTCCGTGGGAGCTTTCAGGTGTATGCCCCTCTGGCGGAGCGTTCATTCTTCTATTGTTACCAGGTTGTTCGGATGCCCCCGTCTCTCTTGTCGGGATTGGATCAACATGTTCTGCGTGTGTGTACCCTAGCTCTGGTGCTACGCCAGATGGTCCTGCTCCGTTCTGAACTCCAGTTGCGCCTTGGTTCCGTGCTCCAAGTTGCCCAATCTGTTGAAGCAAGTTCTGGATCATCTCTTCTTGTCTTCTCATCATGGCCTCCATCTCATCCCTGGTGATGAAGACTGAAGCTTGGTTTGCTCCTGAGGAAGCCTCTTGACTCCCTTCCTGTTGACTTTGCTCTGGCCTCGGCCTTCTGCTTGATTGTCTTGCCATGATTCTCCCAATCTGAATCTTTAGACTTTCAAATTCAGCTTCCAAGCGGTAGAATCCCTGAGTTCAATTCTCAGTGAAAGCACCAAAAATGTTTGCACAAAAAATGGACAAACACCTCAAAGTTGTATGATTTAGTAGATCTTATGTTGTTCTTAGTGATTTGGGTGACTTATGCAAATATATGAAAAGCAGGGGCTAAACTGTAAAAAGACACACAGATTTATAGTGGTTCGGCCAGAACGTGCCTACGTCCACTTTATATGTTATTTCTCCTTTAGATCTCAGATTACAAGTACAAAGCTTTGGTACAAGTATCTAAAAGTGTTTGAAAGTTCCTTCCGTGCTTGAGCTCTCAAACTTTTTTTTTATTGTTGTACCCCTGCCCCTCTATTTATAGAGTGAGGTTGGGGGCAGGGGTCTTGGATGTATATAGCTGCTGGTGGGCCTGGGCTGAAGTGATCTGGCCTGGCAGTCTGGTTCGGTATCCTCTTGGTTCGGTCATGAGGTGGTTCGGTGATAGGTGGAGAGGCTTTGGTCCGGTTGTATTTGGTTCGGGGGTAGCTTGGTTCGGTGAGGCCTTGGACCGGTGGTGGATGGCAGGTGAGTTGGTTCGGTAGCGAGGGAAATGGTTTGGTTCGGCAGTTGTGAGGATGCCGAATGAGGTAGTGCCGAATGAGGTGATGCCGAATGAGCTTTTGTACTGGGAATGCCGGATGTACTAAGGCATCCTGAGTGCCGCATGATGACTGCCGAATGACCTTGATGATGGTACGCTTGCTGGCTGCTTCTTCCTGGTTCAGCCGTGGAGGAAACGCACCCAACACTGATATTCCAATTTCTACCAAAAATGGGATAACAATGACCAAGGAAATCGATCAAAGCCGTGAGTACCAAGAAATCACAATATATACGAATTGATAAAGTCAGAAATCATCTCGACCATGCAATCAAAAACGAACGGCAACCCAAGAATTCAACACCTATGCTAGCCAAGAAATAAAGCAACGAAAGCCACAACTAAACAAGATCGAATTAAAGATGTGAGTGAGAAATCACTCACCTTGGATTCGAAGAGCACGATCCAACAACCGAAGTCATGGAATCGCATACCGTTTTTGACAATCAACTCGACCAAATTGAAGTAGCCGCGAACAATATAATCGAACGAAGAAAGGAAATCGAAGCTTCTGAAATCAATTGGACAAAGCGGCACTTCATTTACAAAGCCCTAATTTAGTTGAAGAGGAAACGAACGAGAACGAGCAGCCATTTTCGTTCGTATGTTTTGTTTAGGGTTTCGAATGAATAAATGAAGGGAAAAGGAACGGGTCTCTACCTTTTGATACAACCCAGCACTCATAAAAACGTGGGGCAAGACTTCATTAAAAGCCGGCATAATCCCTTAGCAAATTATTAAAAGAATCACAATCCGATTAAACTCCCAACAGTAATCAGCTATCACCATTAATCATTTAATGATGATAATTAATTCATGCGAAACCCCGGGTTGTTACGGACTCCCCTCCTTATAAAAATTGCATCCCCGCAATTTTCATAATTAAAGTCGTCAATAACAATTATTTTTCTAACATAAACTGGTTAAGCTAGAAAAATAAAGGTCAAGAACACAAACGCCAAAGAAATCTTTTAATTCCATAAAATAAATTCACAATTTCTCAACAAAATCAAATTATCAAATAGATAACCAGAAAACAACAAAACTGAATAAATACAATTATCAACAATATTTAATTATCAATTAGATAATTATAACACAGAAATCACAAAACAGCCATATCTAATTATCGATACGATAATTAGAAAACAACAAAATCTAATTACCAACAAAGACAATTAGAAAACACAAATCACAAATCGCAAAACCGCAAATATCTAGTTATCCAACAAATAACTAGAAAACACGAACTTCATAATCAGCAAACTCTAACTATCAACAAAGATAGATAGAAAACAGCAATTCAATATAATCAACATAATCTAGGATCAATTAGAGACTAGAAAAGCTCATAATCAGCAAAATTAGCAAATATCCAATTATCAAAATGATAATAAAAAAACAACAAATATCTAATTATCCAAAACGATAATCAGAAAACACAAATATCTAATTATCAAAAACGATAATCAGAAATCACAAATATCTAATTATCAAAAACGATAATCAGAAAACAACAAATATCTAATTATCAAAAACGATAATCAGAAACAACAAATATCTAATTATCAAAAACGATAATCAAAAATCACAAATGTCTAATTATCCAAAACGATAATTAGAAACAACAAATATCTAATTATCAAAAACGATAATCAGAAACAACAAATATCTAATTATCAAAAACGATAATCAGAAATCACAAATGTCTAATTATCTAAAACGATAATTAGAAAACACAAATATCTAATTATCAAAAACGATAATCGGAAATCACAAATATCTAATTATCAAAAACGATAATCAGAAAACAACAAATATCTAATTATCAAAAACGATAATCAGAAACAACAAATATCTAATTATCAAAAACGATAATCGGAAATCAAAAATATCTAATTATCAAAAATGATAATCAGAAATCACAAATATCTAATTATCAAAAACGATAATCAGAAAACAACAAATATCAAATTATCAAAAACGATAATCAGAAACAAAAAATATCTAATTATCAAAAACGATAATCAGAAATCACAAATGCCTAATTATCCAAAACGATAATCAGAAACAACAAATATCTAATTATCGACAAAGATAATAAGAACTCAAATCAGCAAATATCTAATTATCAACAAAGATAATTAGAACTCAAATCAGCAAATATCTAATTACCAACAAAGATAATTAGAACTCAAATCAGCAAATATCTAATTATCAACAAAGATAATTAGAACTCAAATCAGCAAATATCTAATTACCAACAAAGATAATTAGAACTCAAATCAACAAATATCTAATTATCAACAAAGATAATTAGAACTCAAATCAGCAAATATCTAATTACTTGCAGATAATTAGAAACAACAAATATCTAGAAATCAATTAAGATGATTAGAAAATCAACATAAAAGGTGGATCGATCCCAGCATATGGCGAGTCTAAGCTACGCCGCACGTGCAACAACATATGGCCGAAGCCTACCAAGTACTATAAATTTTGGCGCCCATCAGATGACCCGAAGGTCCGCAGAGTGACCCGAAGGTCTAGTACTGATATTTGACCCGAAGGTCCATCAGATGACCCGAAGGTCCAGCAGAGTGGCTCGAAAGCCTAACAAATGACCCGAAGGTCCAACAGAGTGGCTCGAAAGCACATAAAATCATCAAAATCATCAAGACGGTAAATATTTCAATTAATGAGTCCGGAATTGACCGAAATAGTGAACGCACATGTCCCATACCACGTGTTTTACTAAATCATTTAAATCTCTTCATCGTTTCCTTGAAAGTGCAAAATTGTGTATTTTAAATAAATAACATTTTACGTTCTCAAACGGACAAGTCCGGAATTAAGCGAAACAGTAAAAGTGAGGGTTCATAGTCCTCAATTTTGCTGAAGCGTTTAAATCGCTTCCTAATTCTTTTGAAAGCGCAAACTGTAAAAATTTTAAAACAATTTTATTTTAAAACCAATTTTCAAAACACGTGATTAAAACAGCAACCTCTGTAGCAATTTCGATAAGGAAATCGCACTTCTCAAAACACCGTAAAAACGGGTATCAAATCAGCATTGCGGAATAACCACTTGAAAATCCACTTTAAAATTTGACGGTTACTGAAGTCAAAGCGACAGTAATTTTTATACATCAAAATATCGTCAAAATAATTTACATCAAAATATAATACCAGTGAATTTTCATTCATTAAAAATGTCAACAAAACACCGTTCTTCAAAAATTTAGCATCGATGTAAAAATCCTGTTATAAAAATAACGGCAACAAAATACGTTTAAACCAAACATCGGTTCAACGTAAACTCAATGCAGTAACGTGCAACTCATATTTGCATGCACACCAAAAGATGAGCAAAAAATCACTCGATTATATCTTCAATGAAGATATATTTGAAACAGCAAAAATCTAATCAATTTGTGATTAGCATAAAAGAAATCCAGCAAAAATCTCAATAAAATCAAGACCACTGGTTAAACAACACAATGAAACTAATTTCATTCTCATATTCTGATTTTTAAATCAAAAAGGTTATCAGCCGTACACAGTGAAGACATCCCTACTATTTCTGCTGCGCACTCTGATAAACAGAACACAATTTAATCAATCATCAAAACACAATTTCACTTTTATTTTTAAATAAAGATATTTAAAAATTTCATCATAATTTCAAAACTTTAGTTTTGACTCAAAGCACAAATAAAAACATCAACAATTAGTTGTAACACATGTTCCATCTAAGTTATGTTCTATATTTTGTCCATAAACCCCTTGCTCTAATACCAACTATGACGCCCCACCTCTATGCTCACAATAACAAAGAGTATTAAAAGGAAATACTGTCTGTTATTACGAAGAATAAGGCTGGATAGGAGCGACCATCCATAGTTAGGCCTTACACTATTATTGATTATCTCGATAGGAGTAGTATATATTCTTCCATCTCTTTAATCTTTGTTTATTTACTCCCATCGACATATTCAATTCTAGTATAAAATGAACTACGATGTTTCATAATAGTTTAGGACAACATATATGATAATAACACAGATAAGCTAAATGCGGAACACAGATAATATAAAATCTCATATATATATAACTGAAGTCAGTTACAATACATGTGATACAATACATATAATACAACTACAACTGTCGACACTGGAAGTTACATATACAAGTACATTATTGTAAATAATATACATGAATACATATCATCCTATACTATGACAACGACTACTCCAAAAGATATGAAGAGACTTCATAGCTCAAGCAGCAACCCAAAGCAAGATATCAAAAACCTGAAATAACTCGATCTGACCCGAGTATTAATTCAAAAGAAAATAATACGCGGGTCAGTCTAATTCAAACTCAGTTATTAATGCACAGAAGCAATAATAATTAAATAATCAAATAGACGACAGTCACAATAAATCTCGTATATCCAACCCTCCAATAAGAGAATAGGATAACGGTAGATATAACACGAAACAGTGTTAAACAACAAATCAACAAATTCAAATCATCAACAAAGATAAATAAAAAGATTATCAATGAAGATAATTTAGAAAACAACAGAATTGCCCAAACAGCAATTTACAGCAAGTGGCCAAAGTAAACTCAAGCCAGTAAAACAACAGAAACAACAATATCTAATTATCGATACGATAATTAGAAAACACATAATCTAATTATCCAGAAGATAATTAAATAGCAACAAAATGAGCAAATTAAATCAAATCAAAATACAATTTCAAAAATGTACAACATGAAATGATCAAGTTCAATATCAAAGCAAACCCACATGTACATAAAGGCAGCAAAACTCAAACCAGCAAAAATAGAGATGTGTGGATAGACAATGAAAACCAGACCAAATAACATGAAGCACAGGGATGCAAGCATCAAGTAGAAATTCACAACGAATACATAAAGTAATGACAACATACACAAAAAGGCAACTAGACTTCGAGTCAAACAATGCATAATGAAGAACAGTCACAGCATTTCACAAATACTATGAGGATTGCTACCAAACTAATGAACACGACATCATCAAAGACTGGTGCAAGCTCAACTGAATCAATATGTGCAGACTACACAGTGAAGACATGTACAAGACTCAAGACTGCACAATTCAAGACGAAACCAGATCACAAAACAATGCTACAAAAGGTACCAGACTCGACTGAATCAAATACACCAAGATAACAGTGACAATCCAGGCAGCATCAAAGTGCAAACCATGATGAACTCAAACGATGCCGAAACCATGGAACAACAAACCAACTCAAGCAAAGCATGGCATGAACCAAGTTTAATCAGAGACTTCAAAATCAAATACCAGACAATACAATGGAGCAACAGTATGAATGCAATAAACTGGTCAGAGCAACCCAGACTCTAAACTACGACATACATTTATGTACATGAATATGTCCAGTGGAAACACAGCAGTATGGAAGTCATGATGTACAAGTGAGACCAAACCGCAAACAACAAACAAGGTGATCGATCAAGCAAGAATTTTCCAAATAACCAAGTCAAGGTAAATCAACATCGTCAAACCAAAGTCGGAGCCGTGATGGTCAAGGAATCAAGCACATCAGAAATTAAGCCATGGTAATCATGAATGAACAAGTCAAGATAAATAAAGCCAAAAATAATATGCAGTTCAAAATCAAGTCAGAGCCATGATGACCAAGGAAATCGATCAAAGCCGTGAGTACCAAGAAATCACAATATATACGAATTGACAAAGTCAGAAATCATCTCGACCATGCAATCAAAAACGAACGGCAACCCAAGAATTCAACACCTATGCTAGCCAAGAAATCAAGCAACGAAAGCCACAACTAAACGAGATCGAATTAAAGATATGAGTGAGAAATCACTCACCTTGGATTCGAAGAGCACAATCCAACAGCTGAAGTCATGGAATCGCATACCGTTTTTGACAATCAACTCGACCAAATTGAAGTAGCCGCGAACAATATAATCGAACGAAGAAAGGAAATCAAAGCTTCTGAAATCAATTAGACAAAGCGACACTTCATTTACAAAGCCCTAATTTAGTTGAAGAGGAAACGAACGAGAACGAGAACGAGCAGCCATTTTCGTTCGTATGCTTTGTTTAGGGTTTCGAACGAATAAATGAAGGGAAAAGGAACGGGTCTCTGCCTTTTGATACAACCCAGCACCCATAAAAACGTGGGCCAAGACTTCATTAAAAGCCCGCATAATCCCTTAGCAAATTATTAAAAGAATCACAATCCGATTAAACTCCCAACAACAATCAGCTATCACCATTAATCGTTTAATGACGATAATTAATTGATGCAAAACCCCGGGTTGTTACATCGAGTCACTTCAAGTTGCTTGGAGTCTGCTTCGAGTCACCTCCACATTTGCTTCGGGTTTTCAAGCAGCTTACTTCGGATCAAAGGAGTGTTCGCTGCGGGTCTTTGAGGAACTGGTTATTTCGAGCCATCAAATAAACTACTTCGGATCAGCAACATGTTTACTCCGAGTCAGCGATAGGTCTAATTCGGGTCAAGCAAGCGACTACTTCGAGTGGATCGATCGACAACCATGGGTTCACATAATTTCGTATCCATCACTTTATAACCCCCCTTCTTCATATCGATACAGCTTCGTATCCATTAAGTTTACACCTTCCTCCTTCGTATCCACCGGGTGTTAGCATCAGTTTGGGTTCATCTAACATCCACTTCGTATCGATCCCTCCTTCTACACATTTCGTATCGATCAGCAAATGATCGATACGAACAACACTTGCCAACATTGATCGATACGAAGCGGCATATAAGCATGGGTATGAAGGCATTTTCCTAAATATTGATACGAAGAGCAATCTACATGGTGGATACAAAAAGCATGGTCAAATGATAGAAGCGATCAATTGGCATGAAAAGTGGATTTCTTCTGAACCATCGCTCTACGTCACGAGTACATGGCAGATCGATACGAATTATGATCAGTTCGAAGTTGATCGATACAAAGTTATCGATACGAACAATTCAGCCACTTACAAATTCAACTTTGGATTGATCATAACTCAAAATCTACAAGTGCAAACGTCTTCAAATTTTCACCGAAGCTTCCTTGTGCACTCAACCACCACCATGATCAGTTGCAGCTCCATTCGACCATTCCTTGATCGATACGAATAAGGAGGGGATCGATCCCAAATGACCTCAGTCGATCGGGTGGGCCCACCCACGTGGGAGAAGAGGTATTCTGAGATCTAAGACAGATATTTTCAGACTACACCTACAAATAGCAGCCCTATGCCTTCAGGAAATGGACTTTTGGCTCTTCTACGCTGTTACTCTACTGGAACTCCATTGTAACTTGAGTATTATTAATTGTACTGTTGTAAACCAGTTGAGAATCATCAATAAACAGCAAACTCTTCAAAGTGGACGTAGGCTACAACGCCGAACCACTATAAACCCTGTCTTATTACCGCTTTCTTTTTAAATTTTGAGTGTTCTTCATATTTATATCCTCTACATTTTGTCTATCTATGATCTGAGATTGTGAATTGGTGCTTTCATCTACAATTGGGTGTTTGTGACCAACTTTGGCACAAACAGGTTTTTTTTGAAATTCACTCATTTAACCCGCTTCTGACTGGTCCAGTTCCAACATTTCGAACCTTTAAAGGGACCTAAGGAGTGATTTATTCCTAGTTGCTTGCTGCAATAGCTAGATGATTGGCCTTGGCATTTTATTCCCTAGGTATCTGCTCTTGCTTGAATTCAATGAACGTATTGATTATTTTCTAGCCACGACAACATATAAGGCCAGTGTCTTTGCCTTCACTTGGAAGCGTTCAATGATCTGATTGGCGACCAATTATGAGTCACTGAAAATATTGATAGACTCCACATGCACTTCTTTTACCATTCTTAGGCTAGGCAGGATAGCTTCATACTCGACTTTGTTGTTGGCCGCTTTGAAAGTAAGGTAGGCCGTGAAACACAATTCACTTCCTTTAGGCATGGTAAGGACCATGCCGACCCCTTCTCCTTCTTATTTGATGCTCCATCCACATATAGGTGCCAAGCTTGCTGGCTAGTAACGACCAGGCCCATGGTAGAAACTCGAGACTAGAAAGAGATGTGATGTTGCTCAATCTTAATAGACCATTTCAATAGTCGGCTCGTTGAGTTAGGTCGTAAGGATTTTCTACAAAGGTTGGTTAGTCAGGAATTTGATGGGATATGAGTTACTGGGTTACCATAAGCAGGTAGAAGGCAAGCTTCTCCAATCTTTTATATCTCATTTCTGGGCCTGACAACATCTTGTTGGCATAATAAACCGATCGTTGGATCTTCTCATCTTCTTTAATTAGGGAAGCGCTGATCGCATGGTTAATCGCTACTAGGTACAGATATAAATTCTCCCTATCGACGGGCTTAGATTGCCTTCATGCATTCATCATTCCAAAAAAATACTTTCCCTTCTTGATGAGGTCAAAGAAAGGTAGACATTGGTCGGTCACCTTTGACATGAACCAACTTAATTCTACATCTATCTCCTTCAAGCTTCACACTTGCTTCATAGTTCTAGGGACTTGCATATCTTGGATGGATGAGATCTTATCGGAATTGGCTTCAATACTCTTGGCACTCACAACATAACCATGATATTACTGGACCGGACGGCAAAGGAGAACTTTTCTGGGTTTGGCTTCATATTGTACCAACGTAATATGTTGAAGGTCTCAGCCATGTTTGGTATATGCCTTCCCAGCCTTTTCAGACTTTACCAACACGTCGTCTGCATTCACTTCCATAGACTAACCAATCTATTCGGAGAATATACAATTGATGAGATGCTGATAGGTGGTACCTACATTTCGCAAGCTAAATGGCATGGCATGATAGCATTATAGGCTGGCATTTTGATGAAGGAGGTGTGCTTTTGGTCTGGGCCAGGCTTAGTGATCTAATTATACCCAAAGTAGGCATCAATGAAGGTAGGGAGTTCATGTCCACTAGTCACATCTACAAGCAGATTGATGTAAGGTAAGGGAAAGCTATCTTTGGGGCAGATTTTATCAAGGTCAGAGAAGTCAATGAAAGTTCTTCAAGTCCCACTTGGATTTCTAACCAGTTTGGGATAACTACCTAGACAAAATATTCTACCTCGCGAATTAAACCGTTGGCTAACAGCTTCTCTACCTCTTCTTTAAAAGCTCAATATTTTTCTAGGTTGACTGGTCGATGCTTTTGATGGACCCGGTAGCTTTGGGATCAATGTTGATGATATTGTAAATGATCCTGGGATTGATGCTAGTCATGTCAGCATGTCCCCATGCAAAGACGTCTTTACTTTACTATGGGAATCTAATCAGATCCGCCCTAACTTTCGAGTTGAGTTTTTGTTGATTTGAACAACTTTGCTAAGGTTGGCATAGTCCTGGGATATTGATTTTAGTGGAGTGGTCCGCCCTTAATGTTTAAATTCCCCATGCGAGGGTCGAGTGGGTCGTCACCAAGATCCAGGCTTGTTTCCAAGTTGCATTGGTCCAATGTGCAAATCATGCTCTCTATGACATCTTTGGTTAGGACAAATGCCATGCTCGAATCAGGGTATTGATGTTGCCTTCAACTCTTGCAAATGAATTTGTTGGCATTGAGAGGGTAGGAGTTATTGTGTTAGGTGTCCCTTGTTACTAGCAGGGTGCGACTTGCTCATTTCATGTTGAGATGAGTTCTTTTGATCTTTGGAGAGTGGCCAAGGATACAGGATTCCTGCCATCCTAATCTTCGTTATGGCTGTTGATCTTGACTCGACCCTAAGCATTGTTGAGCACAAGGGTAATCTCGGTTGACACACATCCAAATGATATATCTTCAAGGCCTAGGGTGGTCCTGGCTTGACCCTTAGCAAGGTTATGCTCGAGGGTACTTTTGGTTGACACACTGTCGGCAGTTGTATCTTCAATGGAAAGAATGGTCCCGGCACGACCCTGAGTACTATCCGACTAGAGGGTACTCTCGAGTGACACGTCATTTGTAACCTCCCCCACTGTGATAACCCTGATTTTTGTGAGTAATTTCATGATTTAATTTAGTTTGTATTTGTTTGAAATTGCATTGGAAAAATTGGAATAGGAAATTGATTTGCAGATACAAAGTATAAAACATGTACATGTGCACAAGACAGTGTACACATGCACACAGATTTCTGTGTAACAAAATTTGACAGAAATTAATAGATAAAAATAAAATAACTGATTTAGAAATACATATGCATAAAGATAGAATTATGTCTTTAAATAAAATAGAGTACAAAGAAAATAGGAAAAGCTAGGCTGAAATAAACTTAAAATTATTTAAAGAAAGAAAAAAATAAAAGGCTTAGGTATACATAAGTTATACATGTATACAGTCAATCAATCTCTGGAAAGAAACAGAAATTGCATGAAAATGGCATGAGTCCCTAAACAAGCACTTTATCTATTCTCAGTAATTTCTTTTATTAAGAAAATAATAACAATGATAATAGGAAGTCATGCATATGACATGACCAGGAAAAATTAAAAGAGAGAAACTAATTTATGGAAAAAAAGACAAGGACCACATACCCTTTTATTTTCTTGAATCAAACCAGAGGCAGGCTATGTTTGGGATGGGGTAGAACTGACATTGGGTAAGTCCATAAACCCTAGTGACAGCCAAGATTTATATAAAAGGCCTAGTATAGTAAGACCATATGTTTTTGTTCTTCATTAACCTAAAGAAAAATATACAAGGCATAAACCAGAGAAAATAGGAGAAGGCAGAAGACTAAAAAGGGGTTCATAAGGCATAGGAAGAAGAAGGATTAAGGTGAGTAACCTCACTGAAAACTTTGGCATTAAGACCTGAATGTTGAGGCAGCCAGTTTGAACTAATTTTCTTTTACAAATTATGTTTTATGTTTGGATGACTTTGGTTTGTTAATGATTTGTTTAAGGGTAAAACCTCTATCTGATTTACCCAGAAAAATAAGAGTCATGGATACATGAACTAAAATGTTTGTCTGAGATATGGGTTAGCTTTGAGATTGAGTGTCTTTCTTTTATAAGTTTTCTTTATAAGTTGTTTATAAAAAAATCCCCGGATTTAAGTAGTGGGTGTATGGTCTGAAGGTAGAAAGAAATATGGGCTGTAACATTGTGTTGTTGCTTATGCCTCATATTAATTAAAACAAAAGAAAATGTAGAAGTGCAATGTTGTACATGTGCTGAGCTTCTATGTTTTATGAAATACCCAAATCAAATATACTTGTGGTTTAGCCAGATCATGAATCTGATTGAACCAGAGGTAAGGGAAAATATATATATAGCAAATTACTCAGGACCATATGCTTACATCTTGATCCAGTGAAACCCACAGGCAAAAATAATGTGCTAAGAAGTCACTTCCCTCTTTCATGATAAAATGTTTGCTTCTGAGAATATAACTTACCAAACTCTGGATGAATACATGTTGCTTGCATTATTTATATTTCTCTGATTAAGAAGTGAGATGCAGAAGGGATTAGCACTGCTATGAAAAATAATAATAACACTTAGTAATTTAACTAAGGACTTGGGATCTTAGGGCTACCAAAGTATAGCTTGGCAATGGGAATATTGCAAGTTCACACATGGTATATTTATACCCAGGGGCCTGAGTGTGCTGGGTTAACAGAGAAAGGTCCCAGGCAGTGTGTGTTTAAAAAGGAGAAAGTAGCTAAAGACCCTATTATATTTGATAATGAATTCTAGGAATAAATTCAGGAGAGGTCTGGGCAAAATCCCTGATGGCCAGTAAAGTTGAAAAGGGGATGATAACTGAATTGATGTTTGTATTTGGTTGTTTTGGTGCTTTTTATTGATGAATCTTATGATTGTTTTCTATGAATCAAGTCATTGAGAATTTGTTTAACACTGATATGAATGCACATGCCTCACAAAAACATGCACATAGAAGATACTGAGTTTCTTATTCTTGCAATTACTGGAATACAAATAGAATTGAATAAGATCATGTTTTCAGTTAGATTATTCACACCAGACAAATAGTCTGACCCTTTTGTGTTTATGCACCATTGGGTGTCTCATATTCATATGGGGTAGTTCATGGTGGTTTTGCAGGGAAATAGGAATTGCTTTGATCAGGCTTGGATGTTAAATTGCTTAAGATTTGGATGCTATGTTTTTAAAAGACTTTGCTGAAGTAAACTACACCTTCATGATGAACTAGATTAAGACCTATTGTTTAAAATTACTTTGAGAAACCAATGTATGGTTAATTGCTGTTTTGTAGTTGTTAAACTTATATGTCTCAGCTGAACTATGTGCTTTGTTTTGTTAAATGCTTTGCTAAGAAAAATGAATTCTAAGCTTCAAGAACAGTTAGGCTAAATGGTAGAAGATCTGAGATTAAAAGAATTTGTGGTTTGTATGTATATCTATAGATCTGGCATAAGAAAATCCATGTTCAAGTCAAAAAGAAAATCTGATAGAAAGAGTTTGAATTGCTTTGAAAAGAAAATATTATAGCAGGTATTTTGTAACTGAGTAGTGCAATTCAGAATAAGGCTAACATAGCCATTTTTCTTGAACCTGGGTCAAGCCAGCAACCAAGAGTTTAAATCAAATTTTCAGATATGTTTCATAGCCAAAGTATATAATAGGTTCAGGCAATTATGTTGACAGGAGAAAAAAAAACAAAAATTGGGTTTGAACCGACCAGCATAGCACTCGAACTCGTGACCTCTCATGTGTTAGTTAGGCGCGTTTCCATTACGCCTAGATGTTGCTTGTGTTCACTTAGGATCCACTTTCTTTTAGCCTGAGTTTGATACTATTCAGACTTTAACACAATTATTCATATTAAAAAGCTTGCTTTCCACTGATTTTTACTTGATCATTCCTTGATTAGAATAACAGACTAAAGTACATGTTTCCAGTGGATTCTGTGGTCAAAAATCAGATTACAATAATTAATCTTTTTAAGGAATTATCACTTTTTAATAGATTTAAAAGGAATTCTACTTACATATTAACATGCTCTGATTATAGTAGAATGTAACATAGATATCTTCATATATGTATGTTAGGGTTGATTTAGATTTAAAACAATATTTTTATATTGTGAAAGATCCTGGATATATTTTGTTTGTTGGGGAAAGTAAATGACCCTGGGAAATATATTTGTAATGAATGATATATCTATATATCATTTCTTAAAAAAAAAATCCTTATGAAATTAGGGTGGAAATTAGGAGGGTCATCTCAGTTGGCATCAGAGCTATGTTGTTAAATAACATAGCAAATTTTTTTTGTATGAATTTGTTTGCATTGGATGTATAGAAGTGTTTACTGCTTTGGATGTTTTGTTTTTTTTATTTACACTATTGATATCTCTTATGACAGAATAAGTGATAAATTGAAATGAATTAATCTATAGAGCATTAGGCAAAACAGACTAACCTAAGTGTTATATCCATAGAGCTATGGTAGGACCCAGACATCAAAATGTAGGAACAAGTGAACCACCCATGGTGAATGTGCAAGAATTCATGAGGGCCATAAGAGATGGAGTAGGCAACAGGCAGGAAAATCCACATGAGGAACTTTCCAAGCTACTCAAGACTTTTACCAATCTTGGAGGCAAAACCTTTGATGGCACAGAAGGAGTTATGGGGGTTCAAAATTGGCTTAGAATTTTGGAAAGAATCTTTGCAGACATGCAAGTTGAAGACCAAAGGAAGAGGCAAATTGCATCCAGGCAATTGAGAGGAGCAGCTTTGGATTGGTGGGAGGTTATCATAGCTGGAAGACCTGAAGGAGAAGTAACATGGGATCAGTTTAAAGCAATGTTGGAAGGTAGATTTATCCCTGCATCAGCTAAGGAATCTTTACTGGAGGAATTCATCAAATTGAGGCAAGGGACTATGAGTGTCACTGAGTACACTCAGAAGTTTGAATCATTGGCAAAGTATGGTGTAGTGCTCATCACTACTGAGGAAGCTAAGAATGGCAGATATATCCAAGGGTTGAACTCTAGCCTTAGTAGAGCCATGCTACCATATAAGGATAAAACTTTTGATCAAGTTTTGGATTTGACTCTGAGCATTGAACAACATGATAAAGCTAGAGAAAATTTCAGGGCATTCAAAAATAATCAAAACAAGAAGGGAAAGGGTAAATTTCACCCTTATGATAAAAAGAAAACAGACATAACTTCCACCAAGAAACCAGAAGAAGCCAGAACTGCTGAAGTTAAGAAAAGGATCACTTGTTACAACTGTGGACAAGAGGGGCACATGAAAAATAGGTGCACCAATCCTAGACCAGCATCCTTCAATTGTCACCATTGTGGGAAGGAAGGTCACATAAAGAGGAACTGCCCAGATTTTAAGCAAGGAAAGTGAGGGGCTTTGGAAGGGAAAGGCAAGGCAGCTGAGGGATCAAATGTTGAAAAGCATGGTCAAGTTGAAGGTACTTTGCTTATCCATTCAATACCTTTAACAGTAGTATATGATACTGGGGCTACACACTCATTGATCTCTCATGATATTGCACAACAATTAAAATTGAACTGTATGATTGTTGATAAACCACTGCTAATTAGAAGCCCTATAGGTAGTTCATGTGTCATGGGTATGATGTGCATGCAACTGGGATTAAATATAGGAGGACATGTGTTTGAGTCAAACCTATATGTGTTGCAATATCCAGACATAGGAATTATTTTAGGAGTTGATTGGTTGAGTAGATATAAGGCTATCATAAATATGGAAACATCCACCATATCATTGAAGGTTTCTGATGGACAAAGAATAATTGTTCTTTGTGAGGCAAACAAAAATAGAAGTATAGCCAACCTTTCTGCATTGTCAAATGAAAAACCCATGCCTGCATTAGAAGAGATCCCCATAGTTAATCAATATGATGATGTGTTTGGGGAAGTAAGAGGAGTTCCTAATCACAGGCCAGTTGAATTTTCAATTAGAATAATTCCAGGAGCTAGCCCAGTGGTTAAAAGACCAACCAGAATGGGGCCTAAGGAATTGATGGAGTTGAAAAAGCAATTAGTTGAACTAGAAGAAAAAGGTTTTATTAGACCCAGTAGCTCATCATGGGGAGCACCAGTAGTCTTTGTTAAGAAACATGATGGATCCCTGAGATTATGTATTGACTATAGGGAATTAAATAAAGTCACAATTAAAAATAAATACCCCTTACCAAGAATTGATGATCTCTTTGATCAATTGAGTGGTGCAAAGATATTCTCCAGGCTTGATTTAGCTTCAGGCTTTCATCATATGAAAGTAGAAGAGGAAAGCATTAAGTATACAGCCTTTAACACCAGATATGGACTTTATGAATTTTTGGTGATGCCATTTGGCTTAACAAATGCTCCTTCCTATTTTGTTGATTTGATGAATAGGATTTTCAGAGAATACTTGGATAAGTTTGTATTAATATTTATTGATGATATACTAATTTATTCTAAGTCAGTTAGAGAGCATGAGGACCATTTGCATATAGTATTTGAGAAATTGAGACAGGAAGACTTGAAAGCAAAGTTTTCAAAATGCACTTTTTGGCAGAATGAAGTGAACTTTCTAGGCCATATTATATCAGAAAAAGGAATAGCTGTGGACTCCAATAAAGTCATTGCAGTGCAAGCTTGGAAAAGGCCTACTAATGTCACTGAAGTCAGATCATTCATGGGAATGGCTGGTTACTATAGAAGATTTATAAAAGATTTTGCAAAAATCTCAATTCCATTAACCAGATTGACTAGGAAAAATCAAGTGTTCACTTGGACTGAGGAATGTGAAAATGCCTTTGGGAAATTAAAAGAAGCACTGGTACAAGCTCCAATTCTAAAAGTACCCGAGGGAAATGAAAACTTGGTGGTGTATACTGATGCAAGTGGACAAGGGCTTGGAGCAGTGTTGATGCAACAACATCAGGTAATAGCTTATGCTTCTAGGCAGTTGAAATCAAGTGAAGTAAGGTATGCTACTCATGACCTTGAATTGGCTGCTGTAGTGTATGCCCTTAAGCTATGGAGACACTACTTGTTAGGGGCAAAATTTGAAGTATATACAGACCATAAATCACTCAAATATTTGTTTTCACAAAAAGAATTAAATATGAGGCAGCAAAGATGGATTGAACTCTTAGCCTAATATGATTTTGAAATATTTTACACACCAGGTAAGGCTAATAAAGTAGCAGATGCCCTAAGTAGACAACATGCTAAAGTGGCTAGATTAATGATAGAAGAGTTTAACACTTTATCATTATTAATTGATTCAGAGATAAAAAGTGATAACATAGAAAACATGAGCTTATGCAGTGGGAAGGTAGAGATGGGAAAATTAAGTTTTATTACTCTGGGATCAGAATTGAAAAATAAAGTTGCAATGCTACAAAACCAAGATCCATTTTTATTTGGAAAGAAGACACAAATATTAAATGGTGAGACAGTAGAAGGTTTTCAGTTGGATGATCAGGGCCATCTGAAGAAAGGAGAAAGAATATGTGTTCCAGCAATGGATGAGTTGAAGCAAGAAATTTTGGATGCTTACCACAAAAGCAAATATACTATACACCCAGGAAGCACAAGAATGTATCACAACCTCAAGAGAGATTATTGGTGGAGTGGTATGAAGAGTGCAGTGGCAACCTATGTATCAAAATGTATGGTTTGCCAGCAGGTGAAGGCTGAGTATCAAAAACCCTCAGGAATGCTTCAACCTTTACAAATACCACAGTGGAAATGGGAAGACATATCAATGGATTTTATTGATGGTTTGCCTAGAACTAGAAGGGGAAATGATAGTATTTGGGTAATGGTTGATAGGTTAACCAAGTCAGCCCACTTTATACCAGTGAAATCAGAAAGAAATGCTAATACCCTAGCCCAGTTGTTTATTAAAGAAGTAGTCAGACTGCATGGTATACCAAAGACTATAGTGAGTGATAGAGATACCATCTTCACTTCAAAATTTTGGCAGAGTTTTCACAAGGCAATGGGGACTGATTTATGTTTGAGTACAGCATACCATCCTCAATCTGATGGTCAAACAGAAATTGTGAACAAATTGCTTGAAGACATGTTGAGAGCATGTGTATTGGATTGGGGAGGAAGCTGGGAAGATTACATATATCTAGCTGAATTTGCATACAATAACACCCATCACAGTAGCATAGGCATGGCCCCCTTTGAAGCTCTCTATGGAAGGCCATGTTTATCACCTTCAAGTTGGCATGAGTCTGGAGAAAAAGTGGTCTTAGGACCAGAAAATGTGAAGGAGACTTCTGAAAAGGTAGCCTTGATCAGAAAAAGAATTGCCTCTGCCCAAGATAGGCAAAAGAAATATGCAGATCAAAGAAGGAAGGCAGTGCAATATGATGTTGGGGATTATGTGTTCATCAAGATATCACCCATGAAAAAGGTTCTAAGGTTTGGGAAACAAGGAAAGTTGATTCCTAGATATATAGGACCATATAAAATTCTAGAAAGAATAGGGACAGTAGCCTATAAATTAGAATTGCCAGAAGAAATGAGAGCAATGCATGATGTCTTTCATGTGTCTCAACTAAGGAGATGGGTTCATGATAAGGAAGCAATACTAGAATCCTCTAAGGATGTGCAGATTGATCCTAGAATGATCTATGAAAAGAAACCAGTGGGCATAATTTCTAGAGAAACCAAGAAATTGAGAAACAAAGAAATTAAATTAGTAAAAGTACAATGGAGTCTAGACCCAAATGATTGCACATGGGAAGTGGAGGATAAAATCAGAAATGATTATCCCCAGCTGTTTGATTGAAGAAAAGGTAAATCTATATATATATATACATACTAATGAATGTGTTGGTTGAATATGCATTGTGATTTTTATCTTGTGTTGATATGCATAGTGCTTAATAGGTGATTGGTTTGAAAATGGTTTTGAAATCAGAAAAATTCATTTTTCTGAAGAAATGATACTTAAATTAAGTATGAAAGAATTGTGGGACACAATTCCTAAAAGGAGGGGTATATGTGATAACCCTGATTTTTGTGAGTAATTTCATGATTTAATTTAGTTTGTATTTGTTTGAAATTGCATTGGAAAAATTGGAATAGGAAATTGATTTGCAGATACAAAGTATAAAACATGTACATGTGCACAAGACAGTGTACACATGCACACAGATTTCTGTGTAACAAAATTTGACAGAAATTAATAGATAAAAATAAAATAACTGATTTAGAAATACATATGCATAAAGATAGAATTATGTCTTTAAATAAAATAGAGTACAAAGAAAATAGGAAAAGCTAGGCTGAAATAAACTTAAAATTATTTAAAGAAAGAAAAAAATAAAAGGCTTAGGTATACATAAGTTATACATGTATACAGTCAATCAATCTCTGGAAAGAAACAGAAATTGCATGAAAATGGCATGAGTCCCTAAACAAGCACTTTATCTATTCTCAGTAATTTCTTTTATTAAGAAAATAATAACAATGATAATAGGAAGTCATGCATATGACATGATCAGGAAAAATTAAAAGAGAGAAACTAATTTCTGGAAAAAAAGACAAGGACCACATACCCTTTTATTTTCTTGAATCAAACCAGAGGCAGGCTATGTTTGGGATGGGGTAGAACTGACATTGGGTAAGTCCATAAACCCTAGTGACAGCCAAGATTTATATAAAAGGCCTAGTATAGTAAGACCATATGTTTTTGTTCTTCATTAACCTAAAGAAAAATATACAAGGCATAAACCAGAGAAAATAGGAGAAGGCAGAAGACTAAAAAGGGGTTCATAAGGCATAGGAAGAAGAAGGATTAAGGTGAGTAACCTCACTGAAAACTTTGGCATTAAGACCTGAATGTTGAGGCAGCCAGTTTGAACTAATTTTCTTTTACAAATTATGTTTTATGTTTGGATGACTTTGGTTTGTTAATGATTTGTTTAAGGGTAAAACCTCTATCTGATTTACCCAGAAAAATAAGAGTCATGGATACATGAACTAAAATGTTTGTCTGAGATATGGGTTAGCTTTGAGATTGAGTGTCTTTCTTTTATAAGTTTTCTTTATAAGTTGTTTATAAAAAAATCCCCGAATTTAAGTAGTGGGTGTATGGTCTGAAGGTAGAAAGAAATATTGGCTGTAACATTGTGTTGTTGCTTATGCCTCATATTAATTAAAACAAAAGAAAATGTAGAAGTGCAATGTTGTACATGTGCTGAGCTTCTATGTTTTATGAAATACCCAAATCAAATATACTTGTGGTTTAGCCAGATCATGAATCTGATTGAACCAGAGGTAAGGGAAAATATATATATATAGCAAATTACTCAGGACCATATGCTTACATCTTGATCCAGTGAAACCCACAGGCAAAAATAATGTGCTAAGAAGTCACTTCCCTCTTTCATGATAAAATGTTTGCTTCTGAGAATATAACTTACCAAACTCTGGATGAATACATGTTGCTTGCATTATTTATATTTCTCTGATTAAGAAGTGAGATGCAGAAGGGATTAGCACTGCTATGAAAAATAATAATAACACTTAGTAATTTAACTAAGGACTTGGGATCTTAGGGCTACCAAAGTATAGCTTGGCAATGGGAATATTGCAAGTTCACACATGGTATATTTATACCCAGGGGCCTGAGTGTGCTGGGTTAACAGAGAAAGGTCCCAGGCAGTGTGTGTTTAAAAAGGAGAAAGTAGCTAAAGACCCTATTATATTTGATAATGAATTCTAGGAATAAATTCAGGAGAGGTCTGGGCAAAATCCCTAATGGCCAGTAAAGTTGAAAAGGGGATGATAACTGAATTGATGTTTGTATTTGGTTGTTTTGGTGCTTTTTATTGATGAATCTTATGATTGTTTTCTATGAATCAAGTCATTGAGAATTTGTTTAACACTGATATGAATGCACATGCCTCACAAAAACATGCACATAGAAGATACTGAGTTTCTTATTCTTGCAATTACTGGAATACAAATAGAATTGAATAAGATCATGTTTTCAGTTAGATTATTCACACCAGACAAATAGTCTGACCCTTTTGTGTTTATGCACCATTGGGTGTCTCATATTCATATGGGGCAGTTCATGGTGGTTTTGCAGGGAAATAGGAATTGCTTTGATCAGGCTTGGATGTTAAACTGCTTAAGATTTGGATGCTATGTTTTTAAAAGACTTTGCTGAAGTAAACTACACCTTCATGATGAACTAGATTAAGACCTATTGTTTAAAATTACTTTGAGAAACCAATGTATGGTTAATTGCTGTTTTGTAGTTGTTAAACTTATATGTCTCAGCTGAACTATGTGCTTTGTTTTGTTAAATGCTTTGCTAAGAAAAATGAATTCTAAGCTTCAAGAACAGTTAGGCTAAATGGTAGAAGATCTAAGATTAAAAGAATTTGTGGTTTGTATGTATATCTATAGATCTGGCATAAGAAAATCCATGTTCAAGTCAAAAAGAAAATCTGATAGAAAGAGTTTGAATTGCTTTGAAAAGAAAATATTATAGCAGGTATTTTGTAACTGAGTAGTGCAATTCAGAATAAGGCTAACATAGCCATTTTTCTTGAACCTGGGTCAAGCCAGCAACCAAGAGTTTAAATCAAATTTTCAGATATGTTTCATAGCCAAAGTATATAATAGGTTCAGGCAATTATGTTGACAGGAGAAAAAAAAAACAAAAAATGGGTTTGAACCGACCAGCATAGCACTCGAACTCGTGACCTCTCATGTGTTAGTTAGGCGCGTTTCCATTACGCCTAGATGTTGCTTGTGTTCACTTAGGATCCACTTTCTTTTAGCCTGAGTTTGATACTATTCAGACTTTAACACAATTATTCATATTAAAAAGCTTGCTTTCCACTGATTTTTACTTGATCATTCCTTGATTCGAATAACAGACTAAAGTACATGTTTCCAGTGGATTCTGTGGTCAAAAATCAGATTACAATAATTAATCTTTTTAAGGAATTATCACTTTTTAATAGATTTAAAAGGAATCCTACTTACATATTAACATGCTCTGATTATAGTAGAATGTAACATAGATATCTTCATATATGTATGTTAGGGTTGATTTAGATTTAAAACAATATTTTTATATTGTGAAAGATCCTGGATATATTTTGTTTGTTGGGGAAAGTAAATGACCCTGGGAAATATATTTGTAATGAATGATATATCTATATATCATTTCTTAAAAAAAAAAAATCCTTATGAAATTAGGGTGGAAATTAGGAGGGTCATCTCACCCACTTTGAAATCTAAAAATGGACGTCGATGATGCTGCAACCATCATCATAATCATTTTCAAGTGATAAAGCGAGTTCAATATTATATTGCACAACACTTAGTAAACAAAGCAGCTAAGTAAGTTTTCCATTATATCTATTTGAGTTACATAGCTCAATACATCATCTTTAGCCCTTTCTGTATTCCCATACAGGGGTAAATACAATAAGAAATTAGAGTAGTGTAATGTTTGACATATGAAAATGCCAACACGACATGTAACCAGTTATAATTTATGGTTTTACACACTGGAAATTTCAAAATACTTTTATTCTCCAGATAAGCCTCCTGCTTATCCTTCTGAGTCTTTACTCATCCTCCCAATATATACCAGTCTATTCCATAAACTCAACCTACTTGAATGAGTATTCGTGAGTTTATCGGAAATAATAAAACAGGGGTTAGACAAAAATCCTGGAATGAGTAAAATCTTCACCCTAATCGTCCATAGTGAGACACACTGCTAATGCAGAACGTGATTCCCTTCACTTTTTCATCATAACAATATACATCATGTCATATAAACAAGCATAATCATCAAGATCAACCATGTGCATCACATTCAATCCATAAGTATACCCTACACTTTTCATTCAACTATGAACCATGTCATATTTAAATTTTCAATCTGAATTAAGTATACCTTGTACTTAGTGTCCACTTATGAACTAGGTCATACAATCATCAACCATTCATTCAAACATCACCTAATCTCTAGATTTAGGTGTTCATCGTTATGTTATCATTAACTTATTTTGTGATTAGATCTCTAGGCCTTTCTATCACTAATTTTATCTTTTCTCGAATAATGTCGCATGATGAAATGGCCACTCACTGCACCAATGGGAGCAACTTTGACTAGAGCCCCCTGACTCTCCTAAGAGTTCAAATGTAAGCACTCTGAATACATTCTAGTAAGCATCCTTACTATGCGTCAATAGCCCCTTTTTGTTCCTGAACCGCTTGTTATCCCACCTTTTGGGCAAGGCCGTGACACCAAGGAATTGACTGGAAACCAAAGACGGTTCATCCCGAAAACCAGTTATACAAAGGTTCGCTATGGGTGCTGGTAAATTTTGCCTGAGTCCGGATCGAGGTACAATTAACATGACACGACATGACAATCAAAGCTATGAAAGCCAACGTTCCAAATTTCATGTCAATCGGAGTTCATATGCTCAAGATATGATCGATGCAAATCAAGTAATGCTTCCATTCGTATCCATCAATCCACCTCCTTCATATCGGTTTCATTCGAATCCATCCAAGGCAACCTTCTTTGTATCCCTCCTCGTTCGCATCCATCCAAAGCGGCCTCCTTCGTATCCATCGGAATCAAGCTAGTTCGCATCCATGGAACGCACATGGCTCGTATCCATTCACATCTCGTTCGTATCCATCCCACAAGCACCATTTCGTATCCATTATGTCTTTCCCACTCCGCATCCATCGTACTAGTTCCACTTCATATCCATCATGTCCGCCATGTTTCGTATCCATCATCTGAAGATGTTTCATATCGCTTCGATACGAAACAACACCTAAAAACATAAATACTCGGTGATCGATACGAAGAGAGTCAGGCTATAACAAATATCGATACGAAATGAAACTAAAAACATCGACATGAAGTAGCTATGCATCATCGATATGAAGTGGAGCATGGAACATCGATATGAAAAGCATTGCCTAGATCGATACGAAGAGAACACATTCAAGTGAAGGACTCGGTCGCTCGGCATAAAAAGTGGATCGATCCTAAAAGTTAGCGCCGCGTCATCGGTCATCACGTGCCCAGAAGCAATGCGAACAGAAGCGATGCGAACTCGGTAGCCTTCAACAAATCCAAACTTGCATCGATCATAACTTGAGGTCTATAAGTCCAAATGCTACCAAATTTTCACAGGAGCTTGCATACAACCCTAAGAATGTACCTGACAAATTTTAGCCTCAAAGGACCATTTATGGATCGATACGAATTCAATTCGTATCGCTCCTGGATCGAGTCGAAATTACCCGAACTCGCTCCCGTGGTCCCACTCATGTGAGAGAAGAAGTCTTCCGATATCTGGGCGAAATATTTGCTGCCTACGCCTATAAATAGTGACCCTAGACCTATAGAAAATTGACTTTTGGCTCTTCTGCGTCCAGACTCTGCCGAAATTACTATTATACTAGGATTATACTGTTATAACACATTGTAAACAGCAAGAAAAAATCAATAAAATCCAGCCATTTCATAGTGGACGTAGGCCATACGCCGAACCACTCTAAATTCGTGTGTTTCTACACATCTGCTTATCTATTACTGAAAACCGAACCACTTTAAATTCGTGTGTTTGACTATTGGGCAACCGAGGGCTGGCCCATCAACCAGCCATCAGACCGGACCCTCCTCCTGAGGAGGTACTGTTCCTTACCATATTACTGACAACCGCGCTACCACCGTCACCGCTGAGTTGGGAGCTGATGCCCGAAACCGAACAGATCCGAACAGTCGCCAACATGAGTATACTCCCGAGCCTTATGTTCTTGAGTACCTAGAACCAAGGAAGCAAGATATGGACTGTCGACCGCAACCGGCCCATCCTCGCATTGTGGAATCCGACCACACCTTGGCTTAGCATGCCCAAAATGTCCAGATGCCGGACATCCCGACAATGATCCATCAGATGATCCGAGAAATTCAAGGTCTCACCAATGACGACTGGGGAATCTCCTAGAGTCATACCCCTTTTACCGATGATATCCTCTTTGCTGAACCGCCTCGGCGATTCAGAATGCCAACTCTACCTATTTATGAAGGGAGCTCTGATCCTAACCAGCACATTTTAAAGTACGAATGGTTAATGAATGCTGCACGAGCCGATGATGCGGTCAAATGCCAAAGTTTCCCGATCTCCCTAGGGGGCATAACGGCTATGTAGTTTACTCATTTACCACCCCGATCCGTCTCGTGTTTCGACCAGTTGGCAACGAAGTTTGTTGAAAAGTTCCGCATACATGTCACAAGGCCGAAAGATGTTAATACCTTGTCTAGTGTCACTCAAGCTCCCGGAGAGACACTCAGACATTATCTGGAGAGGTTTCATGCTGCATGCGCTGAGATTAGTAATCCTAATGACAACTCGATTCTGATGGCACTGACTAATGGGATCGATCCTGATTCCGAATTTGGCAACTGGTTGGTCAGAAAACCCCCTGCGTCATTGGACCGTTTCTATTCCAAGGCAGCTCAGTTCTTGAGACGAGAGGATGCGAAACAGTCTAGGAAAAAGGATAACGCAGGCCCAGTGTGGAAGGAATCCAGAACAATGTTGCTATAAAACAAACCGGGGAGAGTTACGGAAAAGTGCAGTTAAACATACAGAATAAACAAAATCAGCAGAAAGGCGATGGAAATCAAAATAGGAAACGGGATCAGAATCGTGGGCCAAGACGTAGAGCTCTTATGTTTGACATTTATACTCCTTTGAATACATCTTTGGAGAATGTGTACTTGCTGACCTGCAATTCCATTCAATATAAGTAACCTGCTTCTAAGCAATCGTCAGAAAAATAGATTCAAACGGGGAAGTATTGTAGATTTCACGATAGTTATGGCCACAACACGAACAAGTGTTGTCATTTACATGATATAATCGAGAAGTTAATCCAAGAAAGAAAGTTGGAGCAGTTTGTTCGGGCACCGCAGTCCGAAGGTATGGGCCCATCGAATGAGAACCACATACCAAGTCAGGTTAGACTGGAGGAACCCGCTCGTACCGACGGGAGGTTGGTGGTTAATACTGCCAGTGGTGGTCCTCATCTAGCAGATCGGAGTTGGAGGGAAATGGAGTCGTATGCCTGCGCCATTAGGCATGCGAGCTTCAAATGTTGTAGTAATTTGGAAGACGGGGCTCCAGCTAAACAATAGAAAATGATGACAGACGACATCGTATTTCGAAACAGGGATGCCGACGATGTCGAAGCCCCAACCATTGATTCACTTGTCATTTCAGCTCAAATAGGTTCTGCTTGGATGAAGAGGATCTTGGTGGATAGTGGAAGTTCAATGAGCATATTGTTTAAGCGAGCTTATGATCAGATGAAGATTGAAGCAAAAGATTTGAGCCTTGTCAGTCTCGTATTCATGGCTTCAATGGAAGTGCGACTATACCCACGGGGATGGTGGAGCTACCAGTGCAATTAGGAGTTAGAGAACGCCAAAGAGTCTGGATATTACAGTTTGTTGTATTGTATATAGACTCGCCATACAATGCTTTCTTAGGCTGACCGGCCCTAGCTGAGTTCAGGGCTGCCATTGGCCCTTATTGTCTGACTTTAAAATTCCCTACCGACAATGAACTTGGAGTCATTCAGGGAGACCAGGCTGCTGGACGAGCCTGTTATGTTGCTGAGCTGCGGGAGGCATAGCGAAAAGAAAAAGGAAAGGGTATAGAGGAATCTCTCTGCGTCCGCTTTGCTGAGAATTGACAGTTAACACCTGGGCTAAGGCCCGAGCACCCCAACCAATTCCCAAGGGATCTTGATCCAAGAGATACCGAAAGTGAAGACGAAAGTAAAGACAGTCAAGCTTCCCCGACCAAGCTGACGATCGATGTTTCGATCGATGATAATGATGACTCTAAAATGATAAAGATTGGATCTTAGCTAAGCCAACAGATGCAAGATGAATTGGTTGAATTTCTTCGAGCAAACCTCGACGCGTTTGCCTGGGCGCACTATGACATGTGTGGGATCTCGCCGGACATCGCGAGCCATACATTGAATATTGACCCGCAACATGTCCCAATCAAGAAAAAAAGGCCTGGTATGGATCTAGAGATATCTACCGCCCTTAAGGAAGAGGTAGATAAACTCAAGTCGAACGGGTTTACCCGAGATGCATTATATCCGGAATGGGTGTCCAATCCTGTACTTGTCAGAAAACCTAATGGGAAATGGAGAACATGCATTGATTACTCAGACTTAAATAAAGCTTTCCCTAAAAGCAGCTTTCCACTTCCCTAAATCGATCAGCTTGTAGATTCAACGGCTGGACATGAACTCTTATCTTTCATGGATGCATATTCCGGCCACAACCAGATACCCATGCACTTACCCGATCAGGAGCATACCAACTTCGTCACCGATCTGGGAATTTATTGCTACAAAGTGATGTCGTTCGAACTTAAGAACGCCGGGGCAACCTACCAACGGCTAGTTAATCAAATGTTCTCTAACCAGATCGGAAGAACCATGGAGGTATATGTGGACGACATACTTGTGATGTCGTTATTCTCCACCAATCATATCAGAGACCTGGAAATGATGTTCCACATCCTCCGAGAGTACAGAATGAAACTCAACCCGTTGAAGTGTCACTTTAGGGTCGCGTTTGGAAAATTCCTCGGATTTATCGTCAATGCTCGAGGAATCGAAGCCAATCCCGAGAAAATCTGGGTAATCAGAAATCTCGAGACTCTAAAGACTATAAAGCAAGTTCAGAGCCTCAACGGGAAGGTAGCAGCACTGAGCAGGTTCATTTCAAAATCCACCGAAAAATGCATTCCCTTCTTTGATCTGATCAGAATAGGAAAACATAATTTTGAATGGACTACATAATGTGAGGGTGCATTCCGAGTGTTGGTTCAACACATGTCTACACCGCCCATTCTGTCAAAGCCTATTGATCATGAGAGATTGTACATCTACTTGGTGGTGTCAGAAAATGCAATCAGTGCTGCCTTAATTCGGTAGGAGGACTGGGTACAACGGTTGGTATATTACATTAGCAAACGACTGACCGGAGCAGAGAGAAATTCTCCAAAGCTGGAAAAGTTGGCTTATTGTCTTGTCATCATGCTGTGACGCCCCACCCCGAGACCCACATTAACAAAGAGTATTACTGGGTAATACTGTATGCTAATGCAGAGAATAGGGCTGGATAGAAGCGACCATCTATAGCCTTGTCTTAAATATCTATTGAATATGTCGACAAATGCCATATATTTTTTCTATCTCACGTGGATCGAGATATCCAATAAATACTTAATACAAAGCCATAGATGGCTATAGGATCTATCAGAACAAAATACAACAACTCGAATGCAAAACACATCAAAGAACAGTAGATCATCACATATATATACATATACAAATACATCACAGAGTATACAAAATGATACATGTCAAGTGGTATAGCAACCACAATATACAAGCGAGTCAAAAGAATATACATATCAGAGTAGCAGCCCAAAAAGGACTACACAAAAAGCTATAACAAAAAGAGCTAGCAGAAATAGAGTCCATTGCGGAAGCATAATAGGCTAAGTCCAAATGTACCTAACTTGAAACACCTCGGTCTGACACAAGTATAAAATACATGGGTCAGTCTAGCTAAACAAATCAGTTTACGAGGATAAGCGATAATATGAGCATAAGGATAATGTGATACTATTCTCAAGTAAGAAGGAACAATTAAAGAGTATGATTACATCAAGTGATAATATGGTATCACTACACATACATATAATCTCAAAATAGATAAAATAACCCATAAAACGCTAAAAGTAGCCAGCCTCATATCATCGGCATTCATAAAACATCAAATATGGTTTAGGGGAAAACCTAAACCCGCCATCTTGGCAAACCTAAAACATGCATAAAGAGATCTCATCTCAAACATGCCATAAGGCAAATATCTCCAAAGAGGAGAATAAAATCTCAATTAAACGCCAAAAGGAAAATCTCATATAACGCTAGTGTAGGCAATTCAAATCTCAAAAATAGAACTTCCAAGAGTTCAAATTCCCGAAAGGTAATCGCCACAAATATATATCGAATGGTTCAAAGGACCATTCCGGAAAGGGTGATACACTAGGGAAAATAATCAAAGAAACCATCTCAAAAGTGTTTGCATGTGCATGTGACCGAAGCCTTGCCAAGTACTGTTATCTCAAATAGATACCTCGCCTGAAGGAAAAACGTCACAATGACAAATACGCCGCAATGGCAAATACGCCGTGATGGCAAATATGCCATGATGGCAAATACGCCGCAATGGCAAACGTCTCAAAGACAAATACGCCGCAATGGTAATGACCCGAAGGTCCAGTACTGGCACGCCACAATGGAAAATGTGTCACACATTCTCAAATAGGAAACCGAATAGTGTTAACGTGCATCCCATACCACACGTTTGCATTAAACGGTTTACTAATCGCTAGTAAATTTCACACTCAAAGCAGTAAAAAGTTTACCTCATCTCATCGGTAAACTCGACCCGAAGGACAAAACGATCAAACGGACAAGTCATGAATTAACCGATAAGATAAACGCACGTGTCCCATACCACGTATTTTACCAAACCATTTAATTCTCCTTCTCATTCGCTCGAATAGTGCAAAAACGTGTATTATATATATAAAATAATTTATTTGAGAAAACCAGCTTTTAAAACCATTTTCCAAAATCAATTTTGAAGACGATATTTGAAAATTCCCTTATTATAGAGAATAATACATTTTGTAGCTTAAAGTAATTTAAAAATATTATATAATAATTATTTTAAATGCCAATTTATTTTAAAAACTATTTCAAAATTGTTTGGATAAATCTGTGCTCGAAATCAAAGGAATCACTCAAAACTGTCATTCAAATTCATTTCAAATTCAATTCAAATTTGAATTTCAAATTCATCAAAGCTTGGCTAGCCTATTGATAGGCATCATAGCCCTCAAAACATTTCAGAAATATCACAAAAACATGAAGTAAAAAGTCAAAAATCGGATGGAAAAAGAACATAAAACACTTAGGCAAAATAATACCCAGGTCTGAAATCTTCTTTGGGTTCAACTTTCGGACATAAAACGGTGGCCGAACGACCTTTGATTGAACTAAAAATTGGTGTGCATAAAGAAGAAAACTTTATCTTTCAAGAAAAAAGAATCAATGAATTCAAAAAGAAAATGAAAAAGTTACGTTGTCTCAAACATGGACTCAGACCATGTTTGTAACAGTTCAACAAGAATGTGCCTAGGCCTAAATATCCATTCTGGGTTCAACTTGCAGGAATAAAACAGAGCAACAAACGACATCGGATTGAGGTCAAAATTGGTATGCATATAGTAGAAGACTTTATCTTTCAAACAAAAAAAGAATCATGCAATTTGGATAAAGTATGAGGAAGTTACGATGTCTCAAAGTTGAACCCAGGCAGTGTTTTCACAGTAAAAATCTGGGCAAAAACATGCTCCGTGTCAAAGTTCGGCAGCATATTTCTATAAGCTATATAGGTCGAAATCACTTGAAATTTGGTATGCTTATAGTACAAAACTTTATCTTTCAAAAAAAAAAGAATCATGCAATTTTGTTAAGGGAGGGAGTCTATAACAACCCGGATTTGGAGTATACCTTTCAATATTAAATTATAATGATAATTATGATTTAATATTGTAAATTGAGTAAAAGATTGGTGAAAATAAATTGTTTATTTATTATAAACAATGAATTTAGGAAATAATTATTTAAAATAAAGCATAAAGCTTTATCTTAATGGTTTGGGTGATAATAAATGTGAGAATAATTTTATTTGAGTGAAAATGCAATAATTTTGTTAATTATTGCTTTGTGGCCTCTTTTAATAATTTTTAAATGAAGTAAGCTCTTTTTAATAAGTGGTTAAGTAAATAAAAAGGAGAAAATGTGATTAAAAATAAGTTTTGAGTGTAAATAATATTTGTAAATGAATTGGAACATTTTTACAAGTAAGAAAATGTAATTTGTTGAATTTTAAAAGTAATAAATGTGGTATATTACAATTAAATGAATAAAAAGTGCATTTTATTCAAAATAAAGGAAATTAACAATAAAAATGTTTAAAAAGAGTAAATTATCATTTTAAATGATAGAAAATGTAAAATTTAAGGATGCCTCGAGAAAGCTCCGTCTTTATTTTCAGGCTCATGCTATCACTGTATACACCAACCAGCCATTATGATAGGTCCTTACGCGGCCTGAGACGTCTGCTATGTTACTCAAGTGGAATATCGAGCTGAGTCAATTCGACATCACCTATACACTGAGGCGAGCCATTCAAGGACAAGTCCTAGCAGATTTCATCGCTGAATTCACTATCCGAAGGACTTTCCCGAAACCAGTGAATCTCCTAAATATGTCTGGAAGCTACATACTGATGGTGCATCGAATGAACGCTGCTCAGGCGCTGGGGTTGTACTCGAAACTCCTGAAGGCCGATCTATTTGCTTGCTTTAAAATTTGATTTCCGTGCGACTAACAACGAGGCCGAATACGAAGCCCTGCTTGCCGGACTTAGGCTTGCCAAAGATTTAAGAATTATTACTGTGGAGATTTACTGCGATTCATAATTGGTTGTGTGCCAAGTTCGGAGGGAGTATTAGGCCAGAGACCGAAGGCTGGTTATTTATCTTGCTCGGGTTCAGGAAATATTGAATCAATTCGATTATTATGCCATCTATTGCATACCCCGAGAACGCAATCAGAAAACCGATTCCTTGGCAAAGTTAGCCAGTACCGGTGAGGCACAGCAGATGGGACTCGTTCCCGTAGAAACATTATCTTCCCCGAGCATTGATCTTATGGAAACAGACTGGATATTTGAAGTCATTCCCAATAAGGAGTCATGGATGACTCTATTCAGAAACTATCTCAAGTACGGGACCCTACCGAAGCGCAGGAGTGAAAAAAGACAAGTTCTTCGAAAGGCTTCGCGATTCACTATTCAGAATAGAGTCATATATAGAAGAGGATACTCTATTTCTTTACTCCGGTGTATTGCCCACGATGAAATCAAACGAGTATTGCATGATGTACACGAAGGAGAATGTGGCGATCACACCGGGGGCCAAGCTCTTGCCAAGAAAGTGCTCCGATATGGATACTATTGGCCGACTGTAAATCGCGATGCATCGGATTACGCCAGGAAATGTGACAGATGTCAGAAGCATGCTCGGATTTCGAGAGCCCCGCCTACCGAAATAACTCAGATGGTCAGTCCCTAGCAGTTCACAATATGGGGCATTAATATTATTGGTTCTCTACCTCTAGCTAAAGGCGGTGCGAAGTACACCATCGTTGCAGTTGATTACTTCACCAAATGGGCAGAAGCTGAGCCCCTTGCTACTATCACAATGAAGAAAGTGATCAACTTTGTTGTACGCAACATTATTTGTCGATTTGGCCTCCCACATACCATAATCACTGATAATGGAGCACAATTTGACAGTGTTGAATTTAAGAATTTCTATCAATGGTTCCACGTCCAAAAGAAGTTCTTTGCAGTTGCACACCCTTAAGCAAATGGGCAGGTTGAAGCTGTTAATAAAGTTATAAAGTCCATTCTAAAGAAACGACTGGAAAAGGCTAGGGGCAGATGGATCGATGAACTTCCTATGGCCCTATGGGCTTATCGAACAACCCACAAGGTCATGACTGGCCACACTCCATTTTCATTTTCCTACGGTTCATAAGCCGTTATTCCAGTCGAGATCGAAGTACCTTCTCATTGTGTGACATATTATGATCCGAAGACGAATGCTATATTACTTGCTGAATATCTGGACTTATTGAATGAGAAGGAGAAGAGGCTGATTTGGTGCAGCCGTGTACCGAAGTCGAGTCGCCCGATTGTACAATGCCAAGGTTCGACCCCGAACCTTTGAACTCGGTGATCTCGTCCTTAAGAGAATTTACCCAGTTCCTTCACATATGAAACCAACATGAGAAGGGCTGTATGTTATTGAACGAAGACTTGGAGGCGACACATTTAAATTATCGACCATTGACGGTCTTACTCTGCCGAGATCCTGGAACAACGAAAGTCTTCGTCGCTACTACACATAACAGGCTTTATTTATCCATTCAGTCTGCTTTTCATTTACAATTTGTTTATGCATTTTGAAATTTGAATTTGTAATAAGGCAACTAACTTTGCCGTATTTTCTTATTTGAGCAATAAAATGCAATCTCTTCGAGCCAGAGCAGTGATTTTGAAAATGCATCATACGACCATCGCAATGCACAGAGAGCTAAATTCCATCCTACGGTGGGATTTATTCAAATAGGGAGTGACCGTGATACGACCGGTCACTCGCTAAGTGAAACCCGAGCTCGGGCTCAAGTCATCACACTGAAGCCAAAAAAGGATTGATACATGACAATCCTTTAATTAACTCTGGCTCTTAGAGTGCGGGCTGGAGTATAAACTTACAAATGTGGTTTCGAAGAGGGTGGATCCGTCCACCTAACGACTTCGCTCGTGTTTATGCCAAGTTCGAGGAGGATGGACCCGTCCATCTAATGACCTCACTTGTTAACTCAGGGTGGATGTGATTCGACCATCCACGATCCTGATACATCTATCGTTCTCGGAGTGCGAACAAAATTCTAAAACTCACAACTTATGTGATTGACCGTCTGTTAACTAACTCCAGATTCCCAGAGTGCGAACTGGAGTATAAACATCAACTAACTCTAAGTCCCCAGAGTGCGGATTGGAGTATAAACACAAACCGGGTGTGAAACGACCACCCGTAGGACCACTCCGAGTCCCCGAAGTGCAGACCGGAGTAAAAACGCAAATCGGGCGTGGCTGACCACCCACGAATCAATCTAAGTCCCCAGAGTGCGGACGAAACTCTACATATCAAACAGATGTGACTGACTTCCCATATAGTAACTTAAGTCCCCGGAGCGCGGACATATCTCTAAATCTTAAGCGGACGTAACTGACCACCGACGAACAAGTGCAATCCCCAGAGCGTGGATGTGATCATCGATAGATGAGCGAGTATGATTCAACCACCCAAACTCATCTTGCTTCAGCCTCATTTCAAAAAGTTAAGCTTGATGTATTAAAGGCGAAATGCAACTACCGACAGATCTTTTCAATTTATCCCTAGAACTGGGGGCAAAACTTGAATACCAGCTACTGATTGAGACAACGCAATATTAAAACTCGACCTAACGTTCGATCATAACCCGAAGTCGTGGCTTCAGGACTTAATGACTAAACTCAGGTCCGATTCGAAGACTAAAACTTCACAAGTACATCAAATGGAAGTTCGAACGCTGAAATACTTGATCAAACAAATACAAACTGTGCTGAAGAAAAAATGAAATTTTATTTTAACTATTCTTTAGAAAAGAAGGACAAGTACAAAAATTTTTCCAAGAATTCCTACTAGCGAGGGCCGAATCCACATCTATACACGGCCTACAAGAAGCAAAAAGAAATTCCTATCTGTCTACCAAAAATGAGGCAAAAAGACATGCCTTTTCTCTCACTTTCTTCTTCATCCTCCCCAGCGTTGACCCACTGGAGCTACCACTCGGATGCCTCTTCGAGCCTTTGCTTTTTGACGGTTGATCTCCAACCGGGGATATTATGGTAACCTCTTCCTCCGAACTCATATGAATTGGAATACTTCCTGAAGGCAGAGTCGGAGGATAGAATCGATGTTGGAATGTGCAGAAGGCACACTGGTGTCGATAGTGGTACCACCGGGAGAAATCATTCGTAGAAAAGCTGGACCAGGGCCCGCCATCCTACCTCCAATACCACTGGCACGCGCGGCCGCTTTCATCTCGGCATTGATCTCAGCTATTATTTCTTCTTCATGAAGTGTTTACGCGTTTGTGGGGATGCTAGCAGTTGGGCCCGAGGAGCTGATCACGGGTGCGCCTCCGCCCATGACAAATGGCAGATCAAAAAAAGGGTCGCTGTGATGACCAAGAAGTTCCTCCATCATCTGTTCATCGAAAGTAAAAGTGCTCCCCTGCGCTCCATCGGTTGGTGCAGTGGTCGTTGTAGTGGTTGCTTCTATTATGAGGGCCTCCTGCATGTGATGCGGCTCTTCGGTTGTAGGGGGCACGGCTGATGTAGCTCCTATCACTGAATAGAGACAAAGATAAAGTCATTAGTGATTACTTCAAGCAACGCTTCCGACTTTGAATTAGCGTAAGAAATGTGCAGAATATATTTCTCAGATTGGCTCGCGGGTGGTGGAGCAGCTTCAGAAACATGCTCGCAAGCTGGAGACAAATGTGGTTGATCAGGATTGTATGTGGGCACAGATTGAGGATCAACCGTAGGAGAAGATTCGGGATGGGTTGGCATTGGAACTTCGGGGCCCGCATCATGATGCTCAACGCCAGAACCCTCTCCAGTTTCCGAATGCTGAGTACCGAGCTTCTCCTTCTCTAATATGATAGTGATGTCATGGAGAACTCTTCTTTCTTCCTCACTTAGCATCCGATTGTCCAGTTCAAATTCAATGATAGATTTAGCTTGATGCTCTTCCTTTTCATCTTCCACCAAGCGGCACCAAGCATTGTATAGGTGTGACGGATAGTTTTTAAGCCAGGTCAAATTTCGATGCTTCAAGACGTGGGCGTTATATGTGATAAGAAGATCTTCGATGTCAGTCTCTAACCTGGCCTTCGCCGCTTTCACTTCGCTCACAACCCTGGTTTCGGCTTCCTGAACTTTTAGCGTTGCCGCATCCCTTTCATCCCTAACCACCACCGCCTGTTCACATGCTTCCTGGGCGACTTTGTTTGCAACTTCTTTCTCTTTGACGGTTTCGACAAATTTGGCTTTGAGCTCTTCAAGCTCTTTAAGCGCCTCGTCTCTTTCGGCCATAACTATGGTGTTCCGATGTCCCATCTCCTCAACCAGGGCTAAGTGTGTCCGCCTTATCTCTTCCATCCGCCGAGTTGCTTCATCGGCCCTTTTATTGGCCTCTTTCTCTAAATTTCTCGCGAACTCATTCTCATTATTGAGCACCTGGATTATGCGATCCTTCTGAGCGAGAATGGTCCCTAATTTTTCGATTGTCTTCGCTCGCTCGAAGGCCATCGCTGATACTTTGTCTGCGGTCTTCATCCATTCCCAGTATTGGCCATAAACATCATGAATGCAGTCATGCATTGTTTGTTCTGCCTCAACAGGAGTTCTCTTTAAGTGCGGGGGAAAGACGAAGCCATCAAAATAGATATTTGGGAAGTCCTTTTTCAGCTTAGCAATTCCGATCGCTCCTTCCCCGGTAGGCTCTATGATGGACTGTTCAGTAACGATGGGAGTTTCGGCTTCGGTCCTCTGACGCTGTTGATCGGGCCTTGGTGTTTGGGAAAGTGGCATGTGACGCGAAGATTCATGGATTTGTTTGCCAGAACCTGAAGGTTGTGTTGGACCTCTAAGTGGCGGAGAGCATGACCAAGAACGGCGCCTGTACTCCCTCTCTATCCCTTTCATAGCGCTCCCTCTCCTGGCTAGAGTAGCCACGATCGCGGTCTCTATCAGCCTCACGTCTGCGAGACTCGTGATATGAACTAGACGAATGGCGTGCAGAACAGAGGCTGCCAAGCATAGATCCTCGCTTCGACATTGTGCTTGTAAAATGAAAAGAGAAACAGAGTTAGTAATCTCCAGAAATGAATAGCTTATGATTGGAAATCGTGTAGTGCCATGAAGTGTATGTATGCAAGTGCAAACCCCCTGACCAACCGGTTATATCGACCATACTCGTAGGAAGTGACTCGCTTAAATCTAAAGCGCTTTGAAGCCCTTCCAATCCGGTGTCTTGTTGGAGCGACACATAATCCAGAATTGGAATGTCAATGAGTCCTTCGAAGGGATTCTCCATTTGTGGGGGAGGAGCCTCCGAGATTCTAACATTGGCGGCTGGCAGGGACATGACCACAGATTTCCATCTTGAAGACTTGTGAAGCTTATGATCGACCGCCTTGCTCTTTCCCTCTGAATGTCGAGGACTATCTGAAGGCCCGACTACGGGTTCGTCTTCGGTGAGCTTATCCTCTTTACCACCCTACTCAATAATTACTACTCCAGGCACCTTAGGCCCAGCCCGTCTTGTCGGAGCTGCCCTAAGAGTTCCTTCAGGCCTTATGCTCTAGTCTCTATCAATCAGCCCAAAGACCCTTAAATTTTCATCCGCAAGTACCGAGTCGATCTCTCTAATCTCACCCGGTACCTCTTGAATAATCCGCACTATTTATTTAAATTAGGCACCTTCGGGTCGTGGAATTGCTGCTGTAAAGAAAAGAAAATATTAGACTCAACGTCGATTACAACAATCTCGTTAGTCATTAGAGAAATTGCGGCACTTACGTCTAACTAATCACCATCTAGCAAATCCTAGCGAGCACCGAATGTAGAACCACTCAGTCTTGAATTTGCTAAGTCTGGTCCAGGTTCTAGTCACAACTTGGCAATTCCTGACCGCCTCTAAGAATGTGAACGAGGGATTATCTCCCCAGCTCTTGACATTGAACAAGAATCTGACTTCCTCCGAGGTCGGGGGCCGTAAGAGATGCTCCATGAAAACAATGAATAAGCTGTTCAACAATGCGTATCCATTTGGATGCAACCATGATGGGGCAATTCCTAGGTAAGATAGCACCTCCCAGATATACTGATTGAATGGTGGAAGTGTCCCAGTTATGCATGAAAATCGATTAAAAGCAGTGTACCCTTCCGGGGGAGCATGTGGCCTGTCGCTCGGCCCTGGTAACAGAACATCATTCAATGATAGCCCATGCCGCAAGAAAATTCTCCCCAACATATCTTCGGTGACATTAGATGGAATGGAATCTTGTGGGCTCCCAATGAAAGTTGCTCCTGGTGTTGGGTAGATTCTCACCACCGGTCCAAAGCTTCGCCGATCCAACCTGCTTCGCATGCAACGACCCTGCCGAACCAACTCATCCCCATGCTCTGCCGAACCAGCTCACCTCCCATGCTTCGCCGAACCAGCTCACCTCCCATGCTTCGCCGAACCAACTCACCTCCTACCACCGGACCAAACGCTGCCGGACCAAGACGTGCCAGGCCAGATCACATCAGCCCAGGCCCACCAGTAGCTATATACATCCTAGACCCCTACCCCCAACCTCACTCTATAAATAGAGGGGCAGGGGTACAACAATGGGGGACAAGTTTGAGAGCTCAAGCACGGAGAGAACTTTCAAACAACTTTCTTTTACTTGTATCAAAGCTTTGTACTTGTAATCAAAACAAGAGAAGAGAAATAACATATAAAGTGGACGTAGGCACATTCTGGCTGAACCACTATAAATCTGCGTGTCTTTTTACAGTTTAGCCCTTGCTTTTCATATATTTGCATAAATAACCCAAATCACTAAGAACAACATAAGATCTACTAAATCATACAACTTTGAGGTGTTTGTCCATTTTTTGTGCAAACATTTTTGGTGCTTTCACTGAGAGCTAGAAGCTCGAAGCTTCAGCTTCATCCACTTAACAGTTTTCCTAACAGCATCGTTCGCCACTTGGAAAACATGCCTCCCAAACAGAGAAAAGATGTTAACAAAGGAAAAAACATCGCATCCAGCAGTCTTCCAGATCCAGCTGTCACGGATCAAGTAAATCGTCCTCCTCCAGCAGCAGTAACAAATGAAGGACAGGCTAACCCAACCACTCCTGCCACAGAACAGCCTGCAGCAATTACTAGAGCAGATCTGGATAGAGTTGTGGTTGAAGTAACTAACCGCTTCACGTCCCAACAGGAAGCCTTGGTGGACCATCTCATGTCACGCTTAAGGGACGCTGAAGAATCCAACCGCAACACTGAATCATGGGGCGAGTCCCAGTCTGGAGGATCTCAGAGACAACAAAGATCTTCCTTCTTCGAAGGAGCTAACGGCAGAAGTAGCCATGGTAGGAGCCGAGACCGAGCACAGCCCGAAGTTAGGCCTGAGGAAACGTTTGGTACCGAACCCAACGGGGGAGGTACCGGGCGAAGGTCAACTGTAGCTGAGCCTGTCATGCTGCCTAACCATAGAAACGCCAATGAACGGGGCCGAGCTAGAGTCCAGCCCGAAGTTGGACCCGAGGAAGTGCTTAGATCAGAACCCAGCAGGGGGAGATCAAGGCAAGGGCCAACTGTAGCTGACCCGAGCATGCTCCTAGAAGACCAAAGGCAGCTACTGGAAAATATGAGGAATGATAGACGATACCATCCCTACAGGTCATCTGGACGGAATCAATCCCACAGAACAGAACCAAACTCGTTTCTATCTGCTCCAAATTCTGATGAAAGGATGGCGCGCTTATTCAGAGAGTGCGTCCAACGGGAGCAAAGAGATCGAGGGATAGGCACTAGGGCGACCAGCCCTTTCGCCTGCAACATTGAAATTGCTATCACCCCCCGAGAATGGAAGATGCCAATAATGGAACCTTACAAAGGAACCTACGACCCCGTTGTACACTTGCCGAGATACACACAACATATGCTCATGAGTGGAGCGACAGAGGGAGTACTGTGCAAATGCTTTCCACTCTTCTTAGCAAACCTCGCTACCTCCTGGTTCTGTCATCTACCTCAGGGATCCATCAGCTCATGGGAAATGTTGAAAGAAAAGTTCATCAGCCAGTTCCGCATTCATGTGGAACAACCTAAGGATGCTTATTCCCTATCCAGTATCAAGCAGAAACCTGGAGAGAAGCTGCAGCAATACCTAACCCGATTCAATGCCGCAACGGCCACAGTCCAAGATGCCGACGAGAAGCTTATCTTAATGGCCCTCTGTAGTGGTGTGCATCCTTATACTAAATTTTCTAGAAGATTGACAAAAGAAAAACCAGCTACTTTACCCGATTTTTTCTATGAGGCCGGGAAATATATGAGGCTTGGAGACGCTGCCACTAAAGGGCAGTCGGGGCGACAAAATAAGGCAGCTTACGGCAGCACGTCCGCTGTAGCAAAGGACGTTCGAAGGGATGCTTCTAGAGACAATGCTGGGGGCAAGAAGGGAGAAAAGTGCTTGTATCGGCGAGGACCGAGATTTGACGCTTATACTCCTTTAAATGAAACGATCGAAAACATCTCCCGGGACACTCAAGAGGAAGTTAGATACAAACGCCCACCGCACAAGAAGAAACCAGATATCCTAAACTTGAGAAGCTAGCCTATTGCCTACTAATCACATCACGGAAACTGCGTCACTATTTCCGATCTCATTCCATCAGAGTTCTGACCGATCAACCACTAAGGCAGGTACTCCATCGTCTCGACGCTTCTGGGCGACTACTTAAATGGTGCATTCAACTAAGTCAATATGATATCACCTACCATCCTCGCACCGCCATCAACGAACAAGGCTCGGGGGCAGGTGTGGTAATAATCACTCCCAAGGGAAATGAACTACACTATGCTATAAGGTCAGGATTCACTGCCACCAACAACGATGCAGAGTATGAAGCAGCGATAGCTGGATTAGAACTTGCCTTAGAAATCGGAGCCAATTCTTTGTGTCTTCATAGCGATTCTCAACTTATTGTAAATCAAATACTAGTAGGATTCCAGGCTCGAGAAGAACGACTCATAGCATATTTAAAGAAGACCAAGTTGCTTCTCAATCGATGGGATCACTATTTAATCAAACACATCCCTCAGGAAGCAGAACCCCTAAATAAAGTATTTTTAGCAAAAGTTATTAACTTCTTGATCAAAAAATGTTCTATGCAGGTACGGAGTTCCATTCAAAATCATATCGGACAATGGACTTCAGTTTGACAGCGAGGAGTTCGCCAACTGGTGCCAAGAGCATGGAATTCACAAAAGCTTCTCATTCGCAGCTTATTCCCAGGCAAACGGAAAAGTCAAAGCCGTCAACAAAGTTCTCAAAACTCTAATAAAAAAGAAACTCGAAAAGTCAAAGGGCGCTTGGGTGGATGAACCTCCTACGGCACTATTGGCCAATCGCATGTCTTTCAGAACAACAACGGGGCATACTCCTTTTCTCTTTGGCATACGGATCGGAGGCTATGCTCCCAATTGAAACTATAGTGCCTTCCCATCGTAGGATCCACTACAACCCAGAAGAGAACGAAGAGTTCCTCCTCATGTCTCTGGATCTAATTGAGGAAAGAAGAAATGATGCAGCCCCCCAGGGCAGCAGCTCACAAGCAAAAAGTGGCAACGCAATACAACTCCAAAGTCAAGCATCGTAGCTTACAGAAAGGAGATCTTATCCTCAAGCGAATCTTCCCGCGCCCCGGAGCGCTAGATCCAATCTGGGATGGACCATATGTAATTCATAAAGATCTTCGCAATGAAGCTTATATTTTGTCAACAGTGGACGGGGAGGTGTTCCAGAGGGCATGGAACATCCAACACCTTCGTCGATACTTTTCTTAACTCATACTGCCCATATGAAGTGAATTAACAAAGAGAATCAGTGGACGTAGGCATTTTCGTGTCGAACCACTTTAAAAAACTTGTCTCTTTTTAACTTGTTCCTTCATATCTTGGCTGCTTGTTAACTGTATCCTTTTCTGTTGAACAAAATCCTGTGCAAATAGCATTTTCATTCAAGGCGCTCCGCAGCGCAACCTCTGCTGGACAAAACCTAACAGGTACTATGCGAATCTATGCCCTCGCCAATGAGACACTTTCGCTCCGGCATCCCTCTGCTGCGGGTTAACTCATTGCTCGCGACGGCCCTTAAAGCCAACTGTAATGAGCCGATTATAAGCCACCGAGAAGGCCGACTATAGCCGAGGCAGCTCATTACGGCGTTAGGCTCGCCGGCAACTGTGAACCGACTATAAGCCCCAACATAAGGTGTGGCCAGCCAGGGGCAGTTCACAGTTGACGATCGGCACCCACGCTAGCCGGCCACAGTAAATCGAATAATACCCACGATTACGGGCCATAATGGCCCGGGTAGTTACTGTGCGCGATCTCGGCTCCGATGTGTCTTAAGTGCGGCTGTGGTAAAAAAGAATTAACTCCCCGCGGAGGCATAAGATGGGTGACAAATGTCTCCAAGACCCACAGCTAGGGAAAGTGACTACAAAACCCGTTTGCCACGAACTTAAGCACATCGAAGGCCTTCCGTGATTGGAAGTTTTACTATTTCACCTATTTCAATTTTACTTAAAAAGCTTTATAACAACCCCTAAAGTACAGGATACAGAGTAGGAGATACTCGCCAATGGGTGCAGGGACTCACAATCGGATGGCAGGGCATTCAACTGCTTTCCATGCTCGGTCATACAAGATACTCAAAACTGCCATCTACAATTAGAGCATGAAAGGCGGTATTTTCTTCTTTTGTGTACAAATACATGACTATAATTTGTTCGCACCACACGCTAACATTGCAAGTCATGAAATTATGTCTTAAACCAGAACCCGACATCAAACACAATTTAATTACAAGAATATACATAGCTATATTTCTCATACGACATGTCAAAATAACAACAAACATTCGGAAGACGACAAAATCAGCTTAAGTTAAAGAATTACACATCAAGAATAGAGCTATTTATTACAAGTAGCAAAATAATTACAACTTAAAAGTTACTCTATTGTTTTAAGACTAACGTATACGGCCATGTCAAGTCTACAAAAAGAATTTTCCAGGTCTGATCAAGGGGCCGGCTGCATTGGAGTTTTATCCTTGTCCTGTTGACCACCTGTCCAGTCAGAGAAAGGACTCATTAGTGATAAGCAACCAAAGTTAATGAAGAGACTAAAAAGGAAGACTTACCAGCACCTGCTTCTTGACTATCCTGATCGTCATCCTCAACTTGCACACCTGCCTCCTCAGCAGCAAGCAACCGCATACCCTCCTTCACCGCCATCTTCTCCTCCTTGGCAAACTGGGCAGTGACCACATCCATGCTGAAAGCCACACCACCATCTCTATCCGCATCAGCCTTAGCCTCCTCCAGAGCCCGAAGATAGATCTTGGCCATGACCCTAGGATAATCATCCATCCAGGATAGGTTGCCCTGCTTCCAGGTTCGGAAGTACATGTCCTGGAGCATTTCGTCCATCATCCCCTCATTCTCCTCAAACTCCCTCATCCGGGCCTCGGAAGCCGACAGCCTTCCAACAGCAGCTTCTCTCTCCAAACGGTATCTCGAGCAGTCAACCTGAAGGGATTTCCGCATCGCCTCCATCTCCTCCTTCAGCCTAACCTGAGCGAGCTCTACGGCTTCAAGCTTCCCCGACAGCTCCTCTACCCGCTCAAGATCCGCCCTCCGAACCTCATCCACTGTCGAGATGGCCATATTTATCTGTTCCTTGCAGGCGGCCTCCATCTTCCGCAGTTCCGCCTTACTAGCCTCCTCCATAGCCTTCCCAACCATCTCCACCCTCACCTCTTTCCTCCTCTATGTCTTCCTCCTCCTGGGTAAGTGGACAATTGCTGGGGGAGGGACCGTCCGACTTCTTGAGTTTCTTACCTCCGACGGTTGGAGGTTTTGTGAAAGGTTTCCTCTTGCTACTCTCTACCGTAACACCTTCCTTAGTCTGAGCAGCCGCCCTCTCCTCCGCCGTTTCCCTCAGCTTGACTACTGACTGCTGTGGAAGGATTAAGTTATACTCCAGAAGGATCGCATTTCTGATCAGGAAGGCAGATGATCTATATTTCCCGAGAATAGCTTCTATCTCAGCCGCCGTCTGAACCAGGCGGTCAGTCTCCACAACCGCAAAGCCACCTGTCGCTAGCAAAAATGAGAAAGTATGAGAAGAAGCATCGCAATCGTAATGGAAATTATAAGTAAAAGCATCAACTTACGTCCAGAAGTAAAGCGCCGAATTGAAACGGAGTCGTCCCTGACAAAGAACCATTCCTTCTTGAACATGCTGAACTTGGAATACAGATCCAAGACCGCTTGAAAGTCACAGCTGACTCCAAGCTAATGTATGGGGACCCCTTCTTATAGCCCCTCAGATTATATAGATACCGGATCTCTCGATTGGAAGGAGCACGACCATACTTCCTCTGGAAAATGACGAAGAGGCTCACCAGTATAGCATAGGGGTTGGGTTGAAGCTGGAATGGGGCCACCTTTAGATACGTGAGGAAGCTGGCTATCCAAGCGTTAAGAGGAGGAATGGCACCACACATGTAGTGGTATCTGCTGTAGGCGAAGTACCCTTCAGGAGGGTCATACGGCATAACGTCTCTCCCAAGCAATAGCAAGTGCGCCCTATCGATTCCAAAGGATCGGGAAATGACATCAAGCTGCTCCTCCTTGAGGGAGCTAGGAAAGCAATCGGGCGGGGAGTTCAGAAATTCCTGAGGGCCGTACCCATCCACTAGCGATCTCGGGGTTGGTCCGTGACGTTCTTGATTCGGCTGAGCTGGGGGCACGGCGGAGGAACCTCCTTCGCCCCCGGATTTCTTTTTGTCTGATCGAGTTTTCGCTTTACGAGACATTATCTGCAAACACAAAGAAGAACGTCGTTAGAATAGAGGAAGTAAAGGAGCAAGTGTTTGCAGTCTGAAATTTCAAGTGAAAAAATCAAGTTTATCAAGTTCATTCGGCACCCAGAGTGAACGTTCATTCGGCACCTAGAATCAAGTTCATTCGGCATCCAGAGTGAATGTTCATTCGGCACCCAGGGTAAAGTTCATTCGGCACCCAGAGTAAATGATCATTCGGCACTTAGAGTACGTAAATTCGTTCGGAAGTACTTGATTCGGTATTCTGAAGCAATTCGTCAGAGAGCTTGATTCGGCAGAAACGTTTGGTTCGGCTATCTTGAATTGGAAGGGAATAACGAGAGTATACAGCCCCTACTTATAGGCAAACATAGGATGCCGGACCAGTTGGATCGGCGCTCAGCGACCGAATAAGAGGAAACAAAGTAGGCCATACGCCAGCATATACCCCACTTTGGGGGGCAAATGTTGGGTAGATTCTCACCACCGGTCCAAAGCTTCGCCGATCCAACCTGCTTCGCATGCAACGACCCTGCCGAACCAACTCATCCCCATGCTCTGCCGAACCAGCTCACCTCCCATGCTTCGCCGAACCAGCTCACCTCCCATGCTTCGCCGAACCAACTCACCTCCTACCACCGGACCAAACGCTGCCGGACCAAGACGTGCCAGGCCAGATCACATCAGCCCAGGCCCACCAGCAGCTATATACATCCTAGACCCCTACCCCCAACCTCACTCTATAAATAGAGGGGCAGGGGTACAACAATGGGGGACAAGTTTGAGAGCTCAAGCACGGAGAGAACTTTCAAACAACTTTCTTTTACTTGTATCAAAGCTTTGTACTTGTAATCAAAACAAGAGAAGAGAAATAACATATAAAGTGGACGTAGGCACATTCTGGCTGAACCACTATAAATCTGCATGTCTTTTTACAGTTTAGCCCTTGCTTTTCATATATTTGCATAAATAACCCAAATCACTAAGAACAACATAAGATCTACTAAATCATACAACTTTGAGGTGTTTGTCCATTTTTTGTGCAAACACCTGGTAACTCGTCCGGAGCTGGACTTATGACTTCGGTCGCGAAGGCCGGAATCTCTATTACCAAAGGATGTGGACTCTTAACCTCCTATTGCTGTGAACTCCCGGGTTCCATAACTAATCAACTCATCAAAAACCATCATTAAGTGATAATAAGCCCGTGTGTTCCCCAGTGTAAAGTGCATAAATGTAATGCAGTGCAGTGTTGTATATAGTTATTAAAATACTACAGAATATAGAAGGTGTTCGAACGACGAGACTTCGTAATTCAACCAGTGCCACCGTCATTGCTGGCCATCACAACCATGCCATCTAGACTTTGGAGGCCGATCCAAGTTAAAGTTTGTTAAATTTTGTCAAAGTTACAGTTCCATCGACGAGCTTCGAAAGACGGTCAAATATGCAGTGAAAAGGTTAAGTCCAATTATGCAGGGCTAAAGCTCGTCGGAGTCAAATGTTCGAGTATGCAAAGATTTCGTATCCATCAAAATTTCAAACTTGGATCGTTCCACAAGAAGCCCACTTCGTATTGATTGTGGAAATTAAGGTTTCATATCAATCACAAGAGGATCAGTTCATATCGATCCAAAACCCTCAGATTCGTATCGATCATAGGCCACATCTTCGTATCGATCACCGGATCCAGAACTTCGTATCGATCACACAATCAAGTCTTCGTATCGATCTTTTCAGATCAATACGAACTCCCACCATTTCCAATCGATACGAAGTTGCCCATTAGTTTTTTCCGGATCGATACTAGCCTTCATGTCTCAGATCGATACGAACAATGCATCCTCCATCGATACGAGATCTAAGGCAAAGCTTCTTCCAACGACTATTTTGTATCCATTAGTGTTTCTTCTTCCCCAAGCATCCTAAATGCCATTACTCTCTCCTCGGCCTCGCTCCGACCTAACTCCGGCATCAACAACGTCGGAATAGGTCGCGACTTTAAATAAATTGGCGTTAGAACTCGAGTCTCATCGTTTTAAAGTTGATTTAATTGGTTGATTACCTAGTTTAAGGGACCAGTTTGAGAGATTAAGGAATTAATTTGATTTGGGGACGAAGGCAGTTCCTCTTTCTTGAGTTCCCTAACGATACGAAGGCAAGAATGAAAGCAGAGAGCAAGTGAAAATTTTCTATGTCCTGAAAGTATTTATATCGGTACGTAACCAAGGGGAAACGATTCGTCTCCCAGTTATGTCAACCGGTTAAAATCAGTCGCTCATGTCATCGTTACAAAGCATTGTTCGTATCCATCCACCTGCATCGGCCAAGAGTACAAATGTTCGTAACCATCGAATCAATCTAAAGCAACAGCCGTTCGTACCCATAGATAACCCATTGATACGAAAGATACTCAGAGGGTCGTTTGAACTGTTCATACCCATGATCGGTCCATCGTTACGAAGTGACAACTGCGTGTCCATGACTTTGAATACCACCATAATTCATATCCATCGATACAAGATATTTTAAAAGGCCAACTAATTCGTATCGATCACATCGATACAAAGACGATTTTCCAACTTTTCACATCGATCCAGGAGAGGATCGATATGAAACTCGAAAAAAAAACTTAACAATGACCCGTGGAAGTGCAAACGTGAACAGGAGTCAAGTTAACATATGTGCATGTATGACGGACCAGCATTCAATTTTAAAAATTTACGAATGCTCACCTTATGACAATCACAATAGTGAACGACAAGTTAATAGCACTCGAGACTCAGTTACGATAATGCACTGCATAATCATTGGCATCCAACAGTTCAACATTTATATTACTGAAAATCGATCAAAGGTTACATCTCTTGATGAAAGAGCAACGACTATTCAACGAATCAGATAGAGCTTTTTCAGAATAAAGAATGTAGTTTTTCAAAGCACACCATGTTCACACAAGACATACTTTGGGAGGCAAATGTTATCCCACCTTTTGGGCAAGGCCGTGACACTAAGGAATTGACTGGAAACCAAAAATGGTACATCCCGAAAACTAGTTATACACAGGTTTGCTATGGGTGCTGGTAAATTTTTCCTGAGTCCGGATCGAGCTACAATTAACATGACACGACAATCAAAGCTATGAAAGCCTACTTTCCAAATTTCAAGTCAATCGGAGTTCATATGCTCAAGATATGATCGATGTAAATCAAGCAATGCTTCCATTCGTATCCATCACTCCACCTCCTTCATATCGGTTTCATTCGAATCCATCCAAGGCAACATTGTTCGTATCCCTACTCGTTCGCATCCATTCAAAGTGGCCTCCTTCGTATCCATCGGAATCAAGCTAGTTCGCATCCATTGAACACGCATGGCTCGTATCCATTGACATCTCGTTCGTATCCATCCCGCAAGCACCATTTCGTATCCACTATGTCTTCACCACTTCGTATCCATTGTACTAGTTCCACTTCGTATCCATCACGTCCGCTTTGTTTCGTATCCATCATCTGAAGATGTTTCGTATCACTTCGATACGAAACAACACCTAAAAACATAACTACTCGGTGATCTATACGAAGAGAGTCAGGCTATACCAAATATCGATACGAAATGAAACCAATAACATCGACACGAAGTAGCTATGCATCATCGATATGAAGTGGAGCACGGAACATCGATACGAAAAGCATTGCCTAGATCGATACGAAGAGAACACATTCAAGTGAAGGACTCGGTCGCTCGACATAAAAGGTGGATCGATCCTAAAAGTTAGTGCCGTGTCATCGGTTATCACGTGCCCAGAAGCGATGCGAACAGAAGCAATGCGAACTCGGCAGCCTTCAACAAATCCAAACTTGCATTGATCATAACTTGAGGTCTGCATGTCCAAATTTCACCAAATTTTCACAGGAGCTTGCATACAACCCCAAGAATGTACCTGACAAATTTCAGCCTCAAAGGAACATTTATGGATTGATATGAATTCAATTCCTATCACTCCCGGATTGAGTCGAAATTACCTGAACTCACTCCCGTGGGCCCACTTACGTGAAAGAAGAAGTCTTTCGAGATCTGGGCAAGATATTTGCTACGTACGCCTATAAATAGTGACCCTAGACCTACAGAAAATGGACTTTTGGCTCTTCTACGTCCACAATCTGCCGAAATTACTATTGTACTTGGATTATACTGTTGTAACCCATTGTAACCAGCAAGCAAAAATCAATAAAAGTCACCATTTCATAGTGGACGTAGGCCATACGCCGAACCACTCTAAATTCGTGTGTTTCTGCGCATTTTCTTATTTGTTGATTGGTGTGTTTGTTAGATCTACCTCTTTTTACATTTAATTTCTTCATTTTATCTCTTCAAACACATTCAAAGAGTGTTGTGCCCAATTTTGGTACAAACACCGCTATCATTCACGTTGCCGATTTACTTATTTTTGCTATAACACCACCCTGATGTTTTGGCACCCTACCATAACTCCCCTTTAGAGTTAATGAATCTTTTACAGTCGAACCCTATCGTGGCACCATGCCATATACCATTAGACTTTAAACTATTAGTCAAGGCACATTACCATTCAATAACTCCATGAGCCATTATGTCTTTACGATCATGGTTTAATCCATTCCTTTCATTCATTTATAGTGTACCCAACACTTTCTTTAGATGAAAGATCTTTATCTTTTGTTAAATGATAGCCTATCATTTATTAGCTTCTCCAAGCTTTCCATTTCAAAAATAAGTTAACACAATTCTAACTTATAAAATTCCTCCTTTATTCCATCCCTACAAAATATTTCATTAACACTTAAAAACCGTCTTCCGTGGTGTATTAAGTATTTCTTATTTTACTTAGAAAAATATAGCTTCCCAAGCTATCGCAAGTTGACCTTAGTTGTTGCATATTTGCTATCCCATGGCCTTTGAATGTTTAGCCTCGCTATGGTGTATTGGCTATACCATAGCCATCGCATGTTGACTCCACTAGGCCTTCGTTAGTTGACTCACATCTAGCCATCACATGTTGACTCTAAGTATCTATCGTTGGTTGACTTCCCTAAGCCTTTGCACCTTAAGCTTCCATCTAGCCTTTGAATGTTGACTCCCATGAGCCATCGCAAGTTGACTCTTCCCAAGAGCCATCGCATGTTGACTCTTCCCAAGAGCCATCGCATGTTGACTCTTCCCAAGAGCCATTGCATGTTGACTCTTCCATAGAGCCATTATATGTTGATAGCCTATGTGCTATAATAAGTTGATAGCTCAAATAGTAATCACGGGTTGATTTTTAAGTGGCTATCGAGAGTTGATATGACATATTTGTAGTTAATGTGAAAACTGTTTTGTTTCCTTATTGAGTAGTCACTTTTCACCAAGTCTCATTTGGTGTCAAATTCTTATTGGTCAATACATTATTTACAGTTTTCTTTTTAGAATTTAGGGATTATATCTTCAATCAATTAATTAATTATCATTAATTAATTACCTTTTTCCCTTAGCCAAATAATTCGTATAAAATTGGAAATTAACGGGTAAAATCCTAAAACTCACTAAATATCAAGTTTGTCGTATTTTACCTCAAATCAAAATTTCATATCAAAATAATTGTTTTTATTATTTATAATAATTATTTTAACCAAAATAAATAATTTCTTAACTTGGAAAATTCATATCAATTCCAAAAAAAAAGTCCAAAAATTATGAAATTGAAAACCTATCTTTATTTCATCATTACAAACTCTATATTAACTTTTCATGGTTTTTAGACATGATTTAATCATGTTTTAGCCTATAACGTGAAATTTTTTATTTTATTTAGATTCCAAACCACAATCTAAACAATGTTTAATCATCCAAACATTTTAATCATCATCAAAACGTTCGTTTGCAATCAACTCTGAACCCAAACGGGTTTGGAAGGTTTTTAAAGAAAATTTACTCTATCTTGGTTAGACAAACCTTGTTAAATCTTCTTTTTTTCTTAAAGTCGTAAGCCTGAATCTTCTTGCTTGATTTACCTCTTTTCTTTTACAAAAATGGCGGTCGACCATGGTATAGAGTTTTAGGGATTTGTTTTGTAAAAATGAAATGAAGTGGAATGGAAGGAGCGGTTAGGGCTAAAAGAAATGGGCTAGTGATTTTGGCTTAGGCTAATATCCCATATGGCCCAATCTCACTAAGAATCTCCTCTAATACAAATCCTTCACATTTTAAAACTTAATTTTCTTATCTTCACTAATAAGGCCAATTTTAATTGCTCTAATTACCCTCAGCCCATTCAATTAACTTTTAAAGTGTTCCACACTTAATTAACCAAAATTCCCTTAGGAAATTCTTATAATTAAATTTATCTTTTATTGATTTCTCTTTATTATTGATTAGTTTAATTTTCCATATTAAGGACCCTCCAAAATATAGGGTGTTACGGTGTCCCATCCTTATTAAAAATGCCATCTCTAAAATTTCGATAAGGAAAACAAAATTTATACTAACACCCTGAAAGTGTAAAGTTGTCATCATATAAGTACACACAAGCATAAAAGGTTACACTAGTACCCTATTAATGTAAATCATCGATCATTGGTCAAAATGTATTGGTGCAACTATTAATACGTGATCTTATAATATATGAATATACTAATACCCTGCTTGTCCATACAATAGACAAATAAAGCAGCCAACTATATATACATGAATGTCTAAGACAACTCGGGATAGCTATTTCTAATCCTATCCTAAACTTTCGAGGTACAATCTTCTTTGTCGTTACTCCATAGGATGTGAACAAGTCTGTTAACCTTGTTCCTCAATTCCTTCATATCATGACCAACTATTCCTTTTAGTCGTCTCACATACGTCAAATATGGCTCAATAGATAAGTCTTATATTGCCCTCGGTTCCACTACTGAACTTGGGTCGTGCACACATTTCCTTAAATGCGATATGTAAAAACATTATGCACACCTACCAAACTGCTTGGTAATTCGACTTGATATATGAGTTTACTAGTTCTTTCAATTACTAGAGATGGTCCTACATATCTAGGTACTAACTTTCCCACCTTCCCAAAATGCATAACTCCTCACAACGGAGAAACCTTCACGTACACATTAACATCTACTGCGAAATCAAGTTCTTTCCTTCGTTTGTCGGCATAACTTTTCGCCTTGATTGTGCTGCCTTCATCCTGGTGCGAATCAACTCTACCTTCTCAGTAGCATCTCTTACCAAATCATGCCCTAACATAAGTCTATCCCCCTGTGTCTAACCAACAATCTGGCTACTTACACGGTCTGCCATACAACGCCACAAACTATGTGGTCCCGATATTCGTCTGGTAACTGTTATTGTAAGCACACTCTACCAAATGCAAGTGATCTTCCCAAGATCCTCTAAAATCAAAAAAACATGCTATTAGCAAGTCCTCAAACACATGGTTCAACCTCTTAGTTTGACCATCGGTCTGTAGGTGGTAAGTCGTACTCCAATTCAGCTCTGTGCCCAATACACTCTGTAGACTTCTCTAGAACTCACCGGTGAACAATGGGTTAATATCGCAATGATACAACTCGGTATCCTATGTAGTCTCACTACATTCTTCATGTATAGATTTGCTATGCTAGCTATTGTCCTTGTTAAATTTACTAGGATAAAATGGGCATGCTTAGTCAATTTATTGTATATCACCCAAATGCTATCATTACCCCTCCTCGACCTAGGCAATCCATCAATAAAATCCATAGACACTACATCCCATTTCCAAGTCGGTACTTCCAAAGATTGAAGTAAACTGCTCGGCTTTTTATGCTCACCCTTCCCTTGCTGATAGGTAAAGCACCTTTTCATGCATTCTCCCACATCTCTCTTCATCCCTTTCCAAAAGAAGACTCTCTTCGTCTCACGATTCATCTTCATGTCTCTTGATGAATAGCAAACTTAGATCGATGACTTTCCTCTAAGACTTCTTTTCGAAGGTCTCCAACATCCGAAACACATAGCCTTCCTCTATTTCTAAGCCAATTTGTGTCTATCTCGAATCCTTTTAGATCCTCAACATCTACCCCCATCTCTAGTTGCCTAATCCTTTTGACAATTAAGGGGTCCTCTCTTTGCCTTGCAGCAATCTTATCCACAAGTGTTGAATGTACCTCCAAACTTGCTAATATGTCTAGATCTCTACTCGATCTAATGTTTTGCCTATAGTGCACTAAGCAAAAGGTTAATGTCTCCAATGCATTTCATTCTTCAATCACGGCCAGCACTCCGTTCTGATGCCTCCTACTCAAAGCATCGTCAACCTTATTCCCTTTTCCTGGCATATGTTTTATCCCAAAATCATATGTTACAAAAAATTCCAGCCATCTCCGTTGCCTCATATTCAACTCCTTCTGAAAGAATAGATACTTAACGAAGTTGTGGTCTATATATAACTCGAATTGCTCTCCCAACAAGTAGTGTCCCTAAATCTTCAGCATGAAAACCACCGTTGTCAACTCCAAGTTATGAATCAGATATCTAATCTCATGTGACCTCAATTGCCTTGATGCATAACCTATCACTTGCCCTCTCTACATCAACACGGCTCCCAATCCTGTTCCAAAAGCATCAGTATACACTACCAACTCTTGATTCCCTTCAAGCATGATCAAGATTGGACCGTTCGTCAATAACTTCTTCAACTCCTGAAATGGCCCTTCGCACTTGTCAGTACACACGAATTTCTTATTTTTCTTGGTTAACTTAGTCAAAGGCGCTTCTATACCAAGTAATTCTTAATGAATCTATAGTAATAGCCAACCAAACCCAAGAAACTTCTTATCTCTATGACCGTCTGCAGTCTCATCCAACCATTAATAATCTATATCTTCGATGGATCCATAACTAATCCATTTTCTGAAATAACATGTTTAAGAAACTTAACCTCTCATTTCCAAAAATGGCATTTTGAAAACTTCGCCTTCAACTTATATTGTCTCAAGATCTCCAACACTAATCTAAGATGGACTTCATGGTCTCAGTCATCCTTAGAATATACAAAAATATCATCGATAAAGACCAATACAAATCTATCCAACTGATCATGAAAGATTCGGTTCATAAGATCTATAAAGAACGCTAGGGCATTTGTCAGTCCAAACAGCATCACTAACCACTCTTATGAACCACACCTTGTCCTGAACACTATTGATGGAGTACTATCTTCTACTACCATTAGATGAGGGAATTCTGTTGCTAAGTCTAGCTGCAAAAATACCCGGGCTCCACTCAACTGGTCAAATAAGCCTTCTGTCCAGGGAAAAGGATAATGATTCATCATCGTCAACCTATTCATCTATCAATAATCAATGCACCTCCGTAAAGATCCATCCAACTTCTTTATGAATACCATGGAAGCTCCCTATGACGAACTGCTAGGCCTAATGAAACTTTTATCCTCAAGTTCATCTAGCTTCTTCTTCAATACCTCCATCTCTTTGGATGGAATTCTACTAGATGGTCCACAAATAGGCTGCGGCCTCAACATTATATCTATCCGGAATACGATTGTCCTCCTTGGTGGTAATCCCATTACAGGTTCGGAAACATCCGCAAATTCTAAAACCACCCATACTCCACCGACCTCATCATGATTTTCCATAGCGCATAACAACAAATCTAATTTCTCCTTCATCACATCCAATGTTATCATAATTCTCTCTCCACCTCTAGGATTCTATAAGGTGATGATCCTATCTGCACAATAGATCCTAGCATCATTACACACCAGCCAATCCATACCTATAATCACCTCATACCCTATGAAGTCAAACACATATAGGTCGTAGAAAATAAATGTCTACACAAGTCAAACTCAAGGCCAGTGCACCTTAATCAAAGAGTGTCATACCTGCCGATCGGATTAACCATATACATGGACGCAATCAAATAAGTAGTGTCTAATTCTAACCTATCAACCAAATCTCTCAAAATGAAACAGTGAGTAACACTGTTCGTCGACGGAAATTCTATCAGTTTAGAAAACCATCGAACGAATTTAAATTTAAATTTACTGCAAGCGCACAGTGTACACTTTGTAGTACGTGGTGAATACGGGTTGATCCGCATGGATTTGTGAGAGATTAAAAATCTATTCAATCAAATTAGACCAAAGAGAGATGAAGTTGTTAACTAAAAAGAAGAAGCTAAAGCTAGAATTAAAATGTGATTTAAAAACTATTAAAGTAGAGGACAATTTAGAGGCAAATCCACTCTCATATTTTTGTAAATCAACAAACAAAGAATTTATGATCTCTAACTTGATATTAAGAGAAATAATCGTTGCATTGATCATAAGTATGGTTTGTTTATGTTATTAATTAACATAACTCAAACCATCAAACTATAATACAACAATTATACCACTTATAACTCTCATGAAAATGAAGCCAAAGCAAAAGTTATTTTAAGTATAATCTATTTACTATTGTAACTAGTAATATAGATTATCAAATTTCATTTTTACTCTCATTTCAAAATCAAAAATGGATTAGCAAATGATGATGCAACTTGTGTTTATGTTGAATAAGAATAGCTCATTTGCAAAAGAAACATAAGCTATCAAACCCACTTGTATAAACTTGCATCAAAATACACTCTCATGAAGCATAAAGAAAAGAGATCATAAATCATAGAAATGTTGAAATTACATAATATTTGAGAGCTTCATTACTCCTAAATTGAAAGGGTTTAGCTACTCATTTGTGGCATTGAAGCAACACTTGTAAATTTCAACATGAAAGAGCAAAGAAATAAAAACTAAGCAAAGGAAGAAAGAGAGATTAACTACTAACTAATTGCATGAAAATTTAAGCTACACTACTTGCATAAATGTAAATCTAAGCTATGAACATTAAAGGAAATAGAGCATAGAAATAAACATTAACAATAAAACAAAGAAAAGCATGTAGAAAAAAGAGAAGAAAGAGGCTTGGAAGCCATTTTTATTTCATAGAACATTGAGCTTACAATTTGATCTCTTAATTTCCTAAGTAAAATGAAAGAGTAGATGATCATTTCATGTACATAAGAGGGCTATATATACATGCATAAAACCCTAATTCTATTTTTGTGGGGCTTCCTAAAATGCCCTTTAGGAAGTGTGGCCACTAAGTAACCATTAGCCACTAATTAATCCATCATTTGTTGTGCGTGAAGCTTTAACCTCCACTTAGTTTGTCCATTAGCTCATAATTGTACATTTAGGTAAGTGGGTGGGGTCCTCCATGATCTTGAACTTGAATTATTTCCTCTCCATTCCTTTGTATTTCATTTGTGCATGCATATATCTTCATATAAGCCTCTTCCATATACATCCAAATTCCTATAAAAATTATCAAAAAATGTCCAAGTAAAAATTCTTAAATTGACACAAGCACAAAAATGACCATTTTGCCCCTGAATGAAGATGAAAATATGATGGTTTGAAAATAATTGAATTTTGGTTTTACACATGTTAAAATGCCCAAATATGATGTTTATTTAAATAAAAAGAGATAAAATATGGGTATAAATATATGCACATTTACGTGCACATCAAATACCCCCATGCTTATCTTTTTATTCGTCCTCGAATACAGGAAACTAAGATAAATCCGTTTTCATAAGGAGCACAATTGCATTGAGCGTATGCAACAAGCCGTTAAACCTTTGGGTGTCCCCAGTAGGACGAGTGTTGTCTCATGAGGATTTTCAGCGGATACTACCCACAAAATCCAGATTCAAAGTGAAAATATTTACAAAATGCAAGATTTATTTACAATGGGATGAATGCAAGTTCTTGAAAATATTTACAAATGATGGATTTACTATTAAATCGACACAAAGAAGTTAAATATAATTTTGGTTATTATCTTGAAAATTTAAGTCATTTACTCGTCAAAATTTCCAACAAAAATCAAGTCATCATAGACAATAGTTTAACTCGTTGTTTCGGCGGATAACAAAGTGTAACTATGTAATAAATCCTTAGTTGATTATCAAAGTTTACTAAAGTGGTATTTTCATTTCTTTTCAATAACAAATCAAATAAAATAAGTAAAAATAGTGCTAGGATTTCAATTGCTTGCTCTCTTATTATTTGTAAGAAAAAATTACACACCTAGCTCAGGTAAACTGAGGCCAGATATACCATCCATGCACTGCCTTTCGGGCTTATGTGAGGGGAGTACAGAGCATGGCGAGTGCACACACTTTCATGCATACACCTATCGACCGTAGGTGGTTTTTATTAAGTTTGTTCTTTGTTTGTTTTTCTTTTCTTTTTTTTACATGTGTTCCATACATGCATAACCGCGAGGACTTTTAAATGAGTATGAAAGCACATAATCAAAGATTCCAAGTAATTCACCTATGCATAACCGTGAGGACTTTTAAATGAGTGTGAATACTTTGGATGTTATTATATATATATACACACACACACACACACACACACATATATATATATATATATATATATATAAGAGAGAGGGAGAGTTTTGCAAAATCATCTTAGCACCATTTAACATAGAAGACAAAAATGTTATATCCTTTACTTTAAATTTACCACTTTTTAAACAAAGATTTTTAATTAGAACATACTTCATAATTAACATAGATGAACCTTCCTATATACTAGTTAAACCATTGTTATTTGTAATCAAACTTCATTTTTATTTTTGTTAAGACAAACAAATTTTCAAATATTTCAATATATTAACCAAAACTTGTACTTATCCCATAGTGTTTCTTCAAAAATAAATCAAAATGGTAAAAAGAAAATGTTTTTGAGATATAGGAGTTTTGAGATTTTTTTAGTAAGAAAATGAAAATTCAAAAATGCCATGAAAAACCATGAAAAACTAAAAAAAATGAAAATGAGACTCCCCCCTCACTTAATTTTGACTGTGTCCCCATAGTCAATGCATGATATAATGAGTGTAACGGGAAAAATATGTACATATTTACAAAAGAGGGTTAACATTCTTACTAGACGTAGCTTGGCTCATGAAGGATCATGAGCTCCTCCTCTTGGTTATTTGGCAATTCCAAGAAAGGTTTAAAACGATGACCGTTGACTTTGAAACTTGATCCATCCCTGGGGTTTTCTATTTCTACGGCACCATGTGGAAAAACAGTTTGTACCACAAATGGTCCGATCCATCTTGATTTAAGTTTCCCCGGAAATAAATGAAGTCTCGAGTCATATAAAAGAACTTTCTGGTTAGGCGAAAACATTTTTCTTAGGATTGACTTGTCATGAAAAACTTTTGTTCTTTCTTTGTAAATTTTCTCGTTTTCATACGCGTCATTCCTAAGTTCTTCTAGTTCGTTGAGTTGCAATTTTCGGTTTTCGCCAGCTTTTTCAAGGTCAAAGTTTAAGTTTTTTATTGCCCACAACGCTTTGTGTTCGATTTCAACGGGTAAATGGCAAGCTTTACCGTAAACTAAACGAAATGGGGACATCCCAAGGTTAGTTTTAAAAGCAGTACGGTAAGCCCAAAGCGCGTCGGTCAATTTCTGAGACCAATCTTTTCGATTTTTGTTGACAGTTTTCTCCAAGATTTGTTTTATTTGACGATTCGAAACTTCAACTTGCCCATAAGTCTGAGGATGATACGGAGTGGATAACTTGTGGGTTATCGGGTATTTCTTCATTAAAGTTTCAAAATAACGGATACAAAAATGGCTTCCATTATCACTGATTATTGTGCGAGGTGTGACGAACCTTGAAAAGATGTTTTCTTTGAGAAATTTCACAACAATTCTATGGTCATTGGTCTTGCACGGAATGGCTTTGACCCATTTTGAGACGTAATCAACAGCGAGAAGGATATACAAGTTTCCAAAAGAATTGGAAAAAGGTCCCATAAAGTCGATACCCCAAACATCAAAGATTTCGATGGTAAGAATGGGGTTTAGAGGCATCATATCTCGTCGAGAAATTCGTCTAAGCATTTGACATCGATCGCAAGTTTTACAAAATTCGAATGAGTCTTTGAAGAGAGAAGGCCAATAGAAACCACACTGAAGCACCTTTTCCGCAGTTTTTCGAGGACCGAAATGTCCACCGCACGCTTGATCGTGGCAAAACGAAAGAACACTCCTTATCTCATTATCTGGAATTCAACGTCGGATGATTTGGTCGGGACAATATTTGAACAAGTATGGATCGTCCCAGTAGAAATATTTCACTTGGGACATGAATTTGTATTTGTCCTGTTTGGACCACGATGAGGGAGTTTCTTTAGTGACTAAGTAGTTCACTATATCAGCGTACCATGGGTCGATAGAAATTGAAAGAAGTTGTTCATCGGGGAATTTTTCATTGATCGGCAAAGAAGATGGGGCGTTCGAAAGGCGAGACAAGTGATCGGCTAAGAAATTATCGGATCCGTTTTTGTCTTTGATTGTAAGGTCAAATTCTTGAAGTAAAAGGATCCAACGAATCAAGCGGGATTTGGCATCCTTTTTTGAGAAGAGATATCGAAGTGCGGAGTGGTCCGTGTACACAGTAATGTGTGACCCTATCAAGTATTGTCGGAATTTTTCGAGAGCAAAAATGACAGCTAGAAGCTCTTTTTCGGTTGTTGTGTAGTTGAGTTGAGCGTTGTTCAAAGTCATACTCGCGTAGTAAATCACGTGAAGGATCTTGTTGATGCGTTGTCCTAAGACAGCACCAACGGCAAAGTTTGAAGCATCACACATTATTTTGAAAGGAAGATCCCAATTGGGTGCACAAATGATTGAAGTAGAAATGAGTTCATTCTTAAGACGTTCAAAAGAAGAGATACAATCAGTGTTAAAATCTAAAGGAACGTCTTTTCCAAGAAGAGTCGTCACAGGACGAGCAATTTTGCTAAAGTCTTTCACAAAGCATCGGTAAAAGAAAGCGTGTCCAAGAAATGATCGAATTGTTATACCACCTTTTGGTCAAAGTTGGAATATCAACAAATTGGCAAGGAACAATGGATATCAGGATTGGAGATCAATTGGAAACAAGGATGCAATCGATGTCTTCAAAATTTGGCCGAGCTCCGATCAGGACGGAATCGATTGGAGATGATGATGAGGATTAGGAGAGGCTATGTTTCAAGTTTCAAATCGATCGGAGGTCGTATGCTCGAGATGTGGATGGATTAAGGTACGTAGGGAATGGTTCGTATCGATGCATTTCGCATCGATCGGCAGGTGATGTTTCGAATCGATACTGTTCGTATCGATCAAAAGCAGAGCGTACTTGTGGACTTCGTCACGATTGGATTCGTATTGATCGGAGGAGCTCAGTTCGACTCCATCAGCTCTACAGATCTTCATCGAATCCATCAGGTAAAGTCTCGCTCGTATCCATCAGGTAAGGCTTTGTTCATATCCATCGTTGTGTTTAGTTTCGTACCCATCTGTTGGCCCTTCATGCGGCTTTCGTATCGATCAAATTCACCATTTCGTATCGATCGGTTCATAGATCGATACGAAATACACACTTGCAATCGGTGCGAAAGAACATGAAGTATCGATGCAAACAGTTGAGTTCGAACGTTACGAAGAGGCAGTGGACACAAACAAGCGTGAAGCGTGGATACATGCGAAGAATATCCACGAATCCAGGGAAGAAGCATTCAACTTGGCACACAAAGAGGATCAACCCAGGGATTTCATGACACATCATTGATGCTTACGTGTCCTGATCGATTCGAAGGAATTGATGCGAACCAATCGATTCGAACCGAAAAGCCTTCCGAAGAACATCAACTTGTATTGATCGTATCTCCTAAACTGCTGATCAAAATGCAATGAAATTTTCACAGCGGCTTGCATACAAGGTAAAGAACAATCCCGCCAAGTTTCAGCTCGATTGGATCATTTCTTGATGGATATGAAATTGCTTCGTATCGATCGCAGATCGAGTCGAAACTTGGTGGGGTCGGTCGCGTGGGCCCCCTTACGAGCCAGAAGGAGTCTCCCGAAGTTTGAGCGCGATATCAACCTCTTACGCCTATAAATAACCTCCTGAAGCCTGCAGAAAAGGGGGATCTTTTGGCCATCCAACATCCAAACTCTGCCGGATTCAATTCTACGCTTCAATACAATCATTATACTCGAAATTCTTCATTGTAACTGCTGTAATCACCTGTAACCAGCAAGGATAATCAATAAAAGATAAAACCTTGAAGTGAACGTAGGCCGGAGATAGCCGAACCACTATAAATTGTGTGTTTCTGTTCATTATTTCTGGATTGCTGTTTGTTGTTTGTCTAGATTTGTGATTTGTGTTTGGAATATCGCTGATCTACATTCATAACTTGGTGCTTTCATGATATTTGGGGTTCGTGACCATTTTTGGTGCAAACACTTTGGTGCTTTCACTGAGAACGACTAGCACCCGCTACATCGGATTGAAGTTTAGATTTGGAAAGCGTGAAGAGTTGAGTTTGAAAGACAATGACTCGACAAACAAGACAGAGAGCTGAGAGAAGTCAACAAGGAGGAAGTCAAGAGGCATCCTCCAGAGCTGGAGAAGGACAAGCTTCGATTTACATTACCAGAGGCGAAATGCAAGCTATGGCAAATTCATTGCATGAGAGGTTGTTGAAGAGTCAACAGGATATGATGCAGGATTTCTTCGAGAAGATGAGAGCTATAGGGACACAGAACCTTGGACCAGCTACAGCGGTTGTGAATGTGGAACAAGGAGCTAGGGTTGCGGAAATCAATGGAGGACAGAATATAGAGCTAGGAGACAATCAACAAGGACTTGGGGGCTGACCCTCAGGATCCGACACTGGAAGACCAATGGAAGGAGCTCCACAGGCTAGAACCAACGTTAATGCTAACGAGCCACACGAAGAGTATGTACCAGAGTTCCCTCGGGGTCATGGGGGGCAACCTTTGACAGACAATGCTGGATTAGTTGAGATCATTAGGAGAACTATGCATGGAGGTTTGACTAGTAGAGATTTGGAAGGAGTGAACCGGAGTCCGTTTACTCAGGAAATCAGGATAGCTCAAAATCCACCCAAGTTCAAGCTACGTAGCGTGGAGGTATACGATGACAAGGCTGATCCAACCGATCACCTGATGAGATACACCAGACATATGGAAGTGCTAGGGGCATCAGAGGAAGTAATGGCCCGGTGTTTCCCTTTATACTTGACGGACTTAGCGGCAATGTGGTTCAGGCAGCTAGAAGAAGGATCTATTAGGACTTGGAGGGAGTTGGTGGACAGGTTTTTGGGGCAGTTTCGGGTTCATATCAAGAGACCAAAGAATGTGATGATGCTAACTTCGGTAAAGCAAAGGACGGATGAATCACTTAGGGCTTTTCTAACTCGGTTCAATGCGGCGGTAGCTTCGGTGGATCAGCCGGATCCATCGATGGTTTTGATGGCGGCAGTGTCGGGAGTCAGAGAGGATTCAGATTTTAAGGTATCTTTAATACGAGACCCACCACTGGATCTTGGGGAATTCTTTCACGAAGCTGAAAGATTCCTTCGGCAAGAAGATGCATGTATGGACTTAAAGTTAGAGGAGGTGAATGCGATTGAGGGTGGAGGACCATCCAACGGAAGCTTGGATTAAGATAAAGGAAAAAGAAAGCTGGACGACGATTTAGGAAAAGCCAGGAAGCGATGGAAGGATCCAAAGTTTTCCAGATACACAGGATTAAACGAGACGCTGGAACGGATATACATGGAAACCCGAAATCGCCTTCCTTATCGAAGGCCAGCTAGGAGAGAACCTTCTAAGCGAGAAAGGGCATCAGGAAGGCATTGTCTCTTCCATGATTTGGACGGACATGATACCAATAGCTGCAGGCACTTAAAGGACATAATTGAGGAGCATGTGAGGAATGGGAAATTGAGGCAGTATGTTGGGGCTCGGAATGCAGCGGCGGAGCAAGAGCAACCACCGCCTACCTCAAGCCATGATGGTGTGAGGCCCAGGAATGATGGTCGATTGGTTATCAATTGACTGGGATAATATGAAATAAGTAACAAACCATTTTCAAGCAACCAAGTCATTTACACATGTATAGGGCCGCAGATAGCCCCTAGGCATGCTCTGAATGATGATAAACCGCGAAGCCATGGTTTGCAAAATCTGTAATTGTTTTTGGATTGGACACTCGTTTTTCTGGTTTGGTTTTGGAGTTTGGTTTGAACTCCTGGTTTTGTTTGCTTTCTGGTTTGGACTTTCGTTTGGATGATTGGTTTCTGTTTTGGATGCTGGTTCGGATTTCTGATTTTCGGATTTGATTTGGATTTTGGATTGGATTTTGATTGGATTTTTTCTAGTTTTTGCTACACGGTCGTCGGGTATGGATTATGCCGGGTAAGGGGTGAGTCATTTTTCCCGAATGCGGTAAAGTGACTCATTCAGGTCGCTGAGTATGGACTATGCTCATCAAGGGTCCGGAGTGACCAGAATTCGGCCTAGGACTTAGGCCCCCTATTATCGATTATTGTTTTAGGTCGTTGAGTATGGACTATGCTCAACAAGGGTCCGGAGCGACCAGGATTCGACTTAGGACTTAAGCCACGGCATTACTTACATCCAGGGACACTGGACCAAGGTCGTCAAGTGTGGATTGCGCTTGGCAAGAACCCGAAGAGGTTACAGATTTGGATGTCGACCCGAAGAGGTCCTGGATTCGGTAATTGGTTATTGGATAAGGGTGGATTAGGACTCGGTTATCGAGTTTGAATGGATATGGAATTGGCTAAGGCTTTGGTTATTGGATTTGGAATTGGGCATCGACTCCATGTAGTCAAGGATGATGTACTCTGATGATATGGCTATGGACTTCGGATATTGGATTCGAAACTATTCAAAACATGCCTTATTATCACAATGCATGTTTTGGGGGGCAAATGTTATCCCACCTTTTGGTCAAAGTTGGAATATCAACAAATTGGCAAGGAACAATGGATATCAGGATTGGAGATCAATTGGAAACAAGGATGCAACCGATGTCGTCAAAATTTGGCCGAGCTCCGATCAGGATTGAATCGATTGGAGATGATGATGAGGACTAGGAGAGGCTATGTTTCAAGTTTCAAATCGATTGGAGGTCGTATGCTCGAGATGTGGATGGATTAAGGTACGTAGGGAATGGTTCGTATCGATGCATTTCGCATCGATCGGCAGGTGATGTTTCGAATCGATACTGTTCGTATCGATCAAAAGCAGAGCGTAGTTGTGGACTTTGTCACGATTGGATTCGTATTGATCGGAGGAGCTTAGTTCGACTCCATCAGCTCTACAGATCTTCATCGAATCCATCAGGTAAAGTCTCGCTCGTATCCATCAGGTAAGGCTTTGTTCTTATCCATCGTTGTGTTAGTTTCGTACCCATCTGTTGGCCCTTCATGCGGCTTTCGTATCGATCAAATTCACCATTTCGTATCGATCGGTTCACAAATCGATACGAAATACACATTTGCAATCGGTGCGAAAGAATATGAAGTATCGATGCAAACAGTTGAGTACGAACGTTATGAAGATGCAGTGGACACAAACAAGCGTGAAGCGTGGATACATGCGAAGAATATCCATGAATCTAGGGAAGAAGCATTCAACTCGGCACACAAAGAGGATCAACCTAGGGATTTGGCGACACGTCATTGATGCTTACGTGCCCTGATCGATTCAAAGGAATCGATGCGAACCAATCAATTTGAACCGGAAAGCCTTCCGAAGAACATCAACTCGTATCGATTGTATCTCCTAAACTGCTGATCCAAATGCAATGAAATTTTCAAAGCATCTTGCATACAAGGTAAAGAACAATACCGCTAAATTTCAGCTCGATTGGATCATTTCTTGATGGATACGAAATTGCTTCGTATCAATCGCAGATCGAGTCGAAACTTGGTGGGGTCGGTCGCGTGGGCCCCCTCACGATCCAGAAGGAGTCTCCCAAAGTTTGAGCACGATATCAGCCTCCTATGCCTATAAATAGCCTCCTAAAGCCTATAGAATAGGGGGATCTTTTGGCCATCCAACGTCCAGACTCTGCCGGATTCAATTCTACGCTTCAATACAATCATTATACTCGAAATTCTTCATTGTAACTGCTGTAATCACCTGTAACCAGCAAGGATAATCAATAAAAGATAAAACCTTGAAGTGGACATAGGCCGGAGATAGCCGAACCACTATAAATTGTGTGTTTCTGTTCATTATTTCTGGATTGCTGTTTTTTGTTTGTCTAGATCTGTGATTTGTGTTTGGAATATCGCTGATCTACATTCATAACTTGGTGCTTTCACGATATTTGGGGTTTGTGACCATTTTTGGCGCAAACACGAATGTCCTTAACAGTTTTGGGAATGGGTAGGTTTGCAATTACGCTGATTTTCACTTTATCTACCTCAATGCCTTTATTTGAGATGATATGTCCAAGGACTATGCCTTGTTTGACCATAAAGTGGCATTTTTCCCAATTCAAAGTCAAATGTTTTTCTTTACATCGATTTAGAACCAACTCGAGATGATGTAAACATTAGGAAAAAGAATCGCCAAAGGTTGAGAAATCGTCCATAAAAACTTCTAGAAAGCGTTCAATCATGTCGGAAAAGATTCCAACCATGCATCGTTGGAAAGTCGTAGGGACGTTACGAAGTCCGAATGGCATATGTAGATAAGCAAAGGTACCAAATGGACACGTGAAAGTCATTTTCTCTTGATCTTCGGGAGCGATGGGAATTTGGTTATAGCCAGAATAACGATCAAGGAAGCAGTAAAATTGGTGGCCGGCTAAACGTTCGAGCATTTGGTCGATAAAAGGAAGGGGGAAGTGATCTTTTCGTGTTGCGGGATTTAGTTTTCGGTAGTCAATGCAAACAGGCCAACCCGTTTGAGTACGAGTTGGAATAAGTTCGTTTGAATCGTTCTTGACAACGGTTAGCCCAGACTTTTTCGGTACAACGTGAATTGGGCTAACCCATGAACTATCGGAGATTGGGTAAATGATTCCGTTGTCGAGAAGTTTAAGAATTTCATCATGCACCGCATCTTTCATTTTTGGGTTAAGCCTTCGTTGCGCGTCACGAACAGGTTTGGCATCGTCGATTAAATGAATGCGATGTTGGACAAGAGCGGGACTAATTCCCTTTATATCGGAGATCGACCATCCAATCGCTTCCTGGTTTTTCGAAAGAATAGAGAGAAGAGAAGCTTTTTGATCAAGAGAGAGAGTTGCAGAAATTATGACGGGCAACGTTCCGTTATCACCTAAGTATGCGTACTTAAGGTGATCGAGAAGTGGTTTGAGGTCCAACTTCGGGAGTTTTTCGATCAAAGAGTTTGATTGAGATTCGGACTCAACTTGAAGCGATTCAAAGGGAATAGTGTATTCAATCTTGTTGGGAATTTCATGAAACAATTTTTCGTACTCGGCCTCGTGTTCATCATTAAAATCAAGTGTTTCATTTTCAAAGTTTTCGTGAATGGCACTAACTTCCAACATTTGGTCACGAGGTTCGTTCGATTGGCTTTAAAGATTGAAAATGTTGAGATCCAAAGTCATGTTTCCAAAAGAGATTTTCATTGATCCGTTATGACAATTGATTAAGGCATTTGAGGTGGCTAAAAATAGTCGGCCTAGAATCAATGGAATTTGACTTGTGGGATTTGTCACTGGTTGTGTTTCGAGAACAATAAAATCAACGGGGAATATGAATTGCCCTACTTGAATGAGCACGTCTTCGATTTCTCCCACGGGCTTCTTAATGGAACGATGGGCAAATTGAAGCGTGACTTTTGTGGGTTTGAGCTCACCTAAACCTAATTGTTCGTATACGGAATATGGAATCAAGTTGACACTCGCTCCTAAGTCTATCAAACATTTGTTAATCGTCTTGTCACCAATTGTACACGAAATCGTAGGGCAGCCAGGATCTTTGTATTTTACGGGCATGGATTGGGACAAGACTTCACTCAGACTGGCGGCTAAGAAGACTTTTTTGGGCACTTGAGTGTGTTGCTTTTGGGTACACAAGTCCTTAAGGAATTTCACGTAAGTTGGGACTTGCTGAACGATGTCAAGAAGCGGAATGTTAACTTTGACTTGTTTAAAAATTTCCAACATCTTTTCCATTTGGACCGAGTGTTTCTTTGGTCGAAGATAATGTGGAAATGGGACACTATACTCGGTAGGCGGGTCTACTCGAGTAGAAGAAGAAGAGTTTGGATTGGCATTCGATTCAACGTTTGGCTCCATGTTCTGTTCAGATTCATTCGTTGTTTTAGAAGTATTGAGAGAAGTTTCCGGTAAATCATTTGGACTAATGACTTGATTATCGATTTGTTTCCCGGAACGAAGAGTTGTGATAGCATTCAATTAGGTGACCTTGCTACCTTGAACAACATAGGCTTGATTTGAATTTGCGTTTTGATTTCTGGAATTTGGAAGGGGCTGGCTTAGGAATGTTCCTCGTTCGCGTTCACTTACAGATGTGGCTAATTGACTCATTTGCATTTCGAGTTTTGCAATCGATTGGTTTGTGTTTTGCATATATGAAGTCAATAAATTTTGCAAATTGCTGTTTGATTGAAGGCTTTGAGTAGTTGCTTTAGCCAACGTTTCAAGAGTTTTCTCAAGAGAAGTTAAACGTTTATCGTCTTGGGGAGGATGAGCCGAATTTGGTTGAAAATTTGATTGTTGCGGTTGATTATGAGATGGACCCACAAAGTTTGGTTGAAAATTGTTGGGTTGAAAGGAAGGATTCGAAGCATTATTCGGAAATGCTTGCAAATTGGGACGAATCGTATTCGTGTTGGGATTGTTTTGGTTCCACGCAAAATTTGGATGGTTTCTCCAACCAGGGTTGTACGTTGGAGAAAACGGGTCATTTTTGGCTTTGTTGAAAGCATTGATTTGTTCGACGGAATTGGGACACTGATCGGCTATGTAACGACCCAATATTTTGGACCATTCGCATCCATTATAAGTGTATAGGCAGACACACATGCCGGAGTTGAATTGCTCAAAATACCACGTTGTTAATTTAAATTTGGCAAAACTGAACATATACAGTAAATAAATAATCACAGATCACAGACACAGAGTAATAAGTGCTGCGGAAATAAAAGAGATAGTAGTTCATGAAGCTACTATATAAATGTATAAGTTACATCAGAGTTAAAACAGATACAACGGAAGTGTAATACGATACATCAGATACAAATCAGAATAAATCACTGGAATTATCGAATACTGAAAGCAGAATAGATGGCTGGATCTTCAAGCAAAGCTCCAACTTCAAAGGTGAGTCTCGAATACTGGTACACTCAGTCTGACCCGAGCGTAAAGCAAAAACACAAGACACTCGAGTCAGGATTAACATTCTTATATTAATAAATCCAACTCAAGTGAAATAGCAATTAAAATACAAGTAACTCAAAGGATGTTTGGAATAACCATCCTTTAAGGATCCGTTAAACTATCTACTAGGTAGTAATATACGCTAAGTAGATAATGTCTATCAGTAATATAAAAAGATATCAAAATAGCGTTAAGTCATGGCCCATTCCACCCTTAACACATTTTTATTCCCAAAAGCATATACAAGACCGTAGTTTCCCCAAAACCGGAAGTCACCAGAGGGCAATCCATATACTAAAGGTACAAATCAAAATCGTAGTGGTCGCGCATAAATGGAATACAAGTATGACAAGGCACATGAGGCAATACCCAAGGTAGTGATACTACCGTTCACCTGATCCGGACTGGTGAGAACGCAACGCCGCAGCGCCCGCAACACCGTGAAACAACACTCCCAAAATCAAGGGTGCACCAATCGACAACAAGTATAAGTAGTTCGAAGAAGTGTGTCCACTTGAGGTAGCTAATCCTCCATTGGCCCGGCACAGCTCCTGTTTTAGTCATTTCCAATTTGACACAAGTGTCAAGGCTATCCATTATCGTTCTCTTTCTTCAGTCATCACGTACATCATTCCAACCACTTCATTCTGGATCATCACTCCACGCATAGTTATTAAAGTGGTTTTCGGTTTAGATAGAGAGTATATCCATAACCGAATTCCGGTCTCTTTAATAACTTTCGTAATTATTACACCGATTGGTCGTTTAATATATTTCAAAACCAAATCAATTTCAATTCAATTAGAATTCGTAAATCAACATTTCATTTGTCTTTCGAAATCAATTTCCAAAATTTTCGTTTCAAAACTTCCAATTTACCATTTCAAAATCTTATAAATCAAATTTCAATCTATTTTATAACAATTCAAATATTGATTCAAGTTCGTATATAAATTTCATTCCGAAATCATTTAAATAAATTTTACTTAACATTCAAATTAATTTAAACTCATTTATCGATATCATTCAATATTCATTAAGTAAATTTGCCATTCCAAACAATTTCTGTTAAATTTCCAATTCATTAAATCAATTTCTTAAGTTCAACTTCATTAAAACAAAACTTACAAATTGAATTAAATTAAATTCGTCAAATCAAATTCTTTAATTTTCAAGTCTTACATTAATTTCAATAAATCACATTTTATTTCTTGTTAAAGAAATTCAATTTCACTTATTTACTTTCTTAAATAATTTTCCAAAAACTTAATAAAGAAAACTCAATTTCACTTATTTACGAAGTAAATTCACTTATTCAAAAGTTCAATTTTTCTTATTAAAGAATTCAATTCAATTTAATCATTAAATAATTCAATCTTATCTAATTATTAAATAATTCAAAACTTAATTATTAAATAATTTCAAACTTAATTATAATTTCAAACTTGATTATTAAATCATTTCAAACTTAATTCAATCATTTCTCAAATTAAACAACATTCTTTCATCAATAACATTGTTAATATTTTGTTTCAAATTATTATATATTAACATTTTTCTTTATTAAAATTCAAATTTCAACTTCATTTCAAAACCATATTATCTGTTCAAATAAAATCTTCAATTTATTTTCAAATCAAATTATTGACCAATCGGGTTTTATTTAATTTTCTGTCCTAAGTCAAAGTTCATTTGGGTATTTATCATTTCAACCCGATTCCAATTCAATTCAAAAATCAAAGCATAATAAAGGGAACTTGCAGTGTGATAACTGGGATGGTGTCAAAGTAAATAAACAAGTAATAACAACAAACAATAACAATCCAATAATCAATTCAAATAATCCCGAAATAACCGTATTAATTCGCATTGTTATTTGTACGAATTAATATAATTATTTCTAGAATCTACACTATCATTTCATGTAGATTAAAGATTATTACATTACGGTTTTCACTTGTCATTCAATTTCATCCATCATCAATTTAAACAACAAACATTCAAAGGTTCAAGGTGTAATTAACCAAATCCTATGTGTCAATTAATTTAACATTAAAGGGGTCATATTATACGAAATTTAACAAATCAAATTCAACATATAGGTCCAATTTAAATTATTGACTATCCTATATCAATTCGATTGCATATTATTTATCACTTTAACATTTACCATTTAACGTCCAATATAAACATCATCAATCAATCAAATATCTACCAAACTGGATTATTATCGCATAAATAATTAACAGATAATGGTGTCAGATGTCACAGGTGAACTGATACAGGTAATAACAGTGTAATTAACTAACAGCAGCATATTTCAATTGTCGTTTCAATTGCAATCAAATTTAATAAATAAAAGAACGTTAATCGTGAGTGAGTGCTCACCTTTCGAGGCTAGGGATATGAACGGAAACGGAAGTGAATTATGGATCCAAACACGAATTCCAAAACAACGTTAGACGGACACGGTTTCAGTGTAGCAAACAGGCATGACGGACAAAGCTGATAAATGGGAAATCGATGAGAACGGGTCAGACCAACTTATAAAAAGGCAGATATATATACAATATTTAAAACCAATAATTATAGAAGATCAATATAACTATATATATATATAAGCTATAGAATACACACACTAATATATATTTACATGTTTAAGCTAACGAAAAATGCAGCAGACCATTAAAATCTTATGATTGAAATATTATCATCCTATATATAATACTAGACAAAATTATATGTATATACATTGTAGACATAACATCAGCTGTTAAATCAAACAAATATTTATAGTAAACTATATAATAAATGTACTATGAACTAATAGACCAAAATAAAATGTATTTTATATAACTTAATATACCAGAACCCAGCAAATCATATATTGGTTACATATATTATTATCAAAATCATGGTTTAAACAAACACGTGCAAGTTTAACAGTTCGTCGAAGTTTACATATTATAAACTATCATTATACCGTCATTTTAGAAAGATCTATATACACGACATAAATATTTTTTTTTATAACATTCGAAAACTTTGTATTCAAAATATCTATTTTTTTTATATATATATAAATACTATAAATCACATACCTATTTCTACTTTAAATCAATGTTTCTAGTAAATCCATATATATACTTACATAAATTTGCAAAAGAACTAACATACATCCACTACTAACAACCTATATAACTTTTGAATGAAATCAATGGTAGAACAGCTAAAATGAAGTAAATAAATAAGATTTGCTGCACAGAACAGTTATAGGAATTAGGAAATGCTATCAACTCAAACCGATACCCAAGCCAAGAGCAACCTATCACCCCACTGTTAAATATACGTAACTAACACGTACATGCAGTATTCAATATTCATACATAACTCAAAAATAGAAAATGCCATCAGACCTATTACATAAAACTGAATATTATTGTTCATTAGTACAACATCTAACTTGAATATAAACACTAATAGCTTGTATATAAACCTTGTATATAAACCTTCACTTAACAGTCTTGTATCTTTTTGTAAATGATGTATGTTTTGGATAATGCCTTATATATACAACAACACGTAATGCCTATTATAGATTAATATGTACAGATACAAACTTAACAGACCATAATATACACAATATATAGATATATTATATAAGCAACGAGTTATAAATTTATATATATACAACGCTTATATATATACTAATATGCAAATACCTTTAAACAAAACAGATTACAATAAAATCCTTTCATATAATAGACTTACAGTAAACTATCTATATATATATATCCTTTTATAAAAAAAAATCAAAACGTACACACACATATATTATAAATAATATGAATATGTATACCCGAACCTTCATATACAACAGTCGAAGAGAAGACAGGCTATAAGCTTCGAGTGGCTGCGGAGGAAAGATGGAAGGCCTTCGGCTAACAGTCTATAGTTGGATCGGGTTTGGGGAAGGAGTCGGAGCAGCTCATAGATGGGAAGAGCGAGGTAATGTTGGTGGGTTAGGCTAGGTGAGATGCGAGCTACAGTGTCGGCGAGCTTGGGAGTGGTAGCTGAGTTCGTCCAAAGGGGAAGGGTGCGCAAACTGGCGTGGCGGAGGCGGTGTGGGCTTTGGGGTTGCGAGGCCGTACGGGTCAAGTGGAAACTGGGTTGCGGAACAGGGTCGACACGGGTTGGAGGCTTCGCCTCAGGTGGCGGGTCGCTAGTCGTCGGATTAGGGGGGATGGACGAAAAGAAAATGGAGAGGTTCGAATGGAGATGGAGAGGCATTCGACCGGTGGGTTCAAGGCAGCGGCTGCTCTTCAGGTGGAGGAGGAGAGGCCGGGCGTGATGTGTTGGTCGATGATGGGCTTCGGTATACTGTCGACTCGGTTGGTGGTGTGGCACTTGCGGCTGGAAGGGGATAGAAAGGTTTGATTGGTTGTAGCCGAGGCTGGAGAGAGGATGGACGAGAGTGTGAGAGCGAGCTGGTATGTAGGCGGTTGACCGGTGCTTGGAGGAGTCGGTGAGATAGAGTCACAACAACTTTTATTTTCTGTCGAAACCAAATATGCGAAATGTAGAAGGAAGCAATTGATTGTAGAAATAAATTCTCTTGGGATATGAAATGAACAGAGTAAAATAGCAAAACAAAGTGAAACGATGGAATGGCAAAAAGTGGAAGTTGAACAGTATACAACTTTATTATATATTCTCTTTTTCCCAATTGAAAGGCAAAAGTATCGGAAAAGAATTCGAACGAACAAAATGTATGAACCAAAACACACTTTATTGAAAGGGTAAAATGTCAGAGAATATCGAAAGTTAATAACCAATGGTTATATAAATTTTTAGCCGTTGGGCAAATGAATGGGCACAAAAGTTTGGAGACTCGAAACTGGTGCCGCTACGATAATCGTTTTACTGATTTCGTGGCGCTCTATTGTTCGCAAAACAGAGATGAAGATACCGCTGAGATCAACACAACAAGACGATCAAAACGATATACAGATATTGGTGGTGTAATTGAATTATAAAAATTTGAATTTTCTAATAGCAGAAAAATGCAAGAAAAACGCTGAAAAATAAGATCGACGGAGCCAAAGATGTCCGAATTTGGAAAAACGACAAACTGACATCTTGCTCAGAAGATGGTTTAGACTTTTTCTATGTAAAAATATTTAGATTTCGAAAACATTTTATTTTCATTGCTTTTTTAACTGACTAAATTGAAGTAAATTTACGCGCGAAATAAACTTTCATATTTTCGGACGAAAATTTACCAGTTGCTATGTTTAACTAAACGTATTCCAAATATTAAATATTTATTTCAAAATTTTATCGTTTAAAATTTCACAAAATTTCAACTAATTACGTTATTAAAACAGTTGAAATTTACGGGTCGTTACACTCTCCCCCACTCAAAACTTTTCGTCCCCGAAAAGGAACGAGGTAGGAGAATAGAAGCAACCAGAAAGAAAACAGATATGAAATATAAGATAACAATTAATTTAAACCATATAAATTCAAATTTAAATTAATTGATATTCAATAATTGATTTAATCCATTTGATTTCACTAAAATCATTCTCAACTATTTCTGGATTGATTTTCTTATTATCCAATCATCTTTAATTAACAGTTTCAAATCATAAATTTGAATAGTCATTTATTACAATCATATTTTATTTCAGCAATTTAAATTCTTCTTTATTCCAAATTATTGTTAAATTTATTCTACTTCATATATCTAATCACATATATTTAACCTATATAAATTAATTTAAACCATAAAAGTTTCGATTTAAATTAATTTACATTTATTAATTTCTTTTAAATTCAAGGTATTTTCATATGTTGATCAAATTTCAATTTATTAATTCTTTCAAAACAAATTTATTAATTATTAACCGAGTTTACTTATTATCCTATCTAACTCTATTAACATTTTTATAATCAAAATTTAGTGTATAACATTTATTATAAACACTCAAATTTTATTTATAAATTCAATTTATATTATATATTATCCAATTACATATTCAACTTCAGAATGATTTAGGTAAGTTGTATTAGAATGCAGTTGAACAATATACAATTCAATTATTCAAGTTTAAATATTTATTCCAAATTTTGGTTTTATTTATAATTAAAATCATCCTTTAACAAAATTTAAGAATTAGATTTCCGATTGATTCTAAACAATTTAGAGATATATATAATATATTTATATCAAATCAAATTAAATTTTTAAAATAAGATACCTGTATATATAAATCAAAATATACTGACGAAATTCAAATCAAAATACTTTTCAAAACAAACCGTAGCAAAGCTACAGAATAGTATCTCCACTTCGAAACTCGAAAATGAATGTCGATGATGCGGCCGCCATCACCGAAATTATTTTCCAGCGACAAAGAGAAGAGCATTGGTTTCAACATCTTAAAATTCTTTGAAAACGATTTATATTCGAAAATATTTTAAATACTATACATTAGAATTCTTTGGAAACAAATTATAGTCAAAATACCTTTAAATAATGTGCATTTTAAACCTTTAAAACCATAGTTCGAAAATCATTGGAATTTAAATTCTCAAATTTCTGAATTAAATTCATTTCAAATTCCAAATCAATTTATAAACCGTATTTATAAATTTATTTAAAACAATAAATGATAATCAAATATTATTATTTCAAACAACAATTTAATTTACCTATTAAATTCCAGAAAATTTTTTACTTATATTTTCACAACATAATCAAACAAATTTATTTCATTTTCCAAATTTGAAAATAATATTTTAAATATTAATTTACAAATACACTTCCTCGCTCGACTATATAAGAATAGATTTCAAAGCAAAGATAGAGATTCAAATTTGATGGACTCAAATCAAAGAGAATTTTGATTTGATAATTAAGTTTGAAATAAAAGATAAGATAATTCAATTACCACAATCGGGGATGGATGAGTTTCTTTAATTCACGGGCAACCTTAACCGGGTCGTCCGTAACTTCAAGAATAAGATCGATGCTGAATTCCGAGGTAAATCAACATTCGATCTCGAGAAATAAAATTCAGGTATAGCAGGAGATAGATAGCATCGTAAACCGAGGATACAGAAATCTCCGGTGAATCGATGCCTATTATAAAGGAGTTTACTCCTTTACAAATCATTCTAAGATTGGCGAGACCGTCGATCTATTATAGATATCATTCAAAATGGAGTTATGGGGTGCTCCAGAATTTGAAAGAAGACGAATAGTGAAGGACGCGGATGAAATTTGGAACCGCAGGGAAAGTTTCAAAATTCAAAGGAATCGAGTCAAAGGAAGAGATTGAAACTCGAAATGAAAGTGATTCTGTAAATACATTTACCCTATATGTTAAGTTTTGCCTAGAGCTACCAAAGCTCTGATACCAACTGTAACGACCCGATATTTTGGACCATTCGCATCCATTATAAGTGTATAGGCAGACACACATGCCGGAGTTGAATTGCTCAAAATACCACGTTGTTAATTTAAATTTGGCAAAACTGAACATATACAGTAAATAAATAATCACAGATCACAGACACAGAGTAATAAGTGCAGCGGAAATAAAAGAGATAGTAGTTCATGAAGCTACTATATAAATGTATAAGTTACATTAGAGTTAAAACAGATACAACGGAAGTGTAATACGATACATCAGATACAAATCAGAATACATCACTGGAATTATCGAATACTGAAAGCAGAATAGATGGCTGGATCTTCAAGCAAAGCTCCAACTTCAAAGGTGAGTCTCGAATACTGGTACACTCAGTCTGACCCGAGCGTAAAGCAAAAACACAAGACACTCGAGTCAGGATTAACATTCTTATATTAATAAATCCAACTCAAGTGAAATAGCAATTAAAATACAAGTAACTCAAAGGATGTTTGGAATAACCATCCTTTAAGGATCCGTTAAACTATCTACTAGGTAGTAATATACGCTAAGTAGATAATGTCTATCAGTAATATAAAAAGATATCAAAATAGCGTTAAGTCATGGCCCATTCCACCCTTAACACATTTTTATTCCCAAAAGCATATACAAGACCGTAGTTTCCCCAAAACCGGAAGTCACCAGAGGGCAATCCATATACTAAAGGTACAAATCAAAATCGTAGTGGTCGCGCATAAATGGAATACAAGTATGACAAGGCACATGAGGCAATACCCAAGGTAGTGATACTACCGTTCGCCTGATCCGGACTGGTGAGAACACAATGCCGCAGCGCCCGCAACACCGTGAAACAACACTCCCAAAATCAAGGGTGCACCAATCGACAACAAGTATAAGTAGTTCGAAGAAGTGTGTCCACTTGAGGTAGCTAATCCTCCATTGGCCCGGCACAGCTCCTGTTTTAGTCATTTCCAATTTGACACAAGTGTCAAGGCTATCCATTATCGTTCTCTTTCTTCAGTCATCACGTACATCATTCCAACCACTTCATTCTGGATCATCACTCCGCGCATAGTTATTAAAGTGGTTTTCGGTTTAGATAGAGAGTATATCCATAACCGAATTCCGGTCTCTTTAATAACTTTCGTAATTATTACACCGATTGGTCGTTTAATATATTTCAAAACCAAATCAATTTCAATTCAATTAGAATTCGTAAATCAACATTTCATTTGTATTTCGAAATCAATTTCCAAAATTTTCGTTTCAAAACTTCCAATTTACCATTTCAAAATCTTATAAATCAAATTTCAATCTATTTTATAACAATTCAAATATTGATTCAAGTTCGTATATAAATTTCATTCCGAAATCATTTCAATAAATTTTACTTAACATTCAAATTAATTTAAACTCATTTATCGATATCATTCAATATTCATTAAGTAAATTTGCCATTCCAAACAATTTCTGTTAAATTTCCAATTCATTAAATCAATTTCTTAAGTTCAACTTCATTAAAACAAAACTTACAAATTGAATTAAATTAAATTCGTCAAATCAAATTCTTTAATTTTCAAGTCTTACATTAATTTCAATAAATCACATTTTATTTTTTGTTAAAGAAATTCAATTTCACTTATTTACTTTCTTAAATAATTTTCCAAAAACTTAATAAAGAAAACTCAATTTCAATTATTTACGAAGTAAATTCACTTATTCAAAAGTTCAATTTTTCTTATTAAAGAATTCAATTCAATTTAATCATTAAATAATTCAATCTTATCTAATTATTAAATAATTCAAAACTTAATTATTAAATAATTTCAAACTTAATTATAATTTCAAACTTGATTATTAAATCATTTCAAACTTAATTCAATCATTTCTCAAATTAAACAACATTCTTTCATCAATAACATTGTTAATATTTTGTTTCAAATTATTATATATTAACATTTTTCTTTATTAAAATTCAAATTTCAACTTCATTTCAAAACCATATTATCTGTTCAAATAAAATCTTCAATTTATTTTCAAATCAAATTATTGACCAATCGGGTTTTATTTAATTTTCTGTCCTAAGTCAAAGTTCATTTGGGTATTTATCATTTCAACCCGATTCCAATTCAATTCAAAAATCAAAGCATAACAAAGGGAACTTGCAGTGTGATAACTGGGATGGTGTCAAAGTAAATAAACAAGTAATAACAACAAACAATAACAATCCAATAATCAATTCAAATAATCCCGAAATAACCGTATTAATTCGCATTGTTATTTGTACGAATTAATATAATTATTTCTAGAATCTACACTATCATTTCATGTAGATTAAAGATTATTACATTACGGTTTTCACTTGTCATTCAATTTCATCCATCATCAATTTAAACAACAAACATTCAAAGGTTCAAGGTGTAATTAACCAAATCCTATGTGTCAATTAATTTAACATTAAAGGGGTCATATTATACGAAATTTAACAAATCAAATTCAACATATAGGTCCAATTTAAATTATTGACTATCCTATATCAATTCGATTGCATATTATTTATCACTTTAACATTTACCATTTAACGTCCAATATAAACATCATCAATCAATCAAATATCTACCAAACTGGATTATTATCGCATAAATAATTAACAGATAATGGTGTCAGATGTCACAGGTGAACTGATACAGGTAATAACAGTGTAATTAACTAACAGCAGCATATTTCAATTGTCGTTTCAATTGCAATCAAATTTAATAAATAAAAGAACGTTAATCGTGAGTGAGTGCTCACCTTTCGAGGCTAGGGATATGAACGGAAACGAAAGTGAATTATGGATCCAAACACGAATTCCAAAACAACGTTAGACGGACACGGTTTCAGTGTAGCAAACAGGCACGACGGACAAAGCTGATAAATGGGAAATCGATGAGAACGGGTCAGACCAACTTATAAAAAGGCAGATATATATACAATATTTAAAACCAATAATTATAGAAGATCAATATAACTATATATATATATATAAGCTATAGAATACACACACTAATATATATTTACATGTTTAAGCTAACGAAAAATGCAGTAGACCATTAAAATCTTATGATTGAAATATTATCATCCTATATATAATATTAGACAAAATTATATGTATATACATTGTAGACATAACATCAGCTGTTAAATCAAACAAATATTTATAGTAAACTATATAATAAATGTACTATGAACTAATAGACCAAAATAAAATGTATTTTATATAACTTAATATACCAGAACCCAGCAAATCATATATTGGTTACATATATTATTATCAAAATCATGGTTTAAACAAACACGTGCAAGTTTAACAGTTCGTCGAAGTTTACATATTATAAACTATCATTATACCGTCATTTTAGAAAGATCTATATACACGACATAAATATTTTTTTTTATAACATTCGAAAACTTTGTATTCAAAATATCTATTTTTTTTATATATATATAAATACTATAAATCACATACCTATTTCTACTTTAAATCAATGTTTCTAGTAAATCCATATATATACTTACATAAATTTGCAAAAGAACTAACATACATCCACTACTAACAACCTATATAACTTTTGAATGAAATCAATGGTAGAACAGCTAAAATGAAGTAAATAAATAAGATTTGCTGCACAGAACAGTTATAGGAATTAGGAAATGCTATCAACTCAAACCGATACCCAAGCCAAGAGCAACCTATCACCCCACTGTTAAATATACGTAACTAACACGTACATGCAGTATTCAATATTCATACATAACTCAAAAATAGAAAATGCCATCAGACCTATTACATAAAACTGAATATTATTGTTCATTAGTACAACATCTAACTTGAATATAAACACTAATAGCTTGTATATAAACCTTGTATATAAACCTTCACTTAACAGTCTTGTATCTTTTTGTAAATGATGTATGTTTTGGATAATGCCTTATATATACAACAACACGTAATGCCTATTATAGATTAATATGTACAGATACAAACTTAACAGACCATAATATACACAATATATAGATATATTATATAAGCAACGAGTTATAAATTTATATATATACAACGCTTATATATATATATACTAATATGCAAATACCTTTAAACAAAACAGATTACAATAAAATCCTTTCATATAATAGACTTACAGTAAACTATCTATATATATATATCCTTTTATAAAAAAAAATCAAAACGTACACACACATATATTATAAATAAATATGAATATGTATACCCGAACCTTCATATACAACAGTCGAAGAGAAGACAGGCTATAAGCTTCGAGTGGCTGCGGAGGAAAGATGGAAGGCCTTCGGCTAACAGTCTATAGTTGGATCGGGTTTGGGGAAGGAGTCGGAGCAGCTCATAGATGGGAAGAGCGAGGTAATGTTGGTGGGTTAGGCTAGGTGAGATGCGAGCTACAGTGTCGGCGAGCTTGGGAGTGGTAGCTGAGTTCGTCCAAAGGGGAAGGGTGCGCAAACTGGCGTGGCGGAGAGGCGGAGGCGGTGTGGGCTTTGGGGTTGCGAGGCCGTACGGGTCAAGTGGAAACTGGGTTGCGGAACAGGGTCGACACGGGTTGGAGGCTTCGCCTCAGGTGGCGGGTCGCTAGTCGTCGGATTAGGGGGGATGGACGAAAAGAAAATGGAGAGGTTCGAATGGAGATGGAGAGGCATTCGACCGGTGGGTTCAAGGCAGCGGCTGCTCTTCAGGTGGAGGAGGAGAGGCCGGGCGTGATGTGTTGGTCGATGATGGGCTTCGGTATACTGTCGACTCGGTTGGTGGTGTGGCACTTGCGGCTGGAAGGGGATAGAAAGGTTTGATTGGTTGTAGCCGAGGCTGGAGAGAGGATGGACGAGAGTGTGAGAGCGAGCTGGTATGTAGGCGGTTGACCGGTGCTTGGAGGAGTCGGTGAGATAGAGTCACAACAACTTTTATTTTCTGTCGAAACCAAATATGCGAAATGTAGAAGGAAGCAATTGATTGCAGAAATAAATTCTCTTGGGATATGAAATGAACAGAGTAAAATAGCAAAACAAAGTGAAACGATGGAATGGCAAAAAGTGGAAGTTGAACAGTATACAACTTTATTATATATTCTCTTTTTCCCAACTGAAAGGCAAAAGTATCGGAAAAGAATTCGAACGAACAAAATGTATGAACCAAAACACACTTTATTGAAAGGGTAAAATGTCAGAGAATATCGAAAGTTAATAACCAATGGTTGTATAAATTTTTAGCCGTTGGGCAAATGAATGGGCACAAAAGTTTGGAGACTCGAAACTGGTGCCGCTACGATAATCGTTTTACTGATTTTGTGGCGCTCTATTGTTCGCAAACCAGAGATGAAGATACCGCTGAGATCAACACAACAAGACGATCAAAACGATATACAGATATTGGTGGTGTAATTGAATTATAAAAATTTGAATTTTCTAATAGCAGAAAAATGCAAGAAAAACGCTGAAAAATAAGATCGACGGAGCCAAAGATGTCCGAATTTGGAAAAACGACAAACTGACATCTTGCTCAGAAGATGGTTTAGACTTTTTCTATGTAAAAATATTTAGATTTCGAAAATATTTTATTTTCATTGCTTTTTTAACTGATTAAATTGAAGTAAATTTACGCGCGAAATAAACTTTCATATTTTCGGACGAAAATTTACCAGTTGCTATGTTTAACTAAACGTATTCCAAATATTAAATATTTATTTCAAAATTTTATCGTTTAAAATTTCACAAAATTTCAACTAATTACGTTATTAAAACAGTTGAAATTTACGGGTCGTTACAGGCTATATGATTAGGATCGTTGCATTTATAACACATCGGTTGGGAAGCTTGGTTCATTTGATTCGATGAGAAAACGTTATTGAATTTTTTAATCATTGCGTCGATCTTAGCTTCCAAAGCAACAGAAGATCCTATCAAGTGTGCACTCGATCGTGAGTAGATTGATTTTTCGTTCGAACGTTCCCATTGGGATGATTTTTCGGCGAGGTTTTCAAGAAATTGCCAAGCATCGTCGTGATGTTGGGCAAGAAAGTTGCCTTGGCACATTGATTCGAGCATGGTACGTGAGCTATTTTCGAGTCCATCGTATAAAATTTGGCAAATCGTCCATTTTTCGAAATTATGGTATGGACATTTTATCAAAAGCTCTTTGAATCTTTCAAAATATTTTCCGAATGGTTCTCCCTTGAATTGATGAAAGTTTACAATTTCGTTTCGGATTCTACTCGTTTTTTCCGAAGGGTAGAACTTTTTAAAGAAAGCTTTTACGAATTCTTCCCACGTTTTAATCGAGTTCGATGGTAAGCTGTACAACCATTTTTCAGCGTAATCCGTAAGAGCGAATGTGAATAATCGAAGTTTGATTCCATCATCAGAAAGTTGTTGGAGTTTAATGGTTGCGCAAACTTGTTCGAATTTAGTCAAGAAGAAGTATGGATCATCGTGTTCGAAATTGCCAAATTTCGGAAGAGTGGCAATATGGTTTGAGTGAATTTCGAAATGGTTACCCGTAGGGGCGGGTAACGTGATGCAAGATGAAATAGAAACTCTATCGGGAAAGATTCTATCCATAAGAGTTCGAGGGGCGTTTTCGTTTGCCATTTCGGGAGGATCGTTTGTTCGAGTTAAACGGTTTGTAGAAGGGTCGCGAGTCCAACGATTTGTTGTTGTGTCACGAGTCCAAGTACTCATGCACAAGTGAAAGTCGAGAAGAGAAAGAAGTTAGAATCGAGTTTAGTGAATGAAAGAAGATTTGAAAATCGAAGTGAAATTTTTTTTAGAGGAAGAAAAATATTTACCAAGTGAAATTTATTTTCAAAAAAGAAGTTTGATTTTTGTTTTGGTTTTGGTTTTTCAAATTTTATATTTTTGTAAATTTTTTTGTTTTTGTTTTTTTGAATTTTCAAATTTTTTTTAAAAAGGTTTATTTTTTTTGTGGAATTAAAAACTAAGTTAAGAAAAATTTACAATTTTTTTTTTGATTTTGGATTTTGGATTTTTTGATTTTTTTGATTTTTTTATATATGCATGAACTAATGCAACTAAATGAATGCAAAGGACTTAATTACAGTTTTCTGTCTTAGTAGCGCCTAACCCAAAATTGTATAATCGCACTTTGTTTTAAATCAACAAAAATATTTCTCAGCCAGGTAACGGGCAGGGGTTATCGGTGCACCACCAATCACCGTAGCAATGCAGCCGAAGGTTTAAGTACCTTCAGAGGAACAACCAATATAATATTTACGTATCACCGTAATTTTTATAACTGGTTATTACTCTACCGTAGCCTAGACACCAAGAAATAGAATTGTTCAAAGAAAACAATTGTGAAGATACAATTAAGCCCTAGATGAGCTCACGACACCCTTAAGTCGAATGTCTAACCTTTATTATTAGTCAAATTCTACGATGAAATGCGTTTGTGGGCTAAGGAAAGGGTGATGAAATCCTTCACCTTATGTGAATTGGGGTATTGCCCTTAGAAAAGAAAATAAGATGAGATGGATACAAAACAAAAATTAAACGTGAATTTACAATGCAACTAAAATGAAGTTTGTTTTTGTTTTTGGATTTTGAATTTTTTTTGTATATATAAATGCAAATGCAAGCAACCAACAATGCACTAGAGATGAAAGCACAATACCAGAGCGTGCAAATTATTAGCAATTTTTTTTAAGCGGCAATTTTTTAGCAAGGCAAAGCAGTTTATTTGGGCACGCACTTCTTCCTTTTGAATTTCTGCTTTGGCAACCTGAGATGAAACACAAGATATATTCAACAATTATTATTATTATTATTATTATTATTTAGTATGTTTATCAAAGATGAAAAAAAAATAAGCGAAAAACAAAACAATTGAAAATAAAATAAATTAAAACTAAAATAAGTGGAAACAAATGAAAATTGAAGTTGAAATTTTTTTTTGGATTTTTTTTGGAGAGGAAACTCAAAAGTGATGTTTTACTTAAAAAATAATATTTTAAATCGGGATGGGACTTAAAGCAAATTAAAACAAAACGAACTGAAACAAAACAAAAATTAATTTTTTTTTAAATATAACACTATTAAACCAAACAAATTAATCGAATTCTTTTTTTTGTTGAAAACAAACAAAACAAAACAATTTTTTTTATTACCAACACTCAAAACAAAACACACACAATAAAACCCAAGAAGTTAAAACAAATCTGTTAACCCAAACACTCAAACCCAATACAAATTTGTAAACCCAAAACCAACTTAAAATCAATTTGTAAACCCAAACACTCTTAATACCCCTAAATTACTTATTCGCATTTCCCAAGGCAATTCGTTTCCTCTTTTTTTTAGCTATCAGAAAAACAAAACGATATATACGGCTGCAAAAAAATCAGATGAGTTCGCGGAGGTGAATTTTTGGTGCTGTGCTGGTAAGCGGTGGTTTGCAGTTATAGGAGGAAGTTGGTTCAAGGTTGAATAAGAAGTCGAGTTGGTTGCGAATTGGGTTAGAAGGCAGTGTTGTTTTTGATGTTCGATTGGGCTTCGGTTTTTGGTGAGGTCAATTCTGGTATTGGTTGATGATTTGTAGGCGAGCGAGGCGAGTTCGTGGGGTTGCAATGATTTCGATTTGAGCAAGATGTATTTGATGACAGGAAGTGGGTGCGTGTTGCGTTTTCTGGTGGGCAAGGAGTGAATGTATGTTTAGCCTGTTGTGATGTTAGAAGTGTTGTTTGGAAAGTTTGTATGGAACTGTTGTAGTGGGAAGAGGCTGTAGTGCGATTGTCAATGGAGAAGGGTTGCGATGCAGGCTGGCTGCTTGACTGTTGTATGCGGTAGATTGTGACTGGATGATGTCAGGGGTTTGTGGATGCAATAGTTTGAAATGAAGGAGTTTTGATATGAAGGAGGTTGTGTTGTATGGTGGATTGGAGATGGGGCTCTGTTGATTGTAGTGAAGGGGTTTGTGCAGGGTTTAGTTGAAGTGTGCAGTGTCAGTTGATATGGTGGTAGACGTATATGTGGGAAGGGAGAATGGCAGTGAGGAAGGCAGAGGAGGTAGATGTGAATTGCTGTTGGTATTGATGTTTGTACAGGGGAGCTTCTGGGTTGTGGAGATGACTGGTGACAGGAGAATGGTGGTGTTTAATGAGGGTGAAGTGGAGATTGAAGTGGGATGTTTGTAATGGCCGTAGGTTGTGAAGTGGTTAGGAAGAAGCGCGACAGAGGTGGTTGTGCACAGCTAAGTGCTGTTTGTAGATGACTTGTAGATTGAAGGCACGGTTTTGGTTGTATGCAGGGTAGGTTGAAGTGCTTAGCAAGAAGGGTGGAGCAGATTGCACAGTTTTGTGTGAAATGTTGAAGGGTATTGTAAGACAGTTTGATGGTGGTCATGGTGGAGTGAGGTTTGACCAAGGTGTATGTATGCCACAGTGATGGGTATGAAATGTCAATAGGGAGGAGTTGATATATTAAGTGATTGATATGCACAATGGAGGGGTAGCTTGGATGATGGAGTACTGTGGCACAGTTTTGATGGGAAGAAGGAGACCGAGAGGCAAGGATGAATGTTGAAATGTTGTGAAGTTGTTGCCCTTGGTGACTGGGCAGTGAATGGTGGTTGGAGGCTGCTACAGGGATAGGATGTGCAGTTCAATGGTTGATTTGTGATGAAGGAATGATTGTTTGGGATGTGCACAGGGATACTCTGATGATTGTTTTGGTATTGAAGTGGATAGGTTAAGTTGTGTGGCAGTGATTTTTGACAATGGAGGAGTATGGTTTGTAGAGATTTGCAATGCAACTGATGTTGGGGTATTGGTGAAGTCAAGGCAGAGATGTAGGAAGATGAGAGTGCAGCTTGATCAGAGGGGCGGAGGAACAGAAGCAACAGTTCGTAACAGATATTGGAAATGTGCACAATGCACAGAGTGGAAATGTACAGACTGGAAAATGCACAATGAATAATGACAGAGAGGAAATGATCGGAAAACCAAAAACAAATGTTTTTTTTATGTGAAATGCAAACTGATGTAGAAAAAAAAGAAGAAATGAAATATAATTTTGGAAATCGAAGCTGTTCAAATTTTTTTTCTTTTTGAATATGCAAATGAGACTAGAAAACACAAGCACCCAAACAAAATTGAAACAAAAATCACTCAAACACACAACACAACACTTTTTTTTAAGTGCACTCGACACACAAACAAACACACTAAAAATCAAACAAAAATAATTCGAAGAATAGAAAAATAAAATCAAAGCAAATCCTCGGCAACAGCGCCAAAAACTTGTTCGTCGATGGAAATTCTATCGGTTTAGAAAACCGTCGAACAAATTTAAATTAAAATTTACCGCAAGCGCACGTCGTACACTTTGTAGTACGTGGCTAATACGGGTCGATCCGCATGGAATTGTGAGAGATTAAAAATCTATTCAATCAAATTAGACCAAACAGAGATGAAGTTTTTAACTACAAAAAAGAAGCTTAAGCTAGAATTAAAATGTGATTTAAAAACTATTAAAGTAGAGGACAATTTAGAGGCAAATCCACTCTCATATTTTTGTAAATCAACAAACAAAGAATTTATGATCTCTAACTTGATATTAAGCGAAATAATCGTTGCATTGATCATAAGTATGGTTTGTTTATGTTATTAATTAACATAACTCAAACCATCAAACTATAATACAACAATTATACCACTTATAACTCTCATGAAAATGAAGCCAAAGCAAAAGTTATTTTAAGTATGATCTATTTACTATTGTAACTAGTAATATAGATTATCAAATTTCATTTTTACTCTCATTTCAAAATCAAAAATGGATTAGCAAATGATGATGCAACTTGTGTTTATGTTGAATAAGAATAGCTCATTTGCAAAAGCAACATAAGCTATCAAACCCACTTGTATAAACTTGCATCAAAATACACTCTCATGAAGCATAAAGAAAAGAGATCATAAATCATAGAAATGTTGAAATTACATAATATTTGAGAGCTTCATTACTCCTAAATTGAATGGGTTTAGCTACTCATTTGTGGCATTGAAGCAACACTTGTAAATTTCAACATGAAAGAGCAAAGAAATAAAAACTAAGCAAAGGAAGAAAGAGAGATTAACTACTAACTAATTGCATGAAAATTTAAGCTACACTACTTGCATAAATGTAAATCTAAGCTATGCACATTAAAGGAAATAGAGCATAGAAATAAACATTAACAATAAAACAAAGAAAAGCATGTAGAAAAAAGAGAAGAAAGAGGCTTGGAAGCCATTTTTATTTCATAGAACATTGAGCTTACAATTTGATCTCTTGATTTCCTAAGTAAAATGAAAGAGTAGATGATCATTTCATGTACATAAGAGGGCTATATAAACATGCATAAAACCCTAATTCTATTTTTAGGGGACTTCCTAAAATGCCCTTTAGGAAGTGTGGCCACCAAGTAACCATTAGCCACTAATTAATCCATCATTTGTTGTGCATGAAGCTTTAACCTCCACTTAGTTTGTCCATTAGCTCATAATTGTACATTTAGGTAAGTGGGTGGGGTCCTCCAAGATCTTGAACTTGAATTATTTCCTCTTCATTCCTTTGTATTTCATTTGTGCATGCATGTATCTTCATATAAGCCTCTTCCATATACATCCAAATTCCTATAAAAATTATCAAAAAATGTCCAAGTAAAAATTCTTAAATTGACACAAGCACAAAAATGACCATTTTGCCCCTGAATGAAGATGAAAATATGATGGTTTGAAAATAATTGAATTTTGGTTTTACACATGTTAAAATGCCCAAATATGATGTTTATTTAAATAAAAAGAGATAAAATATGGGTGTAAATATATGCACATTTACGTGCACATCAAATACCCCCATACTTATCTTTTTATTCGTCCTCGAATACAGGAAAACTAAGATAAATCCGTTTTCATAAGGAGCACGATTGCATTGAGCATATGCAACAAGCCCTTAAACCTTTGGGTGTCCCCAGTAGGACGAGTGTTGTCTCGTGAGGGTTTTCAGCGGATACTACCCACAAAATCCAGTTGCAAAGTGAAAATATTTACAAAATGCAAGATTTATTTACAATGGGATGAATTCAAGTTCTTGAAAATATTTACAAATGACGGATTTACTCTTAAATCGACACAAAGAAGTTAAATATAAGTCTTGGTCATTATCTTGAAAATTTAAGTCATTTACTCGTCAAAATTTCCAACAAAAATCAAGTCATCATAGACAATTGTTTAACTCGTTGTTTCGGCGGATAACCAAGTGTAACTATGTAATAAATCCTTAGTTGATTATCAAAGTTTACTAAAGTGGTATTTTCATTTCTTTTCAATAAAAAATCAAATCAAATAAGTAAAAATAGTGCTAGGATTTCAATTGCTTGCTCTCTTATTATTTGTAAGAAAAAATTACACACCTAGCTCAGGTAAACTGAGGCCAGATATACCATCCATGCACTGCCTTTTGGGCTTATGTGAGGGGAGTACAGAGCATGGCGAGTGCACACACTTTCATGCATACACCTATCGACCGTAGGTGGTTTTTATTAAGTCTGTTCTTTGTTTGTTTTTCTTTTCTTTTTTTTACATGTGTTCCATACATGTATAACCGTTAGGACTTTTAAATGAGTATGAAAGCACATAATCAAAGATTCCAAGTAATTCGACCATGCATAACCGTGAGGACTTTTAAATGAGAGTGAATACTTTGGATGTTATGATATATATATATATATATCTATACTATAATAAAAAACCTTTGGTCAACCGGTCAAAGTGAAGCCTTTTTTGAACTGACCAGAATGCCCATGCTAATATAGCCTGTAAGTTATTTACGCAGGGCTATTCTTTGAGGCGGGGGCTATTTTTTGAGGCGGGATACTTTTCAACAACAAATTATTGGAGGCAACAGTTATTCCCTCTTACCCATGACTGCTGCACGTTTGTTTCTGTGAACGTGATTAAGCTCTCCTTCTATTTCTCTACACACTCCAGATGATTTGCCATTTCCCCCAAATTACTCCAAATCATAAAATCGAAATTACTTCATACCAGGAAAAAAGCTCAATGATGAAAAGTAGCCTCAAAGAAGGAAGCCACTCCCTCTTAGACACTGACAAAGATTGTCCAATCATCCCCTCCGCCGCCAATACTCTTCAGCTTGCAGGACGATCGACTGCCTCCATCTTCGCCATTCAGCACTGAAGATGTTTGCAGCCCTAATTGAAAAGCAGAAGCCTGCCAATGACTTTGACAAAGCCAGCATCGTTAGAAGGTACACAACAGTCTTTTAGAAATGGTACGATTTTATTACCGTCTTCAGTTTTGACTTTCATTTTTGATTTTGTTTGATTTCTTCAGATCTTGGGTTCAGTTGTAATCACAGCAAATCCCAGTGCTTGGAACCCTAATTCCATCACCATTTCCATGCTCCTCCCGCCCTAGATTCGAAATTTTACGGTAATATTTTGCTTCTTATTCGACATATATTTTCAACAGTTTAGACTTAGGCAACTACTGTTATAGATCTTCAAGATGATTAGAAGGTTAGCATGCGTAAGATGATTTTTTTAAGTTATCGGTTGGAAATTTTAATTATTAAAGTACATAATTTACTGTTACCTCTAATTCTCAATAAACTCATTCTGGAATTTCATTGCCTAGAAAAACCATACTTTTTATTCTTTTAGAGCAAAGTAAAGTAGGTTTTGTACTACTACGAGTGAAGATGGTTTTCTAAGATTCTATCTCGGTTTCTGAGTGTTTTATTTGTTGTATGGCTACAGTTATGGCATCTAAAGACTTCATCAAGAAAAAGGCAATTTAAGTTATAGCAAATATTTATAGTATCGATTTGTACATTTGTGAAATCGATAATTTATCATGCTTATGGTTAACTTTACCTTTTGTTTCAATATTAATATTACATTCAATTGTCATATACAAGTTTATTTGTATAAGTTGAATCACCTAAGTTAAACATGACCATACTTTCATTTCTTTTAAAATACAGGTACGTGTTTGAACTAATAGGAGTGAAGATGGTTTGCTAGCATTTTCTCTCATTTGCTGCGTGTTTATCAGTTGCACGACTACAGCTGTGGCACCCGAAGACTTGCTTCCTGGAAAAAGGTATTTTGAATTAAGAACATCATTTTGATTTCAATTATTTTTCAATATAACATTATGGGCGTACTCCTCTTGCCTTGGTTCTATTGGTCAGTAATGAATTAATAGATACCTTTTATAGTATGCCATTTTATTTTAAAGTCATACCAAATATTTTTTACATTCTATTTATACATTTGTGAAATAGATAATTTATCATGCTTATGGTTAATTTTTAGTTTTTGCTTCACCACTAACATTACATTCAGTTGTCCAGTATAAGTTTATCGGTGTTTTATGTTAAATCTCCTAACTGAAACTTTAAATGCCTCGAGTAAGTTCCTTGCTATGCGAAATTCCAAATAACAGAAGTATAAGATACGTTTGATGACACTTTGAGTTATACAAATACAGAAATTATGAATCTAAAGCTAAAACCAGGAAATAATTTAATTTGACTATAGTTTTATGACTTTACTAGAACAGCCTTACACGCATTTCATTATTTCATTTGTTTATAACTATAAATGCACTTAGTTTTGTATGCGTACATCATAAATAATTAGTAATTAATAAATAATGCATTGATATGATTCAATAGATTCGATCTTCAAAATATGTTATGCTTATAGTTTTTTCCACTGACGCGGTGCTTGAATAGGAACAATGTTAATCATTTTAAGGATTGAGTATTTATGAATATCAATATGATCGAAAAATATATATTTCAAAAAGGTTCTGCTAAAGCATTTTAGATGTATATATTATGTCAATTGGTCCTATTGTACCACTAAATTATTTATTTGCACAAGGTCGTTTCTTATTTGGTTTCTTATGCATTATTTAGGGATTTTGAATGCATGACTCATTTATTTGCCAACCAAGAGCATGTATAAGCATTTGCATTAAGCGGAAGCACTATTTTGTATGTTATATGTAAATATATATTTTTTTTTGTAAATTATCCATCATCTAATCAATCATACCATGACTGCAACTTCATTCTTTGCTAAAGATTTGGATTTAACATTTTTTGCATTGCTTATAAAGTCCTAGCAAAAGTAGAACTACAGGTTATTATTACTATCTTTTTAATGAAGACTGTTGGTTTTCATTAATTTTATGGAAATATCATATGTAGCATTTGATTGTGTAATCTTTGCATCCACTGTTTACCCGGTTTATACCATTGATATATTTTTATCCTAATACCAATAATTTGAGATTGATGGTTATTTTAATATAGAATTTATATAACAACTAGATTATTTTACACTTATTAAGTTAACATGCTCAAAGTAATTCCCATATTTGTTATATTTGTTGCTAAATTAATATTATACCATTACTTTAATAGAACAAGGTTGAGATTTTATTTTCTATAATTTCTTATGTCTCTATGTGATATTGATGAAGAAAACTTGGATCTTTCTTATGTCCCTATAGGATATTGATGGAGAACGCTTAGATCTGTGTTTGCTAACGGTGGTTGGGTTGAAGTATGATGACAGCGTATTTGGGTAAGGTTTCCTCTCTCCTTTTTCATTTAACTTGAATTTTCTTTTATTTAAATTACAACTGTAATAAATTTATTTGCGAGAAAACTATATTCTACCTGAATTTCAATGTTTTTCTGTCCTATTTTCCTACTTTTCCACGAGGTATATTTTATGTTTTGGTTGTTTTGTAAAATTATTCCTTAACTTAATTTAGATATGCATCTCCTGCTTTCAAATCATTTAGAGTTGAACCAGTTTACTATTGTAGAGTTTATTTTGTTGTTAATACTGTCAATTTTAAAAGTTGGAATAGTTAGGGTAACTTGAATTTTTTTTTGTGGTATGGTAAGACAAATTATTTTTTTCTCTGTTGCTTAACTATTCATATCCAACGTATGGCTAATTACCTAGCAACCCCATTCAAGGTCGTCTTATAGCTTAAATTTTCCTACATAAAGCTGCATACTTACCACTTCCATAAATAGAAAATATTAACAAAGTCTTTCTGTATGTTAAAATAAAATAATAATTTAACAATGACTTTTTGTTTGTTCTATTATTCCCAGGCTACTGCTGTAAAGCATCATTTCTCATGTTATGGTGTCATCGCTTCTCCTGTAGTCGAAAATCCAGGTCATATTGATAGTACAAATCCAACAAGTTGTAAGAACCTTTCCGCTTGCATAACCTTTGCTAATCTTCAATCTGCTGAAAATGCTTTGGTGAAAGGCACACGTCGAGGTGGTCATAATTGACTTTCATCGACTGGAAAAAAGGTACATTTAATATGCATTTTGTTAAATGATGTAAATTATCGGGTATGCTCTGATAATATCAGTTTTGTATGTGTACCTCATAAATAATTAGTAATTAATTAATAATGCATTGATATGATTCAATAGATTCGATCTTCAAAATATGTTATGCTTATACTTTGTTCCACTTACGCGGTGCTTGAATAGGAACAATGTTAATCATTTTGAGGACTGAGTATTTACGAATATCAATATGATTGAAAAATATACATTTCAAAAAGGTTCTGCTAAAGCATTTTAGATGTGCATTATACAAAATTCAAATTGCTTTCTGACTGTTTTTGTATTTATGGTTGCCTATTTTATACTAACCACTGCATGGTTTTTGTATCCTTATACGTTGGTCCATGATTAATTATTTTACCTAAATTAGCTTTTACCACGATTAAAATTTTGGATAATTTTATATAACATACAGACCACATTGTCATAAATGCAAAACATTATATCTTATATGTGGAATATGCATGTATATGCTTTTTGTTTGATGATAATAAACATATATACATTCATTTAAATGTATTTGATATTGTACTATTTTATTTTTCACAGATTAAATAGATATTTGCTGAATAAAATAAATAACACAGAATTTGAATTCAAACGAATATTTTATTCAAACAAATATTTATTACAATTTTGATAGTACAATTTCAAGCTCTCACTATATACATCAATTTTGATCACAATACAATTACATCACGATTTACATCATTTCCTCACTACATATCACTCACACTTGTATTTATCTTCAACTTCATTCCAGTTTGAATCCAGCATCTGAGCAATCTGCAAAAATATTCACTGACGCAGTAAAACTGAAAAGGAAATGTTTTTGCAGTATAAAACAAAATGTGGATTTTGAAAATATTGTTTGCCTCAGTTATTTGGGTTGTTCGTCATCATTTAATTTTGAATCCATCATACACGAACAACTTGTGACATGCACAGTGTATCACTGTACATGCCACAAGGTCGTGCACACCAAAATGTACACTTGATAATGTTACAGGGACAGGTGAGCACAGGTCAAACCCAAAAGAAATTTCTGGATTCAACTCAAGTACTTGAACCAATGATCATGGCAGTGAACAAAGCAAGTGCACTAGTACAACACTAAGCACAACAACCAACACAAGCAACACAATGATAGTGAAAGACTGCACAAATTCAAGAAGAGCACAAGCACAGTTCAAATGACCAGACTCGAGCATACATACAAGACTGTGCCACCAGACCAGCTACAACAGTGAAGTGACTACAGAGATGAACACAGTGCAACAAAAGTCAGTTGCAAGCATACAAATCAAATGTAAAGGAATGCAATCAAGACAGTAAAGTGCAGACCTAAACCAGAATCGAGCAAAATAAAAAATGCTCAGATCAAATGGAACTCATCACAATGCATATGTTAGCAGTGGTCGACTACAATACATCAAACCAGAACAACAAGTAACTCAAGCCAGTACACACTTGTATATATACATATGTATATACACATGTATACATACAAGTAGTGACAACATATCAGACCACAAAAACAAAGTAGCAGTCAAACTAAAGTCACCAACAACACAATACAGTGGACACAAGCTCAAGACTGGTCAGGCACAAAGAAGACAAATGTAACATCAGCAACTACATACAAGAATCAGGAGAAGTAAAACAATGTACATGAAAACAGCAACAACTATAAAACAATGTCCACAATGAAGAGCTCAATGCACATATGCTACAGATCAAACAAGCTAAAGATATCAATGTCACTGACTCAAGTGCACAGCAACTAACCCAAAGCATGTAACAGTTTTAACAAATCAAGACGAAGTGGTCAAGAATCGAACACGTTAAAATTGGTCACTGTAACATGAACAAGTAACCAAGCTACAGACCAGAAAAAATATATTCAATGCTCAGTTCAAAATGTTGAACAAAATCAGGTGATGTTCAGAATCAAATAAAGTCACAGGGGAGTTCAAAATCAAAGTCAAAGCAAATGTCATCAGACGAGTTCAAAAATTCACAACCGTGATGACCAAGTCAACCAAGCAAAATATATACAAAGTCGAACGAGTCAATTCACGGAGCAACATAATCAAAGCCGTGGTCATCATGTAATAAATCAACACTGTGGAGATGAAGAATCACGTATATACGTATTTTTGAAAAGGTCATAAGAAATCATCAACATCCAATAATAATCGAACGGCCGAACAAAAGGTGTGACAAATTCAAAGAAATAAAATCAGACGATTATCAAGGATCTCGTATCCTATTTAAACAACCCTAAATCATCACTGGCAAATCTAATCGAGTTCGAAGCATAATAGAGAACAAGAAAATCATCAACTCGAATCAAAGTCGAGTAAGGTATAAATTGAAAAAGGAATTCCTCTTACCAATTTGAAGATACTCGACAACTTAGAAGCAGCCGAGAAATCAATCGAAGAAAGTAAACAACGCATCATTCAATCCTCAAGAGAAAGTCGGCAGCTTCGATAACCACGAAGCTCTAAATCGAACTCATCGAAGTAGCCAGAGAGAGCAACGAGAAATTGATCGAGCAAGGCAACTCTCGAACAACCACAGATTCGATCGAAGTAGTAACGACACTTCAAGCCCTAAATTTTCAGATCTGATAACGAAGACGAAGCCACCATTTTTTTCTCAGAGCAAATCGAAGAAAGATCGAGACATAAAGAGAAAAGGGGCCGGCTTATTATTAAGCTTAATTATAAAAAGGGGCGGCTTGTTAATTTAAAAGGGGTTTTAATTTTAATTTAGTTTTAATTTTGGCCAGGGTTATTTTTAGGAGCAAAAGTGATTTAAACTTTCAATTTAATTTTTGCTCCTTGTTTTTTCTTTGGATTTTAGTTTTTAAATTTTGTACCTTTTGAATTAAAACAAGGAAAATCACCACCTAGGGTTTAGGTAGTGTCAGATTGTCTAGTTAGGGTTAGTTCAGTGAGCAGGGTGTGCGAGTTTACGAAACTCTATAGGCGGAGCAGGGTGTGCGAGTCTGTAGGAGTGTTTGTAAGCGGGATACTGTTTAATTCTAATAGAAATCTGGGAATGCAGCAGTAGGCAGGGGTTGCCGAAGCTGGGTAAATTCTGTGTGTGATTTACTTTTCTGCATATTTATTTATCTGCATTTTGATTACGTGTTTAATTCGAGAAATTTGCTATAACCCTATTCACCCCCCCCCTCTAGGGTTAATCTAGATCCTACAAGTGGTATCAGAGCCTGGTATTTTTACTTTAACTCTAGAGTCATGAATTCATCAAATAATGCTTTTTCTGAGGGGCAATCTATTGTTAGGCCACCAATGTTTAATGGGAATGATTATGCTTATTGGAAAGTTAGGATGGGTATTTATCTTAGTTCTGTTGATTATGATGTTTGGGATATTATTGAAACTGGCTATAAAGCTCCCACTATAATTGTTGGTGATACTGAGATTCTTAAACCTAAGGATAGGTGGGACGCTAATGATAAGAAATTAAAAAATACAAATGTTAAAGCTATGAATGCTTTAATCTGTGCTCTTGATAAGAATGAATTTAATAGAATTTCTCATTGTACAACTGCGCAGGAAATTTGGCATACTTTGGAGGCGACACACGAAGGAACTTCTCAAGTCAAGGAGTCTCGTCTAGCCCTGTTCAGCAATGAATACGAAAACTTTGTGATGGACAAAGGCGAGAGCATAAAGGATATGTTTGGACGCTTCTCAACCTTGGTATACAATGCTAGAGCACTTGGAAAGGTATTCTCCGAGGTAGAGCTAGTAAGGAAGGTGCTACGAGTCTTACCGATGAACTTTGAGGCAAAAGTCACGGCAATACAAGAATCGAAAGATTTGAGTAAACTGAGCATGGAGGATTTGATCGGAAACTTGATGACGTATGAGCTTGAGCTAAAAGCAAAGGAGGAACGCAACAACCCCGAATCAAAGAAGAAGACGATTGCCTTAAAGAGCAAAGAAGAGAGCGATGATGAAGCAGAAGATCCAATTGAAGAACTTGCAATGGCTGTCAATAATCTTAAAAAATTGTCGAGATTCAGGCAACGCAAGAAGAAAACGAATGATTATAGATCAAAAGATTCTGACAGTTCAGAAAATGAATTAACCTGCTATAACTGCAACAAGCCTGGTCACTTCAAACCAAACTGTCCACTTCTCAAAAATAACAAAGGAAAGAAAAAGAAAAAGGAGGTCTTCGCAGCAACCTGGGATGATGAGGAAGGAGAGGAAGTTTCAACTGATAGCTCATTGGAGGCTAACTTGTGTCTTACGGCAAGATCAGATTCAGAAGCAAGCTCAGAGGAATCAAGATCAGATTCAGAAGTAAGCTCAGAGGAATCTAGTGAGGTAAAGAACTATTCTTATAAAGAACTTGTTTATATGTGCCTCGATCTTACTAAAACAGTTGATGCTCTTGATTCTAAAATTGATAAACTGAAATCTGATAGGAGAGAACTTGCCCGTGAAAATTTTAGGTTAGAAACTGAACTTGAAAAGATTCAGAACCTAGACTGTAAAAACTGTAAAACTTTAGATTCAGAGTTATCAAAACTGAAGAATAGCTTGGAGAATCTTGAAAAAGAAAACTTGAATCTTAAGGAAACCATTGACACTAGGAAAAAGGATTTTATCAATAGATGCACTTCACTTGTGACTGAAAACTCAACACTGAAAACCAAAGTCCAAGATCTTGAGAAAACTCTGAATAATTTTTCAAGAAGAGAAAAATCATTTAATATGTTATTGGGAAATCAACTTTTTGCTAACAACAGAAAAGGACTAGGTTTTGGGAAAACACAAGTTGATGATAATGCAAAAGGTAAGGGTGTCTTTGCTAGATGTGTAAAATGTGGAATAATTGGACATCGTGTTGAAAATTGTAGTCATAGGAACAAGAACACAAAATTTATACAAGTTTGGGTTCCTAAGAATTCTACAAACAAATTTCATATCTATTGGAACAAGAATGAAAAGACAAAACAAGTTTGGGTTCCAAAGGGATTGTTTATTCACAATTATTCTGCCACTAACAACCAAAGACCTATAAATAGGTCACAAAAATCTTTTACCGTGTAGGTGTGGTTGCAGGCTAAGGAACAACATTAGTGTTGTCTGGATTCTGGCTGTTCCAGACATACAATGGGCGACAAATCAACGTTCCTTAGCCTAATATAAAGGTGACAGATTCACAATGGGCAAAAACGAAAGATTATCGTTCAGGTAAAACAGGTAATTGTATTTATTTTCAAACGATAGATAAAATTTGAAAATCTGCACCATAATCTGAATTAAATCAGCCAGTTATGAGTTAATGATTGATGATGTTAATTCTGATTTTTTTTCCAATCATCTTCAAACAGAATTACTCGAAGTAATGGTTGATAGATTCTAACTTACTTGATATGATCTTACATGACTTGCTCTTATCTATGACTTTGATTTGTGCTTAAAAGTTGACCAACCATTTTTTCATTGAACTTAATCTGTTTTGGTCAAATTATGATGTTGATTGATTACTGATTTCTCAAAGGATTTTTAGAAATTGTTGAAACTGTTGAAACTTTAGTGGTGAAACTTCAAGAAATTGCAACGACCCGTAAATTTCAACTGTTTTAATAACGTAATTAGTTGAAATTTTGTGAAATTTTAAACGATAAAATTTTGAAATAAAAATTAGATATTTGGAATGCGTCTAGTTAAACATAGCAACTGGTAAATTTTCGTCCGAAAATATGAAAGTTTATTTCGCGCGTAAATTTACTTCAATTTAATCAGTTAAAAAAGCAATGAAAATAAAATGTTTCCGAAGCCTAAATATTTTTACATAGAAAAATTCTAAAATCATCTTCTGAGCAAGATGTCAGTTTGTCATTTTCCCAAATACGGACATCTTTGGCTCCGTCGATCTTATTTTTCAGCGTTTTTCTTGCATTTTCCGCTATTAGAAAATTCGAATTTTTATAAATTCAATCGTACCACTAATATCTGTATATCATTGTGATCGTCTCGTTGTGCTGATCTTTACAATATATTCGATCCTGCCTTTTGACGTCCGACATGCGACGGAATCAGTGAACGGTCAGTCAGCTCGGTAATCGTCGTCCGAGTCCATTTGTTTCCTTTGACCGTTCAAAACTTTCCACCGTATAAAATTAATAGCCACCACCACCCTGCGAATATATTTATTATCCCAACTTTCAGTAAAGTTATTTTGTGCCTTTTCACTATGTATCAGTTCATTTTATTTTGATGGCATACGTTGCTTCTTTTGGGTTCACTGTTCATTTACCCTCTTTCCCCTTTCTTTTATTTTAGTTACAGAGAAAACTTTCCCTTCCCTTTTACAACACAACTCTCCCCTCCTTCCTCTTCCCACCTTCAACCGCAACCTATCCACGGCCTCCGCCCACCAGACCCCCTAACCCGCCTTCCCTCTCTCCTACATAGCCGTACTTGCCTCCACTGCCTGCTCACGCCAAGTCCATCTACCATGGCTGTACCATGCCACGCCACTGCTCCGTTAAACCCCACGCCGAGATTCCCTAGCACCTCCGACCCGACGACCACCTAGACCACCATTCCTGAAGCCACCCAGCCGAGCCTAGGACTCCTTTCGGCCTGCCTTCGTCCTCCGTTTCTTCCCTCTCGGTCTCCTTCCCTTTGAAGTATATGAAGGTATTACATATATATAAATATTTTGTTCTACATATCTATATATACATTGGTTATAAAGTTGCAGTATTTTTATTTTAGCTGGTTGTAACTAAGTACATATAAGTTACATTAGTACATGCAGTTTAAATATATATTGTAGGATGCTCTATTAGTACATTTATAGAGTCATACAAGATGTTGTTTTAATAACATATACGAGTATTAAACGGGATGTTGTTAGTTAGTATGGTTAGTACGTTGTTATATATGTATACAGTGATACAATAGATATTTCGACTTTTATATTATTTTCTCTGTTTCGATAAGATTGTTTATATATATTTGTCTTTTTACTTGGTTATTTACAGCCAATATTTTTATGATTATAAACTAAAAGCATATAGTTATATATATTATCCTATAGTTATGCTGCATGTTATATATATGTACGAAAAATGGTACTGTATACATATTATTTTAAAAGGCTTAGTATGTCAATTTATACATACCGATTATGTGGTGATATGATTCAGAGTATATACATATATAAAAGAAGAATCTGTTATATTATGATAAGCGGTATTTTGAAATAGTTTTATAATAATACATATTACTTATAATTGTTATACAGTTATTACATCAGTATCATATTATTATATCGTGAGTTTGGTTACCTGAGTACATAAGTAAGCAGATAATGTTGTATATTGTACTGGTATGAATATAAACAATGTCTCGTATACCATGTTTGTATATCATAGTATGTATGTAAGGTTGGGTTAAAAAAAAGTTAATTTGGTTTTGAGATGTACATATTACATTGTAGAGTTTGATTTCCAATGTACGCGTTTAAAATTTATGTACATATGTTTCATTTAAAATGCATATCTTGATTGAAACATTGATTTTGAAAGGAAATAATAAGATAATAATATAGTATACTATTCGTTCGAATTTATCATCATCAACCAAATTCTGATTTGATTTCATCGATTTCTTGTTATCAGTTTGATCGTCGGATTCGTGCTGATCTTTCTTCGCTTTGATTCGTAACTCAACTCAACTTCGTGGTCTATCTCTCTAGCCTCGAAAGGTGAGCACTCACTCACGATTAACGTTCTTTTATTTATTAAATTTGATTTCAATTGAAACGACAATTGAAATATGCTGCTGTTAGATATTTACACTGTTATTACCTGTATCAGTTCACCTGTGACATCTGACACCATTATCTGATATATATGCAATGATAATCCAGTTTGGTTGTTAAATGATTGATTGTTTGATGTTTACAATTGGACGTTAAATTTGTTAATGTTGTAAGTGATAAATAATTTGAAATTTAAATTGACGTAGGATAGTTAGATTTGATATATGTGTTAAATTTGATTAAATGACATTTGTATAATATGACCCCTTTTAATTGTTAAATTAATTGACTTGTAGAATAGTGATAATTACACTTTGAACCATCGACGTATATTGGATTAATTGTTGTAGTGTAAAAATTTGAAATTGAATGACAAGTGAAAACCATAATATAATAATCTTTAATCTACGTGAAATGATAGTGTAGATTCTAGAGATAATTATATTAATTTGTACAAATAACAATGCGAATTAATACGGTTATTTCGGGATTATTTGAATTGATTATTGGATTGTTATTGATTGTTGTTATTGCTTGTTTATTTACTTTGACACCATCCCAGTTATCACACTGCAAGTTCCCTTTGTTATACTTTGATTTTTGAATTGAATTGGAATCGGGTTGAAATGATAAATACCCAATTGAACTTTGACCTAGGATAGGAAATTAAATAAAAACCCGATTGGTCAATAATTTGATTTAAAAATAAAATGAAGATTTTATTTGAATAAATAATATGGTTTTGAAATGAAGTGAAATTTGAATTTTTAATGAAAGAAAATGTTAATATTTAATAATCTGAAACAAATATTAAAAATGAAATTGATGAAACAATGTTGTTTAATTTGAGAAATGATTGAATTAAGTTTGAAATTATTAAACTTTGAAATTATTTAATAATTAAGTTTTGAATTATTTAATAATTAAATAAGATTGAACTATTTAATGATTAAATTGAATTGGATTTTTAATTAAGAAAATTTAACTTTTGAATAAGTGAATTTACTTCGTAAATAATTGAAATTGAGTTTTCTTTATTAATTAAGTTTTGGGAAATCATTCAAATAAGTAAATAAGTGAAAATTGAATTTCTTTAACAAGAAGAAAATGGGATTTATTAGAATTAACGTAAGACTTGAAATTTAAAGAAATTGATTTGACGAATTTAATTTAATTCAAAATTGTAAGTTTTGATATAATGGAGTTGAACTTAAGTAATTGATTTAATGAATGAGAAGTTTAATAGAAATTGTTTTGAATGATAAATTAATTTAACGATATTGAATGAAATCGATAAATGAATGTAAATTGATTTGAATGTTAAAACTAAATTGATTTAAATGATTTCGAAATGAAACTTATATACGAACTTGAATCAATATTTGAATTGCTTTTAAATAGAAATTTGAAATTGAATTATAAGATTTTGAAATGGTAAATTTAGAAGTTTTGAAACATAAATTTTGGAAATTGGTTTTTGAAAGACAAATGAAATGTTGATTTATGAATTCTATTTGAAATTGAAATTGATTTGGTTTTGAAATCTATTAAACGACCAATCGGTGAAATAATTACGAAAGTTATTAAAGAGACCGGAATCAGTTATGGACATACTCTTTGTCTAAACCGAAACCACTTTAATAACTATATGCGGAGTGATGATCCGAATGAAGTGGTTGGAATGATGTACGTGTTGACTGAAGAAAGAGAACGATGATGGATAGCCTTGACACTTGTGTCAAATTGGAAATGACTAAAACAGGAGCTGTGTCGGGCCAATGGAGGATTAGCTACCTCAAGTGGACACACTTCTTCGAACTACTTATACTTGTTGTCGATTGGTGCACCCTTGATTTTGGGAGTGTTGTTTCACGGTGTTGCGGGCGCTGCGGCGTTGCGTTCTCACCAGTCCGGATCAGGCGAACGGTAGTATCACTACCTTGGATATTGCCTCATGTGCCTTGTCATACTTGTATTCCATTTATACGCGACCACTACGATTTTGATTTGTACCTTTAGTATATGGATTGCCCTCTGGTGACTTCCGGTTTTGGGGAAACTACGGTCTTGTATATGCTTTTGGGAATAAAAATGTGTTAAGGGTGGAATGGGCCATGACTTAACGCTATTTTGATATCTTATATTACTGATAGACATTATCTACTTACTGTACACTACTACATAGTAGATAGTTTAATGGATCCTTAAAGGATGGTTATTCCAAACATCCTTTGAGTTACTTGTATTTCAATTGCTATTTCACTTGAGTTGGATTTATAAATATAAGAATGTTAATCCTGACTCGAGTGTTTTGTATTTTGCTTTACGCTCGGGTCAGACTGAGTGGTTCAGCTTTCGAGACTCACCTTTGGAGTTGGAGCTTCGCTTGGAGATCCAGCTATCTATCCAGCTTTCATATATTCGATGATTCCAGTGATGTATTCTGATTTGTATCTGATGTATCGTGTTACCCTTCCGTTGTATCTGGTTTAACTCTGATGTATCGTATTACTCTTCTGTTGTAAACTCTGATGTATTTTATATATTCATATAGTAGCTTCATGAACTACTATCTCTTTTATTTCCGCTGAAATTATTACTCTGTGTCTGTGATCTGTGATTATTTATTTACTATATATGTTCAGTTTTGCCAAATTTAAATTAACAACGCGGTATTTTGAGCAATTCAACTCCGACATGTGTGTCTGCCTATGCACTTAGAGGGTGCAGCATGATAGGGGGTTCTCGCATTTGGTTTGGTAGCGAGCGGATGACTCTTACTCTTACATGTCCCTGCGGGGTTGGTGCAGTCGAGAGGCTGGCTGTAAAGGCAGAACACAGGTACTGATGTATGCTACGGTGGGAGTTACCCCACTGATGCGGTCCGTTACAGTTGGTATCAGAGCTTTGGTAGCTCTAGGCAAAACTTAACATATAGGGTAAATGTATTTACAGAATCACTTTCATTCGAGTTTCAATCTTTTCCTTTGACTCAATTCCTTTGAATTTTGGAACGTTCCCCTCGGTTCAGAAATTCATTCGTGTCCCTCACTATTCGTCTTCTTTCAATTCTGGAGCACCCCATAACTCCATTTTTAATGATATCTATAATAGATCGGCGGTCTCGCCAATCTTCGAATGATTCGCAAAGGAGCAAAACTCCTTACAATTGGCATTGATTTACCGTAGATTTCTGTATCCTCGGTTTACGATGCTATCTATCTCCTGCTATACCTGAATTCTATTTCTTGAGATCGAATGTCGATTTACCTCTGAATTCCACTTCGATCTTATTCTTGAAGTTACGGACGACTCAGTTAAGGTTGCCCGTGAATTAAATAAACTCCTCCATCTTCCGATTGTGGTAATCGAATTTTCTTATCTTCTGTTTCAAACTTATTTTCGAATCAAAATTCTCTTCGATTTGAGTCAACAAAAAATTTGAATCCCTATCCTTATTTTGAAAATTCATTCCTATATCGTCGAGCAAAGAAATGTATTTGTAAACTAATATTTAAAATGTTTTAAAATATTTGTAAACTAATATAGAGCAAACTGACACAATATTATTTTCAAATTCTTGTAAATGAAATAAATTTGTACGATTATATTATAAATATATATAAGTAAAATTTTCTAAAATTTAATAAGTTAATGAATTGTCGTCTGGAAATAATAATATTTGATTTTCATTTATTGTTTTGTAAACATTTGACTATTGCATAATATAAATAAATGAATTTATAAACTTGGTTATAAATTGATTGGAATTTGAAATGAATTTAATTCAAAAATTTGAGAATTTATTAGTTTCCGGTGATTTCGAACTTTGTTTTTTTTTAAATTTTAAAGTATATATTATTGGAAGTATTTCCAAATAGAAATCGTTTTCAAAGAATTTTTTTTAAAAATGTTGAAATCAGTGCTCTTCTCTTTGTCGCTGGAAAATAATTTCGGTGATGGCGGCCGCATCATCGACATTCATTTTCGAGTTTCGAAGTGGAGAAACCATTCTGTAGCTTTGCTACGATTTTGTTTTGAGAAAAGAAAAATAATAATAATATTTTGATTTGAATTTCTTCAGTATATTTTGATCTTATTTTAAAATTTAATTTGATTTGATATAAATATATTATATATATCTCTACATTGTTTAAAGTTAATCGGAAATCTAATTCTTAAATTTTGTTAAAGGATGATTTACTTATAAATAAAACCAAATTTTGGTATAAACATTTAAACTTGAATAATTGAATTGGGAAAATTTTGTTTGTATATTGTTCAACTGCATTCTAATACAACTTACCTAAATCATTCAGAAGTTGAATATGTAATTGGATAATATATAATATAAATTGAATTTATAAATAAAATTTGAGTGGTTATAATAAATGTTATACACTTAAATTTCAATTATAAAATGTTAATAGAGATAAATAGAATAATAAGATAATTGAAAAATAAATTTTGTTTTGAAGGTTAATTAATAAATTGAAATTAGATCAACTTATGAAAATACCTTGAATTTAAAAGCAGTTAGTGAATATGAATTTATTTAAATCGGAACTTTTATAGTTTAAATTAATTTATAATAGGTTAAATATATGTGAGTAGATATATTAAGTAGAATAAATTTAACAGTAATTTGGAATAAAGAAGAATTTAAAATTGTTGAAGAAAATATGATTATAATAAAAGGCCATTCAAATTTATGGTTTTAGAAATTGTAAATTGAGGATAATTGGATAGTAAGGTAATGAATTTAGAAATAGTGAGATTGATTTTAGTAAAAATCAAATGGATTAAATCAATTATTGAATATAAATTAATTTAAATTTGAATTTATATGGTTTAAATTAATTGTTATTTTGTATTTCAAATCTGTTTTTCTTTATGGTTGTTTCTATTCTCCTACCTCGTTCCTTTTCGGGGATGAAAAGTTTTGAGTGGGGGAGAGTGTAACGACCCGTAAATTTCAACTATTTTAATAACGTAATTAGTTGAAATTTTGTGAAATTTTAAACGATAAAATTTTGAAATAAAAATTAGATATTTGGAATGCGTCTAGTTAAACATAGCAACTGGTAAATTTTCGTCCGAAAATACGAAAGTTTATTTCGCGCGTAAATTTACTTCAATTTAATCAGTAAAAAAAGCAATGAAAATAAAATGTTTCCGAAGCCTAAATATTTTTACATAGAAAAATTCTAAACCATCTTCTGAGCAAGATGTCAGTTTGTCGTTTTCCCAAATTCGGACATCTTTGGCTCCGTCGATCTTATTTTTCAGCGTTTTTCTTGCATTTTCCGCTATTAGAAAATTCGAATTTTTATAAATTCAATCGTACCACTGATATATGTATATCATTGTGATCGTCTCGTCGTGCTGATCTTTACGATATATTCGATCCTGCGTTTTGACGTAAGACATGCGACGGAATTAGTGAACGGTCAGTCAGCTCGGTAATCGTCGTCCGAGTCCATTTGTTTCCTTTGACCGTTCAAAACTTTCCACCGTATAAAATGAATAGCCACCACCACCCTGCGAATATATTTATTATCCCAACTTTCAATAAAGTTATTTTGTGCCTTTTCACTATGTATCAGTTCATTTTATTTTGATGGCATACGTTGCTTCTTTTGGGTTCACTGTTCATTTACCCTCTTTCCCCTTTCTTTTATTTTAGTTACAGAGAAAACTTTCCCTTCCCTTTTACAACACAACTCTCCCCTCCTTCCTCTTCCCACCTTCAACCGCAACCTATCCACGGCCTCCGCCCACCAGACCCCCTAACCCACCTTCCCTCTCTCCTACATAGCCGTACTTGCCTCCACTGCCTGCTCACGCCAAGTCCATCTACCATGGCTGTACCCTGCCACGCCACTGCTCCGTTAAACCCCACGCCGAGATTCCCTAGCACCTCCGACCCGACGACCACCTAGACCACCATTCCTGAAGCCACCCAACCGAGCCTAGGACTCCTTTCGGCCTGCCTTCGTCCTCCGTTTCTTCCCTCTCGGTCTCCTTCCCTTTGAAGTATATGAAGGTATTACATATATATAAATATTTTGTTCTACATATCTATATATACATTGGTTATAAAGTTGCAGTATTTTTATTTTAGCTGGTTGTAACTAAGTACATATAAGTTACATTAGTACATGCAGTTTAAATATATATTGTAGGATGCTCTATTAGTACATTTATAGAGTCATACAAGATGTTGTTTTAATAACATATACGAGTATTAAACGGGATGTTGTTAGTTAGTATGGTTAGTACGTTGTTATATATGTATACAGTGATACAATAGATATTTCGACTTTTATATTATTTTTCTCTGTTTCGATAAGATTGTTTATATATATATTTGTCTTTTTACTTGGTTATTTACAGCCAATATTTTTATGATTATAAACTAAAAGCATATAGTTATATATATTATCCTATAGTTATGCTGCATGTTATATATATGTACGAAAAAGGGTACTGTATACATATTATTTTAAAAGGCTTAGTATGTCAATTTATACATACCGATTATGTGGTGATATGATTCAGAGTATATACATATATAAAAGAAGAATCTGTTATATTATGATAAGCTGTATTTTGAAATAGTTTTATAATAATACATATTAATTATAATTGTTATACAGTTATTACATCAGTATCATATTATTATATCGTGAGTTTGGTTACCTGAGTACATAAGTAAGCAGATAATGTTGTATATTGTACTGGTATGAATATAAACAATGTCTCGTATACCATGTTTGTATATCATAGTATGTATGTAAGGTTGGGTTATAAAAAAAAGTTAATTTGGTTTTGAGATGTACATATTACATTGTAGAGTTTGATTTCCAATGTACGCGTTTAAAATTTATGTACATATGTTTCATTTAAAATGCATATCTTGATTTAAACATTGATTTTGAAAGGAAATAATAAGATAATAATATAGTATACTATTCGTTCGAATTTATCATCATCAACAAAATTCTGATTTGATTTCATCGATTTCTCGTTATCAGTTTGATCGTCGGATTCGTGCTGATCTTTCTTCGCTTGGATTCGTAACTCAACTCAGCTTCGTGGTCTATCTCTCTAGCCTCGAAAGGTGAGCACTCACTCACTCACGATTAACGTTCTTTTATTTATTAAATTTGATTTCAATTGAAACAACAATTGAAATATGCTGCTGTTAGATATTTACACTGTTATTACCTGTATCAGTTCACCTGTGACATCTGACACCATTATCTGATATATATGCAATGATAATCCAGTTTGGTTGTTAAATGATTGATTGTTTGATGTTTACAATTGGACGTTAAATTTGTTAATGTTGTAAGTGATAAATAATTTGAAATTGAAATTGACGTAGGATAGTTAGATTTGATATATGTGTTAAATTTGATTAAATGATATTTGTATAATATGACCCCTTTTAATTGTTAAATTAATTGACTTGTAGAATAGTGATAATTACACTTTGAACCATCGACGTATATTGGATTAATTGTTGTAGTGTAAAAATTTGAAATTGAATGACAAGTGAAAACCATAATATAATAATCTTTAATCTACGTGAAATGATAGTGTAGATTCTAGAGATAATTATATTAATTTGTACAAATAACAATGCGAATTAATACGGTTATTTCGGGATTATTTGAATTGATTATTGGATTGTTATTGATTGTTGTTATTGCTTGTTTATTTACTTTGACACCATCCCAGTTATCACACTGCAAGTTCCCTTTGTTATACTTTGATTTTTGAATTGAATTGGAATCGGGTTGAAATGATAAATACCCAATTGAACTTTGACCTAGGATAGGAAATTAAATAAAAACCCGATTGGTCAATAATTTGATTTAAAAATAAAATGAAGATTTTATTTGAATAAATAATATGGTTTTGAAATGAAGTGAAATTTGAATTTTTAATGAAAGAAAATGTTAATATTTAATAATCTGAAACAAATATTAAAAATGAAATTGATGAAACAATGTTGTTTAATTTGAGAAATGATTGAATTAAGTTTGAAATTATTAAACTTTGAAATTATTTAATAATTAAGTTTTGAATTATTTAATAATTAAATAAGATTGAACTATTTAATGATTAAATTGAATTAGATTTTTAATTAAGAAAATTTAACTTTTGAATAAGTGAATTTACTTCGTAAATAATTGAAATTGAGTTTTCTTTATTAATTAAGTTTTTGGAAATTATTCAAATAAGTAAATAAGTGAAAATTGAATTTCTTTAACAAGAAGAAAATGGGATTTATTGGAATTAACGTAAGACTTAAAATTTAAAGAAATTGATTTGACGAATTTAATTTAATTCAAAATTGTAAGTTTTTATATAATGGAGTTGAACTTAAGTAATTGATTTAATGAATGAGAAGTTTAATAGAAATTGTTTTGAATGATAAATTAATTTAACGATATTGAATGAAATCGATAAATGAATGTAAATTGATTTGAATGTTAAAACTAAATTGATTTAAATGATTTCGAAATGAAACTTATATACGAACTTGAATCAATATTTGAATTGCTTTTAAATAGAAATTTGAAATTGAATTATAAGATTTTGAAATGGTAAATTTAGAAGTTTTGAAACATAAATTTTGGAAATTGGTTTTTGAAAGACAAATGAAATGTTGATTTACGAATTCTATTTGAAATTGAAATTGATTTGGTTTTGAAATCTATTAAACGACCAATCGATAAAATAATTACGAAAGTTATTAAAGAGACTGGAATCGGTTATGGACATACTCTCTGTCTAAACCGAAACCACTTTAATAACTATACGCGGAGTGATGATCCAGAATGAAGTGGTTGGAATGATGTACGTGTTGACTGAAGAAAGAGAATGATGATGGATAGCCTTGACACTTGTGTCAAATTGGAAATGACTAAAACAGGAGCTGTGCCGGGCCAATGGAGGATTAGCTACCTCAAGTGGACACACTTCTTCGAACTACTTATACTTGTTGTCGATTGGTGCACCCTTGATTTTGGGAGTGTTGTTTCACGGTGTTGCGGGCGCTGCGGCGTTGCGTTCTCACCAGTCCGGATCAGGCGAACGGTAGTATCACTACCTTGGGTATTGCCTCATGTGCCTTGTCATACTTGTATTCCATTTATACGCGACCACTACGATTTTGATTTGTACCTTTAGTATATGGATTGCCCTCTGGTGACTTCCGGTTTTGGGGAAACTACGGTCTTGTATATGCTTTTGGGAATAAAAATGTGTTAAGGGTGGAATGGGCCATGACTTAACGCTATTTTGATATCTTATATTACTGATAGACATTATCTACTTACCGTACACTACTACATAGTAGATAGTTTAACGGATCCTTAAAGGATGGTTATTCCAAACATCCTTTGAGTTACTTGTATTTCAATTGCTATTTCACTTGAGTTGGATTTATAAATATAAGAATGTTAATCCTGACTCGAGTGTTTTGTATTTTGCTTTACGCTCGGGTCAGACTGAGTGGTTCAGCTTTTGAGACTCACCTTTGGAGTTGGAGCTTCGCTTGGAGATCCAGCCATCTATTCTGCTTTCAGTATTCGATGATTCCAGTGATGTATTCTGATTTGTATCTGATGTATCGTGTTACCCTTCCGTTGTATCTGGTTTAACTCTGATGTATCGTATTACTCTTCTGTTGTAAACTCTGATGTATTTTATATATTCATATAGTAGCTTCATGAACTACTATCTCTTTTATTTCCACTGAAATTATTACTTTGTGTCTGTGATTATTTATTTACTGTATATGTTCAGTTTTGCCAAATTTAAATTAACAACGCGGTATTTTGAGCAATTCAACTCCGACATGTGTGTCTGCCTATGCACTTATAATGTATGCGAATGGTCCACAATTCCGGGTCGTTACAGAAATTGTTTTTGAAATAATGATGATGGTTTAATGACTTTTGATCTTACGGTTTCTAAATCTGACACTGTGATATTTGTTTGATGGTTAACACGACTTAAATTCAAAGTCAAGAAAATCTCATTGTTGAAAATAATTCTGAGATAGTTTGTTGAAATTTCACAATCTGGTCTATAACATCCAACAAGTGATATTGAGTCAGATGCAGATTACACTGGTAATGTAGTTGATAGAAAAATTACTAGTGGAACGTGATTATATTTCGAGACATTCATTTGCTGCATCATTTTTTTCAAAGAAAATATCTGCATATTTTTCACTTTGAATAATTTCTAGTTTAGCAGAAATTTTTCTTAAAAATCCCTTCTAGAAAATAATTTCTATTGACCTTGTATCAGATTAGTTATTTAAGAAAATTTGATTTTATTGAAATTGATTAACTGATCTGACCCCCTAATAATTATCTAAAAAGATAAATAGTGATTGAAAATAAGATGAGTGTTGATATTAATCATATATTATGACTTGAGAAAGTATAATTAGAAAATTTCTTTAGAAATTTAAACAAGAGTTATAAAAACTTTTTGTTGATAAATTTTCCATGATCATTTCTATTTCTATCATTTTTCTATCGACCACCACTCATCAAAAGCCAATATAGTATGTCAATATGTGGTAGTTTAAACGGGAAATCATTTGTGCTTTAATTTTATTATATTTCTAACAATAAAAAATAATATTCAAAATATTCACTCTCATTTAAAAGTCCTCACGGTTATGCATGGGTGAATTACTTGGATTTTTGATTATGTGCTTCCATGCTCATTTAAAAGTCCTCACGGTTAAGCATGTATGGAACGCATATCAAAATTAATTAATTAAATAGACAAGTTGATTCTAATCCCATTTAAAAGTCCTCACGGTTATGCGTGGTTAGAAGATACTTGAATTCATTTTTTTAAATTTGGAATACTACTAATCTCATTTAAAAGTCCTAACGGTTATGCATGGTTAGTAGATATTCAATTTCCTGATATAAATATACCACAAATAGGCACAACTATATGGTTTTATTTGATGAAATCATTCACATCATTCTAAAGTGGAATATGCGTCAATTAAAGTATTTATGATTTTTGTTTGATTTTCTTATTGAAATTCATATTTGCACTCGATTGAGCTTTAATATTGTATTAATGTCTATCACTATATCTCTATTTTTCTATTACCATTATTCTTTTGCTGATAACAAAAGGGGGAGAGAAAAGTTAAGATTTTGAAAATAAAGGTCAAAGATTTTCTAATTGCATCAAGGCTCATTCTTTATTCTCATGCATATATGTAGGGGGAGTATTGTGTAGAAAGAGAGCATTCAAATAGGGGGAGCAAACTGAATAATCAAATACATTTAATGTAGTCAAAATCTTAAATATATGTTTGTTATTATCAAAAGGGGGAGATTGTGGAATATGCATGTATATGTTTTTTGTTTGATGATAATAAACATATATACATTCATTTAAATGTATTTGATATTGTACTATTTTATTTTTCACAGATTAAATAGATATTTGCTGAATAAAATAAATAACACAGAATTTGAATTCAAACTAATATTTTATTCAAACAAATATTTATTACAATTTTGATAGTACAATTTCAAGCTCTCACTATATACATCAATTTTGATCACAATACAATTACATCACGATTTACATCATTTCCTCACTACATATCACTCACACTCGTATTTATCTTCAACTTCATTCCAGTTTGAATCCAACATCTGAGCAATCTGCAAAAATATTCACTGACGCAGTAAAACTGAAAAGGAAATGTTTTTGCAGTATAAAAAAAATGTGGATTTTGAAAATATTGTTTGCCTCAGTTATTTGGGTTGTTCGTCGTCATTTAATTTTGAATCCATCATACACGAACAACTTGTGACATGCATAGTGTATCACTGTACATGCCACAAGGCCGTGCACACCAAAATGTGCACTTGATAATGTTACAGGGACAGGTGAGCACAGGTCAAACCCAAAAGAAATTTTTGGATTCAACTCAAGTACTTGAACCAATGATCATGGCAGTGAACAAAGCAAGTGCACTAGTACAACACTAAGCACAACAACCAACACAAGCAACACAATGACAGTGAAAGACTACACAAATTCAAGAAGAGCACAAGCACAGTTCAAATGACCAGACTCGAGCATACATACAAGACTGTGCCACCAGACCAGCTACAACAGTGCAGTGACTACAGAGATGAACACGGTGCAACAAAAGTCAGTTGCAAGCATACAAATCAAATGTAAAGGAATGTAATCAAGATAGTAAAGTGCAGACCTAAACCAGAATCAAGCAAAATCAAAAATGCTCAGATCAAATGGAACTCATCACAATGCATATGTTAGCAGTGGTCAACTACAATACATCAAACCAGAACAATAAGTAACTCCAGCCAGTACACACTTGTATATATACATATGTATATACACATGTATACATACAAGTAGTGACAACATATCAGACCACAAAAACAAAGTAGCAGTCAAACTAAAGTCACCAACAACACAATACAGTGGACACAAGCTCAAGACTGGTCAGGCACAAAGAAGACAAATGTAACATCAGCAACTACATACAAGAATCAGGAGAAGTAAAACAATGTACATGAAAATAGCAACAACTATAAAACAATGTCCACAATGAAGAGCTCAATGCACATATGCTACAGATCAAACAAGCTAAAGATATCAATGTCACTGACTCAAGTGCACAGCAACTAACCCAAAGCATGTAACAGTTTTAACAAATCAAGACGAAGTGGTCAAGAATCGAACACGTTAAAATTGGTCACTGTAACATGAACAAGTAACCAAGCTACAGACCAGAAAAAAGATATTTAATGCTCAGTTCAAAATTTTGAACAAAATCAGGTGATGTTCAGAATCAAATAAAGTCACAGGGGAGTTCAAAATCAAAGTCAAAGCAAATGTCATCAGACGAGTTCAAAAATTCACAACCGTGATGACCAAGTCAACCAAGCAAAATATATACAAAGTTGAACGAGTCAATTCACGGAGCAACATAATCAAAGCCGTGGTCATCACGTAATAAATCAACACTGTGGAGATGAAGAATCACGTATATACGTATTTTGGAAAAGCTCAGAAGAAATCATCAACATCCAATAATAATCGAATGGCCGAACAAAAGGTGTGACAAATTCAAAGAAATAAAATCAGACGATTATCAAGGATCTCGTATCCTATTTAAACAACCCTAAATCATCACTGGCAAATCTAATCGAGTTCGAAGCATAACAGAGAACAAGAAAATCATCAACTCGAATCAAAGTCGAGTAAGGTATAAATTGAAAAAGGAATTCCTCTTACCAATTTGAAGATACTCGACAACTTAGAAGCAGCTGAGAAATCAATCGAAGAAAGTAAACAACGCATCATTCAATCCTCAAGAGAAAGTCGGCAGCTTCGATAACCACGAAGCTCTAAATCGAACTCATCGAAGTAGCCAGAGAGAGCAACGAGAAATCGATCGAGCAAGGCAACTCTCGAAAAACCACAGATTCGATCGAAGTAGTAACGGCACTTCAAGCCCTAAATTTTCAGATCTGATAACGAAGACGAAGCCACCATTTTTTTCTCAGAGCAAATCGAAGAAAGATCGAGACATAAAGAGAAAAGGGGCCGGCTTATTATTAAGCTTAATTATAAAAAGGGGCGGCTTGTTAATTTAAAAGGGGTTTTAATTTTAATTTAGTTTTAATTTTGGCCAGGGTTATTTTTAGGAGCAAAAGTGATTTAAACTTTCAATTTAATTTTTGCTCCTTGTTTTTTCTTTGGATTTTAGTTTTTAAATTTTGTACCTTTCAAATTAAAACAAGAAAAATCACCACCTAGGGTTTAGGTAGCGTCAGATTGTCTAGTTAGGGTTAGTTCAGTGAGCAGGGTGTGCGAGTTTACGAAACTCTATAGGCGGAGCAGGGTGTGCGAGTTTGTAGGAGTGTTTGTAAGCGGGATACTGTTTAATTCTAATAGAAATCTGGGAATGCAGTAGTAGGCAGGGGTTGCCGAAGCTGGGTAAATTCTGTGTGTGATTTACTTTTTTGCATATTTATTTATCTGCATTTTGATTACGTGTTTAATTCGATAAATTTGCTATAACCCTATTCACCCCCCTCTAGGGTTAATCTAGATCCTACATTATACACTACTCATAATTGGTTGAAAACGTATTACTGCATTTAATCATGATTGTGTAACACATATAGTACCATTAAAAAAAGGATCCACTATAAGATGACTTAGGCAACTACTGTGTTTAGACTCTCAATTAATCTTTTTTATTTTTGAAATATATGATATTTTCCTTAACATGTTTAACTGTCCAAATCTTGGATTTCACTTTTCACATGCATTTAATATATATTCCTTTTGCAAAGACCATCAAAAATTTATACTTACAAGTTACAAGATTGACATAGATACTAAATACGCTATAATTAGCTTCAAAAATATATGTACAATAATCGATGATTCATCTGTTATTTCATCATGAATAATATTGGTATTTCATCATCTTCAACGATATATATTTCATCATCTTAAAAAATATTAGTACGGTACATTTAATGGATTACATCATGAACAATAATCTTTATTTCATCATCTTTATTCAATAGTTTGTTTTACTTTTGGGTATATTCAGTTTAACTAAATTTAATTTTGACAATTGTTTTTTCTGTTCTTACAAAACTCCACTAGCTTCATCAATTTTCATTACATTTGCTCATGTTTTTCCCACTTCCTACTCTCTTTTTTACTTCCAGCCTCATTGTTCTATCCTTTTTTTCATTATGTTCAAACTGTTATGTATGTTTCATTAATCTTATACTGAAATTTTTCTTTATTAGTTGATTCGAGAATTTAAGATTTTTCCTTACCATTCTTAATCCAAGCATTTATATTTAATGAAAACAAAGTCGATAAGTTGATTTTTCAATATTAAATCATTGGATTGTGGATATGGTTACATCTGCCATGCATTTTCTTATTTACATCATTATATAAAGAGCGTCTTAGCAAATATTTTGATTTTCTTACAAGGGAATGTCATAGACTATAAACATATTATATGATTATTTAACTTGCTGCAACTTGCTCATTTGTTGTCCGATCAAAAAGTTACATTTAAACATTTCCTTTGAAAATATCTCAGGGTAAGTGAACCTGAATAGTAAAAAATGCAGTTTCACAATTGACTGCAGTTCCAAGATACAGCAGGTATGCGCCAATAAATGAATGTTTGTAGTATTAACAATGAATATTGCTTAATTGAAACATTCTTTGTGTATCTATATTCATTTTTTTAAATAAAAAAAATCACTCATGCATTTCAATAATCTCTTTTCTATTTATGTAGGAAACATATGGATAGTGTGTTGGATCATGAGGATTTAATGAAACAGAGGATGGCTGACATGAATTTGAACAAATAGGGACGAAGAAAGGTACTTCATTTTTCGTCCATGCCCTTTTTAGCAATATAATAAAACATTGCTTTTATACTTAGCATTTTTTTTCTCACCCATGCGAGTTAAGTGCTAAGTTGTGGTGTTCTGAATTGTTGCCTCACATTGAGGCCTGTCAAATGATTGAAACAAATAATTGCCTTATCATTTACAGTTTATAACAGAAGGGAAATGGCATCTATATGTTTTCTCATTATTTGTAACAGCCCCGATTTTTCATACCCGAAAAATCGAACCATTTGTGTTAAGAAGAAGAGGTAGAAGAAGAAAAATAGAAAACAACATCAGAATCTAACCATCGCAGCGGAATAAAATATAATATATATTAACAGATCTTTACACAAATCAAAACTATATCTGTTTTATACAATATATCATCAGAGTATATATCAGAGAACACATAACATACAACTGGACAATAATCATGTCAGGTCCTTAATACAACAGAGTACATAGCTAAACCACACAGCGAAATATATATATAAACAAGTACGGGAGTACGTATCTCCATCCAACTCGTCTCCTGAGCTCCACAGCATAACCTGAACCTGTTTATCTCGGTCTGACCCGAGCATCATATAAAACAACAACCGAGTCAGTCTGGAATACCAGCGTGAGAAAATCACACTCAAATTGATTATTAAAGTTTCAAAAATCCTTTGAAACAAAAGCATCTCGTAAGACCACGCTACAAATAAACATGTCGGGTTTTTACCTTACGATAGCTAAAACACTTTCTATAAAAATCCTCTGATATTATAGTAGTGTCTATATATAAATACTTACAAAATAGCCGAAATTGTTACATGATTAAATTCCAGCATACTAGCCACAAAGTGGGTAATAGAAACAAATACCGTACAAGGCATGTAGGGAGAATGGATTTCCATCAATGACTAGGCACTGGGGTACCACCTATCACAGTACTTGGTCTAGATCAGCGTACCGAGGACCCACCCTAAGTCCCCTGCAACACAAGGCCGGAACCATCCCTTACTGGATGGTTCCGAATAAAATCACCCCACGGTTGTGATCAGCAACCGCACCACTAAGCCGAAATAAAAAGGGACATCTAGACAGGGTGACCTTACCCTCCAGTGGGAGCTACCCACGAAGCCTTGCTGCATAACCTATGATTTTCAGTCATTCTTGGTTGATAAGGCTCGAGGCTAAGCGTTACCTTTCAGAACATATCCCTTAGAATGCCCATCGTCCGCTGACGATGTCCCGAAAGCATTCATCCATACAAGTCCGTCCCGGGTTCGAACGGAACCGAAGGCACTACCCCTACTACATCCATTTTGGAAATATCCTCAAGATTAGTAGCGACTAGCCCTTGCACTTCACTGCTCCATCTTCGACTCCGAAATCGTTTCCACGAAACATACAAACCGGATCGAAGTGGTTTTCGGGAAATTAATCCCGATCCCGGTCTCTTCGAAACGATCAGCGCATTGGCCAATATTGATAGTCGGTTATTTAACTATCAATTCACATTCACAAACAACCATCACACAATAAATAATTTTCCACATTATTTATTTGCCTCAAATATCTTTCCAAGATATATTTCCAAATTTCAAAACTCATTTGAAACAATTTCAAACAGTTTCTGCTCACGGAATGCATTTCCCAAATAATTATTTCCACTCAATCACCAAGTACAAAATACCTTTAGATTTTAAAATAATTTTAAAACACTTTATTATAAATATAATTTATAACATTGAAATTTTAAAACTACTTTAATACTTTACTAAAATATATAATTTAAGAATATTTAAAATAAAACTACTTACTAAAATATAAAACTAGATTCTTTTATCATTTAAAACATAATACCAAACCATCTTTAAATAATTACTACAATAATAGATTTTGAAAATACTTACTTTAAAGTTTACACATTTAAAAATAATAGATTTTCAAAAACATACTTTAAACCAACCTTTAAACCTTTAGCTTATACTTAAAAGTTTACTTTGAAAACGTACTTGGCTATTCAGGGAAATACGCTTCTCTTCACATCTTTTTAAAAATAAATCAACATTTATTTTTAAACCAATTCATATCCCCTTATAAATTCCCACCTTGAATTTATATTTTCAAATATCCACTGATATTTTATTTCGCTTTATAAACCCAGTTTATAAATTCCAAAATCTCATTTCTCTTCTAAATTTCAAATCCCAAACACTTAAATCAATTTACAATTGATTTCTAGTTCACTTTATTCTGAAATAATTTTTCTTACTTCATTTATCCAAAATATATTAACTTTTAGATTTATTTCTTTATTATAAGTTAAAACCTTTTTTAACTGAAAATACCAATTTTAAACTTCCATAATTCCTTCTTTATCCCTTAATTAAATTTAATCCTTACATTAAAAAATAAATTCTTTATTCTTTAAATCTAATATCACTTTAGCTTTAAAGTTTATATTTTCCCTTTTACTTCAAAATTCCCTTATTCCAATTCACTTGAATTATTTACTTAAAATTTACTCTTTTATTTCTTTCAGAATCCAATTCTATAGAATTTAATAACTCATTATACTTAGATATTCAATCCAACAAAATCTTCCAATATTTCAATCATCAATAAAATCATCACAGGATATCAATATTCATAGCACAGAATATTAAATAATCTAAATACTTTTGAGGAATCCAGTTAGATCCCTCCAACCTGTTTCCCTACATCCACAGATGTTAGCACAATACCAATTCCACTTCGAGGTGGAATATCGTGGTATATAGGTTTATAAAATATCATCCGCTATTATGCGGCGCATAGGGTCTCATCCGCTATATAATGCGGGAATATCAACTTCAATATATACATATTCCAATATATATATATATATATATATATTGATATATATATATACTACTATATATACTATCATATCAAATTAATCCAAACATTCACCAAATATTTAGATTTAACTATTCAAATTTAAATAGCAACCAGATGAGTGAGATTAACTCACCTTTATTCTATTAGCATCCTATTTCCAATCCATGTTGCTTCTTCTAATATTCTAGACCTTGAATAAACATTACACAACTTATTAATACTTTAGCTATTGGACCATCTATTATCATTTGATCATCTATTTTAAACGAATTAATTATCTTAATACTTTGCTTTAAAATAAGTTAATACATTTAAAGTGTATGCTTGTAAATTTATTTTCCTTTTAAAACTACCTATACTTAAAAATTTAATTTATCTAGATTCAAAATCTAACTTTGATTTAAACTTCACAACATTTACACATTCTATATTTCCAAATCTATTCATGTAACTAGCCAAACAGTAATTCATTTTCTGTTTATATATATTTTAAACCCTAACAGGAAGTTAAAATATATATATATCGTTAAATTTTGAAATATATAAACAGTATAATATAGATTTAGCTGTAGTTTAATTAAATTTTCTTTTCAACTGTAGAGATGTATATAAAAGAAAATATAAATTCAAACCTTACTGTAAATTAAATTTCCGGCCTAAATATATAAGTACATAAACAAGAATTGAAATAAAAATCTATATCTTTACTGTATTTTCATTCATTGTTAAACCTATATATATCTTATTTTATTTTAATTCAATTTAAACAAAACAGGTAAATTTTATACCTCTCTGCAAAATCGCGAGTTCAGGCTACCACCTCTAAATCGCCTCAAGTGCTCATGCGGATTCCCACTGACTCAACCACGACCAACGACGAACACCATCGCCTCCACAATGATGCCGAGATTTCTAGAATTGCGCCCCCCCCATCACCATGGTGCTTGCCTTGTGACCTAGTTCCACTTGCGACTGTGAACACACGAGATAATCGATCGCTCATGCCTGAACGAGGAACTCGCCGTGCCCCCAGGCGATTCAAGCCGACTTCGACTCCTCCTCTTCCTCACACAGTTCGATTTGATCTCGCCGAAGACATGCTCCAGATTCCTTCGAACGAGGAAGAACGAAGACTTCGACTTCATTCGTATATAAATTCTTTTTTTTCTTCGATATCGTGGAATTTGAAAGGGAGGAGGGAAGAATACGATTTTGTTCTTTTGTGAATTTACAGAGGAAAAGGGAAAGAGTGATTGGGTTTCACTGGAGGGTAGACTTGAATTTAAAGCTAGAAATTTGTTCGGCCATTATTGTATTTTTTCGCTAGTTTTCGGTTTGATTTATTGAGGGACGAGGAAACTAAATAGATGGAGACGACATGATTTCGAATTCGAGCGGAAGATTGTCGAGTTTGAGTTGATTTTTGCTTCTGAGGGGAAGACAAAGAGTACGTGAGTAGGTTGGCTTGCTCAGTAATAGAGTGGCTGATGGAAAGAAATCTCACTGCTGACTAAAATATCTAAATATACATATATTAAATTGAACTCAAATTCAAAACGTCTCGATATAAATTTCAACGCGTTTTACTATCGTACGCTCACACAACAACTCCAAATATTACGAAAATTGAAACCCGATAATAATTCAATATTACGGATCCAATGGAACTGGTTTCGTCAAGTTCCGAGACTATGCCTCGGAAGGCTATTTTTAAATATCATTTTAAACGATATATTTACAAAACTGAACAAAACACTTTTAATTTCAGTTTTAAAAGTTCTATTATCTTCAGCATCATTAATATGAATTTCATAAGCCTTTAAATTATTTTTAACATGCCCAAAACCCCAGATTCAACATTTTACCCAATTTTTAATTGTTTAATTCAAAAATTAAATTATCCAATAAACAACGATATTTGAAATTTAAGTTAATAATAAATCTCTGAATATTTAAAATTAATTAAATATTCCCATTTCAAATGTCCAAAATTCTAGGTCGTCACATTATTTATTAGAAGCATTATCATGCCAGTATCATTTTCTATATGGTTAGCATGAATTTTCTTTTACATTAATTTCAATGATACTCTGAAGAACCGATGCAAGATACCTTGAACTTTAAGCATTCACAATGAAATCTTATTTTGCTTCCAACCTTTAGTCAAAAAGCTACTTACTCTTTAAAAAGAAGTCTATCATAAATAATATATAAAAATAGAGTTGGTTTTGGTAAAGGAAGTGACATGCTAATATATAAAACTCAATTACAGACTCATCTAAACAATATAAAGCATAAGTTCACATCCTTCGTTTATGGACAGTGACTAAAGTTTTATATTTATTTAATATCATGATATTGTTTCACACGTAAGTCTATGAAACTTAGATCTTTTTGTAGCAAACTCGAGATGATGGACTGTGGCCGACGATAAGAATATGCAGTTGAGGTGGAGAGTGCTGATTGGGGCTGCTGTGGAACTGGAGATGGTGAATTGTTGTCGACGATATGAATCTAAGGTGCCTAACTTGCACGATCTGTTAACCACTATTTCTTATTCTGGAACTTTTGAGGGTGGAATGCTTCTATCCGATGTACTATACGTGCTTCAGCTTTCTTGGTGGTATGAGTATTGTTTGGTTTTTGATCTTTGGTTCTTCTACCTTCTGTTGTTTGGATGGTGTTGGGCGTTTTGGGTTTTTAGTTGGTGGAGCAAAGTTGTATTTTAATCAAGTCTAATTAAGGAAATTTCCTGTTATCTTATTTATATCTTAATCAAATCTAATTAAGTTATTAATCGTTTATTTACATTGATACTTGGCTAGGGATAATATGAATTACCTTTTTACCTAGATATGGTATGATAGCAATTTCATATTGTATATTTGTAAAATTTTACACAATATTTTGAACAATGGTTGGACAATGATTGAAACACCTAAGAACATTGCACAGGCTTTGGAATTGTACATGAAATATAGTACACTTTTTGCTGGCAACGGTATTGGGCTATACTAATGAACCATGTAGTATATAACGCACAAAATTGAACATCTACATGCGAAACCATGAAAAAGAAATATATATATATATACAAGAAGGCGCGAAGGCATTTATTACCCAAGGCTAATTAAATTACGCGCATTAAAAAAAATATTTCAAAAAACAAGCAATATGTTCATGTTGTAGTCTCATGAAATATATATACATGCATATGTTATATACATGCATATGAGGGTGTCAGCTCATGAAATATACATGCATGTTGGTTGTAAAGAAATAATATATGTAAGCTCCATTATACACAAACATTTAACGTTATATATATATATATATATATATATCCGCTTCTTTTTTATTCAAATTAGATTCAGCCTCCAACTAGAAATATCTAATGTCTTAAGATTATTACAATGTAAAGGAAAGTTCTATTGGACTTAAGAGCCCAAAATAAAAACACTTTTGATGTTCTAGGCACTTTATACCTATGAAACAAGCACTGGAAGAAGCATGTTACTAAACATTTTGACTTTTATCTTATACACAAGCGGGCCATTTTGTAATAAGAAATGACATGTTTACCATGCTAATGTAAAGAGCAAACTGAGAACATCTAACTTTAATAACCCAAGCAACAACAAACTCAGGTCCAACCGTTGAGTGCACAAAGCATTATACTTCCATACCCAAACAAATGAAAACGTCTTGGAAAAAAGGAAGACAAAAGATCAAGAATGCCTTAATGAGTTTGAAAAAAAGATGAAAAAACAAAGAAACCTTACGAATACAATTTCAAATAAGTTGTTTTGTCTCATTTATCTTTTGATAAATTGTTGATTTCTGTATGTACGCACATTAAAAAACAACATTATGTACAGGTCAAAGTCATTTTGTAAAATCAAACAAATCTTACAATATCATAATTGTAACAAAGACAAAATACGTCACTTCCTTCTTCGCACACGTCCAACGGATGTGCCACCATACTTGTATATATATATATATTTAAGAGAGAGAGAGAGAGAGTTTTGCAAAATCATCTTAGCACCATTTAACATAGAAGACAAAAATGTTATATCCTTTACTTTAAATTTACCACATTTTAAACAAAGATTTTCAATTAGAACATACTTCATAATTAACATAGATGAACCTTCCTATATACTAGTTAAACCATTGTTATTTGTAATCAAACTTCATTTTTATTTTTGTTAAGACAAAAAAAAATTCAAATATTTCAATATATTAACCAAAACTTGTACTTATCCCATAGCGTTTCTTCAAAAATAAATCAAAATGGTAAAAAGAAAATGTTTTTGAGATATAGGAGTTTTGAGATTTTTTTTAGTAAGAAAATGAAAATTCAAAAATGCCATGAAAAACCATGAAAAACTAAAAAAAATGAAAATGAGACTCCCCCCTCACTTAATTTTGATTGTGTCCCCATAGTCAATGCATGATATAATGAGTGTAACGGGAAAAATATGTACATATTTACAAAAGAGGGTTAACATTCTTACTAGACGTAGCTTGGCTCATGAAGGATCATGAGCTCCTCCTCTTGGTTATTTGGCAATTCGAAGAAAGGTTTAAAATGATGACCGTTGAATTTGAAACTTGATCCATCCCTGGGGTTTTCTATTTCTACGGCACCATGTGGAAAAACAGTTTGTACCACAAATGGTCCGGTCCATCTTGATTTAAGTTTCCCCGGAAATAAATGAAGTCTCGAGTCATATAAAAGAACTTTCTGGTTAGGCGAAAACATTTTTCTTAGGATTGACTTGTCATGAAAAACTTTTGTTCTTTCTTTGTAAATTTTCTCGTTTTCATACGCGTCATTCCTAAGTTCTTCTAGTTCATTGAGTTGCAATTTTCGGTTTTCGCCAGCTTTTTCAAGGTCAAAGTTTAAGTTTTTTATTGCCCACAACGCTTTGTGTTCGATTTCAACGGGTAAATGGAAAGCTTTACCGTAAACTAAATGAAATGGGGACATCCCAAGGTTAGTTTTAAAAGCAGTACGGTAAGCCCAAAGCACGTCGGTCAATTTCTGAGACCAATCTTTTCGATTTTTGTTGACAGTTTTCTCCAAGATTTATTTTATTTGACGATTCGAAACTTCAACTTGCCCATAAGTCTGAGGATGATACAGAGTGGATAACTTGTGGGTTATCGGGTATTTCTTCATTAAAGTTTCAAAAGAACGGATACAAAAATGAGTTCCATTATCACTGATTATTGTGCGAGGTGTGCTGAACCTTGAAAAGATGTTTTCTTTGAGAAATTTCACAACAATTCTATGGTCATTGGTCTTGCATGGAATGGCTTCGACCCATTTTGAGACGTAATCAACAGCGAGAAGGATATATAAGTTTCCAAAAGAATTGGAAAAAGGTCCCATAAAGTCGATACCCCAAACATCAAAGATTTCGATGGTAAGAATGGGGTTTAGAGGCATCATAACTCGTCGAGAAATTCGTCTAAGTATTTGACATCGATCGCAAGTTTTACAAAATTCGAATGAGTCTTTGAAGAGAGAAGGCCAATAGAAACCACACTAAAGCACCTTTTCCGCAGTTTTTCGAGGACCGAAATGTCCACCGCATGCTTGATCGTGGCAAAACGAAAGAACACTCCTTATCTCATTATCCGAAATTCAACGTCGGATGATTTGGTCTGGACAATATTTGAACAAGTATGGATCGTCCCAGTAGAAATATTTCACTTGGGACATGAATTTGTATTTGTCCTGTTTGGACCACGATGAGGGAGTTTCTTTAGTGACTAAGTAGTTCACTATATCAGCGTACCATGGGTCGATAGAAATTGAAATCGAGGAATTTTTCATTGATTGGAAAAGAAGATGGGGCGTTCGGAAGACGAGACAAGTGATCGGCTAAGACATTATCGGATCTTTTTTTGTCTTTGATTGTAAGGTCAAATTCTTCAAGTAAAAGGATCCAACGAATCAAGCGGGATTTGGCATCCTTTTTAGAGAAGAGATATCAAAGTGCCGAGTGGTCCGTGTACACAGTAATGTGTGACCCTATCAATTATTGTCAGAATTTTTCGAGAGCAAAAACGACAGCTAGAAGCTCTTTTTCGGTTGTTGTGTAGTTGAGTTGAGCGTCGTTCAAAGTCATACTCGCGTAGTAAATCACGTGAAGGATCTTGTTGATGCGTTGTCCTAAGACAGCACCAACGGCAAAGTTTGAAGCATCACACATTATTTCGAAAGGAAGATCCCAATTGGGCGCACAAATGATTGAAGTAGAAATGAGTTCGTTCTTAAGACGTTCAAAAGAAGAGATACAATCAGAGTTAAAATCGAAAGGAATGTCTTTTCCAAGAAGAGTCATCACAGGACGAGCAATTTTGCTAAAGTCTTTCACAAAGCGTCGGTAAAAGCCAACGTGTCCAAGAAATGATCGAATGTCCTTAACTGTTTTGGGAATGGGTAGGTTTGCAATTACGTCGATTTTTGCTTTATCTACCTCAATGCCTTTATTTGAGATGATATTTCCAAGGACTATGCCTTGTTTGACCATAAAGTGGCATTTTTCCCAATTCAAAGTCAAATGTTTTTCTTTACATCGATTTAGAACCAACTCGAGATGATGTAAACATTGGGAAAATGAATCGCCAAAGATTGAGAAATCGCCCATAAAAACTTCTAGAAAGCGTTCAATCATGTCGAAAAAGATTCCAACCAAGCATCGTTGGAAAGTCGCAGGGGCGTTACAAAGTCCGAATGGCATACATTATTATGTTAGGAGTATGCCCTAGGGGAAATTATGTTATTTGTTACATATATCTAACTCGTTTATCGATCTTGTTCGAAATAAAAGGTATTTTCTTTCTATAATATACTTGATATAATGTGTTATATTAACTAATCAATTTAATTAAAAGTATATTAAATGGAAAATCCATAAATGGTATATTTTATGATAGTAGCTACAAAGTATTGTAACTGTGTGTAATTTATCATAATAAATATAAATATACCATTTTAAATGTTCCTACTCAAGATGTATCAAGACTAGATACTAATGTATCCATTGAGATGAGAGTGTGTAACGCTCTCCAAATGTCAGGCAGTGTATTACTCATGAATTCTGGAGGCACCAAGAGGTTATATACTGATAATTATTGGATAAATATGGAACGACTCACCCGATAGTTTTCTGTTTGTAAATATAACTAAGGCCAAACAAAAAATATCTATGGGATAGATTTACATAGTCATCTTGACTTGAGAATATTATAGACCTTCAATATGAAAGCTTCGCTTTGATTATAGTCAAATCATGGCATGACGTCCATCAAATGATTGTAGTTGGGTCAAGTGGAAGTATTGGAAGTGAAGCACTATTCAAGAGAAGATTCGTCTTCTCAATTATACGACGTTAGTATCATGGTCAACTCAAGTCAACTCAAAGTCAAAGTTTCTAGCCAGAACACTTCGGTTAATGATAATTGTTAATATTGAACCAAGGACTTTGTGTTTAGACTATAGAGTTGAGTATGGACGATATTAGAATTTTAACCCTTATGGAATTCCATAAGTCCAAAGTGATATAGTTTTGATGAAGAGAATTGGTATAATTAAATGTCACAACCGGGTAATGCTTAATAATATAAAATTGCATTCCACTGAAACTAAGTAAGCGATAAATTTAGCCAAAAAGTCACACCACCTGTTAAGTGATATGTGAAAATTAACATTCAAATAATTCGATGTTAATCGCTAACCGAATTAACACCTGACGAGTCACACAACCGGAATGATGAATTCTCTTTTAACCAAATGGTTTAATTAATTTGTAATTATTATAAATTAATTAAATTAATTAATATTGGTGAAATATTAATTATAAATTTTTGAATATGATTTGAGGAACAAAGATTATTGTATTTATTTATAATAGTTATAAATATATCAATCGATATGCGATATAGATAAGCAATTAAATTAAATTTAATTACTAATATTTATTTGGGCTTAAATAGGCCATTAGCCCATGATGTTAAAAAGTTATTTCGATGGCAATAGGGCTTATAGGAGGTGGCTAAAAAGGCTAGAGGGGTTTGGAGGTGGATGGTTGAGATTTGGGAGAAATAGTATGTGATGTGATCCATATTTCTCTCTATTTCTTCCACTATAAAAGGACCACTAATCCTAATGCAAAAAGAACCATTTGGCTGCCATTTCCCTATCATTACTGGTTGATCTCATCAAAAAGGAGCTCTAATAAATTCAACACAAATCAATTCAAAAGGCAATAGCTATTGGATAGTTAGAGGTCTACGGTTCAAGGATTAGTAGTCTGCCGAATCGAGAAAAATTTTAAGGAGGGAGAATTCATCATTAGAAGGTGTGCTCTAAGACATTAGTATTAGGTATGTATTTACTATATTATATAATTTATAATTTTTGGTTAATATTATATTATTCATATATATCATTATTATATTGCTAGTTATGTGAGATTCTAATCTTTATCATCAATGTTGTCACATACTAGATTGGTTATATGAATGTTTTACTTTATTAAAAAACACATTTTTATATATAGATCTTAAGTGCATAGCCAAATAAATTTTATTTTAATTATTATCATTTCATTAATATATATATATATATATGTATATGTATGTATGTATATATATATGTACACACACATATGTGTACCAATATTCTGCCTAATTTTAATTATGTGACTTGTATTTAATTATATCATCATATCATGTTAATAGTTGAACGTATATTTTATAAATGCATATCTATATAAGTTATATTTTTTAGTGATTGCAAATTAATTATTAATATTTATTTACTATTATTTAATATTATTTAAATCAATATCTAATTTAATAAATCATATAAAATAAATATGTTTCAAAAATTAAATTTTATAAAATTTTGTTATCATCATATAGACTCTCGGCCAAAAAAATCAGAATTTAAAATTATTTTTTATATTTTAATAAACTCAATTTAATAAACGACTGAAATCAATTATTTAATTAAAAATATAAGTTTGACTGAGAAAATTTTGGAAAAAATTTCGTGACTTTAAAATATTATGATTGATTTGGTAAAAATTTAGAATTTGAATAATATAACATAAAAATATTTTTTATTATTATTTTTTGTATTTAGATTTATATATATATATATATATATATATGTTAATGCAGTAAAATATAAATAAATTTTTTTGTGCTATAAATTCGATCTAGAAAGGTTTGTGTATATATATTAAATAAATAATTAATATACTATGTATATACATATACATATTTAGATATTATAAATATACTTATATTTATTTATTTAAATATAATAATAATTTTGTTAATGTAATTATACATATATATGTATATGTGTAAAATGATTTAAAAATATATATATATGTATATACATATACATATACATATACATATACATATACATATACATATACATATACATATACATATACATATACATATACATATACATACATACACACACATATTTAATGCAATAGTATATAGATATAAATCATTAAGTATTTTTACATATAAGTTATACACACGCACATACATATACACGTACATATATGTATATGTATACACACACACAATTTTTATTATTTATATAAATAACAAGTTTACATACATACCTATATTTGGACAGCATTTAATAAATGTAGGATGAGTTAACATGTCCATCGCGATATAAATCATAACATTTATATACGGGCATGTTAAACCTTGTATGAATTATTATGTTACACATGCACACGTATATGTATATGATACATATGCATACTATTTTATTTAAATGAATATAAATAAAATAAAATAAAATCTATAATTTGTAAATTTAAATGAAATAATAGGATTTACTTAAAAAAATTTAGAAATGTTCTAAATAAGTTAGACTACATAGGTCCACTAAAGATCTAATTTGGTAATTTTTTTTGAAATTCATCCATAACTTCCGCTGTGGGCTGGCCCAGTTCCAACAATGGTATAAGAGCTCAATAGCCTATGCAGTCTAAACTAGCCATGTTATGGTTAACAATTAAGCTCACAACCTAAAGGATATCCCTAATAAAAAAGCTCCAAATTAGAATTGGACCTTAGGCTAATTTTTAAAATTGTTTGAAAATTAAAAATATAATGTTTTAAATTTAATAGTTGAATTTAAAATAAAATATATAAATATTATAAATGTTATAATATAAATTTTTTTTAAAATGTTTGAAAATTTATATAAATTAATTTTGAAATTTATAAAATTTATTAAGGAGGCTAATAAAATATATTAATTAAATAAGTTAATTAATTAATAAATATATACATGTATTATATATTATGATATATGTTATGTTATTTCAAAATGTTAAAATAACAAAAGTATGCATGTGTATATATATAAAAATGAATTTCGAAATTAATATAATTTAATTAAATTGTTTAACTAAGTAAATTAATTAAAAGTTAAATTAGTTAAATAATAAACACATATCTATGATATATGTGTTATACTATAAAGATTATAGTATATAATAAACATTTAATATAAATGTTATATTAAGATAAAATAAAATTAATTAAAATAGTAATTAATTAAAAATAATTAAATAAGTTTTAATTAATATAATTTTATAATTAAGATTATTATATAAGTGATATAAAATTATATAATAATTAAAATTATATGATATAAATGTATAATTCATGGTGGAACATTAAGAAACCATAAATAGACTTAGGGAATAAATACATACGTAAATGTATGTATACCGTGATTTTCGATGTGTCCGACACTTGAATCGCGAGGGCATTTAATGAGAAATATAGTATTCCATAAGTCAATATCACTAATATAATATGTTAAAGATTATGAATCTTCAATATAATGTTGTCCTTTACCATATATATATATATTAATAAATCAGTTGCATACTCCTGAGTTATTGAGAAGACTTAAGCTGGTGATGTTATGTGTAGTATTATTAATATATTGAACAGATGAGGTAAGATAACTATATGTACTTGTTGAGCAGACTCAAGGTACATATACTATACTTAGGCCATCGTGGTAAGGTAGGTATGAGTGAATAATTTCGTTTCGATTTATTGATCCAACTCAAGGTCAAAGCAGAATTAGAACAAGGTATCAAAGGGTTATGACTTGTATATGATACAATCAATAAGGAGTTAGCCATCGTCCATGGAGCTATGGTTTGTTGAGCAGACTCAAGGTTAAAATTCCAAGACGGACGAGTCCTAACACCCACTAGTGATGTTGAAAAACTTTTATGTTTTGAATATGGTTTTGGTAAAGCATAAAAGACTAGTATGAGCCATATTAGAAGAATGAAATGATAACGTTTAACCTTTTCTAATATTGTAAGAACATATGTTATATAATGTTACATTAATCTACATTAATAAATTTGTGCATTTAATACGATTGATAAAATATTTATCAATTAATGTATAAAATGAACTTAATTAAAGATTGACAAATAGAAATATAACATATACTTACTATAACTGCTTCTTGCATGTTAATATTTTTATACCTATGCAAGTGGCTAATTTTACAACTACTTAATATGTTTGTAACACAGTCGCTTATATATTTATTTTGTCAAAACCGTGTATTGCATTCTATGAGTTTCAAACTCTAAAAGCAATACAAGGCTATGGATATTTGATCCATATACTATCACATATAAGTGTTATATAGGGATGGTCACAATTTGTAATGTACAATATTTTGATGAAGTTAGTTCATTTGAAATAAGCAAATAAACAGTATTATGAGATCGAGTATTCAATTTGATTGATTACAAAAGGATCGTATTGTGTTAAATGTAACAGTAGACCAAAACTATAAGGAAGATATAATAATTCGACCATCAGTTTGATCAGTTTATGTAAGGTGCATCATATTTAATGTCCTTAAATGTTAAGGATGATCGAGTACGCTTTTGTGAAGAGTTCATTATGATGTTGTAGTAAGGGTTTTATTTTGAATGGTTTGACCATTTAGAAAGAAAAACAAGTGTACAAGAGTAGAGGTGATTTGAGGCAAAGTTGGGATGAAGAGAGTGAATAGTCACTTCAGTTTCATAAAGAAACATTAGAAACGAGAACTGTAATAATAGTAATTGGTACTTAACATTGGAATAAGAAATATAATTTTTATTCCAAAATGTATTTTCATATGGAAAATTGTTTACTATGAGATTTATTTCTTTAAGTTTAAGATATCTGATCAAAGAACTCCCCATTATAAACTAGTTACGGTATATAAAATAAATAATCTATATTAAGTGAATGATGGACCTCCGAATTCAATATGCTATTATAGTAATGGCAGAAATAGTGCGAGCATGTCATTTAGCATTTAATGATTGCATCACACTATGAAAATTATTTTCATAAAATGTACCGAGCATTATTTATGAAATAATGACTATTTTTCGATATCGATTAAAAGATAGACATAACTATATTTCAATTTGAATATTCTGAATATTCGTTATGAAATAAAACTATACTGTGGTATTTGTGTTCAAGACAAAAGTGATGCACTAGAAAATATAGAAGTATTTAATATTATTTGCAGTTATTTTGGAATTATAGACTAAGCCATAGTTTTGAGAAATAATTTCATTATATGATTATGAATCATATGAACTGGTTAATTATATCTCAAATAATTAAGGGCTATGCACTCATTTAGTGGGAGCATCATAAGAATTGATAAACTCTTTGGATTAATACATATAAATGTATGCAATCGTAAGTCTATTAATAGCAAAACGATTCCATGTACTTTTTCATATTCAGCGATGAGTTATCACCGACATGGACATGTGTATTTGATATGTATGTAGTTTAACACCCCGTAAAATGAACTATAAATAAATGGAGTAAATTAAATTAAATATGATAACAGTTGAATATGGAAATTTTTTAAAAGTTGTAATTTGGCAACGAAAGTTATTCCATTGCGTTCGTGGTGAAATTCTGATTTGTTTGCATATATAATATGCTAAAAACGGAGCTCAAACGAAGAAGTTATGAGCGTTTGAAGTTTATAGAATTAAATTAATTTAGTTTAAATTCTAATTCAAATGAGAGATCAAATTTAGGGTTTAAATTTTAAAAATGAGCTTGGAGGCTAATTAAAAATTTTAATTAATGTTTAACGTTTAAGTTAAATAGGTTAAGAAATTAATTAAAAAGCAAAGGAATAAACATATACCCAAAATAATCAACCGGTCGACACCTTTACTGTGACCGATCGACCCTAGCGGTCGACCAGTTGGGGAGGGGCGGTCAACCGGTCAAAGCCAAATTTTGGCAGTGGCAGCTAGGGTTTGAAGGGTTGTGTTATTTATTCGTATGCTCCAACTTTCTCTGTTTTAAACTATTCTCATCCTACGGTTCTGATGTGTTTCAACCCCTATAAATAAAACCTTATACTCTCCACTTTTTATTCATATTATTCTGGGGAATTCAACGAAACTCTACCATTGTTATCTCTTCAAATTAGATTCAGAAACACCGTAGATAATTCATGTAAGAATCCAATCTATTTTCTATTCATTTCATCTTCCTCCAATCTATTTTTATCCCATTATTCTCCAATTATTCTGAATCTAATGAATATGTATACCTCTTCCCTATTATGTGTGTATATATCAAAAGAGAGAGATTCTATAAGAGATCGGAATGCTACAAATCCATTTGAGTAAAGTTAAGGCTAATCTATGAGTGGAAAACTTAGTATTTCTTTTCAACAATTGGTTAGTATATTTCATTTGGATTTGAATATGCCTTATTGATTTTGGAATTATGAAAATATGATAGATAATATCACCCAAAATTCCTTTTTATTTTGGAATTTCAATCCTATGTTGAAATTCTTAATTATTTACATTAATTTGATGGAATTTGATTCATTTATGCAATTTTTGATAATTTCATAGTCTATTCCACTTCTCCTTCTTTGGGTCTAATTCTGACCTTCAATAAAATAATAGGTTTAGACTATGAATTCTATTCGTAGTTTACACCACTTATTCATATCTATTTCTTTGTAAAAAGAGGAGTTGAATAGAATCTGGGGTTTAGATTGAAGTTCTTGTTGTTTAAGATATTCCATTGAGTTGGTGTAATAAATTGAGTTTCTATTTTATTTACAAGTCAGTTATTGCAGTTTTGATTTTGAATATTTATTCCCTATTTTGGACATTTGAATTCCATGTAATCTTGGGAAATTGAAGAAAAAGGACTTGTAATAATAATTGATTAGAGAATTAATATTTCACACTAGTTTAGAGCGTAAAATCCATGCGTTTAGAACTTATTAGGCACAAATATTTATCTATCTCTATTTACATAATTAACGTATAATTATTTCATATATGGCGTAGTTAATTAGGCATTTATTTCCTCCATTAGGAAGGCAATTAACCATTAGATGAAAATAAGAGGAAACTCTTATATAGCCTAATTATTATTTTGCGGCGTGATAAGGAAGATCCCTTATATGGCCTTATTTATGAAACGGTGAGATGTGTGTATGTAGAGTAATTAATTTATGGCTAAGTTATCGGGGTGCGAGGTCAATAGAGTTACGTGACGGAAGTCCGCCTTTAATTTGAGGCTATCGGCAGTTGTGTACATTGCTATTCATACGATATATCCTTATGATAAATATTTGTAATGATGCGAGGTTAGTTCCAAATTCTGTAGGGAAAATCTATCCAGCAAATCTGGCTACCAATTCCTACAAATAGTGGACTAATGTGAGACGTCGTTATGCGTATAGGCTATAAGACAAGGGGCATGCTTCGGGTTTTAGGTATTAAGTGGTTGGACCCGCCTTTTTCCCTAGATGAAGTATTAAATAGCCCAGGGTTTACATTAGATGGTATCTCTACAAGGGTCCGCTTCTGTAATTAGGCCTTAAATGACGGGGTCTGCCTATTTTCCACTTGGAAGTATGAAGTGGCCTATGGGATTTCATATGATGCCAACTAAATAGTACCATTGAGGAGCACACTTCTAAAATTAAGTCTTAAATGACGGGGTTTACCTATTTTCCAATGGAAATATTAAGTGGCTTGGGTACCTTCTCTTACATTATTAGCTATTTATGATATTTGATTGGGATATAGGATCTACTTCTGTAATGGTATTAAGTGGTCGGACTCGCCTCCTTTCCTTATAAATAAGTATTAAATGATTTTAATGGTTTTATATTCGTAGACATATTCTTATTTTGAAATATACTGCCCAAGTACTGAAAAGGTAAGACTCGAGGATTTTATTCACCAGACATTTGTTGTTCTGACTCCCTCCTCATTACAACACAAATTAAGGACAAAGTGATGGCGATGATGATGCTTAGAGATGGAGAAGCTTGGCTTGTGGTGGTATTTGTTATTATTAGTTATTTTTATGTGTACCCATGTAACATAAATTATGTTACGGTTTTTATGGAATTTGTATTATGATATTTTTATGGTTTTGGAATAAATGCGTATACATTATTATTATATTTTGTTCCATCTGCTACGGGTTCTGAAAGTTTAGTTATGGCTCTACAATGTTATTTCCTTTTACTACCAACAACTTTCCTTAGAATCAATCTAAGTTTCGATGGACCTATTCTGGATTGAAATTTATGCTGGTTCCAGGATGCGTTGTTACATTTGGTATTAGAGCCCTAGGTTACCCGATCGATAAGGAAAGTATACTATATGTATGAGTTGCGTACTTATTATTTTTGGTAACAAATATTATTGTATGCCTTATAAGGAAATAACTGTTATTTTGAAATGATGTTTGTGAAAAATTTACTATTTTGTAAACGATAATTCTTGTAGCTAGGAAACTCTTTGAAACAAAAATGGTCAAACATATTATTTTGGAAAGATAATTAAGTTGTGAATCTTTTGTGTTAAAATTCCTATTTTCAAATTGAAGCAAATCCTTATTTTAGTAAGCTATTAAAAAGGAAAGTTTTTCATAAGTTCCTTTTTGAAAAACCAAGAGAATATTGAATGGCATAAATTAGAAAGTCCAACTTTTAAGAAAACGTTTTGATAAGGAAAGTTATAAAAAGGGAGATTATTTTATTCTTATTTAAGAACAAAGGAATTTTAAATCTTGGTTAAAGGTTTTTATTAAAGTTTAAATTTTCAAAGATGGAGATATTGAATTTGGTACTTCATGTTTTAAGTATTGCAAGAAATGAAGTAATAAATGCTTATATTTAAATAATTTTATTTGTATGAAGATATTTTATTTGATGTGCGAAAGTTATGATTTTATTAAATTTTATGGAGTAGATACCGATCATAACCTAGGTGGGATTGACTAACGGTATTTTAGGAATGAGTAAAATAGAAATATAATGTACAATCTAATCTGGAAAGTTAAAGTTAGTCTCAAACCCCTATTTCAAGAAGTTGGTAAAGTGTAAAGATATTCCAGGTTTGTAATTGGGTTGAATTAGGTTGCCCATAGGATATGAATTTCTATATTTCAATTTTGGAGCAATTTCTGCATAATTTCCATAAGTTATCCAATTCTAAAATACATGTAAAAGTGCATTGTTTGAAGTAATAAAGAATATAATAAAAAAGAAAGAGATGTGTAAGAGATGGATATTCCTTTCCATAGTTTACACTGTCTATTTCAATAATAAGAAAAGAAATGATTCCTTGTAATTTCAAATAAAGCAAAAATCCTAATTATAATTTATGACAGTAATCTTTCTCAAAAATAACTTTGATGAATTAAAATATGGAAATGAGCATTATAGTTGTAGAATTTGTAGTTAGATATAGATATCGTACAGATACGCTAAACGACTGGAATATATATAGATAACATAGATTACGACTATATGCGTATTAGTTAGCAATTGACGGATTAGGATTTATGGATGTTAATTACAAATATATTGAGCACTAAATTTGTGATTAACGAGAGGAAAAGTAATCTAAAGGGGGACTGATTAAGGAAACTTGATTTGCATTTGTGGAAGAAAGAAATTTGAGTAATGAATGGATTTTGAAAATCTAAAAAAGGTTAAAAATATTTAAGAAGGATTAATTGGAAATGGTCTAGTTTTGATAGTAATAATCAGCTGCTATTGATATTAATCGAGCAATAAATAGACCACATTTATTAAAGACCGAAAAAAAGAAGAAAGGGAAACTAAGAAAATGGGTAGCGATAAAATGAAATATTAAAGATAGCCCATCTTAATTTAGAATGGAGTGGTAGGACCTCAACACCATTTACATTAACTGATAATAAATGGCAACTTGCGGTAAAATTTTCTTTTGATGTTCTTGGATTATAGTCGCTAGTTGTCTTCCTTAGTTATTGGAAAAGTGAATGACTTGGTATAAGATATATCCCTATTTTATTCCCTGTAGCCTTTATGAATGGGATTTAAACCACTTTTTATATGTTGGGAAGTAAAGTAAATAAGGAAATTCTATGGGAACACTTAACTAGCGATAGACCGTAGGTAGAACACTTAACTAGCGATAGACCGTAGGTAAAACTGGAAGTTAATGAGGAAATTAGGTTAGCAGCCTAAAGTGAGTAAATGTTTCAATCTCTAAACTTTAGATTTTTGGAAATATAAAGGATTTAGCTCACAAAATGCCATCATGCAAGGAAAAGAAAAAATGTATAGGAATGAGGATGGAATTTCCTATTGATCAAGGATTAAGAAGAAAGTGGAAGATATTTTCCATTGGAAGCAGTAGAACCGCAGCACTCTAACACAGCTTTATGGAGTTGCGCTTTGCATCGTTAGTAATAGGGACCCTTCGTTTACTAGAAAATTTAGGGGATTTGCTAGTAGCTTTAGAAACTAGCTTTAGGAACTTCGTTGAATCAGAGCATCTCTTATCGAATGAAGACCAATGGACGAACTGAAGGAATGGATGGGAACTTGGAGGATTTGTCGAGGGCATGCATCTTGGACTTTGGAGGACCTTAGGAATAGCGCTTACCCTTAGCAAAATCCCGTAGGATTGTAGTCATCAATGGACAATTAGTATGGCACCCTTGAAGAAATTTTTTTGGGAGGCCATGCAAATCGTCAAATTGCAGGTGGGAAACCACCGACAAATTCTACTCGGATAAGATTTGTATTGCGAGACTTTGGAAAGTCAGAATTAATTAGCAGCTTACGATTTGGATAGTTGGAAAGTAGGCACTAGGTTTATTGTGCCTTTTTCCAATATGGTGAAAAACAAGAAAAAATTTATGTTGGCTGGAATCCATTACATTTTTGCATTTAAGGAAATAGGATTTTAAGACAGAGCTAATAGCATCCCATGCCACTACATGCATCATAGTGCATGGAACTTGGAAGCTCCACAATAAAGATTTAGATTGGTTCAGTACAAGAGAAAATCTGATGGGAGGCATGAGGTCTCTTCGTCCAAAACCTTTCTCTAGAAAAATTTCTCTCCAAAATTAGGATTTATGTTGAATCATGGTTGCTAGATTGGATGGCAGAAGATGGTTGCTACACTTTTCACAACCACTCTATACTCATTTAGAAATTTTTATGCATGTTTAGGGTACTTGCATACATACTACAATGACACGGTTACACACTCATGCTAGGATTGAGCTCATTTTAGTATGTCTGGCATACATAATCACATTGCATTATTGGTTGACTGGATGGTTGTGCAGATAACTTGGTTGTATAACATGGATGTTATTGTGCGTTGCTCTGTTCGCCCTTTAAAAGATTTTAGCACGAAATCCTTTTTAAGAGGGGAAGAATGTAAACCCTGTAAAATGAACCATAAATAAATGGAGTAAATTAAACTAAATATGATAAGGGTTGAATATGGAAATTTTATAAAAGTTGGAATTTGACCACGAAAGTTATTTCGTTTTGCTCATAGCGAAATTTTGATATGTTTCTATATATAATATGCTGAAAAATAAAGCTCAAACAAAGAAGTTATGAGCATTTGAAGTTTTTAGAATTAAGTTAATTTAGTTTAAATTCAAATTCAAATGAGAGATAAAATTTAGGGTTTAAATTTCAAAAATTATCTTGGGGGCTAAGTAAACGTTTCAATTAGTGTTTAATGTTAAAGTAAAATAGGTTAAATAATTAATTAAAAAGCAATGGAATAAATAAATACCCAAAATAATCAACTAGTCGACACCTTTACTGTGACCAGTCGACCCCTAGCGGTCAACCTGTTGGGGAGGGGCGGTCGACCGGTCAAAGGCAAATTTTGGCAGTGGCGGCTAAGGTTTGAAGGGTTGTGCTATTTATTTGTAGGCTCAAGATTTCTCCGTTTTAAACTATTTTTATACTACGGTTCTGGTGCGTTTCAACTCCTATAAATAGAACCCTATCCTCTCCACTTTTTATTCATATTATTTTGGGGAATTCAATAAAACTCTGCCATTGTTATCTCTTTGAATTAGATTCAGAAACTCCATATAGAATTCAGGTAAGAATCCAATTTATTTTCTATTCATTTCTTCTTCCTCCAATATATACTTATCATATTCTTCTCTAATTATTCCGAATCTAATGAATATATATACCTCTTCCCTGTTATGAGTATATATATCAAAAGAGAGATTTTGATAGAGATCGGAAGGCTATAAATCCATTTGAGTAAAGCTAAGGCTAATCTGGGAGTGGAAACCTTAGTATTCCTTTTAGCAATTGTTTAGTGTATTTCTTTTGGATTTGAATATGCCTTAGGGATTTTGGAATTTTGAAAATACGATAGATAAATCCACCAAAATTCCTTTTTATTTTGAAATGTCAATTCTATGTTGAGATTCTCAATTATTTACATTAATTTAATGGAATTTGTTTCATTTATGCAATTTTGATAATATTATAGTCTATTCCACTTCTCCTTCATCTTTGAGTCAAATTATGATCCTTCAATAAAATAAGGGGTTTAGATTACAAATTCTATTCATAGTTTATACCACTCATTCATATATATTTCTTTCTAGAAAGAGGAGTTGAATAGAATATGGGGTTTAGATTGCAATTCTTATTGTTTAAGATATTCCATTGAATTGGTGTAATAAATTGAGTTTCTTTTTTATTTACAAGTCTGTTATTACAGTTTTGATATTGAATATTTATTCACTGTTTTGGACATTTGAATTCCATGAAATCTTTTGAAATTGATGAAAAAGGTCTCGTAATAATAATTATTAAGGAATTGATATTTAACACTAGTTTAGAGCATAAAATCGGTGTGTTTAGAACTTGTTAGGTGCAAATATTTATTTATCTATTTATGTAATTAACGTATAATTATTACATATGTGGCGTAGTTAATTAGACATTATTTTCATTTATTTCCCCTATTAGAAAGGTAATTGGTTGTTAAGTGAAAATAAGAGGAAATTCTTCTATAGCATAATTACTATTTTGAGGCGTGATAAGGAAGATTCCTTATAAGGCCTTATTTATGAAATGGTTGGATGAGTGTATATATATAGTAATTAATTTATGGCTACGTCATAAGGGTGCGAGGTGAATAGAGTTACATGACAGAAGTCTACCCTTCACTTTGAGGCTACCAACAGTTGTGTACACTGTTATTGATGTGAGATATTCTTATGATAAATATTTGTAATGACGCAAGGTTAGTTCCAAATTCTGTAGGGGAAATCTGCCTAGCAAATCTGGCTACCAGTTCCTATGAATAGCGGACTAATGTGAGATGTCATTATGGGTATGGGCCAAAAGACGAGGGGCCTGCTTTGGGGTTTGAGGTATTAAGCGGTTGGACCCGCCTTTTTCCTCAAATGAAGTATGAAATGGCCAAGGGGTTATGTTAGGTGGTATCTCTACTGGGTTCGCTTTTGGAATTAGCCCTTAAATGACAGGTCTGCCTATTTTCAACTTGGAAGTATTAAGTGGCCTATGGGATTCCATATGATGTCAGCTAGATACTACCATTGAGGAGCACATTTTGGAATTAGGCCTTAAATGATAGGGTCTGCCTATTTTCCACTGGGAAGTATTAAGTAGCTTGGGTACCATCTCTTACATTATTAGCTATTTATAACGTATTGGGATATGGGATCTACTTCTGCAACGGAAGGTACTAAGTGGTTGGACCCACCTCCTTTCCTTATAAACAAGTATTAAATGATTTTAATGGTTTTATATTCGTAAACATATTCTTATTTTGATATAATGCCCAAGTACTGAAAATTTAAGACCCGAGGTTTTTATTCACCAGGCACTTGTTGTTCTGACTCCCTTCTCATTACAACACAGGTTAAGGAAATTTATAAAATGTTTATGAATATCTATTCCGTTGGACTGAGAAATAATGAAATTAGCTTACCTAAATAGCATATCACATTAGAGTGTCTAATAAGTATTCTTACATTTCAAAGAGGAACTATGAATTTCTTATCAATGTCAAAAATATATAATCCTCGATTGTTTAATTAAACCATTAAGAGCTTTGACTCTATGATATGGTATGATGCATAGATCCGAAATAGATTCCAAATACATTATCAAAATATGATTTTGGTAGATACACTTGAAAGGGATATGATCTATCGGCCGTGAATGTGTTTTCCAAAGCAAGACTAATGTAGTTGAAATATAATGAGCAAGATTGATAAGAATAACATCGTAAATTTCAATTGTTAAAATTAGCATAGTAGATTCAATATTCAACGTGCTCAAGTTAATTTGGATTTTACCCACAAAATTATCGTTGTTTACCCATAATAACTAAAGATGTCTTGAAGTCAGAGGGAGCGATATTTAGTTTGTGAGTCCTTGGATGCGATCCAAGAAATGATAGAAAGTATCATTTTATAAGCATAGGAATTGAATAAATATTTTGATAGAAATATCAAATAGTTTGATTATCAATCAAAATACAGAGGAAGCGTGTGTTCATAAGAAAAAACGTTAAAAGGTACATTGATATTTCTAAAACTGTAAACAAACAATAGGTTATTCATTTTTAACGATGTACTTGCATTAAAATCAGCCTTAATTGTTTTAATACTCAACGTCAGATTTGCAAATGATGTCTTTTATAGTATGTATAAAAGATACAGGGAATGTCCTAAAACAATATACAAGGACTCTTTATTAAAATGTTTAATACAAAACTTGTAAGATGGATTCCTTATGCATCGACGATAGGAATTATCATGCATGCTTGTTGTCTACGATATTGTTATTTGTTTATGTATTTGATACAGGAAAAAAATATCAAAACCAAATTGATATCACTAAATGGTAGTTTGGAGTATTCTCATGTATTTACGAAATACTAGAGAATTATTTACAAAACAATGAACTCCTTATAAAGGAGTCTTCGGGCTCAAACTTCATAAGTGATATTGAGTATAATATGTCAATAATAAATTCAAGTTAAGAATCTTTAAGTCAGAAATATTCTAAATGAAAGACAGTTGTTAATTCAATGGAAAATTCTAAGTACATCGCCCTGAATGGCGTAGCAATAAAGAAATGTTTATAAATATAAATGCACAAATTTATAACTGAGCCGAGGTTGATTTCAAATGTTGAGAATGCCACACTATTGTTATATGATAACAATGTACTATATAGTTCATAACAGAACTAAGAGTTCACTGGAAGTCGAAAGACATACTCCGAATTGTTCAACATGATAAAGAAAATTTATCAGCATCCAAGAAAGTTGATTGACGTAGTAAGTAATTGAAACATAATAGCATACCCATTCACTGAAGGACCGACCAAAATGGTTTTGAGGAAACTGGTTGAAAAAGTTGGAATAAGATTCCATAATTGACCCCAAGTGCAAGTGGGAGATTGATAGAGTTAGGGGTACGCCCTAGGGGCAATTATATAATTTGTTACATATATCTAACTCGTTGACCAATCTTGTTCAAAATAAAAGGTATTTTTTCTATAATATACTTGATATAATGTGTGATATTAATTAGTCAATTTAATTAAAAGTATATTTAATAAAAATTCCATAAATGGTATATTTTGTGATGGTAATTACAAAGTGTTGTAACCGTGAGTAATTTATCGCAATAAATACAAACATACCATTTTAAATGTTCCTAGATGCATCGAAACAGGATATCAATGTATTTGTTAAGACTGGAGTACGTAACCTCTCCTAATACTAGGCAGTGTATTACTCATGACTGCTGAGAGTACCAAGAGGTTACGTACTGATAGTTATTGGATAACTATGGAACGACTTACTTGATAATTTTCTGTTGGTTAATATAACTAAGATCAAACGGAAAATATTAATGTGACTGATTCACACAGTTCGTCTTTTCATAGATTCAGAATAATACCTTTAGGGTTTCCAGTAAGAAATCCTATATATCTACTTTTATTTCTATTTATTTTCCCAACCTATTTTTCTCTAAATTTTTAAATCTAACATATATATACAATTCCTTACTATGTGTATATATATATGTCAAAAAGAAGAAATCTGGCAGAGTTTATTAAAGGCGTGTCAAATCCAAAGGAGGCAACACTAAGGATATACTATAAGTGGAAATCTTAGCTTTTCTATTTTAGTAATTGGTTAGTATAGTTTGGGTTTGAATGTGCCTTGAGGGGTTTTGCTTTGCAAAAATATCATATTATAAACCTTCAAACCTCTTTTAATGCAACATGTCAATTCTATGTTGGAATCTCGTTGCTTATGTTAAAATAATGGAAATTGTGTAGATTTACAGTTTTGATAATTTTACCTTCTATTCTACTTCTTATTCTTTTTCTTTGAATTTGGTCAAAGAATTTTGATTAGAGAATATGTAACAATCCGCATATTTTACGATTATATATTTAAATATTTTATTTAAATATAGCATCATTAGTCGGATTTAAGTTCGAAAAGCTACTTTTTGCAAACAACCGAATTAGGACTCGAGACCACTCTCATTGAATCCAAAATGGCATTTGCAACCATTTTGAGTATAAACATTGATATGTTTGGAGCTAGCTAAAATTTCGACCTTTTCACTTAGGGCTTTGGGTTTGGGTTTCAGCCAATTAACCTAACATATCAACCCAACTCCACTCCACTCCTCTTCCTTACTACATATTATTTCCTACAACTTAAGCTGTAGCAAAAATGGTGGTGGAGATGGGAAATTAAAATCATAAACCCTAGTTTCTTTAGCGAATCCAAGTTTTAGCTCCAAATTCAAAGTGAAGCTTAGGTAAGTATCTCCTTGTCCTTCTCCATCTCAACCTCTCTCCAATTTCAGAAATTTCCTATAACCTAACTTAGGAAATACTTACTTTTGATCTTAGTTTGGATCTTCCAGAGTTGAGATTGAAGAGTGGTTGATCCTCCTTTGTTTTCAAGCTTCTTCTTCCTTGTTTTTGTGTAAATGGTGAGATTTTTATCTCACATCTATGTCTATATCTATCTTTGTTGTTAGGTATGAATTCCTAACATCTATTCATGATCATTTGCTTATGGTTTGAATTAATATGGTTGATTTACCAATTTTTGAATTTGAAGTCCAATTTTTGTGAAAATCATACAATGGATGTTTGGATATATTGTTTGGGGTGTATCGAAGAGCTTATAAGGCCGGGTTGTCGTTTGGCGTAAATCCTTAGTCGTCGTTGCTTGCTCGATCGCTCTCGAATCGATTTGGCCATTATGGCCTAGGCAAATTGTTGCCTTTACCAGGAGTTCAGACGTCTAGATACCAATGCCAAACGTCTTGTAACAACCTTAGATTTTGGCCTATATTTTAAAATTTGACTTTATTTTTATTTTGAAACTATTTTAAACTTTTTTTATTTCAAGCATTTCATTTTTAAAAATAAATGTTAATTATTATGTGAACTATAATTTCAAACTAGTATAAATTGGTTATTTTACTGAAAAGTGAATTTCTATTCAATCTTTGGCTTTTAAACTTCAAATTATAATTATTTAAAATCTTAAATTATATCTTTTATTATGAAAATAGATACAATAATATGAATACTGCTTTTCGTTTCGTTGGAAACGGAATTAAATTGTGAAAGTTATGTATATTTCTATATTGTGTGCAATTTGATTTATTTAACAATTTTGTCTATTTAAATTATATAAATTATATTTTCTTTGTCATATTTTATTTTAATATGTGTTAATATGTTACTTTATGTATATTTTTGTCTTCTAATATTTTTAAAGTGATAATAAAAAATTTCCAAAATTTATTGCATTTATTTTCTAGTTTAAAGCCTAGTGTCCATTTTTCTGCTATTTTCTTCATTTAAATTTTGTTTAATTAAAATTTATTTATTTCTTTTTGTGAATGCTTTTTTATTTGGTGTTCTTATCTTTATTTATAAATATTTTTCAAGTATATAAATATTTTCCAAAGTTCATTGCATTTATTTTCATATTTTCAAGACTAGTTGCAAATTTTTGCTGTTTTATTTAATTAAATTTTATATAATTAATATTTATTTATTTATTTTTGTTTATTTACTAAATTTTTGTATTTTTATCTGAATTTATATATATATATTTCAGTTATTTAAAATTTCAAAAGAAATTAGTGGAAATATGAAAAGTTTTAAACTCTTTATATTCCAAAGTCCTTTTACCTTCCGCCTTTTCATTTTCTCAACTCCATTCTTTATGATTTTTGGCCGTACCTTTCCTTCTTTCTTTCAGCTGCATTCTTCAATTTTTTTCATGAGAAAAACATTTCTCAAAACACAAAAAAATCATACGGCCATTGTTGTTTAGTTTGGGTAAATTTCATCTTCTTTTCTTCTTTGTTTTTTTTTTGTTTTCTATTGATTTTTGCAACTTGTTCTCTACTTCATGGCTTGGCTCCTCCTCAACCAGATCTGGGCTGACCTCCACCACCCCCTTTATCTGATCATCACCCACCCTAGTACCCCACCAAGGTAGGCCGAGCCCATCCATGGCAAGGAGCACCACCAAAATCCACTTAAACCATCACTTTATACATAAACCAAGCTATCTCTTGTTCCATCACCTTCTACCACCTCTAGCCGCCACTACCTCCACCACCACCACCTCTGACCTGGCCTCCACCCTCTGCCATGTCACCCACCACCTCCTGGAGCCACTGGCCGTGACCCATAACTTCTGGCCATACCAAACAAGAGCAAACAAATGATGTATGTTGCATAGTTTTAGCCATGTACACCTAGTTTTATGCACCTAGATCTTCACCACTTTGTTAACACATGCTAGGCCGACCTTTAGGAACCCAAACCAGATCCAAACCATGCCTTTAGCCATGCCATTTCAGATCTGGAGCTGAAGCATAGATGGTAGAAAGAAAGTGCAAACACTTTGGCTTTGTTTCATGCATTCATTTCTAACATTGTTTATGTATAATTTGGGTTGAAAACTCATGTTGTCTATATTTGTTTTGTTTGAATGTGACAAGGCAATTAGCTTTGGCTCTCCCACACTCAAATCATATTCGAGTTGTCGTGCCTTCGTAGTTTCTGTGTTGTGTGTTTTGGTTGTCATCTCCAGCTTAAACAAGTGAGTAAATCTCACCAGACTAATATGTACTTATATAGTTGATAAACTGACATCACTTGAATCTGTAAATGCATATCATCCTGTTATAACTACTATATTATAATCATATAATGTTCACACCTGTATTTACACTTGTTATACCATATGTTACTGTTATCTCATGCTATTATGTTATTTATACCTGTTTATCACACTGCAAGTTCCCTATTAGTATAGAAATCACTATGGGTTGAAATGATACATACCTGAACGGACTTTAGAATAGGGAAAGATCGTTATGGGTTGAAATGGTAAGCCTGAGCAACTTTTATTTATTTTATTTAACTTGGGATTGCGGGTTTGAAATGATAAAACCCGGTTTTTCTTTGTAAATTTCGGATTGAAATGATATATATCTGTATCACTTGACCTAGGCTAGAAAATTATATAAAGACCCGTGGTTTATGTATTTTTCTGAAATTTTTAAATTTTTTAAAAATGTAAATATTATTATATTTTGATTTAAACTTTATTAAAATGATTTCTATAAAATATTTTTGATTTTCTACAAATTAAATAAGTAAATTAAGTAAATAGTGAAGTAGAATTTGAAATATAAGTAAATGTTGGAATTTATGATTTTGTTTATAAATGGAATTTATGTAAAGTAAGAAAATATGACAAATTTGATTTAAAAGATGAATTTAATGATTTTATTAAGTAATAATAATTTTTAAAAGTGTTAATGATTTTGTATAAATTAAAATATGAAATAAATGAATATTTAAGCTGAATTTGGAAATATAACTTAAATTGTATTTTGTGAAATTTGTTTAAAAGTGAATTTTGAATTAAGTAAAATAAATGGAAATAAGTTATATTTTGGAAATTTAAACTTAGTTGTTAAGTTAAGAATTTAATTAAAGAAATGGAAATTCAATTGTTATTTAATTTAATTTTTGTATGGAAATTTGACTTTATAAAATCATAGAAATAAAGGTATTTAAATGATTGTTTTTAAATGTGAAAATATATGATTTTATAAGTTAAAATGATTTATATTAAAAGTTAATTATGTGTGAAATTGTAAATAAAACTCTGAATTTGATTTGACAGCATTTTGAAATGTAATGTAAAGATATTACAGCATTGGAAAATGCTGTAGTTGTTTTAAATGAACCAAATAGCAAATTTGAACTAAGAGTTATTATAGCACTTTGTTAGTGCTATAGTTGTTAAATTTAACTAAAATTTTAATTGAAACTAAATTAAGATATTACAGCATTTTAAATGCCGTCTTTTATTAATGAACTATTTTTAAACATAACATTTCGTAGCATTTTCTAAGTGCTGCGAAAGTTGAATTTTCTTTGTTTAATAAATTCAAATGAATAAATGATCTTTGAAAAAGACTAAATTTTGGAAATTAAATATTTAATTATTAAATATAATGAATTGACTTTAAATTATTTAAATGGAATAGTTGATTTGGGAAATACAACTATTTTGAAATATGATTAAATGGTATTTAAATTTAAATTAAATAGATGATATTTTGAAATGATATTTTGATATTTTGAAATGAATTTGAAATGATATAAAATCTTGGAATAAATAATTGAAGTCTATATTAGTATGAAAAAAATAATTGGTTTACTTGTAATTTGAATCTATTTAAAAGATATTGGACTTATGAAATATAGGATAATAAAGCTTTGGAATTTATTTTATAATTTGAATAGCTATTTTGTGGATTTAATCTATATTTGAAATATTATAAGATTTGAAATGGTCTATGGAAATTTAATTGAAATAAATGATTGAATTGAATTGAAACTTTGGAAATTTTAATACTTGATTTGAAAGTATAATAATTACACTTTTAAATGGTTTAAATGAATTATTTGTTGGAATATAAATTATTTAAAAAGGGTGACTTGAAATAATAATAAATGAATGATATCTTTAAATTTAAAAAGTATTTAAAGTTGAAATTTTGATTTATACTCAAATGATATTTTTTTATATTAAAATGATTTGAAGTGAAGTTTTGGAAAGATATGATATTTTGATATATTAAATGATTTGAAATGAAGTTTTTGAAAGATATGATATTTTGATATATTAAATGATTTGAATGAAGTTTTTGAAAGGATATGATATTTTAATATATTAAAATGATTTGAAATGAAGTTTTGAAATGATATGATATTTTAAATATATTGAAATGGTTTGGAATTGATTTAATCTTTATTTTGATAAAGATTTGGATTTGAAATGATATTCTATTTTGAAGTATAAACTGTTTTTAAATTATAACCACGGGTTATAATAACGATTGGTTGTTAAAGAGACCGGGATCGAATATGGACATACTCTCTGTCGATACCGAAAACCACTTTGACAACTGTGTACGCGGTGGAGTTTCCAGAATGAAGTTGGATGGTGGCGACGATCCTAAGGTATATACGTGGACCCAACTCTCGTGAGTTGGCATAAGGTGGCTAAAACAGGAGCGATTGACGGACCAAGGAGGTAGCACCTCTGATCGGACACACTTCTTTGATACCATTTTATTACTTGTGATTGATTTGGTGCGCACCCTTGATTTAGGAGTGTTGTTCGAGGTGGCGGTAGTGGCTGCTATGCGTCACCACCAGTCCGGATGCGTAATTGGTATATCTACCTTGGCATTGCCTAGTTGTGCCGTGTCACCTACCATATCGAGCTTTACTACGAGTTTCTATTTGTGTCGTACCTATGGAGTATCTTCTCATAGCCTTGCGAGGTATGCATGTACTGTATAAACTATTGGCACTATTTTGTGTTAAGGGCTATATGGGTAACCCCTTAACGCTATTTAAAAGTATGTTTATTTTATGATTAGACATTATTATAATAGCAAATATTACTACATAGTAGATAGTTTAACGGATCCTTAAAGAATGGGTGATCCCAAGCATTCTTTAAGTTACTTGTATCTTATTACAGTTCACTTGAGTTGGTTTACATTATATAAGTATATATTGTCCTGACTCAAGTGTTTGTATTTTTATTTACGCTCGGGTCAGCCTGAGTATTCACAGATTTGGATTCCACTTTCTGGAGATTGGAATCGCTGGAGATTATCTGCTTATCTAGTTTTATCTATCTCAGTTCTATTGTTCTATTCAGCTTGTACTTGGTTATCATATTGAGATTTCTATCGTACTTTATTTCTTCTTTTGTACTTATTTCTTCGATTGTATCTTATTTAACTATGATATATTTACATAGTAGCTTCATAAACTATTATTTCTTTTACTTCCGCTGCATTATTTTACTCTGTGTCAATGATCTGTGATTATTTATTTACTGTATATTCTAAGATTTGCCAAATTTTATTTACAATGCGGTATTTTGAGAAATTCAAGTACGACATGTGCGGATGCGAATGGTTGAAAATATCGGGTCGTTACACATCTGGTTGTGCCTCCTAGAGAAAAATAATACACGGCAGAAAAATAAAAAGGGCAGTGACTAATTTCAGACGTCTGGATTTACCCCCAAACGTCTGATAGGATTTCAGACGTCTGATTTTAGGCTTCAGACGTCTGGATGGTTTTCTGGAATATTTCCAGAAACCAAATCCAGACGTCTAGAACAACCCCTCAGACGTCTGGAAATTCACAGGTTTGCCTATTTGCCTAATTTTGAGTAAAATTCCAATGTTAATCGATTTTTGTCGCTCCGATTAGTTGTTATCACTATTATCGTCTTTGATGACTTCTTCTTATGGATTTTTGGGAATATCCATTTTGATGGATTCGGTATCGATTTCTTCGGATTTGATTCACGTCTTCGAATGTAGATTTTGGTGATTGATTGTTTCTACAATCATTTCTGTGATTTGTCACTTTATAAACATAAAGGTTTTCTATACTAGTAGTAAATATTCAAACTCTTTTTCAAAGATGATTTCAACTCTATTTTTAAATATAAAGCTTGTTTTCAAAACCGTTTTCCAATCTATTAGTATATACAAACCTTTACCTCATTCATATGAGAAAATCTAATTAAATGGCTTAGCAAAACAAGTGGTATGAAACGCTTGCGTTTACTTTGTCGGTTAATTGTTGGACTTGTTTGATTGAAATTCTTATGACAATTTTCGAGTGGAAATCTACAATTTTTTCGTAAATATTTAAGTTAAGCTAGTGGTAATGGGACATGAAGCTAAACTCATATATTTACTAGCTTAGTGTAATCGACACTTTTATTTATCGATGATGATCATTTTGTGATTTAGACTAGCGATGTGCGATGTCTATTTGTCTGCGAGGGAGACTAAACCCCGTTTCTGTGGAACTTCAGTTCAATTTGGCGGGGTAGCGACCCGTGGTCTTCGGGCCGTTTGTGGAGCTTCGACTCAAAATTTATGGTTAGCGACCATGACATAGCGTTCAATTTGTGATGCACGTGTTTGGGAGTTTTCATGCTCCCGTTTGTGATAGGCCTTCCCCCCTTTTTGTGATTTCTGGATTTCTTGTTGTGATTTTTGGATTTCTTGTTGTGATTTCTGGAATTTGTGTTTCACCTCTTTTTGTGATTGGCAATTATATGTTTGTCAATATTTGGTGTTGGGTGAATAAAATAAAGAATGAGATTCTTTTTGGTGCTTTGAGATTCTTGAGATATTGTATGATTTTGTTGATGTTTAAAGTATACTTGTGACTGTATGACATTTTTATTATCATACGCTTTTAGTCATATCTCTTATCCTATCTCATTTTATTTGATATTTATAGCTAGACTGATCTGTTTATTATTTTCTTATTAAATAATACTCGGGTCAGACCGAGATGTTACAGGTGCTTCTGCTTGACTCCTTATCTGGGATCATCTTCTGACTTTTGTCTAACTACATTACATTTGTAGTTTTTGTGATTATACATATGAGAGATAGACTCCATGATGTATACTTATTCTTTTGTCTAGCACTTGTATCTATTCTTTTGTGATATTGTGGATCTTATATGACTACTACTCTGATGTACACTTTTACGTGTTATATTCATATCTGTTTCCGCCTTAGAGATATGAATGTCTGTGGCTGATTTATGTTATGTTTATTTCTATATTTGTTTCCGAAGGTCCACTTAGCAACTGTGTGGAAGCTTTGAGTTTGTATCGGTATGTCGGATTTCCTCTTGAAATGAAATGCATGTTACACTATCTAACATATCGGTACTCGCACAAGGCAATTACCCAGATGGTCGCTCCTCAACAGCCTTATTCTTCGTGCTAGTCGACGGCATTACCCAGTAGTGTCCTTGGCTAGCGTGAGCATAGAGGTGGGGCGTCATAGTATGGTATCAGAGCCAAATTTCGGAACAATGTAGAATAATCTAGCAAGGATCATTGTCCTAAGTCTTTCTTAGGAATCGTGCCATAGGATTTAATTCGAGTCTTTGTATCATTCTATCCTATTTCTTTTTATGATGCCTTGTTTTATCAATCAAGTTTGATTAATATTCATTTTGTGAATAACATTTTTCCTCTTTCTTTCTTTCTTTCTTTCTTAAGGAAGGGAAATGGTTAGACCTGGCCGTCCCAGCGCCGATCAATCCAGTGCTACTCCTCAAGAGGGAGTATTTATGACTACTCAACAACTTTTAGATCTTGTGAACAATGCCCGAGCTATCGGACCCGATCCAGCGCCTATTCACCCTAAATCTGGGTTTGCACGCTTGTGCAGTGATTATACTGCTTTGGGTGGAAAACCGTTCAAGGGTTCCGAGAGCGTTATAGAAGTCCAAGCTTGGCTTCGATCATGCGGCCGCATCTTTTCTCGCATGAATCTTATCGATCTTCATCGAGTCCAAGTGGCTTCTAGTATGCTACGAGAAAGATAATTGGACTGGTACGAGCTTTTGATTTCTGAAATTATCGAAGCGGACCTTACTTGGGAGCAATTCCGGGAAAGGTTCGAATTGAAGTTCGTGCGGGAAGTTGAAAAAGTATCTCTAGCTTGACGCTTTATTGACCTTGTTCAAGGTGAATCTTCGGTGACAGACTATGTCTCTTCTTTCGAATCTCTATCCAAATATGGGGTCGAGTATATTAATACCCCATTGAAGAAAAATCAAAGATTTGTGTATGGCTTGAACAAGAACCTCAAGAAACCATTACTTCTGAAATTAGAAGTTTCTTTTGATCAACTTGTCGATATCGCTCTTCGACACGAAGAGGCCGACAAAGAAAGTGATGTTGAGGCTAAACAAAATATCAACAAGAAGAGACCTTTTAAATTCAAGCCTAATCCTAACAAAAAGGGGAAGCAAGCAACACCGGTAGCAAATACTCCTACCTCTCGTCGTGGAGTATGTTACAATTGTGGTTCTAAGGACCAGTATGCAAACAAGTGCCCGAAGTCTCTTTCTTGCGGCTATTGCAAGAGTTCGGGTCATACTATATCTTCATGTCCCAAACTTCAAGGCAAGAAGGAGGGCAAGCTAAATGTTGTACAAGCCCCTTCTAACACTTCTCGTGGTCAAGGTATTTCTCATTCTATCCTTGATGGCATTATTACATTTCGTGATCTTATTCGAGTTCTTTTTGATACGGGTGCATCTCACTCTTTTATATCAAAAGAACTTGTTGATGCTTTGTCTTTGAATGTTATTGGCTTGATGACATCTTTAAGAATTGCGAATCTGGTTGGTGGATCCACAACACTCAATTTATTGTGTAAAGATGACGAAATTATTTTATGTGATTATGCTTTCCGATCCTATTTGCATGTTATGCGTTACCTTTGTTTTGGAATGATTTTGGGAATGGATTGGCTTAACCGTTATGAAGCCCATATCCTATGTCCTGAATGGACTATATATCTTTGACATCCTTAATCTGTTAAGCAGATTTCTCTTATTCTTAAAGATTCAGATTCCAATTCGGGAGCGTCCTTGTATTCATTAAATCCTCATGATGACGATAACGATGATGAGGAAGATGTCATTTCCCTCATTCACATTGTTCGTGAATTTCCCGACATATTTGAGCCTGTTTTAGGATTACCGCCTAAGCGAGCAATTGAGTTCAGAATTAATCTGATCCCTGGAGCTCTACCTCTTACTCGTCCTCCTTATCGTATGTCCAATAAAGAAAATGAGGAGATGCGCAAGCAATTATCCGAATTGAAAGTGAAGCAATTTATTCAATCTAGTTCCTCTCCATGGGGAGCTTCGGCTATTTTTGTATAGAAATCCGATGGAACACTTAGGCTTTGCGTTGACTACCGCAAGCTTAACGACCTCACCATCAAGAATAAATATCCCTTGCCTCGGATTGATGATTTATTCGATCAGTTTAGTGGTGCTAAAGTGTTTTCACAGTTAGACTTAGCAACCGGTTTTCATCAGCTCCGTATTGTAGAGGATAGCATTACTTTGACATCATTTCGTACTCGTTATGGATCTTATGAATGGCTTGTTATGCCATTTGGTTTGACGAATGCTCCGGCTTATTTCGTTGACCTTATGAATCGAGTTTTCAAAGACTTCTTCGATCGATTTGTTCTCATCTTTATAGATGATATTCTTATTTATTCTAAAACCGAGGAAGAGCATGAAAAACATCTTCGGATTGTGTTCGAAACTCTTAGGAGAAATCAATTGAAAGCAAAATTTTCTAAATGCCACTTTTGGCAATCTCGTGTGAAATTTTTGGGGCATATTATTTCTGAATTCGGAATTTTTGTGGATCCTTCAAAGATTGAAGCGATTCAAAATTGGAAGAGACCGGAGAGTGTGACGGAAATTCGTAGCTTTCTCGGATTGGCGGGCTACTACCGTCGATTCATCAAAGACTTTTCTAAAATTTTCGTACCTCTTACTAATTTGACAAAGAAGGGAGTTAAATACATTTGGTCAGACAAATGTGAAGTTGCTTTTTAGAAAGTTAAAGAATCCCTTTCCGATGCCCCTATTCTTGTAATTCCCGATGGGAACCAAGATTTTATTGTTTATACCGATGCTAGTCGTATTGGTTTAGGAGCCGTTCTCATGCAAAAGGAACGTGTTATTTCTTATGCTTCTAGGAAATTAAAGCCTGCCGAGACTAGATATGCCACTCATGATTTAGAGCTCGCGACTATTGTTTTCGCCCTTAGAATTTGGCATCATTATCTTTTGGGAGAGAAATTTTTTCTCTACACCGATCATAAATCTTTGAAGTATTTATTTTCTCAAAAGGAACTTAATTTGCGTCAACAACGTTGGCTCGAGTTCCTTGCATCTTATGATCTTGATATTCTTTATACTCCCGAAAAAGGAAATCGTGTTGCCGATGCTCTTAGTCGTAAGCAACAAGCGGTTGTTTCCATGATGGTATCCGAATGGAATGATCTCGAGACGTTGTCCACTTGTGAGATTCGAGATCGTGAATCTGATTTATGTTCATCTCTTGTTTTATGTAGCCTTGAGGCTCATCCTTCTATTTTAGACCGCATTCTTAAAGCACAAAAGCATGATCCTGAATTGGTTCTTCTTAGCCAAAGTTGTAGGGATAAAATTGATATTGAAGGTTTGATAGACTTTGATATTGATGCTCGTGGCGGTATTCGAAAATTTGGTAGACTTATTGTGCCAAATATTATTGATCTTTGTAAAGACATTTTAGAAGATTCTCATCATTCTAAATTTACCATTCACCCTGGTAGTGGTAAAATGTACGCGGATATGAAGCGACTTTATTATTAGGATGGAATGAAATCCGATATTGCTAACTTTGTTAAGTGTTGCATGACTTGCCAACTTGTAAAGGCCGAGCATCAAAGGCCCGGTGGGTTATTGCAACCTTTGGAAATTCCAATATGGAAGTGGGATCAAATTTCCATGGACTTTATTGACGGTCTTTCCCGTTCTCGTTCGGGTCATGATAGCCTATGGGTGATAGTTGATAGACTTACAAAGTCCGTCCATTTTATTCCCGTTCGGTCCTATTAGACCGTACCTATTTTGGCTAAACTTTTTGTCAAGGGAATTGTTAAATTGCATGGAGTTCCTATTTCTATTGTTAGCGATCGTGATCAATTGTTTACTAGTGGATTCTGGAAAGGTCTTCAAAAAGCTTTGGGAACAAAGCTTAATTTTAGCACCACTTATCATCCTCAGTCCGATGGACAAACCGAGCGGGTGAATCAAACTCTTGAATATCTTCTTCGAGCTTGTGTTCTTGATTTTGGTGGAAGTTGGGAAGATCATATTTCTCTTGTTGAATTTTCCTATAATAATAGCTTCTAATCTAGTATTGATATGGCACCTTTCGAGGCACTATACGAAAGGCCATGCCGATCTCCTTCGTGTTGGCTTGAAGCCGGCGAGAAGCTGGTTTTAGGTCCAGATTTTATTCGTGATGCCACATAAAAGATTGACCTTATTCGTCATAGGATGAAAGAAGCTCAAAGTAGACAAAAATCCTATGCCGATAACCGAAGAAGAAAATTAGAATTTTATATGGGAGATTTGGCGTTCATTCGTGTTTCTCCTATGAAAGGTGTTGTGCGTTTTAGTCGATCGGGAAAGTTAACACCTCGATATATTGGCCCATTTCCCATCACCGAACGCATTGGTTCCGTGGCTTATCGCCTCTTATTACCGGCTCAGTTTTCTGCTATTCATGATGTATTCCACGTCTCTCAATTACAGAAATGCCTTAGAGATTTCGATTCTATTCTTGAGCCCGGTGTTATTGAAGAAATTGAAGTTTCGCCTAATTTGACTTATGAGCAACATCCTATTCGTATTATTGCTTCGGAGGTAAAACGCCTTCGAAATAAAGATGTCCCTCTTGTGAAAGTTCAATGGTCCTCAAATCCTAAGGATTGCTCTTGGGAATCTAGAGAATTCATCGAGCGAACACATCCGGACTTACTCTCTCGTGCTCTTTGAGGTGAACTTCTTATTTCAAATTTATTTTGTGTTGATATGCTTTTATGGTTGTTACTTTTACTTCCTTCTTAAGTATTGTGAGGAAGCAATTTCTTTAAGGAGGGGAGTCTGTAACAACCCGTATATTTTGCGATTATATATTTAAATATAGCATCATTAGTCGGATTTAAGTCCGAAAAGCTACTTTTTTCAAACAGCCGAATTAGGACTCGAGACCACTCCCATTGAGTCCAAAATGGCGTTTGCAACCTTTTTGAGTATAAACATTGATATGTTTGGAGCTAGCTAAAATTTCGACCTTTTCACTTAGGGCTTTGGGTTTGGGTTTCAGCCCATTAACCTAACATATCAACCCAACTCCACTCCACTCCTCTTCCTTACTTCATAATATTTCCTACAACTTAAACTGTAGCAAAAATGGTGGTGGAGTTGGGAAATTAAAATCCTAAACCCTAGTTTCTTTAGCAAATCCAAGTTTTAGCTCCAAATTCAAAGTGAAGCTTAGGTAAGTATCTCCTTCTCCTTCTCCATCTCATCCTCTCTCCAATTTCAGAAATTTCCTATAACATAACTTAGGAAATACTTGCTTTTGATCTTAGTTTGGAGCTTCTAGAGTTGAGATTGAAGAGTGGTTGATCCTCCTTTGTTTTCAAGCTTCTTCTTCCTTGTTTTTGTGTAAATGGTGAGATTTTTATCTCACATCTATGTCTATATCTATCTTTGTTGTTAGGTATGAATTCCTAACATCTATTCATGATCATTTGCTTATGGTTTGAATTAATATGGTTGATTTACCAATTTTTGAATTTGAAGTCCAATTTTTGTGAAAATCATACAATGGATGTTTGGATATATTGTTTGGGGTGTATCGAAGAGCTTATTAGGCCGGGTTGTCGTTTGGCGTAAATCCTTAGTCGTTGTTGCTTGCTCGATCGCTCCCGAATCGATTTGGCCATTATGGCCTAGGCAAATTGTTGCCTTTACCAGGAGTTCAGATGTCTGGATACCCATGCCAGACGTCTGGTTTTGCCTCCTGGAGAAAAATAATACACTGCAGAAAAATAAAAAGGGCAGTGACTAATTTCAAACGTTTGGATTTACCCCCAGATGTCTGAAAGGATTTCAGACGTCTGATTTTAGGCTTCAGACGTCTGGATGGTTTTCTGAAATATTTCCAAAAACCAAATCCAGACGTCTGGAACAACCCCTCAAACGTTTGGAAATTCCCAATTTTTCCTATTTGCCTAATTTTGAGTAAAATTCCAATGTTAATCGATTTTTGTCGCTCCGATTAGTTGTTATCACTATTATCGTCTTTGATTACTTCTTTTTATGGATTTTTGGGAATATCCATTTTGATGGATTTGGTATCGATTTCTTTGGATTTGATTCACGTCTTCGAATGTGGATTTTGGTGATTAATTGTTTCTACAATCATTTCTGTGATTTGTCACTTTATAAACATAAAGGTTTTCTATACTAGTAATAAATATTCAAACTCTTTTTCAAAGATGATTTCAACTCTATTTTTAAATATAAAACTTGTTTTCAAAACCGTTTTCCAATCTATTAGTATATACAAACCTTTACCTCATTCGTATGAGAAAATCTAATTAAACGGCTTAGCAAAACAAGTGGTATGAAACGCTTGCGTTTACTTCATCGGTTAATTGTTGGACTTGTTCGGTTGAAATTCTTGTGACAATTTTCGAGTGGAAATCTACAATTTGTTCGTAAATATTTAAGTTAAGCTAGTGGTTATGGGACATGAAGCTAAACTCATATATTTACTAGCTTAGTGTAATTGACACTTTTATTGATCGATGATGATCATTTTGTGATTTAGACTAGCGATGTGCGATGTCTATTTGTCTGCGAGGGAGACTAAACCCCATTTCTGTGGAACTTCAGTTCAATTTGGCGGGTTAGCGACCCGTGGTCTTCGGGCCGTTTGTGGAGCTTCGGCTTAAAATTTATGGTTAGCGACCATGGAATAGCATTCCGTTTGTGATGCACGTGTTTGGGAGTTTTCATGCTCCCGTTTGTGATAGGCCTTCCCCCCTTTTTGTGATTTCTGGATTTCTTGTTGTGATTTTTGGAATTTGTGTTTCACCTCTTTTTGTGATTGGCAATTATATGTTTGTCAATATTTGGTGTTGGGTGAATAAAATAAAGAATGAGATTCTTTTTGGTGCTTTGAGATTCTTGAGATATTGTATGATTTTGTTGATGTTTAAAGTATACTTGTGACTGTATGACATTTTTGTTATCATATGCTTTTAGTCATATCTCTTATCCTATCTCATTTTATTTGATATTTATAGCTAGACTGATCTGTTTATTATTTTCTTATTAAATAATACTCGGGTCAGACCGAGATGTTACAAGTGCTTCTGCTTGACTCCTTATCTGGGATCATCTTCTGACTTTTGTCTAACTACATTACATTTGTAGTTTTTGTGATTATACATTTGAGAGATAGACTCCATGATGTATACTTATTCTTTTGTCTAGCACTTGTATCTATTCTTTTGTGATATTGTGGATCTTATATGACCACTACTCTGATGTACACTTTTACGTGTTATATTCATATCTGTTTCCGCCTTGGAGATATGAATGTCTATGGCTGATTTATGTTATGTTTATTTCTATATTTGTTTCCGAAGGTCCACTTAGACACTGTGTGGAAGCTTTGAGTTTGTATCGGTATGTCGGATTTCCTCTTGAAATGAAATGCATGTTATACTATCTGACATATCGGTACTCGCACAAGGAAATTACATAGATGGTCGCTCCTCAACAGCCTTATTCTTCGTGCTAGTCGACGGCATTACCCAGTAGTGTCCTTGGCTAGCGTGAGCATAGAGGTGGGGCGTCACAAAATAGGGTGTAAGGTACAAATTTTATTTGTAGTTTGTGCTGCTTGATGCTATGAATCAAATAGAAATTCTTTTGTTTATTTTATGTGAAAAGGCAGTTGAATAGAGCGTAAAAATCGAAATTGTAAGTTTCTATTATCAATATATTCCATTATTTTGACCTAATAAGTTGGGTTTAAATTTTAATTGTATCAAGTCTGTTGATTGGAACTTTTGATATGAATATTGGAATTTTGGTATTGTCGGCAATATGGAATGAGACTTGTATAATTGTTTAAGAGTTGACATTTAAACACTAGTTTAGGGCATATATTCTGCACGCTTAGAAATTACTAGGCACACATATATACATACATACATATGTATATGTGTATTATATTTATTTTATATATATGTGTAATTAATGCATGATTTTGTAGTTAAATAGGTTAATAATTTTATTAAAATCCTCCTTAGGAAGGTAATTAATGTTAAAGAAAAAATAAGAAAATTTTCTTATAATGCCAATGGTGAGATGTGTGATATGGATTATGACTAAGTCATAAGGATGCGAGGCTAGTAAAACGCACACGGAATTCTGCCCAGCTAATCTAGCTGCCAATAGGTGACTTTGGGACTGATGTGAGACATTGGCTATAATAAGTAACTACGTTGATGCGAGGTTGGTTCCAAATTCTTTAAGGCAAATCTGCCCAGCTATTCTGGCTACCTGTACCTATGAATAGTCGAGCTAATGTGAGACGTCACCATGGGGTATATGTCATAATAGAAGGACCTGCTTCAAAGATCGATGGTAATAAGTGGTTATGTGTGGGGCCGCCTCTTCTCTTTGTAGGAAGTAGTAACTCATTGGGATTATAGGTTAGGCATGGTAGTGGATATCTCGGGGAAAAGGCCTGCTTCAATAGGAAGTATTAAGTGGCTGAAGATATTCCGTGCAATGTCAGCTAGATAGTTACTAGTGAGGAGTCCGCCTTGGGATTATAGATAGTAAATGATGTGGATCTACCTTACATAAGGTATTAAATGGCTAGAGTCTACCTAATTCCTATTAAAAGTTATTAGGTGACTTGAGAATTATCTCTTACATTGATAGGACATTATGGACGATAGATATGGCTTATTGGGATGATAGAAAGTTGGCTATGGGCTTCTGTTTGGAAAGCCTATTTGTTTATGTTTGAGAAAAGCCTCTGGGCTTATATTTGAAAAGACTTATGGTGTAGGTAAAATACATAAGACATATTTCTATTTAAATTATGCTGCCCAAGTACTAATGTAGTAAGGCTCGAGATTTTTATTCAGTAGACATATGTTGTCCTGACTCCTCCTCATTACAATACAGGTTACGGAAGATGATGATGTTGAAGGTGAAGGCGAAGGCATGGAGTATGCTTATGGCAGTCTATCTATTTATCTATTCATGTTATTTTCAGATGTACACATTGGAAAATATTGTATTTTAAAAATGATGTACCATGGATATGTAATGGTTATTATTGGTTTTCATGATATTTGAATTTTAAATGAAATGGGTACTATTTCTGTTATTATATTTTATCCTTCCGCTTTGAGTTCTGAATGTGTAGATAAATAGCTCTGTATTTTTCTCTATACTACCTAATAGTCAGCTTTGAAATGAGTCTATATTTCGATGGGCCTTTGCTGGGTTGGAATTTAGGTCTGTTTTAGACCGGGTTGTTACATTTGTACATTTGGTATAAGAGCTTAAGTTACCTGATCAACCGAGATGGATATACATATGAGAGGTGTACTTGTTATTTTTAGAAACGTATGTCAAAAGTTCTACTATATATATATATACTTATTATAAACATATGCAAAAACACTAGGCAAATGTTTACTTTATCATATAATGCTACCTTAGGAAATGTAGATGGAAAAGATTGTAACTCGAAGGCAATAAATGTCCAATAAATAAGAAGTTACAAGAATTTTATAAGGGTATAAATGAACCAATTAAAGATATTATTAGGGTAATAAATGGGAGACAAGGATCTATGTATTATAAACATCCAGAAGTAAGGAATGATATGAATGAAGTAAGATGTGAAGAAGGAGTGGAGCAAGTTCCCACAATAAGATTTACATTAATCACCATAAGGAGATAATCAAATATTTATGAAGATCGAGTAGGGAAGAAGGAAAGTTCAATAGAAATGAATATTAAAGTCAATCTGACCCCATGTGAAAGAATCTGATAGAAAATTTTTGGAAAATTCCTTGAAATGTTTTGAATAGGTTTTCAAAGGATTTATTGAGAAATTGTTTTGAAAAAGAAAAAAAATTTCATTTCTGAAATTCTAGTTTGAAATTGGTTGAATTAAAAAAAATTGATTTTTGGAGAAAGGGATTCTTTGGTTGTAAAATAAATATAAAATAGAGTGTATGTTAAACTTGATGATTTTTCTTCTATTTCATAAATTTGGAAGTTCCTTTTATTTAAATCTTTCTATAAAGGGGAATACGTGGAAATGGAACTTAATTAAATAAACAATAGAGAATATAAGGATAAGAATTACTAGGATAGTACGAACATTACTGTATAAGGGAAATACGAAGAATAACAGCTGAAGTAGGAGCTAATTAGTAGAGGCAATATTGGGAGATTTGAATAGAATATCATTAGGAATTTATATAAAATAGGATCGGTAATCTAGTTATAGGATAGAAGTTATTCTTGTCTACTCCACTTTTCACCGTTTAAGGTCATAGAAAATGTTTTTGAATTTTTTTTACTATTTGATGGAATTAAATGGTAATTAATAAATGACTTGGGATAATTTTGTACATTAAGAAAAGAATTTATGTAAGGACGAGGATTTTATTTATATATTTATCTATTTAGAACTTGTTTGAATAAGAATAAAATACTATTGAATTTAAGATGATAATAAAAGAGAAATAAATTGGTATTGGTAAGGAAAGGATTATGAAAGATGATAGGAGTTTAAATAAGACTTAAACAAAGTTATAAAAAGTATTTAGTTAAGTAATAGTACATTTTGAGTAATAAAGCAATAGATGTTGATGTGTTTTTGGATAATATAACAACTTGAAATTACAAATTTGACATGCGTGTGAATTGATTGCGGTTTTAAGTCTACTAAAATAATTGTCTCGTAGTAGAAATATCTTTGAAATAATGAACGTCTAATAAAGGAAAATCTGTTATTTTGAGATGCTATTGAAATTATAATCTTTGTAATAGATTTAAAAGGAGCTAAATTTGGAAAATAATAATAATAATATATCGTTAATATGGTAGTAAATGAACTTTTCATAAGTATAGTCCATAATTTCATGGAGTAGTAAGTGCTGATTTCGAATTTAATGTAATAAGTTTATTTGTATGAAAACAATTTATTGAAAATTATTTTGTACGCTATAGAAGGTTTTTGAGAAGGAAAATTATTTTTCTCCTTTGTAGAATTAAGCAATTTTTGAAATTTTGATTTAACCAATTGAGTTTTAAATGTTTTGAATTAAAATTCCAACTTTTAAAGAAATAAATCGCTATTGTAGAAAGTTCTTAAAAAGGAAAAGTTGGTTTGAAAAAGAAAAAAGTTTCATGATTCTTTTGGGAACTAATTTTTGAAATTGATAAAAAGGGTTTCTAAGTTTATATTTTCAAAGACAAAGGTTTCAGATAAGGTATTTTATAATTGTGAAGTTTTAGTTTTAAAGAATAATGAGAACTAAACCAAATTTTTATATGGAGTAGATGGGAATCACTATTTAGGTAAAGCAGTGTAGAGGTTTTAAGATATGAATAAAATAGGAATAATATGTACAATGTGATCTGGAAATTTGAAATCGGCCTTAAATATTTAATTGTAGAATGTTGGTAAAGTTGTGAAGATATATTAGATTTATAACTGGGTTGTAAGCTAGGTCGCCCAAGTTGACTTGGAATATGGATTTCCATGTTTTGATTTATTTGAAGCAAGTTCCGTGTAAATTCGATAAATTATCCAGCTCCAAAATATGTATAAAAGCATGTCGTTTGAATTAACAAGGGATATACCACAAAGGAAAGAGTTTTGTAAGATATGGATATTCTTTTCATAGTTTATATCATCTATTTCGTTAAATAGAAAATAAATAATTCCTTGTAGTTTCAAACACAGCAAAGATCTCAGTTTGGTTAATTTATGGAAAACAAATTATAATGGTAATCCTTTTTAGAAGGATAGCTATGATAAATTAAAATGTGGAAAGGAATGTTCTAATTTAGAATCTAACATATATACACATGTATAACCGTGCTTAACGCATAAAATAGAAATATATAAATAGCATAATTTACAACGGTATTCGTATTAGTTATTATAGGACTAGGATTTATGGTATTAATTATAGATTTAATGGGCAATAAATTTGTAATTAATAGAGAATTAGAAAGAAATTAAATGGAGACTGATTGAGGAATCTAATATGACATTAATGGAGGAATTAAATCGGCATAATAGATGGATTTTGAAACTGGTAAAAAGATTAAAGAAATTTAAATAAGGATTGATTAGAGATGGTCTAACTTTAATATTAATGATCAATTATTATGGATATATTAAATGAAGTAATGGTGAACCGCATTTATTAGAAACCAAGAAGGAGGATTAAGGAAGATGGAGAATGAAGTTGGATAACATACTAAGAATGTTCATCTTAATTTAGTAAGAATTATTAGAGCCCCAACATCATTAACACTAGTTAATAATAAATGGCAACTTCCAACAATATTTTTTTTGATGTTTTTGATTGTTATCACTAGGTGTCTACCTTAGTTATTTGGAAAAGCATATGATATGGTATAAGATATGTTCTTGTTTTATCATTGGGTTAATGTATGGATGGGATTGGACCGCCAGATAAATATATATATATATATAGCAACAACGTAAATAAGGAAATTTTATAAGGACACTTAACTAGAGATAAACTATAGGTAAGACTGTAAGTTAATGAGGAAATTAGATTAGTAATTGGAGATAAAAGCATACTTCAATCCCAAAAATTTAGGATTTTAGGAAAATAATTTTAGCTTACTGAGTAAACCATTCTAGGACAACCATTCACCTTTGAGGAGATAAGATGAATAGGAACATGATGAGAATTTTCTATTGGTCAGGGATGAAGAAGAAGGTGGTAGAATTTTCCAGTAGGTGTTTGACATGCCAAAAGGAAAAAAGATAGAACTGATTAGGCAGTGAATGAAGGTCGCACAAGATCACTAGAAATCCGGTAGGGACAAGCGAACAAAAGAGTTACAGTATAAAGTAGGGGATATGGTGTTTATCAAAATTTCCCTTCTTAGAAAGGTCATGAGATTTGAAAAGTCAGAATAGTTGGCAGTAAGGGATTTTCCTAATTTTATAAAGAATAGGAAAACTTTCTTGCCACGTGGAGCTATTGGATAAGTTGGCAGAAGCTTGTGACGTTTTTCATGTTTCACCTTAAGAAAATGCCTTCATAACACAGTCACTATGGTAGAGCCTGATTAGTTGGGGGATATTAAGATGGAGCCAATAGCTCCCGTGCTACAGTAGTATGGAGCACGAAACTAGAAAACTCCGCAATAAAGAAATTAGGCTGGTTCAACTGTAATGATGGGATAATTTGGTGGAAAGCATGAGGACTTCTCATCCTAAGCTTTTCACTGATAAACTTTTCTCTCCAAAATTAGGTTTTGATTGTATCGTAGTTGCTAGATTGGATGGTAAGAGATGGTTGCTACTCTATTACTATCACTTTTGCACTCACATAGAACACTCTTTGCATATTTAGGATTTTTGCATGCATGCCTATATGTCACGACACTTGCATTCACGCTAGGATTGAGCTCACCTATAATATGTCTCTATACATAATCACATTGCACTTTTGGTTGACTAGATGGTTGTGTAGAGAACTTGGTTGTATAACATGGATGTTTATTATGCATTATGTTGTTCGCCCCTTAGAAAGATTTCGGGGACGAAATCCTTTTAAGGGAGGAGAATGTAACACACTGTAAAATTTAGTAAGACATAAATAAATGGATAAATTAATTAAATAAGATAAGGATAAAAAAGGAAATTTGGCAAAAGTCAGAATTTGACCACGGAAGTTATATCATTGCATTCATAGCGAAATTTTGATCAATTTCCACATATAATTTTCTGAAAGTGGAGCTCAAATGAAAAAGTTATGGACCTTTGAAGTTTTCAAATTTAAAATAATTTAAACAGAATTTAAATTCAAATAATTAAATAATTCTTAAATTTGAAAATTTAAAGTTAACAGTAATTAGACTTAGGTGTTAAGAAAACGCTAATATTAACGTTAATGTTAAGAGAAAATTAAGGAATATAATAAATTAAAAAGTAACAGCACAACTTTTTTCCAAAATAGCATGTATAGGTCAACCGCTCCCCTTGGACCGGTCGATCACTAGACCGGTGGGTAGCGACCGTTGACCTGTGTTATTGAGTGGCTGCTAGGGTTTTTAGATATTTAATGTACCAGATTCTATTATTTTTGACCGACCTTAATCCAACGGTTCTAGCGCATTTCAACAACTATAAATAGGAGCTAATCCCCCTCACTTCTATTCACAAAATAATTTGGGACTCCAACAAAGCTCCGTTAGTATGTCTCTTCATAGATTCAGAAAAAATCCATTAGGGTTTTAGGTAAGAAATCATATATATCTATTTTGTTTTCTATTTATTTTCCCAACCTATTCTTCTATAATTTTCTAATCTAACATATATATATAAATCCCTTGCTGTATATATATATCAAAAAGAAGAGATCTAGCAGAGAATTGTTAAAGGTGTGTCAAACAAATGAAGCAAAGCTAAGGATTTACTGTGAATGGAATTCTTAGCTTTTCTATTTTATTAATTGATTAGTATGACAACCCATCCCTGAATAGGCCTTAATTTCAATCCAGAAAAGGCCCATCGCAACTTAGATCCATTCTAAGGTAAGCTGTTGGTAGTAAAAAGAAATAACATTGCAGTGCCATAACTAAACTTTCAGAACTCACAACGGATGGAACAAAATATAATAGCAAAGTGTACCTATATATTTCAAACCCATAAAAATGTCATAACACAAAATTCCACAAGAACCGTAACATGATATCTGTTACAACAATTGTATAAGTACATGGGTACACATAAAAGAAAATAATAATAACAGATACTGCCACAAGACAAACTTCTTCATCTCTAAGCATCGTCATCGCCATCACTCCGTCCTTAACCTGTGTTGTAATGAGGAGGGAGTTAGAACAACAACTGTCTGGTGAATAAAAACCTCGAGCCTTACCTTTTAAGTACTTAGGCAGTATATTTCAAAATAAGTGTATGTCTACGAACATAAAACCATTAAAACCATTTAATACATCTTTACAAGGAAAGGAGGCGGGTCCAACCACTTAATACTTTACATTCCAGAAGTAGGTTTCTAAAATCCTTTATCCCAATGATACGTCATGAAACACCCCACACCCCTTAGTATTCCCAAAAAGGGCATCCCAAAGGATGTGGTGCATAAAAGGTATAACTAAAGCATCATAGAGACTAAGATTCTCAAGACAAATAAGTAAAAGCAGCAGAAAACATTTAAATAGTAACTTATCATTCAGAATTAAACTTCATTTCAAAATAAGTAATAACATATCTCAAAAATCTCTTACGTCTCATGAAAATACATCTCAATCTCACAAAATCAGAGTACAACAACAATAATAATCATAATCCCTCTCACAAGTGCCATAAGCCAAATAAAAAAGATGAAAAGCAGAAGAATACATCTGAAATGAGAAAACTCCGAAAATGAATCTCCACTACGCCATAGATTGCATACTGCAACACCCAAGAAGTGATGCAGGAAGTGCCAAAAAATGTTGCTATAGGCTAAAAAAGGGCAAAGGCAACACTTTCTCGGTGTTGCATTTTGCCGCATTGCCGCAGACCTCAAAGGCAACATTTTGACTAACTAAGGCAACATAAGAAATATTGTTGCAATAGAACCCTATTTGGGTCTATAGCAACATCCATAGGTGTTTGTAGCAACATTCCAAAATGTTGCTATAGCTATTAACTTTCTGAATTTATGAGGCCCACAATGTAGAGCATATTTGATTTTTTAATAGAAATAAATATTTATTTAATAAAATGCTATTGCACAGAATTTGATATTCAAACAGTAATTTATTTAAATAAATATTTTATTTCAACATTTGAAATAGTACAAATTCCTAACTCCACTATTTTACAATTCAACGATATATAACACTGATATTCACATATACAGATATTCCTCACTACATCACTCAGTTCATTCATTACATATGCAGTTTCAATTTATATAGACACCGACACTGACAAATATATGACGAGCCGAGTGCCGAGCCGAAGGCGAGCCGAGAAGCGGGTCCGGGCGCAGCACCGGCGGAGGTCCGGGGCACCGCAGTCCCGGTGGGCACCGCCCGATTCATCCGATTTTGGAAGATTGAGCCTTCTTTGAAACCTGTCTTCAGCTAACCTGCCATTTGTAATGTCAAGATGGAACTTACCACTACATTTCCACATACCTTATGCTACTCAAGTCGAAATATCATTTGATATCCTTACTTTGGTATATACTTTAATGTCTAAGAATATCCAACATAGTTTGAGGCCTCATAAGTCGATTGCTAACTCATTGTGAAAGAATCATCATATCATACAAAAGGTTTTTACCAAATGCTCTAATTTGACACAATAAAGAGACCAACTTCAAAATTTAGCGGTAGGAAGTAGAAGCATTAAATAAAAATGGTTACACTGTCTGTTCGCTTCTAGAAGCAAAATGATCAACCTTGTGTGAAGTACATGAACAACAACCAAAATTACTGAGTCATCAGTCAAATTAACATGCAAAATAAACAGTTTGTGATAGCATTAATTTACGCTCAAAAGTTATCACGCAAGTAATTTTCAATCTGTACATACCTTCGCCTCCTACATATAACTCCTATTTTTGTAGTGATTTTATGAAATCAGCCAATGCTAATTTTGGGATTCGAACCGCTATGAGTGAATACCCATCAATCTGAAGGTAGATGGCGATAATTCTCATATCTACGTTGTTCCCCAATTCTTTGATCTCGAATGCAAATTCCAGACTTTATATCGCTGAATAAAATCCATGGTAGATACAAACTGACCTTATTTTGAAGTGAAGGACCAGACTCGTATGCGATTCCAGACTATACATCACGGCCAAAAGAGTAAAGCCATTGTAGAACTTGGCTTGATAATAAAATTTACAAATCGTCCTTTATTCCAGATCCCAAATCAAATGTTGATTGCAAATTGAAACTCGAATGTAGGAATTTGTAACAAAACTCGATAGTTGAATTGGCATATGATTTGATAATAATAAATATGGTATCGTTAATTATACATAAAAAACACAGGGATACTTTGCAAATCAGATTTGATTTCCAGATCCCAAGTCCAATATTGATTGCCTGATCCCAAAATCAAGAAGCGCTTGTAGGAATTTGCCCAATCCTTAATCTCACATGTGATTCCAAACTCGTATCCCAGAAATAATGAATTTGTAGAACAAACTGGCCTGACTGTTGAATCGGCGGATGAATTGATAGTAAGAAACTGGAATTTGGTTTTGCCATTGACGTAAAAACAAAGGATACTCAACAGACCAAACAATTTAATGGCAGAAATTCCTATATCCCGTCGCCCTCTATAGAATTGATTTGAGAATTATGAATTGATTCTAATCGCTAATTGGAAGTATGAATTTGCTGGATTCCGTGAATTTTCTTTTTGATTTGAGAATTATGAATTGAAAACTGAAAGGGGATCTACACCAACATAGGCGGGAAAACGAAAATTTGATAAAAAGTACAGCGGTGATCTATTTTAACAGTCGGATTAAATATAGATCGTTGGATCGTATTCACGCGGATTGCTAATTTTATTAATTTTTTAATTTGAATACAGCTATAGCTACTGCAACATTTTGCTGATATCTATGCTAACACCTTAAAGCGTGTGTTGCAATAGACAAAAATCAGCATACCTATCGCAACATTTTAGCTGGCAACACCTTGCAAATCTGTTGCAGAAGGCCATCTATGGCGTAGTGCTCTAAGCAACCTGAATCAACTATCCTCAACTCTATTGGCCTATGGAGGGAAAGGAAAGATAGAGAAGTGAGTTAGACAATAAGTCTGGTGAGTGAAAGTAGTTACTAGCATTTCTAAGCAAGATAAAGATAATAGACTAAGCAATAGTTCTAGCTTGAAATGAAAATACATAAAAGATAAAACTTGGATAAAATATTTTTCTTATTCTGTTTGACTGTTTTCTTTGATTGTTTGATTTTTGCAACTATCTTAAACTACTATGATTAGGCTGAAATCCTAATCCTATCTCAACTGCTAACTTGATTAGGCTGAAATCCTAATCCTACCCATTGATCGGCCTTTCCTATCTCTGTGTTTCCACTATGAACTAATCATGTTGGTCACAGCAAAAGAAACATCTTTAGCGCTTAGGACGCGGTAGCAAATTATTTACCCTAATCGATGCCGCAAGCTCGGTTATTGCCGGTACACACTAACTATCGCCCCCTATTTGACCCTTTATTTACCCTAATCTACATAAGCGTGCCCAGCCTCACCTACGTGTGAGCCCATTAGTCCACGACCTGAAAGGGAATGCTGCCGGTACTGGTCCTAACAAAAAAATCTTCTAGCTTTGTGCCCATTGCCCAAATCCCCAGATTTGAGCCTCTATCTATTGGCCACTTATTTACCCTAAGCAGCATAAGTGTGCCTAGCCTCACCTACGTGTGAGACCATCAGTCCTAGACCCGAAAGGGAATGCTTCCGGTACGGGCCACTATTGCTATATTTGCTTATTAACTTAATCCAAGATCTAAGTTTTAAAATAAGCTCCTTCTGTTATTTCTTTCTAATTATAACCTACGTGTTATAATTGTTCTTGCAACTGTTACTCTTCTATTTTCTCTATTTAGTTATAACCACTTGTTATAATTATGCTTGCAAATATCTCAAATTTGCCTATTTCAGTCCACCTCTATTTTATTTCAGTTTTTCTCATTTTACATCTGATTTCTGCAAATTTAGTGTTTTTCTATTTTAATCCATATTTGCGAATTCTTCTCTTTTTATATTTTATTTCCGTCAGAAAGGATTAAATCTCTGTAAAAAGAAACTAACATTTAAAGGCTAAATTCCAACTTAAAACTTATGTAAATAATGGTAAATAACTATAAATAAATGTAAATAACTGAATAAAATGGCTAAATAAAAATAGACTGAAAAGAACTTCTGAAATTTATTTAAAAACTGACTGTAAATAAACTTACATAAAAATGTCTCAAAATTGTAGAAAAGCTACAACTATTGAGAACTGTATTATTTTAAATTGCTTACAAATCTGAAATAATTACAAAATACTCACCTGAGGTCCTTAGCTCCAATACTTGGCCTTCCTAGATCCGCTTCTAGGGCGTAGAATATTTTTATTAAAAAGATTTCCTTCCTAGAAAATTTTTCTAAGTTTAGCCTCATGCAATGAACCCAATTGGGAGAAAATCTGAATGAGAAAAATAGCTAGGCCTAGGGTTCTATTTATAGTGTGGCTTAGGGATCTTAGGCCATCGGATTTGAAGGTTTAATCTGGTGCAACCACGTCATAGGCTCACTAGGAACCATCAGATGCATCTACGAATGCACTGGATTTCTCAAAAAAATGAATTTACGCTCTTCGGCTCGTACCTGGACGAAAAATCCTCCAGGATGATAGGCGGGTCGACCCCTATGGGTCTTTATTTTTTTTCATTTTTGTTATAATTCTGAATTTCTTATTTCACTCGTAACTTCTCCATACTAACTAGGATTTCAACAAGTTATATATGGAAATTGCTCAGAAAATTACCATGGACCCAATGGTGCAACTTTCGTGGCTCGATTCTGACAATTTCACAAACTTATTTTATTGTTTAATTAATTTGTTAATTAATTATTATAGCTCAAATTTTGGGTTGTTACATTCTCCTCTCCTTAAAGGATTTCATCCCCGAAATCTCCAAGGACGGAAGAATGAAATAAATATTTTCATCCAAATTCCACAACCACATATTCAACCATCATCCATTACATCCATTGTCCTTAAGCTTTTTAATGCAATTTATGACATATGCAATAGTGTAGTGTCGATGTCCCTAACTAATGCAAAAGATTAGGCGATCTACTGATTCAGTGGACCTCCTTTTTATGCGCTCATGTACGTGCCATGTATCCAAATGAATGCAAATTCCCTAATGACAACTGATAGTTTTATATGCGTGCTACAATCATCATCCAAATGCAACAATCATATGATAATCATCCATTCATAACAACCATGAAATAAAAATGCAATTGCACACACATCCATATGCATAAGCTTTAGTGACCTAGTTAGGCTGATCCCTAAGAGATAATAGTGCCTAGTGTGTGTATATGCGTCCATTAGCATCCACTAGCAAACACTTGCAACTACTTGCATCCAACATACATAACATGTTCTAGTAACATATTTACATTCAGTCTTACCATCCGTAGGTTAAATCCTAAGATCTACCCTCCCAAAGGATACTAAAGGAAAGAACCTATTCAAAACTAAAGATGGAAATAGGAAATTCAAGATGTACCATCTAAGAGATGCAGATAAGAGGTACGTATTTTCTCTTCAGCCTCCCACATAGCGTCCTCAATTCTATCTCCCCACTGCACCTTAACCAAAGGGACTTCCTTATTCCTAAGCTTCTTAATATCATGTCCAACAATCTTGGTAGGAATGCGATGAACCGATGCTTCTCTCTCCACTTCAACTTCCTCAAGTTGGCTTGGTTACACTACCTCTGCCGAATCATGTAAGCACTTTCTCAAGTACGAAACATGAAAAACATCATGAATTCCCACGAGCCTCTCTGGTAGCTTTATCTGATACGCCATCTTCCCTACCTTTTCCACAATGGGGAACGGTCCTACGAATTTGGGAGCAAGTTTCCCACTTGATCCAAACCTCACTACCTTTCTTAGTCGAGTGTAACGCCCCTGATTTTCACGCTCGAAAATCGACATCCATACTTTACATCGTACTCGAATGCCGTAGATTTGACCGTTCAAATCCGAGTCGCCGGAGCTTATAACAACATTAAGTAAATAACACAGCGGAATAAATGAATAATACATTGATATACAATATCTGATACAACAGAGTGATACAATGAATATCAATATACATCAGAGATAAGATACAACAAATAGCAGCGGAAAGAAAAATAGATAACTAACATCAGCAGCGGAACAAATAACTCTAAGATAGTCTTCAAGATAGAACTCTAGCAGTAGCTCGAACTCCCAATAACGATACATCAAGATAAGCAAGTGCAGTCCGATCCAAAGACTGAACTAGCTCCAGATAATCTACCAAATCTGAATATCTGAAAAACCCAACTCTAGACTGCTCGTGTAGAAAATTATGAGCACCCAGAGTTTAGGAAATGGACAATAAACTCCGAGTCAGTCGTGGGACTGGTGTGAGCAACAAAAAAACAGTTTATCTTTAAAACAAATAGCAGAGAAATTTTAAAGTCAATTCGCAATGCTTTTAGAAAATGAAACTACCATAAGGCCTCCCGCCACACACACAACGCAAACGCAGAATTGGAGGAGATTTCTCCTTATGATAGTCAAAGATGCTTACTACGCAAAATCAAACCATTTTTTATATTATTATTAGTGCATAGTGTAGAAAATATTTCGAAAATAGAATATCAATCTTAGCCAACATACGACCATTATCGTATGCCTACTATAGCTACTATGTTCAATAGCAGGTTACCGCCACATTCCATAGCAGGTAATACAACTAATACCGTACATGGCTCATATTGTTTTGTTTGGATTTCCAACAAATGGCCAGGCTAAGGAACTTCCTATTCCACGAAAGAAACGCCTCTGGCGGGACGCTCCGAGAACCAAACCGTTCTCTGCCAAACAAGGCCGGCTACCCCCCTTCCCGGGGAATATTACCAAACCTGAGATATGCCACCCCCGGTCCTTTGGGACCTTTAACCGAGGCGCCTCGAAACCAACATCACACATAATAAATAAGTGTATCCACATGAGTAAGTATCTGGGCTCCATACCATGATACTACCCTTTTCCAGAAGGAATGGTCATACCCTAGGGGAGCTACCCCTGAAACCTTGCCGCAACATTCCTGTTTCGACCATTACCGGGTTGTGAGGCTCGAAGAAGTCTCGTCCACAAAGCTACGCTTTTTCAAAAAGCCACGCTTTGGGTCAACAGATGATCAACCTATGATCACAAAGATAAATGATCAAACAAATGATCATATCACAAATGATCAAACACTGATCATCACACAGCAACACTCAGCATGTCACATTACCAAATTGGGATATATCGCTGATAACTTCAACTACATAACCTCTGAGCTCGTACGTCTCAGAGAAGGGTTTTAAGCTAAGAGAATAAATTCTCCGCCACCAACAGAAATGTATTTGAAAGAAATCGGCTTTATATCTTAAAGTGTAATGTTAGACATGTAACCATACAAGTCTGTTCCGGGTTCGAACAGAACCAAAGGCACTTCTCACGAAGCCCTTGCAAATCCGGATAATTTCCAATCACGTTCGGACTTCCCATCACAAAAAGAGTGATATAAATCTCTATACCGGGGACCAGTCGATGCAGAGACATTCGATGAGTTGTCCTTTCGTTTTTGAAAATATCTGGTCTTCACCACCGGTCTTCAAATGCTATCCATATCGACGTATCACATATTCGAAATGGGTTATATGACACAAATGCCTTTTCACGGCTAACCCGAATAGTGAGCGTAATATTCAAAACGAATGGATAATGGGATTTCAATTAAGTCACAACTTAATAATTCAACTTCTTTTTAAATGGTTTCAATCGATTACCATTTCAAATCTTTTAAACAAAAAGATTTATTTCACAAAGTTTACCCAGTTTTCAAAAAAAATCCATTCACAGATTTCAAAACAATTTCCGTTTCAATTGGATTAACTCGTTAAATCTTTAAAACAAAGATTCAACTTATAGCTTTCAAAACAATTTCATTTCGAATGGTTTAAACAAATCGTCATTTTAAATCTGTTAAAGATAACAGATTCAATTCATAGCTTTCAAAAAGAATTCATTCATAGCCTTTCAAAACATTTCAATTTCATTTTAAATTTGAAACCTTTCAACACAAATTGGAAGTTCGCTTCTTATATGAAAGCTGTTATTATTTGAAAACAAATAGTTTTCGTTTCAGAGAAATCCAATTATATTTGCACGAGTTAAAGCTTTTGAATTATATTCACATTCCAAAATCAATACTTTTAAAATGGTTTAACACTTATATAACGGGTATAACATCTTTTAATCCCTAATTTCAAATCATAAAATTCAATTTCAAATCTTGGATTCAAGTTTAACTTTTAACACTCGATTAAGTTATTCAAAATAACTTTTATCTTTGAAATTACATTTCAAAAGCTTTTCACTTTAAACCCAAATTTCCAATTTCAAAATCAACTGAAATTAAAATTTCAATTTCAAAAACATCAAATTTAAATTATCTGTGACTTAACTGATTTCCTCGTGAAATCCATATTTGTGTGTGTAACAGTGTGGTCCAGGGGTTTTACACAACAGTGCAACATCATTTCAATCAAACTAGATTAAAAAATGGAAATATAGTTGATAAGCGATATAAACTATAACGCTTATCTTTCACATACAGATCACAGATGTATAAATATCACAGATAAAGAAATTACAGATCACAACATAAATCAGGTGTATCACAAAGCATCATATATCAGGGATATCAAACAATTCACATTCAATAGAATCCAAGCATTCATAAGTAAGATCAGTTAATCATCTAATAAATTCAAATCAGATTTATTTCTTATGAATTATTAATCCTGGTTAATTAACATAAATGAATTACAAATCATTTTGATTTACTACTTTTTAATCCTTTATTAATTAACCATTAATAATAAATAAATTAACTTTTAATTATAATTCATCAACCTTTAATCATTTAATAATTAACCTTTAATTACATTAAGGTATTTAAACTTCAAAACCTTTTATCCTTCTTAATTAACCACTTGATTACATTAATAAATTTCAGAACAAAGGTTATATGTATCTTAAACACTTTATTAATAAATTAACCTGTCATCATTTTACTTCAAAATAAACAATTTTAAACATTCGATTTAAAAAATTAAATCTTTGAGAAACTTGTTTAAAACCTTGTAAATAATTTACTTTTGGAAACTTAGTTTATATTTGCTTTAAACTTTGTTTTAATTTGTTTGAAAACTTAATCTTATCATAGCTTTAAAACTTGATAATTATCAAGTTAAGATTCGAGCCCATTTATCAAAAACCCGAGCAAATGCTAACATTTCCCGGATCAAACCCAGGTACATTTTTTCCAAACTGTTACTATGTTAATTTCTCACGTACGAAAACAATCCCGAGCCATTCTTTCCTCCCCGAGACACTCATCATTTGACTTCGAGTTACCACGCGGCTTCCTTCGAGCAAACCCATCGTTTTCCTCGAGTAACTCCCGATAAAACTTCGTCTCTCCCCAACATCTCCTTCTTCTTCTTCGAGTACAACATACTGATGCACAGAGAAGCTCCGTGCACGTGCACTTCGCCATCGGCCATCTTCCGGCATCGCCTCATCGTTGAGCAAGTCACTGACCATCTCCTCACTCGACTTCAACCACCCAAAACCCAAAGCAAGTTCGAAATCAAAATCGAGACACATGACACCCAGGAACCCAAAATCCCATCGATGAAAATCACTTCGCCACGCCACCCAAGGTCACCAGAATCCACGCGAGTTTGACCAAAGCTTCGCCACGACCCCCTAAACATAGGTGCGATAGCTTCCTGTTCACCCTCGACTTCGAAAGGACCTCGACTTCAACAATGTCCAAAACCATTCACTAAACCCTAAATCGAGCTTATTACCTTCCACAATGGATCCTAAATTCATTGCTCATTTTTTTGATGGTCCCTGGCCTTCCAACCAGCTACGGCCTTAAACTCGAGATCTGAAAAAAACTAAATCACCAGAATTCGACTATTTTGCGTTTCTCATTCAACTCGAGAATTTTATCTCGAACCAAAATTAAAAATCTTGATTTTTGCTTTGAAAATCATGGTTTTCTGAATCAAACTTGGTGATATAAGTGAATCAATAAACTTTGATACTCGAATTTTAACATGCATTTAAAATCCACTATTTATCTTTACCCAGACAAAACTATTTTCAGTTTTCAATTTAAGATTGTTTTTTATAAATAAGGTTATAGTCTAATAATCGTTTTCTATTTATAAATCAAGACCAAAAATTGGTTATATAAATGGCAATTGATTTTTTTTCTTATAATAGTTTTAAGATTGTAAATTTAACAGAGTATATACTTATGGATATATAAACATACACATAGATATGTATTCACAAAGAACAGCATAGTTTAAGTTTTTTTTTCTTTTTCACAACAGTTGGAAGTGTCCACCACAATCATCACATATATAAACAAATTAAACATTTAAACAGGTCAGTTTGCTCACAACAAAAATAAGCAAATTCAGAGTTGAAGGTTGCTCACCTGGCATTGAAAAAGACAGAGGACAAGGGGAATAGAGGAAGAACAGAGCCTTTATTGTTGAACCAGTTTTGAAATTTTAGATCTCTAAGGCTTCAGGTTTGTTTGAGTTGCTTGTTTTGTTTACGAATGACATTCACTTCATTTTTTCCTTAACTTGTTTGCAACTGCAGATTTGATTTCCTTTTAAAACCTGTTTTGTTTTCTTGACTTGAATGATATTTTGAGTTTTCAAGATAATGTTTGTTTCCATTTTTACTCAGTTGTGATTATCAAACTGAAGTGAGGATTGATGCATATAAAAAGAAAGTATGCAGTATATTATTTGTACAAAAAGCATGCTGAAGACATTTGCATTAAATGCATGAGGCATGTTGCATTTATTGCTTTGTACCATATATACTTTCTTGGCTTTCAAACTCGGCTGAGATGATTTTAGTGGCTTGCCTGCCCATGCTTTGTACATAGTTGTTTACCTGTTTTGTTTACATAGGAATTGTATATGTGTAGTTTATACTTTGTAGATATTTCCTTTTTCTTGTTTGTACTTGCTTTACAAGCTTGTCTCGGCTGGGGTATGATGTTGTATTGGTTTTGTTTTGCATATATGTACTAAAGATATTTGCTGTCTTGTTACTTTGTATTTTAAATTTATCTTACATATATCAATCCCTATTTCTAACTTAAACATTTTATTGTTTGATATGACTTTATTTTGCAATACACTTTTGTTTCATTTAATTTTGTTTACTTACTTATGCGTTGATTTAATTTTGTTTGTTGCTATCTTGATTTGTTTACACTTGAATTTACATAGTTCTTTTTATTCTTTTATAATTTAAAATGAATTTCTATCTTACTTTGTTTTGTATTATTTTTGTAGTATATTTATTATCTTTTATTTCTTTTGTTTTATTGTCTCATTTTTATTCCTCTTTTATTTTAACTTAAATTATTTATTTTACTTTTGTTGAAGTTGTATTTGTTATTTTATTTCATGTATTACTATATATACTTTATTAACCCAAATATTTATTAAACCATAAATTCAAAATTATTTATTATTATTATTATTTATATTTTAAAACATCTATCTAAGATTCAAATCACCTATATATACAATATTTTAATTTAAAGATTTAACAAATTTTAATTTGGATCCGGGGAAACTCGCTTACTTTATCAATTAATTTACTATTTTTATTCAAAAATACCATTAATTATTAATTTAAATAAATTTAAATTTCGGGGTCGTTACATCGAGACTCTTTAATGAAAACCAAATCTCCTACCTCGAAATCAATATCCCTTCTCTTCTTATCTGCATAGGATTTCTGTCTATCTTGGGCTGTCTTCATTCTTCTTCTAATCAAATCAATATTTTCTGAAGTCTCTCTAACCATGTGGGACCAAGTAGCAATCTTTCTGTAAACTCCAACCAACATGAAGGCAACTTGCAAGGTCTTCCATAAAGGGTTTCAAAAGGAGCCATCCTAATACTAGCCTGAAAACTATTGTTATCAGAGAATTCCACTAAAGGAAGGTGCTCCTCCCAAGTTCCTCCAAAATCAAGAATGCACATCCTTAACAAATCCTCAAGAACTCTATTAACCCTCTCTGTTTGTCCATCCGATTGAGGGTGATAGGCCGTACTCAATCTAAGTTGTGTCCCTAAAGCCTCTTACAAGCTCCTCCAAAACTCGCTAGTAAAGATAGGATCTATGTCGCTCACTATGCTAGTGGGTACTCTATGAAGTCGAACTATCTCACGAACGTATATGGATGCCAAATAAGCTGATGTCCTCTTACTCTTGACCAGAATGGAGTGGGCGCTCTTAGTCAAACGATCTAAAATCACCCAAATACTGGTATTCCCCTTCCTAGATTGGGGTAAACCATCTATGAAGTACATCGAAACACTATCCCACTTCCATTCGGGTACATCAAATGGTTGAAGCAATCCACCAGGCCTCTACTGCTCCGCCTTAACCCTTTCGCACATAAGATACTTAGCCACAAACTCTACTACATCCTTCTTCATGTCACTCTAATAAAACACTCTCTTCATGTCTCTATACATCTTTTTACCACCTGGATGAATAGTCAGCTGTAACGACCCGCCATTTTGGACCATTCGCGTCCATTATAAGTGTATAGGTAGACACTCATGCCGGAGTTGAATTGCTCAAAATACCGCGTTGTTAATTTAAATTTGGCAAAACTGAACATATACAGTAAATATATATAATCACAGATCACAGACACAGAGTAATAAATGCAGCGGAAATAAAAGAGATAGTAGTTCATGAAGCTACTATATGGATATATAAAAATACATCAGAGTTTACAACAGAAGAGTAATACGATACATCAGATACAAATCAGAATACATCACTGAAATCATCGAATACTGAAAGCAGAATAGATGGCTGGATCTTCAAGCAAAGCTCCAACTCCAAAAGTGAGTCTCGAATACTGGTACATTCAGTCTGACCCGAGCGTAAAGCAAAACACAAGACACTCGAGTCAGGATTAACATTCTTATATTAATAAATCCAACTCAAGTGAAATAGCAATTGAAATACAAGTAACTCAAAGGATGTTGGAATATCCATCCTTTAAGGATCCGTTAAACTATCTACTAGGTAGTAATGTACGCTAAGTAGATAATGTCTATCAGTAATATAAAGATATCAAAGTAGGGTTAAGCAGGGCCCATACACCTCTTAACCTGTTTATTCCCAAAAGCATATACAAGACCGTAGTTTCCCCAAAACCGGAAGTCACCAGAGGGCAATCCATATACTAAAGGTACAAATCAAAATCGTAGTGGTCGCGCATAAATGGAATACAAGTATGACAAGGTACATGAGGCGATACCAACTAGGATACTAGTAGTTGCCTGATCCGGACTGATGTTGGGCATAGCAGCTACTACCCCAACACCGCGAACAACACTCCCAAATCGAGGGGTGCACCCAAATCGAATCACAAATGTAATAGATATGGTATCGAAGAAGTGTGTCCGCTAGAGATGGCGATCCTCAATGGCCCGGCGCGGCTCCTGTTTTAGTCATGTCAAGGGTCATCCAAAATCGTTCTCTTTCTTCAGTCAACGCGTTCATCAAAACCATCCACTTCGTTCTGGATCAACACTTCGCGTATAGTTATTAAAGTGGTTTCGGTTCAGATAGTGAGTATATCCATTACCGATCCCGGTCTCTTTAATAACTTTCGTAATTACTACACCGATTGGTCGTTTATATATTTCAAAAACCAAATCAATTTCAATTTCAAGTAGAATTCGTAAATCAACATTTCATTTGTCTTTCTAAAACAATTTCCAAATTTTCGTTTCAAAACTTCCAATTTTCCGTTTCAAAATCTTATAATTCAATTTCAATTTCTATTTAAAACAATTCAAATATTGATTCAAGTTCGTATATAAGTTTCATTCCGAAATCATTTAAATAAATTCTATTTAACATTCAAATCAATTTAAATTCATTTATCGATTTCATTCAATATTCGTTAAGTTACTTTATCATTCAAAACAATTTCTATTAAATTTCCAATTCATTTAATCAATTCTTAAGTTCAACTTCATTAAAACAAAACTTACAATTTTGAATTAAACTAAATTCGTCAAATCAATTCTCCAATTACAAGTCTTACATTAATTCCAAAAATATCACATTTCATTTTTGTTAAAGAAATCCAATTTCACTTATTTACCCCCTTAAATAATTTTTCAAAACTTAATTAATAAAGAAACTCAATTTCAATTCTTTACGAAGTAAAATTCACTTATTCAAAAGTTCAATTTTTCTTAATTAAAAATCCAATTCAATTTAATCATTAAATAATTCAATCTTATTTAATTATTAAATAATTCAAAACTTAATTATTAAATCATTTCAAAGTTTAATAATTTCAAACTTAATTATGATTTCAAACTTAATTATTAAATCATTTCAAACTTTAATAATTTCAAACTTTGATTATACTTTCAAACTTAATTCAATCATTTCTCAAATTAAACAACATTCTTCCATCAATTACATTGTTAACATTTTGTTTCAGATTAAATATTAACATTTTCCTTTCATTGAAATTCAAATTTCAACTTCATTTCAAAACCATATTATTTATTCAAATAAAATCTTTGTTTATTTTTAAATCAAAATATTGACCAATCGGGTTTTATTTAATTCTCTACCCTAAGTCAAAGTTTAATTTGGGTATTTATCATTTCAACCCGATTCCAATTCAATTCAAAATCAAAGCATATCAAAGGGAACATGCAGTGTGATAACTGGGATGGTGTCAAAGTAAATAAACAAGCAATAACAACAATCAATAACAATTCAATAATCAATTCAAATAATCCCGAAATAACCGTATTAATTCGCATTGTTATTTGTACGAATTAATATAATTATTTCTAGAATCTACACTATCATTTCATGTAGATTAAAGATTATTACAATAATATTAATACGGTTCTTCACTTGTCAACTATTTACATTTTCATACATCATCCATTTTAAACAACATACATTCAATAGTTCAAGATGTAATTAAACAAATCCGACATGTCAATAAATTTAACATTAAAGGGGTCATATTATACGAATTTTTAACTAATCAAATTCAACATATAGATCCAATTTAATCGTTAACTATCATATATCAATTCAATTGCATATTATTTATCACTTTAACATTAACAATTTAACGTCCAATATAAACATCAACAATCAATCATTTATCAACTAACTGGATTATCATTGTATAAATAGCAGATAATGGTGTCAGATGTCACCGGTGAACTGATATAGGTAGTAACAGTGTAAATATCTAACAGCAGCATATTTCAATTGTCGTTTCAATTGAAATCAAATTTAATAAATAAAAGAACGTTAATCGTGAGTGAGTGCTCACCTTTCGAGGCTAGAGGATAGACAAATGAATTGAGTTACGAAATGCAAGCACGACTTCCAAAGCAAATCTATACTGGCACGAATTCGATGAACAGATCTAATAGAAAATGAAATGATGAAATAAATCAGAATCTGCACGATATAGACTGAACGAAATATATATCATATTATAAATTTTCCTTAAACCAAATATTCAATTTTGAAAATGCATATACATTTTATATCGATCTTAAATTTTAAACACATATATATTGAAATCAAAATCTATATATACCTAGATGAAATTTAAAACCAATTGAACCATTGTATTACATTTCAAAATCAATATAAATTTAAACACATATTAAGTATATTATACCCAAAAAAAAAATCTTTATTCCCAAAATATATTACAATTATTATAATATAATATATATATTTATATACAACTGGTTTTCATCATAAAAACCATATCTCTATACAATACAACATATCTAATATCCATTATATAAACATATTTGCCCAGCTTTAGACAAATGTACTACTCATATATAGAACGGTCATACTATTATATACGAAAGTTAGTATATATGCAAGGATAGAAGCACAGCCCCCAAAACTCTAATGTCTACCCATATTATATGCTAGTTTTAAAAAAAACAGCTGTATGCAATTGTCTTGAAAACATGCATGTATAGTGTTCAAAAGTAAAAATCAAGCTATCATAATTTCCCAACGTATACCTCACCTTCGAGTAAAAAAAATGATATATTATAAAACTTAATTAAGCTATCAGATAATATATAACTTATATTCTTCCTTGAAAACAAAATACATCCTGTAAACAAATTTCAAAATACCCTCACATATGAACTAACCGTAAACAATATTCTGAAATGGTATATATGTGATGTAGACATACTTATATAACTAACATATATACGGAAATGTATAACTACACTTTGCTAGGGAAAATCGACATGTATGTACACAACAAAACACAAAATATATTAGTATATATATAGACTCACACAACCCATACTATATGTATACTATATGCATATTAGTTTGAATATAACTTAATTACATACCCTACATATAGACAGAACTAAAAACATAAACTTACGTGCCTTAATATATGTAAATTTATCATATATAACTACACACATATATATATATATATATATATATATATATCTTTATGCACAAACAAACAGTTTATACATATATTGCTTAGTAAGTATATAATAGTATATAAACAAAACATCACTAACCATTTCGCATACATATATACACTACGTATATATGCAGCAGAGATCGGCCAGGGGTGAGAATGGAGGAGGTGTAGCGGATCTAGGCACGGGTGGAGGAAGATGAAGTGTCTCGGCACAACGAGAGGGAGGAGACGCGCCGGTTGCTGGATTCACGGTTGCTCAGGCGAGGGAGGGGGACAGGAAGTAGGAACGTGTGTGCTGCCACGTACTTCGAGGCGGAGGAGAAACAAGCGGAGGTGCAGGCGGCATAGGCAGTCAGGGTGGGGCTGATGGGATCTCAGGCTCGCTGGCTGCTAGAGGGAGGCGGTGGTCAGGGTGGAGCAAGGCCACGGGCTGATGGGTGGTGGGATGCGGTAGTTTGTGGAGAGATGGGCTGTCATGGTTGTGGCAAGCTCGGTGGTGGTGCATACGAGCAGACTGAGAGTTGATTTATTGGGGTTGCTTGTCTCTCTTTGTTTTGAAATTGTTTTGAGTCGTTAAAGCTGTTCCTATTTCGCCTGCTATTGTTGGGATAATTGCTGTTGAAATCATGTCATTTTTGGTTATGTTGGTAATTTTTCCTGAAGCTTAGAACAGAATATAGAAGGGGACAAGTAGAAGGAAAGGAGGCGTAGAGAAGAATGCTCATGGAAAAATGAATGCAAAGTTATGATGTTAAATTTTTGAAAAGAGATTTAAACTTTGGGAAAACAAACGTCAACATTGAACTGATCAATAATAAAGGCAAGTGACTATTTAATTTCGGCTGTAGATAAATGTAAGGTCAAGGGAATCAAAAGGTTTGAAAACGGTTGTCGATACGGTTACCCGTTTCGCGGTTTTCGTCGCGTACCGGTGTTCGAAAAACAGAAATGAATATACCGTTCAGATCAGCATGATGAGACGATCAAAACGGTATATGGATATCAGTGGTATGATTGAATTATAAAAACTCGAATTTTTCTACCAGCGGGAAGTGCAAGAAAAACACTGAAAAATAAGATCGACGGAGCCAAAGATGTCCGAATTCGGAAAAATGACAAACTGACCTCTTGCTCAGAAGATGGTTTAGAATTTTTCTATGTAAAAATATTTAGGTTTCGGAAACATTTTATTTTCATCGCTTTTTAACTGATTAAATTGAAGTAAATTTACGCGCGAAATAAACTTTCATATTTTCGGACGAAAATTTACCAGTTGCTATGTTTAACTAAACGCATTCCAACTATCAAATTTATATTTCAAAATTTTATCGTTTAAAATTTCACAAAATTTCAACTAATTATGTTATTAAAACAGTTGAAATTTACGGGTCGTTACACTCTCCTCCACTCAAAACTTTTCGTCCCCGAAAAGGAACGAGGTAGGAGAATAGAAACAACCAGAAAGAAAAACAAATTTGAAATACAAAATAACAATTAATTTAAACCATATAAATTCAAATTTAAATTAATTGATATTCAATAATTGATTTAATCCATTTGATTTCACTAAAATCAATCTCAACTATTTCTAAATTTATTATCTAATTATCCCATTTCTTCAATTTACAATTTTTAAAACTATAAATTTGAATAGTCTTTTATTATAATCATATTTTCTTCAACAATTTTAAATTCTTCTTTATTCCAAATTACTGTTAAATTTATTTCACTTAATATATCTTATTACATATATTTAAACCATATAAATTTATTTAAACCATATAAATTTATTTAAACCATATAAATTTTAATTTAAATTAATTTATATTCATTAATTGATTTTCAATTATCTTATTATTCTATTTATCTTTATTAACATTTTATAATTAAAATTTAAGTGTATAACATTTGTTATAACCACTCACATTTTATTTATAAATTCAATTTATATTATATATATTATCCAATTACATATCCAACTCTTGAATGATTTAGGTAAGTTGTATTAGAATGCAGTTGAACAATATACAAATAAAAAAATTTCCAATTCAATTATTCAAGTTTAAATATTTATTCCAAATTTTGGTTTTATTTATAATTAAAATCATCCTTTAACAAAATTTAAGAATTAGATTTCCGATTAACTTTAAACAATTTAGATATATATAATATATTTATATCAAATCAAATTAAATTTTAAAATAAGATACTTATATATATAAATCAAATTATACTGAAGAAATTCAAATCAAAATATTTTCAAAACAAAACCGTAGCAAAGCTACAATATAGTCTCTCCACTTCGAAACTCGAAAATGAATGTCGATGATGCGGCCGTCATCACCGAAATTATTTTCCAACGACAAAAGAGAAGAGCACTGATTTAATCATTTAAAATTCTTTAGGATTGATTTCTATTCGAAATTAATTTTTATAATATGCATTTTAAAATTTAAACCCAAAGTTTGAAAACACCGGAAATTTAATTCTCACATTCTTGATTTAAATTCATTTCAAATTTCAAATCAAATTATAACCATATTTTATAAATTTATTTATGTTATGCGATAATCAATGGTTTACAAAACAATAAATGAAAATCAAAGATTATCATTTTTGACAACAAATTCATTAAGAATTTAATTTCAGAAAACTTATATTTATATATAATATAATCATTCAAAAATTTATTTTGTTTACCAAATTTGAAAATGATATCGTGTCGGTTTGCTCTGTTAAAGTGTTTTGGAAATCCTATCGATAGCGTTGATCAGACGAATCGATCGAAAATCCAAATCAACATCAACAACTCAAACAACACAATATATTTTAAAACATTTAAATATAATTTTATAAATACAATTCCTCGCTCGACGATACAAGAACAGATTTCAAAACATGTATAAAGATTCAAATTTGATGGGAATCAAATCAAAGAGAATTTTGATTCGAAGATAAGTTCGAAACAAAGATATGATGATTAAATAACAAAGTAGGAAGATTGATGAGTCTATATAAATCGCGGGCAACCATAACCAGGTCGTCCGTAACTTCAAGAATAAGATCGATGCTGAATTCCGAGGTAAATCAACACTCGATCTCAAGAGATGGAATTCAGGTTTAGCAGGAAATAGATAGCATCGTAAACCGAGGATACATAAATCTCCGGTAAATCAATGCCTATTGTAAAGGAGTTTCACCCGTTTACAAATAATTCGAAGATTGGCGAGACCGCCAATCTATTATAGATATCATTCAGAAGGAGTTATGGGGTGCTCCAGAATTGAAAGAAGACGAATAGTGAAAGACACGATTTCGGAACCGAGGGAAACGTTCCAAAATTCAAAGGAATTGAGTCAAAGGAAGAGATTGAAACTTGAATGAGAGTGATTCTGTAAATACATTTACCCTATATGTTGAGTTTTGCCTAGAGCTACCAAAGCTCTGATACCAACTGTAACGACCCGCCATTTTGGACCATTCGCGTCCATTATAAGTGTATAGGAAGACACTCATGCCGGAGTTGAATTGCTCAAAATACCGCGTTGTTAATTTAAATTTGGCAAAACTGAACATATACAGTAAATATATATAATCACAGATCACAGACACAGAGTAATAATTGCAGCGGAAATAAAAGAGATAGTAGTTCATGAAGCTACTATATGGATATATAAAAATACATCAGAGTTTACAACAGAAGAGTAATACGATACATCAGATACAAATCAGAATACATCACTGAAATCATCGAATACTGAAAGCAGAATAGATGGCTGGATCTTCAAGCAAAGCTCCAACTCCAAAAGTGAGTCTCGAATACTGGTACATTCAGTCTGACCCGAGCGTAAAGCAAAACACAAGACACTCGAGTCAGGATTAACATTCTTATATTAATAAATCCAACTCAAGTGAAATAGCAATTGAAATACAAGTAACTCAAAGGATGTTGGAATATCCATCCTTTAAGGATCCGTTAAACTATCTACTAGGTAGTAATGTACGCTAAGTAGATAATGTCTATCAGTAATATAAAGATATCAAAGTAGGGTTAAGCAGGGCCCATACACCTCTTAACCTGTTTATTCCCAAAAGCATATACAAGTTCGTAGTTTCCCCAAAACCGGAAGTCACCAGAGGGCAATCCATATACTAAAGGTACAAATCAAAATCGTAGTGGTCGCGCATAAATGGAATACAAGTATGACAAGGTACATGAGGCGATACCAACTAGGATACTAGTAGTTGCCTGATCCGGACTGATGTTGGGCATAGCAGCTACTACCCCAACACCGCGAACAACACTCCCAAATCGAGGGGTGCACCCAAATCGAATCACAAATGTAATAGATATGGTATCGAAGAAGTGTGTCCGCTAGAGATGGCGATCCTCAATGGCCCGGCGCGGCTCCTGTTTTAGTCATGTCAAGGGTCATCCAAAATCGTTCTCTTTCTTCAGTCAATGCGTTCATCAAAACCATCCACTTCGTTCTGGATCAACACTTCGCGTATAGTTATTAAAGTGGTTTCGGTTCAGATAGTGAGTATATCCATTACCGATCCCGGTCTCTTTAATAACTTTCGTAATTACTACACCGATTGGTCGTTTATATATTTCAAAAACCAAATCAATTTCAATTTCAAGTAGAATTCGTAAATCAACATTTCATTTGTCTTTCTAAAACAATTTCCAAATTTTCGTTTCAAAACTTCCAATTTTCCGTTTCAAAATCTTATAATTCAATTTCAATTTCTATTTAAAACAATTCAAATATTGATTCAAGTTCGTATATAAGTTTCATTCCGAAATCATTTAAATAAATTCTATTTAACATTCAAATCAATTTAAATTCATTTATCGATTTCATTCAATATTCGTTAAGTTACTTTATCATTCAAAACAATTTCTATTAAATTTCCAATTCATTTAATCAATTCTTAAGTTCAACTTCATTAAAACAAAACTTACAATTTTGAATTAAACTAAATTCGTCAAATCAATTCTCCAATTACAAGTCTTACATTAATTCCAAAAATATCACATTTCATTTTTGTTAAAGAAATCCAATTTCACTTATTTACCCCCTTAAATAATTTTTCAAAACTTAATTAATAAAGAAACTCAATTTCAATTCTTTACGAAGTAAAATTCACTTATTCAAAAGTTCAATTTTTCTTAATTAAAAATCCAATTCAATTTAATCATTAAATAATTCAATCTTATTTAATTATTAAATAATTCAAAACTTAATTATTAAATCATTTCAAAGTTTAATAATTTCAAACTTAATTATGATTTCAAACTTAATTATTAAATCATTTCAAACTTTAATAATTTCAAACTTTGATTATACTTTCAAACTTAATTCAATCATTTCTCAAATTAAACAACATTCTTCCATCAATTACATTGTTAACATTTTGTTTCAGATTAAATATTAACATTTTCCTTTCATTGAAATTCAAATTTCAACTTCATTTCAAAACCATATTATTTATTCAAATAAAATCTTTGTTTATTTTTAAATCAAAATATTGACCAATCGGGTTTTATTTAATTCTCTACCCTAAGTCAAAGTTTAATTTGGGTATTTATCATTTCAACCCGATTCCAATTCAATTCAAAATCAAAGCATATCAAAGGGAACATGCAGTGTGATAACTGGGATGGTGTCAAAGTAAATAAACAAGCAATAACAACAATCAATAACAATTCAATAATCAATTCAAATAATCCCGAAATAACCGTATTAATTCGCATTGTTATTTGTACGAATTAATATAATTATTTCTAGAATCTACACTATCATTTCATGTAGATTAAAGATTATTACAATAATATTAATACGGTTCTTCACTTGTCAACTATTTACATTTTCATACATCATCCATTTTAAACAACATACATTCAATAGTTCAAGATGTAATTAAACAAATCCGACATGTCAATAAATTTAACATTAAAGGGGTCATATTATACGAATTTTTAACTAATCAAATTCAACATATAGATCCAATTTAATCGTTAACTATCATATATCAATTCAATTGCATATTATTTATCACTTTAACATTAACAATTTAACGTCCAATATAAACATCAACAATCAATCATTTATCAACTAACTGGATTATCATTGTATAAATAGCAGATAATGGTGTCAGATGTCACCGGTGAACTGATATAGGTAGTAACAGTGTAAATATCTAACAGCAGCATATTTCAATTGTCGTTTCAATTGAAATCAAATTTAATAAATAAAAGAACGTTAATCGTGAGTGAGTGCTCACCTTTCGAGGCTAGAGGATAGACAAATGAATTGAGTTACGAAATGCAAGCACGACTTCCAAAGCAAATCTATACTGGCACGAATTCGATGAACAGATCTAATAGAAAATGAAATGATGAAATAAATCAGAATCTGCACGATATAGACTGAACGAAATATATATCATATTATAAATTTTCCTTAAACCAAATATTCAATTTTGAAAATGCATATACATTTTATATCGATCTTAAATTTTAAACACATATATATTGAAATCAAAATCTATATATACCTAGATGAAATTTAAAACCAATTGAACCATTGTATTACATTTCAAAATCAATATAAATTTAAACACATATTAAGTATATTATACCCAAAAAAAAATCTTTATTCCCAAAATATATTACAATTATTATAATATAATATATATATTTATATACAACTGGTTTTCATCCTAAAAACCATATCTCTATACAATACAACATATCTAATATCCATTATATAAACATATTTGCCCAGCTTTAGACAAATGTACTACTCATATATAGAACGGTCATACTATTATATACGAAAGTTAGTATATATGCAAGGATAGAAGCACAGCCCCCAAAACTCTAATGTCTACCCATATTATATGCTAGTTTTAAAAAAAACAGCTGTATGCAATTGTCTTGAAAACATGCATGTATAGTGTTCAAAAGTAAAAATCAAGCTATCATAATTTCCCAACGTATACCTCACCTTCGAGTAAAAAAAAATGATATATTATAAAACTTAATTAAGCTATCAGATAATATATAACTTATATTCTTCCTTGAAATCAAAATACATCCTGTAAACAAATTTCAAAATACCCTCACATATGAACTAACCGTAAACAATATTCTGAAATGGTATATATGTGATGTAGACATACTTATATAACTAACATATATACGGAAATGTATAACTACACTTTGCTAGGGAAAATCGACATGTATGTACACAACAAAACACAAAATATATTAGTATATATATAGACTCACACAACCCATACTATATGTATACTATATGCATATTAGTTTGAATATAACTTAATTACATACCCTACATATAGACAGAACTAAAAACATAAACTTACGTGCCTTAATATATGTAAATTTATCATATATAACTACACATATATATATATATATATATATATATCTTTATGCACAAACAAACAGTTTATACATATATTGCTTAGTAAGTATATAATAGTATATAAACAAAACATCACTAACCATTTCGCATACATATATACACTACGTATATATGCAGCAGAGATCGGCCAGGGGTGAGAATGGAGGAGGTGTAGCGGATCTAGGCACGGGTGGAGGAAGATGAAGTGTCTCGGCACAACGAGAGGGAGGAGACGCGCCGGTTGCTGGATTCACGGTTGCTCAGGCGAGGGAGGGGGACAGGAAGTAGGAACGTGTGTGCTGCCACGTACTTCGAGGCGGAGGAGAAACAAGCGGAGGTGCAGGCGGCATAGGCAGTCAGGGTGGGGCTGATGGGATCTCAGGCTCGCTGGCTGCTAGAGGGAGGCGGAGGTCAGGGTGGAGCAAGGCCACGGGCTGATGGGTGGTGGGATGCGGTAGTTTGTGGAGAGATGGGCTGTCATGGTTGTGGCAAGCTCGGTGGTGGTGCATACGAGCAGACTGAGAGTTGATTTATTGGGGTTGCTTGTCTCTCTTTGTTTTGAAATTGTTTTGAGTCGTTAAAGCTGTTCCTATTTCGCTTGCTATTGTTGGGATAATTGCTGTTGAAATCATGTCATTTTTGGTTATGTTGGTAATTTTTCCTGAAGCTTAGAACAGAATATAGAAGGGGACAAGTAGAAGGAAAGGAGGCGTAGAGAAGAATGCTCATGGAAAAATGAATGCAAAGTTATGATGTTAAATTTTTGAAAAGAGATTTAAACTTTGGGAAAACAAACGTCAACATTGAACTGATCAATAATAAAGGCAAGTGACTATTTAATTTCGGCTGTAGATAAATGTAAGGTCAAGGGAATCAAAAGGTTTGAAAACGGTTGTCGATACGGTTACCCGTTTCGCGGTTTTCGTCGCGTACCGGTGTTCGAAAAACAGAAATGAATATACCGTTCAGATCAGCATGATGAGACGATCAAAACGGTATATGGATATCAGTGGTATGATTGAATTATAAAAACTCGAATTTTTCTACCAGCGGGAAGTGCAAGAAAAACACTGAAAAATAAGATCGACGGAGCCAAAGATGTCCGAATTCGGAAAAATGACAAACTGACCTCTTGCTCAGAAGATGGTTTAGAATTTTTCTATGTAAAAATATTTAGGTTTCGGAAACATTTTATTTTCATCGCTTTTTAACTGATTAAATTGAAGTAAATTTACGCGCGAAATAAACTTTCATATTTTCGGACGAAAATTTACCAGTTGCTATGTTTAACTAAACGCATTCCAACTATCAAATTTATATTTCAAAATTTTATCGTTTAAAATTTCACAAAATTTCAACTAATTATGTTATTAAAACAGTTGAAATTTACGGGTCGTTACATCAGCCAAGAATGGTGTGCTTCTGCTAGAACTACACTCATCAAATCACCAGTGCGGGGGACACAAAGTCTTCCATCTCTCATTAGCCACCCTTTTCTATCGATAGAATAGCGTTGGAGATGTCTAGAGACCTCTCCTCTGCTAATCCTATCCATAATATCCACAATCTCTGAATCCTCTCGCTGCCTTGATCCAATTAGATCTATGAGGGTAGGCTTAACCTCAAGTTTGCCAATATTCCAGGAGTGATGTCCGTAGAGGGCTTAAAATCAAAGGTGGAAATAAACTCTAGGCTTTTCCACTCCACGAACATTGTGCTAAGGGTTGTTCTCTTCCTACTTAATGCATCCGCAACCACGTTCCCTTTGGCCGGGGTGTAAGCTATATCAAAGTCATATGATGCCAGAAACTCCATCCAACGTTACTGCCTCAAGTTTAAATCCTTATGTGAGACCAGGTACTTCAATGATTTATGGTCAGTGAAAAGCTCGAACCTCTCTCCTATCAAGTAATGTCTCCAAGACTTGAGCGCGAAAACAATAGCAGCCAGCTCCAAATCATGGGTAGGGTAGTTCTTCTCATGAGTTCTCAACTGTCTACTCCCATAGCATACTACCCTCCCCTCCTGCGTCAATACTACCCCAAGGCCAGTCCCACATGCATCAGTGTATACTGTAAAAGGCTTAGCTCTTTCGGGTAAAATTAACACTGGTGCACTAGTAAGGGCCCTCTTTAGCATCGTAAAGGAATCCTCACAATCCATGTCCCACACGAATGCCGCATTTTTCTTAGTGAGGCAAGTAAGCGGTGCTGAAATCTTAGCAAAATCACTGATAAACTTCCTATAATAACCAGCTAAACCTAGGAAGCTTCTAACTTCGGTAGCTTTCTTAGGGGCCTTCCAATCCTGTACCGCGGCTACTTTAGTAGGATCTACTGCTATACCCTCTCTTGAGACTACATGCCCCATGAAATCCACCTCCTTACGCCAAAAGTGACACTTCGAGAATTTTGCTTTCAACCGATGAACACGAAGTGTATGATGAACCTCCTCAAGATGAATAGCATGCTCTTCCATACTCTTGGAAAACACTAGAATGTCGTCCACAAACACTACAACGAACTTATTTAGGACATCTCAAAAAACATGGTTCACAGATCTACAAAATAAGCTGGGGCATTGGTTAGCCCAAACGGCATAACCAACCACTCAAAGAATCCATCGGGTGTCCTAAATGTTATCTTATCGATGCTATCATCAGTGACCCTAAGCTGATGAAATCCAGTGGCTAAGTCAAGCTAAGAAAATACTAAAGAGCCAACCAACTGATCGAAAAGATTGTCTATCCTAGGATGTGGGTAACGGTTCTTCTTCGTGAGCTTATTCAACTCCCTATAGTCTACGCAAAGTTGAAGGGAACCATCCACCTTTGTAACGAAGACGAATAGTGCCCCCCACTCAGATATGCTCCGTCTGATGCAGCCTTTCTCTAATAGCTCACAAATCTGCTTACTTAACTCCTTCCTCTCCCTAGGAGCCATATGTTTCATAGGCAATGCCACTGGCTTAGCATTGTCATTCAGATAGATCCTAAAGTCGATCTCTCTCTTAAGGTGTAGCCCCGTAACCTTCTCAAAAACGTCTGGGAAATCTCTAACAACTGGAGCTGAATCTAACTCTCCTAGTGATGAATCAAGGGAATAAAGGAAGCTCAACATTACTAACTCCTGTGGGTCGCAAGAAACATCGAGAGTCCGTCCCTATATATCCCTAGCCTAACGACTCTCCTCTCGCAGTCTAACATTGCACCATAAGTGGATAACTAGTCCATCCTCAAAATCATCCCATATCCCGAAAATCCTAATACATAGGCGTCACAATCAAACTCTACGCCTAGTATAAAATTTTTCAAACCTCTACAAATCATGGATAAATGTGTCGATCCTCCTATGGGGTTTGAAACAACTATAGGGTCTACTACTAGAGAAATATCTAAGTGCAAACAATCCACCAAGGAACTAGAAATGAAAGAATGCGATGCTCCAGAGTCAAAAAGAGTCCGAATTGGAAAATCTGAAATAGAGATCAAACCTTCTACAGAGACTTTCCTACCTCGATCCGGTCCACTACTAGAAGGTGCTGCATCCAAAGCCTGTACTTGTGCCATAGGTGCGTCTGCTTTCTACACTATCCTCTAAGGACAAACTCTACGAAGGTGTCCAGGCTGCCCATAGCTGTAACACTTCCCCTTCATCGTGTCCTTCTTACAGTCCTTTAAGTAATGCCCAACCAATCACAAATTATGACACTTCTTGCCCTTCTTAATCTGTCCCTTTTGAGGTCCTCCTCCTTGTTTCTTGTCCTTATCCTTCTTATTCTTCCACCACTGCTTCTTAGAGTTTTCTAATTTAGGAACCCCCTTAACTTATTCTTCCTTAATGACATATGAAATGAGAGCCATTTCCACAAGTGACTCATATGTCGCTCCCATAGGTACATGTGTCAATGCCAACCCTTGGAGGGGTTGGTTCAAACCCTTAGCAAACTTGGTGGCCTTCTTATGCGGTGTATTAACAAGCTCCATCCTGAACCTTGATAACTCATTAAACTTATTTATATACTCTTTCACCAAAATACCCCCTTACTTCAGACTAATGAACTTCTCCAACTACATTATTTCCTCGGCTTGCGAAAAGAACTTTCTCTCAAACCTTTCTCAAAATCCAACCCAACCAATGTCTCTACCCTCCATCTCTACAATTTCCCACAAGTAAGAAGCTTCTCCCTTTAGTTGCCAAGATGCAAGCTGAACTCTCTGTTGGTCCTCCAATCTTAACAGCCCAAATATCCACTCTGTATTCCTCAACCAAGCTCGTGCCTCTACAAAATCAACCGTGCCAGAAAACGTTTTGCCTCCTAGACTAGCGAGATCCTTGCATAGCTTAGAAAAATTGGCTGTTGCAGGTGGATTAATGGGTCCTCCACCAGCCGGTGCTGCGTTGGGCGCTTTCCCTTGCACCTTCGGTACCGTAGCTTGGAGGTATCTACGGAACCAGCCACGAACTTGGACACCCTCTGGAAGATTTGGGGCGTCTGCCATTCTAAGCAAAGAAAAGAAAATTTAGGCTTGAAAGAATCGAAAGAAGGTTGAACTGGACTTTGAGGGGATTTTTATAAAAACTCTTTTATACTTGAAAACTATTTCTATAATAAGAGTTTCTTTCTGAAAAATACTTTTAGTTTGAAGATATGTTACCTTTTAAAAATACTTTACTTTTAAAAAAAGTTTTTAGGTATCATATTACCTTAGGCTCTGATACCAAATGAAACACCCCACACCCTTTAGTATTTCCAAAAAGGGCACACCAAAGGATGTGGTGTGTTATAGGTATAGCTAAAGCATTACAAAGACTAAGATTCAAGTAAAAGCAGCGGAAAACATTTAAATAATAACTTATCATTCAGAATTAAACTTCATTTCAAAATAAGTCATAACATGGCTCAAAAATCTCTTATGTCTCATGAAAATACATCTCAGTCTCACAAAATCAGAGTACAACAATAATAATAATCATAATCCCTCTCACAAGTGCCATAAGCCAAATGAAAAAGATGAAAAGCAGAAGAATAATTCTGAAATGAGAAAACTCCGAAAATGAATCTCTAAGCAACTTGAATCAACTACCCTCAACTCTGCTGGCCTATGGGGGGAAAGGAAAGATAGAGGAGTGGGTCAGACAATAAGTCTGGTGAGTGAAAGTAATTACTAGCATTTCTAAGCAAGATAAAGATAATAGACTAAGCAATAGTTCTAGCTTGAAAGGAAAATACAGAAAAGATAAAACACGGATAAAATACTGTTTCTGATTCTGTTTGACTGTTTGCTTTGATTGTTTGCACTTGTTTTAAGCTACTATGATTAGGCTAAAATCCTAATCCTATCTCAACTGCTAACTTGATTAGGCTGAAATCCTAATCCTACCCATTGATCAGCCTTTCCTATCTCTGTTGTGCCACTGTGAACCAATCCTATTGGTCACAGCAAATGACATCTCTTTTGCGCTTAGGATGCAGTAGCGAATTATTTACCCTAATCGATGCCGCACGCTCGGTCATCGCCGGTACACACTAACTGTCGTCCCCTATTTGACCTTTTATTTTCCCTAATCAGCCTAAGCGTCCCCGGCCTCACCTATATGTGAGGCCATCAGCCCTCGACCAGAAAGGGAATGCTGCTGGTACTGGTCCTGACAAACAAATCTTCTAGCTTTGTGCCCCTTGCCCAAATCCCCATATTTGAGCCTCTATCTATTGGCCACTTATTTACCCTAATCAGCATTAGCATGCCCAGCCTCACCTACGTGTGAGACCATCAGTCCTATACCTGAAAGGGAATGCTGCCGGTATGGGCCACTACTGCTATATTTGCTTATTAACTTAATCCAAGATCTAAGTTTTAAAATAAGACCCTTCTCTTATTTCTTTCTAATTATAACCTACATGTTATAATTGTTCTTGCAACTATTACTCTTCTATTTTCTCTTTTTATTTATAACCACTTGTTATAATTATGCTTGCAAATATCTCAAATTTGCCTATTTCAGTCCATCTCTATTTTATTTCAATTTTTCTCATTTTACATCTTATTTCTGTAAATTTAGTGTTTTTCTATTTTAATCCATATTTGTGAATTCTTCTCTTTTTAATATTTTATTTGCATCAAAAAGGATTAAATCTTTATAAAAAGAAAGTAACATTTACAGGCTAAATTCCAACTTAAAAAAGATGTAAATAACGGTAAATAACTGCAAATAACTGAATAAAATAGCTAAATAAAAATATACTGAAAAGAACTTCTGAAATTTATTTAAAACTGACTGTAAATAAACTTACATAAAAACTGTCTCAAAATTATAGAAAACTACAACTATTGAGAACCCTATTATTTTAAATTGCTTACAAATCTAAAATAATTACAAAACACTCACCTATGGTCCTTAGCTGTAATCCTTGGCCTTCCTAGACCCGCTACTAGGGCATAGAATATTTTTATTAAAAAGATTTCCTCCCCAGAAGAATTTTCTATTTAGGGTTCAGCCTCAAGCAATGAACCCAATTGGGATAAAATCTGAATGAGAAAAATAGCTAGGCCTAGGGTTCTATTTACAGTGTGGCTTAGGGATCTCAGGCCGTTGGATTTAAAGATTTAATCTGGTGCAACCACGTCATAGGATCACTAGGAACCATCAGATGCATCTACGAACGCACAGGATTTCTCAAAAAAACGAATTTACACTCTTCGACTCGTACTTGGATGAAAAATCATCCAGGATGATAGGCAGGTCGACCTGAGCTATTTGCTGGTCGACCTAGCAAGGGTCGACCCCTATGGGTCTTTTTTTTCATTTTTATTTATATAATTCTGAATTTCTTGTTTCACTCGTAACTTCTCCATACTAACTTGGATTTCAACAAGTTATATATGGTAAGTGCTCATAAAATTACCACGGACCCAATGGTGCAACTTCCGTGGCTCGATTTTGACAATTTCACAAACTTATTTTATTGTTTAATTAATTCGTTAATTAATTATTATAGCTTAAATTTTGGGCTGTTGTACGTCATAAACAACTAATAATGTAAGAGACGGTACCCAAGCCACTTAATACGATTTATTGGAAAATAGGAAAGCTCTGGCATTTTACCTTAATTAAGACAGACCCCATCATTTAATACCTATTTTGAAGACATGCTCCTCAATGGTACTATCTAATTGACCTCATATGGAATCTCTTAGGCCACTTAATACTTCCATGTGGAAAATAGGCAGACTCTGGTCATTTAATACCTTACTTAAGGATGACCCCATCATTTAATACCTACTTCCAGAAGTGGACCCCTATAGAGATACCAACTAACGTGTCCCCTTGGCCATTCAATAGTTCATTTGCGGAAAAGAGGCGGGTCCAACCACTTAGTACCTCAAGACCCCAAAGCAGGCCCTTCGTCTTATGGCCCATACTCATAATAACGTCTCACATTAGTCCGCTATTCATAAGAATTGGTAGCCAAATTAGCAGGGTAGATTTCCTCTACAGAATTTGGGACCAACCTCGCATCATTACAAATATTTATCATAAGGATATCTCACATTAATAAAAGTGTACACAGCTGCTGGCAGGTCAAACTAAAGGGCAAACTTCCATCATGTAACTCTATTGACCTTGCATCCCTATGACTTAGCCATACATCAATTACTATATATATATACATGCACACACATACTCATCTCACTGTTTCATAAATAAGGCCTTATAAGAAATCATCCTTATTAAGCCTTAAAATAATAGTTAGGTTATATAAGAATTTCCTTTCATTTTCCCCTCACAATCAATTACCTTCCTAACGGGGGAAATAAATGTAAATAAATGCCTAATTAACTAGCCATATACGCAATAATTATATGTTAATTACGCCAATAAAGATAAATAAATATTTGCTAATAAGTTCTAAATGCATGGATTTTGTGCTCTAAACTAGCGTTAAATGCCAATTCTCTAACCAAATATTATTACAAGTCCTTTTTCTTTAAATTCCCAAGATTTCATGTAGGGAACAAATATTTATAACCAAAACTGCAATAACAGACTTGTAAATAAAATAGAAACTCAATTTATTACTCCAATTCAATAGAATATCCTAAACAATAAGAATTACAATCTAAACTCGATATTCTATTCAACTCCTCTTTTACAAAGAAATAGATAAGAATAAGTGGTGTAAATTACGAATAGAATTCGTAATCTAAACCCTTTATTTTATTGAAAAATCACAATTTGATCCAAAGAAGAAAGAGAAGTGGAATAGATTATGAAATTATAAAAAATTCTATAAGCGAAACAAATTCTATCAAATTAATGAACATAATTGAAAATCTCAATATAGAATCGAGATCTCGAAATAAAAAGGAACTTTGGGGGATTTTATCTATCATATTTTCGAAATCTCAAAATCTCTAAGACATATTCAAATCCAAAAGGAAATGCAATAAACAATTGCTAAAACGAAATATTAAGGTTTCCACTCACAGATTAGCCTTAGCTTCACTTAATGGATTCGTAGCCTTTCGATCTCTTCAAAAGTCCCTCTCTTTTGATACATTTACACAAAATAAGGAAGTGATATATATATATATATATATATATATATTCATTACATTCAGAATAATTGGAGAAGAATAGGATAAGAATAGATTGGAGGAAGAGAAACAAATAAGAAATAAGTTAAATCTTGCTTGAATTCTCTACGGAGTTTTTGAATCTTACTAGAGAGACATAGAAATGGAAGAATTTCGGCGTATTCCCTAAAATAATACGAATAAAAAGTGGAGAGGATAGGGTTCTATTTATAGGGGTTGAAACACACTAGAACCATAGGATAGAAGTAGTAAGAAACGGATAAATCTGAAGCGTACAACTGAATATAATATAGCTTCAAACCCTAGTCGCCACTGGCAACATTCGTTGCCAAGCGGTCGACCACTCCTCTTATTTTGAGGAACGTTTATTTTGTTATGTTGCACAATTATTTATTCCCTAATTTACTTTTTGATGTTAAACATTTACTTAGCCTCCAAGATAATTTGAAATTTTAAACACTAAATTTGATTCCTCATTTGAATTTGAACTCAAACTAAATTAATTTAAATTGAAAACTTCAAATGCTCATAACTTCTTTACTTGAGCTTCATTTTCAGCATATGTAACGACCCATAAATTTTAACGGTTTTAAAATGTAATTAACTGAAATTTTGCTTGAAATTAAACAATTAAGTTTAGCAATAAATTTTTTATATTTGGAATATGTCTACTTAAACATAGCAACTAGAAAAATTTTATCAGAAAATATGGAAGTTAGTTTTGTTGTGTAATTTCAATTTCAATTTAAATCGATTAATTTGATGAAAAAATAAATATTTTTGAAATCTAAATATTTTTATATAATAAATTTGTAAACCTTTTTCTGAGTGTGATGTCATATTTTGTTTCGCCAAATTTGGAATTCTCTAGCTCCGTTTATCTTATTTTCGGTAGATCTACAGCATTTTACAGCGAAATATCGACTTTTGATAGGACAGTCGTATCATTGATATCTGTGTACCATTCTGTTCGTCTCATCATGCTGATCTCCGCAGTATATCCATTTGTGTGTTTTAATGTCCGGTACATGGCGAAAACCATAAAACGGTCAGCCATATCGGTACCGTTTTAGCCTTTTGGTTGTGTGTCTTTTCATTTGTCCCAAGAGAAACCTGTAGTCGTTTGCTTTTAACATAATTTTAGAATTCAATATCTTGCCTGCCGCTGTTCCCATCTATTGGAATTTATATTGGTTCGCTTCCACGTCTCTTGCTTCTGTTACTAGAAAACAAGTATATATTATAAAGTATATTTTACAGCTCATTTCTGTGCTGTCTCCATCACCAAAGCAAGCATTAGCCTGCATGTCCCTCAAAACCTTCCTCCTTCTCCACTACTACCCAACATGTCCCTCCTTATCAGAAAAAAATAAGAATTTTTTATTAATAATAATAATAATAATAAAATGAATATATATATAAGTATATATATGTTGAAAGTTGCCTGCAACCAAATGGCTGCTCCACCCTCCATGCGAGCACGCTAGGTCCTACACCGCTGCATCCTTCCGACCAAGCACCGCCTTCCACCACCGCCCCTTGCCTCTCCTCCGCTTCCATCTCAGGCCGGCCGCGACCTTCATCTACCAAGCGCCTATATATTCCCCAACCAATCGTCCCCAACCCGAGCATCGAACCAGCCTATTCACTTCCCTAGCCACTCGCCCGATTCCAGATCTACTCACCGCATCCTCCATCTCCAACCAGTGCTCACCACCACTGACCGGACCCGCACCCCTATCTGCCGCCTCTGCTGTTCACCCACACCACACCCTTGCCGACCTTGCTAAAGTCGATAGCCTCCCTCTCCAGCTACTTACAAACACCTAAAACCGAAGATGAAGCACTCCTTTCATCATCGCATGCAGACCAGATTTCCCTTCCAGTCCAAAACCACTGAACATCGAGCTCCTACCCACCTCTGCAACCCACTTGCTCGCCCACTACAACTGCAGCTCCACCCCTCACCAAACACTATACCGCTGGTCTTCCCTCCTCCTTCCATATGTAAGCCAATAGTTAGTTTATATATTTGATTACTTATATAGAGAGAGTTTACATTATAATATATATATGTGTTTTCTTATATTGTTTTATATATGATATATAGTTATTGTGATAATATATATATATATATATATATATATACACTCCTGTAACATTAGTATGCATGTAACAATATGTGTTAGTATACATATAGTATATAGGCTTTGAGAAATGATTTCATGTGGTATATAGATATACATCGACTTTTGAATTAGATTCTATAAAGTTCTTATTTGATTTTTTAAAGTATAATAGATATATAGTTCGATGTGTTCATTTATGTACATAGCATAGAGATATTGACATTTGGATTTGCTTTAAAATTATATATACAGTTTTAAAAATATACATTATCTTATATTATAAAAGGATAAGTATGGATGGTATTGTACATACAAAGTATAAGGTTTTGTTTATGAATGGTAAACCAAGCTTTACCGATTTTATACTTTTTAAATTTAAACATATATATTATCTGGAAACTTGCAACCCTCTTTACCGTGAAGAAATTATATTATGTGATTTAAGTACATATCAGAGAATGAAATATAAAGTTATATATGTATACTGTTTCAGGTATTGTTTTAAAAATGTTTTATATACATATAGAGATTTTGTTTTATTTAATGTGTTGTAAGAAAGAAACGATTTTAGAATAATATGTATATATATATAACTATTTTATTTTGATATGGGGTTTAAAATGAAATATCAATTTATATATATATATATATATATTCCTTTTATATCAAGTTGTTCCGATTCGTGTCTTCATCGAATTTGGGTAGATTTGCTTTGATGTGTCGCTATCTCGTTGTCACTTCGTGCTTATCCACATCAGTTCGGTGATTTGTCAATTATCCGTGTTTGTTCGTGCCCATTTTCATCTTGTTCTTGTCTTTCTTCAGCCTCGAAAGGTGAGTAATCATTCACGATTAACATTCTTATATTTAATAAATTTGATTTCACTTATAACGACAATTGAAATATGCTGTTAAATTTGAATTGCTAGTTATTTAATTTTTATGATATGCCATTATCTGCAATTGTTCACCTGTGATATATGACACTATATCCTGTTGTATATATTTTATTTATCACTAACAATATATGTATGTTATTGATATGTTATATTTTATCATATTTGTTCTCACTCTCCAAGTTCCCTGTTAATTTAGAATTCCCTATGGGTTGAAATGATACATACCTGAACAATCTTGTAGAATAGGGGAAAATCGTTATGGGTTGAAATGATAAAACCCATGCGATTTTCATTAATTTTGAATTTTGGGATTGCGGGTTGAAATGATATATACTTGTAGATATTTAAATTGCAGATTGAAATTGTAACACCCCACCTTTTTGTATGCTTAGGCAGACATACATGCCAACTTAAACCATACAGAAGGGTGGATTGTTATGGGGTAAATAAGAAAAAATGGAGAAATAAAAGAAACAAAATAGAATCTTGCAGCGGAACGATAAAATATAATAATCAAATAACAGTTCATGAAGCTGTTTTACAAAACATTTGATTATACTTATACAATACATATCAGAGTTACACATACCAGAGAATGATAATTATGCAGCGGAATACAATGGTGTAGTAGAATATATAACAAATAGTAATAATAAAATCTTCGTCTTCGTCCTTCAGAAATAGGGCCTTCAAATCCTGAAATGCTCAGGCTGACCCGAGCGAATTGAAAAGACAAAACACTCGAGTCAGAACTAAAAGATCTTATGTAAGTTAAATCAATGAAACAAATATGAGTGTAAACGGCGTCAGAGATGTTTACGGGGTTTGACATCTCCTATCCAGTGTCTAACGTGAATGCAGTAACTTAAGAAATTTTCGGGATTCACATCTCTTAAGGATCCGTTAAACTATCTACTATGTAGTAATATTCACTATTTACAGTAGTGTCTAATCAGTAAAGTATAATCATATAGAAAATAGCGTTAAGGGGATGGTGAACCTTAACGCGGTCAGATCTTTAACCAAAATCGTAGTGGGTTCGATATGGTTGGTGACACGGCACACAAGGCAATGCCAGGGTAGATATACCAATTATGCATCCGGACTGGTGGTTACGCATAGCAGCCACTACCGCCCACCTCGAACAACACTCCCAAATCAAGGGTGGCCACCAAATCAATCACAAGTAATAGAATGGTATCGAAGAAGTGTGTCCGATCAGAGGTGCTACCTCCTTGGTCCGTCAATCGCTCATGTTTTAGCCACCTTATGCCAACTCACGGGAGTTGGGTCCACGTATATACCTTAGGATCGTCGCCACCATCCTACTTCATTCTGGAAACTCCACCACGTACACAGTTGTCAAAGTGGTTTTCAGTATCGACAGAGAGTATGTCCATAACCGATCCCGGTCTCTTTAACAACCAAACGTTATTATAACACCATGGTCATTTAAAAATATATATACTTTTAAAACACAATCATTGCCCTTTCAAAACATATTCTTTATTTCAAATAGTATATACTTAAAACCAAAATATTTTTTTTTCAAAACATATCCTTTACTTCAAAATAGTATATACTTTAAACCAAAATATAATTACTATTTCAAACCCAAATTATCAATGTATTATTTCCATTTCAAAACCCAATTCAATAATATATCATTTCCATTTCCAAAACAATTCAATAATATCTTATTTAAATAAAACCAAATTTCCAATCACTAATCTTTCTTAAACTTAGATAACTTGAAATATTCTTTTAAATCATCTTAGACCCAAACCCCATTTTTGAAGTCATATTCTAAATTTCAATTTCAGTAGGTTTCCAATCAATATATTCATAGATAATTCTTAAATAAATTCCATTTCAAATAAATTCATTTTCCAACCCATATTACTTTCAAATTTATAACAATTTCGAAAACCAATACTTTGAAAACAATAATACCTTAATTTCAATAAAACATTTCAATTTTGATATATTTCAAGACTTTAAATATTCCAAAATTTCCAACCAAATCTAATAATCTTATATATACCTTAATTCAATTTACAATTATTTAGTTTAGAAATATTTATTTAATAAATTCAAGATCACTTAAATAAAGCTCAAATTTGAAATATTCGTAAATCAAACTTAAAACATCATCAAGTTATACATAGCTTAAATTTTAGAATTTAACCATATATAAAATAATATTTATATAATATCAAAATTAGTATATATATAAACCTTTATTTTCCAAAACCCATAATAAATCACTTTAAAATATTTTATATATAGACCACAGTGCCTGTATATAATTTTCTATCCTATGGTCAAGTGATACAGATATTTATCATTTCAATCCGTAATTTTAAAAATAAAATTTTACGGTTATATATCATTTCAAACCGCAATCCCGAATGGAATGAAAATGCATAATAACTTGCAGTTCATACAATATAAAATATAGCATCCATTCATCCAAATATCAATAAACAACCATTTTTTACAATCATCATCCAATTTAAACAAAACATCAATATAAAGCATATAAAATATAACAGGCATCAACGAATAGTTTATATTCAATAAAAATTAATAACTATTAACTGGCAGTTTATATGCAATAATAAATAAATTTAACTGTCAAATTATATGCAATAATAAAATTAAATAACAATTTAATTTAAATAAATGCTATCTAACTGAGATGATGATTAAATATATTCTCAAGCAATCATAGATAAATTTTAAATCACATCAAAATTTAATTTAACAAACATAAGAACACTTAGAAGTTGTGAGTGGGTTAAAACACTCACCTTTGATTTTAGCCCCAAAAATCCAAACAGAAGCGCAAAAAAAAATCTCCAAATTCAACTAATCAATTTCATGTTGTGTTCTCTCAAGATAAGGCTTCAGGAAAATTTTGAAGAACAACTAATTTGAGGACAGGAAGTGTACGAAAATGAGGAAAAAAAACATTTTTATAAAAGAATGCTTTTGGATTTGCAAGAATAAGAGCCTTTGAATATGAGATGTTAGGAGAAACAAGATGTAAATGAAGAAATAAGATGTAGTGTAACGACCCAGAATTTTTGATAATTAAAATTCGAATATTTAATTGATTTTAAATATTAATAAATGGAATTTAGAAGTCGAATAATTTATTATTCGAATATTGGATTTAATTTGGTCAATTAAATCGATAATTTAATGATTGAAATTCCAGAAATAATTGAAATATGGGTTTAATGTGCTGGAAATGATTTATAAAGTTATATTAAATCATACTGGAATTATAGAAATATTTTAGAACTCTTAAAACTGAATTTGGAGTTAATCTGTGAAAATTGAATATTTTAATATTTAATTATCGACTGTAAAAATAGCCAATTTTCGAACAGTCTCAGAATTGAACGAGACCAGTTCCATTGGATCCGTAATAGTTAGTTATTATCGGATTTCAATTTTCGTATCAATCGGAGTTGTCGATTGACCGTGGCAACTCGAAACGCATCGATATCGTTTTAATTTTAAATCGTCGAGTTAAAAATAGTCATTTTTCAAACAGTGTCGGATTTCGACGAAACCAGTTTCATCGGATCCGTAATGTGATATTATTGTAAGATTTCAAATTTCGTAATTTGTGGATTTACCATTTGTCCGGTACAAATTAAAACGCCTCGAAATCGATTTAAATCGGTTTAATTTAAATTGATCGTTTTTCTCCTTATCTCGCACAGATGTCCGAATTAGCTTCCGAAACACGTTCCATTGTGTTCGGAACGCGGGGTAAACCTTACGAACGTCAGCCGGCACGCTCGAATCGGAGTTCGAAAAATTCGATGAATAGTAAATCGTGAAATTTTCTATAAAAGCACCCCCTCACTTCCATTTTGCAAAATAAACCAGCCTAGGGTTACAGGCCGCCACCAACGAAATGAATGGCCGAAGAGCAATCATCTTCTTCCTCGATTTTCCTTTAATCCACACATTATTAGCAAAGATTATCAACTACAAAAACGTTAAGCATCCCGAGAGCTTCGATATGGACGGCTATGATCAAGAAATAAGTGTCGGATTGGCGGCAATTCGTGTTGGGACGCGCGCCGTTCGTAGGCGATTTCAGGGCGGAGGAGGCGACCGCACTTCCTGGGGTTGAGGCTGATAGTGGAGCTTCGTACGGCGAGTCGAACGGCGAGGGCCGATCAACGTGAAGTGGGGGTTTGAGGTTGCGTTAATTCATTGCAAACGGCAGCTTCGTGGGTTTCTCGTTCGTGGATTCGAACCTGGGAACGGGAAGAAGAGGATAACACACGGCTATGATTTGTTTTTAGAAAAAGTGAGGCCCAAAGTAATCTAAGGTTATAAAAATATAAATAGATTTGTAAATTAATTATATAGAAAATTCGTTAAGGTTTAAAATGATGTATCTTTGTCTTAGGATATCAGAAAATTACGAAACAAGATGCATTGGAATCGTATCGTCGAATACTTCGCAGTGCAACTGATTTGGAGTCGATTGGAGTCAAGAAAATTTTTGGGTAAAATTAAACGTCTGTTTAGTTTTATCCGAAATAAACCGCTACGACTGTTATTGAAAAGCAAAGGTGAGATCTTCTCACTCAAATTGAATGTGGAATTTTTACAGTTATTGATTGATTGATTGACTGCTTGGATGTGATATTAGATATAGTAGGATATATATCTATATATAGCAATATATACATATTGGCATATGTATATATTGGATTGATGATTTCCCGCCTCGTATAGCGGATGAGACCCTATTGCGCCGTTAGTAAGCGGATTTATAAAAACCTATATACCGCGATAATTCCGTACTGGAGCGGAATTGGTATTGTGCTAACATCTTTGGATGCAGGGAAACAGGTTGGAGGGATCCAACTGGACCCCTCACATTGATTGAATTTATTTCTATTGTGATATGAATCTGTGAATGATTATAGTGATGCTATTTATCATATTGATATCTGGAAATTATTTGAAGCTAAAATTTAGCTGAATGGATGTTTTGACATCATTGGATTCCAAAGATAAACGAAATTGAATTTTTGAAATTCAAGTAGAAAATTTCTAAGTGAATCAATTTTTGAAATTGAAGAAATTTTGGAGAAAGGAATTTTAAAGTATAAAAAAGTAAATTTTTATAATCGTATTGAATAAATTCCAGAATAAAGTGAAAATGTTAAATAAATGGATTTCGTAAAATAGTGGTTATAAATTGAAGAAATTAATTAAAAATTTGGATTTTTAAATAGATTGAAAGAAACGATTGAAATTTATTTTCTTAAAAAAAGAATTTATTTAAAAGAAGATAAGTTGGAAATTCAGTTTGGAATTTAATTGGTAAATTGAAATAAGTTGTGAAATCAATGTAAAATGATTTCAACTTGAAGAATCCATTTCAAAACAGAATATTGAATAATTTGAGGAAAATAAGGAATTCACTTAGTAGTGATAAATAAATTTGAAGTCAATATTGAAATTGATTTGGTATTGAAGCTTTTATAAATAGAATTAAAATTTATAAAAGTTGTTATAAACCCAAAGTCACTTATTTTGATAAGTTAAATATAGAAGTTGATAAAAGAAGGTTTATAAGTCGAAGTTGTTATTAAAAGAGAAATAGAATTTATAAACGTGCTTATAAATTCGAAAATAGATTGAATGTGATAAATTTAATATAGAAGATTATTTAAGAAGATATATTCACGATTTTGAATAGCGAATTTTTATTGAAATAAAAATGTGCAGGAATGATTGAAATGGGGTTAAGTAAATTTTATTCACGATTTTGGACAGTGAATATATTGTTAAGTAAAATGGATTCATTTTTGAAGAAGTAATATTTTAAAAAAATGAAGTTAAACATTTTAAAGGTGTTTTAAAATGTATTATAGATTGAAAGCATAGATTTCAACAGTTCTTGTTGAAATAGACGTTTTCGAGGAATTTAAGGAAATGGTGGACTATAACACTGTTGTTATAGTAAATGGTTTCCGAAAGGAAATATTTTTGTATAGTATTGGGATTTATATATCTATCTAAATTTCGAATCCCTATACTAGTGATTTTGAGTTGTCGTAACGATGTTTTACGCAACATTCGTTTTGACTCAAATAAAATTTATGAAAGAGAATGATTTCCTTAAAGAATGAATATATACTTAATTTGATTTAAGTATATTGAATATTTTCAAGTGTTGAAAATAAATAGATGTGTGAATTACTTATTATTATATAAGTAAGGAAATACTTTTCCAAAATGAAATGAAACGTTTTGAGATTTTATCTTCTTAAAGATAAATCGAAAATGAATATTTGAAAACGATTGAAAATCGAATATTAGTAGATATTCGAAAAATGTAAATTCACTATGGAATTTATAAAGGAAAGGGAAACTGTTTGGAAAAATAAACGTTGATTTATTTTTGAAGTGTGGAAATTTTTATATCTAGTAAAGATATTTTTGAAGATGAAATAATTTGGAAAATTATTTGGAATCTGATGATGTTGCGCATCTTTATTGATAGTTAAATAACCGACTATCAATATTTACCTTGAATGGTATTTGTTGTGAATTGGATGAATTTGAATGCCACACTTGTTTTTAAATAATCGCTCACTATTCGGGTTAGCCGGGAAAGGACCATGGGGTCGTATAACCCATTCCGAATATGTGATATGTCGTTATGAATCGCATTTGAAGACCGGTGTTGAAGACCGGATATTTTTGAAAACGGAAGGATTACCGTCGAGTTACTCTACATCGGCTGATCTCCGATTTAGAGGTTTTATCACCCTTAGTGACGGGAAGTCCTGACGTGATTGAAAATTATCCGGAATTGCAAGGGCTTCGTGAGAAGTGCCTTCGGTTCTGTTCGATCCCGGAACAGACTTGTATGGATTGTGTGTCTGACGTTACAATTTGAAATATAAAGCTGATTTCTTTCAAATACATTTCTGTTGGTGGCGGAGAATTTATTCTCTTAGCTTAACACCCTTCTCTGAGACGTACGAGCTTAGAGGTTATGTAGTTGAAATTCATCAGCGATATATCCCAATTTGGTAACGTGGCATACTGAGTGTTGCTGTGAAATGATCAGTGTTTGATCATTTGTGATATGATCATTTGTTTGATCTTATATCTTTGTGATCATAGGTTGATCATTTTGTTTGACCCGAAGCAGGGCTTTTTGAGAAAGCGTAGCTTTGTGGACGAGACTTCGTCGAGCCTCACACCCCGGAAATGGTCGAAACAGGAAGGATGCGGCAAGGTTCTAGGGAGTAGCGCCCCTTAGTGTATGTCATTCCTTCTGGATAGAGGTGGTATCATGGTATGGAGCCCAGATACTTAACCTATGTGGTTGCTGCATTATTATCTATGTGGTTTTGTTGGAAATCGGGGATCCTCGGGAAGATCGGTTACGATCGGGGGATGGCATACGCGTGTCAGTAGTTACCTATTTTTGCAGAGGTAACCCGGCCTTGTGTTGGCAGAGATCTAACCGTAATGTTAGGTTATTTCTCGGGTCGTCTATTCCAGGGACGTACCCATCGTGGAAAAGGAAGTTCCTTAGCCTGACCATTTGTTGGAAATCCAAACTCCAATACGAACTTTGTACGGTATTAGTTGTAGAATCTGCCATTTACGTACGGTGGTCACCACTGTTTAGATGGTAGCTATAGTAGGCATACGATACTGGTCGTATGTTGGCTAAGATTAATATTATACTTTCGAAATGATTTCTACACTATGAACTAATAATAATATCAAAATGATTTGATTTTGCGTAGTAAGCATCTTTGACTATCATAAGAAGAAATCTCCTCCAATTCTGCGTTTGCATTGTGTGTGTGGTGGGAGGTCTTATGGTAGTTTCATTTTCCAAAGGCATTGCGAATTGACTTTAAAAATTATTTTGTTGTTATAAAAAATAACTGTTTTACGATCTCACACCAGTCACCATGACTGACTCGGAGTTTATTGTTCCCTTCTAAACTCTGGGTGCCCACCAATATCCACACGGGCAGCCTAGAGTTACATTATCAGGATATTCTGGATATTCTGGAGCTTTGGAAGCAAGCTGGATGACGAGATGTAGTATTTGTATTTGATAGTATTTATTCCGCTGTGTATTCTGTATGAGGACAAGTTATATAACTGTCCATTGTTGTATATTGACTCTGATGACTGATGTATGTATAAACTGATAAAATTCTTTGTTTTAAAGATTATTCATTTATCTATTATATATTGTTCCGCTGCGATATGTGAGATTCTGATATTGTCTCTGTTCTGTATCTGTTGTTGTTATCTTCTTCTTCTCTTTTTCTTCTATCTTCTCTTCCTCCTCTTCTTTTAAATATTAAAGTTTCGCGTTTTCGCCATCCGATTGTTCGGCAATTGCTACAGTGGACGTAGCAGTGTCGGGTTTTCGGAAGACGGATTTGCGGGTCTTTACATGTAGGCTATTTATAATTGGGGAATGAATATGGAGGGACAAAAATAAATGTTACGTTTTATTAGTTTGATTCTAAATTAATTAAGTGCTAGATACAGAAAAGTTTGAATACATCATAAATATATTCATACTTTAACTGTGTGTCAGAATTGCTAAACATATATCAGGTACGATTAATTGGTGACAATATATAGGAATAAACAAGAATAAATGTAGATGCAATCACATAAGGATCAAATAGGGAAGGAGATAAAAGGTGACGACATTGATTAATTCCACTTTCCCACTTTAGCCAAATTTATTAATACGATATTTAATTATCATGCAAGTTGTATTATGACTAGAAAACATAAACAACAAACAATAAATAAATATGTATATAATATTACCTCACTTTTAAATTGTTTGATAATAATAATAAAAATTTAATCATGCTTTAACAAATTTGAAATTTAAAATATTAAATGTTTATATGTATACACATGCACACAAACACATATACATGTGAGTATAAAGATTAAAAGCTTATTAATTAATTCAAAGCGTACTTCCATACCACATTAAATTGTCTAATGCATTTGTAAACTTATGTATACTTGAAGTCAAAAATACATATATACATATAAATTAAACCTTTTTACCTTAATGAATTTTTTTTAATAAAACAAAAGTGGGACACGACAAATTAAGCAATATAGTAACAAACCTTTAAGATCCTTAAATAAGGACATTTGAGATAATAAATTAGGTAACAAATTTAAATATTGTTGTAATCAAAATCAAAGTTTAGATTTATCATCGAAAAATTGTTAGGCATATGTAAACTTCTATTATAATTTATTAGATTAAGAAAAAATAATTTATTCAACAAAGTATTCAAATTTCATGATATTTTAAATTCAAGATAATGTGACAATATGTGTATACAATATTTCTGTTTCAACACAAATGCAAATTATATGTATATAAACTTTCAGATCTAAAAAAATGCAATTTGATTTAAGAGTTTAAAACATGGATCTATAATTAAAACATTCTTTTAATTATATACATATATTTTTTCAAATTAAAAGTCAAATTTATTCATTCATAAAAAAAAATCAAATAACATAAACAATTTCAAAACAAATGAGGAAATAGCATATACATACAAACTATGATAATAGCATAAATATCCTTACGCTCCATCCCTATTTCAATTATTGTAATATTTAGATATTTAATTTCCTTAAATTGCAATAACCCAATTTATCAATTTCTGCTTTACAATAAACTTAAGTTTCTATTTAATTTTCATTACTCTTCCGTTACTATATTAATATTCATTAAAGTAAGGTTTATTATCGACAATAACCATTTAAAATTACTTTCTAACATTTATTGTAATTTGTTTCCATAATTTGGCTTGCACTAATTTAGTTAGCCTTAACGTTATTTGTAACGACCCGATATTTTCAACCATTCGCATCCATTATAAGTGTATAGGTAGACACTCATGCCGGAGTTGAATTGCTCAAAATACCGCGTTGTAATTAAAATTTGGCAAATCTCAGAATATATAGTAAATAAATATAATCACAGATCACAAACACAGAGTAAAATAATGCAGCGGAAGTAAAAGAAATAGTAGTTCATGAAGCTACTATCTAAATATGTCAGAGTTACATAAGATACAACAGAAGAAATAGAGTACAACAAAAGTCTTAATAAAATAACCAAGTACAAGCTGAGTAGGACAACGGAACTGAAATAGATAGGACAAGACAAGCAGATAATCTCCAGCGATTCAAATCTACAAGCGAGTGGAAATCCAAATCTGTGAATAACTCAGGCTGACCCGAGCGTAAAGCAAAACACAAAACACTCGAGTTAGGACAATATATACTTATATAATGTAAACCAACTCAAGCGAACTGTAATAAGGGTACAAGTAACTTAGAAGATGCTTGGGACCGCCCATCCTCTAAGGATCCGTTAAAATATCTACTATGTAGTAATATTCGCTATTATAATAGTGTCTAAATAAGTAAAGTATAATCATATAGAAAATAACGTTAAGGGGATGGAGAACCTTAACGCGGTCGGATCTTAAAATCATAATCGTAGTAAAGCTCGATATGGTAGGTGACACGGCACAACTAGGCAATGCCAGGGTAGATATACCAATTACGCACACGGACTGATGGAGCGCATAGCAGCCACTATCGTCCACCTCGAACAACACTCCCAAATCGGAGGATGGCCATCTAATCAATCACAAGTAAGAGTAAATATCGAAGAAATGTGTCCGAGAAGTGGTGCTACCTCACTGGTCCGAGATCGCTCTTGTTTTAGCCACCTTATGCCAACTCACGGGAGTTGGGTCCATGTAACATACCTTAAGAACGTCGCCACCATCCTACTTCATTCTGGAATCTCCACCGCGTACACGGTTGTCAAAGTGGTTTTCGGTATCGACAGAGAGTATGTCCATATCCGATCCCGGTCTCTTTGCCAACCAATCGTTATTATAACCCGTGGTTATAACTTTTAAAAACAATACTTTACTTCAAAATAAAATATCATTTCAAACCATATCTTTATCAAAATATAGATTAAATCAATTCCAAACCATTTCCATATATTTAAATTTTCATATCATTTCAAAACTTCATTTCAAATCATTTTAATATAATAAAATATCATATCCTTACAAAACTTCATTTCAAATCATTTTAATATAATAAAATATCATATCCTTACAAAACTTCATTTCAAATAATTTTAATAAAATAAAATATCATATCCTTACAAAACTTCATTTCAAATCATTTTAATAAAATAAAATATCCTATCAGTTCAAATCCAAATATTCTACTTTAAATACCTTTTAAATTCAAAGATATCGTTCATTTACTATCATTTCAAATCACCTTTAAATAGTTCATATTCCAATCAAAATAATTCATTTAAACATTTTAAAAGTGTAATTATTATATTTTCAAATTAAGTATTCAATTTCCAAAGTTTCAAACCATTCTAAGTTCGTTTACTAAGTCAAAAACCCTAATTATTAAAATTTCAGCATTTCACAGCATTTAAAAACAACAGTTATAAGTTATATATGAAAACATTTTTAATTCAGCGAAGACAGCACTTAAAACTGCTGTTAAAACTCAGTTTTAGTTGAATTATAGTTCAAAACAGAAAAGACAGAATTTCAGAAGTGCTGCGGTAGTTCAGATTTCAAAACAAGGGTTAAATTTGGTTTCAGCAAAGACTGCAGACCATTATAGCATTTCCAGATAATGCTATAATGGACCTGAGTTCAATATTAGCCTATAAGTTCAATTACAGCAACTACAGCATTTCAGAAATGCTGTAATAGCTATTTTTACACAAATTTTGTTCAAAACAGAATCTATAGCATTTCTGAATGCTATTAAAAGTTAATTTCAGGTGTTAGTGTATTTCCAGCAATTAAATAACTTTAATTTAAAACACATAAACATTTTAAAAATCATATTTTAACGTGTAAAATGTTTATTTACATATCATTTAACATATATCTTTTTCACAATAAATTTCTTATAATTAAATCCAATCTTCAACAATTTACTTAATAAGTTTAAGTGTAAAAGTTCCAATTCTTCACATTTCAACAAATAGACTTAACACTTCAAATTTAAATTACCATTTCACAATTTAACAAAATTTCCAATTTTATTTAATTAACTTAAACCTTTAATTAAAACCAAATTTCACATTTCCTAGTCAAGTTATATTTTAAAAGATCACTTTTAAACATTCATTTATTTAACCACTTAAATTCATAGAAAAATTAATAATACTTTAATAAATCACTTAAATTCAAATTTAATCAAATTATCATATTTACCATTTCCAAATAAAATTTAATATCCATTTTATTTATATAACTTAAATATCATTTTTAACCAAAATTCCAAATTTCCAACTTAAGTTATATTTCAAAAATCCAGTTAAACCATTCATTCATTACATTTTCAACACATAGAAAAATCATAATTTCTATATTTCAAAACATTTCAAAATCTATTTAAATCAAATTTCATAAATTTATAATTTTTAAAATACTTAAAAATATCCAAAACACTTTATAAAATAATCACGGGCCTGTATAAAATTTTCTAACCTAGGTCAAGTGATACGGATATGTATCATTTAAATCCGCAGTTAAAAAAAAAGAAAAATCCGGGTTCTATCATTTCAAACCCGCAATCCCAAGTTAAAATAAATTAAATAAAAATCATTCAGGCTTATCATTTCAGCCCATAACAATTTTTCCCTATTCTAAAGTCCGTTCGGGTATGTATCATTTCAACCCATAGTGATTCTAATCTATAGGGAACTTGCAATGGTGATAACAGATATAAATAACATAATAACATTAAATAACAGTAACATATGATATAACAGGTGTAATAACAGGTGTGAACATCATATGATAATAATATAAGCATATATAACATGATAATATATTTCTACAGATTCGCGGGGTGCCAATTTACTAGTTATATAGGTACATATTGTCCGGTGAGAATAACTCACCTTTTTATGCTGGAGTTAGCGATCAAAACACACAGAATAGATTCCATAAAGCACGACAAACATGATACAGCATGACTTTTGATTTGAATGAATATAGAGCCTTGATATTTATCTTGTAAACAATAACCAAAACAAGACAATATATACATAAATATTTAACACAAACAATGTTGAAAAAATGAAGATAAGAGACAACAAAGGAATGAATGTTTTTGCCTTGCTTTCTACACTTGCTAGCATGACTTAGGGAATGTTTTGGTTCAGGTTTGGACATGGTTTTGGGTCTGGTTTGGACCTAAAAAGGCATGGCTACAGGGCAAGAGCAAGGTGGAGGTTACAAGCATGAGAATACAAGGGGTCTAGGCTTGACAGTGGAGTTTTGGTGCACCACAAGGCTCGTCTACATGCATTGTTTGGCTCGGATCTTCATGTTTCAGATCTGGACAGAGGTGGGGAGGGGTGTGTCAAGGTCAGGTCAGGGGAGTGGTGGTGGCTATGGTGGTGGTTTGGGTGGTGGTTGAAGTGGATGAGCATGTAGAGGTGAAATAAGTATAGATCTAGGCATCTAGGTTGTAGTTTGAGGGGTTTGACCATCATTTGGGGTTCGGCTATGGTCAGATCTGGTGGGGTAGATGGTGGTGATGGTAGGGAAGAGATGGAAGGAGGTGGTGGCCATGGAATAGGGGGAGAGCCGCTCCAATCAGGGGAGAAAGCAAAGCAAATTTGCATAGAAAATAGGAGAAAAAGTAGAAAGAAGAGAGGGATTTACCTAATTTTTTTGCAAGATGGAGGCCATGATTTTTTTTGGGTTTAGGAGCTTTGGAAATTCGTGAATGAGGGAAAAAAAAGTGGCAGCTGAAGAAATGAGGAGATGTGGCCAATTGAATGAAAAGTTAGGTTAAAAAGTAGAAGGGTTAGAAAATAAAAGGGCCTTAGGAAGATAGAAAGTTTAAGGCCTTTCAAATTTCTTTAATTCATTTTTATAAGTTTATATTTCTGGTAATAACATTAATTCCAGTTAAAAATTCGAAAATTTGATAAAATATAAAAATATATATAATATTTATTGATTATATAAAGTAGAATTAAGGAAAATAATTAAAACAGTGAACTAGACTAGAAAATTTTGAAATTGAATAGAATAAATTTTAGAAAATTCATATGAGCTTGCAATATATTTTTAAACATAAATAATAACATAAAATAAAAATATATTCACAAAGTAAATATTTAAAATTAAATTTACATATAATTTTTAAATGAAGAAAATAGCAGAAATTAGGAAAACAGCCCTTAAAAATGGAAAATCAACACGGTAAATTTTGGAAAAATTATATTATCATTTAAAAATATTAAAATACAAAAATATACATAAAATAACATATTTACACATATTAAGATAAAATATAAGAAAGAAAAATATGATTTATAAAATTTAAAATAGGCAAAATTGCACAATAAAACAAATTATACTAAAAATTGAAATGTACATAACTTTTACATTTTAACTCCGTTTTCAACGAAACGAAAAGCAGTATTCATGTTATTAAATCTATTTTCATAATAAAAGATAAAATTTATAATTTCAAATATTTAAAATTTAAATTTAAAAGTCCAAGTTTTACTATTTTAACCAAAATTCACTTTTCTGGAAATATTAAATTTAGTCATATTTGGAATTCTAATCCACATACAAAATCAAAGTTTTTATATTTACAATAACAAAATTTATTCTTTTCATAAATAAAGCTTTTAAATCTAGAAATCAATTTAAAAATAATTGTAAAATACAGGTTTGTTACACTCTCCCCCACTCAAAACTTTTCGTCCCCGAAAAGGAACGAGGTACGGGAAAGCACAGAAAAAGATAGAATGAATAGAATTAAGACAAGATGATAAGAAAATTGGAATTACACCTGATAACTATTGTTATAGGTAAGTTTAATAAGATGGTGGTGATCAAATCAAGAATATAAGCACGAAAAAATCCTCTAGAGTCTGAATCTCCCTGTTCACTTGACCGACGGTCTATGAATGGAAAACAGTGTTCAAATCCGGATGAGTAACAAAGATTATCAAAGATTACAGAAAGATTTCTAAACAGAAAGATTATGGAAAGATGCTTATACCAGCCTTTAGCAAGATGAGGGAAAATAAGGACAACCAAAAGATGGTTTGAAAAACAAAATAAGATAATAATTTGAAACCATAATGCTTTGAAATCATAACAATTTAGGGATGTTTATCATTTGGAAATCATACTACTAAGATCATAACACTTGGAAATGTTATTCTAAAAAAAACATAATACTTAGAAAATCATAACACCTTTTAAAATAATCTTTATTTAAAATATTTTAATTCATTTAAAAGTTGTAACATTTCTAAGTTCATTCAATTATAAAAATTTCCAAAACATTGTATTTTCAAAACAGCAGCATTTATAAAATGCTACAGTAGATATATTAATATTTCAAATCAGTTTAATTTCAAAAATATTCATTTAGATATCATTTAACTTATGCCTTATTAAACATACTTTTATGAATGGAATATCCAAATTAAACTATACTTCGTTTATTAAGTCAAAAGCTCACTATTTTACTTAGCTCTTAATTTAACACATAACCTAACACTTTATTTAAAATACCCATTTGATAAATAGATATTCCTTCAATAAGTTACACTTAAAATTTCCATTTGAAAACCAAATTCTCAATTATCAAATTTTTTTGTGATGTAAAAATACATTTTAACTATTTAAATCATAATTGTTTATTTTTCAAGACATATCAATTTCATAAATAAAATATTTATCATAGCAAATATAACAATCAAATTTCTTTACACATTTATTCATTTAGACATCAATTAAACTATGATTTCAAGTTAAATAAACTTTATTACAAAATGTCCAATTCAAATGTATTTTATTTTATCTATTCCAAAGATACATTATTTATTATACAACATATTCATTTCAGGAAATAACCTTTATTAAAATTCCTAGGTTAAACTTAAGGTTCCATATTAAATCAAATTTGATTATTAAGTTATTTAAATAAAATCTCTTTAGATTCCTTTTTCAATATTTACCTCTGTTAATCTTTTATAACTAAAATTTAAGTGTATAACCTGTATTATAACCACTCAAATTTTATTTATAAAAATCCCTTTTTATATTATATATTATCCAATTTCATATTCAACTTCTGTGTAATTTTGGTAAGTTATATTGGAATGAAATTGTATGTTATACAAATAAAACTTTCCAATTCAATTATCTCAAGTTTGAATCATTTATTCAAAAAATTTAATTTTCTTTTTATAACTGAAATTATTCTTTAAGATAAAATGTAAGAATTAAATTTTCGATTCCCTTCAAACCATTAAGAGATAAATAAATATATGTATATAATATGTCAAATCAAATTTAAATCAAATATATATATATATTATAAATTCAGTCATATTTTAGAGATTCAAATCAATTAGATTTTCCAAAACAAAGCTGTAGCAAGTCTTCAGAATGGTTTCTTCACTTCGAAACTCGAAAATGAACGTCGATGATGCTGCAGTCATCACCAAAATTATTTTCCAGCAACAAAGAGAAGAGCACTAAATATTTTTACTTAAAAATCCTTTTAAAACTTTAAACACAAGGTTTGAAATCCATCGGAAATTAAATTCTTAAATTTCTTGTTTTAAATTCATTTCAGTTCCCAAATAAATTTATAAACAACTTTTTATAAATTCATTTATAGAACAATAAATGATAAATCAAGTATTATCATTTGAAATAATCAATTTAAATCAATTTATTAAGTTCCATAAATTTACTTATATAAAAAAATTTATTCCATTAACCAAATTTAAAAATAATATTGTGTCAGTTTGTTCTGTCAAAGTGTTTTAGAAATCCTATCGATAGCGTTGATCAGACGAATCGATCGGAAGCCCAAATCAACATCAACAACTCAAACAACACAATATAAAAAAACAAAACATAGATTTACAAGTACAATTTAAAAATGTTTGGAGATAGTTTAGAAACAAAAGACAAGATGGTTAAACAGAGTAGAGAGATGGGTAAGCTTAGATCAAATGTGGATTTTCTGGGGTAAATCTACCTTAGATCTCAAGAGATAGAGTTTGGAATAACAAAAGATATTAGCATCTAAACCAAGGATAGATATAAATCTCTGGTGAATCGATGCAAATTTGTAAAGGAGTTTCCCCCTTTACCAGAAAATTAGAATATTGGCGAGACAGCCAATTCACTATAAAGATCATTCGAAGTGGAGTTATGTGATACTCCAAAATCAAAAGAAGATGAATAGTGAGGGACAAGAATGAATTTTGGAACCGCAGGGAACGTTCCAAAAATTCAAAGGAAATTCGAATCAAGAGGAAAAGATTCAAACTCGAACGAAAGTGATTCTGTAAATAAATCTACTCCATATGCTGTGTTTTGCCTCAAAACCTGGCTCTGATACCAACTGTAACGACCCGATATTTTCAACCGTTCGCATCCATTATAAGTGTATAGGTAGACACTCATGCCGGAGTTGAATTGCTCAAAATACCGCGTTGTAATTAAAATTTGGCAAATCTCAGAATATACAGTAAATAAATATAATCACAGATCACAGACACAGAGTAAAATAATGCAGCGGAAGTAAAAGAAATAGTAGTTCATGAAGCTACTATCTAAATATGTTAGAGTTACATAAGATACAACAGAAGAAATAGAGTACAACAAAAGTCTCAATAAAATAACCAAGTACAAGCTGAGTAGGACAACGGAACTGAAATAGATAGGACAAGACAAGCAGATAATCTCCAGCGATTCAAATCTCCAAGCGAGTGGAAATCCAAATCTGTGAATAACTCAGGCTGACCCGAGCGTAAAGCAAAACACAAAACACTCGAGTCAGGACAATATATACTTATATAATGTAAACCAACTCAAGCGAACTGTAATAAGGGTACAAGTAACTTAGAAGATGCTTGGGACCGCCCATCCTCTAAGGATCCGTTAAAATATCTACTATGTAGTAATATTCGCTATTATAATAGTGTCTAAATAAGTAAAGTATAATCATATAGAAAATAGTGTTAAGGGGATGGAGAACCTTAACGCGGTCGGATCTTAAAATCATAATCGTAGTAAAGCTCGATATGGTAGGTGACACGGCACAACTAGGCAATGCCAGGGTAGATATACCAATTACACACACGGACTGATGGAGCGCATAGCAGCCACTATCGTCCACCTCGAACAACACTCCCAAATCGGAGGATGGCCATCTAATCAATCACAAGTAAGAGTAAATATCGAAGAAATGTGTCTGAGAAGAGGTGCTACCTCACTGGTCCGAGATCGCTCCTGTTTTAGCCACCTTATGCCAACTCACGGGAGTTGGGTCCATGTAACATACCTTAAGAATGTCGCCACCATCCTACTTCATTCTGGAATCTCCACCGCGTACACGGTTGTCAAAGTGGTTTTCGGTATCGACAGAGAGTATGTCCATATCCGATCCCGGTCTCTTTGCCAACCAATCGTTATTATAACCCGTGGTTATAACTTTTAAAAACAATACTTTACTTCAAAATAAAATATCATTTCAAACCATATCTTTATCAAAATATAGATTAAATCAATTCCAAACCATTTCCATATATTTAAATTTTCATATCATTTCAAAACTTCATTTCAAATCATTTTAATATAATAAAATATCATATCCTTACAAAACTTCATTTCAAATCATTTTAATATAATAAAATATCATATCCTTACAAAACTTCATTTCAAATAATTTTAATAAAATAAAATATCATATCCTTACAAAACTTCATTTCAAATCATTTTAATAAAATAAAATATCCTATCAGTTCAAATCCAAATATTCTACTTTAAATACCTTTTAAATTCAAAGATATCGTTCATTTACTATCATTTCAAATCACCTTTAAATAGTTTATATTCCAATCAAAATAATTTATTTAAACCTTTTAAAAGTGTAATTATTATATTTTCAAATCAAGTATTCAATTTCCAAAGTTTCAAACCATTCTGAGTTCGTTTACTAAATCAAAAACCCTAATTATTAAAATTTCAGCATTTCACAGCATTTAAAAACAATTGTTATAAGTTATATATGAAAACATTTTTAATTCAGTGAAGACAGCACTTAAAACTGCTGTTAAAACTCAGTTTTAGTTGAATTATAGTTCAAAACAGAAAAGACAGCATTTCAGAAGTACTACGGTAGTTCAGATTTCAAAACAAGGGTTAAATTTGGTTTCAGCAAAGACTGCAGACCATTATAGCATTTCCAGAGAATGCTATAATGGACCTGAGTTCAATATTAGCCTATAAGTTCAATTACAGCAACTACAACATTTCAGAAATGCTATAATAGCTCTTTTTACACAAATTTAGTTCAAAACAGAATCTATAGCATTTCTAAATGCTATTAAAAGTTAATTTCAGGTGTTAGTGTATTTCCAGCAATTAAATAACTTTAATTTAAAACACATAAACATTTTAAAAACATATTTTAATGTTTAAAATGTTCATTTACATATCATTTAACATATATCTTTTTCACAATAAATTTCTTATAATTAAATCCAATCTTCAACAATTTACTTAATAAGTTTAAGTGTAAAAGTTCCAATTCTTCACATTTCAACAAATAGACTTAACACTTCAAATTTAAATTACCATTTCACAATTTAACAAAATTTCCAATTTTATTTAATTAACTTAAACCTTTAATTAAAACCAAATTTCACATTTCCTAGTCAAGTTATATTTTAAAAGATCACTTTTAAACATTCATTTATTTAACCACTTAAATTCATAGAAAAATCAATAATACTTTAATAAATCACTTAAATTCAAATTTAATCAAATTATCATATTTACCATTTCCAAATAAAATTTAATATCCATTTTATTTATATAACTTAAATATCATTTTTAACCAAAATTCCAAATTTCCAACTTAAGTTATATTTCAAAAATCCAGTTAAACCATTCATTCATTACATTTTCAACACATAGAAAAATCATAATTTCTTTATTTCAAAACATTTCAAAATCTATTTAAATCAAATTTCATAAATTTATAATTTTTAAAATACTTAAAAATATCCAAAACACTTTATAAAATAATCACGGGCCTGTATAAAATTTTCTAACCTAGGTCAAGTGATACAGATATGTATCATTTAAATCCGCAGTTAAAAAAAAAGAAAAATCCAGGTTCTATCATTTCAAACCCGCAATCCCAAGTTAAAATAAATTAAATAAAAATCATTCAGGCCTATCATTTCAGCCCATAACAATTTTTCCCTATTCTAAAGTCCGTTCGGGTATGTATCATTTCAACCCATAGTGATTCTAATCTACAATGAACTTGTAATGGTGATAACAGATATAAATAACAGAATAACATTAAATAACAGTAACATATGATATAACAAGTGTAATAACAGGTGTGAACATCATATGATAATAATATAAGCATATATAACATGATAATATATTTCTACAGATTCGCGGGGTGCCAATTTACTAGTTATATAGGTACATATTGTCTGGTGAGAATAACTCACCTTTTTATGCTGGAGTTAGCGATCAAAACACACAGAATAGATTCCATAAAGCACGACAAACATGATACAGCATGACTTTTGATTTGAATGAATATAGAGCCTTGATATTTATCTTGTAAACAATAACCAAAACAAGACAATATATACATAAATATTTAACACAAACAATGTTGAAAAAATGAAGATAAGACACAACAAAGGAATGAATGTTTTTGCCTTGCTTTCTACACTTGCTAGCATGACTTAGGGAATGTTTTGGTTCAGGTTTGGACATGGTTTTGGGTCTGGTTTGGACCTAAAAAGGCATGGCTACAGGGCAAGAGCAAGGTGGAGGTTACAAGCATGAGAATACAAGGGGTCTAGGCTTGACAGTGGAGTTTTGGTGCACCACAAGGCTCGTCTACATGCATTGTTTGGCTCGGATCTTCATGTTTCAGATCTGGACAGAGGTGGGGAGGGGTGTGTCAAGGTCAGGTCAGGGGAGTGGTGGTGGCTATGGTGGTGGTTTGGGTGGTGGTTGAAGTGGATGAGCATGTAGAGGTGAAATAAGTATAGATCTAGGCATCTAGGTTGTAGTTTGAGGGGTTTGACCATCATTTGGGGTTCGGCTATGGTCAGATCTGGTGGGGTAGATGGTGGTGATGGTAGGGAAGAGATGGAAGGAGGTGGTGGCCGTGGAATAGGGGGAGAGCCGCTCCAATCAGGGGAGAAAGCAAAGCAAATTTGCATAGAAAATAGAAGAAAAAGTAGAAAGAAGAGAGGGATTTACCTAATTTTTTTGCAAGATGGAGGCCATGATTTTTTTTGGGTTTAGGAGCTTTGGAAATTCGTGAATGAGAGAAAAAAAAAGTGGCGGCTGAAGAAATGAGGAGATGTGGCCAATTGAATGAAAAGTTAGGTTAAAAAGTAGAAGGGTTAGAAAATAAAAGGGCCTTAGGAAGATAGAAAGTTTAAGGCCTTTCAAATTTCTTTAATTCATTTTTATAAGTTTATATTTCTGGTAATAACATTAATTCCAGTTAAAAATTCGAAAATTTGATAAAATATAAAAATATATATAATATTTATTGATTATATAAAGTAGAATTAAGGAAAATAGTTAAAACAGTGAACTAGACTAGAAAATTTTGAAATTGAATAGAATAAATTTTAGAAAATTCATATGAGCTTGCAATATATTTTTAAACATAAATAATAACATAAAATAAAAATATATTCACAAAGTAAATATTTAAAATTAAATTTACATATAATTTTTAAATGAAGAAAATAGCAGAAAATAGGAAAACAGCCCTTAAAAATGGAAAATCAACACGGTAAATTTTGGAAAAATTATATTATCATTTAAAAATATTAAAAGACAAAAATATACATAAAATAACATATTTACACATATTAAGATAAAATATAAGAAAGAAAAATATGATTTATAAAATTTAAAATAGGCAAAATTGCACAATAAAACAAATTATACTAAAAATTGAAATGTACATAACTTTTACATTTTAACTCCGTTTTCAACGAAACGAAAAGCAGTATTCATGTTATCAAATCTATTTTCATAATAAAAGATAAAATTTATAATTTAAAATATTTAAAATTTAAATTTAAAAGTCAAAGTTTTACTATTTTAACCAAAATTCACTTTTCTGGAAATATTAAATTTAGTCATATTTGGAATTCTAATCCACATACAAAATCAAAGTTTTTATATTTACAATAAAAAAATTTATTCTCTTCATAAATAAAGCTTTTAAATCTAGAAATCAATTTAAAAATAATTGCAAAATACAGGGTTGTTACCTTATTACATTAAATCTATATTTAGTTCAATTAATGTGGAATTTAATCCTAATTGCTTACCATTTAATTCATTAATTATTGATTACCTTCAAAATAAAGATAAAATTTGATTCCCAAATATTTGATTTGATTGCCATCTTTACTATGCCCATTATTACTTAACTTCAAATTTACAATTTCATGCAATTTTAACCTTTATAACTGCATTATTGCACAAATATCGTTACTTATCAATTTACATTAACTTTATCACATTAATTTTCATTCAACTACTATTCGATATATTTTATTTATTGGTTCAATGTTTATTTCAAAATTTTCATTTATTACTTCCAAATATTCGTTTTCATTTATAAATGTCGTGTCAATTTCTTCTTTTATTGCATAACCTCATTTATTATCATTCATTTATTTATAGTTTTTATGCTTAATCAAATTTCTTAGTCTCTCAATTGTTTACTTAAGTTTTTAACCATTTATTTATAATACTTTCCTTTCTATTATATTCTATTAGAAACAATTTCAATTATACATAAGTTTTTAATACTAGAATAACAAATTCTCATTTATTCAAGAAGTCCATTCTAGTAAATATTTTTTTACTAATGATTTTCTAATTCAACATTTCCATTTGTTGCTTATATTAAATTCCTTAGCCTAGAATACAATTCCCATTACTTCAATGCATCGTAATTTTCATTTTTTTATTTTTAATACTTAGCTTTAAATTTCAAATGTTACATTTCATTTCTACATTCACTTTAATATGAATTATAAACATTTTAATTTCTTCCTAAATTAAATTACAAAATTCTTTAAATTTAACTAAATTTATTTACCAAAATTTACGGGTCGTTACACTCTCCCCCACTCAAAACTTTTCGTCCCCGAAAAGGAAAGAAGGGGAAAGAAGACTTTAAGAAATCTATATATCTTATTCAAACATTTCTTTATAAACAATTAAATTTTCAACATTTGTTACTTATATTAGAATATACAAATTTACAATCATTATATCTTTTTATACTTAAATTATTGAAGTTTGGAAAAACATTTCAAAATAATTTCTAAGTCCAAAATTTTACGGAACATTTCGGCAGAGTCTCCTTTGTACGGAGATGCTCGGAAGAAAATATAATATAAATATAACAATATATAACATATATTTTCCAAAATAATATATAACCCAACACGGGAAAACAATATAATAGCGCTATAAACTGTAATTCGAAAACGTACCTATTTGTCGGGCAATTAACGCTTATATTAACCTATTTATCGTGCAATATACTGCTTTTGGTTCCATAACCTGCATTTTACTTATATAATCTAAAAGGGTTAACAATTATATAAGATGAAATATTTAAGGTTGTTTCAATCACAACAACAATCAATACACAAACACTTGCAACAAGGCATACAACCATAAAATCAATCATTCATTCATATCAAACAAAACAAATAGTTGTTCAGGTTCATAACTTTAAATTGTACAGAATGAAGAATAAACTACTAAGTGTACCTTTCACTCAGCAGTCTTAGGTGAAACTAAATAGATTATTCCTACATCCAAACAATATTAAAGTATCCTTCCCCAAACAACCATAAGCCAAACAAACAATAAATTCAACAATAGATCAAGTTCATTATTATTAATTTCATTCCGTATATTGTTGTTTGATTTCCTCTTTATTCATTTTTTTTTATCCATTCAACCAAATTCCTTGGTAGGTAAATTTATTTCTTAAGTTTTACAGTCATTTTCCAGTATTCATCTTTTATTCTAAGGTAACATCAACCTATTACTTAAGTTTATTATTATTTATATATAACATTTAAGTCCATAACAACTAGAACATCAATACTTATTAATTTCATTTATTCATTTTTAAATTAATTTACTTTGCATATTTATTCATTTACTTGATTTTATTTATTCATTTATTAATAATATTCATGTTCAATTTAGTTACTTGGCATAACAGTTATACTTTAATTCTTATTAATAAAAGAAATTTACTGAATATTTCATTACATAAGTTTACTTGTACAATTTACTATACATTTTCTTATTAAACATTTTCAACTTTTATAAATTTTTGGTAAGTTATATTTATGCTTTTAAAGAATGAAATTGAAAGTTATACAAGTTTTCTCATTTCTTTTAATTATTTTAATGTTCAATAATTATTTCCTTTATTTCATAGGTTACAATTTCAACTTTCATTTAATACCATTTATATCCTAGCATTAAATCTCTTATTTCCTTTAGAGGTTTCAATTTATTCATTACCTACGTTCCAATTCACTTCAGTAATTTGGACTATTTATTAATGGAAACTTAAGAATTAAATACTGGGTTTTAATTAAAATCATTTTAAAATAACCGATAAACATATGCTTGCAATTTATATATCCAATTATATTTAAAACAATTTAAAATATTTATATATATTATTTTTTTGAAAAAAAATCTTGTAGTAAAACCGCTACAGTGGCCTTTCCCCTTCGAAACTCGAAAATGAATGTCGATGATGCGGCCGCCATCACCGAAATTATTTTCCAGCGATAGAGAGGGAAGTACACAACTTATTTTTCCAAAATCTTCCTTACAACAATTATTCCAAATCATATTGAAATATTTATAGAAAATACTTATAAATAATATTATTATATTCCAACATTATTCGAAAGAAATTTCCAAAAGCCAGGAACTTAAGTTCTAAATTTCCAATTTTTATTCATTTTGTTTTCAATCTTATTTCAACTATTATTAATATTTTCATTACTTAACACCCAATCTATAGCAACCAAATATATATCTATATAAAATATTTTACTTTATATATAGAAAATATAATAGGCAAAATTATTTCATTCACTTATATTAAAACAAATATTATGTCGGTCTGCCCTATTAAGTGTTTAGAAATCCCTATTGATGTCATAGCGTCCCATGCACCAACCAGAATTTATAAATACAAAATGGAACAGATTAACACAATATTAAAACCTTTTTATAACACTAACAAATACGCTCTCTCATATATATACACTCAGCGACCCATCATAGGGTATTACTACCCTATTAGTAAAGAGTCAGACCCCACAAAGCTAAGGTTTATCGCTAAACCAAAGCTCTGATACCAACTGTAACGGACCGCGTCAGTGGGGTAACGCCCACCATAGCATACAGTTGTACCTGTGTTCTGCCTTTACAGCCAGCCTCTCGACTGCACCAACCCCGTAGGGACATGTAGGAGTAAGAGTCATCCGCTCGCTACCAAACCAAATGCGAGAACCCCCTATCATGCTGCACCCTCTAAGTGCATAGGCAGACACACATGCCGAATTAAACCATACAAAAGGGTGGATGGTTATGGGCTAAATAAGAAAAAATGGAGAAATAAAAGAAACAAAATAGAATCTTGCAGCGGAACGATAAAATATAATAATCAAATAACAGTTCATGAAGCTGTTTTACAAAACATTTAATTATACTTATACAATACATATCAGAGTTACACATACCAGAGAATGATAATTATGTAGCGGAATACAATGGTGTAGTAGAATATATAACAAATAGTAATAATAAAATCTTCGTCTTCGTCCTTCAGAAATAGGGCCTTCAAATCCTGAAATGCTCAGGCTGACCCGAGTGAATTGAAAAGACAAAACACTCGAGTCAGAACTAAAAGATCTTATGTAAGTTAAATCAATGAAACAAATATGAGTGTAAACGGCGTCAGAGATGTTTACGGGGTTTGACATCTCCTATCCAGTGTCTAACGTGAGTGTAGTAACTTAAGAAATGTTCGGGATTCACATCTCTTAAGGATTCGTTAAACTATCTACTATGTAGTAATATTCGCTATTTACAGTAGTGTCTAATCAGTAAAGTATAATCATATAGAAAATAGCGTTAAGGGGATGGTGAACCTTAACGCGGTCAGATCTTTAAACCAAAATCGTAGTGGGTTCGATATGGTTGGTGACACGGCACACAAGGCAATGCCAGGGTAGATATACCAATTACGCATCCGGACTGGTGGTGACGCATAGCAGCCACTACCGCCCACCTCGAACAACATTCCCAAATCAAGGGTGGCCACCAAATCAATCATAAGTAATAGAATGGTATCGAAGAAGTGTTTCCGATCAGAGGTGCTACCTCCTTGGTCCGTCAATCGCTCCTGTTTTAGCCACCTTATGCCAACTCACGGGAGTTGGGTCCACGTATATACCTTAGGATCGTCGCCACCATCCTACTTCATTCTGGAAACTCCACCGCGTACACAGTTGTCAAAGTGGTTTTCAGTATCGACAGAGAGTATGTCCATAACCGATCCCGGTCTCTTTAACAACCAAACGTTATTATAACACCGTGGTCATTTAAAAATATATATACTTTTAAAACACAATCATTGCCCTTTCAAAACATATTCTTTATTTCAAATAGTATATACTTAAAACCAAAATATTTTTTTTTTCAAAACATATCCTTTACTTCAAAATAGTATATACTTTAAACCAAAATATAATTACTATTTCAAACCCAAATTATCAATGTATTATTTCCATTTCAAAACCCAATTCAATAATATATCATTTCCATTTCCAAAACAATTCAATAATATCTTATTTAAATAAAACCAAATTTCCAATCACTAATCTTTCTTAAACTTAGATAATTTGAAATATTCTTTTAAATCATCTTAGACCCAAACACCATTTTTGAAGTCATATTCTATATTTCAGTTTCAGTAGGTTTCCAATCAATATATTCACAGATAATTCTTAAATAAATTCCATTTCAAATAAATTCATTTTCCAACCCATATTACTTTCAAAGTTATAACAATTTTGAAAACCAATACTTTGAAAACAATAATACCTTAATTTCAATAAAACATTTCAATTTTGATATATTTCAAGACTTTAAATATTCCAAAATTTCCAACCAAATCTAATAATCTTATATATACCTTAATTCAATTTACAATTATTGAGTTTAGAAATATTTATTTAATAAATTCAAGATCACTTAAATAAAGCTCAAATTTGAAATATTCGTAAATCAAACTTAAAACATCATCAAGTTATACATAGCTTAAATTTTAACTTTAACCATATATAAAATAATATTTATATAATATCAAAATTAGTATATATATAAACCTTTATTTTCCAAAACCCATAGAAAATCACTTTAAAATATTTTATATATAGACCACGGTGCCTGTATATAATTTTCTATCCTATGGTCAAGTGATACAGATATTTATCATTTCAATCCGTAATTTTAAAAATAAAAGTTTACGGTTATATATCATTTCAAACCGCAATCTCGAATGGAATGAAAATGCATAATAACTTGCAGTTCATATACAATATAAAATAAAGCATCCATTCATCCAAATATCAATAAACAACCATTTTTTACAATCATCATCCAATTTAAACAAAACATCAATATAAAGCATATAAAATATAACAGGCATCAACGAATAGTTTATATTCAATAAAAATTAATAACTGTTAACTGGCAGTTTATATGCAATAATAAATAAATTTAACTGTCAAATTATATGCAATAATAAAATTAAATAACAATTTAATTTAAATAAATGCTATCTAACTGAGATGATGATTAAATATATTCTCAAACAATCATAGATAAATTTTAAATCACATCAAAATTTAATATAACAAACATAAGAACACTTAGAAGTTGTGAGTGGGTTAAAACACTCACCTTTGATTTTAGCCCCAAAAATCCAAACAGAAGTGCAAAAAAAAAATCTCCAAATTCAACCAATCAATTTCATGTTGTGTTCTCTCAAGATAAGTGTAACAACCCTGTATTTTACAAATATTCTTAAATTGATTTTTTTCCAGATTCAAAAGCTTTATTTATGAAAAAGAATAAATTTTGTTATTTTAAATATAAACTTTGACTTTGATGTGGATTAAATTTCAAATATGACTAAATTTAATATTTCCTGAAAATGTGAATTTTGGTCAATAGTCAAACTTTGACTTTTAAGTTTAAATTTTATGTAACGACCCGTATTTTCACGGATCGAAAAGTTCGTCAAATCTGGAGTTTTAGCATTTTTAGCCATTTCAGATTTTAGGCAATTTTTGGCTAAGTCCTAAGTCGTTCACGACTTAGCATAAGTCGTGAGTCGTATACGACTTAGGAGGTGGGAGTGTTGACACAGGGCTTGGAGTTAGGTCGTTAGACGACTTAAGGAAGACTAGTTGTTGGCTTTGGTTAGGTCGTAGGCGACCTAAGGGGTTAAGTCGTGACCGAGTCATATGTTAGGTCACACGCATTCATAAGTCGTTGCCGAGTTTAGTGTTTGTTCGATGAGTCGTATTCCAGTAAGCTGTTGAGTCATGAGCGACTGAGGAGTTAGCGGTCATAAGTCGTAGAAGCATAGATGTGATGAGTCGTATCTTCTGCCAAGTATAAGTCGTGACCGAGTTAACTAATAAGTCGTAGAATGAGTTGTCTCGTCTAACCAGCTAAGTCGTATCCCAGCAGGTTGTTAAGTCGTTAAGTCAGATAGACGAAGGTGTTAAGTCGCAACCGACTTAGTGGTTGAGTCGTACCCATGTGTCTGATGAGTCGTACCAGTTCTTTGATGAGTCGTAGGTTGAACTCTTTGTTAAGTCGTATCTTCTGATGAGTCGTAGCCTTGGTGTTGAGTCAGAAGATGCTATAAGTCGTATACGACTTAGGAGATGGCTGTTTTATCGTGAGTCGTAGACAGATGAGGATTAAGTCGTAGGAGCGTGTGTTGACTCGTAGCTTGGTTAAGTCGTAGGGGGTTGTTGAGTCGTAGGGGCTTGAGTCGTGAGTCGGAAACGACTTAGGAGATAGACTAGTTACAACTTAAGGGCAGTTTTCAGCTATAAATAGGAGGGGTTGTTCTCACTTTTTGGGATCCGGATTTTGAAGCGACGAAGTGCTGCCATTTTTAGAGCTCGACTTCTACACTTCTTCACTTCTTTTCTCCACTCTAATCTAGTGCTTCCATCCATCCAAATCGAAGATCAAGATTGAAGATCCAAGAGCTAAAAGTTGAAGATCTTCATCTTTTAAAGAGAGATTTCTTCGTTTGAAGCGGATTCGTGATAGATCAAGCTTGATCCTTTGCTGTCCAGATCTGAAGCGTGTTGATTTGGGTTTGTTTAGGTGATTTGGTGAGTGGTGATTATCTCTCACACGGATCCAAAGGAGTATATCGGATTGTTGGCTCGATTTGGTGTTAAAATAGAGATTTCCATGCATTTTCTTCATCCTATGTGTAGATCCATATAGATCCATTGTTTATGATGATGTTACATCCATTTTATCATATGTTAACCTATGCAAGTTCATTCATCAAGTTTGTAGAGATATAATCCATGTTTTCATGCTTATTGGACTTTCAACTCTTTAATTACGAAAATGCCATTATTGTTATAATTGTCTACTTAGATCATTTTTGAATGCTTGATTGCTTGGATTGATGTTTGATTTGATTGATTGTTATGAACTAGATGATTGATGATTAGATTTAGATCGAAGGTGATTCAAAAGCTAAGGGAAAGGCTCTTGAATTGGAAAAGCTGCTCGTGGCATATGTAGCGGGATGATGAAGCTCCTATGCATAGATTTGATGATGTGAAGTTGAGATGAAGCTTTGCGAGGATGTAATGAAGCGAGGCATCATATGATGAAGACTTGGTCTAATCCAGGCGGGATCATTCCAAGCATGTTGATAACTCGGTGATATGATCCGAGTTAAGGATAATGGATGCTCGAGAGGCGCTTGAGCTAGTATGGCAATAGTCGTCGAGGAGGATGACTAGGAGGTTGAGATCTCATCGTTGTTGAAGGTTCTAGCATGCTCTAAGCAAGAGTACATGGGGACGCCCAAAAGACTAAGTTGATGGTCAAGTACTCTGGGTAGATTCGATAATCCTAGGCACGGGTCACGATGACGTGCGGGAGTTATGTCTAGAACCGGGGTTACCATTAGCCCTTGACGGACGGCTGAAAGAATGTGCCGGTCATTCAATTAACGGTGATATCGCAACAATGATAACAGTGATAGCCGAGTCATGGATGTTTGGTTGTATCGTCATTCGGTCTCAAGAGCGGTATTTCCTGGGTGCTTATCTGACCTTGGTTTTAGACCTTGGGATTTGTACTTGGAAAACATCGCTCTTCTCTCGAGTGACAATTGCTTTACTTTAAATTGTATGCTCTGCTATGTTTGCTTCTGCTTAGTGTGTGTCTGGGGGCTATCACTGTAGAATGAGGTTGGAGTGGGAGGGTTGTATTCCTATTCCTTTGCCTTTATGCTCTTTTGGTATGTTGTTAGTTAATTTACTGCTCACTAAGACTGTTGTCTGACTCAAGGCTTTATGTTTTTAATTCTTATTGCCTTGGGCTGTTCGTCCATTTTGGGACGGGCAGACTAGGTAGCAGGTGACAGGTGCTGTTCTCTTCTCACGATGTTGATATCGAAGACGAGCTGGAGGATTGCATATTATCTTCTTATTATATGTACTGGATATTCCGCTGTTTTGTATTCTCTGAGAGATATGTAGTGAGGCTGGATGTATTGACTATATGGATGCTTGTATTCAACTATTATGGAGTTTTATATGATGTCATTTTGTTCTGTAAAGCTACACTATACATATGTTCTATTGTATTTTGTCCATGCGCTGTGAGTAATACGATAGATTCTTTTGTTTTAAATCTTACCTTGACAATCGTCCATGGTCGCCTGGCACACTTTACAGCGCACTATCTCTAGATTCGGTGCAGGGGTCATGGGCGGTCGTCACATTTGGTATCAGAGCATTGGTTAATCGATTTTACCCAACGCTCGCCGTCGTAACTACGTATGAGAGACGTAATTGTATTTTGATGGATGATTACTATATATAATATAGTAGCTTAGTAGAGTTTGAGTCCTTCATGCAGTTGTTTCTCTAGATGTTCTAATCATTCCTTTTTATAGATATTGAGAATGAGTCAAAAAGGGAAACCAGCTGCTAGGGAAGGCCGTGCTACTGAAGGGGCTGCTGATTATGTTGCTATGTTCGAAACCATGATGACTTCGATCAGGAGAAGGATGTCAGCCCCGGGGCCATCAGTAGATGTTGGGGATCAAGTACAGGCTCCAAGATTGATGGATCACTTGGACGATTCATTTAGGAAGCTTGTGGAGGAAGCTCTCAGACACGAGAATCTGTTTCCTAAGGAAGGATCTGTTGTTGCTGTAACCAGGGAAGAGTCTAAACCCCAGCAGGGTAGAAACAAGAAGAGGAAGCAGCAGCAGCAGAAGGGTAAAGATGGTCAGAAGAGGCCGAAAGGCGAAGTGACTTGCTACAACTGTCAGCAGAATGGCCATCTCTCCAAGGATTGCAAGAATCCGAAGGCGCCGGCGAAGTGCCACAACTGTGACAAGCCAGGGCATTTCAGGAAGAATTGTCCATAACCGAGTAGGGACAAGCAGATTGTGCAGGCTTATACTTTGGGAGCTGTTCCGTCGTCTTCGAAAGCTCCTACTGCTGAAGAGAAAGGAAAGAGTGTGGTTGTTCAAGGTACTCTTTTCCTATGTGGTGTTCCAGTCAGAGTTTTGTTTGATACTGGAGCGTCGCATTCGTTTGTTTGTAATGAACTCGTAGGCCGGTTAGGTTTGGAACCGGATATTGTTGATAGGCCATTGGTTGTGACTAATCCAGTTGGGGGTTCGTCTTGTTTGTGTATGTTATGCCGTGGTCTAGTTGTGTCGAGTCATGGTTGCTCTTTTGTTTGTGATTGCTTTGTTCTGAACTTTGCGGGGTTCGGAATTATTTTGGGTATGGACTGGCTTAGGAAGTATGCGGCAAAGGTTGATTGCGAAAGGTTGGAAGTGACAGTCGGGAATGTGGAAGGGCGAAAGATTGTGATACGATGTAAGCATGAGGAAGGCGTCTTCATGAGCTTCATGTATTCGCTAGTTGTTCCACGGGATGGACTGTCTTTAGTGCCAATCGCAAATGGATTCGAGGATGTCTTTGACGAAGTCAAAGGGTTGCCGCCGCATAGAGAGATCGAGTTTCGTATAGATCTAGTTGAAGGAGCCAGACCTGTTGTGATGCCTCTTAGGCGGATGGCGCCTAGGGAACAGCAGGAGTTGAGGGTGCAAGTTGATGATCTTTTGCAGAAAGGATTCATTCGGCGTAGTGTGTCCGAGTGGGGTGCACCAGTTGTGTTTGCAACCAAGGCAGATGGGTCGTTGAGATTGTGCGTCGATTATCGTGAGCTGAATAAGGTGACTAAAAAGAACAAGTATCCATTGCCGAGAATAGACGACTTGTTTGATCAGCTTCACGAAGCTAAGGTGTTTTCTCAGATGGATTTGGCAACGGGATTTCACCAGTTGAGAGTAGCAAAGGATAGTGTGCCGAAGACTGCTTTTAGGACACCATCCGGTTTCTTTGAGTGGCTGGTAATGCCGTTTGGATTGACTAACGCGCCAGCATATTTTGTGGATCTTATGAATAGAGTGTTCAGAGATCAGTTGAACAAGTTCGTACTTGTGTTCGTGGATGATATTCTGATTTATTCCAAAACGGAAGAAGAGCACAAGACACACTTGCGTATTGTTTTGGAGATCTTACGGAAACATCAGCTGAAGGCTAAGTTTTCGAAGTGTCACTTCTGGAAGAGTGAAGTGAGGTTCTTAGGCCATGTGATTTCTGGAAATGGAATAGCGGTTGATCCCGCTAAGGTGGCAGCAATCCAGGATTGGGTTAGACCTAAGAATGCATCAGAGGTGAGAAGTTTTCTTGGATTAGCAGGATATTATCGACGGTTTATCAAGGACTTCTCCAAGGTAGCTGCACCGTTAACAGGATTAACGAAGAAGAACCAAGTGTTCAGTTGGGATGCTAAGTGTGAGCAAGCTTTCGGAATCCTGAAAGAGCGACTGACGAGTGCTCCTGTTTTAACTATTCCTAGTGGGAATGATGAGATGGTGGTTTACACCGACGCATGTGGTACTGGACTTGGAGCAGTGCTGATGCAGAAGGATAAAGTTGTTGCGTATGTTAGTCGACAACTGAAGCCGCATGAAAGGAATTACCCAACTCATGATTTGGAATTGGCGGCGATTGTATTTGCTCTGAAGATGTGGAGACATTATCTGTTGGGAGTTCGATTCGAGTTGTTTACGGATCACAAGTCGCTGAAGTATCTTTTCTCCCAAAAGGATTTGAATCTTCGGCAGCAACGTTGGCTAGAGTTTTTAGCATCATATGATTTTGGTATAGCTTATACTCCGGGAAAAGGTAACGCAGTGGCAGATGCGTTAAGTCGAAGACATGCAGGATTGGGAGCCATGTTTTCAGAATGGAAGAGTCTCGAGTATTTAGCTGGATTTGACTTCAGGCCTAGATGTGAATTGGAACCTGAGATGTTGGCAAACTTATCAATAAGACCCACTCTTGTGGAAAGGATTGGCGAGAGCCAAAAGCGAGATGATAAGCTTGTCAAGATTATCCGTGAATTGGAATCTGGATTGGATCCAGAAAAGGATAAAGGATTCGAGGTCGATCGAGAGGGTTGGCTTCGGAAGCAAGGACGACTAGTTGTTCCCGATATAGATGAATTGAGGAGTGAAGTTCTGAAGGAAAGTCATCACTCGAAGTTGACAATTCATCCAGGTGGAAACAAGATGTATTGGGATATGAAGAGAACCTACTATTGGGAAGGTATGAAGAAGGATGTTGGAAATTTTATTTCCAAATGTATGAATTGCCAGTTGGTAAAAGCCGAACAGAAGAAGCCAAGCGGGTTGCTTCAGCCATTAGAAGTTCCTACATGGAAGTGGGAACAAGTGTCGATGGATTTTATTGATGGATTGCCTAGAACCAGAACGGGAAATGAAGGGATTTGGGTCATTGTGGATCGTCTGACTAAGAGTGCACGATTCATTCCTGTTCGATCGACTAGGACTGCATCAAAGTTGGCTGAGTTGTATGTTAAGTGGATAGTTCGATTCCATGGTATTCCGAAGAGTATAGTGAGCGATCGAGATCCATTGTTCACTAGTGGATTTTGGAAGAGCTTCCAGGAAGTTTTGGGAACCGAGTTGTGTTTGAGCATAGCTTATCACCCTCAGACGGATGGTCAGACCGAGAGAGTCAACCGAGTCTTGGAAGATCTTCTTAGAGCTTGTGTTTTGGATTTCGGAGGATCATGGGAAGATCACCTTCATTTGGTCGAGTTTGCGTACAACAACAGTTACCAGTCAAGTATTGGTATGGCACCATATGAGGCATTGTATGGAAGACCGTGTAACTCTCCGACATGTTGGTTGGAAACTGGGGAAAAGTTGATGCTTGGGCCAGAGATGATTCGTCAGACTTCAGATTGTATAGAGATCATTCGGCAACGAATGAAGGCAGCCCAAGATCGTCAGAAGAGTTATGCTGATAAACGTCGTAAGGATTTGGAGTTCGACGTAGGTGAAATGGTTTTTGTGAAGATTTCTCCACTGAAGAATGTTATCCGATTCGGGAAGAAAGGAAAATTGACTCCGAGATTTGTTGGACCATTCCCGATCATCGAGCGAATTGGAAAGCTCGCTTACAGATTGGAGTTGCCAGAGAAGATGTCGAGTGTGCACAATGTTTTTCACGTATCATATCTACGGAAGTATGTGCACGACTCGAATACCGTAGTTTCTGCTGATAGCTGTGAAGATTTCGAAGTTGATCCAGTCGATAGAAGACCTCGTAAGCCGCTTCGTGTTGTTGAAACTGACACGAAACAGCTTAGGAGGAAGGTAGTTAAGTTGCTCAAGATACAATGGAGTGATGATGATAACGACTGTACGTGGGAGGTGGAAGAGAGGATGAAGGCAGCTCATCCTGAACTCTTCAAGGTATGGCCCTACGGTGTCATCTCATCTCGCGATATTGTAACTTGTTCTAAGTCTTAGAATTCTGTACGCTAAGCTAGAATTGGATGCATGGTTTGTTGATTGCTATGGATGGTAGGCGTACAAAATAGTCTTTGATTGCTTTGTTTGCTTGGAATTTCGGGGGCGAAATTCCTAAGGGGGAGAGAATGTAACGACCCGTATTTTCACGGATCGAAAAGTTCGTCAAATCTGGAGTTTTAGCATTTTTAGCCATTTCAGATTTTAGGCAATTTTTGGCTAAGTCCTAAGTCGTTCACGACTTAGCATAAGTCGTGAGTCGTATACGACTTAGGAGGTGGGAGTGTTGACACAGGGCTTGGAGTTAGGTCGTTAGACGACTTAAGGAAGACTAGTTGTTGGCTTTGGTTAGGTCGTAGGCGACCTAAGGGGTTAAGTCGTGACCGAGTCATATGTTAGGTCACACGCATTCATAAGTCGTTGCCGAGTTTAGTGTTTGTTCGATGAGTCGTATTCCAGTAAGCTGTTGAGTCGTGAGCGACTGAGGAGTTAGCGGTCATAAGTCGTAGAAGCATAGATGTGATGAGTCGTATCTTCTGCCAAGTATAAGTCGTGACCGAGTTAACTAATAAGTCGTAGAATGAGTTGTCTCGTCTAACCAGCTAAGTCGTATCCCAGCAGGTTGTTAAGTCGTTAAGTCAGATAGACGAAGGTGTTAAGTCGCAACCGACTTAGTGGTTGAGTCGTACCCATGTGTCTGATGAGTCGTACCAGTTCTTTGATGAGTCGTAGGTTGAACTCTTTGTTAAGTCGTATCTTCTGATGAGTCGTAGCCTTGGTGTTGAGTCGGAAGATGCTATAAGTCGTATACGACTTAGGAGATGGCTGTTTTATCGTGAGTCGTAGACAGATGAGGATTAAGTCGTAGGAGCGTGTGTTGACTCGTAGCTTGGTTAAGTCGTAGGGGGTTGTTGAGTCGTAGGGGCTTGAGTCGTGAGTCGGAAACGACTTAGGAGATAGACTAGTTACAACTTAAGGGCAGTTTTCAGCTATAAATAGGAGGGGTTGTTCTCACTTTTTGGGATCCGGATTTTGAAGCGACGAAGTGCTGCCATTTTTAGAGCTCGACTTCTACACTTCTTCACTTCTTTTCTCCACTCTAATCTAGTGCTTCCATCCATCCAAATCGAAGATCAAGATTGAAGATCCAAGAGCTAAAAGTTGAAGATCTTCATCTTTTCAAGAGAGATTTCTTCGTTTGAAGCGGATTCGTGATAGATCAAGCTTGATCCTTTGCTGTCCAGATCTGAAGCGTGTTGATTTGGGTTTGTTTAGGTGATTTGGTGAGTGGTGATTATCTCTCACACGGATCCAAAGGAGTATATCGGATTGTTGGCTCGATTTGGTGTTAAAATAGAGATTTCCATGCATTTTCTTCATCCTATGTGTAGATCCATATAGATCCATTGTTTATGATGATGTTACATCCATTTTATCATATGTTAACCTATGCAAGTTCATTCATCAAGTTTGTAGAGATATAATCCATGTTTTCATGCTTATTGGACTTTCAACTCTTTAATTACGAAAATGCCATTATTGTTATAATTGTCTACTTAGATCATTTTTGAATGCTTGATTGCTTGGATTGATGTTTGATTTGATTGATTGTTATGAACTAGATGATTGATGATTAGATTTAGATCGAAGGTGATTCAAAAGCTAAGGGAAAGGCTCTTGAATTGGAAAAGCTGCTCGTGGCATATGTAGCGGGATGATGAAGCTCCTATGCATAGATTTGATGATGTGAAGTTGAGATGAAGCTTTGCGAGGATGTAATGAAGCGAGGCATCATATGATGAAGACTTGGTCTAATCCAAGCGGGATCATTCCAAGCATGTTGATAACTCAGTGATATGATCCGAGTTGAGGATAATGGATGCTCGAGAGGCGCTTGAGCTAGTATGGCAATAGTCGTCGAGGAGGATGACTAGGAGGTTGAGATCTCATCGTTGTTGAAGGTTCTAGCATGCTCTAAGCAAGAGTACATGGGGACGCCCAAAAGACTAAGTTGATGGTCAAGTACTCTGGGTAGATTCGATAATCCTAGGCACGGGTCACGATGACGTGCGGGAGTTATGTCTAGAACCGGGGTTACCATTAGCCCTTGACGGACGGCTGAAAGAATGTGCCGGTCATTCAATTAACGGTGATATCGCAACAATGATAACAGTGATAGCCGAGTCATGGATGTTTGGTTGTATCGTCATTCGGTCTCAAGAGCGGTATTTCCTGGGTGCTTATCTGACCTTGGTTTTAGACCTTGGGATTTGTACTTGGAAAACATCGCTCTTCTCTCGAGTGACAATTGCTTTACTTTAAATTGCATGCTCTGCTATGTTTGCTTCTGCTTAGTGTGTGTCTGGGGGCTATCACTGTAGAATGAGGTTGGAGTGGGAGGGTTGTATTCCTATTCCTTTGCCTTTATGCTCTTTTGGTATGTTGTTAGTTAATTTACTGCTCACTAAGACTGTTGTCTGACTCAAGGCTTTATGTTTTTAATTCTTATTGCCTTGGGCTGTTCGTCCATTTTGGGACGGGCAGACTAGGTAGCAGGTGACAGGTGCTGTTCTCTTCTCACGATGTTGATATCGAAGACGAGCTGGAGGATTGCATATTATCTTCTTATTATATGTACTGGATATTCCGCTGTTTTGTATTCTCTGAGAGATATGTAGTGAGGCTGGATGTATTGACTATATGGATGCTTGTATTCAACTATTATGGAGTTTTATATGATGTCATTTTGTTCTGTAAAGCTACACTATACATATGTTCTATTGTATTTTGTCCATGCGCTGTGAGTAATACGATAGATTCTTTTGTTTTAAATCTTACCTTGACAATCGTCCATGGTCGCCTGGCACACTTTACAGCGCACTATCTCTAGATTCGGTGCAGGGGTCATGGGCGGTCGTCACATTTTAAATAGTTTGAAATTATAAATTTTATCTTTTATTATGAAAATAGATTTAATAACTTGAACACTACTTTTCGTTTCGTTGAAAACGGAGTTAAAATGTAAAAGTTGTGTACATTTCAATTTTTAGTATAATTTGTTTTATTGTGCAATTTTGCCTATTTTAATTTTTATAAATCATATTTTCTTTCTTATATTTTATTTTAATATGTTTCAATATGTTAATTTATGTATATTTTCATCTCTAAATATTTTTAAAAAAAATAATAAAATTTTTCCAAAATTTACTATGATGATTTCCTATTTTTAAAGGATGTTTTCCTATTTTCTGTTATTTTCTTCATTAAAAATTATATGTAAATTAAATTTTAAATATTTATTTTGTGAATATATTTTTATTTTATGTTATTATTTATGTTTAAAAATATATTACAAGCTCATATGAATTTTCTAAAAATTTATTCTATTCAATTCCAAATTTTCTAGACTAGTTTACTATTTTAGCTATTTTCTTAATTTAACTTTATATAATTGATAAATATTTATATAAATTATTTTATTTTGATAAAATTTCGAAATTTTATTTGGGATTTTTTTTCCAGAAATATAAAGTATAAAAGGAATTAAAGATATATGAAGAGTTTGATACCTTTTGTGTGCTTAGTCCTTTTGAATTCTACCGTTTCTTTTTCAATCAATACATCTTTTATTTTTTTGCCGTTCTATCCCTCAAATTTTTTTTCCAGCCGACTTCCCCATATTATTCACGAATTTCCAAGCTCCAAAACCCTAAATAAAGTCATGGCCTTCAACTTGAAAAAAAATAGGCAAATCCCTCTTCTCTTTCTACTTTTTTTCCTTACTTTTTCTATGCAATTTTGCCTTGCTTTCTTCCTTGGTTAGATCGGCCTCTCCCCCTTGTTCCACGGCCACCACCTCCTTCCATCTCTTCCAGACCACCACCACCATCTACCCCACCAGATCTGACCATGGCCGAACACCCCATGGCAAGAGACCACCACCAAAATTCACAAAACATCACCTATATGTCCAAATCTAGCCTAGTTTTGTTCCAACACCTCCACCTTCCTTTAGCCGCCACTTCCACCACCAGCCCAGATCTGACCACTACCCCTGCCACATCAACTACCAACATCTGGACCTCTGACCATGACCCTAGAGTCTATGGCCGAACCTAATTGTAGCTTAGAATGTTGAGATTTACCTTGAATTTGCTTTGTTGTGTTGTTGTTCCATCTCCATACCTTTTGCCATCAACAAACTCATGTTAGGCCAACCTTAGCAACCCAGATCTGACCCAAAACCATTGCCTTAGACCTGTAGTTTCCCTCATGGCTGAGCCTAGTAAAGGTTGAAAGCAAGTGCAAGCATTTCTATTTGATTCCGTGCAGTCATTCCTAACATTGATTATTAAAATTTGGGTTGAAAACTTATATTGTTTGGATTGTTTTGTCTTATGTATTCCGAGGAGTTAACCTTGTCTCTCTCACACTCATCATCATCATGGCTAAGAAAATGAACCCCTTGTTTGATCTTTTGAATGGTTAAAGCAAGGTCAAGTAATCTATTCCGTTGTTGCTTCTTAACTTCATTGTTTCAACATTGTTTTGCGTTGAATATTTATGTGTATATTGTCTTGTTTTGGTTATTGTTTACAAGATAAATATCAAGGCTCTCCATTCATTCAAATCAAAAGTCATGCTATATCGTGCTTGTTGTGCTTTCTGGAATCTATTTTGTATGTTTGATCGCTAATCTCCAGCTTTAACAGGTGAGTTATTCTCACCAGACAATATGTACCTATATAACTAGTAAATTGACACCCTGTGAATCTGTAGAAATATATTATCATGTTATACTTGACTATGTTATGATCATATGATGTTTATACACCGGTTATATCATATGTTACTGTTATTTAATGTTATTCTGTTATTTATATCAGTTATCACCACTGCAAGTTCCCTGTAGAATAGAATCACTATGGGTTGAAATGATACATACCCGAACGGACTTTAGAATAAGGGAAGATCATTATGGGCTGAAATGATAGGCCTGAACGATTTTCAATTAAATTTTATTTACTTGGGATTGCGGGTTTGGAATGATAAAACTCGGATTTTTCTTTGTAAACTACGGATTGAAATGATATAGTATCCGTATCACTTAACCTAGGTTAGAAAACTATATACAGGCCCGTGGTTATTTTATAAAGTGTTTTGGATATTTTTAAGTATTTTAAAAATTATAAATTTATGAAATTTGATTTAAATAGATTTTGAAATGTTTTAAAATAAAGAAATTATGATTTTTCTATGTGTTAAAAATGTAATTAATGAATGGTTTAACTGGACTTTTTGAAATATAACTTAAGTTTTGGAAATTTGGAATTTTGGTTAAAAATGATATTTAAGTTATATAAATAAAATGGATATTAAATTTTATTTGGAAATGGTAAATATGATAATTTGATTAAATTTTAATGTAAGTGATTTATTAAAGTATTATTGATTTTTCTATGAATTTAAGTGGTTAAATAAATGAATGTTTAAAAGTGATCTTTTAAAATATAACTTGACTAGGAAATGTGAAATTTGGTTTTAATTAAAGGTTTAAGTTAATTAAATAAAATTGGAAATTTAGTTAAGTTGTGAAATGGTAATTTAAATTTGAAGTGTTAAGTTTATTTGTTGAAATGTGAAGAATAGGACACTTTTACACTAAAATTTATTAAGTAAATTGTTGAAAATTGGATTTGATTATAAGAAATTTATTGTGAAAAGATATATGTTAAATGATATGTAAATGAACATTTTAAATGTTAAAATATGATTTTTAAAATGTTTATGTGTTTTAAATTAAAGTTATTTAATTGCTGGAAATACACTAACACCTGAAATTAACTTTTAATAGCATTCAGAAATGCTATAGATTCTGTTTTGAACTAAAATTGTGTAAAAAGAGCTATTACACCATTTCTGGAATGCTGTAGTTGAACTTATAGGCTAATATTGAACTCAGGCCTATTATAGCATTCTCTGGAAATGCTATAATGGTCTGCAGTCTATATTGAAATCAAATTTAACCCTTGTTTTGAAATCTGAACTACCGCGGCACTTTTGAAATGCCGTCTTTTCTGTTTTGAACTATAATTCAACTAAAACTGAGTTTTAACAGCAGTTTTAAGTGCTATCTTTGCTGAATTAAAAATGTTTTCAAATACAACTTATAGCAGTTGTTTTTAAATGCTGTGAAAGGCTGAAATTTTAATAATTATGGTTTTTGACTTAGTAAACGAACTCAGAATGGTTTGAAATTTTGGAAATTGAATACTTGATTTGAAATTATAATAATTACACTTTTAAAAGGTTTAAATGAATTATTTTGATTGGAATATAAACTATTTAAAGGTGATTTGAAATGATAGTAAATGAACGATATCTTTGAATTTAAAAGGTATTTAAAGTTGAATATTTGGATTTGAACTGATAGGATATTTTATTTTATTAAAATGATTTGAAATGAAGTTTTGTAAGGATATGATATTTTATTATATTAAAATGATTTGAAATGAAGTTTTGTAAGGATATGATATTTTATTATATTAAAATGATTTGAAATGAAGTTTTGAAATGATATGAAAATTTAAATATATGGAAATGGTTTGGAATTGATTTAATCTTTATTTTGATAAAGATATGGTTTGACATGATATTTTATTTTGAAGTAAAGTATTGTTTTTAAAAGTTATAACCACGGGTTATAATAACGATTGGTTGGCAAAGAGACCGGGATCGGATATGGACATACTCTCTGTCGATACCGAAAACCACTTTGACAACCGTGTATGCGGTGGAGATTCCAGAATGAAGTAGGATGGTGGCGACGTTCTTAAAGTATGTTACGTGGACCCAACTCCCGTGAGTTGGCATAAGGTGGCTAAAACAGGAGCGATCTCGGACCAGTGAGGTAGCACCTCTTCTCAGACACATTTCTTCGATATTATACTCTTACTTGTGATTGATTAGATGGCCATCCTCCGATTTGGGAGTGTTATTCGAGGTGGAATGGTAGTGGCTGCTATGCGTATCCATCAGTCCGTGTGCGTAATTGGTATATCTACCCTGGCATTGCCTTGTGTGCCGTGTCACCTACCATATCGAGCTTTACCACGATTATGATTTTAAGATCCGACCGCGTTAAGGTTCTCCATCCCCTTAATGCTATTTTCTATATGATTATAATTTACTAATTAGACACTACTGTATATAGCGTATATTACTACATAGTAAATAGTTTAACGGGTCGTTACAGTTGATATCAGAGCTTTGGCTTTGAGGCAAAACTCAGCATATGGAGTAGATTTATTTACAGAATCACTTTCGTTCGAATTTGAATCTTTTCCTCTTGATTCGAATTTCCTTTGAATTTTTGGAACGTTCCCTGCGGTTCCAAAATTCATTCTTGTCCCTCACTATTCATCTTCTTTTGATTTTGGAGTATCACATAACTCCACTTCGAATGATCTTTATAGTGAATTGGCTGTCTCGCCAATATTCTAATTTTCTGGTAAAGGGGGAAACTCCTTTACAAATTTGCATCGATTCACCAGAGATTTATATCTATCCTTGGTTTAGATGCTAATATCTTTTGTTATTCCAAACTCTATCTCTTGAGATCGAAGGTAGATTTACCCCAGAAAATCCACATTTGATCTTATCCATTAAGTCACGGTTGACCCGGTTAAGGTTGTCCGCGATTTATCTAAGCTTACCCATCTCTCTACTCTGCTTAACCATCTTGTCTTTTGTTTCTAAAACTATCTCCAAACATTTTTTAATTGTACACGAAATCTATAAATCTATGTTTTGTTTTATATGTTGTGTTGTTTGAGTTGTTGATGTTGATTTGGGTTTCCGATCGATTCATCTGATCAACGCTATCGATAGGATTTCTAAAACACTTTGACAGAACAAACTGACACAATATTATTTTTAAAATGTTAATGAAATAATTTTGAAATATAAGTAAATTTTATGGAACTTCATAAATTGATTTAAATTGATTATTTAAAATGATAATACTTGATTTATCATTTATAGCTCTATAAATGAATTTATAAATAGTTGTTTATAAATTGATTTGGGAACTGAAATGAATTTAAATCAAGAATTTAAGAATTTAATTTCCGATGGATTTCAAACCTTGTGTTTAAAGTTTTAAAAGGATATATTATTTAAAGTATTTCCAAGTAGAAATTTGTTTCTAAAGGATTTTTAAGTTTAAAAATTTAGTGCTCTTCTCTTTGTCGTTGGAAAATAATTTCGGTGATGACTGCAGCATCATCGACATTCATTTTCGAGTTTCGAAGTGAAGAGACCGCTCTATAGGCTTGCTACAGTGTTGCTTTGAGGATTTAATTGGTTTGAATTTCTAAAATATGATTTGATTTATATTATAAATAGGTATATGATTTAAAATTGATTTGACATATTATGTACATATATTATTTATCTCTAACTGGTTTGAAGGAAATCGAAAATTAAATTCTTACATTTTTTTCTTAAAGAATAATTTCAATTATAAAAAGAAAAATCAAAAATTTGGATAAATGATTCAAACTTGAGATAATTGAATTGGAAAGTTTTATTTGTATAACACACAATTTCATTCCAATATAACTTACCTAAATTACACAGAAGTTGAATATGAAATTGGATAATATACAATATAGAAATGATTTTAGAAATAAAATTTTGAGTGGTTATAATAAATGTTATACACTTAAATTTTAGTTATAAAGGATTAACAGAGGTAAATAGTGAAAAAGGAATTTTAAAAAGATTTTATTTAAATAACTTAATAATCAATTTGATTTAAAAATGGAACCTTAAGTCTAACCTAGGAATTTTAATAAAGGTTATTTCCTGAAATGAATATGTTGTATAATAAATAATGTATCTTTGAATAGATAAAATAAAATACATTTGAATTGGACATTTTGTAATAAATTTTATTTAAATTGAAATCATAGTTTAATTGATGTCTAAATGAATAAATGTGTAAAGAAATTTGATTGTTATATTTGCTATGATAAATATTTTATTTATGAAATGGATATGTCATAAAAAAAGAATAATAATGATTTAAATAGTTAAAATGTATTTTAACATCACTAAAATTTGATAATTGAGAATTTGGTTTTCAAATGGAATTTTAAGTGTAACTTATTAAAGGAATATCTATTTATGAAATGGGATATTCCATTCATAAAAGAATGTTTTAATAAGTCATAAGTTAAATGATATCCAAATGAATATTTCTGAAATTGAACTGATTTGAAATACTAATATATCTACTGTAGCATTTTATAAGTGCTACTATTTTGAAAATACAATGTTTTGGAAATTTTTATAATTAAATGAACTTAGAAATGTTACAACTTTAAAATGAATATTATTTGACCTTGAATTAAAATGGTTTAAATAAAGATTATTTAAAAAAAAGATGTTATGATTTTCTAAGTATTATGTTTTTTTAGAATAACATTTCCAAAGTGTTATGATTTTAGTAGTATGATTTCCAAATGATAAACATCCCTAAATTGTTATGATTTCAAAGCATTATGGTTTCAAATTTATTATTTTATTTTGTTTTTTCCAAACTATCTTTTGGTTATCCTTATTTCCCTTATCTTGTTACAGAATGGGAAGGCTATTGCTTATACCAGTCTATTTAGAAATCTTTCTGTAATCTTTGATAATCTTTGTTACTCATCTGGATCTGAACACTATTTTTCCATTCATAGACCGTCGGTCAAGTGAAAAGGGGTGATTCAGACTCTAGAGGATCTTTTTCGTGTTTGTGTTCTTGATTTGATCACCTCCATTTTGTCAACTTACCTATAACAATAGTTATCAGATGTAATTCCAATCTTCTTATCATCTTGTCTTAATTCTATTTCATTCTATCTTTTTCTGTGCTTTCCCGTACCTCGTTCCTTTTCGGGGACGAAAAGTTTTGAGTGAGGGAGAGTGTAACAACCCTGTATTTTACAATTATTCTTAAATTGATTTTTTTTCCAGATTCAAAAGCTTTATTTATGAAAAAGAATAAATTTTGTTATTTTAAATATAAACTTTGACTTTGATGTGGATTAGAATTTCAAATATGACTAAATTTAATATTTCCTGAAAATGTGAATTTTGGTCAATAGTTAATGTGACGACCGCCCATGACCCCTGCACTTAAACCTAGAGATAGTGCGCTGCAAAGTGTACCAGGCAGACATGGACGATTGTCAGGGTAAATTAAAACAGCAGAATCTATCGTATTACTCACAGTGCATAGACAAAATACAATAGAATATATATATAGAGAAGCTTCACAGAATAGAATGTCATCATATAAAACTTCATAATAGTTGAATACAAACATCTGAATAGTCAATACAACAAGCCTCACTACATATCACTCAGAGAATACAAAGCAGCGGAACATCCAGTACATATAGTAAGAAATAATATGCAATACACCAGCTCGTCTTCGATATCAGCACCGTGAAAAGCTAGAACAGCACCTGTCACCTGCTACCTAGTCTGCCCGTCCCAAAATGGACGAACAACCCAAGGCAATAAGAATTAAAACATAAAGCCTTGAGTCAGACAACAGTCTTAGTGAGCAGTAAATTAACTAACAACATACCAAAAGAGCATAAAGGAAAAGGAATAGGAATACAACCCTCCCACTCCAACCTCTTTCTATAGTGATAGCCCCCAGACACACACTAAACAGAAGCAAACATAGCAGAGCATACAATTTAAAGTAAAGCAATAATCACTCGAGTCAAGGGTGATGTTTTCCAAGCACAAACCCCCAAGGCCTAAACCAAGATCAGATAAGCACCCAGAAAATACCGCTCTTGAGACCGATGACGATACAACCAAACATCCATGACTCTGGCTATCACTGTTATCTTTGCTTCGGTTTCACCGTTAATTGAATGACCGGCACATTCTTTCAGCCGTCCGTCAAGGGCTAATGGTAACCCCGGTTCTAGACATAACTCCGCACATCATCGTGACCCGTGCCTAGGACTATCGAATCTGCCCAGAGTACTCGACTATCAACAGTTAGTCGTTGGGACTATCGAATCTGCCCAAACGTACCCTTGCTTTGAGCATGCTAGAACCTTCAACAACGATGAGACCCAAGCCTCCTAATCATCCTCCTCGATGACTATTCTCATATCCATCCATTATCCTCAACTCGAACCATTTCACCGAGTTATCCACATGCTTGGAATGATCCCGTCTGGATTAAACCAAGTCTTCATCACATGATTGCCTTGCTTCAACACATCCTCGCAAAACCTCATCTCAACATCACATCATCAAATCTATGCATAAGAGCTTCATCATCCCGCTACATATGCCACGAGCAGCTTTCCCAATTCAAGAGCCTTTCTCTTAGCTTTTGAATCATCTTCGGTCTAAATCAAATCATCAATCATCTAATTCATAGCAATCAACCAAGTCAAACATTAATCCAAACAATCAGGCATTCAAATATGATCTAAGTAGACAATTATCACAATAATGGCAATTTCGTAATTAAAGAGTTGAAAGTCTAACAAGCATGAAATTATGAGAAATATCTCTACAATCTTGATGAATGAACTTGCATAGGTTAACACTTAGTAAAATGGTTGTCAAATCATCATGAACAATGGATCTACATGAATCTACACTTAGGATGAAGAAAATGCATGGAAATCACTATTTTAAACACCAAATCGAGCCAACAATCCGATATACTCCTTTGGATCCGTGTGAGAGATAATCACCACTCACCAAATCACCAAAACAACCTCAAATCAACACGCTTCAGATCTGGACAGCGAAGGATCAAGCTTGATCTATCACGAATCCGCTTCAAACGAAGAAATCTCACTTCAAAGGATGAAGATCTTCAATCCAAGCTCTTGAATCTTCGATCTTGATCTTCGATTTGGATGAAAGGAAGCACTAGATTAGAGTGGAGAAAAGAAGTGAAGAAGTGTAGAAGTCGAGCTCTCAAAATGACAGCACTTTGTCGCTTCGAAATCATGATCCCAAAAAGTGAGAAAAACCCTTCCTATTTATAGCTGAAAATTCACTAAGTCGTAACTCGGCTATCTCCATAAGTCATCTCCGACTTACGACCTAAGACCCCTCCGACCTAAGTCTTGCCCAAACCTTACGACCTAACGACTTACCAAAACTCATCAGTATGCGACTTAACAGATAACTAGGCTACGACTTAAAACAAACCCAAGTCTCTACGACTTAAGACTTAACTTCTCTAAGTCGTCTACGACTTAACGCGTGCGCCTAACCAACCTAACAACTCAGCAGCTAACCTCTAAGTCGTTTACGACCTAACTGGGTATACGGCTTACGACCTAATTACAAGGCCACAACTCAGCGACTTAATAGATATGCACGCGCGCCCCAACTCCTAGGTCGCTCACGACCTAACGGTTTAGCAGTCCTACGACTTACGACTTAGCTGGGTTTCTGACTTAACATAGCACGCGACATATATGCGCGACTTAACACCCTACGACCTAACAACTACGAATTAACAATAGCTACGACTTAACAAACCACTATCCTTAAGTCGCGCCTACCCCTTAAGTCATTCAAACGACCTATCTCCAAACCCTTAACTCGCCATTCCCTGGGTCGCTCCTATTCCCTAAGTCGTATACGACTTACGACCTATACTAAGTCGTGAACGACTTAGGACTTAGCCATATTTTGCCTAAAATCTGAAATGGCTCAACAACACTAAAATTCCAGATTTTGACGAACTTGTCGATCCGTAAAAATACGGGTCGTTACATTCTCTCCCCCTTAGGAATTTCACCCCCGAAATTCCAAACAAACAAAACAATCAAAGACTATTCTGCATGCCTACCATCCATAGCAATCAGCCAACCATGCATCCAATTCTAGCTTAGCATGCAGAATTCTAAAACTTAGAACAAGTTACAATGTTGTTAGATGATACGACACCTTAGGGCCATACCTTGAAGAGTTCGGGATGAGCTGCTTTCATCCTCTCTTCCACCTCCCACGTACAGTCGTTATCATCGTCACTCCATTGTATCTTGAGCAACTTAACTACCTTCCTCCTAATCTGTTTCATGTCGGTTTCCACAACACGAAGCGGCTTACGAGGTCTTCTATCGACTGGATCAACTTCGAAATCTTCACAGCTATCAGCAGAAACCACCGTATTCGAGTCGTGCACGTACTTCCGTAGATACGATACATGAAAAACATTGTGCACACTCGTCATCTTTTCCGGTAACTCCAATCTATAGGCGAGCTTTCCAATTCGCTCGATGATCGGGAATGGTCCAACAAATCTAGGAGTCAATTTCCCTTTCTTCCCGAATCGCATAACATTCTTCAGTGGAGAAATCTTTACAAAAACCCTATCTCCTACGTCGAATTCCAAATCCTTTCGACGCTTATCGGCATAACTCTTCTGACGATCTTGGGCTGCCTTCATTCGTTGCCGAATGATCTCTATACAATCTGAAGTCTGTCGAATCATCTCAGGTCCAAGCATCAGCTTTTCTCCAGTTTCTATCCAACACGTCGGAGAGTTACACGGTCTTCCATACAATGCCTCATACGGTGCCATACCAATGCTTGACTGGTAACTGTTGTTATACGCAAACTCCACCAAATGAAGATGATCTTCCCATGATCCTCCGAAATCCAAAACACAAGCTCTGAGGAGATCTTCCAAAACTCGGTTGACTCTCTCGGTCTGACCATCTGTTTGAGGGTGATAAGCTGTACTCAAGCACAACTCGGTTCCCAAAACTTCCTGGAAGCTCTTCCAAAATCCACTAGTGAACAATGGATCTCGATCGCTCACTATACTCTTCGGAATACCATGGAATCGAACTATCCACTTAACATACAACTCAGCCAACTTTGATGCAGTCCTAGTCGATCGAACAGGAATGAATCTTGCACTCTTAGTCAGACGATCTACGATGACCCAAATCCCTTCATTTCCCGTTCTTGTTCTAGGTAGCCCATCAATAAAATCCATCGACACTTGCTCCCACTTCCATGTAGGAACTTCTAATGGCAGAAGCAATCCACTTGGCTTCTTCTGCTCGGCTTTTACCAACTGGCAGTTCATACATTTGGAAATAAAATTTCCAACATCCTTCTTCATACCTTCCCAGTAGTAGGTTCTCTTCATATCCCGATACATCTTATTTCCACCTGGATGAATTGTCAACTTTGAGTGGTGACTTTCCTTTAGAACTTCACTCCTCAATTCATCTATATCGGGAACAACTAGTCGTCCTTGCTTCCGAAGCCAACCCTCTCGATCGACCTCGAATCCTTTATCCTTTTCTGTTTCCAATCCAGATTCCAAATCATGGATAATCTTGACAAGCTTATCATCTCGCTTCTGACTCTCGCCAATTCTCTCCACAAGAGTCGGTCTTATCAATAAGTTTGCCAACATCTCAGGTACCAATTCGCATCTGGGCCTGAAGTCAAATCCAGCTAAATACTCGAGATTCTTCCATTCCAAAAACATGGCTCCCAATCCTGCATGTCTTCGACTTAACGCATCTGCAACTGCGTTACCCTTTCCCGGAGTATAAGCTATACCAAAATCATATGATGCCAAAAACTCTAGCCAACGTTGCTGCCGAAGATTCAAATCCTTTTGGGAGAAAAGATACTTCAACGACTTATGATCTGTAAACAACTCGAATCGAACTCCCAATAGATAATGTCTCCACATCTTCAGAGCAAAAACAATCGCCGCTAACTCCAAATCATGAGTCGGGTAATTCCTTTCATGTGGCTTCAGTTGTCGACTGGCATACGCAACAACTTTATCCTTCTGCATCAGCACTGCTCCAAGTCCAGTACCACATGCGTCGGTGTAAACCACCATCTCATCATTCCCACTTGGAATAGTCAAAACAGGAGCACTTGTCAATCTCTCTTTCAGGATTCCGAAAGCTTGCTCACACTTAGCTTCCCATCTGAACACTTGGTTCTTCTTTGTCAATCCTGTTAACGGTGCAGCTATCTTGGAGAAGTCTTTGATAAACCATCGATAATATCCTGCTAATCCAAGAAAACTTCTCACATCAGATGCATTCTTAGGTCTAACCCAATCCTGGATTGCTGCCACCTTAGCGGGATCAACCGCTATTCCATTTCCAGAAATCACATGTCCTAAGAACCTCACTTCACTCTTCCAGAAGTGACACTTCGAAAACTTAGCCTTCAGCTGATGTTTCCGCAAGATTTCCAAAACAATACGCAAGTGCGTCTTGTGCTCTTCTTCCGTTCTGGAATAAATCAGAATATCATCCACGAACACAAGTACGAACTTGTTCAACTGATCTTTGAACACTCTATTCATAAGATCCACAAAATATGTGTAACGACCCGACATTTTGGACCATTCGCATCCATTATAAGTGTATAGGTAGACACTCATGCCGGAGTTGAATTGCTCAAAATACCGCGTTGTTAATTTAAATTTGGCAAAACTGAACATATACAGTAAATAAATAATCACAAAACACAGACACAGAGTAATAAGTGCAGCGGAAATAAAAGAGATAGTAGTTCATGAAGCTACTATATAAATATATAAAATACATCAGAGTTTACAACAGAAGAGTAATATGATATATCAGATACAAATCAGAATACATCACTGGAATCATCGAATACTGAAAGCAGAATAGATGGCTGGATCTTCAAGCAAAGCTCCAACTTCAAAGGTGAGTCTCGAATACTGGATCACTCAGTCTGACCCGAGCGTAAAGCAAAAACACAAGACACTCGAGTCAGGATTAACATTCTTATATTAATAAATCCAACTCAAGTGAAATAGCAATTGAAATACAAGTAACTCAAAGGATGTTTGGAATAACCATCCTTTAAGGATCCGTTAAACTATCTACTAGGTAGTAATGTACGCTAAGTAGATAATGTCTATCAGTAATATAAAAAGAAATCAAAATAGCATTAAGTCATGGCCCATTCCACCCTTAACACATTTTTATTCCCAAAAGCATATACAAGACCGTAGTTTCCCCAAAACCGGAAGTCACCAGAGGGCAATCCATATACTAAAGGTACAAATCAAAATCGTAGTGGTCGCGCATAAATGGAATACAAGTATGACAAGGCACATGAGGCAATACCCAAGGTAGTGATACTACCGTTCGCCTGACCCGGACTGGTGAGAACGCAACGCCGCAGCGCCCGCAACACCGTGAAACAACACTCCCAAAATCAAGGGTGCACCAATCGACAACAAGTATAAGTAGTTCGAAGAAGTGTGTCCACTTGAGGTATCAATCCTCCATTGGTCCGGCACAGCTCCTGTTTTAGTCATTTCCAATTTGACACAAGTGTCAAGTCTATCCATCATCGTTCTCTTTCTTCAGTCAACACGAACATCAATCCAACCACTTCATTCTGGATCATCACTCCACGTATAGTTATTAAAGTGGTTTCCAGTTTAGATAGAGAGTATATCCATAACCGAATTCCGGTCTCTTTAATAACTTTCGTAATTATTACACCGATTGGTCGTTTATTTATTTCAAAACCAAATCAAATTCAATTTCAATTTCAATTCGCAAATCAACATTTCATTTGTCTTTCTAAACCAATTTTCCAATAATTTACGTTTCAAAACTTCCAAATTATCATTTCAAAATCTTATAATTCAATTTCAATCTTTACTTAAAATCATTCAAATATTTGATTCAAGTTCGTATATAAGTTTCATTTCGAAGACATTTAAATTAATTTAATTTAACATTCAAATCAAAATTTTTTTTTATCGATTTCATTCAATATTCATTAAGTAAATTTTCCATTCAAAACAATTTCTATTAAATTTCCAATTCATTAAACCCATTATTTAAATTCAACTTCATTATATCAAAACTTACACATTTGATTTAATTAAATTCATCAAACCAAATTCTTTAAATTTCAAGTCTTACATTAATTTCAATAAATCACATTTTATTTCTTGTTAAAGAAATTCAATTTCACTTATTTACTTACTTAAATAATTTTCCAAACTTAATTAATAAAGAAACTCAATTTCAATTATTTACGAAGTAAATTCACTTATTCAAAAGTTCAATTTTCTTAATTAAAAATCCAATTCAATCTAATCATTAAAAAAATTCAATCTTATTTAATTATTAAATAATTCAAAACTTAATTATTAAATAATTTCAAAGTTTTATAATTTCAAACTTAATTATAATTTCAAACTCAATTATTAAATCATTTCAAAGTTTAATAATTTCAAACTTAATTATAATAATTTCTCAAATTAAACAACATTCTTTTCATCAATTACATTGTTACTATTTTGTTTCAGATTATTAAATATTAACATTTTCCTTTCGTTAAAATTCAAATTTCAACTTCGTTTCAAAACCATATTATTTATTCAAATAAAATCTTCGTTTATTTTTAAATCAAATTATTGAGCAATCGGGTTTTATTTAATTTTCTATCCTAGGTCAAAGTTCAATTTGGGTATTTATCATTTCAACCCGATTCCAATTCAATTCAAGATCAAAACATAAAAAAGGGAACTTGCAGTGTGATAACAGGGATGGTGTCAAAATAAATAAACAAGCAATAACAATAATCAATATCAATCCAATAATCAATTCAACAATCCCGAAATAACCGTATTAATTCGCATTGTTATTTGTACGAATTAATATAATTATTCCTAGAACCTACACTATCATTTCATGTAGATTAAAGATTATTACATTACGGTTTTCACTTGTCATTTATTTACAATTTCATACATCGTCAATTTAACAACATCCATTCAGTGGTTCAAAGTGTAATTAAACAAATCATACGTGTCAATAAAGTTAACAGTTAAAGGGGTCATATTATACAAATGTCAGATAATCAAATTTAACATTTAATTATCCTATATCAAGTTCAATTTCATATTATTTATCACTTACATCATTAACAGCGTCCGATATAAACATCAAATTAACAATCAATCATTTAACAACCAAACTGGATTATCATTGCATATATAACAGATAATGGTGTCAGATGTCACAGGTGAACTGATACAGGTAATAACAGTGTAAATATCAAACAACAGCATATTTCAATTGTCGTTCCAATTGAAATTAGATTTAATAAATAAAAGAACGTTAATCGTGAGTGAGTGCTCACCTTTCGAGGTTAGAGAGATAGACGATGTATTGAGTTATGGATCCGAGCACGAATTCCAAATCAAAGCTAGATGGATACGGACTCAACGGACAAGCTGATAGAAATTTGACGAAATCAAATTAGAATTGTATCGATGATGATAAACAGTATGAGTGAATTCCTATGTATCTAGCTATATATAAAATCATAGTCTAAATTCAAACACATATATTAAAATAAGATATACATATTTAATTTCAAATCAAAACTTAACTTTAATAATAATAATAAAAAATCTATATATATATGGAAAACCGAATTCACATATACTTACACAAAAATAAACCTTTATGGTATATTTGGAAAAATCAAACATTAACAAAAATCAAAACCTATATCATTACTCTAATCAATACAGGTAATAGATAATATAATAAAACCTTATACATTCTAACTGTATAAATATTTATAACTAACATGAATAACTAATATACTATAAACAACTACACTTAAACTTGCATAAAAAAATACTTTTATACTATAACGTTGTAAACCAGACCTTATCTATATATTAAATTTTAAATTTCAAATCAAGACATATACTTTCTTAAATTCCCTTTTTAAATTTATAAAACCCATATTTCTTTTCAAAAGATTTGCAAATATTAATATCAATATTCTTCCAGGCAGTATCAATTATATATACTAAATATATTTATACTTCAGGCAAATATGTAGACTCAATAAACAAACCCTATATAACTGACGTGAACTTTGCATATAACCAACATATTATGATAGTAAACAAAAGATAAAGTAGACGATACTTATCATATAATATATGTTGTAACTATTTAAGCATATAACCTTTAAACCATATTGGTTCATATGCTTTATAAAACAAAACTTATATATTTCATTGCAGCATAATACAGTAACCCATAACTTTAGAAAATATTTATACAATCAAAATTTACAGTTTTATAAAGTTAAACTTAAACCAAACATACCATATAAGTAACGTTATATAGTCCACCACTTTATATATAGGATATGTACAAGTATACAGTTAAATACATTATTGTATACTATCTAAAATATAAACTAAAATAGCTCATATGAATACGACTTCTCCTCACAGACATCACAAACAACCGGACTGAAAGTATGTGTATATATATATGGATTATAAGTAACGGTTATGAGAAAATTCCAGATTATACAACAACTGTAAATATAAAACTCTCAGGCATAACACATATAGATCTACTTACAAAAGCATGAACCGGTTATACATCAAGCCAAAGCAAGGGAAGAGGCATGGGAATCCGAGGTTTGATTTATGAGGAGAGGCGGAGGTGGGTTCCAGGGCCCTGTCGCATGGAAGCGGAGGCTTGTGGGATGGAAGGCCAAGACGTGGATGGAAGCTGATGTGGCGAGATGGCTGCTCACGTGGTCGAGGAAGAGAGAGAAAAGGCGGAGAGGGTTTGGTTGCTTCGGCTAAGGCAGGCGGGATAGTGGGGTTTGCTATGGTTTTTTTTTCTTTTCCGTGAAGGAGTGTTCACGTGGAGGAGCTTCGGCCAAGGTGGTCAGTTTAGTGGTTTTGGGTGGTGATGCTTGGCGAAGGCGAGTGGTGGTTTCACGTGGTGGAAGGCGGAGCTTTGGAGATGGGCGGTGCATGATGGCGGAAAGGTGGAGGGTAGTCGAGCGTGGGCTGAGGCAGGGAGGGGAAGGGATTGCGTGTGTGGGTGTGGCGTTCGGGAACGGGTCTCGGCAGTTATGAACTGGAGGAGGACAATACGAGGTGACTAACTTGGTTGCTTGGAGGAGGGAGGAAGTTGATAGCTTCGGGGGATGGTTGATGGCTGACCGTGTGAATGCGTGGGCAGAAGGAGGAAAGGTGGGGAACTGATGGTGAAGAAAAATGCAAACCGAAAAAAAATGGAAGGCCAGATTTCAGAATAAAGAGGAGAGAAGAGGGAACGTAACAGTGAGAAATAAATATATTCTAGAAAAGTAGCATTTAGAAAAGCAACGGTCATCCAAAATTTCAGCTAACAAGCATTTATTGTTGTTTGGGCAGCACGAGAATTACTGAATCAATAAAAGCAAAGAGCTGTTCCAAATTCAACCGTTGGACATGTGAATGGACACGGAGAATAATAGGTTAGAAAATGGTTACAAAAATATCACGAACGTTACCGATATGAAGTCGTTTACCGATTTTTCCATTGCGTATCGGACACCGAAACGCGCCATCGAATATACCGCAGAGATCAGCATGACGGGACCATCAAATTGGTATAAAGATATCAGTGGTACGATCATCCGATAAAAATCGATATCGGTACCAGAATGCTGCTATTTTGCAGAAAATAAGAACGACGGAGCAATAGATGTCCGAATTTGGAAAAATGACGAACTGACATCTTGCTCAGAAGATGGTTTAGAATTTTTCTATGTAAAAATATTTTGGTTTTGAGAATATTTTATTTTCAACGCTTTTTAACTGATTAAATTGAAGTGAATTTACGCGCGAAATAAACCTTCGTATTTTCGGACGAAAATTTACCAGTTGCTATGTTTAACTAGACGTATTCCAAATATTAAATTTTTATTTCAAAATTTTATCGTTTAAAATTTCACAAAAATTTTAACTAATTACGTTATTAAAACAGTTGAAATTTACGGGTCGTTACACTCTCCCCCACTCAAAACTTTTCGTCCCCGAAAAGGAACGAGGTAGGAGAATAGAAACAACCAGAAAGAAAACGGATTTTGAAATACAAAATAACAATTAATTTAAACCATATAAATTTAAATTCAAATTAATTGATATTCAATAATTGATTTAATCCATTTGATTTCACTAAAATCAATCTCACTATTTCTAAATTCATTATCTTACTATCCAATTATCCTAAATTTACAATTTCTAAAACCATCAATTTGAATAATCTTTTATTATAATCATATTTTCTTCAACAATTTTAAATTCTTCTTTATTCCAAATTATAATTAAATTTATTCTACTTAATATATCTACTCACATATATTTAACCCGTATAAATTTATTTAAAATATGAAAGTTTCGATTTAAATCAATTTACATCTATTAATTTCTTTTAAATTCAAGGTATTTTCATATGTTGATCAAATTTCAATTTATTAATTCTTTCAAAACAAATTTATTTCATTATCTTATTATTCTATTTATCTCTATTCACATTTTATAATTAAAATTTAAGTGTATAACATTTATTATAAACACTCAAATTTTATTTATAAATTCAATTTATCTTATATATTATCCAATTACATATTCAACTTCTGAATGATTTAGGTAAGTTGTATTAGAATGCAGTTGAACAATATACAAATAAAATTTTCCCAATTCAATTATTCAAGTTTAAATATTTATTCCAAATTTTGGTTTTATCTATAATTAAAATCATCTTTTAACCAAATTTAAGAATTAGATTTCCAATTAACTTTAAACAATTTAGAGATATATATAATATATTTATATCAAATCAAATTAAATTTTAAAATAAGATACCTATATATATATATAAATCAAATTATACTAAAGAATTTTAAATCAAAAATATTTTTCCAAAACAAACCGTAGCAAAGCTACAGAATGGTTTCTCCACTTCGAAACTCGAAAATGAATGTCGATGATGCGGCCGCCATCACCGAAATTATTTTCCAGCGACAAAGAGAAGAGCACTGATTTCAACATTTTAAAATTCTTTGGAAACAATTTCCATTCGAAAATACTTCCAATAATATATACTTTAAAATTTTAAAACCAAAGTTCGAAATCACCAGAAACTGAATAAATTCTCAAATTTATGAATTAAATTCATTTCAAAATCCAAATCAATTTATAAACCGTATTTATAAATTTATTTAGAACAATAAATGATAATCAAATATTATCATTTCAAACAAACAATTTAATTAATCTATTAAATTCCAGAAAATTTTACTTATATTTTCACAATATAATCAAACAAATTTATTTCATTTTCCAAATTTGAAAATAATATTATGTCAGTTTGCTCTGTTCAAGTGTTTTGGAAATCCTATCGATTGCGTTGATCAGACGTATCGATCGGAAACCCAAATCAACATCAACAACTCAAACAACACAGCATATATTAAAACATTTATATATTAGTTTACAAATACATTTCTTTGCTCGACGATACAGGAATGAATTTTCAAAATAAGGATAGGGTTCCAAATTTGATGGACTCAAATCAAAGAGAAATTTGATTCGAAGATAAGTTCGGACAGGAGATAAGATAATTATATTAACAGAATCGGGAGACGGATAAGCTTATTTAATTTGCGGGCAATCTTAACCGGATCGACCGTGACTTTAATAATAAGATCGATGCTGAATTCCAAGGTAAATCAACATCCGATCTCAAGAAATAAAATTCAAGTATAGCAGGAGATAGATAGCATCATAGACCGAGGATACAGAAATCTCCGGTGAATCGATGCCTATTATAAAGGAGTTTTACTCCTTTACGAATCATTCGAATATTGGCGAGACCGCCGATCTATTATAGATAACATTCAGAATGGAGTTATGGGGTGCTCCAGGATTGAAAGAAGATGAATAGTGAAGGACACGAATGAATTTCGAAACCGAGGAGAACGTTCCAAAAATTCAAAGGAAGAGATTGAAACTCGAATGAGAGCGATTCTGTAAATACATTTACCCTATATGTTGAGTTTTGCCTAGAGCTACCAAAGCTCTGATACCAACTGTAACGACCCGACATTTTGGACCATTCGCATCCATTATAAGTGTATAGGTAGACACTCATGCCGGAGTTGAATTGCTCAAAATACCGCGTTGTTAATTTAAATTTGGCAAAACTGAACATATACAGTAAATAAATAATCACAGAACACAGACACAGAGTAATAAGTGCAGCGGAAATAAAAGAGATAGTAGTTCATGAAGCTACTATATGAATATATAAAATACATCAGAGTTTACAACAGAAGAGTAATATGATATATCAGATACAAATCAGAATACATCACTAGAATCATCGAATACTGAAAGCAGAATAGATGGCTGGATCTTCAAGCAAAGCTCCAACTTCAAAGGTGAGTCTCGAATACTGGATCACTCAGTCTGACCCGAGCGTAAAGCAAAAACACAAGACACTCGAGTCAGGATTAACATTCTTATATTAATAAATCCAACTCAAGTGAAATAGCAATTGAAATACAAGTAACTCAAAGGATGTTTGGAATAACCATCCTTTAAGGATCCGTTAAACTATCTACTAGGTAGTAATGTACGCTAAGTAGATAATGTCTATCAGTAATATAAAAAGATATCAAAATAGCGTTAAGTCATGGCCCATTCCACCCTTAACACATTTTTATTCCCAAAAGCATATACAAGACCGTAGTTTCCCCAAAACCGGAAGTCACCAGAGGGCAATCCATATACTAAAGGTACAAATCAAAATCGTAGTGGTCGCGCATAAATGGAATACAAGTATGACAAGGCACATGAGGCAATACCTAAGGTAGTGATACTACCGTTCTCCTGATCCGGACTGGTGAGAATGCAACGCCGCAACGCCCGCAACACCGTGAAACAACACTCCCAAAATCAAGGGTGCACCAATCGACAACAAGTATAAGTAGTTCGAAGAAGTGTGTCCACTTGAGGTATCAATCCTCCATTGGTCCGGCACAGCTCCTGTTTTAGTCATTTCCAATTTGACACAAGTGTTAAGTCTATCCATCATCGTTCTCTTTCTTCAGTCAACACGAACATCAATCCAACCACTTCATTCTGGATCATCACTCTGCGTATAGTTATTAAAGTGGTTTCCGGTTTAGATAGAGAGTATATCCATAACCGAATTCCGGTCTCTTTAATAACTTTCGTAATTATTACACCGATTGGTCGTTTATTTATTTCAAAACCAAATCAAATTCAATTTCAATTTCAATTCGCAAATCAACATTTCATTTGTCTTTCTAAACCAATTTTCCAATAATTTACGTTTCAAAACTTCCAAATTATCATTTCAAAATCTTATAATTCAATTTCAATCTTTACTTAAAATCATTCAAATATTTGATTCAAGTTCGTATATAAGTTTCATTTCGAAGACATTTAAATTAATTTAATTTAACATTCAAATCAAATTTTTTTTATCGATTTCATTCAATATTCATTAAGTAAATTTTCCATTCAAAACAATTTCTATTAAATTTCCAATTCATTAAACCCATTATTTAAATTCAACTTCATTATATCAAAACTTACACATTTGATTTAATTAAATTCATCAAACCAAATTCTTTAAATTTCAAGTCTTACATTAATTTCAATAAATCGCATTTTATTTCTTGTTAAAGAAATTCAATTTCACTTATTTACTTACTTAAATAATTTTCCAAACTTAATTAATAAAGAAACTCAATTTCAATTATTTACGAAGTAAATTCACTTATTCAAAAGTTCAATTTTCTTAATTAAAAATCCAATTCAATCTAATCATTAAAAAAATTCAATCTTATTTAATTATTAAATAATTCAAAACTTAATTATTTAATAATTTCAAAGTTTTATAATTTCAAACTTAATTATAATTTCAAACTCAATTATTAAATCATTTCAAAGTTTAATAATTTCAAACTTAATTATAATAATTTCTCAAATTAAACAACATTCTTTTCATCAATTACATTGTTACTATTTTGTTTCAGATTATTAAATATTAACATTTTCCTTTCGTTAAAATTCAAATTTCAACTTCGTTTCAAAACCATATTATTTATTCAAATAAAATCTTCATTTATTTTTAAATCAAATTATTGACCAATCGGGTTTTATTTAATTTTCTATCCTAGGTCAAAGTTCAATTTGGGTATTTATCATTTCAACCCGATTCCAATTCAATTCAAGATCAAAACATAACAAAGGGAACTTGCAGTGTGATAACAAGGATGGTGTCAAAATAAATAAACAAGTAATAACAATAATCAATATCAATCAAATAATCAATTCAACAATCCCGAAATAATCGTATTAATTCGCATTGTTATTTGTACGAATTAATATAATTATTCCTAGAACCTACACTATCATTTCATGTAGATTAAAGATTATTACATTACGGTTTTCACTTGTCATTTATTTACAATTTCATACATCGTCAATTTAACAACATCCATTCAGTGGTTCAAAGTGTAATTAAACAAATCATACGTGTCAATAAAGTTAACAGTTAAAGGGGTCATATTATACAAATGTCAGATAATCAAATTTAACATTTAATTATCCTATATCAAGTTCAATTTCATATTATTTATCACTTACATCATTAACAGCGTCCGATATAAACATCAAATTAACAATCAATCATTTAACAACCAAACTGGATTATCATTGCATATATAACAGATAATGGTGTCAGATGTCATAGGTGAACTGATACAGGTAATAACAGTGTAAATATCAAACAGCAGCATATTTCAATTGTCGTTCCAATTGAAATTAGATTTAATAAATAAAAGAACATTAATCGTGAGTGAGTGCTCACCTTTCGAGGTTAGAGAGATAGACGATGTATTGAGTTATGGATCCGAGCACGAATTCCAAATCAAAGCTAGATGGATACGGACTCAACGGACAAGCTGATAGAAATTTGACGAAATCAAATTAGAATTGTATCGATGATGATAAACAGTATGAGTGAATTCCTATGTATTTAGCTATATATAAAATCATAGTCTAAATTCAAACACATATATTAAAATAAGATATACATATTTAATTTCAAATCAAAACTTAACTTTAATAATAATAAAAAAAAATCTATATATATATGGAAAACCGAATTCACATATACTTACACAAAAATAAACCTTTATGGTATATTTGGAAAAATCAAACATTAACAAAAATCAAAACCTATATCATTACTCTAATCCATACAGGTAATAGATAATATAATAAAACCTTATACATTCTAACTGTATAAATATTTATAACTAACATGAATAACTAATATACTATAAACAACTACACTTAAACTTGCATAAAAAAATACTTTTATACTATAACGTTGTAAACCAGACCTTATCTATATATTACATTTTAAATTTCAAATCAAGACATACTTTCTTAAATTCCCTTTTTAAATTTATAAAACCCATATTTCTTTTCAAAAGATTTGCAAATATTAATATCAATATTCTTCCAGGCAGTATCAATTATATATACTAAATATATTTATACTTCAGGCAAATATGTAGACTCAATAAACAAACCCTATATAACTGACATGAACTTTGCATATAACCAACATATTATGATAGTAAACAAAAGATAAAGTAGACGATACTTATCATATAATATATGTTGTAACTATTTAAGCATATAACTTTTAAACCATATTGGTTCATATGCTTTATAAAACAAAACTTATATATTTCATTGCAGCATAATACAGTAACCCATAACTTTAGAAAATATTTATACAATCAAAATTTACAGTTTTATAAAGTTAAACTTAAACCAAACATACCATATAAGTAACGTTATATAGTCCACCACTTTATATATAGGATATGTACAAGTATACAGTTAAATACATTATTGTATACTATCTAAAATATAAACTAAAATAGCTCATATGAATACGACTTCTCCTCACAGACATCACAAACAACCGGACTGAAAGTATGTGTATATATATATGGATTATAAGTAACGGTTATGAGAAAATTCCAGATTATACAACAACTGTAAATATAAAACTCTCAGGCATAACACATATAGATCTACTTACAAAAGCATGAACCGGTTATACATCAAGCCAAAGCAAGGGAAGAGGCATGGGAATCCGAGGTTTGATTTATGAGGAGAGGCGGAGGTGGGTTCCAGGGCCCTGTCGCATGGAAGCGGAGGCTTGTGGGATGGAAGGCCAAGACGTGGATGGAAGCTGATGTGGCGAGATGGCTGCTCACGTGGTCGAGGAAGAGAGAGAAAAGGCGGAGAGGGTTTGGTTGCTTCGGCTAAGGCAGGCGGGATAGTGGGGTTTGCTATGGTTTTTTTTTCTTTTCCGTGAAGGAGTGTTCACGTGGAGGAGCTTCGGCCAAGGTGGTCAGTTTAGTGGTTTTGGGTGGTGATGCTTGGCGAAGGCGAGTGGTGGTTTCACGTGGTGGAAGGCGGAGCTTTGGAGATGGGCGGTGCATGATGGTGGAAAGGTGGAGGGTAGTCGAGCGTGGGCTGAGGCAGGGAGGGGAAGGGATTGCGTGTGTGGGTGTGGCGTTCGGGAACGGGTCTCGGCAGTTATGAACTGGAGGAGGACAGTACGAGGTGACTAACTTGGTTGCTTGGAGGAGGGAGGAAGTTGATAGCTTCGGGGGAGGGTTGATGGCTGACCGTGTGAATGCGTGGGCAGAAGGAGGAAAGGTGGGGAACTGATGGTGAAGAAAAATGCAAACCGAAAAAAAATGGAAGGCCAGATTTCAGAATAAAGAGGAGAGAAGAGGGAACGTAACAGTGAGAAATAAATATATTCTAGAAAAGTAGCATTTAGAAAAGCAACGGTCATCCAAAATTTCAGCTAACAAGCATTTATTGTTGTTTGGGCAGCACGAGAATTATTGAATCAATAAAAGCAAAGAGCTGTTCCAAATTCAACCGTTGGACATGTGAATGGACACGGAGAACAATAGGTTAGAAAATGGTTACAAAAATATCACGAACGTTACCGATATGAAGTCGTTTACCGATTTTTCCATTGCGTATCGGACACCGAAACGCGCCATCGAATATACCGCAGAGATCAGCATGACGGGACGATCAAAATGGTATAAAGATATCAGTGGTACGATCATCCGATAAAAATCGATATCGGTACCAGAATGCTGCTATTTTGCAGAAAATAAGAACGACGGAGCAATAGATGTCCGAATTTGGAAAAATGACGAACTGACATCTTGCTCAGAAGAAGGTTTAGAATTTTACTATGTAAAAATATTTTGGTTTTGAGAACATTTTATTTTCAACGCTTTTTAACTGATTAAATTGAAGTGAATTTACGCGCGAAATAAACCTTCGTATTTTCGGACGAAAATTTACCAGTTGCTATGTTCAACTAGACGTATTCCAAATATTAAATTTTTATTTCAAAATTTTATCGTTTAAAATTTCACAAAAATTTTAACTAATTACGTTATTAAAACAGTTGAAATTTACGGGTCGTTACAATGTGCTGGTGCGTTAGTCAATCCAAACGGCATTACCAGCCACTCAAAGAAACCGGATGGTGTCCTGAAAGCAGTCTTCGGCACACTATCCTTAGCCACTCTCAACTGGTGAAATCCCGTTGCCAAATCCATCTGAGAAAACACCTTAGCTTCGTGAAGCTGATCAAACAAGTCATCTATTCTTGGCAATGGATACTTGTTCTTCTTAGTCACCTTATTCAGCTCACGATAATCCACACACAACCTCAGCGATCCATCTGCTTTGGTTACAAACACAACTGGTGCACCCCATTCGGACACACTACGCCGAATGAATTCTTTCTGCAAAAGATCATCAACTTGCACCCTCAACTCTTGCTGTTCCTTAGGCGCCATCCGCCTAAGAGGCATCACAACAGGTCTGGCTCCTTCAACTAGATCTATACGAAACTCGATCTCTCTATGCGGCGGCAACCCTTTGACTTCGTCAAAGACATCCTCGAATCCATTAGCGATCGGCATTGATGACAGTTCATCCCGTGGAACAACCAGCGAATACATGAAGCTCATGAAGACGCCTTCTTCATGCTTACATCGTATCACAATCTTTCGCCCCTCCACATTCTCGACTGTCACTTCCAACCTCTCGCAATCAACCTTTGCCGCATACTTCCTAAGCCAGTCCATACCCAAAATAATTCCGAACCTCGCAAAGTTCAGAACAAAGCAATCACAAACAAAAGAGCAATCATGACTCGATACGACTAGACCACGGCATAACATACACAAACAGGACGAACCCCCAACTGGATTAGTCACAAGCAATGGCCTATCAACAATATCCGGTTCCAAACCCAACCGGCCTACAAGTTCACTACAAACAAATGAATGCGACGCTCCAGTATCAAACAGAACTCTAACTGGAACACCACATAGGAAAAGAGTACCTTGAACAACCACACTCTTTCCTTTCTCTTCAGCGGTAGGAGCTTTCGAAGACGACGGAACAGCTCCCAAAGCATAAGCTTGCACAATCTGCTTTTCCCTCCTCGGCTCTGGACAATTCTTCCTGAAATGCCCCGGCTTGTCACAGTTGTGACACTTTATCGGTGCCTTCGGATTCTTACAATCCTTAGAGAAGTGGCCCTTCTGCTGACAATTGTAGCAAGTCACCTTGCCTTTCGGCTTCTTCTGGCCATCCTTACTCTTCTGCTGCTGCTGCTTCCTCTTCTGGTTTCCACCCTGCTGTGGTTTAGACTCTCCCTTGGTCACAGCAACAACAGATCCTTCCTTAGGAAACAGACTCTCATGCCTAAGAGCTTTCTCCACAAGCTTCTCAAATGAATCGTCCAAATGATCCACCAACTGTCTCCCAAGATAACTGTCCAAGCCTGTCACAAACTTCTCATTCTTCTGATATGCAGATTCGATATACGACCGGGCATACTTGGACAAAGCTTCAAACTCAGAAACATACTCAAGAACTGGTCTTCCACCTTGCTTGAGCTCCACGAACTTCTTGAACAGAACAGACTTCTGAGCTGTAGAAATGAACTTAGCCTCAAATCTGACTTGGAATTGCTCCCAAGTAATCTCTTCCTCCGGAGTATTGATTGGTAATAGATTTCCACCAATCAGAAGCTCTCCCTTGAAGCTGCCTTGATGCCAACTTCCTCTTAGTTGCATCATCAATTCCCAAATCACCAAAGATCCTTCTACAAGCATCTATCCATCTCTGGACTTCGATAGTTGATTCTGTTCCCAAGAAAACCTTCCCTCCAAGAGCAGTATAATACTTGCACAACTTAGCAAAATCCACTGGTTTTGGAGTTTGGATTTGAACTCCAACATCAACTGCTGCCCCCGGAACTGGTATCCTTCTCATGATCGAAGTCATCATAGCTTCGAACATAGCTGCATAATCAGCAGTCCCTTCAGTAGCACGGCCTTCCCTAGCAGCTGGTCTCCCTCTTCGACTCATTCTCAATATCTACAAAAAGGAATGATCAGAACTTCTAGAGAAACAACTGCATAAAGGACTCAAACTCTACTAAATTACTATATTATATATAGTTATCATCCATCAAAATACAATTACGTCTCTTATACGTAGTTACATCAGTGAGCGTTGGGTAAAATCGATTAACCAAAGCTCTGATACCAAATGTGACGACCGCCCATGACCCCTGCACTTAAACCTAGAGATAGTGCGCTGCAAAGTGTACCAGGCAGCCATGGACGATTGTCAGGGTAAATTAAAACAGCATAATCTATCGTATTACTCACAGCGCATAGACAAAATACAATAGAATATATATAGAGAAGCTTCACAGAATAGAATGTCATCATATAAAACTTCATAATAGTTGAATACAAACATCTGAATAGTCAATACAACAAGCCTCACTACATATCACTCAGAGAATACAAAGCAGCGGAACATCCAGTACATATAGTAAGAAATAATATGCAATACACCAGCTCGTCTTCGATATCAGCACCGTGAAAAGCTAGAACAGCACCTGTCACCTGCTACCTAGTCTGCCCGTCCCAAAATGGACGAACAGCCCAAGGCAATAAGAATTAAAACATAAAGCCTTGAGTCAGACAACAGTCTTAGTGAGCAGTAAATTAACTAACAACATACCAAAAGAGCATAAAGGAAAAGGAATAGGAATACAACCCTCCTACTCCAACCTCTTTCTACAATGATAGCCCCCAGACACACACTAAACAGAAGCAAACATAGCAGAGCATACAATTTAAAGTAAAGCAATAATCACTCGAGTCAAGGACGATGTTTTCCAAGCACAAACCCCTAAGGCCTTAACCAAGATCAGATAAGCACCCAGAAAATACCGCTCTTGAGACCGAATGACGATACAACCAAACATCCATGACTCTGGCTATCACTGTTATCTTTGCTTCCGTTTCACCGTTAATTGAATGACCGGCACATTCTTTCAGCCGTCCGTCAAGGGCTAATGGTAACCCCGGTTCTAGACATAACTCCGCACGTCATCGTGACCCGTGCCTAGGACTATCGAATCTGCCCAGAGTACTCGACTATCAACAGTTAGTCGTTGGGACTATCGAATCTACCCAAACGTACCCTTGCTTTGAGCATACTAGAACCTTCAACAACGATGAGACCCAAGCCTCCTAATCATCCTCCTCGACGACTATTCTCATATCCATCCATTATCCTCAACTCGAACCATTTCACCGAGTTATCAACATGCTTGGAATGATCCCGTCTGGATTAAACCAAGTCTTCATCACATGATTGCCTTGCTTCATCACATCCTCGCAAAACCTCATCTCAACATCACATCATCAAATCTATGCATAAGAGCTTCATCATCCCGCTACATATGCCACGAGCAGCTTTCCCAATTCAAGAGCCTTTCTCTTAGCTTTTGAATCATCTTCGGTCTAAATCAAATCATCAATCATCTAATTCATAGCAATCAACCAAGTCAAACATTAATCCAAACAATCAGGCATTCAAATATGATCTAAGTAGACAATTATCACAATAATGGCAATTTCGTAATTAAAGAGTTGAAAGTCTAACAAGCATGAAATCATGAGAAATATCTCTACAATCTTGATGAATGAACTTGCATAGGTTAACACTTAGTAAAATGGTTGTCAAATCATCATGAACAATGGATCTACATGAATCTACACTTAGGATGAAGAAAATGCATGGAAATCACTATTTTAAACACCAAATCGAGCCAACAATCCGATATACTCCTTTGGATCCGTGTGAGAGATAATCACCACTCACCAAATCACCCAAACAACCTCAAATCAACACGCTTCAGATCTGGACAGTGAAGGATCAAGCTTGATCTATCACAAATCCGCTTCAAACGAAGAAATCTCACTTCAAAGGATGAAGATCTTCAATCCAAGCTCTTGAATCTTCGATCTTGATCTTCGATTTGGATGAAAGGAAGCACTAGATTAGAGTGGAGAAAAGAAGTGAAGAAGTGTAGAAGTCGAGCTCTCAAAATGACAGCACTTCGTCGCTTCGAAATCCGGATCCCAAAAAGTGAGAAAAACCCTTCCTATTTATAGCTGAAAATTCACTAAGTCGTAACTCGGCTATCTCCATAAGTCATCTCCGACTTACGACCTAAGACCCCTCCGACCTAAGTCTTGCCCAAACCTTACGACCTAACGACTTACCAAAACTCATCAGTTTGCGACTTAACAGATAACTAGGCTACGACTTAAAACAAACCCAAGTCTCTACGACTTAAGACTTAACTTCTCTAAGTCGTCTACGACTTAACGCGTGCGCCTAACCAACCTAACAACTCAGCAGCTAACCCCTAAGTCGGTTACGACCTAACTGGGTATACGGCTTACGACCTAATTACAAGGCCACAACTCAGCGACTTAACAGATATGCACGCGCGCCCCAACTCCTAGGTCGCTCACGACCTAACGGTTTAGCAGTCCTACGACTTACGACTTAGCTGGGTTTCTGACTTAACATAGCGCGCGACATATATGCGTGACTTAACACCCTACGACCTAACAGCTACGACTTAACAATAGCTACGACTTAACAAACCACTATCCTTAAGTCGCGCCTACCCCTTAAGTCATTCAAACGACCTATCTCCAAACCCTTAACTCGCCATTCCCTGGGTTGCTCCTATTCCCTAAGTCGTATACGACTTACGACCTATACTAAGTCGTGAACGACTTAGGACTTAGCCATATTTTGCCTAAAATCTGAAATGGCTCAACAACACTAAAATTCCAGATTTTGACGAACTTGTCGATCCGTAAAAATACGGGTCGTTACAGTTAAGTTTAAATTTTAAATAGTTTGAAATTATAAATTTTATCTTTTATTATGAAAATAGATTTAATAACTTGAACACTAGTTTTCGTTTCGTTGAAAACGGAGTTAAAATGTAAAAGTTGTGTACATTTCAATTTTAAGTATAATTTGTTTTATTGTGCAATTTTGCCTATTTTAATTTTTATAAATCATATTTTCTTTCTTATATTTTATTTTAATATGTTTCAATATGTTAATTTATGTATATTTTCATCTCTAAATATTTTTAAAAATAATAATAGAATTTTTCCAAAATTTACTATGATGATTTCCTATTTTTAAAGGATGTTTTCCTATTTTCTGTTATTTTCTTCATTAAAAATTATATATAAATTAAATTTTAAATATTTATTTTGTGAATATATTTTTATTTTATGTTGAGATTTACCTTGAATTTGCTTTGTTGTGTTGTTGTTCCATCTCCATACCTTTTGCCATCAACAAACTCATGTTAGGCCGACCTTAGCAACCCAGATCTGACCCAAAACCATTGCCTTAGACCTGTAGTTTCCCTCATGGCTGAGCCTAGTAAAGGTTGAAAGCAAGTGCAAGCATTTCTATTTGATTCCATGCAGTCATTCCTAACATTGATTATTAAAATTTGGGTTGAAAACTTATATTGTTTGGATTGTTTTGTCTTATGTATTCCGAGGAGTTAACCTTGTCTCTCTCACACTCATCATCATTATGGCTAAGAAAATGAACCCCTTGTTCGATCTTTTGAATGGTTAAAGCACGGTCAAGTAATCTATTCCGTTGTTGCTTCTTATCTTCATTGTTTCAACATTGTTTTGCGTTGAATATTTATGCGTATATTGTCTTGTTTTGGTTATTGTTTACAAGATAAATATCAAGGCTCTCCATTCATTCAAATCAAAAGTCATGCTATATCGTGCTTGTTGTGCTTTCTGGAATCTATTCTGTGTGTTTGATCGCTAATCTCCAGCTTTAACAGGTGAGTTATTCTCACCAGACAATATGTACCTATATAACTAGTAAATTGACACCCTATGAATCTGTAGAAATATATTATCATGTTATACTTGACTATGTTATGATCATATGATGTTTATACACCAGTTATATCATATGTTACTGTTATTTAATGTTATTCTGTTATTTATATCAGTTATCACCACTGCAAGTTCCCTGTATAATAGAATCACTATGGGTTGAAATGATACATACCCGAACGGACTTTAGAATAAGGGAAGATCGGTATGGGCTAAAATGATAGGCCTGAACGATTTTCAATTAAATTTTATTTACTTGGGATTGCGGGTTTGAAATGATAAAACCCGGATTTTTCTTTGTAAACTACGGATTGAAATGATATAGTATCCGTATCACTTGACCTAGGTTAGAAAACTATATACAGGCCCGTGGTTATTTTATAAAGTGTTTTGGATATTTTTAAGTATTTTAAAAATTATAAATTTATGAAATTTGATTTAAATAGATTTTGAAATGTTTTAAAATAAAGAAATTATGATTTTTCTATGTGTTAAAAATGTAATTAATGAATGGTTTAACTGGACTTTTTGAAATATAACTTAAGTTTTGGAAATTTGGAATTTTGGTTAAAAATGATATTTAAGTTATATAAATAAAATGGATATTAAATTTTATTTGGAAATGGTAAATATGATAATTTGATTAAATTTGAATGTAAGTGATTTATTAAAGTATTATTGATTTTTCTATGAATTTAAGTGGTTAAATAAATGAATGTTTTAAAGTGATCTTTTAAAATATTACTTGACTAGGAAATGTGAAATTTGGTTTTAATTAAAGGTTTAAGTTAATTAAATAAAATTGGAAATTTAGTTAAGTTGTGAAATGGTAATTTAAATTTGAAGTGTTAAGTTTATTTGTTGAAATGTGAAGAATTGGACACTTTTACACTAAAATTTATTAAGTAAATTGTTGAAAATTGGATTTGATTATAAGAAATTTATTGTGAAAGGATATATGTTAAATGATATGTAAATGAACATTTTAAATGTTAAAATATGATTTTTAAAATGTTTATGTGTTTTAAATTAAAGTTATTTAATTGCTGGAAATACACTAACACCTGAAATTAACTTTTAATAGCATTCAGAAATGCTATAGATTCTGTTTTGAACTAAAATTGTGTAAAAAGAGCTATTACAGCATTTCTGGAATGCTGTAGTTGAACTTATAGGCTAATATTGAACTCAGGCATATTATAGCATTCTCTAGAAATGCTATAATGGTTTGTAGTCTATGTTGAAATCAAATTTAAACCTTGTTTTGAAATCTGAACTACCGCAGCACTTCTGAAATGCCGTCTTTTCTGTTTTGAACTATAATTCAACTAAAACTGAGTTTTAACAGCAGTTTTAATTGCTGTCTTTGCTGAATTAAAAATGTTTTCAAATACAACTTATAGCAGTTGTTTTTAAATGCTGTGAAAGGCTGAAATTTTAATAATTATGGTTTTTGACTTAGTAAACGAACTCAGAATGGTTTGAAACTTTGGAAATTGAATACTTGATTTAAAATTATAATAATTACACTTTTAAAAGGTTTAAATGAATTATTTTGATTGGAATATAAACTATTTAAAGGTGATTTGAAATGATAGTAAATGAACGATATCTTTGAATTTAAAAGGTATTTAAAGTTGAATATTTAGATTTGAACTGATAGGATATTTTATTTTATTAAAATGATTTGAAATGAAGTTTTGTAAGGATATGATATTTTATTATATTAAAATGATTTGAAATGAAGTTTTGTAAGGATATGATATTTTATTATATTAAAATGATTTAAAATGAAGTTTGAAATGATATGAAAATTTAAATATATGGAAATGGTTTGGAATTGATTTAATCTTTATTTTGATAAAGATATGGTTTGAAATGATATTTTATTTTGAAGTAAAGTATTGTTTTTAAAATTTATAACCACGGGTTATAATAACGATTGGTTGGCAAAGAGACCGGGATCGGATATGGACATACTCTCTGTCGATACCGAAAACCACTTTGACAACCGTGTACGCGGTGGAGATTCCAGAATGAAGTAGGATGGTGGCGACGTTCTTAAGGTATGTTACGTGGACCCAACTCCCGTGAGTTGGCATAAGGTGGCTAAAACAGGAGCGATCTCGGACCAGTGAGGTAGCACCTCTTCTCAAACACATTTCTTCGATATTATACTCTTACTTGTGATTGATTAGATGGCCATCCTCCGATTTGGGAGTGTTATTCGAGGTGGAACGGTAGTGGCTGCTATGCGTATCCATCAGTCCGTGTGCGTAATTGGTATATCTACCATGGCATTGCCTTGTATGCCGTGTCACCTACCATATCGAGCTTTACTACGATTATGATTTTAAGATCCGTCTGCGTTAAGGTTCTCCATCCCCTTAACGCTATTTTCTATATGATTATACTTTACTAATTAGACACTACTGTATATAGCGTATATTACTACATAGTAAATAGTTTAACGGATCCTTAAAGAATGAGCGATCCCAAGCATTCTCTAAGTTACTTGTACCCTTATTACAGTTCACTTGAGTTGGTTTACATTATATAAGTATATATTGTCCTGACTCGAGTGTTTTGTGTTTTTGCTTTACGCTCGGGTTAGCCTGAGTTATTCACAGATTTGGATTTCCACTCTCTTGGAGATTTGAATCGCTGGAGATTATCTGCTTGTCATGTCCTATCTATTTCAATTCCGTTGTTCTACTCAGCTTGTACATGGTTATTATATTGAGACTTTTGTTGTATTCTATTTCTTCTGTTATATCTCATGTAACTTTGATATATTTATATAGTAGCTTCATGAACTACTATTTCTTTTACTTCCGCTGCATTATTTTACTCTGTGTCTGTGATCTGTGATTATATTTATTTACTGTATATCCTGAGATTTGCCAAATTTTATTTACAACAAGGTATTTTGAGCAATTCAACTCCGGCATGAGTGTCTGCCTATACACTTATAATGGATGCGAATGGTTGAAAATATCGGGTCGTTACAATAAGGCTTCAGGAAAATTTTGAAGAACAACTAAGATGAGGACAGGAAGTGTACGAAAATGAGGAAAAAAACATTTTTATAAAAGAATGCTTTTGGATTTGCAAGAATAAGAGCCTTTGAATATGAGATGTTAGGAGAAACAAGATGTAAATGAAGAAATAAGATGTAGGCTATTTATAATTGGGGAATGAATATGGAGGGACAAAAATAAATGTTACGTTTTATTAGTTTGATTCTAAATTAATTAAGTGCTAGATACAGAAAAGTTTGAATACATCATAAATATATTCATACTTTAACTGTGTGTCAGAATTGCTAAACATATATCAGGTACGATTAATTGGTGACAATATATAGGAATAAACAAGAATAAATGTAGATGCAATCATATAAGGATCAAATAGGGAAGGAGATAAAAGGTGACGACATTGATTAATTCCACTTTCCCACTTTAGCCAAATTTATTAATACGATATTTAATTATCATGCAAGTTGTATTATAACTAGAAAACATAAACAACAAACAATAAATAAATATGTATATAATATTACCTCACTTTTAAATTGTTTGATAATAATAATAAAAATTTAATCATGCTTTAACAAATTTGAAATTTAAAATATTAAATGTTTATATGTATACACATGCACACAAACACACATACATGTGAGTATAAAGATTAAAAGCTTATTAATTAATTCAAAGCGTACTTCCATACCACATTAAATTGTCTAATGCATTTGTAAACTTATGTATACTTGAAGTCAAAAATACATATATACATATAAATTAAACCTTTTTACCTTAATTAATTTTTTTTTAATAAAACAAAAGTGGGACACGACAAATTAAGCAATATAGTAACAAACCTTTAAGATCCTTAAATAAGGACATTTGAGATAATAAATTAGGTAACAAATTTAAATATTGTTGTAATCAAAATCAAAGTTTAGATTTATCATCGAAAAATTGTTAGGCATATGTAAACTTCTATTATAATTTCTTAGATTAAGAAAAAATAATTTATTCAACAAAGTATTCAAATTTCATGATATTTTAAATTCAAGGTAAAGTGACAATATGTGTATACAATATTTCTATTTCAACACAAATGCAAATTATATGTATATAAACTTTCAGATCTAAAAAAATGCAATTTGATTTAAGAGTTTAAAACATGGATCTATAATTAAAACATTCTTTTAATTATATACATATATTTTTTCAAATTAAAAGTCAAATTTATTCATTCATAAAAAAAAAATCAAATAACATAAACAATTTCAAAACAAATGAGGAAATAGCATATACATACAAACTATGATAATAGCATAAATATCCTTACGCTCCATCCCTATTTCAATTATTGTAATATTTAGATATTTAATTTCCTTAAATTGCAATAACCCAATTTATCAATTTCTGCTTTACAATAAACTTATGTTTCTATTTAATTTTCATTACTCTTCCGTTACTATATTAATATTCATTAAAGTAAGGTTTATTATCGACAATAACCATTTAAAATTACTTTCTAACATTTATTGTAATTTGTTTCCATAATTTGGCTTGCGCTAATTTAGTTAGCCTTAACGTTATTACATTAAATCTATATTTAGTTCAATTAATGTGGAATTTAATCCTAATTACTTACCATTTAATTCATTAATTATTGATTACCTTCAAAATAAAGATAAAATTTGATTCCCAAATATTTGATTTGATTGCCATCTTTACTATGCCCATTATTACTTAACATCAAATTTACAATTTCATGCAATTTTAACCTTTATAACTGCATTATTGCACAAATATCGTTACTTATCAATTTACATTAACTTTATCACATTAATTTTCATTCAACTACTATTCGATATATTTTATTTATTGGTTCAATGTTTATTTCAAAATTTTCATTTATTACTTCCAAATATTTGTTTTCATTTATAAATGTCGTGTCAATTTCTTCTTTTATTGCATAACCTCATTTATTATCATTCATTTATTTATAGTTTTTATGCTTAATCAAATTTCTTAGTCTCTCAATTGTTTACTTAAGTTTTTAACCATTTATTTATAATCCTTTCCTTTCCATTATATTCTATTAGAAACAATTTCAATTATACATAAGTTTTTAATACTAGAACAACAAATTCTCATTTATTCAAGAAGTCCATTCTAGTAAATATTTTTTTACTAATGATTTACTAATTCAACATTTCCATTTGTTGCTTATATTAAATTCCTTAGCCTAGAATACAATTCCCATTACTTCAATGCATCGTAATTTTCATTTTTTTATTTTTAATACTTAGCTTTAAATTTCATATGTTACATTTCATTTCTACATTCACTTTAATATGAATTATAAACATTTTAATTTCTTCCTAAATTAAATTACAAAATTCTTTAAATTTAACTAAATTTATTTACCAAAATTTACGGGTCGTTACAGAAATGATAAATATCTGTATCACTTGACCATAGGATAGAAAATTATATACTGACACCGTTGGTCTATATTTTGAAAATGATTTCCAAAGTTTGAAAGGAAATATATGGGTTTATTAAATATTTTTTTTTGTAATATATAAATGCTATTTTTATATATGTATAGAAATTTAGATTCTAAAATATATGTTTTGGAAATTTTAAACTTATAAGTTAGTTTTGAAAAAATATAATTTTTAAGATTTTACTTATAATTTTACTATTTTAAAATATATAAAAATAGATTTAATATGAAATAAATTAATAATAAGATTTAATTTAATAAAATTTAATTTAATTTGTATATAAGATGTTTAAGTATTTATTTAAATTTATATTAATATTTTAAAAATAAATTTTTTATAACTTTAATAATAAAGGTTGGGAAGATAAATTAATGTTGGACTAGAATTTGAAATTTTGTTAACAATTGAATTTAAATAAGCATTAATTTAACTTATTGAATTTGAGATTTTAAAGATATGATTTATAACTTTATTTTTTATTAAAGGTGATTAAAGGAATATTTTCAAATTTAAATAAATTGAAATGAGATATTTAGTTTTATTTAAAATTTGAAATTTGAGATTTTATTTAAAGGATTATTGGATTGTTTAAGTGAATGTTTCAAAACTAAATAATAATACATTTGAATTTGAAGTGCAAATGAAATGTATCAAATTGAGTTATTGTAAATGTTCGAATATTTAAACTTTGAAATCTATCGAAATTGAAATGGTTTAATTTGTAGTTCAAATTTATACTTTAAGTCTATATAAATTAAAATGGTTTATTGAGAGGTTGAATTGAATTGAAATTGATGTACTAGGATTGAATTAAATTGAATTTTGGAATTTGAGTTGATTTGAATCGGTTTGTGAAATTGGAGGAAACTAGTTTTATTATATAAAGTATTTTTAATAAACTATTTTAATATATAAATTATTTTAATATATAAACTAATTTAATTTATAACTATTTATTATATATACTATTTTCAATATCTAAACTGTTTAAGTCGAAAGTGTTATGATTTCGAAAGTGTTATAATTTTGAAAGTGTTACGATTTTAGGATATGAATATGATTTAAAGTGTAAAATGATATCGAATTGATGTGATTTTTAAATGAATATGATATTTTGATTTTGACGTATGAACTATTTGAAATGAAATGACCATGGTGTGAAATAAGCATTTGGTTGTTAAAGAGACCGGGATCGGATATTGTCATACTCTCTACCAATACCAAAAACCACTTTAACAATTGTGTACATGGTGGAGATTCCAGAATGAAGTAGGATGGTTTGGTGACGATTCTATATGGTATTTACGTAGCCCTGAGTCTCGTGGGTCAGCTTGATGTGGCTAAAATAGGAGCTATACCGGGCCAAGTAGGGTCATTCCCCCTATCAGACACATTTCATTGATACCATTCTATTGCTTTTTATGATTTGATTGGGTTCACCTTTGATTTGGGAGTGTGTCACGAGGTGGGCGGTAGTAGCTGCTATGCGTTACCACCAGTCCGGGGAGTGTAAATAGTATATCTGCCCTGGCATTGCCTCGAGTGTCGTGTCACATTCCTTATCACGCCTTCTACGAGTTTGGTTTGTACCATACCTATGGAGTGCCCTTTGATAGCCCTCTAGTTTACGGGGGGAGTTACGGTACTGTATAGACTATGGGAATATATAAAATGTGTTAAGGGGGATATGGGTAACGCCTTAACACTATTTTAATACTTTTACTTTACTATAGACATATTATCATAGCGTATATTACTACATATTAGATAGTTCCACGGATCCTTAGAGGATGGAAATCCCAAACATCCTTTAAGTTACTTGTATTTCAGTTGACTTTTCACTTGAGTTAAATTTAATGATATAAGAATGTTAATCCTGACTCGAGTGTTTTAATGTTTTGCTTTATGCTCGGGTCAGACTGAGTGGTACAACATTTGAGACTCACTTTTGGAGATTGGAGCTTTGCTTGAAGGTCTGTCTTATCTATTCAGCTTTTCCAGTTGATTTGTTCAGAGATGTCATCTATTTGTATTCGAGACTTCATTGTATTTGAGATATTCTGTTGTGTTTTATTTCAAACTTTGATGTTTATATAGTAGCTTCAAGAACTATTATTTATCTATTCCGCTGCTTATTGTTATATTACTCTGTATCTGTGATTCTGTGATTGATTTATTTACTGTATATGCTGAGTTTTGCCAAATATAAATTAACAATCTATTGTTTTAAGCAATTCAAGTCGGACATGTGTGGATGCGAATGGTTCGAAATACCAGGTCATTACAGCATATTATAAATGGAAACAGATTAAAATTTTGCCACGAATGCAATGGAATAACTTTTGTGGTCAAATTCCAAATTTTCATATTCAACCCTTATCATATTTAATTCAATTTACATCATTTGTTTATGGTTCATTTTACGGGGTGTAACATTCTCCCCTCCTTAAAAAGGATTTCGTCCCAAAGTCTTCCAAGGGGCGAACATCGTAACGCATAATAACATCCATATTATACAATCAAGTTCTCTACACAACCATCTACTACAGTAACGACCCGTATTCTTAACGGATCGACAAGTTCGACAGAATCTGGAATTTTAGAGTTTTTGAGCCATTTCAGATTTTAGGCGAAAATGGCTAAGTCCTGAGTCATGAACGACTTAGTGTAAGTCGTGAGTCGTATACGACTTAGGGGATAGGAGCGACTCAGGGATTTGGCTAGTTAAGGGTGTAAGGATAAGTCGTTTGAATGACTTAAGGGGTAGGCGCGACTTAAGGACTGGGCGAGATAAGGCTTAAGTTGTAACAGTTAAGTCGTGACCGAGTTAAGGTGATGAGTCGTACCCAAGTTATCTGATGAGTCGTACCGAAGTTATCTGATGAGTCGTACCCAAGTTATCTGATGAGTCGTACCCAAGTTATCTGATGAGTCGTATCCTAGTTATCTGATGAGTCGTCTGACCAGTTGAGTCGTAACCCCAGCTATTTGTTAAGTCGTGACCGACTCAGTAGTTGGCTGCTAGGTTATAAGTCGTAGGATAGTGGGATTTGATAAGTCGTAGACGACTTAGTAGTTGAGTCGTATATCCAGTTAAGTCGTAGACGAGTATCCCAGTAGCCCAGCTAAGTCGTGAGGTTGATAAGTCGTAGCCGAGTTAACTGTTAAGTCATAAGGGATCTGGGTTTTGTTGAGTCGTAGGCACACGCTATGAGTCGTGACCGACATAGGAGATAGCTGTTTTGTCATGAGTCGTAGGCAGATGTGTGTTAAGTCGCTAAGGGTAGTCTGGTTAGATCGTAGAAGCCAGAAGTCGTTGAGTCGTAGGGCTTTGAGTCGTAAGTCGTAAACGACTTATGAAGGCTGACGACTTAGGGATTTCTGCTATAAATAGGAGAGCTTCTCTTCATTTTTGGGATCCGGATTTTGAAGCGACGAAGTGCTGCCATTTTGAGAGCTCGACTTCTACACTTCTTCACTTCTTTTCTCCACTCTAATCTAGTGCTTCCTTCCATCCAAATCGAAGATCAAGATTGAAGATTCAAGAACTTAGATTGAAGATCTTCAACTTTTCAAGAGAGATTTCATCGTTTGAAGCGGATTCATGATAGATCAAGCTTGATCCTTCGCTGTCCAGATCTGAAGCGTATTGATTTGAGGTTGTTTAGGTGATTTGGTGAGTGGTGATTATCTCTCACACGGATCCAAAGGAGTATATCGGATTGTTGGCTCGTTTTGATGTTAAAATAGTGATTTCCATGCATTTTCTTCATCCTAAGTGTAGATCCATGTAGATCCATTGTTCATGATGATGTTACATCCATTTTATCACATGTTAACCTATGCAAGTTCATTCATCAAGTTTGTAGAGATATTGTTCATGTTTTCATGTTCATTGGACTTTCAACTCTTTAATTACGAAAATGCCATTATTGTTATAATTGTCTACTTAGATCATATTTGAATGCTTGATTGTTTGGATTAATGTTTGATTTGATTGATTGCTATGAATTAGATGATTGATGATTAGATTTAGACCGAAGATGATTCAAAAGCTAAGGGAAAGGCTCTTGAATTGGAAAAGCTGCTCGTGGCATATGTAGCGGGATGGTGAAGCTCTTATGCATAGATTTGATGGTATGAAGTTGAGATGAGGCTTTGCAAGGATGTAATGAAGCGAGGCATCATATGATGAAGACTTGGTCTAATCCAGACGGGATCATTCCAAGCATGTTGATAACTCGGTGATATGATTCGAGTTGAGGATAATGAATGGATATGAGAATAGTCATCGAGGAGGATGACTAGGAGGCTTGGATAGCATCGTTGTTGAAGGTTCTAGCATGCTCTAAGCAAGAGTACGTTTGGGCAGATTCGATAGTCCCAACGGCCAACTGTTGATGGTCGAGTACTCTGGGCAGATTCGATAGTCCTAGGCACGGGCTGCGACGACGTGCGGGAGTTATGTCTAGAACCGGGGTTTCCATTAGCCCTTGACGGACGGCTGAAAGAATGTGCCGGTCATTCAATTAACGGTGATATCGAAGCAATGATAACAGTGATAGCCAGAGTCATGGATGTTTGGTTGTATCGTCATTCGGACTCAAGAGCGGTATTTTCTGGGTGCTTATCTGATTTAGGCTTGGTACTTGGAAAACATCGCCCTTGACCCGAGTGATAGTAGCTTTACTTTAAATTGTATGCTCTGCTATGTTTGCTTCTGCTTAGTGTGTGTCTGGGGGCTATCACTGTAGAATGAGGTTGGAGTGGGAGGGTTGTATTCCTATTCCTCTTCCTTTATGCTCTTTTGGTATGTTGTTAGTTAATTTACTGCTCACTAAGACTGTTGTCTGACTCAAGGCTTTATGTTTTAATTCTTATTGCCTTGGGCTGTTCGTCCATTTTTGGGACGGGCAGACTAGGTAACAGGTGACAGGTGCTGTTCTCTTCTCACGATGCTGATATCGAAGACGAGCTGGAGGGTTGCATATTATCTTCTTATTATATGTACTGGATATTCCGCTGTTTTGTATTCTCTGAGAGATATGTAGTGAGGCTTGATGTATTGACTATTTGGATGCTTGTATTCAACTATTATGGAGTTTTTATATGATGGCATTTTGTTCTGTAAAGCTTCACTATACATATGTTCTATTGTATTTTGTCCATGCGCTGTGAGCAATACGATAGATTCTGTTGTTTTTAAATTACCTTGACAATCGTCCATGGTCGCCTGGCACACTTTTCAGCGCACCATCTCTAGATTCGGTGCCGGGGTCATGGGCGGTCGTCACATTTGGTATTAGAGCATTGGTTAATCGATTTTACCCAACGCTCGCTGTCGTAACTACGTTTGAGAGACGTAATTGTAATTTTGATGGATGACTACTATATATAATATAGTAGCTTAGTAGAGTTTGAGTCCTTTATGCAGTTGTTTCTCTAGATGCTATAATCATTCCTTTTTATAGATATTGAGAATGAGTCGAAGAGGGAGACCAGCTGCTAGGGAAGGCCGTGCTACTGAAGAGACTGCTGATTATGCAGCCATGTTCGAAGCTATGATGACTTCGATCATGAGAAGGATACCAGTTCCGGGGGCAGCAGTAGATGTTGGAGTTCAAGTCCAAACTCCGAAACCAGTGGATTTTGCTAAGTTGTGCAAGGACTATACTACTCTTGGAGGGAAGGTTTTCTTGGGAACAGAATCAACTATTGAGGTCCAGAGGTGGATAGATGCTTGTAGAAGGATCTTTGGTGATTTGGGAATTGATGATGCAACTAAGAGGAAGTTGGCGTCAAGGCAGCTTCAAGGGAGAGCTTCTGATTGGTGGAACTCTATTACCATCGATACTCCGGAGGAAGAGATTACTTGGGAGCAATTCCAAGTTAGGTTTGAAGCTAAGTTCATTTCTACAGCTCAGAAGTCTGTTCTGTTTAAGAAGTTTGTGGAGCTCAAGCAAGGAGGGAGATCTGTTCTTGAGTATGTTTCTGAGTTTGAAGCTTTGTCCAAGTATGCCCGGTCATATATTGAGTCTGCTTATCAGAAGAATGAGAAGTTTGTGACCGGCCTGGATAGTTATCTTGGGAGGCAGTTGGTGGATCATTTGGATGATTCATTTGAGAAGCTGGTGGAGAAAGCTCTCAGGCATGAGAGTCTGTTTCCTAAAGATGGATCTGTTGTTGCTGTGAACAGGGAAGAGTCTAAACACCAGCAGGGTGGAAACAAGAAAAGGAAGCAGCAGCAGCAGAAGGGTAAAGATGGTCAGAAGAAGCCGAAAGGCGAGGTGACTTGCTTCAACTTTCAGCAGAAGGGCCATTTCTCGAAGGATTGTAAGAATCCTAAGGTGCCGATGAAGTGTCACAACTGTGACAAGCCGGGGCATTTCAGGAAGAATTGTCCAGAGCCGAGGAGGGACAAGCAGATTGTGCAAGCTTATGCTTTGGGAGCTGTTCCGTCATCTTCGAAAGCTCCTACTACTGAAGAGAAGGGAAAGAGTGTGGTGGTTCAAGGTACTCTTTTCCTATGTGGTATTCCTGTTAGAGTTTTGTTTGATACTGGAGCATCGCATTCGTTTGTTTGTAATGAACTCGTAGGCCGGTTAGATTTGAAGCCGGATATTGTTGATAGGCCATTGGTTGTGACTAATCCAGTTGGGGGTTCGTCTTGTTTGTGTATGTTATGCCATGGTCTAGTTGTATCGAGTCATGGTTGCTCTTTTGTTTGTGATTGCTTTGTTCTAAACTTTGCGGGGTTCGGAATTATTTTGGGTATGGACTGGCTTAGGAAGTATGCGGCTAAGGTTGATTGCGAGAGGTTGGAAGTGACAGTCGAGAATGTGGAGGGGCGAAAGGTTGTAATACGATGTAAGCATGAGGAAGGCGTCTTCATGAGCTTCATGTATTCGCTGGTTGTTCCACGGGATGGACTGTCATCGGTGCCAATCGCTAATGGATTCGAGGATGTCTTTGACGAAGTCAAAGGGTTGCCGCCGCATAGAGAGATCGAGTTTCGTATAGATCTAGTTGAAGGAGCTAGACCTGTTGTGATGCCTCTTAGGCGGATGGCGCCTAGGGAACAGCAAGAGTTGAGGGTGCAAGTTGATGACCTTTTATAGAAAGGATTCATTCGGCGTAGTGTGTCCGAGTGGGGTGCACCAGTTGTGTTCGCAACCAAGGCAGATGGATCGTTGAGATTGTGTGTGGATTATCGTGAGCTGAATAAGGTGACTAAGAAGAACAAGTATCCATTGCCGAGAATAGATGACTTGTTTGATCAGCTTCACGAAGCTAAGGTGTTTTCTCAGATGGATTTGGCAACGGGATTTCACCAGTTGAGAGTGGCTAAGGATAGTGTGCCGAAGACTGCTTTTAGGACACCATCCGGTTTCTTTGAGTGGCTGGTAATTACGTTTGGATTGACTAACGCGCCAGCATATTTTGTGGATCTTATGAATAGAGTGTTCAGAGATCAGTTGAACAAGTTCATACTTGTGTTCGTGGATGCTATTCTGATTTATTCCAGAACGGAAGAGGAGCACAAGACGCACTTGCGTATGGTTTTGGAAATCTTGCGGAAACATCAGCTGAAGGCTAAGTTTTCGAAGTGTCACTTCTGGAAGAGTGAAGTGAGGTTCTTAGGCCATGTGATTTCTGGAAATGGAATAGCGGTTGATCCCGCTAAGGTGGCAGCAATCCAGGATTGGGTTAGACCTAAGAATGCATCTGATGTGAGAAGTTTTCTTGGATTAGCAGGATATTATCGACGGTTTATCAAAGACTTCTCCAAGATAGCTGCACCGTTAACAGGATTGACGAAGAAGAACCAAGTGTTCAGTTGGGATGCTAAGTGTGAGCAAGCTTTCGGAATCCTGAAAGAGAGATTGACGAGTGCTCCTGTTTTGACTATTCCTAGTGGGAATGATGAGATGGTGGTTTACACCGATGCATGTGGTACTGGACTTGGAGCAGTGCTGATGCAGAAGGATAAAGTTGTTGCGTATGCCAGTCGACAACTGAAGCCGCATGAAAGGAATTACCCAACTCATGATTTGGAATTAGCGGCGATTGTATTTGCTCTGAAGATGTGGAGGCATTATTTGTTGGGAGTTCGATTCGAGTTGTTTACGGATCACAAGTCGTTGAAGTATCTTTTCGCCCAAAAGGATTTGAATCTTCGGCAGCAACGTTGGCTAGAGTTTTTGGCATCATATGATTTTGGTATAGCTTATACTCCGGGAAAAGGTAACGCAGTGGCAGATGCGTTAAGTCGAAGACATGCAGGATTGGGAGCCATGTTTTATGAATGGAAGAATCTCGAGTATTTAGCTGGATTTGACTTCAGGCCTAGATGCGAATTGGAACCTGAGATGTTGGCAAACTTATCGATAAGACCTTCTCTTGTGGAAAGGATTGGCGAGAGCCAAAAACGAGACGATAAGCTTGTCAGAATTATCCGTGAATTGGGATCTGGATTGGATCCAGAAAAGGATAAAGGATTCGAGGTCGATCGAGAGGGTTGGCTTCGAAAGCAAGGACGACTAGTTGTTCCCGATATAGATGAATTGAGGAGTGAAGTTCTGAAGGAAAGTCATCACTCGAAGCTGACAATTCATCCAGGTGGAAATAAGATGTATCGGGATATGAAGAGAACCTACTACTGGGAAGGTATGAAGAAGGATGTTGGAAATTTTATTTCCAAGTGTATGAACTGCCAATTGGTGAAAGCCGAGCAGAAGAAGCCAAGTGGATTGCTTCAGCCATTAGAAGTTCCTACATGGAAGTGGGAACAAGTGTCGATGGATTTTATCGATGGATTGCCTAGAACCAGAACGGGAAATGAAGGGATTTGGGTCATTGTGAATCGTCTGACTAAGAGTGCACGATTCATTCCTGTTCGATCGACTAGGACTGCATCAAAGTTGGCTGAGTTGTATGTTAAGTGGATAGTTTGATTCCATGGTATTCCGAAGAGTATAGTGAGCGATCGAGACCCATTGTTCACTAGTGGATTTTGGAAGAGCTTCCAGGAAGTTTTGGGAACCGAGTTGTGTTTGAGTACAGCTTATCACCCTCAAACGGATGGTCAGACCGAGAGAGTCAACCGAGTTTTGGAAGATCTTCTTAGAGCTTGTGTTTTGGATTTCGGAGGATCATGGGAAGATCACCTTCATTTGGTGGAGTTTGCATACAACAACAGTTACCAGTCTAGTATTGGTATGGCACCGTATGAGGCATTGTATGGAAGACCGTGTAACTCTCCGACATGTTGGTTGGAAACTGGAGAAAAGCTGATACTTGGGCCAGAGATGATTCGGCAGACCTCTGATTGTATAGAGATCATTCGGCAACGAATGAAGGCAGCCCAAGACCGTCAGAAAAGTTATGCCGATAAGCGTCGAAAGGATTTGGAATTCGACATAGGAGATATGGTTTTTGTGAAGATTTCTCCACTGAAGAATGTTATTCGATTCGGGAAGAAGGGAAAATTGACTCCGAGATTTGTTGGACCATTCCCGATTACCGAGCGAATTGGAAAGCTCGCCTACAGATTGGAGTTGCCGGAGAAGATGTCGGGTGTGCACAATGTTTTTCATATATCATATCTACGGAAGTATGTGCACGACTCGAATATGGTGGTTTCTGCTGATAGCTGGGAAGATTTAGAAGTTGATCCAGTCGATAGAAGACCTCGTAAGCCGCTTCGTGTTGTTGAAACCGACACGAAACAGCTTAGGAGGAAGGTAGTTAAGTTGCTCAAGATACAATGGAGTGATGATGATAACGACTGTACGTGGGAGGTGGAAGAGAGGATGAAAGCAGCTCATCCCGAACTCTTCAAGGTATGGCCCTAAGGTGTCGTATCATCTAACAACATTGTAACTTGTTCTAAGTCTTAGAATTCTGTACGCTAAGCTAGAATTGGATGCATGGTTTGTTGATTGTTATGGTTGGTAGGCGTACATAATAGTCTTCGATTGCTTTGTTTGTTTGGAATTTCGGGGGCGAAATTCCTAAGGGGGAGAGAATGTAACGACCCGTATTTTTAACGGATCGACAAGTTCGACAGAATCTAGAATTTTAGAGTTTTTGAGCCATTTCAGATTTTAGGCGAAAATGGCTAAGTCCTGAGTCGTGAACGACTTAGTGTAAGTCGTGAGTCGTATACGACTTAGGGGATAGGAGCAACTCAGGGATTTGGCTAGTTAAGGGTGTAAGGATAAGTCGTTTGAACGACTTAAGGGGTAGGCGCGACTTAAGGACTGGGCGAGATAAGGCTTAAGTTGTAACAGTTAAGTCGTGACCGAGTTAAGGTGATGAGTCGTACCCAAGTTATCTGATGAGTCGTACCCAAGTTATCTGATGAGTCGTACCCAAGTTATCTGATGAGTCGTACCCAAGTTATCTGATGAGTCGTATCCTAGTTATCTGATGAGTCGTCTGACTAGTTGAGTCGTAACCCCAGCTATTTGTTAAGTCGTGACCGACTCAGTAGTTGGCTGCTAGGTTATAAGTCGTAGGATAGTGGGATTTGATAAGTCGTAGACGACTTAGTAGTTGAGTCGTATATCCAGTTAAGTCGTAGACGAGTATCCCAGTAGCCCAGCTAAGTCGTGAGGTTGATAAGTCGTAGCCGAGTTAACTGTTAAGTCATAAGGGATCTGGGTTTTGTTGAGTCGTAGGCACATGCTATGAGTCGTGACCGACATAGGAGATAGCTGTTTTGTCATGAGTCATAGGCAGATGTGTGTTAAGTCGCTAAGGGTAGTCTGGTTAGATCGTAGAAGCCAGAAGTCGTTGAGTCGTAGGGCTTTGAGTCGTAAGTCGTAAACGACTTATGAAGGCTGACGACTTAGGGATTTCTGCTATAAATAGGAGAGCTTCTCTTCATTTTTGGGATCCAGATTTTGAAGCGACGAAGTGCTGCCATTTTGAGAGCTCGACTTCTACACTTCTTCACTTCTTTTCTCCACTCTAATCTAGTGCTTCCTTCCATCCAAATCGAAGATCAAGATTGAAGATTCAAGAGCTTAGATTGAAGATCTTCATCTTTTCAAGAGAGATTTCATCGTTTGAAGCGGATTCGTGATAGATCAAGCTTGATCCTTCGCTGTCCAGATCTGAAGCGTATTGATTTGAGGTTGTTTAGGTGATTTGGTGAGTGGTGATTATCTCTCACACGGATCCAAAGGAGTATATCGGATTGTTGGCTCGTTTTGATGTTAAAATAGTGATTTCCATGCATTTTCTTCATCCTAAGTGTAGATCCATGTAGATCCATTGTTCATGATGATGTTACATCCATTTTATCACATGTTAACCTATGCAAGTTCATTCATCAAGTTTGTAGAGATATTGTTCATGTTTTCATGTTCATTGGACTTTCAACTCTTTAATTACGAAAATGCCATTATTGTTATAATTGTCTACTTAGATCATATTTGAATGCTTGATTGTTTGGATTAATGTTTGATTTGATTGATTGCTATGAATTAGATGATTGATGATTAGATTTAGACCGAAGATGATTCAAAAGCTAAGGGAAAGGCTCTTGAATTGGGAAAGCTGCTCGTGGCATATGTAGCGGGATGGTGAAGCTCTTATGCATAGATTTGATGGTATGAAGTTGAGATGAGGCTTTGCAAGGATGTAATGAAGCGAGGCATCATATGATGAAGACTTGGTCTAATCCAGACGGGATCATTCCAAGCATGTTGATAACTCGGTGATATGATTCGAGTTGAGGATAATGAATGGATATGAGAATAGTCATCGAGGAGGATGACTAGGAGGCTTGGATAGCATCGTTGTTGAAGGTTCTAGCATGCTCTAAGCAAGAGTACGTTTGGGCAGATTCGATAGTCCCAACGGCCAACTGTTGATGGTCGAGTACTCTGGGCAGATTCGATAGTCCTAGGCACGGGCTGCGACGACGTGCGGGAGTTATGTCTAGAACCGGGGTTTCCATTAGCCCTTGACGGACGGCTGAAAGAATGTGCCGGTCATTCAATTAACGGTGATATCGAAGCAATGATAACAGTGATAGCCAGAGTCATGGATGTTTGGTTGTATCGTCATTCAGACTCAAGAGCGGTATTTTCTGGGTGCTTATCTGATTTAGGCCTTGGTACTTGGAAAACATCGCCCTTGACCCGAGTGATAGTAGCTTTACTTTAAATTGTATGCTCTGCTATGTTTGCTTCTGCTTAGTGTGTGTCTGGGGGCTATCACTGTAGAATGAGGTTGGAGTGGGAGGGTTGTATTCCTATTCCTCTTCCTTTATGCTCTTTTGGTATGTTGTTAGTTAATTTACTGCTCACTAAGACTGTTGTCTGACTCAAGGCTTTATGTTTTAATTCTTATTGCCTTGGGCTGTTCGTCCATTTTTGGGACGGGCAGACTAGGTAACAGGTGACAGGTGCTGTTCTCTTCTCACGATGCTGATATCGAAGACGAGCTAGAGGGTTGCATATTATCTTCTTATTATATGTACTGGATATTCCGCTGTTTTGTATTCTCTGAGAGATATGTAGTGAGGCTTGATGTATTGACTATTTGGATGCTTGTATTCAACTATTATGGAGTTTTTATATGATGGCATTTTGTTCTGTAAAGCTTCACTATACATATGTTCTATTGTATTTTGTCCATGCGCTGTGAGCAATACGATAGATTCTGTTGTTTTTAAATTACCTTGACAATCGTCCATGGTCGCCTGGCACACTTTTCAGTGCACCATCTCTAGATTCGGTGCCGGGGTCATGGGCGGTCGTCACAACTCAACCAATAGTGCAGTGTGATTATGTATTGTAGACATGCTAAAATGAGCTCAATCCTACCTTGATTGTGTAATCGTGTCATGAAAGCATGTATGCTAATATCCTAAACAGGGATAAAAATTTCTGCATGAGTGAAAAGTGATTGGGAAAAAGTGTAACAACTACCTCCGACCATCCAATCTAGCAACCACGATGCAACCAAAATCCTAATTTTGAAGAGAAAAATTACCAGTGAAAAGCTCTAGGTGAATGTTCTTTATCTTCTTCTTCGTCTCCCATATGCTTTCCGCCGGATTGTCCTCCCATTTTACTCGAACCAACCTAATTATTTTATTGCGAAGTCTCCTAGTACCATGTTCCATAATCTATGCGCTGGCATGAAGCGCTGTTAGCTCCATTTCAAAATCCCCCAACTGATCAGGCTCTATTCTTTTAGCGGTGTCATGAAGGAATTTCCTAAGGTGAGAACAGTGGAAAACATTATGGACTCCTGCCAACTTGTCAGTAAGCTCCACACGGTATGCCAATTTTTCTATTCTTTCCAGAATTCTGAACGGCCCAACAAATCTAGGCATCAATTTTCTAGACTTGCAAAACCTAATAACTTTTCTAAGAGGGGAGATTTTAACAAATACCATATCTGCAACCTCAAATTCAAGCTCTTTCCTTCTTTTATCCGCATAAGATTCCTGATGGTCTTGTGCTAGCTACATCCTTTGCCTAATCATGTTTACTTTTTCCATGGTATCACGGATCAAATCGGGTCCGATTAATATTTTGTCGGTGGTTTTGCACCAGCAACTAGGAAATTTGCATGGCAGCCCATAAAGTGCTTCAAAAGGGGCCATAACAATGATCATTTGATAGCTATTATTATACGCAAACTCAACCAAAGGTAGATGCTGCTCCCAATGTCCTCTAAAACCCAAGACACAAGCTCTTAACAAGTGCTCCAAAATCCTATTCACCCTTTTTGTTTCTCCATCATTTTGTGGGTGATATTGTAACACCTCACATTTTTAGATAATTAAATAACCAAATTTATTAAGCAGTGAAAATAAGCATTTTTGGTATTGTCAGAATATGGCCTCGAAACTTATACCATTATGTTCGTGGCAATTTTCTAATCAATTTCCATATATAACTTGTCGAAATCCGAGTTAATATGAAGGAGTTACGAGAGAGACAAGAAATCAAAATTAAACGAAAAAAAAGACCCAACGGGTCGACCCATAGGTCGACCCGCAAAGGTTAGGGTTCGACCCGTCTTTTTCCCTGAACGAGAAATCGTCCAGGGACATGCCAAAGTCTTGTAATCTGATTTTTGTGCGATCTATGGTGTTGTTTTCCAGATCCAACGATTCACAGCGAGCTTGTGACGTGGTGGCACCAAATTCAATCCAAAAATCCGACGGTCTGAGATCCCCAAACTCCACAATAAATAGAACCCTAGGCTTAGCTATTTTCTCACAATCAGATTTTCTTCCAATTGGGTTCATTGCCTAAGGCCAAACCCTAAATAGAAAATATTTCTAGGGAGAATATCTTTTTAATAAAATGATTAGACGCCTTCTAAGATCCAGGAAGGCTATGGAGTAAAGCTAAGGATGGCAGGTGAGTGGATTTAAATTATATCTCTTTTATGTTTATGATATATAATATCGTTAAATCCCCGTTAAATATTTAATTTAGCATTTATTTCTATAATTAGTTCTACTAGCTAGTTATGTTGAAAATGTAAATTTTATAAGAGAAGTGTACTTATATTTAAATGTTATTTATATGGAAAAGGAAAGGAATCCAGTTAAATATAAGTAATATTTGGCTTAAAAGTTGTAGAGAAAGGCATAAGCCTAAAAGTGAGAAATTTACAGTAAATTATGTTAAAACGGGAGAAATGAATTAAAAAGGGGAAAATCTAATAACTTGATTTGGAAGTTAGTGATAGATTAGTTGGTTGGTTTAGAAAAGGGAATACATTTCCATAGTTTAATATTGTAAGAATAACGATAAACGTAATTGCAAGAATAAAAGCAAGAAAAATGGAATTAGTGCAAAATAGAGACATTACTGTATTTTGCATTACCCAATAATTAAAGAAACAATAAAAAAATATTTTGTAGTTATGAGTTATTGTTTATAGCATTATTTAGTATTAAAATATGGAAATGGATTTTTAGCATGGTTTTTGTAACCAACCAAATAGAATAGAACTACTTCTTAGAGTAAAAGAGAATAACGTAAAGCATTAAAGAAATAAAAGAAGAGGAAATAATCAAGTTAATTATTTGACAAGACTAGAAACAATAAATATAAAATGTGACTAGATCTGCATTTATTGCGTTGATGATAGGTAAAAAGTAAAGCAGTTATTATGATAAGTAATTTGTGGCAGTTGGACGTAGTCCCTAGCTAAGGCTGTCATATAATATAAGAGAACTAAAGAGAATTTAGTATCATAATAAAAGAAGACAGACTAGAATAGAAAAGAGACACTTGCAATTACATTTATAACATGTAGGTTATAAAAGAAAGAAAAGAATATAAAAGTGACAATTGCAAGTATAATTGTAACACGTAGATTATAATTAAAAAGAAAGAAATAGAAGAGGCTTATTTTATCAAACTTAGACCTTGGATTAAGTTAATAAGCATAATAATAGAAGTGGCACGTACCGACAGCATTCCCTTTCAGGTCTAGGACTGATGGTCTCACACATGGGTTGGGCTGGGCATGCTGATTAGGGTATATAAGTAGCTAACAAAATAAGAAAAGTAAACTAAATGCATAGTAAAAGATTAGACGTAGGGTCTAATAAAATGGTAAGGTGCATTTAGAGTAGCCCAAAGAGAATCTGGATAAAGAGCCTAATGAAGCAGTTCATCGTAGATTTGTAGTACAGAAAGAGCACGTCCAACTTCGTTAATTTGGGCTAGGAGGAAGTACAAGACTTCAACGGGATGTGAGGATACTCTAGGATGGCCCTCTGGGGTAGGCCTAACAAAGCGGCACCCCCGGAGGTAGGTCTATAGGTGTTCCATCCAGAGAGTATGCCTTGACTGCTTTTGCATTGCAAGCCTATCGAAGCGGACCTTTGTAGGCAGTCAAAAGGTTGATGATGGATATTCGTATGACACCGTACTCTAGTTTGTGAGTAGGTTATAGTGGGCAGGACCCATAAGGATAGTCGCATGCGGGTATCAACCATCATCAGTCAGAGTGAGTTTGGGAAAGACTAGAGCTAAACCAATGGGCCAATGATTCTTTCACTATCGAAACATTGGATGAGGGGTACAACCAATTAGATGCTTAGATTGTTTGCAGTAGGGCACAACCACTTAGTTCTTGAAAGATCTTTTGATTAGTTGAGGGGAGGCTGCGTGGGGCCATAGCCACGATGAGAAAAGAGACAGACCAAGTAGAATATCTGTATTGTAGGCCTAACGAAGCGGACCTTTACAGATATAGAAAATCCCTGACTGAGTTCCATACAAAACCTTGTTGGCGGAATTCAAGGAGTAGACAGAACGATTATGTGTAGTCCTCAAGGTACGCACTGGGTGGTACATTGTGGATGTCCGAGCATTAGTATAAGCTTAGTAGATCCTAAGTAAATTAGGAAATATGTGTGAACGTAATTTTATTTTTGAATAAAATATAAATATATTGTGTACTAAAATCCAAATAGTCCTCAATTATAGATTTTAACATATGAAAAGTTTTTAGAAGTATATTTGTGCATAATTTGCTAGTTGGGTTTAGGATGATCCAAGGATGTTGAGCCCTATGTTATTGCCGATTTATAGTGTACAATAAGCTATGTTTTGAGAGAAGATTTGTATCCCTATGTTATAGGAAGTGGGAAAGTTCCCTAGGGATAATAGGGAGAGTATTTTTATTTCGGAAGGAATAAGAGATTTTAGTAAGGAAATGAGATTTGCAAGGTTTAGGAAGGGTATTCCTAGGGTAGTAAGAAGAAAATCCACTTTATGTCTAGCCCAATAAAATGAAACTTTTGGAATTGAAAAGTTCAAAAATATAATTGTTAGTTTGTTTGAGGAAGTAGTTATTGGGTTTTTGAAAAAAAAGTGGTATGAAATTTAAATTGGTTTTTATATGATGTAAATTTTGTTAAAAGTGAAATTCTTTTTGAAGAATTATAGAGCATGTATAGCTCGCTAGTTTCTTTATAGGTAAACAAAGATTTTAAATATAAAAACCTAGAGTGTGTTAAGTATGGAAACCGTAGGTTACAACATTTATTGTTGTAATAGATGTTTTCGTGAAAAATAAAGGAAGCATAGACTATGACACTAATATTATAGTAGGTGACTGTAACAGATGTTTTCGTGAAAAATAAAGGAAGCATAGACTATGAAACTAATATTATAGTAGGTGACTCCCAAAGGAAATGTTTTTACATAGCATATGGGATTTATTAATATTTATTTTAATTGAATCAATATACTAGTATTTTTGGGTTGTAGTAACGGTGTTTTACGCAATATCGATTTTGACCCAAATAAAAATGTGTTTTGAAGATAATTTCTAAGTATAGAAATAAAGTGGTTTGTAAGTACACTTATTATTTAAATAAGTATATGGAAATGTTTTCTAGTAATGAAAATCTTACAGCAGTTTTGAAAATTAGTTCTTCTGAAAAAAGATGTAAGTTAAATATTAGGAAATTAATAAATTTCGTAGGAAATGTCTATTGTAAGTGAATATAGATTAAAAATACTTTAATCTATTGGAATGAAATGAATAATGATATAATTTTCTATGAAACCAAATCACAAATAAACATGTTTTGTGCAAGTTATAAGGAATACGTGAAAGAGATGTACAAGGTATGGAAAGCACCATATTTTTTATAGCCTATTTCGATAAATTATAAAATAAGTTCCTTGTAATTTCACATAAACATGAAATCCTCTTTAAAGGATTCATAGATGGTTTTAGCGTTAATGGCTTCTCATAAGAGAAAGTAGTTCCAATACATTAAGGTATAAAACCATTAGGTGTAATAAGAAATGTAATAATTAGAGACAGTGTTAGTTAGGAGGGATATTATAGAGAGCCTTAGTAGGAAAGCTAAGCAATGGAAATTTCATATTTTTCCATTGATTATGTGCATTGGTTGCTTGCCTTTGTAGAAAGTCCCCATTTGTAGTAAGTTAGAAACTCCTCCAAGGTTAGGTAATTGGAAGAGTAGGAAAGTTAAGGGATTTTTGATAAAATAATTGTTCTTATCTACTCCAGTTTTTGTAAATTTGAAAATCTATGAAAGGAAGATGTTTTGAAAACATGAGAGGACATTTTTGGAAGTCAAGAAAAATAATGTTTTAAGGACAAGAAATGCATGTTTTAAAGAAAATTGGTTTGGTGAAAAAGTAAATAAGTTTTTGAAAGAGAAAAACTTAGTAAACAGTTAAATTTAAAAAAACCAAATTTTTCTATGGAAAGCTGTAAAGGTCTTTAAAAGGAAAAGAGGAATAAGTTTTAAACTTAGAATTTGTAAGTTTTCTACTCTAGGTTTGGCGAATAATTTAAATTCAAAGAGTTGTAAAGATGCAAGTCTAGAAAGATAAAATGTTAAGTAACCAAGTACCTTTGAATTTAATAGAAACTTCAAAGTAACACTTTTAAAGGCAAGGATTTTGGGATTTGAGATATTTCAAAAAAAATTAGAAGCGTTAATTTTTGAAATGAAATGATAAATACCAAACCAAACTTTTAAATATGGAGTAGATAGGAATCCTTTCCTAGGTGTGATGGGAAAAGTGTAAGGCTATGTAATAGCAGTGATTACTTTTAGTAGTAATAATAAAAGTTCCAGTAAAGTGTATAGGACACTAGTGAGAACCTAGGAATGTTGCTTCATGTGTGTAGACTATAAAAGAACAGTGAAGTGATATTAGTAAGATAGTAAGACATACATGGTTGGGATATGTAGACCTTAGTTAGGGAAAATGAAAGGTAAAGGTAAAGAGAAAATTTCCCCAAGATTAGTTGCCTTTTTAGATAGAGACTGCATAGATTGAAATCCTTATTCGTTGTAGTAAATGAAACTTGGTCATTTCATTTTGAGTATGGAATGGAAGAGGTGAATAAACCTTATTCATCGTGAGTAATGTAGCATGAGTTAGTAACGAGTAATAAGCGGCAGGAGGATCATATGAGTTACTTGGATTCCTAGAGTAGGACCTTACTGTGTCAGGGTGGACATGGTCCTAGGTCTCCTAGCCCTAGATGATAGCCGCATTTAGCTGCTATATTTACCTATCTAGCATCGCTTTGTAGTAGTACTTGTTTTCTCTTTTAGTTATGAGACTGTACTCCCATGTAAGCATTTACTTCCTATTGTAGTAAATCAGTGATGATTAGTATGATGCTTTTTCTCGGTGTTTTTGTGATGTTCACAAGAAGAGAATAAGAACATAGGACGTAAATAATAAAAGAAAAGTAAAAGCTGATAAAAGTAACTAAAAGAAAAACAGTAAAATTTAAAGAAAGCGACAAAAACGTCAAAAGAAAAATTTGAAAAGAAATTTTTTCTTATGTGAACTGTGCTTGGGAAAGTAAATAGAGATTTTTATTAAATAGTGGCACAAATTCCAAGAACGGAGAAAGAGGTGCGCAAAAGTAAAACGGGGAAATGTGAGGATTTTCGTTTTCTACCTCTTTCTGACATAAGAAATCGAGTTCAAAAAATTAGATTTTTCTAAAATTCGAATATTAAAAGTTGTGTGGTAGGATTTGGATGTAAAAATTGTTGAACTACGCCCCTATTCAATAGGAGTGTGGGAAAAATTGGATGAAAAATGTTTTGAGTTTTCAAAAGATTGCATTCGTATAAAAATTGCATTTATATTTAGGATGTGTGCATCATATTTTAAAAAGGAGTTTTAAAGAAGAAAAGCATTCATATAGGAGGTACCGCTTAGAAATTCATGTACATACATATATTTTATGTTGAATGACACTTTGCAAAAGGACACGGATGTTCGCAAAATTGGATGTACACAAAATGGATATGATTGATGCAGAGAATTACATAGTTTTACACTTATCGAATTTCGAGGACGAAATTTCCTAAAGGGAGGGAGAATATAACACCCCGCACTTTTAGATAATTAAATAACAAAATTTTTTAAACAGCAAAAATAAGCATTTTTGGAATTGTCAGAATATGGCCTCGAAACTTATACCATCGTGTTTGTGGTGATTTTCTAATCAATTTCCATATATAACTTGTCAAAATCCGAGTTAATATGCAAGAGTTACGAGAGAGACAAAAAATCAGAATTAAACGATAAAAAAGAGAGAAAGACCCTACGGGTTGACTCATAGGTCGATCCACAAAGGTTAGGGGTCGACCCGCCTTTTTCCTTGGACGAGAAATTATCCAGGGACGTGTCGAAGTCTTGTAATCTGATTTTTGTGCGATCTGAGGCGCTGTTTTCTGGATCCAACGATTCGCAGCGAGTCTGTGACGTGGTGGTACCAGATTCAATCCAAAAATCCGACGGTTTGAGATCCCCAAACTCCACTATAAATAGACTCCTAGGCCTAGCTATTTTCTCACAATCAGATTTTCTCCCAATTGGGTTCATTGCCTGAGGCTGAACCCTAAATAGAAAATATTTCAAGGGTGAATACTTTTTTAATAAAAATATTAGACGCCTTAAAAGGGGATCCATGAAGGCCATGGAGTAAAGCTAAGGATGACAGGTGAGCGGATTTAAATTATATCTCTTTTATTTTTATGATATATAATATCGTTAAATTCCCGTTAAATAATTAATTCAGCATTTATTTATGTAATTAGTTCTACTAGTCAGTTATGTTGAAACTGTAAATTTTATAAGAGAAGTGTACTTATATTTAAATGTTATTTATATGGAAAAAGAAAGGAATCCAATTAAATATAAGTAATATTAGGCTTAAAAGTTGTAGAGAAAGGCATAAGCCTAAAAGTGAGAAATTTACAGTAAATTATGTTAAAACGAGAGAAATGAATTAAAAAGTGGAAAATCTAATAACTTGATTTGGAAGTTAGTGATATATTAGTTGGTTGGTTTAGAAAAGTGAATACATTTCCATAGTTTAATATTGTAAGAATAACGATAAACGTAATTGCAAGGATAAAAGCAAGAAAAATGGAATTAGTGCAAAATAGAGACATTACTGTATTTTGCATTACCCAATAATTAAAGAAACAATAAAAGAAATATCTTGCAGTTATGAGTTATTGTTTATAGCATTATTTAGTATTAAAATATGGAAATGGATTTTTAGCATAGTTTTTGTAACCAACCAAATAGAATAGAACTACTTCTTAGACTAAAGGAGAATAACGTGAAGCGTTAAAGAAATAAAAGAAGAGGAAATAATCAAGTCAATTATTTGACAAGACTAGAAACAATAAACAGAAAATGTGACTAGATCTGCATTTATTTCGTAGATAATAGAGTAATAAAGCAGTTATTATGATAAGTAATTTATAGCAGTTGGACATAGTCCCAAGCTAAGACTGTCATATAATATAAGAGAATTAAAGGGAATTTAGTATCATAATAAAAGAAGACAGACTAGAATAGAAAAGAGACACTTGCAATTACATTTATAACATGTAGGTTATAAAAGAAAGAAAAGAATATAAAAGTGACAATTGCAAGTATAATTATACCACGTAGGTTATAATCAAAATGAAAGAAATAGAAGAGGCTTATTTTATCAAACTTAGACGTTGGATTAAGTTAATAAGCAGAATAATAGAAGTGGCCCGTACCGGCAGCATTCCCTTTCAGGTCTAGGACTGATGGTCTCACACATGGGTGGGGCTGGGCATGCTGATTAGGGTAAATAAGTAGCCAACAAAATAAGAAAAGTAAACTAAACACATAGTAAAAGATTAGATGTAGGGTCTAATAAAATGGTAAGATGCGTTTGGTGTAGCCCTAAGAGAATCTGGATAAAGAGCCTAACGAAGCAATTCATCGCTGATTTTTAGTACAGAAATAGCACGTCCAGCTTGGTTAGTTTGGGCTAGAAGGAAGTACGAGACTTCAACGGGACGTGATGGTACTCTAGGATGGCCCTCTAGGGTAGGCCTAACGAAGCTGCACCCCCGGAGGCAGGTCTGTCGGTTTCCATCAAGAGAGTATGCCTTGACTGCTTTTGCATTGTAGGCCTAACGAAGCGGACCTTTGTAGGCAGTCAAAAGGTTAATGATGGAGTAGGATATTTGTATGACACCGTACTCTAGTTTGCGAGTAGGTTATAGTAGGCCGGACCCATAAGGATAGTTGCATGCGAGTATCAACCATCGTCAGTTAGAGCGAGTTCGAGAAAGACTAGAGCTAAATCAACATGCCAATGATTCTTCACTATCAAGATATTGGATGAGGGCTACAGCCAATTGTAGTTTAGATTGTTTGCAGTAGGGCACATCCACTTAGCTTTTGAAAGGTCTTTCGATTAGTTGAAGGGGGGGGGGGTCGTGGGGCCATAGCAACGATGAGAAAAGAGAAAGACCAAGTAGAATATTTGTATTGTAGGCCTAACGAAGCAGACCATTACAGTTATGGAAAATCCCCGACCGAGTTCCGTACAAGGTAGACCTTGTTGGCAGAATTCAGGGAGTAGACAGAACGATTACGTGTAGTCCCCATGGTACGCACTGGGTGGTACATTGTGGATGTCCGAGCACTAGTATAAGCTAGTGTGCATTTTCATGTTTTCATAGTAGATGATAGAACATCTGTATTGTAGACCACATGAAGCTGTCCTTTACAGATGTAGTTACAGTACACTCTAGTAGCGAGACGATGGGGTCTTTTTCAAGGAGGATACGGAAGGTACTATGGGTAGTACCTAGGACCAATGCGGACTTTGGGCATGTAGCTATATATATATATACATATATTGGTTATTAGGTCTTAATCTACTAGGGAGTAGATGGGTACGATTCACGCACAGAAGTGAGAGTATTATAAACCCAATAAACCTAATATAACAGAAAATTGAAATAGAACAGTATACGTAGAATTATGCTTAGAAGTGTGTAATTTGTTCATTCACCAGAACTTTAGTTCTGAGCCCCTCCCCATATCATCCCATAGGTTAGATAGATGACAGAGATTTTCCAGCTTTGAGACACTTGTTTAGAAAGTGTTATTACCTTGGTGAGTATTTACTTATTACTATATTTTACTCAGTTCCACTGTGAGATATTTATTTGAGCTCTGATATATTTATCTTTGCATATTTGCAGGATACGAGACACCCAACTCGGGCTTCAGTGGATTTGGGTTTTAGCATTTTTGCGAAAAATCCAGACCCCCTGAAACTTGGATTATTACTGATATGCCGTGTTAAGGTTCAATTAAGTTCCCAAAGCGCTTTGTAGGATCCTCCAAAGCTCACTAGTAACAGTGGATCCCTATCACTAACTATGCTTATAGGAATTCCATGTAGACGAACTATCTCCTTAATATAAATCTATGCGAGAGAGGCACTAGTCCTATTTCTCGTAATCGGAATAAAATGAGCACTTTTATTGCGTCTTTCCACAACAACCCAAATAGCCTCATAGCCTTTCTGACTTTTAGGCAATCCTTCCTCAAAATCCAACGAAATATGTTCCCACTTGCAAGTCGGAATTTCCAAGGTAATAATAATCCACCAGGCTTCCCTTGCTTGGCTTTTATTTTTTGACATATCAACACCTAGCAACAAACTCTACTATGCTTCTCTTCATTCCATTTCAAAAAAATTCTCTTCATGCCCTTGTACATCTTATCTCCTCTAGGATGAATGATCATCCTTGAGTGGTGACACTCCATAAGCACATCCCTCATCAAATCATCAATCATCGAAACACAAAGACGTCCATCTCTTCTCAAACATCCCTTCTCATCAACTGAATACCTCCTAGCATGGGGAAAATGCTCTCCTTTTCTCAAATTTTCCAAAATCTCTACTAACTTCTCATCTTTCACTTGCTCATGTCCTATACGATCCATCAAGGCTGGTCTAATCTCCATAACAGATAGAAAACCTTGGATGGGTTCTGTTGACAGTTGGATATTAAGAATTGAGAGAAACTTCAACTGTCTCCATTCATATATAACACCTAGGGTAGCGTGTCTTCGACTAAGGGTGTCAGCGACTATGTTCCCTTTTCCAGGGGTATATTGAATACTAAAGTCAAAGGATTCTACATACTCCATCCACCACTATTTCCTAAGATTCAAATCTTTTTGGAAAAATAGGTATTTGAGTTATTTATGATTAGTGAATAACTCAAACCCTTTTCCCGGGAGATAACGCCTCCATATCTTTAAGGCAAAAACAATGGCTGCTAATTCTAAATCATGCAATGGATACCTCTTCTGATGGTCCTTTAGTTGTCTACTAGCATAGCCAACTACCTTTCCTTCTTGCATAAGAACTGCCCCTAATCTTGTGCTACATGCACCTGTGAAAACCGTAAATGGCTTGGTTCCATCTAGAATAGTGATCATAGGTGCTAGTCAATGACTCCTTAAGCTTCTCAAATGCCTTGGTGCATCTATCATCCCAAACAAAAACTAGATTCTTCTTAGTCAATCGGGTTAAAGGGGCTACTATTTGTACAAAGCCCTTGATGAACTTCCTATAGTAGCCTCCCAACCCTAGAAAAATCCTAACCTCTGATGCATTACTAGGAGTCTTCCATCATTCGACAGCTTCCACTTTAGCAGAGTCCATAGCCAATCCTTGTTCCAAAACAATATGCCAAAGGAACCTAACTTCATTTTTCCAAAAGTGGCATTTAGAAAATTTCTCTTTGAGTTGGTTTCTTCTCAAGGTCTCCAATAGCTCCCTATGGTGGTTCTTATGCTCCTACTTGCCTTTGTAGAAAACCAAGATATCATCAACAAATACCATGACAAATTTATTAAGTTGCCTTCTAAATACTCTATTCATCAAACCCACAAAGTATGCTAGGGCATTCATTAGTCTAAAAGGCATTACTTCCCACTCATAGAGCCCATCTGGAGTATGGAATGCAGTTTTCAGCTTACTTTCCTCTACAATCCTCAATTGATGGAATACAGTTGCTAAGTCTAATTGAGAAAAGACTTTAGCCCCTACAAGTTGATTGAACATGTCATCTATTCCAGGTAGAGGGTACCTATTCTTCCTTGTCATGTTCGACAACCTATAATTAATGTAGAGTCTCAAAGAACCATCTGCCTTAGAAGTAAAAACAATAGGGGCTCTTCACTCAGAAGTACTCTTACGGATGAATACTTTCTTCAATAAATATGAGATTTTCTTATCAAATTCCCTTCTTTCTTTGGGGGTAATATGTCTCAAAGGCAGAGTGACGGGTCATGCATCCTTCTCCAAATCGATTCGGAACTCAATCTCCCTATGGGGTGGGAGACCCGAGACCTCCTCAAAGACAACAAGAAATTCACAAACTACGGGTACAGATGATGACACTCTAATAAAAGATGATCTAGTGAGTATAAATGGCTTAACTCAACTAAATTTTTGGGTGTACAAAGAACTTCTAGGTCACGGCCTCCGCAACTTCTTAATCGTACTACCCACTTATCACAGTCAAGAATGGCTCCATAATATGACAACAAATCCATACTTAAGATAAGCCCATACCCCTTGAAATTTAGAGCATACGCAGTACATATGAAATCACGTCACATATGTCCAAAACTAGGTCTTTGCAAATAAGAGAAAGATGGGTCGAACCCCCAATGGGATTGCAAACCTCCATTGGGCTGTTGACCATTTAGGTAAGAAGGTTTAAGGAATTTACCGCATCCCTAACTATAAAGGAATGTGATGCCCCTAAATCAGATAAAGTACGAATAATAACCCCAAAAATAAGAGTTATACCTTCTCGAGATTCTTTTCGTTGGTCTCTTGGTGGCTAACTAGCAATAGGGACGACTTTAATAACGTAGGCATGTCCACTTGATCCTTCCTTAGCCATCTTGGGGCATTGATTCTTGTGATTCCCTTCCTCATGGCAGTTAAAGCACCTTCCATTAAAGGCTTCCTTTATCAGACTCACCCTACAATCTTTAGATTCATGACCCTTCCTTTAGCATTTCTTACACACCTTCCTATTCTTCTTAAACTTTTCTTTCGATTTCTAGTTGGCCTAAAAGGTCCCCTTATTGGACCCTCCTTGCTTTTGAGTCAGTGCACACTTCTCCTTCTCCATTCCCTTATCTTCCTCATTGGCCACGTGCCGCATTGCCATTCCTACCAACATCTCATACGTGGTCCCCATAGGTACTTGGGTCAATAATATTCTCTTAGTGGGGAATTAAGCCCTTCATGGCCTTTTTCATAGGTATATCTATTAGGCTCATCCTGAATTTAGTCAATCCAGTAAACTTAACTATGTACTCCTTACAGGCAGAATCTCCTTATCTCAGTTGAATGAACTTTTCCAATTGCAATTCAACCCCTGATTTAGACATGAATCTCATCTCAAATCGGTCCTTGAATTCATCCTAAGAGAATATCCTTCTTGGGTGCTCATCAGTCACAAATTTCCCCAATTCATGGTTTCTTCCCTGAGGTGCCAAGCTGCTATTCTTCTTCTTAGCCGATCATCCCAACCAAGCTCTCTAAATATCCTCTCGCAGTTAGTAATCCAAGCATTAGCTTCCAAATATCCTTCGCTTCCAGAGTATATCTTCCCTCCCATATTGAAAAAGTTCTTACATAACTTAGGAAAGTCGACAGGATAGGGTGCAGCATTGATGGGCGGGGTCGTGGGTGCTACCGGTGTAGCTAGAGGAATCCAAATCTTCACGATGGTCCTAAGATATTTTTTAAACCATTCGGGCATTCCGCGAATGGGTGGTATTCTACGGGTAGGGCTCCCTTGTTTGGAAGAAGATTGATTATCAGCCATATCAACTATATGTAGGATAAATCTTTAGTGACGATTTCCTAAGATAGTATTTACATGCTAAAAGAGAAAGGTTGCCTAGTGAATGGGCATATGTTCAAGAAGAGAAGGTATATATATATATAGTAGGAATTCTTTGAAAATTCTTTTTGTAAAACCTTTTTCAAAATAACAAATACGTCTCTCATACATGTATTTTTTTTCCGTTGATCAGGTAACCTAGGCTCTGGTACCAAATGTAACAACCCATCCCAGAACAGGCCTAAATTTCAATCCAGAAAAGGTCCATCGTACCTTAGATCCATTCTAAGGTAAGCTATTGGTAGTAAAAATAAATAACATTGTAGAGCCATAACTAAACTTTCATAACTCATAGTGGATGGAACAAAATATAATAACAAAGTGTACCCATTTATTTCAAAACCATAAAAATGTCATAATAAAAAATTCCATAAAAATTGTAACATTATATCTGTTACAACAATTCTCTAAATACATGGGTATACATAAAAGCTGATAATAATAACCTATACTACTACAAGCCAAACTTCTCCATACTCCGTCCTTAATCTGTGTTGTAATGAGGAGAGAGTCAGAACAACAAATGTCTGTTGAATAAAAACCTCGAGTTTTACATTTTCAGTACTTGGGCGGTATATTTCAAAATAAGAATATGTTTATGAACATAAAACCATTTAACTTCTTTATAAGGAAAGGAGGTGGATCCAACCACTTAATACCTTCCATCCAGAAGCAGGTTTATAAAATTCCATATCCCAATCATATCCCAGGTCATAAACAACTAATAATGTGAGAGACGATACCCAAGCCACTTTATACCTTTTATTGGAAAATATGCAGACTTTAGTCATTTAATGCCTTAATTAAGGTAGAACCGATCATTTAATACCTATTTCCAAGGCATGCTCCTCAATGGTACTATCTAGCTGACATCATGGAACCTCTTGGGCCACTTAATACTTCAATGTGGAAAATAGGCAGACTCTGGTCATTTGATAGCTTAATTAAGGCAGACCCCATCATTTAATACCTATTTCCAGAAGTGGACCCCTATATAGATACCACCTAACATATCCCATTGGCCATTTAATACTTCATTTGGAGAAAATAGGCGGGTCCAACCACTTAATACCTCAAAACTCTGAAGTAGGCACTTCGTCTTATGGCCCATACTCATAATGATGTCTCACATTAGTCCGCTATTCGTAGGAACTGGTAGCTAGATAAGCTGGGCAGATTTCATCTACATAATTTGGGACCAACCAAGCATCATTACAAATATTTATGATAAGAATATCTCATATCAATAAAAGTGTACACAACTGCTGGTAGCCTCAAAGTGAAGGGCAGACTTCCACCATGTAACTCTATTGAACTCGGGTCCCTATGACTTAGCCATACATCAATTACTCTATATATATACACTCATCTCACCGTTTCATAAATAAGGCCTTATAAGAAATCTTCTTTATTACGCCATAAAATAATAATTAGGCTATATAAAAGTTTCCTCTTATTTTCGCCTCACTGTCAATTACATTCCTAATGGGGGAAATACATGTAAATAAATGCCAAATTAACTACGCATATACGCAACAATTATACATTAATTACGCCAATAAAGATAAATAAATATTCGTGTCTAATAAGTTCTAAATGCATGGATTTTACGCTCTAAACTAGCGTTAAATGCCAATTCCCTAACCAAATATTATTACAACTCCTTTTTCTTCAAATTTTCAAGATTTCATGGGATTCTAATATCCAAAATAAGGAATAAATATGCATAACCAAAACTGCAATAACATACTTGTAAATAAAATAGAAACTCAATTTATTACACCAAATCAATGGAATACCCTATACGATAAGAATTGCAATCTAAACTCCGTATTCGATTCAAGTCCTCTTTTACAAAGAAATAAATAAAAATAAATGACGTAAACTACGAATAGAATTTGTAATCTAAACCTCTTATTTTAGTGATGAATCACAATTTGATCCAAAGAAGAAAGAGAAGTGAAATAGATTATGAAATTATCAGAAATTGCATAAGCGAAACAAATTCCATTGAATTAATGTAAATAATTAAGAATCTCAACATAAAATTGACATCTCGAAATAAAAAGGAATTTTGGGGGATTTTATCTATCATATTTTTGAAATGCCAAAATCCCCAAGGCATATTCAAATCCAAAAGGAAATACACTGAACAATTGCTAAAATGAAACACTAAGGTTTCCACTCACAGATTAGCCTTAGCTCCACTTAAATGGATTTGTAGCCTTCTGATCTCTTCCAAAATCTCTCTCTTTTGATATACACACACAATAGGGAAGAGGTATATATGTTCATTATATTAAGAATAATTGGAGAATAATACGATAAGAATAGATTGGAGGAAGAAGAAACAAATAAGAAATAAGTTGAATTCTTACCTGAATTCTCTACGGAGTTTCTGAGTCATATTAGAGAGAGATAGCAATGACAAAATTTTGTCGTATTCTCCGAAACAATATGAATAAAAAGTAGAGAGGATAGGGTTCTGTTTATAGGGGTTCAAACACACTAGAACCGTAGGATGGAAGTAGGTAAGAAACGGATAAATATGGAGCATACAACTGAATATAGCATAGCTTAAAACCCTAGCCGCCACTGGCAAAATTCGTTGCCAAGTGGTCGACCGCCTATGTTCGATCGCTACGGTCGACCGGTTGACCTATATAGGTTGACCGCTCCTTTATTTCAGAGAACTCCCAAAACTCCTTCAATTCGAAATGTCAATTCTATGTTAGAATCTCAGTTTTTTATGTCAAAATAGTGGAAACTGTCTAGATTTGCAGTTTTGATAATTTTACCTTCTATTCCACTTCTTAATCATTTTCTTTGAATCAGGTTAAAGGATTTTGATTAGGGAATCGTGTCCAAGGTATGAATGTTATTTGTAGTTTGCACTACTTATTCTCATGAATTAATTAGAAATTCTTTTGTTTATTTTTATGCAAAAAAGGATTTAATAGAGCATAAAAATTGGAATTGTAAGTTTGCATTATCAATATATTCCATTATTTGATGTAATAAGTTGGGTTTAAATTTTAATTATATACATGTATGTTGATTGGAACTTTTGATATGAATCTTGGAATTTTGGTATTGTTGGTAATATGGAATGAGACTTGTATAATTGTTTAAAGAGTTAACATTTAAACGCTAGTTTAGGGCATGGAAATTACTAGGCATATATATATATATATATTATCATAACTAATATATAATTATAACGTATAATGTAATGGCCCGTCTTTTCGATCTTCAGAAGTCGACACTATTACATCCCCGATATTCACGTGCCGAACAACCAAGTGCCAAAAAGACCGATTGTTTGGGGAAAGAAAGAAGATAAGAAAAAACTAAACAACACAGAATCTCACAATGCAACAAATAATCTATAATATAACAATGATATTTATAAAAGAAAACTTTTATATACATAAATCCATCAGAGTATTAGCCTATCATCTACCTGGACAGTTATAACAACCTGTCCTTATAATTTCTAATAAATACAACAAAACCATACAGTGGAACATAAAGAAATATGTAGATATGTCTCGGGCCTGCAGCTCGCTTCTTGAAAGCTCCAAAGCATCCAAACTAGATCTGTAAGTTTGCTCGGTCTGACCCGAGCATTATAAGAAAACAACGTCCGGATCAGTCTGGTAAACTAGCATGAGAAACACACCTCAACTGGATTTTTAAAGTTATGAAAACCTTCCAAAATAAAGGTATCTCGTAAGACTGCGCCATACATAAATGTCGAGGTATTTTTACCTTACGATAGCCAAAACCTTTTATAGAATATCCAGTAATATTATAATAATGTTTAAGGTTTTGAAAGTAAATATAGAACATAGCTGAATGCTTGCATCTCATATTTCAACATATCTGGGTATAACTAAGTCCGTATGGTACTTATTGGAGAATAGATTCCATCAATAACTGGGCTACTGGGGTACCGCCCGTCATAGTACACCTCTAGAAAAATGTACCGAGGTTACCAAGAACATCCTACACCCCTACTACACAGGACCGGCCTACCCTTTCCTGAATAGTACCGAATATATCATCACCCCGGTTGCTTTGCAACCTTTACCAAGAGCTCTAACCAAGTCCATAAAATGAATGCATATCTAGAAAGGTGATGATACACCCCAATGGGAGCAACCCACTTAGCTCTTCAGCATATCCCTTGTTTTAGTCATTCCCGGTTGATGAGGATAGAGACTACGTTTTACCTTTTATATAGCAAACCCATTTGGAATGCTACACTACCCTCTAAGAAGCAATGAAATGCCAACATTCATCCATACAAGTCGTTCAGGATATGAACAAAATGAAGACACTACTTCTACTACATCCATTTTAGAGTCACCGTCGGGATTTGTAACGACCCGTATTTTAACTATTTTTAAATTTAATATGATTATTGGATAAAATGGTTAGAAATAAAAATTTAATGAATTATTAGTGTAGTTATTGAATATGAACTTTAATAAAATTTTGAAATAACCAATTCCAATGATTTTGGCAATAACAGTTTTTGAAATGAAATTCTATATATTTAATGTGTTGTAATCAATAGCTTGAATTTAATAATAATGTTGAATTACTGTAAAATGGAAATAGTTTTTTTATTATTTGAATTTGTTTTAAAGGTAAATGATATAAGTTAAATAACTTATATTTGAAATACGGTGATTTATTGGATAATTAAATTATTTAAAATTTAATATTAGAATTATTTAAATAATTGAATCTTGAATTAATGTGAATGAAAATGATATCAGAAATTGATTTAAATTTTATTTAAATATGAATGAAGATGTTAACATTTAAAATTGGATATAAAAGTGAATAATTAGAAATTGGAAATTCTATATTATAATTAACGAGTAAAATAGTCATTTTGGCCACTGTCTCGGATTTCGATGAAACCAGTTTCATCGGATTCGTAATAGTAAATTATTATAGGATTTCAAGTTTCGTAGCGATCGGAGTTATCGTTTGGCTGTGCGAGCTTGAAACGCGTAGAAATTAATTTAAAGAATTCGATTAAAATTAATTGATTTTGAAAAGCTATCTTCCGAATACGATCGAATTAGGCCTCGGGACTAGTTCCATTGTGTCCGGAATGGGGGTAAAACATTATGAACGTCAGGCGGCATGTTTCGTTTGGAGTTCGAAAATTTCACAGGTCATTTGGGTCAGAGCTTATATAAGGCCACGTTCATTTAGTTAAACCCTAACCCTAGACTATAACGGCCGCTCCCTCTAAGATTTTTATGGTCGAAAATCCTCAATCTTCTTGCCTTGATTTCTTCCAATCCGTTCATCGAACTCAAAAACTTCCAAAAGCAAAGTTGTAGAGCCCGACGAGCTTTACACGTCCAACGGTTGATTTATGCTATTACACCACGAAATCACCAGAATCTGGCCTCAAAGTCGCGGTAGTTTTTGAGTTTTTCGAGATAAACGATAGCAGCATTCATGGCCGCATCTCTGGCACTGGTGGAGGAGGCGACGACGCATGTAGTGGTGGTCGTCGATCGTCGTTCGACGGCCATGGGTAGCGTGCGTGGTCATTCTCGGTCGCGCGTTGGAATGGGTTCGTGGAGCTGTCTAGGAACGAAGAAGATAGGGGTACATGATTTATTAGATTTATTATTTTAATTGATAACTTTTATATACGAGGTCCGTTTCGGACGAAACAAATTGCGTTAGGATAGTATCGACGAAGGCTTCGGTATGGAATCGAATTGGAATTTATTTGAAGCTGAAACATTTTTCAATTTCAAATAAAAGGTGAGTGTTTTATAACGCTCACAATTGACTAAATTATTTTTATGTTTGTTAAATTGAAATTCTGAAATGATTTAAATTTATTAATTGTTGTTTGGTAAAAATTAACTGACATGGAGATCGATATAGAAATTTATATGTTAGAAATTTTGAATTAACAGTTAAATTGACACTGGAATTAAACTAATAGTTAAATTTCTAATTATTGATAATCGATTAATTGTTGTGATATATTGACTATTTTGGCAATGTTGATTGTGATGGATGTTGTTGGTTGATATTTTGGATGATTTGGATGTTTATTTATTTTATATATCCTGTATTACCCTGTAAATTATTGGACAGTATATTAAACTGTAAATTGAATTATTTTGAATAAATTAGGAAATATGTTGAAAAGATATACCTATGACATTTATTTTGGATTGAAATGATATATATCCATCCCTGAAATTAAATTGAAATAATCGATCACTTGGCCATAGGATAGAAAATTATATACAGACACCGGATTGGAAAAATTAAATGATTTTAAAATTTTTGATTCGAAATTATTTAAATGATTTTGATTTAAAGAAATAAAAATCAAGTTTATGGAAATTGAATTATTTTCGAACTTGAGCTCGAAATGTTGAAATTTAAATTTAGTAACAGGAATTGTTTAAATAATCAAAGTTGAGATTTTGAAGTTATAATTGAAATATGATTTGAATTTTAGAAATTGATTTGTTTTAAAAGATTGGACTTTTATTCGAACTTTGAATATTGCTAAGTAAAAGTAATTTAAATCGATATTTCAAAAGTTGAGCTCGGAATTGAATTATTTTAAGGATTTGAACATTTAATTGAACATCGAAGAAAAATTTGATTTAATGATTTAAATTGATATTTTGAAAATCGAGTTCGAAATTGGTATAAATTAATATGGTTTAGAATTGAGAATTGAGTTGAAATTTAACCATTGAATCAAATAGTTGAAGTTGAAGTCAATTTGGGATTGAAATTGATTGAATTGAAATTAGAATCAAAGTTAATTCGAATCGTAATCGAAATTGAATCGATTTAAATTAAAATGGAAATTGAAATTGATTTGAATTGGAAAGTTTGGAAATGGATTAGTTTGACTTTGAAACTATTTTTAAATAAATTATTTTAATATATAAACTGTTTAAAAATCTATCTTTTAAATATTCAAATTATTTTGATTTTTCCAACTATTTCCTATTTAAACCATTTTTAATGTATAAACCATTTTATAAAACTATTTTCTATCAAACTAATTTAACTTTTTAAAATTTTCAAACTAATTTAAAAAAAAATTCAAACTGGTCAGAGGGGTGGAATGTTATATTTAAATCTTGGATTTAAAAGCGAATTGGGTTAAAATGATGTTATAACCTAAATTGTAATTTGAATTAAATTTTGGATTGAAATCGATATATCGAACTGGATTAACATTTTGAAGTAAAAATATGATTTTTGATGCGAGTATGGTAATTTTGAAATGAAATTGATTTTGAAGCGAATATGATATTTTGAATTGTTTTTGAAATATAAAAGTACCAACCGGTGTGTAAAATGACATTTGGTTGTTAAAGAGACCGGGACCTCTTATTAGCATACTCTCTGTCAATATTGGAACCACTTTAATAACTGTGTACGCGGTGGATGTTATCCAGAATGTAGAGGTTGAATTACAGGCGTTTACTAGAATGAAGTAAGAGAACGATGATGGATAGCCTTGACTTTCGAGTCATAATTAAAATGACTAAAACAGGAGATATACCGGGCCAAGTGGGGTCGCTCCCCCTATCGAACACGCTTCTTCAAAACCATATATTTTACTTTGTGATTGATTGGTGGCCACCCTTGATTATGGGAGTGTTGTTTCGAGGTGGGTGGTAGCTACAGCTATGCGTTACCACCAGTCCGGGAGGGAAAAACAGTAGAATTCTACCTTGGGTATTGCTTCGCGTGCCTTGTCATATTTATCCTGATCGAGCCCACTATGACTTTGGTTTGTGTTGTACCTATGGAGTGCTCCCTAACAGCCCACCAGTTTACGATGGAGTTTACAGTACTGTATAGACTACGATGCTTATAAAAATGTGTTAAAGGGGATATGGGTAACGCCTTAATGCTATTTCAATATTATACTTTACTGATGGATACTATATATATTGCGTATATTACTACATATAAATATTTTGACGGATCCTTAAGAGATGGAAAATTCTGTAACATCTCTTGAGTTATTGCACGCACGTTATACACTGGATAGGAAATGTGAAATCCCGTAAACATCTCTGACTCTATTACACTCATGTTATATGCGATATTTATTTGAATCGCATAAGGATATTTTAGTTCTGGCTGGATTGTTTTTGTCTTTTCATTACGCTCGGGTCAGCCCTGATTTTTCAGCTTATTGAAGATTATTTTCTGGATGACGAAGACGAAGATTTGGTTTTATTACTATTATTATTCCTGCATCATGTTGTTTGTTGCATTATTTTATTTATCCCTGTTGTACATATAACTCTGATAAATGTTGTTTAAATTATAATCAAATGTACAATATAAACAGCTTTATGAACTGTTTATTTGATTATTATATTTTATCGTTCCGTTGCGAGATTCTATGTTTGTTTTCTTCTTCTTTTCTTATTTTTCTTAATTAACCCATTGATTACCTATGTTTCAGATTGTTTGGGTTGAACATGTGTGGATCTTTGTCAATTCAAACCCTTCGAAATGTGGGTCGTCACAGTTGGTATTAGAGCTTTGGTTTAGCGATAACCTTAGTTTTGTGAGGTTTGACTCATTAGAGATAGGGTAGTAATACCCTAGAATGAGTCTGTTTAAGTGTATATATGAGAAAGCGTACTTGTTTGTATTATAAAATATTTTATATTGTGTTTACTTATCCATTGAGTTGTTTATGAATTCTGGTCAGTGCGTGGAACGCCATGATATCGATAGGAGATTCTAAACACTTAAACGAGACAAGTCCACATAATATTGTTTTAAAATAAGGTAAATTAAATAATTTAACCTAAATTATATTTTATGTATACAAAATGATAATTTTCAATGGATGTTAGTTGTTATGAGATGATAATGTTTAGTTATCATCAATTATTGGTTGAAAAAAATAAAAATGAATACTTTGTGAATTCTATTTCACGAAGTGTTCGATAATTAATTGAATTGAAATCAATTACAAAAAGAATTGTTTAAAATAACAAAGTAGTAAATTAATGAAATGTTTTGGTAATAAGGTAATGAAATTTGTATAAGTATATTTATAATGTAGCTTATAAATAGGAGGGATTTAAAAGCTAAGAATTTTATAATATAAAAAAATTTCGTTGATTTTCAAATTGTTTTCGAAGCCTTCAAAATTAATAATAATATTAGTTGAAAGTGTTTTGACTAGAAATATATTTTGAAAAGATTATTGAAAGAAAAAATAAAAGCATTGAACTTGCTTAAGTTACTGGGAAATAATATTGGGGATGGCTGCAGCATTGCCAGTATTCATTTTCGAGTTCTACATGAGAATTGCTACTGTAACAACCCTAGATTTTGGCCTATATTTTAAAATTTTACTTTATTTTTATTTTGAAACTATTTTAAACTTGTTTGATTTCAAACATTTCATTTTTAAAAATAAATGTTAATTATTATGTGAACTATAATTTCAAACTAGTATAAATTGGTTAGTTTACTGAAAAGTGAATTTCTTTTCAAACTGTTCAAATTTTAAAATCACGAATATATCTCCTTTCATAACTTCAATGTTAATTTATCAAATTCTATTGATTTTTAATTTATAAAACAATGTTTATAAATCCCATTTCTATTTATAAAACTTCGATTTCTAAATTATCCAATTCAACTTATATAACTCAATTATATACCGGAAGTTTATATTATAAGTTAAGAACTTATAATCCATTTATTTACAACATCTATTCATTTCTCATCTTAAATTTTATAAAAATCAATAGAAAATGGAAACTAGGTTTCATAAATTGAAATAAATTCAAGTAAACTTTAGAAAAATTATACTATCACTTTAAAATTATTAAAAGATAAAAATATACATAAAATAACATATTAACAAATATTAAAATAAAATATGACAAAGAAAATATAATTTATACAATTTAAAATAACAAAATTGTTAAATAAATCAAATTGCACACAATATTGAAATATACATAACTTTCACAATTTAATTCCGTTTCCAATGAAATGAAAAGCAGTATTCATGTTATTGTATCTATTTTCATAATAAAAGATAAAATTTAAGATTTTAAATAATTAAAATTTGAAGTTAATTTATCAAATTCTATTGATTTTTAATAAAATTTAAGATGAGAAATGAATAGATGTTGTAAATAAATGGATTATAAGTTCTTAACTTATAATATAAACTTCCGGTATATAATTGAGTTATATAAGTTGAATTGGATAATTTAGAAATCGAAGTTTTATAAATAGAAATGGGATTTATAAACATTGTTTTATAAATTAAAAATCAATAGAATTTGATAAATTAACATTGAAGTTATGAAAGGAGATATATTCGTGATTTTGAACAGCGAATTATCCTTTAAGTTAAATGTGTAGAAATTGTTAAAATTGGGATAGTAATTATATTCACGATTTTGGACAGTGAATATATATTATTGAATAAAATCAATATATTTTGGGAAAAGGAATATTGTTAAATGAAGTTGTTGTAAAAGATGTTTTAAAACGTGTTAAGTATCGAAACATAGATTTCAACAATTATTGTTGAAATAGACGTTTCGAAAAAAATAAGGAAATGGTGGACTATAACACTATTGTTATAGTAAATGATTTCTGAAAGGAAATGTTTTATATAGTATTGGGATTTATATATCTATCTAAAATTTCGAATCCCTATACTAGTGATTTTGAGTCGTCGTAACGATGTTTTACGCAACATTCGTTTTGACTCAAATAGATGTCAAATTTATGATTTCCTTAAGAATGAATATATACTTATTATTGTTTTAAGTATATTGAATATTTTCAAATGTTGAAAATAAATGATTTATGAATTACTTATTTTTAAATAAGTATGGGAATGCTTTTCCAATATGAAATGAACTGTTTTGAGATTTTATCTTCAAAGATAAAATGAAATGTGGAAATTGATTTGAAATTGTTTTCAAACGGTTAAGTGTGGAAATTTTATATCTAGTAAAGATATTTTTGGAAGATGAAATAATTTGGAAAATTATTTGGAATCTGATGATGTTGCGCATCTTTATTGATAGTTAAATAACCGACTATCAATAATTACCTTTAGATAGGTATTTGTTGTGAATTGGATGAAATTGAATGCCACACTTATTTTTGAATAATCGCTCACTATTCGGGTTAGCCGGGAAAGGACCATGGGGTCGTATAACCCATTCCGAATATGTGATACGTCGTTATGAATCGCATTTGAAGACCGGTGTTGAAGACCGGATATTTTTGAAAACGGAAGGATTACCGTCGAGTTACTCTACATCGGCTGATCTCCGATTTAGAGGTTTTATCACCCTTAGTGACGGGAAGTCCGGACGTGATTAGAAAATTATCCGGAAATGCAAGGGCTTCGTGAGAAGTGCCTTCGGTTCTGTTCGATCCCGGAACAGACTTGTATGGATTGTGTGTCTGACGTTACAATTTGAGATATAAAGCTGATTTCTTTCAAATACATTTCTGTTGGTGGCGGAGAATTTATTCTCTTAGCTTAACACCCTTCTCTGAGACGTACGAGCTCAGAGGTTATGTAGTTGAAATTTATCAGCGATATATCCCAATTTGGTAACGTGGCATACTGAGTGTTGCTGTGAAATGATCAGTGTTTGATCATTTGTGATATGATCATTTGTTTGATCTTATATCTTTGTGATCATAGGTTGATCATTTTGATTGACCCGAAGCAGGGCTTTTTGAGAAAGCGTAGCTTTGTGGACGAGACTTCGTCGAGCCTCACACCCCAGAAATGGTCGAAACAGGAAGAATGCAGCAAGGTTCTAGGGAGTAGCGCCCCTTAGTGTATGTCATTCCTTCTGGATAAAGGTGGTATCATGGTATGGAGCCCAGATACTTAACCTCTGTGGTTACTGCATTATTTTTCTATGTGGTTTGTTGCGAATCGGGGATCCTCGGGAAGATCGGTGACGATCGGGGGATGGCATACGCGTGTCAGTAGTTACCTATTTTTGCAGAGGTAACCCGGCCTTGTGTTGGCAAAGATCTAACCGTAACGTTAGGTTCTCGGGTCGTCTATTCCAGGGACGTACCCATCGTGGATAGGAAGTTCCTTAGCCTGACCATTTGTTGGAAATCCAAAGAAACAATACGTGACTTGTACGGTTTTAGTTGTAGAACCTGCCATCTAATATGGCAGCTATAGCAAGCATACTATAATGGTACCTATGCTGGCTAAGATTTATATTCTACTTTCGAAATGTTTTCTACACTATGCACTAATAATAATATCAAAAAGAATTTGATTTTTGCGTAGTAAGCATCTTTGACTATCATAAGAAGAAATCTCCTCCAAGTCTGCGTTTGCATTGTGTGTGTGGCGGGAGGTCTTATGGTAGTTTCATTTTCCAAAAGCATTGCGAATTGACTTTAAAAATATTCCGCTGTTTATTTTAAAGATAAACTGTTTTACAATCTCACACCAGTCTTGCTATATTACAGCATGATAGGGGGTTCTCGCTTCGCGGTTAGGTGGCGAACGAGAGACTCTTACCCCTACATGTCCCTGAGAGGGATGGGTTGGTTAGGCAGATGCCGTGACAGTCGAGAGGCTGGCCGTAAAAGCAAGTTTGGGGTATCATTGTCAGCCACGGTGGGGCTGGGATGGTTGAAAAGCCTACCAGTTGTGACCGCCGACGGTAGTCCTTGACAAGTGGTATCAGAGCATATGGTTAAGCGACAACCCTGCTCTGTTGGGTGTTACTCATTAGAGATAGAGTCAGTAGTACTCTAGAATGAGTTTGAGTGTAATAATATATACGAGCGCGTATTTGTTAGTGAATATAAAATTGTTTTATATTGTGATGATTGGTTTGTTGAGTGGTATATGGATTCTGGTCGGTATTGTCCGTACAACTCTATCGATAGGGATCTCTAAACACTTGTATAGAACAATTCGGCACAATATTGTTTTGAATAGGGTAAATGAAATAATTTTACCCAAAACTATTTTTGTATATAAAAGAAATGATTTTCTGTGAATTATCATAGTATATGGTTGCATGGATGTTAGGGAAGTGATAATGTTGAAATGTTATCATTAAATTTGAAATTGAATACGAACTGGAAATTATAACTCCAAAGTTAAGAAATAAATTCACATATAAATGAAATTAAAGAATATAAATTATAAATGTGATTTGTAATTTGAAACGGAATTCCAGAGAAGTTTTGGAAATGTTCTGAAAAGAAATTGAAAATTTTGGAGATTTGAAAAGTTTAAATCATTTTTGGAGTTGAAAATGAATTTCGAAGGTTTTGAAAAGTATTTTGGAGAAATGAAAAGCTCTAAACTCTTTTCGGTCGCTGGAAAATAATTCCGATGATGATCGCGACATCACCGGTGTTCATTTTCGGGTTTCCAAAAGAGGAATTGCTGCCAAATTGTTTTGAATAGAAGTTGTTTGAAAAATTTGGATTTTGTTTTGAAATTCAAAGGATAATTTAAACAGTTTTCAAAAATGGTTTTTGAAATGTTGGTAAACTCTGGAATACTATGTAGAAATACTTATGAAATATGAAATAAGTTGATAACTTATACAGTTTGAATTTTGATAGAATAAATTTAACTTAAAGAATGAAGTTAAAATTAAAGCAAGTATAGGTGAATCAATTAAATGAAAATGGAATTCCAGATAGATATTGGAAAATTTAAAATTCATTAATGAAATGAATTTGTAATATGAATATATAAGTGATTATATAAATCGAAATGAAAATAAGTTGATAACTTATAGAATATTTGAAACCTGATTGGAATGAAATTCAAAAATTGAAGATAAATTGAACTCAAATAGAATTGAAATTGTGAATTGAATTCAAATGAATGTGAATTGTAAAATTGAAGGAAAATGAATAGGTGTAACTTCAACAGTGAAGTAAAAATGATATAAGAAGTACATATTGAAATTTTGTAATCGAATTTGCAAAATGTTTGAATGCTGTAACTAGATATAATGGCTAGTAGGATATACAGGTATAAAGGAATTGGAATTTAATCTCAAAGATAATTTGAATTGCTCGACAAAAGGTACGTATTTGAATTATAATATGAGTTTTTGATGATTTCTGGTCTAGCCGCTTGGCTTTTTCTTTTTCTTTTTGAAATCTGAGAGTCCGTAGGGACGTTTTGTAGTCGTACCGTATTAGCCGCGCAAAGGAGACGCTGGCGAAATTTTTCGGAAATTTAAGGCGTTAGAAAATTTTTGAGAAAATTTGGAAGTTTAAAATTTGGATTTAAACTTGAATTTGAATTGAGAAGTTAAACAAGGTTGTTTTGAAACTTAGAGTTGAAGTTGAAATTTAGTTGATGAATAACGAATCTTTAGTAGGAAGATTTGTTTTGAAAATTTGATAAAACTATTTGGATGTTGAAAAATAGTAGACGAGTTAAGGACCATTTTTCCTAACTTGTAATTTCAAGGACGAAATTCTTTTAAGGGGGGAAGTCTGTAACGACCCTGAATTTCGAACAAATTAAATTGAGAATATTTAATTAATTTTAAATATTTGAACGATGATTTAATTTGTATCCCGAATATAAGTTTGAAACTGACGATTTAAATTATAAAATTTTATCTATTGAAAGTGAATAAAATTTGAATCTTCAAATTTAGGCCGTTTAAAAATATTTCAAACGCTTGTAAAATTTATATTGATAACACTGAGGATAACAGCAGCTTCAGAATTGAAATTTAAACTGTTTTACTCAGTTTTGAATTTTATTGTTTGAACCGATATTTAAAAATAGTCATTTTTCAAACAGCCTCGGAATTCGACGAGACCAGTCCCATTGGGTCCGTAATATTGTATTATTACTGGATTTCAAATTTCGTATTTTTCGAAGCTAATGCGTAACCATACGAAGAATAAACGCGTTAAAATAAAATGAGATTCGATTTAGAAATTTAAACTTATATTTATTTATATCACACGTTGTCTTCCCTTTTATCACGCCGAGCATCACGAGACTATCGTGCAACCCATCCCCTTCAGATTCAAGTAACCCATACCTCCCTCAATTTTAAAGTAACCGTATCTTCATTCCTCAGATCAAAATAAACGAAAAAAAAGGGGGAAAATTCTTCGATCGAACTGATTGAAAACTTGGCCTCAACTCAAAACACTATAGAGGTAAGGCAGACACGTTCATTTCAAATCGAGCGACATACCTCTTCAAAAATCAATTTATGGCCGCCCTTACCTCCCCCTTTTCTTTTGTTCCTCCTTCGTTATTCCTCTTCTTCAAATTATCTGGAAATCGCGGCTAGGAGGAGGGGCATCGACAATTCGACCTCGGCGTAGGGAGTAAGGACGTACGCGCAATGTCGTGGAAGGGGGAGTGTCGCGTTCGTCGAGAGGAGAGTCTCAAAGCCCAAGTTTAATTGAACGCAACTATTCGAGTTCATCGATCGAATCAAGCTCGAACTCGATGTGTTGCCTTCGTCAGAGCAGATGAGGTCGCGTACGCGAGCAAAGAGGGAGGGATCGCGTCCAGAAATCGCGAGGTGGCGGCAATCTCGATCGAGGTTGGGGGGGTGCTTGGAGTTTGGTGGTTTCGCGACTGGGGTCGTGGGTGCGAGCGAAGTAACCTCGGTGGTATAAGGAGGGTCGCGAGCAAGGCGCTGTAAATTGGGGGAACTCGAGAAGCTCGCGGCAAATCGAGCAAGCATCTTCGTCGATCCATCTGGCAGCTAGTCGAGCCCGAGCTCGAGTTCACGGTGGCGCACAATCTGAGGCAGGGTGGTTCATCGCGTTGGTGATGGTATCAGTAGGGCGGCAAGCTCTGGTTGACGAGCAGGGGAAGCTCGATGAGGTCACTGTGAGGTAAGGCAGCGAGGTATACATTTAAATTAATTTAATTTAAATAAATGAATAAATATAAATATGTGAGACTTTATTTTACAGTAAAGGAATTTTAAAACAGTTCTGTTTCAATTTAAATTCATAAATTGGTATACAAAGGATATATATTCATATATGCATGTAAGCAGTAAGTATATATGCATATCTATTTCAATAATATAGGGAAACAGTTTTAAATATAAAGTCCGTTCTGTTTTAATTAAAATAGGATTAGAGGTAAATTAAGAAAAGATATATATATATATATATACAAGGTTTGATTTAAATTTAATTTTAAATTTAAATTGTTAGTTAGATAAATTTGTTAAAGGAGAAATTAGTTTTAAAATTTATTTAAAGGAAACTGGGTTAAAAGAATGAGGTCATTGTATAATTAAAACATATCAAGTTAGAAATTTAATGGTTCGATTTATTTCGAATATTAATAAATCGTATAAATGTTTATACAGTTGAAATCGTAAAGGGAACAAGACGAAATGGAAATGGATGGCAAAATAAAAAGCTAAGGTGAGATTTTCTCACTCGAAGGAAAATTTATTTTACAGTTATTGATTTGACTGATATGATTGTTATTGGATGTGCTATTAGATATAGTAGGATATATCTATTATATATATAGCAATATATACATATTGGCATATGTATATATTGGATTGATGATTTCCCGCCTCGTATAGCGGATGAGACCCTATTGCGCCGTTAGTAAGCGGATTTATAAAAAACCCATATACCGCGATAATTCCGTACTGGAGCGGAATTGGTATTGTGCTAACATCTTTGGATGCAGGGAAACAGGTTGGAGGGATCCAACTGGATTCCTCAACTGTATTTACTTATTTACAGATATTGTGATATATTCTGCTATCATATGATGATATATGATATTGACTGTTGTGATGGACTAATTGATGCTGTTGCATCATCGGATTCAGTTTTGAAATGTAAAAATAACGACTTTTATTTTAAAAGGGGTTTTAAAGTGATTTGTAGAAATATACGTTTTATTGAAATTTTTGGATTGGTTTATTTTAAATAAATAAATGTTAAAATTTTAATGTTAGTAAAAATTGTGATTTTTGTGAAATGCGACAAAAATGTTATTTTTGAAATAAACAATTGATAAAGATTATGAAATAGTTTAAATTGGAATTGTTGAAGTATTTTAAACAATTCATATAAAAAAGATTTATAAAAATTGATATTTTTATAAATTAAAAATATTGGAATTTTGAAATGAGTTTTATTAAGTGTTAAAGTCAAATAAAAATGGATTCCATAAGTGAATTGAAATTATTGATTCATAAATTGTGAAGTTATTAAATGGATAGATTTTGTAAAACAAAAAGATTTATAAGCAATTATCTTATAAATCGGATTTTGACATTTAGATGAGAAATGAATAGATGTTGTAAATAAATGGATTATAAGTTCTTAACTTATAATATAAACTTCCGGTATATAATTGAGTTATATAAGTTGAATTGGATAATTTAGAAATCGAAGTTTTATAAATAGAAATGGGATTTATAAACATTGTTTTATAAATTAAAAATCAATAGAATTTGATAAATTAACATTGAAGTTATGAAAGGAGATATATTCGTGATTTTGAACAGCGAATTATCCTTTAAGTTAAATGTGTAGAAATTGTTAAAATTGGGATAGTAATTATATTCACGATTTTGGACAGTGAATATATATTATTGAATAAAATCAATATATTTTGGGAAAAGGAATATTGTTAAATGAAGTTGTTGTAAAAGATGTTTTAAAACGTGTTAAGTATCGAAACATAGATTTCAACAATTATTGTTGAAATAGACGTTTCGAAAAAAATAAGGAAATGGTGGACTATAACACTATTGTTATAGTAAATGATTTCCGAAAGGAAATGTTTTATATAGTATTGGGATTTATATATCTATCTAAAATTTCGAATCCCTATACTAGTGATTTTGAGTCGTCGTAACGATGTTTTACGCAACATTCGTTTTGACTCAAATAGATGTCAAATTTATGATTTCCTTAAGAATGAATATATACTTATTATTGTTTTAAGTATATTGAATATTTTCAAATGTTGAAAATAAATGATTTATGAATTACTTATTTTTAAATAAGTATGGGAATGCTTTTCCAATATGAAATGAACTGTTTTGAGATTTTATCTTCAAAGATAAAATGAAATGTGGAAATTGATTTGAAATTGTTTTCAAACGGTTAAGTGTGGAAATTTTATATCTAGTAAAGATATTTTTGGAAGATGAAATAATTTGGAAAATTATTTGGAATCTGATGATGTTGCGCATCTTTATTGATAGTTAAATAACCGACTATCAATAATTACCTTTAGATAGGTATTTGTTGTGAATTGGATGAAATTGAATGCCACACTTATTTTTTAATAATCGCTCACTATTCGGGTTAGCCGGGAAAGGACCATGGGGTCGTATAACCCATTCCGAATATGTGATACGTCGTTATGAATCGCATTTGAAGACCGGTGTTGAAGACCGGATATTTTTGAAAACGGAAGGATTACCGTCGAGTTACTCTACATCGGCTGATCTCCGATTTAGAGGTTTTATCACCCTTAGTGACGGGAAGTCCGGACGTGATTAGAAAATTATTCGGAAATGCAAGGGCTTCGTGAGAAGTGCCTTCGGTTCTGTTCGATCCCGGAACAGACTTGTATGGATTGTGTGTCTGACGTTACAATTTGAGATATAAAGCTGATTTCTTTCAAATACATTTCTGTTGGTGGCGGAGAATTTATTCTCTTAGCTTAACACCCTTCTCTGAGACGTACGAGCTCAGAGGTTATGTAGTTGAAATTTATCAGCGATATATCCCAATTTGGTAACGTGGCATATTGAGTGTTGCTGTGAAATGATCAGTGTTTGATCATTTGTGATATGATCATTTGTTTGATCTTATATCTTTGTGATCATAGGTTGATCATTTTGTTTGACCCGAAGCAGGGCTTTTTGAGAAAGCGTAGCTTTGTGGACGAGACTTCGTCGAGCCTCACACCCCGGAAATGGTCGAAACAGGAAGAATGCAGCAAGGTTCTAGGGAGTAGCGCCCCTTAGTGTATGTCATTCCTTCTGGATAAAGGTGGTATCATGGTATGGAGCCCAGATACTTAACCTCTGTGGTTACTGCATTATTTTTCTATGTGGTTTGTTGCGAATCGGGGATCCTCGGGAAGATCGGTGACGATCGGGGGATGGCATACGCGTGTCAGTAGTTACCTATTTTTGCAAAGGTAACCCGGCCTTGTGTTGGCAGAGATCTAACCGTAACGTTAGGTTCTCGGGTCGTCTATTCCAGGGACGTACCCATCGTGGATAGGAAGTTCCTTAGCCTGACCATTTGTTGGAAATCCAAAGAAACAATACGTGACTTGTACGGTTTTAGTTGTAGAACCTGCCATCTAATATGGCAGCTATAGCAAGCATACTATAATGGTACCTATGCTGGCTAAGATTTATATTCTACTTTCGAAATGTTTTCTACACTATGCACTAATAATAATATCAAAAAGAATTTGATTTTTGCGTAGTAAGCATCTTTGACTATCATAAGAAGAAATCTCCTCCAAGTCTGCGTTTGCATTGTGTGTGTGGCGGGAGGTCTTATGGTAGTTTCATTTTCCAAAAGCATTGCGAATTGACTTTAAAAATATTCCGCTGTTTATTTTAAAGATAAACTGTTTTACAATCTCACACCAGTCACCATGACTGACTCGGAGTTTATTGTTCCCTTCTAAACTCTGGGTGCCCACCAATTTCCACACGGGCAGCCTAGAGTTATATTATCAGGATATTCTGGATATTCTGGAGCTTTGGAGATAAGCTGGATGGCGAGACGTAGTATTTGTATCTGATAGTATTTATTCCGCTGTGTATTCTGTATGAGGACAAGTTATATAACTGTCCATTGTTGTATATTGACTCTGATGATTGATGTATATATAAAATGATATAGTTCTTTGTTTTAAAGATTATTCATTTATCTATTATATGTTGTTCCGCTGCGATGTGTAAGATTCTGATATTGTTCTGTTTCTGTTCTCTGTTGTTGTTCTGTTATTCTTCTTTCTTTTCTTCTTCTTCTTCTCTTTTTCTTCTATCTTTTCTTCTATTTCTTTTTCTTAAAACCCTCACTATTGGAGTTTCCGGCACTCGGTTGCTCGGCAGTCGATAAAGTGAGTATCGATGTCGAATTTTCGAAAGTCGAAAAACCCGGTATGTGACACATCACCTATCACCACCTCTCTCCACCACCTAGGCTGACCATACACCACCACCATTGGCCTGATTCCGACCGACACACCTCTGCACACCCCCTACTGACCCCACCTGAAGTGGCCATGCCCTCCATAGCCTTGGCCGAACCATAAGTGGCCTTGAAATTCCATGCTTTTGCCTTGTAATATTAGATTTTGCTTCACAAACTTGTCCACCACTTTCTCTAGGTTAGGCTGACCCCTATAGGTCCACAACCAGACCCGAGAACAACCTATAGCCATGTATTTTGCAGCCATGGCTGAGCCTATGAAGGATGAAGTCCAGTGCAATTGGTTTGGATTTGTTTTATGCATGAATACACAAGTTGTTTATAAATACGTGTAGTGTTTTATTCATGTATATTTGTTTGGTTTGTTTCATGTACCCAAGGAGATTTATCTTTGGCTCTCCCACTTAAATCATATTCATGTTGTCGTGCCTTCGAAGATTATGTGTTGTGTGTTTTGGTTGTCCTCTCCAGCTTAAACAAGTGAGTAATTCTCACCAGACGATGTGTACTTATATATCTAGTAAACTGACACCATTTGAATCTGTAAAATTATATCATTCTATTATAACTGTTATACTATGATCATATGATGCTCACCCCTGTTATTACACCTGTTATATCATCAGTTACTATTATATGATGTTATTCTATTATTTATATCAGTTTATCACACTGCAAGTTCCCTGTAGATTAGAATCACTATGGGTTGAAATGATACATCCCCGAACGGACTTTAGAATAGGGAAAGATCGTCATGGGCTGAAATGATAAGCCTGAGCGACTTTTTATTTATTTTATTTAACTTGGGATTGCGGGTTTGAAATGATAGAATCCGGTTTTTCTTTGTAAACTGCGGATTGAAATGGTATATATCTGTATCACTTGACCTATGCTAGAAAATTATATACAGACCCGTGGTTTATATATTTTTCTGAAATTTTAAAATATTTTTAAAATGTAAATATTATGATATTTTGATTTAAACTTTATTAAAAATGATTTCTATAAAATATTTGTGATTTTCTACAAATTAAATTAGTGAATTAAGTAAATGGTGAAGTAGAATTTGAAATATAAGTTAATTTTGAAATTTATGATTTTGTTTATAAATGGAATTTATGTAAAGTAAGAAAATATGACAAATTTGATTTAAAAGATGAATTTATTTATTTTATTAAGTAATAATAATTTTTAAAGTGTTAATTATTTTGTATAAATTAAAATATGAAATAAATGAATATTTAAGCTGAATTTGGAAATATAACTTAAATTGAATTTTGTGAAATTTGTTTAAAAGTGAATTTTTAATTAAGTAAAATAAATGGAAATAAGTTATATTTTGGATATTTAAACTTAGTTGTTAAGTTAAGAATATAATTAAAGAAATGAAAATTTAATTGTTATTTAATTTGATTTTTTTATGGAAATTTGACTTTATAAAATCATAGAAATAAAGGTATTTAAATGATTGTTTTTAAATGTGAAAATATATGATTTTATAAGTTAAAATGATTTATATTAAAAGTTAAATATGTGTGAAATTGTAAATAAAACTCTGAATTTGATTTGACATCATTTTTGAAATGTAATGTAAAGATATTACAGCATTGGAAAATGCTGTAGTTGTTTTAAATGAACCAAATAGCAAATTTGACTAAGAGTTATTATAGCACTTTGTTAGTGCTATAGTTGTTAAATTTAACTAAAATTTTAACTGAAACTAAATTAAGATATTACAGCATTTTAAATGCCGTCTTTTGTTAATGAACTATTTTTAAACATAACATTTCATAGCATTTTCTAAGTGCTGCGAAAGTTGAATTTTCTTTGTTTAATAAATTCAAATGAATAAATGATCTTTTAAAAAGATTAAATTTTGGAAATTAAATATTTAATTATTAAATATATGAATTGACTTTAAATGATTTAAATGGAATAGTTGATTTGGGAAATACAACTATTTTGAAATATGATTAAATGGTATTTAAATTTAAATTAAATAGATGATGTTTTGAAATGATATTTTGATATTTTGAAACGAATTTGAAATGATATTAAATCTTAGAATAAATAATTGAAGTTTATATTAGTATGAAAAATAATTGGTTTACTTGTAATTTGAATCTATTTAAAAGATATTGGACTTATGAAATATAGGATAATAAAGCTTTGGAATTTATTTTTATAATTTGAATAGTTATTTTGTGGATTAAATCTATATTTGAAATTTATAAGATTTTAAATGGTCTATGGAAATTTAATTGAAATAAATGATTGAATTAAATTGAAACTTTGGAAATTGTAATACTTGATTTGAAAGTATAATAATTACACTTTTAAATGGTTTAAATGAATTATTTTGATTGAAATATAAACTATTTAAAAAGGTGACTTGAAATGATAATAAATGAATGATATCTTTAAATTTAAAAAGTATTTAAAGTTGAATATTTAGATTTGAACTCAAATGATATTTCGGTATATTAATATGATTTGAAATGAAGTTTTGGAAAGATATGATATTTTGATATATTGAAATGATTTGAAATGAAGTTTTGAAATGATATGATATTTTAAATATATTGAAATGATTTGGAATTGATTTAATCTTTATTTTGATAAAGATTTGGATTTGAAATGATATTCTATTTTGAAGTATAAACTGTTTTTAAATTATAACCACGGGTTATAATAACGATTGGTTGTTAAAGAGACCGGGATCGGATATGGACATACTCTCTGTCGATACCGAAAACCACTTTAACAACTGTGTACGCGGTGGAGTTTCCAGAATGAAGTAGGATGGTGGCGACGATCCTAAGGTATATACGTGGACCCAACTCCCGTGAGTTGGCATAAGGTGGCTAAAACAGGAGCGATTGACGGACCAAGGAGGTAGCACCTCTGATCGGACACACTTCTTCGATACCATTCTATTACTTGTGATTGATTTGATGCGCACTCTTGATTTATGAGTGTTGTTCGAGGTGGGCGGTAGTGGCTGCTATGCGTCACCACCAGTCCGGATGCGTAATTGGTATATCTACCCTAACATTGCCTTGTGTGCCGTGTCACCTACCATATCGAGCTTTACTACGATTTGTGATTTCTCTCATAGCCTGTGGAGTATCGAGGGTAGCCCCATTTTTGGGAGTATGCTAATACTGGATAGACTACTGGGACTATTACGTGTTAAGGTGGAAAATGTAAAGCCTTAATGCTATTTAAAAGTATGTTTATTTTATATTAGACATTATTATAATAGCGAATATTACTACATAGTAGATAGTTTAACGGATCTTTAAAGAATGGGCGATCCCAAGCATTCTTTAAGTTACTTGTACCTTTATTACAGTTCACTTGAGTTGGTTTACATTATATAAGTATATATTGTCCTGACTCGAGTGTTTTGTGTCATGCTTTACGCTCGGGTCAGCCTGAGTTATTCACAGATTTGGATTTCCACTCTCTTGGAGATTTGAATCGCTGGAGATTATCTGCTTGTCTTGTCCTATCTATTTCAGTTCCGTTGTTCTACTCAGCTTGTACTTGGTTATTTTATTGAGACTTCTGTTGTACTCTATTTCTTCTGTTATATCTTATGTAACTTTGATATATTTATATAGTAGCTTCATGAACTACTATTTCTTTTACTTCCGCTGCATTATTTTACTCTGTGTTTGTGATCTGTGATTATTTATTTACTGTATATTCTGAGATTTGCCAAATTTTATTTACAACATGGTATTTTGAGCAATTTAAGTCCGACATGTGCGGATGCGAATGGTTGAAAATATCGGGGTGTTACAGCTACCAAAAGAAATCTATTTCCAGTTAAAACAAGTTTTGATTGTGGAAAAAATATTTGAAGTATGATTTGCTAAATATATGGAAATAGTTTTGAACTTATAATTGAAAATAGAATAGATAAAAATAAGTTTATAACTTATAGATTTGAATAGGAAAGTAAAATTAAATTTAAAACTGTTGAATATTTTTGGTTAAGCAAACAAGAGGAAAATTTGAATTTGAGGTATCAAATAAAAGAACTAACCTGAGAAATGTTAAATAAATTAGGTTAGTGAAATGAAGTAAATAAAATGAAGTCTAACTCAAGAAAGCTTAAATAAAAGTGAATTGTATTGAAATAAATTAGATAAATAATGAAATGAAATTTAAGTGAATAAATTTGTATAACTTATAGATTTGATAAATATTATTATTCCTGCATCATGTTGTCTGTTGCATTATTTTATTTATCCCTGTTGTATATATAACTCTGATAAATGTTGTATAAATTATAATCAAATATATAATATAAACAGCTTCATGAACTGTTTATTTGATTATTATATTTTATCGTTCCGCTGCGAGATTCTGTGTTTGTTTTTTTCTTCTTTTCTTTTTTTTTCTTAATTAACCCCATTGATTATATATGTTTCGGATTGTTTGGGTTGGACATGTGTGGATTTTTGTTGATTCAAACCCTCCGAAATATGGGTCGTCATAGGATTAGTAGCAAGTAGCCATTGCACTTCAAAGAGCTCCGTAATCGATCATCTTTAGATATTCCAATTCAAAACGCTGATGTCGGTTCGAAATGGTTTTTGGATAATATATCTGATCCCGCTCCCTCCAAACCGAAACGATAGTTTTAAAATATGAAAACATTTGATAGTCGGTTATTTAACTATCAAATAAATAAACAATACAACCAAATGTTTAATTCCCTAAAGGAAAATAATACTGGTTAAGCACAAAGCAACCTTAGGCCCCTTAAATTAATTTTTCATTAATCTAAACCACTTTGTAAATACTTATATTAAATATCTTTTACAAAGATATATATCAAAACATATCATTTTCCCAAAACTTAGAAGCCCTTCCATATAATTATAAAAACGATTCAGGTATATGCATAAATCACTGTATTTCAATACTTAGAATGTACTCATATACTTATTTTAATGGTATAAGTATATTTACATATCTTAAGAAATATTCTTATTCCAAAACTTCACTTAAAATTGGGTTAAAACGGAGTCATTAAAAACAAAAATAATAATAACTCAAACACTATTCCTTTGGTGTTAAGTAGGAAAAGAATGTTCCCTACCACCATAATTAAGAAGATCATTCGGGGAAATGACATCCCTATTTCAAATAGACTCTTTTATAAAATCCCCTTCACAATTATAACTCAAATTCATTTTTGGAATTCCTTTCACAAATATTATTTATAAATCTCTACAATATATATATATATATGACATAATTTCAACCTTCTTGTATAGACTTCCAAATTCATTTAATAACTCCTTTATAAACATCCTTTTAGATTATTTATAAAACCCTTTTATGAAACTTCTTTTATTAAATATTATTTATAAACTCATTGTATAAAACTTAAAATCCATTTATACAACTCCTTAATAAAAAAATTCCTTTTGTAAAAAAAACTCCAAATATAAAACCGAACTCTAATTATAAAACAGAACTTCTTAAAATTCCCTTTTTAACATTCCTTTCATATTTATAAAACAACATTTATACATTTCCAAATTTATTACACTTCCAGTTTCCAAAATATATCCAACTACTTTCTCTAAAATGACCCTTCCATATATTATTATAAATCCACAAATATTATTTATTTTTCAAAATTTATCAAATCGAAATATGTGACGACCGCCCATGACCCCTGCACCGAATCTAGAGATAGTGTGCTGTAAAGTGTGCCAGGCGACCATGGACGATTGTCAGGGTAGATTGAAACAACAGAATCTATCGTATTTCTCACAGCGCATGGACAAAATACAATAGAACATATGTATAGTGAAGCTTTACAGAACAAAATGACATCATATAAAACTCCATAATAGTTGAATACAAGCATCCACATAGTCAATACATCAAGCCTCACTACATATCTCTCAGAGAATACAAAACAGCGGAATATCCAGTACATATAATAAGAAGATAATATGCAACCCTCCAACTCGTCTTCGATATCAGCATCGTGAGAAGAGAACAGCACCTGTCACTTGCTACCTAGTCTGCCCGTCCCAAAATGGACGAACAGCCCAAGGCAATAAGAATTGAAACATAAAGCCTTGAGTCAGACAACAGTCTTAGTGAGCAGTAAATTAACTAACAACATACCAAAAGAGCATAAAGGAAAAGGAATAGGAATACAACCCTCCCACTCCAACCTCATTCTACAGTGATAGCCCCCAGACACACACTAAGCAGAAGCAAACATAGCAGAGCATACAATTTAAAGTAAAGCTATTATCACTCGAGTCAAGGGCGATGTTTTCCAAGTACCAAGGCCTAAATCAGATAAGCACCCAGAAAATACCGCTCTTGAGTCCGAAATGACGTTACAACCAAACATCCATGACTCTGGCTATCACTGTTATCATTGCTTCGATATCACCGTTAATTGAATGACCGGCACATTCTTCCAGCCGTCCGTCAAGGGCTAATGGAAACCCCGGTTCTAGACATAACTCCCGCACGTCGTCGCAGCCCGTGCCTAGGACTATCGAATCTGCCCAGAGTACTCGACCATCAACAGTTAGTCGTTGGGACTATCGAATCTGCCCAAACGTACTCTTGCTTAGAGCATGCTAGAACCTTCAACAACGATGCTATCCAAACCTCCTAGTCATCCTCCTCGACGACTATTCTCATATCCATTCACTATCCTCAACTCAAATCATATCACTGAGTTATCAACATGCTTGGAATGATCCCGTCTGGATTAGACCAAGTCTTCATCACATGATGACTCGCTTCATTACATCCTCGCAAAGCCTCATCTCAACATCACATCATCGAATCTATGCATAAGAGCTTCATCATCCCGCTACATATGCCACGAGCAGCTTTCCCAATTCAAGAGCCTTTCCCTTAGCTTTTGAATCGTCTTCGGTCTAAATCTAATCATCAATCATCTAGTTCATAACAATCAATCAAATCAAACATCAATCCAAACAATCAAGCATTCAAATATGATCTAAGTAGACAATTATAACAATAATGGCATTTTCGTAATTAAAGAGTTGAAAGTCCAATAAGCATGAAAACATGGATTATATCTCTACAAACTTGATGAATGAACTTGCATAGGTTAACATATGATAAAATGGATGTAACATCATCATGAACAATTGATCTATATGGATCTACACTTAGGATGAAGAAAATGCATGGAAATCACTATTTTAACACCAAATCGAGCCAACAATCCGATATACTCCTTTGGATCCGTGTGAGAGATAATCACCACTCACCAAATCACCTAAACAACCTCTAATCAACACGCTTCAGATCTGGACAGCAAGGGATCAAGCTTGATCTATCACGAATCCGCTTCAAACGAAGAAATCTCTCTTGAAAAGATGAAGATCTCCAATCTAAGCTCTTGAATCTTCAATCTTGATCTTTGATTTGGATGGATGGAAGCACTAGATTAGAGTGGAGAAAAGAAGTGAAGAAGTGTAGAAGTCGAGCTCTCAAAATGGCAGCACTTCGTCGCTTCAAAATCCGGATCCCAAAAAATGAAGCCAACCCCCTCTATTTATAGGCAGAAAATCTCTTAAGTCGTAACTCAGCCATCTCCCTAGGTCGTTTCCGACCTAAGCCTCTCCGACCTAAGCCTCTCCAACCTAACAGATGCACATGCGCATTCAAACACCCAGCGACCTACGACCTAACGCAACGCGCGACTTAACACATGCGCTTCCACTTGTATACGACTTACGACCTAACACAGATCACGACCTAACACTTAGACAAAACCTTGCGACCTAACAACTTAGCAACCCATGCGACCAACAGATGCTACGACTTAACTCCTCAGCGACCTAACGCATGACGACCTAAAACAACACGCGACCTAACATAAGTCGCAAACAACTGGACTTCGACCCAACTACTAAGCCAAAGCCCAGCGACCTAACACTCGCGCGACCTACGACTTAGAATACACGCGACCTAACACTTAAACTATCCCCTACGACCTAACAACTCATACAACAAACTACTCACGCGACCTAACTGGGTTATGTTCTAACTCCTTAAGTCGCCTAACTCTTAGGTCGCTAACACGCTACCCTTCTTAGGTCGCTAACCTATAGGTCGCTCCAAGATACTAAGTCGCTAACCAGGTAACCATTAGGTCGCTAACTCGCCCTGCCGACCTAACACTTAGCTCACCGAAACTCTTAGGTCGCTCACAATAGTTTCCTTAGGTCGTTGCCGACCTAACTCTACCCCAGAATACTTAGGTCGCCTACTACTCTTCCTTAGGTCGCCTAAACCTCTTAAGTCGGTCACGACTTATCACCTAGGTCGGTCACTACCTTAAGTCGGTCAACTCGACCCAGACTTATCTCTTAACTTGCCTATCCCCTTAGGTCGTAGACCTTCTCTAAGTCGCTCACGACTTATCTCCTAAGTCGCCAACAACATTTAGTTCTCTAGGTCGCGTACGACCTAGGACTTAGGCAATTTCAACCAAAATCTGAAACAACTAGAAAATGCTGAAAATCCCAGATTTTGACAAACTTTTCGATCCGTAAAAATACGGGTCGTTACATTCTCTCCCCCTTAGGAATTTCACCCCCGAAATTCCAAGCAATCATAGCAATCAAAGACTATTCTGTACGCCTACCATCCATAGCAATCAACAAACCATGCATCCAATTCTAGCTTAGCGTATAGAATTCTAAGACTTAGAACAAGTTACAATATCGCGAGATGAGACGACACCTTAGGGCCATACCTTGAAGAGTTCAAGATGAGCTGCCTTCATCCTCTCTTCCACCTCCCACGTACAGTCGTTATCATCATCACTCCATTGTATCTTGAGCAACTTAACTACCTTCCTCCTAAGCTGTTTCGTGTCGGTTTCAACAACACGAAGCGGTTTACGAGGTCTTCTATCAACTGGATCAACTTCAAAATCTTCATAGCTATCTGCAGAAACTACTGCATTTGAGTCGTGCACATACTTCCGTAGATATGATACATGAAAAACATTGTGCACACTCGACATCTTCTCTGGTAACTCCAATCTGTAAGCGAGCTTTCCAATTCGCTCGATGATCGGGAATGGTCCAACAAATCTCGGAGTCAATTTTCCTCTCTTCCCGAATCGAATAACATTCTTCAGTGGAGAAATCTTCACAAAAACCATATCTCCTACGTCGAATTCCAAATCCTTTCGACGCTTATCGGCATAACTCTTCTGACGATCTTGGGCTGCCTTCATTCGTTGCCGAATGATTTCTATACAATCTGAAGTCTGTCGAATCATCTCTGGCCCAAGTATCATCTTTTCTCCAGTTTCCAACCAACATGTCGGAGAGTTACACGGTCTTCCATACAATGCCTCATACGGTGCCATACCAATGCTTGATTGGTAACTGTTGTTGTACGCAAACTCCACCAAATGAAGGTGATCTTCCCATGATCCTCCGAAATCCAAAACACAAGCTCTGAGGAGATCTTCCAAAACTCGGTTGACTCTCTCGGTCTGACCATCTGTTTGAGGGTGATAAGCTGTACTCAAACACAACTCGGTTCCCAAAACTTCCTGGAAGCTCCTCCAAAATCCACTAGTGAACAATGGGTCTCGATCGTTCACTATACTCTTCGGAATACCATGGAATCGAACTATCCACTTAACATACAACTCAGCCAACTTTGATGCAGTCCTAGTCGATCGAACAGTAATGAATCTTGCACTCTTGGTCAAACGATCCACAATGACCCAAATCCCTTCATTTCCCGTTCTTGTTCTAGGTAGTCCATCAATAAAATCCATCGACACTTGTTCCCACTTCCATGTAGGAACTTCTAATGGCTGAAGCAATCCGCTTGGCTTCTTCTGTTCGGCTTTTACCAACTGGCAATTCATACATTTGGAAATAAAATTTCCAACATCCTTTTTCATGCCTTCCCAGTAGTAGGTTCTCTTCATATCCCGATACATCTTGTTTCCACCTGGATGAATTGTCAACTTCGAGTGATGACTTTCCTTCAGAACTTCACTCCTCAATTCATCTATATCGGGAACAACTAGTCGTCCTTGCTTTCGAAGCCAACCCTCTCGATCGACCTCGAATCCTTTATCCTTTTCTGGATCCACTCCAGATTCCAAATCACGGATAATCTTGACAAGCTTATCATCTCGCTTTTGACTCTCGCCAATCCTTTCCACAAGAGTCGATCTTATTGATAAGTTTGCCAACATCTCAGGTTCCAATTCACATCTAGGCCTGAAGTCAAATCCAGCTAAATACTCGAGACTCTTCCATTCTGAAAACATGGCTCCCAATCCTGCATGTCTTCGACTTAACGCATCTGCCACTGCGTTACCTTTTCCCGGAGTATAAGCTATACCAAAATCATATGATGCTAAAAACTCTAGCCAACGTTGCTGCCGAAGATTCAAATCCTTTTGGGAGAAAAGATACTTCAACGACTTATGATCCGTAAACAACTCGAATCGAACTCCCAACAGATAATGCCTCCACATTTTCAGAGCAAATACAATCGCCGCTAACTCCAAATCATGAGTCGGGTAATTCCTTTCATGCGGCTTCAGTTGTCGACTGGCATACGCAACAACTTTATCCCTCTGCATCAGCACTGCTCCAAGTCCAGTACCACACGCGTCGGTGTAAACCACCATCTCATCATTCCCACTTGGAATAGTCAAAACAGGAGCACTCGTCAATCTCTCTTTCAGGATTCCGAAAGCTTGCTCACACTTAGCATCCCAACTGAACACTTGGTTCTTTTTCGTCAATCCTGTTAACGGTGCAGCTACCTTGGAGAAGTCTTTGATAAACCGTCGATAATATCCTGCTAATCCAAGAAAACTTCTCACATCAGATGCATTCTTAGGTCTAACCCAATCCTAGATTGCTGCCACCTTAGCTGGATCAACCGCTATTCCACTTCCAGAAATCACATGGCCTAAGAACCTCACTTCACTCTTCCAGAAGTGACACTTCGAAAACTTAGCCTTCAACTGATGTTTCCACAAGATTTCCAAAACCATACGCAAGTGCGTCTTGTGCTCCTCTTCCGTTCTGGAATAAATCAGAATATCATCCACGAACACAAGTACGAACTTGTTCAACTGATCTCTGAACACTCTATTCATAAGATCCACAAAATATGCTGGCGCGTTAGTCAATCCAAACGGCATTACCAGCCACTCAAAGAAACCGGATGGTGTCCTAAAAGCAGTCTTCGGCACACTATCCTTAGCTACTCTCAACTGGTGAAATCCCGTTGCCAAATCCATCTGAGAAAACACCTTAGCTTCGTGAAGCTGATCAAACAAGTCATCTATCCTCGGCAATGGATACTTGTTCTTCTTAGTCACTTTATTCAGCTCACGATAATCCACACACAATCTCAACGACCCATCTGCCTTGGTTGCGAACACAACTGGTGCACCCCACTCGGACACACTACGCCGAATGAATCCTTTCTGTAAAAGGTCATCAACTTGCACCCTCAACTCCTGCTGTTCCCTAGGCGCCATCCGCCTAAGAGGCATCACAACAGGTCTGGCTCCTTCAACTAGATCTATACGAAACTCGATCTCTCTATGCGGCGGCAACCCTTTGACTTCGTCAAAGACATCCTCGAATCCATTTGCGATTGGCACTAAAGACAGTCCATCCCGTGGAACAACTAGCGAATACATGAAGCTCATGAAGACGCCTTCCTCATGCTTACATCGTATCACAATCTTTCGCCCTTCCACATTCTCGACTGTCACCTCCAGCCTCTCACAATCAACCTTAGCCGCATACTTCCTAAGCCAGTCCATACCCAAAATAATTCTGAACCCCGCAAAGTTCAGAACAAAACAATCACAAACAAAAGAGCAACCATGACTCGATACAACTAGACCACGGCATAACATACACAAACAAGACGAACCCCCAACTAGATTAGTCACAACCAATGGCCTATCAACAATATCCGGTTCCAAACCCAACCGGCTTACGAGTTCACTACAAACAAATGAATGCGACGCTCCAGTATCAAACAGAACTCTAACTGGAACACCACATAGGAAAAGAGTACCTTGAACAACCACACTCTTTCCCTTCTCTTCAGCAGTAGGAGCTTTCGAAGACGACGGAACAGCTCCTAAAGCATAGGCTTGCACAATCTGCCTGTCCTTCCTCGGTTCTGGACAATTCTTCCTGAAATGCCTCGGCTTGTCACAGTTGTGACACTTCATCGGCACCTTAGGATTCTTACAATCCTTCGAGAAATGGCCCTTCTGCTGACAATTGTAGCAAGTCACCTCGCCTTTCGGCTTCTTCTGGCCATCCTTACCCTTCTGCTGCTGCTGCTTCCTCTTCTTGTTTCCACCCTGCTGGGGTTTGGACTCTTCCCTGGTCACAGCAACAACAGATCCTTCCTTAGGAAACAGACTCTCATGCCTAAGAGCTTTCTCCACAAGCTTCTTAAATGAATCGTCCAAATGATCCACCAACTGTCTCCCAAGATAGCTGTCCAAGCCTGTCACAAACTTCTCATTCTTCTGATAAGCAGACTCAATATATGACCGGGCATACTTGGACAAAGCTTCAAACTCAGAAACATACTCCAGAACTGATCTTCCACCTTGCTTGAGCTCCACAAACCTCTTGAACAGAACAGACTTCTGAGCTGTAGAAATGAACTTAGCTTCAAATCTAGCTTGGAATTGCTCCCAAGTAATCTCTTCCTCCGCAGTATTGATGGTAATAGAGTTCCACCAATAAGAGGCTCTCCCTTGAAGCTGCCTTGATACCAACTTCCTCTTAGTTGCATCATCAATTCCCAAATCACCAAAGATCCTTCTACAAGCATCTATCCACCTCTGGACCTCAATAGTTGATTCTGTTCCCAAGAAAACCTTTCCTCCAAGAGCAGTATAATCCTTGCACAACTTAGCAAAATCCACTGGTTTCGGAGTTTGGACTTGAACTCCAACATCAACTGCTGCCCCCGGAACTGGTATCCTTCTCATGATCGAAGTCATCATAGCTTCGAACATGGCTGCATAATCAGCAGTCTCTTCAGTAGCACGGCCTTCCCTAGCAGCTGGTCTCCCTCTTCGACTCATTCTCAATATCTATAAAAAGGAATGATTAGAACATCTAGAGAAACAACTGCATAAAGGATTCAAACTCTACTAAGCTACTATATTATATATAGTAGTCATCCATCAAAATTACAATTACGTCTCTCATACGTAGTTACGACAGCGAGCGTTGGGTAAAATCGATTAACCAATGCTCTGATACCAAATGTGACGACCGCCCATGACCCCTGCACCGAATCTAGAGATAGTGCGCTGTAAAGTGTGCCAGGCGACCATGGACGATTGTCAGGGTAGATTGAAACAACAGAATCTATCGTATTTCTCACAGCGCATGGACAAAATACAATAGAACATATGTATAGTGAAGCTTTACAGAACAAAATGACATCATATAAAACTCCATAATAGTTGAATACAAGCATCCACATAGTCAATACATCAAGCCTCACTACATATCTCTCAGAGAATACAAAACAGCGGAATATCCAGTACATATAATAAGAAGATAATATGCAACCCTCCAGCTCGTCTTCGATATCAGCATCGTGAGAAGAGAACAGCACCTGTCACCTGCTACCTAGTCTGCCCGTCCCAAAATGGACGAACAGCCCAAGGCAATAAGAATTAAAACATAAAGCCTTGAGTCAGACAACAGTCTTAGTGAACAGTAAATTAACTAACAACATACCAAAAGAGCATAAAGGAAAAGGAATAGGAATACAACCCTCCCACTCCAACCTCATTCTACAGCGATAGCCCCCAGACACACACTAAGCAGAAGCAAACATAGCAGAGCATACAATTTAAAGTAAAGCTATTATCACTCGAGTCAAGGGCGATGTTTTCCAAGTACCAAGGCCTAAATCAGATAAGCACCCAGAAAATACCGCTCTTGAGTCCGAAATGACGTTACAACCAAACATCCATGACTCTGGCTATCACTGTTATCATTGCTTCGATATCACCGTTAATTGAATGACCGGCACATTCTTTCAGCCGTCCGTCAAGGGCTAATGGAAACCCCGGTTCTAGACATAACTCCCGCACGTCGTCGCAGCCCGTGCCTAGGACTATCGAATCTGCCCAGAGTACTCGACCATCAACAGTTAGTCGTTGGGACTATCGAATCTGCCCAAACGTACTCTTGCTTAGAGCATGCTAGAACCTTCAACAACGATGCTATCCAAGCCTCCTAGTCATCCTCCTCGACGACTATTATCATATCCATTCACTATCCTCAACTCAAATCATATCACCGAGTTATCAACATGCTTGGAATGATCCCGTCTGGATTAGACCAAGTCTTCATCACATGATGACTCGCTTCATTACATCCTCGCAAAGCCTCATCTCAACATCACATCATCGAATCTATGCATAAGAGCTTCATCATCCCGCTACATATGCCACGAGCAGCTTTCCCAATTCAAGAGCCTTTCCCTTAGCTTTTGAATCGTCTTCGGTCTAAATCTAATCATCAATCATCTAGTTCATAACAATCAATCAAATCAAACATCAATCCAAACAATCAAGCATTCAAATATGATCTAAGTAGACAATTATAACAATAATGGCATTTTCGTAATTAAAGAGTTGAAAGTCCAATAAGCATGAAAACATGGATTATATCTCTACAAACTTGATGAATGAACTTGCATAGGTTAACATATGATAAAATGGATGTAACATCATCATGAACAATGGATCTATATGGATCTACACTTAGGATGAAGAAAATGCATGGAAATCACTATTTTAACACCAAATCGAGCCAACAATCCGATATACTCCTTTGGATCCGTGTGAGAGATAATCACCATTTACAAAATCACCTAAACAACCTCTAATCAACACGCTTCAGATCTGGACAGCAAGGGATCAAGCTTGATCTATCACGAATCCGCTTCAAACGAAGAAATCTCTCTTGAAAAGATGAAGATCTCCAATCTAAGCTCTTGAATCTTCAATCTTGATCTTTGATTTGGATGGATGGAAGCACTAGATTAGAGTGGAGAAAAGAAGTGAAGAAGTGTAGAAGTCGAGCTCTCAAAATGGCAGCACTTCGTCGCTTCAAAATCCGGATCCCAAAAAATGAAGCCCACCCCCTCTATTTATAGGCAGAAAATCTCTTAAGTCGTAACTCGGCTATCTCCCTAGGTCGTTTCCGACCTAAGCCTCTCCGACCTAAGCCTCTCCAACCTAACAGATGCACATGCGCATTCAAACACCCAGCGACCTACGACCTAACGCAACGCGCGACTTAACACATGCGCTTCCACTTGTATACGACTTACGACCTAACACAGATCACGACCTAACACTTAGACAAAACCTTGCGACCTAACAACTTAGCAACCCATGCGACCAACAGATGCTACGACTTAACTCCTCAGCGACCTAACGCATGACGACCTAAAACAACACGCGACCTAACATAAGTCGCAAACAACTGGACTTCGACCCAACTACTAAGCCAAAGCCCAGCGACCTAACACTCGCGCGACCTACGACTTAGAATACACGCGACCTAACACTTAAACTATCCCCTACGACCTAACAACTCATACAACAAACTACTCACGCGACCTAACTGGGTTATGTTCTAACTCCTTAAGTCGCCTAACTCTTAGGTCGCTAACACGCTACCCTTCTTAGGTCGCTAACCTATAGGTCGCTCCAAGATACTAAGTCGCTAACCCGGTAACCATTAGGTCGCTAACTCGCCCTGCCGACCTAACACTTAGCTCACCGAAACTCTTAGGTCGCTCACAATAGTTTCCTTAGGTCGTTGCCGACCTAACTCTACCCCAGAATACTTAGGTCGCCTACTACTCTTCCTTAGGTCGCCTAAACCTCTTAAGTCGGTCACGACTTATCACCTAGGTCGGTCACTACCTTAAGTCGGTCAACTCGACCCAGACTTATCTCTTAACTTGCCTATCCCCTTAGGTCGCAGACCTTCTCTAAGTCGCTCACGACTTATCTCCTAAGTCGCCAACAACATTTAGTTCTCTAGGTCGCGTACGACCTAGGACTTAGGCAATTTCAACCAAAATCTGAAACAACTAGAAAATGCTGAAAATCCCAGATTTTGACAAACTTTTCGATCCGTAAAAATACGGGTCGTTACAAAATATCTTCCCTTTTATAAAATATCACTTATAAGATTGTTCTTCAATTATAAAATTCCATTTATAATCAATTATTTTGTTTTTAACATTTTATATAAAATGTCTCACAATATTTGTTTCAAAATATTCTTTTTTAAAATAAAAATCACTTTTAAGTAAAAGATAACCCCTTTTTATTTACTTTAAAAATTAAACATTTATTATTATAATAATTTTTCTATAAAAACCAATACTCCCAAAATAATTATTTTAAACATTTACTTATATATATATATATATATATATATATATATTAGAAAGAATAAATGAATAAATTTTGAAATAGAATAAAAAAGTTTTCAAACTTATTTATATTAAAATATCATAGAAATTCCAAAACAGTCAGGTTTAAATCATTTCCCAAGTCTAAGTCCAAACCAAATCAAAAATTAATAGTATTCCAAAATACTAGATCGAGCCTCATAGTTACTATAGCACTTAATAATTGTTATAACTACCATTTTCTACTAAAAAGGTTCAATTTTCACATATGCCATTGTCACAACCAATATGGCCAAACAGTTAAATTTTCAGCATTTAACAATCTATATCACAGATATATAACTGAAATAAACCAATAGGTAAATAGCTGGAAATTATAATCATTACGGTGAAAAATCCGGATTTCTCAACAATTTTCCTGTTTTTCAATTTTAAGTGCCTACCGCTTGTAAAAGCGAATGTTTTAAATAAACAACCATTAATTTCAACCAAACACAAATAGTAAACTTTATCTACTATATAATATATTGATTTATCCAAAGAGGTGAGTTATACTCATCGAAATTCTAGTTGACGCCAAAATGTTCCGATTTGAACTAGTTGTACGATTTTAACCCATATTTCAACTTGCTCCAAATTCAACCAAACCAATTCCAACACAGAGCTTTCACCCTTATGAATGCAATGCAATAAGTTTCATCTCGATTGTACCTCGTATGAGAGAGTTACTAAATATATAAGTTATCGATTTTTAAATAACATTAATTAATTGCTTAATTACAATTCAAATATCATTACCCTTAAATAATCCTTCCTTCCCATTCCCTAATCCCCTCCACCCTGTACAAATGCATGCAACCAAACCTACTGATGTCGTGCATCATCTCCACTGATACGAAGAACCGCTTAATGATTTCACGATCTGACTTCGCCATGACGTTACTCTATTCGAACCCAATCGACTACACACCATGACCTAACCTCTGCCTTTCCCAGCCAAGTCATGACCTGTACAACCCCAAACATGCCCAAAAATGTCACGCGATCCAAACGACGATCGAACCCCTAAAAACTCCACCGTCGATGCTAATCGACACTCCTAGCCCAATTCCAAACTCCATTTCACCAAATTCACTTCCAATTTGCTAATAATCCATACCTTATTCTAAAAGCACCACAACCATCCTCTGTAAACTACCGCACCTACCATCCCTTTACCGAACATCCTCAAACTCATATCAGTTTGTAGATCTAGGTTAAACTAACTCAAAGATTCAAGTTTTCCATTTTTTTTATTTTTATTTTAATTGTTTTTGAATATGGAAGCAAGTAGATCTATGTTTGTTTTCGCTTTAAAGTGAAAAGGAATGAAATAGTAGAGTTGAATAAGGATAAAAGGTTCTGATTTGGCTAAGGGTATATTTATATTTGATTTTCAAATTCCGACATTTCGCCAGACTGATTTTCTCGCGTATGGACTCCGAACGATAGAACAAAAATACAGTCGCGCTTAAAACTGCGATGCGACCCCAAAATAATAATGATTTAAACTAGTTATTGAATTCTGTATAATCAAAAAAACACCACCGTTTGCGATAAATCATCAAATGAATAATTTCACTATTTTCCAAATCAAAATTTTTGGAAAAATTAAATAAATTAAATTAGAAATACGTCAATAAATATCGAGTGGTAAATACAAAAACAAATTTTCTTATAATTTATTTGAAGCATTAATTACTGCAAATAAATTTACAAAATGAATTCACCGTTATTATTTATTTAATAAAATAAGTTAAATAAGCTATTAAATCCATTAAATAAATAATCAATTAAAAATTCAGATATTTAATTCACCATTCAAATATCAAATTCACCAATTCAAAGATTTTAAATAATCTATATATTCGAATTCAAGTTATTAAATTATTAAAAAACAATTATTTCAATATTTTCTTTTAATTAAATATATCAAAATCATACTACAAAATTTCAGGTCGTTACAGTCTTCCCCGCTTAAACGAATTTCGTCCTTGAAATTCCTAAAGTAAGAAAACTGTTTAGAAACCCTTAAAATTTTAAAATCAATCTAGTTGAATTGGATTACTTAAATTTCTAAGTCTTTAAATATAAGGAAAATTTCGGCAGTGTCTCCTTTGCGCAACTTGATCGAAAAAACCACAAATCACCACTAAGGGCCCAAACCAACAAATGAAAACAAAATTCAAGAGGCCTCCCATATCTGGGTCATAAAATCATCAAACCAAACAACAATATAAACACCTTATTTGCACCAAAGATTGCCACAAACCCCCAATAGAGATTTTGTAAAGGAATAAATGAAGAACAACAATTGTAAACAGAGAGAATATAGCAGTAAAGTAATAAAAAACAAGCTAATAATAGAGGTGCAGCAATTTATAATGGTTTGACGTTGTTTGCCTACGTCCACTTTGAAGAGATAGCTTTATTAATCACTTTGTAAACTAAGTACAATAGGGATCCGATGAAAATCCTTAGTTACAAAAGAATATAAAGCAAAAGCAGCATAAAGGTCCCGAAAATGAACAATCAGGTCTGCATAAATAGAGGAAGACGACAAAATATCTCCCTAAAAATTCGGCAGAAGGCTCTTCAGATCCATAGCAGCCCATATGACGGATCGCTTGGTCCAAATCCCAGGAAACAGGGATCGAGGCTGATCCCTATGATTGATGATTTTTGGTGTGTGATCCCTATGGGAGCTTCTCCATGTTGTATTATGCTTAGCCTCCAAGTTTCATTCCAATTGGATTTGTAGAACTTCAGTTATTGATCAATCTTTGTTGCAACATGTGATGTTGTCTGATTTAGGTCGATACCTCTTTCTTGTGCTTTTTTGGGTGTGATCCCCAGGGTGGACTCCTTAGGGTCTCCTCTTCTTGTTTCCAAAGTTTCAAATGTATTGGACTTCTAGATTTTGAGCGATTGTTTTCCATTGAGTCGCATTGTGGGGCTAAATACAATCCATTCCCTTTTATATGATCCCTTCTATACGATCTCTTTTATAAGATCCCTTTCTTAGGTGAAGTAATTTTCCCATAACTTGAGCATAAAAACTCCAAACGACTTGAGATTTGAAATGTAGCCTCGTGGGGCCTTCCTTGTCATTTTATATCAATCTCACCCAGCTTGGGACAAAAATTAAGGATATGTACTAATCCCCTAGGGGAAGGGATAGGCACTGATCCCCTGCATGGGGAGGTACTAATCCATACTAATAATATTCTGGAGAGTCTATCTCTTGGTGTCGGCTTATTGTCGCTTCATATCATTGCCTGTGCTTGGTCTCTGAGCCTAATAATAATCTCTTGGGCTGCCTACCTCGATGATCATCCAGCCTAACTTGTCTAGTCAGTTTGAATATAGCCGGTGTAACGACCCACTATTTTGGTCCATTCAAATCAACAATAAATCCACACATGTCGGACTTGAATAATTCAAAACAATATATTGTAAATAAAATTTGGAAAACTCATCATTTATAGTAAATAAATAATCACAGATCACAGACACAAAGTAATATAACAATGCAGTGAAAGCAAAGAAATAGTAGTTCATGAAGCTACTATATATATATCAGAGTTAAACAAGATACAACAGAAGTCTCGATACAATAATCAAGTGCAAATCAGAATACATCACTGGAATCAACTGGATAACTGAAAGCAGAATCAATAGATGGATCCAAGCAGAACTCTAGCTCCAAAGGTGAGTCTCGAATGCCGTATCACTCAGTCTGACCTGAGCATAAAGCAAAATACAAAACATTTGAGTTAGGACATACATACTTATACAATCTAAACCAACTCAAGTGAACTGTAATATAAAGGTACAAGTAACTTAAAGGATGCTTGGGATCGCCCATCCTTTAAGGATCCGTTAAACTATCTACTATGTAGTAATATTCGCTATTATAATAATGTCTAATAGTAAAATAAACTTACTTTTAAATAGCGTTAAGGAGTTACCCATATCCGCCTTAACACATAATAGTCCCAATAGTCTATCCAGTATCAGCGTACCTCCAGATCGGGAGGCTACCTTAAATACTCCATAGGCTACGGCACAAAACCCAACTCGTAGTAAAGCTCGCTATGGTCGGTGACACGGCACAATAAGGCAATGCCATGGTAGATATACCAATTACGCACACGGGTTGGGGGAAATGTGTAGCAGCCACTACCGCCCACCTCGGAACACACTCCCAAATTAAAAATCGAAGGGTGGCCACCAAATCAATCACAAGTAATAGAATAGTATCGAAGAAATGTGTCCGATCAGAGGTGCTACCTCATTGGCCCGAGATCGCTCCTATTTTAGCCACCTTATGCCAACTCACGGGAGTCGGGTCCATGTATATACCTCAATAGGATCGTCGCCACTATCCTACTTCATTCTGGAATCTCCACCACGTACACAGTTGTCAAAGTGGTTTTCGGTATCGACAGAGAGTATGCCCATATCTGATCCCAGTCTCTTTAACAACCAATCGTTATTATAACCTGTGGTTATAAATTCAAAATGGTTTATATTTCTAATCAAAACATATTCATTTCAAACTAGTTTGTACTTCAAAACCAAAATATAATATCCATTTCAAACTAGTTTATACTTCAAAACCAAAATATCATATCCATTTCAAAATTAGTTTATACTTCAAGACCAAAATATCATTTGAATAAACCCAGATTTACAATCACTGAATATTTCCTTCAATTTATTTAAACTTGAAATATTACTTTTTAAATCATCTTAAACCAAAACCACTTTATAAAGTCATATTCTTAAATCTTCAATTGCAAATCAATATATTCAAAAAAAATTCTTAATTAAATACTATTCCAAATAATTTCATTTCCAAAAATCATAGTACTTTCAAGGTTATAACACCTTTGAAACCAAACACTTTGAAACCATAATACTTTAAAACCATATCAATTTAAAATGTTATCATTTGGAAATCATAATATTTAGAAAAATCATAACACCCTTAAAATAATATTCATTACCAAAGTTATAGCATTTTTAAGTTTATTCGTTCAATTATACTAATTTCGAAAACATTGTATTAACTTATAAATTTCAAAAATGGTTTATATTTCACCTCAAAACATATTCATTTAAACCATTTAAATTCAATGTCAAAATCTTCCAAAATAATATTCATTTCCAAAGTTCATTTAAATTTCAGCCATAACAACACTTATAAAGTGTTACAGTAAATATAGTAACATTTCAAAAATAGTCAAATTCAAAACAGCAGCACTTATAAAGTGCTATAGTAGATATTTTAGTGTTGCAAACAGTTCAGTTTCAAAACAGAAGCACTTCTAAAGCGTTGTAGTAGTTATTTAGTTATTTACAGAAATAGTTCAAATTCAGAAACAGTAGCACTTATAAAGTGTTGTAATCGGTGTTTACTTATGTCGGAACTTAGTTATATTTCAGAATTGATAGCATTTAGCAAATACTATCTTTAAAACCACAGCATTTAGTAAATGCTACCAATAAAATTTCAGATTTTATTATAACATTTCAGAAACTTTAAGACTTCAATATTTAGCCATTCTTAACTTATAAAACCATATCTTACATTTCAACAATACTCATTTGGATATCATTTAACTTATGATTTAAATAAAATAACCTTTTAATAATAAAATATCCAATTAAATTATAATTCATTTATTAAGTCAAATTTACATTATAATTTGCTTAACTTTCATGTTAACAACAACAGACCTTAATATTTCTTTCTTTAAAACATCCATTTCATAACTAAAATATTTTATTTGCTAAGTTACTCTAAAATTCCATTTTTTATCAAATTTTCAATTATCAAGTTAAGTCATATTTAAGTCACATTTTATACATTTTTACTTATACAATTTTGACTTAAAGAAAATCACTATAAAATTTTATTATACAAAACATACCCATTTCATAAACAAAATATTCTTTTAATAAGTCAAACTTCACATTTCCAATTTAACCAAATTTTCCATCATAAAGTTAAGTCAAAATTTAAGATACATTTTACCCTTTAAATCATAATTATTTATTTTACAAAACATATCTATTTCATAAAATAAAATCTATTACCATCACTAGGTTAGATTTAAAATTCCACATTAAATCAAATTTAATTATTAAGTTATTTGTCATCCACAAAGATCTTTAAATTGCAATTTAAAACCAATTATTGATATATAAAGATTCCAACTTATAGAAAACCGATATAACTTTATAATTTAAAATCAAACCACTCATTGACTTATAAAAATTCCATATAGTTAAAATCATTAAATCAAATTTTAAGTAAAATTTTCATATATCTTAAAACATAAAAAAATACTTAAAAATTTTAAGAAAATATTATTAAATATATATAACCATGGTTCTCTATAATATTTTCTAGCCTAGGTCAAGTGATACGGATATGTATCATTTCAATCCGTAATTTAAAAAGAAAAATATGGGTTCTATCATTTCATACCCGCAATCCCAAGTCAAATAAAATACAAAAAAAAAATCACTCGAGCCTATCATTTCAGCTCATAATGATTTTTTCTTGTTCTAAAGTCTGTTCGGGTATGTATCATTTCAACCCATAGTGAAAGGGAACTTGCAGCATGAGATACAGAAAAATAAAATAATAGTAGAGCTTATAATATCATATCAGGTGATGTAACAAATATATAAGCAGTATATAACATCATATAATCATATCACATGCATATATGAACATAGCATATTAATTTCTACAATTCACATGTCATTGTTTTACAATTATATAAGTACGAATTTCGAGAGTGATAAACTCACCTTCTAAAGCTGGAGTTAACAATTCAAAACACACGAATAAACTTCGGAAAGCACGACACAACATGACTTAGATTCAAGTGGAGGGAGAGCCAAGATTTAGATCTTGTATACAACAAATAAAATAAACAAATATAAATATATGTTTCAACACAACAAAATAAATTAAAACAATGAAAAATTTGAGAAATAAAAATGACATAACCATGCTCTAAATACAAGAGTGCTCGGCCACAATGGACATAGACTCGGCCATGACATTTTGAGGCAACTAGGCTTGGCTATGGATCAAGTAATGCATGGCTATGGTTTGGGAAGTGAAGAGATAGGTAGGCTACAAGCATGGAATTCAAAAAGGCAAGGCAAAAGAGGGGTTTGGGTTCACCTATAGGTTCGGCCATGGTCCTGTTTGCTCGACCATGGTGTGATGTTTGGGTCAAGTGGTCACATAGGCATGGCTTAGGCATGTAATAAGTCACGGCAAAGCAAATAGGTGGAGTTGTTTGGTGTGGCCGAGGCTAATGAAGGAGAAAGGGGTGGTGTAAGGTTCGGCTAGGGTTTTGCTTGCAATTTTGGTGGAGGGTTTGGATCAACGGGTCACGACAAAGCTTGGGGAAGATGATGAGGTGGTGGAGGCCGATCTATAGTGATGGTGGTGGAGGAAGGTGGTTGGCTTGCATGGTGTGGGCGAGCAAAACAAATAAAAAGCAAAATGAAAAAAAAGAAAAGAGAAAAGAGAAGAGGAAGAGGAGGCCATGACTTACTGTATTTTTTTCTTCAGGAACAAATGAGAAATGAGATGTGAGAAACTTTTTTTTGTACGTGAATTAGCAAAGGAGTGGCGGCTAGGGTTATGGGAATGAACAGCTAGAGATGTGGGATGAAAAGGTTAGGAAATTAAAAGGCTAGAAATGGAAAGGTCAATAATTAAAACAAGCAACCTATGTCTCTTGAATTTCTAAGCCATTTATCCCAAAATAAACCAATCAAAAATCCAATAAATAAAATAAAAGTCAAACAAAATAATGTAGAAAATAAAAATAGCTAAATGGACTTAGGAAATACAGAAAATAATTATAGAAAATAATTGCATGTAAAACGCAGAAAGTTATCTGATTTAAAAAGTATAAAACAGAATTTTATGAAACGAAAAGCAGCACGAATATCAGAATCAAATGTAGTTTTAAAGAAAAAGATTAGAAATTTAAAAATTCAAATTTAAAATTTTCAACTGAAAGTCAAAGTTGGACCAAGGTTGACCAAAATATAAAATTTCATGAAAATCATTATCTTATTATATTTGGAAAATATATTGCAAACAAAATCAAAATTTACATTGGAAAATTCCAATATTTAACTTTTTAAATGATTTAAAGAAATCAAAGTTTGAAATAAAATCCGTTTAAAATAGTTGCAAAATCTTGGGTTGTTACACTCTCCTCCACTCAAATCTTTTCGTCCTCGAAAAGGAACGAAACAAGGAAAATAAGGAAAAGTAGATAAAATGAGATAGGATTAAGACAAGATGAAAAGAAAATCGAACTTATACCTGATAACTGTTTTTATAGGTAAATTCAACCAGATGGAAATGATCATCCCAAGATCTTCCTTAATCAAGAACACAAGCACGAAGAGGATCCTCTAGAATCTGATTCACTCTTTCCGTTTGACCATCGGTCTATGGATGGTAAGCAGTGCTCAGATTCAGATGAGTACCCAAAGATTCTTACAAGTTTCAAACTGACTGGCATAAGCAAATAACCTTCCCAATCTTGTAACAAGATAGGGAGAAATAAGGACAACTGAAAAGATAGAATTATGGAATGAGATCACAAAGGAAGATGAGAAGAAAGCCATATATTGATCGCAGCGATCTTAACTGGACCAATGGAAATTCCATTACCAGAAACCATATGCCCGAGAAATCGGGCTTTAACCTTCCAGAAATGGCATTTCAAAATTTCAACCTTCAACTGATGATTCCTAAGAGTCTCCAGAACAGATTTCGAATGTGACTCCTGTTCTTTCCTTGACTTGGAGAAGACAAGGATATCATCAACAAAGACTAAAACAAACTTGGTAAGCACATCACGAAAAACACGATTTATCAATCAACAAAGGAAGCAGGGGCATTAGTCAAACCAAAAGGCATAACTAACCATTCATAGAAAAACCATTCTCAGTACGGAAAGCAGTCTCGGGAATACTTTCCTCAGCAACACTGAGCTAGTGAAAATCAGTGGCAAGATCAAGCTGAGAGAAAACAATAACTCCATAGAGCTGAATCAAACACATCATTGATGCGAGGCATTGGATATCTATTTTCCTAGTGAGCTTGTTCAGCTCCCTATAATCAACACACATCCTTAAAGGACCATCGGACTTACTCAACCTTCTTACGGAGTGACATTCTTCTGGGAGGAAGAACTACCGGTCGAGTTCCAGGAATAAGATCAAATTCGAAATTTGATTCCCACTTAGGAGGTAGGAGAATAGAAACAACCTGGAAGAAAAATAGGCTGGAAAATAAAATAAGATATTAGATTTCAAACCAAGAAAATTTCAACTTACATTAAAAATTGATTTCATCCATTTGATTTTTCTTAAGTTAAATAAATCTTGACTATTTCTAATTTCATTATCTTATCATCCAATTAATACCTCTTAAAATTATGAATTTGAAAATAATTTATTCAATAAATTTAATTATTCTTTATTCCAGATTATTGTTAAATTTATTCCACTTAATATATCTAATCACATATATTAAGTCTATTTACACTTATTATAACTACTCTAATTTATTATAAATTCCTTTAACACCATTTTATATTGTACATTATCCAATTATATTGTTAACTCCTAAATAATTAAGGTAAGTCATATTGGAATGCAATAGAATATTATACAAATAACATTTTCTAATTCAATTATTTCAAGCTTAAATATTTATTCAAAATTTTGGCTTCTTTTTATAGTTGAAATCATCCTTTAAGATAAAATTTAAGAATTAAATTTCCGGTTAACTTCAAACTATTCTAGAGATAAATAAATACATATCCAATATATATATAATCAATTTTTAAACCATATATCACTATATATATATTATAAATCAAGTCAATTTTTAGAAATTCAAATCAATTTAATTCTTCAAAGCAAAACTGTAGCAAAGTTACAGTATGGTCTCTTCACTTCGAAACTCGAAAATGAATGTCGATGGTGCTGCAGTCATCATCGAAATTATTTTCCAGCGACAAAGAGAAGAGCACAAATTTAAAACTTTAAAATTTTCTTTAGAAACAATTTCTATTCGGAAATAATTCAAACAATATACCCTTTAAAACTTTAAAACCAAAGTTCGAAATCATCGAAAATTAAATTCTCAAATTCTTGATTTAAATTCATTTAAATTTCCAAATTAATTTATTACCATATTTTATAGTTCAATTATTTATATATGAAACAAAAGCCAATGGTTTCAAGATATATATACAGAGTCAAATATTATTTCTTAACATCCCATTCAACTTACTATCAAAATTCAGAAAATTATACATATATAAAATATAAGTATACAAAATTTATCCCATTTACCAAGTTTGAAAACAATATGGTGTCAGTTTGCTCGTTCAAGTGTTTTGGAGATCCTATCGATAGCGTTGATCAGACGAATCGATCGGAAACCCAAATCAACATCAACAACTCAAACAACACCATATATATTAAAACATTTTAAATATTAGTTTACAAATACACTTCAAGAATGATTTGAAGATAAGTTGGAAACAAAAGACAAGATGACAGAATAAGGGAATGAATAAGCTTATATAAATCACTAGCAACCTTAACCGGGTCGACCATGACTTCAAGAATAAGATCGATGTAGAGTTCTGGGACAAACCTACATCCGATCTCAAGAGATAGAATTCGGGATAACAAGAGATAAATAGCATCGTAAACCAAGGATGCATAAATCTTCGGTGAATCAATGCTTCTTGTAAAGGAGTTTCACCCCTTTACAATCATTCGAAGATTGGCGAGACCGCCTATTCATTAAAAAGATCATTTGAAGTGGGGTTATGGGATACTCCAGAATCAACAGAAGACAAATAGGGAGAGACAAGAATGGAATTGGAACCGCAGGGAACGTTCCAAAATTAAAAAGAAATCGAGTCAAAAGGAAGAGATTCAAGCTCGAACGAAAGTGATTCTGTAAATAAATTTACGCTATATTCTAAGTTTGCCTAGAGCCAAAACTCTGATACCAAATGTAACGACCCACTATTTTGGACCATTCAAATCGACAATAAATCCACACATGTTGGACTTGAATAATTCAAAACAATAGATTGTAGATAAAATTTGGCAAACTCATCATATACAGTAAATAAATAATCACAGATCACAGACACAGAGTAATATAACAATGCATCGGAAGCAAAGAAATAGTAGTTCATGAAGCTACTATATATATATCAGAGTTAAACAAGATACAATAGAAGTCTCAATACAATAATCAAGTACAAATCAGAATACATCACTAGAATCAACTGGATAACTAAAAGCAGAATCAATAGATGGATCCAAGCGGAACTCCAGCTCCAAAGGTAAGTCTTGAATGCTGTATCACTCAGTCTGACCCGAGCGTAAAGAAAAACACAAAACACTCGAGTCAGGACATACATACTTATACAATGTAAACCAACTCAAGTGAACTGTAATATAAAGGTACAAGTAACTTAAAGGATGCTTGGGATCGCCCATCCTTTAAGGATCCGTTAAACTATCTACTATGTAGTAATATTCGCTATTATAATAATGTCTAATAGTAAAATAAACTTACTTTTAAATAGCGTTAAGGAGTTACCCATATCCCCCTTAACACATAATAGTCCCAATAGTCTATCCAGTATCAGCGTACCTCCAGATCGGGAGGCTACCCTAAATACTCCACAGGCTATGACACAAAACCCAACTCGTAGTAAAGCTTGATATGGTAGGTGACACGGCACAATAAGGCAATGCCAGGGTAGATATACCAATTACGCACATTGGCTGGTGGAAACACGTAGCAGCCACTACCGCCCACCTCAGAACACACTCCCAAATCAAAAATCGAAGGGTGGCCACCAAATCAATCACAAGTAATAGAATAGTGTCGAAGAAATGTGTCCGATTAGAGGTGCTACCTCATTGGCCTGAGATCGCTCCTATTTTAGCCACTTTATGCCAACTCACGGGAGTCGGGTCCACGTATATACCTCAATAGGATCGTCGCCACCATCCTACTTCATTCTGGAATCTCCACCGCGTACACAGTTGTCAAAGTGGTTTTCGGTATCGACAAAGAGTATGCACATATCCGATCCCGGTCTCTTTAACAACCAATCGTTATTATAACCCGTGGTTATAAATTCAAAATGGTTTATATTTCTAATAAAAACATATTCATTTCAAACTGGTTTGTACTTCAAAACCAAAATATCATATCCATTTTAAACTAGTTTATACTTCAAAACCAAAATATCATATCCATTTCAAAATTAGTTTATACTTTAAGACCAAAATATCATTAGAATAAACCCAGATTTCCAATCACTGAATATTTCCTTCAATTTATTTAAACTTGAAATATTCCTTTTTAAATTATCTTAAACCAATACCACTTTATAAAGTCATATTCTTAAATCTTCAATTGCAAATCAATATATTCAAAGAAAGTTCTTAATTACATACTATTCCAAATAATTTCATTTCCAAAAATCATAGTACTTTCAAGGTTATAACAACTTTGAAACCAAACACTTTGAAACCATAATACTTTGAAACCATATCAATTTAAAATGTTATCATTTGGAAATCATAATATTTAGAAAAAACATAACACCCTTAAAATAATATTTATTACCAAAGTTATAGCATTTTTAAGTTCATTCGTTCAATTATACCAATTTCGAAAACATTGTATTAACTTATAAATTTCAAAAATGGTTTATATTTCACCTAAAAACATATTCATTTAAACCATTTAAATTCAATATCAAAATCTTCCAAAATAATATTCATTTCCAAAGTTCATTTAAATTTCAGCCACAACAGCACTTATAAAGTGTTATGGTAAATATATTAACATTTCAAAAACATTATCAGATTCAAAACAGCAGCACTTATAAAGTGCTACAGTAGATATTTTACGGTTGCAAATTGTTCAGTTTCCAAACAGCAACACTTATAAAGTGCTGTAGTAGTTATTTAGTTATTTACAGAAATAGTTCAAATTCAGAAACAGCAGCACTTATAAAGTGCTGTAATCAGTGTTTACTTATTTCAGAACTTAGTTATATTTCAGAATTGATAGCATTTGGCAAATACTATCTTTAAAACCACAGCATTTAGTAAATGCTACTAATAAAATTTCAGATTTTATTATAACATTTCATAAACATTAAGACTTCAATATTTAGCCATTCTTAACTTATAAAACCATATCATACATTTCAACAATACTCATTTGGATATCATTTATCTTATGATTTAAATAAAATAACCTTTTAATAATTAAATATCCAATTAAATTATAATTCATTTATTAAGTCAAATTTACATTATAATTTGCTTAACTTTCATGTTAACAACAACAGACCTTAATATTTCTTTCTTTAAAACATCCATTTCATAACTAAAATATTTTATTTGCTAAGCTACTCTAAAATTCCATTTTTAATCAAATTTTCAATTATCAAGTTAAGTCATATTTAAGTCACATTTTATACATTTTTACTTATACAATTTTGACTTAAAGAAAATCACTATAAAATTTTATTATACAAAACATACCCATTTCATAAACAAAATATTCTTTTAATAAGTCAAACTTTGCATTTCCAATTGAACAAAAAATTTCATCATAAAGTTAAGTCAAAATTTAAGATACATTTTACCCTTTAAATCATAATTTTTATTTTACAAAACATATCTATTTCATAAAATAAAATCTATTACCATCACTAGGTTAGATTTAAAATTCCACATTAAATCAAATTTAATTATTAAGTTATTTATCATCCATATAGATCTTTAAATTGCAATTTAAAACCAATTATTAATATATAAAGATTCCAACTTATAGAAAACCGATATATCTTTATAATTTAAAATCAAACCACTCATTGACTTATAAAAATTCCATATATTTAAAATCATTAAATCAAATTTTAAGTAAAATTTTGATATATCTTAAAACTTAAAAAATACTTAAAAATTTTAAGAAAATATTATTAAATATATATAACCATGGGTCTGTATAATATTTTCTAGCCTAGGTCAAGTGATACGGATATGTATCATTTCAATCCGTAATTTAAAAAGAAAAATCCGAGTTCTATTATTTCAAACCCGCAATCCCAGGTCAAATAAAATACAATAAAAATCACTCGAGCCTATCATTTCAGCTCATAATGATTTTTCCTTATTCTAAAGTCCGTTCGGGTATGTATCAGTGTGAGATGCAAAAAAATAAAATAACAGTAGAGCATATAATATCATATTAGGTGATGTAACAAATATATAAGTAGTATATAACATCGTATAATCATATCACAGGCATATATGAACATAGCATATTAATTTCTACAATTCACATGTCATTGTTTCACAATTATATAAGTACGAATGTCGAGAGTGATAAACTCACCTTCTAATGTTGGAGTTAACAATTCAAAACACACGAATAAACTTCGGAAAGCACGACACGGCATGATTAGATTCGAGTGGAGGGAGAGCCAAGATTTAGATCTTGTATACAACAAATAAAATAAAAAATATAAATATATGTTTTAACACAACAAAATAAATTAAAACAATGAAAAATTTGAGAAATAAAAATGACATAACAGTGCTTTAAACACAAGAGTGCTCGGCCACAATGGACATAGGCTCGGCCATGACATTTTGAGGCAACTAGGCTTGGCTATGCATGACTATGGTTTGGGAAAGGAAGAGATAGGTAGGCTATAAGCATGGAATTCAAAAAGGCAAGGTAAAAGAGGGGTTTGGGTTCACCTATTTAAGTTCAGCCATAGTCTTGTTTGCTCGACCATGGTGTGATGTTTGGGTCAAGTGGTCACATAGGCACGGCTTAGGCATGTAATAAGACATGGCAAAGCAAATAGGTAGAGTTGTTTGGTGTGGCCGAGGCTAATGAAGGAGAAAGGGGTGGTGTAAGGTTCAGCTACGGTTTTGCTTTGCAATTTTGGTGGAGGGTCAGGATCAATTGGTCACGGCAAGGCTTGGGAAAGATGATGAGGTGGTGGAGGCCAATCTATGGTGATGCTGGTGGAGGAAGGTGGTCGGTTAGCATGGTATGGCCGAGCAAAACAAATAGAAAGCAAAAGGAAAAAAAAGAAAAGAGAAAAGAGAAGAGGAAGAGGAGGCCATGACTTACTGTATTTTTTTCTTTAGGAACAAATAAGAAATGAGATGTGAGAAACTTGTTTTTGTACGTGAATTAGCAAAGGAGTGGCGGCTAGGGTTATGGGAATGAACGGCTAGAGATGTGGGATGAAAAGGTTAGGAAATAAAAAGGCTAGAAATGGAAAGGTCAACAATTAAAACAAGCAACTTATGTCTCTTGATTTTCTAAGCCATTTATCCCAAAATAAACCAATCAAAAATCCAATAAATAAAATAAAAATCAAACAAAATAAAGTAGAAAATAGAAATAGCTAATTGCACTTAGGAAAAATAGAAAATAATTATAGAAAATAATTGTGTGTAAAACGTAGAAAGTTATCTAATTCAAAAAGTATAAAACAGAATTTTATGAAACAAATAGCAGCACGAACATCAGAATCAAATGTAGTTTCAAAGAAAAAGATTATAAATTTAAAAATTCAAATTTAAAATTTTCAACTGAAAGTCAAAGTTTGACGAAGGTTGACCAAAATATAAAATTTCCCAAAAATCATTATCTTATTATATTTGGAAAATAGATTGCAAACAAAATCCAAATTTACATTGGAAAATTCCAATATTTAACTTTTTAAATGATTTAAAGAAATCAAAGTTTTAAATAAAATCTGTTTAAAATAGTTGCAATATTTTGGGTTGTTACAGCCAGGCCAAATGGCCAAATAACATTTGCCCCCGAAGTACGTCTTATTGCATACATGATGTGCTTTGAAGTGATCTCAAGTTAGGGTCGTCGAAGAGGATTCTGCTCAGTGTCTCGAATAGTCATTATCCTTTCATTACTGTTGAGCTTCTTTGTGGCGAGTCGAATCTCTCTCTTTGATCGTCGTGACGCTAGGTTGATTTCCAATAGTATAAATTCTAGGTTGTATTCCATCAGTTGCTATTTGTGTCCATTCTATAGGGCTAATAAGCTTTGGCTATCTGATCCAGTTTCGTCTTTGAAAGCTTCAGGTGAGAATTCAGTTTCTGTCGATTTCAAAAATTGAATTTTTAGAATATACACGTGCACGTTCAGGTACAAGTCTTTGTCATTGGCTCCCGAATGCGTTAGTACGCTCGCGGGTAGTCGCCAAATTTTATTGAATCAGAGGCAATTACATTGCATTATTTATTTATTAATTCATTATTTATTTTTATAATGAAATAGGGGTCGTAATAAGTCACTCGATGAGAAGGGACTTCAAGTTTACAGGGATGATGGCCTTAGAGCCGTAAGCAAGGGCGAATGGAGTATGGCCAGTCACTAACTTGTGGGTGGTTCGGTATGCCCATAATGCTAATGGGATTTCATCAACCCACTTGCCTTCAACCTTCTCCAAATGCTTCTTTAGAATGGACTTATTGATTTTGTTAACAGATTCAACTTTTCCATTTCTTAAGGGTAAGCAAATGCCATGAATCTTTTCTCAATATGAAGCCGACGACAGAAGTATTTGAATTCAACACTGTCGAATTAGGTCCCGCTATCAGTTATGATGGTTTGTGGAAGACCAAAACGACAAATGATCTTTCAGACAACAAAGTTCATTACCTTTTTCATTGTGATCGTGGCTAAAGGTTCAGCTTCAGCCCATTTGGTGAAGTAATCAATTATTACAATTGCGTATTTCGCACCACCTTAAGAAACCGGCAAGAAGCTGATGATGTCAATACCCCAAGTGAAAATGGCTATGGACTGACTATTTGAGTAATTTCCATCGGCGGGGCTCTCATAATTTGCAAACATCTAGTATTTGTCGCATCGTCTAGTAAAATCAGTTGCATCTCAATTGATAGTTGGCCAGTAATACACGTAGTGGAGTATTTTCTTTGTCAAGGTTTGCCCCCCGACGTGATCGCCACATTCTCCTTCATGGACTTCTCTCAAGACTCGTTTGATTTCATCATGGGTGATACATCAAAGCAAGGGAATGGAAAAACTCTTTCTATGCATGACTACTTCTTGGATGATGTAGCGTGAAGCTTTGCGCAGGACCTGTCGATTTTCATTCCTCTTTCCCGGAAGGATCCCTCGTTGTAAACAATTTTTGATAGGAGTCATCCACGACTCCTTGTCTGGCTCTATCTCTAGAACCCAATTAATCTCCATCTAGTCGATGCTTTGAGCATTAAGTACTTCGACCGGGACCAAGCCCATTTGTTACACATCCCCAGAACTGGCCAGCTTGGCCAGTAAGTCAGCTTTCTCATTTTGTCCTCTAGAGGTGTGTGTAATGGTGTAATACTCGAAGTTTACCAGTAGCTCTTGGACCCGACTGAGATAAGAAGCAAGTTGCTGCCCCCTAACATGATAATCTCCCCTACTTGGTATACCACCAATAATTAATCGCAAAAGATTTCAGGAGATTTTATTCCTAGTTCTCTGGCAAGTTTGTGTCCAGCAATCAGAGCTTCATATTCGGCTTCGTTATTCATTATAGGGAAGTCAAACTTCAAAGCCTAGCAAGTTGATCGATCCTCCGGAGTTACTAGTATGACTCCGGCTCTAGAACAACGATCGTTGGAGGCTCCATCCGTATACATTTTCCATCGGATGGTAGGGGTTCCACTACTGTCTGAGAAATCATCCTGTGAAGTGAACTAGGCTATAAATTCCGCCAGTACCTCTCCCTAGATGGCTATCCATGGGAAATAAGTAATGCCTATTTGGCTCAGCTTGATGTTACACTTGAGTAACCTTCCAAACGTTTTAGGTCGCTGTAGGACCTGTCGTAACGGCTGGTCAGCGTAAACATTGATGGGCTGAGTCTGAAAATAGGGGCATAGCTTTCATGAAGCAGTCAACAAGTAGTACGCCGATTTCTCTATTTTTAATAGTTCCTTTCAACTCCTGTTAATCGCTTGCTTACATAATAGACCGGTCTCTGGATTCGATTCTCTTAGCATAACAGTGCAACACTTATAGCGTGTACCGACATGGTAAAATATATTTCTAGTCTTCACGATCTAGTAGCTTGAATAGGATGGGAGGTCTCTCTAAGTGATCTAATAGAGCTTGAAATGCATATATGCAATCCTGCATTCATTTAAAGTTCCTCTTCCCACTCCTGATTGAGTCGAAGAAAGGAATACACTTGTCGGTAGTCCCGGAGATGAATCTGCTTAAGGCGGCGACCTTCCCATTGAGACTCTGTACCTGCTTAATCGTCTTTGGAACTTGGATATTTTGAATTTCTTGAATCTTCTTGGGATTTGCCTCGATTCCACGAGAGTTAACAATGAAACTTAGAAAGTTCCTTGACGCAACCCCGAAAGAGCATTTCAAGGGATTGAGTTTCATTCCATAGTTTTGGAGAACGCTAAACATCTCCGCCAAGTCATCGATGTGGTTATTTGATCGTTGTGACTCCACGAGCATATTATTCACATATACTTTAATAGACCACCTGATCTGATCATTGAACCTCTGATTGACTAGTCTCTGGTACATAACTTCAGCATTATTTAGTTCAATTGGCATTACAACATAACAATATAGCCCTAGATCGGTAATGAATCTGGCATGCTCCTGGTCGAGGATGTGCATTGGGATCTGGTTGTATCCGGAGTAAGCATCCATAAATGAAAGCAGTTCATATCCAATGGTTGAGTCTACTAGCTGGTCAATCCTCAGAAGTGGAAAGCTATCTTTCGATCATACCTTGTTCAAGTTCGAGTGGTTGACGCATGTCCGCCACTCTCCATTAGCTTTTCTCACAAGAACTAGATTGGATACCCATTTCAGGTGGAGGGCTTCATGGATAAACCCATTGTTTTTTAGTTTATCCAACTCCTCTTTAAGTGCATCATATCTCTTCGGATCCACACCACTTCGCTTTTGTTTCAACGGGACATGCCTCGGGTCGATACTCAATGCATGGCTCGCGATTGTCGATGAGATCACACACATGTCAGAATGGGTCCAAGCAAACGCATCAAGGGTCGCTCGGACAAAGCCAGCTAATTCCTTCATCATCGTTGCACTGAGCTACCATCCGATCTTCAGGACCCATGATAGGTCATCGTGGCTGACCGTGATGTCGATCGTTAGCTAACCGGGTGCGGCCTTGGAATCTTTGGGCTCCTCTTCTTCACTTCTCAGGTCAATATCTTTATAGAACTGACTGTGGTGTTGTCGCTTGATATTAGCCTTATGTTGTGAGCTGAAAAATGCTTAAGTGGATTTGCCCAAGTAGTGGGATTGGTTCTGATCCCTTGTATTAGTGGGACTTAAGTAGTTTTTGGTTTGACATGACATACTAGACCATATAAACATGAAATCGAATAATGGGATATGCCATATATGACTTGCATACTTGAAGTAGCATATGGCCTTGAATCAGATGTTTACCACTTCAAACTTGAATATATTAGCATATCTGTAATTATTCAGATTGTAACACATGCCCCGAATGAATTGAATATGAACATCAGATTCCTATATGCTGATAGCCGATCCTTGAGTTCAAATGTAACTGTTTTGCATAACAATCAACGTGAAATCTGGTAGGGACGGTCAATGATGACGGTCACTCCAGTCGAATATCAAAGTCCTGTCATGAGCTGTTAAGTTTGATAGTGACGTGTTCTAGATGCTTTTAGTGATTATCTAAGATGGTTGAAGATCAAGCTTAAATGAGCGCTGAATCAAACACCAAGTAGAGTTTGGTCTTGTATTGCATGCGGATACATAGCTAGCTTTTTCTTTGAGTTTGAATCTGCTTGTATATTCGAGTAATGCGCTTTCCATTCAATGTACTCATGATCCGTTACTCATCATTCGGGTTGGAGTGATGGTCAGTTCCCATGAGTTTGGGCATTGATTCGATGATCCTATCTCTAGGCATCCTTTTGGTCATAGCCTTGAGTCATTGTAAACACTTAGTATGAATCACAATATTGAGCTACCGTAGTCAGTCTTTCGATGATCACACTTCTACCCTCGGTCTCGGGTTGACAAATGTACTGCATGGACGGTCGAGTCTCATCCTAGTCGTGTTTATACTCCCACCTAAGCTCCAAAGACTTAGAGTTGATCGATGAATGGTTGGTTCATATTCATCTTGATTATCGCTCGTGCCCTCCAAGTAAATGGTAAATGTTGATAAGTGGATGGGCATGTCGCATCTGTTTTGGCTTTACATTCTTTCCCGTTGATTCGTGGGATCGAGTTAGTTGATGAAAGCATGAGTCATGCCTATTTTGGATTGTATTCTGGCTTTTCCTTCTAGGGGGAATACTTTGATGCTCCATTAGATTTCGGGCATGAGTTGGGCACTAGATGGTTAATCACGTCCACTTTTGGCGCAAATGTCACCATTCTGGGCGAGGACCTAAATAATAGATGGTCAAGTCACACCCAATCAATGAGCGATGCTCTCCTCACCGGACCAAGGGCAAGGATCAGTCTGCAGACGATCGAGTCACGTCCATTTCATATTGCTCGTAAGAGTCAATGAATGAACAATCGCGTCGCATTCATTCAGAGAAGGATAGTCAGTCACGTCCATTTTGATTTATATTCTCCTGTCAGATCTAGGGATAGAATTAGCTTAGGTGCAGTCGGGTCATGCTCATCCGATTTCATACTCCTCCTGACAGATCAAAGGAGGGTGCTAGAGAATTAATGATCAATTCACACTCATTGGTGGTTTGTTCTCCTATCCACTCTCTGGTGATCGGAGTTTTTTGGATGACATCTGGGTTACACCCATTTGCGATTGGTGCAGATTGATATTGACCATCGATCCAATGGCATGATATAGAAAGTTTGGATCGATTTTGCCTGTTGATCCGATGGTACAATATAGTCGATCGCCCGTAACATTGGACATCGCTCCGATTGGTTTTTCATTAAACCCTCCTTGTGGTCGTTGCCTTAAGTCGTAAAGAACACCAAGCCAGAGCTATGATGAGCTGTTGTATTCGGCTTTTAGTAGTTTGTACTCCTGCCCGCAGTCTTCGGTTAGCGGAGTTAGTTCGTGGATGGTCGAATTCCATCCGTATTGAGTTTATACTCCTCCTGTCAAGTTCAAGTCGGAGTTTATGGAATAGTGAGTGGTCGAACCGCACTCATCTATTTGTTTATACTCATATTGGCACTCTGGGATAAGAGTTTATTGGAAGGTGGACGAATCACACCTAATTTGTGTTTATACTCCAATCCATACTCTAGGGACTTAGAGTTATTCCGAAAAATGGTCAAACCTCATTTTTATTAATCATTTCTTCTACTCCCAAGCCAGGGGAGGAAGTCAAAGAGTAGTCCGTCGTATCACGTTCACTCTTACTTGGAGTTCTTCCTATCGAATCGTGGGAAGGAGTTGATTAGTGGATGGTAAAGTCACATCCGTTCTATGTTTATACTCAGCCTGTCGGTTTATAGGGGATAGTTAATGGATGAATGGTTGAACCACATCCATTTTCTACTTATACTCTTATCCATGCTCCGGGGACCAGAGTTTGTTGATGGGTAATATGTTGCACCCATTTGGTGTTTATACTCCAATCCACACTGGAGGACCAGAGTTATTTGCTAGACGGTCGAACCACATCCATGTCTCGGTATGGATTTTGGGTTTGCTGATGTCCGGTCAAGGCTTGAATAGTTTGTCGTATTTCAAGCACAAGTAAGGTTGTGGATGGACGTATCACATCCTCTATGGATTGGATGGTAGAACCACGTCCAATTTAGGCTTAGGTTCTCAAACTGCCCCGACATCCGAAGTAGTAGTCGATGTGTGGACGGTCGTACCACGTCCACTTCCATTTGGATCCTATTTCTACCAAGCCTTGGGAGTAAGATGAGTGTTCTGGATAAGTTTGAGCTCGAGTAGAGGAGCAGATGGTCAGATCGCATCCACTTTGAGTCGTGTGTTTGCCCCAAAGTCATGGGCAAGAGTTGGAGAGTGGATGATCGAACCGCATCCATTTTTTATGTTTATATTTTGATCCGTGTTGGTGGACCAAAGTTATTCGGTGGACGGTCGGATCGTATCCATTTTGGTGTTTATACTCCAGTCCATGCTATGAGGACCAGAGCTAGTCAGTGGATGGCCGAACCACATCCATCTTTTTGTGTTTATACTCTGGTCCACACTCCGGGGACTATAGTTTTAAGATGGGTGGTAAGCCACACTTGATTTTGATTTATACTCCACCTGTCAGATCAAGGTAAGAGTTGTCAAATGAATAGTCGAGTTATGTTCATTCATGGAAAGAAATCTACGCCCAGTGCCGAGGACAAAAATTGGCGAGTAGACGGTTGATTCACGGTTGGATCACATCCATACTTGGGTAGGACGGTCAAGTCTCATCCAATTTGCTTCGTACTCTTCCTAGCAAGTCGAGGTAGAGAGTTGCTAGGTGGACGGTCAAGTCGCATCCAGCTCAAGCTGCAGTCGTGTCCTCCTATCGAGGGCGATGGTTAATGAGTAGATAGTCAGTCACACCTACTTTTAGCCGAGCTCCCAAACTGCCCCCTGTGTTCAAGGTAGGAGTCAATGTGTGGATGGCCACGTCATGTCCACTTCTAGTTGAAGCCCATTCTCGCTAAGTTTCAGGAGAGGCATAAATGTTTTGGTGAACTTCAAGTAGGAGCTGAGGAGTGGATGGTCGGGCACAGGGCTGTCAATGGGTCGGGTTGGGTCAAGTCGGGTTCGGGTTGATTTTAAATAGGTCAGGTCAACCCGTTTATTAAATAAGTTAGAAATAGCTCAGCCCGAACCCGACCCGATTATAAACGGGTTGACCTGACCAGACCTGTGTAACCCGATTATAACCGGGTTGGGACGTAAACTGGTCGGGTCAACCCGTATAAGGTATAAATGGGTTATAAACGAGTCATAAACGGGTCAAATTCAGGTTCATGGGTCATAATTGGGTCAGGTCAACCCATATAAGTATAAACGAGTTAGAAATGGGTCAAATTTGGGTTCACGGGTCATAATCGGGTCGGGTCAACCCATATAGGTATATACGGGTTATAAACAGGTCAAATTCGGGTTCACGGGTCAACCCGAAACTCACCATTTATAAACGGGTCAAATTTGGGCTGACCCGAAAATGACCCACCAACTTAACCGGGTCGGGTTAACATGCTAATTTCCATGTAATCTTCGGATCGTGTTCCAGGTCGTGTTGGAAATTGACAGCCCTAGGCGGACCACATCCACTCCAAGCCTTTCTTTGGTCTCCAAATCAAGTGCGAAGGTCAATGAGTGGACGGTCAGTCATGTCCACTTTGTATCAAGGTTTAACCTTGTTGGGCTCTGAGCAAGGCATATATGTTCTTCAGAATTGAAGCACAAAGTAGAAAGAGGACTATCAAATCACACCCATTTTCCATTTTGAGTCCTTAGCCCCAAGTCAGGGGCATATGGTACCTGATGGGCGGTTGAATCATGCTTGTCTTGATGATCCTCCAAAGGTCTGATCATGGTCCGTGGAGGTTAGTTAGTGCTCAACTCCAAGTACTTGGTCATTGATAGGAGTTGGATGCTCCATGTCCGCCATTTTACGGGGTTTGCATATATTGTTGCAACTTTCCTTTCTGGATCAACTTTTCGATCACATCTTGGAGGTGTCTGCAATCGCTGGTGTTATGACCGTGTGTATTTTGAAATATACAACATTTTTTGGATTTCTTTTAGGTTTCAGTAGACTCTCTCGAGGCCCGTTTCCAATACTGCTTCATGTCGTGAGTCTCCAAGTAGATGTTTTCGATTAAGTCATCCAAAGGAGCAAATGAGTCGAATTTCAAGATTCTTGGTCATCTGCTAGAATCCAAGTCCTCATCTAAGGCCTCAATGCTGCCCTTGCCTTGAATTCCATCAGCCAATGGGCCTGCATCGTTCTTTCTCCTAGTCTGCTCTACCTCCTCCTTGCTTAGGTTCTTGTTGACTTTGTAATAAAAATGATCCAAGGTCATAGGAGGCTCTCCAGTTTACCAGTCACCAAAGTCTATCTTAGAGTCGATTTCCCTTATCAATGCCATTAGTATGATATTCTCGTTAGGATTGCTCACTTTAGTGGTGTCGACATTGAATCTCTACAGGAAGTCTTTGAGCGACTCGCTTGGCACTTGGAATAAATTTGATAATGACATCACATCCTTGGGGTGAGTTGCATGCATCCTGAATTGCTGGACAAACTTCTGAGCTAGTTGATCGAATAAGGAGATGGACCTTGGCGGTAATCGTATAAACCATATGATAAGGACTGGTGGAATCCATGTGCCACTCGTATTTCATGAAATGCTGTTGAGGGTCTGTATTCCTAGAATACACTGGCATGGTCGGCATGTTGAATCTCCTTGGATATTATGCTCGTAGAATGGCTTCAATGAACGGGTTCCGACTGAGGGAGATGCTCCAATCATCGTCGACTGGTCCATTTTCAATTACAGCTACTTGTAATGCTTGTGAATGTTGTCTACATAATTGTTTGAATGGTTGAGAACGCTGATCAGATGGCAAACCGGTTAGGATGGGGTCGCTGATCGGTGATGATCCCCAAACTTTCACCCAAATGGGGTGCGGTTCATACATGGAAGTAAGGAAGGCCTCTTGAGGTTGCACACCAAGTCTCAAGTCATTTGGAGTCTGTTTGACCGAGTTATGACCAAAACAAGATGGACCGGTATTGACGGATTGGTGATAATTTACTTAGAGTCCAACCCGAGAAAATTTAATATTTGCTTGGAGTCATCTTGGTGTTTGCATGGATAAAATCTGGGTTTTACTCGAGTTTGACCTTGGGCCAAAATTTTCGAGGTTGACTTCGGCTCAGATGGGTAATTACCTGAGTTCGAATTCAGTTCGGATCATATAGAGTCTGCTTATAGTCATATAAATGTTTACTTCAGGTCCGACTTCAGGTCATTCTTCGGGTCAGCCTTGAAGGGAGTTTTTTTATAAACGTTTCGACGATTTTTGATGGTTTTTGACGCCTACCACTTATGACTCGATGATGGAGGTTAGATAATGGGAAGTGATGACTTTTGATGAAGGACAGCTATACTTCGAGATGGCATAATAAGCAGCGTAGGGCGATCATCACACAAGCTGTCGTACCATGCTGCCAAATTAGACGTTTGGAAGTTGGTCACCTAAGAGCAGTCGTAATCTACCCTTTAAGCCTGATCCGTTAACCGATCCCAGTTCGCGTCATATCACTTTGGTTCTCCAGCCTTTAGGAGTACCTTTTGAGTAGCGGCTCCTAATCCAGAATGTAGGGTACTGCGCAGCGGCACGAGTTAGAGTCCCTTTTTTTTAAATGAACCAATCCCTTCCTTCTTCGCATTTCATTTAGTAGCCGATCCCAAACTTCATATTTAGTCAAAAAAAATTCACCGATCACTTCCTTCTCATTCTTTCATCAATCCCTTCTATTTGAACTTGTTTATCACTGATCCCCTCTTACTATCACTTGTCTGGACATACAATCGGTTGTGTAGGCATGGAGGGATCAGCTGTTGAATGAGCCTAGGGATCAGATGTGTAGGCATGGAGGGATCAGCTGTTGAATGAGCCTAGGGATCAGATGTATAGGCATGGAGGGATCAGCTGTTGAATGAGCCTAGGGATCAGATGTGTAGGCATGGAGGGATCAGCTGTTGAATGGCTGTAAGGATTGGAGAAAACGTTGGAGTTGAGGCGCAGAAGGATCAGTTGTTTGTGGAGCATGAAGGGATTGGCCGTGATGGAGTATGGACGGATATGTCATTTTTCATTCATGACATAAGGATAATTGGTTTTTCATTCATGACATAGGGATCGGTGGTGGAGTGTTTGTGAGGGATCGGTCAAGTTGGCTTTGAGAGAGAGATCGGCTATGTTGAGATAAAGCGATCGACTATGGGGACTTAGTCGATTTTAGGCCTTCGAATCGAGCTTGAACACTTGAGCAAACCAATCCATTTAAACTTATATGAACAATCAAAACCAATCTCATCTTAATGAACTTGAACGTGTGACTACAACGGACAACAAGACTTGCATATCCAACTTTGAATTTGAAATTGAACGGTTAAATTTCTGGAACTTGAATATAGACTTGATTATGTCTCTGCAGTTCTGCATAGGTCTGTTAGAGCGCTTTCCGCAGTCTCTCCATATCGGAGTTAGTTATTATTCCATAGGAAGCTTGTACATCTGTGGCTCCCTGCTACGCTACACCTTCCAGAAGAGCGATCTCTGTGTTCTCTACTACTTCATCAGCAGGTCGTGAGGAGGTAGTAATGGCCTCCTCCTTCCTAGGAGGAATTGTAGCTAGTTTCCTTATAGACCTCTTTCAAATCTGAGTAGAATAGGAAACTTGTTGGTAGAAAGATGGATCTATCTCACGAATATGGGAATCCATAAGTGGATGATGAGATCCATTCAACCTGAGAATTCAATTCTCAGTGAAAGCACCAAAATGTTTGCACCAAAATTGGCGTAAACACCCAATATAAATTTTGTAGAGGAAAAAATGAAGAATAATAAACATAAACAGAGAAAATATAGCAGTAAAGTAATCGAAAATAAGCTAGTAACAGAGATGCAACAATTATTAGTGGTTCGGCGTTGTTTGCCTACATCCACTTTAAAGAGATAACTCTATTAATCACTTTTTAAACTGAGTATAATAGGGATGAGATGATAATCCTTAGTTACAAAAGAATACAAAGCAACAAGCAGCATAAAGGTCCTGAAAATGAACAATCAAGTCTGCATTTATAGAGGAAGATGGTGAAATATCTCCCTGAAAATTCAGCAGAAGGCTCTTCAGATCCATAGGAGCCCACAGGAGGGATCGCATTACCCAAATCCCAAGAAATAGGGATCGGGGCCGATCCCTATGATTGATTCTTTTGGGGTGCAATCCCTATGGGAGCTTCTCCAAGTTGTACTATGCTTAGGTTCCAAGTTTCATGTCGATTGGATTAGTAGAACTTGAGTTATTGAATAATCTTTCTTGCAACATGTGATGTTGTCTAATTTAGGCTGATCTCTCTAGAGGGAAGAGGGCCGGTCCTTCTTTCTTGTGCTTTTTGGGGTGCAAACCCTATGTGAACTCCATAGGGTCCCCTCTTCTTGGTTCCAAAGTTTCAAGTGTATTGGACTTCTGGATTTTGAGATATCGATCATTTTCCATTGAGTTGCATTGTTGGGCTGAATACGATCCGATCGCATTTATACAATCCCGTGCTCTTAGGTGAAGTAATTTGCCCATAACTTGAGCATACAAACTCCAAACGACTTGAGATTTGAAATGTAGTTCATGGGGCCTTCCTTGTCATTTTATATCAATCTCACCCAGTTTGGGACAAAATTTTGAGGATATGTATAGGTCCCCTAGGGGATGGGATACGCATCGATCCCCTGCCTGGGGAGGTACTAATCCATACTTAGAATATTCTGGAGAGTCTATCTCTTGATCTCGGTTGATCGTCGCTTCATATCATTGCCTGCGCTTGATTCTGAGCCTAATAATAATCTCTCTGGGCTACCTTCCTCAATGATTGTCCGGTCTAACTTGTCCACTCAGTCTGAATATAGCCAAGCTAGAAGGCCGGATAACACACATACCTATTTGTCGAGAAAATTACTCTACTCATGAAACCAAAAGCATCAAACTAGCTTTTCTTTCATGAACCTGCATCTTATTTATAATAATATCCAACTATATAACCTACATCTCTAATTACAAAAGCATATAATTTCAATAAAGTCCATACGATGTACATATACCATCTGTATGCAATACCCAGTCCAATTGATCTACGTACAACTTATGTATTTATACCAGTTGGTTTCTTACTATACCAAATATTTTTTTCCATTCGCATTCATTATTTTCTTAGTATATTTCCTTTAATACTAAATCATCTACTTTATAACTATTCCCTAAAACTCTTACAGAAGTTTATAAACATTTTCTTAGACACCACTTATGTTTATTTATCAGTTTAAAACTCAAGTTCATATTTGTATGACATTCGTCTACATCCTAAGAGTATATACAAAAATTTCAGATTTGTTTTTACTTAACAGGAATGTTCAAAAAATTAAAATTTGTTTAACTTGCTATTTCCTCAAATTTATAAGTTGCAAAGACCCATCTACTTATATTTTCGAAACCACTTAGCTTCAATTTCAATTTCCATTTGGAAGTTTTCGACTGTCCAAAATTATCGAAAATTCCATTTCATTTTAATAAATGAAAATTACCAAACAACATCCCTAGAACAAGATGTACAAACCCAACTTATCCTAAGGGATAGGATGTGTTATCCCGTCTTTTGGCAAGGCCGCGACACCAAGGACTTGACTAGAGACTGAAGACAATCTGCCTCGGAGATCAGTCATCTACAGGTCCATGATGGATACAGGCAAACTTGGTCTGAGTCCAGATCGAGCTACAACTAGCATGGTATAACTAGCAAAGCTATGGAAGGCCACATCCTGAATTTTAGGTCAATCGGAGTTCTCATGCTCGAGTTATGGATCGATCGAAATCCATGTTAGGCACATCTATTTCGTATCCATCCATTAAGATCCATCATTTCCTATCCATCAGGATCGATACGAAATGAGCATTTCCCCATCCTTCAGTATCCATCCATTTCCTATCCATTCGGGTTTCAATAGACTTCAACATCCCACGAACCGATCGCGTTTCACTCATCCAATAGCGGCATGCTTCGTATCGATCACCCACTTGATCGATATAAAGAGAAGGACTGCAGATTGATACGAAGAGATGGGCGAAGCATTGATACGAAGAGCAATGTATAGAATGGATACGAATGAAGAGATCAATTCAAAAGAAACGGTCTCTAAGCACAAAATGTGGATCTCCAATGCCACGTCATCGACACGAGATGATCGATATGCATTGTATCGATAAGAAGGGGATCGATGCGTAATTGATCGATACGATGCCTTCATCCCTACTTGCGAACTCAACCTTGGATCGATCATATCTCTCAAACTACAAGTCCAAATGCCATGAAATTTACACAGAAGCTTACATATCAACTGAAGAGCCTCCATGATCGATCACAGCTCAAATGGGGCCATTCTTGATTGATATGAAATGCACATGGATCGATCAGGATCGATCCCAAATGACTCCAGATTGATCTTGTGGGCCTATCTGCGCATGAGAAAGGGTATTCCGAGATCTGAGGCAGATATTTCCAACTCTACACCTATAAATAGCACCCCTGCGCCAACTAAAAGAGGACTTTTAATGCTTTTATGTGGCAGCTCTACTGAAACTCCATTGTAAATTGAGTGTTAGCAATTGTACTATTGTAACTTAGTTGAGAATCAGCAATAAACATCGAACTCTTCAAAGTGGACGTAGGCTACAACACCGAACCACTACAAATTCTTGTCTTTTCTATTACTGCTTACTTTTCTTGGTGTGATTATTAGATTAGCCTCATTTTCCATTTAATTTCTTCATTCTAATCTTTTCAATTACATCCGACGAGTATTGTGCCCAATTTTGGTACAAAAACTTTGGTGCTTTCACTGAGAAAACTCCGTTTTTCTCTGATTCCGTAGATCCCCTACCGTTGTTGGATTGCTAAAATCTAAGGAGGAGATCCAGATCTGTCTTCCAGTAGTTCCTTCCACTCTACTCAGATTACTACAGATCTAGGAAGATCAACATTCAACATGGTGCGCACTACCAGAACTGCTTCCAATGCTGCAGATCCCGAAGGAAGGGATAGGAAAAATCTCACATAGTTGACCACGGCAGGCCAAACGTCAGCTGGAGCTCAAGACCCACTTGGTTTGGTGATTAGAGAGAAGTTTCAAACCCTTATACAAGAGCTTACTCAGAGCCGTCAGGTGCTCACCCAGCAGATCCGTGCCAACACGGAGCTCGCAAACCAGTTGAACGGGGAAAGGCGAAGGAGATCTAGAAGGGAGCAAGCCTCTTATTCCTTGTCTGAAAGCTCAGCGTCCTTTGACTTCAATCACAGGTCTACACCGCGTTGGTTGGATGGAAACTACGCAGAAGCCTCCAGACATGATGTGAATCTTGGACATGCCATAATTGGTCCTTCTACAGGGCATCAAGCTGGACCCTCCTCCCGAGTTAGGACACTTCCTTATCACACCACTCATGACCATGCAGCTACTGTTACCATAGATCTGGAAGCCAAGATCCAAAACCAATAGGATCCAACCCCTTGTCACCGTATTCATGCTCAAGATCCTCACTTCCATGAAGACCGGGAGCCAAGGAGGCACGGAACGGACCTTAGACAGCGACTGGACCGTCCCCGTAGCATGGAACCAGACCATGTCTTGGCTCCGAACATCCAAATGCATGACATTCCAACCATGATACGCCAAATGATTAGAGAAAGTCAAGGCCTCATGAATGATAAGTGGGGAATCTCTAGAAGTCATACTCCATTCACCAACGACATTCTCTATGCAGAACCACCCCGATGATTCAGGATGCCGACCTTGCCGGTGTACAAAGGAAATTCGGATCCTAACCAACATATCTTGAAATATGAATGGCTCATGAACGCTGCTCGAGCTGACGATGTGGTTAAGTGTAGAAGCTTCCCTATCTCCTTGGAAGGCATTGCGACTATGTGGTTCACTCGTCTAACACCTAGATCCATTTCATGTTTCGATTAGTTGACTACTAAGTCTGTCGAGCAGTTCTGTATGCATGCTACAAGACCGAAGGATGTCAATACCTTGTCCAGAGTCACTCAAGCTCCAGGAGAGACTCATGGGTGCTATTTGGAAAGGTTCCATGCTACTTGTGCCGAGGTCAGCAATCCCAATAACAAATCTATCCTGATGGCATTGACTAAAGGGATCGATCCTGATTCCGAATTTGGTGATTCGTTAGCTTGGAAACCCCCCGCTTCATTGGATCATTTCTATGCTAAGGCGGCCCAGTTTTTTAGGAGAGAAGACACTAGGCTATCTAGGAAGCAGGACGTTGCGGGGTCCAGCTGTGAAGGCATTTAGAGAAATGTTGTAGTAAAGTAGACCGGTGATAATTTTAGTAAAGTACAGTTGAACATACAGAACAAGCAAGGTCAACAGAAGGGTAATGGATGTCAGGGAAAGAAGAGAGATCCATATTGCGGGAGACCCAAAGCTCCTGTGTTCGACTGATATACTCCCCTAAACACGTCGCTAGAAAATGTTTATCTTCGGACAGTAGTCAAGGGATTCAGGTTAGCTTTGACGAATCTATGGAGGAGATATGGAGCAGGAGGCTTCAGCGTTTGTAGATATATAAGTGGTTCCGCTGTGTTGATCTCTGAGTCGTTTGTTTGTGTTGTATCTTGAATTGTAATAACTAGACAAGTGTTTATAACTGTCTAGTATGTGTTATATAAGCTGTGTAACTCTGATAGTTGTTGTATATGATACTATGTAATATTTATGTTATTAATATAATTTATTCGTTCCGCTATTTAGATTCTGATGTCGTTTCTTCTTTCTTCTCTATCTTTTCTCTTTCTATCCCTTTCTTTCTTACTAATGATGCATCTTTCTGTGGAGAGAAAGGCGGGTCGTTACAAAAGCCTTTTCTTAATTTATAAATTTACAATTTCTTATTTATATATATATAGATAACTTTTAAAAGAAATATACCAATTATACTTATAAATAAGAGCTTATCCAAATATTTATAAAATCCAAATATTTAAAATATTATCCCTTTTGAATTTCAAAATTAATTTACATTCAAATTCAAATTATATTTAAAAGACATGTGTAATTCTCTAAAGACTTTGTTATAACAAGTGTAAACTAATTAACACATATAAAGACAAGTGTCAATCTTTAATTTCTATTTTTCTTTTATTTTTAAGAAATTATTTTCAGCCTATATAAACATTGTTCTTTATCTTCATTTCCTTTCTTATCTTCATTCCTAAAACTAAGAAAACTGAATATAATCCCTCATAACAAATCAGTAATCAACATTCCTCAAATCCTATTTCTCAAAAACTAAATCTTACTGGACAATACAAGAAGCCAGCTTTGAAACCGTCATCTGAGAAACAGATTCAAACCGAGAAGTACTGTAGGTTCCATGATTGTTACGGCTATAACACTAATGAGTGCCATCATTTGTAAGATATCATCAAGAGATTGATTAGAGAAAGAAAGTTAGAACAGTTCGTCCGGGCTCCGCAGGATGGAGGTACGGGTTCGTATAATCCGAATCAAGGTCAAGGCCAAGCTAGGCCTGAAGAACACGCATGTACTGGCGGGAGGTTAGCAATTAATACTATGAGTGGTGGTCCTCATCCGGTTGATCGAAGCTGGAAGGAAATGGAGTCATATGCTAGTTCGATTAGGCATGTGCATTCTCTTCATCTCCTCCATAGACTTCATGGCTTCCTTGGCTCTTTGGCTGGTCTCAATCTTGGCTTTTCTTGAAAACTCAATTTCATTGGTAATAACTTCAATTATTTTGTCCTTATGAGAGATATCGCCTTCTAATTTCTCGATAGCCTTGGCTCTCTTAAAAGACACAGTTGAAACCCGTTCTTCCATCTTAAACATTCGCAATATTGGCTATATGCGTTATACACATAGTCCTGCACTAATTTCTCTATGTCCCTTGGGATTCTTTTCAAGTTAAAGGGAAAGTGGAAGCCATCAAAACATATGTTCGGAAAATATTTCTTCAGGTTGGTGATGCGGATGGCTCCCTCCCCCGTAGGCTCTATAGCAGTTTGTTCCACGACGACAGGGGCTTCTGTTTTAATTCTACGGCGCTGATCGTCGGATTTCAGAGCATGAGATGGCTCTACTTGGTGTGCAGATTCGGAAGATAGCCTACTGGAGCCAGATGGTTTTGAAGTTCCCTTTGATGGTAGAGATCACGACCTAGAACGACGCCTGCTTTGATATGATTTTTCTTTCTCTCTGTCGTAGTGTTCACATTCATGATAACCACGACCATAGTCTCTTTCACTTTCACAGCGATGTGATTTAGAGTGCTATCCGGATGAATGTCGCGAAGAGCGAAGTTTGCTAAGCATGGAGCCTTGTTTCACCATCGTATCTGTAAAATGAAAAGAGGAGTAGAATTAATTATCGCCAAAAATTAAGAAGCATGTGATGAGATGTCGTGTGCTGCTGTGAAGTGTGTGTGTGCACGTGCAAATCCCCCAACTGACCGGTTGTAGTAGCCTTGCTTATTCGAGTTGTTTCCCTATATCTATTGAAGGTAGGTCTACACCAGTTCTTGATAGGGAGTAAAGCCCTTCTCAGGGTCAGGGAGTGACAATATATCATCCGGGATAGGAATGCCTGATAACCCTTTCAATGAACTTTCCGTCTACGAAGAAGGAGTCTCTTGACCCATGGAAGTTGCAATGAGCTGAGCTGCTTCAATAGGCTTCTTCCACTTTGCTTTATGGGGGATAGTTTTTCTTTTTCTCTTTGATTCTAATGGACGAAGGCCCTGCGTAGGCACAACCGTGGGCTCATGACCAATTTCTGTCCCCTCGTCATAGCGAGGTACGATGATTATTACTCCGGGGGCACGACAGGAGCCCGTCTTCAACTTTGTCTTACTGAGACCACTCTGGGAAACCCCGTCAGCCATATGCTCTGAACTCTTTCCATAAGCCCAACGACAATCAAGTCGTCGTCAATAAGGACTTCGTCTATTTCCCTTAGTTCGGCAGGCACCGCTTGAAGTGTCCTCACTATTTCTTTAAAATGTGCTCCTTCGAGCTGTGGAACAGCAGCTATGAAAGAAATACAGTAATGGATTCAGCATCGATTTATATTACCCAATTAATTGACAAATAAGTGAAAGTACTTACGTATGACCAACCATCGTCTGGCGAACCCCGGTGGGCATCTCACGTAGAACCACTATGTCTTGAAGTAGCTCAACTTACTCCACGCACCTGCCACCACTTGGAAGTTACTGACTATTTCTAGGAAAGTGAATGACGGATTATCCCCCCGACTCTTAACCTTGAATAACTATCTAAATTCATCGACGCTCGGGGGTCGAAGGAGATTCTCCATAAATATGATATATAGATCGTTGAGAAGCACGTATCCATTGGGGGTGAAGCTGAGAAGGCACGATCCTCAGAAAGAATGGCACGTCCCGAATGAACTGATTGAAGGGGGGCAATGTTCCTGCCATGCACATGAATCTATTACATGTAGTGAACCCTTCCGGGGGATTATGCGCTCTATCTACTAGCCTCGGTAATTGAACTTCTTCCAAAGATAATCCATGCTTAAGACAAATTCTGCCCAGCATTTCTTTTGAAATCTTGGATTGGATAGAGTCCTCCAGATTCATAACCAATACTACATCCGGTAGATTATCCGTAGCAGGGTATACTGTATCTTCCGTGATATCTGGCACTTCGATTCTAGGAAATGGAGACTTTGAACTTCTTTTCGCTCTGATCTTCCAGGATCCATAGCTATTGAACTCAGTAAAAACCATTGTTAGATGGCAAGAAACCCGTGTTTCCTCGGTGCAAAATGAGTGATCGTGTTGTGTAGTGAGGTGCTATGCAACACTTTAAATTTCTACAAGTTTGAAAGATGGTAAAACGATAGGACTTCGAGGTTCGATCGGAGTGACCTTCATCGCCGACCGTCTCAACCGTGCCATCCTGACTTCGAAGAACAATCCATGTTAGGATTGGTTATGTTTATCAGGTTACAGTTCCATCGACGAGCTTTGAAGTGTAGTCATATATGCAGTTTTACAGTCAAGTCCAAATATGCAAGGCTAAAGCTCGTCGGAGTTAAGTGTTCAAGTATGCAAAAGGAAATGGATTTTGTATCCATCATGGTTCAATTGGGATCGTTCCCCTAAAGCCTGAGTTCGTATCGATCCAAGACTTGGACCGATAACTTATTCGTATCGATACATTTCGTATCGATAGCTCACTCGTATCGATCATCTTCGTGTCGATCGATTCGTATTGATCTAGGGCAATTAGTTTCGTATCCATCAATCTGCATCGATGCAAATTTTCACGATTCTCAGATCGATTATGGAGGTAGCCTCCCACCACCTCCTATCGATACGAATTTGAGGCAAAAGCTTGAAGTCAGTGACTCCATCGTCTACTTCCAGTGCTCTCCTTCTTCCCCAACTCCATGTCACCATTAACTACTTCCTCGACCTAACCTTAGCCCCACTTCGGTACCAACGGCACCAGAGTTGGCCATCGCCTTAGACGAAGTGGCGTGAAAGCACGAATATCATCGCTTTAAGAATGCTTTTAACCGATCTACCTAGTTTGAAGAATTTAGATTAAGGATTAATGATTGGCTGTTTGAAAGATGAAAGTTCTGTCGTCTTTCTTTTCTTTAATCAATATGAAATAGCAAAAGCAAGTGAAAATTTTTCTAAGTCCAAAATCAGTTTATACTTCTTCGTGTCGACATAGGGAACGATTCATATCCCAGTCATGTAAACCGATAGAAGCGGTCAACTCCCATCGATACGAAGGGCGTTGCACAATCTAAATCGTTCGTATCCATCGATACGAAGAACGATTTTTGTACCCATCAACACAAAGCAATCCAGAGCCTAACACTTCGTATCCATCGATGCGAATCGATCCAAAGCCCGCTATTTCGTATCCATCGATACGAAGATCACTGCATGATTATGTTTGGACCGTTCAACTCCATCGATACGAAACATGACTTTCGTATCCATATATTCGAGACCTAAAGTTTCGTATCCATCAATACGAAAACTACCTTCATACATCCTAGATCAATCCAGGAGAGGATCGATACAAAGAAATGGATCAAAAACAACCATTGATCGTTGCTGCAACTCGGATTTCAGATCGATCCAGGAGAGGATCGATACAAAACACGATCAAAATAAGAAAAAAAGAACTTGACAACGACCCGTGAATGTGCAAACATGAACGGGAGTCGGGTTAACATACGTGCATGTATGTCATATTAACATTAGATTTTCAAAGTTAATAGGAATTGAATGCTTGTCTGGTGACAACCAGAACGATGAACAACAAATTGCTGGCACTCGACCTTCAGTTACAACACAAAAACTGCATGATCATTGGCAGTCTACAACTCAACATTTATACCCTTGGAATTCTACCAAAGGTCACATCGCTTGATGAAAGAATGACAACTGTTCAGCAAATCGGATGGAACTTTTTCAGAATGGAGATTGCAACTTTTCAAAGCACGTCATGTTCACACAGGACGTACTTTGGGGGGCAAATGTTATCCCGCCTTTTGGCAAGGCCGTGACACCAAGGACTTGACTAGAGACTAAAGACAATCTGCCCCAGAGATTGGTCATCTACAGGTCCACGATGGATACAGGCAAACTTGGTCCAAGTCCGGATCGAGCTACAACTAGCATGGTATAACTAGCAAAGCTATGGATGGCACATCCCACATTTTAGGTCAATCGGAGTTCATATGCTCGAGTTATGGATCGATCAAAATCCATGTTAGGCACATCTATTTCGCATCCATCCATTAAGATCCATCATTTCGTATCCATTAGGATCGATCTGAAATGAGCATTTCCCCATCCCTCAGTATCCATCCATTTCGTATCCATCCAGGTTTCAATAGAATTTAACATCCTACGGACCGATCACGTTTCACTCATCCAATAGCGGCATGCTTCGTATCGATCACCCACTTAATCGATATGAAGAGAAGGACTGCATATCGATACAAAGAGATGGGCCAAGCATCGATATGAAGAGCAATGTATAGAATGGATATGAAGGAAGAGATCAATTCGAAAGAAACGGTCTCTAAGCATAAAATGTGGATATCCAGCACCACGTTATCGACACGAGATGATCGATACGCATTGTATCGATACGAAGGGGATCGATGCGCAATTGATCGATACGAAGCCTTCATCCCTACTTGCGAACTCAACCTTGGATCGATCATATCTCCCAAACTACAAGTCCAAATGCCATGAAATTTTCACAGGAGCTTACATATTAATTGAAGAGCCTCCATGATCGATTGCAGCTCAAATGGGGCCATTCTTGATCGATACAAAATGCACATGGATCGATCAGGATTGATCCCAAACGACTCCAGATCGATCTTGTGCGCCCACCAGTGCATGAGAAAGGGTATTCCGAGATCTGAGGCAGATATTTCCAGCTCTACACCTATAAATAGCACCCCTGCGCCAACTAAAAGAGGACTTTTGAAGCTTTTACACGGTGGCTCTATTGAAACTCCATTGTAACTTGAGTGTTAGCAATTCTACTATTGTAACTCAGTTGAGAATCAGCAATAAACATCAAACTCTTTAAAGTGGACGTAGGCTACAACGCCGAACCACTATAAATTCTTGTCTTTTTCTATTATCGCTTACTTTTCTTGGTGTGAGTGTTAGATTAGCCTCATTTTCCATTTAATTTCTTCATTCTAATCTCTTTAATTACATCCGACGAGTGTTGTGCCCAATTTTGGTACAAAGAGGATGCATGAGTCCATATGATGTCACTTAACTAAATATTCAAGAACTAAACACCCGATTTTTATTTTAACTCATTTTGAAATAATAATATCCATATATCCCTTTGTATATATCAAATCATATTTTTTGGGAATCTAAAAAAACTTTGTTTTACTAAATAAAACTTCTATGGTTGCAATCTGTCACTTAGAAACTCGAAAACGAACACTAGCGATGCTGCAGTCATCACTACAATTATTTTCCAACGATTGAAGTGAGTTCAATGTGTTGTACCTCTTTTAAAATCCACTTAAAATGTTTCTATTGATATATGCTTCAAAATAATACTATTATTATTTTCTTCAAAACTTTGAAAAATAATTTTCTAAACACCGGGATTTAAGTCCACAAATTTCCAACCTTAAATCCTTTTTATTTTAAACAATGCTTTATAATTCACATTTTACAAATTTATCTTCTTATATAAGATCAATTCACAATTCTTTCTCTTTGTATGAATTAAAATAAATATCTTTTATTATAATCGAAGTTCGACTCAATATTTTCATCGAATACCTTATAGTCAAACTGTGAAACTTAATTCACAAGGTGTTCATACTTAATTTAACCAAACAAAATGCCCATAAACTATGTGAGCACAACTAATCAACAATAAATGATAATAATTGAATATTATCATCCTCTAATAACCAAACACATCATATATAACTATAATAATTTCTAAAAATAACTCTTTTATATATATAATATAATTTAGGTAAAATTATTTCATTTACCTAATTTTCAAAACAATACTGTGTCAATTTGCCTTGTTCAAGTGTTTAGAAACCCCTATTGATACAGTTGTTCCTTTGTACCGACCAGAATTCATAACCATTCAACTGATAACTCAAACTCATCCTATGGTCTCACTTACCTTATCCAAATGGGTTAATCCCCACCAAATCCTAGGTGTTCGCTCAACTTAAGCTCTGATACCAACTGTGACGACCCACCTTTTTTATCCTCATAAGTCAACACTAATACATCCCCGGTATTCACATGCTGAACAACCAAGTACTAGAAAGACTGATTGTTAGGTGAAAGAAAGAAGAAAGAAGACAAGAAGAAAACAAACAGAACAAAATCTCACAATGCAACGAACAATCTATAATATACCAATGATCTTTATAAAAGAAAACTTTTATATACATACATCCATTAGAGTACTAGCCTATCATCTACCTGGACAATTATAACAACCTGTTCTTACAATTTATGATAAATACAACAAATCCATGCAGCGAAACATAAAGAAATACGTAGATATGTCTTGGGCCTCCAGCTCGTCTCCTGGAAACTCCAAAGCATCGAAACTAGATTTGTAAATATGCTCGGTTTGACCTGAGCATTGTAAGAAAACAATACCCAGATCAGTCTGATAAACCAGCATGAGAAACACACCTCAATTGGATTTTTAAAGCTATGAAAACCTTTCAAAATAGAGGTATCTTGTAAGACCACGCCGCTCATAAACACGGACGGGTTTTTACCTTACGGTAACTGAAACATTTTATAGAAAATCCAGTTATATTATAATAATGTATAAGGGTTTTGAAAGAAAATACAGAACATAGCTGAAATGCTTGCGCCTCAAATTTCAACATGTTAATTTGGGCACAACTAAGTCCGTACAATGTTTTTTGGAGAATGGATTCCATCAACGACTGGACTACTGGGGTACCATCCATCATAGTACACCTCTAGAAAAATGTAACGAGGTCAACACAAACACCCTACACCCCAGCTACATAGGACCGGCTTACCCTTTCCAGGATAGTACCGAATATATTATCAACCCGTTTGCTTTGCAACCTTTACCGAGAGCTCTAACCAAATCCATAAAATGAATTTATATATTGAAAGGTGATGATACACCATAATGGGAGTGACCCACTTAGCCCTACTGCATATCCCCTGTTTTAGTCATTTCTGATTGATGAGGCTAGAGGGAACATTTTACCTTTTATATAGCAAACCCACTTGGAATGCTACACTGCCCTCCATATAGTAATTCAGTGCCAGCATTCATCCATACAAGTTGTTCAGATATGAACAAACCAAAGGCACTACTTCTATTACATCCATTTTGGAATCACCCTCAGGATAAGTAGAAGGTAGCCCTTGTGTAACGACCTGAAATTTTCGACCCCGAAAATTCGACACTAATACGTTCACTGTAGAAGTGCCGAGCAATCGAACGCCGGAAATTTCATATTATTAGGGTAAACAAGAAAAGAGGTAGAAGAAGAAACAGAAAACAAAACATAGAATCTCACATTCGCAGCGGATCAAAATATAATATACAAATAACATCATTTACATAAGAAAGCTGTAAATGTCGAATTACATACAATATATCAGAGTACAACAAAACTGGGTAGTTGTAACAACTTGTCCCAGAATACAATCACTGCAATCTCAAATACACAGCGGAATATACTCCATACGTTCCTGCCATCCAGCTCGTCACCTGAGCTCCAGAACGTCCTAACCTGAAAATCTATAATACTCGGTCTGACCCGAGAATTACAATAAAGTAACACCCGAGTTAGGCTGGAAACCAGCGTGAGTAAACCCATATAACTAGAAATACTAAGTTATAAAACATATTTGAAATCCTGGGGTAACTCGTATCTTACTACGAGTTTTAGTCTTCTATAGTCAAACACTTATTTCACACATTAATGTCTAAGTACCGTTACTTAGATAAATGGATAAGTTCACTTAATTTATTCCATTCCAGCCTATCTGATTCAAAAATCAAATCTATAAAGAATTTGTAGATTACTAATCGAAGTGGTTCCGGATATTGCTAATATCCGACTCAGGTCTCTTCGAATCCAATACCATCTTTAATCCAAATTATTTAAGTGAAATACAATTCAATTTTTAAATACAAGATGTCAATTTACAGAGCAATTCATCAATGGAAAATAACCCACATTATCACAGTTCAACCCAAACATATCATATCACAGAACATCACAACTTATTAGACTAGAGACATTTATCCAAACATTCAATACGATTTTAATCATCCATAAGCAAGATTAATTACTCATATAATCCATAATTAATTTAACTTAAACCATATAAATTAATTACTTATGAATAAATTACTTAGCCCTGCTTAATTAACATTAATTAATTACAAACCATTTAACATTAATTAATGAAATTAATTAATCAACCTTAATTATCCCTTAATTAATTGCCTTAATTAATCAATTATCCGTAATTAATGACATAAATTAATTAACCTTTAATTACATTAATTAATTATCTTTTAATTAATCACATTAATAAATTAACCTTTTATTAATCACCTTAATTAATTAACCTTTAATTACTTACATTAATTAATGATCCTTTAATTACTTACATTAATTAATTCTCCTTTAATTAATTTCATTAAGTAATTATCCTTTAATTACATTAATTAATTATCCTATAATTACTTAAGTTAATTAATTAATCCTTAATTACTTAAGTTAATTAATTAATCCTTAATTACTTAAGTCCTTAATTAATCTAAGATAAACCATTATCTTCATCATTTACTTAATTATCATTTAAAAGAATCTGGTTAGGAAATTGTTTTAAAACTTGTTTTATTTTACTTTTAAAACCTGCTAATACTCTAGTGTACAGACCCGAGTCAAAACTCGAGCCAACCCTCATCTCTCCCCTCTCGATACAAACTCGAGATCAACCCTGAGCAAAAACCCAAACTATCCGAGCTCAACACAACACAGACACAAACATGCACACGTGCACGTGCACCTCTGATCTGATCAACTCCAACCTTCGCCACGACAACCCTCAAGTCACCGATGATCTCGCCGATGACCAAGACCCCCAGAAACTTCAATCGACTTCGTCTATAGAAATCGAGGTAGACTAGCACCTTACTGGAACAAAACCCATCGACGCAAATGCCTCGCGCCGCCGCCTACGACCATCTGAAACCACGCTGGTCAACCTAGAGCTGCGTCACCGTCCCATGCATCAATTCCCCCACCACCAATCGTCTCCGTTTCACCTACGTCGTCACACGAACCTCTGAAACATCGTCGACCCAAAACTGTCGACAAACCCTACTTCACCGTCTCCAAGCCGCTCCAATGATCAATAAACTCTGCGACAATTTTTCCCTTGCTCCACGCCACACAAGCTACCTTCAGCATCAATCGCGACGCTCAACCACCTCCCGATCGCCGAAAATCGATCAAAATGCAAATACTGATCAACTCGAGAAATATCAACATTTACAAACTTAAAAATCAAGATATGATTATCAAAAATCACCATTTTTCAATATGAATCAGATTCTATAATCAAAACTTGAATTTAAGATGATCGATTTCTGACTTATATTAGATCGTTACTGTAATTTCTCATTTTTGAAATAAATACTCAACTTATATACCTGAAATTATTTTTAAAAATAATATTACATTATTACAATCATTTTCACTTTAAAGATCATAGTCTAACAATGTTTCTTTGGGAAGATATGAATTTATTTATGTTTTCTTGAGTTTGTGAATACTACAGAGGCTAGTATACATACACATGGACATGCACACCAATATACAAAGTAGTTCAAACTATATTCCAGTTAAAAACATCCATGCAAACCATATTTACAACATTACTACACAGATTTATCACATGCATCAAGTATAAACACAGTTTTAGTTTTTAAAGAGGTGTTTACTCATTGTATATTTTTGGTTTGAACAGAGAAGCCTGGGAATTTGTTCTTGATCGATCTTTGAACTTGAAAACTGGAAACTAATTTTGATCTAGAAACTTGGTTTGCTTGATTAAACTCAGTTGAATTGCTTCAGATTGAAATTTGCGAGAGGTTTGTTTTAGTTGTTATTTTATCTTCTGGTTTTGGTTTTGGTTTTAAAAAATGAAAGAAAAATGAAAGAGTAGGAGTAGAGATGAATATATAAGAATGTACAGCCTTTTATTTATTATTTTTAAAAATAAGGAAAATAATTGAATTTGGCACTTGTAATTTGCATGTTATACTTAGCTTACAAATGTCTTTTTGCATGCATTTATATTTTTATATTTTATATTATACATTTCCCTTTTATTTATAGTTATATAACTTTTAAAAGAAATAATATAAAACCCGTTTATACATTAATAATAACTATATATATACTTAGTGTTTGCATGTAGAGTTTTCAAATCAAATTTACTTTTAAGATATTTACCTTTGAATTTCAAATCCAAGTTCTATTTAAAATCTACATATATATATAAACAATAGTAATTTGAAAACACATATTTTATTTGTTTGAAAAGAATAAGTTTTGCAATTTAAATAATTATAAAACAAGATTATTAAATCAATATTGCCAAAAATCTTGGGTTATCACATTCCTCCCCCTTTTAAATCTTTTCGTCTCCAATGATCAAAACCCTGGTCAAAGTGGTCAAACTGAAGCCTTTTTGGCAGTCCCCATTTTACCCCCTCTTCTGCCCAAAATGAAACATCTGTAGCAGGGCAGTTATGTCTTTTCCCAACCAACTCCCACGTTGCCCCCATCATCTATTCCGTTCCCCTTCTCACCTGCTTTCCATTTTCCCTTTCTTCCGCATCCACTTTTGCCTAACCCCACAAAAAATGGCAACTTCCCTCCTCCACCTCCCTAACCGCCACCCCTACGCTGCCTTCCCTTCTTCGACCTTCCCCTTCTCCATACTTCCTCTACATCCTACGCCTCCCACATTGCCCCGTCACAGTCGACCATCACCGTATACTCCCCTCCCAATTAATTTCCCCTTAAATCAGTTCATCTTCCCTCGATTTTGACCATCACCGTATATTTGACTTTTTCATCAACACCACGTTTTCACATTCCTCTGCCAACTCACTTCTTCCTCCCGTTCATTTCTCAACCCCATTACCTCACGTCACTTTCCTCGGAAATGAAAAACGAAGGAAAAAAGTCATCAATAACTGAACACACTTATCACTGTTATCGCCCACTTCCGATCCCTAATTGCGTGCCCGAAGCTAGAGCCAAAACCCTAAAACCAAAATTTGGAACTTTTTAATGGAGATAATTTATGTTATAGTCAGAGCGAGACAACTCTCGGTTGAAGATTTCAAAACAAGTCCATGGATAATCTCTGCAGATTCTATTCTCTTGACCAACAACCAAGCAAAATTTGAATTTAGTGCGTTATCTATCTCCTTCTTATTTTATTAACTACTTTTATTTTGTAAATTCTATGGTTTTCTTCTATTGTAATGCAGATAGGATTTTTGAGGAGGATTGCAACAACGGGGATGTTTATATTGCACGGACCAAGGAGATTGCAGCTTCTGCAGTTCGTGTATTTAATAGTATTTGTAATTAATTTTTTTTTGACTAGATTTAGTCTCCAGTAGCTGTACTGATTATCACTTCACTTCCAGTAGCATGCTTCTAATACTCATCAACTATCAGTAGCTGACATTTATATAGTTTGATGTTCTAATATAAAACTTAAATTCAATTACTTTACTGTCAGCTTCTCTTGCAGTCTACTTTTCATTTATATTTCTACTGCTTTTTATGCTTGCTGACGAGCATTTCTTGCTTCCTCAACCGTGTGTGTTTAAGTTTGTTCTTTGGATAATACATTTTACCATAGCTTCCTTTCCAAAAATACAATCCACGTACAAGAATGTATTGATTAGAAGCATAGGATATAAATAAAATAAAACTGACCATTGTAGGATGATGTGTATAAAAATATTAACTATTTTTCGATTACATCGACATATTCTTGCTGATTAAATCTGCCCACCTTTTAATTTTTGGCCATCCAACAAATTTAACTGCCATATTTAGGAACTGCATTTTTCAATGGAAACTTGGCTTTGTTTTCTCATTTCTAGGCAATGTTAGTTATATTTACTATTTCTTATTATGTCCATTCAATTTCATTCTTTCACTACCACTTTAACCTTTAAAAGGTACTTTAGTTGTTGTGTTCTTAGAATTGTATTTCTTGCTTTAAATAGTAAAGCAAGCAGTAGCTTAAATGATGCCATTATATTTTACTTACACTAAGATTATTTTATTTTGGAGCATTGGGAAGCTATGTCCTGCTTTATATTTATTACGTGCTAAATTTTACCATTCAATTTGAACTCACTAATGTTAATAGTATATATTTTTTGACTACCAATGATATGCAGCTAAGATAAAATCAGTAAAGCTTTGATGGATTTCTGCCTTTGTTTAATATGCTCCTCCTTTATACATTTTCTTTTTTTTACAGTACTGATCGCATATAACTATTTTTTTGGATCACATCAACAATTCCTTATTGTTTGACCCTGTTCAAGTGAAGCCTTTTACGGACTTTCGAAAATACCCTTAAACAATATATATTGTACACGGTATATAATTTTGTTTTTATCATCTTTTTCGCCCCCACTAACTCAACTCATTCATAGTTTCCAGTTGCTTATACAATCCTTTCCTTCCACTTCCTACTCCATTTCCTCACGTCACTTTCTGAACCCCAAAAAAAAGGGAATAAAACACACATTAAAAGTGAGAATTTTCGATCCTATATTGAAGTTGGTAATTAATAGATAGATCGAGTTTGGTTATTCTCTCCTTTTTCAAAGTTTGAAAACTGGTTCCTATGGCATGGTCTGTCTCCTCATTAGAGAATAGGCGATTTGAACGTAATCTTTTTGTTTACTTTATTTTTTAAATTTTGTTTGTTTGTTCGAATGGTATTAGTACTCCCGATCTGAAATGTAAGATTTCCCCCCTATATTCTCTTCTGTTTATTATGATATATATGTTTGTTTCATATATCTCAAGGGCTATTCATTATTTATTTGTGTTTAATAAACGATTTGAGAAATGAAATGTTGCATAAATATTCATATATTTAGAATGATAAAATAAGTTAGAAGTTTCAGCAAGATGGATAACTCAATAACTTATCCTCTATTACCACTATGATATTTGTTATGCTTCTTCTTTCCTATTACTTTCTAGAAGGAAGAACAAGTCCATTACGATTGATATTTATGAGTTGTTTAATATAAGTACTTATCATTCTCTTTTTCATTTTATGTATACAAGGGTATATTACTTTTAAACAACTGGATGCTAATGAATAAATACCAAATTTTAATTGTTGATTTACTGTTATATTATTTACGTGTGTTTGTAAGTATTTAATTTGAATTAAATTTACAAGTTTGTTGAAATGTTAGAAGCATAATACTTTCAATTTTGATTGTCTAATATGTACACCTTTCTAGATTTAAGCCATCGTTCCGCTTTTATGTAATACCAATATTATAGAAGAGCCGCTACAGTTCTTTTTAATGATATTACAACTTATTTTTTGTAGTAATTGGTTCATTTCCGATGGTATGTGTTACATTGATCTGCACTATAAATATAGTTTGATCACTATAAAACACCTTTTTGTTGAGATTGATTTATTACAACAGTTAATTTAGTAAATATGCAGCATAGATTTACAAGTATCCGAATAATTATTCAGTGAATAATCTCTATAATACACCTTTTGTTGAGATTTTTTGTTGATTGGAATCATTTGAAATAGGTACACTACATGACCATCTTCATGGAAACCTTTAATCACTGATTTTAACATGGAAAAGGAGACTTGCTATAGCATATCAAACAGCAGAAAGACTAGCTTACTTGCACTCATATGCAGTGCCTCCGATTTACCACAGGGACATAAAATCAAGCAACGTTTTACTGGATGATAAATTCAATGCAAGGTGTCGGATTTTGGGCTTTCTAGACCAGCCGAGCCAGGACTCAGTCATGTGTCGACCTGTGCATAGGGGACACTTGGGTACCTCGATCCAGAGTATTATAGGAATTACCAGCTGGCTGATAAGAGCGATGCGTACGGTTATGGAGTAGTGCTTTTAGAGCTGCTGACTTTGAAGAAGACGATTGATTTTGGGAGGGGGATGGATGATGTGAATTTGGTAGTGTATGTGGCGAGGAGAGTGGAGGAACATAGATGCATGCACGTTGTTGATGGGTAGTTGAAGGGGAAAATATGGTATGTATATACGTGGTTGTGTGTATACTATAAAAAATATCTACTTGGAAGTTTCATTTGTCAAATCCAATTGAATGTAGATTAGAATACTAATAATGTCTTCTCCTAATATGTTATTCGGTTGGCTCTTTTCTTCAGTTTTCAATATTTTCATCACATTGAAAGAAAATGTACTTTCATCTGCATAGCTCATAGAAATGAACACACAACCTAATGCAATGTTCCTATGTTGAGGTTCCTGAAAGATACATAAATCTTTGACCTATTGTTTATTTCTACATTACTGACCATGGGAAGAAGTTGAAGGTTAGGTCGTGACTTTCTTCATAAGTATTCAAATTGTGACTAACAAACTGCTGCTTCATACCATACAAACTACTGCTGCTTATTCAATTATCCAAACTTATTGCTGATAGAATTATTACTGTAATGCAAACTGCTACTTCATATTGAAAAGATTGATGTGTATTATTGTACAATATGTGAATTATAATTTATTATTCAAATTATTATTGTAAGTATTACTATACAAACTGATACTTTGTACTGAGTTTAATTTGTGAAAAGAAAATTATTAATGTACATATGCATCTATGGACAAAAGATATATGAATCTTACTATACAATATGTGGATCATAAGTTTATTAGTCATCGTCTTTAATGTGATCTTTGTACTCGAAACATTTTACTGTTATAAAAATTAATGATATTCTCACTAACTCAACATAAGCACCGACTTTCTTTTGATTAAATGACCATTTACAGTTGTGCTATTCAAATACGTAATGCTATCTCACCAAATGCTCGGATGTACAACACAGATAAATGCATATACGATACCTTCATCTTTCAGTTTAGTTTGTGCATGAACACATAAAAAAATGATACATTACGTACACATCAAAGTTATTTTGTACAATCGAGAAAACCTTACAAACCACATTTTTTTAATATCAATTCCTTCTATAAACGTGCATCGCACGTGCCAAAGTACTCGTAATTATAATGCTTATTATTGGTTAAACTATCCTTTAAACATTCTTAACTCTTTACTCTTTTTATTCTAAAGTTTTAAAACACTTTAAAATCTACATAATATTACCAAAATAGTTTTTATAAAAATACTTTTTATAACTTGATGTTTCAACAAGCCCATCCTTGTTCTCACAAAAATTCGGTCATACGTTGATCAGGCGTAGGACTAAAAATCTATAAGTACTTAGCAGACCCGTTTTCAACACCTAGTGAAAATACTTTGAAAACATTTTGAAAATATAGAAAACATTTTTAGTGAGAATGCTCTGGAAATCATCACCCCCTCTATGGTCGCAGTTAGCCCGATGATTACGTCGCCATCCCGGCAAAACCATAGAAAACTGTAGGCCTTCGCGCCCCTCGATTACACCATGGAACCGCCACAGATTGCAGCTACACCCAGGGTTACGTTGCCATCACGGCAAAAACCATGTAACTGTAGGCATCAGTGCCCTCGAATTTCGCTGCCAAATGAAACTCCTCCACATAGACCACATAGATCGCAGACTACATCAGTCGAGTCCCAATGTAGCCTGTAGGCACTCACTACCACACGACTATCACTATGTCTTCATAGATCGTAGTCTACCGATGTTACATCGCTCTCTCAGCAAAATCAAACGTAGACCTTAGGCAATCAATGCCCCTTGACTTTCGCTACCCCCAACCACAATCCTCAGGAACTTTAGTTTGTCCGGACTTCCTCCCAAGATCAAATTTAGAACCCCCCTTAGGGTTCAAGGCAGAACCACCCCATAGATCTCCTACTAGAAATTTAAACTCTAATGGCAGCGTCTTTTTCTCCACAGCCATTCTGAAAACACTTATACTATACACATATAGTATCTTTCAAATCATACTCTTATATGATCACATATAAATCTCCTTTACACAAAATCGATATCCCAAAATCGATAATTCTCAAACTTGGCTTGCCAAATTCCCAAAATTGATTTTTCCCAAAAATCAAAAACCTTTCAAAATAAATGGGTTCCAAAAACCTTTTTCCCAAAATCATTCTCATAAAATCTTTTATATATAGATATATATAATCTTGAAAAATCTTTGGATCACTTCATACTTATATAAATTCCCTTTTATACTTCAAATATTTTTCAAAAATATTTTCTTTTGGCTATAGATTCAACAAGGGGGAGTTTACCATATGTAACAAATATATATAACTTTATTTATGCCAAATCAAATATTTAAGTTTGATTTCTCTTATAAAGTTATTTACCATATTACTTACTTTCATAAAGTGAACTTCGATTATAAAGATATCCATTTTCCACTTTCATTCATCATATATTTCTCAAAATATACTTTTCTTTTCAAAAATCATTTTTTACATTCCTTTTTTAAAATCATTATATAAGAAAATAACAAGTACGCTCTCATATATATATATACACTCAACTCATTCTAGGGTACTACTGACCCTATCCTAATGGGTAACCCACCAGAGCCAAGGTTCTCGCTTAAACTTCAGCTCTGATACCAAATGTAACGACCCAGAATTTTCGACCTCGAAAATTCGACACTAATATGTTCACTGTAGAAGTGCCGAGTAATCGAACTCCGGAAATTTCAGATTGTTAGGGTAAACAAGAAAAGAGGTAAAAGAAGAAACAAAAAACAAAACACAGAATCTCACATTCGCAGCGGATCAAAATATATTATACAAATAGCATCATTTACACAAGAAAGCTGTAAATGTCGAATTACATACAATATATCAGAGTACAACAAAACTGGACAGTTGTAACAACTTGTCCCAGAATACAATCACTACAATCTCAAATACACAATGGAATATACTCCATACGTTCCTGCCATCCAGCTCACTACCTGAGCTCCAGAACGTCCTAACCTGAAAATCTGTAATACTCGGTCTGACCCGAGCATTACAATAAAGTAACACCCGAGTCAGGCTAGAAACCAGCGTGAGTAAACCCATATAACTACAAATATTAAGTTATAAAACATATTTGAAATCCTGGGGTAACTCGTATCTTACTACGAGTTTTAATCTTCTATAGTCAAACATTTATTTCACACATTAATGCCTAAGTACCGTTACTTAGATAAATGGATAAGTTCACTTAATTTATTCCATTCCAGCCTATCTAATTCTAAAATCAAATCTATAAAGAATTTGTAGGTTACAAATCGAAGTGGTTCCGGATATTGCTAATATCCGACTTCGGTCTCTTCGAATCCAATACAATCTTTAATCCAAATTATTTAAGTGAAATACAATTCAATTTTTAAATACAAGATGTTAATTTACATAGCAATTCATCAATGGTAAATAACCCACATTATCACAGTTCAACCCAGACATATCATATCACAGAACATCACAACTTATTAGACTAGAGACATTTATCCAAACATTCAATACGATTTTAATCATCCATAAGAAAGATTAATTACTCACCTAATACATAATTAATTTAACTTAAACCAAATAAATTAATTACTTATGAATAAATTACATAGCCCTGCTTAATTAACATTAATTAATTACAAACCATTTAACATTAATTACTGAAATTAATTAATCAACCTTAATTATCCCTTAATTAATTTCCTTAATTAATCAATTATCCTTAATTAATGACATAAATTAATTGACCTTTAATTACATTAATTAATTATCTTTCAATTAATCACATTAATAAATTAACCTTTTATTAATCACCTTAATTAATTAACATTTAATTACTTACATTAATTAATGATCCTTTAATTACTTACATTAATTAATTCTCCTTTAATTAATTTCATTAAGTAATTATCCTTTAATTACATTAATTAATTATCCTATAATTACTTAAGTTAATTAATTAATCATTAATTATTTAAGTCCTTAATTAATCTAAGATAAACCATTATCTTAATCATTTACTTAGTTATCATTTAAAAGAATCTAGTTAGGAAATTGTTTTAAAACTTGTTTTATTTTACTTTTAAAACATGCTAATACTCTAGTGTACAGACCCGAGTCAAAACTCGAGCCAACCATCATCTCTCCCCTCTTGATACAAACTCGAGATCAACCCCGAGCAAAAACCCAAACTACCCGAGCTCAACACAACATAGACACAAACGTGCACACGTGCACGTGCACCTCTGATCTGATCAGCTCCGACCTTCGCCGCGACCACCCTCAAGTCACTGATGATCTCGCCGAGGAACTAGACCCCCAGAAACTTCAATCGACTTTGTTTATAGAAATCGAGGTAGACTAGCACCTTACTGGAACTAAACCCATCGATGCAAATGCCTCGCGCCGCCGCCTACGACCATCTGAAAGCACGCTGGTCAACCTAGAGCTGCGTCATCATCCCACGCATCGATTCCCCCACCACCGATCGTCTCCGGTTCACCCACGTCGTCACACGAACCTCTGAAACATCGTCGACCCAAAACTGTTGACAAACCTTACTTCGTCGTCTCCAAGCCGCTCCAATGATCGATAAACTTTGCGACCATTTTTCCCTTGCTCCACGCCACACGAGCTACCTTCAGCGTCAATCGTGACGCTCAACCACCTCCCGATCACCTAAAATCGATGGAAATGCAAATACCGATCAACTCGAGAAATATCAACATTTACAAACTTAAAAATCAAGATATGATTATTAAAATTCACCATTTTTCAATACGAATCAGATTCTATAATCAAAACTTGAATTTAAGATGATCGATTTCTGACTTATATTAGATCGTTACTGTAATTTCTCATTTTTGAAATAAATACTCAACATATACACTTGAAATTACTTTTAAAAATAATATTACATTATTACAATCATTTTCACTTTAAAGATCATAGTCTAACAATGTTTCTTTGGGAAGATATGAATTTATTTATGTTTTCTTGAGTCTGTGAACACTACAGAGGCTAGTATACATACACACAGACATGCACACCAATATACAGAGTAGTTCAAACTATATTCTAGTTAAAAACATCCATGCTAACCATATTTACAACATTACTACACAGATTTATCACATGCATCAAGTATAAACATAGTTTTAGTTTTTAAAGAGGTGTTTACTCACTGTATATTTTTGGTTTGAACAGAGAAGCCTGGGAATTTGTTCTTGATCGATCTTTGAACTTGAAAACTGGAAACTGATTTTGATCTGGAAACTTGGTTCAGATTGAAATTGCTTCAAATTAAAATTTGCTATAGGTTTGTTTTAGTTGTTATTTTATCTTCTGGTTTTGGTTTTGGTTTTAAAAGATGAAAGAAAAATGAAAGAGTAGGAGTAGAGATTAATATATAAGAATGTACAGCCTTTTATTTATTATTTTTAAAAATGAAGAAAATAATTGAATTTGACACTTGTAATTTGCATGTTATACTTAGCTTACAAATGTCTTTTTGCATGCATTTATATTTTTATATTTTATATTATACATTTTCTTTTTACTTATAGTTATATAACTTTTAAAAGAAATAATATAAAACCCATTTATACATTAATTAATAACTATATATATATACTTAGTGTTTGCATGTAGAGTTTTCAAATCAAATTTATTTTTAAGATATTTACCTTTGAATTTCAAATCCAAGTTCTATTTACAATCTACACATATATATAAACAATAGTAATTTGAAAACACATATTTTATTTGTTTGAAAAGAATAAGTTTTGCAATTTAAATAATTATAAAACAAGATTATCAAATCAATATTGCCAAAAATCCAGGGTCATCACACCTTGCACTTGAAAGAGCTCAATCTTTGATCATCTTCAGATATTCCAATTCGAAATGCTTATGCCAGTTCGAAGTGGTTTTCGGATAATATATCTGTAACGACCCAGAATTTTTGTCATTTGAAATTCGAATATTTAATTGATTTTAAATATTAATAAGTAAGATTTGGAAGTCGAATTAATTTAATTTCGATATAGTGATTTAATTGAGCGATTAAATTATTAATTTAATACCTAATATTGGGTAAGTAATTGAAATCTGGACCAAATGTGTATGAAATCGATTTATAAAGTTATATTAAATCATATTGGAGTTATAATGATGTTTGTAAACTTTTAAAATCAATTTAAAAGTTAAATTGTGAAAATTGAATATTTTAATATTTAATCGACGATTGAAAATAGTCATTTTTCAAACAGTCTCGGATTTTGACGAAACCAGTTTCATCGGATCCGTAATGTAATATTATTGTAAGGTTTCAAATTTCGTGTCAATTGGATTTACCGTTTGTCCGGGGCAAACCAAAACGCATCAAAATCGGTTTGAATCGGTTTAATTTAAATTGATCGTTTATTTCCGTAACTCGCACATACGATCGAATTAGCCTCCGAAACACATTCCATTGTGTTCGGAACGCAGGGTAAACCCTAGAAACGCCAGTCGGCATGCTTTGTTTGGAGTTCGGAAAAATTTGGATGAATAGTGTTTTGGAATATTTTCTATAAAAGCCCCTTATTCTCACTTTTGCAAAAGAATATCAACCATAGGGTTTAATACGTTCAGCCGCCAGTTAGAAATTCAATGGCCGAAAATGGCTTAGTTTCTTCCCTCATTCTCTCTAAATCCGTCAATCTATACGAAAATTTATCAACTACAAACTTGTAGAGGGTGGTGAGTACATCATATCCAACGGCTATGATTATTTTTTGAGCTATAGATCAACAGCGATTTGATCGTGAAGATCAGAAGTTCACGCACATTTTTCGAGGAGGATGGTGAACCGAGTTCGACCGGCTTCGTACCGAAGGTCGTGTTCGCGTGGGGCTTCGTGTTGGAGGTTGCTGATCGTCGTGGAGGTGGAGGATGGTGGCTCGATAATTGGATGTTGAAGTGGCGGCATGGGTTCCTATTCACATATGAAGATCTGGGAAGGAGAGATGCATTTCACGGCCATGATTTGCTTGGAGGAAATGAACGGCCCGGATCTGATAGGGTTTGACAAATAAATAAATTTGTAAATTGAATATATATTTAATTGTATAAAGTTTAAAATATCATAACTTTGTCATACATTATCAGAAAATTACGAAACAAAATGCGTTGGAATCGCAGCGACGTGCTCTACGCAATGCAACTAGTTTGGAATCGTTTAGAGTCAATGAAAATTTTGAGTAAAATTAAACGTCTATTTAATTTTATCCAAAATAAAATGCTGCAATCGTTTTTGAAACAAAGGTGAGAACTTCTCACTCAATCGAATGTTTTGTTTCGATTTAAATTTTAAATATTTAGATTTAAAATTGTTGATAGTGTTGATTGTGATGATTGGTTGTTATTTATTGTGATAAATAGACCCTATACGCCGTATATTAAGCGGAGGTTATTTATTAAAAACATATACCGTGATAATTTCACATTGAAGTGGAATTGGTATTATATATGTATATAGCAATATATATATTGGAATATGTATATATTGGAGTTGTTGATTTCCCGCATTGTATAGTGGATGAGACCCTATTGCGCCGCATAATAGCGGATAGTATTTTATAAATCCCATATACCGCGATAATTTCACATTGAAGTGAAATTGGTATTGTGCTAACATCTGTGGATGCAGGGAAACAGGTTGGAGGGATCCAACTGGATTCCTCAAATTATATGAATTTGTTTTATATGTTGTATGAATTTGTTTCATATGTTGTGTGATGAATTATTTATAATCTGTGAATGATTATATCTGTGATTGAATTTGTTGAAGGCTATAATTTAGCCGAATGTATTTTTGGTATCGTTGGATACCAGAAATGAATGAAATTGGATTTTTGAAATTAAAGTTGGGAATTTTAAGTAAATTTCTTCTTAAAGAATTGGTTGAATTTAAAAGAAAGGATTTTAAAGTATAAAGTTGATTTTTGAAACCTTATCGAATTATTTATAAAATATGGGAAAAGGTTTTTATAAATAGATTTTGAATAGTATTATTTGATGAAATGACCCTCCTATTTACACACTAGTTTTATTGGTGATTTTTTTTTTTAGGGATGATATATAGATATATCATCTATTACAAATATATTTCCCAGGGTCATTTTCTTTTCTCTAATAAACAAAAATATATCCAGGATCTTTCACAATATAGAAATATTGTTTTAATTCTAAATCATTTTTAACATACATATATGAAGATATCTATGTTATATTCTACTTGAATCAGAGCATAATAATAAGTAGAAATCCTTTTTAAATTTGCATAAATGTGATAAATTCCCTTCTAAATTAAAACTTAATGTATCCTGATTTTTGACTATAGTGTCCTCTGGAAATATGTTCCTTAGACTTGTTATTATAATTAAGAAATAACCAAGCAATAATCAGTAGAAAGCAAGCCTATAATATAGATGATTGTCTTAAAGTCTGAATATTATCAAACTCGGGTTAAAAGAAAGTGGATCCTAAGTGAACACAAGCAACATCTAGGCGTAATGGAAACGCGCCTAACTTATTCATGCAAGGTCACTAGTTCGAGTACTATGCTGGTCGGTTCAAACACAATTTTTGTTTTTCTTTTTATTTTCTCCTGTATGGCTGAAATCTGATACCTACCTATAATTATACATATATATTTAATTTTTGGCTATAACCTATCATACAAAACAATTTTTCTTGCATAACTATTTTTAAAACCCATTCTTTCAACTGTTTTAAGAATTTACATCTATATTTTTGCCCAATATCTACATGTACACAGATATACATGTACATGTCAGTGTCTTTGATCATTTTCCAGAAAACTGAGCTCAAATGTTCCCTTGCTTCATTGATCTGAAGTGAAACATTTGGCCTGACCTATGGCCTAACCCTGTGGTTACTCTGGCCATTCTTTTACTTGCATTATTACAACCCAGATTATACACAAAACATTGTTACCTTTTCTTTTCAAAAGCATGTATATATATTTTTATGAATCAGACATTTTGTGATCAGATATATATCATTCTTCCTAATCATACTTCTCTTTTAAAAATACATCTTTAAAGTATAAACACTTTTTCTTGCATCTGGACTTATGTCAATATCATAAATTGAAGATATAGCAGTTTAATTCTTTTCTGGTTTTCCCAATATTATTTTCTGTATATCTATATTCTTTTTTGAAAGAACTCAGGATTACTGAAATCATCATAAAATGATTATGCTTATAAAATCCAGGTTTTACCTCTAAATCAAAACAACTTTAGCAAATAGGTTTTCAAATCAGTTCAACATCAATATCCTTAGTACATACCAAATCAGAAATAACCAGAAACAACATAGCACATGTCTCTTACAAGTTCTTCCTACTTAATACATTTAGATAGCCATATTAATCAGGGAATACATGCATGAATTAACACATTTTAGCTTTTATTTCTAATTATCTTAGCATCCTCTATTCCATATCTTTTTAATCTTGCTTACTTAGCTCCATCATAACCTGCAAAAGCATTAGTGGCTGCCTCATTATAAATGAGACACCCCCATGTGCCATGAGCAATAAGGGTCAGATCTATGATCTGGTGTGAGCATTTCTAACATATCCATGATATTAAGCTAAGGATACAGCATAGATATACTTTGCATACTTGACAGGTATTATCATGTACAATACATAAGAGCAAACATATGCAATAAAACAACTTTTATCTGGAACTACTAGGTTGCCTTATCTTTTTCTTATAAATTCCTGGCCTCATCTGCTATAAGGAATCAAAGGGACACATTGCCATGAACTAATTAACATTATGGCACAAAGATCTCAGGACTTAAACAAGCCATGTGCCAACTTGTCTACTTCAAATAGGACAAGCATTCCAGCAGCCTTCTTGGCACAAAATCCTTAGTTATATCACTAAGTGTATTTATGTTCATTCTATCAGTGATAGCTAGGTGTACATACCACCTGTACTCATGAAACATACTAGTTACCTTGCAGCCATGATATTGCAAGCAAGTTAAAGGTTACTTTCTAGAGATATAACACCCCAGTCATTCCATCTCACATTATTTAGCATATAAACACCCTATTCAAGCATATACCAGAATGTTTGCAACTGAGAATAAATACATGGCTCTATTGAGTTTATTTTGATTTTGCAAGCAACTATATTTAGCCAGATTTTCAATCTTGTTTAAACATAGTTTTTAGGCTTGTAAGTTTCTGTTTAGTTTAGGGCTCAGCACTTATAGAGAAAAACTCCATTGCACCCTTAACCAATTATTTCAAGCCTCAGCACCATACCAATGTATATGCAGCTCATAGTTTTCTTTATCTTTTCATTCTTTGTCTTAAGCCATTATTCAAACTAGTTACAAATACTTTGATAAATGTTCCTTAAGGTTTTGGTATAATATACAGAGATGAAAATAGAACAACAAAGTTAAACATCCAGCATAGCAGATCATATCTCATCAAACATTCATGAAACCATCAGCAGCCAACATAGTTTGTAAATCAAAACATGCAAAATATAACATATAAAAGCTTGGCTGCCTAATCCCAGGTCTTAATGCCATGTATATGAGTGAGGATACTCACCTAAATGCTTACACAAACTCAAACCAGAAAACCCTTCCAATCTTTAGCCTTATCTTCCTCTTCTTCCTTAGGTTAATTAATTAGTGAGAGAGCAGTTTTCTGATTGGGCTCTTGGTTTAAATAAGGGTTCTGTCTAGGGTTTTGGGTGATGCAAAATCCCTATTTTAGCCCAGACCAGAATCATGCATTTGGCATTGCACATTCCTTCCCTCCTAACCCTTAATGTCCCGGCCAATATTTTAAAACAAGACTAAATTGTGCCTATTTTCCTTTCTTTTCAGAAAGTGATAACTTTAAGTATTTTTATTATATTTACTTCAAACATGATAATGGTGTGACTTTCTATTTTCTGCCTATGTACATTTTCTTTCTTGCACTTTGGTTCTTACTGTTTTAGTGCTTCCTTTATTTATTTTCTGCTCAAATAACATCTGGATATAAATATACATTTATACAACTATGGGTGTTAATTTAATTTTAACCATTTATTTGCAGAAAACATGTGCATACTTATGTGCATTTCTACACCTATTTAAAATTTCACTTATTCATTATAAATCAATGTTTTCTTCTGTCTAAATTTTCAGACAAGTCATACATAGGCATATATATATAGATATATTTATATACACACATCCTCAGGAATTTTTAATACTCATGTCTAGGTCTATATTTTCTTTATTTAAAACATTTTATCTAAATGTTTTCCTTCCTTGTTTTATTATCCAGGAATTCTGGATTTTCCCTTAGTGCCATAACTAGTGTGCACGTGCACACATGCACACAACCTTGCACCACTGAAAATCCCACCTATATAATAATTCTGATTTTCCCCCAGAATTTTAATCATTTATTAAAAGAATTTTCCTCAAAATCTTGGGGTATTACAATCACCCCTCCTTTTAGGAATTGTGCCCTCACAATTTACAACATATTCTTTGAGTACTCCTACTCTCTTAGGAAAATTATTCAAATATGCATGAGCAATTTAAATAGTCACTGTCTATCATACATATCAAATTTTCTTAGTAATCTAAGAATTTACCTTTTAAATTTGCAAAGAGCCTAGGGTAATCCATCCTGATTTTATCCTCTAGCTCCCAAGTACAATCACTAGGATCTATACTCCATTGAATCTTTACAAGCTTCAATGTCTTGTTTCTTAATTTCTTTTCTTCCCTTGCCACAATTCCCACTGGCTCTTTTTCATAGATTAGATCTGGATTAATCTGAACTTCAGTAGGCTTTTCTAAGATTTCCTCCTTGTCATGTACCCATCTCCTTAGTTGTGACACATGAAACACATTGTGCATTGCACTCATCTTCTCGGGAAGCTCCAGCTTATAGGCTAGTGAGCCTATCCTTTCCAAAATCTTGTATGGTCCAACATATCTGGGTCTGAGTTTCCCCTGCTTGCCAAATCTCAAGACTTTCTTCATTGGTGAAACCTTAATGAAGACATAATCACCTACTTTGAATTCCACTGACTTCCTCTTTGCATCAGCATACTTCTTTTGCCTATCTTGAGCTACTGCCATCCTCTTTCTCACCAGTCCTATTTTCTCTGTGATGTCTTTGACATATTCTGGCCCTAGGATAGCTTTCTCTCCTGCCTCAGCCCAACACATAGGTGATAGACATGGCTTTCCATATAGGGCTTCAAAGGGTGCCATTCCAATTGTACTTTGGTGGCTATTATTGTATGTGAACTCAGCCAAATGGAGGTGGTCCTCCCAATTTCCTCCAAAGTCTAACACACATGCTCTAAGCAAATCCTCTAAAATCTTGTTTACCACTTCTGTTTGCCCATCTGATTGGGGGTGATAAGCAGTGCTTAGGCACAATTCACTCCCCATAGCCTCTTGGAAGCTCTTCCAGAATCTTGAAGTGAAGATTGTATCCCTATCACTCACTATAGTTTTAGGAACACCATGCAGTTTTACCACTTCTCTCATAAAAATTTGGGCTAACCTAGGTGCATTTCTGTCTGCTTTCACTGGTATGAAGTGGGCTACTTTAGTCAGCCTATCTACAATCACCCAAATACTTGTATTTCCCCTCTTGGATCTAGGAAGACCATCTATGAAATCCATAGATATGTCTTCCCACTTCCACTGTGGTATGCTAAGTGGCTGCAACAACCCTGAAGGTCTTTGGGTCTCAGCTTTTATTTGTTGACAAACCATGCACTTAGCAACATATCTGGCTACATCAGACTTCATTCCCTTCCACCAATAGTCCCTTTTTAAGTTTTGGTACATTTTGGTGCTGCCTGGATGTATTGAATATTTGCTCCTATGGTACTCATTAAGGATTTCTTCTTTCAATTCTATGATGTTTGGGACACATATCCTTCCCTTGTACCTTAAGTATCCTTTTACATCTATGTGATAATCCTTCACTTCTTCCTTCTTTAATAGGAGAGACCTCTTTTCTGCTAAGTCTTGATCTTCTTCTTGCATTTTTGCCACCTTCAAGGCCAAATTTGATTGTAAAGTAATTAAACTTAACCTTCCTTTACTCTTTTCTTCCTCAATTATCTCCATACTTATCCCACTGTTCTCATCTATTTCCAAATCAGTGAGTATGGTTAAATCTCTAAACTCCTCCATCATTAACATGGCCATTTTTGCATGCTGCCTACTCAATGCATCTGCCACTTTATTAGCCTTGCCTGGTGTATAAAGTATATCTAAGTCATAAGCAGCAAGAAATTCAACCCATCTGTGTTGTCTCATATTTAAATCTTTTTGTGAAAAGAGATACTTTAAGGCCTTGTGATCAGTGTATAAAATGAACTTTGCACCCAATAAATAATGTCTCCAGAGCTTTAAGGCATATACTACTGCTGCCAACTCAAGATCATGAGTTGCATATCTAGTTTCATGGGGTTTTAGTTGTCTAGATGCATAGGCTATGACCTTGTCTTGCTGCATCAACACAGCCCCTAGCCCTGACCCACATGCATCTGTATATACAACCAATCCCTCATTGCCTTCTGGTACTCTCAACACTGGTGATTTTACCAAAGCCTCCTTGATCTGGGTGAAAGCTTGTTCACACTTATCAGTCCATATAAACTTTTGGTTCTTCCTAGTCAGGTTAGTGAGTGGCATTGCTATTTTAGAAAATCCTTGTATGAACCTCCTATAGTATCCTGCCATCCCCATGAATGACCTTACTTCACTAACATTGTTAGGCTTCTTCCATGCTTGGATTGCTACTATCTTATTGGGGTTTACAGAAATTCCCCTAGCAGAGACAACATGTCCAAGAAAGTGTACTTCCTCTTGCCAGAACACACACTTAGAAAATTTTGCTTTCAAATCTTTTTCTCTTAATCTAGATAAGACCAAATGTAAGTGGTTCTCATGTTCCTCTATTGTTCTAGAGTAGATTAGAATATCATCTATAAAAATCAGAACAAACTTGTCTAAGTAATCTCTGAATATCCTATTCATTAGGTCTACAAAGTAAGAAGGGGCATTTGTTAGCCCAAATGGCATAACCAGAAACTCATACAATCCATATCTTGTGTTGAATGCTGTATATTTAACACTTGATTCCTCAACCTTCATCTGATGAAACCCAGATGCCAAGTCTAGCCTAGAAAACACTTTAGCTCCACTGAGTTGATCAAAGAGATCATCTATCCTGGGTAATGGGTATTTGTTTTTGATGGTTACTTTGTTTAATTCTCTGTAACCCATACACATTCTTAAAGTACCATCATGCTTTTTAACAAATACTACAGGAGCACCCCAGCATGAATTACTTGGCCTTATAAACCCCTTGGCTTCTAATTCTTCCAGCTGGTTCTTTAGCTCTTTTAATTCACTTGGCCCCATCCTTGTAGGCTTTTTGATAACTGGGCTAGCCCCAGGCATAAGGTTAATCTGGAATTCAACAGGTCTATGGTGTGAGACACCTTTTACTTCCCCAAATACATCCAAGTATTCTTTAACTATGGGGATTTCATTAATAGCTATTTCCTTGGGATTATTTTCTAATTCAATTAAATGATTTAGACTGTTTTCTTTGATAGGTTCACATAGAATTGTAACCCTTTGGCCTTTAGAATTTTGTAGTGAAATGGTGGATGCATCTAGGTCAATTATGGCTTTGAATTGTCTTAGCCAATCTGCCCCTAATATAACTCCTATATTTGGGAAATTTAGAACATATAAATTGGAAACAAATGTGTTTCCTCCTATGTTCAAATTCACATCCACACAGATCATATCTAATACACTAGAACTTCCTAAAGGGCTTTGTATTAACAGAGGTATTTCAGCCAAATTGCAGTTCATTTTCAACCTTTTAACTATTTCATGGGAAATGAGTGAGTGGGTTGCCCCGGTATCATATATTACAGCTAAAGGTATGGTACAAATAAATAGTGTACCTTCCACTTGACCATGGTTTTCAGCATTAGCCTCAATTATGGCCTTGCCCCTACCTTCCAGGTTTGCCACTTTTCCTTGTTGCTTGTATTCTGGGCAATTTCTTTTCATATGCCCTTCCTTCCCACATAGATAGCATTTGAAAGCTCCCCCTTTTAGCTCTGGGCATCTTGGCTTAATATGGCCTTCTTTCCCACAATGGTTGCAAACTATTTTTCTTTTGGCTTCATTGGGCTTTGCATCTACTGCCTTCTTACCATCTGCCTCTCCTTTCTTCTTATCATAAGGGTGGTACTTTCCTTTGTTCTTCTTGTTACTATTGTTTTTGAAGTTCCTGAACTTATCTCTTTCCTTGTCATGCTGCTCAATCTTCAGAGCCAAATCTATCACTTGATCAAAAGTTCTGTCAGCATAGGGTAGTATAGCCCTGCTAAGCCCTGGGTTCAACCCCTTGATGTATCTATCATTTTTGGATGCTTCATCAGCCACTAACATTGCCCCATAGGTAGACAATCCCTCAAACTTCTGGGTGTATTCTGTGACATTCATAGTCCCCTGTCTAAGTTTGATGAACTCCTCAAGTAAAGTGGTTTTTGCTGAGGCTGGAACAAACCTTGCCTCTAACATCTCCTTAAATTGATTCCAATTAATATCATTTTCATTCCGACCAGCTATGATCACCTCCCACCAACTCAAAGCTGCACCTTTTAATTGCCTTGAGGCCACTTGCCTCTTCCTTTGGTCATCTAGTTGCATATTAGTGAAGATCCTCTCTAATGTCCTCAGCCATGCTTGAATCTCCATTACACTTTCAGTTCCTTCAAAGCTCTTGCCTCCCAAGTTGGTATAAGTCTTCACTAACTTGGAGAGCTCCTCATGTGGGTTCTCAGGTCTGTGCCCAATTCCATCTCTCAAAACTCTCGCAAATTCCTGCATGTCAAGCATTTGTGGTGTGCTAGATCCTCCTTGATGATGAGACCCTCTTCCTACCATATTTCTAAAAGTATATGTATTTCATCTTATTAGTTTATAACACTTAGCTTTAAATTTTGAATTGATTGTATCTTTCCTATTTAACCATTGTGTATGTCACATGCACACACATACATACATTCAGGGAATACTTATAAACAGTCAAATATACAAACAATCCTAGTATAAACATAAGCATACAAACATTTTGCTATGTTAATTAAAACATAGCTCTGATACCAAATGAAATGACCCTCCTATTTACACACTAGTTTTATTGGTGATTTTTTTTTTTTAGGGATGATATATAGATATATCATCTATTACAAATATATTTCCCAGGGTCATTTTCTTTTCTCTAATAAACAAAAATATATCCAGGATCTTTCACAATATAGAAATATTGTTTTAATTCTAAATCATTTTTAACATACATATATGAAGATATCTATGTTATATTCTACTTGAATCAGAGCATAATAATAAGTAGAAATCCTTTTTAAATTTGCATAAATGTGATAAATTCCCTTCTAAATTAAAACTTAATGTATCCTGATTTTTGACTATAGTGTCCTCTGGAAATATGTTCCTTAGACTTGTTATTATAATTAAGAAATAACCAAGCAATAATCAGTAGAAAGCAAGCCTATAATATAGATGATTGTCTTAAAGTCTGAATATTATCAAACTCGGGTTAAAAGAAAGTGGATCCTAAGTGAACACAAGCAACATCTAGGCGTAATGGAAACGCGCCTAACTTATTCATGCAAGGTCACTAGTTCGAGTACTATGCTGGTCGGTTCAAACACAATTTTTGTTTTTCTTTTTATTTTCTCCTGTATGGCTGAAATCTGATACCTACCTATAATTATACATATATATTTAATTTTTGGCTATAACCTATCATACAAAACAATTTTTCTTGCATAACTATTTTTAAAACCCATTCTTTCAACTGTTTTAAGAATTTACATCTATATTTTTGCCCAATATCTACATGTACACAGATATACATGTACATGTCAGTGTCTTTGATCATTTTCCAGAAAACTGAGCTCAAATGTTCCCTTGCTTCATTGATCTGAAGTGAAACATTTGGCCTGACCTATGGCCTAACCCTGTGGTTACTCTGGCCATTCTTTTACTTGCATTATTACAACCCAGATTATACACAAAACATTGTTACCTTTTCTTTTCAAAAGCATGTATATATATTTTTATGAATCAGACATTTTGTGATCAGATATATATCATTCTTCCTAATCATACTTCTCTTTTAAAAATACATCTTTAAAGTATAAACACTTTTTCTTGCATCTGGACTTATGTCAATATCATAAATTGAAGATATAGCAGTTTAATTCTTTTCTGGTTTTCCCAATATTATTTTCTGTATATCTATATTCTTTTTTGAAAGAACTCAGGATTACTGAAATCATCATAAAATGATTATGCTTATAAAATCCAGGTTTTACCTCTAAATCAAAACAACTTTAGCAAATAGGTTTTCAAATCAGTTCAACATCAATATCCTTAGTACATACCAAATCAGAAATAACCAGAAACAACATAGCACATGTCTCTTACAAGTTCTTCCTACTTAATACATTTAGATAGCCATATTAATCAGGGAATACATGCATGAATTAACACATTTTAGCTTTTATTTCTAATTATCTTAGCATCCTCTATTCCATATCTTTTTAATCTTGCTTACTTAGCTCCATCATAACCTGCAAAAGCATTAGTGGCTGCCTCATTATAAATGAGACACCCCCATGTGCCATGAGCAATAAGGGTCAGATCTATGATCTGGTGTGAGCATTTCTAACATATCCATGATATTAAGCTAAGGATACAGCATAGATATACTTTGCATACTTGACAGGTATTATCATGTACAATACATAAGAGCAAACATATGCAATAAAACAACTTTTATCTGGAACTACTAGGTTGCCTTATCTTTTTCTTATAAATTCCTGGCCTCATCTGCTATAAGGAATCAAAGGGACACATTGCCATGAACTAATTAACATTATGGCACAAAGATCTCAGGACTTAAACAAGCCATGTGCCAACTTGTCTACTTCAAATAGGACAAGCATTCCAGCAGCCTTCTTGGCACAAAATCCTTAGTTATATCACTAAGTGTATTTATGTTCATTCTATCAGTGATAGCTAGGTGTACATACCACCTGTACTCATGAAACATACTAGTTACCTTGCAGCCATGATATTGCAAGCAAGTTAAAGGTTACTTTCTAGAGATATAACACCCCAGTCATTCCATCTCACATTATTTAGCATATAAACACCCTATTCAAGCATATACCAGAATGTTTGCAACTGAGAATAAATACATGGCTCTATTGAGTTTATTTTGATTTTGCAAGCAACTATATTTAGCCAGATTTTCAATCTTGTTTAAACATAGTTTTTAGGCTTGTAAGTTTCTGTTTAGTTTAGGGCTCAGCACTTATAGAGAAAAACTCCATTGCACCCTTAACCAATTATTTCAAGCCTCAGCACCATACCAATGTATATGCAGCTCATAGTTTTCTTTATCTTTTCATTCTTTGTCTTAAGCCATTATTCAAACTAGTTACAAATACTTTGATAAATGTTCCTTAAGGTTTTGGTATAATATACAGAGATGAAAATAGAACAACAAAGTTAAACATCCAGCATAGCAGATCATATCTCATCAAACATTCATGAAACCATCAGCAGCCAACATAGTTTGTAAATCAAAACATGCAAAATATAACATATAAAAGCTTGGCTGCCTAATCCCAGGTCTTAATGCCATGTATATGAGTGAGGATACTCACCTAAATGCTTACACAAACTCAAACCAGAAAACCCTTCCAATCTTTAGCCTTATCTTCCTCTTCTTCCTTAGGTTAATTAATTAGTGAGAGAGCAGTTTTCTGATTGGGCTCTTGGTTTAAATAAGGGTTCTGTCTAGGGTTTTGGGTGATGCAAAATCCCTATTTTAGCCCAGACCAGAATCATGCATTTGGCATTGCACATTCCTTCCCTCCTAACCCTTAATGTCCCGGCCAATATTTTAAAACAAGACTAAATTGTGCCTATTTTCCTTTCTTTTCAGAAAGTGATAACTTTAAGTATTTTTATTATATTTACTTCAAACATGATAATGGTGTGACTTTCTATTTTCTGCCTATGTACATTTTCTTTCTTGCACTTTGGTTCTTACTGTTTTAGTGCTTCCTTTATTTATTTTCTGCTCAAATAACATCTGGATATAAATATACATTTATACAACTATGGGTGTTAATTTAATTTTAACCATTTATTTGCAGAAAACATGTGCATACTTATGTGCATTTCTACACCTATTTAAAATTTCACTTATTCATTATAAATCAATGTTTTCTTCTGTCTAAATTTTCAGACAAGTCATACATAGGCATATATATATAGATATATTTATATACACACATCCTCAGGAATTTTTAATACTCATGTCTAGGTCTATATTTTCTTTATTTAAAACATTTTATCTAAATGTTTTCCTTCCTTGTTTTATTATCCAGGAATTCTGGATTTTCCCTTAGTGCCATAACTAGTGTGCACGTGCACACATGCACACAACCTTGCACCACTGAAAATCCCACCTATATAATAATTCTGATTTTCCCCCAGAATTTTAATCATTTATTAAAAGAATTTTCCTCAAAATCTTGGGGTATTACATTTGAAAGCTGAAGAATTTATTTAAAATGGAGTTTTAAACGGTTTGGAAGAGATAAAGGAATTTATTTTAAAAGGTGATAAATTTGTTTGAAATCCAAAATTAAAAATTTATTTGGTATTTGAATGAAAATTGATTTTTGTGTTGAGAATAAATTTGGAAATCGATTTGTAAAATGATTTGGTATCAGAGCGTATGGTTAAGCGATAACCATAGCTCTGTTGGGTATTTACTCATTAGAGATAGAGTCAGTAGTACTCTAGAATGAGTGTGAGTGTAATAATAGATATGAGCGCGTATTTGTTAGTGAATATGAAATTGTTTTATATTGTGTTTGCTTATCCGTTGAGCTGTTTGTGAATTCTGGTCGGTATGTGGGACGCCATATTATCGATAGGGGTTTCTAAACACTTAAACAAGGCAAGACGACATAGTATCATTTTAAATTGGGTAAATGAAATAATTTTACCTCGATTATATTTTGTATATAAAGGAAATAATTTTTTTAAGTGTATATAAATTGATTGTTTGGTTGTTGAAAATGGGAATATATATAACTTAATGAAAGTTGTTTGAATAAATTATATAAAAGCAACAATTGTATACAAAATAGAATTATAATTAATATAATTTGCAATTGTGAAGCAATCTTGTATAAGTAAAGTAAAATAGTGAAATTATATAAGAAAAGATTTATAAATGTGATTTATAACACTACAACAAAAATACATTTTCACAACTGCCAAAAACAGTTGTAATAGGTCTATTACAACGGACAGCCGTCCGTCGTGATATCCAGAGTTGTAATAGAGCTATATTTTTTTACAACTGTCTTTGCTAGTTGTTAAATATTTTTTTACAACTGCTCATCGCAGTTGTAAAAAAGTCTTTCACAACTGCCAGTGGCAGTACTGCAAGTTGTAAAAAAAGTCTTTTACAACTGTAAATCATAGTTGTATAAAGGTCTTTTACAACTGTTTTTGCCCGTTGAAATAGAGTATTTTGCAACTGTTTTTGCCCCTTGCAATAGTATTTTTTGCAACTATTTTTGCCTGTTGCAATAGAATCTTTTGCAACTACTTTTTTCAGTTGTTAAAAAGTCAAACGAGAAAAAAAAACTACTACAATGCACTTGTAAATTTAAAACTAATTTGCAATTGAAACCAAAATATTATACTAATAACAACCATATTCATTCATATTTATTAAAAATAACAAAAAGAAATTCATATGTCAAAATACCAAAAAGATTCATGTATTTACACCATTCATAAAGTTTTACATAGTTACAAAATATCATATTCAAGCCTAAACTAACACAACATGTAGTACATAATAAAAATAACATCGTATTCAGCTATAACCTTGGTACTTAATCCTTTGAGCCCTCCGAGTGGCACTTCTGCAACTGTAACCAAAGAGTAAAGTTCTTTTGCATCTTCTTCTTCATTTCCAAGAAATCCTTAAATGGGCTCAAATTTAGGAATACAACAAAAATAACTTTTTCTTGCTTTCTGAATCAACAAAAATATACGCGCATTATCTGACTATTTCGAGTGTTCTTTTGATTTGTGCAAGTGATCAAAACTTGCACAAACCCACTCACTTGTATCCCAAAATAACGTTTTCGACGGTTCTCTGTAATCTAAGATAAGAGAAAATATTCTTGAAAGAAAGTGATTCAACCACGCCACGCCACGGTAATACATCTATACAACTTATAATAGTACTCGCACTATACACTTGTACAGTAAGAGAATGACATGATATAAATGTAACATGCAAGCAATAATGACAGCCATAACCGCCTGATATTTAGCTTCATATGTATAGCTACATGCAAGACAATGAGAGATTCACATAACCCTACCATATGACCCTGGGCAAAAATGTATATTGCAGATCATCTATTTGAGTTTAATTAAGAAAAAAGGACTTCACAACAACAATTTAAATTAACAAAATCAGTGTTTTAAATCTCGGATTTTGGCCAATATCTCGGGAAAATATCTCGGCTATCTCGGGCGATATTTAAAACACTTATAACTAAATAGGCTGCCAAATCTCGGATTTTGGCTGATATCTCGAATTTTTCATCTCGGCCATCTCGGGGAGATTTAAAAGCCTGAACAAAATAAAATTCCACAAGAGGAAAACTGTAACAAATGCCTTTAATTTCTATCTACAAGGTAAAAAGTGCATGAAAACAAGTTTTAATACCATTGATGCAACATGGATATATGGTAACAAATGCAGATTATCACTTACTACCATTTTCTTACTCATTCCTACATGTATTTCACGTTTCATGAACTACACACTTGGGCCGCATGCGAGAAAAGCAGTAACCTGGGCTTTGAATTGTATATGGCGGTCCATGTAATGATTAAAGAGATAACGAATTCATTAGTAGATAAGATGCAAAACCGACAATGTGGTTGGGCTTAGGAATGTGCAGCTGCAGCTGCAAAACTGTAGTTGCAACTGTAGTTGCAAAGTGCACTTAAAACAGCAGTTTTGCAAAACTATAGTTTGCAAAGTTGCAAACTGCAGTTGCAAAAATTATTGGTTTCATCAATTAATTAGCTACAAACTTGGTTTGAATTTTGTGGTTAATCCATATTCATATTGGACAAAGTTGAATTTAACTTAGAATTTCTTGGATGGCATGATCAATTTTTGATATTTTCTCTGGTATGAATTGCATATACAACAAGTTGATATATTAACCTACAAAGCAAAATAGAAGTTTAAAACTGCCATCAAAATTAACCTACAAAGCAAAACTAATCCACCTGCCTCAAATTTACGAATTCAACATATCCAAACACTGACAAAAATGTTTAATGAATCATAATAATAATCACAATTATTACGTACACAAAACAAAAACAAAAAAATGCTGATGCACTTAAAAAACAATACTTGCCTTTAACATCGCTGGGTAGATAAATAGAAAGTATCCAATGCAAGACCTGGGTTGAAAGAATTCTCCAAAAAATTGCTATATGAATCAACAAAAGTTAAATACTTGCAAGGTAATAAATAATACCAGCAATTGGTACCGAATCTCCCGTCCTAGTCAAATCTGATTATAATTAGCATAATCATCACACCTGAAAATAAATTAAGCTGAGAAATGCAACTTTACACATTTCATATTTTTCACACTTTATATGATAATTGGTCTTTCAAATGGAAGGAAATTTACATGATGGTGAGGGGAACCAAGAAACTCCAATGCTTTGCTGCCTGAATCCACAGTGGTAACTGTACAAAATCAAAATTAGATTACATTAGAGCAATGAAAAATCAGATTAAATGGGCGCCTGTAGTGAATTTGTCATATGAAAGAAAGTGCCTTGAAAAGATGAAGTCTTGAGCAATCCTTCAATGAGTTTTCTATCCAATACGTTGTCATCAACAGCAAGGACATGATATTGAGACTCAGCACAAATTGCAATTGGAATCTAGAAGAGGAATACTTTGACAGAAAAAATCGAGAATGAAATAGTAATGAAGAAGAAGAAATTTAATGGTGGTTTGGATTTACTGTATTGAAATTGAAGCGGGTATAGATTTATGGTGATATGAGAGTGGTCCAAAATGACAAATCTAAGAAAATCACAACTACTTGCAAAGAAAGATCCGACCAGATTTTCTCCAGATCTTGTAACTGTCATTGTGCATAGAGTTAGAGACTAGAGAATGACTAGACGAGATCGTCGTAGTAAATGAGCTCGCGGCGGAGGTCGAGGTCGAGTGGAAGTGTTAGATCTGAGGTTTCGCGTTTGTATGGGATGGTGATTTTTTGGAAGAGGATGTGCTGGGAGGGAAGTGAAGGGTTTGCGACTGAGTTAGATTTCTATTTGGAAGAAGGAGGCAAAAATAATTAGGGGAAAATTTAGGTTTGGAGCAAAATATTTGATGTTGGAGCCAAACTGAAAATTTCGTAAAATATATAGTTTATTACAACTTTCCTGGTGAAAGCGTTGTAAAATGGTGTAAAGAGGATGTTTTGTACAATGTTTTTTCAAAAAACGTTGTATTAAGCTATATTTATAATTATTAAAAATTACTTAATATTTGTTAATTATAACTATATTGCTATTATTTCTTAATTATAATTTAATATTAGTTATTAAACATTAATTACAATTATAATTATTAAATATTAAATACTAAATAATAAATATAACTTTTTAACTATTAAAAATTACCCATTGATCATTAATTATTAATTAACAATATATAACTTCTTAACTAATTCAATTGTTTACTTCTTAATTATAATTGAATACTAATTATTAATGCTAATTCTTATGTATATATTATTAGTTATCAATTACTAATATAGTATTTATTAAACATTAATTATTATTATTAATTATAAATAATTTACTAAATATACTACTAACTAGTAAATTAATTATAATTATTAAATATTAAATAAGAAAATATAATAATCATTAAATATTAATTATTAAAACAATAAACTTTAAATATTTTATATAAATTTCAATTACTGAATGTTAATTATTTAATGTTAATTATTAACTATTAATTATATTTATTTATTAATTAATATAATTAATAAATATAAAATGTAATTTACTAATTATTAATAATTAAATATAATAAATTATTGAATATGAAAATAATTAATAATTACATATTGTCATTAGTAATTATAAATTATTTATTAATAATCATTAATTATAATAAATTACTAATCATAATTATTAATCACTCAATATATTACTAAATAGTAAATTAATTATTATTTATCGATTATGATATATTAAATATTAAACTATAGTTAATTAATAAATAATAACTATTATAGTAATAGTAATTACTAATCATTAATTATTAATTACTGAATATATTACTAAATAGTAAATTAATCAATAATTAATGATTGTTAATTATCAATTATGAAATTATAATAATGTACTGAATAATAATTATTAAAATTGTAAATTAATTAAATATTAAATATTAAACTTTTCTTATTAAATAATAATTATTTAAAGTTAATTATTAATTATTTAATAGTAATATTTAATGTTAACTATTAATTATTAATTGTATTTATTAATTAGTAAATGTAATTAATAAATATTAAATGTAATTTACTAATTATTAATATTTAATTATAATAAACTATTAAATATAAAAAATAAATTATTGATTATTGGTAATAATTAGTAATTATGAATTATTTGTCTATAATCATTAATTAGTATAAATTATGTCATATATAAGTTGAATTTTATAATTATTATTTATAAATTATTAATTAAGTATTATTGGTTATTAATTACAAATTATTAATTATCATAATATTTAAAGAAATAGTAAATATATTCAAAATAATTAATGTAATTCGGTATTTAATATTTATTTTTTATTTGTTATTAATTATTATTATTATTTTAATTAATTATTGATTATTATTTTTATAATTTAATATTGATTATTAACTTTTATTATTATTTAATATTGATTTTTAAATTTTAATTTATTACAAAATTATTATTATATATTAATTATTAGTTACTATTATTTAATAGTAATTATTATTTATAAATTATTTATTATTTATTTATTGATTATTAATACATAAATTATTGATTATTTTTTATTAGTTATTTAATTATTAATCATTATGTATAAGTTATCGACTGTTAATTATTAAATATTCAATGGCAATTTTTGAAAACTAATTACTATTTATTAATTATTAAGTATTAATTATTTAATAGTGATTATTGGTTATTAGTATTAATTATTATTAATTTTTAAGGTTATTATTAAATATTCTTATTTATTAATTATTTAATAATTATTATTATTTATTAATTATCGGATAGTGATTATTAATATTAATTATTCATTTTTATAATTAATTATTATTATTTAATAGTAAATATTAATTATTAACAAAAAAATATTCATTGTTAATTACTAACTACTAATTATTAAGTATTATTATTTAATTATAATTATTAATTAATTATTACAATGGGCAAACGAAAAAGATTGTAATAGACATTTATTACAAATGATAAAAAAAGAGTTGTTAAAAATAGACATCTATTACAATTGGCAAATGAAAAAGGTTGTAATAGGCATCTATTACAACTGACAAAAATGAAAAGTTGTTAAAAATCGGTATCTATTACAACTGGCAAAGAAGAAATGTTGTAATAGGCATCTATTACAACTGGAAAAATAAAAGAGTTGTTGAAAATAGGTTTATCACAACATTCTGAAAAAAAGAGTTGTAAAAAACCTTTATTACAACTGCCATTTTTTGGCAGTTGTAAAAATACAGTTGTAATATGGTCTTTTTGTTGTAGTGTAAATAAAGGGAAATTTTTAAAAGAATTTAAGCACTGAAATCACTAGTGTTGCTGGGAAATAATAAGGGTGATGACTGCAGCATCATCAGTATCATTTTCGAGTTTCTGTGTGATGGATTTGCTACCATAATAAATTGAAAATTGAAGTTTTGTTGTGATAAACAAATTTGGAATTAAAATCCAAATTGAAATTGATGAATATAAGTGAAATGAGTTTTATACTTATAATATGATTTGGAAGTTAAATATATAAGTTTTATAATTTATAAAATGAGAAGATGAAAGTGAAACCAATTATTAAAATGGTTAAACGAATTTTGTTAAGCAAAAATGTGATATGAATTTGACTTTGGTAAAAGTTAAATAGAATTTATTTTAGAATTGGAACCTGAATTGGACTTATAAGTGGAAAATTAAGTGAAGTTAAACAAATGATGTTTAATTGGAATATAACTTAAGTGATGTTGAATGAAGTTGATTTTGGTGTCAATGTAAATTAATAAAGTGAATTAATGAAATGAAGTGAATTAAATGGATGTGAACTTGAGTTATATAAATGAAATTTAACTTTATTTGTAAAATGGATTAGTAATTGAATAAAATAAACGGATTGAATATTAATCAATCTAATGTGAATAAATTGATATGGAATAATGAATGTAAGTGTTAATTCATTAAAAGCTAATGTAATTGGGAATTGAATAATTGAAGGAAAATAAATTTAATATTAAACCAATTGGAATTAAAAATGTTGAACCAAATTGAATGTGAAATAAAGTAAAGTGAATAAATTTGGTTGTGTTGAATGTACATTGGTTGTTATTTGATTGTTAGTTGATTGTATGTAGTAAATTCGTTAAATATTGATGAAATTGAATTGATGAAAATTGCAATCTATGTGATGGAATTTAAATTGAATGTGAAGTAAATTTAAATAGAAATTAGATTTGAATTGAAAGTGAACCAACTTGAATATAAATTAGTGAATGTGAACTAATTGAAATGAATACATGAATGGTTTGAAATTTTTTTTGAAAGCATTCGAATTCGTTTTGAAACCATATAAATTGCTTATGGGAATTTTTTGATTGCATTCTTATGGAAACGTTGTGCTTGTTATTGAAAATTAATGAAATGTAAATGAATTTCCTATATATGTCACTTACGTGTTTAAACTGAGTAAGTACAGGTGTCGTGGCTGCCGTTCGGTTGATTTGGTTGCGCTAAAATGCTAAATAAATAACTGCTTTGCTTAAAAATGCTAAAAAGGTACGCCTACGCAATAAAATAGGAAATATGAACTGTTTTTCTGCTTTTCCGACCGGGTGGGTCGATGTATACATATTTATGTATATTTGAAATGACCCTAATTATTTACTTAAATTTTTTTTTTCATTAATAAATTTCCTAGAGTCATTTAGCCTTTCTATAAAATTATCCAGGATCCAAATTTTCCCACTAATATATTTATATCAGTTTATTAATAAATATTCACACACATATGAAGATGTATGTGACCCTCTTGCTTGGATCAGAGTGTTGGTAAGCAAGAGTGCATCCTGATTGAATTTGAATTTTCTAGTCAATCAGTACATAGCTCATTTTCTTTTGTTTTGATATTTGGGTGAATCTTATAGTTACATATTATTTATGACTAGTAATTTTTGATCATTCTTTTGGTGTTTACCTGTTAGTTTAACTTAGCAAAGTGATCTTAGATTATATATCAAGCCATCATAATTTTAGTTTAATTATTTGATGTTTGATCAAGGCTAGAGAGAAAATGATATTCACATTTGGGTGAATCTTATAGTTACATATTATTTATGACTAGTAATTTTTGATCATTCTTTTGGTGTTTACCTGTTAGTTTAACTTAGCAAAGTGATCTTAGATTATATATCAAGCCATCATAATTTTAGTTTAATTATTTGATGTTTGATCAAGGCTAGAGAGAAAATGATATTCACATTTATCATTTTCAACATGAGTGATCTTTACCCCAGCCTCTTTTTATATTTAAAACCCAAGCAGTTAAGTGATTCTTTCACAGTTATATTGTTGTGTTTCCCCTAATCAAATCCATCCCCTAATCCCTAAGTTACCTCAGTTATGTACTAATTTAAGGGTTGGTCTTGTAGGTTTAGGAAATCCAGAATTTATGGTCATAAAGCATGAGTGAAGTCTATGTGGTATGTGTGCATATCAGATGTGTTGGGCCTTCTGAACTAAGAAAGCTACCCTAAAAAGTGAATTGCTTAAGTATTTGAAAATGTCTTTGTACATGCATTTGCAAAGAAAGCTTCAGATTTTACAAATGCATTTTCTTCCTTTAAACCCAAAAACTCTGGTCATCTTGATCAACCAGGCCTCATTCCTTTTGAGGTAAGTTAACCTTATGGCTAGGTTGTCCCAAACCTTAATGCCTGTCCATTACAATATCAATCCAGATGCAAGAAACTTGAAAATCCCTTAAGGCACATACACATCATAAACCAGTGTTCAAAATTACATAGTTGCTTTTGTCAAAATATTTCAGCATATAGACACAAAACTCTTTAAAGAATATTCTTAACGAAACTCAGATTTTAACCTCAAAACTTAAAGCTTTTTAAGTGACTCAAGACTGATTAATACAAAATATTTATATATGTATATCCATTTCTTAATTATAGGCAGATATCATCTACAGATCTCTACCATAATACTCAAATATATTTTCTTGCATAAGATTCAACTAAGTCTTCAATTTTTCCCAACTCTAATACATTACCAGAATTCAATTGAAACAACTAAATAAATCAAAACATTCATGATCATTACAGAACAACAAAATCAGAATTATAAAACTTCCAAGATTACATGCAAATAGTTCATTCTAAGCTCTTATTTAATTCTAATTAGCATGCTTATCCAAACATTCTCACTAGCCATAGCAGCTGCCTACTTAGAACCAGCATTCCCTGAAAGAGCATTAGAGGCTGCCCCATTTTAATAAGACACCCCAGATGCCATAAGCAAACAAGGGTCAGATACAAGATCTGGTATGAGCAATATCAGAAATTCCATGATATTAAGTAGTTAAATGAGACATAAGCATTTTGTACAAGTTTGTATAACTTCTCTAATCAATTGGTCTGACTTGTTTCTGATATGTTGTGCATATACATAATCAGTATTAAAACTAATTATGTACACATTTTTTTAACTATACAAGCATGCATGTCAAACAGAGATACTCTTGAACTATCATAGCTCCAATCCAACCAACCTAGGAATAACTCAAGTTCCTACTTCAACAATTTAGGGTTGCATTTACCAAATTAATTCCTAGCCTCATCTGCCATAAAGGAATCACGGGGACACGTTGCGATAAAATAATTCACAATATTGCACAAAGATCTCAGGGCTTAAACAAACCATGTGCCAACTTGCATACTCTAAATATAACAAGCATTCCAGCAGTCTTCTTGGCTCACAATCCTTAGTTTATTTACTAAGTGTTCATGTTAGATCCTATCATGAGATAGCTAGGTGATTAAATCACAATGTACATGAAACATTACAAACATAATTCAAAAACAACTAGCATTCATATCCAGGAGAAATCATATTTTCAAATATCCTGGCTTAAAGAAAATACAAGAATATTTACAACTGTATATAGAGACTAGGCATGTGGGATTATTGTTGTTTCATAAGCAACCATGTTTGAACTAAATTCAAGATCTAGCTTAAACAAGATTTCTGGCTCATGGGCTTTCTATTTGATCAAGGGTTCAGCACTTTGGATATTTCCATTGCACCCTTGAATCTCTTATTTGAGCCTCAGCACTTACCCAAGTGTAATGCAACTCATATACATTTTGATTTCTATATTTTTCATGCCATATCTAAACCAGTTACAAGTATTCTCTATTTACTTTCATGATTTCATACTTTAATATTTCTAGGTGTAACCAAACAGAGCAAATACTCAACCATCAAAACAATCAAAGGCATTCATAAACACCCATTAAGACATCCATTAAAACTATAGTAATAAAATCAGAAATATGTAGAAAATAACATGAACTTGGCTGCCTCATAACAGGACTTAATGCCATGGGTTTAGTGAGATTACTCACAGAAAATGCTCCTCTTGCTTAATCCAGAAAAGAAACCCTTTGAAACTTTGCCTTTCTTCTTGCAATATTTTTCTTCTTTGTTTTCTTAAATGTCTCGGGTAGATAGTGATTTTTCTGGTTTAAACTTGGATTTATAAGAGAGGTTTTCTAGGGTTTTACAAATGTAAAATCTCATTCCTACCCTGGCCAGTATTCATGCATTTTGCATTTCAGATTTTGCTTATTTTTACCTTTAATACCCCGGCCATATGTGATACTTACCTCCCCTTTTACCATTCCAGAATTTCTATTTTGTTTTCTTTCTAAATCATGACAATTGTGTGACATTGTCACTTGTTTATTTTCTAGAAAATCCTCCTTTCTATTTTCTGCCTAAAGCAATTGTTTTGCTTGTAACATGTCTTTTGCTATTTTTATGTTATGCTTCCCCTTGCTTATTTCTTTTTTTTATATCTTCAGTACTTATAGAGATGTACATATACATACATATCTTATCTAGGCTTACTTAACTCCTCTTTAGTTTCAGAAAGACATACACATATATGTGCATACATGTTTCAAATGATTATCTAATTTATCCTGGGTTTAAGTAAAATCTGCTTACTTGTTCAAAACTTGATTTTTCTTATCATCTAAAATAATTCATATAATCCAGAAATCAAATATCCATGTCTGGTTTGATAATCTTCATTACAAAATCATGTTTGTAATGCTTTTTAATTCTTGTTTTGGTTTTAGGAAATTTGGGGTTCTTTCTTGTGCCATATCAGTGTGCACGTGCATACATGCACACACCTGTGTACTTAGCTATTCCCATACATTCCTATGCAATAATTTCATATATTTTCAGAATTTACCCAAAATAAGATTTCATGAATTTCTGGGGCATTACAATCACCCCACCTTTTTAGGAATTGTGTCCTCACAATTTTCTCATTTTTACTTTAAACCTTTCCAGATTTTTTTATATAAAATCTATCAAACATTGCACAAGCAAATAATTCAGTCAAAACAACCATACATATTAAACATTTTAGAAAATTAGAATTTACCTTCCACTGTAAAAAGCTTAGGGTAATCCATCTTTATCTTATCCTCTAACTCCCATGTACAATCATTAGGGTCTAGGCTCCATTGAACCTTCACCAATTTCAGAGTTTTTCTCCTCAACTTCTTTTCCTCCTTAGCTAAAATCCCCACTGGTTCTTTCTCATAGACCAAATCAGGATTTATTTGAACTTGAGTGGGTTTCTCCAGAATCTCCTCTTTATCATGCACCCATCTCCTAAGTTGTGATACATGAAATACATTGTGCATTGCACTCATCTCTTCTGGTAGCTCCAACTTGTATGCTAATGAACCTACTCTTCCCAAAATCTTGTAAGGTCCAACATATCTTGGGGTAAGTTTTCCTTGCTTTCCAAATCTTAGCACCTTCTTCATAGGTGAAACTTTGATGAAAACATAGTCACCAACTTTATATTCCACCTGCTTCCTCCTTATATCTGCAAACTTTTTTTGCCTATCTTGAGCTGTTGCCATCCTTCTCCTCACAAGCTCAATTTTCTCTGTAGTCTCTTTAACATACTCAGGCTCTAAGACAGCCCTTTCTCCCACTTCAACCCAACATATTGGTGACAAACATGGTTTGCCATACAAGGCTTCAAATGGTGCCATGCCTATGGTGCTTTGATAACTATTGTTATATGTAAATTCAGCCAGGTGGAGGTGATCTTCCCAATTACCTCCAAAATCTAATGCACATGACATCAACAAATCCTTCAAAACTTTGTTTATTACTTCAGTTTGACCATTTGATTGGGGGTGGTATGCAGTACTCAAGCATAATTCACTCCCCATGGCTTCTTGAAAGCTCTTCCAAAATCTGGATGTAAAGATTGTGTCCCTATCACTCACTATAGTTTTAGGAATTCCATGCAACCTTACTACTTCTTTCATGAATATCTGAGCTAGTTTAGGTGCATTTCTTTCTGCCTTCACTGGTATAAAGTGTGCCACTTTAGTTAATCTATCAACTACTACCCAAATGCTTGTGTTTCCTCTCTTTGATCTAGGCAGACCATCTATGAAATCCATAGATATATCTTCCCACTTCCACTGTGGTATACTTAGGGGTTGCAATAGGCCTGAGGGTCTTTGGGTTTCTGCCTTGACTTGTTGGCAAGTCATACACTTTGCAACATGCTTGGCTACATCTGCCTTCATCCCTTTCCACCAATAATCCCTCCTCAAGTTTTGATACATCTTAGTGCTGCCTGGATGTATGGAGTATTTACTCCTATGATATTCTCTAAGTATTTCCTCCTTCAATTCTATATTTTCTAGAACACATATCCTACCCTTATTCCTCAAGTAACCATTCTTATCAGTGTGGTAGTTTGCTACTTCTTCTCCTTTTTCTATTAGAGTTTTCTTTTCTAATAAATCTGGAACTTCCTCTTGCATTTTCCTCACTTTCAAAATTAAATCTGATTGCAAAGTTATCAAACTTAATTTTCCTTTACTCCCTTCTTCAATCATCTCCATGTTCACCTCATTGTTTTCCTCAATTTCCAAATCAGTAAGTAGAGATGAATTTCTAAACTCTTCTATCATTAACATGGCTACTTTTGCATGCTGCCTGCTCAAAGCATCTGTAACCTTATTAGCTTTTCCTGGAGTATAAAGTATGTCTAAATCATATGCTGCTAGGAACTCAACCCATCTATGCTGCCTCATATTCAAATCTTTTTGTGAAAAGAGATATTTCAATGCTTTATGGTCAGTGTATAAAATAAACTTAGCACTTAGGAGATAATGTCTCCAGAGCTTTAGTGCATATACCACTGCTGCCAACTCAAGATCATGGGTTGCATACCTTGATTCATGTGGTTTCAATTGTCTTGATGCATAGGCTATAACTTGATCTTGTTGCATCAATACAGCTCCTAGCCCAGAACCACTTGCATCAGTGTAAACAATCAAACCCTCATTTCCCTCTGGTACTCTCAACACTGGTGCATTGACTAAGGCCTCCTTGATTTTACTAAAGGCTTGCTCACATTTCTCAGTCCATATAAAGGGGTTGTTCTTTCTAGTTAGGTTGGTAAGAGATGATGACATCTTAGAAAAATCCTTTATAAATCTTCTATAATACCCTACCATCCCCATAAATGACCTAACTTCTCCTACTGTGCTTGGCCTCTTCCATGCTTGGATAGCTACAATTTTATTGGGGTTCACTGAAATGCCTTTGGCAGATATAACATGCCCAAGGAAATGCACTTCTTCTTTCCAAAATGCACACTTAGAAAACTTTGCTTTTAAATCTCTTTCTCTTAATCTAGACAAAACAAGGTGTAAGTGATTTTCATGTTCCTCTACTGTTTTAGAATAAATCAAAATATCATCAATAAAAATCAATACAAACTTGTCTAAATAATCCCTGAATATCTTATTCCTCAAGTCTACAAATTATGATGGGGCATTTGTCAACCCAAATGGCATGACAAGAAATTCATATAAACCATACCTAGTGTTAAAGGCTGTATACTTAACACTTGAGTCCTCAACCTTCATCTGATGGAATCCAGATGCCAAATCTAACCTAGAAAATATTTTTGCTCCACTAAGTTGATCAAAGAGATCATCAATTCTAGGTAAGGGGTACTTGTTTTTGATTGTAACCTTGTTCAGTTCTTTGTAGTCTATACACATCCTTAAAGTACCATCATGTTTTCTTACAAATACTACTGGAGCACCCCAGCATGAATTACTTGGTCTTATAAACCCTTTACTTTCTAATTCTTCTAGTTGCTTCTTTAGCTCTTTCAACTCACTTGGCCCCATCCTAGTGGGTTTCTTAATGATTGGACTTGCTCCTGGTATGAGACTGATCTGAAATTCCACTGGTCTATGGTGTGGAACACCATTAAACTCTCCAAATACATCCAAGTATTTGTTAATTATGGGGATTTCTTCAATAGAAGGCTCACTGGAATCCTTCTCTAAGTCAATCAAATGATATAATTTCCTTTCTTTGGCCACTTCACACAAAATTGTGATTCTTTGGCCTCTAGAATTTTGTAATGATATGGTGGATGAGTCTAAATTAATTATGGCTTTGTATTGCCTTAACCAGTCTACACCCAATATAACACCAATATTTGGGTAATTTAAAACATATAAATTGGAAATAAAAACATTTCCTCCTATGTTTAATTCCACATCCACACAAATCATGTTTAAAACACTAGAACTTCCTAAGGGGCTTTGCACTAACAAAGGAGTTTCAACCAGTATGCAATTTAATTTAAGCAATGCAACTAATTCATGGGAAATCAGAGAATGGGTTGCCCTTGTATCATACACTACTGATATAGGTAGGGTACAAATAAATAAGGTACCTTCCACTTGACCATGATTTTCTGCAATAGCCTCTACTGTGGATTTGCTTTTGCTCTCCAAACTTGCTAGCATCCCTTGCTGTTTATACTCAGGGCAATTCCTCTTGATATGTCCCTCCTTCCCACATAGGTAGCACTTGAAAGCTCCTCCCTTCAATTCTGGACACCTTGGTTTGATATGTCCTTCTTTTCCACAATGATGACACACTATTTTCCTTTTTGTATCAGTGGTCTTAGTATTATTGGTTTTCTTGCTTTCTGTTTCCTCCTTCTTTTTGTCATAGGGGTGATACCTTCCCTTATTTTTCTTGTTGTTGTTATTCTTAAAACTCCTATACTTCTCCCTCTCCTTGTCATGTTGCTCGAACCTTAAGGCCAGATCAATGACTTGATCAAAGGTTTTATCTGCATATGGAAACATAGCTCTACTAAGTCCTGGGTTCAAACCCTTAATATACCTATCATTCTTTGATGCCTCATCAGCCACAAGCATAGCTCCATACTTAGACAAGCCCTCAAACCTTTGGGTATACTCAGTTACATTCAAGGTTCCCTGCCTAAGTATGATGAATTCTTCAAGCAATAGAGTTTTGGCTGATGCTGGAACAAATCTAGCTTCCAACATCTCCTTAAATTGGTTCAAAGTAATTTCATTCTCAATCCTCCCAGCTATGACTACCTCCCACCAGCTTAAAGCCACACCTTTCAGTTGTCTTGAAGCCACTTGCCTCTTCCTTTGATCATCCAATTGCATGTCATTGAAAATTCTGTCCAGTGTTCTCAACCATCCTTGAATTTCCATCACATTTTCAGTCCCTTCAAAGCACTTGCCTCCCAAATTGGTATAAGTTTTCAATAGTTTGGCTAATTCCTCATGAGGATTCTCTTCCCTGTGCACTGCTCCTTCTCTAAATGCCCTCACCAAATCCTGCAAATTAACCATTGGTGTTGTGTTGGAGGGTCCTGCCTCATGACTTGGTGGTCTTCCTACCATGATTCACTATTCAATTGCATAGCTAGTTAGTCATATTTCTAATTTAATCATTTTCTGCAATTTATTTCTACTATGTATATTTATTTATTTATTTATTTTTAGAATTTTATCCATACAAGAAAATTGAATAATGTATTTATGCTATGTTTTGACAACATAGCTCTGATACCAAATGAAATGACCCTAATTATTTACTTAATTTTTTTTTTCATTAATAAATTTCCTAGAGTCCTTTAGCCTTTCTATAAAATTATCCAGGATCCTAATTTTCCCACTAATATATTTATATCAGTTTATTAATAAATATTCACACACATATGAAGATGTATGTGACCCTCTTGCTTGGATCAGAGTGTTGGTAAGCAAGAGTGCATCCTGATTGAATTTGAATTTTCTGGTCAATCAGTACATAGCTCATTTTCTTTTGTTTTGATATTTGGGTGAATCTTATAATTACATATTATTTATGACTAGTAATTTTTTCTCATTCTTTTGGTGTTTACCTGTTAGTTTAACTTAGCAAAGTGATCTTAGATTATATATCAAGCCATCATAATTTTGGTTTAATTATTTGATGTTTGATCAAGGCCAGAGAGAAAATGATATTCACATTTATCATTTTCAACATGAGTGATCTTTACCCCAGCCTCTTTTTATATTTAAAACCCAAGCAGTTAAGTGATTATTTCACAGTTATATTGTTGTGTTTCCCCTAATCAAATCCATCCCCTAATCCCTGAGTTACCTCAGTTATGTACTAATTTAAGGGTTGGTCTTGTAGGTTTAGGAAATCTAGAATTTATGGTCATAAAGCATGAGTGAAGTCTATGTGGTATGTGTGCATATCAGATGTGTTGGGCCTTCTGAACTAAGAAAGCTACCGTAAAAAGTGAATTGCTTAAGTATTTGAAAATGTCTTTGTACATGCATTTGCAAAGAAAGCTTCAGATTTTACAAATGCATTTTCTTCCTTTAAACCCAAAAACTCTGGTCATCTTGATCAACCAGGCCTCATTCCTTTTGAGGTAGGTTAACCTTATGGCTAGGTTGTCCCAAACCTTAATGCCTGTCCATTACAATATCAATCCAGATGCAAGAAACTTGAAAATCCCTTAAGGCACATACACATCATAAACCAGTGTTCAAAATTACATAGTTGCTTTTGTCAAAATATTTCAGCATATAGACACAAAACTCTTTAAAGAATATTCTTAACAAAACTCAAATTTTAACCTCAAAACTTAAAGCTTTTTAAGTGACTCAAGACTGATTAATACAAAATATTTATATATGTATATCCATTTCTTAAATATAGGCATATATCATCTACATATCTCTACCATAATACTCAAATATATTTTCTTGCATAAGATTCAACTAAGTCTTCAATTTTTCCCAACTCTAATACATTACCAGAATTCAATTAAAACAACTAAATAAATCCAAACATTCATTATCATTACAGAACAACAAAATCAGAATTATAAAACTTCAAAGATTACATGCAAATAGTTCATTCTAAGCTCTTATTTAATTCTAATTAGCATGCTTATCCAAACATTCTCACTAGCCATAGCAGCTTCCTACTTAGAACCAGCATTCCCTGAAAGAGCATTAGAGGCTGCCCCATTTTAATGAGACACCCCAGATGCCATAAGCAAACAAGGGTCAGATACAAGATCTGGTATGAGCAATATCATAAATTGCATGATATTAAGTAGTTAAATGAGACATAAGCATTTTGTACAAGTTTGTATAACTTCTCTAATCAATTGGTCTGACTTGTTTCTGATATGTTGTGCATATATATAATCAGTATTAAAACTAATTATGTACAAAATTTTTTTAACTATACAAGCATGCATGTCAAACAGAGATACTCATGAACTATCATAGCTCCAATCCAACCAACCTAGGAATAACTCAAGTTCCTACTTCAACAATTTAGGGTTGCATTTACCAAATTAATTCCTAGCCTCATCTGCCATAAAGGAATCACGGGGACACATTGCAATAAAATAATTCACAATATTGCACAAAGATCTCAAGGCTTAAACAAACCATGTGCCAACTTGCATACTCTAAATATAACAAGCATTCCAGCAGTCTTCTTGGCTCACAATCCTTAGTTATTTACTAAGTGTTCATGTTAGATCCTATCATGAGATAGCTAGGTGATTAAATCACAATGTACATGAAACATTACAAGCATAATTCAAAAACAAGCTAGCATTCATATCCAGGAGAAATCATATTTTCAAATATCCTGGCTTAAAGAAAATACAAGAATATTTACAACTGTATATAGAGACTAGGCATGTGGGATTATTGTTGTTTCATAAGCAACCATGTTTGAACTAAATTCAAGATCTAGCTTAAACAAGATTTCTGGCTCATGGGTTTTCTATTTGATCAAGGGTTCAGCACTTTGGATATTTCCATTGCACCCTTGAATCTCTTATTTGAGCCTCAGCACTTACCCAAGTGTAATGCAACTCATATACAATTTAATTTCTATATTTTTCATGCCATATCTAAACCAGTTACAAGTATTCTCTATTTACTTTCATGATTTCATACTTTAATATTTCCGGGTGTAACCAAAAAGAGAAAATACTCAACCATCAAAACAATCAAAGGCATTCATAAACACCCATTAAGACATCCATTAAAACTATAGTAATAAAATCAGAAATATGTAGAAAATAACATGAACTTGGCTGCCTCATAACAGGACTTAATGCCATGGGTTTAGTGAGATTACTCACAGAAAATTCTCCTCTTGCTTAATCCAGAAAAGAAACCCTTTGAAACTTTGCCTTTCTTCTTGCAATATTTTTCTTCTTTGTTTTCTTAAATGTCTCGGGTAGATAGTGATTTTTCTGGTTTAAACTTGGATTTATAAGAGAGGTTTTCTAGGGTTTTACAAATGTAAAATCTCATTCCTACCCTGGCCAGTATTCATGCATTTTGCATTTCAGATTTTGCTTATTTTTACCTTTAATACCCCGGCCATATGTGATACTTACCTCCCCTTTTACCATTCCAGAATTTCTATTTTGTTTTCTTTCTAAATCATGACAATTGTGTGACATTGTCACTTGTTTATTTTCTAGAAAATCCTCCTTTCTATTTTCTGCCTAAAGCAATTGTTTTGCTTGTAACATGTCTTTTGCTATTTTTATGTTATGCTTCCCCTTGCTTATTTCTTTTTTTATATATATATTTTCAGTACTTATAGAAATGTACATATACATACATATCTTATCTAGGCTTACTTAACTCCGCTTTAGTTTCAGAAAGACATACACATATATGTGCATACATGTTTCAACTGATTATCTAATTTATCCTGGGTTTAAGTAAAATCTGCTTACTTGTTCAAAACTTGCTTTTTCTTATCTTCTAAAATAATTCATATAATCCAGAAATCAAATATCCATGTCTGGTTTGATAATCTTCATTACAAAATCATGTTTGTAATACTTTTTAATTCTTGTTTTGGTTTCAGGAAATTTAGGGTTCTTTCTTGTGCCATATCAGTGTGCACGTGCACGCATGCGCACACCTGTGTACTTAGCTAATCCCATACATTCCTATGCAATAATTTCATATATTTTCAGAATTTACCCAAAATAAGATTTCATGAATTTCTGGAGCATTACACTATTGTGATCCTACTATGATCGAACCGCGCAAGGGAGACGCTGGCGAATTTTTCGGAAAATTTAAGGCGTTAGAATTTTAAAAAAAAAATTTTGGAAAATTTTTGTTAATGAAAAGTCAATTTCCAAATTGAAATGAAAACGTAGGAATTGAACTAGAAAATGGAAACCACTGTTTTGGTTGAAGTTAAACGGTTTGGAAAAGGTGAATATAAAATTTTCACTAAGTGGATTTTTGAAAAGTTAATGGTTTTGGGGCATTTTTCTTACTTTGTAATTTCGAGGACGAAATTATTTTAAAGGGGAAGTTTGTAACGACCCAGAATTTTTGTCATTTAAAATTCAAATATTTAATTGATTTTAAATATTAATAAGTAAGATTTGGAAGTCGAATTAATTTAATTTCGATATAGTGATTTAATTGGACGATTAAATTATTAATTTAATACCTGATATTGGGTAAGTAATTGAAATCTGGACCAAATGTGTATGAAAATGATTTATAAAGTTATATTAAATCATATTGGAGTTATAATGATGTGTGTAAACTTTTAAAATAAATTTAAAAGTTAAATTGTGAAAATTGAATATTTTAATATTTAATAGACGATTGAAAATAGTCATTTTTCAAACAGTCTCGGATTTCGACGAAACAAGTTTCATCGGATCCGTAATGTGATATTATTGTAAAGTTTCAAATTTCGTGTCAATTGGATTTACCGTTTGTCTGGGGCAAGCCAAAACGCATCGAAATCGGTTTGAATCGGTTTAATTTAAATTGATCGTTTATTTCCGTAACTCACACATACGATCGAATTAGCCTCCGAAACATGTTCCATTGTATTCAGAACGTGGGGTTAACCCTAGAAATGCCAGCCGGCATGCTTCGTTTGGAGTTCGGAAAAATTTGGATGAATAGTGTTTTGGAATATTTTCTATAAAAGCCCCTTATTCCTCACTTTTGCAAAAGAATATCAACCCTAGGGTTTAATACGTTCAGCCGCCAGTTAGAAATTCAATAGCCGAAAATGGCTTAGTGTCTTCCCTCATTCTCTCTAAATCCATCAATCTATACGAAAATTTATCAACTACAAACTTGTAGAGGGTGGTGAGTACATCATATCCAACGGCTATGATTATTTTTCGAGCTATAGATCAATGGCGATTTGATCGTGAAGATTAGAAGTTCACGCGCGTTTTTCGAGGAGGATGGTGAATCGAGTTCGACCGGCTTCGTCCCGAAGGTCGTGCTCGCGTGGGGCTTCGTGTTGGAGGTTGCTGATCGTCGTGGAGGTGGAGGATGGTGGCTCGATAATTGGATGTTGAAGTGGCGGCATGGGTTCCTATTCACGTATGAAGACCTGGGAAGGAGAGATGTGTTTCACGGCCGTGATTTGCTTGGAGGAAATGAACGGCCCAGATCTGATAGGGTTTGAAAAATAAATAAATTTGTAAATTGAATATATATTTAATTGTATAAAGTTTAAAATATCGTAACTTTGTCATACATTATCAGAAAATTACGAAACAAAATGCGTTGGAATCGCAGCGATGCTCTCTACGCAATGCAACTGGTTTGGAATCGTTTGGAGTCAATGAAAATTTTGAGTAAAATTAAACGTCTGTTTAATTTTATCCAAAATAAAACGCTACAATTGTTTTTGAAAGCAAAGGTGAGAACTTCTCACTCAATCGAATGTTTTGTTTCGATTTAAATTTTAAATAGTTAGATTTAAAATTGTTGATAGTGTTGATTGTGATGATTGGTTGTTATTTATTGTGATAAATAGACCCTATACGCCGTATATTAAGCGGATGTTATTTATTAAAAACATATACCACGATAATTTCACATTGAAGTGGAATTGGTATTATATATGTATATAGCAATATATATATTGGAATATGTATATATTGGAGTTGTTGATTTCCCGCATTGTATAGCGGATGAGACCCTATTGCGCCGCATAATAGCGGATAGTATTTTATAAATCCCATATACCGCGATAATTTCACATTAAAGTGAAATTGGTATTGTGCTAACATCTGTGGATGCAGGGAAATAGGTTGGAGGGATCCAACTGGATTCCTCAAATTATATGAATTTGTTTCATATGTTGTATGAATTTGTTTCATATGTTGTGTGATTAATTATTTATAATCTGTGAATGATTATACCTGTGATTGAATTTGTTGAAGGCTATAATTTAGCCGAATGTATTTTTGGTATCGTTGGATACCAGAAATGAATGAAATTGGATTTTTGAAATTAAAATTGGGAATTTTAAGTATATTTCTTCTGAAAGAATTGGTTGAATTTAAAAGAAAGGATTTTAAAGTATAAAGTTGATTTTTGAAACCTTATCGAATTATTTCTAAAATATGGGAAAAGGTTTTTATAAATAGATTTTGAATAGTATTATTTGAAAGCTGAAGAATTTATTTAAAATGGAATTTTAAACGGTTTGGAAGAGATAAAGGAATTTATTTTAAAAGGTGATAAATTTGTTTGAAATCCAAAATTGAAAATTGATTTGGTATTTGAAAATAAATCTTTGGGAAATCAATATGAAAATTATTTTATGTTGCTTGAGAAAATTGATTTGTGTTGAAATGAATTTTGAAATCAATTTGTAATTGATTCGGTGTTTAAAATAAATGTTTGGAAAAATCAATTTGGGTTTTGAAAACAAATTTGGAAATCAATTTGAAAGTTGATTTGGAGTTAAAATATGGATATTTGGAAATTTAAATTCACAATAGAATTTATAAAGAAAAGGGGAATTTGTTTTAAAAATAAACATTGATTTATTTTTGAAGTGTGGAAATAAATTTACAATTTGAAATGTAAATTTGAAATAAATCGATAAGGATTTATTTAATTGGTTTAAATGGACCATTTTGTGATTTGAAATTGGTTTTCAAATGTGAAATGTGAAAATGTGATTTGAAATTGGTTTTTAAATGTGAAGTGTGAAAATGTGATTTGAAATTGGGTTTCAAATGTGAAATGTGAAAATGTGATTTGAAATTAGTTTTCAAATGTGAAGTGTGAAAATGTGATTTGAAATTGGTTTTCAAATTTGAAGTGTGGAAAATATATATCGGGAAGATATTTGAAATTTAATAATTTGGGAAAAATTATTTGAATTGGTTGATTGTTGTGAATGTTGTTGATAGTTAAATAACAGACTATCAATATTTGCCTTTGAAATGGCACTTAATTTGTTTTTAAAACAAATGCGCACTATTCGGGTTAGCCGGGAAAAGACCTTTGTGTCGTATAACCCATTCCGAATGAGTGATACGACGATATGGATCGTATTGAAGACCAGTGTGAAGACCGGGTATTTTCGAAAATGAAAGGACAACCTGTCGAATGTCTCTGCACCGAGTTGCTCCGGTATAGAGATTTATATCACTCTTCTTGTGATGGGAAGTCCGAACGTGATTAGAAATTATCCGGATTGCAAGGGCTTCTTTGGAAGTGCCTTCGGTTCCATTCGATCTCGGAACGGACTTGTATGGATGTGTGTCTGACGTTACACTTTGAGATGTAAAGATGGTTTCTATCAAATACATTTCTATTGGTGGCGGAGAATTTATTCTCTTAGCTTAACACCCTTCTCTAAGACATACGAGCTCAGAGGTTATGTAGTTGATGGTTACTAGTGATACATTCCCAATTTGGTAATATGGCACACGAAGTGCTGTTGATCATTTGTCGATCAAAGCGTTGCTTTGTGAAAAAGCGTTGCTTTGTGGAAAAGCATTGCTTTGTGAAAAAGCATTGCTTTGTGAAAAAGCGTAGCTTTGTGGACGAGACTTCGTCGAGCCTCACAACCCGGTAATGGTCGAAACAGGAATGTTGCGGCAAAGGTTTGTAGGGGTAGCGCCCCCAGGGTATGTCATTTCCTTCTGGATAAAAGGTGATATCATGGTATGGAGCCCAGATATTTTACCTATGTTGATTATACTTTGTGATTGTTGCTTTGTGATTGAGGATCCTCGAATAAAGGTCGGTGACGACCGGGAGATGACATAGCTCGTGTGTTAGTTACCTAGTTACAACTGTACAGCGTGAGGTAGCATCAGTGTGTTAGTTACTTAGTCACAGCTGTATAGCGTGAGGTAGCGTCGGCCTTGTGTTTGCAAAGATCCGGTTAGGATCCGGGGCGTCTTTCCAGAGGAATTTCTATTTCGGTGTAAGGAAGTTCCTTAGCCTGACCATTTGTTGGAAATCCAAATAAACAATACGAACTCTGTACGGTTTTAGTTGTATTACCTGCTATGGAATGTGGCGGTAACCTGCTATTGAACGTAGTAGCTATAGTAGGCATACAATAATGGTTGTATGCTGGCTAAGATTAATATTATATTTTCGAAATGGTTTTCGACACTATGCACTAATGATAATAATATCGAATGATTTTGCGTAGTAAGCATTTTTGACTATCATAAGAAGAAATCTCCTCCAATTCTGCGTTCGCATTGTGTGTGTGGCGGGAGGTCTTATGGTAGTTTCATTTTCCAAAAGCATTGCGAAATTGTTTTGTATTCTTTGTGAAGATAAACTGTTTTAGTTCTCACACCAGTCACCATGACTGACCTGGAGTTTATTGTTTCCTTCCTAAACTCTGGGTGCCCACCAATTTCCACACGGGCAGTCTAGAGTCAGGTTATCAGGTCATTCTTTATTCAGGAGATGCTGTGCAGCTCATTAGCGAGCTGGATGACGAGACGTATCACTTGTATATGATATTATTTATTCCGCTGTGTATTCTGTATGAGGACAAGTTTATATAACTGTCCATTGATGTATTGTTGTTGTAAACTCTGATGATGATGTAATGTATAAAATGATATAGTTCTTTGATTTAAAGATTATTCATTTATCTGTTATATGTTGTTCCGCTGCGAATGTGAGATTCTGATATTGTTTCTGTTTCTGTGTTCTTCTGTTGTTTCTTCTTTCTTTTTCTTCTATCTTCTTCTACCTCTTCTTTTTCTCCATAACAATTCGGTTTTCCGGCATTCGATTGCTCGGCAGTTGATACAGTGAATGTATTAATGTCGATTTTCGAGCGACGAAAAATCGCGTTCGTTACAATATCTGATCTCGGTCTGTCCGAACTGATAATGATTGTTTTAAAATAAGCTAACATTTGATAGGCGGTTATTTAACTATCAAATAAACAAATAATACAACTGGAGGTTTAATTCCCTAAGGGAAAATAACATTAGCTAAGCACAAAGCAACCCTAGGACTCTTAAATTAACTTTTTATTAATCTAAACCACATTGTAGATACTTATATCAAATATCTTTTACAAAGATATATTTCAAAACATTTCATTTTGCCAAAACTTAAAACCCTTCCACATGCTTATATTAATGGTTTAGGTATATGCATAATTCACTGTATTTCAATACTTAGAAAATGTACTCATATACTTATTTCAACGGTATAAGTATACCTACAAATCTTAAGAAAGATTTTATTCCAAAACCACAATTAATTGGGTTAAAACGGAGTCGTTGAAAACAGAAATAATAATAACCCAAATATTATTCCATCGGTGTTAAGTAAGGAAAGAATGTTCCCTACCACTATAATTAAAAAGGCCAGTCACGAAAATCACATCCCTATTTCAAATAGACTCTTATATAAAAATCCCTTTCAAAATTATAACTCAAATTCATTTTAGAATTCCTTTCACGAATATTATTTATAAATCTCTGTAAAAATATATATAACATAATTTCAACCTCCTTTTAAACTTCCAAATTTAATTAATAACTCCTTCATAAAAAACCTTTTATATTATTTATAAAACCCCTTTATAAAACTCCTTTTATAAAATATTATTTATAAACTCATTTTATAAAACTTCAAATCCATTTATACAACTCCTTTGTAAAACAAAATTCCTTTTGTAAAACAAACTCCAATTATAAAACCAAACTCTAATTATAAAATAAAACACCTTTTATATTTATAAAATTCTCTTTAAACAATCCTTTCATATTTATAAAACACCGTTTATACATTTTCAAATTTATCACACTTCTAGTATCCAAAATAGATCCAACTACTTTCTCTAAAACGACACTTCCACATATTATTATAAATCCACAAATGTTATTTATTTCTCAAAATTTATTAAATGGAAGTATCTTCTCTTTATAAATATCAGTTGTAAGACTCTCCTTCAATTTACAAAATACCATTTATAAGCTATACTTTTATTTTCAACATTTTATATAAAATGTCTCATAATAATTATTTCAAAATATTTCCATCTTCTATGAAATAAAAATAACTTTTAAATAAAAGGTAACTCCTTTTTATTTACTTTTTAAAAATTAAACATTTATTATTATAATAATTTTTATATAAAAACCAATACTCCTAAAATAATTATTTTAAACATTTACTTAAATAAATATATATATATATATATTAGAAAGAATAAATAAGAAATTTTGAAATAGAATAGAATAGTTTTAAAAACTCGTTTATATTAAAATATCATAGAAATTCCAAAACAGTCAAATTTAAATCATTTCCCAAATCAAATTGATTCCAAACCAAATCAAAAATTAATAGTATTCCAAAATACTAAATCGAGGCCCAAAGTTACAATAGCACGTAATAAATGCTATAACTACCCTTTTCTACTTAAAAGTTCAATTTTCACATATGTCGGTGTCACATATAATATGGCAGAACAGTTAAATTTTCAGCATTTAACAATCTATATCACAGTTATATAACTGAAATAAACCAACAGGTAAATAACGGGAAATTATAATCACTAAGGTGAGAAATCCGGACTTCTCAACAATTTTCCCAGTTTTTCAATTTTAAATACCAATCGCTTATAAAAGCGAATATTTTAACTAAATAGCCAATAATTTTAATCAAACACAAACAATAAATTTTATCTACTATATAATATACTGATTTATCAAAAGAGGTGGGTTATACTCACCGAAATTTCAATTGGCGCCATAGCATTTCGATTTGAACTAGATGTATGATATTAGCCCAAATTTCAACTTGCTCCAAATTCAAACAAACCAGTTCCATCGCGAAGCTTTCGCCTTTACTAATGCAATGCAAAAAGTTTCGTCTCAATTGGATCTCGTATGAGAGAGTTATTAAATATATAAATTATCAATTTTTAAATAACATTAATTAATTGCTTAATTACAATTCAAATATCATTACCCTTAAATAATCCTTCCCTCCCATTTCCTAATCCCCTCCCCATATTCAAATGCATGCAACCGAACCCACTGGTGTCAAGCATCATTTTCTACTGATATAAAGAACTGCTTGGTGGTTTCACGATCCAACTTCGCCATGACGTTTGTCAACCGAACCCAACCCGCTACAAACCATAACCTCACCACCACCTTTCCCAGCCAAGTCGTGACCTGGACAACCCCAAACATGCCCAAAAACATCGTGCGACCCAAACGACGATTGAACCCTTAAAAATTCCACCGTCGACGCTAATCGAGACTCCTAACCCAATTCCAAACTCCTTTTCGCCTAATTCACTTCTAATTTGCCAATAATCCAAACCCTAGTCTAAAAGCACCAAAACCATCCTCTGTAAAACTACCGCACCTACCATCCCTTCATCGAACATGCTCAAACTCGTATCAATTTGTTGATCTAGGTTAAACTAACTCAAAGATTCAAGTTTTCCATTTTTCTGATTTTTATTTTAATTGTTTTTGAATTTAGAAGCAAGTGGATCTATGTTTGTTTTTGCTTCAAAGTGAAAAGGAATGAAATAGTAGAGTTGAAAAAGGATAAAAGGTTCTGATTTGGCTAAGGGTATAGTAATGTTTGATTTGCAAATTCCGGCATTTCGTTGCATATATTTTCGTTCGCGCATGGACTCTGAATAACAAAAGAAAAACTATGGTCGCGCTCAAAACAACGATGCGAGTACAACAATAATGATATACACTAGTTATTGGATTCTGTTAAATCACAAAAACACTACCGTTTGCCGATAAAACGTCAAATGAATAATTTCACTATTTTCCAAATTAAAAATTATGGAAAAATCAAATAAACTAAATTAGAAATACGTTATAAAAATTGAACCGTAAAATAAAAATAGATTTTTCTAATAATTTATTTGAACCATTAATTACTGTAAATAAATTTACAAAATAAATTCATCGTTATTATTTATTTAATTAAATGAATTAAATAAGCTATTAAATCCATTAAATAAATATTCAATTAAAAATCCAGATATTTAATTCACTATTTAAATATCAAATTCATCGATTCAAAGATTTTAAATAATCTATATACTCGAATTCAAGTTATTAAATTATTAAAAACCAAATATTTCAATATTTATTTTAATTAAATATTTCAAAATCACATTGCCAAATTCTGAGTCGTTACATATAATTTCTTAGTTAAATAGGTTATTATTTTTGTTAAAATCCCCCTTAGGAAGGTAATTATTGTTAAAGGTGAAACAGGAAAGATTTCTTATAAGGCCTTGATTATGGAAATGGTGGTAATAATATATGTAGAGTTTGATATAGATTATGACTAAGTTATAGGTATGTGAGGTCAGTCAAAGGCACATGGAAGTCTACCCAGCTAATCTGGCTACCTGCAGTGTGACTTTGTGGATGATATGAGACATCGCCTATAATAAGTAACTACGATGACGCGAGGCTAGTCCCGAATTATGTAGGGCAAATCTGCCTAGCTAATCAGGCTACTAGTACCTACGAATAATCAGGCTAATGTGAGACATCATTGTGGGGTACAGGTCATAATACGAAGGTTCTGCTTTAGAGATTAAAGGTAATAAGTGATTACATGAGGGCCTGCCTCTTATTTACGTAGGTAGCAGTGAATGGTCGGGATTATGGGTTAGGCACGGTAGAGGATATCTCCGAAAAAGGGCATGCTTCAATGGTAAGTATTAAGTCAAGCGATTCCATGTAATGTCAGCTAAATAGTTACTAGTGAGGAGTTCGCCTTGGGATTATAGATAGTAAATGACGTGGGCCTCCTTTAAATAAGGTATTAAATGGTCGAAGTCTGCCTAATTCCCATTAAAGGTATTAAGTGACTTGAGTACTATCTCTTACACTGATAGGACATTATGGACGATAGATATGGCTTATTGGGATGATAGCAAGTTGGCTAGGGATTATGTTTGGAAAGACTATTTATTTATGTTTGAGAAATGCCTTTGGGCTTATATTTAAAAAGACTTAAGGTGCAGGTAGAATACGTAAGAAATATTCCTATATAAATTATACTGCCAAGTACTAATATGGTAAGGCTTGAGATTTTTATTCACCGGACATATGTTGTTCGGACTCCCTCCTCATTACAAGAAAGGTTAGAAAAGATGATGTTGAAGGTGAAGGCGTAGAGTAAGCTAGTGGCAGTCTATCTATTTGATAGTTCATGTTATTTTCAGATGTACCCATCGGAAACCATTGTATTTTAAAAATGATGTACCACAGATATGTAACGGTTATTATTAGTTTTTATAACATTTGAATTTTAAATGAAATGGGTATTGTTTCTGTTATTATATTTTATCCATCCATTGTGAGTTCTGAATGCATAGATAAATAGCTCTATATTGTTCTTTATACGAACCAACAGCCAGCTTTGAAATGGATCTAAGTTTCGATGGTCCTTTTCTGTGTCGGAATTTTGGTCCATTTCAGAGCAGGTTGTTACAGTTTACTTTTGCATGTTTATGTAGCAAGGCAGATGAATGGCTTCCCCCAGATGATGATCGTCGGTCGGCCGTTGACAACACTTGAGGAAAGCTAAACACTGATAAGGATCAAGAACCAGGCTATAAGGGATGCACCAAGCTAGTTGTAAGATGACAGGATGGGATATGATGAAGTTGGGCTAAAGGCAGATCATGCTTAAACCAGTCTTGCTTAATGAATTACTTGTTGAAGACACTTTGAGTTAGGCCGGTTGGTTACTGCCAAAGTTTGTTGAGGAAAGTTGAATGGTGCCAAGGACCAAGTTGTAAGGGAGGTGCCATGCCGACTATGGGATGACAAGATGGGCTGCATAGGAGTGTTCGAAGGTGGACTATGATGAAGTCGGGCCAAAGACGGGTCGCATTTGAGTCGGTATTGTCTGCTGAGTTGACTGCAAAAGCCATCTTGAATTAAGCCGGCCGACACTAGACTGAGGTTTGCTAAGTAGGTGTATTATCTTAGGACCAAACTATCTTTGGGACAACATGTACTGATTAGGCTAATTTGTGCTGGGCCAGCTTAGGGTATGTCGTACTATGCCTAGTTGGCCTGCAAATCATATCTACGATAAATTTGAGCAACGGTTGCGGATCGGGTTTTTCTTGCATGCGATGGTTCATTTATAGTGTTAATGATCGATGAATTATTTTCATTTTTGAAAGGATGAAAGGAATACATACAACCTTGCAAACAAACCAAGGATTATCTTATAAGAATAGGTTTTGTACTAGACATCTAAAGACAAATTTTCAAGATGCCATTTTTAGTGACAAGAAGATATTAAAACCACTAATATAAGAGCATACAATTGGTTATAGAAAAGTTTAGGTAGCAAAGATGAAAAATTTGCATTGTGTAAAGAGGATGGTGGTCGATTTTATGTTATGACTACTAATGCTTCAAAAAGTTTAAAAGGTGTGCTTAAAGGTGCATGATCGTTCCATGTAAAAGCTTTTGCTGCACGTACCTTCTTTCGTTCCATGGATTATGTCTATGAAAGAAGAGAAACTGCTATCCACCTGCAAATTGAATAATTCAAGTCATACCATGGTAAATGTCATCCACCTGCACAAAATAATGTTAATTAGTATATATTATAATTCATTCTATTTTGTTAATTGCTTTGTATACATCAACATTCCCTTCAAGGAGAGCTCTAGGTGTGTATGGATCAGTCAAAAATGGGTACATCTTTGTGATGCAGGACATAGCGATGTGTAATTTTTTAGTACTAACTAATGTATTCATCTACAATCAGCACTCTCCCCTCTTGCAGGAACATATGGCGGTGATTCCAAGAACCAACGGTCATACATTACTCCCCATCTTATAAAAGAAACATTTTCTGGTAAGTGTTGTAACATATCAAACTGGCACATCACTCTTTTGAAGAGATGATACACTATATCACTAAGACATATGCATGCATTCAGGGGATCACAGAAAAATATATATTTGCACACATTTCGGGGGAGTATTGCATTCATCTTTACAATCGATTACACAAATGCATATAATGAGTTGTCATCATAAAAAAGAGGGAGAATGTTAGAGAAAGATTACCGGAATTTTGGTGTCAACAACTTCATACATCATCTATAGCAGAAAAATAGAAGAGGTCATATCAACAGAGCTATATATTGAAGTGGAGAATGCTTGCAACCTTATCAAGGTATCTGTGAAAGAAATTTCCATTGAATAATTTATCATTTTGAGTTCATAGTCATAGCTATAACATGTTAAAGCTCACAAGAATCTCACCATAACATTCCAGCGCTTTAAATTTGGTAAAAATAATTTTTATGATTTTTCCAAAGTTATTTAATTTTTTTAAAGCCCCACTTTAAGTTTTAGATTTTTGAAAAATAAAAACTTGTACACAGATCCACCAATGGGGCCAACCAATGCACCGGTGGCACAGGTTTTACAAAAATCTAAAATAGCAAGAAAATTTTAAAACATCGCGTCTCTTGAAATGGTCACGATCTTTCCTTCAGAGATTCATGGTGATAGTCACTTCTCTTCAGCAAAATTTTTCAAAATCTCTATATAAGTATAGCTTTTGAAGAAATCACAAGTTGCTTTCTGTTCTTGCTCTCTAACTTTCAAAAAGCATTTGATTTCTAAAGCAATCAAAATCGGTGCTCTTTCAATTCATAAATTAGTTCTCTAATTTCTATTTATCCTAAAACTCTTGTATTTAATTCCAAAATGATTCTTATGTTATAGGACCCTTATACTCACGTCGGTAAATCAATATATTGAGGTATAATTGTCGTCGAAGGTTGTTTCCTTTCCAAGTTTGCGAAAAGACCTGTTCAGCGGCTCGAGCACTGTGTAAACCTATTCTTCTGGGTGAAGTGAGGGTGTTAGCTAGTGAAAAGGCTGAATATATATTTTGGGACTAGACGTAGGATGGTGCTTCAAACCAGTATAAAAATTCTAGCGTGCTAGTTTATTTTTACTTTATTTTACTTCATCTAGTTATACATACAGACATACAGACACACACACACACACACATAATTCCTAAGCCCTAGCTTCTCTTAGGAATTCAAATTCAAGTTATAAATCAAAGTGAAGCTTAGGTAAGAATCCTCTTCATCTTCTCCATCTCAATCTCTCTTCAATTTTCAGAAATTCCTATAACTTAACTTAGGAAATTCATTTCATTTGATAATAGATTGAAGATTCTAGAGGTGTTGTTGAAAATAAATCAATCTTTGCTTGTTTTAGAGCTTCTCATTTCTATATTTGGGTTTAAAGGTGAGTTCTTGAACTCACATCTATGTTTATAGATTTCATTGTTGTTAGGTATGAATTCCTAACATCTATTTCATATTCATTTGCTTTGATTTGAATTGATTTGGTGAATTTTCCAATTTTGGTATTTTGAAGTCAAAATCTTTAAAGATCCTACCTTGGATGTTTGGACATGTTTTTGGTGGTGTATCGAAGAGCCTATAGGGCTGGGTTGTCGATTGGCATAAATCCCTAGCATCCATCGCTCGTTCGATCGCTTCCGGTTTGGATTTTTTCCCCTTTTTGGACTAGGCTAATTTTTGCCTAGTAGGAAAATCCAGACATCTGGAAGAAAATCCAAACGTCTGAAAGGGGTTCCTGGAAAAAGAAAAAAATAACAAATGCAGAAAAATGGCAGAGACAAAATCCAGACGTTTGGAAGAAAATCCAGACGTCTGGTTGAAAAATCCAGACGTTTGGAAGGGGTCCCTGGAAAAAGAAAAAAAAAAAACAAATGCAGAAAAATGGCAGAGACAAAATCCAGACGTTTGGAAAAACAGCCAGACGTCTGGTCCTGTGTAGTTTTGCCTATTTTAGCTGTTTTTTAGTGGATTTCCAATTTTTATCGATTTTTGTTGATCCGGTTAGTTGTTGTCAATTATTATCGACTTTGATGACTTCATTTATGGATTTTTGGGAATATCCATTTGATTGGATTTGATATCGGTTTTTATGGTTTGAATTCACGTCATCGAATGTGGATTTTTTGTGATAGATTGTTTTTACAATCATTTCTGTGATTTGTCACTTTTAATACAAAGGTTTCTATACTAGTAGTAAATACTCAAACTCTTTCACAAAAACGATTTCAACGTTACTTTTAATACAAAGCTTGTTCTTAAAACTATTTTCTAATCTATTAGTATATAAAAACATTTACCTCATTTGTATGAGAAATCTAATTAAACGACTTCGCAAAACAAGTGGTATGAAACACTTGTGTTTACATCGTCGGTTAATTCTTGGACTTGTTCAATTGAAATCTCGTGACAATTTTCGAGTGGAAATCTACAATCTGTTCGTAAATATTTAAGTTAAGCCAGTGGTTATGGGACAAGCAGCTAAACTCATTTATTTACTAGCTTAGTGTAATTTACACTTCTTATTGATCAATGGTGATCATTTTATGATTTAGACTAGCGATGTGCGATGTCTCTTTGTCCGCGTGGGGGACTATACCCCGTTCTGTTGAGCTTCGTCTCATTTTTTGTACGCTAGCAACCTATGGGTTTTATGGAGTTCGGTACATCGGGCGTAACGCTGTACTACATCGTTGTTCCGGCTTATTGGATTTCGGATCATCGAGCATAACGCTGTACTACGTCGTTGTTCCGGCTTATTGGAGTTTGGCTCATCGGGCGTAACGTTGTACTACGTCGTTGTTCTGGCTTATTGGAGTTCGGCTCATCGGGCGTAACGTTGTACTACGTCGTTGTTCCAGCTTATTGGAGTTTGGCTCATCGGGTGTAACGTTGTACTACGTCGTTGTTCCGGTTTATTGGAGTTCAGGTTCATCGGGCGTAATGCTGTACTACGTCATTGTTCCGGATTATTTGAGTTTCAAGTTCCTCGGGCATTTCGATGTACTACGTCGTGGCACTGGCTCTATGGTTAGCGACTATGGAATAGCGTTCCGTTTGTGATACACACGTTGGTGAGTTTTCATGCTCCCGTTTGTGAAAGGCCTCCCCCTTTGTGTTTTTTGGATTTCTAATTATTGATTTATGGAATTTATGTTTCGCCAATTTTTGCAATTGGCATTGATATGTTTTGTCAATATTTGAGGTTTCGTGAATAAGCTAAAGAATATGATATTCTTTTTGGATATTTGAAGAGATTTGGGATATTATATGATTTTAGTTGTTATCAATTGTATACTTGTCACAATATGGCATTATTGCTATCATATATTTATGTCATATCTCTTATCCTATCTCATCTTATATGATATTATAGCTAGACTGATCCATTTATTATTTTTCTTCTTAAATAATACTCGGGTCAGACCGAGGTGTTACATGTGCTTCCACTTTACTTCTTAGCAGGGGCTAGCTTCTGACTTTTGGCTAACTATTTTAGCTTAGTAGTTTTTGCTTTTATACATTTGATATAGAGACTCCTTGATGTATACTTATTCTTTTGTGATGTTGTGGATCTTGTTTGACCACTACTTTGATGTACACTTCTATGTGTTATATTCATATTTGTTTCTGCCTTAGTGATATAAATATCTATGACTGATTTTGTGTTGTGCTTATTTTATATTTGTTTTCGAAGATCACATAGCCACTATATAGTAGTTTTGAGTTTGTGTTTGATGTGTCAGATTTCCTCTTGAAACGAAATGCATGTAATACTATCTAACATATCGGTACTCGCACAGAGCAATTACACAAATGGTCGCTCCTCAACAGCCTTTCTAACGACCCATATTTTTGACCGTTCAAGTCGACAAACATACACACATGCCGACTCAAACAATCCAAAATATAGATAGTTATTGGGGTTAAGTAAGAAAAGAAAAGAAAGAACAGAAACAAACTCAGAATCTCGCAGCGGAAGGAACAAGATATAATAATAAAATAACAGTTCATGAAGCTGTTAAATAAATAAATTTGATTATTATTATACATCATAAATCAGAGTTACATACATATCAGAGATAATACAACAATGCAGCGGAAAAATAATAAAGTAGTGGAATACAAATGATATAACACCAAACTCCGTCTTCGTCCTCCAGAATAAGCCTTCAACCTAATTTGAAATGCTCAGGCTGACCCGAGCGTAATGAAAAGACAAAACACTCGAGTCAGGACTAAAATATCTCATGTAGGTTAAATCGAATAAGTAAATATGAGTGTGACGGCGTCGGAGATGTTTACGGGTTTTAGACACCTCCTATCCAGTGTTTAACGTGCGTGCATTAACTTAAGAGATGTTCGGGATTTCCATCTCCTAAGGATCCGTTAAACTATCTACTATGTAATAGAATACGCTATATACGATAATGTCTATCATAAAGTAAAATATCAAACTAGCGTTAAGCCATGGCCCATTCCACCCTTAACACATTTTTATTCCCAAGAGCATATACAAGACCGTAGTTTCCCCAAAACCGGAAGTCACCAGAGGGCAATCCATATACTAAAGGTACAAACCAAAACGTAGTGGTCGTGAATAGAATAATCAGTATGACAAGGTACATGAGGCGATACCAACTAGGATACTAGTAGTTGCGTGATCCGGACTGATATTGGGCATAGCAGCTACTACCCCAACACCGCGAAACAACACTCCCATAATCGCGGGGTGCACCCAAATCGAATCACAAAAGTAATAGACATGGTATCGAAGGAGTGTGTCTGCTAGAGATGGCGATCCTCAATGGCCCGGCGCGGCTCCTGTTTTAGTCATGTCAGGGGTCATCCAATACCGTTCTCTTTCTTCAGTCAATGCGTTCACCAAACCATCCACTTCGTTCTGGATCAACACTCCGCGAATATAGTTATTAAAGTGGTTTTCGGTATCGACAGAGAGTATGTCCATATCCGATCCCGGTCTCTTTAATAACTACGTTATATTTTCACACCGGTTGGATCTTTTACATCCTCAAAATCAATTCATAATTGATTATCAAAAATATCATATTCGCTTCAAAGATCAAATCCTTTTCAAAATCATCATATCTACTCAAAATATACGATTTCATTTCAAAAATCATTTTCGCCTCAATATCTCATTTCAATTTCAAAATTGTATCAATACGATATCACTTTCACTTCAAATAAATCCATTTCCAAAATCATATCACTCAAAATATACGATTTCATTTCAAAAATCATTTTCGCCTCAATATCTCATTTCGATTTCAAAATCGTATCAATACGATATCACTTTCACTTCAAATAAATCCATTTCCAAAATCAATTTCAAATACATATTTGAACCACAAAATAAGCCATTTCAATTTCCATATATCTCAAAGCTTTAAATATTCACATTTCAAAACTAAATTTGATAATTCCATTTATATCCCAATTTAATTTCAATTCAATTCCAAATTAATTAAATCTCAATTTCAAATTAATTTTCATTTTCAAACTCAAACTTGAAATATTATTTCATATAAATTTCCTTAGAAAGATTCAAAGTTCGATTAAAAGTCCAATCTTTTAAAACAAATCAACTTTCGAAAATTTACGTCGTATTTCAAATTTTTTCTTAAAAATATAAACTTTGAATAATTAAACAATTTCATTTACCAAGTTTAAATTCCAACATCTCGAGCTTCAATTCAAAATAATTCAATTTCCATAAATTGGATTTTATTCTTAAAATCAATTTATTTAAATAATTTCAAAACAACTTTTAAAATCATTTAATTTAACCAACCCGGTGTCCGTATATAATTTTCTAACCTATGGCCAAGTGGATAATTATTTCAATTTTAATTTCTAGGATGGATATATATCATTTCAATCCAAATAGATGTCATAGGTATATCATTTCAACCTATTCCTTAATTTATTCGAAATGATTCAGTTTACAGTTTTATATGCAATAGACAATATACATGATGATAGCATGATATATCAAAATAAATAAACAACCAATATCGACCAATAGCATCCATCACAACCAATTAACCATAAAGCCAATAACATTCACAATAATTTTATAATTATCAATATCGAGTAATATACTGCCAATTTAAATTTAAATTTATTTTAACGGTCCATTTAAATTCTATCAATTAATTCATATATCAATACAGATGATAATTAAACCTACCAAACAACAGCCAATAAATTTTCATATCACTTCAGAATATAAATTTAACTAACAAAAATTTATTTTAGTCAATTGTGAGCGTATAAACACTCACCTTTGATTTATCGACGATTTAAAATCGAAATAAAGGTCCAAATTTGAACGGTCTCGGAATGCAACCAAACCAGCTCCATGTTGTCCGGAATTCCGATACGAACGCAATGGAGAAAACCGCGCGTCGATCCGAGCTTGTATGCAAAAGTTATGACGATTTATGCGATTGAAAACAATTAAAAAAAATAAACAGAAAAGAACACATTTTACCTTGCCACGTCATCACCCTCTCTCACTCAACATCTCTAGGCACGCACGCACGCACTACCCAAATCATCCCCGTTTGACCGCCAATTTCCACCCTCTCCGACCATCGTACGCTCCGCCGCCAACGCCAATGCGTTCGCCGTTCCTTCCTCCATCTATCGGCACCACTCGCCCCTCCTAAAATGACGCCTTCGGTCGCCCAAAAACCACAGCCGCCGCCACCAAAATCGAACCCTAGTTTGAAATTTCCCAATGATCCGACCGTCAACTCGCGAAATCAACCACACAGATGCACTCCCCTTCGTTCCCTCTTCAAAACCCAGAAATGGTTCGTCGATCCGTCGATGTTCATCGACACGCGATGAACGGTCGAAAATTGATTTAGAATTTCTGGACAAACGATGCATCGAATTGGAAAACGAATTTCAGTTTTGAGATGCGTACATCGAAAGCTTCGATATATAATTTTTTTGAATTTTTTTGAGGAGTTTGAATTTTGGCTTTGATTTTGAATTGCAATTGATATTAGGTATTTGTCTGCCATTGAGGAGGAGAGATAGTTGGAATATACGTACAAACAAATGAGAAATAAGAGTAGGCTAGGGTTTATAACCGGGTATTTATAGACAAATTTGAAATAGAATGGATCGGATAAGATAGATGTACGCGCTAACGACCAAGTGGCCCAAAAAGCCCGTTCTGACTCCGGAACGAAATTGGGTCAACCCATATATCAAAATAGATGTTTAAAAATATTTTAAATGCAATGAAAAAGGTTTCAAGTCCAAATTCCATCGTATGAAGAAGTTATGCTAAAAACAATATTTTCCAAATTGATTTCAATTGATTTCAATTGCATTTATTTCAAGGCGTTTCGAGTTCATACGATCAAACGACAAGCCCGATCGATACGAAACTTGAAATCCTACAATAATTCACCGTTACGGATCCGATGAAACTGGTTTTGTCGAAATTCGAGACAGTTGTAAAAATGGGTATTTCTACTGTTTAATTTCAATATAGAATTCCCAATTTTAAATTATTAACTTTTAATCAAATTTCAATTGTTCACAAATTTCATTTTTAATTTCATAGTAATTAACAATCTTTTACAATGCAGTTTTCCATTATAAATCCAGTATAAAAGATTACATTAGATTCAGCGTTCAATTATATTGTAATTCAAATTCAAGTTATTTAATTCCAATTGAATTCTTTTATTTCGATTTACACTTTCATTATTAAATCAACCATTTACTAATACATTATTATCAATAGTTTATAATCCATTTACTTTCATTTTCTTCAGCTATCATCTTATTTAAATCCACAGTAATATTAAATCACATTCATTTACGTTGATTTCAATAACATAAACTTCAATATTAAATGTAACATTTTATGTATTTTGCTGTTTACAATCAAATTCAATTCGTTTCAATCACTTGTTACACTCAAATTTAAATCTTTACTTACGTTCAATTATAAGTTAACATCTTTATCAAATTACAGTTTCAGTTATTATCTGATTTCAATCAACTATAATATTAAGTTATATTTATTTATATTAATTTCAATAACATAAACTTCCACTATTAAATCTACCATTTTATTTATTTTTTGTTTACAATCATAACCAATTTGGTTTACAATCAAATTCAATTCATTATTTACATTCAATACAAGTTAACATCTACATTTAATTTACAAATAAGTTATTTCAGAATTCAGTTTTGTGTTTTAACTTGTAATTCACATTTAACAACACAAAATTTTATTTCCTTCGGATTTTTATCCAAAATTTTTATTTTAATTCGTATTTTTAAAGTGTTAAAAATACAGGTCATTACAGCCTTATTCTTTGTGCTAGTCGACGGCATTACCACGTAGTGTCCTTGGCTAGTGTGAGTATAGAGGTGGGGCGTCACAACGAAGACGTGGTTTTGTATATTGTATTATTAGTAATTTTCTGCTGCATCATTATTTGGTATGTTGTGATTGTACTCTGATTATGTTGTAAAAATTATGTAATCAAATGTATATTGTAAAACAGCTTCATGAACTATTTATTTGATTATTATATTTTGTCATTCCGCTGCGAGATTTTGTATTTTGTTTCCCTTCTTTTCTCTTATTTTCTTATTTACCCTATTGATAATCTACTCTTTTGAATGGTTTGAGTTAGAGATGTGTGTTTCCCTTTATTTAAAGAATTAGTTCTTTTGTGTCATAAATTAACTAAAACTATTGACGATCTAGAATTGAAAAATAACAAGTTGAAAAGCAAAAAATTTAAACTTCATCTGAAAAATGATTAATTAGAAAATGAGCTTGAAAATATTAAGAAAATTGAAATTTTTGACTGCGAAAAATGTTTGAAATTCCGAAAAGAATTTGTTCATTTTAATGAAAATTTATAAAAGCTTGAAAAAGAAATTTAGATCTTTAAGGAGAATTAAACTGAGCTGATTTGCAAGAAAAACGCTTTACAAAAGGAGTTAGAGAATTTTGAAATTTTCAAATGTGGAAAATGTGAGGATTTCAAAAAAGAATTAATTAAAATTAAAGAATATTTTATAACCCTTAAAAATAAAAATGTGATTTTAAAAAATAGCAAAAATAAAATTATTGAATCAAATCACGGTTTGAAAAAGGAGACTGAAAAACTCAAGGATTTTGAAATCCTTGAAGTTAAGACCAAAATTAAAGAGCTCAAAAAAGAAAACACGATCTTAAAATGGAATGATTTTGAAAAGAGAGAATGTTATTAGTCATTATTCTAAGCTAATAAATGAGAATAATCTTTTAAAATCCAAAGTTAATGAACTTGAGTTGACTTCTTAAAAAAATTCACTAGAGAAAAATCATTTAACATGTTATTAAGAAATCAACTCTTTATGAATAATAGAAAAGGACTTGGATTTGAAAACGTGCAGTTTATAAACAAACGACTAGCAACGCCGCTAGGGGAAGACGTTTGTTTCCTAAATGTGTGAAGTGTGGTAATATTGGACACAATTACAACAATTGCCGAAATAGAAACATAAACAAACCAGTCAAACAAATTCGGTTTCTAAGGATACGATTATTAATATTAACGGTCAACTATATAAGCAAATTTGGGTACCAAATATTTCAAATATAAACAAAAGTGGTCTTACATCTCTTTCTATGCCACACACTTCTTTTAATATGTAGGAACAACGATGGCTAAGGAGCAGCTACGATGGAAGTATATTCCGATTTGTTCTACATAGTTGATGAGCGATAATTGTAATATTCCTTAGCCTAGGAAAATGAAGTTGAGATCCACTAACTTTGGATAAAAATGGCGAATACAAATGCAACTTTAAAGATAAGGGAAGGTGAGTTTGTCGAGAAATTTGAACGTTGGAGCAATTTCAATTAATTTTATGGAGTATGTAGTGCGCTTTTTTGATGAGGCTTGATTTTCACGCTTGACATTGATGATGAGACCTCAAGAGGTTGGATATAACACAAGTGTCTAAGATACCATTGTACACTAGCACGACATATAGAGAGTACAAGTGGAATCACAATTCGTCACCATAGGCACTCTAGATAACCAGTGGTATCGTGAAATCGTAACTCGTTCTTTTCTATTCGAAAGATTTTGTATGATTTTTTAACCTTTGTGATTCCACCAGTTTGATATTCTCTATAGCTCGTATGTCTCGTAGGGTGACTGATATTTCACACATTCTATTTCATGTACATGTGGAGAGCTTACAATTTTTTGCCTTTTGTTTTTATTTTATTAAAAACATGTTTTTTACCTTCTTAGAGTTTTTCATTTTTGGAAAACTAAAAAACAAAAATATGATTTTGCTTTCTTATAATTTTTTTCTTTCTCCTTCATGATGTTTACATTTCGGAATAAGACATTTTTGGCTAAATTTTTGATATTGATTTTCAATGTAAAAATTTATACAGTTTTTGAAAAAATTTGGCTTGAATATTTATTTCACTTAAAAAATCTTTGATTTCAAAATGTTGAAATCTCTTGAGATGATTCTTTTTGTCTAGAGTGATTTTTGAAAACAAATATGTGAAATGGAAATTTCAAAATTTTGAAATGAAATTTTTGAGAAGAGTTTTTGATATTCAAAACCTAACATGACTTTTGGTAAATGATTCTGTGAAATGAAAGTTTTAAACTTTATGATGATGTTCTTGAGATGAGGTTGTGATATTCAAGACTTGCAATAATTATTGGAGATGTATTTTTATGAGAACTTTATGCTTTGCAATGGATTTTTTTGTTTTGATTTGTTTTGATATATTAGTAAGTATACCCTTAGTCCATGTGCTCCTCTTTAACCAAATAGCTTTAAAAGCAATTCATTTGTATGTTCAAGGATAGAATATAAAATTGAAAATATTTTTAAGGTACTTACGAGGAATAACTTTTGAAATCATATCACGATCGCTTGAACTTTCTTATGTGATTTTCAAAAGTATTTATATTGATTACATAAATGATTACGGAATTGGATTTTGTACTTGGTTAAATAATGTTGTGATATTTTTTTATTATTAAGCATATGTTATAGTTTCTATTTGTGACTACTGCATATCCCATATCATTTTTGAACCTACCATTCGACTATCATATTCTATCGATTCATCTTATGTAACGACCCGTAATTTTATCACTTTTAAATGGAATATTTAATTAACTTTAAATGTTTAAATATAGATTTTTCAAACTTAAATAATTATTATTTATGTTATAAACAAGAATGGTGAACTTATTTTTAGAATTGGTTTACAAAAATAAGAGATTTTGGAGTTTTATCGTAAAATTCACAAAAGCCGGTTTTCGTTAAAATTTAATATACGTTCAATTTTTGTTTTTAATGATAAATAATTCCTTTTTAAATTGTTATAAAATGATAATAATTAATTGATAAAATTTTTAACTATATATATATACTTTTTTATAATGATTGACAAATTTCGTCGCATTTTGACAAATCTTAAAATATTTAAAAATATTTAAAATGAATATTATAATAATATGGTATTATAATATGAAATGAAGTAGAAAATGAGTTTGAAATATGAAAATTATTTGTTTAAATGATTTTAAAATGGTTTAGAATGTTCTATAAACATATAAAAGGTGTTTCCATGAAGTTTGAAAGAAATTTGAAAAACAAGTCAAAACTAGGCGTGTCGCGTAATGGTAGTTTGCGATTTCGCACCGAAGAATTCAAATGAGTATACGAAATGGAATATAGCTCGGAATTATTCGAGATAAGAATTTTCAGTACTATTGTAACCATAGTTTTTAAATGAAGAAAGAAAATCAAGATTTCATCTTTTTAAATTTTAAATAAGTCTGAAACAAGTTTTCAGGAAAATCACGCTTTTGTAGATAAGTTAATTCTTTAAAATGAATATTTTTAAAATGTTTAAAAATATGAAATAAATTTTATAACCTTTTAAAATGCTTTAAAGGAAATTTGAGTTATATAATTCAATTTCCAAAAGTTAGAAAAGTCATTTTGATCAATATAGATTTTCACAGCACTTTTCGTAGCAGTTTTAAATAACTTGTGAAATAAGATTTTAAACTTAACCATTTTTTATATCTTTTATAAATTGTTTTTAAAAAGAATAATTAAGTGTTTTAAATAATGATTTGGAATTTTTATAAATCATTTCTGAAAATGAAAGGAGTATGCGGAAACGACTAGTACATTTGTCCCGCCTGTGAGATCTAAACGTTAAAACAAGGTGTGTAACTAAGGTTAGGGATGGAGTAATTAATGCCCTGAACTTACCTGGCCTCTGTTTTTTCTTTTAGACGAGGGGTGTAATAGATCGAAGGGAAAGCCCGGATGCTCTAAAAAAGATCTCATTTAAGATTTTCCAAAAGTAAAGAATTTTCAAAAGAGTTAATTAAACCAGATGTTTAATAGTATAAAGGATATTCTAATCAAACTTTGTATTAAGGTCCGAGGAGGGAACTTGTATTATCCGCATGAATTTAAAAGGTGATTCCACCGTTATTCCACGAATAGTAGGAGTTGAATACGAAAATTAATCTAGGTATGATAAATCTAATCTTTTAGTCAATACAAATTGGTTTGGAGTTTACAGTAAAATATGTCTTAAATAACATTGTTTTTCACCCATTAAAATGTTATGATTTGAATATAAGAAATCTTTGAGATTTAAATAAATAATTTGGAAATGTTTTTGCTAAGTAAAAATTTAGAACTATTCCAAGATTTAAAAAGGGGTTTTAATTAACCAAAGGATTTGATAAATGAGGCTTGATAATTCCATATGCTGTTAAGAAGTTAAATGGAATAATTTAAAATAATAGGTATCTTTGAGATAGTTATGAATGAAAAAAAAATGAATTAAATTGATTGACGATTGATAATCACATATGAACTTAACATCTATTTAATTAATGATTGGTGCAGAGAAAGCGGGGTCGGATTTAGGTAATTCCTATCTGAAAACCACTCTGAACAAATGTATACGTTCGAAAGTGAAGACGTGTTGAAGATGATGATTTTTGAAGACCGAAGCTCTTCAAAATGTAAGGATTGCTGTCACGAATCCCGAGGTCTACCTCATATTATATTTATATTGGCAGTGGTGTCTGCATTTGAAATCTTCGTTGTATTGAAGACCGAAGATCTTCATAGCGGAAGGACTACTTGTTGACATTCTCTGGGTCGCTCCCAATATAGAGATATTTATTATAGCAGTGGTCCTGTCGTGTTTTGAAATCTTCGTAATGCAAGGACTACTGACTACTGATCCTAGAGGTGGTTTCCAAAAAAAGGATGTGGTAGGAGGTGTGCCTTTGGTTTCGTTCAGTCCCAAAACGAACTTGTATGGATGAGTGTGTGACAGTGCATTTTTAACCATATTAATTGATCTCTATCAACTTATTATCTACTTGGTGACGGAGAAAGCAACTACTCTTAGCTTAACACCCTTTCAACACCCTTTCCTAAGACATACGAGCTTAGGAGTTATACGTTTGTAGAAATCAGTTGTGTGATTAAGGAATGGCAATGTGGCATTCTAAGTGGAATGTGCTTTATGGAAGAATAAAGTGTGGCATTGTTAAAAGCAAAGTGTTTCTTTTAAGAAATTAAGCGTAGCCTCACGAGCCTCACATCTCGAAGATGATACGGGTAATTATGTGGTCTACAGGACATATATTTCAGGCTATCGGTTGTATGAGTATGGAGGAGTCCAGTGGAATCTGGATCTTTGGGGCATTTATTTTAGTACAGTAGCTAGCTTGTGAAAAGTGATACGGCTACTGGATATTGGTATTGTAGCAAGTACAGTTTTAACTGGCTAGCTTAAGAAAAGTGATAAGGCTTTCATGGGAACTATGTTTGCTATGCGTGGATCGAAGGAAAAGGCTACTAGTTCCCTATCATGTTGGAAATCCAATCCCAATACGAGCTTTACGGTTTTGATTGTAGTCCCAAAATAGTCGTAATGCTTTGCAAACATTTCAGCTACCTCATTTGGTACCACATATTCCGTCTGATATATTCCGTTGACCTGGTCCGGATATATTACCATAGTCTGAGAATTAATGCTTTCCCTGTATATATATTTATTTGAAAGTGTTTTCAAGCAATGTTATAAATAATAATATCAAAGTGATTTTCCATATAAAGTATTTTGGTTATCATAAGGTAAAAACCCGTCCGTGTTTATGTGTGGACATAGTCTTATAAAATACCATTCTTTTAAAAGGTTTTTGATTGACATCAGCATTAAAATTTTTGAGTATCTCACATTGGTTTATCAAGCCTGATCCGAGTATTTTTAATACTCGGTTCAGATCTGAGTAGTTTCAGGTTTATTTGAAGATGCTTGGAGTTTCCAGAGGCGATCTGGAGATCTTCATCTACATATGAACGTATTCTATTATCTGCTGCATCTATTGCATTTGTTTTCAGTTTTCAGCATTTGTATGAATAGAGGGTTTGCAACTGTCTAGGCTAAATCCAGGTTGGACTCTGATATTGTATTCAAGATTTTCCGCTCTAAAAATTATATATTGAAATAATATATGTTATTCCATTCGTGTTAGATTCTGTTCAATCTTTATTTTCTTTTTCCCTTAACAATAAGGTTTTTCGGCACAAGGATGTATTAGCGTCAATTTTCGATGGTCGAAAATCCCGGTCGTTACATCTTACTTTCTTTCTTTTCACTATTATTCCTGTTCTTATAGGAGTTGGTTAAATCGACATATCCAAAAATTAATTGTTGATAGCCTATGAAAAGAAAATAATAATAATTATATATAAGATATAGTGGACTCCATAAGCCCCAACATGCCTATAAAATAGGTGTGTCGGTACACGTCGAATAACTCCATCCTCATCTAGGGATAAGTCATTTTAACTTGAATAATATTTTTTAGCCACATTTATTCTTATCTAAGAATAAGCCATTCAATTATGTAACATCTTATGGGCTATGTCTTTTGAACCCTACTACATATAATTACACTTATTTTGTCACTCTCTTTCCGCTCATGTGATATGACTTTGATCGATATAGTTGCTATGATTTATGGTTGATTTTTCATTAAATATTTAATAGTCATATTTTGATCAAATTTCGTCATACAGTACCACTTTCTCAATATGCTAATTTGATATTTATACTTTTGATGAAAACAAAAAGGAGAGAGAGCGGTTAAAATTTGATGACATTTTAAATTCATTATTAATACTAAAATAAATATTATTGGTTTAATATCTTATTCTAGAACACATATGCACATATATAGGGGGAGCATGTCATACATATTGAAACATTGTGTTGTGATTTTGATTTTATGATGCCTAGTATACACTCAACACGTGTTACACTTGTCAGATCTTAACCTGTTGTTTATTATCATCAAAAGTGAGAGATTGTGGATATATCTCTTGTATGATGATAACAAATATATTATTATATTTAGTTTTTTTTCTTTCAAAGTGTGTTACAATTAAAAAATCATCAAAGCACAATTTTGTTTTTAATCAACTTGTTATCTATCATTTTTTCAATAGACACCAAACACATCTATTTTTATTTGTAAAAATAATATATATTTATTATTATTAAAAAAAAATATTATGAGATATTACATTTAATTTCTTTTTGATATTAATAATTTTTTTTTACTTAACTTGTCTGTTTAATGTTGTATATTTATAGGTTTTTTTTTATAAAATACTGGTTGTGGAGAAGTTTCCCTTTAGTGTTGTAACATCCCAGTATTTTGGACCATTCAAATCGACAATAAATCCACACATGCCGGACTTGAATAATTCAAAACAATGGATTGTAAATAAAATTTGGCAAAACTCAACATATACAGTAAATAAAATAATCATATATCACAGACACAGAGTATTATAACTGCAGCGGAAACAAAAGGATAGTAGTTCATGAAGCTACTATATATATATATATCAGAGTTAAACAAGATACAACAGAAGTCACGAGTACATAGATGTCTCAATACAATAATCAAATACAAGATTTGAATACATCACTGGAATCAACTGAATAACTGAAAGCAAGATAGATAGCTGGATCTCCAAGCAAAGCTCCAACCCCAAAGGCGAGTCTCAAATGTTGTATCACTCAGTCTGACCCAAGCGTAAAGCAAAACACAAAACACTCGAGTCGGGATTAACATTCTTATATCAATAAATCCAACTCAAGTGAAATATCAACTGAAATACAAGTAACACAAAGAATGTTTGGGATAACCATCCTATAAGGATCTATTAAACTATCTACTATGTAGTAATATACGCTATTATAATAATGTCTAACCGTAAAATAAACATACTTTTTAATAGCATTAAGGGATTACCCATATAGCCCTTAACACGTAATAGTCCCAGTAGTCTATCCAGTATTAGCATACTCCCAAAATGGGGGCTACCCTCGATACTCTACAGACTACGGGAGAAATCACAACTCGTAGTAAAGCTCGCTATGGTAGGTGACACAGCACAACTAGGCAATGCCAGGGTAGATATACCAATTATGCATCCGGACTGGTGGTGACGCATATCAGCCACTACCGCCCACCTCGAACAACACTCCCAAATCAAGGGTGTGCACCAAATCAATCACAAGTAATAGAATGGTATCGAAGAAGTGTGTCCGATCAGAGGTGCTACCTCCTTGGTCCGTCATTCGCTCCTGTTTTAGCCACCTTATGCCAACTCACGGGAGTTGGGTCCACGTATATACCTTAGGATCGTCGCCACCATCCTACTTCATTCTGGAAACTCCACCGCGTACACAGTTGTCAAAGTGGTTTTCGGTATCGACAGAGAGTATGTCCATATCTGATCCCGGTCTCTTTAACAACCAATCGTTATTATAACACCGTGGTCATTTCAAAATAGTTTATACTTCAAAACCCAAAATATCATTTTCATTTCAAAAACCCAATCAATACGATATCATTTTCTCTTCAAATATATATCCATTTCCAAAAAATCACATCACTTTCCAAAGTTATAACGTTTTCGAAATCATAGTCTTTTAAAAATCAAAACACCTTGGAAATCACAGCTTTGAAATCATAGCATTTTGAAAATCATAACACTTTGAAATTATAGCCTTTTGGAAATCATAACTCTTTCCCCTTAAACAGTTTAGATATTAAAATTAGTATAATAAGATAGTTTATAAAAAAAATAGTTTATATAAATAGTTATAAGTTAAAATAGTTTATAATAAAATAATTTATATTAAAATGATTTATATTAAAATAGTTTATATTAAAATAATTTATAAAGTAAAATATCAATAGTTTTAAATAAAATTTAAATTTACTTTATAAAATAAAATAGTTTCCACAAATTCATAAATCAATTCAAATCAACTCGAATTCCAAAATTCACATTTAATTCAATCTCAAATCATAAATTTCAAGTCAATTCAATTTCTCAATAAATCATTTCAAATTATATCAATTTCAAATACAGATTTGAACCACGAATTAAACCATTGAATTCCAATATATTTCAAAGTTTTAAATATTAAACATTTCAAAACTAAATTCGATACTTATATATATGTATATCAAATTCACTTAACTATTATTTAGTTTTGAAACATTTACTTAATCATTTCAATAACATTTGAATACAACCTCAATTTACAATTTATATAAATAAAATATCCCATTTAAAAATATATAAGTTTGAAATATCTATTTAAGTCACCTTTAATCAAATTTCAAGTTGTAAACACTTCTTTAAAATTTCAAATTCAATAAATTTCAAATCAAACTTATTTAAATATAATTCCTAAATAAATAAAATTTCAAATCAATTTCAAATTTATCTTTACAACCCGAATCATTACAAACTCTATATTCGAAAATATAAATTTTAAATAAATACTTAAACATATTATATATATCAACTTTATTAAATCAACTTTAATAAATCATAAAAATCAATATTTATCAAAACCATATATTTCATTTCAAAACCATAGAAATCATTTCAAAATATTTTATATATAGACCACGGTGTCTGTATATAATTTTCTATCCTATGGTCAAGTGATACGGGATTTATCATTTCAACCCGCAATTTAAACATATATATACGGGTATATATCATTTCAACCCGCAATCCCAAATTCAATTCAATGAAAATCGCTTGGGTTTATCATTTCAACCCATAACGATTTTCTCCTATTCTGCAGATCGTTCGGGTATGTATCATTTCAACCCATAGTGAATTTCTATACTAACAGGGAACTTGCAGAGTGATAACAGATATGATAATAATATAACAACAGTAACAGGCATATATCATCAGTATAATAACAAATAATAGTGTCAGATGTCATAGGTGAACAGATATTGATAATGGTATATATATAGCAATGTAAATATCTAACAGCAGCATATTTCAATTGACGTTTCAATTGAAATCAAATTTAATAAGTATAAGAACATAAATCGTGAGTGATTGCTCACCTTTCGAGGCTAGAGAGATTCGACGATGAAATGAGACGAGTTACAAATCCAAGCACGAATTTCGAAGCAAAGCACGATGGATACGATTTCGACGATCATAGCTGATATCAAGGAATAGACGAAATCAAATCAGAATCTGTTTGATATAGACTGAACCAAAATATATAAAATATTATATTATTATTAGTTTGTTAAAAATTAATATTTATGGACTTGTATAAACTTGTTATAAACTGCCAAAACTTCTCATACAAACACTATATAGATATATCTAATTATTAAAATAAAACTTTATACAAATATTAAATTTGAAACTCCCTAAATCAACCATCATTGTGTGTATATATATATATTTTAAACTAATACAAAGATTAGTATATATACTACACAAATTACCAACTATATGGATACCGATGAAATCCATATTCAAAGCTAATGTATTATATGTATACAAATATAGACCCATGCAAACAGATAATAGTTAAGTAAATGTATGCAGACTCACTATAGTTAAGTAAATGTATATTATATATCCAAATCATAAATAGTATGCAGATTACAAACTTGCATAAAAATATTTTGCAGGCTCACATATATATTCAAGATCTAAACCATCATGTAAAATATAATTAATATATTAAAGCTAATATAAACTTATAATATATAACGCATGCATATAGTAGATTTAATATTAATAAATAATACAAATAAGGCATGCTGCAGTTCATAAACTAATAGACTTATACATATATTAATAAAATAATATAACTTATATTTATAAACAGTGTATATATACAAAACTACAAAATTGTTAATGCTTTAAACATATTATATATATAGATATTTTAACCCTGATATATATAAAACTTTCTTTCCAATGATACAAAACAGGAAAGACAAACAAATGTATGAAACATATTACAATATACAACATATAATCTTAGTTTAGCTTATATATATATAACCGCAATGCAAAATTTTAGAATAACATAGTTTATAACTTATATATATGCATAAAACGAAATCTTTATCCATTGCGTCAAAGCTTGTTATTTTTTAAACATGTTAAAAAACGAGGCATATATATTATAAATTTTTCTTCACAATATGCATATTAACTTGAAAACATAAACCCGAATGCAAAAAGCTTTAAAATATGAAAATATCAATATACTTACTTTACTATTATACATATACCAATCTGCCAATGCCAAACAACCTACTATATATATCACAAACAGAGGGGGATAGGCTTTAGGCAACCTGGGAGGAAAACGATCATGTTCTGGTTTGAAAGCAATTACAAATATATATATATATAACATAGGTATAGACTTAAGTAAACATATATATAAAACTAAATAAACACAAAAAAAAATGATATATGCTATACCTAACAAAATAGAGGCCAATCTAGGCTTGCTGTGAGTTGAAGCCATCAGGGTGGAGGCGCGCTTGCCCACTGGAACTTGAGCATAGACAGGCGGACGGCAGGGAGGCAAGGGGTCAGGGAGATAAAGGCATGTGAGCTGTAGTGAGAGTTTGCAGGTGACATGGTCGTTCTACGATTGGATGCGGATTGGTTGATGTGAATTGATCGAGAGGGAGGCTCGGTTTCTAGGGGTTCTATTTATTGATTTACTTATTATTATATATATTTTTCTCTGAGGCAAGATCAGAATGAACAGGAATGGGGAGAGGAGGAAAAGGCATCCGCGAATAGAATAGAAAAAAATGAGGCAGAGTAGAAAGAAAATCACGAACCAGAAATGAAACGAATCAACAAATAAAAATTGGAACCGATGGAATAACAAAAGTCAACACTGGCCGTATATAAATGTTAATGGCAGTTTATTTCAACTGTTTGAAATTTGAATGGACATAGAATATTAAATGTTCAAAAATGGGTGCCGGTATGGTTAACCGTTTCACGAGTTTCACCGTGTACCGGATTTCGAAATACGCAAATGAATATGCTGCAGAGATCAGCATGATAAGACGATCAAAACGGTATACAGATATCGGCGGTACGATCATCCGATCAAAAGTCGATATCGGTATCGGAATGCTACTAATCTGTTGAAAATAAGATAAATGAAGCAATAGAAGTCAAAATTTGATGAAACGAAATATGACATCGCACTCAGAAGATGATTTACAAATTTTCTATATAAAAATATTCAGGTTTGGAAAACATTTCATTATCATCAATTTTAACTGATATAGATTTAAATAAAATTACACTAGAAAATAAACTTAAATATTATCAGATGAAAATTTACCAGTTGCTATGTTAAAATAAACGTATTCCAAATATCAAATTTTTATTTCAAAATTTTATTGTTTTAAAATTCCACAAAATTACAATTAAATATATAAATAAAACAAATAAAATTATTTAAAATTTACGGGTCGTTACACTCTCCCCACTCAATGCTTTTCATCCCCGAAAAGGAAGGAGGTAGGAGAATAGAAACAACCAGAAAGAAAAATAAATTGAAAACAAAATGAAACAATTAATTTAAACCCATATAAAATTCAAATAAAACTAATTAATATTCAACAATCTGGTTAAATCCATTTGTTTCCCTAAGTTAAATCAATCTATCTATTTCTAAATTCATTATCTTACTGTCTAGTCATCCTCAATTAAAATTTCTAAATCATCAATTTGTATAATCATTTATTATACTCATATTTTATTCGACAAATTAAATTCTTTTATTCCCAATTATTATTAAGTTTATTCCACTTAATATATATCTTATTACATATATTTAAACCATATAAATTAATTTAAACCATATAAACTACAATTTAAATTAATTTATATTCAATAATTGAATTTAAATTCAAGGTATTTCCATAAGTTGATCTAATTTCAATTTATTAGTTCCCTCAAAAATAGAATTTATTTTATTTATCTCTTTTATTATTCGATTAACTTATTATTCTATTTATCTCTATTAACATTTTAGAATAAAAATTAAGTGTATAACATTTATTATAACACTCAAATCTTTCCTTATAAAGTCATTTTATATTGTATATTATCCAATTACATTTTTAACTTCTGAAAAAATTTAGGTAAGTTATATTGAGATGTAATTGAGTATTATACAAATAAAATTTTACAATTCAGTTATTCCCAGTTAAATATTTATTCAAAATTTAGCTTTATTTATAATTGAAAACATCCTTTAACATAATTTTAAGAATTAAATTTCCGTTTAATTTTCAAACCCTTTAGAGATAATTATGTATATACTATATATATTAAATCAAATTAAATTTAAAATAATATACCCATATATATATATATAAATCAAGTCATACTTAAGAAATTCAAATCAAAATATTTTTCCAAAACAAAACCGTAGCAAAGCTACAGAATGGTCTCTCCACTTTGAAACTCGAAAATGAATGTCGATGATGCGGCTGCCATCACCGAAATTATTTTCCAGCGACAAAGAGAAGAGCACTGATTTCAACATTTTAAAATTCTTTTAAAACAGTTTCTATTCGAAAATACCTTTAATAATATAATTTAAAAAATTTAAAAACCAAAGCTTGAAATCACTGGAAATTAAATTCTCAAATTCTTGATTTTTAAAATTCATTTCAATTCTAAATCAATTTATAAACCATAGCTCAGCTGGTAAGGAGTGCTTTGCGACCATGGAACAAAGTTCCTGGAGGTCGAGGGTTCGATTCCTTGCTAGGTGAGCTTTGTTTCCCATTAAGGCTTGAAGCGGTTATCCTCTCAAAAACCAACAATACGGTGGTGATTGATGCTTCATGCTGGGCTAGCTTAAAAGGGGGACCAGTGTGGCGGACAGCTGAGTTCCCTAGCTCTGCTCTTCGGAGTGGGGTTTTAAGAAAAATAAAAGATAATCAAATATTATCATTCAAACAACCAATTTAATTAACTATTAAATTCCAGAAATTTTACTTATATATTTATAATATAACCATACAAATTTACTTCCTTTACCAAGTTTAAAAATAATATTGTGTCAGTTTGCTCTGTTCAAGTGTTTTGGAAATCCTATCGATAGCGTTGATCAAATGAATCGATCGAAAACCCAAATCAACATCAACAACTCAAACAACACAATATATATAAAAACAACTTAATATTAATTACCAAAGCAAAATACACTCCCTCACTCGATGATTCAAAGATGGATTTCGAGGCAAAGATGGGATTCAAAGTAGAGGAACTCTAACCAAATAGAATTCAACTAAAAGATAGATTCGATAGGGAGATAAGATTATTGAATTTCAAATTGGAAGATGGATCAATTTATATAAATCATGGGTAACCTTAACCGGGTCAACCGTGACTTCAAGATAAGATCGATGTAGAATTCTGGAACAAATCGACATTCGATCGCCAGAGATAGAATTCGGGTATAGAAAAAGATAGCAGCATCTAAACCGACGATACAGAAATCTTCGGTAAATCAATGCCTATTGTAAAGGAGTTTCAGTCTTTTACAAATCATTCAGTGAAGCTATGGGGTGCTCCGGAAATCAGAAAACATGAATAAGGAAGACAAGAATGGAATTTGGAACCGAGGTGAATGTTCCAAAATTCAAAGGAAACCGAATAAAAGAGGAAGAGATTCAAGCTCGAACGAAAGCGATTCTGTAATCAAATTTACTACATATACTGAGTTTTTCCTAAAACCAGAGCTCTGATACCACATGTAACATCCCAGTATTTTGGACCATTCAAATCGACAATAAATCCACACATGTCGGACTTGAATAATTCAAAACAATGGATTGTAAATAAAATTTGGCAAAACTCAGCATATACAGTAAATAAAATAATCACAGATCACAGACACAGAGTAATATAACAATAATGCAGCGGAAACAAAAGGATAGTAGTTCATGAAGCTACTATATATATATCAGAGTTAAACAAGATACAACAGAAGTCACGAGTACATAGATGTCTCAATACAATAATCAAATACAAGATCTGAATACATCATTGGAATCAACTGAATAACTGAAAGCAAGATAGATAGTTGGATCTCCAAGCGAAGCTCCAACCCCAAAGGTGGGTCTCAAATGCTGTATCACTCAGTCTGACCCGAGCGTAAAGCAAAACACAAAACACTCGAGTCAAGATTAACATTCTTATATCAATAAATCTAACTCAAGTGAAATATCAACTGAAATACAAGTAACTCAAAGGATGTTTAGGATAACCATCCTCTAAGGATCCGTTAAACTATCTACTATGTAGTAATATACGCTATTATAATAATGTCTAACAGTAAAATAAACATACTTTTTAATAGCATTAAGGGATTACATATATAGCCCTTAACACGTAATAGTCCCAGTGGTCTATCCAGTATTAGCATACTCCCAAAATGGGGGCTACCCTTGATACTCCACAGGCTACGGGAGAAATCACAACTCGTAGTAAAGCTCGCTATGGTAGGTGACACGGCACAACTAGGCAATGCCAGGGTAGATATACCAATTACGCATCCGGACTGGTGGTGACGCATAGCAGCCACTACCGCCCACCTCGAACAACACTCCCAAATCAAGGGTGCGCACCAAATCAATCACAAGTAATAGAATGGTATCGAAGAAGTGTGTCCGATCAGAGGTGCTACCTCCTTGGTCCGTTAATCGCTCCTGTTTTAGCCACCTTATGCCAACTCACGGGAGTTGGGTCCACGTATATACCTTAGGATCGTCGCCACCATCCTACTTCATTCTGGAAACTCCACCGCGTACACAGTTGTCAAAGTGGTTTTCGGTATCGACAGAGAGTATGTCCATATCCGATCCCGGTCTCTTTAACAACCAATCGTTATTATAACACCGTGGTCATTTCAAAATAGTTTATACTTCAAAACCCAAAATATCATTTTCATTTCAAAAACCCAATCAATACGATATCATTTTCTCTTCAAATATATATCCATTTCCAAAAAATCACATCACTTTCCAAAGTTATAACGTTTTCGAAATCATAGTCTTTTAAAAATCAAAACACCTTGGAAATCACAGCTTTGAAATCATAGCATTTTGAAAATCATAACACTTTGAAATTATAGCCTTTTGGAAATCATAACTCTTTCCCCTTAAACAGTTTAGATATTAAAATTAGTATAATAAGATAGTTTATAAAAAAATAGTTTATATAAATAGTTATAAGTTAAAATAGTTTATAATAAAATAATTTATATTAAAATGATTTATATTAAAATAGTTTATATTAAAATAATTTATAAAGTAAAATATCAATAGTTTTAAATAAAATTTAAATTTACTTTATAAAATAAAATAGTTTCCACAAATTCATAAATCAATTCAAATCAACTCGAATTCCAAAATTCACATTTAATTCAATCTCAATTCATAAATTTCAACTCAATTCAATTTCTCAATAAATCATTTCAAATTATATCGATTTCAAATACAGATTTGAACCACGAATTAAACCATTTAATTCCAATATATTTCAAAGTTTTAAATATTAAACATTTCAAAACTACATTCGATACTTATATATATGTATATCAAATTCACTTAACTATTATTTAGTTTTGAAACATTTACTTAATCATTTCAATAACATCTAAATACAACCTCAATTTACAATTTATATAAATAAAATATCCCATTTAAATATATATAAGTTTGAAATATCTATTTAAGTCACCTTTAATCAAATTTCAAGTTGTAAACACTTCTTTAAAATTTCAAATTCAATAAATTTCAAATCAAACTTATTTAAATATAATTCCTAAATAAATAAAATTTCAAATCAATTTCAAATTTATCTTTACAACCCAAATCATTACAAACTCTATATTCGAAAATATAAATTTTAAATAAATACTTAAACATATTATATATATCAACTTTATTAAATCAACTTTAATAAATCTTAAAAATCAATATTTATCAAAACCATATATTTCTTTTCAAAACCATAGAAATCATTTCGAAATATTTTATACATAGACCACGGTGTCTGTATATAATTTTCTATCCTATGGTCAAGTGATACGAGTATTTATCATTTCAACCCGCAATTTAAACATATATATACGGGTATATATCATTTCAACCCGCAATCCCAAATTCAATTCAATGAAAATCGCTTGGGTTTATCATTTCAACCCATAAGGATTTTCTCCTGTTCTGCAGATCGTTCGGGTATGTATCATTTCAACCCATAGTGAATTTCTATACTAACAGGGAACTTGCAGAGTGATAACAGATATGATAATAATATAACAACAGTAACAGGCATATATCATCAGTATAATAACAAATAATAGTGGCAGATGTCATAGGTGAATAGATATAGATAATGGCATATATATAGCAATGTAAATATCTAACAACAGCATATTTCAATTGACGTTTCAATTGAAATCAAATTTAATAAATATAAGAACATAAATCATGAGTGATTGCTCACCTTTCGAGGCTAGAGAGATTCGACGATGAAATGAGACGAGTTACAAATCCAAGCACGAATTTCGAAGCAAAGCACGATGGATACGAGTTCGACGATCATAGATGATATCAAGGAATAGACGAAATCAAATCAGAATTTGTTTGATATAGACTGAACCAAAATATATAAAATATTATATTATTATTAGTTTGTTAAAAACCAATATTTTAAAACTTGTATAAACTTGTTATAAACTGCCAAAACTTCTCATATAAACATAAAATAAAACTGTATACAGATATTAAATTTGAATCTCCCTAAATCAACCATCATTGTATATATATATATAAATATATATATATATATTTAAACTAAAACAAAGATTAGTATATATACTACAAAAATTACCAACTATGTGGATACCGATGAAATCCATATTCAAAGCTAATGTATTATATGTATACAAATATAGACCCATGCAAACAAATAATAGTTAAGTAAATGTATGCAGACTCACTATAGTTAAGTAAATGTATATTATATATCCAAATCATAAACAGTATGCAGATTGCAAACTTGCATAAAAATATTTTGCAGGCTCACATATATATTCAAGATCTAAACCATCATGTAAAATATAACTAATATATTAAAGCTAATATAAACTTATAATTTATAACGCATGCATATAGTAGATTTAATATTAATAAATAATACAAATAAAGCATGCTGCAGTTCATAAACTAATAGACTTATACATATATTAATAAAATAATATAACTTATATTTATAAATAGTGTATATATATAAAACTACAAAATTGATAATGCTTTAAACATATTATATATATAGATATTTTAACCCTGATATATATAAAAACTTTCTTTCCAATCATACAAAACAGGAAAGACAAACAAATGTATGAAACATATTACAATATACAACATATAATCTTAGTTTAGCTAATATATATATATATATATATAACCGCAATGCAAAAAATTTAGAATAACATAGTTTATAACTTATATATACGCATAAAACGAAATCTTTATCCATTGCCTCAAAGCTTGTTATTTTTTAAACACGTTAAAAAACAAGGCTTATATATTATAAATTTTTCTTCACAATATGCATATTAACTTGAAAACATAAACCCAAATGCAAAAGGCTTTAAAATATGACAATATCAATATACTTACTTTACCATTATACATATACCAATCAGCCGATGCCAAACAACCTACTATATATATCACAAACAGAGGGGGATAGGCTATAGGCGACCTGGGAAGAAAACAATCATGTTCTGGTTTGAAAGCAATTACAAATATATATATATATATAACATAGGTATAGACTTAAGTAAACATATATATAAAACTAAATAAACAAAAAAAAATGATATATGCTATACCTAACAATACAGAGGCCAATCTAGGCTTGCTGTGAGTTGAAGCCATCAGGGTGGAGGCGCGCTTGCCCGTTGGAACTTGAGCATATACAGGCGGACGACAGGGAGGCAAGGGGTCAGGGAGATAAAGGCATGTGAGCTGTAGCGAGAGTTTGCAGGTGACGTGGCCGGTCTACGATTGGATGTGGAGTGGTTGATGTGAATTGAACGATAGGGAGGCTCGGTTTCTAGGGGTTCTATTTATTGATTTACTTATTATTATATATATTTGTAACGATACAGATTTTCGTGCTCGAAAATCGACATCCATACTTTACATCGTACTCGAATGCCGTAGATTCGACCGTTCAAATCCGAGTCGCCGGAGCTTATAACACAGTTAAGTAAACAAACACAGCGGAAGAAAAAGAATATAGATATACAACATCTGATTCAATATCCAGATACAATGATGATACAATGAATATCTATATACATCAGAGATATGATACAACAAATAGCAGCGTAAAAGAAAACGATAACATCAGCAGTGGATAATCTCCATCTCCAAAACGCCAATCCAGAAATAGCTTGAACTCCCAATAACGATGCACAAAGATACGCAAGTGCAGTCCATATCCAAAGACTGAACTAGCTCCAGAAAATCTACTAATCCTGACTATCTGAAAAACCCAACTCTAGACTGCTCGTGTAGAAAAAATTTGAGCATCCAAAGTTTAGGAAAGAAACAATAAACTCCGGATTAGTCATGTGACTGGTGTGAGCAACAAAAATAGTTTATCTTTAAAACAAATAGCAGAGAATTTTAAAGTCAATTCGCAATGCTTTTGGAAAATGAAACTACCATAAGACCTCCCGCCACACACACAATGCAAACGCAGAATTGGAGAAGATTTCTTCTTATGATAGTCAAAGATGCTTACTACGCAAAATCAAATCATTTTTGATATTATTATTAGTGCATAGTGTAGAAAACATTTTCGAAAGTAGAATATCAATCTTAGCCAACATACGACCAGTATCGTATGCCTACTATAGCTACCATCTAAACAGTGGTGACCACCGTACGTAAATGGCAGGTTCTACAACTAATACCGTACAAAGTTCGTATTTGGAAGAATGGATTTCCAACAAATGGTCAGGCTAAGGAACTTCCTATTCCACGAAAGAAACGCCTCTGGCGGGACGCTTCGAGAACCAAACCGTTCTCTGCCAAACAAGGCCGGCTACCCCCCTTCCCGGGGAATATACAAAACCTGAGATATGCCACCCTCGGTCCTTTGGGACCTTTATCCGAGCGCTCGGTATCCAACATCACAAATAATAAATAAGTGTATCCACATGAGTAAATATCTGGGCTCCATACCATGATACTACCCTTTTCCAGAAGGAATGGTCATACCCTAGGGGAGCTACCCCTGAAACCTTGCCGCAACATTCCTGTTTCGACCATTTCCGGTTTGTGAGGCTCGACGAAGTCTCGTCCACAAAACTACGCTTTGTCACAAAGCCATGCTTTGGGTCAACAGATGATCAACCTATGATCACAAAGATAAATGATCAAACAAATGATCATATCACAAATGATCAAACACTGATCATCACACAGCAACACTCAGCATGTCACATTAACAAATTGGGATATATCGCTGATAACTTCAACTACATAACCTCTGAGCTCGTACGTCTCAGAGAAGGGTGTTAAGCTAAGAGAATAAATTCTCCGCCACCAACAGAAATGTATTTGAAAGAAATCAGCTTTATATCTCAATTTGTAATGTCAGACATACAATCCATACAAGTCTGTTCCGGGTTCGAACAGAACCGAAGGCACTTCTCACGAAGCCCTTGCAAATCCGGATAATTTTCAAATCACGTCCGGACTTCCCATCACAAAAAGAGTGATATAAATCTCTATACCGGAGCAACTCAGTGCAGAGACATTCGACAGGTTGTCCTTTCATTTTCGAAAATATCCGGTCTTCAACACCGGTCTTCAAATGCTATCCATATACGACGTATCACTATTCGGAATGGGTTATACGACCCAAAGGTCCTTTCCCGGCTAACCCGAATAGTGAGCGCAATATTTAAAAATATATGGATATTGGAATTTCAATTTAGTCACAACTTATTACCCAAAAATCTTTCTTCAAATGGTTTAACAAATTACCATTTTAAATCTGTTAAAAATAACAGATTCAATTCATAGCTTTCAAAAAGAATTCATTCATAACTTGGAAAAACATTTTTCAATTCAAACTTGAAATTCCTTTAACTAAATTGGAATTTCATTTCTCATATGAAAGCTTTTATCATTTGAAAACAAACAGTTTCATTTCAGAAAATCTGATTCATTCATACGAGTTGAAATCCTTGGGTTAAATTCAAATTTCCAAAATTTTACTTTTACAATGGTTTAAATTCATATAACTTGTACAACATCTTAAATCCCTAGTTTCGAATCATAGAATTCAACTTCAAACTTGAATTCAAATTTAAATCAAATTATTTAAATTTTCAAAACTCGATTAAGTTATTCAAAATAACTTTTATCTTTAAAATTCTATTTCAAAAGCTTTTCACTTTAAACCCAAATTCCCAATTTCAAAATCAATTGAAATTAAAATTTCAATTTCAAAAACATCAAATTTAAATTATCTGTGACTTAACTGATTTCCACGTGAAATCCATATTTGTGTGTGTAAAGGTGTAGTCCAGGGGTTTTACACAGTAGTGCAACATCATACAATCATCACAGATCAAGGTACGGAAATATAGTTGATAAGCGATATAAACTATAACGCTTATCGTTCATTCACAGATCACAGATATATAAATATCACAGATAATAATTTACATCACGGTTAAAAACACAAATCAGGGTATATCACAAATCATCACATATCAGGGATATCAAACAATTCACATTCAATAGAATCCAAACATTCATAACTTGGATCAATAAATTATCTAATTAATTTAAATCAGATTAATTTCTTATGAATTTCTAATCCTGGTTAATCAACATCGATAAATTATAAATTATTTTGATTAATTATTCTTTAATTGATTATCTTTAATTAATTACATTAATTAATTAACCCCTAATTAATTTCCGTTTAATTAATCACCCTGAATTGGTTACAAATTTATTAACCTCAAGTTAACTACAAAATTTATTCATTCTTAATTAATAATCATCCCTTAATTACTTTCGCCAATTCATTAATCTTTAATTAATTAATTATTCTCAAATTATAAATTAATCCAAATTATAAATTTTAAAATCAATAAATAAGTCATTCCTTAATTCTCTTAAGAATTAAATTCTTTTATTATCTTAATTATTTCTAAGATAATTCGTTTAATTTATTAATGACTTCATTAACTTTCAAGTGTATTTAAATATTACACTTCTAAATTTTGATTCAAATTTCATTTTGAATCTAAGATTCAAAATGATTATCCATTTAACATTTATCCAATTTTAAGTTAAACACTTCGTAAATTTTCATTCAAATCTTAAAGAAACCCTTTGTAAGGAATTTTATCAAATTTAAACATTTATTTGAAAATAATTTCACTTTTAAAAATCTACTTTAAGACATCTAACTTGTTCAACGTTTATTTTTTTTAAAAGCTGACTTAAATTCAAGATTTGGATCCATAGTAAACTTAAATCCGTATTAGTACTTGATTTAAAACTTAATTTAAATTAAATTTGAATTTTAAATTTAGATTAAAAAACAAACTCAACACTGACAGGTTATAAAACTTGAAACCTGGAACCAGATTAGCAAACCCGAGCTACACCTTCAATTTACTCGAGCCAATCTCGAGTTACCCCTCCTGCATCGTTACTTCGAGTCCACGCGAGAACATCCCCGAGACCAACCCGAGCACTTCTTCCTTCTTCCACAACTCCGTAAACAACCCAGATACACATCTGCACGCGTGCACGTGCACATCCACTCCGGCCACCATCGATCGTCACTCCGACCACCTACAAGTCGACGTCAACTCCATCACTCCTTTGACAACCCAGATTCGAAGAACCCGAGCCAAATTTGAGATCGAGTATCTCAAATCAAAACCTGGAACAGAACAGGAACCTCCTCCACCAAAATCCTGGAACAACTCATCGTTCTCGACATCGAGATCATCGGAGTACTCGAAACTCCGATCGTCACTTCGTCTATGCCTCCTCTACCACCTCCCAAAAACATGTAACACTCGATCGAGCAGATAGTCATCGCCGATCGAAAATACCCAATCGAACAGAACTAGAGTTCTGAACTAGAATCCACCACCGCACTCTCTACCTTGAATTTATCATCCATCCAGCAATTTTCCACCATTCGCCGGTCATTCCTCCACCTCTAGGAGAAATCCCGATCCCTGGATCCAAATAGATCACCAGAAATACCCAGATTTCCATTTTTTAATGAACCTAGAACTGCTCTCTAACCTCTTTATTAAAAATCATAATTTTTGTTTTTAAAATCATATCATAGCATACGAATTCAGTTTGCATTCCTGTATTCGAAATTTAAAAAGTTTAAATTTGACTTATTGTAAGTTATATTCAGTTTTTGTTTTCCAGGAAAAATTCGAAGTTGTTTTTGCTTGTATAAATTTTAAAAACTTAATATATACTATAACAGACAAGTTTTATTTTAACCTTAGGCTCAAACAATGGGTAGAGTAAGAGAAACTGTTTTTTTTTTTGAAATGAAGAAACTGATTTCTAATTCTAGACAAGAATCATACATGAATAGCAGTCTGCACAAAATTCTTCCATCTTACAAATATACTCTGAGAAAACCATATGTATATGGATAGCTATTCACAGAGAAGTATTCAAAAGATTTACCGTTAAGATTTAAAACAAAAGTTACTCACTTTACTATAATACCAATCACAACATCAAGTCATATAAACAAATTCAAGGTTAAAACAAAAGGTTGCTCACCTTTATGTTGAAGACAGAGACCAGCTCTATTGTTTTGAAACTGCAGATTGATTTTCTTCTTGATCTGCTTTTGATTCTCAGATTTGAATTGAGTAGCTTGTTGTTGTTTTAAATGGAAGTTTTGTTTAAGTTTTTAAAATGACATTCAACTCAGTTTTTTTGCTTAGTTTTGTTTGAATGGAACGAAGTGATGATGAGAGGCTTGATATATAGGAAGTTTACAGGGTAATGCAACTTGTAAAATAAGCATGCTGAAGATGCTTGCATTCAATGCTAGAGGCATGTGGCATTAATTACCTTGTCTTACCTACCATGCTTATGTACTTTTATGTTTTCTTTTGTTTATACTTATCTTCATTTCGGCTGGAGATGATAGCCTCAAGTACATATGTTTCTATTTTAGTTTACATGCACATCTTTGCTTTCTTTTACTTGTTCACTTTTGAGCATATTTATATTTTATTTGTTTGTACATAATTATTTGTACAAAGATTTTTGCTGTCTTGTTTTATGTATATACTTAGTATATTTTTTTCCTTTGCTTAGTTTATTTACTTACTCTACAGGCTACCTATTCTATTTGCCTACTCTTCTTTAGCTCGGCTGAGATGTTTTTGTTTGTTATTTTATACTTCTTGTTGATTATACAACAGTTTATGGCTGCAATGACATACATTATTGTAGGATAGAATATCTTGCATTTTATTTGTTTTGGCCCTATTACTTTGAAATCTAGTGAAGTTCTATTTTTATGATGTTGTCCAAATGTTAGCTACTTTATATTTTTATTTGGTAAGTATATCTTGGTTGTATTTCATTATATTTTATTTTATTTATTGTATTAAAAGTTAATTTATAAATTCAAATTACTATTAATATTATTTAAATTCAAATTATCATCATTTAAATTTTTAAATCAATCAATCAATTTATTTATTTATTTTTATTCTTGTGTCCAAAGTATATATATTATTTATCTTTAAAAATCATTTATTTAAGTTTTTATTTCAAATCCAATATATATATACATAAATAAATTTAAATGATTTAATATATTTTAATTTGGATTCGGGGAAACTCGAATCAATTTATCAATTGATTTTACAATTTTTATTCAAAAATTCAATAAATTATTAATTTAAATTAAATTAAAATCTAGGGTCGTTACAAATTTCCCCCCTTAAAAGAATTTCGTCCTCGAAATTCACAGGCACGAAAAGAACGCAGAGGTAGACAGATTCGATCTCCTATAATTCCCCAAACTTACGATATGAATGTCAAACTCAAGTCGGAATATTTCTGTTAGCACCAAAATTGGTCACTAACCTCGTTCAGAAAGATTGTGTAGAGATATAAGTGATGAAAGCAAATTAAACAAAGAAGACAATCCTAATTCAAGTGCAGAAAGTAAGAACACCAAATTTATAGTGGTTCGGCGTAATTGCCTACGTCCACTTTGCTCAACTTTATTGATTTCCTTTATGATTGATTACAAATACAATTCGTGAATCAAATGCTTGAATGAAGGTGTTTAAGTAGAGAAGATGAGTCTTGAAAATGGCAGAGTCTCCCCGTATTTTCTCTCCAGACCAGGCCCCCTTTCACTGTGACCCTGCCCCTCTATTTATAGGCAAAGATGGGCTGGACTTCCCAAGTGGGCTGATTGCCGAACGTTCCAGCCCGAGTACAGTGGTCGCCGTATGCCGAGCGAGGTTCGCCGAACGATCTGCGCCGAACCATTCCTTCTATGCCGAACGGTGTGCTGGTTAGTTGTGTTGAATGTCTCCTGGATGTCGAGTATTACGCCGAACACCATGAGATGCCGAGTACTCTTGTATGCCGAGCAGCCTCGATGCCGAGCGACCTTGTACGCCGGGCAGTCTTGATGCCAAACAGCCTTGATGCCGAGCACTCTGGTATGCCGAGTACTCTTGTATGCCGAACAGCCTTGATGCCGAGCACTCTGGTATGCCGAGTACTCTTGTATGCCGAGCAGCCTCGATGCCGAGCGACCTTGTACGCCGAGCAGTCTTGATGCCGAACAGCCTTGATGCCGAGCACTCTGGTATGCCGAGCAGTCTTGGTGCCGAGTACTTATGGGATGCCGAACACTAGTTGACGCTGAGCATAGGTTGTTGCCGAGTGCCAGTTGATGCCGAACACTACATGGCGCCGAGTACCCTTGTTGCCGAGCACTACGCCGAGTAGTCTCGATGCCGAGTGCTTTTGATGTCGAGTGCTCTCGTATGCCGAACACTGCTGAGTATTACGCCGAACACTCCTGGACGCCGGACACTATGGACGCCGAGTACTACGCCGAGTACTCATGGATGACGGTTGCTTCGCCGAACATTCCTGGATGTCGGACACTCTCTGATGCCGAGCACTAGTTGCCTGGTCAAATCCCCAGGAAACACTTGCCCCCCAAAGTGTATCTCGTGGCCAAACGTGGTGCGCTTTGAATCTGGTACAATCCACCTCGGAGGTATCCTCTCGAGAATGCTAGCGAAGGGAGGTGCAAGACGAACGAGCTTGGGATGCCGAACGACATGTTCTGAGCCGAACGTTCCTAGCGTGCCGAACGTCATTCCACCTTAATGCCGAGCGCTCCGTTATTGACCGGTTCTACCGGGTATAGCCCCTTCGACTTCCTCCATTCCCCTCTATAAAACCAGTTCCTTCTCCTCTTCTCTCCTTTTACTTGCCTCATTTTACTTCTTATTTCCTCCGTTCTCACAATTCTGTTCAATCGTCCGAATTTGAGACTTAACTACACCATCTCAATCTTTGATCTGCAAACTTAGGTATTTTTCATCGTATACTCAAACGAGATGTTCGAACGAAGTCGTGTAGAGGGTTTTTGTATAGCTTGTCTGTATTGCCGAACGACATAGCGTGGAGGAGTTAGGAGTATGTCCGCTTATTGCCTTAGTTTCCTCGTGTTGGATCGAGGTCAAAAGGAAGAAAAAGAATGAAAGGTGTTGGAGGGGGTAATGGCGCCGTTCGCTGCTCCGGCGCATGTGGTCATGTGCCGGACGGTGTAATGGTTAGTTGCCGAACGGTACCTCAGCCGGACAATGCCAGGCCGAACGCTCACTAACAAGTCAAACTATAATTGAGCCGAACGAACTAAAGCCGAACAATGCCCAAATGCCGAACGACTGACACGCCGAACATTGACCTCAGACCGAACGTTGAATCCAGCCGAACAATCCTTAGGTCGAACCGTGACTTTAGCCGAACAATATAATTGCCGAACACTTCACTTGCCGAACAATACAATTGCCGAACACTTGACATGCCGAACAATATAATTGCCGAACAACTGACATGCCGAACAATACAATCACCGAACACTTTACATGCCGAACAATACAATTGCCGAACACTTTATATGCCGAACAATACAATTGCCGAACACCTTACATGCCGAGAACACAATTGCCGAACACTTGACATGCCGAACAATATAATTACCGAACAACTGGCATGCCGAACAATACAATTGCCGCACACTTTACTTAGGACGATGAACATTACTAAAATGCCGATCAGTATAAATGTTAAACTACACTTAGGCCGGTTACTCTAGAAATCATATGTCTTTTGAACCTGAAACTGTAATCACCTCAAGGCGGGCCTTTGAGACGGTCAGCGATGACGGTCTTCGAAGGCGATGATCCGAAGCTAATTATTATATCTTTAAAACCTTCTTATTGTCTTTACACAATTGCTTGCACTAGTTCACACACCACGTGGGGGGAAAACTCGTGTTGCTGATTCTAACGCTCAACGTTTTTCAAGTATAGCTTTCTCAAGCATTTAGCCAGGTTCATTATTTATTCGGGATGTCAGGAAAATCTAGTTCTGCCACCATATCTGACAGGCCTGGGCCGTCAGCAAAGCAAGGAGCCGCAGATGCTTCCAACCCGTCAATCTCTCCCGCTCATAATTTGGCGCCCGATGCTCTGGAGTCAACCATCTTACTGGACAATCCGGTCGATTCTCAAGCCTCGAGGATCAATGAGGCCGCTCTGCGACGGATATGTTCCATTCACGGAATTCCCTTTACTGACGTGTTAGTTCCTTCGAGACACGACCGTCCTCATTTGCCCCCAGTCGGGTACACGGCCTGCAACAAGTTCATGTGCTGGATGGGCAGCGTGCCTCCGTTTAACCTATTTCTCCAGGATGTGCTGCAGTATATAGACATCGCTCCGTCGCAGCTGCACCTGAATGGTCATGCGTTCCTATATGGGACTTATTTACTCTTCATGGCTGTCTTCTCCAGACCTCCAACCCCCGGTGATATCCGATACATTTATATGTTCAAGAGACGGAAAGATAGCCCTTCCTTCATATTCCTCGAGCCATATCACAAGTGCCAGATTTTGACAGGGGCCTGTAGCAAATTCTCCCTGTACAAACAGGAGTGGTTCTATGTGCGATGCCCGTCTGGTTTTGCTAGGAGATGGGTTGAAGGCAGTAAGTCTCTCTGCTGAACCGTTACTCGTACTTAATGGGAGTCATGTTTTTCTTAACTCTTCGTTTCATCTTTTCAGGTATTAACCCGCGTCCGGAAGGCCGAGGATATTCTGATGTTGTCGACGTGATTAGAGCTCTTCCGGCCGAGGACCGAGATATTCGAGCTATCATTTCAAATGAATCGCTGTCGGGGTTCGGCTTGCTAGCTCCTGATCGTCGGGTCAGCCTTCCAGAAGGCGTTACAATTCCCAAACCTCCATCCGGTAAAGGGAAAAAACTTGCCGGCCCGTCGTCGCGTCGCGCTCCCGTCGCGCACGATGAAGGCGAGCGTAGAGAGGGTGATGCACCCGACACTCAGGGCGAGAACGTGGGTCCTGCTTGGAATCCGGCAATCGAAGTTCAGGATATTGAGACGTCATCCTCCCCTTCGAAGGGAAAGAAAAAGCTGAAATATTCGGTTCAGAAAGAGAAAATTGGCGACACCTCAAAATCTACGCCTATCCCTCCTGAGAAAGAGGCTTCTTCACAGCATCTGGAGAGTTCTCTGAGGGGTCTCTCGAACCTCTCTATTCCCGAAGACATACTTAATTACGGGTTCGACGATCCTGAGGCTCTCAAATTCTCCTCGCCCGCTAGAGGCAATGTAGGAGTTCAACTACCGGCTCATAGAGACAATACACCGATTAGCAAAGACAAACGAACGGGTCCGTCGGGGGGAACACTTAGGACACACACGCACATGCGCATTCCATAACATACTTCAAGTCTTTTTAATTCGTGAATTCTCCTTAATTCGTTGTTATCTTCCTTCTTTGCAGGTGATATGGGCCGCTCCCACGGACTTGATCGTCTTCAGGGGTCTTCAATATTTCACCACTCCGGACGGGATTCCGGTTCAGGCAGACGCCGGGACCGAGGTGATTACGAAGATAGGGACAATCGCCCTCGCGAGTCGTCTCACCGCAAGAAAGCGCACTATCAATCTTCTCAGTCCCGTGATCTTCCTCCTACTACTGAGCCGGATAAAGAGAAGTCTTTGCAGAAGGGTTATCAGTCTGATGCTGCTCGAGAACAACATTCCAGTTCATCGAGTACGAGGCAAGTTTGAGAGCCGCGTAAAAGAACGGAATTCTCTAAGCCTCCTCCTCCTGCTCCTGCCGTGGACCCGACTGTTGCAGAAAAGATGGTCGACCTTAAGGCCAAGTTTCCGAAAATTTGTTTTGACGGTTTGAAATTCCTCCGGCCATCCATCACATTCCTGGGCACGTGAAGCAAAGTGCCATTGCATGCAAAAATGACGTCTATGTTCAACACGACGCATTCGTGCACTTGGTGGAGAAGATATCAGAAGTATCTGTTGAGCGTCAACACGAGATTGACCGTCTGATTCTGGAGGCTGACAGCGATAAGAAAATCATCAAACTCCAAGATGAAGAACTCGCCTCTTATAAGTTAAAGCTAGAAGCCGCTGAACAAGGTGCAAAAGATACTGCCGAGGCAGTTACTCGCTTAGAGGTGGCTCACAAAAAGGAGCTTGACGAAGCAGTTCAGCGCAGCGGCGCCCTTGCCCTAGAAAAAGACTCTGTCCAAAAAGAAAGGGACGCGCTGGCTACTCAAGTCAAAGAGCTGAAAGAACAACTCTCCAAGGAGAAAGAAGACAAAATAGCCGCTCAGGAAGAATCACAGCGGTATTGTGATGAGATTGTGGCTACCCGGCTCCTGAAGGCAAAGCTTGATGGTGAACTTGCCGGGGTCGAGAAAATGAAGGATGAGGCCCGTGAGGAGGGCAAAAGAATGGCTGAGGAGGAGCGTGATTCTCGCCTGGAGGCGGCCGCAGAGACCGGCAGGGAAGAAGTCAAAAGTATGTTTGACCCGTTGATCGCCGAGTACGGAGCCCGCGTCCTTATGCACCGCGACCTAACATTCTTGGGCGACGGCTACCATGAATCCCTGGCTGAGGCATGGGAGACTCTGATAAAGATCAAGAAAGTCGAATCAGGCTCCGAAGAAATCGACGAAGATGCACTGGTGAAGGAGTTCCTGAGGGGGAATGAGCCATCGGATTTATCCGTAGCATTGGCTCTCTATGGCAAAGGCTCTTCCCCTTCGAAAGAGAAGAATAACGAGGCTGGCCCGTCAGAGGCCGACACTACTACTCCTCACACTGCCGCTCCTTATGCTGCTCAATCGGCTGGTCGGTCGACGCTTGATCCATTCGAGCAGCATGCCAGCTACGACCCCGAAGATCCTGGGCTCGGCGTTCATGTGCTGTCACCTATCCTGGAGGGTGAAACCCCGCGCGCCATCGACAGCCAACCTGATCCTGGTAGGAGACTCTTCTTTCTCTAGAAGTCGAAGTGATCCGTCATTTTTTAGTAGTGGTTATTCGTTCTAATGCCCACTTCTTATATGTCTCACAGGTTGTTCTGACACTGAGCTAACTCCGAGGAGCGATGACGCCAAGGAGGAAGCGGGGAAAACAAGCGACGCTGCTCATGCAGGGGTAACTCCCGGCCCAAACGCTCAAGTGATCGGGGCGCTTGACGATGACAAACTTGATACCTCGTCTCCTGTCGAAGGAAGCGACGAAGTTAAAATCACTGGCGCCTCTGAACATACTTCAGAGATGAGCATGAAGGATCGTCTTGCCGACGAGGAGAAGAGAAAGGTCAAAGTCAAAGTTGAATCTGAAGTCCTGGAACTTACTGACCCGCGGAATAGACCTTTGAAAATCATTCTCCTGGGCAGGTCTAAACCATTAGATGTTCCGTCTCCTACTCCTGACTCCGTCTCTCTAGCAAGCAAAAAGTCCAAGAAGAAACGTGAGGGAGAGGAGTCGTCGGAAACACCGAAGGCAGACAAGAAGAAGAAGTCGAAGAAATGATCGATGCACTTGTTCAACAAGTTTTTTGCCTAAGTTTGTAACAGTTTCTATCTTTCATAACTTGTAGTTTGTATAGGCCCGAATTTTGTAGGAGTGATCTTGCATCCCTATTTTGGACTTATCGAATAAAATTTTAGTTTCTTCTTGTTTGAATGATTCTCTTGTCTTTATTTGGTTTGCTGACACTGTGCTCCGGGGACTTGGAGACTTGAGACTGTTCATACTCTAGTCCGCGCTCTGGGGACTTAGAGTGCTCCGCTCCGCACTCTGGGGGACTCGGAGATTGGAAATCGTTTATACTCTAGTTCGCGCTCTGGGAACTTAGAGTACTCCGCTCCGCACTCTGGGGATTCGGAGACTGGAAATCGTTTATACTCTAGTCCGCGCTCTGGGGACTTAGAGTACTCCGCTCCGCATTCTGGGGACTCGGAGATTGGAAATCGTTTATACTCTAGTCCACGCTCTGGGGACTTAGAGTACTCCGCTCCGCACTCTGGGGATTCGGAGATTGGAAATCGTTTATACTCTAGTCCGCGCTCTGGGGACTTAGAGTACTCCGCTCCGCACTCTGGGGATTCGGAGATTGGAAATCGTTTATACTCTAGTCCGCGCTCTGGGAACTTAGAGTACTCCGCTCCGCACTCTGGGGATTCGGAGATTGGAAATCGTTTATACTCTAGTCCGCGCTCTGGGAACTTAGAGTACTCCGCTCCGCACTCTGGGGATTCGGAGATTGGAAATCGTTTATACTCTAGTCCGCGCTCTGGGAACTTAGAGTACTCCGCTCCGCACTCTGGGGATTCGGAGATTGGAAATCGTTTATACCCTAGTCCGCGCTCTGGGGCCTTAGAGTACTCCGCTCCGCACTCTGGGGATTCGGAGATTGGAAATCGTTTATACTCTAGTCCGCGCTCTGGGAACTTAGAGTACTCCGCTCCGCACTCTGGGGATTCGGAGATTGGAAATCGTTTATACTCTAGTCCGCGCTCTGGGAACTTAGAGTACTCCGCTCCGCACTCTGGGGATTCGGAGATTGGAAATCGTTTATACCCTAGTCCGCGCTCTGGGGACTTAGAGTACTCCGCTCCGCACTCTGGGGATTCGGAGATTGGAAATCGTTTATACTCTAGTCCACGCTCTGGGGACTTAGAGTACTCCGCTCCGCACTCTGGGGATTCGGAGATTGGAAATCGTTTATACTCTAGTCCGCGCTCTGGGGACTTAGAGTACTCCGCTCCGCATTCTGGGGACTCGGAGATTGGAAATCGTTTATACTCTAGTCCACGCTCTGGGGACTTAGAGTACTCCGCTCCGCACTCTGGGGATTCGGAGATTGGAAATCGTTTATACTCTAGTCCGCGCTCTGGGGACTTAGAGTACTCCGCTCCGCACTCTGGGGATTCGGAGATTGGAAATCGTTTATACTCTAGTCCGCGCTCTGGGAACTTAGAGTACTCCGCTCCGCACTCTGGGGATTCGGAGATTGGAAATCGTTTATACTCTAGTCCGCGCTCTGGGAACTTAGAGTACTCCGCTCCGCACTCTGGGGATTCGGAGATTGGAAATCGTTTATACTCTAGTCCGCGCTCTGGGAACTTAGAGTACTCCGCTCCGCACTCTAGGGATTCGGAGATTGGAAATCGTTTATACCCTAGTCCGCGCTCTGGGGACTTAGAGTACTCCGCTCCGCACTCTGGGGATTCGGAGATTGGAAATCGTTTATACTCTAGTCCGCGCTCTGGGAACTTAGAGTACTCCGCTCCGCACTCTGGGGATTCGGAGATTGGAAATCGTTTATACTCTAGTCCGCGCTCTGGGAACTTAGAGTACTCCGCTCCGCACTCTGGGGATTCGGAGATTGGAAATCGTTTATACCCTAGTCCGCGCTCTGGGGACTTAGAGTACTCCGCTCCGCACTCTGGGGATTCGGAGATTGGAAATCGTTTATACTCTAGTCCACGCTCTGGGGACTTAGAGTACTCCGCTCCGCACTCTGGGGATTCGGAGATTGGAAATCGTTTATACTCTAGTCCGCGCTCTGGGGACTTAGAGTACTCCGCTCCGCATTCTGGGGACTCGGAGATTGGAAATCGTTTATACTCTAGTCCACGCTCTAGGGACTTAGAGTACTCCGATCCGCACTCTGGGGATTCGGAGATTGGAAATCGTTTATACTCTAGTCCGCGCTCTGGGGACTTAGAGTACTCCGCTCCGCACTCTGGGGATTCGGAGATTGGAAATCGTTTATACTCTAGTCCGCGCTCTGGGAACTTAGAGTACTCCGCTCCGCACTCTGGGGATTCGGAGATTGGAAATCGTTTATACTCTAGTCCGCGCTCTGGGGACTTAGAGTACTCCGCTCCGCATTCTGGGGACTCGGAGATTGGAAATCGTTTATACTCTAGTCCACGCTCTGGGGACTTAGAGTACTCCGCTCCGCACTCTGGGGATTCGGAGATTGGAAATCGTTTATACTCTAGTCCGCGCTCTGGGGACTTAGAGTACTCCGCTCCGCACTCTGGGGATTCGGAGATTGGAAATCGTTTATACTCTAGTCCGCGCTCTGGGAACTTAGAGTACTCCGCTCCGCACTCTGGGGATTCGGAGATTGGAAATCGTTTATACTCTAGTCCGCGCTCTGGGAACTTAGAGTACTCCGCTCCGCACTCTGGGGATTCGGAGATTGGAAATCGTTTATACTCTAGTCCGCGCTCTGGGAACTTAGAGTACTCCGCTCCGCACTCTGGGGATTCGGAGATTGGAAATCGTTTATACCCTAGTCCGTGCTCTGGGGACTTAGAGTACTCCGCTCCGCACTCTGGGGATTCGGAGATTGGAAATCGTTTATACTCTAGTCCGCGCTCTGGGAACTTAGAGTACTCCGCTCCGCACTCTGGGGATTCGGAGATTGGAAATCGTTTATACTCTAGTCCGCGCTCTGGGAACTTAGAGTACTCCGCTCCGCACTCTGGGGATTCGGAGATTGGAAATCGTTTATACCCTAGTCCGCGCTCTGGGGACTTAGAGTACTCCGCTCCGCACTCTGGGGATTCGGAGATTGGAAATCGTTTATACTCTAGTCCACGCTCTGGGGACTTAGAGTACTCCACTCCGCACTCTGGGGATTCGGAGATTGGAAATCGTTTATACTCTAGTCCGCGCTCTGGGGACTTAGAGTACTCCGCTCCGCACTCTGGGGATTCGGAGATTGGAAATCGTTTATACTCTAGTCTGCGCTCTGGGGACTTAGAGTACTCCGCTCCGCACTCTGGGGATTCGGAGGTTGGAATCGTTCGTATGAGTCTGTACGCCGCACAGAATAATGTAATTTATCATTCAATTAAGAGATACAGAAACTTCATAGAAAATGTGGCTTCAAGCCTTTATTAATGAAAATCAACTAAATTGCTCGATTACAACTTCAAAAGGAAACTAAGTCATTATTGAATGGAAACATGCACAAAACAATAGTGCCTATAACAAGAAAGGGAAACATGCTAAATGTAATAGTGCCGCAAATGTTCACTGTTCCATGCTCGGGGGAGTGTCGCGCCATCAACGGTCGCTAGCTTGAAGGTTCCTTTTCCAAGCTTCCGTTCAATGGCGTATGGACCTTCCCAGCTGGGATTCATGCGTGATGGTACTGGGAAGACTCGTTTCAGAACGAGATCACCCACATCAAAGATTCTTGGGCGGACTCTGCCATCGTAGTAGCGCTTGACTCGATGTCTGTGCGCCGCCGCCCTTAACTCAGCTTCTTCACGCTTTTCGTCGATGCAGTCCAGTGATTCCAGCAAGAGGTTTTGGTTCGTCTTGGGGTCATAGTATGTCACTCGGTGCGATGGAACTTCAAGTTCCACGGGTATTACGGCTTCAGAGCCGTATGCCAAGGCGAACGGAGTGTGGCCGGTCGCGGACTTGTGGGTAGTCCTATATGCCCATAATGCTGTCGGGAGTTCATCTACCCACTTGCCTCCAACCTTCTCCAGACGCTTCTTTAGTATGGATTTGATTATTTTGTTAACGGCCTCGACTTGTCCGTTAGCTTTTGGGTGTGCAACGGCAGCGAACTTTTTCTCGATGCCGTACTTTAAACAGAACTCTTTGAACTCTCTACTTTCGAATTGCGTTCCGTTGTCTGTAATGATGGTGCGTGGAAGACCAAAGCGGCATATGATGTTTCGTACAACGAAGTTAATGACTTTCTTAGAGGTGATAGTGGCCAAAGGTTCTGCCTCAGCCCATTTCGTGAAATAGTCGACTGCAACTATCGCGTATTTCGCACCACCTTTGGATAGAGGCAAAGAGCCGATTATGTCGATTCCCCAGATCGCGAATGGCCAAGGGCTGATCATTTGTGTGAGTTCCGTTGACGGAGCCCTCGGGATTTTTGCATATCTTTGACACTTGTCGCATTTTCTTGCGTAGTCCGCGGCATCCCGGTTTACAGTGGGCTAGTAATACCCATAGCGGAGGATCTTCTTTGCTAGCGTTTGCCCCCCAGTATGGTCGCCGCATTCCCCTTCGTGGACTTCCCTCAAGACTCGCTTTGTTTCATCACGAGCGATGCATCGTAACAATGGGATTGAGAACCCTTTCCGGTACATGGATCCATCCTGCATTACGTACCGCGCAGCCTTTCGAAGGACCTGTCGTCTTTCGCTTCTTCTTTCTGGTAAAGCCCCGGTTGTCAGGTACAGTTTGAATGGGGTTATCCACGAGTCCTTCTCGTTCTCTGTTTCCAACACAAGTTCGATTTTCATCTCGTCTGCACTCGGGGCATGCAAGACTTCCACGGGATACAATCCCATTTGTTGAACATCGTCGGTACTCGCGAACTTAGCCAACAAGTCGGCTTCTTTGTTTTGTTCTCGCGGGATATGTGAAATGTCATAACGCTCAAGATTTGATAGTAGTTCCTGGACCTGAACGAGGTACGGAGCAAGCTTTCGTCCTTTTGCTTGGTAGTCTCCTCGTACTTGGTAAACCACTAACTGCGAGTCACAAAAGATTTCGATTGATTTGATTCCGAGTTCTTTGATAAGCTTCAAGCCAGCGATCAATGCTTCATATTCAGCTTCGTTGTTCGTAGCCGGAAAATCGAGCTTCAGGGCATAACAGATTGATCGGTTTTCCGGAGTTATAAGAACTACGCCCGCGTTGGAGCAACGGTCGTTTGATGCACCGTCAGTGTATAATTTCCATCGAATGGGGGGAATGATGTCGTGATCGTCCGGTTTGATGGGTATGGTAAATTCAGCGATGAAGTCTGCTAACGCTTGCCCTCGGATAGCTCTCCGTGGTAAGTACGCGATATCGAATTGGCTCAACTCGATGTTCCATTTTAGCAATCTTCCAGAAGTTTCTGGTCGCTGAAGTACCTGCCTCAGGGGTTGATCGGTATAAACGCCGATTGAATGCGCTTGAAAGTACGGGCGTAGCTTGCGTGATGCAATCACCAAGCAATAAGCCAATTTCTCAATTTTAGGGTAATTCTTCTCTGCCCCCGTTAAACGCTTGCTAACATAATATACCGGCTTCTGGACTCGATCCTCCTCACGGACCAAAGCTGCGCTTATCGCATGAGGGGATATAGCCAAGTAAACGTACAGCATCTCATGGTCAACTGGTTTAGATAGCATTGGTGGGCTTTCCAGATGCCTTACCAAGTTCTGGAAAGCTTCCTCGCAGCTAGACGTCCATTCAAAATTCCTCTTTCCTTTCTTTATTATGTCGAAGAATGGGATGCACTTGTCAGTTGCCTTGGATATAAATCGACTTAGCGCAGCCACTTTTCCGTTCAAGCTCTGTACCTGCTTTACAGTCCTGGGCGCTTGTACGTCTCGAATGGCTTGGATCTTTTCTGGGTTGGCTTCGATTCCCCTAGCGTTGACGATGAATCCTAAAAACTTCCCTGATGCAACGCCGAAAGAACACTTCAGCGGGTTGATCTTCATTCCATAGGACCTGAGTATGTTAAACATTTCAGCTAAGTCTTGAATGTGGTCGTTTGACTGCCGTGACTTCACGAGCATGTCATCCACATAGACTTCCATGGTTTTGCCCAGCTGGTCCTTGAACATTCGATTCACCAGACGTTGGTAAGTTGCTCCAGCATTCTTTAATCCAAAGGGCATCACTACATAGCAATACAGCCCGACATTTGTAACGAAGCTGGTGTGTTCTTGGTCCGGGATATGCATTGGGATTTGGTTGTATCCCGAGTACGCATCCATGAATGACAATAACTCGTGTCCTGCTGTGGAATCGACCAACTGATCGATCCTAGGCAACGGGAAACTGTCCTTAGGGCATGCTTTGTTCAAGTCGGAATAATCTACGCAAGTCCTCCATTTCCCATTTGCCTTTTTTACTAGCACGGGGTTGGAGACCCACTCCGGGTAGAGGGCGTCGCGGACGAACCCATTTGCTTTGAGTTTGTCCACCTCCTCTCCAAGAGCGGCGGATCTCTCTGGATCCATTCCTCTCCTCTTTTGCTTGACTGGGACGTATTTCGGGTCTATGTTCAACATATGACTTGTGATGGCGGGAGAAATCCCACACATATCAGAATGCGTCCAGGCAAAAACATCAAGGTTTGCTCGGAGGAAGTCGCTAAGGTCTTCTGTCATTGCGGGGCCTAACTGTGATCCGATCTTCAGTATTCGCGAAGGGTCGTCACGGCTAACCGAAATGTCAATTGTTAATTCAGCCGGTGCCGCCTTCTCTTCCCTGGGTTTCTCATCGTCGTCTCTCGGATCTATATCTCCGTAGATCCGAGAACTATGCCCGAGCCAGGGCTCGGGCACTACTTGTCAATTATTCGGGTTTAGGATGCGGACAGGGTTGTCCGCACCCTTTCCTTTTTCCCTCCGGTGGGCTTCTCGGAGCTCGGCCACATAACAAGAACGACCAGCTGCTTGGTCTCCGTGAACAATGCCTACTCCTTTGTCAGTCGGGAACTTCAAAGTCAAGCACCAAGGGGCTAGTGCCGCCCTAAATTCAGCCAGGGCCGGCCGACCCAAGAAAACATTATATGGAGAGTCCACATCCAAAACTACAAAGGGTAGAATTCGTACCCTCCGACGCTCGCCTTGTCCCAGTTCAACTGGTAACTCGACATATCCCACTGCATCAGTCGCAGCGCCGTTAAAACCGTGGATACGAGCTTTGGATGGTTTCAAGTCTTTTGTCTCTAGCTTCATCTGATCATATGCCTTCTTGAAGATGATGTTGACTGAACTTCCATAATCAATCAAAATTCTTTTTACATACGCTGGTCCGATTGTTGCAGATATGACCATGGGATCGATGGTCGGAGCCTCTATCTGATCAGCGTCTCTGTTTCTGAACACAATATCGTCTATCATCACGCGCTGCTGCTTAGCAGGGGCCCCGTCCTCTACGTTTGAACAGCACTCGAAATTCGCATGCTTCAAGGAGCTCGCATATCGCTCCATCTCTTGCCAGTTCTTATCTGCGGGATGAGGTCCGCCGATAATTGTATTTATAACCAGTCTTCCAACAGTCCGGGCAGGTTCCTCTGGATGACGTGGAGCCGGTGCATGACCTGGGTCGGACGTTCCCTGTCCTCCTTCCTGCGGATCCTTCATAAATTCTTGCAACTTCTTTTGTCTGATCAATTTCTCGATAGCGTCATGTAGGTGTCTGCATTCTTCCGTGTTGTGTCCATAGGTTTCATGGAAGCGGCAATATTTCCCAGTCCGTTTCTGTTCTTCAGTTGATTCTTTCGGACGTGGTTTTCTGTACTGAAAAGTATTGCATGTGGATAGGTAAATGTTCTCAAGTGGGGCGTTTAGCGGAGTGTACTCGCTGTAGCTTGGAATTCTCGACTTCCACTTTCCCGCTTCTTTCCTCTTTCCTTGACTCCTTCCTCCGGACTCTTTGGGCTGCACAGGCTTATTCTGGACGTTGACTTGGACTTTCCCTGAATTGTCTCCAGATTGCTGCACAGCAACGTTGCTCTTAATTGACTCTTGGGCAGGTCCCGGTGCCTTGTCTCGTCGTACCCACCTAGCTTCCTCTCTTCTTATGAACTGGTGCGCCTTGGAGTAGAAACGCTCTAGCGTAGTCGGAGGTTTTCCTGCCAGCCAATCTCCGAATTCAGAATCCGGATCAACACCTCTCATCACAGCCATTAGAATTGCATGGTCGTTGGGATTACTGACTTCAGTTGCCGCCATGTGGAATCTTTGTAAGTACTCCTTCAGCGACTCTCCAGGATTTTGGATTACACTTGACAGAGACATCACATCCTTCGGGCGTGTGGTGTGTATCCTGAATTGCTCAATAAACTTCTTTGCCAACTCCTCGAAATTTGATACGGATCGTGGAGGAAGTCGGGTGAACCACATAGTAGCGATCCCAGATAGAGTAATCGGAAAACACCTACACTTGGTGGCATCATTTGCTCTGGCTGAATCCATCATCCACTCATACCTCATTACATGTTGTCTGGGGTCAGTCTTTCCTTCGTATGCAGGAATGGTTGGCATGCTAAACTTCTTGGGGTAGGACGCTTGCAGCACAACATCCGTGAACGGAGTATGACTTCTTGACACTCCCCAATCGTCATTTGATAAGCCCTGATTCTCTTTCATCAGTTGCCTGATCATGGCTGTCAGATCGGGTGTCTGTATGGAAGCTGGGAGGTTGGAGTCAGTTCTACGTGCCTGTCCATGCTGATGCCTCCTTTCCTGGCGATCTGCCAATCGTGCGTCATGAGGTTCAACATTGTTAGCATTTTGATGGTCTGGAGCTCCCTCCTCCACCTGTACTCCGGTTCGGAGGTTTCCAGTTCTAGCTTGGTCGCGGTCTCCTGCTGTTCGAACAGCGGCATCTGCCCTTGCAGTTTCAGTCTTACGGCGTCTGCGCCTGGGTGGCTCATCAGAAGAAGTTGAGCTATCAGAAGAGGAATAAGCAGCTGGATTGCCCCCAGCATTCTGTTGCTGCTGTTGAGTGAGTTGTGCCATCAGGTTGGCATTAGCTTGCATCTGTTCTCCCAGTTGTCTCCTGCTTTCCCTAAGTTCTCTCATCAAGTCGTTGAACTCCACTCTGGTGACAACTGGAGTCTGTTCTTGAGCGTCAATCCCTGCACTCGGGATTGCTGGTTGATTGCTAGGTCCTGCTTGTTGCACGCTAGCAGTCTCTCGGGCATCCGCATTAAGGGAAGCTGACCTGGTACGTGGTCTTGCCATTGTAGAGTTATCGGTATGAACTCTGAGTAGAATCAACGGATGTCCTATCAGTGAGTCGGATCTTCTTTGGGGGATTTATTCAATCCAGTAGCTTCAAAGCAGATCCTTGAGGTCTGAGAATTCAATTCTCAGTGAAAGCACCAAAGTGTTAGCACCAAAATTGGTCACTAACCTCGTTCAGAAATATTTTGTAGAGATATAAGTGATGAAAGCAAATTAAACAAAGAAGACAATCCTAATTCAAGTGCAGAAAGTAAGAACACCAAATTTATAGTGGTTCGGCGTAATTGCCTACGTCCACTTTGCTCAACTTTATTGATTTCCTTTATGATTGATTACAAATACAATTCGTGAATCAAATGCTTGAATGAAGGTGTTTAAGTAGAGAAGATGAGTCTTGAAAATGGCAGAGTCTCCCCGTATTTTCTCTCTAGACCAGGCCCCCTTTCACTGTGACCCTGCCCCTCTATTTATAGGCAAAGATGGGCTGGACTTCCCAAGTGGGCTGATTGCCGAACGTTCCAGCCCGAGTACAGTGGTCGCCGTATGCCGAGCGAGGTTCGCCGAACGATCTGCGTCGAACCATTCCTTCTATGCCGAACGGTGTGCTGGTTAGTTGTGTTGAATGTCTCCTGGATGTCGAGTATTACGCCGAACACCATGAGATGCCGAGTACTCTTGTATGCCGAGCAGCCTCGATGCCGAGCGACCTTGTACGCCGGGCAGTCTTGATGCCGAACAGCCTTGATGCCGAGCACTCTGGTATGCCGAGTACTCTTGTATGCCGAACAGCCTTGATGCCGAGCACTCTGGTATGCCGAGTACTCTTGTATGCCGAGCAGCCTCGATGCCGAGCGACCTTGTACGCCGAGCAGTCTTGATGCCGAACAGCCTTGATGCCGAGCACTCTGGTATGCCGAGCAGTCTTGGTGCCGAGTACTTATGGGATGCCGAACACTAGTTGACGCTGAGCATAGGTTGTTGCCGAGTGCCAGTTGATGCCGAACACTACTTGGCGCCGAGTACCCTTATTGCCGAGCACTACGCCGAGTAGTCTCGATGCCGAGTGCTTTTGATGTCGAGTGCTCTCGTATGCCGAACACTGCTGAGTATTACGCCGAACACTCCTGGACGCCGGACACTATGGACGCCGAGTACTACGCCGAGTACTCATGGATGACGGTTGCTTCGCCGAACATTCCTGGATGTCGGACACTCTCTGATGCCGAGCACTAGTTGCCTGGTCAAATCCCCAGGAAACAATTTCAAAATACATACCAATTTGTCCCTCTTCGGACTTTGATATACCCAAGAAATTAGAATAGAATTTCAAAATTTGGTTTAAAACGATATCGTTTTATTGATTTAATTCAATTTTATCCTCATATTCTATTAATCAATTTACTTCAATTTAAAATTTCCAATTTCAAATTCATTAAGGTTTAAATCGAAAAGCTGATAAGAAACCGATGAAATACGAAGTAAGGATTTTCCACAACGATTCGTAGGGCCTTCATCACACCGAAACTTCTTCTTGTAGATGATACGAAGCAATCAAAAGAATTTGAAAATGAATCAAAGGATATTGATGGAGAAAATTATTTCCACTGTCGTAGGGTATTAACCATTTATAGTCGTATTCCCTTGTCCCCTATCTCGTCCTCTTCTTGTACTCATACTCACTATCAGTGGATAGTAAGAGAATTTACTGAGACGTTCAGACGGATATCTTAGAGATACACTCATTCTAGAGTTTACTTCACTCTATCTCTAATGAGCTACTTAACGTGTTACACTCCTGAGCTAAAGTTCAACCTTAGCTCTGATACCAAATGTAACGATACGGATTTTCACGCTCGAAAATCGACATCCATACTTTACATCGTACTCGAATGCCGTAGATTCGACCGTTCAAATCCGAGTCGCCGGAGCTTATAACACAGTTAAGTAAACAAACACAGCGGAAGAAAAAGAATATAGATATACAACATCTGATACAATATCCAGATACAATGATGATACAATGAATATCTATATACATCAGAGATATGATACAACAAATAGCAGTGGAAAAGAAAATGATAACATCAGCAGCGGATAATCTCCATCTCCAAAACGCCAATCCAGAAATAGCTTGAACTCCCAATAACGATGCACAAAGATACGCAAGTGCAGTCCATATCCAAAGACTGAACTAGCTCCAGAAAATCTACTAATCCTGACTATCTGAAAAACCCAACTCTAGACTGCTCGTGTAGAAAAATTTTGAGCATCCAGAGTTTAGGAAAGAAACAATAAACTCCGGATCAGTCATGGGACTGGTGTGAGCAACAAAAATAGTTTATCTTTAAAACAAATAGCAGAGAATTTTAAAGTCAATTCGCAATGCTTTTGGAAAATGAAACTACCATAAGACCTCCCGCCACACACACAATGCAAACGCAGAATTGGAGAAGATTTCATCTTATGATAGTCAAAGATGCTTACTACGCAAAATCAAATCATTTTTGATATTATTATTAGTGCATAGTGTAGAAAACATTTTCGAAAGTAGAATATCAATCTTAGCCAACATACGACCAGTATCGTATGCCTACTATAACTACCATCTAAACAGTGGTGACCACCGTACGTAAATGGCAGGTTCTACAACTAATACCGTAGAAAGTTCGTATTTGGAAGAATGGATTTCCAACAAATGGTCAGGCTAAGGAACTTCCTATTCCACGAAAGAAACGCCTCTGGCGGGACGCTCCGAGAACCAAACCGTTCTCTGCCAAACAAGGCCGGCTACCCCCCTTCCCGGGGAATATACAAAACCTGAGATATGCCACCCCCGGTCCTTTGGGACCTTTATCCCAGCGCTCGGTATCCAACATCACACATAATAAATAAGTGTATCCACATGAGTAAATATCTGGGCTCCATACCATGATACTACCCTTTTCCAGAAGGAATGGTCATACCCTAGGGGAGCTACCCCTGAAACCTTGCCGCAACATTCCTGTTTCGACCATTTCCGGTTTGTGAGGCTCGACGAAGTCTCGTCCACAAAGCTATGCTTTTTCACAAAGCCATGCTTTGAGTCAACAGATGATCAACCTATGATCACAAAGATAAATGATCAAACAAATGATCATATCACAAATGATCAAACACTGATCATCACACAGCAACACTCAGCATGTCACATTACCAAATTGGGATATATCGCTGATAACTTCAACTACATAACCTCTGAGCTCGTACGTCTAAGAGAAGGGTGTTAAGCTAAGAGAATAAATTCTCCGCCACCAATAGAAATGTATTTGAAAGAAATCAGCTTTATATCTCAATTTGTAATGTCAGACATACAATCCATACAAGTCTGTTCCGGGTTCGAACAGAACCGAAGGCACTTCTCACGAAGCCCTTGCAAATCCGGATAATTTTCAAATCACGTCCGGACTTCCCATCACAAAAAGAGTGATATAAATCTCTATACCGGAGCAACTCAGTGCAGAGACATTCGACAGGTTGTCCTTTCATTTTCAAAAATATCCGGTCTTCAACACCGGTCTTCAAATGCTATCCATATACGACGTATCACTATTCGGAATGGGTTATACGACCCAAAGGTCCTTTCCCGGCTAACCCGAATAGTGAGCGCAATATTTAAAAATATATGGATATTGGAATTTCAATTAAGTCACAACTTATTACCCAAAAATCTTTCTTCAAATGGTTTAACAAATTACCATTTTAAATCTGTTAAAAATAACAGATTCAATTCATAGCTTTCAAAAAGAATTCATTCATAACTTGGAAAAACATTTTTCAATTCAAACTTGAAATTCCTTTAACTAAATTGGAATTTCATTTCTCATATGAAAGCTTTTATCATTTGAAAACAAACAGTTTCATTTCAGAAAATCTGATTCATTCATACGAGTTGAAATCCTTGGGTTAAATTCAAATTTCCAAAATTTTACTTTTAAAATGGTTTAAATTCATATAACTTGTACAACATCTTAAATCCATAGTTTCGAATCATAGAATTCAATTTCAAACTTGAATTCAAATTTAAATAAAATTATTTAAATTTTCAAAACTCGATTAAGTTATTCAAAATAACTTTTATCTTTAAAATTCTATTTCAAAAGCTTTTCACTTTAAACCCAAATTCCCAATTTCAAAATCAATTGAAATTAAAATTTCAATTTCAAAAACATCAAATTTAAATTATCTGTGACTTAACTGATTTCCACGTGAAATCCATATTTGTGTGTGTAAAGGTGTAGTCCAGGGGTTTTACATAGTAGTGCAACATCATACAATCATCACAGATCAAGGTATAGAAATATAGTTGATAAGCGATATAAACTATAACGCTTATCGTTCATTCACAGATCACAGATATATAAATATCACAGATAATAATTTACATCACAGGTAAAAACACAAATCAGGGTATATCACAAATCATCACATATCAAGGATATCAAACAATTCACATTCAATAGAATCCAAACATTCATAACTTGGATCAATAAATTATCTAATTAATTTAAATCAGATTAATTTCTTTTGAATTTCTAATCCTGGTTAATCAACATCGATAAATTATAAATTATTTTGATTAATTATTCTTTAATTGATTATCTTTAATTAATTACATTAATTAATTAACCCCTAATTAATTTCCGTTTAATTAATCACCCTGAATTGGTTACAAATTTATTAACCTCAAGTTAACTACAAAATTTATTCATTCCTAATTAATAATCATCCCTTAATTACTTTCGCCAATTCATTAATCTTTAATTAATTAATTATTCTCAAATTATAAATTAATCCAAATTATAAATTTTAAAATCAATAAATAAGTCATTCCTTAATTCTCTTAAGAATTAAATTCTTTTATTATCTTAATTATTTCTAAGATAATTCGTTTACTTTATTAATGACTTCATTAACTTTCAAGTGTATTTAAATATTACACTTCTAAATTTTGATTCAAATTTCATTTTGAATCTAAGATTCAAAATGATTATCCATTTAACATTTATCCAATTTTAAGTTAAACACTTCGTAAATTTTCATTCAAATCTTAAAGAAACCCTTTGTAAGAAATTTTATCAAATTTAAACATTTATTTGAAAATAATTTCACTTTTAAAAATCTACTTTAAGACATCTAACTTGTTCAACATTTATTTTTTTTAAAAGCTGAATTAAATTCAAGATTTGGATCCATAGTAAACTTAAATCCGTATTAGTACTTGATTTAAAACTTAATTTAAATTAAATTTGAATTTTAAATTTAGATTAAAAAACAAACTCAACACTGTCAGGTTATAAAACTTGAAACCTGGAACCAGATTAGCAAACCCGAGCTACACCGAAATTTACTCAAGCCAATCTCGAGTTACCCCTCCTGCATCGTTACTTCGAGTCCACACGAGAACATCCCCGAGACCAACCCGAGCACTTCTTCCTTCTTCCACAACTCCGTAAACAACCCAGATACACATCTGCACGCGTGCACGTGCACATCCACTCCGGCCACCATCGATCGTCACTCCGACCACCTACAAGTCGACGTCAACTCCATCACTCCTTTGACAACCCAGATTCGAAGAACCTGAGCCAAATTTGAGATCGAGTATCTCAAATCAAAACCTGGAACAGAACAGGAACCTCCTCCACCAAAATCCTAGAACAACTCATCGTTCTCGACATCGAGATCATCGGAGTACTCTAAACTCCGATCGTCACTTCGTCTATGCCTCCTCTACCACCTCCCAAAAACATGTAACACTCGATCGAGCAGATAGTCAACGCCGATCGAAAATACCCAATCGAACAGAACTAGGGTTCTGAACTAGAATCCACCACCGCACTCTCTACCTTGAATTTATCATCCATCCAGCAATTTTCCAACATTCGCCGGTCATTCCTCTACCTCTAGGAGAAATCCCGATCTATGGATCCAAATAGATCACCAGAAATACCCAGATTCCATTTTTTAATGAACCTAGAACTGCTCTCTAACCTCTTTATTAAAAATCATAATTTTTGTTTTTAAAATCATATCATAGCATACGAATTCAGTTTGCATTCCTGTATTCGAAATTTAAAAAGTTTAAATTTTGACTTATTGTAGGTTATATTCAGTTTCTTGTTTTCCAGGAAAATTTCGAAGTTGTTTTTGCCTGTATAAATTTTAAAAACTTAATATATACTATAACAGACAAGTTTTATTTTAACCTTAGGCTCAAACAATAGGTAGAGTAAGAGAAACTGGTTTTTTTTTTAAATGAAGAAACTGATTTCTAATTCTAGACAAGAATCATACATGAATAGCAGTCTGCACAAAATTCTTCCATCTTACAAATATACTCAGAGAAAACCATATGTATATGGATAGCTATTCACAGAGAAGTATTCAAAAGATTTACCGTTAAGATTTAAAACAAAAGTTACTCACTTTACTATAATACCAATCACAACATCAAGTCATATAAACAAATTCAAGGTTAAAACAAAAGGTTGCTCACCTTTATGTTGAAGACAGAGACCAGCTCTATTGTTTTGAAACTGCAGATTGATTTTCTTCTTGATCTGCTTTTGATTCTCTGATTTGAATTGAGTAGCTTGTTGTTGTTTTAAATGGAAGTTTTGTTTAAGTTTTTAAAATGATATTCAACTCAGTTTTTTGCTTAGTTTTGTTTGAATGGAACGAAGTGATGATGAGAGGCTTGATATATAGGAAGTTTACAGGGTAATGCAATTTGTAAAATAAGCATGCTGAAGATGCTTGCATTCAATGCTAGAGGCATGTGGCATTAATTACCTTGTCTTACCTACCATGCTTATGTACTTTTATGTTTTCTTTTGTTTATACTTATCTTCACTTCGGTTGGAGATGATAGCCTCAAGTACATATGTTTCTATTTTAGTTTACATGCACATCTTTGCTTTCTTTTACTTGTTCACTTTTGAGCATATTTATATTTTATTTGTTTGTACATAATTATTTGTACAAAGATTTTTGCTGTCTTGTTTTATGTATATACTTAGTATTTTCCTTTGCTTAGTTTATTTACTTACTCTACAGGCTACCTATTCTATTTGCATACTCTTCTTTAGCTCGGCTGAGATGTTTTTGTTTGTTATTTTATACTTCTTGTTGATTATACAACAGTTTATGGCTGCAATGACATACATTATTGTAGGCTAGAATATCTTGCATTTTATTTGTTTTGGCCCTATTACTTTGAAATCTAGTGAAGAACTATTTTTATGATGTTGTCCAAATGTTAGCTACTTTATATTTTTATTTGGTAAGTATATCTTGGTTGTATTTCATTATATTTTATTTTATTTATTGTATTAAAAGTTAATTTACAAATTCAAATTATTATTAATATTATTTAAATTCAAATTATCATCATTTAAATTTTTAAATCAATCAATTTATTTATTTATTTATTTTTATTCTTGTGTCCAAAGTATATATATTATTTATCTTTAAAAATCATTTATTTAAGTTTTTATTTCAAATCCAATATATATATACATAAATAAATTTAAATGATTTAATATATTTTAATTTGGATTCAGGGAAACTCGAATCAATTTGTCAATTGATTTTACAATTTTTATTCAAAAATTCAATAAATTATTAATTTAAATTAAATTAAAATCTAGGGTCGTTACAATATTTTTCTCTGAGGCAAGATCAGAATGAACAGGAATGGGGAGAAGAGGAAAAGGCATCCGCGAATAGAATAGAGAAAAATGAGGTAGAGTAGAAAGAAAATCACAAACCAGAAATGAAACGAATCAACAATTAAAAATTGCAACCGATGGAACAGCAAAAGTCAACACTGGCAGTAAATAAATGTTAGTGGCAGTTTATTTCAGCTGTTTGAAATTTGAATGGACACGGAATATTAAATGTTCAAAAATGGGTGCCGGTATGGTTAACCGTTTCACGGGTTTCACCGCGTACCGGATTTCGAAATACGCGAACGAATATGCTGCGGAGATCAGCATGATAAGACGATCAAAACGGTATACAGATATCAGCGGTACGATCATCCGATCAAAAGTCGATATCGGTACCGAAATGCTGCTAATCTGTCGAAAAGAAGATAAACGAAGCAATAGAAGTCAAAATTTGACGAAACGAAATATGACGTCGCACTCAGAAGATGATTTACAAATTTTCTAAATAAAAATATTCAAGTTTGGAAAACATTTCATTATCATCAATTTTAACTGATATAGATTTAAATAAAATTACACCAGAAAATAAACTTAAATATTATCAGATGAAAATTTACCAGTTGCTATGTTAAAATAGACGTATTCCAAATATCAAATTTTTATTTCAAATTTTTATTGTTTTAAAATTCCACAAAATTACAATTAAATATATAAATAAAACAAATAAAATTATTTAAAATTTACAGGTCGTTACACTCTCCCCCATTCGAAGCTTTTCGTCCCCGAAAGGAAGGAGGTAGGAGAATAGAAACAACCAGAAAGAAAAATAAATTGAAAACAAAATGAAACAATTAATTTAAACCCATATAAAATTCAAATAAAACTAATTAATATTCAACAATCTGGTTAAATCCATTGTTTACCTAAGTTAAATCAATCTATCTATTTCTAAATTCATTATCTTATTGTCTAGTCATCCTCAATTAAAATTTCTAAATCATCAATTTGTATAATCATTTATTATACTCATATTTTATTCGAAAAATTAAATTCTTTTATTCCAAATTATTATTAAGTTTATTCCACTTAATATATATCTTATTACATATATTTAAACCATATAAATTAATTTAAACCATATAAATTACAATTTAAATTAATTTGTATTCAATAATTGTGAATTTAAATTCAAGATATTTCCATAAGTTGATCTAATTTCAATTTATTAATTCCCTCAAAAATAGAATTTATTTTATTTATCTCGTTTATTATTCGACTAACTTATTATTCTATTTATCTCTATTAACATTTTAGAATAAAAATTAAGTGTATAACATTTATTATAACACTCAAAGCTTTCTTTATAAAGTCATTTTATATTGTATATTATCCAATTACATTTTTAACTTCTAAAAAAATTTAGGTAAGTTATATTGAGATGTAATTGAGTATTATACAAATAAAATTTTACAATTCAGTTATTCCCAGTTAAATATTTATTCAAAATTTAGCTTTATTTATAATTGAAAACATCCTTTAACATAATTTTAAGAATTAAATTTCCATTTAATTTTCAAACCCTTTAGAGATAATTATGTATATACTATATATATTAAATCAAATTAAATTTAGAATAATATACCCATATATATATATATATATCAAGTCATACTTAAGAAATTCAAATCAAAATATTTTTCCAAAACAAAACCATAGCAAAGCTACAGAATGGTCTCTCCACTTTGAAACTCGAAAATGAATGTCGATGATGCGGCCGCCATCACCGAAATTATTTTCCAGCGACAAAGAGAAGAGCACTGATTTCAATATTTCAAAATTCTTTGAAAACGGTTTCTATTCGAAAATACCTTTAATAATATAATTTAATTTTAAAAACCAAAACTTGAAATCATTGGAAATTAAATTCTCAAATTCTTGATTTTTAAAATTCATTTCAATTCCAAATCAATTTATAAACCATGTTTATAAATTCATTTAGAACAATAAATGATAATCAAATATTATCATTCAAACAACCAATTTAATTAACTATTAAATTCCAGAAATTTTACTTATATATTTATAATATAACCATACAAATTTACTTCCTTTACCAAGTTTAAAAATAATATTATGTCAGTTTGCTCTGTTCAAGTGTTTTGGAAATCCTATCGATAGCGTTGATCAAATGAATCGATCGAAAACCCAAATCAACATCAACAACTCAAACAACACAATATATAAAAAAACAACTTAATATTAATTACCAAAGCAAAATACACTCCCTCACTCGATGATTCAAAGATGGATTTCAAGGCAAAGATGGGATTCAAAGTAGAGGAACTCTAACCAAATAGAATTCAACTAAAAGATAGACTCGATAGGGAGATAAGATTATTGAATTTCAAATTGGAAGATGGATCAATTTATATAAATCGTGGGTAACCTTAACCGGTCAACCGTGACTTCAAGATAAGATCGAGGTAGAATTCTGGAACAAATCGACATTTGATCGCCAGAGACAGAATTCGGTTATAGCAAAAGATAGCAGCATCTAAACCGACGATACAAAAATCTTCGGTAAATCAATGCCTATTATAAAGGAGTTTCAGTCTTTTACAAATCATTCAGTGAAGCTATGGGGTGCTCCGGAAATCAGAAAACATGAATAGGGAAGACAAGAATGGACTTTGGAACCGAGGTGAACGTTCCAAAATTCAAAGGAAACCGAATCAAAGAGGAAGAGATTCAAGCTCGAACAAAAGCAATTCTGTAATCAAATTTACTACATATACTGAGTTTTGCCTAAAACCAGAGCTCTGATACCACATGTAATATCCCCGTATTTTGGACCATTCAAATCGACAATAAATCCACACATGCCGGACTTGAATAATTCAAAACAATGGATTGTAAATAAAATTTGGCAAAACTCAGCATATACAGTAAATAAAATAATCATAGATCACAGACACAGAGTAATATAACAATAATGCAGCAGAAACAAAAGGATAGTAGTTCATGAAGCTACTATATATATATATATATCAGAGTAAAACACGATACAACAGAAGTCACGAGTACATAGACACTACGCCATAGATGGCCTTCTGCAACAGATTTGCATGGTGTTGCCAGCTAAAATGTTGCGATAGGTATGCTGATTTTTGTCTATTGCAACACACGCTTTAAGGTGTTAGCATAGATATCAGCAAAATGTTGCAGTAGCTATAGCTGTATTCAAATTAAAAAATTAATAAAATTAGCAATCCGCGTGAATACGATCCAACGATCTATATTTAATCCGACTGTTAAAATGGATCACCACTGCACTTTTTACCAAATTTTCGTTTTCCCGCCTATGTTGGTGTAGATCCCCTTTCAGTTTTCAATTCATAATTCTCAAATCAAAAAGCAAATTCACGAAATCCAGCAAATTCATACTTCCAATTCGCATATGCTTTTCGATGTCAGATTGGAATTCGGTATCAGACTCCTAGATCTCCGGAATCAGATCCGGCATGAAGTGAAAAGCGCCACCTCCTTCATACTCCTAGAGCTCCGGAATCAGATCCGGCATGAAGTGTTTCAGGTTGGGGTCGTGGTTGGGTGAGGCTGATTGTAGAAGTAGGTCGCGGTGGGTTTGTTTGTCGCGGAATGTTGCGGGGTTTGTCAGTGTTCGATTGGTGGTTAGTTGTTGATTTTAGAGGCAAATCGTGGGTTTTATTTGGGTTGATGGGTTGGTGATAAAGACGATTCATGAAGTGACGGGGAAGTCGAATTTGGGTACCGAAGTTAGCATTTTTGGAATTCACGATTAGAGGAGGGGGGTTCGGCTCACTGCAGTGTGATTAACGTGTTTGTTTGGTTTATGGGTTGAGTTTGTCGACTGCGTTGTAGCTGGAAGGTAGTGATGCAGGTTGTAGGAGCAGTTTGTACAGGGAGATGGTTCGTGCTGCCACTCGATTTTTGGAATTCACGATTAGAGGAAGTCATTGATGATGGTGCTTCGGGGATGAATGTGCTTCGGGGATGTAAGTTGCAGCAGTTTGGGGATGGTGGTAGTGTAGAGGTTCGTGCTGCCGAAGTCCATGACCTGTTCGATGAAATGTCAATTTTGTGTAGAGGTTCGTGGCAGTGTAAGTTGCAGCAGTTTGGGGATGGTGGCAGTGAAGGGTAATGTATTACTTATTAACACGCAACCTGTTCGATGAAATGTCAATTTTTATTTATCATGGTTTCAGGTCTTTTACCAAGGCAGAGAATGATGGCTGGAAAAAGGTCGGATGATTCAGAAGAAGCCATGAAAGAGTTGCAAAAGTCAATCATCGAGGAGGTGTTCAAATTCGCAGGAGGTGATCATTTGTGCATCATTTTACGTCGTTTCAAAGAAGGCTCGATCTTCCGAAATCGGATGAATCGGGCGGTGCCCACTTGTTCGACCTAACCGGTTAGGTCGATCCCCGCCGGGACTGCGGTGCCCCGGACCCCCGCCGGCGCTGCGCCCGGACCCGCTTCTCGGCTCGCCTTCGGCTCGCCTTCGGCTCGGCACTCAGCTCGTCATATATTCGTCAGTGTCGGTGTCTGTATAAATTGAAACTGCATATGTAATGAGTGAACTGAGTGATGTAGTGAGGAATATCTGTATATGTAAATATCAGTGTTATATATCATTGAATTGTAAAATAGTGGAGTCAGGAATTTGTACTATTTCTAATGTTGAAATAAAATATTTATTTAAATAAATTACTGTTTGAATATCAAATTCTGTGCAAATAGCATTTTATTAAATAAAAATTTATTTCTATTAAAAAATCAAATATGCTCTACATTGTGGGCCCCACAAATTCAGAAAGTTAATATCTATAGCAACATTTTGGAATGTTGGTACAGACACCTATGGATGTTGCTATAGACCCAAATATGGTTCTATTGCAACAATATTTCTTATGTTGCCTTAAATAGTCAAAATGTTGCCTTTGAGGTCTGCGGCAACGCGGCAAAATGCAACACCGAGAAAGTGTTGCCTTTGCCCTTTTTTAGCCTACAGCATCATTTTTTGGCACTTCCTGCATCACTTCTTTGGTGTTGCAGTATGCAATCTATGGCGTAGTGAGATGTCTCAATACAATAATCAAATACAAGATCTGAATACATCATTGTAATCAATTGAATAACTGAAAGCAAGATAGATAGCTGGATATCCAAGCGAAGCTCCAACCCCAAAGGTGAGTCTCAAATGCTGTATCACTCAGTCTGACCCGAGCGTAAAGCAAAACACAAAACACTCGAGTCGGGATTAACATTCTTATATCAATAAATCCAACTCAAGTGAAATATCAACTGAAATACAAGTAACTCAAAGGATGTCTGGGATAACCATCCTCTAAGGATCCGTTAAACTATCTACTATGTAGTAATCTATGCTATTATAATAATGTTTAACAGTAAAATAAACATACTTTTTAATAGCATTAAGGGGTTACCCATATAGCCCTTAACACGTAATAGTCCCAGCAGTCTATCCAGTATTAGCATACTCCCAAAATGGGGGCTACCATCGATACTCCACAGGCTACGGGAGAAATCATAACTCGTAGTAAAGCTCGCTATGGTAGGTGACACGGCTCAACTAGGCAATGCCAGGGTAGATATACCAATTACGCATCCAGACTGGTAGTGACGCATAGCAGCCACTACCGCCCACCTCGAACAACACTCCCAAATCAAGGGTGCGCACCAAATCAATCACAAGTAATAGAATGGTATCGAAGAAGTGTGTCCGATCAGAGGTGTAACGACCCTGGATTTTAATTTATTTAAATTAATGGTTTAATGAATTTTTGAATAAAAATAGTAAAATAAATTGATTAAAGAAATGCGAGTTTCCCCAATATCCAAATATATTTTATATTAAGTCATATGAATTTAAACGATTTGTATATATGTGATTTGGATTTAAAATTCAAGTAAATGGTTTAATAATAATAAATGATAATAATAGATATTAAGTTATAAATAGAATCGAAATATATAAGATAAATTATATAGTTTTATAAAAAAATAAAAGTGTATAAAACAAATAAAAATAATAAAGAAAGATTTAATAAAAATTAGAAGTTCACTTGTATTTTAAAAGTAATCAAAACAAAACAAAAAGAAAACAACTCACATTCGAATAAGTAAAATTATAAAGTGATTACACTACAAAGTTAAAAACAAACAAAAAAATAGTAAATTATGTAAATTATAAATCAAACCAGAAATCTGCATAGTCAAGAAAGAAATACATGCTCAACAGTAGAACAAGTAAACATATCTATGAAGTTTGCAAGACATGACAGTAAAGTGTTTTCATGTACAAGCAAAAAGGAATAAAATATATATAAAACTACATTATATACATTCAAGTATAAACAAATGAAGCTTGTAAAAGAAGCACATCAAGACAAATTAAAATAACATCTTCTCAGCCGAACTAGAGTAGGGAGAATTATAAAATGTATATTGGTACAAGTCTAATTAATATCTCTAAGCACATACAAATTGCTTCAGCCGAAATGAAAAGATTTTACAAATATATGTTGTACAAAGCAATTAATACCAATACCTTAGTACACTACAACATATCATTTCAGCCCCCATATACGAAAAAGTCTCTGGGCATAATAAAAGAAATATTGTACCTGTAATGTACAAATAAAAATATACCCTATAAGCTTTCTTTTATATATAGCACGCTCTTCATCTTATTCCTTTTCATTCATCAAAAATAAGCAAAGCCAGAAAAGAAAAACAGAAACAAGATATCAAAGCAAAGATTCAACTGAGAAGAAAATTTAAACTTCAATCAGATCAAATTCAAAAAGCGAAATAGTTTGGGAGCAAGGCATACAACAGATAGTAAAATCAAATTTAGAAATCAAAGCAACTCTGTTCTTTCTGAAAATCTGTGAGTAACTTTTCTTTTTAAACCAGGTCTCCTTGTTTCTTTACCTGTGAGTAAACATATTCTTCTTGAAATCTTAATTATGATAATTAGTTCATATATATCTTGTGTTGCTATATATTGTGGTATGTAGTCCTAAGATGTTATCTGGAAGTTTTGAAGATGTGATGTGTTCTTCAGTATTTTTAAATTCCCTGAGCAAAGAAATGTAGAGAAATTTATACATTTTCATATAAACATCAAAAGCTTAGGATTTTAACTGAGTAGGTTGTTTAAAACTTAAAAACATAACCTGGAAGTGATTTTAAACCATAACAGTGAATGTAAATATTGTTATACAGGTTTAAAGAAGATAAAAATAAAAATGTTGAAATTTTAAATGTTTTGATTTGTTGATTCGATTTCATACCTTGATTAAATATACCAAGCTAAGATTTTTAAAACAAAAATGATAACTTTTAGGCAAGTATTCAGAGTGCAATTCGTAAAAGAACAGAAAATGCTTTTTATTGAATATCTGATGATTCAACAAATAATTAATGTTGAAATTTGTTGTAGAGCTAGATTTTTGATTTAGGAATTCAGGAAAAATGTTGAAAAAAATTTCGAATGCAAGAAATTTTGAGACGAATCAAGATTAGGGTCTTGGGTCTAGTTCTGTTCGACTTTGTTAAAAGGGAAATCTCGTGGTCGTTGTACGATCGGAATCGTTTGCATTTGGGGATTCGTTGCGTCCTCGTACGTTGAAGCTTTGGACAGGATGGCAGAGTTGCTGGAGGTCGGAATCATCGGCGTCGTGGAAATGGTTGGTGATGGGTTTGGTTACAGGCATGCCCAACTTGCTCGATTTTGTTTTTGTTACTGATTCAGGGACTTAGGTGGCCTGGAGGTCTGAGGGGATCAACGGTGACGTGTTGATGGTCGGGGTGTTGGCCGGAGGTGATCGAGGCGGTTGTGCACGTGCACAGTGGCGATCGATGTCAGTGATTCGAGCTGTGTGTCGTCGCGTGATTTTGCTCGAGTATACTCGAGGTTTTCTTCGAGTTCGATCTGGGTGCGTGCGTGAGTTTAAAACATTTCAGTTATTAAATTAAGTCAAGAAAGAAAAAGAAAAGAAGGTAGAAGAAGAAAACAGTAGGCGCGTAGAAAACGAGAAAGAGACGCGGGGAAAATGGGAGGAGACTCGGGTTACTACTCGAGAGAGCAGGGTGTGTAACTCGGGTCCATTTTTTGATAAATTAGCCTAAATACTTTAAGGGTAGTTTGTTATACTAAGTTAGTGTTAATTTAATAAATAATGATGGTTAGTGTTAAGCTAAGATTTGATTTAGAATTCGTTAAGAAAGGTTTGTTGATGTAAGATGCTTTAATTAATTAAGTGTGCAAGTTAACTAAGAATGAAATTAATTTATGCTTGTAACGTAATAAGTAATGTAAGATTAAATGAATTTGTAATTAAGAATTGATATCCATAATCTTATGTTTAAATCAATTTGAACTTAAGAATTTAATCAACTACTAAAAGTTAATTAATAAATGAATAGTAATTAACTAATTGAGAAATTTATTAAGAATTTGTGATAAATTTATGTGTAATTTAATAATTAGGCGTCTAATTTATTTGTAATTAAGAAGTGTTAATGATAATTTATTTCAAAGGGATTAATTAAAGAGTTAATAAGTTAAGTGAATTAATTAAGGATAATTGAATAATTAAAGGATAATTATTAAATTAATTAAAAATTGATTTATTAATTTAATAAATGATTAAAGGATAATTAATCAAATGATTGGAGATTAATTAAAGTTAATTAACCATGACTGATGATCTAACTGATTTAAATTTATCAGACAATTAACTGACATTACTTATGAATGTTTGGATTCTGTTGAATGATATGAATTGTTGGACATCCCTGATATATGATGCTTAGTGATACATCCTGATTTATGTTGTGATCTGAGATTTTCTATTTCTGTGATATATTACTATGTGAATATGAAACCCTTGACCCGTAAAACGGCACTTGAATTTCGATGCGACAGGGAGTCGGATTCCAGTTGGTTATCCGAAACCCACATCGAATTGTAATGATGAATCTTTGTGACTGATAAATTTATTTTATCTATGAATCTGTGAATGAAGATAAGCGTTATGGGTTATACTGCTTATCGATATATCTGTGATGATTGATGTTGCACTATTGTGTGTAAAACCCCTGGACTACACTTTTACACACACAAATATGGATTTCACGTGGAAATCGGTTAAGTCACAGATAATTTGATTTTTATATTTTTGAAATTGAAATTTTAATTTCAATTGATTTTGAAATTTGGGTTTAAATTAAAAAGTGAAAAGCTTTTGAAATAGAATTTCAAAGATAAAAGTTATTTTGAATAACTTAATCGAGTTTTGAAATTTTAAATAATTATATTTAAATTTGAATTCAAGTTTGAAATTAAATCTATGATTTGGAAACTAGGGATAAAAGATGATATAAATGTGTTTGTATGAATTAAACCATTTTAAAGTATTAATTTGGGAATTTGAATTTAAACCAAGGATTTCAACTCGTATGAATGAATCAGATTTCCAAATTGAAAACTGTTGTTTTCAAATGATAAAAGCTTTTAGATAAGAAAAGAAATTCCAGTTTAAATTAAAGGAATTTCAAGTGAATTGAAAAATGGATTTTCCAAGTTATGAATGAATTGTTTTGAAAGCTATGAATTAAATCTGTTTATTTTTAACAGGTTTAAAATGATGATTTGTTTAAACCATTCGAAATGAAATTGTTTTGAAAGCTATTAGTTAAATCTTTGATTTAAAGATTTAACGAATTAATTAAATTGAAATGGAAATCGATTTGGGAAAATCTGTGAATGAATCTTTGTGAAATTAAGTGAACTTTGTGAATTGAATCTTTTTGTTTAAAAAGATTAAAATGGTAATTTGTTAAACCATTTGAAAAGAAAGTTTGGGTTTAAATTGTGACTTAATTGAAATCCCATTATCCATTTGTTTTAAATATTTCGCTCACTATTCGGGTTAGCCGGGAAAGGACCTTTGGGTCGTATAACTCATTCCGAATAGTGATACGTCGTATATGGATAGCATTTGAAGACCGGTGTTGAAGACCGGATATTTTTCGAAAATGAAAGGACAACCTGTCGAATGTCTCTGCACTGAGTCGCGCCGGTATAGAGATTTATATCACTCTTTTGTGACGGGAAGTCCGGACGTGATTGAGAGTTATCCGGAATTGCACGGGCTTCGTGAGAAGTGCCTTCGGTTCTGTTCGAACCCGGAACAGACTTGTATGGATACATGTCTGACATTACACTTTGAGATATAAAGCCGATTTCTTTCAAATACATTTCTGTTGGTGGCGGAGAATTTATTCTCTTAGCTTAACACCCTTCTCTGAGACGTACGAGCTCAGAGGTTATGTAGTTGAAATTTAACAACGATATATCCCAATTTGGTAATGTGACATGCTGAGTGTTGCTGTGTGATGATCAGTGTTTGATCATTTGCGATATGATCATTTGTTTGATCTTATATCTTTGTGATCATAGGTTGATCATCTGTTTGACCCGAAGCATGACTTTGAAGAAAGCGTAGCTTTGTGGACGAGACTTCGTCGAACCTCACACCCCGGAAATGGTCAAAACAGGAAGGATGCGGCAAGGTTCTAGGGAGTAGCACCCCTTAGTGTATGTCATTCCTTCTGGATAAAGGTGGTATCATGGTATGGAGCCCAGATACTTAACCTCTGTGGTTGCTGCAAATTTATTACTTTGTGGTTGTTGGAAATCGGGGATCCTCGGGAAGATCGGTGACGATCGGGGGATGGCATACGCGTGTCAGTAGTTACCTATTTTTGCAGAGGTAACCCGGCCTTGTGTTGGCAGAGATCCGGTTAGGTTCTCGGGTCGTCTATTCCAGGGACGTACCCATCGTGGATAGGAAGTTCCTTAGCCTGACCATTTGTTGGAAATCCAAAGAAACAATACGAGCCTTTACGATTTCAATTGTATAACCTGTCTCCTCAGGAGGCAGCTATAGCAGGCATAATATAATGGTACCTATGCTGGCTAAGATTTATATTCTACTTTTGAAATGTTTTCCACTATGCACTAATAATAATATCAAAATGATTTGATTTTGCGTAGTAAGCATCTTTGACTAACATAAGAAGAAATCTCCTCCAAGTCTGCGTTTGCATTGTGTGTGTGGTGGGAGGTCTTATGGTAGTTTCATTTTCCAAAAGCATTGCGAATTGACTTTAAATTCTCTGCTATTTGTTTTTAAAGATAAACTGTTTTTGTTGCTCACACCAGTCCCATGACTGATCCGGAGTTTATTGTTTCTTTCCTAAACTCTGGGTGCCCACTATTTTCTACACGAGCAGTCTAGAGTTTGGTTTTTCAGATAGTCAGATTAGTAGGTTATCTGGAGCTAGTTCAGTCTTTGGATCGGACTGCACTTGCTTATCTTGGTGTATCGTTATTGGGAGTTCAAGCTATTTCTGGATTAGTGCTTTGAAGATGGAGATTATCCGCTGCTGATGTTATCATTTTCATTTCCGCTGCTATTTGTTGTATCATATCTCTGATGTATATAGATATTCATTGTATCATCATTGTATCTGGATATTGTATCAGATGTTGTATATCTATATTCTTTTTCATTCCGCTGTGTTGTTATACTTAAATGTGTTATAAGCTCCGGCGAATCGGATTTCAACGGTCGAATCTGCGGCATTCTAGTACAATGTGAAGTACGGATGTTGATTTTCGAGCGGGCAAAATCCGAGTCGTTACAAGAGGTGCTACCTCCTTGGTCCGTCAATCGCTCCTGTTTTAGCCACCTTATGCCAACTCACGGGAGTTGGGTCCACATGTATACCTTAGGTTCGTCGCCACCATCTTACTTCATTCTGGAAACTCCACCGCGTACACAGTTGTCAAAGTGGTTTTCGGTATCGACAGAGAGTATGTCCATATCTGATCCCGGTCTCTTTAACAACCAATCGTTAATATAACACCGTGGTCATTTTAAAATAGTTTATACTTCAAAAACCAAAATATCATTTTCATTTCAAAAACCCAATCAATACGATATCATTTTCTCTTCAAATATATATCCATTTCCAAAAAATCACATCACTTTCCAAAGTTATAACGTTTTCGAAATCATAGTCTTTTAAAAATCAAAACACCTTGGAAATCACAGCTTTGAAATCATAGCATTTTGAAAATCATAACACTTTGAAATTATAGCCTTTTGGAAATCATAACTCTTTCCCCTTAAACAGTTTAGATATTAAAATTAGTATAATAAGATAGTTTATAAAAAAAATAGTTTATATAAATAGTTATAAGTTAAAATAGTTTATAATAAAATAATTTATATTAAAATGATTTATATTAAAATAGTTTATATTAAAATAATTTATAAAGTAAAATATCAATAGTTTTAAATAAAATTTAAATTTACTTTATAAAATAAAATAGTTTCCACAAATTCATAAATCAATTCAAATCAACTCGAATTCCAAAATTCACATTTAATTCAATCTCAATTCATAAATTTCAACTCAATTCAATTTCTCAATAAATCATTTCAAATATCGATTTCAAATACAGATTTGAACCACGAATTAAACCATTTAATTCCAATATATTTCAAAGTTTTAAATATTAAACATTTCAAAACTAAATTCGATACTTATATATATGTATATCAAATTCACTTAACTATTATTTAGTTTTGAAACATTTACTTAATCATTTCAATAACATCTGAATACAACCTCAATTTACAATTTATATAAATAAAATATCCCATTTAAATATATATAAGTTTGAAATATCTATTTAAGTCACCTTTAATCAAATTTCAAGTTGTAAACACTTCTTTAAAATTTCAAATTCAATAAATTTCAAATCAAACTTATTTAAATATAATTCATAAATAAATAAAATTTCAAATCAATTTCAAATTTATCTTTACAACCCGAATCATTACAAACTCTATATTCGAAAATATAAATTTTAAATAAATACTTAAACATATTATATATATCAACTTTATTAAATCAACTTTAATAAATCTTAAAAATCAATATTTATCAAAACCATATATTTCTTTTCAAAACCATAGAAATCATTTCGAAATATTTTATATATAGACCACAGTGTCTGTATATAATTTTCTATCCTATGGTCAAGTGATACGGGTATTTATCATTTCAACCCGCAATTTAAACATATATAAACACAGGTATATATCATTTTAACCCGCAATCCCAAATTCAATTCAATGAAAATCGCTTGGGTTTATCATTTCAACCCATAACGATTTTCTCCTATTCTGCAGATCGTTCGAGTATGTATCATTTCAACCCATAGTGAATTTCTATACTAACAGGGAACTTGCAGAGTGATAACAGATATGATAATAATATAACAACAGTAACAGGCATATATCATCAGTATAATAACAAATAATAGTGTCAGATGTCATAGGTGAACAGATACAGATAATGACATATATATAGCAATGTAAATATCTAACAGCAGCATATTTCAATTGACGTTTCAATTGAAATCAAATTTAATAAATATAAGAACATAAATCGTGAGTGATTGCTCACCTTTCGAGGCTAGAGAGATTCGACGATGAAATGAGACGAGTTAAAAATCCAAGCACGAATTTCGAAGCAAAGCAGGATGGATACGAGTTCGATGATCATAGCTGATATCAAGGAATAGACGAAATCAAATCAGAATTTGTTTGATATAGACTGAACCAAAATATATAAAATATTATATTATTATTAGTTTGTTAAAAATCAATATTTTAAAACTTGTATAAAATTGTTATAAACTGCCAAAACTTCTCATATAAACACTATATAGATATAATTAATTATTAAAATAAAACTTTATACATATATTAAATTTGAAACTCCCTAAATCAACCATCATTTTGTGTGTGTATATATATATATTTAAACTAATACAAAGATTAGTATATATACTACACAAATTACCAACTATGTGGATACCGATGAAATCCATATTCAAAGCTAATGTATAATATGTATACAAATATAGACCCATGCAAACAGATAATAGTTAAGTAAATGTATGCAGACTCACTATAGTTAAGTAAATGTATATTATATATCCAAATCATAAACAGTATGCAGATTGCAAACTTGCATAAAAATATTTTGCAGGCTCACATATATATTCAAGATCTAAACCATCATGTAAAATATAATTAATATATTAAAGCTAATATAAACTTATAATATATAATGCACGCATATAGTAGATTTAATATTAATAAATAATACAAATAAAGCATGCTGCAGTTCATAAACTAATAGACTTATACATATATTAATAAAATAATATAACTTATATTTATAAACAGTGTATATATACAAAATTACAAAATTGTTAATGCTTTAAACATATTATATATATAGATATTTTAACCCTGATATATATAAAACTTTCTTTCCAATTATACAAAACAGGAAAGACAAACAAATGTATGAAACATATTACAATATACAACATATAATCTTAGTTTAGCTAATATATATATATAACCGCAATGCAAAATTTTAGAATAACATAGTTTATAACTTATATATACGCATAAAATGAAATCTTTATCCATTGCCTCAAAGCTTGTTATTTTTTAAACACGTTAAAAAACGAGGCATATATATTATAAATTTTTCTTCACAATATGCATATTAACTTGAAAACATAAACCCGAATGCAAAAAGCTTTAAAATATGACAATATCAATATACTTACTTTACTATTATACATATACCAATCAGCCAATGCCAAACAACCTACTATATATCACAAACAGAGGGGGATAGGCTTTAGGCAACCTGGGAGGAAAACGATCATGTTCTGGTTTGAAAGCAATTACAAATATATATATATATAACACATAGGTATAGACTTAAGTAAACATATATATAAAACTAAATAAACACAAAAAAATGATATATGCTATACCTAACAAAACAGAGGCCAATCTAGGCTTGCTGTGAGTTGAAGCCATCAGGGTGGAGGCGCGCTTGCCCATTGGAACTTGAGCATAGACAGGCGGATGGCAGGGAGGAAAGGGGCCAGGGAGATAAAGGCATGTGAGCTGTAGCGAGAGTTTGCGGGTGACGCGGCCGGTCTACAATTGGATGCGGAGTGGTTGATGTGAATTGAATGAGAGGGAGGCTCGGTTTCTAGGGGTTATGTTTATTGATTTACTTATTATTATATATATTTTTCTCTGAGGCCAGATCAGAATGAACAGGAATGGGGAGAAGAGGAAAAGGCATCCGCGAATAGAATAGAGAAAAATGAGGCAGAGTAGAAAGAAAATCACGAACCAGAAATGAAACGAATCAACAAATAAAAATTGGAACCGATGGAACAGCAAAAGTCAACACTGACAGTATATAAATGTTAGTGGCAGTTTATTTCAGCTGTTTGAAATTTGAATGGACACAGAATATTAAATGTTCAAAAATGAGTGCCGGTATGGTTAACCGTTTCACGGGTTTCACCGCGTATTGGATTTCGAAATATGCAAACGAATATGCTGCGGAGATCAGCACGATAAGACGATCAAAACGGTATACAGATATCAGCGGTACGATCATCCGATCAAAAGTCGATATCGGTACCGAAATGCTGCTAATCTGTCGAAAATAAGATAAACGAAGCAATAGAAGTCAAAATTTGATGAAACGAAATATGACGTCGCACTCAGAAGATGATTTATAAATTTTCTATAAAAAATATTCAGGTTTGGAAAACATTTCATTATCATCAATTTTAACTGATATAGAATTAAATAAAATTACACCAGAAAATAAACTTAAATATTATCATATGAAAATTTACCGGTTGCTATGTTAAAATAGACGTATTCCAAATATCAAATTTTTATTTCAAAATTTTATTGTTTTAAAATTCCATAAAATTACAATTAAATATATAAATAAAACAAATAAAATTATTTAAAATTTACGGGTCGTTACAAGTGCAATAAAAGCTGCATGTGTAGAGAAAAGGAAATTTATAAATATCAAAAAAGGCGATATATCAATAGGCAATCAGTGGATGTATATATGAATAAAGGGAAATAAATAGAGATTGGAAACAAAGAATTGGATACACAACCAGACGATATAGTTTGGAAGATACAACAGAATTTATTTTCCATTATACACATATTTTATTTTCTACACAGGGAAACAAACTATCTAACAAATCTATATCTTCCTCAATATACTCACCCATATGTGTTTCCATATATACACATCCCTTCCACGAGCCTATATAGACATTCATTATAGCAAAAGAAAAAATCATCGGATTTTAATACAACAAAGCACAAAAGTCAATTTTTATCATCTCCTTCATCAAAACTTAAGATCTAATCGAGCAAGTCAAGTTTATTAGCCAAAAAATCAAGAGATATATTATTAATCAAACTCTATCAAGCATAGAACTCATCACCTCTTCTTAACCAACACCAACTTCCTGCAACAAGCTAAAGCTTCTTCATTTTAGATTTCATGTAAACCATTAACGAAATCCGAATTTGATATTAACAAAGCACACAACATCATCATCTCTACTTTCAAACAGTTCATAGCAGCCATCATCACTTCTACACTAGAAACTCAAATACAAACTTAGTCAACGAGGTAGAGTTTCAGCCAGTGGCCAGATTTGATGACAATGCTAGGTTAGGAGGCATTTTTCTGATTCAAACAAAGTAATCATGACCTGACATAATAAGCATCATACAACATTGTATATTTCTTTAACCACACATGCAAAAGGAAGCACGCAATTCATTAAATAGTCATGACACTCAATAGATTGATAGCAAATTTTCAAATCCAAATTTTAGACAAGTACAATGCAAAGTAAGGCTTCAAATTCTTAGGCGACTTTAGCACAGCAACGTCAAGCACCTTTAGCACCGCATCGTGACTTTCCAAGCATCAGAAATCCAGATAACAGCAAGGGGCGACACAACTCCATCCATTATGATTCAGATAAAAGAGTGAATTCTAGATCTACGACCGAAGACATATATCTCCATGCTTGGCTATATTGTGCATTCATTGTTCTAGGCAGTGCGATTTGTATTATTGAGAAAAAGATGCAAAATTTGTTTTTAGGAGGAGATTTGTAAAGAAAGTGGACAAGGGAATGACATTTGACAACAAGTGAAGACCAAATATAAAAGGGGCAACTTACAATTCAATCCACCCTTGATTCAATTTTGAATCACATAGTTTTAGTCGTTGCTTTTTTACTTTTAGTTTTGTATTGTATTTCCTTAGTTATTTGAACTCTAGATTTTTCTAGGTGAGCTACAGTTTGTATTTCAGGGATTCTGATCTTAGGGTATTGAGTCCAAGCAGGGTTATTAAGAATAGGTTTAGTATATTCAGGCTAGTAGAGAGTGAGAGTTTATAGGTATTGTAAGCGTCGAATATATAATTTAAGTAGTAACTTTGGAGACAACAGTAGGCACTAACGGGTTAGTGGTCGAAGCTGGATATAACTGTGTGTTCTTTACTTTTCGAATTTATGTTTCTACACTACTTTATATGTTTATCTATGAGATATTTTAAATACATTATTAATACTCCCTCATCTAGGATATATTGCACGATCATAACAAGTGGTATCAGAGCAGGTTTTTTGAAAAAACCAGATATAATGTCCTACTCTAGCTGTTATAGTTCTAGCGAGAGTCGGTCCATTTTCAGTCCACTTATCTTTAATAAAATAGAATTTTCATAATGGAAATATATAATGGAAATTTATTTAAAATCTATTGATTGCCATATTTAGGATATCATTGAAAATGGATTGGATATGGTAGATGAGAATAATTTTTTGCTTAATGCTAATGCTATGAATATTCTTATCTTTAGACTTGATAAATCTGAGTTTAACTATATCTTCTATTGTTTAGCTACATAGTTAATTTGGAGCGCTCTAGATGCAAAATATGGTGGTAAAGTCAATGATGAAGAAGAACTTTTCAAAGTTGATACGAGTGCAGAACTTTGTTTGGTGGGATACATAAAAAAGATTCGGACGATGACAGTGAGAAGATGATGATAACAGCTCAATAGATGATGAGATAAGTGATTTTTCATTTAAAGATTTAGTTCTTTTGTGTCATAAATTAACTAAACTGTTGATGATCTTGATTTGAAAAATAACAAGTTGAAAAGCAAAAATTGTAAACTTCATTTGAAAAATGATAAATTGGAAAATGAGCTTGAAATATTAAGAAATTTGAAATTTTTGATTGCGAAAAATGTTTGAAATGTGAAAAAGAATTTGTTCGCTTTAACGAAAATTTTCGAAAGCTTGAAAAAGAAATTCAAATCTTTAGGAGAATGAAACTGAGCTGAATTGCAAGAATAATGTTTTACAAAAGGAGTTAGAGAATTTTGAAATTTTCAAAAGTGGAAAATGTAAGGATTTCAAAAGAGAATTGTTTGAAATGAAAGAAAATTTATTGAAATTAAAAAATTAAAACGCTTGAAAATAAAAATGTGAATTTGAAAAATAGCAAAAATGAAATTATTCAATCAAGTCGTAGTTTGAAAAGGGAGATTGAAAAACTCAAGATTTTGAAATCCATGAATTTGAAAAAACATCAACATGTTGAAAAGAAGATGCTTGAAGTTAAGACTAAAATTAAATAGCTCGAAAATGAAAACACGGTCTTAAAGAGGAAATATTCTAAAAAGAGAGAGAATGGTATTAGTCATTATTCTAAGCTAATGAACGAGAATAATCTTTTAAAATCGAAAGTTAATGAACTTGAGTTGACTCTTCAAAAAAAATTCACTAAAGAAAAATCATCAAACATGTTATTAGGAAATCAACTGTTTACAAATAATAGAAAAGGACTTAGATTTGAAAATGTGTTAGTTTATAAATAAATGACTAGCAACATTGCTAGGGGAAGAAGTGTATTTCCTAAATGTGAAGCATTGTAATATTGGACACAATTACAACAATTGTCGAAATTGGGACATAAATAAACAAGTCAAACAAATTTGGGTTCATAAGGGTAAGGTTGTTAATATTGACGGTCACTATACAAGCAAATTAGGTAGTAAAGATTTCAAATGTAAACAAAAGCGGTCTTACATCTCTTTCTAGGCCACTCACATCTTCTAATATATAGGAACAAAGACGGCTAAGAAGCAGCTATGATGGAAGCAGATTTTGAGTTGTTCCACACAGTTGATGAGCGATAATTGCAATGTTCCTTAGCTTTGGAACATGAAGTGGAGATCCACTAACTTTGGATAAATATGGTGAATACAAATGCAACTTTAAAGATAAGCGAGATGAGTTTATCGAGAAATTCGAACGTTGGAGCAATTACAAATTATATTATGAAGCACGTAATGCGCTTGTTTGATTGGGCTTGATTTTCACGCTTGACATTGATGATGCGACCTCAAGAGGTCAGATATAATGCCAGCGTCTGAGATACCGTTCTACACTAGCATGGCATGTAAAGAGTACAAGTGGAATCATTATTCATCACCATTGGCAACCCAGATAACAAGTGGTATCATGAAATCGTAACTCCTTCTTTTCTATTAGAAAGATTTGGTACTATTTTTTAACCTTTGTGATTCCACCGGTTTGGTATTCTTGATAGCTCGTATGTCTCACAAAGTGATTGATATTTCACACATTATATTTCATGTACATGTGGAGGGCTTTCATTTTTTGTTTTTTATTTTTATTTTATTTAAAAAAAATCCAAAAACATGTTTTTTTTTTCCTTCTTAGAGTTTTTGGTTTTTTAAAAATAAAAAAATTATATGTTTTTGTTTTTTAGGATTTTTTTTCTTTTGCCTTCATGATGTGAATATTCTAAAATGAGACATTTTTTGACAAACCTTTAGTATGAATTTTCAACAACAAATTTGTACAATTTTTGAAAAAATTTGACTTGAATATTTCTTGCACTTGTAAAATCTTTGATTTGAAAATGTTGAAATCTCTTGAGATGATTCTTTTATCTGGAGTGATTTTTGAAAACATGTTTGTGAAATGGAAATTTTGAAAATTTAAAATTAAATCCGTTGAGATGAGTTTTTGATATTCAAAACCTAACATGACTTTTTGTTAATGGTTCTATGAAATGAAAGTTTTAAACTTTGTGATGAACTTCTTGAGATGCGGTTGTGATATTCAAGACTTGAGATAATTATTGGAGGTGAATTTTTATGAAAACTTTCAGCTTTGCGATGAATTTTTATTTTGATATATTAATATGTACACACTTAGTCCATGTGCTCCTTTTTGTCCAAATAGACTTAAAAGCAATTCATTTTATATGTTCAAGGATAGAATATAAAACTGAAAATATTTTTGAGTTATTTATAGAGAATTATCTTTTGAAATCATATCACGATCGCTTGAACTTTCTTATGTGATTTTCAAAAGTATATATATTGAATAATATTTTTTAGCCACGTTCATTCTCATCTAAGAATAAGCTATTCAATTATGTAACATCTTAAGGGCTATGTCATTTGAACCCTACTACATATAACTACACTTATTTTGTCACTCTCTTTCCGCTCATAGGATACGAGTTTGATCAGTATAGTCGCTATAATTTATGGTTGACTTTTCATTACATATTTAACAGTCATATCTTGATCAAGTTTCATCATACAGTATCACTTTCTCAATATGCTAATTTGATATTTATACTTTTGATGAAAACAAATGGGGGGGGAGGTTAAGATTAGGTGACAATTTAAATTCATTGTTAATGCTGAAATAAATATTATTGGTTTAATATCTTATTCTCGAATACATTTGCCATATATGTAGGGTGAGCATATCGATAGGGGGAGCATGTTATACATATTGAAACATTGTGTTGTGATTTTGATTTTATGATGTTGAGCATACACTCAGCAGATATTAGATTGTCAAATCTTAACTTGTTGTTTGTTATCATCATATTGGAGAGATTGTGGAGTATACGTTTGGTTTGATAATAACATGTATTAGAATGTGCATGTTATACAAATAGAAAATATGATTGGAAATCATTTTTTGAATTTTCAATATTTCATTGTCAAAAAGTTATCGAAAATGTTGTGTTCATTTTTGAAAACATATACACATACAAATAATAATATGGTAAATATGTATTTACTTAAGTAAAAGAATGAGATGTGGCATCTTTTCAAAAATTTAAATAAAAATAACTTAAAAATGTAATATCACATTTTTCTTAACATCATGGTACAAAGGAATGGAAAAATATATGGGACAATGGGGGGCTCCTTGGTTCTTGCGTGTGTGGGAAGGGAGGGTGGTGGATGGTGATGATGTAGCACATTTTGAATGGAGGGTATGTACTAAAACGATAATTTTGTAATTTGTTTATTTCATTTTGCATAAGAAAATTCCAAATTTCTCTCTCAATTTTTTCATTTCATTCCATATTTTCAGAAAGTCCATCTTCTTTTTTAAAGCCTTAAAAACTTTTTAATGGTCTCCATAGTTTTCAAAGTTTAAAAAAATATTATCTTTTTTCACTTTTATGCCTTAAAACCTTATTTAAAACCCTTCTTTCCTTTTCTACATCCTCTCTTTCCAAAACAAACCCAAGAACACCCCAAAAGCCCCATAGCTGAGCCCATATTCCACCTAGGCCGAAACCAAAAGCACTTCTTAAGGTCCCAAAATCAAGTCTTTTGCAAAGTAAATCCAAGATCTAAGGCTGATCCAAGTTGAAGTGTTAATTCTAGTCGATTTGGTTATGTTTTGGTGAGTAAAGGTCACACTTTTTAACAAGTTTAAACTTTATGTTATTGCTAATTATTGTGTTGATCTTGGTTAAAAATATATTGTGTTTGGTTGAAAATATATAGTTTGGATATTAAGTGATGACCGAAAGTAATGATTTTTACTTTGTGTGCGAGGTTTGGGATGTGTATAAGTGTTTGAGTTTATGTGTTATTTATTGTATGCTAAAAGGGAAGTTAGCACTTGATTTGTGTTTGTTGTCGACATGTAGATCCCTTGATTTTGAACTTATTTATTTATGGATTTTCTAAGAAAATGTTTTACAAAAGTTTTAAAAAACTTCTATCTTTGATTTCCAACACTTTTTACAAAGTTTATAAAATAACTTAAAGGTAAAAGGTAAGGGTTAAAGGGAATTTGGTTTGTAAAACTAATTTTGAAGTTATGGTATCCATAGGGATAGTTGCTATGGACGCAGTTCGTATAGCGAACTCTTTTCTAAACTAAAAATGTTTTTTACATTAAATTATTTTGAAAAGTATTTCAACATATTATAAGTATTAACAAGTTTTAATTATTATTTAATTTATTTATTTAATTAAGGAATTAATTATTATTTAATTTATTGATTAAGTAAAGGTAATTAGTACGTAAGTATTAATTAAGTAATATAATCATAATTAGTTAATTAAGAAAGTTTTAATTAATTATCAATTAAGTAAAGTTTAATTATTTAATTAATTATTTTGTAGTGAGATTTAATTAGTTATAAATTATTAAATAAGTGAGGTTTAATTTATAAATTAATTATTAATCAGGCATGGTTTAATTATTTCTTAATTATTAATTAAGATAAGATTTAATTAAGAATAAATTAAGATTTAATTATTATTAAATAAAGGTATTATTTTAATTATTTTATTTCCAAGGATTGGTTTGTTTAAAAAGCAACTTTCTTTTTATAAGCAAATGGTTTTTAAATATAAGGGATTCTCTTTGTCTGTGCCATTAAGTAGCCAAACAAATATGAATAGATTATTGATGACATCTGTTTAACAGATCAAATCCCCGTTCTGCTATAATTAAATTGAGTAGGATATTTGGACATCTATGTAGTAGAATAAATCCCCGTTTTTCTATAGTTGAAATGAATATATTATTGATGACATCTATTTACTAGAATAGATTCTCGTTCTGCAATTATATTAATTTGGACACTGAATTTTATGCCAGTTAATTAATATTTTGAAAGTAATATGTTAGGTATTGATGGCTAATTTTGGATTTTATTTACATATATGTTGGTTTATGTAAATACCAGTTATGTGACCTATAAAGTCAAATTGAATTAAAATGGTAAATTGATTTAGTACCATTATGGTCACTAAGCCTCTTTTCGAATTTGTAAAGTTATGAATTTAAATTAACTTAAATTCTATATCAATTTAGGGTTAAGTGTTTATTGATGATGTCTTAAGTTAACTAATTATTTTATTAATCACGTTTTAAGTTGACTAATTATTTTATAAATGGTAATCTAAAGTTAATTAATTATTTACTTATGATGTTTAAAAAAATTAATTAATTGAATAAGGACGTTTTATAAATGATAAATTGTTTATGAAAAGGTTTATACTTAGTATAAAAAAAGGATTTTATAAATCATTTTAGTGTTTTTATAAAAGAAGTTTTATAGATTAATTTGGAGATTTATAAAAGTATTAGTAAATATGAAATGGGCTTATAAAAAGGGAATTTTTATAAGGGATGAGATTTAGTTTTGACCATTTAATACATCTTAATTATGGTGGTATTGAAACATTCTTTCCATACTTAACACCGAAGGATAGTAGTTTGGTCTATAGTAAGAAATAATTTAAATAATATTGTTTGTGCCCATTTAATTATGACTTTGGAAAAAGGAAATCTTCCTCAAGTTTTGTTAATATACTTAAACAGTTGAGATAAGTATATGAGTATTTTTAAATATTGAAAATATAATGGTTTGAAATATACTTATACCGCTAAGATAAGTATATGAATGTTTTCTCAAGTATTGAAAGTGTATAAGGGGTTTGTGAATATATCTTTTGTGAAGGTATTTTGAATCAAATAATTGAAATAGATTTTAATAATTGAAAGATTATTTATAGAAGACTAATGGATCTCATATGGAGTTATGTCTATGGTTGATTGCTTGTTATTTGATAATCAAATAACCGGCTATCAAATCTGGATAAAATTTTAACTCTGGAAATATCTAGGAGAAACACGTGAGCTATATGGCACAGTCATCTTTGATGATGATGATGTACTGTGAGTATAAATCTCGTTTTGTTCTCCTAGGACAAATGATAAGGAAATCCGTCCATTTAAACGATTAGGAGGTGATATCCGCTCTTATGTATTGTCAATTTATTTCCGAAAGAACCGGAGTTAGTTTACCAGAAATCTATCGAATGTTGGTTTGAAGAGACCGGGATCGGATAAGTATGAATTATTTGAAAACCACTTTGAACCAACTTAAGCATTCGAATTAAATACATCTTAAAGATTATGGAATCAAGGACAGAGCTCTTTGAAGTGCAAGGGCTCCTTGCTACTAATCCTGAGGGTGATTCCAACATGGATGTAGTAGAAGTAGTGCCTTCGGTTTGTTCATATCCGAAACAACTTGTATAAATGAATGATGGCATTGCATTGTTGCATGGAGGACAGTGTTACCATTCCAAGTGGGATTTGCTAAGAGAGGAAAAAAGTAATCGTGACCTCACAACCCACGCAACCGGGTAACGACTAAAACATGTGATATGCAGTAGAGATTTGTGGTTCGCTACTATTAGGAGCAGTTATTCATGAATTAAGTATCGATATTTATGGATTCGGTGTGCCCACGGAAGTGGGATCATGGCTAGTTCACATTTTTTTGGAGCCTTGGTCCCGGGGAATGATATAATCTAGCTTTTCATGTTCGAGGGGCAGGCCAGCTCTGTGTTGGCAGGGGGTCCATGTGAGGCCCTCGGTACATTTTTCTAAAGGTGTACTATGGCAGATGGTAACCCAATAGCCTTGTCATTAATGGAAATCCAATCTCCAATACATGCCCCTACGAATTTAGTTGTATACCTATTATGCTGGAATTTAATTAATAACAATTTCGGCTATGATTAATATTTATTTTACCCTGGACATTATTATAATACCATAAAATGGTCTATAAATGGTTTTGTTATGTAAGGTAAAAACACATCTGTGTTTATGTGCGGCGTGGTCTTAAGAGATGCCTTTATTTTGAAAGGTTTTATAAAACATTAAGAATCCATTTGATTGTGTTTCTCATGCTGGTTTTACCAGAATGATCCAAGCATAATTTTCCTTATAATGCTCGAGTCAGCCCGAGCATATTTTCTAGATTTAGCTGGAAACTTTGGAGCTTAAAGAGATGAGCTGGATCCTTCAAGACTTACCCCTGTATTTTCTTTTATCTTCCGCTATTTTATTCTTGTTTGTATTTATCAGCAATTGTAAGGACAGGTTGTTATAACTGTCCAGACTGATGATAGTTTAGTTACTCTGATTTATGTATGTATATAAAAGTTTTCTTATTATAAAGATTCATTAATATATTATAGATTACTCATCGGGTTATGAGATTTTGTTCTATCATTTTCTTTTCTTTCACCTCGACAATCTGTCTTTCCGACACTTGGATGTTTGACATGTGAATACCATTGATGTATTAGTGTCAACTTTTGAGGATTGAAAAGACAGGTTGTTATAGTGGTATCAAAGCTGAAGGTTAAGCGAGAACCTTGGCTTTGGTGGGGTAAACCTACTAAGGGCACGTATTTTTTAGGGATATATATATAAGAGCACATATTTGTTTGTGATATAAAAATATTTTATATTGTGTTGTTTGATCGGTTGAGTCGTTTATGAATTCCGGTCGATGTGTCTTGCCCACATTACCGATTGGGATTCCTAAACATTTGAATAAGGCAAACCAATACGGTATTGTTTTAAATCGGCAAATGAAATAATTTTACCTAGAAGTATGTTTTATATATAAAGGATAATTTCAAAAGTTAATATAGTTTTTGATGTGTTTGTTTGTTAGAAAATGATAATATTAAATTATTATCATTTAAGGTTTGATTAGTCATCCTCGTCCAGTTTTGGGGCATTGACTATTGTTTGTTGATTATAAGTAATTTATCTTTCTACAACATGGGTTGGATAGATAAAATTGTGGGAACGTTGAAAAAAACACCTTGTGAATTAAGTTCAGAATTTGACTATAGGGCACCGATGCTAATGTTGGATTAAAATTGGATTTTAATAAAAGATCTTTATTAAAAGAAAGTTAGAATATTTTAAAACAAATATTTGAGAAATGTTTTTGTATAAAGAAGTGATTTTATATAAATTTGGTTTATAACAATGTGTTTTATAAATAAAAGGTTTTGAGGATTTAAATCTTAGTCTTGAAGAAGATTTCAAATGTTTTATGGAAAAAGGTAGTAATATATTTACTTGAAAATATTTTTAAGTATACGTATTTTGGAAAACAAAATTTTCAAGGAGTATTTTCTTTGGTTGGTTCAGGGAATGAGTCTCGATGTTTTGTGATGATCTGAATAATCTTCTAAGTGATGGTCAGATGTTTGCTTAGGCAATTTTATAGTGCACTTAGTAAATTATTCTTTTTATCATTCTACGATCAAAACAAGTTCAAATCCGAACGAACCCAAAGTAGGATGGCTATTAATATTTTATTTAAAACGATTTATATGGAAATATATACAGTTTTGTTTCAAAAAGGAATTTTGAAAAAGAAAGATATTTCTATGATAACTAGTTCGAGTGGCCCGAAATAACTAAAAATGGAAAATAGATGTGTTCGGATGGTAAGCACTTCTCTTAAGTATTACCTTTCTTGGTCAGGGAATATATGATACTATTCGGTAGTACCTAGTTCCTTAGTATAATTTTGGGATTACTTAGGCTATATATATCTATGTATGGTTAAATATGTAGTATCATTTTAGAAAGGAGTTTTAAAATAAAAACCGAATATTGGGATCATTAGTTTACTTAGGGGAAATAAATTCAAAATGGAAAAGGGTTGAACTAGATAATGGTATATACTCTCAGGATGTAGTAGAGTGTTATACAAGTTAAAATTAAGTTTGGTTTTATGAAATATTTTCATAGAAAATTTTAACAGAAAAATAAGAATTAGTATTAGGGAGAACTAATAAAATAAGTACATAAGTTGAACGTAGATCATTTCTCTTTTTCACATAGTTTTGATCCAAGATTCGAGTACATGACTTTGAGGTGTTTCACAACTGTTCCAAATAAGAATCTATCACTCGATTCTTGACAACAAACACTTATTGAGGGTTCTTGATATGGAACCAAAGTTTTCTATCATAGTATATGGCTATGTAACGAGAATAGGGTTTCTAATCAAGAAGCCTGATCGGAGTCCGCACTAGGGAATCGGAGGAGTAATACTAGTTCGGAAGTGAAGGTGTGTATTCGAGTAGAGATCAAATCAGATTTTGCATAGGGATGATCTATAAACATTATACAGACTTATGAATAATATTGGATATTCATATGGTGAAATTTCGAGGTCGAAATTCTTTTAAGGTGGGAAAGTGTAACGACCCGAAATTTTATCACTTTGATTTATGAATATTTAATTTATTTTAAATATTTAATTAATGGTTTTAATAACTAAAATACCCTCTTTTAATTAATAACTAGTGATGGTGAAACTGTTTTCAAAATTTATTAACAAAAATGATTAGCAAAGAAAAATAGAAAGTGTGACTGGAATTCGTTTTTTGAATTTCTCATCATCAAAAAGTTATCGAAAATGTTATGTACATTTTAGAAAACATATACACATACAAATAATATAACATAAGTCCGATAAGGTAATAATTGGTAAATATGTATTTACTTATGTAAAGAATGAGATGTAACGTCTTTGCAAAAATTTAAATATAAATAAATTAAAAAGGTAATGTCACATTTCACTTAACATCATGGTACAATGAAATGGAAAAATATGTTGGACAATGGGGGGCTCCTTGATTCTTGCGTGTGTAGGAAGGAATGGGGTGGATGGTGATGATGTGGCACATTTTGAATAGAGGGTATGTACTCAAACGGTAATTTAGTAATTTATTTATTTCATTTTGCATAAAAGAAATTTCCTAATTTCTCTCTTTCATTTTTTTCATTTCATTCCATATTTTCAAAAACTCCATCTTCATTTTCAAAAGTCTAAAAACTTTTTAATGGCTTCCATAGTTTTTAATTTTTTTAAAAAATCTTATATTTTTCCACTTTTAAGCCTTAAAACCTTATTTAAAACCCTTCTTTCCTTTTCTGCATCCTCTCTTCCCAAAACTAACCTAAGGACACCCCAAAAGCCCCATGGCCGAGCCCATACCCCAACTAAGTTGAACCCAAAAGCACTTCCCATGGTCCTAAAATCAAGTCTTTTGCAAAGTAAATTCAAGATCTAAGGCCAATCCAAGTTGCAGTGTTAATTCTAGTCGATTTGGTTAAGTTTACTTGAGTAAAGTTCATATTTTTTACCAAATTTAGACTTTATGTTATTGCTAATTATTGAGTTGATCTTTGTTGAAAATATATTATGCTTGGTGCATTATATATGTGAGATTATATATATTGTTTGGTTGTTAACTTAGAAATATAGTTTGGATGTTAAGTGATGATTTTTACTTTGTGTATGATGTTTGGCATGTGTATAAGTGTTTGAGCTTATGTGTTAGTTATTGTATGCTAGAAGGGAAGTTAGCACTTGACTTGTGTTTGTTGTCGACATATAGATCTCTTTATTTTAAACTTATTTACTTATGTATTTTATAAGAAAATATTTTACAAAAGTTTTCAAAAACTTTTACCTTTGATTTCCAACACTTTTTACAAAGTTTATGAAATAGCTTAAAGGTAGAAGGTAAGGGTTAAAGGGAATTTGGTTTGTAAAACTAATTTTGTAGTTACGGTATCCATAGCAATAGTCGCTATGGATGCAGTTTGTAAAACGAACACTTTTTGTAAACTAAAAATGTTTTTCACTTTAAATTATTTTAAAAATTATTTCAACATATTATAAATATTAACAAGTTTTAATTATTATTTAATTTATTTAATTAATTAAGGAGTTAATGATTATTTAATTAATTGATTAAGTAAAGGTAATTAGTACTTAATTATTAATTAAGACAATTATAATTATTTAATTAAGAAAGGTTTAATTAAATTATCAATTAAGTAAAGGTTAATTATTTAATTAATTATTTTTTTAGTAAGATTTAATCATTTATAAATTATTAATTAAGTGAGGTTTAATTTATAAAATGATTATTAATCGGGTAGGATTTAATTATTAATCAAGTTAAGATTTAATTAAGAATATATTGTGATTTAATTATTACTAAATAAAGGTTTTATTTTAATTACTTTATTTCCAAGGATCGATTTGTTTAAAAAGAAACTTTATTTTTATAAGTTAATGGTTTTTAAATACAAGGGATGGTCTTTGTCTCTGCCATTAAGTAGCCAAACAAATATGAATAGATTATTGATGACATTTGTTTAGCATAATAAATTCCCATTATGCTATAATTGAATTGAGTAAGATATTTGTACATCTATTTAGCATAATAAATTCCCATTCTGCTATAGTTAAAGTGAATAGATTATTGATGACATCTGTTTAGCAGAATAAATCCCCGTTCTACTATTATATTAATTTGGACATTGAATTTTATGCAAGTTAATTAATATTGGAAGTAATGTGTTAGCTATTGATGGCTAATTATGGGATTTAGTTACATATATGTTGGCTTACGTAAATACTAGTTATGTGACCTGAAAAGTCAAATTGAATTAAAATGCTAACTTGATTTAGTAACATTGTGGTCGCTAAGCCTCTTTCCGAATTTGTAAAGTTATGAATTTAAATTAAATTTAATTTTATATCAATTTGCGATTAAGTGTTTATGATGATGTTTAAGTTAACTAATCATTTTATTAATGATGTTTCAAGTTAACAAATTATTTTATAAAAGGTGATCTAAAGTTAATTAATTATTTACTTATGATGTTTAAAGGAAATTAATTAATTGAATAAGGATGTTTTATAAATGATAGATTTTTTTTGAAAAGATTTATACTTAGTATAAAAAAATGGATTTTATAAATCATTTTAGCGTTTTTATAAAAGAAGTTTTGTAATTTAATTTGGAGATTTATAAAAGTATCTGTAAATATGAAATAGGCTTCTAAAAAAGGAATTTTTATAGGGAATGAAATTTGGTTTTGACCATTTAATCCTTCTTAATTATGGTGGTACGGAAACATTCTTTCCATACTTAACATTGAAGGATAGTAATTTGGTTTATAGTAAGAGATATTTTAAAAAATATTTGCTTTGGCATATTTAAATATATTTTGGAAAGGAGCAAATCTTCCTCAAGTTTTGTTAATATACTTATACCGTTGAGATAAGTATATGGATATTTTCTAAGTACTGAAAATATAATGGTTTGAAATATACTTATACTACTGAGATAAGTATATGAATGTTTTTCCACGTATTGAAAGATTATAAGGGGTTTGTGAATATATCTTTTGTTAAGGTATTTTGAATCAAATAATTGAAAGAAATTTTAATAATTGAAAGATTATTTATAGAGGCTTAGTGGATCCTATAGGAATTAAATCTATGATTGATTGCTTGTTATTTGATAATTAAATAACCAACTATCAAATCTAAACAAAACTTTAACTTTGGAAATATCTAGGAAAAACACATGAGTATATGGCACAGTCATCTTCGATGATGTTGTACTGTGAATATAAATCTCGTTTTGTTCTCCAAGGACTAATGATAAGGAAATTCGTCCACTTAAACAGTTAGTAGGTGATCTCCACTCTTATGTATTGTCTATTTATTTCTCAAAGAACCAGAGTTGAGTTTACCAGGAATCTATCAAATGTTGATTCGAGGAGACCAAGATCGGATAACCCTAAAATCAAAGAAAACAAAAATTTCTTCTCAAAACCATAATGGTGGCCAACCCTTGTTCTCCCTATCAAAACCCTAGTCCACCTCCCTAAAATCAACCGCCGGCTCTCCCTCCCCCTTGTGATCTGGTCAGGTCATCTTCTTCATGCGACAATAGTGAAGAAGGGTTCACCCCTATATTGTCATGCAAAAACAAGAGACTCTCGCGTTCAATGTTCTATACGAAGGCAGTAAGTTCATACGATAATTATGATTCACGTAATAATTTTTCTTTGCATAGTAGATGTGTGAGTAACCCGTTCGTTGGTACAAACTTTCCACCACTTTCCTCCAGCTACCTTTCCTCTAATACAAGTCTAACCACACCTGTAAATATTAATGAATATAATAGGACAACTAACCACTATAAGCCCACTTCTAAAGCATGGAATTTCGTAATCACCGAGGAAGAAATCCCAGTTTCAATGCCACTTAATTTTATAACCCTATTGATTTTAGTCAACAAAGGTGTGCTAAAATGACAAACTCTGCGATTAACTCCGCGAAAAGGTATTGGAGAAATTCAGTTGTTATCTATGTGGTAGGATCACGCCCATACTACCATTATTTTAAAGCGTACATTGAAAGGGTGTGGAAACCAATTGGTGATTTCCACATCCATGCAAAAGGTAACAGTTTATACATGATTAAATTTGAAAATAAAGATGACTGTAAGAGAATTTTGGAAGGAGGTCCCTATTTTTATGATCGAAACTAATAGTGATGAAGCGATGGGTGCCGAAACTCAATCTTACTAAGGAAATCTTGCAAACCGTCCAAGCGTAGGTGCGTTTCCTAAGGCTTAAATTAGATTTTTAGTCTGAAGAAGGAATAAATAAAATTGCATCGGTGTTGGGAAATCCTATTAAAATGGACCAGTTCACCAAAGGAATGATCAAAATATCATTTTCTCATGTTCTAATCAAGATAAATAATGATTTTAAATTTCCATAAGAAGTTGCTATTATGACTGAAAGTAACAAGGTATTTTTTTCAACCAGTGGAGTATGAGTGGAGATCTATGTTTGTCCTAACTGTAACTGCTTTGGACATCAAATGGAATTTTGTGCATTTAAAAAAAGTGTGGTTCCCAAAATAATGATATGTAAAGACCTCATAGATGTTGGCATTGACATGGATTCTCAAATCAATTCAGATTAGATGCAGAAGGCATATTCTTTAGTGAGACTTGGAAATTCGAACACTTCATCCTCAAATATCGTAATATTTTAAAATATAATTAAGTGTTATAAATATGATTTTATAATCTTGTTAGACATTAATTACTTAATTAATAATGATAAGAAACTTGTTTTTGAAAATTGTTTACGAAAAATATATTCTTCGAAGAAAAATCAACAATGTGACCAAAAATCGGTTTATCGGTAAACAGCTTTCTAAACGATGTAAGTTGTTCGAACTCTTGTGCACTTATCCAATGATCAAATGAACACATTAGCAACTAATTAACACGCACCTCTTCATGAAGCATGGAACATTCTAGAAGCTTCCATTAGGGTAAGAGATATTATCATGACAAGGTTATAAGTGTAATTAGCATAAAGGAGAAGTGATATAAAGAAGAAGTGATGGGAGGTGAGTCTTCCATAGCATGGTAGGGGGTGAAGGCAAGCTTAAGGAGCACCAAATGGAGCCTATATATGGAGGGGAATACCCTTAGGAACAAATCACAAATTCACAAAGCAAACTCAGGCTTCTTTAATGGTTTCTTCTTCTTTTCCTCCTCTTATTTGTTCTAAAGGAAATTATTACAAATCAAATCCAAACAAACTCAAATTTGGTGTGAACCTTAGGGGAATATTATAACACCTTCCATTAAGTTAAAAGTTAAAGAAACAAAGCCACACTCACCCTACATGGATAGATCATTAGCATTATAAGAGGGGGGAAGGCAAAAACAAGTGGAAAGCAAGAAGAAGGAGGACGGAAAGGTGATTGCAAGGTAGAGGTTTGACTTTGGTGCTCGGCACATGAATATCGTGAATGTATTTAGCATCAACATACGAGGATCAAAAAGTAGGGTCATTACATTTGGTATCAAAGCACAAGGTTAAGCGAATACCTTGGTTTTGGTTGGGTATGGCTCATTAGAGATAATGTAAGAGACACCCTAGAATAAGTCGAGTGTATTATACATATGAGAGTGTATTTGTATTTTGAAAACTAGACTTTTAAAAATATTATTTATGAATGTCACTTTCTTAGTAATCCTCCCTTTGTATCTTTCCCTTGAAAAAACTCTATCCTTTAGTTTCCTAAAGCTATTTCACTTTGATTAGGTAGTAAGAACTATGAGTACTTGGGCTTCCAATGCTGAGAGAAATGTAGCAGAATAAGTGATGCAGGTTTGACCAAGAAAAGACTTTGCTTCTATATGGTGCGAGTTTGAGATATTAGGCAGAAAGAAGTTCAAAAGCACCGAGACAATCATCAAGGTCCAGGCTTGGATTAGTCCGTGCAACGTGGTATTTAAGGATATGATGGATCGTATCCAAGGAGCATTCAAGGATGTTAAAAATACGGCTTTCTTGTTGGTGGGTTCAGCTCCCAAGTCATCTATATCTGCACCGACCAAAGGCAACAAGCAAAAGTTTCAACCATCGAGAGATATTTCTAGTTTAACTTGCCATGGGTGTGGACAGAAGGGTCACTTTTCTAAAGATTGTAAGACAAAAGGAGGAGGACAAGTAGCTAAGGAACCAATTGCTAAGGTACCAAAGTTTGAGCCACTGACGATTAAGGCACGGTTGGGATCAAGGACTTGCTACAACTACCATCAACCCGGTCATATAGTTAGGAGTTGTCTGATGCTTCATATAGGACAACAGCCTAGAGCTTTGCACTTGCTTTAGCACCTTCCACTTCTGCTGCTGCGAAGGGGAAGCTAATTCTTGAGGGTATACTATATGTTTATGGTTTACCTATTTGCGTTTATTGACTCTAGTTCTTCTCATTGTTTTATATCCCGTAACCTTAATTGTTCAGTCGTGCTCGGCATGTTAGGAACATGGATTATTGTTTGTTGTTGATTTGTGCTCAACTAGTCTATGAGCAGTTTTACCTTTCTACATTGTGGGTTGGGTAGATACTAATTGTGGGTACATTGAAATGATCACCCTGTGAATTAGGCTTCACAGTTTGACTATAAGATGTATGGTGATAATGTTGGGTAAGAAGTTAAAATTTAGTAAAAGATGTTTACTATAATCAAAAGTAAAGATAGAATATTTGGAAATAAATATTTGTGAAAATATTTATATAAGAAGGTTATTTTATATAAGTAAGTTTATAAAATATGGTTTACCAATGAAAAAGGATTCAAATAGAGAATTCGAGGACTTAAATCCAGGTGTCTTTCAAAATGTTTTTCAAGATTTTGGAGAAAACAATAATAGTACTATTTGAAAGTAAATATTTGGGAAATTGGTTTAGGAGATTGAGGTCATGATACTTAGTAATGTTATCCACATAATTTCTAAGGGGAGTATGATGTCGAACTCAAAGCCTTAAAGATATGATATCAAACCTCGTTACAAGAAGGAGTGTCGAAGCCTTTATAATAGAAACCATTATAAAGTACACAAAGGTGGCATTAAGATAACAAACATTACTACTACTATTATTGTTCCCGAAGATATGCGACATAGTCATGATATCGTAGCGGCGAGTAGTGCAGAAGGTATAAGTCAATGCTGAAGATAATAGAATAGGTTAATGTCAAAGGTATAAACCAATGCCGATAGTATGATGATGAGCCAATGTCGAAGTATAGAGAAGAATCAACCCCACGTCTTTCTAATACAGCCTCATCCTAGTGTTGTTCTTCAAATGATGTCACACCTCATCAATACTGCTCCTTATTGATGCCGTTTCCCATCGATGTTGCACTTTTTCATTGCCGCCCCATGCTAGAGTTGACCTTCAAACACTATGGCTTCTTATTAACGTCGCTCCTATGGATGTCGCATCTCATCAATCAAGAGAAGACGCCATACATTTATAAATGCGATATTGATACCAAAAGCCATCAATATCCACGAAGGTTATAATAAACCATTCCTTCTGAATGTCGCTCCTCATCAATAATGGTTCAAACTAATACCGCTTATCTATACATGCGATGTTGATGCCAAAAGACACCAACATTCACAGGAGTTATCAAGGCCGACGTTATACAATGATGCCGCCATATGTTATTGTCGCACCATAGCAATGCTGCTCCATATCAATGCTGATTCATGCTGGAATAACTTTAAACTAATGTCGCTCCTTATTGGTGCCAAATACCACCTCTATTGAAGTAGTGTTGAAGCTCAACTGTGCATCCAAGAGTTCCGAAGGACATTATTAAATGAAGCTAATGTCATGCGGTATTAATGATGAAGCTTATGAATGCCAAAATCAAGCTGCTGTGTTGCAACTCTAACCCTATAAATACAGACCTAGGTGCGTTGTAAAAGTGGCCAATCATTCTTTTCCCATCTCATATAACCCTAAATCGATTTGGGGATTTTAGTGCCGATTGTACTTTTGCACATAGGACCTTATACATTTAATTATTACATGGGATGTCAATAAAACGTCTTAAATTACGACTTGCTTTCGAGTTGTACTAATGTTTTTTAATCATAGCTTGCTTCGAATTTCAAAAAGCACTCATATTCTTTATTTCTATTTGCATAAGATTATCTACATAAATTGATTTCAAGATAATATGACATCAACATAACGATGACTTCATCATGGACTTGAACATATTAAGCCTATTTACCTAAGCCCTTTCTCAACCAAGTGTTGCCTTTTACTAACACTCATAGAGGTCAATATGGGACATTCAAGATTCGTTTCCCTTCCCTACACCTTTTGGGTGTTAATGAAGAAATTCCTTAACATTTTAGCACTAGAAGGAGGGCTCGAACCTTCGATTTCTTATAAATCTCTCTATAAACTAATTGCATAAAGTTCTTTTGTTTTAGAGAAAATGGTGAGAGCCAGAAGAAATAATAACATTCCAAATAAAGAAGTCACAGAACAAACGACTTTGGAGGATAATATCATCTCGAGCTTCAATTTAAAGAACATGAAAGTTGGACAACCTTCTACTCTAACAAAGCTTGCAAGCAGTAAGGCCAATATTCAGGATTTAACACAACAACTGATAGTTATGCTAGAGTTTCTTGAGAAAACTCCATCCCAAAAATATTCTAAAATGACAAACTTATGGAAGAAGGGAATGAAGCAGAATCTCTAAGTAAAACCCAAGAAGAGCGACCAAAAATATATTCTCCAAGATTGAAAACAAGAGAAACAAATAAGGTTAAAATAAGTTGACAAAACAAAAATCAAGAAAGTCAAGCGGGAAGATTCCTTGAACAATCAAATAGCTTAATCTCACGTAGAGAGTATAAGCCTTACAAGAGGAACTATTATGCGGAACTTAACAAAGTGACATGCCCAACCAAGTAACAAAGGATATGCTTGCCCTTAAAGAGAAGGCAACCATTGACCCAAGGAATAATAGTAGTTTTCGAAAAACTGCTTTTACAAAGAAACAATGTCTATTAGGATTCTGTCCCACATAAAAATTCCTTCACTAAAATATGACGGAATCGTTGATCCAGATGATCACTTTTAGCTTTCGAAAGTCAAATGGATTTGTGTAACGTCTATGGGGCCATTCGTTGTAGGCTCTTCCCTATAAATTTTCATGAAGAAGCGGCCAAATGTTATAGGCATTACCAAGAAAAGACAATCTACTCTTGGGAGCAATTTTATTATTAATTCTCGACACAGTTTTGCATGTATAAATATCTGATTATAGATACCAGTGTGTTAGCTAATATCAAACAAAAAGCCAAGGGAATTACTTAGCAAATACCAAAAGAAATTCAATACAGAAGCATTAAGAGCATAAAATATGATCAATAGAGAAAAGCTGATAGCAGTTCGTTCAGGGCTAAATGAGCAGACTCCTTTTTGGAAGGAACTTTATATTCATTGATGTAAAGATCTACATTACTTTCATTTCCGGGCTGAGAAATTCATCTGTATGGATGACATGTACCATGACAAGAAGAAATCTCAACAAGACAAAAAGGAAAAAAGTTTGATTTCGATCACTTTAACAAAAGGCCAAAATGGGATGAAAGTGAAGAGAGAGTTGGAAGAAGATTTTAGAATCTGATTATGTAGACTTAAACAAACCCCACTCCTGCATTTTCGCCATGGAAAAACGTGATAAAAATTTCCCCACTTCTTACAAAATACGTAGTCATCTTGAACTAAATATAGGAACAGATTATTCCGCCAACTATAAAATAAATGGACATAAGACTAACGAATGCCACAACTTGGCAGAAATAATTCAAAATATGATCAAATCAGGATTTCTAAAAGGATTCATTAAGGAAATTTAATAGATTTCTTACTCTAAAGAGAATAGTCCAAGCACCTGAAACCTAACTTTTTCTACAAGAGAAAAGCAGCTTTTGCAACTTCAAACTCAGATTCTAGTCAAATTGTGAAATTTTGTAGCAGTTGCCCATAATGGATCAAATCTGCTCATCAAACTCCTAATTTGATTTATACTTGAAATTCATCATGTGATAATACAAAATTCGAGTTTCTTTACAGGTTAAAATGAGGACCAATCTACTATGAATAACATCCGGGAGGTTCTAGGATTTCTTGCCAAAGCATAAAAGATTCCTAGTTTTCTGTAAAAGAGGATAGTTCAAATATCCAAGATAAAATAACTCTTTATCTCATGGCCCAAATCTATGTAGTATAAAGGGTTTCTTTATACTTAAAACTGTAATGACCCGGAATTTAATCGCTATATAAATGAATATTTAATTATATTTTAAATAATTAATAAATGGATTTTTATTAACAAATAAAACCGTTTTAAATAATAATTAATGATAATAAAATCATTTTCAAAATTTGTTTACCAAAATATATAGTTTATAGAGAAGTAGAAAATGTGACCGAAGATTATTTTCCAAAATATCGATTTTCATCGGTTAAAAGTTATTCAAAATGTTATAACGCTCTGTTAAATACACATGCACACATTACAAACTACTTTAACATGTTGTGTATATGTACATATACATGTACACATTTGCACACTTAAACATATTAACATATAAGATCTTCTTAATAAAAGTAAGTATGTATATATACATATAAAAATACATTTTTTTCAACACAAGTACACTAGAGACATGGCATGAATAGTGAAAGCAAGGAGGGGTAGCATGAACAAATTTGAGGGGGGGAGGTATGGCTATGCATGCATATTTATATTTAAATATAAAACACTCATTATTATTTTAATCAAATCCTAAGCCTATATATACCCATTTACCTTCATGCTTTTCAATTTACAAACCTCCTTCTTCATTTCAAATTCCTAAGAGCTTGAGAAAATTAGCCATGGCTTCCTCTTCATAATTTCTAAAGTGAGAAAATCCACTTAATTTTGCCAAAATATCTTTTTAATCCCCAAACTCACTTCTACAAACCATTCAACACCTCCTCTTCCAAGCTACAACACCCCATCCACTCAAGAACATAAGGGCCAAGCCCAAACATCCTAAGGCCGAGCCATATTAGCTTTGGCCGAGCCCATTTCAGGTGTTCAAGGGTCCAAAAGTTCTATTTTTGCAAGTTTCGAAAGTGTTTTCAAGTTCTGGAAAAAGTTCGCTTTGATTTAGAAAAAAATTCGGTGAGTAAAACTTTTGTTTTTGGAAAAGAAATTTACTTGATTTTGATGGACTATATGTTGCGAAAATCTGGTGATTGTTATGTTGAATTATCATGTCGTATTGATGGCATATAATAGTATGTTTATGTTTGAACTTGGATTTGGTGATTGGTTGATATGTGGATATGTTTGGTTATGTATATGGATATGGATATGTGATATTGGGTATGATATTATGGTAGCATATTTGTGAAACAAAACTATGTGTTTGTGATGTAAATGTTGTGAAGTTTGCACCTTAAAAAGTCGCAAAGGACTTGAGATCGGATTTGAAAACGAAAAGCTCTTGTTCTAGCTTTGGATTTTTGAAAATGTTTTCCAAGTTTCCACCTTTGTTTAAAGATTTCAAAACTTTTACGTTTGTGTTTTCAAACATGTAGTAGCTAAAGTTAAAGTGAAGATTTCACCTAGAAATCAATTCTAGCGTACTACGCTGATAGCAAAAGTCGATATGGATGCAGTTCGGGAAAATTTCACGATTTCAAGTTTTATGTGTTTTCTTTTGGATTGTTTTTTTAAACTCATTTCAAACTAATTAAGTAAGTTAAAAAGTTTAAGTTTTAAATTATTTAATTATTTAATTTAATTAATTTGGATAATTATTATATAATTTATTAATTAAGTAATTAGGTTAAATAATTATAGTTTAAGAAATTATTAACCGAGTTAATTATTTTTAATTAAGTAAGTTTAAAATAATGATTAATTAAGATAAAAATGAAATTATTTTATTTAGTAAAGTTTATTTTATTTATTTAATTAATTAATTAGAGTTATTTATTTAACTAATCATTTTTTAATTTGATTTAATTAAGTTTAATTAAAGTTTTAATTAAGTTTTAAACTTATGATTTAACTAAGGATTATTTCTTTTCAAAATTTTCCTTTAAACTCTATCGATTATTTATTTTAAACCAACTTTCTTGTTTAAGCAAATTGTTATGAAAAATCGAAGGATCTCTTGTCCATGTTATTAAGTAGCCAAATGAATAAAAGTAGTTGTAGTAAAACGTTGACACGTTTTATTTAAAGTAAGTCGACTTGTACTTATTACAATATACTACACTTTGTAAAACGGGATGAATACAAGAGGGTTAACTTTGATAAGCGGTCATGATAATCTAAGCATATGGAATGTATGTTCATATGTAGATCTTTACACCCTGATAGTTTAATAGTCCACTATAAACAACTTGACCCTTTAAAAATTTTGAATGTTGGTTTGGAGAGATCGGGATCATACATTAGTTGTTATTCGAAAACCATTTTGAACCAACGTAAAACGTTTGAATTGGAAATAGTAAAGGCAAGGTCCAAGATGAAGAATTTAAGTGCAAGGGCTATTTGCTACTAACCCTGAGGATGATTCCAAAATGGGTATATTGGAAATAGTGCCTTCGGTTCTTTCATCTTCTGAACGACTTGTATGAATGAATGCTGACGTTGTGTCAACATATTGAAGGCAATGTTAGCATTCCAAGTGGCAATGCTATAATAAAGGTAAACATAGCCTCAGGCCTCATCAACCGAAAATGACTAAAACAATGGAGATGCAGCAAGGCTAGGTGGGTCGCTCCCATGAGGGTGAGGTCATCCCTATCTAGAGTCCCTATTATTAACTCATTTATGCTTCGGTACGGTTGCTAATCCCAACCGAGGGGTGATCCTATTCGGTACTATTCAGTAAAAGGTAGGTCGGTCTTGTGTTGGCAGGGGTCGATAGGTTTGACCTCGGTGTTATTTTATCTAAAGATGCACCGTGACGGGCGGTATCCCAGTAGCTCAATCATTGTATGGAATCCATTCTCCAATAAGAGCCGTACATTTTTAGTTGTGCCCAAATATGTTGAAATGTGAGATGCAAGCATTTATGCTATGTTCTATATTACTTGAAAACTCTAGACATTATCATAATATCACTGGATTTCTATATAAAGTGTATGGTTATCATAAGATAAAACCCGTACATGTTAATGTGTAGCGTGGTCTTACGAGATACCTTTGATTTTCAAATTGTTTTATAAAAGTAAGAAATAAGTTGTTTAAGTTGACTCACACCAGACCCATGTCTGACCTGGAGTTTTATTTTCTTTTCCTAAAACTCTTGGGTACTCAAATTTGTATGAGTAGTCAAGTGATCCAGGTTTCTTATGAAGCATTTTGAAGGAGCTGGAGCAAGTGGCTTCACCGTTAGCTAATTGCTATCTTATTCTGTTGTATTTTGTGTATAACCTATGTTTTTGTATGGGCGGGTAGTTATAACTGTCTAGTTGAAGTTGTAATGTAATGAACTCTGATGTATTAAATATTATGGAAATGACTATGTAATATCCTATGTTATCTATTATATGTCATTCTGATTCGTGGTGAGATTCTGTGATTGTGTAGTTTCTTCTCATCTTTTCTTTTCTTCTACCCTTAATGGCTCGTCTTTTGGTGCAAGAAAGGCGGTCGTTACATCTTGGTATCAGAACCATGTTAAGCGAATACTTAGGCTTTGGGTTAGGGTCAACTTCGAGAGTGCATATTTGTAATTTTCATTCGTATATATATATATATCAGCTTGATAGATTTGATTAGTACCCTTCTTTCAAGATTTAACTCATCCAAGTATTCTAAGAATTATCTTACTATGTCCAGGTAGTAACACATGAGTAACATAGGCAGATGAGGAAGGGGAGAAAGTAGCACTACGACAACAAATGGTCAAATCCCAGAGGAGTTCAAATTACCGAAGAATTAGCGCCAGAGCAGCCAAGAGTGAATTTTGCAAACTTATGCAAGGATTTCACCGATCTCGGAGAGAAACCATTTAAAGGAACTGAGTCTATCATGGAAGTGCAAGCTTGGTTGCAATCTTGTGAAAAGATTTTTAAAGGTCTTGGTTTATCAAATGAACAGAAAAGGTTCTTAGTAGCATGGCAACTACAAGAGGGAGCAGCAGCTTGGTGGGACTCCCTTACTGCAAATATTCCTGAGGAAGAAATCTCATGGGCCCGATTTAAAGAAGTTTTTGAGGACTAATTCTTGCCGGTGGCAGGAAGGACCCGGATGTACCACAACTTTATGGATTTGAAGCAGGGGGACCTATCGGTAGCAGAATATGAGACGAAGTTTAATGAGTTGTCATGTTTTGGACCGGAATTGATCAACACCCCATTGAAGTAGAATGAGATGTTTGTCTTGGGTATAAGGGAGGAGTACCATAAGAGGATGACTGCTCATGTCAAAGGTAATTTTGTGGATTTAGTTGATATTGCTCTGAGGTACGAGGCCTTGGAAAAGAAGAAGCTTACTCCAGTAGCTCCTAGTGAAATACCGGTGGAAATGGTTCTAACAAGAGGAAGTTCAATCCGAATTGGAAGAATCAAGGAAACGGGAAACAGGGAGAAGGTCAAGGAGGCAAGTTCAGGAATATTAGTTAAGCAGAAAGGTCATATTTCAAGGACCTGTCTGAACCGTGAAGTTCAAAAGCAGCAAAGTGAACCCATCTCTCAAACAGTGTTGAAGTCGCTTTGTTTTAATTGTTATCAACCGGGCTATATGATTAAGGACTGCCCACTCATAAAGAAGGTGCAGCAGCCCAAAGTGTACGCCATTAAGAATGAACCGTCTACTTCAACGGATGTGAAGGGAAAGGCGTCCTGGAAGGTACCTTATTGATTAATGGTATTTTTGTTCGAGCATTATTTGATATCGGTGCCTCTCATAGTTTTATCTCTTGTGAATCGGTAGACAAGTTTCATCTATTCCTAGTATTGTAGAAAACCCTATGTGTGTGTCTAACCCTATAGGTGGTGTAACCCATTTAAATATGATTTGTGAGAATGTGCCAATTTCCTACCTTTCTCATTACTTTTCGTGCGACCCGTATGTTTTAGACTTTAAAGGATTTGACATTATTTTAGGTATGGATTGATTATTGAAATATGGGGTTGTTTTTGATTGTGCTGAAACGACTGTATCATTAGAAACTAAGTTTTGAAGAATAGCTAAAGTACCATGTAAGGAACCTGGAATTAATATGTGCAGTTTCTTGTATGACCTGGAATCATCCTAGGATGAGTTAAATTATGTAGAAGTTGTTAAGAATTTTCCCAATGTGTTTAAAGAAGTCAATATTTTACCCCCACACCGAGAGATAGAGTTTCGTATTGATTTGGTCCCTGGTGGTAAACCTGTCCTTCAAACCGAGAGAAGTATGGCCCCGAAAGAGTGGAATGAATTAGAAAAGCAACCAATGACCTATTAAAAAGAGGGTTGATTAGACCCAGTCATTCGAGTTGGGGTCTGTTGTGGTGTTTGCGGTGAAATCCGATGGATCTTTAAGGTTGTGGGTGGACTATAGGGAGTTGAATAAGTTAACCATTAGGAACAAGTATCCCTTACCCCGCATCGATGACCTTTTTGATCAACTTCATAGAGCTACGGTATTTTCTTAGATGGATCTAGCTATTGGATTCCATCAATTGAGGGTTGCTGAAGATAGTATACCCTTAACTGCTTTTAGAGGCCCTGATTGTTTCTTTAGGTGGTTGGTTATGCCTTTCGGGCTAACCAATGCAGCTACATATTTTGTAGATCTCATGAAACATGTTTTTCGAGATGTTCTTAATAAGTTTGTGTTAGTTTTCATCGATGACATCCTTATCTACTCCAAATCTAAGGAGGAGCATAAACATCATTTGGAAGTGGTGTTGGAGACATTGAGGAGACATGTCATGAAGGCGAAATTTTCTAAGTGCCATTTTTGGAAATTGAAAGTAAGATTCTTAGGACATATTGTGGCAGGAGAAGGTATTTCAGTGGACCCAGTAAAGGTGGAAGCTGTTCAGGGATGGAAGCGACCGTGGAATCCTACCGAGGTTCGTAGTTTCTTAGGTTTTGCTGAATATTATAGAAGGTTTATTCAAGATTATTCCAAGATTTCATCCCACTTGACTAAGCTGACTAAGAAGGAGGAGAAGTTTGTATGGACCCCTAAGTGTGAAGAGGCATTTCTGGAATTGAAGAAGAGATTGACAAGTGCACCAGTTTTGGCTATTCCAGAAGGAAATAGTGGGTTCACGGATTACACGGATGCGTGTGGAGTAGGACTTGGTGCTGTTCTGATGCAGCATGGTAGAGCGATTGCGTATGCAAGCAAGCAGTTGAAGCCCCACGAGGATAACTATGCTACGCATGACTTGGAATTGCTGGCTGTTGTCTTTGAATTAAAAATATGGCGACACTACTTGCTGGGTAAGGATCCTTCTATTCTTCTTAGTTCTTTCTATTCTTTAGATATTTTAGGAACAATTTTTCTTTCTTTAGGTGAAAAATTCGAGCTCTTCATGGATCATAAATCCTTGAAGTATCTTTTTACTCAGAAGTATCTGAACCTGAGGCAACATAAATGGTTAGAATTTCTGGCGGCTTATGACTTCACTACAAGAAAAAATGTCATTGACAGCAGATATTCTCAGCGTTTGTGCCTATAATGCGGTGGACAATAATACTGGAGGGAAACTTTTACGTCCGAACGCTGAGAAAACGTAAATAATATAAGTTTGCCGCCTCATTTTTTCACTTCTCCAAATTACTTTTCTTAGCCTTTCATCTCGTTAACACCTTCACCACCTAAAACCAAATTAAATCTCTCTTCCAATCACTAAAATTTGCCTTCATCACCCCCGCTCTGTCGTTCAGACATCTCCCTTCACCATTCTTTCGTTTTCGAATCTGAATCATCACCGCTAGTTGCTCCCTCTGCAGGTACCTGTTTCCAGCGATTTGTCGATTTTATTTAGGTTTAAAATGGGTTCTTCGATTAGTTTAATCAACGTCTATTTCGATTTTGTTTTTTCAGTATGTGTTTCTTTATTCATACATCAATTTCGATTTTGTTATTTAGGTTTAAAATGTACTTTTATATGTGATCTAGTTACTGTGATTAGCCGTGCTTGGTCAAGTATTATACTGGAAAATATGAGTAATATAATCATGCTCTTGATTATTTCCCTTCTAAGCTTTGTTTACACTTTCCACCTGCTTGATTATTTCCCTTCTATATTTAGTTTTACGTTGGCAAATCCTTATTTCATGCTCTTGAATTAAATCATAATATCTTACCAGTACAACACATTGTAAACTTTGGTTCTAATCTAGTTACTAGGGTATATGGGTTCATGTCATATATCTGGTTTTTTTTGTTTTAATTTGTTGTGGTTTTGCTAAGTATACACAAATCTTTAACATTGTTTTATCTTCAGGCCTAGTGACATCGCATTTTCCTGATCCATACCCACATATTTTACCAAAAGTCTAGGTAAAAAATAGCAGAAGTTGCTTATTTTTCCACCTGGAGAGATGAATATGTAATAAATTTCTATAAACTTTTTTTTTCTCAAACGAAGGATACACTGAAATCACCACCAGTAGAAAACAAAACAACGAAGAGAACATCAATGATATATATTTTTATTACTACTTTTTTTATCTTTGTTATGGAGGTTTTCGGTATGTAGATTTTGGAGATAAAACACCTGGCAATCTACTCCAATGTCACACTTCGGTATGCAGACTTTCGATATTCATAAAGAATGAATAACTATAATTTAAATTGGGATTTCATAGTGATAAGTTATAAAAGTAAAACTTATTAGGTGAAATTATTAGAGTAATATAGAATATATTTATGATATTTGAATAGATAATATATTAGCATTGAATTATGATAAATACAAATGCACGACATTGCTGAATAAATAAATGGGTATTTATTTGTTATAATTGGCGTCCCCCCTCATAACTCATATGACATTGATGAATAAATAAATGACATGAATTTGTTTTTAATACCGAATTTCCTTCGAGTCCCTTATAAACCATATGCTAGTGCATTTACAAAATTCTTATATCACCCTTGTTTACTAATTGTTTCACTCATAAGATATCAAATAAAATGCCTAATGTGGCTATTAATCAAGCATGTCTATTTGAGCTTTTGAGATACATTCAACTGTTTTTTCTTCTTCTTGTATTGATTAATTACAAAGCTAATGGATGCGTGAACTAAACACTATAGTTTTATATAAATAGGAATCATAAAAGATGGAAGTTCATATATTAGTCAACGATGTAATATCAGTTAACACCGCTTCACATAAATATCTAATTGTATTACGGTCTAGGCTGGGAGAAATTATATCAATTAAATGTAAGATGCATCGATTCATTTTTTATACAAATTGCATATAATTCTTCAAAGTAGTGCACAAGGGACAAAATAATATGATAAATATGACCATGTATAAATCAGACATAGTTTGAAGAGGCATTAGGGCATTTAGAAAATATCCACGAGTAGATTGAAGTTTAATTCCATGATACAAAAGTAGCATTGTTTATTGAATAAATAAACAAACTGTATAAGGCACTGTTTTACTAGGCATGTTTGTTTTATGGCAACATAGTCTTTAAAACAAGTCATTATAACTTATAGGGCCTGGAAACAGTTTCCCTTTTGTTATCATACACCAGTAATTCTTTTCGTGGAATCCCGACTTAATATAATTCTAAATACAATGTTTAGGTTTGTATGTTATATGTGTTGTGATGAAGGTTGTTGAAGTGAGGAAGTGATGAATTCAAATGCAATGCAGTGGGGTGTTGGGGGCTGGTGAGTAAAGAAGTGTTAGAGGAAGATTTGTGTGTAGTAAATGCTTTAGTGGAATATTATTGTTATTTTTGTTTATGGATATTATTGAAACTTGGTTTATGGATGTCTTTTGTTTATTAATATTGTCTTAACTAGTTTATGTAACTAATTAATAGTTATTAAAACCTGTTATATATACTAGTTGCTTGAATATACTCAAAATATAGTTCTGGAATATTCAAAAATATAGTGGAATATTAAAGCTGTCATATAAATATAAGACAGCGTCTGATTAATGCTGTCAATGAAGAAACAACAGCGTTCAATTCGTGCTGTAATTATCTTAAAATAGTCAATAACAGCGTTTAGTACATGCTGTCGAAATAGTTGATGATTCAATAATAGCGTTTATAAAAAGCTGTTGTAAACAGTTAAAGTAGAATTAAAACATCTTCGACAACTAAATTATTAACGCTGTAGAAACATAATACAGCATGTTTGAAAACGCTGTAAAAACGTTATTGACAGCTAGTAATAAACGCTGTCAAAGTGATGTTTCAACAGCGTTTATCGAAAAGCTGTTGTAAGTTCTGTATATACGACAGCATGTCGTTATACAGCGTTTGAACTAACGCTGTTGTATCGTATTACAGCGTTTATCAAACGCTGTTAAAAGCCTTTTGTGGTGTAGTGCTTAGATATTCTTTACATGCCAGGAAGGCTAATATGGTGGCAGATGCCTTGAGCAGGAATGATGTTTTGACTCTCTTGAAGGTTACCCCGACACTTCAGGAAATGATTATGAGAAATCAGAGGAAGTATGAGATACTGGAAGGGTTAATTCAAGGAGTCAAGGTAGAGGTAGGCATAAACTACACCGTTATAAAGAAACTACCCACAACGAACCGTAAAAACGGTGCGAAAACCCACACTGAATCTTCTAACCAAAGCAAATACCCCAAACTGGACCGACCCGCATCGATACAGTTCGGTTGCGCTTTGGACGATTGAACCAACCATATTAAACCGGAACGAACCGAATATTTACACTAGTAATCTTATGATAAAAATATAAGCAACTCTTATCTTATTTTAGATTCTAACGTTGTATATTCAATTTTTAGCGTATGTTATTATATTAATAATATTTGTTGTCATAAAGGAAGAAGTTAGAGTTTTGGTATAATATTTTTCATCTCATTTTTTTGGATAAATGCTAATTATAATCTTATTCTAGTCATTTTCTTTGATGATTATGCATTGATTAATGTTGATGTTTGGTCAATCTACCAAAAAAATCTTCCTTATAGCTAAATGTCAAATTGAAATATTCATACAACTAAGAACTAATCTTTTATTTCAGTATAACATTGTGTGTTTTAACCTTTAAGTGTAAAAGCTTCACACAGTTGCCTTCGTAAATTGATTGTTGATGGAAGTAATTCTCTTATCTCATATTTAATATGGGTTCAAACCAGACCTGATCGAAACCGAACCGTATTACATTCAAACTGAATCAAAACTGAACCGTTTAAAAATTAGTGTATGGTTTATATTTTTGATTAACCATTTGATGCGGCATGGAAGCAGTATGGACTTCGAACCGCACTAAACCGACCCGCACCCACCCCTAAGTCAATGGAGGTAAATGTTCGGATTTCAAGATGGATAGTCGAGGTGCTTTGAGGATGAACGGACGATTGTGTGTCCCAGATGTGGATGGGCTGAGGCGGGAGGTTTTGTCAGAATGTCACAAGTCTAAGTTAAGCATTCATCCAGGAGGTCATAAGATTTATAAGGACATGAAAATAGTATTTTGGTGGCCGGGAATGAAGAAAGACATTTCTGTTTATGTTAGCAGGTGTTCGTGCTGTCAGCAAACCAAAGGAGATCATCAGAAGGCAGTTGGATTGTTGCAATCTTTGGAGATATCTAATTGGAAATGGGAAATGATACCAATAGATTTTATCGATGGTTTACCCAAAACCAGAAAAGGAAATGAAGGAGTGTGGGTTATCGTGGATCGGCTAATGAAGAGCGCACATTTTATTCCAATGAAACCAACAAGAACCGCTGCTTCTTTAGCGGAAATTTTTATAAGGGAGATGGTCAGGTTGCATGGAGTTATTGTGAGTATAGTAAGTGATCGAGACCCCATATTTACTAGCAAATTTTGGAAAGCATTGTAAACAACCCTTGGAACAAAGTTGAGCTTAAGAACAACATATCACCAACAAACAGACGGATAGACAGAGCGACTGAATCGGATTCAAGAAGATCTCTTGAGGGCAGGTTTTCTGGATTTTGGTGGATCATAGGAGGATCATTTGCATTTGGTTGAGTTCTCCTACAACAATAGTTTCCAAGCAAGCATCAGAATGGCACCGTATGAAGCCCTATATGGAAGACCGTGCAAGTCACAAGTATGTTGGGTTGAGATGGGAAATAGATTAGTTTTTGGACCGGACATGATCCGAGAGTCTACCGAGAAAGTTGTAGTGATTAAGAAAAGAATGAAGAAAGCCTAAGATCACCAAAAGAGTTATGCGAATAGAGGCGAAGAGATTTGGAATTTTTCATTGGAGACTTGGTATTCGTAAAGATTTCACCACTAAGAGGAGTTGTTAGATTCGAAAAAGCTGGGAAGTTAGCCCTAAGGTATGTTGGACCCTTCCGTATTCTCGAGAGGATCAGTGTGACGACCGCCCATGACCCCTGCACTAAATATAGAAATAGTGCGCTGAAAAGTGTGCCAGGCAGCCATGGATGATCGTCAGGGGTAAGTTAAAACAGCAGAATCTATCGTATTACTCACAGCGCATAGATAAAAATACAATAGAGAATATATATAGTGAAGCTTCTCAAAATAGAATCTCATCAATTAAGCTTTATAATAGTTGAATACAAACATCTGAATAGTCAATACATCAAGCCTCACTACATATCACTCAGAGAATATACAAGCAGCGGAACATCCAGTACATATAGTAAGAAAATAATATGCAAGCCTCCAACTCGTCTTCGTCATCAGCATCGTTGGAAACTAAGAACAGCACCTGTCACCTGCTACCTAGTCTGCCCATCCCAAAGTGGATGAACAGCCCAAGGTAATAAGAGTTGAACATAAAACCTTGAGTCAGACAATAGTCTTAGAGAGCGGTAAATTAACTAACAACATACCAAAAGAGCATAAAGGTAAAAGGAATAGGAATCCAACCCTCCCACTCCACCTCTTTCTACAGTGATAGCCCCCAGACACACTAAGCAGAAATAAACATAGCAAAGCAGACATTTAAAGTAAAGCAGTTATCACTCGAGTCAAGGTCGATGTTTTCCAAGTGCAAACCCCCAAGGCCTAAACCAAGATCAGATAAGCACCCAGAAAATATCGCTCTTGAGACCGAATGACGATACAACCAAACATCCATGACTCTGGCTATCACTGTTATCATTGCTTCAATACCACCGTTAATTGAATGACCGGCACATTCTTTCAGCCGTCCGTCAAGGGCTAATGGAAACCCCGGTTCTAGACAGAACTCCGCACGTCGTCGCAGCCCGTGCCTAGGACTATCGAATCTGCCCAGAGTACTCGACCACCAACTGTAGTCTTTTGGGACTATCGAATCTGCCCAGCGTACTCTTGCTTTGATCCTGCTAGAACCTTCAACAACAATGAAATTTTAGCCTCCTAGTCATCCTCCTCGACGACTATTCTCATACTAGCTCAAGCTCCTCTCAAGCCAACCATTATCCTCACACTCGAACCATTTCACCGAGTTACCATCATACTTGGAATGATCCCGTCTGGATTAAACCAAGGCTATCTCACATCATGCCTCGCTTCATCTCATCATAGCAAAGCCTCATCTCAACATCATCTTCAAATCTATCCATATGAGCTTCATCAACCGCCACATATGCCACGAGCAGCATTTCCCCAATTCAAGAGCCTTTCCCTTAGCTTTTGAATCATCTACGACCATTTTGTCTAAATCAAATCATCAATCTACTAATTTATAACAATCAATCAAGTCAATCATTAATCCAAGTAATCAAGCAATCAAACATGATCAAATAAACAATTATAAAAATAATGGCAATCTTGTAAATAAAGAGTCCAAATCTAACAAGCATGAATCATGAGCAATATCTCTACAACTTGATGAATGAACTTGCATAGGTTAACATGTAGTAAAATGGATGTCAAATCATCATGAACAATGGATCTATACTTAAGTTTACGAAAATGCATGAAATCACTATTTTTAACACATAATCAAGCCACCGATCCGATATACTCCTTTGGGTCTGTGTGAGAGATAATCACCACTCACCAAATCACCTAAACACCTTAAAAGCAACACACTTCAGATCTGGACAGCGAAGGATCTAACTTGATCCGCCAAAATTCCGCTTCAAACGATGAAATCTCTCTTCGATGGTTGAAGATCTTCAATCTAAGCTCTTGGATCTTCGATTTGATCTTTGATTTGGATGGAAGGAATCACAAGATTAGAGTGGAGAAAAGAAGTGAAGAAGTGCAACACTCGAGCTCTCAAAATGGCAGGACTTCGTCACTTCAAAATCGGGATCCCAAAAAGTGAAGAAAAACCCAAGTATTTATAGGCTGAAATCCCTAAGTCGTTCGCCCCCTTAAGTCGTCCACGACTTATGAAAACCCCACGACTTAGCAGATCCCACGACCTACGACATAACGGCTTAGCAAATCCTACGACCTAACACTTGCGCGACTTAACCCATACGCGCGACCTAACGACTTATCAGAAGTCACGACCTAACACACACGTGACCTAACGACTTAACTGGAATACGACTTAACGACTCAACACTAATGCGCGACTTAGCGACCTTGCGACTTAACGCTACACGACCTAACTACCACATCAACCTGATATAGATCGTCTCACGACCTAACTACACACACACAGGGTCTCACGACCTAAACTTTAACGACTTATCCCATAATCCTTAAGTCGTTAACCCGCTTAACCCCATAGGTCGTTAACCTTCTTAAGTCGGTCAATTCCTTAAGTCGCCAACTCCTTAAGTCGCTTACCTATGCCGCTAGTTTCCTTAGGTCGTCTAAACCCATAAGTCGCTCCACGACCTAACCTTCTTCACGACCTAAGTCCTAACACGACCAAACTCCTTAGGTCGCCAACTCCCTTAAGTCGCTCAACCGACTTAACTACTACACGACCTAAGCTCCGAACGACCTAACTCTGGATAGCATATCAACACTAACGACCTAATGACGACTGTTACAAACATTCGATCCGTAAAAATACGAGTCGTTACATTCTCTCCCGCTTAGGAATTTCGCCCCCGAAATTCCAAACAAACAAGAGCAATCAAAAACTATTCTGCATGCCTACCATCCATAGCAATCAACAAATCATGCATCCAATTACTAGCCTAACATGCAGAATTCTAAGACTAGAACAAGTTACAATGTCGTGAGATGACACGACACCTTATGGCCATACCTCGAAGAGTTCATGATGAGCTGCCTTCATCCTCTCTTCCACCTCCCATGTACAGTCGTTAACATCATCACTCCATTGTATCTTGAGCAACCTAACTACCTTCCTCCTAAGCTGTCTCGTGTCAGTTTCCACAACATGAAGCGGCTTACGAGGTCTCTTATCGACTGGATCAATCTCAAAATCTTCACAGCTATCTGCAGAAACCACTGTATTCGAGTCGTGCACATACTTTCGTAGATACGATACATGAAAAACATTGTGCACACCCGATATCTTTTCTGGTAACTCCAATTTATAGGCGAGCTTTCCAATTCGCTCGATGATCGGGAATGGTCCAACAAATCTCGGAGTCAATTTTCCTTTCTTCCCGAATCGAATAACATTCTTCAGTGGAGAAATCTTCACAAAAACCATATCACCTACGTCGAATTCCAAATCCTTACGACGCTTATCGGCATAACTTTTCTGTCGGTCTTGGGCTGCCTTCATTCGTTGCCGAATGATTTCTATGCAATTTGAAGTCTGTCGAATCATTTCTGGCCCAAGTATCAGCTTTTCTCCTGTTTCCAACCAACATGTCGGAGAGTTACACGGTCTCCCATACAATGCCTCATATGGTGCCATACCAATGCTTGACTGATAACTGTTATTATACGAAAATTCCACCAAATGAAGGTGATCTTCCCATGATCCTCCGAAATCTAAAACACAAGCTCTAAGGAGATCTTCCAAAACTCGATTGACTCTCTCGGTCTGACCATCTGTTTGGGGGTGATAACACTACACCACAAAAGGCTTTTAACAGCGTTTGATAAACGCTGTAATATGATACAACAGCGTTATTACAAACGCTGTATAACGACATGCTGTCGTATATACATAACTTACAACAGCTTTTCTATAAACGCTGTTGAAACATCTCTGTGACAGCGTTTATTACGAGCTGTCAATAATATTTTTACAGCGTTTTCAGACATGCTGTATTATGTTTCAACAGCGTTTATAATTTAGTTGTCGAAGATGTTCAAATTCTACTTTAACTGTTTACAACAGCTTTTTCTAAATGCTGTTACTGAATCATCAACAATTTCGACAGCATGTTAAAAACGCTGTGATTGAATCATCAACCATTTCGACAGCATGTAATAAACGCTGTTATTGACAGTTTCAAGATAATTACAGCACAAATTAAACGCTGTTGTTTCTTCATTGACAACATTAATCAAACGATGTCTTCTATTTATATAACAGCTTTAATATTCCACTCTATTTTTGAATATTCCAAAACTATATTTTAAGCATATTCAAGCAACTAGTATATATAACAGGTTCTAATAACTATTAATTGGTTACATAAACTAGTTAAGAGAATATTAATAAACAAAAGACATCCATAAACCAAGTTTCAATAATATCCATAAACAAAAATAACAAAGTAAACCAAGTTTCCACAAATTCTGTTAAACAAAGACACGTTATATGTTAAGTAAAAGTATAATATCAATACAGTAAGTCCACACCAAATGCCAACAACAAAACATGCATCTAAAAAGTTTCATATGCTTGCTACTTGCTATGGAAGAAGAATGTGTCATCGTCATCTTTAATTACCTGCAATGAAGAAATTTGAAATGATCAGTGAGTAAACGCCATCTAAAAATTTGAAATTTCATATGCTAAAATGCTTAACTGCGCCAAAAAATCACTATATGGATCTAAAAATTTGAAGTGATCAGTGAGTAAATGCTTAACCACCGTACAGTGTGAATTTTGATTGTATTTTGATTGTTTGTTTGTTTTCTAGTTTTAATTGCATTTGCATTCCTTCATAACTGCCTTGCTTGCCATCAACGTATTTCTGCGTCAATCAGTGAACACCTTCTACCACTGCCAGTCAGCACTTCATATACCTGTGAATACTGCCTCTCAACCAAAACTGCAACATTCACATACTAGTGAACACCTTCTACAAACAACACTCTCTGTCATCCCAAACACACCTCTTCACTGCCTTGCCATTCCCCACATCCTCAACTTGTTTTTACGTTCTCAACTGTACATTTACATTATCAACTATGCATACATATAACTTGCAGTGCTACTGCTCCTCAAACCCCCTCAACCATCTCCTTCATAAACTGTCAACATCTCACCACCAAACTTTTCTGACCACCATCAACAAACAACCCACTGCTGCACATCCCCTTCAACCCCTTACTGCCTTGCTCTCAAATCTCTCATATACCACCACAAATCACTTCAATAAACCACAAAAAACTTCACTCCCCCATCAGCAAACCTCTCTGTTCAACCTCCAACTGCACATATCATCTCTATCTCGATCACAACCATCCCTCACATACAGCCTTCATACCAACCCTCCCTCTCATACAAACAAGCTGCCTGCCAAATACCCACTAGTATACTGGCACATTAACAAACATTTACAATTTCAAAACAGTTGCATTTTCTCTGTACATTTCATATATTTCCTGTTTTTCCTTGTTACAACTGCCATACTTCATTGCTGCCTGCACATCATAGTGCATACCCTTGCACAATTCTGTCAACAAAACCATCTCCTCACCGCCAACTTCTACATAACTGCTAACATACCCAAATTCGTGCTCTAATAAAGTATTTTTGTTACTGCTTCATAGATAGAAGGTGATCTATATATGTAATGAGTTTTCGAAAGAGTCTAAATGTGTAATAAGTTTACAAAAGGAATTACTTGTTGTCATGAGTGCTGATCTGATCATGGAAAGGCTCCATTTAGGATGAGCTGATCGGACGAATGCAACAGCGCCAGCAACATGGGGACATGCCATGGACGTTCCAGATTTGATCGCGAAATTTGAAATCTTCTTTCCATTTGGAATTTAACTTCCACTTTCTACTATTGGTATTGCTGCTGCCAGTATTCCAACTCCCGGAGCTATGATGTCGGGCTGTTCAGTTACCATGAAAGGTTACATCACCATTTTTATTAAATGTCATACATAATACTGTTAAATAATACCTTTAGAATGCCTTCAGTTAAACCACCAGGACCCCTTGCAGAAAAATAAGCAACAATTGGTGCAGGTTTGAATCCTTTATAATCTTTTGTCCCAAGAATGCTAGCAGTAGGTGTCCTATATAAATGGTTCAAGCACTTCAGAAAGGAAAAAAGAAGCATATATATTGAAATATTACTCTTTATCTTACTTGGTAGAGTTGATATAATCAAGAATCTGGACTCCAACTTTGTTTCCAACTTCGGAAAACGGAAAGCTACCAGAATCAAAAGGAACTCCTTTTTCTGTTTCATCGATCACTATCAGACCTTTTGCTTTACTCTCTTCAGCCACCAATTTTTTCACTTTTCTGGATACAGATGGATCGGTATCGACACATACAACTATCTTTCCTACTGTTTTTTCAATATCTAATGACCCAGGGTAGCAGTTACTGAGATATAAAAGAAAATGTCAAGTTAAAAATACTGCAGAAATGCAACTACTGGAAAAACTGATGCTACCTTGCTTCAGATGCAGGTGTGAAATCAGCCGCTGCATCACGACCAAATATCAGAGGAAACGATTGCGAACGAGTGAGATTCGAAAAATTAACGGCAATGCCCTAATAAAAGAAAACATAAATAAAAAACAAAGCAGTTTAAACATAATGATCATCTTGCAAATTAATTTTCAATGATTTCTAAAGGGAACTACATATTGAGTCGGCTTGATCTGATAAGAAAATATATTGAAAAATAATTTCTTTTGGGTAAGGGAAAAATGTATATTTGGATATATTTCCAAATATTATTTAGTATTCTTATTTTCTGAAAGCGCTAAAAATCTGAAAATTAAGAATTTTCAAAAACATAAAAATTTAATGCTTTCCAAATTTTAAAACTGTTTAAATCCAAGTTTTCGCTCCATATTATTAAACGTTAAAGTTTAAAGTTTAAATTTTAATAATTTATATTGTTTAAAACCAGATTTTTAAAATCAAAGAATTTTAATAATTCAAACCTTTTAGCCTAAAAAAAATATACTTAAATTTTCTTATAATCCAAGTTTTCCAAAATTAGAAATTTTAAATCTTTTTTTTTCTTTCAAACTTTGTATTTCAAAATTCAGCATTTTAAAAATAAAAAAGTCAAATCAAAGTATCGAAATTAAAAAAGAAAGCTTCAGATATTGCAAAGATAAAATCTTTTAGTTCCAAAAAAAATGAAAAGAAAAGGAAAAAAAGAAAAGAGAAAAAGAAGAAGATAGAAGTGTTGATTATATTTTACGGATTAATGTATTGTCCCTTAGTCACTTAGTAATCAGCTAATTTATAGAAATGTTTTAACAATCTTATATTCAAATTTTTTTTTTTTCATTTCCATTATAAAAGATGATAATGATAGTCACTTAGCAATCAACTAATTTTCTTGCCTACCTTCAAAACCTCACCATTCCCCAGTACTATATCAGACTGAAAACTCCTATCAATGCTCGAAGCCCCAACCGTAAAAATCCAAGGAGCAGAATTAACAACAGTATACGGCTCCGGCCCATCATTGCCCCCCGAGCAAACAACGACCACACCTTTCTGATTCGCATGGAATGCTCCAAGAGCGATGGGATCAGCCAAAAAGTCACTCTGAAACACAGAGCTCATCCCTATAGAAACAGAAATGATGTCCACTCCATCACCCACTGCATCGTCCATGGCTTTCAGTACAGCTGAACTCGCACATCCTCCTAAAGAACATGCCTTGTACATTGCTAGCCTGCTTGTAGGGCACCCGCCCTTGGATGTGCCTTGGGCTAGGCCGTAGTAGTCTGCGTTTGGGACTGTGGTGCCTGCTGCTGTTGACGATGTGTGGGTCCCGTGTCCTACGGAGTCTCTAGGTGAGTTTTGGGAACTTATTCTATTTGTGTTGTTTATGTTGGTTGGTAGTGGTATCGATGAGTCGGCCATGTTGTTGTAGTACCTTGCACCTATTAGCTTCCTGGTATCAATAAATGAGTAGAATGAATTAGAAAAATGAAAGACCCAGTATCGTTAACATACATACAATATTCAAAATTGTGTTTATACTGCTGTGGTCAAAACTTTATTTCTTAGTTTTCTTAGTTTGGTTCTCAAGCACCTGATCATCCTAAAAAGAGCTGACAAGTAGTCTCCAAAGTGAGTGTGTGTGTGTCTCTGTGTGTGTATGTATGTATGTATCAGTTTCGACTTTCATGCTCAACCATCAACCATTATTTGGAGGCTTGAGTAGGATGAAGTGATAGTGTAAAGATGAATCTAGAGAGTATCCAATTTTTCACATAAAAAGTAATCAATAACACTCATTTTAAAAATAATAATATTATGTTGTCAAATACTGAATGTTGATTAATTTCAAGTGTGTTTGTTTCAATGAAAAATTTATGCTTATTAAGTGTTTTTACAGCGTAATAAAGATTAAGAACTTAAATAAGCACTACAAAAGTGCTTATCTTTTGCAGTTGTGATTACTGAAAACTACTTATTCTATGACATTGAGCATTTTTTATGTATACTACAAAATTACTTGTTGCAGTTGGACTTTTTGAAATCAGGCCCTTCCATGCAGACCCCTTTCCATCTTGAAGGGATTGGACACATACCAGTGTCATAGAAACTTGGTGATTCAGGCCATACACCTAAATAGTTTGTGAGAAGAACATACATTAAGTTCAAGAGTTATATGACTCTATACTAGTGATAGAAATAATGTTTAAATTATATTAAGGAAATCTCCTTGAGCCAGTGGTACAATGCAAACTCTATACCGCTGGTACATAGTCCCTTTTTGCAATTACAAAATAGTAAAACATGAAGTTTTATAATCTACATTGTAATGAAGTACCTGTGTCGATAAGGCCAATTATGATATCACTAGAATCTCTTTTATGAGCTCGTTCTGATCCAAGACCGGACTGAGCTTCTAAGAAATCCCAAGATCGTGTAGTATGGAGCTGAAGAATGCGATCAGGAAACACTTTCACGACCTTTTCATGTTCTGCTCGGACAAGATCAGTGTAGCCAGTTAAAGTATTTGGACTTATATACACCGTGATTAGAATAATGATGACTTACAAGATAATATTTCAGCTTCTTTCTCTATCCTAACATGTTTTCCAACTAATTGTGTTCAAAGATTCACCTTCATTATGATTTGAGTTTCAAACATAATATTATTCATTTGTACCTTTACTACCAACTAAGGTAACCGAGCTCACATGATTAAGAACTACTGCATACTAGCTTACAACAATTAGGTAACTACTACATTGCTACTTTCTAAAAGCTGTACAGTTATAAAATGGATTCCTATATGGTTACATCAGTAATGCATTTTGTGAACTACATAACTAAAAAGAAAGCGAAGTATGTTGAATGTGAACACGTGAATGAAGAGGTAAACAATTGCTTACAAAATTTCTTAGGGGCTCATGTTGTATGTGAACACGTGAATGCAAGAGAAAACAAACAAAAGAAAAAAAAGAAAGTGAAGTATGTTGGACATGTGTATGCCAGGATGAGTTGAAAGGAAAAAATAATAAAGTACAATTCACAAAATATATAACAGTTGGCATTACCATGCGTGCAGAAATACGAAGGCAAACACAAATTAAACATGCAGGCAAGGAAATGTCTGTCCGCAAGGGCTTCATATGACAACAGGGAAATGTTTATTCGTGATGGCTTTGTTTGATGATGGTGCAAATGAAATTATTAAATGCGACGGCATAAAAATTATTAACGTGAAGGCTATGGATTTTGGAGTCATAACGAAACACATTAAGGACATCTGAAGAGAGACTTGATTTGAAGTAAAAATGAAATTTACCGAATTAAGGACGTCTGAATCAGAGGCAGAGGCGACAAAAATAATGGCCAACCCTTCTGTTCCAAACCAACCAGCTCGTCCAACCCGTTATACATCAAAATGTTAGAAGGGCATTCAAATGCAAGAAGGAAAAACAAGTTAAAACACTTGAAAATAACTAACTTACCTTATGTAAGCAAGAATCTGCAGAGTTTGGCATCATTATTAATATCATTCACACGCTCAATATTGATCCCCATGCCAACTATATCGGCAGACACAAGAATCCTTTTATGGCCTTCTTTGAAATCTTTGTACCTTGTCGACCCGGATTGATTAAATGCTTGCACATTAGCGGAAAGCAACGATAATTACTGCAGAACTTAAATAGTGGCAATGATGTAAAGAATGAGTTGGATTTTTGTGACATCTCTGCTACTTCTTTCTTCAATTTGGTCTAACAAACTATAATTGGCTACATGAAAATTTGATGTCCACAAGCCTACTTGGAAGCACAAGTTTACGATCAGTTAAAATTTAGAAATGAAGTATAACCAAAATCCATAATGTGATTTATTTTATTCCACTTATGATTTTAGGTCAGCTAAAATCAAGCTCGGTCAACAACTGTGTTCAAACACAATGCGTTTAAACACAACTGCTGCTGGCTTGTGTCTAAACACCGCTGCTGCTGTATTTTTTAACACATTGTGTTTAAACACAGCTCCTGCTGTGTTTTCAAACACTGCTACTGCTGTATCCAAACATAGCAGCAACCTGTTTTTAAACACAATGTTTTAAAAAAATTATTTAATCAAGCCATGATACCGAGGCCTATGTTGGAGAGGAACTATGGCTTCTAGTTCTTCCATGTTTCACAAAGTTTTCAAAGCCATGAAACACAATCTTCGCATGAGTTTGCAAAGAAGAATAACCCTGCTCCACCTCCATAAACAACCACACACAAAAAATCATTGATCAGGGAGTTTTGATTCAAAATATAACTGACAATTATACACATTTAGATAGTAGTGCTAACATTGAATTATGGAGTACATAGGATAAAATAAATTGTAGCATGCAGAATAGTTTTACAGAGCCGGAGTATGTACTTCTTAAACCAATGTACAATCCAAATTAGTGTATAGTACTACTTGATTATTGTCGAATCTAATCTACGTACGATCTGATATGATATTTTAGCCATTATGTGTCCATAGTCAATTGTGGCATTTATGTGTGTTAACTTTATCTCCTATATAAATGATCCATCACTCGCATTTCTTGATCACACCCTTACCAGTTTAAACCAAAGTTCACATATTAATCTTCACACAACAAATTTTGTGATTAATGTACATTGATTAATTTTGTTTAAACTGTCAGCAGTACATGGTCAACCTTATTCCTTTTTGCATTAGTCCTTTTTTTAAAGAAAAACAATCATTTTTTAACATTTTACACATTAGTTGTGCTTCTCTTCTTTCAATGTAATATCGTGTAGCATCCTTTTCTTTTTAATACAGAATATTTAAATGGAAGTTGGGTTTCAATTTACATACATGTTTAGTAATATCTTTAGTTGACTTAGCAGATATAGTTAATATTTTTTTCAAACTTACTGGTTGTGATCCATTATTAAATTTAATCAGAATAATAGGTCATACCCAATTTGAGAAAGCTTTACAATACTAGATAATTGTGTATCCAAAACATTTTCCTTTTTACAACACGAAGAGTTGTAATATTGATGTTTACTTCCAACATAACCTGAAGTACTTATATCATTATCCAACGTTTTACAATCGCTGCATAGTTCTTTTTATCAAAAAAGCTTGTCTATCTTTACAGATCGTTTGCATAAGGTGTGGCGGACAAGCCTTTTATGATTCATTGAAAGACAAGGTAAAAATAGGTACACATATTGATGACTCTTCTTTAGATTACCGCTTTCGTAAGCTGCTTACATCAGCCTAATACTGTTTGTAAAAAAACATACAACGTACAATTTCTTGACGCAAGAATAGATTGTTGTTGATTTAAAATTGCTAAGGCTGTCTACTACTGTAGCAAGTTGTACAATATGTCTAATGAATTTGGGAATTATCGTTCCATTTAATTTTAGAGCTAGATAAGGTTGTTTCTGTTACATCTTTGGCGTGGTATTATGCTTCAAAACATTTAATAGAAACTGTGATTATAAGTTTTTCTTTTGACCGGAAAACATGTAATAAAAAGTTTTGCATAAATTTTCTGACTGTAAAATTTACATAAGTTTTCCATTACATATCTTATGGAAAACATGTAAGAGAATTGGCTTGGTATATGTTATATCAATTTTTTGGCCATCAAAATTGCAATGACTGATATTTACCGTCTCCGCTTATGGACATAAGCTTATATAAGTAACTGCTTTATGTAAAATATTATCCAACTAATTTAACTCAATGAAGGATCGTTCACTTTTGGCTCCACCAAAACTAATTTATGGCCTGTCATGCACAACTTATTTTTAGTTTCTGAAACTATACTCGAACATGCTGTAATTAGTGTTCGATTTTGTAACCAACTTATATAAAAAATGGTATAATTACTAATATTTTCTACTGCTTGCGCATTTCTTCATCCACGAGTAATTAAAGCTGTGAAAAATAATGTTTTGTATATACTGCAATTTCTTCGATGTCTCTCATAACTTCTAATAACTTTCTGCAAAAGTCTATGTACTACATGAGTACTTCAAATAAATTTCCCATCAGATTTAAGTTTAACTCATTATTAACTAATCCATTTTACTAGTTAATTTCCTCCACTGAAATTTACACAAGTGATGACTAAAGCATAGTACTCTTTGATGCTTCGCATTTCATAATAGTCAATGCCTGCATATTCTTTTTTTTTCCACTAACAACTGCTCCAATGCATTAGAATTTTCATATAGAAATAATACTCCAAATTTTGTCCCCAAATTTTAAATCAATTTTAATTTTGTGCAATAAATTTTCAACCGATGTCTGCTAGAATTCATAAATCTGATGTACTAATACTCCTATACCGATCAACTACAACAATCGACTACCTTTTGTTGAAATTCATCTCCCAAATATGCTTATCGACTCCCAACTATGGAAATTTGTCTTTAATAAACAGTAAAAATCCAATAAACAAAATATTCATAGATCATGTCATATAATCACACAAATTATAGTTCTATTTCTACTTGTATATAAATTTAAATAAACTCAAACTAAAAATAATTAGTGAAGGACCGAGAGATTTACCAGTAGGTTTCTATGGCAGTGAAAGGTTGAACAACATCAAACGATGAGAGTCAGTAGATGATTAAAGCTGCAAAGAAAAACATAATTGGGTGGTGCGACCGTGCAAGATTAAGGAGGAGTAATAGCTAGGTGAAGTGGGATGTTAGATCGTAGTGTTTTATCGAATTAGGAGAGCGTCAATAGACAGAGTATTTTTAGGGTTTTTTGGTTTTGTTTTGTGTAATCAAGAAAGGGAAAGTGCGGGAGGAAGAAAGTGTGTAGCGGGAGAAAAAAAATGTGAAGCGGGGGAAAGAAAATAAAGAGGCGTAGCCGCAAAAACCAAAAATAAGTAGTCATAAAATTTATTTTTTATGCATACTACTGAAAAACGCTGTATTTTCATTAACCTGGTTAAAATAACTGCACTAAAGCTTAAAACGCTGTTTTGAAATGCCGTTAAAACCTATTTTTCTTGTAGTGTAAGCTGTACTCAAACACAGTTCAGTTCCCAAAACCTCCTGAAAGCTCTTCCAAAATCCACTAGTGAACAATGGGTCTCGATCACTCACTATACTCTTCGGAATACCATGGAATCGAACTATCCACTTAACATACAGCTCAGCCAACTTTGATGCAGTCCTGGTCGATCGAACAGGAATGAATCTTGCACTCTTAGTCAGTCGATCTACGATGACCCAAATCCCTTCATTTCCTGTTCTTGTTCTAGGTAACCCATCGATAAAATCCATCGATATTTGCTCCCACTTCCATGTAGGAACTTCTAATGGCTGAAGCAATCCACTTGGCTTCTTCTGTTCGGCTTTTACCAACTGGCAGTTCATGCACTTGGAAATGAAATTTCCAACATCCTTCTTCATACCTTCCCAGTAATAGGCTCTCTTCATATCCCGATACATCTTATTTCCACCTGGATGAATTGTCAGCTTCGAGTGATGACTTTCCTTCAGAACTTCATTTCTCAATTCATCTATATCGGGAACAACTAGCCGTCCTTGCTTCCGAAGCCAACCCTCTCGATCGACCTTGAATCCTTTGTCCTTCTCTGGGTCCAATCTAGATTCCAAATCACGAATAATCTTGACAAGCTTATCGTCTCGCTTTTGGCTCTCGCCAATCCTTTCCACAAGAGTAGGTCTTATCGATAAGTTTGCCAACATCTCAGGTTCCAATTCACATCTGAGCCTGAAGTCAAATCCAGCCAAATACTCGAGACTCTTCCATTCTGAAAACATGACTCCCAATCCTGCATGTCTTCGACTTAACGCAGCTGCCACTGCGTTACCCTTTCCCGGAGTATAGGCTATACTAAAATCATATGATGCCAAAAACTCTAGCCATCGTTGCTGCCGAAGATTCAAATCCTTGTGGGAGAAAAGATACTTCAACGACTTATGATCTGTAAACAACTCGAATCGAACTCCCAATAGATAATGTCTCCACATCTTCAAAGCAAATACAATCGCTGCCAACTCCAAATCATGAGTCGGATAATTCCTTTCATGCGGCTTCAGTTGTCGACTTGCATACGCAACAACTCTATTCTTCTGCATCACCACTGCTCCAAGTCCAGTACCACATGCATCGGTGTAAACCACCATCTCTTCATTTCCACTTGGAATAGTCAAAACAGGAGCACTTGTCAGTCGCTCTTTCAGGATTCTGAAAGCTTGCTCACACTTAGCATCCCATCTGAATACTTGATTCTTTTTCGTCAATCATGTTAATGGTGCAGCCACCTTGGAAAAGTCTTTGATAAATCGACGATAGTATCCTGCTAATCCAAGAAAACTTCTCACATCAGATGCATTCTTAGGTCTACCCCAATCCTGGATTGCTGCTATCTTGGCGGGATCAACCGCTATTCCGCTTCCAGAGATAATATGGCCTAAGAACCTCACTTCGCTCTTCCAGAAGTGACACTTCGAAAACTTAGCCTTCAACTGATGTTTCCGTAAGATTTCCAAAACAATACGCAAGTGCGTCTTGTGCTCTTCTTCAGTTCTGGAATAAATCAAAATATCATCCACGAACACTAGTACGAACTTGTTCAACTGATCTCTGAACACTCTATTCATAAGATCCACAAAATATGCTGGTGCATTGGTCAATCCAAACGGCATTACCAGCCACTCAAAGAAACCGAATGGTGTCCTGAAAGCAGTCTTCGGCACACTATCCTTAGCCACTCTTAACTGGTGAAATCCCGTTGCCAAATCCATCTGAGAAAACACCTTAGCTTCATGAAGCTGATCAAACAAGTCATATATTCTCGGCAATTGATACTTGTTCTTCTTAGTCACTTTATTCAGCTCACGATAATCCACACACAACCTCAACGGTCCATCTGCTTTGGTTACAAACACAACTGGTGCACCCCATTCGGACACACTACGCCGAATGAATCCTTTCTGTAAAAGATCATCAACTTGCACCCTCAACTCTTGTTGTTCCCTAGGCGCCATCCGCCTAAGAGGCATCACAACAGGTCTGGCTCCTTCAACTAAATCGATATGAAACTCGATCTCTCTATGCGGCGGTAACCCTTTGACCTCATCAAAGACATCCTCAAATCCATTAGCGATTGGCACCGATGACAGTCCATCCCGTGGAACAACCAGCGAATACATGAAGCTCATGAAGACGCCTTCCTCATGCTTACATCGTATCACAACCTCTCGCCCCTCCACATTCTCGATTATCACCTCCAACCTTTCACAATCAACCTTTGTCGCATACTTCCTAAGCCAGTCCATACCCAAAATAATTCCGAACCCCGCAAAGTTCAGAACAAAACAATCACAAACAAAAGAGCAATCATGACTCGATACAATCAGACCACGGCATAACATACACAGACAAGACGAACCCCCAACTGGATTAGTCACAACCAATGGCCTATCAACGATATCCGGTTCTAAACCCAACCGGCCTACAAGTTCATTACAAACAAAAGAATGCGACGCCCCAGTATCGAATAACACTCTAACTGGAACACCACATATGGAAAGAGTACCTTGAACCACCACACTCTTCCCTTTCTCTTCAGCGGTAGGAGCTTTTGAAGATGATGGAACAGCCCCCAAAGCATAAGCTTGCACAATTTGCTTGTCCTTCCACGGTTCTGGACAATTCTTCTTATTATGCCTCGGCTTGTCACAGTTGTGGCACTTCACCGGCATCTTTGGATTCTTGCAATCTCTGGAGAAATGGCCCTTCTGCTGACAATTGTAGTAGGTCACTTCGCCCTTCGGCTTCTTCTGGCCATCCTTACCCTTTTGCTGCTGCTGCTTCCTCTTCTTGTTTCCACCCTGCTGTGGTTTAGACTCCTCCTTAGTCACAGCAACAACAGATCCTTCTTTAGGAAACAAATTCTCGTGCCTGAGAGCTTTCTCCACAAGCTTCTCAAATGGATCATCCAAATGATCCACCAACTGTCTCCCAAGATAACTGTCCAAGCCTGTCACAAACTTCTCGTTCTTCTGATAAGGAGATTCAATATACGATCGGGCATACTTGGACAAAGCTTCAAACTCAGAAACATACTCAAGAACTGGTCTTCCACCTTGCTTGAGCTCCACAAACTTCTTGAACAGAACAGATTTCTGAGCTGTAGAAATGAACTTAGCTTCAAATCTGGCTTGGAATTGCTCCCAAGTAATTTCTTCCTCCGGAGTATCAATGGTGATAGAGTTCCACCAATCAGAAGCTCTTCCTTGAAGCTGTCTTGATGCGAGCTTCCTTTTGGTTGCATCCTCGATTCCCAAATCACCAAAAATCCTTCTATAGGCATCTATCCATCTCTGGACTTCAATTGTTGACTCTGTTCCCAAGAAAACCTTTCCTCCAAGAGCAATATAGTCTTTACACAACTTAGCAAAATCCACTGGTTTTGGAGTTTGAACTTGAACTCCAACATCTACTGATGGCCCCGGAGCTGGCATCCTTCTCATGATCGAAGTCATCATAGCCTCGAACATAGCAGCATAATCAGCAGCCCCCCTTAGTAGCACGGCCTTCCCTAGCAGCTGGTCTCCCTCTTCGACTCATTCTTAATATCTATAAAAGAAATGATCAGCACACCTTGAGAAACAACTGCATAAAGAACTCAAATCCTTCTAAGCTACTATATTATATATAGTAATCATCCATCAAAATACAATTACGTCTCTCATACCTAGTTACGTCAGTGAGCGTTGGGTAAAATCGATTAACCAAAGCTCTGATACCAAATGTGACGACCGCCCATGACCCCTGCACTAAATATAGAAATAGTGCGCTAAAAAGTGTGCCAGGCAGCCATGGATGATCGTCAGGGGTAAGTTAAAACAGCAGAATCTATCGTATTACTCACAGCGCATAGAGAAAAATACAATAGAGAATATATATAGTGAAGCTTCTCAAAATAGAATCTCATCAATTAAGCTTCATAATAGTTGAATACAAACATCTGAATAGTCAATACATCAAGCCTCACTACATATCACTCAGAGAATATATAAGCAGCGGAACATGCAGTACATATAGTAAGAAAATAATATGCAAGCCTCCAGCTCGTCTTCGTCATCAGCATCGTTGGAAACTAAGAACAGCACCTGCCACCTGCTACCTAGTCTGCCCATCCCAAAGTGGATGAAAAGCCCAAGGTAATAAGAGTTGAACATAAAACCTTGAGTCAGACAACAGTCTTAGTGAGCGGTAAATTAACTAACAACATACCAAAAGAGCATAAAGGTAAAAGGAATAGGAATCCAACCCTCCCACTCCACCTCTTTCTACAGTGATAGCCCCCAGACACACTAAGCAGAAATAAACATAGCAAAGCAGACATTTAAAGTAAAGCAGTTATCACTCGAGTCAAGGTCGATGTTTTCCAAGTGCAAACCCCCAAGGCCTAAACCAAGATCAGATAAGCACCCAGAAAATATCGCTCTTGAGACCGAATGATGATACAACCAAACATCCATGACTCTGGCTATCACTGTTATCATTGCTTCGATACCACCGTTAATTGAATGACCGGCACATTCTTTCAGCCGTCCGTCAAGGGCTAATGGAAACCCCGGTTCTAGACAGAACTCTGCACGTCGTCGCAGCCCGTGCCTAGGACTATCGAATCTGCCCAGAGTACTCGACCACCAACTGTAGTCTTTTGGGACTATCGAATCTGCCCAGCGTACTCTTGCTTTGAGCCTGCTAGAACCTTCAACAACGATGAAATCTTAGCCTCCTAGTCATCCTCCTCGACGACTATTCTCATACTAGCTCAAGCTCCTCTCAAGCCAACCATTATCCTCACACTCGAACCATTTCACCGAGTTACCATCATACTTGGAATGATCCCGTCTGGATTAAACCAAGGCTATCTCACATCATGCCTCGCTTCATCTCATCATAGCAAAGCCTCATCTCAACATCATCATCAAATCTATCCATATGAGCTTCATCAACCGCCACATATGCCACGAGCAGCTTTTCCCCAATTCAAGAGCCTTTCTCTTAGCTTTTGAATCATCTACGACCATTTTGTCTAAATCAAATCATCAATCTACTAATTTATAACAATCAATCAAGTCAATCATTAATCCAAGTAATCAAGCAATCAAACATGATCAAATAAACAATTATAAAAATAATGGCAATCTTGTAAATAAAGAGTCCAAATCTAACAAGCATGAATCATGAGCAATATCTCTACAACTTGATGAATGAACTTACATAGGTTAACATGTAGTAAAATGGATGTCAAATCATCATGAAAAATGGATCTATACTTAAGTTTACGAAAATGCATGAAATCACTATTTTTAACACATAATCAAGCCACCGATCTGATATACTCCTTTGGGTCTGTGTGAGAGATAATCACCACTCATCAAATCACCTAAACACCTTAAAAGCAACACACTTCAGATCTGGACAGCGAAGGATCTAACTTGATCCGCCAAAATTCCGCTTCAAACGATGAAATCTCTCTTCGATGGTTGAAGATCTTCAATCTAAGCTCTTGGATCTTCGATTTGATCTTTGATTTGGATGGAAGGAATCACAAGATTAGAGTGGAGAAAAGAAGTGAAGAAGTGCAACACTCGAGCTCTCAAAATGGCAGGACTTCGTCGCTTCAAAATCCGGATCCCAAAAAGTGAAGAAAAACCCAAGTATTTATAGGCTGAAATCCCTAAGTCGTTCGCCCCCTTAAGTCGTCCACGACTTATGAAAACCCCACGACTTAGCAGATCCCACGACCTACGACATAACGGCTTAGCAAATCCTACGACCTAACACTTGCGCGACTTAACCCATACGCGCGACCTAACGACTTATCAGAAGTCACGACCTAACACACACGTGACCTAACGACTTAACTGGAATACTACTTAACGACTCAACACTAATGCGCGACTTAGCGACCTTGCGACTTAACGCTACACGACCTAACTACCACATCAACCTGATATAGATCGTCTCACGACCTAACTACACACACACAGGGTCTCACGACCTAAACTTTAACGACTTATCCCATAATCCTTAAGTCGTTAACCCGCTTAACCCCATAGGTCGTTAACCTTCTTAAGTCGGTCAATTCCTTAAGTCGCCAACTCCTTAAGTCGCTTACCTATGCCGCTAGTTTCCTTAGGTCGTCTAAACCCTTAAGTCGCTCCACGACCTAACCTTCTTCACGACCTAAGTCCGAAAACGACCAAACTCCTTAGGTCGCCAACTCCCTTAAGTCGCTCAACCGACTTAACTACTACACGACCTAAGCTTCGAACGACCTAACTCTGGACAGCATATCAACACTAACGACCTAATGACGACTGTTACAAACATTCGATCCGTAAAAATACGAGTCGTTACAATCAGATCGTTTGCTTATAGGGTCGAGTTGCCAGAGAGACTGGCGGTAGTTCATAATGTGTTACTATGTCTCATTTGAGAAAATATATTCATGACCTATCTTTGATTGTGGAGCTATCGGTTCAAGAGGAATTAGAAATAGAACCAAAGCTGACAGTGGTTAGACATCCGATGTATGTGGTGGATTAGGATGAAAATAGGTTACGTAACAAGGTGGTGCGACTAGTTAAGATTTAGTGGAGTGAGGATCCTAGAGACTGCACTTGGGAGACGGTGGATCGTATGAGAAAAGCCTATCCCTAGTTGATGTTAAGATAGTTAGTTGATTATCTGCTGTATGTATAGTGTATGTTTGTTTGCGATAGATTATTAGTACATGTATTTATATGTCTTTTATGATATGAATATATGGCTTTTTGCGTAGTTTGAATTATCTCCTTGATTGCTAATTTCGGGATGAAATTCTTTTAGGGGGGAGAGTAACGACCTAGAATTTAATCGCTATTTAAATGAATATTCAATTATATTTTAAATAATTAATAAATGGATTTTAATTAACAAATAAAACTATTTTAAATAATAATTAATGATAAAAAAATCGCTTTCAAAATTTGTTTATCAAAATATATAGTTTATAGAGAAATAGAAAATGTGACCGAAGATTATTTTCCGAAATATCGATTTTTCATCGGTTAAAAGTTATTCAAAATGTTATAACACTATGTTAAACACACATGCACACATTACAAACTACTTTAACATGTTATGCACATGTACATATGCATGTACACATTTGCACACTTAAACATATTAACATATAAGATATTATTTAATAAAAGTAAGTATATATATACACACATATATAAAAATACACTTTTCAACACAAGTACACTAGAGACATGGCATGAATAGTGAAAGCAAAGGGGGTAGCATGAACAGATTTGAGGAGTGAGGGGAGGTTGGCTGTGCATGCATACTTATATTTAAATATAAAACACTTATTATTATTATTTTAATCAAATCCTAAGCCTATATATACCCCTTTATCTTTATGTTTTTCATTTTACAAACCTCCATCTTCATTTCAACATCCTAAGAGCATGAGAAAATTAGCTATGGCTTCCACTTCATAGTTTCTAAAGTGAGAAAACCCACTTAATTTTGCCAAAAATATCTTTTTAATCCATAAACTCATTTCTACAAACCATTCAACACCTCCTCTTCCAAGCTATAACACCCCATCTACTCAAGAACATAGGGGCCAAGCCCAAACATCCCAAGGCCGAGCCATATTAGCCTTAGCCAAGCCCATTTCAAGTGTTCAAGGGTCCAAAAGTTCTATTTCTTCAGGTTTTGAAAGTGTTTTCAAGTTCCGGCAAAAGTTCGCTTTGATTTAGAAAATTTTCGGTGAGTGAAACTTTTGTGTTTGCAAAATAAATTTACTTGATTTTGATGGACTATATGTTGCGAAAATAGGTGATTGTTATGTTGAACTATCATGTCGTATTGATGGCATATGATGATATGTTTATGTTTGAACTTGGATTTGGTGATTGGTTGATATGTGGATATGTTTGGATATGTATATGGATATGTGATATCAGGTATGATATCATGGTAGCATATTGGTGAAGCAAAACCATGTGTTTGTGATGTAAATATTGTAAAGTTTGCACCTTGAAAAGTCGCAAAGGACTTGAGATCCGATTTGAAAACGAAAAGCTCTTTTTCTAGCTTTGGATTTTTGAAAATGTTTTCCAAGTTTTCACCTTTGTTTAAAAATTTCAAAAATTTTTCATTTGTGCTTTCAAAGTTGTAGCATCTAGAGTTAAAGTGAAGATTTCACCTAGAAATCAATTCTAGTGGACTGCGCTCATAGCAATAGTCGCTATAGATGCAGTTCGGGAAAATTTTACGATTTCAAGTTTTAAGTGTTTTCTTTTGGATTGTTTTTTTTAACTCATTTCAAACTAACTAAGTATGTTAAAAAGTTTAGGTTTTAAAATATTTAATGATTTAATTATTTAATTTAATTAATTTGGGTAATTATTAGTTAAGTAATTAGGATAAATAATTAGAGTTTAAGAGATTATTAACCAAGTTATTTATTTTTAATTAAATAAGTTTAAGATAATGATTGATTAAGATAAAAAGGAAATTAACTTTTATTTAATAAAGTTTATTTTATTTAATTAATTATTTAATTAGAGTTAGTTATTTAATTAATTATTATTTAATTTGATTTAATTAAGATTAATTAAAGTTTTAATTAAGTTTTAAACTTATGATTTAATTAAGGATTATTTATTTTAAAGTTTTCCTTTAAACTCTATCGGTTATTTATTTTAACCCAACTTTCTTGTTTAAGCAAATTGTTTTGAAAAACCAAAGGATCTCTTATCCATGTTATTAAGTAGCCAAATGAATTAAAGTAGTTGTAGTAAAACACTGACATATTTTATTGAAAGTAAGTCGACTTGTACTTATCACAATATACCGCACTTCGGAAAACATGATAAATACAAGAGGGTTAAATTGATAAGCAAGTCATGATAATCTAAGCATATGGAACGTATGTTCATTTGTCAATCTTTACATCCTGATAGTGGAATAGTCCACTATGAACAACTTGACCCTTTAAAATTATCGATTGTTTGTTTGGAGAGACCAAGATCGGATATTAGTTGTTATCCGAAAACCACTTCGAACCAATGTAAAATGTTCGAACTAAAAATATTAAAGGCAAGTTCCAAGATGAAGACTTTGAAGTGCAAGGACTAATTGCTACTAACCCTGAGGATGATTCCAAAACAGGTGTAGTGGAAACAGTGCCTTTGGTTCGTTCATCTCTTGAACGACTTGTATGGATGAATGCTGACTTTGTGTCAACATACGGAAGGTAGTGTTAGCATTCCAAGTGGAAATGTTATAATAAAGGTAAACGTAGCCTCAGGCCTCATCAACCGGGAATGACTAAAACAAGGGAGATGCAGTAAGGCTAGGTGGGTCACTCCCAGGGTAAGGTCATCCCTATCTAGAGTCCATACAATTAACCCATTTATGCTTCGATACTGTTGTTGATCCCAATTGAGGGTGATTTTATTCGGTACTATCCGGTAGAGGGTAGGCCGGTCTTGTGTTGGCAGGGGTCGATAGGTTCGACCTCGGTGTTATTTTATCTAGAGATGGACCGTGACAGGAGGTACCCCAGTAGCCCAGTCATTATATGGAATCCATTCTCCAATAAGAGCTGTACATTTTTAGTTATGCCCAAATATGTTGAAATGTGAGATGCAAGCATTTCAGCTATATTCTATTTTACTTGAAAACTCTAGCATTATCATAATATCACTGGATTTCTATATAAAGTGTTTTGGTTATCGTAAGACAAAAACCCATCTGTGCTTATGTGCGGCGTGGTCTTATGAGATACCTTTGATTTTCAAATTGTTTTATAAAAGTAAGAATAAAGTTGTTTAAGTTTACTCGCATCAGACCCATGTCTGACCCGGAGTTTTGTTTTCTTTTCCTAAAACTCTTGGGTACTCAAATTTGTACGAGTAGTCAAGTGATCCAGGTTTCTTTTGGAAGCATTTTGAAGGAGCTGGAGTAGGTGGCTTCACCGTTGGCTAAATGTTGTCTTATTCCGCTGTGTTTTATATATGACCTATGTTTTTGTATGGGCAGGTAGTTATAACTGTCTAGTTGAAGTTGTAATATAATGAACTTTGTGTATTAAATATATGGAAATGACTATGTAATATCCTATGTTATCTATTATATGTTGTTCTGATTCATGGTGAGATTCTATGATTATACAGTTTCTTCTTATCTTTCTTTTTCTTCTACCCATAATGGCTCGCCTTTCGGTGCAAGAAAGGCAGTCGTTACAAAACCCTCCTAAAGGAAGAGATTCTTAAAGAAAAGCATATTCTTGTCTACAAAGTCTATCAGCTCATGAATCATGACTTTTCAAACCTACAAACAAGATATTCCTTTTTGCTAAGCAAAACCTGAAGTTGCGTAATTATACAGATCATACAAAGGTGGAGTAATATACACCAACCTTATTATTTAACAAGGAATTTTACTGGAAAAGTTTTACCAAACACATCTTTGAGAAAAATATTTCCAAAAATCAAAAGGATTATTACCAATTACCTTATAGATTAGGGAAATCGTATATTTATCTATTTCAAGGAAGATTTATAAAATCTTCGAAAAGTGTTATTTAGCATCACTAAATGCACATAAAAGGTTTTGATTTAACATGACAAAAGCATTTTCAAAGTTTTCAGAAATTATTGAAAAAGAAAAACCTATACATATTTTCCAAAGAAAGATTTTTGGAACTACTAAGGCCTATTAGTGCCACTAAAACACTAATTAGAAGAACCTATTCTCGATTAAAGAGCTATTGGTTCATGAATCATCACCGCTGAATCTCTTATTTGAGATTTGCACTTCTACTATGAGATTGACTCAAAAAACTATCTTGGTGGCAACGCTAAGAAGGGGCTTCTTTATCAAAGAATTCAAATATCCAAAATCTTTTCAAAAGAAAGATCAATTTAAAGGGAAAATTTCCCAAAGAAGCTCCTTTTTGAAAAATTCTTCCTGCCAAAGGGAAATTTCATATCAGAAAAGTTGAAGATTTCAAAATGGTTTTCCCAAACATATCAATTGGCTAAAAATCATTTTAACAAACAAGTTCTCCAAAAACTTATTTTTACTAAAAAGCCTCCAACGTAATTCTAAAGTACCTCCTAGAGGAAGGGACAAAGCCTCTGATGTATTTTGGAAGCACCTCCCAAAGGAAGGGACAAAGCCTCCGACACATTTTCAGAGCATCTCCCAGAGGGAGGGAGAAATTCTCCGATGCATTTTCGAAGCACCTTCTAGAGGGAGGGACAAAGTCTCCAAAGCATTTTTGAAGCATCTTCTAGAGGGAGGATAAAGCCTCTGATGCATTTTCAGAGCGACTCCTAAAGGGATGAAGAAGTCCAAAGCCTAAAGAAAGGTGAAGAGAAAAGTAAGTAGGATGTCCAAAGCCCAAGGAGGGATGAAGAGAAAAGGGACTAAGATGTCCAAAGTCTAAAGAGAGGCAAAGCCCAAGAAGGGGTGAAGAGAAATGAGGCTAAGATATCCAAAGCCCAAAGAGAGGCAAAGCCCAAGAATGGACAAAGATAGAAGTGACGAAGAAGTCTGAAGCCCAATAAAGAGGCAAAGGGAATTAAGCAAAGAATAAATCCTTACTAAAAGGGTAAGAATAATTTCATCCAAAGGATATATTAAAATAGACTTCTAATAGGTTCGGTCCTAACAAAAAGATAGGAAAGCCTTCAAAGGATGGTATGTGTAATGAGTATCAACAAAGTAATTAGACATTTTTCAAGCTGAATGACCAAACAGTCGAATGGAACTACTGTACTGAATAGTCAAACAACTGAAGGGAACTACTCTACTGAATGGTTGAATGGTTGAATAGCTGAACAACTAAACGAAACTATTTTTTTGAACGGTTGAATGGTTGAACGGAACTACTTTGCAGAATGACCGAATGGCTGAACTGAACTACTTTGCTCCAATATAAAATTAACAATAATAATAAATAATAAACACCTTAAAGATCACATATCTCTTAGCAAGAGACATTCCATTAAACAACGGGAATCTCCAATGCTATTTAAAGTATTAGTATCCAGAAAAAACGGTAATTACTAGATAGAGTTTCTGGTCTTCTATTTTAAATCTGCTCAGATTATCACTACCAGTTGGATTTCTAGTTTTCTTATTGCCAAATGAATTTTATGGTCTTCTTATTATTATCAGATGGATTTCTGGTCTTCTATTCAGATTGTTATTGCCATATGGTTTTTAGGTCTTCTTAGTATTATCAGATAGATTTTGGTCTTCTATTCGGATTATTAGTCCCAGATGATTTTCTGGTCTTCTTATTATTATCGGATGGATTACTAGTCTTTTATTTTGATTATTATTACCAGATGGTTTTCTGGTCTTTTTATTATCAGAGGGATTTCTGGTCTTTTATTATTATCAGATGGCATTCTGGATTTCTTATTGTTAGAAGATGGAATTCTAGATTTCTTATTATCAGCTGATGGTATTCTAGATTACTTATTATCAGATGGTATTTTGGATTTCTTTATCGGATGATAATGGTATTCCATATTTCTTATTATCAGATGGTATTTTGGATTCCTTCTTATCAGATAATGTTTTGAATTTCTTATGATTACGAGATGGTATTTCAGATTTCTTATTATCGAATGGTATTCTGGATTTCTTATTATCAAACGGTATTTTGGGCTTCTTATTAGATGGAATTCTTGTCTTCCTATTATCAGATGGAGTTCTAGTCTTTTTATTATTGGATGGTTTTATAGACTTTTCTTCAAAATTAGTACCGAAAAATTCTCTAGTTTTCTATTAATGAATTTCTGATTTCTTAAATTACTAACCTATTATCAAAGTGGATTTCAGGTTTAAAGACAAGAATTATATTAATTGGACAAGCTAAGGGTTACATATCATAGTGCATCAAATTAAAGCTCTAGAAAGCAAATTGTATAGTACATTCAAGAGGAGTCTGGTTAAGAAGTTTACAAACGAATTTATATCAAAAGCCAGTCTTCAACAATCAAAGAAGAATTAACTCAGAGGGAGGAGCTTTGGAACCCATACTAACCTTCTGGATGGATTTCTTGTTTGTCTTTGACCCTTCATTTTCCTACCAGCTGATATTATTCCAAATTTGAATGTTCATTGTAAAAAAATGGATTATTATGAGCTAAGTCAAAAAACATTTAAGTGATTTACTTATTATCTAAATATCAAAAGTTTAAAGTCTAACATACCTTTTACAACAAATGAATGACCATTGAGTAGTAAATGTTGAATTCATAAGAGATCTGAAACTTTTAAGTTGACTAAAAGTGCACGAATAAATGCTAAACTTTTGATAAAAGAGACTGAGAATTAACATAGAGGTATCCTAAGTATAATGTGCATCAATAAACCCATGTCGAATGGATAGATTAATGATGAATGCCACATGAGTTACTCTATAAAACAATAATGTAGTGCCAGAATTATGATCAATGTCGAAATAGTGAGATTGCCGACGGCAATAAGTAATGTTGGCATAGTTCAATAATGTTATTGTTAAAGTACTAGATGAGTAAGTAGACCTTAAAATTGCTACAACAACCAAGTCGAAAATAATAATGAAAAAATAATGAGCTAAAACGTTTAAAATGGTTATCGAAAAGGAGCAATAACATATGGTTATCAGCATCATACAATAACCTTATAAATCAATACCGAATTTAAATGACCATCCTTCTAGTTAATGCTGATATAATAGAATGTCCGTTATAATTTAAACTGGTTTCCACATCTTTGCATATTAGCAGCATAAAGATCTTGCATTGTTAATACTCCAAACTACAGAATTGACTGTCGAAGTAATAGACAAGAGAAAAGACTTAATTAATACTAAACATCAGAATGACATCTTAAAACAAAGTAAATTAATCAATATTGAACATCTTGATAATCACGTAAAACATTAGTGTCGACGTAGAGCAAGGCGATATTAAGTTTTAGGTTTGATAGACTAATCATTTCACCATTAAACTAAAAATGACCGGGCTACAAAGTCATAGTGGCCTAACTACTAATTAATCCTAAAATCATCCAAGCGGCATAGAAATTCATCACTAATTCAATTTATAAGCACAATCAATCATTAACCTAAGCGATAATATGAATATTAACATCAAAATCATGTAAGTAAACCCTAATCACAATTTTGATACAAAACCCCCTTATTTAACTCGTCGATCTAATCGATAAAAGTGAGAGTTGTACATTGATTTTAGCTTGGTGATAAAAAACTAGAATCTATAAACGATCTTATGAATTTTTAAGTTTGCTTGCTTGAGCTTTTAATCACAAGTAAAAGAGAAAAAGGAAAAAAGACTTTACTATTTATAGTGGAAGAAAAGACGTGCAGTTCCCATTGGATCAATTTTGGATGGTTGGATAGATATGCAAGAAATACTAATAGCCGGCAAGCGTTATTCTCAAGATTATTAACTTGCAACGTCAATGCTTCTACTACACTTCAGGGGGGTGTTATCCACATAATTTCTAAGGGGGTATGTCGAACTTAAAGCCTCAAAGAGATGATATCGAACCTCATTACAAGAAGGACTGTCGAAGCCTTTATAATAGCAACCATTATAAAGCACATTAAGGCGGCATTAAGATAGCAAAAGTTAGTACTATTATTATTGATGCTGAAGATATGCGACATAGTCATGATATCGTACCGGCAAGTAGTGCCGAAGGTATAAGTCAATGCCGAAGATATCGGAATAGGTTAGTGTCAAAGGTATAAACCAATGCCGACAGTATGAAGATGAGCCAATGCCGAAGTATAGAGAAGAATCAACACCGCGTCTTTCTAATACTGCCTCATCCTGGTATTGTCCTTCAATTGATGTCGCACCTCATCAATACCGCTCCTTATCAATGTCGTCTCCCATCGATGCTGCACTTCTTCAATGCTGCCCCATGCTGGAGTTGACCTTCAAATATTGCGGCTTCTTATCAACATCGCTCTTATGGATGTCGCATCTCGTTTATCAAGAGAAGACACCACACATCTATAAATGCAATATTGATGCCGAAAGTTATCAATATCCACGAAGATTATAATGCCACTCCTTCTCAGTGCCACTCCTCATCGATACTGCTTCACGCTAATATCGCTTCAAACTGATGCCGCACATCTATACATGCAATGTTGATACCAAAAGACATCAACATTCACAGGAGTTATCAAGGCCGACATCTTAAAAAATGATGCCGCCACATGTTATTACCGCATCATAGCAATGCGGCTCCATATCAATGCCGATTCATACTGTAATAACTTTAAACTAATGTCACTCCTTATTGGTGCGGAATAACACCTCTATTGGAGCAGTGCTGAAGCTCAACTATGCATCCAAGAATGTCGAAGGACATTACTAAATGAAGCTAATGCCATGAGGTATTAATGCTGAAGCTCATGAATGCTGAAATGAAGCTATTGTGCCACAACTCTAACCCTAAAAGTACGGACCTAAGGGAGTTGTAGAAGTGGTCGATCATTATTTTTCCATCTCTTATATTTTTAACTTTGTAACCCTAAATCGATTTGGGGATTTTAGTGCCCATTGTACATTTTCACATAGGACCTTGTACATTCAACTATTACATAGGATATGAATAAAACGTCTTGAATTATGGCTTGGTTTTGAGTTCCAAAGCACTTGTGATTTTTCATCATAGCTTGCTTCGAATTCCAAAATCACCCATATTCTTGATTTCTATTTGCATAAAATTGTCTACATAGATTGATTTCAAGATCACACGACATCAACATAACTATGACTTCATCATGGACTTGAACATATTAAGCCTATTTACATAAGCCCTTTCTCAACCAAGTGTTGCTTTTTTCCAACACTCATTACGGTCAATAAGGGACATTCAAGCCTTTATTTAACCAAGTTTCCCTTCCCTACACTTTTTAGGTATTAACGAAGAAATTCATTAACAAGTATTATTACACGAAGTATTTGATAGAGCTTTAAAATAATTTCGGTTAAATACCAAAAGTATGGTTTGGATGTACTGAACTCACTTCTATCACTTAATAATTTCGGTAATGACTGCAGCTTCATCGGCGATCATTTTCGGGTTTCTAAGTGGGGAATGTTACAAGGTTGTTATAGTAAAATGAATTTGATGTAAATTCCGAAAGTATGATTTGATATACAAAAGTTATATGTATATATTATTTCGAAATGATTTGAAATGAAAACCGATGTTTGGTTCTAAAGTTCTCTTATTAAGTTATTTCATAGGCACATGTAGCCTATGCATTAGGAAAGTATGGTATGTATATCATGATATTATATGTTGTTTGATAATTTTGATTGTTAAAATGAAATGGAATTTTCGGCTATTTTGGACAGTTGGAAACTTCTGAGTCATTATAGAACTTGTAACTAAGTGTTTAAAATATATAAAGTTGAGTTTATATAACACTTGAATTGAAAAGGTAGTAAGTTAAAATGAGTTTAAATTGTTGATTATCCTTGTTAAGTAAGATAAAATTGATGTTTGTATATGCTCTTAAGATGTAATGGAGTATTATACGAGTATGAACTTAAGTTATAAAATGTGGATAAACTTGAGGTTATGAATTATAAAATGATGCATAAATGATTTAGTATTGAATGACATACTATTTGTAAAAATGAATGTGATTAAAAAGGAATTGGTGTAGTTAAGAAACTAATAGGATAAATACATAAGTTATACATAGATTATTTTATTTGCATAACTGTTCTTGATCCAATATTCGAGTACATGTTTTCAAGGTGGTTTACACCGGTCCAAATAAGGATTTTTCACTCGATTCTTGACGGTGAACACTTGATATGGATTCGTGATACGATCCCGATGTCTTATGTCATAGTAGATGGCTATGCAAAGAGAATGGAGGTTTCTAATCAGGGAAATAAAATAAGAGTCCCCAGTAGAGAGTTCAAGTAATCTATACTAGTTTGGAAGTGAAATTTATGTGGTCGATTAAATGATCAGATCGGATATTGAGTACGGATGGTTCATGTGCATCGTACGGGCTTTAGTACATTTGTATACCATGTTTGTTGGCTTATGAAGAGTTTTGGGAATGACTCTTTGATTTATTATGGGGTAGCATGCATAATTGTCTAAGTAATGACCTAAGGTTGTCGAGCGTAAGGTATGCTTAGTAGATTGTTTATCGTCCTTGGATGATAGAAGAGTTTTGAACCTAAGAAAACCATGAGCTTTGCTTGCTAGTGATTATGAATACTATTTGAGTATTTGTGTGCTTGTTCCTTTGTTAAGGTTAGAAGTGCCATGGAGCAAGGATACTCGGGATGGTACCAAGAAGACAGAGGGCGATTTGAAGGAGTTCTATCTAGAGTCATTTATGGATTAGGGTTTCCCTCTTATCTTAGTATTGTACATCTTTTGTAGTGTACTCACCACTTGAGGTAGAGTCGCTTAGTATGCATTTTGGTTTGCAGTTTAGTGTGTATATAATTCCAGCCGTACTCTCTATATTTATCTTGTTTCTTCCATCTCCTTTGATTATCATTCTTGTTTGAATTTTGAGGATGAAATGTTCTAAGTGAAGGAGAATGTAGTAACCAGGAAATTCGAACACTTCATCTTCGAATATCGTAACGTTTTGAAATATAATTAAGTGTTATAAATATGATTTTATAACCTTATTAGACATCATTTAATTAATGAATAATGATAAGAAACTTGTTTCTGAAAATCGTTTACAAAACTTTCTTCGAAGAAAAATCGATAATGTGACCGAAAATCGGTTTATTGGTAAACGACTTTTCAATTGATATAAGTTGTTCAAACTATTATACACTTGTCTAATGAACACATGAGAAACTAATTAACACGCACACCTCTCATGATGCGTGGAACATTCTGGAAGCTTCTATTAGGATAAAAGATATTATCATGAGAAGGGTATAAGTGTAATTAGCATAAAGGAGAGAAGTGATGTAAAGAAGAAGCGATGGGAGGTGAGTCTTCCATGGCATGGTGGGTAGGGGATAAAGGCAAGCTTAAAGGGCACCAAATGGAACCTATATAAGGAGGGGCATACCATTAGGAATATATCACAAATTCATAAAGCAAATACAAGCTTCTTTACTGACTTCTTCTTCTTCTCTTATGTTCTAAAGGAAATTATTGCAAATTAAATCCAAATCAGCTAAAATTTGGAGTGAAGCCACGGGGAAATATTATAACACCTTCCACCAAGTTAGAAGTTGAAGAAACAAAGCCACACTCACCCTACATGGATAGGCTGTGAGCATTATAAGAGGGGAGAAGGCAAAAAGCAAGTGGAAAGCAAGAAGGAGGGAAGGATGGTTGCATGGTGGAGGTTTGACTTGGGTGTTCGGCACACAAATACCATGGATGCATTTAGTGTCGAAATTCGAAAGCCGAAAAGTTGGGTCGTTACAGATTTAAATAATAACAATGAAGATAAAGATGGCCTAACAGTAGATAAACAAGCCAAAGAGAATTCAATTGAACAATAGGATAGTGGGCTAATTTCTTCCAACAAAGAATCAGCATAGGTAACTAATAACTCAAATCAAATCTTAAACGATCTATGCAATCAGAATGCAGCACATATGATGCAACAAATCTCAAAATAGAAATTTCTTACACTGCCAAACGATGAGTTAATAAGCTTAGAGACTTTATCAAATTCTAAAGATGCAATACAAACAACATCAGAACATATGCACAACCAGTCAATTCAAAACTAGTGTGTTTCAAATGTATTAAACAGTCCGGAAATTACTAACAATTGACACTCTAATAAAATTACAAAGAAAATATCGGACATTAATGAAGATAGTCAAAACAGAGATGAGGAGTCGACTACATCAGGACAACTTGATCAAAACGGTGAAGAGGATATGGATGAAGTACAAGACCAACTAACTTAGCATGACACATCCAATAACCAACCAGATGAAACAGTGGTCGCCCGCACTAGATCTAAGCAACTGAGGAAGCAGCACGTAGTAGATTCCTCATTTGAATTCACTACTCAAAAAGTTGCAAATATCAACGATAACCCTGCATGGTATAATATGATTTCTCAATTAAAATCAAAAGGAAAAAATGTAACAGATAAAGACAAATATGAGTGCTCCTTCTCATATGATTTTAGGGAGCAACCTTGCTAATAATGCTAAATGAATCTGATAGTATGGAATGTAAGGGGTTTAAATTCCCCTTCTGAAAAATTGGATGTTACACAACTTCTAAAACAAAAAAAGCCAACCATGGTTGGGCTTTTAGAAAACAAATTGGCTAATGATAATTTGACGTAGTAGCTAAATTCGTTGATAAAGACTGGATTTTTGCTTCTAAATCTAACCAGCAAGACAAGGGAAGAATCATGGTATTATGGATAAACAGCCTTGGGATGTGTCTGTTATTCATTATTAAGAACAATATATTACATATTTTATTCGAAACAAAATAGGTATGGTTTTCTATTATAATTTTGTGTATGCTTACAACCAATTAGATAAGCATGTTACATTATGGGAATACAAAGAAGAACAACACAGTTTAATTACAATCCCATAGATAGCGGGAGGAGATTTTGATGCAACACTGTATGGCCATGACAGAATCAATGAAGGGCGTTATAGTATCTTCGCTGATTATGATTTTATTGACTGTGTAAGTCACTATGAAAGGAGAAATTTATGAAACAAAACTCTATAGAGACACTATGAAAGGAATTGGATGTAGCTTTTCTTACTTGGTTAATCATCTAAATAAGGTTCAAGCAGCGAAAAGCTATCGACAAAAAGTGGAACAACTTTCTAATTTATTATACATACAAGCTACGGAAACCTTGCAATGATCAAAACACAAGTGTTTAACAAATGGAGATAGAGCTTCCCACTTTTTCCATGCAAAATATGCGGAGTTTAAAATCAGTTCAACAAATAGGATGATGATGGATGCTCAAGGAAATTGGATCAACGTCAATGATATATTAAACATGGAAACGATTCAGTACTTTTCTAATCTTTTTAATTCTTCCAATTTAAATCATGATTTTCCTCATATCATATGAAAAAAGATTCTTTTAGATAATGCTAGAAACTCCTTAGACATGCCTTTTGAAATGAATGAGGTTAAAGAGGCAGTGTTTCAGATTGATCATTACAGTTCCCTGGACCCAGACGGATTTAACTCAAAAAATTTCAAACTATGCTGGTATCTAGTCAAAAATGATGTCAATTAAGCGATGTTAGATATTCAAGAATCAGGTAAAATAGTTAAGGATATTAATCATACTTTTATATGTTTAATCCCTAAAAAGATAGACCTACAGACCCTTTCAGATTGTAGACCAATTTTTTTATGTAATGTTACCTATAAAGTTTTGGCAAATTTATTATGCAACAGGATGAAGTAATACTTCAATAATTTAATTTCACTCAATCAAAATGCTTTCATCCTAAGTAGGCTTATTACACAAAACTCCTTACTTGCATAAGAAATGATGAGAGAATTCAATAGAAAGACAACAAACAAATTATGCATGAAAGTGGACTTAAATAAAGCCTATGAAAAATAACAAGGAATTTATATATCATACGTTGTTAAGTATGGGTTTTCCTAAAATTTTTGCAAAGATGGTATATGAATATATATATCCATTACTACTTTCTCTATCCTATTGGATGGCAGTCCCATAGGATGTTTTAATAGTAATAGGGGGCTAAAACAAGGGGACTCTCTGTCTCCGTTTCTATTTGCAAGTGTAATGGAATATTTAAAATTCTTTTAGACATGGAATTCTACTAGGGTAACTTTACTCTGATTCTTTTTATTGGACCGACTCTTACTCATTTACTCTATGCGAATGACATCTTAGTCTTTTCGAAAGCTAGCAGTATAAATACACACAGTGTTGCCAAAACTTATCACACCATCAAGGAGTCTGTGGGTCCAGAAAAAACGAACAGAAAACCACTATGTTTTTAGTGTCGACCCGCTTTTTGACCAAAGCGGATTTCAACTAGACTTAGAAGCCCAAAACAAATATGAGATAATTCAAGGACTTGGAGTCATAATTAGAAGGACAAGAGAATTGAATTAAAAAGTTTGAAGGAAAATAAGGCTAAGTAGACCTCTCGGGACTGAGAGCATTTTCCTCTTGTTTTGGACTTCCTAGAACTCTTGTATTTCATGCACTACTTCAACCTCTTGGGATAAAGTGCTTTTCTCAAAGATAGGAAGAGTAATATTAAAAATTAATGAGATGAATGCGAAGAAAGCAAAATAAGATAAGAAATATTAATGAGATCAATGGAAAGAACTTAATTTTCAAGGAAAAGAGTTTAAAAGTCATCAAATCAAAGATAGAAGAGGTAAGAAAGTAAAAGCGAGGAGTTTTCAGCTAAGTAAACCACTCGGTACCGAGAGGTTTTATTGATGATTGGGCTGGCGTGCTCTCTCTTAAACCTCTAGGCTTGCATCTGGACTTCTTACAAGGTGGACCTCTAAGACTACTAGCAAGTTTCTTTGTAAATACCAGCCTTATGGCAACCAAAAGAAGATCTTCCTCTTCTTCTCCAGACCAAACTCTCTGACATTGAAGACTTCTTCTTCTTCTTCACCTCTTAACTTACCTCAATTAGAGTCACTTAGGAAGCTACTTTTGTTCCTCTAGGACATAAACCGGAAAATTCCTTGTACTAGGGACTCTAAAACACTTCAGAAATTCAATAGTAAATCTAAGATCCACTAGATTATGGTCAAATCAGATATAATTGATTGTAATCCGAAGAGAAGACAACTAATAAAAAAATATAAAATGGATGTAGGTCAGAGATTATCGAACCACTATAAAAACTCTTGTGTGTTCTTTACTTTCTTGGTATTTTCTCTTGTTTGAGTGGGATCTTTAATAGAACTGGTGCTTTCATCTAATATTTGGATGTTGGTGTCATTTTTAGCATCAACATTTGGTAAAGGGGTCAAAGAGAGGGAACAAGTTGCGAATATCCTAAAGGTTCAATCTAGGAGTCTCCCAATAATCTATTTGGGAATTCCATTGTCTCACAATAAACTAAAATCTAAAGATTTTGGAGTATTGTTGGATAAAATAAACAAGAAATTAAATAACTGGAAAAATAGGATGTTGAATGTAGCTGGTAGAATTGAGCTAATAAAAACAGCCAATTATCATGTTCTGGGCTCAATTTTGTCAATTACCAGCATCAATCATCACAAGAATAAATTCAGTATGCTCTAAATTTGTGTCGAAAATAAGCATTGCAACATGAGCTGGAAGGCTTTATGTCGAACGAAGGCTGAAGGAGGAGTGGGTTTAAGGAAAATTGATGACATCTTGAGAGCTGTATCTTTAGAAATCTCATGGAGATTTCTACAAAATGATTGCATGTGGGCACAATGGATGAGGAGCAGATATTGCAAGAACAAAATTTTTAGGACAATCATTGAAGATAGCAACTCATCGTACACATGGAAATTGCTTCTTAAGTCTAGATCACTTTCAAAAGGTCTACTGGAAAGAAAAATCGTCAATGGACACAACACAAGCTTATGGTTTGACTCTTGGCGAAACGGACAATCAATGAAGGATTTATTGGGATGGCAGGCTATCTCACTCATCGGAAGCCCCGACATGAAGGTATGCTCTCTCATGACTAATAAGTAATGGAGAGAAGATATACCCAGTTTGCCTCCTCATATAGTTCGGCAAATTCATGGGATCACTTTCTCTAATCAACATAATGAAAACTATTAGGTATAGAAACCACAAAACAATGGGGAATTTACATTCAAATCAGCTTGGAACCAAGTAAGGACATGCATAATGAGAGGGAATGGTGTAAACAAATATGAATTATGTAGGTGCACCAAAGATGTCTATATGTGCATTACTAGTGAAACTAGACAAGTTAAATACTAAAGAAAAGATACACAAATGGAATGCAGACATAGAAATGAAGTGCAAGTTGTTTAACCATGAAGATTAGACAAGATGTTGGAAAAGTTTTAAAAATAAGTGAATTATTAAAAATTGACTAAGTGAATGAATGGCTCCTATATGTGAATAGTCCCACATTGTAGGATTATATGAAAGAATCAAGTATTTATACTTGATTCTTTGAAGCTAAGTCGGGCCCTTTGGGCACCCAATGACGCTCTTTTGTGAGGAGGGAGACCATGCTTGACCACCACACACGCGCGCGCCGACCGACTCGACCTGGTCACGGGTTCGGGCTTGTAGTGGTGTAACACTTATATTTTTGGTGCAAAATTTTTTAACCATTTTTTATCGGGCTGGAACGGTCAAATCAAACCGTATTAGAGAACGTTACGCAACGTTCATTTTGACCCATTATTTTCTCAGATCCGTTTTTCGTGACCACGTTCCCCAGCCAGTAACGTTCTTTTGCTATTCCGTCTTCTTAACTGATAAGAAGACGAAACAGAAAGAACTACATTTTTAATTCGAATCTTTGTCTTAAAATCAAAAAACTAGAGCAACAATTTTTGAGTGCAAACAGAATCGATTCGTACGTGCAAACGAATCGATACCACTAAAATCAGAAAGAGGCTGTTTTATCCTAGAGGCGGCGGCGATTATTTAGAACTGCCTTGCACTGTACGGTAGATCGCTGAAACGTCTTCAAGAGAGTGACGTAGTCCACGACTCAGCCGAAGTTCGACATTATTTCCAACAATTTGAAGACGACGCCACTGACGATGACTTCCGCTGCAGATCTAGATGTCGCTGCTCCCGCCTCCCTATTCCAGGTTCCAATGGTTTCTGCTACGCCTTTCAGGTTTGAAGGCCTCCACTTCAAACGCTGGAAACAAAAGATGGAATTTTTCCTGACCATGAGAAAAGTGGTGGTTGTGCTGACAACTGACAAACCGCAACTACCGGATAGGCCAGACGAAGCTGACACAGATCTCGTGCGAGCCTGGACAAAAAAATCAAATCAATTGCAGAACTGGACAGAGCAAGACTACCTGTGCAGAAACTTTATTCTTAACGGCCTCAGCGATGACCTCTACGACTACTACAACTCCGACAAGACAGCCAAAGAAATCTAGGAAGCACTGCAAAAGAAGTATGATACGGAAGAGGCTGGAGCGAAGAAATATGCAGTCAGCCGCTACCTGAAATACCAGATGACGGATGATAGGTCAGTAGAGATGCAGTCTCATGAGCTTCAGAAAATTTCTCATGAGATCATCTCCGAAGGTATGAGTTTGGATGAACAATTTCAGGTTGCTGTTATTATTGATAAACTGCCCCTAGGTTGGAAAGATTTTAAGAATGTGCTTAGGCACAAGACTAAGAAATTCTCCTTAGAGAGCTTGATAACTCGCCTTCATATTGAGGAGGAGGCTCGTAAGCAGGACCAGAAAGAGGAAGTGCTTGTTGTCACCAACAACAACACTAAAAAGTCCAAGCCCGCGGTTCTAAAATCGAATCCGAAAAACTTTAAGAATCAGAACCGCAACCGCAACAAAAAGAATTGGAACCTGCAAGGGAACCAAAAGGGACAGCAGAAACCGACCCAAAAGAATAACTCTGGACAGTTGTTTCTGTGTTACAACTGTGGAAAACCAGGTCATGTGGCACGCAAGTGTAGGAACAGACCAGGCCCTGCACCGCAGGCTAACCTGGCTGAGGGGCCTCTTACGGCTATGATTTCTGAGATTCATCTAGTTGGTGGATCAGAGGGTTGGTGGGTAGATTCTGGTGCACCCTGCCATGTCTGCTACGATTGTGCTATGTTTAGTACATACACGGCTGCTGATGATAAGAAAGTGCTGTTGGGAGATTCTCACACCACTACAGTTGCTGGCATTGGAAATGTGGAAATAAATTTTACCTCTGGAAAGACAGTTCTTCTGAAAGATGTGATGCATACTCCAGAGATGAGAAAGAATCTGGTTTTTGAATTTCTCCTTAATAAGGCTGGTTTTACTCAAGTTATAGGGGCTGATTTGTACACTTTGACTTATAAGGGGATGTTTGTAGGGAAGGGTTATGCTTGTGAGGGTATGTTTAAACTTAATGTTGAATCTAATAAAGTAACCAGTTCTACTTATATGTTATGTGATTTTAATATCTGGCACTCTAGATTATGTCATGTAAATAAACGTATTATTCATAACATGAGAACCTTAGATTTAAGTCCTAAAATGTCACAAACTGACTTTGATAAATGTGAATTCTGTAGTCAAGCAAAAATCACTAAGAAACCCCATAAATCAGTTGATAGAATTTTTGAACCCTTAGATTTAATTCATTCTGACATATGTGAGCTTGATGGCAATTTGACTAGACATGGACACCGTTACTTTATCACTTTCATTGATGATGGCTCTGATTTCACTTATGTATATCTTATGAAAAATAAAAGTAATGCATTTGATATGTTTAAATTATTTAAAACTGAAATCGAGAATCAATCTAATAAGAAAATTAAGAGACTTCGTAGTGATAGAGGAACAGAATACGAGTCTAGTCCATTTCTTGATTTTTATAAATTGCATGGTATAATTCATGAGAGAACTGCACCTTATTCACCTGAAATGAACGGTAAAGCTGAAAGAAAGAATAGGACCTTTACCGAATTAGCTGTAGCTATTTTATTAAATTCGGGTACAGCAAAACATTGGTGGGGGGATATTTTATTGACTGTATGCTATGTATTGAATAGAATCCCTAAATCAAAAAGTAAGATTTCACCTTTTGAAATTTTAAAGAAATTATAAACCAAATATACCTTACTTTAGAACTTGGGGATGTTTGGCATATGTTCGTATACCTGACCTTAAGAGAATAAAATTAGCAAGTAGAGCATATGAATGTGTATTTATTGGCTATGTTGTTAATAGAAAAGCATATAGATTTTATAACCTGAATACACATAATATAGTAGAATCTAATGATGCTGATTTTTATGAAACTAAGTTTCCTTTTAAATTAAGGAATAGTGGGGGCACGTCAAATAACACTGTGTCTATTGGAACAAAACTTAATGAATCTTCTGAAATCGAACCTAGAAGAAGTAAAAGAATAAGAGTTGATAAAGACTTTGGCTCGGATTTTTGCACTTTTACTATAGAGGAGGATCCCACAAACCTCTAAGAAGCCTTATCTTCATTAGATGCCGATTTTTGGCAAGAGGCTATAAATGATGAGATGGATTCCATGGAATCCAATAAGACTTGGCACTTAGTAGATTTACCACCTGGTTGTAAGTCTATAGGCTGTAAATGGGTACTTAAAAAGAAATTAAAACCTGATGGCACAGTTGATAAATATAAAACCCGTTTGGTAGCTAAAGGTTTTAGGCAAAGAGAAAATGTAGACTTTTTGATACCTTTTCACCCGTAACTAGAATCACATCCATTCGAGTACTAATTTCATTAGCATCTATTCATAATTTAATAATACACCAAATGGATGTTAAAACTGCTTTTTTTAATGGTGAATTAGAAGAGGAAATTTACATGGACCAACCTGAAGGTTTTGTAATTCATGGTCAAGAACATAAAGTTTGCAAATTAGATAAATCATTATATGGTTTAAAACAAGCACCTAAACAATGGCATGAAAATTTTGATAACTTAATAATCTCAAATGGTTTCAAAGTTAATGAAAGTGACAAATGCATTTATTATAAATCTGAAAATGACATTTGTACTATAATATGTTTGTATGTAGATGATCTATTTATTTTTGGATCAAACATTCATGCCATAAACACTGTTAAATCTTTGTTAAGTGCCAATCTTGATATGAAAGATCTAGGTGAAGCAAGTGTAATCCTTGGTATTAAGATTACTAGGTCCGATAAGGGACTTTCTTTGGATCAATTTCATTATATTGAGAAGATCTTAAAGAAATACAATTACTTTGACTGTAAACCTGCATGTACACCATATGATCCTAGTGTAAAGCTATTCAAGAACACTGGTGAAGGTGTAAGACAGTCTGATTATGCGAGCATCATTGGCAGCATTAGGTATGCCACTGATTGTACTAGACCCGACATTGCCTATGTCATGGGATTATTATGCAGGTTTACTAGTAGACCTGGTATAGAGCATTGGCATGCTATTGAGAGGGTCATGAGATACCTAAAACGGACCATGAACCTAGGGTTACATTATGAAAAGTTTCCAGCTGTCCTTGAAGGTTACACCGATGCAGACTGGAATACTTTATCTGATGATTCAAAAGCAACCAGTGGCTATATATTTAGCATTGCTGGAGGAGCTGTTTCTTGGAAATCCAAGAAACAGACTATTTTGGCTCGGTCTACTATGGAGTCTGAGATGATAGCACTAGCTACAGCTAGTGAAGAAGCAGAGTATTTAAGAAATCTGCTAGCTGAGATTCCCTTATGGGAAAAACCAATACCAGCTGTGTTGATCCATTGCGATGGTACCGCGGCTATTGCAAAAGTACAAAACCGTTATTATAATGGTAAGAGACGACAGATACGTCGTAAGCATAGCACTGTTAGAGAGCTACTCTCTTCAGGAGCTGTTAGAGTGGATCACATACGCAGTGACGAGAATTTGGCAGATCCTTTGACGAAAGGACTGGCCAAAGAGAAAGTCTTTACAACTTCTAGAAAAATGGGACTATTGCCCTTAGATTGTTGAGTCACGCACAATGGTAACCCGACCTAATGATTGGAGATTCCAAGAACTAGGTTCAATGGGTAAGAACAAGTTGTGTAGTGATATGAGTTGAACATGCTATTTTCATATATATAGAAGCATATATTCCTGAAGTGATTAGAGGTTGAGTTAATAGAAACTCTTAATAAGATCTATACTCCATTTGGAGTGGAGTACCTACCTTCAGGAGTACTCTTGATAGACTCACCTGTGTGAATGTGGAAATTTGGCTGTTTCCTATGGAGTTTTGGGCAAAACTCCTAGAACATTCACTAAACTGGGATGGACGTGCATGGCCATAAATGCACGGGCTTACTTGATTGCACTCTATAAAGATTGTGTGTGGTCTGATGTCAGGAATAGAGTTCAAGACTACGTGTCACTCTAGTAAAAACTGAATCTTATCCACTATGCAAAGGTTCAAGTCGAAAGACACCTTCGTTTATGCACAATCTTATGTTTTCAGAAATTGGTCGAATTTTTTTTTAAATTCAAGTGGGAGATTGTCGGAAAAGTTTTAAAAATAAGTGAATTATTAAAAATTGACTAAATGAATGAATGGCTCATATATGTGAATAGTCCCACATTGTAGGATTATATGAAAGAATCAAGTATTTATACTTGATTCTTTGAAGCTAAGTTGGGCCCTTTGGGCACCCAATGATGCTCTTTTGTGAGGAGGGAGACCATGCTTGACCACCACACATGCGCGCGCCGACCGACTCGACCCGAGCCGGGCTCGGGTTCGGGTTCGGGCTTGTAGTGGTGTAACACTTATATTTTTGGTGCAAAATTCTTTAACCATTTTTGATCGGGCTGGAACGGTCAAATCAGACCGTATTAGAGAACGTTACGCAACGTTCATTTTGACCCGTTATTTTCTCAGATTCGTTTTTCGTGACCACGTTCCCTAGCCAGTAACGTTCTTTTGCTATTCCGCCTTCTTAACTGATAAGAAGACGAAACAGAAATAACTACATTTTTAATTCGAATCTTTGTCTTAAAATCAAAAAACTAGAGCAACAATTTTTGAGTGCAAACAGAATCGATTCGTACTTGCAAACGAATCGATACCACTAAAATCAGAAAGAGGCTGTTTTATCCTAGAGGCGGCGGCGATTATTTAGAACTGCCTTGCATTGTACGGCAGATCGCCGAAACGTCTTCAAGAGAGTGACGTAGTCCACGACTCAGCCGAAGTTCGACATTATTTCCAACACAAGAAACCACTTGTTCTTTCAGTTTCAATACTCCAGAACATTACTCCACAATTTAGTTAACAAACTACAGATATCAACCATTGGCGGAACTGACATCGATGATATTTTTGATCAAATCCTCTGTGCTAATAAAATCAACAAATCCTATCAAAAGTTAAAAGACATCATCATAGTTTTAGTATGGCACATTTGGACCAAACATAACTCTAGAATCATTCGAACTATTGAAACTCCTACAGACATTCGAATGGAATCAATACTTGTAGACTGTAAACAATTGCTAAATCGGGCAAATATTAAAATAGATGAGTTGGAGGGTTTAGAGTTTACCTTCCATGAATTCGGCTTTAGATCTCCCAATCCTAGATGAAGCAAAAGCAGGTTGATCTTTCATTACTTAAAAGAGATTTGGCGGAGGTAGCGGCACCTCATGAAAGTCAGGCATAAAAAGTGGAAGGAGGAAGCTTCGTTACTTCTTCGGGTTCTTGCTTTGATGATCTGTTAACCAGATTGTTGCAGATCGGAGTTGTCGAGGAAGGAGATTTGTAACTGGTTCGATCGCCATTAACTCTTGAAGATTATTTAATTGCGGTATATTCAAAGATTGGAGTTACCATGGAAAGTGTTCAGATGCATGCTATTATTATGTATTGAAGTTTATTTTCTCAAGTAATGCCGAGGGCTTTGAAATTGCTGACATATTAAGGACTCGTGGCTAGATAGTTTAAGCCACTTACTTGTCGTTAGTTCTTGGTTTTGTATTTTCGTGTGTTTTTTTTGTCAGTTGTTGGGATAGACAGGGAAGTACGATAGTTTTTGAGTATTGGCGATGTGTAACACTCCTGCCATTATTTATTCCCAGAATTTCCTATATTTGTAACCCTTATTCTTAGAGCATCTCCAGTCGGTTAATTCAGGGCTGAATATTACGATTTTGCCTTCCAGTCGTCAATTCAAAGTTGAATGTTAAGGAAAATATTCAGTTTTGAATTCAGAAAATTGAATTGGGCTTGGACGCCCAATAAATGGGCGCCCATGCCCTCCCCCTACCTGCAACTCCGACCCTCCCCCCACCACGACAATAATCGATTCTTTTTTTTTACCCCAACGGCTATAAACGATCAAATTTTGAATTACAACGGCTATAAACGGTCATATTTTGAACTACATCGGCTATAAACGGTCATATTTCTGATTTCATTATATATATTGGACTAATTCTGAGATTGTAGAACACACATCTCTTCTACTACTAAAATTGTATTCTCAATTCCATAATATTGAAAGTACGTCTCATCTGTTTCAATCATATACCGAAGTGATGAATATGGATAACTGGGATTTTAGTTCCCAACCGGTTCAAAATGTTCATCCCCAAACTGCTCCCTCTCTATCCTTCCATTCTTCTGCTCCATGGACTGGGGATGAAGACAAAGATTTGTGTTATATCTACTGTCATTTTTCTAATGACCCGGTCAAGGGAAATGACCAAAGTGGAGAGGCATTTTGGGGGAAAGTCATGGCTAAGCATGTTGAAAAGACCAGGTCAATGTCTGCAATTACCGGTCAATTTGGAAAGATTAATCGACAAACACGGTTCTATGAGTCTCAGATTGACAAAATAAGAACAGCAAATCCAAGTGAAATGGGTGGCGAAGCTGAATTGGTAACGTTTTAAAAAATATCATTTTTTATTTATATTCATATTTTACCAATTTGTTAAAATATAAATTTATTTTTCTGTTTTTTCCAGAAGAGAATGGTGAATGATCAATTCATGAAATTATTTCCAAGAGAAAATGGTGCAAGGAAACTACATTACTATCAGTTTGCAAATTGCTATGACTTGCTTGTTAGTCATTAAAAATGGAGCTCGAACAACGCAAAAAGCTTAAGAGATGTCCAGATGAAGTCGAAGGGCAAGAAAAAAGTAAGTCGAACTAATTATAGTTCTAGCCCAGGCGATTCTTCTCATATGGACTCTAATGTATGCCCAGATAATGAAGCCGAAGAAGCAGAACCCGCATTTGATGAAGATGCTAGATCGATGGGGCAGCGAGCAGCTAAGAAGAAAATTATTGTTCAATCCCAAATCGATTCTCGTTTAGCCCTAATGCATGAAAAACATGCGAGATAAAATGCAGAACGTCGAAGAGGTAGTGTAGAAAAGCTTGCAGTGTTAAAAGAATTGACCAAGATTGAGAAGGGCCGGTTTGAGTTAGAGCGGCAACGCCAAGAGACCTTAGTAATGGAAAAAGATGTCACGGGAATGGATCAACTGACAATGCAGTATTGGATGGAATACAAACAACGCATTGTTGAGAGTAGATCAGGAACGAAACATATGTAGTTGAAATATTCATGTACTATTTTTAGTTATTGTAGTTGAAATATTCATGTATCTTCAGTTATTATTTTCAATCATGTACTATTTTCAGGTTTAAAATATTCAATGGTATATTGTTTTTTCGATCTATTCTTTAGATATAATTATAGATTTACTTCACCAAACATAAAAGCTATTACAAACACCATAATCATAGCATTCTACACTTTGTTACACAAATAAAAAGGCAAACAAATGTAATTAAACAAAGATCCACCATCATGAACTACTGATTTCCATAAGAATTCCAAATATGCTCCATTAAATCCTTTTGAAGCCTATCATGAATAGCTGCATTACGATATACTTCATGATGATCGACATGAATTGGGTACTGTCCTTTAGTTCGTAATGTGGCAGTGCGGAACAATTCAGGGGGTTGTCTTGCCCCATCATACTCGAAATTGGGATAGTCCATACCGCGTTCATCTTCAATGATCATGTTATGCAGAATTATACAACAGAACATAATTGTAGCCATTTTTGATCTCTTCCATAATCTACATGGATTGCTGACCATTGCAAACCTTGCCTAAAGGACCCCAAACACCCTTTTTACGTCCTTCCTGCATTGTAGCAAATTGTTTCTATTTTTCCGTCATTTGGTTTGCAAATGTCTTTACAATCGTGCTCCATTTGGGATAAATTCCATCTCCTAGATAGAATCCATGCTCATATGTGTTATGACCAAGAGTAAATGATACAGGAGTTGATTTACCTTATGCCAAATCATTAAATAAATGAGATCGTTCGACAACGTTTAAGTCGTTAAGAGAACAAGACATTCCAAAGAAAGCATGCCAAATCCACAAATCATGAGAGGAAACTGCTTCTAAGATGATAGTTGGTTTTTTTTTCTTTGCCGTTGTATGCTTCATGAAAAGCCTTAGGACAGTTCTTCCACTCCCAATGCATACAATCTAGACTTCCAAGCATGCCAGGCCAGCCTCTGCTTTTATGCATTTCACGCAATCGCGTTACATCTGCCTTATTTGGAGAACGAAGATATTTAGTCCCATAAATGTCCACAATTTATCGACAGAAGTGATCTATGTTTTCTAATGTCGTACTCTCTGCAATACGATATGCGTCATCAAGGGCATCAGCGGGTGTACCATATGCTAACATCCTCAAAGTTGCGGTCATCTTTTGATGCCCACTCAAACCTTGTTTTTTTGCAGCATCCTGCTTGTAAACAAAGTAATTATTATTCTGCTGAATACTTTCAAGAATTCTTAAAAACAATGGGCGACTCATTCTGAATCGTTGTCTAAACATCTCTGGACTATAAGTTGGATGACAAGCAAAGTAATCTAACATAAGTGTTTTGTAAAATGCTTCCTGGTTACGGTTGATGTATTTCCAACCCACAACTGAGCACCGTGTTTTCCAGAAGTTGAATCGTATGCTTCATGGTAGATCTCCATTAGTTCATCTTCCTCTTGTTGATGTGCTAACGCATACGCTTCTTCTTCAGAGTCACTATCGCATAGCAATATAGCTTTTAGTAAATTTCCAGACATTGTCATTGAGGAGAGTTCTTTGATTTATGAATGTTTGTGTTAGATTGAATTGTGCTGAACAAGTATGAGATCTATATGGTTATAAGGGGTAACATTTTGGAGACACCTTTGTAGTGTTTAGTCAAATCACATGCTGTATCCATGTTCATTTGCTGGCCAATAGTACTTTCTTTATTGAATGGAGACAAGGTGGTATCAGTGTGTAGTCAAATCACATACTGTAGCCATGTTCATTTTCCGGCCAATATTCCTTTCTTTCTTGAGTGGAGACAAGGTGGCTCAGTGTGCGGTCAAATCAAACACTATAGCCATGTTTCACTACTGGCCACAGGTTATTTCTTTAATGAGTGGAGACAAAGTGGCGCAGTGTCTAGTCAAATCATACACTGTAGCCACGTTCCACTACCATCCACAGCTGCTTTGTTTAATGCGTGGAGACAAGGTGGCTCAGTGTGTAGTCAAATTACATACTGTAGCCACGTTCATTTACCGGCCAATATTCCTTTCTTTCTTGAGTGGATACAAGGTGGCTCAGTATGCAGTCAAATCAAATGTTGTAGCCACGTTCCATTGTTGGCCACAGCTTATTTCTTTAATGAGTGGAGACAAAGTGGCGCAGTGTCTTGTCAAATCATACATTGTAGCCATGTTCCACTGCCGTCCATAGCTGCTTTGTTTAATGAGTGGAGACAAGGTGGCTTAGTGTGCAGTCAAATCACATACTGTAGCCACGTTCATTCTCCGGTCAATATTCCTTTCTTTCTTGAGTGGATATAAGGTGGCTTAGTGTGCTGTCAAATCAAATGTTGTAGCCACGTTCCACTGCTGGCCACAACTTATTTCTTTAATGAGTGGAGACAATATGGCGCAGTGTCTAGTCAAATCATACACTATAGCCACGTTCCATTGCCGTCACAGATGCTTTCTTTAATGAGTGGAGACAAGGAACATCCAGTATATATGTACACACTATCGTTATCTGTTTAAGACATTTAAAAACTTAACATAATTCAAACAACAATGTCCAACTTGACATTTTCGTCTCATGAATTGAAGCTGCTTATGTAGTACTACATACAAACTGATGAGATGTGCGACAATCAGGAGATAATGGTAATTCATTTTTAGGACACTCTGGCTCAACTTTACAACAACGACGTGGGCTGTTGAGTTAGACGGTTGGCTCAAGAGGTTAGGACTGTGTACGGAAACTTTACTAGGTCATGCACGCGTTACATAAAAGTTATTAATGAGGTTATATCAGAAAATGTGTTCGAGACTACACGTTCGACTTATGACGGTCGATACAATTTAAAATACCGCACTCCATTCATTGGCCATGATGCGTACATCATATGCCAAAATTGGCTAGAAAGATTTGGATAGCCTTAATATAACGGTATAGCTAGTTGGTTATGTAATGGTCGTTGATGTATTGTAAACTTGGAGATGTCTCAATGTGTAGTTAGTTAAGTAATATTGTGTTGTATGAAGAATCTTTTAATGTTTAGAGAGCTTTCTGAATTGTCATTTCAAATAATATTGTCTGCTGTTGTTGTCAGATTAAAAAGTAATGGTATCACATCAAATAAAGAGACCTGTTTGTTTATATATGCACCTTCTGAACTCCTTCTTCTTCATTTATAATCGTCTTCTTCTTCACTCACAACAACAACTTATTCTTCAACGCAATTCCTTCTTGGCCTTCTTCTACTGATTCAGATGTAGGCTACGTGCCTACGGAGAGTCCACATACTGACGAGGATTGACTTATCAATTATCAAGAACAACACTATAAAGATGTCCGCAGTCAGTTTCCAGATCTTGACCAGTTGAGACTTCAGGAGGTGGTTGAACCACCATACGAACAACAGGTTGTTCAATAGGAATATGAGCAACCTGATAACCAGGTTTAAGTTGTTCAACCTCCCACTGAGAACGAAGTTGAATCGGACCCAGTTTGTTGTCACTGCGGGTATGGGGTTGAAGTTGTAGTACGTGCGGATGGAGAAAATATTGATCGTCGAATCCAGCTATGTTAATTCTGGTCGAATGGTTACAATTACGCGGAATGGTTGGATGATCCTTTATGTTCAAGGGGCATAACATATGCAAACGAGTTAGAATAGGAGATAAGATGTCTTAGACTTTCTTTACATGAGTTGCAGTTTAATCATCACTAGTAGTTTCTTCATGTTTGTGTTCTATTATTAATGTGTTGTATTTTATCAGTATACTATGTTCGTATGTCTGCAATTGTAATGTCACTAGTAGTTTCTTTCTATCTGTATGTCACTAGTAGGTTAATTTATCAGTGTACCATGTTTGTATGTCTGCAGTTGTAATCGGTTTGTCTATTAATTTGATGAATTAATGGTTTAAACATTATCGTCCTAATTCAAGGAAAGTGAAATTAGATAAACATATAGAATTCACACAATACTCAAATAATAATATAAGTACATAAGCTATGAGTACGGCTACATATAATAAAATGTCCACTGTGCATAAAGTAAAAGTTATACAACTAAAGGGATGCAATGTCGCCGTCGTCGTCGTTGTCATCATCATCCCCATCATCATCATCATGCCTATCTTCCCCCTCGTCCTCGTCCTCCCTATCATCCTCGTCCCCATCGTCGTCACCCCCATCGGCATCATCCCCATCGTGCTCATCTACACCACCAATGCCATACCCACTGGGACTAGCATCACCTCCGCCTGGTGGTCCGAAAGGCTCATATACAGCAAGTCTAGCTGATAGCTGATCAATTTGCGCCTCTAGCATCTGTGTATGCTGTACGTACATATCATGCATGGTGTGAGTATGCGCAAATAGTCATATCGCGAAACACACCCAGTGAAACTTTGGCCCGGTCCAATCTAGCTGCATACTGCATAAAGATGAAATTTGACATAGATAAGAAACTAAGCATAAGATAAAGAAAAAATGGCAATAAACAACAAACGTACCTCATACGAAGGATATAATCTGACTGAAGGCACACCAGGATAGTCGGGGTGCTCTAGAAAGACTAAGGGGTGCTTTGGAAAGACTAAGGGCTGCTCAATCAAAGTACCTGTGATGTCATATGCTCTAAAAGTAGTATTAGGCTCCAACTGCATCGGAGTTTAGGAGAATTGTGACGGAGTCGGGTCAAATGAAACCTGCGGTACCTGAACTCTACCAACTGCAATTTAAGGTCCTATATGATTAGAGTTGACCCCACGAACATAATCTGGTACGATGAATCTATAGGGTGCTACTCTGGCCCAATAAGCATCGCAATCCGCATCAATGAAGAATGTACTACTATCCACTCACCCAACCTGACGTAGAGCATCTAGGTATTGATCTCCAATCACCCTATGTCTACCAAACATGTCCTCACATGATAAAGGACAGATGGTACACGACGATCACCCGTGATCTGATAAGCACATCTCTCTCCCAAATACCACATAGGCATAAATGCAGGTGTATGCAAAGCCACCCTGTGTCTGGATAGTGAATATGCAACCATCAAGGGATGATCGTTTGTCATAAGACCTGCATCTGCTAGGTGAGTCCAATGTGAGGCCCAAGGAGTCCGTATGATGTTACCCCGACTACGCATATCAAGCTATGACCTAGCCTCCATCAATTCATGTCATACACCTAAGGGAACATGATGTACGTACTGCATAGTCCCCCATCATCTCATCCTAGGGAAGCACTACTCAGTAGCCTGACTAGCCATGCCCTGGATGCGGGGATGCATGTTTGTCATGTACTCGTAGTACCATAACGGCAAAATGTACCAAAAAGCATGCATCTGCTTGACATCGCCAAGTGCAAATGAATCTAGAGCGGTATAAAGGGTGCCCAATATCGTTGTGCCCCAATCAATAGTATGAAGCTGGTCTAATCTGGTAAGAGATGCTAGATAGCCTAGTCGAACCGTACCTTTTTGGTTCGAAAAAAGGTCAAACCAAACAAGTACAGCAGAAATGCTCTAGTAACTGCATCCATCATATCAGCTCTATCTATATACGTGGTGATGTACTGTTGTAGGTAAGTTAACTTAACAGAACCACTAGTGATGCAACTAACATCTATAAGTGGTAGAAAAACAGTAAACAGAATGAGGGACTCATATAAATCATCAAATGGAAATGGTCGAACGCCATGTCGTCCGATCTCAATGTCAGTGAACATGTAGAAATCAACTGGCGTAATACCAAGCTCAAAATCTGAAAAGTGGAATGTATATGTGGTGGGCCACCACTTCCAGCTAATGCATGAATGAGAGGTTGATCAAAGGACTGGATAGGCCTAATCGACGAAAACAGACCAAAAGGGCTAGCCTGTAGCCTCTCTATAATAGTACCGGGAAGAGAGTCATAAAACTGGGTAATGCACTTTGCCCAACTACCCCGATAATGAATGTAATGGTCTTATAGATAATTTATGAATCAATAATTTCGGATAGACCAACAATTATTTAATATGGTTATGTGATGTACATAAAAAAATAACCAGATATATTAATGTGTAAATTATACATATATCGTGATCAAAGCGGTTTCGGCTCTGTGCCGATAACCATTTAGAAGATCATGTAGTACACGTAGATCATCTGGTGAAACTCATGGTGCTGGGGGAACGTGTAATGGTCTAGCTTGTTCTGCTGGATGCCTGTGAACCATTCTTCTGGCGATTTTAGTTGGATGTGGTGGCATTTCGTTTAAATTTTCTATTTAAAAAAAAGTTGGAAATTTGGAGAGAAATGAGGGAGGGGAAGGGGCGGCGGGGTTTATGAAGGGGCCTGATGCCAGGCGCCCATTTAATGGGCGCATGATGTTCAGGCGCCTATTAAAGGGGCGTCTAGCCCTTGGGGAACCCACCCCGATTACGGGCTGAATATTCAGTCCCCTGAATATTCAGCCCGTAACCGAGTGGAGATGCCCTTATAGTAACTAAAGTACATTTTTCAAAAAAAATAATATAATTTGGCCACATAGTAAAGGATTATCCAATTCAGGATAATGGTAAAAAGGAGGTCAAAGGCAAAAAATATGAAAATTACAGCAAGAAAATGAAGCTAACTTTTCAGGCCACATAGGACAATTCTGATTCCTTGTCTTCTTCTAAAAGCGATAGTGATGATGAGCAAGTCAATGTCCACTTAATGGCTTTAGAGAATGAGGTATAATCTAATTTAACATATATGAACATTTTGAGTTTTGCATAGAATTAGATTAAAAAATTAGAAATCTTAGAAAAACTCATAAAGGGACTATAACAAATTTAAGCAGATCAGAATTAGAAATAACTATGCTTAAAGATGAGAAAACTATTTTAGAATAAGTAATTAATGATCAGAAAGTGTCTTTAGAAAATCTAACTTTGAAAATGGAACTGAAATACATTTTCAAGAAAAGTTAGAATTATCTAAAGAATGCGATTTATTAAAAGATCAAGATTTGAAATTTTGTGTTGATAATTCAAATTCTAAAATTGATTATTTAGAAAATCCAAGATTAAGAAAATTCACAACATTCATTTGAAAATGTAACGAATCAAATTTTGTACTTAAGGATGAACTTAAGACATCTAGAGATGAAAATGTTAAACTATCAAGTGAAAAATGTGTAAAAAAAATTAGCAAAGGCTAGCGGGGTTGACTGGCCCCTACCAGATTTTATTGCAAACTAACAATAAAATAAAAATAGCTCAAAATATGCTTCAAGCTAAAACACACAAGAGAAACAAAAGATGAACAGACAAACACACTAACAAAGCAAAAGAAAGAGAAGGAAAGGGGATGAAAAATGTGTATTAACTACAAATATAGAAAATCTAAAATCTAAAAATTTGGATTTTAAAAACAAACTAAAAAAACTTTCAACAAATGTTTTAAAATTTAATAACGATCAATTTTTTTATCAAACTTGATAAAAATTTCAAGACCATTAAATAATAAAAATGTTTAGGGTTTAAGAAAAATAAAAATAAGAATACTCCAAAGAACAAGTGGTATAAAAATGAAGGAGAAATACTAAAAAATAAGATAGTTAAACCCTAGTTCAAAAAATAAATAATAATTTAATTAGAAAAAAACATACAGAAAAATTTATGATAGATATTCATAATAATATTAAATATTCTTTCAAAGGTTGTACCAAATCCTCCTGGATATGGTTACCTAAACTTAACCCCAGGACTCTAACGTAGGAAGTAGATACCAATAAATTTATCTAATTTTTGTAGGTATCCACTCATAATTGCAAAAAGAAAAGATGGATTCTGGATAACAGATGTTCTAATTATATGATGGGAAACTCTAGCTTGCTAACAAATATCAAACCTATAGAAGAAGGCACCATTTCTTTCGATAATGATTCTAAAGGATATATCATCATAGTGTGGGACGTCAGCAATAATGATAACCCAAATTCACTAATTTCAAATGTTTATTTAATTGAAAATTTAAAACATAATTTATTAAGTATTAGTCAATTACGTGACAAAGGTTTTTAAATAAAAGATAATTATCATATTTTTTATCAAAATTAAAGACTTATTTTCGAAGATTTAAGAAAATGTAATATTTACATTTTAAATATGAAAGTTAATCATGACATTAACATGTGTCTCATGGCAAACTCTGATGACCTATGGATTTAGCACAAATGTATTTTTTTGTATTAACTTTAAATTAGTAAATAAATAGCAAAGCTTGAAATTGTGCGAGGTCATTCGAAAATGAATTTTAAAGTTAATAATATTTGTGATACTTATCAAAAAGGTAAACTATGAAAATCTTCTTATAAATTTATAAATGTAATTTCAACTAAGCAACCATTAGAATTACGTCATAAAGATTTGTTTGGGCCGACTTAATTAGTCAATAAATCATAATAAATATGTTTTTGTAATGGTTAATGATTTTTCAAGATATATATGGATTTTGTTTTTAAAACATAAAAGTGATACTTTTGATATGTTCAAATTCTTTTCTAAAAAGAGTTCAAAATTTTAAAAATTTAAAATTAAAAAATATTGGAAGCGATCACGGAAGAGAATTCGAAAATGATGATTTTACAATCTTTTGTACTAAAAATATGATTTATCATAAATTTTCTTTTCCTAGAACACCACAGCAAAATGGTGTTGTAGAAAGGAAAAATAGGACTATACAAGAATGCACCAGAACATTACTAAATAACACTTCTTTACCTCATAATCTCTTGGCTGAAGCAGTTACTACTTCATGTTATATTTAAAATCACATTTCAATAAGACCTAAAAAAATGTACCCATTATGAACTTTTTAATCAAAGAAAACCCAGGATATCGTATTTCAAAGTTTTTGGTGCAAAATATTTTATTTTAAATATAAAAGATAATCTAGGAATTTGATTCTAAAGTTGATGAAAGCATTTTTGTCGATTATTCAGAAAGGAGTAAAGCTTATAGAATTTTCAATAAAAGAACAAATGTTATTGAAGAAACTCTTTACGTTTCTTTTGACAAAAATTTTAATAACCCCGAAGATGATGCTGAAATATCTAACATAAACCAATCTACAAATGTCACTCAAAATATGAACATAATAAACTTAACGAAAATTCTTAAGAAACTAATGAATCTTTAGAACACAATATAACCAAAGTCCACCTCGTATTTTAAAAGATTGCCCATTGAAAATGTTTTAAGGGATGCAAGTACAAAGTTTTACCAAGAAGATAATTAATGAGTTGAGTCACTTAGATTTTATTTCAAATATAGAAAAAATTATAAAGAAGCCGAAAAAGACAAATACTGGATTTTAGCAATGCAAAAAGAGTAAAATCAATTTGAAAGAAATAATGTATGAGATTTAGTTACCAAACCAAATGATCTATCTATAATTAGAACTAAATGGATTACAAAAATAAAAGTGATGAAAATAGAGAAATAATAAGAAACTAAGCTAGATTAGTTGCTCAAGGGTACAATCAGGAGGTCGACTATGATAAAACGTTTGCTCATGTTGCACCAATTAGAATATTAATTGCTTAATCTATCACCATAACATTAAATTATATCAAATGGACGTAAAAATCAAGTTTTTAAATGGTTTTATTAAATAAAATGTATAGGTAGAACAACCTCCTTTATTTAAACACGAAAAATATCCTGACCATGTTTTAACACTTAAAAAGGCACTTTATAGTTTAAAACAAGCATCACATGCTTGGGTATGATAGACATAAAAATTATTTATCAGACTCGGGTTTTGAAATTGGTAAAGTAGACTCAGCTGTTTTTATAAAACATAATAATGATTTGCTGGTTGTTCAAATTTATGTTGATAATATTAGTTTTGGATCAAATAATGAAAAGTTTTCCACAGAATTTTCAAATATAATGAGAAAAGAATTTAAAGTATCCCACATCGGTGAATTAAATTATTCTCGATTTACAAATTAAGCAATTACAAAATGATATTTTTAATTGTAGAGGTTTTATTAAAAGATTTAGTGTTTAAAATATGAGTAGTAAGCTAACTCCAATAAGTACAAATGTTCACTTAGATAAAGATGAAAACGGTAAAGATGTTGATCAAAAACTATTTAGAAGTATGATTGGATCTTTACTATATTTAACAGCTAGTCGTCCATATATAACGATGAGTTTGTGTCTATGCGTTAGATTTCAGGCTAACCATAAGAAATCTCACCTACATGCTATTAAAAGAATTATAAGATATTTAATTGAAACTAAATATTACTATTCAAAAGGATGTTCATTTAAATTAGTAACATACAGTGATGCTGATTTTGGCGGATGTCGAATAGATAGAAAAAGCAGAGTGGCACATGTCACTTTATAAGACAGTCTTTAGTTTCACGCATGGTTCAGTAAAAAGCAAAACCATGTATCTTTATCTACTTGTGAAGCAGAATATATTTCAACCACTTTAGCTAGCAGTCAAATAATTTATATGCAACAAACTCTTAAAGATTTTGAAGTAAATTAAAGGAAATCACCTATATATATAATAATACTAGTGTGATAAGTTTAGCAAAAAATCTAGTTAACCATTCAAGAACTAAACATATTGATATAAGACATCACTTTTTATGAGATCATTTCTAAAACAAAAATATTACTTTAGAATTTGTGAATATTGAAAATCAAATTGGAGGTATTTTCACTAAACAATTAAATGAAAATACTTATACTAGACTGCGTGGAGAAATTGGAATTTGTTCATTATATTTAATCTAATAATAAAAGGACTAATGAATTTTTAAAATTAAAAGTTTTATACAATAATTTTATATTACAATAATTTTATATTACAATAAAATATTAATTCATATTATTTCAGTATATTAAAATAAATTTGTCAACTTACCAAATTATTTAAGATAAAAAATACTCATATTACATGTGAATAATAATAAACTTTATTTAAGAATTTTACTATATTTTATTATTCAAATCATATTATTTATAGATAATAAATTTTAAATTAAGTCTTACAATAACTTAATATATGTATATTATTTATGGATAATAAAAAATATCATTTAATAATAAAACTATAAAATAATAGACTCATATATTTATAATAATTTTATCAACATTAAATTTATATCATTTTAAAAAAAATCAAAATTCCATGCTAGAATTTGAAAAAAATTAGTACATCAGTGGACCGATGTGACAAACGACCAGTGATCAGTGACGGTTTTTGTTGTACAACCAAGAGCATTTTAACTATCTCTGGTTCTCTTTTTACTCCAATCCACCATTTTTTCTGCCTCTATTTCGAATTTTAGCCCTCTTCTCAGAAAACTTGGCCCCCTAAAATCATGAAATCAATCCAATTTATTTAAAATTTCCAACTTTCTACAATGACCAGAGATAAATGACCCGTCTCCTCCACCTCCTTTGACTCTACGGATGAGATTCTCACTAATCAAATCAAGGAGCGGCTGAAGAATAATTAGGAAAACATCAAGAAATTTAAGGCTATAATAGAGAATGACACTCTAGGAGGTAGACCAGTAAATCTATACTCTCTTTCAATCTATGATATTCGAAATATGTTTGCTCGAGCTCAATAGTAATTGATGGGGATAATTTTGAAGTAATTATCTATCCCAACGTGTTACTCGATTTTATGCTAATATGGAGGTAGAAAATGATGATAACGGAATTATGATATATATGAGCATAAATCGGGTGAATATTGAATTTAGTGAAGGAGTTTTAGGAGCAATTTTGTGTATTTCCTCCGATAGAATTATTTTAGATGATCTAGTAATGGATGATTGAAATTTATTACAAAGAATCTTAGAAAGACAAAATGGGAATTGGTCTAAATCAAATCTTATGAATCAAGCCCGAATCATCATTCAAATACTTCAATACAATTTGGTCCCAAAGACCACTTTGACGAAATCTATCCCTTAGGCCGTAAAGCCACATTTGCTATTCTTGGAAACATTCGGGCCAACTGGGCTTATACCATTATGGAAAATATGATATAAAATCAATGAAGAGAAAGAAGAAGGTACAACCCTTATGGGAATTTGACCACTACCATTCTACAACACTTTCACATTCCTTCGGTCGACGAGACATACATTCAACATCATTATGGTTCTGCTTTTGATGCCAAAGTTCTTAAAGCCATGAAGATCCCTGACACACTTGATAAGATTCATGTTGGGACTCCAGTGTATCACCCCATTCAACCTGATATTCCTTCCTCTTCACAACACCAGCCTCTCCTCGGCCTTCCTCCCCCTTTAGAGAAGACTAGATTATATGCATGCTTGACAGATATGAGCATCTTATTCGATCGATTATGGATGGGCAGAAAGAACAAAAGAAGCTTGGGTTTATTAGATTTATGCTGGTTTGATTACATGGATTTGTACATACTGGAAAGAGTGGTGTTGGAACTAGTAGCGAGGGTAGTGCTTTGTAGCCTCCTCTTATTTCAGATGAGATGCTTTTCTCCCAACCATCAGTACATGACCTTCTGGCATGAACCCAGGACAGTGATGCACCCAGGCCATCATTTCAGTATCCTCCCGATATTACTCGGATGTGTGCTACTGCACGAGGACCTAGGTCACTGGCAGGACTTAGTCAGAGTTTAGATCTCCCGTTCGTCCTCCACCACCGAGTCAGCATCATACCATATTTACAGAGTTTAACCCTAGTACACTTGCCGGTTATAGATCCCCATTATTGATGATAAGAGCTTCGACTGATGACCCTTTCCAGAGCCGATATCTTTCTTTATTTGTTTTATCATTCATCATATTAGACATTTGGTTAGCATTTTGTTTGTGTATATGCATATTTTGATATTCTGTGATTTTGTTCTGCATTGTGAAAATCTATGACATTGTATTTCATGTTATTTATTATGACATTCTACGACTGTCTTTTGTGTTCTGTGATATGCATTCTTGAATATTATGGTTTATTTTCTCCTTTTTGTGATGATAAAGTGGGAGAAATATATTTACATATGCATACATGTAGAGGGAATACAAAAAAATACATATTTGCATACATTTAGGGGTAGTATTGCATTCATCTTTACAACCAAGTTATTATCAGTTGCATGAATGCATATAATGAGTTGTCATCATCAAAAAGGAAAAGAATGTTAGAGGAAGATTTCTCGAATTTGATGACGAAAATTTCATGCATTATATATAGCATAGAAACTGAAAAGGTCATATCAACAGAGCTATATATTAAAGTGGATAATGCTTGCTACCTTATCGGAGTATTGGCGAAAGAAAATTCCTTTGAAGAATTTATCATTGTGAGTCCGTAGTCATAGCTATAGCATGTTAAAACTCACAAGAATCTCATCATAGCATTCCAAGGCTTTGAAGTTGCTAAAAATAATTTTAATAATTTCCTCAAAATTATTTAATATTTTTAAAGCCCTTTTCTAAGTTTTAGATTTTGGGAAAAAAGGTGTACGTGGATCCACTGATGGGCACGAGTTTAACAAAAATCTAAAGTTGCAAGAAATTTTAAAACATCACGTCTCTTCAAATGGTTGCGATCTTTCCTTTAGAGATTCATAGCGGTAGTTAGTTTTTTTCAGCAAAACTTTTAAGCATCTATATATACGTGTATTTTTTGAAGAAATCACAACGTGCTTTCTGTTCTTACTCTCTAACTTTCAAAAAGCTCTAGATTTCTAAAGCAATCAAAATCAGCGATCTTTCAATTCATAAACCGGTTCTCTTATTTCTATTTGTCCTAAAACTCTTGTTCATTCAATTCCAAAAAATTCTTACAAAGTCGGCAAATCAGTATATTGAAATACAATTGTTATCAAAGATTGTTTTCGTTTTAAGTTTGTGAAAAGATCGGTTCAATGACTTAGGCAATGTATAAACCTATTCTTCCGAGTGAACCGAGAGTGCTACCTGGTGAAAAGCCAGAACAGGGATTCTAAGACTGGACGTAGAACGGTGCTCCGAACCAGTATAAAAATCCTGGTATGCTAGTTATTTTTGCTTTATTTTACTTCTGCTAGTTATATATATATATATATGTGTGTGTGTGTGTGTGTGTGTGTATTCTATTAACTTAGCCATATACAAGATCCACTAGAATTTCTAAGTCCATAAATGTTTAGAGACTGCACAAGCCATGTAGCTCTACAAATGCTTGTGCAATATACGATGTCCATGTCACGAAATCATAATCAAGAACGTCAAGCTCGTTTCGATAAAATAGTACATTCTGTTTAGAAAATTTCATCATACTCTTTGGTCCAACCCACCTGTAATTTTTTTAATTAATTTCAAGATCTATATAGAATTATGTGATCATATTACAAAATAAATGTATCTAGAACCAAAAGGTAGTGATATATCTACAACCGCTCCGTTCATCGTTATTTGATCGACAGGAAGATAAGACCAACACCATTGCTTCAAATATCTTCATACATAAGATTTCAATGCATAATAGACAATGAAAAAAAATGCAAAAGGTGAATGTAAAGTAACATACCCGCACTAACGTCAAATAACCACCAGTAGAGTGGTTCTCCAATAAAGCAAGTCTCGACAATTCCATATATGTATAACATAGAACTGCACTACCCTAAGGATACCGTTGGCAAACATCTAAGTCTTCAAGAAAATGAAGCCATCCGAGGTAGTCACGTGTCTTCAAATGATCGCATATCAAACGGGAAGTGATGATGTGCAGAATAATAGCTCACGCTCGCTGCATAATCTGAATGTTAGAAGCGTCCGCAAGACCTTCATCAGCCAGTTGTTATCTATACCAAGTCGCCACTATCATCTCATTGCTCCATTTTTGATCGGATGGAGGTGAAAGCCCTAAAAGCGACTCACATAAATCCATATAATCGGTGGGTACTTCTGGCTTAGCCAATGGAGCACTATCTATGGACAAGCCAAGAAAAACAGCCATGTCTGCTAAGGTTATGGTCATCTCATCTCCTCGAAAGTGGAATGAAGATGTCTCCGGTCTACATCTATCTACTGGAGCAGTAATCAGATGATGATCTAATTGGGTATAACCTAACTCCATGATAAGTGAAAATCTCGCTCGATCCATAAACTATGAAAATTGATTTCAGGTACAAAATCAATGTAATTAACATTACGATCCGACTTCAAATCACCATAAAATTTATCAACATTCCATCATTAAATTTTTCAATCATCCATAACAAGTGCAATTTAAAATGAGAAGAGAAAATAGTGTTACTAACATTTTACAGATAGAACACAACTGTGGTTTAGGATTTTGTTAGTACAAAATAGATCAACAATATAAGTGAAATTTGAAATTGTAAAAAATAAATATATATATGCAATATTTAAAATGAGTCCAAGCTAGGGTTGAATTGGTCAAAATTGGCCTTTCAAGTGGTATGGGCTAAATTGGAAAATTTTCCTAAACAAAATTCGACTAACAGCGCGTAATGTATCATTAGTAATTTAATATTCTTGATCTTCTGTCAATCCGGACCACAACTGAATGGGGATCCTTAGAAAACTCGGTTCTATTCTCAAATTCTTAAAGGACGATCTACATCGTGGCGGCAGAGATGCCGGCAGAGGTGGCGACTTTGGCGATGATGATCGGACTTCAGAAAGTTTTTCTCGTAAACCTGCCAAAGGGTTCGGCGTTCAGGTGCCGGTGGCTGTTGATAAAGCTATAGTGGGATCTATTATTGTTCCTTGTGTTCTTGGCGAAGGCGGTGTACAGGTTTCTTCATTTATCTATCAATTTTTTGTATTAGTTTTTCTTTATATAAAGAGTTTTGCCTTAGGATCATTAGTTAATGATGATTAATTATGGACCTAGTTACTGACGTACTCTTGTCATTAATTAATGTATGCAACCATTTAAGATATTGGGAGATATTTTAAACCAATCAAAGTAATTGCCAACACAATGATGTGCGTCTCTTGATTTTTTTTTTTTTGGTAACATCCTAGAATTGAAAAATTGTCATAAATGTTCGCTGGCCTGGAGATCCTTTACCATTCAAAGATTTAAACGAGTATTTGTATCATGAATTGGCCTCCATGATCACTTTTCGAATTGATAAAGAGTAGTGTATTCATGCATTTCTTACGATGATAATACAAAGTAGTGTATTCATGCATTTCATATGATGATAATACAAAGTAGTGTATTCATGCATTTCATATGATGATAATACAAAGTAGTGTATTCATATGAAGATAAAAAAGTATGAATCTTGCTTGGAAAAAATTCAATTCATTTTCTGAGTATCGTTGTTCTTTACAAAATATTGGGAAGTAAAATTTTCATTCCTAATTTAAAAGAGAATACAAAATAAACTAAAACTAGTTTGTTGTTTTATAAAATACAATTAGATTAATTTATTTATCGTTGAATGACAATAAGTGATGAAATCCAACACTAATTAGTTAATATAGGGATAATGTTGCTGATGTATCACCTTCTCAGACTTTAAGCAGTATGTTTCACAAAATATCGATTATATAATATAAGAGCGATATATCAGCAGATATTGGTCAATATATCGAACCAATATTTGGTAGAATATACGAATGAAAATTTCAAATATCGGCCCATTAATAAATTTTGGTCAAAAGTGTTGAAAATAAAAATGTTTCCAAAATCTTAAAATATATGATTTTGGCATAGTGTTTCCATAATGAATGTAAATATTTTATTTTTCTAAAAATAGAAGTTGTCCATACTCGATAATGGAACATTAATGGAACGCTAAAATTTGAAATTTATGCTAATTATTTAACTTCCATATTTATTTACGATTAATTCTTATTGTTTACAAGTTTGAATATGTTGTTGAGAGTTTCTCTAATTTATAAGAATTTTGTTATTTAGATTTATTTTTTACTATTCCGAATCGATATGAATTCTTTTTCATATTTGTATTCTTACTCAATCTTAAATTTTCTTGTTTGTAACTTGAACTTTTGAGTAAAAGTATGACTTTATTATTCATAATATTTGTAAAATATTGATACATGTAACTTCATATAATGTCGATTAAAGCAACTACAAAGTTATGGTATTTCTTATCATTGAAAGTACATATTTAATTTTCACATTGATCGATATTTTTTTATATTTATTGGATGTTATCTAAGATATTTTGTAACATCACATATCGATACTTGAGCGGTATTTGACCTATACCGATGTTAACTAGGATCTAACTACATACTACCTGATGAAAACACAATTAACCAATCATCGCAAGCAAATCAAAGATAAACTATAGTACAACCAAATAGCAATGCAACTAATCAAACTACAACATTCTTATGCTCAAACTAGAACAATGTTCGATTAGAACATCAAATCAAGCAATTTAAAAAATAAAACGTTAAAAATAAAATGGTGTAATATACAAAGTGGTCCCCCACTATTGATGAGATAGTATACATCCATTTTGGGGAAGAAAAAAAGTTAATTGATTTGAAGAGATAATAAAAGATTGAATTTCCATTTCCAAACAAAGTATACTAAAAACTAATCCTAATTTAAACCCATATTCAATGAGAGGGCGATTGATTAAGAAAAAATTGATTAGTTAACATATTTAATCCTATCATTGCCAACCATTGGATTTAATATAGCTATATTCAAACCATGTTTTTTTATCTTGTCATCACAGAATCCCAAAAGCCCATGAAACTGTCCTGCATGTGACTAAAATTTTTAGACCTTCCTTGATTAGTTTCGGAAATTATCATCAGAATGAGTATGCTATCCTACTTGTTTGCCTTTCTCTACCAAAGCTATCAAATCAATTGGTGAACATGACAAAACATAGATTGCCATCTCAAGTTAGTTTATTCTGATTTCCTTAGTTTCATTGTTCAGAAGTACTTCATATATCTTTGACCCTTGTTGCTGAAAAATAGGAGAGGCATTTCTGTGTCAATTTCCCAAAAATCACATGGCTATTTTGGGAATTTGTATCGACAATTATATGCCACATTCGATGCTACTTACCAAAATATGTTGTTCCAGTCTAAATTTTAATGCTTAATGCATTTGTATGGCTTGTCACCAAATCTCGATGTCCCATGTCAATATTCTCCTCTAATTTTGCTAGTTCAAACTGAAGTTGCTTCGGTTTCTCTAATCAATAGATTATATTTCCACATTGCAAAAGATTTATGTGCAATTAAATTAAAATGCACAGTCATAGGCACTGTTTCAAATCTCTTTCATCTCATCCGAGATTTCATTCGAGATCTCATTTTTAAACTTGAGTGAGACGAGATTTATCGAAATGAGACATTAAATATTGTTTAGGAAATTGTTTGATTACTTCAACCTTCTTTAATCAGCTGATTAGGAAATTGTTTGATTACTTCAATCTTCCAAATCATTCTCCAAGATACTTTGTTTCCCACTTTAATGCAATAAAAGAGGCAATATATTTGAGTCAATATCTCAAATATCTTTCAAATCTTCTTTAATTGAAAATATCGTATCACCAAAATCAACATTATCTTCCAAATCTTCTCCAATATGGAAATATTGTATCACCGAAATCTAATAATACGTTGATATGACTAAGCAATATTTAAAATTGTGAACTTAGCTAGTTTTAGATTTAGGGTCGCCTATTGCATACGATAGCAATTTGGTGAGAGGTAGGTTGAAACTAATTTAGTCTTTTGAAAATATAGTTCCGATAGCAATTTGGTGAGAGGTAGGTTGAAACTAATTTAGTCTTTTGAAAATATAGTTCCGCTAAACGTACCAGTTTGAATGTCGTAACGATATGCTGGGCATGAGATGAGCTACATGATTCTGCATGTTGGACCATATGTACTCTTCCTTGGGGTGCATAATTTACATGTTTGAATAGTAATTATAGCATAGTACTTGAAAATAACTTATTGGGGCTTACATGATAACACAAAGCTTTAACATTTGTTCAAAATACCTTGTTTTGAAAATAGAGGAAATCTTAAATTATATGCAAGTGTTAATGATTGTGGAACCACATACTATTGTGGGCATAAATCTCAATTTGTATAATACATGTAGTAATATCCAAGCATGATTAAGTAAACTCATTATATATGCTTAGTTAGGTGCTTCATTGATGTCACTATGTTTTAAATATAGATTCATTCATCTCATGTATGGATGGAGAGAGAAAATATTTTATTTGGTGATCATTAAATCTGAAAGTAATAAATCAAATGTATAGATTTGTAAAGACATTATGTTAACTGATGTTTTGCAATCTACTATTTTTTGTTTTAAAAAACCATTATTTGATCGAAATTAAATAAATATTATTGTCAATGCAGCGATGAGGCTAGGCTTTCATATTGATCCGAGCAAATAAAAATTTTGGAATACCAAAATAAGAACATATAAATAAAGTGTACACAATATTTGTAACACGATAGTTTAAGAAGTACAAAACCAAATCACAACAATTAGTATTAATTTTTGGACAAATTTTCATTCTAGGCCTTCGAAAAAAACTCAAGTTTAGACCTTATTCGAAACGTATTATGAAAATAGGCATCTTTTTCATTAGTTAGCATTTTCTGCTTGCATTCTGAAAATGCGGTAGTACAAACTTTTAATTTGTAAATGCACATTTTTAGAATACGAATGTGTATTTTTTTCTAATTTTTTTTGTACATGCGCATTTTCAAAATGCGCATGTATATTCTTATAAAAAAAATTGTATATGCGCATTTTGAAAATGCACATGTACAAATACCCAGCATTACGAAAAAGTGGCATATTTTCATAATAAGTTTCTGACGAGGCCTAAACTTGAAATAATTTTTTTTTTCGGAGGCCTAAAATGAAAATTTGTCATTCGATTTTATGTACAAAATTAAGAAATTAACCCAACATGTGCATAAAAGCGTTATCATTGACATCTTAAAATTTTATGATGTAAATCTCGTTTTAAACTAGATCTCTTAAGTTGTGATTTGATTTCAATATTCCAATTCAAAACACAACTTGAATCGCATTTGAGAAAAATCTTTCAATGCATATTGAAATAATTAATATCAAAAGACCTGCATGAATCTACAATTGAAATTGTCTTACTTTATAGCCAAAATAAAGTTAAAACGAGAGTGAAATTAATTTTCAAGTTCAGACGTAGAAATTCAAGCATCAAAATCAATCTCAAAAATAAAAAATTTACTATGTAAAGAAAAATCAATGCTTTTCACACATTTAAATGTTATTTGATAACCCATATAAAGTAAAATAAAATAAAATACAAATATATAATATCATTAAAATATGAACATCCAGTTTAAAGTTTTAAATTTTTTTTTGTTTAGTTTATGATTTAAACTTTGCTTTGAAAACCTTGTATGAAAGAATGAGCATACAAATCATTTTAAGTGATCGTTATGAATTTATAGTTAATTGACCTAACAGTGCTGAAATCATTGATAAATGTGTGAAATTCAAGTATTCAACTGTCAAATTTCAATTAAATTTGGAGTAAAGCGTGCTATTTAACCCATTTGATAAAAAACGGTGTATATTCGGTTTTTACATTAGTGTGCTAATTATTGGATAACAAAATACTCGGTGACACGACAATCTTCAGAATAGAAACAAGTTTATGAAATCACTGAAGGCTTTTCTCCCTAAAAATTTCCCTCTTTTTTTGGTTGGTTTGGTGCGTGTGAATAATGGTATAACAAAAAGTGGCCAACTTATCAAATGATTAAATGGGTTAGGTGTTGGGCTTAACATCTAGTGGTATGATTGATAATGTTGGACCCTGTAGCCTAAGTACAAATAATATATGCACCTGTCAATGGGTCCATGTAACAGCTATCAATCTAATTTGGCAGAGATATGGATTAAAATCAAACGAATACAAGGCTCCTTGATGATAATTTTATTTGATTTCTTACTACTTACCCTTTTGAAACTAATTTTTTGTCTTTCTTAATATTATTAGCTGCGGTGCTTGTAACAGTTGTCAAAAGTTGGAGTTGTTATGTGTCCCCTCTGATCATTGTACCCTCTTTGTTTGATTTTTTGTCTTAGTGAAGTGTTATAGAAAATAATTATGCCTTTTTCTTATATGTATAAGCTTAGAGGGTTGTCTTTCTTGCTTTGTTGCTCATCTCATGTAACTACAAAGGAATATATTTAAGATGAAAAAAGAGAGCTAAACTCATAGTTGTCTTTTAGTTTAATGTCCGTCATTTTGCAGACATGACAAACTAATCCCTTTTACATTGTTGCCATGTGAATTAGGGATTCAGGTGGTATGGTAGAAGACTGAGAATCGATGAAGATGGGGATGTAGCAGATGAATTCTTAACTGAAATCTTAACTATAGATACGTCAATATCCGAAGAAAACATAGGGCTGCCAAGCTTCGAAGTAAAATATAACACGAGACCTGCTCCAGTTAGAAAACAAGCTTTCGCCGTTAATGGGAACGTTCATCCGAGCATGGAGTACAAGGGAATGCTAAGCTGGGTGTGAATGTCATTCCTAAAATATCTTAGATGCATTATCATGGGTCAAAGAACTTGGGAAGCCCAGACAGCGAAGATGTTTGGTGTTGTGCCTTTGGATGATATGGATGGTTGGATTGGATTGTTGCTTTTGTGTCATAGACAACATTATCTGTTGCTTTATATTCATTATCCATTTCTTTGTTCTTGTGGCAATTGATTGATGAGAGATGGTCAAATAAGTTTGACAAATTGTGTAGGATGATGCATATGATTACATGATCGTGTAACTTAATAAATTGTATTTTTTGAGTCAGTGATCTTGATGTTTTGATGATCTATAACCTATAGGCTAGGTTATCTTCAAGAAATGGATGGGGTTGTGCTGTCCTGTTTGTAGGTGTGCAAATAAATATGTATGAAGGTTTGAAAGTTTAATGAATGCAGGCAAAGCAGACAGAAGTGTTACTGTTGTGTTCAAAGGCAAACTGACTGACTAATGATCTGAAACAACCAAAAGAGATCTTGCAACATGCACCAAGTGAATCTGTGTGGGTGATGGAAGTACACTGTTTTTTAAGGAGAAAACAGGTGTGCATTAAATCGATTTTTGGGATATGTTGACGCTATGTTGATAATATAGACACAGTTATATAATTTCAATTTGGAGATAAAACCATAGTAATGACATTTTGAAAAATTAGTAAGCTTGAATTCATGGTTTAGGATTATATTGACTTACGTTAGTAGAATAAATATGTTTATATTGCTAATTAGAAACCAAAGATGCCATTTTTAGGAGGCTAAAGAATTATTTTAGTAAGCTAAGCTCAGTTAACTTATGGGTCTTAAAGTTGCGTTGTCTTAACAATGAAGTATTAAGATTTTAGTTAATAATAGGTTAACAAATACTAACAAGTTAACAAACACATTGTTATAAAAGAGAACTAATAAAATAGTACAATTAAAGAAGTTTTACAAAATTATAATAATTAAAGGTTGTGTTAGTATTAATATAATTTATAAACATTAGATCATTAAAATTGTTTCAAAGAAAGTTAATGAACTAAAATAATGTTGCTTATTTTCAAAAATATGCACGTATGGGTGTTAACCTGATTTTTGGCAAGGCAGTATACAAGCGGATTTAACCCAACAGACTTCATGATCATCAAAGCAGAAAGACTGAAGAGATGGTTACCAAGATTGAAGATCGATTATGGACAAGACTATGGACGATAGTCGTACGGATTCATGCGAATAGCATTCTGGAATTGGCTAAGTATGAATTTCACACTTCAACTAAAAAAACGATCGGGTATGATCGTTTTTCACAATGGATCGGCAATGATCCTTCTCCAGTATGGATCAGCAATGATACATCTCCATTATGGATCGGCTATGATCTATCTTCATTATGGATCGGCTATGATCCATCTTCATAATGGATCGATTATGATCTATCCCCAATATGGATCGGATATGGCACATCTTCATTATGGGTCGGCGTGAATCGATATGGATACAGATCGTTTGGATTGACAGTACAAATCAACGATGATTAATCAATAACTCAAAATCCAGAAGTCAACTATGCACGAAACTTTGGGAATAGCAAGATATTACATGGCGGGACCCACAATATCGATCGCATGTGAAAAGGAGCAAGAAAGACGATCAACACTGATCATTATTTTGATGGAAGTGGAGCGTGTGATCGATAGAGTGACCTCGTCTGGATTTGGAGACTCCGCAGTCGAAATTTTATGATGATATTCCGCCGTCTTCCCCTATAAATACGAGCTTCATGGTTCATTTGAAGGATCCTTTTCTGACTGGCTCTTCTTCTTCACTTTCTTCTCTTCCCCCCGTTACTTTTCTAAAGCAAAAGCCAAATGTACTTGTAATCTTACAATATACATAAAAGATTATTGGAGTGAACGCAGGCCAGAGTTTTTCAAACCAATATAAAACTTGCGTGTTCATTTACTTTTCTGCAATTCATTCTGTGATTTGTGTTCTTATCTCTATTTGGATATTGTTATTGGATATTGGTGCTTTCACATTCAGTCGGGTGTTGGTAGCCATTTTTGACGCCAACATTTTGGTGCTTTCACTGAGAGAGCTAGCCCCTGCGAATTAGGAATTTGGATTCAGAGTTTAGAATCAAATAGATAGCTTAGATTTGGAACAATTGTTAGACAATCAACAAGGAGAGTGCTACCAGAAAGGAGCCATCATGGAGGGAATCATGAGCCTCCCTCTAAGGTTGGAGCTAATCAAGCATCTATCTACAGCACCAGAGATGAAATGGGTACGATGATGGATGCTATGCAGAAAAGGATGCCGAAGAGGCAAGAGGCGATGGTGCAGAATCTACTCCATCAGATTGGACAAGCTGGAGTACAAAACCAAGAGAATTGAGTAACCGGAGCTAGTGGCAACTTGGATCAAGGAGTTGATGCGGTAGGAGTCGTTGGAAATCAGAACCAGGACCACGAGGATGGGGCTATTGGACAAAGGAATGGAACAGAGCAGCCGGGGTTGGTCCTCGGCCATCTTAGAGGGATCGGCCCCGATCCCCAAAGATTTGGGGGCATACCCCTGGCTCTGGTCGGTCGCAATGTTGGAGGACCTGCGGTCGATCGGATGGAGTCTGGTGCAAATCAGAATTTGGTTGCACATCCGGAGGAATACGTTACAGAATTACCTCATGGACTCGGGGGCAGTTCGGAAATGATGATAGGAGACTACCTTTGGATGATAGTGACATATTTGCGGAGATGATCAGGCAAGCTATGCGTGGAGGACTGGCGAATATAGAACTGGAGGATGTAAATATGAGTCCATTCACTCCTAATATTATGAATGCTAGAAACCCACCGAAGTTTAAACTACCAACACTGGAAGTATATGATGGAAATTCGGACCTAACTATGCATATGATGAGATATATACGACACACGGAAGTAGTAGGGGCATCAAAGGAAGTCATGGCACGATGCTTTCCCCTGTATTTAACGAATATAGCTGCACTATGGTTCAAGTAGTTGGAGAGCAGTTCTATTGGCACATGGGCATAATTGGTCGAAAAATTTATGAGGTAGTTCAGAGTTCACATCTCGAGACCCAAAAATGTGATGAGTCTGACAACACTGAAACAGAAGACCGAGTTTTCTAACATGATTTAATGCCACGGCAACATCGGCGGATCGGCCAGATCCATCCTTGGTTTTGATGGCAGTTGTATCAAGAATTTTCGATGGCACGAATTTCAAGGATTCATTGGCACGAGATCCACCTATGAATCTTGAGTAGTTTTATCATAAAGTAGAATAGTTCTTGTGGTAGGAAGACACACGAGCCAACAAACTTTAGGTGAACACTGTGCAAAGCGGAGGATCATCACAAGATGCAAACAAGAATGATAAAGGCAAACGAAAATTGGATAATGGATATAATGGGACTAAAAGGCGATTGAAAGAGCGGGAACCGAATTTCTCCTCCTACTCGGATTTGATGGAAAGCTTAGAATGAATTTATTTGGGCATTAAAGGGCAACTCCCCTATCGGAAACCGGCAAGAGGGATCTCATGGAGTGGGAGGGCATGTCTCGAAAGTACCGTCCGTTCCACGAATTGAATGGGCACACCACGAATGAATGTAGACATTTAAAGGATATGATTGAGAAGCACATCAGGAATGGTAGACTGCCACAGTACGTGAGTAATCAGACAATGGCAGTGGAATAGAAGCAGCCACCGTCCGCATCGAATGAAAATCGGAATGGCCCTCGATTGGGGTCATAGATCGTCATTAACTGATCGCGATGGTAAAGGCCAAGTTCAGGACTTGGACTTCAGCCATAATACTAATAATAAACTTTATAATAAAATGACTAAGTCCCTTACAAATGTACGGGGTCGAGGACGATCCCTAGGCATGCTCTGAGATGATGATGAACCATCAAGCCCGCAAAGGCACCCTTAGGCTTTTTTTAGTTTTTTTGGATTTCTGGATAAATGAACTCTTATTCATTAGATTATTTATGATATGCATTACTACAATGAATAAAACAGGTTGCAATTATTGTCCTTACCGGAGTGACGGGGCAGTAACTACAAGGTGCGAGTCCCTTCGTCGGAGAGCGACATAATGGACTCACACATGAATTAAGTTCTCGAACAGAGAGTCAAGGCCAGAGAATAAAACCCAACTCGACACATGGATTTCACTAATGATCCTAAAAGGTGATGTATTTGGATGGGCAGTGGATTAGATTCGGATTGGATAATATGGCTATTGATGGATTATGTATTTTGGATTTTAGATTTATGGCAACTCAAAACACATATTCCTATCGCAAGGTATGTTTTAGTAGGATGTCTAGAAAAGTAGCATCCATGGTTGAGTTTGGATAATAAAGTACTCTACCACACCTGGCTATTGGTCTGGCTCGGGAGGATGAAGTAAGCCTAAAGGTTGTCCCTAGTATAAAGCCCCAAAATTATTTTGGACCTTTGGCTAATTTTCAAAATTTATTTTGAAATTAAAATAAATTTTAAATTTAAAAGGTTAAATTTAAAATAAGTAATGATTTTATAAATGTTATAAAATTATTTTGAAAACAAAATAATTATTTTAGAAAATCATTAATAATTAATTAGGTTAATTACATAAATAAATAATTAAAAGTTAATTGATTAAATCAAAGAATGTATATATTGATATATGTAACATTGTCTTAAAATGTAAAGGTTATATATATAGTTATAATTTTTGAAATTTATTATCATTGATTAAATTGTTTTAATTAAATAAATTAATTACATGAGTAAATATTATAATACATACATACATATATGTGTGTATGCATGTATGTTCATGTGTGTATGTAGCGTCAGAAAATGGCATAACGCCCCAATATCAAATGAAAGCACCAGAAATGTAAATCTATCAAAATGAAAAAAGACAAGAACACTATTTTAATAGTGGTTTGGCAAATTCTCTGACATATGTCCACTTTAATTTTATTATCTTATTTTTTCTCTCTGGAATACAAAGATTATCACTCAATTCTGACCACAATCTAGTAGATTTCAGATTTACAAGGTTGGGGAAGAAGAAGATAGAAAAAGTTTCAAAAAGCCAAAAGTCCCTTCTAAGTTGTAGGTAGCTTGCTATTTATAGGAAAAAATCCAGCATAAATCTCACTATCCAGGTTTGAAAACGTCACAACTCCAAGATCCTAATATCTAGGCATGAAGACCGAGTCAAATTCCACGTTTCCCGAGGTGTAGATCATCTTGGTACCAACTTGTTCTAGTTGGTACCGATACAAGTCGGTACCGATACAAGTCGGTACCGATATATTTCTTCGATCATATTTCCATGTCCTTCTTCATGGTCGAGCTCTCTCCTATCAAGCTTGGCCAAGTCAGGCTCCAAATCGACTTGTTCATGTCGGTACCAACTTGTTGATTCGGTGCCGACTTGATTTGTTTGTTTAGAACTTGCGCAATCTTCTTGTGCTTCTTTCCTTCATCATTCTTGATGTTTCTTCATGTTTTTAAAGCTACTCCTTTATCATTCTAAAGTCCATTCCATCTGTTCAACCTTGTTCTAAGGCTATAGAAAATTTGAATGTAACACTTGCCCTCCAAAGTACGCCTTATGAATAGAATGCGTGCTTTGCTCAGGAATAGGTTCTAAGAGTGATCAGTAGTTGAGCTCTCTTGCTATCCATCAACTCCAATCGTGGTAAATCATCTGGTTTCTTTGGATTCACATACAAATCAAAGGTCATTCCAGATCGTCATAGCTAAGGACTCTAGTCCTTGCTTAAATGTTTATCACAAATCATAATCAATCCATTTTCATCTAGTGTTATCATATCATATATCAAAACCGTCCTGTGTTTGCTCGGGGTTTATCTATTCTAGTCTAATCACAAGGCGTTCAAATCCCTAGGTCCAGTCTAGATCTCTCAGGATCGCACAATCAAAATCCAATCTAAGGTTTGATCTCTCTGAATCATACTATTATCATCCAATCTTGGTTTTGACCTCTCCAGATAGTTTATCATCCAATCTAAGGTTCGATCTCTCTGGATTGTTCAACAACTAATCCCGGGTTCGATCTCTCCAGATCCATGTTGAGTTTAATCCACTTACTCTCTGGTGAGGGCAACCAATGTCCAAGCAAGTCTATCCACTCCTCTCTGGTGAGGGGACTTACTTTCCTACCCAATCCATCCACTCACTCTCCAGTGAGGAGTCTAGCTATTTGTACAAGTCCAATCCACTTGCTCTCCGGTAATGGGACTTGCACCTTATAATCATCACCATGTCTCTCCGGATAGGACTATCATGCTCAATCAGTATCAATCATCACGTTCAAGTTGTGATATCCTAGAATTTCAAGTAATTTAAAATGTGATAATCTCCTTTATAAATTATTTAAAATTGGTAAAATTGTTGTTTTCAAACAATAATAATAATGTGTTGTTTTTATATATATAAGTGGATTTGAAACTATAATAATAGTTGAATTAAAATAATGAATCTTATAGTAAATTATTAATTATATAAATAGATATGTGTAAACTCTATAATGATGAAAATCTTAAATGTATACATATATAAATTCATTGTGGAAATATAATCTTAGTAAACATATTAATATAATCATTTAAATTAATGGGCCAAATTTATCTTTTCAAAAACAAATAAATTATGTGTTGTTTTTGTATGTATATATATATATATAAGTAGATGGCAAATAAGGTTTGGGTCTGAAATTCAAACATCTTAGAATAAATTGGTTCTAAAAATTCTATATTTTAAAAGCTAATGTGTATATATAATTATTTATAAGTGTATAAATTGGGTTTTTATTTCATTTTCTTTTAAGTAGTATATAGATAAATAAAAGAAATTTTTTAAATAAAGACATGAATAAAAATAAAACTAAATTTAAAATATAATATAAATATATATTATAACATATTAATACAAGGGTTTACAAATGTAAGCCTAAAATTAATATCTAATGACAAATGTAAGATATTTCAACAAGTGTCATCATTATTATTTTTAGATAAATAAAAGATAAATAAGACATACATATCTCTACTCCTTTCTCATTTTCTCTTTGGTTTTCATTATCAAAGAAACAAAAATTGTAAACAAACTTGAAAACCAGAAAATCAAAGCAAACAACAACCAACTTCACAAATTCTCAAACCTGAAGCTCAACAATTCAAGAAAATTCAACTCAGTTTCAAATCAAGATCAGCAAGTAATCAAATTCAAGTAGCAAGTCAATTTCCAGTTCAAAGGCAAAATCATTTTCCCAGGCTCCTCTATTCATTTTATCAGTGAGTAAACTAAGCTTTAAATCTGTTTAAAATCTTGTTGCATGCAGTAATCACTTGGAACAAAGTATGATAAATGTTTGCATGTTGTTTAATATGAATTGTATATATATATATATATGACTATATGGATGTGCATATCTATAATACAAAGTAAATACTCTATTTAGTTTTACAGGTTCCAAAATTTGATCAAAAATCAATCTCCTTTTTCCTGAACCTTTTTAGACTTAGATGTATAAACAGAACTTGTTTGTAATAACAAGATGTTTGATCTAAATTATTTCCAGGTAAGATTTAAAGCTAGTTTTAACAAAAAGAAAGAAGAAGAGTGAAATTTAAACATATCAAATTTTCGATTTAAATGAATTCTGGTTTCTTGTATATAATCAATTTCGTTTCCGAAAATTAGGATTTTTAAGAATGAAATCATGAATTTTAAGTTTGTAAATCGTGAGATATTGCATGATGATCGGAAAGTGGGTTTTGAGCATTTTCTGGTGATCGGTGAAGCTTGGGTGGTCGGGGTCACTGCTGGAGCAGGCTGGGTGCTCGGGTGTTCTGGAAAAAATGGTCGTAGAATTTTACGACCACCGTGGTGGCGGCAGATCGTCGATGTAGGGTTTTAAGTGCTGATGGGTAGGTTTGGGTTCGCGAGAAGTTTGCGTCGTCACTGGAGCACAGGAGTTCACTGGTCGTGGGGGGAACGGAGCGTGGGTTCGTGGCGAAGCTATGGGCGGAGTTTCGTGACTTCTGGTGGTCGGAGGCGTTAGGACGAGGCGGTTCTCGGTCGATGGATTTCATTCAAGTGGGTTCGATCGAACTCGTTTTTGTTTTCGTGATCGATTGGGAAATCTGGGTGGTCAAATGGCTAGGGAGGTCGTAGGCGACTCGTCGGCGGTGGCAATGGTGGTCAGAGCATCGTCGTTGATCGGTGCATATGCACGAGGTGTCTGTGCACCAGTGTTTAGAATTGGAGACGATGAGGATTTTCTCGGGTAGAAGCTGGGGGAAGAGTAAGATTGTCTCGGGTTCATGTTCGAGTTGTTTGCAAGTGTAAGTATCTTATAACAGTTTTTAAATTTAAACAAAGTTAAAAAAAAGGAAACTCGGGATTGAGTGAGGAATTTCTCTAGTTTGTCTCGAGTATAATATAGGGTGTTATCAAGTTTTAAAAAAATCAAGTTTTAAACTATTTTCTTAAACAAATTCTTTTAAAACATAATTTATAATTAAGAAGTTTAATTAAGAAGATGAAAGGATTTAAATCATTTATTAAGCTTAAGAATTTAAATGGATATGTTAATAATATTTAATTCCAAGATTTATTAAATAAGATTTTTTTAAATGATAATTAAGTAATTAATTAAGATAAATGAATTATCTTAAAATTAATTAAGGTTTGGGTGATTTAAAGATTAATTAATAAATGTAATTAAGAGTGATTAATTAAGTAATTGATTAAAGATTAATTAATGAAGTAATTGAAGATTAATTATTGATTAATTAATAATTAAAGGTAATTAATTAATAACTAAGGAATAATTATTTATGTGATTAATCAATATTAATTAAGGTTAATTAATCAATGTAATTAATTAAGGTAAATTTAACTAATGTAATTAAGTAAGGATAACTAATTAATATAAGTATTAGTTAATTAATGAAGGTAATTAAGGATGGTGAATTAATTAAAGTAATACCAAATGGTTTGTAATTGATTAATGTTAATTTAGCTGGGATAAGTAATAAATCCATAAGTAATTAATTTAATTGGTTAAATTAAATTAATTATAAGTATGTGATTAACTAATCTTGTTTATGGATAATTGAATTGAATTGAATTGAATGATTAGATTAATATCTAGTCTAATAACTTGTAATGTATTGTGATATGATATGATGGGTTGAACTGTGATATTGTGAGTTATCTATCGATAATTGATTTGCTATGAGAATATGATAACCTGTATTTAAAATCTATTTGTATCCACTTAAACAACTTGGGTTAAGGATGACATTGAATTGAAGAGACCGGGGTCGGGTATCAGTAAATACCCGAAACCACTTTGATTTGTAATCTTCAGTAATTCTTTATAGATTTGAGTTTAAATCAAATAGGCTGGAATGAAATAAATTAAGTAACATGACCATTAAAACTAAGTAACAGTTTTAAATATTGTTTGGTAATAAAGTGATTTACCATAACAAGTTAAGAACTCGTAGAAAGGTACGAGTTACCCGGATATTTCAAATAAGTTTTATAACTTAGTATTTCAAATTATATGGGTTTACTCACGCTGGTTTCCAGCCTGACCCGGGTGTTACTTTGTTGTAATGCTCGGGTTAGACCGAGTATTACAGATTTTCAGGTGAGGACGTTCTGGAGCTCAGGAGGCGAGCTGGATGGCAGGAACGTATGGAGTTTACCGCTGTATATTTGAGAGTTCTATTGATAGTAGTCTGGGACAGGTTGATAACTGTCTAGTCTATTTGTAAATGGTTATAACTCTGATGTATTGAATGTAAAGTGCAATTACAGTTTTCTTTTGTATAACCGCTATTATTTGATATTATATTTTATCCACTACGAATGTGAGAATCTGTGTTTTGTTTCTGTTTCTTCTTCTACCTCTTTTCTTCTTTTTCTCTAATAATCCGGAATTTTCGGAGTCGAAATTTCGTGTCGTTACACAAGTGGTTTTGAAAAATCAAATATTCAGTTGTAAAATCCAACTTAAAGAAATAATCAAATATCCTAAGCATCCATCCTAGACATCCAACTCAAAGCGTACCTGGAGACCAATCGAGGTCTCGTGCACGTGTAATCATTTTAGCATTTTCTTATTTATTCAAAATAAAAAACAAAACAAAGGAATCGAATCTATCTCCCATCCGTCCCAATCAAGGGATAATCATTTTCAACCCAGCTCTATGGTCGTATCCAGATGCGTTTGTTGCAGATGGTGGCTGCTCCTACCGCACCACTGTAGTTTGGTTCCTCACTTACTGTTGTAGGTTGTTTTGAACCTGCTCTTCTATTAAATCACAAAGGTGTATGCACTTGTTTATTTCATGTCCGTCCATCTCATGGAAAATGCAAAACCTTCCCAACTTTTTTCCCGATCCGCGGGTTCTCTCTTAATTGGCTTCTGGTAGGGGATTGCCCCCATTATCTAATTAAATTTGCTTTGGGGTTTCAGCTAAGTTAGTGTAGGAAGAGAATTTTGATTCTCTCCTTTGCCGCTCCAGTCCTCCAAAGCTATCTTCAGCTTTTCGCTTTCCCTTGTCTTTTCCATATCCTGTTACGATGGGCCTCTCTCATCCACAGCATTAACTTTGGCATTTTCGATTTCATCGTCCTCCAGAGGCAAATATATTTCAGCCTTATGATAGAATTCTATAAGAGTCATTGGTGGATCCATTTCCAAAGCAATTTTGAAGTCAGTCTTACTTACAACAATGGACACCACAACCATCAGAACAATCGATGGATCTGGCTTATCAATCGCAATGGCTGCTGCGTTAAACCTAGGAAAGTAACTCCTTAGGATCTCTCCGCCCTCTAATTCATGCTAGAAAGCATCATTGCATTCTTTAGTTGAGAAATGTGAACTCTAAACTATCTCAAGAATTTTTCTATCAATCTGACCCACATGCTTATGGACCTATTCTCTAACTGCCCGAAACACATAGCAGCCAACTCCATCAAGTACAACAGGAAACAGCGTCTCATTACTTCCTTAGAAGCACCCAATACCTCCATATGTTGGATGTATCTTATCAGATGAAAAATCAAATATGTCCTTCCATTGTATAGTTCTAGCATTAGTAGCTTAAAATCGAGTGGATTCCTTGCGTACCAGATGTTAGGGGTGAATGAATTCATGTTCATGTCCTCCAAGCTTTAGTCTGGAGGTCAATCTCTCACTATTCTTCTAATCATCTCAGCTATTTGGTTGTTGTCATTTAATATAGGTCTCTAATCCATAGCTTCATCCTACCCCCATTCTAATGGGGAAATTCTAACACATACTCCTTTGATTACGCATTTGCGTTCTAATTCACATTTCTAGCTCCAGCATCATCCGCTATCGACATCCCTGCTTGTCCTAAGTCCAAATTTATAATGCCCCCTATAAAATTCATGTTGGAATCGATCTAACCTAATTTGGTGGTGGAGGCACATCTATAGTTTGCTTCGTTCCAGCTCTAGATGCTACTGCATTGGTTTTTGGCCTTTGGTTTTAAATTTCAACTACTTTGATTGTTCCTTGTTGATCCATCCTTCTAAATAATCCTTCAACCACTTCCTATTTTTGAGCCATTATCTCATCTTGCATCTCTTTCATCATCCTTACATCTCCTTTCTGGTCACATAGACGGATGGGTTTGAATTTGAGGACACCTCCTGGCTTCCCCCATGTTTTGGTTGACTTGGTCCAGTAATAGCTCTAATAGAAGGCTTTTACATCTTCCAAACTTCAGACCCAAACTTTAACTCAATGAAAGCACCAAAAATGTTGCATCGGAAAATGGACAACACCCCCAAAAATGTAAATCTATCAAAATAAACAAAGACAAGATCAAGATTATTATAGTGGTTCGGAAAATTCTCCGACCTACGTCCACTTTAATTTCATTGTCTTATGTTGTCTCTCTGGGATACAAAGATTACCACTCAACTTCGACCATAATCTAGTAGATCTCAGATTTACAAGGATTTGGGGAAGAAGTTTCAAAAAGCAACAAGTCCTCTCCAAGTTGTAGGTAGCTTGCTGCTTATAGGAAAAATCTAGTACAGATCTCGCCATCCAGGTTTGAAAATGTCACAACTACAAGATCTGAATACCTAGGCATGAAGATTGGGTCAAATCCATGTTTCCAAAGGTGCAAAACATCTCGATATTGACTTGTTCTAGCCGGCACCGATCTGTTTTTTGATCATATTTCCACGTCTTTCTTCATGGTCATGCTCTCTCCCCTCAAACTTCACCACATCATGCTCTAAATCATCTCGGTAACGACATGAACAAGTCAGTACTGACTTGATTTGTTTGTTCACAACTTGCATAATCATTTTGTGCTTCTTTCCTCTATCATTCTTGATGTTTCTTCAAGTCTCTAGAGCTACTCCTTCATCATTCTAAAGTCCATTCCATCCATTCGAGCCCATTCTATGGTTGTGGAAAATTTGGCTTATAACAATATGTGTATATATAAGATATATATGTATAACTATAAATGGTATGGTGCACATATTCAGTTTAAAATGTTTAAATGAACAAAATAAAATTAATTGAAATGTTAATTGATTAACTAACTGAATTAATTAAATAAGATTTAATTAACAAAATCCATATAAGGTTACATATAAGATTATTATATAAGTTAATAAAATTATAAAATGTTATTCAAGGGTTAAACTTATATAATATAAATGTATAACTAAAGGTGGAATAGTAGAAACCAATTAAATTTAAGGAATAAATACATATGTATATGTATATTTGTATAACATGATTTCAGATGTGTCAACACTTGGATCATGAGGGTATTTCAGGAAAAGTACATTATTCCATAAGTCGATATCACTTAGTTAAATATATTAAAGATTATGATTCTTTAGTATAAGAGTTGTCCTCCACCATTTATATATTAATAAATTACTTGCATACTCTCTGGTTTTTAATAAAACTCAAGCTAGGGATGTTACGTGTAGTATTAGTAATATATAGACTAAATGATGTAAAATAACCATACGTATTTGTTGAGTAAACTCAAGATACATATACTATACTTAGACCATCGCATAATAGTAGGTATATGAATAATTATTTTGATTTGTTCAACAAATTCGAGGTCAAAATGATATTAGGACAAAGATTACGTGTTAAGAATTGTATATGATACAATGGATAAAGTCTTATCCATCTACTGCATGTTTGTGATTTGTCAAGCAAACTCAAGATCAGAATCCCAAGGCAAGCAAGTCCTAACATCCACCGGAGAAATTGAAAGATTTCTAGGTTTCTTTTAAGGCTTGGAGAAACATAGAGGTCTTGTGGGAATCTTATTCGAAGAATGAGATGATAATATTTAACCTTTTTCATATTGAAAGAACATCTACTATATATAAATTAAACTAATCTATGTTGGTAAAATTGTGCATTAAATATATTTGATAAAATGTTTGTTAATTAAACTATACAAATGAATCGAATTAATATTGACAAATAGAAATATAAAATATACTTACCAATTACTTTTTGCATGGTGACCCATGTAAGCCCTACTTATACAACTACTAAATATGTTCGTAACTGGTCACTTATGTATTTACCTTCCCGAGACCATGTATTGTCTTCAATAAGTTTCTAACTCTAAAAGTGAAACAAAGAAATGAGTATTTGATATATTTCCAATAATATATAAATGTTATATAGTCAACGATTGCAACTCATACTGTATAAACCTTAATGAAATTAGTTCATTCGAAATAAGAAAGTAAACCATAGTGTGAGATCGTGTATTCAATATGATTGATTACAATCATGACTCATTCTATTGAATATAGTACTAGACCAAAAGCTACAAGATAGATCTAAGAAATCAATCATTGAAATGTTAGTTTGATCAGTTAACATAAAGTGCAACTTCTTTAATATCCTTAAAAGTTAAGGATGACCAAATGCAACTATGTACAGAGTTCATTATAGTGATGTGGTAAGGTTTTCCATTAAACGGTTCGACCATTTAAAAAGGAAAGCGAATGCATGAGAGTGAATGTAACCTAAGACATAGTTGGGATGAAGGGAGTAAATGGTCACTTCTATTTCATGGAAAGATATTGGAAACGAGAATTGTAAAACATTAATAAATACTTAAAAAGAATAAGAAATATGATATCTACCCAAATGTATTTTCACATAGAAAATTAATTTCTATGAGATTTATTTCTTGAAATTTAACATATGTGACCTAAAAACTCTCGATTGTAAACCAGTAGCAGTAAATGAAATAAATAGCCTACATTAAGTGGTTGAATGAAGCTTCGTATTTCATATGCTATTATAGTAATGGGGAAAATACTGGGATCATACCATATAACATATTTTGGCGATAACGTCAAGTTACGAAATTTTTTTCATACACATATCAAGTATTATTTGTGAAATAATAAATATTTTCAGTATTGACTAAAAAATTACATAATTCTATTTTAATGAATATATTGTATATTCATTATAAAATAAAACTATATTACTTGTATTTGTTTCCATAACAAAAGTGATGGACTGGAAAATGCAAAAGTATTCAAATTTTTTGCAATTATTTTGGAATTACGGATTAGGGCATGGTTTTGAGAATAATTCTTTAATCAAATGATTATGAGTCATACGATATTAGTGAATTATATCTCAAACAATAAAGTGAAAAACACACATCCAGTGGAAGCACGTGAGTGTTAGTGAACTCTTGGGATTGATACATATTGATGTATGCAATCATAAGTCTAATGTTACCAAAAACGATTCCTCATACTTCTTTAAATTAACTGATGAATTATCACAGACATGGACATGTGTATTAGATACACATTTAGTATGCCTATGGTAAGCTCATAGAATATAAAATGAAAGTAAGTAACATAACATACAAAAGAAACTAAAATGATTTGATTTGATCGAAAAGTTAAGTATATTGGAAAGAGTTTCAAATGTATCTTAAAATTAAATGAAGATTCCATCTCAAAAGTCACTCCTTCCTATGATACATAGTAATGTATGGAGACTTTTATAACATCCCCTATTTTGAGGTCTGAAATTATGTGATACGGGTGCTGCAGTCATCCATAGTATTAATTTTCGGTGACAAAATGTGGCTATGTTAATCATATCAATAATCAGACGCAAATGAATATGAAAATTATTAAACACAATTTAGTAGCAAACTTTCATATTTCATTTTATAAATAACATTTCATATTCATTACATAATCTCATTCACAATCCCATGTTCAGAGAAAATATAACTCTTACAAAGTACTCCAAGAGTGACATATAAAGATGCCCCTTGGTTGATTAGAGTCTAATATTTGGAAATTATATAACTTGCTAGTATATCCATACAGACAAAATCGAACAAAACGGCGGACTAGATAAGAACTCCTAAATAGTTAGATTGTCTCCTTCATGTCTCTGGAAGCTTATTTGTTTAACCGGATACTTGAAATCCCTACATCCGACCTACATAAATGAGTACTTGAGAGTTCAAGGGGAAAAATAAAAACTTCAGGTCGGACAAACAATCTGGTATGAATAATAACCTACCATCTCGAACCAATAGATATTTAGTAAGACCACGCCGCTGATTTAAATGGGTTTTCCCCTCACTAGTATCTTAACAAAAAAAATCAATCATATATTGTGCTCTTACATCCATAATTGTTATAACATAATAAAATAATGATATGTAAATATGTAATATACATGGATTACCCATCCCAAGTTATTAGACTACCCATTAAAATTTTCATTGACTATCTGTCTTATACTTATGTGGACTACCCATCTCACATATGATTATTTGGATTACCTATCCCTCTACCATATGGACTTCCCATCTCACACGGTTTCATTATCAAGGTAATGTGGATTGTCCATCTCACATATTTCATTACTTAAAATGATGTGGACTATCAATCACACATCCCATAGTTTTCCTAGTATGACTACGAACACTTCATTAACTATATAGAGACTATCCATCTCCGGCATGATGTGGATTGTCCATCTCACATCCTATAGTTTTCCTAGGATAACCATGAATCCATCACTTTTCAATTTAATTCATGTTTAACCCAATGTTTAATCTATATCTGTTGGTGTCTCCAATTAGGTTGTATACCCCTTAAACTTATAACATCTAAAAATAATATACATTAGTATCCCCAATGATCTATGTTGGACTCATTAGAAATATACATTGATATCCCCAATGATTAGTGTCGAGTTTATTCAATCTGGGTAACCCCAATAAATAATGTCAACTTCATATAATTATAGCACATAGCAATGTAAAACATTGGTATCCCCAACGATCAAAGTCAAAATCATACAACATATGACTCGCCGTCATTAATTAGGACAGTGGGGAATATTTTCGACGTTAATAATAATGTCGACCTCTTTTCAAGGTCGAAAACAAAAACTTAAATCCTTTTAAGTATAAAACTCTAAAAAAGGTTGTCGACATACATATGATATAGGCTATCCACCTTTTAAAACAAAACTTTAGATTTTTATAAATCATATGACTAATTGCCAAAATCATTGGGTTGTCAACCCTCTTGAACATTGGCTATATCAGCTCTTTAAAACATAGTTTTAATTTACATAAAACAAAGCCTCCCCGACATTAAAAGGAAGAAATGTGACATCGATGTGGTGCGTCTTCATCGCCAACACAATGCAATATAGAACTTTGCCGACATTGATGAATGGCGGCATCAAAACTGGCGGCGTCATCATAAACATTGTACTTAGCATACTTCGGCTATTATGTCGCCAAATATATAAGTTTGAAGTTAAAACAGGCGGCATCAACACTTCATATAGTTGATACCGAAAATAATCAAAAGGGTGGTATGAGGCATCATTGATGGCAATATAAGTGAGGTGGCCTCAATGATTGCAGCATCAAAGTTCTAAACAGTTAAATGAATCACATAATGCGATGGTCGCTAATAATAGGTTGCCGACGAAGTCGACTTCAACATTGCAGGGACCATTCCATAGCTACCTAAGTAGTTATCATATGCTTTCCTCTACATCGACGCTGATCCTCTTAGCTGCGGCTTCGTCTTAGCTTCAGTGTACATAGGAGCAGCATGGAATTACCGTAAATCTTATGAAAACTGATTTATTACCAATAAAGGAAAATACTTTTCACCAAATCTAATGCTTTGTCAAATTCCTATTAGACAATGAAATCCATTACCTAATTATTTTAAGAAAATCTACCGCATTTAGTTTTTAAAGACCCAAAATCATTTTTCAAATTAATTAATTACCTTAATTAATTATTAATTTAAATGCTTATCTAGCAAAATAAATTCATAATAATTCGAAATCACTTGGGAAAAATCTCCAAAAATCCCAAAATTTCAGAAATATCATATTCTTTATTATATAGGAATTTCGAAGCAAAAAAATGTATTTAATCATTTTAAATAACTAAAAGTCGAATTAAGCCCAACTTCCACCTTAGGAAATTCATAAAATATTTATTTCAACTCGAAAAATTATGAAATTAAAAAACATCTCCAATTTAATGTTTAACACAACATACTAAAAAATCAAAGCATTTGGAGATTAAAAACTTAGTTTTTACCCTTAAAACCCATCAAATAATTTCATAAAAAATTCCATAAACCATTATTTCATCCAAACAATGATTATTCAACTATAACTTGGCAAATCAAATAAGATAAATTCGGGTACTATCCATAACCGAATTAAACAAAAGATAAAAGAGATAGTTTTAGCAATTATTCACCTTGAATTTGATATTGGAGTTGAGATTTGATGTTTCCCTAGTTTCCCTAAGCTTTATTTTATGAATCTTCCTTGATTTCATTCCCTTTTCCCCTAGGTTATGGCCGGCCTCCTTATGTTCTTCTTTTGATTGTTTTTATGTGAGTAAAATGAGAATGATATGAGAAGGAGAGGGTTTAAGGACCACAAGATGGATTTACCTGTTTTGCCCCTCTCATATATTCTCTTATTTGTTAAGTTTTTCAAAACAATCCCATTACTTAATTTATTAAGGCACGACCTTATTAATAACCAAATCTTATTAATCTTTAACCATTTACATTATTCTATTTAATATATCCAATTAAATATCTTAAATAATGTTAAACTAAAATTCAGGGTGTTACTACTTTTTTGAACAAAGTATGATTGACAATGAGTGAAGTTGAGTTAGCCTCTTTTTGTCAGGTTATGTACTTAAGAGTAGTACATAAGGTTTGAATTAAGTTTGTATAATGCATCTATCGGGTCGGGTGAATTAGAGAATAGACAGACGCCTGTTGGCATTCCAGCTTTCCTTCTCTTTTCAGGGCCTATCCGAAAGAGAATAATTTATGAATTCATACAAAATAAGGGTTTGTGATAAATTCCAACATATCATAGGTCAAGGAGTTGACAAGTTGTGCGAGTCAAAAGACTACACATAATAATTATTCGTAAGGGATCATGAGTGGAAAACCCCAAAAGAAGTTTGGGAATGATCATCATTGGATGACCAGTTTATGTTTTGAACATAAGTTTTATAAATGAAAACCAAATTAGTTTTATGTATATCTTAGGCGATTCATAAAATATTTATGAATACCTATTCCATTATGTTGAAAAAAATTGTTATTTCAAGAAACACCAATTTCATAACGAAGGAATTTATTTTAAAAATTATTGATGGTACAATGACTTTGAATATGATCCAAAGATAAAACTGATAACGAGGGATGAAATAAAATTAACTAAACCTAAACAGACACAACACATTAGAATGTCTACTAAATATTGTTGCGCATTAAAGAGAAACTATGATTTTGTTATTAACGTCGAGAATAAATATTCCTTAGCTGTCAATAAAATAATTAAGAGTATTGACTTTGCCATATGGTATGATGTGCAAATTCAAAATGGACCCCAAGTACATTATCAAAACAGGATTTTGGTAGTTGTACCCAAAGGGATATGATCCATTAACTGCATATGTGTCTTTTAGAAGAAGACTAATGTAATTGAAACAATAGCAATATTGATAAGAATAGCAACTTAAATTTTAATTATTGAAATTAGTGTAATATAGTTAGGCCTGTCAAAGGATACTTTCGGATGCAGATAGTGCCATATCCACATTCGAAGTCATTTTCGGATATCGGATATCTGAATCCGTTGACATGGATGGATATCGAATAATTATCCTATCCGCTAACAGCCGGTAAATCAAGAAATATAAAAGAAAATTTTAGTTTAACATAATCTTTTTTTCAAACCCATTTATTATAAAAGTGTTAAAAATGAACAAATATGATGATAATAAATAGTTTTGAACAATAAAAAAGCATTAAGTGTATATAATATAAAATACTAACTTAATAAAATAATAAATGAATATCTTTATACATAATTTGAACTGTAATCTTGACAAAAAACTAGATGGATAATTTTTGGATGCGGATGTCTTTATATCATCATCCACATCCATTTTTTTCGAAAATTGGATATTTATCCACTTTTCAAATATGGATGCAGATGGATTTCAGATTTTTCGGGTATCCATTGACAGCTCTAAATATATTCCTCATTCAAAGTGCTTAAATTAATTCGAATTTTACTCACAAAATTATCACTAGGCATGCTTTGAAATTTTGATACATATGCGTTGAAAGAGAAATTCTAAATAATGATTTTGAATTGACTGTTTGCACATGACAACCAAAGTGTCTCGAAGTTTGTGGGAGGGATATTTAGTTTGTGCGTTCCGGATATGATCATATGATTGACATGAAATTATCATTCGATAAGCATTAGAGTTGAACAATTGTTTTGATAGAAATATCTAATAGTTTGATTTTCGATCAAAATGTAGAGGAAGCGTGTGCCTATAAGAAAGAATATTAAAAGGTACATAGATATTTCTAAACAATAAGTAAACAACATATTGTTGATTATTAACGATATACTTATGTTAAAATCAGTTCTGGTTTGGTTGTTTAGTATTTGATATTGGATTTGTAAATTATATCTTTTGTAATAAGTATAAAAAATGCTGGGAATGTCCCAAATGACATTCATATACACCATATTAAAATGTTTAATGTGGATCATGCAAGATGGATTCCTTATGCATTCATAATAGAGATTATCATATATAATCTATTTATACAATATCATATTTAGCTAATATATTAGATAAGTTAAGCATAACTCCAGATTAACATCACTAAATGATAGTAAAGAGAATTCTCAAATATTTATGAAACACTAGAGAACTGTTTGTAGAAACAATGAACTCCTTATGAAGGAATATTCAGACTCAAACTTCATAAGTGATATTGAGTATAATATGTCAATATTAGATTCACGTTCAAACCTTAATTAAGGAGATTTAAGTTGGAAATGTTCCAAACAAAAGGTCGTTGCCGATTTAACAATAAGCCTAAGAATATCACCTATAATAGCGCCATAATAAAAGCAATATGTAAATATAAATGCACAAATTTATAACTGAGCTAGGGATGGTTCCAAATATCAAGAATACTACATCATTGTTATATAATAACAAGGAAATGACAGGAGCTCACTAGAGTCATGAAACATACTATGAATAGTTCCACATGATAATGGTAGTTTATCAACATCGGTGAAATTTAATTGAAGAAATGGATAATTAAAACAACATAACAGATCCATTCATGAATGGACTAGCTCAATCAGTTCTCATAACACTAATCAAAGGGATTGGATATAGATTCCTTAATAGCCCTAAGTGCAAGTGGGAGATTGATAAAGTTAGAAGTATGCTGTAGGGGTAGTTATGTAACTTACTATAAATTATTAACTCTATAATAAAATCTCTTTCAAAATAAAAGGTACTTTTCTTTCAATTATATACATGATATAATGTGTTGTGTTAATTGTTTGTTTAATTATATTTAATAGAAAATCCATAAATGATATGTTTTGTGATAGTAATTACAATATGTTATAATCGTGAGAAATGTATACAATGAAAATAAACATATTGTTTTAAATACTCCTAGTCAAGATGTATAGAGACTAAATATCTATACATCCACTGAAATTATAGCAACTTTCCAAATGTTTGGCAGTGTAATATTACTCATGGCAGTTGGAGGTGCCAAAGGGTTACATGCTGGTAGTTATTGGATAACTATAGAATGACTCATTTGATATTTTTCTATTAGTTAATGTAACTAAGGTCAAATAAAAATATCGATACGATATATTACACAATTCCCTCGATTTAAGAATACCATCGCGCTTCAATGTGGAAACTCTACTTTAATTATAGTAAAACCGTACCATGGCGTCCATCGAACGATTATAGTTGGGTCGATTTGAAGCATAGGAAGTGAAATACTATTCAATAGTGGATTCATCTCCTATATTATATGAGGTTAGTATCATGGTCAACAGAAGAAAACTCAAAGTTAAAGTCTTTAGCCAGAGTAGTTCAATTAATGATGATTTTTTATTATTGAACCAAGGACTTTGTGTTTGGACTGTACAAGTTAAATGTGGACACTATTGGAATTTTTACCATTGCCATATTCCATGAGTCCTCATGTGATATAGTTTTGACGAAGAAAATTAGTGCAAATAATTGTCACTACCGCGGACTATGGTGATGTATGAACATTAATTTGAATTGTTCGATATTAATCGCTGATTGAATTTACACCTAAGGGTCACACAATCAAAATGTTGAATACTTTGATTACCGCCTGATTTAACTAAGTTATAATTTTTAGAAATTAATTAATATTTATAAAATATCAATTATAATATTTTATTTTATTTATGTTGATCAATATTGAAAATGATGCATATATAAAAGTTGTATACACACGTATCGATATACGATATTGACATATGTTTAAATTTAATTTAAACGTGAATTATCTGATCAGGCCTAAAGTGGCATGGAGGCCCATATGAGGCCTTGTATGACTTGCTAGCCTTAAAGGGAAAGGGGGTTGGTTTTGATATTTGTGACTTTGAATTAATAGAGAAAAAATTGGATGCGGATCCATATTTTATTCTCTCTCCTTTCTCTATTAGCTAAATTCCTTAACCACTCACTTTTGAAACATTAATTTTGGCTCTCCGTCTTCCCTCCTCTTACCGTAAACACCCTACACATTCCTCCATAATTTTTAAGCCTATAAGTTGCGTAGATCTTTTAGTCTGGTAGCCCTTTTTGAAAGAGATAGGATTCAGATCCAAAGGAGTGCAGTAGATTCAACATTTAAGGTGTTATTGTTAGGCAATGGTTGAGCTACCACTCTAATTTATATTTATATATGTAACAATCCGAACCTTAATAGGCCTAAATTTTGGCAAAAATAGAAAACCCAAGCCATCAAAGCACAGATCATTGGATTTTGTACCTGCAATAAGCATGAGCATTATCGAAGATTAATAAAAATCTAAACTCACAGCGAAAACAATAGTAGGATAAGAATATTGACTATGACTACTACCTAATAACTTGATGCAGTGGAATATATGAAAAACGAATACAATGATGAAAGTAGCAATCGATGGAATGAAAAATACCGAATGGCCCAAATTCGTTGATCCAAAGATACCGAATTCTAGCTATCTTCGTCATGTTGATCGCGCATGATGCCGTGAAAGAAGATCTACAATTCTTCAAGCGTTGATCAAGCGCACTTGATACCGCGAATTGGCTTCAACGATCGTTGATTCGAGCGCACTCGAATAACCGAAAGTGGAGATAGGAGATCACACTCAACTACCAATTTAATGAAAGCACAAAGCTAACAAACAAAGTTTATTTCAAAATCAACTAACTTCAAAGTTACAACACACCCACTATTTATAGCATTCACACATTCAGAACACTAGGTCGTTACGCGACCTACGACCTAACTTAGGTCGGCAGCGACCTAACAACAGTACAACATAAGCAATACATCACATGATCTCACCCATTTACAACACAACACATAGGTCGGCAGCGACCTATCAATACGAGCGACTTTACAACACCTGCGACCTAAACAAACACGACTCAAAACTGTAGTGACTTAGTACATAGCGACCTAAAATAATGCGACTCAAGAGACAGCGACTCAAAAAATCCAGGCGGCATAAGCTTCAGCGACTTAAGCTTTGTTCGCGACCTAAAGGAGCGGCCTGTAAGTTAGGTCGTTTGCGCCCTTCTTCAGCGACCTTGGACTTAGATCGTACATGACCTAATTTTGTTTCATTTTGCACTGCATGGTTAGGTCGCTCGCGACCTTGGACTTTGTTAGCTCGCATTACATCTTCGAAGTTAGGTCGCAACTCCTTATCTCGCGACCCGTTAGGTCGTTCTCGACTCAAGAATTGGTTAGGTCGCTCGCGACCTATCACCTCACCATTCTAGGCTGCATCATCCTCCCCGGGTTGAAAGGAATTCGTCCTCGAATTTGCACCTTCCTCTTCCACAACACGCTCATTCCCATGATACGGAATTAAGTATTTGACGTTGAAAACATCAGAAGTATGAACATCATCTGGCAATTTCAATTGATACGCATTCTCATTGATCTTCTTCAAAATTTCTACTGGACCAATCTTTCGCGCCTTCAATTTATTGTACATTCCCACTGGAAATCGATCTTTTGTCAACATGGCGTAAACCAAATCACCTTCTCTGAAGTTCACACTCCTTCGCTTCTTATCCGCTAGTTGTTTATACTTCTCATTCGATGCAAGAAATCGTTCATGTACAGTCTTGTGGCACTCCTGCAACTCAGTCACAAAATCACCAGCTCGTTTAACAACTCCCTTTTGATATGGCACTGTCGTCAAATCCAACGGTCCCTTTGGCAAGCTTGAATATACAACTTGAAATGGACTGAATCCAGTACTTCGATTGACTGCGTGATTATGTGCAAACTCTGCCTGACATAGCTTCATATCCCAGCTCTTCAAGTTATCTTTCACGAGACATCTCAACAAGTTTCCCAACGATCTGTTAACCACCTCCGTTTGCCCATCAGATTGCGGATGGTAGGCGCTACTAAAGTTCAGTTTTGTTCCGACCATCTTCCACAAACTCAACCAAAAATGGCTTAGAAATCTAGTATCCCGATCTGAAACAATCGATTTAGGTAGCCCATGCAATCGATACACCTCTTTAAAGTATAATTGAGCAACTCGGATGGCATCCGCTGTCTTCTTACACGCTATGAAATGTGCCATTTTCAAAAACCTGTCCACCACAACAAATATAGAATCATTTCCCCTTTGAGTTCTAGGCAAACCCAAAACAAAATCCATGCTCACATCCACCCACGGTCTAGTAGGCACAGGTAACGACATATATAATCCTGCATTTGTAGCAGTTCCCTTCGACACTTGACAGATATGACATCTTTCCACAAATCTCTCAACTTCTTTTCTCATCGACGGCCAAAAATAAGATTGAGAAATTAGCTGCAATGTACGGTCTCTACCCACATGGCCTTCTTCATGTAACTCCTTCACAATTTTCATCCGTAAACTGCAATCCGGTACACACAGTCGATTTCCTTTAAATAGAAAACCATCCACCAACACAAACTCATCCGTCTTCCCTTTATTGACTTCATCTACCCTCTTTGCAAAGTAGGGATATCAACAAATAATTCTGGCAACACATCAAACCCTGTCACTTCAACCTTTACTGTAGTTAACAAATGATTTCTTCTGCTCAACGCATCCACCACACGGTTTGTAACTCCAGATTTGTGTTTCACAACAAATGTAAACTGCTGCAGATATGCAATCCACGATGCATGCCTTGCTGAAATTTTCTCTTGTCCTTGCAGATGTTTCAAAGCCTCATGATCAGTATATAACACGAACTCCTTGTGAAATAAGTAATGTCTCCAGTGTTTCACGACTTGCACAACTGCATAAAATTCCACATCATATGTATTGTATCTCATCTTCGCTCCTGATAGCTTCTCACTGAAATATGCAATAGGACGCCCCTTCTGACTCAACACCCCTCCAATTTCAACCTTGGATGCATCAGTATGTAGCTCAAACAATAACTGAAAATCCGGTAATGCTAAAATTGGTGCTGACGTCAAGAGTTCTTTGATTCGTTCAAAAGCAACCCCTGCTTCCTCCGACCATGAAAACTGCTTGCCCTTCATACAATCAGTAACAGGCGCCATCACACTACTAAAGTGTGGAATAAACCTTCGATAAAATGAAGCCAACCCGTGAAAACTTCGAACTTCCGTTATCGTCTTTGGCTGTGGCCAATCTCTGATTGCTTCGACTTTACTTTGGTCCACCTGTATTCCTCCTTCCGAGACAACATACCCCATAAATAAGACACTCCGCGCCATAAACACACATTTCTTTGTAGCTGCATAGAATTGTTCTTCACGAAGAATAACCAACACTTTCCTCAAATGCTGAACATGCTCCTCTGTACTAGCACTATAAATCAAAATATCATCAAAATAAACTACCACAAACTTCCCAATGTACGGCCTGAAAATTTGGTTCATCACCCTCATGAATGTACTTGGCGCATTCGATAGACCAAACGGCATGACCAGCCATTCATATAATCCTTCCCTCATCTTGAATGCTGTCTTCCACTCGTCTCCTGGTCTAATTCGAATTTGATGATAACCACTTTTAAGATCAATCTTCGAAAAGATCACAGACCCGCTGATTTGATCTAACAGATCATCAAGCCTCGGCATCGGAAATCTGTATCTGACAGTGATTTTGTTCAGTTCTCTACTATCCGTACACATTCTCCACGATCCATCCTTCTTCGGCACTAACAATGCTGGTACAGCACAAGGACTTAAGCTCTCTTGTATGCGCCCCTGTTCAAGCAATTCTTCTACCTGCCTTATCAGCTCCTCATGTTCCTTTGGACTCATTCTATAATGTGGTTTATGTGGCAACACAGCTCCTGGAACAAGATCTATTTGGTGTTGTATATACCTCAACGGTGGCAACTCCGTTGGCAGCTCTTCAGGAAATACATCGTCAAATTCTTCCAGCACTGGCTTTACTTCTTCAGGTACTTCAACCACTTCATTGCTCTCTCGCCCAATCAACAAAAATACCTCAGGCTCCTCTTCAACTTCCTTAACAAACTCCTTCAAAGATAGCAAAGTTTTAAGTTCTTCAATCTCCTCCAACTTGCTTTCTTCTTGTTGTCGTTTCTTGGGAACTAAAGTGATCTTTGTGCCTTCAAACATGAAACTATAACTATTGGTACGACCATCATGTTGCACCGCCCTATCATACTGCCACGGTCTCCCTAGCAACAAATGGCATACATCCATGTCCACAACATCACACCAAATTTCATCTTTGTATTTCTTCCCAATCGAAAAATTAACACAAGCTCTTCGTCCAACCTTCACCTCCCCGCCTTTCCTCAACCAAGCTAACTTGTACGGTTTTGGATGTTTCTCAGTCTTCAATGCCAATTTCTTCACAGCTTCTGCAGAAATAATGTTATCGCAACTTCCAGCATCAATAACAAATTTGCAAACCCTTCCCAAGATAGTGCACGTTGACTGAAAGATGTTACTCATCAACCAGCTAGTTTCCTCCTCCTGCTTTGGTGTTAAGCAATTTCTCCTCATCATCAATGAATACCCTTCATCTCTCGACACATTTTCTTCCTCCTCAACATGTGGTGAATTCGAACATTCAGCTTCTACCTCTTCATCCTCAACCTCCGCTATCATAGCTCGCTTCTTCGGCTTTGGACATTCATTACTTTTGTGGCCCACTTCTTGGCAATTATAACACTTGAAACCGTTATTGACCTTCGCCTTCACAACCTCCTGCACAAATGGTTTACTAACAGCTTTTGAAACATTGGAACTTCCACTAACACCCTTCACTTGATTGTTGGAATTTGTAAACACACCACCACCTCGTCTTCTCTGCTTTTCCCAAGCCAGCGCCTTCTGGTGTGCTTCAGCAACAGATCTGGGATCAAACATATTCACCATATCTTGAATCTGCATTCGCAACCCTCCAACAAATCTATCTGTTAATTGTTCCTTCGTCTCCATGATGTCGTTCCTTGCAATCAGTTGATAAAATTCATCAGCATAGTCATTAACAGTCTTCGTTCCTTGCCTCAAGTTCTGCAACCTCTGATACATAAGCGATTGATAATTATAAGGTAAGAATGTGGCTTTCATCAATTTCTTCATCTTCTCCCAAGATTCAATCTTCGACTTCCCCATCCGTTCTCGTGTAAGTTTGGTTTGCTGCCACCATGCCAAAGCTCTACCCCTCAACCTTGTAGCAACCAACTTCACCTTACGATGTTCTGGAACTTCTTTGAAGTCAAAAATCTCTTCCAAATTAGACAACCAATCCAAAAACTCTTCAGCTTGCATACTTCCCTTGAATTCTGGAATTTCAGTTTTCATCCCCGACTCCCAACGTCGATCGTCTTCAACATCATGATATGTATTTCATACTTGGTCTCGATCTCGATAATGAGCACTACATCTATCACCATCCTCATCAAAATCAAATGTATTTCGATAACGATCTCGACCACCCACATCTCTATGATCTCGCATATCTCTTCTACTTTGTCGGTCATCATCACCACTGTATGGTTCATGTTCAAACTCACGTGGAGTTCTTCTCTCTTCATCTCTATACTCATGAGGTTCTCTTCTCACTGAAACTGAAGATTCTCTTCTTCCTCGATAAGGTTGTGGCGACACCCTCCTCGCTTCCGCAACCGATGGCGAAACTCTGTTTCCTCCATGGTTCGAGATTGGCGACCTTCTCCTTTGTCCTTGATTCATATCATTCATCAGTTTCTCTAACTTCCCAATGCCTTCATCAAATTTCTCGTTGATACGTTGTTCCATTTGCTCGGCCTTTTCTCTTCTATACAACGCTTCAATATTTTGATGATGATTGGCTCTCCTCGGTGGCATTGTTGAAAACTTCACAAACTCAAAATTTTCAATTCTAGCTCGGTTTGGCCTAGGAACGACCTAGCTCAAGCTCGGCACAACCCTTCACTTAGCTTGGCTTGAACAGAATGCAACTTACTTAGCTCGCGCAACTCCTTCCTTTAGCTCGCTCGACCGTTTAGCTTGCGGCTGGCTCTAACTCGCACAACCACTTCAAAATACTTTTGGCGCGCAAACAACTCCCGCGTAAAATTCAAACACCTTTCCTCCTTAGATCCAAAATAAGATGGATCGAAATCTTCACTCTTGTTGCAACTTATGATGAACACGATGAACACTAATCTTCGCAAAAAAATGCAAATCCAATCTCCAACTCTACAAAATTATGCACAACTTCAACTAACTCTCGGCCTTAACTTCAAAAGAATTGGATCCAAGACTCGGCTTAGCTATGATTGGCTAAGCCTAGCTCTGATACCAAATGATGCAGCGGAATATACGAAAAATGGATACAATGATGAAAGTAGCAATCGATGGAATGAAAAATACCGAATGGCCCAAATTCGTTGATCCGAAGATACCAAATTCTAGCTATCTTCGTCATGTTGATCGCGCACGATGCCGTGAAAGAAGATCTACAATTCTTCAAGCGTTGATCAAGCACACTTGATACCGCGAATTGGCTTCAACGATCGTTGATTCGAGCGCACTTGAATAACCGAAAGTGGAGATAGGAGATCACACTCAACTACCAATTTAATGAAAGCACAAAGCTAACAAACAAAGTTTATTTCAAAATCAACTAACTTCAAAGTTACAACACACCCACTATTTATAGCATTCACACATTCAGAACACTAGGTCGTTACGCGACCTACGACCTAACAACAGTACAACATAAGCAATACATCACATGATCTCACCCATTTACAACACAACACATAGGTCGGCAGTGACCTATCAATACGAGCGACTTAACAACACCTGCGACCTAAACAAACACGACTCAAAACTGTAGCGACTTAGTACATAGCGACCTAAAATAATGCGACTCAAGAGACAGCGAATCAAGAAATCCAGGCAGCATAAGCTTCAGCGACTTAAGCTTTGTTCGCGACCTAAAGGAGCGGCCTGTAAGTTAGGTCGTTTGCGCCCTTCTTCCGCGACCTTGGACTTAGATCGTACACGACCTAATTTTGTTTCATTTTGCACTGCATGGTTAGGTCGCTCGCGACCTTAGACTTTGTTAGCTCGCATTACATCTTCGAAGTTACGTCGCAACTCCTTATCTCGCGACCCGTTAGGTCGTTCTCGACTCAATAATTGGTTAGGTCGCTCGCGACCTATCACCTCACCATTCTGGGCTGCATCAGAACTAATGGTATTCCTTGAATAGCAGATTGTCACATCAGCATCGAGCATGAGAGAAAAGAAGAATCTCCAACAACAAAGTGCATCTAGCTCCAGTGACATGTTCCTCTAAATTCTATCATGTGGGTTGTAATGAGGAGGGGGGTCAGAGCAAAGCTCTAGTGATTGGAAAAATATAAACTATCCATAACATAAACTTATACCGATAGGTTTCCATTTAATTGTTATGTCCACTGAGGATAGCATTTCTAATCCAACCTTGCATTGCACACACGATTACGTACTCACCTCTTCATAAGGTACCAAACACTAATGAAGCCCTATCAACCACCCAATACTTCCAAACCCATTAGCCATTTGTACTTCTAAATATGAAGCAGGCTTCTATAATACTTCTAAAAAGAGAAATATGCAGACTTTGCCATTTAAGACCTTAATCAAGGTAGACCCCATCATTTAAGAATTATTCCCAAGATGGTTTCCTAACAGTGTTGTCAATGGTTGGTGGGTCCTAGCTACAAGACCTCTAACCACTATTTAACGCTTCCGATACTTAATGTCCAACTATTACCGCATTTATCACTGATAAAATTATAGCCATGTAACAAACAATACCTAAGCCACTTAATACCTTCAAGTGGAAAATAGGCAAACCCCGGTCATTTAAGACCTTAACTAAGGCAGACCCCATCATTTAAGACATATCCCCAAGGCGTGCTCCAAAACGGTACTATTATTGTTACGACCTTAGCAATGTGAGAAACTGTACCCAAGCCACTTAATACTTCCAAATAGAACATAGGCAGACTCTGGTCATTTAAGACCTTAATTAAGGCAGACTCCATCATTTAAGACCTATTTCCAGAAGCATGCTCCTCAATGGTACTATCTAGTTGGCATTGCTTGAAAATCTCATCGGGCTACTTAATACTTCTTTTATAGGAAAAAGGAGGATACTACAGTCACTCAAAACCCCAAACCTGAAGCAAACCCTTCTCAAGATATCCACTTTCACTCTTTAATTATAAATATGGCATCTCATTAGGTTACTTCTTTCAGTAGGGAGGCGAACCCTTTAGCCACTTAAGAGCTCAATACTGAAGCAAACCCTTATTAGAGATATCCTTATTTATATATTTGGAATCTCACTAGGTTACTTAATACTTCCATTTAGAAGAGAGGCGGACTCTTCAACCACTTAAGACCTCAAACCAAAAGCAAACCCCTATGGAGATATCCCTCACCACTTCTAATTTCAAATCTGGGCAATTCAATACCTTCCAATTAAGAAAGCATGCCCAAATCTATCACGTCGTCATGGGTCCTAGGATTAGTGATATCTCACATCAGTAGAAAGTGTACCCGACTGCTGATAGCCTCAAAGTGAAGGGCAGTCTTCCATCGAGGTACTCTACTGACCTCGCATCACTAACCTATCAAGTCCAGTTAACCATACTAAGTCTTTATTTATATTATCTTAGGTAGACATTGGACTTAGTTTACTAAGTCCCTTTTTATTTAAGGCAAAATATTTACCTTACATATTTATCTATCTATAAATCCCCATTTAATGCTCATAAATGTCATTTTGTTTATAAAATCCTAACGGACATTTCCAAAGACATTTATGTATGATTACTAATTTCAAATCAGTAACCTTTTATATCTATTCCATTCTTGTTAGTCCCATTAATCCACTCACTCTATCAAATTATTGCAACTCCCATATTTATTACCATTTATTGGAGTTATAACCTTTTAAAGTCTTTTTCCATTAGTTAATTATCCTAACGCGAATATTACGTGTAAGCGTCGTTATTAGCTTTTTATTTAATTATTATAAGCATAGTAATTATCTACAAATATTTACTTTTATCAAATATGTTCTAGTTATATATCTTCACTAGAATATACTTTTCCATGTTAAATTGTTGGAATCTTATCTAAAAAGATTATCCGCTATAATTTGCATAAATTAGTCCAAAACAAAAGATTTAACTTTAAAATATAAAAGACTATATTGTTTGAAATTACAAGGAATAATAATTTCTTTTTTATTACTGAAATAGACAACGTACACTACAATGAATTCATACTTTACATTTCTCTTTCTCTTTCTGTTGCATCCATTTCTTGTTAGACCAAACACTGTATTTTTATAAAAGGGAAAGAAATCAAACTAATTTACAAATATTAAACGGATCTAAATTCCAACAATTCCAAATGCAGAAAAGTTTACATAGGGTAATAGTCCAAATTTATAACATTATTATACAACCTATCTTAGATCTGAAATAAATTTCACTCAAATCAATAATCTAAATTCATACTTTTAGGACTGATTTTCAGATCAGGTTGTGTACAATGTTGAATCAATTCATAAACAAGAATATGTAGGCGATATTTATTATATTCAGATCATATTCAATTGCCTACAACTCATATACAATTATCCAATTAGGCATAAAAATCAAATAAACACCAACGGGATAATTTTCATATTACAACAATCTATAAAATTTTCCACTCACCTTTTAAAAGCGATCCAAATCTCCAGATCTGAAGTAGAACCTTTGATTCATCTCCAAATTCTTTTTAATGCAAGAGATATGTATAAAATGGTTTATACATACATTATTATTACAGATTTGAGAAGAGATTTGGGATTGGGAGAGAAAATGGATACAAATAGGTATGTATACATACATACAGACACACACACATATATTACCTTAAATACATATATGGTTGATTCTCTTCTGTTTTCATCTTTATTCGATTTCTACTCTTCTCCGATTTGTATGAATATAGATACAAATATCTTATCTTATCATTTAGAAATAAAGTGGAGAAGAAGAAATGGTAAAGCTTTTCTACTTCCTCCATAAAAATATGAGAAGAGAAGGGAGGGCTGGGCCTGAATTTATGGTGCTAGAATCAACCAGAACTGTTCGATTTAAAATATTAAATCCGGGCCGTTGCGGCCTAGGGTTATTTTAGCCGCCAGGTTGCCACCGGTCGACCACTTTTGGGTCACCGGTCGACCACTGGGGGTCAACCGTCCCTAATAACTGGTCGACCTATAGGCCAAGGCAATTAATATAAAAATGCTAATTTTTCTTATTTAATTATTTTCGTTCCGAGTTCGTTTTTCGTCCGTAACTTCTTCGTTTGGACTCCGGTTGCAAAACTCCAAATATGAAGGTTGCTCAGAATATGGCCACGAACATAATGGTGCAAGTTTCGTGGTCAAATTTCATCATTTGCACAAATTCCATTTTCAGAGCCTTATGAATTAACTTGCTAACTAATTAAATAACTAACACCAAATTACAAGGTATTACATTCTTCCCTCCTTAAAAAGAATTACATCCATGAAATTTCATAAATGATTAAGTCATAGTTTTGGCTCCTAATTGTCCTAAACTACACATCCAATGCATGTACAACAAATTTTACAACCAAACGTGCATAAGTGTATAATGTATTGCTGTATCACCACAAAGAAAATATGCAAGTAGAATGATTCTAAATTGGATCCTCCTATATGAATGCATTTATTTTGAAAACATGATGCGAACAACCTACATATATACAAGCAGCTCTACATGTATGTAGCTTTTTGAAAATCTTTTCAAAAAAAACCCCACACTCCTACAAATAGAAGTATGAAGCAATCAATTTTGCATCCACTTCCTGCCATCCAATATTCCAACGCATCGAAAAATTGCTTCCTAAACTTTACTCCTATGTCGAAAAAAGAAACTTAGATAGATAATTTAACATTCTAACCACACTATAATATTCATATTTCCGTAGTACTATGAAATTCTTTCGCTGCCCCAGATTTACTTCAAATTTTCCACACACAAAATGCATAAGGAGGCTTATTTTCAAGCTCTAAAATGGAATTAAGTCTAAAAATAGATTTACACCCGTCATCGATAAGGCATGGAAATAGTTATTCCAAGGCTAAAATAGCTTTTCCTTTGTTATCGCTTGCATTTATCGCTTCGTCGACCCAAATGCACCATTAAATTCGTAAATCTAACTCTATTTTCCTTCACTATGCCTAGCATGTGGCCTTTAAAGTCAAAGTTTTCACAAAAATCTTTCTCACTTTTCAAATTTGTACATCATTTAGATAATAAAATCCCAAAATATTTAGAAGCGCATTTTCCCTTGAAATAACATTTTAAATAAAAACTTTTAAAAAATAATTTAAGAGTGAAAAATAACTAAAACACAAAACTTTTTTTTCAAAAGGGAACTTTTAAAATCAATGGAAAATTTTTTGAAATATTTTCCTTCTTAAAATTTTTGATAAATCAAGCAATAATTTGAGCTTTGTCGGAAGTCGGTTATGAGCTAAATGCATAAACCAAATTCTGGAATTCTACAACTAACCTTTACCCAAAAATTTGACATTTTATTTAAAAATATCAACACATCTATTATTCAAAAAATTTAGTTTTAAAGAACATGAGCAATGACCTTTGATATTGAAACAATTTATCATGTCCTTGGCTAAAATTGCTTTTATCCAACTATTCTAAACTTCCAGTCTTATATTGCTTTTATCGTTAGTTAAGTGTCATTATGAGATTCACATAGTTATATTGTTTCTCTACTATGCATATATATATATAAGCATTTAGCATATCCAGAAACAATAACTCAGAAATTTAATAGAAACTCATAATATCGTGCATGCCTTTTATAAGAGATACAACTAACAATTTTACAACCCAACAAACCAAAAGAAAAGAACAAATGCTGGAAATAAAAAGATACAACAATCCTAAATAAAACACCGCCTAAGAACTGTAAGAATGTCTCATTCCGCGGCTGGAGCTCGAGCTATTTCCACGACCGCGGAATGGTCGTAGCATGGCGGTTATGTACTCAATCTCACGCCTATGACGCTGCTGCTCTGTCCTAATCTCTCAGAGGGCCTAAACCTGATGGATAGCAACAAGCTTAGGACTCATGTGTCCCTCGACGCCATGCGCCATCCCCTACTGCTAGTGCTACGGCTCTAGTGTTGGTACAGGTGGTGTGGTGTGGCAGGCGGTAAAGGAAAAAAGGAATATTCAAAGGCTCACTACTGGCTCTCCACTCAAATTTACCTCGTAAAGCCTAAACACTCGAATAAGCAAGTGGCAATATATAAAGTGAGTCCTCGAGGTAACAACTCCCTGATCGACCATATGGAGCATCAAGACACGGGCCTAATTGATTGCTACGCCGCTAATTATAGCATAAGCGGCTTTACGCACTAGGGTATAGATCTAGTCAAGGCTCCCCATCTTCGAAATGATGTTGTGCTGAATGATGCGCATGACAAGATGGTCCACCAGTCGCAAATTGTCGGTCCTCCAATCGCCGACATTTCCAAAAAAGATTCGCTATAGAATCTCAGGATCAGTCATCTCTATGTCATCCAAATCCGCACTTAATGTAGATATCTCCAAAATCCCAGCAAGATCATCATTTGACATCTCAATCTAAACTCCCTTCACCTCGGACTCGATATAGCTGTTGCTATCAATAAAATTCTATGCATCTATGAATGGAAAAGACGGACGTAGTGCAGGCAATATTCCCGCTCATAAGTCTCAAAGCAGAGGATCGGTGCAAGTCCTGCCGTGACGCAAAGCTCTTCAAGTCCAGGAGTGGGAAAATCTCCAAACTCCACTGGTCCCCCGCAAATAAAATCAAAGTCTGCCGTTTCGAGATAGATGGCAATCTTCCACTCACTCTGGTCAAGCCAAGCAACTTCTTGCGGAGTTAGGCCGGGATGACGAGAGGAAGAGCCGCCGATGCGTGGCTGTGCGATGGGTTGAGAGGTTGTTGGAAAAGGGAGAAAAGGTTTAGATCCGGAGTAATGGTGGGGAAAGATCTGACATGCAAGGATTTTGGCATCGCTTGGTGGAGGAATGGAAGAGAGAGGCTTTGATTAAATGGAGGAAGGAGGAGGTGGAAATGGGTTCGGCTAAAAAAATCGAAGAGGAGGAAGAGAGTGAAGGGGATGCAGCGGCTGAAGGTTTGGACATGACTTATAGTCGTGTTCCAGGTTCGGGTTCGACCCGAGTCCACCTAGCGATCGACCGCTATTAGGTCAACCGATCGACCGCTAACCCAGATTTGGGAGCGGTACGAACCTGGACCCAATAGGGCCGGTAAAATTAATTAATATTCTAATAACCGTTCCGCACACCATCTTCAGCCGAACCCATCTAGAAGAATTTTGCCTTCCACACGACGATATCTACCTTACTGTATAGAACCTTCCTTGGCAAGATTGTGATAGTCTCAACAAAACTATTACAACCAACAAAACTTCCAAAAACCCAAAAATATTCCAACTGCTATTTTTTGCCTACTTCGCACGGAAATATTTCTTCCAATAGCTAGTGGGTACAACAACACTTCAAACTACATACCTCAATAAAATTGGATGTCATTTCTATTTTGTCTTCACCTTAAAGAGAGAAAATATAAAATTATCGATTTTATAAACCGAAAATCATTGAGCTAAATATATGCTCCTTTATATTTGTTTCCAAATAATAGGAACCACTTCATACCATAACTTCCCTTAAAGGTCAAACTTATATATATAAATATTTCAGGATTTCCAAAAACTTTTTTAAAACACAAATTTCCCAAATCGGAAAATTATTTTCTTGCCAAAAATCAAAATTAAGCCTTTACTGATATATACATATAAATATTTAAGGATTTAAAGAATTAATTTTTTATCAAAAATTTCTTAACATGACAAATCTAGTGGTATACGTGTTTCTTTGAAAATTAAAATTTCAAAACTTTCCCAAAACAAAATTTTCAAAATAAATCTTTAGGAAAAGAAATCCTTTGAAATCCCCTTTTTCAAAAATCTAAGGCATTTCTAAAATATACTTTATAAAAATTCTCTCAGAGGTTTTAGACTAAGGAATTGACATTAATTATTCAAATAAAAATCTGATTTTCCATTTAAGAGGTGATCAATGAATGCATCATAGCTAAACTTGCTTCCGAACAATTGCGATATATAGACTCTAATTTCCCATCCATCTGGAATTATTGTGTGTCTCCGACTTGAACTCAAAATCCAAAATCACAGGGTAGCTAGAATCTCAATCGTAAAGTCGAACACCTCCAATCTTCAGGATTCAGCAATATGTCGTACTCATGCTCTTCATCAATAGCACTTTATGCATTGCTAGCACTTTGTGGTGTACTTCGGAGTCGGCGTGAAAATCTTAACTCTAAGATATTTCCAACCCATAGTTGCTTTTTTCATTCCTTCGGAGTGGAACTATTACTAGTTCTATAGTTGAAACTCTTAGAATTTGGCGTAAAGAAAATAATATTACTAGATAGAAAAGTACAAATACGTTCTCTCAATTATCCAAATCCCTCAGATCTACTAACTTAGGCTTTGATACCAAATGTAACAACCTGCACATTCATGGGTCCAAATTTCGATAAAAAATCAAAACACAAGTCCATCAAAGCACAGATCGTTGGATTTTGGTACCCACAAATAAGCATGAACATTATCAGAGATTGATAGATATCTAAACTCACAGCGAAACAATAATAGGATAAGAGTACTGACTTTGATTACTACCTTGGAACTAATGGTATTCCTTGAATAGCAGATTGTCACTTCAACATCGAGCATGATAGGAAGAAGACTCTCCAACAACAAAGCACATCCAGCTCCAGTGACATGTTTCTCTAAATTCTACCCTGTGGGTTGTAATGAGGAGGGGGTCAGAACAACGTTTAGTGATTGGAAAAATATAAACTGTCCCATAACATGAACTTATATCGATAAGTTTCCATTTAATTGTTATGTCCATTATGGTTAGCAATTCTAATCTAACCATGCATTGCACACACGGCTACATACTTACCCCTTCCTAAGGTACCAAATACTAATGAAGCCGTATCAACCACCCAATACTTCCAAACCCATTAGCCACTTAGTAGTTCTAAATATGAAATGGCCTTCTATAACACTTTTAAAAAGAGAAATAGGCAGACTTTTCCATTTAAGACCTTAATCAAGATAGGCCCCATCATTTAAGACCTATTCCCAAGGTGGTTTCCTAACAATGTTGCGAATGGTTGGTGGGTCCTAGCTAAAAGACCTTTAACCACAATTTAAGGCTTCCGACACTTAGTGTCCAACTATTACCGCATCTATCCCCGATAAAATTATAGCCATGTAATAAACAATATCCAAGCCACTTAATACCTCCAAGTGGAAAATAGGCAGACTCTGGTCATTTAGGACCTTAACTAAGGTAGAAAAGTTCATTTAAGACCTATCCACGGGGTGCTCCTAAATGGTACTATTGTTATTATGCCTTAGCAATGTGAGAGACTCTACCCAAGCCACTTAATACTTCCAAATGAAAAATAGGCAGACTCTGGCCATTTAAGACCTTAATTAAGGCAGACTCCATCATTTAAGACCTATTTCCATAAGCGTGCTTCTCAATGATACTATCTAGCTGTCATTACTTGGATATCTCATTGATCTACTTAATACTTCTTTTATAGGAAAGAGGAGGACCCGACAGTCACTTAAGACTCCAAACTTGAAGCGAACCCTTCCCAAGATATCCACTCTCAGTCTTTAATTATAAAGATGGCATCTCATTAGGTTACTTCTTTCAGTAGGGAGGCAGACCCTGCTGCCACTTAAGACCTCAACACTGAAGTAAATCATTTTAGAGACATCCTTATTTATTTATTTGAAATCTCACTAGGTTACTTAATACCTCCATTTAGGAGATAGGCGGACCCTTCAACCACGTAAGACCTCAAACTTGAAGCAAACCTCTATAGAGATATCCCTTACCACTCCTAATTCGAAATTTAGACCATTTAATACCTTCCAATTAAGAAAGCGGGCCCAAATTTCGCACGTCATCATGGGTCCTAGGATTAGTGAGTAGTAAGTACACCCGACTGGTGGTAACCTCGAAGTGAAGGGCAGTCTTTCATCGAATGACCCTATTGACATGGCATTTCTAACCTACTAAGTACAATTAACCATCCTAAGTCTTTGCTTATATTATCTTAGGTAGACATTGGACTTAGTTTAGTAATTCCCTTTTTATTTAAGGCAATAAGATTAACCTTAAATATTTATTTATCCAAAAATCCCCGTTTATTGCTCATAAATGTCATTTTGTCCATAAAATCATAACGGACATTTCCTAAGACAATTATGTATGATTACTAATTTCAAATTAGTAACCTTTTATATTAATTCCATTCTTAATAGTCCCGCTAATCTATTTACCCTATCAAATCATTGCAACTCCCATGTTATTACCATTTATTGGAGTTATAACCTTTAAAATTCTTTTTCCATCAGCTAATCATCCTAAACGCGAATAATATGTTCAAGCATCGTTATTAGCTTTATTTAATTATTATATGTAACAACCCAAAATTCTGGTCATTTGATTTTAAATGTTTAACTAATTTTAAATGTTTAAATAATTGAATTTTAGAATTTAATAACTTATAATTCAAATATGGGAAATAATTAAATATTTGAATTATGGAATTAAATTTTAATTACATGGATTTAATAATTTTATTTAACTTCATTTAATTAATAAATAATATTGGTGAATTCAATTTGTAAATTTATTTACAAATATAAATAGACCGGATAAATATCAATAATTTTGTAAAATTAGCCTTCCGGGGCACAGTCTTGAATTTCAACGAAACTAGTTTTATTGGATCCGTAATAGTGAATTATACTACACCGTTGAATTTCGTGGTGATCGGACGTACTGTTTGGTCGTGCGAGATTGAAACACATTGAAATTAATATCGGAAATTTAATATAATAATTAGGTTGTAGCTACCCTGGATTTTCGACTCTCGAAAATCGACATAAATACGTTCACTATATAACATGCTGAATATTCAAGTATCGGAAATACCGATTGCTAGGGGTAAAGAAGAGAAAGATAGAAGAAGAAATAAAAAAATAACAATACAGAATCTCACAATCGCAGCAGAACAAAATAATATATAATAGCAGATTTATATACAAGAGAATCTATAACTGTCAATATATATATACAACCGTCAGAGTACAACAATCAATACATTAATATGCACAGTTATCTACAACTTGTCCTCACCAGTGTTGATTATATAGTTTACACACACATAGCAGAATATAATCGAGTACGAGTATACGTCTCTGACATCCAGCTCGTCTCCTGAGCTTCATAGTATCCTAGCCTGAATCTGTAATACTCGGTCTGACCCGAGCATTATAATAAAATAACACCTGAGTCAGTCTGGAAAACCAGCGTGAGAAAACACACTCAATTATTATTAACTTTTATCAAAATCCTTTGAAAATAAAGGTATCTCACAAGACCACGTCACACATAAACACGACGGGTTTTTCCCTTACGATAACCAAAACATTTGATATCAAAATCTTCTGATATTATAATAGTGTCTATAGAAAGTAAATTAGTAAATATCTGAAATGCTTGCATCTCACGTTTTAGCATAATTGGGCACAATCAAAACCGTACAGGCTCATAGTGGATATTGGATTCCATACAATGACTGGGCTACCGGGGTACTGCCCGTCACATTACACCTCTAGAAAAATATACCGAGGATCTCGCTGGCATCCCTTGCCAACACAAGAATGGCCTAACCCTAACCTGGATAGTACTGAATATGTTATCACCCCGGGTGTTACCACCCTTATCGAGCGCTCTTCTTTTTCCATGCACAACCATATCCATAATTTTTATATATTCGAGGGTATCTAGAAAGGTGACAACATACCCTAATTGGGTATGACCCACTTAGCCATGCTGCATCTCCCTTATTTTAGTCATTCTCGGTTGATGAGGCTTTAGGCTACGTTTACCTTTCAAGAATAATTCCACTTAGAATGCTCATCGTCCTCCAATGACGTTGTTCTGATAGCATTCATACATACAAGTTGTCCTAGGTCTGGACAAACCGAGTCACCATCTTCACCATCTTTACGATATCACCATTCGTAATGCTCAAACCGGATCGAAGTGGTTTTCAGATAATTAAATCTGATCCCGGTCTCTTAGAAACGATCAGCGAATTTGGCCAAATTTGATAGTCGGTTATTTAACTATCAAATAACATCCATATGCGGTCACTAGGCCTTATTTTATAAATCTTCAAACATTTATTTCAAAATATATTTACAAAGATGTATATTCGAATTTCTTTCAATATTTCGATATTTGGAAACAAATTCAAATACTTAAATCCATAACAGGATATTTCCAAACCATCTCAACACTTAGAAATATTTCCAAATTTCCATTTTAATACTTAGGAAAATATTATAAGTCTTATTTTCCAAAATCATTTCAAATATCAACATTTAAGAGAATATTTTGTAACTTATCCCATAAGTCTCCGGAATCATTAATAAATTCCTTCTTACAATTTCTAAAACCGATTTATACTCTTTTATAAATCCAACCAACAATTTATAACTTCTTTTATGAATTCAGATTTCATTTTCGAAGTTCCTATATTAAAATTCCATTTTCTCCAAGTCCCTTATAAAATTCCTCTTGTCAAAATCATATCCATTTTATAAACCCCTTTTATGAATCTCGAGAGAATTTATAAATAAATTTTCAATCACTTCAAAACTCTCTATATATATGATAAGTGTTTTTAAAGAGTAATAATTTATTTTTAAAAACAAGTTTAAGTAATTATTTAAAATATTGAAACACTTTATATAACATCGACAATTAATTTCCAATTCATTTTTAAATAAACTAATTGATTTACAAGGCTGATTATAAAAATTAGAATTTATTTCAATAAATATTAAATACTTGAAACTAACTTTTTGAAATATCTTAATCTAAATAATAGTTTTTAAGCTACATAGTATAATAAATAAAAATCTCATTTTAAAACAATTTTAATTTCTTGAAAAAAATTCATTTTAAAATCCAATATTGCAATTTTAATTTATAAATCCCTCTCGATTCATATCACCACGATTTCATTTCGATTTCCTAACCCTTCTCACATTTCAAAAATAGAATCCTCTATTTTTTTCTCAAACTCGATTTTCCCTATCTCGATATAAATTCACACTGTGTATTTATATTTCCAATTTATCAACTAATATCATCTTGCCTTATTTATAAACATACTTTATAAATTTATAAACCTATTTGGGTTTTATTTGTTTACAAATATAATCTCATTTATAAAATTCCATTTTATAAATCCATTTCTTTATAAATCCCACTTATTTTTTCAAATCTATTTTAAATATCGATTTTAACTTCTTTTCCGTATTTTTTTCCAACATTATTGGTTTTAAAATCCATTGTTAAAAATCCTCTATGTAAATTATTTTAAAATTTCTATTTAAAATATTTTTACGAATAGTTAAGTACAACCCAAAATCAATTATTGTTTTATCCAAATCAATTTCTTTAAAATAATCCAAATTCGATATAAATATTTTTATATTCAAAATCTCCTTTTAAATTCTTCCAAATTCAAAAATAATATTTTATGGTATTTAAAATACCAAAATTATGGCCAGTGCTACTATAGCATCCAAAAATTCAATCACAACAAAATCTATATTAGATTGTTCATACAAATCATATATCACTATATATGAAATTTAAAATCATCATTTTTGAGAAATCCAGTTGGATCCTTCTAACCTATTTCCCTGCATCCACAGATGTTAGATAACATAAAATACCAATTCCACTTCGAGGGGGATATCGCGGTAATATAGGGTCATCTGCTATTATGTGGGGCGCATAGGGTCTCATTCGCGCCAATAGGCGGGAAATATATCCAACTACTAATATATATACTACTACTATATATATATATTATAACATTCAACTGATAATAAAATATCAATTCATCCAAACATCCAATAATTAATTTTAATTGTTATAAATTAAATCCAGCAATCCAAAAAATAGTGAGATTTACTCACCTTGATTTTTAATTGCAATCCATCCCATTTTAATCCAATTGTAGATTCCGCAGTTACAAATTCCACAAGACTAATTCTGTTCGATTGAACCTCGTATAAGAAAATTTCAAATTACATAAATTAACGATTTCAATTTTTAGTTATAATTAATCAGCAAATCACTTATTTTAAACAAATTGCTTACTAACGAATTTTCCAATAGGTTAACTCATGATTAACATTAATTAAAATACTTGAAATTAAATTACCTAACATAGTCCTTCCCTCTCGACATCTACTGTCGATTCCAGAAACAACCGCAAAACGGAATGATGGAAAATCACTTAGTGGCAGTCTGCTTTACGCTTCTTGTAGGTCTCGACCATCTTATCGACCCCAAAAACTAATCGCACTCCAGCCTACTGTAGTTCGCAAAACCCACGCGACCCAGCAAAATTCGCATTCCTCCATCGACGACCGCCGCTTCCACCTTCCAGCCCCTGCCAACGCGTGTTCACTCACGCGACCAAAACCCCAAACCTCAATGCAAAAACCCTAGCTTCGATCCTCCAAAAACCCTAGTGAACGGCTGCGCCTCCTCCCACCAACCATGCTAGCCCTACCGCCGCGTACCCATCGTCCCTTCTACCTCCGCCTTTATGCGCGCGAGAATGAAGACGCGACCAGCTAAGCTCGAATTGAGACAGACCCCCCTTCCATCGCGATCGTTGCCAAAGTCATCAGCCTCCTCGCGATTTGATTTTCATGATTTTTTTTATTTTATGATTTTCGTTTTCGTTTTCTGGTTTGAATTCCTGAAAAAGAAAAAGGAAGAAAGGATAAGATATACGTGATTTAAACCAGGGGCAAGCGTCTCGAGTATGTTTTTAGGTCGGCTGATGGAGATTGACCTTTGATTTGATTTCATATTTATCTACCTAGAATATCACGTATTTATATACAGGGAAACTTCGAACTCCTATTGAGGCATGCCACCTAGCATTCCTAATGTTATACCGCTATTCCGGACCTGATGGAACAAGTTTCGAGCCTCAACTCGATCCTATGGAGAAGATCGCTTTTTAATCAGCTATTAAATCAAATTCAATTAAATTATTTCTAGGCGTTTCTATTCCGTACGACCAACGTTAACTCCAAATGCTACAAAATTTGAAATCCAACAATAATACACTATTACGGATCCGATGGAACTGGTTTCGTCGAATTCTGAGATTGTGCCCCGGATCGCTATTTTAACGCGTCGATTAAATCATTAATTTCAAAAATTGACAAAATCAGTAGAAATATCAGTTTTAAAATCTTACTATCAAAATTATAATCCCAAATCCAGTATTTAAACCATTTAAATATTCAAAATTAAATGACAAAAAAATCCGGGTCATTACATAGGTCTAAAAACCTACCTTCTACATACAATCGAATTAGACCTCAGAACAAGTTCCATTGTGTTCGGAATAGGGGTATAGCATATAGAACGCTAGGCGGCACGCCTCGTCTGGAGTTTGAAATTTTCGGTGTGTTTTATTTAAAACTTTAAAAATAAAATAATATGTATATGTACATATACACCTTTATTTTGGCCATAACTCCCACATTCTCTACCATACTGTGCCCATACCCCTGTATGCAGACCCATATCTCCCCACTCTTTTTATACATTGTCTATAAAACGAGATCAGAGCTTCTTTTCCCATTTCAAGAATTCAAAAATTAAATTATGGATATATACTAATTTAAAAATCATGGAAAAATCATATTTGAGCTCGTATGGTCTGCAGCTTTGAATCTATACCCATTGTAAAGCATGTCATGATTTTCGGAGTTCAACTTTTGTCATGGGAGCTAGGGTTGGAATTTGTGGGGATTGTGGTGTCGATTGATGAATCAGAGCTTGGATTTGGTTTCGAGATGGAGATTATCACCTAGACGCGAATTATCGGAGAGAATGATGGGATTTTGTGATGCGCAACCTATAGGGTTTGGGTAGGTCAATTGTAGGTCGGGATGGGAGGGTTGAGCGTGATCGTTCCATCGTGGTGATAGGCTGGTGTGGTTCGACGAGAGAAGTCCATCGGTGCAATCTGTTCGTCAAACGGAAGCCTGTAGCTTTGTATCACTAATTTTTGTGCATGAGCGTGAATTGGTGTCAGCGTGCACGTTACTGGAATGATGTTGGAAGAAGATAAAGAGATGTGTAGGGAGAGGTCGGATTCGAACGCCGTTTTTTAATTTAGATTATCTATAACTTATAAAATTCATATCTCACTCATACGAGGTCGGATTCGAACGCCATTTTTTGTGTTGGACTCGTGTCATCAGGATCTACGCAATGAAGTTAGTTTGGTTGCATTTGGAGCTTGTGGGAATTTAGGCTAAAATCGAACGGCCGTTTGGTTTTAGTGCAAAATTGGAACGTTTTGGCGAAAACAAAAATCAATGTGAGTTTCACTCACATTAAATTTTATTATAGCATATCTATGATATTAAAAACGTTTATTGATTGCTTGGATGTCAATTAAATTGTTTGATTGATTGTTTGGTTGAATTTCCATTTGGAAAATGGATGACATAATTATTTGATTGTTATATACCCATATAATTATCTATATATTATCCATAACCATTGTTTTGTAGGGAAATCTGTAAAGAGATCCTGGAGGATTTCCCACCAATAAATTATTCATTTTTATATTTATGCTGTTATAATTAAAATAAATCCCGATATTCCATTTAAATTGTTAAGTACCATTATAGCAACTTCGCTATATCGTCATTTATAAAATTTTATCCCCAAAACCTTGTCATATGAACTTGAGCTTGTGTTTCCGCTAAACAGAATATTAAAATTCATTAATCATTTTTATTAATGACAATTTACAATAATTAATCATTTTAACTAATGATTTTGAAATTAGTTAACCAATTTAATAAATGACGATTAAAATTGGTTTACCTTTAGATTAAATAATCAATTTTGCTAATGATGTTTTATACTTAATTAATCGTTTTAACTAATGATTATTTCAGTTTAATTAATTCTTTTAATTAATGATAATGGAATTTAATTAATTTATTGAACTTAATTAATTATTTTAATAATGATAATTGAAATTAATAATCATTTTACTTAATGATATTTAAAAGTAATTAGTCATTTTAAATTATGATATTTGACTTTTATTAATCATTTTAATTAATGATTGTTTTAAATTTAACTAACTGTTTTAACCAACGATATTTGGAATTTAGTTAAATCACTTTAATTGATGATGTTTTATAATTAAAATAAATCATTTTAACAAATGGTATTTTAATTAATTGTTTTAACTAATAAGGCTTAAATTTAATTAATCCAATTAATTTATGAATATTTGAACTTAATTAATTGTTTTAATTAATGGAGTTTAAAATTTAACAAACTGATTTAATAAAGATTTTTAAAGTTAATTTATTGATGTTATATAAGTGTTTGGAAACAATTATCTATTTTATTAAAGATAATAGATTTGTTTATTTAAAAGAAATTTTAAATGTGAATAATTATCTTTCGGGATAATTAATATTGTTTTAAAGTTATAGAAAGGAATTGGAACTCAATTATTAGGATGTTAAGTTGGATAATCTTCTAGGTGTTCGGTCTGATGTTGGTTTAGGCCTTCGGGGTCGCGCACTTGGAAAATTATTCTCTCAACGTTTCAAAAATCAAGAACAAATTCTAAAAGTGTTTTACCATGGTGGAAATATGGAAATCAAGCACAAGCTCAGTTATGTTTTAAAAGTAAAAGTTTGATTCGTTTGTGGAAATGAATTATTTTCGTAAAGCGAATCACTTATATGGAAATGATTTACTTGTATAATTTGCACTTTACATCAAAGAAGTAAACTTGTCGCTATTTCAAAAGTTAAGAGTAATCGTCGGACATGACTTTAGAGGTAACAATACCTTGACTTGTCTGGTATTATTGTTAACCAAGAAAAAGTACAATTTGAATTCAATGAGTGGTGATAAGTAAACAAGTCTTAATTTCCATATACGATCGTTTTATATCCTCGATAGTTGTATCTCAGCTATTGGTTACTTCAGCTTCTTTTTTATTATCATTCTAAGATGATTTGTTGCTCCATTGAGCTTTGTTATCCTTTATTGAAAATGACTAAAACCAAGGCACGAAAAAGGGGGGCACACCATCCAAGTCATTATGGTGCTTCGTCATTCTAAGACGATTTATCGCTCGTTTTGAGCACTGATATCCAACACCGGAAAAGCTAAAACCAAGGCACGAGTGGGAGCCAAGCCATGTGGGTCGCACCCATCAGGGTAAGTTCACATCATCTAGAGAGGTTTCGACATGCATGCATTGATGTGAAACATTCAGATGCTCATGTGAAGCGGGGTCCAGCTTGGAAGTTCCCGAAGTGATGCGTGTACTCTCAAGTATATTTTATCTAGAGGTATCTTTCGTGGAAGGGGGGAGCACCCTCCTAGCTACGTTAGATACATTCATTTTACTGATTTGATTCGAGCCTTTAAATCAGTTTTTTGTAATTACAACGGGAAGAGTCAACCACCCTTTACGATATTTTATTATAGTTTTTCAGTCCATTCTATCAAGTTTGGATTGTTACCTTATTTAGTCCATTCTATCAAGTTGGACTATTTTCTTTGTTCTGTCCAGTTTGGATTTTACTTGGTTCATTTCCATTCTTTTAAGTCTGTTTAATATTAATTATACCCATTCCTATTTGGATTTTTTCTTGATATTTATTTCCGCTCTTTCCTGTATGGATGTTATTTTTATGAGGTAAAAGCACGTTCCGCATTAGCGGTGTGGTATCAAAGAACTTTTCTATATGTTCCCTATTATTCGAATTATATCACGCTGGTATTTCTAGACTGATCCGGGTGTTATTTATTTATAATGCTCGGGTTAGACCGAGTATTTTTCCCAGGTTGTCCATGGTGTTATGGGGGTTATGAAGGGGAGCCGAAGATTCATCTATCATAGTATTTTATTTTCTGCTGTATTATATAGTATACCTATCGGCATTTGTAATGTCGGGATTTTATAACTGTCCAGCTGATAAGGTTTGTTTTTAACTCTGATATACTCTGTATGTACGGAGTGACAGTTTCTACTGTCCTTTTTATATTATATATTGTCGATTCCGCTGTGAGATTTTTTTATCTGTTCTTTTCTTTTTATTTAACCTAACAATCTGCCTTTTTGTTGATTGGATGCGCGACATTGGAACACAGTGGTAGTGTTTGGTGCTGACTTTTGATGCTTAAAATGGCGGGTCGATACTGGATGGTATCAGAGCGGGAGGTTAAACGACAACCTTGGTTTTGGTAGGGTTTGGCTCACTAGAGATATGGTAAGCGATACCCTAGAATAAGTTTGAGAGTATTATATATACGAGAGCGTATTTGTTAATGTTATAAAAACGTATTATGTTAATTGGTCTATTGAGTTTTTTTGAATTCTGGTCGAGACGTAGGATGCTACGGTATCGATAGGGGTTTCGAAACACTCGACCAAGGCCAACAGACATGGTATTGAAATTTTTAAAAATTTAGCAAATTAATATTTTGCCTAGGATTATATTATATATATATATATAAAGGAATGATTTTCAAAACTCTATATAGTTATATAGTGTGTTGGCTTAAATGTGATAATATCTATTTATTATCACTATTGTTTGTTCGGTTATGCTTAATTTATATAAGAAGCATCGAATTTTTTTGTTAATTACAAATATATGCTCGGTTTAATTAGGAGCATTTAAATTTTGACTTAAAACGAACCCTTTGTGAATTGATTTTCACAATTTGACTACAAAGGTGTTTGGATAAAATGTTTGCTTGAAAATTCACCTTTTAGTAATGGTGGGTTAAGAATTAAACTTTATAAAAATTTGTTAATATAATCTAAATAGTGGGATAAGATATTTAGAGAATAAATATTCGAGATACTTGTATTATAATAAAGGAGGATTATTGTAATATGGAATGATTTTTATATAAAGAATTTTTTATATATATTTAGTTTGTAAAATGTGTTTAAAAAGGATTTTTGAATCTAAATCCCGGAATTTTTGAAAATAATTTCAAAGAAATTTTTGAGAAATGAAATAGTATTACTTATGAAAGTATTTAAAGTTAAAAATATTTTGTGAAGTAGAATTTTAAATGAAATGCATTTTCTTTGGAATAATTAGGAGGAAACCATTTTGATTAGCTTTGTTGTAATTTGAATAATCTTCTAAGTGATGATCGGATGTTTGCTTAGGCGAACGTTGTGGAGTACTCAGTAAATTATTCTTTTTATCATTGTGCGATTGAAATGAGTTCAAATCCGAATAAACCCAAAGTGAGTTTTAATAAATAAATTGTTTAAAGCTATTTCATATGAAAATATATGCAGTATGCTTTCAAAAAAATCAATTTTGAAATTAGAATCGGGTATCTAATTATTAAGTTCCCTATAAGGGAATTAGTTTCAGAACAAAAGGCATTTCTAATTAGAGATTTGTTTTGATAAATGGGACTTTTTCCAGTAGACAAGATATAGGATAATCTAACACGGTTAAATTGGGTTAAATTAAATAAGAAGGTTTTGATAAACATTGTTTTATTAAAATCGTATAATTGTTTAAACATCTTAGTAATGTAAACTATTTGTTGATTGGGTCAACCCATAAATATTATTCGTCTTAACACTCTAAGCTAAAAAGGCTAATAGGTTGACTCAGTTTTAAGAAAACCATAATTTGATTTGATCTCCATTTAGATCTTTGAAAAGGTTAAAAATAAATTTTGTATTGTAATCTTAGGATATAAAAGAATATTATACAAGTAAATAAAGTGGAATAATTTATGATTTGAAGTTTTGTAAAGAAATGACGTTATAAAATATTTTAAAACTTGGTTGAGAATTTATGAAATAATTAATAAATAATTTTAGTATTGAATAAAATACTAGGTGAAAATATAAGTGATTTAGGAAAAAATTTAATATAATTAAGAAAATAGTAAAATATAGAGTATAACTTTCCATTTTGTCCGAGTTAATTTGGATAATCTTCTAACCAATAACCAAAGGCTAATGAGCAAAACGGTACGCTTAGAAAATTATCTATATGTTTGGACAATTAAGAAAGTTTTGAACCTAAGTTAAAATTTGTTTGTTAGTCATTTGAAAATTTGAAACAATGTTTAGTGATAAGTTTTCCCTTATGGAATTTGATTGACTGTTAGTGTTAGTTCATTCCTTCATGGAATTCGATTGATTAGATTTGATTGAATTGAGTTGATTGGCTATGTGATTTCATATATCATTGTCTATAAAGTTTAAATTTATAGACAAAGGATTTTAAATTGTTGTTATTAGGACCTAAATCCTGGTGATTTTGAAAAAAGAGATTTTTGAAGATTTTGGAAAGGAAAAGATATTTATTCACTCTAGTTTATGTTTTTGGAGGAAACGGAATACCACCGGACGCTCCATGTTGTTTTGATTCTAGAGTTTCACCATACTTTATTAGGAGGAATCCCACTCCTTGTCATTTTGATTTTGATCTTTGATTTTTATCATTTGAGAAATTTGAAAATAAATTTTTGAATTGAAAAACCCGAGTATTTATATCTAACTTTTTCATTTGAAATAATTGGATGCATAACACCTATTACAGAATATTCTCTGTACTTTGTCACATATGATTGAGATATGGTTGTTGATTGCATGTAGATTTATATCAAACTAGTTTTTTGCATGTAGAATTACCTCACGTTGCTTTTGTCAGCCTGATTATCTTTTAGATTTTGTAAATACATGTAAGCAAGAGATTCTGACTTGACTTCTTGCGCACCTGCATTTGCATAGAGATAATAAATTACCTGCCAAAATATAAATCAGACGCAAAAAGGTATGTAATAAATTTAGAAAATTAAACTGGTTGATGATTTTGTACCCCAGATATGGGAGGTCACTTAGCTTTTGTTTTCTTTGATTGTTTTGGAGCCCGTAGATGCGATTTGTAGTTGTATCGATCGAGTCACGCAAAGGAGACACTACCAAAATTATCCAAAAATTTAAGAATTAGAATTTTTTTAAGAATTTTGGGAAAATATTTGAAAACTAAAAATTTGATTTTCTAAGTTATATCTTGGAATGAATAAATGAATGAATGTGAGAGATTAGTTGCTATAGGTGAATGGATTTAAAAAATTTGGAAATTTTGGAATCTATCTAGCTAATTTGTTTTGAAAAGTTAATAAGTTAAATAACTCATTTTAAATTGGTAATTTTAAAATTAAGGGTTTGGAAACATTTTCTTCCTTAGGAATTTCGGGGACGAAATTCATTTAAGGAGGGGAGAATGTAACAATCCAAAATTCTGGTCATTTGATTCTAAATGTTTAATTAATTTTAAATGTTTAAATAATTGAATTTTAGAATTTAATAACTTATAATTCAAATATAGGGAATAATTAAATATTTGAATTATGGAATTAAATGGATTTAATAATTTTATTTAACTCAATTTAATTAATAAATAATATTGGTGAATTCTATTTGTAAATTTAACTCCATTTGGAGTGTTACCTTATTTAGCCCATCGATCAAGTTGGACAGTTTTCTTTGTTCTATTCATTCTGTCCAATTTGGATTTTACTCGGTTCATTTCCATTCTTTCAAGTCTAGTTTAATATTAATTATACTCATTCCTATTTGGATTTGTTCTTGATATTTATTTCTGCTCTTGCCTGTATGGATGTTATTCTTGTGAGGTAAAAACCCGTTCCCCATTAGCGGCGTGGTCTCATAAATTTTTTATATATGTTTCCCATTATTCAAGTTATATCACGCTAGTATTTCCTGACTGATCCGGGCGCTATTTATTTTTAATGCTCGGGTCAGACCGAGTATTTTTCCTAGGTTGTCCACAGTGTTATGGAGGTCTTGAAGGGGAGCTGAAGATTCATCTATCGTAGTATTTTATTTTCCGCTATACTTTCTAGTATACCTATCGGCATTTGTAAGGTCAGGATTTTATAACTGTCCAGCTGATAAGGTTTGTTTTTAACTCTGATATACTCTGTATGTTTGGAGTGACAGTTTCTACTATCCTTGTTATATTATATATTGTTGATTCTGCTATGAGATTCTGTTTTTCTCTATTCTTTTCTTTTATTTACCCTAACATTCTGCCCTTTTATCGATTGGATGCACGACATTGGAACACAGTGGTAGTGTTCGGTGTCGACATTCGATGGTTAAAATGGTAGGTCATTACATTATAAGTGCAATATTACGTACAAATATTTACTTTTATCAAATATGTTCTAGTTAATCTTTACTGGAATATACTTTTCCATGTTAAATTGTTGGAATCATATTTAAAAAGATTATCCGCTATAGTTTCCATAAATTAATCCAAAACAAAAGATTTAACTCTAAAATATAAAAGATTACATCGTTTGAAATTACAAGGAATAATCGTTTTCTTAGTACTGAAATACACAGTGTAAACTGCCATGAATTCATGCTTTACTCATCTCTTTCTCTTTCTATTTGGACTATTCCTTGTTAGATCAAACGCTGTATTTTACTAAAAGGGAAAGAAATCAAACTAATTTACAAATATTAAATGGATCTAAATTCCAACATTCCAAATGTAGAAAGTATACATTTCAATAACATTAGGGTAATAATCCAAATTTATAACATTATTACACAATCTACTTCAGATCTGGAATAAATTTCACTCAAATCAATATTCTAAATTCATACTTTAGGGACTGATTTCCAGATCAGGTTGTATATATTGCAAAATCAATTCATAGATAAGAATACGTAGACGATATTTATTATATTCAGATCTTATTCAATTCATTGCCTACAACTCATATACAATTATCCAATTAGGCAAAAAAATCAAATAAACATCAACGGGACAATTTTCATATCATAACAATCTATAAAATTTCCCATCCATCGTTTAAAAGCGATCCAAATCTCCAGATCTGAAGTAGAACTTTTGATTCATCTCCATCCTTTTTACTCACAGAGATATGTATAAAAGCTTATATAGATACATTAGAATTACAGATTTGAGAAGAGATTTAGGATTGGGGGAGAAAATGGATACAAATATGCATGCATGCATACATACATGCATATATATATATATATATATATATATATATATATATATATATATATATAAATTACCTTAAATACGCATATGGTTGATTCTCCTCTTCTCCTATTTATTAGATTTCTACACTTTTCCGATTTGTATGAATATAGTTAAAAATATCTTATCTTTATAATTTAGAAAGAAAGTGGAGAAGTGGAAATGACAGAGCTTTGCTACTGCATCCATAAAAATATGAGAAGAGAAAGGAGAGCTAGGCCTGAATTTATAGGCGCTAGAATCAACCAGAACTATTCCATTTAAAATATTAAATCCGGACAGTTGTGGCCTAGGGTTATTGTAGCCACCAAGTCACCGTCGGTCGCCCGCTTTTGGGTCACCAGTCGACCGTTGGGGGTCGATCGTCCCTAATAACGGGTTGACCTGTGGGCCTGGGCAATTAATATAAAATCGTTAATTTTTCATATTTAATTATTATCGTTTCGAATTCATTTTTCGTCCGTAGCTTATTAGTTTGGACTTCGATCGCAAAATTCCAAATATGAAGTTTGCTCAGAATTGCGCCACGAACGCAATGGTGCAAGTTTCGTGTTCAAATTCCATTGTTTGCACAAATGCCATTTTTGGAGCCTTATTAGTTAACTTACTAGCTAATTAAATAACGAGCACCAAATTATGGGATGTTACAATATATATTTATTTGACATCTATTTTGATTCATATATGATTAGAATAGATGTATATACCATGAATTCCTATATACAGGGTTTAAAACATCAGAGTTTAAAACAGAATACAATAGAAATCTCAAATATAGAGTAGTCTCAAATACAAAAAGTAATTAACAATACTGAACATAAGCAACTAGAAATAATAGAAAGCTGAACAGAGATGAGAATGATCTTCAAGCAAAGCTCCAATCTACAAAGGTGAGTCTCAACTGCTGTGACACTCAGTCTGACCCAAGCATAAAGCAAAACACAAAACACAAAACACTCGAGTCAGGATTAACATTCTTATACTAATAAATTCAACTGAAGTGAAATGTCAACTGAAATACAAGAAACTTAAAGGATGTTTGGGATTTTCATCCTTTAAGGATCCGTGGAACTATCTACTATGTAGTAATATACGCTATTATAATATGTCTATCAGTACAGTAAAGTATTAAAATAGCGTTAAGGCGTTACCCATATCCCCCTTAACACATTTTATATATTCCCGTAGTCTATACAGTACCGTAAGCTCCACCAAAACAGTGGTTTACTCAGAGGGCACTCCATAGGTACGGTACAAACCAAACTCGTAGAAGGTGCGATAAGGCATGTGATAAGGCACGCGAGACAATGCCCAGGGTAGGATTCTACTGTTTTGCGGATCCAGACGGGTGGTAACGCATAGCAGCTACTACTTCCCACCTCGAGACACACTCCCAAATCAAAGGTGCACCCAATTAAATCACAAAGTAATAGAATAGTATCGAAGAAATGTGCCCGATAGGAGGAATGACCTCACTTGGCCCGGCGTGGCTCTTGTTTTAGCCACATCAAGCTGACTCGCGGGAGTCAGGGCTTCGTTAATACCTCATACAAAATCGTTGCCAAACCATCCTACTTCTTTCTGGAATCTCCACCATGTTAATACCTCATACAATATCTTATTTCCATCAATTTAACTGATTTAAATTGAAATTGAAAATTGCACAATAGAATTAACTTTCATATTTTCCAATGAAAATTTGCCATTTGCTATGTTTTAATAGACGCATCTCAAATATCAAATTTTCATTGCAAAATTTTATTGTTACATTTTCAAGAAAAATTTCAGTTAACTACGTTATAAAAATCGTTAAAATTTACGGGTCGTTACACTCTTCCCCACTCAAAACTTTTCGTCCCTAAAAAGAAACGAGATAGGAGAATAGAAGCAACCAGAAAGAAAGATAGATTCAAAATACATACCGGATATAATAATTAATTCAAAACCATATAAATTTCATTAGCTTCTAAATTGATTTATTTTGTATACTATTCAATTACATATTAACATTACATTTTAACTATTTGAATATAGGTAAGTTATATATGTTTTAAAATGTAAATCAGTATTATACAAATAAATTATCCCAGTTCAGCTATTCCAAGTTGTTTCAATTCCATTTCTAATGTAAAACTCCAATTATTCAAAAAAATTACTTAATTTCAATAACTGAAAACCATCACTTAACACAAAACTTAAGAATAAATTTCGGTTTCACTTCAAACCATTTTGAAACAAATATACATACATATATATATATATTATACATCAAATCATACTCAGGGAATTCAAATCAATTCTATTTTCCAAACAAAAGTGTAGCAAAGCTGCTAAGTGATATCTCCACTTTGAGACTCGAAAATGAATGTCGACGATGCTGCAGTCATCACCGAAATTATTTCCTAGTGACAAAAGAGGAGAGTACTGATTTACTTCATTCAAAATTCTTTGAAAACAATTTCCATTCGAAAATACTTTCAAATAATATATTTTCAAAACTTTGAAGACCAAATTTAGAAAAACACAGGAAATTTAATTCTCAAATCCTTAATTGAAATTCATTTCATTTTCAAATCCTATTCATAAACCATGTTTTTAAAAGAAAATTCAACTCCTGATAACATACAGCAATAGTTAATGGTTTACAAAATAATAAATAATAATCTAGTATTATCATTTCAAACACCAATTCATTTAACTATTTAATTTAAGAAAATTATACTTATATATATATAAAATAAAATCATACATAAATTATATTTCATTTAACAAATTTTGAAAACAATATCGTGTTAGTTTGCTCTGTTCAAGTGTTTTGGAATTCCTATCGACAGCATGGGCCGGACGAATCGGTCGAAACCCCAAATCAACCTTAACAACTCAAACAATACAATATAAAATATTTTTATATCAATTACAAATACTCCCTCACAGGATAATTCAAGAATGGATTTTTAGAACAAGGATAGAGATTCGAATTAAGAGGAACCCTAATCAATTGAAATTCCAACTAAGAAGATAGGTTCAAAAGGAAGATAAGATAATTAAATTACAAAAAAGAAAAGATGGATCGACTTTTATAAATCACGTCGACCTTAACCGAGTCAACCGAGATGTAGAAAGGACAAGAATACCATTAACGAAAATGGGAACAAACTTGGTGAGAACATCGCGGAAAACGCGATTCATAAGATCAATGAAGAAGGCAGGAGCATTGGTTAATCCAAAGGGCATGACTAACTATTCATAGAAACTATTTGTCCGGGAGGTAGGACAACAGGTTGAACTCCAGAAATAAGATTGATGCGGAATTCAATTTCCCGCTTGGGAGGAAAAGGAGTGACTTTACCAAGACATCCAGAATAGATGGACAACAGGGTGGAGTCAAGATCACTAGGCTGACCATCAAACGAAAGATGGAACTGCCTGCATAATCCTGAGGCAATCGACATTCGATCATAAGAGGATTACCCGAGTTGTCTATTAGAGAAACGGTTCGGACTTTGAAAGAAATGACAACATCGAAACCGAGGACATAGAAATCTCTGGTGAATCGACGCCTGTCGTAAAGGAGTTTCACCCCTCTACAAATCATTCTAAGATTGGTGGGACCACCGATAGGATTGATCACACATAAAGATGAAGTTGACAGTTGAGGTTGGAGTTATGGGATGCTCCAGTATCAAAAGAAAACGAATAGGAAAGGAAAGGATAGATTTCGGAAAAAGGGAAAAGTTCCAAAATTCAAAAGGAATCCCAATCCAGGATGAAGAATTTCAAACTCGAGCGAATATGATTCTATAATTGAATTTACCCTATATGCTAAGTTTTGCCTAAACCAGATCTCTGATACAACTTGTAACGATGTGGTATTTCGAACTATTCAAATCGACAATCATCCACTCATGTCAGACTTGAATTGCTCAAAACAACACTGTTAATTTATGCAAAACTTAGCATATACAGTAAATAAAATCAATCACAGAATCACAAACACAGAGTAATATAACAATAAGCATCAGAATAGATAAATAGTAGTTCATGAAGCTACTATAAAAAAAACATCAGAGTTTAAAACAGAATACAACAGAAATCTCAAACATAGAGTAGTCTCAAATACAAAGGTAACTAACAATATTGAACATAAGCAACTGGAAATAATAGAGAGCCGAACAGAGATGAGATAGATCTTCAAGCAAAGCTCCAATCTCCAAAGGTGAGTCTCAAATGCTGTGACACTCAGTCTGACCCGAACATAAAGCAAAACACAAAACACTCGAGTTAGGATTAACATTCTTATACCAGTAAATTCAACTCAAGTGAAATGTCAACTGAAATACTAGTAACTTAAAGGATGTTTGGGATTTCCATCCTCTAAGGACCCGTGGAACTATCTACTATGTAGTAATATACGCTATTATAATATGTCTATCAGTAAACTAAAGTATTAAAATAGCGTTAAGGCATTACCCATATCCCCCTTAACACATTTTATATATTCCGGTAGTCTATACGGTACCGTAAGCTCCACCAAACTGGTGGTTTACTTAGAGGGTAGTCCATAGGTACGGTACAAACCAAACTCGTAGAAGGCACGATAAGGCATGTGAAAAGGCACACGAGGCAATGCCCAGGGTAGGATTGTACAGTTTTGCGGATTCGGACTGGTGGTAACGCATAGCAGCTACTACCGCCCACCTCGAGACACACTCCCAAATCAAAGGTGCACCCAATCAAATCTGAAAGTATTAGAATGGTATCGAAGAAATGTGCCCGATAGGAGGAATGACCTCACTTGGCCCGACGTGGCTCCTGTTTTAGCCACATCAAGCTGACTCGCGGGAGTCAGGGCTGCGTTAATACCTCATACAAAATCATTGCCAAACCATCCTACTTCGTTCTGGAATCTCCACCACGTACACAGTTGTTAAAGTCGTTTTCGGTATTGGCAAAGAGTATGACAATATCTGATCCCGGTCTCTTTAACAACCAAATGCTTATTTCACACCGTGGTCATTTTTATAGTTTCAAACAGTTCATACTTCATATCAAAATATCATATCCATTTTAAAAATCATATCACTTTCGAAATCATTATTCACTTTAAAATCTTATGTATTTCCAAAATCTTAACCACAAAATAGGTTAAACAATCATGTCAAATATTCACATTGAAATCCATTAAATCTAAATCATAACAATTCCAACTTAAACAGTTTAAATATTGAAAATAGTTTATATATTGAAATAGTTATAAATTGAAAATAGTTTATATATTTAAAACAAATAAGTTATAAATTAAAAATAGTTTATATTTTTAATAAGAGTTTACACTAGAATAGTTTATATATTTAAAAAGAGTTTATACTAAAATATTTTATATGTTAAAATATATATATATCGAAAATAGTTTTAAGTTAGAATTGTATCTTCCAATTTCACAAATCAATTCAAGTTAATTTTAGTTCCAAAAATTCAAGTTTGAACGAAACCGAAGGTACTACTTCTACTATATCCATTTTGGAATCACGCTCAGGATTAAATGCAAATAGACCTTGCACTTTAAAGAGCATTGTCTTTAATTATCTTATAGATATTCCAATTCGAAACGCTAATGCCGGTTCGAAGTGGTTTTCGGTTAACATATCTGATCCCGATCTCCACGAACCGACAACGATAGTTTAAAACTGGCCTAGTTTGATAGTTGGTTTTTTAATTATCAAATAAAAACAACACTTAAATCAAGAATTTAATTCCATAGGGAAAACAAACAATGGTTAGGCATATAAGCAGCCATTAACCTCTTTAATAAATCCTTTCATGAATTAAAATCGCTTTGTAAATACTTGTATCAAAATACTTTTACAAATATATTCACAGACCCTTCATACTCTTTTTTTACTTAGAAAAATATCCATATACTTATCTCAATGTATAAATATATTCATAAAACACTACCCTTTCACTACTTAGAAAATGTATTAATACAACTCTAAAATCATTTATAAAACTCCTTGTATAAATCTCTAAAACCATTTATAAAATACTTTTTACTAACTTTTATTATAATTAAAATTCAACTCAATATTATCATCAAACACCTTATAGTCAAACTATGAAATTGATGTCACAAGGTGTTCGTACTTAATTTAACCAACAATAAAGGCTCATAAACTATCTGAGTCCAACCAATCAGTAATAAATATTAATAATCAAATATTATCATTCTTTATAAACCAAGCACGTTGTATATAACTATATTAATTTCAAAAAATTATTATTTTCATATATAAAATATAATTTAGGTAAAATTATTTCATTTACCTAATTTTCCAAACAATATTGTGTCGGTTTACCCTGTTTAAGAGTTTAGAAACACCTATCAATACAATTGTTCCTTCTGTATCGGCCAGAATTCATAACCACTCAACCGATGAATCAACACAACATAAAATATTTTTATATCACTAACAAATACGTGTTCAGACACACACACACACACACACACACTCAAACTCATCCTAGGGACTCCTTACCCTATCTCAAATGAGTTAACCCTACAAAGCCTAAGTATTCGCTCAACCTAAGCTCCGATACCATGATGTAACTCCCACCTTTTTGACCTTCAGATGTCAACACTAATACATCCATGGTATTCATGTGCCAAGCATCCAAGTGCTAGAAAATAGGTTGTTAGGAAAAAAGAATGAAATGACAGAGCAGAATCCCACAATGTAACAAGTAATATATAGTACACAACAGATCTTTACCAAATGAAAACTATAATATACATACACCAAATCAGAGTACACTAATCACTAATCATCAACCTGGACAGTTATAACAACCTATCCTCATAATTGCTGATAAATATAAACAACCAATGCAGTGGAAATAGAATATACGTGAATACGAGTTGGAGGCATCTAGCTCGTCTCTAAAGCTCTAAGTATCCACGTTGAATCTGTAAGTATGCTCGGTCTGACCCGGGCATTATAATAAAATAATACACGGATCAGGCTGGTAAACTGGCATGAGAACACACCTTAATTAAATTTTTATGTTATCAAAACCCTTCACCGTAAAGGTATCTCGTAAAACCATCCTGCACATAAACACGGAGGAGTTTTTACCTTACGAAACAATTTATAGAAATCTTTTTACTAACTTCTAAAACAATCGATAAAAATCTTTTTATAAATTTCGAAAACTATTTATAAATCTTTTTATAAATCCATAAAACTATTTACAATTCTTCTTTTATAAATCTATAAACCCATTTATAAAATTTATTCTTTTAAAAGTATTTTATAAAGATCCTTTATAAAAATTCTTTATAAAAATAACTTTATAAATATCATTCCAAAATTCCCTTTGCAAAGTCCTTTATAAAATTCCTTTATAAAGCCTTTTTAAAAAGAATTCTTATAAACTCAAACCTCATTTTTGTTTATAAACTCTTTAATAAATCTCTTTTATTAAATAAGATTCCTTTTTATAAATCAATTTATTATTTACAATTAATCAGATAAATTAATTTACTTTAAACATGCTAAATAAATAATAAATTAACTTTCCAACATCATTAATAAAATAATTTATTAGCACTAAAACATTATTAATATAATAATAGATAACTTCAATAAGTATAAATAAATAATTACTTACTTCAAAACAATATTACATAATAATAACTATTAACATCAAAACATTTCTAACAAATAATAATTATTAACTTCAAAACATTATAAATGTAATAGTTAATAATTTCAAACCTTATTAACAACACAATAATAATTAATCTTCAAACATTATTATATAAATATTAATTATCTTCCAAACATTGTTATAAATAATAATTATAAATTCCAAAATGTTATAAATAAGCAACTATTATAAATTCTAGGACATTATTTATAAATAATAATTATTAACTTTTCATAATATTAATTATTTAATAAATAACTTTTCGCAATATAAACTATTGATAAATACTTTTAAACACTATTAAATATAAATAAATAACTTTTAAAACATTTATAAATGATTTAGAAAGGACAAATAAAAAGGTTGGGCTAAAATAGAGAAGTTCAAAATTTGCTTAAATAAAAGTATTCCAGAAAAACCCTAAAGGTTAGATTTAAAATCATTATCCAAATTCAAACCCTTTCCAAGTTAAACTAGAAATTAACAGTATTTCAAAATACAAAATTGAAGCCAATAGCCATCACATCACTTAACAAATGTTGATATTAAATTTTTATCACCATAGAGATTAAGTTTTCAACATATAGCAATATCATATCTCATAGGGCTAAACAATTAGGTTTGATATTTCATAATTCATATAATAGGAGTATTATTGAAAATAAATCAACAAGGGTGAGGAATCCCATTGGATCCTTCTACAAATCTCCTGTACATCAGATAAGTCCCTGCAATTGTTTCCATATATTGACCGCTTTAAAAGCCACAATTCATCAAAACCAAACAATCAACCAAATAAAGCATCCAAGCAAACAATCAACAATTTTTATCTACTATAAAACAACACTAATTAACCAAAAAGGTGAGTTATATTCACCTAAATTCCAGATATCGCCGAAGTGTTTCAGTTCCAACTAAGATCGAACAACGTTCGATTTTAGCTTAAATTTCTAGAAGCTCCGATCTAGGCCAATCCAACTCCATAATGTAGATATCGTCGATACGAGCCTAAAGCGATAGACCTCGTTCGATTTGGACATTGTATGAAATAGATATTGATGGAATAAGATTTTATTTTTAATAAAAATAATTAAATACTTAATTACAAATTTTAAATCTTAAACGCCCACTTAAATCATCTTCCCCACTCTTAATCACTTCCCATAACTTCCTAAAGCAACTTCACCAATGTTGAAACTTCCATCATCACTCCCCTCCTCCACCGTCCATTATTCGACGAGCCAACTCTGCCGACATTCTTCTCTCCGCGAGCCCGACTTCCTCAACCTATCTGCGCCATGTTCGCTTGCCCCCAATGGAAACCGACAACTGAAACCTCCGAGGTCGTACAGTGAACACATTTGCTCTCGACACCCTGACGCCTTCAAACTCCGTCCAAAAGTGCAACCCACCACCACGAACCCTTATGCCTCAAAGCACCAACCAACGGTCATGCCCCAATATAAATCAAATCCTAAAACAGGCTTTACAAACTGACGAATCAAAAAGAAGAAGCTGTAACCTCCAAACCTTATGCCAAATTATAGATCTCACAATCTCAAATGCAAAGATCACATCCTTTAATTTTTATGATTTTAATTTAAATTTTTTGAATTTTTTGAAGGAGTAGATGTATGCTTTTCTTATCTATACGACATGTGACATTTAGGGAATGATGAATGTTGAGATAGTAGGTTTTGTCTAAGTTTTGTTTCTCCTTTTTTAGTTTATATTAAAGTTTCCGCCATTTCGCTATACAGGTTAACATATTTTATAAAATCACACCGGTTAACGTATTTTATAAAATCACACCGGTTAACGTATTTTATAAAATCACAAAAACACTGTTGTTTGCCAAAAAGCGTCAAACTATAATTTAAATATTTTTCCAATTATAAATTATGGAAAAATTAAATAAATAAAAATCAAAATACGTCGATAGAAATTGAGTCGTTATATTTAAATTTAATTTCTTATTATTTATTTGAATTGTTTATTACTATAAATAAATTTACAGAATGAATTCACCCTTATTATTTATATATTAAAAAGAGTTAAATAAGACCATTAAATCCATTAAATTAATATTCAGTTTAAAATCCAGATTTTAAACCACTATTCAAATATTAAGTTCACAATTCACATATTCAAATATATTAAATAACTCCTATATTAGGAATTCAGGTTTTAAAGCTTTTAAACCAATATTTAAAAAATTAAAATTAATTAAATATTTGAATCAAACGACCAAAATTTCCAGGTCATTACAATCAACTACATTAAACACACATATATAATTCTTAGAGTACTGTTTAATCCATTGCAGTTATAAATGTGTTTGTGACAATTAATATTGAAACACTAACTTCTTAAATGTTTCTATCAAGATGGATAGTTCAGTTGTAGTTGACTGATAGGATTATCGAAAGTTTTTTTTTAAAATATTTTCCCAAAATCAACTTTCAAATTGTTTCAAATAAATTTTGTTTAAGTTTTTTTAATTTTTTTTAATGTTCATGCATGAATTGTGCACATATCTTGCCATGCACATCAACTTGGAAATCCAGCATCAGCAGTGTCGGTTCATTAGATTCGGTCGACATGACAACACATGCTCCTCTCTTCGAATAAGATGATTGGGATAAATAATGATGGTTCGTATGACACGCGAGTTCATCTTAAATTTATTTTTTTACGGTGATGGATCGAGCTCAACACGATGGGTACGGTTGAACTCATCTAGTTATGGGGAGTGTAATGCTTTGTGGCAGCTCTTCCATTGGTTTGTAGTGGTGGAGAAAATTGATGAAAGATTAGCTAATAGGTAGCAAAGGTTTAATTTGGGTATGATGAAGGTGAGGTAAATTTTGTAAAACCCCTTATGATTACAATTTATATTTAATCTCTGAATTTTCATACATAAATAACTATTACATACGAGCTCCATTTGCACTCAATTATGTCATAAGTTCATAATTAAATTCTGAACACATTGAAATGTGACAGTTTATTATAATATTATTTCTGGTTTTGAAAGTTGAACGGTATATCATTAATATTATCATTAAATATTTATAGATCATCACCATTTACTAGAGTCGGTATGTTAAGGCATTGTTCGTTTGATTTGAATATATAATATTTGAATTAAAATGCATTATAATCCTTTAAATTTATAACAATAATTTATAAAATATTAACTTTGAATATGTGCTATTTGAATACATGTTAAAACTATTTTATTAGTTATTGTTGTAAGGATATTACTTATTCAAATATATAATATATATATATGATTGTACATGAAAATTACTTTTATTAAAATTACCATTGAATAAGTATTATTTAATTTGATAGTTAATTATCTCATTAAATATTTTGAATAAATGATGACATTGTATATCAGATTAACACTATTGATATAATGATAACATAATATCTCAAAATTCAAACCAAATTTATCCAATTAAATATTAAATATGATTTAACGTTAACAACATTATTCATGATAACATTATAGAAGATCTAGTGTATAACGAACTAAAAATGAATTTTTTGAAATTTTTTACGCTATTGCCCAATGCACCTAATCAAATATTGCTATTTGAGCCCGCGTTACGTTGGTATGAATAGCATATAAAATTTGAATTTAAGGTTAGTTTATATTTAAATTAAATATATGAATGTACGAATAAATTTCAATTTATTTTCAAATTTTGTATTCAAAAAATTTATAAATAAATTTAAAATTATATTAAATTAATATTAAATTTTATAAAGATTAAAAATAATAAATAAAATATTTTTAAATTTATATTTATATTAGTTATAAATAAACAAAATTAAAATTGTTTAAATTTTAATTTAAAAGTGATAATCGAATAAACATGAAATTACTTTGAATTTAAACTTATAAAAGTTATAAATAACAATTTAAAATAATTTTAACTATAATATGAATTATAAATAGTATAATTTATAAAAGGTTGTTGTAAAGTTGTACTATTAATTAATTGTTAACTAATAAATAAGTATGAGATTTAATATATAAATTTTATAATTAAAAGAGAATTATATATATATATATAACAAAATGATACAATTTTAATAGTTAAAATCTAAACAAAACACATAACAATTATATGGAATAAATACATATGTATAATTGTGTGTGTTTATACATAAAATGACAAATGATGCCATTGAGTGTTGTGAATACTCATTATTCCTTATATACGATAACACTCGTTACTGTTATTTTGAGATTACAAATCTGAAACATTGTTGATCTCTATTATTTATTAGAGTACTATGCATATTTATGGCTGTTAAGCACCCTCAAGCCATAAAATATTTATAGTGATGTTTGTATTATCCCTGGAATGCTAAGAACATTTTGTAACTTTATTAAGCACCATCAATGGTTACAAAATTTTCCTTAGGCAATCACAAAACGATGGGTCGGGAATACCTAATGTACTTTATGATTTGTTGAGCAACCTTAATGTCATAAAGATGATTAGGAACAAAAGAATATACTATTAAGAGTTATATATGAGATATAACTTATAAAGTGTTATTTACTAATTATACGGGCTACAATTTGTTAGGCACGCTCAAGGTTGTAGTAACATGATATTATATAATAAAACTCATTAGAGGATTTTATAAATTCCTATGTCTCATTTATGGTTTGAAGAGATGTAAAATCTAGTGGAACCCATATTAGAAAAATATAATAAACCATTCTAAAAATTATTAGAACATATGTAATATTACAATGATCTTCTATGATAAAATTGCAAAAATAATATAATTGGTAAAATTGTTTATTGATTAAAATATATAAAATGACATAAATTAAAAATTGAAAAAGAAATGTAAATAAATTAGTATTTTGTTATATTGTTGATTCAATATCCATACAAGAGACAAATAATACAACCACTAAAAATTTCGAGTCTTAATCACTTAACCGTGAATTTTCCCAAGGCTATGTATTGTCTTCCATGAGTTTTGAACTCTAAAACAATATAATAGTGTGGATATCCGATCACATACAAAAGCCCTAAGTTGAACAGTCACATTCGTGATAATATAAATTAGTATTGATAGAATTTTTTCACGCGAAATAAGCATGTAAACCATAATTCGAGATCATATGTTCAATACGATAGAGTACAATGAGGATCTTATTTAGTTGTAAATAAAACTGGACTAAGGACTATAGATGGACTTAAGAATTCAATCATAGAAATGTCAGTTTTGATCTATTTAATTAATTGCAACTAATTCGATCTCCTTAACATGTTAATTAAATGCATTTTTTAAAGACATCTGGTGCAGTCTGTATTGAAGGGTTTCTCTTTTGAGGGCTTTAACCATTCAAAAGAAAAGAAAAAGTTCAAACGTAGATGTAACATAGATATATGGATATAGTTGGGATAAAGAGTGAGCGAATGGTCACCAATACTTCATGAAGAGACATCAGAAACTAAATATGGCTTCTATTTCAAATGTATTTTCCTATAGAAAATTGTTTTTTATAAGATTTATTTCTCGAGTTTGAAATTTTTGGTCAAAAATACTCGATTGTAAATTAGTTACGGTAGAAGAAATAAACACCTCATGTTGAATGACTGAATAGTGCTTTGTATACAAATTTTGTTGTTGTAACAACTAAAATTATGGGAAAATATCATATAAAAATCGCTAGTGGACACGCTGAAAAAGTATTTCCGTGTATACCAAATATGGTTTATGAAATAATAACAAGTTTTAGTTTTGACTTAAATTAGTTGCAACTTTAATTTTAATGTGAATATTATTAATATTTATTACAAAATAATTCTTGTTCTGTATTTTGATGAGTCATAACAATAGTGACACATTAGTTGTGTAGGAAATACCGAAGTTTCTAAAATATTTAACAATTATTGTTGGAATCATTGACTGAGTCATAACTCAGATATATTATTCTTTTACCATTTGATTGTGAATTATATTATACTTGTGAACTATATCTTAAATGATTAACGAAAAAGCACCCATTTAATAGAGAGATAAAAGGCTTAACGAACACTATGGGTAGATACATATAGATGTATGCCATCTAAGTCCTAATGATATCAAAGCAAATTCACTTACTTCTTTAATTCCATCGATAAATTTTCTCAAATATCAATATGTGTATATGATACAAAAGTAAGATTATCAATAATAATTCATAGAATATAAAATGAAAGTAGGATAATATGACATGCAAAAGAGATAAAATAATTCGATTTGATTGAATAAGTGAGTATCTCAGATAAGAACACCTAAAAGAGAATAAGATTCAATTTCATATTCACTCCTCCCTATGTTATATAATGATGGATCAATAATGAGTATGCTGATTCTATTTGTCAAAGTATAGTAGATTATGAATGAAGTTGAGTTGCTTCTTTCTATAAGGATATGTACTTAAGAGTAAGTATATGTTGAATTTGGTTTCTTCTAAAGATGAGATTATGATTCCTTATAAGATATGAATTGGGAAGAAACCTCATCTTCAATTGTTTAAGATATATGGTTTCTAGACCTTTATTACAAAAGTAAATTTCATGAACTCAAAATTAAATATATTTTATGTAAGTTTATAGGCAGTTGATAAAATGTCTTGAACATCAATTTTATCGCACCGAGAAAAGAGTTGTTTTAAGACACACACCTTCTACCTAAAGGAATTTCTTTCTACAAAAAATAGTGGTAGTGCAACAGACAGGCAACGATCTTAGATTCCAATATAAAACTGGTTAAGTAGATGATATAATTTTAACCAAGTCCAAAAGGACATAGCTTATTAGAATGTCTAGTAGAAAAGCTCACACATTGAATAAAAACTACGAGTTTCCATTCGATATATAGAAAATGGATGGGTTATAATGACGTTCTCCTCAGTTGTTGACAAGCCATGGAGAGAACAAACTTTTCCATATAGTGTGATGCCTTAAATTTGACATGGACTCCAAGTAGATTGATAAAATTTGGTTTTTGCAACTGTATACGAAAGTATTTAATCCATTGCTTGTAAGCATGTCTCCGAAAAGAAGATCAACACAGTTGGAAATATATAAAGTAAGGTTGATGGAAATGACCTCATAGATTTCAAATGTTGAAAGTAGTAGAATAATTTATCTAGTCCAAGCGCTTAAATCCATTCAAATTCAACTCATAAATTATTGCACAATAAGACTATGATTTTTTACACAATAATGTTGAAACAAATTTACTAAATAATGATTTATAGGAGAATGTTTGTAGGCCATAGCCAAAGTACCTTGAAGCCAACGGGACTGATACCAAAGCTTGTGGGCTTCCAATGTACGATCTTACATAAGCATCTTGTGATGCCTTAATATTTCTAACATCCAAAATTAGTGACACATGCCGTCAATATATGCTTGCACACTAATTTTGGCTATTAAAAACGGAGAGCCATTGATTTTTTTGAAAGAAATAATCTAAAACTATGAATAAGAGGATAAACCTCACAGCGGAATTTAAATAAAAATATACATGCGCTAACAATGAATACTTATATCTCAATAAAACAAATAAGATTCAATACAATGAGTGAAGCATCTTTATTTCTTTATATATCAATCACTACTGAATTCATAAAGTAATAAAATAGTAATATGGAGGATATAATTTAAGTAAACAAGCTAAAATCATGGTATACAACCAGACTCCTTTCCTTTGCTATCGGTTTTAAGCCTCCAAAGAAAAGAGAAAGAAAAAAAATTCAATTATGTCTGGACCAGGCCAATTTCTATACATCCCGACCATAAGGGAACTGTAGGCTATTTCATATAAAAAGACCGTCTACATACCCTTTCAGAATCAAATCTATGTAGTTCTATTTCATGGTCTTCTCCTACATCATATATTTGCTAGCACATGACATTACACAACAATAAAAAACAAGCAATCAATACAGGTAGAAAATAGTATATTATACCCAACCATCACAATCAATCAAAATGAATATGAGATAACCATAAAATAACTACATAGCCATTAAACATCACACAAATCATAATACTCAATGTCAGCTCCGAACATCAAATAAATCAACCACAATGAATATACTCAAATATGTACTAATCATCCACTACTAGTAACACATCATCAACAATATAAATGCAAGTATAAATCAAATAAATGTATACTTATTGTTCCATATTTGTAATACAACATCAATTGTATCAAATGTATATTAACTACTCTACATTAGTAACACAAACATTAAAACTCGTCAAATGTTTACCAACCACTCTACATTAGTAACACAAAAAACCAATGTCATCCATATAACAAAACCATAATTAACCATCCAACATCCGACAATAATAATAGTAAAATATCGTATACTCGTCCTAATGTGATCCTATCGTTATACAACAAACATATATGATAATTTCAATTAATAAGTAATCATATATGTTATAACAATCTAAAATAACACATTTAAACATATTATTTCCTTTTTAAGCATACAATCATATTATTATTTATTATAAAAACACATTTGTTTATTTTATCTCAAAATAATAATAATTAATTTCTCAAAAGGCAATAATATATTTCAAAAATTCTTTTATTACACATTTATCGCTTTAAATATCTTCAAACATCATTATTTAATCAAAAATAATAATTTACATGAAATTAGTTTCCAAAATAACAACATTATTACTTTAAGTCAAAACAATAATATATGCTCAAGTCTCTTTATTATTTTTCACAACAAAATTTATTGCTATTTATCCAAAAATAATAATATTCCACTTCAAATCGCATAATTCCTTTTATTGCAATTTATCTCAAAATAGCAATAGCTTAATCCAAAATACTTTTTAAGATGCATCTTTATTATCTCCCTAAAATAGTCTTATTTCTATTAATCAAAATGATAATGATAATTTTCCATAAACTCTACAAAAACGATTATATTGTTATCTACTCAAAGCAATACAGTCTTCTCAAAATCACATTATTATTTATTAAATTGTAACAACCCGCCCTTTAGATCCTCAGAAGTCGACACTAATACATCCACAATATTCATGTGCCAAACATCCAAGTGCCGAAAGGACAAATTGTTGGGAGAAAAGAAAGAAAAGACAGAACATAATCTCACATCGTAATGAGTAATATATAATACACAACAGATCTTTACCAAAAGAATACTATAATATACATACCATCAAATCAGAGTACACTACATAATTCATAAGCTTAGACAGTTATAGCAACCTACCCTAACAAAATGCATGTGAATACATATCGACCTCTAGCTCGTCTCCTGAAACTCCAAAGCATTCAAACTAGATCTGTAAATATGCTCGATCTGACCCAAGCATTAAAAAAAAATAATGCCTGGATCAGTCTGGTAAACCAGCATGAGAAACACATCTCAATTGGATTTTAATGCTATAAAAACCTTTCAAAATAAAGGTATCTCGTAAGACCATGTCGCACATAAACATGGACGAGTTTTTACCTTACGATAACCAAAACATTTCATAGGAAATCTGCTAATATTATAATAGTGTCTAGGTTTAAAATAAATATTGAATATAAGCGAAATTGTTACATTAATTAAATTCCAACATAATACGTATACAACTAAGTCCAAAGACACTTATTGGAGAATGGATTTCCATACATTGACAAGGCACCGGGGTACCACCTACTACGGTACACCTCTAGAAAAATATACTGAGAGCCACACATGGACTCCCTGCCGACACATGACTAGCCTATCCCTTATTGGATAGTACTGAATATTTCATCACCCGGATTGCTTTTGCAACCTTTTTTAGAACTCTCATGCACACAACCAAATCCATAAATAAATATATCTAGAAAGGCAATGACAATACCCTAATGGGTGCGACCCACTTAGCCCTGCTGCATCTCCCCTGATTTTAGTCTTTCCCGGTTGAAGAGGCTTGAGGCTATGTTTTAACATTTTAATATAGAAATCCCACTTGGAATGCTAACTGTGCCCTCCAAGTAGAAAATGCAATACTAGCATTCATCCATACAAGTTCATTCTGGGTCAGAATGAAACCGAAGGCACTACATCTACTATATCAATTTTGGAATCACCCATAGGATTAGTAGTAAGTAGCCCTTGCACTTCAAAGAACTCCATCTTCAAGATGTTTACCATTCGAACGCTTATGCCGGTTCGAAATGGTTTTCGGATAACATATCTGATTCCAGTTTCTCCGAACCGACAATGATAGTTCAAAACTGGAGAAGTTTGATAGTCAGTTATTTGACTATCAAATAGACAAACAAGCATCAATCAAATCGGGGATTTATTTCCATAGGGAAACTAACATTAGTTAAGCATATAAGCAGCCACAAACCTCCTTAATAGATCCTTTCATGAATTAAGATCACTTTGTAAATGCTTTAATCAAAAATACTTTTACAAAGATATATTCACAAAAACACTACACTTTCACTACTTAGAAAATGTATTTAAACAACTCAAATGTCATTTATAAAACTCCTTTTATAAATCTCTAAAACCATTTATAAAACTCTTTTTATTAACTTCTAAAACCATTGATAAAACTCTTTTTATAAATTTCTAAACCATTTATAAAGCTCTTTCAAAAACTCCATCCCTTTTGAAAAATCAATAATCTTAAAAAGACGATTTATTGGAAACAATTTGTGTTGTGGAAGTGGTTTTATACTCTTAAATTTATAATTTGAAAATACTTCACATTCCTTACTTCACTTCAAATAAATTTTCAAAACAACATACTACACATAATATTAATCCAAGACATATTTTTTTATGTTCATAGCAATCGAGAATTAAACAAAATTCTAATGATACATGCTTTTGACATCAAGAACTAGCATAAACTTAAATAAGTACCATAATAATTAAACAAGAAGTGTAGCATTAAGCTCCAATACATAAAAATAGTGAAATAGGACTTGGGCAAGCGAACATACTTATCATTTTGTCCCAACTCTATATTCCAATGTTTTTCTTAATCAATCATATAGGAGATGTGAGTGCAAAAATAATATCATGCTACAATTATAAAAAGATTTGCAATAATACATATTGTCTGTTATCACAATAAACAACCTTTAAATTTCCAATCATTTCCATACGACTGATTTTTTTCATAATGATTTCAAAACACCTTCACATTACAATTACCAAACAATACATTTCCTAAAATGATATTTAACCTATCTCGGAACATTTATTACTTTCCAAAATATCATTGATAACATTTGTAAAATATCTTAATTCAAACTTAAACCAGTATTTATATTTATACACAAGAATCCATAAAAATATTCATATTCAACAAATTTTAAATTCAAACCAGATATAAATCATAATATTTTAACCTAGATAATAATTCAAACTACTTTTCAATTTATAATAAACCAAATACCTTTCTTCCTAGCAAATCAAAATTAGTAAACAATTTGAATAACATATAACCTTCTTTTGAACTACTTTATATATATTTTTCAAAATAGAAATAATTTTTTTAATCATTGTGTTGAGATGCCATGTCCTAGCATTTAGGAATCCCTATCGAATACGTGTGCACCCGCATCGATCAGGATTCTTAAAGCACTTGACGGACAAATTAACACCAAAAAAACTGCTAAAATATTTTCAATCACTTTATAAAATAAAACTCTTATTTTATCAAATCGTTTGCTTGTTTGAATAAAATATTTATTTTCAAAGTTTGTATAATCATCTAATTCATCAACCGTTAACAATAATGAAAATCATCACATAACGCCTGTAAAATCAAACAAGCATTAAACAACAACTCACACATTTTTAAACAAGTAAACAAACGCCTTCAATAAAAAGCTATATATCAGTTTTCCGCTGTGCAACTCTGATCACTACTGGATCAGACAACTCTATTCAAAGCTACACAGAGGCATATTCATCATCATTAATGCTGACACTACTATTTGGACTAATAACTTCTAACTTTACTACCTCCCTCAACAAATTCTATTTTACTCAAAAAAAATCATACATAAGAGGTAGAGATAAAGATAATACATATATAGTAGGGAAAATAACAAATATGACCCCAAATTATTACCCCAGTAATCATAGTATACCCCTACTGTCCCTTTAATATCAGGTAAATACCATACATACAAGGGGGACAGAGACTCTAAAGTCACACTAAGGCCAAGATTCGTGCCAAATATATTCTATATTGTTCTAATGCAGCTCTGATACCAACTGTAACACCCAACCTCTATACCTATACTATCCAAGTGTATTATTGGGTAATACTATCAGATAATATGGAGAATGGGGCTATACAGGTTACACATGTGAATATTCCCTTGGGCTGTCACGGACACGTATCTCAAACAAATTATAAACAACTCACATATACATACACAGTATCGACATAAAGCAATGAACATGTTGCTTCCAAGATAGAACAATATACAATACATACAAATGAACACCGAGTCATAGATCGCAGCAGAAAAATATAATACTCACAAATGTACTGTCAGTCTCTCTACAACATTATATACAAGACAATTTCATAATGTAAAATCTCATAACCATCTCAATATAAACAAATACAAGGAGACATCTAAATAAAATATGCATAGACAACTCAAACACGATATAATATATATCATGTCTCCTCAAAAGCCCAATCATCCCAAAATGGCTAATGCCCATATAACTGAAAGGACTGACCCGAGTATTATATAAATAATAAATGTGTCAGACTTTATCTAAATCCAATATGGGTACATAACAACATGCATGGTAATAACAAGCAAAATACGAATACCACATAATGCACATCCATCACAATCATTACAATAATATACCAAGCCATACATTCCCAAATATCACCTAATGAATACATAGAAACAAGTAAGAATCACGACATCCATAAATCGATGATAACAATCAAATCCATTGAAATCTCAAAATACCATGGATAAGCATGCAGCGTATCCATAAATCCACAATAATAGAATGAATCCAAAACCAAGCAAGATCCAAGGGTCAACAAACTAAATATCTTGACTTGTAGTCCTAATAGAAGTGCAGACTTCCGACTGTCAAGCCCTAAAAATATAAATTAGAAAAGGCTCAATCCCAAATAAATAACCAAAGTATCAAATCTCAACTTACAGCCCTAATAGAAATAATAACTTCCGACTATTAAGTCATAGAATATAAATCAAGAACGGTGGAACCCAAACAGAACGGAATCCAAACCAAATACAGAAAACAATATCCTTAAATACTATCTTGACTTACAGTCCTGATGGAAGTAAAATTTTCCGACTATTAGTCTTAGGAGTAAGTAAGAAATCCCAAATTCCAAATAAAACACAATTGATACAAAATACCAAAACAATATCCAAATAATTATCTCAACTTACAGTCTTCGGAGAGGCAGAGCTCTCGACCGAATGGTCCTAAGAGATAGAAACAAAAAATCATATAAAAAGGAGATCTTTTAGCCATAAGCTCTTATGAGAGAATGATAGACAAGCTCACAGCAAGTCTCTATTGTCATAGATAGACAACAAGCAATTGTCTCGGATTAGGCTAATTCAAAAGACAAACTAACACGCAGCTAGTCTCTAATGTCATATGATCATTGTACCTAACGAGGTGACAAAATCAATATCTCAACTATAATGGTGTAACGACCCGCTATTTTGGACCATTCAAATCGACAATAAATCCACACATGTCTGACTTGAATAATTCAAAATATCAGATTGTTAATTTAAATTTGGCAAAACTCAGCATATGCAGTAAATAAATCAATCACAGAATCACAGACACAGAGTAATACAATAATACGCAGCGGAATAGATAAAATAGTAGTTCATGAAGCTACTATATAAACATCAGAGTTAGAAATAAAATACAACAGAATATCTCAAATGTAGTGAAGTCTCCAATACAACAGATGACTTCTCTGGACAAATCAACTAGAAGTGCTGAAAGCTGAGGCGATAGTTGGATCTCCAAAGGAAGCTCCAAACTCCAAGGGTGAGTCTCAAATGCTGTATCACTAGGTCTGACCCGAGCGTAAAGCAAAACACAAAACACTCGAGTCAGGATTAACATTCTTATACTAATAAATCCAACTCAAGTGAAATACCAACTGAAATACAAGTAACTTAAAGGATGTTTGGGATAACCATCCTCTAAGGATCTTCAGAACTATCTACAAGGTGGAAATATACATTATAACACCGTGGTCATTTCAATTTAATTTATACTTCAAACCCAAAATATCATTTCATTTCAAATATATCTATTTTCCAAAATAGTATATATATAGGTTAAATAATTTAAAATCAAAGTATTTAATTTCCTCAAGTCTGGCAAATCGATTCAAATCAACTTCAAATTCCAGATTCAAATTTATTCAAAGCTCAATTCATCAATTTAATTCAGTTCTAAATATACCATTTAATTTTCAATATATTTCAAAGCTTTAATACTCAACATTTTCCAAAGTTAGATTTAACAGTTTCATATAGCTCTTGATTTAACTTCATTATTATTTAATTAGGGAATATTCACTTAATAAACTCAATATCATCTAACTAGCCTTACATTTCATTTTTACTAAATATTTTCTTAAATTTATTTAAGCAAGAATTATTCATTAAATTATTTAAATAAAACCCAAGTTATAAATCATATCTTAAATCTCAATTTCAATAAGTTTCAAATTGGTTTAATTAATAAATTATCTTTCCAACCTTAACTTATTCAAATTATTACCAAAATCTATTTTGAAAATATAATTTTATACTTAAACATCTCATAAGTATTAAATCCATCCTAATTTAAATTAAATAATTTAAGGCTCAACATTTATTAAAACTATATATTTCTTTCCGAGACCATAGAATTCATTTTCAAAATATTTATATATATGGACCAACGGTGTCTGTATATATACATCATATGGTTAAGTGATACGGATATTTATCATTTCAATCCGAAATTTAAATATATACGGGTAGATATCATTTCGACCCGTAATCCCAATTTCAATTCAATTGAAAATCGCTTGGGTTTATCATTTCAACCCATAACGATTTTCTCCTATTCTAAATTCCGTTCGGGTATGTATCATTTCAACCCATAGTGAATTCTATACTAACAGGGAACTTGCAGAGTGATAACAGATAATATAAAATATAACAACAGGCATATATCATCAATATAAATAACAGATACCGGTGTCAGATGTCATAGGTGAACATATACAGATAATAGTAATAACAGGCATATAAATACTAGATACTGGTGTCAGATGTCACAGGTGAACATATACAGATAATAGCATATATAAAAATTTAAATAACTACAGCATCATATTTCAATTGTCGTTTCAATTGAAATCAAATTTAATAAATACAAGAATGTTAATCGTGAGTGATTGCTCACCTTCCGAGGCTAGAGATGAACGAGAATGAGATGGGTTATGAATCCAAACACGAATTCCAAAGCCAAGCTAGATTGGTACGAATTTGATGGACAAGCTGATAGTTTACATTAATGAGAACAAATCAGAATCATCTAGATAGAGACCGAATATATATATAATTATATTTTCCTATGAAATCAATATCAAATTATATACGAATACTAAAATACAATAATATATTTAATTAAAGATTATTGTTTATATTTAAAATGCAAATATAAAATAAAACCTTCCAATATACTTGAAACCACCTCATGTCCTTATATATATATATATAACTATTATATCCAACAAAGATATATATAACTTCACAAACATATATATATATATATATTAGCAAATATATATATGAGCATATAAAATTTTATGTATACCTATTATATATATCTTTTCTTACTTAAAATATACGAATAAAATCAAAAGAAGCAAAAGAAGTTATAGACTTAGATATACACGCCAGAAACTTTATAATATAAACTATATATAATACCCTCTTTCTTCATAAAGCAAAAGAAGCTGCAAAGGGACTAATACATACCTAATTTACAAAAGAGATGTCAGGAAGCTTTTGATCGAAGATATATATAAGCTTTAGAGAAATATGAAAGTAACTGCTCAGATGAAAACAATCTTATGTAAACAAACTTCAAAGTTTATTTTATATACATATGTAATATATAAATTTTCAAAACACAGAATGAAAAATAGGATGAGAAGAGCTATTATGCTCGGCCAGGCAAGCAACTTGTCATCGGGCTTCAGGCTTTGGCGTGGAGATGGAGCGGTGTTGGAAAATGAGGGGAAGGCTGCTCTCGTGGGGTTGTCAGGCAGTGGTGATCGGCTATGTGGTGGTGCAGGCGGCAGATGAGTGCTTGGAGGGATGTGCTCAGGGTTTGTCGAGGCTGATGGTGGCTGAAGGCCGGGTGAGAGAGGGGTGTCAGTGGACGTGGGCTTGGTTGAGTTGAGGAAACGGGTTTGGGTGGTTTGGAGATTGATGGTGTGGGTTGATGGGAAGGCTGAGGTTGACCGACGATGGCAATAGGAGGACGAGCATGCAGCTAGCCTATAGGAACAAGAATGAGAAGCCCAAAACAAATAGATACGCTTCAGAATAAAAACAAGTTGCATCATTATTATTATAAATTTTTTTTTGTTTTAGAAGCAAAAGCGTAGAAAGGAGAGAGAGCCGAAGAGAAGAAAAGTGGGAAGGGGAGGAGATGGTTCTGGGAGAGGAAGAAAATGTGAACAGAAGGTGGAAAGTGAAAGAAATGAGAAGTTTGCAAAAGTAGAAACTGATTTAAAAACGCAAATAAAGTATGAATGAGTTGGTTGCTAAATCAATGTATACAAACGTACACCAATAAATGAGTCTGAGAAAAATAGAGGCAAACAGTTGATAGAACGTTTGAAATAGAATAAATGGAAAATGAAACGGACCCGAAATGAAATGGCAAGGCAAATTGAACAGTTCCAAAGTTGCAAAGAAAGAGTGAAAAGTCAAATATAGATATGCGAAAATATGAAAATAGCAACTGTCAAATGCTATGATTTGGTGAATAATTAAAGCAAATTAGTACAGTGGTCCAGGCTGTACGTCTCAAATTTGAAAAGGCGGAGGAATTAAAAATCACAGTTAAAGGTATCGTTACAACGAATAGTTTACTGCTTCCGTCGGGTAACGGATCTCAAAATACAGGAATAAATATACTGTAGAGATCAGCACGACGAGACGATCAAAACGGTATACAAATATCAGCGATAGGATCATCCGATCAAAAGTCGATATTCGGTACCAGGAAATGCTGCTATTTGCTCAGAAATAAGATAAACGGAGCAATAGAAGTCCAAATTTGGAAAAACGAATTTCGCAGTCTGATTCAGAATGATCTGAATAAATTTTCTCCTGTTGACATATTTTGGTTTCGGAAAACTTTTAAATTCACTGTTATTAACCGGTTTGATTTGAAATGAAATTTCACAGGAAAATAAACTTCAATATTATCAGATGAAAATTTTCCAGTTGCTATATTAAAATAGACGTATTCCAAATAATAAATTTTTAATTCCAAATTTTATTGTTTAAAATTTCACAAATTTCCAGTTAAATATACTTTTAAAACCAATAAATTTTGCGGGTCGTTACACTCTCCCCCACTCAAAACTTTTCGTCCCCGAAAAGGAAGGAGGTAGAAGAATAGAAACAACCAGACAGAAAAGATAGATTGAAAGTCAAGATTAAACAATTAATTTGAAACTATATAAATTTTACTTGAAATATTCATTTGAAAACTTCATTTACAATTCAATTATTTTTAATACCTTAATATTTTCAAACCCCTTTGTAAAATTTCTTGTTTCCTTTATAAGTATCATTTATAGGTTTAAATAACACCTTTATAAATATATGTAGGCTACTTGAAAACAATTATTTACATTATTGCTTATTTTTACAAAGAAGCTATTGAAAACATTTAAACCCATAATTCATAAATTTATAAATTTTTATCTCAAGATATTTTTCAAATATTATTAATAAATCAATAATCATTTACTTTAAATGTGTTTTATTTAATTAATAACTTCTAAAACATTTATAACACTAAAAAAATTTCTATTAAACCATATAATATATAAATAAACAATATTTAAAAGGATATAGTCAACAAGGAAAAGAAGCACGACTTGGAAAAACAGAATATAGGTGAATAAATAAAGTTGAGCAGATAAGGTCGATTCAAAAGGATAGTATCGGGCATGAATAATTAATTCAAACCATTAGAATTTAAATTTCAAATATTGATACAAAATTTCCTTGTTGGAAATACTTTTATAATAAAATACATTTATAATGAAATACTTTTATAACTCGATGTTTCAACAAGTTTATCCTCGTTCCTGCAGACTCTGGCAGTGCGTTGATCAGGCGCAAAACTAGAATTCTCCAAGTACTTAGTAGACTTGTTTCAACACCCAGTGAAAATACTGGAAAACCTTTAAAAATAGATATGGAAAGTACAATCCAAACAAAACAAAACGAATCAAATCATGGATCGCAGATACACAATGGTTACGCCTGGGTCCCCCAGGAAACATCCGTACCTTTTAAGCATTCACTGCCTTGCGAATTTCGCCATGCAACAAAACTGTGGACCGCAGGATACATAAAAATGGTTACGCCTGGATCCCCCAGGAAACATCCATACCCCGTAAGCAATCTCTGCCTTGCGGATTACGCCACTAACACGACCATAGATCGCAGATACACAATGGTTACGCCTGGATCCCCCAGGAGACATCCGTACCTTTTAAGCAATCACTGCCTTGCGAATTACGCTATGCAGTCGAGTTCGTAAGACCATGGGTAACGCCATGGAATTCGAAAGGACACTCGAGTATCATATCCGGAAAACCAAAATCAGAGAGAATAATATCGATAGAATGAATCCAAGATGTGGCCACAAATCGGATATCAAGCAGAAGGCACTTTCCATATCTTTACTTCGAAAATATGTATCATATATTACCTTTTCAAATCACTTTCAAATATCGTACTGATATAATATCCATTATATATAAGATTTTAATTTTCAAATCAAATACTTTCCAAAATCAATAGTATATCAAATCATACTTATATAGACTTCAATTATATAAGATTTCACTTTCAAATTGAGTACCCTTTCAAATCTATAGTTTTCGAATCAATTTCATACTCATACAAATCAATTTTATATAAGTTCGACAACTCCCAAATCAAGTGTTTAGTAACATAAGGTTCTCAAATTTCAATTTGTTTCAATATCAGTTCAATTTCAAAATCATATACAATTTCACCAAATTATTTCTTCTCAAATTAAATATCTTTAGTTTCAAAGTTTCCAAAATAATAGATTTAGAAAAATAAATCCAAATTTCCAAATCAATATAATTTAAGTCAACCAATTCATTACCAAAATCAAATGTTTTCAAAATCATCTTATACTTACGTAAGGTCCATCTTGTATAAGGATCAAAATTTTCAAAATAAATTTCGCTGTATGAAGAGCCATATGGGATTGAATATCTTTGCTTTTATGGGTTATATATCTTTGTAATTTAAATTGGAAATTTTCTTTTAGTAAGCAAAGATATTCTAACTCGACAGCTTTCAATTTCAGCGTCAAAATATATCAATGATATTAGAATATAAGATGTACATACGTCATCATTTTTGCAGAATCACATTTGATCGCTCGCTCGATCACAGAAGTTTGCTTTCGAACTAGTATTGTCCATTCGACTTCCCTAATGCGGACTTCGATATGGTTTCTCGACTAGAAGCCATCAGTCTCCTTGCATAGCCATATACTATGATAGAGAATTCTAGAATCGAGCCCAAAATCCATATCAAATATTCGCCATCAAGAATCGAATGAAAAATCCTAACACGAAATGGTGTAATCCACCTCGAACTTGTGTACTCAAACTTGGATCAAATTAATTATGCGAATAAAACAACATACGTACAACTTATAGATTCATTCCAACTTGTTAAATATATAGTTTCATAAAGATGTTACTAAGTTAAAACATTTAAACTAAATTTTATTCAAAATATATTGAAGACCAAATTCTTTTCAAAACATTTCAAATCTAAATTTCATATTAGAAAAATTTAAAATTTGCCTTATTCATATACTTAACAAAACAGTTTCAACTTATTTAAATCATATTACTTCATACTTAAACATTCAAACAAATTTATATACTTTATCAAATAATTCATACTTTCAAAAAAAAAATTTAGCTTTGAAAAGTTAACCTTGATTTGGAAGTGCTCGAACCTTCGAAATAGTTGAAGAAATCATTTTCAAATTCAAGAGTTGGAAATCAGCAACAAATCAGTAAATCAATTTTAATAGATAGGGTTATATCAAATCCAAAACTCAAGAACTGAACACCGGTTCATTTCAAATCGTTTCAAATACATTTACATATATCTTTCGAATATCAAATCATACTTCGGAATTTGAAATCAAAATTGGTTTCGCAGAATCACTCGCGTAGCAATACTACTAAAGTGGCATATCCCCTACTCTGAAACTCGAAAATCAATGTCGATGATGCGTGCACTCATCACCGAAATTATTTTCCAGCGACATAAGTGAGTTCTGGACTTCTATTTTCTCAAACTTCTTTTGAAATTTCTTCGAAATCGTTCGAAACTTACTAAAATTATTTGAAACATTTCTTATTCGGAAAATACCTTTAAATCATATTATTATTATATATTTCAAAATCTTAAAACCAATTTCAAAACACCGGGGTTCAATTCTCGAATTTCAAATTTAAAATCCTTCAGTTATAAATCATTTTTAGATAAATAAAATTTCTTATATATTTTTTCAAAATTACAAATCCTTTCGAAACCTTAAATTCTTATTTTAAAAAGGGTATATAATCTTTATCGAAACAATTCACTTTTATATATAGAATATAATCATACTTATAAAAATTTCGATATATAAAACAATTTCCAAAATACGAATAAACCCGATTTTTCAAAAGGATGATTCAAGAATGGATTTCAAAACAAAGATAGAGATTCAATTTAGAGGAACTCTTAATCAAATAGAATTATGATTCGAAGATAAGCTGGAACGAAGATGAGATAATTAAATTTCAAAATAGAAGATGAATACACTTATATAAATCGCGGGCGACCTTAACCGATCAACCGTGATTCCAAAATAAGATCAGTGCCGAATTCTAAGGCAAATCGACATTCGATCGCCAAAGATAGAATTCGACATAGCAAAAGATAGCAGCATTTAAACCGAGGGATATATAAATCTCCGGTGAATCAATGCTAATTGTAAAGAAGTTTCACCCCTTCACAATTCCTTCAAAGATTGGCGGGATCGCCTATTCTTATAGAGATCATTCAAAGTGGAGTTATGGGATACTCCAGAATCAAAAGAATACTAATAGCGAGAGACAAGAATGAATTTAGGAACCGTAGGGAACGTTCCAAAGTTCAAAGGAAATCGAGTCAAAAGGAAGAGATTAAACTCAAACGAAAGTGATTCTGTAAATAAATTTACAATATATGCTAAGTTTCGCCTAGAGCCAAAGCTCTGATACCAACTGTAACGACCCGCTATTTTGGACCATTCAAATCGACAATAAATCCACACATGTCTGACTTGAATAATTCAAAATATCAGATTGTTAATTTAAATTTGGCAAAACTCAGCATATGCAGTAAATAAATCAATCACAGAATCACAGACACAGAGTAATACAATAATATGCAGCGGAATAGATAAAATAGTAGTTCATGAAGCTACTATATAAACATCAGAGTTAGAAATAAAATACAACAGAATATCTCAAATGTAGTGAAGTCTCCAATACAACAGATGACTTCTCTGGACAAATCAACTAGAAGTGCTGAAAGCTGAGGCGATAGTTGGATCTCCAAAGGAAGCTCCAAACTCCAAGGGTGAGTCTCAAATGCTGTATCACTAGGTCTGACCCGAGCATAAAGCAAAACACAAAACACTCGAGTCAGGATTAACATTCTTATACTAATAAATCCAACTCAAGTGAAATACCAACTGAAATACAAGTAACTTAAAGGATGTTTGGGATAACCATCCTCTAAGGATCTTCAGAACTATCTACAAGGTGGAAATATACATTATAACACCGTGGTCATTTCAATTTAATTTATACTTCAAACCCAAAATATCATTTCATTTCAAATATATCTATTTTCCAAAATAGTATATATATAGGTTAAATAATTTAAAATCAAAGTATTTAATTTCCTCAAGTCTGGCAAATCGATTCAAATCAACTTCAAATTCCAGATTCAAATTTATTCAAAGCTCAATTCATCAATTTAATTCAGTTCTAAATATACCATTTAATTTTCAATATATTTCAAAGCTTTAATACTCAACATTTTCCAAAGTTAGATTTAACAGTTTCATATAGCTCTTGATTTAACTTCATTATTATTTAATTAGGGAATATTCACTTAATAAACTCAATATCATCTAACTAGCCTTACATTTCATTTTTACTAAATATTTTCTTAAATTTATTTAAGCAAGAATTATTCATTAAATTATTTAAATAAAACCCAAGTTATAAATCATATCTTAAATCTCAATTTCAATAAGTTTCAAATTGGTTTAATTAATAAATTATCTTTCCAACCTTAACTTATTCAAATTATTACCAAAATCTATTTTGAAAATATAATTTTATACTTAAACATCTCATAAGTATTAAATCCATCCTAATTTAAATTAAATAATTTAAGGCTCAACATTTATTAAAACTATATATTTCTTTCCGAGACCATAGAATTCATTTTCAAAATATTTATATATATGGACCAACGGTGTCTGTATATATACATCATATGGTTAAGTGATACGGATATTTATCATTTCAATCCGAAATTTAAATATATACGGGTAGATATCATTTCGACCCGTAATCCCAATTTCAATTCAATTGAAAATCGCTTGGGTTTATCATTTCAACCCATAACGATTTTCTCCTATTCTAAATTCCGTTCGGGTATGTATCATTTCAACCCATAGTGAATTCTATACTAACAGGGAACTTGCAGAGTGATAACAGATAATATAAAATATAACAACAGGCATATATCATCAATATAAATAACAGATACCGGTGTCAGATGTCATAGGTGAACATATACAGATAATAGTAATAACAGGCATATAAATACTAGATACTGGTGTCAGATGTCACAGGTGAACATATACAGATAATAGCATATATAAAAATTTAAATAACTACAGCATCATATTTCAATTGTCGTTTCAATTGAAATCAAATTTAATAAATACAAGAATGTTAATCGTGAGTGATTGCTCACCTTCCGAGGCTAGAGATGAACGAGAATGAGATGGGTTATGAATCCAAACACGAATTCCAAAGCCAAGCTAGATTGGTACGAATTTGATGGACAAGCTGATAGTTTACATTAATGAGAACAAATCAGAATCATCTAGATAGAGACCGAATATATATATAATTATATTTTCCTATGAAATCAATATCAAATTATATACGAATACTAAAATACAATAATATATTTAATTAAAGATTATTGTTTATATTTAAAATGCAAATATAAAATAAAACCTTCCAATATACTTGAAACCACCTCATGTCCTTATATATATATATATAACTATTATATCCAACAAAGATATATATAACTTCACAAACATATATATATATATATTAGCAAATATATATATGAGCATATAAAATTTTATGTATACCTATTATATATATCTTTTCTTACTTAAAATATACGAATAAAATCAAAAGAAGCAAAAGAAGTTATAGACTTAGATATACACGCCAGAAACTTTATAATATAAACTATATATAATACCCTCTTTCTTCATAAAGCAAAAGAAGCTGCAAAGGGACTAATACATACCTAATTTACAAAAGAGATGTCAGGAAGCTTTTGATCGAAGATATATATAAGCTTTAGAGAAATATGAAAGTAACTGCTCAGATGAAAACAATCTTATGTAAACAAACTTCAAAGTTTATTTTATATACATATGTAATATATAAATTTTCAAAACACAGAATGAAAAATAGGATGAGAAGAGCTATTATGCTCGGCCAGGCAAGCAACTTGTCATCGGGCTTCAGGCTTTGGCGTGGAGATGGAGCGGTGTTGGAAAATGAGGGGAAGGCTGCTCTCGTGGGGTTGTCAGGCAGTGGTGATCGGCTATGTGGTGGTGCAGGCGGCAGATGAGTGCTTGGAGGGATGTGCTCAGGGTTTGTCGAGGCTGATGGTGGCTGAAGGCCGGGTGAGAGAGGGGTGTCAGTGGACGTGGGCTTGGTTGAGTTGAGGAAACGGGTTTGGGTGGTTTGGAGATTGATGGCGTGGGTTGATGGGAAGGCTGAGGTTGACCGACGATGGCAATAGGAGGACGAGCATGCAGCTAGCCTATAGGAACAAGAATGAGAAGCCCAAAACAAATAGATACGCTTCAGAATAAAAACAAGTTGCATCATTATTATTATATTTTTTTTTGTTTTAGAAGCAAAAGCGTAGAAAGGAGAGAGAGCCGAAGAGAAGAAAAGTGGGAAGGGGAGGAGATGGTTCTGGGAGAGGAAGAAAATGTGAACAGAAGGTGGAAAGTGAAAGAAATGAGAAGTTTGCAAAAGTAGAAACTGATTTAAAAACGCAAATAAAGTATGAATGAGTTGGTTGCTAAATCAATGTATACAAACGTACACCAATAAATGAGTCTGAGAAAAATAGAGGCAAACAGTTGATAGAACGTTTGAAATAGAATAAATGGAAAATGAAACGGACCCGAAATGAAATGGCAAGGCAAATTGAACAGTTCCAAAGTTGCAAAGAAAGAGTGAAAAGTCAAATATAGATATGCGAAAATATGAAAATAGCAACTGTCAAATGCTATGATTTGGTGAATAATTAAAGCAAATTAGTACAGTGGTCCAGGCTGTACGTCTCAAATTTGAAAAGGCAGAGGAATTAAAAATCACAGTTAAAGGTATCGTTACAACGAATAGTTTACTGCTTCCGTCGGGTAACGGATCTCAAAATACAGGAATAAATATACTGTAGAGATCAGCACGACGAGACGATCAAAACGGTATACAAATATCAGCGATAGGATCATCCGATCAAAAGTCGATATTCGGTACCAGGAAATGCTGCTATTTGCTCAGAAATAAGATAAACGGAGCAATAGAAGTCCAAATTTGGAAAAACGAATTTCGCAGTCTGATTCAGAATGATCTGAATAAATTTTCTCCTGTTGACATATTTTGGTTTCGGAAAACTTTTAAATTCACTGTTATTAACCGGTTTGATTTGAAATGAAATTTCACAGGAAAATAAACTTCAATATTATCAGATGAAAATTTTCCAGTTGCTATATTAAAATAGACGTATTCCAAATAATAAATTTTTAATTCCAAATTTTATTGTTTAAAATTTCACAAATTTCCAGTTAAATATACTTTTAAAACCAATAAATTTTGCGGGTCGTTACAAATGGATCTACCAAAGTTATCCAAATTAGAGATTGACGTACCGCAGCACAGCTCCAGGAAAGGCTAATGACAGTAGCTCGTTTCCTACAGTACCTAAGTTACTCCCAGAATCGTGACACTTATATCCATCGCATGTCATAAACATGCTGTTAGACTATGCCAAGCATTAGCCATGATTCCTGCTTGCCCTTGGTAATAAACTGTTGGTCCTTAAGTGACGTCGGGGCAATGGCCCTAATGAGAGAAATGACTCTCATCCTACAAACTCAACAAGATAACATCACGGATCCAGGATGCAACCCCGCAATTAGGACTGCTAAGATGAGTAACTAGCATATTTGGTGGGTCTCATTCACGCGCACTCCATAGTGGCGTGAAAACTATGACGTAGATTTCCACCAAATACTGTTGACTATATATGTCCTAATACGAGTGATAACTAGTACTCTCGACTCTAGGAGTTCTAATGCGAGTGACAACAACTGCTCTCGGCTCTATTAGTCCTATTGAGAGCAATAACTGATACTATCGACTCGATAAGTCCTGACGAGAGCCACGTCAAATAATTTTGACGAGATGAGTTCTAATAAGAGTAATAATAACAAGTACTCTCGATGCTACACATCCTAATGAGAGCGTCACAACATCTAACTCCTCAACTACTAGCCCTAAGAGTAATATAACTCAACTAGTTAGTCCTAAGAGGATAAATATATAAATCTCAACATAACTCCGGCTTGTAGCCATGGAGAGAAATATAACTCTCGACTACTAGGCTCTAAGAAGTCATCTCTAGACGATATCACAGTTCCTAACCCATCTCCATAATATAAGTGACATCCACTCACTAATAGTAATTGAATAAGTACTACTTGAGCATCCCATACCACTCAATAGTACTCATATGTTTACTAGAAGCTTGTAAACTACACCCATCAAATCCAAAATTATTCTATAACATTAGTTAATAGAATAAGCAAAAAAACATAACCGAGTGTCCCATACTGCCCAATACTACTAATTCGTTTATTCAATATCCTCATTATATAGAATTAAATCATAAAATCATTAAATATAAATCATTTCAATTCAAACCATATACGAAAGGGAATCATAATTTAATGCTCTCAAATCCATTTAAATATTTCACAATTTAATACATCTTCAAAATAGATTGTGTATTTAAAAAAATTCCCTTTCAAAAATATTCCTTGAATACTTGTTATAAAATCTAATCAAAAGTGGAATATATTTTAGAACTCTTATAAGTAGAATTTTTATAATCAAAAATCACCTTTATAAATTTCCTTTTAATCCTTTATATTAATATCCACTTTACAAAAGAAATTCCCCTTTCGAAAATATTGCTAAAAAACTTCATTTATACTTATAAAAATTTCATACATTCTAATATATTGAAAATTCCCTATTTTTATTTCCGAATAAACTTTTATAGCCAAACAACTTTCAATAAATCATTTTATTCCACGACCACTTTTATTTATCTATATACTTGAAATAAGTTTGTAAACAAAATTAATTTCTCGAAGCTTTCAAAAATATTTTTAAACGGGAAAAATCAATAAATCATTTAAAATATAAATTATGGAGCAATTACTCCAAAATCAACAACAAAATTATTAATGTAAATTTTATCGCTCGACCAAATTCAAATTACGTTGAATTCTTGTCATCTATAAATGCACATACTACAAGTAAAAATTACATGATCCATCTCGACCAACGGTTCTAATGAGAAGATATACTCTCAGCTGAATGGCTCCTAGAGATGTAAAATTTATAAATCAAAATGCAACCGGACATCATCTCCTTTGCATTTTGGACAATCCAACATACACAAAATATCACAATCTATTACAATATCCAGAAACAACTAATTCAACCAATATCCTAACAAACATTTTATTCAACCAATTCAACCAATATATGGGATAATTATCCATCAAGCAATTCAATCAATAATCCCAATCCATTCAACCAAGCATTGTAAGCAATTATGGGATAATATATATATATATATATATATATATATATATATATATATCTATGTATGTATGTATGTATGTTTGTATGTATGTGTATGTATGTAACAAGCAATGGAATGGATATAGTGGTGAGTGAGAAAACTAACCGAAAATGATGCTCGAGTTTCAAACATCGACTTTTTGGGTCACCTTAAGTCTGTACCATGTCATAACCAGCCAATACGCTCACATCCTTATCTGCAACCCTTGCTAAACCCAAATGGATAGCTGCTTACCAACCTACACCTCCGTATACTCCTCCATGTCTCAACCATACCATGTTCCCAATGACATGCAGCAACCTTTCATTCGCTGCAATCTTTCACTCATTGCAGCGACCATCACCTCGCTAACGGCGATGCCACCATAAACGCACGAATGATGGCGCCTCCCTAGGTCGAGACGCTAATCTTGCCTTGAAGTCATGCGCATCTTCAAACTATCGTCAATCCTCCTCAAGTAATCGCACACCAAGTAGCAACACAGCCTCTCCCTTCGAGTGATCATCGATCGCTTGACATCAGCGTTCGCGATTTTTTTTTACTTGGTTTGAATAATCTAGAGGAGGGTTAGGGCTTTTGGGCACAACGAGCATGGGTTTTTGGGTATTGGAGAATCCTTGCTTGGGTTAGGATTTAGCTTGAATTAGAAAAGGGGAAGTAAAGGTTGCATTATTATTATATTTTTGTCGGTTTGGGCTTGTTTACTCTTGGGCCAAATTCCAGTTAAAACAATTCTTTTAATTTAACAACTCTTTTATTTTATTTTAAATAACTCTTTTAATTACAATTTACCCATTTGTTTTATTTATATTTTATTATTCATTAAATCATTTTATTCGATTTTAATATATTAATCGAGAAGAATTTACTAGCTTAATTCAATTATTTAAATATAATTTTTTTATTAATAACCTTAAATTAAATAAATAATTATTTTTTAAATAATAATTATAAAAAAAAATTTGAATATTTAATTATAATCAAATTTATTTATTTACGTCGTAGAAAGCAGGGTTGTTACAACTAACCAACAATATAATAACGAGTGTATGCTTATGCACTAGATTTCAAGCAAACCCTTAGGTGTCACACTTAAGAGACATCAAGCGAATATTACATTACAAGAACTAAAGATTGTGGACTTTTCTAGCCAAAAGGTTGTCCTTTTGAGTTAGTTTCCTATTTCGATGCTGGAATAAAGAGAAAACGCACAGCTGACACTTATCACTTTATATGCCAGTCCTTCTGTTAACGGTTTAATAAGAAATAAAAGTATGTATCCTATTACCAAGTCCCTTATATATTATGATAACACGAGTGCAATTAATTTTTCCAAAAATCCAATGAATCACTTGAGGACTAAACATATTGACATCAAACATCATTTTCTATATGACCACATACCAAAGGAAAATAACACTTTGGATTTTGTTAACATTGGAAATCAAATTGCATATATATTTACTAAATCAATATGTGAAACTACTTATATTAAATTAAAATGAGAACTGAGAACTTATGCTTTAATGACTTAAACTAAAGTGTTTACTAGTATCAATTATAGAAATAATGTTACAAAGGAAGAGAAAATTATTTAACATTTGTGCATATTTCCCAAAATTTTCACCTTTTTTGTTGAAGACAAAGGAGAAGGAAATGTAGAAAACTTCAAGCGTAATAATATGGTGAGTACATGGATGCAAGGAAAATAATAATTTAAGGGGAATTTTATTTAATTTTATATTATATAAGTTGTATGTTATCAAAAAGTGGTAAAATGATAGAAACATGATTTTGTGTTTTGGTAATAACAACTATATGAAAATATTACTAATTAATTTATTGAGTTATTTTTGGTATAGTAGCACCAATATATAGAAGTTGTGAAATAATGATGGTCGATAGAAGTTCAACAACATCGAATATATGAAAAATATCAAAAGTTGAACAAAGGCATCTACAATAGAGAATAATATTTGAAGACATTAATGGAGCCAAAAATTCTACAAGAACATAACAACATTGAAGAAATACTTGGAGATGGAAAAATGGGTGCAAAAGTCAAGTATGTTGTATACTGAGTCCTTATCAAGTCTCATTACTCTAGATTCGTTAAACCCTCACAAATCATCTAAATCATTCAAATTTTAAGACAACCTTCTACACGTCCCAATATATTTTTTAGAATTTTTTATGATCCCAAGGTAGCAGAAGTGCCAAAAAGAAGAACATATATTGAATTTCAACACAGCCTACCGATTCAACATGTTGACCTACGAATACACATGTCGAGTTATGTTCTCCCAACAAGTCGACCAGTGGTAGGGTAAAAATCGACATATGTGTTTTTGATATGTTGACTTATTTAAAATCCGAATGCAAAATTTTGAATAATTCTACTTCTCCCCTTTGCACCTCTTTGTTATGATCTTCTTCGAGTCACCTCTCTTTAATTCAACGATCGCTCCTCTTCATCCCTTTGAGTTGTAACCTTACGTGTGCATTTCTACATTAATTATAAAATACCCCAACCCATTTGAGAGAAAATAAGCTCTCATGTTCACTGATTTATGATCTATTTGGCTTTTGTAGTCCATTTCTTTCAATTCACTTAAGAAATTGAATACTGTCTACTCAAATTCACATAATATTACTCAACTCACTTCATGTAGTGTTTGTACCAAAATTGGGCACAACACTCTTCGGATGTGTTTGAAGAGATAAAATGAAGAGAATAAATGTAAAACTAAGCAGATCTAACAAACACACCAGTAAACATATAAGAAAATGCATGGAAACACAGAGTTTTAGAGTGGTTCGGCGTATGGCCTACGTCCACTATGAAGTTGATGATTTTATTGATATTCACTTGCTGATTCCAACTGATTACAACATATTACAGCGGATTATAATGTTGAAATTCGTATACAACAGCAGCTATGGAGTACAAAAATGGATTCGGTAGAGTATGGACGTAGGAGAGCAAAAAGATCCCTGTTCTGAAGGCCTCAGGGGGCTATTTATAGGCATAGGAGGCTGAGATCGCGCTCAAACTTCGGGAGACTTTTTCTGGCACGTGAGTAGGCCCACGCGACCGACCCCACCAAGTTTCGGCCCGATCCGTGATTGATACGAACGAATTTCGTATCGATCAAGATTTGATCCAATCGAGCTGAAATTTGGCATGAACCTTCCTTAGGTCGCACGTAAGCTCTTGTGAAAATTTCATAGCATTTGGATCTGTGGATCTCAAGATATGATCGATGCAAGTTGGAGTTTTTCGTTCCGTGATCGATACGAACGAATTTCGTATCGATCAAGATTTGCTCCGATCGAGACGAAATTTGGCAGGAACATTCCTTAGGTCGCTAGTTAGCTCCTATCCAAATTTGGTGGCATTTGGACTTGTGGATCTTGAGATATGATCGATGCAAGTTTGGATTTCTTAGTCGTGATCCATCAATATCTGGAGCATATGAACTCCAATTGACTTGAAATTTGGAATGTTGGCTCTCATATTTTTGCTTGTCATGTCATATCAATTTTAGCTCGATCCAGACTCGGAAAAAATTCGTCAATATCCATAGTGAGCCTGCGTATAAACGATATCCAAGACGAACTGTCATTGGTTCTTAGTCAAGTTCTTGGTGTCACGGCCTTGCCAAAAGGCGGGATAACATTTGCCCCCTAAAGTACGTCTTGTGTGAACATGACGTGCTTTGAAATGCTGCATCCTTCATTCTGAAAAAGTTCTATCTGATTTGCTGAGTAGTTTCTCCCTTCTCGTCAAAAGATGTAACTTTCGATTGATTTTCAGTAATATAAATGCTGATTTGTTAGCTGCCAACGATCATGCAGTGCATTGTTGTAACTGAGTGTCGAGTGCTAGCGATTTGTTGTTCGCTGTTGTAATTGTCATCATGCGAGCATTCAATTCCTGGATCGATGTGAAATTCGAGTTGTAACAATGTTCGATGGTTGTTTTAAGTCCTTCCTTTGTATCGATCCTCTCCTGGATCAATCTGAGATGTTGGAATGTATGCTTCGTATCAATGGATACATCATATTGGGTCTCGGATTGGCGGATACAGGAGTAATGCTTTGTGTCGATGGGGTTGAACGATCTAGACATAATCATGCAGTGAGGCTTCACAGAGGATATGCCATTCCTCATTCCTTCATTCAAGAAGAATCCCCGATTATGGATAATCTTTGATAGGAGTCATCCATGACTCCTTTCCTAGATTCATCTCTAAGATCTAGTTGATCATCATATGTCAATGCTTGGAATAATAAGTATTTCAACTGGGACAAAGTCTTTTTGCCGCACATCCCCAGAACTGGCTAGCTTGGCCAGTGACTTAGCTTTTTCATTTTGTTCTCCGAGGATGTGTGTAATGGTGTAATAGTCGAGGTCGACTAGTAGCTTTTGGATCCGGTTGAGATAAGGAGCAAGACGTTGCCCCCTAGTCGGATAATCTTCCTTGACTTGGCGTACTACTAACCAGTAATCACATAAGACATGTAAAGTTTCCACTTGTAGTTTTCTTACAAGTTTGAGCGCCAAGGTTTCATACTTAGCTTCGTTATTTGTTGCAGGGAAGTTGAGTTTTAGGGCGTAGCAGATCGTTCATTCCTCAGGAGTCATTGACGCAACTTCGATGTTAGAAAGCTGATTATTGGAAGTTTCATCGGTGTACGTTCTCCATCAGTTGGACGGTTCTCCACTGTTCTTCGGATAGTCGTCTGATGTGGTGGATTCAGATATGAAGTATGCTAATGTTTGACCATGGAGAGCTCTCCGAGGGAGATAAGTGATATCAAATTGGCTTAGCTTGATACTCCATTTGAGTAACTTTTCAGACATCTAAGATTTCTATTGGACCTATCGTAACGGTCGGTCAATATGGACGTTAACGGGGTGAGCTTGTCAATAGCCAGCCTTCATCATATACTGGTCTTTGGATTCGTTTCCCTTCACATAGCATTGCGACGCTTATGGCGTGTGTTGACACAGCCCAATTGATGTATAAATCTTCGCGATCCAAAGGTTTGGGTAAAATGGGAGGTCTCTTTAAGCGATCTATTAGAGCTGCTTGGTTGTCCTAGGTACATGGGTGTCTCTAATTGTCCGAATTTTCTAGAAATTAGTCTTGATTCGATGAGAATTGATGATGAAAACGAAGAATCTTTCTGATGTAATAGTGAAAGAGCATTTTAAAGGATCGAGTTTCATCCTGCATTTTTTGGAGAGCGCTGAATACCTCTGTCAAGTCATCGATATGGTCGTTTGATAGCCGTGATCTCACGAGCATATTAACCACATCTACTTTCATCGATCGACCGATATGATTTTTGAATGATCTGCTAATCGTCCTTTGGTAAGTAGCATAAGCATTCTCAAGTTCAAATTTAGGGATTTGAGCATAGCACTATAGGCCCAGGTCAATAACGAGACAGTTGTATTCCTGGTCTAGGACATGCTTCAGTATCCGATTGTATCTGGAGTTTGCATCCATGGATGTGAGTAATTCATGTCTGATGGTTAGGTCCATCAGTTGGTCGATCGTTGGAAGTGGAAAGTCATGCTTTGTCATACCCAATGCAAATCTGAGTAGTTGATGTATGTCCTCCACTCTCTGTTCATTTTTATTATAAGTAAAGGATTGGATACTCACTTTGGTTGGAGGGCATCATGGATAAACCCATTGGTTTTGAGCAGATTCGCCTCCTCTTTAAGTGCAACAGATCTCTCCGGATCCATGTCGCATCGTTTTTGTCCACCGAGACATGCCTCGGGTCGACATTTAATGTAGGGTTATTCATGGCTGGCGAGAGTCCATATATATGTATGTGAGATCGAGTCCAAGCGAACACATCAAGATTCACCTGAAGTAAAACAGTTGACTCTTTCTTCATCCTTGCGTAGAGTTGTGATCTGATCTACAATACTCATGATGGGTTGTAGGCACCACATGTGTTTATTTGCAATGGTAAATGATCAGGCTTATAAGAATGTTGAATCAAAGGATTAGTAGAATTTAGCCTTGTACTGTATGCTGCTACATAGCTGGCTCCAACTTTGAGATTGAATTTACTTGTGTTTCTGAATGATGCGCTTTTCATTCAATGTACATGCGATCCATTGCTCATCGGAAAAGTCATAATGATGATCAGTCGCCCATAAGTCCTGGTATTGATCCGATGACTCTATCTATAGGCATCCTTTCGGTCGCAACCTAGAGTTGTTATGAATATCAGGCATGGGTCATAGATTCAAGTTGCCATAGTCAACTCTCGGATAATTACTCTTTTGCCCCCAGTCTCGGGTTGGCGGATGCATTACGCGGACGGTCTAGTCTCGTCCTAGCTGTGTCAATACTGTAGTTCAAGCTTTAAGAACCAGAGTCGACTGATGAATGGTTGAATCATATTATCTTATCTTCTTGTTCATGCCCCCAAGTCTGGGGAATATCTCGATAAGTGGTAAGGTAGATAATGTCCGCTTCAATTTTGTATTCTATCCCATTGAACCATGGGATCGAGTTAACCGATGGAAGGCTGAGTCGTGCCTATGATGTATTATGTTCTAGTTCTTTCCTCTTAGTGGAATACATTGTTATTTTGCCAGCATTTGGACATAAGCTAGATTCTGGACGATCAATGACATTCACTTCGCTGCTTAGGTCACCATACTTTGGGCAAAAACTTAAGAGCGAATCGTCCAATTGGATCCAATGCAGGATTGATGCTTCCCTTGTCGAATCCAGGGCAAGAATCAGTGTGCAGATGTTTAGGTTGCACTTGTTTTGAATTGCTCTTTTAGTCGGATCATGGTAAGAGTCAATGAATGAATGGTCACATTGCATTCATTTGGAGTTGGGTGATCAACCATCTCCATTTCGATTTACGTTCTCCCGTCAGATCTAGGGATAAAGTCAGCTCAAATGCAGTCATGTCATGCTCATTTGGTCTCATGCTCTTCCTGACGGATCGAAGGAAGGCAACGGAGGACGAATGGTCAAGTCACACTCATTCATGGTTTATTCTTCTATCCGTGCTCTGTTGGTCAAAGGTATTCGATGGACGTTCGGGTCACATCGATTTGTAGTCGAAGAGGACCGATATTGACCGTCGATTCAATGGTACGATGTGAAAGGTGTAGATCGATATTGCCCGTCGATCCAGCGGTACGATATAAGTGGTTGCCCAGAACTTTGGGCATCATTCTGATTGGTTAGCATTAAGGTCTCCTTGTAGTCATTTCCTTAAGTTGTAAAGGATGATAAGCTGGATATGTAGCGAGTCACCTTTCTCTTCTTTCGGTGATTTGCACTTCTGCCCCCAGTCTTGGGTTAGCAGAGTTAGTTCGTGGATGGTCTAATTGCACTTGTAGTAAGTTTACACTCCTCACGTCGAGTTCAGGTCAGAGTTGGTGAATGAATGGTCGAATCTCATTCATTCATTTGTCAATTCTTATAGCCACACTTTGGGGATTAGAGTCAGTTGAAGGGCCATTCATCGCACCTATTTGATGTTTATACCCCTGTCTACACTCTGCGGACTAAGAGTTTTAGTAGAAAATGGTCAGACCGTGTTTTCCTTGGTCAATTCCTCTGCCCCCAGTCAAGGGCAAAAGTCGAAGTGTGGCCGGTCAAATTACAACAACTTTAGTTTGATGCTTCTCCTGCTGAACTGTAGGAAGGAATTGATTAGCGGATGGTTAGGTCACATCCATCCATGCTGCATGCACAACCCGTCGGATCACAGGCGAGAGTTAGCAGATGAACGGTCATGCCACATTCACTTGCGGTTGGATGGTAGTAATATCAATTCAGAATAGGACATTCAGCTAGGTTCGTTTTGCGAATCTGCGTCTCCCTGTCGAATCAAGGAAGAAATTTTGTCTTGTGGGGTTGGAGTGCATCCCTATAAAATTATGTTATGGGTCCCGTGCAGGGGACAAGAGGTTATGCATGGATGGTTGTGTCATGCCCGCTTAGTGTTGGATGGTCGGATCGCATCCAATTTTGTGTGTTAAGTGTGCCCCCGTGTCAGGGGAAGATTGGAGAGCAGACGATCGAACCACATCCGCTTTTTGTATTACAGAACTTGATGAGGAACCATAGCCGATAGATGGATAGTCGAATCACATCCCTTTTGGTATTCACACTCCAAACCATGCTTGGAGGGCTGGAGTTGGTTGATGGGTTGTTAGTCACACCCATTTGGTGTTTATACTCTAGCCTCTCTCGGGACCGAAGCAAGTTGATGGGTGGTCATTTGCACCCAATTGGTGTTTATACTCCGGTCCACACTCTGGGGACTTAGAGTTAGTTGATGTTTATTCTCCAGTTTGCACTCTGGGAATCTGGAGTTGTTGATGTTTATACTCCAGTTTGCACTCTGGGAATCTGGAGTTGATGTTTATACTCCGTTTCGCACTCTGGGAATCCGGAGTTGATTGATGTTTATACTCCAGTTTGCACTCTTGGAATCTAGAGTTGATGCATATACTCTGACTCGCACTCTGGGAGTTCAGAGTTGATTGATGTTTATACTCCAGCTTGCACTCTGGGAATCTGGAGTTTATGTTTGTTCTCCAACGCGCACTCTGGGAGTTTGGAGTTGATTGGTGTTTATACTCCAGTTCGCACTCTGGGAATCTGGAGTTGATGTTTATACTCCGACTCGCACTCTGGGAGTTCGGAGTTGAATGTTTATACTCAGCTTCGCACTCTGGGTATACGGAGTTGGATGTTTATACTCCGACTCGCGCTCTGGGAGTTCGGAGTTGAATGTTTATACTCTGCTTCGCACTCTAGGTATACGGAGTTGAATGTTTATACTCCGACTCGCACTACGGGAATACAGAGTTGATGTTTATACTCCGCTTCGCACTCTGGGTATACGGAGTTGGATGTTTATACTCCGGTTCGTGCTTTGGGAACTCGGAGTTGGATGTTTATACTCCGCTTCGCACTCTGGGAATACGGAGTTGAATGTTTATACTCCGGTTCGCGCTCTGGGAACTCGGAGTTGGATGTTTATACTCCGCTTCGCACTTTGGGAATACGGAGTTGAATGTTTATACTCCGGTTCGCGCTCTGGGAACTCGGAGTTGGATGTTTATACTCCGCTTCGCACTCTAGGAATACGGAGTTGAATGTTTAAACTCCGGTTCGCGCTCTGGGAACTCGGAGTTGGATGTTTATACTCCGCTTCGCACTCTGGGAATACGGAGTTGAATGTTTATACTCTGTTTCGCGCTCTGGGAATACGGAGTTGAATGTTTATACTCCGCTTCGCCCTCTGGGAATACGGAGTTGAATGTTTATACTCCGGTTCGTGCTCTGGGAACTCGGAGTTGGATGTTTATACTCCGCTTCGCACTCTGGGAATACGGAGTTGAATGTTTATACTCCGCTTCGCACTCTGGGAATACGGAGTTGAATGTTTATACTCCGCTTCGCCCTCTGGGAATACGGAGTTGAATGTTTATACTCCGGTTCGTGCTCTGGGAACTCGGAGTTGGATGTTTATACTCCACTTCGCACTCTGGGAATACAGAGTTGAATGTTTATACTCCGCTTCGCACTCTGGGAATACGGAGTTGAATGTTTATACTCCGCTTCGCACTCTGGGAATACGGAGTTGGATGAAGGATTGTCGTGTATCAACCCCTTCTTGACTTTGTTGTGATGGCTAGTCCCCGAGCTCGGGTTTCACTTAGCGGGTGATCGGTGGGATCCCGATTAACTTCCACTTATATGCCCCTCAATGAAAGATGAGATTTAGTTTACAGACGGTTGAATCGCGTCCATGTTCGTTTGGATTCCGCTTTTGTCAGGCCTAAGGAGTAAGATTAGTGTTCTGGCAAGCTTTGTGCTCGAGCATAGGAAGAGATGGTCGAACTACGTCCACTCTGAGTTGTGTATTTTCCCTTAAGTCGGGTGACTCAATTAGAGAGCAGACAGCCGAGTCATGTCCAGTTCATACTTTGCATTCTTTCGATAGAGCTAAGGAAGAGAGTTGAAATGACAGCTCGTGATGGTTAGCGAGTAGGCAGTCAGTCGTTGATGACTTTTAAATTGAGGGTTGGCCCATGATGAAGTCGGTTTAAGGCATGATTGTTTTGCCTAATCACAGAGGCAAACTGGGGAGTGAACGGCCAAATCATATCCACTTTAAACATGTGTTCTCAAATAACCCCAAGTTTCTAATGTAGGATTGGATGCATGGATGGTGACATTGCATCCACCCTTCGTGTGATTCCGATTTTATCGGGCATCAAAAGAAGCGTAAGTATTTTGGCGAGCTTCAAGTACGAGATGGAGAGTACATTGTTGGGATATATTACTCCAAGTCTTTCCCAGATCTCTAATTAAATTGCATAGGCAGATGAGTGGATGGTCGGTTGCATCCACTTTGTACTAGAGTCCTGGCCTTGTCGGTCTCTTTTTCTTTGGTGCCTTGCCCCCAATCCGGGGTGTATAGTAGCCGATGAGTGGTTGAGTCATGATCGTCATAATGATACCTCGATGATTTGATCATAGTCCATGGAGGTTGTTTTGCCCCCAATCTTGAGTACTCGGTTACCTGCATCATTTGCAAGTAGTTTAATTCAAGTAGGTCATATTTCGCAATGTAAATGAAATTGAATTGGAAATAATCCAAAAGAGATCAGATCAAATCTCATTGATAAGTGAGGCAGCGTCGTATGCTCGCTATTGCACTTCAGTCCAGTCCTTCTCAGTTGGAAGACTAACGCAAATGGTTCAATTTGATCAAAGTCCTTGATCGATAGGGGTCGGATGTTCCCGGTCCTTTGTTTTATAGGGCCTGCACATATTGTCAGAGCTATCCTTCCCGGAGCAGCCTTATGGCTTAGGCGTTCATGGTAGCCATCTAGAGAAAAGGAGTTTTCTGATCTAGAGTATGGAGTAGGTCCCCTCCTTATCTTGCCATGTTGATCCTTCATCTGATTCATCAACTCAATGTTGGCCTAGAGATGTTGGTGTAGTCGTCGGCGGCTATACACCAATTCTCTTATCAAAGTCGTGATTGACGATCTTCTCTGAGGAATGGGGGAAGACATCTGCGTTTGACGGCATTCATCGCCCTTGGAGAAATCCAAGCGCCATTCCCACTTCATAAGGTAGTGTCGAGGGTTGTATTTCCATAGTACACTGACATAGTTAACATGTTGAATTTTCACTGGAAGTTCTGCATGTAGGTTGGTTTCAACGAATAGGTCCAGACTGGGAAAGATTCTCCAATCGACATTATGCTCAAGTCCATTTTATTGCCCAGGGGTCTTGTAACACTGGTCAATGACGTATGCACGATTTCCCAACGTTTGAGTGGTTTGCAAAGCCGATAGGACGGTGAGTTGGTTAAAATAGGCTAATAGATTGGTGTTTATCCCAAACTTTCATCCAGATAGGGGACCTATATAGGGTATTAAGGAAGTCCTCTTGAGGTTGTATGTCATGCTCTTAGTCATGTGGACGTGGAATGATTAAGATGCGGGCGTTTGAAGATGGTTCAGCGGTGACCAGCTATATTTTGAGTTGGCAGAGCAGACATTGTAGGGCAGCCGTCATATTAGCCATCATACCATAGTTGTCAATTCAGGAGTTTAAAAGCTGGTTAATTGGAGGAAGTTGCATTCCACCCATTCCTTGATTGCAACTCAACATATGTCTTGTTCAGTCATGGAACAATTAGAAGCACAGATGGAATGTTCCTTCACTAAATTGGTGATTGAATTTACTATGCGGGTGCCCTGCGCTGCTGCTAGGGTTCTGAAAGTGTTTTATCAATGTTTCATATTGTTCTCATCAATGTTTTAACGATATAACTGTGGCGAAATTGAAAGATCTGAAGTGTATTCGAAGATCGATACGAATTGGACGCTGCAAGATCGATACGAATTGGACACTGCAGGATCGATACAAATTGGACGTTGTAGGATCGATACGTAGTGTATTTGAGGATCGATGCGAAATGCAGCTGGCTGGATCGATAAGAAGTGCATCTGTTGATCGATATGAATTGGACACTGCAGGATCGATACGTAGTGTATCTAAGGATCGATACGAATTGGACACTGCAGGATTGATATGTAGTGTATCAGAGTATCGATACGAAATGCAGCTGGCTGGATCGATACGAAGTGCATCTGTTGATCGATACGAATTGGACGCAGCTGAATCGATACGATCTAGATATGAGTATCGATATGAATTGGAGGCAGATGGATGGATACGAACTTCATTTGAGTATCGATACGAATTGGACACTACAGGATAGATACGAAAGTTGATCGATACGAAAACCACCATATTTTCTGGAAATGAAAACATGGATACGAAAATCATCATTTTCATAGATAAGAAAATCACCACATTTTTTGGAAACGAAAACATGGATACGAAAATTATCACATCTATTACTTATAAAGGAAAAGAGAAACCAAAGCAATTTTGTGTCGACACCTGTCCTTTTTCAAGAATACGCCCTTTTCTCTCTAAATAAATAAAACAAAATTCAGTAATACGCGTCTTCCATGCCTGGACATTCCCTTTCCCACCAACTGCATTGTTACTAAACACCATTGTGACCGATCGTCTAAAAATCCCATGCTTGCCAATGTTGATTTCCCTGCCTTATAATCCTACCACACAGACGCGTGCACTGATGGTACTCCTCCGCTGCTATAATGACGATTTTGAAAATTAGGGTTTTCCACGTAAGTAATTTTGACTTCTTTATCGAATTTTGGGTATTCGCAATTCAGTTGAGATAAGCGTGGGTTCTGCGAATTTTAAACCGATTGAGTTTCCACTATGATATTTATGAATTTAGTTTTTTTAAATCCACTTCCCATTTTGTAACTACTACTCATTTTAGTTTTACGGCAAATAGGATGTGTGATTCATCAACGTCATCAGGATCGATGCTTTGCGAAGTCTGTTTGAATTTTAATTCGGTTGGTTTCAGATGTTTCTACAATTTTGAATACTTTAGGTACAGTTTAAATTTTATCTCTACTATGCATTTTTCCTTCAATCTAAATAAGTAATTTTTAGTAAATGCAACATCATACTGACTTTCATCTGATGACTTCATGAATAAACAAAAGTCTGTTTCTGTCATAACGAATGATAGACTAAAACATTTCTCTTTGTTTCCTAAATTTTGTTCGTTTCATTACATGTTTTGGATTCAAATACTGTATTTGTGTATCATTTTGTTTTATCTCAGTACTGTTATGGTTTAATATGTACGAGAGCTTATGTTTGAAGAAGGAGAAGATCTGAAGTAAAACAAAAAGGCTGGATTATTATATAATATTTGAATTATTCTTATATAATATTTGAATTATCCTTTTAGTTTTCTGATAATCGTTAATATGTTTGTTATTTGTAAGACATTATCCTTTAAGTGTATACACTTAGCCTATTCTGAATACATAATAATGCTTTATGGTTACTTAAACTCTTATAACGGTAGAAAATATAATGAACCAAAAGGTTTATGATAAAATTCTCTACATCTAAATTAAGGGTAATATCGTTTTAAAATCTAAAAGCAAAAGCCTAGACAACTTGAATTTGACAGAGCCGCAATGATAAAGTCCATTATTTCACCATAAAAACAGAACTTCATATATGATGGGATAATTGAAAAAAAATAAGCAATGATGAATAGGACTTCGCATGACTATTTGAAATGCTAATATATTTTGTAAGATATGTCAATGGAGGTTTGATATTTATTGCAGTATGTAATATTGTGTTATGGAATATTGATATTTGGAGGATATTGGGTTGACTAAATATATACCTGTGAACTGTATTGATTATGTTTGTTAATGTGGTAGGTGCTTTGTGATAATACGATGGACATGTAAAGGTTTGATGAAGGATATCTACATCATGAGTTGCTTAAGGCAACAACATGGGTAAAGAAATGGGATAATCCTAAATGACCATGGAGCTATAAGGATAAGGGGAACAACATAAGGTATGACCAACCAAGTACTTCAAAAAAACTTTAATGGATAAATTTACCTCAATCATGATATTTTTACGAATTATGTGTATTTCTACAGCTCTCCGCTACAACAGAACATCATAGTTTATGACAATTATATATTTAACTGCCAGTTGTAGTAAGATGGTCATCGTTTTCTTATTCCTGCTTACAAAACACTTTTAAGAGCACTTTTAAGAGCTGTACTATATCAGCTTTCCATGATTGCTACTTTGAGTAAAATATAACAAGATTTTTCATTATACCACATCTTTAGCTGGGAAAAATATGTATATTATGATTTTAAGAAGCTTCTATGAAATAAATTAAGAAGATGTGTGCAAGTAATTATAGTGTAAAAGAATGATTAGTTACGCCTTTATCTGGAACTTATCCTTGATTTTATCTTTAAGAACAACATATGAGTTGTGTTTTACCATAAATCAATGATATGATTTTATGAGGCTAAAAAGTGAACAAGTTAATCTTTCATTTCCTGCAAACATGAAACCATTTACATTTGTGGTTGTTTGTGTATGGTCATGCATGCAGTTCTGTGTTTGTATTCCTTATTTCTACTCAATTTTTCAATAGAGAGATTGCAAGTTTTATTTGTGTTACGGCACGTTAATCAACTGGTTGTAGATTATATTGTCATAAATTTATGTTTCTCATCTTTATGAAGACATATACACCAACTTGATCTAGGCGCTTATACTCATTTCACTTTTCTAACAATTTATGTTCACCTTAGAATCTACAATTTTTAGATGATAAACATTGGCTGGATCTTCCAACTGAGATCAGTCATACCTATTTCGTTTACTCTATTATCTTCGCCTGATTTTTAAACTGTTGATTTAGGCAAACTTTTTCCCTACGATTCAGGGTACTGCATAAATGTTCTTCTTATCTAATTTTTTCTTCAATCAACCATGACATCAATGTTTTCAAAACGGGATTTAAATCGTATATCGTAAAATTCAAACTTTAAATTGTAACGAGAATCAGATCATAAATCGTATGTTCAAAAGGTTCGTAAATGCAGGTTCTCACACAATTTGAAATTGATTTTGATGTTTAAAGTTTAAACTTCTACAGTTAAACATGAAACTCAATTTTGTCTCTTATTACGGTTTTATTTTATTTTGAAAACATTGTAATTTTGTGAATCCAAATGAATATATCAAATATGTTATATTGATTACAATGTTTCTTATTCGTGGTTTTTGACTAAATTTGAATCGTCATGTAAATCAAATCGTTAAGGAAGAGATCCGATCTAAATAGTGATTTAAATCGTAGGATTTTAAGATTTTTGACAACAATGTATGACATGATGTTACAACGAAGAGAAGTCAGGGACATTTACTAAAAGTGCACACATGCAAGTGCTTTTCATAGATGCATCTTTGATCTTCAAGATTATGCTCTTCCACTTCATCTTTGACTTTATAATGGTAGAATTTATAGTTCATTGCAACCATCATACCAGTAGGTTTACTTATAAATGTCTTATGTGTTTCTTACACTTTCATGTTACCTAAATATTGATAATTTTTGTTTTGCAGAAACTCAAATTAACTTTATTCACGTAAAAAGATTTTGTACACAAACCGACCAACAATTTACACCTCCAAAGATTTTGTACCTAAATATTTAGTAATACTTAAATATTAAAATTAATTTTGTTTGTAAAATTTAATCCGAAAGTTATTCTTCTGTCTGTAAAAATCTATTAGTATTTTAGAAGTTTGTCAACATGAAAACCATGTAGTACATAGGATTGGTTGTATGCAAGCTTTGGAAATTTTATCTCCTTTCTGCCTGTCTTTTTATCCCAATGCAAGTACATCATATTTTAAAATTAGTTGAAATGCGTTATGAAGTTTGTTTATCAATGATCTTACTAAATTATATCTTAATTATAGGCTCTAATTGAATTCCATTTCTCATGTCCCTATGTAATAAAGTTAATGTTCAGGATACTTCCATGAATGTTTTTGGATGTTTAAATCAGAAACTCCCGACGATTCCCTTTAGATCATATAACCGTTGGTAAGATTCCCATTCTCTCTTCCTTTTTAAGAAAAACTTCAAATCCATTTCAATCTCACACCATCTCCATTTGTTGTATAAACCTCTTTTTTAGAACCAAGAAATCATTTTTAATTTGACTGGTCTTTGTTTGGCTTTATATGTTTCTAAAGGCATAAGTGAAAAACAACAGACATACCACCATTTTTTAGATTGGTTCACGATAGGTTCTTGGCTTATTCATGGGTGAGACAATTTGGCTTTGCTAAAGGTGGGCATATGCAAGATTCTATGAATTTGAACTTATATTTTGTGCATTTAAAGTGGTGTGGTGGTACCTATTCCATGGATGAACTTAATAGACATAGCTATATGGTATATTTCTGGCTCATGTTTTCTGAATCTGTTATTTTGCAAGTTTTTGGTTTGCTACAAAAATATTTAGAATCTTTTCATTTTTTCTAAGAATTTTCAATGGAAACAAATAGATATTTTTAATTCCTTACCATCTATCATTGTGAATTTCATTTTATTCATTTCTACGAAATAAAATTACTCTATTGCAAAACTGTAAAAAGAAAAAAAGCTAATTACCTTTTTCACAGTTGGTTAAAGTGCTAAAAAAAAATTCAAGCATGTGGTTTCATCACCCGTAATTCTCAGCAGATATACGGATTTAGGGAATGAGATTAAGTAATATTTGAGAAGTTGTTGTATGTTGATTTGCTACATTCAAGTACTAACCCATATGATCTACGTATAAAGATAAGCATGATAGGACTGTTACTACATCCACTTGTGGCGTTATTTAAATAAGAAAGTAAAAACCAAATCACTAAGCTGTCTACTTCTCAACCATAGTTCAAGTACATCATAGTTATTTATTTTTTACTGTCTAAAATTGAAAAGCAGTTATCTCCTCATTCGCCATTTCTTCTCCTTCTCCACTACAAAATTCACACTAATAATACATGTTTGCACTTTGCAATTCGCAAACACCTATGTTCAGTCACCAATATTGCCTATATTTCATCACCGTGGCCTCACTGTTCTCATTCCTTCCATGCTGTAGCTTCTCCAGCCATGGCTACTAAATTATTTCAGGTATGGATACTTTCTGATCTCTAACTGGTATAATTATCTAATTGATGTTTTATGTTCAACACTATCTTTTCATTTAAGATTGACTTTATGTCCAAAGTTGATTCTTACATTTAATTATGTAGATCCAATCACCTATTAGGTATAATTGACCCAATCGCCCTTAAATTCAATGATTTTTATTGACAACCAGGAGTCTTTCTTGAATTTTTATAATACTCAATGACCTCTATCCATTTTCCACTAATAAAAGGATTCTTTATTTATATTGTTAATTTAAAGCTGTATAGCTTGATAACATATGTAGATTGCAATCTCAACATGAATTTGATAGAAAAATTGTAATATAATTAAACTCTTCTTAACTTCCACCTTTTATTCTAATGAAAAATTCTATGCAGCATCAAAGTTTCATTGTGCTTTTCTTCTTTTGGCCAGTACGTATATATTTCCTAAACGAAAAAATGGAATATAGTTTGGTCACTAAAATATTGTACGCGTAATTATTTTTCACTCTTTCTCAAAAATATTGCTATATTAAATTTTCGTGAGTCAGGGTAGTAGTATCCAGTAGCATAGTAGATTGACTATTGATGTCTAGAAATTAGACCGTGGAAAGGTCCAGTTTAGATGAGTACTTAATATTACTATGTATTATAAAATTGCATAGAAGCACTGTCATTCTAATTTAGAATTCAAATTGATAATGAATTGTAAACTCAGGCATTTTGCATGAATCATAGTCCAATATGAGCTACCAATTTTCTCCATCGTTATCAGTTATAGCAATTATTATTCCGTTGTACCATTGTATGTGGCATTTATTATACTCATATAGTTTAGGCTGTATACACTATTTTTTAACAAATTATAAAAAAAATTAATTTTACGGTTAGAAATGTGGACATATATATTTTTGAGTATAATCACTTCTCTAATTTTATTAGAACTGAACAGCAATAGTCATTAAATTAGTTACTGCCTTTGATTAATGGTGTGTCTTGGTTGGGTTTCAATGCATCATTGGTTGATAACATTTCATTTTTAAATTAATCAACGAATTTTTTGGTTATTTATATGATCTAAACCAAGTAAAATGATCCATCTTTAATCTATTACAAAACCTTAACGGGTTTAGTTTCAAAAAAAATAAAGGTTTCTGACTGAATTGTCTTTATCCATCGTTTTATTTTTTCAAAATTTGCACCTAACCTAATTCTGGGAAACTCACACAAGAAAAAACTAAGGGCCCGATTGGTTTCAAAATGGATTTTCAGTTTTTTGCTTTCAATTTGTACTTCAAATAGCGCGGTAGAAGAGTGCGACATCGAGAGGAGGAAAAGGGAAAGGAGAGGACAAAGAGCGAGTTGTTGAAAACAAAATTTTCTTCTTTTCCGCTTTTTTAGGATAAGGAAAATCACCCTCTAACCTTTTGCACATCCCCTCATCTCCCACCACTCTTTTATTACAATTAAAAACTGAAAACTCAAAATTTATTTTGAAGCCAAACGGGGCCTAACAAATTAAACCGTTGCAAATTTTCATTTGTACATAATGAAATTTGAAGTGAATAAATTGAAGTCATAGAAGATAGTTTGGTTTTATTAAATATAGTTTCAATTTTTTCCATACAATATTGTCTTGCTACTGCAACTATAACAGTTATGTAAAATATGATTAATATGACAGTACAAAGATCATGAAAATTGATGGGAATAAAACAGATTTGGATAAATCATGTGGATATATGCATTGAAATTGATTGCAAGTGCTAATTTAGTATGAACATAAATTTGAGCAGGAGTAAAAAAAGGATGTAAGCCTTACGAAGTGACTATTATTGTTTATTTTCCCTTTTTTCGCTCTTCTAACACCAACTGTAATATGTTTTTCCGCTGTCTTTGCTTTTATTTTCTGTGTCAAACTATCTCATTTTTCTCTCCGACCATTTTGACTTCTTTTCTACAAATGGCCAATGGCCAATGGCCAATGACCAAAGTTGCACCAAGTATGGCTGTGGATGATGATTCCGAGCTATAGGAAAAGGAAACTCACAGTTTCATAGTTTATAGATCAATTAAACACTTAAATAAGTTTTTCTTTAGAAGCTTGGCAAACCCACCATGAAATATGAAGATTTTACTGCTTGCCTTCCTAAGAATGAATAAATGCACGCACACTTTTGACTTTGGTTTTTTCACCACTGCGAATTTTCAGCAATATTTTTTTCATTGCATGGTTTCCTGGTACCGCAGGAGTGAAGAAAAAGCTGCAGGAGTAAAGAACAAGCGCTTTACATGAGCTTTACAGAATGCTTTAAGATAGAATTGGATTGCATTCAAGTGGAGCTACAATTACATGCAACTGATCCAAGTGAGATGGATGTAGATGTTACTCAAAGTCGCACCAGTTGGCCGTGCAATTTTCTTGGATTGTGGTTGTTTTTACTGTATTTACAACAACTGCCTGCCATTAGTGTTTTTTTATTATTGTTTTACTGTATCCTTCTATTACATTATGTGAAACTAATGAGATGCAATGACTCATTTATGTGTGTCTGTTTGTATCTTGAGATGTACTAGCTAAATAAACTAGATGTAATCCTAAGTACACATATTGTAAAGTGGACGCTGTTCTTTTTCTGAAAAAAAGTAGTATGTTTGTCCAACTGTCATCTTTTGTGTTTGATACGTTGATGATTTTGCTTGGAGTTTTCAACCACTTCATTGAAAACTCAAGTAATACACTAATAAAATTGTTGTACTCCTGTTTGAGATCAAATTTATGAAACATTGGTGAATAATATATGGGAATCAATGATATTTGATTGATCTTCTTGCTCTGACTTTTGAAGTTATGTAAGGTTAACTTTCTTTGTAAATTAAGACAAAGTTATTGTGCTACTATTATCTTATAAAAAATAACCTGAAGTCTTACATTCTATTTAATTTTCAAACATTCTTTTTTTCTTATATTTTTTTAGAAGCGGTGGTATTCTTAATTATTTTATTACTACCAACATATGACCTTTTTAAACCACCTGTTTGACTAAACTTAAATTGTTGGTCTACTAAATTACCATATTGTAGATAGAATGAAGATGTCAACTTATATTAAAATTCTACTATATTAATAAACCAAGCCATATATATAATATATGTGTGTACACATATACATTACATCTGCATACACACATCAAAATATTATTCAACTCTACCTTTACCTCTATATAAAATTCATTCATTCAGGTTATTCTAAATTTTTTTTAACATCAATCTAAATAATCTTTCAATTATTCAGCGACCATTATAGATAGTGAAAATCAAATTTCCCTCGAATCCTACTAAATCTACAACACTAGACACACTACGATAATTGCGCATACACATTATAATAAAGTAAAAGTGTACATACCTCTACAATATTTTATTAGATTATATTTTCTATCAACTTTCAATGTCGATTCTGTTAAAATCAATGCCCGTGTGCGTAGCACGGGCCCCACACTAGTTTTCATGGATAAGAAAATCACCACATTTTCTGGAAACGACAACATGGATACGAAAATCGCCACATTTTCTGGAAACGAATCATGGATATGAAAATCGCCATATTTTCTGGAAACGAAAACATGGATACGAAAATCATCACATTTTCATGGATAAGAAAATCACCACATTTCCTGGAAACGAAAACATGGATACGAAAATTGCCATATTTTCTGGAAATGAAAAATCACCACATTTTCTGGAAACGAAAACATGGATACGAAAATCGCTATATTTTCTGGAAACGAAAACATGGATAAGAAAATCATCACATTTTCATGGATAAGAAAATCACCACATTTTCTGGAAACGAAAACATGGATACGAAAATTGCCATATTTTTGGAAATGAAAAATCACCACATTTTCTGGAAACGAAAACATGGATACGAAAATCGCTATATTTTCTGGAAACGAAATCATGGATACGAAAATCGCCATATTTTCTGGAAACGAAAACATGGATACGAAAATCATCACATTTTCATGGATAAGAAAATCACCACATTTTCTGGAAACGAAAACATGGATACGAAAATTGCCATATTTTCTGGAAACGAAAAATCACCACATTTTTTGGAAACGAAAACATGGATACGAAAATCGCTATATTTTCTGGAAACGAAAACAGGGATACGAAAATCATCACATTTTCATGGATAAGAAAATCACCACATTTTTTGGAAACGAAAACATGGATACGAAAATCGCCATATTTTCTGGAATCGAAAACATGGATACGAAAATCATCACATTTTCATGGATACGAAATTGATCATACTTGCAGTTCCTCTTAGATCTGGAGCAATCTGAATAAAATAGAAGAAACCACTGAATGGCAGATCTGGATCTCCTCCTCAGATTTTTGCAATCCAACGACGGTAGTAGATCCAACGAGCAGGAGAAAAAACTTGGTTTTCTCTCAGTGAAAGCACCAAAGTGTTTGTACCAAAATTGGGCACAACACTCTTCGAATGTGTTTGAAGAGATAAAATGAAGAGAATAAATGTAAAATTAAGCAGATCTAACAAACACACCAGTAAACATATAAGAAAATGCATGGAAACACAGAGTTTTAGAGTGGTTCGGCGTATGGCCTACGTCCACTATGAAGTTGATGATTTTATTGATATTCACTTGCTGATTCCAACTGATTACAACAGATTACAGCGGATTATAATGTTGAAATTCGTATACAACAGCAGCTATGGAGTACAAAAATGGATTCGGTAGAGTATGGACGTAGGAGAGCAAAAAGATCCCTGTTCTGAAGGCCTCAGGGGGCTATTTATAGGCGTAGGAGGCTGAGATCGCGCTCAAACTTCGGGAGACTTTTTCTGGCACGTGAGTGGGCCCACGCGACCGACCCCACCAAGTTTCGGCCCGATCCATGATCGATACGAACGAATTTCGTATCGATCAAGATTTGATCCAATCGAGCTGAAATTTGGCATGAACCTTCCTTAGGTCGCACGTAAGCTCTTGTGAAAATTTCATAGCATTTGGATCTATGGATCTCAAGATATGATCGATGCAAGTTGGAGTTTTTCGTTCCGTGATCGATACGAACGAATTTTGTATCGATCAAGATTTGCTCCGATCGAGACGAAATTTGGCAGGAACATTCCTTAGGTCGCCAGTTAGCTCCTGTCCAAATTTGGTGGCATTTGGACTTGTGAATCTCGAGATATGATCGATGCAAGTTTGGATTTCTCAGTCGTGATCCATCAATATCTGGAGCATATGAACTCCGATTGACTTGAAATTTGGAATGTTGGCTCTCATATTTTTGCTTGTCATGTCATATCAATTTTAGCTCGATCCAGACTCGGAAAAAATTCATCAATATCCATAGTGAGCCTGCGTATAAACGATATCCAAGACGAACTGTCATTGGTTCCTAGTCAAGTTCTTGGTATCACGGCCTTGCCAAAAGGCGGGATAACATGTAACAACCTGCAAATTTATCACTTTGATAAATGATATTTAATTTTGAAATATTCAAATATAAGGTTTTATAACACCAACTATAAAGATATAAGCCCTAAAATTATGATAAGAAACTTGTTTTAACATATAATGGTGGAATATAGTTTCATAAATAATGCATGTGCTTTGTACATAAATTTTCATCGATAAATTAATTTTCAGTAGAAAGGAGATTTTCTCAGTATTTGAGTGCACGAGTCTGGATACATCTGAATAAGATTATGAAATAATTTCTTTTAATTTTATTTTTGAAATTAAAAATACAATTATGACATCATCAGAGATGTCATCACTTTTATATATTTCTCCAAAAATTTAGGTTTAAATAATCAAATAGTTGTTTTAATATGCTAATATTTCCTTTTTGATTAGTTATAAAGTGATAGTAAATCATTTATAATAGTTTGGTGAAGTTATATACCTGATTTAAAAATATAAGGATTGTTATCGCTTTATCAATACAATAGCACTTTTTGTAAACATTTGTCTGATATCAATATATATAGTTTTATAATTCAAGTGAGTAATTCATTTAAGATGATGAGAAATATATTCTCATGTTTTTTTTATTACCATATATAGTTTAACTAAAAACTGGAAATGTGACCGACAATTTGAATCAGAATTCGTAACAATTTAACATAAGAAGTTGTACAAAGTTGTTTATATCACTTAAACACAAATCTAACATACACATGTGTAAATTAACGCATACATATGCAATTAACATGTGTAGAAAAGTAAAATTATACTTGCCATTTACACTAGAATTTACATATAGTAAAAAGTATAAATATCCATGATATTTTCTACCTTAAAAAAGCAAAAATAAACTCACTTACACACCATCTTCACCACATACATGGAAGATGACATAGGGAGGATGACATGGGAGAGTCGTGCGCCTTGATAAGAGAGGAGGGGTATGGGTAAGGGGCAAAAGAGTAATTATACATTTGGATATTTATTTCCAAAGTTTTTATTATAAATATCCACCATTATCTTCATAATTTTACACGTTATTTCACTTCATCTCCTTCCTTATTCTCAAGCTTTTCAATTGCTTCCTACTTTAAGGAAACTATGAAGAAAACTATTGCAAAAGGAACTTAAATTTATATAGTATATACATTAGCAATCAACCTCAAAACAAGCTCAAATCACTCCATTCCTCCTTCATAACATGCGGCTGCCACCATCCATCACTTTGTCCAAGCACTCCACCTCCTTCTAAGCTAGGTCGAGCTTTCCCAAGATCACGGGCTCGACTCCATAGACTACGGTTTGATCGTAGCGAAGCTATAGTTCGTTTTCTAAGTTTAATATCCAATGAAGGTGAGAAAACTATAAAACTTTTATATATGTATATATGATGTGATATCATTGCTATGGATGTCTCCTATGCTTTGATCATCAAGTTTAGTTGTTTACTATAGTTGTTTAATGGTGTTAACAAGTCACATCAAATACATGTCGAATATCATAAAGAAAATCACTTTCCTTTATTGAATGAAATGGTGTATATGAGCTTGTTAAACCTCTTTAAAATGGTTTAAAATGACTTAGAAATACTTTATAAACATTTAAAAGTATTTTAACAAAGTTTGAAAAGAAAATGAAATTTAAGTTAAAATAGGCGCGTCGCGTAACGGTAATTCGTGATTTTGCACCATAGAAAGTTAAATCCATTTATATGATGAATTCAGAGTCAGAATTCTTTGAAATAAAAATTTTCTGAACTCTTATAATCGTAGATTTCAAACAAAAGAAAACGATCGAGATTTCATTTAGTAGATTTTGAAATATGAGTAAATCAAATTTTCAAAATAGTCGCGGTTTTGCAGTTAGGAAACCAAAATGGAAAATTCATTAAATTGGATAATTTAAATTATTTAAAAATATGGAATAAATCCTATATGTATGTTAAAAGGTTTTAAAAAGGATTTGAGTTATAAAATGGAGTTTTAAATAATAGAAAAGTTATTTTGATTTGAATAAGCTTTAAAAACACTATTCGCAACACTTTTTGCAGCAATTTTTAATTACATTTGAAATATGAATTTAAACTTAACAATTAATTCCTGAACCTTTTATAAATGTTTTCAAATGAAAAATTAAGTAATATAAAGATAGTTTGGAGGGTTTATAATTTATTTAAAAGAGTTTTAATAAATGATTTAAAGAAAAACCGTTATAAGAAAGTGAATTAATCTTGGCTCTAAAAGTCGATAAGTAGGTTGGATTTTTCTATTCATGAGATCGAATGTGAGGCGCTTAGACTAAGGACATGTTCGGGAGCAACCAACGCCCTGGTTCACCCGGCCTCTTTCCTTGGCGAGGGTAGATAATGTCGAAATGTCGGAAACGAGACAAGTATAAAAGATTTAATTTTTATAATTAAATTTCTTGCAACTTGGATTGAATGGAGATAATCTTATTATACTGGGTGTTAAATTCTAAGGAAGGAACTCGAACCAATCATATGAATTTAAAAGGTGATTCCACTATTATTTGATGAATAGTACACGTTGAATACGGAAGTTAGTATCAAGTAAAATTATCATAATTTTCATAGATCTGTTTTACTTGAATACTAACTAATTTGGATTTACCATCTTAGAAACCATGGTTTCAACTTATTAAAAAGATATGTGTTGGAAATTAGAAATCTTTGTTAAAGATTTAAATAAATGATTTGAAAATATTTTCCTAAGTAAAGGATGAAATAATTTGGAATTATTTCTAGATTTAAAAAGGTTTTAAGTAACCAAAGGATTTGATAAGAGAGGTTTAATGATCCCATACATAATGAGAAGAAATGGTTTTAAAAGATATATATCTCTAAGAAGATATTTTAGATAAAAGGATACAAATTAATGGAATATTAATCACCCATTTAACATATTTTTTATCAATAATTGGTTCGGAGGAACCGGAGTCGGAACATGGTGATTTTTATCCAAAAACCACTTTGAATCAATTTACAAGTTCGAAAGTGAAGATATGTTAAAGACAATGAAGTTGAAGGCGGGGATCTTCATAGCGGAAGGACTACTAATCCTAGGGGTGATGCCCAACTGGATGTGGTAAGAGAGTGCCTTCAGTTTGTCCTGTTCCTGGACCACTTGTACGGATGGATGTCTGACATTGCATTTCTAATATCACAGTGCATTGATCTCTACAAACGTACATCTGTTGTTGGTGTAGGAGATAACCCATCTTATACTTAACACCCTTCTTTGAGACATACAAGCCCAGAGGTTGTACTTTTGTTGAAATCAATAGTGTGTTGTTGGAAATGACAATGTGGCATTTTAAGTGAAAATGTTCTAAGAAAGGTAAACGTTACCTTTAGCCTCACACCTGGGGAATTATGAAATAGGGGTTGCTTTAAGGCTATGTGGTACGAAACATTAGGGTATGATATCACCTTTCTAGATTTATTTTGCGCTCGCCATGACGTTGGGTAAACAAATATGTGTGTATGGTATAAGAGCTTTCGGATAGGTCGGGAACGGCCAGGGTGATATCATATTCGATGTTATCCATACCATTTGTTGGTCTCGGGTAGGCCGGTCTTAATTCGTAGAGGACCATCTGTAGGTGGCTTTGGTTCATTCCTCTAGAGATGCAATATAGGGGAGGTAATCCGTTACCTCTCTATTGACGCAGCGGATAATTCTAGACGATCTTCAATCGATGAAAGTAGCAATCGGTGGATTGGAAGATGCTGAAATGCCCAAATTCGTTGATCCGAAGATACCGAATTCTAGCTATCCTGAACTCGTTGATCGCGCACGATACCGGGTTCAAAGATCTTCAATTCTTCAAGCGTTGATCAAGCGCACTTGATTCCGCGAATCGGCTTCTACAATCGTTGAATCGAGCGCACTCGATTATCCGAAAGAGGAGATAGGAGATTACACTCAACTACCAATTTGGAATGAAAGCACAAAGCAATCAAAAGAGAATTTTATTCAAAAATCAACAACCGTTTACAAATGAGACTCACGGCCTATTTATAGGCGAACAAGTTTACAACAGAAATTTCTCCAACTCCTAAGTCGTTTCCGACTCATAGCTACGCTCTACGACTCATCATAAGTCGTATACGACTTATCAACTTACAATGCAAATGTCACAACCAGATACACGACTTAACGACTTAACAAATCAACACTCCTTATTTACAAAGCATACGACTCACGACTTATTACAAGAAAGCCTAGCGACTTAGCAAACAGAAAATACAACATAGAAAAATACATCTTTTAAGTCGTTGCCGACTCATCAACTCCATTTGACTCAACTTATTTACAACAGACGCCATACGACTTATACTCCAGTAGCAACTTAGAAAGCAATCGGTTCAGATTAACTCGTCAGGAGAATCTACGGCATGGATTAAAGCGGCTTCAGAATATACAGCTCCAGGCCTCTACGACTTAACCCAGTTTCGATAAGTCGTGGACGACTCATACCAGCCTCGCCCTTGAGTCGTGGATGGCTTATCTCCTCACCTTCCTTGAGTCGTAGACGACTTATCACTTGTGTATTCTTCCCCTTGAGTCGTGAGCGACTCATCTCCCTGTTAAGTCGTAGACGAGTTATAGTTGCTTCGTTAAGTCGTAAACTCGTCACATCTTTCCCTTTGGTCTTCCAGTTGAGTCGTGGAAGACTCATCACCGCCTCCTTAAGTCGTAGATGACTTATGCCTTCCCCTTTGGTTTTCCAGATGAGTCGTGGACGACTCATCACCACCTCCTTAAGTCGCATACGATTCATGCATGTCTCTATGAGTCGTGGACGACTCATCACCGCTTCTTTAAGTCGCATACGATTCATGCCTGTCTCTATGAGTCGTGGACGACTCATCACCGCTTCCTTAAGTCGCATACGATTCATGCCTGTCTCTATGAGTCGTGGACGACTCAGGACTTCATCTCTGGGTTTAGCTGCATCATCCTCCCCAGGTTGAGAGAAATTCGACCTCGAATTTGCACACTCTTCATTCCCAACAAACTCATCCCCATGATATGGTACGAGATGCTTAACATTGAATACGTCAGATGTATACACATCATCTGGCAGCCTTAGTTTATAAGCATTTTCATTGATTCGTTTCACAACTTCCACCGGACCAATTTTCCTAGCTTTCAACTTGTTATAAGCGCCCACTGGAAAACGATCTTTCGTTAATACTGCATAAACCATATCTCCTTCATTAAACTCAACATTTCGTCGTTTCAAGTCTGCAGCTCGTTTATATTTCTCATTTTCTTTCTCCAATCGTTCTTGAACGATTTTATGACACTCCGTCAGCCCTTCAACAAAATCAGCAGCTTTCTTAATTGTCTTCTTTGATTGTGGTACTACCGTTAAGTCCAACGGTCCCTTCGGTAAGCTCGAATATACTATCTGAAATGGACTGAACCCAGTACTTCGATTCATAGCATGATTATGAGCAAATTCTGCCTGGCATAACTTCACATCCTAACTCTTCAGATTATCTTGAACAAGACACCTCAACAAGTTTCCCAATGATCTTTTGACCACCTCAGTCTGTCCATCCGTTTGTGGGTGATAAGCACTACTAAACTTCAGCTTCGTTCCCACCATTTTCCACAAACTTAGCCAAAAATGACTCAGAAAACGAGTATCCCTGTCCGACACAATCGATTTTGGCAATCCATGAAGTCGATAGATCTCTCTGAAAAACAACTGAGCAACATGAACAGCATCCGCCGTCTTCTTACAAGCAATAAAATGTGCCATTTTCGAAAATCGATCAACCACCACATAAATGGAATCATTACCACGCTGCGTTCTCGGCAACCCCAACACAAAGTCCATACTCACATCAACCCATGGTTTAGTTGGTACCGGTAACGGCATATATAAACCAGCATTAGTCGCAGTTCCTTTCGAAACTTGACAGATATGACATCTCTCAACAAACCTCTCCACTTCTTTCCTCATCGATGGCCAAAAGTAGGATTGTGAAATTAATTGTAAGGTACGGTCTCTTCCAACATGCCCTTCTTCATGTAATTCCTTGATAATTTTCATTCTCAAACTACCCTCCGGTATGCACAATCGATTCCCTTTGAACAGAAAACCATTTACCATCACGAAATCATCCGTCTCTCCCTCCTTGACTTTATCAACAAATTTTGCAAAGTAAGGATCATTAGTGAATAAGTCTGGCAATATTTCAAACCCCGTCACTTCAACCTTTAGTGTAGTCAACAAATGACTCCTCCTACTCAAAGCATCAGCCACACGATTTGTCACCCCTGACTTGTGTTTAACAACAAAAGTAAACTGTTGCAGATATGCAATCCACGATGCATGTCTTGCTGAAATCTTGTCTTGCCCTTGTAAATGCTTCAATGCTTCATGATCAGTGTAAAGAACAAACTCCTTCTGAAATAGATAGTGTCTCCAGTGTTTAATAGATTGCACAACAGCACAAAACTCCACATCATATGTACTGTATCGCATCTTTGCTCCTGACAACTTCTCACTGAAATAGGCAATTGGACGTCCCTTCTGACTCAACACCCCTCCAATCCCAACCTTGGATGCATCAGTATGTAGTTCAAACACCAACTGAAAATCAGGTAGCACTAGAATTGGTGCAGACGTCAGCAATTCCTTGATCTTCCCAAAAGCACTCCCTGCTTCCTCTGTCCATGCAAACTGTTTACCTTTCATGCAATCTGTAACAGGTGCCATTACACTACTAAAGTGTGGTATAAACCTTCGATAGAATGAAGCCAACCCGTGAAAACTACGAACTTCCGTTATCGTCTTGGGCTGCGGCCAATTTCTGATCGCCTCAACTTTACTTTGGTCAACCTGTATTCCTTTCTCTGAAACAACATACCCCAGAAATAAAACACTGTGCGTCATGAACACGCACTTCTTCGTAGCAGCATAAAATTGTTCTTGTCTCAGTACCATCAGCACTTCTCTAAGATGATTCAAATGTTCCTCTGGACTCCCACTGTAAATTAGAATATCATCGAAATACACCACCACAAATTTCCCAATGAACGGTCGAAAAATCTGATTCATCACCCTCATGAAAGTACTTGGTGCATTGGATAAACCAAATGGCATGACCAACCATTCGTATAGACCCTCCCTGGTTTTAAAAGCAGTCTTCCACTCATCTCCTGGTCTAATACGAATTTGATGATATCCGCTCTTCAAATCAATCTTAGAAAAGATAGTAGCTCCGCTTATCTGATCCAACAAGTCATCCAACCTCGGCATTGGAAATCTATATCTCACGGTAATCTTATTCAATGCTCGACTGTCAGTGCACATCCTCCACGTCCCATCCTTCTTGGGTACCAATAAAGCTGGTACAGCACAAGGACTCAGACTCTCCTGCACACGTCCTTGCTCAAGCAATTCCTCTACCTGCCTTCGCAACTCTTCATGTTCCTTCGGACTCATTCGATAATGTGGTCTGTGTGGCAACACAGCACCTGAAACAAGATCTATCTGATGTTGTATATCTCTCAACGGTGGCAACTCCGTTGGTAACTCCTCTGGAAATACATCGTCAAATTCTTTCAAAACTGGTTTAACGTCTTCTGGAATTTCAACCTCTTCACTGCTTTCTCGTCCAATCAACAAGAATACTTCTGGTTCTTCCTCAACCTCCTTAACAAACTCCTTCAAAGATAATAAAGTTTTCAGCTCTTCAATTTCTTCTGACTTACTTTCTCCTTGTGGTCTCTTCTTTGGAACTAGGATAATCTTCGTGCCTTCAAACATAAAACTGTAGCTATTGGTCCGACCGTCATGTTGTACTGCTCGATCATACTGCCATGGTCTTCCCAATAATAAATGACAAACATCCATCTCTACAACATCACACCAGATTTCGTCTTTGTATTTCTTCCCAATAGAGAATGGAACACGAACTCGTCTATCCACTTTCACTTCTCCTCCTTTTCTCAACCATGCTAACTTGTATGGACTCAGATGTTTCTCTGTCCTCAATTTCAACTTTGTCACAGCCTCGGTTGAGATAATATTATCACAGCTTCCTGCGTCAATTACGAATTTACACACCTTCCCCAGAATAGTACATGTTGACTGAAAGATATTACTCCTCAACCAACTAGCTTCTTCCTGCTTCGGTGTTAAACACGATCTCCTCAGCATTAGGTTACAACCTTCATCCCCTGACGCAATATCCTGCTCATCCCCCTCAACTGGACTAGAACAATCCCCATCAACATCCTCATCTTCAACTTCTACAATCATGGTTCTCTTCTTTGGCTTTGGACACTCACTTCTTTTATGACCCAATTCCTGACAATTGTAACATTTGAAACCATTGTTAACCCTTGCCTTCTCAGCCTCCTTCACCACTGGTCTACTGATAGGTTTAGAAACATTAGAACTTCCTCCAACACCCTTCGCTTGATTGTTAGAATTAGTAAACACACCACTTCCTCGTCTCCCTTGTTTTTCCCAAGCCAACGCTTTCTGATGTGCTTCTGCCACAGATCTTGGATCGAACATATTAACCATATCCTGAATCTGCATTCTCAATCCCCCAATGAACCTAGATGTCAGCTGCTCTTCTGTTTCCATAATATCATTCCTCGCAATCAGTTGGTAAAATTCATCAGCATAGTCATTAACTGTCTTTGTGCCCTGCCTCAAGTTTTGCAAACGTTGATACATCAAAGATTGATAATTGTAAGGTAAGAACGTTGCTTTCATCAATTTCTTCATCTTCTCCCAAGATTCAACTTTTGACTTTCCCATCCGATCACGTGTAAGTTTGGTCTGCTGCCACCATGCCAAAGCTCTACCCCTCAGCCTTGTAGCAACCAACTTCACTCTACGATGTTCTGGAACTTCTTTGAAGTCAAAAATCTCCTCAACATTAGCCACCCAATCTAGAAACTCCTCCGCTTGCATACCACCTTTGAATTCAGGAATTTCTGTCTTCATCCCCGATTCCCACTTGTGATCATACTCAGAATAGTTTCTTCCTTGACCTCTTCCTTGAATACTACCACCATCATACTCCTCTTCAAAATCAGATGCATAACGATGTTGATTCTGACCACCAACATCTCTACTACCATTACGCCTTCCACCTTCATCCCTTCTATCGACATTCCTCCGTTCACGATCATTCACGTTCCTCCCACGCCCTTGATCATTTTCAATACTACGGTCTCGATTGGAATGTGGCGAGACTCTACTACCCCCATGGTTAGATTCTGGTGAAACCCTCCTCCGATTTTGATTCATCTCCGTCATAAGCTTCTCTAACCGGCCAATTCCTTCGTTAAGCTTTTCACTAAAGTTTTCATTGATTCTTTGCTCCATCTCATCAGCCTCTTCTCTTCGATACAAAGCTTCTACGTTTTGGTGACGATTAGCTCTTCTTAGCGGCATACTTGAAAACTTCACAAATTCTTCAACACTTCAAATTCAAACACAATTCGGACTTTGATCCAAAATGAAACGGATCGAAAACTTCCACCTTGTAGCAAATCGCGATGAACACGATGGACAAAGTTTCGGCCTCCAATGCAAATCCGTACTTCAATCAATCTTCGAACAATGACGACTCTTCTCTCGGCCGTGATAAGCAACCTTCAATCTCGGCAAATCTCTTCAAATTGAATAGGCTCCAAGTCTCGATCTAGCTATGATTGGCTAGAACAGGCTCTGATACCAAAACTGACGCAGCGGATAATTCTAGACGATCTTCAATCGATGAAAGTAGCAATCGGTGGATTGGAAGATGCTGAAATGCCCAAATTCGTTGATCCGAAGATACCGAATTCTAGCTATCCTGAACTCGTTGATCGCGCACGATACCGGGTTCAAAATTCTTCAATTCTTCAAGCGTTGATCAAGCGCACTTGATTCCGCGAATCGGCTTCTACAATCGTTGAATCGAGCGCACTCGATTATCCGAAAGAGGAGATAGGAGATTACACTCAACTACCAATTTGGAATGAAAGCACAAAGCAATCAAAAGAGAATTTTATTCAAAAATCAACAACCGTTTACAAATGAGACTCACGGCCTATTTATAGGCGAACAAGTTTACAACAGAAATTTCTCCAACTCCTAAGTCGTTTCCGACTCATAGCTACGCTCTACGACTCATCATAAGTCGTATACGACTTATCAACTTACAATGCAAATGTCACAACCAGATACACGACTTAACGACTTAACAAATCAACACTCCTTATTTACAAAGCATACGACTCACGACTTATTACAAGAAAGCCTAGCGACTTAGCAAACAGAAAATACAACATAGAAAAATACATCTTTTAAGTCGTTGCCGACTCATCAACTCATTCGACTCAACTTATTTACAACAGACGCCATACGACTTATACTCCAGTAGCGACTTAGAAAGCAATCGGTTCAGATTAACTCGTCAGGAGAATCTACGGCATGGATTAAAGCGGCTTCAGAATATACAGCTCCAGGCCTCTACGACTTAACCCAGTTTCGATAAGTCGTGGACGACTCATACAAGCCTCGCCCTTGAGTCGTGGATGGCTTATCTCCTCACCTTCCTTGAGTCGTAGACGACTTATCACTTGTGTATTCTTCCCCTTGAGTCGTGAGCGACTCATCTCCCTGTTAAGTCGTAGACGAGTTATAGTTGCTTCGTTAAGTCGTAAACTCGTCACATCTTTCCCTTTGGTCTTCCAGTTGAGTCGTGGACGACTCATCACCGCCTCCTTAAGTCGTAGATGACTTATGCCTTCCCCTTTGGTTTTCCAGATGAGTCGTGGACGACTCATCACCACCTCCTTAAGTCGCATACGATTCATGCCTATCTCTATGAGTCGTGGACGACTCATCACCGCTTCTTTAAGTCGCATACGATTCATGCCTGTCTCTATGAGTCGTGGACGACTCATCACCGCTTCCTTAAGTCGCATACGATTCATGCCTGTCTATATGAGTCGTGGACGACTCAGGACTTCATCTCTGGGTTTAGCTGCATCATCTATTCATTGGAAATCCAAATCTCAAATAAGTGCCTTTGGTTTTAGTTATAAACCTATTATGCCATCAAATTTAACCAATGTAACAATTTTGGATATTTGAATATGTTTATTTGAAAAGTGCTTTCAAAAGAATGTCATTAAAAACATTATCTCTAGATTTCACATAGAAATATTTTAGTTATCAGAAGGTAAAAACCTGTTCCATGTTTATATGTAGCGTGGTCTTATGAGATAACCTTTGTTTTCAAAAAAACTCGTATTATGAGTTTCTCACACCAGTCTCATGACTGAGCCGGATTTTATTTTCTTTTCCTTAAACTCTAGGTGCCCTGTTTTTTCAGGCAACCTAGTAGTCAGGTTTTGTTTAGAGCATTTTGGAAGAGCTCGGAGCATGGAGCGAGAAGATTCGTCTAAAGATTGTTATCCATTTCCACCACACTCATGTATTATTGCATTCTACATTTGTAAGGACAAATATTTATAACTGTCCATGTTAATGTTAAGTTAAACTCTGATAATTGTATTTAAAATTTTCCGCTATAAAGATTATAGGTTAAAATAATATATGTTATTCCATTCATGTAAGATTCTATTCTGTTCTTTTCTTCTTTCTACCCTTGACCATCTGCCTCTCCGGCACTTGGATCTGCGGCACGTGAATACTGAAGATGTATTAGTATCAATTTCTGAGGGTCGGAAAGGCGGGTTGTCACACTTCATATACTATTCATTCACGTATATCAAAAATCTATTGTTTGGGTTATAGGAGATTGTACTAAAAAAAGAATACATCTAAATATCAATATCTAAAAAGTCTACAAATACACTTGTATTGGAGTCAAAGTCCAGTTGTGGAGTCATCAAGCTATCTGTGTTAATTCTTGTTCAATAGATATGGCAAAGTCATCGTTTACATATTCCTATGGATTAAGTGAGTTGTTGAGTTCCTGAAATTATAGAAAAGAGTTTTAGGACTAGAAGTAGGACATGATTCTGAACCAGTATGAAAATTCTCGCTGTGGTCTTTTTATTAACTTATCTATTTTTCACTTTTCAATTTTTACTTAGCTAGAAATTAGTTACCGATTACCTTGTTAACATTTATAAGTTGAGTAATTAATAGATTTGGCCATATAACTTGACCCAATCCCCTGTACTTTTAGGACCTATGGGTGAAAAGAGACCATTCTCTTCAGAACCGTGATCTTCGACCATTAGATCACATGGTGCTGGGTTATTATGCCCATGACAGAATGAAGATGAAAAGAGATTGAAAGATAAATGGATGTCTAAAAGATCAAATAGGTAAATTATAGGGAATAGAAGAGTCAAATTGGTTGGAAGAAACAAGGGAAAAAGGAGAAATTTTAACTAAGCGTAGAACACGGTTCGGTATGTTAGAATTCACAACCCGACATCGAACAGAATGTTACTATACCATAATATCAGTTTGGTAGTCATGATTTGATCTAAATACAATGTAGCAACTCTTAGAAATTTGGTAAGTGTCAAATACTGAATCATTTTAATGGTTTTGCATCGATCAGAACACTACCGAACTATTAAAACAATTCAACAACACTTAATCGGAATTCTACCATCTCTTCTCTTTTAACTATTGCATCACTAGGTATTACAATCTGGTATTGATTAGAACCCTACAAATACATTTTCAAACATTTGAACAAGACTAAGTTTGGTCGATTCTCATGCCTATATTCATGGATCTAGCTTTTTTCGAGAAAACCAAGAAGAATCTGGTTAGATTCCTACCTATAAATACCCCGTACCTATATAGTAATGTGGTTGGAAATTTGACTCAAATGAAAATCGAACAGAAATATTTGGCTTCTATTGAACTATTTTGTAGAAGATACAAATTGCTTTTCTTTTGATAAATGGATCATTGTATTTTGTATCCAGCATTATACTTGTGATTTGAAAAGATTTAAGTAATAAACTACAGTGGACATAGGCCTCAATTGTAGCCGAACCATTATAAAATTTTTGTGTGTTATTTTCCTTGCATTTTTATTATATCGCTTGCCTGTTTGCGTCCATGAGCCAAAACCATATGGAACCAAAATTAAACAGAGATGTAATCCTTAAAATTGTAGTTGTAGATCACAATCAGGTTCTGTAACTATTAATTGCTTCTATGAGGTATTTTCCCATTTTATTTAAGCAAACATATTTGGTGCTCTCACTGTAGATTTAAATCGAATTCGAATTCACTTGCTTACTGGTGAGAAGTTATGGCTCCTAGATCTGAGGGAAGTAAAGTTGGAACCACATTTAAGAATGTAGGACTACTACTAGCCATCAAGAGGCTAATTGTAATCAAGAGTATATGATCACCTCGTCTTTGTCACAATTGGTAACTAGAGGTGATTTAGATAAATCTGTGGCTAAGTTGAATGATTCGATCATCGCTATCAACAACATATGGTGGACTATTTAATGACATGCCTTGGCCACAACAGAGCGAAGATTGCAACACTTAAAATAAAGGAAGATCCCATTTTTGGGCTTGTGAAAAGGGAAGGAGATCTTGCTCTAGTTATGGAAGGAGAAGTAGTTCTGAACATGATATATAGAAAAAAAGGTGGAGAGAACGTAAAGAATGTAGAGATAAGTCCGAAAACCAATCCGAAGGAACACTCAAAAATTTGTTTTGTACCAAACAAGATTAGATTATTATCAAAATGAGACCAACTAAGGCCGAACCTAATCCACTGCCCTATGAACCCTCATATAAGCTAAGAGTCATTTTTAGGAAGGGATAGAGCTCATAGAGTACACTCTTGGAGTATTAGTAATGCTTATGGTTGACACTCAAGTTGAGAAAAATGTCAGTGAAGGGGACATATGCTACATAGGGTGAGACACAGTCACCATGTTCACCATTATGTTGGTTACCTCACTAGGAGATAGCCCTTGAGATAGAGGATAAGATAACTAGAATTATTAGGGATTATCTATATAGAGCGCAATCAACGAGCACTAGAGCTAGAGTATGTAGTACATTAACTTACAAGATAGCGACTACTATGATCAAGAAGATTTCAGGATACCTAAAATAGAGCCCATAAGGGGTTGATGAGACTCATTATGCATCTGCAACAACATACTCAACATATGTTGATTGGTGGAGCTATTGAGGAAATTATGTGCAAATAATTCTCATTGTTTTTATTTGATTTGGCCACTATGAGGTTTCTATAAACTTTCACTGAGAGTAGTTAGTTCATGACAAATGCCAAGTGATAAATTCATCAGTCAATTTCACGTTCTATATGGAGTAACCAAAGGATGCTTATTCATTGTCTAACATGAAACAAAGGAGTGAAGCAAAGCTACATTTCAACCTATTAATACCATCATACCTACATAGTGATTGGGATGGATATTGACTCATAATAAAACTGAACATAAGTATTTTGGCTTATATTAAGTCTTTTTATAGCAGCTACAAATTATTTTTCTTTTGACAAACAAGTTTGTCTATATTGTATCTAGTGTTGTACTTGAGTTTAAGAAGAAATAAGTAACAAATTATAGTGAACATAGACCAAACCATTATAAATAATATTGTGTGTTCTTTTCCTTGCGTTTTATTATATGGCTTATCTGTGATGCTTGCATCTATGATTTGGATCCGTATATAGCCCAAATTAAATAGAGATACAATTATAAAGAAAGTTTAGTTGTAGGTCACATTCTAGGTCTATAGCTCTTCATATGCCTCTGTGGGAAGTGGGAAGTTTTCCCAATTTTAGAGCAAACACATGTTTTATGTACTATAGACATTATTCGTATATGAGATTATGTACTATGTTTGATGTATTATTTAGTATATACTCTATTTGTATACAGATGAAGTATTCTAATTATATAATTATTCTAGTTTTATTCTTATACCTTAGCCCCCATCAAAAAGCAACACCAAATACTTCAAATACTCAAAAAATTCAAATAGTTCAAATACGTATCACAAGGACATTGATCGTCATCATCTTTTACATTACTATATGAAATGTCATACTTTTTTTAATGCCTCTTTTATATTATTTTATAAAACTCATACTTTATAAAATTCTTGTTTTATATTATCTTATAAAATCTCATGCTTTTATAAAATATCACTATTATACCATTTCATAAAATCTCATTTCATTTTATAAAATGTATCTTTATTATTATTTTATAAAATCTCAATTATATTCTATAAAATATATCTTTCAATTATAAAATTTAATCCTTAAATAATATTTATAAGCACGAATTAAGCTTCGTTAAGCCTCTAATCACTTTAATAATAAGGGTAGAGCACGTAACTTGCTTAATTAGCTCACTAACTTCATTTTATAAGATATTCCATTATTTTATAAAATCATACCTTCTCTTAAATAATATTTATAAATACTAATTAAGTTCAATTAGGTCTCTAATCACTTTAATAATAAGTGTAAAGCTCTTGACTCACTTAATTAGCTTACTAACTTTTCTAAAATCAATTCAAATGATTTACTCTTTACTAAATAACGATATACACATCATTATATCACTTAATTAGTCTTTAATCTATCATAACTTCACACATAAACATCCGATTAAGCCCAAAATCAAATCCCCAAGATTACTAACTTATAGTGTTTGTAATTAAGGTCTTAAACAAATAATTATGGCGATATAATCATGTTTATAATATAAACATAAGGCTAAATCATCACATACATTCTCTTAATCACTACATATAACTTCATAATTATTAATAAATAAATATACGAAGTATAGCATGTAAATAAGTTAGGAGAATTATCCCACTTACCTCTTCTTCTCGAAACCAAGCTCAAATCACTAAAATACAAATCCAAGCTCTCTTTAAATTTGGAATCTCCATCCAAACTTCGATTCAACCTAATTTCTTCGTGGGTTATGTGAGGAATTATGGTTATTTTTTCATGAATTTAAAATTTTTATTTTGGCTTGGATTAGTGATTTAAAGAAAGGGGATTAAGAGAGGATTAGGGAAGAGGGAATGAAAAGTAACGTGAAATGAAAAGTGAATGGGAATAATGAAAGAGTTAGCTAACTTATAGCTAGCTTATGGGTCTTAGCCTAACATTCAATTTTCATTCCTTTCTAGAAATCACTATTCACTCCAAAAACCAATCGACTTCAAACATAGCCAAGTTTATACTCATTTTTCTCATGATAGAATTGCAGTCTCAACGATAGTTATCTTGAGTCCCAATTTATCCATCTTTGAAAAATCGATTATAATGGATGTTCCGTTAATTAACGATTAAAATATTTAAATTAATTATTTAAATATTCAGTCGTTACAATTGTGTGGTGTTATATTTATTTTGTTTTATTGTATGTTATCATTCCCTCATGAGATTAATCACATAGATCGGTTTAGATCATTTTGTTTTAAATTATTCCAACTGTTTGTCACTTCTAGTATTCGAGAGTCAGATATGGTAGTTTAGCATTGATCTTTAGTATAGTAAATAGTGGATTGTTACACACATAATATATAGACACACACACACAAACACATATACATGCATATGTAACATATGTATGTATGTGTATATATATGTATGTGTGTGTATGTATATATGTATGTATGTATGTATGTATATCCAAAATATATACATATAAGTACACACACACAAAAACATACATCCACGTATATACGTACATATGTAAGTATATATGTATGTATGTATGTATGGGCAAGGATAAGCTCCCTTTCACTTTTGCTACACCTCAAACCCACCTTGATTTCAACCACATGTTCTAATTTAAATAATTTTGTTTCTCTCACTTGTCACTTTACGTATGAGAAACTATATTGTTTAAAATAGAACATGTGGCTGAAATCAAGGGGATTTAATGTGTAGCAAAAATGAGGGAGAGTTGATCCTTACCTATATGTGTGTGTGTGTGTGTGTGTGTGTGTGTGTGTCTGTGTATGTGTATGTATATATAGCAGAGATCTGCATTTCATTTTTTCATTTCTATAAAACCCTATAAAATTAATAAGAAATTAACTATTGAAAAAAGAATAAATTAATAAATTAACAATAAGGCTAAAAATGGAAATTTTGTAAAATTCAGAATTTAACCATGGAGGTTATACCGTCGCGTTTGTGGTGATTTTCTAATCGATTTCCATATACAAAGTTCTGAAAACAAAGCTCAAACGAAAAAGTTATAGACGTTTAAAGTTTTCAAATTCAAAATAATTTTATTTGGAATTCAAATTTATATAAACAAATAATTCTTAAATTTGAAATTTAAAAATTAATAGTAATTAGACTTAAGGTTAAGTAAACGTTAGCTTTAAAAATTAATTAAGATGTTAAATAAATAAATCAACGTCAAGAAAATAATGTTCCCAAAATAGACCAACAGATCGACCACCGGCAGGTCGGCCGCTTAGATTGGGCTGATCGACCGGTCGATGTTGGTGGCAGCTATGGTTTTCTGCATTTGAATGGTTTGGAATTTATTATTTTTAACAGACTTAAATCTGACGGTTCTGGTGCTTTCTAACCACTATAAATAAGAGCCTAGCCCCTACACTTTTATTCATAAATTATTTTGGAAACCAAGCGAAGCTCTGTTACTCTCTCTCTCTCTCTTCAAAGATTCAAAAAATTATCTAGGGTATCACGTAAGAAATTTCAGATATTTATTATTCAATTTCGTATTCTGTTCTCCTCCAATCCCTAAATTTCTGAATATAACTCATATACAATTCCTTTGTTATATATTTCTAAAGGAAAAATCAATAACAGATTGTGGTGGGTGTTAACAAAACCAAAAATGAAGAGCTAAAGACTTTTTGTGAGTGGAAATCTTAGTATTTCTTATTTTAGTAATTGTGCAGTATAACTTAGATTTGATATACACCTTTAGGGAATTTTGTTTACGAAAACATCACAGTAAAACCTCAAAAATTCCCCTAAAGCAAAATGTCGATTCTTAAGTTAGAATCTCAATTATTCTATATTAAAATAATGGAATTGTGTAGATATTACAATTTAATATTTTGCATTTATTTCACTCCTTATCTTCTTCTTTAGATTTGATTGAGGGTTTTGAAAAGAATAAATTAGGAAATGGTGTGTAAGGTATGGATTATTTTATTTGTAGTTCGCACTGCCTATTTTCGTAATTTAAATAGAAGTTCCCTTTTTAAATTTTATACAAGAGGCTGAATAGAGCATAAAAGTATTTGAATTGTAAGTTTCTATTAATGTTAATTTCACTATTTTAGTACAAAATTAGTTTGGTATGGATTCTATTTTATACAAGTCTATTTACTAAATTGTGGATATTGGATATATAGTATATTTTGTTGATCTGGAATTGGAGTTGTATAAATTTGAAGTTTTGACATTTAAAAGTTAGCTAAGGATGCAATCTGCGCGTGCTTAGAAATATTTTAGGCGCATATATATGTATATGTCTGTATATATATATATATATGTATATATATGCATAAATAATATATAATTATAACATATTGATTACGTAGTTAATAGGCCATTAATTATCATCAAATCCTCCTTATGAAAGAAGTTAATTGTAAATGCGAAATAAGAGTTTTCTTATAGGGCCTTGATATAGAATGTGGTGAGATGTGTGATAATATGTTGAGAGAGTGTCGCAAATTATGACTAAGTTATATGGATGTGAGGTCGGTCAAAAGCACATAAAATCTGCCCAGCTAATCTGGCTACTAGTAGTGTGACTTTGGGGATGATTTGAGACATCGTCTATAATACATACCCACAGAGGATATGAGTTAGTCCCAAATTTTGTAGGGTAAACCTACACAACTAATTTGGCTACCAGTACCTATGAATAATAATATTAATGTAAGATGTCATAGTTGGGTCACGGGTCATAATACGAAGGACCTGCTTCAGAGTTGAAGGAATTAAGTGGCTGATTGAGAGGTTGCCTCTTCATTATGTTGGAAGTAATAAATGGTCAGAGTTAGTAGTTAGGCATGGTAGAGGATATCTCGGGAAGGGTCTACTTTAGGTTTAAGGCATTAAGTGGCAATTATGGGGTCCGCCTCTCCTACAAAAGAAGTATTTAGTGGCCTGAAGAAATTCTGTGCAATGTCAACTAGATAGTACCAGAGAGGAGTTCGCCTTGAGATAGGTATTGAAGAGGACCCACCTTAAATGAGGTATTATATGGTTAGAGTCTACCTAGTTTCCATTAAAAATGTATTAAGTGGCTTAGTGCTATCTCCTACATTGTTAGGACATTATTGACGATAGATACGGGTTATTGGGTTGAAAGAGTAATGATTATGGAATTGGACTAGGACAACCTTAGGGCTTATAGTTGGAAGACTTACAATATAGCTAGGATATGTAAAACATATTTTTATTTAAATTATATTGCCCAAGTACTAGTATAGAAAGGATCGATATTTTTATTTACCAGGCATTTTTGTTTAGACTCCCTTTTCATTACAACACAGGTTAGAGAAGGTGACGTGGATTTTCGAAGATGGTGGTAGAGACACAAACTTGTTGCAGTTATTTGGCTATCTATGTTACTTTTATATTTCTGAAATACCTATTGAGACATGATGTAATTTGAGATATTGTACCATGAATATTTGGAGTTGTTATGTGGGATTACTGTAACACCCTGTAAATTTTACGATTAGTTGTTTAATTAATTAATTTAGTTGATTAGGCTCCAAAAATAGAACTTGTGCAAATGATGGAATTTAACCATGAAACTTGCACCATTGCGTTCGTGGTGAAATTATAAGCAACTTTTATATTTGGATTTTTGTGATCGGAGTCCAAACGAAGAAGTAATGGACGGAAAAAAAAATTCAAAACGGAAATAATTAAATTAGAGAAGTTAACATTTATATATTAAATACCGGGACCCACCGATCGACCCTTCTATTGGACAGGTTGACCAGGAGCGATCGACCCCATTGAAGGGAGTGGTTGACCGGTTCACCATAGGCGGCTAGGATTCGCCTTAGCCAAACGACCTAGATTTTATATAATTAAATCTAACAACTATGGTTGATTTGAGTGTTTATAAATTCAGGTAACCCTTTCTTTTCTTCTCATATTTTTTGGAAACAATAGCGAAGTTTTGTCATCTTCCCTTTTCCACTATTTTCTAAAAGAAAAAAATATAATAATTATATTTGTATATATACAAATTGGGGAAGAATAGAAACCAAATAAAAGAAGAAGAGAGGCAAATCAACACTATAAGATAATGAGGTATTATATATATATATATATATATATTCCTTCAACCTCAAATCTTGTCTCAGATCTGTAATTCTAATATATGTATATACCCTTTATATATATATATTTCTTGAAATAAGAAGGAAATGGAGTTGAATCAATGGTTTTAGATTAGATCTACAGATCTGGAACGCTTTTAGAAGGTGAGTGGGAAATTTATAAATTGTTTATGATATCGAATCTAATACGTAGGCATATATTTGATTTTTATGCCTAAATGAGTAAATATATGTGAATCGTAGGCTAAAATTGTATGTATTAAATATTGTCTAAATATTCATAGGAGATCTGAATAGAAATAGTGTTTCACCCTGATCTGGAAATCAGTCCCAAAAGTTATATGTAACGACCCGATATTTTGGGCCATTCGCATCCATTATAAGTGTATAGGTAAACACTCATGCCGGAATTGAATTGCTCAAAGTACCGCATTGTTAATTTAAATTTGGCAAAACTGAACATATACAGTAAATAAATAATCACAGATCACAGACACAGAGTAATAATTACAGCGGAAAAGAGATAGTAGTTCATGAAGCTACTATATGAGTATATAAAATACATCAGAGTTTACAACAGAAGAGTAATACGATACATCAGAGTTAAACTAGATACAACGGAAGAGTAACACGATGCATCAGAAACAAATCAGAATATATCACTGGAATCATCGAATACTGAAAGCAGAATAGATGGCTGGATCTTCAAGCAAAGCTCCAACTCCAAAGGTGAGTCTCGAATACTAGTACACTCAGTCTGACCCGAGCGTAAAGAAAAACACAAAACACTCGAGTCAGGATTAACATTCTTTTATCAATAAATCCAACTCAAGTGAAATAGCAATTGAAATACAAGTAACTCAAAGGATGTTTGGAATAACCATCCTTTAAGGATCCGTTAAACTATCTACTATGTAGTAGTGTACGATAAGTAGATAATGTCTATTAGTAATATAAGATATCAAAATAGTGTTAAGGCGTTACCATTATCCCCCTTAACACATTTTTATTCCCAAGAGCATATACAAGACCGTAGTTTCCCCAAAACCGGAAGTCACTAGAGGGCAATCCATATACTAAAGGTACAAACCAAAATCGTAGTGGTCGCGTATAAAGGAATACAAGTATGACAAGGCACATGAGGCAATACGCAAGGTAGTGAAACTACCGTTTGCCTGATCCGGACTGGTGAGAACGCATCGCCGCAGCGATCGCAACAACGCGAAACAACACCCCCAAAATCAAGGGTGCACCAATCGACAACAAGTAATGAATAGTTTTCGAAGAAGTGTGTTCGCTTGAGGTAGCTGACCTCCATTTGGCCCGGCACGGCTCCTGTTTTAGTCATTTCCAATTTGACACAAGTGTCAAGGCTATCCATTATCATTCTCTTTCTTCAGTCCTCACGTACATCATTCCAACCACTTCATTCTGGATCACACTCCGCATATAGTTATTAAAGTGGTTTTCGGTTTAGATAGAGAGTATATCCATAACCGATTCCGGTCTCTTCAATAACCTTCGAAATTATTCACCGATTGGTCGTTATTTATTTCAAAACCAAATCAATTTCAATTTAAATCAGAGTTTATAAATCAACATTTCGTTTGTCTTTCCAAATCAATTTCCAAAATTTACGTTTCAAAACTTCCACATTCATAATTTCAAGATCTTACAATTCAATTTCAATTTTTATTTAAAACACATCAAATATTGATTCAAGTTCGTATATCAGTTTCATTCCGAAATCATTTAAATTAACTTAATTTAACATTCAAATCAATTTAAATTCATTTACCGATTTCATTTAATATTCGTTAAGTAAGTTTGTCATTCAAAACAATTTCTATTAAATTTCCAATTCATTAAATCCATTATTTAAATTCAACTTCCTTATTTCAAAACTTACAATTTGAATTAAATCAAATTCGTCAAATCAATTCTTTCAATTACAAGTCTTTCATTAATTACAAAAATCACATTTGCAATTCTTGATAAAGAAATTCAATTTCACATTTTTATTTACTTAGTTACAATTTCAAAGCTCAATTGATAAAGAACTAAATTTCACTAATTAATAAGTTAAATTTTAATTATCAAAGGATTCAATTTTATTCAATTATTAAATAATTCAATCTCATTAAATTATTAAATAATTTCAAAACTTAATTCAATCATTTCTTAAATTAAACAACATTCTTTCACCAATTTCTTTATTAATATTTTATTTCAGATTATTAAATACTAACATTTTCCTTTCATTAAAATTCAAATTTCAACTTCATTTCAAAACCATATTATTTATTCAAATAAAATCTTTGTTTATTTTTAAATCAAATTATTGACCAATCGGGTTTTATTTAATTCTCTATCCTAGGTCAAAGTTCAATTTGGGTTTTTATCATTTCAACCCGATTCCAATTCAATTCAAAATTATAGCATAGCAAAAGGAACTTGCAGTGTGATAACTGGGATGGTGTCAAAGTAAATAAACAAGCAATAACAACAACCAATATCAATCCAAAAAAATCAAATAAATAATCCCGAAATAATCGTATTAATTCGCATTGTTGTTTGTGCGAATTAATATAATTATTTCTAGAATCTACACTATCATTTCATGTAGATTAAAGATTATTACATTACGGTTCTTCACTTGTCATCTTTTTACAATTTCATACATCATCAATTTAACAACATACATTCAGTGGTTCAAAGTGTAATTAAACAAATCCTACGTGTCAATAAATTTAACAGTGAAAGGGGTCATATTATACAAATGTCATTTAATCAAATTTAACACATATATCAAATCTAACTATCCTACGTCAATTTCAATTTCAAATCATTTATCACTTACATCATTAACAATTTAATGTCCAATATAAACATCAAACAATCAATCATTTAACAACCAAACTGGATTATCATTGCATATATAACAGATAATGGTGTCAGATGTCACAGGTGAACTGATACAGGTAATAACAGTGTAAATATCAAACAGCAGCATATTTCAATTGTCGTTTCAATTGAAATCAAATTTAATAAATAAAAGAACGTTAATCGTGAGTGATTACTCACCTTTCGAGGCTAGAGAGATTTGACAAAGAAGCGAGCTACGAATTCAAAGCAACGCTAGATTGGCATGGATCGACGAAAAAATCTGATAAGCAGGAATTGACGAAATCAAATCAGAACAGGGTCGATACAATGAAGTGTACAAGTGAATTCACATATATACCACTATATATAACAATTTATATAAAAGAAATCATATTCCGAACTTAAACATAATTTAATTTAAATATATAAATTGTTTTCAAAGATCATAGTTTAAATTTAGAGGTCATATATAAAATCGAATAAAAAAATATATTTTATAACTCATACATATATACATTTTAAACAAACATTTAAAAACCAATATAATGCAAATATAAAATTTATAAATTCTCAGCACATTATATATATAAAAAAACATACTTAACACTTGAAAATAGAACGCACAAAATAACTTACTTTATAAATAACTTGTACTGTAATCTATAGAGACGCTGTAAAAGTCTATACTATGCTTAAAAATATCAATATATATAACTACATATATTATATTACTATTATACATTACAGTACATGGATCATTTCCTAAACTATATATATTATTTTTATACAAATACAACTTACATACCTCCTATGTATCACTGTAATACATAGTTTAAGAATATATACAAATGAAAATGTATGTGCAGACTTGAAACTGGCAAAAGGCAAATATGTATGCAACTTAGATATGTGTATACATTTCAACAAAACATGTAACTTATATATATATATATACAGAAAATCCAAAGTTTATGCAGACCAAAACCAGCAAAACAAAAATGCAAACTACTAAAATATATATTATTATAAACATTTCTTAAGAAACATATATTCTTGTTAGCAAATTATTAAAGGCTAAACTTACGTAAATGTTATATATACAAAAGCCTTTGAAACCATTCCCATCAATACTTTTAAGTATCAGACTCCACTATCAACTGTTTACTACCAACAGTGAATATCACTAGTAACATACACCTTTTTTATTTTATTAAACTAATATATATGCAAATCCATTCAGATATACTATCACCCATATAGTTAGGATTATGGTATAAATAAAAATGTAGGAAAAGTATATATATACGTACAAATATATATTAACTTACATAGATGTTCACGCGTGTTTTCAAGGTGATGGGGCTGGCCAACGCAAGGAAAGGAGAAGAACGAGTGAGGACAGATGTCGATGGCTTACGTGCTGTCGTGACGAGGAGGTGTTCGGTGGCATCCAGTCGTGGCGGAGGAGCAGCATAAGCATGGAGGAGAAGATTGCGAAGAAAACAGCGGCACTTGGCGGGGCTGTTTGCCAAGGCACGGGCGTAGAGGCAACGGAAGGTGAATCGGCCATTGTTGCCGCGGGATGAGGCCGTGGGGAGCATGGAGACGGAACTGGTGGGTCGGGGCAGCAGGCGCGGTGGGTGTTTACATTGGGCGAAGCTGTTGAACGGCTGGAGGCTTCTGGGTGTGCGACGAGCAGGAGTGGGGAGGAGGTTAGAGAGGTGGTTCGGGTTTTGGAGGGGCAGGTGGGTAAGGCGAGGTTGCTTGGTTGGCTTCCATGGGTATAGGTCGGTTGACTGGGTGGAATAAAGGGGACGAGCGGGTTACTGCTGAGGCGAGGGGAAGGTTGCTATGCCACGTGTGGTGAAGGCCGAGGAAGGGTTTGTCGCGCTATTGGGTGGCTGCACGTGCAGGTGGTTCAGGTTAGAACATGGCGGTGGGTTTGGTTGTTGTTCGGGAGGGTTGAGATGGAGGTGCGGCATGAAGGTCGAGGAGGAAGAGAGAGCACGAAAATTAGAAGAAGTAGCAGGCTCAATTCAATTCCAAACGTAACCTCCATTTTGTTATTTGTATTTTACTTTTTCTTTTTTTCTTTTCTTTTCATATCTGTGAACGAAAGAGGAGAAGCAAAAAAAAAGAATGGCAGGCAAAAGTAAAGAGAAGAAGGAAATTATGAAGAGAAACAGAAAGGCAGAGAACCCAAGACGGTGGGAGATGTAAGTTTTATAAATACGAATGTAAACAGTAAACAAAGTAAAAATGAAAGGACGAACCTACATGTATATCAAACAGTGGGAATAGAAAAGTCAGCACGAATTAAGGAAATATTTAAAGCTAATGCCCCTTTGATTTTTGTACGGTAGATAAATGAATAGTCACTATAAACAAATGGATTCGAACGGGTACCAATACGGCTGACCGTTCACGGTTTTCACCACGTACTGGACACCGAAACACACAAATGAGTATACCACGGAGATCAGCACGACGAGACGATCAGAGCGGTACACAGATATCAGTGATACAATTTAATTATAAAAATTCGAATTTTCCACCAACGGAAAATGTAGCAAAACGCAGAAGAATAAGATCGACGGAGCTAAAGAAGTCCCAATTTGGAAAAACGAAAAATGACATCTTGCTCAGAAGATGATTTAGAATTTTCTATGTAAAAATATTTAGGTTCCGAAAACATTTTATTTTCATCGCTTTTTAACTGATTAAATTGAAGTAAATTTACGCGCGAAATAAACTTCCATATTTTCGGACGAAAATTTACCAGTTGCTATGTTTAACTTGACGCATTTCAAATATCAAATTTTTATTTCAAAATTTTATCGTTTAAAATTTCACAAAATTTCAATTAATTACGTTATTAAAACAGTTGAAATTTACGGGTCGTTTCACTCTCCCCCACTCAAAACTTTTCGTCCCCGAAAAGGAACGAGGTAGGAGAATAGAAACAACCAGAAAGAAAAACAGATTTGAAATACAAAATAACAATTAATTTAAACCATATAAATTCAAATTTAAATTAATTGATATTCAATAATTGATTTAATCCATTTGATTTCACTAAAATCAATCTCAACTATTTCTAAATTCATTATCTTATTATCCCATTTTCTTCAATTTACAATTTCTAAATCATCAATTTGTATAATCATTTATTGTACTCCCATTTTATTCAACAAATTTAATTCTTTCATTCCAATTCATTGTTAACTAGATTCCACTTCATATATCTTATCACATATATTTAAACCATATAAATTAATTTAACCCATATAAATTTCAATTTAAATTAATTTATATTCAATAATTGGTTTAAATTTAAGGTATTTCCATAAGTTGATCTAATTTCAATTTATTAATTCCTCCAGAACAAAATTTATTATATTCATCTCATTATTCTATTTATCTCTATTAACATTTTATAATTAAAATTTAAGTATATAACATTTATTATAACCACTCAAATTTTTATTTATGAGATCATTTTTTTTATTGTATATTATCCAATTACATTTTAACTTCTAAATAATTTAGGTAAGTTATATTGAAATGCAAATTTAGTACTATACAAATAAAAATTTCAAATTCAATTATCTCAAGTTAAATATTTATCCAAAATTTTTGACTTCAGTTAATAATTGAAATCATCTTTAAATCATAAACTTAAGAATTTAAATCTCCGATTTACTTCAACAATTTTGAGATAAATATATATATAGTATATATCAGATCAAAATTTTCTTTATATATATAATAAATCAAGCCATACCATAGAAATTCAAATCAAATTAAATTTCCAAACCTTTTAGAGATAATTATGTGTATACTATATATATTAATCCAAATTAAATTTAAAACAATATACCCATATATATATAATTCAAATCAAAATATTTTTTCCAAAACAAAACTGTAGCAAAGCTACAGAATGGTCTCTCCACTTCGAAACTCGAAAATGAATGTCGATGACGCTGCAGTCATCACCGAAATTATTTTCTAGCGACAAAAGAGAAGAGTACTGATTTCAACATTTTATAAATCCTTTGAAATGATTTCTATTCGAAAATACTTTCAATAATATATACTTTAAAATTTTAAAAACCAAAGTTCGAAATCACCGGAAACTAATAAGTTCTCAAATTTCTGAATTAAATTCATTTCAAATTCCAATCAATTTATAACCAAGTTTATAAATTCATTTATTTATATTATGCAATAGTCAATGGTTTACAAAACAATAATGAAAATCAATATTATTATTTCAGACAACAAATCCATTAACAATTTAATTTCAGAAAACTTATATTTATATATAAGATAATCATACAAAACTTCTATTTTATTTATCAAATTTGAAAACGATATTGTGTCAGTTTGCTCTGCTCAAGTGTTTTGGAAATCCTATCGATAGCGTTGATCAGACGAATCGATCGAAAACCCAAATCAACATCAACAACTCAAACAACACAATATAAAACATTTTAAAATTAATTTACAATACACTTCCTCACTTAACGATACAATAATGGATTTCAAAGCAAGGATAGGGATTCAAATTTTTGATAGACTCAAATCAAAGAGAATTTCGATTCGAAGATAGGTTTGAACCAGGACGAGATAATTAAATAACAAAATAAGGCAATGGATAAGTTTATATAAATCGCGGGCAACCTTAACCGGGTCGACCGTGACTTCAAAAATAAGATCGGTGTAGAATTCCGAGGTAAATCGACATTCGATCTCAAGAAATAGAATTCAGGTATAGCAGGAGATAGATAGCATCGTAAACCGAGGATACAGAAATCACCGGTAAATCAATGCCTATTGTAAAGGAGTTTTGCTCCTTTACGAATCATTCGAAGATTGGCGAGACTGCCGATCTATTATAGATATCATTCAAAATGGAGTTATGGGGTGCTCCAGAATTTGAAAGAAGACGAATAGTGAAGGACACGAATGAATTTCGGAACCGAAGGGAACGTTCCAAAATTCAAAGGAATTAAGTCAAGGGAAGAGATTGAAACTCGAATGAGAGTGATTCTGTAAATACATTTACCCTATATGCTAAGTTTTGCCTAGAGCAACTAAAGCTCTGATACCAACTGTAACGACCAGATATTTTGGGCCATTCGCATCCATTATAAGTGTATAGGTAGACACTCATGCCGGAATTGAATTGCTCAAAGTACTGCGTTGTTAATTTAAATTTGGCAAAACTGAACATATACAGTAAATAAATAATCACAGATCACAGACACAGAGTAATAATTACAGCGGAAATAAAAGAGATACTAGTTCATGAAGCTACTATATGAGTATATAAAATACATCAGAGTTTACAACAGAAGAGTAATACGATACATCAGAGTTAAACCAGATACAACGGAAGAGTAACACGATACATCAGAAACAAATCAGAATACATCACTGGAATCATCGAATACTGAAAGCAGAATAGATGGCTGGATCTTCAAGCAAAGCTCCAACTCCAAAGGTGAGTTTCGAATACTAGTACACTCAGTCTGACCCGAGCGTAAAGAAAAACACAAAACACTCGAGTCAGGATTAACATTCTTTTATCAATAAATCCAACTCAAGTGAAATAGCAATTGAAATACAAGTAACTCAAAGGATGTTTGGAATAACCATCCTTTAAGGATCCGTTAAACTATCTACTATGTAGTAGTGTACGATAAGTAGATAATGTCTATTAGTAATATAAGATATCAAAATAGTGTTAAGGCGTTACCATTATCCCCCTTAACACATTTTTATTCCCAAGAGCATATACAAGACCGTAGTTTCCCCAAAACCGGAAGTCACCAGAGGGCAATCCATATACTAAAGTTACAAACCAAAATCGTAGTAGTCGCGTATAAAGGAATACAAGTATGAAAAGGCACATGAGGCAATACCCAAGGTAGTTAAACTACCGTTTGCATGATCCGGACTGGTGAGAACGCATCACCGCAGCGACCGCAACACCGCGAAAAAACACTCCCAAAATCAAGGGTGCACCAATCGACAACAAGTAATGAATAGTTTTCGAAGAAGTGTGTTCGCTTGAGGTAGCTGACCTCCATTTGGCCCGGCACGGCTCCTGTTTTAGTCATTTCCAATTTGACACAAGTGTCAAGGCTATCCATTATCGTTCTCTTTCTTCAGTCCTCACGTACATCATTCCAACCACTTCATTCTGGATCACACTCCGCATATAGTTATTAAAGTGGTTTTCGGTTTAGATAGAGAGTATATCCATAACCGATTCCGGTCTCTTCAATAACCTTCGAAATTATTCACCGATTGGTCGCTATTTATTTCAAAACCAAATCAATTTCAATTTAAATCAGAGTTTATAAATCAACATTTCGTTTGTCTTTCCAAATCAATTTCCAAAATTTACGTTTCAAAACTTCCACATTCATAATTTCAAGATCTTACAATTCAATTTCAATTTTTATTTAAAACACTTCAAATATTGATTCAAGTTCCTATATCAGTTTCATTCCGAAATCATTTAAATTAACTTAATTTAACATTTAAATCAATTTAAATTCATTTACCGATTTCATTTAATATTCGTTAAGTAAATTTGTCATTCAAAACAATTTCTATTAAATTTCCAATTCATTAAATCCATTATTTAAATTCAACTTCCTTATTTCAAAACTTACAATTTGAATTAAATCAAATTCGTCAAATCAATTCTTTCAATTACAAGTCTTTCATTAATTACAAAAATCACATTTTCAATTCTTGATAAAGAAATTCAATTTCACATTTTTATTTACTTAGTTACAATTTCAAAGCTCAATTGATAAAGAACTAAATTTCACTAATTAAAAAGTTAAATTTTAATTATCAAAGGATTCAATTTTATTCAATTATTAAATAATTCAATCTCATTAAATTATTAAATAATTTCAAAACTTAATTCAATCATTTCTTAAATTAAACAACATTCTTTCACCGATTTCTTTATTAATATTTTATTTCAGATTATTAAATATTAACATTTTCCTTTCATTAAAATTCAAATTTCAACTTCATTTCAAAACCATATTATTTATTCAAATAAAATCTTTGTTTATTTTTAAATCAAATTATTGACCAATCGGGTTTTATTTAATTCTCTATCCTAGGTCAAAGTTCAATTTGGGTTTTTATCATTTCAACCCGATTCCAATTCAATTCAAAATTATAGCATAGCAAAAGGAACTTGCAGTGTGATAACTGGGATGGTGTCAAAGTAAATAAACAAGCAATAACAACAACCAATATCAATCCAAAAAAATCAAATAAATAATCCCGAAATAATCGTATTAACTCGCATTGTTGTTTGTGCGAATTAATATAATTATTTCTAGAATCTACACTATCATTTCATGTAGATTAAAAATTATTACATTACGGTTCTTCACTTGTCATCTTTTTACAATTTCATACATCATCAATTTAACAACAAACATTCAGTGGTTCAAAGTGTAATTAAACAAATCCTACGTGTCAATAAATTTAACAATGAAAGGGGTCATATTATACAAATGTCATTTAATCAAATTTAACACATATATCAAATCTAACTATCCTACGTCAATTTCAATTTCAAATCATTTATCACTTACATCATTAACAATTTAATGTCCAATATAAACATCAAACAATCAATCATTTAACAACCAAACTGGATTATCATTGCATATATAACAGATAATGGTGTCAGATGTCACAGGTGAACTGATACAGGTAATAACAGTGTAAATATCAAACAGCAGCATATTTCAATTGTCGTTTCAATTGAAATCAAATTTAATAAATAAAAGAACGTTAATCGTGAGTGATTACTCACCTTTCGAGGCTAAAGAGATTTGACAAAGAAGCGAGCTACGAATTCAAAGCAACGCTAGATTGACACGGATCGACGGAAAAAGCTGATAAGCAGGAATTGACGAAATCAAATCAGAACAGGGTCGATACAATGAAGTGTACAAGTGAATTCACATATATACCACTATATATAACAATTTATATAAAAGAAATCATATTCCGAACTTAAACATAATTTAATTTAAATATATAAATTGTTTTCAAAAATCATAGTTTAAATTTAGAGGTCATATATAAAATCGAATAAAAAAAAATATTTTATAACTCATACATATATACATTTTAAACAAACATTTAAAAACCAATATAATGCAAATATAAAATTGATAAATTCTCAGCACATTATATATATAAAAAAAACATACTTAACACTTGAAAATAGAACGCACAAAATAACTTACTTTATAAATAACTTGTACTGTAATCTATAGAGACGCTGTAAAAGTCTATACTATGCTTAAAAATATCAATATATATAACTACATATATTATATTACTATTATACATTACAGTACATGGATCATTTCCTAAACTATATATATTATTTTTATACAAATACAACTTACATACTTCCTATGTATCACTGTAATACATAGTTTAAGAATATATACAAATGAAAATGTATGTGCAGACTTGAAACTGGCAAAAGGCAAATATGTATGCAACTTAGATATGTGTATGCATTTCAACAAAACATGTAACTTATATATATATATATATACAGAAAATCCAAAGTTTATGCAGACCAAAACCAGCAAAACAAAAATGCAAACTACTAAAATATATATTATTATAAACATTTCTTAAGAAACATATATTCTTGTTAGCAAATTATTAAAGGCTAAACTTACGTAAATGTTATATATACAAAAGCCTTTGAAACCATTCCCATCAATACTTTTAAGTATCAGACTCCACTATCAACTGTTTACTACAAACAGTGAATATCACTAGTAACATACACCTTTTTTATTTTATTAAACTAATATGCAAATCCATTCAGATATACTATCACCCATATAGTTAGGATTATGGTATAAATAAAAATGCAGGAAAAGTATATATATACGTACAAATATATATTAACTTACATAGATGTTCACGCGTGTTTTCAAGGTGATGGGGCTGGCCAACGCAAGGAAAGGAGAAGAATGAGTGAGGACAGATGTCGACGGCTTACGTGATGTCGTGACGAGGAGGTGTTCGGTGGCATCCAGTCGTGGCGGAGGAGCAGTATAAGCATGGAGGAGAAGAGTGCGAAGAAAACAGTGGCACTTGGCGGGGCTGTTTGCCAAGGCACGGGCGTAGAGGCAACGGAAGGTGAATCGGCCATTGTTGTCGCGGGATGAGGCCGTGGGGAGCATGGAGACGGAACTGGTGGGTCGGGGCAGCAGGCGCGGTGGGTGTTTACATTGGGCGAAGCTGTTGAACGGCTGGAGGCTTCTGGGTGTGCGACGAGCAGGAGCGGGGAGGAGGTTAGAGAGGTGGTTCGGGTTTTGGAGGGGCAGGTGGGTAAGGCGAGGTTGCTTGGTTGGCTGCCATGGGTATAGGTCGGTTGACTGGGTGGAATAAAGGGGACGAGCGGGTTACTGCTGAGGCGAGGGGAAGGTTGCTATGCCACGTGTGGTGAAGGCCGAGGAAGGGTTTGTCGCGCTATTGGGTGGCTGTACGTGCAGGTGGTTCAGGTTAGAACATGGCGGTGGGTTTGGTTGTTGTTCGGGAGGGCTGAGATGGAGGTGCGGCATGAAGGTCGAGGAGGAAGAGAGAGCACGAAAATTAGAAGAAGTAGCAGGCTCAATTCAATTCCAAACGTAACCTCCATTTTGTTATTTGTATTTTACTTTTTCTTTTCTTCTTTTCTTTTCATATCTGTGAACGATAGAGGAGAAGCAAAAAAAAAAGAATGGCAGGCAAAAGTAAAGAGAAGAAGGAAATTATGAAGAGAAACAGAAAGGCAGAGAACCCAAGACGGTGGGAGATGTAAGTTTTATAAATACGAATGTAAACAGTAAACAAAGTAAAAATGAAAGGACGAACCTACATGTATATCAAACAGTGGGAATAGAAAAGTCAGCACGAATTAAGGAAATATTTAAAGCTAATGCCCCTTTGATTTTTGTACGGTAGATAAATGAATAGTCACTATAAACAAATGGATTCGAACGGGTACCAATACGGCTGACCGTTCACGGTTTTCACCACGTACTGGACACCGAAACACACAAATGAGTATACCACGGAGATCAGCACGATGAGACGATCAGAGCGGTACATAGATATCAGTGATACAATTTAATTATAAAAATTCGAATTTTCCACCAACGGAAAATGCAGCAAAACGCAGAAGAATAAGATCGACGGAGCTAAAGAAGTCCGAATTTGGAAAAACGAAAAATGGCGTCTTGCTCAGAAGATGATTTAGAATTTTCTATGTAAAAATATTTAGGTTCCGAAAACATTTTATTTTCATCGCTTTTTAACTGATTAAATTGAAGTAAATTTATGCGCGAATTAAACTTCCATATTTTTGGACGAAAGTTTACCAGTTGCTATGTTTAACTAGACGCATTTCAAATATCAAATTTTTATTTCAAAATTTTATCGTTTAAAATTTCACAAAATTTCAATTAATTACGTTATTAAAACAGTTGAAATTTATGGGTCGTTACATTATAGATATGAGTATTAATTAGATATTAAATTTATTCCATATTTGAAATTTAGTTGTAGATTATTAGCATGATTTTGATTATTACCCTAATTATGTTGAATTGGAGGTTTTCCATAGCTTAATTTGTAGGAAGAATATCTGTTTGATTTTTATTAATTTTTTTATTTTTCCAAATTGCATAGAAAATGCAACGCTTAATTTAACAAGTAATATATGCAAATGAAAAGAAAGAGATGTGTAAAGTACAGGTTTATTCTCAATAGTTTATACAGTCTACTCCAATAAAAGGAAAATAATCATTCCTTGTAATTTCAAATGAGATAAATCTTTCCTTTTATTCTTGATCTTTTGTTTTAAACTAATTTATGGAAATTATAACGGAAAATCTTCCTAAGAAATATAATTTCAGCAAATTAAATATGGAAAAGAGTATTATAGTTAAAGTTTTGTGACTAGAATGTATTTGATAGAAGTAGGTGCTTATAGATATTTATATGCATAAATAAATAGTTAACTAATATGATGATTTATGTGTAACGCTCGCTTAGGATATTAGTTACACGGAATAGGGTTGAGTAACGTATAGGAAATATGAGGAAAGTTTGGAAAGTTTGTAGCTCCAATTAATGGATAATAAATGTGAAATATATTTAGGAGTTATAAGTAATTAACAGGGTAAATGGATTAATTACACTGATAAAGAAAGAAGTTAGGTTAATAACTATGGAATAGTTAATAAAGATTACTAACTGGAAATTAGTAAATATATGTATAAATGTCTTAGGAAGTGTCTATTAGGATGATATTCTTTATCATGGACAAATTGACATTTATAGAAGAAGCAGATAAAATGGATTTATAGGTAATTAAAAATTTCAGGTAAATTATATAGCCTTAAATAAATAAAAGGAGGTTAGTAAGCTGCATCCAACATCCAATTTAGGATGATAAAGGTTAGTAATATTAAAGCTTAAGATAATATGGCTTAAGTTAGTAAAGCTTAAAATAATTAATTAGACTTAGTAGGTTAGGATGCGAGGTCAGTAGAGTTACACAATGAAAGTCTGCCCTTCACTTTGAGGCTACCAGCAGTTTTGTACACTTTCTATTGATGTGAGACATCTTTAACCATAGAACCCATAGAATAATTAATTAGGCTTAGAAGATTGGGATGCGAGGTCAGAAAATTGACACAACGGAAGTCTGCCGTTCACTCGTAGCCTATTAGCAGTTGTGTACACTTAGGACATCACCAATCATAAGACCCGTGGTTAACGATTATAGGAATACTAGGATCTGCTTATGGATTAGAGATATTAAGTGGTTGTTTGAGGGCTTGCCTCTTTCCTAATTAAAAATTATTAAATGGTCTGAATTAACGATTAGGAGCAGTAGTGGATATCTCGGTAAGGGTCTGCTTCGGGTTTGAGGTATTAAGTGACTGATGTAGGGTTTGCCTCTCTCCTATAAAGAAGTATTAAGTGTCCCAATGAGATTCCAAGCGATGTCAACTAGATAGTACTAGTGAGGAGTCCACCTTTGGGGTTAGGTAATAAATGACAAAGGTCTGCCTAGAATATAGGTATTAAATGGTCAAGGGTCTGCCTAGTCCTTATTAATAAAGTACTAAGTGGCTTAGGTGCTGTCTCTCACATGTCTAAGACTTTAATGACGATAGATGCATTACTAGTATGACTATTATATACTATAAAGCTATAAATAGTGGTCAAACGTCTCTATAGCTAGGATCAATAGACCAACGTTGACGATGCTAGAAGCCCGCTTCATATTTGAAAGTATTAAGTGGTTGATAGACTTATGTTAGTACTGTATCTTGTAATAAGGGTAGGTAGATAAATTATGTCAGGTAGAAATATCGTGTGTGCAGTGTTAGGTTTAACTGATTAACCTTAAATAGTAGACATAACAGTTAAAAGGAAATCAATCGACATAAATTTATGTTATGGACACTATAGATTTTCCAGTTGCTAGAACATTGTTCTGCCCCCCTCCTCATTACAATCCACATGATAAATTTAGAGGAACATGTCACTGGAGCTGGACATGATTGGGTGTTGAAGAAGTCTCCTTATTTCTCATGCTCGGTACTGATGTGGCGATTTGATATCCAAAGAATACCATTAATTCCGAGATAGTAGCCCTAGTCCATATTTATATCCTATTATTATTTCCACTTTGAGTTTATATTTTATCAATCTCTGATATGCTCATGCTTATTTTTAGGTACTAAATCCAACGATTTGTGCTCTAACAGAGGTTTTATCAAAATCCGGGCCCGCTAAAGTGCGGGTTTTTACATTTGGTATCAATGCGTAGGTTTATCGATTAGAAGAATTAAGATAAACTGAGAGAGCGTAGTCGTACTTTCCAATCTATTATTATTTTTACGCTGGACTCTAAGAATCTCGACTGTAGAAGTAGTTGTGGTTCCACTTCGAAGGAATGAGCAAAACAACTATGTGTTGGTAATTCTTAGAGTTAAGATTTTCATGCCAACTTCAAATTACCCCACAGAGTATTGGTGATGTGTAAGGCGCTGATGGAGAAGAGCATGAGTATGGCAGAATCCGGGAGACTGAAGGATGTTCAAGTTAATGGTTGAGATTCTAGCTACCTTATGATTTTGTATTTTAATGATAACTTGCAGTCGAAGATACACAATTATCCAGAAAAGCAGGAAATAGAATTTTTTATGTCGCAAACATCCGAAAACTAGTTTTGGCAAAGGAATGTCCACTAACCATCTTTTGGTGGTAAAATGGATTCTTATTTAAAGAATTGAAGTCAATTCCTCAGTCTAAACCCATGAGAGAATTTTGATAAAATATATTTTGGAAATGCCATAGATTTTGGAAAAGGGTTTTGAGAGAATTTCTTTTCCCTAGGATTTATTTTGGAAATTTTGTTTTGGGAAGTTTTAAAATTTTAATTTTCAAGAAACATCTATACCATTAAGTTTGGTCGTATTAAGAAATTTTGGTTTAAAAAGGAGTAAGTTTGAAATCCTTAAATATTTATATGTGTATATGTATCAATAAAGGCTTTATTTTGATTTTCGGCAAGAAAACAGTTTTTAGATTCGGAAATGAGTTTCAACGAGTGAATATTTAGCATAATGATTTTCCTATTTATAAAAATCGAAGTTTTTAAAGTTCTCTCTCTTCTAAGGGACGGTTAATTTTATTGGGGTATAAAGTTATAAGTTTTGTTGTACCTGCCAGCTATTGAAAGAAGTATTTCCATACGAAGTTTCTGGAGAATAGTAGTTGGAATATTATCGGGTTTTTAGAATTGTTGATGGCTGAAGCAGTATAAGTCTGAAGTACTGCGCAATAGCGGAGGAATTGTTCAGAAAGCCCGACGGTATGCTTGGGCAACGTCGTGAAGAGGGCAAGGATTTTTTGGATCGTGTCTAGTCAAAGGAGACGGCATAAAACGATTGTCCTTATTATTGTTATTAATGGTATATATTAATCCGGCCCAAAAGGGTCCAGCTTCAACTTGCGCAAAATCCCCAGTGGCGGTCGACCGATAACCCTTGAGTGGTCGGCCGGTCAACGAGTTACCTGAACTTGGAATGCGACTATGAAGTCACGTCCAATTTTCTTCCCAACCGCATTCGGGTTCCCCCCCCCCCCCTCTGTTTTAGCCGAACCCAAAATGATGCACCTCCTCCCCCTCCAAATCAACTCCTACTTCCTCCATTCCACCTTTAAGTGACGCCGTCTCTTCCACTCTCTAACGAGGAGAAGCCTCGCCAGCCTCACTTCCCCCTTGCATCAATTTTCACGTGTTAGATCTTGCCCCAAATCTACTCCAGTTCTAAACCCTATTTCTCCACTTCTCAGCCAATGGCACCTCCCCGCACTGTTGGTTCCTCCTCGCACCACACGTGTGTCACCATTCAACAGATCAGGTTGCTAGACTAGAATGACAAGAAAATATTTACCTTTCTCAACTCCACTAATTTCAAGTTCGTACAGGGGCTGCTAGTGGAGTTTGGAGACTTTGCTAATTTTGGGCTAGAAGAGCTTTTCGGGTTGGCAGGACTTGCGTTGATCCTGAGGTTTGAGACTTTTGAGCGGGAATGCTACCTATGATGCATTCGCCTTTTCGATGCTCATTTGGCATCGAATTTTGCTAAAGATAATAGTTTCATTCAGCCAGAGGTTAAAGGAATTATGGTCGAGATGTCTGACAATGACATTGGCGATATTATGGATATTTCCATGGATGGCGCGACTTTGGGCGATATTGAGATGACCAACCCGAAGATCATGCAGTAGATCTTTTGTCAAAGTGTCGGTGTTTAAAGGACGGAAAATTAACGTCCGACTGCCCATCTTATTATGCGCATTATTCAACATAATATCATCTCCAAGATGGAAAGCTTGATAAGATTTATCCTTTGGTGCGAAAGGCCACTTATGCAGTTATGGATGCTATAGCCGTCAATTAGGCACACACTCTTATGATTCATTATTTCAATCAGGAAGTTGGCACCATATGGTGTAACTATTCGTATTGTCACCTATTCACTCTCATCTTCAAATGATATAGGATGAATCTTAGAGGGGAGACTGCCTAGATGAAGGTCATGCCTGCCATTGATAGAGCCTTCCTTAGGAAGATGAGAATTCTTTTCCCACCAGCTACAGCAGCCGAGCCAGCAGCAGGGCAGCAACCGTAGTAGGAGACGGAGATGAGACAGGGCATCGAGAGATGTCAAAGTCCCGAGCTAGTCACTGTTTGGTAGGTCTGGACTAAGCTCCAAGGAATCCGCATAGACCAACGACAGATAAAGAACGAGCTACAGCGCCAAAGTCATGAGATTGGGTGCTTAGCTGCTATGCTTTTCCCTTTTCGAAGCCGAGGCAATGGCTCAAGTTCCCATCGAGGATCAGGACCGTCCCATAGTCTATAAGCAGTGTTATAGGTTCTGTAGTATGTTGTTGTATCTTTCTTTTCCAGCATTTGTTATTTCCGTTTTAGGTTGTTGGGTTGTACTAGTTAGTTGTCTATTTTTAAGATGCATACGATATTATGAGATGTATTTCTAATTAAGGTATTATTGTTTCCAAATATGTGAACACCTCTTATATGTAAGTTTGGAAGAAACAATATAAATATGAAAATCTTATAAAGACACCTAACTAATAGAAAATGCAATATAAGACTGGAAGTTTTTAATAAATAGAAATTTTAGCAAGCGAAGGACAGGTTAAATTGTCTTGGAATCATGGGTCCAAGGTTTCAAATCTCGGATTTTGACCAATATCTCGAGCAAATATCTCGGCTATCTCGGGCGATATTTAAAAGACTTATAACTAACCAAGCTGCCAAATCTCGGATTTTGGCTAATATCTCGGATTTTCATCTCGGCTGATCTCGGGGAGATTTAAAACCTTGCATGGGTCATTGTTCATGTTCCTTAAATTCTAATTTTTTTTGAATAACCGAGTATGATGTTATTTTTAAATAAAATGTTTTATGGGTTAAGGTTAGTCAAAGAACGTTAGAACTGAACTTATGCATTTAGCGTATAACTGACTTTCGACTAACGCTAAAGATGTGGTTTGAACTGTTAAAATTTTTGAGAAAGAAAATATTTTGAAAAGTTTCACTTGGTTTAAAAAGTTTAGCGTGAGGGAAAAAAGTTTTGATTTTTTTGAAATTATTTTTGGTGCTCAAATAAATTTCAGAATTTTTGCCCAAATTTTATTTTAAGGGAAAATTTACGTCTAAATATTTTGAAATTTTATTTTTTAAGCTTGAAAAATGAAAAAGGTTTTTATGAAATTTTTTATTTTGAAGGCCACATGCTAAGCATGGGGAAGGAAAATAGATTAGAAATGTGAATTTAACGGTACATTAGGATCGACGATACGATAAAATGCAAGTGATAACAAGGAAAAAACTATTTTAACCTTAGAATTTTTCCATACCTTATCGACGATGCGCACGAGTCGATTTTTGGGCTTAATTTCGTTTTAGAGCTTGGAAATAAGCCTCCGTATGCATTTTGTGTATGGAAAATTTGGAGTAAGTTTGAGACGGCAAGGAAATTTCCACTGTACAATGGAAAATGGATAGCTTATAGAGTGGTAAGAGTGTAAAATTCTCCACCTAAATCCCTTTTTTCGACATAGGAGTGACATTTAGGAAGTGATATTTTGATGCGTTAGATTTTTGGTTGGTAGGAATTGGATGCAAGTTGGTTGCACTATACTTCTATCCGTAGGAGTATGTGGATTTTTGGTGAAAGGACTTTTCAAAATATGCATGCATATAGAACTGCCAGTATATATATAGATTGTTTGCACCATATTTTTAATAATGTTTTCAAAAGAAAAGCATTCATATAAGAGGGCTCGATTTGGAATCATTCTGCATACATGTTTTTTATGTTGTGATATCCAATATTGAAATCATTTCAGATATTTTCCCTTACTTTGCCCGTGTCAACAAACAATTCGAAATACCTCGACTTTTTCAGAACAGGACACTATGCACTTGTTCACTTGGTTGCAAAATTGGTTGTATACTAATTGATTTAGTTAAGGCTAAATGCGAGCTAGAACCATGACTTAGTCATTGGTATAATTTCGAAGATAAAATTCTTTTAGGGAGGATAATGTAACACCTTGTAAATTTTACGATTAGTTATTTAATTAATTAGTTAATTATGATCCAGAAACGGAATTTGTGAAAACGATGGAATTTGACTATGAAACTTTCACCATTGCGTTCGTGGCGAAATTCCGAGCAACTTTTAAATTGCAGCTTTACGATCGGAGTCCAAACAAAGAAGTTACCGACAAAAACGAATTCGAAACAGAAATAATTAAATTAGAAAAGTAAGTGTTTACATAATAAATACCAGAACCCACCAGTCGATCACCTTTTTTGTTTTAAACTAATTTTGTAACGACCCACTATTTTGGACCATTCAAATCGACAATAATCCACAAATGTCGAACTTGAATAATACAAAATAATAGATTGTAATAAAATTTGGAGCAAATAAAATCATTCACAGAATTACAGAGACAGAAATATCAGAATAACTCGCAGCGGAAATAAAATAAATAGTGGTTCATGAAGCCACTAAAATACAGAGTCTCAAAACAGATACAAAAATACATAGTCTGAAAACCAATACAGTTCTGAAACAATTACAATAGAAATCCAAATACATAAGTCTCTAATACAAAAGCTGAATTAGAACAACTAAAACTAAAATAGATAGACAACTAGATAAGCAGAAACTCCAGCGATTCCTAGCTCTAGAAAAGTGGAATCCAAAGCTGTGAATACTCATGCTGACTCGAGCGTAAATAAAAAACAAACACTCGAGTCAAGACATACATATTTATACAATGTAAACCAACTCAAGTGAACCGTAATAAAGGTACAAGTAACTTAAAGAATGCTTGTGATCGCCCATTCTTTAAGGATCCGTTAAACTATCTACTATGTAGTAATATTCGCTATTATAATAATGTCTAATCATAAAATAAACATACTTTAAAATAGCATTAGGGCTTTACATTTAATCTGAACTCACCCTAACACGTAATAGTGCCAATAGTCTATACAGTACCTGCATACCTCGCAAGGCTATGAGAAGATACTCCATAGGTATGAAACAAATAGAAACTCGTAGTAAAGCTCGCTATGGTAGGTGACACGGAAAAACTAGGCAATGCCAGGGTAGATATACCAATTACGCATCCGGACTGGTGGTGACGCATAGCAGCCACTATCGCCCACCTCGAACAACACTCCCAAATTAAGGGTGCGCACCAAATCAATCACAAGTAATAGAATGGTATCGAAGAAATGTGTCCGATCAGAGGTGCTACCTCATTGGTCCGTCAATCGCTCATGTTTTAGCCACCTTATGCCAACTCACGGGAGTTGGGTCCACGTATATACCTTAGGATCGTCGCCACCATCCTACTTCATTCTAGAAACTCCACCGCGTACACAGTTGTCAAAGTGGTTTTCGGTATCGACAGAGAGTATGTCCATATCCGATCCCGGTCTCTTTAACAACCAATCGTTATTATAAACCGTGGTTATAAATTTAAAATAGTTTATATTTCAAATCAAAATACTTCAATTAAACCATTTAAAAACAAAGTCATTATTCTTTTAAATCTAATATTCAATTCCCAAAATTTTACCCTTTTCTGAGTTCATTTATTCACTTTAAAACAATAAAACATTAAAATTCCAGCTTTCACAGCATTTAAAAAGTGCTGCGGTAAGTTATATTTGAAAACAATTCAATTCAGCAAAGGCAGCATTTATAAACTGTTGTAACAGTTCAGTTTTAAAGGAAAAATAGTTCAATTCAGAAAAGACAGCATTTACAGAACTGCTGTAATAGTTCGGGGTTCAAATTAAAGGTTTTAATTCAATTCAGCAAAGACAACGTTTTAAAAACTGTTGTAAAAGTTCAGTTATATTCAAAAATCATATTTCGGCCTACTGCAGCACTTAACAAGTGCTACAATAGCCTCTTCATTAGTTTCAGTTTTAAATTTAGTTCCTGCCACCACAGCACTTACCAAGTGCTGTCATAGCCTTAGTTCATTTTAGTCATTAAGTTCATTTATGCAACCACAGCACTTACCAAGTGCTGCAGATTCTACTTAGTTCAGAATTAGTTCATTTCCAAAAATGATAGCATTTCTGAAGTGCTATAAATTGAATTTCCAGGTTTTAAATACAATTCCACCATAAATAAACTTCAATTTAAATCATTTAAACTTATAAAAAACATATTTTTCCACATTAAAAATGTTCATTTAAATCCTTTAACTTATGATTTCTATAAAGAAAAAAATTTACAAGTAAAAATCAAATTTTTCCAAAGTTCACTTATTAAATTCAAGTGTGACAATTTCCACTTTTCATTTTTACCAATATATTTCAACACTTAAATTTAAATCTCCATTTTTCACCATTTAAAACTTAATTTTCATTTTTAATTTAATTAACTTCAATTTCCATTTTAAAAATCAGTTAAATTTCCAATTTAAGTTACACTTTAAAATCACCATTTTCTATCCATTTATTTTACATTTAACACATAGAAAAACATTTCCATTTTAATAAATCTTTAAAAATTCAATTTAAATCAATTTATCATATTTTTTTACATTTTAAAATACTTAAAAATTTCCAGAAAAATATATAAAATAACCATGGATCTGTATAATATTTTCTAGCCTAAGTCAAGTGATACGGATAATATATCATTTCAATCCGTAGTTTACCAAGAAAATTCGGGTTTTATCATTTCAAACCCGCAATCCCAAGTAAATAAAAATTAATTAAAAGTCGCGCAGGCTTATCATTTCAGCCCATAACGATCTTTCCCCATTCTAAAGTCCGTTCGGGTATGTATCATTTCAATCCATAGTGAACCGAATCTACAGGGAACTTGCAGTGTGATAAACTGATAAAAATGAATAGTTAGCAACATATAACAATAACAGGTGATATGACATGTAATTTAACAGGTTTAACATCATATAAAAATAATCACAGGCAATTATAACATCATTTTTAATTCTACAAATTCAGTTGTGGTCGCTTCACAATTATATAAGTATGAATAGTCGTGTGAGATTTACTCACCTCTAAAAATGATGGAGATAACAAAACCAATGACACAACGGAAATCAAAGCACGATGACAAGATTACGGACTTGAGTGGAGAGAAAATCCAATGCTATAGATCTTGTGTTACAACCCAAACAAAAAATCAAAACAAACCATAAATTTCAATACACTTGAAATGGAATAACTTTTAAATAAAAAGAGATACGAATGCCAAATCTTTTGCCTTGCTTCATCTATTTTTTTTTCAGCCTACGGATGTTGTTTGGCTCAGGTTTGGTCATGTGAATGCACAGCCAAAGTGGTGAAACATAGGGAGGAAGTTACATAGTGAGAAGGTGAAGAGTTTAAGGCAAAATAGTGTGATTTTGTTCATCCAATTGGGCTCGGCCATGGGCAATTAGTTCAGGTCAGAGGGGTATGGGTCAGGTCAGTGGAAGGAAAGGTGTGTGGTGGTCTGGCTAGAGGTGGTGGAGGCGGCCTAAGGTGGTGGTGGTGGTGGAAAATGAAGTGGTGAACAAGTAGTGGTCAAACAACATTGTTTTTATGGCTTGTGTTGCAATTTTTGTGGAGTTTTGGCATCATGGTGGCTCGGCCTTGGTCAAGACCAGAGGAGTAGCTAGTGGTGATGGTAGGGAAGAGGTGTAGGAGTTTGTGGTTGTGGATATGGAGGAGAGGCCGATCCAAATACAAGAGAAAACAAGGCAAAAATGACATGAAAATAGGAAAAAGAAGAAGAAAAACAATGAAGCCATTACCCAATTTTCCCAAGCCATGAAGAAGAAATGAAAATGATAATTTTTTGCGTGAGAAACAACTGGAATACACGGCTATTCACACAAAAATGTACTGCCAAAGAGAGAGTAATGGAGGAGTTATGGAAAATGAAGAGTTTGGAAATGAAAAGACTTCAGTTTCTAAGCAATTTTAAACTCTTCATATTTCTTTTTCTTTAATTCCAATAAAACAAAAATAAACTCAGAAATAAGCTTTAAAACTAAAACAAAGTATTATAAAATAAAAATAAATAATTTATTTTAAAGAAAATAGAAAAAGAAAATAAGAAATTTCTTAAAAATTCAAACAATGTCCAGAAATTACAAATAAATCACCATTGACTTTGGAAAATTATTTACTTCATTTAAAAAATATTCTAAAAAAATTTGAAATAAAAATGATTTTTAAAACATTTTCAAAGTGAAATAAATAATTAAATTCAGAGAAAATAGCAAAAGAACTGAAGAAATTGTTTAAAAATAGAAAACAGAACATGAAAATTACAACAAAATACCATTAATTCTAGAAAAATTTCCACTTCACTATAAAAATATTTTCAAATGAAATAAATTCAAAATAAAAATAATTTCAAAATTTTGGGTTGTTACACTCTCCCCCACTCAAACCTTTTCATCCTCGAAAAGAACGGAAACAAAGAAAATAAGGAAAACAAGATAGGAAAACAAAATAGTACCTAGAATAAACAATTCCAGATTCGAAGCACGAATGCTCTCCTCCGTCTCCCAAGTACAATCACGATCATCAGTACTCCACTGTACTTTGACCAGACTAACAGATTTCCTTCTTAGCTGCTTCGTACCTCTATCGACAATACGAAGTGGCTTCCTCTCGACAGTCAGATTATGCTCAATATCCAAACTATCAAGAGCAGAAGGCTGAACAATAAGGGATGGATCATGCAGATAGCGACGAAGATGAGAAACGTGGAATACATTATGCACTCTAGAGAACTTCTCGGGCAAATCCAGACGATAAGCCAAAGAACCAATTCTTTCCACAATGCGGAAAGGACCAACAAATCTAGGAGAAAGCTTCACTCTACGACCAAAACGAATAACATTCCTTAAGGGAGAGACCTTAAGGAAAACCCAATCACCAACAGCAAACTCTAAACTCCGCCTACGCCTATCAGCATACTTCTTCTGCCTATCCTAAGCAATCCTCATCTTCCTCCTAATCTCCTCAACTCTCTCAGAAGCCTCTAAAATCATCTCAGGACCTAGAACTAAACGATTACCGGATTCAATCCAGCAAGAAGGAGATCTACAAGGTCGTCCGTAAAGAGCAGAAAACGGAGACGTCTTAATACTGGCCAGAATTCAAAGATAGAAATGAGATAGATAAAAGATTAAGATAAGATTAAAACAAAAGGTAGATATTTTACCTAATAACTATTGTTATAGGTGAATTCGACAAGATGGAGATGATCTTCCCAAGATCCTCCATAATCAAGCACACAAGCACGAAGAAGATCTTCGAGAATCTGATTCACCCTTTCCGTTTGACCGTCGGTCTGTGGATGGTAAGCAGTGCTCAGATTCAGACGAGTACCCAAAGAATCCTGAAAGGCTTTCCAAAACCGACTGGTGAAGATAGGATCACGATCACAAACAATACTGAGAGGAACACCATGGAGACGAACAATCTCCCTCATGTAAATCTCAAACAAACTAGAAGCAGAACGGGTAGACTTGACCGGAATAAAATGAGCTGATTTGGTCAATCTATCCACAATAACCCAGATACTCTCATTACCCTTCCTAGTCCTCGGTAATCCATCAATGAAATCCATAGAAACTTGTTCCCATTTCCAATTGGGAATCTCAAGAGGCTGCAACAAACCAGGGGTCTTCTGATGATCTGCCTTGACTTGTTGACAAGTCGCACACCTACTAACAAAAATGGAGATATCTCGCCTCATACCCTTCCAACAGTACAACTTCTTCATATCCTGATACATCTTGGTCACACCCGGATGAATAGAAAGTCTGGACTGATGATTCTCCCGAAGCAACTCCTGTCTCAAACCATCAACATTCGGGACATAAATCCTATTATTAATCCTCAACACACCTTTATCATCAATCTGAGCACCACTGCCATCAAGACTACTACCACCGACTCTACTTCGAACATTCTCCTTAATCAATCTAAGCATCTCATCCTCATCCTGCTTAGCCATGATACGATCTAAAAGAGGAGAAGAAACAACCAACTGACACAACAAAGCCTTCTTCCTACTCAAAGCATCTGCCACAACATTAGCTTTATCGGGAGTATAGTTAATGTCGAGGTCATAAGAAGCAAGGAACTCTAACCACCTAACTTGTCTCTGGTTCAAATCCTTCTGAGAGAAAATATACCTCAAAGACTGATGATCTGTGAAAAGCTCGAACTTAGTACCCAAAAGATGATGTCTCCACAGCTTCAAAGCAAAAACAACAGCAAGCAACTCTAAATCATGGGCAACATAATTTACTTCATGGGCCTTCAACTGATGACTAGCATAAGCAATCACCTTACCCTCCTGCATCAGAACAGCTCCCAAACCTTCTCGAACAAGCATCAGTGTGTACCGTTAATCCCTCATTTCCATTTGGAACGGTAAGAACTGGTGCGGAAGTAAGCTTGTGCTTCAACTCACTGAATGCAGCCTTACACTCATCACTCCAAATAAACTTAGCATTCTTCCGAGTCAAAGCAGTTAGGTGTAGCAATCCGAGCGAAATTCTCAATTAATCTCCGGTAATAACCGGCAAGGCCCAGAAAACTATGGATATCAGTTGGAGTCTTAGGAGTTTCCCAATCCTGTACAGAATAGGGATAAAAAAGGACAACAGGAAAGATAGAATAAATTGAATGAACAAGGAAAGAGAAGGAAAGAAAGACTTACATTGATCGCAGCGATCTTGACTGGATCAACAGAAACTCCATTACCAGAAACAATATGCCCGAGGAATCGGACTTCATCCTTCCAGAAATGGCATTTAGAAAATTTAGCCTTCAACTGATGATTTCTAAGAGTTTCAAGAATAGATTTCAAATGCGACTCATGCTCTTTCTTGGACTTAGAGAAGACAAGGATATCATCAACAAAGACTAGAACAAATTTATTAAGCACATCACGAAAAACACGATTCATCAAGTCAACAAAGAAAGCAGGAGCATTAGTCAAACCGAAAGGCATGACTAACCATTCAAAGAATCCATTCTCAGTACGGAAAGCAGTCTTGGGAATACTTTCCTCAGCAACTCTGAGCTGGTGAAAACCTATGGCAAGATCAAGCTGAGAGAAAACAGTGGCACCATAAAGCTGATCAAACATATCATTAATGTGAGGCATTGGATATCTGTTTTTCATAGTGAGCTTGTTCAGCTCCGTATAATCAACACACATCCGGAGAGAACCATCGGACTTGGTGACGAAAACCACCGCTGCTCCCCATTCAGAATAGCTAGGTCTGATCAGACCCTTGGAAGACAGGTCCTCAATTTGCTTCCCTAACTCAACCTTCTCGCGGGGTGCCATTCTTCTAGGAGGAAGAACTACAGGTCGAGCTCTAGGAATAAGATCAATGCGAAAATCAATTTCCCGCTTAGGAGGTAAAGCAGTAACTTCACCAAATACATAGGGATAGAGTTTGAGTACTACACGAGTCAACTGAAGATCAACAGGAGAAGCATTTAGAGAAAAGATAAAGCTACCAGCATAATCATGAGGCATACGACCCTGAATAACCAAAGAATTACCCCGATCATCCTTAAGAGAAACAATTCGGGATTTACAAGAGATACGGGCATCATGCCCATCAAGCCAATCACCTCCAAGCAACAAATCAAAAGCATCGAACCCAAGAACAAAGAAATCACCAGAAAATTTATGGCCAGAATAGAAGAGTCTCACTTGCCTACAAATTTTATCAAGATTTGCGGGACCACCAATAGGATTTGAAACACATAAAGGAACATAAGCATACTCAGGAGAAAGGAGATGCTCAAACTTATCACACAAATCATTAGAAATAAAACTATGCGAAGCTCCAATATCAAATAAAACACGAACAGGATGATGAAATAAAGTAAAGGTGCCCTGAAGAGTACCTTGATCATCACTAGGAGCAGGAGCAGGTGTAGCAGGTGAAGAAGCAGATGTGACAGCAAAAACACCAGATGGCTTTCCCTTCTGATACAAAGGACAGTCATTCTTAAAATGATCTGGCTGAAGACAAACATGACAAAGATTGTTCCTGGTAACCTGAGGTGGAGGAACAGCAGCACTAACCGAAGTAGGGCAACTATTAGCATAGTGTCCCTTCTGGTCACATTTGAAGCAGGTAATGGTAGATAGATCAATAGGGTGCCTCTGAGAAGTAGAAGATGATGGAGATCCCAAGCCCGGATTCTTGAGCCAATTCTTCTTCTACTGGTGGAAATTGGGCTTTCTCTTCTTAGAATTTGCAGAGGAAGACTGAGATACATGAGCACTAGAAGCAGTAGGACCATTGGAAGTAGGGTTCTCATAACGAATAGCCATATCCATAAGCTCAGTAAAAGTGCCATGAACATGTGAAATAAGACGATCGTAGAACTCTAGGCGAGCTCCAGCTAAGAACTTCTCATTTTTCTTAAGCCGAGTGTCAATAAGACCAGGACCAAACTTGGAAAGTTCATTGAACTTCCGCTCATACTCAGAAAAAGACATGGTACCCTGCTTAAGATCCATGAATTCACGATAAAGCTGAGATTTCTCGGCTTCGGGCATCCATTTTGCCACAAAAGCCTCCCTGGAAAAAGATACAGAAACAAAACTTAAGATAGATTCAAAAGAAAAGAAAATGGGGAAAAATTCAAGATAACACAAAGGATACCTGAACTTCTCCCACGAAAGATCACCTTCGTTAGTGTGAGCTGTAACAGACTCCCACCAATCTAAGGCTGACTCTTGCAGCTGCGAAGCTGCTAACTGACGCTTCTGGGCATCAGTAATCTCAAGACCAGTAAAGATCCTCTCTAAACTCCGTAACCATTGCTGGGCTTCGATAATACTCTCTGAACCGGTGAACTTAGTAACACTGAGCTGAGAGAATTCCTTACAGAGAACAATAAATCTAACAGGTGCAACAGGTTAAGGAGCTGGGGAAGTACCACGACCCCTACCTCTAGAATTTCCACGATTCATCTTGAAAATATCAAGAATGAATTTTAGGACAAAGGTACAGAGAAGACAAAGATAAGGTAAGATGAGATAAGATAAAATAACTTGGATGAATATCCTAATAACAGAAATTTCTAACAAGGTAGATACTAAAAGAAGGAAGTTTAGAAAAATTGCTTTTAAAACAAGAAAATTTTATATCAAAATAATCTTTGAAAATCATTTGAAAAATCATTTTAAAATCATTTTATACTTTGAAAATACGTTCACTCACAAAGAAATGATTCTAAGTTTGATTTCACTCATTCTAGGGTATGCCTACCCTATCTCTAATGAGTTTTTGCTCCATAGGCTAAGGTTTGCCTAAAACCAAAACTCTGATACCAAATGTAACGACCCACTATTTTGGACCATTCAAATCGACAATAATCCACACATGTCGGAGTTGAATAATACAAAATAACAGATTGTAATAAAATTTGGAGCAAATAAAATCATTCACAGAATCACAGACACAGAAATATCAGAATAACTCGCAGTGGAAATAAAATAAATAGTGGTTCTTGATGCCACTAAAATACAGAGTCTCAAAACAGATACAAAAATACATAGTCTGAAAACCAATACAGTTCTGAAACAAGTACAATAGAAATCCAAATACATAAGTCTCTAATACAAAAGCTGAATTAGAACAACTGAAACTGAAATAGATAGACAACTAGATAAGCAGAAACTCCAGCGATTCCTAGCTCCAGAAAAGTGGAATCCAAAGCTGTGAATACTCAGGCTGACCCGAGCGTAAATAAAACACAAACACTCGAGTCAGGACATACATACTTATATAATGTAAACCAACTCAAGTGAACTGTAATAAAGGTACAAGTAACTTAAAGAATGCTTGGGATCGCCCATTCTTTAAGGATCCATTAAACTATCTACTATGTAGTAATATTCGCTATTATAATAATGTCTAATCATAAAATAAACATACTTTAAAATAGCATTAGGGCTTTATATTTAATCTGAACTCATCCTAACACGTAATAGTGCCAATAGTCTATACAGTACCTGCATACCTCGCAAGGCTATGAGAAGATACTCCATAGGTACGACACAAATAGAAACTCGTAGTAAAGCTCGCTATGGTAGGTGACACGGCACAACTAGGCAATGCCAGGGTAGATATACCAATTACGCATCCGGACTGGTGGTGACGCATAGCAGCCACTATCGCCCACCTCGAACAACACTCCCAAATTAAGGGTGCGCACCAAATCAATCACAAGTAATAGAATGGTATCGAAGAAGTGTGTCCGATCAGAGGTGCTACCTCATTGGTCCGTCAATCGCTATTGTTTTAGCCACCTTATGCCAACTCACGGGAGTTGGGTCCACGTATATAACTTAGGATCGTCGCCACCATCCTACTTCATTCTGGAAACTCCACCACGTACACAGTTGTCAAAGTGGTTTTCGGTATCGACAGAGAGTATGTCCATATCTGATCCCGGTCTCTTTAACAACCAATCGTTATTATAACCCGTGGTTATAAATTTAAAACAGTTTATATTTCAAATCAAAATACTTTAATTAAACCATTTAAAAACAAAGTCATTATTCTTTTAAATCTAATATTCAATTCCCAAAATTTTACCCTTTTCTGAGTTCATTTATTCACTTAAAAACAATAAAACATTAAAATTCCAGCTTTCACAGCATTTAAAAAGTGCTGCGGTAAGTTATATTTGAAAACAACTCAATTCAGCAAAGACAACATTTATAAACTGTTGTAACAGTTCAGTTTTAAAGGAAAAATAGTTCAATTCAGAAAAGACAGCATTTACAGAACTGCTGTAATAGTTCAGGGTTCAAATTAAAGGTTTTAATTCAATTCAGCAAAGACAGCGTTTTAAAAACTGTTGTAAAAGTTCAGTTATATTCAAAAATCATATTTTAGCCTACTGCAGCACTTAACAAGTACTACAATAGCCTCTTCATTAGTTTCAGTTATAAATTTAGTTCCTGCCACCACAGCACTTACCAAGTGCTGTCATAGCCTTAGTTCATTTTAGTCTTTAAGCTCATTTATGCAACCACAGCACTTACCAAGTGCTGCAGATTCTACTTAGTTCAGAATTAGTTCATTTTCAGAAATGATAGCATTTTTGAAGTGCTATAAATTGAATTTCCAGGTTTTAAATACAATTACAGCCATAAATAAACTTCAATTTAAATCATTTAAACTTATAAAAATCATATTTTTCCACATTAAAAATGTTCATTTAAATCCTTTAACTTATGATTTCTATAAAGAAAATTTTTTACAAATAAAAATTAAATTTTTCCAAAGTTCACTTATTAAATTCAAGTGTGACAATTTACACTTTTCGTTTTTACCAATATATTTCAACACTTAAATTTAAATCTCCGTTTTTCACCATTTAAAACTTAATTTTCATTTTTAATTTAATTAACTTCAATTTCCATTTTAAAAATCAGTCAAATTTCCAATTTAAGTTACACTTTAAAATCACCATTTTCTATCCATTTATTTTACATTTAACACATAGAAAAACATTTCCATTTTAATAAATCTTTAAAAATTCAATTTAAATCAATTTATCATATTTTTTTACATTTTAAAATACTTAAAGATTTCCAGAAAAATATATAAAATAACCACGGGTCTGTATAATATTTTCTAGCCTAAGTCAAGTGATACGGATAATAGATCATTTCAATCCGTAGTTTACCAAGAAAATCCGGGTTTTATCATTTCAAACCCGCAATCCCAAGTAAATAAAAATTAATTAAAAGTCGCTCACGCTTATCATTTCAGCCCATAACGATCTTTCCCTATTCTAAAGTCCGTTCGGGTATGTATCATTTCAACCCATAGTGAACCTAATCTACAGGGAACTTGCAGTGTGATAAACTGATAAAAATGAACAGTCAGCAACATATAACAATAATAGGTGATATGGCATGTAATTTAACAAGTTTAACATCATATAAAAATAATCACAGGCAATTATAACATCATTTTTAATTCTACACATTCAGTTGTGGTCGCTTCACAATTATATAAGTATGAATAGTCGTGTGAGATTTACTCACCTCTAAAAATGCTGGAGATAACAAAACCAATGACACAACGGAAATCAAAGCATGATGACAAGATTACGGACTTGAGTGGAGAGCAAATCCAATGCTTTAGATCTTGTGTTACAACCCAAACAAAAAATCAAAACAAACCATAAATTTCAATACACTTGAAATGGAATAACTTTTAAATAAAAAGAGATACGAATGCCAAATCTTTTGCCTTGCTTCCTCTATTTTTTTTCAGCCTAGAGATGTTGTTTGGCTCTGGTTTGAACAAGTTTTGGCTCAGGTTTGGTCATGTGAATGCACGGTCAAAGTGGTGAAACATAGGGAGGAAGTTACATAGTGAGAAGGTGAAGAGTTTAAGGCAAAATAGTGTGATTTTGTTCATCCAATTGGGCTCGGCCATGGGAAATTAGGTCAGGTCAGAGGGGTATGGGTCAGGTCAGTGGGAGGAAAGGTGTGTGGTGGTCTGGCCAGAGGTGGTGGAGGCGGCCTAAGGTGGTGGTGGAAAATGAAGTGGTGTACAAGTAGTGGTCAAACAACATTGTTTTTATGGCTTGTGTTGCAATTTTTGTAGAGTTTTGGCATCATGGTGGCTCGGCCTTGGTCAAGACCAGAGGAGTAGCTGGTGGTGATGGCAGGGAAGAGGTGTAGGAGTTTGTGGTTGTGGATATGGAGGAGAGGCCGATCCAAATACAAGAGAAAACAAGGCAAAAATGACATGAAAATTGGAAAAAGAAAAGGAAAAACAATGAAGCCATTACCCAATTTTTCCAAGCCGTGAAGAAGAAATGAAAATGATAATTTTTTGCGTGAGAAACAACTGGAATACACGGCTATTCACAAAAAAATGTACGGCCAAAGAGAGAGTAATGGAGGAGTTATGGAAAATGAAGAGTTTGGAAATGAAAAGACTTCAGTTTCTAAGCAATTTTAAACTCTTCATATTTCATTTTCTTTAATTCCAATAAAACAAAAATAAACTCAGAAATAAGCTTTAAAACTAAAACAAAGTATTATAAAATAAAAATAAATAATTTATTTTAAAGAAAATAGAAAAAGAAAATAAGAAATTGCTTAAAAATCCAAAAAGTGTCCAGAAATTACAAATAAATCACCATTGACTTTGGAAAATTATTTACTTCATTTTAAAAATATTCTAAAACAAAATTTGAAATAAAAAGGATTTTTAAAACATTTTCAAAGTGAAATAAATAATTAAATTTAGAGAAAATAGCAAAAGAACTGAAGAAATTGTTTAAAAATAGAAAACAGAACATGAAAATTACAACAAAATACCATTAATTCTAAAAAAAATTCTACTTCACTATAAAAATATTTTCAAATGAAATAAATTCAAAATAAAAATCATTTCAAAATTTTGGGCTGTTACAAATTTATGGAAATCACAATGGAGAATCTTCCTAAGAAATGCAATTTTTGGAAATTAAATATGCAAAAGAGTATTCTAGTTAAAAATTTATAACTAGAATATATTTAGTGGAAGTATGTATTTATACGCGCTGATAAATACTTAACTAATATGATGATTTATGCACAACACTCACTTAGGATATTAGTTATACATAGAAATAGGGTTAAGTGACAAATAAGAAATAGGAGGAAAGTTAAAAAAAATTGTAGCTCCAATTATTAGGCAATAAATGTGAAATGGATTTGGGAGTTACAAGTAATTAATATGGTAAATAGATTAATGAGATTGATAGATAAAGAAGTTAAGTTAATAACTATGGAATAGTTAAGAAAGATTACTAATTGAAAATTAATAAATATATATATATGAATGTCTTAGGAAGTATCCGTTAGGATGATATTCTTTATCATGGACGATAAATTAACATTCATGGAAGAAGCAAATAAAAGGAATTTATAGGTAACTAAATATTTAAGGTAAATTATATAGCCTTAAATAAATAAAAGGAGGTTAGTAAGCTAGGATCTGCTTAGAGATTAGAGATATTAAGTGGTTGTTTTAGGGCTTGCTTCTTTCCTTATTAAAAAGTATTAAATGGTCTGAATTAATGATTAGGAGCGGTAGTGGATAGCTTGGGAAGGGTCCACGTCAGGTTTGAGGAGTGACTGATATAGGGTCTTCCTCTCTCTATAAAGAAGAATTAAGTGTCCCGGCAAGATTCCAAGCAATGTTAGCTAGATAGTCCTAGTGAGGAGTGTGTCTTTGGGGTTAGGTATTAAATGACAAAGGCCTGCCTAAAATATAGGTATTAAATGGTCAAGGGTTTAAGTGGCTTGGGTACTGTCTCTCACATGGCTAATACTTTAACGATGATAGATGCATTAGTAGTATGGCTATTATATACCATAAAGAATAAATAGTGGTCAAAGGTCTCTATAGCTACTACCAATAGACCAATGATGACGATGCCAGAAACCCGCTTCATATTTGGAAGTATTGAGTGGCTAATAGGCTTACGTTAGTATTTTGTATCTTGGGATAAGGGTAGGTAGATAAATTATATCAGGTAGGAAGTTTGTGCGTGCAATATTAGGTTAAACTGATTAATCTTAAATAGTAGACAAAACAATTAAAAGAAAACCAATCAGTATAAATTTATGTTGTGGACACTATAGATTTTCCAGTCATCAGAACGTTATTCTGACCCCCTCCTCATTACAACCCACAGGATAGATTTAGAGGAAAATGTCATTAGTTTTAGACGTGATTAATTATTGGAGATGTCTTCTTATCTCCCATGCTCGGTACTGATGTGGTGATTTGATATCCGAGGAATACCATTAATTCCAAGGTGGTAGCACTAGTTGGTATTTATACCATATTATTATTTCCGCTGTGTGTTTAGATTTTATCAATCTCTAATATGCTCATGTTTATTTGTAGGTACGAAATCCAATGATTTATGCTCTTATGGACTTAGGTTTCAATTTTTGCCGAAATTTGGGCCTATTAAAGTGCGGGTTGTTACAATTATGTTGTTTGTTTTTTGACATTTGAATTTTTAAATAAATGGGTACTGTTTTGATATTATATTTTATCCTTCTACTATGAGATTCATAATGTGTAGATAGATAGCTCTATATTTTTCTTTAAATCAATTTTACCAACTAACAACCAACTTTGGAATAGTTCTAAGGTTCGATGGGCCTTTTTTGGGTTGAAAATTAGGCCCATTTAGAGGCAACTTGTTGCATTTGGTATCAAAGCTTAGGTTACCCGATTAATTGAGATAGGTATACGTATGCGTGGCATACTTGTTATTTTTGAAAGTATTTTTCAAAAACCTTACTATAAATATACACTTATTTTGAACATACACTTAACTCTATAAATTCCGGCTATGAGTTGGAAAAATAAGTAGAGTTAAATTTAAACTCCTATGCCGATTACCCCACGGGCGAAGCTCATATCGTAAGGAGTGGAGAAAGTTCTTGCAAGAAGGTGTACATTAATCACCACAAGGAGATAATCAGATTTTTGTGAAGATTGAGTAGGGAAGAAGGAAAGTTTAATAGAAGGGACAATTAAAGTCAATTTGTAAATCCAACCTCATAGGAAAGAATTTGATAAAAAGGACTTATTGATCAAAGGTTTTTGGAAAAGTCCTTGAAATATTTTGAATAGGTTTTTCAAAGGATTTACTAGGAAGTAGTTATTTTGAAAAAGTAAGGAAATTTGGAAATTCATAATTTAAAATTTTTGTAGAGTCAAAATTTCTAATTAAAAGGTTTTTGGTAAAATAAGTTTTTCATTTTTTCATTTTTAGTTTAAAAATTGGTTGGGTCATTAATTTTTGGTTTAAAGATTTTTGATAAAGGGATTTTTCATTTTTGAAATAAATGTCAAATAGAGCGTAGATTGGACCCGATGATATTTTCTATTCCATAAATTTGGAAGTTATTTTAAAATTTCTTTCAAAAAGGGGAATAAATGAAAATGGAACATAATTAAAATGAGGTAGAGAGAATAGAAGGTTAAGAATACCCAATAATGTAGGTAGGAGGAACATTTCTGTATAAGGAAAATACAGAGGATAACGGTTGAAGTAGAAGCCATATAGGTGGGAGAAATATAAATAGAAGCAATATTAAGATGCTTGGATAGAAATAGCATTAGGAATTTATATAAAATAGGATTAGTAATCTATTTAGAAATAATACAAAAGAAAAGTAATAGGATAGAAGTTATCTTTTTCTACTCCACTTTTCATTGTTTAAAGTATAGAAGATGCTTTTGGAAACAAGTGATTAATTAGTATGATAATTGGGTTTTTGAACGTTCTAGGTTAAAAATCCTATTTTTAAAGAAGAATGTCTTTGGAGTAAAAGTCTTTGAGGAGGGAATTATTTTACTAAGCAATTTTGAATTTTGAATTGGGTTAAGGGTAAAGCAGCGAATGTTTTGAAAATTTTTGTCCGAATACTTTTGAATTTTTTTTTAAATAATTTTGAGAAGTTGAGTTCAAATGTATTTGGAAGATTCTGTAATAAAAAAACATAACTATAATATAATAAAAATATAGAATAAAACAAAATATAGTGTTTAAATACTTTTGGGAATTCAATTCTTCAAACTATTCTGCAAGTTATAAATTCTTTTGGAAAATATGTTTAAAAGTTTTCCTCTAAAATGAGAAAATTTCTAAATTTCAAATGTCATATACTAGTATGATGAGGGTTTTAAGTTTATATTTTCAAAGATAAAGATTTCAAATTGAGTACTTCATGATTATGAAATTTTAGTTTTATAAAGAAAGGTGAAAACTGAAACAAACTTTCTATGGAGTAGATAAGGATTGCTACCTAAATAAGATAGGATAAATGTTTTAGGATATGAATAAAATAGGAACGATATGTAAACTGATTGGGAAATATGAAATCAGTCCCAAATATTTAACTATAGGATGTTAGTAAAATTGTAAAGATATTGTAGATCTATAATTAGGTTGTAAATTAGGTTGCCCTTGTTGACTTAAAATGTGAATTTATATGTTTTGATTTATTGGAGTAGGTTCCATGTAATTTCCATAAATTATCCAATTCCAAAATAAATAAGATATGTTTTAGAGCAGGAATGATATGTTTTGAATAAATTCAAGGAAAACATGCTTAATTGACCAACATTCTACAATAAATAAGAGTCACACTATAATTTACCAAGATTTGTTGGGCCTTTTCGAGTTTTAGAAAGAATAGAAAAACATGTTTAATTTACCAACATGCTATAATGGCATTTTTATGTAAGGATTTTATTATTTTTAACCGACTTAAATCTGATGGTTCTGCTGCTTTCTAACCACTATAAATAAGAGTCTAGCCCCCTTGCATTTATTCAAAAATTATTTTGGGAACTAAGCGAAGCTTTGTCAATCCCTCTCTTTAAAGGTTCAGAAAATTAGCTAGGGTTTCTGGTAAGAAATATTAGGCGTTTATTAATTAATTTCTTATTTTCTCCTTCAATCCCTAAATTTTTGAATCTAATTCATATATATTTCCCTTATTGTATATTTCTTAAAGATGAGATCTGTAATAGATTGAGGCAGGAGTAAACAAATCCAAAAAGGAAGAGCTAAGGACTTATTGTGAGTGGAAATCTTTGTCTTTCATATTTTAGAAATTGTATAGTATAACTTGGATTTGATATATATCTTTGGGGAATTTTGTTTACGAAAATATCACACTAAAACCTTAAAATTCCCTTAAAGCAAAATGTCAATTCTTAAGTTAGAATCTCAATTATTTTAGATTAAAATAATGGAATTGTGTAGATATTGTAGTTTTACCATTTTACATTCTAGTCCCCTTCTTATCTTTTTCTTTGGATCTAATTAAGGGTTTTAAAAGAATAAATTAAGAAATGGTGTATAAGGTACAGATTCTTTTATCTGTAGTTAGCATTGCCTATTTTTGTAATTTAAATAAAAATTCATTTTTTCAATTTTATACAAAAATGTTGAATAGAGCATAAAAGTATTTAAATTGTAGGTTTTTATTAATATTGATTCTGCTAATTTTGTTTAAAATATGATATGGGTTCTATTTTATACAAGTCTGTTGATTCAATTGTGTATATTGGATGTATGGTATATTTTATTGATATGGAATTGGAATATTGTTTAAATTTGAAGTTTTAACATTTAAACATAAGTTTGTGGCGCAATCTTCGTAGAAATATTTTAGGCGCATATATATATAAGTGTAAATAACGTATAATTATAATGTATTAATTACGTAGTTAATAGGCTATTAGTTATTTTAAATCCCCTTTAGGAAAGAAGTTAATTATAAAGGCTAAGAGTTTTCTTATAAGGCCTTAATATGGAATGCGATGGGATGTGTGATAATATGTTAAGAGATTGTTGCAAATTATGACTAAGTTATAGAGATGCGAGTTCAGTCAAAAGCACATGACAGCCTACCCAGCTAATTTGGGTATCAGCAGTGTGACTTTGAGGTTGACGTGAGACATCGCCTATAATAAGTACCCGTGGAGGACACGAAGTTAGTCCCAAATTTTGTAGGGTAAGCTGCCTAGCTAATCGGGCTATTAGTAGCTACGAATGGTCGGATTAATTTAAGAGATTACAATTGGATTACGGGTCATAATACGAAGGACCTGCTTTGGGGGTGAAGGTGCTGAGTGAACGATTGAGGGCCGGCCTCTTCCCTATGTAGGAAGTATTAAATGGTTAGGGTTAGTTGTTAGACACAATAGACGATATCTCGGGGAAGGTTCGCTTCCGGTTTGAGGATTGAGTGACTATTGTGAGGTCCGCCTCTCCCGCAAAAGATGTATTAAGTGGCCTGAAGAGATTCCGTACAATGTCAGCTAGATAGTGCCGGAGAGAAATACGCCTTGGGACACGTGTTAAATGATGGGGATCAACCTGGTATGAGGTGTTAAATGGTTAGAGTATGTTCCCATTAAAAATGTATTTATGGCTTAGATGTTATCTCTTACATTGTTATGACATTACTGATGATAGTTATGGGTTACTCATTTCAAAGAGTAATGATTATGGAATTGGACTCAGAAGGACTTTGGGCTTATAGTTGGAAGACTTAGAATATAGCTAGGATATGTAAGACATATTCTTATTTAAATTATACTGTCCAAATACCATTATAGAAAGGCTCGAGATTTTTGTTCACTAGACATAGTTGTTCTGACTCTCTTCCCATTCAACACAGGTTAGATATAATGATGTAGATTTTCGAAGATGGTAGCGGAGATGCGGACTTGTGGCAGTTATTTAATTATCTATGTTATTTTTATATTTTTGATGTACTCATTGGATATGATGTATTTTAAGATATTTTACCACTAATATTTGGTGTTGTTATATGAGATTATGTTATTTGTCTTTTAGATTTGAATTTTTAAATAAATGGGTATTGTTTTGATATTATATTTTATTCTTCCATTATGGGATTCTGAATGTGTATATATATAGCTTAGTGCATTGTCCTTTAAATCAATTTTACCAACCAATAGCCAGCCATGGAATGAGTCTAAGGTTCGATGGGCCTTTTCTAGATCGAAAATTAGACTCGTTCCAAGACGGGTTGTTACAATTTCCCTGCCCAACTTTGTTTCTAGTATCCAAGATTATCATAATTTGATATTTTGCAGGTGTGATCTACTTAACATGAAGGTCATCTTTGCAACAAAAGAAATTGTTTCAGTATGACATGTTTGGACTGACTAAATTAATTATACAATATATTACATGCTAAAAGTATATAGCAAAATCACTATTTTTACAGTAACATTTTCTAATGAGTATTTTTTTCAAATTTAAGTAAGTTTTTTGTAGATAAGACATTGATAATAAGTAGATTGTTCATGCCGAAAATCATTGAATTATGACGATCATAAATAACAAAAATAGATTTGGCACAAATCAGGGTACGGAAAACCAAGATTTGGATCTCTCCTCACGTATATGTAAATGTATATGTATGCGCACGTGTAAGCGTATGTGTGTCTAATTATTTAAATTGGAAATATGGTAGAAATCAGGGGAATTCAAGGTATAGGAAAGATGAATTATAGCGTCAATCCTTGCCCATGTGTGTGTACGTTTGTATGAGTATGTATAAATGCACATACATATATAAATATACATGAAAAGGGATTTACATCCCAGTTTTTTTATCTTCGATTTGCATCCAACTCGATTTCTGGTATCTACACTCATCGAAAGTTGATATTCTTTTGTTTATGTGATCTACTTATCATTGGCGTACATCATGAATGCAAAATATTATTTTATTACAATACTTTAAACCCTAAATTATAGTTATTGAATATATTACATATATTATTTGTTAGATCTTGATGATACAATATTCCATATTTAAGTAGATTTTGGAGAGTGGTTGATTGCCTTTTTTATTGCTTTAAGGAATGCAATGAATTATCCACATGGGAAAGATCTATGGAAGTATTCAGTAACTTCTTAAAAAGGTTATTTTGTCAAGACTACTATAAATAGGCATGTATATGATCCATTAGATGTGTGTAAGGAAAAGTTATTTTTCTAGGATTTTAGGATTGAGATGCCTTCTTAATTTTTTTCTTTCATTTGTAATAATTTGATGAATTAATAAATGTTTTGTTTGAAGAAATTTGTTTGTCATTCTTTTTTTCTTTACTTTTTATCTCTTCTAAAATCTAATTGTGTATGAACCTTAGGAAAAACTGTGATGACCCGGTATTTGGCAACATTATTTTAATAAATATTTAATCTAACTAAATAAAATGTAAACTTATCATCTTAAAAAGATAAGGCTTTGAAAATAATTGCCATTGTTTATTTAGATTTGTATTTTGAAAGGGAATTTGATTTGTAAATTTAAATTCACTCTCTTAATAATATTTATAATAAAAGTTATCTTATTCAATTAAATTAAAGGTTCCATATTATTAATGTGTGATATGATATATATAAATGTAGTCTTGATAATAACGTTTAAATTTAAGAAATCCTGTCAATGTTGAATATGAATATAAAATATAAGATATAAATATTAACATAAGTATGAAAACAAATAACTAAAAGCAAAGAGAAGCAAGATGAATGTAGGCAAGAAATATGTTGTAGCTGTAAGTTAGATACAAAGTCAAGGTTTGAATCAAATCAGGTAAGAAAAAAAAAGAAAAAAAAAACAAGTTTTAAACAGTGAAGCCTGTAAGTGGTTTCATAGACTAGAAGTGTGCAGGCAAGAAGAAGTATAAAAGAACAAAAATCTATCTACAACAAAGCAAAATACAATACATCTTTGTACGAATCAAGATGGGATGAAACACATAGTACATTAGCATTAAAATGCTTTCATCTTAGCACAAACTTAAGATAAGGTAAAAATAGATACCCAGGCAAGAATCATGTCTGTAAAATAGATATGCAGGCAAAAGAATAAACAAAGTACTTGAGCATTTAATGCTAACATAAAACGAGTCAATTCGAATTGTTTTAAAATCCTTTCAGCCTAAAGCAAGTAAATATTTCACACTATAGCAAAATGTATATGTTACAGGCAGAAAAATATCTTAGTGTATACAAATGGAATAAGATAATATGCTAAGTTAAGTTAAACAAAAGTAAACATATGTAGCATGGAAGTACATACGAAAGTGGATTGCAAGAGAAGCTTGAATACAAAAGGTACACCAGCATTTATTGTCTTCCACCTAGCACTAAACAAAGCTGTTCAAAAATTGTTTTCAGCCACCAAAAGAAAATAAAAATCTCTGAAAATTTTGTACTTAGACAGAAACAAATTGTATACTTGTTTATTTAGCAACCAACTCATTTTATTTCGTATACCAAAGAGCTATGCAATTCCAGTTTCTAAAAGTTTAAACAAGTATAACCTGGCACCTGAAATCAAATAGAATGCAAAAGCACTTCAGTTCTCAATCAAAAATAAAAGCATTTTCAATTATAACAAGACTTCCAGGCAGTTCATGTTTGAGTTTCAAAGCCAATTCAAAGTTTTCGAAGATCAAAACAACAAAATATGGAAGTTTTCAAATGCCAGATTTCAAGTTCCCTGTCTTCAAATAAAAAGAGCAAGTTTTTTTTTCAAATGACTGGTGAGTATTACCACCTGGTTCCCCTGTTTATTTTTGAAATCCCGTGAGTAACATCACTTTTGAATGTTTAAGTTATGCATATGGGTGCATGATTAATATCTGAAATATGAATGTTGTTTTTATATATATATGGTTGTATTTTTGATATATGATGTGCATGTTGTATTCAGCAGAGTACTCTCTGTTTATGACATCAGTTTTCATGTAGTTAAATTCAAAACCCTTTGATTTTGACTAGGCCTAAACTCAAGATGTACATGAACCTTGTTGTCCTACCATAAACCTTAGATAAAAATCATACTTAAGTTAGATAATAGATAAATGCTTTTGGAAAATCATCTGGAAATTTAAAATGACTGAGTATATTTAATATAAGTCAAAACCCAAACTGAGTAGTTCATTAATTCAGGATTTAAAATCAAATTCTTAATCTATAACATGATTTTTGAAACAAAAATCATAATTTTTAAAGCTAGTTGGAAGGTACAGTTCTTGTTTGAACTAAATGTGGTAATTTTGGTTTTCCTGATGATCACGAGGATCTGGGGATTTGAATCTTTCTGAGGTGATGAGGGAATGATTGGGGGATTGAGGAAAATTGTCAGGTAGATGTTAAATTCATGGTGGAAGGGGCAGTGATGGATTTTTGTTTGTAACCCTAGTTTAACTGGGTTCAATAATTCGATCACCACGGCTTCTATAATTGTTCGAGTTCAACCAAACTCGAGGGAATTGGAGTATGGAGGTAGGCGAAGGCCTGGCCGAAGTTTTAGCAACTCTGGTGGACGGAGTTGTGTTGACGAGGCATTTTCAGGCGTTGTGGTGATTCGAGATTTCCGTTCCAGGTTTGAAAAAAAAGAGGAGAATTCTCGATTTAGACTGTGGGATGTTGTCGAAGTTTGGATGATTGGGATCGACTGCGAGGATGATCGGCGACCTGAGGAAGGCTTGGCGATAATCGGAGGTAGGTGGATGGCTCGTGCACGTACACGAGATATGGGTTCGTGCATACGATTGGGGAAGAAGCAGTTTTATCGGGTTCGACTCGAGTTTCTCGCGAGAAAATCTCGAAGTAGATGGAGATTGGGAGAGACCCAAAGTTTTGCTCGAGAAATGTCGTTTTGGCTCGGGGGTTTTAATAATTTGTCTCGGTCTTATTTAAACTTGAAGACTTAATAAGCTTTTGAATAAATATTAGTTAAATTTTAAAGTTTAATAAGTAAACAAGTTTTAAAAGGGAATATAGATCAAGTTTTCAAAATAAATTTATTTACAAGTTATATTCTTTATAAATTTCTAAGATTCATTTCCATAAGATTAATATGTTTTTGTAATACCTTTATTGAGACGATTAGATAAATCCCAAGTGTTTCCAAAGTGTAATTTATTGGCAAAATCAAGAAATGTACTTTCCAGGACTTCTCAAATAAATGCTAAGCATTGAGTTTAATTAAATTAAGTGATGTAATTAAAATAAAGATAAAATGGTTTACCTTTTTATAAATTAAGTAAATATAGGAAATTAAGGATAAAGTTGATAAGGGTTGGTAAATGTGAAAGGATAAAGAATAATTAATTTATGTAATTAATTTAACGTTAATTACTCAAAGAAATTAACGAATAATTAATCAGGGATGATTAATTAAGATGGATAAGTAAGGGATGATTTATTAATTGGTTTGAAATTAATTTTAAATATGCAAGATTTAAAGGTAATTAAAGTAATTAAATTAATTCATTGGTGGTTAATTAAATTTATTATAGATGGGTTGGTTGATTAATCTTGCTTAGGGACGATTGAATGTTATTGAGTGCCTTGTATTTTGTGGTGTCTCCCATAGGTGATTTGTGTTGCTTGTGGCATAAAGTGAATTGTTTAAACTTAAACTTTGGTTTAATGAATAACATTGGATTCGAAGAGACCGGGGTCGGGTATAAATAAATACCCGAAACCACTTCGATTCTTTATAAATGTGAGTTTGGAAGCAAACAGGCTGGGAGGAAATAAATTAAGTATCATGGATATTTAAAACTGGATAACAATTCCTGAGTATTGTTTTTGAGATAAATGATTCACTTAAATAAGATTAGAACTCGTCGAAAAGTACGAGTTACCCTGATATTTCACACAAGTTTTATAACTTGGTATTTCAAATTATATGGGTTTACTCACGCTGGTTTCCAGCCTGACCCGGGTGTTACTTTGATGTAATGCTCGGGTCAGACCGAGTATTACAGATTTTCAGGTAAGGACGTCTTGGAGCTTTGGAGGCGAGTTGGATGGCAGGACGTATGGAGTGTTTCCGCTGTATTATATTGTTGTACATCTGAGATATGATAGTTGTATATTTCAGTGTCTGTATATATGTGACTCTGATGTATTAAAAAGAAATCGACAGACATGGTATGCTTTTGTAAACTGTTATATTTGTTATTATATTTTATCCACTGCGAATGTGAGGTGCTGATGTTTCTGATCTTTTTCTTCTATCTCTTTCTTCTTTTTCATAACTATCTGGAATTTTCGGGATCGAAAATTCTCGGGTCGTTACAAAAACCCTAATATATGGTATCAGAGCTTACTACATAAATTTTTTTGATGAGAGTTTTGCTTATGGAGAAAATAAGTGTTAAAAAACTTAATGGGAGAAATATAGGGTTATGAAAGGCCAAGATGGAGAATTTTCTATATCTTAATTATCTTTATCAACCATTGAAGAACAAAGGACAAAAAACTAACAATGTATCTGAAGCAAAATGGGAGACTTGCAATAGGAAGGCTGCGGCGGCTATTCAGTGTTTCTTGGAGAATACGGTGTTCCATATTGTTGCTAATGAAACATCTAATTTTAGAATTTGAAAGAAATCAAAAGGAATGTATGTAAAAAAAATTGCAACAAATAAGGAACTTCTAATGAGAAGATTGGTAAATTTGAAACTTAAGGAAGGTGGGTCAATTGGAGTGCAGTTCAATGATTTTCAAGCAAATTGTAAATCAATTGGCGGCTATGAATTACAAGATGGATGATGAGACACAAGCTTTGATATTGATGACTTCTTTATCAGAAAGTTGGAAAACGCTTGTGGTTGCATTGAGTAATTTAAATTTGGAAGGAGTTTTTTAATGTGTTCGGTGATTAGTAGCCTACTTAATGAAAAGATGCGGAGGATGAACTTCATGGAAGGAAAGGATAAGGAGGAAAAGGAAAGTACAAATTCAATTGAAGAAGTCCATCGAATCATCCAAACATGAAAAGATGGTCAAATAGATCAAACATGAAAAGGGATTTCATCTGCTATTACATTGAAAAACTTGGTCATCGGCTGAGATTTTGCAATGAACTTAAAAAGGATAAGAAGAGTATAAAGGCATTGAAAAAAGACCAAAATGAACAAAAAGATAGTTGTAATGACCCACCTTTTTAGACGGTTTAAATTGACGATAAACCACACACGTCGGACTCAAACCATTCAAAAGGGAGAATTGTTATGGGGTAAATAAGAAAAAGCAGAGGAAGTAAGAAAACAAACACAAAATCTCACAGCGGAATGACAAAATATAATAATCAAATAAACAGTTCATGAAGCTGTTTTACAATAACATTTGATTACACTTTTAAAATACCGATCAATGTTACATACACCAGGAATAAATAGATAATGCAGCGGAACAACATGATGCAGTGGAATAAATAAAAGGAATAATATAGTATACAAATCTCTGTCTTCGTCCTCCAGAGAAACAATCTTCGATACACTAAAAAGCTCAGACTGACCCGAGCGAATTAAAAAGACAAAACACTCGAGTCAGAACTAAAAGATCTTATGTGAGTTAAATCAACATTAAATAAATATGAGTGTAACGGCGTCAGAGATGTTTACGGGGTTTGACATCTCCTATCCAGTGTCTAACGTGAGTGAGATAACTTAAGAGATGTTCGGGATTCCATCTCCTAAGGATCTGTTAAACTATCTACATACATAGTACAATACGCTATTACAATAGTGTCAATGGTAAAGTAAAGTATTAAAACAGCGTTAAGGCGTTACCCATATCCCTCTTAACACATTTTATACAATGTTGTAGTCTATACAGATACTGTAAACTCCACTGTAACTGGTGGGCTATCAGGGAGCACTCCATAGGTACGACATAAACCAAACTCGTAGAAGGCAAGATAAGGCATGTGACAAGGCACACGAGGCAATGCCAGGGTAGAATTCTACCATTTGCACTCCCGGACTGGTGGTAACGCATAGCAGCTACTACCGCCCACCTTGGAACACTTTCCCATAATCAAAATCGAGGGGTGGCCACCAAATCAATCACAAAGTCATAATATGGTATCGAAGAAATGTGCCCGATCAGAGGTGCGACCTCACTTGGCCCAGTATAGCTCCTGTTTTAGCCACATCAAACTGACTCATAGGAGTCAGGGCTACGTAAATACCTCATACAGGATCGTTCATCAAACCATCCTACTTCATTCTGGAATCTCCACCACGTACACAGTTGTTAAAGTGGTTTTCGTTATTGGCAGAGAGTATGACAATATCCGATCTCCATCTCTTTAACAACTAAACGCTTATTTCACATCGGATGGTTCTTTACATTTCCAAAACCAATTCATAATTGATATCAAATATCATATTCTCAAAACCATATCACTTTCGAAATCATATTTACTTTCGAAATCATATTCATTTTCGAAATCATATCACCTTTGAAATCATATTTTCAAATCATCATATTTACTCAAAGAGTGTCATTTCACTAGAAAATATCATTTCAAATCCCAAATTAGGTTATAACATCATTTAGTCAAATTTGCTTGAAAGTCAAGGATTTAATATAAACACGTCCTCTTTACATAGTCTGAAATTTAGAAAATAGTTCAGATTGTTATAAATAGTTTAAATAGTTTTGCATAGTTTAAAATAAATTTCAAATAGTTAAAATACTCCAAAATAGTTTAAAAATAGATTAAAATAGTTTAGGTGGATTTAAGATAGTTTAAATAGATTTAAAATAGTTAAATAGATTTAAATGGTTTAAATAGATTTAAAATAGATTAAATAGATTTAAAATGATTTAAATATATTTAAAATAGATTTAAATTTGATTAAAATGGGTTAATTAGTTTAAAATAGGTTAAGATAGATTAAATTTGGTTAAATAGATAAAATAGATTAAAATAAGTTAATACAGTTTAAATTGATTAAAATAGTTAAAAATAGATTAAATTAGTTTAATAGTTTGAAAATCTTAGTAATCAGGATTTAAAAATAATATGTGTAAAACAGTTTATATTAAAACAATAATTTTAAAATTTATATCAAATTATACTATTTCTTTCATTTCAACACATCTTTAAAACCATTTAATCAATATCGATTCCAAATCCATGCTTGAACTATAACTTAAACTATTTCAAATTTAGCAGATTTCGAAGTTTAAATATTCAAATATTTTAATAACTCAATTTCGATAAATTTTATTTATACTTCAAATCTAACTTTAAAATTTCAATTTAAACCAATTCCAATTTCGACATTTAAAACTCGGATTTTCGAAAATAATTCAGTTTATATAAATCAAGTTTTCTTCAAAGTATCATTTAACTAAATTCAAAACTTAAGGATTTAAAATCATTTAATTTAACCAATCCGGTGTCCGTATATAATTTTCTACCCTATGGTCAAATGATACGGATATTTATCATTTCAATCCGTAATATTTTATGTCTATGGATATATATCATTTTAACCCATAATCTCGAATAAAATTCAAAATCCATAAAATCGCTCGGGTTTATCATTTCAATCCACAACGATTTTTCCCTAATCTATAGATCGTTCAGGTATGTACCATTTCAACCCATAGGGAACTTGTTGTGTTATAACAATATAAAAATATAACATCCAGTCATCCAATATCAACAATCAAACATCTATCACAATCATCATTCAAATCAACCAATAAATAACAACAATTAACTGATTATCAATAACAAGTATTTGATTGACAATTAAAATTCAATAAAAGTCATATTTAACTGGGATGACAATTTAAATATATCAAACATCAACCAATCAATTTCTAATCATGTCATAAATTCAATTTAACTAACGTAAGATAATTTAGTAGTTGTGAGTAGGTTAAAACACTCACCTTTGATTTCAAATTAATTTGAAATCCAAAATAAGGCCCAAAATTCAACAGTCTCAGAGTTCGTCCAAATTAAATCCATAATGTCCAGAATTTCGAGACGATCGCAGCGGAGAAAACCACTTCCAAATCCGAGCTCGTAAGCAAAAGTTATTGATATTAGAAGTTATACGATTTATAATATAAAATATATAAAATAATAATATAAAAAACACGTTCACCTCTCCCTCCTACAGATCGAATCGAGCCCCGATCACATGCACGAAGCCATGCCCTTTGACCATCGAATTCATATGCCTTCGACCATCATACGCCACGCCGCCACCTTCCCCGTGCTTCGCCTTCCCTCCACCACCTACCAGAGCCATCGCGGCCACCCCAGAACAACGCCGCCGCCGCTCAAAAACTAGGGTTTTGAAACCCTAACAATCGATTTTCGGTCGCCACAGGTGAAGATAGCCCATGATACAACAACCAATCGACTCCGCGTGACAAACTCTCCAAAACCCATAAGCCAATTTCATCGATTAGAGCCCGAATCAAAAAGCCCCAAATTGGCTTAGGGTTTCGAGAATTCGAGGCTTTGACCGCGATTTTAGATCGACTCGAGCAACATTTCCAAAAACGAACACTTGGCGCAGATTCATATTGTCGAGAGCTTCAAAATGGTATATAATATGATAGGGTTTGGAGGAGTTTAAATTTTGAAATTGATTTGAAAATTGAATTTAGGGTTTTGAGATTGAATTTGTTTCTGCCATTGAAAAGAAGGGGATAGATAGAAGTTGATGTACGTACAGAATAAGAAAAATGACTGCTAGAGTTTGGAAAATAAGACTATTTATATTAACAAAGCCCGATAAGAAAATAAACACATATCGGATTTGTACGAACGACGAATAGCGAACCAAAAAGTCTGTTCTACCTCCGAAACGAAAGTGGATCATCCCATATATCAAAATAGATTTTTTTGATATTTTTAAACTCAATGGAACAGGTTTCAAGTCCTAATTCCATCGTATGAAGAAATTAGCTTTAAAATCAGCTTATTTCAATTTGATTTCAATTAAATTGATTTCAACGCGTTTCGAGCCCGTACGATCAAACAACAAGTCTGATCGCTACGAAACTTGAAACCTTACAATAATTCACTATTACGGATCCGATGAAACTGATTTCGTCGAAATTTGAGACAGTTGCCAAAATGGATATTTTCACGTTAATTAAATAAATTATTATTAAATTGATTAAATCACTTTTTAATTTCAAATTTAATAACTAACAATTTTCATCATTTTTGATTACTTCGACAATTACAATAATTTAAAACAAATTTACATATCAATCCAGTGTTAAATATTACATTAATTACAGGGTTCAATTTCAACTATAATTAAATCCAATTAATTATAATTTAATTCCAATGAATTGATTTAATTTGATTTCAATCTTTTTATTCAATCAATCATTACTCTATGGGCATAGTTAACATTGATTTATATCTTATTACATTAATATTCTCCAATTATCATCTTAATTTACATTAACATAATATTTAATTTCAATTGATTTCCAATTTAATTCAACAGCTGAATTAAATAGGTAACATATCACAATGGTCAATTTTACTTAATTTAATCACATTTATGGTTTTATTATTTACAAACAAATGTTATAAATACTTACACAACACTGATTTCATCCAATTACAAATAATTACATATTTTCTTACCAATTAATATAACATTTAAATTATTTCATTTACAATCTATAACCAATTTTATGTTTACAATTATTTCAATTTATTGAAATTGCGTTAAGATAATTATCAATTGCCTTAAATTAACATTATTAAATTTCGTTCTAGTTATTATTCTCATTGATTAAATCACAAATTTTAATTTCTTCCAACATTAAATTACAAAATCTTAATAAATTAACTATTTTTAATTATCGAAAATTACGGGTCATTACAATAGTAGCGATGATGAGGTGAATTTTGATGAGGAATTTAATGACAATGTCATATGTGTCGACAAAGGCAAAAGCAAAGATTGGGTACTTGATTCAGGTGTTTGTTTCCACATATGCAATAAAAGGAACCATTTATTGATTATGAAGAGCAAGATGTTAAGTTGAAATACGCTAATGGTAGAGATTTGGATGTTAAGGGCATTGGTTCCATTAGATTGAAAATGATGATGGAAGGGTAGTGAAGCTTACAGGAATCAGGCATGTCCTAGAAATTGCTAAGAGTATTTTTTGTAGGACAATTGAAGGCAAAAGGCTGCAACTTTTCAACTCGAGATGGAGTCACAAGGGTTTGGAAGTGTAAAAGGAAGGTGATGCATGCAAAAAAAAGAAAGCAATAATGTTTACAAACTGATTAGAAAGACGGTGGAGAATGGAAGAATTTCTCAAAATTGTGTTGGCGAAATAATTTTGTCTGAATCAAGGTAGAGCATGCACCAGAAAACCACAAAGTCTGCTTAGAGACCTTTATGGTATTACAAATAGTTCTTATTTATTGATGATATGCATATTCAATTAGGGGGGTGCATATTTAGGTGGTTTGGATTTTCTTTTGGGGATGGTGATATTTGTTTCTATGGTAATATTTGAGATTGTTTGAAGTTTGAGGTTTAAGGTGGATTTTGGATAACATATATGGAATATCATATCAAGGTGAAGATTATTAGAATTTGATGATACAATATTTCATATTTAAGTATATTTTGGAGATTTTGGAGACTGATTAATTGCCTCTTTTATTGTTTTAAAGAAGACAGTGAATTATCTACATGGGAAAGATCTATGGAAGTATTCAATAGCTTTTTAAAAATGATATTTTGTCAAAACTATTATAAATAGACATGTATATGGTTCATTAGATGTATGTGATAAAAAGTTATTTTTGTAGGGTTTGGAATTGAAATATCTTCTCAATTTTTGGCTTTCTTTTGTAATAATATGGTAAATTAATAAAGATTTTGTTTGAAGGAATTTGTTTGTCATTCTTTTTTTTTCTTTTTCATTTCTCATCTCTTCTAAAATCTAATTGTGTAGGTATCGTAGGAAAAACCCTAACATTATATTATTAATTGACTCTAAAATATTAGTAATTAATGAGAAAAAAAATACTTCATATACTATAATTTTTGTTGAGATGATATTGATGATAAGTAAAACACACTTACAAAAGATTATCGAACTTAGCTAATCATATATACCATAAATCGCACAAATCGAAGATGCAAAAAAAAATCGAATGTGGATCCCCCTTCTGTGTTCAAAATTAAATCTCTATTTTTAATCGTTTGTTTCTATTTAAATATTTGTTGTTTCTCTCTCTAACAGTTTTATAATATTAAACAAATAGAAAAATGTGGCTGAAAATATGATGTTAAGGGTGTGTGCTAAAGAGAAGTCATTGATTGTGTGTGTACATGCATGCATGCACACCTCATTCATAAGTTTTTTCACTTCATAATGATTTTCGCACATTAAATTATCGGGTGGCATATGCCGTTTTGCAGCTTGTACTATAACTGTAAACCCAGCTTCTGTGAAGTTGTATTTTGATTTCATCGCAATGTATTTTACAGTTACTGATAGTTGAGTACCGCTTGTACAACCATCCCAAAGGGGTTTCTTAGCAGCATCCAATAAATCATAAACCTTTTTTGCTCTAATACTTGGTTCTTCTTCGACATTAACATCGTTACCATCAACTTCTACAGTAGGGAACCTTGAATGTGCTACATCTTCAACCATATCTTCTATGAAATTCGTCGGAACAATTTTAGTATCCACCTCCTCCTCCGAATGTACGAATTAGGTGCTATAAGTTCTTCATGACGATCTCACACAAAATAATTCGGCACAAAACTATATTGGCGCAAATAAACTATTACCATATCCAGTATCAAATGCTTCAATAATTTGCACCTACTACATGGACAACGAATTTCTTCGTCGTTCTCATTATTACTTAAAGCGAATCCAATAAAGACGTGTACACCATTTTGTAAATGTTCACTTATTGAGCCTCTAATTTCTCTTCTTTGTTGGTACATTCAGCTCCGATCGATAAAATAATTAACCATTTTTCCTACTTTAAAACATAAAAACGTATTAATCATTTACTTGTTGACATTTTATTTTTCAACTAACTCATACATTTAAATTTTTGCAAATATATAATATTATTCTATTAATTTTATTTTCAAACGGATTTACACAAATTATTATATGAATATAATCTACAATTTTTAGGTTATTGTTTTACACTTTGATGGTTAGTCATCCTACTTCCCATTACAAACACAGTAGTAATTATACTTTACAAATCATTTCATTTTAAATGATTCAACAAAATTTCAGCAGCACTTCTTCTTTGTTCCCTGTTTCGTACACATATGCGTGTATATAGGGAACAAAAAGAAAGTGTTGTCGAAATTTTGTGAACCGTTTAAAATGAAATAATTTGCAAAATATAATTACTCTATTGTGTTTGTAACTTGTCCAATACAGGAACAAATCCGACAAATATTATATCGGATGAATATGTCTGTTCTGTGATAAAAACGAACATCCATACAATGATCATATGCAATACTTGTCAGACGTGGTCAAAAACTCTCTAAGGGATTTATAGAAAGTAAATCGTATTATACAACAATTTATACAATAATTTATTTACATTCAAAGAAACGCATACACTAAATCGTCGTTTTCGTCATCTTGAAAACGCATACACTAAATCATGAGCATCGACTCTAATTGATCGAAACTAGCCCTAATGCACGTATGCACTAATTAACCAACGCATATACACCAATTAATGCACATATGCACTAAACAAATTTTTTCTCTCAACATTTCAATGATAAACGATTATAATAACAACCTAATTAGTATTCAATAGGGTATACCAAACAATCAATGGGGTAGTATACAACTATAACAAAAAAATTAACCCTAATTTAACAAATCAAATTAATTAGGGTTTAGGAATAAAATCTGATTGGAGATTGGTGAAGGGCCTAGGCTTGTCGAGAGTGGAGAATGATAAAGTTGGAGATGCTCGGGGAGGCGCGACGGCTGGCTAACGACGGGGAGGTGGTGGTGGAGATAGGTTTTTTTGGTGAAAAGGGGGATTGAGGAATAATGAGACAGCTCTCGACCTGGAGTCTGTATACATGATAATTTCCGACTGCTAGCGACGGCCGCCGACAGCAATTTACGTTGGTTTCAGACGGCTTGCGACGGCTATTATATTTTATTTATGAAAACGCCACGGAGATCGACAGCCGTCGCTAGCCGTCAGAAACAACCGTCGGAAGGCTCCGTCGCTATTTACTGTTGTTTTAGCAGTGGTATTTAATGGAAAAAAATACTTCATATACTATAATTTTTGCTGAGATGATATTGATGATAAGTAAAACACACTTGCAAAAGATTATCGAATATATACCATAAATTGCACAAATCGAAGATGCAAAAAAATAGAATGTGGATCCCCCTTCTGTGTTCAACATTAACTACCTATTTTTAATTGCTTGTTTCTATTTAAATATTTGTTGTTTCACTCTCTTATTAATTTATAATATTAGACAAATAGAATAACGTGGCTGAAAATATGATGTTAAGAGCGTGTGCTAAATAAGAGAAGTCATTAACTGTGTGTGCATGCATGCATGCATACACACATACACATGCAATGCACACGCGCACACATACATACGCATTATTCAATTAAGTAAGTTAAATGTATCTTGTTTAAATATAGTACAAACTATTTAGTTAAAAAAAACAAATTTATAATCATCATGCACGTTGCATTATAAAAATAAAATGAACAGTGATAGGTGGGTTGCTCGGTTAAGATCGAAACATACAGCAAAAGCAATTAAGACAGCAGAAAACACATTATTTCTAATTAATAACATTTACCTTAATTACTGTACTATTGTAGCTACATAATGTCATAGATTTAACGAGCATGTCAAAATTTAGAACTTTTACGTATGTTGTACTGTAAAATTGCTTAAAATAAGTAGCTGACTCAATTGCTATATTAACGAGAGAAAACAAGGGTGAATAACATAAGTTTTACTAGTCGAACTTGATTGGGCTGAATTCATCTTTTAACGTGTTTATTATTTAGGAGTATAAATGTATCCGTTCATGTTTTTGCTAATTTTTTTCTTCAAAAAAAAAAAATGTTTTTGCTAATTTTTATTTTCTTAGATTTTACAATGGTAAACCGGAAGACTTTTATTGTTATTCAGAGTTGAAAGTCCTTAAATTCTCTTCTATTATTGGCTACAAAAGTACTTAAATTCCCTACTTAATTCCTGTTCAATAATCCAGGCCATGTAGCCTTTTTTGCTCACCATAATATGACACATTACCATTAAACTTATTTACAGTTAAATCAATCTTGGTAAAATTACGTATGTATAGTAATTAATATATATTGAACTACCATAGTGAATGCAGTATGAACTATCTGGTCATCACATTATACATTAATTAAGCTATCCGTTATCTTATATCATAATAGCTAATTTTGCAGCGATGTAATCATGAACAAATGACATGATGCTTAATTAAGTTAAGTGGGTCAGTTAAAGGATGGGTTATGAGTCTATGTACTATTATTATTTGATTGATGCATCGTGGCCCGTGGGACTTCACGGTTTCAGGTGAATGGGCAAACATGCGGTTATTATTAGTTAGGCATGGAAATAATAATAGTAAGTCAATTATTAAGGTTGGTACACAGCTTCATCTAATTCCCATTAGTTCAACAAACTATTTTATGCAACTTATATTTCCTGCTTCGTATAGCACTTTGTAGTTGTGCTACCAAGTATTAGAATTCATACAAAGTGGATCAAACTAAAATTTAGTTTTGACTATTATAATTTTCACATCTTTTGGTACGATATTTGACTTAACTATTATATTCTTTTTCTTATTTACATTCAGTACACTTTTTCATTCCTTTCACCAGATTAATTGATGCATTTTGTTTCTCTAAAATGCTGTTTAGTTTGGTGTATTAGAATGGCAAACAGCATATCTATAATTTGTAGATATATGATGAGCTTTTATATTGATAATGGCATGTGGAAGTCATAATTAAAAATGTTAACAACAGTTACGGTTATTTTAAGGCTTTTAACGGAAGATATTTGATGGGGAAATTAATTAAACGTGGCAAAATCAGTTCTCACTTAAAGTTAATGCATGTCACTACAAGCAACTGCTTAGTGCTTTACTGTTGATTAATCAGACAACGCACATTTCTGTTCTATTGTTGTATTCTTCTTCTAAATATATATAAAGAAATTGAAGATATCTATTCATGAGATCCAAGTTTGTCTGCTTAATTTGTTCTTTCTAAATTCAGATCTTAGATTTGGATTTCCAGCAGTAGGGTTAAAAATAGTTTTACTGAACCTTGCCTGCAACTCATGATCATGAAAATGTTTCATGTTACCAGGCTAATTAAACTAGTAAAATGCTTACATTCCAAATTCAATGACTTAAGAGGAGAATATGCAAGAAAATAGGGATAGCATGTGGCACATATCAAATCAAATCAGAATTAATTAAAAAGCATAGGCCCTTCAATAATTAAAAAAACGAGATTCCATCCATGTCTTTATGATGAAGCTTTCAAAATGAATAGTAGGAATGTGAGAAATTTCATAGATGGTACAATATTGACCTTGAAAAATAAGTTCAACCTTCAAAGTATCAATCAATAATAGAAGAAGAAAGAATACACTGTGAATGTACCCATCAAAGGGTACAGTTGCTAGAAGAGTACAGGTTGGGATATCCAACTCCCACCTGCTACAATTCCAAGTGTTGCTTGCTTCCGTGCTTGTCTGTCTGCTTGTTAGGTCTACGTTTTTATGTTTTCTTGCAACAAGTAGATTGATAAATTCCAACTTACATTAAAAACAGATGATGTCGTGTTTAGTGGAAAAAGTAAAGTACAATTATAGCAAGGCTATCCTATTTTATTCATGCTTATCCCGACTTATTGCACGGTTGATAATCCTATAAACGTGAAATGTTTATTTATCATGTTTGATCAGGTTGATTTATGTTTGCCCAGTCAATGTTGAATTCGAATACTTCCTGTTAACTACATTTAGAAATGAGCACTGATTCTTACGTCCGAACTCCGAAGTAAGTAGTGATCCGTCAAAGGTATTATATGTGGGTGGGAGGTGACAAAAGACATAAAATTTTCTTCGGCTTTACTGCAACACTTTTTAAATTGCTGCCATGTTTTGAAGGAAAAATTAACTAAGCTCGGATACGGATGCAACAAAAAAAATTTAATTCCAACGAAACACGTGTAGAAAAGACAAAGAATCTTTTAGAATTGGGAATGTATAAGTAATACGCTACTCTTTCTCTACGCATCTCTAGCTTTAAGCGTCTTATATAACATAGTAATTGCAATTATACACTATTCCCTACTATTATTCGCTTTTATCAAATTATTAAATCATCGTTACATGTTATCTTCATGTAGTGTATGATCTATTAATTTTTATCATATTTACTGTATTTTTATGTATTTTTTTGAAGTTTGTTAAAATGTTACGATTGATGTTTTCATTATTATAAGACACAAATGATCGAAGATTGAATTTACTCCAAATCACGATATCATAGTGTTGTGTGAATTTCTATTTAAACTCGAAAAAGTATGATTTCAGGTGGATATTAATTAACAAAGATAATTTACTAACACCGTGTATCTATAAATGAAAAATGACGAGATTATGGTTGATATTGCAAATAAAGTAGAGACACAAGATTTTGAGTAGTTTGATCGTGATAAAGATCTACGTCCATCGTGGGGATTGATTTTACTTCTCATATTCTACAAGAAATAGGTTACATTGAGAAAACATTTTATGCAAGAATTGAAAATTCCATCCTTCTCCATGCAATACATAATTTATAGCAATTGAAATCAAGTTAGAAAAACTTACGTTGACGAGCCGGGCCTTGAGAATCCTCATGGTCGTTATTAAAGTTGCGTGGTTCAAATGTGGGCTAACCCTGATTCTAGATGCAGCGAATGGCTAGGATGATGGCTGGTTGGGAGGTCGTACAAAGACGTGATGCTGTCAAAAAGGCAGCATAGGAACAAAGTGTCATTGTTGAATGACGATGTCGTTGCTATTTGGACAATGAAGGACAGGGATGATTACTGCACCGTGATGATTTTTCCAGATGAGCATCGTCATTGTATGCTAATCATTTCAGTGGAACAGTACAGAATCGTTGCTTCTTTATGCAGGGCGATCATGCACTTTTATCAGAGATCCGCCGAGTTAAAACAAAGCAAGACAGTCGGAGCAGACTAGTCTTTAAGGGAGATGCAGGTAGTGAGAATCATGGGGATTGGAAAGGCGAGCGAGGACGAGGTCTTCTATCTCAGGGCAGATTATATGATGGCGAGGCGAGCCGGTGTTGTGTACGACGCTAGAAAATACCGTTTATACTGAAAATTGATCGAGTTGCTATCTGGACCTATAAACTAACGGGGCACCTATTATGTGGGTCGTTGTATGAGGCAAGCCGATGTTGTCGAAAAGCTTAATATTTAATATCATGCCATTTGAACTTAGTTTGATCCTCGGTCCTATAAATAATCTGATTTTATTCGATGACAGTTTCTGCCTATTTGTTAACTTAATGGTAAGATTGATGATCACATTGTGTTAAATGACACAATATTATATATTTAATCTTCTTGGACAATAGTAATATTTTTCATTGTTAGATTTTGAGAATTTTAAACGTAAACAGGTATGTCAGTTCAAACCGATCTTTTGTTAACCGTGGTTTGAACTAAAAACAATGTTTATGCTTTAAATTTTCAAAATCCAACCATACAAATTCTTTACCGCTTTCACACCAATCAAAAGGTGGTGCGAATGATTCACTGAGTTCTGCTTTTGATATGACCTAGAGAAAACTCTTCAATCATGAAGCAAAGTCATTATCGTATTTATGGATTATGAATGCCATCATAGTTTGCCTCTCCCACTTAGCACGGAGTTGCTTCTTATTATGAGACACGATTGTACTATGAGAAGTTTAAATATACTGAACCATTTCATTTGGACTAAATTTTACCATCGATCTTAAGTGTGTCATAATCGAAAAATTGTTCGAACGTCAAAAATAATGTTCGGTTGATAATTTATATTTCTCATAAGCGTAAACTAAATACTACTTAGTAAATGTCATACTATTATAAAATTAAGATATTACTCAATAAATGTATTTAATATTAGTTAACAAAAAACAACAAAATTGTGTAAATAAAATAATTATTGTCGATATCGCATATGAAAAGGGCAATTAGACCTTTCTATATAAAATTATTTCGGCATCGAGAAAGCGTAGAGATTTTAACACTTTACCTACAGTTTTTTTAACGGCTTAATTCTACACCTCCTCCTTGCTTAGTGTGATACTCTCGCCTCTCTCCTAAACAAAAGAGGGCATCAATCTCATCTCTCCCCAAAACCTTTTTTCTCCTCTATATGTACCACCATCGATTCCCTTCGTACAATCGTCATATGCCTATTCCTCCACATGTATTCCTTATCCGTCTTATGCCTTCTCCTCCTTCATACCACACAGTGTGACGCCTCCTCCTCCATAGGTTTGGTATCGGCAATTACCTAACATCTTTTGTTGGTGCGACATTGGAATTTTTCTCTTTAACGGGTTGGTAGACCAACAACATACCCGATCCTGCACAATTTTCTATTTAAAAATTATTTCGCCATTAAGAAAGCGTAAGGATTTTAACTCTTTACCTACACCTTTTTAACGGCTTAATTATGTACCTCCTCCTTGCCTAGTCTGATACTCTTGCTTCTCTCTCAAACAAAAGAAGGCATTATCTCATCCCTCATCCAAACCTTTTTCCTCTTCCATATATACCACCTTTGATTCCCTTCATACAATTGTCATGTGCCTCTTCCTCCTCCACATTGATTCCTTATCCGTCTTGTGCCTCCTCCTCCTTCATACCATGCAGTTTGACACCTCCTCCATAGGTTTGGTATCAGCAATTACCCAACGTCTTACATCAATGCAACATTGAAAATTTTCTCTAAAAATTCAGCATACCATCTGGTAGGGCATAAGGGATCTAATTCCAAGCGTCGCATCGATGCACATGCAATTATGATATGTTTAAAATTTTGGAACTGAGCTAGCATTCAGCGGAAAAAATGGATGAATTTCAAAAAAATTATCATTTTGGATTTTTATTGGGCCTATGAAGTCTAATTCATTTAGAATTTTTCTAAATTTCTTTCAAATAAATTCATTATTTTATTTAATTTTATTAAAAATGTACTTTATATTATATTTGAATATGTGTATCATATACACATATGTGTGTACGCGTATGTGCAATATAATAAAGTATACATAATTTGACATGTCCATGTACAGGTGCTGGAATTTATACTACAACGGACATGTTAGTCCCTCTAGTATGATAATCCTTAAATGTGAAATATTTATTTACCATGTTTCAAGTAAATTATGTTTATCTAGTAATTGTTGAATTTTGAAAATTTATGTTAACCACATTTCTTGAGCACCGATTCTTATGTCTGAAGTGAGCAAGGACACATCAGAGGTATAATATGTCAATGTGAGATAACAAATAGACAGAAAATTTTCTACGTTTTTACTGCGACACTTGTTTAATTACCACGATGTTTTAAGGGAAAAAATTTCTACGTTTTTACTGCGACACTTGTTTAATTACCGTGATGTTTTAAGGGAAAAGTTAAGGAAGCTCGGGTACGGATATAACAAAAAATTCTTGATGCCAACAAAATAAGGAAGTTTTTACACCAAAAATGGTCACAAAAACCCAGTTGTATGTGAAAGCACAAATTTTCAAAAAAAATCCAAATAGAAAGATAAGTACGTAGATCATAGAATAAATAGCAGAAAAAAATAAAGGAACACATGAGTTTTATAGTGGTTCGGCAAACTCCAGCCTATATCCACTCCAATAATATTTTATTTATACCGTAGGATTACAAGTACAGTTGTTTTTTCCTTAGAAAATTAGTAGAGGAAGAGGTAAGAAGTGATGAAGGAGAGCAAGCCGAAAAAAGTCCTTTGCAATGAGCTAAGTCTGCTGTATTTATAGGTGAAGATGTACATGGATCAGGCTGAAATTTTGACAGATGAACCTCCAGGCCCATATGACCCGACCCACAAAATTTAGGATCGAACGGACACAAAAAAATAATTTAGCCAATCGTTCCATACTAACTCCAATGGACTGCGATCATTTTTATGGGGTTCTCCCATACCTCTAGTCCATGCTTCTAAAGTTTCACATCATTTCGACTTACCGTTTGTGAGATATCGATCGATCTTCGCTGTTTTGATTAGAAATTGGATCATAGGAGATCATTCCATGCTTCATCGTTTTGAGCTACGGTTGATCATGTTGGTTTCCCATGATATTAGCTACTTGCTCTCTAAATTTCGTGCAATTTTGACATACCGTTTGTGAGATATCGCATTTTCCGTAAAACTATGGATCGTTATGCTGATTTGTACGATCATTCCAATAACGATCGGCCTAATTTCCAAGATTTCATCCTTTTGAGGTGCGATCGATCATGGGGGTGCTCCATGATGTAAGAGACTCGCCCTCTAAATTTCATGCAATTCTCACGTACCGTTTGTGAGATATCGCATTTTCCGTAAAACCATGGATCGTTATGCTGATTTGTACGATCGTTCCAACAACAATCGGCCTAATTTCGAAGATTTCATCCTTTTGAGCTGCATTCGATCATGGGTGCGCTCCATGATGTAATAGACTTTCCCTCCAAACTTCGTGTAATTCCAACGTAGCTTTTGTGAGATATCGCGTTTTCCGTAAAACTATGGATTGTTATGCTGATTTGTACGATCGTTGTTATGCTGATTTGTACGATCGTTCCAATAACGATCGGCCTAATTTCCAAGATTTCATCTTTTTGAGATTTCATTGATCAAGGGGATGCCACATGATGTAAGAGACTTTCTCTCCAAATTTCGTGCAATTCCGACGTACCATTTGTGAGATATCGCATTTTCCGTAAAATTATAGATCGTTATGGCTGATTTATACGATCGTTCCATTAACAATTGGCCTCTTTTCCAAGATTAGGGAGTTTTATCATGCGATCATTTTTATGGGCTCCACTCTTCAATATAGTCACGCTTTGAAAGTTTCAAGTGCATTAACTTTGTAGATTTTGAGATATTGATCGATCTTCGTCGATTTACGCTGTTTTATGGATCGTTCCCAATCAATCCATATAAATTCTTCCTTTGCCAATAACTCGAGCATATGAACTTCGATTGACTTGAAATTTGAAATCTGGCCCCACGGGGCCTTCCTTTCACTTCATATTGATTGCACCTTGGTTGGGACCCGGTTCGAATCCGCCCAACTATTGCCCATAGCTCCTAATATAATCGATTTCTGAGCCTAATAACCGTCTCTCCGGGCTTCCTGCCTTGATGATCACAGAAGCCATTAAGCCAACTTTTATGATATACTGCCTGGTCAAAAGGTGGTATAACATTTGACCTCCAAAACATGCTTTGTGGTAGGAAGGCATGTTTCGAATTGCCTTAAGTCCAATGTTCGAAACCCATTGATGACCTGTGAACAAATCTATTATCTTGCCTGATTGTTAGTAACGGCCGTTCGGGACCGTTAATCAAATTTGTAGCCATTCTAGGCTGATGATGATCGCACAAGATCGAGTGTCTGTTCGAGGCGAAATGTGATCATTCGAGATCGAATACCTGTTCGAGGCGAAATGCGATCGTTCGAGATCGAGTGCCTGTTCAAGGCGTAATGTAATCCTTTGAGATCGAGTGTCGTTTGAGGCGAAATGTGATCGTTCAAGATCGAGTGTCGTTCGAGGCGAAATGTGATCATTCAAGATCGAGTGCTTGTTCGAGGCGTAATGTGATCCTTCGAGATCGAGTGTCGTGCCGTTCGAGGCAAAATACGAACGAGGCGAAATGTGATTGTTTGAGGTCGAGTGTCGTTCGAGGCGAAATGTCGTTCGAGATCAAGTGTCATTCGAGGCGAAATGTGATTGTCTGAATGGGACTCAAAATTATTAATGTCAGATTTCACGTTCGAGTGAGTTTTATAATCAAAATATTCAACAAATAAAATTAAGTCCAAGTACTAAAAGAGAAACAAAATCAAAAACTAAACACTACAATGCATGCACCTCCGGGTGTGACGGTTCATCATTATCTCAGAGCATGCTTAGGGACCATTGTCGATTTCGTACATGTGTAAGTGACTTAGCCATTTTATTATGGAGTTTATTACTTATTCCTTTCCATTCCGATCAATTGATGACAAGTTGATGCCTCGATCCAAGGCAGTTCCCGTTCGATGTGGATGGTGGTTGCTCATGTTCCACTGCTGCTGCCTGAGTTCTTACTTATTGTAACAGCCTGCTATTCCAGACATGTTCCTCAATCTCATCCTTTAAGTGCCTATAGTCGTTTGTACTATACCCGTCCAGCTCATGGAACATACAGTATTTTTTTGATTTCTTTTCATTGTTTGTAGGATCTCTCCTCATTGGCCTTCGATAGGGGATCTACCCCCTTAGTATCCAAATATATTCGTTACAATGTCTCAGTCAATTCCATGTAATAGGTGAATGTCGGTTCCCTTTGTGGTTGCTTTGATCCATCAAAGCCATCATGCGCTTTCTGTTTTCCTTTATCCTTGTTTGAACCTTCCTCAGGTGGACCTGCACCTTTAACCGTGTAAACTTCCTCTCTTCTCTCTCTATCAGCTTTCGCATCTTCCTATTGCAGAAACCTTTCTGCTTCATGGTAAAATTCCCCGATATCCACTAGTCGATCCCATTCCAACGATATCTGAATATCCGAGTTATCCACAATCCCTGACACTGCTGCCATCAAAACCATTGACGGATTTGGTCGATCTACCGAAGCTACTGCCGCATTGAACCTGGTTAAGAAATCCCTGAGTTATTCTCCTTCTATTGCTTCATCCATGGTAAAGTCATCACAATCTTGGGTCTCGTGATGTGGACCCGAAATTGCCTCATAAACCTTTTGATCAACTCAGTCCATGAGCTAATAGACCTGCTTTCCAACTGTCTGAACCATAGTGCAGCTATATCAGTTAAGTACAAGGGGAAGCACCATTCCTTGACTTCCTCTGATGCCCTCACTACTTCCACGTATCTCATGTATCTCGTCAGATGAACATCGGGATCCGTTTTTCCATCATATGTCTCAAGCGTTGGTATTTTAAACTTCGGTGGATTCCTAGCTTGCCTTATATTAGGAGCGAAGGAACTCCTGTTTACATCTTCCAAATCCCTATTTACCAATCCTCTTCTCATAGCCCGTTTGATCATTCCCACTAACCTATCATTATCATCTAGTGGTGGTCTTCGATCATTATCTCCAACCTGCCCCCCGAGTCCATGGGGAATCCTAAAATATGATCTTCTGTACGAACATACACATTCCGATCAACGCCAAACTGCACGGCACCGCTCGGTACTGGGATCGATCGGCTTCGATCATTCTTAGTTGGTCAGGGGATGCTCCTGGCTGTTCCACTCCATCCTACATCCTGTTAGCTTCATTTCCTCGGTCCTGATTCTGTTTTTCCTTACCTCCCACTACTCCAGCTTCGTGATCCATATTTACAGCGTTTTCTGATACTCCATTTCCTTGGTTTTGCACTCCATCTTATCCAATCTGTCGGAGTAGATTCTACATCATCTTCTCCTATCTATTTAGCATCCTCTCCTGCATAGCACCCATCATTATTCCCATTTCATCTCTGGTGATGTAGATAGATGTCTAATTTACTCCAGCTCCAAAAGAAGCCTCTTGACTCCCTCCATGATGGCTCCTACCCGTTAATAGTCTCCTTGTTGATTGCCTAGCCATTGCTTCCTAGATCCAAGTATCCAAGCTTCCAATACCAAGAACCCAGCTTCCAAATCCGCGGGTGAAAGTCCTTGTCAGTGAGAGCACCAAAATGTTCACGCCAAAAATGGTCACAAATACCCAGTTGTATGTGAAAGCACCAATTTTCAAAAACAATATCCAAATAGAAAGATAAGCATGTAGATCTCTGAATAAATAGTAGAAAAAGTAAAGGAAAACATGAGTTTTATAGTGGTTCGGCAAACTCCAGCCTACGTCCATTCCAACAATCTTTTATTTATACTATAAGATTACAAGTACAGTTGTTTTTGCCTTAGAAAATTAGTTAAGGAAGAGGTAAGAAGTGATGAAGGAGATCTAGCCAAAAAAAGTCCCTTGCAATGAGCCAAGTTCGCTGTATTTATAGGTGAAGACATGCATGGATCAGACTGAAATTTCGGCAAAAAAAACTCCAGGCCCATATGACCCGACCCACAAAATTTGGAATCAATCGAACACCAAAATATAATTTAGCCAATCATTCCATACTAACTCCAATGGGGATGCAATCATTTTTATGAGGTCCCTCATGCCTCTAGTCCATGCTCCCAACGATTCGCGCCATTACGACTTACCATTTATGAGATATCAATCGATCTTCACTATTTGACTAGAAATTTGATCAAAGGAGATCATTCCATGCTTCATCCTTTTGAGCTGCAATTGATCTTGTGGGTTCTCCATGATATTAGCTACTTGCTCTCCAAATTTCGTGCAATTCTGATGTACTGTTTGTGAGATATCGCGTTTTCCATAAAATTATGAATCGTTATGCCGATTTGTACGATCGTTCCAATAACGATAGGCCTAATTTCCAAGATTTCATCCTTTTGAGCACCATGGGGATTCTCCATGATGTAAGAGACTTACCTTCCAAATTTCGTGCAATTCCGACGTACTATTTGTGAGATATCGCATTTTTCGTAAAACTATGGATCGTTATGTTGATTTGTACGATCGTTCCAATAGCGACCGGCCTAATTTCCAAGATTTCATCCTTTTGATCTGCGATCGATCATGGGGTGCTCCATGACGTAAGAGACTTGGCCTCCAAATTTCATGCTATTTCGACGTACCGTTTGTGAGATATCGAGTTTTCCGTAAAACTATGGACGTTATGCTAATTTGTACGATCGTTCCAATAACGATCGGCCTAATTTCCAAGATTTATCTTTTTGAGATTTCATTGATCAAGGGAGTACCCCATTATGTAAGAGACTTGATCTCCAAATTTCGTGCAATTCCGACGTACCGTTTGTGGGATATCGCATTTTCCGTAAAACTATGGATCGTTATGGCTGATTTGTACGATCGTTCCATTAACGATCGGCCTCTTTTCCAAGATTTGAGAGGTTTGTCATGCGATCATTTTGTGGGCTCCACTCTTTCAATATAGTGATGCTTTGAAAGTTTCAAGTGCATTAACTTTGTAGATTTTGAGATATTGATCGATCTTCGTCGATTTACGCTATTTTACCTTTACCTATAACTCGAGCATACGAACTCCGATTGACTTAAAATTTGAAATGTGACCTCATGGGGCCTTCCTTATCACTTCATATTGATTGTTCATTGATTGGGACTCAGTCCAAATCCGCCCAACTATTGCCCATAGTTCCTAATATAGTCGATTTCCAAGCCTGATAACCGTCTCTCCGGGCTTCCTGCCTTAATGATCACAGAACCCATTTAGCTAACTTTTATAACATAATGCCTGGTCAAAAAGTGGTATAATAGGAAGGATGAGAAATTTTTAGGGTTAGGAATGTATAAGTAATCCGCTACTCTTTCTCTATGCATCCCTAGTTCTAAGCTTCTTAAAACATAATTGCAATTATACAATTTTCCCTACTATTATTATTTTTATCAAGTTATCAAATCATTGTTAAGAAATTTGACTCATGTTCGTTCAACAGACAATTCAGGATTGGCATTACCTTAAATAGTAGTTGGATTTAGTGCAAAATCTATTAAATTTTTTCAAAATAATTATTTTTTTATGTCTTTTTTGAAGTTTGTTATAATGTTAAAATCGATGTTTTTTTATTATAATATACAGATGATCGAAGATTGAATTTACTCCAAATCACGATATCATAGTGTTGAGAAAATTTCTATTTAAACTCGGGATTATGATTTATGATGGATATAAACATATATAATTTACCAACAATTTATTTTTATAAATGAAAAATAAAGAGATTATGTGTTATAATGCAAATAAAGTAGAGACACAGAATATATTGAGTAGTTTGATCTTGATGAAGATTTACGTGTGAGTCAGTGAAATAGGGATCTTAAGGCTAAATTAACAATAAATGGGGGTGTGAATAGTGTTTAATGGATTATATGAATATTTTTCAAATTCTTTAAGATTCTACTTGGAATGATGCAATTAACAATCACATAAACAATCGTAGAATCAAAGTAAATATAAAAGTAAGTGCAGTAAAAGTAAAAAGAAAAGAACATACTAGGATTTTATACTGGTTCGGAGTTACCCTACATCCAGTCCCGCACAATTCCCTATACGGATTTCTTTTCAACTAGTAAATGCAAATACAATCACGATTTCAAGGTTATAAGACACACCCTCCAAAATCCCGACATCTAAGTAGAGTCACTTGATTTTTGAGCTATAAGCACACCCACTATATTTATGGGATACTAAGCACACCCAATTGATTTTACGGGTTACAATCACAACCACAAGTATAGTAGTATGATTTGATAGAGTTTTACAGACTTAGATCTTCGATCTTGATTACAATTGATCCTATAACTCTTGAATAGCACTTTGATCTTGGTTTGAGTGAGAGTGATGAGAGAAATCAGGTAGTAGATGAAGGAGAATTAAACTAGTGATGATTGAATTTGATTCTGGTTAAATTTTGACAGAGTTTGGGTATATATTGATTTAGAAAATGAGAGAGTGGAAGGAGGAGAGATGAACAAGAAAATGATGATTAAAAATTCGTTTCGAAGTTTGGTATTTATAGAGGAATGACGGTCATATCCATTCGTGAAGAGATATGACGAAATGACACTTCTTTTGAAATTTAAATTTAGAAAAAATCGGCTACTATTCCAACATGCATACACATAGGGTATGTCGACATCTCTTTTTAAAATTTAAAAATACTTTAAAACATTATTTTGAAAACTCGTTGTTTTGTGAAAATTTGATACTTTGTAAAATCATTTAAGCATAGTTTATACATATTTTAATTATAATAAAACTTAATAAAAATTTATACGATAATTTTGAAAATTTTAATATATATATATAAATAAAATTAATAAAATTATAACTTATTAAAGTATAAACAAAAATTCAGTATATATATAAACTTAAAAACACTAAAATAATATCTTTATAAGTATAACAGATTGAAAATCATTTTGCAAAATATTTTGAAAAGATTATTTTAAAACCAGGATATTTGAAAAACAATTTAAAAACAAAATTAGAGAAGGAGAGAGATCAGGAAAGCGCTATCAAGGTTTTAACATAAATTCTACGACTCTATAATTTATCTGGAATATCTTGAAATCTTGAACTCTTCAATACTAACGAATCTTCATTTTCAAAATCTTGAAACTCTATATCAGCATCTTGAACCTATTCTTGATATTGTACAGTCTTCTTAATCAATACATGTCTAATATTCCGCACTATATACTATATATAAATTGATAAAATAGTAGTATTTATATTTTATATAACGTCTATAGTTGTTATCATCAAAACCAATACCTAAGGTACTAAATCTCCCCCTTTTTGATGATGACAATTCTGTATATAAAATATAATATAACCCCCCGGGTTACAAAACTCCCCCTCAATCTATGCCTAGATTTTATATATTTCTCCCTCTTTATCATCAACAAAAATAACTATCTAAAACTATAACTCTAACTCTAACACTAACTTTTACTCTAACTCTAACTCCCCCTAAATAAAATATTATAGACTAATGACATATAATAATGATGAGAATGATTTATATAAGAACAATATGTGATATTTAAAATGAGATAATCAGGAAATGGAAATAATGATAAGAATGATATATAAGAAATGATAAGTGATAACATAAATCATTAATAGTAACTAAACCAAACTATATATTCATTCAATACCACACCATAATCCAATCACATCTTAAAATGTACATATAAGCAAGTAAAAAAAAATGTTAAATTAAATTAAATATGCACACCACACAATCAAATTAACGAAGACAAGTACCATCTTGACGGTATTTCCTATTGATTGAGGATTTGTGAATAAGACAATGAGGATAATGAAGGCAAAAGTTCCCCTTTTATTGGACGAGATTTCCATCTCGATCAAAACAAACTTCTCCGACGCATCGGACTTTGTCATCTTCCTCCGTGTGTTCTTCCTCTTCTTCTTCTTTCTCTTTTTCCTTGTCATCGCTGCCTTAAATGAGGTTATGAATGGCCAAATTTGGAGAATCATCTTCAATAACTATTAGATTCGTAGGATTATCTAATAGACATTTTTGCAAATTGTGAAGAATTCAATTTTGTTTCTCTTGTTCTTCGGACATACGAAGTTGTACAACTTGTATTTCAGTCAACGTTTCCAGAACATTCCTCATTTCTCCTTCCAATTTAATAACTTTGGCCATAGTAGTGTTCTGGAAGGGGCATTGGGTACGAAAAGGGAAGGAAAACGATGAATTCTCTTCTCTAGAACGTTCGGGATTAGAGGAGGCCATGGTTTATTTGTTTCAGAAGTTTAAAACAGAGAGAATACAGAGAAATGAAGAAGAAAGTCGAAATTTGGTTATTGTATAACCACCAATTTGAATTTTAGAGAGATATTTAAATAACAAAAATTACCATTATATGTCGACATAGGAGGGTATGATATGTCGACATATATGTTATAATTTTAATTATTTTGTTTTCTTTATATTTTGTAATTTTTACTTCATTATTTTTATATTTTCGATAGAGAACAAATTCCTAACTCTCTTCTTAACTTAGTAAAAGATGTTTGATTCAATGGTTTTGTTAATATATCAGCTAATTGATTTTTAGTGTTTATAAATTCAAGCGATATTATTTCTTTGTTTACATTAACTCTTAGAAAATGGTATCTTATATCAATATGTTTAGTTCTAGCATGATGAGTTGGATTTTTAAATAGATTGATCGCACTTGTATTATCACAGTTTATTGGTGATTTAGTAAAATCTGAGCCAAAATCTTTTAATGTTTGTTGCATATAAATAACATGTGAACATGCTAATGCTGCTGAAAAATATTCTGCTTCTGTCGTAGACAGAGATACAGATTTTTGCTTCTTACTAACCAGGAAATCAGAGTGTCCCAAAAAGTGACAGGTTCCACTTGTACTTTTTCGGTCTTATTTGCAACTAGCATAATCAGCATCACTATATGAAATTAATTAAAATGAGTCTTCTTTTGGGTAAAAGAGTCCATAGTCTATTGTGTTGTTTACATATATCAAAATTTGTTTTACGGATTTGAAATGAGTTTCTTTAGGTTGGGATTGATATCTTGCACAGAGACAAACACTTTGCATTATATCAAATCTACTAGTAGTTATATAGAGTAGTTATCCAATCATTCCTCTATATAATTTTTTATCTACATTTTTTGAATTTTATTCTTTATTTTCATAGTTGCTATGGGAGTTGGTTTACCACTAGTTTTTGACATACCAAATTTCTTAACTAAAACTTTAGCATATTTTTCTTGACTAACAAAAATTCCATTACTTAGTTTTTTATTTGTAATCATCGAAAATAATTTAGCTCTCTCATATGACTCATTTCAAATTCCTTAGTCATTATTTCTGAGAATTCCTTATTTAGTTTATCGTTGGTAATTCCAAAAATGATATCATCTACATATATTTGTATTAAATGAATATCATTGTTATCTCTTCTAATAAAAAGTGTACTATCTACTTTGCCTATTTCAAAATTTGATTGTAATAGATAGGATTTAAGTTTGTTCTACCAAGCTCGTTGAAACTGTTTCAAACCATACAAAGCCTTCTTAATTTGTAAACATGATTAGGTAGTTTTGCATCTTCAAAAAGTGGGGGTCGTTCTACATATGCATCTTCTTTAATAAAACCATTTAAAAATGCACTTTTAACATCCATTTGATATAACTTAAAATTATTATGATTAGCGAAAGCAAGTAAGGTTCGTATAACTTCTAATTTTGCTACAGGTTCAAAGGTTTCATCAAAATCTATTCCTTCTTCCTGACAATAACCTTGTGCAACTAATCGAGCTTTATTTCTTACAACCTCTCCTTGTTCATTCATTTTGTTTCTATACCCCATCTAGTTCCTATTATGGGTTTATCCACATGTCTTGGAACTAATTCCTATACACCATTTCTTGTAAATTGATTAAATTCCTATTGCATAGCAAGAATCCATGAATCATCAACTAATGCTTCATTTGGATTTTTAGGTTCAATAGTTGAAATAAAGCAACATTATTCATTTTATTTAGTTGATTTCTAGTTTTAACAACAGATTCAACATTTCCAAGTTTATTTTCTATAGGATGATCTTTCAAGTATCTTGTTCTTTTAGTTGGATGTGAATTTTCTGAATTATTATTATTTCATTTTCGATAATCTCATTATTACTAATTTCATTTGGGTTACCAATATTTTCTTTTTCATAAATATTTGGATTATAAACTTTAAAAGTCTCATCAAATGAGACATTTGATGTCTCTTCAATAGTATTAGTTCTAGTATTGAAAATTCTATAAGCTTTACTTCTATTTTAATATCCAATAAAGATTCCTCTATCTGATTTAGCATCAGATTATCCAAATTATCTTTACTATTTAAAATAAAACATTTACTACCAAAAACTCTAAAGTATGGTACTTTAGGGTTTTTTTATTATAGAATAATTCATATGGTGTTTTCTTAGTTAATGGTCTTATTAAAATTCTATTTAATATATAACATGAAATACCAGTTGCTTCAGCCCAAATATTTAAGGTAAATTACTATCATTTAGCATAGTTCTAGCGCACTCTTGAGTCGTTCTATTTTTATGTTCTACCGCTCCATTTTGTTGTGGTGTTCTTGAAAATGAAAAATTATGAGTTATACCTTTCTTATTACAGAAATTCTCAAAATTTTCATTTTAGAATTCTCAACCGTGATCACTCCGGATAGTTTTAAATTTACTAGTCATTTGAATCTGAATTCATTTAACAAAGATTTTAAACATTTCAAAAGCATTACTTTTAAGTTTTAAGAAAATCATCCAAGTAAACCTAGAATAATCATCTACGATTACAAATACATGTCTATTGTGATTTATAGATTGTATCTGTGAGGGACCAAAAAGATCTAAGTGAAGAAGTTCAAGGGGTTGAGAGGTAGAAATCATATCTTTTGATTTAAACAAACCTTTTCTAAAGTTTTCCTAATTGACATTAATCGCGTAAATTATTAACTTTAAAATTCATTTGGAAAGACCTCAAACTAGATATTTTTTAGCAATTTTAGATATTAGTTTGAAATTCAAATGACTAAATCTTTTATGCCAAATCCAAAGATTACTTGATTCAGCCAAAAGGCATAATTATCATTTGAGATTTTCATAGATGTTTTATTTCCTAATACCTTCAAAGATAATGTTTGACTCATTATCTTCAATGTGACATTTATCTATTACAAATTTACGTTTGAAACCCTTATCACACAATTGACTAATACTCAGCAGATTATGCTTTAAATTCCTAATTAACAAAGATTAGAAATGTAGGAGTTTTAGAATTACCAATATTGTCGATGTCAATCATATATCCTTTAGAGTTGTCTCCAAAATTTACTTATCCACCATCTTTGTAAACTATATCTTTCAAAATCTCTGAATTTCCAGTCATGTATCTTGAGCATCCACTATCCAATATCCATTTGTCCCTTTTGATCTGTAGAGTTTGATCATCAGGTGTCTATTCATCAAAAGCCATGTAACACATCCGTTCCTGCAATTCATACCTTTTCAAAGATCACGTGATTTTTTATAATGAATAGATGCAAATTTATGAATCAATACTATGAAGATTTTGCAAATTATCTTTTCAAAAATAGTGTTAAAAATATTACCAAAAATTTCCATTGAAACTTTTTCAAAAATCATATTATGAATACTTTGAAAACCAATGCTCTGATACGAAATGTGGGTCAGTGGAATGGTGATCTTAAGGCTAAAACAACACTAGAGGGGCAAGTGAATAGTGTTTAATAGATTATATGAATATTTTTTCAAATTCTTTAAGATTCTACTTGGAATGATGTAATTAACAATCACAGAAACAAAGAATCAAAGTGCATATAAAAGTAAATGTAGTAAAAGTAAAAAGAAAAGAACACACTAGGATTTTATACTGGTTCGGAGTTACCCTACATCCAGTCCCGTGCAATTCCTTGTATGGATTTCTTTTCAACTAGTAAATGCAAATACAATCTCGATTTCAAGGCAATAAGACACACCCACTTGAATCTCGACCTCTGGGTAGAGTCATTTGTTTTCGGGCTACAAGCACACCCACTAGATTTACGGGCTTCGAAGCAACACCAATTGATTTTACTAGCTATAATCACACCCACAAGTATAGTAGTATAATTTGATAGAGTTTTACAGACTCGGATTTTTGATCTTGATTACAATTGATCTATAACTCTTGAATAGCACTCTAATCATGGTTTGAGTGAGAGATATGAGAGAAATTAGAGAGTAGACAAAGGAGAATCAAATTAGTGATGATTGAATTTGATTCCGGTTGAATTTCGGCAGAGTTTGGGTATATTTTGATTTAGAAAATGAGTGAGTGGATAGAGGAGACATGAATAAGAAAATGATGATTAAAAATTCATTTGGAAGTCTGATGTTTATAAAGGAACAACGACATATCCATTCCAAAAGATATATGATGAAAAGACAGTTCTTTTGAAATTTAATTTTTGAGAAAATCGGCTACTATGTCAACATACGTACATAAAGGTCGACATACTCTTTTTAAAATTTAAAAATACTTTAAAACATTATTTTGAAAACTCATTATTTTGTAAAATAGTTTGATACTTTGTAAAACCAATTAAGCATAGTTTATACATATTTTAATCACAATAAAACTTTATGTAATAATTTTGAAAAGTTTAATATATGTATGTATGTATGTATGTATATAAAATTAAACAAAAATTCAATATACATATATATAAACTTAAAAACACTAAAATAATATTTTTATAAGTATAAGAGATTGAAAATCATTTTGAGAAATATTTTAAAAAGATTATTTTAAAACCAGGATATTTGAAAAACAATTTAAAACAAAATTAAAGTAGGAGAGAGAGATCAGGAATGTGATATCAGTGTTTTAACATAAATTCTACGACTCTATAACTTATCTGGAATATCTTGAAATCTTGAACTCTTCAATACTCATGAGTCTTCATTCTCCAACTCTTGAAACTCTATATCAGCATCTTGAATCTACTCTTGATACTGTACAATCTTCTTAATCAACATCTGTCTAATATCCTGCACTATATACTACATATAACTTGGTAAAACATTAGTATTTATATTCTATATAATGTATATAGTTGTTATCATCAAAACCAATACTTAAGGTACTAACATTACGCCAACCATTGCTAATGATTTTATTTCCTACATTCTACAAGAGCTTGATTACACGAGAAAACATTTAATGCAATAAATGAAGATTCAATCCTTCTCCATGCAATATGGAATTCATAGCAGTTGAAATCTAGCTAGAACGACTCATACTGATGTGTCGGGCCTTCATAATCTTCGTGGTCATTAATGAAGCCATGTTATTCAGATGTAGACCAACCTGAATTCCAGATGGAGTGAATGGCTAGGATGATAGCTAGTTGTTATGCCGTACTAAGGCATGCTGTTATTAAAAAGGAGTCATGGGGACAAATTGTCGTCGTTGAACAGTAACGTTGCTACTATTTTGAGAATGAAGGACAGGGGGTGATTGCTGCACCATGATGTTTTTGTCAGATGCATAATGTCATTATATACCGATCCTTTTAGTGGAATAGTACGGAGTAATTGCTTCTTTATGTAGGGACGACCATGCACTTTTATCAAAGACCTGCCGAGTCAAGACAAAACAAAATGGTCGGAGTAGATCGGTCTTTAAGGGAGATACAGGTAGTGAGGATTGTAGGGATTGGAAAGGTGAGCAGGGACAAGGTCATCTATCTGAGGATAGCTTCTGGTGGTAAGGCGAGCTGGCATTGTGTACGGCGCTCAAAACCTATCATTAATAATGAAAATTGATTGGCAGCTATTCGGATCTTTAAACTGATGAGGCACCTATTGAGTGGGCCGTTGTATGAGGTAAACAGGTGTTGTCGAAGAGCTCAATATTTAATATCATGTCATATGAATTTGGTTTGATCCTTGATCTTATAAATAATATGATTTTATTCGATTACAGTTCTCGAATATTAGTTAACTTAATGATAGGATTGATGATCACAATGTGTTAAATGACATGATATTATATATTTAATCTTTTTGGACAACAGTAATATTTTGCATTATTAGATTTCGAGAATCAAACGAAAATATATATGTTAGTTCAAACTGATCATTTTCGTTAACCATGATTTGAACTAAAAATCATGTTTGTTTTGAATTTTAAAAATCCAACCATACAAATTTTTACAGCTTTCGCCACCAATCAAAAGGTCATGTGAATGATTCATTTAGTTAAGTTTTTCATACGGCCTAGAGAAAATTCTTCAATCTGGAAGCAAAGTCGTTATCATATTTATGAATTATGAATGCCATCAAAGTTCGCCTCTCCCACTTAGCCCAGAGTCGCTTCTTATTACGAGACACGGATGTAATATGAGAATTTTAAATATACTACACCATTTCATTTGGAATCAATTTGACCATCGATCTTAAGTGCATTGTAATCAAAAAATTGTCCGAACATCGAAAATACTGTTTAGTTAATATTTCATATTTCTCATAATAAGCGTAAACTAAATATTACTTAGTAAATGTTATACTATTATAAAATTAAGATATTACTTAATAAATGTATTTAATATTAGTTAATAAAAAACATCAAAATTGTATAAATAAAATAATTATCGTCGATGGCATAGAAAAAGGGCTGATAGACCGACACCATCCTCGACCCTACACGATTTTTCTATATAAAATTATTTGGACATCGGAAAAGCGTAGAGATTTTAACTCTTTACCTACGTTTTTTTAATGGCTTAATTATGTACCTCCTTCTTGCTTAGTGTGATACTCTCGCTTCTCTCCCAAACAAAAGAGGGCATCAATCTCATCTCTCCCCAAAACCTTTTGCCTCCTCTATATATATCACCGTTGATTACCTCCATTAAATCGTCTGTACCCATTCCTCCTCCACATTTATTCCTTATCCGTCTTATGCCTCCTCCTCCTTCATACCATGTAATGTGACACTCCTCCTCCATAGGTTTGGTATCGACAATTCCCAATGTCTTTCGTCGGTGCGACATTGGAATTTTTCTCTAAAAATCTAGCTTACCATCTTCATGCTGGTAAGGCATCGGGAATCTGATTCCAACATCGCACCAATGCACATGTAATTATGATATTCTTAAATTGTGTTATAGCGAGGTAGACTACTCAAATATATTTTTTTAGACAAATCTTTAAGATTTGAATTGAGATTACATTCACCCCTACAATGCTTACATTGTTATACCTCTATACCATGTCACTGTCTTGGATGAAAGTCTAGATGAACGGTATGTCATGTTGATGGTGGATGTGCTTCGACCTCTTTTACAGCTCTGCTACATCTCCATTCTATCTTGTTCATGCTCCTTTTCCCCTTAAAGAGATGTTTTCACCGCTATTAGGTATAGATAAACCAACATGAATGCCAAACCTGTATCATTGAAATGTTTTCAAATGCACATATAACCTAAATGTCATTTTCTTAGAGTTGAATAAATGTTATTAATCTTTAATTAAAATTTATTTACTCCTAACTAAAATTTATTCGTGATTAATAACTGATTATTAATTGCTAATTAAATTAAATTAATTTTATTATTCATTTGGTATAAAATAAAATGATTAATAATTAATTACCTATGGGCGAATTCTATTTATACACCAACAATATTTTAACTTACACTAATATATACAATAAACCAATATACACCGAAACATATACGCTATCTCTTTTACAAATTTTCCCTTTTCCAACTTTGTCATCTTCCCTCTATAAAACTTTAAAATCATTTACAAAAATTTAGAAATTCTCATTGATAAATTAACTTAAAAGTCAACAAAATGAAATTTTATTTTTGCACTATTGTAATTTCTTTAATTTTTCTTCGAAAACAATTCTTGATTTCATCAGAATCAACTATAATTTCAGAAAAAATAATTTAAATACTTTTAAACTAGAGTATTTAATTGTGAAAGTTGTCTTAATTTATACTTTTTTGAACTATACTCAAGAAAACTCCTGGGTAATAATTTTTACGAGAAATGTGTGCAATGTAGGGCTTAAACCTGGATTTGTTCTAGACCTAGGCATCCCTTTTCCATTGCACCACACCCACAGACTTAATTGAAATTTTACGGTTCATTAACTTCATCAAAAATGTATAGATTTTCTCAAATATCATTTATTTTAGTGTTTTAGTTTGATGGGTAATAAGAAAATGGCGAAAATTGCAATTAAAAGAAAAGTAACTTAGTCATGAATTTTCTTAGAAAGAGAATAGTATATGTTGAATGATTTTTAGTGTATAAATAGAATTTTCCATACTTATATTTGACAAGAAAAGTATAATAGTAAAGAATATGTAAGTTAGATCACTATTTTTTAAAATCAAAAAATGTAAACTAGCTTGCAATTTACTGATAGAAAGTGCAAGTTACGGTGCTTTTCAAAAAAAAATTCAAAAATTTAGAAAAAAAATTCTTTATTCGTAAATAATAATATTTTTTTTGAAAGAATTAAACTGGCCCAAGGCCTAAATAAACAAAACCGGGTAATATAGCCGTAAATACAACATACACACAGACCTAAACCTCATAATCATTACACAACCTTTACTGCACCCCTTTATCTCATTTTCACTCTATACTTCGAAAATCTTAAACCCTAATCAATTAGGGCTTCTTCAAATTGGGGTGATCTTCTTGATCTCCTATTTTTAATCCTTGCGAATGATTCAGAGGGTATTCCAGATCTTTGCCATGCTATTGCTACCATCAATCATCATTGAATCTGAGATTTTATCACTTAATTTGCAAAGTCATTTATAGCCATTTGCTGCTTGCTTCTCTTCACTATGAAATCTACTGCTTTCTCCCCTATTTCAAACAAATATGTGATAGACTTGATTATTAAGCTCGCTTCTGTAATAGCTTTCTCCTACTCTCTGATTGCTAATTTCAGGAATGAAATTCTGTTTTGCTGTAGGAATTCCATCTCCTTAGGCATCAAACCAGTTGTGCGGTAGATCCTACCAAAATCAGGCAAATTAGATTGTTAATTAATGTTATTCTTATTATTATAAGCTAAATTAAAGGAATATATAAATGCTTGTTCACTTCCTTTGCAGGAGGGTCTTCTGGTTTTGGTTCTGGAATGGCCACATCTTGTAAATATGTCTTAGAGCTTATAATTGTTCCAATCACCTAGCACATTTGACCTTTACTTAGCACTTTGTTGAAGTGTTTTGCCATAAAAAATGTCAGAATTGACTTTCCCGCTTTGTAAATATGCCTCCACCCTTTCCTCTTAGTTATCCAGATCTTGAATGGTTGAAGTTTAGCTTTGTGATTTAGAATCTGAAAATCCATCTCTATGATTTTCCATAACTTGATGCTTTATGTTTCCTTTTTTCTATGAGTTCTTGCAATCCTCTCTTTCGAATTATGATATATGACTGTTGTTAGTAGAATGCATGCTTTGTTATACTCTTTTGATTTGAATTTGAATCTTTGCTGGATGTGTTAAATACTTGTTCTAATGTTATGCAAGGAGACATATTAATTGAGATAGGGTTTTCATTTTGCAATATACCAAATATGTCTTGAGTATATGCAATCAAAGTATATATGGTCTATTGTTCCTTTTTCTGTTTTACAAAGAACACATTTGATTTCTCCATTTTTTCTCCATTTGTTGTACCTATCTCTTGTAGACAGTCAATTTAACAAAGCAAAGTAGGTACAATGAGCCATTTTTGGGCAGTTTTCCCTATTCCAAATTGTTTTATACCAATCCACTTCAACTTCTATACCTTTGATATATTTTCATTTGTTTTTGAAAGAAAATTTTCCTTTTGAAGAAAGTTTCCAGCTCTAACTTTCTATACAAATGGTTGGATCAATTTCATTGCTTTCTATTACTTTTTTGAATATAGAAGCAGCTGAATTTATATTTTTTCCATTTATAATTTTTTATGATGCTTTCCACTTTTATGTTTGTTCCTCCAAACTGTAGTAAGTTGAACCAGCCTTGTGAATTTACCAAAGAATTATCTTTGATCCAAGGATTAAACCAAACGCTATTTGTTTTTCCATCTTTGAATTTTCTTTCTAACAATTTGATTTCAATTTCCCTGCTTTTCAAAATGCTTTTCCAAGCATGGGAATAGTAATTTTCAATTGGCATTGTCCAAAAAAATTATTTTGACATACTTTTCTTTCATATACTTTGACCATAAAGAATCACCTTCCACATATTTCCAAAATAATTTGAGGCTGCAAGCTTCATTTAGGTCCTTATATATTTCTTAAACCTAAACCACATGTACTCTTAATTTTACATACTACGTCCTAAGAAACTTTACGCATTCTCCCCCTCTAAAATAAGTTTGCTCCCATCTTTTCAATTTTTTGCATTGCTTTGGTTGGAATATAGTGAGTCCGAATCCAATACATAATGATAGTTGTGATGACAGTGTGTATGAGCTCTAGCTTGCCAGCTATAGATAATAGTTTGCTTGCCAACTCTCTAGTTTTCCTTGAATGATGTCAAATAGTCTAGTGTAGTCTTTATCTGTTATTTGATTCATACTTAAAGGTAGTCCCAAGTACTTTACTGGCAACTCTCCCTCCTAAAATTTTGGAATCTGGAGTATTTCCCCTTTTCATATACAATTTTTACTGAAATATGCTATACTTTTGCTTTCATTAATCTGCAACCCTGCATAATCACTTAAGTTTCTAAAAGTTTTTGCTACAGAAATTGCACTATTGATATCTGCATTCATAAAAAATAGCAGGTCATCAGCATATGATAAATGGGAAATACTGCGTTTAACTCTATTTACTGGCTTTAAATTATCCTTAATCTACTCCAATTCCTATTGTAAAGAAAAATATTCCATTGCAATAGTGAATAGATAAGGAGAAAGAGGATCTCCTTGTCTAATTCTCCTATTACTTTTTATAAAACCACATGGGGTACCATTTATAAGAATAGAGTAAGAAGCAATATCCATACACTCTTTAACTAAACTACAAAATTTCTCATGAAAACTCATTTGTCTCATCATATGAATTATAAAATGCCTATTTATTTTATCAAATGCTTTGTGCAAGCCTATTTCGATGCACACTTTATTTTTACACCATTTGTTAAAGTTTCTGATTGTTTCATGAGTTAATATAGCATTTTCTACTATATATCTTCCTGGAATAAAGGCACTTTGGTTTTTAAATATTAAATATTTTAGAAGTTTTTTTATTCTATTACACAATATATTGGCTATAATTTTGTAAACAAAATTACAGTAGGCTATTAGCCTGTAATCACCTAAACCATTAGGGATTTTTACCTTTGGAATAAGTGTAATAACAGTGTGATTTAAACTTTTTAATAATTTACAAGACATAAAAAACTCATTAATTGCTTCATATAATATATTTTTAATTTCCTCCCAATGAGTTTTATAAAACTTAACCCCAAACCCATCTGGTCCTGGGCTCTTATCAATATTGGAAGTCAAAACTATTTTTTTGATTTCCACCAAATAAACAGGAGCAAGAAGAATTTCTTCACTATTATTACTAAGTATTTGGTGTCAGTACTTGGGAAATCTCTCTTGTATGAATCAGAATTATATAGCTCGGTAGAGTACTTGATAGCACTACCCTCTATTTATGATGCATCACTTATGGCTCCTTTATCATATAGCAGTTTCCTTATGTCATTTTTAGATTTTCTAATTGACATTTTGGCATAGAAGAATTGCTAGCTTCATCACCACTAGTGAGCCAGTCAATTTTGGCTTTTTTGCTTCATGTTGATTGCTTGCACATGCAATTCTTTACTTCACTTGTCTTCCATTTGGAAAATTTATTGATCAAAATTTTGTCTGAGCTATCAAAAGCAATTATGTTTTGTAAAGACTCACATTCCTCCTTTATCAACTTATTGTCATTTTTAGTTTTATTTTTATTTCATGTTTTCAAATTTTCCTTTGTGTTTTTAAGAATTTTATTTAATTTGTCAGTTCCATGATTTTCAATTGCTAAACTATCCCTTACTATTTCTTTGTAATTTTCCTCTAGAGTCCAACCATTTACAAATCTGAAAGGAGTATTTTTATTTTCATTGCTTTTCTTTGAAAGAACAATTTGTATAAGGGTATGGTCACTCTTGTGGTAAAGTAAACAATTGAAAATCCATAAATGCAGTTACAAAATTTTGATTTATTAAACCCTATCCAAATTGCAGTGAATGTCCCTATATTCACTTGATTTCCATATAAATTTATTATCCATTGTTATAGGTTCTATTAACCGTGCTTTTAGAAAAAAAAATTGAGAGATTCAATTTTTTTAAAAGATATTGGTAATCCCCTTTTTTCGAATGAATGAAAAATAGTGTTGAAATCCCCAATAATTATCCAAGGTTGAGAAATACTTTTATTTAGTTACTTTAATTATTCCAAAGTATATTTCTTTCCTTTTGACTATTAGAAGCATAAACAAAAGTAATTTCTATTTGAAGTCTACCTTTATTCATAAATTTACAGTGTATAAATTACAAATTTATAAGGTATTGATTTAAACTTCAAATGTTTGGATCCCACAAGACCATTATCCTCCCATTACCCCCCATTTCATCAGTATGATTTATAATACCCAAATCTCTTAAAGACCTAGTCTGGTATTCATCTATTTTATCATTATCAAGCTTATGCTTAAGTATACCCATAATATTTGGCTTATTAAAAAGCAATAAGTTAGCCAAATCTAACTTTCTTCTGGGGAGTTTAGTCCCCTAACATTCATTAATAATTGACATTATAAAATAAATAAATCTATAATAATACTGAAAGGATATCGCAACAACTACACAAAGAGTCTGAAATTACTATCTTTTAGAATCTCAACATTTTTTCTCATTTCCATGAATTCAGAGGTTTTAGTTCCTTTTCTTTTGAGTGATATTTTAGCTTGTACTCTGAGCTGATCTTCCAACCTTGGATTTTTGATGATATATTTTTCCTGGAATTCATTTTGCTCTTTACCCTCTTCTGTGTTTTTGTTCAATATTTCCTACATAGTTTTTATTCTGCTCTTTTTCCTCTTGTTTCTAATAGGAGATGAGGAATTTAGTAGAACTTTTGTTGCCTTTTGAACTAAATTTTCTAGAATGCTTTGAGAAGAGGAATTTGTATCAACCCCCATGTTGTGTTATTTTTGAACTGCACTGTTTGTGATTTCTGAGTTTGTACATATTTCCATGTTTATTCCTGGATTACATTCTGTTATTTTCTTAAGGGTAAGTGTTTAGTGGTCAGAATGTCATGATCCTATGCAAGTTGATGTTGATTCACTTTTTGATTATTGAATGGTTCTTCCCTTACAATTTTCCCAATAGATTCTTATATACTATTTTATTGTGAAACATGTTGGTTTTCAGTAGTGATTTCTTGAACATTAATCTCTGATTTATCTTGATTTTCGGTATTTTCCATTTGCTCGACTCCCAAGCTTTGCACATTAACTTCCATATTTTCAGGAATTGCTTCACTACTCATGCTTTCAAAGAATTGTATTTTCACACTTACTACATTAGGCCTATAATCTATTGAGTTGCTTTTATTTTGCTCTAAAACTTTATTTCAAATGCTTAGATCATCTGAACCTGTTTCTTGAGTAAAAGATTCCTTTTCTTTATTAACCAAGTTTTCTTTTTCCCTCCATACTCTTTTTATCGAGCAAGATTTAGTAGAATGGCCAAAACAAGCACAAATCACACATCTAGGTGGAACCCTTTCGTATTCTATTTCTGAACTATGTTTTCACCATCATACATAGTGATATATGCTTCTTCAGGAAATTCTGCATTTGCATTTATTTCCATAAGAATTCTTGCAAAACTCAATCTTATTTTCCTTTGGGCGTTGGTTCATCCAACTTTGAAGGAATTCCCACAACACTTGCAATGTCATTAAATATCTCTTTAACCCATAATTTTAAACTTAACTCAGGAAGCCTTATCCAAATAAGAAGGGTGGATAATATGTCCCTGTCAATTGTCAGTTTATTACTCAATTTCATTAAGATAATAAGTTTTCCATTTATAAAATATATATGGCCCTTAATTAATGGTTTTGTCATAGTCACCTGCAATTGCATATCTAATAATAAAGAAACTATTATTTCTAGTAAATATTTCAAAGTTACCAATGGGATTCTATGTTTTTTGAATGAAATCTTTGAAATTATGATAATAGTGCCGATTGCCAAAAACATATGCAATTATTGGACTGCTCCACTTTGAGTCGGTTCTCCTGTACACACCCTCCTTCACTATAACTCTTTTCTTGTTGCTAATGGTTATAGGTGCTACATACTCCAGATTGAAACGGTGATTGAATCCACCACTTTTGATCAAATCTGCCCAGGAAGACGAACTGTTCACAAAAGATCCATTGTTGAATTGATTCTTGTTTTGCACTGATCCAGACCAAGTTGAATTTTTGATTTGTCGGATTTGTATTGTAATAAGATGGCAATTTTTTATAATTCTTGTATCATTTTGATTGTTCTTGTTGTACCGTGACCGGATCTTAATATATTCTTGGGTTGGATTCAATTGCTGGTGATAGAACGACTTTCCGTAATAGTTCCTTACAGTTTGTAACCCCTCATTGTCGACATCAGGTGGCTTCTCTTTTGGATAAGAGGATGAGAAAGGGTTTGGGGATGAGGTGGGCTGAGAAATGGAGGAGAAAGTTCCCTTAAATTTATGATCATTGACCGCCGTTATTTCTGTTACGTCGAGACAAAAAAATCTAAATAATAATAATTGTTGTTTAAATACAATTTTGGTAAATAAATACGGTTTTTCATCATTATCGAATTTTATAGAATTTTATATATTTTTTTCTCGAAAACTGTCCGTTTTCTTGCATTTTCTGTCAGAAAAATACAAGTTACCTTGTATTTTCTATTTTTCAAAAATAGATATCTAATTTACATTTTCATTTCTGCATAAACTTTTCTTAAAACAATATAAAAAACGGAAACATGTGGCTTTTTTTTTTGATTTGACAAATGCCAATGCAAGTAGTAAATAACATCATAAAGTTCACATTTGAACTATACAGTTCAAATCAATCCAAAGACATTACTATTCATCGAAACTATAACTCATGTTCGCTGTGTTCTAAAACATACCTACGGTGGTTATATTCTATATGGTTAATCAGAGTTGGAAATATAATAGTAAAAAAACCCTATTGTAATGAAAATATCATTCAAAACCGTATGTCATCCCTGATGATCTTGTATTTCCATTTAGATATCACTTTCATTTAATGGAAGTATAATATTCAAAACAAATATGTCACCTCTTACATCATATTCCAAGTTGGATGTCTCTTTTGTTTTAATCAAGTCCTTTAACACTTGTTTAAGGTTTCTAAGATTAATTAGCTAACTAATAATTATTGGATGGTTATAACATAATTGATACATTGAAATATGGAAACTGAGAACGTTAGATTTGCTATCGTTATATATGCTTATATGTCTTCTAATTTATATTTACAAAGTTCAATCTTTTATTTGTTTGTTATCGTGACTAATCAAAATCCAACTATTTTTCCTTTGACAAATGTCCGACATTTGTTAATGGTTAACTGTTTGCTATTGGTGAATTCTTTTAGATGAGAATCAATCGTATATGAATAATGAATATGATATCTGATTACATATCATAGTTCTGAAATTCGATTCTCTTGGGCATAATTTTTTTGTCATTGCCGACTAAACAGAGCAAAAACACGTTGTGATTCTTGAAAGGAGTTTAGATCAATATACCAACATTGAATCATATAAATGAGGTCTAAGAACTCAATGTATGATCGCATGTTACATGGAGAAATTGAATAGAGAATCAAAACATCAGTAAATCACAACACATCCTGGATGCAATCTTTATTTCACTTTATATACCCGTGATATTCACTTCCTATATACAGATTAAAAGAAAGGCTAGTTAATTCACCTCTAAATTAACACAGTACTTACCAAAAGTATACAACGCTGGTAATAATAAAGGCACCGGCCTCCTCCTCTCTGGAAGCACAGAGTGCAGTAGTAGGAGATATCTTCTCCGTCTATGCATCAGATATACACGAAATATCACATACGTATATATATGCAGCACCAGATTACTAATAAGCTTCGTTATCAGTAGTACTCTATCATGAAGCTCGCAAAAGGAGCTCTATGAGGAATGCCCTTCCTCCTCTTTGCACTCCTGAACATAGTTGGTGGTGGAGTTGAAGGATTAAAGCTTTGTATAACATTGCTCTTTATGCTTCCATTGCTGTTGCTAGAGTAAGATTCAGATGAGTCAACTTTCATTGCCTTCATTTTCTTGCTCTTGTTCTTATCGAAGTCTTTTGATGTACCAACAATCTGCTTTATAGTAGGTGTTAATAGAAACGAAATCTCTCTAAAAATATATGCAAATTGAAATGTAAAAGAATACCTTGCAACCAAGAGAGCAGAAGCGAAAGGAATCAAGGAGGCTGCGTTCACAAACTTGACAAGTATTGGTAACTCCTTTGCCTGGTCTTTGCTGAGGACGTTCGTTGAGAAAGACTATTCGTGCACTGTTAATGATGTACGTTTGAACTCCGCTAATGTCTAAGTACTTCTGAATCTCTGAAACTCGTATCACATCATTGTAGGACGATCTCCTTATCTGAACGCATTATTCAACAACATAAACATTATAATTACAGCAATGAACTTGTAAAAGAATATGCATTAGATCTGTAATAAAGAGAGTGAAAAAAGGACCTGAATGGATCGATGGTTGCGATGAGAAGGCAAGCAAAGGGAGCAGAAAGCAGAGTTCATGCAATCCAAGCAGTACATGTTGCATTCGCTCTTATGGGAATGGGCATGCTCTTCGCATTGCACAAAGAAACTCGTTTTCAGCATTGGTTTCAGCCATTGCGGCCAACTCTTCTCTTCCTGTAATAATTAAAATTGTATATATTATCAACAAACGTTGTTGAAAGGTGGAGTATGTAGGAGAGGGAACTGAAATTGTTGCTTACCGTCATTCTTTTGTTCATCTTTTCACTTCCCAGACTTTTTGGGGTTTTTGTTGAAAAGTTTTGTCCTTCGTTTTGTTTTTTGTGTTGAATTTTGAGGGAGAAGAAAACGAGAGAGGAGTTTGAAGAAAGAAATGAAGGAGTTGGTTGTTCTTATCTAATTAATAAAGTGATGGCTGCTCCGGACTCGGATCCATCTTCTCGGAAAAAACAAGTGTGATCAGTTAATTTTAATAAATTTTCTTTTTACGGAATATATTTTGTTGGGAGTTTGAATCCCACTCCACTTATGATGTTCTTATATGGTCTATAGACTTCATTGGAAAAGGTAATACACAGTACGTAAAAAGGTGAGGTGTATTTAACAAAGTAATGTAATATTCAAATAACCACCTAGTGCATCTCCACCGGAGCTAAAGACAAAAAAATTGTGAAAATTTCCATTTGTTCAACCCTCACCACGTTCCAGAGTTTCAACGTTGAAAATGTTTCAAAAAATCGTTTAGAGTAAATGGTTTCTAAAACCCGTTTAACACCTTAAATAAATATAAAAATGTATAAACGGTTTTCTGGAAATTGTTTATACCCCAAATGGTTTTTTGAAAACCGTTTATACAATTTATTTTAAAAGCCATATTTCCTCCCATTTGTTGTTGGAATAGCGGAAGGAATTGATGCAGTTTTTCAGTTTCCTCACATTAAAATCTATCACCCTACTAGAGATGCTTTTACACGAATACTCTCTTCAATTTTGCAGAGTAGTATAACTTCTAAAGATTTTTAATCTTAGGCTTCCGTTCAAATAAAAAACTCGCTATTTTGAAAAACAATCAATTTGAAAATTAAGTTAACATGCAAAATAGAAAACAATTTGTTTTATTTTTTATTTTTGAAAGATAAAAAAAACACGAAAAACAATCCATCCCTCTCCTTTTCTCACGCAAAACACAAAATTTAAAATGAAACCAAACAGATCATAAATTATAAATTGTATCAGAACATTTAAGAGCATTTTCAATATTAAGTAGGATAATACAAGTGTATTGAGTTTTAAGTAAAGTAATTCAAAATGATTAGCTTTAATGATGAAAAAAAAGAAGAATTTACCATTTTACAGCAAACTAACAAATATATTTTTCTTATTATTGAACATGATATTATATTTTCACTTATTTATTTTTTATTTGAAACCAGAAGATGATAAATGGAAGATTTATTTTTTATTTGAAAGTGATACTTCTTACACTCATCTTTTGTCCACTAAAATGATACATTAATTATTGGGAAATTTAGTCTAAAGGACAAACTACTATATTTTTTTGGCTTTTAGCATGCAGATATAAAATTTACTCCCAATGATAAATTTGTACGTGAAGGCCAAATCGCGGTTTCTCACGCCACTGCATCTGTCGCTGCACCCCATGTCGCCTCAACCAACGACGTCGCACTCCCCACATCGCCTTACACATCTGCTCCACACTGCTAATGGTCGTCGTCTTCCATAGCCGTCACCTCGATAGCCCCAGCCTCCTCAAAACCTAATCCTAACAGATAAAATTATGCACCGCTCGCGGCCTACCGTGTCGTCTACAACTTTTATAAAATAATAACATTATTGCTAATCTCATCTTGTTCGTCAATCGTTAATTACTGGAAAAATACCAACAGATAAAAAATGATACCGTACGATATCATTTTGTGAGCAAATAATGTAAAAAAATGGCATAACAACTATAAAATACTGCCGAGTCGTGTCATTTAACCCACAAATAATACCATAATTTAATGCCAGCTGTTATACAATAAAATTGAAGTATAGTTGATGTATTCTTTTTTTTTTAAGTTCGGTATTTATAAAACTGATACTACACAACGACGTTATTATATAATTGGTTAACCAAGCTTTTCATCGAATGCAAAAGCCAATCGAATGCACAAACTGAATGGGTACATATGGATGTAAAACTAATCAGATGCACGACTTAATCGGATATATGTGGATGCAAAAGCTAACCGAGCATACTACATAATCGGATACGTATGAAAATCAATTTGTGATCGAGATAGATTGGTTAACCGAGCTTACAATCAAATGTCAAAGCTATTCGAACGCACAACCTAATCCAATACATACGCATGCAAAAGCTAACCGGATGCACAACCTAATCAAGTATATACGGATGCAAAAGCTAACCAGATGCACAACCTAATCGGGTACATACAGATGCAATAGCTAACTGAAGCACAACATAATCAGATACATATGGATGTAGAAACTAATCGGATGTACTACCTAATCGGGTACATATAAAAACCAATCTTAACCGAGATAGATTGATTAACCGAGCTAACCATCGAATGCAAAAGCTAACTGGATGCACAAGTTTAGGTTAGTCAATCTTAAGAATCTGGAAATGTTGAATGCAGTTGTATTTTTTACTATAATTATATAAGTGCAATATACGCCAAATTCTGTGAATTCCGACAATAGAGTAGTTACAACCATATTCTAAAAAGATGGATAAGTCGATTAAGAGTCGGAACGATGGAAGAAGTTGAAGATGTATACCTACCCCGATTATCACATGGGAAATAGGTCGTATGAAAAAACATTAACTAAAGAAGAGCATGAGTACAGCATATGGAAGGTCCTTGAAGATGGATAGTACGTAACTCCCTAGTTAGGTCTGAATAGCTCAATGGTTGTAGATCCCTACATGATTACCGATTGATGATGTACATTAGATCCAGATGAGAGGAAAGTAAGATACTATTGTTGTAGATATCCAAAAGAAATCAGTTCTCAAAAGAAGGTGTGCAGTGATCATTTCAAGATGATTGCCGGATTTTTAATATTATCGGAGAAGATAAGTCGGTAAGTAAAAAAAAGAAAAGTCCAAAAGAAGGAACAAGTAAAATCACTCCGAGTCCGACCCCATATAAAAGAATAAAAAAAGATTTGAGAAAAATATATAAATAACATATTGGAAATGATTTTCAAGGGACTTATTTAAAAGTTTGAAAATAATACAGTATTTGAAATGATTTTCAAAGGATTCATTTAAAAGTAGAGAAACCCTATTTTTGAAGAGTAAGTAAGTATTAATTTTTTCAAAGAAAATAATAGAATACCTATATTTTGTTTAAATAAAAAGTTCTAATAAAATAAATAAAATTAGTTGAAATTAAAATTAAAATCGGAAATTTCAGTAAATGGGATTGTATAAAAAGTTATTCTTTTGAAAAAAATAGTAGAGCGTATATAGCTCGTTGATTTTCTGAGATGAAAGAAAAATTTTAAGTTGTAAAATTCTTTTTAGGGGTGGACAATATGATGTAGTAAAAAATTTAAATGAGGTAAATAGTACTAGATAGAAAAATAGAACCGAAAAATAAAGTAGTAGGCGAACGCACTGCAATGTTAGACAAAAAGACATAAATTGAGAGAGAAACTGTATAAACAGAAGCAATTTAAATAAAAGTAGTTTAGGTAGAGTAAAGTTGAATCGTAGAACAGTATGAAATATAAATAGGAACAATATTAGAAATTTGTATTAAATAATGTTAGTAATTAGAAAGAACGTTAGGAGATCATATTAAAAATAATGCTAGTAATCTAATTAGAAGCAATGCAGAAAATTTAATGTGAAATAAAGGAAAAGGATATTTTTCATAGTTATGTGCATTGATTGTACGTATCTTTTGGAAAAAAGAAAAAAAAAACCCTCACATGTTATTAGAGACTCTACCAAGGACTGAAAGTGGAGATAGAACGAGTAATAAGAAATTAATAGGATGGAAGTATCATTGTCTGCTACAGTTGTTATTTTTTCAAATTATAAAAGATGTTTTAGAAACATTGTAAAATGTATTTTTAAACAAATGGTTTGCTGTAAGAATTGAATTTTTAAAAGCAAAACCTAATAAATGATTTGAGTTAAAAATCTCAATTTAAAATGTAAAAAATCCTTGTTGGTAGATAAGGAGTTTAAAAGGAAAGGAAATTTCTAAATTAAATTGCTAATATTTTATTTTAGACTTGATGAATAAGCTTAATTAAAAAAAACCCTAAATTTTAGTTTTAAAGGTTAAGAGATCAAGTTATTTTCAAATTCAATAAAAAAATTTCAAGTTGGTATTTATAAAGATAAAGGTTTTGGGATTAAGTATTTTAAAATTTTGAAGTTTTAATTTTTGAAAAAAAATAGTGAAAACCAAACCAAAATTTTAATATGGAGTAGATAGGGATGACTGTCTTGGTAAGACGGTGTAAAAGATAAGACTATGAAGAAAATAGTGATGATTGCTTATAGAATAGCAATAAGGAATCCTCACATAGTGCAAGGAATATTGGTATAAATCTAGGAATATTTAGTAAGACATGTGTGAAAGACATAAGAAAAATTCGCGAAGGAATGATGAATAATATCAAAGTATACTTTTACGAGTTCTAGAGTATACTCGCATGGAAGGTCAAGATAAAGAAAGTAAATATCAAAATTTGAGAATATTATCAAGAGAACCGGATTAAAAGAAGATAGTAATAAAGGGTAATGAGACGATGAACACACATAGAAGAAGTTGGTTGGCTCCGGGTTAAAGAGGGCGGGATGGAAGGTAGAAAAGTTATTTCGTCGAGCCAAATTTTCAAGTAAGTTATTCTTAATGTGCAAGTTTGTATTCCTTAGTCTGCATATGAAAATGCACAGTTTATTCCATAGTTGGGTATAATAATGGAAGTAGTGGATAGAAATTATTTATCAAAAGCCATAAAGAATAGTTTAGATAAGTGGGTTATGGTAGAATGATATGTTAGAAAGGACCATTAAATTTAAGTAAGATGATAGGGCCATAACAACATTAATATTAGTTATTGTTGAAGGACAGCTTCCAACAATTGTTTCTTTTAAGATAGTTGGATTGTAACATTAGTTGTTTCTGTTGTATAAAACATGTACAATATTATGAGAAATATTCCTTTTGAAATTGGTTTTCTGGATTGATCGCTACATTAATTGAAAAACCGTGTAAGCAAGGAAATCTCACGTTGACATTTAACTAATGCAAAGTAAGACTAGAAGTTTATAAAATAAATTAGAAAATTAATTTAATTAGCTATTAAGAGAAAAGTAAAGTCCCAAAAAGTGTTATAAATCCTAGGAGATAAATTATAGCGAGGGAAGAATAAGGAAAGATTATTGCAAAACCACGAATCATTATCCATACATCTTTAAAAAACCAAAATTTAGAAATGAACTTGTGTGCATGTTGTTATTTTAAGATAAAAGAAAAAAAATTTGAAATCGAAAATTTTACTGTGTAGTAGGATAAAGTCCACTATGGACGTTAAACTATTGACTAAATCCCGACCGCGTAGGATGTGGCATAAATTATTCTGGAAAAAAAAATATGTATTTTTGAAATTTTTGTTCAAAATACTTGATTTAGAAACAAAATACTTTTATGAAAAGTTTTGAAAAAAAATGATGATGAAATTTTAATTTTTTAAAAATTCCCAAATATTTTCAAGTTTAATTTCAAAAGATTTTGAGCGAAAATGAGGGAAAAAAATTATTTTTGAAATGCCACATGCTTAATAAGGAAAGAAGTTGACGGGTTAGGCAGTAGGGATTTTACTATGTAGTAGAACTGATAGTAAAATAAGATATAGTTGGGGACAACGGAAAAATCCGTTTTAGCTATGGAATATCTTTTTCCATACATTATCGATAGGTGAACCAATCTTGTTTTAAAATAACTCTGTTTTAAAATTTTAAATGTCAATTTCCGTATATGGACTGTACTTAGAAAAGTTGGAAAATAATTCGGGGCAAAAAAGAAGTTCCAAGGTACAGCGGAAAAGGGTATACAAAAGAATGATTGAAATATGGAATTCTCCGTCTAAACCCTTTCTCGATATAAGAGTATAAGTTTAGAAAACCGGATTTTCAAAATATTGAATGCTAGAAAATTGTGTGTTAGGTATTGGATAGTAAAGATTGGATATAAAATTAGTTGAACTATACTTTTACTCGTATAAGTGTGAAAATTTTGGATACAAAAATAAAGATTTTGATTTTCAAATTTTGCACACATATAGAACTGTTAGTATATATAGGTTGTTTGCACTATATTTTTCAAAATGGTTTTGAAGAATGCATTCATATAAGAGGTGCCGATTTAGAACTGCTCAGTATGCATATCATATATGTTGTGATACACCGTGCACCTCTACATGATTGATTGCAAAATTGGTTGTAAACTAATTGGTTGGACAATTTAAAATGGTTACGCGTTATGTTATATGATTCTGTCATTAAGGAATTTTGGGGATGAAATTCTTTTAAAGGGGAAAGAATGTAACACCCGTAATTTTAGCGATAATTAATTAAAAAGAAATTAATTAATAAATAGTAAAGTCAGAAAAGAGAATTTTGATAAACGTTAGAATTTGGCTACGAAACTTGGACAGTTGGGTTCGTGGTGGATTTTTGATCAATTTTCATATATAAAATTTTTCGATCGAAGTTCAAACGAAAAAGTTACTAACATTTGAAGTTTTCGAATCAGAAATAATTATACATGTAATAAAAACACAAAAATAATTAACTAACGTTAATTAATGTCAGTTAGAGTTAACGAATAGATAACATTGCTTAATCTCTCAGAATAATTAACGTTGGTGTAATTAAATCGGGAGGATAATGTATAAAAGTAAAGTAATCAACGAAATAAAACGTCGCTAATTAATTAACAAAATTAAAAGCAACCGTAGACCCCTGATATCAACAGATTGATCGTAGTGGTCGATTGGTGGGGTCGACGGTCGACTGTTGTATATTTTCAGTAGTGAATTGTGACGTGCCGAACGATCTGGATTTAAAATAATATAATCTAACGACTGACATTGATTAGAACCCATATAAATACGAGTCTAACCTCTCACTTTTCTTCTCATATTTACAAATTCGAAAAAGATTATTTTCATGGTCGTATAATATTTTGAATTTAAAGAACAGCTTCACAAATTTAAAAATATTTTCAAATAGGGCACATTTTATTTTTTAACGTAACGATTTAAAAATATATATATATATTTTTTCATTGGTCAGGCATCCTACTTCCCATTACAAACACAGTAAGCATTTACATTTCGTATATTACTTCGTCTCAAACGATTCAACAAAATTTCGGCAGCATTTCCCTTTTGTTCCCTGCATTGTACACAAATGCGTGTACGCAGGAAACAAAAAAGAAAAGTTAGGCCGAAATTTTATGAACCGTTTGAGACGAAGTAATATACAAAATGTAAATGCTTACTATGTTCATAACTTGTCCAATACAGGGACAAATCCGACAAACATTGTACCAGATGAATATAAATGGTCATTTTTCGAAAAGAACGACTATTTATACAACGATCATGTACAACACTCGTCAGACGGGACCAAAAACTCTCTAAGGGACATTTGTCAGTTACATGCGCGCATTTTACAAAAAAATACAGTTTTACTCAATGTTCACATTTACAAAAATATATATTAATTTAACACATTTATTCAACGTATTACGTCAACTTAAGGCTGTTTTAACATTTTTGTCATTTTTCAATACACACAATATAATTTAGAGTAATGCATTTTTTTTGTTTCATAAGTAAATACGCGCACAATATAATACTCCTAGTTCATTCAATCAATTTATCTTATTCCAAATAACGTATACAATCGTCGAGTCAAGGCATACACAACAATTTACATATACATGAACAACCACAAATTATACGTATTTTTCACAATTTTACGATAAAAGATGAAATCGGTATATCATGTGATGCTATAAACTGTTATTACGCTATTGAAAACAATTGCAATCACTAATTCGTCCTAATTTATCAATTTATGCAAATCTAGAAATAGGGTAAAAACTGAATTTTTCACAAAAATAAGAGATTATACCTGAGATTAAGAGTAACGGAGGTTGATTAGGGAGCCTTGGAAGATCCGGAAGCTAGAAATTAGGGATTGGAAGTTTGGAGGTTGAATTTGGGGGTTTTTTGGGGGAATTTTCGTATGAAGAGGAGGGGGAAGAAGGCTCTCGGCTGGAGGTATAATCGCAAATTTCCGACGGCTTCCGACGGCCGCCGACGGCCCGTCGGAAGCCGTCGAAAATTTGCCGTCGGAAGCCGTCGCCCCATGCTGTCGGTTTCAAGCCCTTTTCTAGTAGTGCAACGACGAAATTATGTCATTTTCTCTTCTCCATAAACTCTTGATTCTAAATACAGTTATAGTTTATATACATATATTCAAGTGGAGAATAACAGTGGATAATTGAGAAGAAGATTAGGGTCGTATCAAATCATCAAAACCAATGAAAATTGTCAATCTATATCCAAATTTAAATTAAATCCATATCTCTTCTCGGATCTAGATTTCTAATAGATATATGTATGTTTGCGGTATATGTATTAAAATAAGGAGAATAAAGAGAGTCAAACTGGAGTAACAAGGATTAGATCTGGAGATTTGGAAAGCTAGAAAGGTGCGTGAGAAATTATATAGTTTTATATAATATTGGATTTATATCGTTGTAATCTGTTCCTAAATGCCCATATGTTATTTTTGGTGTTGCAGGCCTAATTATATATGTATAATGAATTTCTAAACCCTGTCTACATATTCTCTAGTTAATAACTTGTATTTAATATTGCATGTACTTGAATGTGGGAAGTATTGGTTGCAGTAGTCCGTGGATTTGATAATTTATGTAGTAATTCTAGATTTGACAGTTAAATGTTTATGCAAGTAAATGTAAATTGAAAGTTATCACTATAAATTATTAGGATTTAAGTAGTATTTTAATTCTTTGGAAAGTTGAGTATTGCAATGTAAATTGGGGTTTTGGACCAAAGGTCTCTATTCTCAAATCTCATGTATAAAAAGTCCATACTCATAAACTTATGTAAATTAAGTCCCTGTTTTGTTATTTTTCACCAAACCGTCCCCTTCCAGAACATCGGTCCAACATTGAAATTAAGGACAAAAATGGAATAAATTAACCAAAAACTAAAAATATGGATCTAATTTTCACAACTTTTTTGAAAGGGACTTTTTTTCCATCATCTTTCAATTCTGGGGAGTTGGCAGCGATTCCTTGATGTAAATTTCTATAGATTATCAAGTTAGATTCATAAATAAAAGTGTGTCATTTGAAATAATAAGGAATACGCCTTAAAGAAAGAGATGTATAAAATAAGGATATTTACCGTATTTTGTACTGTCTATTTCAATAACTACAAAAATATAATTTCTCCAAATGCAACACAAATTCTCTTTTTGGATAAGATGTGGAGATTTACAGTGTTAACCTTTCCTTTAAAGTGGGATGTAATTCCAACGCATTAAAATACAGAAATCCTTGAAATAAAGAATTGTAAATGTGTTAATAATAACGGTTTAAAATACAGTGTTAACCTTTCCTTGGTCGAGGGTTCAATCCCTACCAACTACATATCCTTGTGAATTACCTGAAGTATGTGTTGTGGGTTCGGTGCATACTTCCTTAGAGTTTACAAGCAAAAGCTTGGTTCTCTAAAAAACAAAATTAATGTTTAAGTGAAAATTAATATATATGCAATATATATTTAAGATAGAAATCAAATGATAAACGATAAAAAAGTAGGCAAGTAATAGAATGAATAATGGCAAGTAATGATATAAATAAAAAAAGTAATGGAAGGTCCATTAAATAAGGAAGAGCAGTAAAAGTTGAAAATATAATAGAAATAGAAGTTCAACAATGAGAAAGGGAAGTAAATAAGAACATATATTTTGATCTTTTAAAGAAAGCGTTAAATGATATATTAAATTGATATAAATAGAATAAGAAGTAAATGTAGGAAAAAGTAAAGGAATACTATAAACAGTCGAACGTCGGAGGTGTGATAATTAAACAAGTAGGAACATGTATGTATGTATGTGTGTATATATATATACATGCGCGCGCACACACACATACATGCATATATATACGTTGCCTCAAATATGCATTTATGATGGACGTGAGTTATTAAATTTAGCTGAAATTTGGCTTGGATAAGAATGATATAGTCATTAGAATGGGTTGGAATGCGAGGTCAGTAATGTTACATAATAGAAATCTGTCCACTACAAGCGGCACATTATACTAATGTGGGACATATCCAATTGTAAGACCTGTGAAATTATACGTTCGCATATATAGATGAAAGAATACCGTAGTAGAATCTACTTCAATCATTTAGGTTGTATTACCTTGATTGCATTCGGCAATCTAAATGGGACGGTGGACAAGGCTCGGCGCTTTGTCAGTGTGTTTGATACCATATTTGAGTGAGCTATACATAGGTCGAGAACGTCATTGGTTCTGAGCGGTCAGCAGAAAGACGAAGGTTACAACTAATGGGCTACATCTTCTATTAGTGTAGATCACGTTTAGATCATGCACCACCACAGTTGTTTGCTAGGTTGTTTGTTAGAAGGCAAGGCTTGATAACTCTTAAGAGATGTTTTTCAAACGATTGGGGTACCCCGAGGAGCCGAGTCCTCAATAGTCTGTTGAATTGGGTCCATAATATGAAGCAGTTAGGTAAATCTTCAGGACAAGATATAATACGGCTTAACTATTGTGACGTCGTTATTAGGCAATACGGAAGTTCCTGAGTATGCACGACGACGAGAACGTTATACTGCATTGTTGATGGATTCTGACGAGAAGTTGGGTTACGGATACTAACGGTGATAGTATCTTGGTCCAAACGAAGACTGTGGTAATATATATATATATATATATATATATATATATATATATATATATATAGAGAGAGAGAGAGAGAGAGAGAGACACACACACAGACATACGTATGTAGTTATGGTCTACTTCGGATAGATGGACGTATCGTACGCGTACCCGAGACGACTAAGTAAAATAAATAAAAGACATAACATGTAATGAAAGACATTCGACATAAACTAGTATTCTATATAAAATGTATAATTTACCGGTTATCAGAATATTGTTCCGACCCACTTTTTATTACAACTCACATGATAGCTTTAGAGAGGCATGTACTGGTGAAAGGCAGAAATAGTGGAAGAAAATATTACCTTATGCATGTTTGAAATTGACAATGATACTTGACCTCAAAGGTTTCAACTTTGATCGGTAACTATGTGTTTTATAATATTTTATTATTTCGTAGTGGGTTTATATCGATAATGCTTTGATATGCATTTATTCATCTACATGATACCAACCAACGATCCATACTTTGGTGCTGTTAACGTCCACCACTAGCTTTCTAAGAATCCACTTGTTTAGGGTTGAAAATTCCGGGTGTGGTGCTACATTATTCAAAAGCTCATGCTCATTTTGAGATGGCTTTTATATTGCTCAGTCTATTGGAGTCGTGAGTAATGCGATGTAGAAAACGAATCAGTTAAATTGAAAAATGGATGCAAAGTTGAGAGTGACAAGTAACAACTTTCCTCGCCTCCACTTGTTATTTCCACCCAATCTTTTCATTGCACAAAGATGTCGATCGATATTATAAGTCACGAGTATTCGAATTCTGATTAATTTTTTTCCCAATCATATCGTTAAATTCTTTCCAATCCACAAAAGCATACTTTAATATCTGGAACTTTTTATAGCTAAACAAACACAGGTACCATCGATGTATGGTGGCGTGCCTAATGAATTTACATAGTGGACAAATATTACAGAATAAGATTCTTCATAAATGCACTTAAGTTTTATCCTCGTACAGTAAGAATGTATTGGGTTTTAAAAGTTCCATCTTTAAAATAACTGCTACGATAGGTGTAATAATGTTTAGTGCACCCATTTTTCAAAAGATGAGGTTTTAAGTGGGGGTGGTAATTTGCAATGAAAAGGACATTCACCTTCCTTTTATTATCATTAACTCCAAAACCAAAGGCTAGTGTGTGTGTGTATATATATATATATATATATATATATATATATATATATATATATATATATATATATATATATATATAAGCAAGTTGAATTAAAATAGCACTCAATCAATTTAATTACATCGACCCATTACAATAAGAATCATAAAAAAGAAAGGATAGGAAAAAGACAGAAAGAAATGGGGTATATAATAATAGAAGAAAAATAGTTGAAGAAAGGGATGGTTCCTTGAACCGAACGTATCTTTGCTTCAGTGCTTGGTTTCTTTTGATTCGAATAGTAGACACCATTGTTTTGTTTAGATGAGAATTAGATCTCATGCCCCGGTTCCAATAAAAAGTTTCTGTCACCATTAATTTCAAATTCTAAAACGCTACTATTTCATCTTATTAAAAGTTAGAGCTACCTACTAATATTTGTATGCATATCTATTTGTTTATATTTCGCGATTTTCATCCCATTGAATCATTTAGGACGGCAAAGTACAGGGTGATATCGTGCCGTAAAATAGTTTAATGATGTTACGCTTAATTATACAACAATTAGAACTAGGAGAGAAATTCAGTTCAACTGTACATGAAAACGCCTTTTTCCTATCTTTTCTTAGCCTGCAATCCATTTCCAGAATAAATATTGATTATTATTTAGTTTTACTGTGGTCTTAAATAATGTAAGTCCCATAGATCTACAATCGAAAATAAAATGGAATATTGCTATTCACATCAAATGTTGCATTAGTGACTGAGAGAAAATATGTCAATTAACAATTTACTATACACTAAATATCATATTAAAAAAATGAGATAAAAATAAAAAAAAAGGTAATAGAAGAAAGAAAACAAAAATTAATATGTATTAGTTTTGAGATGAATAGAGCACTGGTTAATGAAATGTTATCAATGGACTTTGATTTATTGTTTTCTTCATGCATGTTCATCATAATCAAAATTCAAATTCTTGAAATCAAGTGCAATCACAATAATTATGTCAAATTATGTTGCTTGCACTGTTTATTCGAGAGAACTGAATGATCTGTCAAGAAGAAAAGCACTCATTATGTTGCTTACGCTTAAAATGAAGGTACAATATTGAAGGGAAGAAGAGTGGACAAGTTGATAGTATTTTGAACATGCATCATTTTTATATCATTTACATGCATCAATTATATAATTTTCATATATACTTCAAGATATTTTAGCAAAGGTACGGTATAAGTTTAAAATCCTAAATAACTTATTCTGTGCAAATAAAGATGATGAATAGTAGTAACATTTAACCACTATAAAAATAAAAGGTACAATTACAGCAACCGAAGTTCCGAAAGAAAAAAAAACATACTAGGAACGCCTGTTGATTTGTAGCATTTGCGCTCATAGAACGTATGTATTTTTAATTACATAACACGAAATGTATTTCCAAAAATAAATTAGTTTAGAAGTTTCAAGTTTTTTGTATTACAAAAGTAAAATGTTAAACAAAAGCACCGAATATAAGATAGTGGGATGACTTTGAAAATTCATTAATCTGTATCATTTATTATCACTCGTTGTTTCGATTAACACATAATACAAAACGTTCCATTCAAAATAATTTTTTTTTTTTGTTTTTGTTTTGGTGGGGTAGTTGCATTACACAAAGGCAAAACCAAGGGTCACTTTAGAAGAACATGAGGCAAATTTTACATTATGATAAGAGGCATGGTCATTTGAGAATAAAACATAAAAATGAAGGTGTAAAAATAATTATCACTTTTCAATGTAAAGAATTATTTTATATAGGAATAAAGATCCACTCTTATTTTCAAATAATAACCAAATTATGTAGTTGTATTGCATGTTAATTTTCGATAAATTTCATGATCTTTAAAAAATAAAGAAGCAATTTAAAAGATTTTAGTAAAAGAAGGATTTTAACCTTTTTAGAATTTTTATGGATGGTTTGCCAAAAACCTCCTTATATTATTTTATTTTTTGACCATTATGTATGCTTCCAAGGCTTGAACTACTCAACTTAGAGAACCTCCATCAAACTCCTCTTGTATACAAGTAATATTTTCCCCATTACCGTCGCTGATCAGCTGAATCCTAACTTTTAGGATGCACGTTGAACAAGCGCTTAGTTTAGGCGTTCCTTAAACAGACATTTACATATGTGCGTCGTTTAGCAAGCGCTAAAAGTTGAACATTTAGCAAGCGCTAAAAGTTGAACACGTGTTATATTTGCATTCTTATCATGATTACCAATTAATGGTCTTTTAGTGCGATTACATGTGATATCACATGTTGATATCGGTGGTTGAAACGCAAATTCTCTAAAATTACAAATTTGTAACAGAAGATTTTTACTTAAAAGGGATTCCCAACCTAGTTTAACAAGTTCTTACGATAGCAGTACAAAATAATTAGTTCTAAAGACAAAATAATAAATACATCACATGAAAATAGTATAGAGAACAAAATTTCGTTATTTTTGCTAAGACATCCGTTTTATTCTGTATGTGAAGGACAAAATTTCAATCAAAATATAATAGAAGGCCAAACATTTTAGGTGGAAGGACACGCTAATTAGGCTTAGGTCTTTTCCACACGTCGAAGTCTGGATGGTGGAGAAGGGGTGTGACAGACCTCGACGGCGGTGCGTCAGACCTCAGCGGCAGTGACGACGAGATAGGTGGACGCGATCGTGGTAAACTAGAGTTTTGCAGAGAGAGCGAAGTTGAAGTTTTTCTACGACGTGGTGAGGGCGAGTAAGGATGGAGACCTCTGGTGGCAGCAATGATAGTAAATGAGTGGTGTTAGAGAAGGAGCAGCAAATTGAGGAGGAAGAAGCAGCAAAATGAGAAAGTAAAAGATAGTGTGTAGTAATGATACCGTATGATATATTTTTTTTTTGTAAATATAAATATGTATATTTATGGTCATAATGCTATTTTATAGTAGCATTTTATGAATTATAGTTACAGTTTCTGAATTGTATTGGTTTTTGTAAAATTATAGTCCAGTTTGTAAACAATTGTAGCATCTTTTTAGATGTCTGTATTGATGATACTATGTAGTATCATTTTCTATTTTTTAAATAAATATACTTACTTATATTTCTGTTCATAATGCTATTTTATAATAGTATTTTATGAATTGTGGTATCAATTTCTGAATTGTAGTAGCTTTTTAAAGTTGTAGTAGCAGTTTATAAATAGTTATAGGAGGAAATTAGTTAAAAGGACAAACTTATTAAAAAAATTGTTACCAGACCACAAGTTTAATTATTTGGGCCGAAGGGCCCGCCTTTTCAAACTAACCACGTGACATTGTTTTCGTCTCTAGGGTTTTACCAAATCAGGGTTTTGCAGTCGTTTTCATTTGAAATCATTTCAAATTCTTCATCCAGAACAAATTCACGTCGACAAACACATTCAAAATGACAAATCAACAAACTCATTTAAATCGTTCGTACATTCTAATGGAAACTAGATCAAAATCTTCTCCATCGACCAACAATCAGTCTCCTAGTTCTTCACTAAAATCGAAATCCCAAATTGTATCGTTAAAATTATCTTTAGCAGCATCAAAGGCTAAGAAGACTAGAGAAATGGAGAAGAAAATGCAAAAACAAGTATAATACTGAATTATTCTGTATATATTGCCGATTTAGAATTATTTTATAAGAAATGCTATATTATTTTTCATCCTTTTTGTCCAGCGAACGTTTTGTGCTGTGGTTTTATCTTTATTGTCGAAATCTGTAGAGTTACTGAATGATTTTGTCGAAATCTGTTGTGATTTTGTGCTGTGGTTTTATCATTGTTTTCTGACTTCAGCAAAAACGATTATGTTATGTTACTATTGAAGTTTGTTATGACTCATTTGATATGAATTCATATTACTGAAATTAGTGTATTTTAGTAACCAAATCAGATCAGTCAAAGTTATTGTTGTTATCTTTCATCACTTTAAACCTGTTTTGTTTTCTATTAGTTGCATTTGACTAATTTATCATATTTTACTCATTGATTTAATAAAAATGCTAAGACTAGTATCATATTAATTCGATTGGGTAAACATATTCTAATGGTGCAGAAATGCTAAATAACCCTAGCATTTCCAATAAAAATTAGCATCCATTAAAAAAAATGCTAAGACTAGATACAACCATATCCAATAATGCTAAAGAAATTAGCATTTAGGAAAAATGCTAAGACTATTTATCATCTTAATTTAATTTGGAAACAAAATCCATTGTTACAAAAATATGCTAAAACATTGTAGCATTATGATTTAGCTATTTTATAAATTAAAATCATTTTTAATTATGCTAAATAAATTAGCATCTGGTAAAAATGCTAAGGTAGTTACAACCATATCCAATAATGCTAAAGAAATTAGCATTTAGGAAAAATGCTAAGACTAGTTATCATTTTAATTTAATTTGGAAACAAAATCCAATGTTACAAAAATATGCTAAAATATTGTAGCATTATGATTTAGATATTTTATGAATTAAAATCATTTCTAATTATGCTAAATAAATTAGCATCTAGTAAAAATGCTAAAACTATTTATCATCTTAATTTAATTTGGAAACAGAATCCACTGTTACACTAAATGCTAAATCCACTACAGCATTAAAGTTTAGGTATTGCATAAATTACAATCATTTCCAAAAATGCTAAAAAAACTAGCATCTACTAAAAATGCTAAAACTAGTTATCATCTTAATCTACTTTGGTAAACATATTCTAATGTTACAAGAAATGCTAAATCACTGTAGCATCATGGTTTATGTATTGCTTATTGATGTTAAATACTTGCTTATTGTACCATCATCATTTATTTATTGTGCAAGTCTACAAAATAATTTTGCATAAATATAGCTAACACTGTTTCATTATTTGTATTTTGTAGAGTACAAAATCTTCACTACAAGCAGAGGACAGTAAAACACCTAAAAGAGAGAGAGAGCAGATAAGGAAACTATGCAGTATAGGTGTAGCTTATCCGCCTTGGTTAAAATGCTTGAAACGATTAAAAAAAGAAAAGGTTTTACTGAAAATCAGTTGAATTTTTTAAAACAAACACCTTTCTACAACTTTTTTAATGCTTTCTTTGAAGGTGATATAGGAAGCAAAAACATTAGAAAATGTTCAAAAAATTTAGATGATTTAATAGACTCTTATTGTGTTGAAGAAGAGTGTTTTATTGTAGGAGGAAAAAAATTACAGATAACAACAGTAGACATTTCTTTAATTTTTGGTTTACCAATGCAAGGAAAAAACATTTTTCCACTTCCTAAAGTTTCTTTTCAAAGCACCCCTGAAAACTGCCAAGAATTTGTTTTAAGAAACTTTGGCATAATTGACCATATAACAAGAGATATTATTATTCAAAAGATAAAGAAATAATTAGACAAAGAAATTCAAGAAGAAGAAAACGATTTACCAAAATTTATCATCATTCTTTCTTTCATTACATTTTTTCCATGACAATCAAAGAATGTTAAGTTGGGGATATCTCAAATATACAATTGATGTGAAAAAAATGAATCAAGTTTCATGGCCTTTAAGTATTCACTATTCTTTGATTAAAGCATTAAATTTTTTCAAGCAAAAACCAAGGAATATGTTAGGTTGCTCGATGATACCATTGGTAAGAAAATAATTTTACATTCTACTATATTATAATAAATTGTGAAATAACATTTTTGTTTTTTATATATTAGTATTTTTATGTGAACACGTGGACATGATGAAACCAAGGAAGGAATGGTCGAAGGACTTAGCAAGATTTGCTAAATGGTCACTGAATGGCATGAAAAACATAGTCTCAAAAGACTATTTAAAGAATGTGGAAAGCAAAAAGGTATATACATCTAATATTGACTGTTACTTATTTTTTACAAATAAACAGGAAAAAAATGCTAGATAAAAATAAAATTATAAAAAAAATGCTATATGATGTTAGTAATTTTTTTGGTGCACTAGATTATGCAAACATACATATAAATGGAAAAAAAGCTAGATGATGATAGCATTATAGCATAATACATGTTACTGAAACAGAATCATTAGTAGAAAATGCTACATAATTTTAGCATTAATAAAATATGTAATGCTCATTGAATACAAATCTCAATTGGACTAAAAAATACAACAGTCAAAGAAAGACTACTGCTTGATTCTTCCAAATTGCAATTGGCAATTATAGAAACAAAACAACAAGAAAATGAAATAGATGCTGAAAAAGAATCAGAATTGAGTGACAAAGAAAAACAAATTCAAACACAAAGCTACCACATTAAACAGTTGGAAAACGATTGGATCAAACGAAAAGAGATCTGGAGAAGGAAAAAGAAGTAAGAAAACAGATCAGGGAAAAAGAGTTAACTGTAATGGAGAAAGAAATGGAATTGTTGAAATCAAAACTTCAACAATTTGAGAAAGAGGAACAAAAAAGAAAACTAAAGGAAGCTTTTGAAAGTATTATCCCTCCATCGTTCAAGCTGTTGAACACACAAGATTTTAAAGTACATCAAGAAGAAAACAAAGAAGAAGATAAACAAGATGATAAGAATGAAAAAAGAAGTCAGCGATTGAAAAATATCTCACCTCCTTCAATGATTAAAAGACTAAAATCAAAAAAAAGAAAGGCAAAAGTAGATCATCATTATTAGTTTGAGATAGTGTACCACAACAAAAGAGTGAAAAGTGAAGATGAGAGTGAAAAACAAGAAGGAAAAAAGGAAGATAAAACAAAAAAATGAGGATGAAGGAGGAGAAGAAAAAGATGGCTACAGTGAAGAAACTGAACAAGTAAAAAATGAAGATAGGGATAAAAAAGATGAAAGAGAAGACAGTAAAGAAAATGATGAGGTGAGTGAAAACAACAGCGGAGAAAATGAAGAAGAAACTAGTGAAGAAGACAATAAAGAAGGTGAAGATTATGAAGGAGAATATGCAAAGGAGAATGAACAAAATGAAGAAAAAACTGACACGGATGATGAAGATGAGAATGAAGAATTTGTCGATGTTGATAAGTACTCACCTCAAAGAAAGCAATATCGTCAAAGAAACATAGTAAAAAGCCACATTTTTCAAATGCTAGAAACACAGAAGAAGGATATAATAAGAGCTTTTTTTGCATGTGAGGACACATCAAAGTAAGTAGTTCATACCCAGTAAAATCTTATATAATTTAATTGGAGTTATAATTTTATAATAATTTGAAATTTACAAATTATATAGCACGGTAGCATGGCACAAAGATGATGGTAAGAAAGGAGGGATAACAATGGTTCAGTCCATGCTAGAAGCTTTGCTATTTGAAGAATTTACAGATGGACAGGTATGACATTTAAAAATGCTAATAGTATCAATAAATTTTGACATTAGGAAATGCTAACTAGCACTAGCATTGTGACATTTGAATTATAACAACACGCCACTAATATAATTTTTTGTTTTGTTTTTATTTTTGTTAGTAAAAACAGTATCAATAAATTTTTTAGTACCAAATGTATAGTATTAGTCTGAAATGTAGAATGACTATAAATATTTTGATTACACAACATAGACCTTACAAAATGCTAATTTTTCGTTACAGTATATGAAATTATTAAAAGATGGTAGCATATATCTATCACTGTCTCTATGTGTGTGTATATATATCTCATGATGTATAATTATTATAAAATGTTTATAAAAATTCAAAATACTTTATTACTATATGCTTAACCGATATTCTTTTTCTAATGCAGATTATTGATTGGTTTGTTGAAAATATACCAACATATGAACATAACTACACTTTCAGCACAATCATGACGGTAAACAATGTTATTTTGCTTTGAAATTTAATATAATAGAAAAACAAACTAATATTCAATTTTCATTTGCAGCATGCAAACAGACACTGAAAATGTAGTCCGATCATTGGTGTACCCTATGGTACAAAATATAGTCATGGATTCATTTACAGAGATGATATTTTTCCCCTTGCATTACATCAATCATTGGACATTGCTAACCTTGGATTACAACCAAATGCAATGGTGCCATTATGATTCTTTAAGGCCCAGAAGATCAACAGCGGCATCAAATCAACATTACAAACAAGTTCAGCTACTTGTAAGACCATATTTTATAACAAAAAAAATGAAAAAAAATCTAACTCTACTTTTTTATTTTTTGTAACAGAGAAAAAAGGTGGAAAAAATATTACAAGAAAACTGGAGAGAGAACAAAATCTTAAATAAGGAAGTTGGTACGAAGACGATAAAGCAACCACGGTGTCCACAGCAAGACCTTTCCTCGTAAGCATTATTAAGTTTTTAATCTTCTTCAAGTAAACTGCACATGTATTATATTAAAAATTGCAATGCCATAATGATCAATGCATCAAAAAAAGAAAAAAAAGACGAGGTACACTGTATGCTAAAAAAGTGCTAAATGGTAATAGCAGTAAAAAAGTATAATTTATTAAAGGGTTTATTTTCATGTAAATGCTAAATAATCATAGCATTGCAATGCTGCAGTGTTCAATAAACCGAAAAAAGTGACAGGTTGCATTATGATTATGTAGTATGAAATGTATGTTTATTGATACACATAGTGTTAACAAAATACTTAATGATAATAGCAGTAAAAATGTATAATATATTTTACTGTATATTTTTTTCTAAATGCTAAATGACCATATCATTATAACATTACATCACTGCCCTTTTAGTCCACTGATCTGAAAAAATTCTTCATACATTCCTATATGAAGCCCAATTTTATATGTTAAGAGAAATACTAAATGGTTGTAGCATTACATCTTTTATACCACTGCTCTTTTACTCTATTAATCTGAAGCTCCATAATAAATACCCATATAAGTCCTTATGTATCCAGCCTATGTTACTCAAGCTGATGTACAATTCTTTTAACAGATCACAATTATTAAATACTTACCATGTACAAATATTTTTAGTCTGTCTGTAATGATAAAATTGTTAGCAAAAATTGATAACTAGTTAACAAACAATTTTTTGTGTTTTTTTCTCTTCTTTTTTAAATCAACAGGAATGACTATGCTCTATATGTCATGAAATTCATTCAACATTTGGACAAAGACTCAAACCTCCCCACCGAATACAACAAAAAAGATATCAACCTCATGCGAGCTGAAATGGTGTATAACATACTAAATGATCCACATAGAAGTTGGAACGTCATGACTTTCTTTACAAATGCAACTCCTGAAGAAGCTGAAAAAGCAATGACGAAAAAGAACTAAAGTAAAAAGAAAAGTTGAAGACTTGGAAAATTTGAAGAAGTGATAATTGTAGTTAAATTTGAATTACCTCAATTTAAGTTGAAGTACTGATTATAGTTAAATATGAATTGGTTGAAATGAAGATGAAGTGCTAACTATAGTTGAATTGATACTTATATTTTACTGAACTTCAAATTCAAGTGGAATAGTGTTACTACTTGCACAGCTGTAATTTGTTATACGTATGTTCTCTTAAAGGTTTGATTCTTTTGCTACAGATGTCTTGTTGTATTGCTAATTGAAAAAATGTAATTACTTAATCTCTATTTTGCTCTGAAAATTTTATGCTTGCTGTGATTGTATATCATAATTGCTAACTGTAGAACTGCTTTGAAATATTTCTGTACATAATGATTTTGGACCAAAAAAACTGCATTGAAATGCTATATGAATTAACATCAATGTTGGAAAATGCTATACTGAATTTGCAATCAATTTTTTCTACTTGAATTATACCACGTCTATAAGAAAACAGCATAGCTAATTCTTTCAAGTGTTCAAGGAATAACAGCTAATCAATAATCTGAAGAACTACAGCCAAGTAGAATAAATAAGATTTAGGACCTGAGCATGTAGTATATGCAGATCTAGTAGTTGTCCTATTTATCAAAATGATTTATTTTCTTTCCTTGCCTCTCTTATAGGGAAGTTAAAATTGATGATAATCATCTGTATATTACTATCCATTTATTTCAGCACTGTGAATTTGCATTCCATGCTATGCTATGACATGCCACAAATTTATTTCGTGCCAGTTTTTTGATTGACTGTACATGCTTTTGATTACATCTTGTAAAAAAAAATTGAGGACCCACTATTTTCTCTTAGTAACTTGATATTAAATTCAAAGGAAGAACCTCTGTAAATTATGAACATTGAATTAGAAGAAAGAAAACAGACAGAAAGAAAAAGACAGAAGATAAACAACATCAATACATCAGCTTCCAACATGAACAAAGAAGAACACTCATTTATTTGACTTGAATGTCAATGCTCACAACAACACTTTATTGAAATCTATTGCTGTAATTTTACCTGAAGCAGCATCACTGAGTTTATTAATATATAACTGATAACCAAATTTGCCAACCTTTCTAGTCTATACTAAATAAAAAAAGCTAATTACAAATAACATTATTCTAATTTAAGTGCTAAATTAACAGAAAACATCTGATGCTAACATAACAATATTTTTTCCTCATAATACAATATTACAGTAAAAAAAAGATAATATACAAATGAAAATAATATGCTCCGCAGACAAATAAAAATCATAAAAAATCTACAAAAAAAGTAAACTTCTTATTAAAACAATCAATCATCACAGTACATGTACTAGTATCAGAAATAAAAAAAAGTATGACTATACCAAATAAGTAAACAGTAAAGAAATACAATGAATAAAATGACAGAAATAAAAGAAAAAAATAAAATTTAAATTTAAATCTTCATTGAAGCTTGACAATTCCTCTTGTTATGTCCAACTTGATTGCAATTACTACATTTATTCCGCTTACTCTGAGAATAAGAAAAACCGCCATGTCTTTTAGTAGAAGGTCTTCCAGCACCTCGAATTTATTTAGGCGGTTTAATTGTGACTTCATCTCCGCTAACAATTGACTTACCAACATTAGGAATTGGATTAATAGCATACACATAACTCGATTTAAAAGCATCAGCTGTAAAATAATAATCCACATAGTCATATACTGACTGCCTTGATTTATTCATACACTCGATGGCATGTGCACATGGAAAACTGGTAACTTTCCACTGATTACAAGTACACAATATTTTTTCAAGATCAACATGATGTGATATTGGAGATTTAACTTCAAAAACATTTTCCGAAGACCTATATGTATCCCATCCAAAACCTTCATTAACTAATTGCGACAACCGTTGCTCCATAACCGGACATAAAGTAGTAGTCCAGCGATGACAGTCTTCTCTCCTCTTCGCCATTTGTTCCATTATTTTAATCGGGATTCCATCTAGACAAAACGTAATAGGCATATCTATCATCCACAATCCAAGAGTTAAAGCTTTCAGCCACATTAGATGAATATTCTCCATACCTCTTGCCTTGAAAAAACAAATCAGTCCAATGTTCAAAAGGTTTATCATTTAAAAAGTTAATTGCAGCAACACCGCCAATTTCTTTAAACTTTAACATATAGCGATCAAAATCATATGGATTTGAAGCTCGAGTCAAAAGTTTAAACAAATCAACAATAGAAGTATCGCCCTTGCAAGCTTTAACTACTGAACCAATGTTTTGCTCCATATGAAATGTGCAATAGCTATGAAAAGAAGATGGAAACACTTTTGGAACACCTAACAGCAAACCCCACTGGCGATCAGATATGAAAACCAATTCGCGATCCTCATTAAGCATCTTTTTTAAATGCTCCAAAAACCAAGACCAATTTGACTCATTCTCATGTGAAACTACTCCCATAGCAAGCAGAAAGAAACTTAAAAAAACAGTAGTTTTTTTCAAATGCTAATACAAGAAAATAGTATACTACTATTAGTAAAGTATATTACTTTCACATCATAAAATTTCAGATATTTACATGAATGCAGGAGTGAAAAATAATATATATGATTAATCCTAAATTAATATAGCAGTATATGTTTGATAGTAGTGTCATATAATATACAGAATAATAAATGCTAAAAAATACTAGCACTATGACATATAATACAATATCAAATGTTAAATTCATGTAATATTATAATTTCATATAGAGTAACAATAGAGTCAGCATATAATTGTTAAAATGACAATGGAATGCTAAGATATATCAAAATCAACCAAATGTTACCATACTACATAACTAAAACAATATACTAAATAACACATGGGAAAAAAACAGAACAAAAATCAAAAGTCAAACCTTGATTGCCATTTTTTGCTGTAGCAGCTAATAAAACACCTTATCGGCCCTTCAAAAATGCCGCATCTAAAAATAACATGGGACGATAATGCCTAAATCCAAGTAAACAAGCACTGAACCCAATGTAAATTCTTTCAAATTGATTAGTTGACGAATCCACATCCAAAGCAACATAACTTCCCAGATTAGTTTTTTGTATAGCCTCTAGATACCAATTCAAATCATTATACGACATTGCATCATCTCCATAAATTTCCTTCAACGCCAATTGTTTCCCGGTGTATGCATAATAATAAGAAGGAGTGAAATTAAATTCTCTTCTGAAATCATTAATAATGTCTTTCGGTTTCTTCATCGGGACATCTCTAATTTGATCAATAATTAGAGATTTTACAAATCTACTAGTTATATGAATTTTATTAACATCTCTTAACCCAGCACCACATGAATGTTCAAACCTGTAAGTCCTAATAAAAAAACGAATAAGATGTCCAGGATCTGAAGAAGCATACATGGTGAACTTACAACCTTCTTTAAACCATGAACAAATAATAGATATTCTTTCTGGACAATTCTTAACAAAAATCAATTCACGCCCTTCTTTTATTTGATAAGCCATAAGAAATTCTCTAAAATCTTCAGCACCATTGAAACAATAGCCAATAAAGTCCGCAAGATTTAACTGAGATCCTTTCTTCATAATATCCTTCAAATAAGAACTTGACTCACCACAAGATTTAATATTCAAACAACCACTAGAAACCGAACTGCTCTGATGATCAGAAGTAATTGATAAAGTATTACCCAAATTGAACTCCAGTGCACAAATGCTTGACTTAACACTAAAAACAAAATAAGAACTTTTCTTGTATATTTGAAAGCATAGTATGGTATGCAAATCCGAATCAGTATCAACTGTGATAACCTTATTTTCCAAACTATAGGATATACCAATAGAACAAGGGGTAAGATGTGGCCAATGTTCACATATACTATTTTTAACACCAATCAAAGAACAAGTCATGTCAAGTCGAATAGAGTAGTTATTTTCATCAAGTAAAAACAATACAAGAATACTATCATCAACATTCCTGCCAAAGAAAAAAAAGAGTGAATTAAAAAGGCAAAAGCTAACCAAAATGTAAAAGAATACATATGCAGTTAAATATAAACGGTGTTAGGCATAAAATACACTCTGCACGAGACAACAACAACAGAAAATGGCAAAAATGCATATAAAATATTATTATAGCTTCAAACAGTTTGAAAATGCTAAATGAACATAGCATCAATCATAATGAAATCATACCCGATTTTGCCTCCCAATCTTGTACCCAGATTAGACATATTACATGCAAATACTCTAAGAATTTCAAAACGGCAGTAAAATAGTAAGAAAAGAAAAGTAGCCAGATCAAGCACAAAATTCAAATCGACATCGAAAAATTAGGTTAAATTTACCTTTGTTGCTATACAGTGAGAACAAAAGAATAAAAAAAGACAAGAAATCCAAATCGGTACTGGTTACTCAACGACATCTCAGAATTATAATTTGCATCATGATTTGAAAGAGAAAGAAACGAGGGAAAACGAGAAGAAAGTAAAGAGGAAGAAATAATGTTTGCTCGACAAATAAAATAAAGATGTTTGGACTTCAGCCCAAAAATTTGTTCATAATGCTACATAATTATGAATTGTAATATTAGTATTTGAATTATATTAGCTTTTTAAATCATAACAGTAGTTTATAAACAATTGCAGCATCTTTGTAGACGTGTGTTGTAAAAATATTATATAGTATCATTATTTTAATAAATATAATTAAGTATCATAATATTATTTTATAGTAGCATTTTATGAATTTTAGTGGGAGTTTCTAAATTGTAGTATCTTTTTTAAAATTGCAGTAACAAATTTAAAAAAAATCATAGCATCTTTTTAGATATGTGTATTAATGATATTGTGTAGTACCATTTTTGTTTATAAACAATTGTAAATCCTTTTAGATGTGTGTAGTAATGTTATTATGCAATATCGTTTTTGTTTTCTTAATAAATTTCATTATGTATATTTATGTTCATAATGCTATTTTATAGTAGCATTTTATACATTGTAATAGAAGTACCTAAATTAGCTATGCATCTGGTTAGCTTTTGAATCCATAAGTACCCGATCAAGTTGTGCATTCAGTTAACATTTGCACCCATATATACCTGATTAGATTGTGCATATCTCGGTTAACCAATCTATCTCGATTACAAATTGGTTTCCATACATACCCGATTAGATATTGCATCCGGTTAGCTTTTGCATCAATATGTACCCGATTAGATTGTGCATCCAGTTAGCCTTTTGATCCATATATACCCGATTACATTGTGTATCCGGTTAACTTTTGCATCCATATATACTCGATTAGGGTTTGCTAAATTGCACCCCAATGGGTCCGAATTTTTTATTTAATTTTCTATAAATCGAAAATCCAAGTCCACCAAAGAATGGATCGTTAATTTGGTATCCTGCAGATGAATAAATGCATATCAAAGCACTATCGATATAAAATCATAATAGAATAGTAAAGTATAATAAAACATATAGTTACTGACTAAAGTTGACACCTTTAAGGACATGTGTCCTTGTTAGTGTCAAGGATGCAAAGCAAATCTGCCCTTCCACCATTTCCGCCTTGCACCAGTACCCGTCTCCCTAAAGCTATCATGTGGGTTGCAATAAGAAGGTGGTTAGAACAATGTTCTGGTGACTGGTAAATTACACACTTTATACATAACACTAGTTTTTACCGATCGCCTTCCATCACGTGTTATGTCTTTTATTTTACTTAGTTGTCTTGATTCCACATGCGCATACGATATGCCCATCGACCCGAAGTTGACCATAACTACATACGTATATATATTAATATGTGTAGTACCACAATCCTCTTTTGGACCAAGATACTATCCCCGCCAGTATCCGTAACCCAACACCTCGTCAAAATCCATCATCAATGTAGTATCACGTTCTCATCGTCGTGCATACTAAGGAACTCCCGTAGTGCCTAATAACGGCGTCACAATAGATTAGCCATATCCTATCTCATCCTGGAGATTTACCTAACTGTTTCATATTATGGACCCAACTCCGTAGACTATTGAGGACTCAGCTCCTCGGACTACCCTAATTATTTGAAAGACCTCTCATAAGGGTTATCAAGCATTGCCTTCTAACAAACAAACTAGAAAATATTTGTGGTGGTGCATGATCTAAAGATGATCTGCAATTGTATGAGGTGTACTCGTTAGGCGTAACCCTCGACTTTCCGCTGACTGCTAAGAACGATGACGTTCTCGACCTATGTACAACTCATACTCCTTAATATGGTACCAAAAACACTGACATGGCGTCGAGCCTTGCTCACCTTCCCATTTAGATTTCCTAATGCAATCAAGGTAAAACCTCCTAAATGATTGAAGAAGACTCTACTTGGGTATTCCTTGACCTATACGCGAACATATAACTTCACGGGTCTTACAACTGATATGTCCCACATCAGTATAATGTATACACAACCGCTGGTTGCCCTTTGCGGTGGGCAGACTTCTGTTGTGTAACACTACTAATCTTGCATTCCAATCCATTTTAATGACTATGTCATTCTTATTTAAGCTAAGTTTCAGCTAATTTTATTAATTCACACCCGTCATAAACGCATACTTGAGGCCACACACATAGATATATATATATATATATATATATATATATATATATATATATATATATATATATATCTTCTTATACTTGTTTAATTGTCACACCTCCAATGTTCGATTATTAATATTATTCCTTTACTTTTTCGTGCATGTACTTCTTATTCCATTTATATTAATTTAGTATCATTTACCGCTTTCTTTAAAAGATCTAAATATCTTTTCTTATTTACTTCCCTCTCTCATTATTAAACTTTTATTTCTATTCATTTCAACTTTTACCGCCCTTCCTTTTTTAGTGGACTTTCCGTTACCTTTTAATTTATATCATTATTTGCCATTATTCATTCTATAACTTGCCTACTTTTTTATCGTTTGATTTCTATCTTATCTCTATTGCATATATATTAATTTTCACTTAAACCTTTATTATTATCACATTTATAATCTTTAATTCATCCTTAGGGATTTTTGCATTTTAATACGTTGGAATTACATCTTCCTTAAAAGGAAAGTTTAACGCTGCAAATCTCTATATGATATCCAAATAAGGAATTTGTGTTACGTTTAGAATTACAAGGAATTATCTTATCGTAGTTATTGAAATAGATAGTGCAAAATACGATAAATGTCCTTAATTTATACATCTCTTTCTTTTTATCATATTTCTTGTTATTTCAAACGATACTGTTTTGTTTATGAATCTGTACTTGATAATCAATAGAAATTTACATTGAAACGCCGAACGTCCCAACGCATTAAAATACTACTTAAATTCTAACAATTTATCATGATAACTTCCAATTTAAATTTACTTGCATAAACCATTTAACTGACAAATCTAGAACCACTACATAAATTATCAGATTCAAGGACTACTATTACCCAATACTTCCCAGATTCAAGTACGTGCAGTATTAAATACAAGTTATCAACCACAAAATATGCAGGCAGGGTTTAGAAATTCATTACACGTATATAATTAGGCCTATAACTCAAAATATTATACTTAGGTATACAGGAACGGAGTTACAACGATCCAATATTATATAAAAATATATAATTTTTCACTCACCTTTCTAGCTTTTCAAATCTGCAGATCTAATCCCTGTTACTTCAGTTTGACTCCCTTTATTCTCCCTATTTGAATACAATTACTATAAGCATACATATATCTATTGGAAATCTAGATATGAGAAGAGATTTAGATTTAATTTAAATTTGGATCTGGATTTATAATTTACTTTGGCTTTGACTATTTGATTCGAACCTATTCTTTTTCTCAATTATCCTCTGCTATTCTCCACTTATATATAAACTATAACTGTATTTAAAATTAAGAGTTTGTGGAAAATAGAAAATGGCAGAACTTCGTCGTCACTCCAAAAACTATAACTACGACTTTTTATTTCGTTGATTTCTTTATTTTATATGTTATCCTCCAGATTTACACTAATGTTAATTATTGTTAGAGGTTAAGCAACATTATCCATCTGTTAACTCTAACAGATGTTAGTTAATGGTAGTTAATTATTTTTATTTCCTTAATTACATGTATGATTATTTTCGATTTGAAAACTTCATACATTAATAGCCTTTTAATTTGAACTCCGATTAGAAAACTTTATATATCAAAATTGATCAGAAAATCATCAAAAACTCAGTGGTGCAACTTTCGTAGCCAAACTCTAACGTTTGTAAAAAAAATTACTTTTTGAAATTGCTATTTATTAATTACTTTTCGTTAAAATTATGGGGTGTTACATATGAAGCGGGGTAAGTGTTGAGGATCCAAACCATTTCTTAGCTAATAGAGAAATGATATTTAAGTGGGAAATACGGAAATTTTGATCTGTATGCGACACTGTAGAAGATACGTACCCAATCTCTCTCTTTTAATTTAAAATTAAAAATTAAAACTCAAAAGTAAAGCACTTCAAGAAATAAAAAAAGAGTGAATTGGAAGGAGCTAAGGAGCGATTGAAGAGAATGAAAAGGCTATAGAATAGCAAGAGACTAGAGCTCAGGGTAGGAAACAGTTTAGAGGTAGCCGAATCGAGAGCAGTTGCTAATGATGATGGTGAAGTCGATGAGTAATTTCCCACTCAAACCTCTCAAGCGCCAACGATTAAAATATTTTTTATTATAGTTTTTTATATGTGATTTGGGGATGAATGGGATTCGACTATTAATTTTTGAATCTAAATTTCTTTTTATATGTTTGTAAATTGTTTTTTCGATTTGTGGATATTAAGACAACTTTTCTATAAATCATGAATCTGATTTAGATCTAGTGGTTGATTTGGGAAGACCAACGTCGATATGTCAATTTCTATGATGATATAGTAAAATCGGAAAAATACGTTGATAAAGGAGTTTATGTTGTGACTTAAATACATTTGTGCCAACGAAAACAGCATTGGGCGAGATTTATAGCATCCAGCTTCATAATCGTACTAGAAGAGATAAAATAGGAAATGTGCTGAGGAAAAGTGTATCCATGACGGTGAAAAAACATAGAGAAGGTATAAAGTAGGAAAAATTTATGGTTGACAAAATAATTGATGTAGAGGGAATAAAGTAGGGTGGACTAGCTGTATTGAGAAAGTGATTCAATATAAGATGACCAATCTAAAGAAAGACTGAATGATATGCATGGATATCACTCGAGTAACCAATGACAAATCCCGATTAAAATATTTGATTTGCATGGAAATGATTTATGCAAAAGATTGTTCGTGGCATTAAGAATTCATCTTGTATATCAGGTGATGGTTCCTTTTGTGGGTGAAATGCTAAAGTATAAGCAATTATACGTGATTATGAGATATGAGGAGTCCTAAAAGGCATTCAAATGACGGGGAGTAAAGTGGGTAGAATGAGTGGAGTGATGAATCATTTTTAAAACCTAGTAAGTAATGTGCTAGGAGGTCAGTGAGTTTGGGTAGGCTCCCCTATGATAATGCTTAAGAAAATATGGGAGTTGATTGCTAAAAATGGACAATGTTGGGCCTAAAAGTGGTACAACACCCAAAGTCCTGTAGAAAAATAGAAATCTAGTAGAAAATATTAAAAAATAGGGAAAACACCAAGACTTTTAAAGTGGTTCAGTAATCTCTGGCCTATGTCCACTGTAGTTTATTGATTGAGAGTCACTAGTACAAGGGATTGACAAGTTCTTATAGCCAAGAACAACTAACAATATCTATCTTGGTGACTATGGTGAGGAGAGATAGAAGATGAAGATAACAGAACAACCAAAAGTCCTTCTCCAGTTGTTATAGGGGTTGTATTTAAGGGAAACTATCAAGCATAACTGAAGGCCCACAAAACACTAAGTCCAAATCTAGATCCAAGAACATAGGAGGGGTAGACGGAGCCCCTCGGACTGTATATTTGGTGCCGACCAAAAGTGATCAGTAACGACCTCATTTTTAGATAAGGGAATTTCCCTTCTTCCTTCCTTTAGTTTTATATCCCTAATCCATTGTGTTCCGAGAGGTTCTGGTATCACTTGTACTTGTCTACTTTCTTTCATAATTCCTTTAGAGTTGTTTACCTATTTCTTATAAAATGTACCTCAAGACGATCACACAAGCCATATTCACTATAGCATAGGTGACCCACTAGTGCCAAATCGGTATCGAATAGATCGACTCAGTACCGAGTTATTCCCTTAGCTCCAATTTCTCTCCAAACTCTTAAGACCATTCTTATTATTCCTATATAAGCATGTTCCCAGGTTTGTCAATCGTTTCATCTTCATCTTGACGTTCAGATCCGAGTGAAATTCTGTTTGCTTGCCCTCCAAAATATGTTTATATTGGAAAAAAGTGCTTTGGAACAAATAAGCATTTACTATTATCCATGTATGTCAGTCGGTTATCCAAGAGTTGGTTCGAACGTTATCTCCATTCGTGGATATCCCTTCAATTGCTTTAAGTAGTAGAAATTCCATTCCCAATACCAAGGACAAGATCGGCATTCTAGAGATTGTTCTACACCTAGCAAGGTACACACTTCCTTTCCCTTGCCTCTTCTCCAATTTTTGTCCAAAAATTCATCTCGGTACTGAGTGCTTCTTCTCAGTATCGAGCACATTTGCACTCATCGAGTAAACTTTATACTTGGAACTTAAAGAAATTCTCTCACTTTTTTCCTTCGGTAATTCGTGCCTAAACCACTTCCGCTATAGAGTCCTCTGTAGTCCTACTCCTCCACCTGCAACCGATCGACGTTGCCTTCTTGACGTCGCCACCGACGCCCTTATGCTGCCTCCAACTCCTTGACGTCACCACCGCTCTTCAATCATCATTTTCGACCATTCTATCAAATTTAACAGTTCATTACCGACCTCCTATGCTTCCGTACACGAACCCAGATCTCCATTAGCTAATGTTGATAGCGCCTCCACGTCATGGCAATCGACGTTGATGATATTGGCTTGGGCGATTTCGTTGAGTGTTCAGTTGAAGCGACTCCTAATCTCTCCTAAGATTGTCTCAGGTCCAACCTAGAGCACACTCGGGTTTGACTTGTGGTGTGCTTAAGAGATGGAATCAATTACCAAAACTCAAGTTTATGCATTGCAAAGTCTTTGATTCGCTCTGACCAGCACTTGATCGGTCAAACATCGTTGCTCGAATACCAATAAGACGGTTCTTTTCCAATGAATGGCCATATTGAACTGTTTCGTTGTTTGAATGATTCCATTGCAAAGCATTTCCAATTACATCACTTCTCATGTGTGAGAAAAAGGTGGTCTATAATACAATGTGAAATGGATCTTAAGGCTATTTATACACTAGAGGGTGTAAAGTGTGTATTTCTACTATTTAAAACTTACTTACGAATTTAAAACTTACCTACTCAAAATGCAAACAAAATAATGATAATCACAGAATAAGTAAGTAGTATGGAATAAAATAACTAACACCAGAAATTTTTATACTGGTTCAGATATCCAATCCTACATCTAGTCATGCACTACACTGTACAAAATTCCACTATCACCACTTGCTTTCCATGGGTGGCAATAACATATTTACAATCTTGATTTCATGGGGTACAAGATGCACCCTCTTTATTACCGGGCTACAAGACTGTGCAGTTAAATCGTTTAGCAGTTCTATAGCAGTGGAGATGCATAAAGTTATAGTGGGGATAAAGTTGGAATATAGCGGAAAATAGCGGAGGTGTAAAATGCTTCATTATATATAAAACTGGATATTTAAAGTAAATTTATTTTAATTATCACATCATTTCTATAGGCAAAAGAAATATTGTTAAACTTATATAACAAAACCAAATAATATCATAATTTATGCAGCCCATATATAGTGATTTAGTGATTATAATACATTTATAACTTATATTGAGCAATTATGCCTTAAAATTAGGTATCTACCCTAACTTTGTTGATTTAGTTTATAAGAGAACTAGTCAAATCAACATTTTTATATTAATGTTGCTAAAGCATATGCTAAAAAGCCTTGATTTAGCGGGTATAAAGAAAAATAGCGGGGCTTAAAGTGGATCTACTGTTTAATAGTGCTAAATTAAAAAAGCATAGCAGTCAAAGAGCACTATGTGCTATAGCGAGGATTTTGCGGGGCTTTAGCGAGGCTTTAACTGCATAGCTATAAGATCACCCTCTTGATTTCACAGGCTACAAGAACACCTTCTTCTCTTTACAATCAACTGTAGAGTATGACAAATAGTTGTATCTTCATTACAGATTCTTGCAGACTCGGTATAATGGTTCTATAGACCTCCAATAACAATATATCTTTGAACTCTTTGAGAAATATGATGAAATCAGATAGAGTATGATTTGAATTCAAGTACAAATTCTCCAATCTTGTGTGGTTTGCAAAACCTTGAAGAATTGGAGTGAAAGGGTATGGATTTGCAAAGAGAGTGGAAGAATATGTAATGGATCTTTCTCACAAAAGTATGGAAATGAAAGAGTAAGAGAAAATGAGAATGTTATGTTGTAAATTTCATTTTTTGGAGCCATTATATAGTGGTTGAAGAGACATGTCAATTGATGAAGGGATGGAGGGAAAATCCCCTTGTTTGAATTAAAAAAAAACCAGAAAAACTGTCGATTTATTGACATACTTGGGGGATATCTCAAAATACAGTGTTCCTGGTTTTTAGATTACAAAGTTCTTCAGTTTGTGGATTTTTCTGATTCGATTGATGTCAATGGTTGATGATCTTTAAGTATAATTGTCATGGGGTCTTTAACAATGATTCTAAGATTTAAACAACTACTTATATCTTCAAATATCTCTATCGTTATAGCGTTTGTGTTTCATTCTTCTTCATTCAGTTTTGTTCTTCCATTTGCTCTAATTAATCTTTATATATATATATGTATGTATGCATATGTATATGTATATAATCCATTTGTCTCCACTGGTTTCTTGTTTATCCCTGTAAAATATCTCCATAATATATCTAAAAGTACTGCACAATTCAGAGATATGTTAGTAGTAATATTTATATAGTTGTTCATCAAAATCAATACTTAGGGGATCTGCTCTCTCCCCTTCTGTTTGTGCTGGTTGTTGATGTTTTCAACAGAACGAACAAATTTGTGATTTCCGACAACCTTCCATTCGACATTAGTCTTTCTAACTATAACCTGACCATCTCTAATATTCAGTTTGCAGATGATACCATCATGTTTTCTCTACCCACTCCATCCTGTATTCACAGCCTCAAGCTTCTTCTCTATTCTTTTGAATTGGTCTCTGGTCTCTCTATTAACTTTTCCAAAAGTTCGATCATCATGCTCGGTGGTTCTGACTACATCGGTCCTGATGTTGATCTGGCTCTTAACTGCAAACTGGCGCACTTCCCTATCTCCTACTTAGGCATCCCCATTCACTCCTCCAAACTTCAGCGTTTTGACTGGCATCATGTTATTTCCCAAATATCTAGTCATTTAACTACCTGGAAAGCCTCTTCCCTCTCTAAAGTGAGTAGACTTATGCTTGTTAAATCCATCTCTCCACTATCCCAACCTACTGGCTATCCATCCATAAAGCTCCCAATTGGGTGATCAGATCCATTGACAACCTCATCCGCTCCTTTCTTTGGCATGGCTCCCAAGTGAACAACTTAGTTAAATGGTCTTCTTTATGTAGGTTTATTTCTCAGGGGGGTCTAGGTGTCCCTCATATCAAACTCTTTAACTTGGCCCTTCTAGCAAAATGGATATGGCATTACTTTACTGACAAATCACCTATCTAGAAATGTTGGATCCTATTTAAACAGTACAATTCAAATCCCTTTCAGATCCTTCATTCCAACCCGCTTGGGTCTCTATCGCCTTTTTGGTCTGGTGTCATGAGCTCTACTTCCTGGGTTAATAATTCTATCTTCATTTAGATAGGGAATGGTTCCTCCTGCAGCCTCTGGTTTGATTCTTAGCACAATGACTCCCCCTTCTATCTCTCCTCCCCTGACTTATTCACCATTGTCTCTAACCACTTCACTACCATCTTGGAGGCTATTCACTCAAGTTCCATATGCTTTCAATCTAATCATGCTATCACTGGCCTTGCTCTCTCCCAACTTCTTCACCTCCAATCCTTGCTCTGCAACCTTGGGACTTCCTCCTCCGTCGATCGATATTTCTAGGGCCTCAAGTCCAATGGTTCTTTCTCTATTAGATCAATCTATTCTCACCTCTCAGACTCTGGTAGGCACTTCTCTTTTCCCCGTCTCTGGGAATGCGAAATTACCTCGAAATTCCATATGTGGCTTCTTGTGCATGAGAAGATCAATTCCAAAGATAGACTTATCCGTAAAGGCATGCATATTAATCCTTCATATGTCCTATGCTACAACGCCCATGAGAATATCAAGCACATCTTCTTTGACTACGACCTTGCCTTCTATATCTGGTCTACTTTAGCTCTCCATCTTCTCAGTTTCATCCCCTCCACTAGCTCTTTCTTCGATCATTGGCAGTACAACTCCTCCTCTCCTAATACTGACATCTTCTTCTCAGCATTTAGCTGGGTGATTTGGTTTGAAAGAAACTGTAGATGCTCTAACAACGCTGCTCGTTTCCCACTGCAACTATGCTATAAAATTGCTTATTATTTCTCTATTTGGATAGGAGGTTTCCCTCCCCCTCCTCTAAGCCTGATGCTTGGCCCTACTACTTCTAATCATGAATCTGTGGATAGCTATGATGCGCCTACCCTATGGACTGTAGTTGATACTAATCGCTCTGATGTTGGCCCTTATTGCTTTCATCTTGGTACTTGATTCTTCATGCATGCCTGATGATCTCGTTTCGTAGCTACCGGTGCTGTTTGATCTGTGTATAAGGTAGTCTTGCTTTATGTCTGTTTATTTTTGATGATTTGTGTGTCTGTAATTTTGTCTTAATTAGTACTCTATTTTTGATATGGTTACTGGTCAGTCCCGTTGATTGGAAAACTCTACTTTACTATCTATATATCTTATGTTGGCCATGTAGTCGCGCACTACACAACCATTTCCTCAAAAAAGAAAATCAATACTTAGGATATTAATAATCTCCCCATTTTTGGCAATGACAACCATATAAATATTTGAGAGATAAAATAAAATATATTTATATTTGACTCCCCTAGCTTTATGCACTCCCCATATCATTTTGCCTAGTATATCTATACATTTTCTCCCCTTTTGTCATCAACAAAAAGGTACAAAAAAGAACTGCTTAAGCACAACTTGACAATATGTATAGAGTTTGTTTGTATATATATGTATGTGTGTGTATAGAACTCATGAAGGTAATCAAAATCAATACAAAGCATGAAATAAATTTATCAAGTAAAACATTTAAAATAAGAGGAGTTTTAGAAATACCAATGTTGCCAATGCCAATAACATATCCTTTTGAATTTTATCCATGGTTCACAATTTCACCATCTTTGTATATAATGTCGCTCGGTATCTATGGATTTCTTGTCTTATGCTTTGAACATCTACTGTCCAATATCCATTTCTCTTTCTTTATATTTGTTGCGTTGTTCGGTACTTGAAAAATATAAAATATGTCCACTAGAACCTTATTTCATTTTGCGGTCCATGAGATTAAATTTTGGGAAGCCAAACCCATGAAATATTTTAATACCGTTTTATAATATAATTTTCTTTTTTATTATCTAACCTTCTAAGAACCCATTAATTAATGAACTTATTTGGAGGTTTAACTTTAATTTTCGAAGTTTTGGTTTGAACTTGGTACCTATAACAACTATAGAACTTTGACTACTGTTTTTCTTTGATTTGGGCTTAGCGGTGTATCCAAGTCCATGTTTATTATTGGAGGGTTTAGATGCAAATAATAAATTTTCTAGATTACCCTTCCCTTTGTTGAATTTATCAATATTAGTTTTCATTTTATCAATATCTTTATTACAGTTAAGAACAACATTATCCAGAGATGTTACTTTGTCATTTAGATTAGTGATCTCTGACTTCATTGAAAGATTTTCTGATCTTAGGGATTCATTTTCACTTTTCAATTTTTCAAACTTTCAACTTTTAAATCCTTTTCATCATTACGTCCATTAAGTCTTTCAATTTCATCTTTTAGACATTGTTTTTCTTTGGTTAACATTTCATTGAACATTTTTAATGTGTCTATCTCTACTAAACTGATCTTGTACCCTTTTCTAAGAATTTATATCCCTTATACATATCATTTAAAACATTCATAATTTCTTCATTAGAATTCCATACCTGGTCATCATTTGCCATGAAGCATATGTTAGGATTTTTAGTTTTTGAATCACTACTACCTGAGGATGTATCTGAATCATCCCATGTTGCATGGAAAGCCTGTTTCCTCTTCTTATTGAAAGTGTTTGAAGAGTATGTTGATTTCTTTAGTTTTGAACAATCTCTTTTCAAATGACCGGTTTTATCACATTCGAAACACTTAACAACAGTTCTATTTCTAGGATTAACTGTATAGTTGTTAGTTTTTGATATGTTTCCTATATTTTAAGAATTTCTTGAAATGCCTGGTCATGAAATCAATTTTCTCATCATCACCATCTAGTTCATGATTGTCGTTTGTAGCATTGAGTGCTAGTGATTTCTTCTCATTTGCTTGATTCTCTTTTCTAACCTGCAACTATACTTCATAGGACATTAGATTGCAAGTTAATTCTTCTATTTTTATAGTACTAATATCATTGGCTTCTTCAATCATTAGAGTCTTCCGATCTCATTCACTAGAAAGTGAATTCAAGATCTTTCTGACTTGGTCCTTTTCAATAACATTCTTTCCTAATGATATGAATGCATGTAATATATCCTGAAATCTAGAATACATATCAAAAATGGATTCATTTTGTTTCATTACAAACAGTTGAAATTGTTAGTTAACACAGACATCTTTATCTGTTTTACTTTGCTAGTTCCTTCATCTATGACTTAAAGTGTTCTCCAAATTTCATATGCACTTTTATCAATAGACACTCTGTTAAACTCATTTTTATCTAAAGCATAAAATAAAGTATAAATAGACCTTGAATTATTGAATGCGGTGTCTTTTTATCGCTGGTCCATTGTTCATAATTAATTTTTGGCTCAGTATACTCTGCTTGGGCAATGTTCCAAATATCCAAACCATTAGACTGTAAATAAATTTTTATCATAGGTTCCCAATAAGCACAATTACTACCATTAAATAGCGGGGGTCTAGTAGTAGATTGTCCTTCTACAAAAGTGTTAAAGAAAGTGTTTCTAGTTTTATTAGCCATTTATACTTCTCAAAAATTAAGTTATGAATTTTTGAAAACTAGTTGCTTTGATACCAAATGTGGAGAAATGAGTGGTCTATAACACAATGCAGAATGGATCTTAAGGCTATTTATACATTAGAGGGTGTGAAGTGTGTATTTCAATTATTTAAAAGTTATAAATTAAAAACTTTATCTACTTAAAATGCAAACAAAAACAAATAATCATTGAATAAGTAATAAAGTAAGATGCAATAAAATAAATAGCATCAGGAATTTTTATATTGGTTTGAATATCCAATCCTACATCCAGCCATGCACTACACTGTACAAAATTTTACTATCACTACTTTCTTTCCATGGGTGGTAAGAACCACTTTAAAATCTTTATTCATGGGCTACAAGATGCACCCTCTTGATTTACCAGGCTACAAGATGAACCTCTTGATTTCACAGGCTACAATATCATCTTCTTCTCTTTAAAATCAATAGTAGAATATGGCAAGTAGTTGTATCTTCAATATAGATTCTTGTAGATTTAATACAATGATCCTATAAACCTCCAATAGCAATATATCTTTGAACTCTTTGAGGAATATAATGAAATCAAAGAGAGGATGATATGAATTCAAGTATAAATTCTCTAATCTTGTGTGGTTTTCAAATCCTCGAAGAATTAGAGTGAAAGAGTATGAATTTGCAAAGAGAGTGGAGGAATATGTAATTGATCTTTCTCATAAAAGTATGGAAATGAAAGAATAAGATAAAATGAGAATGTTATGATGTAAATTTCATTTTCAGAGCCATTATATAATGTTTGAAGAGACATGTCAATTGGTAAAGGGAGGGGGGAATCCCTTCATTTGAATTTTAAAAAACCGTCGATTTGTCGACATACTTTAGGGGGAGATACGTCGACATACAGTGTTCTAGATTTTCATATTTCAAAGTTCTTCAATTTGTGGATTTTTTTGATTCTATTGTGGTCAATGGTTAATGATCTTCAAGTATAATTGTCATGTGGTCTTTAACAAAGAATCTATGGTTCAAACAACTACTCATATCTTCAAATATCTATGTCATTACAATATTTTCATTTCATTCTTCTTCAATCAGTTTTGTTCTTCCATTTCCTCTAATTAATCTTCACACACACATATATATATATATATATGTGTATATATATAATTCATTTTCTTCCACTAAGTTCATTTTATTTTGAAAAATGTCTCCATAGTATACCTGAAAGTACTGCACAACTCGAAGATATGTTAGTAGTAATATTTACATTGTTGTTCATTAAAATCAATACTTAGGGTATAACACTATGTTCCTGTAAGAGAAAAACTTCCACGTCACTCTGCACAGTGGTTATGTTATCGGTTATCCGACAATAACGGTAAGATCCGATGCATAGTTCCATCATGCGATGTGACTCATTTTTCTAGCACGAGCAAACTATCTACACAGGATGGTTCATTCGTCGTGCACAAGACATTGGACTCACACTACATAGATTAACACTTCTACTTACCCTGGTCGATGTTTAGAATCTGATTGGTCAACACACGTCAACATCCATTTGATTCCGAGCCCCGATTACACGGGTATTAATTTGAAATTGAAATCTGAAATAAAACATACCTGACCCTGTTGAATGCTAAGTTTTCCTATCTTGAATGACTTTTCACTCACCTAGATTTCAAGTTGGCACTGGGTCGTCAACTCCTCCCGAAGCCAGTCTACTATAACTCAAGCTTCAACTTCTTCACCTTTTGGACATAGGCATTCAATCACCGCCGAGCTTTAGAGAAGGATAGTGCTAGTGGAACCAATGCAAGATCTACCTCCTCCTTTGAATGAAAATATCGGCTTAAGAGTTCTGGATGACCCTCCTGAACAATCGCCAATGATCCTAACCGCAAAGATGCTCTGCAATATATGTCAGTAGCATGGTATTTCTGAGGATGGCGTCTTACTTCCAACGAAAATCCAGTAGCCACAAAATCCTCCGATGGGTTATACAGCGTGCAATAGATACATATGTTTAGGCGACACCGTACTGCCTTTCAATCTGTTCATGTGCATGATTCTCCAAGAACTTGGGTTAGCTTTGTCCTAAATTCATCCCAATGGATATGCACTTCTAAGCTCCTTGTACGTGTTATTTATGAACCAATTCTGACGACCTCCAAACTTCCGGGAGTTGACTCACATTCTTAGTTTCAAGCATTGGCGTGATTCGCCATCCTTTATGATCATTGAGGCCTGGTGCCGTTGTAAGGTCATCGAAGAGCTCCACAACAAAATGTTCATATTTCAAGAACGAGTACTTCTTTGGTCGATGCCCATACAGCTTTAATAGGCCCTGGCTTTCTGATAGTATGATTTCTTTTCCTCTTGCTTCTCTCCGCGCTTAAATTTCCAACATCCAAGTGTTTAACTTTTGTCCAATTTCTTGATAGATATCCCTGCTCGAGACACGAGTAATGAGCATGTCGAGACTTTGAAAACTCTTATGAGGGTTAGTTTCCAATGTCGAACCATGGGTTACCTTTTATTGAACGAGAACCTTCAACGGTGTAATTTGCCACATCCTGAACGCTTCACTGTTGTCGCAATCACTCCTCCAAGTAGTTTTAGAATGCCTACCCAATCTTCATCTCTCACTCATGGCTTTGGTGATAATCCTTTATGGTAAATTGAAGGTCCATCAGGGATGGCAATAGTCGATGAGTCAGTCGATAGAGCAACGGAAGGGCCTACTGCCAGCAAAGTTAGAAGAGAAGGATATGAATGAGATGGAATGCTAATGATTCCAGAAGAAAGTGAGGATGAGGGAAGAAGAGAGGGAAAAGAAGAGGTGAGAGAAGAATAATAAGAGGAAGAAATGGAAGAAGAAGAGAGCACCAAGAGAGGTGACAATGACTACGATATTAGTCTAGAGGGAGACGAATCGTGTAGCGAGACGTCTCCTGAAGGCATCGAACTTCATGCCTCGCTCAGCCAAAATGTGTTATCATCAAATCTCCCAAGAAATACAAAGAACCAAGCACAACACCACTAACCAAGGTGACTCTTCCAACCGGTTCTTTTGAAGATATATGTTACCATCGGTCTTCACTTCAACCTTGTCGAAACCATGAAGAATATAAAAGATTGTTTCACAAGGGATGATAGCATTAACAAAACCTTTCAAATGGGTCGAAGGGATGCTTCAGCCACAAGTTAGATAAGCTGAGCGCTTTCGAAGGGGTCGAAAGGTGACAGAGCCATCCTTTCGCTTCAATGAACCCCTTTTGAAACAGTAGCTTCGGGTGCACGAAGACGTTTCGAATGAGTTGAGGAACACTTTTCGAGGGCAACAGATTACAAGCTTTCATATACACATCAAACCTTTCGAAACAGTGGTTTCGCCTTCATTCACATTCCATAGAAGAACGCTTGGCCAGAGCTACCCTTTTGAAAGCATAAATTAGCCTTTCGAACCGGTTGAGACCGTTCACAGTTATAAAGGAAAGCTTACTTGGGAGGATGAGGTTCTGCATCAATAAACAAAATGCCTTCGAAAGCTACCTTCTGCATTTAAGCTTTCAATGTCCAAACTCCTTCGAAGCCCCAAAGATTCACCTATCATCAAAATCGAAAGCCTATACCCATTACCACTTGCAACAGCATATCAACAATAAAGTGGAGAGCACATCCACCCCCTTTGATGAAGTCGAAAGCAATCAGGTTCCATTGGAAGCGAAGAAGAAGGGCGCCTTAACTTAGCAGCGGCAAAAGGTCATCAAAGCACCACTTTTGACTAAGTTGAAAGGTCTAACCCGTGCCTATAAATAAGACCCTTGGGTTACTGTTCAGAGGATCTGATTTCATTCACTCCATACTTGTACTTTATTGAATTTGTAAACCCTAATTCTAAAATTAGATTGGGGATTTAGCAAACCTAAAGTCACCTCAACCACATCGAAAGGAGGTTCCGATATGATACTTAACCAATTCAACTAATTCGAAAGGTATTATAAAACGGGATTAAGGTGTTTCGACCTTGTCGAAAGATTATATAAAAAGGAGTTTCAATTGTTGCAACCTATTCAAAAGGCGGATTTAAGAGAATCGAAAGATTTTAATTATCTTTATCTGATCAAAAGGTGGTTTCGAAGGGATCACTCACACTTTAAACTTTGCTTTGGGGTTTTTGGAAGTTTTCTTGTTAACATTTTTGGCGCTAGAAGGAGGGCTTGAACCTCCGCCCTTGTTGAACTTTCAACTTCATTTTCCACTAACCATATCCTATTATAAGCTTACCTACTTTAGACTTTACACCACTATGTTTAATAAAATTAAAAGGTCCGAACAAGGATCCTCAGAGCCAATTTAGTTGGATACTCCCTTAGAATAGTCAAAGATTCTGAACTACATGAGGAGCAAATATTGAGATTGGAAGCTTTAAGGATCATAAATAAAAAGAGAGCTGAATCTTATGACCCAGACAAATGGAGCATAAACCTCTTTCACATTGGCCCCACACTTATCTTTGCCTTAGGGAGAACAAAAGATAAGAGTAATAACTTGTTTGACCAAATGAAGAAAATAATTCAACTCTATACCAAAGGCACTATCTTTGAGGAGGGGATAATGGCTGATTACAACACCGTTGCACAACAATGAATCAAGCAACAAGTGGGACATTGCATACATTTGAGCTTCAAAAGGTTTTGGAAAGGAAATTGGTCGTTGAGGGTGAAGCTTTAGAACTAAGTAATAAAAAATATAGAAACCATCCTCAAAAGACAAGTTTCAAGTCGAGACTCCCTAAGGAATGCAACTTGACTACATCAATTGAGAATGTTTATATGCTAACCAAGAAGGAACTCAACTATTGGCCATCCCAAAAGAAAAAAACTAAATATGAAAGGAATCGAGGAGGATCCTATTACCACTATCACATGATGAATGGGCATGAGACAAATCAATGTAGAGCACCTGAAGGAATGGTGATCAACTTTTTAAGACAAGAAAAATCAATAGATTTGTAAAGAGATCCTAGTCGAATTCAATAAAGCACCACTTTTCTAAGAAAAATCTACATGGTCGGGAGTAGAATTCTCCTTAAACTTGAAAATTACCTTAAACGATCAAAGCTTTAGTCCGTGTCTAGTTGGCCAGGTCAAAGCGCCTCTTGGAGTGAGGTTAGAGTAAGCCTTTAACCACGCCACGCTATAGCTAGGTTAAAGCATCGACAAGCCCTTGATCGCGCACTCTATGGCCAGATCAAGGCGCCTTCTGGAGGGAGGCTAGAGTAAGTCTTTATCCGTGCCACGCTATGGCCAGGTTAAAGCATCAACAAGCCCTTGATCATGCCACGCTATGACCAGGTCAAGGCACCTCCTGGAGGGAGGATGGAGTAAGCCCTAGGTCTGGCCATACTATGGCCTGGCCAAGGCACCGAACAAGCCTTCAATCCCACCTAAGGCCTGGCTGGAGCACCTCCTGGAGGGAGGTTGGGTAAGTCCTTATGTCTTGCTTGTGGATAAGCTTACCAAGCGCACCAAACAACAACGGACTAAGACGTCCAAGCAAAAGAAGTGGCATATTAAACAATAATAACAACGGATTAAGATGTCTGAGCCCGAGAAGCGGCATATCGAACAATTACAACATGCAAGGTCTAAAGGGTGGCATATGTCAAAAGAATCAAAACCCAAAGAGCGGTGTAGAACGGAAGGCTTAAATAAGAATCTACAACCTCCGACTGGTTGCCAAAAGAGAATTTCAGAACTTCACTTATTAATAGCCGAATCTGGGTTTCGGGTCTTTTACTATTAATCTCTGGTCTTCATGATAACCGAATCTGGGTTTTAGGACTCTTAATATTAATTTCTGAACTTCACTCATGCCCGAATCTGGGCTCTGGACTTCTATTATGGAGACATTTATCATGGATTTCTGGCTATTGTTCACTAATACCCGAATTTGGGTTTCGGGTCTTATAACTTTTGAATTACACTTGTTAACACCAGAATCTGGGTTTCGGATCTTCTATGATAAAGATTCCTAATCTTCTATGATTTATTTTTAGATGATAATTTTTGGACTTTTACTAAACAATTATTATTGACTTTCTATTAATTATTTCTAAAAGAGGAATTTCTAAACTAGAATTGTATTTCTGATTCTCTGTGATTAGATTTTTGGTATTCTATCAATATAACTGGAGTCGGATTCCGGGTTCTCTCTCATCATTACCAAAGATGGGTTTCAAGACATTCAATCGTATCCAATTATGGAATTACTTCTCACTTATTATCGTTATTTTCACATAATGATCTGCTAACTTCCATTTCTGGGATCTTTTAATTCCTAATACTATCACTAATGATGTGGACAAACTACTGAACATATTCATATATAGATTTCAAGTTAATGATAGAAAATATTATTTACTTTGTACTTTTCAGGAAAATGAGATCAACAAGGAAGACTGAATGGGTCAGCAAATACAAAAACCATAGTCCGAGTTATCAGAAGGCAGATTTAGAAATAACACTGTATGAAAAGACTACAAATCAGGTCATATTTACATAATTTACATAATTATTTACAAGTATACAGCCCAAGTATATGTTTCACAAGTCATGAATAGCCTTATCTAGATTTTCAACAATTAAAGGAATAACGATATGCCGAATTGCTATACAAAGAATCTCTTTAAGCTTCTTTTCCTTTTTCTTTATATCATCAGCATCATCGATGGAATCAATACGAGCCTTTAAAGCATGGTAGAGAGCTTTGTTGGCACCTTTAAGGGTTTTGTCCTGTCTCTCTAAATCAGTAATGCACTTTTGAAGAGTATACTTTTCATGTTCAAGTCTTTGAATTTTAACTGCATATTAATTAATGCGTTGTGAGTATCTCGCCTTCTGTTGATCATCAAAATATCTCATCATTTCAAATTTCACCTTCCTACACAATCCACCTACTACTTTCTCGTCTAAACCTGGAGGAGGATTTTTCGTAATAGGAAATTTTTGAATTGCGCAAGAGAAGAAGACCTTGTTGATTTTATGAAAGATGAGGTGATTGGAGAAGTCGGTAAATCGATATTTGGAATGTTTCCCCTCATGATGAATTCCAACGATTTGCATTGAGCTTGATTGTCTTTTAACTTAATCTCCAAATCGCTTATCTACTGAAGAAGCTCAAACATCTTATGATCAAAATCAATCGAAGGATACGATTTAATTTGGCGCTTCAATATGGAAATTGTTTCATTCTTATTCTTGATGTCCACTTCAAGATTGGCGATCTAATCATTGAGGTTTCTCACAATTATCTTTTTAAGCAAATATCTCCTATGTCATTCCAATGCTTCGACATTGCCTTGAAAAGGAGTAGATAGAGGATCCTTCAGTAAACGCCTCTTTTCAACATTCGCAATCAATCTATCACTAATGCTGGTAAAGGGAGATAAGGAATTTGATGAGAGCGGTGTAATAGCTAGCCGTGAGTCCTATTTAAACAAAAAACAAAGTCATGACTCAAATAACCAATTTCAGTTATTACAATAATTGAAATTACAACTCAAGAAGAAATAAAACAAAAGGTAAAATTTCATTATTATAATCAAATACTTGCTTTATTACACTTAAAGTTGAAAAATAGCATTTTTGACTTTGTTCAAGGAATTAGCTGAAAGAGTAACTGTCGAATCGAAGGGGGCATTAAATCCTTCCGGGGTAATAACTGGAAGATATTTGCTATAGTCCTATTCCCCGGCAGGAGGACTATCATGAATGCATATTAATTTTGTATGATATATTCGAATTTCCTTGAGAAGCTTTTCTTTTTCTTCACCAAGAAAATCGAAACGAAGGCGAGGATGTTCCATGTAAAGTCTCTACAGGTCTCTAAGAAAGCAGTATCTAGCCAATTTTGAGGATTTCAAGAGCGAAGCCTTTTCTAAATATTCTCTTCTTAATTTTACATATTTGCTTAAATAATCTCTAGAAACAAGGCTGCTTGAGAAACATTTATTCTGTGATAATGTAATAAAATACAACTAACTATAAAGGGAAACTAATAAAGGAAATTTACATTACATAATTACAAATGTTCATCCAGTTCATACAAAACTGATTTTTTGAATAATTCAAAAATGAATTTATCATTATAATATTTGAGTTTTCCTAGAGGTAACTCATGAGGAATTGATTTGACTCGCTGTAAATTCAAGCAAGCCCCGGGATGTGGATCAGACCCAAATTCATCTAAATATCTCCTATGAAGATGCCTGAGTAAACCCCCATTAAAATCACCCAAATATGGAAAATCTACGGTAGGGAGTCTGCAATAAGCTTTGTATATGAAGTCTACTAGGATGTCCCTTTCTTCAATCAACATCCAAAAGAGTGCTATTAATTCCTAGTCCTCTTCCAAAAGTTTGCCATATCGAAGGCATGCCCTCTTCAATCGGGGGGCATCTTCTTGGTCTTTAAAGGACGCTAACACTACGACACTCTTATTAAGCTTATAATACTTGTCAAAGAGTGCATTATGTTCTTTTATTGCTTATCTAACTCTATATACAAGCTATGTATTTCTGCTTTTTTTCTTTCAAGCTTTGTTTAAAGTTGGATAGATTTCTTCTTTATCTAAAATAAAAAGATGTCAACTATTATTATCTTGGAAGTGAAAGCCATTTGGAAAAAGAATCGCATACCTGAGAAACAGGAATGGAAGTTTATGGAGTCTGTTTTTTCTCCCCTTGATCTCCAGCATCAATATTGGCAGCTTCTTCGTGGAGATCAGAAAGCTTAGGAAGTTCAGTTTGGTTTCCTTCATGGCCACTAGGATTAGGGTTAACATTGTTTGAAGCCCAGAAATGTCCTCTCCATCCCCTCCATGGGAACCAGCATGATCACTACCATTGCCGCTTGAACCTCGATCTTTGTCCCCATTGTCAGGATTATCATCGTCGTCATCTTTTTTGCCTTCTTCGGCAACAATCTCATCATCATCATTTTCTTCATTGAAATCAAAATCTACTTCTATAGAGGGGACTTCAAAAGATAAAATTTTGACGGCATCAATCTCTTCTCTCTCGGGGACTTCGATTCTTTGCTCCATTTCATTGACTTTATCCATGAATCTTTTGACTAGAGCAGGATCGAGTGAGGGGAAGCTTAAGTCTGGACATTTTTCAATGTTGTCGGAATAAGAAAGCATCAGAGTGTCCTCATAAGAATTCACGATGATGTCATTGAGGGATGTGCTCAGAAATTGTGACAACGTTTGCTTGACTTCAGAGATAATATTAATGGCCATTTTTAAAGAATTTTTCTTCTTCTTCAGCTTCTTCTTAAGAGAAGATTCTTTAGCAAGCATCCGAGCCTTCTCTTCATCAGACTCTTTTAAAGCCATTTTTAAAGCTAAATTCTCATTGGCTAAAAGTTGTCTTGCCTTCCTTTCCTCAGAGATAGTAGATTTTGCTTGAGAATGGGAAGCCCCCGACCTTTCTTGTTCTTTCACTGCATTATCTTTGGCGGTAGAAAGGGGAGTAATTTGGCTATTCAAAGTTGAGATTTCTTCTTGAAGCTTGGACGTCTCAGCGGAATATTTCGAAGCGCTTTCTTGGTGAGAGTACCAGCTTTTAGAAATCTAAAAGGAAGAGTATGACATGGGTCAACATTCAGTAAGAAATAGTAATGTAAAGGGCAAATAATACAAAACGTACCAGAAGTTGTTGCTCTATTAAAGATCAAAAGTGTCTTGTTGGGTCCGGTACTGAGGAAGGTGGTTGAATGTAAGTAAAGGATAAAGAATTCATGATGGACTATACCATTTCTTCGAAATCACCAGGGGGCACCGGTGATGTGGATTTGGAAGGATTCAACTCTTGAGGAAGAGTTGAAATGCCTAGATCCTTTTGCATTTGTTCAATAATGCTAGAAGAGTCATACACGATAATACGGGACATGAAATCATGCTTGGAAGGAACTACTCTAGGTGGACCAGTAGCAATATAAATAATATAACCTTCTTGAGCCTTGCTTACATCAGTAGAACCACTCTCTTTAGAGGGAAGAAAAGACTGGGCACCAAAAGTTTTAGCTTTCTTGAGAGAGAGACCTACTACAGTCCTCTTGCTCAACTTCCTTTTGACAATCATCCTCGACCTAGCGATGGCCTGGGTTAAAACCGATGCGTTGGATTCAGAAGTTGGGGGGACTGAATCTCTTGCAATCAATTCAATCGAGGGAGCAGTTACTAAAAATTCAAAAAGTATAAGTTAGTAAAGCAATCTAAGGAGTAACACAAAGATAAATTGCAGGTACCATGCTTAAGCTTACCAGGATAATCCAAACAAATTGGAGACACATGAGAGAAATTTTTAGGATCACCTAGGGTGAGAAAAAGCTTGCTCTTAGAGGTATGTTGGACAAGAGGGGGCTGTCCGAGAATTCTCTGACCTGTGGGTTGGAGGGAATGTTTTTGGAGATTGCTTGGCGTTAATAGAGTAAGCCTATTCCCGATACTACCCGAAGCAGCGGTCAGCAGCTTCACGATTCTCTTTCCCACATCATTAAGTTCTTTAGGAGCAGGACCTAATAGGAAAACGTAATTTAGTAAAAGAAAATAATTTAATAAAGATGGAAATAATAATCAACTTACGAGGAGAAGAGAAGACTCCACTAATGTTCGAAAAATATATGAAGAAAAAGAACTGCGTCTCCCAGTCTCTGAATTTATTTACTCCCTTTGAAATTACTTTTTTGGGGGGATTAGCTCTAAAAATTTGGCTATTCAGGTTGCTAAGTTTGACCAGGCGTACTGAATAATTGAGAACTTTGGTATTTAGTGAAGGAATGCCCGATTCCAAAGCCATAAGCTCCAAAGAGATAAGATATGTGTAGACATTTGGTGATAATTGGATAGGAGTAATACCAAGATGATTCAAGAATCTGGATAGAAATTTGAGAATGGAATAAAGCCTTCATGCCAGATGTGAATGGCAGTATAAGCAAAGTGTCCTTCGGGGGGATTCTGAATAGTATCGCTATGACCATGAGGAATGGCTTCCACTCCTGTGATTCCAAAGTCGCTAAGAATGGCTTCGACTTCATCTTGAGAAGATATCAGAGAATGTTTAGTGATGGCTTCGACATTTTTTGATGAAGATTCTGCTTTTGGAGCTATCTATTTCTCAAGTTTCTTGGAAATCTTTTTCAAACCTATGATCCTGTCAGGTGAAACCATTTCATTAAAAGTTATAATTTGTTTCATTATTAGCACCTTTCAAAGACGTCGAAAATCCATTGCGATGATTCAAATATCCACTAAGGTGTATGATTCCGTATCTTTGAAAGAATGTTAAAGTTAATTTGAATTATGGAATATGTTGAGCTTTCGATGATATCGAAAGGGTAGATGGAATAGAAACATCTAAATACACCCTTCGACAATGTCGGAAGCCCAAGAAGAGTTTTACTATTAAAAGGAATAACTAACCCTATAGTGCTAGTTTGAGTATGTATATATTGCTAGAATTACTAACAACATTCCATAATCAAATCAAATAAACCTTTCAACAATGTCGAAACCACAAATTTTATTCTACTCAAAGAATATGAAAACTACTGAAACACTATACTTTCATTAGGTTGGAAGACTTGGATCTAAGTGATTTAATATAGGTGTTTATATAAAAAAAATGATAGTTATACTCATGTTAACTACAACAATGTTTCGAGTAAGTCGAAAGGGGGATAAGGTTTTGAAAGCATACAAATAACTAAGCTTGTTCCAATTTGGGTGGTTTCAATCAAGTCGAAAGGCTTGATAGGTTTTCAACTTTAACAAAATGTACTATTTTCAATCCAGTTGATGATAGGAAGTATAAATTGAAAAATTTTAAAATTTTCTAGAGCAAATCAAAATTGGGCATGATTTACTCAAAATAAAATCCAATGATAAATTGAATCCACTTTTACATACATTAAGTTTGAATGCTTTAAAATAAAGAAGAGTTAGGCTTTAAAAAATATATGTTGTGTAGCCATTAAATTAAACCTTTTAAGATGACTTCTTCAAAAGGTGTTAGAATATATCAAAACATATTTCTACTTTCGAAGAAATCCATCTCTTATCGACGACATCAACCCCTTCGAAAGGGTTCACTTGATGATAAATGTTTAACTTCCTTTCAACCCCTTCGAAAGAGACTAGAAAAGTAGAGTGAAATTAACTGCATTAACCCCTTCGAAAGGGTTGAAAATTCAAATTACAATAGTGGGATTTAATTTGTACAGTTTAACCTTCTCTTTGAAGCCACTAGAAAAGAGTTTTCTCCCTAATTAAATTTTAACCCAATGCTTCTAAAGGCTAGCAAATAAATTGGTTTGAGCATGAATTTACATTCGACAATAACAAATACCCCAAATTCAAGCTCGAAGCATTAAAAACGAGTTTGAATTGAGTGCAGTAGAGTTCAAGCTTGGGTTCGTACATAACAATGGCAGATAGCCCTCAAATCTGATGAATTTGTATTCTTACCCAAAATTGACACCATAAAATCGAACTAAATAAGCATATAAATGAACCTAAGGATAGTTTCATATTAACGAAAAACTCGAATCTTCTTCAAAAATTAGAACAGAAATACAAATTCATACCAAAAGGAATTAAAGTTGGAATTAAAAGTGATAAATCGGCTTGAAAGATAAAACAATGGATACATACCTTGAATCTAAAGTTATTGAAAATAGGAATTTAGAAAGAAATTGGAATTTTTGATTCTTGGTATAAGTTTTTGATTATAGGTAAATGAAAAATGGGAAGAAGGAAAGCTTGATTTATAACAAAGCCAACGTGAAGGACAACCCGTTCGATCAAATTTAAATGAACGACTAAGATCCATCTGAGAATATCAAAAGGCGGGAAATTTTATGCTAAAATGAAGATTGGTTTCGAAACAGTTGACTTGGAAAGTCAAGAGCATCCCTTCGCTAGGGGGACAAGTGTTACCATCAGTCTTTACTTCAACCTTGTCGAAACCGTAAAGAATATAAAAGTGGGATTCACAAGGGATGCTAGCATTAGAAAAACCTTTCGAAAGAGTCGAAGGGATGCTTCAGCAAAAAGATAAATAAGTTGAGCGCTTTCGAAGCCACCCTTTCGCTTCAGTGAATCCCTTTCGAAATAGTAGCTTCAGCATCCACGAAGACGTTTCAAATGAGTTGAGGAATACCTTTCGAGGGCAACAAATTACAAGCTTTCACATACACATCAAACCTTTCGAAAAAGTGGGTTTCGCATTCATTCACATTCCACAGAAGAACGCTTGGCCAGAGCTACCCTTTCGAAAGCATAAATTAGCCTTTCGAACCGGTTGAGACCGTTCACAATTATAAAGGAAAGCTAAATTAAGAGGATGAGGTTCCATATCAATCAACAAGTACGCATTCGAAAGCTACCTTCTGTATTTAAACTTTCCACGTCCCAACTCCTTCGAAGCCCAAAAGATTCACCTATCGACATAATCGAAAGCCTATACCCAATACCACTTGCAACAACATATCAACAACAAAGTGAAGAGCACTTGCACCTCATTCGATGTAGTTGAAAGCAATCAGGTTCCATTTAGAAGCGAAGAAGAAGGGCGTTGTAACTTAGCAGCAACGAAAGGTCATCAAAGCACCACTTTCGACTAGGTCAAAAGGACTAATTTGAAAGGGCCAACCCATGCCTAAATAAAACTCTTCGGGTACTGTTTAGAGGATCCAATTTCATTAACTCCATACTTGTACTTTCTTGAATTTGTAAACCCTAATTCTAAAATTAGATTGGGGATTTGACTTCTTTGTATCACTTAAGCTACTAGTAATAAAGGAAAAGATAATCAAAGCCAATTTATGTCATTTTTGGATATATTGGTTAATCTAGTGCTCCCATGCGATTCTGATTATGATCTGCTTGAATTCAACATGATCGAATGGCTTCCATTCGAGGAAGTCGAAACCTTTTAATCCAAGTAATATCCTTAGATTATTAGGATAAAACCTTAAGTCACCATAACCACATTGAAAGGAGGTTCCGATAGGATACTTAACCAATTCAACTAGTTTGAAAGGTATTATAAAAGGGAGTAAGGTGTTTTGACCATGTCTAAAGGTTATATAAAAAGGAGTTTCAATTTGCTGCAAAATTTTTGAAAGGCGGACTTAAGAGAATCGAAAGGTTTTAACTATCTCTATCTGATCGAAAGGTGGTTTTGAAGAGATCACTCACACTTTAAACTTTTCTTTGGGGTGTTGACAAGTTTTCTTGTCAACAATATATTCACCTCATCAAGTTATTTCAATATTCTGATTGCCCACCTTCTCAAGGATGGATCTTTGGGCTTTGGGTTCCTCTCCAGGGTATCCTAGCTGAAGGAGGCGAGACTCCGTCTTTATTTCCATATGAACATGGTCCGTAGATTACTTAGGAGGACATCAATACTCTATGCACTATTAGGATCACGAATACACATCCCTTGCATTCCTTTCCTTTTTGACATTCTAAAGCTTATACCGGTTTTCTTGTTTCAGGTACCATGGGCAAATATATTCGACAACCATTCCTATGGTGTTAGTGAATGAAGAAAGCATACCCTTAAGCCAACTCACTCTAGCTCTTATAGAGGACGAGAAACTAAAGAATAGGGAGCCCCTCACGAAGAATGTAAGGTTAAAAATGAGAGGAGAAAGAGACATGCTGAGGAGAGACAGTCTTATGAGTACATCAAAAGCTACAAAGATTCATATGACCAATGTGGCTCTTCCTCTGGCATTCTGCTGCATCGTTCCCAACCCCAAACTTCTACACAACAACAAATTCTGACTTCTCGTTCTTTGACCACAATCGTTCCTCCTCATTTCAAGGGAATTGTTACTCCTATAATTCTTGTTCCAGCTCCATCGACCCGCTTGCAAGCTTCTTTTCCTGACCTTTGCTTGAATGATGTTGTGTTTGACCATGATATCAAAAAAATTCCTAAGGAAGAAGCAGATTAGGAAGTCTGATCTCATGGATTAAGGTTATGAGTGGAATAAGCTTACTTATGCCCTCTCCAATGTAAACCAGACTAATCAAACAAACACCCGGTCATTTGAATTCAAGAAGAAAACTTACAATAGTCTGATGGATGGTTATAAAGCCAACTTGGGGAAGATGAAGGCAGAAGAGATGCGGCTCTTAAATTCAAGGTAAGTGCCAAGAGCTTGATGGAGGAAATGAGAAGAGCTCACACTAACATAGAGATTGTGCTGAAGGACCTTCTGAAAACTGCGCATGAAGAGAACGCTGCTTTAGGGATGCAGCTTGTTGGGAAAGTGATGCAGCAGCGGAATAACAAAGTGATGATTCTGTGAAAGTAGCAATCGATGGAATGAAGAATACTGAATGGCCCAAATTCGTTGATCCGAAGATACCGAATTCTAGCTATCTTCGTCACGTTGATCGCGCACGATACCGTGAAAGAAGATCTGCAATTCTTCAGACATTGATCAAGCGCACTTGATACCGTGAATTGGCTTCTACGATCGTTGATTCGAGCGCACTTGAATGCCGAAAGAGGAGATAGGAGATTACACTCAACTACCAATTTTAATGAAAGCACAAAGCTAACAAACAAAAGTTTTTATTCAAATCAACTAAACTATTACAAATGACCCAACATGTCTATTTATAGACGTACAACTCACACTTCACTAGGTCGTTCACGACCTTACAACACACATTTTACAACACAACACTTAGGTCGGCAACGACCTAACTCCTACGACCTAAAACATTACAACGCAACACTTCACCGACCTAACATAGGTCGTCAACGACCTAACAGATCAACAACATACACGTTACAACACAGAAACGACCTAGTACACACACATAGCGACCTAAAAACAAGGCAGCGACCTAACTTCTCAGCACATAAGGTCGAGCGACCTAAAATGGATGCGGCTTAAGCTTCAGCGACCTAAGAAGTTATCCTCTAGAATTCTTCACACGACCTAACTCTCTCCGTGACCTAACTTAGGTCGTAACTCGTCCACGCGACCTAACTTAGGTCGTAGCTCGAGGCAGTCTTCAATTGTAATATCGGAGCGACCTAAAGGAATGTGAGCTTTGTTAGGTCGTTCGTTCTCCTCGCGACCTAACTTAGATCGTATCCCTTCTTCGTGACCTAGCATAGGTCGTAACTCGTGAAAATTGGTATTCGAAAAATTGGCGCGACCTAAAGAGATGAGTAATTCGTTAGGTCGTTCTAGCGCCTTTTCCTTTAACTCGTTAGCTCATTCACATGCCTTAACACCGATTCCGTTAACTCGTGAGCGATCTTCCATAGGTCGTGAGCGACCTAAGACTTGGCCTGTATCATCCTTACTAGGTCGTGAACGACCTAAAATGTCATTAGGTCGTGAGCGACCTAAGACTTGGGCTGCATCATCCTCCCCTGGTTGGGAAAAATTCGTCCTCGAATTTGCGTTTTGCTCTTCCACAACAGGTTCGTCTCCATAGTAGGGAATAAGATGTTTAACATTAAACACGTCAGAAGTGTACACATCCTCTGGAAGCTTCAATCTATAAGCATTTTCATTGATCCGTTTCACAATCTTTACAGGACCAATCTTTCGAGCTTTAAGTTTGTTGTATGCTCCCACTGGAAAACGATCCTTCGTTAGTACAGCATATACTAAATCACCTTCATTAAATTCAATGCTTCTTCGTTTCAAATCCGCATATCATTTATACTTTTCATTTGCTTTCTCCAATCGTTCCTGAACGATTTTATGACATTCTGCTAATCCATCAACAAAATCAATAGCCCGTTTAACGGTTCCCTTTGGTTGTGGTACTATCGTCAAATCCAACGGCCCCTTTGGTAAACTTGAATACACTATCTGAAATGGACTGAAACCCGTAATTCGGTTTATAGCATGATTATGAGCAAACTCCGCTTGACATAACTTCATATCCTAACTCTTCATATTATCCTTCACTAGGCACCGCAACAAATTTCCCAAAGATCTGTTAACAACTTCAGTCTGACCATCGGACTGCGGATGGTAAGCACTACTGATATTTAGCTTTGTTCCCACCATCTTCCACAAACTCAGCCAAAAATGACTTAGAAATCTAGTATCCCGATCAGAAACAATGGATTCTGGTAAACCATGTAAGCGATACACTTCTTTAAAGAATAACTCGGCAACACGGACGACATCAGCTGTCTTTTTACAAGCGATGAAATGTGCCATCTTTGAAAATTTGTCCACTACAACATATATCGAATCATTCCCCCTCTGAGTTCTCGGTAATCCCAAAACAAAATCCATACTGATATCAACCCATGGTCTAACTGGCACGGGTAACGGCATATACAATCCCGCATTTGTCGCTGTCCCTTTGGAAATTTGGCAAATATGACATCTCTCCAAAAACCTCCCAACTTCCCATTTCAACGAAGGCCAATAATAAGATTGAGAAATCAATTGCAAAGTACGATCTCGGCCCACATGACCTTCCTCATGCAACTCCTTTACAATCTTCATACGTAAGCTGCACTCTGGTATGCACAATCAATTTCCCTTAAAAAGAAAACCATCCACCATTACAAACTCATCCGTCTTCCCCTCCTTGACTTTATCTACACACTTCGCAAAGTAAGGATCATCAACAAACATTTCTGGCAATACATCAAACCCCGTTACTTCAACTTTCATTGTAGTCAGCAAATGATTCCTTCGACTCAATGCATCCGCCACTCTATTCATAATTCCCGATTTATGCTTCACCACAAATGTAAATTGTTGTAAGTATGCAATCCACAAAGAATACCTAGCCGCAATCTTGTCCTGCCCCTGCATATGCTTCAACGCTTCATGATCAGTATATAAAACAAATTCTTTATGAAACAAATAATGCCTCCAATGTTTCATAGCTTGCACAATAGCATAAAATTCCACATCGTAAGTATTATATCTCATCTTTGCTCCTGATAACTTCTCACTGAAATATGCAATAGGACGTCCCTTCTGACTTAACACCCCTCCAATTCCAACCTTTGATGCATCAGTATGTAATACAAACAACAACTGAAAATCTGGCAACACTAGAATCGGTGCTGTCGTCAATAGTTCCTTGATTCTCTCAAGGCAAATCCTGCTTCCTCCGACCATGAAAATTGCTTCCCTTTCATATAATCAGTAACTGGAGCCATCACGCTACTGAAGTGTGGAATAAACCTTCGGTAGAATGATGCCAAACCATGAAAGCTTCTAACTTCTGTAATCGTCCTGGGTTGTGGCCAATTTCTGATTGCTTCAACTTTATTCTGATCCACCTGTATACCTCCTCCCGATATAACATACCCCAAAAATAAAACACTATGCGTCATGAACACGCATTTCTTCGTTGCATCAAAAAATTGTTCTTGTCGCAGTACCATCAACACTTCTCTCAGATGTTGCAAGTGTTCTTCTGGATTTCCACTATATATCAGTATATCATCAAAATACACCACCACGAACTTCCCAATGAATGGTCTAAAGATTTGATTCATCACCCGCATGAATGTACTAGGTGCATTCGAAAGACCAAACGGCATGACCAGCCATTCATATAATCCTTATCTCGTCTTGAATGCTGTCTTCCATTCATCCCCTGGTCTTATACGAATTTGATGATATCCGCTTTTCAAATCAATCTTCGAAAAGATAGTAGCCCCACTCAACTGATCCAACAAATCATCAAGTCTCGGCATTGGAAATCTGTATCTCACAGTAATCTTATTCAGTGCTCGACTATCAGTGCACATCCTCCATGTTCCATCCTTCTTTGGTACTAACAAAGCTGGCACCGCACAAGGACTTAAACTTTCCAGCACATGCCCCTGTTCAAGTAATTCTTCCACTTGTCTTCTCAACTCCTCATGTTCTTTTGGACTCATTCTGTAGTGTGGTCTATGAGGTAACACAGCTCCTGGAACAAGATCAATTTGATGTTGAATGTCGCTCAACGGCGGTAACTCCGTTGGTAGTTCCTTAGGAAATACATCGTCAAACTCTCCCAGCACTGGTTTCACTTCCTCAGGGATCTCAACCACTTCATGACTCTCACGTCCAATCAACAAGAATACTTCAAGCTCCTCTTCTACCTCCTTAACAAACTCCTTCAATGATAACAAAGTTTTCAACTCTTCAATCTCCTCCAACTTGCTTTCTTCGTGTTGTCGCTTCTTAGGAATTAAAGTAATCTTTGTACCCTCAAACATGAAGCTGTAACTGTTAGTACGTCCATCATGTTGCACAGCCCTATCATACTGCCATGGTCTCCCCAGCAACATATGACATACGTCCATGTCCACAACATCACACCAAATTTCATCCTTGTATTTCTTCCCAATTGAAAAATTAACACAAGATCTTCGTCCAACTTTCACCTCCCCACCTTTCCTCAACCAAGCTAACTTGTAAGGTTTCAGATGCTTCTCTGTCTTCAATGATAACTTCTTCACATCTTCTGTAGAGATAATATTATCACAACTCCCCGCATCAATGACGAACTTGCAAACCCTTCCCAAGATAGTGCATGTTGATTGAAAGATGTTACTCCTCAACCAACTAGTTTCCTCCTCCTGTTTTGGTGTCAAGCATGACCTCTTCATCATTAATGTATACCCTTCATCTCCCGACACATTCTCTTCCTCCTCATCATGTAGTGAATTAGAACAGTCAGCCTCTACCTCATCTTCCTCTGCCTCAGCAATCATAGTTCTCTTCTTCGGTTTTGGACATTCGCTGCTCTTGTGACCCACTTCCTGACAATTATAGCATTTGAAATTGGGGTTGACTTTTGGTTTAGCCACTTCATGAACAACCGGCTTATTCGATGCTTTAGGAACATTAGAACTGCCACCCGCTCCTTTGTTCTGCCCTGTAAAACTTGGAAACACACATCCCCCACGTCTTCCTTGTTTCTCCCAAGCCAACGCCTTTTGATGTGTTTCTGCCAAAGATCTAGGGTCGAACATGTTCACCATATCCTGGATCTGTGTTCTAAGTCCACCCACAAACCTAGCGGTTAATTGTTCTTCTGTCTCCATAATGTCATTTCGAGCAATCAATTGGTAGAACTCATCTGCATTATCAGTAACAGCTTTCGTCCCTTGCCTCAGGTTTTGTAATCTTTGATACATTAATGATTGGTAATTGTAGGGTAAGAAAGTAGCCTTCATCAATTTCTTCATTTTTTCCCAAGCAACAATCCTTGACTTCCCCATCTGTTCTCTAGTAAGTTTGGTTTGCTGCCACCATGCCATAGCTCTCCGCCTCAACCTAGTAGCAACCAACTTCACTTTACGATCCTCTGGAACCTCCTTGAAGTCAAATATTTCCTCAACATAAGCTAACCAATCAAGAAATTCCTCGGCTTGCATACCTCCCTTGAATTCCGGTATTTCAGTCTTCATCCCAGACTCCCACTTGTGATCATACTCTGACTGATTCCTTCCTTGTCCTCGTCCTCGTCCATGAACACTACCACCATCAAACTCCTCCTCGAAATCTGATGTATATCGATGTCGATCCTGACCACCAACATCTCTACTACCATCGTGTCTTCCACCAACATCCCTTCTATCTACATTCCTCCGATCATGATCATTCACATTCCTATCACGTCTTCGATCATCATCATTCCTATAACAATCTCGACTCACACTTCTATGATCATTATCAACACTTCTCTCCCGATTGGAATGTGGTGAAACTCTACTTCCCCCATGGTTAGATTCAGGTGAAACCCTTCTCCGATTTTGATTCATCTCCAACATCATCTTCTCTAATCGACTAATCCCTTCATTAAGCTTCTCACTAAAGTTTTCGTTTATTCTTTGCTCCATCTCATCAGCTTCTTCTCTTCTATACAAAGCTTCAATATTTTGATGTCGATTAGCTCTCCTCGGCGGCATTGTTGAATGAAACAAACTTCAACTTTCGGTATGAACAATATGATGCATGGCCTTCACTTCAAACTCTCGGCACTAACTCTAAATTTCGAATTTTGGCTCGCAAACTTCCACGGCCAAATTCAAACACCTTTCTTCTTTCGATCCAAAATGATATGGATCAAAATCTTCACTCTTGTTGCGACTTTGTGATGAACGCGATGAACAACCAACTTCTCTAAATGATGTACGGCTTCAATTAACTCCTCAAACTCTTCGAATAAATTGGCTCCAAGACTCGGCTTAGCTATGATTGGCTAAGTCTCGCTCTGATACCAAATGATGCAGCAGCGGAGTAACAAAGTGATGATTCTGTGAAAGTAGCAATCGATGGAATGAAGAATACTGAATGGCCCAAATTCGTTGATCCAAAGATAACGAATTCTAGCTATCTTCGTCACGTTGATCGCGCACGATACCGTGAAAGAAGATCTGCAATTCTTCAGACGTTGATCAAGCGCACTTGATACCGTGAATTGGCTTCTACGATCGTTGATTCGAGCGCACTCGAATGCTGAAAGAGGAGATAGGAGATTACACTCAACTACCAATTTTAATGAAAGCACAAAGCTAACAAACAAAAGTTTTTATTCAATCAGCTGAACTATTACAAATGACCCAACATGTCTATTTATAGACGTACAACTCACACTTCACTAGGTCGTTCACGACCTTACAACACACATTTTACAACACAACACTTAGGTCGGCAACAACCTAACTCCTACGACCTAAAACATTACAACACAACACTTCACCGACCTAACATAGGTCGTCAACGACCTAACAGATCAACAACATACACGTTACAACACAGAAACGACCTAGTACACACACATAGTGACCTAAAAACAAGGCAGCGACCTAACTTCTCAGCACATAAGGTCGAGCGACCTAAAATGGATGCGGCTTAAGCTTCAGCTACCTAAGAAGTTATCCTCTGGAATTCTTCACACGACCTAACTCTCTCCGCGACCTAACTTAGGTCGTAACTCATCCACGCGACCTAACTTAGGTCGTAGCTCGAGCCATTCTTCAATTGTAATATCGGAGCGACCTAAAGGAATGTGAGCTTTGTTAGGTCGTTCGTTCTCCTCGCGACCTAACTTAAGTCGTATCCCTTCTTCGCGACCTAGCATAGGTTGTAACTCGTGAAAATTGGTATTTGAAAAATTGGCACGACCTAAAGAGATGAGTAATTCGTTAGGTTGTTCTAGCGCCTTTTCCTTTAACTCGTTAGCTCGTTCACATGCCTTAACACCGATTCTGTTAACTCGTGAGCGATCTTCCATAGGTCGTGAGCGACCTAAGACTTGGCCTGTATCATCCTTACTAGGTCGTGAACGACCTAAAATGTCATTAGGTCATGAGCGACCTAAGACTTGGGCTGCATCAGAAAGACTTGGCCCTCACTGCTAAGGATGAAACTATCCGGGCAAAGGATAAAATCATTGAAGACCGGGCAGCTGAAATCGAAAGGCTCCTGGCTGAAAAGGACAAGCTGAAGGAAAGTTTTCTTTTAGCAAAGGTCAAGAAATTGGACATCGAGGTGCAATATTTAAAAGAACTTAAAGAGCAGAAAACTAAGGAGCGAGAAGAGCTCAACACCACTTTCTGTCACTTCTTTGCCAATGTAATATAGTGTAAGAACTTTAAGTGGTTGGGTAGTAGATATGCCGTTACCCTCGTCGGTGCTTGGGAAGAAGTGCTATGCCATGCTGAGGCAACGAGCGAAAGCCTCACCAAGGAAGAATTGATGGCCAAGTACCTCGATGCAGATGATATAGCAAAACTTGAGGACGAAAAAGCTATTCTCATCGAGGAGGATGCTGCGTCCTATTGTCGAAGCTTCCACTGGCCGAAGTGCAATGGGTTAGGTAGAATCACCACTCCAAAATCCCAAGAGCTTTTGACAGACATTCCCATGACCAAGGGGCTAGCTCTGAAGCCACTCAAACGATCCCAGCATTTGTAGTGACCGCTTCCATCGAACCCTATATTCCTCTCTTCGTTGATCAACCAATCTAACATTCACTCGAAGAAGATAAGACCTCCAAATCCCATGGCCAGCAACCAAGTCCAAGCAAAGGTATATCCCTTGTTTCACTGATATTTTAGAAGCTTCAATTCTTACCTAAATCTATCTCTAATATTTACTATTCTGTTTGTCAACCTGTAGGTCATCCACATCTTCCTCCTCTACTGCCAGCCACTCAAAGCTTGGGTTCTATAGCAAATCTTCATTGCAACGACCTCCGTCTCCAAGGGACCATCCATTCTTGCTCCTTCCTCTAGTTATGGCCCAGGGCACAATTTCGAGAAGATAACAGCCCAAGGCACAAGCGCTATAGAACCAACTAACCGAATCGCAATGGTGGAGAGATTGAAGATTAATCTTTCGAAGGTCATAATCAAGATCGAACCCAGGATCAGAAAGCTAATTGTTTCTGCACTGACAAGTCCTTCTACCAAACTTCCCCCAATCAAATTGAAGCCACTCAAGATCAAATATTTTGATGCTCCAATTGAAAAAACCGACAAGGCCCTTGTTACTACCGAGGGTGAGACCACCCAGTCCAAAGGCTACACTCCTAAAGAGGGGTAATCAAAGGCGAATGAAAATAGGAAAGGCCATTAAGTGGTTCTAGCAGCAAGGGTAGCAAGAAAGGGAATAACAAATAGAAGATTCCTGGGACTTGTGAGTGAAATGGCTCCTTTTGTTGTACATTTTGCTTTTCGTTTTGTTGTACACAAGCCGCGTTTGTGCGGGAACGTCCCCTGCAACCTTTGTATATAAAAGTTGAAGTAATGAAAGATCACCTTTTGTTTTGAATTCTTTGCTCCATTTACTATTCCGTGCTTTTATATTATGTACCTACTTACATGCACCTGTCCGCATATATAATATAACTACATGTATTGCAATTTATCCATATTATACATGTTTATTTTCATGCAACTCTTTTATTTAATGCAACTCTATGCAAACAAATAAAATTCCAGCAATTTCTTTAGTTATATATTTCCATTCAGTTTTGTTTACTATTGCCAATGCATTCCTATTTGGCTAAACAAAACTATTGCTCAACCAATTCCATAGTTATTCCTGTTTATGTTAGGTCGAGTTTCCTTCTACCAGTTATTAACTATGAATGATCCAATGTCCGTGTTGTTCCTTATTTTTAGTGAACATCAATTTCAACGTCAACATCCTGACATTCCCGACCTTGCCGATAACCAGGCACAGTCGGTGCTATCCATACATTTACACTACTTATCCTCGGCAAAACGCATCCCGCCTGGCTGTGAGTGAAATTTCGCCTTTTATATATAGTTTTTCCGTGTACCGAGTCCTTTTTATGGTATTAGTCACTCCAAATGCCAGAGTTCAGGCATTGGTAAGGGTCTTTAAAACTATGGGGCAAATTATCCAATTGCCCCCAGTTCGATCGTGCTTCTAATCTTGGACTAGAGGAATTTAATAATGCGTTTTTTAATTTTCAACGACTATCGTTGCTTATCCTAGGCCAAGCATGTCCCTACAGGCTGCTTGCACGGTCATGAATATCCCAACCATAGGTCGGTTCATATATCTGAGAACTTGTACCTTTGTATGCCCATCTCCTGACATCTACTTTCTATCCTACATTTCTTTGGGTGTTGGCCAAGAGTGTCCATTGATCGTCCAATATTATCCTCAGCCTAGCGTATCCTGTAAGGCTGCAAGCATATTTATTAAAAATCTAATTGTGCACTAGTTCCTATCTCCGAAAAATGAAGCTTTAGTCGCCTTATCCTTGGCGTTCCTTCTTAACTTTGCCTAATTTCTTGCAACGGTCAGGACTTGAAGGTTAGGTCGAATTATCCGATTAACCCTTGTGTTTATTCTCTTCGGTCCTGGTTCTGGACCAAAGGAGTTTGTCCCTGACTGTACTTCTAATTGCACCGCATAGAAATTTTGCTTACAAGAACACGGTTCCTTCGGTTCAAGAAGCTAGCTTTTATTTACGAATAGAAAATACGGAAAATCTTGCTTTATTACATTGCTCCTAGAATCCTTCGGTGGCTTATTAGCGCAAAATAAATTTAGAGTAAAATAAAATAGCAATGTAGAAAGTCTTTATTCCATGCATGCGAAATTGAGATTATGTCAGTCGCTAGCTTGAACGTTCCATCTCTAAACTTTTTCTCGATTGCATAAGGACCTTTCCATTTTAGACAAAGGGACCTCGTACCTAGGAGAACTCATTTCAAATGAGATCCCCTACTTGGAAAGTATGATTTTGGACCATAGTGTTAAAATGTCGTGCTACCCTTTTTTGGCGAGTAGGTACCTGGAGTTCCGGTTCTTCCCTTTTCTCATCTACCAAATCGAGGGACTCAAGCAAGAGTTCCAATTTAACCTTCGGATCATAAAACCTTTTACGATGAGAAAGGACCTCCAATTCTATCGGGATCATGACTTCTGATCCATATGCCAAGGCGAGTAGCGTATGTCAAGTTGCAGATTTATGGGTCATCCTATGAGCCCACAATGCTAGTGTAAGCTCATTGACCCAATTGCCTTTGGCTTTTGTCAACCGTTTCTTTAAGGTGGACTTGATGATTTTTTTCACCGACTCCACTTCCCCGTTCGCCTGTGGGTATGCTATTGCTAAAAATCTCTTCTCAATCTTATATCGGTTGTAGAAATTCTTGAACTCGGTACTTTCAAATTGGATTCCATTATCTATTATGATCTTTTGAGGTACTCCGACTCTACAAATGATGTTCTTTGTCACGAAGTTGATTACCATTTTCGTTGTTATCGTAGTAAGCAGTTCCACTTCATCCCACTTCATGAAATAATCCACTGCAACTATAACATACTTAGATATTCCTTTTGCCATCGGTAGCACATCGATAATATCAATTCCCCAAATTGCAAATGACTATGGGTTAACCATTTGCATAAGCTCCATAGATAGGGCCTTTGGTATCTTTGTAAACCTCTGGCAACGATCACATCATTTAGTGTAATCAACTGCATCTCAATTTACTGTTGGCCAAAATATCCATAGTAAAATACCTTTTTTGCTAGTGTCTACTCCCGGTGTGGTCACCACACCTACCCTCATGGATCTCCATGTGGATTTTCCAAGCCTTATCCTTGGTTACACACCTAAGCAGGAGGTAGAAAACCCTCTTCTGTACAACACTCCTTTTGCATCATGAACTATGGTGCTTTTCAAAGGAGTTTCTTCTATTCGTTCCTGTCTCTTAGGAGAATTCCCTTGGGAAAATAATTCTTGATGGAGTCATCCATGACTCCTTTTCCTCCATGGTCTCCAAAATCCATTCGACGTCCATCTAATAATTACCGAGAGCTAACAAAACTTCCATTGGAACCAGACTCATCGCCCATGCCATCATATAGCCAATTTGGTCAACGAATCATCTTTTGCATTCTCCTCTTTGGGGATGTGTGTAATCATATAATGCTAATACTATCCAATAGTTCTAGCACTTTTGTCAGGTAAGGAGTAAATCATACACCCTTAGCCCGATATTCCTTTTTTACTTGACAAACCACCAACTGGGAATCACTGAAGACCTAAGACATCCTTATACCCAGTTCCTTTGATATCCTTAGCCTAATTATCAATGCCTCATACTCAGCCTCGTTGTTAATTGTGCGAAATTCCAACTTCAGTGCATAACAAATCGATCGTCCCTCCAAAGTTACAAGTACTACTCCTGCACATGAACTATGTTTGTTTGAAGCTTTATTTACAAACAGTTTCCAATAAGGAAGTGTGACTGTATCCTCCTTCTCTTCCCCATCTCACATGGTAAACTCATCGATGAAATCCATCAACGCCTGCCCATTTATCGCTCTGCTCGGATGGTAAGTGAGATCATACCGGCTTAGCTCAATATTCCATTTAAGCAATCTCCCCGAGGTCTCGGGTTGATACAACATCCGCTTCAGGGGATGATCCTTTAAGACCTTAATCAGATGAGCCTAGAAATATAGCCGTAACTTCCTCCACTCAATCAACAAACAATATGCAAATTTCTCCAAATTCGGATAATTCTTCAGCTCCAGTGAATCACTGTTGATATAACATACCGGCCTTTGAATTCTCACCTCCTCACATATTAATGTTGCATTTAGTGTATGAGCAGACACTGCCAAATAAATGAACAAGTCCTCTCTATCCAATAGTTTGGATAGAACTGATGGTGTTTCCATATGCCTTAGTAACTCCTCGAAGGTATTTCGACAATCCTCATTCCATTCAAAATACTTTTTACTCTTTTTAAGGGCACCGAAGAATGGTATACATTTGTCTGTTGCCCTTGAGATAAACCGACTCAAAGCAACAAGCTTTGCATTTAAGCTCTACAACTCCTTCGTGGTTGGGGCCCTCATGTTCCTTAAGGTGTTAATTTGCTTTGGATTATCCTCAATGTCCCTTGAATTCATAATGAATCCTAGAAATTTTCATAATGCAACTCCAAATGAGCATTTTAATGGATTCAATTTCATTTCGTACTTCCACAATACCTCGAACATTCCAAAAGGTCATCCATATGGTTGCTTGATAGCCATGACTTTATGAGCATATCATCTATGTATATTTCTATCGTTTTTCCAATCTGTTTTCTGAACGTAGAATTCACCAACCTCTAATACGTAGCTCCTGTGTTCTTCAAACCAAACGGCATTACTTGATAATAGTATAGCCCCAAATTTGTTATAAAGTTGATGTGCTCCTAATCCGGTATATGCATCGATATCTGGTTATAGCCTGATAAGCCTCCATAAATGAGAACAATTCATGTCCCGAGGTCCCGTCTACCAATTGATCAATCCTAGGCAAAGGAAAGCTATCCTTCGGGCATGCTTTATTCAAATCAAAATAGTCAATGCATATCTGCAACTTTCCGTTCGTTTCTCAACCAACGTAGGGTTCGGTAACCATTTAGGGTATAAAGCACGTGGGTAAAACCATCAGCTTATTCACTTCCTCCTTTAACGCAAGGGATTGCTCCGGACCCAAACTACACCTTTTTTGCTTTACCCATGGAAACCTTGGATCCACATTTAGTGCATGACATGCAATCTTTGACCATATCTTGCACATATCTGAATGTGTCCAAGTGAATACATTCAAATTCCCTTAAAGGAAATTAACCAATTCTTTCTTCAGTCCCATACCTAGCTGAGATCTAATATTAAGAGTCCAAGAAGGATCATCCATATCAACCGGAACATCGATCGTCAGTTCGGTCGGTGTCACCCGCACTTCCTCTGACTACTTCTTGGGGTCCATAGACTTATCGAACCTACTATGATTCCCGAGCTACGACTTGAGCTTTAATTGTTATGCTTCCATGCTCTTAATGTAGAGAACTTCTCTATATTCATGCCTTTCTCTTACCGCTTTATTTCTCCCAGCTTAGCAACATTACATTCCCTTCTAGTGCTTTGTTCTCCTCTCATTGATCTGATCCCGTTCTCTATAGGGAATTCCATCATTAAGCACCAATGAGACAATGCTATCCTAAAACCTGCCAAGGCCAGTCAACCTAGAAAGGCAATATACACTGAATACTCATCTACTATAACAAATTTTTGGATCCGCACAACCATGCAATATCAATCACCGAACTTAGCCGGATAAATGAATCGTCCCAACCGATTGTTTCGAATTGCTAGAAAATCCCCGAATCCTGGATTTACATGGCTTTACATTTTTCATACTGATTTTCATTTGGTCAAATGACCTTTTAAGCAAGATATTCACTAAACTTCCGTTATCCACTAGAACTAGGTTCACTACAGCAGGTCCAACAATAGATGAAATAAGCATAGGGTCGAAGTTTGGTGCTTCGACTCCATCAGAATCCCCATTCCTGAATATAATGTCATCTGTTACCATCCGTTGTTTCTTACAAGAGCTCGGTCCTCTATGGCTGAGAAACTCCCCTTTGGTGCGTGCTTTAACAAGCTCGAGTACCGTTCTATTTTCTTCCATCTTTTCTCTACTGGACGAGGTCCTCTTATTATGGTATTTATGATAACCTTCCACCAGTGTGCTTGGGCCCTTCTTCTCTGGGCCTAGGCTAGTTCCCTTGGGCATTCGACCTTTAGAGTTTGGTATTTTTCCCCCATCCTATGAATCTCGGACACATTATTGCATATTTTTATTCCTTCTTAACTCCTCGATAAAATCTATCAGATATTGACACTCGCTCGTGTTGTGTCCATGAGTTTTATGGAAACGACGATACTTTCCTAAGCACCTTTCCTCCTCAGTCTCCTCCGCTCTAGGCGTCCTTTTATACCATTCCATTCTTTGCGTAGCAAGATGTATATTCTCCAATATGTCATTCAAAGACGTGTATTCATTAGGCCTCATGTTCCTCGAGCCATTTTTTGCTTCATTCTGCCTAAAACCAGAGTTCTGATTCCTTTTCTTTTAATTATTAAAATTCCCAAAATTTATAGCCATGTTACCGAAAATCTCACCGGTTTGTTTTGTTAATACCTCAAATATTGATTTTGTTGAAAACAACCATATAAATATAGATACTAATTTTTGCCAAATTGTATAGTATATATTGTAAAATTTTACACATATACACAAGGATTAAGCTTGAAGACTGATCAATATGAAGACTAAAGTTCAAGATTTAGAGTTGATCAAGACTCATGAGTTTAAAGATAAAGGTTTGAAGAGCTCAAGACTTTAGTGTATAGTTATGAGTCATTAGAATAAATTGTTAAAGTCCATGATATCTGATTCTCATCTTTATCACAAATTTTTTATCTTTGATATTTTATCAAAATATAAATTTATTTTACTAATATTTATAATAGTTTTAATGTATTACAAGTATTTAAAAACTACATTTAAATTATTTTACAAAAATATAGAAGTTTGAAAAAAATTTAAAAGAAAATTATTTTCAAATTTGACAAGGATATGTGTGACACACCCCTCCTAGATATGTCGACATAGTGACCGTTAATTTGTTTTCTGAAACTGAAAAGAGGTGCCTTTTGGACACCTCTTCATGAATGATACATTTGTTCATTCACTATATAAAAGGGAGTGTAAACGAATTTTCTAACTAATCTTTCTTACTTTTTTCTTACTGCTTACTCTCTTGAAGTATTTATTTAAAACTATTTACTACGTTCTTCAAAACTACATAAAATCAATCCATACACTACTAGATTGATTCTCTAAATTATTTACTATTTTGGAAGCACTCTCTCTACAAACTCAAAGATCAAACCGCTATCAGAAGGGCTATAACATATCTTGTATACCGAGCACAACTATTTGTATTTGGAAATCAACAACTATAATCTTATTTGTTTAGGTGTTCTTATTGCCCGTTCAAATCAAGTGGGTGTGCTTAATAGCACACCTAAATCTAGTGGGTGATCTTATTGCCCGGCAAATCAAAAAAGTTTACCCCGAACTCATGAGACAGGAGGGTGTATCTCATAGCCTTGAAATCGAGACTGTATTCTAGTTTGGTTGTTCTCAGGTTAAAGTACGTGATTCAAAAGAAATCTATAAAGTATTGTACGAAACTGGATGTAGGATTGGTTAATTCGAACCAGTAAAAAATTCTTGGTTTCATCTCTCTTACTTTACTTTTTGTTATTGCTTTAATATTTATATGTGATTACATCTATGACTGCTTGATTAGTATAGATCTATGTTGATGATCTGTGATTTTATTTAAATTTAAAAACAAAGTTAAAAAGATTCATAAAAGTTGTAAAACAATATCCACCCCCTCTAGTGTTAAAGTATCCTTTAGATCCGTTACACCATAACCCACGATAGGTATCAGAGCATTAGGTTTTCAAAAATTCAAAATTTGATTTTTGAAAAGTTTAAATGGCTAATAACTTTGGTAGTTCACTTTTAAACACCTTTGTAGAAGGACAATCAACAGCTAGAACCCCACTATTTAATGGTAGTTATTACACTTACTAGTCAGGTAGGATGAAAATTTATTTATAGTCTAATGGTTTAGATATTTAGAATATTACACAAAGTGAATACACTGAACCCTAAACTAAATTTTCACAATGGACTATTGACCAAAAGACACACGCACTAAATAATTCTAAGACCGTTAATATTTATTTTGCTCTTTAGATAAAATGAATTTAATAGAGTCTCTGTTTGTAAGTCTGCATATGAGATCTGGAGAACACTGCAAGTTACACATGTAGGCACTAGTAAAGTGAAGCATACAAAAATTTCTATGCTAACTAATCAGTTTTAATTATTTAAATAGAAAAGATGTGAGTCTACTTCTGGTATGTATTCTAGATTTCAAGATATAGTTCATTCTTTAGTATCATTAGGTAAAAATTTCCCTAAAGAGGACTAAGTTAAAAAAGTCCTTAATTCACTCTCTTCAGACTGGGATTAAATAACATTAGCAATAGAAGAGGCTAATGACATTAGTATTTTAAAAATTGAAGAATTAATAGGTAATCAATGTCCTATGAAGCACAGTTGCAAGGTAGAAGAGAAAATAAAGCAACTTAAAAGAAATTAATCACCTTCAATGAAACAACCAGGACTCAGACGATGACAATGATGTGGAAATTGCTCTTATGACTAGGAATTGTAGAAAGTTTCTAAAAGTATAGAAATATGACTAACTTCCGTAGACCTGGAAACAAAAAAAATTGGAAACAGAATTATGATTAAGAGTTACAATATTTCAAGGCAAGTTATATATATACTTCACCTTGTTGAAATTTTCACACCTAAGTGATGTTGTGACATTCGAAACACTGCAATGCATTTTTTCCATTTTTATTAACAATGAGGTGGCACCACTTTACAACCCATGCAAATATATTAGCCTTCACAATTATGCCTTGTTATTTTGCTGTCACCCACACAACCAACTTCTACTTCATTATATTTTATTTAATTTATATGTATGTATTGTTTGAGACGTTGATAGCTTTGGTAATATCTTGATTCCTTCTCTGTGATGAACCTAGTCATCTACAAACTGACTGTCCATATCAGAAGGAATCAAAGATCACATCTGTCGCCGATTCATCCGAAAAGCGAAAGAGGCCTTACACTACAACTTTGGATGATTCTGATACAACTTCAAGTTAAAATGAACCAGACATCGAGAATGCTAACATGTGTTTCACAATAATAGAAGATTGAGCGAATCAGAACAAAGGAAAGCAGCAAAAGTGGTACTTTTTACATTTAATTTTTGTTTCATTTATCAGGAATTACTGAATTTAGAAATAAATATAGATTAATAATAATAATAAGTATATATAAGTGTGTATATATAAAAATTTACTGCCTTAGTTTAATTTTGGAATTTTCGGCCTATATGTCGATATAGTCTATATATGTATATCGACATACTAGTTAGAAAACTGGAGAATCTTTCAAATTCAAAATTTTGAATTTCCATCTCTTTTGCATTAATTTCAAAAACTAAAAAGGCGGCTTTTAAACTAAAAAATGTCAGTCCACTCTCTATGTATCAACTCATTCCTATAATTCATTCACTCACGCTTTACTTCAAAATTCAAAATCATTCTTTACTCTCCTACCTTCAGAACTACTCAAAAATGTCTTCCCCGGCCAAGCATCCTCACCAAAGCCATTAGGCACACCAAGAGAACCAAAATCCATTTCTTCAATGACAAAGAAGCCATAGAAATTTACATTAAGTATGCTACTTTCAGAAAAGTATTTTTAGGAAGGTTTGCAAAATTTAATGAATTTCCTTCTTATGGTCTTCATGAACTTGCCTTTGAAAATGATATTCTTGGTTTAGTTGATTCATCTCAAAAAGATTTTGATTGTTACCATGATTTAGTTAAAAAAATTACGCAAATTTGAATGGAAAATTTTATGAAGGTGAAGAAGGTCAAGTTTGGAGTAATGTAAAAGGCATTACTATTGTTTTGGATTGTGAAATTTTAGGACTAATTCTTGGATGTAAAAACAGTGGAATTAACCTCTCCTCTTTTGAAATTTCTTATGAAAAATCGAGAAGTTTTACATTATATTTTTTCAAGTGAAGAAGATTTTGTGTTTAAAGGCAAAAACCTTATGCTTAAAGTGAGACTTATGAGTCTCATTTTACAATAAAGTATTACTTAAGAACGGAAAACTATAATAACCCATCTCAAAATAATTTTAAAGCTCCTTTGTAATTTATGGAAAATATGACATAAATTGGGCTCATGTCATTTTGGAAGATTTTGTTCAAAATAAAATCTCTAGACATGAAAACGCACATACCATAATGTGTATCTCACTAGAATTTTCGACTATTTTTGTGTTAGTTTAAGAGGTGAAAACATTTTGTCTCGTAAAGTTTTTGACAAATCCAACATCTCTCTCATGCAAATTCCTCTTTATTTCGAGCCATATGAAACTCTTTCTGAAAAGGAAGAAATAACAGCAAGAGAAGAATAATAAGAAATTCAACAAGAAGAAGAGAAGGAAAGTTATGGAATTTAAGGAGAGGAGGAAGAAGATGAACAGGAAGAAGAAGAGGAAAAAGCGGAGACATCTCTTGAAAGTTTTGACGAACCATCTAAACTCTTAAACAAAGAGATTCTCAAAAACCAAGAGAAGCTTATTTAAAATCAAAAGAAGCTTAAATGATCTTTTAGTACGAAATTCACAAATCTCTCAAATAACGTGGATAAGTATTTTGGGAATATCATGAGGAAACTTAGTGAAAATCCCTCTCCATCAAATTCTCTCTATCTTTATAAGATTATCTTTGTATTTCTGTAGTTTCATTAATGTCATTTCCTTGTATTTTTCTTTATATTCATGTGTCTCCCTATATTAGTTAATGAAATTTACTTCTTACTATTCAGTAATGTTATCTTGGTCTCTGCAAACCATTAAAATAGAATAGTATTAAGCATAAACAAAAATTAGAATAAAAACATAAATTGTGCAAATTAAGGTACATATGTCGACATACCTCACATACATATGTCGACATAAACAAGCCATTTTTGAGAATTTTTAAATCAGTTATTTAATCTGTCTTTTCATTTCCATTTAACCAGTATTCTTCTTGAAAAACTCATACATTGATTCGTCTTTTCATCTCTTTCCACTCTAAACATTTCCTTTCATAAAAATGAGTTCTCCACATCAAAAACTTTGTGAAAACTTAGAATAAATGCTTCAATTTTCAAAGATGCTCTATGTTTCATTCTTCAAAATCAAAGGCATATGGAATTAAGTCAAATGCAAATGATAAAGGAACAAGATCATTTTGATGCTCTTCGCTAGTTAATTTCCTCCCTTATCAAAGATGATCAAAAAAACAACTCAGAATGCTCAAACTCCAAAGCAAATACGAAACAAGAAGATTGGGATGTCATCAAAACAAATCCAATCTTTGGAACCCAAGGATGGGTTGAAGCACCAAGCTCTAGTATTTTAATTTATTTTGAATTTCTAAGTGTGTATTTTAAAACTCGTACATTTGAATTTGATTGGTTTGTAAATACTTATATAGTTAGGTTTGGATTATTATAGGTTCGTAAATATGGTTTGACTTGGTTTGTTTAGGATGGTTTTCTTGTATATTTAGATTGTATAAAAGTTTGATTTGTATTTTGGAATGATTAATAAAGTTTGTCTTGTCTTATTTATTTAATGTCTTCAATATTTAGTATATGATTTAGAATTTAATCATCACTCACTTTATGTCCTGAATATATTTCTGCATATACCACATTTAAAATGACTAATATTTCCATAAATACTCATCTTACATATAATCTGATCCTAACTACGTATATAGTTTTAATCTATAAAATGAAATTTAGAATTTAAATACTAATTTTGACTCCATAATTTATAAGTATATCACATTTAGGGGAAATTTTTTTAACCTATTTTTATTGATGATAAAGGGGGAGACAAATATAAAATATAGCACATGCATATACTAAAGGGAGTTATTTAACTCAGGAGGAGTTACACTATTTTATATGCAGAAGTATTTACATGGTTGTCAACATCAAAACGGGGGAGATTGTTAATACCTTAGATATTGATTTTGATGACAACAACTTTATAAATATAGATACTAATGTTTTGCCAATTTGTATAGTATATACTGCGGAATATTACACAGTAAGCATAAAGACAGATCAAGACTCATGAGTTGAGAAATAAAGATTTGAAGAGCTCAAGACTTTAGTGTATAGTTATGAATCATTAGAATAAATTGTTAAAATCCTTGATAGCATATTCTTACCTTTTTTACAAACTTTTGTCAATGAAATTTAATCAAAATAAATTATTTAGAATTCAGAATATATTTTTACAAATATTTTATAAAAGTTTTATGTGTTAAAAGTATTTTAAAACTACTTTTAAATTATTTTACAAAAATATAAAAGTTTGAAAACAATTTAAAAGAAAATCATTTTCAAATTTTACAAGGGTACGCTATGGGAAAAAACGAATCGGACGACGGATATGCTCTGTTGTCTGATTGCATACCTACCTGTCGTTAAATCCCGTGCCGTCTCATTGCACATCAAACCACAGAGATGCCCCATAGTTTGATATGCACCGGCACAAAAAAAACCATATGTTGTCTGATGTTATAGTATTATTTCTAGAAATTCCTATTAGACAACATATTAATATTGACTAATATGAATAATTGTTCACAGAATGAAATTCAATTAATTTATTTAAACCAATTTTTTATTTCAAATAAAATTCAAATATAATAACACTTTCACTATCACTCTACTTACATGTGCAAATACAACTTTCACTATCACTCTCACACATACAACATTTCTCTACTCTCATATACAACAATTTTTTTACTCACACTCACACGAGTTTGTTTTTATGTTGATCTTGATTTGCTTGCTCCAGTTTGTGTCCAGCCATCTCCTATGCCTATCAAATAAACAATCCAGTAAAATAGAAAAAGAAACAAACCTAAACTGCAAAAATAAAATTGAATTGAATATTAATATTGCCTCGGTTTATGGGTTTTAGACAGGGACAAATACACACACACACACACACACAGAGATATATATATATATATATCTGTGTGTGTGTGTGTGCACAGACAATTTATCATATGCAAAGTGTATCGCTGTGAATATCACAAAGCCAACATCGAGTAAATCTCATGGATAACAAACCAAACATCAGCACAATGAGAAACAGACTCAAGGCACATTCACATGAAAAAAAATGATGTTCAACCAACAATGCACTGGAACGTTATGGAACAAAATCAGTTTCAAGCAACAAACTTAACAAGTATTAGTTTCAGGCAAAACAACAAGTGCTGAATCTCTTATATGTGAGCAACAAGTGCATATACAAGTTCAAAGATTCAACCAACACAAGCTTCACAGAGTCAATCAAAACAAACCAGGCACATATACAAGTACAAGTACAAGCTAACCAAATAGCAAGCTTCAAAGCTCAAGTAATATACATATATACACATATGTATATACATGTATATATGTACATACTAAAAATGGTTCAAGCTCAAGTACATACAAGTATATGTGAGAACTGAACACAAACAGATTTGCAATTGAAAGTGTAACAAGAAATCACAGTGCACATAAACAAACTCAAGCAAAACAATAAGTGCTATAGCAACACAAATATACACATATGTATATACATGTATACATGTATATATGCAACACATGCTCAGAGATTCAACCAACAGCAAACATCAGGGAGTCAATCAAAACAAACAAGGCATATATACAAATAAAAGTACAAGCAAACCAAACAGCAAGCTTCAAAGCACAAGTAATATACATATATACACATGTATACACTACAAGAAATTTTATTTTTTGTGGCGCTCAAAAACCGCTACAAAAACTTTTGGTGGCGTTTTGATAATCGTTACGAGAAACATGCCACTAAAAATCCATGATTTTTTGTTACATTTATTTTAACGCCACTATAAATGCATTTTTGGCAGCGTTTTTCAAACGCCACCATAAATCTTTTTGTAGCGTTTAAAAAACGCCACCAAAAGATTTTTTGGCGCTACTAATAGAATTTCCAACTTTACCCCTGTTTTACGGTTGCATTTACTCAACGCCACTATATATATTTCGGTAGCGTTTTTGAAACGCTACTAAAAGTTGTTTATTATTTTACACCATTTTTTCATGCTATTATTTCCTGTTAATGGTCTATTTTGGTTCTATTATATCAATCAACAATCACTCACATAATTATCATATTCAAATAAGTTAATAAACACATTAACCATATAATCAAATAAAATATCCATAACCATTCCAATACAATAGTTTTTCGACCAAATGACCTAACTCACATACAATAACCATTTGTATACAAATTTACACATCGGGTACTAATAAATGTTATATCTAACTAGTGCTAACAAAACGTTTGATTACCCATAATTCTTTGTTGCATACACAAGTGAAAGCTAGCATCATCAAGTCCAAATTTGCTCTCTTCAAAAGTCCGATGCCTACACAGTTCGATGCCTACACAAGTGAAATGACAATGTAAGCACCTATATTCATAATATGTATTGGGTTCCATAAATGTACATCATAAGAAGATTTATGACGCAAATTTTCCATGAGAGATAATATTCCTTGTAATATTATAATTTGTAGTGGAACTTTAACTCTATTATTATCTTAACAAATCCATTGCAATTTAGCAGTCAAATAGCCTTTTACTTTTAGATGATAACTTTATAACAAACCAAAATATTTGTAGGTTTTATTACAGTTTAACATAATGTCGTGGCAGTGCAGGAAAAAACATTCTATTGTCGCCTATAAACTTGGACAAATAGAAATGGTCACATAGTACCTGCAGCGACAAGAGAAACAGCTGTAAAAAGAAATTGCCATGTCATTGCAATGCCATATGAGGTTCCTCTTTGATGCTGAGGCTGTAATTATAAGACACGTAGATAATGCATTATTTGTGAATACAATTCCTGAGATATATCTGTAAGAATATTATGCATTTGTTAACAAATGAATGGGACAATGGATCAATTATTTAACAAGTTCTACGTAGAAGCCACTCAAAAAATTTCCAAAGTTTTTATTACAGATGTGGCTAGGTAGAAACATGAGTCAACCTTTTAGATGTGATGTAAAATTTCCATACTCCAAATCACCAAAAGACATCAAGTGAGTCAACCTTTCCCTTACAAACTTCGTATTAGCATCAGACTTAAACTAAAATATAGTATATAGACTTAATGTTGTGTACTACATATAGAACATGTATTTTTTTTCCAAAATATACAATTTAGTATTGAATCAAAATTTGCAGGTAACATCTTTGTATTTATAATGATACTTATACCTTCATAACATTCCACTATTAATATGCTTCAGTAACTACAACTTAGTTATGTACTTAATCCTAAAGTATTAAATGTTGGTAAAAGAAATTAAATTCTCTCTTGAAATTAACTACGAAGACACAGCTAAATATAACATGAAGTGCTTATTCTTATATATACCAAATAAGCCTAGGATAGAGTACAAATAATATAAAGATAATCAACCTTTATTTCATAATATACAAGGAAAAAGTATGTAAGCACAAACATTCATGCTAAAGAGATTCAAATATAAAATAAACTAAAAGCTCTAATTTGAATCAGGATTTAAATTATACATCACAAAGTCAGGGGATTTATATTAAGAAGTGTGTACTAGTATGCTAGATTTTGCTTAGTTATAAAATGACACATAAATAAGTGAAATCATTGATTTTTCTTTCCATTGTGTTTTTACCACTATAATAATATGTTTATTCCTGAATTATATCGTATTTCCTACTAAAACATCAAGATTTGGTATAAAAGATATCAATCGTAACTTAATTTGTTCTAATAAACCAAAAATTCAGAAATATATACCTTGCTAGATGAGATTCAAGTAGTTTCTTCGACAACTTTCGGCTCGTCTGAATAGTTGGTGGACCTACAATATACTGTTAATCCACATCAAGCACCTTCTTATAATAACCAGATTTATGTTTTGACACAAATTGAGTTACCTGGCATGCCTTCAGTTTTAATAAATTGAGCTGCAACTTGCAAGGGTGGAGGCAGAGGAACATGCGAGAGTAATGGCAGATATGGCATCGTGTGTGAAGAGAACCATGAACCGCCTATAAACAAGCAAAGAGAGGGTATCCAATATTCTTGCAATAAGCAAATATTAAAATGTTAACTTTTGTAAATTGTAATTTCTTTTGACTTTCTCTTTGTACACAACCTGCATGCATGTAGTGTGACACACACAGTAATGTACAGATGCACAGCCCCCAACCCTATAGTTATACCACCACGACGAACAATCTCCACTTAACTCCTACCGTCCTTCGCTCAGCTTTGGTTGCACATATACATGTCCCAAAAATGGTAGTTTGTTTGTATTAAGTACTTAAGAAATACATGCCAACAAAATAGAAACTGATCCAAAGGTGCATAATCATTGATCCTAAATGTGTCCTATGCAACCAACTTAATGATGATGTGGATCATTTACTTCTCAATTGTAAATTTAGTGTAATGATTTGGAAGTGGTGTGGTGTTAAATTGAAATGGCCTATGTCCCAAACCGAAAAACTCAACATCAAAACAATGATCGAAAACACGATTACTAGATTCAAGCAGAAAACAAAAGTAGTGATGTGGGCATGATCGTCCCATTTTTTTATTAGTTGAACAATCAAACTACCTTTCCTTTCGTCCCGTTTTTTCAAATTTAGATGTGTGTAGATAAAACTCTCTTAGTCTAGGAGAGATGAAACTTCAAGTAGATGATCACATTTTGAATATTTTTTTGTCAAAATTGATAGCATTTGATTATTGATCGTCTATTTGATAACAAAATAGATTCACTTTGCAATCTTAATCTATAAACAATGTCATGTGGTATTCTGCAATTAGAGTTAAGTTAGATAGCCAATGGTGATTGTTCTTAAACTGCATACTGATAGCATACATAGCCAATGGTGATTTCTTAAACTACATAAAAATATATTTTGTATTCACCTATATATTCAGCTTCAATTCTCACAGAGTTGCTAAATGCCAAAGATTAAACTACATACAGAATACCAAATTTCGCAGCATTGAAGCAACATGTAAACTCAAAAAACAAATCAACATAAACATTCATCCAAGAAAATGATATTCGCTGAGCTGAAAGTTTCATTTGAAGAAGTTAATTAATTTCATCGTCATCATTTCCCCTTTGGTACTAAAAGTTGGTAGGTGTGTGTATGTGTTTTCAAGTTTACAGTAAAAAGTTCTGGTATACTAAAAAAGAAAATGCTAGCTTACAATCACATATGACACCTTATAAAGTGTTGTTTTATACCAAAAGAATCTAATAATGAATATTCGTTTATGTACCTTATTTGGTTTCAGATCAAAGAAAGGGCCAATATCTTTGAATCAACTGATTTAGGTCCATATCATTATTCATATATGTTGTGCCTGCATTCACATAATAGAAATATTGATATTGCGATATCAGGAAGTAATAATAAGATATTTACAAATGTGAAGGAACTGAAGCTAATTTATCCTTCTTGATTCCCATAAGGCAGTGATGTTCTATTTCACCTTTACTTAGTTTTATGGATTACAGAAAAGTATTATACTTCATAGCCAAATGCAACCATTTTAAAAGGAAGATTAAGGGCTGTAACAAACCCTAAACTAAGATTTAAAAGGCACATAGCTAAACAACACAAAAATAGATATTAAAATGTGTGCACTAGGCAAGCATATTAACAAATTATTATTTAAATAAAAGCTTGAAAATTTTCCTGAAATCCGATGGTTCATTCGTAAGCAGCACAAACGATTTTGTTGAAAGGTCGGTTCTATAATTGTGTCGTGGTGGTCATTCAGTGTCTCTACCCATTGACAAATGTAGTACTGAAACAACAAATTGAGATGCAATGAAGCGTGAAGGCAGAAGCCATACTGAAGAGGCATTGAATTAACCGAAAGGCAATGAAGATTGAAGAGGCTTGAAGGCTGAAGCCAAACTGAAAGACAATGAAGCCTGAAGCCGGACTTAAGAGGAATTAGGGTAGGACCGAGACAACAGACAGAAACCCGATGGCGATCTGGGCGACAATGAGAGGAAGCGGCGATGATTTCGGAGAGGCAGCGATGACAGCGATGGCGATTTGGACAAGGGCGATTTAGGGTATGAGGGAGAGCGACCGCGATTTTGTGAGATTCGGGAGAGATGAAACTGAGATTTTTGCCTTATTATTCTGAAAATTATGAAGCCTGGAGTTATTCGGCGACTTGTGAGAGTTGTGGAGGGATTTTTTATTCTCTGAAAGTTGGAAATTATGGAGAGAAGAAGAAGAAGAAATGGTAAAGGAAATTTGAGTGGCCACGAAAACTTTAACAAAAAATTCCTCGAATTACACTGGCGGGAGAATTAGCCGCGTTTTTTTTGTTTATTTTTGTAGTGTAAAATTACCAACAGTTGCACAAAATTTAAAACGCCACCAATTAATGCAACTAAAAATAGTTTTTCTTGTAGTGATATGTACATACTCAAAATGTTCAAGCTCAAGTAATTCAGAATTGGTTCAGCTGAAAAGTATTAGAAGTATCTCAACACTGCCTTAAACTAGGCAGCAAAACCAAGCACACACATTGACTCAAAAGCAGTTTAAAATGTTTCAAAATTGAAAACAAGTTCAACTAGACTTCAAAATGGTTCAAGCATGGAAGTTCACACACTAAAAAAAAATTGAAAGTGTAACAAGAAATCACAGTGCAAAAGCAAGTGCCACAAATTAAGAGATATATATGTAGATATAAGAACATTCACACATATATTTGTACATATATATGTATGTATATACATAGAAGTTCACACATATATACACATATATGTAGTGATATATAAATATGTAACGATATACAAATATAAACATATACATACATATATACACATATGTATATACAAGTACCAGTGCAAATGCAGTAAACAAGGGAAAGTTTCGACATAACCAAGCATTGACATAACCAGACACACTAATATACGTATATACACTAATGTATATACATGTGTATATGTACATAGTGAGTAGAAAGGCAACTCAACAACATGTATGGATTAACCAAGACAACAAAAGCAACATGGACCATCAAAGTGCACCAAGATGAACAAGAAAATTAAAACAGCAGAGAAATCCACAACTGAGAAAGATCCTATAAATATACCCAAACAACAACCAACATAAGTATAAACATAATTAAACGTACTCACACATAAGGAAGCTCCAGGAAATCGAATTCAACACATCAAACAACTCAAACAACACCCAACTTAAGCATCAAAGCAAGAACAAACAAAACTGCCTTCATCATCAACTAAGCATGAAATACAACATTGTATAGCAAGTATAAGATAACACACGAGTGTGGACATGGAACAATAGAAATCAAAGCATGAAATATTCGAAACCGAAAATATAGGGAATAAAACCCAATAAATATACCCAAATCATCATTGGCTTTAGATATAGAAATCAAGAACAATATAAATCAAAGGGGGCAGAAATCATATTAATTTAAATCAAAGAACTCTCGACAAGAAGCATCTGCAACCATAAATTACCTACTAATCAATGAATGCGAGCATCGATTAAAGAAAAAGGCGATTTATTTCAACAATTTCAAAGTGGTGGTTTCAAATCAGAAACTCTAAATCAAAGCACGCAATCAACTTAGTAACGAGCCCACAAAGAAAGGCGATTGAAGAAGAAAGACGATTGAAGGAGCAAGACAATTCAAATAAATTTCAAAGCGGTCGAATTTTTGATATGGAGTAAAAGAAAGAAACGAGTAAAAGATAGAATAGAAAGAAAGGGGAACAAATATATACATCGGGGAAAAAAAATAAAAAGAGCGGCCACGAAATAATTGAGAGGGAAAAGATGGAGCCAAATTAAAAATTTTGATAACTTAAATCAGACGACATATAAATTGTTGTCTGAATAACAAGTTTGTTCATAGAGATTTCACGAGCTATTCAGACAACGGATGAAAGATTCTATGGCTCTTCAGACAATAAATGGTTTTTTCATGTGTTGTGTGAAAAAGTGGGATAACAAAAAATCTACCTTATGTTGTATGATCACTGTTATCTGATTCACTTGGTGGCATAGTGGTATTTTGACATACCCCTTCTAGATATGTCAACATAGTGACCGTCAATTTGTTTTTGTAAAATTTAAAAGAGGTTTCTTTTGGACACACCTCTTCATGAATGGATATATATGTTCATTTACTATATAAAAGGGAGTGTAAATGAATTTTCTAACTAATTTTCATAGTTTCTTCTTACTCCTTACTCCCTTGAAATATTTCTTGAAAACTACTTACTACATTCTTCAAAACTACATAGAATCAGTCCATACACTACTAGATTAATTCTCTACAAATTATTTACTATTTTGGAAACATTATCTCTATAAACTCAAAGATCAAACCGCAATCAGAAGGGCAATAGGATATGTTGTATCCCAAGTATAGCTATTTGTATTTGGAAATCAATAACTCTACTCTTATTTAATTAGGTGTGCTTTTTACCCGTTCAAATCAAGTGGGTGTGCTTAGATCCGTCTAAATATAGTGGGTGATCTTGATGCCTAGTAAATCAAGAGAGTTTACCCTGGGCTATGAGATAGGAGGGTGTATCTCGTTGCCTAGAAATCGAGATTGTATTCTGGTTTGCTTACTACCTGGTTAAAGTGGGCATTTGAAAAATAATCTTTGCAGTATTATAAGGATTGGATGTAGGATTGGTTAATCCGAATCGATATAAAATTCCTGGTTTCATCTCTTTATATTTAGGTTTTTTATTGATTTTATATTTATCTATGATTGCACTTGTGACTGCTTGATTAGTTCAGATCTATGTTGATAATCTATGATTTGATATAAATCTTGAAACAAAGTTAAAAGGATTCATAAAGGTTATAAAACACTATTCACCCCCTCTACAGTTAAAGTAGCCTTAAGATCCATTACACCGTAACTCACATGTTTAACTACCACATTGCTTTGAATAACCTTCTTTGACTTTCCACCATCAGTCTTTTCTACAGCTTGACTTGCTTCCTCCAAATGCAAGAACTGATTGGTCTTCTGGTAGATTCCTCCATTGTCGTAGGTTGTTTCAACTTCAACCACTTACTAAAGTTTGTGTCCGGATGTATGCCCTGGACCAAAGCCATAAACACCAAATCCTCCTTTGGATTGTTAACCTCTATTACTATAATATTAAACTGATCAAAGAACCCCTTCAATGACTTCTTAGGTCCTTAAGACGGGCTTGACAAGAACATCACATCCTTAGGCCGAGCAGTATGGAGTCTGAAATGCTCTATAAACTTCTTTGCTAACTCATCAAAAGGTTGATATAGATTTCGGCGTGAGCCGAGTAAACCATATTGATGCAACACCTTCCAGAAAAAATAGGAAACCACCAACCCCATACCATGTCCATGGCCTTGGCACCATCTATATGCCATTCATATTTAATAAATGCTGTTTGGGATCGGTGGTCCCATTATACGATGGCATCGTCAGCATCGTAAACCTCCTGGGTACTCTTCCCTCAGAATTCTCTCCGTGAATGGAGTTCTGCTTAGTGCATAACCTCATTCCTCAATCTTTCTCCACTTATTCTCTTCTACCAACCACTTAACTATATCTGCTGTATATTCCTCACTTGCATGGAACTCTAAAGGTCAACCGTCTAGAGCTGCGCTGTGACGACCACCCTACACCACTGATACCCAATAAAACTAAATAGTGTGATGTTGCAGTGCTCGGCCGATGTAGGACAATCATCAAGGGTTTGAAAAGAAATAAAACATCACAGAACCTGTTGTATATCTCATAGCGCATGGGATAAAATATAATATACATTACAGATATAAACATGAGAGATAATATTAACTAAGTGAACCAAAATCGGAGCATAGATTCATAAAATAATACAATATAGTAATAGAGTTTATATGAATTAGAAATAAATTCAAGTAATTGTAAGAAAGTGAAAGCTATCTAGGTTCCACAGTGCTGCACAGTAGAATAAGCATAATATCCATATATAATACGAGATAGCTCCATCCATAGTGCTGCACAGCGGAATAAGCATAATATCCATATATAAAACAAGATAGCTCCATCCAGCTCGTCTTCTGCATAGCTACTAGGTCCCATCTAGACCTATTATCTAGTCTACTCATTTAAGAGTACCCATGATAATATGAATCAAAGCACAAAACCTCATATGAGACAACTGTTTGGTGTGAGTGATAAATGAATCTCAAAATACCATACAAGTCGATATAGTAAGGAACAAGGGTATATGAATCATTTCTGATATGTCCCTGTAACTAAAGAGTGAGTACATAACAAGTATAATATACTACCCTTCTACATCATAAGAGTATACTACAACCTAAGTATAATGGCGGGTGTCTAGGTATCCCTATCTCCAATACCTATCTCATATGACATCCCTAGAGTGATAGACTACGGAAGTAAACAATCAATTCAAATATAGCATCCATCAAACAATCCTCACCATTACTCAGTATGCTCTAGAAATATAACAACTCGTACGACTTTTTCCCTGCCAGGGATTAATGGAAATACCGATTTTCAATGTACTCGTCTTTAGCCTAAAGTTGATAATAGATCCTTTTCCCCTATCCAGGGTATACAGATCCATTAAAATGATCCGGGGTAGCCTCTCAAAGTACCCATGAGTGCACTCACAGTACCCCTGCTTTCGAGTACATTAGAAAACACTTTGAGTATTAGCGATCCCTTAGCATGCATATTCGAGCCATTTCCATGCCCCATCTAATTTACATTATCTTTATAGAACCATTCCATATTCCTTCTTTTCCACTATAGAACCATTCAATATTCTATCCACGGTTGCCCTTTCTAGAACCCGCCTGTAGTGGATAACCATTTCTCATGATTCATTTCCACATTGAGCCGCCATCATCAGAACCTAACCCATTCCTTTTGCCAGGCCATGAAGCAAAGTGCCACTGAGTTGATTTCCGCCGACCAAAAAAACCATTCCTCGCCGGAGCTTTCTACCGGTCAGATTTTGATGCGATTTGAAACATAAGATCCTCCTATACTCAAGACCCCTCCTCCAAATTTCATCAAATTCCAACCATTTTTGCCTTCAATTTCTTCCGACCAAAAACCACTCTTCGTCAGAGCTTTCTACTGACCAGATTTTGATGTGACTTGAAACAAAGGCTCCTCCTGTACTCCAGAATTCCTCCTCCAAGTTTCATCCAATTCCGACCATTTTTGCCATCTATTTCTGCTGACCACAAAAACCACTTGTCGTTGAAGCTTTCTACCAACAAGATTTTGCTGCAACTTGAAACATAAGCTCGTCCTATACTATAGAGCCCCTTACAACTCCGACCATTTTTGTAAAAGTCCAAATTTTCATACCCTTTGAGTTGACAATAAACCACACAAGATCAACTTGAATTGAACGAAAAGATGGATCTTTATAGGATAGAAAGGAAAATAAGAAAGAACAGAATCTTACTTGGATGGAATAACATATATTATTGAATATTAATCTTCACAGTGGAAAATTTTGAAATACATATATCAGAGTCTAACCTAGATTCAGCTTGGACAGTTATAATACCTGTCCACACACTTGCTGAAAAAGAACCACACACAATGCAGTGGAAAATAGAATACGTCCATATATTGATGAAAATCTCCAGCTCTCCTCTGGAAACTCCAAGCATCTTCAGCTAATCTTGAAACTACTCGGATCTGACTCAAGTATAAAATTACCTGGATCAGTCTGGCAAGCCAGCGTGAGAAACTCAATTCTTAAATGACAGTGTCATAGACCAAAAATTGGTAATAAAAAACCTTTTGAAAAGAAAGAGTATCTCATAAGACCACGCTGCACATAAACATGGACGGGTTTTTACCTTATGATAACTAAAACATTTTATCGAATCATTTGATATTATTTTTAATGATATTCTATGAAAACACTTTTCAAGTAAACATATTCAAATAGCTGAAATTGTTACCATTATTAAATTCTAGCATACTAGACTCTACTATCAAAATGGAATGTATGTAGTGGAGAATGGATGTCCAACAAATGACCAAGTGAAAGGACTACCTTCCGATAGTACATCTCTAGAGGAATGTACCAAGGCCCAACTAATGGTCCTATACCAACACAAGACCTGCCTATCTCTAACTAGATAGTACCGAATATGTCATCACCCCGGTCGTTATCGACCTATCCGAGTGCACTTTAGGATACACCACATTAATTTAAACCTGAACGTCATAGCGGGTAGAAATATATCTAGAAGGGGATGATCATACCTTAATGGTTGTGAACCACATAGCCTTGCCACATCTACCCTATTTTAGCCATTTTCGGGTGTGAGGCCTAAGGTAGCAATTACCTATCATAGAACATCAACTTTTCATTTTGAATGCCACATTGCCATTCCATAATCACAAAACTAATTTTTGTAAACGTATAACTCCTGAGCTCGTACGTCTCATGAAAGGGTGTTAAGCTAAGTGAAGTTGTCTTCTCCGCCATGAAGCAGATGATACGTTTATAGAGATCAATCAATGTGATTTTAAAATGTAATATCATACATTCATCCATACAAGTTGTTCAGGAACAGGACAAACCGAAGGTACTCTTTTACCACATCCTATTAGGGAATCACCTAGAATCAGTAGCGAGAAGTCCTTGCAAATCAAGGATTTTCATAATGGAGCACTATTGCCACCATAATGTACGATATGGTAAATTTCACCGAGGGTCTAGTGGCAAGTAGCCATACATCATGAAGATATTCGTCTTCAATGATATTTGTCTTCAACATGTTTTATTTTGAAACGTAAATTGGTTCAAAGTCGATTTCAGGTAGGAATAACCCAAATCCGATCCTTGTCTCCTCGAAATTCAATCATCGATAAAATGTGAATATGGGTACACAGGATTGTTAAGCCTCTTTTCATTTTAACTTTTTACCTGTTTATCAAAATCCTTTTAACTTTGGAAATCTTCAAGTCATTTACTTAGGAAAATTTAATTTTTAATCTATTAAAATTTCATCTTTTAGAAACATATCTTAACTGGGTCAAAACAATGTTATTTAAGACATCGTTCATTGTAAACCCATATCATTTAATATTGAGTAGAAAAAGAGCATTATTTAAGACAACTTATTTCCAAAATGTTTATTTAAATTTGTTAACAAGGATTTCTTATTTTCCAAATCACACCATTTTTAATAAGTTGAAACCATGTTATCTAACTTGGTAAATTCAAATTAGTTAGTATTCGAGTTAAATAGATTCATATTAAATAGATTCATAGAAATTATATCAGTTCATACTGAATACTAATTTCCATATTCAACAAATATTATGGGCAGAATAACGGTAAAATCATTTTTTAAAATTTACGTAGATAATACAATTTTCCTCCTCATAACTTAATACAGAGTTTGGCCAGAACATTCCTTATAATACTAAAAACCTTATTCAACCATTTTTATTTCGGAAAAAACTTAAATACGATCTTTTCATTTAGGGCATCCGGGCTTTCTCTTCGATCTGTTCCACCCCTCGCCTTGAAAGAGAAAACGGAGGCCAAGTAAGATTTGGGCACTAGTTACTCCACTCCTAACCTTAGTTACCTAATGTATTTTATCTTCGCAGATCTTATAGGTGGGGCAAATGTACTAGTCATTTCTGCATACTCAATTTGTTATTACATTCAAGGAAATGATTTCAATTTTATTGTTTAAGTGTTATAAACAATTCCTCTTAACCATTCATTTAAACTCTTATTAAAACTTCCAAATCATCTTTAAAATACTCAATTGTTTATTTAAAGACATTTATAAAAGATTTGCGAAAGAATAGCTAAGTTTAAATCTATATTTCTAAAGTTTATTAAAACTGCTGCAGAAAAGTGTTGCGGATGGTATTTTAAAAGCTTATTCGATTAAAACAACTTTTCTATCATTTGGAAATCCATATTTATAACTCAAATATATTTTAAAACATTTTAACATATTTATCAAATTTATTTCATATTTTTAGACATTTAAAAATATTCATTTTAAAGAATTTACATTTGGTCACTTAACTGCAAAACCACGATTTTCCTGAAAACTTGATTTGGACATATTTTAAAATCTACAAGATGAAATCTTGGTTTTTTATTTTCCATTTGAAAACTATGGTTATAAGGATCTAGGAAATTCTTATTTTGAAGATTTTCGACTTAATTTGCACCATACACACTGCAGATCAAAAATTACAAACCGCGCTATGCAACATACTCGATTTTGACTATTTTGGTGAATTGTTCCGGGACTTGTCCGGAACACTTCAAAATTGTTTTAAAACCATATTAAAACTATTTTAACTCATTTAAAACAATATTCCATCATTAAATCATTACTTTTAGCTCTTTATCACATATTATAATATTATATTATTATAATATTTACTTTAAACCTTTTCAAAATCATTAAGTTATTTACTTTTCCAAATTTACCACTTAAGCATATTTTTTAAAGTTATTAACTTTAAAACCCAAAAAATTTACTTCCATTTTTCAAAATACTTCCAACTTTTAACTTTAACTCTTTGTTTTCAAATCAATTTCTGACTTTTCCAAAGTGAATTCATATCTATAGTTAATTCGAAAAGAGGCTTAACTAAGCCAAGTGTCTCAAACAAACATGGTCTCAATCAACTATTATAAACCATGGAAAATAAATATAGCCATAACTAACTTTATTTAAAGTGTTGATAAAATCAACATTAACAAATCATCCATTCATCTACTATTAATCCATATAACCAAATCTATTCTAACATCCATATTTTCAATCAATAGTGTCAAATCAACATATTATAGTTGGATATAAGCACGGGTACCATAACAACAATCAAAATATCATTTCAATATATAAAGAGCTTACTCACCTTCATTTATCAATTCTTTTCACTACCGACTGAAATATCCTTCCTTTGCGCTATCAATACATAATGACATGTAAAAATGGGGATGTAGCTTGCTGAAAGAGGTGGAGTGCTTGGACTAGGGGGTTCGGCCTTGGATGCTTGGGTTGGTACGACTTAGGTGTGGGGGTTTGGGTGTGCGTGTGGGAGTGTAGGGCTCGGGTCTGTGGATTTAGCTTAGGTGGTGGTGGGAACGGCTCGGGTGGAGGGCGTAGGGCTCGCGTGCATGTGTATGGGGGTGAGTGCATGTGTTTCGTGGGGGGTACAGGCTCGATTGCGTATGTATGGGGGTGGGTGCGTGTGTATGGGCTCGGGTTTTCGATGTGTGGTGGTTTTGGAGGTGGGTTTTGATTTTTTTTATTTCTTTAGAAGGAGGAAGAGAGTGGTGATATTAGAGATGATGGCTATGGAAGAAAGTAAAGAAGTAGTATGAAATGAGGTGTGAAGAAATAAGGAAATGTGGATGCTATTTATAGTTGAAGCTTTCTACTAAAATTACTTCTAACCTTAAGCTAATCTTGAATTTTCAACCACCTTTTATTTCCTTTCCAAGGTAAGAATGGACATGGAAGGGATGACTTTTAATGAGATGAGATATGTGGATTTGAGATTTGTACTAAATGAAATGATTATGCAATTTTCATTTAATTAACAAAATTCATAAAAATAAAATGCTCATTTTCCATGCATGATTTTGACAACTAAGTACTAAAGCATTTATGGAGAAAAGATGTTTGAGTATTTATTTGAAATGATTATGTTTATTTACATAGCTTTATAAAATCAAAATATTTTTCATTTTCATTTTCTTTTTTATATTTTAACAAAAGTGAACTCCATTTGTCTTTTAGTGCTAATTGTAAATGTTTATCTAAGCATATAAATGTATAAGTATGCATGTTTAAAGAAAAATCATGTTGCAAAATGTTGAAACAACTTCCGTTTGGTCATCGGTCGTAAATCTGAAAAACGATCATCAGTCACATTTTAACCTTTTTATTAAACTATTTATTTATGTAAAAAAAACTTAAAAATAAGTTTCTTATCATCTTTAAGTAACTAAAATAAGTTTATTTGAGTTATAAAACTATATTTAATAATATTAAGATTTCATTACAAAGAATGACGTCGAATTGACCAAATAGGACGAAGTTAGAATATCTTATAAAACAAGTTTATATATATTTATAAAAATTTTATGAATAAATTATTATTATAAAATAACATTTTAAAAATAATTATTTATTATTGAAAACGATAATTGAACGTATATCCAATTTTATCGAAAACTGGCTTTTGTCACTTTTCGATGAAAAATCCAAACTTCTTGATTTTGTAATCAAATTCTAAAAATAAGTTTCTCATTTTATTTACATAAAACATGATTATTTAAGTTTGAAAATCTTATATTTAAAATTTTCAAAGTGGTAAAATTACGGGTTGTTACTTTTTGCCTTCGATTTCTTCCGATAAAAAGACCCTCGTTGTCTGAGCTTTTTACCAACCAGATTTTGATGCGACTTGAAACATAGGCTCCTCCTATACTCCAGAGCTCCTCCTATAAGTTTTATCTAATTCCAACCATTTATTCCTTTGATTTCTGCCGACCAAAAAGCACTCGTCCTCGATTACCGCACCACTCGTCATCAGAGCTTTCTAGCGATCGGATTTCGATGCGACTTGAAACATAAGCTTCCCCTATGATCTAGAGCCTATCCTCCAAGTTTCGTTTGATATGGAGTTGTTTTTCCTTCGGTTTGCCCAATTTGACATCCTCTTTTCCCTACTACACTAAAAACACTAACAACCATGCCAAAACAATTCATTCAAGCATAAATTTCAGTAAATATCATCTAAAAACATGAATTTAACTTGGAAATCATATTAAAAATGTTGCCTTTAATCATATCAACAGGTATGAGATATTGAGATCAACTAATCACTCACAAAATACATGAACTACCACTTTAAATCTTGAAATCAAGTTTGGACAAAATTGATCCAACCTCCAAAACAGCCCAAAGTGGGAAATCACAATTCACTATGCTAATTACCCCTTAATTACTTGTTTTAGTTAGGTTTTTAAGGAAAAGTGAGAACTTTTCAATGGAAGGATGGCTGAGAGGAGTTTTGATTTAATTTTGGAAAGAAGATAAATGAAAGGGGGTTGTTGCCTTTAGCTATATTGGCTAAAAACCCCAAGATGGGCTTTCGGCCAAGCTCTTCAACTCCTCTAATTACCCACTTTGCTGTTTGAAGTTGTTCCGCTGTCCGAAATTTGGAAGAAATTCAAACGGCTATAACTTCTTAACGGTAAGTTTGGTTTTCTATTATGACCACTCTATGGAATGAGAAACCATCATCCTGAAGCAATGGAAGTGGTTTGAAATCTTAATTAGCCTTTTATCAAAATTTATAGTCCATATAATATTACAAGGATCAAATTTTTACATAGAAATTCGACAAAAATAAATAGATTTGGAAAATGTTCCTAGGAGCCATTCTCGAAATATTAGAGTCATACGACCTATATGAATAAAATAAAATTATTTTATGCTCTTCCGATAGGTAAAATACGGGGAGTTACACTCTCCTTCCATTTAGGAATATCGCTCTCGAAATCCCCAAATAAATTAAAGAATCGTTGACCATAGTTACCCCACATGCTTAACAATCATATGCAACCATAAAACATATCAAACAAGAAATCATGCAATCAATAGTATATATAAATCTATCCTAGCATGCGAGATACTAAACTAACTTATATAACATCAAAAGCGAAAGAAAATATGATAAACAGTAGGCTTTACCATGTAAAGAGCTCCATATATACAACCCTCATATTCTCCTCGGTTTCCCACGTGCAATCGCTTTCACTTTCACCCCAATGAACCTTCTTTAACTTCACCATCTTCCTTCTAAACTGCTTCGTATCACGTCCGATGGTATGAAACAGCTTACAAGGTCTCGAAGCTTCTGGCTCAATTTCGATATCATCAGGTTGATCCGATGTAATTGTCATGCTTGAGTCATGCACAAACTTCCGCAAACGAAAGACGTGGAAGACGTTGTGCATGCCCACCATCTTCTGAGATAAGTAGACCCAATATGCTAGGTTCCCAATCCTTTCTACTACCAGAAAAGGATCTATGAATCTCAACGCTAACTTCCCCTTATTACCGAATTGAATAACATTCTTCAGCAGAGAAATCTTCACAAACACCATATCGACAATAGAGAACTCTAACTATTGACATCTCATATCGGCGTAGCTCTTCTGCCTATCCTGAGTAGCTTTCATTCGTTTCCGAATGGTCTTAACCTTCTCTTAGGTTTCCCCAATCATTTCTGGCCCAAATATCAGTTTCTTACCTTCTTTCCACAAACATAAAGGGGCATTACAAGGTCGGCATATAATGTTTCATACGGTGCCATACCGACAATAGAAAAATAGCTATTGTTGTATGAAAACTCCACTAAATACTAATGATCATCCCACGAGCCTTCAGAATCGAGTGTGAAAGCTCGAAAGAGATCCTCCAATATTGTAACAATCTGCCTCGAAATGGGTCTAATTTTCGAACCAGAAAAAGCGGCCCATCGAACCTTAGACTCATTCCAAAGCTGGCTATTTGTTGGTAAAACTAATACAAAGAACAATACACAGAGCTATCTATCTATATATTCAGAATCTCACGACTGAAGGATAAAATATATTATCAAAATAGTACTCATTTTATTTATAAATTCAAATGTAAGAAATATACAACATAATCTAATATAACATCGCCAAATATTCTTAGTGTAGTATTTAAAATTACATAGCAATTGCAATGGGTACATCAGAAACATTAAAATAACACGGATAGCTGAATAACCGTCGCAAATCTGTATCTCTGCCACCATCTCTGAAAATTTGCATCATCATCTTTAATCTGTGTTGTAATAAGGAGGGAGTCAAAACATTCGGTGAATAAAAATCTCAAGCTTTTCTATAATAGTTCTTGGGCAGTATAATTTAAGCAAGAATATATCTTACGTATCCTAACTATATTGTAAGTCTTACAACTATAAGTGCTAAGGCTTTCCAAATCCAATTCCATAACCATTACTCTTTCAACCGAATAGCCCATATATTGTTAATAATGTCCTATCAATGTAAGAGATATTACCCAAGCCACTTAATACCTTTTTAGTGCAAACTAGGCAGACTCTGACCATTTAAGACCTCATTTAAACAGGTCCCGGTTATTTAATACCTGTCCTAAGACAACTTACCGGTACTTATCTTGTTGACATTACACAGAATCTCTTCAGACGACATAATACTTCATGTTGGGTGTATTCTCACCCAGGCACCAGGTTCGCCCAGGCGTGCCTAAGCTTCATTCGGCATCCCTACCACTGCCGAACCAGACTCACAACCACAGAACCACTGAACCAACTCCAAAGCAGCCTTCGCCGAATCAAACATCAAAACCTCTTCCATGCTTGCCGAATCAACTCTACCTCCCATGCTTGCCGAACCAACTTACTCCACTACTATCCAACCATCTACCACCGGACCGGCTACCTCCATCCATTGCCGAACCAGAGGCAGGGGAAGCCACCACCGGACCAAAGTCACCACCGGACCATCTCCCATCTACTACCGGACCGGAGCACTACCGAACCAAGGCGTTGCTGAGCCAACGTTGCCAGGCCAGATCGCATCAGCCCAGGCCCACCAGCAGCTACATACATCCAGGACACCTACCCCCAGCCTCACTCTATAAATAGAGGGGTAGGGGTACAGCAATGGGGACGAGTTTGAGAGCTCAAGCATGGAGAGAACTTTCAAACAACTTTCTATTACTTGTATCAAAGCTTTGTACTTGTAATCTAAACAAGAGAAGAGAAATAACATATAAAGTGGACGTAGGCACATTCTGGCTGAACCACTATAAATCTGCGTGTCTTTTTACAGTTTAGCCCCTGCTTTTCATATATTTGCATAAATCACCCAAATTACTAAGAACAACAGAAGATCTACTAAATCATACGACTTTGAGGTGTTTGTCCATTTTTGTGCAAACAATTTTGGTTCTTTCATTGAGAGCTAGAAGCTCGAAGCTTCATCTTCTTCCACTTAACCTTTTTCCTAACAGCATCGTTCATCACTTGGAAAACATGCCTCCCAAACAGAGAAAAGATGTTAACAAAGGAAAAAACATCGCATCCAGCAGTCTTCCAGATCCAGCTGTCACGAATCAAGTAAATCGTCCTCCTCCAGCAGCAGTACCAAATGAAGGTCGGGCAAATCCGACCACTCCAACAACAGAACAGCCTGCAGCAATTACTAGGGCAGATCTAGACAGGGTTGTGGCTGAAGTAACTAACCGCTTCACGTCCCAGCATGAAGCCTTGGTAGACCATCTCATGTCACGCTTAAGGGATGCTGAAGAGTCCAACCGCAATACTGAGTCATGGGGTGAATCCCAGTCTGGAGGATCTCAGAGACAACAAAGATCTTCCTTCTTCGAAGGAGCTAACGGCAGAAGCAGCCATGGTAGGAGCCGAGATCGAGCACAACCCGAAGTTAGGCCTGAGGAAATGCTTGGAACCGAAACCAACGGGGGAGGTACCGGGCGGAGGTCAACTGTAGCTGAGCCGGTCGTACTGCCTAACCACGGAAACGCCAATGAACGGGGCCGAGCTAGAATCCAGCCCGAAGTTGGACCCGAGGAAGTGCTTAGATCAGAACCCAGCAGGGGAAGATCAAGGCAAGGGCCAACTGTAGCTGACCCTAGCATGCTCCCAGAAGACCAAAGGCGGCCACTGGAAAATATGAGGAATGATAGACGGTACCATCCCTACAGGTCATCTGGATGGAATCAATCCCACAGAACAGAACCGAACTCGTTTCTATCTACTCCAAATTCTGATGAAAGGATGGCACGCTTGTTCAGAGAGTGCGTCCAATGGGATCAAAGAGATCGAGGGATAGGCGCTAGGGTAACCAGCCCTTTCGCCCGCAATATCGAAATTGCTATCACCCCCCGAGAATGGAAGATGCCAACAATGGAACCTTACAAAGGAATCTCCGACCCCGTTGTACACTTACAAAGATACACACAGCATATGTTCATGAGTGGAGCAATAGAGGGAGTACTATGCAAATGCTTTCCACTATTCTTAGCAGATCTAGCTACCTCCTGGTTCTGCCATCAACCCCAAGGATCCATCAACTCGTGGGAGATGTTGAAAGAAAAGTTTATCAGCCAGTTCCGCATTCATGTGGAACAACCCAAGGACGCTTATTTCTTATCCAATATCAAACAGAAACCTGGAGAGAAGCTGCAGCAATATTTAACCCGATTCAATGCCGCAGCGGCCGCAGTTCAAGATGTCGATGAGAAGCTTGTCTTAATGGCCCTCTGTAGTGGTGTGCATCTGGATACTAAATTCGCTAGAAGATTGACAAAAGAAAAACCAGCTACTTTACCCGATTTCTTCCATGAAGCCGGGAAATATATGAGGCTGGAAGACGCTGCCACTAAGGGGCAGTCAGGGCAACAAAATAAGGCAACTCATAGCAACACGCCCGCTGTAGCAAAGGACGTTCGAAGAAATGATTCTAGAGACAATGCTGGGGGCAAGAAGGGAGAAAAGCGCCTATATCGGCCAGGACCGAGATTCGACACTCACACTCCTTTGAATGAAATCGTTGAAAAACATCTTCCTTGCCACCCAAGGCGAAGTTAGATACGAACGCCCACCGTACAAGAAGGAATCAGATAACGCACAGAAGTCTGGAAAGTTCTGCCGCTTCCACGAATCTCATGGGCATGATACCAATGAATGCCATCATTTCTGGGACTTGATTGAAGAACACATCAGAAGGAAGAAACTACAACGCTTTCTTGGGAAGGCAGCCCTGTCCGACTTCCAAATTGTCCTGGCCCCATAATGCCTAAAGATGAAATTTCCAACAGACAATGGAGTATGGGAAGTAGAGGGAGACCAGGACGTTGCTCGAGACTGCTATGTAACTGAACTTCACAACAACCACAGGAAGGATAAAGGGAAGAGTGTAGAGGTTGCCCTTTGCATAAAAAGTTTGGAAGCATAGCAACTAAATAAAGCCCCTCCTCTTCGCCCCTTCAATGAATTAGGCCCCAGGGACAGGGAGGAGGAGGCCACCGCCGAGCCTGCAGAGGCTATGGAATTTGTATCTATAAACAAACATGACTCGAGTAGACTATTGAAAATCGGGTCCCAACTAAAAACAAAGTTGAAGGAACAACTCATTGACTTTCTCCGCCACAACTTGGATGTATTTGCATGGTCACATGCTGACATGATCGGAATCTCCCCCGACATAGCATGCCACATACTAAACTTGAGAAGCTAGCATACTGTTTGCTAATCACATCACTGAAACCGCGTCACTACTTCCAGTCCCATTCCATCAAAGTTCTGACCGACCAACCACTGAGGCAGGTACTCCATCGTCCCGACACTTCTGGGCGACTACTTAAATGGTGCATTGAACTAAGTCAGTATGATATCACCTTTCACCCTCGCACCGCTATCAAGGGACACGCCATGGCCGATTTCATTGCAGAATTCACTACCAACGAAAGTAAGGAGCAATCGGAAATAGCAGAAGACATCAAGTGGAATCTCTTCGTGGATGGTGCATCAAACGAACAAGGCTCGGGGGCAGGTGTGGTAATAATCACTCCTAGGGGAAATAAGCTGCGCTATGCTATAAGGTTGGAGTTCGCTGCCACCAACAATGATGCAGAGTATGAAGCAGTGATAGCTGGATTAGAACTTGCCTTGGAAATCGGAGCCAATTCTTTGTGTCTTCATAGCGATTCTCAACTTATTGTTAATCAAATACTAGGAGAATTCCAGGCTCGAGAAGAACGACTCATAGCATATTTAAAGAAGACCAAGTTACTTCCCAGTCGATTGGACCACTACTTAGTCAAACACATCCCTCGGGAAGAGAACCGAGGGGCCGACGAATTGGCGAAGCAAGCAAGCGTGAGAGACGGCGATATTTCCGGAGTAATAACCATCTCAAAGCAACTGACCCCAAGTTTTGAGTAAGTGAATCTGATAGCTGCAACCGAAGAAGCAACTTGGATGACTCCCATCCGAGACTACTTACAAAGTGGCACACTACCCAACGGGCGTAACGAAGTCAAGAAAATCTTGAGGAAAGCTTCCCGCTACACAATACAGGAGGACACCCTCTATCGACACGGATTCTCTAACCCCTTATTAAGGTGTGTCGCTAGAAGGGAAGCCAAGGAAATCTTATCCAACATTCATCAAGGGAGCTGCGGAGATCACACCGGAGGGCAGACTTTGGCAAAAAAGATACTCCGATATGGATATTTCTGGCCCACCTTAAGCAAGGACGCCTTAGATTTCGTCAGAAAATGTGACAGATGCCAGAAGTTTGCTAAGATTCCGTGACTACCAACAACTGAGATTACTCAAATGACCAGCCCATGGCCCTTTGCAGTATGGGGAATTGACTTAATCGACAAACTACCAATAGGCCGAGGCGGGGCCAAATATGCTATAGTGGCAGTCGACTATTTCACCAAATGTGTGGAAGCAGAACCCCTGAATAAAGTATCTTCTGCAAAAGTTATTAATTTCTTGATCAAAAATATTTTATGCAGGTACGGAGTCCCATTCAAAATCATATCAGACAATGGACTTCAATTTGACAGCGAGGAATTCGTCAACTGGTGCCAAGAGCACGGAATTTAGAGAAGCTTCTCATCTGTAGCGTATCCCCAGGCAAACGGACAAGTCGAAGCTGTCAACAAAATTCTGAAAACTCTAATAAAAAAGAAACTCGAAAAGTCAAAGGGCGCTTGGGTGGATGAACTCCCTACGACACTGTGGGCTTATCGCACATCTTTCAGAACATCAACAGGGCATACTCCTTTCTCTTTGGCATACGGATCGGAGGCTATGCTCCCAGTTGAAACCATCGTGCCTTCCCACCGTAGGATCCACTATAACCCAGAAGATAACGAAGAACTCCTTCATGTGTCTTTGGATCTAATTGAGGAGAGAAGAAATGATTCAGTCCTCAAAGCAGCAGCCCACAAGCAAAAAGTGGCAGCACAATACAACTCCAAAGTCAAGCATCGTACCTTACAAGAAGGGGATCTTGTCCTCAAGCGAATCTTCCCTCGCCCCGGAGCACTAGATCCAATCTGGGATGGACCATATGTAATTCATAAAGATCTCCACAATGGAGCTTATATTTTGTCAACAGTGGACGGGGAGGTGTTCCAGAGGGCATGGAACATCCAACACCTTCGTCGATACTTTACCTAACTTGCACTGCCCATATGAAGCGAATTAACAAAGAGAATCAGTGGACATAGGCATTTTCGTGCCGAACCACTTTAAAAAACCTTGTCTCTTTTTTAACTTGTTCCTTTATATCTTGGCTGCTTGTTAACTTTATCCTTTTCTATTGAACAAAATCCTGTGCAAATAGCATTTCCATTCAAGGCGCTCCACAGCGCGACTTCTCTTGGACAAGACCTAACAGGTACTATGCGAATCTATGCCCTTGCTAATGAGACACTTTTGCTCTGGCATCCCTCTGCTGCGGGTTAACTCATTGCTCGCGACGGCCCTCAAAGCCAACTATAATGAGCCGATTATAAGCCACCGAGACGGCCGACTATAGCCGAGGCAGCTCATTACGGCGTTCGGCTCGCCGGCAACTGTGAACCGACTATAAGCCCCAACATAAGGTGTGGCCAGCCAGGGGCAGTTCACGGTTGACGATCTGCACCCACGCTAGCCGGCCACAGTAAATCGAATAATACCCACGATTACGGGCCATAATGGCCCGGGTAGTTACTGTGCGCGATCTTGGCTATGATGTGTCTTAAGTGCGGCTGTGGTAAAAAAGAATTAACTCCCCGCGGAGGCGTAAGATGGGTGACAAATGTCTCCAAGACCCACAGCTAGGGAAAGTGACTACAAAGCCCATTTTCCACGAACTTAAGCACATCGAAGGCCTTCCGTGATTGGAAGTTTTACTATTTCTCATATTTCAATTTTATTTGAAAAACTTTTCTCCTATCCTCTATAACAATCCCTAAAGTACAGGACACAGAATAGGAGGCATTCGCTAATGGGAGTCGGAACCCACAACGGGACACTAGGCCGCATTCCATACTCAGTCACACAAGACCTTCAGAACTACCATCTACAATTAGAACATGAGAGGTGGTATTTTCTTCTTTTATGTACAAATACATGGCTATAATTTATTCATACATCACACTAGCATTGCAAGGCATGAAATTATGTTTTAAGCAAGAACTTGACATCAAACACAACTGAATTACAAGCATATGCATAGCTATATTTCTCATACAACATGGCAAAATAACAAAAGCATTCAAATACGACAGAATCAGCTTAAGTTTAAAAATTACACGCCAAAGATAATGTTGTTTATTACAAGTAACATAATTACAACCTAAGAGTTACGTTACTGTTTTGAGACTAACATATACAACAATGTCAAGTCCACAAAAAGATATCCATGCCAAATCAAGGAGCTGGCTGCGTTGGAGTTTCATCCTTGTCCTGTTGCCCACCTGTCCGGTAAAAGAAAGAATTCATTAATGACAAGCAACCAAGTTAACAAAAAGACTAGAAAGGAAGACTTACCAGCATCTACTCCTTGGTCATCTTGATCATCATCCTCTACTTGCACGCCTGCCTCCTCAGCTGCAAGCAACCGCATGCCCTCCTTCACCGCCACCTTCTCCTCCTTGGTAAACTGGGCAGTAACCACATCCATCCTGAGGGCCGTACCCATCTACTAGTGACCTCGGGGTGGGCCCATGACGTCCCGGTTCTGACTGAGCTTGGGGCACTGTGGAAGGATCTTCTCTGTCCTGGGATTTCTTCTTTTCTGATCGGGTTTCAACTCTATGAGACATTATCTGCAACACAAAAGAATACATCGTTAAAAAGGATGTAGAGATATAAACAAGCAAGTGCGTACAATCTTGAATTTCATTTTGTAGTTCAAAACATGAAAGGTTCAAGGTTCGATTGGGCATTCAAACTCCGGGTCTCGTTCGGTATCACGAGTCATAAAAAGTCATCCGGCAGTTCAAGGCAAAAGCTCATTCGACATTCGAGCTCCCCATATACCGTTCGGTAATCCGGGCCCCAAGGTTCATTCGGCTATCCCACTTCCTAAAAACACATTCGGCAAAAGGAGGGCTCACCTCATTCGGCAGGCGTAGGCTTGGTCCGGCTCTTTCTAATAGGTGTGGATAACAGGAGCTTGAAGCCCATACTTATAGGCAAACACAGACGACCGGACCGGTTGGTTCGGCATTTGGGCCAAATAGGAGCATCCAAGCTAACATCATTAATTTCAAAACAAAGCACGGCATATACCGGCATATGCCTTACTTTGGGGGGCAAATGTTGGGCGTATTCTCACCCAGGCACCAGGTTCTCCCAGGCTTGCCTAAGCTTCATTCGGCATCCCTACCACTGCCAAACCAGACTCACAACCACAGAACCACCGAACCAACTCCAAAGCAGCCTTCGCCGAATCAAACATCAAAACCTCTTCCATGCTTGCCGAATCAACTCTACCTCCCATGCTTGCCGAACCAACTTACTCCACTACTATCCAACCATCTACCACCGGACCGACTACCTCCATCCACTGCCGAACCGGAGGCAGGGGAAGCCACCACCGGACTAAAGCCACCACCGGACCAAAGTCCCACCGGACCATCTCCCATCTACTACCGGACCGGAGCACTACCGAACTAAGGCGTTGCTGAGCCAACGTTGCCAGGCCAGATCGCATCAGCCCAGGCCCACCAGCAGCTACATACATCCAGGACCCCTACCCCCAGCCTCACTCTATAAATAGAGGGGTAGGGGTACAACAATGGGGATGAGTTTGAGAGCTCAAGCACGGATAGAACTTTCAAACAACTTTCTTTTACTTGTATCAAAGCTTTGTACTTGTAATCTAAACAAGAGAAGAGAAATAACATATAAAGTGGACGTAGGCACATTTTGGCTGAACCACTATAAATCTGCGTGTCTTTTTACAGTTTAGCCCCTGCTTTTCATATATTTGCATAAATCACCAAAATCACTAAGAATAACATAAGATCTACTAAATCATACGACTTTGAGGTGTTTGTCCATTTTTTGTGCAAACACTTCATATCAAAGCGGACCCTTCCCAAGATATCCTCTACTGTGCCTAACTGCTAACCCCGACCATTTACTACTTCCTACATAAGGAAGAGGCAGGCCCTCACACAGCCATATAATACCTTCAATCCCTAAAGAAGGTCCTTCGTATTATGACTCGTACCCCACATTGATATCTTAAACTTGTCTGACTATTTGTATGTATTGGTAGCCAGATTAGGTGGGAAGGTTTACCCTACAAAACTTTGGACCCAACCTTGTGTCCTCCGTGGTTACTTATTATAAGCGATGTCTCACATCAGTCCCAAAGTCATCCTTCTGGTAGCCAGATTAGCTGGACGGACTTCCATGTACTTTTGACTGACCATGCGTTCCTATAACTTAGTCATAATTTTCATTCTCTTAACATACCATCACACATCTCATCGCATACATTATTAAGGCCTTATAAGAAACTTCTTATTTCGCCTTTACAATTAATTACTTTTCTAAAGGGGATTTAATAATAATTAATAACCTAGTAACAATGAATTAACATGTTATAATTATATATTATTTACGCTAATATATATATATGTATGTATGTATGTATGTGTGTGTGTGTATATATATATATGTATGTATATAAATACGTGCCTAATAAATTTCAAAGCGTGCGAAGATTGTGCTTTAAACTAACATTTAAATGTCAAAACTTCAAAATTTTACAAGTCCAGTTCCATATCAATAAATATACCACATATCCAATATCCATAATTAAATCAACATACTTGTATAAAATAGAATCCATACCCAATTTATTTTATACTAAAATGGCAGAATCAATAAATAATAGAAACTTGCAATTCAAATACTTTTATGCAATATGTAATGATCGGCCTTTTCAACTTTCGAACGTCAACACTAATACATCCACGGTATTCACGTGCCGAGTACCCAAGTGCCAGAAAGATATAACATTAGGGTAAAAGAAAAAGAAATGGAATAAGAAAGAAGAACACAATATTAGAATCTCACATGCGGAACGGTAATATATAATATCTCAAAAGATCTTTACCAAAAAGAAGACTTTGATATACACACATTAATAAGAGATAAATTAACCTATCATTATCCTGGACGGTTACAACAGCTTGTCCTCACCAGTTGCTAATAGATACAAATCAAGTAATGAAATAGAAATAAAGTATGGTAGGAAATCATCCAGCTCCTCTCCAAGAGCTCCAATGAACCATAGCTAAATCTCGAAACATACTCGAGCTGACCTGAGCATTATATGAGAATAATACCTGGATCAGTCTGGTAAACTAGAGTGAGAATCTCAAATCATATGGATTGCTGTATTTATAAAACCCTTCAAATGTAAAGGTATTTCATAAGACCATGCCACCAATAATCATGAATGGGCTTTTTCCTTACGATAATCAAACCATTTCTATCATAAAATACAGTGATAATATAATAATGCCTAAGGTGTGAAATATAAATAATCACATAGCTATGATTCATGTGAGTGTACATCACAACAATAATGGTATGCAATCACAACTAATAAGGCGCGTTAGCTAATTGTGTAGGATTCCATGGAGGTGCCCTCGGTATTTCGAGAAAGGTCCTCCTATATAAGGATCGGAGATATCCTTTCGAGCATAGTATATCTCTAGCTAAAATACACTACAGGAAAAACATAGCTAGTCTATGCCCGAACAAGTGGCACAAGGTCACACCACTCCTACATGCATATCCGTAAGTGTCACTAGAATGGAGTACATGCACCCTTTAAGTTAGCTAAACCCCATAGGCTATGTCTTCTATCTCTTTTTTATGTCATTACCGATGTTGAAGTCACATTTAGCATCTCAGCAAATGAGTCATAACTCGAACAGATCTTCCACACACGAGTCCCCAACTCGAACAGATCTCGGAACCACACATATCAACAGATCCCGGAATCACACATGGATTCCTCAATAGATCTCGTAATCACACATGGATTCCTATATCTCAACAGATCTCGGAATCACACATGGATTCCTCAACAGATCTCGAAATCACATATGGATTACCATATCTCAAAAAATCTCAAAATCATATATGGATCCCATATGCTGAATAGATCACAAACAACTACATGTGTTCGAGCACCTCAAATAGATCTCGAATCTCCACATAGACTCCAGCATCTTAAACCAATCATGAACCTCTTCCAAAGAATAGAATACGTATATGGTTTTGGAGTGGTTACGGTTATAAGTCATCTCGTATAAGTACACTCCCTCACTGATCCGGTGCTCAAAAACCAATAGATCGATTTTCCGGTAATCTCAACTCTGGTTCTATGGGAAATAAACAAACAATACATAAGATCAGAGATCACCTTCTAATCGTTTAAGCGGACGGATTTCCTTATCATTTGTCCTAGGAGAGAAAAACGAGTTTATACGTACAATATAGTATCAACGAAGATAACCGTATTATATAATTCCCGTGTTTCTTCTTGATATTTCGAGAGTATATTTGGTCAAATAAAAAAACAATGAGAATAATCGCATACAGAAATCTAAGTCTTGTATACTATCCACAAGCAAGTAACATACAAAGCATGATTGAAACATACAAGCATGATCAAGTCATATAAACGACTTCTAATCCCCTTTATAATTAGTCTTCCTTTATCAATTAAAATCCTCTTCTATTAGTAAAACTCATATTACTCAACAAATGCTTAATTAATGAAATTCCTTATATTAGTTAAACTTCACTATTATATTAAAACCATCACTATTCATTTCAACACACTTCGATACTCTCAGATGTATTCATACTTATCTCGACCGTATAAGTATATTCACATATCAATTTCAAAAGACTTAAGACAAATGTTACTCAAACATCGTCACTATAAACCCAAAACCATTTCACTTGTGATTATCTTTAAAACATTCTTTTCAAAGATCTATTTACATTCATAAGCATAATCAAAATGGGTTAATGACGAACGTTATCAACACATCGTTACAACAAACCCAAAACCAATTCATACTTGTTATTCTCTTTAAATTCCATTATTAGAGATCTAAGTATTCTCTAAAATCATTTAACAATATTTTACCACTTTAAAATATTATCCAATTGTTTAAAAATGAATGTTATTAAAACATTGTTTACAACAAACCCAAAACACTTCACTATTCCGTAATCTTTAAAACTCAATTTTAAAGATGAAATATCTTTTCAAAAGTATAATTAAATGGGTTAAAATAAATGTTGCACAAATATCGTTACTATAAACCCAAAATCACTTTTATACTAGAAATTTAATTTTAAACATCCATTTAAAGCTCTAAGTACATCTTCACTTATTAAACAAGGAAATATACCTTTTTAATCAATTTTACAAATTAACATAAGTGCTATAATCCAAAAACTCCTTTATATTCTTTTACAAATACCAAACTTCTTTTTAAAAACGTCTAAATATACTAAAATACCCTTAAAAAGATATATATGTATATACAAACCCATATACATACATATATTGATTTATTTGTAAAACTAAGATATTTGATAAAATACTCTAAACCATTTGAAAAGATATTATAATATAAAAGCCTTTTATTTCTAAAATAAAAATTAAAAAATTTCTAAAACCATATATATACTAAAAATATACTTTTAAAATACTTATACTATATTTTAAAACATTTATTTAGAAACCATAAAACCTGTTTTATAATTTAAAACCATTACTTCAAAATCCATAATTGATTATAAGTTATATATTTAAACCTTGTTATTTTTCGATAGTAAGTACGCTTATAGTACTTATTAAAAATATAAAGAAGCACTAGGATGTCTTCCAAAGTTAACTTTAAAATCGCTGATCACAACGATTTCAAAGTACATCCATAGCAACCTTTTCGCCTCTAACATTGAAAACTTCCAATTCCAATTCCAATTTCCACAAATGTCCAAACCAATTTCTCTATGTCAAACACACCAAAACATGTGTAGCCAAATATATATATACATATATATATATATATATATATTTCCATAATATATCACAATTTATCCAATTTAATATATGTCAAATACTAGGGATTTCAAAGCATGCTTATAACGACTATATCGCTTCAACATTCACAACATAATTTCCAAGTTAATCAAATAACAATATCAAACATATAAACAAGTAGTCTGGGCCACGATACATGTTTTACAGAATCAAAAGGGAGATTATACTCCATACTAGTATTTTCACTTGTAAAGAGATTATACTCCATACTAATATTGTCACTTGTTTTACAAAACAAGACGGGGTCCAAAAGTAATAACTTGCATTGTTCGTTATACAATTTATATTTAATACAACAACAATTATATACACAATAATTGTACAATCAACTGGTGAGTGAACTCACCCAAGTTCCAACCAACGCTTACACGTGTTTGAATAGTCCAAAATCAAATGCAGTTCGATTTTAGCTAAAATTCCTACAAGCTCCAAACTCGACGAATCCAACTCCAATGTGTAGATATCATCAATATCAGTCCAATGCAAAAGATCGCGTCCAAATTTGTCCTCGTATGAATAAGATACGGATATTAGAACACTTGAGATTAATTAATTAATTATAATTAGCTTAATTAAATAGGTAATTAAACTAATCACCTTCTCCTATCAAACCCAGCCACCTTATCTCAAAACCTCGACGCGACTTTCCTTTGCACGACGTCGTCCAAAGCCTCCAACCGCCGTCGCGTTCTAACTGCTGCCTCCCAAGACCTTGATACGCCATCGACCTTACCTCTTGAAACACCGCCATTGATGAGATCGAACCCATAATCGACACCTCCTATGAACCCAGATCTGTGCCACGTCGCTCCGCCATATGATAATATAACTATTCACCACACTCATCTCACCTAGTCGAACATTTTTCATGTTGGGGCCATCACCTAAATCGGCCTCTAGAAGCCCCGATCAACTTCGGTCGTTGGGTGAGGGTCTAGGGCTAGGGTTTTAATTTTGGAAAATAAAAGAAAATGAGCCCTTTTATAGAAATTTTCTCCTGCACAATTCAACCCTTATAATCACAAACTCCAATTGAGGCGTGCTCATTGGCATTCCTAGCAAAATACCCCATTCCAAACTCAATGGAACTAGTGTCGGGACCTAATTCCATCATATATAGAAGTTAGCTTTTAGGTTATTATATTTTAATTCTTGAAATTAATCGCTACATGTTTCGAGCTCGCACAACCACACAATAGGTCCAATCGTCACGAAACTCGTTGGCGGATAACAAATTGATGATTCTGGATCTAATAGCACTAGTTTCTTCAAAATCCAAGACAGTGCCTCGGATTAATAATTTCACACGTTAATTAAAATGAATTATTATTCAAAAAAATTAATCACTTTTAGTTCTAAATTAAAATTTTACTATTATCATTCTTATTTATATAGATTTTAAATAAGCTTGCAAAATTATTTTTATTCGTATTAAATCAAAGATTTGAATATTTAAATAATTTTGATATTTAATTATAAAACATTCGAAAATCCGGGTTATTACACTATATTCAACATCTACATATACTGATGAAAAAGGGAATTTTCATTTAGATTATGGAAATAGGTAGTAAAAACTACGAATAAAGAGAATCCGTACCTTACACACCATTTCCTAATCTATTCTTTTCAAAACCCCTAATCAGATCCAAAGAAAAAGATACGAAGTGGAATAGAACGTAAAATATTAGAACTGCAACATCTACAAAATTCCAATATTTTAACATAAAATATTTGAGATTCTAACATAAGAATTAACATTTCGCTTTGGGGGAATATTAGGAGTTTTAATGTGATGTTTTCGTATACCAAAATTCCCCAAGGCATATATCAAATTCAAATTATGCTTATACAATTACCAAAATAATAAAAACTAAAATTTACACTCACAAAAAGTCCTTAGCTCTTCCTTTTAGGATTTGTTTACGCCCACTTTAATCTGTTATATATCTCTTTTTTTTGAAATATACAACAAGGGAATTGTATATGAATTAGATTCAAAAATTTAGAGATTTGAGGAGAATAGAATTAGAAATTAAATAATAAACACCTAAAATTTCTTACCTGAAACCCTAGGGAATTTTTCTGAATCTTTACGGAAAGAGACTAACAGAGCTTCGCTAGGTTCCTAAAATAATTTTGAATAAAAGTAAGGAGGCTAGGCTCTTATTTATAGTGGTTAAAAAGCACCAGAACCGCGGGATTTAAGTTGGTTAAATATAATAAAATTTGAGCCATTCAAATGCTGAAAGCCCTAGCTGCCATCAACAGGGACCGGTCGACCGCTCCTACAACACCGGTCGATCAACCGGCACTACAAGAAAATGGTATATTTATTGCAAGAATGGATAGCATTGAAACATATATTGTTGTCTTTGTTTAATTATTAGTTGCTTGGCGTCAAATACAGCGCATTATCCAAGCTGTTAAAGTTTCCTACAGCAAAACGAAAAAATAGGCGGTCCGTATTATTTCCCTCCCTCCCATTTTCATTACCACGAAATTCCATTTTCACCACCAAGTCCAAAACCCTAAATCGCAGAAAACTCCCATTTCATCGCTCATCAAAATCCTAACTCGTTCGAATCTGTCTTTCTATATTATCGCATCTTTAGAATCCTACACTCCAAAGTCGTCTCTCTGTAATATATTTCCTTTAATTTTCTTCTTCATATCTCTCAATGATTGATGGAACCGATTTATGTGATTTTGTTCTTACTAGGTGCATCTAAGAGGAAAAGCAGTAGGAAAGAATGTTGATTTTGAGAAAATCGCAAGGAGAACTTCAGTATAACTGGGGCAGACCAACGAAGCAGCAATTCTCGCAATAAGATGCGAACTTAAGGGGATCGGTATGGATAATTATTGCAAATTTAATAACCTTCCATGTCGCAGCACTCAACCATGTTGAATTTAAGATTCCGCTATATATTCCATTGCATCGATTGTTTAGTTCATATTCTTTCCAAACTCTGCATCTTTCTTAATACTTAATTTTCGTCTTCAAAATCAGCATACAATTGTTTATCAAAGAGCTACCATACCAGTTCCAGTTTAATTACAAATTGAAAGTATATTTTACCAAAATTTATTCCACACACTGATTTTTGATGCATGTATAGAGTCAGCAGAAAATCAAAATTAATTGCTTCTTTATTTTTTTTGAATAAGTCTTTTATGTTAAATTATTTGTGCCTTCATATTTGCTCTTATGGATACAATCCATATTTGCAACAATGAACTGCTTCAGTATGAGTTCTTTAGACTTTGGGTTGAGTTTGCAAGTTTGCGCTCCAAAATACAGTAAAGCATACAATGTTACACTCTAGAAAAACATAACAATATCATACATTACACTTATTTATATGCATTTATGATCAGATGTGAGTAGTAAAAAAAATATAAGTATCGATCAACTAGCATATTATATATTGTACATGATGACATATTTTATTTTGTGCAGATCAGAGTGGAAATTACCCTCCTTTTCTTGCATCAAGGTGAGCTTCATAGGATCATTGTATTCATCTTTTACCTTCCATGTTTTTTTAACACACTTTATTTTTGTTGCAGCAATAACGGTGGTTTCTTACTCATTTGAACATATATTAATATGAGAAAGAGATGGAATGAGATGATGTTTCTTGATATCAAGTCATGTGGCGTGTAACTTACTGCTTCTAATGTATAATTTAAGCAGGAATTTCTGGAGGTGCAATAGCTAGAATTATCATAGCTGTGATTAATCTTTTACTTGGAGTGGGCACCTATTTATATTTCGGGGTCTATAAGAAAAGAAAGGCAAAAAAGTCGCAATTGATTCCATCATCTTTGGATGAAAATTCTATTTTGCGCAGCAATGGTAATTAGCTAAATTTTAAAGATATATATCATTTTATGACTCACCATATCTAGTCTTGTTTTCTTCCAATGGCAATTTGTATATTCAGGTCCGTCAACAATGTTAAATTTAAGAAGCAAGACTTGATTTTTCATTTTTTAAGATATATATCATTTTATGACTCACCATATCATTTTATGAAGTTTGATAAATTAAGAAATAAGACTTGATTGTGCACTTTACAAAGAAAGGTCCGTCAACAATGTTAAACTTACAAGGTATATTCAGGTTTTCAGGTTGCAGATATTTCAAAATTTCAGTCTAAAACTTTCATATAATATGCCAAACACTTGAGCTTTAGTTTGAGCTAATATAAAGTTAATTGAATTGAAATAAGCACATATAGGTATTGCGTATTATTTCAAAAATCATAGTGGAAAGAATCATAAATGTGGTGATTGTGGAAGGCATGCCATTACACAAAGCACTGTTCTCTTGTTTGCTTTCATACCCACGGAGGGATAACACACATGTGTGCGGATCCAACCGCATTGGGGTGGAATGCTAAAACCAGGCCCGGTCTTTGGGCAAGGCCCAAAAGACAATTGAATTGGGCAACCCCGTACGGGGGCAACAAAATTAGGGCTGAAGTGAGGGGGAAAATCTGAGATGACGAATTCAGAAATCACGATCTTGTAACGGTATACCTCAGCTTCTCCATCCCCTGACTTCAGCAACTTCATTTCTTGTATCTTTTCTCACTGTACAACTTCAGAAACTAAAATCCTACGGTATTGTATAACTTTATTTCACAATATTTTAGTTGATGGGTTTCACTAATTGCGCCACAATCATTTTGAGAGATTTGAAAACGACTCATTTTTATCAAAATTTGGGCGAAAGTTACTCAGATCTTTTAAATCCGAAAGCATCCACATTTAGCACTACTGATTGTGTATAATGATTTCTTGGTTACAGTTTAGGATTCATCAGTATAGACTGATTCTTTTTTTAAATTATGTTTAGAACTAATGGAGTTTCTAAATGTTTTATTATTGTTTAGGAACTGATTCATTGCTGATTTAGTTAATAATGGCAGTACAACAAATGATTCATTGCTGATTTAGTTAATAATGGCAGTACAACAAATAAATTCAGATTTTGATTATTTAGTGTATAGTCGTTCACTGATTTTAATAAGAATCACTATTGAATTCCTTTCCAAAAAAGTTGCTAATTTTTTTAATAGTATGTTATTCGTGTTTTAATAGTATAGTAAATTTGAATTCTCAATGGAGATTTGAGTTTGTTTTCAACAATTTGTACAGTTATTAGTTATAAATGGGTACTAGTGTTGAGTTTTGAATAGTTATTATATTTTAATTTACCCTATATGTAATATATTTGATGAAGTTAGAATACTGTCAATAAAGATCAGTTTGATGATTTTAAAGTTTTTATTAATGACAAATTTACATTTTCGTTCTAGTCTATCGTGTAAAAATTTATTTTTTCGAATTTTTTTTATAATATTAAATTTAATTGATCATTTTTATGATAAAAGGCAACGTATATTTTAGTCGTCTTGAGAAACCCGATGCATAAGGCCGGCCCTGGCTAAAACACATACACAACTTGAGCTCAATCTTGTGGGTTTGATGCTCGGGTGTAGCTTGTAAGCATAGTTTATAAACATGGACTACAATTAAACTGTTTGAGAAATTCAAATAGTTCATACCATTTTGATCAAGAGATGAAAAAGATTATAGGGATCATAGCTTTTAGTTGTATAAGTTTTACATATGTTATCCATTAAACATTATTTTCTACTCAGTTGGCTATTAATAACCCCATTTATGTGATTATCCTTTTCAGCTGCCACTCACTAGTACAAAACAAATCAGTTGCTTCGCCTCATTTGTGTCGGTTGTCCATAAAACCGACACAAATAGTGTAATTTGTGTCGGTTGTTTATTCACAACCGAAACTATTGACTTATGGGTAAAAAGAAAATGTTAAAAATGTAATTTGCATCTGTTGTTCTTAAGAAACCGACACAATTAAGGGGAAGCAATAGATTTACTCGTGTCGGTTGTTTGAACAACCGACACAATTAAATACAATAGCATCGGTTGTCAAAAAACCGACACCATAGACACACAACTTTCCCCCAAATCTATTTCAGCCGCCCCATCTTTTCCCGCGATCCCTAAATTTTAGAGGGAAAATACGTCTCTTCGCGTCTATCGTTGCTGTCTTCATCCGATCATTAGTTCCCACAGTGTCCCAAATTTTAATTACCTAGCCCTAGTTCCCAATACTAAATTCCAATATTCCTTCGCTCCATTCGCTCTTCGATTTCTCCACCCTAACTGGAATACTTCCATGATTGTTCAACGCAATTAGCCGATAGCCTAATTCCTATTCGATGTCGTCAAAAATTCCGTGAGTTAGGAATTAAAACCAGAGATCGGAAGAGGGAACAAAAATCAAAAGAGGTACGCTGCTGCTTCTTTTCATTCCTCTTTTTTTTTTCCATTTTGATTGCTGTACTGAGATAGCAATGCTGAACTGAATCCCTTTTGGTTGCGATCCATTTTTAAAATATAATGTATGTTGGTACAATAACTAATTTAGCACCAGAATGCAGCGTTGAACGCTCCATTGTTGGTATTCGATCAAAGTTGGAAAATAATGTGGAGCTCAAGGTACATTATTTATATAAATCCGTATATCATGAATTACTCTACTTGTACTGAAATTGTTTGTACACGTCATTATATGACACTATGATGATGGGTGCAGACTTCTATCAGACGGAGGCAGAGAGAGCTTCTTGTTTGGCTAAAGGAAAAGTTCCTGTTTGGCGTTGGAGAAAATACTAAAATCAAGTATATATCATAATTAAAGTATTTTTGGCTAAATCATGAAAAGATAATTGATATTTGATATTGTCTTGCTTCCAAATGCAGGAACTGCATCATAGACAAAAATGCTAAAATTGGAAGGAATGTAGTCATTACAAACAAGGATGTAAGTTTATTTTCAACATCTACAACAAATGTTACATTTTTTTTAAAAAGAAAAATTTAAATGTTTGCTATTTCAGAATGTAGAAGAAGCAGAGAGAGCTTCAGAGGGTTTCTATATCAGATCAGGAATCACAGTCGTGTTGAAAAATGGCACGATTGCAGATAACACCATCATTTAGAGCTAATTTTATGACTTGGTTGTCATCATAGTTGATAAGCACACGAGTGGTTTTTGTTAATAGAGGCTTCAGTTTCTGTTAAGTTGATTTAGTATGTTGCCACTTTTTTCTTCATTTTATCATAAAATGCACGGCTAATTTATACAGTTTGAACCATCTGTAATCCCCATTCCATGGAATAAATTTTGATCCAATAATATAGATTTTAAACCGAGATAAAAAAAATTTATCAAAAGAGGCTTCGGTGATAGTACTCAGATCTTTTTTTTTCCTTTTATAATTCTCTAATACTGTTTCTGAGTTGTAGTATTACAGTACAGATTAGTCTGGTGCTAAATTAGTTATTGAAACCAAAAGCTTAAAAGTTCATCAACATATTCCTACATAATTTGACATACAATTCAGTCTAAGATAGAATAAATTCAAAGTATAGAGCACAAGCATACAAAATCTGCATAAAATGTCCAAATAATTTGTCTTCTTGATTGATCAAGGAAACAAACTATCAATAAATAATACTTGGTCCAAATCCATATTTAAAATATAATTATTTTCCAAGTCATTGTCCTTTTGCTTTTATTATCCAAGTCCTTGCATTTTTACTGCAAATATTTGCAATATTTGTATTCATTTTGAACATATCAGTATACGATCACCATTCAACATTTAGAATACCTTTTCCCCCTATTTTGTTGTACATATTTGTGATTTTTAGCAAGAAACAAAGTAATATTTGTACTCCCAGATCATGGACTGCGATCATGGATCTGGACTGCGATTGTTATTGCTTAAGTTGCTTAGGATTTCATTAAGAAAACCAAATTTTGGCAGCGTTTAACAAATTTTGGCAGCGTTTAACCATTTGGAACCGTGTTGGGTATATTGTGATGTTTAATTCAAAGGATCACTCATTATCTCATTCATAGTAATTGCTCATGTATTAGATTTAATTGCGGGTTAACTCTATTTCTACCTTTGACACATGAATGATTAGTGTGTATGAGTCAGCAAAAGTTTTAAGAATTGGCGTATGAGTACCGAAATAGTATTTGAATGGATTTTACCGTGCTTTCCACAATTCAAGAGACCTCTAATTTATCCGTTTAATCACCCCATTATCATATTTGCCAATGACATCTGGATTTTCTACAAACTATATCTGTTTAATTACCCCATTATCAAATTTGCCTTTTAACCCTTGGAATTTATATTGTATTATTAAGTGAATTGTATTGAAGTTTAGTATCTAAATAACAAGTGTTTTTCTGTATTTACCTTGTTATTAGAAGCCAATGTTCAGATATGTTACATCTTACAGGCTTATTCACCACTTGGCTCACCCGGTACAAAATGGGTTAGTGGCAACGTATTAGCACACCCTATCATCGATGAAATCGCAAAAGAATTAGGCAAAACTTCAGCTCAAGTTTGTCTACGTTGGGGTATTCAAATGGGACACAGCGTGCTTCCTAAAAGTACAAATGAAGAAAGGATCAAGGACAACCTTGATATCTTTGATTGGTCCATTCCTGACCAACTTGTTGCTAAGTTTTCTGAAATTAAACAGGTAAGTATTGCTATTTTTGCTACCATTTACTATAAACTAGTATTGCTTTAATTTCATTTCTTCTCAACTAGTATTGAACAACCACTATTAACAGACTACTGCCAGTGAAATGGAGAGTGCGATTCAAGAAATGGAAAGTCAAGGCGTCCAGTCATATATTCTTGATCTTCGAAATAACCCTGTCAGTATGATATTATATTAACATATCATATACTTGGGGAGAATTATCATAAACTAACATGACACATGCATGATGCATGTATGATATATTTACAGGGAGGTCTAGTGAAAGCTGGACTGGATGTTGCACAAATATGGTTAGATGGGGAAGAAACTTTGGTAAATGCAATTGATAGAGAAGGAAACATGTTACCCATCACCATGGAAAATGGTCACGCTTTAACCCATGATCCACTTGTTGTTCTTGTAAGTTGTTGCTTGATCTTATTTATAGTTAATCCAGATTAGTGTTGATGCTTATGGTTCAACCTGTGTTTGAATTACACTCTCAGATTCTTTTATGCAGAGCATTCCTGATTTAATTATTGTCTTTTGTATAACAATTCTCTTAATTGCATAACTTTGTACGAGACGGTTCTTATAACCAACAAGAGATAGACGAGGTTCGAGAGAATTTAGCTAGGTATATCATGTATAATTGGATGTAGTTGTTTTTTGTTGTGTACGCTGATCTTTTGTAACGTACGTTGGTATTTTGTTATGTACGTTATGTTTGTGATATATTATATTCTATTTTGTTCTGTAAACAAGAATTATGTTGATGGATAATATAATTATATTTTTGTTCAATCAGTTCATAGTAACGTTCGTTTATAAAAAATTAAAATTCAATTTCATACTGTTTTTATAATCTTAAATGGTAATAATATATTTTTTTTGCTTCAGATATAACTTGTGTCGGTTGTTACTTTAAAGGGAACCGATACAACTGCATATCAATTGTGTCGGTTGAAAAAACAAACATAACCGATACAAATATCAATCATTTGTGTCGGTCGTCAATAAGGAACCGACACAAAACAAGCAACAGTTGTGTCGGTTTTTCTTAAAGGACCGACACAATAAACGGCGGTTTGCTTCACTATACAAGATGATTTGTGTCGGTCCTATTAGAAAGACCGACACAACTGTTCATAGTTTTGTGTCGGTTCTCTATTACCAACCGACACAAATAATTGATATTTGTGTCGGTTGTACAACCGACACAACAGAAAAATGTCTTTTGTGTCGTCTTCATTTGAGTCGGTTGTAAAACCGACACAACAGGGGTTACACAACCGACACAAATGACCAGTTTTGTACTAGTGACTGATATTGAATTAAGTTCTGAAGAACAAAGTGCATCCATGGTCAGGAGTTTTACAATAAACAAATCTGTAGAATTTTCATATGAAGAGCTTGCTAAAGCTACTAATGATTTCAGTATGACACATAAAATTGGCGAAGGTGGTTTCGGAGCTGTGTACTATGCAGAACTTAGAGAAGAGGTTGGTGTTAAAATCATTTGATATCATTACATACCTAATCACCAAACATAACGTGCTTATTGTACGCACTCAGTTTTGTGTGTGCATAGCTAAGTATATATAATATACATCTAGGGTATAGTTAGTTACATGTAGGTTGGAAAACAATGCAAATCCAACTGCATGTTGATCCAAATACAATAGTTGAAGCTGCATTTGCATGCTTTGTTATAACAAAGTTTCATATTCATCTTTAAAGAAACCCATGTTTAACATGATTTAGTTGCCAATCCACGGCTACTATCAATGACCGTTTCCTACTCAAATCCAGTTTTGTGCACATGGCATATATTAATGTATTCTTTAATCATATCCAATCTGTGATTTTTCTCATCAGTTGCGACAAATTTTATCGTAAGAAGTATGGTAATAAATAAGTTATCATCATCTTAGCTTTGTTGATTGCAGTGTTTTAAAATGCTCACCTCAAGGAGTTCTTTAAGGCAAATGAATGTAAAATGTAGTGATGCTTGCTTTGAAAGGCTTTTTGCCTGTAAGGCTTGTGCCTCAGTGGTCTGTGGCGTTCAAAACATATGTCACACCTCGCATGCCTCAGACCGCTGAGGCATAGGCTTTAAGACGAAATTACCTCAAATTGTAATAAAACCAGGTTTAATAAAAGTTACAAAACCCTAATCATTTCATAACAAAGAAAAAAAAGAACAAGATAAAAGGGCAGAAGCATACATTTTACTTTCTAATTTGATTTAAAGTAGTAATCTAGGACATGCTTTAATTGCTTCTTTTTTCCTGTAGGGTATTTGACTTTTAAAGTGGACACACAATATTATTCAACTACTACTATGAACTAGTTTTTAACTAGGTATGATTTATCTTTTAACCTTGAAAAGTATGATTTATCTTTTTACCTTGAAACAACATTTTTACTGCGGTTTACAAAGTCAGTTAAATTTTGAGTTTTGGCAGTGGCAAATTTGAGTTTTGGACTTTCAGAATGTCTAATGTTTATAAAGTCAATATAATACTGGTGATGGCTTATATTTTTTTCTTCCCTTGGTCAAAGTAAATAGTTAACAATACTTGTTTTTACCTCAGCATATATTTTTTAGTGCAAACATAAAATATGGTAAATCCTTTTTATTCTACACTTGTAAATTGTACATACTTTTAGTGTACTCAGTATGAGAACAACGAGAGACTTGATAAGAAAAGGTTTGGTACAAAACTTGAATGGTTAAACTAATTGGATCTATACAATGTTGTTAATGTCTTTTGTATTCCCGTTCTAGTTTTAGGATGTGTTTTTATGCATTATTTGATATATGCATCAGATGACTTATATTTCTGCTATACTGCTGTCATTTTGGTCGTAATATTATAGAAACTGTAGTTTGTGAGTGCAAATTATAGTTTGTACTCACTACAAACTCCCTTTTGCACTTGATGCAAATTAAAATTTTGCACTAGCAGTGCAAACTGTAGTTTGCAATAGCTCTGACAGTGCAAACTTATTTGCGCAGCTTAAATCTGACATTGTTAGTGCTAATGTTAGAAATAGCTCTAACAGATTTTAATTTTTTACATGCTTCACATTTTCGATGATCTTATAACTTATTAAAATAATTTAAAATCTGATGTATATGTGTTTGAGGACAATATTTCCAATTTTAATGTGGTTCAGGCTGGGTTCTTGAAGGGGATGGCACTGATGAGAAGGTGAAGCAGTATGGTTATTTGGCGGCAGTAGGATGTGTCAAAAATAGACAGTGTTGTAGGTTTGTGGTGATGTGTAGAAGTTGAAGTTGTGGATGGGGGGATGTTGATTAAGTATGCGTGTTTGCAAGTGATGGACTGTGGGCAGAGACAAGTAGTGGCAGACAACAGTTTTTGTTGTTGTGATGGAGTGATGAGGCCTTGGTTTCAGGCGACGTGTGCAGTTGTTTCCGTCGATGTGAGCAGTTGGGCAATATTGTATAGAGAAGTGGTGAGTGGTATGTGGCGATGGTTGTATATTGTAGGGGATGAGGTGTTTCTTTTGCTTGGAATGTTGTGTTTGCTGTGTTTGGAATGTTGTATATGCTGTGGTGTGCAGGTTAGAGAAAATTGATGGATGGAAGTCACCGTTTGATCAGAGTTTTGGTTTGGGATGATGTTTGGTGGCACAGCAGGTGGTTTGTAAGATTTTGTGGTTGATAGTTGGTTACTGTGTGGTGACAGGGGTTGTGGAAAGGTTGATGAATGTTGCTTTGTAGTGTGAAGTGGTAATATGGCTATGAATGGAATGTTTGAAATGGAACTGTGATCGGTGGCTTTGAAGTGTTATGTCTGTGTTGTATAGGTGGTCAAGGAAGCAGTCGTGTGCTGGTGATAGAAAGTTACAGTAACTGGTAACAACAGATAGAATGTGGAGTTACAGTAACAGTATTGGCACCTGAAATAGTGATTTAAGGCAATTCGGAGCATGGGCGAAAGAACTCTTCGGGATGGAAAGCTACTACAATAAAGAATTTGCAGTGGGGCTTGAGGTTATCCCATACACATTGGCTAAGAATGCTGGTCTGAATCCAACAGCCATTGTAACTGAACTTGTGTACTTATGTTAATGTGATGAATGTGGTTTTTTGAGTTATAATATATAAGTAGAATTGAAAATTGTAAGCTTTGAATGTTATGGCAGTAAAAAATGTGCAATAGAATTTTTTTATAGCGTTCTAACTATGCAATAAAAAGAAAAATTGTTCAGCTTTGTTATACTATAGCATCATGTTAGTGCTATACAAAATATTTTGCAAAGAGTAAATAGTTTTCATAGCAATAAGACGGTGCTATAATAGATAGTAATGAATTTTCTATAGCATTTCAATGTGTCATAAAAGGTTGACACAATGATTCCATAGCGCGTTCAAATGCTATAATAATATTGCATGTCGACATATTTATAGCAATTAAAATGCATCATAAAAAGTTCTATAGCACGTTTCATAATGCTATAGAAAAGCAGTTGAACCAATATGACCTATTTTAGATAGCAAGAAAAATACGTTTTCCATTGCAAGTATGACACGCTATAGTATCTACCAGACTTTTTACAACATGTTGATCTATGGCGATTATAGAATCGCTATAGAAAGTTTTTATAGCGGTTTTTACACACTATAAAAAGTCCTTTTTGTTGTAGTGCGGTAGCTTTATTCTGGCAACTTTTTGATTGTACCATTAACCGTTTTATTTAATGCCTTTATTAATTTTTTAACGTTTACGTTAATTTTAACGTCCCAAGTCAAATTGCTGTTACGTTTTTAATTTCAAATTTAGGAATTAATTTTGTATTTGAATTTGAATTTCATTTAAATTATTTTGAATCCAAAAAATTCAAATGTCCATAACTTTTTCGTTTGAGCTCCATTTTCAAAACATTATATATGGAAATTGATCGGAGAATCGCCATGAATGCAACGACACAACTTTCGTGGCCAAATTTAAACTCTGACAAAATTTCCGTATTTATCCTTATTATTAATTTATTAATTATTTTCTTATTAGTTAATTTCTTATTAACTTTTATGGTGTGTTACATTTTCCCCCTTAGAAAGGATTTCGTCCATGAAATCCCTAAGGGACGGACAACGTAACACGCACTAAGCATCCATGTTATACAACCATGTTATCCACACAACCATCTACTCAACCAAAAGTTCAATGTGATTATATATGCAGACATACTATAGGTGAGCTCAATCCTAGCATGAATGCAAGCGTCATGATATACATGCATATATGCAACATCCTAAACGTGCAAAAAGTTTTCTATATGAGTACAAATGTGATAGTGAAAAGTGTAGCAACCACCTCTTACCATCCAATCCAGCAACTGCGATGCAATCAAAACCTAATTTTGGAGAAAAAAGTTTGTCGGTGAAAAGCTCAGGATGAGAAGAATTTCCGCTGGATTTTCCCCTATTTTACTCGAATTAGCCTAATTTGTTTGTTGTGGAGCTTCTTCATTCCATGCTCTATAATGCGTGTGGTGGTATGTGATGCTATTGGCTCTGTCTCAGTATCCTCTAATTAATCAGACTGTACCACAATGGCTATGCTATGAAGGCATTTCCTCAAGTGCAAAATATGAAGAACGTCATGGACTTCTGCCAACTTATCTAGTAGCCCCTTAAGATAAGCAAGTCTTCCCATTCTTTCTAAAATTGGGAAAGGCCCAACAAATCTTGGTGGCAACTTTCCCGACTTTCCAAATCTCACGACCTTCCTAAGTGGGGAAACTTTAACAAACACCATATCCCTTACTTCAAACTCTAACTCTTTTCTTCGCTTGTTCGCATTTAATTTCTGACGGTCTTTCGCGGCGTTCATACAATGCCTAATCAACTCTACCTTTCTCTAAATCTCGTGAATTAAATCTGATCCGAGTAGAATTTTTTCGATGGTTTCCCACCAACAATTTGGCAATTTGCATGGCCTCTCATAAGGCGCTTCATATGGTGGCATACCCATCGTCACTTGGTGACTATTATTATAAGCGAATTCGACTATAGGTAAGTGCTGCTCCAAGTGTCCTCCAAAGTCTATGATGCAAGCTCTCATCAAGCCTTCCAAGATCCTATCTACCCTTTCAGTTTAACTGTTGGTCTGTGGATGGTAAGCAGAGCTTAGATTTGATGAAGTTCCTAAAGCTGTCTGCAGATTCTATAAAATTCACAAGTAAATAAGAGATCCATATCACTAACAATTCTAATCGAAATTCCATGATGTCGAACCACTTCCTTGATGTAAATTTATGGTAAGATGTTGCGGTTCTATTGCTTCTAATGGGAATAAAATGAGCGCTTTTTGTGAGTCTATCCATTATGACCCGAATTGCTTCATTGCCTCTTTAGCTCCTAGGAAACCCATGTATAAAGTCCATCGATATGTACTCTCATTTCCATGTCGGAACCTCTAATGGTAATAACAATCCTTTAGGCTTTCGCGTGCTCAGCCTTTATGCTTTGGCACGTCAACATTTGGATACAAACTCGGCAACTTTCTTCTTTATCCTTAACTAATAGAAAATTCGCTTCATATCCCTATACATCTTATCATCTACTGGATGAATGGTCATCCTTCAATGGTGACACTCCGCAAGCGAATTTTTTTTCCCAAAATCCTAAAGTTTGATAACATTCTTTATTTCTAGTCACCAACCTAATTTCCTCATTAACTTCCAGTTTGACCCATAGTTTATCGTTATTTAAGTGTCCCTATGAAATTTCCTTATTTACACTGTTCCTCAATATGTATATATATCTAAGGATCTAATCCCATCCATAAAATCAACACAGTGATAAAGCATGAACATATAACATATCCTACGTTTTTCCAATAACCTAAGGGAGACAACTAGCATAACAATCCAAAAAACTCAAAAAGAAAATTTTGCTGAAAGCTGTCATTCATTATCACCTGGTATTAATCCTAACTCTCCTTATTAAATTAAGATGGACATTCTCAGTATATCATTCCACTATCATCCACATTCCTTAATTCTCCTTCTTGGTTTCTAACAAATGTCTATTGCCCGTAATAATTTGTCATTAATGTCAAAATCGAATAATCTCTAATCAATCCTCATTTAACCCCTTTAATCTACTTACCGGTTCCAAAATCCACATATTATGCCTATTTAATTTTTCCATAAATACCATATTAAATTCCTTAATCAATCCTCATTTAATTCCTTTTAATTCTCTATTAGTTACAAATTTATTGTACATTAAATCTATAATTAATGTCCATAAATCCTAGTTCTATAATTACTACGTTGTTAATAACGAATACGAATATCATTGTAAATTATGCTATTTAAATAATTTTGTATGTTAAGCATGGTTATACGTGTGTGCTTGTGTGTCTTATTTCTAATTACTAATTTCTAAACTGGAGCATTCCATTTCACCTTTTAATTTATCATAATTATCCTTCCATAAAGTATTACCAATATAATTTTCCACGAATTAACCAAAAGTGAGATCTTTGCTTCGTTTGAAATTACAAGGAATTATTTCTTTTCTTTTATTGAAGTAGATAGTGTAAACTATGGAAAAGAGTATCCATATCTTACACATCTCTTTCCTTTTTTGGCATATCCCTTGTTAACTTAAACGACATGCTTAATACATATTTTGAAATTGGATAATTTATCACTACTAGAAAAGGCTGAAATACCGACAAGAACCTAGCAACGGCTTCCGACAGGCCGTCGGTGGCCGTCGGAAATTCGCGAATTACTGGCTCCAACCGAGCCCTTTCTTACTCATTTTTCAGTACGCACAAAAAAATTTAAAACCCCCAAATCCCTGTTTCAAGCTTCCAATCTCCAATTTCAAGCTTTCGGATCCTGCACGGTTGCCTAATCACACTCTATTATTTCCAATCTCAGGTATAATCTATTATTTTCGTGAAAAAACTAATTTTTACCCTAAATCTAGATTTGCATAAGTTGATAAATTAGGGCTGATTAGTGATTAAATTATTTCCAATAGCCTAATAATGGTTTATAGTATCCCATGGTAAACCTATTTCATATGTTATTGTGAAATTTTAAAGAGTATGTATAATTTGTGATTTTGTGTGTATGTGTAAACCATTATATATGTGTTGTTTCTACCATTGTCTTGTGTTAATTGGAATAAGTCATGAGTTGTATAACACCTTGACTTGTATACCAATAATGAACGCACGAGTCTCAAAAAAATTGACTGCATTGGAAAATGATAACAATATTGAAGCAACCTTATTCGATAAAATACGCGAAATAAATGTGATAAATTAATAATATTTTGAAATATATAAAATTAGTAAATATTCGTTTTTATAAAATACTTTTTTTACGTCCTTAGAGAGTTTTTGGCCCGTCCGACAAGTGTTGTACATGGTCGTTATATAAATATTCGTTTTTGTCACAAAACAGACAGTTATATTCATCTGGTACAATACTTGTTGGATTTGTCTCTGTATTGGACAAGTTATAAACAAAGTAAATAATTACATTTCGTTCACTATTTCATTTCAAACGGTTCACAAAATTGGTTTAGCAATGTTCCAAGTTCTGGAATTAATGTGCACAAGGATTATAATCTTATTGAAATAAAGCACACATCGCATTATCACAAGTACGACCCTTTTGTACTAGCCAAACAAGCATTGCAAGTTTATTATGCTCCTTATCCGTCTCTAAAAAGAGATAAAGCAGATTGGTCAGCAGTTTTTAAAACAAAGGCAAGATTTAAGTTTGATGGGAAGAATATTTAAGACGAACAAGCTTATCAAACAGATCTTGAGCAAAGCAATGAAATAATAATAATAGACGATCGTACTGATTTTGGACCTCTGAACGATGAATCAAATGTTTTGGTAAAAGCATTCGAGAGTAGGAAGGAAAATAACGTAGAATATGAGACCGAATCTGAATCTGAAAACGATGAGGATTGATATAAATATTATGTTGAATTCTTATGTATAATGCAATTTATGTATTTGATGAGATTTATTTTGCATCATTTATGTCATTACATCATATATGTCATTACATCATTTATATCATCTACATCATTACCATTTCTCTTATTTATTTAGCAATTTATGTTAAAAATGCAATGTATTCTGCTTATCGTCGGAATATAGGACCCAATCTGAATCAGGTACACTTTGCACTTTATGTACTTTATCTCATTTATGTCATTTAACTATAAAATATATTTCATTATTATGCTATTATTCTCTTTTAAAATGATGTGTCTGTAACAAGTATCATGTCGTCCAGAAGGAGGAGTTTTTCCCATTCTTCAGGAGGCGATGGCAACGGTCCATCGCAGCCGCCACAGCGTCCCGCTGTGTATCTAGTACCTAGAGCGGAGGGGTAAGTATTAAACTTTTTTCAGCATCTTAAATATTTTGTGTACGATATAATAATCTATATCATATTTAACACAGGGGGTTTGAGCTATAGCCGTCAGATGTAGTTCTATCAGTTTTGAGAGATTTGTACAAGAGTAGGATGACGGCTTGTTGGCCGAAGTGGGATAATATCCCTCCCCACATCCTGGAGTGTATATGGCAGGATTTGATTGTAAGTATAATCTTCTATTTTCCATTCTTAATTTTTTTGTCGCTTATTTATTGTTCACCTTTTATTGTTTAATTTTATGTCGCTTGTTTATCATGAAATACAGGCATGACGATAAATTTATTGTTCATATACATGGCATGATGATAAATCAAAAAAGAGCCATGTAAGCATATTTTAGTTATATACTATTAGTAATCGTTTTAATTATTAAAGTATAATAAATTAAGATATCATGCTAGTAATTTTAACTGTATTTTTATTTGTTCATGAAGGCAAGGTTTATGGAACAACGGCAGAAACTCCTAGAGGAAACAGGTCGAGAGCAGCTGACAACGGACAAGGAGGACGTCATTTTTGAGTCAGTAGTGGATCCACCTTCACGGAACAGGCGCTATGGCTTTGGCAATCAAGTGGTAATGAGTAATATATTAAGATACAACAATTTAGCAATCTTTTAGTTCTAAAGAACTTCACATCGCTTTAGTTTCAATAATAAGTTTATAGATATAACAATTAACACATTATGTTGTAGCTTTGAAAGTAAGATTATAGACTAAATTGAATAAGTATTGTAGGCCAACAGACAGAGGAGAGCCAGCCAAACGGCCAGAGCTCAAATCGATCTAGCAGAGATCGAAGAGTTGAGAGCTAGGGTAGCGCAGTTGGAAGAGAAGAACCGTCGACAGGCCATTGAGATGACACAACTGCTGGACCAGCGTATTGCTAAGTTCATGAAGTACTTTCCATCTTCAGCTGGTTTTGGAGGTTCTGAAGGTGATTGACCGGAGTGATAAGTATGTTTTTTTGTTTTGCTTCATTGTTTTGTAATTTTTGATGATACATTGAGTTGGTGGAGTTGGATTTGAAATGTTGTGTATATTGTTTGATGATACATTTGGTGATAGTAATTTTGACATTTGGTAGTTGATGGGGGAGTTGTTGAAGGATTGATGTATATTTTGTACAATGAGATATATGTAAATTATGTTAGTGAAGTGTTGGTTTGATTTTATACGAATTATGCTTGGTTTATTTCTTTATGTGATTTGATTATATTTGCATGGATTGATTTTATATTGAATATCTGAATTGAAAATGTGCTTGTGTGGTGGAATATATTGTTTATGGATTGTGGATGGAAAGCAAAAAATCAGCAGAAAAAAGCAAAAACAGGTTCAGGAATTCCGATGGCTTTCGACGGCTTGTAGGCTGAAAATTTCCGACGGCTTCCGTCGGTTAGCGACGGACGAAGAACGACGGCTTTCGATGGCTGGCGACGGTTTTCGACATCCCCCATGATCGTCCACGAGTCTTCCGACGGCCATCAGGAGCCGTCGGTTGGCCGTCGGTAGCCATCGGAAATACGTCGATGGGTTTTGTTGGAAGCCGTCAAAAATCCTGTTCAGCGACGGATTTTTTTGCTACGGTTTTTTCCGACGGCCGCCGATGGTTTTGAGACATCGAAAAATGTCATGTTTCTTGTAGTGTATGGAAATTACCCAGAACCTGCTCTAGATAAGTAGAAGTATAGAAATTCACATTCTAAGCCAACTAGAGCAACCTAATTTACAACTCAATTATAGATCTGGAATATCTTTGCAAATTTACGTTCATTCTTCAAATAAATATTTGGAACTAATTTCAAATTTTCAGATCAGGTTGTACATACAACTTCTACTTTATTCATATCCTGAAACATTTAACCAGTCTTACCTAGGTAGTGATTCCTATATATATATATAATTGGTTTAGTCCTCACCATTCTTAAAATTAAAATTTCACAATAATGAAGTACCTAATCTGAAACCTTTGTCTTAGAAACCCCCATTATGCTAGTATGTGGCGATTGAAATTCAGAAATTTTCTCATTTCAAAAGAAAACTTTTAAACATATTTTCCAAAAGAATTTCCAACTTGCAAAACAGTTTGAAGAATCAAATTCCCAAAAGCATTTAAACACCATATCTTATTTTATTCTATATATTTATTCTAGTTTTATTTTCATTTTTATTTCTATTATGAAATCATCCAAAAACATTTGAACTCAACTTCTCAAAAGCATTTAAACAAATTTTTTTTAAAACCATTCAAACATAATTTTCCAAAACATTTGCCGCTTTATCCTTAATCCCAAAATCAAAAATTGCTTAGCATGATAATTTCTCTTCTCAAAGACTTTTTACTTCAAAGACTTACTTCTTTAAAAATAGGATTTTTAATCCAAAACATTCAAAAACTCAATTACCATACCAATTTAACATCATTTTTTTTTCTTTCAAAAGCACCCTCTACAACTTTAAACAATGAAAAGTGGAGTAGATAAGGATAACTTATATCCTATCATATTCCTATTACTTCTCTCCTATATTATCTCTAACTAGATTACCAATCCTATTTTATATAAGTTCCTAATTCTATTTCTTTGTGAATCTCCCAATATTGCCTCTATTTATATTTCTCCTACCTAAATGGAGTCCACATCATTTTAATCAAGTTTCCATTTCCATTTATTCCCCTTTATAGAAAGAATTTTTAAAAGAAAAACTTTCAAATTTATGAAATAGGAATAAAAATATCGAGTCCAGTCTATTTTACATTTATTTCAAAAATGAAAAATTCTTTTTACCAAAGACCTTTTAATCAGAAACATTTGACTCAACAAAATTTTAGTTTATGAATTTCCAAATTTTTTTACTTTTTCAAAACAACAACTTCCCAATAAATCTTTTGAAAAACCTATTTAAAACACTTCAAGGAATTTTCCAAAAACCTTTTAACTAATTCTTTCTCATGAGATTGGATATAGAGATTTACGTTAATTATCTTTTCTATTGAACTTTCTTTCCTACTCAGTCTTTATAAAAATCCGGTTATCTCCTTGTGGTGATTAATGTTCACCTTTTTATGGGAACTTGCTCCACTCCTTCTTCACATCTTGCATTACTCCTATCATTTCTTACTTCCGGATGTTGACAATACATAGGTTCTTACCTCCCATCTATTTTTATACATTGAGCTACACCCACTAATCTTCCTTTGTATAATTAAGGCTATGTAATTTACCATAATGACGATTATACTACCTTATAATAATTAATTACTTTCTAACATGTTTATTTGCTATTTCTATAAATGTTAATTGTCCGTAATAAATGATGATTATTCTATCGGGCAATTTTTAAAGATATTTATTTATTCATTCTAATTTTACATAGCATGTTTGTGTATGCTCAAAATAAGAGAGTGTCTGTACATAGTAAGATTTTTGAAAAATACTTTTAAAAAAAACAAGAAAGCCACTCATACGTATACCTATTCCCGTTGATTGGGAATTGAAGCTATGAAACTAAATGTAAAAACCCACCTCGAAACGGACCTAATTTTGATCCAAAAAAGGCCCATCGAACCTTAGACCCAACAATGCTGGCTATTGGTTGGTAAAATTCATACAAAGAACAATACAAAAAGCTATCTATCTATATATTCAGAATCACACAACGGAAAAATAAAATATAAAATCAAAACAGTACCCATTTTATTTAAATATTCAAATGTCTGAAACATACAATATAATCCCATATAACATCGCCAAATATTCGTAGTGCAGTATTTCAAATTACACAACAATTTCAATGGTACATCAGAAACATAAAAAAAACATAAATAGCTAAATAACTGCCACAAGTCTGCGTCTCCGTCACCATCTCTGAAAATTTGCATCGTCGTCTCTAATCTGTGTTGTCATGAGGAGGGAGTTAGAACAATAATGTCAAGTGAATAAAAATCTCGAGCCTTTCTATAATGGTACTTGGGTAATATAATTTAAATAAGAACATGTCTTACATATCCTAACTATATTGTAAGTCTTCCTACTGTAAGCCCTAAGGCTTTCCCAATCCAGTTCCATAACCATTACTCGTTCAACCTAATAACCCATATCTATTGTCAATAATGTCCTATCAATGTAAGAGATAGTACCCAAGCCACTTAATACCTTTTTAATAGGAAATAGGTCGGACTCTGACATTTAATACCTCATTTAAGGCAGATCGGTGGACTCCTTACTGGTACTTATTTAGCTGATATTGCATGGATTCCCTTCAGACCACTTAATACATCATACCGAAGCAGACCCTTCCCAAGATATCATCTATTATGCCTAACCGCTAACCCGACCATTTACTACTTCCTACATAAGGAAGAGGTGGACCCTCACACGGCCACTTAATACCTTCAGTTCCTGAAGCGGGTCGTTTGTATTATAACCTGTACCCCATAGTGACGTCTCATATTTATTCAGCTATGAAATTCATAAGTACTGGCAGCCAGATTAGTTGGGCATGTTTACTTTATAGAATTTTGGAACTAACCTTGCATCCTCCGTTGTTACTTATTATAGGCGATGTCTCATCTTTGCTCCAAAGTTACACTACTAGTAGACAAATTAGCTAGGCAGACTTTCACGATCTTTTGACTGACCTCGCATCCCTATAACTTGGTCATAATTTACACTCTCTTAACATACTATCACACATTTCACCGCATACATTATTAAGGCCTTATAAGAAACTTCTTATTTCGCTTCTACAATTAATAACTTTCCTAAGAGGATTTAATAATAATTAATAACGTATTAACTGCGCAATTAATACATATAATTATACATTATTACACTAATATATATACATGTATATAAAAACACGCCTAATATGTCCGTAAGTAGTGGCGTAGTGGTAAGATACTTGCTTCCTGGTAATCAGGTCGTGGGTTCGAGTCCCGTCTGCCGTACTCCTAATTTCAAGGCGTGGAGGTGGACCTCTAGATAATCGAAAAATAGGGTTAGAGGCAACAAACCCTTGTGCTGGGCTGGCTAACCTCCCTCCTGTCTGTGGTCGGACCAGGCAGGGAGGGCTCCTCCTATCCCTTCGATTTCATCAGGGCGCTGGATTGAGTTTTTTTAGAAAAAAAACACGCCAAATATATTTTTAAGCATGCGAAGATTAGGCCCTAAACTAACATTTAAATGTTAAAACTTAAAATTTACACAAGTCCAATTTCATATCAACAAATATACCATAAATCCAATATCCACATTCAAATCAACAAACTTGTATAAAATAGAACCCATATGCAATTTAATTTATGTTAAAATGGTAGAATCAATCAATAACAGAAACTTGCAATTTAATAATTTTACGCTCTATTCAACTTCTACACATACAAATAAAAAGGAAATTTTCATTTAAACTACGGAAATAGACAGTGCAAACTACGAATAAAGAGAATCTATACCTTACACACCATTTCCTAATCTATTCTTTTCAAAACCCTTAATCGGATCTAAAGAAAAAATAAGAAGTGGAAAAGAATGTAAAATATTAGAACCACAACATCTACACAAATTTCATTATTTTAATACTAAATATTTGAGATTCTAGCATAAAAATCAACATTTCATTTTGGTTGAATTTTAGGGGTTTTAATGTGATGTTTTCGTAAAACAAAATTCCCCAAGGCATATATTAAATCAAAATAATACTTATACAATTACTAAGAAAAGAAAGACTAAGATTTCACAAAATGTCTTTAGCTTTTCCTTTTTGGATTTGTTTACGTCCGCTTCAATATGTTACAGATCTCTCCTTTTTGAAATATACAACAAGGGAATTGTATATAAATTAGATTCAGAAATTTTGGGATTAGAGGAGAATAGAATTCGAAATTAGATAATAAAAAACTAAAATTTCTTACTTGAAACCCAAGGGAATTTTTCTAAATCTTTAAGGAGAGAGAATGATAGAGCTTGGCTTAGTTCCCAAAATAATTTGTGAATAAAATGTGGGGCTATGCTCTTATTTACATTGGTTAGAAAGCCCCAAAACCGTCACATTTAAGTCGGTTAAAAATAATAAAATCTGAGTCAAATGCTGAAAACCCTAGCTGCCATCAATAGGGACCGGTCGACCGCTCCGACCCCACTGGTCGGCCACTAGTGGTCGACCGACCCATGGTAGGCGGTCGGCCGCTCGCTCTATTCTGGGAACTTTTTGATTGTGCCATTGATTGTTTTATTTAATACCTTAATTAATCTTTTAAGGTTAACATTAATTTTAACGTTTACTTAACCTCTAAGTTTAATTCTTGTTATTTTTCGAATTTCGAATTTAGGAGATATATATTTAGTTGAATTTGAATTCCATTTAAATTATTTCGAATTTGAAAACTTTAAATGTCCATAACTTTTTCGTTTGAGCTCCTTCTTAAAATATTATATATGGAAATCGACCAGAAAATCGTCACGAACGCAACAACACAACTTTCCTGGCCAAATTCTAACATTTACAGAATTTCCATATTTAGCCTTATTAATAATGTATTAATTAATTCTTTTCTTATTAGTTAATTTCTTATTATTTGTTACGGGGTGTTACAGATATACATTTCACCCTCTCGGTCTGCCCATTAGTTTGTGAGTGATAAGCTGTACTGAGATGTAACTCGGTCCCTAACACCTCTTGTAAGCTCTTCCAAAACCCATTAGTGAACAAAGGGTCTCGGTGACTCATAATGCTTTTCGACACATCATGAAATTGTACAACCCATTTCACATATAACTCGACCAATTTGGATGCCATTCTCCTAGAATTAATAGGTATTAATCGAGCACTCTTCATTAACCTATCGATTATGACCCAAGTGATATTTTACCCGACTATAGTCCTTGGTAATCCATCTACAAAGTCCATCGACACATGCTCCCATTTACACTTAAGAACTTAAAGTGGTTGTAATAATCCACTTGGCTTCTTTTGTTCTACCTTCACTAACTGGCAGTTCATACACTTTGAGATGAATGTCCGGATATCCTTCTTCATACTTTCCCAATAATAGGACTGCTTCATATCATTCTACATTTTATAACCATTGGGATATATAGTCAACCTAGAATGGCGGCACTCCCATAACACCTCATCTCACAATTCGTCGACATCAAGAACAAACAATCTTCCATCTTTACGGAGCCAACCATCTCGGTCGAGTCCATACTGCTTCATGTTCAAACTCTATGACTTCTATCTTTGCCATGATCTTCGCTAGTCTAGCATCTTGTTTCTAACTAGTACTAATCTGTTCAATCAAAGTAGGTCTGGTCATCAAACTCGCCAACATCTATAACTCAATCTCGCAATGAGGTATGAAGTCAAAGCCAACAATATACTCCAACTATTTCCACTCCAGGAACATCGCTCCTAAACTGGCATGTCTCCCACCCAATGCATTTATGACCGCATTTCTCTTACCATGCATACAGGAAATGCTAAAATTGCAGGAGACCAAGAATTCCGACAATTGCTACTGGCGAAGATTGAGATCCTTCTAGGAGAAAAGCTACTTCAAGGATTTGTGGTCCATGAACAGTTCGAACCTTTCTCCTAATAGATAATGCATCCAATTGTTCAAAGCAAACACTATTGCCGCCATCTCCAAACCATGAGTTGGATACTTCTTCTCGTGCGGTTTCAGCCGTCGACTAGTGTAGGCGACAACCTTTCCACTTTGCATCAACATCGCATGAATTCTTGTACCATAGGCGTGTGTGTATACTGTCAGCTCCTCATTCCTGCTTGGAATGGTCAATACTGGTGCATTCATTAACCTCTCCTTCAGACTTAAAAATGCTTGCTCACATTTCGCGTCCCAAACAGAATTCCGATTCATCTTTGTCAAATTGATCAACGGTGCTGCTACCTTCGAGAAGTCCTTACTAAAACGTCTATAATACCTTGATAATGCTAGGAAACTCCTCACATCTATAGTGTTCTTAAGTTGGTTCCAATCCTGAACCACTGCCTACTGCAGTTCCTTGCCTCAAAATGACATGACCCAAGAATATCACTTTCCTCCTCCAGAAGTGACAGTTTGAAAACTTCACCTTTAGCATATGCTTCCTCAATATCTCAAGCACAATCCTTAAGTGTGTCTTGTGTTCCAATTCTATCTTAGAATAAACTAGAATATCAAACAAAAACACAAGCACAAACTTATTTAGTTGATCCTTGAAGACACAGTTCATAAGATCAACAAAGTATGTCGAAGCATTGTTTAGATCGAATCGTATAACCAACCACTCATAGAAACCATACGATGTAATGAAACGTAGTGATCTACATACTCTCCTTCGCTACTCTTAGCTGGTGAAGCCTCGCCACTAGATCTAACTTAGAGAACACCTTCGCACCATAGAGCTGATCGAACAAGTCATCAATACGCGGGAGTGGATACTCATTCTTCCTTGTCACCTTATTCAACTCACGGTAATCTATACATTACCTTAGAGAGCCATCTACTTTGATGACGAATACTACAGGTGCACCCGTACTCAAATATGTTCCTACGAATAAACCTTTGCTTAAACAAGTCATTCACTTGCACCTCCAACCCCTTTTGCTTTTTGGGTGCCATATGTCTCAAAGGCATAACTATCGGCCTGACATACTTTATTAAGTCTATGCGGAACTCAATCTCTCCATGTGGTAGTAATTCGGTCACCTCCACAAACACATTTGGATACTTTCTCGCGATAGGCACGGATGACAGCTCATCACGTGGAACATCGAATGGACATATAAAGCTTACCATAACCACATCTTTTGGCAGGCAACCAATCACTACCGTCTGCCTTTCTACAGCCCCGATTGTCACCAACAGCTTCTCGCAATCCACCACTACTGGATACTTCCCCAGCCGGTCCATTCCCAAGATAATCTCGAACCTAACAAAATTCAAAACAAAGCAATCACAAAAGAGAGCATCTATGAGTCAATAAGGCCAGCCCACGACAAACCATACACATGTTAGTGGAGCCTCTAATAGGGTTCATCACAATCAAAGGTCGGTCAACTATTTTAAATTTCAATCAAAATCTATCTACTAGGTCACTAGATATGAAGGAATGTGATGCCTTAGTATCGAACAAAATACATATAGGATCATCATAAATGGAAATCGTACATTGAATAACAACGCCGTTTCCCTTTTCTCTTGTGCTAAGGGAGCACTCGACGAAGTCGGAACATCGTTCAATTCATACGCCTTCATAACCTGCTTCTGATGTGTTGGTTCTGGGAAATATTTCTATATATGTCCAAACTTGCCACAGTTGTAGCACTTCTACTTTCCAATAGTTTTGCTGTTTTTAATCAAGTAACCTTTATCTTCATAACCATAATAGATAGGATCCAACATAGCCTGAAAGTCTGTAGGACCGTGTAATATGGATATATGATAAAACAGAGTATAGTGATGATAGTAATACTGTAAATAGTGTGGAATATAAAAGTAGTATAGTAAAATGACACCAGATATTTTATACTGGTTCGGAGCACCGTCCTACGTCCAGTCCCAGACTCCTTCTGGAATTTCACTAACAACAATACCCTCACTTAACCCGGAGGAACATGTTTATACAACCCCTGAGCAGCTGAACAGGGACCTGAGCAACAGAACAGGATTTTGCCTCAACAGCCGAAGAGGACTTCACACGCCCGAGCAGCAGAACAGGACTTTGCTAATACAAAAGAATATCTGACACTGTGTGTTCTTGAAAACACTGATTTGTCTCTGATAGTACAAACTTCCTATAATCAAATCCTCAAGTGTATGTGAAGGTATGCAAGGAAGGTGATGCTAAGAATCGAAGATTATGAAAGTTAATTTGGAGATTCAAAGCAATAAAATGCTTGTATGCTGTTTGAATGCGAGTATGAGAGCACAAGAAGAATACAAGAGAGTTAGAAAGTTTTTCGGTGAGTATGAAGTGTTTGGAAACATCTATTTATAGTAGACAGAGGGTTGCTGCCATTGGTGAAGAGTTCTGACCAAAAGAAGCAACCATTCCCGTTCAGAGAAGGATCGCAACCTTTCGCAGAATGGAAATGTCTTTTCAAAATATGGCAGTTGGGTTCAGGTCAGTCGACTGGTCGATTTGGATCAGTCGACTGATTATTCAAAAATTCAAAAAAGAAAAGCAATGCACAAGTTTAATAGGGTGTTTATAGATATTCAGTCGACTGGTCGATCTTGGTAAGTCGACTGAATTCTGTTGATAATCAAAAATCACCATAGCTCATTTGGTTAGAGCACTTGCCTTCTAAACTAGTGACCCGGGTTCGAGCCCCGCTCCATGCATTTTTTGAAAACTTGATTTTGATTAAAATATGCATGCAAGTTTATTTGAATGTGAATGATGTTTCTTGAGGAAAGATTTTAACAAAGCACTAAACTAGACTCTATATACATATATGAACCATACTTTGAGTCGTTGAGTCCGGATGTTGTCGTAGTCGTAGATTCATGAATTGTTGTGTCTTGTCAGCAATCAAAACCTATGATCCAACATTCTCCCCCTTTTTGATGATGACAACTCCATTTGCTACGGACGAATCTTCGACAAGCTTTGTTGACTTATCTCTCTCCCTGAATATATTCCTATAATTGTGCTATAGATTTCTCCCCCTGAATCTATGTTATATATTCCTGTAAATAATTAATCTTTTCTCCCCCTTAATCTATGCTTGCATCGTTTATTCCTGCAAATAGTGTTACAGCAATATCTTTCTCCACCTTTGTCATCGACAAAAAGGAGAGTTTATATGATGACATAAATTATATTCCACATAAGTGTTAACATAAAACAATATAAAACAAAATAAATACTACTTATAATATAAGGTATCAAAAAAATTTAACATTTAAAGTATGCGATACCCAAGGTTCTTATAATTTCCTAATTTTTAGGAAACCATACCCATTTGGGTGTGGTTGAACCTTTAAAAATATAATTTTCATTATTAACTACTATATCAAAATAATCATCAATGTATTTTTCTCTATTTTTCCAATTAACAGGAACCCAAATACTTAGATAATTTTTATTCATATTTCCCGTCAATGATTTTGTACTTCTAGAGAAGTTATAAACATTATTGGTCATAGTAGTATTTGAATTTCTATTAAAATTGGATTTAGACTTTACTCGAAATTTAGTACTAGCACTAACATTTTTACTATACATGAAAGCGTATCTAGTGCTATTTCTATGATTAGTTTTATCATATCCTAAACCACTTTTATCATGTAAAGGTCTAGAACTAGATAAAATCATGTTTAAATTGTTTTGACCTTTATCAAATTTTGTGACTTTAGTGTTAAATTTATCAAATTTAGCTTTAAAGTCACAATTATTATTTTCAAAAGAAATATCACTGTTTTTAAACTTATTTTTAAACTTTCCTGATTTCTTTGGATTTTCAATTTTCTTATATCCTAATCCCATTTTATTTGAGGTAGCTTGAGAATTTTCTATTATTTTAGAAAGATTCTCTCGTCCTTTATTGAAGTTAGAAATATTTTTATTTATATCTTCTAACTTAGTTTTGAGACTAGATTTTTCTAACTCTAATACTTTAGTGTTAGATTTCAAATCATTAATTTCAACTGATAAATCATTGTTTTTATTTTTTTGAAATTCTAATTCCTGAGTTATCATAGAAAGTTGAGATGCTAAATTAGAATTAGATTCTTGAGATATTTCAAGTTCTTCTTCTAGAATTTTCTTTTCATCTCTTAGCATACTAATTTCTAATTCAGATCTATTTAATTTTCCTTGTAACTCCTTTTTTTGCTTTTTAGTTTGTTTTACAAATTCCACTAGTTCTGAATTAATTTCAACCAAATCTTCAAAACTTAGTTCACTTACATCATCACTTGTAGCCATGAAGCATTTGCTTGTTTGCTCCTTTGATTCTTCTTTATTGTTCTTCCTCTTCCTATTGCCTTGACTAGATCTCTTTATAGCCATTTATTCTAGGATGTTGTTACGATCTCTAGAATCTCAGGCTCTGATACCAAATGAAAGTCTGTAGGACCGTGTAATATGGATATATGATAAAATAGAGTATAGTGATGATAGTAATACTGTAAATAGTGTGGAATATAAAAGCAATATAGTAAAATGACACCAGATATTTTATACTGGTTCAGAGCATCGTCCTATGTCCAGTCACAAACTCCTTCTGGAATTTCACTAACAACAATACCCTCACTTAACCCGGAGGAACAGGTTTATACAACCCCTGAGCAGCCAAACAGGGACCTGAGCAACAGAACAAGATTTTGCCTCAGTAGTCGAAGAGGACTTCACACGCCTAAGCAGCAGAATAGGATTTCGCTAATACAAAAGAATATCTGACACTGTGTGTTCTTGAAAACACTGATTTGTCTCTGATAGTACAAACTTCCTATAATCAAATCCTCAAGTGTATGATGTGTATGTGAAGATATGTAAGGAAGGTGATGCTAAGAATCGAAGATTATGAAAGTTAATTTGGAGATTCAAAGCAATAAAATGCTTGTATGCTGTTTGAATGCGAGTATGAGAGCACAAGAAGAATACAAGAGAGTTAGAAAGTTTTTCGGTGAGTATGAAGTGTTTGGAAACATCTATTTATAGTAGACAGAGGGTTGCCGCCATTGGTGAAGAGTTCTGACCAAAAGAATCAACTATTCCCGTTCAGAGAAGGATCACAACCTTTCGCAGAATGGAAATGTCTTTTCAAAATATGGCAGTTGGGTTCAGGTAAGTCGACTGTTTGATTTGGATCACTCGACTGATTATTCAAAAATTCAAAAAAGAAAAGCAATGCACAAGTTTAATAGGCTGTTTATAGATATTCAGTCGACTGGTCGATCTTGGTCAGTCGACTGAATTCTGTTGATAATCAAAAATCACCATAGCTCATTTTGTTAGAGCACTTGCCTTCTAAACTAGTGACCCGGGTTCGAGCCCCGCTCCATGCATTTTTTGAAAACTTGATTTTGATTAAAATATGCATGCAAGTTTATTTGAATGTAAATGATGTTTCTTGAGGAAAGATTTTAACAAAGCACTAAACTCGACTCTATATACATATATGAACCATACTTTGAGTCGTTGAGTCCGGATGTTGTCGTAGTCATAGATTCGTGAATTGTTGTGTCTTGTCAGCAATCAAAACCTATGATCCAACATAGCCTTCTTCTAAGCATTCTTTCCCTAAAACTGCTTCCTCTTACCATTCCATTTCTTCTTGACTCCATCGCCTTATTGCCATTTTGGCTCTTCCTTTAGCACAACAGCTAATTTGAACTCGGGGTACAAACTCTTTTGGCAAAGAGCTTTGTCGACAAGTATTTCAAATGGCTCATCGACGTGACTCGCTAACTTTCCTGAGATAATTTTCTAAACCCATAAGAAATTTATTATTCTTCTTTAATGGAATGTCAATGAGGGATATTACGTACTTCGACAAAGCATCAAACTCAGCTATATACTCGAAGACAGACATGTCCCCTTATTTCAAATCAGTAAATTTTCTAAACAACACAAATTTCTGAGCAGCCAGGATAAACTTCTCCTCGAATATAATTTTGAACTGGTCCTAAGTGAATTAGTCCTCGAGTGTAGCAATCTTATCGCATTCCACTAGTTCATGGCTCTCCCTTGAAGCTGACCGGAAGCCAACCTTCACCTCATAGCATCATCAAGCTCTAGGTCATCAAAAACTCTTTCGCAGGTGTCCAACCACTCCTGTACTTCCATTACTAATTCTATTCCTTGGAATGGTTTGCCACCAAGACTGGAAAAATCCTTGTTCAGCTTCGCAAAATCAGCTCTGGGTGCTTGCACTGGAGCACCACTAACAACAGCAACATTCAGAGCGGCCATTGGGCATTTTGCAGCATGTTTTCCATCATCGTATTAAACACAACCTCCAAGTCAGGGTTAGCGGCCCCCTCATTCTTCTATTGTAGAGGTGGAGTTCCTTGCAGTATTTTTTGTATGCTGATTTATTCTTGATTTGTAACAAGAATGATCAATTTGTCATAATGAAAACTGCATTAGTAATACTAGTGTATGCAATACAACTTGTACCATATAATATATAATACTATATAGCTTTAAAATCAAAATATATAACAAGTATGCTCTCTCTTATATGCCCTCGATCAATTCTAGGATAATAACTCCTTCCTTATCTCTATTAGATCATGGTATCAACTAAGGTCAACTATGCAACCTAAGCTCTTACATCAAATGTGACGACCGATTTACACCACCGTCGCCCAATATAACCAGATTGTGCACTATTGCGGTGCCCAGTCGATGTAGTATGATCATTAAGGGTTTAGAAAGAAATAAAACATTACAGAACCTATTGTATACCTCACAATGCATGAGATATGGTATAATATATGTCATAGATATAAACAGGAGAGAGAGAAATAACTAAGTGAACCAAAATCAGAGATAGATCCACAAAGTTATACAACATAGTAATAGAGTTTATACGAATCAAAAATAAACTCATATAACTATCTCATGATAACAAAGCGAATGCTGTCTAGGCTCCACAGTGTTGCATAGTGGAATGAGCATAATATCCATATATAATACGAGATAGCTCCATCCAGCTAATCTTCTGCATTGCTGATGTGTCCCACCTAGACAAGTTATCCAGTCTACTCATTTAAGAGTACCTAAGATAATAATAATCAAAGCATAAAAGCTTAAGTCAGACAATAGTCTGGTGTAAGCGAAAAATGAATCTCAAAATACTATACAAGTTGATATAGTAAGGAACAAGGATGTACCAATCATACCTGACATGTGCCTGTAACCAAAGAGTTAGCACATAACAAGTATAATATGCTACCCTACTACATCATAAGAGTGTACTGCAACCTAAGTACAATGGCGGGTGTCTAGGTATCCATATCCCTAATACCTATATCAAGTGACATCACTAGAGTGATAGATTGCGGAAGTAAACCATCAAAGCAAACATAATATCCATCAAATAATCCTTGCTATCACACAATGTGCTCTAGATATATGATAACTCGTATGACCATTCCTCTGCCAATGATTAATGGAAATCCCAGTTTTTGCTGTATTCGTCTTTAGGGCAAAGCTGATACTTGACCCTTTTCTATAGTCCTAGGTATACGGATCCATTCAAATGATCCGAGGTAGCCTTTCAAAGTACCCATAAGTGCATTCTTAGTACCCCTTCTTTTGAGTACATCAAAAAACACTTCGAGTATCTACGAACCCTTAGCATACGTATTCAGCCCTTTCCTTGCCCCATCTAGTTTCCATTGTCTTCAAGGAACCATTCCATATTCCTTCTTTTCCATGATACCGCGGGTTGCCCTTTATAGAACCCGCCCTTTATGGACAACTATTTCTCATGGCTCCTTTCCATATCAAACAGCCGTCACCTGAACCTAACTCTATTCCTTTTGCCAAGCTACGAAGTAAAGTGCCGTTGAGTTGATTTCTTCCAACCATAAAAACCATTCTTTATTGGAGCTTTCTTCCAATCAGATTTTGATGCGACTTGAACATAGCCTCCTCCTTTAATATAGAGCCCCTCCTCTAAGTTTCATCCAATTCCGACCATTTTTGCCTTCGATTTCTACCGACCAAAAACCACTTGCTGCCTAACACTAGACCACTTGTCATCGGAGCTTTTTACTCACTGGATTCCAATGCAACTTAAAACATAAGCTTTCCCTATGCTCCAGAGCTCATCCTCCAAGTTTCATTTAATTTGGAGTTGTTTTGCCTTCGATTTTCCTAATTGGACCACCTTGTTTTCTAACTACACTAAAAAAACTAACAAGCACATCAAAAAAATTCATTCAAGCATACATTTCAATAAATATAATCCAAAAACAGGAATTTAACTTGGAAATCATATTAAAAATGTTATCATTAATCAAATCAACAAGTATAAGATAATGATATCAAGTAATCACTCACCAAATACCCTAATTACAATTTTAAATCTTGAAATCAAGTTTGGACAGCAATGATCCAACCCTCAAAATAGCCCAAGTGGAAAATCACAATTCACTATGCTAATTATCCTTTTATTACTTGTTTTAGTTAGGGTTTTAAGGAAAAGTAAGATCTTTTTAGTGGAAGAAGGCTAAGAGGAGTTTTGATTTAATTTTCAGAAAAAGTTAAATGAAAAAGGGGTTGTTGCCTTCAGCCATATAAGCTAAAAACCCCAACGTGGGCTTTGGACCAAGCCCTCTAATTACTTTAATTACCCATTTAGCAGTCCGAAATTAGCTAGAACTTCAAACAACCATAACTTCTTAATGGTAAGTCTGTTTTTCTATTATGACCATGCCACGAAATGGAAAATCATCATCCTGAAGCAATGGAAGTGGTTTGTGACACTAACTTAGCTTCATTCAAAAGTTATAGTCCATATAAGATTTCTATGGTCAAAATTGTCACATAGAAATTTGACAAAAATCATAGTTGTGGAAACTATCCCTAGGGGAAATTCCCCGAAATGTTGGAGTCGTACAACCTCATATGAACAAAATAAAAATATTTTACGATCCTTTGATACGTAAAATACAAATTGTTACATGCGCTGAGTGTTTGACTCTGTGGTCTCCGTTTGCCCATTAACATTTAGGTTCTCTAATCTTTGGGAGAAAGACTCCTTCGGGTCTTTTTTGTCGCCAGACTGGCTCCGTAGCGGTTGTTTGCACACTAGCATCACGAACAACAATATCAAGCTTATAATCATCACCGTCATAGTGTAAACCATCCTTAAATCAGACAAGTCCACAGCCTCAGCTCCCTATCTACTCGGTACCGAGTTGATTTTCTTTGAGGGGACCCTCCGACTTCCTTTAGCAATTTCCCATGCCGCCCCAGTATCCTTCTTTTGTTTTCCATTCGTCCATTCTGACCAGAAATAGAGGCTTCTCCTCTTCAGATCTGGCAGGTGAAGTCTCACTTCTGCTCCTCCCAGAGCACTCTGACTGCTTGGTCAGCAAAGTTATGTTAACATCCATCTTTTCTGTTATATCCTTTTAACTATTAGCCATCTTTTGATTCGCCTTTTACATCATTTTGTCAAACTCCACTCTAGTACCATCTCTTGAGAAGCAGATGATCCTGATAATGCATGTTGGTTGCTAACTTCCATGTGATGAGAAGCTTCTTCATCCCCACCAACTACTGTTCCAGATGATCTTGTAGATCTTCTAGGTGCCATTGATTGCAATATGCTAATTCTTCAAATTCCTAATGAATATCTTCTTGATCTAACCTTTGGTTGCTTCGATCCAAAATAGAAAGGTAGATATCTGCCTGAGTTCAATTCTCAGTGAAAGCGCCAAAACGTTGGGCCTAAAAGTAGCACAACACGCAAAGTCATGTAAAGAAATATAAATCTAGTAGAAAATATATAAAATACAAAGACAACATTAAGACTTTTAAGCCGATTCATCAATCTCTAGCCTATGTCCACTGTAGTTTATTGATTATTTGATTAAGAGTCACTAGTATAAGGGATTGACAAGTTCTTACAGCTAAGAATACCAATAGTAACTTCCTTAGTGACTATGGTGGGGAAATATAGAAGATGAAGAGAATAAAAGAGCCAAAAGTCCTACTCTAGTTGCTATAGGGGTTGTATTCATAGGGAAACTGTCCAGCAAAACTGAACGCCCACGAGATACCAAGTCCGGATCCAGATCCAAGAATGTAGACAGGGAAGATGGAGTCCTCGGGGCTGTAAAATCTATTCCATACCGACCAAAAGTGGTCGGTACCGAGCTAATTTTTGAAGGGGAACTTCCACTTCTTCCTTCCTTTGGTTTGCTATCCTCGATCTATTGTATTCTGAGATGACTTAATATCACCTGCACTTGTCTGCTTTCCTTCAGAATTCCATTGGATTTGTTCATCTATTCTTTGTAAAATGTACCTCAAGACGATCACATAAGCCATATTTACCTGAACTGTAGCTTTGGGAACCCGTTAGAGGCCAAAAAAGTGCTTGGTACTGAGTAGATCAGCTTGGTACCAAGTGGTTCCCTTAGCTCCAATTACTCTCCAAAATCTTAAAACCATTTCTATTATTCCTATATAAGCATGTACCCAGGTCTGTGAATCATTTCTTCTTCATTTTGACATTCAGATCTGAGTTAAAGCCTGCTTGATTAAAAAGCAGGATAAAAGACAGTAAGGGCGAAAGATGGGTCACTCATGTTTGGGTGGTGATGAGACGTTAAGTGATCATGTCGATGAGGTGATGCTACGTTCATGAAGTTGCAAATGAGTAAATCCTACAATGGGTATAGATGAGGCAATACTATATGCAACCCGATGAGCAATCCATAAAATTTCTTATCACTTACGAAGTGTTACCCAAACAAGGATATAAAAATATAAGTGGATGTTCCTTCGAGTGAATAGTGGTCGAGTTGTTTGAATAATAAATGAGAAGGAGATATAAGTCTAGGAGCAGAGTGCAACCTTGGGCCTAGGCATGATGCAAAGTTCATAAATATTGGGATATCTCTAAACGAGCAGCATGTAAGTGAAATGAATGGGTAATAAAGGAGGTAATACGAAGTATGGTTAGTCATGTAGCCTATTGTTGAGGTATTCTGCCCAAAAGCGTTAGAACTATAATTATTAAATAATGTAGCTAATGGATGGGTGAACATAATAGGATAATCATGGAGCAGGTAGGACGATGCGGGTAATGAGTGAAGCACCAAGGAACATAGATTTGTTATGTAACTTAACAAGGGGCACGCTGCCGACAACTTGGATAAATAGAATATGATTTAAGTGTTAACCTAATGTTAAGATATTCATGCTTAATTTAAGCAAATGAGTATACTATATAAATCATCTATATTTTTGGGTATTGGTTGAGAATCATTCACATCATATGTTATGTTTAATTCAAGTATATTTTCTGTCTTCTAATGATATTTTATTCGAGAGTGGGCCAAGTCTGATAGGTTTAGTAAATGCAGGTTGGACCTAAGTGGGCAGGTGGAGCAAAGTGGCAAAGTTTAATGTTTATGTTATGTATTACGACCTTTGTATGCCGCATTGTTGTAATAAGTTTATAAGACTTGTGTATGCTAGGTGCTCGACATGTTATCTCAAAACATTTTAATTGAGATTTAAACTAGTTTTTATAAGTGTTATTGAAGTATTATACATATTCTCTTGTACATTTCAATTCAAATAAGTGGACCATGTGCTCAGGCGTAATGTTCAGGTGTTGAAACCTTAAGCTAGCAGAGTGGGTGTTACATTTTGATATCAAAGCATAGGTATAGCTCTTCGGAAAAAAACTTATTTTCGTGGAGGATTATTAAGACCATCGGATAGGGGTACTATAAGTGTACTAGTACATATTATAAATTTTAAAACAATATTTTTGAGACAAATTTGAATTATTACTTTTATAGAGTAGTTATTGTAAGTTGAAATTTTATATGTAATACATGGTATAAAGTGGTGAAATTTCATGGTATTTTGTGGGGTAACATTAAGTTATTTTATGGAGAGAAATTCTATTGAATTTTGTGGTGTATATTGTATTTTATTGTGAAACTATATTATGCAATGTAGTTTTGGTGTATATGATTATGCGTTGTACCTTGTGGTGGACCAAACCCAGTTAATTCATGTTTAGGAAGTCCTTGAGTTTTTTTTAAGTGTACGTCAACAAATATGTTTTTTACAATACTTTGTTTCATTTGAAGAAGTTCAAAATGAAGTAACTGTAAAGCCATAGTAAAAATAACTTGTAGATTTTCGAAAATTCTCATATGATAAACACGTACCACTTTTGTTAAGATATTTTCAAAAGAAACATTTGGCCCAACAAATAAATGTTCTGATTCTAAATGCATCTTTTCCCAAGCTTTCTGAATGTTGCATTGGAAAGTAGCTAAATATATTTTCAGATCTGCATGTGTCTACTACTACTCCCTACATAAGAAATATGGATTATTACATTTAATTGTTAGAATCATACCATGAATTTTTCTATGACATTTCATTCAATTGTATAATCATTAGTTATCCTTTTCCTTTTTGGGTCATAACCAAATCTAAATTTATTGAGTTATTAGATTCGAGTTAACCAAATATAACACTTGGGCTAAGTGTCAAATTGGTAATTTTTCTTACATCTCCCCCCCGGTGCCCAGGTATCATATACGCCTCCAAAATAAAGAGCCTTGAATACTAAAAGAAAAGCACCTATACCTAATAAAATTAAGTGAATACCCAAAATTGTCGTCATTTTATTTCTATCTTTCCATACATAACCAAAGAATGGAAAGGATTCCTCAAGAGTCTCAGGTCCAAGAATCGCGTGATAAATACCCCCAAAGCCCAAGACTGCAGAGGAAATTAAGTGAAGTACTCCAGATACAAAGTATGGAAAGGTGTGTATAACTTCTCCCCCCAGACCTATCCCACAACCTAGAGTAGTTAGGTGCGGAAGTAAATTCAATCCTTGTTCATACATGGGTTTCTCTGGTACAAAATGAGCCACTTCAAATAAGTTCATTGCTCCGGCCCAGAATACGATTAATCCGGCATGGGCTATGTGAGCCCCAAGTAGTTTACCAGATAAATTGATAAGTCTGGCATTCCCAGCCCACCAAGCGAAAATGGTGGTTTCTTGGTCACGACCAGCTAAAGCTAAAGTTCCATTAAAGAGCGTTTCCTGGGGTAGAACCTCCTCAGGGAATATAAGGTTTTCATGAGGCTGATCCTGAGCTGCCATCCAAGCACGAATACCTTCGTTTAATAAAATATTTTTGGTGTAGAAAGTCTCAAATTCAGGATCCTCCGCTGCGCGGATTTCTTGGAAAACAAAGTCATAGGCACGTAGGTTCAAAGCCATACCAACTACCCCAAGAGCACTCATCCATAAACCGATTACTGGCACAAATAACATAAAGAAATGTAACCAACGTTTATTGGAAAAAGCAACCCCAAAGATTTGGGACCAAAAGCGGTTAGTAGTGACCATTGAATAAGTCTCTTCAGCTTGAGTTGGGTTAAAAGCACGGAATGTATTTGCGCCGTCACCATCTTCGAATAAAGTATTTTCTACGGTAGCACCATGAATAGCGCATAGCAAAGCAGCGCCTAATACTCCGGCAACTCCCATCATATGAAATGGGTTTAATGTCCAATTATGAAACCCTTGGAAGAAGAGAATGAATCGAAATATAGCTGCTACACCAAAACTGGGTGCAAAGAACCAACCAGATTGACCCAATGGATAAATAAGGAATGCAGAAACAAAACAGCAATTGGACCAGAGAATGCGATTGCATTATATGGTCGCAGTTGAACAGATCGAGCAAGTTCAAATTGGCGTAACATAAAACCTATTAGTCCGAAAGCACCATAGAGGGCAACAAAAGTCTATAGCCCTCCTAATTGACACCAACGAGTAAAATCCCCTTGTGCTTCAGGTCCCCATAGTAGTAATAAAGAATGTGCTAAACTATTTGTAGGGGTAGAAACCGCAGCAGTTAAGAAATTACAACCTTCCAAATAGGAACTGGCCAATCCATGAGTATACCATGAAGTTACAAAAGTTGTACCTGTGAACCAACCCCCTAAAGCAAAATAAGCACAAGGAAAGAGCAATAGGCCGGACCAGCCTACAAAAACAAAACGGTCCCTCCGTAACCAGTCATCCATAATATCAAATAAATCATTTTCTTCTTTGGTAATTTTAGCAAGAGCTATAGTCATAGTGATCCTCCCATTCAACTACTTCAACCATTTCCGAACACGTCATCTCATTTTTGGGGCATGCGATAGTTCAATTATGTATGGACGATTCGTTGTTCCATGCCCTTTAGAATACAATGGGTTTCGAAAAAAAAAGAATTATTTTTTATTTTCTATTGGTTGATAAACCGACCTAGGTAAATCCATGAGTGCAATTCGACTAGTCTTTACTATATAACCATTTGAACCCTAAATTGTCCTGTAACTCATATTCCAGAGTATATCTTTTAACGAGTCCAACAAAAAAAAGGAAAATTTCTTTTTTCCTTGCCCCTAAATGAAATATTAAATGAAATAATGATAAACTAGAACTGAAGGCCCCTTTCTCGCGTTCGTTCTCTATTTGCATTGCTGAAACAAAACAACAAAACAATATGGGAATCAGATTTTTAAATTAAGGAGAGATATTGAAAAATGGATTTTTCAATATATTATATATATATATATATATTATATGTATCGGAAAAGAATATATTATATGTGTCGATAAAGAATAGCGATTTATTTCTATAGAGCGTTCATTAATAAGGAAATCAAATCATAAATATCGATAAATTCTTGTCTTTTGTGATCACAAATTCTTGTCTTTTGTGATCTAAGAAACTAAAAAAGGAAATAAAAAACCCGCTTTCTACAATTTAATATATATCGAATTTAAATATCAGAATAGCCAATATAATCATGATTCAATGGGTCAGGTCCACTTACTTTTTTTTCTCCCATGAAATGATATATAAAGTTAAGAATCAACTTATGTAATAGAGTTGATCCACTAAAGTATTGAGCAGTGGTGTAGCATCAGATCCCAAAGATAGTAAGTTCTTTTTTCTTATGGAAGAAAGTCTTTTTCAAAGATTCTATATAAATTTCATATATGAAACCGAGATAGTTACCTTTCAGAAAATTATAACGATATAGGGGATATCTACGTTTTATTTTTCTTAAGGTGGGAAAAAAGATAAAACTAATTATTGATCACAATTAGAATTTTAAACTTATGTAATTATTCTAGTTAACCCAAGAAAAATGGGATTTATTTCTCATAAATAGAATTCAGTTAGTCTAGGGGAATAGGGTAAATATAAGATGATACCGAAAAAAGAATTGATTGCTGAGCCGTATGAGGTAGGAAACTCTCAAGTACGGTTCTAAGGGAAGGAATTGAGCTACCTATTCCAACAGCGGAGAACAGGCCATTCTACAGGGTAATTCTGAAATTGCGGAGGCGTGGTTCGATCAAGCTGCTGAGTATTGGAAACAGGCTATAGTGCTTACTCCAGGTAATTATATTGAAGCACATAATTGGTTAAAAATCACGAGACGTTTCGAATAAAACCATTCGTTAATTCAGTAGAATTTATTCTTGGATCCATCAATCAAATAAAATAGATCATTACCATGACATGATAAGATCCAATTTATAATTTCATTATATCCCTTCCTTGTAAAATCATTCTATTTTGTATGGTATCTCATAGGTATAAATGATATGGATACCGTACAGAATAAGAGTAGAAGTAGAACTAAGAAAAGATACCTTCGATGTATCTTATTAATTTTAATGAACGAGATCTTGTAATTTGTAATAAAGTACTAAAAAAGTAAGTAATAGGGTATTATGCTCTATGAAATTCGATTTATATGGGCACTTCTATATTTAGATAGAAATAAATTAGACTAGGTTGCAAAAAAATAGTTTTTTCATTACGCCGAGAAAAGATTTTCCGCCAAAAGAGTCCTTTAGCACCTAATCGTTTTGTCATAATAGATCCGAACACTTGCCCCGAATCGACTTCAATATCATAATTGCTCTAGTGAAAAACTAAAATAAATAGCTAAATGGGAGATAGGGAAAGAAGGAAACTAATTATTATTATAAATATAAAAAAAATATCTATCTTTCATAGGTTCACTAAAAACTTGACTGTTGGTAGGTCTCTTTGTATGTGTTGTCCGGAAAGAGGAGGACTTAATGATTATTCGTTCGCCGGAACCCGAAGTGAAAATTGTTGTAGATAGGGATCCTGTAAAAACGTCTTTCGAGGAATGGGCCAGAGCTGGTCATTTCTCAAGAACAATAGCTAATGGCCCCGATACTACCACTTGGATCTGGAACCTACATGTTGATGCTCATGATTTCGATAGTCATACCAGCGATTTGGAGGAGATCTCTCAAAAAGTATTTAGTGCTCATTTCGGTCAACTCTCCATTATCTTTCTTTGGCTGAGTGGTATGTACTTCCATGGCGCCCGTTTTTCCCATTATGAAGCATGGCTAAGTGATCCTACTCACATTGGACCCAGTGCTCAAGTAGTTTGGCCAATAGTGGGTCAAGAAATATTAAATGGCGATGTGGGCGGTGGTTTCCGAGGAATACAAATAACCTCCGGTTTTTTTCAGATTTGGCGAGCATCTGGAATAACTAGTGAATTACAACTCTATTGTACTGCAATTGGTGCATTGGTCTTTGCATTGTTAATGCTTTTTGCTGGTTGGTTCGATTATCGCAAAGCCGCCCCAATATTAGCTTGGTTCCAAGATGTAGAATCGATGTTGAATCACCACTTAGCAGGGTTACTAGCACTTGGGTCTCTTTCTTGGGCGGGACACCAAATCCATGTATCTTTACCAATTAACCAATTTCTCGACGTTGGAGTTGATCCTAAAGAGATCCCACTTCCTCATGAATTTATCTTGAATCGGGATCATTTGTCTCAACTTTTTTCCAGTTTTGCCGAGGGAGCAACCCCCCTTTTCACCTTGAATTGGTCAAAATACGCCGATTTTTTGAGTTTTTGTGGAGGATTAGATCTAATAACAGGAGGTCTGTGGTTGAGCGATATTGCTCATCATCATTTAGCTATTGCAATTCTTTTCTTGATCGCGGGGCATATGTATAGGACCAACTGGGGTATTGGTCATGGCCTTAAAGACATTTTAGAGGCTCATTAAGGTCCATTTACAGGCCAGGGCCATAAAGGCCTTTATGAAATCCTAACAACATCATGGCATGCTCAATTATCTCTTAATCTAGCTATGTTAGGTTCTTTAACTATTGTTGTAGCTCACCATATGTATTTCATGCCCCCTATCCATATCTAGCTACTGACTATGGTACACACTTTCGTTGTTTACACATCACATGTGGATCGGTGGTTTTCTTATAGTTGGTGATGCTGCACATGCAACCATTTTTATGGTAAGAGACTATGATCCAACTACTCGATACAATGATCTATTAGATCGTGTCCTTAGGCACCGCGATGCAATCATATCACACCTAAACTGGGCATGTATATTTTTAGGTTTTCACAGTTTTGGTTTGTATATTCATAATGATACCATGAGCGCTTTAGGACATCCCCAAGATATGTTTTCAGATACCGCTATACAATTACAGCCTATCTTTGCTCAATGGATACAAAACACCCATGCTTTAGCACCTGGCGTAACAGCTCCCGCTGCAACAACAAGTACCAGCTTAACTTGGGGGGGGGGGTGGTGAGTTAGTGGCATTAGGTGGAAAAGTAGCTTTGTTACCTATTCCGTTAGGAACTGCAGATTTTTTGGTCCATCACAGTCATGCATTTACGATTCATGTAACTGTATTGATACTACTGAAAGGTGTTCTATTTGCTCGTAGTTCCCCTTTGATACCCGATAAAGCAAATCTCGGTTTTCGTTTCCCTTGCGATGGGCCTGGAAGAGGGGGGACATGTTAAGTATCCGCCTGGGATCATGTCTTTTTAGGTTTATTCTGGATGTACAATGCAATTTCAGTAGTCATTTTCCATTTTAGTTGGAAAATGCAGTCAGATGTTTGGGGTACTATAAGTGATCAGGGAGTGGTATTGTGTTTGGGTTAAGTCTTGCAATGAGTTGTGATAGAATACGTCTTGTTTATCTCGACGAAATGGGGGGAATATCCATTCCAATGCCAAAAATATTTACCATGTTTAGTAGTTTCTCGATGGCTTCTCTTGCATTGCCGGGAGTGAGTGGTTTTGTTGCGGAATTAGTAGTATTTTTTGGACTAATTACCAGTCCAAAATATCTTTTAATGCCAAAAATATTAATTACCCTTGTAATGGCAATTGGAATGATATTAACTCATATTTATTTGTTATCTATGTTATGGCAAATGTTCTATGGATACAATTTTTTCAATGTTCTAAACTCAAATCTCGTGGATTCTGTACCACGAGAACTATTTGTTTCAATCTGTATCCTTTTACCCGTAATAGGAATTGGTATTTATCCCGATTTCGTTCTTTCTTTATCAGTTGACAAGATACAAGCTATCCTATCTAATTATTTTCATAGATAGTTTTTTTCTTAATGAGATAGAAAGTCTTATAATTGAAAATTATAATATTTTTGAAACTAGTCGCTGTACAACGAAAAAATAATAATAAAGTGAATTAGAAAGATGTATCCTAAGTTTTTAAGAACTGTTTGAATCTTAATTCAAACAGTTCTTAAAAACTCACACAAATTTTCGTTATATATGTCTTACTTATTCCGCATGGAATTTCTACAATTTAATTAGATTTTATGTGAATGAACCATAACTATGTAGACCTATTCCTAATAGATTGATCCCAAAATAGCATATCCAAATTATAAGAAATCCTATAGAAGCTACAAGTACCGAATTCATACCGTGTAAACTTTGATTTGTTCTAGTATGTGAATAAATCGCGAATATGGTCCAAGTAATAAATGCCCAAGTTTCCTTGGGGTCCCAATTCCAATAAGACCCCCATGCTTCGTTAGCCCATACTGCTCCAGAAAGAATACCTATGGTTAAAAAGATAAACCCTAAACTAATAACACGATAACTCCAATAATCCAAACGCTGAATTAATTGATATTTATAATAATTTGGAAATGAAAGAAAAGAAGTGCTTTTAACAACACTTCTTTTTTCGTTCAAGTATTCAATCTTCCCAAAGAAAAATGACTTAATTAATATTAATAAATTTTTGCTTCTAAAAAAAATATCGATGTTTCTTCGAAATGTAATGACTAAAAAAGCGACTGATAATAACAAACCACATAAAAGAGCCGCATAGCTCAATAACATCATACTTACATGCATCATTAACCACTGAGATTGTAGAGCAGGTACTAATATTGCTGATTGATGCATTTTACTTGAAAGACTAGATGTAGCGAAACCTTGAGTAAAAATGGCACTTGGCGCGGTTATTGTGCTTAAATCATTTTTATGATTCCATAGCTTGGAAACCATATGAATAATGGAAAAACTCCACGAAAGGAAGATCAATGACTCGTATAAATTACTTAATGGAAAATGTCTCGAAGAAATCCAACGAATAACTAATAATCCTGTTAAAGAAAAAAAAAGTAGCTAACATTCCTTTTTCCGACGAATGGCGTAATCCGATGATTTAGTGAAATGATAGAATCATCAAATGAATCGCAATCACAATTGAAACGATCGAAAAAGAGAGATGAGTTAATATATGTTCTAAAGTCGCAAATATCATACATAAAAAGGGTCTCATTACAGAATTGAAATAGGGAATTAAATACATTATAAGATCCATTCTATCTCTTTTAGAGTATGCCGCTACTCGGACTCAAACCGAGATGCTCTAGCACTGATTCCTAAGAGCAGCGTGTCTACCAATTTCACCATAGCGGCTTACTTGAAATAATAATAGTCAATTCATGTTGAATCGTCTAGATGTAGATTCTAGAATCCGATATAGTTATCCTTTAGGAAATGGATGAATAAGGGTTCTTTTAAACTCTTTTGTTTAAACTAAAGTATTCTTTTCATTTTTAATAACACTTAGAAAACTTAGAAAGATCTTTTTTATCAAAAAATAAATATAAATTAAATAAATAGGATGATTTTATACATATCAAGATATAATTACTAAATTCAATAAACGAAATTAGAAATTAAAAGACTCGTTTTCTAAAAATCTTGTTTTTAGTCTACTTTTTAATGTATTTAGTGTATTAATATTTGTTATTTGTTATGTACATAATTTAAATATAGAATAATACTTAGTAAACAAAACAAATTTCATTTGATCTTGAGATAGACATATAATAAAACAGTTTTAATATTCATTATAATTACATTTTATTTCTTTTCCATTAGGATAAGAAATAAAATAATACTTAAAACCAAACTAGCAGCTATTTTATGTTGAATATTAACTTATTTGTCTGCTAGTTCTAACTAATCTTGAGGAGGTAAATAAATACATAAGTTAATGAAAAATTTCCATATTCTATATATAGAAAAGTTCTTTAAATCACGGAATTCAAATTATTCCAAGATTTTCTTATTTGTTTGCCGAACAAAAAAACTTTTTGAATTTCCCATAGAAACTGACTTTGCTAAAGAAAAGGCTTTTAGTACAACTAAATTTCCCGTTTTCTTCCAAATATTTCTACGAATACGTTTTTTTGATATAGAAGTACGTTTTTTTGGAACTGCCATAAAAAAAGTGTTCTTCCTTTTTATTGTTGTATGTGAAAGACATGTATTGATCAATATGGATTGTTTTTTTTTTGAGTTTTAGACATTTTTTATATTATATTTAATTTCATCGATAATCTTTTTTTTATATAATACAAATATATTGTTTATATATACATGTGTGTTACATATATAATAAACTAGGAAAAAATAGAAGAAAAGAAAGAAAAATTTTAAAAGGAACTTTCTAGTAGTTAATATGTTAAACAAGACATTCCGTTAGCTAAGAAAAGGAACTTTTATTTTACATTTTTTTTATTCAGTTCTAGATTTTTTATTCAGTTCTAGATTAGAATATAAGAAGTAAGTATTTTTATAAGATTTTTGATATTTTCTTATCTTATTGGATTGAAATCCAATCAATCAATTTCATAAAAAATAGAAATTAGGTAATTTAAAAAAAATTACTAGAAGAATTAGTTGATTTATTGATGCAAACTATATATCCATATCCATATTCTACTGATATTGGTATAGTTTTTTTTGCTTACTTTTCTTACTTTTTCTTTGCTTACTATAGTATATGATATGGTTATATATTACTAGAATACAATTCTAGTCTAGTGGCAATTTTTTTTTAATATCGTATTCTCCTTCTCTTTTTTTATAAAAATATATTTTTCTACTTCAAAAATGAATATTTTAGTTAAAAAATTAATAACTAAAAAATGACTCTATATCGAGCTATTTGGACAAAGCATTTAAGCAACAATTTATAACTTTTTCAAAATTTTGAAATATCTGAAAAAAGTAAGAAAAATGTAAAATAAGAATATTTAAGGTTTCGTATCTTTTTTTTTTCATTTTTTTATTGTTTTCTGCAAAAGCAATAAAAATTGGTGAATCGAAAACAATTATAAGAAAAAAAACAAAAATTTGTGTTTTTTATGGAACATACATATAAATATGCATGGATAATATCCTTTCTTCCATTTGCTATTACTATGTTAATAGGATTTGGACTTCTACTTATTCCTACAGCAACAAAAAATATTCGACGTATGTGGGCTTTCCCGAGTGTTTTGATGCTAACTATAGCTATGGTATTTTCTGTTAATCTTTCTATTCAGCAAATAAACGGAAATTTTATCTATCAATATCTATGGTCTTGGACTGTCAATAATGATTTTTCTTTAGAGTTCGGACACTTGATTGATCCGCTTACTTCTATTATGCCAATATTAATTACTACTGTTGGAATCATGGTTCTTATTTATAGTGATAATTATATGTCTCATGATCGAGGATATTTGAGATTTTTTGCTTATATGAGTTTTTTCAATACTTCTATGTTGGGATTAGTTACTAGTTCTAATTTAATACAAATTTATATTTTTTGGGAACTTGTAGGAATGTGTTCCTATTTATTAATAGGTTTTTGGTTCACACGACCAATTGCAGCAAGTGCTTGTCAAAAAGCTTTTGTAACCAATCGTATAGGGGATTTTGGTTTATTATTAGGAATTTTATGATTTTATTGGATAACGGGTAGTTTGGAATTTCGAGATTTGTTCGAAATAGTTACTAAATTAATTATAATAATGGAGTAAATTCTTTATTTATTACTCTTTGTGCTTCTTTTTTATTCCTCGGTGTAGTTGCTAAATCTGCACAATTTCCCCTTCACATATGGTTACCTGATGCTATGGAAGGACCCACTCCCATTTCGGCTCTTATACATGCTGCTACTATGGTAGCAGCAGGAATTTTTCTTATAGCTCGTCTTCTTCCTCTTTTCATAGACATACCTTACATAATGAATCTTATTTCCTTAATAGGTGTAATAACTGTATTATTAGGAGCTACTTTGGCTCTTGCTCAAAGAGATATTAAAAGAAGTTTAGCTTATTCTACCATGTCTCAATTGGGTTATATTATATTAGCTCTGGGTATAGGTTCTTATAGGGCTGCTTTATTCCATTTGATCACTCATGCCTATTCGAAAGCTTTATTGTTTTTAGGATCTGGATCCTTTATTCATTCAATGGAATCCATTGTTGGATTTTCACCAGATAAAAGTCAAAATATGGTTCTTATGGGAGGGTTAACAAAATATAGTCCAATTACAAGAATTACTTTTTTATTAGGTACACTTTCTCTTTGTGGTATTCCACCTCTTGCTTGTTTTTGGTCGAAAGACGAAATTCTTAATGATAGTTGGTTGTATACACCAATTTTCGCAATAATCGTTTCATTTACAACAGGATTCACTGCATTTTATATGTTTCGAATGTATTTACTTACCTTTGATGGACATTTACGTATTCATTTTCAAAATTACAGTAGCACTAAAAATAGTTCTTTCTATTCAATATCTTTATGGGGAAAAGAAGTACCCCAAGCAATAACAAAAAATTACTGTTTTCAACAATGAATACTAAGGTTTCTATTTTTTCAAAAAATACTTATCAAATTGAATTTTTTTTCAAAATAGAGTACGATACTTTAGAAATAAATATACTTACACCTATCCTCACGAGTCGGACAATACTATGTTATTTCCTATGCTTATATTGGTATTATTTACTTTATTGATTGGATCAATCGGAATTGATTTTGGTGGACTAGATCCTGATCTATTGTCAAAGTGGTTAACTCCATCTACAAAAATTTTCCATCAAAATAAGCCTTCGGATTTTTATGATTTTTTTTAAATGCAGTTTTTCAGTAAGTATAGCCTTTTTTGGATTATTTATAGCATCCATTTTATATGGATCCGTTTATTCATCTATACAGAATTTGAGTTTAGTCAATTCATTTGTGAAGAAGAGTCGCATGATAATTTTATTCGACCTAATAAAAAATGTGATATATAACTGGTCATATAATCGCGGTTCCAGTTCAATTTATGAAGCAAACTTTGATCTAAGATTTCAATTCTTCCATGCTTCAGTAGTAGCATATTGGTCCAAGGAGCTAAGGTCCAAAATATGTAATAAACAAGTGTTTCCACGACCCTACCACCCGGCCAATTATGTTCCACTTAATCCCCTTTTCATGGCCACATATCTTTACGGCTAAGGAATGGGAAATCTTTCCCCTGTTACATGAATCAAATATTTCATTTCATCCGGGAAAAGCCATCTCTTTCTCCACAATGTCTTTGCCATTTGATCCAATAGCGTTCCGTTAGATAGGAAGAGATTTGATAAATACTGATAACTCTCGGATGGAGTATTAGAACAGAAAGATCCATTAGATAATGAACTATTGGTTCTAAGCCATCTTTGGCGATAAATCAACAATTCGAAGTGCTTTTCTTGCGTATTCGTGATGAACCAGTGTCTAGATATAGATGTAGAAGAATTTGTTTGGGAAGTACTAAGCCCCTTTGACATCTCTTCATCTGCAAAGAATTCTCGACGCGAAAACATAGAGACAAAGGGCTGATCTTTGAATAGGAAAAAGAATGGATCTACAGGGTCCCAAATGAATTGGCTTATTCGAAAAAAGCCTTGTTCTTTGGACGATATATCTCGTGTCTGGTACTGCATAGTTCCACTCTACAAGAACTCCGAATCATTCTCTTTAAGCTCATCCTTTTTATGATAAATGATCCGCTTACCCCGAAATGACCCGGCCTAATAGGGAAATCCCAATTCAGTGGACCTTTCGATACAATCAAATAGATTACCACAAGGGCGCAATATTCTAGGAGCCCAAACTATGTGATTGAATAAATCCTCTTTTATCTGTTGCGGGTCAAGGGCCCCTTCCCCTTCTTCAAACTCTGATTCGTATTTTTTTAAAGAAAAATCTCTGATCAACGATAGAAAAAGATCCATTTTGCATCATATCTAACGGATTCCTTGGTTCGGACCGAAGAAGTAATGTCACTCGATTATTATCAAACTGACTGCAATCCTTTTCTGTCTGTGAGGATCCCGCCAGAGCACCTTCTACTTCTAATAGGCAACGAACTAGATCAGAAGCATTCTCAACGAATCCATAAGAAGTGATCCTATTTTTTTCACCGGATCCAGGTCCAGGTGAAGTCCCAAGATCTTGAGCGACCAATCCGGCAGAACAACTCAAAAGATAAAGAAGTATCGTTAATTTCTTCATGCTCGTTCCAAGTTTGAAGTACCATTTGTACAAATAGGAATCTTCTTCCTTACACGATTTCTTCTTCATATAGATAGATATAGGATCTATGGGGCAATTACTTAGAAGTACATTTTATGCAACAGCCCTTCCTATCTGATAGAAAAAGACCCCATGATCCTGAACCGATCTTACCTGTGATCGCAAATCCCAAGTTTGTTTATGAAGAGCGGATCTAATTGTATTAGTTTCTATAATTGATTTCTTCTGTGTAATACTAATTGATAGGGCCTCATTGATAAGTGCTACATGATCTCGTGCATTAGAACCCATGGTTATGGACCCGAATCCATTAGTATGGAACATTTTCTTTTCCAAGTGAAATCCCCTAGTATATGAAAGAATGAAAAAGTGCTTTCATTGTTGTGGAATAAGAAGCCTTCGTATCTTAATGCATGTATTTAATTTATTCAGAGCTATTAGAGCGGGATCCACTTTTTGGGGAATATGAGTCGAAGCAATAAAAAGAATATTTCTAGTGGAACATCTTTCACAATCCCTGGAGAGATAGTTCTCTAATAGACCGAGGGATAAGTAATTCGACTTTCACATACAGACCATGAATGTTTGGAATCCATATTATGCAAGGAGACATTGCTTTTGCTAATTCGAATTGAAGGGTGATATCAAATCGGTCTATTTTCGGCGTCATATACATAGTTAGCACATTCGTCATAGTTAGCAGCTCCGTATCAAGGTCATCATCAATATCATCACTATCATCAATATGGATATCGTCACTATCATCAATATCGATATCATCAATAAGATACTCTTTAGGCTTTTCATCCAGGAACTTGTTCGGAAATACCGTAATGAAAGGAACATAGGAGTTTACCGCTAGGTTTTTGACCACACAGGATCGTCCAGTTCCTATAGAATTAGATTTGGTTATGACCCAAAAAGGAAAAGGATGACTAATGATTATACAATTGAATGAAATGTCATAGAAAAATTCATGGTATGATTCATAAATTTATAATAGGGTAGATGGATGATAAGAGAGGTTGTTTATAAATATGGAATTGGAAAAGAAACTTTTTTTCCTATGGACTCACTATTCACTCGGTTTTTGGTCAATAATAGGATTATATAGGAAAGATGGCCGAGTGGTTGAAGGCGTAGCACTGGAACTGCTATGTAGGCTTTTTGTTTACCGAGGGTTCGAATCCCTCTCTTTCCGTTTCTGTTAATTCACCATCGTTACCAACTACAATATATCAAATCAAATAAAAACGAATATCATTATTTTATTCCAACAGCTTTATTTGATATAAAATTATGATTCCTAATTACTGTGGTATGGATACATAAAAGAAAAATCTTGTGGAAAGAGCAAAAAAAAATTCTACTGCGTATCAATTTGTAATACGTGAATAACAAAATACAGATTAAGGCCCTTAGATCTATTTCCTTCGTCGAAAAATGGACAGAATTGTCTAAACCCCTTTTCTTGTTATGTTCGTTAGGTAAGTCTGACAAGAATAATATTCTACGACTAACAACTCATTTATTTTTAAACCGATCTATTTATTATCTATTATTTGATTTACTAAGCCTTTATATTGGAATGAGTCAATAGTCAAATGGTTTGGCACTCCTTCCTGAGGGGATGAAGCAATATAATTTTGAATCAGAGCTTTTGATATTTGTTTATCCTTCGTAGTAATAATATCTCAGGGTTTGCAATGATAACTTGGTATATCCACTATATGACCATTAACTAAAATATGTCTATGGTTAACTAATTGCCTGGCTCCGGGAATGGTCGAAGCCATACCCAATCGAAAAAGGATATTATCGAACCGCATCTCAAGTAGTTGTAGTAAAACCTGGCATGTTGACCCTTTAGCTTTTCCAGCGATATGCACATATCTAAGTAATTGTCGCTCTGTCAGACCATAATGAAAACGTAATTTCTGTTTTTCTTCTAAACGAATACGATATTGCGATCTTTTCCCGAAACGCAATGGGTTTTTAAGATCACTTCCGGATCTAGGTCTTTTACTAGTTAATCCCAGTATAGCCCCCAGACGACATATTTTTTTGAAACGAGGTCCTCGGTAACGAGACATAAAGTAAAGACTCCTTTTTATTTTATTGAAATTTCATTCATTTTACAGAAGAAATCAAAATTAAGACTGAACTAAAGAATAAACAAAGCAAAGCAAAATCTATATAGAATGAAATGTATTGTGTTAATATCCAGATTTTTTGTTGTATATATATATAGAAAGAAGATTAAGGCTAGAAAGAAGATTAAGACTCTGTTTTATGATTTATTATATATATAAAATATAAATCTAATTGGATCTAATCAACTTTTTTTTAGAATTACAACGACATAATAGATTAGTGACTCAACGTTTGTAGAAATGGAGAGGAGAGATACTCAATTATGGAAAAATCGATAGAGAAAAAAGCCGACTATCGGACTCGAACCGATGACCATCGCATTACAAATGCGATGCTCTAACCTCTGAGCTAAGCGGGCTCACATAACAGAAATAATGCATAGGAATTCAAGAGACTACCAGATCCCCGCTATTAGATGTAAAGTTCGTATTAACTATATATATATTTAATTTAATATAAACTATTTAATATAAACTATATATTATATATTCTAGTTCATAATTCTATCCATAACATAATATAACTAATAAAAAAATATAAAATTAATATGCAAATTAATATTAATAATATATTTAATAAATAAATAGAATAATATGACTAAATAGAATTCCATTCTAATAATGTAACAGAAATAAAATATCTGACTAATTTCAATTTTATTATTATACATAATAATTATTGATGATATACATTTACATTGCTGTTATTTATATATTTTTTATATTTCGAATTTACATTATTTATCTTAATTTAATATATATATATTTAATATATATTTTTTACATTCCATTCTATAATAAACTCTAATAAATTCGAAATATAAAAAAAAATTTATAATAATTAATTTATAATAATAAGATATTGAAAATACCAAAAAATTGGAATTCCTTTTTTAGATTTGAGAATAGTTATAACAAATAAGATTAATTATATTCATATTATAGCAGATCAGTCCTAAGAAAAGTATAAAATAAGGATAAAGATACAACAATAAAAATTATAATCAGACATTCCTCTGATTTCGTTCGAAAAAGGATGAAGATAGGACAAAAAAACAATAAGGAAGAATATCGACCCTTCCAGTATTACAAAGCACACTCTAAAAATAAAAGGGGAGGGGGACATATATATATGTGGTATATACCTCTCTATATTGAATTGTGGATACATCAATGATAGAAAGGTATATACTGGAAAGTTGGTAAAGCAGTCATACTCCCTTCACCTAAACATGGACGATTGTTGGAGTCGGCAGCTCTCCTAGGGTTCCATCATCTGGGATCCCTGGGGAAGAGGACCAAGTTGGCCCTTGCGAATAGCTTGATGCACTATCTCCCTTCAACCCTTTGCTTTGAGCGAAATGTGGCAAAAGGAAGGAAAATCCATGGACCAACCCCATCGTCTCCACCCCGTAGGAACTACGAGATCGCCCCAAGGACGCCTTCGTCATTGAGGGGTCACGAACCGACCATAGACCCTGTTCAATAAGTGGAACGCATTAGCTGTCCGCTCTCCGGTTGGGCAGTAAGGGTCGGAGAAGGGCAATCACTCGTTCTTAAAATTAAAACAGCATTCTTAAGACCAAAGAGTCGGGCGGAAAAAGGGAGAGAGCTCTCTGTTCCTGGTTCTCTAGTAGCTGGATTCTCTGGAACCACAAGAATCCTTAAAATGAATAGGATTCCAACTCAGCACCTTTTGAGATTTTGAG